>CM055320.2:60099909-69797387 GCA_029255685.2 Silene conica | reverse complement strand
TTGTCGATTTTGAAGGTTATTATCCACGTTTTTTAGGCCGACGGGGTCCCGGGATAAAAATTCACGAAATTCGCACCATAGTACCTTTAAGCCATATAAATACGGACAAGCATTCAGTAAATAAAATTCGGATTCGAAATTGACCAAAAATTGTCGAATTTGAAGCTGATTATCTACGTTTTTTAGGCCGATAGAGTCCCGGGATAAAAATTCACGAAATTCGCACCATAGTACCTTTAAGCCATATAAATACGGAGAAGCATTCTGTAAATAAAAATCGGATTCGAAAATGACCAAAGATTGCCGATTTTGTAGGTTATTATCCACGTTTTTTAGGCAGACGGGATAAAAATTCACGAAATTCGCACCATAGTACCTTTAAGCCATATAAATACGGACGAGCATTAAGGAAAAAAAAATTCGGATTCGAAAATGACAAAAAATTGCCGATTTTGAAGGTTATAATCCACGTTTTATAGGCCGACGGGGTCCCGGGATAAAAATTCACGAAATTCGCACCATAGAACCTTTAAGCCATATAAATACGGACGAGCATTCAGGAAAAAAAAAATTCGGATTCGAAAATGACAAAAAATTGCCGTTTTTGAAGGTTATTATCCACGTTTTTTTGGCCGACGGGGTCCCGGGATAAAAATCCACGAAATTCGCACCATAGTAACTTGAAGCCATATAAATACGGACAAGTATTCAGTAAATAAAATTCGGATTCGAAAATCACCAAAAAATGTCGATTTTGAAGGTTATTATCCACGTTTTTTAGGCCGACAGGGTCCCGGGATAAAAATTCACGAAATTCGCACCATAGAACCTTTAAGCCATATAAATAAGGACAAGCATTCAGTAAATAAAATCGGATTCGAAAATGACCAAAAATGGGCGATTTTGAAGGTTATTATCCACGTTTTTTAGGCCGACGGGGTCCCTGGATAAAAATTCACGAAATTCGCACCATAGTACCTTTAAGCCATATAAATACAAACGAGCATTCAGTAAATAAAATTCGGATTCGAAAATGAACAAAAATTGTCGAATTTGAAGCTTATTATCTACGTTTTTTAGGCAGACGGGATAAAAATTCACAAAATCCGCACCATAGTACCTTTAAGCCATATAAATACGGAGAAGCATTCAGTAAAAAAAAATCGGATTTGAAAATGACCAAAAATTGCCGATTTTGAAGGTTATTATCCACGTTTTTTAGGCCGACGGGGTCCCGGGATAAAAATTCACGAAATTAGAACCTTTAAGCTATATAATTACGGACGAGCATTCAGGAAAAAAAAAATCGGATTCGAAAATGACCAAAAATTGCCGATTTTGAAGGTTATTATCCACGTTTTTTTGGCCGACGGGGTCCCGGGATAAAAATTCACGAAATTCGTACCATAGTACCTTTAAGCCATATAAATACGGACAAGCATTCAGTAAATAAAATTCGGATACGAAAATGACCAAAAATTGTCGATTTTGAAGGTTATTATCCACGTTTTTTAGGCCGACGGGGTCCCGGGATAAAAATTCACGAAATTCGCACCATAGTACCTTTAAGCCATATAAATACGGACAAGCATTCAGTAAATAAAATTCGGATTCGAAATTGACCAAAAATTGTCGAATTTGAAGCTGATTATCTACGTTTTTTAGGCCGATAGAGTCCCGGGATAAAAATTCACGAAATTCGCACCATAGTACCTTTAAGCCATATAAATACGGAGAAGCATTCTGTAAATAAAAATCGGATTCGAAAATGACCAAAGATTGCCGATTTTGTAGGTTATTATCCACGTTTTTTAGGCAGACGGGATAAAAATTCACGAAATTCGCACCATAGTACCTTTAAGCCATATAAATACGGACGAGCATTCAGGAAAAAAAAATTCGGATTCGAAAATGACAAAAAATTGCCGATTTTGAAGGTTATTATCCACGTTTTTTTGGCCGACGGGGTCCCGGGATAAAAATCCACGAAATTCGCACCATAGTAACTTGAAGCCATATAAATACGGACAAGTATTCAGTAAATAAAATTCGGATTCGAAAATCACCAAAAAATGTCGATTTTGAAGGTTATTATCCACGTTTTTTAGGCCGACAGGGTCCCGGGATAAAAATTCACGAAATTCGCACCATAGAACCTTTAAGCCATATAAATAAGGACAAGCATTCAGTAAATAAAATCGAATTCGAAAATGACAAAAAATGGGCGATTTTGAAGGTTATTATCCACGTTTTTTAGGCCGACGGGGTCCCTGGATAAAAATTCACGAAATTCGCACCATAGTACCTTTAAGCCATATAAATACAAACGAGCATTCAGTAAATAAAATTCGGATTCGAAAATGAACAAAAATTGTCGAATTTGAAGCTTATTATCTACGTTTTTTTAGGCAGACGGGATAAAAATTCACAAAATCCGCACCATAGTACCTTTAAGCCATATAAATACGGACAAGCATTCAGTAAATAAAATTCGGATACGAAAATGACCAAAAATTGTCGATTTTGAAGGTTATTATCCACGTTCTTTAGGCCGACGGGGTCCCGGGATAAAAATTCACGAAATTTGCACCATAGTACCTTTAAGCCACATAAATACGGACAATCATTCAGTAAATAAAATTCGGATTCGAAAATGACCAAAAATTGTCGAATTTGAAGCTTATTATCTACGTTTTTTAGGCCGATAGAGTCCCGGGATAAAAATTCACGAAATTCGCACCATAGTACCTTTAAGCCATATAAATACGGAGAAGCATTCAGTAAATAAAAATCGGATTCGAAAATGACCAAAAATTGCCCATTTTGAAGGTTATAATCCACGTTTTTTAGGCAGACGGGATAAAAATTCACGAAATTCGCACCACAGTACCTTTAAGCCATATAAATACGGATAAGCATTCAGTAAATATAAATCGGATTCGAAAATGACAAAAAATTGCTGATTTTGAAGGTTATAATCCACGTTTTATAGGCCGACGGGGTCCCGTGATAAAAATTCACGAAATTCGCACCATAGTACCTTTAAGCCATATAAATACGGACGAGCATTCAGGAAAAAAAATTCGGATTCGAAAATGACCAAAAATTGTCGAATTTGAAGCTTAATATCCACGTTTTTTAGGCAGACCGGGTCTCGGAATAAAAATTCACGATATTCGCACCATAGAACCTTTAAGCCATATAAATAAGGACAAGCATTCAGTAAATATAAATCGGATTCGAAAATGACAAAAAATTTGCGATTTTGAAGGTTATGATCCACGTTTTTTAGGCCGACGGGGTCCCTGGATAAAAATTCACGAAATTCGCACCATTGTACCTTTAAGCCATATAAATACGGACGAGCATTCAGTAAATAAAATTCGGATTCGAAAATGAACAAAAATTGTCGAATTTGAAGCTTATTATCTACGTTTTTTAGGCAGACGGGATAAAAATTCACAAAATTCGCACCATAGTACCTTTAAGCCATATAAATACGGACAAGCATTCAGTAAATAAAATTCGGATACGAAAATGACCAAAAATTGTCGATTTTGAAGGTTATTATCCACGTTTTTTAAGCCGACGGGGTCCCGGGATAAAAATTCACGAAATTCGCACCATAGTACCTTTAAGCCATATAAATACGGACAAGCATTCAGTAAATAAAATTCGGATTCGAAATTGACCAAAAATTGTCGAATTTGAAGCTTATTATCTACGTTTTTTAGGCCGATAGAGTCCCGGGATAAAAATTCACGAAATTCGCACCATAGTACCTTTAAGCCATATAAATACGGAGAAGCATTCAGTAAATAAAAATCGGATTCGAAAATGACCAAAAATTGCCGATTTTGAAGGTTATTATCCACGTTTTTTAGGCAGACGGGATAAAAATTCACGAAATTCGCACCATAGTACCTTTAAGCCATATAAATACGGAGAAGCATTCAGTAAATAAAAATCAGATTCGAAAATGACAAAAAATTGCCGATTTTGAAGGTTATTATCCACGTTTTTTTGGCCGACGGGGTCCCGGGATAAAAATTCACGAAATTCGCACCATAGTACCTTTAAGCCATATAAATACGGACAAGCATTTAGTAAATAAAATTCGGATACGAAAATGACCAAAAATTGTCGATTTTGAAGGTTATTATCCACGTTTTTTAGGCCGACGGGGTCCCGGGATAAAAATTCACGAAATTCGCACCATCGTACCTTTAAGCCATATAAATACGGACAAGCATTCAGTAAATAAAATTCGGATTCGAAAATGACCAAAGATTTTCGAATTTGAAGCTTATTATCTACGTTTTTTAGGCCGATAGAGTTCCGGGATAAAAATTCACGAAATTCGCACCATAGTACCTTTAAGCCATATAAATACGGAGAAGCATTCAGTAAATAAAAATCGGATTCGAAAATGACCAAAAATTGCCGATTTTGAAGGTTATTATCCACGTTTTTTAGGCAGACGGGATAAAAATTCACGAAATTCGCACCATAGTACCTTTAAGCCATATAAATACGGAGAAGCATTCAGTAAATAAAAATCGGATTCGAAAATGACCAAAAATTGCCGATTTTGAAGGTTATTATCCACGTTTTTTTGGCCGACGGGGTCCCGGGATAAAAATTTACGAAATTCGCACCATAGTACCTTTAAGCCATATAAATACGGACAAGCATTCAGTAAATAAAATTCGGATACGAAAATGACCAAAAACTGTCGATTTTGAAGGTTATTATCCACGTTTTTTAGGCCGACGGGGTCCCGGGATAAAAATTCACGAAATCCGCACCATAGTACCTTTAAGCCATATAAATACGGAGAAGCATTCAGTAAATAAAAATCGGATTCGAAAATGACCAAAAATTGTCGAATTTGAAGCTTATTATCCACGTTTTTTAGGCAGACGGGATAAAAATTCACGAAATTCGCACCATAGTACCTTTAAGCCATATAAATACGGAGAAGCATTCAGTAAATAAAAATCGGATTCGAAAATGACCAAAAATTGCCGATTTTGAAGGTTATTATCCACGTTTTTTTGGCCGACGGGGTCCCGGGATAAAAATTTACGAAATTCGCACCATAGTACCTTTAAGCCATATAAATACGGACAAGCATTCAGTAAATAAAATTCGGATACGAAAATGACCAAAAACTGTCGATTTTGAAGGTTATTATCCACGTTTTTTAGGCCGACGGGGTCCCGGGATAAAAATTCACGAAATCCGCACCATAGTACCGTTAAGCCATATAAATACGGACAAGCATTTAGTAAATAAAATTCGGATTCGAAAATGACCAAAAATTGTCGAATTTGAAGCTTATTATCTACGTTTTTTAGGCCGATAGAGTCCCGGGATAAAAATCCACGAAATTCGCACCATAGTACCTTTAAGCCATATAAATACGGAGAAGCATTCAGTAAATAAAAATCGGATTCGAAAATGACCAAAAATTGCCGATTTTGAAGGTTATTATCCACGTTTTTTAGGCAGACGGGATAAAAATTCACGAAATTCGCACCATAGTACCTTTAAGCCATATAAATACGGAGAAGCATTCAGTAAATAAAAATCGGATTCGAAAATGACCAAAAATTGCCGATTTTAAAGGTTATAATCCACGTTTTATAGGCCGACGGGGTCCCGGGATAAAAATTCACGAAATTCGCACCATAGAACCTTTAAGCCATATAAATACGGACGAGCATTCAGGAAAAAAAAATTCGGATTCGAAAATGACAAAAAATTTCCGATTTTGAAGGTTATTATCCACGTTTTTTTGGCCGACGGGGTCCCGGGATAAAAATCCACGAAATTCGCACCATAGTAACTTGAAGCCATATAAATACGGACAAGTATTCAGTAAATAAAATTCGGATTCAAAAATCACCAAAAATTGTCGATTTTCAAGGTTATTATCCACGTTTTTTAGGCCGACAGGGTCCCGGGATAAAAATTCACGAAATTCGCACCATAGAACCTTTAAGCCATATAAATAAGGACAAGCATTCAGTAAATAAAATTCGGATTCGAAAATGACCAAAAATTGCCGATTTTGAAGGTTATTATCCACGTTTTTTAGGCCGACGGGGTCCCGTGATAAAAATTCACGAAATTCGCACCATAATACCTTTAAGCCATATAAATACGGACGAGCATTCAGTAAATAAAATTCGGATTCGAAAATGACCAAAAATTGTCGAATTTGAAGCTTATTATCCACGTTTTTTAGGCCGACCGGGTCCCGGGATAAAAATTCACGAAATTCGCACCATAGAACCTTTAAGCCATATAAATAAGGACAAGCATTCAGTAAATAAAATCGGATTCGAAAATGACCAAAAATTGGCGATTTTGAAGGTTATTATCCACGTTTTTTAGGCCGACGGGGTCCCTGGATAAAAATTCACGAAATTCGCACCATAGTACTTTTAAGCCATATAAATACGGACGAGCATTCAGTAAAAAAATTCGGATTCGAAAATGAACAAAAATTGTCGAATTTGAAGCTTATTATCTACGTTTTTTTGGCCGACGGGGTCCCGGGATAAAAATTCACGAAATTCGCACCATAGTACCTTAAAGCCATATAAATACAGACGACTATTCAGGAAAAAAAATTCGAATTCGAAAATGACCAAAAATTGCCGATTTTGAAGGTTATTATCCACGTTTTTTAGGCAGACGGGATAAAAATTCACGAAATTCGCACCAGAGTACCTTTAAGCCATATAAATACGGAGAAGCATTCAGTAAATAAAATCGGATTCGAAAATGACCAAAAATTGCCGATTTTGAAGGTTATTATCCACGTTTTTTAGGCCGACTGGGTCCCGGGATAAAAATTCACGAAATTCGCACCATAGAACCTTTAAGCCATAAAAATACGGACGAGCATTCAGGAAAAAAAAATTCGGATTCGAAAATGACCAAAAATTGCCGATTTTGAAGGTTATTATCCACGTTTTTTTGGCCGACGGGTTCCCGAGATAAAAATCCACGAAATTCGCACCATAGTAACTTGAAGCCATATAAATACGGACAAGCATTCAGTAAATAAAATTTGGATTCGAGAATGACCAAAAATTGTCGATTTTGAAAGTTATTATCCACGTTTTTTAGGCTGACAGAGTCCCGGGATAAAAATTCTCGAATTTCGCACCATAGAACCTTTAAGCCATATAAATAAGGACAAGCATTCAGTAAATAAAATCGGATTCGAAAATTACCAAAAATTGGCGATTTTGAAAGTTATTATCCACGTTTTTTAAGCCGACGGGGTCCCGGGATAAAAATTCACGAAATTCGCACCATAGTACCTTTAAGCCATATAAATACGGACGTGTATTCAGTAAAAAAATTCGGATTCGAAAATGACCAAAAATTGACGATTTTGAAGGTTATTATCCATGTTTTTTTGGCCGACGGGGTCCCGGGATAAAAATTCACGAAATTCGCACCATAGTACCTTAAAGCCATATAAATACAGACGACTATTCAGGAAAAAAAATTCGGATTCGAAAATGACCAAAAATTGCCGATTTTGAAGGTTATTATCCACGTTTTTTTGGCCGACGGGGTCCCGGGATAAAAATTCACGAAATTCGCACAATAGTACCTTTAAGCCATATAATACGGACAAGCATTCAGAAAACAAAATTCGGATACGAAAATGACCAAAAATTGTCGATTTTGAAGGTTATTATCCGCGTTTTTAAGGCCCACAGGGTCCCGGGATAAAAATTCACGAAATTCGCACCATAGTACCTTTAAGCCATATAAATACGGACAAGCATTCAGTAAATAAAATTCGGATTCGAAAATGACCAAAAATTGTCGAATTTGAAGCTTATTATTTACGTTGTTTAGGCCGATAGAGTCCCGCGATAAAAATTCACGAAATTCGCACCATAGTACCTCTAAGCCATATAAATACGGAGAAGCATTCAGTAAATAAAAATCGGATTCGAAAATGACCAAAAATTGCCGATTTTGAAGGTTATTATCCACGTTTTTTAGGCCGACGGTGTCCTGGGATAAAAATTCACGAAATTCGCACCATAGAACCTTTAAGCCATATAAATACGGACAAGCATTCGGTAAATAAAATTCGGATACGAAAATGGCCAAAAATTGCCGATTTTAAAGGTTATAATCCACGTTTTATAGGCCGACGGGGGTCCCGGGATAAAAATTCACGAAATTCGCACCATAGAACCTTTAAGCCATATAAATACGGACGAGCATTCAGGAAAAAAAAATTCGGATTCGAAAATGACAAAAAATTGGCGATTTTGAAGGTTATTATCCATGTTTTTTTGGCCGGCGGGGTCCCGGGATAAAAATCCACGAAATTCGCACCATAGTAACTTGAAGCCATATAAATACGGACAAGTATTCAGTAAATAAAATTCGGATTCGAAAATTACCAAAAATTGTCGATTTTAAAGGTTATTATTAGACCTGGCAAACGGGTCATTCGATTCAGTTTCAGATCAGTTTCATTCGGATCGGGTTATTTCGGTTTACCTTTATTTTCGATTTCAGTTCGGTTCAATTCAGGTTGGAATCAGTTTTCGCTTTTAATCGGTTGTAAATATTTCGGGTCAGTTCAGGTTCGAGTCAGGTTAATTTCGGAACAGATGAGACTCGGGTCGGGTCAATCTCAGAGCAGATGAGATTCGATTCGGGCCATATTCGGATCGGATGTCAAGGGATTAATATTGAATTATATTTCTATATCAAATATTTCGATTTTGTTTTTGATAATTTTTAGATTTTTGTCCGATAATATTTCAAATTCTTTTAATAGTAATATAATTTGATTCCACTTTTTTTTATAATTATTGATATATTATATATACAAACAATTTAGGGAAATTTAACAAATATAATCCCAACTATCACTCTTCTTCTCAAAATAATCTCAACTATCAATATTCTCGCAATAATCTCAACTTTTATACCACCGTTCTCAAAATAATCTCAATTATCATTCTTCTTCTCAAAATAATCTCAACTATTAATATTTCCGCAAAAATCATAACATTTTTAAGACTTATCAGTCACAGTAAACTATTTTGAGAAGGGTGGTATGAAAGTTGGGATTATTGCGAGAATATTGATAGTTGGGATTATTTTGAGAAGAAGTGTGATAGTTGGGATTATATTTGTTAAATTTGCCAATAATTTAAATATGAACGGTCAAACATGTAATACTTACGAATTGCGAATTAAAAAGGAAAGTAGTTGGTGACTTGGTGTTATGGTGTATACGTGTATTTTTTTCGACAAAGGTTGTATACGTGTATTGACGTAATGAGTTTTTGATTTTTTAATTTTTATCATTTATTCATTTGTCATTTGCCATTTGCTATTGTTTTACATTTTAGTTTTTAGTTTTTGACTTTTTAATTTTATGTACTTATTTCTCCACTTAAAACTTTTAGTATTAATTATTAAGTTGATCAAATTGAGTGTGGATGATCAAAATGTCTACTAAAGGCATCCAAAATAAAAAGATGAAATATATAAACAAACGATTGAAAATTTGAGACGGATTGGTATAAATAGACAATATAGTTAGATGAACTTATAAGTTATTAAGTTATTAAGTATCAAGTGGAGAAATAAGTACATAAAATTAAAAAGTCAAAAATTGAAAACTAAAATGTAAAACAATAGCGAATGACAAATGGCAAATGAATAAATGATAAAAATTAAAAAATCAAAAACTCATTACGTCAATACACGTATTGACGTATACAACCTTTGTCGAAAAAAAATACACGTATACACCATAACACCAAATCACAAACTACTTTCCTTTTTAATAATCGCAATTCGTAAATATGGTATACAGTCCATAACACGTAGACACCATATATTTTGTAAAGATAGAAAGGATATCTCATTTCGGTAAGTAGATCTCTAATTATCCCTAATTAATTAATGAAATTTCCAGATTTTGCGCTTTATTTAAATCTTTGATTAGTTATTTTGTTCATCTAAATCTCTTTTGTCAGATTCTTTTTTATCATTTCGGTTGAAATTGCAGTCAAATATGGTAAAAAATTTGATTTTGCCTCCAAAAATTGACGAACTAATTATATTTTGCCTCCAAAAATTGTAGATTCTCGAATTATTTTACCGCCAACCATCATTTTTCCCGCCAATATAAAAATATGTATTTAAATAATTAATTTTTTTTTCTTTTGTTTGACAAAAGACAATTACTACATTCGGGTAATTTCGGGTTTCGGTTGAATTTCGGTCATCATTAAGCAGGTTGAAAACGGTTCGGGTGTGTTTCGATTCGGGTCAAACCAGTTCAGGTTGAAACAGTTCAGGTTTATTCGATCTCGGGTCTATTTCGGATATTACAAATTCAGTTCAATTTCGAATCAGTTCAGGTCGATTCAGGTTTCGGGGTGAAGTTCAGTAATACCTTTCGGATGTACGGTCAGGTGTCGATTCAGTTATTTTCGATCGGTTTTTCGGGTTCGGTATATTTTTGCCAGGTCTAGTTATTATCCACGTTTTTTAGGCCGACAGGGTCCCGGGATAAAAATTCACGAAATTCGCACCATAAAACCTTTAAGCCATATAAATAAGGACAAGCGTTCAGTAAATAAAATTCGGATTCGAAAATGACCAAAAATTGCCGATTTTGAAGGTTATTATCCACGTTTTTTAGGCCGACGGGGTCCCGTGATAAAAATTCACGAAATTCCCACCATAGTACCTTTAAGCCATATAAATACGGACGAGCATTCAGTAAATAAAATTCGGATTCGAAAATGACCAAAAATTGTCGAATTTGAAGCTTATTATCCACGTTTTTTAGGCCGACCGGGTCCCGGGATAAAAATTCACGAAATTCGCACCATAGTACCTTTAAGCCATATAAATACGGAGAAGCATTCAGTAAATAAAAATCGGATTCGAAAATGACCAAAAATTGGCGATTTTGAAGGTTATTATCCACGTTTTTTAGGCAGACGGGATAAAAATTCACGAAATTCGCACCATAGTACCTTTAAGCCATATAAATACGGAGAAGCATTCAGTAAATAAAAATCAGATTCGAAAATGACCAAAAATTGCCGATTTTGAAGGTTATTATCCACGTTTTTTAGGCCGACGGGGTCCCGGGATAAAAATTCACGAAATTCGCACCATAGTACCTTTAAGCCATATAAATACGGACAAGCATTCAGTAAATAAAATTCGGATTCGAAATTGACCAAAAATTGTCGAATTTGAAGCTTATTATCTACGTTTTTTAGGCCGATAGAGTCCCGGGATAAAAATTCACGAAATTCGCACCATAGTACCTTTAAGCCATATAAATACGGAGAAGCATTCAGTAAATAAAAATCGGATTCGAAAATGACCAAAAATTGCCGATTTTGAAGGTTATTATCCACGTTTTTTAGGCAGACGGGATAAAAATTCACGAAATTCGCACCATAGTACCTTTAAGCCATATAAATACGGAGAAGCATTCAGTAAATAAAAATCGGATTCGAAAATGACCAAAAATTGCCGATTTTGAAGGTTATTATCCACGTTTTTTTGGCCGACGAGGTACCGGGATAAAAATTCACGAAATTCGCACCATAGTACCTTTAAGCCATATAAATACGGACAAGCATTCAGTAAATAAAATTCGGATACGAAAATGACCAAAAATTGTCGATTTTGAAGGTTATTATCCACGTTTTTTAGGCCGACGGGGTCCCGGGATAAAAATTCACGAAATTCGCACCATAGTACCTTTAAGCCATATAAATACGGACAAGCATTCAGTAAATAAAATTCGGATTCGAAAATGACCAAAAATTGTCGAATTTGAAACTTATTATCTACGTTTTTTAGGCCGATAGAGTCCCGGGATAAAAATCCACGAAATTCGCACCATAGTACCTTTAAGCCATATAAATACGGAGAAGCATTCAGTAAATAAAAATCGGATTCGAAAATGACCAAAAATTGCCGATTTTGAAGGTTATTATCCACGTTTTTTAGGCAGACGGGATAAAAATTCACGAAATTCGCACCATAGTACCTTTAAGCCATATAAATACGGACAAGCATTCAGTAAATAAAATTCGGATTCGAAAATGACCAAAAATTGTCGAATTTGAAACTTATTATCTACGTTTTTTAGGCCGATAGAGTCCCGGGATAAAAATCCACGAAATTCGCACCATAGTACCTTTAAGCCATATAAATACGGACAAGCATTCAGTAAATAAAAATCCGATTCGAAAATGACCAAAAATTGCCGATTTTGAAGGTTATTATCCACGTTTTTTAGGCCGACGGGGTCCCGGGATAAAAATTCACGAAATTCGCACCATAGTACCTTTAAGCCATATAAATACGGACAAGCATTCAGTAAATAAAATTCGGATTCGAAAATGACCAAAAATTGTCGAATTTGAAACTTATTATCTACGTTTTTTAGGCCGATAGAGTCCCGGGAAAAAAATCCACGAAATTCGCACCATAGTACCTTTAAGCCATATAAATACGGAGAAGCATTCAGTAAATAAAAATCGGATTCGAAAATGACCAAAAATTGCCGATTTTGAAGGTTATTATCCACGTTTTTTAGGCAGACGGCATAAAAATTCACGAAATTCGCACCATAGAACCTTTAAGCCATATAAATACGGACAAGCATTCAGTAAATAAAATTCGGATACGAAAATGGCCAAAAATTGCCGAATTTAAAGGTTATAATCCACGTTTTATAGGCCGACGGGGTCCCGGGATAAAAATTCACGAAATTCGCACCATAGAACCTTTAAGCCATATAAATACGGACGAGCATTCAGGAAAAAAAAATTCGGATTCGAAAATGACAAAAAATTTCCGATTTTGAAGGTTATTATCCACGTTTTTTTGGCCGACGGGGTCCCGGGATAAAAATCCACGAAATTCGCACCATAGTAACTTGAAGCCATATAAATACGGACAAGTATTCAGTAAATAAAATTCGGATTCAAAAATCACCAAAAATTGTCGATTTTCAAGGTTATTATCCACGTTTTTTAGGCCGACAGGGTCCCGGAATAAAAATTCACGAAATTCGCACCATAGAACCTTTAAGCCATATAAATAAGGACAAGCATTCAGTAAATAAAATTCGGATTCGAAAATGACCAAAAATTGCCGATTTTGAAGGTTATTATCCACGTTTTTTAGGCCGACGGGGTCCCGTGATAAAAATTCACGAAATTCGCACCAGAATACCTTTAAGCCATATAAATACGGACGAGCATTCAGTAAATAAAATTCGGATTCGAAAATGACCAAAAATTGTCGAATTTGAAGCTTATTATCCACGTTTTTTAGGCCGACCGGGTCCCGGGATAAAAATTCACGAAATTCGCACCATAGAACCTTTAAGCCATATAAATAAGGACAAGCATTCGGTAAATAAAATCGGATTCGAAAATGACCAAAAATTGGCGATTTTGAAGGTTATTATCCACGTTTTTTAGGCCGACGGGGTCCCTGGATAAAAATTCACGAAATTCGCACCATAGAACCTTTAAGCCATATAAATAAGGACGAGCATTCAGTAAAAAAATTCGGATTCGAAAATGAACAAAAATTGTCGAATTTGAAGCTTATTATCTACGTTTTTTTGGCCGATGGGGTCCCGGGATAAAAATTCACGAAATTCGCACCATAGTACCTTAAAGCCATATAAATACAGACGACTATTCAGGAAAAAAAATTCGAATTCAAAAATGAACAAAAATTGCCGATTTTGAAGGTTATTATCCACGTTTTTTAGGCAGACGGGATAAAAATTCACGAAATTCGCACCATAGTACCTTTAAGCCATATAAATACGGAGAAGCATTCAGTAAATAAAATCGGATTCGAAAATGACCAAAAATTGCCGATTTTGAAGGTTATTATCCACGTTTTTTAGGCCGACTGGGTCCCGGGATAAAAATTCACGAAATTCGCACCATAGAACCTTTAAGCCATAAAAATACGGACGAGCATTCAGGAAAAAAAAATTCGGATTCGAAAATGACAAAAAATTTCCGATTTTGAAGGTTATTATCCACGTTTTTTAGGCCGACGGTGTCCTGGGATAAAAATTCACGAAATTCGCACCATAGAACCTTTAAGCCATATAAATACGGACAAGCATTCAGTAAATAAAATTCGGATACGAAAATGGCCAAAAATTGCCGATTTTAAAGGTTATAATCCACGTTTTATAGGCCGACGGGGTCCCGGGATAAAAATTCACGAAATTCGCACCATAGAACCTTTAAGCCATATAAATACGGACGAGCATTCAGGAAAAAAAAATTCGGATTCGAAAATGACAAAAAATTGGCGATTTTGAAGGTTATTATCCATGTTTTTTTGGCCGACGGGGTCCCGGGATAAAAATCCACGAAATTCGCACCATATTAACTTGAAGCCATATAAATACGGACAAATATTCAGTAAATAAAATTCGGATTCGAAAATCACCAAAAATTGTCGATTTTAAAGGTTATTATTCACGTTTTTTAGGCCGACAGGGTCCCGGGAAAAAAATTCACGAAATTCGCACCATAGAACCTTTAAGCCATATAAATAAGGACAAGCATTCAGTAAATAAATTTCGGATTCGAAAATGACCAAAAATTGCCGATTTTGAAGGTTATTATCCACGTTTTTTAGGCCGACGGGGGTCCCGTGATAAAAATTCACGAAATTCCCACCATAGTACCTTTAAGCCATATAAATACGGACGAGCATTCAGTAAATAAAATTCGGATTCGAAAATGACCAAAAATTGTCGAATTTGAAGCTTATTATCCACGTTTTTTAGGCCGACCGGGGTCCCGGGATAAAAATTCACGAAATTCGCACCATAGAACCTTTAAGCCATATAAATAAGGACAAACATTCAGTAAATAAAATTCGGATTCGAAAATGACCAAAAATTGGCGATTTTGAAGGTTATTATCCACGTTTTTTAGGCCGACGGGGGTCCCTGGATAAAAATTCACGAAATTCGCACCATAGAACCTTTAAGCCATATAAATACGGATAAGCATTCGGTAAAAAAATTTGGATTCGAAATTGACCAAAAATTGCCGATTTTGAAGGTTATTATCAATGTTTTTTAGGCCGACAGGGTCTCGGGATAAAAATTCACAAAATTAGCACCATAGTACCTTTAAACCATATAAATACGGACAAGCATTCAGCAAAAAAAATCGGATTCGAAATTGACCAAAAATTGCTGATTTTGAAAGTTATTATCCACGTTTTTTACGCGGACGGGGTCCCGAGATAAAAAATCACGAAATTCGGACATATCAGACACCTAAGAACATAGTGAAAACCTACAAATGACATAACTAATTGCTTCATTCAGTTACAGGATTCCGTTTTCATAAACACCAACCTAATTACGCAAAATCATGCCCATTGTCGAAGTAAATAATAGTCCATAATAATAGAATGGAACTAGCAAAAAATACAAGGCAGAAAAACTGAAATACGTCCTCAACAGGGAATAGGAGACATAGAAATTGCTATCAGAATGCACAGCAGGATAGTATCTGTAGTGACATTCGACCACCAGACTATGCTCAGTATTTATGATTGTGTTCGGACAATAGTGTGAATCAAATCCATAAAAGGAGTTAGGAAATGTTAATCACCTGATATACTCCACGTCTTTCGGTGAGTTTTGATTTTCCATGTTACTAGGCTCAATATGAAAGGTGTAATACTCAAAAGTATGGCAACTTATTATCGGGTTCAATCCCAACTGCTACTGCCGTCTGCAAAGGACAGGATGAGACCACCATGAGTTGACGAAGGAAAAACAAAACCTGTACTCCCTCCAAATAAAGAAACAGTAATTCTCCTATACGACGGTCTCATCCCGTGTTTTTTCGTAAAATGTGACCATTTTGTGGTAAAGGGTGACCACTTTTTGATAAATAGTGACCACTTTTGAAAAATAGATCATTTTTTAAACAAAAAAAGTGGTCACTATTTTGTCAAAAGTGGTCACTGCTTATCAAAATGTGATCACTTTTCTACTGGTCGCATGTGCGACCGACCCGACCGTCGTAAAGTAGAATTTGTGATAAAGAAAAGGTAAAGAAACCTCATAACACCAACACCGAACTACATTTCGAGTTGTGTACCCTCCTCCACCCAACACCATTAATGGAACATTAAAAGATTGAAGGAATTGTAAGCAATCTGCATGGCCTTTGACAGACATATTGAAACAACCAAGCCTATCAGCAGAGAGTGAATCAGCTCCACATTGAAGAACAACTGCATCTGGCTGATAAACATCCATAACCTTCTGAATAATGGGCCTGAAAAGACCACGGAAGCTATCATCATCTATGCCATCATTTAATGGGACACTGAGGGAATAATGCTTCCTGGAACCTGCTCAAATGTCTTTGATGTGCCCAGTTCCCGGAAAGAAGCCTCTTCAACACCATCTCCATGGTGCACGTCGATATCTATGTATAACACACGCTGCAAAAATCAATCAAGAAATCAACAAAGTGTATATAAATAGTATGTGATTCAAGCAAGCATCAAAGGAAATCATCATCTACGTGTATTTGCTCGTTAAGGGAGAATTAGATACTGAAGGCATTTGATTCAAGTAGTAGGTAAACTTACAGGTTTTCCCGTTCATCTGAATTATTTGCTAGCATATAAGCAAGTTTTGCCAAAACCGTTCCAAAGACAAGGTGATCTCGAGTGAGAACATGAGCAACACTATCATGACTATATTCATAAGTAAAAGGGACACCTATAGGAGATCAAGGAATATTTCGCAAAAACACAGCATGTAGTGACTAACTGACACTAGTATATAAATACATCAATACGACAATTCAACCCTAAACATATAACACCCAAATTCAACATGGAAACAAAATTATACCATGAAAGATAGACTAATCCTCGAAAGAATACATACAAACAGCACTTAACTACCAATCTAACTCAAGGATTTATCTGAAGTAAGAGCTAGTAAATTTCGCCAACTGCTATTCCATTTCCCGATTTGATAATCTAACAACTTATACACAAACTAGTTTTGTTAATTGCTACTCAAACAGAACAACAAAACTGCAAAAACAACTCTAGACATGGTCAATCAGCCATTAAACCATGCATTAGACTTTCACAACCCAGTCCAAAAATACGAGATGTGAACTACAAAAACACTACTGTAATCCTACACACAACCACTAATTGCTATTAAACGGAATAAAAAAAACTGCAAAAACAACTCTCAGCAGCGTCAATCCGATAACTAGTGAGGTTATAACGATGCATTAAATTAGCACAAACCAGTAAAAATAATACGAGATCCGCCCTACATTAACCAAATCCCTTAAAGATTCCTACCGACCGCCAGAAATTAATACTCTACAAACAATGTCAGCACTCAACAATTTGAACAAAAAGAAAACAAAGAAAAGGAGAAAAAAAGAGATGGAGAATACCCTATGAACTGGGGAGTCCCATTTCACTGTTTTTAGGGAAGGTCCCAAAAAAAATAGTAAAGCAATGTGTTACTTTTGGGAAAGTTCCCAAATCTTTGTGTGTGAATCGGTGGGGGGTCCATTGTTGCATAGATATATAGTTATGAAATGGGGAGGGCAAATGGAAAAGTTAGTGGAAAATAAAGTCGACGAACAAGAAATGGTAAGAGAAAATATGGGGGGCCTCACCTTTGTTGATGCTCTTTATCTCACACTGAATTGAGGACCGCGACATAAAGGCAGGAAACTCCGATAAGCTCCATGACGGTCAATGCCTGCACTATGCCAGTCAACACTGTAAGAACCGACAGGAAAAGCGGAAACATCCAGCAAGCAAGTTGAGAACCCTTGTCTTCTGCCATTTGTTTCAAAACAAACGCAGGCCTCTACATCACGGGCATTGTGGAGATCCTTGCACTTCACAAATCCTCTGCTTTGCTTCATTATATAGTACTGCAAATTCTTATTCAGATGGATCATAGTATCGATCTCTGATGCTTGATAATTTACATGTGATTGCGTCATTGGATCTCCAATAGGTTTTGCTGCTGAGGGTGATTTTTGACAGTAAAGGATGCAATATAGCTTAGAAAAACTTGAACTAAATTCTGAAGGCATGTCCATGAGCTGAATACACAGATTGAGTTGAAGGTGGCTTCCGGCTGAGATGAATATTTCTCTTTGTTTTCTTACACCAGTACTAGACCAAAAGAGGAGTGATCCCATGGTACGCCTGCATATTAAAATGAATAAATTCTCCTATGAGAGAAATATTAGGAGTTCAATACACTTGTAACTTTGTAAGCATCAGTGACCCTTGTATGCGAGACCAACCCCATCTATTTGTGTAGTTCTCATTTTATAACGAAGTGAATGGATGGTCTCATGCGTTCAAGTTTCTGTGCCAGGATTTAGTTCGGTATCTTACTTATAATTCACCACCACAAGTCACAGATATTACCCTCAATTTCATGATAAACATACTCGATTGACTTTCATTGGTTTAAAAGGGCCAGATTATAATGTATTGACATTGCATCATGAAATTGCATTTAAGACCGTTGTTTCACTATAGAAACAGAAAAGCATGATATCAGTTTCGTGGACTTTTTATCTTTATATTTTGTTGTTGCATACTTGCATACCTTACTCTGAAGAAGTACTTGGGGATTTGCCAAGGCATTTGCATCCATGCTTTAACTACTTGCAAAAGAGACTCCATACTATTCCTGAAAAACTGTAAAACCGCATCCTCATTTGCAGCATTAAGAGACTGATGCCGCAATTCAATTACCCTTTTAACACCAAACCTACAATTAGTGAGATAATCATCCAAAATGCAGCCACCTTTTGACAACCAAGGTTTAGGTAGGAAATGCAAGGATCTGTCATGTACTCCATTGTCTTTCAAGAGTGACAGCAGATTAATACAAATCTCAGGGTCCACATGCCATAAACGACCAACCAAATCTTTGACAATAACATTGAGGCAGTCTCCATAAGCTTCGGTCGTATTCTGTATAACAATCAAGGTAGTGAACTCAGTGAAAAAGGCCAGCATAGAACAAATCAATGCAAGATCTGACATTATCTTTAAGCTTGTTGAATCCATATCAATAAAAGCCGAGGTGACCAGGTCAAATTCCTCTGCAAGGCTAGCAAATCTTGAAGACACTCCAATCAGATTCTTTGTGCACTCATTATTCTTATACAACAGAAACTTATCCAAAACTTTAAGAATATCCAACATCAAGAGTAAAAACCTCAGTCTTAAAGACAAGAACCATCTTTGGAAATAACAGGCTTGTGTTTGTGCAGAGATGGCTTCTAAGACCTGGTCTGAACCCAAGAGAGCAGCACATATCTCAGCAAGTTGTTCAATGTTTCCACTTGAGTTGGTCGTTCCGAGACTATTGTCCGAAGTATGTGGCTTTAAGACATAGTTGGAAGGCAAGCAAACACTATTTTGACGAAGCAAGACTTGGACATTCTTTTCGAATTTGGTGAGCTGAACCAACAATTTTAACCACTGGCAAAAAGCATCAGACTGAACCCTTTTTACAAGGTGATCAAAAATGGAATTTGCTACATCCCACACCCCCTCACACGCAGCATATTTTCCAGCTTTGTAAGCGGCCCAGTTATCTTTTCCTTCTAACATGTTCTTTCCACAAATATGGATGATATTCTCATGTTCAAGTAACTTGATTGGAAATCTACCCATGCCTTCAGTCACTGTGCATGATTTTTTATTTTCTGATAGTAGATGGCTCTGGTTTTTATGTGAGTGCCAAATAAGTGCATAAAATGTGTGGATAGAACAATCAAACAGACTGCTGTCACAAACCAAACAAATCAAATATTTCAACTTGGAAAGTACTTGCTCAGTAGTAACACCAGCTTCAACGAAGGCTACCAAAAATTTATGGATATGAAACATCAACACTCGCTGAGGAAATCTATTTCTTTCAGCTCCGGTATCCACAAATTTGTGTGCCTCAAACTTCTGTGCTTCAACTGCAGGGTTATGTAGATTTACAAAGTTTTCAATGATGAAGATTAACTTGTCCAGTATCAGATAACCTAACTTTGAATTATCTGCAGCCAGAACAAGTAGTAGACGAAGCATTCTTCCCAATTCGTCCCCCAGTTCGGACCTAGATTCACCACCTGACAACCGGTTAGATAATACAGTTACTTGATCAAGGACAGTTGCAGCAACACTAGATGAAAGATTAGCTAAATCAGCCTCTGACATGCTCTCAGTTCTCTTCAGCTTAGTAGATATGCACACAAAACTTTCAAAAGCTAAGAGTCTCTCGGATAAGAATGGAGATCGAGTGGCATTCCCGACATATCTTAATAGCTTCATGAATTCATCAGTGTCCTTGAGTAGCATATCTGGTAAACCATGTGCAATCATCTATAATTGAAGAGAATGAAGTAATCAACCAGGATAAACAAAAATACGAAATAAGGTCAAACAGTTGTCTAAAAAACTGTTCAATGAATTAACCTTTAATAAAATCTGAAAAATTTCACAGCGCAAAGCTGAAGGCGTGCTTTGTTCATCAAGAATTTCAAACAAACACTGGAACGAGAAAGCACTAGCCCGCACAAAGCATGCTGAATTCTCCCAAATAAGATGTAAGCATCTCAATACTCTAGCCTGCATATCGGTGCTTGTTGTTTGAGACAAAAATGAACAAAGCAAGACTACCTGCATTCAAAAGGTAGCATCAAAGTATCAAAGATAAGAGGGAGTTATGGGAGGATCAAAGTATCAAAGATAAGAGGGAATAAGGGCGAGTGTGGGGGAAACATTTAAAAAAAATCCTCAGAAGCTGAAGTCGACCATAAAAAAGAAAGGCTCTAAATGACCCTATTTCAAGCCATATGTCAGTTCTACACTTCTACCCCACACTTCTACCCCGAGAAGTTGTTATATGGCATAGAGGAATTGCAGTGCGTATTTCAAGACATGTTATTCCAGGACCCTGACGATTCAAAAACCGTGGATAAATCTTCAAAATACCGGTTTCTATGGGGGTATTATGTCTTAAAATGACTAATGGATGTTCAAATTCCTCTAGAAGCAAAATAGAATATAACATACGACTTTTTCGTCAAGTTCTACAGAGTTCAACTACGTTGAGTCAATATTATATGGCATTGAGAAATTATAGTGCGAATTTCGAGACATTTTATTCGGGAAGCTTACCGATCCAAAATCGTGGATAATAACCTTCAAAACACCAGTTTTCGACGACCTACCAAGTTAGTTTCATTAAAGCTTGTACCATGTGACCATTATGATTTTAAATGTCGAATGATTGTTCAGATTCCCTATAAAAACAGTATAGAATGCAGAATTTAGAACTTATTTTGTTTATTACCTCCAATCCGAGAAATAGTCTTAACGACTCTAAATGTCCCTATTTCAAGCTATATGCTAGTTCTACTGTCGTTATAATATGGCATAAAGGAATTGTAGTGCGAATTTCAAGACATTTTATTCCAGGACCCCGTCGACTCAAAAAACGTGGATAATATCCTTCAAAATACCGATTTCGACCATCTGAAATTGGGAAGTTTTTAAACTTATTCTATGGCCCATTACGTCTTAAAATGACTAATGATGTTCAGATCCCTCAAAAAACAACATAGAATGTAACATACAGCTTGTTTCGTCTATTATTATCGGCAAACTACGAGAAGTTTCTTAAGTTCTCAAAATGTCTCCTATTTCAAACCATACATCACTTCTACTACCTTGTGTCAATATTATATAGCATTGAGGAATTATTGTGCGAATTTTGGGACATTTTATTTTGGAACCTTACCGACCCAAAACCATGGATAATTACCTTCAAAACACTGGTTTTCGACGACCTACCAAAACTGTATAGTTAGTTTGGTTAAATATAATACCATGGGACCATAATGATTTTAAATGACTAATAATTGTCCATATTTCCTATAAAAACAACATAGAATGTATAATAACGAATGTTAATGTGAGAGGACTTTCCGGAAAGAGATGCTGGTACGCGCCCGTGCCATAGGAGACGGGATGACGTCACGCTTGGTTGGTTTTCAGTGTTGTTGAAGTAGGGACTTTAGTCAAACACATGCTAATGTGAGAGGATAGGTGTCATGATATATGTGTTAACATAATATAGGTACCAAGATATTGTTTAACAAAGTATTATCATGTGCAAAAAAGAAGAGCAACGTAGTTGGTTTTAAATCGCGGTATCGGTCACGTAACAAAGTCGCGGAATCGTCCCCGACTCAGACGTCTCGCTACGGATCGGGGTTATCACGGTGATATTTGTTTTACAAGCTTTTGTAGATATTAGATATTTCATAATCTATTGACTATTTCATATAAAGTTAAGATTAATTCTATTTAGATTTTAGGATAATTGATTTGACCAATGTTGTAGAATTTCTAAGGGCTTTTCATTAAAAAACATGGCCGGTACAAGTTATAACTCGTTCATATCGGGTCTATCGCGGGATGTATCGGGCCGAGTTGGCCGATACACATTAAAAATCGATCGTTTTTTATTTGCCCGACGGGATATCTCGTATCGGCCACCTCCGATCGATACATATCGGGCAATACGATATGTTCAGCCGAGATTCTAAACCACGGATTTGAGACTAGAGATTCTTTAAGGCATTAGCACAATGTGTACAATAACTTGTTAATTACCTGGTCAGAAATCAATACGGATGTATTCAAAGAGATTTTTGTTAGTGCCATCAGCATAGTGGCCAAAACATCCTCTTCAGAAATTTTTTGTAGAAGCTCTGAACCAGCCTGCATTTATTATCAGATTTAGTCATCGTACACCTATTTTCCTCATAATAAACAACAAAATGATTGAAAGCTAAAGTGCCGCCAAACAATTATCTCAATCTCACACAGGCACACAAATATTTCATCTTTATGAAGAATAAATGAGCTAAAATATGCTGTAAACTGCAACAAAAAAAGAACGTTAATGCAAATGCAGGACCTCCTTGCTTGAGTTGAGAAGATTAGGGTTCAACCGAGATGGTCATATCTCCTTTCAAATGAACCTTTGTCAAACATTGACAGCGTAATGTGAGAGTAATTTTGATGGCATGGCATCATCTGACACAGTGCAGTATGATAATGTATGGTATAAGAAATGCCACTAACTGCATAGATACATGCTATATACGCAAATACATTGATTGGATAATCTATGTATATATATGATCTATGTATATATATAATATATACATATATGTTAGTGTGCTATCGGCAATCTATGTGTATATATATATATATATATATATATATATATATATATATATATATATATATATATATATATATATATGTCGTTCGAACAGTAAAATCATAAAGTTTTAGTGTGCTATCGACAATCTCTTAGTCTGAAAATGCGCAAGGCGCACCGAGGCACCAAGGAGCCGAGGCGACCAGATGCAAAGCGCAAGGTGAAGGTGCGCGCCTTTTAGACGCAACGCGCCCTATTTTTGATAACAAATTTCTAATTTCCAGATAAAATTTGGCCAGCAATAGCCCTTTTAGGAGTTTTCAAGTTGGCTAACATGTCAAGTAATGGGGAAAAGAAATGGTGAGCCTTGTCTAAAAGTTATGGAAAGTGCGCACTAGTTAGCCTTGTTAGGTGAACTTTGTCTAAAAGGCGCACATAAAATGCAACGAGGCGTTTGGGCTAGTGTCTCTTCCAAGGCGCGCCTTAGGTGCACTCAAGGCACGCTTTTTTAAACTAAGGACAATCCTGAAGATAAGAAACAAAGAAGGTACCTTTTCCTAACTAAACTAAGTATAAATAACGTTAGCTCATTACTCGCTAGCATAAAACAGCATCTATAGTATTCCAAGACAGAGACCTCCCAGGGGGTTTTAGAGAGCCAGTACACAATTGTACAAATCAACAAGAGACTATAGATTACTGACCTTGTACGATCTAACTGCAAGTAAAAGAGAGCATCCAATTCTAGCAAAGCTGCGTGCTCCAGCAATCCTTAACGCCCGAAAGGTCGTTTGTGAATTTATTAAGGTAAGTAGCTTCTCTAAGAAAACATAACCAAAATCAGCTGAAATTTCTGAAAAGCACCCAGCTGCAAACAATGATGCTCTAACCTGTAAAGGCAGAATGACCATTATCATCAATAGTTAGCTGATGTTTTCGACTGACATATAGTATTCACAGAAGTTCTGAACTACGCAATTTCACATTACAAAATACAGTCGGAAGATCAAATGAGTGAAGGATGATGCATGGAGACTTAGATTTTGCAGCACTTCTAACCAGAAAGCAAACCTCTAAGATTTTTGCCCTGCATTTCTAGAAAGAAAGCAACCACTAAGATTTGCTGCATTTCTAAGCAGAGGCTACAAAAATGCAGCTGACACATCGTACAACAAAACTACAAAATCCATACATACAAATCAAAGAACAAGATTGGAGCTAGGCTCATCTCTCTGAGTTTCTATCTTTGCCACACATATCTTCAAAGAAAAGAATGAGAAATTTAGAAAATCGCAGCACTATACTAGAGAAACTACAGTCAAAATGAGAAGTTACTAACTCACCTCCAAAATATGACGCGAGGTCAAAGACGAGAATATTGCATCTCGTATTTCAGCAACATCCTTAGCAAAATCAGCCCAACATCCAAACATAATAAACGCGGACGCTCGGGATTTTACACAATCAACATGTAGAACCGCTTTAACTCTTTTCAGAAGTTCCAATCTGTTTTTGATGGTCATATTTGAATAGATTCCATGTGTGGATTCTTTGGTTTTACAATGCTTTAGGGTCAACAAGAAGAGTTTTGCAATAGAAATCCTGACGAATTCGTCCCCCGACACAAATGCATCGACAATCCTAAAGAGAATTGCATCCGCAAATAAGCGATCCTCCCCGGGAACTAAGCCAAAAATGTCACACACATCCATAGTTAGTTGTGGCTCCCTATTCCACCGATTCAGTCTGGGTCCAATCTGGCGTATTGATTCAATAAGACAACCTGAAACATTAAGGTAATCAAACAGCTTAAAAAGTGAAGCGCTGAATTTTTGAAATCACTACTCTGTATTAAATAAAATCTACAAACGGCATTTCTGCATTTAATTTATCACGGACAATCTGAAGAAGCTATATTCACAGTTGTATTAGTTCATATGCCGGCATGCTTCCACCTAAATTCCTGAAACTGATTATTAAACTTACCAGGTTTTGTAGATCGAAGACCTTTCTCAAGTTGAATGCTCCAACCTGAGGCACATGCACCAGAAATCTTCTCCATCGGTTAATGCTGATCTCAAAATAAACGCGCTCAAGCTAAATGCTCCAGCACAAAGCTGTATATGATAAACACAAAAATGGCTGCAAAGTACACGACACCTGTTAGTAATTTGATTAGCATTAGTTTATTAGAATACTGTAAGGAGACAACTGCCCATTGTGAGCCTGGTAGATATGAAGAATAAAAACAAATACAGTTTCGAAGAAAAAAGATAAAAGTATGTTGAATTAACAAACTAAAAAAATGAATAGGCAAGGACTGACAATATTGTCAATGGAACTGAAATCTATCACTGCAACCGTATAACAATGTGTATTTACTATCATGACCCCGACTACTATGACCATAAGTTGCTTCACAAAGTGACACATACGACACAAAATTCCCGGTGCATCAAAGGCTCTTCTCTATGATAAGGTACACAACAGTTTCCCCTATGTTTCAAGTATTTCAACCTACTAGAGAAACAGTTTCCAAGTGCATGATGAAAGTTGTTTCACAAGCAGTTTACAAAGTCACATCATTTACGCCACGCCGAATTTCTAACCAGGGCATTAGCTCACTTAAAAACACTTACATTCAGACAAAACTAAGTTGAAATTCCAACTTTTCAGGCTTTTATGAGACTCATTTTTTACAACTAACCAATCAAACAATAATTATTGTGAGAGACGGTTTCACAGTCCAAGACCGTCTTACTCTGTAATTTGTGATTAAAGAAATCATCTTTATTAACCAAACAGCATTAAACTTTAACAATACCAACAATTAATCTTCAATTGCCAAAATTCCGTGTTACACACACTATTATGCTAGCAGGATGGTCGCCCCCACTAAACAAATAAAAAATTAAAGCTTTTTACTGAAAAGTTCGATTTTTTTTCTAGTTAACTCTATTACATTCATATTTCGCCACCCGTAACATCAAATTCTAACTGCCAAGTAAGACGGTCTTACCCCAGAATTTGCGAAAGTTTGAAACTTTATTATAAATTTAAAACCCAGATCATAATCTCGTTGAAACAGTGCAATTACCCACAATTAGCAATACCATTAACTTTAAACCAGTCAATCAAATTGTTGGAATTGTAAAAGAAAAACTCAGAATTTGATCATTGTTACAATGGATAATGGGGTTTCCACTAATTTAATTACAGAGTAAATAATTAAACAAAAATCGTACGTTTTTTTACAGAATTGAAGTGATCATATACGGTTGAGGCGAGTTGTTCCTGGAAGAGGGGGGAATTAAAAAAGATTAAATTAAATTAAAACATTAAACATTGTTAACTTAAAATCATAATTAGCTATTAATAAACTTCATGGTTTTTGTAAATAGAAAAATGAAGACAAATCATAACTAGCTATTCAAAACATAACTAGCATTTGGTTCTCTTTTAGCATTTGGTTTTTGTAAAATTCTTGTTTTTTATAGTTTTGATTAACAAATAGAACACTGAAGATGGCGATGTTCACTCACAGTGTCACACATATATACTTCTTGTTTGCTTTCCAACCTAAGCGAAAACATAAGATACCCTATCCTCCAGAATTTAAAGAATGTAGTGACTTAGTGATTATTTCGTATTCATTTCTTTTGCTTTATTCTTTGTACTAAGTGTTTCCGATTTTGGTCTTTTCATTTCTAGTGCCGTAATAGTTCTTATTTTTCTAGTAGTCTATCAGCTAAACCCCGATCATCCTAAAACTACAGTGAAGCGGAAGCAAGTAGCATACGAAATATGTAGGGTAAGTAAATGGAACCCATTTAAGAACAATTCTTTAACATAACACCATAAAAATTCCAGAAATCACAGGTAAAACTAAGTAAATGGAACCCATTTAAGAACAATTCTTTAACATAACACCATAAAAATTCCAGAAATCGCAGGGAAAACTAAGTAAATGGAACCCATTTAAGAACAATTCTTTAACATAACACCATAAAAATTCCAGAAATCACAGGGAAAACTAAGTAAATGGAACCCATTTAAGAACAATTCTTTAACATAACACCATAAAAATTCCAGAAATCACAGGGAAAACTAAGTAAATGGAACCCATTTAAGAACAATAGCCTAAATCAGCATACAATCGTCACAATTCAACTATATTAACTTGAAAATTGCAGTAATAAAATGAGTAAAATTGTACCTGCAATTTTCTGAACCTCAGCAGCGGTGACAGAGATGATAAACCCACTGAAAGTTTCGAACATTCCCTTAAAATCAAGAAAAGAAAATCCGAAATCGACCTTGACAAGTCGAAATTCGAAAATATGCAAACCCTGGAATTTGAAATGGGGGGATTTGGCTCGAGTTTGGGTATGTAGGCGATTCTTTTTCGGGTGGGTTTTATTATTTATGAGACGGGTATTCATTTAAAAATTTAATACGTTTACGTTTTTTTTTTTTTTTTTAAGGAGAAAAAGAAAAAAAAAATCGAGAGAGACGGTTTTGTATTAAGTTGTACGGAGTATATATTTTGGTATAGTCCATCCGATTTAGTTCAGATTCGAGCCGAGTAGAATTTGTTAGGCCAGTGACGGTTTTGACAGAGGTGCAGGATATTCACTTGCATCCTCTTTGTTCGGAAATATTTACATGTTAATTTCAATCACTAAAACTCGAGAGAGACGGTTTTTCAATAAGTTACTGAGATCATTCCTTCGTACCTTTTATTTATATTTCGTGACCATTTTATCGCTGATCGTGATATAGTGATTTCGCACCTATTTACCTGATAAATATACTCATTTTATCTTACCTACTGACAATTTCTATAAGAATGACCATCATTTTTTCACTTTTATCTCATTTCAATAAGTCAGTAGTTTTAATATCGTGACCTTCAAATATTCTCTTATTTATTTAGTTACGATAAAACTTTGTTATAAAATTTGAATAAATGAAATAATATTATGTAAGACCGTTGTAAATCGTAAATTATAGGACAATCTGAATTTTCTTCTATATTTCACCAAATACAATTACATAAACCCTACTTAAAGACGGTCTAAAGCAAGACCAATCGATGCTGAAATCATGAGTAAACTAAACAAGTTGGTTTCTTCCTCATATAATCTAATATTACTAGTATACATACATCCACTAATCTAGTTCTTAACAAGGATAGCAAAGAACAAATACAATGAAAAACGAACTAATAACGTAAATTATTGACTGAAACAGAACGGAGTCACGGAGTATTTCATCTCCTACATCTCCATGTTGATACAAAATATAGAGGACGATCTTGCCAACACATAACAAGACTACCATTGTCTTCCTTTATTCTATACCCGTCGCAGCCACTCCCCTGAAGCAAACTCCTCGCTTGGAGCATACCGATATAGCTCAAAGGAACATTAACAAAACCAGCCAAGTCGAACCTTTGAAACCATTTCTCGAGTTTTTCATGTCTTTCTCTTCTATCACCTCCCTCACACGCGATGATGTTTTTGATTTCCTCGCCTAGGAGCATTTTCTCGACCTTCCTTCTTTCTATGGATGACCTAGGTAGGGTGGATTCTAAGCAATCAAACAATGATGCATAGTAGTACAATGCTTCAGATAATCTCTCCATTAGGGTTGAACCATTATGGCTCGAATCTTGCTCGGCTATTACCATAATCTTGGGGGATAATCCCCACAACGCGTTCAGAAAACCGTCCATTTTTGGAGAGTAATTGACTGACTGAGGTGATGAAGAAGCCGAATCATTACTTGGGGGGCTACTACGCCTATTATTAGTCCCATTAGCGTGTTTCAGCATCGCTAAGGGAATGCTTCTTCTGAGAGAGTCGTCTTCCGAGGCCAAAAGGGTATGCAATTGAAGGGTAGAACAAATAGCTAAGGCCTCACCCGTCTTAACCCGAAGTTTTTCAGTATCTAGATTCGCTAATTTGGTAACTACAGAATTGAACTGAAATGGCAAATCTAATTTCTCGGCTTCTTCAGTCAATCTATGAGCTAACTGGTCTAACACCTCTTTCTGATGATGAACACCAGTAATCCTCAAATGAGGCGGTCCTTCAGGCCGCGCACTCAAAGCCTGAATAAGGGCAATCCATTGAGCAGGCTCAGAAGCACTTAAATCAATAATATGAACCATCTTTTCACCCTCCATTGCCTCAATTATCGATTGGTTAGCAACGATAAAAGCAAGCTTTAAAAACGGAAACAGCTCGAAAAACAGCTTTCGAGCTACAATTTCCTCAGAAATAACAGGCATTCTAGTACCCTGAAGTGCCCTATACAAACCAGACCATGATTTAATCACCCTTTCAGACAATGATTCAGCAAAATACGACGCGATTCGCTGCATTGTATCCCCATCAGGGGTAGCAAGGTGAGAAATTTGTTCAAGTGCTAAATTTGCATTATCAAGATTACCACTTGAAACATGATTAGCACAACTTAATAATAAATGAATTAAATATAATCCCCTTTCTTCAGGTTTTAATTCTCTAAGCCATGGATAATTACTATTATTATTACTATTATTATTGTTATTATTATTATTATTATTACTATTATTAAACCCTAAATTTGGAGACATCATGGAAAAAAATTGAAGAGGTGATGAAGTTACTGATGATCCATCATCTTGAAGCATTGGTCCCATTAAAAAACACTAAACTTTCTCCTAAATTATTGCACAAACACCTGAAAAATAACCAAAAAGAGAATTACTCTAACTTTCATAAATAATTATAAACGGTTTACCCAGTGCGCAACAAAGGTAACAGCTCAGGTTTCCTCGTAATTAAAAAAAACTCTATATATCAAGCTTAAAATACCCACAAAAATACACCAAAAGAAATTATAAATTTCCTAAGACCTTTATATATTAAGCTAAAAATACACCAAAAAGTTATAAATTTTCTAAAAACTCTATAATTAAGCTAAAAAGACCCACAAAAATAAAACGAGAAATGAGATTAAATAAATCAGATGTAAGAGAAGGGATAAAAACAGAGGAAAAACAGGGGAAGAGGAGATGTAAAGAGGTAAAAATTGATGATCAAATGAAAAATTGTTTCTGGGTATTGTAATTAAAGGAAAACCCATAAAAATCCCTAAAAAAAGATTGAAATTTGTAGAGGACAGAGATTGAGTTTGATGAATATAGGTATGTTTTAGGGTTTATGATGTGATTTTAATAATGTATGTGAGATTGGTGTGTTTGTAGTACTAGAGAGGTTTGCTTTGGAAGACTCCCAAATAGGGGGATATGCATATGCTAGTGGTGTGTTGGTGATGGTAGACAAAGTGTGGTAATTGTATTTTGTCTTCAATTGATTTGTTTTGTTGTTCTTTTTCCCTAACAAAAACAAATTTTGAGGAATATGGAATTTGTATGGAGGAGAGCCCTTATTTTGGGTGGTAGTTCATCTATCATAATATATAGATATAAAACAATATAAGTTTGTGTACGAATCGATGATATGCAACGGTTTTACAGAAGATCAACTGATGGTAGTATGATATAATTAAGACTGATGATATCAATCGGTTTTACAGAAGGTCAAGTGATTCTAGAGTATATTTATTAGTATCAAATATTAGGAGAAAAAAACACGTGATTTTCGATATTCTGTTCGTCATGTTTAAATTACTTGTTCGTTATTTGAAGTCAAAGTTGTGAAATTTTGACTTTGATATATTGTACAAAGATATGAAAACTAGAATATGATAACAATGTTTTAAAGGTTGTAATAAAAATCGGGAACATAGAATGGGAGACTAATCAAAGAGCTTTTTTATAGAGATTGCGTGTATTAGCTTTGTATCAAGTTGAAATAGCATAACCTTAAAAATATCTTTCAAAAAGAAAAATATATTCAACACAAAGGAATACTACTTTTCTTTTTGGTGAATTCACAAGGAAATAATATGCAAATCATTAAATGAGATCAAAGTTACCCTTTAAAGACCATGAAAAACTAGTAAGGATCCTTTACTCTTCTTTATTTTCTCAAAAGAATATAGAATTTCATTACTTTTCAATTATTCGGATTAATTCTGAATAGACCAGATAGTTGTAACTTGCAAATACACCTGAATATGGAAAGGTAAATCAATGAAAATGAGTATTCGAGTACTCAATTTATACATATTCAACAAATTTTCGAATCAACGATTCTTAAAACGTCATAAGTTAAGACATCTCACAACCCTCCTATCAGACAGTCCTAACCAAAAATTTGAAACAAAAAATAAATAAAAAATACATAAAACTTACTATTTGAATGGAGTATTGGTCTTGACTCATGTGGAATTGGAATCAATATAAAAAAGAAATCCAAAAAAATATTCTCAATCAACACAAGGAACCAAACAAGCCTTAACAAAGACAAACAAATAGAGGTAACCAACCCATCTTACTCATAATTTGTTTCCTTGTGGGGTAAGTTAAAGGGAATTTGCATGGAAGGTTACAAATAAAAAAATGGTTCCAAAAAGTCTATTTGTTTGAAACTTTGAATGCAAACACAAAAATACAAATATTAATAGACATACAATTTGGTATTTATCCTCTTCTTCATTCAAGACAAATAGGACAAGGTGGTTAAGGATACCTCCAAAACTAGATAGTGCATTTATCTTTTTGTGTGGACTCCCTTTTTTTTATTTTTTAGTTTAATTTGTCATTTGGCCTACCTTTTTTGAAAATAAAATTAATTATTTTTTGGTTTTTTTTGGAGTCCTTTAACATGATTTATGGCATGAAGAACTTAAATTTATACTTTTTATTAATTAATACCATCATTAGGGTTGCATTTAACCATTTAATATTAGAGTTGTTCATGGGTCGTCCCGTTCATTAAACCTGGTTCATCATGCATCATGTTAAAGAAGCGAGTACGGACAAGGCATGTTAAGAAAATTAAGCATTTGATCACCTATTTAATATCTTCTATATATGGTATTAACTTAGGAATTAAGAATCAGATTACAAATTACAATGCAATTAATACATATATTAAGGAGTTATTTCTTTTATAGTTCCTCAAACACGGCCCATACATCTGTATTTATCATTTCCCTTTTTTAAAAAAGCTCTCTGCTAAAAATCTAATCAATTTTTTTGTTGTTGTCATAAATACTACACTAAATTTGTGGAATAAGTTATTTAAAAAACTTGTGAAATATACGATTAAAAGAGTAGCATGATACAAAATAATAAAATTCCTAATTAAAATTAATCAAATTAAACTAATTATTCAATCATTTTCACAAACATCATCTAAAAAATAATAACCAAATTAACAAATAAATAAATAAAAATATAAAATAATATAATGATGTTAGTGGGTGATTAGTGATGTTGTAAGTTTTGGTGTTAATCTAATGTGAAAGTGACTTTAGCTTAATTCGCACATTTCTGCTTTCGTCTTCTTTCGTTTTGTCTTTAACCAAAACCAATTACATAATTTAACTTTTCTTTTGTTTTTCTACAATTAAGACACAAACAATGACACTTCGATCCGTCCGTCTCGGTCATTAATTTACCCTATCACAAAATAAAACAAAAGAAAAATTGTAAACTATTCCCTGGAACGAATAGAGTAAATCGTATATAAGTTAAAACTTGACTGTAATACCAAAACAATCACGGTTTATAACTTATATACTTCTTTCTGAACTGGTTAACTTTTTGTGCGTTCGTTTATTAATATTTTACGTTTTATTTTCATGATTTTTTGCCTTGAAATATTTTACTAAATAGTCTTGTTGATATTAACTAGATTAATTTGGTAAATCATGAGATAACGTGATATTTAATTATTTATGACCCGTGTTCAAACCACGATAGCATTAAAATCGATCTAGTAAATGTTTTTAAAGCGAATCAAATTTTTTTGCGAGACCGAGCATCCCTACTACTTACTAGGCTGCTAAGTGTTGCTAACCCCCTAACTCCGACTAAACTAATTAGAATTTGTAATTTATTTTCGGTACATATGTTTACTTAATCTGCTTAGCCTACACGAGTTACACCCGTATTTTTAAATGAAACGTAAAGAATCTGTTATTGAATGATGGAGACGGAGTATTAATTAATACAAAAATTAGGTTATACTCTACGTATACACTCTTGGCAAAGCTAGAATATCCATCTAAATGACACGTTTGTACAAAATTTTATACAAAAATGAGCATTTAATTTAATTTACTATATAATAATACGAAAAATGTAAACAATTCGTGGAATATTTCATAACCACAAGTACAACAATCGTAAGTCCTACAATTAACTCATTTTGTTGTGTTTGAGAATGAATTAAGGACACCCGCTTTGTGCTACAAGAGTACAAGGGACCTTCGATTCTAAGATACGTAATTATAATTTCAGTAAGTCTTCTGAAAAATCGTCTTTTATTATTATTAGATAATTAAAGAATAAATTAAGAACTAATTAAAAGAAAAGATAAAAATAAATAATTATAATATAATTATCCATTATAAAAGAGGTTTTTCACTAACATTAATTAGAGACGCTTTTAAAAATTTATTTTATAGTTTTAAGTGATTAATTAATTGATTCTTCTAAATAAAATCGAAAAAAAAAAAAATATATGTTAAAAATTTGTGTTATAGTTTTAAGTGGTTAATTAATAATACTTTAATTCATCTAATTTCAGTTTAATTCAACGTCATTCAATTCAGTTCGATTTAATTCAACGTGTACAATAATTATCATTTTATCTTTTCAAAAACGAATTTCAAAACATAGATAACTAGTAACCGAGAGAAAACCGTACCACATACCCCACTCTTTACAAAGTTTATATTCCTCAAAACGCGTAAACTAGTAGTTGGATTAAAATTCAAAGTAAAAGTGTCATAAAGTGAGGCAACCAAAAAACATGAAACTTATTAAGTCATAACCCAAATTCTCATCCGTAACGAGCATATTCGTCGTAAATTTACGAAGAGTTAAATATTAACGAGGTGGACGAGTAAGACAAAAACAATGTATTTTATCTTATCAATCTAGACGAATAATACTTACTACGTATGTCTTAAACTTGTGCCGAATATTGTCGTCACACCAGATATTTGCTGAAGTTATAAATAAGGAGTAATTCCATAATATGAGGATCATAAGACACATTAATATATAAATACGAGGGTCCATATATTATATACCATGTGAACTTGTTTTACTTTGTCCACTACTTTTTTTTACAGGATTTATACAGCTATTTTTTCATTTTTATTTAATATAGGGTTTTTTTGAGTGGACATTTATAATAATAATAATTATTATAATTATTATTATTATAATTAATGATATCAAATCTAACAACGCTCCTTCTTTCACCAATTTCAGCTCCTCAACTAAACTTTACTATAATTGCCAAAAAAAAGCACCAAAAAATTTTAAAATAGAGTTTACTATGGAAAAAATCGTCGAAAAAAAAAGTTGTTTAAGGTAGTCACCGTTCTTGAGTGAAATTAATGACGGAACTAGGATTTGACATTAAAAAGTGAGAAATTTCCGTGGGACAACCTGCTAATGTGGTAGAGTAAGCTACAAAAAGATCGAAAATTGTAACTAAAAGTTTCGGTTTTTTCATTATTCTACAGAGGCGAGTACCGCACTAGCCCAGCTGCGATTAAACCGTATCTAAACATTTTCGTTATAATTAATACTGATATGATACTCCGTAAAATACGAGTTGATGAGTCACCGACTTACTATACCTAAGTTGGCTGGTGTGAGTGCGTGATTGACAAAGGCGTCCATCCATCTCTTAACTAAGTGATCCGAGTTTCAGCTTCTGTTCTTGTGAACGAAAAAAAAAAAAGAAAAAAAACTTGAAATAAGTCTTTCTATGATCTCATTCTTCAGCTCCTAAAATGAGAATGCTCGATCTGCAAAATAAAAGTTACGCGTCAAGAGATAAACAAATAACTGTGCACGATTATAGAAAAGATCGCGTTTTTCTTTCTACATTACGAAAAGAAAAAGGCCATCGATTATTATTCCCGATCACATAAACAAAAAAGGGTTTCCAATCTCGATTATAGAAAACATACTCTCATTTAATACAAATGACAAGGAAAAAAATCGGGTTTGTATCTTCTGTCCTATTTCCGTGTCTCATCTTAGTATAACCTTTACAATCTTTTTCACGATTAAGTGCGATAAAGTCTTAAAGAGAGTTAACGGAAATTTAGTGTTACTCCGACTCTCTGACACGGTGTCGGACACGTGTCTGCGTGTCGGACATGGCTATTTCGGGTGAATTTTCTTATTTTGTGGCCAAATTGAAGTGTCGAAATGTCGACACAGCAGTTAAGTGAAGTGTCGAGTAACATAGGCGGAACACAAAACAGGACAGAGGATCGGCACTCGAAAAAACCTAGTCCATGAAATCAATGGGCAATGACAGCTTCAGTCTTCTGAATGCCAGTAAGACCGTTAGTAGCAAACAAAACCTGTTAAATTTTTCTTAAACATTAAAACTTCATTGACTGTTCAACTGCAAATCTGTAAAACTCTGCAATACAAACATGAATGCAAACCAGACAGACAGTACATCAGACAACTTAACACAATATGACCATAATATCATGTCTTTGATTATCACATGATGACATGAATAAAATACTGTGGTTTTACATAAAAACCATGTTCACCACCTTCTAATTACGGATTAAACTAATAAACTCGGTGGAGGAGTTTAGTTATGTCGGGAGAGGAGCCAACCCCTCGGATCATTAAAGTCCATATACCCTTAACTGAAATTTTTAACATCAACAACACGGCAAGTAAAACGTCACCAAAATTTCACCAGTTTTCCAATGTCAGGGACGGCCATTGGCCCTGGCAAGCTGTGCGACCGCACAGGGCCCCTTATTCACCTATTAACGCAGCACATAAGCGTTACTCTTCATACAGCTGTAAGAGACACAGTTCTGCGCATGGGATCGGGGTTTGAGCCTAGCAACAAGCAATTTTTGTTTAAAACTTTTCTTGCTAATGAGTTACATATCCAGCAAAATAGTAATGGGAGGAATTGAACCCGCGCCATCAATCCAACATGAGCAACTAAATTGACTACAGGGGAATAAGCCAAACGGATGTACACAATAGTTTAAGGGGGCTCCCGTTCAATTTTCCGCATAGACCCCCGAAAATGTCAGGGACGGCCCTGTCCAATGTACATATTTCAAATTTCCCTAAACTAACAACACATAACTAATAAACAAAAGTACTCAAGAAGCTATTTCATTTAAAGCAAAGCCTATTTTCCAATGTAAATATGTCAAATTTCCCGGAACTAACAATGCATAACTAATAAAAAAAGAACACGAGAAGCTATTTCATTTACGGTTAGCCTCTCGGCTGATATCTTCCGTGAAATCTACATTAAAAGAGAGACAACAATCCTAGAGCATGTAACCTACAACATAACACAAATGGAGATGAAGCAAGAGAACAACATATCTTGTAGAGTAATACACTACTACTTTCCCCAGCCATATATCGGCCATTTAACCCCAATGCTCAATCTTGGAAATGCCCTTCCTTCGAAAGGCATCCCTATCACGATAATTCAAACAAGGTTTAACGCTCTCAATCCTACAGAATACCCAAACTTTGAATTTTACTACAATGAAGATCCCATGTCAAAAGATGCAGCTCCCTGGTCAACAGGTTCTTTAAAAACTATAGCATTATTAAATAAGACTTGTTCAGGGGGTATTTCAGGATTGTTTGTCACGGATATTAGAGGATGCTTCCGTAAACAAGGAAGCGGTATTGCAGACCCTTTGTGGGAGTTTGTAGGGAGCATTGCTGATGATTTCAATTTACCGAGGCTTGGCTTACGAACTGGTGGCTTGTTGGCTGTTATTCTTTATGACTTTTTATCACTTCTTCGCGAGAACGGCTACTTTCAAGGTATTACGTTATTAATTAACAAACAAGCATCTTTACGACGAATTTCATTCATGACAAGGAAAAAAAAAGCATGCTCATTTTACCTTCAGTTGCTCAATTTATGATTAGTTTAACCCCTCCCATTTTGACAATTATGGAGTACTTTATATTTGGACACTAAAAAACCGTTCTCACAATGCATTAACATTATACATCATCTCCGATAGTTGTTTATGGTTCACCTTTTGTGGTGCTCTACCAGAATCGGAACCAAAAGCAGCAGTGGCAGAGGTTCCAACCCTGAAAGTGAAAGATCTTCCATCAAAAGAATATCATGAGCAGATAGCTATAATGGCAAAAGAAACCAGAAGCTAGGGAATTATCTGCAACACATTCAAGGAACTTGAAGGATCTATACTAGACAAAGTTCGTGCAAATCTTCGTTCTATTCCAATCTTTCCAATAACTTGGCTTAATAAACAGGCACCCAATTCTGTACTTAATGTGAGTTTCGAAACTCTTGCAGCAATTAGCAAGGAACAGTTTTAAGAGGTGGCAAGGGGAATAGCCGATAGAGAGCAACCATTCCTGCGGGCAGTCCGGCCTAGGTTGGTAGATGGGTTTGGCACAGGCGACGCTTTATTTTTAGACGATCTCCTTAAGACTGTTAATGGAAGGAGTCATGTCGTTGCATGGGCCCCTCAAAAAGAGGCATTAGCCCATCCGTCTGTAGGCGGGTTTCGGACTGACAGTGGGTGAAATTCAACCATTGAGAGTTTGTGAAGGACTGCATATGATTTGCCTTCCATTCTTTGGCGATCAAAAAATGAATGCTACACACTTAAGTGATGTTTTAAAGATTGCATTGCAGCTAGAGAAAGGACTAAACAGGGAAGATACAGAAAAGACGACCAGACTACTGATCGTTGAAAAGGAAGGTGACAAGATGAGGAAAAGAGCAGCAGCTTTGAAATTGGAAGCAGAACAAACTATCATGGAAGGAGGGGATTCAGACGAATCACTGGTTCGACTTACTAGTCATATTTTATCATTCTCTGGAATTGAGAAGACGGTAGTCCAAAATCAGCTTAAGCAGTGATACAAATGACAGAATCACTTAAGAAGGAGGCTCTTAGTTCTAGACTTCTAGCCAAATCGTATATACGAGTACTATACTCCGTAATACATTACCCACTGGCCACTGGTGTATTGCCATATTTGAAATGTTAGAGACACCTCTATGATGTATAAGCAAAAAATGAATAAATAAAATAAATTCCTTCGCTTCTGAACATTGGTCCTTAGACACACTAAAAACCTTTCTCCATATTTGGCATTTAATAGCTAAAATCTACATCTCATCAAGGGTGCTAGTGAAAGACATTCTTATTGACACCAACTGCTACAAGCAGATAAGCACCAAATCACATGTGGCTTACATGAATTTATTCCTTCCTCGGCTAAACATCTACAAAAGGTAAAAGCGTGATTAACTAATGCCTCGGGGTACTTCGACACTTCACTTTGGTTTATTGCTTGTTTGTCGTGGTGTGGTCGTTTGTCGTGAAAGTAGTCATAAGTCTCCTAAGAGACGGTCATACACTACATCAACATAAAACATATTCACAGCTGATGGAAACAGGCCACTAAAGGCTGAAAATGGTCACTGTTGATACGAAATGGTTCACTAAATAAAAAGGATCATAAAAACAATAATGGTCAATGGTTACTAGCTTAAAGAACCAGAGTGCTCTTACTACAAACAGGCTCACTTCACAGTCTAAGTAAACTGGTTTTACAGTAAAGGCAACTGAATAGTTTTAAGGAATTAACCCAAACGGGAAACTGGAAGGTTTAACAAATAGGAGTCCAAAAGGCCAACAGGTCCACAACATCCCTATTTTTTTACTAAAAAAGATATTTTGCTAATTACTCTCACAGGATGAAAATATATAGAGTATTTTATTAAAATAACTAGGAACATCTAGAAGATTTTCTCTATTACTCAGGAAACAAGATTTTGACTACAACTAGGTTTTTGAAGACAGATTCATAAATCTTCAAGCTAGGTTTCACTATAAATAGCCTCCTACCCCCTCCATTCATTCATTCATTCATACCCTACTTCCTCCATTCAGTCAGTCATTCATGTTTCCTTCTTTCAAGGAAATACTACCATGGCTCACACCAAACAAACCGCCCGCAAATAAACCATGATGAAGGCCCCTAAGAAGCTGGCCTACAAGGTAACACGTAAGTCGGTCCCCAGCACAGGTGGAGTGAAGAAGCCCCATCGATACAGACCAGGTACCGTTGCACTCCGTGAAATTCGAAAGTATCAAAAGAGTACTGAGCTGTTGATCATGAAGCTCCCCTTCCAAAGGCTTGTTCGTGAAGTTGCTCAGAACTTCAAGTCTGATCTTCGCTTCCAAACCCATGCCGTCTTATCCCTTCAAGAAGCTGCTGAGGCTTCCTTGTTGGTTTGTTCGAAGACACCAACCTTTGTGCCATTCATGCTAAGCGCGTTACAATTATGCCAAAGGATATCCAGCTGGCAAGGAGGATCAGGTGTGAACGTGCTTAAGCATAAAGTCTAGGTTCAGTTTGTTATATGATATATTATCTACTCTATAAATAAGTCGTTGAAGGCATATTAGGTTAACTGTTGAGTCTGAAAGACATACATCAAACAGGCTTAAGCTTCTAAACCATTATAGCCTGTAAGCGTTTATTAATTCGTTTTATCTATTTGAGCAATGAATGAAATTGGTATTTGGAATACAAATAGCAGAAAAGGTTCCTTCATCAGCTGATTTTTGATCTCATCGTAACTTTCAGTTTGTTTATGTACTTTTCAAACAAGTATTATCATAAGTTTTCAGGATAGCATTGTAGGAACAAATCAATGGTCGATTCACTATTCTTAAAGGTATAGTATCATCCGAAATCAGGACAGGTAACAGCACAAAAGGCATATAGCCTACGTAGAAAATAGTTGCAAGGAAGAAAACAGATGAGTTTGCAAATGGAATCCCATGATTCCAAACCCTACTCCCAAAATAGTGGAACAGTAATACAGAAAAGGTGAATTCAACATCACTTTAATCATAGACACCGGTTCACCGAAGTTTAAAACTGTTTTCCCATAGCTAAATCTCCACATATTTAATTTTTGATGTAAAAAAGACGAGTACGGGAGAAAAGCGACTATAAACAACTATGAGAGAAAAGTGACCACACTTCAATACATCAAGCGTAATTTTGATTCACAAAATAGCCACGGCAAGTCGGCAACACCACAACACATTCGACAATTCAACATACCAATTTAGAAAAGTTTAAACAAGAGCTTGAGATATGAATATTTACCTTGATAGACGTATGTATGCTTTTTGCCACGGCAAAATAGCTCCTCTTGTGTAGATAATATCAAGATTTGTCGTCACCGCCATATCCTCCCAACTGAGCAAGACAAACGGCGATCTTAGAGCCAATAGTGGCATTATTCTTCACAAGAGCAATGTCTATAAATAGGTGAAGGAAGTACACAGACTGAGAATTACGCACGGAGTTAGAGACTCGAATAAAAAGCTGCACAATAGAACATAAATTGACAGATTCAGCTCTGAACAAGTTGCATCATTTTTTTTGAAATGTACTATGGAATACTTTATTAAAGGCAGTAGTAAAAGCATTTTAAAAATTTGATCGGAATTTAGAAAAAAAAGATCAACTGAAGTCTGAAGAGCAGTTGAAATAGATTAACATGATACAAGTTTAGTGCACTGACACTTCAATGCAAATATCAGTCATCCTACCTAATAAATTAAAGTGCTTTAATATTATTCAAGACTTCAGAAGACAGCATCGATATTGTGATTGCAACTCCCCCTTACATTTAAAAATAGGGACCCCTGAGATTATAAACTGAAAAAAAATTGGACAAGGGAAAACAAGGAGAAGAAATGAGAAGGTTTCAACTTTTTAAAGTGTCATAGGATACTAGAAGCTAATGAAGCTCCTCCAGTTAATTCATTCACTCTCGAAAGTAAGAAAGGGGTTTCAGCACTGCCTGTTATATTCTTCTCCCTGTAAGACACAAAAATAAAACAATAAGCATGGTGGCTGCAAGCTTTATTTATAACCAGCAATATTTTCTTACGACCAAAATGGGTAATTTACCTTGCTTCCTTTAAAGCTCGCTGGATTGCAGACTCAACAAAAGTTCCAGAGGCAGAGTGTTCTTTAGGGATGGGAACTGCAATGAGTATGCCAGTTCCAAGCTTAAGCTTCATGTTGGCTTCTGTAAAAATATAACAAAGACCGACTTTAATACCAACGTTTCATGATCCAGTATGCGGATGTAAGAATTACCTAAGAATTGCAAAAACAATGGGTTGTTCATTGACATGAATACAACAATTACCTAGGAATTCAAATTAAAAAAAAAAGAGGAAATTGTTTACCTAGGCCCTATGTAAGGATGTATTCTTGTAGGAATTTCAATTTTTGTGTTCAACTTCAACCAAAGATTTTTTTTTCAATTCACAGTAAATAGAAAATTACTTCGCATATGAGAAACCACTTCCTAGGCATTGAACATTTTCAACTTTTCATAGTAAACCAAATGAAGTCTAATTTGCCAAGCACCTATTAACCGAGCAGCATCTTGTGGGGAGTCAAGGCGACAAGGAACCTGCAAATCAACGGAACAATCAAAGGAGAACTATCCATCCATATTTCACATAAAGAAAGAGCCAAAATGAATTACTAGTCTCCTCCTTCCGACCCCCCAGATTATACATATTGTACTAATGTGGTGCAAGATTTTCAATTACCAGACAAACATGATTTTGAACAGCTTATTTGATGAATAAAATCAGAAGTTTATGCAATATCTTTATCATCCAAGATACTTCAGTCACATATATACGCTCGGCTCGAGTAGACATGTCAACATTACCACAGACCACGGTGCCTCAACGGGACACATGTGGTAGGATAGGATGGGGTCATATGTACACATCCTACCAACAAAGGTTGATCCATGATGAAATATGCATCTTAAAATGCATCAACACTTCAATATTTCACGATACAAAAGGCGTTGAGAGTGTACTTGGTCATTTTACTCTATACTAACCCATATGGTAGGATAGGATGGGGTCATATGTACACATCCTACCAACAAAGGTTGATCCGTGATGAAAAATGCATCGACATTTCAATACTTCACGATACAAAAGGCGTTGAGAGTGTACTTGGTCATTTTACTCTAAAATATCATATTCCAAAGCCAAGAAGGAAACGAAAACAGCTAAAAACTCATAAATGCAGCTACATATCGATGCCCGGTCTTTCCAAGGATGAACCAAAAGAAAGATCCTTCATGTTGCTAGCAGATCTTTAATACAAGGATATCAGAGAGTACCTTGCAACCGCTTGTTTCAGTAAAGAAGGCGGGAAACTCATTGGTCCTATATCCAGCAACACAAACTCCCTGAGTCTCCTGCAGTAAACAGTAAAAGGATACAGATTAAATGTGGAGACTGCTATTAATGAAATAACATGCAAAATACTTCATGCATCCAATACCAGATACTCAAGTGTTCTGGGTATGTCAAGTATTGATTTAGCACCAGCGGATACGACTGCAACAGGAGTCTTCCCTAGCTCGGTTAGATCAGAAGACACATCCATAGCTGCAAAAAAATGCCAAACCAACAAATTATAAACTTGAGGGCTATTATATACCTATTAACAGACCAATACATTCTGTTCATCGACGCTTGAGTGTTATGATGAAAGACCCAACAATATCATTCCTCACTATCGAGTATCAACATGTGGACCCAGCCATAGCACCAATTTACATTAAAATAGCTATTTGCTCATTCAGTTCATAAGCCGGATGTCATCCATGTGGATGCATATGAAGGGATAGCATGTGAGCAGGAGATCTTATCATCTTGCTGAAGTAAGCCTACAAGTCTATATTTGAGGAGTTTTAAACGTGATTACCATTACGTGCAAAAGAAGAAGCCTCTTCAAAACTAGAAACTTGTCAGTTGGTTTATAATCAGAAGATGAGTGGGCTGCGGTTCCCATCACACACAACTAAACTAAATTCATTTATGAAATGCAAACACTATTTGATATTAGCATCGCTCAATTTTACATATTTTATGTTGAAGTCTCAGTGCTCATAGGATTGTATATGGTGACAACCGAGGGTATTAGAATATGAAATGTTGAAGACAACTTGACACCGAAATACTTCTCAGAAAAAGCAACGGATACATCACATCGTTAGAAAAAGTCAAATTACTTTGTTCACCATGCCTGTGTACTCCTCCGATTCCTCCAGTCACGAAGACTGAAATGCCAACCTGAAATGTCACTGATAATAGTTAACCAATAGCTTGAAGATGAGACTTAGCATAGACATCCATAACATCAATGAGCTGTGGGGATCTTCAAGGCCATACCATTGAAGCAAAAAACATTGTCGCTGAAACAGTTGTAGCACCATTGGCTCCTGCAGCAATCTGGAGAAATTGCGAGAGATTAAAATTGGCTTTGAAAAAAGTACACAAATAGAACCACATAATGAATACAGCCACTTTTCAAGATATGTTCTCAAAACGTCAAGAATTCGCAACTGTCCAAGCATTAGTAAATCCCCTACAGAAACAATTGTAGTCATGTGCTTCATGCAGCTTCTCAAAAAGAGAATAGATTAATAAATATAGAAGGCTATTCTGAATACCCTTAATCCCAGGATACAACCTAAATGAAACAGTCAGTTAAAAAACATCAGGGAGTCGGATGTTTGCTGCTCCAGCTCTTATGGCTGGACTCGGTGTAGAAAACACAGAGAAACTGTTTCCGAATAACCCATAATGAACATTGCATTGATCGTATTATCCAGCTCCTACTTCACAAAAAGAATCACAAATAAAGCACAGTACAATATAAATTTGTAGATTCCTACACAAATAGGAGTTGCCCTCTACATGTGTAGCATCTCCTTTCTAGAACATGAATGTCCTTACTGTATAGAAATCTAATACATGTATTGTTGGATCTGACGGCATTCACCAATCGCAGCTCTAGTATTGGGAATTTCATGGACAACTCAAAATAGTATCAAGTTCACACCTAAGTTGGACATAAAATTAAATGTGTAACCTATAAATTAGCCTGATGGATATGATTTTGACAAGCTGTCCACAATTAAACGCTTGATCTCATGTGTAGGTGGTTGTCCATACCTTACTGCTTGGGCTTAACACTTCAAGACAAGCAGGTAAACTATTTCCATTTTTCCAGCATATCCACACGAAGAGTTTTTAAAAGGGGAGTAGTAATATTACTAGTATGCTTTCATGGGCCATTGGTTGCCCGGTGACTAACTTGTGTCATTAAGAGCAGACTATCATGTAATTATGTTATACCCTTAGAGTTCCTTTCTGTGAAGGTAATGGTTGCAAATACCCACGTCCTTCAAGAATTTTTTTATCAATAAATAGTAGTGAAAGAAATGTTCTCTCTTACCTTAAAAAAAAGTAATGCTTTCTTTGCTTTTCCAGTCTTGCTTGATAAGGTCAAACTCACCGATGACCTCCTCAGCCCCCACCCTCTTCTTTGCTTTCCAAGTCTTCCCTTCTTTCTCCCCTTATATCATCATTTCTTCTTTCCTTCCATCACCTCACCGGTCACCACGATCCTCAACTACTCGACCTCCTCCACCTCCTTCCTCTTTTAACCCCCCTGGTCTACCTTACAAATTCCCCTCACAAACTTGTTTATGTGAGGATGGTCGATTGATGGGGTTAAGTAGTCGTCTAAGATCAGCTGCATCAAGTGGTGGAGGATGGCGGTGGGATTGAGTCATGGAGGCTGGTAATGTGTCAAGTTTCAAGGTGTTGGTATTGCATGGCATTAAATCAAGGCCCTGACATCAAAACGTGACCATTTTGTTTTGGCTTTAAGATTACCAATTTACCATCACCACATTTTAAGACAATATAGGCTGTATTAAGCATTAGCTACATACTAGCTCCTCTCCTTTTTTTCCGAGTAAATGAAGATCGTACTAAGAAATCGCATTGAATGAGTGAAGACATCCTCAATGACACACCGTGATCTGAAACTGAACACTACGGTTAGTAATGAGTCTGGTAAGGTCGAGCCATGAAGGCCGGTGGGGATTTCGGTGGTGTGGTATGGTGGTGTTAAGTAGAGGAGGTTAGTTGTAGGGTATTAGGTGGTGTTGGCTGTAGTGGAGAAAGAGAGTTAGGTGTGTGTGTAGTGTGGTTACTGCAGTGAAGGGAAGGAGAGCAATGAGGGGATGTGTGTACTGTGGCCGTTTACCATGAAAGTAGTCGTAAGCCTCTTGAGAGACGGTCTTACACTACATCAACTTGAAACCAATTCACAGCTGATGTAAACGGTTCACTAAAAGCTGAAAATGAACACTGTTGATATAAAATGGTTCACTAAATAAGAAGGATCATAAAAACAACAATGGTCAATGGTTACAAGCTTAAAGGTCCATAGTGTTCTTACTACAAACATATATGGGCTCACTTCACTGACTAAGTAAATTGGTTTTACAGTAAAGGCGACTGACAAGTTTCATAGGATCAACCCAAAAGGGGAAATTGAAAGGTTCAGAATTAAGAGGCCCACAAGTCCACAACATCCCTTCTTACTGAAGAAAAAAAAGATATTTTGCTGATTACTCTCACAAGATTTTGACTACAGCTAGGTTTTTGAAGACAGATTCATAATTCTTCAAGCTAGGTTTCACTATAAATAGCCTCCTACCCCCTCCATTCATTCAATCATTCATACCCTACTTCCTTCATTCATTCATTCAGTCATTCAATCCTTCCTTCCTTCAAAGAAATACTACCATGGCTCGCACCAAACAAACTGCCCGCAAATCAACCATGATGAAGGCCCCTAAGAAGCTGGCCTACAAGGTAACACGTAAGACAGTCCCCAACACCGGTGGAGTGAAGAAGCCCCATCGATACAGGCCAGGTACTGTTGCACTCCGTGAAATTCGAAAGTATCAAAAGAGTACTGAGCTGTTGATCAGGAAACTCCCCTTCCAAAGGCTTGTTCGTGAAGTTGCTCAGAACTTCAAGTCTGATCTTCGCTTCCAGACCCATGCCGTCTTAGCCCTTCAAGAAGCTGCGGAGGCTTTCCTTGTTGGTTTGTTCGAAGACACCAATCTTTGTGCCATTCATGCTAAGCGCGTCACAATTATGCCAAAGGATATCCAACTGGCAAGGAGGATCAGGTGTGAACGTGCTTAAGCATGAAGTCTAGGTTCAGTTTGTCATATGATATAATATTTAATCTATAAAAATAAGCCGTTGAAGGCATATTAGGTTAACTGTTGAGTCTGATAGACAGACATCAAACAGGCTTATGCTTCTAAACTATCATCGGATTCATCGCCTGTAGGCGTTTATTAATTTGTTTTATTATTTGAGCAATGAATGAATTTGGTATTTGGAGTACATATAGCATTCTCCTCACAAAAGATCATTACTGCAGATTTGAGATATCATTGTAACTTTCAGTTTTTTTATTTACTTCTTCAAACAGATATCATAAGTTTTCAGGATAGCATCGTAGGAACAAATCATAACAGAGAATCGAATGATAGATTCAGAATTCTTAATGAGATTGTATCATCCAAATCAGGACAGAAAGGCATAAAGCTAGCACTATTCATACATAGAAAATAGTTGTACGGAAGAAAACAGATGGGTTTGAAAATAGACTACATGATACCAAACCCCATCCCCAAAATAGTGGAACAGTAATACAGAAACGACGATTTCAACATCAGTTTAATCATAGACACCGGGTTCACTGAAGTTTAAAACTATTTTCTTATAGCTAAATCTCCACAAATTTATCCTTCGAAGTAAAAAAATGACTGAAATAGAAAAGCAGCCATAAACTAGCAGCAAACCATTATACAACTTTCTTTGGGAAGGTGGAGCGATTTACAACACGGTTGCCTAATTCACAGTTAGCTCGATACAGATACCTAATACATATACACAATACACACTTTTTACTATGTAATAAGTATATTTTGAACCAAACATCATAATAGGTCGTAATACAATGAGAAATACGTAAGAATCAATTCGCGGAGATTTTAGAGAATCCGATAACCATGCTTTACAGTGATCTTCATTTACAAAAGCACACACTTTGAAACAAAAAATACACAAAAACACATTCTACATTTCAGTCATAAAGATGAAGTGAAGATAAGTAAAACGGTAAAAGCCAAATAATAATGATCACTTACAACAGCAGCTATGTCGCGACGAGCAGTTTTACGGATTTGGGCTCCAAACTTCGCAAGCCATTCCAACTCCTCGGTACGAAGACCTAGCAATTGAAGTAGGTAGGTCATTAGGAAAACAAACCAATGACGCTGATCAAGTAGTCTATTAATAGGTCAAAGCGAAAGAATTTGAGCACCTATGTGTGGGATTCCATCCAGTATGGCAATGGTTGCTGGAACAGCTCCATTTTCTCTCACGATTCCTTCAATCTCCTTGGCGGTTTCCAGATTCTGAGGATAAGGCATTCCTAATTGCCATCAAACAATGGAATGCATGATTATAGGAAAATGACTATAACAATGCATCATTTCCCAGCAGCTATATTACACAAACCCATCATAGAAACAACTAGTACATTATGAATAAACTTCATCATTTGGACAAAGCCGTCTTTAATCTCCAATCGCACCGTAAAAATCTTCTTCTCCTCCTTGTTGGCATGACACATGACAAAACTCAAGTCCTCCTTAGTCAAATACAACTCCGACACTTCCCAATAAACACAAGAAGGCCTTGACACTTTGGCAATACTCATCCACTATATTTTCATTTGACCTTTTCTACTCCTATGTTTTCATTTGTATGCTCTTTTCTCAATGTACTAAAGCCCAGCACTAATGTTGTCTAGAAAATAATTCAAGACATTCCTTTGATCATTATTCCATTGTACAAAACCTTGAAGTCAAGTATAGCACAAGTTTACAGAAGCCTCGTATTCTCGGATACTCAATCACACTCAATTCATCCGTCTAACTCTAAAGTGCTTACAACTATCCATGTAATAACCAGGATTAATCCTAATTTCCTTAACTTCTTCCGACCCCCAAATAACTTCCCCACAGCATTCCAGCAGGGCATGTGGCCGACTTGGACTCTCCTCATTAATACGTGTTAAAAACATCATTCTACTGTATATCTTAAATCATTGCTGGAACATCATAAACATTCCTTGGAGCCCCCATATCCCTACTTCTCTTCTAATTACACCGATAGGCTCACATTGTGCAGTCGAACACTAGCTTAAATTTCAGTTTTAAAGCTCAACCCTACAGTCCCTACTTCGTTTATATTTAATACTATAATTCATCTAAGAGTTCCATTTCGCAAATTCCATTTCTTCCTAGATTAAGCTTCCACTGCTCAAGATAATTACAAATCAATACAAAAACAACCCACAATCCCATTCAATAATACCAACACTTAACCAAATCCCAAACCCCAAAGCCCAATTGCACTAACAATAAGCAAATCCAAAACCCGATTAGACTAACTAGTAAGCAAATTCAACACCATATATAAGTTTAGGTTAAAAATCGATATTACCGTGGCAAATAATCGTAGATTCAAGAGCAACAACAGCAGCACCACGGGACAATGCATCAGACACCTCGGGGCTTACTTTGATCAACCCACCCTACATTCAACGCAATGTTCATAAGCACATGAAACAATCCCAGCTACGGATACAAGATACAGTAAAGGTTCCCACAAAGTACGGGGTAAGGGGGTCGGATGTACACAGCCTTACCATTGCGCTAGCAACACAAAGAAACTATTTCCGAATCATACAATATACAACAACCATCACAGCTAATCATAAAACTAAGCAAATTTGATGGGCACAAAATTAATTAAGCAAAATAGAACAAAACCCAACAAAAATTAGTAAAAATTAAGTAGAGTAATTAAGTGTAATAATACCTTGGAGTGATTAGATGAACATGGTTGAGGGTTTAGATGCTTTTGAATGTTGGATAGTCTTGCATTTGCTGACTCCATTGAAATTGCTTGAAATTGAGAATTGAGACTGAACCCTTTGATTGAATTCGATTGATGGGTAAAATAGACTACTCGGTTTGTTACTTTGTTGGACCATTTTCCGATTGTAAGCGGGTTGCTTACCGTCGACAAAAAAACGAGTGCGTTGTGGAATCGGGTTGTTTGACTTTTTTCGACTGTAAACAGGTTGTCTATCGTCGACAAAAAACGAGTACGTCGTGGAATCGGTTTGTTTGACTCTTTTTTCCGGTTGTAAGCGGGTTGTATACCGTCGGCAGAAAAAAAGAGTATGTTGTGGAATTGGTTTGTTTGACATTTTTTGTGCGGTTGTAAGCGGGTTGTCTACCGTCGACAATAAACGAGTACGTTGTGGATTCGTTTTGCTTTACTCTTTTATTTTTTTATAAGCGGATAGTCTACCGTAGACAAAAACCGAGTACGTGTGGATCTTTTCTAGAGTGGTTAATGTCTATTTGATGTCTATTAAATCTTCTGAATTATCGTCTTCTTTTAAATTAGCGAGAGACATGACGTGAGAAATATAAATTAGGTGACTCTTTAGTCTTTAGTCATTCCCCTCACTATATCAAAGGTAGTATTTCAATAATGCTATTGACATACAGTCTCTCTAACGTTTTCATGGACAACAACAAAAATATTTTTAGTCTTATCATCTTATCAATGGTCCTAACCCTTTAAACCAAGAAAATGTTTCTGCCATTGTTCATTTGTTCGTAATACAAGATTAGTAAGTCTTGCTTGCGACGGGTCACTATCTGTGACGGATATTTTGTGAGATAAAATGGATACAAAATGAGTTAGTGGAGAAAGGGGATCACATGAATAGTGTTGGAGAGAGAGAAAAAGTGGGTATTTTGTGAGAGAAAACGGTATCCGTCACAAGTTTGCGACGGATAGTGCCGTTACAAATAAGATTTTGTGATACAAGATTGAGCGAGTTGTCCCAATAGATTACTTTTCTATCATTAACACTAATAACTCGACCCGTCTTAACTTAAGAAAAGTGGTAATGCACGATGCACCCAACAAACAAACACGATAATCGGTCGCAGTACGCTTATTAAGAACTCGACCCGTCTTAACTAAAGAAAAGAGGTAATGCACGATGCACCCAACAAACAAACACGATAATCGGTCGCAGTACGCTTATTAAGAACTCTACCCATCTTAACTTAAGAAAAGTGGTAATGCACGATGCACCCAACAAACAAACGCGATAATCGGTCGCAGTACGCTTATTAAGAACTCGACCCGTCTTATCTTAAGAAAAGTGGTAATGCACGAATGCACGATGCACCCAACAAACAAACACGATAATCGGTCGCAGTCCGCTAATCGCTAACTATCGAATTCCCTAGATCAAATGACCATTAATTTTACTGCTGACTTAGTTAGTCCCGTCGTAGTCCCGTCTACTACGACTTTACACAAAATATACTGTCAATCGGATCCAAACACACCCCTTTATCGACAACAAAATCCCTGCGGAAAGCGTAGAAACTAGAGAGTGTATATGGAGGGAGTTATGGTCATGGACTATGAAGACATTCATCTAGGCTTAGGAAAAGTATAGCCACGGCGTATAGCAGTCTCCAGAAAATCGTCTTTTTCAACAGTTTCCGTCTTCTTCCACCCCTTATCGACAACAAAATCCCTGCAGAAAGCGTAGAAATTAGAGTGTATATGGAGGGAGTTATGGTCATGGACTATGAAGACATTCATCTAGGCTTAGGAAAAGTATAGCCACGTCGTATAGCAGTCTCCAGAAAATCGACTTTTTCAACAGTTTCCGTCTTCTTCCCGCTTTTTTCCGCCATCAGTTTCAGAAACTCAATCAAAAAGTTCATGTAAACACCCCTTGTTCCCGGCTTTGAATCCCGATTCAGGGTTGAATTGTTTAACTCTTCCTCCTCCTCAGTAACTTCCTCTGTATCAGTATCACCATCCTCATAGTCATCACCACTTTCGCTGTCACTTGTATTGATTTTCTCTGTATTTACTTCTTCCACATTGTGTTCCTTGCCTTTACTGTCATCAACGACTGCGACTTCCTCCGTACCACCACCGGCCATTTCAGCCCCATAGAGCTCGGGAGAACGCAATTCCTTCGTTGTTGATGGAGAAGCCACATTTCTCTTGCCTAAATTGACGGATTTTTCAGAAATGTTAGACATCCATCTAGGCTTAGGAAAAGTACAGCCACGGCGTATAGCAGTCTCGAGAAAATCAACTTTTTCATCAGTTTCCGTCTTCTTCCCGCTACTTTCCCCCATCCTTTTCTGCAACTCAAACAAAGAGTCAAAGTAAACACCCCTTGTTTCCGGCTTCAAATCCCGATTCAAGGTTGAATTGTTAGTATCACCATCCTCATAGTCATCACCATTTTCGCTGTCACTTGTATTGATTTTCTCTGTATTTACTTCTTCCACATTGTGTTCCTTGCCTTCACTGTCATCATCGACGAATGCGACTTCCTCCGTATCACCACCGGCCATTTCAGCCCCATAGAGCTCGGGAGAACGTAACTCCTTCGTTGTTGATGGAGAAGCCACCGTGAATTCCTCCTTAGTAACACTTCGCTTGCCTAAATTGACGGATTTTTCAGAAACGTTAGACATCCATCTAGGGTTAGGAAAAGTACAGCCACGGCGTATAGCAGTCTCGAGAAAATCGACTTTTTCATCAGTTTCCGTCTTCTTCCCGCTACTTTCCCCCATCCTTTTCTGCAACTTAAACAAAGAGTCAAAGTAAACACCCCTTGTTTCCGGCTTCGAATCCCGATCCAGGGTTGAATTGTTTAGCTCTTCCTCCTCAGTAACTTCCTCTGTATCAGCATCAGTATCACCGTCACCATCACCATAGTCATCACTACCTTCGTTGTCACTTGTATTGATTGTCTCTATAATTACTTCTTCCATATTGTGTTCCTTGACGTTACTGTCATCAACGACTGCGACTTCCTCCGTATCACCACCGCCGATTTCTGCAGTATTTTCTCTATCCACCGCCATTTCAGCTCCATAGAGCTCGGGAGAACGCAATTCCTTCGTTGTTGATGGAGAAGCCACCGTGAATTCCTCCTTCGTAACATTTCTCTCGCCTAAATCAACGAATTTTTCAGAAACGACGTCGTTCTGAACGATTTCAATGTTTTCCACGAATTCCTCCGTTGTTGTAGGAGACACAAATTCCTCGTTCGTCGTATTTCCCTCTCCTTGAAACCCTAAATCGACCGTATTTTCAGAAACGACATCGTTCGCTACACTCGTCGTGTTTTCCTCGTCGCCGGAAAACCTCAATTTCTTCGCCGCCGTTGGATCTGTAACGGAACTCTCCTCCATCGCTCGTTTCCTTCCAACAGAAAACCCTAATTCATCAGTATCACCACAAACGACGTCGTTAAGCTGAGTAATTGTGTTCTCCTCTAATTCGTCGGCATTAGCAGAAACGACGACGTCTTCATTATCAGGAGTAGAAGGTATGGAGCAGAAAGTGATCTCGTCGATGTTTTCAATAGGGAGTTGTACTCCGTCTCCGTCGTCGTCGTCGGAGCTAATAGACCACGCGTCGACTATAGGGTTGTTCGAGCTACCAGGCCGCGCGTCACTTACAGGTTTGTCGGAGCTACCAGGCCGCGCGTCGCCTATAGGGTTGCCGTCGACGTCGTCGGAGTACCCGCCACGGTAGAAGAAAGGGGTGGAGGAGAAGACGACGTGTATATTGGCGGGAATGAGACACTCGGAATTGATGAAGGCGAATCGATCTTCAACCTCCATCTTTCTTTGTTTAATTTCGATTTTGATTTTGAATTTGAATTTGTTTTCAAATAACTAATTTATCTTCTTTTTTTTCTGATTTATATTTACTCCCATTATCCCTAATCAAATTCTACTTTGCACCGTCACACATGCGATTAATATGAAACAAACCTTTTTTTATTAAATAATGACCCTTTTTTTAATTAAAAAATGATTTGTTTTTTCAAAGTGGTCATTATTATAGTACTAAAAATTGGTTATTTTTTAACAAAATATAGTCAAATTTTATAAAAAAATACGGAATAAGATTGTTGTACAGTAAACTACTGCTCACATTATATTCGGCTAAATCAAGAGTTGTTAACATACTAAGTCAGTTATAATATCCACATACGCATTCGATACATCTACTCGTGCAAATACAATACTATATTGGTTATTGATGTACAAAAAAAACTAGGTACCGCCAAGGATCAACATGCAATTATGGCAAATTATGCTAAAGTATTTAATAACATTATCATTTTTATTTTTAATTTCGAGTGCAACTTTAATCTATGTTTATAGTTAAAACACAACCAATCAGATATACTTCTTCATTCGTAACAAAAAAAATGATATATTTCTTCATTTCAGAATAATGTGTTTGTGGTTACGATTAAAGTACTATGGTTAGCTATATAAATAAAGTGATTGTATATATATTGGGTTTTCATATTCTTTTTTGTTACATTATGGGCAAATTACTTAGAAATACTAGAACAATACAACTACTTTGTTTTGCGTCTTTGGGTTAAAAATCTTGTAACGGATGTGATATTGTTATATCTCGAAATATCTCAAACACGAAATCGTAGTTATTATCTATCAGTGTCTTTATGAGGTTTATTGACTGGGTTGTGATGGTTCATTATTTACTGGTGCCTTTATGAGGTTTATGTATTTCTTTAATTTATCTTTTTTTTCCTGAATTGTTGAATATGTCGTTTTAAATACTAAGTAGTTTATTTCACATCACATCAGACTTATGTCACCTTCTTCTTTCCTCCTTTCTCGCTGTATCTACGTTTTTGTTTTGCTGTGGTGTTACTTATGCAAAATAAAGCTGGAAATGTGTTGCTTATATATGTAAATTTTGTTTCTTATGGTTGACGAATGTTGTGAATTATAAGGTATACACTTTGGAAGTAGGAAAGACACACCGAATACTAACTTACAAGTAAGTGACACTGATAATGCATTACTGTGTGGGAACTGTAAGTGAATAGTGGGGAAGGGGTGGTGTAAAGTTAGACTACTACCGAGGGAGGTGGTTAATTAGGGAAGGCATACAACATGGTAGCAACTAGCATGTGATGGGTTTGGGTAAATGAAATTGTGTGGAGAGCGCATTATGTTTTTTCAGACAAAAAAAGGAAGAAAGACGTGTGGAAGGGTGCGAGATTAACTAATGGGGTTAGGTTATTGCGACACTTACAATAACGTTTGGAGACACTTATGCATAGCCGCATAAGCGGAGGCGATGATTAATCATTGTTAGATTTATAATCACGAGCGTGGGTAGCTTACGATAAGGAGTATTCAATTACACTTTTTTTCTTGTAATCCTACAATTTAAAATGTCAGCGTGTATAAACTTTCACCGGTTTGATCCATAAAACATTAATTACCAAGCAACGTTATTGTAAGTTTTATTTGACCACACCTGCTATATTTGTTGGTTACGCTACTACTTAAGGTCATGTTAAAGGGAGGGAGTTAAACAAGGTGTATAGCTTGAGTTCGAGCGAGATTGATAATGACCTGTTTGCCTAGATAAAGCCCATGACATGTAAATTATTGGGGTATATGTAAATTATGGGTTTATGCAGGTGACCAGTGTAGTGGTAAAGACAAACTCGATGACATACGAGTCTTCGACCCTGATTTTACCATTTATAATAACATATTCAATATCTTTGCAATGGGTTAATCCATTTTTGTTACCAAAAAATAAGAACATATTAACATCAATGCCTCCAATAGGTTGACTTAATTCATCATTTTAACTTACGAATATATTAAGCTATTCCCTTCCCGCTTGTTTTGCACTCGTTACTTTGTACAAAATATTTATAAACTAACGCTTTTAAAAACACATATCTTGTCGTTAATATTACTATCATTTATATGGACAAACACTACTACCATTTTAATACATCACGTACGAATACCTGTATTTACTCAAGCCATAAATATTTCAATTAACAAACTCAAAAGTTTACAGAATTTTGAAAATTTTATTCGCGGGAAAAAAGAAGATTCGCCGTAAAATGAATTTGCAGTCATCAAGCAACACAATCTCAAATTACTTCTAATACTCATCCCTAACTACCCACCGATCCATTAATAATCGAATACATTCACTTTTTTTCTCCCCAATCAGCTCAAACAATTAATCTCAATTACTGAACCATACAACGACTTTACCTAATTTGTGCAAAACGATCTCAGTAACAAAAAATATAGCCAATAAATATTAAAAAAATCATTATAAAAATACTCGTCTTTCCTATATTCTCTATATATAAAACCGTCTTACCAAAATCCACAAACGCTAAAAACCCACTAATAAAACTTTAAATTTTACATTTACACACTATATATATAAATAAATTTTCCCTAATAAAAATAAATCACCCTCTATAATTACTCACTCAATTTTTCATCTTTTCCCTAAAAAAAAAACAAATCCCCAATTAATTTCCTCTCTCCTTTAAAAAAAAAAATCCCCAACTTAAGTATTAACCCTACCGCCGCCGCAACAACCACCGTGTCATCTTCTCTCTCTTCTATTCCCGACCGCCATCGCATTTCTCCGGCGAACTTAAACCCTTACGATTTCCGATAATAATCGTAATCGCTTACTTTTAATCAATCTCACCATCTAATAACGAAAAATTACCGTAATTAATTAAATTCTCTCATTTGAATAACATTTCCGATATTTTATTAATATATATTTGCAATTAATTTGATTTTATGCGATTTTGAAAGACGAAGTTGATTTGACGGCGACGATTTATCGGTATTTGTTTGCGAGGTATTGTTTCATCCGAGAATAATCGAGTATGGCGGGAATAGTGATTTTGTTTGGTTTTGATTGACAGATTTTGTTGATTTAGGGTTTGTAATGATTGGATTGTTGTTTTGAGTTTAATTTGGGGATTGATTTGAGTTTTTAGGGTTTAAATTCTGTTGAGGTTTGTTAAGTGTGTTAGCTTGGTGTCGTGAGTGTGTAGTATTTCGATCTGTTGATTATTTTACTTATTCGATTCGTTGTTAAGTTGTTGTAATTGATTATATTCGTGTTTGCAATTGCATTCTCGTCGTTATAATTCGACGAAAGCACAGTTCAAACAAACGAATTAACCAGCTCTTCATACTAGTTGTTGTCGTTGTTATTGTTGTTTTGATGCTGCTGTAGTTGTTTAAATTCGAATTCTCGGGTTCGTTGTATGCAGAACAAGCACTTGCCACCTTGCTTCAGCTTGAACTTGCTGAAATTTGATGATTTTTATTTGTGTTTTCTCGTTTATACTGTCAATGCGCTATAGTGAATTTGTGCAAATGAAGTTCGACTGCTTGTCTGATTGTATGTTCGTATTTTTGTAAGCAGGGATTGTTTTGAGCACTGCTGTTAGGATTATTTTGATTGTGCCGCACACTTTGGAGCTGTTGTTAGGGTACCAGATAGAATATCAATGATAGAGTATGGCATTTTTTAGGGATTATTCAGGTGAAACGACGAATCATAGAGATATGGAGGATAAGAATGTTAGCCATACCGTGAATAGAGCACATAGTCCGATAGATATAGACTTGAATTCAAGTGACAATGATTTTGAGATGAAGATGGATGGGCAATATAAAAACTATGGAGACCCGGATAATAACAGGTTGTCTAATGATGTAGCGGTTAATGATGGTCTTGATATGTTGCCTTCGACGTCCCATACTTATGAGAGAAGAACTGGAGGTGTGGGTAAATGGGGGTCTACTTTCCTAGGCAGTCAACGTCCGGATTCTCGTAACATTTCTCATTCTGAACATGAATCCAGAAGTGGTTCTGAATATGTAAATGATGAAGGGTCTGACGGTGTTGAGGATTACGAGGTTCAGAAGGATATGGAAAAGATTCCTGCCGAGGAGATGTTGTCTGATGAGTATTACGAGCAAGACGGGGATGATCAGAATGATTCGTTGCAGTACAGGAACGTGAAGCCTACTACGTTTAGTTCACGGCCACAGTCGAGGATCCCGACCACTACTAAGCTAATTTCTAGAAGTCGGAAGAGAGCCTATGATGATGATGTTTATGCAGAGGAGGACGACGAGGAAGATGAGGATGTAGCAGATGGTAATAATTTCTATCTCTTCTGTAAATTTTTGGTTGTTAAAACTTATCAGGACATTTATGTTTTGCGCACACGTATACTGGTCTAAAGTTTTACTGGATTTTAGTATCTCTACTTTGCTAGCTTGGATTTGAGCTTGAGTGCTCGTTTTACTTATAAGAAGTTCAAAGTATGTTCCTGTGTTAAAAATAAGTTTCATATTGTTTGCAGGAGATGATCCTGCTGATGCAGACTTTGATCCTGAATACGGAGATATTGATGGGCCTGCGACGAATAAGGTTAGCCTTTTGTGTCAATGGAGTGGAGTAGTGCAATGTACATGTTATATGATGTGAGGTTGTGAGCTCATTTTTTTCTAGAAAACATGGACTTATTAAATATGATGTGCACTAGGATGGAGACTGGGAAGTTGAAGAGTCTGACGAAGATGTTGAAAGTGAAGGGGAACCTGAGAATTCAGATGATGACGACGATGACTCTTACTTTAAGAAAAAGCCTAGGGGTGGACCGCGAGGTAGGAGTGGACGTAATGCTAATGCTGGTAAGAAGCCACTGGTTGTGCCTGCTAGAAGAAGAAAAAGTAGGGTTTCAGAGGACGAACTTTCCGCTCTGGACTCGGATGCTGATAGCGATGAAGGTTTTAGGGTGAGGAGAAAATCCCATCTTTCTAAAAGCAGCAAGGAGGGGAGGAAAAATGAGACTCGCACATCAAGTAGGTCAATCAGGAAGGTATCATATGTTGAAAGTGACGATGGTGAAGATGCTGATGAAGAGAAAAATAAAAAGGCCCACAAGGTCTGTTATTTGTATTAACAATTAAAATTCCATTGCACCCAGTTATAGTTCTCTGCATTTTGTAGAGAAAAAGACCTCTTGTTCTGATTTGATCTTTTCCTTTTCTCTTTTGTACTCTTTTGTATTAATAGTTATAGTTCTCTGCATTTTGATGCAACATTGTTTTCCCACAAAATCTTGCTCCAGTTCACTCCAACCCTATCTCTTCTAATTAACTATGGGAATTTGTATCCCTCCCTTTCCTCCCATGTCCTCCATCTACGCAAGCTCCTACTCATTTTATTCATTTGTTCTGCAAATTATTACACATTTTATAGATCTAAACAATTCACATTTTCTTGATAGGATGAGTTTGAAGAAGAAGACGCAGATGCTATTGAAAGAGTCTTGTGGCATCAGCCAAGAGGAATGGCCGAGGAAGCCACGAGGAATAATAAATCAACTGAGCCTGTACTGCTAAGCCATTTGTTTGACACTGAACCTGATTGGAATGAAATGGAATTTTTGATTAAATGGAAAGGCCAATCTCATCTACATTGTCAGTGGAAATCACTGATAGAGTTACAAAATGTAAGAATGTAGTTTCTGAACTCGCTTTTGTCGTTGAGGTATTGTTATGCGATGGTATCTGATTTTTTGGAGTATTATTTTTTCTTTATTTGTTCTCCAATCGACTTCAGCTCAGTGGTTTCAAGAAGGTTCTGAATTACATGAAAAGGGTTAAGGAAGATGTAAGGTTTCGAATGTCAGTATCCCGTGAGGAGGTAAGTTATGTCTGTATGTTATTTAAGTAAATTGTTTTCGACATTTATCTCTGTTGTTGTGTTGGCTGACTTCATCTCATGCACGACTTTATATTTCTATCTGGTGTTAGTTGTAGCTTGTGGTGTTATTTGACATTGGCTGATGGTGCACTAAGGGGATTGGTTGGTTTGAGGGTAAAAGAGGGGGAATGAGTAGGGGAGTATTATGTAAGGTGCTTTTTCTGTGTTTGGTATGAGAGTAATTACTCTCCCCTGGAGTCTACTACTCTCGTGAAAGGGTAAGACATTACCCACCCACCCCCGGTAATGATTAATGAGGTAAAATATTACCTCAATAATCATTACCCTTATATGCCAAACCTATCGTCAAGCAACTCAGTACCCAAGTAATTAACTTCCCTAGTAATTATCTCCCAATTAAAATTTATCCTCGAATTATTACATGGATTCCAGGCAAGCCCTATGGAGCATTTGTTTTTCAAAACTACCACACCATTTTTTATTTCTGATACTATTGAGTATTGATGATATCACTATTCATAAATTAAGAAATGAGCCTGCCCATTATACCCTTTTATATATGATTGATGAAGGAGTGAGTGTAGTACTATTAAAAATAAGTTTCATGCTATTGCACTTAGCTATATCATCTGGTTCTCTTTTGGGGAGTTGATTATGTGTGTTAATTAGGGTCTTTCACAAGTTATATGTAAAGAATGCATTAAGTATTTTCTTTTTAGTGGTACACTGCAAGTTACGAGATGACCAAACAAGCAGAGAAGTTTGCTTTAGGTGGTTAATTTGTTAAACGCTGGAATGGCACACATATGTATGCATAAATTAATCAGCTCTCTAAGGATGTAGTTGCCATTAGGCCATTGCGATGATCAAATAATGCATGACTATTTTTCTTGGGTATAATCATTATTGCTTAGTTATCATATTGTTGCAGCTGGTTGTGGAGGTTGGTCTGTTTCTAATATAATTTCCGGCTGATGTGAACCAAATAAGAACTGCTGAAGACTTAAATTACTGATTTACTCCATTCTAAATTCTCTTATGACACTAGATAGAAGTTCATGATGTAAGCAAGGAAATGGATTTGGATCTGTTCAAACAAAACTGTCAGGTACTGTCCCCATGCTCAATTTATTTTCTTCTTGCCATCTTCTCACTTCTAATTTCGTTTTACATTACTGTGCAGGCTGTCTTTGTCACTGACATGTTTTATTTATTGTCGATGGGATTTGCAGGTTGAGAGAATTATTGCACATAGGATCAGCAAAGATAGTTTTGATGATGCTATATCTGAATATTTAGTGAAGTGGCAAGGATTATCTTACGCTGAAGCCACCTGGTAAAATGGCTCAAACTTCTGGATTGTTTTGCAAGCCAACATCTTGTATTGTTTGTTGCCTTTTTCCTGTTTTATGTTCTCTTGAGTAATGACTACCACTTTAGGCTATGTTCTCTCTATTAGCTCTTACTAGTCAGGGAATAGGCTCCGTCTATCAGAGTCTCCCCTAAATATGCCTATGGCAAGATCCGTACTTGGTAGTGTTTCTCTTGTTACTTTGTATAGTTTCCGTTACTTTGTAAACCGATGATAATTCTGCACAGAACTGAATCACTGATAGTTAATACTGCTGTTTGTAGATCCTACAAACTTGAATGCACTTTTATTTGATTGTGTGTATTTATGATTGTTGTATGATTCATTCTATATGAGTGTATCCATTTTGATTTCAGGGAGAAAGACGTGGTTATTGAATCTGCAAGAGATGCTATTAATGAATTCAAGGTCAGAGGCGGTTGACTCATTGCACTGTTTATGATTTTCCCCCCATTATCTGTGCATTCTTATGCAATCAAAATATGGATTATTGTAACATGTGAGTTGTAACCCGTAACAATACAAAGGGTTGCAAAAATTCTACTTGACTTGCATTATTTATTCATACCTGTGGGTTGTGGCCTTATGGCGTTACATAATGTACACAGCTGTACGTTTATACTTCTGTATGAATTAAGATGTTTTAGGCATGTGATTGTGAGCATGAGGCGGTTACAATGTATAAGAAGTATAGATAAGTGAGTGAGGCATTTGGTTCAGCCCGCCTTTTGTGATTATTCATGGGATTGTCCGGTGGTTTACTTAACTCTTTTTATAGGGTGAATGCCGTGGTTGCTTTCAAAGGATGAGTAATCCTCCTTCGAAATTGTTGGTCCGCTTGCAAGTATCGTATCTTTCAAGTTAGGAGTTCTTTGGGCTGCCTATTTTTTTTGTGGGTTAGTATAATATTACTATCCAGATAAAGACATTTTGGTCATATGAACCAGAAAGTGCCCAATTTTCACCCTTCACAATGTTACACACCATTGGCTTTCAGCTACATTTAGGTCCTTTTCAAATAATTGTGCAACATTGCACGTTGCTGTTGTATAAAATGCACAAAAGTGTGTTTTGTGTATGTCAACGTTCTTTCTGCCTGTTGTCATAGCGTATTCTTATGTGTTCTCCCCATTCTTATCTTATCTTGGTAGAATAAATTATTTCACCTTTTGACATCTATCACTCTATCTGTAATGTACAGTATTATGACGGTAGTTTGTTCTATGAGCAGGCTCGTGAGGCTACTTTGGCAGTGCAGGGGAAAACAGTGGATGCCCAGAGGAGAAAGAGCAGAGGTCTGTAATTCTTTGATTTTTACCAAATTATGTAATCTGCATCAGTAGAGCCCTGTTCTGGTCTTGCAGGTGGTATACTTGGCCAGGATGCGCCCGGCGTTTGTACAGGAGCTTTTGCTTCGCGTGGGTTAGATGGGGTCCTGATATGCTTCTGGATCCTATATTGTGCATTGTGTTTCTGCTTTCCTATTTGGTCCATGTTTGGGACTGCTCCAATTGTCCTTATCCACTGAAAAAGTTGGATGTAGTGCCTTTTAAGTAAATTGCAAGTTCTAAATTAGCACATAATATTATCAATCGTTATGTATAATTGAAGTTTGGTTTGCTGTCTTTTGTGAGGGAACTGCATTAGTTCCAATCTAATGAAAGAGTTCATGCTGTGTAGGAAGTTTGCGGAAGCTGGATGAGCAGCCTGAATGGCTGAGAGGAGGAAAGCTCCGTGATTATCAGCTCGAGGGCTTAAATTTCCTTGTTATTAGGTACAGATAATAAAGAACTTTAATTAGTTGTTGGTAGGACTGTTGTGTTACTCTGAGAACTGTTTCTTACACATCATCTCTTATTGGGATTGGTTTCCCCCGTTTGTTAGACATACATTTATTGTGTCTGACCCTCATTTCATATGGCCGGTGTCTGTTGGAAGTTGCTGTGGTTCGCCTGTACTCTCTATAGCCAGATTTAGGTTGATAGCAATAAGATTTTACTGTTGATGCAATTTTATCTAGATTGCATTTTTCTCCCTGTTCTAAAAAAAGTGATGTGTTTCAAATGGATAAGTACATAAAGGACTGAGGTCCGAAGTAATTGTTGTGTATTTTCTGTTTAATATGGGTGAAATTAGGAGGTATGTTTGGCTTATAGATGCATCTTAGGTGGGCTTTAATCTGAAATTGAGTTTGAGCATCAGAAGTACACATGTTTTCCATCTGAATATGTTCCATGTGTGGTTGGCTTGATATGCCTTGTCTGTTATATCTTTTGTGCCAGGCGTCACCCCCTTGGTATCATTTAGTTAATATATCTCGTCAAAAAAAGTTTGGTTGGTCCATGATGTCATGTGAACTTTAACCCGTTTATCTTATCTTAAAACTATTTTCTACACTGAGCTTCCTAAATTGTTCTACATACTTGTTATAGTTGGAGAAATGACACTAATGTCATCCTTGCTGATGAGATGGGTCTTGGAAAAACTGTTCAATCAGTCTCTATGCTTGGTTTTTTACAGGTTTGGTCTGGTTAATGTTAATTTGTCACCTTTTTAGCTATTTTTTTTTCATTATTTCAAGTTTTTTGTTTTTTGAGATTTGAGATTGTGGCTTTTGCAGAATAGCCAACAAATCTATGGCCCATTCCTTGTGGTTGTACCATTATCGACTCTGTCCAATTGGGCAAAAGAATTTAGGAAATGGCTTCCAAATATGAATGTCATTGTGTATGTTGGTACGCGAGGGAGCAGAGAGGTTAGTATGGTCGACACTTCTCCGTTAGTTTATTGTTTTCTATTTGATTAACAATGAATTGCGTCATGAATGTCATTGTGTATGTTGGTACGCGAGGGAGCAGAGAGGTTAGTATGGTCGACACTTCTCCGTTAGTTTATTGTTTTCTATTTGATTAACAATGAATTGCGTCCCTTTCTGAATTCTTCTGTTCTCTCTGATGTTTTCTACTTCCCACAAGTCTAGCTGTAAAATTGGGCTGTCTTTTTTTTCCTCTCTTTTTTGCCCTTTTTTTTAAAAGTTGTACTGCCTGTCCATATTTGTACACTCTAATTGCTTGCAGGACCTAGTGGTCCTTTTTGTGAGTTGTGATTTGCTTCTTCAATCAATGTTTGTTGTATATAAAACCTTCAGAATGCATGGCTCAGTAAAGTTTTTAGTATGGTCAAGAAGTTTGGTTTGCTGCCGTTTCAGGTCTGCCAGCAGTATGAATTTTACAATGACAAGAGTACTGGCAGAATGATTAAGTTTGATGCATTGCTGACGACTTATGAAGTTGTCCTAAAGGATAAGGCTGTGTTGTCTAAGATAAAGTGGAACTACCTCATGGTTGATGAAGCTCACCGGCTAAAGAATAGTGAAGCGTCGTTATATACTGCTCTCTCAGTATGCTTAATCTTATGACTATTTTCTGGTGCATTATGTTTACCTATTTGGTGGTTGTGTGATTAGAATTGGGAGTTATTTTTTCTGTGTAGGAATTTAGCACCAAGAACAAGTGCCTTATTACAGGCACTCCATTACAAAATAGCGTGGAGGAACTTTGGTAATTTTGCTTTTGGGATTTTTTTCCTCCTTTAAATTTTATTGCTGTATAATATCGTTAGAGACTAGAAACTATGCTTTTCGTGTAAGGTTACTGAGGGTGGGGGGGACGTTTATAATGCGGGTGAAGATAAGTAAAAGAATAAGAATTTTGCCCAATGATTACGTGGTGGCATAGGCTTTGGAGTTCATAGTTTCGGGTGTGGGGACATATGTTTTTGTAATGAGAAGTGTGATCTGTTGTTAATGTTACTTAGTACACTAAATCTGAAAATTGCATGTACTCGTGCATGCTGAAGCCTGCTTTACACCCCCTCATCAGCTTGGTTCATTTACTTTTTACTTTTGGCTCTTTCGGTTACTAGAGCCCAAGAGATTTGAATGCTCAAAAAGTTATACTGCATTCTGGTTTAACCGTGGTTCTTGAGTCTTGGGTGCTTATGGATACTACTATTACTCTATTAGGTAACTAAGAACTAGGTTTGTTTTTATGACCTTATTAGCCACTTGCTTTACATAAAAAGAGAGCAGATAGGGAGGGAGTACGTAGGGACTATGGAGGATACACTGTTCTGATTTTATTTGATACTCTTTGGCATTCTTTATCTAAACTCTGAATTTACAATTTACCTTGGGGCATCTTGTAAGATGTTTTATCTGTTTTGTGTACGTTTTAGTAGCGTGTGACCCAACCAATTTGTATTTGTAGCTTAAATTTTTTGTACCATCTTAAAAGATCGGCATTATTTCTGAAATTTATATAGTATAAGCCGTTATACATTTAAATTTATATAGTATAAGCCTTGTAAATCATTCTTTTCTTCATAGTGTTGTTCCCGTTGGCATTATTTGTCTAAATTTAAATTTACTTTTGGTCGTCTAGTCTGAAATTTAGTCTGTTTCCCTTTTATAATAGCGAGTCATTTTTTACATATATTTCACTCTTTGTGTAACCTAAATGTATTATCCTTGATCTCATTTATGGTAGGGCCCTCCTGCACTTCCTAGATCCCGACAAGTTCAGCAATAAAGATGTTTTTGTCCAAAACTATAAGAATCTGAGCTCATTTAATGAGACTGAGGTGAGCTGTTTTTTTTAGCTTTTACTTCATTTTGATGATAGGAGAAAATTATTATCCCCTTATAACGAGATAATGCCTCGTTTTTTTTGCATAGCTTTCAAACCTTCACATGGAGTTGAGACCTCATATCCTCCGGAGAGTTATTAAAGACGTGGAGAAATCATTGCCACCGAAAATTGAGCGTATCCTAAGGGTTGAAATGTCCCCACTCCAGAAACAGTGAGCACGCTGTCTTATGTAGCATTTATTAGTTACTCCTTATCTACTGGACATGGGCCTTAGTTGCTTTTTATTGAAGGTATTACAAGTGGATCTTGGAACGCAACTTTCACGACTTGAACAAAGGGGTTCGTGGGAATCAGGTGAGATATGTTCTTAGACCTTTTCTTATTGCAAATTTACTGGCTTATTTATCTCCACCTGGCTAACTTCTTATTTACAAGCATTTTTGGTTTGTTTGGATGAAGAGAAAGGAAAGAGGGGGGGGGGGGGGATTTCCATTGTTTGGATTGCAAAATGGGTTAAAGGGGAGGGAAATGGAGGATCCATTTTCCCTCCTACAAGTCAAATAAAAAACCATAGAACATAGATAAAATTTGGAGAGAAAACCCTTGCTGCGTCCCTCCCCTCTTGAATCTGTATCCAAACACTGTTAGTGTCATCATCTGTAATGAATTGGTTTATTGATACACAGGTTTCACTATTGAACATCGTGGTGGAGTTGAAAAAGTGCTGCAATCATCCATTCTTATTTGAAAGTGCAGATCATGGTTACGGGGGTGAATTTAATGATGGAAGTAAACTTGAGCGCACCATTTTAAGTAGTGGAAAGCTTGTTATACTTGATAAACTACTTGTTAGATTGCATGAGACAAAGCACCGCGTTCTTATATTCTCTCAGGTTAACTTGCACCCGTCCTATCTATTTTTCTCTCATTAGTGTGTGGAGGTTCTTATTATTCTATTGTTCTTGCGCAAAGATAATAAGTTTGTTGTGGTGCCTGATTTGCTATATTAACTCTATCTGTGTCCTTTTTGACAAGTGAGATGTAATATTAATTTGAGACACGAAGGGGTTACACCGTTACACCCATGCACAATGATGTTATAGGATGTATATCCTGTACTTCAAATTGAAGTTGTGGATAAATTTTTTATAATAACAGTATAGTCCAAATATTTTTTTCCAGTAGTTGAACCTACCTGAAGGCTCAAGGTTTAAATGCCTGATGCTGCGCATCCAGCTTCTTGACTGATTGCTTAACACTTTTTGTACCCTTTATGAGATTTAAGCTAGTCTTTGCCCTTTGTTCCCTGAGGACTTGAGGAGATTGTATAATCTGGGAACTGGGGTTTCTATATGATTTATATGTTCTATTTAAATATTGATGAAATATTTCTTAGGTTAAGAAGGATTTGTTATTGTAGCATTGACTCTGCTCTGTTTTACAGATGGTAAGAATGTTGGACATATTAGCAGAGTATTTGTCACTCAGAGGGTTCCAGTATCAGAGACTTGACGGTAGTACGAAGGCTGAGTTGCGACATCAGGCTATGGAACATTTCAATGCTCCAGGAAGTGACGATTTCTGCTTTCTTCTCTCTACTCGTGCTGGTGGACTGGGAATTAATCTTGCAACTGCAGACACAGTTATTATATTTGATTCTGACTGGAACCCACAAAACGACCTACAGGTTTCTTCTGAGAATCAATCCCTACTTTTTAACATTTTTTTGCTAGCTGAGAAGGCAGCTATTATTTATTTGATTGGTTTTTGGTAAGATAGATATAATACGGAGTACTCATTAAGGGACACCAAAGGGGTGACACCCATGTACAAACAGATATTGTGGAGGTGGTGCCTATCGACGTGAAGACACCCATGGGCCATTTGGGTGACACTCATGTACCAAATTACACACTATATGTGACACCCATTGGGGTGAAGCATATGGCTACTAAAAGCTTCAAAAATGAAATTTGAACTCTTGATATGTAGAGGTAGAGGGACATCATCAAAAATATGGCGTTTCTGTTCAATCAAAGAGCACCAGCCAATAGGGGAAGTAGCTATTTTTCAAACTTTGGGAACCCAACATAACCTGTTTTTCTTGCTTCCCTTCCAAGAGAGTACATGTTATGCCTTCTTTGAATGGATCCAACTTACTCCAAAGAGAGAAAATGATAAGTTTCACAAAAACATGACCCATGAGTAAGAGAGATTACGACGATCAATATACTCTCGATTTTTGAATATGTTTTGGAGAAACTAAATGTTTTACAAGCACCAAGTTGGTAGGAAAAGTTGAACGAGAGACAATGATAAGTTTCACAAAAATATGACCCATGAGTAAGAGAGATTACGATGATCAATATACTCCTGATTTTTGTAGATGTTTTGGAGAAACTAAATGTTTTACAAGCACCAAGTTGGTAGGAAAAGGTGAACGCATTTAAAATGCGAAATTAAATGTTTTACAAGCACCAATTTTGCTGAAAGATTGTTAAGACTTAGCTTTCTTGGTAGAATGTGTAGGAGCCCCCTCCAATTTTTTTATTATGGTTGTGGGTAGTGGAACTTTGCTCTTATGTACAACTTTTTTTTGTTTTTTTTATGTCCTTCCTTAGAATTTTGTGTTCTTGTAGGCAATGAGTAGAGCTCACAGAATTGGACAGCAAGAAGTTGTTAATATCTACCGTTTTGTAACTAGTAAAAGTGTTGAAGAAGACATACTTGAAAGGGCAAAGAAGAAAATGGTAAAAATACTAAAAAAACTACACAGTTAATAATACTTTTTGATTTTGTGTATCTATTGCAACAGTCAATTTATCCTATTCATGCATTAAGAACTCCCTGTTTTTGTGACAGGTCCTTGATCATCTGGTTATTCAGAAGTTGAATGCAGAGGGTAAACTGGAGAAGAAAGAGGCCAAGAAGGGTGTTGGGTTTGACAAAGTAAGCTGAATTATAATTTTGGATAGTTACTGTTCCTAACATGAAGAGTCTAAAATTTTCCTTAAGTTTAATTTTGACCGTATATCTCATTTTCCTCTGAAAAAATTACATTTCGGGTGCTTTAGAATGAGCTTTCAGCAATTTTGAGGTTTGGGGCGGAAGAACTATTCAAGGAAGAGAAAAATGAGGAGGAAAGCAAAAAGAGACTTTTAAGCATGGATATTGATGAAATTTTAGAGAGAGCAGAGAAGGTGGAGGACAAGGAGGCTGAGGCTGATCAAGGAAATGAGCTTCTCAGTCAATTCAAGGCAAGTGTTATTAGTTCCTCCATTGACAGGGGCTAGGATAAGCTTCATTTGGGCGAATTGACATTTTAGCCAAACATTTGCAGGTTGCAAATTTTTGCAATGCCGAAGATGACGCAAGTTTCTGGAGCCGTTGGATAAAGCCCGGATCTATTACACATGCCGAGGTTTAAACCTGTTTCATTCAGTACTTGATACAAACTACATGTTGCTATTTCAGCAATTATCTACAATTGTATTTAGTTACGAGTTTCCTCTAGTAGATCCTAATATGTTTGAAATCCAGGATGCATTAGCTCCTAGAGGAGCGAGATTTAACAAGAGTTACGTGGAGCCTATGCAAGCTGATGGGACCAACAAAAGGAAAAAGAGAGATTCGCCTTCACTAAAGGTAAATGCAAAACGACGTCGCGGGGAGTCTGTGCATTTGGTCCCGATGATTGATGGAGCTTGTGCTCAAGTAAGAGATTGGTCATGTGGGAATCTGTCAAAACGAGATGCAACACGCTTTGCAAAAGCTGTAAGACTTGTATTATTTTTTTCCCCTAGCTTTTAAAGTTTCATCTTACTAATTTAATCAGATTGACCTTGACAACTAAGTCTATTATTACTTATTTACGCTGATGGTTAGGTTATGAAGTTCGGAATTGCAAGCCAAATAAGTTCTATTGCAGCTGAGGTTGGGGGTGCTATTGAGGGTGCTCCCGTTGAAGGTCAAATTGAACTTTATGATGCTTTAGTTGAGGGATGTCAAGAGGCTGTTAAAGGCGAAGCAATGGATCCAAAGGTCTTTGCTCGTAGTTTTAGCTTCGTGTGCTCATATATGCTTTACATTTTCTGTTTATGATTGGCTCATCTTTCAATCTGATTTTTTCTGCAGGGACCTTTGTTGGATTTTTTTGGTGTTCCTGTCAAGGCAAATGATATGCTTAGTCGCGTTGAAGAACTTCAGCACTTGGCTAAGAGGATCAGTCGGTGTGAAGATCCCATATCACAGTTCCGAGTGAAATACCTGAAACAATCTAATTGGTCAAAAGGCTGTGGCTGGAATCAAAGTAAGTGTATCCTTTGTTCTTTTACTTCCATTAGTGTTCGTTATCGCTTCTAAGGTATAGTTATCTGACTTGGTGTTGGATAAATTTTGGTCAGTTGATGATGCAAGATTACTCTTGGGGGTGTATTATCATGGATTTGGCAATTGGGAAAAAATTCGGTTGGATGAAAGCCTCGGTTTGACTAAGAAGATTGCCCCAGTGGAGCTTCAAACACATGAAACTTTTCTTCCACGTGCCCCTAACCTGAAGGATCGTGCCTCGGCACTTCTTGAAATGGTACTTATGGTGCTTGAAATTGTTATTTAACTTCTCAGTGTGCTAAATAAGCAATTATAGGGTGATCTTGTAAGCCACTGAACCTTAACCCTTTAAGTATCTTCAGGAAACCTTTGCAGATGCCGGAAAGAAGTCTAATGTCAAAGCACGCAATAAATCCTCGAAGCATCCTGATCATTTTCAGAATCAACCCAAGCCTCGTGGTAGGAGCCGAGTGGGAAGATCAAATTCCCCCAAACTTGGGACTAGAGCGGGCAACAACAGGTCTCAGAGGAACCAGAATGCTGAACCTTTAGTTAAAGAGGAGGGTGAGATGTCAGATAATGAAGAAGTATCTAAGCAATTCAAGGAAGTGAAATGGATGGAATGGTGTCAAGATATCATGGCTGATGAGAAGAAAACTTTTGAACGTCTCCAAAAATTGCAGACCACAAGTGCAGACCTTCCTAAGGAGAAGGTTAGTCTGATACCTTATTATTCTAGTAAAGTTGTATTAAAGTATTAAACGATGAGTACTGCTTTAATCTTTTAAATTACTTTGCTCAGGTACTATCTAAGATTCGAAAGTACTTGCAACATATTGGCCGAAGGATCGATCAGATTGTCGATGAACATGGGCAAGAACCACATAAGCAAGACCGTAAGTTGTGTTTGGTTGACACGTGAATGCCTGCTACATTACTCTGACTCACTCTAGAATTGTTCACTTCATATTGTTAAATGCCTTCTTTGCCAGGAATGATGACGCGATTATGGAAGCATGTCTCAACCTTTTCTAATTTGACGGGAGACAGGTTGTATCAAATCTATTCCAAACTTAAGCAGGAACAAGAAGAAGAAGCTGGTGTGGGACCCTCACATTTAAATGGAAGCAACGACTTGCAGCGTCAATCCGCAAGGTTAAAAGGGCAAAAAAACAATAACTCGTATCAGACTGCTGAACCAGATTTTAAAATCCATGATCCAGCAAAATTTGAAGCATGGAAACGAAGGAAAAGAGCTGAGACTGATGCTTTCTTAGAGGCTCAAGGCCCGTTCCAGAGGCCTGTGAATAATGCCCCGAGGTTACCTCCTTCCAAGGAAATGGGCATCTTGGGTGCTGCACCCTCTGATAGCAAACCATTCAAGATCCGTCAGGGTGCTTCCCAGCCGAGGCAAGGTTTCTCATCTAGCATAAGGTAGTGAGTGCTACCAAGGTGGGGGAATGACACTTTTTTTGTCTGCGAGAGAATCCAAGTGGGGTCATTACAACCACAAATATCTCTCAGGATTCTTTCAACTCATTGGTCCAATAAGATTCTATTTTTGTATGGCGCAATGGCCCATGCCAAAGATAGGAATTGATGAATTGCCATTTAGAAGTTCGGTGGCTATGAGACGGTCAAAGCATACAAGTGGGCGTGGCTAGAGATGAAGTTGAGCCAAAACCTGACTTGAAAAGAGATGGCAAACCAAGGGTTTCGTTGAAAATATAGCTGAAACTAAGAGAAGAAATGTAGAGAAGGCTAACCACTTTTATTTTTGTAATATCACCCATACCGAAGTGGACACTGTATGCAGTCAGTCTGAAAATGTACATTGTGCAGTTTTGGTTTCGAGTTTTGGTCAGAAAGTATCTTGTAATAATTTTGACTGTTAATCAATAGTTAATGAAAGCACATGTTTTCCGAATATTTTTGATTGATCACTGTTTAGTACTTATATTATAATCATCCTGGCCATTGCTGGAGTATTCAAGTTTCTGTTCATGTTTTGTCAATTAATCTGTATATTCTGGCTCTAGTTGCTTATATTCATGCCCTGTCATGTACCGTTGCTCTGATCAACTTGCTGATTTGTAACAGGTGGTAGAGCCAGTCCGTCCAAGATGCATCACTAAAAGAGGTACCCTGTTTGTTCATTTATTTGTTGCAGTTTTGATTACAAGAATTTGAATTTGTCTCACTTGTAAGATGGTGTCGTACACAATACACTGCGTTTGCTTTCTATTCTTTCATCAAAACTGAGTTCAACGAAAAAAGGCCTTACCCTGATTTAATTGATAATTATAATCGATAAATTTTGTTCGGATTGATTTTCAGCAGCCTGAGGCTCGGGCTGTAATTTGAGAAAGTGGTCGTCATTCTGCTTTAGATCTGGTCCCTGCCTTGAAAGATGCTAAAGTTTCACTTATAAGTGCTTGTTTCTGGGCTGGTCAGTGGTCATTACATAGCTCTTTTGATAGAAGCTTATTGTTTATCCTCTTCACACAACTTTGCTTATCTTGCTTTCCTATAGTCCTGTTATCTAACCCCTGGCAAAATCTTCTTGTACGGTCTCATATTGGTGTACGGGAGGCGTCATCGCAGCATTGGGATAGACTAGTTTTGAGCCATTGTCAAGTATTCAAGTGTTATCATGAGCTAGCTAACATTTTTTGGCGATACTAAAAGGACGAGGTCATGTAGGTATGTTCCAGGTTGGTACACGTCCCAGACTTGTTGCTTTCCCCTTCCCTAATAGGTACAAAAGCATGAATAGGGAGGATGGAACAAATATGGGGAAGTTTACTTGTTACAAAAACAAAACGAGCCAAAACAAAATTGTGGCCGTGGGTTTCCATAGGAGATTGTGGTTGATACATCATACCTCGTTATCTTATTATCTTTCACTTGGCTTTCTCAACCCCATAAAAATACACAAAATTTATAAGATACAGTTTCTTATTAAATTATTAAGAGACCACTTTTTCCGTACCCTTTTATGTGTTGTTCGTAACCCTTTTATCATCAAAATCTACCTCAAATTGACTCTTTCATTTTGCACATGTTTTTATAATAATCGTAACTATTTTATTGTGGAAAGGGACTATTTTTGCTAGTATGCCCTTTTATATTTATATTATATAGGCCTATTTTAGTTCTTTTTATACCATTTTTACATTAATTTGTAATTGGTCTCTCAATAAGTTTAATGAGAAACCGTTTATTTTAAATTAAATTTTTTTTTTTCTCATTTTTTCCTTTTCATTTGATTTTATCTCTTATTTTTCTCATTTTTTTCGCCATGGAAGTGTAAACAATATTAGCATATAATTATACTTGTAAATTGTAATCTTTTGCTTACATAAAGTATCCACATATTCCCATGCATAATCAAATTAACCTTGAACAGGAGATTAGGATATGGTTAAGAGATGAACTTTGATTAATATCGATCCCTAAGTTGATAACTACTCGGGAGTTGGGAAGACTATTTATTTTATTTTATTTTTTAAGGTAATAATGGTGTGACGGGATTCAAACTAATGAGTAATACATCCATGACTTAACCGGCTAAACTAGCGACTCGGGATTCAGGAAGACTTTTATCAGTATGGGTGTTGATCGCTTTTATTTTTCAGATATATTTTATACTCTCATGCAGGGATGTCTTTACATTATTGATTTTTTTTTGATCTCCAATTCAATTGGAGCTCATGCTGCAATTCTTGGCCGCAGAAGACTGAGGAGTTTAGTATGCTTATCTGCCACGTAGAATCACAGGTGGGTCCTCCCTCCTTTTTAAATCCTGCTTTCTTGTATATAAGAAAGCTAATGTTATTAACTGAAAATTCAGGGTTTTTCTAATTCCCTTTTAGTCCCTAAAGTTTATTGTGAAGATCTCCTATACAACATTTCTATCTTGTGCTGGATTCAAATTCGGCCTTTGGAATCTGCAACTTTTCTACTCCGGTAATCATCTTTCTTGAACGAGCATATGTGACTTGTTTTTACAATATTTGCTCTAGTCCCTTATAATTATACATACATGAAGCACAAATATGATTTGAGGGTGAAGGTTTAAGGTCTTACGAGTTAAGATAGCTGATATGTGGGACACTCGTAGTTGATAGTTGAAGTAATGTTTGAAAACAGAGTTAAGATAGCTGATATCTGTATACTTGTAGTTGATAGTTGATATGTGTATACTCGTAGTCGATATTGTCGAGCATATGTGACTTGTTTTTACAATATTTGCTTTAGTCCCTTATAATTATACATACATGAAATATGATTTGAGGGTGAAGGTTGAAGGTCTTACGAGTTAAGATAGCTGATATGTGTATACTCGTAGATAGTTGAAGTAATGTTTGAAAACAGAGTTAAGATAGCTGATATGTGTATACTTGTAGTTGATCAGTTGATATGTGTATACTCGTAGTCGATATTGTTTCAGCTCCAGGTAGGGAGTTAAGAGTTATCCGGCCTTGTGTAGGAAATATTCAGTTCATAATGTGTTCTTTATTTCGAAAACAAGTGAACTCCATGACAACTGAGTTTTAAATTTTAACTGTTTGTGACCTTTAGACCATTTATACTTTTTAAGTCATGGCTAACACGCAACTTCGATAATAAATACTTTTTTGACGATAATTGCATTTGAACACTCGTCAAAGTGTTACAGTTGTTTCCTTTCTTGTTGTACCTACCAAATGGCAGATTATATAATATGGTTATGTCTGTGTTGCAGTTGAGGAGCTGCTACTGTAAGCTCTGAGCTTAGCGTTTAAGTCTATACAAGAAGGGGAAAGATGGATTATGTTTATGGACCAGGAAGGAATCATCTGTTTGTTCCGGGACCTGTTAATATCCCGGAACCTGTTATCCGAGCCATGAACCGAAACAATGAAGATTATCGGTCTCCTGCTATTCCTGCACTTACCAAAACTCTACTTGAAGATGTCAAAAAGATCTTCAAGAGTACCGCTGGAACCCCTTTTATCTTCCCCACAACTGGTAAACTCTAACATAAGAAGCATTACTTGTAGCTTACACTTGCAAAAAGACTGTTGGGCAGCAAATTGCAATAAGAAGTGACTGAGTTTTTAAGATTTTCGGTATGTTTTGGAGATTTAATTTAAAACTCAAACCGAAACCTTAATATCATCATGTCAAATTATAACTTGCCGTAGAAGTGAATGACAGTCAATATTTTAGGATAGGAACGACTTAGATGTCCGTTCCCTCCAATTGATCCTGAGATTTGAGAAGTTTTGGTCGAATTACTCGTCAGGTTACTAAAGTGAAAACAACCCACGTTGAAATCTCCGAGTATGAAAGTGAAATTATCTCAAAACTCAGGCCACCAAGATGAAAACGGATTAATCAAATAATGTTGACATGACATTCTGCAGGTACTGGTGCATGGGAAAGTGCCTTGACTAACACTTTATCACCTGGAGATCGAACAATCTCCTTTCTGATCGGACAATTCAGTTTGCTGTGGATTGATCAGCAGCAACGCCTAGGCTTCAATGTGGATGTTGTAGAGAGTGAGTGGGGACAGGGTGCAAACCTTGAAGTGATGGCCTCAAAACTGGCAGCTGATACTGCACATTCTATCAAGGCTATCTGCATTGTTCACAATGAGACTGCAACTGGTGTTACTAACAATTTAGCCACTGTTCGCAGGATTTTGGGTAATTATTCTCTCATTAAGGGCTCTAAAGACGATAGTATTCTTCATTTCTTTGATTCACTCTTACTAAATGGCATTCAGCAACAGTCAGCTATCAACATCAATCCTCCAATAGTATGTTCATAGGGCGATGATGCATAAAACCTGATCAAAATTGGTTTTGTCTGGTCCGTTCAGGACGTTTTGACGTGAAAAAACTAACTGACTCAAATTACACGGCCAAGACGATCCACACGGACCAAACAAAAACTCCCCAACGTAGACCTAATCTTGAATTGACAGACTCAAAAGGACTAATTTGAATTGACCCAACTTTTAATGATTGACCATGAAGATGATTCAAAATCACACTGCCTAAAAGAACTTAACCCGACGTGGATTGTTTGCACCATATAATCTCTAAGTGAACGAGAAAATTCTCTTGAGTTCTAAGTTCTGATATACCCTGTTGAACTTGAAATTAGAATCATGTTTACAGCTTACTACAGCAAAGTGATCTTATATTTCTTTCCAAGGATCACTGGGAAACATTGGTATACATTAATGAGAAAGTTGCTTGATCTACAATGTTTCTGATGGAGATCTGTTTTCATCCCAGATCACTACAATCACCCGGCACTCCTCCTAGTCGATGGAGTTTCATCAATCTGTGCCCTAGATTTCAGGATGGACGAGTGGGGAGTGGATGTTGCATTGACAGGGTCTCAGAAAGCTCTCTCTCTTCCAACTGGGATGGGTATTATTTGTGCAAGCCCTAAGGCGCTTGAGGCAACCAAGACTGCGAAATCCGTCAGAGTTTTCTTTGACTGGAATGATTACTTGAAGTTCTACAAAATGGGAACTTATTGGCCTTACACTCCTTCCATTCAACTACTCTATGGCCTTAGAGCTGCTTTGGATCTTATTTTTGAGGAAGGCCTTGACAACGTTATTGCCCGCCATGGCCGCCTAGCTAAGGCAACCAGGCAAGTCTTTATCTATTCTTTTCAAACATCAACTAGTTTTGCGTAAAGTTATGTGGATGGTAAAATATCATATCGTCATTAGTCATTACTATATGACGGAGTATAACTTCATAAATATCCAAAACCTAAAACTTAGAAACCTAACCACATCTTTTTAACACGATACATGACGTGAGACAGACGATTTTGGTAGTTGATTGGGCTTTAGCCTTCTTATGTGGTAATGGTTCAGATTCTTGAACATGGTTTTGACCCAAAAACTTATAAATCTAATTACTTCGCAATGCAAGATTTTGTGAGATGGTCTTACTCAAAACTGGTTCATGCCCATGATCTTGTATACAGACTTGCAGTAGAGGCTTGGGGATTGAAGAACTGTGCTCAGAAGGAAGAATGGTTCAGTGATACAGTGACAGCGGTCATTATACCACCATCCATAGACAGCTCGGAGATAGTTAAGATGGCGTGGAAGAGATACAATTTGAGTTTAGGTCTCGGTCTCAACAAAGTCGCTGGCAAGGTTTTCAGAATAGGGCACCTTGGTAACGTGAATGAGGTACACAAGATTTTACAAGTATTCTTGTTAACCTAGACCTAGTCGAACAATTTGACCTATCTTGACACCCGAATAAAACCAAATAGAACGACCCAAGAACCAAATAAAATCAATCCGTAGTAAACCACACAATATTGGCCAACCCAAAATGACTTGATGGAATCCACCCAACCCACAGGACAAAAGTTAATAAACACGACCAAAAGTGGTCTATCTGAATCGACCCTTGACGAGTCTGATGATCCATGTCATACCCGACTACTTTAGTATACTATAATCCTCGGATGCTTAATTTTAAGCTCGTAAAAATGATCGTTTGATTTTGTAGTAGAGTTCAGCACTTAGTGCGCTCACAGGGTTAGTCACATAACATCTGACATGTATTGATGTGGTTAACTGTAGTTGCAATTGCTGGGTTGTTTGGCTGGTGTGGAAATGATACTGAAGGACGTAGGATACCCCGTTAAGCTGGGAAGCGGAGTCGCAGCAGCCAGTGCATACCTTCAAAACTCCATGCCAATGATCCCTTCAAGGATTTGATGCTATGTTTTCCTTTCATTGTAATTAGCTTCATTTTCACAAACTTCTTGTAAAAACTCCGTAATATTTTCTCATTTGCTGCCTACATTGTTTCGAGGTCTTGCTGTATTTCTATGGCCATTACGCTACGCACCACTACGCACCACTACGCTATGTGACAGTACTACTACTGCAATTAAATTGTAGCTTTGCTTGCTCTTGAAGCCCTTTCGATTGTCTAAAAGCAATTTGAGTTGGCTTGTCGAATTCAGCATATATTGTAAAAATATTGCGGAAACATTTATATCAATTTTAATGTTCTTAATTTAGAGATGGATTATCTTCATTCGATTTTAGTATTTCATCTTCTACTACTTTTTGCTTGTTGGAGACTCAGGGAGAATCATATACAGTAGGCCAAGATACCTAGTTAGAGGTGACCATCGGGACATGCCGTGCCAGGGGGCAGGCATGGCCGGGTTTACGCAGGCCCTGGATCGGCACTAGGAACCTGGACGAACGGGGTTCACTCAAACCAGTTGACACTCAAGTATACAAGAATAATGTTTATTTTGCTGCAAACCGAAAATAGTTCTAAAAAGATGTCAATTTGCACTTGCTAAATCAAAATCATGCTCAACTACGATAGATTCATTGAGACGGATGTTTTGCTAGTGAATTTGTAAGACGGTCTCACAAACACAATCAACACAAATACTTGTGTGGTCCTCGATTAAATACAGCTAACTAGTTCCGTCTCATATATAAGTTTCAATTGACACATTCCAAGTCCGACTGAAGCTCCTCAAATGGAATCGAGAACTGATTAGCCTAAATCATGCTAAGTTACTGTCGTAGACAGCAAACCTTGTGACTAATAATTAACTACTAATAATTAACTAATAATCAAGCCACTGTTCACTAAAAACCAAGAATCTGAAAGCTCGAAATTGAACCTGTCTGCTTGATGCAGTCGAAACTGAGATGAACAAGAGCCGAGCCGAGCCAGCTTCATAAGAGAAAGTCGTCTGTAAAACATGAAAAAACACATATTAACACATGCAGAATTATAAAATAGTTTGAATTTAAAGGCTATATTTGTCGTTGTTGAGACGCAAAGTGCAAGAATTTCATACCAGCATCGCCATCTGAGGCCGGGTTAAAGTCATCTTCATCGTCATCAAAGACTTCGTTCTGCAAGAGACACAGTTGAAAGTCAGCTAAATGTTCGGAAACTTTAAAAAGAGGTTAACCAAGATGGGTTTGGAAGAAAAATAACCTGGCAGTAATCATCCCCGGATTCATCTTCTAACAGTTCATCTTCCTCTACCTCTTCTTCCTCTTCCTCTTCTCCCCCGTTTTTTTTCTTGACGTCCTCATCCTAAGAATTTGGGAAATATCAAGGCATTGAATAGGTTGATGAGCCATAAACACAACCGATATTCCCTCAACACGAACTAAACATTGACAAAGAATAAATCAATCCAATAGATAAAATATTGCTTTCATTTTCAAGTCTCAAAATCGGTTGTCAGGACAGTAAATAGGTTGATGAGCCACAAACACAACCAATATCCCCTCAACACGAGGCTCCAATAACCGTCAAAAACTTTCTAAATTCGTTAGAAGCTAAAATTTAAAACCGTGATTTGCACTGTAGAGTTTGTGTTACATAGGAAAATCATAGTGACAGACACCTTGACGATAATTAGAAAAAAACTTACTTTAAATTTGCCTTCGAGCACTTCCAGATAATCCAGCTTCTCTGAGATGCAAAATCAAAAGTAAGAAAGGACTGCACCACTGATCAAGATGACTGATGGACAAGTTTTAAGGTCAATCAAAATCAGGCCAACACATATTAGGTACGAAATTGACTCGAGGTGAATAGAAGAAATTTAGAGACAAGAAACTACGCCCACCTCACACCCAGAGCAGTATCACGAATTTCAAGATTTTTCATTCCGGAACTCTGTCCAGCCTAAAAAACGTGGATAATAAGTAATAACCTTCAAAATCGGCTATTTTTGGCCATCTTAGAACCCCATAATTTTTTCCCCTTATTTGTCTATAGGATCATTATATATTATAATAAGTACTGCAAAACAACATAGAATAAATTATATCTTATTTTATTTATATTGTATCAAGGTAGTATGGTGCAAATTTTAAGATTTTTTTATTCCGGGATTCTGCCCGACCTAAAAAACATGGATAATAACCTTCAAAATCGGCTATTTTTGTCCATCTTAGAACCCAATTTTTTTTCTCCTTAATCTTTGTCTATAGGCTCGTTATATCTTATGATAAATACTGGATGCTCAAATTTTTCTCAAAACAACTTAAAATAGATTTCTACTAACCCTGTCTGTTTCAAACACGACTTTAAAGTAATCTTATGACCTTTAAATGTGTTTATATTAAACCGTATGCTAATTTTAACACCCTGGATCATTTTTATATGGTATTAAGGTATTATGGTGCGAATTTCAGGATCTTTTTATTCCGGGACTCTCTCCAGCCTTAAAAACGTGGATAATAACCTCCAAAATCGGCTATTTTTGGCCATCTTAGAACCCATAATTTTTTCTCCTTAATCTTTGTCTATAGGCTCGTTATATTTTATAATAAATAGTGGATACTCCGTTTTTTCTCAAAACAACATAGAATAGATTTTATAACTTATTTTGCCTATTTCAAAAACGACCTTAAAGTAATCTCATTACCTCTAAATGTGTCTATATTAAACCGCATGCCAATGTTAACGACCTGGGTCATTTTTATATGGTATGAAGGTACTATGGTGCGAATTTCAAGATTTTTTATTCCAGAACTTTGTCCGCCCTAAAAAACGTGGATATATCTTATAATAATACTGCTCAGATTTTTCTCAAAGTAACATAGAATAGATTATATAACTTATTTTGTCTATTTCAAGCACGCCCGTAAAATAATTTTAGGGCTTCTATATGTGTTTATTTTAAACCGTATGTCCAATTTTAAAGTAAATTTAGGGCTCTAAATGTGTATTTTAAACCGTATTTCAATTTTAACACCCTAAGTAAGAGTGGTTACTAAAAGATCTTGTTTTAAAATAAATTCGGGTCAAACCATCTTACCCAAGTATTTTTGTAATTTAAAATATTTCATAGCATACACTTCATAACTACTACCGCAAACTTCTCACACAAAAAAAATGGGAATGGGGTTAGATGCAGAAATGAAGAAAATAGAGGGAATACCGGTTACTGGTCAAAATAATGGAAAAGAGCAAAATATCATCGAATAGAATTATGCACTATTCCTATTTAGTACCTCGTTTTAGATTCCATATCACTTTCCTCCGAGCCCTGCGCGTTGTGCCTAGCAAGTAAATCTTATGTCAATAACCTTCAGAATGAACATTAGTTATATGGAATGGGGGGAACTAGAAGTTAATTCCTTTCTTATGTCGACTTTACTTTCAACCAAAATTCTAGAACGCTTTGCTAACCTTGAACAAGCTCCAGGGGAAAATATCCAGGTAAGAGTGTCATGTAGCCAGAGTTTTCAAGAGATACTTGGTCTGTTCTACCTCTCTTTTTCGTGTCAGAATACCTCTCAATATCAACAGTCTCTTCTTCTGGATAACAACCAATAAAACTCGAGAATAATCAGATTAAGGACTGAAGTGTAAAATCCATAATACACCACGCATATTGGGTTACAAATGTAGTATTATCACAAACAAACCTAATAGTATCAAAAGTGAGCTGAGGAACAAAAATTATGAAAAGTGACTGTTGGCAAAGAGAAAAATCGACAATCTCCACGAATTTTATAAGAGAAGATCAATTCTTTTCAGTGTGAAAGGGGCGGAGAAACCGAATTGCCATTGTGAACTGAACCTAAGTCATTAGTATCACCCGTGAATGACTTTACCGCTTAAACTAACTCAGTTTCATATGTCACACCGTGCCGTTAACACTATATATAAATGAGGAATACATGCAGATTTAGGCTGGTCTCACATGTACGACTATGTGAGCCTAACTTATCCAAGACTCACTGAAAATCTAATATATTCCTAAAAGCTAACTACTTTCTTCAACCTATTCATAGACTGTCTAAACGATAGTAAAGTCGATAATACATCTAGGTAGTGCTCACATCGTAGAAGTTGAGAACACGATGAAATAAACATCTTGAAGATTGGACTACACCTAACTGCGATCCTATCAAGATCAGTTTCTGCCACATCCCAATATAAAACACATATATGAACAAGATCAAAGAGACTCAGGAGGAGAGCAGATGCAAGAAGTCATGCTTTAAGGTGGATTGTTTACCGTAAGCGAATGTCTCCTCCATAAAGTAGGGTAGATTCTTTAATCCCCGCTGTAAGTTATTCCTTATCTTCACCAATTCTGTGTTCTTTTTAATCTTATCCTTGTCAATTGGCGGCAACTCAATATCCTGCTGTTCAGAAAAAAACATAATTAATGACAAATACCAAAGGGCTCCGGCATGACAACGTAAGTAAGGGTATTTTTCTCCTACGCTGTATTACTTTGACACTCCAATCTGGCTACGTTTCGCGTGTCTTATACTCTTCATTTTGACATGACATATTGCACACTAAATTCAAGGAAAATAAATATGAATCTGTTCACAAAATAGCCATGTCACCCTCCAATGCTGTTTTGCGTCTTATAGCCGAGTCAAGGAAACATAACTTATGGGCTTACGGCTTACCAAGTCATTTGATAATTTCATTTACGATAATATTATTCGATTAAGTCATTTACAATAACAAGTGTATACCGCATTAACTTGACTTTCAAATCATCGAATATTTCAAGTGAAGTAAAACCGAGACAATCAGAAAGATTTTGGGTTCTGATTGGGAGGTTTTTAACCTAACCGATCTAGGCCAACCTGTCACCAGCTTTAGCCCAACAATTAACCAGTTAGATAGTAAACAAGAGTTCCTAGTTGGTATAGCTTACTCACGGGATAAAGTACAAAAGGTTCCTGCTTAGCAAATCGGAAGCCTCCTCCCCCAAATCGTCCTCTTCCACGCCCACCTCTAGAACCCATCTGGCAGCATCAAAATACAAGATAACATCACACAACTGCCCATTGTGAGCCCATTGTGAGCCTGGTAGATATGAAGAATAAAAGCAAATACAGTTTCGAAGAAAAAAGATAAAAGTATGTTGATTTAACAAACTAAAAAAAATGAATAGGCAAGGATTGACAATATTGTCAATGGAACTGAAATCTACCACTGCAACCGTATAACAATGTGTATTCACTATCATGTTCCCGACTACTATGACGACACAAAATTCCCCGTGCATCAAAGGCTCTTCTCTATGATAAGGTACACAACAGTTTCGCCTATGTTTCAACTATTTCAACCAACTAGAGAAACAGTTTCCAAGTTGCTTCACAAGCTGTTTACAAAGTCACATCATTTACGCCACGCCGAATTTCTAACCAGGGCATTAGCTCACTTAAAAACACTTACAACAAAACTAAGTTGAAATTCCAACTTTTCAGGCTTTTATGAGACTCATTTTTTACAATTAACCAATCAAACAATAATTATTGTAAGAGACGGTTTCACGGTCCAAGACTGTCTTACTCTGTAATTTGTGATTAAAGAAATCATCTTTATTAACCAGACAGCATTAAACTTTAACAATACCAACAACTAATCTTTAATTGCCAAAATCCCATGTTACACACACTATTATGCTAGCAGGATGGTCGCCCCCACTGAACAACTAAAAAATTAAAGCTTTTTACTGAAAAGTTCGATTTTTTTTCAAGTTAACTCTATTGCATTCATATTTCGCCACCCGTAACATCAAATTCTAACTACCACTGTCACTAAGACGGTCTTACCCCAGAATTTGCGAAAGTTTAAAACTTTATTATAAATTTAAAACTCAGATCATAATCTCGTTGAAACAGTGCAATTACCCACAATTAGCAATACCATTAACTTTAAACCAGTCAATCAAATTGTTGGAATTGTAAAAGAAGAACTCAGAATTTGATCATTGTTACAATGGATAATGGGGTTTTCACTAATTTAATTACAGAGTAAATTATTAAACAAAAATCGTACCTTTTTTTACAGAATTGAAGTGATGATATACGGTTGAGGCGAGTTGTTCCTGAAAGAGGGGGGATTAAAAAAGATTAAATTAAATTAAAACATTAAACATTGTTAACTTAAAATCATAATTAGCTATTAATAAACTTCATGGTTTTTGTAAATAGAAAAATGAAGACAAACATAACTAGCTATTCAAATCATAACTAGCATTTGGTTCTCTTTTAGCATTTGGTTTTTGTAAAATTCTTGTTTTTTATCATTTTGATTAACAAATAGAACACTGAAGATGGCGATGTTCACTCACAGTGTCACACATATATACTTCTTGTTTGCTTTCCAACCTAAGCGAAAACATAAGATACCCTATCCTCCAGAATTTAAAGAATTTAGTGACTTAGCGATTATTTCGTATTCATTTCTTTTGCTTTATTCTTTGTACTAAGTGTTTCCAATTTTGGTCTTTTCATTTCTAGTGCCGTAATAGTTCTTATTTTTCTAGTAGTCTATCAGCTAAACCCCGATCATCCTAAAACTACAGTGAAGCGGAAGCAAGTAGCATACGAAATATGTAGGGTAAGTAAATGGAACCCATTTAAGAACAATTCTTTAACATAACACCATAAAAATTCCAGAAATCACAGGGAAAACTAAGTAAAGGAACCCATTTAAGAACAATTCTTTAACATAACACCATACAAATTCCAGAAATCACAGGGAAAACTAAGTAAATGGAACCCATTTAAGAACAATTCCTTAACATAACACCATAAAGTTTCCAGAAATCACAGGGAAAACTAAGTAAATGGAACCCATTTAAGAACAATATCCTCAATCAGCATACATTGGTCACAATTCAACTATATTAACCTGAAAATCAGCAGTAATAAAATGAGAAAAATTGTACCTGCAATTTTCTGAACCTCAGCAGCGGCGACAGAGATGATAAACCCACTGAAATTTTCGAACACTCCCTTAAAATCAAGAAAAGAAAATCCGAAATCCACCTTTACAAGTCGAAATTCGAAAATATGCAAACCCTAGAATTTGAAATGGGGGATTTGGCTCGAATTTGGGTATGTAGGCGATTCTTTTTCGGGTGGGTTTTATTATTTATGAGACCGGTATTCATTTTAAATTTAATACGTTTATTTTTTTTTGAAAAAAAGCTCGAGAGAGACGGTTTTGTATTAAGTTGTATATATTTTGGTATAGTCCATCCGATTTAGTTCAGATTCGAGCCGAGTAGAATTTGTTAGGCCAGTGACGGTTTTGACAGAGGTGCAGGAGATTCACCTACATACTCTTTGTTCGAAAATATTTACATGTTAATTTCAATCACTAAAACTCGAGAGAGAGAAGACGCAACTAAATTGAAATTCCAACTTTTGAGGCTTTTATGAAACTCATTTTCGACAACAAACCAATCAAAGACGGTTTCACAGTCCAAGACCGTCTTATTCTGTAATTTGTGATAAAAGAAATTATCTTTATGAACCAAACAGCATTCAACTTTAACAATACCCACAATTCATCTTCAATTGCCAAAACCCCATAGCAGGACGGTCGCGCCACTGAACAATTAAAAAATCAAAGCTTTTTACAGAAAAGTTCGATTTTTTTCTAGTTAACTCTATTACATTTATATTTCGCCACCCGTAACATCAAATTCTAACTTCACCACTGTCACTAAAACGGTTTTACCCGAAAATTTGCGAAAGTTTGAAACTTTATTATAAATTTAGTACCCAAATCATAATCTCATTGAAACAATGCAATTACCCACAATTAGCAATACCATTAACTTTAAACCCGTCAATCAAATTGTTGGAAATATACAAGGAAAACTCAGAAATTGATCATTTTTACGATGGATTTTTAATTGGTTTTTCACTAATTTAATCACAAAGTAAATAATTAAACAAAAATCGTACCTTTTTTTACAGAATTGAAGTGATGATATACAGTTGAAGCGGGTTGTTCCTGGAAGAGAGAGGGAAATAAAAAAAAAAAAAAAAAAGGAAAAGTTAATTAAAGTATGTATAGGGTTTTGTTTCGAGGGATGTTTGTAATATGTTATGCGTCTTAATTTTTAAATTTATTTTTTAGGTGAAAATCAGATAATCGTGACTCGGGAACAATTGATTAATACCCGTGAAGTGACTTGAGCCGCGTGGTAGAAAAATTGGAAGAAAATAAGATGAGACGTAGTACGAGTTGACACAACCCGAAACTCACCTTTCGTATCCAGCGGCCTCCCCATTTTCTCCTCGAGAGTCGAGACATAACGATCTAACACGAATGCACAACTTAACCCAACCCACTTCTATTTTTACAAAATTATATAATAGAATTTAACTTATTCTAATTATAATAGTATTTCAATTTTGTACGAGGTAATCTAAAACAAATTCACCTACGAGTTACGAACATGTTATAAGTAACAATTTGTGTTTGAAATATATAATAACGGTTTTTTCTAACGTGTGCCCTTATAACATACGTTAATCATTTAAATACGGAAATATTGACAATAAATTTTATCTAATTCTTATGTAGAAAGTAATTTTTACTACAAATAATGAAAATATCGTATAATTTTTCCGTATTTAAATTATTAACGTATACTATAAAGGAGTATACGTTAAAGAAACCGATATAATAAAACCAAATTATTAGGCATTGACTATTGCACACATACAAACTTCCAAGTACCCGCCTTTTTAGTTGTTTATTGTGAACAACCCAACAACATCACAATTCCAACACGGATTATTAATAAGTTAATCATTCATTACAAAAAGTGTTCTTGTTTTCAAACAAAAGCTCCCCAAAAAAATGATCAAAAGACTTTCAAAATCAATCAAATTAACCCAACATTATTGTTGACAAATATACATAGAAATTATAGAACAAAAATCAAATCAATTGATCAAATATACACAAACAAATTCCAAATTCTTATTTAAGACGGTTTTATAGCGGATTTTATGATGTGGGTATCCAATGAAAATTTGATTGGACTTACATTGGCATTTACCTCAAGTGGGTTCATTGGAGCTAGCTTCATTATCAAAAAGAAAGGATTATGGAAAGCTGCCGCTTCTGGTGTTAGAGCTGGTATAAATAAATAAATCCATTTTTTTAGTTTTTTTTTTGTAAAGATTATACCTTTCTGTTATGTTTTTCATGATTTTTAAATAATTATGAGATTAAGATTTTTGGGTAATTAATGTTTGTTAATTTGGTGGTAGGACTTGGAGGACATTCATATCTTTTTGAGCCATTGTGGTGGATTGGCTTATTCATGAGTAAGTCTTTGATTTTGTTTGCTTCATTGGATTCACAAATTCTCATTTGTCACGGGCCGATATCCGTCACAAGCTTCTAACGGGTCAAATAAAACTTGTACAACTTATTTGAGATACTTGACTCATCGCAAGTAAGACATATTGCATTGGATTTGGATTATATGGTGATTAGTAGCAGAACCAGGATTTATAGTTAGTGGGTGAAAAAAGTAAACTAGGAAAAAAAATAAAATTTTCCACTGAATTTGAATTATATGATGATTAGTAGCGGAACCAGGATTTGTAGTTAAGGGGTGAAAAAAGTAAACTAGGAAAAAAAAATGAAATTTTCCACTGAATTTGAATTATATGATGATCAGTAGCGGAACCAGGATTTGTAGTTAGGGGCGAAAAAAAGGTAAACTACAGGAGAAAAACACAAATTTCAACTAAAAGGTTTCGAGTTTTTCATTACTAGCTCCCTTAGTTCTGCCAATGATGATAATTGTAGAATGTATTGGAGGGTTTTGTGTGTGTTGTTTCAATTGTTGAGCAATCTTCATGGGTCATGGTAATCATGGGGTGACTCGGGTTCGAGTAATGTTCTAATGTTGTGTGTGGATTACAGTGATTATTGGTGAGATTGCAAACTTTGTAGCATATGCATTTGCTCCAGCTGTTCTTGTTACTCCTTTAGGAGCTATGAGCATTATTGTCAGGTAGTTTTCTCGCGTTACTAACTTGTTTCGAGCTTGAGTTTTTTTTATTTCATTTGGTGCCGAGAGATCTCTTGTTGAGATGAGAGTTCATTCATGACGGTTCCAAAGGATGATTCATGTCAGCCGACCCCAAAACATTTTGGGACTAAGGCTCTGATGTTGTTGTTGGTTCCGAGAGATGATGGTGGTGTAATGTTTATGATTGGTGTGGTGCAGTGCTGTATTGGCTCACTGCGTGTTAAATGAGAAGCTGAACAAGTTAGGGTTCATGGGGTGTTTAATGTGCATCGTTGGCTCAGTGATTATAGTCATTCATGCACCGCAAGAGCATTCTATCTCGTCTGTTCAGGAAATATGGAACATGGCTACCCAAATGGGTAAATTTTCGGCTTTTGTCACCGTCACAAATCACAATGAGTGGTTGTTTTCTTTATATAAGCATCTAAATTCTAACCTGTAGTACTGTTTTATGTCTGATTTCAGCATTTCTTATGTACGTTGCCTCCGTCCTTGTTTTGGTTTTCATTCTGATTCTTTACTTTGCACCACTGTGTGGACACTCAAATGTGTTGATATTCACCGGAATTTGTTCCTTGATGGGTTCTCTCTCGGTAAAGACCTTTATCCTGTATCCTCTTGCTCGAACTTCATAGGCATCTGGTGTCTGTCAAAGCTTGAAATTAGAGTTATGCAAAGCATCGACACTGTTAATTTTCCAAGGTGTAAAGGGAGCCACAAAGACAGTTTTGATCCCGATGTTTTGAGCCAAGAGTCGTGATTATTAGTCTATTACTAATAGGAATATTAATAATAGTTGGGCCTCAACGATCGCCGTAAGGTTTTGGTTGAGATGATTCATCTTTCATGGTATCAGAGCCAGTATGATCGAAGGTCACGGGTTCGAATCCTGGCAACCTCAAAACCTCTCGAAAACTCAAAGTGGAAACCCAGCACACGGTATGGGGGGCCTGTGCAAAGTGCAAACTAACCACTCTTCAAACCCAATGGGCATGTTTTGGTTGAGACGGTTCATCTTTCAATTACCACTCACTGAGTTTAGTTTAGATAATCGACATGCAAAACACTGACATTGTTAGTTCATTGAAAACCAAATATGTTTTCACAATTGATAGTCCACGGATCAGGCTGCTAGAGTGCTAGCGTAATGCTTGTGTCCGATATGAAACTAGCAGCATACTAATCCACATTTACTCGTCAGTCGTCATCACAAGCTAAAGCTGCTTCTTCTTGGTGTAAGTGCAGGTCATGAGTGTCAAAGCTCTCGGAATTTCGTTGAAATTGACATTTGAAGGAAATAACCAGTTACTGCACCCGGAAACATGGTTCTTTGCATTGGTTCTCTTGACATGTGTGCTAACTCAAATGAATTATCTGAACAAGGTTTGTTTGCAAGATCAACTTTTCCGAGTATATTTTGTTTATGAGTTTCATGAGCAGTTTCACATCAGTTCATCCCATCTCAGCATGCATAACCAAGAACATTACCTGGTAATGTCTCGAGAACAAAACAAAATTATGAAGAATGTTATTAACTTTACGTTTTTGTTCGGCTATCAATGCGATGTTTCTCTTACGTATTAGGAATATTAATAATAGTTGAGCCTCAACCATCACCTTAAGGTTTTGGTTGAGATGGTTCATCTATGATGGTATCAGAGCCAGTGTGACCGAAGGTCACGGGTTCGAATCTGCCAACCTCAAAACCACGAAGTGGAAACCAGCACACGGTATGGGTGGGGCCTGTGCAAACTAACTACTCTTCAAGCCCACAGTATGGGTGGGCCTTGCAAACTAACCATTTTTCAAGCCCAATGGGCATTTGAGTGAGGGAGCGTATTAGGAATATTAATAATTAATAATAGTTGGGCCTCAACCATCGCCTTAAGGTTTTGGTTAAGATGGTTCATCTATCATTACGCGTATATGCATGTATAGTCATAATGTTAGATCTTACAGCGGATAGTTGTGCAATATTTCAGGCATTGGATACATTCAACACCGTGGTTGTGTCTCCTATATATTACGTCATGTTCACAACTCTGACAATCCTCGCCAGTGTGATCATGTTCAAGGTACTACGAACTCGTCTTTCTGCAAGATTTTATTTATAAACAACAACTCGGTATAAATTACGAAGCTGAGCGAGATCTGCTCTCTTGGTAGCTGGTTCCGTTATGACAGTATGTCTCAATTTGGTTTCGTTGTGACAGGATTGGGATGGTCAAGATGCAGGAGCCATTGTATCGGTAATATGTGGCTTTATTGTCGTAGTCTCAGGAACGACTTTATTGCAGATGACCAAAGATATTATGGAGAAATTGCCTTCATTCAAAGGTGCGCGCTCCTTTTCAATTTCACCGCTATTCATTTTAGTTGCGCTGAGTCGCAGACTGCCAGTCTGCCACGGCTTCTTGTATTTGAAATATTTTTTACGACTCTGACCTTGCCCTACGCGGGACTACGGTAGCTATTGCGATGCTAGGGTAATGCGGAGTATTGTTTGATTGAATATCGGGATTGAACATTACTTGTAACAGGTGGAGCCTATGCACCAATGTCGCCTAGAACGCCCACCCTTACAGCTGGTCTTTGTTCTGTAAACGGGGATTTTTCCCGGTCTCCATGGGATGACACGGAAAACCCGGCAGAATTTCTGTTAAAAACACAAGAATCCTTTAAGTGAAAACGGCCGCTCTCTTGCGAAGATGCCTGAATTATATACCGAGTTTTGCCATTGTCAGACTGCAAATTGCAGCTCCCATCACTGGTCGAGCTTATTAAACAGTCTGATTATCATCGGAAGATCGTTGGCCAACGGGGCAGCGTGTTATCCGTCTATAACTTGTGAAGCTGTAAGAATATACAGTACTTTGTACAGATTTAAGTTGTTTAAGTTGTAAGAATGTGGTGTGATGATTATATTGCAAGGAAAGCTTAACGGCTGTTCGTAGCCTCGTAGGTGAACGGCTGGTTTATGCCGGAGCTTCCCGCTCATTATTTTCCGTCGAGGTCTCCCTCTTAATATAATGATGTTATAATTTTGTAATTGTTTGATGTTTGTAAAGCTGTCCTTGTGTACATGAACGACTGCACGTAAAGTAGCCGTAAACCTTATAATCAGCAACGGTGAGACTTGAGAGTTGAGAGTCGTTATTTAGGCAATGCGCATGGTTTTAAATCTCAATATTAACCGGACCTTAATCGGCCACCGCGGACGTATCACGGTGAATCTCGGTGATTTCTCGAGCGATATCTCGTATCAGTAAAATGAATATCCGATACGACTCGGCCAAGATTTAAAACCATGGCAATGCGGTTGAATCCATTCAAAAGATTGGTGATTTAATATGGATTTAGATGAACCAATTCGAGTTTCAGGTCTAATTCAAATTTGAATCGCTTAGCCTTTAGGAAACTCGGCCGACACTTTCATAAGACCCTGTTTTTTCTGGCTTAATTTCAGCTCTTTTCATTTTTGGTTGGTCGTATTCCGTTAAGTTTTATTTACGTTCAATCAATTATTTTCAATTAATCTCTTAACAAAAGTAACTTTTAATTCAACTAAATTCACTCCACCTCGTTCCACTCAATTTAGTTCAATTAAGCTATACTCCAATTTATTCAATTCACCTCGTTTCAGGCGAAAAGAACAGGGCCGCGGCCAATGTTGTCAGGATCGGGATCCTAGTTTGGATCGAAGAGGGGTGGTAGGATCGGATCATAGGATCGAATCGTAGGATCGTAAGATCCTACAAATAGCTTAGATAAACAAGTTTATGCATAAAATTTTGTATAATTTGTGATCTATAATGTTAAAAGTTAATTTAATGACATGAAAGTTGTGATAATCATATCAACATATTGCATATACCTTTAATTAAGAGTTATAAGTATAAAAGAACAACAAACGCACAAATTTATAACACAAATAAGCATTTTACGATCCTGAACGATCCTACCACCGATCCTGACCGATCCTGTACGAACCTGACCGATCCTGTACGAACCTGACCGATCCTGTACCGATCCTACCACCAAAACGATCCTACGGCGATTTGAATCGTTTTCTACTTTTTGGATCGTAGGATCGTACGATCCTACAATCCGGATCGCGATTTTAACAACACTGGCCGCGGCGCCGCGCCTTTGCATTCGTCTGAACACGCCACACCTAAAAATACAAAAATACAAAATTCTCGACAAGATACCCGGTCTGAGGCAAAACGATAGGCAGAAAACACAGAACGATGAAAACCTAAAAAATTGCTTTAATTTAACGATTTACATGGTGCCGATTTTCAGCAATAGCCAGCAATCTAAAATGAATATACATTTCTAAACCTCGCAACTTACAATTAGCAAAGAATGAAAAAGCTGCTATCAAATTACAAAGAACTGAATTGGGCGGAACCGAAAGGGGCGGGACGAGTGCGAAAAGAAGAACAAAGAATTGGATGTCGAACAGTTTTAGCTTCATTCATTTCGCCTTTACAATATGAATGAATGAATGAATGCGATATGCACACGCTTCAACATTTCATTATAGAACCGAGCAAAACTGTGTGGAACACGAGATCATATATTCCGATAAGCTGTAGACTGAAGAACTAAAATTAGTAAGCGTGTTGTTTAAAATTGTCAACGAGCTAAGTCCTCACTGTCGACACCAACACTTGACTTGTCAGTTGTCCGAACATTGTAATGCTCATATACTCTTACCCGGTTTTCTGCCCACCACTTTTCCGCTTGCTTTTCACTAAATCTTTTCCGACTGCATTCAAGTGTTAAAATGAGTGAACTGATAAATTTCGGTAATGACGGTGAAAATAAAGATTATTTTTACTCTATGTTACTCCGACACTTCGCTTAACTGCCATGTCGCGTGTTAGACACGTGTCGGTGTCCGACACGATACGACACTTTGACACTTAATTTAGACCATGAAATAGGAAAATTCACCCAAAATAGCCGTGTCCGACGTGGGCGTGTCTGAGTAACACTGTTTTTACTCTAACACGGCCCGAGATTTCGAAACGTGCTCGTGTTAGATACATCTAACCATGTCCGAGTAACGTAGCATGGTAGAAGATAGTCGTCTCATTTTAGATTGATATCGAAAAAAGAGAGCAGAAAACAGTAAAGATCAGAAAAGAAAAACACTCACCTAAAACGAACACGCTTTAGATCTTTGGTACCTCCAGGCAGAGAGACAAATGTAATATATACACCCGGCTCATCCTGCTCAACCCATTCATTCTCTGGACGAGGCTCGCCTTCTTTAGTTCTATTCCCGTTTCTTGTTGCTTCTGCATTACCTGATCTGCTCTGAACAGAGGTGCGGCTAATTGGGCTAGCAGACCCATTAGAGAGCACGGTTCCGTTCAACCCATTTGAATCTGTCAGAAGGCTAGATATATGATGATCATTAAACTGGTCAAGTGAGGCATTTGAATTATCAACGGAAGTGGGTGTGGATGAGAAAGACAGAAACGGAGGAGGAGATTTGTTGCTTCGTGAATCTGATACAGGGAGCTTTTCGGCCATTTCTTTCAACTGTTTCAAGAATGAGCATATAAGACAATTTGTCAGTAAATTTTCACATACAGCAACCTAGATTGATGCTAGTTAACAGGATCGTTTGTTGATTCCAGCATAAGAAGCTCAAAAATAAAACCAAATTTAGTAACACATGCATTGCATTACAACAACAACAACAACAACAACATCAGAGCCTTAGTCCCAAAATGTTTTGGGGTCGGCAGGCATGAATCATCCTTTGGAACCGTCCAGGGTGAACTTTCATCTCGACAAGAGAAAAAAAAATAAAGAAAAGAAAAAGAAACGGAAGTGAAGTGAAACCGAAAATGAAAGATAAAGGGGTTTTATAGATTTTAAATCGAACTTATCACATGTATAAAAACCCAAAAAAAGATAAATCAAGAATAAAGTTTAAAGTAATTTTGAAAAACGAAGTAAAATTTAATATAGGATTTTTGGGGGAAAAAATGTATCCAATCGAAAAAGAGAAATTTTTAGAAAACTTAAGCCAAGGGAAAAAAACTCATTTACTGCAATTATAAGCCAAGGGATATAAAAACAACTGAATTGCAAGGCTTTAGTTTATCTATGTATTACCTGGGCAGTCAGCGACTTGATCACTTCTTTAGCCGCTTTGCATTTTGCAGTCTCTTCAGCAGCTATAGCTATTGCGTCTTTCAGCTGTTTAGTCGTTCGTTCCAATTCAACTTCTTGGCGTTGGGTTTTGCGAGTAAGGGTCTCGACCTATTACAAAGGACAATGGGTACAGATGAAAGAATTAGATTAGATGAGGCTTTTGCAACATAACTTATAAATAAGTATTTCTCCAAATGATGTATCATTCTCAAAAAAACACAAATCAATTTGAGAATCGTTAGCTGTATTAAATTATCGAACGAACAAAATGGAGAAATGCAGGCATAGTAGTTCTAGATGTACATGGAACGTAAAAGAGAGTCGTAAAAAATTAATACTAGGTAAGCGTCAATTATCGGTAAGCATTAGCATGAGAACTACTCGTATAGGCAGGAATTCTGCTCTCAATAATCAACGTCTCTTCCACAGTTTATAGCGTAAAATGACGTCCAGAATTTTGCTTAGAATATCATAGCAGAGAAACAAGGCATCCTATCAATTGTAATCACAATATGAGAAAAAAAGGGTCTGGATCACTGTATCTAATGCAGGAATTAAGAAACCAAATCAAGCCTGAGGACAAAGTAATTTCTATTTTACTCCGTACATGGTCCTTTAAAGCGGGGTCTTCCAAAGTAACTCTTGTCCCAAAAATAGGGTGTCCCATCTACCAAGTGAAAAAAGAAGTGAAACGAGTTTTACGAACTAAAAGTGCAAATGTCTGTCTTACTGATGAGTTTGAGAATGCTCATATGTTTTAATAGTTTACGTAGTAAGTCTTGCTTGTGACGGGTCACCATTTGTGGTGGATATTTTGTGAGATAAAATGGATACAAAATGAGTTAGTGGAGAAAGGGGACCACATGAATAGTGTCAGAGAGAGAAAAAGCGGGTATTTCGTGAGAGGAAACGGTATCCGTCACAAGCTTGTGACGGATACCGCCGTCACAAATGAGAATTTGTGTAGTTTACCTAGTAAAAATAGAAATTTCAAGGCCAGAGAATATTTCATGAGAGAATCAAGGGATTAAACAAAACCATTCAATAAGTTGGAAAATAAATCAAACGAGATTAAGAGATTATATATCAACCAAAACGGGGCTAGTGCCAGTGTAGAAGATACCTGAGCTCTCATTCTGATAACTTCTTGGCTTAGGCTATCATTGGCCATCTTCGGATCATACACCGTTATTTTTGGGGTCATGAGTCCTGAAAGTGTTGGGGTAGGAGTTGTTGAACGAGGTGGACTGGGTCGTTTTGAGATTGGTGATGTTGCTCGAGAGACTATTCTTGATCCAGGAACTGAAGCGGAGAAATATTTCTTGGATGAGCCAAATACAGGGTTAGAAGATCTAGCTATATTAGCTCCCCATTGAGAACCTTCATTACGTACAGGTGATACATGGCCACTGTTAAAATTATACTTCTTATTTTTCTTCGAGCGAGCTTCAACCTGTGTCATTGAGTCCATTGAAGAGTATCTAGCTATCTGTCCCCTGGATTCATTGTCAAACATTTCCTGTCTTTCACTAAGCTGGGTCCCCTGGTTTACGATTCCTCTTCTACTTGTAGAGGAAGCATCAGTCTCAAATGCTTTCCTAAGTTTACCAAGGCAACCATCACAAACACGATAAGGTTTGTTTGGGTTTGGTGCCATAGATGCCTTAAGAGACTTCTTACTGCTGCATGCATGACAAAACAAGAGCCCGCAATTGTAACAGTTGTGACGTTTTCTTTTAAAGTTAAATGGCAGGCGACAGCCTGAGCACATTGACTGATCAACACCTGAAACCCACTTATGCAGGCATATAGCAGCAGTGAAGTTTCTACCACAAGCAACACTTTTAACTTGTTTGTCTTTCAGAGCTTCCACCAATGTCGGAATATTCTTATCTTCTGAATCCCCATGACCTAATCGTCCATTGGCACCCTTGCCCCAAGTGTACACTTCAGTTCTTGACGTTAAAACAGCAACATGACTCGCACCACAGGCTATCTCTTCCACATGACATCTCAAGAGCTTTCCCTCAACACGTTTTGGGTGCTTCCCATCACTTTGTGGATTTCCCAGCTGCCCATAAACAGGGCTGCCCATTGTATAAACATGACCTGCAGTTGTAAGTGCAACCGTTATGCTATGTCCACATGCTACTTGACAGAAATTAGGCTCAACAAGAGCAGCAACACAGGTTGGTACAAGTTTTGCCTCCTTGTCGCCATGTCCAAGTCGACCTTTATCCCCATCTCCCCAAGTGAACAGCTTTCCTGAAGAGCAGTTACTGGAACCTGAATTCCCTACCATAATCTCCACAACAGCAGCCGTATGCCAAACACCACAAGCAGCTCGAACTGTACGAAGACCCTTGAGGGACTCTACTTCTCTAGGCATGGATGTACTTTTTCGGTCCCCATGGCCTAAAACACCAAATGTACCATCCCCGAAAGTAAACAATTGCCCAGCTGAGCTCACTACAGCTGTATGCCATGGTCCGCATGAGATATATGAGACGTGTATGCCTTCCAATGGACCATTCACTTTTTTTGGTACCCAGTGACTTACACCATGCCCATGCCCAAGAAGGCCACCGTCACCCCAAGTGTACAATTCACCCGAAAGAGTGACAGCACAAGTATGATGCTCACCACATGCTACAAGCTCAATATTGGTACTGCTTAAGGCATCTATGAGCTTCGGTTGTGATGCATCAGCATCCACTCCATGCCCTAGCCTGCCACTAGATTCCTCACCCCATGAGAAAATTTCACCTTGTTTAGTAACTAAAGCCGCATGCCGTCCACCACAAGCTATGTTCTGGACATCAAGGACTACAGCTGATTCTAAGGTTTTGGGTAACAAAGAATCCATCTTAATTCCAAGACAACTTCCTACTCTAAGCACTCCACCCCCAAGAACTCCGTCACCTGTGCCTTCTCCCCAAATGAATACGTCACCCAGAGCATCTCCATCATCAAGCCCAGAACCATGACTTGATGAGCTAACTGCACTTGACAGACTCATTCTAAAAGTATCATTAGCTACGCCTTTCATGTGACTGTATGCACTATCAGAACCTGATGACAAAGAGTGGAGGGATCCAACAGCAGAATCTGACGAGAAAACCCCCTTTGGAGGCAAAGTGAGCACAACGTCTGAGAATACCTTGTCGAAAGCATTTTTTGGTGGGCTGTCATATGGACTATGCAACCGAAGGTGATCACCGCTATCCTGAATTTAATTGAGAATAATTATGTACTTTCTAGATATATGGAGAAACAGATATCATTTCTGAATTTTTTTTTGTTTAAAGAAATGGGAGCATACCTTTTGCATGTTGTTGCCGCTGGCAAAGGGGGAATGCAAAGGGGAGCTTTTTCGTGTATATGTACGTGGACTGTTTGCTTCAGATTGAATGCCATCACTTCTTGACTCTCTTCTCCATTTCCTTTTAGAAATTAATGCTTTGAGACCGCTAAACCAAACCTCAGCTTCATCTTTATCCTTGCAAATCTGGGTACGAGAATTATAAATGACAATTGCTCAAGAAACATGTTGGGAAGGCACAGAAAGTGGGGCATTGATCATTCCAACATCAAAAGATAACACAGTCTTACCAAGTCCAATGATCTATCGCTATATATAAGAGAAAATGACTGATACTCCTTCTCTGGACGAGGATATCTGTGGAAAATAGGCTGCGATAGAGATGAAAAATAAATCAGAACATATCTCTACACACATTACACCACAAATCAAAGAGAATAAAATTTTAGTATCGTTGCACACTATGGCTTAGTTTTCATCCCAAAATAAGGGAGTAAAACAAAATCAACTCAAGTAGGCCTTAAAAAATTTGCATGAACATGCTACATTTCATTTAATACTCCTGAGCAAGAATGTTGAACTAATTGCAAATATTTACCGTTCGCTGGCCAGATATGATTCTGGAAACATGGTTTAGCTTTAAGTGCTTCTCGTCTTTCCCCGATAACCATATCAGAACAGACTCGTCCTGAAAGTAAGATTGTAGCAATTAGAAGTAATAAAAGCGTTACATAGTATCTTGCTAGTTGCTATAATTAATTCTCCAGCCACTAATTACAGAATACCAATTTCAATGACAATTTACCGCATCTTTCTATCTTACAGATAAAGTGAGAAGAACTCACATTAGATAGCCGGAATGGACAAAACTTTGGCTTTCCTCGTCTTCCGTACTTCAGAAGACATGCACCTTTTTTAAGTGCAGTTATTGCCTGACATATCAGAGAAAATCAATGAAAAAATAAAAACTTAGTATAGTCGACAATAAGAGGATTAGAACCTAACTAAAGGTAACGTAAATCACAAAAGTTCCCCAAATAATTCGTGAGCATTATTGTGAGTTTCACTCGACCCATTGTTTTCTTTATGCATGACTGGTTGACGTCAAAGTCAAAATGCAATACCCAGTGACAAGCACAATAGGACATTAGGGAATACTAAGATGTTATACGCCAACTATGAGGCAACAATCGTATAGCAATGTTCTCCATAGTACATGTCTGTCATGATGCACAATGGGGAGCGCTTTAAGATGTTAACAATTCAACACCCTCATATGGCAGTAGCCCTATCCCCTAAGTACATATTTTGATTACTTCCGTCAATCCTCCATCTCATTTATATAGTTCTCTTTTGACCTTGATGGTCAACTCTAAGCATAAATATCTCCAAACATAAATCAAGTTATGATGTCAAACTACGTCTAATTTATCAAAACAACTATCTTCATATTTTCAAATAATTTACAACTACAGTATATTATGCGAAAATAGGGACAATATAAATGACATGGACAGTATAGTGAGTATACCCATCAAGAATTTTCCACATGTGTTCACAGTATCGTCATTCGTCACACACCAATAGAAGTAGCAGTGACGAGATTAGTGACCATTTGGACCCGAAATACAGCTGTTTATCTAAAAGTAGAGCAACAACACAACCTACAACATTTGACAAGCTGACTAAGACTCCGTATCTATAAGTATTTTGTTAACTTTAACGACAAAACTATTCTAGTTCTCATCTCGGTAAATGCTAATCCAACTATCCCAGAGACAAATTATCGAGTTATCATGTTTCTACACTCTAAATTACTCGATACAAATACACTCTCTCAGAAGAGCATGCTCTACCTAATCCGGCACCAGCTACTAGCAATCTATTACAGGCGCAATTAACAAAAAAATTAACTCAGCAATTATAGAATTATAATTAACAGGTAATTCCAGCTGCATTCAGTGCTCCAAACACTTCAAATTACACACATTATCAACATCGCAATCAATTACAGTCGCAACTAAACTGTTAACTCATCAATTTATGAATTATTACTAGCAATAATTCCTGATTTCCTGTTACAAACATTTCAATTACATAACATGATCAACATCACCAAAACACCGCTAATTACCTCTAAACACAGAATTCCTGATACACTCCAAGTTCCGTTTCAAATTACACAATATGATCAACATCACAAAAACATTATTACATCAAATATCGAAATTAACACTACTAATTGCCTCAATTCAGAAAATACACTCCATTACTTAACATAATCAATAAATAATCAAACAAATTAACGAAATAAAGATTAAAAAAAAAAAACTAAAAAAACAGCGAAATTACCTGCTCAATATCGCGTTCATCGCTAAAATTGCTGCGATTAAGATCCGACGCCATCCTTTCCATCATTATACGTATGAATCCAGCTAAAATACACTAATTTCTCCAAAAAATTCACTCAGAATTCAAGATTATGAACTAAAATTATCATAATCATCCGTTTTCGAAACAATCAAATGATTCCATACTCCTCCATACACATCGAATATATTCAGCAACAAAATCTTCAAATGAATAGCATTTCCAGAATATTCGCCAATCATAGATACAGAATCACGCCGTAAATCGTAAAATTAGTACGATTATGAGTAAAATTCTGCTGAACTTGAGAATTTCAGTAACTAATTCAAATTAACACAAAAATCGAAAAATCGAAAACTCGAAAAATCGAAAGTACGAGTCTACGTAAAGTCAAATGACGGTTGACTTACGCCGCAAAAATATCTTCCTCCTTCAGCGAAATTAATGCAATGGAAGGAGTATATTGAGTTGAATGAGGAGAGAGAAAGAAGAGAGAGAGAGTTGAGTTTCTGTTTTGAGGAGTTTGGGAGAGTCAGTGACAGGAGTGTGGACTGTAGAGTAGAGTAGAGAACCTGTCCAAAATTAGGACGCATTAGTTTCGTGGTTAAGACGGAGGTGGTTATGATTAAACATAAATTTTCATTTTAAATGACATTATTTTAGGTGTAAAATGGGTTAATATATATTAAATCACCCCACTTATTTTCTAGAAAATGATATTTTTTTGTCTTTATTACCTCCAGTTGTTAGTATTTAAGTCGTCTTAAGCTTAAGACGAAAAATACTCGTATGAAGCAAGACTTACCGATGATTAATTTAGATATTAGTGGTTAAGACTTACCAATGATTAATTTAGATATTAGTGGTTAAGATTTGAGACGGAGATATTGAATATATATTTCGATCAAATTAATTTAGACATAAATTCTACTGAGTACTGACTAGGATTAGCATTAGCAGTCTGTATTGTCTTATCTATTCACATAAGTATTAGTTGATCCATCGTAAATTGGTGACGAATATGCCCGTCAAAAGTGAGATTTGTTGTTTAAGTAGTACTTAAGACCGTGTTAGTCAATCTAGTTTTATTTTAACATTATTTGAATCGATTGTGAATACAATTTTAACTTAAAATTGTCTAAAGAAAGAATTTATGAGATAGATCATAACTATAGGCATGGATGAATTTTACTTGTGGATGGTTAATTTGCCTAGTTGATAGTTTTAAAGCGTTTTTTAAACACGGGTTCTGAATTTTAAAGGATCGTGGAAAAATTAAAACTAATGTCAAACTTAGGTTTTAAGGAATAAGAATACACGTTAGAAAAATTACAAATTTTATTACTCTGTAATAAAATTACAAATTTTTAATGTTATTACTCTGTTATAAATAAAAGACATAAAATAAGCTAAAATTAAGTCTGAAATAATTAACATAACATAATGATCGACATTATAAACTAGATAAGCACGTGGTATACTATTTCATTAAGGAATTTATGGCCCTAATCATGTTTACTACCCTATCAAAAAACCCTACAATCTACTAAGTACAAGTAGTACTAATTACACATTGTTGATGTCTTTATTTTCCCAAAATTTATGAAAAATAATTGAAGAAAAGGAAAGTAAGACAAGTGGTCCTAATTATAAGGACCTTAATGGTCTACCTTTGTCATGGCAAAGGAGCAAAACTTTGCACTAATTGATCCTCTTCAATGAAAAAAGTCAAGTGTCCTTTTATATAAGTATCTTCCAAAGTTCATACCCATAGTTGTGCATAATTCCATCCATAAAAATTCACATCCATCCATAAAAATTCACAAATTCTAATTGAATACGGTATACCTACTATAAGCTGAAAACGGGTCAAATAATGATACCCAAATGATTAGATAAGACAAAAACATAATGTTACCCCAACTCCCCCAAGGCAATTTGCTTTTATTTTATTTACCAACTTGGGTATTACTTGACCCGTCTTCAGTTTGTGATGGATATGTTCGTTTTCAATGAGACTTACTGATAAACTTTAATAATTCCATCAAATAAATCAGTCTGTATTGCTTGTGATGTTCACAAGCTTGTAACCTCTCACAAATTCTTCTCGCTTGCCCTCGTCACTTACTCTCTCGTTTGTAGATTTGTCTCACGTTATAAATTTATGATGAATTTAGCTAGTCATGAATAAAAGAATAAATAAGGTAAAAGAAAAACGAATGGACAAGGAGTAGATTCACCAAAGATTAAATCTCGACCATTGAGAGAACCTTGAGTTATACAAATTTGGCATAAATTCTCACTTTGTGATGAGTATATTCATCGCAAATTTTCGACGGATTAAATACAATTTATGCGTGTAGACAATACAACAGTATTGTGCTTAGGTTTTATCAATCTGTTTTGGCTTATTCACCCACATAAACAATATTTAATTCGCCGCAAACTTATTATAGATATATTCGCGATAAAGAATGGGACAGAGTGGTATAAATCCAAAATTATAAAGACATACCAAACGTGGGGCGGCAAGTGGCAAAGTGTCAACTTCTTTGACAATGTCAGTACTCGATCAGGAGTATGAATCCCAAGTACACTTTGGTAGTTACTACTAGTTGTTATTGTACATATACATATGCATATACATCATTGAGTTGGATACCTAGTTAGAAAGGAAATGGATCCTCTCCATTTCTTTTCTCTCCATTTCTTCTCACAAATATTACTATATTATATATTCCAATCTCTTTCATTTACCTTTTTATTTCTAAATAAATCTACAACCATCCGATCGTTCTCAAATTTAATCCGAACTGTTGAGAAGTAATGGACCCTCCATTTCTTTTCGAGAAATGGAGAGGATCCTTACTCAGTTAGAAAAATGGTTGCGTTTTTCGAGAGGACGTCCTTCTTGCATTAATAGGAACCTGGGTGGCTAAAACGGGATTGAGTAGAATGATCCTTTTTCTTTGAGAGTAAGGAAGACGTCCTTTTGAAAGATGTCAGGTTTTTTCCACCTAGTTACTTTATCCTTTACTTGGAGAAAACGTATGATCGGCTCTATACTTAGAGCATGAAGATGAAAATTAAGTTCGATATCAAAGAAATTGAACCGATTCGGCGATTCATTGTCTATCGTCATTCGGCCCTGCCAAGAAATTATCTTTTGCCAGATGGGTCTAACTTTAACAGCGATTAATTTTCCATCGTCAGTACTCTTTCTTTACAGTAAACCGTTTTATAAGAGACCTAACATTTTGACATAACACGTAAAATTCATGTGTTTTTAAGAAGAAGAGAACATTATGTAATGAGTATGTTGGGATAAATCATCACTATTATTACACATGCTAGTTAGTGACATAGTGGTCACAACCTTGCTTAGTTGATTGCACAATGTGTATGGATGTATTGGAGCAATGTAACTTTAAAGCCAAAGTGAAAATGACATTTTCAAATGCTAATGCATTGACATTTCAATTTCCTAATCCCAAATTGTGTGCTTTACATATCTTAATGTCTTCTTTTCAAAAAGCGGTTTTTACTACAAAAAAAAGCGTTTCAAATTCCTAATCACGGTCGCTACTACAACTACAAGGACATCATCATCATGCCAAAACCAGTCATTCGCCGAGGGGACCAATACTCCAATGGTCCAACACCATTTTTGTCGGAACTTTGTAACGCACACAAGTTCTTGCATAAGAACGTCTCGCTATGAAACGAGACTTAATCACCCATATATAAATATATTAACCAAATGTGTTCGGTGTGGTGGTTGCTCACCTCATCCCTTAACCATGAGATCAGGGGTTCGATCCCTGCCAAGGGAATGGAGCAACACTTTGGCCAACCGTTTACCTCTTCGTGAGAGGGCGAGGGGGGTTATACACTGTTGACGGTGGACACCCCGGTTCCTTTAAAAACGAAGAAAAAAATGTTTCCTATTATGGGGCTCGTAAAGGGAGTATATAGTTCTCATTTCTAACAAAATCTGTTACAAAGAAAGTGTATGAACTGTGAAGGGTACATAAGTTAGAAAAGACCCCAAGGTTTCGAGGGATTTGGGCCATGATCTAAATTTCCGTCTTTGAATACATTTATTGTGCTTTTTTACTCTCACCGTCCTCTTTGGGCGAGTCCTCGTTAGAAGCGTCCTCTTTAGAGGCATCCTCTTTATCCGCCGACTTTGATTCATCAAATTCCATTAGCTGCAACGAAAGACGGAAACAAGCACGGATTAGAAAGCGTCACAAGGCACATCCAAAAAGTGGATGTTTTGCAAATGATGAGTGAGTTTGTTTCATCGAACAATAAGTCTCATCGAAGACGGATATATCCATCACAAGCTGAAGATGGGTCAAGTAATACCCGAGTTGTTGATAAGACAAAAGCAAATTGCCTACGGAGTAGCATTACGTGACCCATCTTAAGCTTGTGACGAATATGTCCCCGTCTTCAATGAGAATTTGAGAAAACCAAAATGCGCTACAACGAAAGGAACCAACCGGTTTAACATCGCCATTCCATAGCACATGGAGTGCCAAACATCCAATGACAGCAGGTACGATGTAAAGAAGTGCCGGCTGAAACAAAGAGTAAGATGACAACTTAGACAACTTAGGCAACGCGTAAACTAGCTTGCACGCCAAAACAAGAGTGTACGGGGTAGAGTAATAGAATTTTGAGACCAAACCAAAAGACGGGAAAATTCAATAAGTACCTGGGCTGCTTGAAACCAGTTCATGACAACAATGGTAAGAACCAAGCCAAGGGTGTAGCCGAAGAAAGCACTTTTAAAGTATTGGCTGTCCTTCCCTCTGGAGACGTCAAATCGCAATGCTAATGCTACGAAAATGCCTACGAAATTCACCCAATCAAGTCAATAAAACATCAAAATACAACATGAGTATGCTACGGAGACCCAGGTAGCACCAAAACGGACACGGACACGACACGGCATCCCGTGAAATTTAGGACACGGGACACGGCATGTAAATATAATAAAATATATATTTTATGTTTATAAATAATGTATAATTTTATTTTTATCATGTATTTGAAACTAAATCTAAACGTAAATGTACAATTTGACCTTTACTATAATTAATTCTCATTTTTCCACCTAAAATCATCTTCTAATCGATCTTTTTTAAAATTTTATTACTCGTCTAAATTATAATATATTTAGCCATGTGTACAATGAGTGTCGGGTGTGTCCGAGTGTCGGACACGGGACGTCAAATTATGAGAAGTGTCCGTGCTACTGCTACCTAGACAGAGACCTCAGGAATATAAATCTAAATTCCCGTAAAATGTCAAATAGCTCATATGAATAGATCGCTTCTTTAGTGTAGGCAAATGTCTTAACTACACTGATGTGTCATTTTCCATTGATCCTTCATTTCCGCTTAAATTCCAGAACGGTACAACGGAGAACAATCACACATTAAAGAAAAGTAAGTAACAATGATTTGTTTTTCTCACCAGGAATAACAATATCACCCAATCCCAACATGGAAAATGGTCGTGCAGCTACTCCTGTAGGGAACAAAAGCTGTAGACAAAATGAAATTAACAATACTGGCCCAACCGATTACATTTATATTAATATACGATAGAATTAAGGACCTAAGAAACTCACCTTTATAGGAGCGTCGAAGGACTTTGCGACACTAACCATCACTGGAGTAAAGAAAACCCAGAAAATATCATAAAAGAAGAGTCCGCCCTGCAGGTAACAAGTAGTCAATCGGAGAGTCAGAACTTTACGAGAAATTGCAGTTATGCATACAAGCAAAGAAACGGTATCAACATTTTTCAGTTAAAATAAATAATTCGATTAAAACACGGAATGGGGAAAGATGCTCACCAACAAAATGGCACCGGTTTTGAAAGAACCAAGAGAAAGCATCTCAATTCCCTGTAGAGAGGAGATTAATCAATACAGTATATTTAAGGATACCAGAAAAGAGAGGAGTGGGCATGCAATAAAAAGATGATGTATGAAGTAAACACAACTCATGCACACATGGGAACACTACTTTCATACTTTCAGTCTTTCACAAACAAACGAGTACTTCTCAAACCTAGGGATGATGGGGAATGTGAAGGGTGTAATAAAACAACTACAAAAAAGCCGGAAATGAAATTGCACATCGCTAGCTATGCCTAAGGCTTGCATTATGCACACACGGCATTCCCCACACACCGTGGGGGTATTTTATGATTTTATCTACAGTCGTGCACTGCAGTTTACTTTTTAAAACTAACTCGGAAATAGATAAAAATATTTAATTAATTTAACAAACCTGAATGCAGAAAGCAAGGCCCAGTATATTGTTGGCAAGCCAATGCTTCTTTGAAGCGTACCAAACACAAAAGAAGAAACCTGGGATTGCTGCAACAACTTGTGATCTTGTGAACTCGAACTCTACAGCTGTAGAAGCAGACATAACAATATGAACCTCTATCAAATTGGCAACATACAAAAATGTTGGACAAAGGATAACATCTCACATACACTGCTTGTGAATAGTCTCTTTGAAAATGAGACAAAAGACCACAAAGAACACGTAGAAAAGGAAGAGGAATAGAAGGGGGAAAACAGTAATCAAAATACTAAAGAGAGAGCATAGTGTTGCTAAATGGTCGCCTTTACAACTGACTTCTAAGATAGCAAACAATATTGGTCAAAAGATAGCATCTTGAATACACTGTCTACAGTAGTCTTTTTGAACATAATAAGGACGACCACGATGAACAAATAGCAAAGGAAGACGAATACAAGGGGGATAAGAATTAAAAAAAAGGGCAGCCCACTGCACGATGGCGTCCCCGCTAGGCGAGGGTCCGGGGAAGGGCCCCGCCACAAGGGTGTAATGGGGGCAAGCCTTCCTTGCCATTTATGGCAAGAGGCCGCTCCCAGGGCTTAAACCCGTGACCTCACGGTCACAAAGCAACACCTTAACTGGTGCGCCAATGCGGGTATAAGATCAAGGCAACAGCTTAGGCTGTAACCATTAAACTATGTATTGAACAAAAATAGAGAATACCAGAACGAAACCTAGGATACGACAAAAAATGCTAAACTAAAAGGTTGCAGATGAAAACCAACATACATCGGAAATAAGGTAAGCGCCAGACAATGACATCGTCGTTCCAATGCTTTGGCAGGAAACGTTTAATGGAAGGTAGCACTGTTGCACTGGAGATAAAAGAGTATTAACAAAACAAAGTGCACGCAGATTGGCTAATAAGGAGTAATTATTATTGAAGGATTTTAGAGAATAAAATTATCAAAATAACTTACGAGAAAGCTAATATGCCGAGTAAGAAGAAATAGGAAGTAAGCACGGCGTTGACTAGGTCCTTCGAAAAGAACTTGAAAAGTAGAAAAAGAGACAACAACATTGCACTCCCAACCAAGGGAAATCTCATTGCATGTTCATTGGACATAGTTTCCTGTATCACATATAATCGTATACATGAATAAGAAACCAGCAATGTACTAAACAATACAACTGATTAACTTCATAAAATAAAATGCTTCAAGGACTCACTGTAGGTGGTGTTGACTTGACGGACCTGTAACACCCGACATATACCGCAAGACATGCGGTTAATACAACATTTACATTTGGATTCACATTGACAACAAGTGGTGCCAATGCTAAACCTACAAGAAGACAACTTGAAACTGTTAGCAAACTATTTTGTCCACAACTACTCCACAAAACTGAGTATGAATCCGAAACACACTCTTGTTTATTTTTTCAGCACATGATAAGTTGATAACATACGCAAACAATAGCAATATTCCACTAACACCAATAAACAAATATAGTATTAGTACATACTCCATCCATCCATCCACTTTTAAACTTCTTACCCTCCTCTATAAATATGCGAGAGAAATTAAAGTGTATGGAAGGAGTACTACAAAGAGGCGATTCAGATTAAAGCAATCCTCCAACTTCCACGATCACACTAATGGTACAAGGCCTACAACAATGATATAATGTATAAGGAGGCAGTCCAGTACTCCAGTTTACAACAATCCTCTAATTTCCACGACCACAACAATGATAATGGCTTCTAAGTTCCACAGACAATCAGCCACTAGCACATACTAATAGGGCAATTCGGTTTAAAGCAATCCTCCAGGCTCCAACTTCCAAGACCACACCAATGCTATATGGTTTCTAAATCTACTGAAAATCAAACACTGGTACATATTACAAGGAGGCTCTTTGGTTTAATGCAATCCTCCGACTTCCAAGACCGCACCACTGCTATGAGTCTACGACAAATGGACAATGATAGTAGCTTTGAAGTTCGATAGACAATCAACCACTAGTACATACTACAATTAGGCAATTCAGCTTGAAGAAATCCTCTATCTTCCAAAACAACAACAACAGTACGTCAATGATAATAGCTCTAAGTTCTACAAACAATCAACCTACACCAATTAAATGCCCACTTAACATCAAATATTAATAGTTCGCACCAAACCAATGATAGACAGAGAGGGATAAAGTTTGCGACTTTATTACTACTCTCTGAAAACGGTATTCAACCCAGAGTAAACATCACCGGAACCTCAACATAACCAATGATGCACATTAATAGTACTACAGAAACACGGTCCTTCATCCACACATATCCAATGATAGACCTCGATAATTGATACTCGTAAAGTTTGTGACTTTACTACTCCCTGACAAACGGCATTCAGGCCAGAGTAAACATCACCGAAACTCAACCACAAGCCACCATATCATACACAAGTATTCCCACAAGGGCCACAACACCAAAGCACAACCTAAACAGTGAAACTACGCCAACTTTCTCCAAATCCTCACCTACTATAGCTCAGAATATCAGCTAAAAGCCCGGTTAACGACATATTGCAACACTCAGCAGCAACAAATTTCACTCAATTCATAAATCAAAAAACCTACTACAAACACTGTGTCGCGCGAAAACCGTCAAATTGATCACTAAAACATCACCAACTACATTCGACACACGAATAATCAAAAGATCAAAACTTCAAACACTCGCGATTCACATACCATCAATTACAATCAAATTAATCACTAAATAATCAAAATCAAACATAAATAATCGAAAATCATGATTACAAACCTCCAAGAGCAAGATTCGCTAATCTCTCGCAATTCTTCATATCTTCTACTCGATTAAACCCTAATAACTATCAAAATGCAAACAATTCCTCTTTCTGCACAATCAATCACAAATAAAAACAATCAATCATCATCTAACAATCACAAAAAGTAGTGATTAAGAAAAATAAACAAAAAACAAAAATCAATCTACCTGGAATTAAATTGAGATCTGACGAAATCAAATCACGGAATTTCTCTTACTCCTCCGTAAATCGCAATTGCAGATCGAGCGAAAATTTAAAAAAAAACTAGGAAATCGAGGAGATAGAGGAATTAAATTAGGGTTTTATAAGGAATTAAATTGAATTAATTTGACATGGTTTTTTTTTGGTTAATTTATTCAAAGATTTTTAGGAAATCAGGAAATTTTATTTATTTATTTTAATTTATTTAAGGGAGGAGGAGGAGGAGTTACTAGGACTTCTAGGAGAAGAGTATTGTAGTTTTAGTTGAGGACGTGGAGTGAAGTGGCATAGCCAATGGGTGATGGCCATGTCATCATGCTAACTAAATAAATACTCCTCCATTCAAATCCACATTACACATTTTTATTTTACACACTATTCACAAACAACCATTCAAATTCGATTTTCTCTCGATACGTAAATAAAATTAAATTCATGTGGGATCTAGTTTTATTCGTCTTTACGAGTATATTATTAATATCTAATTTTTATAATTTTTGAAAATACGTAACTAACAATATTTACCGTACAAAAGACGCGTTGCCAAACGTGAAAAAGGAAATGTGTAATGTGGATATGAATGGAGGGAGTATATACGGAAGACAATAGAGATACACATTGTGTATGAAAAAACTCATACACGACCAATCAAATCGCGCCACGTGTATAACCATAGTTAATTTACATGAGTTAGTGTAGTTAGCATAATTTAGGAATATTTGTTATTTGTTAAGATTTTATTATGTTTTACAAAATTAATATTTTTTAAAAATATTTTGTTATTTTATGTATTTAATTAAATTTTCGGAAATATTAACTAATAATATTGTTGGATTTTTTTTTTGAAAATTCATATTCTGCAAATTAATGTTTTTTGTATATATAATTTAGACGTTTTTTTTATTTTTTATATTTTATTAATATCCTTTTTGAAATTATTTTTTGTAAAATCATTTTTTGTGAAATCATTTTTTCGGTTTTTTAATACTTGCTCATTTTAAAAAAAAAAATCGGTTTTTTAATACTTGCTTATTTTAAAAATTTAAAAATGTTGTTAGTGAGATTCGAACCTAGGATCATTTGCACACAAGCTAATATTTACAAGTAGAGTTTTAACCGTTTAATCAAGGGTATCAGCACGTCTATTTATGAATTATAATTGTTCATATTCTGAAATTTACTAATATTAAATAATATTTTCGGAAATATTCTTATTATTGTTTGGTTGTATTTAAAAAAAAGTTATTATGTATAATATAATTTAGTTACCTATTGTAGTAAGATATGATGAAAAATATGAGATTTTGTAATCTTTTATTATGGGTTAAATAAAAATACAATATTTTGAACTCTACTAAAATAACTTTAGAAAACCGTAATTCAATAAATAACAAAAATACGAAAAATAGTTAAATAAAAAAAAACGGAAATTTATTAAATAAAGAAAACGAAATTTATTTTATTTTAAATTTCCATGTTATTTGATTAAATCCTTAGAAGATTTAATTTAAGGAATGAATAATTTATCATATTGTATTGAATGAATATCTTTTAGATATTTAGGAAATGAATAATTTTATGGAAATTTAAAATCTAGTTTAATTAGAATAAATTAATATGGAAATTTAAAATCTGGTAAAATATTAAGATTTTGTTAGCTTTGAATTAATAAGGAAATTTAAAATCTTGTAAATATTAAGAAAACTTTAATTGCGAAACCCAAAAAAAATGGAAATGTAAAATCTGGTTTAATAAATTTTGATATATTCAATTATATTAGGAATAAAGAAATTTTAAATCTTATTGCATTGAATGAATTGTTTTAGATATTTTAAATAAATATTTAGGGAATAAATCTTATTATTATTGTTTGGTTGTATTTAAAAAAAAGTTATTATATATAGTATAATTTAGTTACCTATTGTAGTAAGATATGGTAAAAATATGTGAGATTTTTTAATCTTTTATTATGGGTTAAATAAAAATACAATATTAAATCTACAAAAATAACTTTGGAAAACCGTGTTATTTGATTAAATTCTAAGAAGATTTAATTTCCATGTTAAATAAAAAAAACAATATTAAATAAAAAATACAATATTAACTCTACAAAAATACAAAAATAACGAAAAATAGTTAAATAAAAAAACGGAAATTTATTAAATAAAAAAAAACGAAATTTATTTTATTTCAAATTTCCATGTTATTTGATTAAATTCTAAGAAGATTTAATTTAAGGAATTTTTTTTTATTTTAATTTCCATAATATTTAGGAAATTTAAAATCTGGTAAATATTAAGAGTTTGTTAGGTTGAATTAATAAGAAAATTTAAAATCCTGTAAATATTAAGAAATCTTTAATCGTGAAACATAAAAAAAATGGATTTTGATCTTAATTTGCCTTGGGAAGACGACGTTATTGATGACAACATTGTAGAAGATGGTCTTGATGATATTATAGTAGAGGATGTTGATAACAATAGTGAACATGAGGTTGATAATGATGATCAGGAAGAAGAGCTTGTTAGTTTTAGAGACTTTAGTATGGATCAATTCTTAAATGACGACGGTGGTGATGATGTTGTGAGTGGAGCCATCGGCGATAAGGCTGCTGCCAATGAGGCTGTTGATGGGGCTATTAATGATGATGATGAGTTGCATGAACCTCCTATAATTGAAGGGGGGTTTGTGCAGAAGGTAGCAAGTATGCTAAACCGCGGCAACACTAGCATTGAAACAGTTGATCCTCCAACAAATGGAATGACCTTTGTTAATGGTGATGAGTTTGGTGCATATTGTTATTTATATGCATATCAACGTGGCTTTCAATTTTTTATTAGGTCAAACAATATTTTGGATTACTATACAAGGAAAGGGATCAAGCGCCATGGTAGTGGTAGGACTGAGCCCCGTTTCTACATGATGAATCGAATCAGAATATGTTGCACAAGGGGAGCAGAGCCGAGCAAAAAGAATGTTTTAAAGACGATCCTACCTATAAAAAATGTGGTTGTGTAGTAGAAGCTACGCTAAAAGATGATTTATTCGTCATTAAACAAGCTAGATTAGATCACAACCATGATAATGTCAATCCTACAAATAGTCGTCATATGGTGGGATACAGGTTATGGGATGAATATTTTAAAAGACGGGTTTTGATGAATGATGAAGCCGGTATACCAATTGCTAAAAACTTTCACACTTTAGTCAGAGAAGTTGGTGGTCATGCAAATTTACCTATCATCGAGCGGGATTTGAGGAACATGATCAATCAAGAACGGCGATATAGTAGAATTATAGGTGATGCAAATGCTCTTGAAAAACGATTTATGAAGCTTAAAGAAATCACATTATTGTTAGCCATTGAATTTTTTACGTTGTAATTAATTTTAATGCAATTTCTCTTGTAATTTTTTTGAACTAATAAAAATGAGTAGTATTTATATGACTAAAACCCTAACAAAATTTCCCTCCATTTTTTCCCTCCTTTTTTTACCACCACGATAACCACAATTTCCAAAAAATATAATATATATTTTAAATTTTAAATTAGTAAATTCAAAAATAACGAAAGTTTACATAATTTTTTTTTTACCGAAATCAAGTTCAAAATAAAATTATTCATTACCTAAATATCCTAATTAAAAAAATATAAAAAAATTATTCAAAACAATAAGATATATTCATTCCTTAAATCATATATTTTGAGAACCAAATCAAATATTATGGAAATTTAAAATAAATTTTTTTTTGTTTTTTTATGTAATGAATTTCGTTTTTTAAATGTAATGATTTCGTTTTTAATATAAAAAAAATTATTCAAAACAATAAGATAAATTATTCATTCCTTAAATCATATATTTTGAGAATTAAATCAAATATTATGGAAATTTAAAATAAAACAAATTTCGTTTTTTTTATATAATGAATTTCGTTTTTTTTAATGTAATGATTTCATTTTTCCTAGTTTAATGAATTTTGTTTTTTAAAATTTAATTATTTTTCGTTTTTTTTATTAAATCATTTTTGTTTTTTTTTTTGTTATTTATTGAATTACGATTTTCCAAAAATATTTTAGTAGAGTTCAAAATATTTTATTTTTATTTAACCCATCATAAAATATTACAAAATCTCACATTTTTCAACATATCTCACTACAATAGGTAACTAAATTATACTAAATATAATAATATTTTTTAAAATACAACCTAACAATAATAAGATTCATTCATCATTCCCTAAATATTTTACTTAAAATATCTAAAAAAAATTCATTATATGCAATAAGATTTTCGAGAATATTATTTTAGTAGATTTCATTCCCTAGATATATTATTTTAGTAGATTTCAAACTATTAACAATTGTAACTCATAAAATAGACGTGCTGATACTCATGATTAATTGGTTAAAACTCTGCTTGCAAACATTGGCTTATGTGTAACTGATCTCAGGTTTGAACCCCACTAACAACATTTTAAAATTTTTTATTCGTATTTTCTATAAAATTTCGTTTTTTTAATTTAAAATTTTTTATTCGTATTTTCTATAAAATTTCGTTTTTTAATGTAATGATTTCGTTTTTTCTAGTTTAATGAATTTCGTTTTTAAAAATTTAATTAATTTTCATTTTTTAAAAAAATTGTTAATTTCCAAAATATCAATTTTTATTAATAACTAAGCCAATTTAAAAAAAATCAAAAATAAAATATTATTATTACTTAAAAAATTATTATTATTGATTAATTACTAACTAAAACAAAAATTTAAAAATGAATTCCAAAAATATTAATTGATTTACATATCATAGAAATATTTATTTTACAAACAAACTCATTCAATTTTGTTAAGAGAATAAAATTTAAACAAAATTACCAAGTTTCCTAAATTAATGCTAACTACATGTTAACTACACTTGTAAAATTACTAAACTACCCTAAAACTAACTAACGTAGTTTAAGTCGGGTTATCTACGTGGCGCGACGTGATTGGTCGTGTATGGACTTTTTCATACACAATGTGTATCCGTAGCCTTTTCCGAGTATATACTTCTACAGTTCTACTCATAATGGATATTGAATTGTTTAAACTAGTTTTAAACCCGTGCAAATTGCACGGGCATATTTTTAGAAAAAATGTGGTGGATAATTAATATTATCGAATAGTGTCAATAATACGTGAATATTTTGCATTCAATTTCTCTTATATTGATAATATGTTAAAATGCATGTTTTAAATAAAATTTAGCACATTAAATTGAGTATCCAAAAATGTAAATATTACTATAAAATCAAAACAGTTGTTTAAATGAATAACAATATCATGATGAATTTTATTTAATAGAAAATGTTATAATAAAGAAAATCTGAATATATGAGATTGATATTATGACGAATATATATTTTTGATGATGAGATTTTAGTTATGAATTTAATTATATTTAATAATTTTTAATACGATAATAACTTTTATAATAGATTATTATATTATAAATACGATAATAACTTTTATAATAGATTATTTTTATATAAGTTAAAATGAGATTTAAAATTATCTTAATCACAAAAAATATTATTAGACAATAAAAATATAAATCATAAAAAGTTACCGTGGTCAGATATCTATATTAATACAGAAACATTTAATGATTTTTGGTGAAGCCACGTCATTAATACACAATTTAATTTTTATTAAAGTCATTTATGTTGGGACCTACACTAAACTTTATTGAATTAATTTCCAAATAGCCACCTACATTTAGTTTCGTGGTAAAAATATTACGTTTTAATTCTAATTTATTTTGTAAACAATAATGTCTACGTAAATGATTATATTTATAACGTCAACTTATATGTTATATGCTATATGTCATATATTATATATTATATATTATATATTATATATTATATATTATATATTATATATTATATATCGATGTTGATTTTTACATAATTATTAAATAACGATTTATGACTAATAATCAATCGTACAATAAATAATACATAATTATCATAAATCACAATAAATACTAACAAATTACATTTTATAGTGATATTTACATTTTTATGTACTCAATACGATGTTTTCAAACTTAATTTAAATGTGTGTTTTAACATATTGTCAACATAAAAGAAATTGAGTTCCAAAATATTCGTGTATTATGGACACTATTCTGTAAATAATAATTATCAACGACAAATTTTTCTAAAAATAATCCGTGCATTTTTACACGGGTTAAATTATGTCACACCATGATATAATACCAAAACCCATAAATTTAACTCATCCTCGTTAACATAAAATTGATTTATATAAGTTATTATACAATTAAAGTTACAATTTTCATGACAGTAGTAAATTACAATAGCCATAAGAAAACAATCGTTTAATTATAGACGTCAGATTATATTGATAAGAATAAATTAAAATAACAATAACGTAAAAAAATACTTACAATGTCAATGATATTACAAAATTCTTAATCAATTATAGCATATAGCCTAAAATTTTATCATCAAAAATATATTCGGATTATTAATAGAACTACACAAATTAAGAGTATTGTAGTTTTAGTTGAGGACGTGGAGTGAAGTGGCATAGCCAATGGGTGATGGACATGTCATCATGCTAAGTAAATAAATATATACTTCTACAGTTCTACTCATAATGGATATTGAATTTTTTAAATTAGTTTTTGGGTGTTCCGGTGTCTCGGATTCGGTTATAGGTTAAGACCGGGGTTTACTTGAATTGGGTTTGGGTTGTATCGGGTTAATACTTGTCAGATCATTATTGCCTGACAAGATGGGCTGGGTTGGGTTCGGATCTAGTGTCGGGCCAATGGGTGATGGACATGTCATCATACTAGTAAATAAATACGAGCATATACTTCTAGTTATATTGGATATTGAATTATTTTAATTAGTTTTTGGGTGATAGAGTTTCTCGGATCGGTTATGAGTTGAGTTAGAGCGAATTGGCTCGAATTGGGTTCGCGTTGTATCGGGTTAATTGCAGTTAGATCATTATTGCGTGACAAGACGGGTTGGGTTGGGTTGGGTTCAAAACCAGTATCGAGCCAATGAGTGATGGACATGTCATCATACTAGTAAATAAAAATATACTTCTACATATATGGATATTGAATTGTTTTAATTAGTTTTTGGGTGATCGGCTCTTTAATCGGTTATGGGTCGGGTTAGAACGGACTAGTTCGAATTGGGTTCGGACTGTATCGGGTTAATTGTAATCATATCAGTATTGGGTGACAAGACGGATTGAGTTAGATTCGGATCAGGTTATTAACATAAATATTTATCTTTTATGTATTTAACCAATTAAGCTAATATGTTATGGGTCAACTATTATTAAGTTAGGGGTTAAGTTATTTCGATATCGGAACATCCATTTGTTTGAAACAATATTGGTTCATGGGTTGGGATCGGGTTGTGCTATGTTAGTTTGTGTATGGGTACTTAGGTGTTGATTTTTGGATCGTATCAAACTAAGTATGTGTTTGGCCCTACTTTTCAACTGTTTTTTCAACCAAAGAAATGGAAGTTGGGTCAAACACTACTTTTTAAAAAACTAAAAACTAATTTTATTAAACAAAAATTCTAAAACTGACTCCTAGAAACAGAATAGTAAATTGTTACTTCTGTTTCTCTTTTCACGTTGCTCTTAAGTTATTTGCGTGCCTGATGAGTACAATTTTGGTACTGTTTTACACTCATTTATACCTTATTCTGACTCGATTTTGTGTACTTAATTGTTTAATAAGCTCATTTATTTACTAATTTATAATAATTAGTCGTATTAGTTTATATATAATATTTATTTGTATTTATGCGTAATTTTAGTACTATTATTATTACTTTATTAATTTAATGCACATGTGAGACGGAAATGTGAGACAGGAATGTGAAAAAGGAAAGTGAGGCGGAAGTGCAAGACGGTATTATGAGATGAAATGGCTAAGTCTTGAAAAATAAGCCAAGTGTGGAATTTAGACGCAAATATCAAGCTATCAGCCAAATATGCGACGGTCTTTGCTGAGTATCTGATATGACTTCCGGCCACCGTAACAACCACCGCTTACCACCATTGGCTACCCCATACTTCCATATTCACAACCATATCACCCATGACCACCACAAGCCACCATGGCAGCCACCACGAGCCCCTCAACCTTCCTTGTCCACAAACAAAATTTGCCAAGTATGAAAAATAAACTAAGTAAAGGAGCAGCTGTAACTTGCGACGGTCTTTGCTCAACATCTGATACCACCTATGGCCACCATGACAGACACCACTAACCACCATTGACCACCCTATACTTCCACCTTCGCAACCCAACCTCTCATAACCACCAATGACCAACATGCTAGCCACCACGACCTCCCCTATACCCCCTGTCCACAAATATTCAAATCACAACCCTTTTCGCGCGACCAACTTTCAGCCACCCATAACCGCCACCTACATCCCCTCACATCCAGATCCTCATAACTACCATCTACGCCCACCGCCGACCATCAAGGTAGCAGCCACGGCTAAGTCTTCTAGCCCCGCGCGCGCTTCACTTCCCCTGTTTTTGCTCTGAGACGGGCGCCCGGCTGCCGCTCTTCTCGCCGGCTCCCGCTACCATCAACTTAGTCTCTTTTGTTCCAGGAGGTTGCCAGCCGGTGATCCAACGGCCGCCGGCGAGCCGGCGAGGTTATACATGTTGCGTTGTGTCGTTTGTAGCGTGATGCGCTTGTTTTTTTTTTTTCCTTTTATTATTCTTCTTATTATTATTATTATAGTACGTAGTACAGTAGTAGTATGTCTGTTATGATGATTAGTAGTAGATTTGCTAATAGTATTAAAATGTTATTAGTATTAACTTTATTACTTTTCTAATTAGTGTAATTAGATTTGTAATTAGAGGGAGCTATATATAAGGCTCTTGTCTCATTTGTAAAAGGAGGATTCACAATTTAGGACTACCTTAGATTAGACTATCAAATATGTAAGAACCCTAGTTTAATTAATTTTCCCTCTTTCATTTGCTCCAATCTTTCTTTAATAATTCGTTTAATTAGTCTTTAGTTCATTCAAATTAGACAATTATTTGGGTTGTAATTTTGGAAGACAAGAAGACATTCATGCTCCATATTTCAATCAAAGTTTCCTCCTTTAATTTAAGTTGGTATATTTCTTACCTTAATTTCATCTTATTTCAATTGTTTACATGTTTTCTATTTCATCTTACATTGTTTGTTTAATCTTGTTACTAACTATGTTTTACATAGTTAGTATTGTGTTATTTTTGTTTATCATGTGTGAGTAGATTAATCTAGGGTTAAAGGGAACCTCTTGTGAGTCGTGTTTTGAATGCTAATCGTTATGGGTAATTCGTCTTTAATCTTTTGCACACAAGGTGTTTGTGGAAATGCCCAAGTGAGAGCTTGAGTAATTCCACTCTTATTATTAGCTATTCTTCGAAACGAGAGTTTGAGACTAGTTAGTATAATGCTTATGCTTTGCCTAGACAAAATACCCATTTTCATAGCTTCGATTGTTTACATATTTCGTTGGATGTTGGTCTCTTATCTTTTGCTTTGAACATGTTATCGGATTGCTTGGACGAGAGTTTGGCTCTCCTTGTGTTTGGTTAGACTTGCTTGCGGCGAGAGTCGGGCTTAGTTGGACCGTACTAGATAAGTGGGTTGGGATTAGTTAGGACGAGAGTTCAACTAGACTTGACCCAAGGACCGCCTCATATCGAGTTTACAAATTGTTTTTGGTGCCGGAATTGACGACAAAAACCGGCCATCAGTGCCAAAATCCAAAAAAAATTGATAGAAACTAGTTAGGCCAAACACGATAAAACTGATAAAAATACTTTTTTAAAAATTTTGGCCAAACATGAACAATTTTATCAAGAACTAGTTTTATAAAAACTCCTTTACAAAAATAAAAATTCTTTTCCATAAACAAGGCCAAACATGCACTAAAGTTGGTGGAGCAGAAAAGAAAATTATTAGAGTTGAACTGAGCTAAACTAAATTGAGAGTTAATTTGACCTTGTTTTTTTAGGCTGAAACCGTTTGAGTTTAACTGATTTGAAATTGATGGATCTGAACATAACTGAATGAATCTGAACTTAACTGAACTAAAAAGTTAGTTTGTGAAGCAAAAGTTGAACTCATTTAAAATAAACTGAATAAATTAAAAGTAAGTCCAAAAGAACCCGACGCTTCCTTTATCGAGGAATGTTGTCAAAAAAAAGTATATGGATCATATTTTAACCATTAGGATAGAGAAGGAGGTATGAGATCATGGGCTTACTTCTCACAACCCTACCCCGCTTGTATCTCTCACTTATCCTTTCTCTCACGTCACAAGCTTGTAACAGCTTTTGACCGTCACAAACAAGCAAGCACGTAAGCAAATAAGCACAAAAAAAAACCATGCTCTCAGAAAATATTTTTAATTCAAACCACCTAAAAAGGAAAATACATTATTAATTTGAAGGTTAAGAAGAGGTAATTGATGCTTACTTGAATAATTGAATGCTGTTTATTAAGTTTATTGCTAAATCAATCCACATTATCAATGGCCGAGTATATATATACACTCTTAGTAGTTAGTCCTAGTCATTTGTTTGCCGTTCTTTTATTCTTTGAAAAAATTATTTTAATCAAAGACAAACAAGACGAAATCCCGAAGGAGTATATAGCACAAGATGCCAGCTTTTTCTCTACAAAAAGTTTTGCTTGTGACGGATATTAATGCCAGCTTTTTTCTACACCTTTTTCTCTACACAGAGTTTTGTGTTTTCTCTAAGACTAACAAAGCTGAAACAAAGGATGGTGTTTACCGCGACTGCTAGTACTTGACAGAATTCACTGAACTCATGAAAGCGTATATTCGGGACTTGTCCTTTTGAACACCATCTGCACCACAAATCCCGCTACTAACATCAACTCCATCAGGGCGAAGAGTAATAGAGGCTTCTTCAACGTTATCCGGGTTGATTCCTCCTGCCAATAACCACCCATGTTTGCTGTTTAATCTCGGTAGTTTGAACTGTGACCAGTTGAAACCTTCACCACTGCACAACAACAACAGTGAGAAACATATGGTGCGCGACATTTTATGTTTAGCTACTCGTTTTGATTCTGTAAGCTTTTCTTTTGTTAGAAGGTCGGGTAATTGTGCTGCTCACCGGATCGCCCACTACCACCCTATAGCCTATACTACCCGGGTTTGGGTTGACATGGGTCCGGATTGTATTAGTGACATTATTGCGACCGATTTTCTGTCGGTTTTTAATGAATAAAGTACTCTGTTTACCTCAAAAAAAAAAACAGAGAGAAACATATGAACATAACATTCTAGAAATATATAAATGAATGACTAAAATCAATCAGCTCGACCATTTATCCCCGCAAAAAAAGTGATAAGTACATCATTATATAGATCGGTCTCATGATAATTTTATGACGAGAGTTATGAGACCGTCTCATATGAAAAATCAAAGACTTTTGTTCGAAACTGTTTAACATGTAAGAGAAGTCAAATTCTTATGTATCCTTTATTCAAATTCCGGGTTAATTGGTTAGTGACACACGTAAAATCATCTCATGTACGTCGTAAGAGTAAAGCATACCTGCCACCGGTTGCACTATCCACTAAAACCCAATCTGCTAAAGAACATTCCTCTTCGGAAATATGATTAATCAACACCCCATCTTTATCTGAGTGAAGCACATAAATAACTCGATTCTCCTTCACCACCACTGGGAAAGCAAGACGTGAACCATTTCCATGAAGCTGCATTATCTCAAGATGTGGAAAGTTATATCGCGTCAAACCGAAAACACTTGATGTGAAACCATCCGATTCAGAATTAACCCTATAAATTTTATTTTTGTACATATATAAGAATTTGCGGAAGCCCTTGAGGCACTAGGGTAATGTTATTGTATATATTTAAAAATTTGGAATGTCCTCACACATAAGATCATCTCATATATTTTTTTAAAGGAAAAGACCATCTCAAAAACTCAAAATATACCTGAACATATTTATTTCTCCATTGTCATTCAAAAATAACCTCTTTGTGTTCCTAACACGAGCATAAGGCTGTATATATCAACAAATACCCACCCCTCCACCTTACCCCGCAATTTGGTTGACCCATTGAGGCACTGAGATAATGTTGATGTATACCTGAACATATTCAATATTTGTTGCAGCTGCAACTCTTTGAATAGTGTCAGCATCATCATCAACAAATACCCCAACCGGTTCAGCCCCATACTTCCTAGAAACCTCTGAAATCTCCTTAGCAGTCGACAAAGAAACTGAACGTTTTGATTTAGGCCATAGGATCATCCCGATGAAAGCAGCACCTGCTTCTGCTGCCATTGCAGCATCTCTAGCTGAAGTGATTCCGCACATTTTCACCAAAGGCCCGTCTTTCTTATAATTAGTACTCGATGTAGAAACGTCTGATGAATCATATGAAACTATTCTTAAGCTTCTTGATTTACCGGGTAATCTAACCGAACTGCACTCTCTCTTAGGGAGACCTACATTATTTATTATAGGTTCAAACTTCAAAGCTCATATGAAGAGATTAAAGGGAGGGAGTAGAAATCAACCACCAAATCTATGAAAACTGTAAATGAGAAACCAACAAGCTAGAGACAAAAGAAAAATAGAATAGAAAATTCTAAGAAGCAAATATTACGCATTTCACTTGCATTTGAAACTCTTTTCTCTTGAAATGCAATCAATACCATTGGCATGAACTATTGCACGAACCATACATGTTAACGATAAGAAATTTCTTCTACTCTCATTGTTATAAGTTACATGCCACGTGTGAGAACTGGGTGCAAATTTTTTCTAGCACTTGGACGTGCACTTAGGCATGGGTACGACACTTCCAACACCTCATTTTAAGCCAAAATGTGTTAATTTCTCCAACGCCTGAACGTGCACCAATGTCTTGAGTCCGAGTGACATAGATGACTACCCTAAATGATCACCTACCAGTTATACACAAAACACTACCCAAGACTGAACTATTTTGTCCACAACTACTCTATGAAACTGAGTATCAACCCGAAACACACTGCTGTTTATTTTTTCAGCACATGATAAGTTGATAACACACACAAACAAAAGCAATATTCCACTAACACCAATAAAAAAAAATATAGTAGTAGTACATACACCATCCATCCACTTTTTAAACCTCTTACCTTCCTCTATAAATATGCGAGAGAAATTAAAGTGTATGGAAGGAGTACTACAAATAGGCGATTCAGATTATAGCAATCCTCCAACTTCCACGATCACACTAACGATACGAGGCCTACAAAAATGACATAATGTATAAGGAGGCAGTTCAGTACTTCAGTTTACAACAATCCTCTAATTTCCACGACCACAGTCTAGCACATACTAATAGGGCAATTCGGTTTAAAGCAATGCTCCAGGCTCCAACTTCCAAGACCACAACAATGCTAAGACAATGATAATGGCTTCTAAATCTACTAAAAATCAAACACTGGTACATATTACAAGGAGGCAGTTTGGTTTAATGCAATCCTCCGACTTCCAAGACCACACTACTGCTACGAGTCTAAAACCCTGTTCTTTCTGGCTTAATTTCAGCTCCTTTCAATTTTATTTGGGTGTATTCCGTTAAGTTTTATTTACGTTCAATCAATTATGTTCAATTAATATCTTCACAAAATTAACTTTTAAACCAACTAAATTCACTTCACCTCATTTTCACTCAATTTAGTTCAATTAAGTTCTACTCCAATTATTTCAATTCAGCTCGTTTCAGCCAAAAAGAACAGGGCCTAAGACAAGTGGATAATGATAATAGCTTTGAAGTTCTATAGACAATCAACCACTAGTGCATACTACAACGAGGCAATTCAGCTTGATGAAATCCTATATCTTCCGAGACAACAACAATATTAAGTCGATGAAAATAGCTTCTAAGTTCTACAAACAATCAACCTCGATATGACACCAATTTAATTCCCCCACCAACCAATGGCAGACAGAGCTCGATAAAGTTTGCGTACTCTCTGAAAAACGGTATTCAACCCGAAGTAAACATCACCCGAACCTAAACATGGTGCTTCATCCACACATAATCAATGATAGACCTCAATAATTGATATAAAGTTTGTGACTTTACTACACTCTGAAAAACGGTATTCAGGCCAGAGTAAACATCACCGAAACTCAACCACACCTCACCTCACCTCACCTCACCGTATCATACACAAGCATTCCCGCAACACCAAAGCACAACCTAAACAGCGAAACTACGCCAACTTTCTCCAAATCCTCAGCTACTATAGCTCAGAATATCAGCTAAACGCCCCGTTAACGACATATTGCAACACTCAGCAGACCAATATCACTCAATTCATAAATCAAAAACCTAGTACAAACACGGTGCCACGTGAAAACCGTCAAATTGATCAATAAAACATCACCAATTACATTCGACGCATCAAATAATCAAAAGCTCAAAATTTCAAACACTCGCGATTCACATACCGTCAATTACAATCAAATTAATCACTAAATAATCAAAAATCAAAATTACAAACCTCCAAAAGCAAGATTCGCTAATCTCTCGCACTTCATCATCTCTTCTACTCGATTAAACCCTAATAACTATCAAAAATGCGAGCAATTCCTCTTTCTGCACAATCAATCACAAATAAAAACAATCAATCATCATCTAACAATCACAAAACTTAGTGCTTAAGCAAAAAAAAAAAAAAATCTACCTGGAATTAAATTGAGATCTGACGAAATCAAATCACGAAATTTCTCTTACTCCTCCGTAAATTGCAATTGCAGATCGAGCAAAACAACTAGGAAATCGAGGAGATAGAGGAATTCAATTAGGGTTTTAGAAGGAATTAAATTGAATTAATTCCAGGTAAATTGATTTTTGTTTTTTGATTTTTTTACCACCATTATCCACCGTGGACACCGGCATCTACTCTCACTCCAGTAATACGAACACTTCTCCTAGTTTGCCATTTACTCGAACACTCGATACTCGACAGTCGTTTAACACTATTAAATTATTATAGTTTAGACGAGAAATAAAATTGAAAAAAAATCGAGTAGAGGATGAGTTTAGTTGGAAAAAATGAGGATTAGTTATACTAAAAGTCGAATTGTAGCTTTATTTGTTTAGATTTAGTTTCATAAAAATAAAATTATACATTAAATATTTATAAAATATACTCCCTCCTATTCCGAATGAATGTCACATTTGCCATTTTCGTCTATTCACCTAATTGTCAGTTTGTCACATATTCCATTTTGGGACATTGTTTATACTTATTTTATTCACTCTAACCCACAATAATAATCAATAATACATTCCCTCTCTCCAATCTTCCCACCCCACACATTACTTTACATTAAACAAATGAATTCCTTAATTCCCGTACCAAACCCGAAATGTGACAGTTATTGCGAATAAGAGGGAGTACATTTTATTATATTTAAATGACGTATCCGTATCCTAAATTTTACAGATTCTCGTGTCACGTATTCATATCATGTTCATGTCCGTATCCGTATCCGTATCCATGTTATGTTCGTGTTCGTGTCCGTGTTCGTGTTCGTGTCCGTGTCGGTGTTTAAACCTAACTCTCACCCAAAACAAATAAGAGCCACAATCTTCCCATTTCCCTCACCAAGGGCTTCCTTCATTCCCCATCCTTCTCCTAATCCACTCATCTAATTCATCTTTGTCTTTTCTTCCTTTTTATTTTTATTTTTATTTATTTTCCTTCATCATTTTTGTTTATTTTTTCTATTTTTTTTAGAATCAAAAGGTTTAAACTTTAGAATAATTCCTTAGTTTTTTTTCTCCAATAAATTTAGAACCTTTTAATTTTTATTTTTTTCACCTTTTATTTAACATTTCCCCCTTTTTTTGGTGTCAATTTTTTACCACATCAATGACTACAGTTACCCCCTTTGTTGATCAATCCCTCACCACTGATCTTAACCTGTTAACTGTCAATGATCAGGTAATTTATAATAGTGTATTAATAAATTAAGCATCTTTTAATTATGTTTTATATTGGCTGTGATTGTAACTAGATCTGGGTATTTGTCAAATTAGGGTTTGATGTTCGAAATTAATCCCAATTTGTTGTAATTAGTTGAATTGGATTGATGGGTTTTCTGGGTATTGATTTGATTATGTAAAGATTTGAACTTTTTAGGTTTTAATATGTGGGTATTTGTCAAATTAGGGTTTGATCCTTGAAATTAATCTCAATTTGTTGTAATTAGCTGAATTGAATTGATGGGTTTTCTGATTATTGATTTGTTTTGTGTAAAGATTGAACCTTGTAATTTGCTTGAGGCACTGAGTTAAGTTATTGTTGTTGTTCTACTATGTGGGTATTTGTCAATTTAGGGTTTGTGCTTGAAATAAAACCCAAATTTTGAGCTGAATTCAGCTCCATTTCTTGTTGTTGCATTAATTACTCGAATTAGTTGGTTTGATGCTTGAATTTATACCCAATTTTGAGCTCAATTCGATTCCGTTTGTTGTTAATTGCATTAAATTGATGGTTTTTTATGGGGTTTGTCGGTTTGACTTGATTATGTGTAAAGATTGAATTTTGAGCTTTAAAAGTGCGGGTTTGTCTCAGGTGAAAATGAAGGGTCTGGAAAAGGAAGAGGAGGAGGCAGAAAAGGGGGGAGAAATGATGACAATGGTGGTGGTGCATAATGGGGTTTGCGCGATTTGTTTGGATTGTATTGAGCTTCAGGAAACTGCCCTTGTTAAAGGTTGCGAGCATGCTTACTGGTTTGTCCTTACTTTTTACTGCTAACTTCCCTCTTTCGATTGTTTTCCTCTGCTGAATTTTCTCCAATGATTGTATTAATTTGTGACTGAATTGATTGACTGTGCTTCTTTTTACCGCGAAAGAAGTTTTGTTGTAAGCTGAGGTGATATGGTCATGTACTCGGTGTCGCCATAAATTTTGATCTTATTGTATTTAGAAAATGAACCAAGCATGTCTTCATATTGCTCATATTCTTTACGTCTCCCAACAACATCAACAACAACATCAGAACCTTAGTCCCAAAATGTTTTGGGTCGGCTGACATGAATCACCATTGGAACCGTTATGAGTGAACTCTCATCTCAACAAGAGAAAAAAGAAAGACAAGAAAAAAAACGGAAGTGGAGTGAAACAAAAAATGAAAGGCAAAGGGGTTTTATAGATTTTAAATCCTATTCTTTACGTCTCCCGTCTTTCTAAATTTATGTTTTTAAGTATGTTTTCTTATTGCATTGCTTGCTTGTTGAGTGAATTCGATCAGGTTTATTTGTTTGATTTGATTTGATTATGTGTAGAGAATGAATCTTATGTTTGTAAGGTTGGGGTAAAATGGTGCAGGTGAATATGCGATCCTTTTCTTTTGATCTATAGTTTTTCTTTAATCATTTGGAGAGCGAGGCATGGCCACATGGTGGATATCTATACTCGAAACAGGGAGCTGTAATGGAGGAGTAATAGTGACTACTGACTGGTGATCATAAATTATGTTAAAACTATCACGTAATCACGTATTTGCATGTGCTCTTCTCTGCGTTCATTCATATGTAACATCAACACGCTTGAGCTTTCACTTCGCCAAACAAACTCTTAACGGTCTCCGGTTTTACCCAATTTCGTTTTCCTAGTTAATGCAACCGGCGCATCCTTCGGTGAGTATTGGACATTGGTTAGTTGGTTTGTACTCGATAGTTATATTCGAGTTTGCCATATGCTGTATTTGTGCTATCATGATCAGGGAATATCTGTTTTTATTCTGTTGAATATTCCGTACTTTATTCGAGTTGACTGATACATGTTATTTACTTCCAGTGTGAACTGCATCCTTCAATGGGCTACATACCATGAGCATCCTAAATGCCCCCAATGCAAACATCCATTTGAATCTCTTAGTATTCATCGCGCTCTTGATGGAAGGTATGTTCCGAAAACAAACTGTTATTGCATTTAATGACCTGTTTCACAACATTAGCCCATTTACTCCGTGTCACCGGCTCCTGCAACCTATGTTGCTCGGACACAGTTAGAAGTATCCGACATGGGTACGTGTCGAAGTGTCGGATTCTTCTATTTTTGTGAAAAAGATCATGTTTTTGGTCTAAAATGAAGTGTCCGAGTGTCCTACCCATGTCAGAGTGTCCAGTCTCCGACACGGGTACGTGAGGTCATATTGAAAAGTCCGAGCAACATAGCCTGCAACTGGCCGATAAGGGGTTTCGATTTTTGGTGTATAGTCTTACCCACGTCTTTTGGGGCCGGCTGTATTCTCGAATGTGATCCCTTTTGGTGTATAGCCTTATATGGCCATATGGGAATACGCGGTGTGCAGGTCACTGTTTTGTTCTTAAAATGATTGACGACTCGTCCTTGCAGCTTGCATGATTACATGTTTGATGAGAGTGTTTGCTTGCTTTTGAGAGCCACATGGTTTAAACCTTTGGTGGTGGAACATAGAGACGACCCAGACGACGACCTAGACGATATCTTCTGTTACCAATATCAATACCAACATGATTACGAGGAAGAGGATGACTTGGACGATGTCTACCTCCACAACTCATCTGCCCCCCGCATTGGCAATCGTAGGTGGGGTGACAACGGTTACATCAGGGGCGGACGCCTGGAGGCAAGGCCAGCCTACAGATCGACTCCCAGAGACTCAGCCCTAGGCCCAAACTCAAGCTCATCCCGTCAGCGCAAACAGAAAGAAGCTGATATGGAATCTGATGGAAGCTCGTCTCACGGACCCAAGAAGAAAGAAGTTGGAAAGGATCTTATGGGACGTCGTGCCAAGAGAGCGCTGAAGCGCGAAGCTGCTGATAAAGCAGCCATGGCGAAACATGAACAACATTTAGTTAGGTTAGGTAGGCAGTAATTTGCAATCAACCTTGTACAGTTTCTCATCACATCACATTCTAACTTATGGTTTGTAAAAATAATGGCATCATAGATTTGACCAGTCTGTTTAATTCTGATTTAAGCAAATGTTGCTCTGCTATCTGCTTATTTCTGCTGTACTAATTAGTAAATACCTCCTGTTACGGAATACAGAGCAGAGTATCATTTAGTCGGAAAATTTGTAGGTAGTACTACAAATCTACTACCTCTCTTCTAGTGGGATGTTTACACTTTACAATTTAGCAGAAACCATATTGAGGGAATTGGCTATCAGTCTTGATCTCTCTTTCAGGTCTCGGACTTTCGAATCATGGTTTCCCCCTGATCATACCAGTTTTTTCATGATCGTACCAGTTTTTTGGAGGTGGATAATGTGAGTCGGTACGATCTCTAGAATGGTTCAAATTAAAGTTTATAATACACGGTTTTTAGGAATTTGGAGCCCTGAAAAAGAATGTTTGAAAATCACATGGACGGTTTATCGGGTCAGATAAAGTGGCTTCGCCCTGATTGTACCAGTTTTTTTATGATCGTACCAGTTTTTTGGAGGTGGATAACGTGACTCGGTGCGACCTCTAGAATGGTTTAAATTAAAGTTTATAATAATACACGGTTTTAGGAATTTGGAGCCCTGAAAAAGAATGTTTGAAAATCACATAGACAGTTTATCGGGTCAGGTGGCTACACAAATTTTTGAGGATCATCCAAGGAGATTTGAAGGTGTCTATATGAGATAATATGCCCATTTGGGCCCATAAATGGTCTTGTTTAATTTGTCGATGTTTAAAACTTTTGTTGACATAAATCGTATGTGAGAGTAAAATTTGTATATGAAAAAACATATTCCATTGTAATAAATAAAAGAAAATAATTTGTTTCTATATATATCTCGGCATTACACAAGTATAATTGTATATATATTTGTATGTCATCTGTCACTACAGATGATAGTAGGTCACATGCACGGTATAACTCTTGATGAATCTTGCAATTTAGATAAAATTACCATTTTGGTTCCGTTAACCTTCAACATTAGATCATAATAATACGTTTCCTAATAAAAACTTAATGAATTCTTACAATTGTGAACGGTTCTTATAAAAAATACAGCTGTTTAAGCTTCTAATATCGTGTTATCCATCTAGTTAACGTATGGTTAGTTTCCACATTAGAGAAATTAGTTTCTAAATACTTTATTAAGGCGATATGTTAGAGGATGTGCAGAAGCGTCTCATGAGCCCATCAAGTTTAGAAATTTTCTGTTGATCGAGAATGTAGTTTATTTGATTTTAATCGTTTTGTGTCCTGTTATTCTTGACATATGTTGTAACTAACATGAGACTTTTGATTAATGAAACGATTGTTTCCCTTCAAAAAAAGATAGGCTTAATCCTCTTAATACAACCCGACTTTAAATGACATATAAGTACATGACAATGTAACAAATCAACATGTTTAAACTTTTCAATTGATATTTTGTAGTTAAGCTAAATGAATTCGGCTAGAAAAAAACCTAAATTTCCATTAAATTTACAGGTTTGACGCATAAATGGTTTATTTCAATGTGACATAGGTTCGAAACTTGGCTAAGCCAAAATTCCGATTAAGTGAATGAAATAAAATTGTTTAGCAAACTAAATTTGTTTTAAATACCTTATATTACAAGTTTGTGACAGATATATCCGTTATAAATAAAACTTATTGCTCAAACTAGTTGTAAGGTATGTTGTAAATTTTTTTACAGTCCATTTTACTTGTGACAGTCATAAACTCGGGACCTCGCACAAGTAACAACCTAGTTGCCTTCTCACTTGCCTCTTCCACTTGCTTCTTCCACTTGCATCTTTATCCGACCTCACAGACTTGTAACGGATTTGTGTGTTTTTTTAATGGAAATAATAACAAACCTAGCTGCCTAGTCCAAGTACTCTCAATCTAACTTGTACTATATAACCTCAAGCATTTTCAATATTTTTTTTCATCACAAAAATCCTAAAGAAATTTTAAAAAAAAAAGGAAAAGAGGAAAAAAAATTGCCTTGCTCAATGGCTAGGAACTATTCAATTCCACAAACAAACTCACTTGGTACTTCAGATACTGAAGTCCACCAAGGTTCTCCAAACAATGATGGCCACTCCTCCCATACCACATTGTCCCCACCTAATCCGAACTCGATATCGACCCCACTTTCAAGCCCTACTCGCGACCATTTTGAGCTAATTCAAGTCAATGGCTCACGCGATGGTTTGAGTCATGCTGACTATGAGATCAACTCAAATACTTACTTATCTAATCCCCAGTCTCATGCACACGAGATTAAAGGGTATAACAACTTAGCCCCTAGGCCTTTGGCAATGGTGAATTCTGAACCACCAAAGCAACGCGGAAGGCCTAGGGGCTCAAAAAACAAGCCTAGGGGCTTAGTTGTTAACTACGACCATGGGCTATTAAACAAAGCCCATGTGTTGGAGATCCCTTGCGGGGTTGATATTGTTGACATGATCGAACACTTTGCTAAGACCCAACAAGCCGGGGTCACTGTTCATAGTGGAATGGGTCGTGTTATGAATGTCACGGTCCAAACCGATGGGGTCAGTGAGATCAATATTTTCCGGGGTGGGGTCCATGATTTGGTTACTATTAGTGGGTTCCATGTTGGTTCGGCCATTCCAAGGCCCCCTATGGGAGCCTTGGGACAGGTTGAGAGGCCGTACTTCAATGAGACCCAAATTAACCTCACGGTTATCCTACGTGAGCCTAGATTGGGCTTATGGGGTGGACCGGTAGTGGGCCGGTTGATGGCTGCTAGTACCGTTTATCTTCATGTAACGACATTTGGATGCTATGAGTATCATGAGCTAGGTCCGGAATATCTGGCCCAGGTTCAACGTCCAAGTACAAGTGGTGCAAGTCCAAGTACAACCGGTCTGAAACCAAGCCCGGTTTTAGTTTCAGGAAGCGGTGGCGAAATGGATTGGAAACCGAACTTGTTAAAACGACCTCGTTTCTCGGATTATTGATAAAAAAGATATCCAATTTAAGTATACACATATACACAATGGTAAAACCACATTTTAGTTACAAATTTTGTTCAAATAGTTTTGGAGGACACAAATGGTTGTATTATGTGAAAAATTGTCATGTAACAATATTTATTATGATAAGTGGAATTTTAATTTTTCTCATACAAAATACACGTATTTTCATTTGTAACAGTCACAAACTTCTAATATTTCACGCTGATTAAATTTGATAAGTAGGGAGAGCAAGTGAAAGAGAGGGTTGTGTAAGATTTTTCGACATACACAAATAAGTTTTATACAATTCTCATTTCAAACCGTCATTATCCGTCTTAAATGTAAGACAAGTTAAATAAATACCAAATTATCCCACTTGTCACCTAGAAAATGGTAATTTTTTTGTGTTTATTACCCACTTGGTTGTATTTGACCCGTTTTAAACTTAAGACAATTCATACCGTTTTAAGCAAGACTTACTGTAAAATTCATGTCATGTTTTTTTTTTCCGTCAACATTTTATATGACCAATTTAGTTGGCTGAAAGTTTAAGGTCCCATCTACGGTTTCCATCAGCAAAGATCTTATATAAAGTCATTCTACATATAAAATCATTAGTCTTATTTATATTATAACTTATAAAGTATCTCAAAATATTTGAGCATATATTATGAATTGTACTCTCGGCCTCACCATTTATGAAACAAATGGAGTAAAATTTATGACAACATTTTTTTTATAATACAACAAGTTTTATTGTTTTCTCTTAGTACTCCGTGTTTTTATAAGTTCTTTGCTTTAATTAACAGTTTAACACGAAATATGTCATCTATTATATAATTATATAGAATTATCGTCCAATAGTTTTTCAACAAATTGACAATTATTCCACTATTTAGGAAAACTATTCAAAACAAGTATTATAGGAAAAATATATTTTAATCATTTTGTTCCAAATTTGTGTCAAATTAATGTCCAACAAATACTAGAATTATAATAACAAATCTTTTATATAGACTTCTATTCATTGAATATAAAAAAAACTAAATACATAGATAAAAAAACTACTCCTATAATTGTTAAACTAAGGAGTAAATACTAAATACATATATAGTACATCATATTTCGATAGGTTTTGTATTTTTTTGTTTTTTCACATAATTTTATAGAGCTGAATTTTCGAATATTAATCTCTCGTTTATACTTAAGTAGCCTCATTTTAAACAGGATTTCACGTAATTATCTTTTATGTTATTATATTATAACTTATAAATTGTATTGAAAATCCTTCAAACTAATAACTAGTGTCTAAAAACAAACATTAAAAAATCAGTAGGAGGATCATACATCCGATATACTACCACCAGTTTTATAATTTTTAAGCATTATAATAATGCATGTTTTTGAGTTTTGTTTTAAAAATTATGATTATTGCTATAAAGTTTCAGAGTTCGGTTATTAAAACATTAAACTCAAAAAATTACAATAAAACTTAAAAATATTAGATATAAACTTAGTTAAATTTTATTTTTGACGGAAAAATATTAAAATCTAACTTTTAAACTTTAATAAGCTCGATAAAAATACACGTATGCTCACAAACAAATAAAGTTTGAGATAATAAGCTTAAAAAAAATATTCATATGCTTAAAAACAAATAAAGTTTGAGGTTATAAGCTCAAAAAAATTACTCATATGCTCAAAAACAAATAAAGTTAGATGTTATAAGCTTAAAAAACATATTCTTATGCTCAAAAATAAGGAAACTCTAATACCTCCGATGTATATTTATTTTTATGGATAAGGAGTGAAACATTGATTTGTTTTATTTCTTAGGATTATTTAACGTAAATAATCTGAACTACGGGTGGGTTTTCTCAAAATACTCTTAATTTTATTAAATCCCGTAATAAACCCGACATATTTTTCCCCCTTCTCAAAATAAACTAAGGTGAACGGCTCCCTAATAACCAAGTCATTGCCTACCTTTATGCTCTCTTGAATTCTAAATTAGCATTTACTCTTAAATTCATTTTCTTGAGGTTTTCTTGTTTTTATATTTTTATGAAGTAAATCATGCCAACATTCTTAGTTTTAATATGAGCAAATTTAATTTTCATGGTAATTGATGAACATAAAATAGATGAATTATATTTGATACATTATTAAATAATAGAGTGTCAATGCAAGAGATACATATATGTTATGGATTAATAAGAAACTTACATTTACATTAATAATGTGTTAGATGTAACTTTTGGTGAGTTTAAAAATAAAATAATAACTTGTTATTTAGGTTTGAAATTGAATACGACAACGCATAAATCGGTCCTAAACACGTGGTGGAAAAAATGAGAAGAAAAGAAACATGATCCGGTATAACCGTCCAAACGGCTTAAATTTAAGTGTATAATACACGGTTTTCGTGATTACAAGGTGTTGAAACAATTTTTTGTTTTTTGTCAGAAGATACAGATCACAACATAGCCTTTTTAGCTATTTTGTGAGGCTCATTATTATTTGATCAATTACAATGACGGATAGCTACACAATGACATGAAAGAAAAAGACTATTAATAGAAGATACAATAGGTTTGATTTCCCGATTCATATCTGACACTTCCGCGAGCTGATGAACTAAAACCATGCAGTAAGAAGAAATCTTGAAGCGCAAAAAACCCATAGAAATAGCCTCAGAAACGCAATGAAGGAGAGTAGTAGCTACACAAATTTTGAGAAGCAATATAAGACATTTAAAGGTGTCAGTATGCGATAAACGAGTCTCAAACGAAAATCAAGTATTCCTTAAAAATGATGAATACTTCTTATTTAGGGTTGAAAATCGAATACGGTAACTCATGAAACGGCCCATGACACATGCTAGAGAAGCTGGGATGAAAAGAAACATGACCCGATACGATCTCCCAAACAGCTCAAATTGAAGTGTATAATACACAGTTTTCGTATTTTCAGGGTTCGAAACAAAAATGTCCATAAATCATGCACATGGTTTCTCGGGTTAGATAAAGCACCCAGACAAAGTTTGAGAAGTAACAAAGGACATTTGAGGATGCAAGTATGCTATAAATGCATTTCGAAAGAAAATAAAGTACTCCTTAGAATTAGATAAATACTTCTTATTTAGGGTTGGAAATCGAATATGGTAACTCGTGTAGTGACCCCTGACACTTGTAGAAAAATTTGGAGGAAAAGAAACTTGACATGGCACGAACTTCTAGGCAGCTCAAATTTAAGTATATAATACACGGTTTTTGGATTTCAGTCCGAGAACAGAAATGTGCGTAAATCATACGTAATAGTTCCTCGTGTCAGATAAAGTAGTCACACAAATTTTCTCGAAAAATTATCCAATAATACAGCACACATTTTCATTTGTAACGACTCTAACGAGCAATGTTTATGATTCCCTAAATATTTTTTTTGTCTTATTTACCAATGTGAGTGATATTTGTCTCGTCACAGGTTTGTGAGAAATACTTCTGTCATAAGAGAGACTTATTGATAATGCAATTAATTTTCCAATATTAAGGACAATGTGTATTTAATTACTCCTAGTTCTTTTGGGAAAATTCAATGAATTTCAAAATATTAAAGACAAAATTATAAACAAAAAATGGTCCCAATTAAAAATTATCCAGAAATGCAATTAATTTCCAAGCAGAAAAAAATGAATTCATTTATGAAATTGGTCCTCAAATCTCAACTGAAAAGAACATGTAAGAATGGGCAAGATGTACTTCATCCATGTCTATGGCGTTTTGTTCCAACATTTAGACAAAACAAGATCGGATCATAATGCATTGATCTTTATTTTCGAAAGTGATTTTATAAAAAAATCGATTTATGTATTTTTGTTGTCGTAAAGTATTGGAGAACAAAGTACGATATAATAAGTTTATAGGGTACGAATAACATGTACTCCGTATATGGTTAATAATGAAAATAGATTAGATAGATACGCTTTAGATTTGAGAAATTTACGGTAAATCGATTTGAGATAAACTATATCGGTTTTTCTAATGCGTGCCCTATAGGCACGCGTTAATAATTAATTAGGCACGCGTTAGGTATCATCTATTAGATAAAATCTTTTAGTTACCTTATTTATCTCTTATTTCTCTCTCCTAGATATTCTTATATTATCTAATCAATATTTCTTTACCTTTTCTATGTTAATTTTTTTTCACAAAACTGTACAAACTTAATACTTAATCGATCGATCCTACCGTAATAAGGTCTCTTACTGTAAAGTACGTAGTCTTCTTTTCAATCGAAATCATTATATCTTAAATTTTGTTTGTTTTTTGTACGGTATCTAGTATTTTCTCGATCGATTCTACTATAACGTTGGTTTGTTTACACGTTGTCTTAAGAGCATTGTTATACAAATATTCATGGCAGCATTCCTGTACGTAGTCTTCTTCTCAATCAACAATATATACCATTGCTTAGCCAAAGTTTTATTGTTAAATCTTGTATTTTTATACATAGTTCGAAATTATTGTATCTTAAACATCAAAATTAAATTGTACCATAATATTATTTGCTATGTGCCTCTGTGTATGATTCAATGATTCGGCATCCTTTGCAATGAGTTCAATTGTTCTGGAAAGTTATGTAAGACTTTTTAGTAGTGCACAAATTCTCATTTGTAACGGTTGATATCCGTCACAAGTTGTGACATTTTAAATAAATTACATATGAGAGGATAAAGACAAATTATTTGGGTGGTACTTGAACTGTCATAAGCCTATGACGGATATATCCGTCTGGTCTCAGGTGAGACCTATTAGTAGTAGTGATACAATTGCAGTAAGTCTCACCTATTATTCGCTAAAGTGCCTGCATCATATCAAACATATTCTTTGCTCTCTTAATGCAAGTATCTCAAAAGAATGATCTTTCTAGTGCAATAATACAGTTTATAGGAGTAGACTCCAAAATAAGAGAAGACTTAAATCTCATTCTTTGTTTATGGGATTAGAATAAATTTAGAGACTTTATTATATCCTTTAAAAATTTTATTTTGTATCTTAAAATTTATTTGAAATGATAAAAATTGTTTTTATTGATTATGACATTCATTGATTATTTTTATTATACTCAATTAGTATTATTTTAGTGTCAATAAATTTCAATTAATTGTTTATATTTTTGTTTAGGAAGAATTTAAAAAAAAAATCAAACATGAATGAATGCTCACATGTATGGAAGGATATTTGAGGAGAGAGGTAAAGAAATATTAAAAAGATAATACTACAATTTAGGAGAGAGATATAAGAGATAATTAAGGTAACTAAAAGATTTTATCTAATGAATAATACATAACGCGTGCCTAATTAAGTATTAACACGTGCCTATAGGGCACGCATTAGAAAAACCGAAACTATATTTATCCCGAACTCAATCATCAAAGCGAAAAAGTATCAAATTTTTTCATACATTATGTTGTAAATAACATATTAACGATAATTCTCGAGAATTATTTTCTATTTTCCTATCATTGTGATAAAATAATCAACCTAAATAATCTTTTTTTCCTATCAGTATATACACGAATCTCTAATAAATAAATAAATAAATTTTCCTGTCATTGTGATAAAATAATCAACCTAAATAATCTTTTTTTCCTATCAGTATATACACAAATTTTCTAATAAATAGATAAATAAATTTTCCTATCATTGTGATAAAATAATCAACCTAAACAATCTTTTTTTCTATCAGTACATACACGGATTTCTAGTAAACAAATAAATTCTCCTATCATTGTGATAAAATAATCAACCTAAACAATCTTTTTTCCTATCAGTAGATACACGGATTTCTAATAAATAAATAAATTTTCCTATCATTGTGATAAAATAATCAACCTAAACAATCTTTTTTCCTATCAGTAGATACACGGATTTCTAATAAATAAATAGATAACTGAGACCGAAGGAGTATCATATCGATTTGCAAAATAACAATTTAAAAATGCTAGTAAAATTCATGAAGATTTACTCAAGTAAAAGTCGATTTTAACAAAGATTATTATTATCATAAAACAATCAATAATTTACCTAAATAATCCGACAAATAAAAATTCCTTTATAATTAATTACTTTTACAATATTACCAGGTAAAAAAAAGCCGTCTTACAATAAACTTTATAAAACCGTCTTACAAAAACACGTAAAACCAATCCTTATCCAAAGTACTAGGAGTATATATACTCCATAATTTAAAAACGCGGGAAGCGGTCCAAAATAATCCTTAATTAATCGCCGGTTTTCCTACCGGAAGTGACGGTGGCTTAACAACGCCAGACGGGGACGGTGGCGGCTGAGCAACACCTTGAGTAACCGATCCAACACCACCTGCCGGAGCTTTGCCGTCACCGACGCCGGCCACCTGGTCGGCCGGAAATAATTCCGGCGGCGACAAGTCAAGTGTCAGCATTTCGGAAGGAAGTTCTGAAGCTTGACGGCGGTGGCGGCGCGACATTGCGGTGGTTTTCACGGTGGAGAGAGAACGTAAGAGGAGAGAGAAGGAGACAATTGAGGATTTTGTGAATTGTGAGTGTCACTCTAGTGACTAGTGAGTAGTGATGATGGTTTATATATATGTGGCCAATTGAATTTTTACGCGGTTTTTTAACGTGTGTTCTAAGGGTATATATTAATAAATCGAGTATTGCAAGATTTATAGATTTATAGTTATTTGCACACGTTATAAAATCCGTTATTTAATTACTTCATTTACTAAGTTAAAAATAAAAATGTTGCTCAATTTAGAGTAAAGGACGATTTTATGCTGCGAGACGGTCCTTATGTGTAAAAAGTTGGTCGTTAATTATTTCACTAAAACTTCAGAGAGACGATTTTTCAATAAATTATTAAGAGACCATTTTTTTTGTACCTTTTACTTTTATTTTGTAACCATTTTGTCATTGATCGTACCATAGTAGTTTCGTACCTATTTACATAATAAATGCACTTATTTTATCTTAAATCGTGAATTGTACCCATTTTATTACTTTTAATACCACTTTTTCTTAAATTGATACAATAGTCTCTCAATAAACTTATTAATAAGCAGTCTCTCAAAAGATCTAATGTTATTATTTTACTATTTTACTGGTATAAATAAATGAGTATTTTTATATAAAATGAAATAATTATTGGAAAGGTTGGAAGGTAAATTAATGTAGGAAGGTACTACATTTAATTTGTATTGGCTTAATTAGGGAAATTGAGTGATTATGGGATTATTGTGATTTCTTGGGTGAGATTAGAGGGAAAGCAATTTAAGTTGTTATTAATGAAATTGGATAATTAGGGTAAAATGGGAGTTAATTTGTCGGGTAATTTTGTCGTGTTGATATGTTATATTGCGTATTTATGTTACTGAGTGGATGAAAAAGTTAGATGAGACGATGGTATTTTGACGATCTCTTAATATTAGAAAAAAATGAGCAATTGTATCTTAAGTGATGTATGTAAAAACATATGCCAATAGAGGAGATCAGGTTTTATTATCACGAACTTATAAAATTTGCATTCAATATGTCTTGTGATTGATTCGTCTTTCACTATATAACATAAAAAATAGAAATCAAGTAATTTTCGTCATTCATTATGTGTGAGATCTCTCAATACCGCTATTGAAAGTCCGTCTGTCTAAATTTTTTTGTGAATTACATTAATGATGGATTGATGGACATAGAAGGTAGGAAGATGGTATGTAAATAAATCAAAGTTAAAGGTTGTACAATTAATTTCAATTAATTCCCTTCTATTATTGTGATCTCTTGTTTGAAATTAGAGGGCAAGTTAATTAAGTTCTAATTAATGAGTTTGGATAATTGGGGTAAGATTTTAAATAATTTGTCATCTCACTTTTGTCATGTTGATACACTATATTTGAATATTTGATATTTATGATACTAACGAGTAGATGAGAATGTCTTCTACAAGACGGGTTTACAATACATTCAACATAAAATTGTATTTTATTTACCATTTTACTTAAATGTAATTTTAAAATAACGGGTAATTAAGTAAAATAACGATTAATTATACAATAATATTTGTTTAAAATAGTGTAAATAAGTATTTTTATGAGATGAGTGGAATAAGGTCCTACAATTATTAATTTTCGTTGCCTTCAAATATGGAAGTTAAGGTGAATATAGTATTATTGTGAGGTTGTTGTTGTTGTTTGGTTGACATTAGATTAGTCTTATATCCGTGTAAATTGCACGGATATATAAATTAATCATTGTTATTATCAAAAAAGTAATTTTAAGTAGCGATGTGGGTGATTTGTTAATTAGATAATTACACCGTGTTGAGCTATATTACGTATTTATGATAAGTGAATGAAAAAGCCGACGCCGCTGATTCTTTGCATAAACTAAATAATGCATGAAAAACTATTAAACTAAATGAAATTAAAAAATCTTTTTAAAGCAAATTAAATGACGATCCAATGAATATATCATTCGTTTATTCAAAAACTTGTCTTCAAAAATCAAACCATAATATTAAATTAATTTTGGTATTAAAGGGACCCGAAGGGTTTTACAATTTAGGATTTAGAAATTCGAATCTTCATCTATTATTTATCACTAAAACTTGAGAGAGACGGTCTTTCAATAAATTATTGAAAGACCATTCTTTTGTACCCTTTTATTTGTATTTCGTGACTCTTTTGTCATTAATCGTACCATAGTAATTTCGTACTTATTTACATAGTAAATGTACTTATTTTATCTTTAATTATGATTTGTACATATTATATTAGGTTCAGTCTTTTTTCTTGAATTTCTACAATAAGTGGGCCAAACATTTAAAGTTAATTAAAACCTATATTATCCAACATGGTCATCAATTTTCTTTCTTTTTTCATGTAAGGTCTTTTAGTTGTCGATAGATCTAGAATTATAGGACATCAAGGACATGTTCACTAGACCAACGACAACAATGGCCAATTAATTTTATCGAGAATAAGTAAATCTCTTAAAAAATTGTTTTACACTTGCTGAATATGAAATAGAGTAAAAACGATGCTTAAAAATCATCAGAAAAAAAAAATGAAAAAAAAAAGAAATCAATAATTACAATTATTATATGAGAAATATCACCTAATTATTGAGATATCATCTCTTATAAAAAATTGTGTTTAATTAATCGAGTAAAAGCTATACATATACTAATTAATTTAATTAACTTAATTAAATTTATTATAGAGAACCACACATGAACACATGCATGCATGAGACTCTATCATTAGTTCTCAAAAGAAATATGAGAGTAATTAATATTATTTCTCAAACTTAATAAAAGACGGTCTCTCAAAATTATATGTGAATAGCGATTTAACAATCCTATCATATTAACTTTAACGCTCTTTCAAGAAAAAATTCGAAGAATCTGTTTGAATGTTTTTTTAGTGAATGAGTTGGATTAGAAATACTCGATAAATCATATCATCAGAAACTCTAATCAGTCATTAAGCTCCAACATATTGTAACGGACTTGTAATTTTATAGAGTTATGACGGTTATAAACAAAACACGTTGAAAAAGTTATTCTTAATACTTTTTAAAAGTAATAAAGTAACATTGTTATGTCGAATGCCCTAATAAAATAAAGTGATCAAACACCTAACATTGGCTTTATACGATGAATGATCTATTTTTGACCAAACAAAAAACTAAAATTAATAAAGATGAAAGAAGGGAGCTAGAAAAAGCAATGTCCTAATTAATTAATTATTAATTAATAATTAATTAATTAATTAACTAGAGTGTAACATGGGTTAAAAGTACGACATTTTTTAGATTTATTTTTATAAAGATATATTTTAAATTAAATTATTTGTATAAATGAACTATACTTTGAATTTAATGTTATAATTTATGGAGTCCTAAATATAATATTAATAATCGGTAGGAAAAAAGAAAAAGGTTACTATCGTCAAAAAACACTTTCACTAAATTATATTATGAGGGGTCGTTTGGTTACCCACTAAATTACACAGCAACTTTAATTCATGTGAATTGCAAAATGGTTAGATTGTTTGGTTACTCAAATTCACGTGAATTGGAACTTCCCATGAATTCCAAATTCCTCCATAATGGAGGAAGTTGCTTACCTAGGTCCCCCTAGGTAAGTGAGAATGCCTACATGAATTACAATGCCTACATGTAACCAAACAACATTTTTCTAATTCACATGAATTGTAAAATCATGTGATATGAAACTTCCTAGGAATTGAAAGTTCCCGTATGTAACCAAACGACTCCTTATTATTATTAAAAATAATGCTATATCATTCTGTGCGACTAATTTATGACATTAATAATTCAATTACATTAATTGTATAATCGAATTAAAATGCGTATTACCTTAAAACAAAATTTATAAACTTCATTACAAAATATCAAGCTTAGAAAATTATTATACAACTAAAACACAATACATATAAGTTAACCTATATTTTTATTTTACGGTAAAAAATTAAAATATAACTGAAAATAGTTTAAAAGTTCAGAAAAATATATATAAACTCAATTAAATATATTATGGTTATCCGATACTTTTATAGATATGGTTTTATAATACTTTTTGTGCAAGTCAATAGAAAATACAATATATTTAATCAATTATGAAGCTTTCTATGTTTATAATGTCTGTAAGCTGAAGAATAACAACTCCGGATCTGTGGCGCAATGGTAGCGCGTCTGACTCCAGATCAGAAGGTTGCGTGTTCGATTCACGTCAGGTTCAATCCTGAACTATATTCGGATCCCTCTATTTTTACGCATTGATAAAAAATCAAAATTTAAAATCACCCATTTTAGTAGATTATGTAATTAATTAACTTGTATGAAGCGAAATTATAAGTTCTAGACACAAATTTTGTATTTTAAGATCGTTCTTCGGTGTTGTCTGTCGGCTAAGTCTAGTCATTTATCCAATGTTATTAATACTACTCGTGAGTCGAGTTTAAGTTAAGTTATCTTTGTACTGTGTTAAGTAAAAAGTATCGATATGGCGTCACATGTAGCACGAGAGGCTAATAGCATATCGAGTTTTGAGCATGATTCGATAACATGGTGAATGAAGCAAGAGCAGGCATACATTCAATCATGGATGTGAAAATAGATGATTCGGGCAAGAATTATGAGCATGTTTTACGGGACGAAATAATAAAACCGGTTACCTGATCCAGATTTTTAAACCAGAAAAAGCAGACAAGAATTATGAGAATGTTCTGCGAGACGAAACAATAAAACTGGATATCCAATCCAAATTTTTAAACAAAAAACCAAGCAAGAATTATGAGCATGTTTTGCGGGACGAAACAATAAAACCGCATATCCGTTCCAAATTTTTAAACAAAAGAAAAACCAGGCAAGCATTATGAGCATGTTTTGCAGGATGAAACAATTAAAACCGGATATCCGATCTAGATATGAAAATAAAACGCAAAAAAGCCGAAAAAATCCGACCTACCGGATTCGAACCAGTGACCTAAGGATGTCTGTTGAACAACTACAGTCCTCCGCTCTACCAACTGAGCTAAGGTCGGATGTTGTTAGTTCTAGAAACAAATAAATTAAGCATATTATTAGTACTGATTTAATGCTGATTTTATGTACAATCCAATCAGTTTGGAGAATAATATTTTTGGGTTTGTAAAATTAGTGTGTCAATTGTCGATAACAATTAGCAATTTCCGAACTTTTATTTTTATATATGGATAGGAATCAGATTACCGTTACACCTAGTTTACAGAATAGTTCTGGTCGACTGGTAGCAATTTCCAAACAAAATAGTTATGGTAGGCTGGTAGCAATTACCGAATTTTTGTTTTTATAAAAGTATCTTAAATTGAAGATAAAACTCGTCAAAAAAATCCGACTAAAGTTTCTAAACTTAAGTTACGTAATTTGATAATACGGCATCATCGGTGTTTTGAATCGGCTTTTGGATTACGAAGCACATCAAATGACGGCTAACTATTAAAAAACGCGATATAAACTATTTTGTTTTATTCCATCCTAATCTAAATTAATATAACATCACAAATCATGCATAATTATTTCCTGTAAATAATGAGGCATGACAAGTCGACAACCGGTATAACACGATTATCCAGCGAGAGCTACTACGCTGCAGCTTATACACGATCTCTCCGTCTTAGCCATACCATTAAGCCGATACTTTGTTGGTAGAAAACACAAATCTTAGAGCAGAGATCAGTATGACAGTAACCCAACCAGCAGAAGACTTGCGCGTTCAGAAGCAGAGGCACAACACGAAATATTTCATTTATACATGCAAACGATAGCTGTTTTACAACTTACAAGGACGGGAAAAACCTGAACGTTATTTACAGCATAAGGATCGATTAATATAAAGTGAACAACGAGCGATCAACCCTTAAACAGAAGCTACGAGAAAATTTGACGTAGGCACCATAGAGGTCATTCTGATTTAGTATTGCCACCGAAGCTCCATCCTTTCCATCGCATGCTGCTCAGCCATCCAAATTGAATCAGAGGCTCTCCTGATTGAAGATTTAGAAGATGTGTTCGGTATGGAACGAGTATATTCCTCAGACCTGAGAAACATGTTGAAAATTCCATGGTTACTTCATCAATCATTCGTAAACTAGCATAAAGAAAAGTCTTACGTAGATTATGACTACGTTTATAGGTAGGTCTAACAAGAGCTAGGTCTTGAATAAGGACAAAAATTAATTAGAATAGAAAAGTAAAGTAAAATAAATTATAGGAACTAGTTCCGTTCCAAATGGTCTGAAATGGACCTGCTGGAACATGTTTAGGAACTTGGTATTTGCATGTGGTCCCATACGTGATTCCAATTTAACCAAAAATAATGTCAGAATTCATAGGTCTAACCAGGGCTTGATAAAATAACAAAATCAGGAACTAGGTCTAGTAAGTAGGTTAAGAAGTATATATTAATATTTTAATGCAGGAACTCGATCTAGGTAGGGCTGCAGCCTGCAGGAGGTTCCTGATAAACATGGTCTAAGTAGTGTGTCTGGTATGAGACGATTTTATATGCGAGACCACCCCAAAGTTCTTACGTATTCTCATTTAATTATCATTTATCGGTAAATGGGTTAATCTTATCAGGCAAGACCGTCTCACGTAGTTTAAGAGAATTACCTTGGATGCACAGTGTCCTGTAAACAAAAGCAACATGCTTATCCCCTCTAGTCTGCATATGAGGCTTCTCCAAACACTCGAGAAAAGCGAGATCGGCTTCTAGAAGCTTTGCCTGGTCATGAGAGTCATACCCCATATCGTGGCAGTAACAACAGTAGTCCAGCCAATCGATAGGGCGTTTATCCCATACAAGGGAACCTCCATCCTTCCCACTCGACCAATTTGGCCCACAGTAATGACCGTAGCGTGGAAAAAGCATAGACAAGAAAGCCCTAGCTCCTGTATGCCAAGGAACCTTGCATACATACGGTCTAAACTTCACCCGAGGAGTAGGAACACTAGTCGACATGTTATAAACTCGGGATCTTGCTCGTCTTTTCAAGTCCTTATTGATAGTAGTTGGCATATGAAATCCGTCTTTAGCATTAACAGCCCAGGGGATGATCGATAGAAGAGAAATTCCAAACGATTTAATATCAAATGTAGGCCAATTGTTAGGAGGTTCAACTAGTTGCGGGGAGCTACATGTTGGACCCACCTCATCGTTCTTATGGAATCCGAACCATTCGATTGGATTACGCACATTCAAGCTCGGAGGATAAGCTAGTTTCATCGTTGAAGACGTTCGTTCAAATTTCAAGAACTTAGATCATGCCTGAGATACATCATACAGCAAAACAAAATGTCGATAAACATAGCTTCTCACAAACTTGCTCATATGCACCAGACCAATTCAAAGTAAAACCTAAATGATCATTCATTCAGAAACTTGAACACGATAGCACCCGAAATCATACAATAACGTCATGTATACCTCACTCTAAGTCTAAACATTCGCCAAGACGGACATACTACGTCAAGAACATGGCTACAATTCTTTTCCCCTCATATTACTCAAAAGTTCATCCGAGATCATGGTTTTAAATCTCGGTATCGGTCAAAGTCACGATAGCGGTATAACCAGACCTTAATGGGACACCACGGACGGATCACGGTGAATCTCGGTGATTTCTCGGGCGATATCTTGTATCGGTAGAGTGAAAATCCGATACAACTCGGCCGAGTCGTATCGTATCGGCCGAGATTTAAAACCATGTCCGAGATGGCAATAAGCCAGCAACATCAGACAATCTCATCAAGATAACCCACCAAAAGCAAGGGAAATTCAAGATCACATCACCATTAGGTCCATTATATTGAAATATTATCCGTTTCACACTTAAGACGGTCCTAAGAGAGACTTACTATTTCACAAATTATTATACACTCACCAATTAAAACACTCAAAATTGAAGCTTTAATTATTAACCCAATTCGATCAATTCTCAATCTTTTACACTTAATTATGAAGATTAAGAGTAACAAAAACCCCAAATTCAAATTCCTCCCTTCAAATTTCCCAATCATTCTCACTTCAATTACTAAAATAATTCATCAAGTTTCAATCTTTTAACCTAATTATCAACATTAAGAACAACAAAAACCCTAAACTCAAACTCTTCCCTCAAAATTTCCCAATTAAAACAGCAAATTGATAGCAACAAACTCAAAATTCAACTCCAATTATATACAGATATTATCCGTTTCACACTTAAGACGATCCTAACTCCTAAGAGAGACTTAAAATTTCACAAATTATTATACAATCACCAATTAAAACCCTCAAAATTCAAGCTTTAGTAATTAACCCCATTCAATCAATTTTCAAACCAAGGCAAGTTTTAATCCTTTACACTTAATTATGGAGATTAAGAATAACTAAAACCCCAAATTCAAATTCTTCCCTTACAATTTCCCAATTATTCCCACTTCAATTACTAAAATAATTCATCAAGTTTCAATCTTTTAACCTAATTATCAACATTAAGAGCAACCAAAACCCTAAACTCAAACTCTTCCCTAAAATTCTTCCAATTGGACCAACAAATGGATAGCAAAAAACCCAAAATTCTACTCCAATTATATTGAATTATTATCCGTTTCACACTTAAGACGGTCCTAAGAGAGACTTAGGATTTCACAAATTATTATTAAACACTCACAAATTAAAACCCTCAAAACTTAAGCTTTAATGATTAAACCAATCTTAATCAATTCTCAACCCAAAGCAAATTTCAATCTTTTACACTTAATTATGAAGATTAAGAATAACAAAAACACCAAATTCAAATTCTTCCCTCAAAAATTCCCAATCATTCCCACTTCAATTACTATAATAATTCATCAAGTTTCAATCTTTTAACCTAATTATCAACATTAAGAGCAACAAAAACCCTAAACTCAAACTCTTCCCTCAAATTCTTCCAATTAAACCAACAAATGGATAGCAAAAAACCCAAAATTCAACTCCAATTATAATAAATTATTATCCGTTTCACACTTAAGACGGTCCTAATAGAGACTTACTATTTCACAAATTATTATACACTCACAAATTAAAACCCTCAAAATTTAAGCTTTAATGATTAAACCAATCTTAATCAATTCTCAACCCAAAGCAAATTTCAATCTTTTACACTTAATTATGAAGATTAAGAATAACAAAAACACCAAATTCAAATTCTTCCCTCAAAAATTCCCAATCATTCCCACTTCAATTACTAGAATAATTCATCAAGTTTCAATCTTTTAACCTAATTATCAACATTAAGAGCAACAAAAACCCTAAACTCAAACTCTTCCAATTAAACCAACAAATGGATAGCAAAAAACCCAAAATTCAACTCCAATTATAATAAATTATTATCCGTTTCACACTTAAGACGGTCCTAATAGAGACTTACTATTTCACAAATTATTATACACTCACAAATTAAAACCCTCAAAATTTAAGCTTTAATGATTAAACCAATCTTAATCAATTCTCAACCCAAAGCAATTCAATCTTTTACACTTAATTATGAAGATTAAGAATAACAAAAACACCAAATTCAAATTCTTCCCTCAAAAATTCCCAATCATTCCCACTTCAATTACTAAAATAATTCATCAAGTTTCAATCTTTTAACCTAATTATCAACATTAAGAACAACAAAAACCCTAAACTCAAACTCTTCCCTCAAAATCCCAAATAAACCAACAAATTGATAGCAACAAACCCAAAATTCAATTCCAAAAAAAAACCACTTCAATCACTCAAATTAAGCATCAAATTCAATTTTTTCAACAAATTATCAAAATAAATAACTACCATAATTGCACAATTCTTCTTCTATCAATATTTCCCACTTAAAGCAACACAATTTTAACAAATACACAAATAACCCACAAATAAAAAAAACATTTAAGCAATAATTAAACAATTGAAATTGCATTAAAGGATAGATTAAGATGAACTTACATCATAGAATCTAGCAAAAATCACACCCCTAATTACAAAATTTCAAAATTAATTACCCAAATTAGTTTATGATTTGGGATTTGTGGAAATGGGAATTTGAAATATAGAATGAATGAATGAATGAATGAATGATTGGGCCCACACTCTCACTGATGTTCTTCAAAGTTCCTGCTGTGATAGGTAAGGTAACTAAAAAGTCGAAAATAAAATAAGAAGAATCGTGTAAAATACTAGCCGTATATTCTTTCTTATATTATCGTATCTCTTTTTGTTTTTGTTTTTGTTTTTGTTTTGGATGACGGGATTTAGGAGAACCGTAATCGCTCTTTTCGATACCTATTGAAATTTGGAGTATACGTGATTGACTTAGAAGTTGGAAATTATATATATGAGGTCAGTCACCGGTTTTATGGGATGGGGTTCACGGAGCTGGTACTTCATCCCTTTTTTTTTTTCGTTTTGGATGGCGGGATTTGTGAAAACTGCAACCGCTCCTTTTGATACCTATTAAAATTTAGAGTATACGTGACTGACTTGGAAATTACATATACGAGATGAGCCACCGGTTTTATAGGATGAGGTTTTCGGAGTTATACTTCATTTGTTTTTTTCCTTTTGTTTTGGATAACGAGATTTGAGATAACTGCAACCGCTTTTTTTGATACCTATGGAAATTACATACTTCGTATATCATATATGAGGTCAGCCACCGACTTTATGGAATGGGGTTTACGGAGCTGGTACTTTATTCGATTTTTTTTTGTTTGTTTTGGAAAACAGGATTTGAGAGAACCGCAACCGCTTTTTTTAATACCTACTGAAATTCAAAGTATACGCAATAACTTGAAAATTACAAATATAAGATCAGCCACCGTTTTTACGAGATGGGGTTTACGGAGCTGGTTCTCCATCCGTTTTTTTTTTTTCGAATAGCATCTTATTGTGACATTATCGCTTTACGATAAATGGCCACAACTTTTATTTTGTGAGGAATGATGTGAGTAAAGAGTAACACCAATGTATTTTATGAAATTTACCAAGGACTTGTTTACTAAACCGTTTCAGACCCGCTAACTCGTTGTTGGGTCAGATTATCAACATGAGTATACATATGTTCGACCAAACCCGTATTTAATCATCTTTAATAAGATACAAAAGACGAAAATGGAAATGAGGATCTCCACTCGATTTTCAATTAAGTTGTTTTTGTTTATAGTACTTGTTGATAAACATTTAAGTGCCATGATTCGGGTTCGATACTTGTTAACCTTGAAAGCAACTTTCATCTTCATATCTCCATTTTACTAGAAAAAACATGATAATAATTTAACCTTCACAAATTACAAGCAATAGCGAATCAGCATAAATTTTAACTCCATTATCGAGTCATCCATCAATGAAGTCGCGGAATTTTCACGACTGAGGGGAGATGATCAACGCCACCATTCTTGAAGACATTTACGGAAGGTACTCCTCCGACACACATGGCTAATAATTGTATTTCTGACCTTCCTTCGTTGAAATCTTTCTCCGTTGTCTGCCAGGACCGTCACCATCTTTGCCGATGTCCTTAAGATTACATCTGAATAACTGTATACTAAAATACTAACCTTGTGGTCTGAATTACAACTCTGGCCTTGTGATACAGGGCGATCTGCTACATTTCTACCTCGGACAAGATGAAAGAACACACAGGGATGCCAAAAGAAAGCAAAACCACTCTACTTATTATGTACTGAATACATCTCAGACAGTTTTTTTTCGTCACTTTATGTGTCTGACTTCGATACAAAGCAATGACATACATACAACAATCCTCATCGGCAACCTCACAATCGAACTGCACTACAAACAAAATTTACAAGAAAACGAGGAAAGAAGAGGGAGAGATGACTTACATAAAGCACACAAAATAACAAGACCTATATGCAATAAGTGGAAGAATGTACAAATAAGAAGAGCACCGAGCTAGCTCTGTTCAGTTTCCGGCGTGAAATCAGCTCCACGAAGGTGATGATGGTCTGTACAAATAGTCCTGTGAAGTTGCCACGCCGTAGTTTAAGTCTAGATTGTGTAGTTGTTCCATGAGCTGAGATCGGCGCTCTTTGAAGAAGTCGAGCCTGGTCGTTAATTCTACTAATGTGGATGATGCTATTGACTGATGTTTAGGAAAATCCAATACCTGCAAGACAGCGTACAGGTGAGTAATGCAATTTATGTTGTAAATTGTTACCAGTAAAGCGGTCTCAGTTCTTTAATAGACCTTAAAGAGGAACGAAATTGGAGCGGAACTGTTTGAAATGAGATAAAAAAAAAAGTCAGGTTGGTCTGACAGAGTAGATTATTATGGAACAAAAGAACACGACTCGCTAATCGCTATACAGGCTACACTTCAATTTACTGTCATTCAATGTACTAATTTATATGGGTAATCCGGAAACAGACTCTGGGTTGAGGTTTTGTACTTCTGACCCTCGTACCCCGCCATTTACGGGAGACCTTGAAGCACTAGGGTAATGTTATTACTGTTGGTGGTATTGAATGGTAAAGAGGCCTTCCAGAAAAATAAACTTCCAAGTTGTTTTGCTCAAAAACTAAGAAACATTGTTAGAGGATATTACCAGCATATTACAATATACCGGTATCATAATAATATGTTAGTGTGGAATAGGAGTAATATATTGAGATTGAGTTATCGATATCAGAAGATACTAATGTTAAGGTTAAGATCGGTAGAGTACTGTGGTAGATGAGATATATTCGGTGTAATGTAGGTGGCAAGTTGTAATAAACAAAATACTTGGTGGTTAACTGGTTATCAACAATTTTCACTACCATTTATGCGATATTCTTGTATTTGTCATGAGACACAATCCAATAATACAAACGTTTATAACTCTGGGATTCTACATGGTATCAGAGCATAGACGATGAAAGATGTTTGGATCACAAACAAGTCATAATGGCCACAAATAATATACAAAACAGATATTTCAAGAGCGATGTTTATTAATAAACACTGAAAATGGAGGACAAATAAGTTTATTCATGGATTATAAAGCACTACAGGATACACGGAAGAGAGAAGCATTACCTCTCCTACCCTGGAAGTGGAGGGCACAGAAGAAGAATCAATAGCACCAAACTCATCCAAAGATGCTTCAGTGCTTTTTGAATCACTCAAGTTAGTCGACCCCATGAATTGCTTCCGGGGCTGTTTATTGTTGCTTCCACCAGCTCCTATTTGTCCCTTGATGTGACTCCATTCTGGGAGCAATAATCCATCCTACAGCAAATCCATTGTGTTGTTCAGCTTATTATGTTATTATAAGCCATGTAGTATCTAATATGAATACAGAAAAAGAAGTTCAGCGCCTCCTAGGATGTTGGTGTTTCCTTTTGGAGATGAGCAAAGAAAAATAAAGCAGTTACTACTATATTGGCAGACATGGCAGTACAAAAAAAATATACTCACCCCGTTTATTTAGATTCGTAACACATAAATTCAAGGAAGGGACAATAAGATTTGAAAGACTTCTACCTCATTTCTTTGTTTTCTTTCATGATTGCAGAAGGCCAGAGTACTATCAAAATCTTGCTGAAGAATTCTCCTGCTGCAATGAAAAACGATCTGGGTAAGAATATAATATACTCTCCAGTCTCCACCTTTGGCTTCCCACAAGGAAAAATACAAGTGAAATTAAGAATGACAGATATAAGCTACACAAATCAGCATTCAGTACAATTATTGTGTTAATGGTCACTTCCACTTAAATTATGATCATCACACAAGCATCATGGAAATCCCAACCCTCTACATCAGCCTCCTCTATAAAAGGGATGCATGGAAAAGCATGTCTCAAATGGTCAACACGAGTAAGCACATGGCTTCCCGGCAAATTCCTAAGGAATGTCTAATGACATATACTATTATAAATTCTTGAATTTCCATTTATTGCGTGTAGAACCCGATAAACATCACAAGCATCTTGCAAATGAAGACAATGGACAACAATATAACTTAAACACATCCTCACCTACACCGCCAATAGAGGAAAAAATAGATAAAGAAAATGAGTACCCTCATACCTATCGCATGCATCAGAGATTGAGCCAAATTGATGTTGTCGTTGCTGATTGAGTTGATGGTGAAGCTCAGCTACCTTTTGCTTCAGTCTGGCAACATCAGCCTCAGCAAGAGCAATCTCCTCGAGCTCAGCCCTTGTCTACACATCATCAGATCATGACTATTGTATGTCCAGAGAGGATAAATAAAACTTTAAGAAAAGAAAAAATACCACAAAGATCCATGGGCAATGAGAGTAGACAGACCTTGGAATCCATACCACGTGAACTTGAAAATTGGCCAGAAGACATGCTTAAACCAACTTCCAGAGCAGCTCTAAGATCTCTTTCAGCTTGAAGCTGCTCTTGGAGTCTTTGAACCTGAAACGGAAAAACTCTATAAGAAAACAGCTAGGAACTCCCTTCACAAGGAACATCCATCAACATAACAATATTTGACATGAACATGATTGACGAAAATGCTTGAAAATTTCAATATATAAATCGAGGAATCCATGTCTAGAGTAATAGGCAATAAACGGACCCAGCCAGACGATGTTGATTATTGAATAACTAATGAGCTAACTAAGAGAGATATGGATTCAACAACCCAATGGATGACCAAAATGTTTGGAAAGATTGAATAAAACAAGGTAGGAAAAATATGATAACTGCCTAAAATAGACCTTTCACTGATTAGAATTCAAAAAAGTGAAGAAAGTTAATTTACTTTTCTTCATAGATTTAACTAGCCTATTGAGAGAGGCGCTACAGCAAAGTAGAAAAGTGGAACAATAGACAACATACATCTTGTTCAAGTGCTAAGCGCCGCTCATGAAGAGCTTGTTTTCTTCTTTCCAGGCTAGCTTGTAATATTGCATTGCCGCGAGCCTACCAAAATCAGTATAGAATTGTATCAGTCGCCTATATTAAATAAAGTGGGTAAATATGTATCAATACACTTTCCCCTAACCTCTTTTGCAATTCGGTGTCGCAAGTCATTCTTTGTGATTTCAAGACGCTGGATGGTAAGTCTGTCGGTTAAATGGAACCATCAGACATGAAATTAATGAAAAAATTCAAGAAGAAATAGCTCAAACATTTTGCAACCAAAACCATAGCCTAATTAGAGAATAGCAACCAAGAGCTTTGAGCCTCTGATTATAGCCTGAACAGGGGGGTAGGTAAGGAAGGCACTTACTCTTCCTCTCCCGAGGAATCAACTGACTCCATAGATGGTGTTTTACGAGCCTGAAAGGCAAAAAAAAGGTTTTCAACTAACTAGGCTAATAAGTTACCATATATAATACAAATAAAAAACTAAACATGGAACAGACCAAATTGCATGGTACAAATTACAAACTCAACAACATTCTGAGTAAATGAACTACAAAATCAGACTACAGAATGTTGATGGACATTGCAATATCTCAAAGGTTCCAAACATCCATTGAGATTTTCAAAGAGCTAAATATAAACATTGCAGGTTAAATAATTATCAAAAGTGGTAAGCAAAGGGGGGTTCACACTTCTACTAAAAAGAATAAATACTCTAATCTAATAATGATGTTCGATGCATATAGCTTCTAGTTCCAACATGCTCTTATACAATACACTACCGTTCAGCCACATAGAATAAAGCAACCAAATTAGTGCTAGCTAAACTCCCATTCGGAAGAAGAGCTTTAGCCTCAGCACTATACCAAGCTGATCAGGATTCTGCTAGTTATGTAATGGCATGTGCCGCCCTAATGGAACAGACATGCTTGCCAAAGTGACAGAACAAAAAAAAATTAAAGGTTGATAACACCAAATGATGAAGTGTATATGAGCCCTGTAGAAAGTTTGCTAGGAAATCGATAAGGAACAAAAGGAGAGCAGCAGAAATTCATAGTAGGAGGAGGAACAGTCTGTATACTAGTCTGTATACTAGAGCAAGAAATATACCCAGCAGCGCAAGGTGAGTTAACTTACAGAGTTTCTTCCCCAAAATGGGGACCGCTTAACATTGGAACCTGCAAGCTTATTGAGAGGTTTGCCAACACTTGATTCAGGACCACAGGTAGGTAATGGTGGTCCTGGATCCAGAGATGACAGTATCTCCCCCATTGACTTATAAGATTCTCCGGTTGTAACAACGGGACTGTCAATCACATTATTTGAGCTTTCGCATGCTTTTACTGGCGTATTTTGTTCACTCAATTCGCCATTAGACTCTCTAAATGTTTCAAGATCTAATTTAGGTTTTGAATTGACGGACGAGGCATGATCCCCTGATTCCCCTTTAGGTGATCCATCAGAATCATCATCTCCTACAGCCTGAACCTGAATTATAACAAAAAGAAATATATAATAAACCTACATAGTCCTCTTGTAGATCACACAAACTGAAAAACATTCATTATTTGAAAACACAGGTACCCTGTTAAAGAGGGGCAATGAAAGAAAGAAACCTTATAGTCATACAGGTCGCTTCCAGCATAGCCACTGCTTCCACTATGTTTACCACTCAATACCCGTTCTTGGTCATTATCAGTTTCACGGTCTGATCCGTTTGCAGTGTTATGATACCCATTGGCTAGGACACTTACATTCTCCTCATCTGTTGTATCATCACTATCACTGTTCTCAATCCGTGAGTCGGCCGAAATTGAGCACCTTTGTAAACTATCATCCTGAAAATAAGACAATTCACAAACTCACTAAGCAAAACTGTGCCATAAAAACTGAGAAACTGGCCAATAGCTCGACAAATTAAGAGCAACTTACATCAAAAATATTCTCATATTCTTCCAGAAGAGTCGTAACGATAGCTTGCGCATTATTAGCAGCATTTGCAGCAGCCAACAGCTGGGCTGAATTATCACTGTTCATATCAAAGTCATCATCCAGCTCACACTCGCCAGCTAAAAGAGGGCGTAGAAGCAAAGGTGCCATGCATGCCGCAACGGCAGATGGGGTCATACGATTATCAGAGGCATGAGAAGCTATTGTGTGCATCATTTTCACAATCCTGCAAGGGACACGAATGAATAAAAGAAAGGGAAAAAAACAGGAATATGGTAGTCTAACATTCCGAACAACTTTTGAAAATCCAAGGCGTGACTGCAGCAAAAATACATAAATGCCGGATTCAAACACCAACAATCCTTAAACATTACATTATTATATTTTAGGTATGCCAGTCAAATAACTCTTGAAGCCAAACCTCAAAAAATATTCATGACAATTACAGATTAAAAGAGAACATAGAATACAGAAAAATAGCTGCTAGAATACAAGTAAGACCTTCATAAAAGTTACAATATCAGAATTTAGCACACATAAGGATGACCAGACAAAAAGTACCTCTGCAATAATCGCCGGTTTGGTTCTGGAAAAGTCTCCAGTATAGCTGACCGTATAGCATTTACCCGAGCTTCCTTAAGATCAATTTCTGATGCAACAAAGCAGGAAACAGCAATTTATTGGTTGACCAATTCATAGAGTTGGGAAAAAAGTATTGAACTTCCGACATGTAAAACTAACTCTATCACAATAACCATATAATAAAAAAGAAAGGGGTAGAACTGTAGAAGTGTTATGTTTCATCTACTTTCAAGCAGTCAGGTCTATTGATGACTGAAGAAAGGTATATCTAACAGATAAAAGTTGCCCAAAGATCTAAGAGGGTAACTAACAAATGGAAATGTACTTCCTACAGCAGGTATACTTTATAAATAAAGAACCACGCAGCCCAACATATGAATATAAATTTGAAATAATTTTCAAGCAAAGCAGCGAAAACAAGTTGATACAGACCGAAGGATTCAAATGCTTAAATCTGGACCAAAATAAGTATGAAATGCCTCTATTTGTAAGATGCTGCAATCTGAAGTTCTGAACTTACTGTAAGCCTCAAGCAAAGCAGTACAACAAGATGCGGGAACTGGAGATGAAGGAAGCTCGCGAAGAACATGCTGCCAACAAGATATTGATGAGTTGACCATGAGCCAAATGACATTACTTGGGAACAAATACCAACAAAGAAAGTTGAGAAATACCTTCACACAGTCACCGACAACATGTGCATCTTCATGAGGATCAAATTCATTTTTACCTAAAAAAACATACCCAGATTTGAAGGAGATTAACAGAAACCTGAGTATATAGAATAGAATATACGCATGCACAAAATTGTCTCAAGAAATACTGCACATAAATGTTGGATCTGAACCTTGTTCATAATCCTGGACTCTACGCTCTACCTCTTCCACATCTGCAGCCTGCCTTAAAATTCCTTCAACTTTAATTCCTGCAGAATCACAGGACATCACAAAGTTATGCAATAACCTTCAATAGGCAAACAGTAAAAACTACTTTTGCTGGAAGTTACGATCCTGAGGAGTTCGATCTTCATTGCCAGGGAAACAAAAAAGAAATAGAAATAAAATAATAATATAGCAGGTGGAAATCATAAAAGAAAGAAGGGTATGATGACTATTCACCATAAGTCTCAAGAAATCGAAGAGCTTTCTCCAGAAATGATGGTCCCCCATCTATATCCTCCAAAGCAAGCAAAATTGGTCGCCCAACTACCAACGATTTAACAGGTCGCTTATCCCTCCCTGAAAGTATCAGAATGTCACTTCTCACGGAAAACATAAACAAAAATCCACTCTTAACAAGACAATTGTCACACTAAGAGGAACAAGAAGTGAACAAACAGGAATAATGTAGTAAATATATTTTTCGACAAAGTTTGAACAATCACATACATTGATTAAAAGCTCCATCAATACCATCATTTGTATCATTTCGAAATATTCCATTATGACCCATCACAAGAGCAGCACTTGGTGCCTGTGCAAGCGCTTGCTCCAGAGCTGTCTTCCATTCAAACAAGTCCTCTGACGTCTCAGTCTAAAAGTTTACAACGCCAAAGAACAAATACAGATATCAACACCTCTTTGTAAAATCTTGTCCTGTATATGACATCTCTATAGCAATATGTCTATATATAACTGCCAAAGTGCAATCATTCCATCAACTATCAATCATCAAACAGATAAGAAGCTGTCTGGAAGTACCTTCAGTGTGAAAGCTCGGCCATCACGGCCATCTGGAAAAAGCACTGTCAATAGCTTTTTGTCCTCTCTTACAACAACACTGAAATTGAAATCTTCAGACCAGGCAATAGTAACACACTGGTAAACAAGGGAATCTACGGAAACAATAACCTACCTTCCAGAGTTATTTAAATCAATGCCGCCTAAGGTCAGATTCACTTCTCCACCTCTCTGAGGAAGGGCACTCTACAAAACCACAAATATGCATAACCATTAATCACATAGAACATCAATGTGGTTAGTTCAAATTATTGTAAATGAGATTCAGTGCTTTAAATTCATTTAGAGCAGCCTAAGAGCCTGATAAGGCTTACCGGATCATTTTTAAAAAACACTAAGGAAGTACGTGTTAAGATAAACCAGCGCTTCTTCCAAGACTTCCAACCCAAGCCTGCAGCAAAGGAGAACATGTCAGAGCAGAATCAAAAGTAACCAAACCTAAAGTCTCCAAGCAATATAATTCCCAAGTTAAATAGAAAAGAACCGGTAAACCTAGAAGCTTTTATCATTTGATATGAAATAGCATATAACTGTGAGTCTGTGACATTAATAGCCAAGAGTCTAATCAAAATGTAAGGCTGCTCGTGGCAAAAGCCTCCGTAGAGGTGTTGGGGTAATGTAGATGTTGATTCTGATATTGAATGGATGTGAAGATCAATAGCAAGAATGATAAATTTATGAGAGAGACGGTCACCAACCTTTGGATGAGATAAATAGCGGTCCACTCTTAAAAACCTGAAGTATTACACACATTACAATAATCAGAAATTTCAATCGTACTAAGGAAAAGGATCACGAAATGAACAATAAAATATGGAATTAAATTAGCAGAAGAAGGCCACATCAAAGGTCATGCAAGTAGTTGATATGAGCCTCTGGTTAAACTGTGTTGTGCACAAACAATTAAGGCAGATTAGAGATGGGTCATGCAAGTAAACAACAAAAACAGTAAACGCTTTGTCCCAAAATGATTTGGAATCAACTACCATGAATTGTTGGCAAGAAAACAATGAAAAGGGGAGAACCATAGATAGTCCATACACTTCACACAAAATCATTTTTATTTATAGTTTAAGCATTTTTATAAATGTTGTGATTGTTGTCACCACACAGAATAATGCCCAAACAATGAAAAGAGTATTTCTTAAGCTGCGTTCAATTAGCCTATGAATCCTAGCTAGCGACCAATCACAGTTAATCATAAACTTCTATGGACAAAACATCCATCAACAACACGATGCCAATCTTACTTAACCCACAGACATGCCGTGTGTATTACTCATGATTGTCCACCGCTATTCAAAAAATAAATCCCCGGTAATTCCCACTCAATACTACTCCCTTTGTCTTGGTCATTTGTGAACCTTTGTGTTTGCTTTTGATTAAATAGCCCTCGCAAAGATATAAAAGGTAAGCAAATGACTAGGACGTAGGAATAGTAAGCATAGACATGGTAATCAATATGGTTCTTCTACTCTGATTTTGCAGCAGCATTCATAATCCTATAGCTTAACAACCCTAAAATCTGTACATAACAATACACTGCAGTCTCTTCTTTCATACGACACTTAGCAATCCTTGACAACATTACAAGTAAGTCAATTACGATTATTAATAACTCATAACCTCGAATTTTTCACCTATAAACCTATGTATTTCCTTCAACAACCGCGATTATCACTCATTCGATCACAACTACACAATCTACAATAACCTCTAACCTTAAATTGTTCGCCCATAAACCCAAGCATTTCCTTCCAACAACCGCGATTATCACTCATTTGATCACACCATAACACACTCTACTTCATCCAAACACAATCAATTAACCAAAACTAAGAAATCGTCAAATGCCATAGCCTCTAACCTCAAATCATTCACCAATAAACCTACACATTTCCTTCCAACAGCCACGATTATCACTCATTTGATCCCTTAACACACTCTACTTTATCCAAATACAATCAATTAACCAAAACTAAGAAATCGTCAAATGCCATAGCCTCTAACCTCAAATTGTTCACCCATAAACCCAAGCATTTCCTTCCAACAACCGCGACTATCACTCATTTGATCACACCATAACACACTCTACTTCATCCAAATACAATCAATTAACCAAAACTAAGAAATCGTCAAATGCCATAGCCTCTAACCTCAAATCATTCACCAATAAACCTACACATTTCCTTCCAACTACCGCGATTATCACTCATTTGATCCCTTAACACACTCTACTTTATCCAAATACAATCAATTTACCAAAACTAATAAATCATCAAGTACCATAAGTCTATAACCTCTAACCTCAAATCCTTCACCCATAAATGTATGTCTTTCTTCCCAACAACCGCGATTATCACTCATTTTATCACACCATAACAAACTCTACTGTACCCAAATACAATCAATCACCCAAAACTAATATATCAGCAAATACTATAATTATTATATGCAACATTTTAATCAACCTAATTCCGATAACCTCGAAAGTCGAATCGTTCACCCATAAACCTATGCAATTCCTCCAACAACCACGATTATCACTCATTTAATCACACAACAATTCACTCTACTTCATCAAAATACAATCAACAAATCATCAAACACCGTAATTCAAATACAACATTTCAAACACTAATAAACAGTCACAGTACATCAATGCCGCAATCAATCAACACCGCAAAATCAAAAAATAAACAAAATTAAAATACAAGCAAACCGTAAGAGTAAAGTAACAAAAACGTCACCGTATTAGATGGACCAAGTCTAGGACGTTCAAAAGCCGCCATTGTTAAGCATCAGTAGTTCAATATTACCTCAAAATCAACCAAAACAATCACAATAATGTATAATCACATGTACATAAAACAATACACTTTACACTTTACACTTTACACGTTACACTTTACAGTATGAATGAATAGACCACCAAGTCATCCATGGAGTGAACTCGAGATCGGAGAGAATGAATTAATTGCGGAAATTAGGGTTTTGAGAAGGGTAAAGTGTAAAGGAAAGGTAATGAAATTGGGGGAAAAAAGATGAAGGAAAGAGAGTGAGGAAGAAGAGTAGAAGAGTGATAATGGTTGAAGAAAAGCATACACAAAATTAGAGAGACTAACCAACTCTCCCAACTAATGCTTTTTTTTTTCGATATTTTCCGTCTCAATTTTAAAACGGTTCAATTTTAAAACGGTTCAAATATTTAAATCCTCTATAAATTAAAATATTAACGCATTTTCAAATTTTCCCACTTAAATTTCCCGTATAGGTAATATTTTATTGTATATACTCTAAAAAATTAACACACCTACCAAATTTCCCGCTAATGCATTTTTTTCGATATTTTCCGTCTTAATTTTAAAACGGTGTAAATATTTTCATCCTCTATAAATTAAAATACTAACACATTTTCAAATTTTCCCACTTAAATTTCCCGTATAGGTAATATTTTATTGTATATACTAAAAAATTAACACATCTACAAAATTTCAAGCTAATGCATTTTTTTCCGTAATTTTCATCTTCGGTTTAAAACGGCTCGAATACATTCATCATCTATATATTAAAATATTAACTCATTTCTAGATTTTCCCGCTTAAATTTCACGCCTAGGTAATATTGGAGAAAAAGGAACATACATCGGTACTTTCCTGTTTTTAAGCATATGAATATTTTTTTAACTTATTACCTCAAACTTTATTTGTTTTTTAGCATATGTGAATTTTTTCGGACCTTATTAAAGTTTATAAGTTAGTATTTAAATTTATTCGTCAAAATTAAAATTTAACTAAGATTATATGTAGTGTTTTTGAATTTTATTGTTTTAAATTCGCTAATATATGTATCTAAAATAATCTGCATTTGCACGGGAGCTACACGAGTATGATAAAAATAAAAGATGTAAGGCAACAAGTGGGTTAATTTGGTATGTAACTGACTCGTTGTAGTTAGAAATTTTTGTGCTTTTTTTTGAGTTGAAAGATAGATTTTCTTTTTTATTTTCGATATCTTGTGTAAAGTTATTGTATGCTAGCTTCGATATCTTGTAAAATAATTTGAAGTGAATTGAATTCGGAGCTTAACTCAATTATCAGTAAATCTTGTTTGCAAATAAGAATTTGTGCTCAATTATAGTGGGAATATTGATGAAGTTAAACTTAATTGAAATGCAAAGCAAAAGATAAAATGAATTCAAATTTTACGGGAACTAGATCTCGTAATAAAGTGTAATTTTGGATTTAAATTACTTGAACTTAACTAAATTTATAGATCTCGATATGAATCGAAATAAAGAGTATAAATGAACTGAATTTAATCAAAATAAAGTGTATAGATGAATTTAACTTCATTTATTATTGTAATTTGCGTAGTATATGAATATGAAATAGTTGTTCGATATTACTGTATAGTCTACCTATGAAAAGAAAACGGTATTTATCAAAAGTGGTCATATTTTTGGGTCATACTTACCCTAAAATGATCAGTATTTATCAAAAGTGGCAAATTTTTTGGTCGGACGTGCGACAATCGTCTATCAGTAGATGAGTTAATCATTATACCTTTTACAACAACTTTATTTATGTTTTTTTGTTTGTTTATTTGGCAATTAGATAGGTAATCTTAAATTAGGAGCATGATTAATGTGGGTGTGATGTTCTTAAATGAGAGATTAGGTAGAGTACAAGTGTATTTCACATTCTTCATTGTTACCTTTTGGGAGAAGGATTAAATTAAAGTTTGTGTGGTGTATTAATGAAAGAGGTGAAGGATAGAGACTTTATTTACGATAATTATCGTGTGAGACGGTCTCACGCGTAAGACGATCCATTATATTAAAAAAAACTTATTTATTAATATTAAATGAGCAAATTTATTACGAAGTATAAAACTAGACGGTCTCACGGTGTAAGACCGTCTTATTCTACAATTTGAGATTTATTTACTTATTCACAAATTCTCGTTTACGAGTACGTGTGATCAATAGAAAAATTATTATTTTTTTCATAAATAGTTACTACTTTTGATTAAATATTAACCATTTATTTAGTTAAAAAATGACCTAATTTTTCAAAAAATTATTACTCCCTCCTAGTTATAGTGATTGTTCATTAACTTCATACACAAAAAATAAGAAAACGATTCTAAACCACACAAAACGCGAGACTCAATTGATTTTGGATCAACAAGGAAAGAGGAACAATCACTAAACTCGCATAAAAAGGTAAATAAAAACAATCACTATAACTCGAAAGACGTACTTTTTATCAAAAAAATGGTCACAGTTTACCAAAAAACACAGGTAAAATTACTCGGTACGATTCACGAAGAAACTAATCCAAGTTATACTAAATAATTACTGACATACTTGAACTCCAATAAAAATATTCCTAATTGTAAACATATTGTGTGTCGATAAGAAATATCTCCTACCGATTACCAGGATAATCTCGTTCGAAATTATTGACATTGAGAGCATACAAATATGTAAATGTTACAAAAACAAACTTACAACTTACGTTTTGCAAAATTAGAAAAGAAACAAAAAGACGGTAGTGAAGATAATGAAGGTGACGAACCCGAAACGACGTATAAGCTTACAAATCGTGAAATTTATCGCTAATTATTTATATAAAATGGTTTTATCTATGATTATTCTCGTAAGTTTTACTATATATCTTGTGTTAGTTGTTTGCAATGTTGATAATGCTATTCATGATACATACTATTTGACGACAAATATAAATAGCACGGAAACTCGGAAAGGGACGGACATCAAACCCGATTAAACTTATAAGAAAAAGATTTCTTCAGTAGACTACTATTTAAATACAGTAGTTTAAATTTAAGTGTATGATACATAATTTTTGGAATTGCAAGATCCGACACAAAAGAAAGGACATTTGAGGGCGCGAGTACGCGATAAACATGTTTTGGACGAAAATCAGGTCATCTATAAAAATAGATTAATATTTCTTAACTAGGGTTGAAAATCGAATATGAATACTCATAAAACGACTCCTAGCACATTGTATATTTGTGTTGTAGCAATAGGGAAAAAATAATATTTATGTTATATAAATAAACGATACACATGCTGGAATAAGACGGTCTCACATCATGAGACGTACTAATTTTATAATAAAATTGCTCATTAAGTATCACTCCCTCCGAGTCTGAGTGTTGGTTCCTGTTTTCCTTTTGATGCGAATTTAATGATGGTTCTTCTTTCATTTTTAGGCCCAGTTCTTTTCAGCTGAAACGAGCTGAATTGGATTAATCGGAGTAGAACTTAATTGAATTAAATTGTGTGAAATTGAGGATAAGTGATTTTAGTTGAATTAAAAGTTAATTTTGCGAATAGATTAACTGAACATAATTGATTGAACGTAAATAAAACTTAATGAAATACAATCAAACAAAATTAAAATGAGTTGAAATTAAGCCAGAAAGAACGGAGTCTTTTGTGTGATCTAAAATCATTTCATTATTTGTTGTGGAAAACACAAAGGGAACCAACGGAGTGAGTAATAAATAAGTTTTTTTTTACCTAATAAAACCGTCTCATAGTGTGAGACCGTTTCACATAAGAATTACCGTAAACAATAATATTCGACCCGTATTAATCGTGGGTCCAGTATAATTAGCAGGCAGTCAGTACATTGTGTCTCCCACACTGTTTGTCAGGTTTGGTATAAGACAATGAGAAAAGTGTCCAATAAGCTATGGCTTTGTTTTCGAGGTGAACAACTACTTTTAAAAAAGAAAAAAAATTATTAATATTTGATACGGTTTTATCTGTCTTAAAAAATAAAACGGTACAAATAAATAGATCGGATAAAATTATTTAATATTTTTGTTTTTTTTTTAATCTGAAAAAGTATCTCTATAACAACACTCGACGTGTTTTCTAAGTGATTATATTTCTACATGTTATAACATGTACACCATAGTCAGACTCACGGATTAGATGCCTAGATTTAGGGGTGAGCAAAACTCGGTCCAGACCGGAAAAATGGACCGAACCGGACCGTTCGGTCCAGACCGAACCCGGACCGGTTGAGTTTCGGTCCGGTCCTAGGTCCAACTATTTATGTTGTTCGGGTTTCGGTCCGGTCCGGTCCAAAACCGAAAATTTTCGGTCCAGACCGATAGGACCGGATTGAGTCAAGATTGTGAATTGAACTTTTGACTTCTGAATTTTAAAGTTTTTGAATGTGTTATTTTTGCTAGTTATTACTTATGTGTTCTTCTAAGTGATGTGCAAAGTAGTACAAATTAGAGTATGCGTTTTTATTCAAAAAATTTATCGTTAGTTAAATAAGAAAATTTGATCAAATGTGAAATCGGTCCAAATGGTCCGGTCTCGGGTTGGTCCGGTTTTTACCGGTCCGGTCCGGTCCAGGACCGGTTCCTTATAGGTCCGGTCTTCGGTCCCCAATGTAGTAAAATTCGGTTTCGGGTTCGGTCCGGTTCGGTCCGGTCCGGTCCGGTTCTGGACCTATGCTCAGCCCTACCTAGATTCCAGTTAAATATATTTATTATTATGATCAAATATATGGATATTATTGCAATAATAAATAAACGTAATTGCTCATTCATATACGAGTTTTACTCATTTATAAACTTTTTTTCGTTGTTTTTCCATTCTATATCCTTTGCCTAGAAAACAAGAAAAACTCTCTCTAATTCTTTCCTCACCAATTAATCAAAATCTTCAAATCCGTCAAAAATTACACAACTATGGATGTTAGTTCTCGTATCGGTAATAATTTTAATCTCTACTTTATCAATTATATTACATGAGATTAAAAAATTGATTTAGACTAATTAAATTAGGGTTTCTTTAAATCGTTTTCTTTTTTTTCATTCTTATTTTCTCGATTGCTATTTGGATTGAATCATGTAACAATAGTATTAGTTTTGTAGCATGTTCAATGATTAATGACGGAGTTACTCTTCTGACTACTTAAATTGACCGCTGCTAAATCCGTCTGATGTAGTGGTATATTATTCATTCTTTATTCGTGCAATGTTCCTTAACCGAGTTGTTTACCGGAAGAGCGTTCATGACTTGCGGTGACACTACTGGAGTCTGACATAAAAGGTAGTATAAAACCCCTAAAAACAGTTGAGTGCAAGAAAAATTGCATTAGTGCTGCTATTTCCTGAGACCATTATATGGCAAGTGGGCACTACTATATAATACTTGGAAAGACAGGCTCATTCCTTGAGTCGCAATAATCCAGGGAATAACGAAAGGAACGACGCAGATTTGGGTGATAATTGGAGGGGAGATTGTGGCATGGGTGGTCATTGTGAATGACTACGGTGGGAGCGACACTGTTTTTCGGTGGGGGTGAGTGTAGGAGGGGAAGTTGTCTGGTCGGAAATACAGGTCGACGGCGAGCAGGAGAGGGGGCGGTGGGGAAGGGTGTTGCACGACGGCAATGAGGGTTGATAGTTAGAGTGAGAAGGTAAAATAAAATTGAAAATGTTGTGAAAAGGTAGGGGTATAATGGTCAATCATGTTTATAATTGAGTAAAACTCGTTTATGATTGAGCAACACCCTAAATAAAAACTACTCACTTTCAGGATTAGAAATAACTTATTTGGATATACCGATATATCAACAAAAAATTAACAAACAACACGCCTATTTTCAAAAGTTATGAAAACTCTACCGAATATTAGTGCTAGTCAACAACACAACCCGATCCACCATGCGTTTTTTTTTGGCGCACAACCAGGCCTAACCCAACCGGACCGGACCTGGCTTCCCCCATCTATGGCTCTATGACTTTGCCCGGGTCACGAGTCCCAAACTCGGCACACCATTGTCTCACTTATTTAGTTAAAACAATAAAAAGAGTTCACATGTCCGATCCACCCTCCGTTCCACCACGGGTCTAGTCTGGGTCGAACATACTCCCAAGCCTTGTCTCTTCCCCGGTCCAAGGCCTAGCCAAGTAAACCCGACTCGAAGACAGCTTTATCGAGTACTTAAGTACTCCCTCCATTCATTTTCACTTGGTACATTTGCTTCATGCACGCGTTTTTACGCATTGTTAAAATATTAATAAAAGTACAACAAATAGGTGTAAAGTGTAGTATTGTGTTGAAAAAGTGGGCCTTAATAGTGTTTTTATAGTATTATAGTATTAAAAGTACAACCAAATAAGGAAAGGTGCAAGTGGATTCGAATGGACCGAAATGGAATAGGTGCAAAGTGGATATGAATGGAGGGAGTATATAAATCAACTTTATCAAACCTACGTACTATTCAAGAGTCGAGACGTCGATATTTTTGATATGACCGTGTGACGTTATCTCATTTTTTTTGGGAACACAACACAATTACACAAGTCACCCGCCACTTCTCAAAATTTTAAACAGTTAGTCGTGAATGAATTTCGCCTCTGTAATTCATCACAAATTCATCATATAAACGCTCAAATATATGATTTGACGCGAATTGCTAATCAAATAACATATACCCACAAATTTGTTCGTCTTTTTTGCGTTAAAGATCGAATCTTTCCAGGTATATGCACACCAACTGTTCGTTGAAATGTCTAAGAGACTGCTTCACAAAAACCCTCGTTTTTTTCGTCGTTATTATGAGCAATTTAACCTTTTTTCAACTGTTTCACAGATCAGTAACGAGGAATTTAGTGTAGATGGTAAAATATTATCGTTATGTGAAAATCCCAATTCGATTTCTGCAGCAGTTTCATTGTTTAATGATGCTGTGTGTTCAGGAAAAACCCCATCTCCTGAAACATGTAATTTGCTTGTTAAAGTGCTTGGGAAGTTGAGGAAGACTGAGTTAGCGTATTCGGTGTATGGGGAAATGACTCGCGTAGGGGTGATGCCGGGTATTTTTGTGTTAAGGGTTTTGGTGGAGTACTTTGTGGATATTCGTAAGCCGAGGTATGCAGTAGGGGTTTTGGGTTTGTTCTTGAAGCAGGATTTTGGTGTTAATGTGTACATTATGAATCTTATGCTAAAGGGTTTTTGTGAGAACGGGGATGTTGATGGCGCAGTGGATGTTTTGAATGGCATGGGTAGGAACAATGTGGTTCCTGATGTAGTTAGCTATAACACTGTGATTAATGGACTTTGTAAGGCGAAAAAGCTGGAAGAAGCTGCGAAATTGTTGGATCAAATGGAGGAAGCGGGGTGTTGTCCTAGTGTGCGAACATATACAGCGCTTTTGAATGGGTTATGTAAGGTGGGCAGAGTGGATGTCGCGATGTGTTTGATGGAAAGAATGAAGAGCAATGGTGTTTGTGTTGATATGGTTGCTTATAGTGCTCTAATTCACGGGTTTTGCAATGTAGGCAATTTAGCTAAAGGGAGAGAACTTTTGAGTGAAATGCTGGAGAAGGGGTTGATTCCCAGTGTACAGACCTACACGGGTATGGTGCAAGGTCTGGCGAAGTTGGGACGGTGGGACGAGGCTGCAGCAGTTGTTACAGAAATGACGGAGATGGGGATTTTGCCTGATTTATATACGTACACAGGTTTACTTAAGAACCTTTGCCGTTACAAAAAGGCTAGTCGAGCATTAACCATGTTAAAAATGATGAAAAAGAAGAAAATCGTGCCTGATATAATGATGTATAATACTGTGGTTACTGCTCTTTGTAAGGAAGGTCTATTTCAAGATTCTTTTGACTTGTTGAAAATGATGATGGATTCCGGGATGAAGCCTGACCCGTATTCATACAGTGGGATACTCCGGGGTCTCTGCGCAATTGGGAAAGTTGATGACGCGTTACTTATTTTCAAGACGGTATTTGAGGATGAGGCTTATCTAAAGCCTAATACCGTGATTTACAACATAATGCTTAACGGGCTTTGCAAGAAAGGTTGTTTTGAGGACGTTGTTGCACTATATCGTAAAATGGCTGCCTCAGGCATCTATGCGGATGTACTGACTTATACCACACTTATTGAAGGTTATTTGAAGAAGAGGCAGGTCGAGAAAGCCCTTGAGCTCTGGAAACACGTCATTGACTCAAAACTCGTTCCTAATTCTGAAATCTACAGCGTTATGATTGATGGGTTTTGCAAATCAAAGATGCCCAATATCGCCAAAGGTCTTTTCTTGAAAGTAAAGGCCGTTGGTCGAACTCCTAAAGTAACCGACTACAATGCATTGTTGAGGAACATGTGCAAAGAATGTAGTTTCGAGCAAGCAAAGGCTTTATTCCAAAACATGAAGGAAACAAGCCGTAAACCCAACATCATCTCCTTTACCACAATGATTAACGGAGCCTATATAACAGGTGATATCGATTATGCCAAAACATTGCTAAAAGAGATGTTTGAAGGAGGCGTGAAACCCGATGCCATTTTCTTCTCAACCCTAATCGAGAGATTCTCATGGAACGGACAGATGGACGACGCGTATCTCCTTTTTGATCGGATGGTAACGAGTGGCTTCAGGCCTTGCAGCAAAGTTTATAATTCTTTGCTAACAGGTCATTGTTTAGGTGGTCAGACGAAGGAAGTAATCGAGTTACTTCATAAAATGTCAGCAGATAATGTTACGCTTAATCGACAGATTAGAACGACTATATTTAAGTGTTTTTATCATTCGACTGATTCTAATATGGTTGATAAGTTGCCTGCATTTCCAGAACACGTCCCAGAAGACGCTCCAGAAGAAGACGGGATTTCCTGCAATGATTTTCTTACTGAACTTCAATTGCTCCATTCCAAGCTCCCAAAACCTGTCACTTGAGTCCTTGTTTAATGGTGCTTTACTCATGTCGAGCTTAGATCAACTGGGTTCACTGAGAGTTTCGCCACACTCGTGGTTCTAGGAAAGACGGGTACGAGCCACTTTCCTATGTCCTCAGTCCTTTATCTGGATAAGCTAGAGCCTGGAGGCAACTCCGAGGGATCCTTTTTCGACATCACAAATTCTCATTTGCGACGGCAATATCCGTCGCAAACTTAAAACCCATTTGAAGAGATAAAGACAAAGCTTTTGCGGTTTTCTATGCACTTTTATTTTTGTCTTATATAAACAAGTGAGTCTACTTGACCCGTCGCAAGCTTGTGACGGATATAACCGTCACAACTCACAAGCGAGACTTATTGTTTCTACATATGTCCGATTCTTTACGTTTGCTTTTTTAAAGACGAATCAAACAATATAACACATAACTATATTTTCTCTTATATTGTCATTTATTATGCCAGTGGGAGTAATTTACAAATCGTTTTTTTTAACGCGTTTTTTCGAGGAATGCTATGAATAGTTTTTTCTTAACGCGTTTTTTCGAGGAAGGCTATATCAACATTATTCATAGCCTTCCTCGAAAAAATGTATTTTATAAACTTAAAAAAGCAGCTCAATAACAAATAAGGTCCGAGTGTACTACATCCGATCTGTAATATTTTTCTGAAATTACGTGTTCGATCCCCTTCCATGAGAATGAAAGGAACTCTTTAACCAGCCTGTTATCGACGATGAACGCCTCAATTTATTGCCAAAAAATCTACTATAACTATCACTATCAATTTAGGAAGAATATATCATCTTTACTTCTCCTACTTACAAATTTAATATTCCTCCAAATTCCTCCTTTCTAAGTACTTTAATTCTTGTCCATCAAAACTTAACAACTCTACTAGTAAAAGTACAACTTATCTAGTCATCTTTCTCTTTATCATCAAGTATACGGCGGCCCTAACGTCACTCGAAAATATAATCATTTATTTTTATGCTTAACGTAAATAAAATAGCTAATTAATTTTTTCACAGGTCACAATTTTAGCAGACGCGCCACTAAAAAACTTCACTTTGTCACTCGTTTTTATGCATCACAAAAAAAAAAGAGCTTACACTCTCACAAATCGAGTGGTAACATTTTACGTTGTCATTCTCCGATACAAATTCTCGTTTAAGATTAACAGATTAAATAGTATAAACAAGATAAAAGCATAATACATAGAGATTAAAGATTAACTAATTACTTAGTCCCTGTTATTTTCGACTGAAATGAGTTAAATTGAGCAGTCCCTGTTATTTTGGCCTGAAATGAGCTAAATTGAGCATAATGAAACCGAGTTTAAGTGAACTTAATTGAATGAAACTTAACTAAAAACATTTACTTAGGTCCTATTATTTTCGACTGAAATGAACTAAATTGAGCATAATGAAGTCGAGTTTAAATGAACTTAATTGAGTGAAACTCAATCAAAAGCATAATACATAGAGACTAAAGATTAATATATTACTTAGTCCCTGTTATTTTCGGCTGAATTGAGCTGAATTGAACTTAATAAAACCAAGTTTAACTGCTTAAGTGAACTTCATTAAACGAAACTTAGCTAAATTAAATAAAGTGGAAGTTAGAGTTAATTTGTAGAGAGATTAAATGAATTGAACTGAATGAAACTAAATTAAAATAAACTAAATAATAAATAATACGAGCAGAATGAAACGAGCCGAATTTAAGATTATATACGAGTATTATATAATACGTTTGGATTAAACCTTTTAATTCAAAAACATATTCCCGTCTTAAGATAGACCTATCGCACGGCTCCTATATATACCCATTCCCTATTTCCCCATACACACCAGCTGATATTCAGTTAAATCTGTCAACCTTTAAAAAAAAAAAACAAAAAAAAAGTTTTAAAAAAAACAAATTCAGATATTTTCCACCATGTCGGCGATTTCGCGCCACATATTTACCGGCGCCGCCACGTCACCGCTTACACGGCGGCGCGTGGTCGTGACATCGCCGGTCACACGGCAGCGCGTGACGGTCCTGACGTCAATGTCCGCTACGAGATTTAACAATTCGCCGAAATTTCTCGTTTTACGGTGTCCGACACGCCGGAGGACGCCGGAGATTAGTCGGAAAAAATCGCAGGAGTTGATGTGTGATCGGACGGCGGCGGGAGGTGAGGTGGAGAAGGAGGTTGATCGGTCGACGGAGGTGGTGATGGCGGCAGCGTTGACGGTTGTTCTCGGTGTTGCGAATCGAGTTTTGTATAAGTTGGCGTTAGTTCCGTTGAAGCAGTATCCTTTCTTTCTTGCTCAGTTTGCCACGTTTGGGTATATTTCGCGAATTCTTATATGAGACGGTTTCACGTGATAGTAATTGTTTGTTACGGTGTTACCTCGTAATTTATTTCGAGTATTTATTGCATTTGATCGTATTTTAGTGTGAAACCGTCTCTCAAGAGATTTACTCGTATTATCGTCTGCTTAGTGTTCTGTTCTAGTTACTCAAAAGCCACATTTTGTAGTTGTCAATGCTCATGCAGTATCGCCATTATTAGATTGGAAGCCATTGTTACTGTTACACCGTTTTCGTCTCAATTATTTGTTTGCCAGAGGTAGTTTAATCCATGAGAAAAATAAATGTCCGAGACGGAGAGAGTAGTTATCTAACTTTACGGAGATTTAGTTTGGTATACCAACAAGTCAACGATCATTACAATCAGATTTGTTTGCTTCTGCCATAGTTTTGTTTGATTGAATGTTTGGTGGCGCGCTATTTGCTGTTCGCGAAGTTTATAAGTAGCTGTCATTGAACTAAAGAACCAATTTTGTGTAGTAGTATCGGTTAATGGGATGATACTTAAACCATTGATAATTGATTGTATTGACCTTTGATTGTTGTTTAGATCCCCGTAATGTCGTTTGAGATCTGATCGTTGATGAGAAGGATTGAATAGTACTGATAGACTGGTAGTTGGATTATTTTTTTAGAAATGATAGAGACCGAGAAAATAACTTCGTAGCGACAAGCTCATGAATGCGACCGCAGTGGTTGCTTCTTAGCTCCATTTGGTCAATATTAAGATGCTCTGTTCATGATCACTCCTTATTTAGGGGGAAATAAAGGGTGCTTAGTAGGTTTTGACGATTGAATAACTTGAGAGAAGTGTGGGTCCCAATTTAAAATAATTAAGACGATTTTCCATTGTTGAGTATTGTTTACTAGGAAGATTGGTTTTTTAGTTAATGATGTGGCATAAAATGGCTATCGTTGGAGTCGGGAAGAAGTTCCAATCATCGTGGATTCCCTTAACTCGTTAAATGTTTAATGTAGTTGTCAATGTGGAGATAATAGACCGAGTCTACATTGTACAGCTATTTATATTTGGAGAAGCGAATGTTTAAAGTCGACTCTGATAAATAAAATTGAAAATGTGGGATGGAAATAGTATAATCACTAATCAGTGTGCCCACTCCTTGAAACCTTGAAGACCTTACCTTTTCCGTGTATTTTCATTAATGCAGATACATAGTTGTTTATTTCACAATCTTATATATTCGGCGTCAAGCGGGCATTGTTACTAAAGAGATGCTATCCTTACCTCAACTTCCATATATTGCAGTTGGTCTTTTGGAGGCCTTAGCAGCGGCGTCTGGAATGGCAGCTGGAAGTAAGGTTAACCTTTACTTTGCTCTTTAGTCTAGGCCGATTTTCCTAAATGTTGCTTCTACCAAGCCTTGTGTTTCTACTTTTATAGTACTACAGTTTCGTATAAAGTTACCTACCTGCCAGAGGATTTGTCCTTCCACGCTTTGAGAATGCTGTGGAAGTTGCGTAGAAATGCATGTTAAAATTAGTTTAGCAAGCAGAGAGTACTCACTGGAGAACTCTATTACAATCATAGAAATTAGAAGTAGGATGCTGTGGGTCCAAGCTCCTTTGATTATTGATTGTTGATTTTCTTTTCGTTCTAGCCGTAGGTTGTTGGCAGTTGGCACAACTTTGGTAGTTGAAAATTCTGGCATTGTAGTGATTTTTTATGGGATTATATATCAGATTTTCCATTCACATGTGTTGTTCCGGGTCAACGTAGCCTGATTCTGTTTCTTGTTTATGTGTTTTGGATCAGCCATGCTTCCTGGTGCATCAATCCCGATTTTGTCTCAGGTAACATTTCCCACTACTGACTCTTTTAGTTCCGTTCCTGAAAATGAGAAAACAAGATGATAATCTTTATATTATGAACATGAGCAGATATTGAGTTCGACTTGATATATAGTTTCTGCTGTTAATTTTTTTTTTCTCATGCTTTCTTGTATGTACTTTTCTAGCTTCGATTAGTAATGTAATATCTACTCTTCAACTTTTTTCCGTCCCTCTTTATGTTTGGGGGTGGGAGGGTCCGGGGGTGGATTGTGGGGCTAGAGGACATAGAATTCGATTAAATGATAAATGCTAGTTTGTATGAGAAGAAAATAATTGTCAGCTTATCTGCTGATTGTCTTACATGTTAAGCATGTGTTTTTGTTTGTATTTCGCGGAGATGCGATTATTGCTAGTGCATTGTGATGTTAATGAGCATAACTATCATAATTATTTGCTATATATTGATGTGTTCTATGTTTATAAGAGCCCCTAAAGGAGAAAAACTAGTAAATCATTATTGCCATGCACCGATCGAAATTATATATTCACGATAGTCCTGTTATAGAAACTGATGCATGCTTCATTTTTCTGCAGACATTTCTGGTTTGGCAACTTCTCCTCTCAGTTTTTTTTCTTGGGAGGAGGTACAATGTTAACCAGTTAATCGGCTGTTTCTTGGTCTCCATGGGCGTAATAATAACAGTAGCAAGGTGAGCTTGTCTGCTTTGTATTTATAATTTTTTGTAGTTAATTACTTACTTCGACTAAACATACCTGTAGTTTCAGTTCAGTGGAACAAATATCAGTCACTAGCACAAAGCATATAAGGAGTGTTTGTTATGCTGGTTTAGAATTGGCTTGTATGTTAACCTGAGCCAAGAATAAAATTTAAAATGGTCTGTTTCATATAGCTCTCTTGGTTCGGACTTCAAAATTTCCCTTTTAGACATAAGGAAACGTAACATCTAAGAGAGGAATAGGCAGCGTTCCTTGTGGTAAACATCTTGTTTTCTGCCCCTATCCTCTCCTAGTTTAGACTACTAATGGTGCTTAATTACTCATAATCCTTGTGAAAAGTAACAAATTTCGTTCCTTATGTTGGTGAAATGTAGTAAAAGTCGAGATTTAGAATCAACTTTTTGAAAAATGGCCACATATTGTTTGTTTCTATAGATGGAAGGTGGGTTATCCCATATGACGGGTGATGGCATATTAGGTGATTATCGTTAGATGTTAATGTTGACTTATATTTGAATATGTGCAGCGATGAAATAATAGGTGATTATCGTTTAGATGTTGCTGTTGACTTATTTTTGAATATGTGCAATCTGCAGTGGCTCTAACGCGGGTCCCTCGTTGAATGATGCTGGTTTATTCTGGACTATTTTGATGGTCTTTTCATTCTTCTTACAAGCTGCCGACACAATTGTGAAAGTATGTGCTTTGCCAATCTTTTATCAACTTTATCATTGTTTCTTTGTTTTTGATATTATTTGATGTAGGTTTGATACGGATCTGTCTGATAAGCAAATTGCTATTGGTTTGTAGGAAGTAATCTTCTTGAATGGAACCAAGAAACTTAAGGTATATATATATATATATATGCTACTGGCTAGTACGTTTTATCTTATGTAGTCTCATTGCAAGATTGTAATCCTTTGAAGGCAATAGTGCGAATGTCGTTGTTTTATGCTTCAGCAATATGAACAGCGATTTGGAAAGAAAGAGATAAGAGAGGCCAAATGAATGTTTCTGCCGTGCCTTTCCACTTGTTACTGCTTCCCATATACCTTTATCTCGCCAATAATGAAAGAAGGTTGGGGGATACTGTACGTTCAAATTGATATGCGACAATTACGATCATAAATACTACTCCCGTTGTTACAACATGTTGTGTGCGTTTACTTTTGGAACATAGCTTGAGGAAAGCAACTACAAGTGCGGTTATTGGTCAATTTGGAAAGTCCAACACTATTATGTCCCTGACTTTAAAAGTAAGGTAAAAGTGGTGAAGCTCAGGCTGGAAGCCATGTGCGTTTTGGTGATTTTAGGAAAAAAATACTTATCGGGAAAGTTTTAAAAAGGAATATATATACAACGTGCTGGAACAGAGGGAGCATCACACAATGAGAATGGTCAAATGACTCAAATTTGTGGAAGATGAGATGGTGTGAGAAGATTGTAACTGTAGTTTGGAGACTCATGATTTATTTTAGTAATATGAGCAATTATCTATTTTGATCATAGACACCGATTGATCTTGTTGAATGAACATGAGCATAGCATGTTTGTAGGACATATCTACATTTTGGTGTAATGTATCTTCTAAGAGTGCTCTAAAAGATATTTTTCTGGTTCATGTCGCAGGGAGGTTCAGTGGATCTTTTTGTTGTTAATTCATTCGGATCTGCTTATCAAGTAAGTAGCTTGCAACAAGAATAAACATTTGTCTTGTTCGTAGTCCTAGATATGGCTCTTGTAGCTTCGTGTTAGCCTATTCCCGAGACAGTATAAACATCATCTGCCGATTATGCAGGCGATGTTTATATGCCTTCTTCTACCCTTTTTGTCAAAGCTATGGGGCATACCTTTCTATCAACTACCTTCGTACCTAAAGGATGGAGCAGCATGCTTTCTCAATATTAATAATCTTTCAACTGGTATGGCTTATGTTAACTTTAAGTCTTGTGATTTTTTTTGGGAGTAGCGGACGGATATAAGTGAACATGGGCGGAGCCTGATCTCCTGTCCTTTTGGTTTATATATATATTTTGCAGCATGGTATTATGTATAGCTTTGCTTTTCTCGTTTGAGCCGTCCGTTTTTTTGTTTTTGTTTTTATATCCACCAAATGACAAGTTGCCATTGCCGCTTACATTGAAATTCTGCGACTCACAAAGTGTGTAGAATTTCACCAAGTTAAAATTAATAGGTGCTTGCATATCCAGTGTCAAATATTCTGTTTTTGTTTTATTTTGCTGCAACAATGTTCTATGTTGGAATCGGAAACCATCATATTGTGTTTCTTGGTTTTGGCCAGGGTGTAGTGGCGCTCCTCTGCTGCCTGTACTCTTTGTCATCGTGAATATGGGTTTCAACATATCTTTGCTGCATCTTCTTAAGATCTCTTCAGCGGTGGTATCGTGTCTTGCTTCAACAGTTTCAGGTAATATTAATCTGTCTACGTTATGACTAATCAGTCATGAGATAGCAGATAGTAAGTTCACACATTGAATGATAATCGTAATTTACGGAGTATAATTAATGGAGCAAAAGATTCACTCTATTTGGCTTTGGAGTATGGAGTAAAGTGAAATGTCTCACCAAATGATACGCTGCATTACGCCAACTTCTAATTTCCTCGCGTACCCATGTCCGACGCCCGACACTCGACACTCGGACATGGTATCACACTTGGACACCTCATTTTGGACCAAAATATGAATATTTTTCAATAAAATAGCCAAGCCCGACACTTAGACACATACCCGTGTCGATACTTCTAACGAGTCTGAGTAACATAGATGATACGCCCTTCTTACATTGTGAAGTACTAGTTGATCAATGTTAGTCTCTGCTCAACTTTCACTCTAGGTCGTTTAAAAACATCCATAAAAACCAATGGGAAAGACACTGTTTAGTCCACTCCCCTGTCTTGCTATGTCCGGGAGCATTTGAAGCACTGCGGTACCGGTGGGGTTGAGAATAAGTAATGTAAATTTTCTCGTTCTAATTGAGCGGTCTGTGCAAAAAAAAAAATGACTTGGGGTTCACGCTTTATGCAGTAAGAAAACCACCGAATATCTTATTGTCTGAACTGAAACCGCTACTCCACGATGCTAGCTTCATTCTAAGCTCTTAACACGATTTGAGTTTGTTGACATAATCCCGATCGGCAATAAATGAGCACCATATCTGAACTAGATGGGATATTGAACTATCCAGATCTATGTTGCTCGGACTCTTCGATGTTACCATACGTATCCGTGTCGGAAACTGGACACTCGGACATGGGGTAGAACACTAGACACTTCATTTTAGACCAAAAGCATGGATTTTTTTTCATAAAATAGCCAAATCCGACGCTTGGACATGCATCCGTGTCAGATACTTCTAACAGTGTCCAAGTAGCTTAGATCCAGATATATGATAGATGAACCATCTCAACCAAAGCCTTAAGGTGATGGTTGAGGCTCAACTATTATTAATATTCCTAATACGCTCCCTCACTCAAATGCCCATTGGGCTTGAAGAGTGTTTAGTTTGCACAGGCCCACCCATACCGTGTGCTGGTTTCCACTTCGTGGTTTTTGAGGGGTTTTGAGGTTGCCAGGATTTGAGCCCGTGACCTTCGGTCATACTGGCTCTGATACCATGATAGATGAACCGTCTCAACCAAAACCGTAAGGTGATGGTTGAGGCTCAACTATTATTAATATTCCTAATAATATATTCATTACCGCTTCCCTGTTTACTTGAGGGGTTTTACCTGGCAAGTCGTATGTTATGTTATTCCCGTCAAGTTACTCTTGCGGGCCTTGTTGTTACGTGAAAAATGATAAAATGCTGAACTGTTGACTGTCGTGATACCGTGTTGCAGTGCCATTGTCTGTGTTTGTGTTCACCTTACCACTCCCCTACCTCGGACCTGGAACCGCTCTTCCTCCAGGTTTTGTCGCCGGTGTTGTCATTCTCGTCTTGGGCTTGATGTTCTATGCACGGAGACCTGCACTGGTGCCGGCTACTGCACCCGGTTCATAAACTAGGTTCCTTTTTACTGTACGAAAAAAGAAATCGAAGCAAATTTGTTACAGTAGTCATTTAAGAGTTTTAGTCACACATTTTGTTGTATGTTTGTGAAAGGTCTAAGAGTTAGAACTTAGAACTGATAATTTCAGAGAAATGTATCCTTCTGTATCACAAATTTTTGTATAAGACGGTCTAATTGTCGTCTAAATAACGGCCAAACTACGACATTTTGGATTCGCAGTATTAACAGTTCCTGCTTTAACTAACGTAGCGACAATTACTGCAGTTAATGTAATCGTCTCTTGGCGTGATGCTGAAAATTATTGTGATCGAATTGTGAAGGCAATTCGGCCCTTGCGGCTTTACTCCCTCCGTCTCTAATCAGATGTTTATCGGGATTTGGGACGGAGGGAATATTTTTTTTTGTTGTCTTGGTATTTGCTTATCGAGCAGCGTTAGTGTGCCAGCATTACGATAACCGACGTCTAGTTTATGGCGTTCGGTTGTTCGTTGTATATATGTTGGCAAATTCATTGGAAGTCGCTCCTCCATGATCATAGAAAGCGTTACAGACTTACAGTAGACGTCGGGAATTACGAGTACTCCGTAACATTTACTCGTATACTTGAAAAAACGAGGGGATTCGAAAGTCAGTGGCATGTCTGTCATGAAAAATACATTACGACATTATTTATATTGTGCGACTTGCTAAATAGATCGGTTTTATATAAGACTTCTTTTTTCCGACTTTGTAATTTAATTTCTCATAAAAGTAAGAAATTTAGCAAAAATGTTGAGCATCCTACACCCTACAGTTACCAGCATCATTGCATTCCCGCATCCTATCGGTCTAAAATTTAAATCGGGTTATATAGATAGATGAGACCGAAACAAAATGACTTAGTGTAATCTTGAAGACGGATACGGATACAGATACCTTCGTCTTAAGGAGACTAACTCATTTAATTTGATAGGTTAAAGCATTGTTCTTCAATGCTGCATGTTGCTGGAAGGATTCGAGTGGCATTGTTCTAGAGTACTCAAAACTCGAGCCACGCCTTCGACAGAAGACGGTGGAATGCTTGGTTGGCTGAAAAACGGCGAATAGCTTCCTAATCGAGTGAGATTCACATTCAATATTTTTAAACTTCTTACTGTGAAATCGTTCCTCTGTCATTTGATCTGTATGACCGTTATGATTTCTGACTCTGACTCGACACATTTTCACAGCGATGCATTTTGCCGCCTTCTATTGCCCTTTTTAGGAGACTGGTAAGGGGCGGGTACATATTCCGCGCCCTTTTCCTTAGAGTCATGTTATATCTGAGTACGTCCCTAAAAATAAGGAGTCGAATTGTAACATACAGACGATACAGTAAGTTATTAGTATGCTTAATTAGATGATCAGCTACGAATTAGGATCAATATGGTACGGTCTACCGGAGTATATATTAGCATAAGACGTATATAAATAGAAAATAAACAGCATTTTGATAATAATTATCAAATAATAAAAACAAAATGATAAATTAAAGGTCATAATAATTATTCCAAAAATAGTAGAGGATCATAGATTGCAGTATCCATAGCCTAAAGCCATTAATAACAGAAATTTTTTGTTGAAAAAACAGTTAATGTTCCCGGTAAATCCTCCCTACCTGTTTTCAAGGATTATCTCTTTTCTTACCTCTCAATGATCTTCTCAAACCCGTTTCAAAAATCGTTTCATTTTCACCTAAACTTCCTTAGCATCACCTGTCCTTTCCCCTGCATTGAATTTTCACCTTGATTCGTACTTGCATCCTTCATTCCTGTTGTCTCCGTAAATAGCTGGTTTTTATCTTTTTCGTCTATACACTACCCCTGAAAGCGGCCTCATTTCCGAAACTGTCTTTTGTTAATCATCTCCTGCCTTCTCATGGGCAATTGTTGCCCCGGAGGCAATGCAGCTCCAACAGAATCCCCTGATGACGAAAACCCGGCTGGTGGGTCAATTTCCAATAATAATGCAGCGAATCATAGCAGTCATAAACGAGATGGGTCCTCCTCCTCTAAGCCCCCTCCTTCAGCCTCACCTGGACCAAGCAGCAAGACGAAAAAACAGGCCCAGATGGGGCCGGTGTTGGGCCGACCCATGGAAGACGTCAAATCCCTGTACAGTTTCGGGAAGGAGCTAGGCCGTGGTCAATTTGGGGTCACCCATTTAGTCACACATAAGCAATCTGGGGAGCAATTCGCTTGCAAGACTATAGCTAAGCGGAAACTGTCCAATAAGGAGGATATTGAGGACGTAAGACGAGAAGTTCAGATAATGTATCACTTGACAGGACAGCTTAATATCGTGGATATAAAGGGCGCGTTTGAGGATAAGCATTCGGTCCATTTGGTGATGGAGCTTTGTGCAGGTGGGGAGCTCTTTGATCGGATCATTGCCAAAGGTCATTATACTGAACGAGCTGCTGCGTCCTTGCTCAGAACTATTGTGCAAATCGTGCATACTTGCCATTCCATGGGTGTCATTCATCGGGATCTTAAACCCGAGAATTTTCTCCTCTTGAATAAGAATGAGAATTCTCCCCTTAAGGCCACTGACTTCGGTCTATCCGTTTTCTTCAAGTCAGGTTTGTATTTCCCCTTAAAAGGTTTTTGGGTCGAGTCACGTTTAACAGGTCGAAGCATGAATCTTAATTGAATACTCGTAGTTGATTTCTACAGGGGACACATTCAAGGACATTGTTGGGAGTGCATACTACATTGCACCAGAGGTCTTGAAGCGAAAATACGGGCCAGAAGTCGATATATGGAGTGTAGGGGTGATGCTATACATTCTGTTATGCGGAGTTCCTCCCTTTTGGGCAGGTAACTAAATGACCGCTTTTCCTTCTGTAACATCTCGACTTTTTTAACTAAATGCAACTTTTTCTGTCACAGAAACCGAACATGGTATATTCAACGCGATCCTAAAGGGTCACGTCGATTTCACGAGTGATCCATGGCCTCAAATTTCACCTCAGGCAAAGGATTTGATCAGGAAGATGTTGAACACTGACCCGAAACAAAGACTCACAGCTTATCAAGTTCTCAGTAAGTTCTAAAACGCGCTGTTTGTTTTTCCGTTACATATAAATCAAGTTCTAACGCGATTTCTGGCAGATCATCCGTGGATTAAAGAGGATGGCGAAGCACCTGATACTCCTCTCGACAATGCTGTTTTGGACAGATTGAAACAGTTCAGAGCGATGAACAAGTTCAAGAAAGTTGCTCTTAGGGTTAGTATCAAAATCAAACCACCTAAAATCTACACCGTATGTGAAACATTCATCAGATGTGATTTGTTTTGGATTAATTAGGTGATCGCGGGATGTTTATCAGAGGAAGAAATCATGGGACTGAAGGAGATGTTCAAGAGCATGGACACGGACAATAGCGGGACTATAACTCTAGAAGAGTTGAAACAAGGCATGCAAAAGCAAGGGACTAAGCTCTCTGAGTATGAGGTCAAACAATTAATGGAAGCTGTAAGTATTTTCTTTCCGAATCATTAACAAGTTTTCCGTCTGCAGTTATCCGCTTCCTTGTGACTCCGGTTTGAAAACTTATGTGATCGTTGTTGAAAAAAAAAAACAGGCAGATGCAGATGGAAACGGGCTTATAGACTACGAGGAGTTCATCACTGCAACAATGCACATGAACAGAATGGACAGAGAAGAGCATCTGTACACCGCGTTCCAGTACTTTGATAAAGACAATAGCGGGTATGAGTTTTGTATAAGACCGTCTCATATATATTTAAATTTAAAACCGACATTTCAATGGTCTTAAACTGAGCTTACCTGTTTTTCTTGGTACAGATACATTACAATAGAAGAGCTAGAACAAGCACTACGCGAATATGGCATGCAGGATGGAAGAGACATTAAGGAAATCGTTTCTGAAGTCGATTCTGATAATGTAAGCGAGAGTTCTGAAGTATTATATATTCCTCAATTTCTAGTAAAACATGTTTTTTGACGGGTCTTAAAACACGAAAAATTTACAGGATGGCCGGATTAACTACGATGAATTTGTGGCAATGATGAGGAAAGGAAATCCTGAAGCCGGAAACTTGAAGAAACGACGTAGCATAGAATTATGATTTGAGCATGGTTTGAGTGAAGAAATGACTTAGTCTAGGTCCAATGTATATTATTCGTTCTTACGAAGAAACGGGTGGTGAATTATGATTGTGAAGACGGTTTTTTCTGTCCGAATCAAGAAGGATAACAAGATGGAAAAGCTTATTCTCGCTATATTTTGGGAGTTCGGATCATCTGTCTCATTCTCGTGTCCCATCTTACATTCAGGTGGTATGTAGGTGACGGTTGATAGCGAGTTACTTCCTTTTTTTCTTTTTTATTTCCTCTTGTACTCGTATTTGAGAAATTGAATCATAGCAGTCCGAAAGGACGTCTTATGATTAGGGTTCGAATCCAAGTAAATTGACACATAGCTAGTCGACAGTGCGACAGTCCGACACCCTATTACGATTAGCATTTTTTCGCTATTTTCGTGACACGAAAACCTCACTTTTTCCATTGATTTAGCCATAATGCAACACATACAGTACAGGGTGGCAATTTGCTCACCACTGCATTTTTTTCGACATTTTTGGGTTTAACCTTACAAAGTCGATAGTGTACTCGCTTTCATTGAAGTAGAGCCACGAAGTACAGTCGGTCGGTCCTTGAGCGGGTCCCACATTAGCGCCAAGACGCGGGTCTCGAGATCAAGGATGGGCTGAGAAGTAAGCAAGCAAGCCTACTAGAGGAGCATTGATGTATGTAGTGGGCTCAGACTCCTGAAAGTATGGCCTTGAATCGGGAAAGGCATCCGTGACGTTTGGCCCACCAACGACTGCCCCGATTAGCCTATTTGGGTTCCGGTTGGGGCTCAGGAAATACTTTGAACCCTCTTTGCAACCGATACGAGTAGGATGGATCTTGACTGATGGTAGTGAACTTCCCCTATGATGTATCCTCTGTGGGTAATGTGACCCATAACCCACCATATATGACATTTCTAATGGATTGTCACCCAATATGTAATCAACCTGCATTCACATACACCACTCGGAAATTAGACCTGTCAAACGGGTCATTCAGGGTCAAGTACATCATGGGCCATCTGGGTATGACCATTAGACTTGGCAAATCCCGGCTAACAATTTATAGGGTCATTTTTGTGTCGGGCACTCCAAATTCGGATATTCTAGATTTCTGGGTCGTTTCAGGTCATTTTTATCAAGTTCGGGTCAATTTTGGATCCTAGATCCACCTTATCTGATTGAGTCATTCCGATCGAATCAACTTTGCCTGATCTAATGACAATCTAGGTTCAATTGGGTCATGAAATCTCATGGCATTTAAGGGTTAGGACTTAGAACGGATTGATGCATATAACTTCGGATCAGGTCAAGTCAAGTCAAGTCATATTCAATTTATTTCCGAATAGAAAGAGACAGAAAAACATAATGTTATCCACGGTCACCGATAAACAATTAAAAATTCGAAAAATCGAGTTTTAGTTATTGGGTGGTACTATATACTACTATACCAAACAAACAATTATTTCTCATAATGATGTTATTGAGTGGATTAAACTGTAAAGTACAAAGAAACAATATAATTAGAATCCTACAGTTGGGAACTATGCCAAAACAAAAAGGGTAGCCTTTAATCATGGAGGATAAAGTATAGAAAACAAACAAAATTAGCAAGTAAAGGGAATAGTATGAATAGTGAGATCCTATATTTTCCGATCTGTACGACTCGACCCATTTCTAACCTGAATTGGGTTAAAGTTGGAAAAAATAAAAGTTATAAAAGGGTTTTAAGTTAAGACGGTTTTGAATAAGAATTTACCTGACGTTTAGCCAAGTGTTTAAGGAGGGAAGAGGAAGCCGAGACGCCGTCGCCACATGGCACTTGGTGATTGGAGTGGCTTAGATAGTTAGAGTATGCTAGGAGTAAAAATGATAAGGATGTCACATGTTGCATGTTGCTACCTCCTGGCTTGAATATTAGACCACCTTCATAATTTTCACATAAATAGCAATTTAATTATCACAAATTCGAATCGATAAAAATATATCTGTTGCAAATTTACAACGTTATAACGGGTTAAATAGTATTCATACGGGTAAGATAAAACAAAAACATAATAACTGGGAAGTTAGTAATTTGTTTTGTTTTATCTATCCACATGAATAGTATTTGCCTTGTAAACTTAATGTATTGCCTAAAAACTAAAACTCGACGACAAAATGAATTTCCGAATACCTAGAATACAATCGAGACATCACGATATATAATAGCATGTTAAGGAAAAATTATAAAATTTATATATAAATATTCTTTGGAGTTGATCGATTTTAAAACTATTTGTGATAATATGTAACTTATTTACCGGGTGAATATTGAACTTCAGAACGAGCGATTCCAGGCAAGATCGAACATATGAAATTATCTGCATTGTCCTTAAAATTCTTCAAATCATCAGCTTTACCCATCAAAACTTCCTACAAAATTGCACATCCAATATAAAGTTTTTAGGGTTATATAGGATTAAACATCATAAGTGAAATATATTGCCTAAAATTACTCTCGGTTTCCTCGTCATTTCTTTACATTTTCCTTGTTTAAGTGTCTCAATCGGATCTTTTTATTTCCATTTTACATTTCTCATATACTTAATCCTTACGATAAAAGCAAATGTAAAGAATTAACCGGCAGGTCGGAGGGAGTATATTTTGAACAAGGACATGAAAATAAATTAGCAAAAGACTTCAAATGAGAACAATTGAAGACCTTAATTCAATAGGATTAATTAAGAACAATAATCCAACTATGAACGATCTTCTCATATTAATTCATACTACATTTTAACTTAGAAAGCGATTGATTTTAACTTGTTATTTTGTAACGAAAAATGTATATAATAATAACTATTCAATTTACCTCTCTTCAAAATGATCACTCCCTTGTATATTTTTAGCTGTCATTTAATACAAATGAGATTTTTTAACTGATCGACCTAGTGTTAATTCCCCAACCCAAACCCAAACCCAAACCCGAACCCTCAAATATTTATATCAAGATCCACCCAGTCGACATTTTTTTCACTCTTTTCAACTCCAGTTGAGTCTTTCTTAAAACTACTATACTATCTATCTTAAGCTTAAAACAGGTCAATTATATATAATTTTTTTAAATATTTTTTAGGAAAAATAATATAATTTGGATTATATATTTAACTCGTCTTAATCTTAAACCGTTCCCGAATTCATATATTTTAGTACATTTTTAAAATTGACAAGTTGACAACACATGAGTAGTGATGGCAGAAGAATCTAGTGAAAGGAGGGAGTAAAAACAGAGATCAGAGTTCTCAAACACACAAGTCAAACATCACTCTGAAGTCTCTGAACCAGTATGTGAATGCCCAGAATCGCAATTTCTGAAATCTTTTTGTGTTTTCCATGCTTTTCCCACATGCATTTGCCAGTTATATATTTCGAAAGTGGCACGGACATTATTCGTTACAAGGTAAAGAGTAAGGGGTTGTTTGGTTGGCTTTTAAAATCACGTGAATTGAAAAATCATGGGAAGTGGGGAAATTGATTCTTGTTTGGTTGCCCAATTCATGGTAATTATAACTTCCATAGGAAGTTCTAATTCCTACGTTATGTAGGAAGTCAATTACCTAGCCCCCTCTATGTAATTGGAAGTTCCCGCATGAATTGAAATTCCTACATTCAACCAAACAACATTTATCTAATTCACGTGATTTTTAAGTTCATACGAATTTTATCTTCCTGGGAATTTTATCTTCCCATGCCGAACCAAACGACCCCAAATTAGAGAATTATATAACCAGATGTATATATTTGGTAGCGGCAATGAAGTTTGGTCCAAATTTCAGCCAGGGTTGAAATTTGGGTTACATTATTCGTCCTTTAAGTATATGTTTTGTGAAATGTATCTTAATTAACGGTAAACAATTGATTGGGGTTATTTTAAATAATTCTGCCATAAAATGATTTATAAAATTTTATTCAATGTAAGATGACTGGAGTTGTAAAAGTATTTGATAATTGTAAAATAGCTAAAAATATAAAAAATTATCTCCCCTAGGGTTTAAATACAAGATCTGTTGGAGCATATTTGCGACTAGCTACCACTATGCCACTTAAAGATCATGTATTAGGGCCATCCGGCCCGGGAATAGTTCCGTCCTTGTCTAATAGTATAGATTTCGAGTTTTATAACAAAAAATTTGAGCTTATACATATATTTTACGAGCTTTATTGAAATGAATCTGAGCGTCTTTATTAAAAAAAATTGTAAATCAAAACATTATATTGAAACTTAAAAAAAATACATATAAAATCCAAAGATTTTAGTTCGATTTATTGTCGTTTTTATTAGTTTAGTTTTGCTTGAATGCTCGATTCAATTTATGTACCTTGGAAATAAGAACGTTGATACCGGCATGCTTATTATCCCATCCAAATTCGTTAATGGTGTCTCCGGCTTTTAAGATAACCTCGTTTCTCACTATATATTCTCTGTATTCGCGTCTCTGTGTAGCCTTGTGCAACCATGCCGCTCCCCATAGCAACTCGTCCTGTTCATGTTTGTCAAAATCAAAATTTAATTAAGCTTATATATATTATTCATGAATTTCATTATAATTATTTAAAACCAATATTTTTATAATAACGTTTAGATCCTTTTAAATAAATCTCGAATAATTCATTTTTTCTATACAAACATTCAATACAACTGATTTTATAGTCTACTTACTAGTAATATAAGGAAATTTGTTTACCTAGTCTTGATGAGTTTTATTACTACGACATTCTCCCTCTTAGGAGACACTAATTGAGTAACCGTAAGATGCAATTATTTGTCTATGAGAATGTAAAATAGTAGTCAATACATTTATGCTCATACTTAATCCGTTATTATGTGACGGGTATTCACCTGTCACAAATGAGAATTTGTATGCTACAAGAGATGCACAAAAATGGTATAGACCTAAACTATTAATGTAGCCATGCATAATTCACATGATACGTTACGAGAAAAAAAGGGACTGAACCTGAAATTAAATGAGGAAAACCGATAAAAAAGCGAATTATAAAATGTAGTCGTAATATTCTAACAAAAAAAAAAATGTACAATATCATTCATTTCATTATTCATTTCATTATAAACAGTCTCTCAGAATTAATAAAAAGTCGAGTCAATTAATTACCTGGTAACCATTAACGTCACAATAAAAAGGACACGCTCCTCTTCGAGTATTTGGATTATTACTATATGCACCTCGATATTTATCTGCGAAATCAAACACCTATACAACAACAACAACAAAAAAGCTAAATTATCATTACTGTAATTCTTGTTTAAGGCAATTTTACTGTAGTTCTTATTAGTTTATAATTAAAACGATTTTACATCAGACTTTCTGGTCGTTATTACATATCCTATCACTCATAATATCATCAAAATAAACCATTAATTACCCACCAAAAGAGACATATATACAGGATTATTAGTCCTACATACTAATTAACACTTTAATTAATTTATAATTTAGTTTTACACAACTTTTAATGTTTCTTGAATCAATTAGCATGACCTTAATTAACGGAGTAAATACAAAATAAAATCACTACTTTTGTGGAAGATTTATTCTTAAGTTTTGTGCATGTCACATGCATTAGTCCTACATGCTACTACCACTTTTTTCTAAAGAGACAAAATAATAATTATATGCGTTTTTTAGAAGACCGTCATGAAATGATACTTTTCTTTATAATGATATCTGTAATATCGTCCTAGAGTATGAGACGGTTTTTCTAATTGCAATATCAGGAGTAATGAGTATAATTGGCTTGCTTAAAACTTACTTTTTCTTTCCTTTTTTTTGGTGGCTCGAAGTCTATTTAGGCATAGACTCGGGCCAAGAATGCTCCACAAGATTTTGCTCTTGAGGAGGCTTGAACCCGGGTCTCCTGGGACTTTCACCCAAGTTTTAACCACTAGACTCCACCCTTGCGGGCTAAAACTTACTTTATCCTACAAGAAATTAGAACTAACAAAAAAGTTACATTAATTAATATAATCCTAGTATTTTACTATTTTAGACCCAAAATAATTAAATATAAATAACTCTAAATTAGGTTAGATATAAATCGACCTGAATTAAACCGAAATTAAACTAAATTTGACATAGCGGAGTAGATACGGTCCATCCAACTTAACTAAAACCGATAGTAAAAATAATCTGAATTAAACCGAGATTGAATTAAAACTTGATATAGCCTAATTGAGGCCAATACGATAATAATAATAACACGTTACCTTAACGGCCTGACTCAATAAAAGCCGAGAATAACTAGGATCACGTTTCCTAAACACGATGGAGGCGGCCGCTAATGCAGCGGCCGTCTCCGCAGCAACGTCCGACCCGGGATTACTCGGGTCAATAGAGTAAACGGTTCGTAACGTGTCCATATCCTCAGGACGTTCCCAACAGTTATGGTCCGAGTAAGGATCACCAACTTGTACATACATTATGTCCGGCACGTGACACGTGGCTTTTAATAGATAGTCCGTGCCCCAACGCACTGCATCGAGTGCGTGGGGCAGCTGAGGTCCCATGTTTTTACCAAAATCGACCACGCTCCACGATAGGAGCGTGGTCGTAAATGCCATTGGAAATCCGAATTTTACGTTGTCTCCTGCGTCGTAATATCCTCCTGATAAATCCTTCTGCACATTTGTATTTTAAGACCGATTAATTAAGATAATTCGTGCAATTCTAAATATTATTAAAATCAAATACTATAAAGTACATAGTATTTAATCGGTTTTTCTTACTTATACATTTAGTTCACGGGTTAAAATTACATAAAATCCACAATAAATGGCTTACGTAGCGACCGTATCCTTAAGACACATGTTTGAAAATTGATTAAAACCCGAGTGGCTTGAAATAAATTAAATACGCCCTGTTGAAAATTAAAAATTACTAAAAAAAGGAAAGTAAATTAACTTTTCCTTAATTATTTGTTTACTTTTTTATTCTGTGAAATGTATTTTAACCAGACTGTCGTGGCATAAGTAAGTTATTAAAAATAGGGCACGTGTTAGAAAAACCGATTAATACGAGAATTGCTTCGTATGAAACTCGGTACTCTAATTCACAATGTAGGTAAAAATAAGAATAATATGTGAGGGCGTTTTGATAAATAGTTACCACTTTTGATTAAACAGTGACAACTTTTTTAGTTAAAAATGTTCTGTTTATCAAAAAAAATGGTCAAATTTTGCTAAAAACACGGGATAAGACCGCCGCACAGGATAATGACTGGAATAAGATAGGAACAGAGGAACGTACACCAACGGAGGCGCCATCGTGGAGAGCGGAGTCACGGCGCCAACGAAGGCGTTGATTTGAGGGGAGTAGGCCAGAGCGTTGTCCTTCGAAAAAAAGGATACTTTTACAGAGCGCGTCATAGTAGTTATGAGTGTCCCCAAAGGAGGACGAGGGCGAGGACGAGGACGAGGACGAGAAAAGGAGGAAGAAAATGAGTAGGGCAATGTTAGAAACATTTCCCGCCATTTTCATGGTTGAAGAAATTGAATAATATTGAAGTGAGTGAGTGGAAACAGAGTGTTGTGGTTGTTTATTTATAGTGGGAAAAAATGGGTGGGGTTCATTCATTCCATTGGATTCTATGGAATAATTTGTCATGTAATTATGTTTGACTAGTGTTTATGTCTCTAACTTTGATTAGAGTACATCTGGTAAACGAGTTAATCGGATATAATTTGAGTGGATTAGTTTGGACTGGGTTATTTTGGGTTTGTGGAATTGCGAGTTTATTGTGGATAAAAACGATTAACATACGATTTAAAATAAATACATTCAAAAAGTCTGAAATTATTTTAAAGGTCGTGTTGTAAATAGACAAAATAAGTTGTATATATACATTATTCTATGTTATTTTGAGAAAAACTTATGCTTTCAATATTTATTACTCATATAAGATATAATGAGCTATAAACAGTATGCGATGAACCTGCATTCATCGATCCTCCGACAATTGTGTAAAATTGATTGGTACTTGTTATTTGGGGTTGTAATCGAATAGGTTAACAAATGAAATCAGCTCATACACGTGGTAGGAAAAATTAGGAGAAAAAGAATCGTTGATCGGTACGACCTCCAGAACGACTCAAGTTGAAGTATCAAGACACGGTTTTCGAGATTAAAGGATCCCGAAACAAATTTTCCGAAAATCACACAGAAGGTTCCTCGGGAAGATAAAGCGACATAAAGTTTGAGGAGCAATGGAGGACACTTGAGGGTGAAGGTTTTAGATAAACGAACATTCATCAAACCTCCGATAATTGAGCAAACTGGATTAATACTCGTTATTTGGGGCTGAAATCGAATAGGTTAACACTCGATTTGACCTTGGAGACGTGGTTGAAAAACTGGGAGAAAAGGTAACATGATCCGGTACGACCTTTCGAACAACTCTGAAGTGTTTAATACACGATATTACATCTTCCGCAATTTTTTTCCCAGAAATCACAACGAAAGTTCCACGGGTAAGATAAACCAACAACATAAAATATGAGGAGTGATAGAGGACATTTAGGGGTGTCGATATTCGGAAAACCAGCATTTGTCGAATTCCGATAATCGTGCAAAATGAATTAATACTCGTTATTTGAGGGAAATCGAATAGGTTAACACCTCAAATGACCTCAGACACGTGGTTGAAAAACTCGGAGAAAGAAAAACATGATCCGGTACAACCTCTCGAACTGTTCAAATTGAATTGTATAATACACCATCTTTAGTATCCCGTGTCCCAAAACAAAGTCCTCTTAGAAGTTCACAGAAGGTTCCACGGATCAGATAAAGCGGTCATGCAAATTTTTAGGAGCAACAAAGTAATACATTTGGAAGTGCCGGTATGCAATAAACCATCATTCGTCAATCCTACGATAATCGTACAAAATTAATTAATACTCGTTATTTGAGGCTAAAATCGAATAAGCTAACACCCGAAATAACCTTAGACACGTTAAAAACCTGGGAAATAAGAAAACGTGATCCTGCATGACTTCACAAGAGGCTCACATAGTCCCATGAAGGTACATGTAAATTATAATACACGATTTTAGAGTCTAAAATCCCTAAAATAACAAATTATAATACTCGTTATATGATAGCTTATGTATATCGTCATACCGACATGTGTCATAAATAATTCGAAATTTATTTATATGTATATAATTAATCATCTTTTTTTTTTATATTATTAATTACGGTATTTATCTAAAGTTAAAAACATGTCACAGTAAATAATTAATTTGCTTATCTCCAATATTATTAACTATATTCAACTAAGATTAAAAAAACATACCCGTGAATTTTACGGGTTAGAACCATAAATTATAATACACGATTTTAGAGTCTAAAATCCCTAAATAACAAAATTCTTCGAAAATTACCCTAAAAAACCTCCACGTGTCAATTAAACCTACTTGCAAAGTATCAAATAACTAACTACTAACTCGACTACTCGCATAAATTATTTTCCCGCCCAACTTCACAGAATCACAATTAATTCCAAACCCTAATTTTCTTCCCCTTTCTTTTGATTCTTCCTCCAATTTCATCCCTTTCAACGAAAATCATACATTGAAACTCAGCGTATAATTTCTCTATTGATTGCAAATTCTTAAAAGTCGCGATATGTACTCTGTTTCACATGTATTGGTTCACGTTTTCTTTCGAATTTGATCGATGACGATAAGTCTAGGGTTTCTTTTTCTGGTGATTGAATCAGTTGATTGAATTTTGATCCTAAATCATGAACAAAAGATTACGCAATTCATTGATTGGTTTGCAGGTATACAATACAAACACAAATCTTGCTAATTATTATTTAAAATGTTTTAAAGTTCTTGCAATTTCCGTGTTGATACTTACGAATTATTTGCTATTTGCTAATTTATTACAGTGATTGCAAGAGAAATGTCAATTGCTGAGAATCGTTGATTAACCCAGGTACGATCGACATCAATAAATCGCTCTGATTATATGATTAAACCATCATCCTGTAAGAGAAATGTCAATTGCTACTTACTTATTTTCAAATGTTTTTGGTTCTTGCAATTAGTGTTCTAGGATTATTTGGGTTGAGTTTTTTTTTTCCCGGGGCGCGTTTTTAGGATTATTTGTGTTGAGTTTTTTTCTCGAGGCGCAAATCTTAATCACAAATTCTCATTTACGACGGGCTAATTCCGTCACAAACGTTAATATCAAATCGTTACTTAGTGTTTTAGGATTATTTGTGTTGAGTGTATTTTTCCAAGATGCCCATATTAATCATAAATTCTTATTTATGATGGGCTAAATCCGTCGGAAAGGTTAGTATCAAATTGTTACTCTAGGCTCGAGAGGCGTTTTTGGAAGTAGCACATTAATTTCAATTAGAGGATTATACAAACAGATGTATACATGTAATATAAATTTCGAGCTTTATAACAAAGAATTTGAGCTTATGTATATATTTTACGAGTTTTATTGAAAAGAATTTTAGCGTCTTTATAAAAAAATTATAAATCTAAACATTATATTGAAACTCAAAAGTAATACATATAAAATCCAAAGATTTTAATTTTAACACTAAAAAATTATAGGGCAAGAAAAAATTGTTAAAGGCTCGAAAAAAATTACATATAAACCCAATTAGATTTATATTAGATGTACGATGCTCATATACATCTGGAAATATAATAATATTTGTGTATGTTGGTCTAATGGTTTATGGTTATTAAGACTATTTCTTAGTTAAATGCCGGTCATCGATTCTATCCTTGTATTGAACAATTTTTATTTCATGTTTTATCGTCCTACATTTTGTCGAACTGAACAATTTTCAAATAACTCGAAATTTTTATTGTTAAAACTCTTTACGCACCCCGTCTATCGAATCCTAAAAATGTATCTACTAGGCTCCCTTTACGTATAAATTAAATACATTATATTTTACATTTTTTTGCATAAAGGGTTATTATTAAAGTTCAATAAAGAGTTTTTTGTCAGATAACACCTAACATTTACACTGTCTGTAGAAATAGTACTATCCTCCGTTTTTATATAATGTACCCATTTGTTGAATATATGATTGTAGTATTTTAATAAAATGGGTACATTATATAAAAATATGGAGGAAGTACCTAAATTTATTTTTTTTGCCCAACAACCCCTAACATTTTCTATTTTTTGTCTAATAACACCAAAATCAGTTTTCCGTCAAAAAAAGTCAAGATTCCGACTTGACTAACGGTAAATTTGAATTGACGCTTCTTTCTTTTCCCTTGATGCATTTCATTACTCTCTTCATCATCCTTTTCTAAACCCAATTTTCCCTTTTGTTAATTTCCCTTCAATTAAACTTAATTTTCCTCCAATTAAATACTTATGTAACCTCCCCTTAGTTATTTAATTCCTCAATTTTCAAATTAAAACCCCAAATTGGGCTTACTTTGTCCGGTTTTCTCTTTTTCCCTCACCATCCTTTCAACCCAATGTCTTATTCAAGCTCATCCAGAGACGGTTTTGCGTGGGTGTTGCTTTTTTAAGTGGATTGATGAAGACATGAGTTATTAGCAAAAAAAAATGTTATAAATGGTTTGTTGAATGAAAATAAGCCACTTAAGACTAAGATTCATTGTCAATTACTTTTACAATGCACCAGTCAGTGGAAAAGAAAGAATGAAGAAATAAGGTCAAATCAATTTCACCGTTAGTCAAGACGGAATCTCGACTTTTTTTGACGGAAAACTGATTTTGGTGTTATTTGACAAAATACAGAAAATGTTAGGTGTGGTTGGGCAAAAAAAATAACTTTAGGTACTATTTCTACAGACAATGTAAATGTTAGGTGTTATAACAAAAAACTCTTCGATAAATATAAGTTTGGAGTTCTATTTTAACAATTTAATCTAATTTGACATTCTAATATTAAGGTTGTCTTACACAATACGACAGCAATTCTTTTTTAGTTCATATTAGGCATCTTCAACAAGGCAATAAGCAAAACACAAATTCTCGTTGGAGACGGACACTATCCTATCCATCACAAGTTGAAGACAAATAGTGTCCTTTGTATATCCTCTAACATTATTATAAGAGTAAAATATATGTCTTAAGCTTGTGACGGATATATCCGTGACAAGCAAGACTGTTTGAAAAAAAAATAACATCTTTTTCTTTATGTTTATGACTCTAGGATCTATAATTTAATATTTTTAAAAATGGTTTGGGTTGATATCTTATGCTAAAATAAAATGATTTCGTCTCATTTATTATTCACCCGAAGTTTTTCATATGGTGACGTGAATGTATATATTTGCATATTTGTTAATGTAAATTATACTTCATCTATTCCATTGAAATGTATATATTTAGTTAAAATACTGCTCTCAAATGAATAAAAATAGACATATCCAAATGGGACGGAAGAAGTTAGTTAGAGATTACAATTTCAACATAAATGGGTTTTAATGAATTAGCATTGACATTTACGAAATTTATTTTTCTTACACATCATTATACATACTTATAAATAAGTTTCTAAAACATCCCTATAAAATAAGTTTGAAAACAAAATCTATATACCATATTATATACTCCCTCCTATTCTATGTATTGTTCCCTATTTCCTTATTCGGTTATTCGGGTTTTCTTCCCTATTTTCTTTTTTGGAAGCATTTGTGTGGTCTAAATTCAATGGTAGATGGGTCATTGTGTTTTGTGTGGTCCAAATCATATTCCTTATTTTTGGGGCAAAAATGAAAGGGGAAGAATATATATAGAATAGGAGGGAGTATATATATCTCCGCAATCTTGCACGAGCTTTAAACTATTTGAGGTGTATAATACATTTTTTTTAATTACAGGATCCCAGAACAAAATTCTCCGAAAATCACACAAGGTTTGAACGTCAGATAAAGCGACCATACAAAATTTGAGGAGCAACGAAGTCTATTTGGGGTACAGGTATGTGATAATTAAACCAACATTCATGGTATCCGATAATTATGCAAAATACATTAATAGTCGTTATTTTAGACTTAAATCGAATAGGTTAACACTTGAAATGACATTAGACACGTGGTTGAAAAACCAAGGGAAAAAGAAACGTGTTCCATACACGATTTCCGAACCAATACATTCCAGAGAATTATGCAAAATGCATTAATAGCCGATTTTGAAGGTTATTATCCACGTTTTTTTAGGCCGATAGAGTCCTGGAATAAAAAATCTCGAAATTCGCACCATAATAATAAATACCATATAAAAATGACTCGGAGTGTTAAAATTAACATACGCCTAAAAATAGACACATTTAGAGGTACTAAGATTATTTCAAAGGTCGTGTTTGAAATAAACAAAATACGATTTATACTCAATTCTATGTTGTTTTGAAAAATATCTGAACATCCAATATTTTTATTATATGATATAATGAGCCTACAAACAAAGATTTAGGTAAAAAAATTAGGAAAAATTGACAACAATAATCCCACCTTTAACCTTTCTTCTTAAAATAATCCCACCTATTATTAATCTCAAAATAATCTCAACTTTATCTCCCATCTTCTTAAAACAATCCTTATAAGAATATTACCTGCCATACAGGTCAATTCTCGTTCTCCCTTTCAATTCATCTTCCTCAATCACCTTCCAGTGCAACTTACTCAACGTTTTCACACCTCCATCTTCACCAGGCCATTGGGGAAGATGAAGATACTGGTAAATGAGGGAGTACGAGGGTTGAGATAAAGGAAATGACTTGATAAAAAAGAAATCAACCGGTTAAACAAGTAACAAGTCTTGTGGTATATTTGAGGAAGATGAGGTATAAAGGTGGGATTATTATGTGATTATTAAAAGGTAGGATTATTATGGGAAGAAAGGCAAAAGTTGGGATTATTGTTATAAATTTATCCAATTTATGGGTTTTAAAATGGCAAAAAAAAGGCTGATATTGAAAGTTATTATCCACGTTTTTTAGGCTGATACATTCCCGGAATAAAAAATCTCGAAATTTTTTATTCTAAACTTTATCAACCTAAAAAACGTGGATAACCTTTAAAATCAGTTTTTTTTTGCCACTTTAAAACCCTGAAATTTGTTCTCTAAATCTTTGTCTATAGGCTCATTATATAATATAATAAAATACTGGATGCTTAGATTTTTCCAAAACCGACATAAAATAGAGTATAAAACTTATTTTGTCTATTTCAAAAAACACGTCCTCATAAATAATGTTAGGATCTCTAAATGTGTCTATTTTAACCGTATGCCAATTTTAACACACTGAGTCATTTTGATAGGCTATAAAGGTATTACGGTGCGGATTTTAAGATTTTTTATTCCGTGAATCTATCCGCCTAAAAACTGCGGATAATAACCTTCAAAATTGATTTTTTTTGGCCATTTAAGAACCCTAAATTTTTTTCCCCTAAATCTTTGTCTAAAGACTCATTATTTCATATAATAAACCGGATACTCAGATTTTCCAAAAACAACACAGAATAGAGTATAAATCTTATTTTTTTATTTCATATAATGTAACTATTTTTAACCGTATGCCAATTTTAACACCCTGAGTCATTTTTATATGGTTTAAAGGTATTATGGTGTGAATTTCGAGTTTTATTCTTTCGGGACTCTATCGACCTAAAAAGCGTGGATAACTTTTAAAATCGGCTTTTTTGGCCATTTTAGAACCCATAAATTTTTTCCCTGGATCTTTGTCTGTTGGCTTATTATATCATATCATAAATACTTTAGTTTGTGTTGTTTTAAGAAAAATCTTATCATCGAGTAATTATTATAGGATAAAATGAGCCTACAGACAAGCTTTCAGGAAAAAAAAATTTCGAATTGGAAAATGACAAAAAATTGCCGATTTTGAAGGTTATTATCCACGTTTTTCAGGCCGACGATAAAATTTCACGAAATTCGTACCATAGTGCCTTTATACCATATAAATAAGACTCAATGTGTTAAAATTGATATACGGTTTAAAATAGACACATTTAGAGGTCCTAAGATTATTTTATAGGACATGTTGGAAATTGACAAAATAAGTTTTATACTTTAGTCCATGTTGTCTTGAGAAAAATCTGATCATCCAGTACTTATTATAGGATAAAATGAGCCTACAGACAAGCTTTCAGGAAAAAAAGTTCGGATTCAAAAATGACAAAAATTGCCGATTTTGAAGGTTATTATCCACGTTTTTCAGGCCGACTGGGTCCCGAGATAAAAATTCACGAAATTCGCACCACAGTGCCTTTATACCATATAAATATGACTCAATGTGTTAAACTTCGTATACGGTTTAAAATAGACACAATTAGAGGTCCTAAGATTATTTTATAGGCCGTGTTTGAAATAGACAAAACAAGTTTTATACTTTAGTCTATGTTGTTTTAAGAAAAATATGATCATCCAGTAATTATTATAGGATAAAATGAGCCTACAAACAAGCTTTCAGGAAAAAAAAATGCCCGGATTCGAAAATGACAAAAAGTTGCTGATTTTGAAGCTTATTTATTATCCACGTTTTTCAGGCCAACAGGGACCCGAGATAAAAATTCACGAAATTCACACCATAGTGCCTTTATACCATATAAATATGACTCAATTTGTTAAAATTGGTATTCGGTTTAAAATAGACACATTTAGAGGTCCTAAGATTATTTTAAAGGACGTGTTTGAAATAGACAAAACAAGTTTTATACTTTAGTCTATGTTGTTTTGAGAAAAATATGATCATCCAGTAATTATTATAGGATAAAATAAGCCTACAGACAACCTTTCAGGAAAAAAAAAAATTCGGATTCGAAAATGACAAAAAATTGTCGATTTTGAAGGTTATTTTCCACGTTTTTCTGGCCGACAGGGTCCCGAGACAAAAATTCACGAAATTCGCACCATAGTGCCTTTATACCATATAAATATGACTCAATGTGTTAAAATTGGTATTCGGTTTAAAATAGACACATTTAGGGGTACGAAGATTATTTTATAGGACATGTTGGAAATAGACAAAATAAGTTTTATACTTTAGTCCATGTTGTCTTGAGAAAAATCTGATCATCCAGTATTTATTATAGGATAAAATGAGCCTACAGACAAGCTTTTAGGAAAAAAAAAGTTCGGATTCGAAAATGACAATAAAATCAAGTTTTCCAGGCCGACAGGGTCCAGAGATAAAAATTCACGAAGTTCGCACCACAATGCCTTTATACCATATAAATATGACTCAATATGTTAAAATTGGTATTCGGTTTAAAATAGACACATTTAAGGGTACGGAGATTATTTTATAGGACATGTTGGAAATAGACAAAATAAGTTTTATACTTTAGTCCATGTTGTCTAGAGAAAAATCTGATCATCCAGTATCTATTATAGGATAAAATGAGCCTACAGACAAGCTTTCAGGAAAAAAAAAGTTCGGATTCAAAAATGACAAAAAATTGCCGATTTTGAAGGGCATTATCCACGTTTTTTAGGCCGACAGAGTCCGGAGAAAAAAAAATTCACGAAATTCGCACCACAATGCCTTTATACCATATAAATATAACTCAATGTGTTAAAATTGGTATTCGGTTTAAAATAGACACATTTAGGGGTACGAAGATTATTTTATAGGACATGTTGGAAATAGACAAAATAAGTTTTATACTTTAGTCCATGTTGTCTTGAGAAAAATCTGATCATCCAGTATTTATTATAGGATAGAATGAGCCTACAGACAAGTTTTCAGGAAAAAAAGTTCGGATTCGAAAATGACAAAAAATTGCCGATTTTGAAGGTTATTTATCCACGTTTTTCAGGCCGACAGGGGTCCCGAGATAAAAATTCACGAAATTCGCACCACAGTGCCTTTATACCATATAAATATGACTCAATGTGTTAAAATTGGTATTCGGTTTAAAATAGACACATTTAAGGGTACGGAGATTATTTTATAGGACATGTTGGAAATAGACAAAATAAGTTTTATACTTTAGTCCATGTTGTCTTGAGAAAAATCTGATCATCCAGTATTTACTATTGGATAAAATGAGCCTACAGACAAGCTTTCAGGAAAAAAAAAGTTCGGATTCGAAAATGACAAAAAATTGCCGATTTTGAAGGTTATTATCCACGTTTTACAGGCAGACAGGGTCCCGAGATAAAAATTCACGAAATTCGCACCACAGTGCCTTTATACCATATAAATATGCCTCAATGTGTTAAAATTGGTATTCGGTTTAAAATAGACACATTTAGGGGTACGAAGATTATTTTATAGGACATGTTGGAAATAGACAAAATAAGTTTTATACTTTAGTCCATGTTGTCTTGAGAAAAATCTGATAATCCAGTATTTATTATAGGATAAAATGAGCCTACAGACAAGCTTTCAGGAAAAAAAAAGTTCGGATTCGAAAATGACAAAAAATTGGCGATTTTGAAGGTTATTATCCACGTTTTTCAGGCCGACGGGGTCCCGAGATAAAAATTCACGAAATTCGCACCACAGTGCCTTTATACCATATAAATATGACTCAATGTGTTAAAATTGGTATTCGGTTTAAAATAGACACATTTAGGGGTACGAAGATTATTTTATAGGACATGTTGGAAATAGACAAAATAAGTTTTATACTTTAGTCCATGTTGTCTTGAGAAAAATCTGATCATCCAGTATTTATTATAGGATAAAATGAGCCTACAGACAAGCTTTTAGGAAAAAAAAAGTTCGGATTCGAAAATGACAAAAAATTCACGTTTTCCAGGCCGACAAGGTCCCGAGATAAAAATTCACGAAGTTCGCACCACAATGCCTTTATACCATATAAATATGACTCAATGTGTTAAAATTGGTATTCGGTTTAAAATAGACACATTTAAGGGTACGGAGATTATTTTATAGGACATGTTGGAAATAGACAAAATAAGTTTTATACTTTATACCATGTTGTCTAGAGAAAAATCTGATCATCCAGTATTTATTATAGGATAAAATGAGCCTACAGACAAGCTTTCAGGAAAAAAAAAGTTCGGATTCGAAAATGACAAAAAATTGCCGATTTTGAAGGGCATTATCCACGTTTTTCAGGCCGACAGGGTCCGGAGAAAAAAAATTCACGAAATTCGCACCACAATGCCTTTATACCATATAAATATAACTCAATGTGTTAAAATTGGTATTCGGTTTAAAATAGACACATTTAGGGGTACGAAGATTATTTTATAGGACATGTTGGAAATAGACAAAATAAGTTTTATACTTTAGTCCATGTTGTCTTGAGAAAAATCTGATCATCAAGTATTTATTATAGGATAGAATAAGCCTACAGACAAGTTTTCAGGAAAAAAAGTTCGGATTCGAAAATGACAAAAAATTGCCGATTTTGAAGGTTATTTATCAACGTTTTTCAGGCCGACAGGGTCCCGAGATAAAAATTCACGAAATTCGCACCACAGTGCCTTTGTACCATATAAATATGACTCAATGTGTTAAAATTGGTATTCGGTTTAAAATAGACACATTTAAGGGTACGGAGATTATTTTATAGGATATGTTGGAAATAGACAAAATAAGTTTTATACTTTAGTCCATGTTGTCTTGAGAAAAATCTGATCATCCAGTATTTATTATAGGATAAAATGAGCCTACAGACAAGCTTTCAGGAAATAAAAAGTTCGGATTCGAAAATGACAAAAAATTGCCGATTTTGAAGGTTATTTATCCACGTTTTTCAGGCCGACAGGGTCCCGAGATAAAAGTCACGAAATTCGCACCATAGTGCCTTTATACCATATAAATATGACTCAATGTGTTAAAATTGGTATTCGGTTTAAAATAGACACATTTAAAGGTACGGAGATTATTTTATAGGACATGTTGGAAATAGACAAAATAAGTTTTATACTTTAGTCCATGTTGTCTTGAGAAAAATCTGATCATCCAGTATTTATTATAGGATAAAATGAGCCTACAGACAAGCTTTCAGGAAAAAAAAAGTTCGGATTCGAAAATGACAAAAAATTGCCGATTTTGAAGGTTATTATCCACGTTTTTCAGGCCGACAGGGTCCCGAGATAAAAATTCACGAAATTCGCACCACAGTGCCTTTATACCATATAAATATGACTCAATGTGTTAAAATTGGTATTCGGTTTAAAATAGACACATTTAGGGGTACGAAGATTATTTTATAGGACATGTTGGAAATAGACAAAATAAGTTTTATACTTTAGTCCATGTTGTCTTGAGAAAAATCTGATAATCCAGTATTTATTATAGGATAAAATGAGCCTACAGACAAGCTTTCAGGAAAAAAAAAGTTCGGATTCGAAAATGACAAAAAATTGCCGATTTTGAAGTTATCCACGTTTTTCAGGCCGACAGGGTCCCGAGATAAAAAATCACGAAATTCGCACCACAGTGCCTTTATACCATATAAATATGACTCAATGTGTTAAAATTGGTATTCGGTTTAAAATAGACACATTTAGGGGTACGGAGATTATTTTATAGGACATGTTGGAAATAGACAAAATAAGTTTTATACTTTAATCCATGTTGTCTTGAGAAAAATCTGATAATCCAGTATTTATTATAGGATAAAATGAGCCTACAGACAAGCTTTCAGGAAAAAAAAAGTTCGAATTCGAAAATGACAAAAAATTGCCGATTTTGAAGGTTATTATCCACGTTTTTCAGGCCGACAGGGTCCCGAGATAAAAATTCACGAAATTCGCACCATAGTGCCTTTATACCATATAAATATGACTCAATGTGTTAAAATTGGTATTCGGTTTAAAATAGACAAATTTAGGGGTACAGAGATTATTTTATATGACCTGTTGGAAATAGACAAAATAAGTTTTATACTTTAGTCCATGTTGTCTTGAGAAAAATATGATCATCCAGTATTTATTATAGGATAAAATGAGCCTACAGACAAGCTTTCAGGAAAAAAAAAGTTCGGATTCGAAAATGACAAAAAATTGCCGATTTTGAAGGTTATTATCCACGTTTTTCAGGCCGACAGGGTCCCGAGATAAAAATTCACGAAATTCGCACGATAGTGCCTTTATACCATATAAATATGACTCAATGTGTTAAAATTGGTATTCAGTTTAAAATAGACACATTTAAGGGTACGAAGATTATTTTATAGGACATGTTGGAAATAGACAAAATAAGTTTTATACTTTAGTCCATGTTGTCTTGAGAAAAATCTGATCATCCAGTAATTATTATAGGATAAAATGAGCCTACAGACAAGCTTTCAGGAAAAAAAGAGTCCGGATTCGAAAATGACAAAAAATTGCCGATTTTGAAGGTTATTATCCACGTTTTTCAGGCCGACAGGGTCCCGAGATAAAAATTCACGAAATTCGCACCACAGTGCCTTTATACCATATAAATATGACTCAATGTGTTAAAATTGGTATTCGGTTTAAAATAGACACATTTAGGGGTACGGAGATTATTTTATAGGACATGTTGGAAATAGACAAAATAAGTTTTATACTTTAGTCCATGTTGTCTTGAGAAAAATCTGATAATCCAGTATTTATTATAGGATAAAATGAGCCTACAGACAAACTTCCAGAAAAAAAAAAGTTCGGATTCGAAAATGACAAAAAATTGCCGATTTTGAAGGTTATTATCCACGTTTTTCAGGCCGACAGGGTCCCGAGATAAAAATTCACGAAATTCGCACCACAGTGCCTTTATACCATATAAATATGACTCAATGTGTTAAAATTGGTATTCGGTTTAAAATAGACACATTTAGGGGTACGGAGATTATTTTATAGGACATGTTGGAAATAGACAAAATAAGTTTTATACTTTAGTCCATGTTGTCTTGAGAAAAATCTGATAATCCAGTATTTATTATAGGATAAAATGAGCCTACAGACAAGCTTTTAGGAAAAAAAAAGTTCGGATTCGAAAATGACAAAAAAACTCACGTTTTCCAGGCCGACAGGGTCCCGAGATAAAAATTCACGAAGTTCGCACCACAATGCCTTTATACCATATAAATATGACTCAATGTGTTAAAATTGGTATTCGGTTTAAAATAGACACATTTAAGGGTACGAAGATTATTTTGTAGGACATGTTGGAAATAGACAAAATAAGTTTTATACTTTAGTCCATGTTGTCTTGAGAAAAATCTGATCATCCAGTATTTATTATAGGATAAAATGAGCCTACAGACAAGCTTTCAGGAAAAAAAAAGTTCGGATTCGAAAATGACAAAAAATTGCCGATTTTGAAGGTTATTATCCACGTTTTTCAGGCCGACAGGGTCCCGAGATAAAAATTCACGAAATTCGCACCACAGTGCCTTTATACCATATAAATATGACTCAATGTGTTAAAATTGGTATTCGGTTTAAAATAGACACATTTAGGGGTACGGAGATTATTTTATAGGACATGTTGGAAATAGACAAAATAAGTTTTATACTTTAGTCCATGTTGTCTTGAGAAAAATCTGATAATCCAGTATTTATTATAGGATAAAATGAGCCTACAGACAAGCTTTTAGGAAAAAAAAAGTTCGGATTCGAAAATGACAAAAAAACTCACGTTTTCCAGGCCGACAGGGTCCCGAGATAAAAATTCACGAAGTTCGCACCACAATGCCTTTATACCATATAAATATGACTCAATGTGTTAAAATTGGTATTCGGTTTAAAATAGACACATTTAAGGGTACGAAGATTATTTTGTAGGACATGTTGGAAATAGACAAAATAAGTTTTATACTTTAGTCCATGTTGTCTTGAGAAAAATCTGATCATCCAGTATTTATTATAGGATAAAATGAGCCTACAGACAAGCTTTCAGGAAAAAAAAAGTTCGGATTCGAAAATGACAAAAAATTGCCGATTTTGAAGGTTATTATCCACGTTTTTCAGGCCGACAGGGTCCCGAGATAAAAATTCACGAAATTCGCACCACAGTGCCTTTATACCATATAAATATGACTTAATGTGTTAAAATTGGTATTCGGTTTAAAATAGACACATTTAGGGGTACGAAGATTATTTTATAGGACATGTTGGAAATAGACAAAATAAGTTTTATACTTTAGTCCATGTTGTCTTGAGAAAAATCTGATAATCCAGTATTTATTATAGGATAAAATGAGCCTACAGACAAGCTTTCACGAAAAAAAAAGTTCGGATTCGAAAATGACAAAAAATTGCCGATTTTGAAGGTTATTATCCACGTTTTTCAGGCCGACAGGGTCCCGAGATAAAAATTCACGAAATTCGCACCACAGTGCCTTTATACCATATAAATATGACTCAATGTGTTAAAATTGGTATTCGGTTTAAAATAGACACATTTAGGGGTACGGAGATTATTTTATAGGACATGTTGGAAATAGACAAAATAAGTTTTATACTTTAGTCCATGTTGTCTTGAGAAAAATCTGATAATCCAGTATTTATTATAGGATAAAATGAGCCTACAGACAAACTTCCAGAAAAAAAAAAAGTTCGGATTCGAAAATGACAAAAAATTGCCGATTTTGAAGGTTATTATCCACGTTTTTCAGGCCGACAGGGTCCCGAGATAAAAATTCACGAAATTCGCACCACAGTGCCTTTATACCATATAAATATGACACAATGTGTTAAAATTGGTATTCGGTTTAAAATAGACACATTTAGGGGTACGGAGATTATTTTATAGGACATGTTGGAAATAGACAAAATAAGTTTTATACTTTAGTCCATGTTGTCTTGAAAAAAATCTGATCATCTAGTATTTATTATAGGATAAAATGAGCCTACAGACAAGCTTTTAGGAAAAAAAAAGTTCGGATTCGAAAATGACAAAAAATTCACGTTTTCCAGGCCGACAGGGTCCCGAGATAAAAATTCACGAAGTTCGCACCACAATGCCTTTATACCATATAAATATGACTCAATGTGTTAAAATTGGTATTCGGTTTAAAATAGACACATTTAAGGGTACGAAGATTATTTTATAGGACATGTTGGAAATAGACAAAATAAGTTTTATACTTTAGTCCATGTTGTCTTGAGAAAAATCTGATAATCCAGTATTTATTATAGGATAAAATGAGCCTACAGACAAGCTTTCACGAAAAAAAAAGTTCGGATTCGAAAATGACAAAAAATTGCCGATTTTGAAGGTTATTATCCACGTTTTTCAGGCCGACAGGGTCCCGAGATAAAAATTCACGAAATTCGCACCACAGTGCCTTTACACCATATAAATATGACTCAATGTGTTAAAATTGGTATTCGGTTTAAAATAGACACATTTAGGGGTACGGAGATTATTTTATAGGACATGTTGGAAATAGACAAAATAAGTTTTATACTTTAGTCCATGTTGTCTTGAGAAAAATCTGATAATCCAGTATTTATTATAGGATAAAATGAGCCTACAGACAAGCTTTCAGGAAAAAAAAAGTTCGGATTCGAAAATGACAAAAAATTGCCGATTTTGAAGGTTATTATCCACGTTTTTCAGGCCGACAGGGTCCCGAGATAAAAATTCACGAAATTCGCACCACAGTGCCTTTATACCATATAAATATGACTCAATGTGTTAAAATGGGTATTCGGTTTAAAATAGACACATTTAGGGGTACGGAGATTATTTTATAGGACATGTTGGAAATAGACAAAATAAGTTTTATACTTTAGTCCATGTTGTCTTGAGAAAAATCTGATAATCCAGTATTTATTATAGGATAAAATGAGCCTACAGACAAACTTTCAGAAAAAAAAAAAGTTCGGATTCGAAAATGACAAAAAATTGCCGATTTTGAAGGTTATTATCCACGTTTTTCAGGCCGACAGGGTCCCGAGATAAAAATTCACGAAATTCGCACCATAGTGCCTTTATACCATATAAATATGACTCAATGTGTTAAAATTGGTATTCTGTTTAAAATAGACAAATTTAGGGGTACGGAGATTATTTTATAGGACATGTTGGAAATAGACAAAATAAGTTTTATACTTTAGTCCATGTTGTCTTGAGAAAAATCTGATCATCCAGTAATTATTATAGGATAAAATGAGCCTACAGACAAGCTTTCAGGAAAAAAAGAGTCCGGATTCGAAAATGACAAAAAATTGCCGATTTTGAAGGTTATTATCCACGTTTTTCAGGCCGACAGGGTCCCGAGATAAAAATTCACGAAATTCGCACCATAGTGCCTTTATACCATATAAATATGACTCAATGTGTTAAAATTGGTATTCTGTTTAAAATAGACAAATTTAGGGGTACGGAGATTATTTTATAGGACATGTTGGAAATAGACAAAATAAGTTTTATACTTTAGTCCATGTTGTCTTGAGAAAAATCTGATCATCCAGTAATTATTATAGGATAAAATGAGCCTACAGACAAGCTTTCAGGAAAAAAAGAGTCCGGATTCGAAAATGACAAAAAATTGCCGATTTTGAAGGTTATTATCCACGTTTTTCAGGCCGACAGAGTCCCGAGATAAAAATTCCCGAAATTCGCACCATAGTGCCTTTATACCATATAAATATGACTCAATGTGTTAAAATTGGTATTCGGTTTAAAATAGACACATTTAGGGGTACGGAGATTATTTTATAGGACATGTTGGAAATAGACAAAATAAGTTTTATACTTTAGTCCATGTTGTCTTGAGAAAAATCTGATAATCCAGTATTTATTATAGGATAAAATGAGCCTACAGACAAGCTTTCAGGAAAAAAAAAGTTCGGATTCGAAAATGACAAAAAATTGCCGATTTTGAAGGTTATTATCCACGTTTTTCAGGCCGACAGGGTCCCGAGATAAAAATTCACGAAATTCGCACCACAGTGCCTTTATACCATATAAATATGACTCAATGTGTTAAAATTGGTATTCGGTTTAAAATAGACACATTTAGGGGTACGGAGATTATTTTATAGGACATGTTGGAAATAGACAAAATAAGTTTTATACTTTAGTCCATGTTGTCTTGAGAAAAATCTGATAATCCAGTATTTATTATAGGATAAAATGAGCCTACAGACAAGCTTTCAGGAAAAAAAAAGTTCGGATTCGAAAATGACAAAAAATTGCCGATTTTGAAGGTTATTATCCACGTTTTTCAGGCCGACAGGGTCCCGAGATAAAAATTCACGAATTTCGCACCATAGTGCCTTTATACCATATAAATATGACTCAATGTGTTAAAATTGGTATTCGGTTTAAAATAGACACATTTAAGGGTACGGAGATTATTTTATAGGACATGTTGGAAATAGACAAAATAAGTTTTATACTTTAGTCCATGTTGTCTTGAGAAAAATCTGATCATCCAGTATTTATTATAGGATAAAATGAGCCTACAGACAAGCTTTCAGGAAAAAAAAAAGTTCGGATTCGAAAATGACAAAAAATTGCCGATTTTGAAGGTTATTATCCACGTTTTTCAGGCCGACAGGGTCCCGAGATAAAAATTCACGAAATACGCACCACAGTGCCTTTATACCATATAAATATGACTCAATGTGTTAAAATTGGTATTCGGTTTAAAATAGACACATTTAGGGGTACGAAGATTATTTTATAGGACATGTTGGAAATAGACAAAATAAGTTTTATACTTTAGTCCATGTTGTCTTGAGAAAAATCTGATAGTCCAGTATTTATTATAGGATAAAATGAGCCTACAGACAAGCTTTCAGGAAAGAAAAAGTTCGGATTCGAAAATGACAAAAAATTGCCGATTTTGAAGGTTAATATTCCACGTTTTTCAGGCCGACAGGGTCCCGAGATAAAAATTCACAAATTTCGCACCATAGTGCCTTTATACCATATAAATATGACTCAATGTGTTAAAATTGGTATTCGGTTTAAAATAGACACATTTAAGGGTACGGAGATTATTTTATAGGACATGTTGGAAATAGACAAAATAAGTTTTATACTTTAGTCCATGTTGTCTTGAGAAAAATCTGATCATCCAGTATTTATTATAGGATAAAATGAGCCTACAGACAAGCTTTCAGGAAAAAAAAAGTTCGGATTCGAAAATGACAAAAAATTGGCGATTTTGAAGGTTATTATCCACGTTTTTCAGGCCGACAGGGTCCCGAGATAAAAATTCACGAAATTCGCACCACAGTGCCTTTATACCATATAAATATGACTCAATGTGTTAAAATTGGTATTCGGTTTAAAATAGACACATTTAGGGGTACGAAGATTATTTTATAGGACATGTTGGAAATAGACAAAATAAGTTTTATACTTTAGTCCATGTTGTCTTGAGAAAAATCTGATAATCCAGTATTTATTATAGGATAAAATGAGCCTACAGACAAGCTTTCAGGAAAAAAAAAGTTCGGATTCGAAAATGACAAAAAATTGCCGATTTTGAAGGTTATTATCCACGTTTTTCAGGCCGACAGGGTCCCGAGATAAAAATTCACGAAATTCGCACCACAGTGCCTTTATACCATATAAATATGACTCAATGTGTTAAAATTGGTATTCGGTTTAAAATAGACACATTTAGGGGTACGGAGATTATTTTATAGGACATGTTGGAAATAGATAAAATAAGTTTTATACTTTAGTCCATGTTGTCTTGAGAAAAATCTGATAATCCAGTATTTATTATAGGATAAAATGAGCCTACAGACAAACTTCCAGAAAAAAAAAAGTTCGGATTCGAAAATGACAAAAAATTGCCGATTTTGAAGGTTATTATCCACGTTTTTCAGGCCGACAGGGTCCCGAGATAAAAATTCACGAAATTCGCACCACAGTGCCTTTATACCATATAAATATGACTCAATGTGTTAAAATTGGTATTCGGTTTAAAATAGACACATTTAGGGGTACGGAGATTATTTTATAGGACATGTTGGAAATAGACAAAATAAGTTTTATACTTTAGTCCATGTTGTCTTGAAAAAAATCTGATCATCCAGTATTTATTATAGGATAAAATGAGCCTACAGACAAGCTTTTAGGAAAAAAAAAGTTCGGATTCGAAAATGACAAAAAATTCACGTTTTCCAGGCCGACAGGGTCCCGAGATAAAAATTCACGAAGTTCGCACCACAATGCCTTTATACCATATAAATATGACTCAATGTGTTAAAATTGGTATTCGGTTTAAAATAGACACATTTAAGGGTACGAAGATTATTTTGTAGGACATGTTGGAAATAGACAAAATAAGTTTTATACTTTAGTCCATGTTGTCTTGAGAAAAATCTGATCATCCAGTATTTATTATAGGATAAAATGAGCCTACAGACAAGCTTTCAGGAAAAAAAAAGTTCGGATTCGAAAATGACAAAAAATTGCCGATTTTGAAGGTTATTATCCACGTTTTTCAGGCCGACAGGGTCCCGAGATAAAAATTCACGAAATTCGCACCACAGTGCCTTTATACCATATAAATATGACTTAATGTGTTAAAATTGGTATTCGGTTTAAAATAGACACATTTAGGGGTACGAAGATTATTTTATAGGACATGTTGGAAATAGACAAAATAAGTTTTATACTTTAGTCCATGTTGTCTTGAGAAAAATCTGATAATCCAGTATTTATTATAGGATAAAATGAGCCTACAGACAAGCTTTCACGAAAAAAAAAGTTCGGATTCGAAAATGACAAAAAATAGCCGATTTTGAAGGTTATTATCCACGTTTTTCAGGCCGACAGAGTCCCGAGATAAAAATTCACGAAATTCGCACCACAATGCCTTTATACCATATAAATATGACTCAATGTGTTAAAATTGGTATTCGGTTTAAAATAGACACATTTAGGGGTACGGAGATTATTTTATAGGACATGTTGGAAATAGACAAAATAAGTTTTATACTTTAGTCCATGTTGTCTTGAGAAAAATCTGATAATCCAGTATTTATTATAGGATAAAATGAGCCTACAGACAAACTTTCAGAAAAAAAAAAGTTCGGATTCGAAAATGACAAAAAATCGCCGATTTTGAAGGTTATTATCCACGTTTTTCAGGCCGACAGGGTCCCGAGATAAAAATTCACGAAATTCGCACCATAGTGCCTTTATACCATATAAATATGACTCAATGTGTTAAAATTGGTATTCGGTTTAAAATAGACAAATTTAGGGGTACGGAGATTATTTTATAGGACATGTTGGAAATAGACAAAATAAGTTTTATACTTTAGTCCATGTTGTCTTGAGAAAAATCTGATCATCCAGTAATTATTATAGGATAAAATGAGCCTACAGACAAGCTTTCAGGAAAAAAAGAGTCCGGATTCGAAAATGACAAAAAATTGCCGATTTTGAAGGTTATTATCCACGTTTTTCAGGCCGACAGAGTCCCGAGATAAAAATTTACGAAATTCGCACCATAGTGCCTTTATACCATATAAATATGACTCAATGTGTTAAAATTGGTATTCGGTTTAAAATAGACACATTTAGGGGTACGGAGATTATTTTATAGGACATGTTGGAAATAGACAAAATAAGTTTTATACTTTAGTCCATGTTGTCTTGAAAAAAATCTGATCATCCAGTATTTATTATAGGATAAAATGAGCCTACAGACAAGCTTTTAGGAAAAAAAAAGTTCGGATTCGAAAATGACAAAAAATTCACGTTTTCCAGGCCGACAGGGTCCCGAGATAAAAATTCACGAAGTTCGCACCACAATGCCTTTATACCATATAAATATGACTCAATGTGTTAAAATTGGTATTCGGTTTAAAATAGACACATTTAAGGGTACGAAGATTATTTTGTAGGACATGTTGGAAATAGACAAAATAACTTTTATACTTTAGTCCATGTTGTCTTGAGAAAAATCTGATCATCCAGTATTTATTATAGGATAAAATGAGCCTACAGACAAGCTTTCAGGAAAAAAAAAGTTCGGATTCGAAAATGACAAAAAATTGCCGATTTTGAAGGTTATTATCCACGTTTTTCAGGCCGACAGGGTCCCGAGATAAAAATTCACGAAATTCGCACCACAGTGCCTTTATACCATATAAATATGACTTAATGTGTTAAAATTGGTATTCGGTTTAAAATAGACACATTTAGGGGTACGAAGATTATTTTATAGGACATGTTGGAAATAGACAAAATAAGTTTTATACTTTAGTCCATGTTGTCTTGAGAAAAATCTGATAATCCAGTATTTATTATAGGATAAAATGAGCCTACAGACAAGCTTTCACGAAAAAAAAAGTTCGGATTCGAAAATGACAAAAAATTGCCGATTTTGAAGGTTATTATCCACGTTTTTCAGGCCGACAGGGTCCCGAGATAAAAATTCACGAAATTCGCACCACAGTGCCTTTATACCATATAAATATGACTCAATGTGTTAAAATTGGTATTCGGTTTAAAATAGACACATTTAGGGGTACGGAGATTATTTTATAGGACATGTTGGAAATAGACAAAATAAGTTTTATACTTTAGTCCATGTTGTCTTTAGAAAAATCTGATAATCCAGTATTTATTATAGGATAAAATGAGCCTACAGACAAACTTCCAGAAAAAAAAAAGTTCGGATCCGAAAATGACAAAAAATTGCCGATTTTGAAGGTTATTATCCACGTTTTTCAGGCCGACAGGGTCCCGAGATAAAAATTCACGAAATTCGCACCATAGTGCCTTTATACCATATAAATATGACTCAATGTGTTAAAATTGGTATTCGGTTTAAAATAGACAAATATAGGGGTACGGAGATTATTTTATAGGACCTGTTGGAAATAGACAAAATACGTTTTATACTTTAGTCCATGTTGTCTTGAGAAAAATCTGATCATCCAGTATTTATTATAGGATAAAATGAGCCTACAGACAAGCTTTCAGGAAAAAAAAAGTTCGGATTCGAAAATGACAAAAAATTGCCGATTTTGAAGGTTATTATCCACGTTTTTCAGGCCGACAGGGTCCCGAGATAAAAATTCACGAAATTCGCACCACAGTGCCTTTATACCATATAAATATGACTTAATGTGTTAAAATTGGTATTCGGTTTAAAATAGACACATTTAGGGGTACGAAGATTATTTTATAGGACATGTTGGAAATAGACAAAATAAGTTTTATACTTTAGTCCATGTTGTCTTGAGAAAAATCTGATAATCCAGTATTTATTATAGGATAAAATGAGCCTACAGACAAGCTTTCAGGGAAAAAAAAGTTCGGATTCGAAAATGACAAAAAATTGCCGATTTGGAAGGTTATTATCCACGTTTTTCAGGCCGACAGGGTCCCGAGATAAAAATTCACGAAATTCGCACCACAGTGCCTTTATACCATATAAATATGACTCAATGTGTTAAAATTGGTATTCGGTTTAAAATAGACACATTTAGGGGTACGGAGATTATTTTATAGGACATGTTGGAAATAGACAAAATAAGTTTTATACTGTAGTCCATGTTGTCTTGAGAAAAATCTGATCATCCAGTCTTTATTATAGGATAAAATGAGCCTACAAACAAGCTCTCAGGAAAAAAAAAGTTCGGATTCGAAAATGACAAAAAATTGCCGATTTTGAAGGTTATTATCCACATTTTTCAGGTCGACAGGGTCTCGAGATAAAAATTCACGAAATCGCACCACGGTGCCTTTATACCATATTAATATGACTCAATGTGTTAAAATTGGTATTCGGTTTAAAATAGACACATTTAGGGGTACGGAGATTATTTTATAGGCCATGTTGGAAATAAACAAAATAAGTTTTATACTTTAGTGCAAGTTGTCTTGAGAAAAATCTGATCATCCAGTATTTATTATAGGATAAAATGAGGCTACAGACAAGCTTTTAGGAAAAAAAAAGTTCGAATTCGAAAATGACAAAAAATTGCCGATTTTGAAGGTTATTATCCACGTTTTTCAGGCCGACAGGGACCCGAGATAAAAATTCACGAAATTCGCACCATAGTGCCTTTATACCATATAAATATGACTCAATGTGTTAAAATTGGTATTCGGTTTAAAATAGACACATTTAGGGGTACGAAGATTATTTTATAGGACATGTTGGAAATAGACAAAATAAGTTTTATACTTTAGTCCATGTTGTCTTGAGAAAAATCTGATCATCCAGTAATTATTATAGGATAAAATGAGCCTACAGACAAGTTTTCAGGAAAAAAAAAGTTCGGATTCGAAAATGACAAAAAATTGCCGATTTTGAAGGTAACCACGTTTTTCAGGCCGACTAGGTCCCGAGATAAAAATTCACGAAATTCGCACTATAGTGCCTTTAAAACATATAAGTATGACTCAATGTGTTAAAATTTGTATACGGTTTAAAATATACACATTTAGATGTCCTAAGATTATTTTATAGGACGTGTTTGAAATAGACAAAATAAGTTTTATACTTTATATGTTGTTTTGAGAAAAATCTGATCATCCAGTACTTATTATAGGACAAAATGAGCCTAAAGACATGCTTTCAGGAAAAAAAAAGTTCGGATTCGAAAATGACAAAAAATTGCCGATTTTGAAGGTTATTATCCACGTTTTTCAGGCCGGACGGGTCCCGAGATAAAAAGTCACGAAATTCGCACCATAGTGCCTTTATACCATATAAATATGACTCAATGTGTTAAAATTGGTATTCGGTTTAAAATAGTTACATTTAGAGGTCCTAAGATTATTTTATAGGACGTGTTTGAAATAGACAAAATAAGTTTTATACTTTAGTCCATGTTGTCTTGAGAAAAATCTGATCATTCAGTATTTATTATAGGATAAAATGAGGCTACAGACAAGCTTTCAGGAAAAAAAGGTTCGGATTCGAAAATGACAAAAAATTGCTGATTTTGAAGGTTATTATCCACGTTTTTCAGGCCGACAATAAAAATTCACGAAATTTGCACCACAGTGCCTTTATACCATATAAATATGACTCAATGTGTTAAAATTGGTATTCGGTTTAAAATAGACACATTTAGGGGTACGGAGATTATTTTATAGGACATGTTGGAAATAGACAAAATAAGTTTTATACTTTAGTCCATGTTGTCTTGAGAAAAATCTGATCATTCAGTATTTATTATAGGATAAAATGAGGCTACAGAAAAAGCTTTCAGGAAAAAAAGGTTCGGATTCGAAAATGACAAAAAATTGCCGATTTGGAAGGTTATTATCCACGTTTTTCAGGCCGACAGGGTCCCGAGATAAAATTTCACGAAATTCGCACCACAGTGCCTTTATACCATATAAATATGACTCAATGTGTTAAAATTCGTATACGGTTTAAAATAGACACATTTAGAGGTCCTAAGATTATTTTATAGGACGTGTTTGAAATAGACAAAACAAGTTTTATACTTTAGTCTATGTTGTTTTAAGAAAAATCTGATCATCCAGTAATTATTATAGGATAAAATGAGCCTACAGACAAGCTTTCAAGAAAAAAAAATTCGGATTCGAAAATGACAAAAAATTGCCGATTTTGAAGGTTATTATCCACGTTTTTCAGGCCGACAGGGTCCCGAGATAAAAATTCACGAAATTCGCACCATAGTGCCTTTATACCATATAAATATGACCAAATGTGTTAAAATTGGTATTCGGTTTAAAATAGACACATTTAGGGGTACGGAGATTATTTTATAGGACATGTTTGAAATTGACAAAATAAGTTTTATACTTTAGTCCATGTTGTCTTCAGAAAAATCTGATCATCCAGTATTTATTATAGGATAAAATGAGCCTACAGACAAGCTTTCAGGAAAAAACAAAGTTCGGATTCGAAAATGACAAAAAATTGCCGATTTTGAAGGTTATTATCCACGTTTTTCAGGCCGACAGAGTCCCGAGATAAAAGTTCACGAAATTCGCACCATAGTGCCTTTATACCATATAAATATGACTCAATGTGTTAAAATTGGTATTCGGTTTAAAATAGACACATTTAAGGGTACGGAGATTATTTTATAGGACATGTTGGAAATAGACAAAATAAGTTTTATACTTTAGTACATGTTGTCTTGAGAAAAATCTGATCATCCAGTAATTATTATAGGATAAAATGAGCCTACAAACAAGCTTTCAGGAAAAAAAAAGTCCGGATTCGAAAATGACAAAAAATTGCCGATTTTGAAGGTTATTATCCACGTTTTTCAGGCCGACAATAAAAATTCACGAAATTCGCACCACAGTGCCTTTATACCATATAAATATGACTCAATGTGTTAAAATTGGTATTCGGTTTAAAATAGACACATTTAGGGGTACGGAGATTATTTTATAGGACATGTTGGAAATAGACAAAATAAGTTTTATACTTTAGTCCATGTTGTCTTGAGAAAAATCTGATCATTCAGTATTAATTATAGGATAAAATGAGGCTACAGACAAGCTTTCAGGAAAAAAAGGTTCGGATTCGAAAATGACAAAAAATTGCCGATTTTGAAGGTTATTAACCACGTTTTTCAGGCCGACAGGGTCCCGAGATAAAAATTCAGGAAATTCGCACCACAGTGCCTTTATACCATATAAATATGACTCAATGTGTTAAAATTGGTATTCGGTTTAAAATAGACACATTTAGGGGTACGAAGATTATTTTATAGGACATGTTGGAAATAGACAAAATAAGTTTTATACTTTAGTCCATGTTGTCTTGAGAAAAATCTGATCATACAGTATTTATTATAGGATAAAATGAGGCTACAGACAAGCTTTCAGGAAAAAAAAAGTTCGGATTCGAAAATGACAAAAAATTGCCGATTTTGAAGGTTATTTATCCACGTTTTTCAGCCCGACAGGGTCCCGAGATAAAAATTCACGAAATTCGCACCACAGTGCTTTTATAACATATAAATATGACTCAATGTGTTAAAATTGGTATACGGTTTAAAATAGACACATTTAGAGGTCCTAAGATTATTTTATAGGACGTGTTTCAAATAGACAAAATAAGTTTTATACTTTAGTCCATGTTGTCTTGAGAAAAATCTGATCATCCAGTATTTATTATAGGATAAAATGAGCCTACAGACAAGCTCTCAGGAAAAAAAAAGTTCGGATTCGAAAATGACAAAAAATTGCCGATTTTGAAGGTTATTATCCACATTTTTCAGGTCGACAGGGTCTCGAGATAAAAATTCACGAAATTCGCACCACAGTGCCTTTATACCATATTAATATGACTCAATGTGTTGAAATTGGTATTCGGTTTAAAATAGACACATTTAGGGGTACGGAGATTATTTTATAGGCCATGTTGGAAATAAACAAAATAAGTTTTATACTTTAGTCCAAGTTGTCTTGAGAAAAATCTGATCATCCAGTATTTATTATAGGATAAAATGAGGCTACAGACAAGCTTTTAGGAAAAAAAAAGTTCGAATTCGAAAATGACAAAAAATTGCCGATTTTGAAGGTTATTATCCACGTTTTTCAGGCCGACAGGGACCCGAGATAAAAATTCACGAAATTCGCACCATAGTGCCTTTATACCATATAAATATGACTCAATGTGTTAAAATTGGTATTCGGTTTAAAATAGACACATTTAGGGGTACGAAGATTATTTTATAGGACATGTTGGAAATAGACAAAATAAGTTTTATACTTTAGTCCATGTTGTCTTGAGAAAAATCTGATCATCCAGTAATTATTATAGGATAAAATGAGCCTACAGACAAGCTTTCAGGAAAAAAAAAGTTCGGATTCGAAAATGACAAAAAATTGCCGATTTTGAAGGTAACCACGTTTTTCAGGCCGACTAGGTCCCGAGATAAAAATTCACGAAATTCGCACTATAGTGCCTTTAAAACATATAAGTATGACTCAATGTGTTAAAATTTGTATACGGTTTAAAATATACACATTTAGATGTCCTAAGATTATTTTATAGGACGTGTTTGAAATAGACAAAATAAGTTTTATACTTTATATGTTGTTTTGAGAAAAATCTGATCATCCAGTACTTATTATAGGAAAAAATGAGCCTAAAGACATGCTTTCAGGAAAAAAAAAGTTCGGATTCGAAAATGACAAAAAATTGCCGATTTTGAAGGTTATTATCCACGTTTTTCAGGCCGGACTGGTCCCGAGATAAAAAGTCACGAAATTCGCACCATAGTGCCTTTATACCATATAAATATGACTCAATGTGTTAAAATTGGTATTCGGTTTAAAATAGTTACATTTAGAGGTCCTAAGATTATTTTATAGGACGTGTTTGAAATAGACAAAATAAGTTTTTATACTTTAGTCTATGTTGTCTTGAGAAAAATCTGATCATCCAGTATTTATGATAGGATAAAATGAGCCTACAGACAAACTTTCAGGAAAAAAAAAGTTCGGATTCGAAAATGACAAAAAATTGCCGATTTTGAAGGTTATTATCCACGTTTTTCAGGCCGACGGGGTCCCGAGATAAAAATTCACGAAATTCGCACTATAGTGCCTTTATACATAAGTATGACTCAATGTGTTAAAATTTGTATACGGTTTAAAATAGACACATTTAGATGTCGTAAGATTATTTTATAGGACGTGTTTGAAATAGACAAAATAAGTTTTATACTTTAGTCTATGTTGTTTTGAGAAAAATCTGATCATGCAGTAATTATTATAGGATAAAATGAGCCTACAGACAAGCTTTCAGGAAAAAAAAAATTCGGATTCGAAAATGACAAAAAATTGCCGATTTTGAAGGTTATTATCCACGTTTTTCAGGCCGACTCGGTCCCGAGATAAAAATTCACGAAATTCGCACCATAGTGCCTTTATACCATATAAGTATGACTCAATGTGTTAAAATTTGTATACGGTTTAAAATAGACACATTTAGATGTCCTAAGATTATTTTATAGGACGTGTTTGAAATAGACAAAATAAGTTTTATACTTTAGTCTATGTTGTTTTGAGAAAAATCTGATCATCCAGTAATTATTATAGGATAAAATGAGTCTACAGACCAGCTTTCAGGAAAAAAAAAGTTCGGATTCGAAAATGACAAGAAATTGCCGATTTTGAAGGTATTATCCACGTTTTTCAGACCGACAGGGTCCCGAGATAAAATTTCACGAAATTCGCACCATAGTGCCTTTATACCATATAAATATGACTCAATGAGTTAAAATTGGTATACGGTTTAAAATAGACACATTTAGAGGTCCTAAGATTATTTTATAGGACGTGTTTGAAATAGACAAAATAAATTTCATACTTTAGTTTATGTTGTTTTGAGAAAAATCTGATCATCTAGTAATTATTATAGGATAAAATGAGCCTACAGACATGCTTTCAGGAAAAAAAAAGTTCGGATTCGAAAATGACAAAGAATTGCCGATTTTGAAGGTTATTATCCACGTTTTTCAGGCCGACGGGATCCCGAGATAAAAATTCACGAAATTCACACCATAGTGCCTTTATACCATATAAATATGACTCAATGTGTTAAAATTGGTATTCGGTTTAAAATAGACACATTTAGGGGTACGGAGATTATTTTATATGACATGTTGGAAATAGACAAAATAAGTTTTATGCTTTAGTCCATGTTTTCTTGAGAAAAATATGATCATCCAGTATTTATTATAGGATAAAATGAGCCTATAGACAAGCTTTTAGGAAAAAAAAAGTTCGGATTTGAAAATGACAAAAAATTGCCGATTTTGAAGGTTATTATCCACGTTTTTCAGGCCGACAGGGTCCCAAGATAAAAATTCACGAAATTCGCACCATAGTGCCTTTATACTAGGGCTGAGCAAAACTGGATATCCGATCCGGTTTTGACATTCGGATCGGATATCCGAATTTGAAATTCTCATTTTTCGTGATCCACATCCGATCCGAATATTTCGGATATCCAATAATCTGGAATCCAAAAATTCGGATATCCAGATTTCGGAAATCGGATTTGATCCAGATTTAAAAGTGGAGAAAGTTCCACAAATGCTATTGGGCTATTGGCCAATGTATTGTTACAAACTAAAACTAAAGGCAATTTTAGTCCATTTCACATTTTGCAACCCACTTTAAAAGGGGTTTTCGACGACATAAATTATATGTCTTGAATCTCGATCGCATAAATTATTAAATTACAAGCCTCGATCGCATGAATTATTAAATTATAAGCCCCAATTGCATGAATTATTAAATTACAAGTCTTTATTAAAAATTTCAAAATATGTTTAAAATCCGCATAAACTAAACATGAAGTTTCAAATCATTTTTGTATAAATTTTTAAAATTCGGATCGGATTTGGATATCCAGTTTTATGAAAATCTTGATACACATCCGGTCCAGTTTTTTCGGAAAAAACCGAATCGGAGATCCATTTTAAACAGTATCCATATATTCGGAATTTTTTTCCGGAATTCGGATCGGATTCGGATAAAAATTCGTATCGGATTTTTTTTGCTCAGCCCTACTTTATACCATATAAATATGACTCAATGTGTTAAAATTGGTATTCGGTTTAAAATAGACACATTTAGAGGTCCGAAGATTGTTTTATAGGACATGTTGGAAATAGACAAAATAAGTTTTATACTTTAGTCTATGTTGTCTTGAGAAAAATCTGATCATCCAGTATTTATGATAGGATAAAATGAGCCTACAGACAAACTTTCAGGAAAAAAAAAGTTCGGATTCGAAAATGACAAAAAATTGCCGATTTTGAAGGTTATTATCCACGTTTTTCAGGCGGACAGGGTCCCGAGATAAAAATTCACGAAATTCGCACCATAGTGCCTTTATACCATATAAATATGACTCAATGTGTTAAAATTGGTATTCGGTTTAAAATAGACACATTTAAGGGTACGGAGATTATTTTATAGGACATGTTGGAAATAGACAAAATAAGTTTTATACTTTAATACATGTTGTCTTGAGAAAAATCTGATCATCTAGTAATTATTATAGGATAAAATGAGCCTACAGACAAGCTTTCAGGAAAAAAAAAGTCCGGATTCGAAAATGACAAAAAACTGCCGATTTTGAAGGTTATTATCCACGTTTTTCAGGCCGACAGGGTCCCGAGATAAAAATTCACGAAATTCGCACCATAGTGCCTTTATACCATATAAGTATGACTCAATGTGTTAAAATTTGTATACGGTTTAAAATAGACACATTTAGATGTCGTAAGATTATTTTATAGGACGTGTTTGAAATAGACAAAATAAGTTTTATACTTTAGTCTATGTTGTTTTGAGAAAAATCTGATCATGCAGTAATTATTATAGGATAAAATGAGCCTACAGACAAGCTTTCAGGAAAAAAAAAAATTCGGATTCGAAAATGACAAAAAATTGCCGATTTTGAAGGTTATTATCCACGTTTTTCAGGCCGACAGGGTCCCGAGATAAAAATTCACGAAATTCGCACCATAGTGCCTTTATACCATATAAGTATGACTCAATGTGTTAAAATCTGTATACGGTTTAAAATAGACACATTTAGATGTCGTAAGATTATTTTATAGGACGTGTTTGAAATAGACAAAATAAGTTTTATACTTTAGTCTATGTTGTTTTGAGAAAAATCTGATCATGCAGTAATTATTATAGGATAAAATGAGCCTACAGACAAGCTTTCAGGAAAAAAAAAAATTCGGATTCGAAAATGACAAAAAATTGCCGATTTTGAAGGTTATTATCCACGTTTTTCAGGCCGACTCGGTCCCGAGATAAAAATTCACGAAATTCGCACCATAGTGCCTTTATACCATATAAGTATGACTCAATGTGTTAAAATTTGTATACGGTTTAAAATAGACACATTTAGATGTCCTAAGATTATTTTATAGGACGTGTTTGAAATAGACAAAATAAGTTTTATACTTTAGTCTATGTTGTTTTGAGAAAAATCTGATCATCCAGTAATTATTATAGGATAAAATGAGCTTACAGACCAGCTTTCAGGAAAAAAAAAGTTCGGATTCGAAAATGACAAGAAATTGCCGATTTTGAAGGTATTATCCACGTTTTTCAGACCGACAGGGTTCCGAGATAAAATTTCACGAAATTCGCACCATAGTGCCTTTATACCATATAAATATGACTCAATGTGTTAAAATTGGTATACGGTTTAAAATAGACACATTTAGAGGTCCTAAGATTATTTTATAGGACGTGTTTGAAATAGACAAAATAAATTTCATACTTTAGTCTATGTTGTTTTGAGAAAAATCTGATCATCCAGTAATTATTATAGGATAAAATGAGCCTACAGACATGCTTTCAGGAAAAAAAAAGTTCGGATTCGAAAATGACAAAGAATTGCCGATTTTGAAGGTTATTATCCACGTTTTTCAGGCCGACAGGATCTCGAGATAAAAATTCACGAAATTCACACCATAGTGCCTTTATACCATATAAATATGACTCAATGTGTTAAAATTGGTATTCGGTTTAAAATAGACACATTTAGCGGTATGGAGATTATTTTATATGACATGTTGGAAATAGACAAAATAAGTTTTATGCTTTAGTCCATGTTGTCTTGAGAAAAATCTGATCATCCAGTATTTATTATAGGATAAAATGAGCCTACAGACAAGCTTTTAGGAAAAAAAAAGTTCGGATTTGAAAATGACAAAAAATTGCCGATTTTGAAGGTTATTATCCACGTTTTTCAGGCCGACAGGGTCCCAAGATAAAAATTCACGAAATTCGCACCATAGTGCCTTTATACCATATAAATATGACTGAATGTGTTAAAATTGGTATTCGGTTTAAAATAGACACATTTAGAGGTCCGAAGATTGTTTTATAGGACATGTTGGAAATAGACAAAATAAGTTTTATACTTTAGTCTATGTTGTCTTGAGAAAAATCTGATCATCCAGTATTTATTATAGGATAAAATGAGCCTACAGACAAGCTTTCAGGAAAAAAAAAGTTCGGATTCGAAAATGACAAAAAATTGCCGATTTTGAAGGTTATTATCCACGTTTTTCAGGCCGACTAGGTCCCGACTCTCCCGAGATAAAAATTCACGAAATTCGACCATAGTGCCTTTATACCATATAAGTATGACTCAATGTGTTTAAAATTTGTATACGGTTTAAAATAGACACATTTAGATGTCCTAAGATTATTTTATAGGACGTGTTTAAAATAGACAAAACAAGTTTTATACTTTAGTCTATGTTGTCTTGAGAAAAATCTGATTATCCAGTATTTATTTTAGGATAAAATGAGCCTACAGACAAGCTTTCATGAAAAAAAAAGTTCGGATTCGTAAATGACAAAAAATTGCCGATTTTGAAGGTTATTTATTATCCACGTTTTTCTGGCCGACTGGGTCCCGAGATAAAAATTCACGAAATTCGCACCATAGTGCCTTTATACAATATAAATAAGACTCAATGTGTTAAAATCGATATACTGTTTAAAATAATGAATTAATGTAAGAGGAAGAGCAGAAGAAGTAGCGACAGAAGACGACTAAGAGGAAGAAGAAGAGCAACAGAAGAAGAAAGGGAGAAGAAACAGTAAAGAAGAAATGGAGAAGAAACAACGAAGAAGAAGAATAAGGAGGACACAGAAGGGCATTTTCGTCATAAAATTAGGTACTTAATCGGAAATTTTGAATTTTGACGGAATATATGCCCGAAAAGTGAAAATGGGTGTAATTTTTGACTTGAGGACATTTTATGGGAGTAAAATAATAAAAAGTTTATATAAGGGAGTTTTTTTAGAAAAGTGGTATATAAAAGGGAGTTATTATAAGGTTTAAAATATATTATAAGGTTCAAAATATATAAAAAGTTTTAATGTTCGACCGAAAGTCCAAAATATTACTCCCTCCATTCATATCCACATTACACATTTCTTTTTTCACGTTTGTCAACGCGTCTTTTGTACGGTAAATATTGTTAGCTACGTATTTTCAAAAATTATAAAAATTAGATATTAATAATATACTCGTAAAGACGAATAAAACTAGATCCCACATGAATATAATTTTATTTACGTATCGAGAAAAAATCGAATTTGAATGGTTGTTTGTGAATAGTGTGTAAAATAGAAATGTGTAATGTGGATTTGAATGGAGGGAGTATAAGGTTCCCCTAAAATTTCTGAATCTTAACAAATTTAGTCATTTATGAATACAAGAATAGAAAATTTTTTATTTGATAAAAACCAAAAAAAATAGATAATTCCCTAAAAATAGAATTAAAATTATCTAAGCTAAAAATGTGATTTTTGTGTCGATTTTTTTTCTTCTCCTTCGCGTTGTTAATGGAACGTCGTAGGGAGGTAAGTTTAATTCCTTTCGGAATTTCATGTAACGCGGTTTTGATCTTCCGCTCGGGCTATTGTAATGCCTAATGTGCATTACACAGTTTGAATAAAACGGTTTTATATTAGAATGAGGTGACCATTCAAGGTTTTTGACACGAAATTTTGATGTTCCGAGACCCGAGTTCAATTCTTACCACAAACATTTCTCTTGTAATGGTTGATGTGCATTGAGCAAAGGGGATATCAACCATTACAGAGTTTCGAGTCTTTTTTTTTTTTCGTCAAGAGACGTTTGGTTACGGTTTTATGCTCTATACTAACCAAATTACGTTAAATTTCAGCAACGACAAGACAATACAGGATGGATGTCGGTCCCTCAGTTCGGAGCCTGGGATAAGAAAGGAGGATCGAGTCCTGATAATTACTCGATGGTATTCGGCCAAGCACGGGAAAACAGGAAACAAGCGAAGAAGACTGTAAAGCATTTGAGCCTCGGAAATGAAGTTGAGTTGATTGCAGCGCGCCAAGCTCAACATATCCAACAGCACCAGCACCAGCACCAGCACCAGCACCAGCACCAGCACCAGCACCAGAACCGTCACAAACATGATCCCCATGAGGACGATTCCCTCACGGTAATCACGACTTCTCTGTATCTAAGACTACGTTTATAGGTAGGTCTAATAAGGAAATATGAACTAGTTCAGTTCCAGGTGGTCTGAAATGGACCTGTTGGGACATGTTTAGGAACTAGTTCCGTTCCAAGTGGTCCCATACGTGATTCCAATTTAACCAAAAATAATGTCGAAATTCCTAGGTCTAACCAGGGCCTGATAAAATAACAAAATCAGGAACTAGGTCTAGTAAGTAGGTTAAGAAGTATATATTAGTATTTTAATGTAGGAACTCGGTCTAGGTAGGGCTATAGGAACGACTTATAAACATGGTCTCAGGGCATACTTTGATTCTGTATCGGTCCATATCCCCTTTGCTCAGTGCAGTCAATGCACATGGATCGGTACAGAATCGAGTAATATATAGTCTGTTATAACTGCGTTTTCTTACTGAATTCTGAAATTTACGTTTTGCAGCGGAAAAAGACGTTCCTGACGTACGTTAATTGTTGTATAAGGCCTTATTAATAGACTTCGAAACACTTGTATAAATGTTATAAATCCGATCATCTGTTCGTATTGTGTTTGTAAATTTTGAGTAATACATTCTTGTTCCAATCATTTCTTGGTTCGCGAGTTTGAAATTCAATCTCCACGTCTTCCCATTACATCGGAAATTGCATTGAGAATCGCTTTATGGAGCGCAGACAGTTTAGTGAACCATTACGCTTTATTTTGTCTTGCGCCAAACGTGAAAAACAGAACAGAAAAGAAATGTTAAACCTTCTAAATGTTCATAGGTCTCAGATTCGATTACCAACTGGGACGATGACCACTTGGCCACTGCAGCCCCCATGGCTTACATGGTTCATGTGGTGGTGCGGGAATGTATGGGCCCGGGAGGATTAAACCTCTCGTCACCAGAAGAAGAAGAAGAAAAAAAAAAAAAAAAAAAAAAACCTTCTAAATGTCCAGCATTCTGTAATTTGGTATGCTTGAATTTCAGGTAAGGACTCGAGATTTTATTTAAACGCGTTTGATGGAATATAGTAAAATGATCGCTAAACTATTTCCGCTTACACAAACAACGTAAAGGTAGAGTAAGAGGGGACGGGTGAACGCAGTCTCGATGTCGTTGTCAACAACATCGCCTGTTCCGGACGCATTAATAAAGCATTTTTAATATTAGCTTACGTTTCGCACACTAATCTATCTTAAACCCACTAACTCGCTTGTTCGTGAGTTGAATGTCATCACGTATCCGTCTCATATCGAGTTCAAGTTCACTCTAATAAGCCCGGGAGGCCGAGAATCGAGACTAGAGACGCTTACCAATCATCATTATATAAATACCTAATTTGAGTCGATAATGATCAAGTAAGGACTGTCTTATAGTGTGAAACGATCTTAAATGGTTACACACGCATTTATTACTATTAATAAATAATTGTTATATGTATATAAGATTGTCTCACACTTTAAGACGGTCTCTATAACTTGTTAATTAGCGGATATTATGACTTAAATTTCGTAATTTTTATCAGTCGTTAGGCGAATATCAGCATGTTTTCTTAACTTTCGTAAATTTTAACTTAACTCGATATTTGATTATTTATAATGAAATTGAATTCATGTTTATAGGAAAGTAACAGCAACCCTTCCTATGATCATTTCCCACATAAGTTTACTCATAAACTTCCTAACCGGCTTTCACGGGTTCAGTAACAGTAGCAGCGGCCCGTTGATAGAAGTTGCAAGCGGGTCCTTTAGCGGTGCATATACCACACCCGAAGAACAAACTCCCTTTCTCAGATCCCGGCTCTTGGATAACCCGTTTCACGCATGCAGCCCCACAGAAACAGTAGATATGAGGCTCTTTGATGGGTCCGGTGTGTGGGGGAATGACGGTGGTAAAGTAAGCCGGGGTTTTCCATTTATAGGGTATTGCTTGGTACGCAGGGACGACAGAAGGATGATCAGCAGACTGCCATTGGAGGTTATTAGTTATCGAGAGCTTTGATCCGCGAGCCATAAGGTGCGTCAGCAGACGAGCGGTGTTCTTAGCGTCATCAAGTCCACAGTGGGCTCGGCCTTCCCATGTCAGACCAGCCCGTTCAACCGCCTCTCTCAGGTTGCACCTGCTGTCACCAAACGCTTTGCTATACGGGATTTTCAAGTTAATCCACCTGACATTATGTGAACCAAATTTTCAATAAGCTTTTCGAGGTGATTCAAGTTGGTCAAATTTAAAGTCGATTTAGGTTCATTGCTTCCTTTTCAGATTACTCTTTCTAGGTCTCGAGCTAGGTAGCACCAAAACAGACACGGACACGACACGGACACGAAATTTAGAACACGGGACACGGCATTTAAATATAATAAAATGTAATATTTTATGATTTTTATCATGTATTTGAAACTAAATCTAAACAAGTAAAGGTACAATTTGACATTTACTATAACTAATTCTTATTTTTGCACCCAAAATCATCTACTAATCGATCTTTTTTAAAATTTTATTACTCGTCTAAACTATAATATGTTTCGCCATGTGTCCAACGAGTGTCGGTTGTCCGAGTGTCGGACACGGTGTCGGACACGGGACGTCTAATTAAGAGAAGTGTCTGTGCTACCTAGGTCTCGAGCCAGGTTTTTCGGGTCAGATATTTTGGGTCAGCTCAGTTACAGAGAGCGGCATACTGTCAAGTGTACTACAAGTATCAAATAAAGTAAATGAGAACTTCGGTTTTTTACCTATTGAAATATGGTGGCTTCCTAATTCTTTTAAATCGGCACTCTGATTCCAACATGACGCGGCAATCCCAGTTCGACCACGTCACTACAGCAAAGTTGGCGTGCTTAACACCCTTATCTTCAAGCCATTTGTCATGCATAAGCAGTGCTTCACCCAGAAGAACACCTTTGTCTACCTGAAAATCATAAAGCATAATCAAACCGATAAGTTTGGATTCATCGGGTCCAAATACCACATGGAATTCAGGTAAGATGTATATAAATAATTAATGCCAAATAAAACTAGGGATCTTGTAATGAGTATAGTTTTCTTGTCGATAGAAAGCTAATAAAAAAGCGTAGTCAAGCTAAGACTAGGGATCCTGCAGGACAAAGACATATTCAAGCTACTATGCTAAGCTTCCGCTACCACTGCAAGGAACGATAGAACACGGGAAGCAACAAGAGCCTTAAGCCCTTGAGTCCTTGACTATCTTACTCCGACACTTCTAATTTCCTCACGTACCCGTGTGCCGTGTCCGACACTTGACACTCGACATTCGGACATGGATATGACACTTGGACACCTCATTTTAGACCAAAATATACATATTTTTCAAAAAAAAAATAGCCGAGTCTGACACTTGGACACGCACCCATCTCGGATACTTCTAAATGAGTCCATGTAACATCTCTTTTTGTTCTACTAGAAACTATAGGCTTTCCCGAGAAACGCAAAAACGCAACATAAAGCTTCATTAACCCTGTTAAGATTTCTCCCTAATGGATTGACTGAAGTGGTTAATTCATGGGTCACAGTCCCAAACCCTTGTGTGAACAAGATCATGTGATATTGAGTTAGGCCCTGTTCTTTTGGACTTCAAGTCACTTAATTTAAGTTCACTTCAGATCCTATAAGTTCAGTTCAGTTCCTATAAGTTCAGTTCAGTTCAGATCCTATAAGTTCAGTTCAGTTCCTATAAGTACAGTTCAGTTCCTATAAGTTCAGTTCAGTTCCGTTCCTATAAGTTCAGTTCAGTTCCCATAAGTTCAGTTCAGTTCCTATAAGTTAAGTTCAGTTCAGTTCAGTTCCTATAAGTTCAGGTAATTTCAGTTCCTATAAGTTCAGTTCAGTTCCTATAAGTTCGGTTCAGTTCAGTTCAGATCCTATAATTTCAGTTCAGTTAAGTTAAATTTCAGTTCAGTTAAGTTAAGTTTCAGTCCAACAGGGCCTTACAGTATGTTGCTCTGGTAAAAAACTAGCACTTATACCCGCAGTTCCCTATCCATTGTGCACCAAAGACTGCAACTTCCACCGTTAAAAAGAACATTGTTACAACGGTTTTTCTAGCGTGTGCCCTAAGGGCACATATCAATATCATAAATGTGGTAATATTTGCAAGATATTCTCACTAATTATGGTAAAATGAGTTTAAACTTGAATATCTCATGAGAATATCTTGCAACTATTACCACATTTAGGTTATTAATGTGTGCTCTTAGGGCACATGTTAGAAAAACCGTATCTAGAAAAGGGTTTGAGATTTTACGCCTACTGAAACGAATATCTTGATCTTTGAGCTACATGGGGGTTTTGTGCCGCTATTTAATATCATGCTAGGAATTGTATAATAATATTAATGTTAAGAGCTAAGAATCTAAGACACTTTCCATTCACAAGAAAAAAAGTGAAGGGGTAAGAGGCGCAAGACATCTTATTTTGGCGACTCTAGTAAGAAAAACTAACCAGGGAGAGCACTTTACAAACCTGAGACTGCTGAATGCCGGTCAAATCCTTACAAAAATCAGTGAGCTGTTGATTATGAGTAGGCCGCACATAAACTTGAAAATAGTTCTCCAGTTGACCAGTTCTGCTATTCACGAGCACAGACGGGAATTCGATTATTTCTTGAGGATGTGGGTTCCTTTCTTTATCACAAGTTGCCTCAAAATCAATGACCACAAAGTATTGAAACTCTTGAATGTTATATTCTGGATGATAGCTCTGAGGAACAACCATTTGCACAGGAAGCTGCGGATACCAGCGTGAGCCAATGTAATATCCATGGCTCGAAGGATAAACCCAGCCATCATGAGGGAGTGGTTGAGCCTTTAGCAAGTTGGGGTAAACTGCAGCCCAAAAATTATAATAGTCTGACCAGGCTGCTCTCGCACAACATTCGCTTGGTAATGCCACTTTCTCATAATTTATTGCCACGTCACTCTCAGAATCGGTATTTGTTGGTTTCCCATTGTTTGTATACTTGAGCTCCAGCGACTGTGCGCTGAAACTCCTCGGATGGCCATAGTAACTGATATCACCTTGGAAGGGTGGTGATTCATGGCCCTTTTGCAGTGTTTCTGCACGGAAAAATAAAGGTCAGACATGCACACCGATAATGAGACAAGATCTCATTCAACAAACTGAAAAATAGTTCATTCAAGGGACAGGGGAGGCATGTAACGTTCTTCGACACTCCTCTGACTAGTGAAAAGCAACGTCCACCAAACCAATATTACATGCAAGCTAAGCCAAGGTATGATCATGGATCTCATATAATCATAACCCAACTACGTAGCGAAGCCTTAATTACAAAAGATGTTGGAGTCACCTAACATGAACCGTTTTTAAGTATCATATGGACTGTAAAAAGTACATACAAAGGGAGAAACCAAACAGATAAGAAAATAAATAAATAGGTTGGAAAGTGAAGGAGAAAAAAAAACGAGTAGAAAGGGTAAAAGATGATAGGAAACAAGTGAAACAAAGGCTACTAAATCTCTCGTCTCTCGTCCTCCAAAATTCGTACTATCATTCAACAAGTAGGCAGTATTTCTCTTAATCACTCTTTAGTCCTTAAAACCCATCATTTCTCCATCTTAGTCAGTGGGCACAGTAAAAAGAAAAAAAAAAAGTAATACTAGGACTCGTCTCCAGATCTGAATTCCAAGAAATAATAATTCTTAGATGTAATTAGAATGTTGGTTTTTAAGAGAATATTCGAAAAAGGACGTATAAAGAGGGACATGGAGAAGGGAGGAAGAGGCGGCGAGAGAAAAGAAGAGAGATTATCTATCACCTGAGGAACCGCAAGCCAGGGGACCAACAGATTTGAGTTTCAAATCACAGAGCCGAGAATTCATCCCCCAAATTTTCGTTACGAAAGTTATCAGATTTAGAGAATAGGAAAGGGGATGGACTGATGGAGCATTGAATTGGCACAAGAAAGAGGACTTAAATAGTAGACTCACAACAGAAAGGGTCGTAACGGGAGAAAAATGTGAGCTGGTAATAAGGCGTGAGAAGCAAGGGTATTAAATATCCACCAATTTAAACGTTACACAATCGATATGGATCCTCGACACATTAAATTCCTTCATACATAAGCTAAGGTTTAACAGACGTTATCTAAAATTTATACAAGAGGCGATTTGATCTGTGGAAAAAATGGTAATAACAGGATTCACAAATACCATGCGGATGACGGACCATCCAAATTGAACGAGTTTGCAAGTTTTGAAAAATTTCTAGTAAGGAAAGTATCCAAATTGAACGAGTTTACAATCTTATTCAGCCTGTAGTTCCCTCCTTCCTTTTTCATGCTAGTCGGGTCTTGTTCCCTCGTTCCTTATTTGGAAACCTTTGTGTGGTCCAAATTAAAAATTTATGTCGGGTAGGGTGTTTTGTGTCGTCCATATTCGTTTTCTTATTTTTGTGCCAAAAGGAAAGGGAAACATTAGGCTGAATAGGACGGAGTACCTATTTCCTCTAAAGCATAAGAATTTTTGAACTTTTTGTTGACTGGGATTCAAAGAGTGTATTTTCTCACAATGATGAAGAAGAAAATGCCACTAAGTTTCCAGCCATAGCAGTCGGAAAAAAACGCTGTCCACCAAATTACCGACATCCAATGAAACCAATGAGGCATAGAAACAATAATATCAGAGGAAAATCAACTATCACTTCCCATATGTCCCTTAAATATATTCACTGCGCAAGCTTAGCCTACAATCTCCACAATAGCGTCGCATGGCAATTACTGATTCATCCTGATCATAGAAGGCTTTCTAGTAATAAGTTTCTTATAAATAAAAAATTTCAGAGATCTCTCCAGGTTTTCCCTCGTCTGATACCGACAAAGATGTACTCAACTGCCTTACTCAGATTAAACAGGTTATCCCCATACTATATTTTATTGATTCTCATCCTCATAGGCCATAGTCAATTACCAATCGCTACACAACTATCGTGTTCCTTAGCATGGGTAGCACTCTTTCTAACACCACATGGGAGCTATATTCTGCCTACTTCAGCTGTCTTCACTTGCCCACCAGTGTAAGATCCCAAATATCTGTTAAGAATGCCAAATATGCTGCATAAATGGTCTAGTCAACAAAATGGAGCATCTAAAAATGCTAGGGAAAATGTATCTTCCTCCCTTCCTATGAAAGTATGAACTTTGGTCCAAACCTATGGTACTCCGCACTTCACTTAGCTGCCGTGTCCCGTGTCCGACACCTACTTGTCTAATACCGACACGACACTTTGACACTTCATTTAGACCGTAAAAATTGAAACATTCGCAAAAAATAGCCGTATCCGACACTCGACACGTGTCCGACACGACACCGTGTCGAAGAGTCGGGGTAACACAGGTCTAAACCACCCGCTAGAAATGGGGAGAAACTTTGTGAGTTTACAACCGCATTGCATCCTACCAAGCCTTTGTTAAAGGCCACAAAAGAGCTAAGACTACAAAAAAATTGAGAAACTTCAAGGAGTCCAAAACATTCCGACTTATAGTTTTGGGAAAATGATAAGTAAATATAGAGAACTTTTTTTCAAAAAACCTATGATCGTCTTCTTTGTTGGAACACGCTGATATAACCAATAACAAGCTATAAACATGATTATATAACAACATGCAAAGGAAAGCAAGACAACATCCATTCAGCTTCGTAAAGTTCCATGCCTGCTTGGTTCCTTGAGTCCAAGTAAGTTGAAGCACTAAAGCTGCTACAGATCTTAAGTTTCCTTATACTTGTAATTATAATTATAATTACCCATTCTGAAGAAAAAGGTTGGATCTTTTTGTTATCTAAGGTTTTTCTTCTGACATGGTAAAAAGTTCACGTAAATTTTAATTTTTCTTTTTAGTGTAAGGAACCCACAAGGGAAAATATGTTGCTGACGGGATTCAAACCCACATCATGAGTACCACTACTCGTGATTTTACCACCTAAGCTAGAAGACATCTGCAAGAATAATGTGTTGCCAGCCTTTTAATCGCCTCAACATCCAGAATCAATATCAATCTAAACCCCTTTCCCCATCAGACCAGTATAACAGAGTCATATACCAGCTGTACTAAATTCTAACAGAAACATGACATTCACAGGCATAACATGATTCTACGGAAACAAAAATTCCCATAACCCTTACCATATCTAAAACCACCCTTAATCTACAGTATCACTTCCCATGATCTATAATTCTCAATGTTAATTTACAACAATTACAAGGATACAAACCTTCACCAATAAACACCCATGAATCCATCATGGTAGCTCGCCACTCCAAGCTTAATACAATTAAAAACCCTAATCTCAAAACTCACATCAAACATTGTCATAACAAAAAGATCTCAACTTTCACACCAAATTATCACCCTAATGTTTCATAATGGTACCTCTCCACTCCAATACCAACACAATTACAAACCCTAATCTCGAAATTCACCACTAACATTGTCCTAACAAAGAGATCCAAACTTCATGCCCAATTATCACCATAATCACCCATAACAATACCTTTCAACTCCAAAATCAATACGATTAAAACACTAATCTCTAAACAACTAACATTGCCAAAGTAAAAAGATCCCAATTCTCATACCCATTACCACCACAATTACCCAGAACTATACCTCTCCACCCCAAAATCAATACTATTAAAAACCCTAATCCCAAAATTAACAACTCACATTTCCATAAGAAATGCAAATCTTACTTGTGAACGGATGTCGTCTCACAACCCTTTTCCTTTTTAACACTATTTAAGTCAGTTGTGAATGCCGTCACAAGTGAGAATTTGTGCCACAACAAAAAGATCTCAACTTTCATACCCAATCATCACCATAATCACCCATAATCCTACCTCTCCACTCCAAAATCAATACAATTTAAAACCCCTAATCTCAAAATTAACAACATTGCCATAATAAAAAGATCCAAACATTCATACCCAATTACCACCACAATCTAAATTCACAAAAATTCAAATTACCATAATCAAAATAAATTCAAATTATACAAACTTATATCAATTACTAACCTGTATTTTCAGGAGACATCGTGATCTTTAGCGTAAAAACGATCAATTTGCGCGAACATCAGATCTCCCACCAAACTTTTATACCTGAAAATTATAAAAAATACCCAGAAAAAATTAATCAAAACCCTTTTCAATTTAGCAACTAAACGATCAAAAAACAATTAAATTAGACCAAATTGCATTATAATTTCTTATTATTCTTGATTAATTAATTAATTATATGAATTAATAACGTAAAAATTAAGTAATAATTGGGTGAAATTGTGCTTACAAGTTGCGATCGTACGGAGGAAGCTTGACGAAGAGTTTCTTTTTGTGTTTGAGATTATATTGTATTTATACTCTATAGATTAAGGATTAATTTTTGGTAAGTTTTTATTATTTTAATTTTTAATCAATTTATATAAATAAATAAATAAATTGTAAGTTTATACAATAACTATAACTATTAACCCTATTTTGATTAGTAAATATTTTTTTAGAAAAAATTATCTAATTTCCATATTTTAATTAAAAAAATAGATTTCGACAATAATTTTATAACTAAACGGGTTGAAAGTAATTAGGCATGACTGCATGAGTGTCACAAATTATTTCAAGAGTGAATATTAATAATAATTTTGATTGATTATAAATACGATTGATTCGTGTCATGTCAGGATTTATGATCGTAATTTATCCTATTTAAAAAATGGTATAATAGTGGATAAATAAATAAATAAGAAATTATCACATAACCCAATGTGATTGACTCGGGTTATACTAGGATTTGTGATCGGAGTTTATCCTATTTAGAAAAAGGTATACCAATGAATAAATAAATAAGAAATTATCACGTAACACAATATAAATTCATCATGTATTAATGCATTATAGCATTTAATATTCATTTAATAATATAAAGCGTTTAAAATTTAGAATAAATCTACAAATGAATAAGAAGATACTTACAAGCTGGTTTCGACTCTGTTACTTAGAAGGTGATTAAAATCAATGTATTCGATGTAACAAATTGAAAAAAAAAATGGCCTTGCAAAGAACATGACTGAAATTAAAACTACCACAATAAAAAAAAACTACAATTCCCATCAACCATTAGAAAAAAATTATATTCACCTATATGAAATTTTTTACACATTTAAAAATACATATTTAACGAGAAATAAAGAAATTCAAATAATATAATTCACACAACATATAACTTGTTGAAAACTTAGAATAATAACTTCAAAGCAACCTACAATCTAAGTTCAAACCCCAACCCGGGACATTAGAAGGGAAGGATGGACGGGAGAGGTCGGGTTAGCTTATACATGACACAAAGTCACAAATCCCGGTTTGTTATGATATTCACAATTAATACATTTACCCGAAATAATTCAGCAAAATTTTGAACAAACATATAAGAAAAATGAAATGAATAAATACAATATTATTTTAATGTCTATAGCTATCGCACATTACATTCACTTACATGTATGAAGGGAAAAAATGAATCAGTGTCACGGCTGAAACCTAATCTCGACATCACTCTCTCACATGTAATAAGTGAAGACCTAAATAACAAGGAATGCATGTGAAAGAGTGACGTCCAGCTTTGAAAATATCCGGTAACGCTCTATCATTATCCAAAACAATGCATCTATCTTAAATATTAAATACAAATAAAAACTAAAATCCCACAAATCAAACTAAACAAAAACCCTTCCTTATTAGTAGACATAAGGAAGCTAGCATCATTAGACTTCTTTGTATCATCATCACTAGAATCATCATCTTCTGAGGGAACTTTCTTAGGATGACTAAAATCGGCCGGTACGACGGTATCCGGTGCCGCTTGATCGTCACCGGAGTCGGCATTAGCCGGACTCGGGGCCGAATTAGCCGGTGTCGGCCCTAAGGCAAAATGAGGGTCATCTTTAAGGCTAGGGGGTAACCCTTTGCCATGACTCACTTTAATTGCGAATTTTTGACCGTTTAAGCATTGTTCCCCATCGTAGTCTCCTGAAAAAAAATATGTCGGACCTTCTTTCATAAGTGGCACGGCAACCGTTATGGGTTGAACCTCCGTGGTATTCGGGTCCATGCTTGACCATTGGATGGTGTCCTCGCCTTGACCGTCACATTTTGTGTAGGTGTTCAAATTGTATGTTTGGGTTACGGTGTGGTTGTTGTCCGTATTGAAAACTGCATCAACACGATAAAATTATGTTAAAATTATCGATTTCTGCTACCTTAAAATCTCCAAACACGCGACGTTAGCAAATGTGTTATACTACAGAAATAAAATTCACTAGCCCCAAAATTTAATTTCTAGCTACGATAAAATTATGTTAAAATTACCAATTTCTGCTACCTAAAAATCTCCAAAATACGAGACGTTAACAAAGATATCAAACTACAGAAAGAAAGTTCGCTACATCCGAAATTTCATTTCTGGCTACGATAAAATTACGTTAAAATTACTGATTTCTACTATCTGAAAATCTCCAAACACGCGACGTTAGCAAACGTATTATACTACAAAAAGAAAATTCACTACCCCCAAAATTTAATTTCTAGCTACGATAAAATCATGTTAAAATTACCAATTTCTGCTACCTAATTAAAAATCTCCAAAATACGAGACGTTAACAAAGATATCAAACTACAGAAAGAAAGTTCGCTACACCCGAAATTTCATTTCTGGCTACGATAAAATTACGTTAAAATTACTGATTTCTACTATCTGAAAATCTCCACACACGAGACGTTAGCAAAGATATAAAACTACACAAAAAAAGTCGCTATTCCCGAAATTTCATTTCTGGCTACGATAAAATTATTGTTAAAATTACCAACTTATGCTACCTAAAAATCTCCAAAACACGAAACGTTAACAAAGACATCAAACTACAGAAAGAAAGTTCGCTACACCTGAAATTTCATTTCTGGCTACGATAAAATTACGTTAAAATTACAGATTTCTACTATCTGAAAATCTTCAAACACGAGACGTTAGCAAAAATATTAAACTACACAAAAAAAGTCGTTATTCCCAAAATTTCATTTCTGGCTACGCCCCGAAACTACTTTATCATTTATAGTACAAGTGGAGTAATTGATTTGATTGTCAAATTGATTGTAAAATTGTAGATCTTGAAATGAAAGAATAATAATTTTATTCACATGTAACACTTACACTTGCACATTATAGTATCGTGACTAGTAGTAGACCTTCCATGGTAAGGACACCTAACATGCATTGTAAGGCTAAGATGTTACTTTAATGCTTTGATGTGTACAATGTACTCAAGGGATAAATAAGGGTCCAATATTGATATTGATAGTGCCATTTTTAAGTTCGGGTTTCATCAAGGAGATGAGACGGTCTCACACGAGATAATACATACATATACAGTCACAGAGGGTGACATAAAGTGATCTTATTAGTGTTATCGGGTGGTAACTTATCAAGTTCTAAAACTTTTCATCGACACGCGTGCAGTGCACGAGTTCAAAACCTAGTTTATTGTTAATTACAAAACTGAAATGTCCTATATTCTATGAATGAGATATTATTTTCATATACTTCTATTTTAATTTATTTAGGATTTTTTTTTAAAAAAATATGATTATGATATGACCAATATGTTTTTATTGTTTTACTTATATCATGATTAATTTAGGGGAAAAAACTCCAAAATATAAAAATATGGTCTTAAATGTGCTTAAATAACACGTCAAAAAATTTTTGTACTCCCAAAACTAAATTTTTGGGTCCGCCACTGTTTATGCATAGTTATTTTCAGCTCAATTTAATAAAATACTCAAAACATATATAATAGGGTTAAAACCGTTATACAAAGCGAGTACTTTTTATTATGCCATCAAGATATTGATGAACTTATTCCTTGCTTGTTGAATGCAACATCTAGAGATTGGATTAGCATATAACAAAGAACTTTTTATTTCGGTTTTTCTAACGTTTATTAATATAATAACATGAATGTGGTAATATTTGTGAGATATTCTCATTAATTTATTAATGGTAAAAATTCTCAAGTAATTATGGTAAAAATGAGTTTAAACTTAAATATCTCATGAAATATTTAATTTGTAAAAATATTACCCCATTCAAATTATTAATATATACCTTAAAACACACGTTAGAAACCGGTTACCTTTTTATTGTACTAAGAGTTAAATTAAATACGAAATATTACTCATGAGTTAATTAATATTCTTAACAAAAAGGTTTAAAGTAAAATTGCAAATTCTACATATACTTAAACTTAGTTTACTTTAATTCCGCGAATTTTACGTTTCATCTGTGACCCGTTACAAACTTGTGACATAAACTCTCTTTTTCATGTTGTAGAACTAGCTAGTTTAGCTGGTAAAATCACGAGCTGAGCTTATAAATTCACGAGAGGCAATACTCGATCATGACCTGGTTCAAATCCCGTAATCCATTCATAATAAGAATGAAGCAAACTTCTAACCTAACTACTCGTTAAACTCGGAATTTCTCACTGTTGTCGACGATGAACACACCAAAACACGAACAAAAAACCATAACAACAACAACAACAAAAAAAAGGAAAATGGAAGAGAAGACTTACTAAGGAAATCACCCAAAGAAAAAGATTTTCCAGAAACCCATTTGCTATAATCAATAGAAGGTTTAGTAAGTTTATCAAACCAACCCAAAGAATCTCCAATTGTATAGTTTTTATATGCTTCAACACTTTGAATTTTTCCTAATATTATACAAATTAATATTACATTTAAACATTTCATAATAATATTATTCATATTATTATTATGTTTAAATAAACTTTGCATTCTAAATTTATGTTCCATTTTTTTTGTATTTTGGAGATATTTTTTTGATCAATTTTGATGAAATGTAGATGTTGGTTGGATATTTATATGAGGTAGGATAAGATTTGTACTCCCAAACTTGGTTTATTCATTTCTTTATCTTTGGTTTTATCGTATCGGAAAAAAAAGGGATTAATTACTGGATGATAAGTGGATTAAATTATAAATAAAAAATTAAATTGACAATAAAATATAAGGGTAAATAATTGACTGAAATACTTGAAATAAAATAGATCAGGTAAACAAATAACCGAAACAGAGAGTGTACTTTATATTTTTATTTTATTTTTGCTTTTTTTTACTTGTTTTTCACTCCTAGCTTTATCCGATTATTTGTTTATCTTTGATTTTGGTATGAAGAAGGGTCAAGTACTAGATGACTGGTGGATTAAATTATGTGTGATAAACAAATTGGCATCAAAATAAAAAGAAAAACAATTAACTAATATACCGTGAAATAAAAGGTAAACAAATAATCGGGACACGGGGATTATATATATTTTTTGGTTTTTTAACTTGTTTCTCACTACTTGTTAAGAATAAAGTGGAATTTTAGCATATTATTGCAAGCAATTGAAAAGACAATAATGCCCTTAATTTATGTATGTATTACCATGATAAATTGATGATTAGTTGATTACAGGAGTATTTTGTTCTTCTAGCATGTGATTTGGTTTCAATAATACAAAGTTCAGAATAATAATTATGCTTTGGCCATAGCAAAATTGATTAATTATCATTATAATTATAATCATAATTATAATTATAATTAAAATGATAGCCTCTTTTTTCAAATTTTTACTTTTTTTATTGCTAATTTGCTTACGAGAAATTGAAAGATGTTTAATGAAATAATCTTATAATTAAACATTCTTACATCTGGTTTTTAAATGCGTGCTCTTGAGATGTACGTTAGAAAAAAACGATATTTTTATTAGGTGTGATATAGTAAACATTATCGTAAATGTGAGATTGATTTCAACTTTGCAACAACGTATTTCAGTTCTCTTTTTATAGGCATGATAAGTAATGAAAATGTTCTAATTTTCGAGTTTGTATTCACTTAGGAGTTTAAGCCTCCAAATATACCGAAAATGCATAAAATAATAGGTAACGCGGATTACAATAAGATTACCGTTATTCCATTATTTTTTAATTAAGGATTTCACTTATTCACTATATTAATTTTCCATTATTTTTTAATTAGGGATTTCACTTATTCACTATATTAATTTTATCGTAAACGTGAGATTAATTTCAACTTCACAACAACGTATTTCAGTTCTCTTTTTATTTTTTATAGGCATGATAATTAATGAAAATGTTCTTATTTTCGAGTTTGTATTCACTTCAGATATAAGCCTCAAAATATACCGAAAATGCATAAAATAATAGATAACGCGCATTACAATTAGATTACGGTTATTCCATTATTTTTTAATTAGGGATTTCACTTATTCACTATATTAATTTTTTTATCAACCAACTAAAAATAATTAAATTAATTAATGATAGTTATTATTAGTAGGAGGTTAGTCAATCATTATAATAAAAAAGTTGGTGTTGGTTAATTTAATTTAAAAAAACAGTGTTTTATTATTAAGTAGTAGTATTACATAAGAAGAAGCTGGCAAGAGAGACGTGTACGGTGTATGGTGTTCGAATTGCTTTGCCCAAATGCTCAATCATTGAAAAATGAATTTAGAGCAGTTGGATCATTTGTATTTTTATAATATTATATGTCGAAGACGGATAATGCTTCTTTTATAACAGAGTACGGTATTCTTTTTCCTGGTTAATTTCAGCTTTTTTTTTAAAATTTGTATGTCTTTATTCCGTTCAGTTATATTTACGTTCAATCAATTATGTACAATTAATCTCTTCACAAAATTAACTTTTAGTTCAAATAAATTCACTCCACTCAGTTCCACCCAATTTAGATCAATTAAGCTATAGTCCAATTAATTCAATTCAGCTCGTTTCAACCGAAAAGAATATGACCTAAGTGGGAGGACAAATGGAGAAAATGGAACAACCCGAAATAGTGTTGTTTGCATGTTATGAGAGAGGCAGAATCGGTCTTTAATTTGTAACGAATATGACCCATCTTTCAATGAGATTATGTATTTCACTATTGTACTTTTACTACTCTTTTTGTTGCCGACTCGACTTCCTAAGTCGATCATATCCGCTTTATCCTTAAAACCGAAGAAATAACATAGGAGTATTACACAAATTTTCATTTGTGACGGATATATCCGTTACAAGCTTGTGACGGGTCAAATATTATTCATGTGAGAAGGAAAAGACAAACACTTTGTAATTCTCTAGACTTGTCCTATTTACACAAGTGGGAGCTATCTGACCCGTCGTAAGCGTGTGACAAATATATCCGTTATTAGGAAGACTCAATTAATGACAAATACTATCATCCCCACATATTCAACTTTTCATCCTATTTATTTAATTAAAACATAATACCAAAAATCCCGTCTTATTTATTTTACAGTAAGTCTTGCTTGCGACGGGTCACCATTTGTGACGGATATTTTGTGAGATAAAATGGATAGAAAATGAGTTAGTGGAGAAAGTGGACCACATGAATAGTGTTGGAGAGAGAAAAAAAAAATGGGTATTTTGTGAGAAGAAACGGTATCCGTCGCAAACTTGCGACGGATAGTACCGTTGCAAATAAGAATTTGTGTTTATTTTAAACGGAAAATTAACCATTTAAAACAAAAAAAATTGCAATATTTTTTCTTCTCATAAAGGGTAATATTGAAGTAAGTGTACTTGTATTTTGATTAGCTACAAACCGTCGGTGGTCTTGTCAGAGTCAGACAACTCTCAAACCTTATCATCATCGCAAATATCAAAACGGGTATATCCGTCACCAGCTAAAAGCGAATAAATACGAAATAAATAAGCTAAAAGCAGAATATCTAAGTATCTAACGAGTAGTATTTTGTCTTTATCATATATAATACTCCGTATTATATCTTCAACTCAAAACGAATATATTCGTTTTCAACTTGTAACGAATATGTCTGTCCGGACCGTCCTCTGAATATCATGTTAGACAAAAGCGTAAATATATGCGTCGTTGATGCATCACTTGGCCATCCCACCCAATGCACGTGCTCTGCCTCTTGCTTTTATTTATTTATTTATACTCTTTATTATAAACAAACATATCTGACCGACGTCGACCTCAGTTAACATATCTAGGACTTGCTCCATTCATATTCAATAAACAATATCCGTCACAAACTTGTAACGAATGAGACGAATCAAATAAAAATCACTTTGTGTGATTTTCTGTATTTATGTTTATTTTTGTGTTATTTATTCATCTGGATGATATTCGACCCGTCACAATGTTATAACGGATACACCCGTCATAAAAGAAACTCATTGTTTACGGGATTTCATGGTTTCAGAACAAATATATCCGTAAATCAAAAAAATAGTTTCTCGGATCAGATAAAACAGTTATATCAAAAGAGACTTTTGCCTGCCTCTATCCGTATGAGCCAAAACGAAATTCAGTTAGTCTTCACCCCGACTTAGACTCGTTTCTACAATAGTTGAGCACAAATTCTCATTTATGACGGGCATATCCGTCGCATGCTTGCGAGGGGTCAAATAATATCTGTGCGGTACATAAGACATGGTAGTACTTGCCCCGTCGCAAGCTTATGACGGATATGTCCGTCACAAGGAAAACTTGCTAATAGTTAGTGCGTCGAGATATCAATCGACCCGGGAAAAAAAAGGCATTTGCACTTTTGCACAGTATTCGAGAAATTCCTTTGGTACACGAGGATACCACATCACCACATTAGAATTACATCAGTTAGGGTGTACGATAACGTAGCACACCTGGTAGATCTTCGAATTTTCACACAATAAATTGCAGATAACTGAACAAATAGCTCGAAAATACGAGTACAACAGACGGGTTGAGAACTTGAGATTTGACAAGTCTCGGAGAATACTACCAACTCTCACTAGAACGGAAAACTGGGCAGTTTTCGTTGATTCTCAGGAGTCGCAGAAAGACAGGAAAACTGCAGAATTCACAGATCACGCGGTTATATACCTATTAATGTTGGTAGTTGTCCATTTCTCCTTCCTCCTCTTCGTCATACTCACCTTCCTCATCGGCAGTTGCTTCCTGATATTGCTGGTATTCAGAGACGAGGTCGTTCATGTTGCTCTCGGCCTCTGTGAACTCCATTTCATCCATACCTTCACCGGTGTACCAATGCAAGAAAGCCTTCCTTCTGAACATAGCTGTGAACTGCTCGCTCACACGCCTGAACATCTCTTGGATTGAAGTGGAGTTGCCAACGAAAGTTGAGGCCATTGATAGGCCGACTGGGGGGATGTCACACACGCTTGATTTGACGTTGTTTGGGATCCACTCGACAAAGTAAGATGAGTTCTTGTTCTGGACGTTGATCATTTGCTCGTCCACTTCTTTTGTGCTCATTTTGCCCCGGAACATAGCTGAGGCGGTGAGGTAGCGGCCGTGACGTGGGTCAGCAGCACACATCATGTTCTTTGCATCCCACATTTGTTGGGTTAGCTCAGGGACTGTTAAGGCACGGTAATGCTGGGACCCACGGGAGGTCAATGGGGCAAACCCGACCATGAAGAAATGGAGACGGGGGAATGGAATGAGGTTCACTGCAAGTTTGCGCAGGTCAGAGTTCAGTTGACCGGGGAATCTTAGGCAGCAGGTTACTCCACTCATGGTAGCCGAGATCAAATGGTTCAGATCGCCAACTGGTGATGGTAACCACAATGTCAGTCAAATGAACTCGCAGTGTCAAAAGAGCGGGAATAAACAGCTAATTCGAAGAGATAGCTACGAGTTTTAAAGTATACTCACAGCTAGGAGTTGTTAGTTTGAGAGTCCTGAAGCAAATGTCGTAGAGAGCCTCATTGTCGAGAACCATACACTCATCGGCATTCTCAACAAGCTGATGAACAGAGAGGGTGGCATTGTAAGGCTCAACCACTGTGTCGGAAACCTTGGGTGATGGGAACACGGAGAAGGTAAGCATCATCCGATCAGGGTACTCCTCCCTAATCTTTGAAATGAGCAACGTACCCATCCCAGAACCAGTTCCGCCTCCGAGTGAGTGGCATACTTGGAAACCTATAGAATCAGAACCAATAAGCTACATATTCCAACAGATACATCTTAAAATCTAATTTTTCACTATATCCTTCAAAAAACACTTTAAACTTTATTCTTGATTTATTTTAGGGCTTTTATACATGTTCGATTTAAAATCTATAAACCCATTTGCCTTTCATTTTTTTGTTTCACTCCACTGCCGTTTTTTTTTTTTTTTTTTAAGATGAGAGTTCACTCATGACGGTTCCAGAGGATGATTCATGTTAGCCGACCCCAAAACATTTTGGGACTAAGGCTCTGATGTTGTTGTTGTTGTTGTTGTTGTTGTTATCCTTCAAAAACAAAACATTAGCCGTTATTGCATCATTGTACCTTGAAGGCAATCGCAGTTCTCGGCCTCTTTCCTGACAACATCAAGTACGGAATCGATGAGTTCCGCACCCTCAGTGTAATGTCCCTTAGCCCAGTTGTTTCCAGCACCCGACTGTCCAAACACGAAATTATCAGGGCGGAAAATCTGCCCATATGGTCCAGTCCTCACACTGTCCATAGTACCAGGCTCAAGATCCATGAGCACTGCACGAGGTACAAACCGTCCACCTGAAGCCTCATTGTAGTAGACATTTACCCTCTCCAGTTGTAAATCTGAGGTTCCGCAATACTTTCCAGTTGGGTCAATACCATGCTCACCACAGATGACCTCCCAAAACTTGGAACCGATTTGGTTACCACATTGGCCACCCTGAATGTGAAGGATTTCTCTCATCTTGAACCTGCAGTGGAAGAAATCAATCAAATCAATGATCACTGAAATAAGTCCAGAATGTGCGACACGACTCACGAGTAACGACTAACGACACTAATACTCTCCTACCATTGCCAAATCAGAACGAAAATTTAAACCAGTTCAGTTGACAGTTGACTATTAAACCACCATAATAAATTTTGAAAGGAAATACTACACACGAAATGTAGTTATCAAACACATTTCACAAACCATTTTCATACTAATAGATCTAATACTCCCTCCGTCTCGATCATTTGTTTAACTTTGATTAAAATACCTCTCAGGGCTCTCACAAAGAATACAAATGGTAAACAGATGACGGAGTCAAAGGGAGTATTACTAAACCTAACATGTGTCTCCAACACTTGACTAACCTAAAGATCATCTATTCGGACTGAGATTCAGAAAACTCTTCATTCAATCCAACAATACAGATTCAAAAACGGCGCTTAGCATACATTTTTCACAAACCCAATTGTTAAATCAACAGATCACTACACATTTCAAATCATCACATAACGTCTACGACGATCCAGTCATTTACAACTCTACCTCACTCCAACCTGTCTTGCTTCAGACGGTTAGAAATAAGACAGACCAAATCTCGCCATTTTCTTAATAAAATGTAACCATTTAATGACAATTTTTTTAATTAAAATTGTCCCTTTTTACCCTAAAAAAATGGTAACATTTTATTGTAAAATGGCAATATTTTGCCCATCTTCTTTCAGACAGGAAAAATCCCGTCTGAAATAAGAATTTGCAACCTCATTAGCTCAACGACGACAGCAGCATATGCACCAAACGCTACATCAACACAACGAAGCTGACACTGTAGCTGTATAGAAATCGAAGTATCTTATAATTTCTCAGTTTCATTTGATTGTATACGGTTCTCAAGATCGTCTTCATATTTCGGAAAATGTATACAATCAAATCGAACAGCAGAAGTAACTGCATTCAGTTCAATCAGTCAATCTACGAATTCCACAAGCTAAAAACACAAAATCATCATCATCATCACCATCGTCATCATCATCATATATCAACTTTACACATCAATTTCGACATTTCTATTACTAATCAAACCCTAACCTATCTAAAATTAATCAAAAAGAGTTCAAAGATCAAACACATTCAGTCAATTGTTCATCATTTCATAAGATCAAACTGAAAATCACAAAATGCTCATACATTATTCGATTATCCTCAATTTAATCAACAACATCAATCAAACTACGACGATCAAAATTAACGAAACTTAAATTCAAATGCATGAACTAAAATCAAACAATAATTACTTACAGAAATTAAAAATGCCGCCGGAAATTAGAAGCTTAAGCAACAAAAATGACGACAATTAAACAAACGAGGTTTGAATTTAATCGAAACTTCAAAAATTGGGGAGAAATTGGAAAAATTGGAGTATTTGGGGAAAAATAAGAACCCTAGATTTTGTATTATATAGTGGAGGGAAAAAAATAAAAGGTTTAATAATTTAATTTTTATTTAATTATTTAATTATTTAATTATTGATGGCGAGATCAACGGTGGAGATTGATTTTGAGATTTTGGAGAAAGGAGATCCGTTAGATGATGATTGATTGATTGTGATGAACGGTTGAGATTTGAGAGGATTAGGTTAGTGGGACCCAATTAAGTAATTGATTTTTTCAAAATTTGAAATTAGTATGAAAATTAGAAAATTAGGGTTAGAGATTAGTGAGTGGTTAACATTAATGTTTGTGATTAGGGGTATTTTTTTTAAAAAAAAATATTTGAAAAAATCAAGTTATAAATGAGAAGACAAAATCTCGTTGAAAACGGATATTATCCGTGTTTAGTTTGTGACTGATAGTTCTCGTCAATAAAAATTCGCACATTCAAAGGATCAGTTTGATAATATTTCGAGAACACGATAATTCGTTTGGTTGTTGACAAAACAATCAAGATTTATAAGGCACTCTTAGGACTTATGGTTTAAGTATATATATCGTTTTAAATTTAAAATAAATACCCACGTCTTAAATTAAGTACGAACTTATAAATTCAAGTGATCAATAGTATTGTGCAATAATTTTGTTGAGTGAACAACTAAACTAGGTAGTACGAACTACGAACACTTCTCCTAACGAGTCGTACCGTGTCCGACACCGACACTCCACGGACACACCCCGAAACGTGTCCAACACGTAAACAGCCGTATCTAACTTTATACATTTATATGGGCACGTGTCCGGCGCGTACTATTTCCGTCCCGGTCATTTATTATTTCATTTTGGTTAGTCAGATAATTGTTATCCTTTATACGAGTATTTTAGAATTGCATTTGATAGACAATTTGATCCTCTACAATCAAGCTCGTATATTTGTTTTCTTATAATTGGTACCTTCGTATTTCCTTGATCTTTATGCCAACAACCCAACACCAAAGGTCGACAATTGACCGGGACGGATCCAGTATGATTTAGCAATGCATCAAAATATCGTAATTGCTCATTTATGTACGAGTTTTACTTATTCATGGACATTTTTTCATTATTTTTCCATTCTATATCATTTGCCTAAAAAAATTTTCTCTAATTCTCTCCCCATAAAATTAAACAAAATTTTCAAATTCGTCAAGATTACACAAGTATGAATGCTAATTCTCGTATCGTCAAGTATATTATATACGGAGTATAATTTAAAAATTGCATAAATCACTGAAAATGGTTTACAAAACCTTACAAAAATCGTTATTTGTTGATTATGAGTAGGCCGCGCATAAACTTGAAAATAGTTCTCCAGTTGACCAATTTTGCTATTCACGAGTACAGTCGATTCGATTAATGAATCGTGCAAGTTGTCCCAGAAAATGTTGAGAACGGCGCAGATTTGGGCGACAATTGGAGGGGAGGTTGTGGCGGTGGGAGCGACGTTGTTTCTCGTTGGGGTGAGTGTAGGACTGTAGGAGGGGAGGTTGGTCTGACCAGAAATACAAGAACATAGCGTGCAGGGGAGGGAGGCGATGGGGAAGGGTGTTGCACGATAGCTTTTGGGGGTTGGTAGTTAATGTGAGAAGGTAATAAAATGGTAAATATTGTGAAAAAATAGGGATATAATTGTTCATCATGTCCATAATTGAGTAAAACTCGTCCATGATCGAGCAACACCCAAAATATTTCCATCAAACAGTTAAAATAAATTGGATTTGGTATTGACTAATCAGATAGCCAACAGGCAACAACTGCATCCAACAAATTTGAAATTGACAGATTTTTTTTTAAAAAAAAGGACAACTTTAAATCAATAAACAACATTTTCCTCTTTGAATTCTTTATTCTCAAACAACATCATCTAATTCAGGATTTAGTAATTGGTGTAGGTTGGAACATGCTCATTTTAATGCTAGACATGTTGATAATTAGTGTATTAATTATGATTAATTAATTAATTAATGTTTGATTAATTGCAGTCAACTAACTACTTCATATCATAATTCATAAATATTGATAATCAACATCATTAAAAAAGTTCAGGAAAAAACATGTAAAAGCAGAGGTAGTTCTTTCGTACGATGGTCTCATCCCGTGTTTTTTTTTTGTTAAATGTGACCATTTTGTGGTAAAAAGTGACCACTATTTGTTAAATAGTGATCATTTTTGGAAAATAGATCATTTTTTAAACAAAAAATGTGGTCATTATTCAATCAAAAGTGATCACTACTTATCAAAATGTGATTACCTTTCTACTGGTCACATGAACGACCGTCGTAAAGTAGAATTAATGGTACAAGCTAGGTAGCACGGACACTTCTCCTAATGAGCCGTACCGTGTCCGACACCGACACTCCACGGACACACGCCGAAACGTGTCCAACACCTAAACAGCCGTGTCCAACTTTCTACATTTATTTGGGCACGTGTCCGACGCGTGTCCATGGTATTTGAGCCGTGTCCGTCGCGTGTCCACGATATTTGGTTATCATTTGCGGTGAATGATGTTTTTGAGATGAGAAATGCGTTATCGAAAGAGATCAAGTAGAATAATGATTCAGATGAGGAATGAAAATAAATTTATTATCAAGGGCAAGTTTTACATTCACTTATTTAAAATTAATAACAAATACTTTTACAAAAATAAAATCAAAAATTTATAACTATAAAATGTATATTTTATTAAATTTGAATGTCGTGTCCCGTGTCCTAAATTTAATGACATGCCGTGTCCCGTGTCCGTGTCCGTTTTGGTGCTACCTAGGGTACAAGTACGCATAGACACCACTTATTACAAAAACGTCTTTAACAATATTTGTGAAACTCGTAATACAACCTTTGCTTCTCTTATACGCCATTTGGTCAGGACTAGAGTTGCCCATCAGGCCGGAATTGGGACAAAAGTGGGTTGGGTTAGGTTGGGTTACTCTAGCCTTGACCCGCACGGCCGCACTAGGTAGGAGATAAGCCGGGCCGGGCCAAGTTCACTCAAATTTTCAAATGTGACCCGAGCCTGACCCATAACGATAAATATAAATTTTTATCTGAATGAGTTGCATCACCAATTTTATCTGAATGCGGCGGACAATATGTTACCTGTAAGTATTTCAAGTGCCTTTATTTAATTTAAGCACCGATGTTTAATTTTAACAATCTTTGCGTAATATGCTATTTGTTCAATTCTGTAGAGTGAGCTCCATTTTTGGGTACCATTTGGAGAGCTCAGTGAAAAGCTCCCGTTACACATACCCTAAAAGCAGCAGTTGACGTACATTGATAGAATTAGCAAGAACCAAAATTTAAAATAAACAATAAACATAAACAATGATAAAAAGGGAAATAAAGTTAACATTATTGCCTGTTTTGATCAAAAGCAATACTAATAGTAATAGTTGGTGCTTCAATATTGTATCAGTACCACTAAACATAGCCCAATAATAAACAAATAACCTTAAAAACATCTTAGCAGCGTACAACAGAAATTAAAAGTCAGGAAAACAGACTCCAACAAATGGTTTCAGATGGTTTCAGATGTGTTACCCTGCAGGCAAAACTTTTCTTGTCACTGAATTTATTAATTAGCGGCCTCCGCGATTGAGACTGACCATACGAGCTGACGAATCCATCTGTCCTCGCTGCGACCTATTATAAGAACCCCCTCCTCCCCTAGACTGATTACCGCGATCCCTTGTATAATTGCCAGACGAGAACTGTCCGGGAGTGAATGGCTTCCCCCCGTATCCTGACCGCCCGCCTTGTCTGCCTTGGGAGTACGACTGATTGTCCTGCCATCTGTTGCCACCACCACCACCTGCTGCCACAGCGGCATAGTCGGGCCCATCACGTCTCCTAAGAGGGAGCCCGTCTAATGAACCGCCACCTAGCTTAGCCTCCATGGCCCGTTCATTATTCTCAGCAAGGACCGAGAGTTTCTCGGTCAACTGGAAAGCCAAAGCTTGGAGTCTTGAGTGCTCGACTTCATGGAAGATGATGCAACGCGTGGGTTGATCCCATGTGGCATGAAGCTCCTCATTCACCATCATCTTGCTCACAATACAGTGTGTTTGAGTCTCAGATAGGTCAAACATCTTGGAAAGCTGGTCTAAGCCTAGAGATGTGTAAGATGCAGCATACTTGAATAGGTAAGTTCGAAGGGCCTCCTCTTTAATCTTGGATTTCAGCATTTCTAGAACATCCTCACGGTTTCTCAGAAGCTTCCAAACGTCAAGGGATGTGATGACATCGTAAGCTTTCTGGAAATCTCCAAGAGTGAGGGCTCGAGTTGCTGCCATGACGTGATCCCGCACATTCTCAGGTGGGCCAGTCAAAGTTTGTTTCTCACTAGTTTCAAGCAGTCTACGGAATGTCTTGCTGATGATTCTGCGCTTCACATCAAAGATGTTGGAGGCCATGTAGGGGACCTCAAGTAGCATTGCACAAGTCAAATGGACTGCTTCCAGCAGCTCAAGGTTGATGTGCATATGATATGGCATTTGACGTCGTCTTTCAAGTCTTTCCTGATTAAAAGTTAACAGCAAAAAAATGAGTACATGGACACAACTCACAAGTACACAACAAATGGCACAAAAAGAGAGGTAGATAAAAGAGAGGCCTTCATATCTGTTCAATATCAATTAGGGTAGTTAGTACTCACTAGTCACTACGTAGTGAAAGCAGTAAAATGTAAACGGATGCAAAGGCCAAAAGGGGTTTAACCTGTTCAGGGGTCTTATCATGATAACGGCTTTGCGAAACTCCTTGAGCAAGCAACTCTCTGACTCTCCCAGCAGAATATAGTTCGGATAAGCAGCTATGTGCTTCAGCTATTAACCCAACCCTGAATGCACAAAGACCAAGCTGAGCCATAGCTCTATTGAACAAAATCTGGGTTGAGATGTCCAGCTGTTGAACTGTATCTTGAAGGTGGCTCATCAGAAGCAAATCCCGGGCAATCGAGAATTCATCCGTAAGTGCATGGTTGTATATATCACAAAGCATAGCCCGGGCCTTGGTACGCTCATCTCCAGATTGGTAAATTAGAGAGACTAGGCTGTCCATCAAGGCCCTGCTGCTTTCTGGAAATGTTGGTTTGCGTGGGACAAGCTCAGGAGTTGCCACAAAGGAAGGGGGGCCCTTAAAATCATCAGCACCTTCTTCAGTATTCTCTTCTTCAGATTGTTCAGCTAATTTCCTCATTGCATCATAGACACCTTGAGGCTTATAGTACACAAATTCAACACGTTTCAGGGCAACTTTTGCAGCTGCTTTCAGATTTCCACTTCTCTCGGAATATTCCTGAACATTCTGCGCCAGTGCCAAAAACATAGGCTCGTCCCTTAGCCTTTCAACATAGTCCCGTGTATGTGGATCAATACACTGTAAGCTCTTGAAGAACTCGGCATCTAGTCTCTCAAGAAAAGCTACCAAGTTTCCCCACACCCGAATTGTACCCTTATAGTCATCGCCCTTTTGGGTTTCATTCTCCTCGGGCTCCACGGTATCATCAACCAGAATATTAGTATACTGAGATAGAATGTCAAGAATAACAAGCATGTTCTGCACACACTTCTTCCACACATTTATCGGCATGTGTCCACTGAGACTAGGGTTGATGTCAAACTGAGCAGACACAACACTAAAATAGATCTCAAGCTTCTGAGCAGGTGTCTTTGCAACCTTAGTCAAAAAGGTGAGCTGCTCCACAAGCTCAACTCTTCCAGTCCCCTTCCTGCCACGCGCTGCAATGATTTCCTTGACCTTTTTGTTGACAATATCATAAGTAATCTCACTAGGGTCTTTCATGAATTGCTTCTCCATAAGCTTATCTTTCCTTCCCAGCTGCTTTTGCCAATCATCACCCCCTACATCATTTTCATTCCCATGGCCATCATCAATTTCAGATTCAGAACCCTGGATATCAGACTTTGTATCTAGGTCGTCATCATCATCTACATCGTCATCATCCTCCTCATCAGAGACAACTTTATCCTCAACCTCAGGATTCTCCCTATACTTATTAATCTGATCTTCAAACTGCTTGTTATTTTTCTTCAGATTCTGCTTCATCTTATTCAAGGCCTTAGCATTACTCGGACTCATCTTCTTCTTAGCCTCTTTGTTGGACAAAGTCTCAGCAAGATAATCCTCCAACATAACCATAGCCTTGATATAGACAGTTGGGACCTTAGCAGTCTCGGCAACACGCATGACCTTTTCAAGCTGTTTGTTAATTTTATCAAAGCACTCTTGAAGACTGACCCAGTCATTAATTTTCATAGCATTCTTCATCTGCTCAACAGTAGCAGACAACTCTTGGAAACGCTTGTCCTTGGCAGAAACAACGACCCGCCTCTGGTCATCAGAGGCATCACTGTCACTGTCATTCTCTTGCAAGTACTTGCTACCAACAGGATCAGTGCCTTTATCTTGAGAGACTTCAATTTCATCCTCGGAAACTTCATAATCACTCACTTCCGAATCTTCAGTGTCACTACCCTATAGACAAACAAACCAAAAACAACCAAAACCATGTAAATAATAACACTATCATAAGAGTACAGTGACGGTAGATAACAACTTGATTAGAATGAAACCTGATTCCCCCAAAAACGCGACATGTTGAGCAAGATTGGAGTTACAAATCACTGCAAGGAATCAATCAGAAAAGTAATTAAAATCACAAGGAACAACAAGAAATCCTTAATGATCCTATCCAGCAAAAACCATTAAGACAAAGGGGAACAAAACATCAACAAAAGAAGCTGATTGAGCTAAATCCAGAACATGAACATGAAAAAACCCTAAAATAAAAAAACAAAGGGTTGTTTCCAAAATTGAATCTTTTGAGGTGGGCATTCATGAATTTAAACTATTCCGTCATTCCGTGTCTACGCCAGTAACATCTAAACTATCAGAGATTCAGGGCTCCTGCAACATCTACAATTTACGAATACTCTAATTTTGATATACTAATAGGTTTCTGAAGTGTTTTCTTCGAATTACATGGTTACATAATTATGATCAAATAATAAACAGTGAGAAAAACTACATTGTGATTCATAGTAATGAGCAAACAGGCAGCTTGACAGATATTATTGAATGTTACAATTATCCAAAAACAACCTTGGAAATGAAATAGAACAGAGAAGTAGTGAAGTACGAAGGTCAAGAATGACAGAGATTTATTGAATGTTACATCTAAACTATTCGGTTGAAGGGGAGCCTTGGCGCACCGGTTAAGGTGTTGCTTTGTGACCGTGACCTCACGGGTTCAAGCCCTGGGAGCGGCCTCTTGCCATAAATGGCAAGGGAAGGCTTACCCCCATTACACCCTTGTGGTGGGCCCCTTCCTCGGACCCTCGCCTAGTGGGGACCCCATCGTGCACGGGCTGCCTCTTTTACATCTAAACTACTCCGTGTCTACGCCAATAACATCAAAACTATCAGAGATTCAGGGCTGATGCAACATCTACAATTTACGAATACTCTAATTTTGATATACTAGATTTCTGAAGTGTTTTCTTCGAATTACTTGGTTACATAAACATGATCAAATAATCAACAGTGAGAAAAAACTACATTGTTATTCATGAACAAACCCTAAAATAAGCTGATTGAGCTAAATTCAGAACATGAACATGAACAAACCCTAAAATAAAAAACAAAGGGTTGTTTCCAAAATTGAATCTTTTGAGCTGGGCATTCATGAATTTAAACTATTCCGTGTCTACGCGAATAACATCAAAACTATCAGAGATTCAGGGCTGATGCAACATCTACAATTTACGAATACTCTAATTTTGATATACTAGATTTCTGAAGTGTTTTCTTCGAATTACTTGGTTACATAAACATGATCAAATAATCAACAGTGAGAAAAAACTAAATTGTTATTCATGAACAAACCCTAAAATAAGCTGATTGAGCTAAATTCAGAACATGAACATGAACAAACCCTAAAATAAAAAACAAAGGGTTGTTTCCAAAATTGAATCTTTTGAGCTGGGCATTCATGAATTTAAACTATTCCGTGTCTACGCGAATAACATCAAAACTATCAGAGATTCAGGGCTGATGCAACATCTACAATTTACGAATAATCTAATTTTGATATACTAGATTTCTCAAGTGTTTTCTTCGAATTACATGGTTACATAAACATGATCAAATAATCAACAGTGAGAAAAAACTACATTGTGATTCATGATAATCAATTAATCAATTAAAAAAACAATACTGATAATGATAACGACATCAACAACATTCGATCAACCAAGAACAATAATTAAAACTATCGTTCAATTTAACACTCGATTAACCAATAACAGTAATTAAAACTATCAACTAATAAAACAATAAATAAAGTAAAATTAAAACAGACAATAATTATAGTTTAAGAACTTATGAATGATGGTGAAAAATACTTACATTCTTACGATATTTCGGTTCTGATGATTGATGAAAAACAAAAGAAACTGATGCTGAGATATGATGAATCGATGAGGAGAGATTGAAAGTGAAGGAGCCGATCAGATGAATGAAACTAGGGTTGAAAGACGAAATAGAGGGAGGCGGGTACGAAATTTAGGATTAGGGTTTGAGGGAGGGTTGTGTTTTGGACGGGATATCAATTTTTTTTTTCCTATTTTTTTTTTTATATAAATTTGTAAAATTTGGATTGGATTCGGATACCCACTTTTATGGAAATTTCGATTCACACCCGGTTTAGTTTATTCGGAAAAAAATGGGTCGGATATTCAATTGAAGCGGTATCCATATATTCGTTTTTTTTGTTTTTGGGAATTTGGATCGGATTCGTTTAAAAATTCGGATCGGATTTTTTTGCTCAACCCTACCTACTGGAATGTTTTTGGAAAAAAATGGTCACTAAAACCGCTAAGCTTCTAAGCAGTTTCTGTTGATTTTATGAAATCTCCATTCCAATAGCTAGTGGAATGTTTTTGAAATTTTTTCCACCGAAGCCGCTAAGCTTCTAAGCGGCTTTTCAGTGATTTCCTTAAATTCTCATTCCATCATAATTACTATAAAAGAAAAATGTCATTTAGCCTACGTGGCACAATATCGTTTCAGCATTCACCCTTTTAAGCTCTCACATTCAACCTCACAAATCAATTTCTCCTCAACCAATGAAAAGCTTTGAAATTTGACAACTAAGCTTTCAAAAAGATTACAATAAACGTGATAACCGACGAACCGTGATTCATGCAAATCACACAATTATTGCCTTTTACCAAAATATTCTACAATTGATTCTATAATTCAGATTTTTACCTAAATAAAGTAATTTGCTTATTTTTGTGGAAAAGGTAAACGTGAGATTTGATTATACTCGTAACCGTGAGATTTTAATCTTTAGGTAAACGTGAGATTTTATTATTCTCATAACTTTCTTAAATTACCAAAAAAAATCGGATAGAGTAAATTAACTGTGATTTGATTATACTCATAACCGTGAGATTTTATTCTAGCTAAAGATTTTGGAAAGATAAACGTGAATCAAATGACAATTATTCCCTTTTATTAAAATATTCTACAATTAAGAAAAGATCTTTGTAACGTATTGGCTTATTCTTTTAATAATAACTTAAAAAAAAAATACTCGAGTCTAACTACGTCTTTTACTAAAATATTCTACAATTAAGTAAAAATCTTTGTAACGTATTGGTACACTTATCTTCTCCAAAATTCCCCTACCAAAACCCATGGGTTTTAGTTTTTTCTTCATCCCGTTATTGTCTTATAAAATTAAAATTATTCACTTTTACCTAAATATAATCGAGTCTTATACCTTACCTTTACATCCCTATACAAAATCATCTAAAAAATTTGTGCAATTATCTCAAAAAAATTTCTTCAGTTTTATCAAATCAAATGGCTATGACAAATTTTCTTAGAATCAGTGACCTCAAGTACGGAGTTTGTATTACTCAGATGAACATTAGAGTTGTACACAAATGGGACAGGCCGGAGTTAAATATCAAAAACAAAAAATTTGAAAAAACGTTTAGCAAAAACAACAATTGCGACAAGAAGAAACTCGATTCAGTTGAATTACTGTTTGTTGATTCAAAGGTTTGTCTATATTATTTTTTTTAGTTTTTAAAAAATCATTTTTTGGTGTTGACAAATTTCTATTCTTTTCAGAATGATTTTATCCAAGCAACAATAAGGAAACAATTGATTTCCCATTTTGGATCACAGTTGTCTGTTGGTGAAGTTTACACCATTCCTGCAGTAACCGTAGACAACAACATCGGCCTAGATAAGGCAACCCCTCATCCATACCGTTTGAGGTTTGAGTATTCAACAAGAGTTCAAAAAATAGATGATCCAGCAATACCAAAAAGTCTATATCGCTTTGCAAATTTCAACGACATATTTGACGGTATAATTCCTCATACACATTATATAGGTATGACTCTTCAATTATAATACTCATTGACGGTATTTTATTAATTTTCAACTATGGTTTTTTATTTCTTTCCATATTTGACTTTGCAGATGTTAAACTGTTAATATACGAGTTTAATTTTGGATTGAGTAAGATTGATGAAGATCGATCACATGCATCATTTCTATGTTACTGTAAGTGTAAAAAATATAGTTTGTTTTGGTTTGTCATTATCTAATATGATTTTGTTGTTTTATTGGTAGGCAGATGATAACAATATAATGAGACGTTAATGTCTTAGATTGGGCTTTGGGCTTTGTCTTGAATCAATTGTAAAATGGTTGGTCAATTATAACCATTCTTTTGTATTTTTTATTCATCTTTTAATTATGGGTTGGGCTGTATATTTTATTAAAAAATTAATTTTTTGGGTTGGTTTCATTTTCTCGGACCTCTAAGGACGATCAAGAATCTGTTAATATTCATTATGAAAAGATTTGTTAGAATCGATTTTTATATTATTTTCATTTTTTGTAATATAAAACTTAATTATCTTAATTTTGTTTTTTATTATAATTTAAATAGCTTAGTTGTATGTTAGAATTTCCTTTTTTAACTATGTCTTAATTGTTTCATTTTAATCATGTCTATTGTTACTCTTATTAACATTATTATCATGTGTACTTACATAACTTAAAGTTCTCAAACTTGAATGTTATAATGTCCGTATATATATTTTAATATGTACAATGATATTATATTATTTCTTTTTTATTTTTAAAAAGTACACATGTTCGAATAAATAGAATTGCTATATAATAAGTAAAATTTATAGGCATCTTTAAAAATAAGTGTACACAACCCCATAATTTTTCACGGGTGTTACACTAGTTAGCTACTGAAATGAACAGAGTGAAAATTTTGCCTTCTCCTGACCTCCTTACTAAAGCCGATATGACCTTGTTTATGGAAAAGAATTTTTACTTTTGTAAAGGAATTTTTATAAAACTAGTTTTTGATAAAATTGTTCATGTGACCAAAATTTTTAAAAAACTATTTTTATCAGTTTTATCGTGTTTGGCCTAACAAGTTTTTATCAATTTTTTTTGGAATTTGGGCTAAAATAACTTAAGAGCAACGTGAAAAGAGAAACAGAATTAACAATTTGCTACTTCTGTTTCTAGGTGTTTATAGGAGTCAGTTTTAGAATTTTTGTTTAATAAAATTAGTTTTTAGTTTTTTAAAAAGTCGTTTTTGACCCAGCTTCTATTTCTTTGGTTGAAAAAGCAGTTGAAAAGCAGGGTCAAATACATACGTAAACTGGACGCTACAAACTCAAATAGTTTGAATTCAGCATTAATTACCCAATTAATAACACTATTTAACCAAAAAAATCGATTAATTGGTCATAATTCTTGAACTTTAATTTGCTTACTATAAAAATTTGAGCGAAAATGAAAGGAGGATTGATTAAAGGAAATCATTTAAAAATTTTTAATTCTTAACTAAAACTTTTGGAATTTCCGTCTATTAACGGAGAATACGGTACCCTAACCGTACCCCACTAGTTTAATCAGGAAATTAGACATGGTCAATAATTCTCCGGGTTCATCCCGAACAATCGAAAAAAGTACGGAATAATCGGTATTATAATTTTCCGTACACTACAAATTCAAATACTTTAAATTCAGCACTAATTATTACTTCCTCCATTTTTATCCAAATACAAGATTTGCTTTTTGTACACTATTCACCAATCAACTTTCAATCTCATTTTTCTCTCAATACGTAAGAAAAAATATATTCATGTGGGGTCTTGTTTAATTCGTCTTTACGAGTACATTGATAATATATAACTTTTATAATTTTTACAAATACGTAGTTAAAGATATGAAGCACGCAAAACTTGCGTTGGCAAACGTGAATAAAGCAAATCTTGTATTTGGATAAAAATGGAGGAAGTAGCAATTTAAGGAATACAAGCAAACAAGTGAGTAACCTGTGAATGCTGCTTTCTTTTTCCTGTTGCTTTTCATAAAGTAAACATCTTTCATACCATTTCAACATTTCTCCTTCTTACCCTTTAAACTTAGGCTCCTATACTCTCTAGGGTTACCAAAAGATCATTCCTTTATAATTTTTCATGATATTTCAGTGATAATTTCCCACATTTTTGAAGTATTATCCAATTTCCCATGATCTGTATGTGCAAGTTCCTTTCCTTTTTAATCTTTATTTTGTTCATACTTTACTATATTTGAATATATTATGTTTATATTATGAGCTTAAGTGGTTGTTGGATTAGGGTTTATGTTGGATTGCTTAATTAGTCATTAAAGATTAGAGCTTTTTGTTTAATTCAATTGTTTTTAGCTGAATTTGGTACTTTTGAGCTTGGTTTGTGAAGAATTTTCTGGGATTTTATTGTGCTGTTTCAATTGTTGTGTTGTTTTGCTTATTAATTGCCTCTCTGTGTTGCTAACACAAGGCAAGACTGTGTACATCCGACCTCCCTTACCTCGCAATTTGCAGGAACCGTTAAGGCACTGGGATAATGTTTGCTGTTGTTGTATGTTGCTGAATTTGGTCATTTTGAGCTTGGTTTATGAAGAATTTTCTTGGATTTCATTGTGCTGTTTCGATTGTTGTTTTGCTTATTAACACCTCTTTGTGTTGCTAACACAAGGTAAGACTGTGTACATCCGACCTCCCTTACCTCGCAATTTGCAGGAACCGTTGAGGCACTGGGATAATGTTTGCTGTTGTTGTATGTTGCTGAATTTGGTCATTTTGAGCTTGGTTTATGAAGAATTTTCTGGGATTTTATTGTGCTGTTTCACTTGTTGCTTTGCTTATTAATCGCCTCTCTGTGTTGCTAACACAATGTAAGGCTGTGTACATCCAACCCCCTTACCTCATAATTTGCGGGAACCGTTGAGGTACTGGGATAATGTTTGTTGTTGTTGTTGTATGTTGCTGAATTTGGTCATTTTATTGCAGTATTTGAAAATTTGTATGAGATTGTATTGTATGATTTCACTTGTTGTTTTGCTTAGATTGATTTCATATTATACCCCATTTTCGAGGGGTGTGATAAAGCTATGGTAAAATGATTCCGCGGCTCGTTTTGTGAGACTGTTAATTTATCGATTTTTCTAACTTATGGATTAAAATGAGATGAGTGGCACAATATACGGAGTATTTCTGAGTGGCGTAATGTCACCCATTTTTATCCCGTTTTTTGGTAGTTATGTAAATTTAGTAAAATTGGGAGCTTTTAGTCATGATATTGTGTTCCATTGGATTTATTCTGCTTCGTAAATGTGAGAGAAGCGGGGCTAATTGGTAATGGTTAGCTAGGTGTTTGTTTACTTTAGGGCAGGATGTCAGTTTGGTTAACACTGATCTGGTAGAGTTGTAGTCTATGTTACTTCGACACTTTATATGAGCTCACGTACCCATGTCCGGCACTCGATGCTTCGACATTGGTATGACACTCGGACACTTCATTATAGACCAAAAACTTGACGATTTTTCATAAAATAGCAATGTCCGACACTTGGATACACACCCTTGTCCGGCCCTTCAAGCCGAGTCGGAGTAACTTGGGTTGTAGTATAGAGAATATGGTTGGGAAGTTTTTGTAATATTACCTCAATCGTAAATTTATTGTCCCCATTTGACTTTGGGCTCGATCGATATGAACTTTGTCCTTCGATTTCCAAATATTATTTTCAAATGGGATGGTCAAATGGAGATAATATTAATGGGATGGAGGGTGAATTGTTGGAAGAGTTCAAATTGTCGGTACTTATTATTGCATTTTGATGAACTCTGCTGCAGAATTGTGAGAGAGCGGACATCATGACGAGGTTGACTCTTGATTTTGCGACAATGCAAAAGGAAAATATTCCGGCCGTTTCAGCTGACGTGACATTCCTGTCAAGTCGGTTTCCTAATTACAAGATTGGTTCTGACAACCAGGTTCTAGAGTTGAAAGATAATATGAAGACTTTCTCGATGAAGGAAATTGTCGCCAAGGAAACGGCAATGTTGCTAGAGCAGCAGAAACGCTTGTCAGTTCGTGATCTTGCCCATAAATTTGAGAAAGGACTAGCAGCCGCTGCTAAGTTATCAGAAGAGGTGTACCTTTTCTTCTAGTCTTTGCCATCATATCAGTTATAATTATAGATGATGTCTTCGTCTAATAGTACGGACCAGAACCTTTGTGCCTCCTTGCAAAGCTTTATTCCGAACATCATTTGTATTCGGCTGACATGAACCATCAGTTGAAACCGATTAAGTGAAGTAGTAAAACAAGAGAAGCATAAAACATAGGTGATGAAGCAACTGCAGCATGAACCTAAATATGCTCTTCGTATACAGGACAAACTGAAGGAAGCGGCTTCTTTGGAGAAACATGTACTTCTGAAGAACCTTAGAGATGCCTTGGAAGCTCTGAGGGGTCGTGTGACGGGTAAAAACATGGATGATGTGGAAACAGCGATTTCTATGGTAGGGCTTGCTTAGTTATTCGTACAATAGTCTGTTAGAAAAGCAGGATGAACATTTATTTATACCTTCGTATATATAATTGGCCTACGGTTTATCTTAACTTAGGTTGAAGCTTTAGCTGTTCAGTTGGCAAAAAGGGAGGGAGAGTTGCTTCACGAGAAGGAAGAAGTGAAAAGGCTAGCTAATTTTTTGAAGCAGGTATGCTATGGACCGAGAATAAATGTTTACTGTGATTTGATTCTTTAGTTTTAGCAAACATGAAATTTTCTCACCCACGTGCCCGCATCCACCTTTTCTTGCGGTCAATTAGGCATCGGAGGAAGCAAAAAGGCTTGTTGAGGAAGAAAGATCTAATGCTCGTGCAGAAATTGAGAATGCAAGAGCCGCAGTTCAACGTGTGGAAGAAGCCATACAGGAACACGAGCAGATGTCGAGAGTTTCAGGAGAGCAGGTTCATCTTTGACTGGTTTAAATCTTCTATGACACGGATAGTTAGATATAAGTTCCATACCAAGGATTTCTCCTTAAACTCCTCCTGTTTCCTCAGGACTATGAAGAATTAATAAGGGAGGTTCAAGAGGCTAGACGCATAAAAATGCTTCATCAACCTAGCAAGGTATTTCGATCTTTTTTTTATCTTCTTGTCTCGGATTTTTTTTTTTTTCCAAAGGATGATTCATGTCAGCCGACCCCAAAACATTTTGGGACTAAGGCTCTGATGTTGTTGTTGTCTCTGAATTTTTTTAATATCATTAGGGCTTAGGCTTCTTTCAACCAGCCTGTCATCGACAATGTCGGAACTCTTAATTCAACAGTTCTTGAATCATATCTCGAAAGAGCATATTGACACTAATAATAAGTGATCAGATGTGCCATGAATATGATTTTTTGTGGAGTAGTAGTGTAAATGTGTAATACCTTAATTCAACTGCGACCCTCTCAGGTTATGGACATGGAATATGAACTTCGAGCGTTAAGGGCTCAGCTGCTGGAGAAAACCACTCGTTCTGTTCAGTTACAGAAGGAGGTATTGGAAACTTATCCCCCTCACTGTTGGCCACATTTTAGCTTTTGGTTTCTGGTTTCTATGGTGCCTGTAGAGTTAGCGACTCTATGTTACTCCGACTCTTCTAATTTCCTCGCGTACCCGTGTCCGACACTCGACACTCGGACATGGTATGACACATGGACACCTCATTTTAGACCAAAATGTGCAAATTTTTCAATAAAATAGCCGAGTCCGACACTTGGACACGTACCCGTGTCGGGTACTTCTAAACGAGTCTGAGTAACATAGGTTAGCGTCATTAACACAGTCCCGTTGAACTGTTCCTGTACGGCTCGAATTCTCATTTTAACATTCTACTTCTTGCAGTTGGCTATGAATAAACCAAATGAGGATGAATACACTCATTTATATGAAATGATTGGCCAAGAACTATTGGGTTCATGTTTGTTAGTCCAAAAGTGTTTAGATGAGGCCGTGGATCTATCGGAGTGCTTGATCCAGTGGTACCGGGTGGCATCTGATACCGACAAAAGGGAACCTATTTCTGGTATAAATTTGCTGCGCATCAACGATATGTAAAACAGATTGGTTTGCCAAGCATTACAACATATGGAATAATCACTTTATTGTATGTTTTCGTTGTAAATTAGGGGCCAGTAAGCCAGCTTATGCTCCCGAACCTTTTGATGTCGGACGATTCCTGAAGGTAGAAATCACACATGATGGCCATAGTGTTACAGTGTCCTCAACTGGTCCGATTGATCCGGGTTTGTTTTTTGACGTCTTAATCAAGTTTGTAGCAGTAAATAATTCTATCCTGGATTTGAGCTCACCTTTTTTTAACCATTACAGCACCGGGTTTGGGAAGCTATGTTGAGGCTCTTTTGCGCAGACATGATACCGAATTCAATGTAAGTTACTTATATATATCCCCGTCAACCTTGCAATCGCTTTAATAGGAGATGGGAGTAAAAAGAAGATGTTAATATCAAAACAGCCGTAAATCATACGTCATACCCCATCAGGGTCTATGTTACTCGGACTCGTTTAGAAGTACCCAACACGGGTATGTGTCCAAGTGTCGGACTCGGCTATTTTATTGAAAAATATGCACATTTTGGTCTAAAATGAGGTGTCTGTGTCATACCCATGTCCGAGTGTCGAGTGTCAGACACGGGTACGCGAGGAAATTAGAAGAGTCGGAGTAACATAGGGTTGTAAATGTCACGTAACAGTCAGGGAACGAGACTGTTGTATTTGCTGTTTTATTAACTGTCATCTTGCATTGTACAGGTAGTTGTCACCCAGATAAACGGAGTCGATCAACAATCACAGTCCATCCATGCTCTCCACGTGGGAAAAATGCGGATGAAGCTTTGTAAAGGGAAGTCAACCGTGGCTAAGGAGTATTATTCGACCTCAATGCAGGTGTGCTGTTTTGAAATGAAAACAATATCAAAGCTAAATTACCTCGAGAATTACTAATCAAAAAGCCTGGTTGTGGTAACATTTTGACGTATGTCGAGTCAGCAAATAAAACTACAATCAGAAACAGACCCAGAGATACTTAAGCTATATATACTCCATTTAAACAGCCCACAAGAGCGCGGTGAGTACACCTGCTGAAACGGAACGGAACGGAACTGAACTGACCTGACCCAAATGATCCAAATGATATGTGACACAAATTCAAATAATACAACCCTAACCCGTAACGACCTGATCCAAAACAACATGACAATGACCAGATCATAGATTTGTACTGGTTTTTTTTTTATGATGCATGAACTGATAGAAACACTTCCCTCGGTACTTACTAATCACATCCATGTGGCCGAAGTGCACAGATACCCGTCTTGGAAACTAATACTCGTGTTATTATTTTCGCAATTTTAGCTATGTGGAGTTCGAGGTGGTGGAAATGCTGCAGCTCAAGCTGTATTCTGGCAAGTGAAGTCGGGACTGAGCTTCATTGTAGCCTTTGAATCAGGAAGGGATAGAAACGCTGCTATTTTACTTGCCAGGCGATTTGCTTTCGACTGTAATGTAAGTTCCCCTTCGCCTTCAAACTTTGCATGAGCCGAGCCGAGCCGAGCCAAGCCAACTTCTAATATTTTTTACACTTTTTCCCCAAAACTCTTGTATTAAATTTTACTTCGTTTTTCAAAATCACTTTAAACTTTATTCTTGATTTATTTTTTTGGGTTTTTATACATGTGATAAGTTCGATTTAAAATCTATAAAATCCCTTTGCCTTTCTTTTTTTGTTTCACTCCACTTCCGTTTTTTTCCTTTCTTTCCTTTCTTTCTTTTTTCTCTTGTTGAGATGAGAGTTCACTCATGACGGTTCCAAAGGATGATTCATGTCAGCCGACCCCAAAACATTTTGGGACTAAGGCTCTGATGTTGTTGTTGTTGTTGTTGTAATTGGGCATGCTTCAAATTGGCAGATTACGTTAGCCGGTCCTGGTGACAGAACATCGATAGGGACATGATCCATGCCGCTTATCTTTGGCTACACGTAACTATCATTCTATCAACTGTACCGTACTACCGTGTATATTAGGCTGTATCAATACAAAGGCTTGAGGACAGTATTCGACTGTGTCGTGTGAAAGTGTGTGCGATGGTTTGTGCAACGTGTCCGACCATTCTCCTCCTGTAACCATAGAGGGATCTATTAATCGGCCTTTTTTAATGGCTCATCGTATCGTAGTCCCTGAATTGTATTCTTAATAGCATGTCTAGAGACTGATTGATTATTTGATTGTCATCAGTGTGTTCTTTTAAATAGAATGTCGACTGTCGACTGTCGACTGAGATGGAGTTATTGTAATTTGTGTGTGTCGATTTGTAATAGAATGTGTGTTGAGTTGTTTTCGATGTCAGATCTTTTTATTTTATCTATTCATGAATTTTTCGGGTTCTTGGAGATCTAAGGCAGTTGTGGTGCCTGACGGATTTATACCCAAAACGCGACTATTGGCTGTCCCGGTGTCCCCTCCTGGGCTCCTGCATAAACGTATGGACGATTGTTTTTCCGTCGCTAACGACAGGGTAAATGACATAGTACCAATATGACATGACATACCCACCATCACACACTTACTCACTATCAACTAACTGAACCGGTAAATGTTCCGATGGGCGATGAGTCGATGACCCATGACCCCAAGTAGACTTGACGGAACGGTGCCCGATTTACACTCTTCAACATATGAGCCAACTTGACCCGTAATTTGAATTAAGTCAATGTAATCCACTCTGACTTGAACGTCAATTGTCGTGTATTGACTACTGATAATTATCCATAAATAACTAAGAATAACTATAGTTTGGCATTGCCGATGTGGTCACTTCTACCCTAAGATCGGCTCATGTGAGGATACGGGTCAAGACTCAAGACAATTCTTACTTTTTTTACATTTAGAAGGGCTCGAGCGGACGGCCCGTGTTTGAAGAGAGTGGGATAGGCTAGTAACACTCATTCGAAATTGCCTTAAACCCGAAATAAATCGACCTGACCTGAATTCTACGAGAATGTTAGCTTACGAACCCGAATGACTTAAACCTCGACTCACAGTGGGATAGGCTAGTAACACTCATTCGAAATTGCCCTGAACCCGAAATAAATCGATTTGACCTGAATTCTACACGAATGCTAGCTTAGAACCCGAATGACTCAAACCTCGACTCATAGTGGGATAGGCTAGTAACACTCATTCGAAATTACACTGAACCCGAAATAAACCGATCTGACCTGAATTCTACACGAATGCTAGCTTACGAACCCGAATGACTCAAACCTCGACTTACATCCAACGCACGATTAACCCGTTTGTCAAGTCTACGACCAGATGCCGGAAACACACATACATTGACACAAACCAACTTGATAAGGTACAAAAGGTCTCATTTTTCTTTGGTGATTTGGCTATGGCGACGCAATCTCACTTTTGACTTTCTACATACAATTAATTTACTGCATTTACCAGATTAATTTTGTTCTTCATTTATTAGAGTAAACAATTGACTGTGTTCAGTACACTTTTCATTTGATTCTACGCAACAGTAACTCTCTTTCTCTCTCTTCTTCTCCAGGTTTGTTTTACATCTTTATTACTGTTAATCATTTGTACCCATGATTGTTTTTTGATGTTTAAAGTTTCAATTTTTATGGGTTTTGTTTAATCTGGTGTTTTGTTTGTTGGGTTTATCGTATCCTTCTTAAACATGAAACGGGTCAAATAGTTAGATGAGACGGAAAATAATATGAGTTGGTATTTGAACCCGTTTTAAACTTGAGACGGATACGATTGTTTCTGAATTCTGATTCTGTATGGGGAATGATAACATCACTCGATTTGTGAGACTATTAATTAATCAGTAAAGGATAAAAACGAGCACAAATTCTCATTTGCGATGGACAAAATCCAGTTACAAGCTTGTGACGTGAGACGAAGAGGCAAGTGGGAAAGGCCGTCACAACAAAACAGACTGAAAAACGAGTTGCGCGATATTATTATATTCTTAGCTAATAAAGTCATGAGGCGGGGTACTCATGAGTCATGACCTGAGTTCAAATCCCGTTAGCAGTATTGGCCTTGCGGGCCAGCTGCTCCCTTTACAGCCAAAATTTAGTCATAATTGAGTAGTGTGTTGCTTGAGCAGAAATTTAGGTGAGTTGGGTTGACTTTGTTATTAGGATTAGACATGTAAATTAAGATTATTATTAATTAGGAGTAATTGGGAAGATTTCATGATTATCATGAAGTGGAAAGGAGTATGATTGTGATAATTTTGAAAATGATAAGCATGATTTGTCGAAGAATGATAAGGCAAGGATTATGGAGAGTAGAATCTGAAATATTCGCGGCTACAAAGAAAGTAGAACACGGGTAATGCTGCGTTACCCCGCTATTAGCAAACGCTTTTGAGGTTCTAGGGTAACGTTGTTGTTGTTGTTGTTGTTGTAGCGAGAGCTATGTTACTTCGACACTTCATATGACCTTCCGTACCCGTGTCTGACACTTGATCCTTGGACATTGGTATGACACTCGGACACTTCATTTTAGACCAAAAACTTGAACATTTTTCATAAAATAGCCGTGTCCGACACTTGGATACGTACCCGTGTCCGACCCTTCAAGCCGAGTCAAAGTAACATAGAGCGAGAGTACTAGGAGTAGTAGTACGATATCTATTCTGATGAGCTATGACGTCTAAACTTTAATGCGGTTTGACTCTGCAGGGTGTGTGGTTGTGGAGATAGGCACAGCTAGCTAGGGGTGTTGTGTAGGAGATACGTATTTTCCGTCAAACTTGAAGGTCATACTCAGTAAATTTGCTTCTGCATAGGTTAGATGGCCGAAGAGAAAACTCTGGTCGAAATTCTTGATGAGGGTAACCCTCTAGATATCGTCAAGTACATAAATTTTGTTCGTGCCCCCGAATGTGGTGCCATTGCGACTTTTTCAGGCACTACGCGCGATACATTTGATGGGAAAACTGTTGTTGAGCTGAGATATGAAGCTTATGTTCCTATGGCAATTCGATGCATTAAGTCCATATGTTGTACAGCTCGAGAAATGTGGAATTTGAACTTAATTGCTGTGGCCCACCAGCTTGGGCGTGTTCCTGTTGCTGAAACGAGTGTCTTTGTCGCAATATCATCTGTTCATCGCGTTGATGCATTGGATGCTTGCAAGTATTTGATCGATGAATTAAAGGCATCAGTTCCAATCTGGAAGAAAGAGGTCTATGCCAATGGTGAGATCTGGAAGGAGAACTCCGAGTTCTTAGAGAGGAAATCTGAGCTTGGAAAACCGAGTCATTTGAAGAAGGGTTGCTGTGGTTCCAAGATAAGGGTAGATAACGTGATCACCGGACAGACTAAAGACGCAGAGAGGGGAAAGAAGAGTTGTTGCGGTTCCAAGATTAAGGTAGATGACGAGATAGTAGGAACGGCAAAGGAGGCAGAGACTCATTGAAAGGTTCAGGCGAGGTCTGAGTCGGTCAACCGAGTCATTCCGGGTTGTGCAATTCAGGTCTAATTCGGATCTAATTGTCTTACAATATACAGTAACTTTTTAGACTTTTAGAAAATTTACTGTAAGTTGTTTACTGTACTTGTACATCAAACAAGCAAACCTCTTTTGTTCTCGGTAATAAAATTTACCAGTAATGCAAGAATGGTGAAATTTGCTGATATTATACTGCTGAGCATTTTTTGCAAATTTGTCGCGTTTTTGTCATTTCGTTACTGATATCTTCTCTTTTGTTCTCTGTGATAGTGAATGGTGGTGTAATTTGCTTGTTTCCCGACTATTCAGAAACTGTTTTTGCAAATTTGTCGCGTTTCTGTCATTTTAGTCAGAAACTGATACAGCAAGAGAATGGTGTGGTGTAATTTGCTTATTTCCCGACTATTCAGAAACTATGTTTTTGCAAATCTGTCGCGTTTCTGTCATTTACTTAGAACTGATACAGCTAGAGAATGGTGTAGTTTGCTTATTTCCTGACTATTCAGAAACTGTTTTTGCAAATCTGTCGCGTTTCTGTCATTTAGTTAGAACTGATACAGCAAGTAATAGCATCTCGCTCTTTTCGCTGGCTTCTATTTAAAACCGGAAGTAGTTCCTGCAGGGAGAATCGACAAACAGAAAAAATGGCCTGAATAACATATACTCGTATTAGAGAAACCCGTGTCTGGTTTACAATCTAGAAACCGTTTCACCAACAAACAACGAAAACATGATCATGATATAGCATGATCTACTTAAACGACACCACCACCATATCTTACAAGAACACTTAAAAAAGTCTCTCGATCTTAACTAAATACTGTCGAGAGATTTGGAAGGCGGTGGCAGAAGGGCAACAGCGCCTCTAACAATACTCGAGAACTTCCTGTGAACTCCTTTCAGCTTACATTCTTTGGTTGACATTTGATATTTCACCAGCATTTTTGCACATTCCTCAAGTTCTTCCTCAGAGTAGCCTGTGTAGTGCTTCAGTGTTTCAGTCCAACCACGAGTTCCGCCTAAATTGTGGATAGCCGCGTATACCGCAGAAGCAGCAATCAGTGACGGGGAGAACGATATCACTACCTGATACTGCAACAGACCACTTTCTGCCATGTAAAAGGCCATATTCTCCATCTACACAGAAATACAGCGCAAGTAAATCACTTGGTCTGACATGTAAGATCGTCTCATTCAAATTATTTTTGTGTTTCTTATCATCATATACCTCCTTGTCTGCAGGAAGTGTAGCCTTGATGAACCGAAGTAAGAAGACATATGGTGTCGCAACTGTGAGATTCCACTCCAACTTTCCGAGAATTTCTTTCTCCATGGCAAGTATTTGTTCTCTGGTGTATGCATTATCAGAAATACAGATGAAATCATTCACCTGAGAGGTAAATAAATCACTAAAATCAGTAAAAAAAAAAAAAACTATATGGGGAGTAGAGTTTAGGGTATAGCGTTTAGGGTTTAGGGTTTAGGGTTCTCTGGTGTATGCATTACAGAAATACAGATGAACTCATTCACCTGAGAGGTAAATAAATCACTAAAATCAGTAAAAAAAAAAACTATACGGGGAGTAGAGTTTAGGGTTTAGGGTTTAGGGTTTAGGGTTTATGCATTATCAGAAATACAGATGAACTCATTCACCTGAGAGGTAAATAAATCACTAAAATCAGTAAAAAAAAAAAACTATACGGGGAGTAGGGTTTAGGGTTTAGGGTTTAGGGTTTAGGGTTTAACAGTATTACCTCGGGTGCCCAAATTTCTTCATATTTGCAGGCCAAGAGCATTGAACTGATACCAATCAGTTGAAGCTCCTTCCTCGACACAATCTTCCTTGAAAGATACCGGTCTACAATATCAATCGTCAAGTAAAGGGTCTCAGGCAACAGTTCAAACTTGTTATGAACTTCGACCAGCCAATCGACTAAAATCATCCTCATTTTCTCGTTGATGTGGGATTGCCACGGCATGTAATTACTCACTCGGTTTTCATCCTCGACAACCTTGTAAAACTTGTAGATGTCCTCTACATACTCAACCACTGCTAGCTCGTTATTAGCGTCTACATCATCAATGTTTGTTATCTCATCATCTTTCGGCTTCATTCCTAGTCCACAGGCCATCTGTCAAAAACTTTTATCTGTCAGTCCGTCTCATACGACTAATTGATACGGAAATTTCATCAGTAGAGATGATGATGATCACCTTGCTGCGAGCCGTGAGGACATAAGTGAGACTGTGAGCTTTCTTCTTCCTAGAGCTTTTCTTTCCACTCAGAATTCTTTTCTTTTTATTCAACTTCTCATTTTCCGTTTCTTCATCGTCTGAGCTTATTATGATGACTGTCTCATGTTCCGGCTTAAGTGTAACCTTTTTCTTGTGATCATTTGCAAGTGATAAGGCACCCAAGCTTCTAAAACAAGCAAATTATCGAAAACTGTTAACAATTTCAAGTCACAAAAAATAATTTCATGAAGTTTTATTTTCGGAAAAAAGAAGACCAGTAGAAATTACTTGATAATGGGAGCATTCTGATAATTAACCAAATTGCCAATTTCTTGAAGGGCTCTACGATTTCCGGCTTCTTTCTTCTGCTTCGGTTCTTCTGATACCAATTAAGATTTAAACCAGTCAGAAGATTCATCAAAACAGTGCTACAAGTGTAACAGGGTTTAGGGTTTAGGGTTTAGGGTTCTTTTGATACCAATTAAGATTTAAACCAGTCAGAAGATTAATCAAAACAGTGCTAAAAGGGTAACATCCAGACAGGAAATTTTCGCTTTTTCGAGCTCAGGGAGACATATAGAGGGTCTTAATGGGTGAAAAATAGCACAGAATGGATCATTAATCATAAACCAACAGCAGCAGAAATGCTGCAGACTGATCAAACATGGTTTACAGTGCTACAAGATTAACATTTGGACAAGAAAGTTCCGATTTTTTATCTTTAATCATAAACCAACATCAGAAAAAATGCTGCAGACTGATCAAACATGGTTTACAGTGCTACAAGATTAACATTTGGACAAGAAAGTTCCGATTTTTCGATCTTTAATCATAAACCAACATCAGAAAAAATGCTGCAGACTGATCAAACATGTTTACAGTGCTACAAGATTAACATTTGGACAAGAAAGTTCTGATTTTCGATCTTTAATCATAAACCAACATCAGAAAAAATGCTGCAGAGTGATCAAACATGGTTTATTAGTGCTACAAGATTAACATTTGGACAAGAAAGTTCCGATTTTTCGATCTTTAATCATAAACCAACATCAGAAAAAATGCTGCAGACTGATCAAACATGGTTTACAGTGCTACAAGATTAACTTTTGGACAAGAAAGTTCCGATTTTCGATCTTTAATCATAAACCAGCAGCAGCAAAAATGCTGCAGACTGATCAAACATGGTTTATTAGTGCTACAAGATTAACATTTGGACAAGAAAGTTCCGATTTTTCGATCTTTAATCATAAACCAACATCAGAAAAAATGCTGCAGAGTGATCAAACATGGTTTACAGTGGTACAAGATTAACATTTGGACAAGAAAGTTCCGATTTTTCGATCTTTAATCATAAACCAACATCAAAAAAATGCTGCAGGGTGATCAAACATGGTTTACAGTGGTACAAGATTAACATTTGGACAAGAAAGTTCCAATTTTCTATCTTTAATCGTAAACCAACATCAGAAAAAATGCTGCAGAGTGATCAAACATGGTTTACAGTGCTACAATATCAACATTCAGACAATAAAGTTCTGATTTTTCGAGCAAGTATAAACCAGCATCAGCTATGATCAAACATGTTTAACAGTTGCTGCAATCCTGCAAGATTCATATTTAGACAAGAAAGTTTCGATTTTTCGAGAAAATACAGTCATCTAAACAAGAAATTCAACTTAAATCATAAACAAACAAGGCCAGCTAATCTGTTGAACTGTTGAACTGCTGAATTATATGATCAAACATGTTTAACAGTGCTGCAAGACTCATATTCAGACAAAAAAGTTCCATTATTCGAGCAAATTTAGACATAGAGAGGATTTTTAATCACAAACACCAGAAGCATTAGCTAAATTACTGAAGTATGATCAAACATGTGTAACAGTCCTGCAATATTCACATTCAGACAAAAAAGTTCCGATTTTTCGAGCAAATTTAGACATATGGAGGATTTTTAATCACAAACACCAGCATCAATAGCTAAATTTCTGAACTGTGATCAAACATGTTCACATTTAAACCTAAAAGTTTCGATTTTTCGAGCAAATTTAGACATATGGAGGATTTTTAATCACAAACCCCAACAACATTAGCTAAATTACTGAAGTATGATCAAACATGTGTAACAGTCCTGCAATATTTACATTCAGACAAAAAAGTTCCGATTATTCGAGCAAATTTAGACATATGGAGGATTTTTAATCACAAACCCCAACATCATTAGCTGATCAAACATGTTCACATTTAAACCTAAAAGTTTCGATTTTTCGAGCAGATACAGACATATAAACAATGTTAGCCATGAAACATAACAAAGATTGAAACTTTGTAAACACACATTCATAAAATCAATGCTAAAAAGACGATAAACCCGTAAAAACAGATGAAATACCCAGAAACAAAAACCATTAATTTCACTAAAAAATTAAAAACACACCATTAATTTTATTGGGGCAATGATCAATTCTCAAATCCATAACTTGGGTTTGTCCAAATACGCCACCGATACTCGTAAAAATCGATGAAATGAAGGAATGGAGACGGCTATTATTGCCTGTCTCCCCTTCTTCCCTATTTTCCCAAGCCACTTCTACTACCAAAAGCTTCACAATTTCAAGAAATCCTTGTCTCTTTTCAAACTCTCTCTATGTAAAGTTTCGATCTTTTACGGGTTTTCGATGTCGGGAAAAGGGAGAAAAGATGGGATTTTGAAGAATGTTGGATGAAATTGTGAATTTTTTGAGTTTTTTTGTTGGGTGTTTAAGGAGGGAGAAGGCTCCTCTAACGGTAGTGTTTGATCGAATTTGAATTATAGCCGTTGGATTTTTTGTGTTATTTGATCTAACGGTTGAGATTGTTTAGTGCTCTACAAGATTTATAAGTTACCGTTTGAGTTTGTTTTTCAAAGTTTTTTTAAGTACAAAAGAAAATAAATTTACCTTTTTAGAGAGCCTGATTGTAGACGGAAATATTTGTTGGAAGTTGAAAACGGATCACGTAATTTTAAGGTGAGTTAGGAGTATAAGATAAAGTATAATACCCGAAGAGTAGATAAAGCAGAAGTATAATGCCCAGAGAGGCAGAGACTAGTATTTTGGTTTTGTCTTATTTATGATAATTGGTATTACTTGACTCGTAGTAAGCTCGTGACACGGATTTGTGTACAGTGTATTTGCAATGTTTATCATTATGGTGAATTGAAAAGTACTTATACTGGCTGAGTTATGACATTAAAAATATTTTAAGTTTAGCGATTGAAATGGTAGTATAGTGAATGGTCATCATAAATTCGGTTGCTTTTCTTTTTATACATATTTCGAAGTCAAGATCTTTTTTACATCGAAACTAAAGTTTAAAAAGCCAAAACTTTTCTACCATAATTTTCCTCCTAGAAAAAAATAACACAAAACAAAAATGGAGTTGCGGGGGATCGAACCCCGTACCTCTCGCATGCAAAGCGAGCGCTCTACCATTTGAGCTACAACCCCTTGATGCTATACTCCGTATATCCCACTAATAATCTATTGGACAAATAAGCTAGACAAAATTAATTAGAATCATTTACAAATAATTTAAGATTAAAATTTAGAAATATTAAATGCGTTTTATTAAATCTAAAGAATCCAAAAATTTCATTGCCTAAAGATAGTATTTTATACTCCCTCCATTTTTTTTATATCACCCCATTTCTTTATACATGTTTGCCAATATTTATTTTATTTCGATTATATCTTTAGCTACATACTACTAAAAATTATAAAATTTTGATATTCTTAATCCTCTTATCAAGACAAATTAAAAAAGATCTCACATGAATATATTTCCGTGAACGGAATGAGAGAAAAATGGAGGGAGTACTTTGTTTCTACTCTCAAGGCGTGAAAGTATAAAATTGACACGCCTCAGTCCATTTAATCTAGTAATTTAATATATCTATACCTATATTTTATATCACAAAGACTTCGAAAAGACAGAAACTAAATAAATTATTGAGATACTACGGTCTTCATCAAGTGTTGCTTAAATCCATATTTTGAAGTTTCCTATATTTACAAATTTACAACACACTTTTACGCATATTAAAAGGCTTTCGAGCCTAATTGAATAGCTCAAATTGAAATGAATAACAAATTTAGATGTCGAAAGTAATGGAAAATAATATATTTACGTTTATTATCCAAAGATTATTGTGCATACTGTGCAGTGCGCGCATACAACCCACACCAGTTACGAACCTCTACACACATCATAATGAACCGGAAAAAATGGGCATAGAGATTTTTGAATATTTTCTCGAACAAAATAAAATTCATTAAAATCTCACCAGAGTTGCAAAAAACCGAAAAACTTCCCTCACGATGATCTATTCGGACAAGTTTTTCCGAAACACTGGTGTAATCTAGTTCCGATTATGCTAATAATTTACCCGAATCAAAATTTAGCTTTAAACCCTTGAACAAAAAAATTCGGGTTTTTCTTCGTTAATACCCTGAAATAATTGAGGTATAGAACCTTGAACAAAATTCGCTATTGCCTGAGGGAGGGAAGCAAGCAATCATAAACTCGTTCCATGCGTGAAGTAATCGTCAGCTTGTGCGTAGTATGGAGGTCCGGTTTTGCCAAATCAATGATATCCTGCTTGAGACTGGAAAGCATTGTATAACGGGTTAGCGAATGAGGTACTACGACTCTACGAGAATCAAGATGAGCTATCGGAATAGGCAAATTCTTATTTCAGATCGTCACTTTTGGCCTGAAATTCAGACGGACTTATTGTAGCCATTTTTACAATACAATGTTACCATTTATTGATAAAATGTTAACAACATTTTTCATGGTAAAGAGTAACTAATTGGCGATATAATATTTTGTTATTAAATGGTTACATTCTATTAAAAAAATGGTGACATTTTGGTCCGTCTGAAATAAGACGATCTGAAGCAAGAATTTCTGGAATAGGCATAATAGGGTTCTAGAAAACTAACCATGACCATTCCCCAGTTGTTTTAGCGTGGTTTTGTACTGCACGATACAAATGATCGAGAGTGTATAATACCAAGCCGAAGCAGCATTGGGCATCTTCTATCTGCACAATACGCTTTTATGGTCAGATCTGTAATCAGAAGTTCTTATATAATACAATAAGTCTCATTGAAGACGGACATGCTTTTGTCTTATCGAACATTCGAACCACTTGGGTATTACTTGACTTGTCTTCAGCGTGTGACGGGTATGTCCGTCTTCAATGAAAATTTGTGAATATAATAACGGGTAATATTCAAATTTTCTTTATGGATGTTTTGGCATTTCACAGCTTGAACTGTTAGCAAGCGTAGCTCTCTTTTTCAAAATCTTTTTTTTTCTATATCAAGCACTAGCCCGAAGAAATGGAAAATTTTCATTTCCTAAAGACGTGGTATTAAGTTTTATGCATATGCTCATTATGCTTCATCGAGTTTTTTTCAAAAAGCGCTATTTCTTTTCATTTGAAAATAGTATGTAGGAATGATTTCTGCCGGTTCTTCAGTTTTAGACCTCCAGTCACAGAAAATGTCGTCCTAGAGTCTCTTAAACTCTAATGAGTATGACTCGGAAGGGAAGCTCCCATCACCACCAAACTACACAACTAGAAGTAAAGCCATACATGCGACATCTTACGAGTTACGAGAAAGAAACGCTGGATTTACAAGAGTTTGTCTCAGAAGTCATACCTGTCTCAGATCCATACAAGATTGGTATTGCATGATCATTTTCTCTATCTCAACGATGAGCAACCTCCTCTGACGACGAGCAATTCGACCCCTTCCTTCTGCTCCCTTGTCCTATCATATCATAAGCGGATAAAAAAGATGAGCTAAAAAGAATTATTGCCTGCCTGCATTTTAATACTTGCTTTTTTAGTTGTTACTCATATTATTTTGAAGTGGAGGTCATGGAGTGTACGTGATCGATCAGGTAAGAGTGGCGCAGAATCTCCAAAAAAATCCTTCATTCTTAAAACTTGTTTCATAAAACACTGATGGAAAAATTGCCAAAATTCTTTTGGACACAGGATTTGGAAATATACACGTTCTGTTCAACCCGGTATAGCCACCACCTCACAGCAACAAGCATCCAATCACGTGGGCTAGAAAGTAGAAAGCAGCTACTAAAATATTTTTCACATGATAACATATTAACATGTTTGGAGTCACATAATCGAACTTGGCCACACCCAGTAATATTGACGTCAAGAGATTAGTGACCTGTTTTATCCATGAGCGTAGTAACATGATTAGAATGACCACGAATATGAATGCTGGTAAAGCAGCTAAAACGGCGAAGTTGATTTCATTGGCCTTCAGAATCTGGTCCAGTTCAAGCATTGCCCTAACCACAACAAAAGTATTGAAAACTCAAAACTTGTCAATTAAATAGATCAAATAGTTTATTTTTCATAAAGATATAACAAGTTAATTCAACTCACGTCTCAATATCCAATTTCAGCTTTTGAACCTGCAAAAGTGCAAGGAGCAGGTTTAATTTCCAACAAATCTCGGGTAAAGCATACGCATAACACAAAAATCCACCAGTCGTGAAAATTTTAGAAATAAAATTCATTACCTGAATGAGCATAGCACGAGGAAGCTCTCCACCGCCAACTATACTTTTGATGGGATGCAGCAACTCCTTCTCGTATCTGCATCGAGTTTGTAATATAAACTATGAAGCTATGCAACTACTCGAGCTTCAAAACAATAAGTCAAAATATGCTTCCATCTAGAAATAAGCTTTTGAAGAAAATGACAGCGAAATTTATTTGTTCAGTTTAGTTGCTCTAGTGTCATATCCATCTAGAAATAAGCTTTTGAAAAAAGCAATTTCACTCGTAATTTAGGAGCACAATAAGCTATCTGCTACTACAAAGAGAACTAAACTTAAGGTTTATAATTGTGCATAAAACCCCGTTAAATTCTAGATCAATGCTATTATTTATTAAATGCATCATCAGTTGATTATACAAGACGCACCTTGCCATAACTATTTCGAGCAGTTCCTGATCTGAAGCATTCTCGGGAAATTGTTGGCTATTTGTCTGCTCACAGAAAGTCAGCAGCATTCTGTGAATCAAACCAAAGTTAAGAGCTAGAAATATCACGCCTTGAAAAGAACAAAGAGGGAAAGGGGATGGTCCAGAGCTGGCACAGATTACATAGCCAAAAGAATATCAGGAATCGTCTGGTTATAAATTATACGTAGATTTTAACGCAAAGTTGGCTGAACATTTTTGCACAAAGATAAAGCTCAAATCTGATTAAAATTATTGTAAAAACATGAAAACTTAGGACATATCTTGGGGCCTTGAAGCCGAGTGTACTACCTGTGGAGAGAACTGGCAGTTAACTGCACCTCTTCTGCTTCCATAACCCCTTTGTGCCTCTTTCTAAATGTGTCAAAAAGTTCATCCCTAATTGACAAAATCTGATAAACATACAGACATACAGTACTGCAGTTAATTCAGCTGGTTTTCGGACACGTGCATGCAGGTTTCTAATGAGTCCTAGATAGAATGTCTTTGTCTAGCGTGCGACAAAGACATAAACATGAATCACCAACATTTATGTTGAGCATATAAGGTTCGGTTCCTTTAGGCTATGTTACTCAGACTCGTGTAGAAGTACCCGACACGGGTACGTGTCCAAGTGTCGGACTCTGCTATTTTATTGAAAAATATGCACATTTGGTCTAAAATGAGGTGTTCATGTGTCATACCCATGTCCGAGTGTCGAGTGTCGGACACGGGTACGCGAGGAAATTAGAAGAGTCGGAGTAACATAGCCTTTAGGTACAAATACAATGGACTCACAATTGTCTTCATCCTCTACATAACAGCAATAATTCGGTGTAGATATAACTATTTTTACAACTATTGGTCCTGACTCCTCATATACTCGAAAATGAATTAGAAACAACGAAAGCGTATTAAGTCAAATAAGCATACTGCAGAAATAGTGCAGACATATGTTTCAAATGATCTCCAATTATTTGGCCATCAAACTTCAAGCCACTTATCCCAAAAGTATAGCACAACCAAGCCTTGGTCCGAAAATGTTTCTCATCCTAGAAATATGGTTAACCAGCAATGCACACAATACACATACAGCAAAATGTTGATGCCTTTGCATCGCGAGAAACCAAGAGATGCAAATGCCAAGAATCTATCTTTAAGTTAACTCATTATCGAATTTAATCATAGAGTTATAGGTTCTTTATGTACCTTGAAGCAGTAGTATACTAGTATTAGGTTAGGTTGAAGTTGCGCAGATATGAGTTACCACATAATCAATTCGAAAATTACTAAGCATTGCTGGGGGTTCAGAAAGGTCACTTAATATAAAATCCACTATGAGACGCATACCGGTTGCTCCACATGTTCGGTCCAGAAACTAATTGTTGACTCTTTCGCTTCACCGATCCAATTATCAATGTCCGGACTTCCAACCAATCTACTATGACGCACAAGCCACAATGAACATACAGAAAGGCCAACAGCGCCACATGTATAACGAACCCAATACCGAGTCAGTTTTCTAGGTTTGCGGTGCTTCCCAACCTGAAAGATGGGAGAAAATGTGACTCTGCAGTGATGTAGCTTACATCACAAAAAAAATGGCTAACAAGAACAATAGCAAAGAATCATGCGAAAGAAAATTGAAGGTTCTGATATATAGGAGTCTTACAATATCAGATAGATAGGAGTCTAATTTCTGAAGGTTCTGATATATTGACGCTATAGCATCTCGAATTTCTTCATCTGTCCATTCAGGAACTTCCCTTTCCCGTTCAGTAATTTTGCTGAACACCAGCGGAATTGACTTACTACCCTCATCGGAAGAATCCATCTGAATATAATCAGCATACAAGATATAAATGAGGTCCACAGACAGAATGGGACAAGTACTTGGGACTAAAAGCATCTTTGATGGCTACCTGGGATGTAGAAGTATGCAATTTAGCAATTGATGCCTCAAGATTGGAAAATAAACCATCAATAATGACCAACAATGATGGCAATGATCTTTGAGGATCAGACATCAGGTCCTCCCCTTGTTTATCAATTAGCATATATACCTGGATCAGGCGCCATAATAAACGATTATGGAGTAGAGTAAACCATCAACAAAGAAGAAATAAACGGCTTCAGCTGAAGGAACCAGTCAGCATATAATATATACATGGCACCAGATAAAAACAATATCACCCACTTTACAACCATGCATGCACAAAGCAAACATTCAGAAATTGTTCCATTCAGAAGTAAACACAAATTCTACTAGACGAGAATGACAAATGCATTAGAAGTACAGAAATCTTTTTACTTTCTTATTTTCATGATGACACAAAACCTCCATGACTATACATTTTGATAGTAACGAACATTATTTATTTAAAAATGGCCCTTTGCTTGTCAGGGCTTGTAAGCAGTAACACTATTCATTAACATAAAATCCGAGTTGATGACTACAACAAAGGGATGCATAAGTTTCTAGTTTGATAGTCACAGACTCTTCTCAGGTCAACTAAAAAAAATTTTAAACCCCGGCCGCGCATTTTGAGTATCATAGTTGGAATAGGAGGGAATATCACGATAACATAGAGCCACTGAAATCAAAAGGTGAGAATTAAGTTCAATTATCCAAAGAGAACAACCTATGCACTCACATATGTATCAAGTGGCCAACAACAGCTAAAACTACAAGTTAAATCGAAGAATAGTCAAATTCCGCAGCAACACCATAGATTCATAGGTATCATAACCGTCCCATATCAGATCTTCCCATATACTTCACATCGTATTAACTCGAAGACAACATAGCAAGTGGATAAAATGATTGAACTTAATGACAGCAAATAGAAGCAATGTAAGTGAATTAACCTGCGCCAAAAACTTGGCAAGCATATGTTTCAAGCTATCCAACACAGTAACTCTATCGGATATGAAACAGGAGGCAGTGTGGCAAAGAATTTGGAAAGAGGAATCTTCCGCAATGAAGTTTCGCACAAGCTCAAAGCTTCCACTAATCAAAGCCCGTGGCCCTCTCTTAAAAAGCATAAAGTATGCCTTCTGAGCACTTGACCCCTGCATCAAGTAAACTGGTTGTAGTAATTCAAATTTCAGTATCATGATCGATGTGAGACAAACCCTAGCACCAAAAACACATCAATATCATGCTATGAGCGTGAACATAAAACCAGGTACCAACCTCTTCTTTAATCTGCCAATAATGCAAATTTTTCTGAACATAGTGAATATTTGAGAATAACTGCTCTAAAATATCCTCCAAAACTTCAAAAATTCTAGACGCTTCTGTCATAATCCTGCGTTACCGCAAATAAGACTCTCAAAATGGAGTGTAAATATAGATGAATGCGTCTATGTAAAGCATCGACTTCACAAACTTAATTGTGAAATCGTCCCACTCGAGGATCATTGGATCAAAATAATATCATCAAAAACACAGAAGAACAAGACACTAGAATTTCTGTCACAATCTCATAGAGCACAACGCAAATAACTTTTATGTGGGAAGGAAAATGCAAACGGAATAAGTGGCGCCACAAGTAACAGACCGAAAAAGGAATAAAGCAAAGTGTGAACCTTTATGTAACATGGCCTAAAAAGGAAGTCCGAAACTTACAAAGACACAAAAGGGAGTATAGCATAGCGCCATAGCTTAATAAAATCAATAAACCTTAATACGGCAAATACTTGATCTATAAAATTGCCAAATACGAAATTCAGTAGGTAAATTCTCAATCTAAAACTTCCAACGAAAACCAATCTAAATGCAATTGATCTAAATCATAAACGATACACCCAAAAACTTCATCAGAAGTTCAAAACCATAGACTATCCGTCACAAACAACTCCCAACATTCGACTCACTAAACCAATTTATCAGTCAGTGCCGTCACAAACAACTTTCGATATTGGACATTTGAGGTCAAAACACTCAAAATTCATCGACTTCGGCCTCAACTACTAGTCTCATAACTTCCATCACATCAAATTTTGTGCAATGCCGTAACCTCCAATGCCGCATATCAGCTTAAAATTAGCTCAAAATCAAAGTCAGCAGCAACTTAAACCATAATTAGTCAGAATAAAATTGACAATTAACTGATCAAAATCAAATTTTGCCAGCTAAAACGATTCACATCAAATTTCGTGCAATGCCGCAGTCAACTTAAAATTAGCTCAAAATCAAATTCAGCAAGTTAAACAATAATTAGTCAGCATAAAATTGTCAATTAACTGATCAAAATCAAATTTTGCCAGCTAAAACGATAATTAATCATCATCAAAATGACAACTAGCAGTTCAAATTCAAACTTCAAAAGCTAAGACGATAATTAATCAACATAATAACGACAATTAACAGTTCAAAATCAAAATTACAACTTAAAACAATAACTAATAAGCATAAATTGAAATTAACTGATCAAAATCAAATTTTACCAGCTAAAACGATAATTAATCATCATAGAAATGACAACTAACAGTTCAAATTCAAACCTAATTATTCAGCATAAAAACGACAATTAACAGTTCAAAATCAAAATGAACAACTTAAAACAATAACTAACCAGCATAAAACTGACAAATAACACTAAAAATGAGAAATTACAGCGAAGAATGAAGCGATTTTGACGGAAGTGGAAGAGGAAGACACGGTTTCCGACGACGAGACCTAGCACGTCCAAATTGCTGCCAAAAACTCCCGATTTTACCAATTAATGAAGAATCTGAAGAAATTGGGATAAAATAGGAGATTTGATTGTATAAGTAATTTGAGTATAGCGAAGTTAGGGTTCGTAAATTTGATGATTGATTGTTTGAAGAAGATGAAGAATCATCATCAATCTCCATGACGATAAATTAATTTAATTTGTTTTGTTCTCGCTTCGTGAATCTTTTTCTTCAACGTTCGCTCACGATTTTGTTGTTTTCGCACCGGCGGTTAAGTTCATTTTTTTTTGTATGTGTTTTGAAGATTGCACCCCAAGCTTTGTGGGTCGGTCCGGTAAACGGGTCAATCGGATTAAAAACGGATTGGGTTACTGGGTTAAGCCGGGTTATATTCGTTTTGATAATTTTGGGTTCATTGTTATCAAGTTTTTTAATTAATAAACTATACAATTAGCGGTAAAATACTGACGGGTAGAATTTGAGATTTATGTAAAAGTTTCGAGTTTTGTTTAAAAAAATCTGAGTTATATCAAGAAGTTTTCGAACTCACCTACTCCTACTTATAACTAATAAGAAAATTAACTTCAAAAAAGTTAAAAAAGCTAACGGTTTTTAAGATGGCGAAAATAGCGGATTTTAAAGGTTATTATCCACGTTTTTTTAATCATACAGGGTCCAGGGATAAAAATTCACGAATTTCGCACCATAGTACTTAATACCATATAAAATGACTTAACGTGTTAAAATTGACACTTTAAATACACACATTTTGAAGCCCAAAGATCATTTTAAAGGACGTGTTTGAAATAAAAAAAAAAAAAGTTTTATACTCTATACTATGTTGTTTTGTTATAAGATATAATGAGCCTATAGACAAGCATTTAGGAAAAAAATATTTCGGGTTCTGAGGGGTCAAAAATAGCCGATTTTGAAGGTTATTACCCACATTTTTTTTAGGCCGATAGGGTTTCAGGAAAAAAATACAAATTCGCAGGATAGTACTTTAATACTATATAAAAATGACATGAGGGGTTAAAATTCGCAAACGGTTTAAAATATACGCATTTAGAGACCTCGGTATTACCTTCAAAGTCGTATTTAAAATATACAAAATAAGTTACATCTAATGTTTCGACCCAAACTTTTTCCTACGATGCACAATAAACATTCGGGTCGGACCAGAATATCCTAATTTCTACCAATCAATTTAGACAAATCATCTTATCAACTCATCTCATAAGTGTCCACTACAAAAGAAGGATACCCACCAACCCACAAGCACAAAGGCACAATCCCATACAGTAATCAATACTCTATTCACACTCACAAAAAGAAAGAAACTTGCTTTTTTTGTAAGAGACAAGAAAAAATGGCATTAGTAGGAGGCATCAAGGAGACTGGAGGATCATCAGCCAATAGTTTGGAGATTGATGATCTTGCTAAATTTGCTGTTGATCATCACAATTCCAAGGAGGTTTTGTTTTTTCACATTTTTTCATCATTTTTTTTGGTAGTTTGATGAATATTTTGTATTGGGTATGTAACTATGTAGTATGTTAATTCATATTCTCAAGTTGATTTCATACGTTTGTTTAATATACGTGAGACGTATTATATTGTGTAGAATGAAATTTGAAAAGGGTATAATTTTGCAGTAGTTTTATGAAGTTATATTGCATCTAGAATGACAAAGTTGTTAGGGTATAAAATCGATCTCGAGTCTCCGATTTCTAAAGTGGAATATTAAGCACTAGGTACGTATGCGAGGTCTGTAGTTGCATCCACACTTTAAACCCAATGGGCATTCGCGTGGGATTCTAATCATTAGCTTAAGCTTTTGAAAGCTTTTGGTTGAGATGGTTTCGGAACAAAATATTGAGATTTTTGATTGTATGTGCCATTTTGATCTCATTAATGAAAAAGTTGCTATCTTTTAGGGTAAAAAATTGATATTTTTAGTTTAAGTTTTTGGTATCGAAGTCATGTGACTAAAAGTCGTGGTTTAAATCTCACCGTCCCCCAATTTGCAGAGGCTTGTAGTTGCATCCACACTTCAAGCCCAGTGCCATTCACGTGGGACTCGGACTATTACTTAAGTTTTTGGTTGAAATATTGAGATTTTTCATTGTATGTGTGCCATTTTGATCACATTAATGAAAAAGTTGCTATCTTTTAGGGTAAAAAATTGATATTTTAGCTTAAGTTTTTGATATCGAAGTCATGTGACTAAAAGTCGGTGGTTTAAATCTCACCGTCCCCCAATTTCAAAAGTGGAATATGAAACACATGCTGTGGCTTGTAGTTGCATCCACACTTCAAGCTCTGCGGGACTCCCACTATTAGCTTAAGTTTTTGGTTGAAATGGTTTCCCGGCAAAATATTGAGATTTTTTTATTGTATGTGCCATTTTGATCTCATTAATGAAAAAGTTGCTATCTTTTAGGGTAAAAAATTGATTTTTTTAGCTTAAGTTTTTGGTATCGAAGTCATGTGACTAAAAGTAAGTGGTTTAAATCTCACCATCCCCCAATTTCTAAAGTGGAATATGAAACTCCCGGAGGCTTGTAGTTGCATCCACACTTCAAGCCCACTGAGCATTCACGTGAGACTCGGACTATTAGCTTCAGTTTTTGGGTGAGATGGTTTTCTGACAAAATATTGAGATTTTTTATTGTATGTGCCATTTTGATCTCATAAATGGAAAAGTTGCTATCTTTTAGGGTAAAAAATTGATATTTTTAGCTTAGGTTTTTGGTATTGAAGTCATTAGTCATATGACTAAAAGTCAATGGTTTAAATCTCACCGTCCCCCAATTTCTAAAGTGGAATATGAAGCACCTGTTATGCGGAGGTTGTAGTTGCATCCACACTTCAAGCCCAGTGAGCATTCACGTGGGACTCGGACTATTAGCTTAAGTTTTTGGTTGAGATGGTTTTGCGACAAAATGTTGAGATTTTTTATTGCATATGCCATTTTGATCTCATAAATGAAAAAGTTAATATCTTTTAGGGTAAAACGTTGGTATTTTTATGTTATTTGATACTGTAATCGATATTGCGTTGGTATTTGATTGAGCAAGCGTTAAAATCTGTATTAAGTTTCGCTAATGTCATGATAAGGGTAAGGCTTCGATTCAAGTAGTTGTTTACGTTTTTATTCTTTTGTGAGGAGTATTTTAATGATACGTAAACAACTAGTTGAATGGTATGGGACTATGGGAGGGAGGGATTATGGTTTTGTGTCTATGACTCTATGAGTGTGTGAATTGTAGAAGACGCGTCCTTGATCACTAGCCGTGTGTATATCACATGTGAGTGTCCCACACTGATAAAACACGAGAAGTTGATCACTTTATTGTTCCATCGATTGTCAGCTTGTCACTACAATCGCTATGTTTTAGAATGAAATCTTCTTCGAGTAATGAGGAAAAGATGAGAATTTGATCACTTTTACCGCTTCATCTATTGTCAATTGGTTTTAGAATGAACCCTTTTTTGGATCGTAAGAAGAAAAGATGGGAAATTGAATTGATCACACCTTATTACTCAATCCATTGTCACTTATTATATGATCTGAGATCTGATGAGCGATACTTTTTACTCCGTATATTATATGATCTGAGATCTGACAAGGGATACATTGCCATGGCAGAATGCTCTGCTGGAATTTCAAAGGGTTGTGAAGACGAAGGAACAAGTCGTTGCTGGTACTGTTTACTATTTAACCATTGAGGTGACTGACGGTGGTGCAAAGAAGCTTTATGAAGCGAAAGTGTGGGTTAAGCCGTGGTTGAACTTCAAGGAAGTACAGGAGTTCAAGTATGTTGGCGATGCCTCTGCATAAGGTTCACTGCATCAGCAGCTACTAGGTGAGTATTCTGTGAATCTGTGATCGGATGTTTGATGTGTTGTACTGCTGTTTATCAATCAGTCTGTAACTATGGCCTCTGAATGCCTTTCCGGAGTCTGGCTTGAGTCCATGGCAATGTATGGGGGTTCAGAAGCCTCGCTAGTGTTTTGAACACGAGAGTCGAGACTGTTTGCAGATGACCCATGTTAAAAAATTCCTGAATAGCATTGTTAAAACCGTACACAATGTTTTGAACACGAGACTGTTCGCAGATGACCCATGTCAAAAAATTTCCTTTAAAACCCTAAACCCTAAACCCTAAACCCCACAATGTTTTGAACATGAGACTCTTTGCAGATGACCCATGTCAAAAAATTTCCTGATTGCATTATGAAAACCGTACACAATGTTTTCAACACGAAACTGTCTGCAGAATTGCAGACGACTCATGTTAAAAAAATCGTGAATTGCCAAAGAATAGCGAGTGTTCAGCTCTATCAGAAGTGAAAATCTGAATTTTTTCTTTCACCTCGGAAAAAAATTCCTGATATACTTTGACAATGTCGAATGTGTTTTACCCTTAACGAGTTCTCAGTGACAGATCTTTGCTTCTTGCAGACTGCAGAGTAAATATAACTTCCATTTCATTTGGACATTGATTTTTTCAGGTCGTTCGAGCCAAAGATTGTTTTCATCATCGTTCTCAGTATCGTAGCATGCGCCACGACAGAGGACAGCTTGAGTACAAGTAATATGTAGATCACTCTTCCGAAAGTGATAGCTAAATAACATGGTTTCGACGTTAGTCGTGTATGGAGAGTTTTCTTTATGGCTAATGAAATACGAATTTCTCTCTTTCGTTCTTCTCCCCGTTTTTTTCCTCCTCGGATACGTGAAGGTCTCAGATTCGAGTTCTCATTTTCTTTTGTAATCGTTAATACATTTATCGGACTTGGCCTCTTGCAAGCTAAAAGAACGTCAATTCGTGTAGGCTTTTCGACTACACGAGTGTAATACGACCTAAATGGCTTAAGGGCTCCTTAATTTGTAGCGAAATTACGAGTCTTATGTCGATTTTAGGTAGTTCGCTTCGAGAATTTGATTATACATTAAGAAAAAACGTAATTAATTTTTCATATACGGAGTTTAATTCCAGTATCTTCTGTTTTTGGACAAGAACTCTTCAAACTAAAACAGAAACATTGTTACTAGTTTGATGCACGTGAATAGTTTACATTTGCGGGTAAAATAAAACAAAGGTAAACTATAAGCCGAGACGAAGAGAATATAAGAACTCGGCCCTCTAACTCGGCCTAGCCCGGTCGCTCTACACGACCGACGCTTGAGAAAGGAAAACTTTGAAAATTGAGAATAAATTATTAAAATAGATTTATTAAATCTCGAGATAAAAGTAACCTAATATTCGAGAAATATATTTTTGCCGAAAGAATAAAAGAATATATAAATAGTTTTCCCACTCATTTTTATTCTTCTCAAGCTATAACTCAACGTGGTTCAAACTAAGATAAGGAATCATATTCGACATTGTTGTTTTCTCGGTGACGAGGGAATTCGCAACCGTTACTCAGCCGTTCTTGAGAAGACTTGAACCCGAGTCCTTTTTCATGATTAAGGTTGATGGGTTATAAAACAAGTTAGTGATCCGTACCCACCGAGAGAATCCGCAACTGTTACTCAGCCGTTCTTGAGGAGGCTTGAACCCGGGTTTTTTTTTCCATGATTAAGGTTGATGGGTTATAAAACGAGTTAGTGATCCGTACCCACTGAGGGAATCCGCAACCGTTACTCAGCCGTTCTTGAAAAGGCTTGAATCCGAGTCTTTTTTTATAATTAAAGTTGATGGGTTATAAAACGAGTTAGTGATCCGTTCCCGGTACCCCGTACACGGAAATAAGACAGATGATCCGCAATTCCGCATACTAAGTAACATAAGGTCTATAAATATAGATCAAAGACACCCTTAGTTTGTACACAACAAAACTCTTAGCATTCTTCTTAGCACAAAGGTATACTCTCTTCCTTAGAAACTTTTTGTTTTAGTTATATACATCAGTCGTAGATTCTCATTTATGACGGACAAAACCCGTTACTTTGAAAAGACGTGAGACAGAGCGGTAAGTGGGAGGGCATGAGAGGTCCCTTTAAAGAGACCGTAACAAGTTAGACTAGTAGTTAACCCTAGACCTGACAAACAGATCGGGTTGTGTCGAGTTCGTGTTCATGTCACATGTAAACGGGTCACAAAACATCCAACCCAAACCCGACCCAGTTAAATTTCGTATCGTATTTGTGTCGACCCACTTAGATAAATGGGTCATCAAGCCTCAACCCTACCCGTTAATTTCGTGTCGGGTTCGTGTCGTGTTTTCGTGTCATGTCCATATTTGTAAAGTTTAAGTATATTTATGTGATGGAGGATAAAAAAAATTACGATTAATTTAGTAAACAGGTTATTCGTGTCGGGTTCGTGTTTAAAGAGCTCAACCCAAACCCGACCCAATTAAATATCGTGTCGTGTTCGTGTCAACCCACTTACATAAATGGATCATTAAGCCTCAAACCAAACCCGTTAATCTCGGGTGGGTTCGTATCGTGTTTTCGTGTCGTGTTATTATTTGCCAGCTTTAGTTAACCCCATAATTTTCGCGCATAAAATGAAAACTGAATGGTAAGTAAAGAGGTCATAGTAACACTTCTGAGTCGATTAGTTTTCATTCTATCTCGACTCATGAAACATAGTATCAGCTAAACTAACTAACATCTGCGTGGCATAGGAGAGAATCATGGCATTAGCACAACAACCTAAGGATATGGCACAAGCATTCGAGATTGAAAAGGCGAAACTGGATGAAGTGATGAAAGATGCAAAGAACAACCTGCAGAAAAACATTGACAGTAGCAGTAGCAGTGACCAGATCACTGCCATGGCATTGACTGAACTACGGAATGGCGGGCCACATCAGGCCCGGTTCTACAAAAGCCATAGTTGGTCAGGAAATTTCATGACTCGGGTACCCGAGTTTATCAACTCTGGTGATGGTGCCACCATTGTTCACAAAGGGTCTAAGGCTGCTGTCATTTACGGTATTTTACCAGAGAATCCTCGCTCTGCTGCGTGGCTCTTGGCTTGGTCCAAGCCTGATGATTCCACTAAACCCATTCGCGTAAGTCAGCAGCCCTGTTCTTTCTGACTTAATTTCAGCTCGTTTCATTTCTGCTTAGCATTATTCAATACAGTACAATACAGTTTAGTTTCATTCAGTTCAATTCAGCTCATTTCAGCCGAAAAAAACAGGGCATTCACTGACTCAATGTAATGATATATAGGTCGACTCGACCTTCTATGTCTGTAAACTCAAAATTATTCGGACTTAAGCTAAGTTTATGATTGCGAAAACAGGTGTATGTGAAGGGTGGAACACGAGACGCGTTAGTGCTCATTTCAGCTGAAAAAAACAGGGCATTCACTGACTCACTGTAATGACATATAGGTCGACTCGACCTTCTATGTCTGTAAACTCAAATTTATTCGGACTTAGGCCCTGTTTGGTAAACAACATATTGACCAATTTTTAGCATATTGAAGGCTTTTAGCATGTTTGACCAGTGAATATGCTAATTTTCGTGTTGGGTAAACAACATATTAAAACCGCATATTTGAGGTCAATATGTTATTTTACAATATGTTGCTTGCCCCAGCATATCGGTTAGCATATTGTAAAATAGGAAAGTTTATTTCATTTTATAAAGAAAATTAAGAATCTACTAATCCTAATCTGCCAATAACCAAACATTCAAATTAATTCTGCTAATTATAATATGCTAGTCAAACCTTCTATTGCAATCTGCCATTTATAATCCGCCATCACAATCTATTTATGCTAAAATTAATCAGCTGTTTACCAAACAGGATCTAAAGCTAAGTTTATGATTGCGAAAATAGGTGTATGTGAAGGGTGGAACACGAGACGCGTTAGTGCAGAATGTGAACTGGACTGAAGTTGAAAAAGAACTAGACCAGTCCGGGGTGATTAGCCAGGACTTGGACCGAGAATCAGGCGCAATGCTAGTTGGCCGGATTCAGAACGACAGCGACAAAGTCGCCTTGGTCGGAACCACCCTTAACCTATTCAATCCATCTCCTTAGATAATACTGAAATCCACTCAATTACTCATGCAGTATAAACTCTTATCTACATACTTAAGCATTGAATAAGTTATGCATGAGTTAAATAAAAGTTAACAAATGAATAAAAAGGCTACAATGTTTGTGAGTTTTGTTGTATGATTTATGTTTATGCTTCAAAGTATCGAAACCAGGTATTACACGCTTAAATTTGAGTTGTATGGGAGATTGTATCGGGGAATCTTTCTTTTTCTCCTAAAACGATTTACAGATATTTTTGTTCTGGGACTCCGAAATCCTGAAATAATGTATTATACACCTAAATTTGAGCTGTTTAGGAGGTCGTAAAGGGTCATGTTTCTTTTCCTCCCAATTTTTCTACCACGTGTCAGGAGTTGCTTCATAAGTTATCGTATTCGATTTTCAGCACTAAATACGAAGTATTCATCTATTTTTAAGGATGATCGACTTTCGTCCGAAACATGTTTAGTGGTTTACCGCGTACATGCACCCTTAAATGTCCTCGGTTATTTCTCCAAAAAAAATTGGCTTCTCTTTCTAACCCAAGAAACCATCGGTATGATTTAACACATTAATTTGAGTTGTTTGGGATGTCGTATCAAGTCATGTCTATTTTCTTCCCAGTTTTTCGACCACGTATCATGAATTGTTTCATAAGTTACCGTATCAGTTTCAGCTATAAATAATTAATTATCATCTATTCTCAAGGATTATCCGATTTTCGTCCATGACTATTCCCGCTTCAAGTTGGTAAATATGTACGAAAAAGTGACTGAAACTTCTGGTTGAATCATCCTGCCATGAATTTTAACCTCAGAAACTACCCTCTGGTAAAATCTGCTGTGTGTCAGTGATGATCAGACCCTCCATGTGCTAGTTTCTGAATACAATTTGATTGGTGATTTTATCGACAACAATAATTGAACAACGAGACGGTCTCAAACCATGAAACGGTCCTTCTGTATAAACAATACCAAATTATTTGTAGCGTTTTATCAGACATCGATCTGTAGTAGGTTTGACGGGTTGCGTACATCTGACCACTTTCTCCGAGTTTAATCTTAGATAGCCAGCCGGCATGGTTTTAAATCTCGGGATCGGTCGCAGTCGCGGTAGCGGTAGGCCATCGCGGGCGGATCACGGTGAATCTCGGTAATTTCTCGGGCGATATCTCGTATCCGTAGCGTGAAAATCCGAATCCGATACAACTCAACCGAGTCATATCGTATCGGCCGAGATTTAAAACCATGCCAGCCGCGGCTGGTTTAATTCATAGCTTTGTCGAGTTACGTAATCTTTCTCACTTCGGATGAAAAAAAAAACGACCCATGCCGAAAATGACAGGCAATATATATACATAAAAGTGATCAAACATAACACCTACACAAGATTGCTTTCTTATTCTGAAGGCATATATTGATGTGGATGTAGTTGGACCACCTGGGACAATAATTCATCAACTCCCAAATACTCTTATCCTCGCGCTGTCGGGACTCGGGCATATGATTTGGTAAACTGGTCGCGATAATTCAGAGACGATATTCAACTGTTAAGAATACAACAACATCAGAGCCTTAGTCCCAAAATGTTTTGGGGTCGGCTGACATGAATCATCCTTTAGAACCGTCATGAGTGAAACTACACCCGGGTCTGAGAAGTGCAGCGCGTCGCTTCTGAGGAGACGCCCCAACGATGTCCAAATTCTGATTCATGTCCATAAAATGTGACTGATTCAACTGTTAAGAATACGGCTCCGTATATCTTAGATCCCGTCATACTGGAAGATGTTGTCTACGGCCTGCACTCCGTCAATTCAGTGTCTGCATGTCATATTCATGTCGAATGTTGAGGGCTGCCCAACAGAGGAACGCGAAAGAGTATACAGACGGCAAAATTCTGAAACCAGCGAAACAAAGCGCATCGCTTTCCAGACCGTAACATATACTTTGGTACGGGAAACGAAGACAATTGAAGTAAACAGCAGAAAGGATGAAAGGTTTATCTACACAATCGCTAGTAAGAAAAACTCGAAATCTGTAGTTCTTGGGACCAAAACACTCAAAAAACAAGATATGTCTGAAAAGACGGCATTTTGGTCCACGAAACATATTTACCAAGTTCAATTAAAATGCCGAAATTGATCATTTATAGCAGGCAATGAAAGACGAGAATCCAAGCAAACATTGAGATCGAGATCAGATACATACAAGTACGACGACAGAGCTAGTAGTCGAAAGGCCAACCAGAATAGTCCATCTCGTGATTCTCGCCACGAGTTGTGCTTGTAGCTGGGTTGCTCCGGTTTGTTTCAACATAACCTCGGTTACTATTGGTATTGGTATTGGTATTTGATGAGCGAAAGGGCCACAAGAACGAGAACGGGTTCCTCCTACCCGGGTTTTGATCACTACTATCCCTCCCTCTTGAGTTACTACCAGTACCACTAGTGGTTCTAATTGCGCTACCCGGGTTACTACCACGGGTAGATGGGACAGGGCCCATTTCTTGACGACAAACGGGGCACGAGTTGTGTTCGGTCAACCAAGGGACAATGCAATCATGGTGGTAAATATGGTTGCAAGGCATCTGCCTTGCTTCAGAGCCGAGCTCAAACCGATCTTGACACACGGGGCAGTGTGAATCAGTCTGAAGACGAGCCCGTGTGATCTTGATTGTGGGCATTCCGTCAATTGCAGCGCGAGGGGCCGGTGGTGGACCCTGCCTTTCCACCATAAGCTGCGCTATCAACTCTTGTAGGCCGGGTCCAACAAAGAAATCGCCATTGTTCCCTCGAATCCCTGGATGGTTTCCATTGAAAAACATCTCAAACCCGGGATTTCTAGGCATCCTACCGGGAACTTGCCCTTGAAAAATCAACCACGGACTCCGATCATCCATACCGTACCTTCTCCTTTGTCCCATAGACGCATCCAAAGCTTCGATTAACCCAACCCTATGTTCCGGGTTGCCACTAAGCATCAATGAATCTAAAGCTTCCATTATACCGAACACTTGGTCGGGATTATCTCTATTCCCATAAGAACCATACCCACCACTAACACCACCACCACCACCGCCGCCACCACCACCGCCGCCGCCACCTCCACCGCCACTTCCGCGTAACTCTTGTAACTCCTGAATAAACCCTCCGTCGCAAATAGGGCATACAGTACCTCGACTTCGAGCACGAATGGGCTGCCTACATTGGTAACACCAATGTGTATTCCCACCATTAGAAGACATCATCTTCCTCTTCAACCTCTTCCTTTCAATAACTACAAAACCTCCACACCACGATTATCGAAATCAACTTACACCAACACAACCTTAATCTCAAAATGATTTGGGGTCGGATAATCCAAATCAACTTAATTCATTCTGCATCCATAAATTACAGTTTCAGTTTCAATATCTGCTAAAGATCGCGTTACATTAATCAGGGATTGGATTCGGGTTTTGAATTACAATCATACAATATACAATCAAATTTGATGAAATTCCCAATCAAGGATGTTAATTATTAGATGACAGATTGACAGCATCAATACTTAAATCAATGAATCATGTCATTTATCAGGCAAAAAAATCCAGCAATTTTCAACTCACTGATCAACTGTAATATCTAAAATTGGAGAAAACCCGAAAAACACAAATCAAACTCCAGATTTCAATTCAATAACACCCCAAAAACACATTAACCCACATCAAACAACATCCCAAAATCCGAAAATGACAATTTCAGGAAATCAGGAATCCATAACAAGCATAAACAAAAATTTGACATAATCCCAAAATGAATTGGGGTTCGCGGACATGAATCATCCTTTAGAATCGTTCATGGGTGATCGCGCACATCAAAATGCCAACAACCCAGAAAAAACTAGATGCTAAAAAACACAAAAGATTCAAACTTTTTATGAACTACAATTAAAATCAATCAACATTTGATCAAATTACTAACAATTTCAGGAATTTATAAATACCCAGATGCTAAAGCTAAAATCACATAAATGTTCAAACTTTTTATGAACTACAATTAAAATCAATCAACATTTGATCAAATTACTAACAATTTCAGGAATTTACAAATACCCAGATGCTAAAATCACATAAATGTTCAAACTTTTTATGAACTACAATTAAAATCAATCAACATTTGATCAAATTACTAACAATTTCAGGAATTTATAAATACCAAGATGCTAAAATCACATAATGTTCAAACTTTTTATGAACTATAATTATAATCAATCAACATTTGATCAAATTACTAACAAATTCAGGAATTTATAAATACCCAGATGCTAAAATCACATAAATGTTCAAACTTTATATGAACTACAATAAAATCAATCAAATTATTACCAATTACTGTAATTCAAAAAAAAAAACCCAGATTCCATAAACACATAAAGATTCAAACTTTATAAGAACAACAATAAAATCAAACAAATTATTACCAATTACAGGAATTCAATGCTAAAAATCACATAAAGATTCAAACTTTATATGAAATACAATCAAATCAATCAACCCTTGAATCAATTATCAACAATTTCAGCAAAAAAGTACAATAAAATCATAAAATAATTAAACCTTTGATCAAATTGATCAAATTAATCAAATTAATCAAATAAAAAGTACCCAGATGAGAGATTGTACCAAGAATAAGAGACAACCATGGAAACTGAACTTAAAGGAAGAGATACAGTGAGAGTTTGTGTCAAGAGAGACAAGAGAATAAAATAAAAACATGAAAAAAATGATAAAGAGTTTAGAAAGAGAGAGAGGGGGGAGAGAAATGTCTAGAAAATTAAGAATATTTTTGATAAGAAACATATATTGTTCACAAATTCTCGTTTCAGATCACCATTTCCGTCTTTCTAAAAAGACGAGATTTGGTTATTATTTTATAACCGAATGTAAATATAATAGTTCAGCTAATTTTACGATTTATAATCGCATTTGATATTCGATGATCTCAAAATTCCGTCTTTTTTAAAAAATATCGAACTTTTGATAAAATTGATGATAATGGGGGAGGAATTTGCATCTGAGAGGTATGACAGCGTGTGTATTGTGCACAACATTTGTACGTATCAAGCATGTGGTGGACTTTTCTGGGTCGTGGCTTGCTTTCCGAGTCTTCGGCTTTTCGTGTTGTTTAAGTCGGGTCAATTTATATCGGGTCAATTCATTTGAAGTAGTACGGATTAGGGCTGGTTAAGAGTGCGGATCGGCATTGACAACCCGAACCCAACCCGCCACTGAACTCGGATCTAACCCGCCCCGCCTTATCCGGGTCCAAACCCGTCCGGCCCGTGTGTGACCTAACCGGTTCCGGGTCCACATTCTAGAGCCCGGCCCGGCCCGTAGACCCGTCAGACCCGCCAGAGGCCCACCCCGGGCCGGGTCCGGGTTACACTTCCCAAGAACCGGGCTCAACCCGTCCCAGACCTGCCCTGACCCCGGACCGTGTCCGGGTCCCCATACCTTGAACCCGCACCGCCCCTCAACCAGTCCTGAACGCGGCTGACCCGCACCATTGACCACCCCTAGTACGGATTATGGAGTAGCTGTTAGCATTTTACTAGATTTGATAAACGGGTTAGTTGAGTCGAGATGCATTGAGTTATTGTCGAGTTTGGATCAGGTCATATTGATTCAGTCACTTCGTGTTACGGGTTATGCTTTGATCCTTAGTTCGGGTGTCGTCGGGTACAACACGGGTTGTTCGGGCCGAGTCAGTATCCTTACGGAGTAACAATTATCCATCGAGTTAGAGGCTTTAAACGATATTGTTATTAAGAAACCGTCTCACTCTGAGTAGAGCAAACGATATGAATAGATCAATAACCATTTGCTCGGAATCAAATCGTGCTTCAGTCGTTCAAGTCGAGCTTCTCGACATGCTCGTTAGTCGTTACACACATTGAACACGACTCAAACAAAATCTCGGCGATGAACAAAACACCCCCAAACAAACTACAAAAGACTAAGATCTCGATATAAAGAACCAGGAATTTCCGGGTCAGCTTAGATTTTGTTGAAGGCGACAATGTCACAACTCTGAATGTGTTCGTTGGCTGGTTCAACCGTCAAGTAATCTTCAATGAGATTGTCGACAGAGACAAGGTCATCGACAATGGTCATCATGATTTGCAACTTCTTGATCCCAAAACCGACAGGAACCAATTTAGCTGCATATATGTCCCGAAAAGATTATTTCAAGTAAAAAGTTAATAGTCCGACAGATACGTTGATTAAAAATACCACGCGATGCAGAGAAAAGTGAGAACGTATTACATGCTCCCCACGTAAGGCCTTCCATCTGAACACCGCGAACAGTCTCTTCTAGCTTCTTCATGTCCGTCTCATCGTCCCACGGCTTCACGTCCAAAAGAATCGAGGATTTTCCGCCTTAAAATGAAGTTTATAACGTCAGCACGAGATTGTCTCGTATCTAGGAGCGGATGCCTTCTTAGGCGCCTCTCTCGCTTCTGCAGCATTCTTGTCTTCCTCGGTCTCGTCACCAAAGAGATCCAAATCATCGTCGTCTTCATCTGCAGCAGCTTCCTTCTGGCGAATCAAGAAAATATTCATCGAGACGTACATTCTTGCAGTGACCGACCAATGACGGGAATCACGGGATAAAAGAGCAGCTCCGAAAACAAACCTTTTTTTCCTCAGCAGAAGCAGATGAAGCGGGAATCGGTTGACTTGTAAACCAGGGAAACTGCACCGAGATAAAGCCATGGAGATATAGAACACTGTTAAAACGATGCAAAAGAACCGTTCGCCCCCAATTCACAGACTATTCAAGAGACAGAAAACAAATCGAAGAACAGAACCAGAAGAAACTACGAATGCAGCAATGACAAACCTTGCAGAGAGCTGCTGCGACACAGTCTCGTACCACTTTCTTGCATTAGGAAAAGCATCAGCTGGTTTTTCAACAACGGCACCATAGACCTTGATGTCATCCTTCGTAAGTACATCCCTACATACATTGATACATACACAACAAAAATTAAGACCGACACGCTCTCATAATTCACATTCTACTTGAATCTACAATTTCACTTCTCGTATGAGACAGTCTCAACTCTCAACTAGTACTTCAACTACTTCCCGTGAGAACGTTTAATCCAAGTCTATTGTTTTATGTCTTAAAATTTCCATTTGTGAGACGGTCTCACACTACACTAGACTACTGTTAAATGTTAATCAAAGTCTATTAGTAGTATGTCTTGGAATTTCTCTATGTGAGACGGTCTCACACTAGACTACTGTTGATTGTTAATCGACTAAACTCTATCAGTACAGGCTCATTACGGTCACCGTCCCATAACACATAAATTCAGTATAAAGGTGTAATCTTTACACTAATACACATCGATTACCATTTACCAGTGACGGAACTTATGGAGCTGGCTATCGGGGGAACCAAATATTCGAAATTTCAACTTAAAATATCAGAATTTTTCCAAGATTACCTATTCCCTTAATAATTCACCCCCACAAAAAATTACGCTCCTAACTATAAACCCTAATTCCGCCACTATATTCAACACTTTCATAACACCCAAATTCAGCACAAAGGTGTAATCTTTATACTCTTCAATCCACAACTTTAGTTGAAATATTTTTAGTTAAAATTTACGATTTTTCTACTTCACCCTATTATCGTATTCCTATTAATTCACACCCATATAAATTTCCGTCTCTAAATATACATCCTGGTTCCGCCACTATATCAATACAATTCATCTGAGTCATAACACAAATTGAGTATAAAAATGTAAACTTTATACTTTTTTATTCACAATATTTTTTCTAGTTCCACCACTATACCCTTAGTAATTGCCACCCATAAAAATTTCCGCTTCTAACTATAAATCCTGGTTCCGCCACTGTATCGATACAATACAAGCTCATCATAATTACAATCCCACTCCCAATAACACACAAATTCAGTATAAAGATGTAAACTTTATACTCTTAAATTCACAATTTTTTTTCTAGTTTCACCACTATACCCTTAGTAATTGCCACCCATAAAAATTTCCGCTTCTAACTATAAATCCTGGTTCCGCCACTGTATCGATACAATACAAGCTCATCATAACTACAATCCCACTCCCAATAACACACAAATTCATTATAAAGATGTAAACTTTATACTCTTAAATTCACAATTTTTTTTCTAGTTTCACCACTATACCCTTAGTAATTGCCACCCATAAAAATTTCCGCTTCTAACTATAAATCCTGGTTCCGCCACTGTATCGATACAATACAAGCTCATCATAATTACAATCCCACTCCCAATAACACACAAATTCAGTATAAAGATGTAAACTTTATACTCTTAAATTCACAATTTTTTTTCTAGTTTCACCACTATACCCTTAGTAATTGCCACCCATAAAAATTTCCGCTTCTAACTATAAATCCTGGTTCCGCCACTGTATCGATACAATACAAGCTCATCATAATTACAATCCCACTCCCAATAACACACAAATTCAGTATAAAGATGTAAACTTTATACTCTTAAATTCACAATTTTTTTTCTAGTTCCACCACTATACCCTTAGTAATTGCCACCCATAAAAATTTCCGCTTCTAACTATAAATCCTAGTTCCGCCACTGTATCGATACAATACAAGCTCATCATAATTACAATCCCCACTCCCAATAACACACAAATTCAGTATTAAAGATGTAAACTTTATACTTTTCAATTCACAATTTTTTTTCTAGTTCCACCACTATATACCCTTAGTAATTAGCACCCATAAAAATTTCCACCTCTAACTATAAATCCTGAAATCCTGGTTCCGTCACTGTATCGATACAATACAAGCTCTGAAGCTCATCATAATTACAATCCCCACTCCCAATAACACACAAATTCAGTATAAAGGTGTAAACTTTATATATTTAAATTCACAATTTTTTTTTCTAGTTCCACCACTATACCCTCAGTAATTAGCACCCATAAAAATTTCCGCTTCTAACTATAAATCCTGGTTCCGCCACTGTATTGATACAATACAAGCTCATCATAACTACAATCCCCACTCCCAATAACACACAAATTCAGTATAAAGATGTACACTTTATACTCTTAAATTCACAATTTTTTTTCTATTTCACCACTCTACCCTTAGTAATTAGCACCCATAAAAAATCCCGAGTCTAACTATAAAATCCTGGTTCCGCCACTGTCTCGATACAATACAAGCTCGTCATAATTACAATCCCCATTCCCAATAACACACAAATTCAGTATAAAGGTGTAAACTTTATACTCTTAAATTCACAATTTTTTTTCTATTTCACCACTATACCCTTAGACCATCCCCAAGCAAGGTCAATTGCTAGGTCAATTGCTTGCTTGGGTCAAGTTAATTACAATTAAGTGAAGATTAGGATTGACTCAATGGTGTTGAGGGTCAATTTGTGACCCAAGGTGGAGTAAATTGACTCCCCAATTGACCCCTTACGTGGCAAACTCTCATTGGTTACAAATTAGAATAAGAAAAGAAAAGAAAAGAAAACTATATTATTGACTCGATTAAATCGACTTTCTGCTTGGGAGGGTAAAAGAGGGTCAATGTCAATAAGATAAGATTAAGGGTTAATACGTTATTAACTCGATTAAATCGACCTTTTGCTTGGGGATGGTCTTAGAAATTAGCACCCACAAAAATTTCCGCTTCTAACTATAAATCCTGGTTCCGCCACTAGATACAAGATACAAGCTCATCATAGTTACAATCCCACACCCATAAGTTCAGAAAACACACAAATTCAGGATAAAGGTGTAAAATTTATACCCAACAATTCATTTCAATCTAAAAAAACACAAATTCAGATATAATTAAACAATCAAAGTAAACTAAATTAAATAAAATGAAAAACTGATAGAATAATAATAAAAATTTTAAAAAAAGTAGCCAGAGATGTAGGATTTGGAAGAGAGGTGATCTTCTAGGGATTTGAGCCCAGATTCAGTGTAGAGATCCTTGAAATTTACTGCCATTGATTTTGATTTGAAGTTTGAAAAGTGAGAGTGTGTGAGTGCAGTGGTTTAGAAAGGTGAGTGAAATCCTGGCTGTTTTTTTTTTTTCAAAAAAAATTGGGAAGATGTTTTAGTCTAGTGGTTGGTTAAAGAGTTAAAATAAGTACGGATTATTAGGTAATCGATTGATGTTTTGAATATGGGTAACAAGGGAATCGTAGTCGCTATTTTTGGTATGTACCGGGTGTTTTGGTGTTGGTGTTTATTATAGGTTAGGATTCGGCGTGAGTTGAGATGTTTGGGGTTGGATGGTGGTGCTGGCGGGGTAGGATGTGATGGTATTCAACGTTAAGTTAAGTTAATGTTGTTTGGACTATACTTTCGTTCTTTTCTATTAAGGGTGTCTTGTTCTTTAAACATTGAGGTGTTAGCTTGAATTGTCTTGTTTGTGAATGACTTTGGTGTGGAGATGATAATAATGATGATGCTAACTTTGCATCGGGTTTGTGTTGTGTTGTGTTGATCTCGATTTGGCGTTTTGAGGTGGCGTTGGTTAGAAGGTTGGTCAGAGTGACTTCTCTTTCGCTTTCTATCTATTTATTACCCACTTTCCTTGGGTATAAGGTTCTTCTTCGCATGGATTGTTAATTTGTTATCAACCGTGCAGTGCACTAGTTCAAAAACTAGTTAGGAGTAAAACCCATCTTTTATAACCACTTTTATGCGAAACATATATTTATAACCACATTTTTAAGAGTTTACTTTCTTTTAACCTATCGTAGTGACCAGTGGTACACAACATTAATGTAAAACTGCTTAATGGGAGATTCATTAATCATTGTAGACGGCCGATTAAGAGTTAAATCTTTTGCCTTCACCTAAACATCAAACCTTCGCTCGACTACTATCTCTTATTATAAATGACACAATTCAAACTTAGGTAGCACCAAAACAGACATGGACACGAAAAATATATATTTTATGGTTATAAATAACGTATAATTTTATTTTTATCATGTATTTGAAACTAAATCTAAACAAATAAAGGTACAATTTAACCTTTACTATAACTACTTCTCATTTTTCCACCCAAACTCATCTTCTAATCGATCTTTTTTAAATTTCATTACTCGTCTAAACTATAATATGTTTAGTCTTGTGTCCTACTAGCATCGGGTGTCCAAGTATCGGACACGGTATCAAACACGGAACAACTAATTAAGAGAAGTGTTCATGCTACCTAGATTCAAAAGATTCAAACTTGTTATCTAATGATGATTTTGATATTAAACCTACCATTAAATTAATGCCAATACATTAAACCATACAATATAAAATCATGGATGTTTTGTATGATCTTCTTTACCAAAAAAAGAGGGTAGGGATCCCATTCATTCTTTCTATATTTAGTATAGAAAAACTTTTATAAGCATGCATGACCTTTATTTTCTTTGTCTATTTTCTAAATAAAGAATAATTTTTGTCTTATATTAATCTCATGAAGAGACAAGAATACCTTTAAGAATGACTAGCTTGATAGTCACATATCCATATCTTAATAGGGTATATATCATGAAAATAACATCTTTAATTAATGAATTAATTGACATGTGCTTTTTTAAAGCATCAATCACTTTTATATGAATACGGATTTTCTGTAATATTTTCGTGTTTCATCTCGTGTCAGCCACATTAGTAGAATAAAAGATCCAGACTCCTTTTATATCTTGATTTTTAGATTACAACATTATATTACTTTGCATGTTCATATAAAATCGATTCATATATGAAATAACAAGTTTATCTTAATAAAATAAATCATGAAATAACAATAGTTAATTGACATTTGTTTTTCCAAAGCATCAATTTATATCTCGACTTTTAGATTACAATATAAATATGTTCGTTTTAGACCCGTTCTTAAGCAAAACTAAGACGATAATTTATAGTATTTCTTATATCTAATCTAATTGTACATATAATACGTAAATATGTGCGTTTTCATACCATTAGAATGTACCCAGTATACACACGTTAGAAAAACCGTTGTGGGAGAAATCTCTCTATCCAAGCAAATCTACTCAATTAGCAGACGTCAATTAGCTCAGTAGGGAAAGTCAAACTAATGACCGAGTTTAAACCTCGTCAGCATTAAATTTCGCAAATTTCAGACAAAATTGAAGGTGTTACTTGCATTAATATAATCTATCAACAAAATGGTGTCCAAAAGACTAAATCTTTTACATTAACATAGACAGTACAGCAGAAGAACATCATGAACCCGAAAATTTTGCAGTGAGCTGGTTTTCCGATGGCTAAGGGTGTATCAATGTCGATTCAAGAAAAGAAAATTTAAGGCCGAATGAATGCAATAACAGGACAATCGTCAATTAGTCTAACAATGATCCCAGGTAGAAGATTCGGGCTCAAAACTTTTGTCATCGGCTTGTTTGTAATCATAATTGAAATCCTCGGCAAGAAGGGCACCAACGTCTTCTGTGATCAACTGTTCCTTACTGCGCGCAATCCGATGGCCAAACCAGAATGAGTCTAGTAATTCATCTGGTCTCAAGTACTCTAATGGGCATGATATGTCCTTGCTGCTTGATTCTGTTGATGTCCAGTCAAATGGTTCTGGCTTCATGTTGTATCCTGCTTGGATGAACAATCAAAAGTATGTAAGACGGTTTTATATAATATTTCTGTAATTTCAGTAATCAATGATAGATGAACCGTCTCAACCAAAACCTTAAGGTGATGGTTGAGGCCTAAGGTTTTGGTTGAGATGGTTCATCTATCATGGTATCAGAGCCACTGTGACCAAAAGTCACGGGTTCAAATCCTGGCAACCTCAAAACCCCTCGAAAACTCACGAAGTGGAAACCCAACACACGGTATGGCCGTATGGGGGGTCTGTGCAAACTAACCACTCTTCAAGCTCAATGGGCATTCGAGTGAGGGAGCGTATAGGAATATTAATAATAGTTGGGCCTCAACCATCACCTTAAGGTTTTGTTTGAGATGGTTCATCTATCAGGCTAAACACGGGTAAGAAAAAGTAAAACGGGTCAAAAGTTAAAAAGGAAAAAAAAAAAAAAAAACTCGTCTCAGAATGTTTAAAAGGTAGAAGTATTCACCAGGTAAGGTCTCAGTTGAAAAGGGCTCGTCTGAAGAACTTCGGCCACTTCCAGGAGTGTTGTCAACAAAAACAGAAGCAGCAGATTGACTAAGAGGCGAAATGGGATCGCCACAAGTGTCCCAAATAGTGTCACTAACATTTCGAGAAGAAGACTCGACTACATCTGGTGCTGTAAAGGACGCTTCTGAGTTTTGACGGTTTGAGTTCTGCATAGACTGTGACTGATAAACAATGGCCTCCAAGAGTCCACTGCTCCGTGGAGAAGGGCAATTTGATTGAGTGTGCTCACTCTCGGGGGATTGGATTATAGTATCAACGGACTCAAGGGAAGGGAGTGGGGACGATGATGTGCCCCACGCATTAACTTGAGATTCCGTGTATTGGAGTGAAGGGAGCTCCATCTTCATGGCCTTGGTATCGGGCTCAGAAGTAGAGGATTTGCCATTTATAGGGGTATGGCATTGGCCACCGTGCCCACCGGGAATCCCAATTGGGCCGGTTTGGTTGAGGTTTAAATTCGGGTCATATGAAGGCGAGGAGGACCATAGAGACTGCATAGAAGAAAGTCTGGCAAATGCATCATCGCTGCTGCACTGATCGAATTTGGGAAAAGAATGGCTAGTTTCCATCTCTCTAAGCCGTTTATTAGGATTCATTGCCGGGAACAAGTATCCTCCTAGACTTTGAGACGGGCCGACATTATTCTGAAGGAGGCTGGTGGTCGGAATATCAAGTAGAGAAAGTCCCTGATTTAGCTCTAAGTTTTTAAACTCGACTTCAGGAATGTCAAACTCGTTCATCTGTGAACCGTCTGAACGATTATTATCCCTTGTATTCATTTCGTCACTGTGTTCACTCTCGTTCAATGCTTGCATTCGGATTTCAGGCGGGTATATTGGTAATCCAGCGCGCTGCAACCTCTTAATTCTCGTATTCCAATAGTTCTTTATCTCGTTATCAGTACGTCCAGGAAGCTGGTCAGGTGAAACAGAAACACACAGTATTAGAAGCTTGACATGTAACACCGTCTCAAAGAAACGTGAACGAGTAGAAAGCATGTCTGATAAAAGTTTTCGTGTTCAGATGTAACACCGTCTCATAAAAGTTTCAGCCCGACAGCATTTAAAATGCATGCAGAGCAGATCGCTGTGTGACTGTGTCATGAAGCATGTCTCAATCAATCACATGATAAGCATGAACAAGTAGAAGTAAGTCACAGATACGACACAATCGAAGTCACAAGTATCACACTTAGTATTCAGAGACAAAAGGGAAACAAGAAAAACGCGCTGTCAAAGAGAAAACACCAAGTAATGAACTAGAGCAAGCTAGCACAATTATCACGCTGCACGCGTGAAAACTTTGCATGAGGAAAGGGAGAGGGGATTCGAAAGTGAAAACATCAGTTGCCAGGAAATCCCGGCTTAGCAAAAACCGCGCTGGTAATTCCTAATACAGTATGTAAAATGAGACGGGAAATATGGCAGCTGTATAATGAAGTAATGGCCCTGTTTGGCGAACGGCATAAGCAGATTCATAATAGCAGATAACGTTAGCATAATACGGTTAGTAGATTTTAATAGCAGGGTTGACTATTAGATTAAATTAGCAGATTCAAAAAGGGTGTTTGTTAAATAGCAGATTACAGGATAATTAGAACGGTTTCATGTATAAATTGAATATGCTAATACAATATGCTGCTATTAGCAGCATATTCAAAAATAGTAGATTCCGACCAATATGCTATCAGAATATGCTGTTTACCAAACACGTGAAAATAGTAGATTGATCGGTCAACCTACTAATTATGCCGGAATCTACTAATTTCTTTCAATATACTGTTTACCAAACAGCGCCATTATGCAGATCGCTACGTCCTGAAAGCATATCCCAAGCAATGCCTAGGCAAAAATCTGTAATAATACATTGCAGATCGGAATTTGGATGACAGTCTAACACAGACGATCTCAAGAAATTTTGCAGTAAGTGATAGATAACGGAACAGTACCTCTAAAGCCATACGAGCCCATTTATTTCCCATTTTTGCATGAAGTTCAATGATTCGATCCTCCTCTTCAGGTGTGATGGCGCCTTTCTTCAAATCTGGCCGTAAGTGATTAGCCCAACGCAAACGACAACTCTTTCCACAGCGTGAAAGTCCTGAATGTTTCTGCACAGCATTCCAGTTACCTTCCCCGTGCCTGGTAACATATTCCACCAGTATCGCATCCTCAGCTGATGTCCACGGACCTTTCTTCAGATGACTTCCTCCAGGAGGGCTTTCATCACCGGAAACCTCTTCCATAGCAGGAGAATTTTTACGACACCTTGACGCTTTCCTGTGCTGATCACTGTCACTTGCCATATCAATCATACCAACAACTATTCACCTGAATATGACACAAGCTACCTGAATCGGCTGAATGTGAACAAATGGGTGCTAAAAGAATGCAGTAATTTACAGGCCAAGGCACCAAAACAATAATAACATCAAGAAAAAGGAACATTCGCCTGCAGAACAGACTCGACTTTCCCAGATATCGACCAGTAGAACTCACAGAATGCAACCAAAACACCTTTCCATAAATCCGGGTATCCATGCTAGATTCAATGCAAAGGGCACAGCCCAATTTACCTCAGAGTATGAAATGCATCGCGAAATTACATACAACTACATTACTCACAACCAAGTGGTGTTAGTTCAGTGGTAACTGGGTTAAACCTTAAAGCTTGCAGAAATGTAGGAGTTGAGAGGTCTCAGGTTCGATTACCAGCCGGGGCGATGACCACTTGGCCACTGCAACTCCCGAAGGGGTGGCTTACATGGTCCATGTGGTGGTGCGGGAAAGCATGAGCTCGGGGATTAAAAAAAACTACATTACTCACATTCAGCTACAAGTGTCAAGTGTCGGATACAGTTATTTACCGTGAAGTTTTCAATTTTTTGCTTAAAATGAATTGTCGAAGTGTCGTGTCAAACACTTCAAGTGCGTGACTGAAGTAGGAGAGAGGTCAATCGGGACGTCTATATCAATACAAGAACACCTTAAGAAAACAAACATGAGCTATAAATGGCACAATCACAATTTACAGTTGACGTTGCATCAATATCATGTCATAGCATTATTATGAATTGAATTAATTTAATTTGCTACCTAAGGAATTCACATCATTTGTTACAACTTACGAGTTACGAGTAACATAGTTGACAGCGGATTGCTACCGACCTTCTCTTTTCTAAAACTTTACAAATAAGAATTCCATGACTAAAAATAAGTATGAACAAATCAAACCAACAAATATTCATTTTCTTATTAATTTCACACAACAATTCAATCAATCAAAAATAACTCAACCAACAATTCTACAACCCAATTCACATGCACAAATCCGATTTAAATAATATTAAAATGAACGAAGGTTCTGAAACGTCATAAATTGTCACGGTCACAAATAAGACGTATTGTTTCAATGTTAGATTTAGATCAAAAGTTAAAATCACAAAACCCATAGAAACCAAACTTTCAACATTAATGACTTAATGATAAATATAATTAAGATTTAAGCCATGCAATTAAATGACAAGTGTATTTATTGAAGGGAGAGGAACTAATCAATGAACTACAAATAATATAATATACTATAAATAACTATATAATTAGTTTTGTGTGGGATCGTTTTGCGCGTATAATCAAGTCTTTTTTAATTTAGACATTACGAATTTACGATTGATCTATAATATAAAATAAATAAAATAAATAAATGAACTCGTTATACACGCATACAACAGTCTCGTAACTATAAGTTATACACTAAAAAATAAACTGGATTCACCTGAAACAGTTGAACTACAATGGTGATCAGCAAGTAATTATTTCCATAAATTTGCAATAAATCCTTCAATTCCTTAAAAATATTTTTGTAAAAAATTGAATTATAATCTAAGAAATATAGTGCCAAAAATTAATAAAATTCACTCAAAAATTATGATCTATGAACACAAATTCCCTTCAAAAGATCAAAATAAAACCTTCTAAAATTCAAAACAAAATTCAGAAATATATGATCAAAATTTTAAAAATAAAAACTACATAAAATTCAGATGAAAAAACAAAAATTCTATGAAACCCAGAAAATTTAACTCGAAATTCAAAAAACTAACACCAACCCACTTCATAATTCATGATTTAATCACTACCCAGAACACCAGATAGTCGATCAGATCCACACACAAAAATCCCACGAAAAAAATAATTAAAATCAGTTAAAAAAATTAAAATAAAATGATTACTTTTAAAAAATAAATTATAAAAACGCTCAAATTATGTACACTTAGCCGTAATCAATGGAGATTGAATTCATAGAAAATTAGGGAAATTTAGAGGAAAAAATATATTAAAAAAATAATGAGATTGAGTATGAATTAAGAGAGAAAGTGTAGTGAAGAAACGCAAGTAAAAAGATGAGAGAGAAAAATATATTATAATATAAATAAATAAATATAATAAAAATAATAAACTAATATATAAAATAAATTTATAAAAATGTGAGGAATTTAATAAAAATAAATAAATAAAAAGATGGCAAATTGGGAGTGAAAATAGGGAAATGAACAAGCTTATTATGGAGAGGAAGAAGGGAGTATAGTGTTGCTACATCTCCAAGTGTTGTTATTTCTAATATTTTTCTTCATTTTTTTCAACAATTTTTTTATAATATTTTTTAAAAAAAATTAATCCGTTTGTCGAATTATTTGTTTATCTTTAATTAAACACGATTTTTTGTTTAAACGGACAATATACATAATATGTTGTAAGTTTAAAAGAGTTAAAATATACGCATGTGAGATGAATAAGACAGTATCGTACAAAATAGGACTATACATTTAGATGTATATGAGTATCGTACATCTAATACAAATCTAATTGAGCTTATATGCAATTTTTTTTAGCTTTTAACAATTTTTTCTTGCCCTATAGTTTTTTAGTGTCAAAATTAAAATCTTTGGGTTTTATATTTATTATTGTTGAGTTTCAATATGTTTTGATTTACAATTTTTTACAAAAATGCTCAGACTTTTTTTAATAAAGCTCGTAAAATATATGTAGAAGCTCAAATTCTTTGTTATAAAACTCGAAATATATACATACAAGTCGTCATAGAAATTTTCACCTGATGATTAAAATAGATGAATAAATAATTGAAACGAGAATTTCTATCTTTGATATTACAACAAATCTCTTGTGCGACTGTTTCTCCGTGCTTTTAGCAAAATGTGACCAACATGAAAAAATATTCATTTTTTAGTCATAAAAAAATGTCGCTATTTACAAAAAAAATGTCACTATGTATGAAAAAGCGATTATATATTTTTTCGGCGAACGTGACTCGATTTTATAATAGAATTTACGATTGTTTTATTATTTTAAAATGGGTGAAAAGTGTGATTATTTTATATTTGGTGAGTTTTTTAATGGGTGGTGTTGATTAAAAAAAGTGTACTTTTGTAGGAGATGATTTGGTCAAAATATAAAAAATCCTCCTCAAATGATTTGAGAGTTTTGATTTTGACTGACTGCATCAAACTATCCCTCTCTCTTGCCCCACAGGCCACAACCCACAAGGTAGTCTACCACTCCACTTTTTTAATTGTTGATTAATTAATTAAATTAATTAATTAATTGATTAATTACATAAATTATAAAATATATCGGGTTTAAAATATAAGATGTGTTTCGGGTTTAGACATGTGCAACAATTTTTTTATTGGGTTTACACTATTTTATTAACGATTATTAAAAAAACTAGTTTATTACCGAGTGTATTATATGATTCTCTATTTATCTCGGTTATTTGTTTGTTTTTGGTTTTTGTATAAAGATTAATAAGGAAAGAGGAACGGTCAATTATTAGATGATTAAAATAAATTGAGTGTAGATGATTCAATTGTTCATCAAAGAGATTACAATACTAGAAAAATAAATAATTGAAAAGGCAGACAGATAACTAGGACGGAGGAGTAGTACGTATATACAATAATTATTCGACTAACAAATTATGTAGATTTGTAACTAGAATAAGACCCTATTTACTGTGTGGTATGAAGTTAAAACTTAAACTGAATTAAATTAAACGAACTTAAATTGAATTGAAATTTGTTGTGATGGATCGGGGTAAGTTAAAGTGAGTTAAGATGAAATGAGTCTGGAAAAAACATAACGTAAGTAATTATCGTTCTAATCACTAAACTTAAGCATTTGTACATTCTTAACGATAAATTTTGAAATTAATATATTTAATGATACATTTTTACCAAAATTTTATCCAATCTTATCCCAATATAAAAATCTTAAAATTCATGTGATATTTAATTAAAGAATTCGAAATTAATATATTTAATGATACATTTTTACCAAAATTTTATCCAATCTTATCCCAATATAAAAATCTTAAAATTCATGTGATATTTAATTAAAGAATTCGAAATTAATATATTTAATGATACATTTTTACCAAAATTTTATCCAATCTTATCCCAATATAAAAATCTTAAAATTCATGTGATATTTAATTAAAGAATTCATTTATATTATCCTAAATAATTTGACATAATCATTGCATTAATATTAGTCTAATTAATTATGAATTGTAGTACTATTTAAAGTATCACACATGAGATTGTACTTTAAAGTAGAAGTGGTAATTGCAGAAGGACTTGGGTTGGTTCTCCAGGTTATGTACCCTTGAAATAAAGGACTCCAATTCGTACTTTCTGTCATTTTCTCAGTTTCAGCTTTTCGTACTTATAATTATTTTCCTACTCAGGAGTCGTTTGGTTACATACGGGAACTTCCAATTCCTAAGAAGTTTCATATCACATGATTTTACAATTCATGTGAATTAGAAAAATGTTGTTTGGTTACATGTAGGCATTCCCACTTACCTAGGGGGACCTAGGTAAGCAACTTCCTCCATTATGGTGGTAGTTGGAATTCATGGGAAGTTCTAATTCACGTGAATTTCAGTAACCAAACAATCTAGCCATTTTGCAATTCACATGAATTCAAGTTCCTGTGTAATTTAGTGGGTAACCAAACGACCCCTCAATGTAATCGTGTGTTCTTTATTTATCACCAAAAATATACAATGTGTAAATATACAATAATTACTTGCACATTTGTATTTTTTATTTTTATTTTTTACTTTTAGTATTGATAATATATAACATTGCTTAATTACAATGTTAATAAAAATTACAATACTTTTATGGGTACAAAATTCACTCAAATTGTTGCCAACACATGATAAAATATAAAAAAAATTACAAACATAAAATTTATCCCAAAACCCGACAATTTTAAACATTTTATTTTACATAATAGTGGTCAGGGGTTCGAGTCTTAATGGTATGGAGACGGTTTAAGCACGTCCTTAACCATACCGCAAATAATTAGCCGACTAATTGTAATTTACACATAATAATAATTAGACAATATCATTACCACTAATTATAAAATTTGAGCTATAATATTTAGCATGTATTCATAATAAATTGGCAAAATACAATATACAATAATTACTTGCACATTTTTATTTTTTATTTTTAGTATTGATAATATATAACATTGCTTAATTAAATTACAATGTTAATAAAAATTACAATACTTTTATGGGTACAAAAATTCACTCAAATTGTTGCCAACACATGATAAATATAAAAAAATTACAAACATAAAATTTATCCCAAAACCCGACAATTTTAAACGTTTTATTTTACATAATAGTGGTCAGGGTTCGATTCTTAATGGTACGGACGCGGGTTAGGCACGTCCATATAATTAGCCGACTAATTGTAATTTACACATAATAATTAGACAATATCATTAACACTAATAAAACTTGAGCTATATATAATAATTAAGCATTTATTCATAATAAATTTGCAAAATACAATATACAATTACTTGCACATATTTATTTTTTATTTTTAGTATTGATAATATATAACATTGCTTAATTACAATGTTAATAAAAATTACAATACTCTTATGGGTACAAAATTCACTCAAATTGTTGCCAACACATGATAAATATAAAAAAATTACAAACATAAAATTTATCCCAAAACCCGACAATTTTAAACGTTTTATTTTACATAGTAGTGGTCAGGGGTTCGAGTCTTAATGGTATGGAGGCGGTTTAAGCACGTCCTTAACCATACTGCAAATAATTAGTCGACTAATTGTAATTTACACATAATAATTAGACAATATCATTAACACTAACAAAATTTGAGCTATAATATTAAGAATTTGAGCTATAATATTAAGCATTTATTCATAATAAATTTGCAAAATACAATATACAATAATTACTTGCACATTTTTATTTTTTATTATTTATTTTTAGTATTGATAATATATAACATTGCTTAATTACAATGTTAATAAAATTTACAACTCTTATGGGTACAAAATTCACTCAAATTGTTGCCAACACATGATAAATATAAAAAAATTACAAACATAAATATCTCAAAACCCGACAATTTTAAACATTTTATTTTACATAGTAGTGGTCAGGGGTTCGAGTATTAATGGTATGGAGGCGGTTTAAGCATGTCCTTAACCATACTGCAAATAATTAGTCGACTAATTGTAATTTACACATAATAATTAGACAATATCATTAACACTAATAATATTTGAGCTATAATATTAAGCATTTATTCATAATAAATTTGCAAAATATAATACAATATAATTTATTTTTTATTTTTAGTATTGATAATATAAAAATTACAATACTCTTATGGGTACAAAATTCACTCAAATTGTTGCCAACACATGATAAATATAAAAAAATTACAAACATAAAATTTATCCCAAAACCCGACAATTTTAAACGTTTTATTTTACATAGTAGTGGTCAGGGGTTCGAGGCTTAATGGTATGGAGGCGGTTTAGGCACGTCCTTAACCATACCGCAAATTGCACAGAATTCAGGAAGGTTGTATTCATCCCTGATCGATCTTTCTGGTGAAACAACACTTACATACATTTGCTGTCCCAAGTATGATCTCTCTAAGCATTCGTTTCGAAGCTGCCACATCCCGCAATTGTCGAATGTGAGCATGATTGCTGCCCATGATTTCGGGTATACTTGAATTGTGTATCTGCTTACTGCATCTAGCAGATTGTAGTTCTTCCTTTTCTCTGGTGTCCATGTTCCTACTTCGATCCTGTTTCATGGATTTTATCGAGTTTTGTTAGGGAATTGTCGAGGGTTTTTGTGCGTTTTGATTCTTTGTGAGACGTATTTTAATTGAATGCGAGGTTGAGACTTGTTTATGAGTCGGGTTTATGTAAATTTTTGAAAATGTACGGCTAAAGAAACCGTAAATAAAGAATGTAAAGAGATAGAGAAAATGCTTACGTGATTGAGACTGGTTAATGAGTCGGGTTTATGTAAATTTTTGAAAATGTACGGCTCAAGAAATGATACATAAAGAACGTAAAGAGATAGAGACGAGTGTTTAAGCTAGGGAGACTGGTTAATGAGTCGGGTTTATGTAAATTTTTGAAAAGGTACTGTGTGTAATGGACGGGATGACCCATGAACAGTTAAAGAAACCGTAAATAAAGAATGTAAAGAGATAGAGACAATGCTTACGCGATTGAGACTGGTTAATGAGTCGGGTTTATGTAAAAATGTACTGGCTTACGTTATTGAGACTGGTTAATGAGTCAGGTTTATGTAAATTTTTGAAAATGTACTGTGTTTAATGGACGGGATGACCCATGAACAGCTAAAGAAAATGTAAAGAGATAGAGACAATGCTTACGCGATTGAGACTGGTTAATGTGTCGGGTTTATGTAAATTTTTGAAAATGTACAGTATTGTAAGAAGTACTATTTTTTTTGTGGGGTTGGTTGGACAGTGTCTAATGGACGGGATGACCCATGAACAGCTCAAGAAACGATAAATAAAGAACGTAAAGAGACGAATGCTTCGCGATTGAGACTGGTTAATGAGTCGGGTTTATGTAAATTTTTTAAAATGTATGTGTAAGGGACGGGATGACCCATGAACAGCTAAATAAACCGTAAATAAAGAACGTAAAGAGACAGAGACGAAAGCTTACGCGACAGGGAAGAAAGAGTAGCCATTCAAGTGCCATGTTTGGATGCTCTTTTCATGGTTCTCGAAGATGATTTCGACAAAGTTTCTGAAGGTAGTATTGAGCACATTAGGTCCGACAGTAAACTTCTCTAAGGTGTCGATGTTAGCCGGTGGCTCATCGCCGATAACATCATACTTGAACAGCTTATCAGCAACTTGGTAGAACTCTGCTAGCTTCAATGGGGTGTCAACATCAGTGTGAGAAGCACCATTGATTGCGTAGCGAAGCTTGCCATCGACTGTACCAGCTGTGTTAACCAGCTTAATGGTTCGGGTTATGTTGATCTGACCGTAATGGTATGAGCCTTGTGGGTTAGGTCTGGCTGCGCTCGCTGTCAAATTCCACCTCAATGACCTGAACTGGTTCAAACTCCATGCCCACCCGACTGGTGCCTCGGGTAGGACTGTGGATGCTGCGCCCTTCGCGCCTTCATACCGTACAATGCCTGTCGCTTGGAGGTGGTACTTTGTGAACCTAATTAGTTAAAAACCCGTCCAATTCGTTAGTAATTTATCTGTACGACTCACTCGATTCTGGGTACGTTCTGTACCCAGAATCGAGTGAAACATATACTCCCTCTGATTTCTTGTGTTGTTCACTTTTGATTTCAGCGTGAGAAATAAGGAAATCAATTTAGACCACACAATACAGATGACCGTACATGAAATTGATTTTGGACCACACAAAGTTGTCCAAAGAGGAAATAAAGAGGAACATCATAGGAAATCAGAGATATATATAAAACAGAACGAGAAAAGAGACAGAGACGGGGAGACGGGTACCTAGAGGAAGCGACCATATAGTAGTCCTTAGGTTCTTGATCAGCGGTAACAAGAACGGAATTACATTGACCGAGGTGAATGTCGAGGGAATCGTAAATGTTTTGAACAGTGTGAGACCCCTCGACCTCGACCAACTTCATGTTGTGACCTTGGAAACGGAAATTAATCGAGTTCTTCAGACCAACATTGCAAATTCTGTACCTGTAAGTCTTACCAGGCTTCATGGTGAACAAAGGCTCCTCATTTCCGTCACCAACTTTACCTTGTCGACCGTTCATCAGCACACCATCGGGCCTAGCCAAGGACTTACCCCCATCGAGCCTCTTCTTAAGGACGGTGTGGCTGTCCGCGTACCAGTCCCCAACCAGGACAGTGTAGTCATCCTCTGGGTCAGCAAATGGGACCGGGATCAATAAACGACTGTTGATTCGTAGACCACCGAACCCACCGGCTGCCCTTTGGAAACCGGTGCTTGGGAAGTAGAAGTAGCTTCCGATTTGATCCTTAACTTGGAAATGGTATGTGTAGTTTGTTCCGGGTGCTATTGGACACATTGTTCCTGGTGTTCCGTCTTGCCATGAGTTTTTCCTTAGCTGTATTCCGCTCCTGTCACACATTACCAAAACAAAGATATTATAAAACAATTCACGGATTTTCAGCTAACTCAGCTAATTCAGCTGGTAAAGTAGGTCAAAGTCAACGTATTATTACCAGGTGAACAGCAATGGCTCGTCAAGGTTGTTAAAAACATTAATAACGACATTGTTATTAGTAGTCGTGTTCAAGTTAGGGCCGGGAAATTCGTTGTTAATAAGAATAACTTGTTGAGGAACACCCAAAGGAGATCGAGTCCCATAACTAACTTTCCAATCAAAGAACAAGTACGGGTCCTCGGCCCTAGCCATCATCACAACCATCGAGAATAGCCATAGTAGCAACAACGAGGAAGCGATTTTCGTTGTCTTTCCCATAATTCGATCGAGCTAACAAGGGAAAGGATGTTTAAGGACCCTCCTATAGATTAAAGGGTATATAATTTATAAGTTTTAATTATGTTTTTAATTTGTTTTAAGGGATAATTGAGAGCCTAAAGAGAAGCTTGTTAGCTAATGCATGTTAATAATCTTTACCTCCCTTATATACTTAAGCACTGTTTGATGCACAAATGTTTTGCTTAACATTTTTTTTTGTTTAGTGTCCCACAATTTAAGGGTATCCTCCCAAATTGTTCTAAATTTGGTTTAATTTTTGCTAATTTTAGTGTAATTTTTGGATCATACATTTTCTATGCTTTTTCTTGTTTTGAATTGTTATGTCCTAAAACCAAATTTTCTATATTTGGTGTGTGCTTTTTTGAGGAAAAAAAATAATTAAAAAAAAACTATGGAAATTGTCTTGACATGGTCACCTAATGGGATTTATTAAATTATTTCGGCAATTCTTTTATAAGACAGTTTTGTGATCAAATAATATAATAAAAGATGGTTTAATATAAGATGATATTTGTATTTATGAAGCGTTAAAATTTATTTTAATGTGACAATTCGATAATATGTAATGATAATCGGTCTATTTAAGTATTTCAATTTCAATTATTAAATATAAGGTTATCAAAATAAAGAGATCTATCAATTATTTCAACAATTTGATCTTTAATAAGACGGTTTTGTCAATGTAAGATGATATTTGTATTTATGAAGCCTTAAAATTTATTTTAATTTGATAATTCGATGATATATGATGAAGTCCGGCCGGTCTATTTAAATATGTTAATTTCAATCATTAAATATTAAGTTATCAAAACATAATAAAAAAACTTTACCATGGAGTACTATAGCTTTAAATTGTACTTATAGTAATCTTATGGAAATATTGTCCTATATAATAATTTGTTAAATTATTTTATATAAATGAAACAAAACTTTAAGACTTTGAATCATTGATTTTATCAAAGATGAATCATTATTTTTATCTATGATTGAATTTTATAGTTATGTCATTAAAAAATCACTTTCAGGCTTTGAATCATTGATTTTACATTTGACGTGAATTGAAAAAACTCAATAATTTACTCGATAAAATTTGTAGCAAGAGAATATTTTGGTTGAATGAATTATACAAATTCGATGAAATTTCTACCTTTTCGATAAATTGAAACTTATTAGAAATGTGGATTATAAATAAATTAAAACTTAGATAAAACTTCCTCGATTTTAAATAAATTAAAACCTATTAGAATTCATGTGTTTTCAGGAGATAAGACTCAAAAATTGATAAGACGAACTTATTTTATTATAGAAAAATTGACCCGACTCGTACACGAACAAAAAAACCTTTGGCTTTTTAAGTTATGTACAATATAAATTCAGACTAGCCCGCATGGGTAGAGTCGAGTGGTTAAAATTTGTGAAATCCTTAGGAGACCGGCTTATACATGTACCGCAGAGTTTAATCGGTACGCACCGAAAGTAGGGGCGACGGGTTACCTCGTCGCAAACGGAAAAAGTCAGAGTTAAAAAAAGCAAAAACCAAAAACGACTCCGCTGGGGATCGAACCCAGAATCTCTGGTTTCGTAGACCAGCGCCTTATCCATTGGGCCACGGAGTCTTTGATGTTCATTATCATACTGTGTTAAATTTATACAATGTCTTCCAAGTCTAGTGTTCTATTATTATTATATCTTTGTATTTTGAAAATAATAATCAATAATATATCATATACAATGGTTCTTTTGTATGTAAAATAACTCATTTATTGATGCCAAATCCGATTATAAAAGATGACGTATTGCTATAAATTACCAATCTAACAATGGAAAATGATGACGTATATGTTACGTGGTTATAAAAACTTAAGTCATCTATTTCGCGTATTTTGAATAAAAACGCGCACAGGCTAGCTATTGGTGTTTTTGCTTCGTAATAAATACTAGTTTTCCATTGCACATAACTTCATGAAGTTTACTAAAAAATCAACAAGTCTTCTCTAAGACGGTCTGATCTTAAGACCAAAAATTCGGAACATTTATTAATAAAAAGTAAGCAATTAATGATAGAATGTTATAATTAAAATTATCGGTTTTAACAGAATAAAAAGATTGAAAACAAAACATTATAAATATACAAAAATGTTCTCAACCATAATTCGAAAATGTTCCCGCCATCTTAAAGCAGCTGTTTACACAAAACATCACATTTTAACAGACTATATATTTCCGGTCCGGATTCTCTCCATTACCCGAAAAGAAATGGACCTCCATTACTTTTAAACGGTCCGGATTAAATCTTGAGACGATCTAGCGGTTGTAATTATTTCATAAAAATAATGTTTTATTGGATGGATAGAGAAAATATATTAAAATAAGTGTGTATTAGAGAGGTAACTAGTGTAACACCCGTGAAAAATCACGGGGTTGTGTACACTTATTTTTAAAGACGACGGAGGTATATTCATTTCAATATATAGCAATTCTATTTATTTGAACGAATTATATTTTAACGGGATGTTTACATATAAGATATATTCGGTCAAAAGGTGAATTTCCTGGTGCACTAATTTTCGAATAGCAATTAGTAATGATGATAATATTTGGATTACTTATGATAACATTAATGAATAAGGTATATAAGAAAAAACAATAGACGACTAAAAAAAGATTAAATAACTAATAATGAGTAATTTGGAAAGTTATGGTCTTTTGATGAATTGCTTACGGAACATAAGTTGACGGACAAATACGATGAACAAAATAACTAATCAGGTAAAAATATAATTTAAATGGGTGTATTAAAATTCGATAATGTAGGAGGAAAATTACAGTTTCTCGAAAACCTCCTTGTAAACAACATTCGTTGTTGTATTAGTCATTCCTCCTTCTTCATCAAGGAGTAACACTTTTAGACCTTTCTTACTCGTAACGCTCGATATAGCAACGTACAATTGGCAATGGGTAAAGACTGGTCTGGGAAGATAAAGTCCAACACGAGATAGAGATTGACCCTGACTTTTGTTAATAGTCATAGCGAAAAAAAACAAAATTAAATTAAGTTTTATATATTACATAACTGAAAATAATATAAAAATCGAGTGTAACAAATCTTTTAATAATGAATATGTAAATAAAACAATTAAAAAACATAATAAATTATTGATCGTCTTTAAATGTCCGAGAAACTGATAACGTCCTAAATTTTTTTTTTTTATAAAATAGGCGCCCCAACACATTATTATACAGTAATGAACATTAGTCTATTTCGGTTATAGCCCAATATCCAGTTCATTATTTTTATAATAATAGAGAGAATCTGGACCGCGATAAAGTATACACATTGCTAAAATTATTTCCTATCATAAATTGTCATATAGAAAAATGGGAACGTTACCATAAGTTACAAAGCAGGTAGATGGACCCAAGTGCAAAACAGTCATTTCACCTCACAAAATTAAATAACCAAACCTTATTTAATTTCACCTAACAAAGTGTGAGAGCACCGACACATGTTCGACAAATTGATCATTCCTCTGCCTAATTCATCTCTCTTCAGTGTTTAACCATTCTCTAGAATTAATAGGCCTTTCAGTCTTTCATTTGCAACACATTTTCACTTTTTTCCAAAAAAACGAAAATTTTTCTCAGCAGATTTGGTAGTTTTTGAGCTATATCTTGTCTAATTTGGTCAATTTTAAGTTTAAAATTAAATCTCATGTTACAACTGTACTTATCATTTAGGTGTCGTTCATGCCTCTTAAATGAAAAATTGAACTCAAAATAATAGTAAACCTTCGCATTTGAATAAGGTTTGGTTATTTAAACCTCCTTCATGCCTATTTTTTCAACATCCCCTTCTTTTTTCATTCACAAATTTTTGAATAACCCAACCAAATTTCAACCTTTTTATGTAAACAAAACCCACCACTACAATATTCGTTCGATCTAAACAAACCCCAAATAAAAAAATGCAATCTTTAGGTCTAAAAATTTGCCCAGATTTTAACATTGAAAGATGCTTTACAATTTACGTAGATGAGATCGTTCAAATCTTCTTTATCAATTTTGTTCTTTTTTTCGAAATGAAGTTGTTGGAAAGTGCTCCATTGCTTGTCAAATGTTGAAGTGCTGCAGACTTGACTCAGGATTCTGATAGCTACTCTTTGTAACATCGGCGCTGAATCCCCATACTGCTCCCACCATTCCCCTGTACAATGTACATGTATTTGGATAAAAATTCAGAAATTCGCTAAAATCTCGAGTTTCTCAACAGTTCAGATTACAGGTCTACTTTCAGTTGTACTGTACTGTTTAGGGTAATACTCGGGTTTTCTTCGGGCCAATTTTCGCCCCCTTTAATGACAATATCACCCCATTTTTACAGGGTTAATTCACCCAAGTCAACTGCAGTAAAAGCTGATATTTCAGGGATGCTAATACTTACCAGGTGTCACTGCATCTCGTGCTTCCTTAGCTAGGGTACAACCAAACATTCCACTCGCCCTTGTAAACAAAAGCATTTGTGCAGTAATGTCGCGCCTCGACTCAGGTGTCGGAAGTAGTTTCTCCACCACATTATAGAAATCCTCTTTGAGAGCAGACAGGAATTTGATTTCAGGGTTATACTGAATGCAAGGGTTCAAAAAAGCAGCAGCTGAATGCAATGGTGTATGGAGCTGGTTATGCCATTTCTTATCGACTATATCCAAAAATGTCTTACATTTTCCCTCGTCCATTATATAATACGTTCTGATCGATTCCTTGGCTTTCATCATCAACTCATAAATTAAACACACAGCCGGTTTACCATCGGCTATTTCCCTAAGAATCCTTAAAAATGGCTCAGAAATAGCCACACATTCTTCTACTGCTCTCCAAAATTCATTATCCTCCAAAACAGCTTGTGATTTGGTTCCACAGCCTGAGTAAACAGAATACTCGGGACTGTTGAACATTTGCTTCAATTTCGGTCTTTGTCTGAATAACGCTTGTAACTCGGGACTGTTGAACATCTACGTAATTTACGGGGTAATGTTCTAATCTAAACCCATTTAGCAGTACCAGCTCCAAGTTGCTGTATTTGTCAAATTGCTTCCACTTTGACACTGCACGCAACCCTTTTTCTTGCTCGTTGACAGCCATCTAGGATGCTCGGGAGATAATATTAGCCCTTTAGGAGCAACCGCAAGCAAATTTTGCAGCAAAGCCCCCATTATCAAGAAAGGGAAATGAAGAGAGTTAGATAAAGAAAAGGTAAACTAACACAGAGCAAAAAATGGGTAGGTGAAAATGGGTGGGTTTAAAACCTTAGCTAATCACTTCCAGAATAACTAAAAAAACCAAAAAACAAAAATAAATTCATAATGGCATGTAAACAAACTAATGTTTATTAAAAGATTAGAAATGGTTTAGATATGTTGAAGAGGGTGTGAAAGAATTGAAATCATTTATATAATTGTGTAGAAGAATGAAAGTTAGGTATTTTGTTACTACTATTAGATATGATTTACTCTTCATATCGAAGCGCTCTCTTTTTGACTTCCTTATACATTCACCATCAAATGGCTACGAAGGCGGAACTTTATAACTTCCAGAGTTCCCAAATATCATTGATTTATTCATTAAAATGTGATAAGTTTAATAAGAACAAAGGTTGTGGATGCCAAGAAAATAGTAGTCTTCCATTAGATAGGTGAAAAAAGAAGGTTAAGTTTCAACATGCGCCATTACTTTCCCGAAAAAACTGTCATCTTTCACTTCAAAGAAACTGTTTTCCAAATACTTACCTAGAAGAAACCAATTTATTTTGCACCAACCCATCATTATCATACTAACAATAATCTTAGCCTCACATAGTTGATTTTCATCATCCCAGTGTTTATAAAGATAACAAATAGGTCGTTTCTAAATGACCCATAAAACCCATAACCCTAAACAGGCCAGGCAAACATGACATTGATTATTAGCCTTGGACAACAATTATCATACTCATAAACTTAGCCTCACATATTTGATTTTCATCATCCTAGTGCTTATAAAGAGATTGCAGTCATAGTGGGTAAGGGGGTAAAGGCAAAAGGTATCGAAGAGGTCGTTTGAGGTCGTTTCTGAATGACCCATAAATCCATTACCCCAAACATGACATTGATTATATCCCTGGACATCAATCATTATAATCTAGCATGTCATTTGATTGTCAAACAAATGGAAAGACACGAATTACGATTCGAAAAATGGCATGTTAGTACATCAACCCTTGTTAAGAATAAAGATGATGAACAAAAGCCATTTTGCAATCTCAAATCTGAATGATTCTACATGACAGTGTACTGTGTGCAGCAACATGTGAAACTAATGAGCTACTCAACTATAAATCTATAATCCATTTGCACCACTTAATTTGTTAGAAAGTTTCTTCCTTTCTCTGAAAATCATACTTAAATGATGATACATTAATCATAATCAACACCGACAAAATCCAAACATAAACTTGTTCATGGGAAATTAAATTTGTTCATAAGATTAAACTTAACCAAACTAATACTTCCTCCGTCCCAATCATTTACGGAGTATTTACCTTTGATTAAAATACACCTCACAATATAGAAATTAAACAATGACTGAGACGGGAAAGGGTATATAACATACAGTACTTCGTAAATACAAAAATTAATCTGATGAAATACAAATTAACAGCAGTAAAATTATGCAGAAATCAGCTAGGGCTTTAAGCCTCAAAGATAGCAGGCCACTGTATCAGTCAGCTAATTAGCTTAGGTCCCCTCAGTCTAATCTCTTTGTTTACGTTCACTTTTAGATTGCTTTTCTAGATGGTGAAATCTAAGTTGCTTTAACTCAATTTACCCCATAATCACTCCAGCCAAACCCAAAAATGAGCTACTCACCCTGCACCAGCCACCACCACCACCATCCCTACCCGGCATGGCACCAGTCACCACATTAAGTAGTCTACGACTCTACCCCAGTGCCTCAAAGACTTTCCCACCGATGGCCAGCAAATAGGGTAAGGGGTTCAGAATTTTTTAACCCTTACACGTGTGCAGTTTCCCCAGATGACTTACCATGAAAAATATGTTAATTGACCACTACTATGGTAAGAAGCGCAAAATATTTGGTAAGACATTCTTTCATATTCCAGAGTAAAAGGTGAGTAAGGAATGCAGTAGAGAGAGAGAGAGAGTACTTTCTGCAGTTGTTTAAAGCCCTCCTCAACTGATGATGCAACATTTTGAATGTTGTAGTCTATACGATCGACAATAGTTCCCTGCAAGAAAAGTCAACTTCAATCACCAAACTGTGGATAAAAATTTGTGAAGCTAAACACAATGTAAATGTAGATTACTTGGTCAATCACAAGAGCAGAAAGATCCTTCATTATCTGAGCTAACTCATTCACCGACTCCACAACCTAACATGTAAACAAACTTGTTATCGTTATTGATAAGATACCAAAAGATAGAGGCAAGGATATGTATCAGAAAAATTGACACTCTTGAGAAAATAAAAAAGGGTTACCTGCTTGATCTCTCTCTCCCTTTCTGCTGTCAAATGTTCACTTTTCTTAATCTCAGAAATTTGGTGATCGCTAAAACCCTAAACAAAAGAAAAAATTTAAATAAGAATTTGATAAAAGTAGCTTCATTATGTGCCCTTCAATGGCCAAGGATCAATAATCACAATTACAGCTGCTACAACTACAGTATTCACAATTCAAAATGCAAAAATTCATTCTAGTATAGAGCTCTCCAAATCTTAAATTGTTATGAACCATACATCTGATTCCTTTTCCAGTTTAAGGGGCACAATCATACCACATCAGTGAATTCATCCTCATATTTTGACATGCTTCCATTTAGGTTCATTTCCAAGTCCACACCATCAGAACCCTGTACAGTAGAAAAGGAAATTACAACTCCGTCGTACTTTTTACAAAATCTGCAGCCAGTACTAAAAAGAAAGGATAATAAGATGTGTATATCACCTCCTGTTGCCTAAGCCGTTTTAAGTATGTTGACTGTTTCTTACGAAGTTCAACAGAGAGATTTTGAAGGTCTGTAGCAAGGGAGCGCTGTCACAGAAGCATAAAGAAGGAAATTATTTCATCTAATAGTTCAATCCTCACACAATACACAAAGTCTAGTTGGACATGTAACAATCAACAACATAGACAGTGATGACCATCATTAAGGTCAGCCCCCAGAGATTTTCCACAGATGATGTAAATCAACAACATTTGTTTGTCTGTACACCGGTACCGAAATATTAGCAACATCGGCAATATTTTGTCCATATAACCAAACATTACACAAATAGATTAAGTGATTAACAAAATAATAATAACAATTAAACAAAATAACCAAACATTCAATCAAAATCAAATAATCAATAATCAAATTTGGGGAAAAAAATATGAACAATGAACTTACCTAAAAGGGCTGATGTGGCGGCTGAGGGCGGCCGGCGAGGCGACGGTTGAGGGCGGCAAGGCGACGGTTGAGGGCGGCGAGATTGGGGGCTGTATATTTAGGGTTTTAGTTTGATGTATGTTTGTTTATGAGGGTTGGGGTTGTTGATACGTCGATTATTATTAAATTATTAAATTATTATTAAATTATTAACTTATTATGAGGTGGCAGAATCTGATTGGTCTATAAAAAGTGAAAATGCTGAGGTTGAATGTGAGGCCTCGAAATACCCGATGCTGCGATATGACTGCGCCACGTAGGCGGAAAACCATTCTTCTTTTATATATATAACCGTAATTGCTCATTCATATACGGGTTTTACTCATTCATACCCTTTTTTTCATTACTTTTCCATTCTATGCCCTCTGTCTAAAAAAAAGTTATCCTCTCTAATTCTCTCTGATTCTCTCCCCCAAAAAAAAAACCTAAACCACACAACTATGGATGCTAGCTCTCGTATCGATCAGGTAATAATTCTAATCTCTACCTTTATCAATTATATTATATGAAATTAAAAAATTGATTTAGACTAATTAGATCAGGGTTTCTTTAAATCGTTTTCAATTTTAACCTAATTAAGGTATGTAGCAAGGTGTAATTAAAGATAGAAGAAAAAGCAAACTAGTCTAATGACGCATGCATGTATGATTTGTAAGTTCAAGCAGTAGTCTGACAAGTATGAAAGAGGAATGGTGTGTGGTTGTTGCGTCTTGTTTCGTCACCGTCTTCTCAAACTGGGTGTACGGTTTGTACCCAGAAGCTATTGCTCCTACAGTTGGAACTTTGATTACATTTGTTTGGTCAAGCAGTAGTCTGATAAGGTTCTATAAAAAAGGAACAATGACTCAAAACCCCGTAGCGTGAAACAGAAAGCGGAAGTGTTAAATCACTGTATTTTTCTGAAACTTTCGATTCGAGAGACATCATTAAAGGGTGCACCGTTCAACTGAACATCATTATCAGACAAGCCAAATTCAGTACTGCAATCAAGATTCAGATCAAGTCTTGGTATTTTTCGAGTAGACCCAGATGAAGATTCAGCATTCAGATCAAAAACCGTTTCCGGGTTATACATCATTGAAGTCCCTGAACTATCTGAACAAACATCATATCAGATTGTCTCCTCTTATTCATCAACATAATTGACTCACACTAAAGAGATCAGAGAAGTGTAAGAACGATTATATTAAAGAGATTCACAAAAAAGCAATAGCTTAGAGAATGATTAAAGACTTAAAAAGAGAATGATAAAAGAGAATCAACAAAGATCTTGCTATGTGAGAATAACTAAAGAGAATCTCAAAAAGAGATGGCTTAAAGACAGTATCACCAAAGATCTTACTGATTAAGAACGATTATATCTGGCAGAGGCAAGCTCACTTACATCTGCTCGTGGCAAATTTTAGCCTTTACTTAGACTTCTTTTCCTCACCTGTTCTTGTATCAACCATAACTCTTCAACAACACTGATCATACTCGGCCGGGTTTCTCCTTTTTTCACCACACATTTCAAAGCAAGCAGTACAAAACGGTGGATCTCATCCACCTTAGCTTCCTCCATAACAATCAAGTCGTCTCAAACGGGTTGTCAACATTATTGACAGCAAGCTGACCCAGCAACAATAATTCAGACCCAGCAACAATAATTCGTGGATCAGAAGGCACGTCAGCTCAGGTTGTGCATTTACAAGAGCATCCGTCTTTACAGAATTCACACTATCATAAATTGAATCAAATCGAATCATTAGTGATTGAAAATATGGAATTGAATCGAATTGAATCAAATCGAATTGAATAAACAAGTGAGGAGAAACAGACCTGATTAACATCATCATGGGAGAGGACCGGTCTGAGGAGGTCGTCAAGACCGGCCGGTGGTGCAAGGAGAGGACGGTGAGGGTGGTGGAAATTGGCGGCCGAATTGTGGTTGAATAGTTGTAGTTAGAGGGAGTGAATTGAGGAGAGAGACTGAAAGGGTATTAAAATAAAATTATAAAAATAGAAGGGTATTAAAGTCATTTGCGTTTATAATTGAGTAAAACATGTGTATGAATGAGCAACACCCTATATAACGATGGAGAGAAAGTAATGGAGAGAATCCAAATTCATATATTTCTATCTTGATATATAAACATGCCTAAACCAAAACCCGTCTTGATTAAATTACAAGAACCGTTTCTGCTTACTTAAACTGACAATTATTAAAAAAATAATAAAAAAAATTACAGGTCCATAAGAAACCGAGAAAATAACAAGGCCGGATGACTGCAGATTGCAGGCCGTGTACAGGGCCGAGGGAAAGAGATGCATTGTCGAGCTGATTTGAAGGGGGATCCATACTACCGCTAGGCGCTATCAACTTCGACCAAAAAATTCTTTATATATAAGCAAACATGCAATTTTAGATCGCTTTTTTTTGCAACTGCGGTATATTGTGAGAAAACGATGATCAGTTGACGTTGACATTGTTTGACATCAAAGTCAAACTAGAACAATATACAGTGGATGGAGCACGGCCGATGTCATACTTGCACGCTGAAGTCAACTTCTAATGCCAATGTCGAACCACTCGACTGAAACACGGGAACCCTTCATGCAACTCTCGTGAGTAAAGAACTGCAGCCTTTGGCGAGGCAAATGAGGCGGTCTATATTTATAGGATTATGTTTTAAGAATCTGATCTGGTAGCAGTAAATGATGAGAGCAGGCCTGCAGCTTGTACGGGTAAGATATCGCCAAATGATGACATAGCAGATGCTTTGTCCTTGAAACCCGCGTCAGTTAAAATAGAACCCAGTTTAAACGTTCCCTCTCCAAATCTACTACCAACCTGGAAAATAGACGAGTACGCAACATAAAGGTTATCCGACAAGCACGAGCAGATTTAACAACAAAGGTATGGAGTTATACAACAACAACAACAACAACAACAACATCAGAGCCTTAGTCCCAAAATGTTTTGGGGCCGGCTGACATGAATCATCCTTTGGAACCGTCATGAGTGAACTCTCGTCTCAACAAGAGAAAAAAAAAAGAAAAGAAAAAAACGGAAGTGAACTCTCGTCTCAACAAAGGCGTTTTATAGATTTTAAATCGAACTTATCACAGGTATAGAGTTATATAAACACAAAAAAGTTTTGGGGATAGGGATAGGGATAGGGATACGGATAGGTAATATGAATCGTCATATGGGAGGTTAATGTGAGCTGGAAAAATCGTTCAACTTCTAGGGCTTGCTTAGACTCGTGGTAATTACAATAATAGAGGTCAAAAAAACGAGAAAAGGATGGGCGTGATGGCGAGGGGTGGTAGGCGAAACTATTGCCAACTGCCCCCATATGAGGGTGATGCAGTCATGTTGATTCTAGAAAGTGGGTATGTAACTATTACCCTCCCCAGTGGAATAATTATTACTCTTTATTACCCTCTCTTCATATTCTTTATCCAATACCGTAACATTTACCCTAAATCCGAGCAAACCCTTAAGGGAGACGGCCATCAAAATTTGATAAATATGCATAAATAGTTTGTAACAGTGAAATTAAGAGTAGGGATATTGTGCCCAACATTAGAAGCAAGTAGTTCTCAGACTGCGGTATTTGCTATTTGCTGGCGACCCCGTTAAGTCGTTAACAGTTGGTAAAACCAGACCAAGATGTAAGAGGCAGGAATGGGTAAAGCAGTTGGTAGTGGTATCATCAATTGAGTGAAAAAAACAGGTAAGATGACTACCGTGAATCTTAAACTCATTACTCGTTAAACTGCAAGACATGAAAGCAAGTATTGCTTCAAGGGTCGTAAAATGCTAATCTTCTTATTAGCTCAAAACAGTGTTACTCAGACACGCCGACACGCTGTCGGCGTGGCGTGTCGGACACGGCTATTTTGGGTGAATTTTCCTGTTTCGTGGTCTAAATTGAAGTGTCGAAGTGTCGTGTCGTGTTGTGTCGTGTCAGACACCGACACGTGTCTGACACGCGACACGGCAGTTAAGCGAAGTGTGGGAGTAACATAGGCTCAAAAGAAACATGAAAGTTAATTCTTCAAAATTATTATGAACAGTCAGGTAATCACTACTAGAACCACACTGGAGATTGGAGAATATATCTATTAGAACAAACCTGCATGAAAGACTTCAGAAATGGAGCTCCAAAGCTTGAGCTTTCGTCAAAATCAGTCTTCTGTGAGAACTCCCCATTTGCATAAGCTTTTAGTGAACTTCTTGATGATATATCATCAGAAGTCGTCCGGAGTGGTGCCTTAGTAGCAGCCCTTGATGATAACGCAGGAGCACTGTACGAAATTGTATGATAAGAAACTTGTAAGTCGAAGAGCTCGGTGTAGAGAAAGTTCAAATAATCGAGCTACTGATGGTGATGAGATTGACATATTACTAATGTTCTAAATCGAGAAACAGTCAAACCTGATGGGAAGGTATTTGAAACGAGGTACTGTGGAGCATCTCATTATATTTGACTCGGCACTAGTAGGCAGTTTCTGAGCAGTATCTGTGTACAAGCGATTTAGTTGAACAAAGAAACCGAAAAGGACAGCATGTCTCAAATAGGACTGTCTCTCGTTCTCCCAAAGGTATGGTTCAAACCTACACAATTATACAGAAAATCACATCACATACCACAAACTCGCAAGCATAATCCTAAAAGAGTACTTCAGTAACAGAGAGTTAAAACTCAATAAGGACACTCACGTTTGCCAATCTATGGGATCCAACTTCTGTGAAAAACGATTGACGAGATCATCAATACGTTCTCTGATAGCTGACTTAGATCTGCTCTTCTCTGGCTTTCTCCTATAAGTATATTTTGTAGATGGACTTTTTAACAAGCCTTCATCCATGCTAGAATCGCACCCAGAAAGAATATCTGAAGTAAATCTCAAGTCTAGCAGAACTTGTTGTACTCCTTTCTCTGACATTTCTGCTCCATTCGTAAGAAGTTCACTATAGATGCCGACAACCTACATGGTCACATGCAAACTAGTAAGTTACTGAATACAGAGAGAAAAATCTATTAAGATGTTCACTAAGCTTATCTTGTTCTCCATGTTTTACAATATGGCCACGACTTATGGATAATATGATAGGCTTACGAGAAATGTAAATCTCAGCTAGTACATGCATAATGCAGTATATTTTTCTTTAGGGACTAGCAGACTGTTGCGCAAGTCTGGAATCAGCATCACTTAAAAATGCCCAGTAAAATTGAAAGCACATCTCAAACACAAAGGTGAGTGGAACTTATTTGAATCGCTGGCCTTGAAAGCAATTCCGTCATTTAAAAATAAAACAAAACCAAAGAAACTTCAAATAAAACATTTAGGAGAAAAACTCCAGCAATGACAAGAGCTCATATGTTGCATACATGCATGTCCCCAAATGTACGCATACCTTTTCCAGCAATCTCTTGGCAAATGACTGCAGAATAACCTTATCAAGCACATGACCTCCAACTCGATGAACTTCTTCACATGCTCTGAATAAAAATGAAGATATATATAGAGAAGGCAAGGATGGAAGCAATATCTTCATCTCTGAATCAATTCCGCTTGATGGGTCTTGCGTAACTACGATCTCTTCCCAGCCCTGTCCAAAATCAAAAGAAGTCCAACTTTAACTTCATATAGTCTATCAGAAAGTAAAGATAGCCCAACAACAACACAAAGATACAAAACAGAGTAAATAATGAGACAAACAGATCACACCAATAAAAAATATTCAATAAAGCTCAGCAGATATGACTTACACGCAAGGGTTTTGTAGCAGATAATCCATCATCCAGTTTGAGATTCTCCGAGAGGATATTCGCAAGCTCATCAGATACCCATGAGATCCAAAGGCCATGAGCGGCAATGCCTAGGTCTCTCATACTGCTAATAACTTCATCAAGTTTTGGGCTAGCAGTGTCACTTGCACCAAACAAAGCGTTAGCAACCAGTGACTGTCGTTTAGAGTTGCCAAAAGTTTGCTTTCCTGGGCTTTTAAGTGCAGCAGAGTTCAAAGAAAACATTGAATCCCTTGACTTCTCAGAACCTGAAACCAGAGTTTCATTTACCCAAAATCGTGGTGACCCAAGCACCACTGGGACATGCTTCGAGTGATTCCGGAAAGCAAAGAGCAGCCGTCCAATAAAAAGGGATTTCTCTATGATGGCAGCTGGAGACTGAAACTCAGTCTCCTTAACAACATTTTCAAGGGAAGCACGTAGTTTCTCAAGTTCATTCTTCAAATCAGTCAAAATAATCGATGTGCTTTCATAGCATTTATTTTGCAAATATGGCGCCAAATTCTTCAATCTCAAAGATGCTTTTGGAGATTCTAAGAATGAAAGTAAGTCCTCCAGTACACTGTGGCTGCAGCTGTCTACTGCATCTCTAATTCGACTAGCTTCTGGCCCAAAATATGCACTAAGGCAGCTGCCAAAATCGAATTCTTCGGTCAAGGTCTTGACGCTAGGGACGAAACCAGCCTTCTTGACATTAGGGTCAGTAAACCAAACTCCACCAGCAGCAGATGATCTGAGCAAATATGCCTTAAAGTCAAACTCATCACTAAAGTTCTCGCCAACGGAATGTATTGACTCAGGCACATTCACAGTCCTGGTTAAATCATCGAATCCCGAGTCTATAATCACTTTCATCCTGGATACGAAAGCATCCTCGAATATTTCATCCCAAAGGTCCACATTTTCTTCCAAGACAAGCTCCCTAGTTCTACTCCAAGGCAACTCAATATCAGAACCAAATACACTCTTCAGCCATTCTAAGCTGCCTTCCAATACATCCTTACTATCCATAGTCTCTCGCAAACGCTTCTCAGCAGAGGCTAGATCAGCCCCACTAGCAATCGCATCAATCAAACACTTTCCATCAACCTTCTTCACAATCTCTCTCCCGCATTCCCTAAGCCAGCTAGAACAACTGCTAGCGATCAATTCCCGATCAAGCAATACCATGACAGACTCCAATGTTTCCCTAAACTCATTCCACAACCTCACCTCCTCTTCGGGATTAGGTATCCCTCCAAACAACTGTGAAGCAGGAGGAGACCCCAAAATTACCTTATAAAACAATGGCATATCACTCAACACTTGCAAGAACATCTCCCCAACTTGCGCTATCGTAACCTGAATAATCTTACTCACCTCACAAAGCACACTCACCACATCCTCATTCCCCCCATAAAACCCGTTCAACCTCTGCAAAATCCACCCCTTCCTCGACTCCAAAAACAACTCAAACGCCAACCTAGGATCAAGCTCATCAATAATGGCCACACCAGCCAATCCATCCGCAAACGCCGCAATCTCCACCTTCAACACATCATACCCCGCCCGATTCTCCACCACCATCAACTTCTCCCTACTTCGCTGCGAAATCTGCCCCTTAAAACTCTCCACAATCTGCCACTGATGATTCAACAACGGAAAATTCTTCCTCAAAATCGACTTACCAACATCATCTCCCCCCAAATTCAAACCCTGATGAACCAATTTCGCCCTAATATACCTAGCAGAAGCCTCCAAAAACATGAATTCATCCAAACACCCCCAAATATTCTCCGGCGTATCGACTAAATACTTAACTCTACTCGCAATGCCGTAAATTCTAACACGATTAGGGTTATAATTAGGCAAAAAATCAGCATTCTTACTCGAATCACATAACGAAAACAAATCATCATAAATCGACGAAATATTCAACGAAATTGATTCACAAGACGATTTCATAACCAAAATTGAATCAGCAGAATCAATTAAATCACGATAACGATTACCAATTAATTGACGTAACTCCTCCTTTTTATCATCAATTTGTTTGCGAGTTTGAACTTCAACGATTCGGATCTCGGAAACGGGTTTGGATCGAAAAATTGATTCCGCGTCGCGAAACCCGGCGCCTGACATTGTCGCAGATTGATCAATTGATGATGATACACGCATGATTTCGTGATTGTATAAACCCTAATTTTGTCGAAAATGTTAAATTGATTTGTGCATTTGGAGAAAAATGGTGAGCTGAAGGAAGAAGAAGAAGGTGTAGGTGGATCTAAACTCTAAGGGGTAAAATGGTAATTTTGTAATTGCGATTAAGAACAAGTTTAAGTGTTTTAATGGTGGATCTCAGATTTGTTTAATTTTGTAATTTTGTAATTAAGACTTGGTTAACGGGTCAACGGGATCGGGTTAGTTCGGGTTTGCATGAATTCGGAATGAGTCGGATCGGGCAAGGTAGCCATTTCCGAGTGCTGATATCAAGTTATTTAAGGATAATTCTCAACATGTGACAATAAATATTCATGTCAAAGTGTTTTAATGGTGGATCTAAGATTGGTTTAATTTTGTAATTTTTTAATTAAGATTTGGTTAACGGGTCAACGGGATCGGGTTACTCCGAGTTTCGCATGAATTCGGAGTGAGTCGATTGGGCAGGGTAGCCATGTTCGAGTGTTGACATCAAGTTAGTTAAGGATAATTCTCAGCATTCGAGTTGCGACTAAAACCATCCATGTCGGATCGAATAAGATTAGGTTAATTCAGAATTTGACACAAATTCGAGTATTTTGTTTGAGGGTAGGTTGAATACGAGTCGGGTTATTCGAATCAGGTTTTTTATTTGGGTCTATCAATGGACTATGAATAAGAATCTTAATTAGATAGTATTTGTTTCGGTTTATGCATTCGAATTAGTCCGAATTTGTTGTTAGGACTTGAACTTTAAGCTTCTACTTAATTTCGAGTTACAGTTTTTAGTTAGACCGAATGTTTATCGAGATGAAATTATTTTTTACCCTTTTGAGGACGAAATATGTTACTACCGCCTTAAATCGGACAAATGGTCTCGATCAAATTTGAATGGAAGAATGATACGTGCATGTCGGAATACGTCTATCATACCAACTACGTAATTTAGAGAAGAAACGTCCTGATTAAACTCGATCACAGCGTTCTGTTATTTCAACCAATGTGAAGCGGTTTGAGTCGATCAATTCAATTATCCTGCAAGAGATGCAGAATTGCACAAATAACAGTTTGCATGCATTCTGATTGAGGATAGAAAACTAGGGACAAATACACATGCTGTGCCGAGTGCCGACAGTTATATCGAAAAAAGGACGGCCTACATGATTAATTCAAAATGAACGATGTTGAAAACCCGACATCTTCAAAGTGAAGAAAGGCAACGCCAAGGCGCGAATATAATGCCCTTCAGCCAAAAGGAAAGGATGAAAGTCGTGAAACACATGCTGTGCAGATGAAATCGACGAGCAATCTTCACGTCTTCACCTAAACATCCGCACTACGTACTACAAAGTTCCATTCCGCCATTTCCAACAAGCCAAACATGGCCGGACACAAACACGGACTCGGAAATCCTGGCTAGTACAGTAAAATCGGATACAAATCCAAACTTCAGAAACAACACAGCTACAATAGTTTGGCAGCACAAGTAAGACACGGCTAAAAACACGTCCTATAGGTAATCTTTACTAAGATCTCGCAGGAACATGTAGCTAAAAAACTGCACTAGCATACCCTAAAAGCGATACTATAGGACGGGAAGAATAAGAGTAATTCAACCACCGCTACAAAACAATATATACCGCAGAGTGGAACATTGCGATGCACCATCCTACAAAGCACTTCTCCTAACTCACTTCAACAGCCTGAAATCATCTAAACACATTCACAACGACGACCTAGGCTCATCATTAATGAACATCTCATTGGGTTTGTCAATGACCATAATACGGAGGTTAACCTTAAACCCATTGAAACCAACAGAAGATTACACTCTAATCTCAACTACCTCAAACCACCTACACGCAGAAATCGCTACAAAAACCTAATCCAAAGTTCCAAACAAATGGTAAAAAACATACAAGGTCCGACTAACACTAGTGCGCTACCAACATTATAACCTTAAATCTACTCCTACACTCCAACAAATTTCGACAAATACATAACCCAAACCAATGTTAAAGTCATCCGAATGGCAGATTGACACTGCCAATCATATACCGTCTTTTCCATCAACACAACCTTCCACAAATCCAAAACCTAGGCTTCTCCTCGGAAGCATTCAATTGTTTACATCTTTACATTCTTAAAAAGAGTATCCTAATCAAAGGTTGCTAAATGAGCAAGACAAACCAAGGCGGATTTACATGAACAGAACCAAAATCCAAACAAGTCACAAAAAAACCCAACCAAAACACCAGATCATACCTAAGTCCTCACTAACATCAAATTACTCATTCCATCCCATACATTCACTCCCCTTCAGTTACACAATCCACCCCTCAAGAACACATAAACCGTAAGCAAATAATTATAACTAAGACGGAATAATCAAATATTAAAACCCCATCTAACAATCCATCTATAAAATAATTATAGATTACCAGTCCATCATTCTTCTTCGACTAAAATACCCACCATCGAAAACACGTTTCATCCCATACATCCATTCCCATTCAGTTACACTGTCCACCCCTCAAGAACACGTAAACCGTAAGCAAATGATTATAACTAAGACGGAAGAATCAAATATTAAAACCCCATCTAATAAACCATCTACAAAATAATTACATCCTTACCAGTCCATCATTCTTCTTCGACTAAAATACCCACCATCGAAAACACGTTCCATCCCATACATTCATTCCCATTCAGTTACACTGTCCACCCCTCAAGAACACATAAACCGTAAGCAAATAATTATAACTAAGACGGAATAATCAAATATTAAAACCCCATCTAACAATCCATCTACAAAATAATTACATCCTTACCAGTCCATCATTCTTCTTCGACTAAAATACCCACCATCGAAAACACGTTCCATCCCATACATTCATTCCCATTCAGTTACACTGTCCACCCCTCAAGAACACGTAAACCGTAAGCAAATGATTATAACTAAGACGGAATAATCAAATATTAAAACCCCATCTAACAATCCATCTACAAAATAATTACATCCTTACCAGTCCATCATTCTTCTTCGACTAAAATACCCACCATCGAAAACACGTTCCATCCCATACATTCATTCCCATTCAGTTACACTGTCCACCCCTCAAGAACACGTAAACCGTAAGCAAATGATTATAACTAAGACGGAATAATCAAATATTAAAACCCCATCTAACAATCCATCTATAAAATAAATATAGATTACCAGTCCATCATTCTTCTTCGACTAAAATACCCACCATCGAAAACACGTTCCATCCCATACATCCATTCCCATTCAGTTACATTGTCCACCCCTCAAGAACACGTAAACCGTAAGCAAATGATTATAACTAAGACGGAATAATCAAATATTAAAACCCCATCTAACAATCCATCTATAAAATAATTATAGATTACCAGTCCATCATTCTTCTTCGACTAAAATACCCACCATCGAAAACACGTTCCATCCCATACATCCATTCCCATTCAGTTACACTATCCAGCCCCCAAGAACACGTAAACCGTAAGTCTAAGACGGAATAATCAAATATTAAAACCCCATCTAACATTGCATCTACTAAATAATTAGATCACATAATTCTTCTTCGACTAAAATACCCACCATCGAAAACACGTAAAACGTAAACAAATGACTATAACTAGAACGCCGTTTACTCGATAATCACCTCGTCCAAAATATTCACTACCCATCAGTTAAACCATCCACTCTTCATCAAAAACACGTAATCTGTAGCTCAATAATCAATCTAATGCGAACCTAAAGCTCAATAATCAGCAGAATGATACAATTAAACAACCAATCTATCTAACATATAGCTCAATAATCAACAAAAATGTAAAACAATCAAAAGTCATAACAGGTAAACAAATAATCGAGATGGAATACGTAAAAATCAACGAAGTCAAGCTAAAAACCCTAATCGAAATCGAAACAAGATATAAGTACTAATTCAATACCATAGTAATAACTCAGAACATGTTCAACAAAAAACAGTACAAATTAAAAACCAAAATCATCCTCTTCGTCTTAGAATGTATCGAATCGAATCCTTACTTAAAAAACAAAAACAACAAAACATAATTCATACTCCATAACTCGAACCAGACCTCCATTAAAACCTGAGCTTGCTAAAGAACCAACGGTTCTTCCCAGTCTTGAACCGCTCCTCGAACCGGCTTTTCACCTCCTTAGCAGCAGTAACCTTCTTATCACGACTTCCAAGCACATCAGCAGAAACAACTTCTTTAAGATCGACATCAAGAGTATAACGAGTAGGCATAATATGGTTATAATTAACCATTTTAACGAAACTCTTAACCCTAGATTTCTTCGCTTGTTTCTTCGCGGAATCCTTCTTAATTACCTTGCTAGGGTACTTGCTGATTCCGGCGACGAGGCAGTGACCGTATTTGCGATCGCCGGTTCCCTCATCGTAGTTCTTGATGATTACTGCTTTCTTCCCGGCGAATCGGCCTTGTAGCAGGATAACGGCTTTCCCAGGCTTTAGAAACTTCACCATTTTTGGCGGAATTGATTTTGGGAGGTAGGGTTTCGGCGCTAACTGGGGATTTAGGGTTTGGTAGAATTTTCGTTAGTTATTATATAGGGGAAGGGTGGCATAGGGTTTTGGGATGGGGAGGGGTGGGTGGGCCGTGGGGTGGGCTTTGTGATTGGGTTTTGTTTGGGCTTCTACTTTCTTTTGCATTTTGTATGAGACGGTTTTACGGTAAAACGATTCAAACATAAAAACATGAGAATATAATAATAATAACTCGGCTTAGCTTTTACTTTCTACTTACTCCATTCAAATTCATAGCATATTTATACTAATTATTGGAAGTATATTAGAAAGTCCTTGAGATCTACAGAGGCAGGAAACAATTCCTCAAAAAAAAAAAAAAAAGCGTGTATGTTGTTTTTTTGGTTAAGGTTAATGTTTTTTATTGTTTAATGGTAGACCATTGGATACATTTTATGTAAATAATTGATGTTTATAATTATATTTTACTATTTTTTTGTCTTTATTAGAAAAGGTGTAGTTTGGATATGAATGTATTAAAATGGAATAGTGTAACTTGGATATCAATGGATGAAATATATATAATAACATAAAATGGTTAGATTGAGCATAATATTGTGACACGTGGCAGCGTTTGATCATTAGAATCATTCTTATATAATTAAGGTTATGTTCTTTTCGACTGAAACGAGCTGAATTGAATTAATTTGAGTAAAGTTTATTTGAACTAAAATGAGTGAAAGTGAGGTGAAATGAATTTAGTTGAATTAAAAATTAATTTTGTGAAGAGATTAATTGAATATAATTGATTGAACGTAAATAAAACTTAACGGAATATAACCAAGCAAAATTGAAAGGAGTTGAAATTAAGTCAGAAAGAACAAGGCCTAAGAAGGTAAATGTGTCCTCACTTAAATCGCGATAACCAACCATCGAGAATCTTAAACGTCAACAATTTTTCTTAATTATATAAATTCATATCATCTATAATTTATAAAATCTTATTAAAAGGTACCTAAAATAACGTGACATGGCAAATTCTAATGTGATGTGACATATTTTTTAAACGTGGCTAGTTAGTGTGAAATGGAATATCAATTTATTATTACGTGACGTTAATTCAATTCATTTATTTATAAATTAATTTTAATTCAATTATTTATAACATTAAAGTATATTATCATTATTTTTAAAATAATTTTTTTATATTAAATATATTGTTTTCTAAAATTTATGTAACCTTTTAAAATTTTAAAATTTATAACTAATATTGACATTTTATTGACATTTTATTGAAATTTATAATTTTATCTCGCTTTGGGGTCGTGTTATACTAACACGGCCCGAAAGAGATTTGTTAGACTTTAGAGTAGTACTAAGGATACTAAGATATTCCTAATTTCCTAGTAAGGTGTTCTTTATATAACTCGCAGATGTCAATCGTTGGAGAAAAGTACGAGACATGAAAAGGGATGGTCGCGAGGTTGGAGAAGGGAGAACGAAGGGGTTAGAAAAGGAGAAAGAGAGGAGAGTTAAAGCGGACGATGACGGGAATTTGGGAAGAGAGAGAGGAGTACGCGAGGATAAATGCAGTAACAATAGGACACATGGGACGCGTTGATGTCAGTAGAGAGTGAGCGGTAGGGGTGGAGGTAACCGATGAAGCTGTTGAATGGTATTGGCGTAGGGACATAAGACGGCCCCAAACGGAAGGGAGAAATTTGAATCGGAGGAGGAGCCGAGGAGGCTCGACTGACATTGGAGCGATTGGCTGACAACCTGTGGTAGCGAGGAAATAGAGCGATGCATTTGAACAGCAGTAACAGTTCCATGATACACGGTCTATAACCATATGCCTTACCCTAATGTCGAGTGTCTAGCTTGTCATACGTCGTCCACATTGGCATTGAGCAAACGACAGGTACCGTAGCATATTAATGGTAAAGACATACCGACTGAGGATACAAAGGGGAGCAAGGTGGGGCAGTACCTGATATATGAACCGTCTCAACCAAAACCTTAAGGTGATGGTTGAGGTCAAACTATTATTAATATTCCTAATACGCTCCCTCACTCGAATGCCCATTGGGCTTGAAGAGTGGTTAGTTTGCACAGGCTTCCCATACCGTGTGCTGGGTTTCCACTTCGTGAGTTTTTGAGGTTGCCAGGATTTGAACCCGTGACCTTCGGTCACACTGACCCTGATACCATCATAGATGAACCGTCTCAACCAAAACCTTAAGATTTTGGTTGAGATGGTTCATCTATCATTACCGGGAAAAGAGCTAATGCAGTAAATTTTCCAGAATAAAGTCGATATATAGTCTTTTGAAAGTTTTCGAGTAAATACAGAAATTTGAGCTCGAAATGATTGATTACAGTTCATATATTCGTCATTCAAATCGTAAATTTTTTCTGTAGTAGTTTTTTTGGTCCTCATTGCTTAAAGCAGGAACCGGGTTCATCAGGAACTCCTCTACCAGAGCCGAGCAAAGGAGCTGCAGCAATACCTCTCTGGTTTAGCAGACATCGGAAGTGTGACAATCTTCTTGCCACTTTGCCTGGATTGGTAGCGAGCTTGTCATACGCTGTCCACAACCGCTCTACAATGAAAAAAAAGAGATTATGTTGTGTCGCAGAGGCAGGTTAACGACTTAACGGAGAAAGATGCACAGAAACTTGCAGATCAGAAGGTACCTGCAGCAGCAGCAGCACGGGGCCAAATAGTCTGTTGAATGTCAGAACCATCAACGAGTTCACCCCACATGCACACTTCACCTCCGATGACCAAATTTTGGTGCTTCGGGTTTGTAATATTAGTCAAAGGTTCGTTCATGTAGAACTGATCCCATGTCGTGTCCACGTGATCCAAATACCACTTATCTTGGTTGCTTACGATGCAACGTAATCCTGCGGCAGTCACCTGCTCAGCTACACCACCCCCTAGCCTGCCACCGAAAAGCAGAACATTGAGCCCTAATCTGTCGAATGTCGTAAAATCAATGCAGTCAAGAAACTATGCACAGTTTTGTCGGAAAAATTACCAATTATGCACCACAGTTCTTCGGTCCAGTTTTTTTCCGAAGTTATTGAAAGTTTCCTCCCTGTGAAATGTATACCGTATACAAAGTGAGCAACTTCAAGAAACTAATAGAACTAAATAAGAGGGATAATGGCAAGATATCGACAGTCTACCAGTTTATAATCTCGTATCCATGAGACAAAGCAATTTTCTGTGCTCTTAGGACAAAGTACTCGTAAGCTTGCTTGCCATTCATCTTGTTCCTCCTTAGCCTGCACGACTGACACTGCTTAGGTATATAGAAATGAAAAAATAGTAATAATAAACCAAAAGATTCGGGTCGTTATACAGCTTAAGGAAATACAACGGGACGTCCATAGATTACAACAACATCAGAGCCTTAGTCCCAAAATGTTTTGGGGTCGGCTGACATGAATCATCCTTACTTTACGGCTCGGAGTGTTGGGCCGTGAAGCAGTGTCACATTCATAAGATGAGTGTGGCAAAGATGCGTATGTTGAGGTAGATGTGCGGCCATACAAGGAAAGACCGGTTAAGGAATGAGCTGATTAGAGAGAAGGTAAAAGTGGCCCCAAGAGAGGACAAGATGATGGAAAACCGACTAAGATGGTTTGGCCATGTAAGAAGGAGACCTATGGACGCACCGGTTAGGAGGTTGAGGTTGGTTGGAGACCTGGGGTGCAGAAAAGGTTGCTAGAGGTAGAGGGAGACCTAAACAAACTTGGAGAAGCTTGTCGAAAATTTGCATGAATCGTGAAAATAGGAGCTGTAAGACTTACCATCTAGCTACATGAGGCGTCGTATTCCAGCAATCTGAGTTAATAAAACACATACTCGAGTTGAAGTTATTATAATATCGGCAAACAAACAAGAACTAAAATGAAAGCATATCTTAGACTGAGAAGTCAGAACAGGTTGGAATTGCGCGACTGATTTCAGAAAATATTTTTTTTCTCGCTTCTGAGAAAACAGGCATAGAAAACTCGAAATATCTGTGATATGATAATTCAACTAACCTGTATCAACTTCGTCGCCTCCCAAATGAACAAATTTATATTTGAAGACTTTGCTAAAATCTGACACGAGAACGATTAAACTTTAGCCTTTAGGTAAGCCAGATAATCATGCTAAGCAAACAGATTTAACAACAATGAGCCACGAGTTTACCTGAAAGAATTCCGTTTATAACTTGGAATGTAAATTCATTGCTCACATCAAGTGGCTCCTTACACGCTGCAGACGGCCATAATGCAGGATATCCGTTCCCCCTAGGAATGAGATGAAACAACATAAACATAAATTTACAGACGTGAGAAAAAAAAAACCATCTTTTTACAAGCTCGGCTGACTTTACGGTCTTTACCATGAACTAGCATGCCCGGGAACGTCAATTTCAGCAAGCACGTTAATTCCTTGTCTCCGAGCATACCTGTAATGAGAAAATTCATGATAAGAAGATGTTCGACAGAAACAGAAACTTCAACTCACTAGGATCGGTTTTTACTTGCCTCACAATATCGGCAGCATCATCCATTGTATATCTCTCTGATGCAGAATAAGCGCCATTCCAAATTTTTGGATACGAAGGTATCTCTAGCGGAAAAGACTGTGTATCCACAATATGCCAGTGGAGTACATTCTGTAGTAACAATAAACTATATCAATGCTTTGGAGATCCTTTAAAACCTTATACTGATAGATGAACCATCTCAACCAAAACCTTAAGGTTAGGTATGGAGATCGAATATTTCTCCTGATACCATGTAAGATTTGTAATATTAATAATAGTTGGGCCTCAACCATAACCTTAAGGTTTTGGTTGAAATGGTTCATCTATCATGGTATTAGAGCCAGTGTGACCGAAGGTCACGGGTTCGAATCCTGGCAACCTCAAAACCTCTCAAAAACTCGAAGTGGAAACCCAGCACACGGTATGGGGAAGCCTGTGCAAACTAACCACTCTTCAGGCCCAATGGGCATTTGAGATAGTTGGGCCTCAACCATAACCTTAAGGTTTTGGTTGAAATGGTTCATCTATCATATACTGCATAGTATTGGCCCCGACTCGTAGCTATATCATGGACGATACCATTTAGCTTTGCACAAAGCCACTAGTTTGGAACATATAGTCATTTAGTGAGTATTTAGCTTCAATATAAACGGAAACATTTTTCTAATTTGTGTCATGCTGATGATTGACTACTGCCATGGGCCATGGCATTCAGTTTGCAGAATGTTCTTATAACAACCAGAATGATAACAGCACGAGAAATAAAAATTTAGAAAACAATCCACCCATGGTTTCTTACCAGTTTAGTGTATGCCATCGAGTCAATGACATTCTTTATCACAGGCAATGGTAGATAGTGTCGCGCAGTATCTACAAGCACACCTCAAAAATTAGAGCAGGATTGCAGATGTGTCGAGGCATGCTGCTTTGTTTTTTTAAGTTTTTACTCTCTCTGTTTCAATCATTTGTTTACCTTTTATATTTTTTGTGAAGGATATTTTAATCAAATGTAAACACGTGATTGGGACAGAGGAAGTATGAGCGAGCTTAGTGAAAAAATGAACCCTGTAAAATCGACAAAATGACGGTTCGCTACTTAATTTACATGATAATTGAGAATTTCAGCAGAAATACATCAGCAAGAAGCAAATAATACCAATCCTAGAGTTTACAGCTTCTTACCAATAAGCAGCCCACGGTAAGGGAATCTAGGTTCATCAATAACAGTCCATGGAACCGAACGGACTTCTACAAGCCTCGTTCCGATGTTATACTGACAGATCTGGCTAAATGTCTGCAAACATTCAGATAGACAATATGTCAGTAATCACTCGAACTTAAGTAACAAAAAACTAACTCATGTACTCATACGGAAAATTAATGACCTGTAGTCCATGTAACGCGCCATATACAGTGTTTGCCTGCAAAGTATCAGGGTCATTAACAAGTAACAAATTCAATCCTCCAAAGCGGAAATGAAAACAGAATGCAAGCGTGGTAAAAATATTCGTATCTCACCTCAATACTTGCATAGGCAGGCTTCCCACTTCCAGCAACAGGAATAGAGAGATTGTACGACTCGTCAACATCATAGTGCAACTGCAGAACTAAAAACCAGTCAAATGACAATTATCGCAGCACAACATTTTCATCATGCCAACACCAGAAGAGAACAGAAACAACCACAAAAGAATGAAAGATATACACATCATATGGTGAAATTTAACCATGGGTACAACACTAAAACCTATGTTTTGGCACTTCAAATTATCTCATGTACTCCTGTCCAGCAACAATACTTAGACTGTTAGACATAGCCAACAAGGCAATCTACAGAAAGTTGGTTTTGCAAGGGAATACATGAGATAAACCCGAGTTAATCTCACAGCCAGTGGTGCTTACACCATTCTGTTCAGAGTTTTAGCTTCAATAATGCACATATATCTAAACGGCCGATGTACTTTAAAGACCAGTGAAAGCATTATACATGATGTTAAATAATGTCAAAACCCATTAAGCAATTCTAGTTCAAAGCTATGTTACTCCGACTCTTCTAATTTCCTCGCGTACCCGTGTCTGACACTCGACACTCGGACATGGGTATGACACATGGACACCTCATCTTAGACCAAAATGTGCATATTTTTCAATAAAATAGCCGAGTCCGACACTTGGGCATGTACCCGTGTCGGGTACTTCTAAACGAGTCTGAGTAGCATAGGTTCTAAGTATCTCCGATAAAAATCAATGCTTTACAACTAATGAAACCAAACTCATAAACATTCCATAATCAAAAGGTTCAAAAGATCAGTGAAAGCATTGTACAAGTTGTTAAATAATGTCCTAAATCCATCAAGCAATCCCAGTTCCAGCTAACTCTAGTAAAAATCATTGCTTTACAAAACTGAACTCTCAAAACACGGCATGATCAAATGCTTTAAAGATCACTACAATTCAACTAGATGTTTACGTCTTTATTCTTTTGTGAGCAGTATTTTTACGGAACATAAACAACTAATTGAATGAGACGGGGTAATGTTCTAATCTAAACCCATTTAGCAGTACCAGCTCCAAGCAGCTCTAGCAAAAATCAATGCTTTACGATGAACTACTCCCTCCCTCCGTCCCAAATCCCAATCATTTGTTTGCCTTTGATTAAAATACCCCTCAGAGTAATTCGAACTCTCAAAACATGCCATCATCAACTACATTAAAGATCAGTAAAAGCATAATATAAGATGCTAACAATGTCCGGAACCCATTCAACCATCCCAATCCCTCCGTCCCAATCATTTCTTTGCCTTTGATTAAAATACCCCTCAGAGTAAATCGAACTCTCAAACATGCCATAATCAACTACATTAAAGATCAGTAAAAGCATAATACAAGATGCTAACAATGTCCTAAACCCATTCAACAATCCCAATTCAAAGCTAATACTACAACAACAAAATTTCCCGAGTGCCGCAATGACTCCCGCAAATAGCCATTATACAGTTATACCCCTTACGTTAGCACCACAAAGAGACTGTTTCCGAATAATTCAAGCTAACACTAACAATCAAAAGCCAACACTTTACAACTAACCAACATAAACACACAATTACACAAAGATAACCTTCAAAAACCAATTTCCATACCTCATGACTGGATGAATGAACAACAACATTAACACCTTTGAGAAAAACCGACTGATCAAACCGCGAAAACTTAGGATCAATGACATGATCTAAGGTAACAACATTCATCAATCTCAAAAACCCATCTTTCAATATCCCTAAACCATCACCATATTTACTCCCAACACTTTTTAACTCAAAATCATTACCTATATAAACAACTTTATTCCCATTTCTAACATAATTAGGCAATGGCCATATGTTAATTTGCTCAACATTTCTATCAGCAGCATATACTAACACAACTTCAATAAAAAACACAACAAAAAACTGCAACTTTTTCAACATTTTTTTCTCCATTGTTGCACTTTATTTCTATAATTATCATAAACTATATGCTAAACTAATAAATACCCAATTCATATATATAATCAAACTACAAACCCTTTAAAGAACATGACATTACAACAACAAATAAACAGCTCAAAAATGATATTACAGAAAATGGGTAGCTAAAAATACTACATAAAGAAAGATAATAATCACAATTCACAACCAAATCTGGGTTGATAACATTAAATTTAATACTCTATTAATAATATATGGGTTTTTGGAAATGATAGAATGTTGCTTAAATGATCATGTGAGCTGCATTGGTCCCAACTCAAAAGATATATTTGGGGTTCAAAAAGCGTACTAAATATGGGATTCGGGTTCAAACCGCACTAATCGAATGATATAAATAAATAAATAAATAAATAAGGAAAATTATGGATAAATTAATTAAATTCACGGGATTTTGTAGGGAATTGTATTTTTCATGTGGGTTGCAATTTGCAGAAATTTTCATTAGTGGATGATGATGCGTGTAAAACCGTAAAGTGTAGTGTTTTTGGCATTTTTATACTCGTTTCGTATCGCGGTTATTTATTTTCTATTTTATTTTCGGATGTCATTTGTCTTTTTCGTTTTTTATAGAATTTAATTTGATAAGCAATTTGATCATTTAGGTTTGATTTTTTCTGGCATTATTTCACCTCGGTTCAGTTTTGCTTAACTGTATTCCGTTAAGTTTTATTTACGTTCAATCAATTGTGTTTAATTAATCTCTTTACAAAATTAACTTTTAATTCAGTTAAATTCAATTCACCTCAATTTCACTCAATTTAATTCAATTAAACTCTCTTCCAATTAATCCATTTCAGCTCGTTTCAGCCGAAAAGAACATGACCTTACACTATTTCCTTGATTTTTGTATTAAAACCAAAGAATAACACATGACCAAAACGTTTTTAAGATGAATTTTTACATTATGATTTATGGTAACAAGGACAATTTTTTTATTTCAAATATATAAATAAAGTGAACGTAATTATTTTATGATTACATATAATCACAATAGCTTAGATCTTGTCATTGTTTATGATAACTTGTTTTCGAATTTTGTCATATTTGGCTCCAAATTGGTGTCGAAACTCCGTTTGAAAGGAGACCAACTCCGGAACATAATGTTAGCTTTGTTTCTAAATTAAGGCGGATTATTCTATGCCTTTTTTTACGAATTCTCGTTTAAGATTATTGTTTTGTATTGATTTTAAAATTCTTAATGCACTTTGTATTTAACTACCATTAAATTTAATATACTCTAAGGAAAAAAATATTATAAAGCAGAAATATGTTGTACAACTTTTTTAGATAAACCTAACCTTTAATTTACATTGAACTCGAGTTATGTTGAATGAGAAACGTTCTAAGATCTCGCAATTTTTTTATTTTCACACGGTTAGAACATATTTAAGACATGTAGTGTAGCTAGATATATTCGCAAGAGTCGCAACCATCTTGGTATATAGAGTATTAAATCAGTAATATTGTGTAAACTCGGTAAAGCTGACTTGAAATAAAAATTTGTTCAACCCTATCACCCAACTTAAATATTTATTTTCAGTTGATAACATTACACTCGAAAATAATCCAACCTTATACAATTAACTTGTCCATATTTCAATTAATCATTTTTTCCTGGTCTAAATTATTGCATAAATCAATCACAAACCTGTGATGTGAGACAATGGGATAAGGAGCAAATGAAAGAGTAAATAAAAGAAGCATCTGAGAGGTTACAAACTTGTGCTCGTTAGAAGCAAGACAGACCGAAATTATTGTTTAGGTGGGCTATTTTGAGTTATATTTTACTTTTTTTATATTAAAATTAAAATATAGGTCAACCTATATGCATTGTGTTTTAGTTGTATAATAATTTTCGATTCTCAATATTTTGTCAAGAAGTTCATAAATTTTACCACATAACTCAAATTCTTTCTAATAAAACTCGAATTTTCTATTAAAAAATTCAAAATATGTACAGAAAATTGTATATCTCTGATGGTATAATCCGCTTATTGTTTATTTTCAACAATGCACTAATTAATTGTTCACCAATTTTTAGTGGGATTGGTGGATTATTGTTCACCTATTAATGATGTGTTAAAGTCATAAAGAGGATTATAGCATGAAATCCTTTTCAAACCGTAATTCAGATAATGGGTTGTGGATTAAAACTTGGCCCAGGCCCATAGTGGATTAGTTGGACTACTTTACCAAAATGTGGATTAAAACTTGGCCCAGCCCAATAGTGGATTAGACGAACCATAAAATCCTGAAAAATCCTGAAAAATTATGTAATAAAATCCTTAAAAATTAACAAAATATGTATTATTTACCGAACTTAATCCTAAAAAGTTAAAACAAATATACCCATTTAAACGAACTAAATTTACAAATATCACAAATTTTCATGACGGAATACTGGCAGAAACTTGCATGAGTCAAATACTATCCACTTGAGCAGGGAAGCCATTTAGAATTTCATATGCTTTGTCTTATACTCTTATCTATCAAAGTAAGAGAACTTGACCTATTAAACAGTTGCGATATATATATATATATATCCTCATAAGAAGACTCGAACCCTATTTTTTCAGCTAAAACGAGCCGGACTGAATTAAATAGAGTTGAGCTGAATCAAACTAAATTGAATGAACTTGAGTTGAACTAAATACAGCCGAAATAAGAGGTAATTTTACGAAAAAGTGATCTAAACAAAACTAGCCAATGTAGACAATGAGGGTCACGAGACCCAAGTGAGAAGGCCTCGTATCATCGGGGGCCGCGTCGAAATGCTGATTCGACGTCCTGGAGAACTCACTTCCCTTGAACGCAGGTACTGAAGTGGAGACGAACAAGGTGAAGGTCGGGTTGTTACAAATGCTATCAGAGCGACCCTGCGACCTTATGGTGACCCTGTGGTCGGGAGTACCGGGTCACCCACCTAGCGGGAGAGAATTCTGGGCTTGGTTACAGTCAAGTTTGAGGCACAACGAGGACTTTGAGTTCTACTAGATCAAACGAAATAACGCTAAACTCAACTTAAATGAGCCGAAATTAAACCGTAACTAACAAACTATAACAACCAAACACTCATACCAGCCCAAGTGTCTAACCGACAGTCATATACAGTACCTAACACCAACCACCTTCATCAACTTGAACAAAAAATCCAAAACATATTAATAAACCACCAAAAAAACCGCAATAAATCTCCTGTAAAACGGTTTTACAATATCGATTTCATCGTAAAAAAAAATGGAGGAAGAGATGAACAACAAGCAAATAATACTAAAATGTTACATTAATAGATCTCCATTAGCAACAGACCTTGAATTAATAGTACAAAATAAAATAAAATTAAATGTTGCAAAAGGGTCTTCTTCAATTCTTGTTAAGAATCTTTATCTTTCTTGTGATCCTTATATGCGTGCTCGAATGCGCGAAACTTATAATTCTTATTTGCCTCCGTTTGTCCTTGGCAAGGTATTTTCTCCGTCTCAGTCATTTGTTTATTATATTTTTTATTTTTTTTCCGACCCGTGTTTTAAGTAGAGATAAATAAATGATTGAGATTTGAGACGGAGGGTGCTAGAATTATTTTTTTTGTTTTTTTTTTCCTCGTGCCCGTATTTTAGTTAGAGGTAAACAAATGATCGAGAGTTTCATACTCGCTGGCAAGATGTTCCATCTGTATTAGTCATTTGTTTATTGTTTTTTGTGAGCGGCATTTTAATTAGAATTAAACAAATGATTGAGACGGAGAGAGTACATTATCTGACGTAGTTATGTTTAATTGTTGTGAATTGTTCCCGGTAATAAGAATGTTAATAATAGTTGGGCTCAACCATAACTGATGAGATGATTTATCTTTCATGGTATCAGTGCAAGTGTAACTGATCACGGGTTCGAATCCTGACAACCTCAAACCTTACGGTTAATAGGAATATTAATAATAGTTGGGCCTCAACCATAACCTTAAGGTTTTGGTTGAGATGGTTCATCTATGATGGTATCAAAGCGAGTGTGCGGGTTCGAATCCTGGCAACCTCATCCCTCAAAAACTCAGGAGGTGGAAACCCAGCACACGGTATTAGGGAACCATCACGTTGTTTTGGTTGAGATGGTTCATCTATCACTATGTACTCACGTAGTCACGCCACAAGCTTGTGACGGATTTAGCCCGTCAATCTGCTGTTTTTAGGTCTCAAATTGGGTTAAGAATTGATGAATTATAGTTTGATTGAGTTTGATATAATGATGATATAGTTGCTTGCTAAATTCAGTGTGCATGTCCAAGTGTCGGACTCGTTAATTTTCTGAAATTTGCTCATGATTTCAGCCTTTTTTTTGTTCAGTTTTAGTGAAATTTGCTCATGATTTTGCTGAAGTTTGGTGAAATCTGTGATGGGATCGTCGTTTTTATGTTAAAGATGATCTTTTTAGGTCTCAAACCAGGTTACTGATTGATGAATTGTTGTTTGATTCATTTCTTTGACGAGGGAGCGAGGGTAAGTCCTGTCATTTAGATAACGCAACTTGTATGAGACGGTGTCACATGCGAGACCTTGCTAAATGTTTACCAGCTGAACCTGTCCTGCAGAAGTATCTGTCATTATGTATGTCTGAGGGTCGAGTATCGAACATAATCTGTGACTAAAATGTTCGATAAGATCTGGTTGAAAGGAGTTGTTTTGCGCACACTAACGCTCGTTGGGTTATTTCTGGTTAAGCCAATTGAAGGACTCGGCATTTCCAAAGTCATCGCTTCAGACGTTCCTGATTTCCAGCCAGGAGATATTGTAACCGGATTTACGGGATGGGAGGAGTACAGCTTAATAGAGAACACAAAGAACCTCAGGAAAATTCAGCAGGATGATTGCATTCCTCTTTCTTATCATATTGGTCTTCTCGGTATGGAATTCTCTCTCGTTTTTTGAACGTGATGACTTGTTTCGATTGCAGTTTGAGAACCCGACTTAGGCATGTATTCTGCTTTGGCTAAAGCATTTCTCACTTTGTTGTCAGTTTTCTTGGCGTAATACGCTCTGATAATGTATGCAGCGAACCAAGTGGTGTTAGTCTAGTGGTAACTGAGTTAAACCTTAAAGCTTGCAGAAATGCAGGAGTTGAGAGGTCTCAGGTTCGATTACCAGCTGGGGCGATGACCACTTGGCCACTGCAGCTCCCGAAGGGTAGCTTACCTGGTCCATGTGGTGGTGCGGGAATGCCTGGGACCGGGGATTAAACCCCTCGTTACCACCAAAAAAAAAAATGTATGCAGCGACAATTTGACAGTTTTTTGGGTAAAAATGGTCTGTAAAATCATTTGCAGTTCTGATTTTTACGAAGCTGTTGATCTGCTTTGATGTATCGGAGAAAGATTGTGTTGTCTGCAATGACGGGTTTAACATTATTTTGAATTTGTGCAGGAATGCCGGGATTTACAGCTTATGCAGGCTTCTACGAAGTTTGCTCTCCTAAGAAGGGGGATCGTGTCTTCGTGTCTGCAGCTTCAGGAGCGGTTGGGCAGATCGTTGGTCAGCTTGCTAAACTTCATGGCTGCTTCGTTGTTGGAAGCGCTGGCACGAAAGAGAAGGTTAACTTCCGTCTACTTTCCCATTCACCGAATGTTCTGTTAGACTGTTAGGCCCTGTTCTTTATGGCTGAAACGAGCTAAATTGAATTAATTGGAGTAGGGATTAATTGAACTAGATTGAGTGGAACCGAGATGAAGTGAATTTAGTTGAGTTAAAAGTTAATTTTGTGAATAGATTAATTGAACATAATTGACTGAACGTAAATAAAACCTGACGGAATACAGCCAAGCAAAATTGGAATGAGCTGAAATTAAGCCAGAAAGAACAGGGCCTAACATAATTCTGTCGATGTAATGAAAACCGTTGGATGACAGGTTGATCTTTTGACAAGGAAACTCGGGTTTGATGATGGATTCAACTACAAAGAAGAGAAAAATCTCGATGCAACTTTGAAAAGGTATTTTCCTGAAGGGATCGACATATACTTTGACAATGTCGGAGGGGCCATGCTCGATGCAGTACTCCTAAACATGAGAATTCACAGTAGAATCGCTGTCTGTGGTATGGTATCTCAACACAGTTATCGCGACAGGGAAGGGACCCACAATCTGTTCGTCATGATCAGCAAGCGCATCAGAATGCAGGGATTCCTTCAGAGTGATTACTTGCATTTGTTTCCCGAGTTTTCACAGAAGGTTGGCGAATACTACAAACAAGGCAAAATCGTGTACATTGAAGACATGACAGACGGACTTGAAAACGCGCCTTCTGCTTTTGCCGGGCTTTTTACAGGTAAAAACGTTGGCAAGCAGGCTGTTTGCGTTTCTTCCGAGGTTTGATTCAAATTGCAGATGAAAGTTCCGAGCTTTTCTTTGCCAAGGGTCGGGTAGGGAACTCGTTCAGGAAAAAATAGTTCGGTTATCGCTTTGTTTCTCGAGTTGATTAGTCATCGTACTCCGGAGTAGTCCTTATAGTTACCTACTTGCGTCCATTATGCATTAGCAAACCGATCATCAAGCTGTTCTGAATGTCCTCGGCTGTTTTCTTCTCGGTTTTTCTAATGCATGACTTAGTTCAGGACGATGTATGTTCTTCGCCTTAGTTGATCAACATGTCCTTCTTCCACTCCATCTACATCGACTCGATTATGACCCGTCCTGAACCCAATTGACCCAAAAGGTCGGCTGACCCGACTTGACCCGACTGACTCAATTGCCACCTTAGTTGGGTCACCAACAATTAAGGTCTTTTTCGAGTTTGGTTTGGGTTCGATCCTTGTTACGTTTTCCATTTTTGAGTATTTGATTTGTTCAAAAACAAATGACCGAGACAAATTACTATTACTATTATTAAATTAAATAGTAATATAAGAAATATTAAAAAACCTAAACTATGTGTCTATGTTTCTATCCAGGCTTAGTAAAGTTCGAAATCTGCTCAGAATTGGTTAACCTCAACTCGACTAGACTCTGATTCAGAGTTAACCAATTTCAAACTTGTCTATGATTGAGCTAATTTGAAATACTCTACAAGCCGGATCAAAACATAACCCGTTTATGTACCGTCATACACCAACCCGCGAGTCTAAGCAAGCCGGGCCGAGGCCCGAGGCCCGAGGGCTATTCAGTCAGCCAGTTAGGGACAAAAATTCCCATATCATGTCCGTCTCAAACTTGCGACAGATTGACTACTGTCCAAATGGGCAGATAAGACAAAAGCAAAGTATCAAAAAACGACAATCTATTGTGTTTCATTGACATACAAATAATACTTAAACCGTCGTAAACTTGTGACTTCTCGATAAGTCAGATAAGTGTGAATTGTTTACAAGAAGAAGGAAAGTGAGGCAAATTGAATTGACTTGCCAAGTAAATCCAGTCAACACGTTATGTGGGGTTAACTTGACCCAACCATAGAAAAAATTGGTGCATCGTATAAGACCCGTCACATATGATATATGCTTCCAAATTCCATTACAATTTAGGCGAGTCGATAAGGACGGTTTTATAAAAATTTATGCGAATTTATTATCTTATAAGTTTAAATGAAAATTTGTGATTGGGTATAATAAAAGAAGTGAAGACGATTTTTCATTAAATTATCGGTAGATTGTTTTCTCGTGTTGTTTATGTGTTTTGCTTAATCTTTTTACGCGGTTTTTCACGAAATTATTGATATGAGTACTTTTCTCGTGTTGTTTGTGTGTTTTTCTTACTCGTTTATTATTGATTCGGACTAAGAGTGACTTTTTCACTTGATAAGAATATACGGTGTATATATTATTTGATTACAAACGTACCCATTTCGTGGCGGAAGTTGCACTTTTTTTATTAATAAGTCGTATATTGCATATTTTCATTTCTTTTACTTTAAATTATATGAAAATCTCACAATTAATCTCTCGTGAAATAGAATAATTCAGAAAAAAAGACGACAGAAAAGATAATTACCATTTACCAGTACATGTATAATCTTACTCTAAGCATCCGAAATTATGAGATTTCTTTACTTTAAAAGCGATATAACAGACCAGAATGTTTATCGTTGCAAAATGATTATTATCCACAAATAATTTGATAATAGCTGATCCGAAAACGATCTGAATCCAAAATAACTCGAAATTTACATCCCGAAATAACCCGATTCGACTAACCCGACCAAAACACAACCATATTAACCCGTTTAACAGATCTACCCACGATAAACCATCTCATTTTACCAAGAGAAAGTGACAAAACATAATTTGAAAATTTATTGAAACAAAATAATTTCCAATTTTGTTAAGTTTCATTCTCACTTGGAAAAATCAATCAATTTCTTCCCCTTTGCCTTTGCCCTTGCCCTTTACTTTGGTGCACTTTGCATTATCACTTAAAAACATTGAATTTTCAACCCAATCAATAAATTTGGTTATATTTTTCTTATGGGTCGTTGATAAACAAGTCAAGCAACTCTCCAAAGTCGTCTATGTTGACTTAAAAGTGGGCCCAATTCTCTACTCTCTTGTTTAATTTACCCATTTTCCCTCATTTTTTAGGCATTTGGGTGTTGTTTGAGCTCAAAAGATTCAATTTTGACATCTGGGTATGTTTCAATTCTTGTTAATTTCAATTAGTTTGTGTTGAATTAAATTGGGTATTGATTAGTTTTAGGGTTTATGTAGATTTGGGTGTTGTTTGAGCTCAAAAGATTCAATTTTGACATCTGGGTATGCTTCAATTCTTGTTAATTTCAACTAGTTTGTGTTGAATTGAGTTGGGTATTGATTAGTTTTAGGGTTTGTGTAGAATTAAGTTTGAATTAGGGTTTGTTTAAACTTTTAAAGTATTGTTCTTTGTGTTTGTTGCTGAAGTTTTAGGCTGAATTTTGTGAATTTGAGCTGTAGATGTTGTATTTAACTATTTATGTATAGAAATCATATGATCCTGTGATTATTGTTGCTAATTTTGGAGTGTAAAAATGGCTATTAATAGAAGGTTAGTTGCTTCAATAGTGTGTGGTTTAGGGTGTTTGCTTGCTATATTGGGTGATTATGGTATTGCTGGGACTCAAACTGATGTGTATTGTTTGAAAAAGATCCGGGAATCGGTTACGGACCCGAATGGATACTTGAATGGAACATGGGATTTTAGTAATAAAACTGAGGGTTCTATTTGTAAGTTCATTGGCATTGAATGCTGGCACCCGGAAGAGAGTCGGGTTTTGAACATTAAGTTAAGTGATATGGGATTAAAGGGTGGATTTCCGCTTGGTATCGAGAATTGTTCAAGTATGACGGGGTTGGATTTATCTGGTAATGATTTTACCGGTCCACTTCCTTCAAATATCTCGAAAGTGATCCAGTATGTGACAACACTTGACCTCTCAGACAACGATTTTTCTGGTTCAATCCCGGAAGATCTTGCAGAATGTCTTTACTTGAATGATGTTAGCCTTGATCATAATCAGTTCTCTGGTCAAATTCCCCTTCAACTAGGAGATCTTGGTCGGATTAAGAGCTTTAATGTTGCCAACAACAATTTGACGGGACCGATTCCTAAGTTCAATGTAACCACCGTTGGCGCAGGTAGCTATGCCAATAACCCCGGGCTGTGTGGGTTACCACTAAAAGAATGTACTGTTCCTAGCAAGTCTCACACCGGGATTATTGCTGGTGGAGCTGCTGGAGGGTTTACTCTCGTGATTGTTGCAGCGGGTATAGCGTTCTTTTACATTTCACGTATGAAGGTTATTAGGAAGAAACTGGAGGATCCCGAAGGTAACAGATGGACAAAAACATTGAAGGGCTTCAAAGCTGTCAAAGTATGTTCACTCATTCAACTTCTTTTGTTCAATTTAGAAAGTTATCTTTCACTGTATTGCATTCAGTTGTCACTGGTATTCTTTTTGTGGCGATAAATTATGGGTGCCTGTTCATTTAAACGGAATCCTCGAATGTTAACCCTTGCCTTATCCGACTATTAGATATTTAGATACATAAATTTTCTTACAAGATAGTTACGTACATGATACACGTTTTCGAAAATACTAGAGAAGTATATTCTAAATTTGAGCAATTGGGTGAATGTTCTGGTGATTTGTCCGCTATATCGCCAACAGTCGTTCTTCTTATGAATTTAAACAAATTCTTTTATAAGACTGTAAATGTTTAAGTTACTGTCAAGAAACCAACTCAACCAAAAGCTTAAGCCGATGGTTGGGGTTCCTTGATTCGTTTTATATTCTAACACTCCCCCTCACACGAAGGCCCTTTTTTTCTTTTTGGGCTTGAAGTGTGGGTGCAAGCGGGGATCCATTGCCTATTCTGATTATCCACTTTAGAATGGAGGGGGTGGGATTCGAACCCGTGACCTTTGGTCACATGACTCTGATACCATGTCAAGAAACCAACTCAACCAAAAACTTAAGCCGATGGTTGGAGTTCCTTGATTCGTTTTATATTTTAACAGTTACCCTGTTATTCATCGCCCTAGGATTTCGGCTGGTATCAGAACAAGACAGTATTATAAACAAAATAAATCTGTGTAAAAAATATTAGTCATTGCGTACTTTTGTTAAATAAAGTTTTTATGATGCGCAGGTATCTATGTTTGAGAAGTCGGCTTCAAAAATGAGATTAGACGACCTTATGAAAGCCACAAACAACTTCAGCAATAACAACATCATCAATTCAGGAAGGACGGGAGCAATGTACAAGGCAGTGATGCCTGATGGTACATTCCTCGCGGTTAAAAGATTGCAAGATTCGCAGCGGACAGAGAAAGAATTCATGTCGGAAATGAACACTTTAGGCAGCGTGAGGCACCAAAACTTGGTTCCCCTTTTGGGGTATTGTTTGGCAAAGAAAGAGAAGTTTCTAGTCTACAGATACATGGCTAATGGAAACTTATACGACCAAATTCACCCTTCAGATCCCGAGGCCTTCACGCCCGAAATGTTGGAGTGGCCCACACGGCTAAAAATCGCTATTGGAGCCGCCAAGGGGTTAGCTTGGATGCATCATAATTGCAACCCTAGAATTCTTCATAGAAACATAAGTTCCAAATGTATTTTGTTGGATGAGGATTTTGATCCCCGGCTCTCTGATTTCGGTTTAGCTAGGCTCATGAATCCGATAGACACCCATTTGAGTACTTTTGTGAACGGGGAATTCGGGGATTTGGGGTATGTGGCCCCGGAGTATGCTAGGACGCTTGTTGCCACGCCAAAAGGAGATGTTTTTAGCTTCGGGACCGTTTTGTTGGAATTGATTACGGGTGAAAAGGCAACTCAGGTGTCGAATGCCCCGGAAACCTTTAAGGGTAATCTAGTCGACTGGATTTCTCAACTGTCGGAAAATTCAGATCTCCATTCCGCCATTGACAAGCGCCTCCTTGGAAAGGGTGTCGACAAAGAGCTATTCCAGTTCCTTAGGATTGCATGTAACTGTGTCACTCCCATGCCTAAAGAGAGGCCAAGTATGTTCGAAGTGTACCAATTACTGAGAGCCATCGGAGAAAAGTACCATTTTACAGCAGATGACGAGATCATGATTCCTAGAGAAACTTCCGATGCCAACTTCCCTGACGAGCTTATCGTCTCTCGCAACGATTCATAGAAGATAGTGTGATGCAAATGTGCAGACAACATTTTAGTAGTTTTAATATCTCTGTATAGAAATGATGGTGATAATATTAAAGTGTCGAAAATGAGAAAAAACTGTCATCTGTAAACTCAATTTACCACATGTTTTCGAGTTTTGTAGTAGAATTTGTAATACGTGTTTAATCTTTATTACTCTTGTATAATTTATACGGTGTTTTGACGATAATAAGTATCGGTTATGCTTTCATCTCTTGCATTTTGTCGATGTGTACTTTTCTCGTGTTTAATCCTTAATAGAAGGTTCGAGAAAAACTGTCATCTGTAAGCGGCGGTTTTGAGCGCATTGGAAACCGCGAAGCCGTCATTATATCCGCTCAGAGCAGCGCAGTTGTCGATGAAGCGCTTCTTCCTGCTAATCGCTTCCAGCACTCGCAACCTCTTCTTCTGGTACTTTGTTAAGTTTGTGACAGGCGTTTCCCGTCGCTTTTGGCGAAGAGCACAAAAACATTCCTGCCCAAATTCTGGCAGTCCGAGTTTGTCGCAGCATTTCTTCAGCGCCGGGTCGCCTGGTTGGACGGCATTGTACACAAAATTGAAGTTTTTGCTTAGGGGTCGAAACCCAAATTATTTACCAAAAATGGGTCTACGAAATCAATTCCGAATTTTTTCCCCGAAATTTAGCACTTGTCGCTGCAGGACATCAACAAGTTGCTTCCATATTCAGGTGTTCGACAAACTACATTCGTCATGTCCGTTCTCCTTACTCTGACCACCAAATAATGAAATACGGCCATCATTTTCATCTTCTCGACCCGTAACAAGGGAATTGAATATTTTTTTTTTTTTTCAGAAAGTGATTTAGTGATCTGCACGAACACACCAACCCCTCAAGGCTCAAGGCTCTATCTATTGATTTCATTTGTTATTCTGTAATTCATGGAACACATTAATATTATTGTAATGGAATTGCAGTCCAACAAACATGATTGAATTGAATTTGTCAAAACATTTGGGATTAAAATGGGTGGCACATCGTACTACTGCTCTGCATGTTCCTGCTTCGAGTTGCCTATAAAATGATACTGAGTTTCGATATCAAAAACATCATCTAAACCACAAAAACATCAAATTAAATACAAAAAAACATTTTTTTTATTAACAAAATGAGAAACTCTCAATCCCCTAAATTGTGTTATCCAGGTATGAAGGGACCTCGAGGGTGTTAATGAACTCGTCTCGTCTCGTCTCGTTTACGCCCCTACCTGCTGATTAGCTGCTTATTGCTGCTCATCGCTTCCAGCACTTGCAACTTACCTTTATCAAACGAGCCCAAATCCGGGGTTACCCGCCCGACTTCCTGCATAAGACACAGACAATCCTGCCCGAATTTAGCTGACGCCACATTCTTGCAGCATTTATTCAGCGACGAGTCGTTCGCTTGGACTGTATTATTGTTCAGCAAAAACTTGCAGGGCGATACTGAAGCACGACGCCTGCAATGTCGTAGCCGTTCTTCAAGAACATGGCGCAGTTTTCGCTTATCTGCACCCTCGGTGCATTGCAGAAGCAATGCACTGCAGCAGATTAGCAACATAACTGCCATGAATATGTTAGGGGATTGAGAGTTTCTCATTCTGTTAACAAAAAAAAATGTTTTTTTTATTTAATTTGATGTTTTTTTTGTGTTTTAGATGATGTTTTTGATATCGAAACTCAGTATCATTTTATAGGCAACTAGAAGCATGAACATGCAGAGCAGTAGTACGACGTGCCACCCATTTTAATCCCAAATGTTTTGACAAATTCAATTCAATTACAATAATATTAATGTGCTCCATGAATTACAGAAACAAATGAATACAAAAAACCCAAAAAAAAAATCCAATATTCAATGATAGATCCTAGAGGGGTTGGAATGTTCGTGCATATCACTAAGGAAAGTCTTGCTTGTGACGGACGAGTCCTGCGACGAATCAAGTAGTATCCATAGGAATCGATAAAACAAAATAAGTTGTGATTTCCTTGACAATCTGCTCTTATCTTATATATCCACATGTGAAGCTGGATAACGTAGCGGGCCAGCCCCAACCCAACACTGATACATGGGCCAAGTTTTCCTAGCCCGGCTCAGCCCGCCATCATTCAATGCCAGGCCCAAGGACGGTTTTGCTCAACCCAGCCCACGGCCCAACCCGGTCTGTTTTTTGTATCGCGTATTTGTATCGCGTCACGTGGCTAAGAGTTTTTGTATGTCAGTTTTTTTTACCGAACAAATTTTGAGTAACCCTATCTCTTGACCACAAATTTCAAACTCGACATTTTCTCGACGTACTTTCCGGAAAAATGATCAATTTGAAAAAAAAATTAACCGTCAGTTTCTAAAACCTCGTAAACACGTTCATTTCTTAACCAAATGACACAATTAGGTTTAAATTTCTATTAAGTTACCTTAAGTACTTAAAAAAAACAGTAAGTCTCGTGAGAGACCGTTTTCGCTAGATTAGTAGAAGACATAACATAAAAAATAAAAAGTAAAATAGAATATTATCTTTAACCTATAAAAAGTCTTTCATTAATATTATCGAGAGACCATCTCTCTAAATTTTTTGGGAAAAAAGATTGCCTTTGTTGTTAGTAGAAGATGTCATCTTATTTGTCAAACTTTTGGGATAGAAATGGGTGGCACATTGTATTAGCCGGCAATCCGGCATTCATTTTGCCTAAATAATAATGGGAATCTTTTGCACGGGCTTTTACTAATGATATGTATTTAGAATAATATGATTTGAAAATATCTTGTGTAATTTTTTACACGGGTCAAAAACTTGTATATATATACTAATCTGTTGTGAAACAAAGACAAGAGAGAATTATAGAGAGAAAGTAAGAGAGACAAAAGTAGGTTCTCATTCCATTATGAGGGGTATATATACATATACATTGAGGTAGAGTTTCCAAAAGATAAAACACTCTAAGATATTAGAAGATATGGACATCCATATAATATTATACTATAATATTTCATAACACTCCCCCTTGGATGTCCATCGCTGAAGAAGATGCCTCGTTAAAAACCTTGCTAGGAAAAACCCGTTGGGACAAAAACCTAGTCGAAGGGAAAAAGAGTGTAGCCATCATTCCTTAATTCCTCGTATTAAGGAGAATCAATACGATAATCATTAAATAAATCACCCAATACATTTGAGCTATTTTCTTTGCTAAACCATATATGTATTGATTGACATCCTCATTGTAGATTTTGACTACAATATTTTCCAACTAATATGATACTTCTGGACCATAAACTAATTTCAAATGTTTAGCATGAAGCTCATTTAAATAATATTCTCATATTCTCAAACTTCAAATTGAGACAATAATAGTTTCCTTGAAGTAACTCTACATGAGTTTGAATTTTCCATTTTGGAAATAATCACGATAACCTTTCAATCGTGTCGTAGAGGTTCATATATAATCCTGAGTTCCCAAAACTCAATAAATCATCACCATTTGATGATCATTTATAAGAGGCTCCTATAAGGAGTTATCCTCGTTGGAGTATCTCATAAGATAATATTTCTCCTTTTTAAATATTTATCAAATAAAAACAAAATAATAAATCACGTGCATGCATATGATATGTAACCGATTCTATTCAACATTCTAAAACACATAATAATGTAAATATTAAAACTAAATGCAATGATGAACTAAATCTCAAAATGCACATGATGATGACTCGATAATGCAAACTGTACAATTTTGTTTCCTAACATTCATAACTTAAAATGACTTCCGGTGAATAAATGGACTTCCGGTCCATGAGCTCATTCATAATCATTGATTATGTGTCGACAATAAAATTGGACTTATTTATAAGATCCCCATTATCTAGTCCATTAAATTCCGCGCGCAATTGCATATCGGTTCCTTAACCTATCGATATAATTTCAATATCTCGTGATATTGTCAGTACTGAATCAGTGATATCTGAATATATACGGTACCATTTCTTTTTCTATATAGGCCATCTATTATCATTCAGATATCTATGTCCTTTCCGGGACATCCAAACTTCTTTACTCTGTAAGAGTACCAACTGCTCATGCTTGCCATTTTCTTATTACTTAAAATAATTGAACCGATATGACTTTCACACTACCTTTCTTGTGTGTTTGTTGTTCAAACTGGCAAGAATCCAATTTTCGTTACACCAACTTTCTATGACTAATTTATAGCTCGCTATACCACATATAGGGCTATCTGTCTATAATTAAATCATAGATTTCATTGTATGAACATATCACATTTTTGATAAGATGATCAAAGTGGTATTATTAATACATCTTCATTATTAAATGAATACCATCATTTTAATTCCATGAACCTATATGTGATGTATTTCATATTTGAAACAAACCGCTGAACATATCCAGGTTGGGGATAATATACTTGTTTGTTTTTACCAGCTTTTCCTTATCATTCTCCCCCTAAGGTGGTAAAAACCATAACCACTTTAGACCTTAATTTCTCATTTCACCGATGAGAATTTATATTGGGATTTTTTTTGTATAATAACCATATAATACAGTTGGATTTTAAATGTGTTGAATCACAATGCCCAATTTGGAGACTAAAGATTTCATATAATAAGCTGTGATTACCACACAATAACTACTTAGAAAAAATCATTATGTGGCTACAAGCCCCTTTATATAATGACAATCCATAAATGAACATTTAAGTTCTTTATTAAGTAGTTGTTAGATCTCCAATATCGAATATATTCAATCTCCGTGTAATGTCTTGCTTTTAATAAATTTACACGGGAAAGTTTCAACACTTATATTTTCCTTAAGATAAACTTCAGGTTTATCAAAACGGGTATAATAAGAACCCGGATGGCCTTAATATGTCACATCTGAATTATTTCATGTCAACTTTCCAAGTTGCCCATAATCCATGGCAATCTTTAATAAAAATCGACTGTGTCTCAATGATTTCACTTATCACACGCCACCCTAAGTTGACTATATTTTTCTTGCTAAATTTGTAGTCAGCAATACTTTATTCAACCTGATAGTTGATGTGACAAATGACACAATAAGTGTCCCATATATGTAGGCAAGACTCATCAATATTCCAATAGGAAATATATTTCTCTTTGAGTTTTCTCAAATGACCAATAATTATAATCGTCAACATGTTCAATGATGACATACCCATGTTTATCACATCCTTTTAATGTGTTGTATAACATGATAATTACATATGTAAATTGATCATAGTTTAACTTACAAATCAATTATTCTCTTAACCACAAAGGTTCCAACAACTTAAAAATTAGTTGTATTTTTCGACGATTTACCTCATAATACCATATGAGCGTCACATTATCACCTTTCTTTCAAGAGTATAATAAATATCCACTTTTGATAGAAATATAAGTGTTTCAAAATAAATACATCACGTCCTCATATTTGAGGATTACCGATGACATAATTTCCTCCAATAAAATAATAATTTCACATGGAGGCAAAATACCACTTATAAAATATTCAAATCATATATTTTTTTCATTATACCGTGTTGCATCGTTAATAAATCTCATATGCCATAGTTTATGAGCGTTTGAGAACTATGAATAAACCCCAAGTTTATTCTTGCTTTATTACTCAAAAATGTAATCCCCACCGTGAACTTCAGGCCACAGTTTTAATATTTGTAAACATTATGAACTTCAGGTCATAATTCTATATAGGTAAATACTATGAACTTCGAGCCATAATTTTATTATTTGCAACCACTATGAACTTCAGGCCATAGTGTAAAGCTCAAATTTCAACCCATAAATAATTCATCCTTTCTCGTATCAAATTTCGAGCATATATGAGTCTTACATGACTCTTGTAAGATATTTACTTTCCTGAGATATTTTCATTTCTTTCAATGAATAAATCTTTGACTCAATAAGGCCACGTCTTTAAACTCAATAAAGACTTCATCAAATGTCACATTATAAAACGCAATTTAAGCCACATCACTAGGCTTATCATTATGTCATGTTTTCGATCTCTTTTACCAACAGAGCCTTTATGAGATGTCACATTCATTCCCAAGAATAGATCCAATTTCAATCTCATTATACTATTCTCATTATACTATTCGGCTTATCATTATGCCATGTTTTCGATCTCTGTCACCGACAGAGTCTTCCTTTTTTTTTTTTTTCATTCACTCTAGGCTTATCATTATGCCATGCTATCGATCTCTGTCACCGGCAGAGTCTTTTATGAGATGTCACATTCACTTCCAGGATTGGATCTAATTTCAAATATTATTATACTGTTCAACTTCAGGTGAACAAAAATCAATTTAGAAATAATTTCCCTTGAATAAAACCGTTTTATTCGTTTAAAACTCAAATGCGTATCAAAATCGCAGCTGTGAACTTCTGGCCACTAGCTTTCATGTGAACTTCTAGCCACTTGCCTTATATAATATAAACTTATGAACTTCAGGCCAAAATACAATATGAATATCAGATCTCCCCATCTTTATAAAATAAATCTTTTGGAACTTCAGGCCCAAGATAGTATGACGTGTTTCCCTATGAAACTTCAAGTCCAAAATACGGTATGAATATATTGTATTGATGTGACGGTGTTATATTTTCCCTTTAAAACTTTGAACTTCAGGTCAAAGTCATATTATAAACATATCTCCCTTATGAGACGGTGTTAAATTTACACCAAACTTTGAACTTCACGTCAAAGTCATAATATAAACATATCTCCCTTATGAGACAGTGTTAAATTTACATCCTTAAAACTTTGAGCTTTAGGTCAAAGTCATAATATTGACATTATGACATATCTCCCCATCTATATAAAATAGACCCAAAATTATATGATATGTCCTTTTTCAAAAGATGTTTCCCTATGAAACTTAGTTCTAAAATAATATCATATGTCCTTTGTCAAAACTTGTTGACCCATATATAAACCTTCATGTTCAATAATAACATATATCCAAACTAATTATTATAATAATCAAGAAATATGTTCTCGTACTTATTATTATTACGGTATTACAAATAACAATTGAGGTCACGAATAAACCAACGCATTCAACATATTCATTAAAGAAAGTTTAAAATAATTTTTTTTTTTTTTCTCGTATAAGAAAACGAATAAAACAACGTAATAATTCAACAATAGGTAGTGCTATTGCTCCGCGAATTAACCATCATTGTTAATACATAAATATACGTCAACAAACTAATAATATATATACGTTAATGATAAATTTCATAAATAAGTAATAAAATATAAGATTAACTCATGATATGACGTGCGTACCGGTAGAAAAAAGCTTCCTTCGTTTCGGTAGAATGCTCCTAGTCACATGAGAAAGAGTGCCCTCGATGAGACCATTAATTAGCAAAGGAATCTGCCTCTTACTCTAGAGAATTCCTTTGAATACTCAGAGTCCTTTGAATACTCGGAGTCTCACATACATAGCGTCAACCACAATCACTACGTTGCATACAAATATAATAAAATAAGATTTACGATTTTACGTAAATCTTCTAATTATCAAATCTGAATAATATATGTCAAATTAAGATTATTAATTCCTCTTCGCTCCTTCTCGCTCAGTCGGTGAAGACTCGTGCTGATAACGTGTTGTGAAACAAAGACAAGAGAGAATTATAGAGAGAAAGTAAGAGAGACAAAAGTAGGTTCTCATTCCATTATGAGGGGTATATATACATATACATTGAGGTAGAGTTTCCAAAAGATAAAACACTCTAAGATATTAGAAGATATGGACATCCATATAATATTATACTATAATATTTCATAACATAATCACTGATTTCCTGTTATTGCCTTATTGGTAACAAAAATCCAATATATTTTATCAATTTAAAAAAGACAAATAATTAGTCAACCTCTCAATAATTTATTGAAAGACCGTCTTTCTCAAGTTTTAGTGATTAGTCAAAGTATTTTTTTTTACAAAGTGAACTTGGATTAACTACAACTCTTAACGATTTCAGAAAACATTTAATCTCTTTTTATCAAATTCACGGACTTTGTTGAAAATAGGGGCTCTTTTGAGTTTTATGTATTTTTCCAATTGTCTAAAAGCAAGCAATACAAGTTTTTTTTTTTTTTTGAAAGCAAACGAACCCACTTATATTAAATCAATATCCGCCAAACTGAGGACGGACACAGGAAAATCGTTTACAAATTTTATTATTCGGAAAATTTTAAGAGGTCGTAACTAGTGTTTATAACTTCTAAACGTGTTTTTTTTTCCAAATCGGTCATCTTTTCGAGATCTACAACTTGGAAAAAAAATTGTCGTATTTGGATCACGCGGCTAGGAGTTTTTGTATGTCAAAGTGTTTTTATGGAAATACTATCAATAATATCAAATAATATTTGCTATTGGCCCAGTTTGGTAAACCGGGATTAATAGGCAGAAGCAGATTGTAATTAGTAGTAACAGTTGGTAGTTTTGACTAGCATAGTCAATTAGCAGAGTTTGTTGTATTTGGTAATTAGCAGAATTAAATTAACAGATTATCTCAATCCTTCGTTAAAGGACAAAAAAACGTTAGAAATCAACGAGTTGAATTGAATTAAATAGGGTAGAGTGTGGAACTGATATTAATTGAACATATAGTATATATGTCGTTTTATTGGTTAACCACTTAGGCTCTATTCTTTCGGCTAAAACGAGCCTAATTGAACTAAATGAAGTAAGGGTTAATTGAACTAAATTGAATGAAAGTTAACCACTTAGGCTCTGTTCTTTCCGTGTGAAACGAGCTGAAATGAATTAAATAGAGTAGAGTGTGGAACTGATATTAATTGAACATAAATAATTTAACGTAAATAAAACTTAACGGGATACAATTAAGCAAAACTTAATTGAACTGAAATTAAGCGAGAAAGAACAAAAACTTATTCTTACTCTAAGAGTCATAGTTTTATATATGACAATTTTACTATCGCTCTTATTAAGGCTCTCTCCCGTTTGGCTAACCTTGGTTTAAAGCACATTGATATTGTTACTAATTGTCTTAATCTCGTTCTCCAGCTTACTGGTACCGCGTGTAAAGCTTAGATATAATTGTGAATATAAAAAGTGTATTGCTAATGAGAAATAGTGTACATTATATAGTAGTTACACTAGATATTGAGATGAAGTAGGAGACTAGTTATACATATATATTTATATTTACTTTCTACAAATAAGGAGATATGATTCCTTTAGAGTTTGTAGTAGGATGTGAGTCCTTCGACGGATATGAGTGTGTTGATGGGCTTGGATTAGTTGTAGTATTGTTAACACGCCCTCTCAAGGTGGACGGTCGTATGATGAGTCCAAGCTTGTCGCGTAGGTCATGAAACTGATGCTTGTGTAGAGGCTTTGTCAGAATATCTGCAAGTTGATCTTTGCTGGCAATGTGAGAGATTCGAATTTGTCCATGTTGTAGTTGTTCCTTGACGTAGTGAAAGGAGAGAGCCATGTGTTTCATGCGGGAGTGAAAGACTGGATTCTTGGCATAGAGGGTTGCGGATATGTTGTCACAGAATATGGCAGGAGGTGTTGTAGGGTGGATTTGAAGTTCAGAGAGGAGATTGCGTAGCCATATGGTTTCAGTGGTGACTGAGGCAATGGCACGAAATTCTGCTTCTGTGGTGGAAAGGGCAATGCCTTTTTGTTTTTTGGAGGACCATGCAATGGGGTTGCGTCCAAGATAGGTGATGTAGCCAGTGGTTGAAAGGTAGTTGTCTTTATCACCCCCGAAGTCTGCATCACAGTAAGCATGAAGGCAAAGTGGGGTATTTGTGTATAGTTGGATGCCGTGGTGTTGGGTTCCTTGGAGGTATCGTAGAAGGCGTTTGAGAGCAGTCCAGTGAGTGGAAGTAGGGTGGTGTAAGAATTGTGCTAGGCGATTAATGGAAAAGGCGGTGTCTGGTCTTGTTAGTGACAGATATTGTAAGCTACCAACTATAGCACGATAGTCGTTGTGATCATGGATGGGTTGATGATCTTCACGAACGAGAGTTGGAGAAGTGGCCATGGGAGTCGTGTTGGGTTTTGCATCGGCCATGTTATATTTGGTGAGGAGGTCATGAATATATTTGGCTTGGCTTAGGTGAATACCTTTGTCGTTTGGTGTGACCTCAATACCTAAGAAGTATGAGAGATGGCCAAGGTCCTTTAGAGAGAAACGCGTGGCGAGGTTGGAGATGAACGTTTGAATGTGGTGTGGGTTGGGACCAGTGATGATAATGTCGTCAACGTAGATGAGCATGTAGATTTGGTGGGATGGTGTTTGAATGGTGAATAGAGAGGGATCAGAAATAGATTGTTTAAAGCCAACTCTGCTGAGATAGGTCTTAAGTTCGGTATACCAAGCGCGTGGTGCTTGTTTGAGGCCATAGATGACCTTGTTTAGCTTGCACACATAATCGGGAGTAGAAGGGTTGATGAACCCAGGGGGTTGGGACATGAAAACATCATCAGTGAGTGTTCCTTGTAGAAACGCGTTGTTAACATCCAATTGTCGTATGGGCCATTGTTTAGTGGTGGCAATAGAAAGAATTAGTCGTACGGTGGTGGGTTTGATGACGGGGCTGAACGTCTCTTGATAGTCTATCCCAGGTCGTTGGTGAAAGCCCTTTGCCACAAGTCTAGCTTTGTGTTGTTTTAGAGTGTCGTCGGTGTTAAACTTGTTTCGAAAGACCCATTTGCACCCAACAATGTTTTGAGCATTGAGTCGAGGAACAAGGGTCCATGTGAGGTTTCGAGTGAGAGCGTCATATTCATCTTGCATGGCTTGTCGCCATTGCGGTAGGATTAATGCTTGTTTGACATTGTTAGAGAGTGTCGTGGGAATAGATGTTTTGATTAGCGATTGAGCATATCTCGGATTAGGTTTTCTAATGTTGTTATCGAGTCTTGTGGTCACGGTTTTGGTGGGTGGCTGGGCTTGTCGAAGAGAGCTGGAGGGAGGCGGTGGGTGAGTGACTGGGTCAGGGAAGGGTGGGGTTGGAGAAGGGGAAGGCTGGGGAACAGGTGAGGGTGAGCCAGAGGAGGCGGCTGCGGACGGTGGCGCGTCGATGGGGGGGGGGGGTAGAGTGAGGCACGAGAATTGAAAGGGTGGTGGCAGGGGTTCAGGCTGTATTTCAGGAGGTGGGAGGATAGTTGTGGTGGCGGAGTTTGGCGGTGGGACAAGGGGTGGGATGGAGGGTTGGTTCATCGGTGTTCGGGGTGGAGGAGGTGGTGGAGGTGGTGGTGGGGCGGTGGTAGAGTTGGTGGCAGCGGAAGGTAGAATGTGAAGGGTAAAATCAGTCCATTCGTCGAGCTGAAGGCGAGGTTGTGGGTTAATTGTGTTGGATTCGAATGGGTAGATATCATCAAAAAATTTTACATGTCTCGAGGTATAGATACGTTGGGTTTTGGGATCGAGACAATGATAGGCGCTAATAAAAACACATGGTGCGGAACGGTCTTCAAGTTTGTGGTTTGTATATGGGTGGAGCCACGGATAGCACAAACACCCAAAGTTGTGAAGGTTGGTGTAATCAACGGGTTTGTCGTGTAGGACGGAGTATGGAGATTGACCGTTTAGAGCCCTTGTGGGCATTCGATTGATGAGATACGTAGCCGTACTAAAAGCAAACGGCCAGTAGTGCGTGGGAACGTGAGCATGTTTGAGGAGCGCGAGACCGGTTTCGACGATGTGGCGATGGCGTCGTTCGGCGTAGCCATTATGTTCGGGGGTATGTGGTGGGGATGTGGAGTGCGAGATGCCATCGTTAAGTAGGGTTTTGTTTAATCTAACGTATTCGCCTCCATTGTCGGAAAAGAAATGAATGATTTGTTTGTTAAAAAAATTTTCGACTATGGATTTGTATTGGTTGAATACTTGAGTGGTGTCGGACTTTCGTTTAAGTGGGTATAGCCATGTATATTTACTAAAGTGGTCGACGAATATTATATAGTATTTGTAGTTGTCGAACGAGGTTATTGGACTCGTCCACACATCCGAAAAAATCAGCTGAAGAATGGCAGATGTTTCGAATGATGATAGAGCAAATGGTAGTTTTTTGCTTTTGGTTACGTTACATGAATCACAGTGTAAAAAATTCGAATTGCGAAAAGGGAAACTTTTATTGATAATATTCATTACATCTTGTGACGGATGTCCTAGTCTATGATGTAACGATAAAGAGTTGAGTCCTTTGGTGACGTTGTTAGCACGTATGGGTGAAGGACTCTATTCATAGATTCCGTCTCTAACCTTGCCTTTGGAGAAGTGGTTGATCCGTTCCCGTCGCCTTAACACAAAAACGATCTTGTGAGAAAATAACATATGCTTTGTTATCTTTACAAAGTTTCGATATCGAAATTATATTCCTGGCTATTCTCGGAACGTGTAAAACATGCTTTAATTGGAAATTATTAAAATGAGCATTACTTGTGTTGGCTATGGGCACGCCGGATCCATCACCAAGGAGGAGCTCATCGAGTCCGGAATAGGGTGAGTGAAAGGCAAGTGTGTCGAGATCATTGGTGACGTGGTGACTAGCACCACTGTCGAGGAGATAGCTATTGGTGGGATTCGGGTAGTCGGTGTTCATGGTGGCGGCATTGGCTTGCGGGTTTGCTTGTCGGGTGTAATTTGGAGCAGGGAAGGTTATATGCGGGAATAATTTGCGAAAAAGAGGACAGTTTGCAATAACATGGCCCGTTTCATGGCACCATTGGCACCGGCCTTTAAACGGGCGTGGGGTTGTTTGAGCATTGTTGGTAGGGGCGGAATTGTGGTGGTTGTTATACGAGTTGGTGGAGCGATTATTGTAGCGAGTGTAGTTTTGATTTTTGTAGGCCGCGTTGGCCGAAGGTTGGTATTGTGAGGTGGGTTGTTGCTGTTGAATTATTAGTTCTTGGTGAAGGAGTTTTTCGTGGAGGGCTTCGAAAGTGATTGGTGTATCACGGGCCCGGACTTGGTCGATGACGGATTTGTATTGTTCGTAATCAAGGCCGTTTAAGACACGTGAGATTACGTCTTCGGGGTCGAGGAGTTTGCCCATAAGGGCGAATTGGTCAACACACGCTTTTAGCGAGTGGATATAGTCGGTTATAGATTGGTTTGCGGTTTTCGAAATTGAGTCAAAGCGGTTTTTAAGTTGTTGGATATGAATCCGAGATGGGTTGGCGTAGGTTTGGGCGAGGATATCCCAGGCTTCTTTCGCCGATTTCGCGCGCACAATGAGAGCTTGAAGCGCGAAAGTGATTGTGGCCATGAGAGCACCGAGTATAAGACCGTCTTGTTTTAACCAAGACATGTACGCCGGGTTAGGGGTCTCGGTGTTGTCGGGTCCTGGAATTGTCGCGTTTGGTGCGGGATTGGTGCCGTCGACGAAGCCAAGGAGGCTAAGGCCGAAGAGAATGTTCGAGAGTTGGAACCGCCAACTAGTATAGTTGACGGAGGTGAGTTTGATCACGTGGTTAAGGTTGGGAGCGGTGAGTGGGTGTGCCACCTCGTGAGGGTTAGGAATGAGGGCTTCATTTTGTTGATTCATGGTGGTTGTCGGGGTGGGAAGGGTTAGTTTGCTGCGCTTGAAGTTGGAGCGTTTGGGTCGGAGGAGGTTTGATCGTAGGTAGCTCGTGGATACCATGTAAAGCTTAGATATAATTGTGAATATTAAAAGTGTATTGCTAATGAGAAATAGTGTACATTATATAGTAGTTACACTAGATATTGAGATGAAGTAGGAGACTAGTTATACATATATATTTATATTTACTTTTTACAAATAAGGAGATATGATTCCTTTAGAGTTTATAGTAGGATGTGAGTCCTTCGACGGATATGAGTGTGTTGATGGGCTTGGATTAGTTGTAGTATTGTTAACACCGCGTACCACGGTTCACGGAACAGGATTAATGTTGTCGTCGTTCCCTTTCTAATTTTTTTATGTTATTTTCTTCTTTTCATTGTCTTTTGATAAATTACTATCATAGAAAACTGAATAGAATTGCGCACAGTCTAGCTAGCATACTCATTTACGATGGTTGACTTTCCTATTTTTAGGAATTAGATAGAAATCCGAAATAATCCAACCCGAGTCAATTTAAAACAGAACGTATAGATGTTTCCGACTCAAACCCGACTTAATTGACCCATTTTAACTATAACTCTATAAGGGGTGAGCAAAAACCGATACAGATATGATACGGTATACGGTTTGAATAATACGAATTTTCGTATATACAATAAGGAAATCCGTATATACGATACGGTTTTCACAAAACCGTACCGTATCCGGATCGGGCAGAAACGAAACCGTATATACGGTTTTCGACTGTTTGAAATTTTTGTATAAAAAAATTAATGAAACGCAAAGTTCAGCTTTCAACTTCCAGTCTCAATGGTTTTTTCTGACTTATTTTACTAACTTATCTTAATAAATAAAAAATAGACACGTAGGCAATAGGCATGTTAGATGTAACTAGGTTGTAACCCGTGAAATTCACGGGTCTGTTTTTAAAATTTTAGATGAATATAGTTAATAATATTGGAGATAAAGAAATTAATTATTTACGGTGGTCTGTTTTTAACTTTAGATGAATACCGTAATTAATATCAAAGAAAGCTGATTAATTATATACGTATAAATAAATTTCGAATTATTTATGACACATGTCGGTATGACGGTATACATGAGCTATCATATAGTTGTTTATTAAGATGATCGAGACTCACAGTAGAATTAGTATACTTCTAATTACCCATTACAACATTTTTAAAATATGTAACCCATATATAATATAGTTGTATATTACACATTGTACCATAAAAGCAAAACGTAAATAATCTGATGAGACGTGAGTAATAAATGTATAGTTGGGTTAAAAATCAAAAATATAGTCTAATATATTACGACGCTCACATTAGTGTATATACCGAGGAATAGTAATTATTCCGACCCGTGAACTTTACGGGCCTAATTTAAATCATTATATGGAATATGATATATGATTTTCTATCTATCTATTTTTAAAACAATATTCCATAATATTGTGGAATATTACTAAGGAATATTATGGAATATTGTAATCTTGACTATTAGTTGCATATATATACGTGTAGAATCACGAAATTTTATATGGAATATGATATATGATTATGATAATGAGATGGGATGAGCCTGTTGACTTTAGTAATTAATAACGGCTTTACTTAATTAGAATCTTTGATAATATTAACTATATTCATTTTTTTAAATTTATTTTTGGAAATCTTTAATATTATCATTATTATTATTATTGTTATTATTATTATTCAAATATTGGCAGTCATTTGAGGGATATGGTATTTAAATCTTTTATGTCTCGACAATTTGAGTTCTTATGGAATGCAATCTTGGCAGTCATTTGACGGATCTAGTATTTAAGGGGCCGTTTGGTTCAAACAATTGGAATGGAATGGAATGGATTCTAATACCAATGAGGTATGGAGTTAGAATCTCATACTTATTAATGCTTGTTTGGTTTGATTTCGTTATGGATTGTAAATGTCATTCTTATTGTTTGATTCACATTTGGAATGAATTTCAAATTATTTCATTTTCTTCATTATAGAGAATTGCAATTATATTATTTTGAATTAAAATTAACTACAACAAAGCCAAAATTCAAATTAATCCATAAAAAACAAATGACTCATGTTCATATAATACGACAATAGCAAAATTATTCTAAGACCGAAAAAATCCACATAAAATGTTTTACAAAAAAAATCCACATAAAATGTTTTATGAAAAAATCCACATAACATGCTTTATGAAGAAAATTCACATAACATGTTTTATGAAAAATACGCAACTTTTTTATGAAAAACATCCACATAAAATATTTTATGAAAAAAATTCACATAGAATATTTTATGAAAATTACGTAACTTTTTTTATGAAAGAAATTCACGTAAAATGTTCTATGAAAAAAATTCACATAAAATATTTTATAAAAAATACGTAATTTGGGATGAGGTGAAATGGAGTTAGAATCTTGGGTTGAGACATGGGTATGAGATTCCAAGGGGTTGGAATGGATTTAGAACCCCTTGGGTATCAAACTCCATTCCAAAAGGGTCCAACCAAACACTTGAATGGGTGGAATCCATTCCAATCCATTCCAAATGCCCCAACCAAACACCCCCTAAATTACCTAAATTTATTTAAATTACATTTTCACGTGTAGAATTATGGGATAGATGGGCTTGTTGACTTTATAAATTTATAAATTTATATTATTAATTAATTGAATCTCTTATATTCAAATCTTTTCAGTCTCGACAATTTGAGTTCTTATGGAATGCAATCTTGACATTAAATCACTTGTAGAATTATGGAATACATAATCACGTCAACCAACTTAATGCAAATTGGAATCAAATCTTGTAGAATTATGGAATTTATGGAGTCAAATTAATTGTTAATTGAAATACATAATCACGTCAACCAATTTAATGCAAATGGAATCAAATCTTGTAGAATTATGGAATTTATGGAATCAAAATAATTGTTAATTGAAATACATATCACGTCAACCAATATAATGTAAATGGAATCAAATTTTTTTTCTGGATTATGGAATGCAATCTCGTATATTCAAATTTTATTGGAAAATATGTTAGGATGCTTTAAGTCGCGCCACGTAGGATAACGCTTGTTTGATGTGAAGCCACGTCAGCAGCTTGGCTTCTACATTAGATAAATACTAGGTTGTAACCCGTGAAATTCACGGGTCTGTTTTTTAAATTTTAGATGAATATAGTTAATAATATTGGAGATAAACAAATTAATTATTTACGATGACCTGTTTTTAACTTTAGATGAATACCGTAATTAATAATATCAACAATAGCTGATTAATTATATACGTATAAATAAATTTCGAATTATTTATGACACATGTCCGTCTGACGGTATACGTGAGCTATCATATAGTACACTTATAATTACCCATTGCACCATTTTTAAAATATGTAACCCATATATACAATAAAGTTGTATATTACATATCGTACAATAAAAGCAAAACGTAAATAATCTGATGAGACGTTAGTAGTAAATTTATAGTTGGGTTAAAAACTGTATTTTTGATTATATTTACTAAAGATGTTACTATATTAAATAACAGTTATTGCGTGCGACGTCTTACACGAAAACATTCCAAATTTATTAAATGACCACTCATTTACTATATTAAATAAGTATTCCGTAGTTGTTAAAATGATACGCATTCACGTGAAAATGTAGTCTAATAAATTACGACGCTCACATTAATAAATATACTGAAGAAGAGTGATTTATTCTGACTCATATTTAATAAATATTAAATAAACAAACAAAATTAAAAAAAAAAAGAAACTTATATCTAGAAGGCTCCAGACACGATTCCTATTCCTGGAAATGACGAACAATTACCAAAGATATAATACTTATTCTTTAGGAAACCAACTTACAATCAAAAAATTGTTGTCTAATTCTAAACACCATAATGAAAATTTATAAACACCCAATTTGCCCCAAATTTGATTCAACCTTCGACATATCCCAATTTGCCCCAATTTCGATCCATATTGCAACAAATGTTATCTGAGCTTGGATATTTCGATATTGAAAGCTTCTTTTGGGATCTTGAGGTTTAATCAGTGGGTATTCTCAATCTCATATCCTAATTAATTTTGATTCAAACTTTCTCTTTGAATCCTAATAAGTTTTTGCTGTATATAGGTGTTGAACAATTGAGGAAGGCTGTAATAATTGGTCGACATCTCTTGCATGTTCATGAAATTAATTGGACTCAGTGAGTTTTCATTCCTTGATTATCACCTTAAACTCGATTATTTTGGTAATCAAATGTTATTGATGGATGTATTCGTAATTAATTTTGTTTACCCACGTTTTTTTGATTGTATGAACGTAATTTATTTTCTGTGATTTTATTAATTTAATAATTTTTACAACAATAGTGGTGTAAGCTTACTCTCCAAGGAACGCTTCAACCTCTGGAATTGCATGGTTAAAGTAAAAGCGGGTTGCGTGTCTTGTAGTGGTTACTCTAGGTTGACCTAGATAAATCGTAGAATAATAAATGTAATTTGTAAATGATTACTACAATTAAATTTCATATAAAAAATAGTTGTGTACCTTCCCATTTACATCGTTGAACACAACGGACGACAATGATGGCAGGTTCAGTGGAATTTTTACATGCATCAACAAAAGCCTGAACTAAACCAACGTAGTCGTTCCAAACTGAGCATGCTAATTTCTCCTTCCTGTGTATAAGTTGATAAATTAGTTATTAAAATGCTCATAGTAAGTGTGTTTAGGTTATAATGTTAAATATCAAAAATAGTAGAATTGTTACTTAATATTCTCGATGTATATTGTCATCCAACTATTTTTGTTCTTGGTTGACTTGACTTCTCCGACTCCAGAAAACTTGCCAATGACATATGAGTAAGTATGCCAATAAGATGTTAAAATTATATGAAAAGTAAATATTTTTATTAGTGGTGTGACTTGTATGGGTTTCATGGAATTACCTATGAAATGCTCATCGGATATTTTTTCGGATAAAATGTCGCCAAATTCCACAAACTGGAATCCATATTCTGGGATGGGTAGATTGTGCACCTCTCTGACAATTGTAGGATATGAAAAGTAGATGCGTAATTCACCAGAAGTTGCAATTTCAGCCCCTTTATTTGCACCCACATTGAATCTTGAGACTTTATATAAATGTCCCACGTTGATCCTATTCTTGAATTTGTTAATGATACTTTTGCGGATTGTGGCTTGAATTAAATTGTTCTGAAAAGTAAAGTAATTATGTTATTTAACTATACATGCTTGTGAAAAAGAGTGTGGATTGAAGTTAAAATATGTAGTACCTCTGAATCCAATAAAAGCATCTCTATTGCCAAAGTATCTTCTTTGTTGTAGTAGCTTTTTCTTTCCCACAGGTGTACCAAGCGCACGACAATCTCAGCAGTGATCATATCGGAGGTCAAATGACGTATCACAACAGGGGTGCAGTTTAAAGCCATAGTTGAATCTTTGTTGTTTACGTTTTTTGTGAATATTGAAGTACAGAGACCTTTTTTGTTAAAGGTGGACTGTATATAATTAAGAAGTGTGGTTTAGGTATAAGTTGAAATAAAATTAGATAGGTCAAAGATAGATTGGGATGCATAATAAGTTGTTATAGGTTTTAATGTTCACGTTGTTATAGATTCTTTCCTAGATAATTGGAACTTGCTTCCAAGATAATTCAGGTCGTAGGAGTTTGAGTTTGAGTTTGAGTAGATTGGAGTTTGAGAGTTTGAGTTTGAATGGATTGGAGTTTGAGTAGATTGGTGTATATTAATATTTAATATGAGATATGATTTTTTTACCAGATATCTTGGAATATTCAGTCTTTTACCATGTGCTATTTTCAGTTGATTTAATTTAGCAGCTGACGTCAGCTGATTTAATTTTGAGAATTTTTATTTTGAGTCTCTTTAATTTAGAGACTGACACATCAGCTTGTAATTGAAATTTGAGAAGCCAAGTCAGCGAGATTGGCTTCTGCATTAGAGAGATATATGATTATTAGCCCTTAAATAATTACAATATTTAATTGGTCATTTTTCACCAAATCGTATCCGTATATACGGATTCCGTATAAAACAGATTTTCCGGGTACCCGAAAATCGTATATACGATTAAACCGTTTCAAATCCGCCGGGTATACGGTTTTGCTCAACGGTAGTCGGTATATGCGAATCAGAAAAATAAAATTCGGAAAACATAAACCTCTGCAGCGCCTAAAACCTCCCACGCTTCATTCTCCTCCGACATTAGAATGACTTTTCCTGCAAGTTTCATTTCTCCTTCGTAAAATCTTACAAAATCGCACAGTAATCTCAAGTATTTCGTATTATCACTTCAACATTCCCTCATTTTAGGTAATTTCTTTGTTAATTTGATGCTTAATTACATTAATTAATCGTTTATTTTTTATGTGAAATGCTACTGAATTAACTGAAAGTATCGATTTCTTGAAAGCATTGTTAATGTATTTGTTTTAGGGTTTTTTTGATTGTGATGTTTATTGTTGTAAATTGAGTTGAATTTTCGGCAAAAATGAGTTTAATTTTGTTGTCGGAGACGCAAAAAGCGGCGATTTTTTGAGGAAAATTGATGTAATTGCGATGAGTTTAATGTAATTGTTTCAGATTTTTTTTACATTTATTGTTGTAATTTGAGTTGAATTTTAGGCAAAATGGGTTTAATTTTCGACTACACAAAAACCCGATTTGTTGGAAGAAAATTAATGTGATTGTATTATTATTATTTTATTTTTATTTGTTTTGCAATTATTGGATCATATTTACTGTAATTCTGATCTTTAGTTTAGTAATTTGCGTTTAGTTTTTGGCGAAATGATTTTAATTTTAATTTTATTGGAATAATATTTGTTCCCAGTGCCTCAACGGATCCCACAAATTGCGGGATATGGAGGAATAGGATACACGCAGCCTTACCCTTGTGTTAGCAACACAAAGAGGCTGTTTTCTATTGACCCAAAATGAAAATTGCGTCAAGAACCACATAGAAATGATTGCTACTTCACAAAGAAGCGCCAACTGTTTTAGTGAGCCATTTTGATTTATTCCATTATAATCCATAACCAAAGAGTAATGAGTGTTTGGCTCCATTGTAAATATGAAAAAAGCGGCAATTTCTTGAACGACTTTTGTAGTGTTCATGAGCTACTTTCAACTTGGAATTTAGTTAACCTAGTTGCGAAATTGGCGGAGAAATTTTCATTAGTGCTTCAGTGTTCATGAGTTGTTGCATTCATTTTTGTTTAGTACTGATTTTTTTGAGGAATGTTAATCTGGTCATTTTGTTTATATTTTAGTTTAAACGCGATGCTAATAGTGGTTATCTGAGTTGAATTTTGCTGCGAAGTGACTTAAATTTCATTGTTATGGATGTATTTGTATAAAACAATAGTTAGACATTTAAGCAACTTTTACTAGTGGTTCAGCGTTCTTGAGTGATTGAGGTAATTGGGCCTAAAATGTGTATCATTAGGCAATATATATATAATTTCATACTGTTTGCTGATTTTTGTGCTTTCATGAGATTCAGATGTTAGTACACTAGTGTCCTCAAAGGAGAATCAAATTAGTTCTCGTGTGTTAGGCGTTGCTGATGGCTACCAGAACAATCGTGCGAAAGAGGAGAGCCCTTGTCAATGCACTAAGTCAGCCTAGTGGCTCATATCGGAGTTTTTATTGTTTTGGACTTGAACAGTCATCTACTGTCCGTAATTCATGGAATTCAAGTTGGTCAGTGGCTTTACCGTCTCTTGATTCTGATTCACGAAAAGAAAAGGAATCATCGTTGATAACCAAAGAAAAGATAGAGCTTCTTTCTGCTGCGGGGATTCTACGGAAAGATTTTGGTGGAACTTCAGCTTTCAGATCAGTTTATAAACGCCCGTTCTATGGATCATCTTTGGGAGCCAATTGGATGTCACAAGGCATGCGCTATTCATCATCATCAACAGCAGCTGCTGGTCAACCTAAGTTTCGGGATAGTAACATCAAAAATGAACAAAAGTTTGCCTCTCGGAAGAAGGATCCGTCACCTGAAGAATGTGATCAAGCAGTTGAGGGTCTCAGTTCAGCTAAAGCGAAAGCCAAAGCTAAGCAATTGCAGGAAGAATCTCAAAAGACCGAAAAAGCTCTGCTCCAAAAACTCTGGGCAAGACTTTTGGGAATTGGTCCTGCCTTGAGGGTTATTGCGTCCATGAGCAAGTATGTCCTTGACCTTATATGTAAAAGGTCGTTTTGAAATTTTCCATAAAGCTTATATATATTGTTTTTAATTACCTCAGAGCGGACTGGGCTAACAAGATGCACCACTGGAAGGATCATATTGTGGCCGGCGCGCAACATTATTGGTTGGGTACAAAATTACTTTGGGCTGATGTGAGGATATGCTCAAGGCTTTTACTGAAGCTTGCTGGTGGAAAGAGTCTATCTAGAAGAGAGAGACAGCAACTAACCCGCACTACAGCAGACATATTCAGGCTTGTGCCGGTTGCAGTATTCATTATAGTTCCTTTCATGGAGTTCTTGTTGCCGGTATTTCTGAAGTTGTTTCCGAATATGTTGCCATCAACTTTCCAAGATAAGATGAAGGAACAGGTGAACTCATGATGGCATTTGAATTCACATGTTCTGGTTATTACTGTTTTTTACTTTCTTTTAGTGAAGACAACTTTTATTTTTTTTGCCACGAAGACCACCTATAGTAGGAGCAGCATATTGTAAAATAGCATATTGGACCCCAATATACTATTTCAATATGCCATTAACCAAACACTCTAAATAGCATATTGGTAAGTCAAATATGTTAAATCTCTCAAATATGCTGAAATTTGGCCAATATGCTGTTTACCAAACAGAGCCACAGATTGATTTCTACTCTTCGTATACTCTTTCTCAGGAGCAATTGAAACGGAGGCTAAATGCTAGAATAGAATATGCCAAGTTTCTTCAGGAAACGGTGAAAGAGATGGCGAAAGAAGTGCAAAATTCACGTAGTGGAGAAGTTAAGCAAACTGCAGAGGATCTTGATGAATTCATGAACAAAGTAAGGATGCAATGTTATATATATTCGGTCAGTCTTTTCTGTTAATGATAATTTCACTAGGAGTTCTAGTATATAATGCACACCGTAATGGTAAACAGGTTAGGAACGGTGAAGATGTGTCCAATGAAGAAATTTTGGGCTTTGCTAAGCTGTTTAATGATGAATTGACTCTGGATAACATTAGCAGGTTGGTGGTTGTATTCTTTTTACGTCATCATGCACCCATCGTTTCCTACTTTTAGTCGACAAACTATCCTTTATATGACGGTAACATTTATTCTTTCACTTTGTGCTTCCCCATTACGTTTATAATTATGTTCTGTTTGCATGCGCGCAGGCCCCGATTAATTAGCATGTGCAAATACATGGGTGTCACACCTTTTGGAACAGATACATACTTGCGTTTTATGCTTCGCAACAAGCTCCGGAAGTAAGTGATCTATATATTTTCTCTCACTTTTTTTTTTATAGTATCATGTTAACATAGCACTCAACACTTTGTTTGATCTCTTCATGTTAATTGCAATTACCCATATCTTTGAAGTCCAAAATAAATTGTAAAAATTATCATAGAGCGGCTTTGTGGGGTTTCTTTTATAAATATAGTAATGCTTCTGTCAGTGACATGAGTGACATGATTAGTGCTGTGTCATTGCGTGTCAGTCACACGATGCCGATTCCTGGCTTTAGTTGTCGATCTCTGGGTGTTATGCCTTTCGTTACTAAAACACTGCTTATTCTATCTTGGAAGGATTAAAGAAGATGATAAAATGATTCAAGCTGAGGGGGTTAAGTCACTCTTAGAGCAAGAGCTTCGTCAAGCCTGTAGAGATAGAGGGTTGCTTGGTTTACTTTCCGTTGAAGAAATGCGCCAACAGGTTTCTTACTGGCCGTTATTTGTTTGCCAAATTATCAAATCACTCTAGGAGGCTATGTAGTGATGGTACTGTGACTTGTCTGTTGTGCGGAAGCGTGAATACCTTGTGTTGGGCCTCTGCTGTGCGCCGGTGTCTTGCACCCTAACATTGTCAATTACAGAGATTTTAAGCGACTCATTTTACCTAGTCAATAGAACTTCTGTTTGTCGTTTAATTATTTTTGGTGGGTTCTTATCAGCTGTTGCGTATCTATTTTAGTACTTTTTTTTTACCAACTCTAAATGATTAATGCTGTCATATATACAGCTGAGGGACTGGTTGGACCTATCTCTTAATCACTCTGTTCCGTCATCTCTTTTGATTCTTTCAAGGTAAGAGCAATGAGTTGCTCTTATATGCTCTCTCCCGATTTTTTAGTTTCTTGATATTATGACTCATGATTTAACCTTTTTCTTTCAGATCCTTCAACATATCTGGAAAAATTAAGCCCGAGGAAGCTGTGGAATTTGCGATTTCCTCTTTGCCAGATGAGGTTGTCGATACTGTTGGAGCCACATCTTTGCCATCGGAAGATACCGTCTCAGACAGGAGGAGAAAGCTGGAGTTCCTTGAAATGCAGGAAGAATTAATTGAGGTCTTTGTTACTTTCACCTTCTTTGACCCTTTTATGGCAAGGGCTTAAAATGTATACATTTTGTCTAATAGGAATTCCCTCCTAGCAACTAGCGTTCTTATAAATTGTTTGATGCAGCGTCCTATGCTCTGAACTCCGTTTCGTTTGTTTGAATGTAGTAATAGGAATTTTAATAATAGTTGGGCCTTAAGGTAATGGTTGAGATGGTTCATCTATCATGGTATCAGAGTCAGTGTGGGTCACAGGTTTGAATCCTGACAACCTCAAAACCCCTCCTAGCAACTAGCGTTCTTATAAATTGTTTGATGCAGCGTCCTATGCTCTCTTCACTAAACCAGAACTCCGTTTTGTTTGTTTGAATGTAGTAATAGAAATATTAATAATAGTTGGGCTTTAAGGTAATGGTTGAGAGGGTTCATCTATCATGGTATCAGAGTCAGTGTGGGTCACAGGTTCGAATCCTGGCAACCTCAAAACCCCTCAAAAACACACGATGTGGAAACCCAGCACCCCGGTATGGGGAAGCCTGTACAAAATAACCACTCTTCAAGCCCAATGGTCATTTGAGTGAGGGAGTGTATTAGGAATATTAATAATAGTTCGCCCCGAACCATTATCTAGGTTTCCAGAAAAAAAGCGAAATTTATTAGACTCAACATTTATTTCTCTGAACATAGAGTCACTCAGAGGTTCTGTATTATTTGATCTTGTAGGAGGAAGAAAAAATAGCAGAGAAGGAAAGAGCTAAATTGAAAGAGCCTACTACTAGCCATAAGGATTTGGCTTCAGCTGAGATGATGGTGGATCCAATTCCTAGAGAGGCGAAAGAACGTGAGAAGGCTGAACTACTAGACAGTGATGACCAACTTTGTGAGCTCAGTCGTGCGTTGGCTGTGCTAGCTTCAGCATCTGTAAGACAGATTGCTGTGGTATTGAATATTTTACATTGGACTGGTAAATTTTTTCGCATAACTGACTGGTATCTGTTTTATTTATTCTAGTCGGTGAGCAGGGAACGTGAGGAATTCCTGAGGCTTGTCAATAAGGAGGTTAGTATAAACGTTTTCGACCATCTCTTAGAGACTATAGATTGTAGCTTTGTGGGCTCACATGTTTAACTCTGTTTTCAGATTGGGTTATACAATAGCATGGTAGAGGAAGGAAAAGAAGGGGAGGTAGAAGCCGAAAAGGCATATAAAGCTGCTCGAGAGGTCAACGAGGAAGATTCAGATACAACTGCAGTTACTTCATCCCTTACAGATAAGGTAGTGTGGAATCCCTTAACGGTTTCAGGCTTCAGCTGTTTAGTCCTGTTTAATCTGAAGTTGCTCTTCTAATCAAGCATGCATTTAATATCGTAACCTGTAAAAGGAATTGATTGGGTTTCTCTGTTTGACTATATCAGGTGGATGCTATGCTTCAAAAGCTTGAGAAAGAAATTGATGATGTTGATGCGGAAATTGGTGATCGTTGGCGATTACTAGACAGGTTATATTTGCCTTTTCTTTTTGTTCACTAAATTATGATGGGACTACTGACTGATGTAACGTTCTCATGACCCCATTACACGTTATTCAGATAGATATACTGCACTTGTACTGTTGTAAATAGGGGTACCGCATATTTAATTTGGTTCGCACACGGTTCGGTTTGGCAAAACACCGAACCTAGACCGCACTGTTCCTAACGGTTATAAACGGTTCGCACACGGTGCAGTATGTAAGGAACTTGGTGGCTATAAGTTTTTGGACAGAACTGGTACTGTCGAAGTTAATTTCCGATGATTAGCGTCAGGTAACCTTGACGGCTTACCTTATTAAGTTTCCACTCTGCGGTAATCGTTTACAATTTAACGCTTATGCTAACTTATCAACTTAGCCATTTTCCCCGAAACCTAGAAGTAATCTGTTATACAATCTAGTATGGCTCTGCCAAGACTTGGCATTTGACAATTTTCACTAAACCCAAACCCTAAATGAGCCGATTTGAAACAAATACCTTAACAATTACAACTTGAATCTACTGGAATGACCTTTGCTATTTTCCCGACTGGAAGTTGACTCGAATGACCAGTTTCCAATGTCTGTCTACGATCAGAGTTGAGCTCTTGAAATGTTGATTCCGTTGTTGTTATATGTAAGAAGTGTCATTGACGATATAAATGATTTGATAGGGACTATGACGGGAAGGTAACTCCAGAAGAAGTAGCATCTGCAGCTGCATACCTCAAAGACACCCTGAACAAAGATGGTATTCAGGAGATAATCAGCAGGCTATCGAAAGACAGAGGTATGTGCCTCCACACACACCTTTCCCCTAAACGTGCGGACACGAATACTTTCCAACCTCCGATCCTCGGCCCATTTGCATGACCAGTATCATTTAGTTCACCTGGGCTATGGTTATATCCCAAAAAAAGAACACATGGATTAAAAAAAAGTTCTTCTGGTGGCTTCATTTCCTTATCAGGTTGTTCGAAAATAGACCTCTTTCTATCTTTGATAAAAATAAATCCTTCTTTTCTAGCTTTAATTTTCCATGATTAAGCAAATTCTCTGTAATTTGTTGGAAATGACCTTTGGGTAACTGGGGTCAATAAAACCATTTTTCATGTAGGCAGTGTTCTCGCTTGTCATAGTTACCAGGCGGACTAGCTTCATACACATAATCACAGGTCTAGGCAAACAGATTGGGTCGTGTCGGGTTCGTGTTCGTGTCACAGATAAACGGGTCACAAAACCTCCAACCCAAACCCGGCCCAATTAAATTTCGTGTCGTGTTCGTGTCGACCCACTTAAATAAATGCGTCATCAAGCCTCAACCCTAACCCGTTAATTTCGTGTCGGGTTCGTGTCGTGTTTTCGTGTCATGTCCATATTTGGAAAGTTTAAGTATATATATTTATGCGATGAAAGATAAAAAAAATTAGGATTAATTTAGTACACAGGTCATTTGTGTCGGGATCGTGTTTAAAGAGCTCAATCCAAACCTGACCCAATTAAATATCGTGTCGTGTTCGTGTCGACCCACTTACATAAATGGGTCATTAAGCCTCAACCCAAACCCACTAATTTCGTGTCGGGTTCGTGTCGGGTTCGTGTCGTGTCATTATTTGCCTGCTCTAATCACAGGTCTCAAACGTGGAGACTATATACTATTATCATTTGTGATTTTGTGTTGCGTCTTGCTGAAAATGTGTACTACCTTGACCAGATGGAAAGATACTCGTCGAAGACATTGTTAAGCTAGCTGGTAAAAAAGAGGATGATGAGACAGCTGAATCAAACAGATGAATTGATTAATTCACATTCAAGGTTTTTTCCCTCCATTATTTTGGTCGATACCTTATTTAGTTCATATTATTATTATTATTACTAGAATATTTATTGTTAAAAATGTCCAATTTTGTGAGAGTATAGATGATTACATGAAGAGAAACGGTAGTGTTGTGTATGTTTGGACTTCGTAGTGTTGTGTATGTTTTAACATACATCGGATGTATTACCTCGGACTTTCCTTGTTTTTGAGCTTATTACCCGAAACTTTATTTGTTTTTGAGGATACGTGTATTTTTTCCGAGCTTATTAAAGTTTATAAAATAGATTTTAATTTTTTTTACCGTCAAAACTAAAATTAAACTAAGTTTATATGTAATGTTTTTGAGTTTTACTATAATTTTTTTGAGCTTAATGTTTTAATAACTGAACTCAAATTTTTTTTATATTAACACATAATTTTTAAAACAAAACTTAAAAACATTAATATAATGCTCAAAAACAATAAAAGTGGTGGTAATACACATGATGTACGATCCTCCTCCTGCTTTTGCTATCCCTGGTTACGTGAGTATTGGATCTACTATCTGTGGTGTACTCGTAGTTGTATTGAAAGCCGAGTTGTTGCCCTATCGAAACCCAAAACCCTACCTATATTTATTGCTCGATGTACTTGGTGGACGGTGGTGCTGGTTCATTCCGATTTGATGGATTCTAACCATAGCTAGTTCGACCACTAGTGTTTTGGTTCTAACCGGTATACTGTATACGGGTTCTGATGGTATGATGAGTTGCCAAAAGTCTTACAAGGCCTCGCCCTGTATCTAGTGAGTTAAGGCCTCGCCGGTATACTGTCTACGTTCTAAGATAAAATGTTCTGTATGAGAACGGATTCTCTATCTCATTTTTGTTTACTAACAAGACAATGGATCAACACTTATTATTGATAGTGTTTTATATATTATTTCGAGATTTTTTATCCCGAGACTTTGTCGGTCTTAAAATCGTAACCTTTAAAATTAACTATTTTTTACTATCTCAGCACCGAAAGATTCATTTACTAAATGTTTCTCTATAAGCTCATTATATACTATAATAATTGTTGAATGCTCAGATTTTTCTCAAAATAACATAGAGTAGAGTATAAAACTATTTTGTTTATTTTAAACATGACCTTTAAAATAATATTAGAACCTCAAAATGCGTTTTTTTTTAAAATCGTATGTCAATTTTAACACCTCGAGTAATTTTTATATGGTATTAAGGTACTATGTTGCGAATTTTGAGATTTTTTTATCTTCGCACCTCGTCGGCCTAAAAATCGTGGATAATAACCTTCAAAGTCGGTTATTTTTTGCTGTCTTAGAAATCGAAAGATTTGTTTACTAGAATCCTTGTCTATAAGCTCATTATATTCTAATAAATATTGAATACTTAAATTTTAAACAAAACAACATAGAATAGAGTTTACAGCTTATGTTGTCTATTTCATATACAAACTTAAAAGTAATATTAGAGTCTCTAAATGTACCTTAATACCATATAAAAATGACCAGGGTTTTAACATTGACATACGGTTTAACATACACACATTTAGAGACTTTAATATTTCCTTAAAGGTTGTATTTGAAATCGACAAAATAAGTCGTATTCTCTATTCTATATTGTTTTGAGAAAAATCCGAGCATCCAATATTTATTATACGATATATAATGAACAAATGGACAAAAATTCAGGAAAAAATAATTTTGGGTCCTAAGATGGCCAAAAATAGACGATTTTAAAGATTATTATCCACGTTTTTTAGGCCGATAAAGTCCCGGGAAAGAAAATCTTCAAATTCACGAAATTCGATTATCCACGTTGGTCATTTTCAAATCCACGTATCTTTAAGCCACATAACTACGGACAAGCATTCAGGAAAAGAAAATCGGCAATTTTTGGTCATTTTTGAATCCGAATTTTTTTTTCTTGAATGCTTGTCCGTATTTATATAGTTTAAAGATACTATGTTGCGAATTTCGTGAATTTTTATCCCGGGACCCTGTCGGCCTAAAAAACGTAGATAATAACCTTTAAAATCGACAATTTTTGGTCATTTTCGCATCCGGATTTTTTTTCCTAAATGCTTGTCCGTATTTATATGGTTTAAAAGTACTATGTTGCGAATTTCATGAATTTTTATCCCAGGACCCTGTCGTCCTAAAAAACGTGGATAATAAGGGTGGAGTCTAGTGGTTAAAACCTGGGTGAAATTCCCAGGAGACCCGGGTTCAAGCCTCCCCAAGAGCAAAATCTTGTGGAGCATTCTTGGCCTGAGTCCATGCCTAAATAGATTTCGAGCCTGTCACCCTCGGGTGGTTTACCTGGTGTATGTGGTTTGCAGGCTATTACATATACCCGCGGGTTTACCCAGTGCGCACCGAAGGTAGCGGCTGCGGGTTCCCTCGTCACCAAAAAAAAAAAAAAAAAAAACCTTCAAAATCGGCAATTTTTGGCCATTTTCGAATGCGAAATTTTTTTCCTGAATGCTTGTCCGTATTTATATGGTTTATAGGTACTATGGTGCGAATTTCGTGAGTTTTTATTCCGGAAACCCGTCGTCCTAAAAAACGTGGATAATAACCTTCAAAATCGACAATTTTTAGTCATTTTCGAATCCGAATTATTTTTTCCTGAATGCTTGTCCGTATTTCTATGGCTTAAAGGTACTATGGTGCGAATTTCGTGAATTTTTATCCCGGGACCCTGTCGGCCTAAAAAACGTGGATAATAACCTTCAAAATCGACAATTTTGGTCATTTTCGAATCCGAATTTTTTATCCTGAATGCTTGTCCATATTTCTATGGCTTAAAGGTACTATGGTGCGAATTTCGTGAATTTTTATCCCGGAACCCTGTCGGCCTAAAAAACGTAGATAATAACCTTCAAAATCGACAAATTTTGGTCATTTTGGCATCCGAATTTTTTAACCTAAATGCTTAACCGTATTTATATGGTTTAAAGGTACTATGTTGCGAATTTCGTGAATTTTTATCCCGGGACCCTGTCAGCCTAAAAAACGTGGATAATAACATTCAAAATCGACAATTTTGGGCCATTTTCGCATCCGAATTTTTTTTCCTGAATGCTTATCCGTATTTATATGGTTTAAAGATACTATGGTGCAAATTTCGTTAATTTTTATCCCGGGACCCCGTCGGCCTAAAAACTGTGGATAATAACCTTCAAAATCGTCAATTTTTGGTCATTTTCGAATCCGAATTTTTTTTTGCAGAATGTTAGTCCTTATTTATATGGCTTAAAGGTACTATGGTGCGAATTTCGTGAATTTTTATCCCGGGACCCTGTCGGCCTAAAAATCGTGGATAATAACCTTCAAAATCGGCAATTTTTGGCCATTTTCGAATTCGAATTTTTTCCTGAATGCCTGTCCGTAGTTATATGGTTTATAGGTACTATGGTGCGAATTTCGTGAGTTTTTATTCCTGGACCCTGTCGGCCTAAAAAACGTGGATAATAACCTTCAAAATCGACAATTTTTGGTCATTTTCGCATCCGAATTTTTTTTCCTGAATGCTTGTCCGTATTTATATGGTTCAAAGGTACTATGGTGCGAATTTCGTACATTTTTATCCCAGGACACTGTCGTCCTAAAAAACGTGGATAATAACCTTCAAAATCGTTAATTTTTGGCCATTTTCGAATTCGAATTTTTTCCTGAATGCCTGTCCGTAGTTATATGGTTTATAGGTACTATGGTGCGAATTTCGTGAGTTTTTATTCCGAGACCCTGTCGGCCTAAAAAACGTGGATAATAACCTTCAAAATCGACAATTTTTAGTCATTTTCGAACCCGAATTTTTTTTTCCTGAATGTTTGTCCGTATTTATATGGTTTAAAGACACTATGGTGGGAATATCGTGAATTTTTATCCCGGGACCCTGTCGTCCTAAAAAAATATGGATAATAACCTTCAAAATCGGCAATTTTTGGCCATTTTCGAATCCGAATTTTTTTTCCTGAATGCTTGTCCGTATTTATATGGTTTAAAGGTAATATGGTGCGAATTTCGTGAATTTTTATCCCGGGACCCTGTCGGCCTAAAAAACGTGGATAATAACTTCAAAATCGGCAATTTTTGGTCATTTTCGAATCCGAATTTTTTTTCCTGAATGCTTGTCCGTATTTATATGGTTTAAAGGTAATATGGTGCGAATTTCGTGAATTTTTATCCCGGGACCCTGTCGGCCTAAAAAACGTGGATAATAACCTTCAAAATCGACAATTTTTGGTCATTTTCGCATCCGAATTTTTTTCCTGAATGCTTGTCCGTATTTATATGGTTTAAAGATACTATGGTGCGAATTTCGTTAATTTTTATCCCGGGACCCCGTCGGCCTAAAAACCGTGGATAATAACCTTAAAAATCGGCAATTTTTGGCCATTTTCGAATCCGAATTTTTTTCCTGAATGCTTGTCCGTATTTATATGGCTTAAAGGAACTATGGTGCGAATTTCGTAAATTTTTATCCCGGGACCTTGTAGGCCTAAAAAACGTGGATAAAAAACTTCAAAATCGGCAATTTTTGGTCATTTTTGAATCCGAATTTTTTTTCCTGAATGCTTGTCCGTATTTATATGGTTTAAAGATACTATGGTGGGAATTTCGCGAATTTTTATCCCGGGACCCTGTCGGCCTAAAAAACGTGGATAATAACCTTCAAAATCGACAATTTTTGGTCATTTTCGAATCCCAATTTTTTTTCATGAATGCTTGTTCGTATTTATAAGGTTTAAAGGTACTATGGTGCGAATATCGTGACTTTTTATCCCGGGACCCTGTCGGCCTAAAAAACGTTGATAAAAACCTTCAAAATCGACAATTTTTGGTCATTTTCGCATCGGAATTTTTTTTCCTAAATGCTTGTCCATATTTATAAGGTTTAAAGGTACTATGTTGCGAATTTCGTGAATTTTTATCCCAGGACCCTGTCGTCCTAAAAAACGTGGATAATAACCTTCAAAATCGGCAATTTTTGGCCATTTTCGAATCCGAATTTTTTTCCTGAATGCTTGTCCGTATTTATATGGTTTATAGGTACTATGGTGCGAATTTCGTGAGTTTTTATTCCGAGACCCTGTCGGCCTAAAAAACGTGGATAATAACCTTCAAAATCGACAATTTTTAGTCATTTTCGAATCCGATTTTTTTTTCCCGAATGCTTGTCCGTATTTCTATGGCTTAAAGGTACTATGGTGCGAATTTTGTGAATTTTTATACCGGGGCCCTATCGGCCTAAAAAACGTGGATAATAACCTTCAAAATCGACAATTTTTGCTCATTTTCGCATCCGAATTTTTTTTCCTGAATGTTTGTCCTTATTTATATGGCTTAAAGGTACTATGGTGCGAATTTCGTGAATTTTTATCCCGGGACCCTGTCCGCCGAAAAAACATGGATAAACCTTCAAAATCGGCTATTTTTGGTCATTTTCGAATCCGATTTTTTTTTCCTGAATGGTTGTCCGTATTTATATGGCTTAAAGGTACTATGGTGCGAATTTCGTGAATTTTTATCCCGGGACCCTGTCGGTCTAAAAAACGTGGATAATAACCTTCAAAATCGGCAATTTTTGGTCATTTTCGAATCCGAATTTTTTTTCCTGAATGCTTGTCCGTATTTATATGGTTTAAAGGTAATATGGTGCGAATTTCGTGAATTTTTATCCCGGGACCCTGTCGGCCTAAAAAACGTGGATAATAACCTTCAAAATCGACAATTTTTGGTCATTTTCGCATCCGAATTTTTTTCCTGAATGCTTGTCCGTATTTATATGGTTTAAAGTACTATGTTGCGAATTTCGTGAGTTTTTATTCCGGGACCCTGTCGGCCTAAAAAACGTGGATAATAACCATCAAAATCAACAATTTTTAGTCATTTTCGAATCCGAATTTTTTTTTTCCTGAATGCTTATCCGTATTTCTATAGCTTAAAGGTACTATGGTGCGAATTTCGTGAATTTTTATCCCGGGACCTAGTCGGCCAAAAAAACGTGGATACTAACCTTCAAAATCTGCAATTTTTGGTCATTTTCGAATCCGAATTTTTTTTCCTGAATGCTTGTCCGTATTTATATGGCTTAAAGGAACTATGGTGCGAATTTCGTAAATTTTTATCCCGGGACCTTGTAGGCCTAAAAAACGTGGATAAAAAACTTCAAAATCGGCAATTTTTGGTCATTTTTGAATCCGAATTTTTTTTCCTGAATGCTTGTCCGTATTTATATGGTTTAAAGATACTATGGTGGGAATTTCGCGAATTTTTATCCCGGGACCCTGTCGGCCTAAAAAACGTGGATAATAACCTTCAAAATCGACAATTTTTGGTCATTTTCGAATCCAAATTTTTTTTCATGAATGCTTGTCCGTATTTATATGGTTTAAAGGTACTATGGTGCGAATATCGTGAATTTTTATCCCGGGACCCTGTCGGCCTAAAAAACGTTGATAAAAACCTTCAAAATCGACAATTTTTGGTCATTTTCGCATCGGAATTTTTTTTCCTAAATGCTTGTCCATATTTATGAGGTTTAAAGGTACTATGTTGCGAATTTCGTGAATTTTTATCCCAGGACCCTGTCGTCCTAAAAAACGTGGATAATAACCTTCAAAATCGGCAATTTTTGGTCATTTTCGAATCCGAATTTTTTTTCCTGAATGCTTGTCCGTATTTATATGGCTTAAAGGTACTATGGTGCGAATTTCGTGAATTTTTATCCCGGGACCCTGTCGGCCAAAAAAACGTGGATACTAACCTTCAAAATCTGCAATTTTTGGTCATTTTCGAATCCGATTTTTTTTTTCCTGAATGCTTGTCCGTATTTATATGGTTTAAAGGTACTATGGTGCGAATATTGTGACTTTTTATCCCGGGACCCTGTCGGCCTAAAAAACGTTGATAATAACCTTCAAAATCGACAATTTTTGGTCATTTTCGCATCCTAATTTTTTTTCCTAAATGCTTGTCCATATTTATAAGGTTTAAAGGTACTATGTTGCGAATTTCGTGAATTTTTATCCCAGGACCCTGTTGTCCTAAAAAACGTGGATAATAACCTTCAAAATCAGAATTTTTTTGGCCATTTTCGAATCCGATTTTTTTTCCTGAATGCTTGTCCGTATTTATATGGTTTATAGGTACTATGGTGCGAATTTCGTGAGTTTTTATTCCGAGACCCTGTCGGCCTAAAAAACGTGGATAATAACCTTCAAAATCGATAATTTTTGCTCATTTTTGCATCCTTTTTTTTTTCTTGAATGTTTGTCCTTATTTATATGGCTTAAAGGTACTATGGTGCGAATTTCGTGAATTTTTTTCCCGGGACCCTGTCCGCCTAAAAAACGTAAATAAACCTTCAAAATCGGCTATTTTTGGTCATTTTCGAATCCGATTTTTTTTTTCCTGAATGCTTGTCCGTATTTATATGGCTTAAAGGTATTATGGTGCCAATTTCGTGAATTTTTATCCCGGGACCCTATCGGCCTAAAAAACGTGGATAATAACCTTCCAAATCGTCAATTTTTGGTCATTTTCGAATCAGAATTTTTTTTCCTGAATGCTTGTCCGTATTTATATGGCTTAAAGGTAATATGGTGCGAATTTCGTGAATTTTTCCCAGGACCCTGTCGTCATAAAAAACGTGGATAATAACCTTCAAAATCGGCAATTTTTGGCCATTTTCGAATCCGAATTTTTTTCCGGAATGCTTGTCCGTATTTATATGGTTTAAAGTACTATGTTGCGAATTTCGTGAGTTTTTATTCCGGGACCCTGTCGGCCTAAAAAACGTGGATAATAACCATCAAAATCAACAATTTTTAGTCATTTTCGAATCCGAATTTTTTTTTTCCTGAATGCTTATCCGTATTTCTATGGCTTAAAGGTACTATGGTGCGAATTTCGTGAATTTTTATCCCGGGACCTAGTCGGCCAAAAAAACGTGGATACTAACCTTCAAAATCTGCAATTTTTGGTCATTTTCGAATCCGAATTTTTTTTTCCTGAATTCTTATCCGTATTTATATGGTTTAAAGGTACTATGGTGCGAATATCGTGAATTTTTATCCCGGGACCCTGTCGGCCTAATAAACGTGGATAATAACCTTCAAACTCGACAATTTTCGGTCATTTTCGAATCCGAATTTTTTTCCTGAATGCTTGTCCGTATTTATATGGTTTAAAGGTACTATGGTGCGAATTTCGTGAATTTTTATCGAAGGACCCTGTCGTCCTAAAAAACGTGGATAATAATCTCCAAAATCGGCAATTTTTGGTCATTTTCGAATCCGAATTTTATTTCCTGAATGCTTGTCCGTATTTATATGGTTTAAAGGTACTATGGTGCGAATTTCATGAATTTTTATCCCGGAACCCTGTCGTCCTAAAAAACGTGGATAATAACATTCAAAATCGACAATTTTTGGTCATTTTTGCATCCGAATTTTTTTTCCTGAATGCTTATCCGTATTTATATGTTTTAAAGAAACTATGGTGCGAATTTCGTTAATTTTTATCCCGGGACCCCGTCGGCCTAAAAACCGTGGATAATAACCTTCAAAATCGTCAATTTTTAGTCATTTTCGAATCCGAATTTTTTTTTGCTGAATGTTTGTCCTTATTTATATGGCTTAAATGTACTATGGTGCGAATTTCGTGAATTTTTATCCCGGGACCCTGTCGGCCTAAAAAACGTGGATAATAACCTTCAAAATCGCCAATTTTTGGTCATTTTCGAATCCGAATTTTTTTTCCTGAATGCTTGTCCGTATTTATATGGTTTAAAGGTACTATGGTGCGAATTTCGTGAATTTTTATTCCTGGACCCTGTCGGCCTAAAAAACGTGGATAATAACCTTTGAATTCGAAAATTTATGGTCATTTTCGCATCCGAATTTTTTTTCCTGAATGCTTGTCTGTATTTATATGATTTAAAGGTACTATGGTGCGAATTTCGTAAAGTTTTATCTCAGGACCCTGTCGTCCTAAAAAACGTTGATAATAACCTTCAAAATCGGAATTTTTTGGCCATTTTCGAATCCGAATTTTTTTCCTGAATGCTTGTCCGTAGTTATATGGTTTATAGGTACTATGGTGCGAATTTCGTGAGTTTTTATTCCGAGACCCTGTCGGCCTAAAAAACGTGGATAATAACCTTCAAAATCGACAATTTTTAGTCATTTTCGAATCCGAATTTTTTTTTCCTGAATGCTTGTCCGTATTTCTATGCTTTAAAGGTACTATGGTGCGAATTTCGTGAATTTTTATCCCGGGACCCTGTCGGCCAAAAAAACGTGGATACTAACCTTCAAAATCTGCAATTTTTGGTCATTTTCGAATCCGAATTTTTTTTCCTGAATGCTTGTCCGTATTTGTATGGTTTAAAGGTACTATGGTGCGAATATCGTGAATTTTTATCTCAGGACCCTGTCGGCCAAAAAACCGGGGATAATAACCTTCAAAATCGGCTATTTTTGGTCATTTTCGAATCCGAATTTTTTTTTCCTGAATGCTTGTCCGTATTAATATGGCTTAAAGGTACTATGGTGCGAATTTCGTGAATTTTTATCCCGGGACCCTGTCCGCCTAAAAAACGTGGATAATAATCTTCAAAATCGGCAATTTTTGGTCATTTTCGAATCCGAATTTTTTTTCCCGAATGCTTGTCCGTATTTATATGGTTTAGAGGTACTATGGTGCGAATTTCGTTAATTTTTATCCCAGGACCCCGTCGGCCTAAAAACCGTGGATAATAACCTTCAAAGTCGTCAATTTTTGGTCATTTTCGAATCCGAATTTTTTTTTTTTGAATGTTTGTCCTTATTTATATGGCTTAAAGGTACTATCGTGCGAATTTCGTGAATTTTTATCCCGGGACCCTGTCGGTCTAAAAAACGTAGATAATAACTTCAAAATCGACATTTTTTGGTCATTTTCGCATCCGAATTTTTTTCCCTAAATGCTTGTCCGTATTTATATGGTTTAAAGGTACTATGTTGCGAATTTCGTGAATTTTTATTCCAGGACCCTGTTGTCCTAAAAAACGTGGATAATAATCTTCAAAATCGGTAATTTTTGGCCATTTTCGAATCCGAATTTTTTTTCCTGAATGCTTGTCCGTATTTATATGGTTTATAGGTACTATGGTGGAAATTTCGTGAATTTTTATCCCGGGACCCTGTCGGCCTAAAAAACGTGGATAATAACCTTCAAAATCGACAGTTTTTGGTCATTTTCGAATCCGAATTTTTTTTCCTAAATGTTTGTCCGTATTTAAATGGCTTAAAGGTACTATGGTGCGAATTTCGTGAATTTTTATCCCGGGACCCTGTCGGTCTAAAAAACGTAGATAATAACTTCAAAATCGACAATTTTTGGTCATTTTCGCATCCGAATTTTTTTCCCTAAATGCTTGTCCGTATTTATATGGTTTAAAGGTACTATGTTGCGAATTTCGTGAATTTTTATTCCAGGACCCTGTCGTCCTAAAAAACGTGGATAATAATCTTCAAAATCGGTAATTTTTGGCCATTTTCGAATCCGAATTATTTTTTCCTGAATGCTTGTCCGTATTTATATGGTTTAAAGGTACTATGGTGCGAATTTTGTGAATTTTTATCCCGGGACCCTATCGTCCTAAAAAACGTGGATAATAACCTTCAAAATCGGCAATTTTTGGCCATTTTCGAATCCAAAATTTTTTCCGGAATGCTTGTCCGTATTTATATGGTTTAAAGGTACTATGGTGCGAATTTCTGAGTTTTTATTCCGGGACCCTGTCGGCCTAAAAACCGTGGTTAATAACCTTCAAAATCGTCAATTTTTGGTCATTTTCGAATCCGAATTTTTTTTTGCTGAATGTTTGTCCTTATTTATATGGCTTAAAGGTACTATGGTGCGAATTTCGTGAATTTTTATCACGGGACCCTGCCGGCCTAAAAAACGTGGATAATAACCTTCAAACTCGATAATTCTTGGTCATTTTCGAATCCGAATTTTTTTTCCTGAATGCTTGTCCGTATTTATATGGTTTAAAGGTACTATGGTGCGAATTTCGTGAATTTTTATCGCGGAACCCTGTCGTCCTAAAAAACGTGGATAATAACCTTCAAAATCGACAATTTTTGGTCATTTTTGCATCCGAATTTTTTTTCCTGAATGCTTATCCGTATTTATATGGTTTAAAGATACTATGGTGTGAATTTCGTTAATTTTTATCCCGGGACCCCGTCGGCCTAAAAACCGTGGATAATAACCTTCAAAATCGTCAATTTTTGGTCATTTTCGAATCCGAATTTTTTTTTGCTGAATGTTTGTCCTTATTTATATGGCTTAAAGGTACTATGGTGCGAATTTCGTGAATTTTTATCCCGGGACCCTGTCGGCCTAAAAAACGTGGATAATAACCTTCAAAATCGACAATTTTTGGTCATTTTCGAATCCGAATTTTTTTCCTGAATGCTTGTCCGTAGTTATATGGTTTATAGGTACTATGGTGCGAATTTCGTGAGTTTTTATTCCGAGACTCTGTCGGCCTAAAAAACGTGGATAATAACCTTCAAAATCGACAATTTTTAGTCATTTTCGAATCCGAATTTTTTTTTCCTGAATGTTTGTCCGTATTTCTATGCCTTAAAGGTACTATGGTACGAATTTCGTGAATTTTTATCCCAGGACCCTGTCGTCCTAAAAAACGTAGATAGTAACCTTCAAAATCGGCAATTTTTGGCCATTTTCGAATCAAAATTTTTTTCCGGAATGCTTGCCCGTATTTATATGGTTTAAAGGTACTATGGTGCGAATTTCGTGAGTTTTTATTCCGGGACCCTGTCGGCTTAAAAAACGTGGATAATAACCTTCAAAATCGATAAATTTAGTCATTTTCGAATCCGAATTTTTTTTCCTGAATGCTTGTCCGTATTTCTATGGCTTAAAGGTACTATGGTGCGAATTTCGTGAGTTTTTATTCCGAGACTCTGTCGGCCTAAAAAACGTGGATAATAACCTTCAAAATCGACAATTTGTAGTCATTTTCGAATCCGAATTTTTTTTTCCTGAATGTTTGTCCGTATTTCTATGCCTTAAAGGTACTATGGTACAAATTTCGTGAATTTTTATCCCAGGACCCTGTCGTCCTAAAAAACGTGGATAGTAACCTTCAAAATCGGCAATTTTTGGCCATTTTCGAATCCTAATTTTTTTCCGGAATGCTTGCCCGTATTTATATGGTTTAAAGGTACTATGGTGCGAATTTCGTGAGTTTTTATTCCGGGACCCTGTCGGCCTAAAAAACGTGGATAATAACCTTCAAAATCGATAAATTTAGTCATTTTCGAATCCGAATTTTTTTTTCCTGAATGCTTGTCCGTATTTCTATGGCTTAAAGGTACTATGGTGCGAATTTCGTGAATTTTTATCCCGGGACCCTGTCGGCCAAAAAAACGTGGATACTAACCTTCAAAATCTGCAATTTTTGGTCATTTTCGAATCCGAATTTTTTTTTCCTGAATGCTTGTCCGTATTTATATGGTTTAAAGGTACTATGGTGCGAATATCGTGAATTTTTATCTTAGGACCCTGTCGGCCTAAAAAACGTGGATAATAACCTTCAAAATCGACAATTTTTTGTCATTTTCGCATCCGGATTTTTTTTCCTAAATGCTTGTCCGTTTTTATATGGTTCATAGGTACTATGGTGCGAATTTCGTGAGTTTTTATTCCGGGACCCTGTCGGCCTAAAAAACGTGGATAATAACCTTCAAAATCGACAATTTTTAGTTATTTTTGAATCCGATTTTTTTTTTCTTGAATGCTTGTCCGTATTTCTATGGCTTAAAGGTACTATGGTGCGAATTTCGTGAATTTTTATCCCGGGACCTTGTCGGCCTAAAAAACGTGGATAATAACCTTCAAAATCGACAATTTTTTGTTATTTTCGCATCCGAATTTTTTTTCCTGAATGCTTATCCGTATTTATATGGTTTAAAGATACTATGGTGCGAATTTCTTTAATTTTTATCCCGGGACCACGTCGGCCTAAAAACCGTGGATAATAACCTTCGAAATCGTCAATTTTTGGTCATTTTCGAATCCGAATTTTTTTTTGCTGAATGTTTGTCCTTATTTATATGGTTTAGAGGTACTATGGTGCGAATTTCGTGAATTTTTATCCCAGGACCCCTGTCGGCCTAAAAAACGTGGATAATAACCTTCGAAATCGGCAATTTTTGGTCATTTTCGAATCCGAATTTTTTTTCCCGAATGCTTGTCCGTATTTATATGGTTTAGAGGTACTATGGTGCGAATTTCGTGAATTTTTATCCCGGAACCCTGTCGACCTAAAAACCGTGGATAATAACCTTCAAAGTCGTCAATTTTTGGTCATTTTCGAATCCGAATTTTTTTTTTTTGAATGTTTGTCCTTATTTATATGGCTTAAAGGTACTATGGTGCGAATTTCGTGAATTTGTATCCCGGGACCCTGTCGGCCTAAAAAACGTAGATAATAACCTTCAAAATCGACAATTTTTGGTCATTTTCGCATCCGAATTTTTTTCCCTAAATGCTTGTCCGTATTTATATGGTTTAAAGGTACTATGGTGCGAATTTCGTGAATTTTTATCCCGGAACCCTGTCGTCCTAAAAAACGTGGATAATAATCTTCAAAATCGGCTATTTTTGGTCATTTTCGAAACCGATTTTTTTTTTTCCTGAATGCTTGTCCGTATTAATATGGTTTATAGGTACTATGGTGGAAATTTCGTGAATTTTTATCCCGGGACCCTGTCGGCCTAAAAAACGTGGATAATAACCTTCAAAATCGACAGTTTTTGGTCATTTTCGAATCCGAATTTTTTTTCCTGAATGCTTGTCCGTATTTATATGGTTTAAAGGTACTATGGTGCGAATTTCGTGAATTTTTATCCCGGAACCCTGTCGGCCTAAAAAACTTGGATAATAACCTTCAAAATCGACAATTTTTGGTTATTTTCGCATCCGAATTTTTTTTCCTGAATGCTTATCCGTATTTATATGGTTTAAAGGTATTATGGTGCGAATTTCTGAGTTTTTATTCCGGGACCCTGTCGGCCTAAAAACCGTGGATAATAACCTCCAAAATCGTCAATTATTGGTCATTTTCGAATCCGAATTTTTTTTTGCTGAATGTTTGTCCTTATTTATATGGCTTAAAGGTACTATGGTGCGAATTTCGTGAATTTTTATCCGGGACCCTGCCGGCCTTAAAAACGTGGATAATAACCTTCAAACTCGACAATTTTTGGTCATTTTCGAATCCGAATTTTTTTTCCTGAATGCTTGTCCGTATTTATATGGTTTAAAGGTACTATGGTGCGAATTTCGTGAATTTTTATCGCAGGACCCTGTCGTCCTAAAAAACGTGGATACTAACCTTCAAAATCTGCAATTTTTGGTCATTTTCGAATCCGAATTTTTCTTTCCTGAATGCTTGTCCGTATTTATATGGTTTAAAGGTACTATGGTGCGAATATCGTGAATTTTTATCTCAGGACCCTGTCGGACTAAAAAACGTGGATAATAACCTTCAAAATCGACAATTTTTTGTCATTTTCGCATCCGAATTTTTTTTCCTAAATGCTTGTCCGTATTTATATGGTTCATAGGTACTATGGTGCGAATTTCGTGAGTTTTTATTCCGAGACCCTGTCGGCCTAAAAAACGTGGATAATAACCTTCAAAATCGCCAATTTTTAGTCATTTTCGAATCCGAATTTTTTTTTCCTGAATGCTTGTCCGTATTTCTATGGCTTAAAGGTACTATGGTGCGCATTTCGTGAATTTTTATCCCGGGACCCTGTCGGCCTAAAAAACGTGGATAATAACCTTCAAAATCGATAATTTTTGGTCATTTTCGCATCCGAATTTTTTTTCCTGAATGTTTGTCCTTATTTATATGGCTTAAAGGTACGATGGTGCGAATTTCGTGATTTTTATCCCGGACCCTACCGCCGAAAAAACGTGGATAAACCTTCAAAATCGGCTATTTTTGGTCATTTTCGATCCCGGACCCTACCGCCGAAAATACGTGGATAAACCTTCAAAATCGGCTATTTTTGGTCATTTTCGAATCCGAATTTTTTTTCCTGAATGCTTGTCCGTATTAATATGGCTTAAAGGTACTACGGTGCGAATTTCGTGAATTTTTATCCCGGGACCCTGTCCGCCGAAAAAAACGTGGATAAACCATCAAAATCGGCTATTTTTGGTCATTTTCGAAACCGATTTTTTTTTTCCTGAATGCTTGTCCGTATTAATATGGCTTAAAGGTACTATGGTGCGAATTTCGTGAATTTTTATCCCGGTACCCTGTCCGCCTAAAAAACGTGGATAATAATCTTCAAAATCGGCAATTTTTGGTCATTTTCGAATCCGAATTTTTTTTCCTGAATGCTTGTCCGTATTTATATGGTTTAAAGGTACTATGGTGCGAATTTCGTGAATTTTTATCCCGGAACCCTGTCGGCCTAAAAAACGTGGATAATAACCTTCAAAATCGACAATTTTTGGTTATTTTCGCATCCGAATTTTTTTTCCTGAATGCTTATCCGTATTTATATGGTTTAAAGATACTATGGTGCGAATTTCTTTAATTTTTATCCCGGGACCCCGTCGGCCAAAAAACCGTGGATAATAACCTTCGAAATCGTCAATCTTTGGTCATTTTCGAATCCGAAATTTTTTTTGCTGAATGTTTGTCCTTATTTATATGGGTTAAAGGTACTATGGTGCGAATTTCGTGAATTTTTATCCCGGGACCCTGTCGGCCTAAAAAACGTGGATACTAACCTTCAAAATCGACAATTTTTGGTCATTTTCGAATCCGAATTTATTTTCCTGAATGCTTGTCCGTATTTATATGGCTTAAAGGTACTATGGTGCGAATTTCATGAATTTTTATCCCGGGACCATGTCGGCCAAAAAAACGTGGATACTAACCTTCAAAATCTGCAATTTTTGGTCATTTTCGAATCCGAATTTTTCTTTCCTGAATGCTTGTCCGTATTTATATGGTTTAAAGGTACTATGGTGCGAATATCGTGAATTTTTATCTCAGGACCCTGTCGGACTAAAAAACGTGGATAATAACCTTCAAAATCGACAATTTTTTGTCATTTTCGCATCCGAATTTTTTTTCCTAAATGCTTGTCCGTATTTATATGGTTCATAGGTACTATGGTGCGAATTTCGTGAGTTTTTATTCCGAGACCCTGTCGGCCTAAAAAACGTGGATAATAACCTTCAAAATCGCCAATTTTTAGTCATTTTCGAATCCGAATTTTTTTTTCCTGAATGCTTGTCCGTATTTCTATGGCTTAAAGGTACTATGGTGCGCATTTCGTGAATTTTTATCCCGGGACCCTGTCGGCCTAAAAAACGTGGATAATAACCTTCAAAATCGATAATTTTTGGTCATTTTCGCATCCGAATTTTTTTTCCTGAATGTTTGTCCTTATTTATATGGCTTAAAGGTACGATGGTGCGAATTTCGTGATTTTTATCCCGGACCCTACCGCCGAAAAAACGTGGATAAACCTTCAAAATCGGCTATTTTTGGTCATTTTTGATCCCGGACCCTACCGCCGAAAAAAACGTGGATAAACCTTCAAAATCGGCTATTTTTGGTCATTTTCGAATCCGAATTTTTTTTCCTGAATGCTTGTCCGTATTAATATGGCTTAAAGGTACTACGGTGCGAATTTCGTGAATTTTTATCCCGGGACCCTGTCCGCCGAAAAAACGTGGATAAACCATCAAAATCGGCTATTTTTGGTCATTTTCGAAACCGATTTTTTTTTTTCCTGAATGCTTGTCCGTATTACTATGGCTTAAAGGTACTATGGTGCGAATTTCGTGAATTTTTATCCCGGTACCCTGTCCGCCTAAAAAACGTGGATAATAATCTTCAAAATCGGCAATTTTTGGTCATTTTCGAATCCGAATTTTTTTTCCTGAATGCTTGTCCGTATTTATATGGTTTAAAGGTACTATGGTGCGAATTTCGTGAATTTTTATCCCGGAACCTGTCGGCCTAAAAAACGTGGATAATAACCTTCAAAATCGACAATTTTTGGTTATTTTCGCATCCGAATTTTTTTTCCTGAATGCTTATCCGTATTTATATGGTTTAAAGATACTATGGTGCGAATTTCTTTAATTTTTAACCCGGGACCCCGTCGGCCAAAAAACCGTGGATAATAACCTTCGAAATCGTCAATCTTTGGTCATTTTCGAATCCGAAATTTTTTTTGCTGAATGTTTGTCCTTATTTATATGGGTTAAAGGTACTATGGTGCGAATTTCGTGAATTTTTATCCCGGGACCCTGTCGGCCTAAAAAACGTGGATACTAACTTTCAAAATCGACAATTTTTGGTCATTTTCGAATCCGAATATTTTTTCCTGAATGCTTGTCCGTATTTATATGGTTTAAAGGTACTATGGTGCGAATTTCGTGAATTTTTATCCCAGGACCCTGTCGTCCTAAAAAACGTGGATAATAACCTTCAAAATCGGCTATTTTTGGTCATTTTCGAATCCGAATTCTTTTTTCCTGAATGCTTGTCCGTATTAATATGGCTTAAAGGTACTATGGTGCGAATTTCGTGAATTTTTATCCCGGGACCCTGTCCGCCGAAAAAAACGTGGATAAACCTTTAAAATCGGCTATTTTTGGTCATTTTCGAAACCGATTTTTTTTTTTCCTGGATGCTTGTCCGTATTAATATGGCTTAAAGGTACTATGGTGCGAATTTCGTGAATTTTTATCCCGGGTCCCTGTCCGCCTAAAAAACGTGGATAATAATCTTCAAAATCGGCAATTTTTGGTCATTTTCGAATCCGAATTTTTTTTCCTGAATGCTTGTCCGTATTTATATGGTTTAAAGGTACTATGGTGCGAATTTCGTGAATTTTTATCCCGGAACCCTGTCGGCTTAAAAAACGTGGATAATAACCTTCAAAATCGACGATTTTTGGTTATTTTCGCATCCGAATTTTTTTTCCTGAATGCTTATCCGTATTTATATGGTTTAAAGATACTATGGTGCGAATTTCTTTAATTTTTATCCCGGGACCCCCGTCGGCCAAAAAACCGTGGATAATAACCTTCGAAATCGTCAATCTTTGGTCATTTTCGAATCCGAAATTTTTTTTGCTGAATGTTTGTCCTTATTTATATGGGTTAAAGGTACTATGGTGCGAATTTCGTGAATTTTTATCCCGGGACCCTGTCAGCCTAAAAAACGTGGATACTAACCTTCAAAATCGACAATTTTTGGTCATTTTCGAATCCGAATTTTTTTTCCTGAATGCTTGTCCGTATTTATATGGCTTAAAGGTACTATGGTGCGAATTTCATGAATTTTTATCCCGGGACCCTGTCGGCCAAAAAAACGTGGATACTAACCTTCAAAATCTGCAATTTTTGGTCATTTTCGAATCCGAATTTTTCTTTCCTAAATGCTTGTCCGTATTTATATGGTTTAAAGGTACTATGGTGCGAATATCGTGAATTTTTATCTCAGGACCCTGTCGGACTAAAAAACGTGGATAATAACCTTCAAAATCGACAATTTTTTGTCATTTTCGCATCCGAATTTTTTTTTCCTGAATGCTTGTCCGTATTTCTATGCTTTAAAGGTACTATGGTGCGAATTTCGTGAATTTTTATCCCGGGACCCTGTCGGCCAAAAAAGCGTGGATAATAACCTTCAAAATCGCCAATTTTTAGTCATTTTCGAATCCGAATTTTTTTTTCCTGAATGCTTGTCCGTATTTCTATGGCTTAAAGGTACTATGGTGCGAATTTCGTGAATTTTTATCCCGGGACCCTGTCGGCCTAAAAAACGTGGATAATAACCTTCAAAATCGATAATTTTTGGTCATTTTCGCATCCGAATTTTTTTTCCTGAATGTTTGTCCTTATTTATATGGCTTAAAGGTACGATGGTGCGAATTTCGTGATTTTTTATCCCGGACCCTACCGCCGAAAAAACGTGGATAAACCTTCAAAATCGGCTATTTTTGGTCATTTTCGATCCCGGACCCTACCGCCGAAAAAACGTGGATAAACCTTCAAAATCGGCTATTTTTGGTCATTTTCGAATCCGAATTTTTTTTCCTGAATGCTTGTCCGTATTAATATGGCTTAAAGGTACTACGGTGCGAATTTCGTGAATTTTTATCCCGGGACCCTGTCCGCCGAAAAAACGTGGATAAACCATCAAAATCGGCTATTTTTGGTCATTTTCGAAACCGATTTTTTTTTTCCTGAATGCTTGTCCGTATTACTATGGCTTAAAGGTACTATGGTGCGAATTTCGTGAATTTTTATCCCGGTACCCTGTCCGCCTAAAAAACGTGGATAATAATCTTCAAAATCGGCAATTTTTGGTCATTTTCGAATCCGAATTTTTTTTCCTGAATGCTTGTCCGTATTTATATGGTTTAAAGGTACTATGGTGCGAATTTCGTGAATTTTTATCCCGGAACCTGTCGGCCTAAAAAACGTGGATAATAACCTTCAAAATCGACAATTTTTGGTTATTTTCGCATCCGAATTTTTTTTCCTGAATGCTTATCCGTATTTATATGGTTTAAAGATACTATGGTGCGAATTTCTTTAATTTTTAACCCGGGACCCCGTCGGCCAAAAAACCGTGGATAATAACCTTCGAAATCGTCAATCTTTGGTCATTTTCGAATCCGAAATTTTTTTTGCTGAATGTTTGTCCTTATTTATATGGGTTAAAGGTACTATGGTGCGAATTTCGTGAATTTTTATCCCGGGACCCTGTCGGCCTAAAAAACGTGGATACTAACTTTCAAAATCGACAATTTTTGGTCATTTTCGAATCCGAATATTTTTTCCTGAATGCTTGTCCGTATTTATATGGTTTAAAGGTACTATGGTGCGAATTTCGTGAATTTTTATCCCAGGACCCTGTCGTCCTAAAAAACGTGGATAATAACCTTCAAAATCGGCTATTTTTGGTCATTTTCGAATCCGAATTCTTTTTTCCTGAATGCTTGTCCGTATTAATATGGCTTAAAGGTACTATGGTGCGAATTTCGTGAATTTTTATCCCGGGACCCTGTCCGCCGAAAAAACGTGGATAAACCTTTAAAATCGGCTATTTTTGGTCATTTTCGAAACCGATTTTTTTTTTTCCTGGATGCTTGTCCGTATTAATATGGCTTAAAGGTACTATGGTGCGAATTTCGTGAATTTTTATCCCGGGTCCCTGTCCGCCTAAAAAACGTGGATAATAATCTTCAAAATCGGCAATTTTTGGTCATTTTCGAATCCGAATTTTTTTTCCTGAATGCTTGTCCGTATTTATATGGTTTAAAGGTACTATGGTGCGAATTTCGTGAATTTTTATCCCGGAACCCTGTCGGCCTAAAAAACGTGGATAATAACCTTCAAAATCGACGATTTTTGGTTATTTTCGCATCCGAATTTTTTTTCCTGAATGCTTATCCGTATTTATATGGTTTAAAGATACTATGGTGCGAATTTCTTTAATTTTTATCCCGGGACCCCGTCGGCCAAAAAACCGTGGATAATAACCTTCGAAATCGTCAATCTTTGGTCATTTTCGAATCCGAAATTTTTTTTGCTGAATGTTTGTCCTTATTTATATGGGTTAAAGGTACTATGGTGCGAATTTCGTGAATTTTTATCCCGGGACCCTGTCAGCCTAAAAAACGTGGATACTAACCTTCAAAATCGACAATTTTTGGTCATTTTCGAATCCGAATTTTTTTTCCTGAATGCTTGTCCGTATTTATATGGCTTAAAGGTACTATGGTGCGAATTTCATGAATTTTTATCCCGGGACCCTGTCGGCCAAAAAAACGTGGATACTAACCTTCAAAATCTGCAATTTTTGGTCATTTTCGAATCCGAATTTTTCTTTCCTAAATGCTTGTCCGTATTTATATGGTTTAAAGGTACTATGGTGCGAATATCGTGAATTTTTATCTCAGGACCCTGTCGGACTAAAAAACGTGGATAATAACCTTCAAAATCGACAATTTTTTGTCATTTTCGCATCCGAATTTTTTTTTCCTGAATGCTTGTCCGTATTTCTATGCTTTAAAGGTACTATGGTGCGAATTTCGTGAATTTTTATCCCGGGACCCTGTCGGCCAAAAAAGCGTGGATAATAACCTTCAAAATCGCCAATTTTTAGTCATTTTCGAATCCGAATTTTTTTTTCCTGAATGCTTGTCCGTATTTCTATGGCTTAAAGGTACTATGGTGCGAATTTCGTGAATTTTTATCCCGGGACCCTGTCGGCCTAAAAAACGTGGATAATAACCTTCAAAATCGATAATTTTTGGTCATTTTCGCATCCGAATTTTTTTTCCTGAATGTTTGTCCTTATTTATATGGCTTAAAGGTACGATGGTGCGAATTTCGTGATTTTTTATCCCGGACCCTGCCGCCGAAAAAACGTGGATAAACCTTCAAAATCGGCTATTTTTCGTCATTTTCGATCCCGGACCCTACCTCCGAAAAAACGTGGATAAACCTTCAAAATCGGCTATTTTTGGTCATTTTCGAATCCGAATTTTTTTTTCCTGAATGCTTGTCCGTATTAATATGGCTTAAAGGTACTATGGTGCGAATTTCGTGAATTTTTATCCCGGGACCCTGTCCGCCGAAAAAACGTGGATAAACCTTCAAAATCGGCTATTTTTGGTCATTTTCGAAACCGATTTTTTTTTTCCTGAATGCTTGTCCGTATTAATATGGCTTAAAGGTACTATGTTGCGAATTTCGTGAATTTTTATCCCGGGTCCCTGTCCGCCTAAAAAACGTGGATAATAATCTTCAAAATCGGCAATTTTTGGTCATTTTCGAATCCGAATTTTTTTTCCTGAATGCTTGTCCGTATTTATATGGTTTAAAGGTACTATGGTGCGAATTTCGTGAATTTTTATCCCGGAACCCTGTCGGCCTAAAAAACGTGGATAATAACCTTCAAAATCGACAATTTTTAGTTATTTTCGCATCCAATTTTTTTTTCCTGAATGCTTATCCATATTTATAGGGTTTAAAGATACTATGGTGCGAATTTCTTTAATTTTTATCCCGGGACCCCGTCGGCCAAAAAACCGTGGATAATAACCTTCGAAATCGTCAATCTTTGGTCATTTTCGAATCCGAAATTTTTTTTGCTGAATGTTTGTCCTTATTTATATGGGTTAAAGGTACTATGGTGCGAATTTCGTGAATTTTTATCCCGGGACCCTGTCGGCCTAAAAAACGTGGATACTAACCTTCAAAATCAACAATTTTTGGTCATTTTCGAATCCGAATTTTTTTTCCTGAATGCTTGTCCGTATTTATATGGTTTAAAGGTACTATGGTGCGAATTTCGTGAATTTTTATCCCAGGACCCTGTCGTCCTAAAAAACGTGGATAATAACCTTCAAAATCGACGATTTTTGGTTATTTTCGCATCCGAATTTTTTTTCCTGAATGCTTATCCGTATTTATATGGTTTAAAGATACTATGGTGCGAATTTCTTTAATTTTTATCCCGGGACCCCGTCGGCCAAAAAAACCGTGGATAATAACCTTCGAAATCGTCAATCTTTGATCATTTTCGAATCCGAAATTTTTTTTGCTGAATGTTTGTCCTTATTTATATGGGTTAAAGGTACTATGGTGCGAATTTCGTGATTTTTTATCCCGGGACCCTGTCGGCCTAAAAAACGTGGATACTAACCTTCAAAATCGACAATATTTGGTCATTTTCGAATCCGAATTTTTTTTCCTGAATGCTTGTCCGTATTTATATGGCTTAAAGGTACTATGGTGCGAATTTCATGAATTTTTATCCCGGGACCCTGTCGGCCAAAAAAACGTGGATACTAACCTTCAAAATCTGCAATTTTTGGTCATTTTCGAATCCGAATTTTTCTTTCCTGAATGCTTGTCCGTATTTATATGGTTTAAAGGTACTATGGTGCGAATATCGTGAATTTTTATCTCAGGACCCTGTCGGACTAAAAAACGTGGATACTAACCTTCAAAATCGACAATTTTTGGTCATTTTCGAATCCGAATTTTTTTTCCTGAATGCTTGTCCGTATTTATATGGTTTAAAGGTACTATGGTGCGAATTTCGTGAATTTTTATCCCAGGACCCTGTCGTCCTAAAAAAACGTGGATAATAACCTTCAAAATCGGCAATTTTTGGTCATTTTCGAATCCGAATTTTTTTTCCTGAATGCTTGTCCGTATTTATATGGTTTAAAGGTACTATGGTGCGAATTTCGTGAATTTTTATCCCGGAACCCTGTCGGCCTAAAAAACGTGGATAATAACCTTCAAAATCGGCAAGTTTTTGCCATTTTCGAATCCGAACTTTTTTTTACTAAATGCTTGTCCGTATTAATATGGCTTAAAGGTACTATGGTGCGAATTTCGTGAATTTTTATCCCGGGACCCCGTCGCCTTAAAAACGTGAATAACAACCTTCAAAATCGGCAATTTCTGGTCATTTTCAAATCAGATTTACGGGCCTTTTTGGTCATTCGACAATTTTTGGTCATTTTCGAATCTGATTTACGGGCGTTAATATACACAATTTTCGGAATTTCCGATTTCCGGGACAAAAACGCCCGTAAATCTTAGAGATGGTTTCTTCGGTCAGTTGAAACAGTCGCACAAGTTTTGAGAAAAAAGGACTCGATTGAGAGCTTCGTTTCATTTAGGAGTTGAAAGTGTAGTTGAGACTCCAGAATTCCAGATAGTTGATTATACATGCAAGTATAGAACTAGAACTGAAGTTAGGTATGCAACGACGCCCTCACGGTATTAAGACGGGATGGTGAATCGATAACATGCCAAGTCATATAAATATTAGTACTTCGTAAGCATTTATAAAAGAAAAACAAAAAAAAAATAAAAAAAAAAAAAGCGAAGGAAAAGGAAAAAAAAGCTTCTCATTTTTCATGGTGGTGTGGGTGGTTGTAAACTTGTCGTCCATGGAACAGTTATTCTTCTTTGCCGTCTTTGCCTTTGCCCCCCTTTAAGAAACGCATCCACCAGTATGCAGAGGATTTAGGGTGACGAGTGAGGCCGTTCTTGTAGTCCACGTAAACTAAACCGAAACGTTTGGTATAACCTTGTTGCCATTCAAAGTTATCTAGCAATGACCATGCAAAATATCCCTTCAGATTTACGCCATCCCTGCAGATGGAAGTATGTCGGATATGATTACAGTGGAATAAATCTGACGGTTTCCGACTTTCCGGCACACTTTTTTGTGCAATAGGGTTGTCAGTGGCTTGCTATGACATGTGATAACGACGTCAAATAAAAACAGACGAGGTTGACGAGCAAACGTTTTTGCACAATGTTTATATTAAGGAAAATGAGATTCGGGTTCTTCAAAAGAGATTCATACCTATGTTACTCAAACTCGTTTAGAAGTACCTGACACGGGTACGTGTCCAAGTGTTGGACTCGGCTATTTATAGAAAAATATGCACATTTTGGTCTAAAATGAGGTGCCCATGTGTCATACCCATGTCCGAGTATCGAGTGTCGAGTGTCGGACACGGGTACGCGAGGAAATTAGAAGAGTCGGAGTAACATAGAGTCATACTTGAGGGCTTCTCCAACGGCGGCTACATATTGCTTGTAGTAGTTGACTCTCATCTTGTCATCGAGTACTTCATGAAGCTCGGCTGAAGCGTTGTCTTGATCATCCATTCCTAACAATCACACAACATTTGCAATTTAGCCCACTACGAGATTTGAGATCAGCTAACAGGAATCATGATCTTCTCGGGCATCAGTTAGAAAAGTACAAATACCGTTTTCAGTAACAAAAATCGGAGGATTGTTGTATCTTTGGGATATGTATGCAAGAGTTTTCTTGATTCCCCAAGGTACTACATAAAGCCATTCCGATGCTGCCTGTCGTTCAATTGGACATAATCAGTAAAAAAACTAGACGCGATAATTTTGTTTTAAAAAAAAAAGCGAACAAAAAAGTTGGCGAAGGATGCACGAATACCCTTTCACCAATCTTTTCACCGTCTTCCCACTCATCTGTTCAATGGAACAAGAAGACCATAAGAACAGAAGATGTATCGGGAAAGAAGCGTCTAAAGAGATTTAGTATTTACCGATTCTATCTACTCCTTGTGCTGCATAAAAGTCGTGTTCTTCAGAATTCTCAGTTGAGTGTGTAATATACCGAGTCGTATAGTGATTTAAGCCTAAAAAGTCGACAGAGTTACGGAGCAGATCTTTCTCCTCGTCAGAGAATTTAGGAAGCCGCTCTCCGAGTCTTTCACGCATCGTAAGGGGATAATCTCCGAAAAATATTGGATCCAAATACCTACATCAAACACAAACTTTGATTATCAGTAAACAAAATGATAAAGGAATCGGACGATAAGGTCAATCCATGCTCAAGTCCGTCTTCCGTGCATGGTTTTAAATCTCGGCCGATACGATACGACTCGGCCGAGTTGTATCGGATTTTCACTCTACCGATGCGAGATATCGCCCGAGAAATCACCGAGATTCCATGTGATCCGCCCGGGATGGCCGATTAAGGTCCGGTTACACCGCTACCGCGACTGCGACCGATACCGAGATTTAAAACCATGCTTCCGTGTAATAATTTTGATTAATCATTTGAGAAGGGAAACTCTAAGCTGAATAACTGAAGTAAACTGTTGTATCAGTTCATATACCATCCTAGCTGGAAATCGAGTCGTCGTTGTGCAGCAGCTTTATCTTCCTCGCTCTCGGATAGAGGCTCCGCCCATTCACAATCTGGTGAGATCCCAATCTGTCCCCCTTGCATCTCCTATATGAAGAGAATGGAGTAAGTAAAGAAGAACAATAAACGGAACTAAACTTATAGAACCGAACCCCACTTAACCTAACCTAAAGTGAAGTGAACTGAAATTAATTCCGAAAGAACGGGGGGAAATGACACTTGGTGCACACACAGGTAACCGTAATTTGACTACATGGGAACTATGTTACTCCGACTCTTCTAATTTCCTCGCGTACCCGTGTCCGATACTGGACACTCGGACATGGGTATGACACATGGACACCTCATTTTAGACCAAAATGTGCATATTTTTCAATAAAATAGCCAAGTCCGACACTTGAACACGTACCCGTGTCGGGTACTTCTAAACGAGTCTGAGTAACATAGCATGGGAATACGACTGAACTCAACTCGTAGTCATTCAGCAACGCCTTTTTTCTTTTTCAATTTCTAGAAAAAAGCCATACCTTGTACTTCATCCTGTAGATGGAAACAGCTGAAGCATGAGCGAGAAGCTGGTGGTGTGAAGCCAAATACGGTTCTGTCGATGGATTTTCTTTTCTCCCTGGAGCAAATATTCCGATGCAATGTCCATTTATCGCAGTTTGAAGAGGCTCATTAAACGTGATCCAGTTCTTCACTCTATCCCCAAAATTTGCAAAGCAAGCCTCTGCATAAAGCGCAAAGTATTTGCTGGAATTTTCCACTTGTTAAGTATGTTCGTCATCTCGCCACAGAAGTGATACTTTTTATTTTGGCAGAAACAATATGGAATAGCTCACAGTTTGGGTAAAATGCAATTTATTCTAGACCAGTACGTTGCAATTATGTTACTCTGACTCTTCTAATTTCCTCACGGACCCGTGTCCAACACTCAGACACTCGGACATGGGTATGACACTTAGACACCTCATTTTAGACCAAAATATGCATATTGTTCAATAAAATAGCCGAAGCCGGGTCCAACACTTGGACATGTACCCGTGTCGGATACTTCTAAACGGGTCTGAGTATTAATGACGTCTCTAAATACTACTCGTAAACACTTGTAAACTGGACTTACGCTATGTCCTTGTTCAACCACCCTCCCATTGACTGCTGAAGGTGTAACGGAAGATCCCAGTGGTACAAAGTAACATACGGCTGAATACCTGCAAATGAAAACTAGATTGTTATGTCAAATCACTGTTGAGCTCTATGTTAGTCCGACTCTTCTAATTTCCTCACGTACCCGTATCCGACACTCGACACTCGGGTATGGGTATGACACTTTGACACCTCATTTTAGACCAAAATATGCATCTTTTTCAATAAAATAGCCGAGTCCGACACTTGAACACGTGCCCGTATCGGATACTTGTAAACGAGTCTGAGTAACTTAGGTTGAGCTGAAAGAAATATTTCCGTACAACAAATAGATCGTACCTCGCTCAAGAAGAGCGTTAATTAGATTGTTGTAGTAATTGACCCCTTCATCATTAATCTTAGTCCCAAGACCATCTGGAAACACAGAGACGAGCATCATTACATGTAACTTGAAGTCAGGAAGTCGTGAACTATATTCATAACGAGGATCAAACTGAATAGACGCAAAACAGCAAAAGTACGTTATTACCAGGGAATATACGGGACCAGGATATTGAGAACCGATAAGCATCAAAACCCATCATAGATATGAGTTCTACATCTTCCTGTCAACCAGCGTACATACATAGTCATGCACTCATGCCTAATTCATGTCACGTCACAACTTCAAAATATTACGGAAACAAGTTTCAACTCACAGGGACGAAACTGCATACAACTAATCAACCTAATTCATGCGCATTGAAGAAAGGTGAACTGATTTCGGTTCTGTCCATTAACTGAAAAGGAAACAACGTAAAACGAACCTTGTAGCGATGATACTGATCAACTGCTACATCTCCATTGCTGCCGTCAACAATGTTGCCTAAACCAACAGCCATAAATACAACATTGATCAAATTCATTTCCTTATTTTTCCTAATTCTTCATAAATAAACGCATGTCAACAAGACTAGCTTAAATTACCTTTAGTATGTGAAAAATCGTCCCAAATACTCGGACCTCTGTTACCCTCATTCCATGCTCCTTCAACCTATATAATACCAACTAGCCGTGTTACTTCAACACTTCATATCACCTCCCATACCCGTGTCTGACACTTGATCCCTGGACATACCGACTCGGACACTTCATTTTAGACCAAAAACTTGAACTTTTTTCATAAAATAGCAGTGTCCGATACTTGGATACGTACCCGTGTTCGGCCCTTCAAGCCGACTAGCCGAGTCAGAGTAACATAGCCAACTAGGCCATAATCAATCAGTAGAAGTTAAGCGATTACCCTTTCAATTAACGGAAATTCTCAAATAAGACCGTTGTACATCATACAACTACTTTAAAATAGCTTATGTACATATACTACTACACAAAAGCTCATTGAAAATGGGTATTATCCGTCACAAACTCAAAACGGATACTGCCCTTCTCACAATCTGCAAATGACACTATCCATGGAGTCTCCTGCCACCACACTATCCGTCTTCGCCTTGTAACAAATAACAAATAATACCCGTCTTCAATGAGATTACGACCATGGGCACTATCGATAACTCCGTCTTAAACAAGAATTTGCGCTTTTCAGGGTAAAATTACGACCTGTAGATCATCTTAGACTAAAATCTCGGCGTCGAGAAGAAATGTAGAAGATCCAAATTTACATCATCAATAAAAGTCAAACTGAAATAATTACACTAACACATGCATAACTAGGGATTTGAATCTGAGCCTTTTTTTTTATGGATACCTCCGTCTTAACCACTACACAGAGACCGTTTCTTTCCCATATAAAAACCCAGAAAAAAATCATAGAATAACATACAAACAACCCAAATAAAAACCCAGAAAAAATCAGAAAAAAATCAGAAATTAACAAGATCCAGAAAAAGAGAAAGAAGGGTAGACCTGATAAGCAGAAGTGGCAGCACCAAAGACAAAATGAGGAGGAAAAAGGGTTCTTGAAACATCTGATGAATTAGTAGTGAGGGTTAAGTTAGTGGGTTTTTTCGCCATTGTTGTAAATTTACGTTTGCTTGAGCTTACAATAAGTGAGTTGGGTTGTATTAATGGAGTAGAATACAAGGAAGAAGATCCAGTAATCTTCGATAAAATGGACATTGATGTGGAGTATTTATATGGAAAAGAAATGGCGAAAACTGGGAATCTTTGAACAGTGTTTGTACTTGTAAAAGTTGTAATAACGGTGACATTTTTTTTGATGATATTTGGAGGTTCGATTAGGCGATCAAATGCAGGTTTGGATGAGGTACGACTCGTACGAGTTATGGGTCACGACTCGGGATTAGGATATGTTTGACTTTCATTTTATGGGTAAATAAGCGGATTTGGGAATGGTTAGTAGATCGTATATTTGTAAATTTCTAAAAATGCGTTTTAGACCATTAAAGCTAGCTATCAGCACGGGCTGACACGCCTCGACCTGGCCCGCCGTATTCAGTCTCTCAACACACAGCTCGTCCCGCATTGGCTCGCGCTCCCTTCCCTGGCCTGACCCGAGTTAGGAAACTCAAACCCAACCAACCCTCGATCCGCCTACTTGTATTAAAAATTACATAACCTTAAACCCTTATCCTGCCCTCGAGCCCGGCCAGAGCCGACCCACTCGTCCACTCCTAGCTTGGCATGGGCCTAACCAAATGAGCATGGCCCGCCTCCAGCACGGCCCGGTCTGAGCCTGCCCCGAAGATAGCTCTAGACCCGACCCAGCTCGCCCACTCCTAGCTTGGCACAGGCCTAACCAAATGAGCCTGGCCCGCCTCCTGGTCAGCACGGCCCAGTTTGAGCCTACCCCGAAGATAGCTCTGTAGACTACCACTTTTTCTCTATTGCACCGCCAGCCAGTGTGGTAACGTGTTTTCCAATAGTAGTCAGATTTGACTGTAAAATAGTTACAAAATCTCGTCTAAAAAGAGATTAATTGAATCTTGAACGGTTATTTATAACTCTTAACCTAAACAAACAAAAAGCGAGTTCTATGCTACCTGACGCTACCGAACAGGTTCAACTTGTTATTAAAAATGCTAACTATTTAACGACTTTTTAGCCTAAAATCGTCACTTTTTTATATGATCGTGTCATCGTACAACCGCTTCATAGTATAATTTGCGAACTAGAGAACAAAAAAGCTGACTCGCAAGACGTATAAAATGATGTGACTCATACAAACTGCCATGTTATATAACGTACGTTCACATGGTGACATGGGACATGCATCACTTACCCGTTACGAGTTACGAGTCACGACTTACGAGTGTATGATCTTGACGGTTTTGATCTTTTTATTCACTTTTGACGTACTACTATGACACATTCATGTGAATACAATTCGGGTTAGTTTATTTGTCACAATCCAAATACATTTACGTGCCAACGGCATGAATCAAAAACGCATCATCCTCGTAAAATATTAGGCTGTTGGAAAAATCGCATGCCATCGACAAATTTCCTAGGTAAGCACGTAGTTAACGGACTAATATTTAAAAACCGCCCCAATATCTTCGAAGTAGATTTCGTCATCAATTAGTTTGGTATGATTCTTGATTCAAAACCGTCTTGTGGACTTCATCGCTAGCTAGCCCCATGTAAGCGTGACAAAACCGCCGAAAGGGGAACAAAAATTCAACCTAACACTAACGGACCTGGCGTGACTCGTGGGTGTGTGACGTACCGTACACTGCAACAGATGAAATTCGGAATTAAGGGGAACTGTACAGCGAGGCGGTATACCCGCGTTTTCCAAGAGTAGATTCGTTCTTGTAACGACACTTTCAACTAAGCTAGTTACGTAGAGCAGTGACAGTGTGTCACTCAGCTTCGAGTTCTGCAGCAAATTTCTCGAGGCGCTCTTCCTCAGCATGTTGGTCTCGGATTAATGAATGGTTCACAGAACCATCATCTTCAACCGCGTGTATTTCTCGACCTCCAAACCTTCCGAGTTCATGACAGAAATTTCTATCAGCATAAATGAAAACAATATAGTTGTTCTTCCTTGTAAATATGTAAAGACTGAATAATCCGGGTACGTACCACCTTCCATCCATTAGTTGTATACACTTCTGTGCATCTTTCCGATCCTTGTACCTTACCAAGACAACCCCGTGTGGGTGATTTTCACAAACCTGCGATGAAAAAATCCGAGTTGAAGCTCCGAGTTGAAGCGAGCTAGCAATACAAAGTACAAACTGAAAGCGAGCTTCACCTCTCGGTGGCAAGTGGCGAAGCCAGATATAATTGGAATCGAGACAGAAAGGGGTTCAATTTATCACTCGTGGAAGTATAGAACAAGTATCTAGCAACTCAGGAGGACGCGCGCGTTTGTGTGTGTGTGTGCGTGCGCGCGACAAGAAAAAATTCATTTACGAGTATCTCTTACTAATAGGGGTGAGCAAGTTTCTACGAATCATTTTACCTTCACCGAATCCACCGGACCAAGTTTCATACATTCCTCACGAATATCGGCCTCAAGTTCTTCACGTAGATTCAGGTCTTCCTGAAAAAAGGCATCTCCGTTAAATCTTTTTTATGATGCTGGCTCGGCTAATAGTTAAATATAACAGAACATAATGATGTGTAACGACACTAAATTTGTCTCATTTTTATCGTCTATTTTGAATTTGATTATCAACTTTGACGATTCATTTCTCCAAATATATGCAATGTCAAATTTGTCATGTTTGATTTACCGAAATCAACAATTTTCATATTACCTTCCGAAAATTGTTCTAATAGTAGTCTATTTGGAGTAAATAGCGATTGAAACGAACTACGTGACCGACCAACTATTACAATACCAAAAGTTTGCTACCCCAAAAAATTATTCTAGCTCTACCCCGGGCATGGTTTTAAATCTCGGTATCAGTCGTAGTCGCGGTAGCGGTCCTTAATCAGCCACCGTGGACGGATCACAGTGAATCTCGGTGATTTCTCTTATCGGTAGAATGAAAATCTGATACAACCCGGACGAGATTTAAAGCCATGGCCCCGGGGCCCCTACTTGGAGGGACGGTTATATTTGGAAATAAAGAGATACTCCGTATAACTTAATCTTGCATTGCTTTTAGTTATTAATACTACTGGTTCAAAATCATGTGCTTTCATGAGGAAAATGACATCGACAATCTACAAGACAATCACAATACGCAAAACTTACTCTCATTTCTGCTGTCGTGAACATGTTACTGAGGACCACCGTGGCAGGAAATATGAGCTTTGAATCATCACGACCACCTGATATATATACAAAGAAAACTTAAATCATGAAGTGATGATGGACTAAAAACTGAACTTCCACAAGGACTTTTCCGAGATTTGTATAATTGTATACCTTGAACAATTTAATAAATAAATATAACATATTCTTCATTATTACGAAAGAAAAAAAGGTATTGCCCCCTATTACACGGAAACGAAGCAAAATGTGCATGAATGAAAGGAAGTTCAGATAAAACACTGAAAAACGAGAAATTATCAAGTAAAAGGACTAGTATCCTGATGATAACGGAAACACATCATTCTCAACAATCTCTTAACAGAAAGCTTTAACAACGAGAACTGAACCAACGTAATTCATGCATGCAGAAAAACAGCAAATTCAACCACCGAGTAACAATGACCAAAGCAAAACTGAAACTTTGTTCCCGAAATAAAAAAGAACAGAAACGTACCCCAACCAAGCATCTTATCTTCAACCTTCTTTAATTTACTTTTCTTTTTCTTATCTGATTGCTTCGGAACAAATTTCTCTCCTGAAACATTAAAGTTTTATCAGTAAAATAAACAGCCTCAACCCATCAGAGCATTGCATACACACAGGTTCCAAGGCTAGACTGTCATATCACTTATATGCTACGGAGTACAAAAGAAACCAAATGGCCCTCGCTATCAGGAGGACTGCGCGCTAATTTGAAGTACCTTTCTGCTGAAACTTAGCTTGGGTTACCGTCATCAGAGTGCTCCCTCCAGGCCGAAAGGACGTCCCATCCAGAATTTGCAATGCCAAGGGGACTGATGGCTCCTATAAAAAGTAGCAAAAGAAAATAGTTGTATAATAAGTATTCGCATTAGCAATTTTATTGCAGATTCGGGAAAAAAAACACAAAAAAAAAAACTAATACCTTGAGATAAGTAACAAGTGCGTCTCCCTTTTTCTTTCCCGTCGCCTTGTCAAAATATAGTTTCACTCGGGGCTTCTTGGTCTCAGGATCCTGTAAATGCATATAAGAGTCAATAGAATTCGGGAATGTATTCTAAACAATGTCCAAATTTCGTCAGCCAGTATCAAATCGAATCTGCCAGCATCTCATGCATCTTCATTTAGCACCAGAAGGTCGAAGCCATGGAGCAGATTTAGTCTACTTTCAACTTCTACTCAAATTCAATGGGCTAGATTTCAACACGTGACAACTGACGACTGGTAAAAAGGGTAAACAACATAAGTACACAATCAACCGAGATTCGAGAGAGTTCATAGACAGTGAATGATCCAACCCACAATTTAGAATGATGCAAAAGAAAAGAACAATTAATATGGAAGCAAAGTAAGGACGTAATATGTTCAAGCATGAAAATCAAGTTGAATAAGCATTCAATAAGGATATAGTCAGTAATCGGCTAAATGTATAAAAATATAAAGAACAATTTATATACTCCTAGACCATAATTCATCAGAAGGCCATGCAACTCCGAGTGGTGACGCAATGAACATCCTGGCAGATTACTCATTACAAAGTAAATGCTGCAAGTCATGCCGAACAAGCAACGCAATTTATGTACTCCCTCCAATTCAGCCTATTCTTCCCCTTTCTTTTTAACCAAAAATTAAGGAAATGAATTTGGACCACACAAATCACCCAACCCCACATGAAATTGAATTTGGGCCACAAAAAGCTTACCAAATAAGGAAAGAGGGAAGAAAACGTGATTATCGTCAATAAGGAAAGAGGGAAGAATAGGCTGAATAAAAGGGAGTATAAAAATAGGGGATGTAAAACGAGTATCGTGTAGTTATAAGCATTTGTGCATTACGTTCATGTATTAATCCAATACATCACTAGAATTCTCGTAGTTTCAAAGCTAAGAAGTGAGGACTGAGAAACAATACCCGACAATTGCAATGGTTTCTAAACGCTGGAAACATGTTATAATAATAAGTTTGCAGTTTTTAGAAACTAGAAACAAGAATCGATACTAAAAGAAGCATTAGTAAACTGAAATCTACCTCCTTGATTAAGCCACACTTGGAGAAAACCTCGACCACCTGCCAAAAAACGTGTGCTTGCATCATCAATAAACATTTCATACAGACAAGTAGACAAAACATGAGATGCATAAACAAGTAGTGGAAACTATGTGACTTTTTAGCACGACACGCAAGCTTGGGTTAGACGGTTCTGCTATTCTTTTAAGGATGTAAAGTTAACTTTTCAGAGAAAATTTGTTTTAGAAATTTGAAAGCCCGACACTATAGTTCAAAAATCTACACATCAACTTTCAAAACTATAATGAAACGTACTTCTTCGACTGTGACATCTTCGGGTAATCCAGTCACGTAAACATGGGTGTTGACTTTCAGCTCAAACCAACTATCTGGTGGCTTGTTTGCTTCCTGAAAAAGTATGTTACGAACAGAATGAGGACTAACTTCATCATACGCGGATCCATCTTCAATAAGGTTATCATAGTAACAAATACCTTCTTCTCCTCTTTCTTTTCAGGCTCTTTCCTCTTAGCATTTTTTTTGGTGTCAACATCTTCTACAGTTTCAACAGCTTTGTCATCTTCTTTTTCAAGAAGATCGTCTACTTTCAGTGTTGGAAAGACCTCTTCTTCTACTGCAAATACCATATCATCTAATGCATACCCTTCATTCCTACTCTCTTCAGACTCCTGCAATAAAACAAATCATAAAAACATTGAAAATCATATTGGAAACTCCACCAAAAGAACCACAGTAGCGATAGTGCCACAACTAAACAACCCTCCAAGTTGAGATTAATGAGCTATTGTAAAGAAGACCCACACGTATACATAACAGTCTCGAAAGACAATGAGGAAAATGTACAAGAAAACCCATTGAAGAACTTGAAAAGCAGTAAATGTGGCTACTAGTTAAAACTAACAACATCAACATCATCACATCTGCAGCATAGTAGATGTAATGTCATAATGAGAGAATATGTACGAGGTAGGAACGTAACGAGCAACATAGATATCATCAATATATCATCCCAATAGTGACGACCAGTTTCACAATGAAAAACTGGATACACAACGAAGACTTGAGCATCCTCAACTGTACATGACAGCTTGACCGCCTAATTTTTTCCAAACATTAAACAAGGTCGTATACCATGTCTTTCTCTACACATGGTATGGGTAAAGTACATTTAATCTCCTTTCCTGGCCATAGTCAGGAGACTTTGCATCGGTGTATTGGTCATCTAAAAAAATAAGCAAAACAGTTACGGAGGAGGGTGCAAAACATGGATCTGTCCAAGTATGAACTACTTCATTAAAGGTCTCGCATATGAGAAATCCACTGAACAAAGAGCCAAAATGAGATATCTTAGCTGAATGAAAAGAAAATCCCTGATAGCACAATCCTGGACAAGTGCTCATAGATATATTGAAAATAAGTCAAATACAACATATAAGCACCAGGAAAATAAAGCACACACCTGTGGCACCCATGCTCTGATACTACGATCCCATCTGTACAAAGTCCCGTCATCATCAATGAATTCTTGTTCTCCTTCAGGGGGTGTAGATGGTCTATCGAGCTCAAAGCCCTCCAATTCACCTGAAGCAGTGCCATTTTTCAGCAACTCGGCTTCAGCCTCGGCCTTCTTCACTTCACGTTCCCATTTCTCAAACTCATCATCATTGCTTACTGGAGCTGTACAAGATTCAGAATATGTAGAAATTGTCTCCTGCGGACAAACATTCGATTGTTCTTCATGTTCTAAAGACAAAGATTGAGTTTTATCCCTATATACTTCGGCCATTAACTCGGGAACTGAAGAAAGTTGCTGCCACTCAGATCTTCCTTCGCTCCATACAAAGGTACTCTCTGGCAGGTATCCATTTAAAAAATGTTCTGCCAACGAGGAATAAATATTTACACAAGTTTTTAGAAGTGCGGTACAAACAGAAATGTTTTCACATAACTGAATCATTGCAAGCAATAAAACTAAAAATGAGAAAGACAGAAAAAGAGACGTTTAATTTTACCTCGCAACTCTGATATTGTGTATGGCCCAATCTGCTGCTGATTTGCATCCAGGATATACCATCCAACTTCCGTATAAGCTTCATTAGTCGTTTGCACAAGTTGGCTCGTTATGTTCTCTTCCCCTAGTACATTCAAATTGAAAACCCTATTATAGTTAAGAGTCTAAAACAAAGCATGGCATATATGTCATTCCCAAGAGCACCCCTGTCCGCTGGCATGAATATAGTCAGCTACCTTTCACCTCAGAAATTAAAATTTATCGTACTTTATAAGCTAGAATGATAAATTCCACTAAAATAGCTTCTGTTACAAGAATCATTTAAAGAGCAAGCCACCAAAATAAGTAGCGAACTCACTTGTTACTCCGTTACGCATCTATTTAACCTCAATCAAAGCAACAAAAATAAAATGGTCGCCCTCTTCCATACAATTTCATTGAGCCGAGTAAGCTCATTCAACAGCCAGGAAGGATTTCCACTCCTCATATACAATCACATAATTAAAAATATCTAAGCTCCAAACATTAACCCACAAAACAAAAGAGAAGGCCCGATGTTCCCTAATCCTGAAATCACGTCATCTTTATAACGGCGGTTTAATCGTCGCTTATCCAAATGGATAGTCGATAAAGGGTTCACATTAAATCATACACTTTACGTATATACCATATCAGTAATGCAAACAATCGACAGTGCTCTCATTTCTATTCCCTCACTTTTCTTCCATGAAATTTCATTTCGCAAAGGAAGCTTCAACTCCTTTGGCAATAAAGTAAAACGGCTCACTAAACTAGCTGCTCGTCAATTAAAACCTCTTTGCCTTGTTAGCCTTTTTATGTTGTTAGCATAAGGGTAAGGCTGCGTACGTTCAACCCCCTTACCCCTCAACTTGCGGGAGCCCTTCAGGCACACTCGGGTAATGTTGGTAATGTTGTTGTTGAGTAGTATTCTAATAAAAGACAAATGATTGGGACGACGTGAGTAAAATTTACCTAGTTCATGGCAGCATAAACTTACTCATGTACCCAAATTACATAAACAACAAAAAGGGTTTTACATTCACAGATTTCAAAAACAAATTCAATCAAGGGTAAGGCTGCGAACGTCCGACCCTTTAGACCTTCAGGCACTCCGGTAAGGTTGTTGATGAGGAGTATTCTAGTAAAAGATAAATTATTGGTACGGAGTGAGTACAAATTTAGCCTACGAAGTTCGAAGAACGAGAAAAGCAACCTCATTTCCCTAATTCACGGCAGCACAAACTTCATCATATACTCAAAATTTACATAAACAACAAAAGGGTTTTCACATTCACAGATTTCAAAAACAAATTCAATCAAGGGTAAGGCTGCGTACGTTCGACCCTCTTACTCCACAACTTGCAGGATCCCTTCAGGCACCTATGTTACTCTGACTCGGCTTGAAGGGTCGGACACGGGTACGTACCCAAGTGTCGGACACGGCTATTTTATGAAAAATGTTCAAGTTTTTGGTCTAAAATGAAGTGTCCGAGTGTCATACCAATGTTCAAGGATCAAGTGTTAGACACGGGTACGGGAGGTCATATGAAGTGTCGAAGTAACAGAGTCAGGCACTCGGGTAATCAGGTAATGTTGTTATCGAGGAGTATTCTAATAAAACACAAGTGATTGGGACGGAGTGAGTACAAATTTAGCCTACGAAGTTCAAAGAACGAGAAAAGCAACCTCATTTCCCTAATTCACGGCAGCACAACCTTCATCATATACTCAAAATTTACATAAACAACAAAAGGGTTTTTACATTCACAGATTTCAAAAAAAAATTCAATCAAGGGTAAGGCTGCATACGTTCGACCCTCCTACTCCGCAACTTGCAGGATCCCTTCAGGCACTCGGGTAATCGGGTAATGTTGTTATCGAGGAGTATTCTAATAAAACACAAGTGATTGGGACGGAGTGAGTACAAATTTAGCCTACGAGGTTCGACGAACGAGAAAAGCAACCCCATTTCCCTAATTCATGGCAGCATAAACCTCATCATATAATCAAAATTAACATAAACAACAAAAGGGTTTTTACATTCACAAATTTCAAAAACAAATTCAATCAAGGGTTTCAATATAATTGATAAACCCAGTTCCCTAATCACTACGATAAATGCAATTAATCAAAAAAATCATACAAAAATGACAAATTTAACGAAGCAAAAAAGAAATAAACTTCATCATATAATCAAATTAACATAAACAACAAAAGGGTTTTTCCACTCACAAATTTCAAAAACAAATTCAATCAAAGGTTTCACAATAATTAACAAACCCAGTTCCCTAATCACTAAAATAAACGCAATTAATCAAAAAAACATATAAAAATGACAAATTTAACGAACCAGAAAAGGGAATTAATTACCAGTAGGAGGAATAGTAGAGGTATCAACTGAAGACGACATCGTTTAATCTTGGGTTGTTATTACTGTTCTTCCTCAAATTAGGTTAAATTTAGGTTAATAAAGTTGAAATCTTTACTATAAAAATTGGATTTTTAAGTGATGAATTTCTGGGTAATTCGTGAATAACAGTAGACTAAAACACACAGGTGATTGATTGATTACAAACTTCATTTCATCTCTCCATTGTTGCGGGCTTGCAGCGTTTATGGCGACTTGGACATTGGGTCTTTGGACACTTGGAGTCTTGGATAGACGGGTCTTTGTTCTTAGTACCCCTTACAAAGTTGCTACAAGAGATAATCTCGTAAACGGGTTAATTGGATCGGATCGAATTAGGTTGGGTTTGTAAGTTTGTTCGATGGTTTTGTATATAGCGGAAATGGTTGAATGGTCGATCTGTTATTTTGAATGTCGTATGTGTTTGGAGGAGAGTGTGTTATTATCGGGTTATTTTAGGTGTAAACTAAAACTGGATTTACTACTTCGTGTTGATATGAGTTATTTTGAATTGAGTCATTTTCAAGCTCCTAGTTGAATTGAAGTTACTTCTCGACTACTCGTAGTAAAATTTAACAAAAAAACCGTGCTGCGAAATTACCTACAGATTAAGTTTTTTCGGTTCGTTTTGGGCTAGGTGTTTTTTGGTCGGATTAATTATGAATTCAACAAAGTTGAAGTCCAATAGCGGTTGGAGCTTAGTCTCACACTCTCAACGCATATCTATATAATTTAATTGGTGGCGATTTAAAATAATGTCATTCGGACATAAAATTGGTAAGGCGACCTCTCTAACCAGGCACCAAGAAAGAATTGAATCCCGTTTTTGTTACAGGTTACTATTTGAATATTACAAAGGATTCAAGAAAACTTTAAATATCTTAAAATCATATTATTAAAATTCGATGTTATGTAATCATAGCGAAATTCTAGTTACAAATGAGCTAACTTAAGTGGTTGATTTATACCTACAATATAAGCGCATACATTTAAACAAAAAAAATATTTTAAAACAAATATAGTTTTCTATGAAATCGTTTGCCTAATTTTTTTTTATATCAACAACAGCTAGTCTTGCTTGTGACGGGTCGGGTGGAGAGACGGATAATGACACTCACAAAACGAATAGGGGACAAGGTGGGGCACCCCCATGTGCTTTCCTCTCTCTCCTCTAAATGGGCATTTTGTGAGACAAAATGGTATCCGTCTTCTCCTTGTAACGGATACCCTCCGTCTACAATGAGAATTTGTGTATCAACAAATTGGCCAAACTTTGGACTCATTGTACTAGTTTACTACCAAAAGACAACAACCAAGCATGTCCAAACCTCAACCAAAGATAATTTAAACTAGTTGTATAGTAGTTAAAAAAGAAGTAAAATTTAAAATACCGTGCAATAACACGGAATCTGCAGTAGTACCCATTACGACAGTTTATACCAAATTCAACAATAACAATTCAGCCCCATTACAAAAGTTTCGGTCAGACTTTCTTGTAACAATCATAAATTATCAGAGCCTGTAATGTGACATCGAAATTTAGTACACTCAACAACAACCAAAGATCGTTTCACAAAAAAAAAAAAAACAACAACCAAAGATCTAGATCTAAATTTCTTACCACTATTAAACTAGCCGTTGCACTCTTAATGGCCTTAACTATCTTCCATTTCCAACACCCAAAACCCTACTACTAACGGACACATTTCACCAACTTTTCAAATATATAACCGTTACTCCCTCCCCCTATTTCTTCCACTCTCACACTCACACTCCCCAAAACCACCTCCAAATCCTACCAAAATTCTCAACAATCTCCCAAAATCAATCAAAACCCGTCTCCGAAATCCGATTCCACAAAATGGGTATCCAATTAGGTTCAATACAAACCAATGAACCACACTACAAAACCAAAAAACTCTTCTTACTCTCCAACTACATGCTCTTAGGTGCATCATCAAGTTGCATTTTCCTAACCCTTTCGCTTCGATTAATCCCGTCTCTTTGCGGGTTCTTCTTCATTTCCCTCCATCTCTTGACCATCTTAGGTGCCTTGGCCGGGTGCCACGCAGCCGGCCAAGGCCAAGGCAATTCAAAATGGTTCATTACTCACATGGTTGCCACTGTTCTTACTGCAATCTTTCAAGGGTCAATATCAATCTTGATTTTCACTCGAACCGACGATTTCTTAGCTAATCTTAAGTCTTATGTGATGGAAGGGAATGGTGTGGTGATTTTGAAGTTGGCTGGTGGGCTTTGTGCTGCCATTTTTGTGCTTGAGTGGATTGTTTTGACTGTTGCTTTCTTTTTGAAGTATTACTCTGTCGTCGAATGTGGCGGCGGTGGCGGTGGTGGTGGCGGCGGTGATGGTGGTGGTAAGAGGAGTAATAAGGTTGGGAGTTCTGAGGAAGAGTTGGGGTACTTGCCTTACCCTTCTTCCTCATTTAATGTCTAGATATCGAGTTTTTTTTAGAAGGGTAAGGCTGCTTATATCAGACCTCCGTTCAACTCTGAAGTTGCGAATTTCGTTGTAGTGTGCATCTTTCTTTGATGCTATGAGTTGAATTAATGGGAAATGTGTATTTTTCATTTTATGAATTTAATTGATTTGTTGGAAATTGTTGTAATGTGTTCAATATATTTGTGTGATTGTTCTTTTTTTTTTGAAGTATATGGTAGTGAATACAATGTCTAAAATCTCATAAGCACGGAAAAGGCGGAGTTTTAAAAGGTCGCGTAGTGAAATGATGTTGAAAAAAAATGAAAAGACACGCGGTTTTTACCATGGTCATTGTCACAACTCGTCTCTCCTTTGTCCGGGACTATCAAACCAACTAAATAAAATGTCCGCAATGGGGCAATCTCATAAAGAATGAAAAAGTTAGAAAAATAAATGAAAATTAATAGTCGCCTAGTGAAATAATGGTGTAAAAAATGAAAAGACACGCGGTTTTTAACATGGTCGTTTTCACAACTCGTCTCTCCTTTTGTCCGGGACCAACTAAATAAAATGTCCGCAATGGAATCTCATAAAGAATGAAAAGTTGGAAAAATAAATAAAAATTAAATTAATGCTGAAAAAAAGGAAAGGGCGCGCGGTTTTTATCATGGTCATTGTCACAACGCGTCTCTCCTTTGTCCGAGACTATCAAACCAACTAAATAAAATGTCCGTAATGGCGCAATCTCATAAAGAATGAAAAAATTTGGAAAAACAAATAAAAATTAAGAGTCGCCTAGTGAAATAATGCTGAAAAAAATGAAAAGGCACGCGATTTTTACCATGTTCGTTTTCACAATCTCTCTTTTGTCCGTGACTGGCTTTATCACTTGCCAACTAAATGTCCGCAATGGCGCAATCTCATAAAGAATGAAAAAGTTGGAAGAATTAAAAAAAAATTAAGAGTCGCCTAGTGATTGATTATGCTGAAAAAAATGAATAAGGCACCCGGTATAATGCTGAAAAAACCCGAAAAGGCACGCGGTTTTTTTTACCATGGTCGTTTTCACATTCTCTCATTTGTCCGGGACTGGCTTTTGTATCACTTAGCCGGGACTGGCTTTTGTATCACTTAGCCAACTAAAATGTCCGGCAATGGCGCAATCTTGTAAAGAACGAAAAAGTTGGAAAAATAAATAAAAGTTAAGAGTCGCGTAGTGGATGCTGGAAAAAAATGAAAAGGCACACGGTTTTTACCATGGTCGTTTGTCACAACTCGTTTCCCTTTGTCCGGGACTGGCTTTTGTATCACCAAGCCAAACTTAAACTGGGTTTTCCCGACTCATGGCGATACAAAGTATCGGAGTGACACCCCGGTTGGCAGCAGGAGGTCGGAAAGGGAAGAAACCAAATTCGACTGAAAAATCCTATGCACATTTCAAATCAAATAACATAATAACAGCGATAACAGTCACACCGAACATTTAACAGACGCGCGCGCGTTCAAATAACGAGGCCTTCTTTTATAAAAGAGTCTTCAACTAATTTAAGCAAATCCACGGGCTCAATTTACGATACACTTAACTACGAAATCTCGCTATTTAAAACCGTTCTGATTTCGTCAACACAAGAGAGAAAAAAAAACCTTCAGAAGCATCAGAGATCAGAGTATCAGACAATCAGCTCTTTATTGAAGATCCAGCTGAATGAAGCAAGGGAAGATTGTTTTGCTCGGGCCTGCGCCCTCTCCTCGAGTTTCCTGATTCTCGGAGCCAACCCGCATAAAAAGTTTTGAGCTTTACGGCCCTCACCGGAGAGCCCTGATAATGTCGCTACATTCCATCTTTGCACCAGAAATTCCAGAATGTCGGCGTAGTCTTTAGCTGTGTAGACTCCAATGCGTTGGGCAACGGATGCATAGTTATCGAAAAGATCATCGTCTTTACCATCGTACATCAAGTGAGCCGGCATAGTCACCTTTTTCCTCATCATATCAGCCAGAGCCAAGACGGTGCCATCTGGGTCGATCTCAAAAAGCTTTTCAACGATTTTGGTGTAAGCGGTTTCATGGCGCTTCTCATCTGCAGCTATAATCCCGCAAATTTGTGCCAGTTTTAAGTCTCCGTGTTCTTTCGCAAGCCTTGCAGTATTTCCATGGGATACGAATGTTGCTCTCTCTTGGAACGAGGTGTAGATGTAACCTAGATACGGGCTGTTCTCGGTTTGTGGATCCTGCAAACGATTTCATTCTTTTAATCTCTCGAAAAATATTACTGTAATTGATAAGAATACTCTGAACTATAGGTGTTCTGCTCAAAGTACTCCAGACTCTATTTTAACTATATATGACCCTATTACCTGCTAAATAAGTGAAGAAATTTCTAATCTTTCCCTAACCCGTCTTTCTCTTTTTACTTTTCTGTTAATCTATTCACCGAATCACACCATTAAAACAAATTCTATTCAAAGCAAATAAGGGCATTAGTTGGTTATATTGGTAGTTAAAATAAAGTTTAGAGTATTTTGAGCAGTTCACTCATAGTTCAGAGTATTTCAGCATTTTACGCGACTGGTGTAGAAGAATAATCGAGGAAAGGAATCTCACCATCCCAGATCCGATAAGATATTGGATCGTCTTCTCAATTTGCCTCATATCGACACGACCAGAAAGGTAAAGATACTTGTTCAAGAGATCGCCATGGCGGTTCTCTTCAGCAGTCCAAGCACGACCCCAGATAGCCCAAGGAGTAAGACTGGCACCTGTCTCGTCACGAACACCGTCCAAGGTATTGATCATAGTCTGGTAAGTAGGAAGGGCTTCCTCGGTGATCATATCTCCGACCAACACGACAAAGTAATCGTCTGGTATTTCTTTAGTTCGTTCCCTCAGTTCCCTGACTTGTTCTTCAAACCCGTCTGATGCCGGGTCTGGTAGAAAATCTTGTGGCTGCCAACTCTTCTCCACCGGTTTCAGAAGCGTCAGCAGATTTTCCTCCGCCCACTTGTCTAACGATTTGAATATCTCGATCTTTTGGGGAGGCATTGTGTGGGTTTTCTGCGAATGAACTTCTTTAGGCGGCATGTATGGTTTTTTACCCTTCGGAATCTCCCTGCAGTGTAAAAACCAGCAATGTCGGTAAAATAAAAATTACAGATCACGCAAAAACATACGTCAAGACGGGCATAATTGCACACGTCTTTCTCCCATCACCCCCGTATCACATCAATAGCGCGAGCCCTTGAGACAATCGGATGATCTAATGTTAACAGAATGCATTGACAGTCGAAAAATACGTCTCTAACTAACTACATACAGGATATAATCACGGCACTTGTAACCAACATCGGAAAATCCTGCGCGTCTTTCTAATCCGAAACATATTGCAGACAAAAGAGAATGACTCGAAACCAATATCTTGAGAAAAATCAAAGACAGTTAAAAACGCAATCGTCTGCAAAAGTTTGAACATCATTTTACTGAACAGAGAAGCATGTCATTAACTTTAAGAATATGATCGATGTCTTGTCGGAGTGTCGAGTGTCGGAGACGGGTAGTACGTGAGAGAATTAGAAGAGTCGGGGTAACATAGTAGTAGGCTTTATGACTTGTGTTGAAAACCCGTCATCGTGAAAGCAATCAAATCAAAATTATCGATTAACAAACGACATTTGATAATACTCAGGAGTTACGACCAAAGTTCAAAACCCGTCATTATCAAAACATCAAATCTACCCTTATAGTCTTTGTGACTTGTGTTCAAATCCCGTCATCATCTAAGCAATCAAATCAAAATTATCGACTAACGAACTACATTTGATAATACTTACGACCTAAGTTCAAAACCCGTCATTATCAAAACATCAAATCTACCCTTATAGTCTTTGTGACTTGTGTTCAAACCCGTCATCATGAAAGCAATCAAATTAAAATTATCGACTAACAAACGACATTTGATAATACTTACTCCCTCCATTCTTTTTATATCACCCCATCTCATTATTCACGTTTGCCGATGTTCATTTTGTTTTGATTATATCTTTAGCTACATACTACTAATAATTATAAAAGTTTGATATTCTTAATCCTCTTATCAAGACAATCCAAAAAAGATCTCACATGAATATATTTCCGTGAACGGATTGAGAGAAAACCGACGTTGAATAGTCGACTGTGAATAGTGTCAAAACAAAAGTTGGGTGATATAAAAAGAATGGAGGGAGTACGACCTTAAGTTCAAAACCCGTCATTATCGAAACATCAAATCTACCCTTATAGTCTTTGTGACTTGTGTTCAAAACCCGTCATCATCAAAGCAATCAAATCAAAATTATCGACTACTTACGACCTAAGTTCAAAACCCGTCATTATCGAACATCGAATCTACATCTACCCTTATAGTCTTATACCTCCTTTAAGACATTAGGAAGAAATCAAACCTAATTAATGACGAAATTAAGGAAAAATTAAGGAAAATGACCAACCACGTGACATTCTCAACCTCCTTTACCATCCTTTTAACACAACATTGAGAATGACATCTTGAACACGACACCTCTCAACTAATATTTTATAATTATGCGCAAACTCTATTATAAAACCGTCTTACGTGCGACTGAAAACATATGACCACTCTCAATAAATAGTGACCATTTTTAGCTAAATAGTACTCCCTCCGTCCCGATCAATTGTTATCTATTGCTTTTGACACAAAGATTAAGAAAAGAAGGGTAAATGAATTTGGACCACACAAATTATATGGCCCCACATGTAATCAAATGTCATCCACAAAAAGTTGCCAAAAATGGAAATAGATAACAATTCAATGATACACGCCAAAATGGAAATTGATAACAAATGACCGGGACGGAGGGAGTAACGTGATGAACATTTTTTTCAAGGTAGCCGTACCGTTTATCAAAATATGGCCATATTTTACCAAAAACACGGAAAAAACGGTGGCACCAATATTTGCTTATAATTATATCAAAACCAGAAAATCCAAATTTTAATAATTTTTTAAGTTATTTTAATTAACTTAATTGAAAAAGATAGATACACACTCTAATTTTAATAATTAACCCAATTTACCAATCGGTAATTACAGTAACAACAACTCTTCCATAGGACCGTACTATAATATAGGACTGACCCAAGAGGACAAAAGACCAAACAAAAAGTCATTAATATATAAGTATTTTATTTTATTTTGATAAAATTATAATCAAAATATTTGAATATGTATATTATCAACTTATTAAAATAAAAATATTATTTTATATTTTTACTAAGTAATTTTGATGGGCTTAATATTATTGGGTCAGTCTTACTATCTTACTTAAATTAAAGTCTTACCCAACAATTTTATAAAATAAGACCGTCTTATAGTGTGACCAAGACGGTTTTTTATTGGTTAAACGCTCGTTGATGATCATTTTCATACATAAAACGACCGTCTCACGGCAGGATGATGATGGACTCGAGTACAAATACTATTCCGTTTATTTGTTGTTCTATTTTATTTTCGGGGTCTTAGTTAATTAAACTCCACTTCTCGTGGTCTTTGTACCAAAACAAAAGAACAACAATTGACCGGGACGGGACGGGATTAGACAAAGTGAGTACTTCCTCCTTTCCAATCAATTTTATACATTTCACTTTTTCGGCACTATTCATAAGTTGAGTTAATTTTCGACACAACTTCTAATATATAACATAAAAGATAGTCACGTGAGATTTTATTTAAATTGTCTTTCCGAGTACATTGTGAATATCAAAATTTTATAATTTTTATCGATATGTAATTAAAGATATTACCAAAAGAAAACGGGTATTTACAAACGTGAATAAAGTAAATGTATAGAATTGATTGGAATGGAGGAAGTAATATAATTACATAACACAATGCATGCAAATGCTAACTCCAATAATATATGCAAATCAACAAATGTGACACTTAAATTAACAACAAAATACGTCATTTATTGGACTTCAGTCATCATCTTAAACGCATGGTTCTCATGTATACGATCTCATCCCGTGTTTTTTTTATAAAATGTGACCATTTTTGAAAAATAAGTCATTTTTTAAAAAAAATATTCACTATTTAATCAAAATAGTCACCAATTTTCTACTTGTCGTCATAACGTAAAATTTGTGTTAGGAAAGTGATACAGGCATAAGCATATTATATGACAAAATGAAACTCAAAAAACAACCAAATTACATTCATGCAATAATATACTTCCATTTTCCTATTTTCTTCCCATTTCCCTTATTTGGCAAATTACCTATTTTCTTCCCATTTCTTTTTTTTCCTATTTTAGACAACCAAATTACAACTTTATCATTTTTTTATTACAAAAAATACCATTTTTCATTACTAACCCCACTTATTACCTTCCTTTCATTACTTTAACATTTCTTTATTAGTTTGCCTTAATCCACGTGCAAAATGAAACGGGAAGAACACTTATAAATGGAGGACGTAATTATTGTATAAAACCGTCTTATCACAATCGCCCATTTTTTTACATAAAACCACTCATTTAAAAATAATATCGAGTAATAAACGAGTATTTAACCAATAAAAACAGAGTTTTACGCACACAAAAATAAGTACATGTTGGTATCCACATTCCTTATATATTGTATCAGTAAGTCTCGCTTGTAACGGGTTTATCGTCATAATACTAGTCTTGCGCTTCATTTGACACGAAATGAAAATACACAAAAAAAAACAAAGTAAATAATAAAAGAGGGAGTAAAAAAACAAACGTGGAGGCAATGCCGAGAGTGGAAGCCATGGAAACACGATGAGGAGATCTGAAACGATGAGATCGAGGAAGTAGACTCAATGAAGTTGAATCATTTGGTAATTGGAATTTAATTGCTTGAATTTTCAAAGCCATTTTGTATAATTAAATTTAATTGAATTTAATTGTTTTGGGGTGTAAGTGTTTGAAGGGGTAGATATATTAGTAATTGGTAGTGGTAGTAGTAATTTATATAGTGAGAAAAATGAGAGAATAGTGAAGACGATTTCAACGAGGAAGGGAAGTGAAGGGAATATGGAAGGAACTTTGAGAATTGTAATTTTGTAAATTTTGTAAATTTTGTAAATTTGAGGGAGGAAATGTGGGTTTAGATTTTAGACTTTTGCAATAAGTCTCTCTTCAAACGGATATAACCGTTTTAAGATTAAAACGGGTTAAATATACTCCACTTGCATAGATAAGACAAGTTTTTTGCTAATATCTAGACATTTTGTTTTTGTCTTATATATAAAATGGTAGTTATTTGACCCGTCTTATTGCTTCAAACGGATATGCTTGGTTTGAAATAAGAATTTGGGTAGACTTTGTGGCCCATTGTATTTGTTGGGTTGATTATATTTGGAAAATGTTTTCTTTTTCTATGGATTTTAGGGTATAATTAACTAGAAACGGTATTCTTTTGGACGGAAATTGTTTGAATTGAACTGAAGAGAAGTTAATTCACAGGAGTTGGATTGAACTGAATTGTGGTTAGTGACTTGGTGTAGTTGAACTGAAGTCTTGTTCTTTTGGAATGAAGTTGTTTGAAGTAAATTGCACTGAATTTAATGGAGTTTAACTAAATTTAACTGAACTGGATTGAAGTAGATGTTAATTTGTGAAAGAGAAAATTGAATTGAACTGAACTGAATAAAATTTGAATTAAATTGAAATAAGTTGAAGTTAAGTCAAAAATAATAGGGCATAAATTGAACTAAATTAAAGTGTGGGTTAATTTGTGAAGAGAAGAGTCGAACTGAACATAACTGAAGTGCATAAAGCTAAACATAATAGAAGCGATAGAAGTGAGTTGAAATTAAATCTAAAAGAACCGGGTCCTAAACTTGGTAATTAGGTCTCTATTGAGTCAGGTCAGACCATATTGGATTTGTGGGCTTCGAGCTAGGTCATTTTTTGGTTCGGGTTAACTGATATCAAATTATCTATGAAACAATAATCAACTCGTTAGGCATTTTGATTTACTAAATAAGGAAGTGTGTATATGGATTCAATTTCTATAAAGAATCGGTTTCATGTTAGAAAATTGGTGGAGGCAGCGGGCGGCCTTAGCAAAGGCGGTTTTAAACAACCTTTTTTATATATTTAGTAACTCTCTTGAAAATTACTCGCGATATATATATATTTATTATATAAATATATATGAAGTCGTAGCGATACAAAGTACGAAATTATGAGATGATAGTTCTTGATATGAACAAGTAATAATTATATTATGTATTCAATTAGTCTCATTTACGACATTTTTATCCATACAATAACATCGCAACAGAAATTCAACATAACATGATACAATTACACACTTTAAGTACGGCATAAACAAATAATATCACAATCGATAAATCATTACTTTTCATTAATATTAGGAGGACGATGTCGCTATTAAGCCTTAATTACATTTTTAATGTTTGACAAACTAAAGTCATTTTTATTAATTCCGTATTTTTTCGTACATTATTATATTACTCCATCGTCAATTCGTCACTATCAATTCATCAAAACCAGTGGCGGAGTTATGATTTAAATTTTGATGAAATGAAAAACTACAACCGAGGGTAATAATTGACACTTAAAAAACAAATTAATTAGTTTAACTTAGTTTTTACAAGTTTCAAAAATTATAATATTTTCAATTATCAGCTGAGAGGTGATTAAATGCGAGCTCGGCCTGAACATTGGCCCGGACTCACCTTTAAATTTGGGTTCACGAACAAGCGGGTTAGTGGATTCGGGTCGGGTTAGTAGGCTGGGCATGTATTGCACATACGGGAAAATAAATCAGAGTCAAAGAACGAGATGACCCATAAACAACTTTAGTGTCGAGATTCATCACACTACCTCAAAATATCAAACACACCAATGTTATGAAACCCTTAATAAGAGGAGAAATTGGGTAATTGCGTAATGCATTAGTGTATATGATGAAACTACTTTAGGTTAGAAGCACTCAAACGATAATATTACGTTGATTAAATGCGTGTTTGTCTCTTTTCTATTTCTAATGCATTTTTTTCTTAACAATTATTATTGTGTGGGTCTCATAATATCATAATATCATGGATGTTACCTTAATAAGCACGCTAGCTAGATAGCTTGACCCATGCAATTCATACATAACCCCGGTGACGGATTTAGGAAGGATTAACAGAAGAGCTCGTCTTTGTTTACATTGAAAATTCAATTTTCAGTATAAATTTTTTATCCTAAAAGTTTACGTTATGGTATTATCAGTTTGTCTTTATTGAGATTCTTCGCTCCCAACAAAAATTCTGGTTGTGCCATTACTTTAACCAATTAAAAAAAAATACTTTGTAACTAAATACTCATACTCGTAAATAATCGAGTCTTATATATATGACATAATCTTCCATAATTTCACCATATATTTTTAGGGGTTGTTTGGTTGCCTTCCAAAATCACGGGAATTGGAAAATCATGGGAACTGGGAAAACTGAATTTTGTTTGGTTGCTTAATTCATGGGAATTAGAACTTCCTAGGAAATTATAATTCCTGCATAATGTAGGAAGTTACTTACCTAGCTAGCCCCCTCTAGGTAAGTGGAAGTTCCCGCATCAATTAAAGTTCCTACATTCAACCAAACAACAATTACATAATTCACGTGATTTTTAAGTTCATATGAATTTAATTTTCCCGGGAATTTTATCTTCCCATGCCGAACCAAACGACTCCTTAATATTTTTAACAAATTATATATTGTGTAAAACAGTCTCATTATCTCATATAGAGAAACGGTCCAATTTTGCAGAATAATAGTTCATTAATTACTAATAAATGAGTTATCTTTCTACACAATAAAACTGTATTACAGCGTAAAACCGTCTTACGCAATAACTATCGAAGATTTTTATACAATTTTCAATATCAAAACTTTCACCACAAATACAACATCGAGTCAAACAATGTCTGAAAATTTTAAAGCATTGGAAATATTATTATTATTATTACTATTACTATTTCTATTATTATAATAAGCATAAAATTAGTGTATAATGTAATTTAATGAACACTTGGATCGTCCATGTTGCCATTGGTTTAGGGTGGAAAAATCAAAAGCACACAGGAAAAGGGTGACACGTGTTTGGTATTTTATTTTATTTTCAACGATTACTAAATGTTCACTAATTTTGGCATTTGTTGCTCCCACTTATAAGCATGTGTCTCCATTATTTTGTACGACTGTCGACTACCACCTCGTCTTGCATAGTTGCATCCCGTCTTCGGCTACTTATTTTGATTTAAAACAATAAAATCAGATTTTATCATCGTTTTACGATTATAATTTTTGAATATTATAACAAAAAAATTAAGTTTTATCATTAAAATTACAAATTTTACTAAAAAATTTATAAATTTATTCACTTAAACATTAAATTCAAAAACATTACAAATAACGTTAATAAAATCATAAATATACACATAAATAGATAAAACTTATAATAATAAGTTATAAAATAAAATCTATCTCTATAAAAGGAGTAGAATTTTATCCATTTTGATTGGTTCCTTAAAATAAGGAAAAAAACTACCTACTCACTTTTAGTTTAATTTAATTTCCCTCTCTCCTAAATTCAGAATTCTCATTCTTAATTACGTAATCGATTGCAGTATTATATTTCGTCATTGTCATAATAAAATACGATACGATCAAATTATTGTTTATCGAAAATATAAATAACAGTATAAAACGTTTCAATAATATACGATATAGAACGGTCCAAAAAATCAAATCCGAAAAACAAAAAATTACAAACACGAAAAATAATTACAGGCAAAAAATTAAATTACATTATATTCTCCAATTTTCCAATCAAATCAAATATAAATTAAGATACCAAACAAAATAAAATACGGTAAAATACGATATATACAACGATCCAATATATATCAAAATTATTACATTTTCGCCAATGTCGTAATAAAAATCATGTATATTAGAAAAAAAACTGAAAATCAACCCAAAAAATAAACAAAACGGGAATTCCAACCTAAATAACTCAAAGTCAACTAAAAATTATTCAGGTGGGGATATTACGTTTATTAATCAGGTTGCATATTAATGATTAATGATAATACTATTTATAATACTAATACTAATAAAATACTGGAAATAAACTGAAAATCTAAAAATTGTAATTTTATTACGCTAAAAAAACTGCAAATTAGTCTTATTCTGGGTAGCGCCAAAACGGACACGGACACGAACACTGACACGATACGAACATGTGACACATCATGTCATGAAATTTAGGACACGAGACACGTTATTTAAATTTAATAAAATATACATTTTATAGTTATATATTAATTTTAAATAAGTGAAGGTAAAACTTGCCCTTGATAATAACTCATTTTCATTTTCCATCCGAACCAATATTCTAATTAATCTTTTTTAATAGCGCATTTCCCGTCTAAAGAACATCATTCACTCCAAATGTTGACCAAATACCGTGGACACGCGATGGACACGGCTCAAATAACATGGACACGCGTCAGACACGTACCCAGATAAATGTAGAAAGTCAGACACGGCTTTATAGGTGTCCGACACGATTCGGCATGTGTCCGTGGAATGTCGGTGTAAGACACGGTACGACTCATTACGAGAAGTGTCCGTGCTATCTAGATCTTATTCATGTAGATCTACTCCTAAGAGATTGAGACGATATTGATAATAATCAAATAATTAATAGTTAAAAAAAACACACAAGTAGGTAATACAAAAAAACACGGGATCCATAATTCTAATAAAAACATCCGTTAATTCTGAAACCATAACAAATAAAATTTACCTTTTACCTTAGTAATGAAATAAGACGGATTTTATAGCAGAAAAAAATGGTCTATTAGTAATTGATGATTTACAATAATTTATATATTATCTTCTTAATTTCTATTTTGAATTATATTTATATTAATTACTCACATATTTATGAGTAACCAAATATTTAAAAACAGAACCGTACATTTGTTGTACGGGTATAAAACTAGTTTGAATTAATACATCAGTCCCTTTTTTCGGTTTTCCGCATGCTTATTGCATATTAAAGTTTGACAGTAATTCTCCTCTACGACGGTTTCATCCTGTATTTTTTACAAAAATTACCAATTTATAATAAATAATGATCACTTCTTAATAAATAGTGATCACCTTTACTGGTTATATGTGCAATCGTCTAGAGTAAAATTTGTGGTTGGGGATATATCAAACTTTGACTTTTGGAGACAAAAGTTCCTAAATCTTGACAACCGCACATAGAAACCATATCAATGAAAACATACTGTACATTTTCCACAAACCACCCATAGTTTTTCAATAAGCTATTCTACCTGAACTTTAAATATTAAATAAAATAATAAACACAAATCCATCCAAGATAACATGTGGATCGTCCACAGTTAAGACAAGCTGGATTGCTCGGTAACAAAATATGTGGATTCTAAAATAAAATACAAATCTAAATTTATTAAAAAAGTAGTTTAACTTACAGAAACCTATTTTATAATATCGAGTTTGGATTCTCAGTCACATTCTCGTCAGTGGCGTTTTTATGGGGGTGCAGGGGTTCACCCGCAGCCCCTTTGTTCGAAAATACATACTCCCTCCTATTCTAAGTATTGTTCCCCTTTGAGAGTGGCACAAATATTAAGATAAGGAGTAAAATAAGTGTAAAAAATTGGGTGGGGTTGGGTGATAGGAGAGAGAGGAATGAATAATTAGGAATTAAATAAGAAATTGTGGGCCACAAAGATTAAAAAAGGAATAAAATATGAGTAAAAGAGTTGGGTGGGTTTGATAATAGGAGAGAGAAATGAATAAAATAAGAGTAAAAGTTTCCAAAATAAGAAAGGGGAAGAAAAGCTGAATAATCCGTTTTAGGAAATAGGGAAGAATAGTTAGAATAGGAGGGAGTATAAGCTAATTTCTATAAGTTTCATTAAATATTTGGTAGTGTAGTGGTTAGATACTGAAATACTACAAATTTGGTCACGGGTTCGACTTCCATGTACGACATTTTTGCATTTTATTCTCATTTAGTAATAAATTTTTGACTTTATTGTTATTTAATGTTCTAAGATCATATTATTGGGCTACAATTATCTGGATTATATTATAAAATGTACTCTTTTCTATTAAAGAGCTATAGACTTGCAAATTTATACAAATTATTTTATTTATACCTTATTGAATTATTTAGAACCAATTTTTTAAATTTTGTGTTCTACTCTGGCCTCACGATTTTATTGTGTTTAAATTTGAGTTCATATCGTCGAAATAATTGTTAAGTTTTTGCACCCCTATGATCGAGTCCTGGATACGCCTCTGATTCTCGTATTTCATGATATGTTGGATAAATTACACATTCTCATTTCAGACGGAAGTATAATTCTTTAATCCCAATTTTTATTATCTCCTTTTTAATTTAGCAAGTATTTACATTACAAATCACTAATTTTCTCTATTTTATTAACTTTTCTTAAATCCACAAAAAAATGACGATATAAATGGAACAAAGTATGAATAATATTTACTAGATAACGCGTGGAAACTCGACTTCTAAGTTCTAATTAACCCTCCATCGTTATTGTAGAGTAATACTCTTACTACTTGTTCCCTAGCAGATAGCGGATCCAAAAAAAATCCGTCATGGGTTCCCTAATAATACTTATTCCCACATGAAAATATAAATTTACTACTAAAATACACCAAAAAATTCCGTTTATGATGTCCCGAGACCTTAAAAAGAGGCCCCTAACTCCGCAACTGCCCTGGCGTACCCGTGTCCAAAACTCGACACTCAAACACCTCATTTTAAGTCAAAATATACATATTTTTCATCAAAAATAGTCGAGTCTAACACCTGAAGAAGCACCCGTGTGTCGGATACTTCTAAAAGTGAAGGAGACACAGAGAATGACTAAAGGCCGAGAAGTGATTTAACATTGTGTAGGTGATGGTGGATGAAATAGGCGTGGCAAAAGTGGGCCCTGACTTTAATGACATAATCTTCAGTGTTACTGTAAAATCTTGCAAGTTTTGTTTTCAGGGGAAAAATGAACGTCGGCCAAGTAAAACATGCATGCCTCAAAATACAGCTATTTATGACTAATGACTCGTTCAATAGTACCTTAAGCCCCAACTATTATTAATATTTCTATTACACTCCCTCACTCAAATGCCCATAGGGCTTGAAGAGTGGTTAGTTTGCATAGGCCCAAACTACCGTGTGCGGTTTTCCACTTCGTGAGTTTTCGAGGGGTTTTTGAGGTTGCCATGATTCGAACCCGTGACCTTCGGTCACACTGGCTCTGATACCATGATAGATGAACCGTCAACCAAAACCTTAAGGTGACGGTTGAGGCCCAACTATTATTAATATTCCTAATAGAAAATCGCTTAGAACACGTAGTCAAGGCTCTTATTCTTTCCGTTTAAAAAGAGCTGAATTAAATTGTACGGACTAAATTTAATAGAGTTCAAATAAATTGAAGAGTTGATTTGTAAAATGTAAAAATATAAGCTAAATCGAACTTAAATAAGCTAAAATTAAATCCAAAAGAACATGACCCCCACGGATGCACTAAAAATAACAAAACAAAATCTTAGTAATAAAAAAATTGAAAATTCTCATTTTTCGGATGTACATAATTTTTTACCTTAAAAATTTTGACAGTATTATCTCAATGTCTCAAATAATTACTTCACCATGATTGAAAATACAAGAAAAATTACAAAAAAAACACATACATACATGTGGCAGAAACTGCATCAACTTGTCATTCGGCTTTGTCGAATATGCCGAAAGCCGGGTAGTGGTGAACATTGACAATACCAAATACAAAAGATCTAGACAAAGGCTGTTGTATGCATGAAAGAAAATTACTTATTACTCGTACAGTCGTACTATGTTATGAGAAATATAGCATGAAAAAAGACCGTTTTATGAGATTTTAGTCAATTGTGCAAGTTAAAGAGTAACGAAAAAGCTGAAGAGCAGCTGCATTACCTTTGTTTTTGCCGGTATCAGCGAGGAAAATCCAAATACAGATTTGGTAGCTATCATAAGCAACAAAATGAGTCATCACTTGGGTCTACACAGTAAGAGATTTCTAGATACAAGCCCTGGTATATAATAGGGACAAAAACGATGACTACAACAACGTAACAGTGCCTCAATGGCTCCGCAAATAGAGGGGTAGGGAGGATGTAGGCAGTCTTACCCTTATTGGCCTTATATTAGCAACACAAAGAGGTTGTTATAGTAAGGACAAACCTGGGTACAAAATCCTTTACAAGGGGATAGAAAGGACGTTACCCATTTTTCGTGGAATCCTGCGGTTGTTGCTGCGAGGATGAACCGGTCTTCGTAGATTCAGGAGACGATTCACAGAGGTTGATGGCTTTCACAGTAGGTGGTAAGCATCTTTTCGAGAAAAATGTAGCAATGCTTTTTGTTCTCTTCCCGCTTCTCTCTGTAAACAAGTTATGGAAGATTGTTACGGACTGATCCCATTGCATGATATGGGACATGAGTCCCACATCGATCAAATGGGGGGTTGATGTGGGATTTATATAGGACAAGGGATCTACCACCCTTTGAGCTAGCTTTTGGGGTGGGTTCTCCTTTGTCCTATATCAAAGATCAATGTCGAAAATAGGGAACTTTGAGAAGCATAAAGCCTACCTGGTGTAGTAGTCAATCCTAGCTTGTCCAAGATCTCTTTTTTTACCTGCATAATCCGAGTAAACATTAAGCATAAACTGATCATTAGCTATACAACATCTCGAATGTTTTAGCAAGACACTATGCTACTTCCTAGTAACCATGCCAGGCAACATGAAAACTAAAAAAAAGTTACTGACCTGCCAACGGTTATGGACAAAATCTGATATCTCTCGAACTTTATTTCGTAGGTGAGATCTAGGGACGTCAGGAAACTTCTGCAGCAAGGATTCTAACACTTTGTTTATACCCTGTGGGCAGGATTGAATAACGGATACCTACAATATCGGAAAAATGAATAGAAGTTTTCAGCAACTTGCAGTCAGAAATGTGAAGAAAATAGTGGAGTAAATAAATAAAATATAGGCCCCTCACAATTTTAGGAAGGTCAGAATCTTGTATTACTGTGGCAATCCCTGTTGGTACTTCACTTCCCTTGCTATTGGAAGTAGAAGTTTCTTGATTCTCTTCTTGCAAATCGACATTAGTTGGTACTTCTATAGATAATCTACCCGGAAAAGCACGCATACTAAGAGCTTGCAAACACATTTGCTCAACCTTAAGAGTATCAGAGAGATCCTTGGCTAATAACAAGTCTGTTTTCTCATGCATCAGATTTGTGATGACCAGAGGCTGGTTTTTCTTAAGTGCATGCTCGGTCAAATTGTTCAAATACGTCCGTTGCCGAGTCCAAGCAGAACATTCTTCACTTTCAGCTTCTGGCTTACGACTAGGTGAGCTGCATGTAATGTCATCCCCAGCTTCACTTTGGCTTTTATCAATTTCTACTCCCTGCAAAGAAGACATTTAGCAACATTAAATCGAAGTAAAGATACATTTCCTTTCAATCTGTAATATAGATATCCCAGCAAAGAGAATTAACTGTTATGGTAAAGAGTGTTTTCCATCAACTGAACGAAAAATAAGTGACTATGAAATGAACATTCTCCCACCCAGCCTATGGCCTCTGCGAGTCTATAACAGAACACAAATGCGTTCAGAGAATTTGATTTGGAAGTCCTCAAATGTGTGGGGACTATAGCAGCCAACAAATTGTACTCAACAATGGGAGTTTGTTAAGGTTTTGGCTAAGTACCGTCCTTCCCTAGACATTATCTTTGATCCTACCATGGCAGACAACCGCAAATGCATCTTAACCTATTTGGAAATAACAGGCCCACCATGGTAAAGGTTGGATCATCTGCAGAACAAGCTAATTTTGTCCCGTCCTCATAGTGATCAAGTAATGAACTCATCAACAATCTAAGTCATGACAGACGGCAAATGACCTATAGGACTGCATCTTACCAAACTGTTAAAACTATGAAGTCAAACAATTTTGACAACTTTAGTAATTAATTACAGATTTTCTAATATGTGCCCTATAAGACTTACTTTTTCCTTAGTTAATTAAGTTAATGTGTGTATATTCTCCCAAATAAGTTAAAAAATTGGTTGAAGTTACTTCCGTAAATTGGGAGAGAATCACAACACAATAACTGTGGAAAAGGTTGATCTTAACATTGCCCTAAGAATTCTAGAGTTCTCATATTCTTATTCATTCAACAGATAGTATTTGTAAACACATCCCTGCAGCCGACACAAAATCTGCCGGAAAAAGTCCGCAAGAAAACAAGAACGAGGAAATAAAAAAGTTCCTATCGAATAACAAATTTAGAGAAAGAATACACTGGAAAAATAAAAATAGAAAAACACAGTACATTTGCTACAATTTAAAAAAAAAAGGTGGGAAAGAAGGCAATCTTGTGATGCAAAACGAAGACAGCTAGAACCATTACCTCATTCTCCGAGAGATAACCATCAGGTACAAAGAAGGCATCCTCACTATCTTCCTCATCATCACCCATGCACGAACCTTCATCCATATTTTCTTCCTCTTCTTTTTCAGAGTCTGAAAGGCTTTCACCAGGTTCCTCCTGCACAGAAGATATCAGAATTTACATATAAACAGGTGATCCCAGTGCTCATATGGATGATCTTCAAATCTTGTGTATATACTCGGTAAATACCTCCTCCCACTCTTCATCGCTGTCAATTTCGTAGTCAAGATCTGGATCTTTTGTGAAAGGGTGACGAGATCCGATAACGCAGCTGCAGGTTTAAAGTATTAGTAACAGAATGGTTGAAAGACCGAAAATAAGCCAGGAGAAACTTCATCTTAATTAAATCATACCCCGTATCATTTGTTTTTCAAGTTGAAGTGAAAAAATACTTTAAGTCAGCTGACTACTTGTGGTCATAGTGCAATTAGTGCAACAAAAGAAAATTTCAGATCACTATTATATCCATGTAGCCTTCATTGCTCTAACATAAAGGAGTTAAGTGTGCTAAAGGGGAGATATGGCCTATGGTATAACTGGGATTTGGGGGTGTACTTCCCATCTTCTCTCTCATCTTAATCCACCCACTGGCCACAGCCTAAATACCAATTCCACTTCAATCACCTCCCTCTACCCTTTCCTGAAAGCTGCAGTCACATCTTTAGTCTAAAAAGTGCATAGTCGCAGTATCACAGATTCACAGTATAAAACATCAAAGATTTCAATGTTGAAAGTCAGAATATCCAAGGGCCATTAAAAATCCTTAAAACGAGAGCCTGTGCCAAGTTAATCAACTCACCTTTTTTTCGGCCAAATGCCATAAAATGCTGGCCTATTGCTCTTGTCAAACTGCAGTAGTTGTTTTCTTCGAAAGCACTTGTTTGTAATATGTGAAGAAACACTTGTATTGCTATTGCACGATTTGCCATCAGGATTTGTTTCTACCCATTCATCTACAATGTTGTCTATGCACAAGTCATCATCACGAGCAAGTCCACCATTTGTAGTTAGTTTTAGCTCCTTAATTAGCTGAGTTTTAGGTTTTTGGCGCATTCCCCAATGCTGGTTGTTTGAGCGTATAGAATGGCCCAAAAGACGCCAGGAATTCATATGGGATCTACAAAATCAGAACATTATAAATTACCGAAGACAGATTTTTTTCAATAAAAAAGAGTTGAACCACGTACTTGCGAATTTCATCAGCATCAATGTCATTTATATGCTGAAGAGCAGAATCCATCAGCTGAGAGACTGATTCAAATGTGGGTTCCCTCCTATCAACATCAGCATCAGAAGTAACAATGCCTACAGCCTGATCTTTATGAGGTGCTAAAGCAATTCTGCTCTTTTGAAGAAAGCGTTCCATTACTGAAGCTTGTTTCTTAACAGAAAGTTGCTTCTTCAGTTCAGCTTCTTCCTTCTCTTTTCGACGCTGTTCCTTATCAGCTTCTTCCTGCTTCCGCTTAAGTTGTTTCCTCCTTTCAGACTCTTCCCTTTCCCGGCGCTTCTCATCTCTCTCAGCCTCTTCCTGCAGTCGTTTTTTCTCCTTTTCCTACATCAAGGCATTGAGTTGAACAAATATTACCAGCACCATAGAGCAAAAATGAAACATGGCATGTGGTATATTGATTTTCGAATTCACTCTGGCAACTAAAAATGAAATATGGCACGTGGTGTAGGTAGTCTAGGAGAGCGTTTAAGCAAGCATAAACGACCATATTCGTGAGCATCGTGCCATCGTGACAAAACAATTATCTCTAGAGTTCTCTCCTTCATATTGTAATCATGTCAGTTCAGTTCTCTTTCCATGGTGAGCTAAGCACAACTAGAGTCCAGAAAGCAACTAATACAAACAAAGAACAAGGCGTGACATACACACTGAAGTTTTTCCTTCTGGAGCTCACGGTCCATCCTCTTCTTCTCTTTCTCCGCTTCACGTTTGTTTTTCTCCAATTCCTTGAGCAGATTTGTTCCTTTCTTCTTTGCATCCTTTTCAGCCCTGAGATGGATGCTGAAATTTAGACAAGGAAAAATACGCTGCATAAGTGCATACTGTTAGAGAAGAGTATATACATTTCAGAGTCATTTTTCTGAGCCAAGCTTTCCATCAGCAATCTAATATCTGCTTCTGATAGAACTTTGTTGAGCTTATCTACAGCTTTGGACATATTATGATGGGAAAACAGATGATCCTTGGATGTTTGCAGTGAAGATATTACATCTGCGGTCAATAATAAAGAATAAACTGATTAGCACAAAACACAACATGAAGCAGCCATCGGAATGCCATGGTACACTTCAATATGAAAAAAAGTCTTACAACACCTTCAACAGCTGAAACTCAACACTCTTCAATAAGATCAAGAGCACTTACCCTGAATTGCAATAATCCTTTCATTGATTTTTTTACGACAAACACGGCGGATTTTCAATGTCTCGCGTAGATACTTTGGCAATAATTTCATGTCCCTGGTCTGCCAAATCAAGAAATTTTACAAACAAATCAACAAGATGAATGAAATATGCCAAGTAAATATGTAATTGATGTCAGCTGAATAAAGAAATTATGTTTCATTACACTTCACATCAACAATCATATAACTTTCTCCTTTAGACACATCACCAGCCAATCATATGTATTGCTGAACATATTTAATGTAAGTGTTAACGTGTAAGAATGACGAAGAAACGAGATAAACGAACACGCTAAAAGGGAGAAAGGATTTCAGCTCAACTCTAGTAGATAAAGAGTAACTACTCAATTATATGCAACATTAGCCTTGTTTTGAAAAGGCAAAGCCTTTAAGACTAAAAAAAAAGTCCCTTAACGTGATGTATTTTCAGATTAATATTTAAAAAACTTCCCAATTAATCATTCTGTAGCAACAATTTACCATAACAGGAGGAGTTGTCAACAAATGGGCCGACCTAGCACATTAGAGAAAGGGTAATAATCATAGAGTCCATAAACAAATACAAGCATAAGAACAGGTAAGATTTCCAACCCAATCCTTGACGATAGAGCGCCAATTGAACTAGCTAACATTTTTTATGAAGATCATATATATTGAAGAGCAATATCAACAATGGTCCAACCCAAAAAAACATAAATGCTTAAAAAGAAACATAAATCATATTGGTAATCCCAAACCATGACAATAGTGTCATCATCGACTATTTAACGAAAAGTAAGATCTAACCAGATTAATGAAAACACGTGCTTAATTACATCAGGGGAAGGAATAAATGCAAGCAAAGTAGTTAATGGAGTACTCTAGTTAACTCAATCATCTGCTAATCAAACAAAACTAACACAGATTATATATAAATGAACACAATTGATTGAATCATGGCAATATTGTTGAATTCTATTGTACTTTTTTATCCAATATAACATCAGAATCTAATAGGATAAATAATCAGCACGCAATCTCTTCCCATCACATTGAGCAAACACAGCTACAAACAGCAAGTGCGCAATAACATATCAATCACTCGTTTACAGCTTATGTTATCTTATTTTATTTTATCCCCGAAAGACAATTGAAAACAAATAGGATCACCTTTGAGGCAAAAAAAATCCGTCCTGTCACAATGAATCAACAGTTTTAAGCATCAAACAAATTTATCCACTCAACAACAACAACAACATTATCCCAATGCCCCAATGACTCCTATTAAATATATGAACCCCCTTAGCAAGTTCCTACCATACTTCACATATGAATAAACACGGCCAATTTAGTAAGTTATGCTATTTAACTCCACCGTAATCCAAATAAAAACGACGTGAGAATGGAAAACTGAAGCTTAATCAAGCTGCAGAAGATTCATCAAATCCTCATCGATGTGCGCAATAACTTACTAAATTGGCCGTGTCAATTTAGTAAGTTATTTGTTTACCTTTTAATTTGCATTTGGTGAATATCACGTCCTAGCACCAAAGGCGAAGACTCAGATTCAACAACGCTACTTCGCAATAGACAGCAAGTGCGCAATACCATACCAATCACTCGTTTACAGCTTATGTTATCTTATTTTATTTTATCCCAAAAGACAATTGAAAACAAATAGGATCACCTTTGAGGCAAAGAAAATCCGTCCCATCACAATGAATCAACAGTTTTAAGCATCAAACAAATTTATCCACTGTACAACAACAACGTTATCCCAATGCTTCAATGACTCCTATTAAATATATGAACCCCTTTAGCAAGTTCCTGTGATGCTACTTCACGATATAAATAAACACGGCCAATTTAGTGAGTTATGTCATTTAACTCCGCCATAATCCAAATCCAAATAACAACGACGTGTGAATGGAATACTAAAGCTTAATCAAGCTGCAGAAGATCCACCAAACCCTAATCGAAAAGCTCAAATTTAAACCACAATTGCAATAGAATATCATCTCCTAGCACCAAAGGCCAAGACTCGGATTCAACAACACTACTTCGCAATAAAAACAAACAAAAAACCGAAACACGGGCCACACGGCCAATTTAGCGAGTTATTCTATTGCTCCATCATAATCCAAACCAATAAACACAAAAACAAAATGCTGAAACTAAACAGCTGCACAAAATTCATCAAATTCATCAAATGCAAATTAAAAGGTAAACAAATGACTGAGACGGAAAGAGTAACTCGAAATATGGAACTTAAATCACAAATGCAAGAAAATATCACCTCCCAACACCAAAGGCAAGACTCAGATTCATCCTCTAAAACATCAACATCTGCATTATGAACACCATAAGCAATCCTCTGCCCAACAAACAACAAACTAGCTCTAACATTCGCAATCGAAACCGAAACCGAAACCGGATCATTTCTCTCCTTCAACTTCTCGTACATCTCTGCAGCTAATTTCGAATACGAACACCTCTTCTCCTCCAACATCACCGCAATCACCGCATTCAAACTCAAATTCAAATTACTACTCAAAAACTTCGAAACATCGCAATCTACACCAAAATCACTACTTAAAACTTCATTAAAGTACTTAATCAAACTACATTTTTCCTCATTTAGGGTTTTAATCCTCGATTCTCTCTCCTCTACGGTTAAACTCAACTCCTCTTCCGATTTCAACTTCTCCTTCCCTCTCTTCCGCTTTAGCGACTTCTTCAACTGCAACGACTTCGGTTCGTCAATCTTCATCGCGTCCGCCATCAAATCGAAACCCTAGAAACACAACAACAACAACAACAATAACAACACAATCGGCGACTGTAAAACTGATTCTAGGGTTTTGGAGGTGAAATTGAAGTGATTAAATTGGGGAAAACACTTGGAAATGGGGAAATTAGTAGTTAATAATTACACATTTGAGAGATTAATTAAATATTTGGTTCAACCTTTTCAACTTTTTTTTAACTTTTTTTTAAAGAGATAGTGATAGTGAAATTAGTGATGGTGAATTTAATAATTAATGTTTTTCTTTTTTGAAGAGGCGCATTATATTCCCGCCATTTTTCCTTTTTTTCGCGTCAAACAATATATTTAGCGGCCAAATACTTTTTTTTGAGTTTCTTTTTTATTTTTAACAAACATACGTTGTTATATATATGTCGTGCATTGCGATGAATCTGTAATAGTTAATACTCTCTCCGATTCAGATTAGAGCTGTTCATGGGCGGTACTGTCCGAAAACCCGGCCCATTCGGCCCAAATTTTTACCGGGCTTGGATGTTATTTTTCCGAAAAGATGGGCCAGGGGCTAACCCGGCCCAACCCATTTTAGTAAATGGGTCGGGCACGGACAAGAGAAATTTAAAGTGGGCCGGCCCATCCGGCCCGCTAAAGTAATATGAGCAATTAGTATATAATTAATTTTTGCTTAATTTTTACTCTTGTTTGGATTTTGGAACTTATATTCAGATGACCAAGTTAGCCGTCCTTCAATTTTGTGTATTGATCTTAAGAACTAAGAAGTTAATTCAATATCGGCTTTGCAAGTTTATCGCGTTGTTAATTACATAATTAATAAATTCTCAAAATTTAACAGAAAAATATGAGCCCATCAGCCCACGGGTTGCCCGAATTTAGCAGTTGGGTGGGTAAGGGCAAGGAGAAGTGGCCCGCTATTTTGACCCAACCCGCCCGCTATAGTCTTGTAGGGCATATTTTTGCCTTTCAGCCCAGCCCATGTCCGGCCCAAACCCGCATTTGGACAGCTCTAATTCAGATAAACGGAAACATTATTCTGATCGTGTGAAAACTTTCATATTACTCTTAATTTATAAGACAAAATATGGTCATGTGAGATTTTGATTGATTTATCGTCATGAATGTTTATAATTTTTAATAATGATGTTTGTAATTTTTAATAATGTATAACTAGAGATATTCACATCGCAAAACGTGTCTCGACAAGTGTGATAAAACAGATGTTACCATTTGTATGGATTAAAAGGAGTATTAAGGAGGAAAATCAAATGATCAATCCGATAATACAAGTGAGGCAATAGCCTTAGGAATTCCCGACCCAAAACCGTGTTGGATATGAATGTAAGATAACGTTAATAGGTGAGCTAATCTATGTGCCACGGTGTTTCGATTTCTACGCCGTAAAATTAAACTTTGGTAGAGTTGGTAGAGCGGTGAAGTACTTAAGTAGTTTTACTCATCGTATTTTTTCCCTCTATATGCAAATACCATTTTCTAAAATGTAGACAACAAAAATAATATTAATAGTAAATTTTCAGAGATACGGTCTCTCAATAAGTTTATGGAAAAACCATTTCACATTTTCAAGAAAAAATGGTACTAATACTAAATGTAGTAAAATAGATACAAATTACATGATTAGAAATAAAATATGTACGTTTATTATGTAAAACAAGTACGAAGAAAATACCCTCTTTTCATTACTAACCCCACTTATTACCTTCCTTTCATTACTTTATCATTTCTTTATTAGTTTGCCTTAATCCAAGTGCAAAATGGAATGGGAAGAACACTTATAAATGGAGGGAGTAATATTCAGGTTTGTGGGCAGCGAATGTTTGACAAGAAAAAAGGTTTAGTGAGATATGATATGAACCTTAAAGAGATTTTTTGTTATTGGTAGAAGTTTTGTAGGTAAATAGTTTTGTATATTAACTTACTGCTATGGTGTACAATGACATGGTACATCGGGTGTACCCACAAATTTCTCGATTGATAGTTATAATTTATGTAGTACAAAAAGACCCTCGTGAGTTACAACTAATATCCATAATATTATAGAGAAACTATTACCTCAATTCCGCTACATTATATATACTCTTTTTCTAGACTAAGTTACAGAAAACTGACAAATATGTGACTTTCGTGTAATATATTAATTTCTCATTTTCTTTATTTACCCTTCTTTTTTTTCCACGGATTTGTTAACAGGCCAAATCAATCGGCTCGAGTATTGATGCATGATTTGTCATCTATGGTGCATTATTCACAATATGAACCACACTCTTGTTCAAATTTCGTCATCATCAAATCTACTTTTACATGTCACTCTACACCCAAAAATTTATGAATTTTATGCCCATACACCGATACACGTCATATTGTTTATTAAGTGTAACACGTTCACGATACACTAATTAATAGGTGAAATAGGAATCGAAATAATAATTTCCGTTGAAATTATTTTACTAGTCCTCAAATATATTTGAATAATAATAAAGCAGTAGATTTTTATGTTGTGACATTTCAATTGTTATCATATGGTTGTGTAAGATTTGTGATGGAAGATCTTTTATAATCAATCAAATGAATATAATTAATGTTTATTGTAGGTCTTAGGACAATGATGCATTGTTCATTTTGTTCCTCATGCAACCCATGCGTCGTCATTGGTCTTTTAACTATCACGAAAGGTGTTGATGATTCCAATATTCTTTTGTACGGGGCTACGGGCAGCGTGATTAGGGTGTGATGATACTCAATGATATATACAAATAGGGATGTTAATTTCATCACAGGCCGCAATCGATAAAATCCGATTCACCCGATTTTAAAAGATGGATAAAATCCAACTTAAATAGATGATGGATGGATAATGGATGAAACGGATTACGAATGGGTTGGATGAAAAAATATATATTTTGTGAGACTACATAGTGAACACTAGAAAATTTAACTAAAATATATATTTTGTGAGACTACATAGTGAACACTAGAAAATTTAACTAAAATAGTTATCTAACATTATTTTTGTATAAAATAAAAAGTCAAAATTATTTTTTTAATTTGAAACATATAAATACACAACACCCGTTTATCACCCGATCCACCTGTTTCATCCACGGATGATGGATGGATGGATAACGGTTGATATGTTTCACGGATGATGAATGAGTTGGATGAGATTTTAAAGGGACGGGTGGATGACGGATGAGGCTTCACCCGACCCGAACCTGGTCCATTGACATGGCTACATACTATGTAGATCGATAATGCTCCTCATATAATAAGACAGAGAGGAGGACAAAACATTGTATAATAATTTCACTCGAATATTATGAGATGAACACTAACTGTCTTGTCTTATAACGGATAGCGACAGCTATATCTTGCTCACGTCCGTACTAAATCGGATGTTTATATGTTATTCACCAACAAACGTTGTAAAACTGTCAACATATTGTATGGTAAGAGTTGGGACTTGGGACAATCTTTGGTACAATTGTTCTATTAATAATAACAATAATAGTTGGATTTATCCTTAGGCCATTGTTAAAATTTGATTGAGATGAGCTCGGGGATTCGAATGGTGGAGATATTGAACATCAAGCTTCCTTTTGCCGAGATTTGCATTATACTCATAGCATAAAATCGCCATAAAAAGATCTTACCATTATTATGTTCAAAATGTTTTTTTACTAGTGATAGTCCTATACAGGATTTTTTTTTTTTTTTTTTTTGACAGTCCTATACAGGATTTATCCATTGGATGATTTTGAAATGGGTGCCCTAGTACAAGTGTATTTTGCAATATAGTACATATATATCATCATTTCTCATGACTAACCGACATGATATAACATTATTTGTGAATACATAACAAAGATGCGGAAACGTTGCTTGTTTATATTAGGAAATACTAGATCCCCTAAAAGTTCAGTTTGGTGCTATTCTTTACAGTTGGATGTCTAAACTTGACTAATCTAAATTGAATTATTGAAAAAATTGAATGTTATATTTAAACCGAAACCAAGTTTAGACAATAACACAACTTTCAAGATCATTTATTGAACTATCAAAATGATCAAACATAATCTTCTTAATAAAAATGAAATATTATCATTTTCGTGTTTAAATTTGCACCACTGATCTTTACAACTTCGCCGATAAAAGAAGACAATTTCCAACAATTTGTGAGATTTGCTAATTGTAAAAATGTTTGCATCGCAACAAAAATTTTCCCATTTTGAAAATAAATAATCTTTCGTATGCTCTTACCTCTAGTTCATGAATAATAAATCTTTCAAACTTTCAATAGGAAAATAGATGGACTGTTCATTTATTTTTGATGGTCAAAATTGGAGACGAGCTTATCCTACGAATTGTATCATGGATAATAAAGGAAAAGGGATTTGAGGAGAAGAATCCAATATTCCATTTTTAGAAAGAAATTAACTCGATAAGCCATATCTTCATATCCATACATATTCAATTCATGCCTTCAAAATAAATATAATTTTTAATTTTTTTTGATAATATCCCAAATTTAATTACATTATCTTAAATAAAAATATTAATAGTTGGTATTACTTTAAGAACTTTGTAAATAAAAAACATTAAATTATGTTTTAAGGACATTGTAAATATTAACAGTTGGAATTGCTTTAAGAACATTGTAATCTGTAAATAAACTTTTAACATTAAAATATGCTAGTCAAACGTTCAGTTAAAATCTGTCACTCATAATCTATCGTTGCAATCTATTTTTGCTGAAATTGATCCGCTATTTACCAAACATGGACGTAATCATCTCTGAAAGCGGTTTTAAATTAAGACATAACCATTTCTTAAAGCGGTTTTAAATTAAGACTCCTTTTATTTCAAACATTAAAATATGTTAATTATAATATGCTAGTCAATTTGTTAAAATCTGCCATTTATAATCCGCCGTTGCAATCTATTTATACGGTAATTAATCCGCTGTTTACCAAAAAGAGACGTAACCATGTCTGAAAGCCGCTTTAAATTAAGACATAAGAGTAAGATTATTGGCGGTTTTAAGACATGACTTTGGTAAGTCTTAAGACCAGACTCACTCAAAACTACCAATAATCTACCAAAGTTTTGACAAAGTCTTAAGTTGAGTCTTGTCAGATAGTGCCACGTGTCAATGTGATGATGTAAAACAGTAGGGTCTGTAGAGTCTGACGTATAATGTATAAAGTAGGTCAGTCTGAACAATAAAGAAATAATAAAAATTAGTGGAAAGCTGATATGATACACTCGACTTTGAAGAGTATTACGAGTAATGATACCCTAAATATATCCGACAACGGTTTTAAATTAAGACGGTTTTAAATTGTTAAAATAAAATTGAAGTAAGAGTGGAGAGTGACCAAAATTTCACCTTTCTCTTCGTTTCCTTAACACAAAGCAACAACCCTCACCAGCCTCCCTTCTTTCTCTCTCTATCTTCTCAATCACTAAGATCCACCATTTTCATTTCGCCCAAATTCTAGGGTTTCCGACAAACTTATTTAATTTAATTTACTTTAATTGTACTATTAATCTTTGTATAGCTTAATAAGATTATCGTTAATTGATTGAGATTACGAAAACAATCAATTTAGGTCATTTTCGAAGTTAATTCAATGGATTCGGAAGATGATATGCATGATGCGAACGATGTTGAATCGTTAGAAGATTTCTACAGCGGTGATACAGCTATCGATTCCGATGATGCTGCTGGTGATGCTGATTATGAATTTATTGATAATGATTCTGATGATGATTTTGATGATTTTACCTCTCATCGTAGTCAGGTTTAATTATTTGAATAATTCGTTGATTTTATATAGCTTATTTCACTGATGTTCTTATTTCGATTGATTCTCTTCAATTTTTATTTTTTTTGAATTTTATTTAGTGTGATTTAGCTCATTTATTGAAGTACTTCATCATCAATAGTTGTACTTACTTTTAAATGATCTGTCGTTGTTTTTCCCTCTAAATTTTAATTTTATGTTGCGTGATTACGCTAGTTTATAGAAATGTTTCGTATTTAATGATTTGTTTGTTTACTTTATAGAATTTTTGTTTGATATGTTATGCTGTTTTGTTTGATTTCAGCTTATGTTGACTGTGTATGGAATAACGGTTGGTGTTACCGTTAATTTCGGTTTCATTTTATGGGGTTCATGTCAAAAATTGAGACATTTACGGTAGTGAGAGTCGATTGAGGAAATTTGCTGGTGTTTTTGTAGTTTTGTAAGTTGTAGACAAGGTTAGTTAGCATTAATGAGCGAGAATCGTGAGAGTGTGGGTATCATCGAGTGAAGATAGTTGGTCGAGTTTAGTGTCGCATCTCATGTCCGAGGATGTTCTCCTCTTGACATTTTGGAAATAACGAGAAGAAACCATATATGCATTTATTTGCTTGTGTCAAACCGAGAGTGAGTGGGATAGGCGATGGGGCACTGAAATGGGACAGAAGACCTCTACCGGGTATCTTAAGGTCCAAATGTGTGTCTCCATCCATAATTTGTTTGTTGGGGACTTGGGGATTGTTGCAAGTATGAACTTTTGCAGACGCCAGGGGAACCTTTTCGATCAACAATAGAACCGTTGATACTATTAGGATCGTAGGAAATGTGGCATTGTTAATCGGGATTATTTAGTGCTTATGGAGTCGTATCACATTCTTGTCCAAGCACTTTACATCGCTGGGAGCTGGAGCCTCTTTTGAGGCACCGTGATGATGCTAGTGGTCATAAGTAAATTGGAATGTTGTTTGTCCGTGTAGGGTGTTGGAAAGTATGACGTTGTTTCTTCTGATGGTCTCCTTCATTTTGCCATGTTTATAAATGTACGTACCTTGCATAATTTGTTGGTTCAGATTCTCGTAAATTCAAAGTTTTGCAGAAGTTCAGAGGGAACTTATGGTTGAACTATAGAACCAATTGATATTACAACTATTATAGGAAATGTGGCATGATTGATTGGGATGTTTGTATTCTTGATTTGGATTGTTTTGCTAGTTTAGTACGTTTTAGACAAGGTTTTTTGCATTAATGAGTGAGAATCACGTGAGTGTATGAACTTGTGTAGAAGTTTAGAGGGATATTATGGTTTAACAATAGAACCATTGATGTTACTGTTACAAGGATTGTAGTAAACTCTTAAATCTTAGCATTCAATCGGGATTGTTTGTTGCTTGGGGAGTTGTGGGTATCATATTGTTGTCCCAGTTACTCTTAAGGTCATTTTGGATAGATTGTGTTGTGTTGTGGAAACGCCTTACAAAGGTGATGTTTGCCTGTTCGGGTAGGATGTTGGGAAGTTTAATGTCAATGACGTATTATTCTGATGTACTTCCTTCATTTTGCCATGTGTCTAAAACTGTATACTCTATGTTGTGTAGCAAAACTATACCATATTAAGTGAAGCTGATATCCGCCAATGTCAAGAAGATGATATTATGAAGGTATCAACTGTGCTTTCTATTTCAACGTTTGAAGCTAGCATCCTTCTTCGACACTATAATTGGTAAGTTCTGATATGAAATCTCATGCTATTGATTAATAGAAGAGTAAACTATACAGAGTAGCTCAGCATCCTCGACCGTTTTTTTTGCATGCTCTTCACACTACTCACTAGCCTCATTTCCAAGTCTATAAATGCTATTCCTGCCTTTCTGTGACTTACGTTCCTTGGATTCTTGTACTTGTTTGGATTGAAGTGCTTACGTCGTCATGTTGAGAATTTAGGACACCTGGACGGATTAAGACAAGGGTATGGGGATTTGTCCAGAAATGCCCAACTCAATCCAGATATAGGGACTCATTTCAAAGTGAAATTTATATAAGTTTGACAGGTTTAAGGACTGGGTGGGATAGAAGGTAATTACCAAGGTGTAGTAATAGAGGAAAACAAAGGAGTTGAGATAGTCGTGGCGGTGGGTACACCCTTGTCTCACGCTTTGTCTCCAGTTTTCGACAAACCCGCTTGTCTCGTGCTTGTTGTTTTTTCAAAACTTAGGCTTTGAGTGAAACTTTTAGCTGGAGCCATCTTTTTGGGTTTAACAATGCTTTGTCCTCCTTGCAGGAGTGTTAGTAAAGTGCATGATGAATGGTTTGCTGACGAAGATAAAGTTCGAGGGGTAGTTGGTCTATTGGAAAGACCTGTTGTTGGATTCTCTAATTCAAGAGAAGTAAGAACTATGAACAATTGTAATTGCTCAAAGTTTGTATAAATTTTTTATCATATTATATTATTTTTTTTAATGTAAGTTGCTTATTACTATTTCCTTTTAATGGAATAGATGACTTGTGGAATCTGCTTTGAAGATTTTCCAAGGAGTATGATGAGCTCTGCTGCTTGTGGTCACCCGTTTTGCAATTCGTGTTGGGCAGGTTTGTTTTATCTTGTTTTCCCATCGGTCGCATTTTTCATTCCAATAGGTTTTATGTGCTTAATCTATTTGTAACATTTCTTATTCCATCATAAAAGTGAAAAGGAAAAAGGTGAATAGTTCTGAGATTGCTTTTTGTTCAGGCTTTACCCTTTCTAATTCAATCTGGTAGACCATTACCACCTTCGCATTCATTCGAAGTGACAATGTAATTATAAACTACGGCTATTAGTGGATTTAGTACTAGAGATATGATTGCACGCAGTCACGCAATTAGGCCAAATGTTTTTGTTCAGTTGTAAAAGTTAAAGTTGAGCCTGGTCGTTTGCTTCATTTGTGGGCCATCTCAGCCACCTTTGTTAAGCTTGCTCGGTATATTTAAGGATAATTGGGTGTGTATGGATTCTTGGATTGATTTTCTACATATCAAATTTATAGCTGTTGGTAGATGCAATGAGGCAAGCGGCTGAAACATGCACTTTTACAGTGCAAGCTGTCGGGCATCTGAACATGTGTTCGTGTAGTTTCTTTGTGGGCTAAAGGACCTTAGTTCAAAGGAATGAGAGTGATTTGTAACTATGTAGCTTGATAGACCTCTTATCCGCCAATGCTCTTGTGATATATGATAAGAAAATTCTGGTAAAATAAAAGGAAAACAGAACGAGTTTGTGGAATCATTTGATAAGATTTCCCTTTTGCATTTGTAAAGGTGATGTACTTATCATCGTTTATGTTATCTGTCAGTGTCGCGTTTTATCTTCAGTTTAGCTGTGATGCAGTAACTTAGCCACATCTCATCTGCTTGAACTGTATTGTTTTCTTCTTGTTTTTAGGTTACGTTAGTACATCCATTAATGATGGTCCTGGATGCCTAATGTTGCGATGCCCTGATCCATCATGTGCTGCTGCTGTGGGTCAGGACATGATAAATAAGGTGGCTTCTAAAGAAGACATAGAGAAGTATGCTCGTTACTTGCTTCGATCTTACATTGAAGATAATAGGAAGGTACATCTTGATTAAATTTCAACAGCACCTTTTTCTGCATAATATTTTGTTGGGTTACTATCTATGCTCTGTTTAGCTTATCCCCGCTAATCTTTTGTGAAAAGAGGCTGAACTCCTTTTTTGTTCTCCTTAAAAAGTGGTGTCCGATATATTCAGTAGCTTTCAAGGTGAGAAAATCAGCACGAGGTGTTTTGTTTGTTGTGGAGATATTTATACCTTGTCTTCGCTACATTTATGCTTCTTCTCTGAAAACTCGATGGAAATTATCGCGTTTTGGGCGAGTAATTCCCCTAAAAGTTCAATTTAGAGATAATATCCTATGATTCCCATCTGGCATATTCTTGAACAAAGTTCAGTCACTTGGATCATTCTAGTGCACAGTTGGAGTAGGTTTGGCTATAATTGTTAGTTTGCAGTATGATATTGAAATTTTTTACATCTTGATTGCTGTGCCATTTAACCATTTCATAATTATGGATCCCCTCCTGGGTTTATCTTTAAGAGTTTCTACATTTTTTGTGTGATATGGATATATTCTTATCTCTGGCTGCTCAATTCCTGCTTTAATTTTTGTAGGCCAAATGGTGCCCATTTCCAGGCTGTGACTATGCAGTCGATTTTGTTGTTGGCAGTGGAAACTATGATGTATCTTGCCGGTGCTCACATAGCTTTTGTTGGAATGTAAGCCATCCATCTCTTTCTTCATTTGATCAAGAAGATGGTCAAAGAATATGATATGAAGTGACTCCTTACATAGAGGGTTGCCTTTATTTTTATTTATTAGTTATTTGTTCCACCATCGTGCTATGAGCCTTAGTTTGTCTATGATTGAGCTTGTTTTCCACCTGAATTTTCCAATAGTTTTTGTGAGAAAGTTAAACAGACAGATTTTTCATTGTATCACAAAATATAATTGGAAAAGTTATTGGTCATAGTTGAACAAGTCTGACCACAAAATTTGGGCAATTCCATTGAAAGTTGAATGAGTGTTGTTATCATTTATATATTTTGCTATATGTGTATTGACTTTGATTAATATATTTGTCTATATTTTAAATACGATATCCAAGCCGTATTCTGCATAGTGCATATAGATGCGAACCACCGTCAGTTTTGGCTGGCACACTCAATCACATCAACCTTCACCTCTTCTCTAGTCCTCCTAACATTGTATTCAGGCTTGATTAAGCTTGAATCCATCTTAGTTATTTAGTTTTCCTGTTATGTTCTTGTCCTTTTGGGTGGTTGTTGGGAAAGTTGGCATGTTCCTCCAGTCTCTTCTTGGGCTTTTAATGAGAGTTTTGAAATTTTGCAGTGTACTGAAGAAGCTCATCGACCTGTTGACTGTGGCACTGTGTCCAAGTGGGTTATGAAGAATAGTGCGGAATCTGAAAATATGAACTGGTATGGTTGCTCAAAGTTCCTTAATGGTAGTTGTGTCCCAGTGTATCTTCTCTAGGAGTGTCTTTGGAGTATCTGAAGTCTGTGGTAGAGCTTGGTCAAATTAGCAGAGTTGTTTTTATTCCTCTGTATAGTTTCATAGCTCAAAGTTAATTAGTTAAAGAAATTCGTCGAGGCTTATTTATCATCATTGATGCTAGCTCTCTCCATATTTCAATCAACAGTTGTTTTTTTTTTTGTGTTTTTTTCCTTCTATAACCACCTGGGCTCTAGATATAGTTATCAATTTCTATAGGAATCTAGGTATATGGCTTGATAGGAATATCCTGTTTTTATTTGCAAACTAGTTACCCTACTCTATTTTTGGGCACTAAATGTGAATTTTGAGTATTCACGGTATCTCTATAGGAATTGAGGTATGTAGCTTGACAGAAAATCCTGTTTTTATTCACAAATTACTCACTTTTGACTCTTTGTGACCACTAAATGTGAATTTTTTGGTTTTATGGGTTAAGGTATTGAGGCAACAGAACTTCTTAGAGAATTTCCTATCAAAGTCTTGCAACTATATGGGTCTAACTAGTAGCTAGCTTTTTTCTGGAAGGATATTGTGCCCTACATGAATGCATCATCTTTCATTTTATTAATACATGTTCCTTGCTTGACCAAAAAAGGAAATAGTTAAGAGTTTATTTGCGTAGAGGGTCACTTGCGGATGATTCTGTGTGTAGCAAAGGACGTCCGTGGGTGGTAGCTGGTTTTCCTGATGTTAGCTGACCTCCAATTATTTAAATTTTTTGTTGTTAAATAGATAACTGATTCTTATTGTTGGGTCGCTGGTTCAGTGTCGTATGGAAACTATTGTGATTTCTGAAAGTGGTATCTTTGTAGGATTCTAGCAAATTCAAAGCCATGCCCAAAGTGCAAGCGTCCGATTGAAAAAAATCAAGGCTGTATGCATATCACATGTACGCCTCCTTGTAAATTTGAGTTTTGTTGGTAAGTTCATTCTAGCTTGTATTTCTCTTCTATCTTGTTAACTCGTCAAACTTGTGGAATATAACTCTTTACCTATCCATTTAGATAAGAAAAGGGCAAAGGACAAAAATAGAGATAAAAATATGGATTGGTTCTTGCCACTTGTTGTGGATATATTGTTATGGTTATTTGTCGGTTATAATATTCTTAACATACATTTATGATTTATGCTTCCAAGTTTTGAGAGGTGCAGTTGAAAGTTTTTTTTTTTTTTTTTGAAACTTTCAGCTGATAATTTTGTCATCATGTACATAAAGCTTAGGAAAAAAGACAAAATACACAAAAAGTAATTATGTTATGTGAACGACATTCTCTCGCCTACTTGTACAATTTGTGTGTTTAAAAAGGAGCGGATTTCAGGTGACCCATATACTTTTGTTGTACAATGTTATGGTTATGTTGAAATCCATCTGTTAAGTAGTTTCAACCATTAAGTCTAAACCTTAGCATGACATGTTCCCCAAAATTTGTTGGGATAATTTTTTTTACTTCTGCGTCAGTTTCTTTTTCCTTTTTAATCTGTTGCACTTTTTATTCAAAAAGAGTTTCAAGTGTATCTTGGGCTGGGCAGTTTTATCGTTTCTGCTTAAAACAATTAATTAATGTTAGATTTGATTATACACATGCAGGCTTTGTCTTGGTGCTTGGACAGACCATGGTGAGAGGACAGGTGGTTTCTATGCATGTAACCGCTATGAAACTGCTAAACAAGAGGGAGTGGTATGGTGCCTGCTTTCTTTGACTTACGTGTTACTTGCCTTCTTAAAACCTATTCAGAATGGTTCATTAATTGATCAAATGCCAATCACTTCTCATTGCAGTATGATGAATCCGAGAAACGCAGAGAGATGGCCAAGAATTCCTTAGAGAGATACACTCATTATTATGAACGCTGGGCAACAAACCAATCAGTATGTACCACCTGAACTTCTTTTACCCTTTGAATGGTAGGTTTTGGGAGGAAAGGAAAGGAAGGGATATGGACAGTACAAATTTTCATGTTTGTTTAGCAAATAGGAGGGAGTTCGAGGGATCCATTTTTCTCCCTCCAAAGACATATCATAGCTCCTCTAACTAGGAAATATTTTGAGGGAAAACAGCCTTACTTTATCCCCCCTCCCTCCTCCCTTCCATTCTTTCCGTAATTGCATACTCTTCATCCCCCCTCTCCTCCCCTTTCCTTACTTTTCAGCCCCCTACCATCTCCTTCCTCTCTCTCTTTGGATCAAGGGTTTCCTTCTCAGGTTTGGTGAGAACCCCCTCCCGCCTTTACATAAACCAATTTTTGTTTTATCGCGAATAGTCGGCTAGTTGTGGGCCTAAGGATATATAGTGACAGAAAAAGGTCATTTTATGAGAATTCTTTCATGTGCCCCGTCCCGTTTAATTTATACAAATCTTCTAAGACATAGAATTAGGGAGGTCATGTTGGCGGGTATCAAATCCCTATTAAAAATCAGGCTACTGGTGAACTTAAGATGCCCAATCTCATCCTATTTCTTCAGTGTCCTTAGTTTACCTTTTCATGACTTGCAATTACTAGAGCTACCTTTTTTTATCGTCTCTGATACTTCTTTTGGCTTCTCTTGTTCGTGCAGTCTAGGCAAAAAGCACTTGCAGACCTTCAGCAGATGCAAAACGTGCATGTAAGTATATGCTGTCTAGTTGATGTATGTGTTCCTCTTGGAATGATGTGTTTGTTGACTATTGAAAGCTTAATGGCTGTGGAAAATTCCATTTTAGACTATTGCTAATTATTGGCCTACTGCAGCTAGAAAAGCTGAGCGACGTACAATGTCAGCCAGAGTCACAGCTCAAGTTTATTATTGAAGCATGGTTGCAGGTTAATTTCTTAACTGTAATATATCCTGATTACTAGCAAATGTTTTCTTATATAATCAATTTTGTGTGCAGATCGTTGAATGTAGGCGTGTTCTTAAATGGACATACGCGTATGGATACTATTTGCCAGAACATGAAGTTGCCAAGAGACGATTTTTTGAGTATTTGCAGGGTATACATCTGTTGTAGTTTTTGCTTAATCTTAAAAAGTCCTTGGGTGACATTTCATTACATTATGAGTCTTTTGTTGTTTACCTTACAGGAGAAGCAGAGGCTGGGTTGGAACGACTGCATCAATGTGCAGAGAAGGAGTTGCAAGTTTATCTTAATTCAGAAGGTCCATCAAAAGATTTTAACGAGTTCCGTACAAAGCTAGCTGGTCTTACAAGGTATCATTGCAGTAAATTTTCCTTTCAACATGTTACCTATTTTCACTGGTTTCCTATAGTTGTTTGGGTTTGGGAACCAGTTTTGTGATTTCGACTCTTCTCTTCTAAGGTCTTACCTGACACTTCTCTTCACTGAGACAGGGGTCCCGTGTGACAACGCTGAAATAATGAACTAGTGTATGAACTATTTAGAGAAAAGATAAGGATTGTAAGAGTTATTTCTCAAAACTTCTCCCCAAATCACTCGAGGAAGCTCTTCAAACCTCTTATTTAAAATAAAAAATGTTCTAAATAACTGTCTCCATGTCACAACAGTTGATTTGTACCCGTGTCTGACACCCATACCCAATTTGAGCAACACAATATCTTTTTGTCCTAATTATTCATCTTAATATCCGTGATTTTTTCTTTTCTTTCTTTTTTCTCTTGTTGAGATGAGAGTTCACTCATGACGGTTCCAAAAGATGATTCATGTCAGCCGACCCCAAAACATTTTGGGACTAAGGCTCTGATGTTGTTGTTGTTGTTGTAATATCCGTGATTTATGCACTCATGTCTTGATAATTATTTGATAACAGTGTGACCCGAAACTACTTTGAGAACCTTGTCCGAGCCTTAGAAAATGGTTTATCGGATGTGGATTCGCACGGTGCAACTAGCCGAACCACAAGCTCAAAGAGCGTAGGTGGGAGTAGGAGCAGGGGTGGAAGGAGCAAGGCCACATCATCAAAATCAGGTAGTTCCAGTAGGAATGTAGATGATGCAGGCCACTGGTCTTGTGAACATTGCACATTTGTCAATTTGAGGTCAACTACCATTTGTCAAATGTGTCAAAATCGAAGATAAACAAACAAACTGTCTTATGTTCCGAGGCATGCACCGATGCATGGATGCACCTGATAACGGAAATAGACTCTCCAGGTCTAGACCCAGTCCGTGGGTTTCCCTGTGATGCCAATAATTAACGCTTGGCAATCGAACCATGGAGCTTTTCGCTTCTAATTTCCCATGTAAATGAGGTGATAATGCCAAGTTTAGTTCGTTCATACAGAAAAATAACAAGGGCGTGCGTTGGCCGTAACTCAAGCCCCTTGGTATGTATGTCTGCATGTTGTATGTATTTATGCCCGTGTCGTCAGTCGTCAATCGTCAATCGTCAAATTAGTTGTATATAGGTCCTTCCAGTATTTCATGGAAACTTGTACTATCATTTAGCTATTATCGATTTGTACGGACGGACACCTGAACCTCGAACCTCGGACTCTCAGGCATGTTGTATTAGTGAAAACGTTCTGGTACCTTGGGATAATCACATTGCTAATAATGTTGCAGCTAGCTTGTATTTTCACTGCACAAATTCTCATTTGTGACGGACATATCGGTCGCAAGCTTGCGATGGGTCACGTAATACCCATATAGAAAGATAAGATAAAAGTAGAATATCTTGATAGTAGCAAATTGTTTTGTCTTTTCCACTAACCATGCTAGGATATGACCCGTCGCAAGCTTATAGCGGATATACCCGTCACAAGGGAAACTTGCTGTTTTCACTGATAATAGCAGTTGCTATAATCGCGATCGAGTATGAAAATTTGAATTTTATTATTCAGGATGAGTTAGACGTTTGATGCACATACCAAACCCCAAGGTTCAAAAGATGTGGACTTGAGGTTCGCATGGTGCATGTCGTCTTCTCCGCTTTCAACAATCGACTTCCTGCTAAACTTTGTGCTAATTTTTTTTTACTCTGATCTTAAATTCGAGTTACTTGGGATTGTAATATCTTGTAGTATGATACGGGTAATTGTTATATAAGCAACGTGATTTCGTGATAATTTTTTACGAAAAAAAGTACGTGTTACAATTCATGACAATATTTGCGGAAAATATCATAACTTGTACATCTTCAATCTTTTGTTTTCAAATATTTATAATTCCGTAAAATTTAATTGAGCTTATATACGGTGGGTCGGTGATACGCTTGAGTTTTCATTATGAATTTTTGAATTCAATATTTATATAAACAAGCTCGGATTTTTTGCAATAAAATTCATACGTTATACATTTTATTTCTATTAATGTATTAGAAAGCTCGAGAACTATGCAGTCTACTATTGGTAATTTGGTATACGGTGCATTTGAGCTCTAATAATGTATTAGAAAGCTCGAGAACTATACGTCTGGTTGTAATACAACTCGTCATATAGTCTACCTATTGGTATACGATGACGAGGTATATAGCTACCCTTTTTATTCAGCAATAATATCATAGTTTTACAAGAAAGTGAAACTAAAGAAAATTTGGGTTGTAGTTTGTATTCTGTAGTATATCTATTGTTTACATATGACAATCGGATACCCGATTTTGAAAGTGTCAATTTCGTACATATAAATATATAATGTCTAATCAAAACAAATGGAGTTAACTTCGAAACAAAAAAAAAACTAATCTAAGTTCCTTCGAAAAGACGTGGTTATCTCGCAGATCTTCGACTAAATGGAGGGTAATCGAGTTGATCACCAAGCTGTCACATGCCGGAATAACCAGCGCTGTTATTGCAGGTCCTTTGCCTATTGTGGTGACATGCCTATTGTCGTGTCACCACCGTGACAAATAGCCAATTCGCATACACGAAAAGTTTCTATATCATAAGCAGCCGTGACCATGCCGGAGATAAGGTTGAAGTCGGCTTCCACGTTCAGAAACATGTACAGAAATACAGAATGCTGCAGACGTCTGGTCTGCCTTTTCAGCTCGGCACAAAAAAATCATATGAGACGGACTCATACACGTAACCAACCCATTAGATATTTGGGTTGATTGACTTCTGAGTTCTGAGACCGTCTCACAAAAGACTCAACTTTGTCAGTACAGCAAAGGTATCGAAAAACGCTAGACTTTGTGGGTTCTGTAGATAGCATATGACAGTAGCAGAGGTATCCATAGACAGTAAACCGGAAAATGTAGAAATGGGTTCATCTCGTATGCTTTCACCAGAGCTCTGCAATTCTGTACCCAAGACGACTTAGGAAAAACAGACGACGCAGAAGCGTAAACTACTGGATGAAACGGACGAAGAATGGAATACACAACAGTCTGTTGAGTATTCGTTAAACGAAAGGCAACTTTAAATAGGGAAGAGTGAATATTAGCGCCATATACGTTAGGGCTGAGCAAAAAATCCGATGATCCGAATTGATCTGACATCCGAATTAATGGATATCTGATCCGAAAAGTGGTTTGGTTCGGATACCCGTATCCGAAATATTTGGATATCGGATCAGATATGGATATCTGGCTTAAACATTTGGATATCCGATATCCGAAAGTTATCGGATCGGATATCAAATATCGGATCGGATATCCGATATCCGTGTAATATCCGGTTTGTATTCGAGATTTGATCCATATATATTTACATTGATCGGATCTCGGATATCAGATAACTGATCCGAAATTTTCGGATAGTTTCGGATACTAAATTTCGGATATACGAACATTTCGGATCAGATCATGGATACTAAAATTTTGGATTTTCGAATCGGATATCCGATCCGAAGTAGGGTTTCGGATCAAATACCCGATCCATACTCTGCCCTAATATACGTCGTAAAAAATCAGATAGTGAGATACGTAACCAGCACAAACAATCCACAACAGACGCACAAAAGCGTAAATAACTGAATATATACTGAAATGTAAAGCAGAAAATGTACCTTGAAATGAATGTAAAAAATCCCCAAGCAAACCAGCAGAAGAAATTTACGGATCCACCGTCTACCAGTATATGATTTCCGGGTCATATCCTTCTGATCAGAACGATTATTGACCCCCGGGGAATCCTTGTGATCGTCTTCTTTCTTCCCCGATAGTGCTAACAGATGTATCCTGTGTCTCTCGCATTCCATTGCCAACCCGGTAGCTGCAAGAAGAAAAGGTAAAACAACAAAAACCAGATGCGGGATAACGATCACCATTACGTCTGGAAATGCAACGTACTCGAACTTTCTGGTTTTATCCGAGTGACCCAAAACCCACCCCTTGTAGGTCATGTAGCCCCTCTCGCCACCATCGGTAAACAACACTCCAGATAACCATGGACATAGGACAAGGTAGAACAAGTAACCTAATATCCCATACCATACAAAACGGAGATTATATAGTTCCGTTAAGATCCATCCAGCACCGTTTATAAAACCCTTATTGACTAGGAAATTCTGCAATGTGTATTGTTTCGAGGAGAAACTCGTGATTGCAACCGGGATAAGAAGAATCGAGAGGAACGAACCGTGGCAGAACCAGAGTATCGGCAGATATAATGTGTCCCATTGGCATCCCATTACCTTGAACTCTAACCATGTCCAGGACAAAAATCCACGAACACCGTTTATCGAGAATGGCATTGAATCGGTTAAAATTGATCTACCGTTGGTGTCGGTTGCTACTATCTGTAACCAATATCGCTCGGGATTCGGGTCTTCAAAGGATTTAAAGTTCCAAGGCACGGCGTAAAGAGCTCCTCTAGAGGTGCCCGTGCCCGACCCCGACTCAATCTTTGTCATCGATGCCTCTAATACAGAAGAGAGCGTTCCGAACTGCGAGTCATAAACATGGGCAACTACCGAGATGATTGGAGATGAAGAAAAGACCAAAGCTCTGATTGTCATGTAATCAGACGGGTTTAGGGTTTGGCGTTCATACTCGGTAAGCAAGGATGATCTCCACATCAACCGTGAATCCAACGGAAATGTCGGTAAAATTATGATATTCTTAGCGTCAGACTCAGATCTGAGGTCAATGTCGACAAACGACGTGTGACCTCTATCAATGGCTAGAATGCGCATGGATCTACGAGACCTCCAATCACCCATTTCCCACTCCCAGAATTCCTGAATCTTTAACAACCCATTTGAAGAACTTACGAATGGAGTCCGATGCATATTGAGTTGCAGAAAATCATTTCCGGGTTGATGATGGCGTTTCAAGTTTTTGCCGAAACTCATGTGGAGATGTCCACACAAGTAAGCTGATATTGAATGTTTGAGGAAAATATCTTTCAGGTTTTTTCCAGTTTCCGAAGCTGCACAGAAAGAAATCGGAAAATGACCAAATGAGATCTTTGTCACTGGTTTGGTTGCCTCACCATCCCATTGTGAGAGTTCGGAATCCAGCTCCGTTAACAGTTTATCTGTCGGGTGTCCGAGAAGATTGGTTGGCCCTCTGACGCCTACAGCCATCGTGCTATCAATCCCGACAAATAGATGCCTTCGCTTTCCTGTCTACATGATGCAATAACTACTCATCAAATTGCAAGCTTGAAAATTTTGAAAGATATCTCCATAAGATGTACAAAATTCATGCGAGTCTTCATTCATTTAGTACAAATTCTTGCAAGTTCACTTATTTTAGGACCTCTAAATGTGTGTATTTTAAACCGTATGCCGATTTTAACACCCTGAGATACTTTTATATGGTATTAGGGTACTATGGTGCGAATTTCGAAATTCTTTATCACGAGACCCCGTCGACTAAAAATCGTGGATAATAACCTTCAAAATCGCCTTTTTTTTGCCATCTTAGAACCCGAAAGATTTTTCCTGAATCCTTGTTTATAGGCTCATTATTTCCTATAATAAATATTGGATACTCGAATTTTCTCAAAACAACGTAGAATAGCGTATAAAACTTATTTTGTTTATTTCAAATACGATCTTTAAAATAATCTTAAGACCTCTAAATGTGTGTATTTTAAACTATATGCCAAATTTAACAGCCCGAGTCATTTTTATATGGTATTAGGTTATTATGGCGCGAATTTCGAATTTTTTTTATCACGAGACCCTTTCGGCCTAAAAATCGTGGATTATTAACTTCAAAATTGGCTTTTTTTGGCCATCTTAGTATTAGGAATATTAATAATAGTTGGGCCTCAACCATCACCTTAAGGTTTTGGTTGAGACGGTTCGTCTATCATGGTATCAGAGCCAGTGTGACCGAAGGTCACGGGTTCGAATCCTGGCAACCTCAAAACCCCTCGAAAACTCACGAAGTGGAAACCAGCACACGGTATGGGGGGCCTGTGCAAACTAACCACTCTTCAAGCCCAATGGGCATTCGAGTGAGGGAGCGTATTAGGAATATTAATAATAGTTGGGCCTCAACCATCACCTTAAGGTTTTGGTTGAGACGGTTCATCTATCACTTAGAACCCGAAAGATTTTTTTTTATGAATCATTGTCTATAGATTCATTATATCCTATAATAAATATAGGATACTCAGATTTTTCTCAAAACCAACATATAATAGAGTATACAACTTATTTTGTTTATTTCAAACACAACTTTTAAACTAATCTTAGGGCCTCTAAATGTGTGTATTTTAAACCGTATGTCAATTTTAACACCTCGAGTCATTTTGATATGGTATAAGGGTACTATGGTGCGAATTTCGAGATTTTTTATCACGAGACACAGTCGGCCTAAAAATCATGGATAATAACCTTCAAAATCGGCTTTTTTTTACCATCTTAGAACCCGGAAGTTTTTTTTTTTCCTGAATCCTTGTCTATAGACTCATTATATCCTATAATAAATATTTGATACTCAGATTTTTCGTAAAAATATCATATAATAAAGTATACAACTTATTTTGTCTTTTTTAAACACGACTTTTAAACTAATCTTAGGGACTCTAAATGTGTATTTTAAACCGTATGTCAATTTTAAGTCCTTGAGTTATTTTTATATGGTATTAAAGTACTATGGTGCGAATTTCGAGATTTTTTATCACGACGCCCTGTCACCCTAATAAAAATCGGCTTTTTTTTACCATCCTAGAACCCGGACGATTTTTTTCCTGAATCGTTGTCGATAGGCTCATTATATCCTATAATAAATATTGGATACTCGGATTTTTCTCAAAACAACATAGAATAGAGTTTACAACTTATTTTGTCTATTTCAAACACGACCTCTAAAATAATCTTAGGACCTCTAAATGTGTCTATTTTAAACCGTATGCCTATTTTAACACACCGAGTCATTTCTATATGATCTCTTTTATGCTCAAATAGAAGTGGCCATTTTTAGCTAATAAGTAACAACCATTCTCAAAACGTCGGTAACCATTTTATCGTTAACATTGATTCTTACGATTTAGCGAACCATTTTATTTAGTTAGCGCCATTTACCTATTGTAATACCGTGTTATAAGAGACTTACGATCTCACACCAATGTATTAAACGGTTTTTTCCAAATTCGGGCTTCATCCAAACAGACGAACTGCATAAACACGTCCTTAAAGCAAACGAAGTCCGGAAGTAAACAAACGAAGATAGTTACCTGAAGTGTGACACTGTTCACTTTCCCCGATCTTCCTAATTGCGCATTGATACTGTAATTTGAAAAGAAATCATACGCGCCACCAACGGATGGCACGCCATAATTATCATGATTTCCCCTAAGATCATAAAACACGCTCTTGTCGAGTCCACTCATCTTCACAACGTGCTCCATCACGTTCTGGTATTCCACCCACTCCAACTCGTCTTGTTTCGTTGTAAACAAATCTTTGCTCTTCGCATCTAGTACCAAAAAAACACTTCTGTAAGATGAGTAACTAAATATACCAAACGTGGTCAACGGAGTCTAAAACACAACATCGAACAACAAAGATCAAATCTAGGTTACTCAGACTTGTTTAGAAGTATCCGACACGGGTATGTGTCCAAGTGTCGGACTTGGCTAATTTATTGAAAAATATGGATATTTTGGTCAAAAATGAGGTGTCCAAGTGTCATACCCATGTCCGAATGTGGAGTGTCGGACATGGGTACGTGAGGAAATTAGAAGAGTCGGAGTAACATAGGATCAAATTACATCACAATAGACGAACATACAAAAATATTCGTCATGTTCAATTGTTCACTCAAAGATTTTTCTGCCCGCCTCCTCACTTAGCCTGCGGTGTAGAAGACTCAATTTACGTGTATTTTGCTTTGTCGATAAATCAAGATCAAGATCAAGATCTCCAATGAAAAGAGTGACGGGTTATTAAAAATACACAGATCGTTTCAGGATCTATAGCAGCCTGCAGGCTGCAAGCATCTCCTCTAGCAGTGACAGTATTCCATGTAAGTAACAGTTGGGCATTTGCTTTAGGTCGGATGTTTTCAGAAAGTATTTTACTACATGGTTCCGCCAATGTCGAGTTAATTATCAAGTCCACTAAGTCCCAACTCGAAACAAGCGTGATCAGACACCGCGCACAAATAACCAAAGTGGCAGAACTAAAAGGCTTGCAAGGACGACTATTTAACTTAAAGATTTCAACTTTCGCCCTCATGACGGTTTCAAAGGATGATTCATGTCAGCCGACCCCAAAACATTTTGGGACTAAGGCTCTGATGCTGTTGTTGTTGTTGTTGTTGTATTTCAACTTTCGCCCTCCTTGACTGTAAATCCCGCCTCCCCACTAAACAACAATGTCCAAAATCTAGCTTAGAAGTTAGAACATGCTTATACATTACATAACTTGAGTACTACCTCTAATCACCGATTAACTATAAATCATGGTTCCGGCACTGAACAACAATGTCCAAAATCTATCATAGCACATACTCGTGCTCGTCCATTATGTAACTTCAGTACTAATTCTAATCACCAATTAACTACACAATAAATCAGGGTTCCGCCACTGAGCAACAATGTCCAAATTCCAGCATAACACGTGTTCATACATTACATAACTTCAGTACTACTCCTCCTAATCACCGATTAACTATAAATCATGGTTCTGTCATTGAACGGCAATGTCCAAAATCTATCATAACACATGCCTATACACTACATAACTTGAGTACTACCTCTAATCACCGATTAACTATAAATCATGGTTCCGCCACTAAACAACAATGTCCAAACTCCAGCATAACACGTGTTCATACATTACATAACTTCAGTACTACTCCTAATCACCGATTAACTATAAATCATGGTTCCGTCACTGAACGACAATGTCCAAAATCTATCATAACACATGCCTATACACTACATAACTTGAGTACTACCTCTAATCACCGATTAACTATAAATCATGGTTCCGCCACTAAACAACAATGTCCAAACTCCAGCATAACACGTGTTCATACATTACATAACTTCAGTACTACTCCTAATCACCGATTAACTATAAATCATGGTTCCGTCACTGAACGACAATGTCCAAAATCTATCATAACACATGTTCATACATTACATAACTTCAGTACTACTCCTAATCACCGATTGACTGTAAATCATGGTTCCGTCACTGAACGACAATGCCCAAAATCTACCATAACAAATGTTCATACATTACATAACTTCAGTACAACTCCTAATCACGATTAACTATAAATCATGGTTCCGCCACTGAACAACAATGTCCGGAATCTTTCATAACACCTGCCTATACACTACATAACTTCAGTACTACCTCTAATCACCGACTACAAATCATGGTTCCGCCACTAAACAACAATGTCCGGAATCTATCATAACACATGTTCATACATTACATAACTTCAGTACAACTCCTAATCACGATTAATATAAATCATGGTTCCGCCACTGAACAACAATGTCAAAAATCTACCATAACAAATGTTCATACATTACATAGCTTCAGTACTAAAACTAATCACCAATTATCATATTCATAATCATAATCATAATCACAATCATACAAATAAAAGAACCCAGATTCTTATTTCAGACGGTCTTTTTCCCATTTGAAACAAGAGGGATAAAATGTTGCCATTTTACCATAAACCATTGCTATTTTCCGATAAAGGTGACAACTTTAGTTATAAAATTTCGCCATATTTAATCCGTCTTATTTCAGACCGTTTTAAGCAAGACGGGTCGATAAAAGAAAACCCATTAAAATTGACACAAAAGGGTATCCAAAAAAACACCCCAATATCTCAATGACTCCTGCAAATTGACGGGTACGAGAGTCGGATATACGCAGCCTTACCCTAGCAACACAAAGAGACCGTTTCCGAACCCATAAAAACCAAAACTTTTAACAAAACAAACACAAAAATACATTACAATTTACAAACCTGTGAGATCACCAGTGATAAGGACAAGAGAAGGGTTGACAAATGACAAAGTGGGTCCTACTAAATTAATGAAATCAAGAGCTCGATCATGGTGATTAATACTGAAATGAAGATCAGAAAACTGAACTACCCAGATTACTGAATCCGGGTCATCATTGACTTGAATAACTCTCCTTGAATTTGAATTTGAAGCTAAACCCAATGCAAAAACCATGAACATAATTAGGAGAAAGATTACATTTTTAATGATTATTAAATTTATTATGTTCATGGTTATGGCCCCCATTTTCATTAGCTTGAGCTGCTTGTGTTTTTTTGTTCTTTAGTAGATGACTATATTACATTGATGACACCACTTGGATCATGGTTTTAAATCTCGGCCGATACGATACGACTCGGCCGAGTTGTATCGGATTTTTACTTTACCGATACGAGATATCGTCCGAGAAGTCATCGAGATTCACCGTGATTCGCTCGTGATGGCCGGTTAAGGTCCGGTTATACCGCTACCGCGACTGCGATCGATACCGAGATTTAAAACCATGATTTGGATCTCTCCGCTTCCGTTCATTTTCTTTTAACGGTTCAGATTTTTTCGTGAAAAAAAAATGGTGACGTAAAAGGATACGGTCAACGATTCGGATTTTATCGTGAAAAGTAATTTTCTAGTGTCGGAAAAAAAACACTAGTAATTAAAATACGTTTATGATGGGTGATCGGGAAAAACAAATTTTTAATTTCCCTTTTTTAATTCGGGTTAGAATTTAATAAATTATGATAATAAGATTAGTTGAATTGAATATTACTCCGTATTTGCGTACTTGAGGAAGTAAGTAATCGAAATTATTTCCGTGAAGATAATAAAGTTGTTGATTTTACGGTTTTGTATATTCATGTTTTACTTTTTCGGGATTGGTTAAAAGTGATTGATTTTCGCTCGGTTTTATTCGAAAACAAATCGGAAAAAATATAAATCGATTATTTTGTAAAGGATCGACTAAGTTTGTCGTAATTTTGCGACGAATTACCCAAATGGATTATGGATGGCTAGAGCCTAGATGAATAAGATTTTATTAATTAATAAATTGGTTAATTTTACGTTAAAATAGAGTGACATACGTTCTTAAATGTTTAAAATCGTTACGTTTTGTTGATGATGCACCCGATTGTCGACCAACAACTATTTCACAGTCGGAATTATAAGCCGTTAGTGAGTATTTTTTTTATATAGGCCGTTAGATTCGTAACCGAGAAAAAGACGTAATCTTTTGTGGTACAAAAATCATGGTGTTTTTTCATGTACAATTTGCCATGAAAGCCGCCCTAAGTTAAGACGGTTTTAAACAATAATTGCCGCAAGATTTAAAACCGAGACAAAGACCGAATCTTTTATGATACAAAAATCATGGTTTTTTGCATGTACAATTTGCCATGAAAGCCGTCCTAAGTTCAGACGGTTTTAAACAATAATTGTCGCAAGATTCAAAACCGAGACAAAGACCGAATCTTTTATGATACAAAAATCATGGTTTTTTTGCATGTACAATTTGCCATGATAGTTGTCCTAAGTTAAGACGGTTTTAAACAATAGTTGCTGCAAGATTCAGAACCGAGACAAAGACCGGATCTTTTGTGATACAAACATCATGGTTTTTTTGCATGTACAATTTGCCATGAAAGCCGTCCTAACTCCTAAGTTAAGACGGTTTTAAACAATAATTGCCGCAAGATTCAAAACCGAGACAAAGACCGAATCTTTTGTGATACAAACATCATGGTTTTTTTGCATGTACAATTTGCCATGAAAGCCGTCCTAACTCCTAAGTTAAGACGGTTTTAAACAATAATTGCCGCAAGATTCAAAACCGAGACAAAGACTGAATCTTTTGTGATACAAAAATCATGGTTTTTTTGCATGTACAATTTGCCATAAAAGCCGTCCTAAGTTAAGACGATTTTAAACAATAATTACCGCAAGATTCAAAACCCGAGACAAAGACCGAATCTTTTGTGATACAAACATCATGGTTTTTTTGCATGTACGATTTGCCATAAGAGCCGCTCTAAATTAAGACGGTTTTAAACAATAATTGCTGCAAGATTCAAAACCGAGACAAAGACCGAATCTTTTACTCTGATACAAAAATCATGGTTTTTTTGATTGTATAATTTGTCATGAAAGCCGTCCTAAGTTAAGATGGTTTAAAACAATAATTGCCGTAAGATTCAAAACCGAGACAAAGACCGAATCTTTTGTGATGCAAAAATCAATAAATCATGGTGTTTTTGATGTACAATTTGCCATGAAAGTCGTCCTAAGTGAAGACGGTTTTAAACAATAATTGCCGCAAGATTCAAAACCGACAAAGACCGAATCTTTCGTGATACAAAAATCATGGGTGAGCGCCGCTGTAAGTTAAGACGGTTTTAAACAATAATTCCCGTCATCAAGAACTACCAGAACTGTAATTAGTACTAGTACATGTTCTTAAAGTATTTGCATCTTCTAACTGTTTGACAACATCTCTCATGTTCGGTCTTTTACTCGGCTCCGTTTCTGTGCATCTTAAGGCCATCACAAGTACATCATGTATTTGTTTCATGGTGTTACTGCTTTGAAACTCCCCTGTCAATGCTGGATCGACCACCTTATCGACTCCTTCTGATGGGTTCCCCACTGACTCGACCCATCCGACTAAGGCCATTCCTTCTGGAAATGATGGATCAACGGGTTTCTTTCTTGTTAACAGTTCGAGCAAAACTACTCCGTAGCTGTACACGTCTGCTTCCTTTGTCCATGTCGTCGCAAAGGCGTTTTCTGTTATATAGAAGTTTTTGAATTAGTTAGATTGCAGTGTCTGATCAAAATTTCACAGCATTTTTCTGTACGGGTCATCTGCAGACGCACTCTTTGCGTTTGTAACACGGGTAAGGTTGCATATATCTGAGTTATCTGAACCCTAGTGTCGTGACTCGTGACAGGTGAGACTATCTGTATGGAACCAGAGATATGGCAAAACAAGATGACTCGGGATACTAGATTAGATATGCAGTGGCTGATCAAAATTTCGCAGCATTTTTCTGTACGGGTCATCTGCAAACGCACTCTTTGCGTTTGCAACACGGGTAAGGTTGCATAGATCTGAGTTATCTGACCCCTAGTGTCGTGACAGGCGAGACTATCTGTATGAAACCAGAGATACGGCTAAACAAGATGACTCGGATCACAATTTCACTGCATTTTTCTGTATGGGTCATCTGCAAACGTACTCTTTGCGTTTGCAACACGGGTAAGGTTGCATAGATCTGCGTTATCCGACCCCTAGTGTCGTGACAGGCGAGACTGTAGGAGCCTTTTATGCTACGGTCTAATGTTATTGACTGTAAAAAACAACGAAATCATCTAAGAAAATCATACCTGGAGCAATGTAACCAATTGTCCCGGGAATAGCAATTGATGGGGTTGCAGACGATGTTTGACTCATAAGCTTAGCAATGCCGAAATCAGAGATGTGAGGTTCCATTTCAGAGTCCAACAGTATATTCTCAGATTTAATGTCACGGTGCAGAACAACAGGATCACAGTCGAAGTGCAGATATGCTAATCCCTGCGCTGTTCCAAGCGCTATTTTGTACCTTACGTCCCATTCTAATGTCGGAACAGGATTCACCCTATGTAGAACATATCCAAGACTTCGATTTTCCATATATTTATACATTATAAGGCCGTAATTACTCCTCAACCAAAAATCCTCGATTTTTACCAGGTTCCTGTGCTTGATAGTCCCGAGTGTCTGAATCTCTCGAATCATGCTCTTATTTGCACCGTTTTGCTTGCCAAACGTAAGCTTTTTAACAGCGTAAACTTCTGCAGGGCCTAAAGTCGCTTTGTATACCGTTCCATGAGCTCCTTTCCCGATAACATACATGTCATTGAAATTCCCGGTGGATTCCATTATTCTTTTGATCTTTCTTGCAGAGTCTGCGTTACCCGAAACTTCAGTACCATTTTTGGGCTGTCTTTGGAGCTTGACGAATGCATAACACACAGACAGTGTAGCAATCACTGTCAGAAGAGTTGTGCCGAGAACAATCATTGCAATTTTGATACGGACACGCAAACCCTTGTGATTATGCTGCTTGACGATGCTACATGCTTTGATGGATTTGGTACTGGTGCAAGTGGTGCCACTGCCACTGCCACGCGAGAGAGAGCAGTCGACACAAAGTCCAGGATTCCCGAGAAAAGATGATGTCGAGTTGTTTACCAGAGTCAGCAAATTCGGAGGGATAGCGCCAGTGAAGAGATTATTCGAGACATCGACTGTTAGGAAACTCTGCACATTCTGCAGAGAATCCAAGGTCCCTGTCAAATGGTTCAGAGATACATCTAGCTGCTGCAGGTTACGGAAATCTGAAAAATCCGGCAGTTTTCCTGTCAAACCATTGCTGCTAAGATTCAAAGCAGAAATGACTGATGATGAAGAACCAACTGAGGGGATCGGGATCGTTCCTCCGAGTAAGTTCCCCCCGAGTTGAAGATCCCAAAGGCTTACTAATCCAAAAAGTGACGGCGAAATTCCTCCTGTTAGACGGTTTTCCCTCAAATCCATGACAGATAAGGCTTTCAAGCTACTCAGACTTGTCGGAATTGATCCGTTCAGAGAATTCCACGACAAGTCTAGCCAAATTAGCTTCTGACAGTGACTGATTTCTGTTGGCAAATTTCCCACCAGACGATTGCGTGACAGATTAAGATACCCGAGTTCTGTCAACTTTCCAAGTTCTGCAGGTACAGACCCGGAAAGCGCATTCATGGTCAGATTGATCCAAGTAAGACTTCTGCAATTCCAAACGCTTGACGGGATTTTTCCTCTAATGTTATTTGCGCTGAAATCCACGACACTCAGCGCAGGATTGTCTTTAAACTCCGGAAGCACCCCTGTGAGTCGATTATTTTCCAACCTAAACCTTATCAGACTCGAGCAAGTTCCTAGACTACGCGGTATGCTTCCATTAAGCATATTATAACCGAGGTCTAACGTCTGCAATCTTTTACCAGAGCAAATATAAGGAGGGATTTGCCCAGTGAACTTGTTGTTCGTGAAATCAATCGCTTCCAAGCTGCTATCGACTCCCAGACTCTGAGGGATTTCACCAGTAAACCGATTGTCAAATAGAGTAAGATTTCTGAGCTTTCTCAGCTCCGTTACCTCGACAGGCAACTTCCCGTACAGTCTGTTACTGTAAATCAGAACTATCTCAAGGCTCCGAACCTTCCAAAGATCAAGCGGAACCTCACCCGTTAAACTGTTAGAATATAATTGCAGAAGCGACAGTTCAGTAAGTTTCCCCAACTCACTTGGAATCTCACCCTCGAGGTTGTTGTCATTCAGCGTAAGCCCGGTCAAGGACTTACAGTTTCCGAGCTCAGGCGGGATTTTTCCTGACAGACTGTTTTTCGCAAGGTACAGACCTGAGAGTTTACTGAGCTTACCAAACGAGAACGGAATTTCACCAGTTAAGTTGTTATTCACAGCAGAGAATTGTAACATGTTAGTACAGTTACCGAGGCCTGGTGGAATAACCCCTTGGAACCGATTCTCTGACAAATCTACGATCTGTAAACTGCTACAGTTACCAGAACTTAAAGGAATGCTACCTTCCAACCCGGTAGAGTTCACGAATAAATCGATCAAATTAACGAGATTGTTCATACTTTGAGGCAACTCGCCGACAAAGTAGTTACCATCAAGGTATAAATACCCTAATTCTGAACAATTTCCAATGGAAGACGGTATGCTACCAGTTAAATGATTGCTATTCACCTCAAAGTCGAAAAGATTTGTCGCATTCCCGATACTTGCAGGAATAGATCCATTGAGATTATTAAAAGCAAGGAACAGATACTGAAGGTTTGGAATTCGGAACAATGATTCAGGAATCGGACCAACCAGTGAATTCATAAAAAAACTGAGGTACTCCAAATTCTGCAGGTTTTCCAACTTTTTCGGGATTTCACCACTGAAATTGTTGACAGAAAGATCTAAGTATGCGAGGCTGCGACAGTTGGTTATCTCAGCAGGAATCGACCCAAAAAGACGGTTTAAACTGAGATCAACGCGTGTTAAATGACCCAATTGACCGATTTCAGGTCCCAGATAACCAGAAATGCCAGCATTAGAAAAGTTCAGAGAAAGTACATTTTTGGTTTTGTCACAGGTGACAGTTTTCCATGAACATGGAGCCAATTGGGAAGAATTTAAGCTAGATTTTACAGATTTCGGAGCTTCCCATCTGCTCGAAAGCGAAACCAAAGCTTGCTCATCTGAGCTTAAACCCCTTAAACCAGATACAGATACAGATAAAATATTACTGCAAACAGTAATAATAATCACATATGACAGTAAAATGATCATGGGTTTTTTACTGCATGACATGTAATTCATCCCCGATTTGCAGGTACAGAACACAACCTGCAAATTGCGGGATAAGAAGGGGTCAGATGTACGCAACTTTACCCTTATGCCAGCAACACCCTAGTACCTCAATCCGCCCGGCAGATGTATTAGAAGTTCCCTGATTTGCAGGTACGAGAACACAGCCTGCAAATCCCGGGATAAAAAGGGGGTCGGATGTACACAGCCTTACCCTTATGCCAGCAACACCCCAGTACCTCAATCCACCCGACAGATGTGCGCAACTTTACCCTTACGTTAACAACACAAAGAGACGGTTTCTCAACAATAACAAACAAGCCAAAGATACGAGAACACAGCCTGCAAATCCCGGGATAAAAAGGGGTCGGATGTGCAGAGTCTTACCCTTATGCCAGCAACACCCCAGTACCTCAATCCGGCCGTCAGATGTACGCACCCTTACCCTAATGCCAGCTACACCCCAGTACCTCAATCTGCCCTTCGGATGTACGCAACTTTACCCTTATGCCAGCAAAACCCTAGTACCTCAATCCGCCCGACTTACCCTTATGCCAGCAACACCCCAGTACCTCAATTCCCCGACAGATGTGCGCAACTTTACCCTTACGTTAACAACACAAAGAGACGGTTTCTGAACAATAACAAACAAGCCAAAGATAGCAATTTTACCTAAAAATGAGATTAAAGATGGTGTCTTTGATATTGGAACTCAATTCTGAGTGCTAAAAGTTTTGATTGGAGGAAACAAACATATATTCTTAATTTCTTATCTTATACTACTACTAAAAAGTGGGAGTTTGACTGACAATTACAGTTTGAATTGAATTTTTAAATTCTCAGAAAATACAATCTAGACCTTTGTCTCAAAATTCATTCTTTTTTTATTATTTCTTTATAATCCACATGTGTTTTTTATGCATTTATTTAATTATGTGTGAACACTTTATGTCAGTGGAGTTGCAGGTAAGCAGACAGAGGATTTTCAATGGCAAGTTGCAGAACTGTAATAACAGGTTGGTGGTTGAAATAAAATATTCCAAATCGGAAATTCTCATTTGTGATGGACAATATTCGTTACAAATATGTGACGGACTGACGGGTAATGGGTATCAGTGTATCACCCATTTGAGTAGATAAAGACAAGATATTTCTGATTCCACGTGGGTGATACTTGAAACCTAAACGTCACAAGTTTATGGCGAATATATTGTCACATGAAAGACTTACTAGGTCGGAATATATTAGGGTGCGAGTTTGTTGGTTCAATAAAAAATACTGGGGTTTCGAGTTTGAACTTGAAGGTTAAAATAAAGAATGTCGGAATTTATTGGGGATCCGAGTGTTATGGACTGAGCGTCTAAGCCGATTGACAACGTGAAACGGCGCTTATAAAATTTCATAATAGGGAAAAATATTGTGTGCCGGCCAAAAAAATACGGCATAAATAAGATTATACGTCAAGAATTCACATGTGTATGAATAAGAAATACTACAAATTTAGTTGAGTTTATCTGCAATTTTGTCGAGTTTTTAAAATTTGTGAGTTATATTTTACTAATTTTTTAGGTGTTAAAATTAAAAAAATTTAATTGAACTTATATATAAATATGTATTATTTTTTAGTTTTATTATAATATATATACTTATTCCATTCCAATCAATTCTAAACATTTCACTTTATATGCCCTATTCATAAATTCATAAGTCGAGTGAATTTTGGACATAACTTTTAATATACTATAACATAAAAGATAGTCATGTTAGATATTGTTTAAATTGTCCTACCGACTACATCGTGAATATCAAAGTTTTATAATTTTTATCGATATATAACTAAAGATATTAATAAAAGAAACAAACGAATGATTAAAGTAAAGGTATAGAATTGATTGGAATTGATTGAGTATTAATTTAAAATTTATATAAAAACGTTCGGTTTTTTCTCAATAAAATTGGTAAAATATATCTATAATACAACTTGTATAGTTCACTAATTAAAAATACGGGTCAAACGAAATCAAACCCGAAAACTGTTATGCTTTGATTGGCCGGGTTTTATTCGGATCCCCAAATCTTTGGTTTTTTTTTGGGTGAAAAATTATGACGTCATTATTACACCAAAAAAATCTAATATACACACATTTTCCTTAAACCCTAAATCCTCAAATTATCAACTTCGAATCTCATCACTCTCTGGAATTAGCTTCAATCAAGTACAACAATGGCGACGGCGATAAGAAGCTCAATCCTTAAGCAAATGCGTGTAACAGTTGCAGCAAACAATGTCTTCCGAAATGCCAGATCATCATTCTCAATTTCTTCCGCCATTAACAACGCTTTCTTCCGCCGGCAATTCTCGACATCCGAGGAAGTTCGTGGTTCTTTCCTAGACAAATCTGAAGTCACTGATCGTGTTATTTCCGTCGTTAAAAATTTCCAGAAAATCGATCCTTCTAAGGTATACTACATTTGTAATTTAGGTGAATGAGTAAATTCAATGTATTTTTAATGTGTGTATGATTTTAGGTTAAATGTGTTTTTGATTGATGAATTGATGATGAAAAATTGGAAATTTTTGTTCATGATTTTAGATTATATGTGTTATATGGTTGAGTGAAGTGATTAATTAGTTTATTAATCAGCATTGTTTGATGTTAAGTACTCTTTAGTGGCGTAGCCAGGATTTGTAGTTTAATACCGTAAATTTTTAGGGAGCCAGAGTATTAATGGAAATATGGAATAAGGTAAATTAGAAAAAAGGTTGAATTTTTGACAAAAAGTTTACATTTTTGTATTGCTATGGGGAAACGGAAACCATCTCCACTAGCGTCCCCTTAGTTCCGCTACTGATCATAGTGTTGTTCATTGTTGGGTTGATCTTCGGAGGGGAGTATTAATGGAATAAGGTAAAATAGAAAAAAGATCGAAGTTTTGACAAGAAGTTTAAATTTTTGTATTGGTAGGGGGAAACCATCCCCGACTTGCGTCCCCTTAGTTCCGCTACTGATCATGGTGTTGTTGTTCATTGCTGGGTTGATCTTTGAAATGGAGTATTAATGGAATAAGGTAAATTAGAAAAAAGAACAAAATTTAGACAAAAAGTTTCAATTTTTTGTATTGCTAGGGGAGGAGTTGTATGATTGAGCGAAGTGATTAAGTAGTGAATTAATCAGCAATGTTTGATGTTAACTGTTATGTACTCGTTAGTGGCGTAACCAGGATTTATAGTTTAATGGGCGGGAATTTTTAGGGTGGCGGAGTATTAATGGAATAAGATAAATTAGAAAAAAATCGAATTTTTGACAAAAAGTTTACATTTTTGTATTGCTAGGGGGGAAACCATCCCGACTAGCATCCCCTTAGTTCCGCTACTGATCATGGTGTTGTTCATCTTTGGAATGAAGTATAATGCTTGATTGTGTTGCTTATTGATATGTTGAAGGTATGATGTTCGACCGTTGGCTCGGTTTAGTGTACTTGAGAAGAAAGAGAGAACTTTCGGTACATCGGAAGAAGACATATGGGTTGGGTAGTGGCAATAGTGAAGTTGAAGGGTAGATAGTTAGTGGTTCATATAATATTTTTATTATGGTTTCTTACTTTTGCTTTCATAGGCTAGGTGTTTGTGGTGATCGCTATTCGTTGATGCTAGTAGTGTTGGGAATTTTACAAAGAACTTGCCTTTCTGGATGTGGTGAAATGGAGATAAGGTGTGGTGAAATGGAGATAAGGAATTTTTTTTTGTTTTGATGACATTCGAGTGGGGAAGGGAAGAGGAGCGTGTTGTGAGGATCTAGTTTATCTTTTTCTTGATTATTTATGACTGGATCATCTGCATGTCGTAGAATGTTGGGTGGTTACTTTCAATGAAGGAAAGAAAAAGGGAATTGGGTATAGAAAAATCTTTTCATTGTTACTGGCCCGTATGACGTATCTGTTTAAGCTGCATTATGGTGTCTAGCTCAATTTACAAATCACATACTATATTAAGTGCGTATAGTGATTTCGTATTGGGCACGTACTACAAATTTGGTGATGCATTGGATGACATTGGTGTAAGGTTAAGGAAGGGGAAAGGAGGGAACTAGGCCTGAAAAGTTGGAAGCATTAGGTTAGGAATTTCTCTCCCCCATCCACCATCGCCCATCGCCCATCCTATTCCACTATCCTCTTCCATAAGACCCCCTCTGCCGTACTTTTTTCATATAGTAATGATATTTGAGTCATCCAAGATTGTTTTTCCACATCCTCCCCTCATTATCTTTCTTCCCCGTACCCCCTCCCTCACGAGGTATATGAAACCAGTGAAAGTATGATGGTTAGTGGCACTAGCACATCTCTTATGTGATTTTTTTTATTGTTTTCTAACTCGCTGTCCTGTTAGGTAAATTTTTCGGAAGCTATTTCCCCTACCCATTTTTTCTGTTCATTCTTGCTTCTACTCCGGCTTTTATTATTCACTTAATATCTATGGAGTATGATGATTGGTGGCGGGTCATGTGTAATATTGTTTTGTTATTCTCCTTCCTGTCTTCCTGAACGGTTTTTGGAAGCTACCACTAGAGGGGAGTGGATGGCCTAAATGTCTGGACTGTGACTTGTGGGTCACTTTCATAGCTGATGGTTATTACAAACTGTTCTCCTTATGGTCGCTGCCTTTGTTACATTGCTTCTGCTTGTTCCATTTTTGTTTCTACTTCAGACTTTAAGAGTAGTAAGCTTCACGAGGACGCTCTTTGTAGCACTACCAGTCTACCACCTATATTTTTAGAAGGGAATTCAATGGAGCACTCTCTCCAGAGTCCAGACCCTTAACCCTTTTGAATTTGCCTCAATGGCTCAATGCCCTAACATATGACGTGTGAATTGAGTGAGATAGACTTTGAGTCATGTTTGCATCCAAGAGGCCGATTTGCGAACATGGATGCATTTGTCATACCAAGCGTCCTTCCTTGGATCTTTGTTGCTTGTTTTCTTGAGTTCTGTGTTCTGTCACTAGGAATGATGTGACCTCTTGCTGTAAATTTAACTTTTATCTCCCTCGCCGGGAATTCATGTGTAATGCTTTCTCACTTGCTGTAAAATCTATTAGGCTATCTTTAAGACTCAATTTAAACTCTCATATTTTTCCACTGTATCCCCATACTCACTCGTGAAAATCTATATAACAGTATATGGGACCCACTTTCCCCACTCACTTTTTAATATTCAGTCTCCACTCTCCAGTTGAGTCTTGGATTTCTAAGACCGAACGTACGACTTCGAAATAGTGAATATACTTTATCGAAAGTCTCACGTGAAGACTTGCATAGTTGCATCAACCTGCATGAGTCTTATCCTTTGGGTCTGCGGATATAGCAAGTCTTAGCCTGATCTGGCGAGGGCTACTGATATGAGATTCATATTTGTTGTGGTTTCTAATTTCCTTCAACTCGCCACGCATGCAACTATATATTTGTTAGGCACAAATGGGTGGCAGTTTCGATGCTCTGAAGTCTTTTTGTACTTGTAGTGTTAGTTGTTGGCAAAGGCGCCTGAACGTTATTTTCATTTTGGCTCTTGGATATAGCTGATTTTTAAGCTTCTTTTGCTCATGTAAAACATACTCGAACATCAATTGGTTAGTGTAAGTGTGTAACCGTTCATTACTTTTGATTCTTCGTTGCCTATTTAGTCTAGTCATATGAGGGCAAATGTCGTTCGTGAGGGAATGACTTCGTATTGCTCACTTCTGTAATATGCTTGGTCGTAGGTTACAACTAATGCACACTTCCAGAAAGATCTTGGGCTGGATAGTTTGGACACAGTCGAAGTCGTGATGGCACTCGAAGAAGAGTTTCGTTTTGAAATCCCGGACAATGAAGCAGACAAGATCAGCACCATCAACATGGCGGTTGATTTCATTGCATCTCACCCTCAGGCTAAGTAAAGAAGACCACGAAGTCCAGTCACCTTACTTTCTGGTTCGTTATCAATGTGGTTATTTGGGAATAATCTTAGGTTTTCAATTTTTTTAAATATTTTCGGCTTGGACACCATTTTATGTCGCGTGTTCTCGGCCTTTTGAAGATTTGGAAATTTTGAGAAGACTTTCTTGGTGGCATCCAAACCAAGGATTTAGAATAATCCATTGCAACGGAACAAACCTAAACGACTGCTAAATGTTTAGCTCTTTATACAAAGCGGTTGATCGACCCAATGTTTGAAAGATATCAAGTTCCCTTACGAGTTAGGCCGTATTTGGGAAAATGTCCTTTTATTTTCCGTTTCATCCCAACGTCGGAGATGTATGCCTCTGACATTCCAGGTTATATTTAATGGTAGCGAAAATTTAACTCGAGATTCCGAGTTTTATTGTGAAAATTTGCAGGTTTGATTGCTTTTGATAGTGAAGATGATACTTGAGTAAAGAATGGGCCAAATCTTTGGCTGGGATTGGCCTCTGCTTTCATTGAATAATCAATGTTTTAAAAGAGAAGACTTTGGAGTGGACTTTGAAGACTTTGGTTGGCTATCAACTTGACTAATCAACTCTTCCACACTCTCTCTACTCTTATCCCCTTGTATGATTACCCTTGCCCACCTGAACAATTACGGAATCGCCATTGAATTAATGAGACTTGTAAACGGGGTCGGATGTACACAAGTTTACCAATGATGTACCGAGTAATTATTGATTGATGGTTTTAGGTCAATCACGAGGCGGGTTTGAAATGAAGTTACCGACTCATAATCAAACGGGCCGTCGGATTTGAGATTGATTTGCAGGTTGAACTTGTGTAAATTCTTGATGATGGTTTGTCAGTGGGTCTTGCTTCAGACCACCATTTTGGTCTGAAATAATAAGACGAGATTTTGTAACCATTTTACAGCCAAATGTAACTATTATTTACAAACAAGTTATCATAAGCTGTAACATTGACCATACTAACGTGGTTACATTTGGCTGTAAAATGGTTATAAAATCCCGTCTTATTATTTCAGACCAAAAGTGACGGTCTAAAACAAGAATTTGTGATGTTTTGTTCGCTCCGTATTTTGCTGTTCTGACAAGTCGGGTCCAGTTGACGGAATAGAATATTTGTCGTACAAAATACTATCTACTCCGTCCGTCTCAAATTTGTTCACCTTTGATTAAAATACCCTTCACAATAAATATAAAAAGGTAAACAAATGATTGAGACGGAAAAAGTAATATTTCTGCTTTAGTTTACCTTTGTGATGTTTCTTAGAAACTGCAAATCAAACGTATAGAATGTGCCAAGTTTCCTCTGGTCATCCCCTCTTATATAATTACAGGGACCCACACTATGTGGAGCATCAATACTATTGGCTGCTGCAACTGTTAGACTCCTTCCATTGGTTAATATGCAGGGTCCCACAGATGAGAGAACGATCGATGGCAAGACCGTAAATTAGTCGCAAGTTCGGTGCGTTTCTGTAATTCCGTTCCTATAACTTGCAGAGTTTCCTGCTTAGTACAACCAGTAGCAGCATTGCAGCTTTAGAAGCAGAATGTCTAAGGCAATGCTTGGTTTATCACCTTTGGTAATACTTTGCCTTCTTCTGATGCAATTTTGTTGTATTATTAGCTCGATATCGTCTGAAGTTATCTTTGAAGAGCGGTTTGAAGGTATTTCCTTAATCCCGCGCATTTTTTTTTGCCTATAATCGTTCTTGATGCTAACAATGTATGGAGTTTAATTGTATAAACAATGTTTGTTTTGTGGTTGTTTCTCGTGTTTTTGTGGTCGGGTTTTATCCTGTATTGAAAACATCGAGTTTGCATTGATAAACTTCTGCTTCACTATGTAAGTAGCGAGGGCAGTTCAGTTGATACGTTTTTATATTATCTTATCGTAAAGCCAAAGAATAACGAGTCTTTGGCTCTACTGAAAATTTGAAGAAGTTGTCGAGTTTATCAACGTGTGTGCCTCGTCTTTTTGCATGGGAATCGAAAAGATGGATGGAAAGGCAGGTGGGTAGTATCCGACTGGAAAAGAACGGAGGGAAAAGCTGGCTCGTTTAAGCATACAGCAGGAAGTTGGGCTGGCGATCCTGATGATAAAGGTACGTTTTTACTGTCAGTCTCTTAAAAATACCGTCTCATGCTAATATAATGTCTGAGCAACGCATTCGACAGTTTCCGTCTCATCTAGTAACTAAAATATCAGCTATCCAATTGACCGTCATTACGGTTTGTTTCATGTTGAAATTACGACACTGCAGGAATTCAGACGGCGATTGATGCAAGACATTCTGCCATATCCGCGAAAATAAATGAATTCAGCAATAAGAACAGAACATTGGTCTTTCAGTACTCCATTAAATTCGAGCAGGACATCGAATGTGGCGGAGGGTACATAAAACTGTTGTCTGGATTTGTCAATCAGAAGAAATTTGGAGGAGACACTCCGTACAGGTTTATGCTTCTTCCTTCTGTTACATCTAAAATCGACATGCTTATATCAATACTCTTAGTTGCAGTAACTGCAGTCTATGTTGCTCGGACACTTTATATGACCTCGCGTACCTGTGTCGAATACTGGACACTCGGACATGGGTAGGACACTCGGACACTTCATTTTAGACCAAAAACATTTGCTTCACAAAAATAGAAGAATCCGACACTTGGACACGTCCCATGTCGGATACTTCTAACCGTGTCCAAGCAACATAGACTGCAGTTTTACCCCAGTGCCTCATTGTCTTTCACTTGCGATGAGGTACAGGGCCGAACATACGCTGCATTTCCCTTTTAAAGTCATATTAAGGCCATTTGTAGGTGACCGAGTTATGCTATAAAGTACTCACAGTTCATGCTCAATTCACCACTTCGGTTATTATGATTTATGAGATTCGTGGTACTTCCGCGTTAGATTTGTTCCGCGTTACAATAGCAATGCCCTGGCGCACCGGTTAAGGTGTTGCTTTGTGACCGTGAGGTCACGGGTTCAAGCCCTGGGAGCGGCCTCTTGCCAAAATGGCAAGGGAAGGCTTTCCCCCATTACACCCTTGTGGTGGGGCCCTTCTCCGGACCCTCGCCTAGCGGGGATGCCATCGTGCACCGGGTTGCCTTTTTTCAGCCGACCCCAAAACATTTTGGGACTAAGGCTCTGATGTTGTTGTTGTTGTACAATAGCAATGCCCTTGTTTCCGTTTAAATTGGAGTCGGCTAACATGCGCACAATAATGTAAGGAAAAGAAGCATCCTACATTCTGTTTTCTGATGGAAGTTGCAGATTTTCTAGTACCATGGAGTATAACATTAGTGTTTCATTCATTAATCCAAGACGGAAAATTTGTCGTCTTTGCAGTTTAATGTTCGGGCCGGATCTATGCGGCACAGATATAAAGAAGCTTCATCTGATCCTTTCTTACCAAGGCCAAAATTATCCTGTCAAGAAGGATCTCGAATGTGAAACAGACAAGCTAACGCACTTCTATACATTCATACTACGGCCTGATGCGACCTATAGTGTCCTGGTCGACAACAGAGAGAAAGACTCGGGTAGTCTATATACCGACTGGGACATCCTTCCTCCTCGAAAAATCAAAGACACCAAAGCCAAGAAGGTTTGCTTCTCCTCTTTCTAAAGCTCAAGAACTTTAGGTTTAACATTCAACACAACAGTAAAAGCTCCCGGTTTTGGCGAGTTAAGGGCGGTCAAATGTATGCAGCCGCACTTTTGTTAGTTCGACACAAAAAGAGATCGTTTACGGAAGAAAATCGTAATAAAAATGACGAGTTTTTGGTTCCTTGGAAATGACATTTAGCTTCAATACCGTGTCTGTCAGAAGAACGGGAGCCTTGGCGCACCGGTTAAGGTGTTGCTTTGTGACCGTGGGTTCAAGCCCTGGGAGCGGCCTCTTGCGAAAATGGCAAGGGAAGGCTTGCCCACATTACACCCTCGTGGTGGGGCCCTTCCCCGGACCCCCGCCTAGCGGGGACGCCATTGTGCGCCGGGCTGCCCTTTTTCTTACCGTGTCTGTCAGAAACATGCAGAAAAATTTACACAGCTCTTTTTCTTGAACTTTTAGCCTGCTAACTGGGAAGAAAAGGAATATATTGACGATCCAAACGACAATAAACCCGAGGTATGAAGTGTTCAGTTAGCTGATAACTCACTGTAACTGTCAACTATTCTGAAATTGCAGAATGTAATATTGTTCAAGAAATAACATGATCGGTTTGGTTTGTACAGGGATATGATTCGATTCCACGTGAAATTCCGGACCCGAGTGAAAAACAGGTAATGTCTGCTCTCCAACCTTGTCATCTGATCAAATGTTATGCTTAATAGCTAATATATAGAAGAAGGAACTAAAAAGTTGCATTGGATTTAAACTCTGAACAGCCGGAAAATTGGGACGAGGAAGAGGACGGCTTGTGGAAACCTCGAAAGGTACCAAATCCAGCATACAAAGGACCTTGGAGGAGAAAGGTACGTAGCTTATCGCTTTTTAGAATGAACATTATAATCATTAATCAACACTCGATGCTCTGAGACTCGATTAGAAGTATCTGACATGGGTAAGTATCCGATGATACGGGTACGTTTCATGTTTTTGTTCTAAAATGAAGTGTCCGAGTGTCCTACCCATGTCTGTCGGTGTCCGACACGTCAGTGTCCGACACGGGTACTTCACTATGCTTAATGTCATCACTTTCGCTCAAACTTACTGTTTTTCTTCTTTACGATAGAAAGTTAAGAACCCGGAGTACAAGGGAAAGTGGAAGACTCCATGGATTGACAATCCAGGTATAACTTCACAATTTCTCGTAAATTATCTTCTCTGTAACGCAAAAATGAAGGAAATCTGATAATGGAACGGTTTTCTACTGTAGAGTTTGAAGACGATCCCGATCTCTATGTTCTAAAGCCTATCAAATACGTGGGTATAGAAGTCTGGCAGGTACGAAGCGGGATTATTCTTAGAACAACTTTCCGATGTCCATGAGCAACATGTAAGAATGTACTCTCGTTGCAGGTGAAGGCAGGTTCCGTCTTTGATAACGTTCTAATATGTGATGACCCAGAGTACGCGAAGCAGGTCGTTGATGAAATATTTGCCAACAGAGTGGTAATTTCCTCGATATGTAGTGATTTACTCTGCGTATACACAGTAAAGTTCGATCACTGATAATTCCATTTCCAACGAGCTAACAGTTTACGATTACTTGCGCCTAGACCTGGCAAACAGATCAGGTCGTGTCGGGTTCGGGTTCGTGTCACATGTAAACGGGTCACAAAACCTTCAACCCAAACATGACCCAATTAAATTTCGTGTCGTGTTCGTGTCAACCCACTTAGATAAATGGGTCATCAAGCTTCAACCCTAACCCGTTTATTTCGTGTCGGGTTCGTGTCGTGTTCCATATTTGGAAAGTTTAAATATATTTATGTGATGAAAGATAAAAAATATTACGATTAATTTAGTAAACAGGTCATTCGTGTCGGGTTCGTGTTTAAAGAGCTCAACCCAAACCCGACCCGATTATCGTGTCGTGTTCGTGTCGACCCACTTACATAAAGGGGTCATTAAACCTCAACCCAAACCCGCTAATTTCGTGTCGTGTCATTATTTGCCAGCTCTACTTGCGCCTGAATAACTGACTAAACTTCTTATATTGTGAAGGAACAGTCAGTTAATGCAGTTTTAATTTTCATCGAGGGTCATCCGACTCCATTTTATCATACCAGAGGAATAATGTTGTTATCGTTTGTGGACTAGGCTGAAAAGGAGGCTTTCGAAGAAGCGGAGAAAGTGAGGAAAGCACGAGAAGACGAGGAAGCCCAAAGAGCAAGAGAAGAGGGTGAAAGGAGAAGAAGAGAAAGAGGAACTGATCGTCGCTCACGATACAAGGAACGTTACAGAGATCGTTACAGACGCGTAAGTATCACTCTTTAGTAACATAATGATCTGCTTACATATTATAGTACATCATCAATGGCTAAATTTATTTTTACCTGCAGCATAATCGCCGCGATTATATGGACGATGATTATCATGTAAGTACTGTACTAGGTTGGTTACGGAATTTCAATGTCGTCTGCAATTTTTTCACCTCGCGTAATTGACCCGTTTTTTTTTTGCTATGCAGGATGAGCTTTAGGGGGGATGTTCAAATTCAAGCATTAATACCTCAGTTCCGAGCTCAAGCATGGACGATTTATCTTCTGCATGAATCGATTATTGCTGACGTTCTCGAGATCAATATTAATGGTAGATAGTAGGACCAGACCCGACCAGACCTGCCAGAGTAATCGGATTCAGTCGATACCTTGTTGCTATTATGATGCTGTTCCGATAATTTTGAGCCTAAATAAAACTATTATCTATTGTATTTATGTCGTATAATGACGTTTTTACGAAAACTTTTATGAATCGAGTTGGTTATTATCAATATACGAAGTGCATAAACCATTTTTGTTGCTAATCGAGCTGAGCATATCAAATGAATTTCCGCGTTACTGTTTTTCAGAATAAACTCGATCTTTAATATCATATACGAAGTACTTTGTAAGTAATTTCATCGATTTTTCTAAGTTTTATCATTTTAGTTGGTAATTTTAGAAAACGGGATTTTAAAAGGGAGCAATTTTTAATTTACTTTTTCGATAAAATATTGACATGAGATAATTATGACCACGTATTTGTACATTGATTGATTTGATGTGTAACAAAATAATTGAAAATAGCGGGAAAAATTGATAAGGTGTTAAGTTTTAAAAAGTGTAGCATCAATTCATCCTAAAAACAATAAAAAGTTGCCATTTCTCTGAAAAACAGTACAAGGAAAAATAATACCAGCCATTAATCAGACAGTAAAAGTTTGTAAAGTAATAAAAATTCGCCATTCCTTCGAAAAACAGTATGAAAAAAAATACCAGCCATTTCTCTGAAAAACAGTAAAAGTTTGTAAAATAATAAAAATTCACCATTCCATCGAAAAACAGTAAAAAAAAATACCAGCCATTTCTCTGAAAAACAGTAAAAGTTTGTAAAATAATAAGGGACGTGCTTTTTCACATACGAATTTTACTCTTTCACATACGACTTTTATCCTATTATCCTTGTCATTTTTTCACCATCCACCCACTTGATTTTTTTTCTTTCTTTTTTTCAATCACTTTTACAGCTCTGTGGCTCCGTTCACTGACTCCGCTGGAGTATAACTTTTAAAAACAAATCAAAAAATATTAAAACAAAAACAAAATCAAAACAATTAGCATGCCCAATTGCCCATTATCAGCACTCCATTGATGTCGACAGACGATAACCATCATCATCAGATGACCTTCATTCACAATCAATGTCCCAACCAACAACCTCCAACAACTAAGCCCGACGACCACCCCTTTACCCACCGTCGACAACCGGTCTGATCTGACAACCCCAAACCTCCGTTCAACTCGCACGTCCCATCTAATAACCAAATCCAACAAACCCGACGCCGACCACCTTACCCCTCAAACCCGACGCCGATCAGCCCTCAACCCTAACGACGACCACTTCAAAAACCCAACGATACCACCCCACCCCCTTAACAACCGCGCATACCCATATTAGTTTCAATAAAAAAAATTAACTTAGTAATATCAATAAACGTATTAATAATCGCTAATAAACATTTCTCTCATTAATTGGAGAATTACAATATGTCTGAGTTGTAAAGTAATTAGATTCAATTGGAAAAAATGCATATAAAGGTGACTGACGGTTGTTTGTTTTCATTAGGTTTAGAAAAGGGTTTGTTTTGATTAGGTTTAGAAAAGGGTAGGATATGGAAATTTTATGAAAAAATGTATGTGAAAGAGTAAAACTCGTATGTGAAAAAGTAATTCTGAATAATAAAATTCACCATTTTTCTGAAAAACAGTTAAAAAAAAATACCAGCCATTTATCTGAAAAACAGTAAAAGTTTGTAAAATATTAAAATTCACCATTTTTCTGAAAAACAGTAAAAAAAATACAACCCATTTATCTGAAAAACAGTAAAAGTTCGTAAAATAATAAAAATTCGCCATTTCTCTGAAAAAACAGTTAAAAAAATACCAGCCATTTCTCTGAAAAACGGCAAAAGTTTGTAAAGTAATAAAAATTCGCCATTTCTCTGAAAAAGGGTAAAAAAAACATAGCAGCCATTTCTCTGAAAAACAGTAAAAGTTTGTAAAATAATAAAAATTCGCCATTTCTCTGAAAAACAGTTAAAAAAATACCAGCCATTTCTGTGAAAAACGGCAAAAGTTTGTAAAGTAATAAAAATTCGCCATTTCTCTGAAAAACGGTAAAAAAAAATAACAGCAATTTCTCTGAAAAACAGTAAAAGTTTATCATAATCACTAAAGAAACTTCATATAGCTGTTTTACGGAGTCCGATTACACAAATAATTGACAAAACTGATGATGAGCCTTGAACAAAAGATCAGCTGAGTGTTTTAACAGGTAAATTAAGCTTCCATGTTAACATTTCTGCAGACTTACGAGTTCCGACTTCTGACAACTTGCGATCACCCAAAACTCCCATGCCATGCGTTAATGTGACCATCGATCTGTATATATATGGCCTGTAGATTTTCCAACAGCGCAAGTAAGAATGCAGTCGTAATGAATTGGTTCAGTAAGTAACAGACGAGTTGAAAATAAACACGGTCAAGCAAACACGTAAACTTTGGGCTAATGAAACTCGAATTTGATTCTAAAGTATCAACATTTCAACGCGGGTGTGTCAAAGCATCGGCCACTATCAAGTAAAACAGTAACTAATGATGTAAAAAGATTCACCAAATGGTCATACGGATATTACTAGGGTCGCTTTAGTACCCGAGTAAAGTGGTTATACAACAATTTATGAACATACAGTGGGAAGGGAGGGGGAGGGGGGAGGGGGTTGTATAAAATTAAGTCGGAATGAAGACAGGGTACAGGGTGGGTTTAGGGTTTAGGGTTTAGGGTTATGCAACAATTTATGAACATAAATAGGGAAGGGAGAGGGGGAGGGGGTTGTATAAAATGAAGTCGGAATGAAGACAGCAAGCAGAAATACGCTTATGTTACTCAAATTTGATTTTACGGAAGTAAGGTGGACTGTCATGTTACGGCTTAAAAGATTCTAGACAAGACGTTCTCGTTCAAGGGAAGGGGAAAATAGGAATCATCTAGATTATTGAGACGCATTGATACGACCTATGTTACTCCGACTCTTCTAATTTCCCACTCCGACATGGGTATGACACTTAGACACCTCATTTTAAACCAACATATGCATATTTTTCAATAAAATAGCCGAGTCCGACACATGGACATGTACCCGTGTTGGATACTTCTAAACGAGTCTGAGTAACATAGGATACGACATACAAAAATTATAGGCACAGGGATCGGATGGGTTTGGTTTTTGAAGGATAAAAAGACGACTAGCCTAATTATTTCTAGCAACAAACAGGTGCCATACTGTGATCTCTGAGTATGCCGCTTTGCTAAAAGTACCCGTGATAAACCAGTATCGTTCTTAGACAAACCAAAAGGAACTACCGAACTACGTCATAGTGTTTCACCAGTATCCCCGATTCAGTGATTACCAATTATGCAACCAGCAATAGCAAACAATCTGCAGATACTAGATACTGAACACCCACCCGGCCACTCTACTTTTAGCTTTCTGCACTTCTCTGCTATGAACCAGTACTATCAAAAAGCGGGTGACTTATGCATCATAACAGGGTTCTCCACATTCACAAGAGACCTCACGCAAACTGCAGATACTGAACAGTGAACACTCACCTGGCCACTCTACTTTTAGCTTTCTGCGCTCCTCTACTATGAACGGGACTATTATACTACACCAGCACAAAAAGCGGGTGGCTTATATATCATAAAAGGGTTCTCTACATTCACAAGAGACCTCACGTACACTGTTGATCACTTGATCCTAGACTATGAGAGCTAATGAATCGACCTCTAACACAGTACCAATAGACGAACATAGTTTCAGTAAACCGGCCAGAAACAATTTACATTTGCAGCAAACACATATCATAGCACACAGAAAACCTCAACTCATGGCAAAATTAGACAGCACCAATCAAAATTCACATAATAAGAGCACGTAACGTAAAAATGCAAGCAATTTGAGCAACAAGAGATTGAAATTACTTCACCAAACAAGCATCCACAAGTAGGGTTTCAACTCTTTGACTTCTTAGACCCAGAAGTGATCCCATAAGCACTACGCCTCGACGGAGGCAAGCTCTTATCTTTCTTATTCTTCCTTCTCCTAGCATTCCGGGACATTTTCGTCTCCTCGTTATTCTCCTCTCCCTCTTGTGCTTTCCCACTGTTATCCATATCACTAGGACCTTCACCCTCGATTTTCCTCTTCTTTTTCTCTGATTTCCCACTATTAGCCATATCACTAGGACCTTCACCCTCGTTTTTCCTCTTCTTTTCCTTCTGCAAATTAAGAGCCCCTTGAAGAAGCATATTCTTCCTCATTTTGGGCACCTTCCACTCTTTCTCTCTATAAGTAGCAAGCTTCTTCAATGAAACATATTGATTCAATTCTTGTTCATCTAACCACAAAATCTCGGCCGCACTCAGTTTATATCTATCGGGTTTAACTGTCCTATACTTAAACCTAGTTTTCAAATCCCCAATTGCATCTTCATAATCATACTTATACAACTCCTCTTCCAACTCCTTCTTAAGAGCTTCACCCAATTTCGACTTTCTCTTCTTCTTCCTCTTACCCTCTGCTACTTCCCCCTCATCCTCCTCCTCCTCCTCGACCAAAACCTCTTTACCCTTCTTCCTCTCCCCCCTCTTCGCTAAAAACCCGTCTTTCGACTTAATCACATCCCAATTCTTAGGCAACCCAAGTAACTCATCCTCCTTATCAAAATCCGGCTTCTCTAACTCGCTCCCATCCCCATCCCCATCACCACCAACATTCCCAAACTCAGGATCAACATCCTCAGCATCATAATACCCATCCCCAAAAGCCTTCTTCATCTTCAAATCAAACTCATCCGGGTCGAAATCCTTCTCCAAATCATCCTCATTCAAAGGAATACCCTCTTCATCAACACCAGCAATCTCCCTAATCTTATCAAGCTTCTCCTGAATCTCCCTCCTCTTCAAATTCTTCAACCTTTTAACCTCTTCCCGTCTCGCAAGCTCAGCCAATTCCATCCTCTCCTTCTTCCTATCCCTCTGTTGTTTCCTCGCATTCGTCTCCTTCCTAACCGATCCCTCAACAACCCTAGAATGCCCTAAAACCCTATCACTCTTACTCTCCTCAAACCGAAAATTATAATCCCTCTCATACTCCTCTTGCTTATCTATCAAATCCTCGTCCTCCGACAACGCGAATTCCTCGTTATTTTCACCTGCATTGCCCTTTCCCTTATCAATCCAAAGCTTATTCTTAAAAAAATCCTTCAAAAACATATCATTTTCATTCAATTTCTCGTCTTCGCCGAAAAACTCGTCTAATTTCTGCTTAACGTCATCATTATCTCCCTCAGCTTTGTCCCCATCATCCCTAACCTTCTCAATCAACAACTCGCCGCCGCTTTCGCCGCCGTTCTCCTCCGCTGCAATCGCCGCCAACACCTCTCTCCTCAAATCCTCTTGCTCCTCAACAAACGATTTCATTTTTTTCTCCACGACCTCATCCTGCTCATCTTCTTCGTCGGAGGATTCCGCACCTTCTTCAATCACATTCAACGCATTCAAATCCTTCAAATACTTTGGCTTCGGTTTCGATTTCTTCAAATTTTCACTATCATCTTCATCATCATCTTCTTCTTCATCACTACTATCGAACAATTTAGCGTCCTTTTGCATCAAAATCGGATCTTTATCCTTAATCTTCTTAAGTCCATCAAAAAATCCTTTAATATTAACATCAACTTCCGGTTCCGACTCGGATTCTGACTCGGAACCTGACTCAATCTGACCTTTCTTCTTCATTTCATCGTATTTCTGCAAATCTTCTCTCTTCTTGTTGTGTTCATATCGTTTCGCGAATTCCTGATCAATCTCGATTTTCTCTACATCTTCGTCGTTGCCGACATCGTCGAATAGCTTCATCCCCATTAATCAATGAAACTGAGTCTAATCCTAAAATTAGACTTTTCAATTAAGTTTTCTGTATTTTGTTAATCAAGTTTCGAGCTTTTTCCGCAATCAATGGCGACGGAAATAGGGAAGGTGGCGGAACTAGGGTTTGTAATTACTTGGTGTTGTTGCAAGTTGATTTGGGGTTTTTCGTAAAACCCTAATTTTTTCCTGCCGAAACTAATAGATTCGCGCCGTTAACATAGTAATCCTGTAAATACTATCTGGGCTTGGACCGAAACCCGTCCTCGTCTCGGTCTCGGTCTCATTTCCGTATCTCATCCCGTTATTATCCGACAGATTATTAGTACTCCTATTTATTGTAGAATTCGACCTGGGTTACTAAAAACACGTACTCCCTCCTATTCAGCCTATAGCCTATTTTTCGAGTAATTTTCTAAAATAGGCAATTTAGAACAAAAATTTAACGAACTAGGTTACTTTTCAAATTAATTACCGAATATGGGTCCACGTAGGATTGGGTTTCCCGGACCTGTGGTGAGAATCAAGTCGCTTACCCGGAGAGCGACTTGACCCATAGCAACTTATACCAATTAGACGAAATTTAAAAAAAAAAAAAACAAAAAAGTACAAAGTCGCTTGGCCGGTAAGCGATTTAGCCTGCAGTACCCAGTTATACCAGCTTCAAAATCGACTATCACACAAAATCCCCAAATTACAAAACCCTAAAAAAATCGCATATCATCTTCTTTGCTCAAATATTCGATTAATTTGATTAATTATCAAATTATTGGTCACTAAGCATCATCAAAGAAGTATTTCTTGCTTAATTTTCATACATATTGAAGGTATTAATCATATCTTGCTTTGTTATTTAGTTATTCATTTATTTAGCAAGTATTTGTTAATTAGTTGTTATTTAGGTGATTGTTAGGTGATTGTTAGTGTTTTAGTTGAAGTTATTTGATTTTAGTTATGGAGAGAAGCCATTTTCCCTTGTTGTGTTATTGGAATGGTGAAATTGTTGAAGGAGATAATTGTGTAAGCTATGTTGGTGGGAATGAGGGTTTTATTTTTGCTAATAGCAACATGAGCTTCGATGTTCTCCTTAATGAAGTATACACAACAATTGGGGTTGATAGTAGTAAGTTTAAATTAGTATTGAAGATGAAATTTCCGAGTCTTGGTTGTTTTAAGATTGTTTCCCTCAATAATGATCGTTCTCTACAAGCAATGTGGGCTAATATATGTCATTCTAAGGCGGGTTCTATGGATATTTATGTTGAGTTGATACCAATTCAAGAAGCTCAAGTGACTAGTGCAAATGTAGTACCGAATGTGTCTTTTACTAGGATGTTGAATGACAATGATTTATTTATCAATAATTTCTTGTCACCCACACACAATGTACGAGGGAGTGATGATCGATATGTGTCATTGTCAACAAATAATATTGGAGTAGAGATAGGTAATGGTAATATTGAAGGGGATGAAGTTGAGGATGATGTTGATCTAAGATTAGAGAATCCTAGTGATGAGGATGATGATGAGGATGACATTGATCTTGTGACTCAAACCGCTCCAAATCACGAATTCACTAGTATTTCAAAGTTTGATGAACTAGGTGGGGATAATTGGGCAAATTGGAAAAATGCAATTCCATATGATGTTCGTGGAGAGTTTGCTATTGGTCAATCATTTTCTAACAAAAGATCTTTGACGGATGTAGTTACATCATATAACTTAAGGGTAAACCAAAGTTTCAAAATTCATGAGTCAAAACCTCACACAATAACATACAAATGTGGTAGAAGACCTGTGGCATGTAAGTGGACGTTAAGAGCCAATCAAAAAAGTGTGGTTTCTGAAGCATTTACTATTGTGAGGTATAATGGTAGCCATGAGTCGTCATGTTTGGGAGATACAATGCCAATAGACCACCGAAACTTGAGAAGAACTTTCATTAGTAATGCCATTAGAAATATTGTGGAGGCAGATTGGGGGTTGACGGTTAATGCTATAATTGAAATAATAATTGGCAAATTTAACTACAAGATCACTTATATGAAGGCATGGAAAGCGAAACAAAAGGCTATGGCAGACATATTTGGTGATTGGGAGTTGTCTTATCAGTTGCTTCCTAGATACTTTGAAGCTTTGAAGGAAGCTAATCCCGGTACAGTTGTTCAATTTGTAAATTTTCCAACGGCTGACCCGAACGTCGTCATATTTGGTCGGGTGTTTTGGGCTTTTGGAGCATCAATCAAGGGTTTTCATCATTGTCGTCCTGTAATTACAATTGACGGAACTCATTTATATGGCAAGTATAAAGGAGTGCTCATGATTGCCATGGGTGTTGATGCTAATGATCAACTATATCCTCTTGCGTTTGCCATAGTTGAATCGGAGAGTACGGATACATGGACATGGTTTTTGGCATGCATAAGATGTTTGGTTACACAACGAACTGGGCTTTGTGTAATATCTGATAGACATCCAGGCATCATGAGAGCTATGAATCAAGAGAGGAGCGAGTGGGTGGAACCATATGCATATCATAGATTTTGTATAAGACATCATGCATCCAATATCAACACTAAATACAAAAATACGACCTTGAAAGACTTATTTAGTTGGACAGCTTTTCAGCATCAACCAATTAAGTTTAATAGTGGATTAGCACAAATCAATGAACTTAATCCAGGATGTATGGCAGATTTAGATAGAATACCTTTGTCGAAGTGGTCCATGTGTCATGGTGGTGCACGTAGGTATGGGATCAAGACAACCAATTTAGCTGAAGTGTTTAACAATGTGTTAAAGGGGGCCCGTTTCTTGCCTATCACTGCTTTTGTGAAAGTTACATTCTATAGAGTGAATTCTTACTTCGTTCAAAGACGTGAATCTGCAAAGTCTAGAATCCTTGACGGTTTGAAGATGTCCCCCGTTCTCACCAAGCATGTCGAGAACAATTTCGAAAAAGCGGCTCACCATAAAGTTGAGGCCTTCAATTCAGAGACCGGTGTCTATCAAGTTAAGACTGGGAGAGGTCAAAGGAAAGCGGGAAAGGGTGGACATAGACATACGGTAAATTTGTCGGAAAGAACTTGTACTTGTAACAAGTTCCAAATATACCATTTCCCTTGTTCTCATGTTGCTGCCGTTTGTAGAACTTACAATCTGACAACCGAGCAATATATTGACCCATTTTATACTTGTGGAGAATATTTGGGTTCATACAAGCCAAACTTCCACCCGGTACCAGACGAACGTCATTGGCCTATTTGGGTTGGTGAACAAGTCTTGCCGAATATGACAATGAGAAGGGGAACTGGTCGTCCTAAGTCGAAAAGGATTCGAAATGAAATGGACGATGGTCAATCAAAAACAAAATATACATGCACCCTATGTCGAAAAACTGGACACAATAAGCGTGGATGTCCTCTTAGAAATCATGCTTCCGGGTACATTAGTCGATTTAATTAATTATCTCTTCAGTTAAATAATTATTTGTTGAATATTGATTGTGTTACTTAAACTTTTTTTGTGTTGCAGGTATCATGGATCCGGGTCCACTTAACCCCGAAATTCTGACATTACAAGCGGGCCACCGAAGTGAAGCGATTTGGAATGGAGCGGTGAGTATTTTTTTCAAATAGGTTATTTTTTTTATTATTGGTTTCAAATAGATTATTTTTTTCTTATTTTTCTCTCTTTCTCATGCTTTTATGTTTGTGTGAAACAGGATCACGGTCCGTTGAAATGTCGGGTCCACTTGAAAGCGAAGGACGAATTCCGCGTTCATCAGAGAGTCCGTCAATTCATAAAGGATACACAGTTCTATGGAGTTCATAGGTTTTGTTTTTTGTATGCCGATCCGGATTTGATTACAGCTTTGGTTGAGAGATGGAGGGAGGAAACTCATACGTTTCATTTTCCTATTGGTGAAGCAACTGTTACATTGCAAGATGTAAATGTGTTGTTTGGGTTGAGAGTGACCGGTAGAGCAGTTACCGGGAGGAGTGACCACTATTGGCCGGCTTTGTGTGAGCAGCTTCTGGGTATACGGCCATCATCTACTGAGTTGAAGGGTTTGGGCTTGAAATTGACTTGGTTAAGTGGTAATTTCTCGGGTTTGCCACCGGATGCGGATGAGGATAGACTACATATGCATATTCGAGCATATATTCTCTACTTGATCGGGACCGTCATTTTTCCCGATAAGAGCGGTAACGAGGTTTGTATCTTGTTTTTGCCTTTGTTAGAAAATTTGGATGAAATCGATGAATATAGTTGGGGATCCGCTGCACTAGCTTGTTTATATAGAAATTTGTGCGGTGCATGTAAAAGGGGAAAAAGTGAGATATCTGGGCCAATTGTTCTCCTTCAGTTATGGGCTTGGGAACGTATTGTTGTTGGACGTCCCCAAATTTTAAGGTCAATTTATGAAGAAGTTGAAGGAGCGGTTTATCCGATAGGCTCCCAAATGGTAGCGGGACAGGATCCTTTAGGGTGTAAATGGTTGAGGATCGATCGTAAGTACAAAGATCATAGGCTTGGTCTGGTGACGTATCGAGATATGTTTGATAAACTAACTGAAACACAATTTACTTGGCAACCATACACATTAGAGATCCTACAACATCTTCCCGATATTTGTCACGAGGACGAGGAGGAGTGGATTGTGGAAGCTCCTTTAATATGTTTTGAGGTTATAGAGATGCACCTCCCTAGTAGGTGTGTTAGACAATTTGGGTGGCACCAAACCATACCTCCCGATTGCAACACTGACATTATGCTTCATAAGATGGACAAACGGGGCAAGACAAGAGACTTTGAGAAGGAATTGGCTGCCTATGTCGATGCTTGAGATGCTAGGAAGGAAAACTTGATGGCTAGGGGAATGCCATATGGTGGTTTCATGTCACACCATGATCCTTACATGATATGGTATAGAGAGCGCACTCGACGGGTTGTTAGTCCTCAAAACCGTATTCTAACGGACGACTACCGCCATCAACATCACTACAACCCAAGTGGAGCAGATTTGGATAGTCTTGCGGGTGGTCATTCGTACATCTACCATCGGGTGAACGAGTTCATGTCAGGTATGCCATCTACATATGACCAAAACTACATGAACCTCCTTCTTGAAATGCAAAATACTTCACTCAATTGTTTGCAAAGTGCAAATTATGGGCATCTTATTCAACCACCGGACAATCCACACCCTAGCCCAATGCATGATCCCAATCAAATGACCACCGACTACATGACAACTCAACTAACTCCCATCCAAGAGGCGGAAGATGAAGCCGGATCATCTAGTCAACCAAGAAAGTCGAAGAGAATTCGGCAAACAAGAAGACGGTAGTGTAAAACGAATTAGTGGTTTGTATCAAAGACAATTTAGTTTGCTTGTAAAATATTTTAGTTTTCAAGACAACTTTCTTGGATTAATGTTTTATATTTTAGTTTTTAATGGATTGTGTTTTTCAATGGCTTGTGTATGTTGATTTGAATGTTGATTCAAGGGGTGAAAATGTGTCTTCATTGTTGATTCATTGGATGAATGTTGGTTTTTTAGTTAATTTGGGTAGGATGTGGTTTAAGTGGTTAGGGGATATACTGGACGCCAAATCGCCCTCCCCCAAGGCGATTATCCTCATTCCCAAAGCCAAGTCGCCTCCGCGGGGAGCGATTTCCCTCTGCATCAGTACCCAGTTATACACCCTCCTACTGCCCTCAAAATCGCTCTGCGGGGGAGCGATTTCACCCCTGGACCATTTTTTTGGTTCGTTTTTCCCAAAGTATACAACTCTCATTTGGTCGTCGTCCGGGCAAGCGACTTGAAAACGAAGCTAGCTTCGGTGATGACGTGGACCCATTTTCGATAATTAATTTGAAATGTAACCTAGTTCGTTAAATAATTGTTCTAAATTGCCTATTTCAGAAAATTACTCCTATTTTTCCCTCTTTCTTTATTGATAATAATCACGTTTTCTTCCCTTATTAAGCCTATTTTTCTCTCTTTTTTTATTGATGATAATCACGTTTTCTTCCCTCTTACTTTTTTTAGTAAGCTTTTTGTGGGCCAAATTCAATTTCATGTGAGATAAGGTGATTTGTATGGTTCAAATTCATTTTCTTAATTTTAGAGTAAAAAGAAAGGGGAAAAGTAGGCTGAATAGGAGAGAATATGTTTTAATTGGGTTACTTCTCTTTTAACCGCGTTAGAAAGAGCTAGATCCCTCCGTTTGCATTTAGAGGATTATAGAATCAGATGTATACATCTGCTAGTATAGATTTCGAGCTTTATAACAAAGAATTTGAGCTTATGTAATTATCTTACGAGTTTTATTGAAAATAATCTGAGCGTCTTTATAAAAAAATTGTATATCAAAACATTATATTGAATTATAAGGCAAGAAAATAAATACAAATAAGCTCAATCGGATTTGTATTAGAGGTACGATGCTCATATATATCTCATGTATAATCCTATTTGTGCTCCGCATGACAAAGCTTATAGTTCACACGGATAATTCATCGCGCGCAAATCTTATTAATGAAGACCAGTTGGTGAGTCACACTGTGAAATTCATCGTCAAACGGTGCAAGGATTTAATTAGAGGCAGCTAATGGACCGTCAAGCTGGAACATACGTATAGAGAAGCTAATAGGGTCACGGATTTACTCGCCAACATAGGAGTCTCTTCTAGTAACATTCTCTCCTTCGGGAAGACATTTTTGGGTTAGACATTTTTTTCGGGGCTTGTCCCTCTTTAGCACAAAAAAATAAAAAAATAAAACACATATGTTTCTAATAAAATTCCCGAGTCGGACACTTGAACACGTACTAATCTCGGATTTCTCGAAACGAGTTTATCGATGACGATAATTGGAGGAACAAGTTACATAAGAGGATGATAAGAAAACCAACGTAAATCCCACTTTGTTCTCTCCTTGTAAAATTATACAATTCAGAAGGCGGTTTTCGAAAGGCGCAGATACGAGGTATCTACGAGATTGCGAGCGTTGCAGACTTGCAGTGTGCATCGAAGCGATGTGTTCCTTCCCGTAGCTCTTCTTGAGTCATTTGCAACCAAAGCTCTTACAGAATATATACAAATCTGATCTTGATGAATGCAGTTTAGGCACCTCTTACATCATTGATGGCTTTAACCAAGTTGTCGAATTTTGCCCCGGTTACTTCTGTCACTACCTTACCGTCTCTCAGAATCTTGAATGTCGGTACCACCCGTATTCCTAGCTCCTTTGCTAAGGCCTGCCAAACAACATTAACAATAGCATTGGTACGAGACGACTCTACTGTTTCATGTGTATGATGAGGGAAAGGAGAAGTCGGATGTATGAAACATGAACTGCGTGATGACAGTCAAAAGTGATAGATGAACCTTCTCAACCAAAACATTAAATCCAACTATTATTAATATTCCTAATACGCTCCCTCACTCGAATGCCCATTGGGCTTGAAGGGTGTGGTTGGTTTGCACAGGCCCCATACCGTGTGTTGGCTTTCCACTTCATGAGTTTACGAGGGGTTTTGAGGTTGCACGGATTCGAACCCGTGACCTTCGGTCACACTGGCTCTGATACCATGATAGATGAACCATCTCAACCAAAACCTTACAAAAAACCACGAAGTGGAAACCAGCACACGGTATGGGTGGGCCTGTGCAAACTAACCACTCTCCAAGCCCAATGGACATTTGAGTGAGGGAGAGTATTAGGAATATTAATAATAGTTGTGTCTCAACAACCACCTTAAGGTTTTGGTTGAGATGGTTTATCTATCAAAAAGAACTATAGATGTCGCGACATTGTACCTTGTTTTCCTGATTACAGTCGAGCTTCAGGAAAATGATATCGTGATTATCCTGAGCTAGTCGCTCGAATTTGGGAGCTATCACTTTGCAAGGACCACACCTTCACAGTAAGTAAAGCCATCAAGTTAGTACACAGTCTGTAGTCTGTTGTCTGTACTAATGTTAACACGAATGAAAAAATCAGAGTCGTAATTCAGAAATCGCTGAACATGCAGATCAAGTGAACATATGAGTTTCCTCGTTCTGCGTTCATTCGATGCATCAACTGTCAGAACGAAGATGAGGGTGCAGCCGTGCAGGGACGGACTGCAAACGCGGGTAAACATTCAAAACATTGCAATTTCTCAGTAAAAAATATTGAAATTTGAAAACATTCCAAGAAATTTGTCTGCAGCAATTCAAACAGCATGACATCCTACAGCAAGTAGCCCACCAGGACTTCAGTTTTGCTATTTCAGATAGCATTACAGGTCGCAAACAACTAATCCTACCGCTAATGACTTCACCAACTAGACTCACGGGCTAGTAGGAACTCTCGCTCATAAGAAATTAAAATTTATAGACATTTTAGTTATATTGATGCAGACAGGTTTGAACCCAGATCATGAATACCACCGCTAATGCTTTCACCGACTAAACTAGTTGACATCTGCATATAACATATGAGTTCCCTCATTTTCCGATCACCCAAAGCATCAACAGACAGAACGAAGATGAGGGTGCAGGGACCGACTGCAGCCTCGGCTAAACATCAAAACACTGCAATTTCTCAGTAAAAGGTATTGAAATTCAAAAACATTCCAAGAAAATTGTCTGCAGCAATTCACACAGCATGACATCCTACAGTAAGTAGCCTACCAGAGCTCCAATTGGCTATTTCAGGTAGCATTAAATATTCCTACCAGACATTTTAGCTAAATTGATGCTGACGGGATTAACCCAGATCATGAATACCACCGCTAATAATTTCACCAACTAAACTAGTACTCCCTCCGATTTCTTATGTTGTTCCCTTTTGATTTTAACACAACAAATAAGGAAATCAATTTGGACCACACAATAAACATGACCCCACATGAAATTGATTTTGGACCACACAAAGTTGTCTAAAAGAGGAAATAGGGAACATCATGTAATTAGATCATAACGGAAAGAGGAACATCATAGAAAATCGGAGGTAGTATATTTTAGCTAAGTTGATGCAGACGGGTTTGAACCCAGATCATGAATACCACCGCTAATGATTTCACCAACTAAACTAGTACATTTTAGCTAAATTGATGCAGACGGGTTTGAACCCAGATCATGAATACCACCGCTAATGATTTCACCAACTAAACTAGTTGACATCTTCGACAATTTATCTAAATTGATGCAAAAAGGATTGAATAACCCAGATCATGAATACCACCGCTAATGATTTCACCAACTAAACTAGTACATTTTAGCTAAGTTGATGCAAACGGGTTTGAACCCAGATCCTGAATACCACCGCTAATGATTTCACCAACTAAACTAATTGACATCTGCAACACTTTAGCTAAATTGATGCAAACGGGTTTGAACCCACGTCATGAATACCACCACTAATGATTTCACCAACTAAACTAGTACATTTTAGCTGAGTGGATGCGGACGGGTTTGAACCCAAATCATGAATACCACCGCTAATGATTTCACCAACTAAACTAGTTGACATCCGCCACATTTTAGCTAAATTGATGCAAAGATTGAACCCACGTCGTGAATACCACCGCTAATGATTTCACCAACTAAACTAGCTGACATCTGCCACATTCTAGCCAAACCGATGTAAACGGGATTGAACCCACGTCATGATTACCGCCGCTAATAACTTTACCAACTAAACTAGTTAACATCTACATATAACATACGGAATATAACATAACCCGATAATTAAAAAAACAAAAAAAAAAAGAATAAAAAGAGAAATAAAATTACCATTGAGTGTACATATCAAGAACAAGAGTCTTATCTTGAGCAGAATTAACAATAGGCCAAAAAGTATCCTTATTAACCTCAGTAACTTTTCCTACAAGATTATCACTTTCATTATTAACCCCAACATTATTACTAACTTCTAAACTGCTTGCACATTTAACTCTCACTTTTTCACTAACCAACTTACTACTCAAACTACTCTTGGAGTTATAACTCCACCCGAACCCGACTCGTTGTCCGAGACAACGAGTCGGGTCGGGTGAAGTGATATGGGTTGGTTTAGACCATGTTTGAGGACCAAGTGATGATATTTGGAGAGCCATTTTTTCTAAGGAATTTTCTTGTGGTGTGTGGAGAAAGTGAAGTGAAAGAATAAAGATGTTGGTTTTGTGTGTGGTTTTGTGGTGGTGAGTGCGTGATGAAAATTAAGATGCTATAGTATCATTCTATTGTTAATTTGTTTGTATTATTGGTATGCAGACTGGCCAGATTTTCGTTTATGACGGACATATTCTGTCATAATTTTTTGACGTGAGACGGAAAAGTAAGTAGGAGGAGCAAGTTGAGTAAAAGGAACATACTCCCTCCTATTCCCGATAACTGTCCCATTTTGGGTTGGGCACGGGGATTAAGGAATTCATTTGTTTAATGTAAAGTAATGTGTGGGGTGGGAAGATTGGAGAGAGGGAATGTATTATTGATTATTATTGTGAGTAGAGGTGATTAAAATAAGTAATGTTGTGGGGTAAGGTGGGGTATTGTTGTGAATTAAAGTGATTAAAATAAGTGTAAACATTTAACAAAAATAGACAATGGGACATTTATGTGAATAACCGAAAATGGACAATGGGACAGTTATGTAGAATAGGAGGGAGTATATCGGATGTAGTACCGTTTTTGAGCATATATGTATTGTTTTTGATTACCCCAAACTTTATTTGTTTTTTAGCAAATGTGTATTTTTTTTAGCATATTAGTAAGTTAGAATTTAGTTTTTCTCCGTTATAACTCAAATTCAACTAAACTTATATGTAATATTTTTAAGTTTTATTGTGATTTTTTAGAGTTTAATGTTTAAATAAATAAACTCAAAATTTTTTTAGAAAAACTCATAAATTTCTAAAATAAAACTCAAAAACTTTACTAGAATGCTCAAAAACTATATAATTGGAGGTAATACATCAAATATATCATTTACTTACTGGGAGCAAGTGGTAGAGTGTTGTGCTTGTAATCGTCACAAAGAAGACGGACTGTTATTGGTATTTTTGTGAGTCCTATCACAAGCTTGTACAAATGAGGTTGATTTGTTCCGAGTTGATGGATTGTTATATAGTACGGTTTTATGAATAAGGTTAACTAAACAATACAACAACAATATTACCCTTGTGCTCCAATGACTCCCGTAAATTACAGGATAACGAGTCGAATGTACACAATTTTATCATTGTGTTAGTAAGAAGAAACACGAAGAGACGGTTTTTGAATAACTCGAGATGAAAATGGAGTCCATAGCATCATTGCTTGTTAATTTCATGGGCCTAAAATAGTGAGCATTTGTTCAACAAAGCCCCTATTGAGATTAGGCCTCAACTGCACCACTTTGGGGTTGCCATTAGTCTAAAGTGATTAAAACAAATCTCTCCTAAAATATGAAATAAACATGACCCGCTATAATCTCCGAAATGACTCAAATCTAAGCGTTAATACACGATTTTCAGAATTTTAGGGTTTCGAGACAAAAACGTTCATAAATCATATAGAAGGTTCCTAAGGTCCCTAAAAGAAGCCACTCAAAATTCGAGATAAAACGAAAGACATTTAAGTGTGCCGGGTATGCTATAAATTAACACAAATTCTCATTTGTGACGGAGGTATCCGTCACAAGCTTGTGACGGATACCGTTTCCTCTCACAAAATACCCACTTTTTCTCTCTCTCCGACACTATTCATGTGGTTCCCTTTCTCCACTAACTCATTTTGTATCCATTTCATCTCACAAAATATCCGTCACAAATGGTGACCCGTCACAAGCAAGACTTACTAATTAATTAATCTTGGACAAAAATCAGGTACTCTTTAAAAACAACCCGATAACTATTATTTAAGGCTGAATACAACTATGGTAACTCATGAGGCAATCAAATACGACCTGGTTCAATACGACCTCCTAAATATCTCAAATCTAACTGTATTATAATACACGGTCAAATATCTCAAATCTAACTGTATTATAATACACGGTCGTTAGTCAAATCTGTTAAACCATTCAAATAATCAAATCTTATTTTCTAACTCTACTTCCGTCAATATTATTCCGTTAATTATCAAACACGGAATAACTCAAGTTTTATAAACAGGACGACCCATAAACGACCCTAACACATACTTCCTCCATTCATATCCAAACTACACCTATTCCATTTTAATCCATTCATATCCAAACTACACATTTCCTAATAAAGCCAACAAAATTACTAAAATATCCTTATGAATATCAACTATTTACCCAAAATGCCATCAAATGACCCACCATTACTCCACCACAAACAATAAAAAAATAGCATACACACTTCCCATTGTACTTTCAATCATAAATTTAATAAAGTCTTAAAATTTGTGCATAAAGCATAAATACAATTTGGATATGAATGGAGGAAGTACTTTAATATTTTATTACCAAAAGTCCCTGCAATTCTGGAAACTTAAAAAAAATAGTCGGCACAGCAGAAAATCACGCACAATTTTGCCCATCAAAACAATTTCCTGCAAATCCCTCATATGATCATATCTTCAAATTTCCCCCCTTTTTTCCTCTCAATTTTTTCTTCTCTTTTTGCACATCCAATTGAAAAAAAACCAAGTTCGTCAATGGCAGAACAAAGAAAAAAATAACACAAAAAACCCAATTTTTTTTTTGTTTCAAAAGATCAAAACTTTGAATGTAAAATTTAAAAAGTTTGAATTTTGGGTAATTCTGGGTAATTTAAAAAGGTGTTAATTATGATGGATTCAAGGCAGATTATGTTAGTAGGATTGTGTATAATATTATGGAAAATTTCAATGGTGTATGGAATGAATGAAAATGCAGTTTTTAAAGTTGAGCATAAATTTAAAGGAGGAAGAAAAACAATTAAGGAACTTAGAGCTCATGATCAACGTCGCCATGGTAGATTGCTTTCTACTGTTGATCTTCCTCTTGGTGGTAATGGTCAGCCTTCAGATACCGGGTTTGTTTTCTATTAATTCCGTAATTATTGTGTGAGACGGTTTTATTTTATATTTTGTTGGTTTTTTAATGACTTGTAATTTGAGATTTTGGGTTAATTGTTGTTTTTTTTGTTGTGTTAATTGGTTTGGATTTCAATGTTAAAAGTAATTATTGTGTGAGACGGTTTTATTTTATATTTTGTTGCTTCTTTAGTGACTTGTGATGCAGACAATAATGATTGGGTGTGACGGTTTTATTCTATATTTTGTTGTTTTTTAATGACTTGTAATTTGAAATTTTGGGTTAATTGTTGTGTTTGATTAGTTTGGATTTCAATGTTAAAAGTAATTATTGCGTGAGACGGTTTTATTTTATATTTTGTTGTTTTTTAATGACTTGTAATGTTGACAATAATAATTGCATGATTCTATATTTTGTTGTTTTTTTAATGACTTGTAATTTGAAATTTTGGGTTAATTATTGTTTTTTTTGTTGTGTTTAATTGGTTTGGATTTCAATGTTAAAAGTAATTATTGCATGAGACGGTTTTATTTTATATTTTGTTGTTTTTTTATAGTGACTTGTAATTGTAATGTTGACAATAATTATTGGGTGAGACGGTTTTATTCTATATTTTGTTGTTTTTTAATGACTTGTAATTTGAAATTTTTGTTTTTTTTTGTGTGTTTGATTGGTTTGAATTTCAATGTGTATGCTTGATGAATTGTTGATACATAGTTTCTCTGTCTCAATCATTTGTTTTTGTTTTCGTTATTTAAAGTCATGTGGAAAAATAAAGTATTAGATAGCTATTGATTGGGACGGATCCACAAAGGTATACATTTTTAAGAGACATGATAAATTTTAGGATAAAGTTTATGAGAGACGGTTTTCACACTGCAATTCAAAGAATAAAGGGTACCACATGAATGAATCGTGATTATAAATGAAATGGAGTACACTTATCATGAAAATAGGTATGAAATTAACGAACTATCATGATCAACAATAAATGATGTAAATTTTAGGATAAAGTTTAGGAGAGACGGTTTCACGTTGCAATTTAACGAATAAAGGGAACCACATGAATGAATCGTGATTGATAGATGAACCATCTCAACCAAAACCTTAAGGTGATGGTTGAGGCCCAGCGCTATTGTTAATATTCCTAATACGCTCCCTCACTCGAATGCCCATTGGGCTTGAAGAGTGGTTAGTTTGCACAGGCTCCCCCATACCGTGTGCAGGTTTCCACTTCGTGAGTTTTCGAGGGATTTTGAGGTTGCCAGGATTCGAACCCGTGACCTTCGGTCACACTGGCTCTGATACCATGATAGATGAACCATCTCAACCAAAACCTTAAGGTGATGGTTGAGGATATTAGGAATATTAACAATAGCTGGGCCTCAACCATCACCTTAAGGTTTTGGTTGAGGCCCAGCTATTGTTAATATTCCTAATAGTGATCATAAATAAAACGGGTATACTGATCATGAAAATAGGTACGAAATTACGAACTTATTGGGTCATGATTAACAATAAAAGAGTCGGAAATGACACATAAAGAGGTCAAAACTCAGAAGAGTGGTCTCTCAATAACTTAGGGAGATACCGTCTTAGTGTCTCACCTATGTTTTTTGGGAATTTTTAGAGAAATTATTTCTGTACTTTTTTTTTGTTATTGAACGCGAGACTATTTTAATCAAAGGTATATAAAAGATAAATGATTGAGACGGAGAGTATTAATTAGGAGTAAGTTGACTCAAAAGCAACTTCTTTACTGAAAGCTGAAGTTATGTAATGTAGCTATGAGGCTGTCATGCCATGTTACCATGTGATTTGTATAGGAAAGTTGATGTCTTGTTTTACTTTTGAGACGGTTTTTAGCTTTTCGGGTTGTCTGGTTTAGGAATCTAGCTGTTAACATATGAAAGTCGACATCAGAAGAGCCAGTAAGGATGACGGAGCACTTACTCGCGAGTGGTTTGGCATAGAATGTGAGGTGGTTGCAATGATCAACGACTATACGAGATATTCTTAACAAATACTCGTCGGCCCAACTATTATTAATATTCCTAATACGCTCCCTCACTCGAATGCCCATTGGGCTTGAAGAGTGGTTAGTTTGCACAGGCCCCCTATACCGTGTGCTGGTTTCCACTTCGTGAGTTTTCGAGGGGTTTTGAGGTTGCCAGGATTCGAACCTGTGACCTTCCGTGGGACTGGCTCTGATACCGTGATAGATGAACCATCTGGTCCATCTCAACCAAAACCTTAAGGTGATGGTTGAGGCCCAACTATTATTAATATTCCTAATAATTGCAACAGAGCTCGGGAGCACGTAACAAGATGAATATATATATATATCTGTTCTCGACATTTTTTTGGGTTGATGATTCGTTAGACAAAATGTGATCATGTAATATGGGAAAGAGAAGCGATTTGATTTACATTTTGTTTCTTGATTTTGACGAGGATACAAATTTTAATTTTTACCGTGTTTTTAGGCTGTATTTTACCAGAGTTAAGCTTGGGAATCCTCCTCAGGACTATCACGTTCAAGTCGATACAGGAAGCGATGTTCTTTGGGTTAATTGTGTTGGATGCGATAACTGCCCAAAGAAAAGTGGGTTAGGAGTATGTTTCTCGACTTTATATCTGCGCGCAGTAACGTAAGGATTCTGTTGATCAGCAAGTAATGTTGGTTTCGAAAAATTGCAGATAAAATTAAATATGTATAATCCGAAGAGTTCATCGACAGCTGACTTAATCAATTGTGGGCAGAAGCAGTGTGCCATGATATACCAGGGAACGTTATCGGGCTGCGAGCCAGATATGCTTTGTCAGTATGAAGTTACGTATGGAGACGGTAGCACTACTTCTGGCTACTTCGTTGAAGATACGTTTCATTTTGATCAAGTGTCTGGCAGTCAGCAACCCGTAACTGGAAATAGCTCAATAGTATTCGGGTATTGCCAGTTTACTGTCGTAATAATGTTTGTTGCTCGGAGCCTAGGCTTCTACTTAGAGCTGGCAAATAATGACACAACACGAAAACACGACACGAAACTGACACGAAATTAGCGGGTTTGGGTTGAGGCTTATGATCCATTTTGCAAGTGGGTCGACACGAACACAACACGATATTTAATTGGATCGGGTTGAGTTGGGTTGAGTTTTTTAAACACGAACCCGACACGAATGGCTTGTTTACTAAATTAATCCTAATTATTTTTATCTCCATAACATATATATACTGAAACTTTCCAAATATGGACATGACACGAAAACCAGACACGAACCCGACACGAAATGAACGGGTTAGGGTTGAGGCTTGATGACCCATTTATCTAGGTGGGTCGACACGAACACGACACGAAATTTAATTGGGTTGAAGGTTTTGTGACCTGTTTACACGTGACACGAATCAGACACGACCCGATTTGTTTGCCTGTGATGCTGCCTGGTGCTAAAAAAGGTAGAGTCTTATTGTCAGGTGCGGGGCGAAACAATCTGGTCAGCTGAGTTCCAATGACGAAGCACTTGATGGAATCATGGGTTTCGGACAAGCAAACTCGTCTGTACTTTCACAGCTTGCTGCAGCTGGGAAGGTCCGAAAAAGTTTCTCTCATTGTCTGGATAATAAACTCGGAGGTGGGATCTTCGCAATCGGGCAATTAGTCGAGCCAAACGTAAAGACTATTCCATTGATTCCCGATCAGTACGTCATCTTGTCCCTCACTTTTCCGCTTCAGACCGTTTCTCATTTGTATGATCTGAACAAGTGTCGATAATTTCTGCGGATAGTGTTGGGGGCCTTAGCGCACTGGTTAAGGTGTTGCTTTGTGACCGTGAGGTCACGGGTTCAAGCCCTGTGAGCGGCCTCTTGCCCCCATTACACCCTTGTGGTGGGGCCTATGTTACTCCGACACTTCGCTTTACTGCCGTGTCGCGTGTCAGACACGTGTCGGTGTCCGACACGACACGACACTTCGACACTTCAATTTAGACCATGAAATAGGAAAATTCATCCAAAATAGCCGTGTCTGACACACCGACTCGTGTCTGCTGACACGTGTTGGCGTGTCTGAGTAACACTGGGTGGGGCCCTTCCCCGGACCCTCGCTTATCGAGGATGGCATCGTGCACCGGGCTGCCCTTTTAGTTCTTTTTACGCTTGCGCATTACTTAAAGCTCGTACTGGTAAACCCACGTGCGGCCGAGTGGGTGTGTTTACGTGTTGTTACGTTGCTTGTTTGTTAACATGTCTATTAAAGCCGACTATTTATGTGGTAATTAGAGTGCTACTACCGTCTTAGGCCGCATTACAATGTCGTGATGAAGAGTATAGCGGTTGCTGGTGACGTTCTACAACTTTCTACAGATATCTTTGGGAGCGACAGAGGGGCAGTCATCGACAGTGGTACAACTCTCGCTTATCTTCCAGACGATATTTATAACATGATTGTCGACAAGGTACGTCATGCATCTTGAATCTTCATACCCTTTGAACTAGATCATTGGTATGTCACTCAGACGTTTTTTTTTCTCCGTTCTGAAATATCAGGTTCTTACAAAGCGAACTGATCTGAAATTACACATTGTTGAAGACGAGTTCCAATGCTTCGAGTACTCTGAAAAGTAAGGCTCTGCAGCGCTTCTTGGATTCACGGTACACTAGCGTTGCGTTGAATGTATCGCTGTTCTGTAAATTTTCGGAAAAAAGTAACATTCAGATCAACTTAAACCAGATATATACTGATACGGAAAAAAATTACCTATACGAAGGGTAAAGGAGATCCGTAAATAAAAAAAAATACGGTAGAATGTTTTCATACGGTTTTCAGTAGAGGCGGCAATCATTGACACGACCCGAAAACATGACACGAACCCGACACGAAATTAGCGGGCTCAGGTCAAGGTCTTTCGACCCGTTTACGTAATTGGGTCGACACGAACACGACTCGAACTCTTATGGGTCGGGTTAGGGTTTGGGTCTTGCGACACGAACCCGACACGAATAACCAATTAATTTAAATGGGTTATGATAGATCCATTTAAATGGGTTATAATCGAGTTATGTTATTTTGAGTTCGAAATATAACATGAAAATAGTTTATTCTTGTGTAAATTTTAACTTTGAATGCATTATACTTATATGGGTTGGATGGGTTAACTGGGTTTAACGGGTTTAATGGGTCGAAAGTGATCTGTTAAAAATTAAATGGGTTATACAAGTCGGGTTGGGTTAGTGAAGAAATAAATGGGTTGGGTTAGGGTTATGTGTGTAACCCGTTTATCTAAATGGGTCGGGTTAGGGTTGAGGGGGTCATAACCCATTTAAAGGTAACACGACACGACCCGACCTGTTTGCCAGGTCTAGTTTTCACGCCTCGCTTTCTGTTGGTCTATGTTGCAGTATTGACGATGGTTTCCCGAAGATAATTTTCTCGTTCGAGGGTTCACTCAACATGACTATATATCCTCGTGAATATTTCTTCCTGCTCGACGAGAGTGTAAGTGTACTCATCTTGCTGTAAATTCCGCTTTTGAGGCGAATGTTTCACGACGAAATTTGCAGTACTAATCTGATACGGTGTTGCAGGAAGATAAATGGTGTTTGGGTTGGATGAACAGTGGAATTCAGTCTCGAGACGGGAAAGATGTTACGATTTTGGGAGGTATAGTGACCTAACTAACTATACATCACAGAAATTTGTTAGTGTAACGGAAGCATGGTTCTAAATCTCGGCCGAGTTGTATCGGATTTTCACTCTACCGATACTAGATATCGTCCGAGAAATTACCGAGATTCACCGTGATCCGCCCGCAATGGCCGATTAAGGTCCGGTTATACCGCTACCACGACTGCGACCGGTACCAAGATTTAAAACCATGAACCCGTATGACCAAACTCGTAGCTGACCATTGCTTCCAACTTTCCGCGCAGACATTGTACTATCGAACAAACTCGTATACTATGACCTTGAGAATGGAACTCTCGGATGGGTTCCGTACAACTGTAAGTATCTAAATTACCGAATCACTGATTTGTTTGAAAGTGAAGATCGAAATTGAATGATTTTTTCTCGTCTCATGACCGGGTCAGTCGTAGATCAAGGCGGGTCATTTCAGATCGAGTTCAGCAAACGTTTGGGTCATCTATTGTTGAATCGGGTCAATTTAGTTCGCCGGTCACATAAATTTTCTGTTCGGGTCTAGCCACAAGGGTCCGTTAGTTTTCTTAGGTCTAACTGTCTTTGTTATTAACTGTACCGATGTGTACCTCCAGGCTCATCCAGTATCAAAGTGAAGGACAAAGATTCAGCAGCCGAGATCACTGTAGCCGCTCACAATCTCTCGCCTGCCAACGCTTTGGTTTCCACCACGAGCTTGTTCGTCGTGTTTGCCCTAATTACTTTGTTGCTTACAATTAGCCATTAATTATTTTTTTCCCAACTTTTTTTTTTGTTCTTTTACACCTAACATGTATATAGAGTTGTAGTCGATCCGATTTCATTAATTTACATTTGTAACTTGTAAGTATGATGAGCTCCCTCGTGTCCGCCCTCAGCCTCGTATCTCCAATTTTTCACGTTTTGATGACGGTGAGGCTTACCGAAGGAGTCCTCTAGACGAAAGTCCAAGCTACTTTTGTCGCGCTTTGTAGGCTTTGATCAATGTATAATTACTTGTATTATCACTTGTATGCACAAATATTGTTCGGGTTTTTCCGAGTCCGACAAGATTAACTCCTTGATTTCAAATATTGTTCGGGTTTTTCCGAGTTCGACAAGATTAACTCCTTGTTTTACACGATTTACCGGTGTCGTAGCACAGGAAAGTGCAAAATGTAAGTTATTTTTTTTTGGCAAATTATTTTATTTTGATATCTTGTATTTATTGTACGAACATTTTTTAATCAAGAATCAATTGACTATAAATCCATTATTATCGCAAAATATTAAACTATTAAGTTAAGGAAAAAAAAGAATTTATGCATTTTATTAGGCCTATTACAAACAATTGGTCTTGCTTGTGACGGGTCGGGTGGAGAGACAGATAATGACACTCACAAAACGAATAGGGGGACAAGGTGGGGCACCTCATGTGCTTCCGTCTCTCCTCTAAATGGACATTTTGTGAGACAAAATGGTATCCGTCTTCTCCTTGTGACGGATACCTTTCGTCTACAATGAGAATTTGTGTATTACAAAGCACTTTTCGTTAGGCTTGTTTCATGCTATGAGACCGTCTTCAAAAGATGCACGAGTGGCTAATTTACATAGAATTTCACCGTAAAAGAATGTGATCATACAACACGATACCAAACCAAATAGGTTTTAGACACGGGTTCGAATCCTGTTCCCCATACTGTATGACGTACAAATGTAACAATTTCCCAAACACAGATTATGAAAAATTGGAAAAAAATATTAATAACAATAATATTTTATAATTAAAAAAAAAATCGAGGCTACAAACGCTACGTTTGGAGAGGACAACTTCCCAGGACAACAAATATAACCGGGTAAGTCTCTCGTTTACGAATAACAACACTTGTGAGTTGTGACTGTTGACACAAAAAAAAACATCACCAAAAGAAAAATACAAAAAACGTATATAAGACGATTGTATGCATACAAGCACGCCGTTTTAATGTTATAACCTCTTTTGGTTATCGGATTGATAACTTGATTGTATGCACACAATTGTCTCATACAAGACTCGGTGAAATAAAAATAAGAAAAGGAAACTAATAGGGAAAAAAATTATGGAAACCGCGAGTAAAAAAGATGAACCTTGAATTTGACCTGACCCGTTTGCAGAATTTGACCTGACCCGACCCGTCTGCACTTTTATCATCCGGGTTTTTGTTTTCACTAGGGTGTGAATCTTGGTAAATTCATCAATGTATTAACTCGAGTAACGCCTTCTAACGCTGAATAGTCCTCTAACAATAGGTCATCTTCTTTGGCATCCTCATCGTCATCACCACTGTCGTCCTCGTCTTTGCTAGGTTTCTCGAGGATGCCTTGGACTGTTCTAACCGTCCCTGATCGGTCGAGTCCGGTTGGCTCAGCGACCCCTTTTTCACGGTTAGTGAGGTCTTGGTCTCTTGCAGGCGTTGCAGCTGTTGACTGGTCGTGTTTATTTTGACCGTTAGATGCAGATGATAGGTTGTTGGTATTGGAGTCGAGGAAGAGACAAACGACAGCACAGTCGTCGATTTTGGATGTCGGGTATTTCATTTTCCAATTTCGGACGGCTATTTCAACCAAGGATCTAGCAGCAGTAGATTTTGTAGGGGCTGCTCCTATTATGTTAACGACTTCCTTGTTCGATAGCACGTCCCAAATCTGTTGAAGGGTTGCCATGTAAAGTGTCACAAAAAGTAGGGGTGAGCAAAAAACTCCGATACGGTTTTATAATACGGATACGATACGCTATACGGTATACGGTTTGAATTATACGAATTTCCGTATATACGATACAGAAATCCGTATATACAATACGGTTTTCACAAAACCGTACCGTATCCGGGTCGGGCAAAAACGAAACCGTATATACGGTTTTTGACACGGTTTGAAATTTTTGTATAAAAAAATTAATGAAACGCAAAGTTCAGCTTTCAACTTCCACTCTTAATGGTTTTTTATGACTTATTTTACTAACTTATCTTAATAAATAAAAAATTAGTCTTTCATAATGTAAGCATGTTAGATGTAATTATTAGCACTTGAATAACTACAATATTTAAATGGGCATTTCTCACCAAACTGTATCCGTATATACGGACTCCGTATACATGGTTTTTTCGGGTACCCGAAAACCGTATATGGTTAAACCGTATCGGATCCGTATAGTGATTTTTGCGATTTTAAAACCGTATACCCGATACGGTTTTCAAAACCGTACCGGGTATACGGTTTTGCTCACCCCTAACAAAAAGCGTACATGAGATGAGACAGTAGGGTATAGCCTAAAATGGACGAGTCAAAGAAACATAGATCTTGATACACTATCACATGAGAATCTGTACGTAAACATTTGAGTTCATCTCGCTTGTGAAATTGTATCATACTCGTCTAGGAAAAAAACGGAGAAAATATATAAAGATGAAGAGAACAGTGGAATTAGCGTGTTACATACCCCGTCGGTAGCCAAAACAATAAACTCGTCCTTTTCAGTGAGACGCCGGTATGATATATCAGGCACGGCTATGACACCAAATTCCTTGAGACAGAAATCTCCAAACGCTCGAGACATAGCAAGGCCAGGGGAGTCACTATTAGGGAGCCAAACACGGGAAACATCCGGCTCATCTCGAAGAGCAAAAACACGCCCTCTGCACTTCCTAATCCTCTCTTCTTCAGCTGTTAAAGGGTAACCATAAGATGTAACATAAGCCTACAGAGCAAAACATACAATAGCAAGAGCCCTAAAGCTATGTTACTCTGACTCGGCTTGAAGGGTCGGACCTGGGTACGTATCCAAGTGTCGGACACGGCTATTTTATGAAAAATGTTCAAGTTTTTGGTCTAAAATGAAGTGTCCGAGTGTCATACCAATGTCCAAGGATCAAGTGTCAAACACGGGCACGGGAGGTCATATGAAGTGTCGAAGTAACATAGTCCTAAAGAGTGTCACAGAATATACGAGTTTGTACAAATGAATGAGAAACGTACCAGGAAGATTTGGTTTAAGATCTACGGTCAACTGAACAGCAACTAGAGAATTATCTCCGTTCCTTGTCCCTAGCACAGCTCTTGAGTCGCCAACGTGTCCAATAACAAGGTCTAGCCCCTGTTCATCAGGAAATATTGAATTAGACACTTGTACCATGCTGAAAAAGTGAAAAGTACGTCACACAAGTCTATCAAACTAGTTACTAATATCTATCTCGAGTTGCAATCAACAACGACAAGAACAAACGGGGTCCCGAAAATGGCAAGTAACTGGGGAGGCTGCCCTTAAGTTCAATCCTTGCGTTAAGAACACGGATTGGTTGTTTCCCAAAGACGCACGATGAACATTGTGTTGAAATATCGTATTCAATATTTAATGACTGCTACTCTATACCTATGTTACTTAGACTCGTTTAGAAGTACCCGACACGGGTACGTGTCCAAGTGTCGGACTCAGCTGTGTTATTGAAAAATATGCACATTTTGCTCTAAAATGAGGTGTCCATGTGTCATACCCATGTCTGAGTGTCGAGTATCGGACACGGGTACGTGAGGAAATTAGAAGAGTCGGAGTAACATAGCTCTATACACAATACTACTAAGCACAAGTGCACAACATCATGATTTAAGCTGCATAACACTCGGGAATTAGTATTCAGACTCTAGAGGTAATAATCCACATACCTGTTTGATAAGAGTCACGGCTGTTGTCCCACTACAAAAGCAATCAACATTCGGATGTACTCTCAATTCACGATCCATGATCTTGAAAGCTTTTAAAAACGATTCTTTTAGAGCGTGGAAGATATCTGGTTGCTTCTCTGTATCCTCGCCATCAACAGAGACCCTGGATTCGTCATCAGCAGAAACAAAGGAGGTATCTTCAGAGTTTATGCTGCTGGTATTCATGCTAATATCTCTGAGAACTTCATCTTTAACATTCACTTCCCACTGAGCATTTAGTTTTTGCGGAAGAGAATCCCTTACTCTCTTAGCTACCAGATGGCCATATGGCCCATGGCCGTCGAAGACACCACAGAAAAGAGTGTCTGTTCTTGAACAGAAATTCTAGAAATCCGGATAATACACACGTGTTAATAAGGAGAGCACCGCAAATCTACAGACACGTGAAACAAGAAGTCGACTGCTCCCATGGAGTTGTTATAGACCAATGACTACTTGTGGTCAGGTAATAGCAAGCTATGTTACTCAGACTCGTTTAGAAGTACCCGACACGGGTACGTGTCCAAGTGTCGGACTCGGCTATTTTATTGAAAAATATGCACATTTTGGTCTAAAATGAGGTGTCCATGTGTCATACCCATGTCCCAATGTCGAGTGTCGGACACGGGTACGCGAGGAAATTAGAAGAGTCGGAGCAACATAGATAGCAAGCATGTAAGACAGAAAATTTATATATTCCGAGAGAAAACATAGTAATCAGCGTCAGCGAGACGAAGAAAGGAAAAATACAATGGCAATACGAAAGGGAATTAACAAAACTACAAAAGAAAGAATACTTGATGTAATCTGTGGTCACCAAAGCGTAATTCCGTGTAACATCACACCGTGTTTAGATAAATACAAGCACAAGCGTCACTCGCTGAAAGGGAGGGAGGGAGGGAGAGGTTACTCCCAAAACAAAGTGACCTTGTCAAAGGCAACCCCCACTAAAGGCTACCACACATAATGGTCAACTCAATGACAACAATTTGGCGGATGCATGTGCAAGTACATGGGGCCGCAGGACACCGTAACGTAAGACAAATTATTTTTTGTGTATTTTTCCCGATTTTTAGTGCTAAAAAAAATTTAAATCTATTATCTCTGTTAGAAAATATTTCTAGGTCTGACATGAATTAGACAACCATGGGTAAAGATCGGAAATACATAAATGAATGCTCCGCAAGCAATACTTGGAATATAAATATCGGTAGCAACTTGATAATACAGGATAAAGACAACTAACTATATGCAAAGAACAGTGCACAGGTACCAAACCATGGATAAGGGTACATCATACATTCATTACTCGATACACAAGAAGATCACAACTAGACATGTAGCGGTCATCAATAAAAAAAAAAGTGCAGCCCGGTGCACGATGGCATCCCCGCTAGGCGAGGGTCCGGGGAAGGGCCCCACCACAAGGGTGTAATGGGGGCAAGCCTTCCCTTCCCTTGTCATCAATAATACCTTTAAATACCACCATCTATATATTAATCAGACATCAATAATACGAGTACAGTTGAACCAAATATTAGTTCAAAACAAGAGAAAAGGCGCAAAAACGAGCAGTACTGATGTCTACTGAAGAAGCAATGCCTGAATATGAACAATGATTCAGTATGAACTATATGCAGCAGCTGAATTAGTACAGAATCTCGGATACTATCCTCATTTAACCGAAATGTATCACAGAAATAGATAACCCGAGTCCAATGAGTCATTCAATAAACTAGTGATCAGTTATCAACTAAACAACACCCAAAAACTAAAAGGATCGATAAATATCAAATCTGAGGTAAGGGATGTACCTCCCAAATAAGCATGGCATCCTGATTGGTCCCTTTCTTACCCTGCTGTGTAAACAATGAGGCGATTTCAGATGAGCCATTGCTAAACAACCTGCCAGGGATTTTAAGCAGATGATCATCCTTCTTATATTCAAAGGAGGAACTCCGGGAACCAGACCGTTTTTTGGAGTTCCTCCTCCTCCTGATCCCTAAACCCGGGGAGGAGGGCGACCCCGGGACAGGGCTCCTGCTTTCAGCAGATAAGCAGGACCCCATTCTCAGGGCCCTGATAATACTTACTAAACACTCCAGACCAGCTACACAGTTACAACACCTCTCTTCTATCGGATCCGTTACAACAAATTCTAAGCTACCCTCCTTTGTTTTCACAATCAACTCCACAATTCCGCGATTTTTCGACAAATTTCACAATAATTATACAGCAATCATACAGAACCCTCCTTTGTATTCACTGTCAACTACACAAACCCGCAATTTTTTCGACAAATTTCACAAAATGATGACACAACAATCATACAGAAATAATGCTCAAATTCTCAAATTCTTCAATACACACTCCAATAAGTTAAGAATTTATGCAATAGAATCAAACCCAAGTTGAGAATTTATGCTTACAGTTCATATAATAAACAAGAGAATAAAAAATTCCACTAAAAATTGAAGAATCAAAAGATAAGAATCTAAAAAGTGATCTAAAAAGCTACTAACTTTTCAAACCAAAAACAAATATCATAAAAATCCCCAACTTATCAACAACACCCACAATCAAAAATCCCCAAAATTCACCTTTTACACCAAATTACAAACCCTAAATTCTCAAATTCACGAACAACAACATTAATCAAACAATCAAGCATCGACCCATTTCAATTCAAGGAAAAATAAGACAACCCAGATCAAGCAACAATCCCAAAAGTGTGTTATAGGGAGTGTGATTTAATAAGCTAAGAAGCTTTATTTTTAAGATAATATTTCAGATAATATTTAATTGAAGATAATATTTAAAGAATTAATTTTTAGAGAGAGAAAATGAAGGAGAATTTGGTGAATATACTTATGGAAAGATTCAATCCAGAGAGAGAAAGTAGATTAAGAAGAGAGAGATAAATAGGGAAACTACCCAAAAAACAATGGTTACCATAGAAATGCAACTTTAGTAGGAAGTATGGAGTAAAGAATTTTAGTGTAGGAATTTTCACAACCATTAAATTAATATTTAATATTTTTAATATATTATTATTAACAAAAAAAATGTTGATTAAGGGTTGATTAAGTGAGTTTATGGTATAAGATTATTGTTAGAGCAACTCCAATGGTAAACTATAAGGTTTTGTAGCTTACTTTGCCACATCGTCTTTTGAAGCAATAAAGGTTCTAAATTACAAAGTCCTCCAGTGGTAAACTACAACAAGTGTAGCTTAAAAGGGCTACATAATTAAATAAAATATCGTAATATAATTTATTTTATTATTTCTTAATTATTAATTTATTTCAAGCATGTAGCTTGACAAAGCTACACATGCTTACAAGCAGGGACATAATTTGATGCTCCAATGGTGAGCATACCGCTAGAATATTTATAATAATTGCAAGTAGGTCCCTAAATGCAACCATTGGAGTTGCTCCTAAGATTTAAAGATAACTATTAAGTGGATGAGGATAATATAACTAGAGGCGGATTTTATGGCGTTATATTTTTGTTTTTGTGTTTATCTTAACTGTTTTTATTTTTATAGTAATTCTAGTACAAAACGGTAATAGTTTATTAAAATACTATATTTTTTCTGATCATTAAATTAATTTTTAATATTTTAGTATATATTGTTAACAAGAAATGTGGATTAAGTGTTGATTAAGTGAGTTTCTAGTAGGTGATTATTGTTAAGAACTATAGATAATTATTAAATGGATGATGATAATATAATTGGAGACGGGTTTTATGGTGTTATTCTTTGTTTGTGTGTTTATCTTATGGTGTTATTTTTTGTATCTGTTTTTATTTTTTTTGTAGTAATTCTGATATAAAATGGTAATTTCTATTGAAATGTTATAATTTTGTGACCCTCATTAACTATTTCTAGTGACAATTTAAATTTTAATGTGGACAATAAAGAAATCTGAATTTCAATTTTAAAACTTATAAGTTGTTCCACCATTCGTATTTTTGCATTTTAAGGTGTACGATACACATGGACAGTTCTTAAAGATGATTCACGTCAGTCGATCCCAAATCTTTTCAACACTAAGGCTTAAGTGTGAACACGTCACAAACTTGCAACGTGAGACAAACTTGCAAGTAAGGAAAACAAGGGTGCCCATTTATCACACATCACAAGCTTTTGACGTGTGCAAACCCGTCACATGCAAAACCGACGGCATAGATAGTTGCCACTTTACAATTAAAGTTTTTGTTTGTTTGTTTTTCTAAAGAAAGTATGTCTTCATAGTTAATCCAAATGGAGGAAAAGCCAATTGTAGTTTGTGTACTTTCTCTTTAAAGAGGGTAAAACCATTTGTGCTAAATTGGAAAATTAGTACTAGTTGTTTTCTTGAGAGTGAGAGAACATAAATAGGGTTTTGATTGAGTCAACAAAAATAGGTCCATGAAAGAGGAGAGAACCTATAATGACTCGATCCTTCAATCCTTTTGTAGCGTATAAAACACAAAACCAGAAATGTAAATATCTCTCCATCCTAATATTGGTAATTTAAGTGTAATTATCGGTTTATTTTTCCGTATTTTGGGTTTGGTTCAAAGACGGACAAACTTATAAATAATAAAGCTCTTCAAAATTCTGACTCAATCCCTTCCCTTTTCCATTCATTTGTCTATATATATGCTAGATAAATGGATCAGTTTTTCTCAAGAGAAATTACTGAAATCAATCTTCTTGAACATAGAAAACGAATTACATATAAAAGCTTCAAAATGCATCTTTGTTTTTCGTGTCAAAAACCGAGGGACACCGTCTTATCTCTGTAGAAAATTCGATACATCCCAGACACTGATATACAAGACGAATTGTTCTATAAAAACAGCGTAGCGATTCAGTGTTATTTTCATGGTTTTCAATTCTTTGAAAGTATATCAATAACACCTATCATTTGTTTGGAACAATTAGGTATCCATAATTACTCCATCTGTCTTAATCGTTTGTTTAAATAATCGACAATCAATATCTCGGCCCCAATAGTATTCTTTTGACTTAAGAGAGGACATTATTTTCACTTTTTCAGGTTAACACAGATCAAAGCGCCCATAAATATATGGACCCAACCCGACCCGACCAGACCGAAACCCGAGAGTCGCAACATGACAAAATTGATGCATTTAAATAGCTATAAGTTCAGGAACAAATCTTACTCACAGACTGTCGGTGCATCTGTCATATCCTGTTGCCAACCTGGTCAGGTCCGCAATCGACTTCCTTCCGCTCTAAAATAATTGGAGTGTGTCACGGAATAACATCGTCGTACAGAAAATATTTCTAGAGATTTTTTCGGAAAGGAAAGCTTCGGAATCAGTTAACTATTTCGCGATATAGAACAAGGTGAATCAATCATAAGCGAAGAAAAATCAATAAGGATACAGTCGTTAAACGGTTAATGCAAGTGAATCATCGTTATCAGCGATACAGACAACAGTAGAAATCCGCAGTGGATACTGACTGGACGGTGCAGCGATAAACTACAGAGTTCATTCTTCCTCTTCTGCCTCTTCTAGCCATTTCACAAAGGGTTCTAGCGATTTTACGAATGTTTGCCTGTCAAATTAAGATCGGGAAGAAAAAATTCAGCGTCTCGCGGGGTTATCCTCCGGATTTAAGAAAACTTCAGATAGAAAAGCAGTAAAATTCTCGTTCTCGAGGCAGAGTTGAAATACAAAAGCAGCAAAATTCTTGAGAATCGAGTTTCAAGTTTTAATGATGTTGTATATTACCAGAATCGAACTCAAGGCCTTAAGTCAAGCTAGATCGACCCGTTCCAACTTCCGAGTTCAACTAAGTGTTTCATGGGGTTAAAGCCATGGATAAAAAAACAATGAAGTCTAAATAATAAAGAATTTCTGAAATGTAACTGAATTCTTGTGCTCGAGGCAGAGTTGAAATATTCCTTGATTCGTTTTATATTCTAACACTCCCCCTCACACGAAGGCCCTTTTTTTTCTTTGCCCTTTTTTTTCTTTTTGGGCTTGAAGTGTGGGTGCAGGCGGGACTCCCTGGCCTGTTCTGATTATCCACTTTAGAATGGAGGGGGGTGGGATTCGAACCCGTGACCTTTGGTCACATGGCTCTGACACTATGTCAAGAAACCAACTCAACCAAAAGCTTAAGCCGATGGTTCGAGTTCCTTGATTCCTTTTATATTCTAACAAAAATACTCGCTCTCGAGTTTCAAGTATTAACGATGTTGTATATTCCCAGAATGAAACTCAAAACCTTAATTCAAGCTTGATCGACCTGTTCCGAGTTCAACGAAGTGTTTTATGGATAAAAGCCATGGATAATAAAAAAAATGAAGTCCAAACAATAAAGAATATTAGTAATGTAACTGAATTATGTGGTTTCCGAAGCGTACCTGCCCTTTGGGTTCGTTCCTTTGAGGAACCAGTGTAGAATGGTATCCTCTGCAAGCACGTCCTGGTCATAAAGAGACCTTACTATTTCGGGGAACAATTTCATCAATTTGGCATCCTCGTAGCATTGGATTTGAACTTTGTAAATCAGTTCCAACTCGAGCTTCCCGGTTGTGCAGAACGTGTTCAAGAGCTCAGCCCAGGTTTTGACCTATCAGCAAGACCGAATTTTGTAACAGAATTAGAACAACTCGAAGCCCAAATGGTTATATAGCAATGACATTTCACAATAACTAAACACGTATTTTATGCAAGAAGGTTACACAACACACTCAAACGTAAGCCGTGATAAACGGCAGGAGGAGTAAGTGAACAGCTAGTCGAACTAATAAAAACGCTAGAAACAGGACAGTAGGCGAGGAGTGGTATTTACTATTTAGTGTAGGCAGGTTGTATCCTGGCACTAGCATGTCCGAGTATTATTTCACATCCTTAAAAGTGTCAATCAACGTCCTAACTTGCGAGTTTCACACTATTTTTGCTCAACAGAAGCATAACAAAACACTGCAACCTCGTGGAGAAATGTAAAAGACGTAAGGGAAGATTACCTAGCTTCAAGAACAATTCAAGAGCGTCCAAAAAATAGATTTTTTTTTTTTTTTGGCAGATGGATAAGTTTTACATTATAGTAGTATGGCTCTTAAAACCATAGTCTAGCATTACAATGTAAAACCAAATTGAAAAACAACATAGAGAAAAGAAATCGTAATAAAGAACAACTAAGTAGCGATATCCATAGTATCGGAGACATAATGATAGAGAGCAGTGGAATGATCACGAGCATCTTCACCCAAATCATCAGGCCAACTAACAATACTCCCAAGAGACTTGATCAACTGAGAAGTCGTGAGGCAAGAACGAGGTGCACTTACGCCACAAGAGCGTAGAAATTTAAAGGGGAAAATAAGCCACGAAAGCCTATAAACAGTAGAGAAGGTTCTCCTACACCACGTAGTACGAGCACAACAATCAACAGACCAAAAACTAAGGACAAAGTGCCAGCTGACAAGTCGGGAAAAGGAAAACTTCACAACCAAACCCACATCCCAATTCATCCAGACATTAACGGAAGAAGAGCAGGACATCCTCTCACCCAGTCTCAGATGGAACAAAAAACGGCTGTAACCAACACAAACCAAAGAGCACTGCATCGCCACCCCATCAAAAACATTTATTCGACAAAAAAAGTAAAGACTCCTATAAGAGGATAAAATAGATTATTGATGAAATAAAAAAATGGATAATTGCATTGTAATCCGTAATATGCTGAATGGTAATCATTACTTCCTTGTACTTTGAAAACAGCTAAAACTAAGCACATAGAAAGCAGAATTATACTGGGCATCAGCAAGTAACTTCATGATCATTTAAAAATTACCTCATCACGAAAAAACTAAACGAAGCTTGTTTCCAACGGTACAAGTTAACCAATAGTAATACGTATACGAAATTGTAACATCACCCAACCACTAATAGAGGGCCATGTTCTTTTCGGCTGAAACGAGCTGAATTGAATAAATTGGAGTAGAGCTTAATTGAACTAAATTGAGTGGAACTAAGGTGAAGTGAATTTAGTTGAATTAAAAGTTACCTTTGTGAAAAGATTAATTGAAAATAATTGATTGGACGTAAATAAAACTTAACGGAATACAACCAACCAAAATTGAAAGGAGCTGAAATTAAGCCAGAAAGAACAGGACCTAATAGCAGTTCAAAGCCTACCTGGCGCAGAGCAGCATTGGCATTTTGCTGCTGGTTTTTCCCAGACCATTGCACAGCATCCATGATAACATCCCATAAAAGGCGCACAACGTCAATATCAGGAAGCTTAGCTTCCTTTACATGATGCTTTACGGTTTCAATTACTTCACCAACATCAGCTTCCTCGGCTATCTGAGTTGTTAAAGCAGATTTCATTTCCGCAAGTTTAACCTCAAACATCTTTTTCTCATTGTACTGGACCAATTGCTGAAGACCTTCTTTGCTGAGACAACAGTGAAAACAAAATCAGACCGATCCCAGAAAGGGTAAATTGAGAGGAAGATGGCAACGAGATGTAGCTACTAATCGTTTATAGGTAGGTCTAACAAGGGTTAGGTCTTAAATGAGGACAAAAAATAATTAAAATAAAAAAAGTTAAGTAAAATAAATTATAGGAACTAGTTCCGTTCCAAGTGGTCTGAAATGAACCTGGTGGAACATGTTTAGGAACGATATTTGCATGCGGTCCTCATACGTAACTCCAATTTAACTAAAAATAATGTCGGAATTCTTAGGTCTAACTAGGGCTTGATAAAATAACAAAATCAGGAACTAGATCTAGTAAGTAGGTTAAGAAGTATATATTAGTATTTTAATGCAGGAACTAGGTTTAGATAGGGCTGCAGGAACGACTGATAAATAAAACACAGACCCATTGCTTACTTGAAATGCTCAGCTAGAGCTTCAGCAGTTCTCTTAGATATCGGAAAGAAGTCGAGTAGATTTTCCTCAGATTTCCCGCGTTTAAGGAGCCCAATCAAATCATCCAAGCTGTTGTCCACAAGGTATTCCTTGAAGAAGTCTGTTACAAATGTAAGAACGAGCCCTTTTGTCACGAGATTATCCTTGAGCAAAGGCTGGAAAACAGTCTCTGGTGGCAAACCCGACAGCTTCTGGGAGAATGCAAGGGCTGTAAAGATGGCCAACTTTTTCCTTTCATTTTCTTCAAATAGCTCGAGGGACTGTAAGAATCTTCGCATGACATTTTCAAGATTCTTTATAAGGAAAGGCCTTCGGCGTAAAATCTTTTGAATGTAGACAACAAAGGGAAGAATAGAGTCACGTTTAGGTTCACAGTCGATCACAGAGAAAGTGTGGCGCTCCCCCTCATCAGATTTCGCCGTTCCGGGTTGTGTGCGGCCCCCAATGAAGATTACCTGCATAAAGATTAAATACAATTACATTGCAGAGAATGACGAATAGAAAATTTGCCTTCAATGACGGAAATTGACAAATAATCAACAACAAAGCCTTAGTCCAGACAGTGAACATTAAACCACCATGAGTAAGAAACTAAGACAGACAACTTTAACTGAAGTAGGGAAGACGGAACAAGCGTACAAAGCGATTTCATGGGAAGAGTGTTAGGGTGCAAACCTATGTCCCACAGGCCACATCGGTAGTGTAAAGGTGAAAGATCATCTTTATAAGTGTCCTGAAAATATAATAGTATGAGGCCTTTTGGGAAGGAGCCCAAGAGTAAATCCGTGAGGGCTAGGCCCAAAGCGGACAATATCGTACTATTATGGACAATGGACACCGACGCAGCAAGGCCAAACACGAGGTATTCACGCTTCCGCACAACAAAGAGAAACAAAAATGAAGAGAGCAGCTCAAAAGAGAAAACAAGCAGAAAGAAAAGGTAAGGAAAGTTGGAGAAGAAAAGGCAACAAAAGTGGGAAATAGATGTCAAGAGAAAGAACATCGACAAGTATGAAGGAAATCCCAAATAGGCCTTATCATATTCACCCACATAAATTTGCTTTCGTCCAACCCATCCAAAGCGATATTTCTTCAGACCCAATTTTCAAGTACACTGACGTCGCGAAAAAAATGGCACAAACACCAAAACAACCTAGACAAGTAAAATTTTTAATAGACGCACTAGGTTCTACCAAATTGCGCAAATCCTCAAGCGACTTCTATGTATGGCCACAACAAATCCGATAATTTGCATTAGTGGTACTAAATTGCAATCTTGAGCCCAGATAAAGGAGACGGCATGAATGATCCCAAAAAGAAACATCGTTATGTTTTATTAACAAAAGCCAAAACATGCCCAAAAAAACCTAACCAAATAATGACGGGAGAAAGTAAATGTCACCGCACAGCTGACATCTAATAGGACATAAGTAGGTAAGCTACTAAAGCATTACTATATGTCAAGTAAACACTCCACCAAAAAGCATGGACTCGTTTCATCATCACAAGTTCTCTTTTGCTAGCTGAGATCTATAAAAAGCTTGAATCATTCGCACTCGCAAAGTCAAGAATCGTGTTATTATTATTAATACGACAATGTCTCATGCTAAGACCACCTCTTATTCAACCATGAAAACTCATCCGGGAACAATAAAGCAAATAGTATAACTTAGCTCCTACAGTAGAAGATACATGCAACAAAAATGTGACTGAAGGCCGTACACAAAAGGGAAAGACAGAATGGAAATAGGTGCTAGATTCACCAATGGCACTAAGGCCCTGTTCTTTTCGGCTGAAACGAGCTGAATTAAATTAATTGGAGTAGAGCTTAATTGAACTAAATTGAGTGAAACTGAGGTGGAGTGAATTTAGCTGAATTAAAAGTTACTTTTGTGAAGAAATTAATTGAAAATAATTGATTGAACGTAAATAAAACTTAACGGAATACAACCAACCAAAATTGAAAGGAGCTGAAATTAAGCCAGAAAGAATAGGGCCTAAGTCCCTTATGAAACTAAAGCGAGTACTAGAACTTCCAGTATATTTAATCAATCAACTAAAAGAGTATGCACAGAAGAAGCTTACCTCAAAGAAAGTATCACCGTATCTTGAGAAATCAAGTTCTGAAGATTCAATACTCTTAGCTATAAGTTCCTGCACAGAAATACAGAATAGAAATCATGACATTACTGCGTATCGTAGAAGAATTCAAGGTCAGCAGTTTCGATGGCTCATTATTTGATTAATCGGTGAACACTTTTACTGGGGGACGAATTGTGCAAAGAATTTACCAGATCACCAGCATTATCCAAATAAATCTGGACCACTGCATCAGAAAAGGCTGCAGGGTCTAGAGGAGCAGCGATATTCCGTTTGCGGGTCTTAATCCGCGTACCACTGTGCCGAAAAATCAAAACTAATTACACGGTATTCTCATAAGAGCATGTTTGGCAACTTGGAATTGGAATTGCATTCCGTAATTGAAACATCTCAAGTGTTTGGTAACCTCGAGAATTTGGAATCGGAATTGGACTCAATTCCTTACCAATTCCAACATAGTTAAAATTTGAGTCTATCAAATCCCTACCATATAGTAGTAGTTATTTCAATTCCATCACTATTTATGTCTTTTTTATATCCAAATTTATTCGTAATATTTTAATTTTCGACATTTTTTCCGAATACAAATATTTTCCGTGAAAATTTTTCCTTTTTCCCAAATAATTTTTTTTCGATCACTTCGACCAATATCCGTCTCGCCCAATTCCAATTCCAATTCCAATTCCATGGGTTTCCCAAACGAACTTTTGGAATTGGATTTCGAATTGAATTCAAACATTTTGATTTCTACCATTGAAATCATCAAAATGAAATCAATTCCGTGTTTCCAAACGCGGCCTAAAAGAATTTCCATGAATATTATTAGACTAAGGGTCATAAAACTTGGAATCATGGCAAGGAAGGCAAGCATATACTCCTATGTATTTTGCTTCATGTACCATTAACAAGCATAATCATAAAAGAAAAGATGCGTCTATCCAAACAGGCAAACACAATTCAAAAAAGTCGCCATACAAATTAAAACAACAATCTAAAGAAAATGATCACTGAATCAAGAGGCAACAACTAACGAACTTACTAAACAACACAAATTCTTATTTGCAACGGCACTATCCGTCGCAAGCTTGTGACGGATACCGTTTTCTCTCACAAAATACCCACTTTTTCTCTCTCTCCAACACTATTCATGTGGTCCCCTTTCTCCACTAACTCATTTTATATCCATTTTATCTCACAAATGACGACCCGTCGCAAGCAAGACTTACTAAAACAACAATAGCCTTGCATGATACTCCCTCTGTGCTATTTTTTCAAAGGTAATCAAATAATTAGAACCGCGGGAGTAACTAGAATCATAGCAAGCAGAGATAACGGAACTCACCCGAGAGTGGGTCTCTCCTTCGAGCTGCACCCAAACAAAACAAAGAAATTAGGTAACCATTGAGAAGCGCAAAGCTCGGACATATTATTCACATTTTCTATTACAAAATCACCTCAATTTTACTCCCAACAATCACAAATCACAGAAAATAACAAGAAATCAACAATTGTTTCATGTGGAGACATTCAGCGATCAATATAAATTTAAAACGAAAAAAAGATTGAAAGCTAACTCATAAAACTATCGTAAAATCACCATTAAACGTCTAAAATACCAAAAATTGCAGCTCAATTAAACACTTGTATACAATCACAAATCACGAAAAATAACAAAAACAAAATCAACAACTAATTCATATGCACTAATTCAACGATGAATATAACATCAAAACAATAAAAGTATTACAACATCGTAAACCCTAACTCATTGAACTATTACAAATTCAGCTCAATTAAACACTTATTTACAATAAAAAAATCACGAAAAATAACAAAAAAATCAACAATTAATTCATATGCAATAATTCAGCGATTAATATAACATCAAACAATAAAAGTATTACAATATCGTAAACCCTAACTCCTCAAACTATTACAAATTCAGCTCAATTAAACACTTATATACAATCAAAAATCACGAAAAATCATATTCAGCGATCAATATAAAATCAAAACAATAAAAGTATTACAACATCATAAACCCTAACTCGTGGAACTATTACAAATTCAGCTCAATTAAACACTTGTATACAATCACAAATCACGAAAATAACCAGAAATCAACAATTAGTTCATATGCAATAGTTCAGCGATCAATATAACATCAAAACAAATCGTTCGAAGCGTTGAAAAACTTCGATTAAACCTGCAATAATATCAAAAATATAGAGCTAAAATTGAACAAAAATTGCAGAATAACTAGAATTAAAATTAAATTGAAAATGAAAATGAAAATGAAATTGGAAGAATACTATAGTACCTCATAAACAAGGTGGTGGAGAAAGGTCGAGAGAAGTGAGCTTCGCTATTGTTCGTTGTTCGTTGAAGGAGAAGTGTGTTAGCAGAGAGTGAATGAAAACTAGAACGAAGAAGGAAGAGGCGAACGGAAAACGGATTGTGTGAAAATGTGAGAACTTACTTTTGTTAACTTTGCACACTTTTCTTCGTTGTTATTGCCTTTTTTAAAGCATTGCCTTTTTTAACGATCTTGCCTAGATATTTTGTTCGCGAGACGGTTTTGCTTGAGGCGGTCATAAGCTCGTGGAGTCTCGTAGTCTTCTGTTTACGAGATCTTGCCTAGATATTTTGTTCGCGAGACGGTTTTGCTTGAGGCGGTCATAAGCTCGTGGAGTCTCGTAGTCTTCTGTTTACGAGATCTTGCCTAGATATTTTGTTCGCGAGACGGTTTTGCTTGAGGCGGTCATAAGCTCGTGGAGTCTCGTAGTCTTCTGTTTACGAGATCTTGCCTAGATATTTTGTTCGCGAGACGGTTTTGCTTGAGGCGGTCATAAGCTCGTGGAGTCTCGTAGTCTTCTGTTTACGAGATCTTGCCTAGATATTTTGTTCGCGAGACGGTTTTGCTTGAGGCGGTCATAAGCTCGTGGAGTCTCGTAGTCTTCTGTTTACGAGACGGTTTTGCTTAACGCGATCTAGGTAGCACCAAAACGGACACGGACACGGGACATAGCATTTAAATATAATAAAATATTTATTTTATGATTATAAATAAATAACGTATAGTTTTATTTCTATCATGTATTTTAAGCTAAATCTAAACAAGTAAAGGTATAATTAGACATTTACTATAACTAACTCTCATTTTCCAGTCAAACTCTTCTTCTAATCGATCTTTTTTAAAATTTTATTCCTCGTCTAAACTATAATATATTTAATCATGTGTCGGACACGGGACGACTAATTAAGTGAAGTGTCCGTGCTACCAAAAACGCGGTCATAAGCTTGTGATCTCTCGTAGCTTTCCTTCCACTTAATTTTTATGAGACGAAATACTGAAATAGTATTATCACAAATGAAAATTTGTTGCGAGTTACCGACTGATAAAATGTGAATATTTTCAGATAAATTTATCAATGATTTATTATTTGAAAGTGCTCAATTAGTTGTATTTTTTGTTTGAATTACTTAAATAAATAGACATCAATAACAATAATATAAAACTATCCAGTAGGCAGTAGCGGAGTCAGGATTTGAACTTAGAAGGGGCGGAAATTTTCAAGGGGATGAATGACTAATTACATATATAGGGTATACTCGGAAAAGTTCCGAAAAAAATAACTAAGAACATAGAAAATAGAAGTTTCGAAAAAAATAACTAAGAACATAGAAAATAGGGTCATTTGGTTTCGGATCAGGGTCGGATTGAGATATTGTGAATTCGTGTTGTTTCAAGCACGCGGTTGTAGGGTTCATTTACAACTTAGCGCGCGTTTTTTGGACTGAGCCCATCCAAGTACAGGCCTTCTTTTGGTTCTTCTGATATTGATTCGGGTTTGGGTTGGATAAATACAGATTGGGTCAGATTTACACGGTCTAAACTAGAGAGCACGGAACCAGCTACGACATTTGCTCCAACTCGTCCGATTGAGCCAAAACGGGAAACTAGGGAGCCTGATTTATATTCTGCCACTGTCACAGTGCAAAGATTGCCACAGGCGAGACGTGGTTAGCCACCGTTTCCTTCATCTGGAAAGCAAGCACAGCCTCAGTCACGCGTTTCAGAAATAAGGTTCACCATCTTAAACTCCGCGTTCTGGTTTTCTTAACGCTTCTGCTCAGTCTATAGCTGATAATTTCCGAAGCATTGACAGCTTACTAACAAACAAGAAAGAGCAATTCCGTCAAAGTATGCGTCTAACTCAACGAGCAGTGCATCGCTCAACAACCGAGATTTGCCTGCAGTCCTGCACTCCTCACGAGCCGTTATCAATCGAATAAAGCTTCCATCGTCTGCTAAAACTCGATCTGTCATACCTAGCTACATCCATGATCCACCTCTTTATCGTCTGATACTGGACTCAACTGTAAGTCTGCAACCCTTACGCTCAAGAGAGTCACACAATCACATCCACTCCAAGGATCCCGGTCTTGAAAAGTTTATCATTTTACCGATATACTCCCATTCCCCCAACACCTATTCGTGTCGCCTTCAAATGTCCGCTAATGCTCGTTCATCTTAGATTACCTAGCCAACATCTTTAACTCCAACAAGCATCGGTTTTGCGCTATTTTACACCGACTAGCAATTCACTCAGAAGTAAACTCATCATTTGCAGTAACCAATGCCCAACTCTCATACATCCCCGTAAACAAGATCAATGTAATCACTAATCAGCCACAGTTCATTCAAACCGAACATCAAAACCTTTGTATGCATCGCTTTTAACAAGCAATCGTATACATACCCAACTCGGGTATCCAAAACCTATGTTACTCCGACTCTTCTAATTTCCTCGCGTACTCGTGTCTAACCCTCCTGACAGTTCCAAAGGATGAATCATGTTAGCCAACCCCAAAACACTTTGGGACTAAGGCTCTGATGTTGTTGTTGTTGTTGTACTCGTGTCTAACACTCGACACTCAGACATGGGTATGACACTTGGACACCTCATTTTAGACCAAAACATGCATATTTTTCAATAAAATAGCCGAGTGAGACACTTGAACGCGTACTCGTGTCGGATACTTCTAAACGAGTCTGAGTAACATCGTCCAGAACAATGCTACCAACCTTCTCTTTTCCACCACGAAAACACAATACATTTTGCCACCTTTATTCGATAACATTCAGGCAAAATTTATACTACTAGTCTATAAATGTGTGATCGGAGAAACTTTAGATCACAACGGACTAAATCCGTGAGACAAACTTGCAAGTGGAAGGGCAAGTGAAAGGGGTTCCGAGAGGTCACAAGCTCATGACCATTACAAGCAAGACAGACTATAAATCGAGCTTAGATTGAACATTACTCAGAACACCACAAAACACTTCAAATGTGCAAAATCACAACTTTATTCCAAGTCTAACACATCAAACACAAACATTCCAAGATCAACATACAATTTTCTTCAGAGAAAAACCAGTATAACCCAGCAAACAACTCTAAACCCTAAACCCTAAACCCTAAACCCTAAACCGAAACCCGGAAAAACAACAGCAAAAGATCATTTATCATCCCTAATGATACCATCAGAAGGAAATGAAGAACCATCAGTCATACCAGAATCAACCCCACCACCAGATACACCATCTTTACCCTGTTGTTGCTGCTGATCCTGTTGCTCAGATTCATTGACAAATTTCTCCATATCACGAACCCTACTCCTTCCCACAGTTGAAAATAACACTGCAATCACAAATTAAAAAAAAAAAAAAAAAAATCCAACAGTCACCCACAATTCAACTTTTTAAATAAAAGACGGAAATTGTACCCGCTTATATATACGTGATAGTCTACAAACTACGCTTTACATAATTGTAAAAAGCAAGTATATATACCAACAGCAGTTCCAAAGGTCCAAACCCAAAGGATCTTAATTCCGGTTGGTTTGTCTTTCCACATTTTCTTCTTTTCCTTTTTTTTAATTAAAAATTAAAAATTAAAAGTTTTGGTAGTTCTTCAGGATTTGTTCTCATTCTCTGGAGTTATGGTCAACTCTGCAAAAGGAGTATGTTTTGGGCTGTTTAGCCTGGTTAGCCCAATTTTGTATGTTCTAAATTAGTTGGAGAAACCGGCCCAAGTTATTGGAGTAACCGAACCCGAACCCGACCCCGACCTCGACCCCGACCCCGACCCGACCCCGACCTACATGGTATGATTTTGTAATTCATGTGGTCAGTGATAGACATGGCAAACAGATCGAGTTGGGTTGGGTTAATTTCGGTTTGAGTTATTTTGGGTCGGTGGACTTCAGATCGAGTCGGTCATTTTGGGTTCTGGTCATTTTCGGGTCAGCTATTATCAAATTATTTGTGGGTAACAAATTAACAATCAGTTTGGAACAATAAACATTCGTGTCAGTTGGGGTTGAGTTATTTCGGGTATGTGGACTTCAGACCGAGTCGGTTATTCCTAGTTCGGATCATTTTCGGGTCAGCTATTATCAGGTTATTTTTGAATAACAATCAGTTTTCAACAATAAACATTCGTGTCGGGTTATTGCAAGTCGGGTCAATTTAGGTTCTAGTCAAGTTCGGGTGTTGGGTCAATTTTGCTGGTTTACATGCAGGTAGATTTTTGAGGTGATTAAATGCGGATTTAGGTTAAATATGATCCAATATCAAGTTAAATTCTTGAACAACTAATATAATATAGATAGTAAAAAGTAAACGTAAGACACATACTCTTATTCCGATGTGTCATCATTTACTTATTCTATTTCAGACAACAGTTATCATTGTTTGAAATTCTCCTCGTATATTTTAAAGAGAAGATCGATAGCAATCCTCATCGCAAAATATAAAAAGGCGGATCGATTAATCTAATTAATTGATCAATTATTTGTTTTTTAAGTTGACAAAAGATGACCCTCGTGGCTCACGAGCCAAGTAATTGGAGAAATAAGCAAAGTGTGGTGCATGAGTGCATTCGATCAATTAAAAGAAGATATAGAACAGCCAAAAAATCCAGATCATTTTACTTGTTCTATGATTTGCCTTTGCATGATTTGGTTTATTATAATACTCATTATTATTATTTGTTGATTGCTACACAAATACACAATTATACATATTTCTTATATCTGGATGCCCGATCATATACTGTCCTATTTTATTATTTAAATATTTTGATAAATTTTTATTATTTTTATTTTAGGAATACATTTAGTGAAAAGTTTGATCTTTCACGTTCAACTCAATCCATTTATCATTTAATAACAATATCAAAGATCTAAACAATCTTCATGCACAAATCGGATTTGATTTTTGTTGTCTTTGATGAATTGGTGATACTACAAGTCACGTGAAAATTTGGACTAAATCGTCAATTATTATAAGGAAAATATTTTAAAAGTTGTGTCGGCGTCAATTGAAATATAAAGTGATTTAGATAGTTTTTTTAGTTTAATTTCCTTCTCCAATTCTCTCTATTATCTTTTGGTTCACATTAAAAAATCAAATAGGATTTATCCTCAACTTTCTTACATTTTAGGAAATTAAATAATAGACGAGATTATTATGCAACAAAATCTCTTAAAAAGTTAAGAGATCCATTTCCCTAATATAAAATAAATAAATTATAGATATATTTCCTATAGAAAAGAAAAGAATTTCACTAATCTCTTTCTTTAAAAAAAAGGGAACCTTTGTATTTTATTTTTGCTAAATAAAATAATGTGTAAGTTTAATCTATCTTTTAAGAGTGTTTTTAACTTAATAACGTTGAATGAACTCGACTAAATTTAATAGAATTGAACTGAAACAAGAGTTAAACCCGGTCCTTTTTGACTGAAATTGTTTGAACTAAACTTAATTAAATTAAAAAAATTAATTTGTGAAAAGAAAAGCTGAACTGAACTCAACTAAATGGAGCTGAACTGAGTGAAATTAAACCAAAAAAACAATGCCTAAAATTTGTGAAAAAAAAACTTAAACTGAATTGAATATAGCTCAACAAACTAAAATAAACTAAACTAAATCCAAAAAATCAAAATCTAATAACCTCAAACAGTTGAGAACACAAGAATTTCGGTGGTCTCTCACCCCATCACGTGAGAGGTCTCCTAATAACGCTTTGTCGTTACTTACTGAGAGACTGTCCCTCCAAAGTTTTTGTCACCCTCAATCCTTCTAAAACGAGCTAAAACACCCGCAAGAGTGGAGTCTAGTGTTAAATTTGGGTGAAATTTTCAGGAGACCAGATTCAAGCCTCTTCAAGCAAAATCTTGTGAAACATTCTTGACCCGAGTCCATGACTAAATAGATTTCGAACCTATCAGTCTATCACCCGTTTTTTATCACAAGAAAAAAAGCTACAAAAACCGTAAACTTAAAACGAGTCAAACACCGTATCCCGACATTTTAAAATAACCAAATAATCCTTGTATATTGATACACCCAATACCCAAAGTCATAATCTAGTGTTAAATTTGTCATCGTCGTCCCAACACATTTTGTAGTGAAAACAAAACAAAAAAAATAATAAAAATGGCATCTACATCTACACTTAAAATGATGGCCACCACCATCACCACCACCTCCTATATATTTAATCATTCTCCTTCTCCTTTTTCTATCTTTCTTAAACCTCTTTTTTCTTCTTCCTCCATTTTCCCTAATTCCCTCTCTTTTTCTCTTAATTCTTCTTCTCTTAAATCTTCTTCTTCTTCATTTGTTCGATCTTTTTCCACCGTTACAATGGGAGATACGCCTGTTGATGCTTCCATGGATGCTGTTCAACGTAGACTCATGTTTGAAGATGAGTGAGTATACTTTTTTTTTTCTTTTTTTACTGAAAGTTTTAATCTTTTTTATGTTTTTGAGTTGTTTATTGTGTGTTTGTACCTGGTTTTTCGTATTTTTTTAATTTTTTAATGAAAGTTTGAATCTTTTGTAGTTTTTTTGAGTTTTTTGTTGTGTTTTTTTATCTGGGTATTGGTTAGTTTTGCTTAATTTGGTCGTAATTGTGTTGAATTGATTGTTTTTTGTAATGATTGTTTGACCGTTTGTTACGAATTCTCGTGGAAACCGTCTTATTCAAAAGTTAGTAAACCGGGTTTATTTAGTAAACTCGATTCCAAACTGACCCGACTCTCATCAAAACCCGATTGCTAGAGTATAAAATCGATAGCTGTATTTGTCAGCTGATTTAGCCGACTCTAAATCATTTTGGGATTAAGTCTCTGATGCCGTCGTTGTATGAGAAATATTTATTGTTGTTCATGTACGGTTCTAAAGGATGATCCATATCAGTCGACTCCAAATCGTTTCGGGATTAAGGCTCTGATGATGCTGCTGTTGTTGTATGAGAAATATTTACTGTTGTTTAGCAAAATGAGAGATTTCTGGACTGTCAATGACATAACAGATGGTTTATATGATGAGTTTGAGGATTGATTATCGAGTATGATTATTGTGTGAGACGGTTTTATACAAGAATACAGATGGCTAATATGAGTTTGAGGATTGATTATCGAGTATGATTATTGTGTGAGACGGTTTTATACAAGAATACAGATGGCTAATATGAGTTTGAGGATTGATTATCGAGTATGATTATTGTGTGAGACGGTTTTATACAAGAATATAAACGGGATAACTTTTGATAACTACTTTGGAGTGGAAGTCAATGTGAGGATCTTATGAAATCTACATCCCTGTGAATCTGGTGTCTTTCTCACTCTCAAGGTCATGATTTTGCTGCCATCATTCAATGATCTTATGTCACACTTTAAGCCTTGATGTTTTTTTTGGATCCATGGCATGATTGTTTGCATTTCTTATTTGTTTTCCGTTTCTCGCAAATTCTCGCTTTTCCGTCACAAGCTTGTGACTTGTCACGAGATTTGACTTAACAAGGTTAATGCTTTCTCGCTCGAGAATCAGTAAGTAAGCCAATTAAGCACCTGCCTTAGGCCCTGTTCTTTCTGACTTAATTTCAGCTCCTTTCAATTTTGGTTGGTTGTATTTCGTTAAGTTTTATTTACGTTCAATCAATTATTTTCAATTAATCTCTTCACAAATGTAACTTTTAATTCAACTAAATTCACTCCACCTTAGTTCCACTCAGCTTAGTTCAATTAAGCTCTACTCCAATTTATTCAATTCAGCTCGTTTTAGCCGAAAAGAACAGGGCCTAAGTTTGCAGTGCTCACACTTGTTTGTTTTCCGTGTCTCACAAATTCTCATTTGTGACGGGAGTGACGGGACTATTCTGTCACAAGTTTGTGACCGGTCACAAGATTTGACTTGACAAGGTTAATGCTTTCTCGCTCGAGAATCAGTAAGTATGTAAGCCAGGCCAATTAAGCACCTGCCTTAGCTCGCAGTGCTCACACTTGTTTCATGACTGAACTCGGACACGTTTTTGTTTTTTCTAAGGTCCTGCAACTAGATTCAAAGCTGCAAGGGTGATCTATACTTTTATCTCTTTGTATTCTGATTTTTAGTTTTATCGATTGTATTGCAGGTGTATTTTGGTTGACGAGAGTGATAATGTTGTCGGTCATGACAGCAAGTACACCTGTGAGTATTTCAACTGTACATAGAGTTTATAAAAGTATTATGTTCATTGATTGAAATCAGTCACGATTTTCGCGTAAATTACTGATCTTTTAGATAGGATGATATTCCCGATATTTACCTGTCCGACTATCATGTTACTCAGACTAACTTCTCTGTGGACTGAAGTCGTTACTATACATAATACATATCAGTGTTAACTTTTGGAATATGAAGACGAGAACCGGGTTTTTGAGGTATACCGGTGGAAACTCTAGGTGTAACTGTTGTAGATAAAGTTCCGAAATTGTCTGGCCGAAGTCCTTACCACACAATCTCCTAGTCTAAAGCTACGTTACTCCCACTCTTCTAATTTTCTCACGTATCCGTGTCCGACACTCGACACTCGACACTCGACACTCGGACATGGGTATGACACTTGAACACCTCATTTTAAACAAAATATACATACTTTTCAATAAAATAGCCGAGTCCGACACATGGACACTTACCCATGTGGGATACTTCTTAACGAGTCTGTGTAACATAGGTCTAAAGCAGCGAGAATTTAATTTGTCTTGTATGGAAGAACACGGTTTCCTTGATTATCCTCGAACCTAACTTTGCTAACCAAAAATGGGAAATTGGTACCTTTCGTTTTCCCTCCCCCACCCTTTCCACCCAAACCTTCCCATCCCGTCCCATCGTAACAAAGAGTTAGTTTTCACTTTGCATTACTCAGCAATTCCATATGTTAAGCCATTAAATTGTGGATATAGAGCACTTTCCGCGTTATAGTTTTCCTTATGCTTTACGGTTGTGGGTTGCACGACTTGCATCGTTAAACTGAAAAAATCTTATTCGACCTGGTTTGCCCTCCATTTTGCTTCTCGCTTCCGACCTATGGAATTTGCTCCCCTCCCCTTTCTTCCAAATCCGTCCATTCAAACAGCAGTATAATGACAACAGCAGTATAATGACGACTTCATGTTAAATTTATGCTTTTTCGTCGGTTTGTTTCTACTTATTATTCGTGTTTATTTACGCACAGGTCACCTGATGGAGACCATCAATGCAGGAAAGGCACTCCACAGAGCTTTCAGTGTATTTCTATTTAACTCAAAATATGAACTACTGCTTCAGGTTCGTGATCTGCAAACTGCAATATTGGCTTAAATTGAATTGATGTCGAATATTTTTTCTCTTCTCGTCTCGTCTCTCGCATTTTTTTCGTGTTTTGTGTTGCGTTAGCCACACTTCACAAACGACTTTACCCCTGACACACGCTCTCCAATTGTTTTAGTCGATATTAGGTACCCGTAACATGACCCGGAATAAAGGAATAAAAAATAGATACCCCATTGGGCTGTAGGGGATATCAGGACTCGCCCTTGCGGCCTCACCCACATTTAGAAGTGGCAATCGGGTCACTCGGGTCGGTTATGGGTCGGGTCAAAGCAGGTCGGGTCATATCGGGTTCGGGTTATATAGGGTCAGTGACGACTTCGGGTCGGTTCGGTTCAGGTCGGGTTCGGGTTGGACAAAATAATGTTGCTGTCGGTGCGGGTCGAGTCAGTTCGGTTTCGGTTCACCCAATTCTGGGGTTGTATCGGGTCGGGTTTCGGGCGGGTCTGGCCGGGCTCATCAGGTCGCGTAAGCTTTTGCCAGCTCTACCCACAATCAACGGGGATATCTTGCACTTCCGATGCTTTTGATTATCTGTGGTGTCGAGCTTGATCTTTATAACGAACCCTAATAATCTTTCTGTTCTCCTTACAGCAACGTTCCGCCACAAAGGTAACGTTTCCGCTGGTCTGGACCAATACCTGCTGCAGTCATCCGCTGTACCGTGAGTCTGAGTTGATCCAGGAAGATGTCCTTGGTACTAAATTCAACCTTAATACAAATTTAGTTAATTAATTACGTATTAAGCACAACGTGATGTAGTAACTCTTAACTTATATTATTAGGTGTGAGGAATGCTGCACAAAGAAAGCTTTTGGATGAGCTCGGTATCAAGGCTGAAGATGTACCCGTTGATCAATTCACTCCACTTGGTCGCATGCTGTACAAAGCTCCATCAGACGGGAAATGGGGAGAGCATGAACGTAATATTCTTTTACACCTCTTAATCTCGCCTTTCTCTTTTTCACTTCTGATGATTTCTCCAGTACTTTTTCCCAAGCTACGCTCGTTACCTTATGTGTAGTCGATTAGTCAAAGCCTTGCAGGTGATAATAGTTATGACTTGTAATGAAGCCGAGAAAGAATGAACCCTAATGGATTCTCCGTCCTTGAGGCAACGACTAACAATTCTTTAGCTTTGGAATACGATAAAATATAACAAAATGTCTCCGTAAATTGTTAGTGGAGCATCAACTAATCTACTTAGGCCCTGTTCTTTTCGGCTGAAATGAGCTGAATGGAATTAATTGGAGTAGAGCTTAATTGGAACTAAATTGAGTGTAACTGAGGTGAAGTGAATTTAGTTGAATTAAAAGTTAATTTTGTGAAGAGATTAAGTGAAAAAAATTGATTGAACGTAAATAAAACCTAACGGAATATAGCCAAGCAAAATTTAAAGGAGCTGAAATTAAGCCAGGGCCTTTCCCGAGCATTTTTGTGTCGATAATAGAAGGCAAGATGGTCCGAACCCCATCACCAAACCAAAGACGGAGTCTTTGAGTCACTAACATAGTGTTGGTTTACAGTACTCGTATCCATCGTGACTCATAACCGATTTGTTTTTCCTTTCGGCCCATATTGCAGTGGACTACCTACTATTCATAGTGAAAGACGTACCAGCCAACCCCAACCCCGATGAAGTTGCTGACATCAAGTACGTGAACCGAGAAGAACTCAAGGAGATATGCCGTAAAGCAGATGCAGGGGAAGACGGTATAAAGTTGTCGCCCTGGTTCCGACTTGTCGTGGATAACTTCATGTACAAATGGTGGGATCATGTTGAAAACGGCACCCTCAAGGAAGCCGTCGATATGAAGACCATCCACAGGCTGATTTAGGTCTAAGAGCTTCTTTGTTTTTTCAGATTGGTCTTGTTTGTAGCAGGATCACTGGTTCACTGGTTGAATAATCAAGTTTGCAGTTGTAAACTAGTACTCTTTCCGTCTCGGTTTTCGATTTGAGCAAAACCTCAGTAGAAGCTACTTGAAGATGAAATATGTGTCAATTGTTTTCTTGGTACTTTTTTTTTTTCTTTTCCTTCCGGAACGACCAATGATTGAACAGCGCAAAAACGGTTCGTCAATAAGCCACGGATAAGCCGTAGGCGGAGGTGGGATTTTTTGTTAGGAGACGGAAATTTTTGGGGAAGCGAATTACCAAATTTTCCTTTGTTCCGTGGATCGCCTATGCTAATCCCCTACCTCCTCCCGGAACAGGCCGTTTATACAGATTGGCCTGACCCGCCTTGACCCGTCTCTTGGGTCCTCTCTAGCCGTGACCGGACCTCACATTGCACCAGTTTAGGGTTAAGAATCATTCAAGATTCTTTGACCTGGCCGATTCTATAATAAAATCCCCGATCTGCAGTGACCCGTCTCTTCGGTCCTCTCTAGCCATGACCCAGGTGACTTGTCTACGACTTGAACTGACCTGACATAGATAATACTGGGCGGTTCAGGGTCAAGAATGACTTGAGATTCTTTGACCCGCCCAGTCTTAAGATAAAACCGTTTATATTACGAAGCTAGGGTCAAGAATTACTCAAGATTCTTTGACCCGACCAGTCTTAAGATCAAATCCGTACATGAGTAACATGACATAGATAATATTGGGCAGTTCAGGTCAAGAATCACTCGAGATTCTTTGACCCGGTCAGTCTTACGATAAAACCGTTTATAATACTAGGCCAGGCCAAGGTCAAGAATTACTCGAGCTTCTTTGACCCGATCAGTCTTTAGATCAAATCCGTACATGACATAGATAATATTGGGTAGTTCAGGGTCAAGAATCACTCGAGATTCTTTGACCCGGCCAGTCTTAAGATAAAACCGTTTATATTACTAGGCTAGTTCAAGGTCATAATTACTCGAGATTCTTTGACCCGACCCGTCTTAAGAAGAAAATCGTTTTAAATTCAAGACGGTTTAAAACAAAACATTAAAAAAACTGAATTGCATGCAAAAGAACACTCACACATAACACTCCTACAAACACATGTCAGTATTTCAGCATTACAACAACAACAACAAACCTCCATCGTTTTGCCACACCACCTCTTCACACTATCCTCACCATCCCCACCATTTTCACCATTACTATCAAGCTTTTTCTCTGCAAAAATGGATGAACAAATTTACCCTAATAACCCTAATAACAATCCTTCACCATACAAAGAAGAAGGAACAATACTGCACTTAATAAACTGGTTACCAAACACCATAACCAGCCTCTTCACCAACATCTTCTCATTTCCGCCACCGGGGCCGACAACAGACCTTGCTGTAAACAACAGCAAGGTCGCTCAAAACCCGGTGGCGGAAATGGTGAAGAGGGTATGTCAAGGGGTGATGGGTGCTTTATATGCAGGTATGGTGTTGTTTTTGGTTTTGGTGGTGTCGTTGGTGGCGGGTTTTTTGTTGGTTAATTATTGGGTTGAAGAACCGGTTTTGGTTCGTCAGAAATTGTATTTTGATTATACTGAAATTAATCCGTCGGCCGTGGTGGTGTTTACTGGTGGTAAAGGAGTGGTTCCGGTTGGACATAGGTTTCGGGTTTCGGTTTCGCTTTTGGTTCCGGATTCGGAGTATAATCGTGATGTTGGTGTTTTTCAGGTTTGCATGCATGTCCTTATTGTCTTACTTACCTCGTTTGGTTGCCTCATAAAAATAATAGGTGAATTGGAAAATCACGCGATTTGGAAAAATAGGAGATGTTTGGTTATCCCAAATCACTCGCCCCGGCTGGTCTTAGGGGTGTTTCGGTAAATAGTAGATTGATAAAATTTCAGGCATATTTGAGACTTTTAATATGTTTGACTTTAAGACTTAATATGTTTGACTCAACAATCTTACATCTAGTAGCACGGACACAAAACATCGATTGGACGATAAGTTAGGCTGGAAAAATGAAAATTAGTTATAATAAAGGTCAAATTTTACCTTTACCTGTTTAGATTTAGCTTCAAATATCTAATAAAAATAAAATTATATGTTATTTATAACCAGAAAATATATATTTTATTATATTTAAATGACGTGTCCCGCATCCTAAATTTCGTGGGATGCCGTGTCACGTGTCCGTGTCCGTTTTAGTACTACCTGGTCTAGTATCTGCATATTGAAATGGTAGATTGACCTTCAATTTACGGTTTTTTTCCATATGCTGCTGCTCCGACTGGTTTTAGGAGTGTTTGGTCGACTGGTTTTAGGAGTGTTTGGTAGACGGTAGATTAATAAAATTTTAGCATATTCAAGACTTTTAACATGTTTGACTCAACCGGCATATTGAAATGGTAGATTGACCTTCAGTCTCCTGCTGCTCCCACCCGTATATTCAGTTTAGTAGAACGTAGAAATGAATCTACACATGTATAAGTATAAGTCAATCTATTAACCTAAACCTGCTAATTAACAATCTCTTAACCTAAATTTGTTGACGTTTTTTTTTTTGGTGCAGGACCTAAATTTATTAATTATAATATACTACTCAAACATGTCAATTAGATCTGTCATTTGTAATCTGCTTCTACCAATTATAGTTATAATCCGCTGATTACCAAACATCAAACAGAACAAAACCGTGTCTTAGTTAAGATTTCCAAAGTGCGGAGGTAATAGTGTAAGGGAAACTCGGAAAAAGTCGGAAAATTTTAGCTACAAACTTCATAATTTCCGACTGTTGGCGAGGGCGAACTCCCTGCCCTTTCCCGTCCACGCTCTCGAGTCCCGCCCTTCTCTTTTCCCTGATTTATGCAAATTGAAGCTCATACTGTCATACTGTACTAACTGTTTTCCCATTATTAACAGCTAAAGGCCGAAGTCATATCGACAAGCGGGGAACTAATAGCGAGATCAAGCCAACCATCAATGTTACGGTTCCACAGCCATCCAATACGACTAATGCGCACATTTGCAAGGGCGTTACCGCTTGTACTAGGACTCACCCGCGAAACTCAGAAGATCTCCGTCAACGTGCTAAGTTACAAGGAAACCGCCCATCTACGCACGGACGCCATCGTAATTACCCTAATGCCTCGAGCCACGACTTCATACTTACCTCAACTATACGAAGCCGAGATCCTAATGGAGTCCAAATTGCCGAGACTAAAACAATGGATCTATAATTGGCGATGGACGCTTTACGTGTGGACGTCGTCGTACATCTACATATTATTACTTCTAATCCTAGTTTACTTCTTCATGCCGCTACTCGTGTACCCGGTTACACGTCCCCCCGTACTCCACACGCTCGTAATCGAAGAAACGTCGTCCGAGTCAAAACCCCGCGGAGAAAAGGTAAAGGGTTTTACCGAGTCACTTCGGAAATGGCAACAATACCGAAAAAAGCGAAAGGCCGAGCTTTTGAACACGAAAGACGAGAACGAGAACGAGAACGTTGGTAGCTCTGTTTCCGCCTCGAGTTACACCGTAACGAAGGACGACATTGTTCCGAGCATTGAAGAAGATGCCGGTGATTCGGAATCGGTTTATAAAGAAGCTTAGTTGTAGTGTAGTGGACTGAAATTACTGTTTTTTTTACCTAAATTTAAGGTGGTAAAAAAAAAACAAGAGTAATTTTACCGCAAAAGGGCGAATAAGAGGGAACTTGTTATTAATTAGTTGTGTAATTGTATGTTTGCTTGATTTCCTTTAATTAATCCTTTGTATTAGGGTAATCTTGTTAACTTTGTTAGGGTTAATATTTTCATCAATTACGAAAATCGGTATACGAAATTCGTAGGTATTTGCTATTCTGGGTGTATCATGTCATCGTACATCTGACCATTAACAAGTTTGAAGTTACGCAATGAGGATCATCTGTACGTCATACATCTAGTAGTATAGATTTCGAGCTTTAGAACAAAGAACTTGAGCTTAAACATATATTTTACGAGCTTTATTGAAAAAATCTGAACGACTTTATAAAAAAATTGTAAACCAAAACATTATATTGAAATTCAAAAATAATACATATAAAATGCAAATATTTTAATTTTAACTCTAAAAAATTATAGTGCAATAAAAAATTGTTAAAAACTCAAAATTTTTTACATATAAGTTCAATTAAATTTGTATTAGATGTATGATGCTTATATATACATCTGGATGTATAGTGGCGCATGTTAAAATAGATGAGTTTTGATGCATCACAACAAAATTAGGCCCTAATCAGTAAATACGAATGTACGAGTGACTAAACGTCGAGGTTTATATTAAATTTCTTTAATAAAGCTTGTAAATTCAGTAATCAAAGTCAGAGGCTCGGTTTCGCTTCCCGTGGTTACCCGTGGTGTTAGACTTCCCTGCATCTGTTCTACTTTTGTGTCCCATTATCTGTTCACGCATATTTGTTGTATTACATAATAAAATGGATCAGAGAATCCTCACTAAGCCCCATCCTAGGATTATCTTAGTTGTTTATGAACGGGATATATACCAAACGGGCAAATGGACACAAGAATTTCTCTCGTTTCTACTCGTATATATTTAATTCATTAATCTACCAAATTTTGGAGCTTTTTTTTTTTATCATGAGCATTTTTTAGGGCAATGATATGGCTGTCACCAGGTGGTGTTCAGATGATACTAAATCTCGACATTATTTTTTTATATACTATGAGTTTATGACGTTTTATTATTGTTCATTTTTTACTTGTACGGTAAACAATAAGCTAACCAGGATAAGTTGGAACAAGAGACTCTTGGCACCAAGTAACTCAGTTATACATTTTCTTTCTTTTTTGGTAAAATATAGGAAAAAACTCCGAAATATAGTATAAGATTTACAGATATAACATAATATCTCAGAATACGAGTATTTGTTAGGCATTTACTATTTGTAATAATTGTACTACCAATAAATGTTATCAAGTTATCCTGTTACGCTTTTGATTAAAATCGTAGATAACCGTCCTATAATATTACAAATGCATACACAATCTCACTGATTTCATACTAGAAAAAGTTAGCACATAATTGAGATATCCTTCTATCTAAAAATACACAAATACTTGTGTAAAACGGTTTTATATACTTGTTATTGTAAAATCGAGTGCATTTTACATCACTAATCTTATTTAAATTAACTTTCACCCACTTTTATGTTTTGCAATAAGGGCATCATAGTCATTTATGAGTTTTGTTACAATATTTCTTTTCTAAAATCGTTTTGCACGAGACTTAAATCCTGTTCTTTTTGGCTGAACGAATTGGAGTATAGCTTAATTGAACTAAATTAGGTAGAATTGAGGTGAACTGAATTTAGTTAAATTAAAAGTTAATTTTGTGAAGAGATTAAATGAACATAATTGATTGAACAAATTAAATAAAACTTAACGAAATATATCCAAACAAAATTCAAATGAGCTGAAATTAAATAAAAAAGAACAGTGCCTTTATGTGTTGTATTTGTACTAAAATAAACGGATTTCTCACCAAATCAAGCAACCAAGTAATCAAAATTTCTATTGCTTATATAATTCTACCTTCATGTGTTGTATTTGTATTTAAATCTGTTAGTCACCACTTCAAAAAATTAGCACATGTGATCCCTTCTACCCTGCGAGCATAGCTAACATATCGTTAATCGGTAAGTGAACTCCATAAATCTGTGTATTCCTTTCTTTAGGGTTTTTCTCCGTTCTTGCATTTGTGATAACATGGGGCAACACATGTATACTATTATATGGTGATTTTCATTAATAACTACTCTTATCCGCCGCTAAAATTATATTTGGATATGTTTTACAATAGATTTTCAAAATAAAAAAGTTTTAGATACATAGTCGACACAGTTTAACCATATATTATGTTGTTTCAGTGTATCCGATTTCGTATACCCAAATACAAATTCCGGATTTTGATGCATCTAGGAAAAAGAAATTGGGTAAATTAATGTGATTATTCTTAAATCTTCTACTTTATCTAACATTTTTAAAGGTTTTTTTTTTCAAAAACCATGTGAAACCCAATTTTGTTTTTGCCTGACCCTTACCCAATACCATTTCTAGAAAAACCGTATCATATATACAAAATTTCATATCACATACTTCTTCCAATTTAATTAGGGTAACAATTAATTTTAGAGGGCAAACTTGGAAAACTTTGTTCCTAAATTCGGGAAAAAAAACATAAACCTTTGAAAGACATAACTAATATATTTAGATTTGCAACAAGAATATATTATGAAAATAGTTTTTTAGCAAAAAGTCGTGTATAAATGAATAAAATATGATCAAAGTCTTATTTCGAAGATCACCCAGCCTAAATGTTACTATTGGATTAGATCGGGGGACTATATAGAAAAGCCGTGTATAAATAAATAAAAATACGGTTAAAGTATAGCCTTGAAAACCGTCAAAAGTAAACGTCGTCAATGGATTGGATAGGAGGGACTAGGGAGTCTACCTGGTTTAAACTGTACACCGTATCCGAAGATTAAAATAATACCGTATTTTTTTTTTAAGAAAAAAATAATTCATTAATAGAACGTAATACGACACCTACAAATAATAGGTATAACTGAAAACAAATCTAATAAAAACCAAAGAATTTTCTTATAAACTAAGGATCTCAAAACAAGATCTGGAAATTCGGCTCGTCATATCATCGCTATCTCCAGGTAGCTTTCGAGGGATCTTTCGTTTGATTTATTAGATAAAAACCAAATCCGACTGGTTTCAAAAATCGTTGACAAATTAGTTGCACACTTACACCCTTTAAAAGAACACGCTACGAATCATCCACGAACTACTCTTAATGATAAAAATTATACCGTATTTTTTGTTAATATAGTAAATATAAAACCGTTTTATAAAACCGTGTCTGTATTAAATTATTAAATTATAAAAACAAGAGTCCTTTAAAACCCCTAACACGTGTAAACCAAACCCCCGAAAACTCCGAAAATCCGCCATTAAAAATGAAAAAAAATAAAATCAAGCAGCGTGTGTGTGAGTGTGAACACTTGATTAATTAAGTAATTAGTAAAATTAATCACTTACTTAATTTTAATTATATTAATTAATTAATAATTAATTAATTAAAAACACTGAACTGAACATTTCTCAAAAACCTTTCTCTTTTTTCTTCGAAACTCGAAAAATCAATTTCGATTTTCGCACCTTAATTAATCAATTAATTACCTAATTAATCTTATTTTTTAAACTAATTAAGTATTTAATTTCATTTTTGAAAATGTTGATACGAAATTATCCTCAGAATTTGACGAATTTTCTGGAAATTTCGCAGTAATTCAAGCTTTCCAGTAAGGTATTGTTTAGTTTGATTATTAAGTTTTTAGTAATTTCATGAAAAAAATTGTTTTTGTTATTGAAATTGTTCGTAGAAATTGACGATTTTTGTTGAAATTCGCAGTTTCAGTGAAATATAGTTTAGTATGATGATTATTTAGCGTATTACTGTAATTTTGATATTAATTAAGTATAGAGTAATTTATTGAAAAAAATTTGTTATTGTTATTTTGATTGTTCTAAGAAATTGACGAAGGCGAAGAATTTTGTTGAAAATCGCAGTAATTTCAAGCTTCGATAAGTTATAATTTAGTATGATCATCATCTATCGTTAATTTGGATGTAATTAGTTTGAATTAATCGCTTAATTACTGTAATTTGGATAGTAGTATTGAGTAATCTCTTGAAAATTTTTGTCGAAAATCGCAGTATTTTTTACTTTTGTTTGACTGTTAGCATTAATTTGGAGGTTATTAGTTAGAATTGATGTGTAGTTACTGTCATTTAGATACTAGTATTGAGTAATCTGTTGATAAAAAAATGTTGGAAGATTTTTATGATTTTGAAATTGGAAAAGAATTTTGTCGAAAATCGTAGTATTTTTTACTTTTGTTGGACTGTTTGCATTAATTTGGAGGTTATTAGGTAGAATTTGTAGCTTAATTACTGTATTTAGAGACGGATTTAGTACCGAGTATTTACTCGACAGTAAAATGTTCTTATTGTTGAATGTATGATTTTGTCGAAAAATTGCAGTAATTTCAGCTTCACTGAGGTAAATTTTATGTTTTTTTTTATTATCAGAAAATCAGCGGAAACCAGAAAAGTCGTGGTAGTTTTAGCTGCAGCAAGGTAGCATTAAGCGAGAATTGTTGGATTTTGTGAAACAGCTTTATTGTGGAAACTGAAAGCATAATTTTAATATGATGAAAATGGAGGCAAGTATGGAAGGATTAGATGAATCGAGAGATAATTTTGTTAGCAAATCATTAGCTGACATTTCTAGCGGTGGAGGGAGTAATTTAGGTGCTAATGATCATGGTAACAATGTCGAAAATTCGAGCTATTCAAGCTTTGGTGTGGGAAAGGAGTGTTCATTTGATCGTTATGATGACAGTAATGAATTGAGTGGTTCAAGCAAGCGTGGGGAAAGTATAGCGGAGAGGAGAGCTAAGAAATGTGGGTTCAATGCTGCTAAGATTAGCACGCCTCGGTTTAGGAGTAGTAGCTCGTTGCCCTCGCCTTGCCCTCAATCGCCTTATTTGACTATTCCCACCGGTATAAGTCCCCACTTGCTGCTCGATTCCCCGATTCTGCTGCCTAATTCACAGGTGGGTGTTTTCTGTCCTTTTATTGTTATAATTTTATGGGGTAATGCTGGAATGGCTGAGATTTTAACGATGGAATGATAATCTAATATTATACTCGTATATGACCGGCTATTGTCTATGCGATGCGTGCTTTTCTATGTCCCACCTCAATTTTAAAGTGGATTTATATATTATTACTTGACGTATATAGTTAATAATGACATAAATTTAGTGAAGTAGGATGATGATGCATTAGCAAATTAGGGCATGAAACTGAAAGATGCTCGTACTCCAACAATCGACTTTCTTCTTTTGAAGCCTCTACAACAGCTTGATTGAAAAAAATGCATATTAGTGAACGATATTGTTGGGAGAATTTAGAGATGCTGAATATTTCATTTTTGTCACCGCGTCGTCGAATCAATAACACCGGAGTTCTATCTTCCTGTTGAGTGTTGACGTTGTTCTTTCTCTCATTTTGCAGTTTTCTCCGACAACAGGATCATTTGCAGCAGCAGCAATGATGATTCCATCATTACCGGGAGATACACATTATACTTGTGATGGCGGTTTATCTTCCATGTTTAATGCCCACACGGATATCAGTTCTCTAGCATCTTTCGATGATGTACAAAATCAGGTACTTGCGGACTTTAGCACGTTGACATGTTCACTGATGTATCACCGGGATATTTACTACACCTATCGTATCTCTTGATGTTATGTTGCGATGCTGCAATTTATGTTGCATCAGGATTCAGGAAGCATTTGATTTCCTGATTTAGATGATTATAACTTTTTTTTACTCATTTATCTGCTTAGATGAATATTCTTTGTTGACTCAATTATCTTGTTGGGTATGTTAGTCTCACTGTAAAGTAAAAAGTTTCTGAAACGGGTTGTGATGCGAGTTGGATCGTCTGGCAAAGTGAAGTGTTTTAGTAACGTAGTTTCTCGTGGTTTGGCCAGAATTTGGTAGCTCAAGTTGATCATCAATCTCTTACCTCTCTGCAACAAGCGGCGGACCTTAAAATTCCTGTGGGGATGTCTAATGACAGCAGAAGCATGCACGATTGCAGTGCTCGTCTTCCACCTGACAGAAACTTTTCAGATGACCGGACTTTAAATTCCAACTCGTCTACATTCCCACCATCCGGAGCAAATGCATTACTCTGTTCTCAAGTGCCTGTGAAGAATGAAACTTTCGTGCAAAATGATTTAGGAACCCGTTATTCATTGGAGGAGGACCCGAAAGAAAGTTTTTCAACTGCAGGCTCTGCAAGAACTACAGAAGACGGTTTTAATTGGAGAAAATACGGACAGAAACAGGTCAAGGGTAGTGAATATCCGCGGAGTTATTATAAATGCACGCATCCAAATTGCCAAGTGAAGAAAAAGGTAGAACGTTCTCTTGACGGTCAAATTACTGAAATCATTTATAAGAATACCCATAATCATGCCAAGCCACAACCCTGTCGAAGATCGCCATTTGGTGCATTCCCACTGAACGAGACATCAGATGCGGGGTTTGATAATAACACTTGTGCAAAAGCTGAAGGCTGCTCCGTCTGGACAAATACACCGCTTGATGTCAGGGGAGACTGGCAAACTGATGGGTTAGAGAGGCTATCCTCAGCATCAGGCATTACTGAAATTTCTGATTTACCCGAAAGGACATCCTTAAGTGTGCTTGAATCATCAGGCACCCCAGAGTTCTCATCGACATTGGCCAATTATGACGACGATGAAGAAGATGCTGCCACACAAGGGACCAATTTGCCTGGAGATGATGACGAGAAGGAACCAGACCCAAAACGGAGGTATGTATGACGATGATGATCATCATCTATTTGGCTTTTATTTATCTTTTTGGTGAAAGAAATTATGGGAACTGAGAGTAGTCGGTAATAAATGAACCATCTCAACCAAAACCTTATTAATATTCCTATTACGCTCCCTTACTCAAATGCCCGTTGGGCTTGAAGAGTGGTTAGTTTGCACAGGCTCCCCCATACCGTGTGCTGGTTTCCACTTCATGGGTTTTTGAGGGGTTTTGAGGTTGTCAGGATTCGAACCCGTGACCTTCGGTCACACTGGCTCTGATACCATGAAACTATTATTAATATTCCTATTAGTCGGAATAGTTGTATTGATTTAGACTTTTCTCCAGGAACATCGATACGACTTTAGGTTCTAGGGCTGTACGTGCGCCCAGAGTAGTTGTCCAGATAGAGAGTGAAGTGGATATACTAGACGATGGTTATCGCTGGCGCAAGTATGGGCAGAAGGTTGTCAAGGGAAATCCGAATCCTAGGTACTTTTACTTTCCGATTTTTCATTCATTTCCTCAGACATTAGCATTTTCGTTCTTTGGTCATTTTAGTCGATGCACGGAATATGCAGGAGTTACTACAAATGCACCAGTGCTGGATGTAATGTCAGGAAGCATGTCGAGAGGGCGTCACACAATTTGAAATTTGTGATAACAACGTATGAAGGAAAGCACAACCACGAAGTACCAGCTGCACGAAATAGCAGCCATTCCAACTCAGGAGCCGGGCTTTTGCCTACGCCTGCATCGACTATAAACACCAATTTGCCATTAAACCGAAATCCTCATCCTCATCCAAAGCCTGAACCTCGTGTCCAAGATCTTCCTCCATTTGATTCAAGAATGGGATGCAATAACGACTATTTACGATCAAACTTTCTTGGTGCTGGAGCTCCCCCGTATTATCAAGTAAGATACCCGACACTACCTAATACCGCACCATATGGTCAATATGGTTTGCCGAGCCAACACCCGGGTTATACCAATGGTGGTATCATGCCAACTATGACGGATCTCTCCATGCCGCTGTCAGCAGGATTTCCTCAGTCTACTACTAATTATCCCAATCCCGAAAGAATAATGCTTTCTTCATTTCAACCCATGTATGCGGGACAGCAACTTGAGGATACTAATGTCAAACCCATCAGGCCAAAGCAGGAACAGCGAGATGAGTCGCTCTATGCCTCCATAGACATGCAAAATGCTAACTACTATGATTCTTCTTCTTCTTCTTCTTCCATGTACAACAACATGATGGGAACGTTTCCGTCTTAAACGTTTCCTACACCTCTGGATTCAAGTCAGCAATAAGGTAGAACATCTTCGCCTTTGTTATATTAGCTTTTATTGACGGCTTCTCTATCTCTATCTCCATAGGCCTATGTTACTTCGACACTTCATATGACCTCCCGTACCCGTGTCTGACACTTGATCCTTGGACATTGGTATGACACTCGGACACTTCATTTTAGACCAAAAACTTGAACATTTTTCATAAAATAGCCGTGTCCGAACCTTGAATTGTTGGATACGTACCCGTGTCCGACCCTTCAAGCCGAGTCAGAGTAACATAGCCATACGCCATTCCACATTTTCTCACTTTATATGACCTCCCGTACCCGTTTCTGACACTTGATCCTTGGACATTGGTATGACACTCGGACACTTCATTTTAGACCAAAAACTTGAACAATTTTCATAAAATAGCCGTGCCCGACACTTGGATACGTACCCATGTGGGCCATGTCCGACCCTTCAAGCCGAGTCAGAGTAACATAGCCATACGCCATTCCACATTTTCTCACTTTATCAGGAACGTATTTCAGGTGCTGCTAAATGAGTTACGTTCTTGCTGTTCTCTGCCTGCGTCGTCTCACCTAAACACATTACAGATTCATATGCCGTGAAGATGGTGCCGCGCACTCAAGATGAGTTAGTCTATACTCTATAGCATCATTCTCATTGTTAGCTTGAAGTTCAGCAATTCATTACAGTTTCACATTTTCCCCATTTTTTCTATAGTTAGTTAGCTGGGTACGGAATATCCGGGTTGGCGATCAAGTTTTTTCGTTTATTTACAGTTTATCGTAGCCTATATGAGTTTCTGTCGTGGCTGACCGATAGGCTCTGATAAATTGGCAATCTGCCGGAATTTTAGCATGCTGAATTTTGTCATTTTTGTTCCGCAAAGGCGATTTGCCGTGGCTGATCTTTACTGATTTGTTCATTGATACACTTGCTAGTCTGCTACTGTAAATGTGTTATTGCAATTTAGAACTGTATTTTGTTTACCTGGCAAACGGGTCAAACCAGGTTCGGGTTTACAAGAATTCGGCCGGGTTAGGTCAACTCATTTAGGGTTCGGGTAATTTTCAGGTAGTTATTATCAAGTTATTTGGAGATAAACATTTAGGTCGGACTGAATAAAGTCGGGCCAATTTGGGTCACGTTAGTTTTGTCAGGTCAAGTGTAAATGGCAAATTGAAAGAAGTTATAATAGCACGAAATTCGAGTTTGTTTATATTTCTCGAGGAATATTTAACCGACCCGAGATTTCTGGTTTATAAGCCTTGCTTGCCTTTCATTGTTAAATTGTTAGGGCCAACACAAGGCTAAACCTCAATGAAATCTCGGGTCGGTTAAATTTTCATTACAAGAAGGATTAATCGTCAAAATAAATAAATTTATTACTATTTGTAAATAAATAGTCGAAAGTATTCCACTTTCCGATACAAGAGGGTATATGATGAAATTCTGTAATGAGATAAATTTTCGTAAATACACTTATCTTTCTCTGTCCAGACGGTCCGAGGATTCAAAATAAAAAAGATACGTACTACCGAATAAAAAAAAATGATATATCCTCTAATGATAACGACGAGAAAATCCATCGGCTTAAGCGCAACCAAAAACATGACGCGAGCAAAAGCCAAAACTCGTTGGTTGTCGCTTGTTAGTTTGATTTGATGCGAGATTGAGGTGAGCTTTCTCCAACGTCAAGCAAGCGTCTTTTTTTAGAAGCGTAACCATGGTACTGGTAGATAACGCTATAAAGCGATTGTCTAATAAGTAAAATGTCGTACGCCTCGATGAAATTCATGTCGGAAATCCGAGCTTTGTTGCCTGCAAATCGCTGGTATTCCTCCAACACTGAAGACAAGCACCAGTTCTGCAGTTTCCTCAAGCAACCGACAACGCAGCCTGTTCGATGCTGCAAGACAACGGCCAATTTATACCATTAGCTACTACGAGACCGTCTCATATAAAAAACCGTCTCATGAGAACTTGTGAGTAGAGCTTACCTTTCCGCGTTTACAATGAATCAGAATCGGGTAACTTCTCACATCTGCGGACAAACGAGCTAGAAAAGTAAGAACGAGGGCGTAAAACGGTTCAATCGGGAAGAAAAGAAGAGAACTACGACGACACGTATTTACCCATTAAAATTCTAAGAGCTTTAGAGACAACTTGCTCAGGGACAGACTCCTGCCAGGAAGCAAAAAGCAATAGTATAAGAAATATGGGGAAACTCCGTCCCGATTCTGCCTACAGTTCTGGTCTGATACTGCCGATTCAGCCGATTCATGACGATTTATCACTGAAAGTCTAAAATCAGATCATGTTCGCGCGTTTTAGCTAAACTTCATGCCACTGAATCATAGTTTAGCAGAGACCGCGTGATCATTAGACCTGAACTATGAAGTTATCATTCAATAACCTTGTTCGGGATAACCTTCAAACTTCCGCTTCAACTTAATACTGCCTTGCCAAGATACAAAAGAACCACTAAATGTCGCGAGAAACAAATAACGTACTAAGCAAGTGTCCGTGCTAAGGTTTGTGTCGACTGTCAATTGTCGAAACATGACATAAGTTAACTCGCAGTTGTACAGTCGAGGAATTTAGCAAATTATCGGATTTTCAACGTTATCCACACTTCTTCTAGCCCCCCTTAGATTCCGAATCCACATATACACTCGTCACGCTGACAATTATCTTACTTTCATCGCGTCTAAGAAAGCGTCTCTAAACCTCAAACATCTTTCAGTTACCATTTCATGACCTAAGAATCTCCCGCCATGGACGTTAAGATGAACGGAAAAAAACCCTTTACGAAGTACAGCATAAAGGACAGTAAACAAATATATTTGCAGGAAATCCGAGCTCCATTATCTTTAGACCGACTCAAGAAACATATCGTAATCTACTAACTACCGACCTTACTCCAGCCCTTTGTGTTACCCCCAGCGTACCCGTGTCTAACACTCGACACTCCTGACGTGGATATGAATACTTAATATTGACCAATTTTCCGTTCAAAAAAAGATTCGAAATTGCGAAAAATTGTTAAACAATCATATTAGCATACATGTTAAAGAACTATAATTGACCAATTTCATCAAAAATTCACAATTAGTGATAACAAAAGGGAAAAAAAATTACCTTTGTACCCTCGATTCCGAACTGAAACAACCTAATATTATGCAATTCAAGAAACTTGCAATGCTCTTCTGGGTATGGCTCAGTACACAAGTATCTACCATCAAATTAAACAATTACCCATTAATTACAATGTAATTAAACAACTACCCACATAAAAATAAAATTAAAAACTCGAAAAATATAATGTCTTAGTCTCATTCATTTGTTTACGTTCGTTCACCTTCTTTACAACATGTACTTTAATCAAAGATAAACAAATGACGCAGAGGTACTATGGACCTTCTCCCTCCAACCTTCTCAGTTTACTCAGAATCGATTAATTTAGTATATATCATGTGATGTTGGTAAACAACTAGATGGAGCAAAATAAACAATAAACAATAATATTAATTAGAAGATAGAAGAGAAGTCTCAATTAAACAATTGCCCATTAATTACAACCTAATTAAACAACTATCCACTTAAAAAATTCATAGAAAAAACTCGAAAAATATAATGTTTTCGTCTCAACCATGACGCTAACAACAAATTAAGCAGAGGTGCTATGAACCTTCTCCCTCCTACCTTCTCCTTTTACTCATAATCGATTAATTTAGTATATATCGAGTGGGGTCGGTAAACAAGTGGATGAAGTAAAATAAACGATAATTTTAATCGGAAGATAGAAGAGAAGGTCTCAACTAAACAACTACCCATTAATTACAACCTAATTAAACAACTACCCACTTAAAAAAATCAAAGAAAAAACTCGAAAAATATAATGTTTTCGTCTCAATCATGACGCTAACAACAAATTAAGTAGAGGTGCTATGGACCTTCTCCCTCCTACCTTTTCCCTTTACTCATAATCGATTAATTTAGTATATATTGTGTGGGGTCGGTATACAGGTGGATGAAGCAAAATAAACGATAATTTTAATCGGAAGGTGGAAGAGAAGGTCTCAATTAAAGAACTACCCATTAATCACAACCTAATTAAACAACTACCCACATAAAAAATTCATAGAAAAGGCTTATTTCCGTCTCAATCATTTGATTACGTTTCTTTCTCCTTCCTTATAACAAGTATTTTAATCAAAATCAAACAAATGATCGGGACAGAGGAAACTAGATAGTATATACTAAAATTTAAAAAATTAAATTAAAGGAGAGCTCACATAATAGAATTGATATTTAGGGTTTCTAGTAAGCGGAAATAAACATATGATCGGGACAGAGAGTATAAAATTATGAAAAAATGAAATTAAAGGGGAAAGCTCACATAATAGAATTGAGATTTAGGGTTTTAAGAAATTGGAAATTTCCCAATTCAGGAAACCCAGATCGATAAAGCCCTTCCTCCACCATTGAAAAATTGTTTGGTGGTATCAAAACATCATCGTTTTCGCTTTCGCTTTCGATATCGAATTCATCTCCTTCTTCTTCCTTCCTCTTCTCCTCCTTCAACAATGTGACACTCATTGTTCAATAAATTAATTGGAAAATTAACCCAGAAAGTTGTTGATTGAAGTAGGAAAAAGAAAGAAATTCACCCTTTATCATAAAACCCAGATTAATTTGAACCTCCTCATTGTTAATTAATTGTTAATTTTATATATAATGTAAAATTATTATAACCTAATTGTATTATGAATCAAATTGGGGATTTATTATGAATGATAGTGATTAGGAAAACAGACAATTATAGTTGGAGCATGATTCCTGAAACAGAGGTTGGTGTTCGTTGGGATTCTTTTGAACGAAATCAGTATTTATACGAGACGTTTTATTATTGCGTGAGACGGTTTTATTATCTCACTTAAGTTTATGATTTTTATAATTTTTTCGGTAGAAAGAAGCGGGATTAACCGAAAACTAAAATACGAGCTACGAAGTAACGACTGTTTTTACGTTTTTATAAATTTTTTTGGTAAAAAGAAGCGGGATTAACCCGTAACTAAAGTACGAGCTATAAAGTAACGACTAAAAAGCATAAAACGGTACGGTACAGTACGAGGCCAAGCAACGCCACCAACGTCTTGTTGCGCCAAGTGAAACAAGTGATTGGGCATATCCGGAAATTAGGGCTGTGCACCGGTCCAAGACCGGACCGGACCGGACCGAAACCAGAATTGGCGAAAATGATGAACCGGGACCGGACCGGAATATAAAAATTTCGGCCCAGAACCGGACCGGTAAAATTCCGGTCCAAGACCGGATCGGACCGGTTGGACCAATATTATAGACCGACAAAATTATGGACCGAAATTTGAATATGGACCGAAATTGGACCGATTTGGACCGGTTAGACCGGTTTGGACCGGATTTTAAAATATTTTCAATGAAAAAAATTTAAAAGATAAAATCCTGTCCAAACCGGTCCGGACCGGGAAAAATCATCCCGGACCGGAACCCCGAATCTTAAAAAATGGTGGACCAGATCGGATTTTTTAATTCCGGTCCGGTCCGGTCCATTTTTCCGGTTTTGCACACCCCTATATCCGACAAGTCGATAGTGTTTAGTTGTTGAGCTTGAATCACGGTTTGATTTGCTAACCAGTCTGCAAACGCGTTAGCTTCACGATTGTGGTACAAAATATGAGGAGACTCGGCCACTCGGGTTCAAGTCCATTCGAGTACAATCTTGTCGAGGTTATTAATAGATTGAAACTATGCCTTCTAAATTTCGCGCTTATCTGATAAAAATGATGGTTAAGCTATCTGCAGGCTACCATATTTGCTCGGGGAGTCGGGTTTACCCGATCAAATTGCCGAGGCTTGAGGCTTGAGGCTTGTTTGCGGAAGGAGGGGCAGCCAGTCCGACATATGATGAAAGATGATATCGAAGATGGTACTGAAGAAAAAACTGCAACATTCCGAAAACCTGCATCTGCTGAATGCTATTTTACCGTTTCTGATCTGAAACTGAAACAAATCTATCTGTAACAGATGACCGAAAAGGACATAGAGCCATAGAGGCGATAACCATGGTGTCGACTGTCGAGTCAGAGTAACAACATAGCCTTTCCCCCTGAAGTCGAGACCTTTGCAGGTCTCGACTCCCTTTTGCAATGTTTTGCAGCATAAGAGGACCTTTGTATGTTCCGATTTTTTCCTTTTTGTTCCTTCAATCACGACAAAAATGTCGTATAGATCGCTGTTACGCCGAACTCATATTGGACTGATATTGAATCGGATTCATACAATCATACTCGTATATGAAACCGTCTCATAAACAAATGCCTCGATAATGAGCACTAGTTAACCACTTCCTGCAATTTTTAAACAACATAAGATCTGATCTGATCTGGTTTATACTCCCTGTAATCACATTCTTCTCAGCAGTGGCGGATCTTGAGAAGTTTTATTAGGGGGGCCGGGACGGAGCATAGTCGCATTGTTTTTTATGTTTTTAACTCAAACAACTAGGTAACTTATTAAATTGAGATTTTTTTTACATACTATTCAGTCTAAATGTCTAAATATTGAACTATTTAACTCCATTAAATTCAGTTCAGACGCTTTCAGTCTAAAACCAGGGCCTATATCGTCAATAATTTGCTTGAAATTAAAAGATTTTTACTTTGTACCAATACGTATGAAGTAGTAAACTATTTGCACAAATATTACAATCTAGGAAAAATATTGCTTGAAATTAAAAGATTTTTATTTTGTATCAAATTGGTACGGTTTGAATGGATAGGCAGGGAGGCCCAACTCTTCACTTATTGGCCAACTTTCATTTATTGAGTAATTTATGAGAAGATTTGATATTTCAAATAAGACCGACCCAAAACTCAGGGGGGGCTGGCCCCGGCGCGGGACAACCAAGGTCCTCCTCTGCTTCTCAGTACATTGCCAATAATTTTGGTACTGCAAACGAATAACGACCTTTCCCGTTCCGCCACGTGTCAATAATTAATACTAAAAGCAACATTAAACATTTAAGCATATGATTATGCTTCAGATAAATCATAAATTATGATACTGATGTTAATAAATACTTAAATAGTCCTCACAGTTGTGCAGTAGGACACCCAAGGCCATCATATCCCCACAAGGCCAATACAATATTCTCGACTCGTCGTGATACCTCCGTCTCAACCATTAGACTGACTAAGACGGGTTTTATATAATACCCACACTAGTCTTTCACTACACACATTCTAGAGAATTGAGATCAACTTCATTAATTAAAAAAAAAACCCTAATTTTATTAAATTTATTATGGGATTCATGTGAATTCAAAAACCAACCTCCCCAAATTCATAAACCCTAACAATAATAACTATTATCATTAATTTCATACCTACAAATCTACAATCACTTCATCTTTAAATCCTAATTTTAGATCTATTGAACAAAAATGCCAACTTTCACATTATTGGGAATTTTCTCCATCTTATTTTTTCAACTCTTCAATTCAAGTCAATTAAATCTTGCTAATGTAAGTTTTCTTCAAAACCCACTTGTAATTTCACTATTTTTTATCTGGGTAGTTGTTAGAATTTTCATTGATTTTACCTATATTGCTCAATTTCATGCTTCAATTGTCCGACACGATACCGTGTCAGAGTGTCCGAATGTCAAATACGGTTATTTTCCATCAAAGTTCTCAGCTTTTTTGCTTAAAATGAAATGTTTTAACAATATTGTAACATTTCAAGTTGTCCTAACACGTGCCTAAAGTGAAATGTCACAAATTCTCATTGTAGACGGAGGGTATCCGTCACAAGGAGAAGATGGATACCATTTTGTCTCACAAAATGTCCATTTAGAGGAGAGAGAGAAAAGCATGTGGGATGCCCCACCTTGTCCCTTATTCGTTTTGTGAGTGTCATTATCCGTCTCTCCACCCGACCCGTCACAAGCAAGACTAACTGTATATACTATTACCGTACCTTATTTTTATCAGTTTTTTGGTCTAAACCGTCTAACTAAAGTAAAATGTCGGAGTAACATAGTTTTTCATTTATTTTATCGGCTTTTTCGTCTAAACTGTAGTTGTATTATCTTGTTGTTTCAGATGATCAAAGTGAAGTGTCGAAATAACATAATTTTTTTTTTTTGGGTGAAAACAGGCAAATGACAATGAATTATGTTCATCATCAAAAGGGAATGTCCAAAATGTGACAAATGAAGAAGAATTCAAATTATACCCATTAATCGACGACGACGACGACGACGATAAAATGAAGAAATTGTTGGTGATGAATGAAACAAGAAGAAAGCTAGGAAGTTTTCAAATATGTGCACCATGTACATGTTGTGGAGCTAAAGGTTATTGTTTGCCTTCTCCTTGTTGTTATGCTATCAATTGCAACATACCAAATAGACCCTTTGGTTTTTGTTCTTTCACTCCTAGAACTTGCAATTGCTTTGGATGTCATCTTTGAACGGAAATTATCCGTCACAAATTGAAGACGGATAGTCCGTGTTAAGGCTGTCACGATAAAGCAACTAGGAGGGCATGTCGGGGGAAATAAAGCAGCCCATAAATCGTGTCACTTGCATGCTTCAGCCGAATTTTATTTGAAATTAAATCCCCATATAATAATATATTTTCTGAGTCGTTTGCTTATCTTTTATATTCATTGCAGTCGTATTTTAATCCGAAAAAAAATGATTGAGGCGTGAAGGGTAATTTTTTTTACTCGAAAAAATTATTTTTTTGAGTTGATCATGTTAGTGGAGTGTAAATGGGAAGAATATTTGTTCTTGGTTTTTTTAATTAATGATAATTAATGTCATTAATTGTACTTTAGTACTATATTATCATAATTAGTTGGGACAACTATTTGCACGGTAAAGTTTCACAAATAGGACTATATATCCAGATGTATATGAATATCGTACATCTAATACAAATCTAATTGATTTTTTTTTTTTGATGACGAGGGGTTGATTGACTTGATTCCCCCCGCGCCCAAATCTAATTGAGTTTACCTACAATAATTTTGAGCTTTTAACAATTTTTTCTTGCACTATAATTTTTTTTAGTGTTGTAATTAATATCTATGGGTTTTTATGTATTCTTTTTTAATTTCAATATAATGTTTTTACAATGTTTTTATAAAGACGCTCAGATTCTTTTCAACGAAGTTCGTAAAATATATGTATAAGCTCAATTTCTTTGTTATAAAGCTCGAAATCTATACTAGCTGATGTATAAATCCGGTTGTATAATCCTCTAATTGGTAAAGTTTGGCTAATTGATGTTATCTATTCGACGTAAATTGTTATGTAAGACCGTTGTAAAATGTAAATTGTGTAGCTTATTAAGAAACAAATTTAACATCAATTTTGTTCTTTCACTCCTAGCTTTGGACTCGGTTAGCTAAAGTTTACTTTGAAAAAGCAATGTCCCAAACAATTTAGTAGCTTTAATTTGGTCTTAATGTTAATTGCAGTCAATTAAGGTGGATAGTGGAGATTTTGATTAAGTTATTTTAAGATTATTAATTTAATAAAGTTAATTACTTTATTATAAATTAGTCTCTTTATTGTATTAATGCAAAGGTTTTTTTTTATCATTGAGTGATGTTCAAATTGTGTTCCCTAGTAGGTCATGAGTACTGCATTGCTTTGTTAAGAAAGGTGATTGATGTCGATTGTATAAAACCGTCTTACACTATGGAACGGTCCTTTTTATGTAATTTGTTAATTAAGAATATTGTTGCCAGAAAAACAATATGATATGATATTATATCAATATTATTCTCTATGATATATCATAAAACCTTATTTCCTAATTATGAATATGTCGTTATCTCAACATATCCCGATATCTTGTAACAGTGCATGAACAAACTACCTTGAAAATGTGGTTCAATTCTTGTAATTGTTATATTATTGAGCAACGTCATAGAACGGTTCTATATGAGTTTTTGTGTTTCGATAAGTTAAAACGCTTGAACTGAAAGGGTTAAACAAACACATACTCTGTAAAAAATACCGACAATTGTCAAAACTCAAAACAGTTCAGGTTCTATGTCGTCGTTATATGACGGTTTTTCCGTCATATAAAATGATCATATTTTTTTCGTCATAATTTATAACCCGTCACAGGAGAGACAAACCGTATAGGTTAATGGTTAGGGTGGGTGGAGGTTGAGTTGGTTGGAGAATGAATTGGAAATGTGAATTAACTTTGTCTAGTACTATGAATGCAAGTCCTTGTCTTGTATCCCTTTAGGTTTACAAATTGGCCCGTCCGATAGGAGGATCGATATCGACTTTTTTTTTTTCTACTTTTCGTGATCTTCTCCGTTTACAGACCGTTGGATGTATTACTTTTTCTCATATGGGTGTTACTTAAAGGAGATAAATGAAATGTTATTTTTACCGAGGTAAGAAAGAGAAGGTAGATAGCATTATCGGTTATTTGATAAGCAACATCAAGAAGTCCGCCTCCTTGACTTTGTAGTTCCGTCTATAATGGGGAAAAATTCGTTTCTTACTTATTGTTCCCTCGCGAGACATACCATTTCAAAATATTTCTTCGGTTCGTATAATAGTATTCAATAAGCTTAGAAAGATAGACAGTACAAACGAAAAAGAAAAAGTGAAAAACCACCCTTTCATACCATATCCCGACCCAAAACCAACTCGTACTCGTGATTAAATTTATACTTTAGCTAGTGGATCAGACAAGTACTTGCGTTATGCAAAACCCGCCCTAAAAAACCTTGTTTTTTTCAAAAATGTTTTTAACTAGCCATAACCCAGATCAAAAGTTTTGAAAGAAGCGTTTTTTTTTATCAAAATGACCGGCTTTATGGGATCTTCGATCTGGAAAAAATGTCCAGTTTCTGAAGTTGTGGCAAAAATTACTGTCAGTCAAACTTTAAACTTTGGCTGACCGTACCTCTTTGTAACAAATTCCAAATGCGACATTTTTTATTCCAAATTAACCGTGTTTATGATATCTTTCATTTAAAAAAAATGTTGCTTTTTAAAACTCATGATTGTGAGTTATGGTCAGCCGAAGACATTTTTGATAAAAATGATGTTACCGTGTAGAAAATTAAAAAAACAAATGCACAAATCATTGATTAAAAGCTATGAATCAAATGATCAATTCATGACAATATTATTATAATTGATTGCAATACAATGTTGTTCATATGGTCTTAGGGCTATCACACAATAACCACTTTAAAAACCGATTTCAACAACCAATTTATTTCGAAAAACCCATAAAAAAACCGTGATTTCAGCCAAAAATTATCTACCTAAAATGCCCTATCTTAGCTAAACTATTTTGATATATATAACACGTATTACCGACTTACTGTAGAGGTGAATATCGATATATTATCTCTACCGTATATCTCCATATATCGTGTTATATATTAGCTAATTTTTATCGAGACAATTATAAGGTTTTATAGACCCGATCACCTCAAAAATAGCATTTTTGGATATACATTTAGCATTATTAGCCTCATGAAAGAGGTTTATGTCTTGTAATATCAACCCATTGCATGGCTTCGTAGGGCTACAATCAAATGTCACGACTTCTTCCGTGGATGATATTCCATGTATTCCCTTCTATTGTACATTGTTGATTTCAATGTTCGATCCCTGGTTCGAGTTATAATAATTAATTAAATTGATAAAAATAGTGCGTAAAAAACATCAACTTATAATAATTAATTAATTAAATTGACAAATGTAATGCATAAACAACTTCAACTTATAATAATTAATCAAATTTACAAAAATAATGCATAAACAATATAATAAGGCTCCGTTTGGCAGCGAACTTCAGGTACCTGATTCGCCTGAAGTAACTTTTTCGCCAAAAGAATTAGGTAGCTTATTTTTTTTGTGAGTGTTTGGTAAGTAGCTTATTTGGTCAAATAAGCTACCTGAAATGAAATGCTACATTGGGTAGCATTTTAAATTTCAGGTACCTGATTCTAGGTTATATTACCTTTTTACCCTTAAATCTATAATATAGTAAATAATTATTATATCCTTTTCTGTCATTTCACTCAAATAAGCTACCTTTTCGGTTAGTTTGCCAAACAGTTTTTTATATAATCAGTCAGCTTATCAGCTCATAATTTTCAGCTACCTTATCAGCTGCCTTTTCAGGTTTCAGCTACCTTTTCAGTTTTCAGGAACCTTTTCAGGTTTCAGGTAATTTTTCAGGTCGTTTTACCAAACATAGCCTAAATGTGTAATTTTATCGTCATTTCTAGAATAAATTAATTTGAATAAATTTTAGCTGAGTTAGACCGTAAAGCCATAATGTGAGTAGGGAACACGTCAGCACTAGAATTGTCTTTATAATTTATACCGATAATCTCATAATAACTTTACATATTAAGTAATTAAAAATAAAAATAAAAACATGTATTCCCTTCATTTGAATTCCAAAAACAACATTTACCTTTTACAGATTTGTCCATCCACCACATTAATTGCATCGAATTATCTTTAATTTTACAATATAAAAAAATATATAAATTTGATATTTTTATTAGAATAAATTAGATTTTAGCCCTTTTTGAAATTAAAATTTGAAATTATTTCTTTTTTAATTTTTTTCCTAAAATTACTCCATTAACTTGCATTTTTTACTAAAATTGCTCCAAACTCCACTTTTAGTGACATATTTCGTCTATTTTTAAACATATTCCGTTTGTGGCTTGACAAATTTACACATTGGAAAGTATAAATATGTAGACTAATGTAAGGGGGTTTGAAAATAGAGGAGGAAATAAATCAACTCAAATCGATTTTTTAAAACAATTTTAGGAAAAAAATGCAATTTAAGGGAGTACCTTTAGCAAAAGATAAAAATGCAACTTAAAGAGTTAAGTTTAGGAAAAAATTCAAAAGGAAGTAATTTTTAAAATTTTGATTTCACAAGGGAGTAAAATTTGATTTAGTCTTTTTATTATAGTCTTAATTAATTAAATTTTGATTAAAGAATATTTACTTCAATTATATATTTATTTTTAGAAATAATAAAATATCACATTCTTGAAAAAATAAATATTAAGTAAAATTTACCTGACCACTAGGGCATTCACCATTAGGACAATAATTTTGATCAATAATAATAGGATTTTGAACGTTGTTCATAGTTGCTCCAACGAAGTAAATATCTTTCACAAATCCCTTAATTGGAGTCGAAAATGTCTTTATTCTAACCCCATTTTGTGTATCCGTAAATATAGCGGATTTCACTGTAACATTTCGTACCACGACACCTTCATCGGAATCGCGCCCAAGGCTCCCAATGCTACTCGAAACAAAAAAACAATCTTAGTAAAATTGTCGATATAATTTCAGAAACGTTAAAAACAAATCTAATAAAAATAACAAATGTAGGGATAATTGTACCTAATTCCATGACCTGGTCCACAAATTACGTGTTCAATCCATATATTTTGGTTATTAGGCCCAATTGAGATGCAGTCGTCTCCTGTCATAATTGTGGAATGTGTAATCGCAACATTTTGCGAGTTTGCGAGATGAATACCATCGGTGTTTGGGCTATCTTCGGTGGCCTTAATTTTCACACCCTCCATGTTAACATTTTGGCATGAGTCGATTGTCATGTGAAATTTTTGACTGTTTATCGAGGTTAGACCTTCAACTATTATATTTTTCGAGTCATCGAAGACCAAAGACTGCAAAATGACAAACGAAATCAGTCATCATTAGGCACATGTTAGAAAAACTGTTACATTATTTTTAAAAAAGCATACAAAAAAGGGAATAAGGTCCTGTTCTTTTCTGTTGAAACGAGCTGAATTGAATTAATTGGAGTAGGGCTTAATGAAACCAGATTTAGTGGAAGTGAGGTGAAGTGAATTTAGTTGAATTAAAAGTTAATTTTGTGAAGAGATTATGCATATAGTCAAAAAAAATTGAAAGGAGCTAAAATTAAGCCAGAAAAAACAGGGTCTAAGTCATTTTACCGTAGCACCTTCAGGACATCCTTGACTAGATGTCGCCTTACACTCCCACACGTCTTCGCCCTTAGCATTAAGGACACCACCCTTAATTCGGAGGCCATCGACTTTATGAAAAACAATCCAATAGTCATCACTAGAAGTACCATGGGCAAGAAGAGTACCATCAATTGAAAATATAATACTTGATTTACAAGGTCCCTCAAAAGTTATAAGTTTGAGTGAATATTCACCATTGGGTACGTTAATTTGGGTCGTGACAGATGAGGCGCATGCAGCGTCCCATGCATTAAGAAATGCTTGGGTTGCATCTGTTGTACCATCACCACTTGCACCAAAATCATTGACTACGTCTAAGGGATATTATTGAGGACAATGACGGATTTAAGAATTTACGACTTGTCGTAGCGATCGCCTTAGGTGTAGTAGAGTTGAGTACTAATATTAAGAGAAATAGGTTAAATATATTTGTCATCATCATTTTTTTTCCTTTTTTTTTGAAAAAAAAAACTTGAGGAAAAATGTTAATAGATTGTTGTTGTATCTATATATTTCTTGAATAAATTCCTTAATTGTTAGTATATAATCAAGAATTTTATATATGGTTTGTATATTAAATCAAGGTATTAAATGTTAATTATTTAAGTTGACCAATAATCTTAGTACATATATAAAAAATCTTAATTAATATTACTATCTATACTAGTAAAATCGATATATCTATTTTAAGATTAAATAAGATTTAATCATAAAAAGATCACAAATTCTTATTTACAACGCAAATATTCAAATGCTATCACTTTTATAGATAAGATAAAAATTAAATGGGTAAATATTAACAAAAAATTTGTCTTTATCTTACATCTATGTGAGTGATATATATTTGACCAGTTTTAATCATAAAACAAATATATCCCTCTTAAAATAGACTTATTAATGTTTATATTGTTGACATTTTGGAAAATCATGCATGAAAGAGGTTAATATTTTTGCTCCCAATAGTTGATCATCTTATTTTTTTTTTTTTTTTCGGAAAACCCCCCCAAAAGGGATTAATTCATCTCATTAAGATCATTCAAAATAGCATCAACAATGAATGGAGGAGCATTCTCAACCCATATCCTCCGCCCAAGACTCCATGGAGAGCAATGAGCTAAACGATGTGCTACATAGTTTGAGTCTCGACCCGAAAAAGAAAAAACAACTGAAAAAAACGAGTTACATAAACGGAAAATATCTTCGTAAATACGATGAATGTCAGACCGGCCATTCTTCTTTGCTTTCAAATCGTTGATCACGCTTAGACAATCGCTTTCCACTTCAATCTTTGAGTAGCCCCTTCTCCTCGCTTCCTTAACCCCTTCGAGAATAGCTTCTGCCTCCGCCATCTTAACATCCCGGATCCCTCCCAACTGAATCGCCAAAGCCCAGTCCATATCCCCTCCCTCGCCTCTAGCCACCACACCCAAACCAGTCCCCTTGCCTTCGATCAGACCAGCATCAGTATTAATTTTCATAAAACCAGAATTTGGTTTTTTCCACCCTTTCCTGCTCAGTCCCAGAGTAGTAGAATGCCCTTCCCTGTCCTCCTGCCCCTTTCCCTTACCTCCGTTGCCAGCATTAGTCTCCTCTTCCCCAGAACGTCCCTTTCCCTAGTTCCCTCCATCATCAGCCCCCCTCCCCTGAGCATTTTTAATCTCCCAGATTAACTCCTTCACCCTTTTAATAACCGTGTTACAGCAACGTTTGCCACCCTCGAAAATCGCATTGTTCCTGCCCTCCCAAAGAGCCCAGCAGGTAATCATGAAAAGCATTCTCTCTTCCTCCCCCACCTCTCGCATAACACCCTCCACCCACTCCCGAGCCCTCATGGCCTGAACGTTCAACACAGTTTCCAGACCAACCCCTTCCCAAACATCATTTACCCACCCACATCCCCTAACCATGTGGAGGCATGTTTCAACATCATTAGAACAGAAGGGGCACTCTGCACCATCCACACTCAGCCTTTTAGCAATATTATAGCGGGTTGGTAACGCATCGTGACTCAGCTGCCATATGAAGACTTTAATCCTCGGTAACACAGGCGTTTTCCAGATAGTATTCCATGCCCATTTACTCTTCGCAAAATCTGACTGCTCCACCATATTCTCGCCTGAATTTTGCAGACTATGATACGCAGTTTTCACTGAGTATTGTCCATCCTTCGTGAGGTCCCAGCACCAATCATCCTTGGGTAACGTGTCACAAATACGGATTGCCCGAATTCTATCACTCTCGAAAGGCAGGAAAAGATTGTCCAGCAATTGGTCGTTCCATCCGCTCCTATCAGTGTTCATAAGATTGGCCACTTTCATATTCGCTTCATGGTTGTTACGAGGAGTAAGAATTCTCCGCGATTGGGTGTTCGGGATCATCTTATTTATTACGTTAAAGATCCCTCATTTAACCCCGATCTCGTTTAAACCGTAAATTTGACCCGTATACGGTTCTAAAAAACCTCAATTCATAATTATATAAATACTCCAAAAATATCACAAATAAATCTAATTGTGCGAATATAGCAAATCACCTTCATAAGTATGATACTATTTACAATCAAGTCCCTTAACTTATAAATGTAGCAAATCAATCCAACAGACAACAGTTTCTCTTAATGGTGCAATTAACCACATATCTTATTTTTAAAAATAAAATTTGGTAATTAAATATTTTACTATTATTGAAAATTAAAATTATTAGTTAGATTTAATCTTAAAATTCGTGATTAATAAAAAATATGATCAAATATTTTGTTATTTTTTTATTTTGAGAAAAAATGTTCCTAAGATAATTGTTAATGAAGTTACAATGAAAAATTCATTACCAACTTTTTGTTTAAATATATAAATACAATATTTAATTATTTAAAAAATAAATATTTATAATTAGTGCTTATAATAGAAAACAATAGTTTTTATTTTTAAAAAGTAGTAAAAAACTTGATTTTTACTTAATTGCACATTTTTTGAAAATTATGAGCTAATTTGCAACAGAAAAAAACTTAATAAGCTGATTTGCACATAATTCATAAGTTATAGGAATAATTTGCTATATCCAAGATCGTAACGGGTTGTTTGAAAACCATGTATTACATGAAAACGGGTAACTTGTCGTTTCCAACTTTTCATATACGGAGTATATATGTCCAACGTCAGAAGAATAAGACAAAAGCAGAATACATAGAGAATATTAAGACGGATACCGTCTCTGTGTCAAAGACGACGGATACCGTCTCTGTGTCAAAGACGACTAGCGGATTTTCTAAAGAGAACAATCAATATGAAGACATGAATGTCTAACCAGCATTTGCTGAAAACACAGGTTCAGACAAAAATAACCTTACAGAAAAATGGGAGAAACGTCGTCGTTGAATTTGCATCCGTCCGCCATCCTACACGAAAATTTCCCAAAGCGAGTGCAGTTGGATCGTCAACATAGAAGACGTAATCGTGCAAGCATTGATGCATTGTCGCGTCACTGTAAAACTTCGATGGACTGACTAATCAGACAGTAGAGCATCTTGTTTTCCAGATAATGCAGTTACTGTTTGTTTGCCTTCAGTATACTATGAGCTAGAGTTGTTTCGAGATGTATGTGCTAATACTCGATTGGACCTTCCAAACTCCCAGTTGCGAACTGAACATAAAACGATAAAATGTCAAGCAACGAGAAACCCTACAAACAACTAAACACGGAATTAACATTTTCACTTCAGAGAACACAAATCCTCTGCAATTCTCGAGGAATTCCAGGGTCGACGTGTATGCCAAAGCCACCATCAAATAGACAAATATAGAGTTGTGCTTAGTTGTTGCCTGATAAGTCATGCCATTGCTAAGCAGCAGGCATACTAAACTCTGTCATTTCTGTCGGTTTAGGGTTTAGGGTTTAGGGTTTTGAGGAGGGTATCTAGAAGAACGGACGAAAAGCTCAGCTCAGGACCACCAGCTGTTTCAGTGACAACATTTACACTTCGTGTGGAGTACTGAACTTATCGACTTGTAGATATAGACGGTGGTCATTGTTGAGTCTAGGGATGGCAATGGGTCGGGTGTGCCTAGACCCAAACCCAGACCCGACCCTGTGATGTTTACCTTAGACCCGTACCCGACCCATACCCGCTAGGGTCCAAAATCATCAAACCCACACCCAAACCCAATGGGTCTGGTCGGGTTTGGGTCTACCCGCGGGCCCGTCTTCACGGACTAAATTCTGAATTTTCATAACCTCACAAATGTTGACACAGAGAACCAGAGTTAGCTCAAGTGGTAAGAGCTTTCTTATCAGTTATCCCAACCTTGAAGTTGGGGGTTCGATTCTCACCCGCGACACAGTGCGCTCATTTGAACCAAAAAAAAAAACAAATGTTGACACAAGCAGCGAGTCGAAGAGATTTTATTTTTTGTTTTATGAAAAGGAATGAGTTCGAGTTAAATCATAGCCCTCGACTATTTCTGTTTCCATGTGTTGGCATCTAACAGAGGAAGTAGACCACATTTTGGTAGATAAAGATAAATAACGGTCTAATTTACATGATTCGAAGATACCTGTTGAACAATGGGATTTGTTGATGCGCTAAACTCGTGGGTCAATCCTTCCCATACAATCTTCCCCTCGTGAAGAAAGATCAATCTGAACCAAATCGAAATACTCTATTACGTGAATGAAATTACATCTTTTCAAATAATTTCAACTCTGTGTTAAGTGGTTGGTCGAAAAAACAAGGGTAATTACCGATCAACAGCTCTGCGGATGGTACTGTGTTGGTGAGTAACAACTACATAAGATGCAACTTTCGCAGTCTTCCCAGCAGCGTCTTCACCTTTTAGATGAACTGAACGAATAAGATCTTCAACTACAGTTGATGCAATTGGGTCGAGTCCAGCTGTTGGTTCATCGTACAAGAGAACCTGACACGGGTTTATGCATATATCGATCACACGAGCAAAAAAATCAAATCCAGATACATGCCAGTATTCAGAGTAGTACAGGCGAGACCGGACCGTAAAATTTTGGTGGACCAAAGACCGGACCTAAAACTTTCGGTCTTGGACCGGACCAAACCCAAAATATTTGGTCCGGTCCGGTCTTGGACCAAAATGGACCTAAACTATTTTTTTTCACTATTTCGTATAAGATAATTACATTTTAATTCCGCTAAATAATATGCATTTAAATAGTTAGACGACACTTTTTATGAAAATCATTGATAATACTAATTTATAATGTCATTTGAAGATAAAACGATAATTTAATTCAAAACAAGAACTTTGGTCCATTTGGTCCGGACCAAAATTAACCGGTCTTGGACCAGACCGGACCGAAGACCAAAACTTGGAAAAATAAGGACCGAGGACCGGACCAAAATAATTCGGTCCGGGTTTGATCTAGACCAAATGGTCCGGTCCGGTCCATTTTTCCGGTCCGGACCTAAATTTGCCCACCCCTAGTCAGCCGCATGCTAAATCTCAGTTAATCAAGATGATTTTCAGTTTAACGGCTAAATATTACGTCTGGCCGTCTGCTACTGTTTTGTTATACATATAAGAATTTATCATAAACTAGTTAGTGACAAATCTAAGTTAATTAATCACACCTCAGGCTCCACAGTGTTCTTTGTGGTGTCGAATATGATTGAACGGGCTAAGGCAACTCGTTTTTTCATCCCGCCAGACAACTCAGAAGGTAACCGTTCTTCAACTCCCTGCACATAAGCATAGCATTTTCTGCTGTTGTTCAGAATCTTTACATTTGGAGGGGAAATCCCGAGAAGCAATAACCGACATGGCTAAAAATTGACGACTACAACAACAACATCAAAGCCTTAGTCCCAAAATGTTTTGGGGTCGGCTGACATGAATCATCCTTTGGAACCGTCCAGGGTGAATTCTCATCTCGACAAGAGAAAAAAAGAAAAGAAAAAAGAAACGGAAGTGAAGTGAAACCGAAAATGAAAGATAGAGAGGTTTTATAGTCAAAAAAATAAAGTTCATTGATTTAGACATGCCTTCAGGCCGACTGCAGCCAAAGTTTCAGTAACCAGATCGGATATTTGATCATCTGGCATCCTAGAGTTTTCATACCTAACCACAGAGACGAGGAAAAAAGGGTAAGCATTAGTATCAATCGGTCAAAATTCAACAATACACCAAATAAACAACAATAAGGGCGGTATCTCACAGAAGGAAACCAACATTCTCACGCACAGATAGGGAATCAAACAATGCAGCACTTTGAAAGACCTGGCATCGAGAACATACAACCTCAGTAAACACATAAAGTCACACCAACGAGAAAATGCAAATGGGTCATACAATTACCAGGCCAATCCGAAGCCCTGATATTGAGGCCTCATCATCACTAATCAAACCGTCTCTCCTTTTCCCTCGAATGTAAACATCCCCCTGTCAAGCACAAGAATGACTCTTAACTGTTCGGGTGAATAAATTGCAAAATGTTGAGAATTGACTCTAACACATATAGGCCCTGTTTGGCAAAAGGCATAAGGAGATTCATAATAGCAGATAATGTTAGCATAATACGTTTAGTAGACTTTAATAGCAGGTTTGACTATTAGATTAAATTAGCAGGTTAAAAAAAGGTGTTTGGTAAATAGCAGATTACAGGATAATTAGAACGGTTTCATGTATAAATTGAATATGCTAATACAATATGCTGCTATTAGCAGCATATTCAAAAATAGTAAATTCCGACTAATATGCTATCAGAATATGCTGTTTACCAAACACATGAAAATAGTAGATTGATCGGTCAACCTACTTATGCCGGAATCTACTAATTTCTTTCAATATGCTTAAACAGCGCCATAATGTCGCACACAGTGTCATACGTTGATTAAAAAGAGAGAAAGTTGATAACTTTATACTAATATAGTAACTAGTCCACTTGTCAAGCGGTGTTAAGGTTGCAACCTCGTTCGGGCTTGTGCACCACGTAAAAGTATCTGAACTCTAGAAACTGGGGGCAAGTCTTTTACCTGGTCTGGAGCAAGAAGTCCGGCAATAATCTTTAAAATAGTCGACTTTCCAGTACCAGATGGCCCAATAATGCCAACCGCTTCGCCATGTCTAATCTACAAGCAATTCTAATCAACATGAACACTCCAGCAATGCAATCCGGGAATTCGAACTATTAAGCATATATCTTACACCCTCTTATTCAGCCTATTCTTCCCCTTTCTTTTTACCTCAAAATTAAGGAAATGAATTTGGACCACACAAATCAACCTACCCCACATGAAATTGAATTTGGACCACAAAAAGCTTACCAAATAAGGAAAGAGGGAAGAAAACGTGATTATCGTCAATAAGGAAAGAGGGAAGAATAGGCTGAATAGGAGGGAGTAATACTTAATTCCATATCAACAATCAAAGTAGAATCGGAGAATATAGTTATGCACCTTGAAGCTAACACCTCTTAGTATGTGTTTCTCCCCAAATGACTTGTAGACATTTCTACACTCAATAAGCACATCAGAATCATCCTCAAATTCATCGATAGAATTCAGCATCTTCGTATCAGAAGAATCCTGTTACCACGTGTAAATGTATTACTAACACAATCATATCGCCTCATAACAAAAACCAATCAATGGCGGAGCAAAGGGAAGGGCCAGGGCAATGTAAAAGATGATTTTTTGGTTGACGAACCCTAAATGACTAACACCTAAATGACTAATTTCTACACATTAAATCATGCTATTTACACTCGATTACGTTGACGAACAAACCAATCACATTATCATCAAACTATGATCCAAACCCTAATTATACAAACACAACATAACTAACACACTAACATGGTATTTACACTTGATTACACAAATAACAATATCAACAGACTACGATCCAAACCCTAATTATAAAAACATATAAATTACCTAAATCGCTAATTTCAACACAAAACATGTTATTTATACACTCAATTACGTCCACGAACAATCCAAACACATTATCATCAAACTATGATCCAAACCCTAATTATGCAAACACAACATAACTAACACACTAACATGGTATTTACACTTAATTACATCAAATAACAATATCAGCAAACTATGATCCAAACCCTAATTATAAAAACATATAAATTACCAAAATCACTAATTTCTACACATTAAATCATGCTATTTACACTCAATTACGTCGACGAGTAATCCAAACACATTATCATCAAACTATGATCCAAACACAACATAACTAACACACTAACATGGCATTTACACTTAATTACAACAAATAACATTATCAACAGACTATGATCCAAACCCTAATCATAAAAACACATAAATTACCTAAATCACTAATTTCTACACATCAAAGTATGCTACTCACACTTAATTTTAGGGAGGAAACCCCATCACTCAAATTCCTTGAAGGTGTGATACAAGAACACACAATGTTCCTCTGCCTAAAAACACAATAATTTGAAATGTTGGAAATAATATTAATTCCAGTAGATAAGCTAGAACTATAACATCCATTATATAAAGGTGGTGACAACAAAGGTGAATTTAATGTAAAAACCATTTCTTGCTTAAAAAAACACTTTAATTAATCAAATTAAAATTAATATATTATAAATAGATGAGATTTTTGAATCAAGAGGTTAAAATAATTTATAATTGGAGTTTATGGTGTTTAAATTATGATTGAAAAAGGATGATTCTTGGTGATTTAATGTGGAAATAGGCTATTTAATTCTGATTGAATTGAGAGTAAATTGAACAAGGAATTTGAAAATTAAAAGGAACCCATGAATGCAATTGAAGTTTGAAGATTCCAATGAACAAAACCCAGAAATTTGGAGGTGAATACTTGTGATTAATTGGTGATTTGGTAGGGTTAAAGTGTTAAACTGATGATTATTGTAAATTGGGGAAGAAAGGAATCCTGGTTGGTTTTGGTACTTCTCATAATTTTGTTGACCTGGTGTTAACGAGTCGAGTCGAGACGAGAACGAGCTTAACCTCACTCGGTTCGGCTTGTATTTAAGAGTTAAAACTCGAGCTCGACACGATTTCGAGTTTGCCCGAGTTAAGAAAATGTGTTTGTTATCACGTTTGCGAGATTTAATGCGAGTTCGAGCCAAACTCAAGCTCATATTGAGTCTATATATAACTTTTTTATTTTATTTCTTTCGATATTTTCAATAAGAAGGCTTACAAATTATATCTAAAAATATTTGGCAAATTTATGAGATATTTGATATTTGTAATACAAATATATACTCGTGATATAAAAATTTTATAATATATGAGCAATATCTTATCTAATCACACAAGTTCGACTAGCGCGCTTTTCGAGTAGAACCAGTGTTTGCTCGGATTAACTCGTTAAGCTCTAGAGTCGAGCACGAGCCGAGTTTTAACCAAGCTTTGATCGAGCTGACCTTGAGTTGCTCGCGAACCGTCTCATCTCATTAACACCCCTAACTTGACCCTTTAAATTAGTTATTGAGAAAACCGACCCTATCCCACCCGTCCCAACCCCCGATACATGAATTGGGCCAAGTTTTCTAGTATCGTGCGACCAATACTCGATAATGATAGCGTAATTAGCACAAGAATATAATACGATTATTAAATGCGTACTACGAAAACCAGCACGATGATTAGAATAACAAAACGTCTTGCTTATGGCGATGGCGCACACTATATGGTCACATGCAAAAACCAACCGGGAGGGAAAGTGCGGAAAATAAAACACGTATAAATATTGTCACTTGTATTTTGTGAGAGGAGCGCGCTGGTTTTGAGTTCACTCGCAGTTTCTGGTATTCATTTCTTCCTCTCTCTCTATCTCTTAATTTTTCTTCAAAAATGTATTCGCCTTTTGCTAAATTAGGGTTTCGATTTCATCCTCATTTTCAATTTAATTCTCGTTATTTCTCTAATTCTGGTAAGCATGTTAAGAATACTACTGTTATTGATGATCCCCGTGAGTTTCTGGGATTTGTTAGAGAACAATCTCAATTAGGGTTTTCGAATCTTCAAATTCCCCTTGATCTATTCAATCAAATGATGTCTCTTCCGCGCCGACCTTACATTATTGATTTTAATCGGCTATTATCCGCCATGATCAAACTCAAGCGACTACATCCTCATGCTACTGTAATTTCTCATTATAGATATCTCGAGTTATCCGGTAGTCGACTCAATTCTCATTCCATTGGGATCCTTGCTAACTGTTACTGCCATGTAGGCCGTGTTGATTTCGGGTATTCTCTCCTTGCAAAGTCGCTTAAGCTTGGTTATCCCTTTCAGTCTAATTGTGTTATTTTCAACACATTAATCAATGGCCATGTTCATAACAACCAGCTTCCCCAAGCTGTTAAGTTGTTGGATGTCGCTGTTGTTAAGCTTGGCATTCAACCAAGTATAGTTACCTACGGTACTATGGTCAAGGGTCTTTGCGGGATCGGGGACAATGCCCGTGCTCTCCATTTGCTCCGCCGAATGAAATCTAGCCCCTCTAGTTGTAAGCCTAACCTTGTTATCTACAGTACCCTTATCGATAGTCTTTGCAAAGACAAGTTGATTTCGGAGGCCCTCAAGCTCTTTTCAGTCATGAAAAATGAGGGCATCAAACCAAATGTGGTCACATATAACTCATTGATACGAGGTATGTTCAATCTAGGCCGTAAGGGAGATGCCAAGGATATGTTGGTTGAGATGATGGACAACAATGTTACACCAACAGTTGCTACTTACAACATGCTAGTTGATATGCATTGTAAGGATGGAATGTTTGTTGAAGCAGAAGCCATTATAAGGATAATGATTGAGCGAGGTGTGGCTCCTGATGTACTTACATATAGTGCTTTATTGGATGGATATTGCTTGTGCGGCGAAATGGACAAGGCACGAGGTCTCATCGATTTGATGGTCAAATCCCATTGTCATCCTGATGTCGTGACTTTCTCTACTTTGATCAATGGATATGCTAAACATAAAAGCATTGACAAAGCCCTCGACGTACTGCAAGAAATGTCCGAGCATGGCATTTCTCCTGACATTGTGTGCTATACCACTCTGATAGATGGGCTGTGTAAGTCTAATAGGATCCCAGCGGCACGTAAGCTGTTTAACAGCATGCAAACAGAGGGAGTAAAACCAAATGTATGCACTTATGCTTCCTTATTAGATGGGCTATGTAAAGATGCACAACTCGATGAGGCGGTAGCATTGCTAGAGGAGATGGAGTCTAATGGTGTTGCTCCTGACATTTTCATCTACACCATCCTGATAGACAGTTTGTGTGAGAATGGCCAGTTTGAAGGTGCTGAAAACCTTGTCTCTGATCTCCAGTCAAAGGGTTTGGTACCGGATTGTAAAACCTATACTTCAATGATTAAGGGGTTCTGCAAAAAGGGTCACATGAGTAAAGCTTTAGAGGTCCTCGACAAAATGAACCAAGTTGGTTGCCTACCCAATGATGTCACCTATAATACACTTATTAGAGGATTCATTGTCAACAACGACATGCCAAATGCATTACATTATCGTGATATAATGGTTAGCATGGGATTTGAAGCTGATGTTAGCACCATGTCATTGTTCCTTGACCATTTATCTCATGATAACCCCGAGTTCCTAAAAAAGTTTCTAAGTTGATACCAAGATGGAGTATCTCTTGGGTAATTCGGTGCTAGCATATTGAACTATTGTTCAGGTAAACCTTCTGAATTTTATTTGGGCACGGGTTGTTTTAAGCTTGGTTATGTGCATAAGTGCATCTTTTGATCAGAATATTTTCACCAAGGCGAGTTTTTTTTTTCGGTTGTTGTTGTCGTCATCACTCCTGATTATTACTCGGTATGTCTTAACATAGCAGGTAAAATTGTTACTAACTTGCTGGTAATAATTAATTGTTTCTTGAATCCCTGATGGTTTATAGCATGTAACCTGGAGCTGTTTTAGTTTTTTGGCAATTGACATGAAAATGATTAATGATGCTGGAATGTGAAAGGATTCAGTGACTTATTCTACCTATTTTTCCCTCTACAGAGATATTTATTGTCTGTTTGAATCGTAATAATAGTATGCTCACCACGACAAATGGAGTTCAGCGGATTATGTACATTTAAGCTTGAAATTGTGTTGAAACGTGATTTTTGAAAAGTTCAGTTTTCCTTAGTGTGTGTACCTTGTTGAGTTGTTGGTGATTAACAAGGCAGTAACTTGGCTTTGAAGGGAAGCAACATAGGAATTGTAGTGAAATTGTGGAAGTCGCTAAGAAAGATAATTCATCTATATTATCGACACTTCCCAGTGGTAGCTTGTTTTGTGTTGTGTGTCTAACGCACTTATATTTCCACACGACATGACACTGCACTTACACACTGATATAGGTCTTAGATTCGATGGAACTTCTATTTTGTATTGGTGTATTAGTTGTAAAATTTCAAGCTTACTTTCTTGATTATGCAGAGTTAAGCAAAATGTGTACAAAATTGAATTGTCTGGCAGAGATAAACATAGGGTTACAAATTATACAATTATCATGCTGAAGAAAATTTAAGATTAAAATGTTAATTATATTAGCGATTTATGTGGGTAATCTAGGTACGCTGTGTTACTCCGACTCTCTGCATCTAAAGACTTCATAATCAAATCACACGCATGATAATCTGCAGAATGATAGGTAGCAGCTGCAAAATCATGAGTGACAGTCCGATTAGAAGGTCTTTTGTAGAGCCATCATTAACAACAAAACAACCATTAGTTTCCTTGGAAACATGTTTAACCCAGAAGTCTAATGCCTTGACATATTCCATAAACAACTCCAATAAGGACATTATCTTCTTCACCTTCTGAGTACTTGCTCGGCTCATCATATTCGCGGGAATGTTACAATTTAGTTGATTCTCTGAACTTTGATACTTTGGATTGTGTTTTTTATGTTACTGATAATGTTGAAAGTTAGCTCCGGTGAAGTTGCATATTCAAATACTCGAGTTGAATTGTTCATCCTTTGTAGTAAGTGGACGAGAATCACGCCTTAACGAAGACATGACTGTATATCATCTGCTTCGAGAGTTGGAGTTGTATCTTTTTTATATTTTCTGGTTCTCTTTGCAGGAATAAGCACAGAATAAATGTTGGGATCAAAGGATGCAGAGTTATTGGATTTCAGTTGAAGCTGCTGCTGTTATTGAATGCTCCCTCGACCCTACCGTACAAGTCATTTCTATACGTGAAAGGAGGTTTGATTGTTTGAACAAGCGTATTGAAATGACTCGAAAGGAGGCGGTTATAAAATTAACAGTCAAGTGAACTCATGTGTCGGATTCAAAATGGTTTCGTCGGAGGTGGTTCAGTCTTACCAAACCCTTTGAAACGGTTTGGTTTGGTTAGGTTAACCGCTTAAAAGGGTTATAAACGGTTCGATTAGCATTTATACGTTAATCATTCTGTATATGCTTTGTATTATAATAGTTAACTTTAAATGTATAAGAGATTTTAACCATCTTCTAAAATAGTATATGATTTGAAGCCATGCATGTAAAAGTAATCATCTATGAATTATAAAGATTGCATTTTATCATAAAAAATGGTTTAATGAACACCAAACCAAATTGACATTTATTGTAATAATCTTATCTATATAATTACTGAATTATTTCAGAAGTCCTTGATGCGTCACGTCATCAATGCAATTGTAGTTTTTATTTATTTTTTTTAATTTTCTTAGCTAGGCCCCGCAATTTCTTTTATGAATTTCCTAGGAAATAACCGCTGAAATCTAAATATATACCTGATATCGTAGTTTAAGAAATGTTACGTAACATTTTTTATATAAATTCGCAAAGATGAAATTTTACGAAAAACTCGTGTAAAATTGTGTAATTCATTTGCACAACTATTTTGATTTTACAAAAATAAACCGTAAATTTTACGTAATGATTAATAGCGGGATTGAATATACCTGTGGATAATTAATAATTTGCACAACTGTTTTAACATTAAAACGTTTTATGGTATTAAAATTTTAGAATAAACCACAATTTCATTTATGAATTTCCTGAGAAATAACCGTCTGAAATTCTAAAGAAATACCTGTTAATGTAGTTTAAGAAGTATTACGTAACATTTTTTTATATAAATTCATAAACATGAAATTTTAATTTCTGGCAAATGCATACCCGTTAAATATACCGGTGCATTTTTGCAATCGAAAAAAAGCGACAATACTAAGTTTAAAAACAAAATTGAGTAAAGTTAAAAAAATTCAATAAATAATTACAATACACAATATATTAATATATCGATGTTCTTAAAAGTATATCGGTTAAATATACCCGTGCATTTTTGCAATCGAAAAAAAAAGCGACAATACTAAATTAAAAAACAATAAAAATTACATAATATTAATATAACAACCAATAATAGTGTACAAATTTATATATTTTACAAAATCAAATCATAAACATAACGGTACAAAATAAATCTTGAAATAACATCTATATCGATTTAAAAAAAACAATAAAAGAATGGATATATAAATACCATTATTATTATCATGTGCATTTTAACGTATTATCAATATAATAGAAATTGAATGCACAATATTCACGTATTATTGACACTATTCGGTAATATTAATTATCCACCACATTTTTTCTAACAATATACCCGTGCAATTTTGCACGGGTTTAACACTAGTTTGCACTTAAAATTACAATTTACTTCCGACTTATTTGTTGCTTAAACATAAAATTATCATCTACGAAGTATATCTTAATATATAAGATGAAATATATATGATGATAACCTGACTTGGCACTGACCCGACCTGAATAGCCACCGGGATGACTCGCTCCAAAGATGACCTGACATTAACCGAACCCACCCGACCCCGTCACCGACCCGACATTTAGGTAGCACGGACACTCCTCCTAACTAGACGTGTCGTGTCTGACACTCGGACACAAGCCTAAACATGTTATAGTTTAGACGAGAAATAAAATGTCAAAAGAGAGCGATTAAAAGATCGGTTTGGGTGAGAAATGACAATCTTTATAATTAAATGGTCAAATTTGACCTTCATTTATCTAAATTTAATACTCAAATACATTATAAAACTAAAATTGTACATTATTAATAATCATAAAATAAACATTTTATAAATTCAGAAAGCGTGTCCCGTGTTTTAAATAATTGAATGGAGTATATATTTTTGAAAAAAATACTTGAACTAAAATGGAGTTAACTTGAAAGAATTTATCTCAACTATAAGATCTGTTTTTTTTTCTAAGACTCTTTTATCGTATAAGTCAAATAATCGTACTTAAATTATTTTCGAGGAGGCTTTTATCGTATACATCAGAAAAGCCCCATACGTTTACGCTTATCTGCAAATAAACCCCATAAGTTTCATTACATGCAAATTAACTCCGTATGTTTAGCAATTGGTGCAATTTAGTTATATTAATAAACTTTTATAATTTAAAACATAAAAACTGAATTAACATGATTATTAATTTGTGAAAATCCAAATTTACCCTTTGTTACCACCACAACAAGATATTCACCACCTATAACCACCACAAGCATGAGATTGTCAGATCAACCATCAACCACCACAACAAGTTTCATACACTCCACCTCCGACCACCCTTATTGCTACAATTAAACTAACTAAGTTGTGTCCTCGGTGTTGGATGACATCGCGCGGGTCAGGGTAGTGTGCCCGTTTCACTAGGTTGTTTCCGTGTCGTGGATTGAAGAGGGTGTCAAGTGGTGGTGGTGGTTCACCATTCACGTACTGGTGTTGGAGGTTCAAGTGAGAGAATATGTGTAGGGGTAGATTAGTCAATTAACTAAATTTTTCTTACAAAAAATGAAAGAAACTAAATAAGAAATAAATAAGAGAACGAAAAAATCAGCTGAATTAATTAAATGAGGCCAAATTGCACCAATGCTAAACATACGGCATTAATTTACACGTAATGAAACTTATTGGGTTTATTTGCACGTAGGACTAAACGTATCGGTGTTATTTATCACTTCGCGGCATCTTCTAATTCATTTCTGGGGTCGCCGTTTCTGCATTTGTCTCCTAATTCCTTTCTGGTAATTATTTCTTCTTCTTTTGCAGGAAATAATGTCTTCGTTTTATTCTAAATTAGGGTTTCGATTTCAATTTAATTATAGTAATCATTTTAAGAATACTACTGCTATTGATGATCCCCTTGAATTTCTGGGATTTGTTAGAGAACAATCTCAATTAGGGTTTTCGAATCTTCAAATTCCCCAAGATCTATTCAATCAAATGATGTCTCTTTCGCGCCGACCTTCGATTATTGATTTTAATCGGCTATTCTCTGCCATGATCAAACTCAAGCGACTACATCCTCATGCTACTGTCATTTCTCATTATAGATATCTCGAGTTAACCGGTAGTCGACTCGATTCTCATTCCTTTGGGATCTTTGCTAACTGTTACTGCCATGTAGGCCGTGTTGATTTCGGTTATTCTCTCTTCGCAAAGTTGCTTAAGCTTGGTTATCCCTTTGAGTCTAATTGTGTTATTTTCAACACATTAATCAATGGCCATGTTCATAACAACCAGCTTCCCCGAGCTGTTGAGTTGTTGGATGTAGCTGTTGTTAAGCTTGGCATTCGGCCAGATATAGTTACCTACGGTACATTGATCAAGGGTCTTTGCAGGACCGGGGACAATGCCCATGCTCTCCATTTGCTTCGCCGAATGAAATCTAGCCCCTTGAGTTGTAAGCCAGACCTTGTTATCTACAGTACCCTTATCGACAGTCTATGCAAAGACAAGTTGATTTCGGAGGCCCTCAAGCTCTTTTCAGTCATGAAAAATGAGGGAATCAAACCAGATGTGTTCACCTATACCTCATTGATACGAGGTATGTTCAATCTAGGCCGTAAGGGAGATGCCAAGGATATGTTGGTTGAGATGATAGATAACAATGTTGCACTAGATGTTGCTACTTATAACATGCTAGTTGATATGCATTGTAAGGATGGAATGTTTGTTGAAGCAGAAGCCATTATAAGGATAATGACTGAGCGAGGTGTGGCTCCTGATGTACTCACATATAATGCTTTATTGGATGGATATTGCTTGTGCGGCGAAATGGACAAGGCACGAGGTCTCATCAATTTGATGTTCAAAACCCATTGTCATCCTGATGTAGTGACTTTCTCTACTTTGATCAATGGATATGCTAAACATAAAAGCATTGACAAAGCCCTCGACGTACTGCAAGAAATGTCTGAGCATGGCATTTCTCCTGACATCGTGTGCTATACCACTCTGATAGATGGGCTTTGCAAGTCTAGTAGGATCCCAGGGGCACGTCAGCTGTTCAACAGCATGCAAACGGAGGGAATAAAACCAGATGTATGCACTTATGCTTCCTTATTAGACGGGCTATGTAAAGATGCTCAACTCGATGAGGCGGGTAGCATTGCTAGAGGAGATGGAGTCTAATGGTGTTGCTCCTAACATTGTCATCTACAATATCCTGATAGACTGCTTGTGTGAGAATGGCCAGTTTGAAGGTGCTGAAAACCTTGTCTCTGATCTCCAGTCAAAGGGTTTGGTACCGGATTGTAAAACCTATACTTCAATGATTAAGGGGTTCTGCAAGAAGGGTCTTATGAGTAAAGGTTTAGAGCTCCTCAACAAAATGAACCAAGTTGGTTGCCTACCCAATGATGTTACATATAATACACTTATCAGAGGATTCATTCTCAACAACGACATGCCAAATGCATTACATTATCGTGATATAATGGTTAGCCTGGGATTTGAAACTGATGTTAGCACCATGTCATTGTTCCTTGACCATTTATCTCATGATAACCCCGAGTTCCTAAAAAAGTATCTAAGTTGATACCAAGATGGAGTATCTCTTGGGTAATTCGGTGCTAGCATATTGAACTATTGTTCAGGTAAACCTTCTGAATTTTATTTGGGCACGGGTTGTTTTAAGCTTGGTTATGTGCATAAGTGCATCTTTTGATCAGAATATTTTCACCAAGGCGAGTTTTTTTTTTTGGTTGTTGTTGTCGTCATCACTCCTGATTATTACTCGGTATGTCTTAACATAGCAGGTAAAATTGTTACTAACTTGCTGGTAATATTTAATTGTTTCTGGAATCCCTGATGGTTTATAACATGTAACCTGGAGCTGTTTCAGTTTTTTGGCAATTGACATGAAAATGATTTATGATGCTGGAATGTGAAAGGATTCAGTGACTTATTCTACCTATTTTTCCCTCTACAGAGATATTTATTGTCTGTTTGAATCGTAATAATAGTATGCTCACCACGACAAATGGAGTTCAGCGGATTATGTACATTTAAGCTTGAAATTGTATTGAAACGTGATTTTTGAAAAGTTCAGTGTTCTTTAGTGTGTGTACCTTGTTGAGTTGTTGGTGATTAACAAGGCAGTAACTTGGCTTTGAAGGGAAGCAACATAGGAATAGTAGTGAAATTGTGGAAGCCGCTAAGAAAGATAATTCATCTATATTATCGACACTTCCCAGTGGTAGCTTGTTTTGTGTTGTGTCTCTAACGCACTCATATTTCCACACGACATGACACTTCACTTACACACTGATATTTCAACATGACACGACACGGGACACTGATATTAGAACATTTTCACTAAGTTGATGCTCTAACGCTCCAAGACGCTTTAGAGTTGCATAGGTGTTAGATTCGATGGAACTTCTATTTTGTATTGGTGTATTAGTTGTAAAATTTCAAGCTTACTTTCTTGATTATGCAGAGTTAAGCAAAATGTGTACAAAATTGAATTGCCTGGCAGAGATAAACATTGGGTTAGAAATCATACAGTTATCACGCTGAAGAAAATTTAAGATTAAAATGATAATTATATTAGCGATTTCTGTGTGTAATCTAGGTACGTTGAAGGTTCCTGGCTCCTTTTATGATTGTATCCGTACCTAGCAGCCAGCTGTGTTACTCCGGCTCTGTGACACGATGTCGTGTCTGACACGTGTCGGAGTGTCGGACACGGCTATTGTGGGTGAATTTTCCTATTTTGTGGTCTAAGTTGAAGTGTCGAGGTGTTGTGTCGGAGCCGGAGTAACAGTGTTATCAGGTGATACTTTTATGCTTGTTGCTAATTTAGATTGATTTTGTTTGGTGCATGACACTAATCAGGATATTGTGCTTTGTCTTACTACTCAAATTGAAAGTATAATCGAACTGAAATATATCGAATTGATACTATATCGAATCCGGATATTGTGCTACTAATGTATACGCATATGCAAAACTGTTATATTAGACGGAAACTTGGCTCTTTTTTACTTTTTTCTTTCCGGATTCATATACTCTGGGGATTTGACTACACGAGTTAGTATCGGTTGTTGTGCCGACGAATGTTCATAGATGATTCATTTTAAGTATCATAAATTTTTTTGCCTTCTACTTTCCGAATTCATATGCTTTAATACATGAATTAGTTTTCGAGTTGACCTTGGTATGGTTGGGGTTGGGGTAGGGGTTGGGTTTGAGCCTTTGAGGTGGGATGTGTTTCAGGTTGAAATTGATTGGTTTGGGAGGAGGTTGAGGTCGAAGTTTTACGCCTTTTCGATACTTGTTGTTATTCGCGGGAATGTTGATGGTAGTGAGGTTGATGATGGTTCTGCTATTGTGTTGTCGAATCCTGATAAACTGATTTCTTGTAAGTTTTAAGAATAAGGTTTCGCGGTTGTTATGTAATGTGGTTGATGAGAGTGATAAATGGTTTTCCTTTTCGCGGGCATATTGCTTTCAAGTTCAAAAAAAATCTTTTTGGATTTGTTACACTTCTTCCTCCAAAACTTTTATATTAAATTTTATTTCGTTTCTCAAAATCACTTTAAACTTTATTCTTGATTTATTTTTTGGGTTTTTATACATGTGATAAGTTCGATTTAAAATCTATAAAACCCCTTTGCCTTTCATTTTTGTTTCACTCTACTTCCGGGGTTCTTTTTTTCTTTTCTTTCTTTTTTCTCTTGTTGGGATGAGAGTTCACTCATGACGGTTCCAGAGGATGATTCATGTCAGCCGACCCCAAAACATTTTGGGACTAAGGCTCTGATGTTGTTGTTGTTGTTGTTGTTGTTGTTGTTGTTGTTGTTGTATTGCTTTCAAGTTCATTTCGCGGGAATGTTACAATTTAGTTGATTCTCTGAACTTTGATACTTTGAATTGTATTTATGTTACTGATAATGTTGAAAGTTAGCTCTGGTGAAGTTGCCTATTCAAATACTCGAGTTGAATTGTTCATCCTTTGTAGTAAATGGACGAGAATCACGCCTTGACGGAAGACATGACTGTATATCATCTGCTTCGAGAGTTGGAGTTGTATGTTTTTTATATTTTCTGGTTCTCTTTGCAGGATTAAGCACAGAATAAATGTTGGGATCAAAGGATGCAGAGTTATTGGATTTCAGTTGAAGCTGCTGCTGCTGTTACTGAATGCTCCCTCGACCCTCCTGTACAAGTCATTTCCGTACGTGAAAGGAGTTTTGAACAAGCGTATTGAAATGACTCGAAAGGAGGCGGTTTTAAGATTAACAGTCAAGTGAACTCATGTCTCGGATTGAGGTCGCCAACAATGCCAAGTAAGCCGATTCAATAGACCTTTTGCAGACTGCACAATTACTGTTTCGGTGTGCTGTTGTTGTGCCGAATAGTAGAGGGGTTCAAAATGGTTTGGTCGGATGTGGTTCGGTCTTACCAAACCCTTTGAAACGGTTTGGTTAACCGCTTAAAAGGGTTATAAACGGTAAACGTTAATCATTCTGTATATGCTTTGTATTATATGTAATACCGTAGTTAATTTTAAATGTATAAGAGATTTTAACCATCTAGTAAAATATATGATTTGAAGCCATGAATGTAAAAGTAATCATCTATGAATTATAATGATTGCGTTTTATCATAAAAAATGGTTTAATGAACACCAAACCAAATTGCCATTTATCGTAATTATTTGCACTTAAAATTATAATTTATTTCCGACTTATTTGTTGCTTAAAAATAAAATTATCATCTATATCTAAATATATAAGATAAAATATATATGTTGATAACCTGACTTGAGACTGAACCTGAATTGTCACGTGATGACTAGCTTCGAAGATGATCCAAAATGAACCAAACCATCCGATCCCGTCATTGACCCGACATCTAGGTAGCACGGACACTCCGCCTAACTAGTTGTGCCGTGTCCGACTACGTGTCCGACACTCGTCCACGCACGCCTAAACATGTTATAGTTTAGACGGGAAATAAATTGTTAAAAGAGAGCGATTAAAGGATAGGTTTGGGTGAGAAATGACAATCTTTATAGTTATATGGTCAATTTTGACCTTCATTTAACTAAATTCAATATCAACTACGTGTACATTATAAAAATAAAGTTGTGTCCGTGTTTTAAATTTGACCTTCATTTAACTAAATTAAATTACCCCTTTGGCCCTTGTTTTGCTTCGCCCATGTTAATGGGAACATGTTTACTAATAATTTCATTCGCCTAATGGACTTCAGTTACATACGTTTGAAACGAATTTGGGTTCATATATAGATGAATAATTTCAATTTCGTTGTTATTATGCTCTAGTTTTTTTGTGATGGAAAGTATGTGTAGTTTTTTAAGAGACAAAACAACAAATTCATGTTGTTTTCAAGTTTTAGTACTTTTCTTAATTGTTCGGATGGAATTCACGCGCCTAATACGATATGTCCATTTGGGTTTTTTTTGTTTATTTGTCCTTCACCATTTTTGTTTTTACCAATTTGTCAGTTTGGCTTTTTTTTCCAATACTCTTTTATGATATAAGGCCCTGTTTTTTCTGTCTTTTTAGAGCTGAATTGAGCTGAACGGAATGGGGCTGGGCTCAGCTGAACTGAATTGAATCGAGCTGAACTGGACTAAACTGAATTTAATCGAGCTAAACTGAACTGAGATGGATGAAGCTGAAATTAATAGAAATAACTTAGGTTTAGTTAAAGTCTACTAATAATAATAATAATATAAAAATTGTTTCATTAATCAAATTTGATTGCGATTTTTTAAAAAGTAATTATGTCAAAAAAATATTAATTTTTAGATATATTTTTTTACCAATTTGTCCATCACTTACTACTTTATTTACCATTTTGTCAGTTTGGCTTTTTTTTCCAAAACTCTTTTGGTATAAGTAGGATATAATCGTACTTCAAATTATTTTCCAAGCCATTCATCTTCGTCATCTTCGGTCGCATTGCTGCATTTCTCTCCTAATTCAATATCTGGTAATTATTTCTCCTTCTTCTTCTGGAAATAATGTCTTCCCATTTTTCTAAATTAGGGTTTCGATTTCAATTTAATTCTAGTAATAAGTTTAAGAATACTACTGTTATTGATGATCCGCGTGAGTTTCTGGGATTTGTTAGAGAACAATCTCAATTAGGGTTTTCGAATCTTCAAATTCCCCTAAATCTATTCAATCAAATGATGTCTCTTCCGCGCCGACCTTGGATTATTGATTTTAATCGGTTATTGGCTGCAATGCTCAGACTCAAACGACTGCATCCTCACGCTACTGTCATTTCTCTCTATTCACGTCTCGACTTATCCGGTATCCGACCCGACTCGCATTCCATGTCCATCCTCGCTAACTGTTACTGCCACTTAGGCCGTGTCGATTTTGGGTATTCTTTCCTTGGCAAGTCCCTTAAACTTGGTTATCCCTTTCAGTCTAATTGTGTTATTTTCAACACATTAATCAATGGTCATGTTCATAACAACCAGCTTCCCCAAGCTGTTAAGTTGTTGGATGTCGCTGTTGTTAAGCTTGGCATTCAACCAAGTATAGTTACCTACGGTACAATGATCAAGGGTCTTTGCGGGATCGGGGACAATGCCCGTGCTCTCCATTTGCTCCGCCGAATGAAATCTAGCCCATCAAGTTGTAAGCCTAACCTTGTTATCTACAATACCCTTATCGACAGTCTATGCAAAGACAAGTTGATTTCGGAGGCCCTCAAGCTCTTTTCAGTCATGAAAACTGAGGGAATCAAACCAGATGTGTTCACCTATAACTCATTGATACGAGGTATGTTCAATCTAGGCCGTAAGGGAGATGCCGGGGATATGTTGGTTGAGATGATGGACAACAATGTTACACCAACAGTTGCTACTTATAGCATGCTAGTTGATATGCATTGTAAGGATGGAATGTTTGTTGAAGCAGAAGCCATTATAAGGATAATGAATGAACGAGGTGTGGCTCCTGATGTACTTACATATAATGCTTTATTGGATGGATATTGCTTGTGCGGCGAAATGGACAAAGCACGAGGTCTCATCAATTTGATGTTCAAAACCGATTGTCATCCAAATGTCGTGACTTTCTCTACTTTGATCAATGGATATGCTAAACATAAAAGCATTGACAAAGCCCTCGACGTACTGCAAGAAATGTCTAAGCATGGCATTTTTCCTAACATCGTGTGCTATAACACTCTGATAGATGGGCTTTGCAAGTCTAATAGGATCCCAGTGGCACGTCAGCTGTTCAACAGCATGCAAACGGAGGGAATAAAACCAGATGTATGCACTTATGCTTCCTTATTAGATGGGCTATGTAAAGATGCACAACTCGATGAGGCGGTAGCATTGCTAGAGGAGATGGAGTCTAATGGTGTTGCTCCTAACATTTTCATCTACACCATCCTGATAGACAGCTTGTGTGAGAATGGCCTATTTGAAGGTGCTGAAAACCTTGTCTCTGATCTCCAGTCAAAGGGTTTGGTACCGGATCGTAAAACCTATAATTCAATGATTAAGGGGTTCTGCAAAAAGGGTCTTATGAGTAAAGCTTTAGAGCTCCTCGACAAAATGAACCAAGTTGGAGTCTCTCCTGATAGCGGCACCTATAATACACTTATCAGAGGATTCATTCTCAACAACGACATGCCAAATGCATTACATTATCGTGATGTAATGGTTAGCATGGGATTTGAAGCTGATGTTAGCACCTTCTCATTGTTCCTTGACCATTTATCTCATGATAACCCCGAGTTCCTAAAAAAGTTTCTAAGTTGACACCAAGATGAGTATCTCTTGGGTAATTCGGTGCTAGCATATTGAACTATTGTTCAGGTAAACCTTCTGAATTTTATTTGGGCACGGGTTGTTTTAAGCTTGGTTATGTGCATAAGTGCTTCTTTAGATCAGAATTTTTTCACCAAGGCGAGTTTTTTTTTTTTGGTTGTTGTCGTCGTCATCACTCCTGATTATTACTCGTATGTCTTAACATAGCAGGTAAAATTGTTACTAACTTGCTGGTAATAATTAATTGTTTCTTGAATCCCGTGACTTATTCTACCTATTTTTCCCTCTGCGGAGATATTTATTGTCTATTTGAATCGTAATGATAGTATGCTCACCACGATAAATGGGGTTCAGCGGATTATGTACATTTAAGCTTGAAATTGTATTGAAATGTGATTTTTGAAAAGTTCTTTGTTCTTTAGTGTGTGTACCTTGTTGAGTTGTTGGTGATTAACAAGGCAGTAACTTGGCTTTGAAGGGAAGCAACATAGGAATAGTAGTGAAGTTGTGGAAGTCGCTAAGAAAGATAATTCATCTATATTATCGACACTTCGCAGTGGTAGCTTGTTTTGTGTTGTGTGTCTAACGCACTCATATTTCCACACGACATGACACTTCACTTACACACTGATATAGGTCTTAGATTCGATGGAACTTCTATTTTGTATTGGTGTATTATTTGTAAAATTTCAAGCTTACTTTCTTGATTATGCATGGTTAAGCAAAATGTGTACAAAATTGAATTGCCTGGCAGAGATAAACGTAGGGTTACAAATCATACAATTATCATGCTGGAGAAAATTTAAGATTAAAATGTTAATTATATTAGCGATATCTGTGGGTAATCTAGGTACGCTGTGTTACCCCGACTCTCTCGTGTCAGACACATGTTTCAGACAAGGCTATTTTGGGTGAATTTCCCTATTTTGTGGTCTAAATTGAAGTGTCAAAGTGTCGTGTTGTGTCGGTAACAGTGTGACACATGACACGGCACATAAAGTGAAGTGTCGGTGTAACACTCAGGTGATAATTTTATGCTTGTTGCTAATTTAGATTGATTTTGTTTGGTGCATGACACTAATCAGGATATTGTGCTTTGTCTTACTACTCAAATTGAAAGTATAATCGAACTGAAATATATCGAATTGATACTATATCGAATCCGGATATTGTGCTACTAATGTATACGCATATGCAAAACTGTTATATTAGACGGAAACTTGGCTCTTTTTTACTTTTTTCTTTCCGGATTCATATACTCTGGGGATTTGACTACACGAGTTAGTATCGGTTGTTGTGCCGACGAATGTTCATAGATGATTCATTTTAAGTATCATAAATTTTTTTGCCTTCTACTTTCCGAATTCATATGCTTTAATACATGAATTAGTTTTCGAGTTGACCTTGGTATGGTTGGGGTTGGGGTAGGGGTTGGGTTTGAGCCTTTGAGGTGGGATGTGTTTCAGGTTGAAATTGATTGGTTTGGGAGGAGGTTGAGGTCGAAGTTTTACGCCTTTTCGATACTTGCTGTTATTCGCGGGAATGTTGATGGTAGTGAGGTTGATGATGGTTCTGCTATTGTGTTGTCGAATCCTGATAAACTGATTTCTTGTAAGTTTTAAGAATAAGGTTTCGCGGTTGTTATGTAATGTGGTTGATGAGAGTGATAAATGGTTTTCCTTTTCGCGGGCATATTGCTTTCAAGTTCAAAAAAAATCTTTTTGGATTTGTTACACTTCTTCCTCCAAAACTTTTATATTAAATTTTATTTCGTTTCTCAAAATCACTTTAAACTTTATTCTTGATTTATTTTTTGGGTTTTTATACATGTGATAAGTTCGATTTAAAATCTATAAAACCCCTTTGCCTTTCATTTTTGTTTCACTCTACTTCCGGGGTTTTTTTTTTCTTTTCTTTCTTTTTTCTCTTGTTGGGATGAGAGTTCACTCATGACGGTTCCAGAGGATGATTCATGTCAGCCGACCCCAAAACATTTTGGGACTAAGGCTCTGATGTTGTTGTTGTTGTTGTTGTTGTTGTATTGCTTTCAAGTTCATTTCGCGGGAATGTTACAATTTAGTTGATTCTCTGAACTTTGATACTTTGAATTGTGTTTATGTTACTGATAATGTTGAAAGTTAGCTCTGGTGAAGTTGCATATTCAAATACTCGAGTTGAAGTTGTTCATCCTTTGTAGTAAGTGGACGAGAATCACGCCTTGACGAAGACATGACTGTATATCATCAGCTTCGAGAGTTGGAGTTGTATCTTTTTTATATTTTCTGGTTCTCTTTGCAGGATTAAGCACAGATTAAATTTTGGGATCAAAGGATGCAGAGTTATTGGATTTCAGTTGAAGCTGCTGCTGCTGTTATTGAATGCTCCCTCGACCCTCCCGTACAACTGTACAAGTCATTTCTGTACGTGAAAGGAGTTTTGAACAAGCGTATTGAAATGACTTGAAAGGAGACGGTTTTAAGATTAACAGTCAAGTGAACTCGTGTCTCGGATTGAGGTCGCCAACAATGCCAAGTAAGCCGGTTCAATAGACCTTTTGCAGACTGCACAATTACTGTTTCGGTGTGCTGTTGTTGTGCCGAATAGTAGAGAAATGTTTTGGTCGACGTGGTTCAGTCTTACCAAACCCTTTGAAACGGTTCGGTTAACCGGTTAAAAGGGTTATATGCTTTGTATTATACTTCGTAATAGTTAACTTCAAATGTATAAGAGATTATGATTAGATCTGACAGACAGGTCAACTAGGTTTGTAATCATCTATTAGTAATTGCATTTTATCATAAAAAATGATAACACTTTTTTTTGTCAAAAGCTTATGATTAGATCTGACAAACAGGTCAACTAGGTTTGTCCGGGTCGGGCCAACTCGAGTCAGTTGGTTTTGGTCGAGTCTGTTTCTGGTTTTGAGTTACTTCGAGTCGGGTCATTTTCAAGTCAATGATTAAGAGAAAAAAAAGTCATTTCAAATAATTTCGGATGAACTAGAGTTATATTTTGTCGTGTTATTTTCGTGTTGGGTGGTTTCAAACCAGGCCATTCCGGACGAGTCTGGGTCAAGGAACCTCATGTCATTTTTGAGCCGAGTCGGGCCAATTCGGGTTTCTGGTGTTTCTCTGGGTTCTATTGTTCATGCGTGTCAATTTCAAATCTTAGTTCGACCTCTTCAGCTTAGTCAATTTTATCAGGTTTACTTATAATACGTCACAAACCAAAACTTACGATTTACAAATTAGGCGTGATTGTTAAATCATAAGGTCAAGTACTCAATTAAACAAATAAAGTATAATTCACTAATTAAAGCAATCCGTCTTGCTCATGACAATCATAGATTTATGACCTCTCAGGCTCGGTTCTTTTTGTTTTAATTCAAGCTCATTTAAATTTTTGCTTAAATATGTTCCGTTAAGTTTTATTTATGTTCAATCAAATATGTTTAATTAATCTCTTCCCAAAATTAACTTTTAATTTAACTAAATTCACCACACCCCAGTTTCACTCAATTGAGTTCAATTAAACTCTACTCCATTTAATTCAATTCAGCTCGTTTCAGCAAAAAAGAATATAACCTTACAACCCTATTCCACGTATCCTCCTATTTACTCCTCTCATGAGTCTCACGAGTCTCATCTGCCCCTTTATCTCACGTCACACACTTATAACGGATTTTGTTTATAAAATACACCCTCCAATCCAGACAAAAGATAACAGTTACTTTTTGGCATTATACATGGTCGTACGGAATCTTTGATATCACCGTTAATCTATGAGATAAAACATAGTCATGTGAGATCTTGTTTGATTTATCGTCATAATTGTTATAAAAATATCAAATTTTGATAATTTTTAATAATGTGTAACTAAATTACAAAACGTGTCTCGACAAGTATAATAAAGTCACTGTTACCTTTTGTCCGAATCAGAGTGGTATTAAAATTAGGTTATACTGTAGTATAGAATGATGCATGTGAATGGTAGAGCAAATGGATTTGAGCCGAAATTCTAAAGGCAAGAGGAGATGAAAGGATAATTGGTTGTTAGAGGCAGGTAATGTATCGAATCCAACTTAACCACGTGTATTTCCTTATTTGATTCTTTAGGTGGGACATTTTCCAAGTATAGGATCTTCTTTTGTCTCTAATTTTTTTTGTTTCTAAAATCCTCTTGCTTCGGACAGTTTGAAATTAGACGGATTAAATGTCATAATTTTTTAAAAAAATGTAATTGTTTTTCACAAATTTTCATTTGAAACCGTCATTATCTATCTTTAGCGTAAAACGGGTCAAATACATACCAAATCACCCCACTTGTCACGTAGAAAATGACTATTTTTTTGTCTTTATTATCCCACTTGATAGTATTGACCTGTCTTAAACTTAAAACGATATATCCATCTTAAGCAAGACTTGCTGTTGTTTTTTTGATAAAATAGTATAACTAAAGTTGTTAGTTTTTATACTGGAAATTATGGTAACGTTTTATCAGAAATAGTAACATTTTATTGTAAAATGAAAACATTTTTCTTGGGGTGACGAGGGAACCCACAACCGCTACCTTCGCCGCTACCTTCGGTATGCACTGGTAAACCCTCGGGGATATGTAATAGTATGCAAACCACATACAACAGGTAGACCACCCGAGGGTGATGTACTCGGGCCAAAAATGCTTCACAAGATTTTGCTCTTGCACAAAAAGTTCGTTTGAAATAAGAATTTACGTTTTTTTTATTTCTATATATATACTACATACCAGGGGTGAACCCAGAAATAAGTTTTCGAGTAGCAAATTTTGTTTATTTTATTTTATTTTTATACTTAAGTTCATATTTAAGAATTTTAGGATAACAAAAAACTATAATTTTAAGACATTTTTTGGAAAATTTGGGGTAACGAATGTTACTGTTTGTTATTACTAGCTAGATTCCGTTCTGTTATATACAATTATACATCATCAACAAATACACGATAGATACACATTTTTTTAAAAGATGGATGTGAAACCAATTTTGTATTTGATGTGAGTTCGAAGGCCTTGAGATTCTGTCTATATCATAGGAAAAAAATATTAAAATTATTTGTAACATCTCGAGTCATCTTCAAATAGATTTATATAATTAAGAACGACATATCTCAAGAGACGATTTCTTATTAATGTCAGTGTGAGACAGTTCCCATTTTTATTTAATCTTTATCTACCTCTTTTTAACTAGTCGTTGATTATTTATTAGTTAATTTTTATTAATAAAGTGAGAAACGGACTCTCAGAAGATTTATTGCTAATTACGTTATGTGCATTACTTAATGATCAAGAGCGATTAACAAATGAGAAGAAAAGTCGATCTAGGTTTTATGCACATGAATGATTATTGAGCTAGTATTTAGAAAAGTATGTGAAATTGTGCACAAATAGGATTATACAATTAGATGTATCTGAGTATCTTACATCTAATACAAATCTAATTGAGCTTATATCTAATTTTTTTCGAGCTTTTTTACCTATAATTTTTTAGTGTTAAAATTAAAATCTTTGAGTTTTATATGTATTATTTTTGAGTTTCAATATAATGTTTTAATTTACAATTTTTTTTATAACGACGCTTAGATTCTTTTCAATAAAGCTTGTAAAATATATACTTAAACTCAGATTCTTTGTTATATAATCCTCTAATTGGAAGTTGTGGCAAATACGCTAAATTTCGTGAATATAAATTCTTGTTTACGATCATGGTAAGCATGAATAATTTACAACAATGATATAAATCCATCGTAAATACGTAATACTTTTAGTTAAGGGTGATGGTGCTTTTCAGTTCTTAATTCGTCATAACTTACAGCGGTTGTAAGCAAAACTTATAACGAGAATGTAATTTTCTTCATGACCGAAGTGAAACGAAAAGAAACTCTTTATACATTTAATTTTCTTAGTAAAATTTATCCACATTGCGAGGTCCCTTAGAAAGCAAAATGACACGCCATAATAATTGACTACTTCGTATTTTTTTTTTTGTTGTTTAGGAGTGTTTCTCTCGATAATTAAAACAATTTTTTTTTTGAATATTACATGTAATAATTAGGATTTTAATTTCCGATCACTCACATCAGACAACTTTACTATAATAATCAATAGTAACAAAAAACGGTTTTTTTAGGGGAGCAAAAGACGTAGTTTTGAACAAAGTTATTCAACTTACATCGTCATATTCATACTATATCTGATTCTATGTAACATTTTATTTTACTTATTTGCATATACGCATATACTAAAAAAAAGTTTGAAAGAACTTACTAGATAAAATAAAATTTAATCCTTAAAATCCGTGATTAATCATGTAATGAAAAAGGTTAATTAATAGGCTTTATAATAACTACTGGTTAAACAGACACAAATTCTTATTTCAAACCATGATTATCCGTCTCAAGCGTAAGACGGGTCAAATACATACCAAATCACCCCACTTGTCACCTAAAAAATGACCATTCTTTTGTCTTTAGTTCCCATTTGGTGGTATTTGACCCGTTTTAAGCAGGACTTACCGATAAGCAGATTTAAACTTATAATCATCGAAGACAAAGCCGCCTAATAAGTTACATGAAGGACTACATTCAATCTAAGGTTTGGATCGGGGTGTTACCAGAAGAAAAAGAGAGAGTGCTATGTACGAAGTAACAACTAACAAGGATCTTAAAAAATACTTAAAATTATTGAATTTTACTATTTGAGAATTTCTAAAGAGTAAATTAGATTTTACTCGCTTTTGAAATCGAAATTTTTAAAATTACTCTCTTTCGAAAGTTTTTTCCTAAAATTACACCTTTAAATTGCATTTTTCCCTAAAATTGCTTTAAAAACCGATTTGAGTTGATTTATTTCCTCTATTTTTGAACCCCTTACATTTTTCTACATATTTATACCTTTCAGAGTATAGATTGGCTAAATCACAAACGGAATATGTTCAAAAATAGACGAAATAAGTCACTAAAGTGGAATTTGAGAGCAATTTTAGTAAAAAATGTAACTTAAGAAAATAATTTTAAGAAAAAATTTCAGAAGAAAGTAAATTTAGAAATTTTGATTTCAAAAGTGCTAAAACTCGTTCCTAATTCCCTTGGGTGTTACAAAACCTATTTGCAAGGGTTGTCGATATAACACATCTATCAATTACTCCCGTCTTAATCATTTTTATACTTCAATAGTCATTTCTCGTAAGGAAAAAAAAAACCATCATAATATATTTCATAGAGTGTACGCAACAAAGCTCATTTTGTTTAATTCTCGATACTCTTTTTCTCCCAATTATTTGTTTGGCGCTTTTAGTCTTTAATTTATAAGAGATATTTCAATCAAAAACAAACAAATAATTAAAATAAATGGATTAAAATTTAACAATCAATATTAAAATGATATGAGGCATGCCATAAAAATGTTACAATTCAATTTAAAAAAACTATTCCTAGTAAAGTGTATTGAATAAGGAACCCAAATAAAAAACCAGCAAGTCGCATCGAAAACAGACATATCCATCACAAGATAAAAAAAAAGCGGGTCACGTAATACTAAAATAGATATATATGGAATAACATTCTGCTTTTGGCTTATTTACTTCCCCGTAATCAACTTCTGACGGATATATCGGTCTTCAACCAGAATCTATAATAAAAAAATACTCCATATAACTTCAATTTAACGTTAAAAAGAATCAAAATAAGAAGTAATAAGGGGACAACCCCACAAAAAAACTCTTTAAAAATTCAAAAAAAAAATATTAAAAATAATAAAAATAATAAAAATAATAAAAAAGTAGAGAATCATAGACCAATAAGGTACCCTTTAACTTTTTAAGTCTCTTTTTGTTCTCATACCCTTTTAAAAACCAAACCCTACCTTAACATTTTTTTGCTCTTCATCTTCTTCTTCTTCATTCATTTTCCTCAAAACAAAATCAAGCTCATCAAAAATGGCTCCTGTTTCATTACCACCCGGGTTCCGATTCCACCCGACAGACGAAGAGCTTGTTGCTTATTACCTTAAGAGGAAGATCAATGGTCGAAAGATTGATTTGGAAATCATCCCTGAAGTTGATCTTTATAAGTGTGAGCCTTGGGAGTTGCCATGTATGTTTCTTCTTTAGAAAGACGGTTTTTTTAATAACGTCATTTAGTTTATATTTCCCGTTATTTTTTCTTTAGAAAGACGGTTTTTTAAAAGCGTCATTCAGTTTATATTTCCCATTGTTTTTTCTTTAGAAAGACGGTTTTTAATAGCATCATTTAGTTTATATTTCCTGTTGTTTTTTCTTTAAAAAGACGGTTTTTTAATAGCATCATTTAGTTTATATTTCCCGTGTCATGTCTTTCAGGAGACCCACTGTTTTTTTTGCCTTAGCTTGCATGTATTGCATGCTTGTTTTATTTCTTATTAATTTCCGGTTTTGCAGTTTATTTACTGATAACAATAAATGCGGTTTATTAACAGAGTCAGAATTTGAGGTTAAAGAGGATGAATTTTTTTTATCACGACAACGTAGAAAAACCTAGAAAAAATATGGAAAATTTTCAACTAATAATAAGCTTCAAATTTTTCAATTTTTTATTTACAAATTTACATCAAAATTTCTCAAATTTATTATTAATTAATTAGCTAAACATTTTTGATAATTGTTAATTGTATTTAATTTGATGACAATAATTTGAAATGATGATATTTTGAATTTAAGGTCAAAAAGTAATTTTAAGTACATTAAAGCATCCTTAATGATTAAGTTGTGATGAGATCAAGAAATAAAGCAAGTTAATAAAATATTCTTATCTTGGATAATGTTATTATTAATACAAACATATATCAAATGTGGATAATTAATTAATTAATTAACTAATTAATAATTAGAAGTAATTAATTTGTTCTTTTTATGAGAAAATACTTTGCTTTTGCATGGTTCTTTCTTTTCCATAATATCTACTTATTTTTGTCATATATGCTTTGCTTTTAGGTCACTTCCCTTCATCTTCACATATAACAATGGGACTAGAATATACCATTTCCGTGTTCTGTGTTAGTCATTTATTTACTTTTAATTAAAATACGTTTATTTTAAACAAAAATCCTGACAGGTAAATCAATATTACCAAGCAAGGATTTGGAATGGTATTTTTTTAGTCCAAGGGATCGAAAATACCCTAACGGTTCAAGGACGAACCGTGCCACAAAAGCCGGGTATTGGAAGGCAACCGGGAAAGACCGGAAGGTGAACTCTCAAGTTCGAGCCGTGGGAATGAAAAAGACATTGGTTTATTATAGGGGACGTGCACCTCATGGTACTCGGACCGGTTGGGTTATGCATGAATATCGTCTTGATGAAAGGGAATGTGAAATCGCTAATGGTTTACAGGTAATTTTTTAATTAAAACCCGATCATAATAAACTTATTGTATAATCGTTTCTTACGTGAAATCTAATTCAACAAGTACAAATTATTTTATAGTACTCCGTATAAATTTATTTAGAATTTATTAAATCCATAAATTAATCAATTTTTGCTTTTCATAGTAAAAATAAGTGAGTAATTCAATAAAATTTCATGCTTAATTAATGAGACTTAATTACACCAATATTGCCTTAAAATTAGACCAAGTTGCAAAACTTTCTTGATCCGTCTTAATCGTTTATTTATCTTTGATTAACTATCGCGAAAAAAGATAAACAGATAATCGAGACAGACTGATTTATTTTTACTTTTATTACTACTACAATTTCTCACTTTTTTATGGTACATCTTTTGATAACTAAATACATGTGATTTGAACTCTTTTTTTCTTCTTCTGAAATTTCCATTATTATTATTTAGTTTATTTATCTTCTATTTTGATCCTTTAATAATTATATTATCATTTTTTTTTACCGTAGTAAAATAGTGGCTTACACAATACAAACCCGATAAATAATTAATGAACTCCTTGTTTTTCCGAAATTTCCATTATTATTATTATTTAGTTTATTTATCTTCCATTTTGATCATTTAATAATTATATTATCCTTTTTTTACCCTAGTAAAAATGGTGGCTTACACAATATAAACCCGATAAATAATTAATTAACTCCTTGTTTTTTTTTTGAAATTTCCATCATTATTAATTAGTTTATTTATCTTCCATTTCAATCCTTTAATAATTACATTAATTTTTTTCGGCAGCAATAAAAATAGTGGCTTACATAATATAAACCCGATAATTATACTAATTATTGACTATAATTCTTGTTAAAAATATAGGATGCATATGCATTATGTAGAATATTCAAGAAAACAATACCACCAACACCTCCCAAGATTCATCAACAATTTGGGTATCAAAACATGACTCAAATGTCAAGTGATCAACAATCATCAAGTATAGACATATACAATGAAGGAAGATGCAATGATTTTGATAATAATTATTCGGAATTTTCGATTCCGATTGAGAGAAGTTCAACCAATTTCACACATTGCCATGGATCTTCTTCTTCTCTTAATAATTTGAGTGATGGACAACAATGGAGTCATTTGAATGATCAACAAGATTTTAGCTTTCCTACTCCTTCATTTCAAAGTTGTGGCTCAATGTCATTCCCTCCATCTAAGGTATGTTCTTAAATTAATAGTATTATTTCCGTTCGCTGGAATTGCAGCATTGGTTGAATATATGTGAGTAGTATTTTAATGAAATGTCGCAGATCAGAAAACTAGGGAGGTATATATTATATTGTCTTAATTTTGATAAATTATATGGGAATGTGCTTAAAAAAGTATGTTCTTATACTTAATTAATAGTACTATTTCCGTTCACTGGAATTGCAGCATTGGTTGAATATATGTGAGTAGTATTTTAATGAAATGTTGTAATTCAGAAAACTAGGAAAGTATATATTATATTGTCTTAATTTTGATAAATTATATGGGAATGTGCATAAAAAGTATGTTCTTATACTTAATTAATAGTACTATTTCCGTTCACTGGAATTGCAGCATTGGTTGAATATATGCGAGTAATATTTTAATGAAATGTTGCAATTCAGAAAACTAGGGAGGTACTTATTATATTTGTCTTAATTTTGATAAATTATATGTGAATGTGCATAACAAAAACCCTAGAAGTTCCCTCCATCTAAGGTATGTTCTTATACTTAATAGTCCTCCTCCCGGTCAATGGAATTGCAGCATTAGTTGAATATACGCGAGTAATATTTTAATGAAATGTTGCAATTCAGAAAATCGGGAAGGTATTATATAGTCTTAATTTTGATAAATTGTATGTGAATGTGCATAACAAAAAACCCTAGAAGGTCCTTTCTTGTGTAAATTATCGTCTATAGTATTTCCGTTTTAATTAATTTCATTTGTTTGCCTTACATGAAGGTTGATATTGCAATAGAGTGCTCAAGATTGCAACATCGATTCTCCTTACCACCATTGGAAGTCGAAGAGAACACACAATTCGGAGCAACCCTATCAGAATTGGGAATGTCACAACCGATTTTTAATAATAATACGACAAATAATAATAATAATACCGGAGTTGATATTATTGATGAAATTCTTTCTGTAGCTCATGCTCAACAACAATCAAATTATAATAATAATAATAATAATAATTCAAATAATAGTATATTATTAAGACAAAATTATAACATTAACAATAATAATAATAATAATTTAATTAATCAAGGAAATTACTTGCAAAATATTGAGAATTCTTGGGATAATAATATGAATAATAATGAAGAATGCAAATTTGGAAAAATGGTTGATTTTTCTGATTTGGTTGTCAAGGCTGAAGGCACTATGAATATGGTACGTAAATTTCACTCAATTTTTTTTTATTAAATTATTTAATTATCTTGATTAATTTTTTATCATTTAATTAAATATTACAATTTATGTTTTAAGTACCTAAAAGAAAAAATCGAACTTCCGAGAACTTCCGAGAACTGATATTCATTATTAGGTTTAAATCTCGGCAGAATAAAAAGAAAATACACATTTATGAAATTATTTAATTATCTTGATTAATTTTTAGATTAATTTTTTTCTCAAATTAAAATACGATTTAATGAGAGAAAATATGAATATGAATCAGATATTAATCTAAAATGTATAAGTAATACTGTAAACAATAAAAAAAAAAGTCTATTTATACCGTGAATACGCGAGATCTATACTAATGAACTCTTAATTGAACACTAAAAATTGCTACTTTTGTGAAACTTAACATTATTTATTGTGTCATATTTTCTTATTTTAATTTCTTTCATAATTAATTAAAATTATTTAATTGTGACAATCTAGATTAATTAATTTAATTATCTTCGTTATTTTGAATGATATTGTAGAGCCATGTCGGAGAATATAGCACAATTCCGATAGATAACACTTCAACATTACACGGCGACCATGTAATTCCACAAGGTACCTTCTTTATTATTTATATACTTTATAATTTACCATCCAGTTTAGTTCGGATTTGAGTCTGGTAAAACCCTAATTCACTCGTCGATGAATCTCATCCAACAGACAACAATTTCGAGGATGAATTCATGGACGACGAGGATCTAGCCAAGAGTTTCATCAACGAGGACGAAGACATAGACAATTTCTCAAGCACACCAAGTTTTGAAGTATTTGAAGAAGTTGAAATAAACCATAACCTATACCAATCCTCGAGATGGATCTCCGAGACACATTTTCATAAAGTCGAGCCTACAAAAACGGTCCAATTTTACTTACAACGTACAAAAATAACGTCCCCATGCACAACAATAACGTTATTTCAACACAATAATCGTCCATTCCAAAAACAACCATCATCTTTATTTGCTAAACTTCTCGGATTCGCGAAGAATAGTATCCGATTAACCTCGGGTTACACGACGAAAACGATGAAGAACATGAAGAAAATCAATGGAGAAGATAATAATAATGATTTTGGTAACAAAATTGAAGGGTTTGTTAATCGTGTTTGGCCGTCTATGACCGTGGTTTTGGCCCTTTATATGTACCATATGGGGTAATATAATTATCGGGGAAAACCGTCTCTCGGAAAACTTACTTAATTAATTAATTAACCTCGCTAATTAATCTAATTAATTACTTGTATAACATGTAAGATTTAATTAATTATATTAGTTGTTTTATTAATTATTTATTCAAAGGAAAGGTATGAAATGCACGTACCTTTTTCTTAGGGCTGATTGTAATTTTTTTCTTCTTTAATTTTATACAAACTCATACACTTATATATTTATATGAAGAATTATTATTAACTTGATCGTTAATTTATTTTTATATATGTTAGAAAAACCGTTTTATATATTAGACTAATTTGAGTGCATGATTGATGTTCCTATTTTCGTTCCAACGAGTACTTATGTTTCCTTCATAATTTCATAATAATCTCAACTTTAGAATTTGTTCTAGTTTTACTCCTATTAACCTCATGTTCTCATGGATAATATTTAGGCCTTTTTTTCGATTTAAATGAGTTATACTGATCTAAACTAAAATGAATTTAAATTAAACTAGAAATAACAGCGGCCTAAACCACATTATATATTTTGTGATAAACTAGAAGTTTGAGGTTTATAAGTCAATTTTTTCTTTAATTCCGTTTATTTACAATTTATCTGAAAATAATGCAACTTGATCTATTATAATGGTTTTTTGCTAAACATATTGATTTTATCAAATTATTGCAACGAATTTAGCTAAATTATGCAAAAAAATATACATACAAAGAGTGATATATTACACTAATTTTATTATTTTCCGCAATTTAGTATTTTAACAACAGAAAATATTAGATACATTAAAAGATTATCAATAGTACAAAACCTCTCATTGATCAAGTTCTAGAATCGATCAGCTGTAGAGCTAAGGGCTAGGAGGGACGCTCGTCTTATATAACGAATGAAATTCCAAACTTTTTAGTTGAATTTTTCGAGTGTATCTATGATTTAGTAGTTTGTTTTCCTAAATTTCTTTACGCCACCTAAGTTTAAATCCTGATTCCATCACTACCTAAAATCGTCCCAGAGCATATCTTATCATTATCATACAAAACCTCTCATTGATCGAGTTCTAGAAGACTAGAACTAGTTATAGAGCTAGGGGTATTAGCAGAGACGCTCGTCTCCTATAACAAATGAAATTTTCAAACTTTTTAATTAATTTTTTTTTAAAAAAATCGAGCATATCTTATGATTCAGTGGTTTGTCTTCCTGAATTTTTTCGTACCACCAAAATTTAAATCTTGATTCCGTCACTGCCTAAAACCGTCTCCGGCGATAAATGTGATACTGATGATGAGGCTAGAAATGTTGGTGCACATCACATGTATTTGCTTTTAAGGCAGAGAATGAGAATAGTAAGTTGGAAACAAGTGACAAAAGTATGTGTAGAACGTGACAAGAATGGCTTAAAGATTATTGATCACGGGTTCATCACATTCCAAAATACTTCCATCACTTTATATAGCCATATGCTACCTTGTGATAGGCATATACAATAGCGGATTTAGGGACGTAGTAGAGGCACTCGTCTTTGTTGATGATCGGAGATTTTGAAGTTAATACTCGCACAATCTCGGACCTTTTTTATTTTTTTTCATATTTTTCAATATTATGAAGATATTTTCAATATTTTTGACCGAAAGAAGTTAAGTTGAATTGAGTGAAGTTGAGCTGAGCTAAATGGAGTTAATTTATAACAAGAGATAAGCTGAACTAAACTGAATATTGCTGAACTAAAATGAGTTAAAATTAAGTTAGAAAAAATCGAGTATTAAATAAGATATTGATTTTATTATTGGTAGAGCCCTAGAAAGCATTATGAGAACATCATTTCACTTTCTTTGACATTTTATAAATATATAAAGTAACCCATTGAATTACGACCATAACAAATAAACTAAAATAAATCACGGTGTATCAATTGTTTGTTTAATACAAAGATTAAATTTAGATCGCTTTACAATTGGTATCTAAAATTTCCGGGACCAAATAATATATAATTTTTCATATATAAATTTTAAATTTATATCAGTTTTATTTTATTTTAATTAAAAATTGTAATTTAATTTAAAAAAAAATTATAACGGTTAAAAATGATAGATTAATTAAAAGATAATAATTTAATAAAAATAAAGTCTTATTTCTTTATTTAAATGGGAGGTAAACTATTGAAAATTATTTTTATTCTCTTAATTAGTAAGGATCATTATATGCTTAAGTTCGAGTACCAGCCATATAAGAATATAATTTTCTTATTATCGAAATTTTTTAATTATATGCCTAAGTCCGAGTACCAATCATATAAAAATCTAATTTTCTTATTATCGATTTTTTTTAAACCAGACATCTCAAATTTATTCGGCCCGAGAAATTAGAAATAGCCAAAAAGCAAAACAACTTTGTGCATGTGAGACCAAATTTACAAAGAAGATCACATGCACACAACTTCTAGTTCTCTCCCACTCAACTAACACAAATTAAGTGTAATATTTCTACACCATATAATAATTTATCACTCAAAAAAAAATATTTAAAGTAATAAAATGTGTTCTTCTTCATTAATAAAATTTCATGTTATTTTTCAAACGATTTTATTAATAATTTCATTATTATTAGAAAAACAAAGTGGGATTTATGTGAATGGTGCAAAACAAATTGTTAAAGTTGGGAATATATCAACTGTTGATGATGCTGTTAATTTCAAGATATATTATGGACAGACTTTTAAAGTTATCAAAAATGGTATTGATGGCAAGAGTTATCTTCTAATCCAGGTTATTTTCGATTAATCTTCATCGTATATATAACGGTTTTTCTAATGCGTGCTCTGTGCTCTGTGTTCTGTCATTAAGAAACTAAATGTTGAAATATTGTTATTATTGCGGATTGTTGAAAGTATTAGGAAAATGGTTTTTATTATGAGATATGTTATTCGGAAACTGTCTCTTTGTTTGAGAAAAGAACGAGACGGATTTATGATTTATCCGTCTCATTTTGTGAAACCGAGAGTAAGGCTGTTAGCGAGTTTAGCTGGTAAAATTACACGTAATAGGGAGTAATGCTTGTAATTTCAGGTTATTTTGATAAATCTTGATCATATATTTATGTAACGGTTTTTCTAATACGTGCTCTGTGCTCTGTCATTAAGAAACTAAATGTTGAAAGATTGTTATTGTGGATTGTTGGAAGTATTTGAAAAATTGTTTCTATAAAATATTGTGATTTGTATAATAAGTGATTCGAAAACTGTCTCTTTGTATAAGAAAATAACGGTTTTTCTAATACGTTCTCATTTTGTTATTAGCGAGAGTTGCCATTGTTAACGAGTTTAGCTGATAAAATTACACGTAACAGGGTGTAATGCTTGTAGCTAGGATTCTAGTTTTCACTAGAATCGAAACGATCAAATAAACTCTCTTTAAACCGATGTATCTCTTGCAAGTACATTAAAACCCGAGTTCAAAAACCGTCACATATTTTTATTCCTAGATGCGAAAATTAGAACGCTAAAGTTAGTTCATATTGCTATTATCGAGAGTTACGACTGTCAGCGAGTTTAGCTAGTAAAATTACACGTAACTAGCTAGGATTCCGAAACTATCAAATAAACTCTTTCTAAACCAATATATGTCTTACAAGTATATTAAAACCCGAGTTTAAAACCCGTCACATATTTATATTTTTTTCCTAGATGCGAAAATTAGAATGCTAAATTATTTCATGAAAATAATTGACGGGTGTCCCTACGTAATTCGATACTTCAACCCTGTTCTTTTAAATGACATTATTTTATAATATGCTGTCATTACGTTATTTAAAATATAATTGTAGGTCCGCAATAAAGAATTTATTCGGATCAAGTATCGGGTTGTGGGTCAAATTCAGATTTCTTTTAGGATGCAAGTCGGTGCATCGGGTACGGCCCATACGGGTCAAGCTATTCGGACCGGGTCGGTTTTGTCAATTCCCCGCCAAGAAATTAAAAAGTTGTTATATATTCTTGCAACTAATTAATTAAATTGAATAACAGAATAACTCAAGAATGGCAGCAAGAACAAATTACTGCACAACCAGGATGAAATCATTCGTCGTACCGGTATCAAATTACGCCCTTGATACCGATACTTTTCCGGGTATTCCAGGTAAATTACCCGATACCTTCCCGGCTTTCTGTAGTTTTTGTTCGTTCAGGCATTTCATCAAACACTTGGTGTGCAACTGATATGTTTTAGTATGTTTTTGTTTTATGTCTTGCAGTTTCATTTCTTGAGGTGAGCATCGTTTTCGGGTTTCTTTCTGTAAGTATTTTTCGTTAATTTGGAAAAAAATGGTAAGAAAAATATTCCGAAATTGTTTTCTGAGCGCGTTTTATTGTTATGAAAACATGTACCAAACGGAAGAGTCAGTCGTCTAAATGGAACAGTATAGTACTCGTATACTCGACTACTCGAGTACTCGTAATAGCCTATGTTACTCAAACTCGTGTAGAAGTATCCGACACAGGTACTGAGGTACGTGTCCAGGTGATGGACTCGGCTATTTCATTGAAAAAATGCATATTTTGGTGTAAAATGAGGTGTCCAAGTGTCATACCCATGCTAGGTAGCACGGACACTTCTCCTAATTAGCCGTCCCGTGTCCGACACTCGGACACCCGACACTCGTTGGACACATGTCCAAACATATTATGGTTTAGACGATGAATAAAATTTTAAAAAAGATCGAGTAAAAGATGAATTGGGTGGAAAAATGAGAATTAGATATAATAAAGATCGATTTGTACATTTACTTGTTTAGATTTAGCTTCAAATACATGATAAAAATAAAATTATACGTTATTTATAACTATAAAATATATATATATATATTTCATTATATTTAAATACCGTGTCCCGTGTCCTAAATTTCAGGGGATGACGTGTCCCGTGTCCGTGTCCGTGTCCGTGTCCGTGTCCGTGTTGGTGCTACCTAGTACCATGTCCGAGTGTCGAGTGTCAGACACGGGTAGGCGAGAAAATTAGGAAAGTCGGAGTAACATAGGAATAGCATCATATGTAATGCCTTGTCCTTCCCTGTACTTCTGCCAGCTTTTAGGTTTGCTTGGGAACTGTAAGGGTATTACTTCATACGACTCGGCCTCTCAGTGTCTGATGAAATTATACGAAGGAGGGGAGCTTACAATGGTAAACAGGAGTGACCCAGAACAGCTTTCGCAGTTTTCAGCGTACTTTACGAGTGCTACTGATCAACCACAGGCCTGCAATGTTGCTACTTTTGTACCGTCATCAGAAGATTTTCCTCTTCAGGTTAGCGGGTTTTATGTCTTTGTACCACTGACGAACTTCCCACCAAGCATTTCCTTTGGCACATTTGATTATTTAACTATTGAATTTTAGCGTGCAGAGTGGATTAAGTACCTGGCAGTATTCGGAAACCTGGAAGTGAGAGCGAACTCTGTTTACGATGCTGTAAGTCTCGTTGAACTCTTGTTAAACACGGTTGTGAACGTCATGAACGACAGTCGTTAAATTTTGAAGTTTTTCTCAGATTACTGCTGCCTGCAGCCTGCAGCCTGCAGGGTTATCATTTCATTCTTATCTGTTATTCCGTAATCTTTTCAGCCAAGAGGGCTTCTGATGCATAGAACATAGAAAGTCGAGACATCATCGGCATTTTTTTGTTTCAGCAACCTATGACCACAAACCATCTTTGCTAATGTCGACCAGGAATATATACAGCTCGAAAGAAAGTGCATTCAGAACTATTGGGCAATAATGCCTGAATGCTTCAGACTTTGTCAAATCGCGCTTATTTTGTAACTTTGTATATCAATGTAGGTTAAGCAGAATTATGAGTGCTTGGCTAAATCGGCCGCAAACAGAAGTTCAACCTTCAAACCGGTTGTCAGCTGGATGTTTTTCGATGATGTAAGTTTGCTTGTAAACGTTGCAAGTTCAAAATTGGGACACTTTACGTAGTTAGGCTCTGTTCACAGTCATGTGGCGGCTACTGATGTTTGTTAATCTGTAAGCGTGACGATTCCTGAAAGTCCACAACTGATACTGTTTAGATGCTACGATTAAAGATGTAACAAGTCGATGGCATTTTACAATTCTTGATCTGAAAAGCTGTTCTGATATCTGTTACTTTGATGAATTCAGGGTGCATGGTTCTTCACAACTGAAGCCTACAAAACAAAGGTTTACTCTTAATCTTGCAAATACTCGTATATTATACTACGCGTCTGCGCACACTTGAAGTTTTGAAGTCTGAACTAGTAATAAATCTGCCCTGTGACTTTTATGTGATGAAAAATATACATTTTGCATTCATCAGACACTTGCACAAGTGAATTGTTCTGTTGATCTGTTCTGTTGATCTGTTGTGTGTTTATCTTAAACGTGTAGTTTGTCGATGATGCTGGTGGGGTGAATGTGGATGAATCCATCAACAAAATGACATACAACGTATCGGTTCCTGATGACCTGGAACAACTTCATGCTATCTTATGCGTAAGTGGGTTATCCGTTCACATCTGATTATTTGTTCTTGAGTTACGATTAACGACAGAGCAACGTCCCCCTTTGTCAATTTATGAAAGCAGAAAGAGACACTCTAGATGTTATGCATTTTCACATTATGCTTGAATAGGAGATGTCTCGGTTACCATAACCAGAGGACTCGCGTGGAAACAAGTGATGTATAACTATAAGTAAGACTGTTTACTCCTGATTTCTCACCTCCATCCCTTAAGAGTGATGGTTGAGACCCAACTATTATTAATATTCCTAATACGCTCCCTCACTCAAATGCCCGTTGGGCTTGAAGAGTGGTTAGTTTGCACAGACTCCCCATACCGTGTGCTGCTTTCCACTTCGTGGTTTTTGAGGGGTTTTGAGGTTGCCAGGATTCGAACCCGTGACCTCCGGTCACACTGACTTTGATACCATGATAGATGAACCATCTCAACCAAAACCTTAAGGTATTATTAATATTCCTAATAAAGAGAACCCTGTCGAGGATTTGCTAATCGTGTGGAGACAGACTATTGTCCCACATATAAGTCAGTGAGCTACTTCTGCGGGTACTTGGTCCAAACGACTTCTAAGACGGATATCTTACCCTCAATAGTTTACATTAGAGCTTTATGGTGGACCGAGGAACCAGGATACAGTTCCGATGCATGCATATTTTAGATATAATCAGTATCTGTCTGCACAGAATCATTCTGAACAATGTCACTAATTGCTGTATTGGTATCATGTTGTAGTCGGTGGATGTGGTTATTGATGAGACATACGCACCTGATCCGACTGCTTACACTGTCGCAACATTCCTCCAAAATATCGGTGTTGAAGATCAATCTTGCTTTGCATTTTTGACACACCAAAGCATATGGAGATACGATAAGAGGATCCAAAATGCCACTTCACTCGGTGAGCGTCCTATAAATCCTCCCTTTATTTTTCATTTTTCCGGGGTTTCTCCCCCATCCCTAAGCCACTGATGACGGATCCATATGGTACTCTGTATTACGCTAAGTATATACAGAAAGTTCATAGAACTGGCAATCAGGAGCCATGCCAAAGGCGCTACGTTGGATCCTTTGTCACGTTCTGTGTCCCGTAAGCCATGTATTGTGTGATAGATGAACCGTCTCAACCAAAACCTTAAGGTGATGGTTGAGACCCAACTATTATTAATATTCCTAATACGCTCCCTCACTCGAATGCCCGTTGAGCTTGAAGAGTGGTTAGTTTGCACAGGCTCCCCCATACCGTGTGCTGGGTTTCCACTTTCGTGTTTTTGAGGGGCCGTGTGGCTCTGATACCATGATAGATGAACCGTCTCAACCAAAATCTTAAGGTGATGGTTGAGGCCCAACTATTATTAATATTCCTAATATTGTGCACCACAGTCGCTTTATGTCACACGACCTATAGGGTAATTCCTCCATCTGAAATTCTGAATCATTTGCTTACCTTTACTTAAAAATTAAAATACCTTGCACGAATAATATAATAAGTAAACAAATGATCGAGAAGGAGGGAGTCCTCAAACCTATAAGGTACAGCGGAACCCTATATTGCCATGGGTTGTCCTTTTGAACTCGTAATGTCCTGTGGCTCAATACTACTGATAGGATAGAATGGGACAGAGGATCAGCTCTCCTATATTGGGGTTCGGTTTTATCTGTTAAGAGTTAAGACACGACATTTCTGTACTGTTTTCTGCAGATTGGTACGACAGTGGCGTATCTCAACCTCAATTAGTGTTAGCAGATTTGATGGAAGCCATCTTTCCTACAGGAACCTACACCACTACCTACTTGAGAAACATAGCTAAGGTAAACTTCCGTGTCAGCCTCCGTGGCTGGCTAATTCCCGCAGGTCTGTGAGAAGCGCGAGTTATGCACGCACCTCTCACAGACTCGTGGCTGGCTAATTCCCGCAGGTCTGTGAGAAGCGCGAGTAAGGCACGCACCTCTCACAGACTCGTGGCTGGCTAATTCCCGGAGGTCTGTGAGAAGCGCGAGTAATGCAAGCACCTCTCACAGACTCGTGGCTGGCTAATTCCCAGAGGTCTGTGACTCTGAGAAGCGCGAGTAATGCACGCACCTGTCACAGACTCGTGGCTGGCTAATTCCCGGAGGTCTGTGAGAAGCACGAGTAATGCACGCACCTCTAACAGACTCGTGGCTGGCTAATTCCCGGAGGTCTATGAGAAGCACGAGTAATGCACGCACCTGTCACAGACTCGTGGCTGGCTAATTCCCGGAGGTCTGTGAGAAGCGCGAGTAATGCACGCACCTCTCACAGACTCGTGGCTGGCTAACTCCCGGAGGTCTATGAGAAGCGCGAGTAATGCACGCACCTGTCACAGACTCGTGGCTGGCTAATTCCCGCAGGTCTGTGAGAAGCGCGAGTAATGCACGCACCTCTCACAGACTCGTGGCTGGCTAATTCCCGCAGGTCTGTGAGAAGCGCGAGTAATGCACGCACCTCTCACAGACTCGTGGCTGGCTAATTCCCGGAGGTCTGTGAGAAGCGCAAGTAATGCACGCACCTCTCACAGACTCGTGGGTCGTGGCTGGCGAATTCCCGGAGGTCTGTAGAGAAGCGCGAGTAAGGCACGCACCTCTCACAGACTCGTGGCTAAAGCAGTGCCCTAGTAATTACATTTCTGTTATTTATTCCCAGTAAAATGTTAACAGTCCTACTGTTATTGTCTTTGTAGGGAGAACAAGTTAGCAACATCACAGACTCGGATAAATGTGATTCAGATCCGTTTAGTCCAGTGGAGCCGACTATCGTACCGTGTCAGGAGTAGGTGAAATATATATACGAAGTATTATACGAGTATTTATAATATACGGAGTACAACTGTAGTAGTTTTGTAGTAATTGACATGGATATGATATCTTACGATGATTCCTTGTAATTGGATAAATTCTTGTACAAGACGGTTTTACAAAATCTTATTGTAAAACACGTCATTTGAGCCTAAGACCAAAATACGTAATAAAAAGACGTTATACTTATACTATGATTCATATTATAATGCAAGTATGTATTATGTCCCGTTTTAAATTTACATATCGGAATTGTAACCGATCACTAAAAGAGAGTTTCATTTGGATAAAATCGTTGTATCTTGTATGGACGTGAAGTGTCGAAGTGGATCGTGACTAACTTATGTTATTGACGTGCAATTAGAGGTAATGATAATTGGGTCACTCGGGTCAGTAATGGGTCAGGTTATATCGAGTTCAGGTTGTGTCGGGTCAGGTTATCAACCCATATTTTATCTATATATTTAGTTTTATATGGTAATTTTATATTTAAACAATTGGAATGTGTATTAATGGTAGCTTTAAGTAAAAATAATTAGCATCAATGTTAATTTGATGTTATTTAAATATTATTAAGCTAATTCATTAACGAGTCATCTATCTGGTTCAAATGATATCGGGTCACGATTAGGTCGAATAGTTTCATTTCAGGTCGGTTTGGTCGGATCGGTTCAACTCGGTTCACCCGATTTTCGGGTTGTATCAAATTAAATTCGGAACGGGTCGGGTCGGGTCGGGATGGGTCGCGTCATTTTTTTGCCACCTCGGGCAACGAACTTTATAATGCTTGTACGCATTTTTAATCCCTCACTTCCTCCATCCTCCTCTCCTTCTCCCTTCGCTCTTTACTTTCAATCAAAGCTTCAAACCTCCTCCATTAATGGCGTCCACTGCAACTCTCTCCCCAACCGACACCGATAAGCTCAAGAATCTTCGCTCTAATGTCTCCTCTCTCACTCAAATCAGGTCTCACAATTCATTCTTCTCCTTTTTCTTAATTTCTCGCATTTCGCATTTCGCATTTCTCCTGCGTCTCTTCTCTTAATTCTATTGTTGTGATCTAATAACCGATTTTCGCGCTTTTTTTTCGCAGCGAAAACGAGAAATCTGGATTCATCAATCTCGTTGCTCGTTACCTCAGGTACCGCCATTAACACACTTTCATTTCTTCCGTTGAATTATTTTTTCTCGCAATTTTGATTGTTATTATGATGTATGAACGTGTGATGATAATGTATGATGAATTGATCACGATGATGATTATGATGTATGAATGAATTTGCATGCATCGGAAAATGTGAAGTGGAGAAGCAGAGCATGTAGATTGGAGCAAAATCAAGACGCCTACTGACGACATTGTTGTTCCTTATGAATCCCTAGCTCCACCGCCTGAAGGTTAATTAACATTCTGATACGATTCGTTTCATGTTATTGTAGCTATTAGCTGATTAATTATGGATTACTACAATTTTTTCGCGTAATAATCGTTGAATTGCTGGAGATTTGCGCGGAATTGATGCGATTAGGATGTTCTTTTGTTAATAATGAATAACAGAATGAATGTAGCTTCGTTTGGTGTTATTGTAGTTGATTGGTGATTAATTATGGATTACTAGATTTTTTTCGCGGAATAATTGTTGAGTTGGTGGAGATATGCGTGGAATTGATGCTGTTATTGTCAATAACATCCAATATTGATGTCGGATGTTCTTTTGTTGATGATGAATAAATGTAGATTCGTTTGGTGTTATTGTAATTAATAAGTGATTAATTATGGATTACTAGATTTTTTTCGCGGAATAATTGTTGAATTGGTGGAGATATGCGTGGAATTGATGCGATTATTTATGTAGGATGTTCTTTTGTTAATCATGAATAACAGAATGAATGTAGCTTCGTTTGGTGTTAATGTGTTATTGTAGTTGATAGGTGATTAGTTATGGATTACTACAATTTTTTCGCGTAATAATTGTTGAATTGGTGGAGATATGCGTGGAATTGATGCGGTTATTGATGTAAGATGTTCTTTTGTTGATGATGAATAAATGTAGATTCATTTGGTGTTATTGTAGTGAATAAGTGATTAATTATGGATTACTAGATTTTTTTTCACGGAATAATTGTTGAATTGGTGGAGATATGCGTGGAATTGGTGTTGTTATTGATGTCGGATGTCCTTTTGTTGATGATGAGTAAATGTATATTCGTTTGGTGTTATTGTAGTTAATAAGTGATTTACTATGGTTTTGTCACGGAATAATTAGCTAATTGGACGAGATATGCGTGAAATTTGATGAGGCAATTGATGTAGGATGTTCTTTTGTTGATGATGAATGAATGTAGATTCATTTGGTGTTATTGTAGTTAATAAGTGATTAATTATGGATTACTATGGTTTTGTCGCGGAATAATTAGCAAATTGGAGGAGATATGCGTGAAATTGGATGAAGCAATTGATGTAGGATGTTCTTTTGTTGCTGATAAATGGATGTAGATTCATTTGGTGTTATTGTAGTTAATAGGTGATTTACTATGGTTTTGTCACGGAATAATTAGCGAATTGGACGAGATATGCGTGAAATTGGATGAAGCAATTGATGTAGGATGTTCTTTTGTCTATGATGAATGAATGTAGATTCATTTGGTGTGATTGTAGACTTGTAGTTAATAAGTGATTAATTATGGATTACTGTGGTTTTGTCACGGAATAATTAGCGAATTGGACGAGATATGCGTGAAATTGGATGAGGCAATTGATGTAGGATGTTCTTTTATTGATGATGAATAAATGTAGATTCGTTTGGTGTTGTTGTAGTTAATAAGTGATTAATTATGGATTACTATGGTTTTTTCGCGGAATAATTAGCGAATGAGATATGTATGAAATTGGATGAAGCAATTGATGTAGGATGTTCTTGTTGATGATGAATAAATGTAGATTCATTTGGTGTTATTGTAGTTAATAACTGATTAATTATAGACTACTACAGTTTTGTTGCGGAATATTTAGAGAATTGGAGTAGATATGTGTGGATTGGATGCGGTTATTGATATGAATGTTTTTGTGTTGATGATGAATGAATGCAGATGCTGAGAAAACAAAGGAGCTGTTGGATAAGCTTGTGGTATTGAAGCTCAATGGAGGCTTGGGAACTACCATGGGTTGCACTGGTCCCAAGTATGTTGTTCGATCAAAGATCGTGAAATATCTTATTGGTTACGGTTTTTGTTATTGTTTATTTGTCGTGCGTGATTAAGCAGTTTAAGCTGTGTGTTATAAGTTGTTTTTTTACAGGTATAAGCAACGGTTTCTTTCATGAAGTTTCTTGGATTTGTTGACGAGCATGATTAATTATCTTAAAATTTGCTCATCAAATGTTTGTCTGCAGTGGCCATTTTTCTTGATGAATTATTAAGCATTTGTAGTGCTCGGAAAAAAAGGAAACTCGGGATTTGTCAAAAAAAAACTTGGCTTGAGATTTATTCAGTACTTTGTGTATTATATCATGTTTAATTGTTTTTAAGTCATGAAAATAACATGAATTCGTTTATGGATTTCTGATATTCATCCTAAGAAAGTTGTTTTCATGCGAACTTTACCATGAAACCTCTATGTAGGTTTACATGTGCGACTTGGTTATGTATAGCTTGCCTTAATTTGCTTTGGCTCCTGTCTTATATCTGATATACATTCTTTCATATTTCCTCCTCCTCTTTATAGGTCCGTCATTGAAGTTTGTAATGGTCTGACCTTTCTTGATCTAATCGTCTTGCAAATTGAGGTAATTGCTGATTCATTTTCATTCTACTTAAAGATTCTTTTATGAAGTTTGTTTCACTTGGCATTCACTCTTCTTTATGTTCCTCAGAACCTTAATACCAAGTACGGATGCAAGGTGCCTTTGGTTTTAATGAACTCATTCAACACACACGACGATACTCTTAAGGTGCACATTATGTAATTTGTGTTACCCTCTTCCGTGTTCTATCTGGCTTCTTGTGCATTTTTTTCATGCTTTCGCTGGATTGCATGCAGATCGTCGAGAAATACAGTAAGGCCAATGTTGAGATCCACACATTCAATCAGGTCTGTCATTTTGATGTAACTCGTGTCTGCCAGTTTGTGTACTTGCATATGAGATCCTGAATTCGTGATGACCAATGGGGTTTGTAATATTTTGCTTTGTCTAATGTCTATACCTGCCCTGATTTTTTCCCTGGATGTCTCCTGCTTAACAGAGCCAGTACCCTCGTCCGGTGGTTGAAGATTTCTCGCCACTTCCGTGTAAAGGTCAAAGTGGCAAGGATGGATGGTATGATCTACTCTGGTCTTTTTGGATCTTGTGAATATATTGTGGCATTCAAGTGAAGATGGTATTTTGTATTTTTTTAATTATCTATTTCAGCCTTGCTATCTGCTCAATTTGTACCAGTTGGTAAATTACTTTGAAATGGCAGGAACATATATCCAATTCTTCTTATTCTTTCTTTTTTCTTCTGAATAGTTTGTGTTATACTGTTTGACGCTTTCTCCTATATACTTCAATTCCCTCAATTGAAGACTCGTTTTTTTTCGGGTGTAAGAAGAGAATTAAGACCAGTGCAATACAAAGGGGGGGGGGGGGGGGGGGGGGGGGGGGGGGGGGGTAATATCCTAATACGCTCCCTCACTCGAATGCCCATTGGGCTTGAAGAGTGGTTAGTTTGCACAGGCACCCCCACACCGTGTGCGGGTTTCCACTTCGTGAGTTTCGTGAGTTTTCGAGGGGTTTTGAAGTTGCCAGGATTCGAACCCGTGACCTTCGGTCACACTGGCTCTGACACCATGATAGAGAACCATCTCAACCAAAACCTTAAGGTGATGGTTAAGGCCCAACTATTATTAATATTCCTAATTACATAGGACTTCCCTCTCTACCACTATGCTAGGACGTAGGACCTCTTCGGTAGACTCCTAGGGTATCATGAGTGCGTTTAAATCGTATAACTTACTTCACCTTTCTATTCACCGTTTATGATCTTATCTACATGAAGGTATCCTCCTGGCCATGGTGATGTCTTCCCTGCCTTCAAGAACAGCGGGAAACTTGACCATTTTTTGTCACAGGTGAGTGTACTTTGTTCCAAATCAAGATGTCTGTTTGTATCGGCCTATTATTCTAGAGACTAATAGTCAAGAAGATACTAAAACAAGGTACTATTTACTTGGACAGGGCAAGGAGTACGTTTTTGTTGCCAACTCTGACAATCTTGGGGCCATAGTTCATTCGAGTATCCTGCCTCTGGAATTTTCCTGTTTGTTTGAGGTTTCAAATAGATTTGTGTTCTCATATTTTCATTTTCACGTTTGAACTGACCGCTTCACATTCTATATTTCAGTAATTTCACGGTTTCACCATTTTGTGATAAGCGGTTTTTATAATTTATTTAGTTTCCTCCTTAATCTATTCTATAGAGATCTTACATCACTTGATCCAGAACAAGAACGAATACTGCATGGAGGTATGCCAGTTCATATGGGGATTTTAACAGCTGATGCCTCAATTTTCTCAATTTATATCTGTTGTTTTTCTTTCTCGTTGTAGGTTACACCTAAAACTTTAGCAGATGTCAAAGGTGGTACTCTTATTTCCTACGAAGGAAAAGTGCAAGTGAGTATACCAGCTTTGTATCTTTTTAACGTGTAATTTTACAGCTATGCGCCTATGCCTTTGCCATGCCAGTTGGTGTTTTTGCTATAACGCCCACCATAGTTGTGAAGCCCTTGCGCTTTGTAAGTTTGTAGTACTTGCAGCTATGATATACGGTATCTGGATATTGAGGTTATAATATAAACTTACTACTGTAGCCCAATACTTAATTTCCCCCTTATTTTATTTCATCAAACAGAAAACATGTGTCATTGTGGTTTACTTTTGTTCGGTGTTGTTTTGAAGTTATACTATTAGTAGTATGATGCTGATAAAAGGAATTTCCCGTCTTTTGCTGCAGCTCTTAGAAATTGCTCAGGTTCCAGATGAGCATGTAAGTTCATTTCACTTGAGCAACCAGTTTTAGCTATTGCATTCTTTTCAGTTTGTCAGAAGTTGGTTTGTGTGACTTTTATTACTCGGAATACCGCTAATATTACTATTTGTTTCAATCAGGTTGGTGAATTCAAGTCCATTGAGAAGTTCAAAATTTTTAACACCAACAACCTGTACGCCATATTCTTTCGCACATCTTTGTGAATTTAATACAAAACGTAGGACTTGCCCATAAACCAGAAACGGTTTTCAGGTGGGTGAACTTAAATGCTATTAAAAGGCTTGTGGAAAGTGATGCACTGAAGATGGAAATCATTCCAAACCCTAAGGTATCATTCTTCTAATTTCCTCGTGTATCCGTGTTCAACACTCAACACTCGACATGCGTTGATACTTGGACAGCTCGTTTTAGTCCTGAATATGTATATTTTTCAAAAAGTAAGCCAATTCCGACACTTAGACTTGCACCTCTGTGGCCCTGTCGGATACTAAACGAGTCTGAGTAACATACTATCATACTATTCATCAGTTTCGCATTATTGGTAATGTGTCGGTTTTGTTGGAGTCTTGTTTTGATTGATTTGCATTCAGGAAGTCAACGGGGTTAAGGTTCTTCAACTGGAAACTGCTGCTGGTGCTGCTATTAAGGTAAGACTGTAAGATATGTATAAATTATAATTTCGCTCTGATTTCCCTGGAGTTCGGATAAGGAGCATCAATTATAACCTTGTATTTATTTTATTTTTAACAGTTTTTTGATAATGCCATTGGCATCAATGTCCCACGATCACGATTCCTTCCAGTAAAGGCAACCTCAGATTTGCTCCTTGTCCAGGTAATTATATTATTACCTACAACTGGACACTTTCCTTGTACTTCTATTATGCTAAATTGCTAATAAAAGTGAACTTAAAACTCGTCGTTCTAATTTTTACTGCAGTCTGATCTATACACCGTGGTTGATGGCTTTGTGGTAAGGAACCCAGTTAGAGCAGATCCCGCTAACCCAACCATTGAATTGGGTCCAGAATTCAAAAAGGTTTGTGTTTGTTCAACTTGGTGATGCTAGTCGCCTTTTTTATGGTACACAAATTCTCATTTGTGACGGGCGCATCCGTCGCAAGCTTAGGACGGGTCAAGTATTATCCACTTGGGTAGGATAAGACAAGCAAATTGAGATTCCCTATATTTTGTCTTGTTTACCCAAATGGGAAAACTTGACCCAATAAAAGCTTGCGACGGATGATAGATAACGGATATATCCGTCGCAAGAGATACTTACCGTTTATGGTAAGTACCTTCATCGAGTTGATTCTAATAAATTGATGTCATGGACAGGTCAGCGACTTCTTGAGCCGTTTCAAGTCTATTCCTAGTATCATTGATCTAGATACCTTGAAGGTGTCCGGGGATGTATGGTTCGGTGCTGGAGTAACTCTCAAGGTATGTATCATTCTCTATTCTCCATTTTGATAGTATTCCTAACACGTAAATTCCCCCACCCCACCCCACCCATTGTAGTTAAGGTGATTCAGAAATTATGTGGTCGAGCTTGTTCACCAAACGCAGCGTCTTAACTTGATGTGTTTAAACTTAACGAGCTTGCATTTTGGCTTACCCTTTGAGTCATTTTTTTTATCACTTCATCTAACACCCCGGCCTAAACCTAGGACCGGAAATGCTAGCCACGGTCTTAAGACTACTCTTAGTGCTTAAATGTGAAGTGTTCTTTCGGATGGATAACCAGAAAAGAAAGTGCACTTTGTTGGTATGCAGGGGCGTCTCAAATAATTCGGAGGCCCCGTGCAACAACAAAACGGAGGCCCTAAAAATATGTGGAAAAAATTTAAAATAGAAGCAAGGTTAAAAAAACGGAATTACTTTTTCACATACGAACTTTACTTTTTCACATACATTTTTTTCATTAATTTCCGGCCAATACCCTTCTTCCCTAAAATTAAAAGAAACTCAATTAACTCTAATAGCGACCCTTCTTCCTAAAACCTAATACAATTGTTCCAAGAATTTGGATGGTAGATCTTAATTCTGTAACTAATACTGTGAAAAAAAAGGGCAAGTATGCCACCAAATAATACTTGGTTTTCTTCGATCGATTCTTTGGCAGTTGAAAAGTGTATTAATTGCTAAAAAAAGCTTATCATTCATCAATGGCGTATAATGCCATACTGCAATACACTGAAGAGCATAATCAGAATTAGCTCTTAAAATCGGCGGACTTGAAACTGGTTAAAATTAAGGGTTAAATTAAATACCCAAAAATTATACTCATACAAATTAATTATACTAAGGAAAAATCAAAACAAAAAGAATAGCCTTTTTACATACAAATAATAAATATACGTTAGGGTTCTCAACGGCGGGTTGTCGTCATCAGGTGCGAGGGAGGCGAGTGCAGGCGAGGAAGGGGAGTGTGCGCAGGTGGATGAAGGCCGGAGTTGTTGAATGGAGAGGGTAGAAGGGAGGTAGAGTGCCAGACATAAGGAGTTCGCCCGAGGTCGGTCGGCGTGTGGTCGGTATGAGCATGGCCGTCCGGAGCAATTGCCGGGCAGGAAGTGGTGGCCTGTGGTGGTGAAAGAAGTAGTGATGGGAAATGAGGGAAGAGAGAAAGAAATTTTGGATTGAAAATTGAGAAAATGATAAGGGTAATAGCGTAAAAATTGTATGTGAAAGAGTAAAATTCGTATGTGAAAAAGTACGTCCCTAAAAAAAAATGATTATAGTGGGAGTCGAAGTCGGGCTTCCTAGCTAATACACAAATTTGGTTCCACTACACCATCCTTAGTGGGAGTTGAACTACAGGTTTACTTTTATTTATACGGTATAAAAGCATTTTTGAGGCCCAGTTCCTTTACTCAGCCTGAACCTGGCCCAAACCGCCCTTGTTCATATGTTGATATGAGCAGTATTTTCAATTCTTTTAAGCATCAGTCAGATTTTAAGCCTGTCAATGGACTTGTTCAAGGGGTTAGTGGAGTACTACACTTCCGGTCTTCCGGACAGTGTGCAAATAGAATTCCCAAATTCGAATTAAATGAATAGTTACTCTTGGACTTCGTGGGTGAACGGGACTATAGGTAACATTGTATAAGTAAAACCGTCAGGCATCAGCTACACATTATATAATGTACGGTCATTTCTCAAGAGACTAATCTCTGCTACTAATTTGCTCGACACCAGTAACGTTTTCTTTTTTACGCATTATAGAGTGTAAATTATGTTTTAACTTTATCTTGTATGATGCCGTTTATCCTTACACTAGGGCAAAGTATCTATCAATGCCAAATCAGGCGAGAAGCTGGAAATTCGCGATGGTGTTGTTATTACAGACAAGGTTCGGCACTTTGGTCCATCGCGCAGCACTTCGTTAATATCTGTCTGATCAAATGAATCCTCGAGTCGAGTGATTTTTAATGCGAGCTGCCTTTGCCATATGCAGGAAATCAACGGAATTGCAGATCTTTGAAGTTTTAAAGATCAAAGATTATGAAATACAATTTTTTCGCGTTTAGTTACATCGTCTTTGTGGCGCAATTTTTAGAATCACAATAAGTCGGGTACGACTCAAGACGGATATATACTCGTAGATAAAAGAACGTTTGAATCTCGAGAACGTCTCCGAACGCTAGATGTATGAAGATGAAAGGGAATAATTTTCTTTGTTTGATCGTTTCCTTACCCAATAAGTCGATAATAGATGCAACGGCCCAAATATGGCAAATAACATACGCCATTCCAACCTGTATCTGACTCAAAATTGTACAAACCGATTCAATCGAGTAAATACAACTTCGGTTAAATGGAATCTAAAACGAAACGTTATTCATATCTCCCATTCGATTCCATCCAATTCAAATACGGATTTAACGACCCGTTTGACTTATACAAACTTTACTAGCGACGTAGTAGGCGATTCATATGCTTAATTGATCATTGCTTATACTATGCATGACCCTTGTGACATCTCAACTACATCTCAACTTCCAACCATTTTCCTTTCCTTTTTCCTTTCCCTTTGCCGAATTTCCCCGTACAACCACCAAACCCCGTCTTTGTTTGTTGCATTTCCCTCTTTCGACATTGACCAATCTCCTCATATCAAGTCGGAACGTGTTCAGGTTCTTGTCACTAATCATGAAATCTTGTCTTTGTTTGTTGCATTTCCCTCCTTCGACATTAACCAAACACCTCATATCAGGTCGGATCGTCAAACACCTCATATCAGGTCGGATCGTGCTTAGATTCAGGTCCCCAATCATTAAATCTTATCTATTTCCGGTTGTTTTTTTTCGGGTTTTTTGCAAATCAAGTCGGGACAAGTTTGTCAACTCTAAAATTCCCGTGACTTCTCAACTTCTGACCCAGACCCAAACCCGACCTGAACCCGGACCCTCATATCATGTGCATTGTGCTCAAGCTCATGTACCGATCATCAAATCTTATCAATTTCACGTTAATTTTCAGGTTTTGCACAAATCAAGTCCGAGTAAGTTTGTCCGCTCTAACAATCCGTGACTTCTCAAGTTTCGACCCGAACCCGAACCCGAACACAAACAACCACCTAACCCATCTTTGTTTGTTGCATTTCCCTTCTTAAACACTAACCAATCTCCCTCCTTCTCTCCTCTTGTTCTTCTGTTCACATCATAATCCCAATTCCCAAACATTCCCTTTCATAATTTCTTCCCTTTCAAGTTTCCCAATTATTTATTCAAATTTCAAATCTTTCAATAATTTCTCAAATACCCAATTCAAAAAATCCAATCTTTTGACAATCCCCATACCCCAATTCCCAAATCTCAAAAACTCCAATCTTTTTCTACCTTCTGATGCATTTTTTCAAGTGCCCTTTATCGATGTTTAACTGATCGATAATCGACAATTATGTCGAAAGAGATTGCCCCAGCTGTCGATACCCGATAACTGATAGTAATAATAATGTTAGGGGCCGTCCAATTAGGAGTAATGGCGGCCTGTATAGTAGTATTAGTACCAATGGGATTAGCTGGTTGGCATTTAAGTCGAAATAAAATGCTGTTTTTTAGTGCTGCACTTTTCATTTCTCTTGCCATTGTTGTTCATCTTTCTCCTTATTTTCCGTCTCTTACTGACTTTCTTCCTTCAGTTTCACAGTCTTCTTCTGATTTAGTTGTTGTTGATGATCAAATATCTTGTATTAATCTGCTTCACAATGTACAGTGGAAGAACAGGAATCTGAACAGTTTGAATTCCTCCAAAATTTCATGGAAATGGGATAAATTTGATGAAAAAATGTTAATTTGTGATTTTCAGAAGTTGGGTAGGGTTGATACTAATGATCTGCTAAATGGGTCTTGGGTTATGGTGGTTGGAGATTCGCAATCCCGGCTTTTCGTTCTTTCATTGTTGAATCTGTTGTTGTTTGAGGAAGAAATGGTGAATGTTAGAAATGATCTGTTTAGGAGGCACAGTGATTATCATCTGGTTGTTGATCGAGTCGGGTTCAAGTTGGATTTCATTTGGGCACCGTATAGCGCCAATTTGAGTCGTTTAGTTGTCGAATTAAGTACAAAAAACAGTTTTCCTGATGTTCTGGTTATGGGTTGTGGACTGTGGGATATGCTCCATATCAGTAATGCTACAGATTACGCTGATTCGTTACAGTTATTGAGTCGCGCTGTTAGGGCATTGTTACGGCCTCATTTGTTCTGGTTGGGTATGCCAACATTGATAAACTCGATGTTGAACAGCGAGGAAAAGAGGGTGAAGATGACTGATGTATTGCAGTTTGGATTCGAACAAGGGGTTCATAGTAGTGAACTGTTGCGCCCTGGCGGTCCGTTTGTGTTACTGAACATTCGGTCTTTGAGTGGGAGTTGCGGAGTGAAGTGTACAGACGATGGAATGCATTATGATGCTGTTGTGTATGATGCTTCTGTTCATATTATGTTAAATGTTTTGCTGATACAGTCTCAGCAAAAACTTTAGGTTTCGACACAAAAGTATACTTTTTTCAATTAGTTTGTTTCGGTTTTCTGTTAGTATAGGGACAGATTGTATACGGGTTACGTGATCAGAAGATTAACGACTGTAAACCGATTGCAGTCGAATAGAATGTAGATGTGCAGGAATGCTATGCAGAGGAAACTGTCTGTTTCATATTCATGAGATGTACTCTTTGTCTCTTTTGTTATGCAGTTGATAAATTGTTGATATCAGTGGGTTGGCAGTCATGCTCGCGCGTAGTGACAGCCTAATATACCTTATGTTACTCCGACTCTTTCATTTCAGACACGTGTCTACCGGCTTTTAGGGCATGGGCGGGACTTATCACGCGTAGTGACAGCTTAATATACCTTATGTTACTCCGACTCTTTCATTTCACACACGCGTATGTACCTGGCAATGTGGCATCAAGCAATCAAGCATATGATGCTCGTTCGCACGTAGTGACAACCTAATATCTTATCCCCTCTTATGTTACTCCGACTCTTTCATTTCAGACACGTGTCCATCGGCTTTTAGGCTATGGGCAGGACTGACGGAGGCCATCCCGAGCAGAGTCCCGGTCCATGCTCTATCGGAAAGTCGATCCCTCACTATATATTATAGACATCCCCAGACCATAATGTGGGAAATTGTTACCTGAAAACTGTAGTCGGAAAGCAACTAAAATTGTTTAAATTGTTGTTAATGAATACTTAAAACGCCTTTGTTTTGGACTTTTGGTGTAAAAGGAATGAATTTGAAGATTTGAATTTAATCAAATGAGTGAGTGATTGAGTATCACCTTCTCGTAATTTTATCAACTAAGTTAGTTAATATCTGAACATCTTTGTAATATTCGCAATAACTTTAAATTATTATCGTCAAAAGTAAATGGGTGATTATTTTATACTCACAAAATCAACCGAAGGTCTCCTTTCAGACGCCCTATTCCATTTGAAGGTTTTATCACATAAGGTCGATCTGAAACTCTCAAACAGACAGTAGATTTCTCCCTTGTGAATTGTGATAGACATATTCATTACAAACTTACAGGTAGATAAGAAGACGAAACAAATTATTACTCCTTAGACATTCTGCTTTTGTCTTATTTACCCACATGAATAATATTTAACTCGTCTCATTAAATTCACGACCGGGATCCTGTCAACACTCACGAGTCACGACTGAGAATCTGTATTAAACGGAATAGGCCGTCTAAATCGAGAATTTGTGTAGAACCAAAGCAAATAATGGCCAAGTATAAGTGTCAAGAAGTAATTTTTACAACATCCAGCTAACAACATGAAATGAATAAAGTAATGAATAATAATAATAATAATAATAATAATATCTTAGAAAGATCTTTACCGTAGAAAAATACTTGGCTGATATTTTAGACTAGTACTTTCCAAAATAAACAAAGAAAGAAAACACCAAATTGATGTTCATGTTAGGAGAGTACCCACCTTATCTTCCTTTCAACACTACTCTACAGTAAAAGCACAATTTGATTACGATATTTTAGAGTCCCGGTTATTTGTTGTCCTATTTTATTTACAGGTGTTTTAGTTTACGTTATTCTTTTTATTCTAAGAATGAACTTGAAGAACAGTTTAATTATTCAGCGCGATTTGATCTACTTGTTATTTAGTACTTCCTCCATTTTTATATAATGTACCCATTTTATTAAAATACTACACTCATATATTCAACAAATGGGTACATTATATAAAAACGGAGGATAGTAATTGATGTTCTGCTCCTTTTTTGGACTTTATGTCAAAATCGAAAGGACGACAATTAACCGAGACGTGCGTAGGGAGTACTTTTTGTTATTTTTATAGTTAAAAGGTTATTCTCTTATTTTGATATTTTATAAAATATCATTAAAAGGTAAAAAAGTAGATATTTCAAAGATTCTCATGAAAATAATTGCAAGTATAAGGTGGCTAAAGAATACGATAATATTGTAAAACGGGTTAATTTGATGACGTTATTTCCACTCAGATATTCAGTGACTAGTTGAGTAAGATCTTCTTGTTTTATGTTAAAAAAGGTTGAATTTAACTGAATAAAGCTGAAATGAACTGAATAAAGTTAAAATAAGAGTTAATTTGAGAAAAACAAAGGTTAATTAAGTTGAATTGAACTGAAATAAACTAAAATTCAGACAGAAAAGAACAAGCAATTTCTCGGAAAACGGTCTCTTAATAAATTTATTATCAAACGCACCATTTTATACTTTAAATAAAATTTGGGCCAAGTAATTTATGTGGCTCCTCTTTGCCTTACCGACCTAACCAAAACACTAAAGGAACCAACAATGAAAGCAACATAAACCAATAATTCATGTGGTCACTTATTTGTTTCACATATTCTTATTTGCAACGGCACTATCCGTCGCAAGCTTGTGACAGATACCGTTTTCTCTCACAAAATACCCACTTTTTCTCTCTCTCCGACACTATTTTTGTGGTTCCCTTTCTCCACTAACTCATTTGTATCCATTTTGTCTCACAAAATATCCGTCACAAATGGTGACCCGTCGCAAGCAAGACTTACTATATTTGTTTTTGAAAAAAATTAATTTAATTTTAAAAGAAAAAAGAAAAAGAAAATCATGTGGTAGTTATTTATCCATAATTATCCTTTTTATTAATTTCCCACCCATCACTAATCACTACTAATAATGAATTAAATATTGAGTGGACTATAATTATCTACTATAGATAATGGTCTAAACTTCTAAATCAAGTTTAGGTATTTAATATTCCGAAATTACCCTTATTTAATACGGTGGGATATAAAGACGTTAAATAGTACAAGTGGTGGTAATTGCTATAATATTTATTTTAGGTATTCAATATTACCAAAAAGCGGATATTATAATTATATTATATACTTAAATTCGAATTGTTTGAAATGTTATACCAGGTCATGTTTATTTTTTTCTCAGTATTTACACCACGTGTTTGGGTTGTTTAATGAGTTATCGTATTTGATTTCATCCTTAAATAACAAGTTATTATCTATTTTTAAGGAGTACATTTACGTTTGAGACTTGTTTATCGTATGCTATACACTTAAATTTGTTTCTTTCTCAAATTCGTGTGGCTGCTTTAACTTTCCCGAGGAATTGTCTACATGATTTACAGAAGTTTTGTCCCAGAACCCTGCAATCCAAAAAAACCGTGTATTATAACACATGAATTTGAGTTGTTTGAGAGGTTGTACTAGATCATGTTTCTTTTTCTCTCAATGTTATTTCTACCACATGTGAGGGGTCGTTTCATGAGTTATCGTATTCGATTTTCAGCCTTAAATAAGAAGTCTTCATCCATTTTTAAGTGACCCAACAAAAACAACCCAACCCGATTGAGTGGATTGACTCGACCTGTAATTGATCAACTACATCGCCCGATGTGACCTGAAATTCGATTTGAAATGATTTTTTACCTCTTATTCATTAATCCGAAAATGACCTGATCCGAAATAACCCAATCATTTCACTTAAAACAAACCCGACTAGCAACCCAAATCAAACCTAAACTTAACTCAATATACCCCGACCTGATTCAACCCGACCCAAGATAACCCGGTCGTTTCCATTCTAATTACTTAATTAGTACCCATGATAAGATCATTACTCCATATATAAAGAATTAAATATTGAGTGGAATATAATAAATCTAAAGATAATGGTCTAAATCAAGTTTAGATATATTAACATTCCGAAATTACCCTTATATGATACGTGTTGGTATGACTAAAAAAGGGCGGCAATTTGAGTATGACGTGGATAAAAAGGTCAAAAAGTGCATACTGTATCCACCTGGATGGGCCCACCACATTACTTTTGCACTTTTCTTTTCTTTTCTTTTTCTTTTATTTTTTTTTTGGTATTTTTAGTGGCTAGAGATATTTCGAGTATTTTTATACGGTATTTCTAATTTTGTTTGTGATGATAAATATCCCGAGAAGATATCAATCAATTAGGTCTAGGGTTTTCTAAGTTTGGTATAAGGTGGGGTCTATGGATTTTATTGCTCATTTGTGAGTTGCGACTACGATTTTTCTTCCGTTCTGGTGATATATTTACAGTTATTTATATCTCGTTATAAAATAAAGAAAGTGTAAAAATATTACCGGATAAGAGGAGTAGTAGTTGAGAATCTATTTACAATTTGTGTAAGACAGATAAAACAATATTAACAACTTAAATTGCCAATAATCCTGACACCCCACCTACGTGCGAGTAACTAAAACTCAAACTAAAACTATCAAATTGCTTCATGAAGTATCATGTAGTTACAAACTCTTACTTATAATAACTACATCAAATAAACGGGTTAATAGAGTTGGACATGGGTCGGGTCAATTAGTGTCTATCAATTTTGGGTTTATAGAATTACATGTAGGTCATTTTGAACTCATATAATTTTCATGTCTCCTATTATCAAAGTATTCATGGATAATAATCAACGTATAGTAATAAACATTTAAATCAGTTCAATACGAGTTCGTGTCAAACTCAAATCTTGAGTTCAGATATCTAATCGAGTACAAGTTGACACATTTTAGCCAGATCAAATTTCTCAAACCTACTCATAAACAATTATTTCCTCCATTCAAATCCAAAGTGTCTATAAGCGTTTTGCACTAATATTAAGAAAGATGTTAAAAAATCATTAAAAGTACAATTGGGTGTGTGTTAATGTTTTTTTATTAATTAAAATGTGTGATAGTTGATTAATGGTATGTCATTTAATAACATTTTATGTAAATAGAGGTTGTCCCATAAGAACACTTTAATCATTTTCTTTACTTTATTAGTATATGAATAAAAAAAAAGAAATATGTGTAATTTGGATATAAATGGAAAAAATATAAACAAATTCTCGTAATTAAGAAATGAGCAACTTTAGATCCGAACCCAAAAACCCAAATTATAAACACAAATTCTTATTTGCAACGGCACTATCCGTCGCAAGCTTGCGACGGATATCGTTTTCACTCACAAAATACCCACTTTTTCTCTCTCTGCAACACTATTTATATGGTCCCCTTTCTCCACTAACTCATTTTGTATCCATTTTATCTCACAAAATATCCGTCACAAATAGTGACCCGTCGCAAGCAAGACTTACTAAATTATACTCCCTCCATTCATTTCCACTTGGTACATTTGCTTTATGCACGGGTTTTTACGCATTGTTAAAATATTAATAAAAGTACAACAAATAGGTGTAAAGTGTTAGTATTGTGTTGAAAAAGTGGGCCTTAATAGTGTTTTTATAGTATTATAGTATTAAAAGTACAACCAAATAAGGAAAGGTGCAAAGTGGATTCGAATGGACCGAAATAGAATAGGTGCAAAGTGGATATGAATGGAGGGAGTAAAACATCATCACAAAGTTGTTCAAAATGTCCATCCAAGTAATAAAACCAAAAGTGCAACAAAAGAATACCCTAGAGACCTAAACAACAAACCGAACACGTGTCACAATATTTATGGCTAATAATCCAAAATAAAAACCCTTTTTATTTATTTTTATTTAATTTTTTTCCCCAAAAAAGCAAAAAAGCAAATGCCACGTATTAATAAAAATTAAAAAGCGCAGAAACGAAACAATAGCCACAAGTTTCTTCAACCCTATTCTACACAATTCCACCGAATATAATAATATTAAAATAAAAAAAATAAATTAAATAAAAAAATAAAATAAATATCCGACGTCGTATTATACATACCCCTCCAAAAAAAAATCCTACAACACTTACTTCTTCTAAACTTTCCTCTTTCTTTCCTCCACTTTCTCTCTCTATAATCCTACGTCGTTTCACTTTCTCTCTCTCTTTAATCGGAAATATCTTCGCCATGGTTGTTCAAGTAAGTTTCATTATCTTATTCATTCATTGTTTTCGTTTCGGCTTTTGTGTGAGACGGTCTCTCGTTAAGACGTTAAGTTGTCTTTATTATGACGTAAATGTGAATTAAATAAATAACCTAGACCGATGGAGAATGAAAAAAAACGATTTTTCTAGCTTGTGTGAGACGGTTTTTATATTAGTAAATAAATGTAATTACTGAAAGGTCTGGTTTTACGATAAATTTGTGTAAAATCGTTCTACAGTAATGCGAGTAAATGAAAATTTAAGAAAATATCGTATAAAATGTCTGTTAATTTCCGTTGAGATATTTTTAGTTTTTGTTTTTTCGGAGGAGTATTTTAATTAAATTTTAAAAAAATTAAAAGAAAAATTAGATTAATTGGAGAAAGTAGTTAAAAAATTAAATTAATTAATTAAATTGGAGAAAGTAGTTAAGAAATTGGAAGTTTGATTAAAATATCTTTCATGAAAAAAAAAAAGAAAAAAGTTTTAAAAAAATTAACAAAATTAATTAATTAAATTAAATTAAATTAAAAAAATTAAATTAATCAAACGCTTAAAAAATTAAATTAATTGGAGAAAGTAGTTAAGAAATTGGAAACTAAATCTGGCTTCCGATCATTTTTTACCTTTGATTAAAATATCTCTCAAAATATCTTTCACGAAAAAAAAAAAATGATTGAGATATTTGTAAAAAATCACTAGGTGTGGATTTGTGATTAAGAATTTAGAAATTTACTTATTCGGTTCGGAGTGACTAAAGGTAAACAAATGACCGAGACGGAGAATGTAAAATTCAATTTCCCTAATTTGAGGGTTGTTCTAATGTCCGGAGTAAATAAAGGTAAACAAATGATTGAGACGGATAAAATGAACAATATTTTATTGTTATTTACTGAGTATTTTAGTAACGGAAATTCAGTAGTTCTCCTATACGACGATCTCATCCCGTGTTTTTTTTGTGATCACTGCTTATAAAACTGGTCACATGTGCGATCGTTGGAAAGTAGAATTTGTGACGGAAATTATCTTGTCGGCGAGATACTGATGTTCTTGTTTCTCTAATTTTCAGGAGCAGATTAGTAGTCACGAAACCGTTTCAATCGAAAATTGTACGCAATTGGCTATAGATGATAGTCATGTCCCCAAGGTATTGATTTCATTTCAGCTTTTTCGTGCCTCCCTGCACGGATTCGTTACTGATTTATCGGCTTCTAACTCGTCTTCTTCTTCTTCCGTGTTTTGTTGTACTTATGCTTCGTTCGTTATTGTTAACAGATTCGTAAGCCGTATACCATATCAAAACAACGAGAAAGATGGTCAGACGACGAGCATGATAAGTTTCTCGAAGCTTTAAAGTTGCACAGTCGAGCTTGGAAAAAGATCGAGGGTAAATATTTACAACTTTTACCGTCATGGAAAAGAGTCGATGTTATGGTAGTTCTGTTACTGATTTGTGTGTTTTTTTTACGCGGTTTTTACAGAACATATAGGGACTAAGACGGCAGTTCAGATCCGGAGTCACGCTCAGAAGTTCTTTTCTAAGGTTGTTCGTGAGACGAGTAACAGCAATACTAGCTCGACTGAGCCCATCGAGATCCCCCCACCTCGTCCTAAGAGAAAACCGTCACACCCTTATCCTCGCAAACATATGCTTCCGACCCAAAAAGATAATTCTGTGGAAAAGCTAGCGAGATCTGTATCTCCGACCTCAGTTTTGTCTCTGGATGAATTCGTTGAAGCCAAGCAAACCGATTTTTTGCCATCTGATGATACTGCATTTCCGGATGAAGTGCATGCATCTCCATCTCCATCTCCGTCTCCGTCTCCATCTAGTACAGATGATTTAGCTTCAGAGGTATATATCTCGAGAAATTATAATCTACAAATTCTCGTAAGAGATGGTATCATCTATGTTGCTCAGACTCGTTTAGAAGGATTTGACATGGGTGCGTGTCCAAGTGTCGGACTCGGCTATTTATATGAAAAATATGCATATTTTGGTTTAAAATGAGGTGTCGAAATGGCATACCCTTGTCCAAGTGTCGAGTGTCGGACACGGGTACGTGAAAGAATTAGAAGAGTCGGAGTAACATAGGGTATCATAAGAATGACCCGTATAATCTATTGTTTTGATTTCGGTTTTTAGTGGGTCAATTGGTGTACGACTGTACGTTTGTTTGCCCGTGTTCTGAATTCTGATTTCGTGTTACTATCTGCAGACATTGGAACGCTTTCCGAGTATAAATTCGTATGAGAAGCCAGAACCAGTTTCAACGAAGGTCTTTAAACTATTTGGAAAGGATTTAATTGTCCCGATTAGTGACCTCTCACCTTCTTCAGACATGGGGGAAACGGTGTTTCAGGCATCGCCTGAAAATGTCCAAAGTGCCAAGAATTCATGGAATTGTGAAACATTATACTGTGTAGATGGAAGCGGAAACCAGGTGGAGAAACCCGTTCCTCTACCATGGTGGGTTTTCTTCAAGGGTACATCAGTTTCTCCATTTGAATGCCATGGAGTTGAAAATGCTCTCGAGAAAGACAGTTCATGTGCCGATTCAAGCAGCGAGGCGGGACTCGCTGAAAATGACAACTGCAATGCCGATAGTCAGGCTGAATGCAAGCCTAGCAAGGGCTTTGTTCCGTATAAGAGATGCTTCTCGGACAGAGACGGGCAATCGTCAAGTGATAATAAACGTCAAAAACCTCGACTTTGCCTGTAGATGTGAAGCATATACTAGCCAGGTCTTAGATAGCAGGTAGCCGGGTACATGACAAACCCGAGTACAGCATTGGTAGAGATAGCGTTACTCAGTACAGTGACAACGGCACAAAGACGACAATTTTGGTTGCGAAGTATGACGTAAACGGAGCTTCCTGTAAACAGCAACCAGCAAGCGGCCGAGTCCATGCTGTTGCAGACTTGCAGAACCGTTCCTTTTCCGAGTTCACTCGAGAAACATTTTTTTGTCATTGTTTCCGGTTTTTCATTACTTCCATAGGCCTTTTAGGTCTTGTGTAGTGTATAGTTGTATGTCAGCATCCTAACTACATTTTCCCGAGTTTAACCCGAAAATGTGACGATTCATCTTTCTAGTTATCTTTTGTCTAAATCGGGTTGGCACATTTATTTTCGGGTCAATTTAGACTCGGAAAATTCGGTACAGAGTCCGTGACAGGTCGATTTTTAGTTGCGACAGATGATGCTTGGCGAAACTGATCGGGTGCTGTATCCCCTTCTGTTGCCTTGCACTCTTGCAGGCCGGAGTACGCACTTTGTCGAACGATCTGTAGTCTCGTCTGCTAGTACTAAGCTCTGAAGTGCCGCTGAACGCGCCATTTATCAGTAACGAGAACTCGAGAAGGAAGAAGGTAATACTCGGTGTTATATCACCGAATTCTCGCGTAAATGGGAAAAAATCAAATCGAGTATCGATAGAGGTATACAATTATTCAATCGTAAGTCCAATCGTAAATCAAGCTCCGTAGTTTTGTTCAGTTTCATTCAATTTACGTTTCTCTAGGGTTCGATACCCAATAACTATACATTTATACCGATACTAATAGTACCTAAAAACATTACCGGTTCATGTGTAGCGAGCGCGTATTTATATCTAAGACGGTTTTTTATCGAGCTTAGATACCGACGAAGAGCGCGTATTTACATCTAAGACGGTTTTTTATCGAGCTTAGATACCGACGAAGTAGTACTAGTTGATCGTAACGGAAGCAAGCTATTTAACATTTCAGCAAGTCTTCTTTGTGACGGGTATATCCGTTATAAGTTTGCACGGGTTAAATACTACTCTACATTGGTTGATAAGACAAAACAAAATGTTATTCTCTGGCAGTTTGCTTTTGTCTTATCTAGCTATATAGGTAGTATTTCACCCGTCGCTAACTTGGATAACGTAGAATCGTAGACCTAGTACACCGTAACTAATTAAATAACTCTCATTTTATTATTTATTAATAGATCGGGAAATTTTTAAAATATTCCAAATTCAATATTCTCGTCGGTTTGGTGTACGATGACGAGATACACCGAGTAAACCTACGAATTTTTCCGACCCAAACCGACATTTGAATTCGGTTAGTTATTAGTTACATAGATCGTTACTTGGCAAGTTAGTTAACAGAAAAAAACAATGAGAGTTTTGTTCTTCAAAATTTTCCAAATTAACAAACATTTTTCTCCCCCAAATTCGCCAATTTCATTTGGTCCATTCAATTTATTCAATCAGAAACGATGGAAAAAACCGGCCGATACGGCACAAACCCGGTTAGAGAATCGAACCCGAGACCTCAAATTGGACTTACTGAATTCCCAACTCAGGAAACTTAACATTGCACTCCACCTGTTCGACTTAATGTCTCAAAGAAGTCGGCCTTATGTTTCTGTACAGATTATGTCTAGGTGGGTTAAGGTGGTTGGACTTAATGTGAGTATGGGTAATTTTATCAATGAATACCCACATGTTTTCGAGGTTTTTAAGCACCCGGTGAGGCGGAATATTTGTTGTACTATTAGGAGTAAGATGCTTGATTTGATTGAGGAAGAGAAGGGTGTTGTGAGAGAAAGGGAGTTGGATAATGTTAGGATGTTGAAGAAGCTTTTTATGATGTCGAAAGAGGGTACGCTCCATTTACATGCTTTGCGCTTGGTTAGACGAGAGTTGGGGTTGCCGGAGGATTTTAGGGAGTCGATATTGAGGAAGTATTCGGATGATTTTAGGTTTGTTGATACGGAGATTGTGGGTCTAGTGGAGAGTGAAAGGGATGAGAATTTGGCATTTGCAGAGGTCGAGGCGTGGAGGGAAAAGGAGTATAGGGAGAAATGGTTGAGTGAGTTTGAGATCAAGTACGCATTCCCGATAAATTTCCCTACAGGGTACGAGATTGAGAAAGGGTTTAGAGAGAAAATGATGAATTGGCAAAGAATGGCCTATGTGAAGCCTTACGAAAAAGAGGGCACGGGGAGTCGTACTAATGCAGGAAGTCTCCGTTCTGAGAAGAGAGTTTTGGGGATTGTACACGAGATTCTAAGCTTGACAGTTGAGAAAATGATGCCTGTTGAAAGATTTATGCATTTCCGAAAGGATTTGGGTATTGAAGTGAATATACGCGAATTCTTGTTGAAGCACCCTGGAGTATTCTACATCTCTACAAAAGGAAACACTCAAATTGTTTATCTTCGAGAAGCTTTTAGCAAGGGTTGTTTGATTGAACCCAATAAACTTTATACTGTTCGGAGGAAGATGTTGGCCCTCATGTTACTTCGTCGTCGTAATACTGAAGTTTTAAAGCAATGCGAAGTTCAGGAGGAGGAGGAGGAAGAGGAACCAGTTCTAGCAACTGATAAAGCTGTGGTAAGTAAAAGAGATGGAGAGTGGATCATCCCATTTTTGGAGAAATCTGAGGATTAAACTTGGTAATAACTTTAGGTGAGTATCGAGTACATCTTTTACCAATGTTAAGTGATTTCATGTCATGTTACGCATATTTTCTCATGGGATGATTTAGATGATGCTCATCGTGTCATGTTTCTGATGAAAACCTCCTGTACTTGTCTCTGATGTAGCTCTTAGGAATGTTTCAATTTTCCTAGTGCAGTTTGTGGAATATGTGCGAAATTATTGTTTTCCATATATGGTGTTTTCATCTTCTGCATTTTGTTTTTCATTATTAGCTCTAAGCAATATAAATCACTAGGAGTAATGGCCTCATAGGATTCTGAAGTCGGGCATGTAAATTTCGGATGATTTGGAATAGTTAGCAATTTAGGTCATGATTTTGCCTACTAACTAGCTAGCATTAGCACCTTTGTTCCATATTTGAAATGTTCGATTGTTGACCTATAACTCTTACGTTTAATGCTCGTCCCTAACTTATTTCACACCATGTGTGCATCTCTGCATATAAAAAATCCTGGATATGATCAGGGTCTTCTAATGTTCAAGTAGACTGACTGACAGTCCTTCGTACAGTCTGTTGGATGTTGCTTTATGCCTTTGTCTGTTTGGTTTTGAAAAATATTATTGTGGTAATGGAACTTGTGGCTCGGAAGTCGGAATGTTGGAAGGTATGCCATTGCTCAAAACCAGAGCTCTGGGCCCGTGACAATGTTTTTGTTACCGTTCATTTCTTTAGGTATGGAAGGCTCTAAGAATCTTCAGACTGGGGGTGTGTGTGACCATATTTGAAGTCTTTGTGCCCTTTTGATTTAGCGATGACTTTACCTATTCTAAAAGGTACTCCTGAAACGGCTAAATAAGCGAGCATAACTTTCAGTGGTATAATCCATAAAAATGTGGCCTGTGGCTTGGGGGGATGTCCTTTCCGAAGGAAATATGTTGAAATTATTGTTTTTAGTTTGGGCACGGGTCTCTGGTTCTTGCATAAGAAAATTGATAACTGTATTTGATATGTAACTTGCAGAACTTTTAGAATTACGGAGTACAATTTATACAATGTATATGCTTGATTACAATCTGAATGCACCGAAGTTAATGGACACATTCTAAAAACAATTACAGTTATAAATAGGGTAAATAAATGTATTTATGAAGCAAAGCCATTTGGCTGTTAATAAGTCGAGAAATGGGTCCAACTCAACAGCAGTAGGAGGAGAAGGATCATCAGCAGTTTCAGAGTGATATATACTGGTCCAAACTTTTTGGAAGAGGTGACCTTGTCAAAGCTTGTTGTGTGCGAACTTAGGCTCCGAACCACCTACATGCCAAGGTAAGATTGATTATGTTAAGAAAATTTCGAGTTCCTCGACACTATTTAGCCCATTATATTGTAGATCATTATGCATTCATTTACCTCCTGATCCTTGGTGGTTGACGCCTGGAGTTAACAGATAAAATAAAAATTAGTCATTTTGAAGTTACAAAAGATATATGGGAATATGGGATGAAGTGCACTATAAACTATATGTCTATGTGAATGCTTCTTGTAGATCGGACACTAGACGGTTTATCGATGCCCGTTCGCATGGACAAAGTTCTTAGAAGTAAAGATTTAGGTTAGAGAAGTGTTACATCTAGTACAATGTCATGGTTTAAAAACTCTCTTGTGCAAGTTTTGGGCTAAGTTCCCCTGAACCTTTGAATCATCATCATGTCTGAACTTACGGTTTGACAACGTACCCAAAACTTAGCATACTCTCTCTGTGATGATGTCCAGTTGTTGAGCCAGATATATTCATGTTGTGCATAAACAAAATAGTATATGGAGAGAAAAAAAAGCATGCCTTTTCAAGGACTGCGGTCTTACTGTGATCTGTGGCACTGGCTTCGGTACTTCAAGAATGGGAATTGGCACGGTCTTTGCCTGTAGCAATTTCATACGAGTATTAGAGACCTTGCACAAATTTCCTTATTTATGGATTTCATAGGACTTACTCAGCACCTATATAGGAGACTTACCAATTTTCTAAATTCAAGATTGTAGAACATGTCGACATATCTTTGTTTTGCTTGTTTCTGGTCTTTCTTCAACATTTTCCAGAAAGTATACATGCAGCCCATATTCAAAACTTTATTTGCATAGATCTTCCATGTGTAACTGCAAAGTGAAACAAATATGGGTCTGTTAAACAAAAAATCGTCGGTATAGAAGTAACAGATCTATGCTAATTAAGTGATGCATTTTGTTTGGATGGCAATAATGTTATGTACACAAACTTAGGAAAGGATTTTGTGATTTCTCGATTACCATTCATATATTCGTTGTAAACTGGCTTCTGAGATCGTATTCCAGTATTCATCTTCATCCTTGCATTTCTGGAAAAAGTTAGCGATCTTGTTGCTCGACTCATCTCCATTGTGGGGGTCAATATGAAAGCCGGAGACCCCATCAATAATAATCTCAGCTGGGCCACCTTGATTTGTGGCAAAAGTGGGCAATCCACAGTTCATGGCTTCAATGACTGTAAGACCAAATGCTTCATATAAAGCAGGCTGCACGAACGCGCCTCGAGTATCTGCTATGCAACGGTATAACTCTCCGTTTCTATATTTATCTGTCTGTGCAGCTATCCATCTAAACTGTCCCTTCAAATTGTATTTTTGTATTAACATGTGCATCTTTCTGATTTCAGCCATTTCTTCTCGATCTTTGGATTTTGAAGGATCAAAGAAGCCTGCCACAATTACAAGGTTGACAAGATTCCTCAATCTTTCATTCTTGCCATACCACTCTGTTAGCCCTGTAATATTTTTAACAGTATCCAGCCTTGCCATAGAGAAAATGATCGGTTTCTTCTTGTCTTGCAGAAATCCACTGTTCAAAGATAACACACTCATTTTCCGATAATTTGATATTTGAGAATATAGTGTTTGTGGCATGTATATTATGGAGTCATGATTACTTACACGTGTTCATCGTTATCAATATCATTATAGAGCAACTCTTGTATGGTTGGATGAAATTGTGTGAATCTTTTTTGGGTTTCAGTGAAGGGGAAGTAGACAGTTTGGTCAGCACCAGGGGCAGCTATGTTGAATTTAGGATCAAAGACATTGATGCCTGAAACTACCCTGTATAGGCCAGGAAGAGTGTACGCTGCATGGCTTTCGTACTGGCCAGGTCTCTCTTTGCTGCAAACAGGTAACTCCCACGTTAGTTTTCCCGATTAGTCTTTTCTTGCCTGAAGAATGTTTAGATCGGTAGAATTTTTTTATGTGACTAGCGGAGTTTGAGACTTAGACGATCACCCCTGGCACATACTTCTAACCCGTATCTAAAAGGACTTAATGAGCAAAATATTTTATTTCTAACCTTCCTGCAATTTCTTGATAAGTGCTTGTGATGACAAAATCTGCCGAGTTCATTGCAATTACATCTGCAGTGAACTGACATGAAAAATGATATTTGGGATCTTTTTCCCTCCAGCTGACGTCTGAATCTTCATACTTGGTCTTCTCCAAGGCATGTGCTATGGTGGCCTATTTCAATACGGAACGGTTAGCACTTTGAATTGAGTCATGTTTCATTGTACAGTGTTTGTAAACATGATGTAAACAACTAACTATACATACCAGAGTCACCCCAAGTTTTTTCGCCATGAGCGATGCTACTAGGTTTCCGTCTGTGTAATTTCCAATGATGAGATCAGGCTTTCCTTCCATAAGTTCTAGGATCTTGGTTGTGGCATCCTGATGTCATATAAAAGAATATTATCATTAATCATTATGTCAAGTGGAAAAAACATCTACTAAATCAGTTGATGCAATCAAATGGAACGAAGAAAATACTTGCCTGAGTGAACCTCTCTAGATATGGATATATGTCAAAACGCGAGACCCATTGGCGGAGAATCCCATTTTCTGTCTTAAAAGGAACCCGGAGAATGTGAGAGTGCTTTGTACCCTCAATGGTTTCCAGTTCCTGATTGCACTTGGTTCCTTGCGCTTCTGGTATTAATCTTGTTACCTATGTGTTTTCATATAAACGAGAACAATTAGAGTAGGCACATGCTAAGATAAAAGTGTTTTCATATTTAAGCATAAGATTTTGACATAGTTTGATTGCACATTTATGTATTTTAGTTAATTTTGTAGGATCTTACGATTCTACGATCCGATCCTAACGATTCGATCCTAGGAAGCTCATCCAAAGTAGGATCCCGATCCTAACAACATTGAAATCACCCTTATGCTATGTTACTCTGACTCGGTTTGAAGGGTCGGACACGGATACGTATCCAAATATCAGACACGGATACGTATCCAAATATCAGACACGGCTATTTTATGAAAAAAGTTCAAGTTTTTGGTCTAAAATGAAGTGTCCAAGTGTCATACCAATGTCCAAGGATCGAGTATCGGACATGTTTACGTGAGTTCAATTGAAGTGTCGAAGTAACATAGCCCTTATGGCTCCCGTAACATCAAACAATGAAACAAAGATGATATTGTGACATATTGTTCTCACCACTATAATCTGAGGCTTTACGTTGAGCCCTTGGTTCCGTATTCTGATAAGCAGTTCTTCCTCCATTGCTCTGACTTGATCCAGAATGTAAACCACCTGCGAGTAGCATATAAACCGTGTTTAAACGTAGATTTCATGTTTATTTTGCAGGCTGGTATTGCTTCAGAGAACATACCTGGCCTCCCGTGTCTGGCAAGCCTAGGACATTTGCTTGTCCGAAGTAGCCATGAACTGAGAATATTACGATGTTGAAAACTGTTGGGAGCCTGCCGAAGAACGTCTCTACATTCAGGGGATCAGGTGCTTGGAGTACCTCAGAGAGTGACCTCATTGTCTCTTTGACTCTTGCTGCAGTATTTCCCCACCCTTTCTCGAAACCCCACTCCTTAAACCTGGAAAAATATTCGAATCACAATATTTTTATCTTTTCAAAGACATGTATAATGAGATGGTCTCACTTTTAAATAGCTCGGAAAGTCATTGAAACTTGTCGGCATCAAATAGCCCTCGTGGCTCCGTTTACACCTTAATGCTAAGGTTCTATGTTACTCCGACTCTTCTAATTTCCTCGCGTACCCGTGTCCGATACTGGGCACTCGGACATGGGTATGACACATGGACATCTCATTTTAGACCAAAATGTGCATATTTTTCAATAAAATAGCCAAGTCCGACACTTGGACACGTACCCGTGTCGGGTACTTCTAAACGAGTCTGAGTAACATAGCTATGGTTAGACGCATCGGCGTAGTTACAAAAGGGTGAGGCTCCTATAAGATCTAAAACCCGGCATTTTTGTTAAGTTTTACCGTGATCTCAGTTTCTTAGGTGTCGTCACTTTCAAGATTTTCAGGGCCTGCTGAAGATCATACACTGAGATGAATGTGACATACCTCAGCTCAAAGTTCTGAAATGGTGTATCTGGAGGAAGTGACGAAACAAACACGTCAGCGACTACCAATGCCGCCTGAAGCTTCGCTGGTGTATTCAGTGTCTCGTTGATCATAAGTTTCTGCAAATTTCAAGCTCAGTATTTTGGCTGTGAGGTAAAAATGCTGTTCCATATGCTTTTACAATTTACTGCTTACATCGTCAAGGTGCTGCAACGATAATAGGTGCTCTACTAGAGGTTTTGCAGCCTCCTTTTCTGACCAAAGTTCTGAACATAAGAACTTTGAAACAAAATGCATCCCTTTTCCTATCGAAGATGAGAGTGTAAGGCGCGGGGTAGAGTACTCGAGTGCCCCAAAGTCCACTTCTAACGCATTGTCATCCTTCGCCCTGAAAATTTCAGAAGCGGTTTGAGTTGATCTCATATAGTCATATGTGAGGTCGTCCTATGCAAGACTCGTGGTATAAGTAAAATGTGTTGAGTTGACACTATGTTGCTCGGACTTTTCAATATGACCTCACGTACCCGTGTCGGACACTGGACACTCCGACATGGGTAGGACACTCGGACACTTCATTTTAGACCAAAAACATGATTTTTTTCACAAAAATAGAAGAATCCGACACTTCGACACGTACCCATGTCAGATACTTCTAACCGTGTCCGAGCAACATAGAGTTGACATACCAGTTCTCGTCGTATATGCTCTCCTTAAGTTTCAGGTACTCTGTAGCATTAATGCCTTCAACTGTAAGATCATTTGCATTGACTTTGACGTATTCCCAGTATCCGGGGCTTGGTCTGACTGCAAAGGCCATATGAGGCGGAATGACAGCTGCCTCCTGTATAATTTCCGACAACCCAAGTTTCAAGTGTTAGGCCCTGTTCTTTCTGGCTTAATTTCAGCTCCGTTCAATTTTTTTGGTTGCTTGTATTCCGTTAAGTTTATTTACGTTCAATCAATTATTTTCAATTAATCTCTTCACAAAAGTAACTTTTAATTCAAATAAATTCACTCCACCCCAGTTCCACTCAATTTAGTTCAATTAAGCTCTACTCCAATTTATTCAATTCAGCTCGTTTCAGCCGAAAAGAACAGGGCCTAAGTCTTAATGCTGCAGCAGCGGGAATTCAGGACTGAAAATAAGCATTTCAAGAAGAAATAATAGAAAACCTGAGTAGAACACAAAATGTAGCCAAGGGTGCCTTCTAAGACTTGAGACCGTTCAGCCTGATCATCGATAGATTTCTCGAGCTCATCCATGAGATGATGAAGCTTCATTAACCGTTTTCCCTGCTGTAAGTACCGAGTAAAACACTTCTTCATAAGGTACCGTCTCTCTCTCAGTGCTTCAGGCATATTATCTGCAATTGAGTCAGATTTCAACAATCTCGGTGAGGCAGCCATAATACTTCTGCTATTAAGATGGTTTATATCTTTCGAAATGGTTTATGTTTCTGATGAATTGTGACAGTCGCGCCAAGGTATATATATGAATAAAAAAAACCCGAAAAAATTGCTGGAAGGGACATTGTAAGATGTTTGGCATACGTTAAGGCCATTGCATATTCCTTAATATTGGAATTCAGGAAGGAATATGTTGCAGGAGGGAGATGCTATATCTGATACAACAATGTTATTCAATTCAAACGTGCTTTTGCACCTTTGCTCTTATTCCTTGCCTGTACAACTCATGGAGGGTGTCGTTGCTTGCGACCGTGGTACAGTATGACGGATAAAAGTGAGCGTTTTACGGTAAACAGTGACTATTTTTAAAGAAAAACGATCATTTTTATGGAACGGAGAAAAAAAAGGAACATACATCGGATGTATTACCTCAGATTTTACTTGTTTTGAGCATGTGTTTATTTTTTCCGAGCTTATTACGTTAAATTTTATTTGTTTTTGAGCAAATGTATATTTTTCCCGAGCTTAAGTTAGATTTCAATTTTTTCCGTCAAAACTCAAATTTAACTATAAAAGTTTGATATTCTTAATCCTCTTATCAATACAATCCAAAAAAGATCTCACATGAATATATTTCCGTGAACGGATTGAGAGAAAATCGACGTTGAATACACGATTATGAATAGTGTCAAAACAAAAGTTGGGTGATATAAAAAGAATGGAGGGAGTATGTAACTTTCTTGAGTTTTATTGTAATTTTTTGAATTTAATATCTTAGTAAATAAGCTCAGAAACTTTATAGTAAACTCATAATTTTTAAAACAAAACTCTTAAACATTATTATAGTGCTCGAAAACTATAAAATTGGTGGTAGTACATCGGATGTATGAATGTATGATGCTCTTGGCCAATTCTGTCTAATAAAAAAGACGGGTCAAGGAACCTACATCGGATATAGTACCTCCAATTTTTTATTTTTTTAGCATATAAGTATTTTTTTTTGAGCTTATTATCTCAAACTTTATTTGTAAATGTGTATTTTTTTGAGCATATTAAAGTTTTATAAATTAGATTTTAGTTTTTCCTGTCATAACTCAAATTTAACTAAACTTATATGTAATATTTTTGAGTTTACTGTGATTTTTTAGAGTTTAATGTTTAAATAAATAAACTCGGCAACTTTATAAAAAAAACTCATAATTTCTAAAACAAAACTCAAAATTTTTTACAATAATGCTCAAAAATTATAATTGGAGGTAATATATATGATGTACCATCCACTATTCCACTTACTACAAATGAGGACAAATGTGATCATACGAAAAAATAGCCTCTTGACTTAGAAAATTATACTGGTTATATTTAACGTTAAAATGACGATATTTAGCCGGTCTTTTTGAAGAGATGGATTGTCACAAGACTTGTTTTAAAAATCGCATAAATTCGTAAATCATAAACCAAATTCAAAACCGCGAACATATTTAGAGTTAAGAACCGTCCGTATTACTATAACCCAATAAACATTAATCAGTGAGTCACCCTCCTGCATTTTCTTCTCTATTTTTCGAGACGTAAATTTTTGTACAAGACGGTTTTAATTCTATTTCCTATACACGTATATGGATTATGGAGTATATATTAAGGTAAAACCGCTTTAAAAAAACAAAAATTGGTGTTGTGGGTGTGATTTCTTTTCGAACGCATTTAAATTTTCTTGCATTGTGTTCCTTTAATTTTGCCCATTTAATTTTCTCTTTCGTCACGAAATTGTCAGAAAGATCAGCAGGAAATGGGATCATCATCCAAAAAACCCTCTAAAAAGCCCAAATGTACGTTTATTCTTTAACAATTTTCCATCTTTCTTGCATTTCTTTATTTTATTTAATTTAATTTTTATATTAATGGTGGTTTCAATGTTCTGGGTTATGTTATGTTTATTTAAATTGTTTTAATTATTACAAATTGCATGTTGATTTCTTGTTATAGTGATATATACATATATACAATTGCATTGTGATTTCGGAAGATATGAAGTTGAAATATTTTATTGATTATTGATTATTGATTCTGGGTTTTTAGGATTATAAAAAAAGGGAATTATTTAATTTTATGAGTAGGATTACGGCGAAAATTCTGGGATTTGGGTTATTGGGTCGGGTTATGAAACCCTTTTAGTTAGAGTGGGTAGAAGTTTAAGCGACCCGAGCAGAGCAACTTTACCATTTAAGCTAGCCGATATGTTAGGTTACGGAATTTACGAGATAAGCGCGTAATTTTGAGTTATATTGCTGTTGATATTAGGGAGTAGTTATAGTAGGGTTTAGGGAGGTGTCAATTGTCAAGTATAGAGCTACTTTTGATTGAGAAAGGTTGGATTTTATAAGAAGGATTATGGGGGAAATTTTGGGATTTGGAATTTTGGGTCGGATTATGAAACCCGTTTAGTCAGAGTGGGTAGAAGTTTAAGCATCGGTCTTTAAGCGACCCGGCGACCCAAGCAGAGCAACTTTACCATTTAAGCTAGCAGATATGTTAGGTTATGGAATTTACGAGATAAGCTCGTAGTTTTTAGTTATATTGTTGTTGATACTAGGGAGTAGGGAGTAGTTATTAGTAGGGTTAGGGAGGTGTTAACTGTCAAGTATAGAGCTACTTTGATTGAGAAAGGTTGGATTTTATAAGTAGGATTATGGGGGAAATTTTAGGATTTGGAATTTTGGGTCGGATTATGAAACCCGTTTAGTTAGAGTGGGTAGAAGTTTAAGCATCGGTCTTTAAGCGACCCGGCGACCCAAGCAGAGCAACTTTACCATTTAAGCTAGCCGATATGTTAGGTTATGGAATTTACGAGATAAGCTCGTAGTTTTTAGTTATATTGTTGTTGATACTAGGGAGTAGTTATAATAGGGTTTAGGGAGGTGTCAACTGTCAGTAGCGGATCCAGAATAGTTTCATGTGGGACGAAAAGAAATTGGAACAATTTTAAAGTTTTTAATCTGTATATGCCTTTGCTCATTTGCTTGTATTTTTTTCGCCATGGAGGTGCCGTGGGTGGCACGTGGCAGTTGCCAGTGCTGTATTCGCTACTGTATGTGATGTACTGATGGCGTGGCCATGTCTTTGGCCGTAAATACTCGCAATGACCCTTCTGTGGAATGATTTTGTTCCTTTTGGTGATGCTTGTACTTGCGTACAATGACGTGGTAATAGTAGGTGGAATTAGGTAATGAGTTGAATTAGGGATAGAATTGGATACATCAATGATGTTAGTGAATTCTTCAAGGTTATGTTTGGTCGGTGTCCTCTCAAATGCAATTCAGTTTGATCCCATATATAGGATATGAAGGTGAAAATGAGGAAATAAGAGAAGTGTGATATGTTGGGGAGCGCAATCGAATGTCATGCAATGGTGTTGCTTGAAGTTGGAAACTTTTTTATTAATCAAGTGATGTAATCAAGTAAACTCCTCCACCCGTGATTCCATTACATTTACATGGTAATTACTCGATTGCGAAGTGGTGTAGCGGCCTATATTTGATACCATAATTAGGAATTGTGTAACATTACGCATGTGCCACCGTGCATCATGCTTGCACCTTGCTCTTCGGTTATGGTAGCTTTGATTTCCACTTCCACATGCACCTAAGTTTGGAGAATTGCTACTTCGCAACATAAGAAGCCCAAACGCGTTAGCATTGTTTTGTTCCATCATACCCCGTGTGTCCTGGTCAATTGTTTGCCTATTTCAATTGGGATATCAACTGTCTCACTTCTGAGGTGATACATTATTTTGAATAAAAACTATACAACGACTTGGTTCCAAAATCATATTTTGTTGAAATTGAACTTTGGGGGTCTCTGGGGCAACGCTTTTCTAGTTTTCTGCATTAGGTTTTTTCATGTTTTGTTTTTGGACGCGAGTATCAAGTATGTTTGCCAATGTTCGTGTGCTAACCTAAGAAAAAATGTTTTCATCAGATGAAGGAGATACTCTCTCAGTTTCAGATATACCTTCCACTTTCGTATTTATACGAGAGTTGAGTGGTACCATTAGTCATTAGAAATCTCTGTACTTGTATTCTTTTGATTATTTTCATTCTTCTAGGATAAATAGTACTCCGTATATTGTTATTTAAGCGGAAAAAGAACAAAAATACGAGTATTTCTATACGACCTCTAAACTCACATAGTCACATGGTATTGAATGCCAAAGGTATATCTGAAAGAGTAGCTGTATTTATCACCGTCTTTTGAAAGTAGTATTTGCTGGTTTGTAGGCTTGTAGTCGTGTAGCCGTGTAGCCGTGTAGGAATATTTGTTAAGTTGTTCAATGGTTTTGCTGCAGATTCTAGGTTCACCCAGCAAGAGCTTCCTGCTTGCAAACCAATTTTGACACCAGCATGGGTACAGTATTACTGATCTATTTAATTATTTCTCTGATTCTTTCGGTTAGACAACATTTCATCTAGTAATAACATAATCTGTTTCCGTTTGATCAGGTTATTACGGTGTTCGTTGCTGTTGGAATTGTCTTCATTCCTCTTGGCCTGGTTTCGTTGTCTGCATCAGAGCGTGTAAAATACTTAAAAATCTTCTAAGTGTATGTTTTTGAAATCAGACTAATAGAATATTATGCTGCATGATAATGAACTTTTCTCTGATGCATAGGTTGTCGAGGTTATCCGCGATTACCATGAAGACTGTGTTCCCCCATCTTATAAGAAAGATATGATTGGATATATCCAGAGTGTCGACGTTGACAAAACATGCTCAATAAATATGACTGTAAGTCTCATTTCTTGATCAGAAAATGAAATAAAAAGTCGTAAAATTATTTCTATAAAGTCCGACAAGAAATAAATTTCATATTTCAGGATCATAGTTATGCAATGGACTTTATTCAAAAGACGATTTTAATTATCAATTATGGACAACCTATCAATCAAATGTAACTTGTTTAAAACCGTTACTGATAATAATGTGGACATTTTCAGGTTCCAAAGCAAATGAAGCATCCGGTTTATGTATATTATCAGCTTGATAACTTCTATCAAAATCATCGTCGGTAAGTAAGCTAAGCAGGAAGGATAGGAATATCAATTACTTTTTGTGCTTATCTATAGACTATAGAGTAGTAACATCACTTGTCTATGACTTGTCCGAGTTCAGAGTTCAGAGTTCAGAGTTCAGAGTGCTTTTGGTATTCGGAAGGTTAAATTATAATATGAAATTGATAGTTTGATACCCAATAAAACATTTTATATGATCATTTGATTAAATCTATATTTTCATGATTTTATATGTTGAAATTTTTATTTAAAGTATTGGACTTTACGTATTTCAACTTTAACTTAGTTTTAAACTCATACCACTTACAATTGAAACAAACACAAGGTATAAGGAAGAGTTCCGACCCCGTAGTCCCATACCACCAAGTATGATTCCTGACTCCAAACTCATACCCATGCGCGAAACAAACGCCCTCTTATAGAACTACAAGAGTAGCAGTTGTGTTTATCTTAATGATTCTGCTATTGCGGTTACACTGATCTGTAGCAGTCTGTTAGGAGATGTGATATTTTTTATCTGGTACTTAGGAAGTAGAGTGTTATAGCGGGAATCACGGTGCTACTTTAAGGCTAATTATTAATACATATACTTCTCGGCTTCTTGCTTCCGAATAATTTGGTTGGAATCTAAAGTGGGTTTACTGCATTACTAAATCGGACATAACCACAGCGTCAATACCTAGGGGGAGTGTAGTAGACCAAGGCCGAACATGAGTGAGCTCTTGTTATATACACTCGTGTAATTTAATTGTTATTTTTGTTTCAGATATGTGAAAAGCAGAAATGACAAACAGTTGCGAAGCAAGGCTTACGAGCAGTCCACTACAAACTGTGAACCAGAAGAAACTGCCGGGACTGACAAAGACAAAGCTCCAATAGTTCCATGTGGTCTCATAGCATGGAGTTTATTCAATGATACCTATCAGTTTTCCGTCGATTCAAAGTCACTTGGCGTCAACAAGAAGGGTATAGCGTGGGAGAGTGATCGGAAGCATAAGTTTGGTTCTGATGTATATCCTAAGAACTTCCAGAGTCAAGGACTTATTGGGGGCGGCAAACTCAATTCCAGCATCCCTGTAATGTCAAGTTTCATCTTCACTCTAACCATACATATAACTTAGAAAAACGATTTTTTCTATAACTTCCCGGTTCTTTTCGGCTGAAACGAGCTGAATTGAATAAATTGGATAGAGCTTAATTGAACTAAATTGAGTGGAATTGAGGTGGAGTGAATTTAGTTGAATTAAAAGTTACTTTTTTGAAGAGATTAATTGAAAATAATTGATTGAACGTAAATAAAATTTGACGGTATACAACCAACCAAAATTGAAAGGAGCTGAAATTAAGCCAGAAAGAACAGAGCCTAAGGGTAATCTGTCATTGTGGTATAAATAGGGTAACTGTCACGGTTGTGGTAATGGTCGTTAAATATAGGTATCAGAATGGCGTGGATGTAACTTAACGCCATGGGTCACAGGCTCACAGCCTATGTGGCCATGATTCCAAATACGTTTATAATGGAATCATCTTTGTATCACGTCTTTTATGGTTCCGTGATACTGTCAAGTTTTCACCTTTCTTTCATGGTTTATCTTGCAGCTTAACGAGCAAGAGGATCTCATAGTGTGGATGCGGACAGCCGCATTGTCAACCTTTAGGAAGCTGTATGGGAAGATAGAGGAAGATCTTGACGCGAATCAGGTTGTCTCAGTAGTTGTCCAGAATAATTACAACACTTACAGTTTTGGAGGTAAGAAGACACTAGTCCTTTCTACGACAAGTTGGATTGGTGGAAAAAACGATTTTCTTGGAGTTGGATATCTCACAGTTGGCGGGCTATCTTTGTTCTTGGCACTCGGATTCATACTGGTTTACATTCTCAAGCCAAGGTCAGTCAGTCAGTTGTTGTAATCTTTGTTGTTTTTTTGATGATCTTCACTAGAGCTGGCAAAAGCTGACCCGATCCGATGAACCCGACCAGACCCGCCCGAAACCTGACCCGATACAACCCGAGAATTGGGTGAATGGAAACCGAACTGACCCGACCTGAACCGACCCGCTAACCGATAGCAGCATTATTTTGTCCAACTCGAACCCGACCTGACCCGAACCAACCCGGCCCGTGACCCGATCTTTCTCAACCTGATAGATGACGTTATAAAGAACTGTCTTAATAATGGTTTAAATGACACCAAATTGATAATTCTTCTTAATTATTCTAATTTAAACTTCAATTAATACATCTATCCATTAATTAAACATAAAATTATCATCTAAAACTTAATATATAAGATAAAATATATGTCAATAACCTGACCCGCTACCCGACCCGAATTGTCACCCGTCGTTGACCCGACCCGAAGATGACTCGACATGAACCGAACCGACCCAAACCCGTCACTGACCCGACATAACCTGAACCCGATATGACCCGACCTACTTTGACCCGACCCGTAACCGCCCCGAGTGACCCGATTGCCACCTCTAATCTTCACTGATAATCTAATCTTCACTGATAATCGCATGTGACATCAAACAATTTTCATGTGCTCTCACTGAGAATTGCCACATGCGATTCGCAACCAATGTAAAATGTCGGAGCACCCTTACAGTCAGTTGCTTACTGATGTTGCAGGGCTATCGGAGATCCATCCTACCTTTCGTGGAACAGAACTCCGGCAGGACACCTGAAGTAGGTTTTTCTTTTATCTTATTTGATGATCTTCGCCTCCCTTAAAAAGAACAAAAACTTTGTATCGCTAAGCCGTTTGATTACTAAGAGGTTATATATAATATGTATCTATTGTAGCATTGATATCGTAAAGCAACTGTTCATAGTATTAGTACCAACTGTCCTTTTTTCCGTCTGTCGAGTGTCGACCATGGATCTTATTATCTGAACGTAGGATCATTTAGAAATAACAGTCCGTCTTGCCCTCCCACTTACCCCTTCCACTTGCGCGGTTGTCTCATTTCACAGGCTTGTAAAGGATGTTCTCCGTCGCAAATGAGAATTTGTGTAGAAAAAAAAAGTGAGTTCTCTTGTCCTATTTTTCTTCTTTGTTAACTCTACTGCTATGTTACTTAGACTCGTTTAGAAGTATCCGACACGGGTATGTGTCCATGTGTCGGACTCGGCTATTTTGTTGAAAAATATGCATATTTTGGTTTAAAATGAGGTGTCTAAGTGTCATATTCACGTCGGAGTGTCGAGTGTCGGACACGGATACGTGAGGAAATTAGAAGAGTCGGAGTAACATAGCTCCCTGGGCGAGCTCTTTTTCTTGGTTAACAACCATGGTATTGTTTTTGCTCGAAAGGGAGTCACAAGGTGATATTTGATGTTGACGGGGAGAGTCATGAGCACGACCGTTCATGATTTTACCGACTAAGCTAGTCAATATTTGAAAATCGACTTTCAATGTCAACACCTTTGAATGAATTACCATACAAACATACATTGATGGACACTTTCCTCCCTGTGTTACATCATAACATATATAACACAAATTTGTGCCACAAAACTGAACCTAATCAGAAACCAAAAGCATTGAATGATTGTAATAAAATTACATTAGTTAAGGCAAATTAGATATTTTAACATAAATTCTCATTTGTAATGAGCTAAATCTGTCACAAACTTGTGAAATGAGGCAAATTTGCACATGGGAGGTCAGGTCGGGGGGACAAGCGGGAGGGGCTGTGAGAGGTCACAAGTATGTTACTGTCCACGGACCGATATTTTAAACCATCAAATATATTTTTGCTACATAATGCCTAGTTTAGACAACTTTGATATTTTAAAACTTAAAAAACGGAAATATTAAATATTTTAAACCATCAATCAAATTAGTGATGGAGTTTACGGGGTTAGTAAGTGCGTTCAGCCCTATTAATTGAGATTTTCGAAATTTTTAGTTTAATTTTTTTGAAATATTTTGGAGTGTATCTTGTACGGTTACCTATTGCCCTTTTATCATGTTCGCTCGTCCTAAGTTTGAATCCTGACTCTGCCTTTGCATCAAATTTTTTTTTTCACATAATGCATAATTAGTGATTAGTTAAGACAAATTGGATATTTTAAAATATCAAACATGAAAATAATTGGTGCAACTTTTGGACAAATTAGATAATTTTAAACATCAAAAATGGAAATATTTGGTACTTAATTAAGACAAATTAGATATTTTAAACATGGAAATAGTTGGTGTTACATTAGAGAAATTTGATACATTAAAACAACAAAAATGGAAAAATAGTTAGTGTGCTTAGTTAAGACAAATTAGATATTTTAAACCATTAAACATGGAAATGGTTGGTGCTTATTTTTGATGGTGGTGGTCATGTTTAGCCAACTCAACGGGTATATCCGTCAAAAGCTTGTGACGGATCAAATTTTACTGAAAATTATGGGTAGGTAAAACAAAAGCAAGAATGTATAGGTAATCACAAAGGCTTGTCTTTTTCTTCTCAGGTAGATTTTATTTGACTCGTAGCAAATTTTGACTGATATTACCCGTCACAAATGAGATTTGGGATGGTTAGCTTTGACAATCTTGTAAAATGATGAGTAACTAGTTTATAATTTATGTACGGTAAATATAAAGTTTTGTTTTGTAAGGGTGTTGTTTACGGAATTTAAATTAACGGTAATTAATTTCTCATGTCTCATTCTTGTATTTTAATTTGAGAAAAAATAAATTAAATGGAACAAAATTAATCAAAAACATTAGCAATGAGTCGTGCTGTAGACGGATATTAGTTAAGCATTTAGTAGTTATTATAGGATATAATGAGCCTATAAACAAAGATTTAAGTTAAAAAAAATCTGGATTCTAAGATAGCCAAAAATAATCGATTTTTAAGGTTAAAAATCTCTAAATCCGCACCGTAATACCTTAATACCATATAAAAATGACTCAAATTGTTAAAATTGAGATAGGTTTTAAAATAGACACATTTAGAGTCCGTAAGATTATTTTATAGTTGTGTTTGAAATAGACAAAATAAGATTTATACTCTATTTTATGTTGTTTTGAAAAAAATATGAGCATCCAGTATTTATTATAAAAAATAATGACCCTATAGACAAAGATTTAGGACCGACAAAATCCGACTTCTAAGATGGTCAAAGATAACCGATTTTGAAGGTTATCCACGTTTTTTATGCCGACAGAATCTCGAGATAAAAAATCTCGAAATTCACACCATATTAGTTTAATAACATATAAAAGTTACTCAGGGTGTTAAAATTGTCATACAGTTTAAAATTGACACATTAATAGACCTTACGATTATAAGATAGGTCGTGTTTGTAATAGATAAAATAACGTTTATACTCTATTATAAATTGTTTTGAGAAAATATTGAACATCCATTATTTATTATAGGATATAATGAGCACATACACAAAAATTTGGGAGAAAAAAAATTTGGGTTCTAAAATGGCTTAAAATAGCCGATTTTGAAGGTTACTATCCACGTTTTTTAGGCCGACAGAGTCTCGAGATAAAAAATCTCGAAATTCGCACCATATTAGCTTAATACCATATGAAAATATATCAGAGTGTTAAAATTGCCATACGGTTTAAAATTGACACATTAATAGGCCTTAACATTATATTCTAGGTCGTGTTTCAAATAGATAAAATAAGGTTTATACTATATTATAAAATGTTTTGAGAAAAATTTGAACATCCATTATTTATTATAGGATATATTGAGCCTAAACACAAAAATTCGGGAGAAAAAAAATCTGGGTTCTAAAATGGCTTAAAATAGCCGATTTTGAAGGTTATTATCCACGTTTTTTAGGCCAACAGAGTCTCGAGATAAAAAATCTCGAAATTCGCACCATATTAGTTTAATACCATATAAAAATTACTCAGGGTGTTAAAATTGTCATACTGTTTACAATTGACACATTAATAGACCTTAAGATTATATTATAGGTATAATAGATAAAATAAGGTTTATACTCTATTATAAATCACAAATTCTTATTTGCAACGGGACTATCCGTCGCAAGCTTGTGACGGATACCGTTTCCCCTTACAAAATACTCACTTTTTCTCTCTCCCCAACATTACTTATGTGGTCCCCTTTCTCCACTAACTCATTTTCTACCCATTTTATCTCACAAAATATCCGTTACAAATAACGACCCGTCGCAAGCAAGACTTACTAATTATAAATTGTTTTGAGAAAAATATGAACATCCATTATTTATTAAAGAATATAATAAGCCCATACACAAAAATTCGGGAGAAAAAAAAATCTGGGTTCTAAAATGGCTTAAAATAGCCGATTTTGAAGGTTATTATCCACGTTTTTTAGGCTGACAACGTCCCGAGATAAAAAATCTCGAAATTCGCACCATATTAATTTAATAACATATAAAAATTACTCAAGGTGTTAAAATTGTCATACGGTTTAAAATTGACACATTAATAGACCTTAAGATTATATTATAGGTCGTCTTTGTAATAGATAAAATAAGGTTTATACTTTATTATAAATTGTTTTGAGAAAAATTTGAACATCCATTATTTATTATAGGATATATTGAGCCGATACAAAAAAATTCGGGAGAAAAAAAATCTGGTTTCTAAAATGGTTTAAAATAGTCGATTTTGAAGGTTATTATCCACGTTTTTTAGACCGACAGAATCTCGAGATAAAAAAATCTCGAAATTCGCACCATATTAGCTTATTACCATATAAAAATAACTCAGAGTGTTAAAATTGCCATACGGTTTAAAAATTGACACATTAATAGGCCTTAAGATTATATTATAGTTCGTGTTTCAATTTGATAAAATAAGGTTTATACTCTATTAAAAATATTTTGAGAAAAATTTAAACATCCATTATTTATTATAGGATAAAATGAGCCCATAAACAAAAATTCGGGAGAAAAAAATCTGGGTTCAAAAATGGGTAAAAATACCCGATTTTGAAGGTTATCCACGTTTTTTAGGATGACAGAGTCTCGAGATAAAAAATCTCGAAATACGCACCATATTAGCTTAATACCATATAAAAATAACTCAGAGTGTCAAAATTCCCATACGCTTTAAAATTGACACATTAATAGGCCTTAAGATTATATTATATGTCGTGTTTCAAATAGATAAAATAAGGTTTATACTCTATTATAAAATGTTTTGAGAAAAATTTGAACATCCATTATTTATTATAGGATATAATGAGCCCATACACAAAATTTCGGGAGAAAAAAAACATGGGTTCTAAAATGGCCTAAAATAGCCGATTTTGAAGGTTATTATCCACGTTTTTTAGGCCGACAGCGTCTCGAGATAAAAAAATCTCGAAATTCGCACCATATTAGCTTAATAACATATAAAAATTACTCAGGGTGTTAAAATTGTCATACGGTTTAAAATTGACACATTAATAGACCTTAAGATTATATTATAGGTCGTGTTTCAAATAGATAAAATAAGGTTTATACTCTATTATAAAATGTTTTGAGAAAAATTTGAACATCCATTATTTATTATAGGATATATTGATCCTATACACAAAAATTCGGGCGAAAAAAAAACTGGGTTCTAAAATGGCTTAAAATAGCCGATTTTGAAGGTTATTATACACGTTTTTTAGGCCGACAGAGTCTCGAGATAAAAAATCTCGAAATTCGCACCATATTAGCTTAATACCATATAAAAATAACTCAGAGTGTTAAAATTCCCATACGCTTTAAAATTGACACATTAATAGGCCTTAAGATTATATTATAGCTCAAATAGATAAAATACGGTCTATACTCGATTATAAAATGTTTTGAGAAAAATTTGAACATCCATTACTTATTATAGGATATAATGAGCCTATACACAAAAATTCGGGAGAAAAAAAATTTGGGTTCAAAAATGGCTTAAAATACCCGATTTTGAAGGTTAATATACACGTTTTTTAGGACGACAGAGTCTCGAGATAAAAAATCTCGAAATTCGCACCATATTAGCTTAATAACATATAAAAATTACTCAGGGTGTTAAAATTGTCATACGGTTTAAAATTGACACATCAATAGGCCTTAAGATTATATTATAGGTCGTCTTTGTAATAGATAAAATAAGGTTTATACTATATTATAAATTGTTTTGATAAAAATTTGAACATCCATTATTTATTATATGATATATTGAACCTATACACAAAAATTCGGGAGAAAAAAAATCTGGGTTCTAAAATGGCTTAAAATAGCCAATTTTAAAGGTTATTTATCCACGATTTTTAGGCCGACAGATTCTCGAGATAAAAAATCTCGAAATTTGCACCATATTAGCTTAATACCATAAGAAAATAACTCAGAGTGTTAAAATTGTCATACTGTTTACAATTGACACATTAATAGACCTTAAGATTATATTATAGGTCGTCTTTGTAATAGATAAAATAAGGTTTATACTATATTATAAATTGTTTTGATAAAAATTTGAACATCCATTATTTATTATAGGATATATTGAGCCTATACACAAAAATTCGGGAGAAAAATAATCTGGGTTCTAAATGGCTTAAAATACACGATTTTGAAGGTTTTATTATCCACGTTTTTAGACCGACAAAGTCTCGAGATAAAAAATCTCGAAATTTGCAACATATTAGCTTAATACCATAAGAAAATAACTCAAAGTGTTAAAATTGTCATACGGTTTAAAATTGACACATTAATAGGCCTTAACATTATATTATAGGTCGTGTTTCAAATAGATAAAATAAGGTTTATACTCTATTATAAAATGTTTTGAGAAAAATTTGAACATCCATTATTTATTATAGGATATATTGAGCCTATACACAAAAATTCGGGCGAAAAAAAAAACTGGGTTATAAAATGGCTTAAAATAGCCGATTTTGAAGGTTATTATCCACGTTTTTTAGGCCGACAGAGTCTCAAGATAAAAAATCTCGAAATTCGCACCATATTAGCTTAATAACATATAAAAATTATTCAGGGTGTTAAAATTGCCATACGGTTTAAAATTGACACATCAATAGGCCTTAAGATTATATTATAGGTCGTCTTTGTAATAGATAAAATAAGGTTTATACTATATTATAAATTGTTTTGATAAAAATTTGAACATCCATTATTTATTATAGGATATATTGAACCTATATACAAAAATTCGGGAGAAAAAAAATCTGGGTTCTAAAATGGCTTAAAATAGCCGATTTTGAAGGTTATTATCCACGTTTTTTAGTCCGACAGAGTCTCGAGATAAAAAATCTCAAAATTTGCACCATATTAGCTTATTACCATATAAAAATAACTCAGAGTGTTAAAATTGCCATACAGTTTAAAAATTGACACATTAATAGGCCTTAAGATTATATTATAGTTCGTGTTTCAATTTGATAAAATAAGGTTTATACTCTATTAAAAATATTTTGAGAAAAATTTAAACATCCATTATTTATTATAGGATAAAATGAGCCCATAAACAAAAATTCGGGAGAAAAAAATCTGGGTTCAAAAATGGGTAAAAATACCCGATTTTGAAGGTTATACGTTTTTTAGGATGACAGAGTCTCGAGATAAAAAATCTCGAAATACGCACCATATTAGCTTAATACCATATAAAAATAACTCAGAGTGTCAAAATTCCTATACGCTTTAAAATTGACACATTAATAGGCCTTAAGATTATATTATATGTCGTGTTTCAAATAGATAAAATAAGGTTTATACTCTATTATAAAATGTTTTGAGAAAAATTTGAACATCCATTATTTATTATAGGATATAATGAGCCCATACACAAAATTTCGGGAGAAAAAAAACATGGGTTCTAAAATGGCCTAAAATAGCCGATTTTGAAGGTTATTATCCACGTTTTTTAGGCCGACAGCGTCTCGAGATAAAAAAATCTCGAAATTCGCACCATATTAGCTTAATAACATATAAAAATTACTCAGGGTGTTAAAATTGGCATACGGTTTAAAATTGACACATTAATAGACCTTAAGATTATATTATAGGTCGTCTTTGTAATAGATAAAATAAGGTTTATACTTTATTATAAATTGTTTTGAGAAAAATTTGAACATCCATTATTTATTATAGGATATATTGAGCCGATACAAAAAAATTCGGGAGAAAAAAAATCTGGTTTCTAAAATGGTTTAAAATAGTCGATTTTGAAGGTTATTATCCACGTTTTTTAGACCGACAGAATCTCGAGATAAAAAAATCTCGAAATTCGCACCATATTAGCTTATTACCATATAAAAATAACTCAGAGTGTTAAAATTGCCATACGGTTTAAAAATTGACACATTAATAGGCCTTAAGATTATATTATAGTTCGTGTTTCAATTTGATAAAATAAGGTTTATACTCTATTAAAAATATTTTGAGAAAAATTTAAACATCCATTATTTATTATAGGATAAAATGAGCCCATAAACAAAAATTCGGGAGAAAAAAAATCTGGGTTCAAAAATGGGTAAAAATACCCGATTTTGAAGGTTATTATCCACGTTTTTTAGGATGACAGAGTCTCGAGATAAAAAATCTCGAAATACGCACCATATTAGCTTAATACCATATAAAAATAACTCAGAGTGTCAAAATTCCCATACGCTTTAAAATTGACACATTAATAGGCCTTAAGATTATATTATATGTCGTGTTTCAAATAGATAAAATAAGGTTTATACTCTATTATAAAATGTTTTGAGAAAAATTTGAACATCCATTATTTATTATAGGATATAATGAGCCCATACACAAAATTTCGGGAGAAAAAAAACATGGGTTCTAAAATGGCCTAAAATAGCCGATTTTGAAGGTTATTATCCACGTTTTTTAGGCCGACAGCGTCTCGAGATAAAAAAATCTCGAAATTCGCACCATATTAGCTTAATAACATATAAAAATTACTCAGGGTGTTAAAATTGCCATACGGTTTAAAATTGACACATTAATAGACCTTAAGATTATATTATAGGTCGTGTTTCAAATAGATAAAATAAGGTTTATACTCTATTATAAAATGTTTTGAGAAAAATTTGAACATCCATTATTTATTATAGGATATATTGATCCTATACACAAAAATTCGGGCGAAAAAAAAACTGGGTTCTAAAATGGCTTAAAATAGCCGATTTTGAAGGTTATTATACACGTTTTTTAGGCCGACAGAGTCTCGAGATAAAAAATCTCGAAATTCGCACCATATTAGCTTAATACCATATAAAAATAACTCAGAGTGTTAAAATTCCCATACGCTTTAAAATTGACACATTAATAGGCCTTAAGATTATATTATAGCTCAAATAGATAAAATACGGTCTATACTCTATTATAAAATGTTTTGAGAAAAATTTGAACATCCATTACTTATTATAGGATATAATGAGCCTATACACAAAAATTCGGGAGAAAAAAAATTTGGGTTCAAAAATGGCTTAAAATACCCGATTTTGAAGGTTAATATACACGTTTTTTAGGACGACAGAGTCTCGAGATAAAAAATCTCGAAATTCGCACCATATTAGCTTAATAACATATAAAAATTACTCAGGGTGTTAAAATTGTCATACGGTTTAAAATTGACACATCAATAGGCCTTAAGATTATATTATAGGTCGTCTTTGTAATAGATAAAATAAGGTTTATACTATATTATAAATTGTTTTGATAAAAATTTGAACATCCATTATTTATTATATGATATATTGAACCTATACACAAAAATTCGGGAGAAAAAAAATCTGGGTTCTAAAATGGCTTAAAATAGCCAATTTTAAAGGTTATTTATCCACGATTTTTAGGCCGACAGATTCTCGAGATAAAAAATCTCGAAATTTGCACCATATTAGCTTAATACCATAAGAAAATAACTCAGAGTGTTAAAATTGTCATACTGTTTACAATTGACACATTAATAGACCTTAAGATTATATTATAGGTCGTCTTTGTAATAGATAAAATAAGGTTTATACTATATTATAAATTGTTTTGATAAAAATTTGAACAACCATTATTTATTATAGGATATATTGAGCCTATACACAAAAATTCGGGAGAAAAATAATCTGGGTTCTAAATGGCTTAAAATACACGATTTTGAAGGTTTTATTATCCACGTTTTTAGACCGACAAAGTCTCGAGATAAAAAATCTCGAAATTTGCAACATATTAGCTTAATACCATAAGAAAATAACTCAAAGTGTTAAAATTGTCATACGGTTTAAAATTGACACATTAATAGGCCTTAACATTATATTATAGGTCGTGTTTCAAATAGATAAAATAAGGTTTATACTCTATTATAAAATGTTTTGAGAAAAATTTGAACATCCATTATTTATTATAGGATATATTGAGCCTATACACAAAAATTCGGGCGAAAAAAAAAACTGGGTTATAAAATGGCTTAAAATAGCCGATTTTGAAGGTTATTATCCACGTTTTTTAGGCCGACAGAGTCTCAAGATAAAAAATCTCGAAATTCGCACCATATTAGCTTAATAACATATAAAAATTATTCAGGGTGTTAAAATTGCCATACGGTTTAAAATTGACACATCAATAGGCCTTAAGATTATATTATAGGTCGTCTTTGTAATAGATAAAATAAGGTTTATACTATATTATAAATTGTTTTGATAAAAATTTGAACATCCATTATTTATTATAGGATATATTGAACCTATATACAAAAATTCGGGAGAAAAAAAATCTGGGTACTAAAATGGCTTAAAATAGCCGATTTTGAAGGTTATTATCCACGTTTTTTAGTCCGACAGAGTCTCGAGATAAAAAATCTCAAAATTTGCACCATATTAGCTTATTACCATATAAAAATAACTCAGAGTGTTAAAATTGCCATACGGTTTAAAAATTGACACATTAATAGGCCTTAAGATTATATTATAGTTCGTGTTTCAATTTGATAAAATAAGGTTTATACTCTATTAAAAATATTTTGAGAAAAATTTAAACATCCATTATTTATTATAGGATAAAATGAGCCCATAAACAAAAATTCGGGAGAAAAAAATCTGGGTTCAAAAATGGGTAAAAATACCCGATTTTGAAGGTTATTATCCACGTTTTTTAGGATGACAGAGTCTCGAGATAAAAAATCTCGAAATACGCACCATATTTGCTTAATACCATATAAAAATAACTCAGAGTGTCAAAATTCCTATACGCTTTAAAATTGACACATTAATAGGCCTTAAGATTATATTATATGTCGTGTTTCAAATAGATAAAATAAGGTTTATACTCTATTATAAAATGTTTTGAGAAAAATTTGAACATCCATTATTTATTATAGGATATAATGAGCCCATACACAAAATTTCGGGAGAAAAAAAACATGGGTTCTAAAATGGCCTTAAATAGCCGATTTTGAAGGTTATTATCCACGTTTTTTTGGCCGACAGCGTCTCGAGATAAAAAAATCTCGAAATTCGCACCATATTAGCTTAATAACATATAAAAATTACTCAGGGTGTTAAAATTGCCATACGGTTTAAAATTGACACATTAATAGACCTTAAGATTATATTATAGGTCGTGTTTCAAATAGATAAACTAAGGTTTATACTCTATTATAAAATGTTTTGAGAAAAATTTGAACATCCATTATTTATTATAGGATATATTGATCCTATACACAAAAATACGGGCGAAAAAAAAACTGGGTTCTAAAATGGCTTAAAATAGCCGATTTTGAAGGTTATTATCCACGTTTTTAGGCCGACAGAGTCTCGAGATAAAAAATCTCGAAATTCGCACCATATTAGCTTAATACCATATAAAAATAACTCAGAGTGTTAAAATTCCCATACGCTTTAAAATTGACACATTAATAGGCCTTAAGATTATATTATAGGTCGTCTTTGTAATAGATAAAATAAGGTTTATACTATATTATAAATTGTTTTGATAAAAATTTGAACATCCATTATTTATTATAGGATATATTGAACCTATACACAAAAATTCGGGAGAAAAAAAATCTGGGTTCTAAAATGGCTTAAAATAGCCAATTTTAAAGGTTATTTATCCACGTTTTTTAGGCCGACAGATTCTCGAGATAAAAAATCTCGAAATTTGCACCATATTAGCTTAATACCATAAGTAAATAACTCAGAGTGTTAAAATTGTCATACTGTTTACAATTGACACATTAATAGACCTTAAGATTTTATTATAGGTCGTGTTTGTAATAGATAAAATAAGGTTTATACTATATTATAAATTGTTTTGATAAAAATTTGAACATCCATTATTTATTATAGGATATATTGAGCCTATACACAAAAATTCGGGAGAAAAATAATCTGGGTTCTAAATGGCTTAAAATACACGATTTTGAAGGTTTTATTATCCACGTTTTTAGACCGACAAAGTCTCGAGATAAAAAATCTCGAAATTTGCACCATATTAGCTTAATACCATAAGAAAATAACTCAAAGTGTTAAAATTGTCATACGGTTTAAAATTGACACATTAATAGGCCTTAACATTATATTATAGGTCGTGTTTCAAATAGATAAAATAAGGTTTATACTCTATTATAAAATGTTTTGAGAGAAATTTGAACATCCATTATTTATTATAGGATATATTGAGCCTATACACAAAAATTCGGGCGAAAAAAAAAACTGGGTTATAAAATGGCTTAAAATAGCCGATTTTGAAGGTTATTATCCACGTTTTTTAGGCCGACAGAGTCTCAAGATAAAAAATCTCGAAATTCGCACCATATTAGCTTAATAACATATAAAAATTACTCAGGGTGTAAAAATTGCCATACGGTTTAAAATTGACACATCAATAGGCCTTATGATTATATTATAGGTCGTCTTTGTAATAGATAAAATAAGGTTTATACTATATTATAAATTGTTTTGATAAAAATTTGAACATCCATTATTTATTATAGGATATATTGAACCTATATACAAAAATTCGGGAGAAAAAAAATCTGTGTTCTAAAATGGCTTAAAATAGCCGATTTTGAAGGTTATTATCCACGTTTTTTAGTCCGACAGAGTCTCGAGATAAAAAATCTCGAAATTTGCACCATATTAGCTTAATACCATAAGAAAATAACTCAGAGTGTTAAAATTGCCATACGGTTTAAAATTGACACATTAATAGGCCTTAACATTATATTATAGGTCGTGTTTCAAATAGATAAAATAAGGTTTATACTCTATTATAAAATGTTTTGAGAAAAATTTGAACATCCATTATTTATTATAGGATATATTGAGCCTATACACAAAAATTCGGGCGAAAAAAAAAACTGGGTTATAAAATGGCTTAAAATAGCCGATTTTGAAAGTTATTATCCACGTTTTTTAGGCCGACAGAGTCTCAAGATAAAAAATCTCGAAATTCGCACCATATTAGCTTAATAACATATAAAAATTACTCAGGGTGTTAAAATTGCCATACGGTTTAAAATTGACACATCAATAGGCCTTAAGATTATATTATAGGTCGTCTTTGTAATAGATAAAATAAGGTTTATACTATATTATAAATTGTTTTGATAAAAATTTGAACATCCATTATTTATTACAGGATATATTGAACCTATACACAAAAATTCGGGAGAAAAAAAATCTGGGTTCTAAAATGGCTTAAAATAGCCGATTTTGAAGGTTATTATCCACGTTTTTTAGGCCGACAGGGTCTCGAGATAAAAAATCTCGAAATTTGCACCATATTAGCTTAATACCATAAGAAAATAACTCAGAGTGTTAAAATTGCCATACGGTTTAAAACTGACACATTAATAGGCTTTAACATTATATTATAGGTCGTGTTTCAAATAGATAAAATAAGGTTTATACTCTATTATAAAATGTTTTGAGAAAAATTTGAACATCCATTATTTATTATAGGATATATTGAGCCTATACACAAAAATTCCGGAGAAAAAAAAACTGGGTTCTAAAATGGCTTAAAATAGCCGATTTTGAAGGTTATTATCCACGTTTTTTAGGCCGACAGAGTCTCGAGATAAAAAATCTCGTAATTCGCACCATATTAGCTTCATAACATATAAAAATTACTCAGGGTGTTAAAATTGCCATACGGTTTAAAATTGACACATCAATAGGCCTTAAGATTATATTATAGGTCGTCTTTGTAATAGATAAAATAAGGTTTATACTATATTATAAAATGTTTTGAGAAAAATTTGAACATCCATTATTTATTATAGGATATAATGAGGCCATACTGAAAAAACCGGGAGAAAAAAATCTGGGTTCTAAAATGGTTTAAAATAGCCGATTTTGAAGGTTATTATCCACGTTTTTTAGGCCGACGGCGTCTCGAGATAAAAAATCTCGAAATGCGCACCATATTAGTTTAATAACATATAAAAATAACTCAGAGTGTTAAAATTGTCATACTGTTTACAATTGACACATTAATAGACCTTAAGATTATATTATAGGTCGTCTTTGTAATAGATAAAATAAGGTTTATACTATATTATAAATTGTTTTGATAAAAATTTGAACATCCATTATGTATTATAGGATATATTGAGCCTATACACAAAAATTCGGGAGAAAAATAATCTGGGATCTAAATGGCTTAAAATACACGATTTTGAAGGTTTTATTATCCACGTTTTTAGACCGACAAAGTCTCGAGATAAAAAATCTCGAAATTTGCACCATATTAGCTTAATACCATAAGAAAATAACTCAAAGTGTTAAAATTGTCATACGGTTTAAAATTGACACATTAATAGGCCTTAACATTATATTATAGGTCGTGTTTCAAATAGATAAAATAAGGTTTATACTCTATTATAAAATGTTTTGAGAAAAATTTGAACATCCATTATTTATTATAGGATCTATTGAGCCTATACACAAAAATTCGGGCGAAAAAAAAAACTGGGTTATAAAAAGTTTTAAAATAGCCGATTTTGAAGGTTATTATCCACGTTTTTTAGGCCGACAGAGTCTCAAGATAAAAAATCTCGAAATTCGCACCATATTAGCTTAATAACATATAAAAATTACTCAGGGTGTTAAAATTGCCATACGGTTTAAAATTGACACATCAATAGGCCTTAAGATTATATTATAGGTCGTCTTTGTAATAGATAAAATAAGGTTTATACTATATTATAAATTGTTTTGATAAAAATTTGAACATCCATTATTTATTATAGGATATATTGAACCTATATACAAAAATTCGGGAGAAAAAAAATCTGGGTTCTAAAATGGCTTAAAATAGCCGATTTTGAAGGTTATTATCCACGTTTTTTAGTCCGACAGAGTCTCGAGATAAAAAATCTCGAAATTTGCACCATATTAGCTTAATACCATAAGAAAATAACTCAGAGTGTTAAAATTGCCATACGGTTTAAAATTGACACATTAATAGGCCTTAACATTATATTATAGGTCGTGTTTCAAATAGATAAAATAAGGTTTATACTCTATTATAAAATGTTTTGAGAAAAATTTGAACATCCATTATTTATTATAGGATATATTGAGCCTATACACAAAAATTCGGGCGAAAAAAAAAACTGGGTTATAAAATGGCTTAAAATAGCCGATTTTGAAGGTTATTATCCACGTTTTTTAGGCCGACAGAGTCTCAAGATAAAAAATCTCGAAATTCGCACCATATTAGCTTAATAACATATAAAAATTACTCAGGGTGTTAAAATTGCCATACGGTTTAAAATTGAGACATCAATAGGCCTTAAGATTATATTATAGGTCGTCTTTGTAATAGATAAAATAAGGTTTATACTATATTATAAATTGTTTTGATAAAAATTTGAACATCCATTATTTATTATAGGATATATTGAACCTATACACAAAAATTCGGGAGAAAAAAAATCTGGGTTCTAAAATGGCTTAAAATAGCCGATTTTGAAGGTTATTATCCACGTTTTTTAGGCCGACAGGGTCTCGAGATAAAAAATCTCGAAATTTGCACCATATTAGCTTAATACCATAAGAAAATAACTCAGAGTGATAAAATTGCCATACGGTTTTAAACTGACACATTAATAGGCTTTAACATTATATAATAGGTCGTGTTTCAAATAGATAAAATAAGGTTTATACTCTATTATAAAATGTTTTGAGAAAAATTTGAACATCCATTATTTATTATAGGATATATTGAGCCTATACACAAAAATTCCGGAGAAAAAAAAAACTGGGTTCTAAAATGGCTTAAAATAGCCGATTTTGAAGGTTATTATCCACGTTTTTTAGGCCGACAGAGTCTCGAGATAAAAAATCTCGTAATTCGCACCATATTAGTTTAATACCATATAAAAATTACTCAGGGTGTTAAAATTGTCATACTGTTTACAATTGACACATTAATAGACCTTAAGATTATATTATAGGTCGTGTTTGTAATAGAAAAAATAGGGTTTATACTCTATTATAAATTGTTTTGAGAAAAATTTGAACATCCATTATTTATTATAGGATATAATGAGCCCATACTGAAAAAACCGGGAGAAAAAAATCTGGGTTCTAAAATGGTTTAAAATAGCCGATTTTGAAGGTTATTATCCACGTTTTTTAGGCCGACGGCGTCTCGAGATAAAAAATCTCGAAATGCGCACCATATTAGTTTAATAACATATAAAAATAACTCAGAGTGTTAAAATTGTCATACTGTTTACAATTGACACATTAATAGACCTTAAGATTATATTATAGGTCGTCTTTGTAATAGATAAAATAAGGTTTATACTATATTATAAATTGTTTTGATAAAAATTTGAACATCCATTATTTATTATAGGATATATTGAGCCTATACACAAAAATTCGGGAGAAAAATAATCTGGGTTCTAAATGGCTTAAAATACACGATTTTGAAGGTTTTATTATCCACGTTTTTAGACCGACAAAGTCTCGAGATAAAAAATCTCGAAATTTGCACCATATTAGCTTAATACCATAAGAAAATAACTCAAAGTGTTAAAATTGTCATACGGTTTAAAATTGACACATTAATAGGCCTTAACATTATATTATAGGTCGTGTTTCAAATAGATAAAATAAGGTTTATACTCTATTATAAAATGTTTTGAGAAAAATTTGAACATCCATTATTTATTATAGGATATATTGAGCCTATACACAAAAATTCGGGCGAAAAAAAAAAACTGGGTTATAAAAAGTTTTAAAATAGCCGAATTTGAAGGTTATTATCCACGTTTTTTAGGCCGACAGAGTCTCAAGATAAAAAATCTCGAAATTCGCACCATATTAGCTTAATAACATATAAAAATTACTCAGGGTGTTAAAATTGCCATACGGTTTAAAATTGACACATCAATAGGCCTTAAGATTATATTATAGGTCGTCTTTGTAATAGATAAAATAAGGTTTATACTATATTATAAATTGTTTTGATAAAAATTTGAACATCCATTATTTATTATAGGATATATTGAACCTATATACAAAAATTCGGGAGAAAAAAAATCTGGGTTCTAAAATGGCTTAAAATAGCCGATTTTGAAGGTTATTATCCACGTTTTTTAGTCCGACAGAGTCTCGAGATAAAAAATCTCGAAATTCGCACCATATTAGCTTAATACCATAAGAAAATAACTCAGAGTGTTAAAATTGCCATACGGTTTAAAATTGACACATTAATAGGCCTTATCATTATATTATAGGTCGTGTTTCAAATAGATAAAATAAGGTTTATACTCTATTATAAAATGTTTTGAGAAAAATTTGAACATCCATTATTTATTATAGGATATATTGAGCCTATACACAAAAATTCGGGCGAAAAATAAACTGGGTTATAAAATGGCTTAAAATAACCGATTTTGAAGGTTATTATCCACGTTTTTTAGGCCGACAGAGTCTCAAGATAAAAAATCTCGAAATTCGCACCATATTAGCTTAATAACATATAAAAATTACTCAGGGTGTTAAAATTGCCATACGGTTTAAAATTGACACATCAATAGGCCTTAAGATTATATTATAGGTCGTCTTTGTAATAGATAAAATAAGGTTTATACTATATTATAAATTGTTTTGATAAAAATTTGAACATCCATTATTTATTATAGGATATATTGAACCTATATACAAAAATTCGGGAGAAAAAAAATCTGGGTTCTAAAATGGCTTAAAATAGCCGATTTTGAAGGTTATTATCCACGTTTTTTAGTCCGACAGAGTCTCGAGATAAAAAATCTCGAAATTTGCACCATATTAGCTTAATACCATATAAAAATAACTCAGAGTGTTAAAATTGCCATACGGTTTAAAATTGAAACATTAATAGGCCTTATCATTATATTATAGGTCGTGTTTCAAATAGATAAAATAAGGTTTATACTCTATTATAAAATGTTTTGAGAAAAATTTGAACATCCATTATTTATTATAGGATATATTGAGCCTATACACAAAAATTCGGGAGAAAAAAATCTGGGTTCTAAAAAGATTTAAAATAGCCGATTTTGAAGGTTATTATCCACGTTTTTTAGGCCGACAGAGTCTCAAGATAAAAAATCTCGAAATTCGCACCATATTAGCTTAATAACATATAAAAATTACTCAGGGTGTTAAAATTGCCATACGGTTTAAAATTGACACATCAATAGGCCTTAAGATTATATTATAGGTCGTCTTTGTAATAGATAAAATAAGGTTTATACTATATTATAAATTGTTTTGATAAAAATTTGAACATCCATTATTTATTATAGGATATATTGAACCTATACACAAAAATTCGGGAGAAAAAAAATCTGGGTTCTAAAATGGCTTATAATAGCCGATTTTGAAGATTATTATCCACGTTTTTTAGTCCGACAGAGGCTCGAGATAAAAATTCTCGAAATTTGCACCATATTAGCTTAATACCATATAAAAATAATTCAGAGTGTTAAAATTGCCATACGGTTTAAAATTGAAACATTAATAGGCCTTAACATTATATTATAGGTCGTGTTTCAAATAGATAAAATAAGGTTTATACTCTATTATAAAATGTTTTGAGAAAAATTTGAACATCCATTATTTATTATAGGATATATTAAGCCTATACACAAAAATTCGGGAGAAAAAAATCTGGGTTCTAAAAAGATTTAAAATAGCCGATTTTGAAGGTTATTATCCACGTTTTTTTAGGCCGACGGCGTCTCGAGATAAAAAATGTCGAAATGCATACCATATTAGTTTAATAACATATAAAAATTACTCAGGGTGTTAAAGTTGCCATACGGTTTAAAATTGACTCATTTATAGAACTTAAGATTATATTATAGGTCGTCTTTGTAATAGATAAAATAAGGTTTATACTCGATTATAAATTGTTTTGACAAAAATTTGAACATCCATTATTTATTATAGGATATATTGAGCCTATACACAAAAATTCGGGAGAAAAATAATCTGGGTTATAAAATGGCTTAAAATAGCCGATTTTGAAGGTTATTATCCACGTTTTTTAGGCCGACAGAGTCTCAAGATAAAAAATCTCGAAATTCGCACCATATTAGCTTAATAACATATAAAAATTACTCAGGGTGTTAAAATTGCCATACGGTTTAAAATTGACACATCAATAGGCCTTAAGATTATATTATAGGTCGTCTTTGTAATAGATAAAATAAGGTTTATACTATATTATAAATTGTTTTGATAAAAATTTGAACATCCATTATTTATTATAGGATATATTGAACCTATATACAAAAATTCGGGAGAAAAAAAATCTGGGTTCTAAAATGGCTTAAAATAGCCGATTTTGAAGGTTATTATCCACGTTTTTTAGTCCGACAGAGTCTCGAGATAAAAAATCTCGAAATTTGCACCATATTAGCTTAATACCATATAAAAATAACTCAGAGTGTTAAAATTGCCATACGGTTTAAAATTGAAACATTAATAGGCCTTATCATTATATTATAGGTCGTGTTTCAAATAGATAAAATAAGGTTTATACTCTATTATAAAATGTTTTGAGAAAAATTTGAACATCCATTATTTATTATAGGATATATTGAGCCTATACACAAAAATTCGGGAGAAAAAAATCTGGGTTCTAAAAAGATTTAAAATAGCCGATTTTGAAGGTTATTATCCACGTTTTTTAGGCCGACAGAGTCTCAAGATAAAAAATCTCGAAATTCGCACCATATTAGCTTAATAACATATAAAAATTACTCAGGGTGTTAAAATTGTCATACGGTTTAAAATTGACACATCAATAGGCCTTAAGATTATATTATAGGTCGTCTTTGTAATAGATAAAATAAGGTTTATACTATATTATAAATTGTTTTGATAAAAATTTGAACATCCATTATTTATTATAGGATATATTGAACCTATACACAAAAATTCGGGAGAAAAAAAATCTGGGTTCTAAAATGGCTTATAATAGCCGATTTTGAAGATTATTATCCACGTTTTTTAGTCCGACAGAGGCTCGAGATAAAAAATCTCGAAATTTGCACCATATTAGCTTAATACCATATAAAAATAACTCAGAGTGTTAAAATTGCCATACGGTTTAAAATTGAAACATTAATAGGCCTTAACATTATATTATAGGTCGTGTTTCAAATAGATAAAATAAGGTTTATACTCTATTATAAAATGTTTTGAGAAAAATTTGAACATCCATTATTTATTATAGGATATATTAAGCCTATACACAAAAATTCGGGAAAAAAAACCTGGGTTCTAAAAAGATTTAAAATAGCCGATTTTGAAGGTTATTATCCACGTTTTTTTAGGCCGACGGCGTCTCGAGATAAAAAATGTCGAAATGCATACCATATTAGTTTAATAACATATAAAAATTACTCAGGGTGTTAAAGTTGCCATACGGTTTAAAATTGACTCATTTATAGAACTTAAGATTATATTATAGGTCGTCTTTGTAATAGATAAAATAAGGTTTATACTCGATTATAAATTGTTTTGACAAAAATTTGAACATCCATTATTTATTATAGGATATATTGAGCCTATACACAAAAATTCGGGAGAAAAATAATCTGGGTTATAAAATGGCTTAAAATAGCCGATTTTGAAGGTTATTATCCACGTTTTTTAGGCCGACAGAGTCTCAAGATAAAAAATCTCGAAATTCGCACCATATTAGCTTAATAACATATAAAAATTACTCAGGGTGTTAAAATTGCCATACGGTTTAAAATTGACACATCAATAGGCCTTAAGATTATATTATAGGTCGTCTTTGTAATAGATAAAATAAGGTTTATACTATATTATAAATTGTTTTGATAAAAATTTGAACATCCATTATTTATTATAGGATATATTGAACCTATACACAAAAATTCGGGAGAAAAAAAATCTGGGTTCTAAAATGGCTTAAAATAGCCAATTTTGAAGGTTATTATCCACGTTTTTTAGGCCGACAGGGTCTCGAGATAAAAAATCTCGAAATTTGCACCATATTAGCTTAATACCATAAGAAAATAACTCAGAGTGTTAAAATTGCCATACGGTTTAAAACTGATACATTAACAGGCTTTAACATTATATTATAGGTCGTGTTTCAAATAGATAAAATAAGGTTTATACTCTATTATAAAATGTTTTGAGAAAAATTTGAACATCCATTATTTATTATAGGATATATTGAGCCTATACACAAAAATTCCGGAGAAAAAAAAACTGGGTTCTAAAATGGCTTAAAATAGCCGATTTTGAAGGTTATTATCCACGTTTTTTAGGCCGACAGAGTCTCGAGATAAAAAATCTCGTAATTCGCACCATATTAGTTTAATACCATATAAAAATTACTCAGGGTGTTAAAATTGTCATACTGTTTACAATTGACACATTAATAGACCTTAAGATTATATTATAGGTCGTGTTTGTAATAGAAAAAATAGGGTTTATACTCTATTATAAATTGTTTTGAGAAAAATTTGAACATCCATTATTTATTATAGGATATAATGAGCCCATACTGAAAAAACCGGGAGAAAAAAATCTGGGTTCTAAAATGGTTTAAAATAGCCGATTTTGAAGGTTATTATCCACGTTTTTTAGGCCGACGGCGTCTCGAGATAAAAAATCTCGAAATGCGCACCATATTAGTTTAATAACATATAAAAATTACTCAGGGTGTTAAAATTGTCATACGGTTTAAAATTGACTCATTAATAGACCTTAAGATTATATTATAGGTCGTCTTTGTAATAGATAAAATAAGGTTTATACTCTATTATAAATTGTTTTGAGAAAAATTTGAACATCCATTATTTATTATAGGATATATTGAGCCTTTACACAAAAATTCGGGAGAAAAATAATCTGGGTTCTAAAATGGCTTAAAATACCCGATTTTGAAGTTTATTATCCACGTTTTTAGTCCGACAGAGTCTCGAGATGAAAAAATCTCGAATTTGCACCATATTAGCTTAATACCATAAGAAAATAACTCAGAGTGTTAAAATTGCCATACGGTTTAAAATTGACACATTAATAGGCCTTAACATTATATTATAGGTCGTGTTTCAAATAGATAAAATAAGGTTTATACTCTATTATAAAATGTTTTGAGAAAAATTTGAACATCCATTATTTATTATAGGATATATTGAGCCTATACACAAAAATTCGGTCGAAAAAAGAACTGGGTTCTAAAATGGCTTAAAATAGTCGATTTTGAAGGTTTTATTATCCACGTTTTTAGACCGACAGAGTCTCGAGATAAAAAATCTCGACATTTGCACCATATTAGCTTAATAGCATAAGAAAATAACTCAAAATGTTAAAATTGTCATAAGGTTTAAAATTGACACATTAATAGGCCTTAACATTATATTATAGGCCGTGTTTCAAATAGATAAAATAAGGTTTATACTCTATTATAAAATGTTTTGAGAAAAATTTGCACATCCATTATTTATTATAGGATATATTGAGCCTATTCACAAAAATTCGGGCGAAAAAAAAAACTGGGTTCTAAAATGGCTTAAAATAGCCGATTTTGAATGTAATTATCCATGTTTTTTAGGCCGACAGAGTCTCGAGATAAAAAATCTCGAAATTCGCACCATATTAGCTTAATAACATATAAAAATTACTCAGGGTGTTAAAATTGTTATACGGTTTAAAATTGACACATCAATAGGCCTTAATATTATATTATAGGTCGTCTTTGTAATAGATAAAATAAGGTTTATACTATATTATACATTGTTTTGATAAAAATTTGAACATCCATTATTTATTATAGGATATATTGAACCTATACACAAAAATTCGGGGAGAAAAAAAATATGGGTTCTAAAATGGCTTAAAATAGCCGATTTTGAAGGTTATTATCCACGTTTTTTAGGCCGACAGAGTCTCGAGATAAAAAAATCTCGAAATTTGCACCATATTAGCTTAATACCATAAGAAAATAACTCAGAGTGTTAAAATTGTCATACGGTTTAAAATTGACACATTAATAGGCCTTAACATTATATTATAGGTCGTGTTTCAAATAGATAAAATAAGGTTTATACTCTATTATAAAATGTTTTGAGAAAAATTTGAACATCCATTATTTATTATAGGATATATTGATCCTATACACAAAAATTCAGGAGAAAAAAAAACTGGGTTCTAAAATGGCTTAAAATAGCCGATTTTGAAGGTTATTATCCACGTTTTTTAGGCCGACAGCGTCTCGAGATTAAAAAATCTCGAAATTCGCACCATATTAGCTTAATAACATATAAAAATTACTCAGGGTGTTAAAATTGCCATACGGTTTAAAATTGACACATTAATAGACCTTAAGATTATATTATAGGTCGTGTTTCAAATAGATAAAATAAGGTTTATACTCTATTATAAAATGTTTTGAGAAAAATTTGAACATCCATTATTTATTATAGGATATATTGATCCTATACACAAAAATTCGGGCGAAAAAAAAACTGGGTTCTAAAATGGCTTAAAATAGCCGATTTTGAAGGTTATTATCCACGTTTTTTAGGCCGACAGAGTCTCGAGATAAAAAATCTCGAAATTCGCACCATATTAGCTTAATACCATATAAAAATAACTCAGAGTGTTAAAATTCCCATACGCTTTAAAATTGACACATTAATAGGCCTTAAGATTATATTATAGCTCAAATAGATAAAATACGGTCTATACTCTATTATAAAATGTTTTGAGAAAAATTTGAACATCCATATTTTATTATAGGATATAATGAGCCTATACACAAAAATTCGGGAGAAAAAAAATTTGGGTTCAAAAATGGCTTAAAATACCCGATTTTGAAGGTTAATATACACGTTTTTTAGGACGACAGAGTCTCGAGATAAAAAATCTCGAAATTTGCACCATATAAAAATTACTCAGGGTGTTAAAATTGTCATACGGTTTAAAATTGACACATCAATAGGCCTTAAGATTATATTATAGGTCGTCTTTGTAATAGATAAAATAATGTTTATACTATATTATAAATTGTTTTGATAAAAATTTGAACATCCATTATTTATTATAGGATATATTGAACCTATACACAAAAATTCGGGAGAAAAAAAATCTGGGTTCTAAAATGGCTTAAAATAGCTAATTTTAAAGGTTATTTATCCACGTTTTTTAGGCCGACAGATTCTCGAGATAAAAAATCTCGAAATTTGCACCATATTAGCTTAATACCATAAGAAAATAACTCAGAGTGTTAAAATTGTCATACTGTTTACAATTGACACATTAATAGACCTTAAGATTATATTATAGGTCGTCTTTGTAATAGATAAAATAAGGTTTATACTATATTATAAATTGTTTTGATAAAAATTTGAACATCCATTATTTATTATAGGATATATTGAGCCTATACACAAAAATTCGGGAGAAAAATAATCTGGGTTCTAAATGGCTTAAAATACACGATTTTGAAGGTTTTATTATCCACGTTTTTTAGGCCGACGGCGTCTCGAGATAAAAAATCTCGAAATGCGCACCATATTAGTTTAATAACATATAAAAATAACTCAGAGTGTTAAAATTGACATACTGTTTACAATTGACACATTAATAGACCTTAAGATTATATTATAGGTCGTCTTTGTAATAGATAAAATAAGGTTTATACTATATTATAAATTGTTTTGATAAAAATTTGAACATCCATTATTTATTATAGGATATATTGAGCCTATACACAAAAATTCGGGAGAAAAATAATCTGGGTTCTAAATGGCTTAAAATACACGATTTTGAAGGTTTTATTATCCACGTTTTTAGACCGACAAAGTCTCGAGATAAAAAATCTCGAAATTTGCACCATATTAGCTTAATACCATAAGAAAATAACTCAAAGTGTTAAAATTGTCATACGGTTTAAAATTGACACATTAATAGGCCTTAACATTATATTATAGGTCGTGTTTCAAATAGATAAAATAAGGTTTATACTCTATTATAAAATGTTTTGAGAAAAATTTGAACATCCATTATTTATTATAGGATATATTGAGCCTATACACAAAAATTCGGGCGAAAAAAAAAACTGGGTTATAAAATGGCTTAAAATAGCCGATTTTGAAGGTTATTATCCACGTTTTTTAGGCCGACAGAGTCTCAAGATAAAAAATCTCGAAATTCGCACCATATTAGCTTAATAACATATAAAAATTACTCAGGGTGTTAAAATTGCCATACGGTTTAAAATTGACACATCAATAGGCCTTAAGATTATATTATAGGTCGTCTTTGTAATAGATAAAATAAGGTTTATACTATATTATAAATTGTTTTGATAAAAATTTGAACATCCATTATTTATTATAGGATATATTGAACCTATATACAAAAATTCGGGAGAAAAAAAATCTGGGTTCTAAAATGGCTTAAAATAGCCGATTTTGAAGGTTATTATCCACGTTTTTTAGTCCGACAGAGTCTCGAGATAAAAAATCTCGAAATTTGCACCATATTAGCTTAATACCATAAGAAAATAACTCAGAGTGTTAAAATTGCCATACGGTTTAAAATTGACACATTAATAGGCCTTAACATTATATTATAGGTCGTGTTTCAAATAGATAAAATAAGGTTTATACTCTATTATAAAATGTTTTGAGAAAAATTTGAACATCCATTATTTATTATAGGATATATTGAGCCTATACACAAAAATTCGGGCGAAAAAAAAAAACTGGGTTATAAAATGGCTTAAAATAACCGATTTTGAAGGTTATTATCCACGTTTTTTAGGCCGACAGAGTCTCAAGATAAAAAATCTCGAAATTCGCACCATATTAGCTTAATAACATATAAAAATTACTCAGGGTGTTAAAATTGTCATACGGTTTAAAATTGACACATCAATAGGCCTTAAGATTATATTATAGGTCGTCTTTGTAATAGATAAAATAAGGTTTATACTATATTATAAATTGTTTTGATAAAAATTTGAACATCCATTATTTATTATAAGATATATTGAACCTATACACAAAAATTCGGGAGAAAAAAAATCTGGGTTCTAAAATGGCTTAAAATAGCCGATTTTGAAGATTATTATCCACGTTTTTTAGTCCGACAGAGGCTCGAGATAAAAAATCTCGAAATTTGCACCATATTAGCTTAATACCATAAGAAAATAACTCAGAGTGTTAAAATTGTCATACGGTTTAAAATTGACACATTAATAAGCCTTAACATTATATTATAGGTCGTGTTTCAAATAGATAAAATAAGGTTTATACTCTATTATAAAATGTTTTGAGAAAAATTTGAACATCCATTATTTATTATAGGATATATTTAGCCTATACACAAAAATTCGGGCGAAAAAAAAAACTGGGTTATAAAATGGCTTAAAATAGCCGATTTTGAAGGTTATTATCCACGTTTTTTAGGCCGACAGAGTCTCAAGATAAAAAATCTCGAAATTCGCACCATATTAGCTTAATAACATATAAAAATTACTCAGGGTGTTAAAATTGCCATACGGTTTAAAATTGACACATCAATAGGCCTTAAGATTATATTATAGGTCGTCTTTGTAATAGATAAAATAAGGTTTATACTATATTATAAATTGTTTTGATAAAAATTTGAGCATCCATTATTTATTATAGGATATATTGAACCTATACACAAAAATTCGGGAGAAAAAAAATCTGGGTTCTAAAATGGCTTAAAATAGCCGATTTTGAAGGTTATTATCCACGTTTTTTATGCCGACAGGGTCTCGAGATAAAAAATCTCATAATTCGCACCATATTAGTTTAATACCATATAAAAATTACTCAGGGTGTTAAAATTGTCATACTGTTTACAATTGACACATTAATAGACCTTAAGATTATATTATAGGTCGTGTTTGTAATAGATAAAATAAGGTTTATACTCTATTATAAATTGTTTTGAGAAAAATTTGAACATCCATTATTTATTATAGGATATAATGAGCCCATACACAAAAATTCGGGAGAGAAAAAATCTGGGTTTTAAAAAGTTTTAAAATAGCCGATTTTGAAATTCACGTTTTTTTAGGCCGACGGCGTCTCGAGATAAAAAATCTCGAAATGCGCACCATATTAGGTTAATACCATATAAAAATTACTCAGGGTGTTAAAATTGCCATACGGTTTACAATTGACACATTGATAGACCTTAAGATTATATTATAGGTCGAGTTTGTAATAGATAAAATAAGGTTTATACTCTATTATAAATTGTTTTGAGAAAAATATGAACATCCATTATTTATTATAGGATATATTGAGCTTATACACAAAAATTCGAGAGAAAAAAAATCTGGGTTCTAAAATGGCTTAAAATAGCCGATTTTGAAGGTTCCACGTTTTTTAGGCCGACAGAGTCTCGAGATAAAAAATCTCGAAATTCGCACCATATTAGCTTAATACCATATGAAAATAACTCAGAGTGTTAAAATTGCCATACGGTTTAAAATTGACACTTTAATAGGCCTTAACATTATATTATAGCCTCGTGTTTCAAATAGATAAAATAAGGTTTATACTCTATTATAAAATGTTTTGGGAAAAATTTGAACATCCATTATTTATTATAGGATATAATGAGCCCATACACAAAAATTCGGGAGAGAAAAAATCTGGGTTTTAAAAAGTTTTAAAATAGCCGATTTTGAAGGTTATTATTCACGTTTTTTTAGGCCGACGGCGTCTCGAGATAAAAAATCTCGAAATGCGCACCATATTAGTTTAATAACATATAAAAATTACTCATGGTGTTAAAATTGCCATACGGTTTAAAATTGACTCACTAATAGACCTTAAGATTATATTATAGGTCGTCTTTGTAATAGATAAAATAAGGTTTATACTCTATTATAAATTGTTTTGAGAAAAATTTGAACATCCATTATTTATTATAGGATATATTGAGCCTATACACAAAAATTCGGGAGAAAAATAATATTGGTTCTAAAATGGCTTAAAATACCCGATTTTGAAGGTCATTATCCACGTTTTTTAGGCCGACTGAGTCTCGAGATAAAAAATCTCGAAATTTGCACCTAATTAGCTTAATACCATAAAAAAATAACTCAGAGAGTTAAAATTGCCATACGGTTTAAAATTGACACATTAATAGGCCTTAACATTATATTATAGGTCGTGTTTCAAATAGATAAAATAAGGTTTATACTCTATTATAAAATGTTTTGAGAAAAATTTGAACATCCATTATTTATTATAGGATATATTAAGCCTATACACAAAAATTCGGGCGAAAAAAAATTTGGGTTCTAAAATGGCTTAAAAATACCCGATTTTGAAGGTTATTATCCACATCTTTTAGGCCGACAGAGTCTTGAGATAAAAAATCTCGAATTCGCACCATATTAGCTTAATAACATAAAAAAATTACTCAGGGTGTTAAAATTGCCATACGGTTTAAAATTGACGCATTAAAAGACCTTAAGATTATATTATAGGTCGTCTTTGTAATAGATAAAATAAGGTTTATACTCTATTATAAATTGTTTTGAGAAAAATTTGAACATCCATTATTTATTATAGGATATATTGAGCCTATACACAAAAATTCGGGAGAAAAAAAATATGGGTTCTAAAATGGCTTAAAATAGGCGATTTTGAAGGTTATTATCCACGTTTTTTAGGCCGGCAGAGTCTCGAGATAAAAAAATCTCATAATTCGCACCATATTAGTTTAATACCATATAAAAATTACTCAGGGTGTTAAAATTGTCATACTGTTTACAATTGACACATTAATAGACCTTAAGATTATATTATAGGTCGTGTTTGTAATAGATAAAATAAGGTTTATACTCTATTATAAATTGTTTTGAGAAAAATATTAACATCCATTATTTATTATAGGATATAATGAGCCCATACACAAAAATTCGGGAGAGAAAAAATCTGGGTTCTAAAAAGGTTTAAAATAACCGATTTTGAAGGTTATTATTCACGTTTTTTAGGCCGACCGCGTCTCGAGATAAAAAATCTCGAAATGCGCACCATATTAGTTTAATAACATATAAAAATTACTCATGGTGTTAAAATTGCCATACGGTTTAAAATTGACTCATTAATAGACCTTAAGATTATATTATAGGTCGTGTTTCAAATAGATAAAATAAGGTTTATACTCTTTTATAAAAAGTTTTTGGAAAAATTTGAACATCAATTATTTATTATAGGATATATTGAGCCTATACACAAAAATTCGGGAGAAAAAAAATCTGGGTTCTAAAATGGCTTAAAATAGCCGATTTTGAAGGTTATTATCCACCTTTTTTAGGCCGGCAGAGTCTCGAGATAAAAAATCTCGAAATTGGCACCATATTAGGTTAATACCATATAAAAATTACTCAGGGTGTTAAAATTGCCATACGGTTTAAAATTGACGCATTAAAAGACCTTAAGATTATATTATAGGTCGTCTTTGTAATAGATAAAATAAGGTTTATACTCTATTATAAATTGTTTTGAGAAAAATTTGAACATCCATTATTTATTATAGGATATATTGAGCCTATACACAAAAATTCGGGAGAAAAAAAATATGGGTTCTAAAATGGCTTAAAATAGGCGATTTTGAAGGTTATTATCCACGTTTTTTAGGCCGGCAGAGTCTCGAGATAAAAAAATCTCATAATTCGCACCATATTAGTTTAATACCATATAAAAATTACTCAGGGTGTTAAAATTGTCATACTGTTTACAATTGACACATTAATAGACCTTAAGATTATATTATAGGTCGAGTTTGTAATAGATAAAATAAGGTTTATACTCTATTATAAATTGTTTTGAGAAAAATATGAACATCCATTATTTATTATAGGATATATTGAGCTTATACACAAAAATTCGAGAGAAAAAAAATCTGGGTTCTAAAATGGCTTAAAATAGCCGATTTTGAAGGTTCCACGTTTTTTAGGCCGACAGAGTCTCGAGATAAAAAATCTCGAAATTCGCACCATATTAGCTTAATACCATATGAAAATAACTCAGAGTGTTAAAATTGCCATACGGTTTAAAATTGACACTTTAATAGGCCTTAACATTATATTATAGCTCGTGTTTCAAATAGATAAAATAAGGTTTATACTCTATTATAAAATGTTTTGGGAAAAATTTGAACATCCATTATTTATTATAGGATATATTGAGCCTATACACAAAAATTCGGGAGAAAAAAAATTTGGGTTCTAAAATGGCTTAAAATAGCCGATTTTAAAGGTTATTATCCACGTTTTTTAGGCCGGCAGAGTCTCGAGATAAAAAATCTCGAAATTCGCACCATATTAGTTTAATATCATATAAAAATTACTCAGGGTGTTAAAATTGCCATACGGTTTACAATTGACACATTGATAGACCTTAAGATTATATTATAGGTCGAGTTTGTAATAGATAAAATAAGGTTTATACTCTATTATAAATTGTTTTGAGAAAAATATGAACATTCATTATTTATTATTGGATATATTGAGCTTATACACAAAAATTCGGGAGAAACAAAATCTGGGTTCTAAAATGGCTTAAAATATCCGATTTTGAATGTTATTATCCACGTTTTTTAGGCCGACAGAGTCTCGAGATAAAAAATCTTTAAATTCGCACCATATTAGCTTAATACCATATGAAAATAACTCGGAGTGTTAAAATTGCCATACGCTTTAAAATTGACACATTAATAGGCCTTAAGATTATATTATAGGTCTTGTTTCAAATAGATAAAATAAGGTTTATACTCTATTATAAAATGTTTTGGGAAAAATTTGACGATCCATTATTTATTATAGGATATAATGAGCCTATACACAAAAATTCGGGAGAAAAAAATTCTGAGTTCTAAAATGGCTTAAAATAGCCGATTTTGAAGGTTATTATCCACGTTTTTTAGGCCGACAGAATCTCGAGATAAAAAATCTCGAAATTCGCACCATACTATTTTAATACCCTATAAAAATAACTCAGAGTGTTAAAGTTGCCATATGGTTTAAAATTGACACATTAATAGGCCTTAAGATTATATTATAGGTCGTGTTTCAAATAGATAAAATAAGGTTTATACTTTATTATAAAATGTTTTGAGAAAAATTTGAACATCCATTATTTATTATAGGATATAATGAGCCTAAACACAAAAATTCGAGAGAAAAAAAATCCGGTTTCTAAAATGGCTTAAAATAGCCGATTTTGAAGGTTATTATCCACGTTTTTTAGGCAGACAGAGTCTCGAGATAAAAAATCTCGAAATTCGCACCATATTAGCTTAATAACATATAAAAATAACTCAGAGTGTTAAAATTGTCATACGGTTTAAAACTGACACATTAATAGGCCTTATGATTATATTATAGGTCGTGTTTGAAATAGATAAAATAAGTTTTATACTCTATTATAAAATGTTTTGAGAAATATTTGAACATCCATTATTTATTATAGGATATAATGAGCCTATGCACAAAAATTCGGGGGAAAAAAAATCTGGGTTCTAAAATGGCTTAAAATAGCCGATTTTATAGGTTATTATCCATGTTTTTTAGGCCGACAGAGTCTCGAGATAAAAAATCTCGAAATTTGCATCATATAGTACCTTATTACCATATAAAAATGACTCAAATTGTTAAAACCGGCATATGGTATAAAATAGACTCGGTTAGAGGCTCTAAGATTATTTTAAAGTCGTGATTGAAATAGACAAAAGAACTTTTATACTCAAATTTATATTATTATGAGAGAAATCTGAACATCCAGTATTTATTATAGGATCTAATGAGCCTATGAACAAAAATTCAGGTCAAAAAAATTTGGGTTCTAATATGGCCAAAAACAGCCGATTTTGAAGGTTATTATCCACGTTTTTTAGGCCGACAGAATCTCGAGATAAAAAATCTCGAAATTCGCACCATATTACCTTAATACCATATAAAAATGACTCAGGGTGTTAAAATTGGCATACGCTTTAAAATAGACACATTAATAGGCCTTAAGATTATATTATAGATCCTGTTTGAAATAGAAAAAATAAGTTTTATATTCTATTATAAATTGTTTTGAGAAAATTTTGAACATCCATTATTTATTATAGGATATAGTGAGCCTATACAACACGATTCAGGAGAAAAAAAATCTGGGTTCTAAAATGGCTTAAAATAGTCGATTTTGAAGGTTATTATCCACGTTTTTTAGGCCGACAGAGTCTCGAGATAAAAAAAATCTCGAAATTTGCGTCGTAGTACCTTATTACTAAATAAAAACGACTCAAATTGTTAAAACTGACATATGGTATAAAATAGACTCGGTTAGAGGCTTTAAGATTATTTTAAAGTCGTGTTTGAAATAGACAAAATAACTTTTATACTCTATTTTATATTATTTTGAGAAAAATCTGAATATCCAGTATTTATTATAGGATCTAACGAGCCTATAGACAAAAATTCAGGACAAAAAAATATGGGTTCTAATATGGCCAAAAACAGCCGATTTTGAAGGTTATTATCCACGTTTTTTAGGCTGACAGACTCTCGAGATAAAAATCTCGAAATTCGCACCATATTAGCTTAATACCATATAAAAATAACTCAGCGTGTTAAAATTGCCATACGGTTTAAAATTGACACATTAATAGGCCTTAAGATTTTATTATAGGTCGTGTTTCAAATAGATAAAGTAAGGTTTATACTCTATTATAAATTGTTTTGAGAAAAATTTGAAGATCCATTATTTATTATAGGATATAATGAGCCTATACACAAAAATTCGGGAGAAAAAAAATTTGGGTTCTAAAATGGCTTAAAATAGCCGATTTTGAAAGTTATTATCCACGTTTTTTAGGCCGACAGAGTCTCGAATAAAAAATCTCGAAATTCGCACCATATTAGCTTAATACCATATAAAAATGACTAAGGTTGTTAAAATTGGCATATGGTATAAAATAGACACATTAATAGCCCTTAAGATTATATATAGGTCGTGTTTGAAACAGAAAAAATAAGTTTTATAATCTATTATAAATTGTTTTGAGAAAAATTTGAACATCAATTATTTATTATAGGATATAATGATTCTATACACTAAAATTCGGGAGAAAAAAAATCTGGGTTCTAAAATGGCTTAAAATAGCTGATTTTGAAGGTTAATCCACGTTTTTTAGGCTGACAGAGTCTCGAGATAAAAATCTCGAAATTTGCGTCATAGTACCTTATTACCATATAAAAATGACTCAAATTGTTAAAACTGGCATATGGTATAAAATAGACTCGGTTAGAGTCTCTGAGATTATTTTAAAGTCGTGTTTGAAATAGACAAAATAACTTTTATTCTCTATTTTATGTTGTTTGGAGAAAAATTTGAGCACCGAGTATTTATTATAGGGTCTAATAAATCTATAGACAAAAATTTAGGTCAAAAAAATTCGGGTTCTAATATGGCCAAAAACAGCCGATTTTGAAGGTTATTATCTACGTTTATTAGGCCGACAGAATCTCGAGATAAAAAATCTCGAAATTCGCATCATATTATCTTAATACCATATAAAAAAATGACTCAGCCTGTTAAAATTGACATATTGTTTAAAATAGACACATTAATAGGCCTTAAGATTATATTAAAGGTCGTGTTTTAAATAGAAAAAATAAGTTTTATATTCTATTCTAAATTGTTTTGAGAAAAATTTGAACATCCATTATTTATTATAGGATATAATGAGCCTATACACAGCCATTTAGGAGAAAAAAAATATGGGTTCTAAAATGGCTTAAGTAGCCGATTTTAAAGGTTATTATCCACGTTTTTTAGGTCGACCGAGTCTCGAGATAAAAAATCTCGAAATTTGCGTCATAGTACCTTATTACCATATAAAAATGACTCAAAATATTAAAATTGGCATATGATATAAAATAGACTCAGTTAAACACTCTAAAATTATTTTAATGTCGTGCTACTTTTATTAAAATGGGCATATGGTATAAAATACACGTCCTATTTTTATTTTTTTACATAATGTATTGAAATAGTTAGTGCTTCTATCATTCATAGATTTTATATCATATGAAACTAGTTTTATCATAAAGGTTTCAAATCTTCTTCTCAAGATAAGATTAGGAGTTTTATTTTATCTGAAAATGACCTGAATTAAAACGACTCGGCTCAACCAGGCCTGGCTTAACCTAACTCGTATTCTACATACCCGAAACTGCCCCATCCGACCAGGGTAACCGACTACCCGTTTGTCAAATCTAGATATGAATGAATTAAAAAAATACAATATAATATCTCATCAATATCTCACCGATTACCACCTAATTAGCGAATTTTAGTTTATTTTATTTTAGCGCGTTTTGGAAAAGAAATCGATAATATTAATAGTGGTCCTAGTGAATAATAATCACTAATATCATTAGACCAAGGCACCATACAAATTCAAGCCTAAATTACCAAATTACACTTATTTGGTAATTAGCTAATACAAATAGAGAAAGGTACGTAGGCCAAACTTACACACTTCCCACACCTCATTTTGTATCGTTTCAATTTTATCAGACGTGCCTAAAAGGATCACGATTCACTTCCGATCTTCTTAAGATGTGAAATTATAGGGGTTTTGGAGACATGACAGAAAACATGTGTAAATGACTAAATGTTAATAAAACAAGAAACTAAATACACGTTTACATACGAAATATTGCATGTACGTTTTTCAAATTGCAGATCTGGAGCAGGTTCACCAGCAGGTTGCAGATATTATTGAAGACACGCAACGGTCGTTTGCTTATTTTCACTATCTTAGTATTAGTTATATTCCTAGATCATTTAATAGGATTGCGCATAATTATGCTTATATGGTTTTGCGAGCCTAGGCACTTTTCTTTCGTGTTCCAAAAAGAAAATTGGTGCTACTAAATATCGTCGAGACAATTACTTTAAATCGTCGACAGATTGATTAAATGGACAAGTTTATCCGTCTCAAAAATTCAATCAATATCTTTCTCTCTTTTCAATCAATTGAACTTAATAGTTAATACCTTACCAAAAAATCGATTAATTTCACGATAACAAACTAATTAAATTACACTAAAACTTGAGAGAGACGGTTTTTAATAAATTATTGAGAGACCATTCTTTCGTACCATTTTATTTGTATTCCGTGACCCTTTTGTCATTAATCGTACCATAGTAGTTTCGTACCTATTTACCTAATAAATGTACTTATTTTATCTTTAATCGTGATTTGTACCAATTTTATTACTTTTAGTACCACTTTTTCTTAAATTTGTACAATAGCCTTTCAATAAGCTTATTGAAAGGCAGTCTCTCAGGAGACCTACTCATTAAATTATCTAATCGATTTAATCCGGTAATTTCAACGTGACATTAATTACATAAACAACGATGACGAAGAGGTACGTTTGCGTATTTAACGGTAGTTATGTGGTTGAGAGACTAACTTGAAGCCTGGTTTGATCCTCAAATTATTTAATCAATTCAATGTATTCGCAAATTCTTATTTCATACGTACTATTTTAATTTGAATTTAACAAATCAAATGTCACCATTTCACGATAAAAAATATATATTTTTCTGGCAAAAAGTTACCATCATCTTTTTTTGGTTAAATAACAACATTTGACCCTTACAAAAAAATATTTGACATTTTCTACTAAAAAATATTTGACATTTTCCGATCTTTAAGATAAGACTGTCTTTAAAAAAGACCACTTACAAACATTAAAATAAGGGACGTGCTAAATCCCGCACATAATTTTACTCAATCCCACACATTTTTCATCCTTATTCCAAAATTACCCTTCTCACTTTTTACATCCCACCACAAAAACAAAAGAGAAAAATCCCCAAAGAGAGACTCCAAAACCCCCAAAATTCACCATATCAATCAATTTTCCGATTCTTTTTCATTATTTGGATCATCCTACGCAATAGAATTATCAAAATAAAATAAGGAGAAAAATTAATTAAAGTTGAAAAAATTAATTATAAACTAATATAAAACTAAAAAAAAATAATCAAAAATCAGAAAATCATACAGCTACACTAAAATCAATCGCGAAATCGCACAACAATATATGGTCAACGACATACCACTTCCTCACCCCCACCCTCCCACGCGGTTGATGTCGATCACCCTTCTCCGAGCAGCCGTCCTCACAACCACCCATTCATCAACTAAACCCAATTCAAAACCTAATTGTTAAAAACCCTCTTTTTAGGAAAAAAAAACATCAACCAAATTGAATAAAAGACGGAACTTAATAAAAATTACGATGAAACGACGAACTTACGTTTTATATGCGCGAAGTACGATCCATAATAATCGAACGAATAAGAGATTGATTAGGTTTAGGGGGAGAATTTTTAAATTCTTTAAAAGTGTTTTTAATTTTCTTTTTACTAAGGGCAATTATGGAAATTTAGGATAAAAAAGTGTTGGATTAAGCAAATTAATGTGCGGGATTTAGCAACTACGTAAAATAATAACACAAATTCTTATTTGCAACGGCATTATCCGTCGCAAGCTTGTGACGGATACCGTTTCCTCTCACAAAATACCCATTTTTTCTCTCTTTCCAACACTATTCATGTGGTCCCCTTTCTCCACTAACTCATTTTCTATCCATTTTATCTCACAAAATATCCGTCGCAAATGGTGACCCGTCGCAAGCAAAACTTAGTAAAATAATAATTCTCTACTAAAAAATATTTGACATTTCCTTGATTTCACACCTTCCATGATATTTCAAAGCTTTTTCAATGTCAATAATGTTAATTAAATCCATGACTAAAAGAAAACTAAAATTCAAATAACAACATGATGTGATGGATGATAATGACCAATTAATATGTCCAAAAAAATCATCAACTACTTAACAATATGTTAATGTTATTGTAATTTCCATGTCTTTCTCCATGCAATTTACCAAATCCCTTTATCAAACCGTCTCGTCTTCTTTAAAACGGATATATCAGCCTTTAACAGGTCAAATATCATACCACATGAACATACACGACAGATCTTTATTTCCCCGACACATTCTTTTTTTCCCGTATCCACCTCACATGGGTATATGGATATATATTCGGCCTGTATTAAGCTTAAGACGGAGATGCTCGTCTGTCCGGAGATTTTCCTTATTAGTCAATTTGATATGTTGAATATTGACTTAGACTTGTAACCAAATTCAAGGACCATTAGTCCATTAGTCCATAATCTATGGAAAATTATAAGTCTATATATATACCATAATTTTATGAGCTAAAATCACAGCTAAATAATTATCTTTCTTTACAATTATTAATTAATTCTCTTTTTTAAAATTTAATTTTTATAAAAAAAACTGAAAAAAATGGACAAATTATACAAGTGTGATGCAAACTATACTCCTTTAACTCCAATCACATTCCTTAAGAGAGCTTCTATGTTTTATGCTGATCGTACTTCAATCATCTATGGTGAAGCAAGGTTCACTTGGGCTCAAACCTACGTCAGGTGTCGTCGTCTCGCTTCATCCCTTGTGTCTCTTGGTGTCGGAAAGAACGACGTGGTGAGTTCAAAGTCGATAAGTTTTTTAATCCTTAGCTTTTGTCCCAGTCATCTGTTTACGTTTTATATTATCTGTGTGATGATTGGGACATTGGGACAGAAGAGTATAAGACCCGGGCTTGTCTCAGTCATTTGTTTATGAGAACGTAGAAATATTTTAAGCAAACGTAAACAAATGACTGACTGACGACAGACGGGGATAGAAAGAGTTGTGTTGTATGTAGGATACTAAGTTTTGTGCCTTGTTCAAAATTTCAGGTATCAGTGTTAGCACCGAACATACCAGCCATGTACGAGATGCATTTCGCGGTACCCATGGCAGGAGCGATCCTGAACACGGTGAACTCCATGCTTGACGCGAGCTCTATCAAAACCATTCTCCTCCATGCCGAGGCTAAGATTGTTTTTGTCGATCACGAGTACGTATCCAAGGCTTGTGACGCGTTTACCCTTCTCAAAAAAGACCTGCAATTGGCCAAAAACAAGAATTTCAAATTACCCTCTGTTATTGTTATTAATGAAATCGGTTACCCACCTTATAATAACGAGCTTGGGTCGGGTGTACGCGATTTTGTTAATGAATCGTCCGTCCCTTTGTCGAATATTGATTATCACCCGTTAAACCTTAAGAATAGTCAAAAATTGGACTATGAACAACTTATTTTGTTAGGGAACCCGGAGTTTGTTGAACCAAAGATTGTCGATGAGTGGGACCCAATCTCGTTAAATTACACGTCGGGTACAACATCGGCACCAAAAGGGGTCGTTTATAGTCACCGTGGTGCGTACTTGAGCACGCTTAGCATGATTCTAGCTTGGGAAATGGGGACTGAACCGGTGTACCTGTGGTCATTACCTATGTTTCATTGCAATGGATGGACTTTCACTTGGGGGATTGCGGCCCGAGGTGGAACCAATGTATGTATCCGTAAGACGACTGCGTCCGAAATTTACAATAGCATTGCATTACATGGCGTGACGCACATGTGTTGTGCGCCTATTGTGTTCAACATGATTCGTGAAGCGAAACAAGTTGAGTTGAGGTCGAGGGTTCAAGTCTTGACTGGTGGGGCCCCTCCACCGGCCACACTTTTGGAGGAGATGGAGAGGCTTGGGTTCAACGTGGTTCATGCTTTTGGGCTCACCGAGGCCACGGGGCCTGCATTAGTGTGCGAGTGGCAAACCAAGTGGGATAATTTACCGCAAGAGGATAAGTCACGGTTAAAGGCTAGACAGGGGATTAGTGTGCTAACCGTGGAGGATATGGACGTGAAGGACATAAATTCGAAGAAAAGTGTTGCACGAGACGGTAAAACAAGAGGTGAAATTGTAATTCGTGGTAGTGGGATGATGAAAGGATACTTCAAAAACGAGAAAGCAACGTCGATAGCATTTGAAGACGGGTGGTTCCACACGGGTGACGTGGGTGTTATTCATCCCGATGGTTATGTAGAAATAAAGGATAGGCTGAAAGACGTGATTATATCTGGTGGTGAAAATATTAGTAGCGTGGAGTTGGAAACAGTGATTTTCCGACATCCAGATGTGGCCGAGGTGGCGGTTGTGGCTATGGCCCACCCACGGTGGGGGGAAAGCCCTTGTGCTTTCGTGGTTAAAAAGTCGCAAAGTAAGAATGTGACGGAGCAAGACATACTAACACATTGTCGAAGCAACCTTACACATTACATGGTACCGAAAAAGGTTGTGTTTGTGAAAGACCTACCAAAGACGTCTACCGGTAAGGTTCAAAAGCCGATATTAAGAGCCATTGCAAAGAAGTTTGAGGTAAAAAAACCCGAAGATCAGAATCAAACAATTCCCATGTCGCGATTGTAGAATTGCAATTTAAGCTCATATATATTGTAAGTTAAACTCATATGTGTTTTAATTATCGTATAGAAAATACGTATTTATACCGTATAAATTAAATTGATGTACCATATAAATTAAATTTAGTAGATTTTAGTGTTGTATTGAAGCAAGTTGTGTGAACTATTCCTTGATTATTAAGATTGTTATTTTGATTATCGAGTTTTAATGTTACCAACCAACCCAACAAAAGAGTCGATACAATTCCATTTGTCTCGACCCGATAATGACTCGACTCAACCATTTAGATAGTAATAAGTCTGCTATGGAGGACTCAACAAGCTAAGCGGTATTAGAGCCGACGGTTTGGCTTGGAACCGCAAGGTGTGATGTGATGATAATGCTCGAGATGATGAGGAGTAGCATCGTGGTTGCGGAATAGCACCACCGCTAGACTCTCACCCTTGGTTGACTAGAGATGTGGAGTAGCATCGCGAACAATAAAAGGAGGAGAAACATTGGTATAGAAAAAGTAAAGTGATTAGTTTATAAGTAAGTAGGTTACTCCTCCTATCACCATTGTTAAGGATGAAATTTCACTTGTTTGTGGGTCGGTCTCACACACCTATTTATATAATTCCGTTGCGAAGAACTCAACAATTTCTTAAAATCATTAAATATATTTACACAAATTCTCATTTGTGACGGGTAAATAATACCCGTGCGGGGATATAACAAAAGTAGAATACCTAGGCAGTAGTAAATTATTTTGTCTTATATACCAACATTGATAATACTTGACCCGTCACAAGCTTCTAACGAATATGTCTGTAACAAATGAGAGTTGCTGATGTATTTAATGCTCCTAACTATGCAACTACAAATAGTCTACAATCTCTAATAATGCATTAATGATTTTGTATGCATTATTCATCAAACTTGTGGGCACTATTAGGGTTGGGCAAAAGCAACTATTGATTACTGCACATTTTTTGCACATTTGTATTGCAACTGGAGAACAAATGATTTAATTGCTTCAGCAAAAGAAGTCGACATGTGGATAATAAAGATAGTCGGCTTGACGAATTGGTCTCGGAAGGAGATGAACTATAGGCTAAATAACAGGGAGTACAATACTGGGAGAATGATTCGAAATTCTAAGGGTTCTAACTAACTATCACTATTGAGTTTTTCAATTATCAAGGTTTCGGGAGAATGATTCGAAATTAAACTTAAACCTAACAAAACATTAAGGATATAGATTTTTTTTGGTTTTATTTCAGGTGACCTGAATTGGATTATTATTCGACCTAATTTTCCCCTAATATAAAAATATCTCAAATTCAAAGGTTAGTAGTCAAACAAACATTTAAATGTTAGGAAAATGAGATGTAAAAGTCTAACACAAAAACTCCTGAGAAATGGCCTCTCAATATCGTTATTGAGAACCTCTCGCATTATGAGGTAAGGGATTTACTGAAGTATTTATTGTCCTATTGTGTCTCTCACTAAATTAGTGAGACGGTCTCTCACAAGACCTACTAAAACCGTCTCTCACAAGAGCTACTGAAACCCGCAAGTGTGAAATTGAACCACCTTATCCTTGATTTCACACATTCCACGATAACTCAAAGCCTTTTTAATTGTCAATGTTAATTATTCTACAACAAGAAAACTAAAAAATTCAAAAATAGTGTGATGGGTGATGATGACTAAATAGTAGTATGTCCACCATGGTATAAGTATTATTGTCGAATTTCGATCCTCTTCATTTACTAAAAAAAATAAAAGGTTAAATCCCTCTAACGGAATAATATAATATTTTATTTCTCGTATTATTCGGAATTACCTGAATTATTAAATCGTCATTAAATTTAATCTTAAGCCTTGAGGGAAAATCAACCCTCCATTTCATTTAAGAAATGGAAAAGATCCTAATTGATTATTGTGATAGTAATTTCCATGTTATTTTCCATGTAATTTTCCAAATCCCTTTATTAATTGTTGAATTTGACTTGTAGCAATATTTTTGACTATTATAGTCATTTAGTCCATAATCTTTGAGGATTATATTTCATCTCTTTATGCTCCGTCTGTTCCGATCATTTGTTATGTCAAGTATCCACTTCATCCCTTGTGTCCTTTGGTGCCAGAAAGAACGACGTGGTGAGTTCAAAGTCGATAAGTTTTCACTCCTTAGCTTTTGTCCCAATCGTCTATTTACAATTCAATTAGTCTCCCTCCCACCCAAACAATGGCTGATTAAAGCAATGGAAAAGATTCAAATGCGTTGAGGAAAAATCGACATTAAATTTAATGCGTTGAGGAAAAATCGACCCTCCATTTCATTTAAGAAATGGAAAAGATTCTAATTGATTATTGTGATAGTAATTTCCATGTTTTTTTCCATGTAATTTTCCAAATCCCTTTATTAATAGTTGAATTTGACTTGTAGCAATATTTTTTACCATTATAGTCGTTTAGTCCATTATTAGTCCATAATCTTTGAGGAATTAGTTGTCTATATAAATAAATACAAAGAGCCTTGCTAAAGACGTATATTATCCGTCATAAGCTGAAGACGGATAGTATCCCTCTCATAACAAGGCAAGTGGGACTTGGGAGTGGGAGGGTGGGAATAAATGGAGCATTTCATGGATCATCTCACTTGACACTATCCGTCTTCAGCTTGTAACGGATAGTATCTGTCTTCGACGAGAATTTGTGAAATAAATAACATAGCTTTACGCCTTTACTAGCTCACCACAACCAAATAAGTGTCTTAATTTCTTCTCTCTTTATTTTCTTTAGGATTATAGTTCTTCTCTTTGTGCTTCGTTTGTTCCGATCATTTGTTATCTATAGAGCGGTCAAAGCCTGTTTATTTCAGGTATTCACTTCGTCCCTTGTGTCCTTTGGTGTCGGAAAGAACGAGGTGGTGAGGTCAAAGTCGACAAGTTTTTACTCCTTAGCTTTTGTCCCAATCATTATTTGTGAGAAGTAATTAATTAATTATATCTGGTGGTGAGAATGTTAGTAGTGTGGAAATGTGGAATTGAAAGGAGTGATATTCCGACACTCAAAGGTAGCCGAGGTGGCAGTTGTGCCTATGCCACACCCACGGTGGGGACTGGGGAGAAAGCCCTTGCGCTTTTGTGGTTAAGAAGTCACAAGGTGAATGTGACGGAGCAAGATATTCCAACACATTGTCGGAAAAACCTTACATGTTACATGGTACAGAAGGACCTACCAAAGACTTCTACGGTTAAGGTTCAAAAGCCGATATTGGGAGCCATTGATAAGAAGTTTGAGGTACAAAGTTCCGAAGATCAGAGACACACAATCCCCTCATGTCACGGTCGTGGAACTATAACTTAAGCTAGTCCTCCCTCCGTCTCAACGAATTCTTTACGTGCATATTACACTATCAATATCTTTCATTTTGCATTTATAAAAATTATAAAAATTTGATATTCTTAATCTATTCACAGAGACGAATCAAACAAGATTCCACATGACTATGTTTTATCTTATAGATTGTCGGGAATATTGAATAGTGTCAAAAAGTAAATGTAAAGAATCTGCTGAGACAGAAGGAGTAATATATTCCAAATCACAAACCGTAAAAAGCATTTTTTTAGTGTTTGTCATCTCGGGTTTGTCATCTCCAAAAACTTGATCGTCGCAAAACCAACCAACCCGAGGACTATCCAATAAAACAGTGAATACGATTCAATTCGTCTCACTCCCACCCAAACAGAAACATACACAAGATGACATGTAACCCGATTATAACATCGATCACCTTCAAACTAAAAATAAGCGGGAAACAATGGCTGATTAAAGCAATTGAAGACGAACACAAACTCTACGCGACCCAAAGGTAATGAGGAAAAGATCCAACGAAAACAGACCTGAATGCCTCGATTGTCAGCTGTATGTTCGGCAACCAATAAGGCAAATACGATTTCTACAGCAACCAAAGGGATTCACGAATCATGATACATCTTTATACACGCAAGAAAGCAGCAATGATGTACTTAAGTGTAGAAATAAACATCAATCAATCGCTACTTAATTTACAATATTACAAGATACGGATGCAAAAACTACGCACATTTATCAGTTCAACGACGACAGCCAGGAAGTTCTTGGCACCTTCTCTTGTCTGAAAAGATCTAACCCTGCGCAAAAGAACTGAAGCTTGCTTAATATGTCGCCGTACCAGTAGGAGCAAGATAGAAAACAAATAATCGGAATGTTCAAAATTACGACCACTTTCCGTTCCTTCTTTTTTATAAATGAGAATTTCCGACTTTACTAACATAGGCTTGTTTTCCGAAATTGCTTTTCTATTTTGCCTTAGTAATAGGTCATATAAGTCATATAACTAATATGTAATACTACTTCAGTAATAGCCTCAAATAATTTAGCATCGACTGTTGAGGGGGGAGCAACAACAACATCAGAGCCTTAGTCCGAAAATGTTTTGGGGTCGGCTGACATGAATCATCCTTTGGAACCGTCCAGGGTGAACACTCATCTCGACAAGAAAAAAAAAAAGAAAAAGAAAAAAAAACCGGAAGTGAAGTGAAACCGAAAATGAAAGATAATGGGGTTTTATAGATATTAAATCGAACTTATCACATATATAAAAACCAAAAAAAATAAATCAAGAAGTAATTTTGAAAAACGAAGTAAAATTTAATATAGGAGTTTTGGGGAAAAAATGTAACAAGTCCAAAAAGAAAAAAAGATTTTAGAAAACTTTATAAAAACAACATAAGCTAGAAGTCCACGTGTATCATGCATGCTATGTTACCCCGACTCTTCTAATTCCCTCACGTACCCGTGTCCGACAATCCACACTCAGACAAGGGTATGACACTACGACATCTCATTTTAATTCAAAATATGTGTATTTTTCATAAAAATAGCCGAGTCCGACACTTGGACACGCACCCGTGTTGGATCCTTCTAAACGAGTCTGAGCAACATAACGTGCGTGAAGAAGTTTTACTGTAGGAAATTCAATCATTCAAGTGAGGGATCTTCAGAGTATTAACAACGTACATGAAGGGCAGGTCGCAGAGTGGTTAGGAACTAGGAACAGCATGATGACGCTCTGGCTCCATCTGCCTGCCTGTCAACTAGAACCATCCCAGCAGGGTTCTGTGGAGGCTGGGCCCTCGGTAATTTTTTTGCTGTGTAGCACAGTAGAATGTATCAGAGTTAAAGATATAAAAACGACAGCAACAGCAATACGAGTATACGGCATTACTCCAATGTCTTGGTGATTCCCGTCTATTGCAAGGTAATGTGAGACCGGAAATACTCATCCTTTCCAATGTGTTAAATATGCAAAGAAGTTTCTCATATGAACCAAAAAGAGAAATGTGTATCGACGCTTTACTAATGGGCATAGAAGCATGGAGAGTTTAGCGAGTATCTTTAATTTATTCCAGGAGGAATACGAAGCAGAAACTCTAAACAAGTGAACATGATGACACGTAAAATAAAGCACTTGAACACTGGCAGGCGATACGAAAAAACAAACACGAGGCAAGGTATCCATCCAACTAAAGAATGTATATCGGCCTTATGTCGGTTGGCTGGTTGCTCTACCTAAAGTGAAAGATTTTTTCGTTCACAAACTACCTACACTACCCTGCCTGAGTGACTGTTCATCACAGCATCCGCAAACCTTTACACAAAAATTAACAGAAAATGACAATTTGTACAAAACAGCTGATTGGTTTGCTTTTCTAACCAGCGATATATGAACAGCCATCTAACCCATCCACTTTTTAACAGAGTAATTTGCTCAACCAAGTAAAACAATCGGATCAGTATTAGAAGCATAGAAGAATTAGCAACGCACCTATTTCATGGAATACTTCATTAACATTCTGAGCTGTTTTTGCTGATGTTTCCATGAAAAAAAGACCATTTTCCTCAGCATATGTACGAGCCTCCTGCAGAAGGACAAACCATTCACATTTATATGATATTTCCATCACATCATAAAAAATTTCAGAGCTTAGTCTTTGTGATAGCTAGTTAGCCACAGTAAGGAAATCAAACGATAAATAGTAAGATCATTAACAAGACGGGTACATGCAACTATGCAAGATGTATCACGGCACTGGAAATCAATTTTCGTGTAGCCCAAGAAAGTCAGATACCAGATCAAACCATACGTTTATCCAATCTACGGCCTGTATAGTTCAAAACAAAGTTCCAATCACAAGGGAAAAAATATTCATCCAATCTCATATCAATTTCCCATAAAGGGGGTAGATAAGCAATGTTACTTCAACACTTCACTTCACTTGCCTGTCATGTATCTCCCGTCTCCACCATTCTTTCCAATACGACACCTTCATTTCAGGCCAAAAATACGAAAAGTTTTCAGAACTAGTTGCTCTCGTGTCCGACACCTTGCAGCCGAGTCAGAGCAACATAAAATAAGCATCTTCCTCCACGACTCCACGTGAAAAGTTCTCTTATTACTAATTTTCAGCCAAGCATTTTCCCGTGTCTTCCAACGTCATAAAAGCACTCAGATCTTTAGTTTTGAAAAGTGAGAGGTGCACAAAAGCTACGAGTGCTAACTGTGGAGAGGTGAAGATGTGTCTTCTGCAATGAGACTCAATCTTCATTTACAAACTTGAATTTTTGTTGAATAAAGAAAGGAAATTAGATTGATCCTACAAGGGACGACCAAACTACCTCCTATATGGGAGAACCAAACTACCTCATCCCAAATGAAGAGGATGGAAGCAAGGACTCACAAAACCGCCTCTAAATAAGAGACACAAGTGTCCATAAAGTAGGACACCAAAAAAGGCTCACAACTCACATAAGTAGTGAAAGACCACTGCTTCGAAACAAAAGAAAAATTAATTAATGATCAAATGTTCAAGCGTAATATTTGGACAATGCTTGTCAAAGGAGGGTTCAAAAGAGTTCCGTAACTATCACAATTTATAAGGGGGTAGAAAATAACATCGTGAAAAAGACAAAGCAAAACAAGCACACAGTTCTCAAACTAATATAAAAGAGGTCTTTAAGGAGCTAAGTGGTTAAATCTAATGCACAACTCACATAGAAGGTAGATTCTCCTTCTCAAGCATTTACTAGCGGACAAGGGGTTTTATTGGCTTGGCCATATCACAGCTAAGTCTTTTAATGTGATCCATGCATCATATATAGAGGAGTAAGAGCATCCACATTGAAGAGGATTACCCATCCTCTTAGGTGAGAGGGTGCTAAGAGGATGTCCTCTTCAATGTGGAACCAACAATGAACATCCTATTTGGAGGAGGAAGAGGAAGACTTCCTCTATTTTCAGAGGAAGTAAAACCTTGGCCCTTGTGCCCAACACCCTATAGAATTGATACTTTTTAATATTAAAGTAACTAAAATATGAAAGAGGAATAAAAGAGGATCCTCTTTGATGTGGGAAAAAAAATAAAAGAGGAAGAGGATGGAGATAGTGGAAAATGAGTTGGATGAAAGATGGTGTGAGGTGTCAAAAAGGTAGTGGTAAAAAGAGAAAATAAGAGGAAGATTACATTGAAGAGGATGTTAAGATCCTCTTATTTATTTTCTCACCCTATATCTTTTTCACACATCACTCACTCTTTCATCCAACTCATTTTCCACTATCTTCATCCTCCTCCTTCTCTTCTTCTATTTTTTTTCCTCCATCAAAGAGGATCCTCACTACCTCCTCTTTCATATTTTAATTATTTTTTTATTAAAAATAAATAAAATAAAGCATACATGCAATATTTTCATAGGTGAGTGGGCACAAGGGTTGTACTTTCTCTAAAAAGAAGAGGAAGTCTTCCTCTTCCTCCTTCAAAGAGGATCTTCAATGTTGATTCCACATTGAAGAGGACATCCTCTTAGCACCCTCTCTCATCTAAGAGGATGGGTAATCATCTTCAATGTGGGTGCTCTTACTCTTCAATGCGGGTGCTCTAAGCCTAAAATTATACTCAAAATTATTTCTCGTAACAATCGAGAACTTGACCAAGCTGACGAAAAATCCTCTTATGGGTTATATATAAACTAATAAACTAGCTTGCTGCTAAATTGAGTAGCACCTTGATTTGTTTGATGCAAACAATACTTCCTCGGAAAATGCAAGTTAAAAAAATCGGAGTACTTGTGAACTTACGGTTAGACCCACCCCCAGTGTAAAATAGGTTTCACAAATCAAAACTAAGTAGTAAGTACGTAAGCAGATTGGCTTTCTTTCAACTACAACAGCAATCAACAATGATACTGATACCCACAGAAGATTAACAAGTAGACAGGTCAAGAATATCTATAGTTTCTAGGCTTTCTACAGATTAATAGAAAGGACATAAAATTGCTTCTCGTCACAGCAAATTTGAAGGCCAATAACATCTAAATTATTTTAATAATCTATGGCCCAATTCACACCCATTCGAAAACAAGAGGTAGACACACACAGGGACTGGTTCAAGCTACAGAAAATATATAAAATAAAAAATAAAGAGAGAAAAACATAATCCAGATATTACATAAACGCAACAGGTTTTAACTTTCAAGAGAAGTGCAGTATTTACCTCCGCTGTTACAGCCCTCCTTTCTTCTAAGTCTGCTTTATTCCCTGCTAGTGCCATCACCATGTTTGGATTTCCTGCATACCATGATGTAAACAAAGCCATAAAGCTCAATACCAGGACAGCAAAACCAATTTGAGACTTCAGAGTGCAATAGAGTGTTTCACGTCAGTGAAAAAGGAATTAAATTTAAAAGCAGATATGAAATGGGTCCATTGCCTACACACCTTGCTTCTGAAGCTCTTGAACCCACTTTTTAGCACGAGCAAATGAGTCCTGAAACATTTCATAATCAAAGAGCGTATGAGTAACACCATCGTTACAAAAGTAATAAGATTGCTATCTCTAGATGACTAGATAACACACGTAAACATTTTTCTACGGCAATTACATCACCAAGATAGAAACAACATGCGGTAAAGTCCAATTCTGGTACCCCTGACAATGAACTTGGACTTCTATTACACAAACCCTCGTTAACAACAAAAACTAGAACTGAAGAGTTGGTACTAGAAGAGAGTGACGAAGTAATCTTAGAGTTAATAGGTGATGACTGATGACTATAGAAAGGATTGAACAATTACAATAACAACAAAATGATTTGGGGTCGTCTGACATGAATCATCCTTTAGAACCGTCCGTAGGTGATCGCACACCTTAAAATGCAAAATATAGGAAAGGAAAAGTGAAAAACACAAGAAACTCGAGGTAAACTTATAGGTTTTATAATCGAAGTCGGATTTCTTTGATAAAAACTTAGAAGTTAAAACGAGAATAAAGATTACAACAAATTTGAAAACCAAAGTAAAAATTAAGGGTACGGAATACCTTAAAAGTGAACCAAGTATTAAAATATAAGAAAGTTTTTGCTAGAAACGTGTAATAAATCTTAAGAGAAGAAGTAAATTTTTCAAAAAGTTAATAAAAATACTAAATATTTCAAATAACATCAAATACTAAAATTCCTCATGTATCATTCCCCTCCATTGTGCCCTCTCCGTCACCATCCTCTCGCCAATCTCATATCATGCTCTATCACTCTTAGCCATGTCTGTTTTGCTCTCCCTCTTGCCTCTACCCCTAACAACCTTTTCCGTTCCCCAAGGATTGAACAATTGACACCATAAAAATTATACAGAACAACAGTCTCTTCATGTTACATCCTGATAATAGGACTCGTGACTTAGTTGTACTACCTACAATGATCTCACACAACACTAATAGTTATCATATCTATCACATGCAACATTCAATTTACACTAAATTCTATAGTCCTAACCTCAACAAGCAGATCAACTATTTAAACACGAACATTATACCTACAACAATCTCACACAAGTCTAATCGCTACCACATCAGCATGCAGCATGCTATTAAAACCTGAATTCTACAGTCCTAACCTCAACAATCAGATCAACCATCTAAACAAGAAATCACATATAATATACTAAACTGGTATTATACCAGACTAGTAACATCGAAAATGATTATACACTACAACGGTCTCGTCTCATTTTACATCCTAAATTGACAATAGGACTCGTGACTTAGTTGTATTACCTACAACGGACTCACACACCACTAAGAGTTATCATATCTAATTATCTATCACATGCAACATACAATTTACCCCAAATCCTACCGTCCTAAGCTCAGCAATCAGACCAACTATTTAACGTTATACCTACAACGGTCTCACACAAGACTAATCGCTAACATATCCTAAATTCTACAGTGCTAACTCAACAATCAGATCAACCATCTAAACAAGAACAATACAAATAAGATAGCAAACTGAAATATATACCAGGCTAGTAACATCGAAAACAATGGTCTCCTCTCATATTACATCCTAAATTGATAATAGGACTGGTGAGTGGTGACTTAGTTGTATTACCTACAAAGACCTCACACAACACTAATAGTTATCATATCTATCACATGCAACATGCAATTTACCCTAAATCCTACCGTTCTAAGCGTTCTAAGCTCAGCAATCAGATCAACTATTTCAACATGAACGCGATACCTACAACGGTCTCACACAAGAGTGACACGACTAATCACTAACATATCCTGAATTCTACAGTCCTAACATCAGCAATCAGATCAACCATCAAAACATTAACAAAACAAATAAGATAGCAAACAGAAATATGTATATACCAGACTAGTAACATCGAAAACAATAATCGCGGCCGCCGCGCCACGATAATACATAGGAGCCAAACTATGATACCGCTCTTGACCAGCAGTATCCCAAATCTCAAATTTCACCGTCGCATCATTAACCGCTAACGTCTGCGAGAAAAACGCCGCACCGATCGTCGATTCCTACATCACTCACAATATTCCCCCAAAATTCAGTCAACAACAAAAATCACTATATAATCGTCAATTGATGAAACACAAAGTCTAAAAACCCTAGAATTAACCTGAAATTCAACGAATTGACCTTTGACGAAGCGAAGAACTAAACTCGATTTACCAGCTCCCATGTCGCCGAGAAGAACCTGCGAAAAAATGAATTAGAACGAAATTAAGCGTAATTAAGCGTAATTGAGTAATGAATAGGGAGATCGGTGGAGTGATGAGGAGGAATACGAGTTTAGCGTTGAGATTGTTGTGAGCAACGGTCGCCATTGAAGAAGGAATCAAGAAAATGAGAATAGATGAAAGGGGAAAGTTTCGTGAAGGAAGGAAATGAAAGGAAAGGATGACTTTTCGTTGTTGTTGGGTTTATATATAACACAAATTCTCGTTGTAGACGGAGGGTATCCGTCACAAGGAGAAGACGGATACCATTTTGTCTCACAAAATGCCCATTTAGAAGAGAGAGAGGAAAGCACATGGGATGCCCCACCTTGTCCCCTTATTCGTTTTGTGAGTGTCATTATCCGTCTCTGCACCCGACCCGTCACAAGTAAGACTAACTGTATATATAAAGGGAGGTCGTCGTTGTTGTTGTTGGTAAGAGTTGTAGATGTGCGTGTAGTGGAGTAACGATTTATGGTCCAAGTTTCGGTGCAAGTAATTGTACACCTACTCACCTAGTCCTCTCTTACGTGTGACGGATAAAAACCGTTACAAACTTTCGAATTACGATCAGGGGCAAATCCACCTAAGTACTAGGGATGGCGGTCGCTACCACAAACTTAAAAAAATTGGTTTAGAAGACGGATGTAAATGGTATATCATTAAATTTGCAATATTGCCCCGAGTTTGAACCCCACTAATTGCATTTTCCCTTTTTAATTTTTTTTTACGATGGGTTAAATATGATAAAATAAAATATTACTTTTTAGACACTTTAATTTTATCTTATTTTCTCATAGGAATAGTATTTAACCCACGATGGGTATACTGTTAAAAATGAGAATTTGTATTGTCCATTTTGCAAGTCTTGCGACATATCGTGCGTTTATTTTTAAATCCACCCGACTATTTTGGAGTGACTCCAGCGACGAGATTTTAGTTGGTTGGGTTTACTATCACGGTGGGATAACTCGAAAGATCTCGTGTTACGGTCGTCACGGGTTTTTGATTTCTTATAAATTTTTTCGCCCTTATTCTCCCACTTGTCTTCCTGCGTATAATTTATGAGAGGTTATATATTTATGACGGAATAGTATCTTAACAAATGAACATTCGTGGTGGTACTTTGAGCCGAAACATGAAGGATACTCTTGTTTTGTTTAGTTGTAAGAGTGAAGGCTAAAGGGACACGTACTACGACGCAAAAGCGTTTAGTTTAGGTTAGATTCAGTAGGGCTTTGAGATACTCGCCATGGATCTAGCCTGGACCTGGATCTACAAGGGTGTAAAATCAACAGACCGAGACACCTACCTAATGTGTATACTTAATGTTAACCGAAGACGTTATTGAGGAGAAGTTTCTCATTGATAAAATTTGTTGATAAACTTAAATGATTAATGCTTAACGGATTGAAAGTATTACTTATATCGTATCAACAAAGTCTAGATACTCGTACTCAACCCCTTAATTTTTAGATGGGTTCGACCTCAAATTTATTTCATAAAAAGAAGGTCAAACTCGTACTCGACTCGTTATCGTTTATCGGTTCGGTTCGGTTATCACCTATCGTGCCATTGGTGTCTTCACAGCTTCACTACCTCACTACCTTGCTCAGACTAAACCCCCCTCACTCTCAATTCTCAATCTACAACAATGTCGTCCTCCCTCAAACGACGCCGCGAAGACTCCACCGCCATCACCGACGCCGCCGCCGCCGCACCAACCACCGCGACAACCACCGTCGACCTCTCCCTCCTAGAAGCTTTAGAAAAATCTCAATCCCAGCCAACAATTGAAACCCTAGACCTAAAAACCCTAAAAAAACTCGTCCTCGCCTTCGAACGCCGTCTTCGCGACAACATCGAAGCTCGTCTCAAATACCCCGACACTCCCGACAAGTTCGCGGATTCCGAGGTTGAACTCCATGAAGAACTCCTCAAGCTTAAGCTCCTCGCCGCCGCACCTGACCTCTATCCCGAACTCGTCAATTTAAACTCTGTTCCGTCAATTATCGGCTTGTTGAATCACGATAATGTCGATATTGCTGTTGATGTTGTCAATTTATTGCAGGATTTGACGGATGAAGATGTGTTAGATGATAATGAGGATTCCGCTAGGGTTTTGGTTGATTGTTTGGTTGAGAATAATTGTTTAGAATTGTTAATTCAGAATTTGTTGCGATTGAATGATTCTGATCCTGATGAAGCTAGTGCTGTTCATGTTACGTTAGGTATTATTGAGAATTTGATTGAGGTTAAGCCTGCTGTTGCAGAAATTGTCTGCGAAAAGACGAAGTTGATGAGATGGTTGTTAGGGAAGATTAAGGTTAGGGAATTTGATGGGAATAAGCAGTATGCATCGGAGATTTTAGCGATTTTGTTGCAGAATAGTGTTGTTAATCAGAAACGATTAGGGCAGATGAATGGGGTTGATGTTGTTTTGCAAGCGATTTCGATGTATAAGAGTAGGGATCCTAAGAATTATGAGGAAGAGGAAATGTTGGAGAATTTGTTTGATTGTATGTGTTGTTTGGTAATGCCATTGGAGAATAAGGAACGGTTTGTGAAAGCGGAAGGAGTTGAATTGATGATTATTATTATGAAGCAGAGGAAATTAGCGTATGGTTCGGCTATTAGGACGCTTGATTTTGCTCTTACTAAGTATCCTCCGGCTTGTGAGCGGTTTGTTGATGTTTTGGGGTTGAAAACCGCGTTTGTTGCCTTTATGGGTAAGGCAAGTCCTATTGTCCCTTTGTTTCCTTTATGGGTTTTGTCCATTTTTATGTTAGGAGTAGGTTGCTGAGTTTTTTGATTGTGCATTGCTGAGATATATGGTGTGTTTGTATTGTTTTGGTTTTTAGATTCCGACAAGCAAGAAGCATAAAGGAGAACGGTACCAGGAGGAGCTAGAAGAGAGAATCATTTCAGTGATTTCGTCGTTATTTGGTATGTAGGGAAGACCATTGTTGAGACGTAGATTTGAGCTTTTATACGATGTTTAGCTTTTCCGAGACTAAACTGGCATTAGTGTACCATTTTGAACGTTTAACACCTTGTTTGATGCCTGGTGTACTACCTGAATGCCTTTGTGAAACGTTTTAATCTGACGTTGCTTGTCTTCTAAATTACCTCCTTTCACCAGCCTCGTCTCCCCGTCTTAGAAAGAACAAAAATTAGGATCGCTCTCTGGTTAATAGTTTCATGCAATCCAAAAATATGCTCGCTATCTGGTTCATAGATTTTTTGATTGTGCTATTGCTCAGCTGCTTGCTGTTAAGATTAGTATTCTCATGGTGACCATGAGCTTTCCTCGTAATATGTCACTGATATCACGTTGCCTTTGTGAAACGCCTCAATCTGAAGTTGCTCGTCTCCTAAATTGGCTCCTTTCACCACCCTCGTCTCCCCATCCTAGAAAGAACAAAAATTAGGATCGCTATCTGGTTAATAGTTTCATGCAATCCAAAGATATACTCGCTATCTGGTTCATAGTTTCATAGATATTTTAATTGTGCTATTGCTCAGCTGCTTGCTGTTGAGATTAGTATTCTCATGGTGACCATGAGCTTTCCCCGTAATATGTAACTGATATCACGTTGCGCTGTCCCTGTAGCAACGTTAGTGTTGCTTGCATATCTAGCATAATGAGTTTGAATTTTGCGTTGTATTTCCAGCTGGGATATTGAGGGGATCTAGAAGGGAGAGATTGTTGAACAAGTTTGTGGAAAATGAATGTGAGAAAATAGACAGACTTATGGAACTTTATGTCAGGTAATTCTTTTGCCAAGCTTTTGGATGATGTGTTATAGATTAACTAGTAGCTTCCACCCTCCGGTGTATTCACGTGACAAATATGTTCTCTGTAGGTATTCTGATAGAGTAAAAGCAGAGACTGAACGCTTGAACAATATTGACCTTGACGATTTTGAGGTTAACTCACGAGATTTAGCGCTGATAATGATTCTGTATGTAAATAAATTTATATACTCAAATTGCTGAGATTTTGCAGTTGGACGAGGAAGAAAAATACAGTAGGAAGCTGGATTCTGGTCTCTTCACTCTTCAGGTAGAAATATTTTATCATCATTCTAATCTGTTCATTTTATTGAATGCTAGATAGTATGTATGATTTAAAGTATATGATAGGCAACAGCAATTCCTGCTTCTCTCTTTTTTTTTCCTCGTGTATATAATGAAATGATGATAGTCTCGAGTTCTATTGAAAAGTGTCCATCGATTTTTCTTCTACAAGTGCGTTGTTAAATAAATTGCTGCAAGTAATAGCATGTCACCTGTCAGTAAATCACCTCACACTTAGTAACTCGGATGTAAGAAATTTAGTTTTCATTCTGATAAACTTCTCGGGAGATTGTTTTGACCTTTTAATGCGTCATTCAGTTAAATGGTTTTCCTACATGCATCATCTACATTTTTCCTTTTCTTAACGCGCCATTCAATTAATTGCAGCTGATTGCCGTCATTCTGGGGCATCTTTGGTCTTCTGAGTAAGTCCGCTTCATAGTTTTTGTGCTGTAACATAAAGTCGTCATAATTTACCTTTTATATCTTGCGTGTTGTTGACTGTGGCATCTATCTGCAGACACCCGCAGATAAGAGCTAGGATTGAACTTTTGCTCAAGCAACATAAACTTACAAAGAATGATGTAAAGGATATACTCCAGGTTAGGTTTTGTATTTTATGCTTGCCAGGATGGTTTAGTTTGTATATTTATTTATTTTAGGGCAAAGCAGACATCTATATGTCTCTTTCTTTGTTTATATGTATATCATGGTTCTATCTTTCCGCAACACTCAATCGCATCTCAATTTATCATTGTGTTAAAGGTTACCGCCACTGCAGCTTGAGGCGGTAATCGGTATCTGCTGCATTTTCTAATGACTTAGACTTTGTTATGAGCATCACTTTCATGATCAAGGCCCAAATCCAGATTAAATCTCAATTTTTAAACACCAGGATATCGAATTAAGTCGCATACTTGCCTTTATGTGGTTAACATGCAATTAGTGTTTTTTTTGGTTTCTTATCTGGTTAAGGTGTTGCTTTGTGACCGTGAGGTCACGGGTTCAAGCCCTGGGAGCGGCCTCTTGCCAAAAAATGGCAAGGGAAGGCTTCCTCCCATTACACCCTTGTGGTGGGGCCCTTCCCCGGACCCTCGCCTAGCGGGGATGCCATCGTGCACCGGGCTGCGCCCTTTTTTTTCCTATCTCTCACGTTTTTACTTTAGCAAATTTTCCGAGGCCAGCCTATCGTTAAGTGCTAGTATAGCTATAGTTTTTGGTTTGATTAAGACTTGGTTTTTCGTGACCTCAGGAATATCATGATTATATCGGGGATCTCGATGGACCAGAGGAAAAGGAAAAGGCTCAGTCAAAAATTCAAAGGTTTATATCTGCGTTTTGATCTCCTGGCTCAGCTTGAGAAGTAGCTTCGAAACAAAGACATCAACTGGGCCTAAGGGTCGTTTACCATTCATGTTGCTCAGTACCGATGATGGAATTTGTTGAGGTGGCCCATTTGTTGGAATGTTTATTGAAATCCATGTAAAAATTTTGATCCTATCAAATCTCGGGCTTACAGACAGTATATTACCCCAAAAGCGGAGTAAGAGTTAAGCTACACGTCAAATGTATATTACTCCGTTATTGGCAAATGTGAGTAACCTATTACTAGTACTGATATGCCTTGTATGAGCCGTTGAATGGTGAGACTCAGACCCATGCGGCATTGCCCAGCCCACCATCGGTAAACTTGATTATTCGTAACTGTAGTATATTGGTAATTGTTCGTATTGTAGTGAAATACTCGCATACTGTGTGCTGTGTTAGGTTTTTGCGCACTCCCACCGGTTTTCCAATTGTTTCTTTTCATGTAACTCGACCTAGAAGCAATTGAGATATCACGTTTCGAGCTCTTGCTATTTACTGCGCGTAAACTGTCTACTGCTAGTACAATTTGACCAAAATTTCAGAGTTCTAATCGCATTGCACAAGGGATAAACCTAAGCAATCAGACCATAAAGACGGTTTTACAAATTTTATGTAGCAACCCGGCATGATAGAAATAGGGGAGGAGTGTCAATTGGGACGGTTCTTGGGGATAACCCTTGGAGGATAAGAAGCGAGAATGATGTAAAGTGAAGATCGTGCAAAGAACCAGTCGGCTGTCTGTGGAAGACTTAAACAATTTAGTTAACAACCAGCGGTGTGACCAAACCCTATGGAACAGAGTTTCCATCACTTCAACGAATTAATTTACTACGATTCCTGATGGTTTTGGTCAAGGGACGGAGCCATTTAGATAATAGTCATAACTGGACGAACTAATTTTGTAAGATTTACGGCTCCAATGGACCCGTATATGAAAGTATCTCCTTCGGAAAAAAGTGATATTCTGATTTCAACTAAAACAAGTTTAAACAAATTACATCCAGAGTACAGCTGAAAAGTGAAAACACAATAGAAATAATAGAGTTAAAAGTAGGTGAATCATAAAAACACTCACGAAGTCTTTTAAGAAGAGAAACCTGCTTTTTCGATTGGACGAAATAGCCCAAAGCTAGACGACAGCGACCTTCTCTAGCGCCTACGGCTGTGCTTCTTACTCTTTTTCCGACTTCTCCGAGAATCAGAATCAGAGTCAGATTCAGAACTCGAGTCAGATTCAGATGATTCGGATGATGAGCTGTACTTCTTCTTACGGCTTCCCTTTTGCTTCTTACTGCTTTTCCTTTTCTTCCTACTTGTGTCTTCTGACTCAGATGATGAGCTGTCACTGGAAGCACTCTCATCTGATGAGTAATCAGACCCGGAATCTGACGAGGACCGGCTATCAGAATCGGACTCTGATGTAGACTCAGTATCCGATTGATGTTTCCTTTTACTCCGTTTCCTCTTACTCTTCTTACCCTTTTTGGCACTCTTGTAATCTTTCTCCTCGCGTTCCTTCTGAACGTCAGGATTTTCCTCGGGGTCATCCTCGGGATAATAAGTAGGCGTCATTTTTTGCCTTAGTTTAGGGTTCTTGAGAAGTTGGGTCCTTGAGGGACGTGGGACATAAACCCTTTCATTCTTGCACTCGTAGGTCCAATGCCCTAACTGGAGACACTTTTGGCATGGAACTCCACTGGAAAGGGCATTGGAACTTCGTTCCTTCCTCACACCCAAATTCACAGGCTTTTCAGTACTCATCATGTACATCTGCCTCTTCAACTCTTTCCTTTCTTGCCATCTGCTAGGCCCCTCTTCTTTCTGCCCATAAGCATTCACATTCCTGGCTGCAGCTGTCGCGGCTCTCTCAGCTTGAGCTCGGCTCATTCCCTTAGTTGCGGCCGACAAGGCTGCAGCCTTGATTCTATCGGCTGCACCTTTCTCTTCCTTTTTACTCGACATTGATTATTCCGCTCTCTTATCTCACACGGAATCGGTTTCTTCAGCACTAAACACTTCCTTTTCTCAAACCTGGAAAATTATAATAGCAAGAATAATTATAATAATGAAAAAGGAGCTTCAACGAGATGTTGCAAAGAACAATAGCTAACTCTAGCCGCAGCAACTAACATTAACATTTCATTAACTCACACAATGATAACATTCATCAAGCACACACTATGATAATATTGGCTAAAATCAATGGTAATAGATACGGATTTTCAGAGCCAACTCCGGCAACAAAAAACAAATTCAATTAAAGATATAATCATGTCATCTCCACATATTGAGGGTGTCATAAGATCAAAAACGAAGTGCCGTAACCATTAGGTGGATTGGATACGACACATGCCGGCCAATCTCATCCCCTTAGATAAGATTAAAAGCTAGGGTTTTAAAAACCTACAAGCATTCCCTAGTACAATTAGAGATTACAAATACCAGATCTACGAATTACAATAGCAATAATAATTTTACTACCAATGTTCTATACTAAAACCCTAATGATAATGAACGAACGATAGGGAGTGGTGACAAGAGGACGAAGAGATGGCAGGGAAAACATTAATCTACCGGGAGGTCGGTCACTATTATCCCTTTCCTATATCCACCACCATTACCGTTACCTTCTACTTTTCTTCAATTACCCCGACACGACACTACCTCCAATCCAAACAAGCCCTAATAAGGATCGCCAACAATCTAAGACAACCTCAAACTCATCTCCTACCAACAAAATTACACCCAAGCCCGTCTCACCATTGCCTCCTACTTTACTTTGGTTTTGTTACATTACCGCGTAACAATTACTCCCAATCCAAGCATGCCCTAACAACGATGCCCAATAGTCTTAAACAATCTAAACATATACTAATACCAAGTGAACAAAATGCTTCTCCTATCAACCAAATGCCCTCTTCGTCTCCTTCCTCTATCCACCACCATTACCGTTACCTTCTACTTTTCTTCGATTACAATTACCCCGACACAACACTACCTCCAATCCAAACAAGCCCTAATAAGAATCGGCAACAATCTAAGACAACCTCAAACTCATCTCCTACCAACGAAATTACACCCAAGCCCGTCGCACCATTGCCTCCTACTTTACTTTGGTTTCGTTACATTACCGCGTAACAATTACTCCCAATCCAAGCATGCCCTAACAACGATCCCCAATAGTCTTAAACAACCTAAACATATACTAATACCAAGTGAACAGAACGCTTCTCCTATCAACCAAATCCCCTCCAAGACTAAAAGGGCTCGCCACGCTTTAGGAAATAGCACAAAATTAAAAAGCTAGGGTTTTAAAAAAAAGCTACAGTATTCTCCAGAACACTAGCAATCACTGTACACGATACCAGATCTACGAACCCTAATTTGCACAATAATTGAGCTAAACTGTCATAGATTGCTAGTCAAGCAGGGTTCTAACATTACCGCAACAAAATATGAATCTTTAGCTACAAAAATTCAATTACGGTTTCAATCAATCAATTAGGGTTTAGTTTCAAATAACTAATCCGCCAATTAATTAAATATAGCAGAGGAAACAATAGGGAAATTAGGGATGGAAAAACACAAAATCAAATTAAAAAAATTGAAGAAATAATTACATACACGCAGAAATCTGGTGAAGGATCTTCAATCAATCGCAGCGGTGGAACTGGAAAAAAAAATATGAATTGGGGAGGAACTTCAAATAACAAGCATAATCAATATCGGGTCGGGTTTACGACCCGGTTTGATAGTCAGCATATTACTTTCCTACTTTCGGACTTTTCATATTGTAAGAGACTAGAAAATCGATTTTAACAAAAAGTTGGACCAGTATATTTTAATTAGCGGAATAAAAATATTTTCTAAATAGTACTTGTAGATTAAAATTTATAGATTATTAATTTTATGTAAAATGAAGTATAGTATATTTTTTTTATTTCGAAATATGTTAACCGAGTGAAGTAATTCGTCAGTGAATGAGTGTCGGTTTGTGTATAGTTGCTCAGTCGCTTAATCGTTTGTGTAGTGCGATTTACGGGTTCGGCATAGCTTTAAAAGAGCGACATTATTTGTTGTGATAGATTGTATACATGCACTCGATATCTATTTTTTTTGCTGCTAAGAGGGGCAGAACCGCATAAAATTAACTGTTAGCTATTACACGAGGATAGCTACTTCAAAAATATCATCCTAGAGGAGAGAATGCAACTCAACAAAAGGACTATTTAAATGTAAAGGTAGAGTACTCGAAGGAAACTCATATATTGGCGAGTAAATTCGCGGTCCTATCAGTTTCTCTATACGTATGTTCCAACTTGACGATCCATTGGCGGTCTCTGATTACGTCCTTACACCGTCTGACGATGAACCAAACCTGTCTTATTAAGACTGTCTTGTCGCATGCACAAGCGACAACGCGAGTACAAGAATCGACCCTCCAGTTTTCTTCAGCCAATACCACAATCTCTACTACTCGTATTTGTTAAACATTTACAGATTACTTCCTTGTATATACTCGATGATTCTCTCTAGCTAATAACGCAAATGTTGTAATAGCAACATACTGTATTAGCATATTCAATTTATACATGAAAGCGTTATAATTATCCTCTAATCTGCTAATTACCAAACACTCTTTATTAATGTGCTAATTTAATTTAATAGTCAAAACTGCCATTGAAATCTACTAATCGTACTCTACAAGCGTTATATGCTACTATGAATCTGCTTATGCCTCCTGCCGTTTGCTATTCATGCCCAAAATTAAATGGGTAGTGCTCAATCATGCACAAGTTTTACTCAATTATGGACATGATTGACCATAATACCCTTATCTTTTCACACCATCTACAATCTTATTTCACTTTCTCACTCTAAAAAAATTCAAAGAAACCACCCTCCCCTGTGCGCAACACCCTTTCCCACCGCACCTCCAACATCTGTGGTGATACTGGTACATGATTGTCTGTCATAAAACTCAATCCGGCATATTTGTTTGATTTATTCGTATTTCCAGGGCTGCATCAACTACTATTCGTCAACTACCAACTCTAGCTACATGAACCTATTGAAATTGACTCAATCAAAGGACTTTCCTCGTTGGGTGAATTAATTCCTAGTATTGCTTTTGAATGTTATTAAGGCGATTCTTACCGAGACAAAGCAAAATCAAGATAGAATTGATAGAAATTCTATGAATTGCTATGAATTGGCAGGTGTAATGCCAAACCCTAATTTAATCAATTTTTTTAATTTTATTTAATATGATCGATAAAGGTATAGATTAGAATTATTAATTGATCGATATGATAATTAGCATCCATAGTTGTGTGGTTTTGACGGATTTGAAAATTTTGATTAATTTTGTGGGGAATTAAAGAGAGTTTTTTTGTTTTAGATAGAGGGTATAGAATGGAAAAATAATGAAAAAAAGTTCATGAATGAGTAAAACTCGTACATGAATGAGCAATTACGAATTAAATTTACAAGCGCGATACAATTTCTAATTCAATATTAGACCGTAATAGAAACAAATCGAGTCGACAAATTAAAAACAAAAAAAACAATCAAATATCAAAATTAAACAACAACATTACAACAATAACAAAAAAAACGAGCTTGTTCAATTCTTTACACTAAAGCAGTCACGAAACGTTCCAACATTTTTACACACTCACTTAAACTTCACTCTAATTCCCAGAATTCCTAGAATTCCTACATTAATTAACTAAATTTTTCTGGGTTTTTGTTTTTGTTGTTGTTGGTGTTCTTGTTATTGTTCATATCAATCAACAGTATAAGATTAGAATCATTAGATATAGATATATTAGATTAGATAGATCTCAATCTGATAAAATTAAAAAAACCCAGAAAAATTGAATTATGATATTCAGATCCAAAATAAAATGGGCAGCTTTAGGTGGTCTTGTTTTATCAATTCTTTCTTTAGCTGTTCATTTAATTCTTGCTAGATATTCATATGCTGACCTTCTTCAGTATACTCCTGTTCATATTTTCACTGATGATCTTGCTATTTCTGTTGCTGGTACCCCTGTAATTATTCTTCACTCTTTGTTTATTTTTTTCTGTTTTTTGATTTGGGTTTGTGTTGATTTTGATGTTTTTAGCTTAATTTTGTTGGGTTTTTGTTTATTTTGTTGTTTTTAGGTTATTTTTGAGTTTAATTGTGATGGGTTTTTGTCGATTGATTGTTTGATTGATTGATTGATGTTGTGTGTAGGTAGTTGGGTACAAGAGATTATGGGGAAATGTGAGGTTTCTACAGTCTTTGCAACCTTACTCTAATCCCAGAACTTCTTTTCCTGGTAATTTGTTTTTGTTTTTGATTGATTGAATTTAGTGCGGCGCTTTGTGTTGAGTTGGTTATTGAATGTGGTTTTGCGCAATGGCGGAACTAGGATTTGTAGTCGGGGGGAGGAAACTTTGTGGGGTGAAATAGCAAGGTGTAGTAGAGTGTACTAGAAAAAAAGTTCGGAAATTTTAACTGAAAGTTTCGAACTTCTCATTTGGGACGAGGATCATGGATTCATGGCTACCTCCTAGTTCTGCCGTTTTGGGGTCTATGAGTTTTAGATTGGCTCAGCAATGCGTAGGATGTGCTAGTGAGAAATGACTTTATTATGTGAAGAATTCATATTTTGGGTAATTAGTAATGTCCTTTCAATGGTGTTTTATTGTTTAGGCAATGAAGGGGTTCACATTTTGGGTTTGATGGAAATTCTAGGTTATATTGAGATTTGAGTCATGTTATTTTACATATTTTTTTGAGCATTGTTGAAAGAATGGTTCTTCCTCGGCGAGTTTGAGATGGTCACTTCCTCGATGTAAAAGCCAGTGTTAGGATGTCAACAAAAGCTTGGGTAAGATAGTCCTATGTGTTTTTTTTAAGGTTCGAGATTAAAAACCCATTGACCTTGAAAGCTCATCCCATCTTAGCATAGGGCCATCTTACCCAACACATGGTTACGTCACTTGCAAACTGAAGAATACATAGCTCTATTAGCAATCACGTGGACTAACCGGAGAGGCAACCATATGGACAAATCCGAGTCATTAATGATGTTTGCATGGGTTTACTTGAGCTATTACCATTTCATCATGTCGTCAATTCAATTACAATACCCTTCATTGCTTTTAACTTTCCTGCTGTAGATCCATCTACCCGGAGCAATGGTTTCATATATGCTAAAATTTTTGGTGGATTCGAGAAGATTAGAAACTCGGTATATTCTCATCAGAAGTTTACCGTGTGCTCCTATGATACTTCTTTCATATCATAATGCTTGGTTTAATTTCATTTTGGCATGTGCTTGCTAGATTGCTGATCTTGTCGCAATTGCTCGAATGTTAAATGCCACTTTGGTTATTCCAGAAATTCAAGAAAGTTTACGTTCAAAAGGCATCAGGTTCGGTTTGCCTCTCAATAATTCAGTGTTTCTTGTAGAAATACATGGGTACAGTATGAACTATGAAGGGGGGAAAGTTAGTAATATATTTTCTTTCTACATGTTCCAGCTCAAGTTATACTAGTTTTTCATATTTGTACAATGAGGAGCAGTTCGTGGCAGCTTTAAAAAATGATGTTATCATCGTCAAATCCTTGCCTTCTAAGTTGAAGGAAGCTCGAAAGCAGAAGCAGTTTCCAACATTTAAGCCTTCACGTTCAGCTTCCCCGAGTTACTACATTGATGAAGTTTTACCAGCTCTGAGAGAAGCAAAGGCTGTTGGTTTAGTTATCTCCGACGGAGGTTGTTTGCAGGTATTAGTCTGTTCTTTCTCCAATATTTTATTAGTAGATTCTTTAAAGCATGTCCAAAATTTCAGCTTTTGTAAAAATTCTGACGGCATGCACTAGCCAGTAGCCTCTGCGAGCTGACGTATTAGCAATATTAATCTTTAGGCACTGGTCATTTTTCTATCCCTATTGTAGGCTTCTCCAGTCGATGGCAAGCACCATAGCCTGTGATTAGGTCTAACTATTTTTTCCCCTCTTGTTGAGTGTCTTTTAATGTTATGATGTGGTTTTGAGTTGTTGAGGAGACTAATACGACCTTCGAAGGTCCTGTCATCATATGGTTTGCATGATGGTTTACCCGACTGCACCATTACTTTCAGTGTCTGGCACGAAGATTAGTTGGTCATGTGTAAAACCATTATATACATACAACTAAGCCATCAAGGCCTTTATAAAATGTGATGTACAACATTACAATAATCCGTTTCATGCATGCGACAGTCTTATATGAGTTTATGCAGCGGTATAGCATGAGTACTTTCTCCCTTTTTCTTTATCCTAAAAGTGGTTAAAGCTATAGACTAGAATAAACTGTCAAGTACGAAAGAAGAAGAGAGTGTATCAGATAATGCATGGCTGCATAGAAGAAAAGACGACCTGCCATTTCTGATGAGAAAGATAAGGAGATATGGGCTTGGCATAATAATTCGATAGTTAAGTACTTACGGAGTACAATGTAATATATTTGCCTGTTGTTCTTCTTTCAGGCTACGCTTTCTCCTAGCTTGGCGGAGTACCAGCGGCTTAGGTGTAGGGTTGCCTATCACGGACTTCGTTTTCGCGAGGAAATTTTGGCACTTGGGCATGAAGTTGTGAAAAGGTAAATGCATAATTTATCTTCTAAGACACTGTTGGCATGAACTAAAGAAGTCGACTATATAATAATAAACATTTTCTCATGTAGAGTAATAATCACTAGCTTAGTTTCTTGCATAATCGGAATGAGTTGGATAATGTGTTGCTCAGGATGGGAGAAAAATTTGTTCGCCATGACTCTGAAAACCGTATTGCTTGAAATCTCTCACTTAGCAGACTATTTGAATTTTCTGTCATTTGGGTATCAGCTAATGCGTGGTTTATAAATAAAAGATGTTAGGAATTATTATTTTCTTTTTGTTACTGTTAACAATATTTTAGATTGATTATCTGAATCTGAATAGCATTTTCTCAATACAGATTACGATCTTCTGGTCAACCATACCTTGCTTATCATCCGGGGCTTGTGAGAGATACCTTAGCTTATCATGGTTGTGCAGAGCTTTTTCAGGTTTATTTCTGACTTACCATCCCCTTTGTTATCTTTTATTATTTTTCTTCTTTTTATCAGTCTCCACCTTGACTTGTGTACTATGTCAGAGGTTCATATCCAAGGCTCGGGCTCGACTTCGCTCAATTATTTAAACATGGAGACTTGTGTACTATGTCAGAGGAACAAACAATGTTTTCTTACACATTTTTTTTCGAATATCAGGATGTTCACTCTGAACTGATACAGTATAAAAGAGCACAGATAATTAAGCAACGTATCATTCGGGAAGAATTGAATGTTGATTCACATCTACGGAAGATAAATGGTTCATGTCCCCTTATGCCTGAAGAGGTAACAATTTCTTTGTTCATATTCACGTCTCTTGACATCCTGAACTGTATAAAACAACGATATCACCCTAGTGCCTCAATGTCTCCGCTTATTGCAAGGTAGAAATGGTAGTTGAACGTAAGCAACCTTACCCCTTTGTTTTCCAACCACATAGGCCTATCTGCATCTATGTTACTCCGACCCTTCTAATTTCCTCACGTACCAGTGTCCGACACTCGACACTCGACACTCGACACTCGGACATGGGTATGACACTTGGATACCTCATTTTAGACCAAAATATGCATATTTTTCAATATAATAGCCGGGTCCGGCACTTGGACCCGTACCCGTGTCAGATATTTCTAAACGAGTCTGAGTAACATAGATCTGCATGACCCCATGATGAAAAGTGCTTCGTAATACGAATTAAGTCTCTTCACAATATAAGAAGAATAGGGAGTTCAGTAAGCCATTTTGCTTTATTCCGTCGTATTCCAAATCTGATGGAATATTGAATACAACGATATTACTCACTACTCTTTCTATGGGGTCTAAGTAAGTCTATTTATTGTGTTATGTCTATGTCGGTCTTTTATTGCTTCTGGCTAAATTACTATCCATCATGATGAATATCTTAAGGATGTATTTTAAAGGAAAGGGAATGAGGGACGATTGGGGAACCCACGTAGGACATTCAGAATACTTTGATGTTAACGAGAGTTAATCGTCGGAGTTAAATTTTAGCTCTCTACCACTGTGATTTAGAAATGACTTTAAATTTATGCAAAATACAGTGGGTTGATCAAATGAAAACATTCTATGCAACTCCCCCGTGGTCTCACATTGATTACTAAAGTGTGAAAGAAAGTACTTCATAGTTCACGTCCCTTCAGTTAATTCTCTATCGTCCTCATCATAGCCATAGCTCCTTCCTACTTGCGCCCATTATGTGCGTTTGAGCATTTTATCCAAGAGATATGGTGAAAAAAGAATGTACTCAGAACCGATGCGTACTGGTTCCACTTGAATTTGCGAGTGGTGGTGGAACGTAATTGTTCTTCATGTATCGTTGTCTTTAGTTTAAAAAAGCGTGCCTCGAGTGCACCTTGGTTAGAGGCACTAGCCAAAATGCCTGGATACTTTTTAGGCGCGCCTTTTTTGAACCAGCTTGTCTTGTTGGTTTAACAAGAGGTCCCGTAAGGCAACCCTGCTTTGGATTGCAAACTCATTGTCTTGTGTATTCTGTCACCAAAACTCTCTATACTCTTATATAGGCATAAAACTTTATCCCTCGCTTTTCGTTGGTTGTCAATGACGATCTCAACTATGATGCGAGTCTTTAGTACCAATATCCTATTTTGGTTATATATTTCGAACATTAATTTAGTCGTACTGCATACTTCCATTCTTCAATTTTACATAAATATTTTTGTTTTTCATCATTCACCCAGGTTGGTCTGCTGCTTCGGGCTATGGGTTACCCACCACAAACAAGGATATACTTGGCAGGTTCTGAAATCTTTGGTGGTCAAAGAGTGCTGATCCCGTTACGTGCCATGTACACTAACTTGGTAGACCAGACCTCATTGTGCACCAAGCAAGAGTTGTTGCACCTGCGGGGCCCAGAAAATCCGCTTGCAGATGATACGGTTGAACCACCTCCTTCTAAAAATGCAAAGCAGTTGAAAGAAGAGTGGGATCAGGCCGGTCCTCGTCCTCGGCCCCTTCCACCTCCTCCCGGCCGACCTTTTTATCATCATGAGAAGGAGGGCTGGTATGGTTGGATTGCCGAGAAGGATGTAGAACCAGAGCCTTCGTCAATGGACTTGAGAAAGAAGGCACATGGACTCTTGTGGTCAGCTCTTGATTATATAGTGTCGGTAGAAGCAGATGCATTTTTTCCCGGCTTTCATAACGATGGTAGTGGATGGCCGGATTTCTCAAGTTTGGTTATGGGACACCGGCTCTATGAGATGGCATCCTTGAGAACATATCGACCAGATAGGTATGGACTACTTTTTATTTACTACCGTTTTCTACTAAATGTTTAGCTGTATTCTCGTTCATGATTCACTTTCTTTTGCTCGGGGAGCTAGGGCTGTCTCAACGATTTAAGGGGACTCTTTCTAGAATTTAAAAATAGTCGACTAAAAAAATACGTAGGAAATTCAAATCCGCGCTTCTCACTGGAATATATGACAGCCTTCCATCTTACTGAACACGCTGTTAGACTGGCCTGTTGCTGGCCTTTGTTCCACAGTTGTCTCTGACTATCTCCAACATATATGAGTCGTGTTCCAACTCCGTCTAGAAAAATTGTGTATACCCCTAGTCATTTACCTAGGACGGTCAGTCTTTTTTCTCATCTTACTAGCTATGTAGCCTATGTTACTCGGATTCAGCTGTATGCGACACATACACGGTGTCAGAGTGCTGCACTTCTATTTTTCGAAGATTTTTTTCGAAGTTGCATGTTTATGGCCTCAAATAAAGTGTTGAAATATAGAAGTGCACACACTCGACACCTATGTTGTTTGGACTCGGTTAGAAGTATCCGACATGGTACGTGTCCAAGTGTCGGATTCGTCTTTTTGTTGAAAAAATTCATGTTTTTGGTCTAAAATGAAGTGCCCAAGTGTCTTACCCATGTCCGAGTGTCCAATGTCCGACACGGGTACGCAAGGTAATATTGAGGAGTCCGAGTAAGATAGCTCGACACAACCAAAATGAAGTCGGAAAGTAAAATATCTTGTTCGGAAACATGAAGGCCTTTTGCATCTAATACATGGACCTAATTTATGTTCATCAGAAAATATCTGGCAGAAATGTTCAACAGTAGCAGCGATAATCTGTACCATCCGAAGCGCAGTTGGATACTGTCAGTAAGAGAACACTTAAACAAGAGTGTCGGCGAGGAGGGTCTTTTACGGGAACTCCGCTCGTCAAAACCGACTGCACTCCTCTCTCACCCAGTTCCAGAATGCTCTTGCCAAACATCCAACTCCGACGTGGTTCTCGCTTCTGTTTATGGAAATGTGGTAGAATGCCCTAGCTGGATGGAGAAAGGCATCAGCTTACAAGATCCGATTTCTGGTCAGAACGACTCACAAGAAGATGAGTCGATATTGGATAAACAGCTCGAACCCGATGAAGAAGGTTCAACTCAGACGAGACCATCAATCGAGGTGGATGAAGAAATGGACCCTGATGACTAAACAGTAAACACAGTTCACCAGATTTGGTTTATTCTTCTTCCTCGTTCGTGTTCTCGGACTTTTTCAGACCCCAAGAACCACACTTTCAGACGGTGCCAAGTTAAGACGGTAATCCCACCCTTACTCTGCGGATACCCATCCACCCAAAATTATATGGGCGATATGGATGATGAATTTCATGTAAATTTAGGGTTCGGGATATAGAGGTAGATGAATAGAGGGTGGAATTGGGTGATCTTCGTCACCCATTTACCACCCCGCGGATATCCACCCTAAAATCAATTAGATTTTGACTCATTTGTTTATTAAATTGGAATGATTTTTGTATATTCATTACCCGAATTTGAAAAATAACATCTGTAATATTCCAATTTTCGCATTATTATTTAGGCGTTTTACCCTCCGTTCATTCGTTTTAATTCCTCTCGGTGCTTCCAACGGTTATAACTCGTAAATTCTTATTTCAGACGGGAAATACTAACTAAATGTAGCCATTTTATGATAAAATATTACCGTATTATCTAATATATTGTTATACCATTTCGTATTAAATAGTTATATTTATTAAAAAATGGTGACATCTGATCCGGCTTATTTCAGATCGTCCAAACAAGATTTATTGTACCTAAGCAAGAAAAGTTCAAAGTTTCTTTCTTGACTTGGTCCTTCCTAATTCATTTGTTTTAGTAGTTAGATACCTACATCATTCATTATGTCATACTTATACCGATTGCCGGAAAGACGGTCAGATCCGTCTTAAGTTTAAAACTGGTCAAATACTGTTGCATCTATCTAAATCGGACAAATTTATTGTATTTACTAGGCTTTATACTTTTTGTGCCGTCTATCTATTTAACCCGTCTCAGCTTGAGACAGATATGTCCGTCTTAAACAAGAATTCGTGTACAAAACAATGCATATAAAATCATTAAGTCTAAATGTTGATCATTAGCATCCAAAATCAGAAATTATTCACAAATACAACTAAGTCTTTGAACCAAGAAAGTCAAGGAAAATGGATGGAGTGCAAATGGTGTTATCAAAGGAATATGGTTATGTTGTTTTGGTGTTGGTTTTGTATTGCTTCTTAAACTTTTGGATGATGTTTCGGGTCGGCAAAGCCCGAAAAAAGTATTTTTTCTGTCTCTTGTTCATCATAAAAATTTGAGTTTATGTTCTTATATATTGATTAATTTAGGTCAACCTTTTTGGGTCGTGTTTATATTTGTCGTTTTTGATGATAATTTAGACGGAACTGTTGAAATAAGACCGTTGTATACTTGTATGAACTTTAGTTATCGCGCATAGCAGCATAGCTATCAGGGTATCTGGTATATGACTGTCTTACAGAATGCATACTCGTAATATATCAGGTTATCTGGTATATGACCGTCTTACAGAATGCATACATCAGGTTATCTGGTATATGACGGTCTTACAGAATGCATACATCAGGTTATCTGGTATATGACCGTCTTACAGAATGCATACTCGTAATATATCAGGTTCTCTGGTGTATGAGGGTTTTACAGAATGCATACTCGTATTACATCAGGTTATCTGGTATATGACGGTCTTACAGAATGCATACTCGTAATACAGAATGCATACTCGTAAATTGCAGGGTTATAATTTTATGTTTTTTCGGAAATTTGTGGAATTCAGGTACAAGGTTTATTATCCAACCATGTATGCAGTAGAATCCGAGAACAAGGATGCCAAGCTCTTCAACTGTGTTCAGGTAATATTCAACTGTAATATCCGTCTCTAAAGAAGTAAACGTAAACTATTGACTAGAACGGAGGGAGTAACTGGTTTTCGTGAATGCTGCAGAGAGGACATCAGAATTCACTGGAATATATGCCAGTGTACTTCATTTTACTGATCTTAGGTGGAATTAAGCATCCCTGTATCAGTGCTGGTCTCGGCTTTGCTTACATCGTCACTCGTTTCTTCTACTTCACTGGTTACTCGAGTGGGGAACCTCAGAAACGTCTCTCCATCGGGTACTATTATCTTTTAATAATCTCGTATGTTCTTCTGACGCCTGACGGTAACCTAATGCTGCAACCCTGCAACAAACTTACTGTTTGATGTCTGTCTGTCATTACAGGAAATATGGTTTTGTTGCTCTATCTGGTCTTCTGTTCTGCACAGTTTCATTCGGAGTTCATCTTATCATTACATGAGAATTGGAAAGCGGGTTTCGTTTCCCTATGTTTCTTGTAATTTACCGTTTACTAGTAAGGCTTGCGTGAGACGGTCTGAAATGTGAGACAAACCGGAAAAAATGTACTGGTTTTATTAAATTTACATACCCACATACAAGTAAGAGCATTGAATCATTGATAGACTTACAAATCGGATTGTAATACTGTGTTATTGATATAATGTCAAAGAAATGAAAACAATGAAAACAACATCGAATCGCTATGCTTTCCTTATAGAACAATTCGTCCCGTATATCAATGTCTGAGATGTTCCGAATTTTCTACGGAGATAAGACGGTGTTCCTCGGTTTTTGGCAAGAAAACAGAGATGTAATTTCGAAGCTTTTATATGTAATTCGTTTTTCTGTTCAAGAAGTTTGATTCTCAGAAGTTTCTCTTAGGAAAAATCTGATCCACTTGTCTATCATATATATATACACAAATGAAGGGTAAAAGGGGAAAGGATTGAGTCTGATTTCTGAAGAGTTGCAACTCTTCGACATCAACCGCCAAAATCCGTTTTATTCGGATAAATTATTTGGCACCAAAGTTTCGGGATCCCCGCAAAGTCGTTCGTAAGGCAACTATACTGCGAACTTGTAAATAATAGACTAGTGTACACTCTGTACTTCCCGAAGTAGCTTTATTATTTATAAGTTCGCCCGTCTTTGAACCAAACCCAAAATACACAAAAATGAACCGGTAATTACACTTAAATTACCAACATACTGTATTTCAGATTCGTGATAAAATGTCGTTGAGGACGGTTGTTACATTCTTGTAGTACTCCGATACTTGCGCTACATTCTTGTCTCTTGCAGCATAATCCAACTGTGAAATTGCATCGAATTGATGTTAAAGCAGAAGGTAACGACCTAGAATCTAAGAGCAGATTTACGCAGAAGGTGGCAAGTATTAGGAATATTAATAATAGTTGAGCCTCAACCATCACCTTAAGATTTTGGTTGAGATGGTTCATCTATCATGGTATCAGAGAGCCAGTGTGACCGAAGGTGACGGGTTTGAACCCTGGTAATCTCAAAGCCCCTCAAAAACCGGTATGGGTGGGCCTGTGCAAACTAACCACTCTTCAAGCCCATGAGCATTTGAGTGAGGGAGCGTATTAGGAATATTAATAATAGTTGAGCCTCAACCATCACCTTAAGGTTTTGTTTGAGATGGTTTATCTATCAGTAAGCCGTACCTTAGAAACGTTGTTGAATAAATCCGAGTAGAGTTTTCTGAGAAACGGTCTGAGACTCCCGTCTTTGCTCTGAATAATAGTGTAGATATCCTGTTTAAGATACCCAGAGTAACGCCGGAGTTCTCGTTGTGCTTCTCTCCAGTCTTCTGCTTCCAACAGGAACTTGACATCTGATAAAGCTCGGGCATGATCACGGATCATGCTCTCGGCTTGTTCAGCTGTTTGATCAGGGACTGTCATCCTGAACTCGAATGCATTTGCATTTGCAGACACTAGTGAAGATATCAGTGCTACAGATCCCACTCTTCTACTGATACAAGACTGAATCTTTACGGGATTTGGTTTGACCGTTTGAGGCGTTGATGTGTATGTGCAGCGGGTTGATACCACGCAACAGCGATGCATATTACTACTGCTGCACGAGACTGATGAAGCAAATGCCATACTGCAGTGTTTGCTTCATTCTGTAACATCAGGTCGAAAAAAAACAGGAATTTTAATTTATGTGAATAACAGGAATCACGGAAAGTATAACTTTCTAGACGGTTTTAATTCCTATAATGAACCAAACGATTACAAATTCATACTCTCCTAGATAAACGGATGGATTACGCTAACCGGGTAGGTCTGAGACGATTTTAAAATCGTTTTATATGAGAATTTCCGACACAGAAATGAACCAGAAGACCACATACAGACAAACAGTTAGTCTTGGCCGACAATCTAGCATACAACAACAACAACAACAACATTATCACAGTGCCGTAATGGCTCCCACAAATTGCGGGTAGGAGGGGGAGGGGGTGGGTGTTTCCGAGTTACCCAGAATGAAAATTGTGTCGAGAATTGCATAAACCGACTGCCAACAATATAAGTGAATAAATTTGAAGCAAAATGAGGGAGGGGAAGTAGGATAAAATGTACTTACAAGAAGTAGTAATATTGAGATAAAGAGCTATAACTTCAATGGATAACATACAACCATATAAAATGAAACAAACAAACGAAAAGAAAACACACAGTCCCACACAACTCACAAAATTTGGCTAGACCAGGCAAATGGGTTGTAAGATGGCAAAAAATAGACGATTTTAAAGGTTTTATCCACATTTTTTTAGGCTGATAGAGTCCGGGTAAAAAATTTAGAAATTCGCGTCATTGTATCCTAATACCATATCAAAATGACTCCGGTGTTAAAATTGACATGCGGTTTAAAATACACACATTTAAAGGTCTTAAGATTATTTCGAAGTTCGTGTCTGATATAGACAAAATAAGTTTTATACTTTATTTTATATTGTTTTGAGAAAAATCTGGGTATCCATTATTTATTTATTATAGGATATAATATAATGAGCATATAGTCAAAGATTAACGAAAAAATTATGGATTCTAAAATAGCCAAAAATATCAAATTTTGAAGGTTATTATCCACGTTTTTTTAGACCGACAGAGTCTCGGGGTAAAAAATTCGAGATTCGCACTATAGTACCTTAATACAATATAAAAATGACTGAGTGTGTTAAAGTTGGTATACAGTTTAAAATAAACACATTTAAAGGTCCTAATAATATTTTAAATTTCGTGTTTGAAATAAACAAAATAATTGTTATGAAAACCGGCAAAAAGATAAACATGGCCCGCTACGACCTCCCGAACGGTTCAAATTGAAGTGTATAATACACGGTTTTTAGGCATCTGCGCCTCTGCGGTTCCGGAACAAAAAATTTTGAAAATTACAGGGAATGTTACTCGAGTGAGATAAAGTGGGTAAAAAAAAATTCAAAAATAGCAGAGGTAATTTGAGGTTAACGATATGCTATAAACCAATTTTGGCGACAATCGGATAATCGTCTAAAAGTGATGTCCAGTTATTTTTTAGATATGAAATCGAAAAAGGTACATCAAGATGCGATTTCGGACATGTGGTTTGAAATAAGGCAGGCAAATAAACGTGGCCCGCTACGACCTCCCAAACGACTCAAACTGAAGTGTATAATCCATGTTTTTTAGATCGATAGTGTCGAGATAAAAAAATCTCGAAACTCGCAACAGAGAACCTTAATACCACTTAAAAATGACTCAGGTTGCTTAAATTGACATACGGTTTAAAATACACATTTAGAAGCCGTATGATTATTTTAAACGTCGTGTTTGAAATAGACAAAATAAGTGTTATTATGTTGTTTTAAGAAGAATTTGAGCATCTGTATCTATTATACGATATAGGAGCCTATAAACAAATAATTTAGGGAAAAAAATTCTAGGTTTCAAGATGGCAAAACATAGCCGATTCTAAAGGTTATTTATCCACGATTTTTAAGCCGACCGAGTCCTGGCAAAAAATATTTCAAATTCGCACCATAGTAACTTAGTACCATATAATAAATCTCAACATCCTAAGTACTTGCATACCCAAGCCGACACTCCATCCAAAGCGACTCCTGTTTGGGGATAACCTTGACGGAGTAACGAGAGAGTCGGAATTATAACAATGTAAGCTAATGACAGAGAACTGAAAACTAGACAACATGAACATAATCATCTACTCAATTTACTACATACCCAATGCATGAACTGTCTTAAAAAATCTCACTCACCCGAAACTCGAAAGAACTAAATATTTCGAAAAACAAGCTAACATAAGTCTAAAAACTCCTCAGAATATAAATTCAGCAGTACTATAAACCTGCATTTGAACACGTCTACTAATTCGACTTGAAAAAGTTAGGGCATTAAGCTTCCCTTAAGCGGAGTCAGGACTCACGGTCGTGGACCTGATACCGGGATGCATTATCGACAATCTCGTAGCATTCTCGAAAGACAATGCAACGGTAGCATGTTGATGTAATTAGGAGTATGATTCAGACCCCTGCTTCCCTAACTTCTGGATATCCTCGGGTGACAGTATCTTTATATACCAGACATTGTTCACAAATGCCCTGCGCGACAAAATTATTTCACAGTTAGCTCATTTCGGGTCTTGACTCTTGAGCGTCAATGTGCAAACTGACATCTATGTTACTCTGACTCGCTTGAAGGGTCGAACACGGGTACGTATCCAAGTATTGGACACGGGTGTTTTATGACAAAAGTTTAAGTTTTCGGTCCAAGGATCAAGTGTGGATCAAGTGTCGGACACAGGTACGGTAGGTCATATGAAGTGTCGAAATAACATAGCAAACTGTTGTTTACTCGAATGCAGGGGAATGTTGGATTGTCTGACATGGGTCGGTTAGTCGATGGCACTTAGCCAGTGAAAGTGAAATGTCGAAGTAACATAGGTCCATGAACTCGGTTTTCGATAACACAACAATGCAAAGGAGGCCAAATGAATCATAGACGATATTATCAAGTATGCAGGATCGGTTTTGATTTTTTATAAACAAGCAAATCAACTCAATCATCAGAACCTAAGCAAAATGTTACGGTTTTGGAAAGAGTCTACGAACTCAGACGAGGGCTGCTTGAGGATAATATGGGTCGTTTTGGGTTCAGCTCATTTAAGGTCGTGGGTGAAGATCTGAGGGTTTATCATATATTAGCTCGAAGATCAGAGATGACTTACTCCCAAGGGTCGTCTCCAAGGAGAAGTACATCGTTCTCCCTGTCGACAAATACAAGCTGCCAGCCTGATCTCAGAGGGTCGTCTAACTTTCCCTCTATTCCAAACATCTGTCCCAGCTCCTCCCGCAGCTCATGATAGCTGCTGAACCGAGAGATGTCTAACGACCGCCCAACTGATCCCGATCGATAAACCTGCAAACATTAACCACCACAAACTATTAAAATATATAAACCTAGCACACAGATACAAAAGCCACATACAAACCTACGTCACTCCAACTCGGCTGCAAGTGCCGGATGCAATAAACTGTTGAGTATCTGACACGGCTATTTTGTGAAACAAAATCCAGGTTTTTTGCCTAAATTGAAGCATGAAAGCTGTGTCTCGGAATGTGTGTCGGACTAAAGTAGTAAGTACCTTGACAAATGTTCGCGCTGTGGTGGACAGGTCACCCTGCCCTTCACTCAGCAACTCTGGGGAGCTGCTACTACCACCATACATAGAAGTATGGAACCCAGAGGCCCCAGATGGAATTGAACATAGATCAGTATCCGTTGATGAGATGCGATAATTGGTTGGCATTGTCATGGGTAATACCAGTCCAGACGAATCAAGATTAGCACCAAACACATTATGATTCTGCCCATCTAAGCTACAATTTCCAGTCTCCAAGGAACCATCTTTCCCCGGGTATGGTGGTAAGGACCCCGCATCACCAAACGCGTTAATTGGTGTGTACAAATTAGAAGACAAGGAACCATCTAAGTGATTGATGCTTGATATGTCTGACAAATTACCAATACCTTCAGAACGCATGGGACCCAACATATTATTAGTTACAGGTGAATGAGAATGACTAGGGCTAAAGATTCCAGCTTGTGCAGTGTTCTCGGCTTTTCCAATGGATGACGAGATACTGTTTTGTTGCCTGCTTTGCATTTCAGTACTCTGTAGCGAAAACGATTCCGGACCACATAGCTGAGTGTTCTGCAGTCCCTCCGGCTGTAACATTCGTGGTTGGGCACTGTCTTTGGAAACTTGGGACTGCCCTAGAAAGTTTTGTTGCGTAATAGACGGGTGCATCAACTGTTGTTGCTGTTGCTGTTGCAACATAGGGATCTGACTGGTAGCCTGTTGAAGATAATGCATAGGCTGCTGATACTGCATCAACTGGGGACTGACCATATCACCACCTCTCAAATTAAGCAAATTGGACGATAACAAGGCCTGATACTGCTGAGTTTGACTATTAACAGGAAGCATACTGTCAGCTCTTGTCGGCATCCAGGGAAACATACCCATCGACTGGAAATTCATCGAGTTAAGCCCTTGCTCCCCACCTTGTCCTCTCAACCACAATAAGCTATTTGTAGGGTCATCCATAGTATCTGTACGATAAATTTATAACTTCAGAATTTTATGGAACACGAATATACTTTACTCGCTGAACATTCCAGTGGGTCTTGCTTCAGACCACAAATTTTGGTCTGAAATATTAAGACGGGATTTTGTAACCATTTTACAGCCAAATGCAACCATTATTTACAAACAAGTTATCATAAGCTGTAACATTGACCATACTATCGTGGTTACATTTGGCTGTAAAATAGTTACAAAATCCCGTCTTATTATTTCAGACCAAAAGTGACGGTCTGAAACAAGAATTTGTGTTCATAGTAAAATGACCCATGAACATTCAGCGGTTTACTGTTTAACACAAGGGTAAGGTTGTGTACATTCCGATTTAATCCCCTTAATTCGATGTTAAAAAAAATACCGAAAGCCTAAAAATAAGATGTGTAGAGTAGACAACACATATACACACATTTACAAGCAAAAAAATGCGTGAAGTTTAAGCGGGAAAACTTAAAAATTGAGGAAACCCGTTGGAAGATAGACAAGAAGATGATTGAATAGAGTAAATAAGTGCACTTGAAACGACAAATCAAAAGAGTACGTAATATGAGTTATTTGGGAACGATAAGAAAGAATATAAAACGGAAGTCGACAATACCTGGTATTGAAGACGCTCCAGTATGCCAAGGCCGTTTGAGCCGCAGCGGAAAGAGAGATGGATACATAGGGAAGGTTGTTAGAGGTTCGATTTCCCATAATGACACCCGAGGTTGCCTCTCTCCGGCAGTTGACTCGTCCCAGCCAACCTGCATAAATAGACAGCAGAAATCAAAAACTTACAGGACACGAGTAGGAATCATGAGCAAGATAAAAGGCAAGTCTTTGAGGCTCAGAGATAACAAATAACTTGTTGTAACACCACATCACAGTTGAAGATAAACGGTCGCTTCTAGTTGTCAAATAATAACTAATGACATAAAAGCGATCTGAATGATGATTAAATGGTCACTAAAAACTGTGAGACCATCTCGAATGAGAAAAAAGGGACACAAACTAAAAAGGGTAAATTTTTTTTTGTAAAGTGGCCTCGTGATGATGTTATCATGACCCTCGCGTATGAAAATTTGAGCAAGAGAAATCAGATCTTCACGGAATAAATCGTATCTAAATAAATGATAAAACAGAAAACAGCATATTTCAGCAGGGACTTCACCGAGAAAAAATATTTTACATGGGCAACTATCTAATTTAAGACACCGTATAAACAACAGCAGATCCCTGCCCTCGAATCCCACTATTACTTTAGGAAGGAAGTGAGTGACTATGGGCTTTATGGGGTAACAATTACAAATTCCGTATCACCTTCCTCTGTCGACCACCACCATTGCCTCCAACTCACCATGCAAACCCTTACCAAAAGAAATCAGAGTGGTAGACAGCAAAGATGTGACTTAATGCATCCCACGAATGAAGCTGTTTCAAATTTTTCATGGATCTAGCATCTAAGCAAATTAATAAAATGCTAATACGCAGCAGCGCTTCCAACATTAGTGCCAAGAACCCATGATACCACTTTCGGCGCTTCCAACATTAGTGCCAAGAACCCATGATACCACTTAAAATTAGCATATAGCACCCTCAGTGGTAGTATTCTTCCAAACGATCAGATTAATGGACAATTCCCTTGAGTTTCAGTATACACATTACAGCTCACTTGAGACTAGTAGTCTCTCGGCTTTCCTCTTCAGATATAAAATGCATGACCAAGAAGAAAATCCCCGCGGAAGGCGGAAAAGTTATACTACAAAAAGGACCGAGTGTTTTTTGGACAGTACCTTTACAGATCTCCAATGTGAGTTTGGCCAACGAACAGAATCTAGGTCACTTATTCCAGTGATTGTACCCATGTATCTGCAAATAACAAGGTCGTAGATATTCAGTTATATCGATCAATATAGATAAAAACACTGCTAGTGGTGCCATGGTGATGCTATCACTTTCCGAAGATGTATGAATTTAAATCTCCCAAGTGACAGCTACAGTTAATAATTTAAGAAGAAAAACAAAAAAAACAGAAAAATGTGTATTTCTTGCACAACCAGTACTAAAGAACAAGGATCCATAAAGGAGTCTTTGTAATGCTATAAAATGCCGGCCGCGACACCTCATTAGAAACAAGTTATCAAGGGATTGAAGGTTACCCATGAACGCATTTTGAGGCGGTATCGGCCGCACTTATAGCATGACGACCAAGATCAAGTAATAAACTGAGCGTTGATATCATGGCTTCCGTCACATTCACATATTAATATGAGTTGCATTCAAAGTACTCCTTTTATCAATAAGATGCTCTTAAGTCTCAACTACAATGATGAGAACCAACCAGGATGATGACAGGGAAAAAGAGAATCCATCATATAAATACGGCAACTATTGGGTTAGAACTTAAGAAGTACTTTCCAACTCTTAAATAATCTACGTGGATTTCTGTAACAGAAGTACTTTTCGAGGCTAGATAAACACAAGCATACAATGATTAGCAAATTGTATTTTTATGATATATCGCTACCTTCGGACACTTGATTCTTCAGTCTCAAACAGCATACGAAATCGCATTCCAACAGAAACACGTGTATGAAACACAGCTTTGACATATTTTGACAGTGATATGACGAACTCTGAAGGGCTTGCCCTGCATCACAGAGTCACGTTATATGTAAAAGAAAAACTCAACTAACAGAAGAAAGTAAAAAAAAAAGGTAGTATTGAGACTGAGTAGGAGTTGTAATTGACCTCGGGTTAAAAAAGATTGTAAAGCAACTGTTAGTAGCAGCGGCATGAGCTGCAGCAGCTAGAAGTCCTATGTGCATACTGTCACTGGATAAAACCGAAGATGGCATCACAGTTTGAGGTCGTGTGGCCCGGCGAATTCCCAGAAAAAGTTGATTCTTTTCATTCCTACATGAAGATTATTATCTATCATTCATTTTTTCATCCAAAAAGTCTGATGAAGTCCTACTTAAGAATAAAAGTGATAAAGATAAACAATGATGAACGTTCGAGCATTCTGGAAAATAATATATAACTAGGGAAGGAAGATAGTAACCATATAAACAGAACAGAATCTCCAGCAACAAGCCTTTTGGCACTGACAAATACACTCCATCCAGTTGTAAGAAGGTGCCGTTTGGGCTGTCCTGCATAACAAAAGTATAACTTGTCAAGACTAAAAGACAAAGTATACGATGATACACACTAGGTTCACAAAAGACCAAATGCTCAACGTAAATCAACTATAACAATATTATAAAAGCATACATGAGAACATCAGATTAAGAAACATGAGGACAGGAATAAGTCGGTTAAACAAAGATGATCTAGCTTAATCTTCACTACTTCTATAATAGCCTTTCAATTATTCACCGTACTTACATGCTAACAAGCTAAAGCTATACTTCTCCCAATTACTTGAACATGGTTCTATTCATGACGACTAATTCTCTAAGGGAAAAAAACCTTGATAGATCGAAAACAGAAGAGTAAGCTGCAGAGTTAAGCAGTCAGTGTATTTATAAAAAGTTCAATAAAAAGGGCAGCCCGGTGCACGATGGCGTCCCCGCTAAGCGAGGGTCCGGGGAAGGACCGCATCACAAGGGTGTAATGGGGGCAAGCCTTCCCTTGCCATTTTTGGCAAGAGGCCAAAAGAATAAATCCTCAAGAGACGATAGTATCTCTTGCCACGGTGTAGTGAATATAAAAGTATTAAGTTAGCCCAAACACTCAATAAGGTTGAGCGAAAGTTGGTATGTGAAACTTTGAGAACGTGGAATTAAATGCCAAATACCGTATTCATTCATGCAGCACAAACAAACCCAACTTAACACGAATTCTAAGAGGGAAATATAAGTGCGGGCATACGCAGCACTTGAAAACTATACAGTTGACACACCCTCCCCCGGAAAGGCCTCAGCCATCATTCTACAGCTTAAGAAATCTACGCATCAACAGTAGAATTTTTAATGCCCTAAAAATACACACAAAACAGCCTTATCTACTTGAAAGATAATCAGAGTTTGTGTGGATGAGCGTGATAAGATAAATGATTGAACTCCTCTGAATGTTTTTCACCACATTCAGCATTCATATCTTAATACTTATTGAGTAAACCACGCCACATAATTTCTATATTAGTTAGAACCACACTTTTCAATCTATTACCAGTCTCTCAAGTTAAATTGAAGTAAAAATCTCACCATCCAACCTCAATGAGTATCACTGTAAACTTCTCGTCCATGCATGCCTCCATCAAGAAAAATGTATTTCAGCTAACAGACTTGAGATACTTGCCAAACTATTGTTAACACGTATTAGAGATAGAGATACTATAGTCTATCCTCACCTATGATGAAGGCACTTTGCCGTATGTAACAGTGATATTTTTCGGGGGATAATGGGGAAACCTTAGGTGCACGTGATAGGCTGCAAACCAAGCATACTAAGTCAATCCCGCTTAAAAGGGTCACAAGCTTTGATGCAGGTGACACAATCTCAAACCAAATTGTGGTTTGAGACAAAGACCCGAGCGTGTTTTAACCTACTGGGCCAACTCATTTGTGCTTTACAACAATAAGATAACCTACAGTCACTTTGAAAGGTATATATAGGAGTATAGGATCATAACCATTACCTTTGATTAAAGAATAAGTAGGAATATTAGTAATTCGTGAATTCGTCTGTTAACCACCAAACCATCAGCACACTTAATGGTAGGAATTCCATATCTCGACTCATTTTAATTATAAGGGACTACTACGAATTGTCTGTGACATTAAAACGCCGCCCTTAAAGCATAAGAATCTACGAGGTTCCATTCGTTGAGGTGCACCGTATACTATGAAATTCGGCAGTCTGTCCGATTAAAGACCTATCAGCCAAACATGAACTGCTTCCTGACCACTATTCGCATGCTGAGAAATATTCCTCAGAAGGTATCAATACCTCTTTCTAGATACCCTTTACACAAAGGATAACTTTGATAACTTTCTCAAAAAGTTAAGAACAGTTTTGTGCTCCACACAACATAAGAAAAGAAAAAACAGAACTGACGAATGGTTCCCCGTGCCTCCAGTTATTGAATAACCACAAGCGAATAAACAGCCATATGGTCGTTTCTCATTTCTACCGTCATTCCCCCACTAATTCATTCACATCGACGGATTTCAACTCACAGATTATATAAGTTAGGCAATAAGTGAAAAGTACATATACCTCGAAAGATGTGTCTAAATTTCCACTCGACATCATGTAGATCTCTTGCAATCAGCTCTTGGCAAGGAGGTTGTTGAGAATAGTCCTGCAGAAAAAGAAAACAACAAAAATTGAAAAAAACTCTTCGCAGTTAGAAAATAAAATGGATGTGAAGAGACTACCAATGGAGGGAAAACTTTCTCGGCTGCACGGCGAGGAACAGAAAAGCCTCCGTGAGTACTGGTATCACTGGCTGTCAATGTTTTGCAGAAGTAATTAGTGGGCTGCCTACTAGGGACACCAAAATCCGCAGGAAGATAGATGTCCTTCTGCTCTTGCTGCAAAAATGTTAAAACAAAGAGAGAATTCCGCGTCATAGTTTGTCAAAGAAAACTTTAAGCAACAGTCGAATCAATTACAACAATTCGAGGAATACCGGGCTCAAGGGCTGCAAAGTCATCTGTGAATAGACTTCATCCGTCTCCACATCAGCCTAAAACATCAACAATGTGAAACATCAACTTAGAACTAGATACCCTCCTCCTTTGGTCAAAAATTATAGTACCCAGATTCTTGTTTATCGCTCATTCGCTCCCATTTGTGGTAGAACCGCTATGAGCTTCGACCATTAATTTCTCCAAATATAACTAGAGATTCTCTATTTTCACACTTAATATTTTACTACCAAAGTCAAATGGGGATCATGTAGATAGGAGGGAGGGAGTATTATAAAAACCAAAGTTCGACAAAAAAAATCCAAGATTAAGAACATAGAACAAACATGCATTGTGACATTATGGAGCTGGCAGATCAACTGTGGCGGCAAATTTGGGTAATTGGGTATCTGGCCATCAATGTCTCGATTAGTCGTGGCAGCAACCTGAGAGATAAAAGTAGACATAGTTACTATCTGCATGAATAAATCACAAACACCTTGAAAATCCGTCTTTAAAGTTTAAAGTAAGATATCACCCTTGCAGTATCAACCTGCTCACTGTGACCCTGAGGGAAGTAGACAACACGACTCCCGGCTGTCGGAAGACACACTAAAGGGCCAGCACAAGCATGCCATAGTTCCGAATTCAAACACTTTTTCTCACTCCCTATAACAACAACAACAACAATCACATTCAACACACATAAATAATTTAAGGTTACCTAATTAAAGGCATCATCAATCATCATTAACAACTAACAATTAATAAATATACTTTCCTCTGTCACCAAAATCCTATTACAGACTTACAGTACTCCGTACAAACCAATTAATGCCATAACAGTATTGTAAATCTACTCTTTACACAACAATCACACTATCCTATTGCCAGCAACACAACGATACGGTTTCCGAACTTATAACATTACCCTAGTGTCTCAACGGCTCCGGAAATTGCAGGGTAAGGAGGGTTTCAGATGTACGCAATCATACCCTAGTACTAGCAACACAAAGAGGCCGTTTCCGACTCAAATCTTCAGACAAACATAACAACAAACACAAAAATGGAAGTTACTGATTACCTTCACTCCCTTGCTGACTTATTCCAGAGGTAGAAAGCTTCATATCCCAAATTTTTCCTAATCTACCCAAAAACTAACTTAAATAATCCTTAATTACATGTAACACACCAATAATCACCCACCTAATTAAACCCACTTCAAATCCCTTACTAATTTCCATAAAATCATCATCCCTAATCCCCACATTTCTTCCCTTCATTACTTCCACAACAACTCATAAAATAATTAAAAAAGAAAAAAACTCAAAAAAAAAACAAAAATTAACCTCCAAAAAAATGGGTCACACACTCCACATTTCACTAAACTAAAACAAACCCATTTCATAAAACACCATTTCTAACAAAACCCATATCATAAAATTGCAAAAAAACTGCAAAAAACTGCAAAAACTGCAAAAAGATACAATTTTTTTAATAAAATTATCCTAAAATAGCAATAATCAAAGCACCCACCTACAAAAAACGAAATAAAAAGAGGTTAGTTAGTTCAATAAACTTAGTACAATGAGAGTACACAAATATCAAGACATTATATTATGACTAAAAAAAAGATCAAAAGATTTTTAATAAACTTTTTATTATTAATATTATTACCTAAATAAACAAGAAAATAATAAGCTTAGTAATTAATTATAATTATTAAAAAATTAATGAGAGAGTATATAAGCAAGTAAGCAACCACCCGACCAGAAGTCGACCTGGGCAGTGAGAAGAGCAGTAGAGAGAGAAAGTAGTGAGAGAATGAAGAGCAACAAAGAGAAGAAAATGATGTGAAAAATTGGAAGAAATAAATGAAAATAAATGAGAAGTATAAAATGAAAGAAGTAATTAAAAACTAATTTCATAGATTGTACTCCTTACATTATATTATTATTATTTATTACTCTTAATCTAAATTCTCGCGTAAGATCGTTTCACAAAAGTATTTTGCCTTATTGCGTTAAACGGTTTTTTCTAATTTTTTACGATTAAATAAAGTTGGTTGTCCTTTATTTTCGGGTGCAAAGAGTTACAACTTATAATGATAATAATTTGCATTATTGAGTAAAACGGGTTTTTTCTAACTTTTTATGATTAAATAAAGTTAGTTGTCCTTTATTTTCGGTGCAAAGAATTACAACTTACGAGGGTAAATTAGTAAATATAACGTTGGTAAGATTTGAATCGAAATTATGAATATTATTCTCATAAGTTTTAACTCTCGTTTGTTTCGGTTGAAACAAGCTGAATTGAATTAAATGGAATATAGTTAAATTAAACTAAATTTAATTTAATTGAGCTAGAGTGAATATAATTGAATTAAAAGTTAATTTTTTGAGGATATTAGATAAACAGAATTGTTTGAACCTAAATGGAAACCACGAAATACAACTAAGTGAAATTGACTTGAGCAGAAATTAAGATAGAAAAAACACGATTTTAGTTAATCTCTTGTAGATCGAACCTATCTAATTACATTAATTAGGTCAACTAGACAATTTTTTGTTATTTTCAGGATATTATATGCAATTTCGCATACATGACATGTTTTTTTAACAATAAAACGGAATATGAGCTTACCAATTAATCTACTTGACGGTGTATTGTATTATACTTTCTATTATAAATTCGTTTAAAACCACACTCGTATTGATGTAAAACCGTCTCATGAAGTATGAATGGGTAATAACATATGACATGCTTTTATTATAAATTCTGCAAACATGCTTTTTTAACGATAAAACCGATTATGAGATTAGAAGCTAATCTATTTAACATCTGTATTATGCTTTTTAAATTATAAAACCCTTTAAAACTGTGATCATATATTAATGTAAAACCGTCTCATAAATTATGAGTAGTTTGGTAATAATATAATAATTGTTGGATTTTAGGAAGACTTAGATATGATGAATGAGTGAGTGAATCTTGGCCGTCAAAGAAGATTTGATTTAATAAAAAAATAACAAAATTAAAAATAAAAATTAAGAATAAAATTAAAAAATAAAAATAAAAATAAGGTGCGGTTGATATGACAGGAAGCATGTGCCCCCATTCTTCAGTGGTCATTGTCAGAAAAATAGAGAGAAAAGAGAGTACGGATATTTGCCCATCAATCCAAATATTATTGAAATTATTGGAGGGTCTACTTATTATTTTTACAAATAAAAAAAACTAGAAAAAAGATTATTTTCTTTAGGGAAATTAATCAATTATTGTTAAATTACCCTTTTGTCCCTTACTCATAATCTAGGTTTATTTTGGGATTAAAATTGTGTAAACACGGGTTTAGGACGAGTTTATCTTTTTTAAACTTAAAACGGGTTAAAATTAAATAAGATAATTGAACCAAATTATAATGGGTAGAAACTATATTGTACAAATTTGTAGGATAGGGTTAATTAATACTAGTAGTTTAATGCTGATAATTTAGGGTTAATTAGGGTTGATTACACGAGTAAGTGAAACTTCAATAGAGCTTTTTTAAGGTGGATAGTTCGAGTTTGATCTCAAATCCCCTGGTTGGCACTTGGCAGGCGAATCAGTAGCATTACTTAAATCACGATAAATGTGAAAACGTGTAAAAAGCGAAGTATTTGTGAGATACTCATGAGTTGTTTGGCTAAAATAATTAAGTTTGTTTAACCAACCTGCGAAGAATAAATATGATAGAAAATATCTTTTACAGAAACCTAACTTGTTAACCCGTAACCTTGCTTGTTTTCGAACATAAAAATATTTGTTAAATTAACTTCTATTTGACATTAAAGCTAATATGATTATGCTTTCTCGTGCTTGAAATTGTCGTACACAATATCGTGTCACACAGAAGTAATTGTCTCTCTTGGACTTAAACCAGCATTTTAAACGTATTTATTATGACACAAAATATAAAATGACACAAAGTTTAAAATACTTGCAATATTGTAATATTAAACCCAAAATAAACTAGCTTAGTCATAATTTCAACTTAAGAGTACAATCTCCTTTTATAAACATAAGTTTTTTTTTATAGAAACGAGGTTTTAATAGCATTATTGAGAGACATCCCACATAATAAAATGACGAAATTATTTAATTTCTAATTTTAATATTATCTCCCACTAATTTGGCGAAGAAAAGTATCTCAATAAACATACTATATAAAACATAAATTCTTGACAAGACAAATCATATACTCATTCATTTAATGTTTCTTTTGTTTTCAATTTTAGATTCCTATGTAATTCTACATTGATTATATTGTGGATTAATAAATTGAAATAGAGCAAGTAACTATTTTTGAGGAGGTAAAATAATTAAATATAATATACAAAAAAATGTCTAAAGTAATCTAGTTATAATTTCAATTCAAAAGTAATAAACTAATAATTAAAAATAATATACAAATAAAATGTCTAAAGTAATCTAGTTATAATTTCAATTTAAAAGTAATAAACTAATAATTAAAAATAATATAAAAAAAATGTCTAAAGTAATCTAGTTATAATTTCAATTTAAAAGTAATAGACTATTTTTTACCAGCCTCAACCAAAGTTTAAACTGATGGACTACCCATTCCTTAATATTTCACTTTAGTAATGTAGGGTGATGAGATTTGAACTCGTGATATTTTATCACAAAACTCGATCTGATACCATTTTTAAAAAACTATATTAATAAAAAAAACTTAATTTGATGACTGTAGTCTCAAAATCGGTTTTTTTATACTTTAAAAATTTCTACTCGATGTATCAAATTTAATTTTGTAATTTGTTAAAATAAAAAAAACTTAATTTGATGACTGTCGTCTCAAAATCGGTTTTTATACTCTAAAAATTTCTACTCGATGTATCAAATTTAATTTTGTAATTTGTTAAAATATTTAAATCATTAAATTAATTAAAATATAAATGTAAAGGACCTACTTGGGACAATCTATTTTATCTTTTTAGCAAACCTTTTTAATGTTGTCATTTTTAGTTTGAAAGCTATAACCTATGATTAATTGTTTACCTTCTTTAATTTTCCTTTTTTAAACAAAAGAAACAAACACTAGTACACTACACTTATTTCTTATATTTTCCTTTGTACTTTTAGATTGTCTAAATCTAAGAATATTATTTATTTGATGTGTAACGAAAGATTTAGTCTTTATTTGTTTGAATACTTTAGAATTTAAGAGAGAATTTTGATAAAGTGAAAATTTGATTTCTTTCTTTTTTACCTTAAACAAAAAAAAAGGTTAATTTTATTCCTATGATGTTTCCTATTCCTAAAGAAAATAAAGGTATTTATTTGCTTTCACTTTCATTGTTAAATTGTTAAATGAGAAATTATGTGCTTTGGTTTAAATTGGGGTGTCCACTATCGACAACAGTTATAATTCTTATGTCGTAAGTGCTATTAGAAGAGGCTTGACTCCTTTCTTTTTGGCAAAAATTGAAACACTGACTTATAGTTAAGGGTTGAGGCGAACAACCATCGTACCAAACCTTTTTTATTTAGTTCGAAATTCAATTAACGATAATACAGATTGAACTGGAAATCTAGGGTACTTACAAGTGTTTTTTTTATATTGATTGTCATTATTTTAGAGTAGAGATAAATAATTTTTGTACATTTAATCTTACATAACATGATAATATTTGATTAAATGGGTGTAAATAAGATAAACTTTTTGCGTGCATCTAGGCAGCTACTTTTATCATATGGTATCGGTTTTGATCTGATTTATCATTACTACAGATAGTCTTAAACCAAAATGTGTGATTTTTTATTCTTAATCGATGAGTTTTCAATTTATATTTTCAGTCAATTAAATGAGACGAGAGAGTGGATAGTTGACGATGAGGTCGAAAGGCAAGAGGAGAATAAAGGGTAGAGTTTGAAAGAAATAACGATGCATGTTTTGAGACTTCTCCCTATTATATTTGTGTCTTTAATCTGTTAGTTGTCACTTCAAACGACTATCACGGAAGTCTCGCTAATTTCTTATTCGTGTATGGGATAGAGTACTGTTTTCAACCTCTTTAGCTATGTAATCTCTTCAATATCGATAAAACTTTCAAATAAAATATGCAATCTTCTCTTCAATATCCATAAAACTCTCACTGTTCTTGTCCCGTGAACTTAACTAACACACTATTAGTGACATTTTACTTCATCCTTCATCACTTCTGTTACAACACTCTCGATTTCTAAACAATAATGTTACGTGTACTGGTTACAAACAGGTAAACAAAACACAACGAACAATGTCGAGTAAAATCTCCAGAACGGAACCCGAGTAAAAAGTTAGGAAAGAACCTTTCCCATAGAAGTGATAAACAAACTAGAAAAACACAAAGTAACTAAAAGAATTGAAACAAGAGAGTGATGGTTAGATATATTTCCACCATTTTTACCAAGTTATACCTCAATGGTTGTTTATACCAATATTAAGTGTACCTATCAATACAATTAAGGTAGTCCTTTCTATTCCAAATGTAGGTACCAAGTACCCTTATTGATTGTCCCAAAAAATTAGGGGACCCATCCCTATTCAAAATAATATACAAAGGGCCCGTATTTTGTAAGGCATGGAGCCCCATTTTTCTATGCTAAGGTACCCATGGGTGCATGGATCATAGATTCGAGGCTCTCCTCCCTCCACCACTCGATACATCGTTTTATAATATTTATTATCGGTTTTTTTCAAAGTGTGCCCTAAGACCATCCCCAAGCAAGATGAATAGGGGAGGGTCAATAGCTAATTGAGTCAAGTTAATTGTAATTAAGAAATAGATTAAGATAGACTCAAGTGGAATTGAGTCACAAATTGACCCAATTTGAAGTAAATTAACCCAACAATCCACCTCATATGTGGCATTTTGTAATTGGTTCCAAGCATTTGAGAAAAATAATAATAAAAAAACTAAAAAAGTGGTTGGGTTATTGACGTAGGTCATGACTTTCTGCTTGAGAGGGTTTAGGTGGGTCGAGGTCAATAAGGGGAGATTAAGGCCTAATATGCAATTGACTCGATTAAATTAACTTGTTGGTTGAGAATGGTCTAAAGGGCAAGGACACACGTTAATAAATTGAATATGGAAAGATTCGTAAGATATTCTCGCTAATTATGGTGGCTCTCCTCTCTCCACCACTCGATACATCGTTTTTATATATTTAGACCATCCCCAAACAGAAGGTCGCACTAAACGGGTTAATCACCAACATTTTATTCTTAATCTCACATTAGTTTTTTACTCTCTTAAGCAGAAGGTCACGACCCATGACATCAACTCAATCATTTTCCACTCATTTTCTATTTTCCAACATTTACTACATTCTCTACCCCACAAGATTATGTAATAAGCCAATAACACTTTGACATGCACGTCTAAAGGTCACCAACTGATTTTAGGGTCACAATTAACCTCGAAAACTTCAAGATCACCAAAATTAATACAAGGTCACCAAAATTAGTGTCTTAATTACGTAATTACCGTGAGCTAATAAGATCGCGACCTTCTTGATGACCTTACTTCGGGATGGTCTTATTATTTATGATGTTGATAATTGAGTTCGGGTTTTTTTTATTGAGAAGACGAATTAAAATAAATTTGTAAGAGTCGGTCTCTTAATAAAATGATATTAACGGATTTGTAATTATAATTTATAATAAACTTTATCGAGATAATGGAGTTGGGTTTTTCTATAGAGAAATGGATAAAATAAAATTTTTAGTTTTTAAAAGAGACGTTTTTTTATAGAAATAGATTTAACGAATTATCATTATAAATACAATGATTTTTTTTTTTAGTGAATCGTGTAAATTTTTATGTTGCTTTCTTTGCATTTTACTTTATCCTTCATCACAAACAATTTTTTTTTGTATATATACGTACTTATAAATTATAATTTGCATGAAATTTTGATAATATTAAATTCTATAGTATTACGCTAAAATATTATAACTTAAACTTCAGCGCACCAGAATAAAATTAGTGAAATTTCAAAGATATAAAATAAAATTAACTTAAACATAAGGATGCAATTAAAAAAATTCCAATAATCTTATTTAATCATATTATTAGTTTTATCGACAAATGATGATGGCCAGGAATTGAGCCTAATAGGGGCGAAAATTAGTAGTTTAAGACGGAAAATAAAATTAACATAAACACTTTAAATTTTTCATTTGTTAATGAGAATGAGCGCCCCTATTAGTCCCCTAGCTCCGCAACAGACGACGATAGATTGAGACATGAATAAAACCCTATTTAAGACTTTATTACACAACATTTCTTAGCCTATTAGTTAGTTAGTTAGCTAGCTAGCCTATACTAACATTATTACGTATTACGTCTTCGCATAGTACACGTAGAGGCATGTTTATTTATTAGCAATGGGAGTTAGGTTATCATGAAAATATTATTATTTTTATTATTATCATTTTATTCGGGAGTTTATCAAATATGCACCAACAAAAGCGATTTCAGTTTCATCGTCATCCAAACATATATCAAGAATTCTCATCTCGTCACAAGCAAAAAAAGAAGGTAAAATGTCGCCATTTTAAAAGCAAACAATTATAATTTAGAAAATTATTATGGTAATTGGTAACTTTTGATCCTAAATGGGTGAAGAAATGTTAGTCGTTTTCAGCTAGACTTATTAAAAATAGGGTAACCTAAAATACCCTATTCAGACGTCTCGGAACACTCTCTTTATGTTTCATATGATCAGTTTATCTTTTAATTTACAACCTCTCAAATACAGTTATTATAATAAAATTAGGAATATTTTCGGCCATTATTTATAATTAGAGTGTCCCGATAAATTTTGTGAGTGTACTTATGTAAACCCTAAAAATATATAAGCATAGCTACCCAAAATCATTGGAGGTGACAAAAAGAATAGTCAAGTCTAATACATAAAATAATAGAAAAATAATGGAAGTAATTACAGGTAAGCATGAAAGAGATGGACAATCTAAGTGAGTGATTAACTAAATCTTAATATAATAACAAAAATTAAATATGATAATGATAATGATATAATGATAATGATGGTTAAGACACTCCTTAAAAATCCATGCTTAAGATATCCAAAATATTAGGACAATCTAAATGAGTGCTTAACAAAAGGAAGACATGAAGCACATGAATGATTACACACTCCACATCAAAGGTCATCAAATGGGAAACATCAAATATTTTTGAATTATTAACGCTCAAAAACACTTGCAATTATACCATTTACTTGTACAGTTTGCTTCAGACGATAATTTTGGTCTAAAATAATAAGACGGAATTTTGTAACCATTTTACACCCAAATATGACCATTATTGACAAACAAGTTTTTACAGGCTATAACATTAACCACACTATTGTGGTTACATTTAATTATAAAATGGTCACATATGACCCGTCTGAAACTTCAGACCAAAACTGGTGGCTGTCTGAAACAAGAATTTGTGTTCTTTCTAGGGTTCATGCCTATACATCCTCAAATAACAAACAGAGGCGGATTTATCCGTTATAAGTTGAATACGGATAGTGACTCTCTCACAATATATAAATAACACTATCATAATAAAGTGCTCCATTTTCCCCGTTTGCTGTCTTATTTAAAGAGGAACGCTGTTCATTTTCAGCTTATAATTGATATGATAGTGTCCATCATAAGTAGGGATGGCAATGGGTAGGGTCTGGGTAGGGTCCGACAAGACCCGTCCCGACCCGCCGTAAAAAATCTTAGACCCATACCCGACCCAGACCCTAAAGGGTCTGAAATTAATGGACCCATACCCGACCCTAATGGGTCTGGGTAGGGTCTACCCTAGGGTCCAATTTTTCTTAACGAGTCATTCAATAAAATGTACCAAGGTTCGAATTAAATTAAAAAGTTTTGATTAAAGTATTAAATCTTGGTTATTTGGATCATTACCCGTACCCGACCCTAAATTATATCATTTATAGTACCCAAACTCATCATTTTCATCAATTTCCTCGTTATTCTTAATGATTATTTGGATATGCGTATAGTATATTAATGATAACTAATAAGAGTCATTTGTTTGTGTCTATTATTTGGGTTATTGACGTTCGTATGTGTGTTTTTTGTTTTACTTTTTTTTTTTTAATAACTATAAGGGTCTAAGGGTCGGGTAGGGTCCCAAGACCAAGACCCGGACCCGACCCGAAGTTTTTATATAAGACCCATAGCTGACCCATACCCGAATGGGTCTCAAAAATTCAGACCCATACCCGACCCATTAGGGTCCGACCCTAAGGGTCTGGATTAGGTACCCGACCCACTGTCATCCCTAATCATAAGCAACACCGGTTGTTAAAAAGCTCAACTACCTTCACCTTCTAAGTCATGTCTCTTCACTCCTCCCATTATCTTTGGTCCTACCACTCCAAACTATCTAGGGTTATTGAGTCGATCTCTCTTAACACGGTTATATTTGTTCTACGTGTAAAATAAACTAAATAGTACTCTGATGCCTATAGATAAATGAGTTAACCGTTTTTCATTTTTTAGACAGATATATCAAACTTAGGCCTTGTTCTTTCTGGCTTAATTTCAGCTAGGGCTGAGCATAGGTCCAGAACCGGACCGGACCGGACCGAACCGGACCGAACCCGAAACCGAATTCTACTAAATTGGGGACCGAAGACCGGACCTATAAGGAACCGGTCCTGGACCGGACCGGACCGGTAAAAACCGGACCAACCCGAGACCGGACCATTTGGACTGATATCCCATTTGATCAAATTTTCTTATTTAACTAACAATAAAAGTCTTGAATAAAAACGAATACTCTAATTTGTACTACTTTCCACATCACGCAGAAGAATGCGTAAGTAATAAATAGCCAAAATAACACATTAAAGAACTTTAGAATTCAAAAGTCAAGAGTTCAATAATCCCAATTTTGACTCAATTCGGTCCTATCGGTCTGGACCGAAAATTTTCGGTTTTGGACCGGACCGGACCGAAACCCAAACGACATAAATTGTTGGACCTAGGACCGGACCGAAACTCAACCAGTCCGGGTTCGGTCTGGACCGAACGGTCCGGTTCGGTCCATTTTTCCGGTCTGGACCGAGTTTTGCTCACCCCTAATTTCAGCTCCTTTCAATTTTGTTTGACTTTTAATTCAACTAAATTCACTCCACCTCAGTTCCACTTAATTTAGTTCAATTAAACTTTACTCCAATTAATTCAATTCAGCTCGTTTCAGTCGAAAAGAACAAGGCTTTAATAACTAAAATTTGAGAGAGACGGTCTTTCAATAAATTATTGAGAGATTATTATTTATTTTGTACTCTTTTATTTGTATTTTGTGACCCTTTTGTCATTGATCGTACCATAGTAATTTCGTATTTATTTACCTAATAATAATTGTACTCATTTTATTTTTAATCATAATTTGTACCTATTATATTACCTTTAGTCTCATTTTTCTTAATTTTGTACAATAATCGCTCGATAAATTTTTTGAGAAACGGTTCTTTAAGAGGCATTCCTATTAAATGACTGAGTATGACATTTCAATTGTTCAACCTCTATTTGTGATATTTTCAAATACAAATTAAATCTTGGCCATCCCAAACCCTAGTTCGTACTGTTATTTGGTTTGAACATTGATAATAAATATACCCTTTAATTCGCATTATTCTCATTTATTTTATACACGGTCCTTTTAATTAGCCAGTACTTTCACCATCGTTTTATCCTCTTATATATGGGAAAATAAAATTTTACTTGCTACCTCAAACACGAAAAAATGGTAAAGTTAAAGGCAGATAACCTAGATTTAATTAAATTCCGTAGATTTCAAGACTATTTATAATTCGCATTATTCCCATTTATTTTATACACGGTCCTTTTAATTAGGCAGTACTTTCACCATCGTTTTATCCTTTTATATATGGGAAAATAAAATTTTACTTGCTACCTCAAAGACGAAAAAATGGTTAAGATAAAGGTAGATAACCTAGATTTAATCAAATTCCGTAAATTTTAAAACTATTTATGATCAGAAGTTAAATTAAAATAAAATAAAATTGGTATCGATTTGATGGAGACGGATCGAGGTGTGTATATCAACTAATAAGGAAAAAGGGAATATATATATAGTGATTGTGCGTGCTTGGTTAAACCACATCATTTGAAGTCAATGATGGTGCATTTGGTGCTCAAATAAATAACTCCATTGACAAAAAAATATTTCAAGTTTTAAAATGTCAACAACACATGATAATATTATAATAATGACTTCTGATAAAAAGTAGGGTAAATCATAGGATAAAAGATTTTAGCATGATATTAAATAATTATAGTCATGCTTTATACGAGGTTATGTCATTTGAAGCAACTTATAGTATTTGATTTCCCTTTTTTTGACGAGACGTAGACTCTGTTTGGTAACCAACATATTATTTTCCGCATAAGTGGATTGTAATAACAGATTATAAATGATAGAACTAAACAGATGATTTGACTAGAATATTATAATTAGCAGAGTTATTTTGAGTGTTTAGTAACCAGCATATTGCGATTAGTAGAATTTGTTGGCTTGTTTAAAAATAAATTAAAAGAATTTGTTGAATAATAATGCCTTGAGTAGTTTTTTTTTTGAGTTAATTGAAGTTGAACTGAACTTAATTAAGTTAAACTGTGTTAAATAAAACTGAAATGAATCAAAGTTTGTTATACGTAATAAATAGAGCTGAAATAAATTGAATTGAACTGAGCTGGAATTAAGTTGAAAAGAGCACGCCTACATCTCATAGTTGTCGATTTGAATGACTATCCCAATAACTCTAATTAGGGTTTAAACATTTTTCCTTATAATATACTCTATCACGGTATCACCCTAACAGTTATGCATATTTTATAACTTTGGTAATCTGAATCCAAAATCTATAACTCCTCGATATCAATAAAACATCTCTCGATGTGAACCACATATCCGTTTATCTATTTTCCCGTTTGTTCATTACGTTTTATTTATCTTTTTCGCATCTATTATTATACCACAACCGATGACCTAAGTTCAAACCCGTCACATCATAAACATATCAAAACTACCTTTATTTGTTACTAACTTGAAATTCATTCATCCATTCATCCGACATATAAGGTCCAAAGTTCAAAGGTTGCCTTTAGATTCATGATTTTAATTAGGACCACTATTTATCCATAGAATCAAAATATAGTATACCTTAAAAATAGATACGCAACGGGTTATTTTCCGTCTGAAATAAGACGGACTAAATGTAGCCATTTTACAATAAAATGTTACTATTTTTTTACAAAATATTACCATTATTTTCAGGGTAAAAAGTATAGACTATAGTTATAACATTTTGTTATTAAATGGTTATATTCTATTAAAAAAATGGTGATATTTGATCCGTTTTATTTCATACCGTCTTAAGCAAGACTTTCTGAGGTAGATAATAGATACTCAAGACACAAAAGTGGTGGGGAAAAGATAGTGAGTAAAAGGATAGGTTAATTAGGGCAAATAAATAGTTAATTAAAGAGGAAATTAAAATTTAGTGAAAGAGAATTTTGTGCATTGTGAATATATGTGATAAGGTTTGTAGCTTTATCTACTCATCAAAAAAATCCATATGATAAATAAAGTTCACAAAAAAGACAGCAGTAAGTCTCCCTTCGACGGATATATCCGTCGTAAGTTTGTAACGGGTCAAATTTTTCGACTTGTATAGATAAGACAAAACATTAAAAATCTCAAATGTCTTGCATTTTTCTACCAAAGTAGGTAACATTTAACTCATCGTAAATATGCGACGAATATGTCCGTCACATATTAGAATTTGTGAAAAGACATTGGATGGATATGACATTCTAAAACAAATGACCCTCGAACACATGTCGAATACTCATAGGTCATAACTCGTAATATAATTTAGAAGAATTTTTTTTGTTCATAGTTTGTTTACTTTTGAATCAGATGTTAAGGTACGTAAAAATGAGTGTTTCGAAATATCATATTTCGTGTTATTTCGTTTTTTTCATATTGAATACTTGATATTTGATATGACTTTGGTCTTGTTTGGTTGTTTGGTAAACAGTAGAAACAAATTCTTGACGCCGGATAGTGCTAGAAGAATACGGTTAACAACTTTAGTAGCAGGTTTGACTATCAATAAATTAGTATAATTAGAAGATGGTGTTTGGTAGTTAGCAGGTTTTAGAATGATTTCGTGAATAAATTGAATATGTTAATGCAATATGCTGCTATTAGCAGCATAATCAAAAACAGTAGATTTCGACTAATATGCTATCAAAATACACTGTTTACCAGATGCATGAAAATAGTAGATTGCTTGCTCAAACTATAAATTACATTGAAATTTACAAATTTTGCTCAATATGTTATTTACCAAACAGTGCCTTTATAGTACAAACGAACGCTCCTAATACATGTCGAATACTAATGGGTTGTAATTATGCTTAAGATAACTTTGTTCTAATCACTTGTTTATTTCCAAACATTTCTTTTGAATCACTTATCAATGTATTTGAGAATGAGTGCATCGAAACATCATATTTTGTTTTATATCGTAGTAATAACGTATGTAAAATAACTCCTCTAAAACATTATATTTCGTGTTATACCCTTTTTTCAGCCAATATTAACTCCGTGACCCTTTTTAGCTTAATTTCAGCTCCTTTAATTTTGGTTGACTATATTACGTTAAGTTTATTTACGTTTAATCAATTATGTTCAGTTAATTTTTTCACAAAATTAACTTTCAATTCAACTAAAATTACTTCATCTAAGTTCCAATCAATTTAATTCAATTAAACCCTACCCCAATTAACTGAATTCAGCTCGTTTCAGCCAAAAGAAGCAGAACTAACACTCAAGTACATATTCCCTAAACCTTAAGACATGATTTTTCTCCATAAGTAAAGAACAAATACCTTAAAAATGCAAGAATCAATATTTCACATTTTGGATCCCAACATTTCATATTCACTCCATTTCATTCTATTCCTATTTCTTATAATTGTATTCAACTTGTATAAGAATCTAATCGCATAGTTTTAATCAAAGGCATGTTTTATTCGGAAAATACACGCAGTGTCCCAATGTTTGACATTTTCCCCGAAATACCCAACTCTTTTATTTGAAAAATTCTAAGAGATCATAACTCGTGTTTACAAGCTCAGAAAGTGACAAATTTTCTTTTCAAATTGATCATCTTTCATAAAAATCACAACTTACAAAAACAAATTGTCGAGTTAAGAATTCATAACCAAGCGATATGGTCACTCAAAATTTGTTCAGACAAAAAAACTTCGACAAACAAAAACCCTTAGCCAAGGAATCCAATTACGACAATTTTTTTCCCGAACATATTTCCCACAAAGATGATCGATTTTAAGGGAAAATATCACTTTCCAAACTAGTAAATACAAATCATGACCTCTCAAAATTTTCCAAACCAAAAACTCGAATATTTCGGACAAAATATCAAATCTCAAAAACCGCGCCCACATTTTCCGTAATTTTCAAATATACATGTCAAATTGGAGACGTACCATCTTCCAGGAGTTCCGTAGTACTCTCCATATATACTTGTACACAAATTCTCGTTCAATACCAGCATTATCCGTAACAAAGCTGAAAACGTCGCTGAAAACGGATAATATCCATTTCGCAAAATGCAAGTGACAGAATTCATGAAATGCTCCATTTTTCCACTTGTCCTTCCACTTATCTTATTGTATGAAAAATATTCTCAATATTCGACTTGTAATATATAGTGTCCGTCACACGCAAGACGGTTTGATACTTGTATTATTGGTTCTCTCTTGAAACACATCTTTATTGAGTGGTCACTGCATTAGAGTGTGCTGTATTCAGTGGGACATTCACTACAGCTATCACCAATCTCCCTTAGCCTCTTCCTATCACTTTTCACAAATTCTCGATTGTGATGGATAGCAAACGGATAATGGGTTAAGTAAAACTTATTTTGGGTCGATAAGATAAAAATAGAGTTTTTGTTGTTTTAACTTAACCACCAGATGAATAGTATTTAACCTGTCGTAAGCTTGTAACGAATAATACCCGTCATATAAAAGACCCGCGGATCAGTTTTAGGGTGTCAAAGACCGTTTAAGAGTGAATATCTCTTTATTTTGTAATAAAAAGTGACAATTTTACGATAGAACACTGCAGTTAAAGTTACAACTAAATCTGTTTACATTTTATCGTAAAATAATTGCATTTTATTACCTTATTTTCAATCAGAAAAGGCTCGTCTTAAAGGAGACTTGCTGATTTTTTTTAAAAATAAGCATTAAATCTCGGTATCAGTCTTGAAATGAACTCGGATATTAGTCCAAAAGTTGAAATGGGTGTTCTTGATTTTGTCATTGCATAAATGTACTCTATATTGCTTTAAAATCTCAGTTTACGTTATCTGATCGCCTAAAAACTTCTACAAAATTCCGATCTCAGCAAATTTCTTCAAAACACGATTGTGATAACCTTCGAGCATACATGGCTTGAACGCGATACCAAGACATAGAGCGACAACTAAGTTTTCAATACCGTGCATACATTGCACGACACCTTCTTCGGTCAAAGAAGGGACTATCCCTCCAAGACAAGGACATATTACACGTTCACACACACAATTTGCACCTCAAATTGTTTAGGTCGACAAATAGCAAAAGTTGTCTTGACATAATTGCATTAACATACATTTGATTGAAAGTGTTTCTTTGTTAAGGATATGACCTTAGGATTTAAGGACACAATTTCCAGCACAAGTGATTTGAATTGAATCTCTTATGGGTCAGTAACTAGTAATCAAGTTATCAAATCACCCGAGAAGTCGGGCCGGTCGGGCACATGTAACTTGTATGTAAGTAATGTAACCTTAAAAATTTGTAGGTACCATATCAAATCATTTGAATATATCAAATCAAGTAGTCAAGTACTCAACTATCTGTTCTCGAACATTCGTAACGGAAAAAAAATATTCCAATACTGTGCCTAGGCCAGGGCTGTAAATGATCTGAGCTGGCTAGTCTAGTCTAGTCATTGGAATCGGCTAGGTCATACTGAGCCTGAGCTGAATTTCAAGATTTTGAGCTGAGTTTGTGCTCAAATCGGCTCGATTACAGCCTTAACAATACTTTTGAGCACGCAATCATAGAAAAGTGGCTTGGGCATGTAAAAAAGTGCGATTATTTCAAACAAGATGATCATAACGTCACTTAAAAATACACCGTGCTAGTCCTTTTTATGTTGGATTTAGATAAACCGATTAATACTCTGCCTAGGGCTATAAATGATTTGAGCCAGCTCGTGCTCAAGTCGACTCGGTTACAACTCTAACAGCACCATTGAGCATGCAATCATAGAATGGTGGGTTGTAGAAAGTGGGGAGTAATCGAGTTGGATCGAGACGGGTTCGACTGATTGTAAAAAGGGGGCAAACAGTTTGGACAATGTCTACTTCAGAAATTAAAGGAAGTAGCTTTTACAAGTATGGAGTAGTTCTAAAAACAGGTTGATATAGTTTTATAGAGTAGATGAATGATAACAATAATTATAGAAACCGTGTCGAAAATTAAGCAAACTGCTAGATTTGGGATAGTCCTCCAAATGTAGGTGCCTTCATTTCTGAATAATCAGGAATAAGTCATTGTCTTTCCACCAAACTACCCCATAGTGTCTATTCCAACTAGTTAAAGATGATTCTTACCTTTAAGTCATGTCCTTCGAGACCGCGAGTGCAAGTCTACTAGTACTACATTATCCCCCTGCAATTTCAGAGACGAAAAAACATTGGGTTAGGACCGGTTTTCAATGTTATCGCAACCACTGATTCAAAAGCAAGACTGTAGGCAATTCCCGGTTCTTTCACAAACAAATAAATTATCTGAGAGATGACAGGAAGTCGCGGTGAAGATGGTAAAAAGGACTAAAGGAGTACAGTAACGATTAACCTCGTGACGATTCACCAGTCTTGTGTCTCCTGCATTCCTTGCCAATTCATTCAACTTCCATTTTCTTAAACCCTGTATGTCTTCAGGCCTGCTCCTCAGGGCAGAAAATTTCAGGGCTTGTTCAGAGTTCCGCAACCTACACAGTCACACAGGACTACAGGAGTACAACAACAACAACATCAGAGCCTTAGTCCCAAAATGTTTTGGCTCGGCTGACATGAATCATTCTTTGAAACCATCCAGGGTGAACTCTCATCTCGACAAGGAGGAGACGCCCCAACGATGTCCAAATTCTGATTCATATCCATAAAATGTTACTGATTTTTACGCTGGCTGCCACAAACCTACCGCAACCCTCCTCCTTTCTCCGGGCTTGGGACCGGCAGTGAATGTCCAAAAACACACACAGGCGGTGTTACAGGACTACAGGAGTACTCGTTAAAAAAACCAACTTGTCTTGCTTGTAACGGATAATTATCTGTCACTCCAAAGAGACCTCTCATAAGGCCTCCCCCACTTGCTCTCGCACTTGTGAGAGGTCTTTTGACAGTGACGGGTATTACCCGTCTACAATGAGAATTTGTGAAGGAAAAAATGCAACTAATATAAGTCTATAACACTATGAATCTTCAGGCCTCGCTCCTCAGGGCAGAAAGTTCCGGGGTTTGTTCAGAGTTCAGTCATCGTTACACAACCTACACAGTCACACAAAACTACAGGAGTACTCGTAAAAAAACCAACTTGTCTTGCTTGTATGGATAATTATCCGTCACTCCAAAGAGACCTCTCATAAGGCCTCTCCCACTTGGTCTCGCACTTGTTAGAGGTCTCTTGAAAGTGACGGATATTACCCGTCTACAATGAGAATTTGTGAAGGAAAAAATGCAACTTGTCTTGCTTGTAACGGATAATTATCTGTCACTCCAAAGAGACCTCTCATAAGGCCTCCCCCACTTGCTCTCGCACTTGCACTCCTGTGAGAGGTCGCTTCAAAGTGACGGATATTACCCGTCTACAATGAGAATTTGTGAAGGAAAAAATGCAAATATAAGTCTATAACACTATGATTTGCTTTAGCAGCTTTTTTTCCTGCTTCACTCAATTCAGAAATGTTTTCCAAATTCGATACGAACAAGAAACAGAAAGAAGCAGAGCAGAAACACCAATACTTCTGTATTGGGTGTTTTCTTCTACCTCAAAGACGAATACAAATTGTATTCGTCATTGGGTAAGCTGTAAGCATCATTATTTCTACAGATATTCCTTAATCCTGCAACAAAATAAGAATACGGAATGTATTTCTGAATCGGGGTCAGCAGTTTGGGCAAGCATCATTATTTCTACAGATATTCCGTAATCCTGCAACAAAATAACAATTCAGAAAGTATCTCTGAATCAGACTCAGCATTTTCCTTTCGTTCCTACCTTCTCCAAACTCCAAAGCCTTCTGCTTGTCTGTTTCCATGGCCTGATGTTATCCCAATACTAAGACATAGCGATAGATACTGCATCTTAATACCGTTCTTCAAACCCTCTGCACAAATTGCCATGAGCATGAGGATCGACTAATCTACCCTAATCTGGTGTCGTTTCCTACTCCTGTCTTCACCTCCATGTTACGTTGACACTTCACTTAGCTAGCCAATGCGTTGAACTGTCACCTGTCCCACGTAAACAATAAGGCAATATACGACACAACAGCTCCGACACTTGACTGTAACAGTCTAACCTCAAATTATACTTTCATGGTGTCAAATAAGAGCAGGAAAAAAACTTCAAAGCAGAATACAAAACGGATAAATGGAGAAATCAAGTACCCGGTTAAAACAAATACGATTATTAAGTCGTTTTTTGGTGAATATTTTCTTACATGTGTCGTGTACTCGAGTACTCGTGTCCATTCTATAAATCCCCGGGTTTTGGGAGTTCATTTCAATTCAATTCAGTTCAGCCTCGGCCTGGTCAGTCCAAAACAACGAGCCCTAATTGCTCGCATGTCGCGTAAAATCTAAAACGGAGAGTAAAAGACGAGTCTGAGCAACATAACTTCGCTTTATTTTCTTCACAGGAATACAACAATGGCAAATACGCGAAGAACACTAAAATCTCACAGCTAAAATCAGTGACGGATTTTGAAATAAAAATAAGGCGATTATTGATCATTTCTTCATTGAAATTTATATAGACTTAAATGATCAGCAGCACCGGTTTCCATCCCGAAATAACTAAGATCCTCCGCTTGCTAAAATACTAGCAAGTACCAAATCGAAATCAAATCAATTCAATTCAATTCAATTCAATTCAATAATCAATCAATCAACAAACGAAGCAAAAAAGTACATCTAATGGCGGAATTGTCATGAGATAACCTGCTATTCGACGGAATAAACCGGGAATTTAAAATCGTAAGCTGTGAAATCTCCGACAGCAAAACCTAAGGAATTCAAGCTCAACCTAGCGCCATTAATGGCGAAACGAGATGAATTGAGGTGACTACATACGACGGTTTCGCGATTGAAGACGGAATTTGATTGCGTATTTTGCGCTTACGGTGGGGTTTAAGTGTTTAACCACCGTAGTGGCGGTGGTTACGACGGTGGTAAGGGGCGTCTGACCCGATACGATGAATCTGTTACGAATTGTCTGAAAGCCGACTCGATACAACTGACCCGACCCAAATTGATCAAATTTATATTAGATGACTGGGTTAGATTGACTTGCTCGAATAACTCGATCCAATAAGGCTGATCTGAGGGTTGAGACTCGAAAGTGCCTGAAATGTGTGACTCTGACTCGCTAAACCTAACCTGAAAGTCAATTGACTCGAATTGACACGACTTAAGTGACTTGAAATGATCCAATCGACTCGGAATGATCGGAAATAACTTAATTAAGGCAAAATCATGATCTGAAAATCTGAAATGACCAAAATGATCCAGATTGACCCAATCCAGAATGACTCGATCCGACGTGATCCGACCTAAATTAACCCGATCTAAAGTGATTCGACTTGAATAACCATTTACCAAGTTTTCATGTACCAAATAATGGTCAGCATGAGGGTAAGGACGAACCTGTTATTCACCTGTCAGAGCCTAAACCTAATAGGACCCAACCCGATGTAATTCTAACCGAGTAACCTAACTGTTACCTAAGCATGTGAATAAAGTTATGTATAAGAATCGAATCATTCACCTACTTCATAATTGGATAAAAGAGTTTTTACCACGTGAGGTCGCAATTGTTCTTTACTGTAATGGGAACTTATAAGTTGATATTAAACTTGATTTCGATTTAGACCAAGTCGTCTCAATTTGTTTTAAGTTATATTTACATTATTTTGCAGTAAAAAGACCGGTTTGGAACCATTTTGGACGGAAACATAAATACTCTTGATTGGTTTATTAAAATTTTAGATCAGGACCGAGTCAGAATATTATGATCCAAAACTCGCCCGAAGCCGTTGGACCATAATCCATCATCGCTCGTGTACTTATATTAACTTTATAAAGATTTTATAAAGATCCCGAATAATGTTATTACACCTATAAAGATGAATACATATGTATTATATCATCAAAGTCTAATAATTAAAAATAAATCATTCTTACAACATTTTACTAATAATAAATTAATAATCTTACTTAAAACTAAATTAAGAAAAAAGTTGACAATAATTTCTTTTTCTTTTTTTTTCCCAAATCATTCCAACCGAAAGATACGGATCTAGACCAAACCGAAATAGAAACAAAAATCATTGGTTCATCCAAAGTCCATAACAAATTCCAAGAGAACTTCTCCAAGGTTAAACATCAAGAAAAATCATGGAAATCATCATACATGTTTGACTAAATTTGAACACAAATTCTCATATATAATCGCATATTCATCGCAAATTCCCGTGAATAATATTTAATCCGTTATAAATTGGTGACGAAAATGTCTGTTACGAAAAATTTTTGAAATTTGAATTCATAATAGATGCTAGATACATATCCAATCCGGTTTTTCTAACGCGTGTCTTTAAGACACACATTAATAACCTAAATATGGTAAAATTCACAAAATATTTTCATAAATTATGGTAAAATTGAGTTTATACTTATATATCTGATGAGAATATCTTGTAAATATTTTCACATTCAGATTATTAATATATCCACCCATACGGCTGCACGCGTTAGAAAAACCGTATCTAATTATCTAGTATCAATGCTTAATGCTCATACATGTGTAATCCCTAAGCATTTAAGAAGTACATTCCCTAAACGCATGAGTGGTGCATGACTAACATTATTGAAATCAAGTAGATGTTACAATTAATACTTGTCATATTTGTCTACTTGACCTACAATAGGTATATAATTTTAGGTACAACGGAGAAAAAACGATCATTTTATGATGAATAATGACTCGTTTATATATTAAAAAAAATGATCACCTTATAATAGTAATAAATGGTGAGTTGATGATAGTTATTTATCATAAAATAGTAACTTTTTCAATCCTTACACCTTATGACAATTGTATAAACGTATAAAATTTATTAAATTAATTAATAAAACACGTATTTTAAGTGGGAACAAATGTGTAAAGGAGATAATAATGGTTTGTGATTAATCAAATTATTTACTTTATTTTCATAACATTAATTACATTTCTATACTAGAGGTACTATAAAAGGTAGAAGGTTTTGAAGAAATTTCATAACTCATTATAATTAATTAAGCAAATTAATCTAATCACAAAATAAAATCTCATTTTCTTAATTAGAAGCCAAGCAAAACAATGGCAAGATTTGCAACATCATCCTTCATCTTTTGTCTAATTGTTATATCTCTTTTTATCTCCTCAAATGTAAGCTCTTAATTTTATTTGCAAATATTGAAAATTAATTAAAGGGCAGCTTAGTGCATGATGACGTCCCCACTAGATGAGGGTTTGGGAAAGGGCCCCACCACAAGAGTGTAATGGGGTAAGCCTTCCCTTGCCATTTTGGCAAGAGGCCGCTCCTAGGGATTGAACTTGTGCGCCAAGGCTTCCCTTCAAATATTGAAAATTAATTATTTCACTAAATTTATTAAATTGCAAAATTTTTAACTATTATATAGCGAATTATTGTCATATTTCATATATTTTTAAATTATGTATTTCGATTAACTTTGTATTTTAATCTTCTTCTCACCTCTCAAATGCTCTAAAGGAATTTGAGAAGTGAGAAAAAACCGAAATTAGAAATAGTATATAATACTTTATACTATACTAATAATTGTTTTTATTTTTAGGCTGGTGGAGAAGGATCCGTAACTTTAGAAGGTATATAAATACATATTCAAATTTTAATAATTGTTGGTACTACTTAATCAAAACTCAAAAGCTAAAATCAAATACAATAATTCATTTTGATCATAAAATATGTTTTATTTGTGAATTTCAATTGTGTATTAATTGATGATAACTTATTATGTATCATATAATTTACAGAATGTCCAACAGAATGCGATAGAAGATGTGCATTAGCATCGGCACATGAACCATGCTTGCTTTTTTGCAACAAATGTTGTAAAAAGTGTTTATGTGTGCCCTCGGGAACCTCTGGTAATAAGGAAGAATGCCCGTGTTATAATAACTGGAAGACGAAGAAAGGCACCCCAAAGTGTCCATAGATTAATTAATGAATTGACCAAGAATTATTATTTGGGGGTTTAGTTTCAACAATATATTTGTATACTGAAATATATATATATATATATATATATATATATATATATATATATATATATATATATATATATATATATATATATATACGGTAATTAAAATTAATAAAAATGTTACAAGAGTTGTATTCCTTTCAAATTATTATGAATTATAATTAATTTTGAAATAAATAATTTTCTAGATATTGTAATTTGTAAATGACAATTCTTTTTTTACATAGGAAACTACATCTAATGCGTGCGATACACAATTTTATTTTATTGTTTAACTTTTAACAAAATATATTTTAGGAAAAACAAAAATGGTTCTTCGGTTGTCAATAAATTATAGGAAATTCATTTCGAGGGATTACCAAAATGGTAAATTGTTTCGCAGAGAAATTACACAAATGTGGTAAGATTTACAAGATATTGAATGAGTTTATATACTAGAATATCTAATTAGAATATCTTCACATTTAAGTCATTAATATCTGCTTTGAAAACACACGTTAGAAAAATCGAACACACCTTAAAAAAACCGTATATCTTATATCTATATAGTTACAAGATTATTTAGAAAACTCCAGTTGAGCCACATCATCAAGCCCATTTTTTTTAATTCATCATGGTGGGACATTGTATAATGATTTTAATTCGAAATAACTGTCTGAAATAATAGTTTTACAATTATTATGTAACACTTTTGATATACATTCGTAAACATGAATTTCTACGAAAAGTGTCAATATTTTAACATAAACTTAAATATTATATACAATAATATAATAATTTCGAAAGTCGTATGTCTAGAACTATTACATAACCATTTATACCCACTTTACAATAAACGATAATAATTAACAATTTACAACAATCGCAAAAAAACAAATTGTGGCGACAATACTAAATTTAAAAACAATAAAAATAACTTAATATTAGTATAAAAATTAGAAATAGTGTATAAATTAATATCATCAATTGAAATATTTTCCGATAATACATATTTAAAATAATACAATATGAAAACAACCCGTGTAATTCTTTGCCCGAGCCAAAAACTAGTATATTTATATATATTTCACTTTGTTAAGTAGAATGAGATACACTTTCAAAAATCTAATGAGGCGCCAATATTTGAAGACAACCAAAGACATCATTTCCCTCCTTGACAACCACCAAACCCTCACCATCTCCCACCTCAAACAACTCCATTCCCGCCTCGTCGTGACGGGTTCTATTTACGATGTTTTCGCTACCGGAAAGCTCGTTACCGCCTTCACTAACCACCCTTTACATCTCCCTCATGCTTGTCAACTTCTCATCCACTCTCCTGCTCATTCAACCTACATGTGGAATTCCATGATCAAAGCTTTCTTAGATAGAAAAAACCCGATTACCGCGATTTCTTTGTATAAAAAGATGTTGGGGTTTAATCATTTGCCTAATAATTATACTTTTTCGTTTTTGATTAGGGTTTGTGTTGATCTTTGTGATTTGAATTTGGGATTAATGTTGCATTGTCAGTGTGTTAAATTGAGGTGGGAAAGTTATGATTTTGTGCGAAACGGGTTGATTCATTTGTATTCGGTGTGTGATCGGGTTGAGTTGTCGCGTAGATTGTTTGATGTTAGTGAGGATAAGGATGTGTTTTCTTGGACTGCTGTGATCAATGGGTATTTGAAAGCGGGGCGAGTTTCGGATGCCCGGGAACTGTTTGATGAAATGCCTGAGAGAAATGTGGTTTGTTGGAATGCTATGATTTCCGGGTACGTCCAAATGGGGTTGTTTAACGAGGCTTTGGAGACGTTTAGCGATATGCAGGTGGCTGGTTTTCGGCCTAATCACGCTTCGCTTGTGGGTGCACTCACGGCTTGTGCGTCTCTTGGAGCGTTTGAGCAAGGGAGTTGGATACATGCGTATGTCGATAGGAATAAGATGGAAACGGACTTAAAGTTAGGGACGGCTCTTGTTGATATGTATGCGAAATGTGGGTGCGTCGAGATGGCAAGTCGTGTGTTCGAGGGCATGCCCGTTAAAGACGTGTTTGCTTACACTTCCTTGATATTCGGTTTTTCAAATCACGGGTTGAGCAGTAGCGCTATCGAGTTGTTCCAAAGGATGCAAAATGAAGGGGTTAGCCCGAATGAAGTTACCCTTATTTGTGTTCTGACCGCTTGTAGCAAAATGGGGTTAGTTGACGAGGGGCTAAAAATATTCCGAAGCATGAAAGATAGATACGGAATCGAGCCAGGCGTTGAGCACTATGGATGTTTAATTGATCTTTTAGCTAGAGCCGGGATGTTAGAAGAAGCGGTACAAGTGGTGAAAAGTATGTCGATGATGCCCGATTCCTACGTCTTGGGAGCACTTCTACACGCTTGTAGAGTATTTGGTAATGTCGAATTGGGAGAAGAAACAATCGCACGACTGATAGAGCGAGGTTTAGACTATAGCGGATTTCATACCCTCCTATCAAATATATATGCCTCGGCAAATAAATGGGATAGAGTAGCGAAAGTAAGAGAAGCGATGGAAGAGAACGACGTGAGAAAGGTGCCCGGATGCAGCTTAATTGATGTTGACGGTTCTGTCTCTGAGTTTGGTGTCGGACAAAAATCTCACAGGGCGATGGAAGATATCAAGTTATCCTTGCTCCGAATGGACACGCATCTACGCTCGTATCTGTTCGATCATATCTCGAAACCAGATCCTCAAGGTATCTGTTCATAGCCATTTTTGACTACGCGCAGTTTTGCATGATTCAGGGATAGATCGTCTTCCGCTCAAATCGAATAGACTGCTCTGTACTTGAACAGAGTTCCGTTTAGCTGAATTGATTAGCAGAACGATAAAACTTGTAATACACCATAGCTTAGCGTTTGTTGTCGACTTTGATGTTTGGTTATATGGAACCGGCAATAAATTTGGGACATGAATGAACGATTGATCACGGCCTCATCGTCGATTTCCTGCTTTTTGTTTACTACGCTTGTACAGTATGTTTTTGTGACGGTTATAATTATCGGAACGACCATAGTTTTGAAACCATATTAGGCTACCATAACAGCATATCTGATACGCGACTACAAGATTTAACAGGGCACTTTTGACCTAGGTAGCACGGACACTTTTAATTAGCCTGTGTCCGACACCGTGTCCGACACTCGGACACCCGACACTCGTTGGACACATGTCCAAACATATTATAGTTTAGACGAGGAATAACATTTTAAAAAAAATCAATTAAAAGTTGAATTTGGGTGGAAAAATGAGAATTAATTATGATAAAGGTCGAATTGTACCTTTACTTGTTTAGATTTAGCTTCAAATACATGATAAAAATAAAATTATACGTTATTTATAATCATAAAATATATATTTTTTTATTATATTTCAATGCTGTGTCCCGTGTTCTAAATTTCATGGGATGCCGTGTTCCGTGTCCGTGTCCGTTTTGGTGCTACCTAGCTCTTGACAGCACAATAAGATATACGGATTGGTATATCCGGTAGATGAATCTTAACATCTGACCGATATAACCATGCTCTCCTATGAGACACACAATCGCTCTCATGTGAAACGCAGGAAGGGTAAAGAGGAAACGAAATAAGATTTAAAAGTAACGTTATTATCAATATAATAACAGTAGCAGAAACAATACAATTCATGACATCGTACGTTTAAGGAATGTCATAATGCCAACAAGACGGAACCAAACACAGCACAAAAGACGTGCTCAGTCGTACTCGTATCAGTGTCGATTAAGGTAACTGAAGAAAAAAAAGGTGAACAAGATATGAACCTGATATAATGCAACATCGAAACACCCCAACTAACTACAGAAACGACGACATGGTTTTGGGATGTAGTTCAAACTAGAGTTTACAGGAAGATCTTAATACGCGAGTTAAAAGAATAAGCATCTTACCTGCACCAAGCCAACCCGTCTAGCAGCCTCAGCCAAAACACGCTATCTTGACAAAGGTAGCGTAATGGTAAATGTAGAACAGGAGTGTCCGAACCTCGAAATCACTTAAGAGACCGATCACGTCTCTCTTAGACTGCCTAATTCTAAATTCTCAGCTCGAAGCACCAAACCTATGCTACTCGAGCTCTTTGTATTACCTCGTGCATCATTGTCCAACACTCAACACTTAGCACACAGACATGGGTACGGGTACGACACTAAAACAGGATTACAGGACAATTCATTTTAAGCCAACAATGACGATTTTTCATAAACCCAGAGTCCAATACTTAAACGAGTAATCATGCCGCCAAGTCTGAGTTACATGGAAGACAATATCTTGTTAGCACAGAAACCCTATTTCCCGAACATGGGTACGAGACACTTAAACAGGACAATTAGCACCAAGTCTGAGTTACACAGAAGACAATATTTGTCAGCACAAAACCTATTTCCTGAACATGGGTACGAGACACTTAAAACAGGACAATTAGCACCAAGTCTGAGTTACATAGAAGTCAATATCTAGTCAGCACAAAACCTATTTCCCGAACATGGGTATGAGACACTTAAACAGGACAATTAGCACCTTGTCTGAGTTACATGGAAGACAATATCTAGTCAGCACAAAACCTATTTCCCGAACATGGGTACGAGACACTTAAACAGGACAATTAGCACCAAGTCTGAGTTACATAGAAGTCAATATCTAGTCAGCACAAAACCTATTTCCCGAACATGGGTACGAGACACTTAAACAGGACAATTAGCACCAAGTCTGAGTTACATAGAAGTCAATATCTAGTCAGCACAAAACCTATTTCCCGAACATGGGTACGAGACACTTAAACAGGACAATTAGCACCAAGTCTGAGTTACATAGAAGTCAATATCTAGTCAGCACAAAACCTATTTCCCGAACATGGGTACGAGACACTTAAACAGGACAATTAGCACCAAGTCTGAGTTACACAGAAGACAATATCTAGTCAGCACAAAACCTATTTCCCGAACATGGGTATGAGACACTTAAACAGGACAATTAGCACCAAGTCTGAGTTACACAGAAGACTATATTTAGTCAGCACAAAACCTATTTCCCGAACATGGGTACGAGACACTTAAACAGGACAATTAGCACCTCAGAACATAAACTCATAAAAGAATGCTCTTTAAACATCATTGCTACAAAGTTCAGACAAACCTTAGCACCTCAGAACATAAACTCAACTCAACCCCGAATTCATACAGCCAACCCAATTCGTAAATTGCAGCACCACAACTTAAATACCACACCCCAGTGGCCAGTTCAGATCCCGACCTCGACCTCTACTCTCATTTTCGTGTCCCACTACCTTTATCTTCTGATACTTCATCCTCTTATAACATTCAAAAAACCTTATGCGTCAAATGTAGAGGCAATGGAGTATGGAACGTAAGATGAGACGCGAAAATGGGATAGAGAATCCGAACTCCCTCAACTCAACCACAAACTCATACAACTAACTCAATTCGTAAATTGCGGCACCACAACATAAATACCACCCCCCAGTCCAGATCCCAACCTCTACTCTCATTTTCCTGTCCCACTACTTTTATCTTATAGAGAGGCAATGGAACATAAGATGAGACACGGAAATTGGATAGAGAATCCGAATCCCCTCCAATGGGCAGTCTAGATCCCGACCTCTACTCTCATTTTCGTGTCCTGCTACCTTTATCTTCTGATACTTCATCCTCTTACAACATTCACACAACCTTATGTGTCAAATGGAGCGGCAATGGGACACAAGCTGAGACACGGAAATGGGATTGAGAATCCGAACTCCCCCACCTCACCCCACCCAAACCACTCAGAAACCGGTTTCAATCTTCATCCAAGCATCAAAAATATCACAAGAATAAACGAGCGAGCAATTAAACTAACAATCATTCGAAATCAACATAACATAACATAACACAATCACCCAATGATAAATAAAGCCACAATTACGCGAAATCGACAATATATTCATAACATATACTAAAATATATATATAAGCATCATCAACAATATTAATAATATTCCATAACATTATATCTTCTCACAATTAAAAACCTGCAATCAAACACCAAATTCAATTACAAACATTCATATTAATAAGCAATTAAACAGCAGCATTCGCTTTCGCACCCAAATCAGCGGGTGCAGCAGCAGCAGCAGCAGCTGGAGGAGCGGCAGCGGCGGCAGGGATAGCAACATAATGACTCTTCTTAGGGTTAAACAAATCATCATTATCATCATCATCATCTTCATCATCGGAAAACCCATCCAAATTACGATAATCACCATGACGGAAATTCAAAATCGACCAAATCAAATACATAGTACCAGCAGTAAGCGCACCACACGCAGCACCAAATAGTAACGAAGCAACAACACTAAGAATATCCCTAGTACGTTCCCTCAACGAGCTAAACCCTAAGGGTAAATCCGTCATTTCACTACTCCGTCGTGTATTTGTTATCGCCGTTTGCGGAGTTGTTCTCAGGTCGGTCGGGAGGAGGAAATACCGGTGTCGGTGACGGATACGGTGTCGGAGAACGGGATGAAGATCCATGAAGATGAAATCCGAGTTCGGGTTAGCGTTAAGGTTAGGGTTACGGAAGTGGGGGAAATTAGGGAGACTAGGGAAATTAGGGTTATGGAGACGAGATTGAGATTGGGGTTGAGGTTCGCGGAGAGAGAAAGAGTAGGTGGAGATGATTAGGGTGTTACATGGATGGAAAGGGATACCGGGTCGAGCCGACACGGTGGCGATGGCGGTGGAGAGAAGGAGGATGAGGAGAGAGAAAAGCTTGATCGCCATTGTTGAAGATCGAGGTTAGAGAAATTTGGGTATTAAATTAATTTATGATTTTGATTGAATTTTTGAGGTTGTGTGTTGTTGTTGACTAATATACGTATCACGCGTTTAACACCTTACGTCCCTTTTAAGACGGATATATAAATTTATATTTATTTTTTTTATTATTAAAACGGGTCGAATAACGTATATATATTTATTTTCCTATTTTGACCCGTATTTTTAAAAAGGAATACTGTCATTTTAAACGAGAATTTGTGTAGAATAAATTTTCCTGACGGTTAGTTCGTCTCGTTTAGGTATTTGTAACTTAGAAATCACCGTTTACTCCGCTTTTAGTTAGGTTGTCGATGTTGTGCAATATCGAGGTGCTGGTGGGACGAGGAGCCGAGGAGGTGGTGCTTATTCATAGCTAAGTTATTTGTAGCTTAGAAATCACCGTTTACTTCGCTTTTAGTTAGGTTGTCGATGTTGTGCAATATCGAGGTGCTGGTGGGACGAGGAGCCGAGGAGGTGGTGCTTATTTAAAGCTGGGTATTTGTAGCTTAGAAATCACCGTTTACTCCGCTTTTAGTTAGGTTATCGATGTTGTGCAATATCGAGGTGTTGGTGGGACGAGGCGCCGAGGAGGTGGTGCTTATTTATAGTTTAGAAATCAACGTTTACTCCGCTTTTAGTTAAGCCGACGTCGATGATGTTGAATCCATCAAGGTGTTGGTGGGACGAGCGGAAGAGTAAATTTTGTACATGAAAAAGTAATTAGATGGAAATACGGAGAATAAGATGTAGGAAGAAAGGAAGATTAGAAGCGATCGGTGTATATGAAAAGAGTAATTAAACATCGTATATGAAAAACAATTACGGTTTCAGATTTTATGAGGCTCATTAACGATCTTTCTCGAGCTAATTTATGCATCGAAATTACCCTTGTGATTCCCTTACTCCAAAAAAATAGGCAAAATTTTTCGCATTGTTATAGCACACTTGAGCGATTAGGATGATCTCTATTTCGGACTCAAAAGCGGGTCCTTGTAAAAACCGTTTAGTTGCCTCAAGCGCTTCCCACGGCCGCTGCCACTCCTCGTAATGTTCGTAATGTCATATGTATTCAATAAAACAGCGATGCAACATTTTTCGACTTCAAGAAAACATTTTTACAGATGAATTGAAACGGAACTTTTTTATCAATACAACATGGCCACAACGGCCTCTACAAAGTGCTCCTACAACGCGAAACAGTCTGCTTAGCCGAAAGGCCATCCATCATGGCCGCCGGGCTTCTTCACCAAAATTTGATTGTACTCGGGTCTTGATGTCTGCAGAAATCGAGAAGAATCATTAGGTACACAATCACCAAGTAACAAATTCACAAATGAGACGGTCTGTCGTCTGCCGTCTGCCCATCAAGTCCTGTTTCATCAGTACATTTCAGACCGTACCAGAACGTAAACATGTAACTGGGGTAGCTGAATTAGCAGCATCAGTACATTAATATAGTAGGGACTCGGGGCATATATCATACACGTATGCACGAACTGTGCTATTTATCCGTCGGTGACATACGACCATTCTAACATTCTTTATGGCTGTCATTCACTTGTGTACCATGATCGAGAAATTTAAGATCGTCAACTATGTTACTTCGACACTTCATATGACCTCCGTACCCGTGTCCGACACTTGATCCTTGGACATTGGTATGACACTCGAATACTTCATTTTAGACCAAGAACTTGAACTTTTTTCATAAAATAGCCATGTCTGACACTTGGATAGGTACCCGTGTCCGACCCTTCAAGCCGAGTCAGAGTAACATAGATCGTCAAGCCAACAAGACGTACAGTCTATGATTCACCGACCAGAACTGATTTTGTAGGACGAAACAGAATGTGTACCACATTCCGAGAATCTGGTTTTGGATACAGATATACAATTAGGCATAAACAAGAAATATACAGTCAGTCAGTAACCCCTGCGAACGAAACAAAATCCTACTAACCGCTCCTAATTTGGGTCTCTTTCTCGATTTTTGCAATGTGATTCTCTTAGCAAGGAGGAGGGTTGAAGTAGGAAGTGTCAGGAAAGGATTCGATTCCCATATCCTTAAGTCTCGTGTCATACAGGAGAGGTCATGGCCGTGGAGTGAAGAGTCGAAATAACAAAGATCACGGCTGCACATGATGTTCAGTGATTTTTGCTCAAGCTGCCAAACAAAATTTGCGTTCCTTTCGGTTTGTTTGGATATAATTGTAGGATTACGACGGGGAGTCGGGGAGGGAGGGGGAGAGGAGGGTAAAGGTGTCCGCCCCCGTCTTCTCCTCCATATTTCTCCATTGAACAAAGGGTTTGTTCGGAGTAAAGAAAAGTAAACGTCTATAGTCGGTAAATAAAGCTGAACATAAACGGTTAATCAGTAGATGGGAGAGCAATATCTATGTCACTCTGACTCGGCTTGAAGGGTCGGACACGGGTACCTATACAAGTGTCGGACACGGCTATTTTATGAAAAAAGTTCAAGTTCTTGGTCTAAAATGAAGTGTCCGAGTGTCATACCAATGTCCAAGGCTCAAGTGTTGGACACGGGTACGGAGGTCATATGAAGTGTCGAAGTAACATAGCTTACATAGACCCCACCCACTTACACAAACGAAAGAATCGACAATGCATGAAGGTTTTAGAGAAAATCAAAGACATCTAAAACAAAACAAGATATGTAACGTCAACAACGTTTTTTCATATAGCAATTGCAGAAAAAGGAAATTACGGAATTGCTAGGTTTCTCAGAAAAGGTCGTGGGGTTTGCTCGGGATAAAACTCGTAAAAGCTCTAATAATGGGCCACTAATACTAAAACAAGATCAAATGCAGTTCGAATGGCACAATCCAGACGATGATTAAGGAGCTAGGGCGACCAAGTACAAGAAAAGACCAAAAGACCGCTGCCAAAGCACTACTCAAACTATGAGGAAAGTAGACAAGAGGGGTAATATTAGTACAACCAAATACAGTTAACTCCCCGCCCTTGTACCAACTCGTTAGTAAGTTACAGTGACACATGAATAAAATCTCATTTGGCTGAAGTACTCGTAAGTCGTAATTCATCATCACCGTGCACGTAACATGGCACCTCAACAGATGCGACCTTACAGAACACACATCTAAGACTTAAGATTGAGGGGGGGGGGGGGGGGGGGGGAGTCGAGGAAATACAACAACAACAACATCAGAGCCTTAGTCCCAAAATGTTTTGGGGTCGGCTGACATGACTTTGGAACCGTCAAGAGTGAACTCTCATCTCGACAAGAGAAAAAAATGAAGAAAAGAAAAAAAGAAACGGAAGTGAAGTGAAACCGAGAAAGAAAGACAAAGGGGTTTTATAGGTTTTAAGGGAGTCGAGGAAATAACGAAAGAAAATAAAATAAAATTTGTTGACGAGGTAGAGGAGGGTACCCGTACCACTACATGGTATATGTTACTCCAAGAAAGCAAAAACCCGAGCAAAAACAAATAAACATCACCGATAAATTTGCAATTGATGAGCACAAGTACTGCACAACCAATGATCCAGTCAAGAGTCTAGACCAAGACAGAACTAGTAATCATTTGTTAGCTATCCAAGTGACAGCAAAGAATAAACCGCAGAATACCAACTATTAGGACATTTAGCATACATTGCATTCAGAGGTTTAACTAATTACCAAGCAATAAGTGGCTAATCACAAAAACGAAATTTCACACCAACGATCCCACACTTGATGGGCACATCGAAAGGCCCCCGCCAAGACATAACTAGACATTGTTCAAATGCTCTCCAACAAGCTATTCAAGAACCAATGCAAAAAATCACTTCACCAATTAAAACCAAAAGCAGATACCACGGTCCAGGCGAAGTCATTGAAAACATTGCATAATTTGGATTATATAGTCACAAATCAACAAGACTAATTGGGCATTGTTTCCAATTCTGAACTACTATCACCCGTAATAAAATATACAATCACGATCACTCTATCCCCAACCTGACTAACTGGCATTATATAGTCAGCAAGCAACGATAAGACAAATTGGGTATTACTTTCCAAGTTCTAAAATGGACAATGATGTTTTGTACTACCCTCTCACATGCACATTGATTGTACAAAGTGACTACACGTGAAAGGGTGGTACTGAAACACAATGCCATCGGGAACCACCTACACCCAAAAAACCACCCTTCATTTAGACAATAGCGGAATCGTCCCAAATAAATAATGGAGTCCTGATTGCCCTTCGCACAATATGACTAATTTAGCATTATATGATCAAGTCATGGAAAACAATTCATTTATGGGTCATAACTCACAAATAGACATGACTAATTGGGCATTGTTTTCCATTCTGAACTACTATCACCATCATTTTCACAATTATCCCAAAATTAAAAAAAAATCCCACAACCACTCTATAGTCTATACCATTCCCGAGCCTGACTAATTGGGCATTACATACATGTGAGAGAGTGGTAGTGAAACTCAATAGTCAATACCATGCGGCATTACACCCAAAAACTCGCCCATCGTTTATACAATTTCCGCAAGTATATAATGTAATCATGATCACTCTTTGCACAAGATGACTAACTTAGCATCCATTTTTCTAGTTTTACAAATCCCTCAAAAAACTAATGAAATTATGATAATTTCAACATTGCTAACTGGACATTATATAATCACCATTCACCAAGCACCAGAATGACTAATTGGGGACTAACAATTATAGTCCAAAGATAACCCGTCATTTGTACAATCACCCAAACTAATTTACGAAACGCAAATTCTTCTGGAAAACGGATTTTTTTGTAAATGCCTAATTGGGCATTATAGAGTCACCAAGCACCAAAATGACTAATTGGGCCTTTCAATTGCTACCCAAACATAACCCATCATTTGTACAATTACCCAAACTAATTTGCGAAACACAAATTCTTCTGTAAAACGGCTTTTTTTGTAAATGCCTAATTGGGCATTATAGAGTCACCAAGCACCAAAATGACTAACTGGGCATTTCAATTGCTACCCAAACATAACCCATCATTTGTACAATTACCCAAACTAATTTGCGAAACACAAATTCTTCTGTAAAAAGGCTTTTTTTGTAAATGCCTAATTGGGCATTATAGAGTCACCAAGCACCAAAATGACTAACTGGGCACTTCAATTGCTACACCCATCATTTGTACAATCACCCAAACTAATTTGCGAAACACAAATTCTTCTGTAAAACGGATTTTTTTGTAAATGACTAATTGAGCATTATATAGTCTCACCAAACACCAAAATGACTAATTGGGCAATTGGGCATAACCCATCATTTGTACAATTACCCAAACTAATTCGCGAAACACAAATTCTTCCTGTAAAACGGATTTTCTTTTGTATATGCCTAATTGAGCATTATATAGTCAGCAAGCACCAAAATGACTAATTGGGTTCCGAAACACAAATTCTTCTGTAAAACGGTTTTTTTTTTGTAAATGCATCATTTCTACAACTACCCAAACTAATTTACGAAACACAAATTCTTCTGTAAAACGGATTTTTTTTGTAAATGACTAATTGAGCATTATATAGTCTCACAAACCCCAAAATGACTAATTGGGCAATTGGGCATAACCCATCATTTCTACAATTACCCAAACGAATTTCCGAAACACAAATTCTTCTGTAAAACGGATTTTTGTAAATGACTAATTGGGCATTATACAGTCTCACCAAGCACCAAAATGACTAATTGGGCAATTGGGCATAACCTATCATTTCTACAATTACCCAAACTAATTTCCGAAACACAAATTCTCGTCTAAAACGGATTTTCGTAACCATTTTTAAAAATTTGTGATCATTTTAAACCAATATGGTAATCCGTTATACACAATATTAGTATAAACCCGGCTCACAACATAATAATACGGGTTCGCTAACATGAATCATCATCCGAAACGGTTGAAACAAAAGAAAAAAAAGGAGAAGAAGGAAGCATACGAGATCTTTGAAGATGAGAAAAGCAATGAGGAAGAACACAACGAAAAGGATCTCGAATTCAGCAAGACGAACAAAGGAGAAAATGGAGTCAACAACTTTTGTTAGCCATGATTGTTGCTGTTGCTGTTGTTGTTGTCGCCTTGAACCACCAACTCCTCCTCCTCCTCCTCCTCTCCCTCTCATTTTCAGTCGTTGTTAGATCGTTGGGGAAATGGGGATACAAAAGAAGGTATGAGTAGAGTTGGGTAACTCTGGTCCGACCTGAATCCGAGCAAATCTGACTCAATACGGGTCGAGTATTGAGAATGTTGTGAATTGAAATAAACCCGGCACGATTCGATGATTAGTGACCTTGAATACGGTATAAACCCGATGTTATGTTGGCCTGGTTAAATTGAAGATCCGATAATTATTCAATTTAATAAAGATAAATATGAAAGTAAAATGATGGAATAATTAACCGTATATTGATCGGAAATTAAATTTGATGGTGAAAATTTGAAGTAAAATGATGGAGTAACTAGATCCGATAATGACCCGACCTATACCTGATTCAACCCGATATATCATTTGACTTAACTCGATAATGACTTGACCTAAAAGGATAGGCTAAGTCGATATGAACGAACCTGATATGGCCCAACTCAACTCTATATTAATTTGGTTCAAGTCTAGTGTTGTTTGAGCTCAACATATTTGGTGATTGTGGATCGGGCCAAAGTCGAGTCGGGCCTTGATATTATAGGTTAAGCTCTTAGGTTCGGCCAGATTAGGCTATAATACCATGTGCACTGGCATAGTGAATGAGCCTAAAGCTAGCCTTAATTAGACCTAGCAAAATAAAATCAAACACGAAAAATCATCGAAAAAACCTAAATTGGCAACCGATATGAGTAGCCTAAATTGTACTTAAAACCCTATTCAAACCGAATGGAACCGAAATTAATAAGAGTTGGACCCGAATATACCTGAACCGAGAACAATCGAACCAATTAACCTTAATTAAATGTCTATTTTTTTGAGAATAGATTTTATTTTAGGTGATTTTTCATTAATTATTTACTTATTAATTATATTTTTAACTATTACGCTCAAATTGAAAAGTGTAAGATATAACTAAGCTAATAATTTTACCGTTAATTAACAAAAACCATAACCTAGGAAAAAAAACAAAACTAAACTGAAGTTGACCTAGAACGGAAGGAAACTAAATCGAATTTAACAATTGAGTTATTGACAACATAAAAACATGAACTAGCAGATTGAATCAACATATTATTTATATGCATTATATATCAAATTTGCATATAATAATATCAAAAATCAACATTTAAGTAATTTTCAATCCACACCAAAGGTAACTTTAAACTTATAATACCTAATCAATTCACATCATATCAAACTTAGTATGAATATCAGATAAACCTCCTATCCCTCTCTTATTTGAAATCGAAAAGTTAAGGATTAGTAATTATTTTTATAAATCATACGGAAAAATATGCTCTTGTCATAAAAAAATAAAAATAAATAATAATTTATGAGGAAAACGAGATAACGTCATCAAACAGTATCATATTTTGACTTTTGAACAATCGTTATCAATATACCATCCTCGGACATGCTAACATGTATACGATAAACTATACACAATTGCTTCTCAAAAATCTTACAAAACGTATATAATATCAAAACTCAGCATAATCCGATTCATAAATTCTTATTTGTGACAGACATATCTGTAACAAGTTTGCGACGGGTTAAGTAATAGTACTAATACCCATTTGGGGAAGATATGATCGAGAAAAGTAGAGTACCTAGGTACTAGCAAATGGTTTTGTCTTATTTAACCACACGGTACTATTTAATCCGTCGTGAATTTATAACGGATATACCCGTCACAAGGTACTGAATCCGGTAACGCTCTATCGTTATTGGATAATAATTCTTGACCAAGTCTCTCGGTGTTCAAGATAACACTATTGGTAATGTACAACTGTACACATATTTAAAACAACTTGTCATTAGGATAAACTTTTTCCCATTTCATCCAAATTGAAACGGGAATATCTGTCGTAAGATAAAAACACATACTATAAAAACACCTTTTTAATTACTCGTTATCAGGATTTTTTTCTTTTATCTCATCTACCATCTCTGACCTGATTCAGGCACGTTTCAAATTTAAAACCGTATTCCATAATTCCGGATTATTATAAAGTAATTTCTCTCAGTTACGGAATCTAGTGTAGGGTCATATAAAGATATAATACATTCTTATCTCTTGATCTTTCGTTATTACAAACTTGCAAAAAAAAAAAAACAAAAAAAAATTAAAAAAAATGGATCATCTCAAACCAACGAAAGCAAATTCTCCACCCCTTACTCCCTTAGGCTTCTTAGAGAGGGCGGCCACCGTATACGGTGACTGCCCCTCAATTATCTACGAAACAACGAGATATACGTGGTCTGACACGTATACTCGTTGTTTACGTGTTTCATCGTCGATAAAATCGTTAGGGATTGGAAAGGGTCATGTTGTGTCCGTTTTAGCACCTAATATTCCTGCTATGTATGAATTACAATTTGGTGTACCGATGTCGGGTGCAATTCTTAATAATATTAATACCCGTCTCGATCCTAGGACGATTTCTGTGATTGTTCGTCATAGCGAAACTCGGCTTGTTTTTGTTGATTATATGTTGTTCGGGGTTTTGGTTGATGCGCTCGCGGTTCTCCCTCCCACCCACCCTCGTCCTATGGTGGTTTTGATCGAGGAAAGTAATAATAATAATAATGCTGACGAGATTCAAACCCAGGTCAAAGTCCAAGCCCAGGTCAAATATTTGACCAGGACTTATGAGGAAATGATTAAAAAGGGTGATTCACAATTTAAATGGGTAAGACCTGGGAGTGAGTGGGACCCGATAGTATTGAATTATACTTCGGGGACCACGTCAGCACCAAAGGGTGTTGTCCACTCTCACCGCGGGGCGTTCATCATGTCGATGGACGCCCTGCTAGATTGGTCTGTCCCGAAACAACCTGTTTACCTGTGGACTCTACCCATGTTCCACGCGAACGGGTGGAGTTTCACATGGGGGATGGCAGCGGTCGGAGGCACGAACATCTGCCTCCGTAAATTCGATGGCTCGACCGTCCACGCTGCCATCCGCCAGTACGATATCACCCACATGTGTGGCGCCCCAGTGATACTCAACATGCTTTCAAACCAACCCGACACGACCCAACTCCGCCACCCTGTCCACCTCCTCACAGCCGGAGCACCACCACCAGCCACCATCCTCCTCCGGACCGAGTCCCTCGGGTTTATCATCAGTCACGGGTACGGTTTAACCGAGACAGGAGGACTAGTTATCTCATGTGCATGGAAGCCACACTGGAACAAATTCCCAGCTTCAGAACGAGCTAAACTAAAAGCCCGTCAAGGCGTCCGAACATTATCCGCCTCAGAAATCGACATTCTCGATCCAGAAACCCAAAATCCCGTCCCAAAAGACGGGAAATCAGTAGGAGAAGTCGTCCTACGAGGCGGGTTCTTAATGCTTGGATACTTAAAAGACCCGATTGCGACAGCGAAATGTATGGGAAATGATGGCTGGTTTAAAACAGGGGATGTAGGAGTAATGCACCCAGATGGGTACTTAGAAATTAAGGACAGATCAAAGGATATAATCATAAGCGGGGGCGAAAATATCAGTAGTGTGGAAGTCGAGTCAGTTTTGTATACATTTCCTGCAGTAAACGAGGCCGCTGTCGTGGCTAAACCAGACGAGTATTGGGGCGAGACGCCTTGCGCGTTTGTAAGCTTGAAAGACGGGATTGGGGCGCGGCCGACTGAACGGGATGTGATTGAGTATTGCAGAGGGAAATTGCCACATTATATGGTGCCTAAGAATGTTGTTTTTAAGGATGAATTGCCTAAGACTTCTACTGGCAAAATTAAGAAATTTGTGCTTAGGGAAATGGCTAAGGGGTTAGACATTTCGAAAGGTAGTCGTCTGTGATCAGGGGCGGAATCAGGATTCGGGAAATATGATTTTAAAAATCGTGTAATGATGGAAATAAAATTTCGGGTTTTGGTTGTATGATTCGGTATAGATTTAACAATTTTATTTCAGCTCTTTTTAATTTTAGTTGTATGTGATCAGTAGCGGAATCAGGATTCGGGAAATATGATTTTAAACTCGTGTAATTATTAAAATAAAATTTCGGGTTTTGGTTGTATGATTCAGTAAAGATTTAGCAGTTTTATTTCGGCTCTTTTTAATTTTATTTTATTTTGGTGATCGTAATCCAATCCTTGCATAGTTTGTGATAGATGAAAATATGGTTGAGAATTGTTTGATGTGTATGAGCTATGAAGGTGACATTTGTCGGTGACGGAATTTGGAGTAAACGATAAAAGGGGTCGAGTTTAGCTATTGATTTTGTGGATGAATAATATCTTAGATAGTTAGGTTTTGTTCTTTTCAATTTTTCAGCTGAATTGAACTAAATAGAGCTGAGTTTAATGACTAAATTGAATAGAGTTAAATTAAGAGTTAATTTGTAAATAAATTACTTGATTTCAACCGAACGACACTCAATTGAACTGTACTGAATGACGCTAAATAGAAATGAAACGAGCTGAAATTAAGTAAAAAAAACATGGCATTAGATTCAATCATCGAATTATGAGGAAGTGATCGATAATTTTACACTCAGGCCCGTCCATTAACAAGTTCAGAAGGTTCTAAGAACCGGGGCCCAAAAGTTTCGGGGGCCCAAAACTCAGCATGGTTATAGCACATTTACCTTTTGTTGTACTAAATTAACATTAATATGTCTTGGTGTAGTGGTTTGAGCATTATATTTAACTGTATGTCCGAGTTCGATTTCTTTGGATAGCAAAAACTCAAAATTGTTCGCTTACAAATACTATTTAGGCCCCCAAATTGGCAGTTTGAACCAAGCCTTCTAAAATCATTGGACGACTCTATTTACACTGTAATATGAAAAAACCATTGGAGATCGAGTTCCGTCCCAGAAAATCTAAGGGTGAAGGAATGTAAGTATCTAATGCACTGTACATTTGTACAACATGTCTAGTTTACATTATTGTACAGGACCAACCTACCAAATTTATATGTATGTTTGGTATCAATCTAGTGCACTATAATTGTCTTATACCTTAACATATCGATCGATCGTGGCGCGCCCACAAGCGACGTAGTAACATGTGGCGCGTACGAGTATCTGATTCGTAAGTAAGTAGAATTTTTTGAAGGCTCTCTGAATTTGAATCCGTGACTTTTTAGTCACGAGGACTTTGATGCCACGTGATTTCGTGATAAGAACACAATTTCAACTAACACCTTGTTGCACAAGCGACGTATTAGCATGTGCTGCGTACGAGTGTCTGATTCATAAGTAGAAATTTTTGAAGGCTCTCTGAATTTGAACCCGTGACTTTTTAGTGACGGGGACTTTGATGCCACGTAATTACGTGATAAGAACACAATTTCAACTAACACCTTGTTGCGTGAGTCAATGGTCTTATATCTTAACATATTGCATTGATTGTGGCGAAGCGAAATGAAATATTAACATGTGTTGTGTGCAGAGTGTCAGACTCATAAGTAGTTGGACGATATTTTTCTGGAGTTGAACAGTGACTTTTTGGTCACGCGGACTCTAATACCACATGACAAGGTGAGAACACAATTTCAACTAACACCTTGTTCAATCAACCGTGGAGATACCATAAGCGAAATAATATATTAACATGTGCCACGTGTGAGTGTCAGACTCCTCATAAGTAGTTGGACGATATTTTTCTGGAAGCTCCCAGAATTTGAACCAGTGACGTTTTTGTCACACGAACTCTAATAACACATGACTACGTGAGAACCAGTGGTGGAGCTAGGAGAAGCAGGGGCACTCGTCCCCATTGACGGTAAATTTTGAATGTTTTAGTTACAATTTTCCAATGTCTTTTTTTGAGTTTTCCTTACACCTTTGCACGTTTTCCCTCGCTGAAATTTTTCACCCCGCTAGCATCAACCAATTGTCTTATACCTTAATATATCACATAGATTATGGGCTACGGCGATCCCAAAAACGAAATATTACATGTGCCGTGTCCGAGTGTTAGACCCATAAGTAGGTATTTTCTTTTGGAAAGGGTTTGTGGCGTTGGACAAGAAATAGGCTAAATGCCAATGCCAATCGGGTACAATAGTGAATAAGTGGGTCAGAAGCCATGTATGATACAAATAAACATGACCCTACAAGACTAGATCATGTTATTCAATTATTTACGTATTTTTTACGACGGATATATCTGCATTAAAAAATAAAAAAACGGGTTAAATAATATTTAATTTGCATAGACGGGAGAAAGGAGAAATCTTTGCTAATTTCAATGTACTATGCTTGACATGTCTTACGGTTAAGCCGAATATAACGGTTTTAAATAGGAATTTGTGTTCAGCTTTCGTTCCGTAAATTATTATGTTCGATTATACCATTTTTTTATCTTAAGGTTGAAAAAAGCCCATAATGGCCCAAAAGTCTGAAGTCCACTTAAGCTCGCATGGGCCGAGTAAATAAGCCCACTTGTATGGCCTGGCCTTAGTGGCCTACCCTTCATTTAAAGAGGATGGTACTATTTGTCATCGACAAATTACTTCAGATCATCAATAAATTACGTAAAATGGACAACTTTAGTTCTCTCACGTATTTGACTCGGCATCTCTCGAATTACTCTTATATGCATGTCTAATGAACTTCAAAATCAAATGAATTAACGAAAGAAAATTAATCGAATTAACGAGTAAAATAATTGGTAAACAAATAATCCAATTAAACTTGATCGAAAAACAAATCAAGGCCTAAAACACGATTATTACGAACAATAATCAACAAAACGAATATCAATTATGGACACCAAGCAACGACCAAGAAAATAAATCGAATTAACCTCGTTTACGAGTTCATTAAAAGTTTGTTCAATTACTACCTCAATAAATTTAAGCTCAGTTTGAGCTTATTCTCAAAATATCGTAAACTTTAATCGAAAGGTTACAAAACATTAGGCTTCAGACGGTCTATAGGCTTACCTAACTGGAATCTGGATTATCGTAATTTGTAAACTATTAATAGTACATATTAATACTAGTTTTTGCACGGGTATGTGAAAAAAATATATAAATAGTCATTTAAAATTTTATAGTTGTAGTATTATTTCATTTAAATATAAATGTACAATAATTTACACATACAAATAAAGGTATATTAAATTTAAATTCAACGTTTATTATACTTTTAACATTAAATTAAAAGGGTGCATGCCTCACTGACATTGACACATCCCTATTTTGATTTAATAATCAAAATACACATGATTAAAATAGTTAAAATTAAAAGGTACACATAGAAAATAAATATCGTATATTTTCCATCTAATTCATTAAAGCAACAACCACAGAGCTGATGTGTCGCTCTGTGGTTTAAAGTACATTATTTTTTTTATTTTTCTTAGTGGCCCTCATAATGTTCCCCACTAACTCTCCCATCTTTTTTTGCTTTTATATACAGAATCCGTGATACAACAATTAAGGTGAACCGTCGTGTAGTCGTGTTAGATATTTAAAAGCAACGAACTAATTTTGTTGATATCATATAAACGAAATAATTAATAAAATTAAAATTTAGGATTACGTAATTATTTAAGTAAATACAAAATGATAAATCTGTATGACGGGATACGTTCATTCAGCCAACAATGCGGTCTAATTTAAAATAATACAAATATTTTTTTCTAAAGTACTTGCATAATAAAAAATGAGTGAATTAAAATAGATATATAATTTGAATGAATTACGTGATATTATTAAATCACAGTACAATAATCTAACATCATATATAAGCCAATCATGAAATTAAATTGCGTTATAAAATTAACGGTGTTGTAAATCAAGAGTTGGAAAATATAGTCAAAAATAGAAAAAACTAAAAAATTAAATTAATTCGATAGAGTCAAAATCTTAAAAAAGTTATAGATCAATATTAATGTTGTAAAAATAATCAAAACTATACTGCACAAAAAGTAATTGAAAATTTGAAATAAAAGAACATATTGTTCTATAAAAACAATAGTTTATAAAATATATAAATTTATAGATTGACTTTTTTTCATTTAAATGAAACACATTACTTAAATGAAAAGTAATTAATTGACTTAGGTCGTAATTAATGGGCAACAATATGAAAAAAGCAAATAAAAATATTTGAAAATAAATTTGAAATAAGCAAAAATTGAACTAAAAAACCGCCACACTTTAACTGATAAGATAATAATTAAAAAATCCACATATGTGATGAGTATCCATATAATACGCAAAAGAGTGATAGGCACTAATAGTTGATTGATAGTCGAGAGATTTGAAAGTAAATATAGCGGCGGGGTTTGTTTACAACATTTTATATGCACATAAGGGTATATGACGGACTAATTGTAGTCAGTTTTACAATAAAATGTTGACATTTTTTGTTAAAATGTTAAAATGTTTCCATCATTTTTAGGGTAAAAAAGTGACAAATTTGCGATAAAACATTTTGTTATTAAATAGTTACATTCTAATAAAAAGATGGTGATATTTGATCCGTCTTATTTTGGTCCGTCTGAAGCAAAAAATTCTGAAAGGTATAATATGACTTATTTGGAGGTGGGTCATGTAGTTTATGGAGTAATATTGAATTTGTTTCAACCCATTGTTGGAAACAAATTTACCCGGGTACTACTCGATATTTACAAGTTCTTATTTAACACGGGTGTATCTGTCTTAAGTTTAAGACACGTTAGGTATTATGTGTAAGGTAAAAACATAAAGCATTGGGCTAAACAACCACTTTGTAATGCTTAAGGGATCATATTTGACCGGTTTTGACGTTAAGATGGATACCTTTGTCTTAAGAGAGACTAAGCTATTATTTTTTTGCATGTGTTATTACTTTCCACAAAGTACAAGTTTGGGTCAGAGATAGTATTTGGTAATTATTTTATGGAGTAATTGTTTCTTCAAGTACTATTGGTAAATATGAATTATTATTTACAATTTTTTTAACAATAATTATTCATGTACTTTTTCCAACACATGAAAATAGATGATATTTCTTATGTAGTACATGTTAACGAGATTTATGAAGTATTCTAATTTTGTTCCATTTACAAAGTAACAATTTGTAGAAGTTTATTCTAAATTTGTTCTATTTACTAAGTAACAATTTGTACGAAATGAAAATTGAGTTAGAATTTGTATTTTAAGATATCTACGGGTCAAAAGTTTCATTATGCCTTGTGCACGGGTATAATGAAATGAATAAATAGGTTAACAATTTGTAATTTCACTAATTCTATAATAATTTCCGCATGAATTATTTTGTTTATTTTGTTTTATCTATAAAAGTCAGCCTTTTTTAGGCCGCTGCCTAAGTAACAACACCTAATTATAAATACAAATTGTATCTTACTATAATAATTACTCCAACCAATTAACACTATTGTTTCATTTTATACTAATTGCATGTGAAATTTTCAAATGAAATTCATAATCTTTTTTATTAACCAATTATTACACTGGCCAATTAAATTATCAAATAACAAGTAGGGGGAATTTTATTATTTTACTTTAAAACTTAATTTATGCTTACTACTTATAATAATAAGTTTTTAAACAACATACCCGTGCAATTTGCACGGGGTTAAAACTAGTATATTCTTAAACTAATACAACAACGTTCGTATAATTATTATGACCTAGGAGGAATAGGCTATGTATAGTTAACTTTTGTTTTAATTCAGTTCGGTTCAATTTAGCTTCACTAAGATCGATTCAGTTCAACTCTTTTCAGCAAAAAAAAACAGAGTGTAAAATCCGTTACTGACCATATTTTTGGTGAATTACATATACACTTTTACTACATAATTTTACACTAAATTAATATGAATATTTTTATCCAATAGGCTTGGTAGAACATAGTTATGTTGCAAACGACTCATTAATAATTAGCTAATTGTGTTATTCAGAACAACCAATATATACCCTCGTAAAAAATGTCCCAAAACTATAAGTTTGATACTTATATAATTATATGTATATAAATAATACAAAACAATATAATTTATAATATTTTATAGCTTTTTATCACAAGGTCAATGGGCTAATATAATATTAGTAGTTATTATTAATTCAAATTAAAAGTTAAAAAGCGGTTAGGTTATTCTTTTTGACTTATTATTATGCTAAGACAGTCTTTATATAGAGTAAAAAAATTGTATGGTCAATATTAATTGTATGTCATGTATAATATACATTTAATGAGTTTATTAGCTAACATAAACAAACTATTATAATAATTGATCTGGACCATCTTAAATTAAGACTTCTCAAACCCACATTATATTTAGTTTTTTCTTGTTTTAATTAATTGTGAATATCGTCTTATCTAAGAATTTGTGAAATTGAAAACCCGTTTACAAAACATTTGGTATTTCTACATCTAAAACAACTAATAAATCTCATATAAAACGATTTCACGTTATTAAATTATGATAAAATCCTTACTGTAGAAAATTTTAATATGCCGTAAAATATGTTTGATGTGTAAAAAACGGTTTTCTAAGAGCATTTGAGTATTTGTAAAATTAATCAATGACTCAACATTGCCCCAGAAGTAATACCATATTAATCAACATAATAATTGTAAAAAATTTAAGCATATCTTATAATGCAAGTCTTTTTTTATGATAATCAAAAGGTTAATATTATGTAATATGTAATTATGTACCACCTTAATTTCACAATTACTATAAAACCTATCCATTGTTAAAAATATGTACAACTTTCCGCTTAGTATCATCTCATCCCATGAAATGAGCATTTGCATGTTGTTACTAATTAATTAATATTCAAATGAATATTTTTAAAAATATTTTTTCCATTATGCAAATATGTGTGGATCTGTCAGAATAAAATAATGTTAAGAGAATGTTATGCGGGAAAAAATTTAATGGGGAATTGCAAGTGTCTAGTTGTTCTTTTATTATACTTATACGTACATAATAAGCGTACTCATTTTATTTTTAACCGTGGTTTCACGTATTTTATTATTCGTTTGGAATTAGAATACTCCCTCTTACTTATTTTTATAAGTGTCTCATTGTTTCAATATATGGGTGTAGTATTTTAATACAGTGGGACACTTATAAAAAGTAGGAGGGAGTATTAAATAATCTGATAATAAATTATGTGAAATCGTTTCTAAAGACATTTATCCAATGCTTCTATAATATAATTTTTTAGTTAAATTTATACGTATAGGAAAAGGAGATATGTTATAATCACAAGATGAATATATGTTATCCTATTGAATGTACAATCAAAATCAAGTGGTTTAGTGGTAAAAGTGTTAAATTCTCAGCCATTGGTCTTGTGCTCGATTCCTACTGTATAACTTTTTACTTGTTAGAAGGTGGATAAATAGGCGGGAAAAGTAGAATGGTAGTGGTTTGTGTTTTATTATTTTATATAGATGAAAAAAATAACATAGTCCCAAACTCCCAACTATATACCAACGACCAACCAACACGTCTCCCTTTCGACGGTCTGTAGGCTGTAAGCTTCAGACGAGTTTTATGTGACATTTTTTCGTAAAAATGGTCACATTTTAGGGTTAGATACGACCATTTCTAAATGATACTTTATCCCTTTAATTTTGATTTTGTCCATTTACTTTCTACGGTCTTCAAAATGATACTATGACGATATTTTACTATACTTATATATAAATCATTTTTTTAATTAAAAATATAATTTTGTAAATGATTGTTTGATAATAAATGGAGTTACATAAAAATTATATTGCGAAAATTTATATTCTTTAGCGTATTCAAGGTTATAGTTATTAAAACTTTTAACCCTTAAAAAGTAAAGGAGAACATCAAATTACGGTCGTCCGAAGCCATCAGTGGAACCAACGAGTCTCCCATTTGAATAGAAAAGACAAAATATAACGAATATCAAATCACTTATGTTTTCCTACCCAAATAAATAATACTTAACCCGTCGCAGCATTACAACGAAAATATCCGTCATAAATAAGAATTTGTGCAACGACCGGCAACAACAAGGCTGGGTCCCTCAAATCCTTGCATATATTCATAATAATATAAACCAAAGTACATTATATAGTAAATAACAAACAATCATAATCCACAACATTTATTCCCTTATAATTAGGGACATATTTGTGCAAAATAACAAAAACAAAAACCATAACAAAAATAATGAAAATACTTGTATGAAAAGGACTACTTAATTAAACTCTCACAACTACTCCCGTTTTTTCCGACAACAGTGAACTGAAATTAAATTAAATTAAATAAAATTAGTTACAGAACAAACCCGGGATACCAGAGTTCTTAAGACTAGTCACATTTTAACCAATTTATTATTACCATATGAACTCACCTTGACCTTCACCGGACCCATTGCCTTAGCCATTTCCCTTAACAAGAATTTTTGTACCTTCCCGGTCGATGTTTTCGGCAACTCCGTCTCGAAAACCACCGTTTTCGGGACCATATAATGCGCCATCCTTTCCCTACAGTACTCCATTATCTCCTTCTCACTCACACCTGTTATATTATTGTTATTGTTATTGTTATTGTTACTGTTGGGTATTTTTAAGCTTAAGAAGGCACAGGGTGACTCGCCCCAGAAGTCATCGGGGCGAGCCACCACGGCCGCCTCATTGACGGCCGGGTGGGTGTATAACACTGATTCGACTTCCACACTACTTATATTTTCGCCACCACTAATAATAATGTCCTTAAGCCTATCTTTGATTTCTAAGTACCCATCTTGGTGTATTACACCGACGTCACCGGTCCGGAACCATCCGGACCGGGTCATGGACTTGGATGTACCTTCTTGATCTTTAAAGTACCCTAACATTAAACTTGACCCTTTTAGTACCACTTCCCCTAAGGTCAACCCGTCTCTTTTTACGGGTTGACCCGTGATCGGATCCAACACATCCATTTCGGTCATCCCTAAGGACCCTACCCCTTGCCGAGCTTTCAGCTCGGCTCTGTTCTTAGCGGGTAGGGAATCCCACTTCGATTTCCATTCAGACTGAACAGTCAACCCTCCAGTCTCAGTCAAACCATACCCATGACTAACCACAAACCCTAATGCCTCGGTCCTGAACAGGACCGAGGCAGGAGGTGGAGCACCAGCAGTCAAAATATTAACCTGTTTTTTCAACGGCTCGGCATCAGGCAAATTTGCCAGCATGTTGAGCACTATAGGTGCCCCACACATATGGGATACCTGATGCTCATCTATAGCCTGGTACACGGTAGGGGCATCAAATTTCCGTAAACAAACGTTGGTTGCCCCTACCGCGGCCATTCCCCACGTCAGACTCCACCCGTTCGCGTGAAACATCGGTAACGTCCACAGGTAGACCGGGTTCTTCGGAACGGACCAACACATGACCGTGTCAAGGGCTAAAGCGTAATATCCCCTATGACTCATCACCACTCCTTTAGGTTGACTACTTGTCCCTGACGTGTAATTAAGTGCAAGTGGGTCCCACTCGCTCTTCGGCCGGACCCACTCGAACCTCGGGTCCCCACCCTCCACTAACTCACTATACTCACCTTGCACCATACTCCCATTAATATTATTATAATTATTATTGCTGTCTGTGAAATGAGATAACGTCATCTGGTGGTACTGATACTGGTCGTTAATAACGATTATCTGGGGACGCGGGGTGGAGGGGGGCAACAATGCCAGTGCCTGGAGGAGGAGCGGGCGAAGAAGATGGTCAACAAACACCAACTTGGACTCGCTGTGCTGAAGCAGCACAGCGAGTGCACGGTGGTCAAGACGGGTATTAAGGTTATTTACGATTGCACCGGCCATCGGGACAGCGAACTGAAGCTCGTACATTGCCGGGATATTGGGCGATAAGACGGAAACAACATGGCCTGGTTTTATCCCTAGGGATGTGATTGATGACGCAGCTTGGATACATCGACGGTGGGTTTGTTCCCACGTGTACGGTGGTGATGGGTGGTTGTGTAGGAGAAGAGACGGTGTGTCGGCGTAGGCGGTCGCCGCTCTTTCGAGGAAGTGGATTGGTGTTAGAGGGGTTGCGTTTGGTTGAAATGGTGTTAGTAGTTCCATTTTTGGAAAGTTTGTTAAGGTTTTTTTTTTGAGTGAAAAAAATTAGGTTTTGAAGAATAGTGGTTGGAGATCAAGATTATTGTGAGATGAATGCTATATATAATATAGTTTTTAAATTCACAAATTCTTGTTTCAGACTGTCACTTTTTGTTTAAAGTTTTAGTCGGGTATATGTGATTATTTTGTGGTTAAATGTAATTACAATGATACAGTCGGTGTTATCACTAAAATGATCACAAAATCTCGTTTTATTAGTTCAGATCAAAATGACCCGTCTGAAGCAAGACTAGCTGAATATACCTGTATACCCGGGATTAGTACGTTTAGATAAATTATATTCGCAAATTTTTGTTTCAGACGGTGTATTTTTGTTTGAAGTTTCAAGATGTGATTATTTTGTGGTTAAATGTAACTACAGCGGTACAGTCAGTGTTATCACTAAATGATTACAAAATCTCGTTTTATTAGTTCAAATCAAAATGACCCGTCTGAAGCAAGACCAGATGAATATCCTTGTATCCCCGGGATTAGATTTGATTCATCTGAGTTCGGTTTAGGTTAGACTGGACCAATCACGGTCAGGTTAAAATGGAGCCGTATGAAACAAGGCTAATTGAATATATACTTATATGCCATTGGGATTAGGTTTTGATAAATGATAAACGGGTCATTTGAGTTCGGTTTCGATCAGGTTATTTTAGGTTAAATAAAATCTGTCACTTTCGGTTTACAAAACATTAAACACCATTTTGTTTTAATCCATTCGATATTTTTACCGGTTCAATTTGCAAAATATCGACAATAAAAATCAAAATCTTGGAAAATAGAAAATATTAAAACACGACGATACCATTTTAAAATTAGTTATTTCGATCAAAATAATACGGTAAGTGATTATTTTATTTTCAAGTCGTGTATAAATGAAAAAAAATAAAAATATCGCTTAAAAACAGATGGCGATTAGTTAACGTAACCAGATGGAATATTATGGTTGGGTGTCAGTAATTTGAATGTTATTTATTACATAAGGTTGTTTGGGAGAGGAGGGTAGTCATATTTATCACGAACAAATAATAATGAATTTTGATTGTAGCAATCCATTTCATTCGTACAGTGAAGTCACAGTAATGAGTAAATCACGAAAAATATCCCGTCATTTGTTTACCTATTTAATTTAACGCATTTACGTGTTTATCGTTTTGTATGATTGATCTATGATGGGTTTTTATGCGTAATTTGATCTTCTAATAGCATTAATAATTTAATAGGGTCTTGGTGAATTTAATTTTAAAGTATTTTATTTATATGTTTATCGTTCAGTATGATTGATCTGTGACGGGTTTTTATCCGTAATATGGTTTTGTTGAAACAAAGCGTAAAGAAATAATCACGATGTCATTTATTTACCTATTCTAATTTAAGGTGTCTCATTTATATGTTTATCGTTATGTATGATTGATCTATGACGGGTTTTTATGCATTATTTATTAATCTTCTAATAAAATTAATAATTTAATATGGTCTTGTTCAAACAAATAATCACGACGTTATTTGTTTACCTATTTTAATTTAAGGTATTTCATTTACATATTTATCGTTTTGTATGATTGATCCATGACGGGTTTTTATGTGTAATTTAATCTTCTAATAACATTAATAATTTAATATGGTTTTGTTGAAACAAAATGTACACAAATAATCACGATGTCATTTATTATTTGTTTACCTATTTTAATATAAGGTATTGTTTTGTATGATTGATCTATGACGGGTTTTTATGTGTAATTTAATCTTCTAATAGCATTAATAATTTAATATGGTTTTGTTGAAACAAAACGGAAACAAATAATCAAGATGTCATTTGTTTACCTATTTTAATTTAAGGCTATTTCATTTACATATTTATCGTTCTGTATGATTGATATATGACGGATTTTTACGCGTAATTTAATCTTCTAATAACATTAATAATTTAATATGGTCTTGTTGAAACAAAACAAATAATCACGACGTTGTTTGTTTACCTATTTTAATTTAAGTTATGTCATTTACATATTTATCGTTTTGTATGATTGATCCATAACGGTTTTTATGGGTAATTTAATCTTCTAATAGCATTAATAATTTAATATGGTCTTGTTGAAACAAGTAAAACGAAAACAAATAATCACGATGTCATTTGTTTACCTATTTTAATTTAAGGTATTTCATTTATGTGTTTATCGTTTTGTATAAGTGTACTATAAAGGGTTTTGATGTGTAATTTAATATGTTTCTTGGATTAAAAAAATGTAATATGGTCCTACAGAAACAAAATGTACAAATGATCACGACGAAGGGAGCGGTCCGGATATAATTATTCTAATTTTAGAAGGTAGCATGATACTATAATTAGACGTAAACCAAAGCTTATCAAATTCTTATAATATATAGTATATGCACCGTGCATGCATGCACACACATTTTATAATTTCATATTTCGAATAATTTTGAGATTTATCTTAATTATTTGAGGAGAATTTTAGTTAAATCGAAATAGGCGCGATCCCTGCTGGATTTTCATATTTTATAGAAGAATTAAATTGTAAAAAATTCCCTTTTAAAATCCATTATTTTAAATCACTTTTTTATACAATTTTTTTTTCTAAAATTACTTCTTAAAATACATTTTTATTAAAAATTAATTCAAACTCCAACTTAGTAACTTATTCTCCATTGTTATACCTTTTAAAGTATAAATTGGCTACGAAATAAGTCATCTAAATTAAATTTTTGAAGCAAAAATAAATAAATTAAAAGAAGTTATTTTAAGCCGAGATTGTGTGCCAACGGATAATATTGTATCTTTATACTATTTTTAATTTACTCCCCGACACCGTCAGTTATTATTTATTATAGTTTTAAATATTCATATAACAAGTCAAAACTTTAATTTCGATCTATTTATTATTTACTTCAAAATCCGTTACAATGGGTCGTATTATGTGATATAAAGTCGTAGTAGACTTGTAGTTGCATGATATACTTTCTCACTTTGAGCTGTCTTTAAGTTGTAGGGGAGTATGCCTTATTAATGAGGCCACGAGGTTGCATTTTACATTGCATTTCATGTACGCATCTCTTAAGTTATTCAATCCACTCGTTATGTCAATATCGTTTAAGTTGTCTATTTTAGTATAACAATTAATTTTGATTTTTTTTAATTAATGGAGATATATATCTATATATATATAAGTGGAAAATAATAATATTTTGATGTCGTACTTATTGTATTATAATGTAATATGAAAATAATATAAGACCCGTGCAGATACACAGTATTTTAGATACAAATATTAGAGAACTTGACAATGAATCAAACTAATACAGTTTACCATCGTTTTAAAATAAAAGGGTAGAAAATTTGTATATATGATTCCAGTGAGATATATTATTAGTTTTATTTATGTAAAAGTTAAAAAATGATTGATGTTATAAAAATAATTAGGAGATTAATTGTAGCTAATAAATATAATATTAATTAACAGTAGGATATCACTTAGACAAAAAATTTAAGCGGGAAAATTTAAAGATGTGTTAATCTTTTAATAAATAGGAGACGTTTGGACATCGGAAGCTAAGAATAACTGGACTAAAATAGGCATTTTCTACGATGTAACCCTATCTATTTTAAAATTTTGAAATATATCCTCAATTTTTAAGAAACAATTACATGTAATATATACAAATTCTGATATCAGTTCCTAAAATATCTAAAGTATCCAAGTTCGGGTTATTTAAAGAGTTTAAATTGTATAAAACGATTTTATGCAAAAGTATAGTAAAACAATATTTTTTATTATCTATTCCTACTAATATGATTGTGTTTGAAATCTTTTTACATTTTTTTTATATTATTGTAAAATCGTCTGATACAAGACTAGCTAACTAATGACCTAAAACCGTCAATAAAACGCGACATAAATGAGAAACACTCCATTATTTGAAGTAAATGTAGTCCTTTATTTGACCATAAAAATGAATCGGGCAGCTTAGATTTATGACTATCAAATAATGTCCATAATATATCATAATTTATTGCTACCTTTCTAATTGAGACTCTCAATATCTCTGTTAATGGAAATGAACAAATCCCGACAACATTAAAATCGTTATTCTATTTACGTTTATAAATAAACACAAAAATCATAAAATAGTTATATTCTATTCATTCGTACCCGTATACTTTATTTCTTTTGAATATTTGTGTAGCTGCTTTATTTGACCGATAAACCATCTATATCTTTTATGGATAGTTTTGTTCCTGCATCTTGAAATTCGAAAAACCGTGTATTATGCACTTAAATTTGAGACGTTTTGGAGGTTGTATTAGGTCGTGTTTTTATTCCTCCCGGTTTTTCTACCATGTGTCAAGCGTCGCTTTATCGGTTTACGTGTTCAACACTTGTTTATCGTGTACATGCACCTTCAAATGTCCTATATTGCTTCTCAAAATTTTTGTGGTTGCTTTAGCTGACCCGGTGAACCGTCTTTATGATCTTCTAACGTTTTTGTCCCGGGATTTTAAAGAATCCCGAAAATCGTGCATTATACCTTTAAATTTGAGTTGTTTAAAAGATCGTACTATATGACGTTTCTTTTCTTCCTAGGTTTTCTACCTGGTGTTATGGATCATTTCATGAATACTTTATTAGATTTTCAACCATAAATAAAAGTGTATTACTCTATTTTTAAGTGAAGATGGCGAAAACAACCCAACTTAATTGACCAAACCCGAAAAAGCTAGCCTAAGACTTGAAATTGACCCGAACAACATCAACCGTTTGTGTCCGTTTGTCCGAAACTCAAGTTGACTTGATCCGACCCGAACATGACCGTAACTGACCTGACCCAAAAATGACCCGTTCCGAAATCTCCTACCTCGAAAATAACCCGGCAAAACATAACTCTAATTGACCCGATAGCACCTGAAATGACCTGATCCGAAAGTGACCAACCCAAAACAGTTATGGCTAGCAAACCCGACACAGATCTAAAACTCGAAATAACCCAACCCGACTCAAATTAACCCAAAATCAACAAAAGATCAAAATTAACCCGCCTCAAACCCAACCCGATTTACCCATTAGAATCGTTGATAATACTAACAAGCATTGAATAGCTTTGAATGAAGCCGTTAGTTGTTGTATTTATATAGGTCAAAATCAGTGAATAGTTATTATTGCCATTTGCACGGTTCTAGCATTAATAATTAATATCAAATTGTACTACCAAAATCCACGCTATGTCACTCTTGTAACGGGTATATCTGTCACAAGTTTACGACGTGTTAAATACATTAACTTGTTTAGATAAGACAAAAATAAAAGTACAAAGAAAATCGCAAATACTTTGTTATTGCTAAATGAATTTTATTTGACCCGTTACAAGCTTGCGACAGATATTGACGTCGCCAATGAGAATTTGGCAAAATCCATACCAATTACAAAGGCTCCATCAATCTTCAATCACCATTAAAAGCTTTGTAATGTCTATACTAAGTTAGTTAGACTTGTTTATTTATAGATAATAACTTGTGACTCGATTTTTAACGGGTTTGAACAAACATACGAATATATGTAAATTCAACATGTCTTATTTAAAGGGCGGATATATACATTATAGAAACCTGATAACTTGTCGAATGAACTATATTCGGGTTTAAATTAATTTTCTTTCTTAAATTGTATAAGGTTTCGTACTCCCTCGAAAGTTGAAATCCCGCTCTCATTTTTCTCCACAATTAATTTTCTTGTGTAAAGTCGTCATACACCTCCGACTTTTTTTGTTTTATGTTTTTCTTTTGTGTGTAGAAAGAAAACTAGGAAAGTTTGGTATCACATGCAAATCAAAGTAAATTACAAACCCTAAATTTTTCTCCGGTTAGTTTTTTATCGTGTGCTTAGGGTAGATACTAGAAAAATCAACAATAGTTTTCACCTACAAACTAAAGTGAATCACAAATCCTAAATAATCTTTCACTGGTTAGTTTCTTATCGTGCGCTTAGAGCCGATGTTAGAAAAATCGACAACAACAGCTTTCACATACAAACTAAAGTGAATTACAAACCCTAAATAATTTCTCACTGGTTAGTTTCTTATCATGTGCTTATGCAGATGTTAGAAAAATCGACAATAGCTTTCACATACGAATTAAAGTGAATTACAAATTCTAAATCTTTCACTGGTTAGTTTCTTATCGTGTGCTTAGGGCAGATGTCAAAAAAATCGACCTAGCTTTCACATACAAATTAAAGTGAATTATAATTCTAAATCTTTCACTTGTTAGTTTGTTATCGTGTGCTTAGAGCAATGTTAGAAAAATCCACAATACTTTTACCTACAAATCAAAGTGAATTATAAACCGTAAAACTTTATGTGGTTAGTTTCTTATCATGTGATTAGGACAGATGTTAGAAAATAACTTTCATATACAAATCAAAGTGAATTACAAACCGTAAATCTTTCTCTTGTTAGCTTCTTATCGTGTACTTAGGGCAGACGCTAGAAAAATGGACAATAACGCTAACATACAATTCAAACTGAATTACAAATCGTAAATCTTTCTCTGGTTAGTTTCTTATAGTATGCATAGGGTAGATGTTACAAAAATGACTTTCACATACAAATCAAAGTGAATTACAAACCGTAAGTCTTTCATCTGGTTAGTTTCTTATCATATGTTTAAGGCAGATGTTAGAAAATAACTTTCACATACAAATCAAAGTGAATTACAAACCGTAAATCTTTCTCTGGTTAGTTTCTTATCGTGTGATTAGGGCAGATGTTAGAAAAACCGACAATAAAATACCAATAAAAGATCAATTCTCAACCTTAAAAATCCAAGTTATGTAAACATGAACATGTTTTCAAATGAAAGGATATGAATATCTACAAATGCCAATGAAACCTAACCAGAAGCTTCAGCTTCAGCTTGAGCCCTACTGATAAACTGCATGCACATCGGCGGCTTAATCCCGGCTAACGCCAGTAACGAACTTGGCAACGACCAAATCCCGTCTCCACAGATTAACCCTGATGCAACAGCTGGTGCAAATGCATCAGCCTGCACCTTATTACTGGTCTGCCAAATAAACAATATCAAGCTCCCGACACACATGTCAATAACAAAGTACCCTCCCAAGTAAAACGGTACTGCCATCGCCATCGGGATTGGTACAAACCGCGCATATTTCTTCCCTACACGGTCTCTAATCACGTTCAGAACGATAGCAAACACAAACAGTATGATGCAGAGTGTAATGCAGTGTTGAGGCAGAGCACCAACTCCAACTACTCCTACACTGGCAATGCTCCTGTACACTTGCCCGTATGGAGCGGGGTACTGCGACCCTGGCAGACCGAGATCAGGGAACGCTTTGTAGAAGATCCAGAACACGCACGGGGTCAGTATACATCCCATTGCAGTCCCGATAATCTGTGAAACGAACATGGATCGCGGTGATGCCAGGGTTAAGTACCCTGTCTTGAAATCTTGCGACAGGTCTGATGCAGTCGAAACAATGTTCATCATGACTCCACACGCAGCTAATCCCGCTACAATACCGCCTTGGGACGCTCCGACCCAACCTCCAATCACGAAAATCCCGAGTTTTCCATAGGTTGAGGCTAAGGACCAGTCTGTAAGCCCACATCCATATGCATTGCAGAATGCCAAGACAGGCGCGACAATGTACATTAATAGAACATGGTACCATTTGAGTTGGTGGAAGATAAGCGGGACTACGATGATAGCGAGAATGGCAAGGGAGATGTACCCGACTGCTGCGACCCATGTCGGGATTTGGTCTTGCAGAAAGTATTTTACTCTTCGTTCCTCGTCATATGATTTTTGCTCATCAGCAACTTCAAGCGTGGTGTCGGAAGGTAGAACACCCGTGTTTTTCTTGTTTAGTTGTTTGTAGAGTCCGATTAGTGTCCGACTAAAGACCATAATGAAGTTGTAGAGTCCGTCTCCAAGAATTATAGCTATCGATATAAAAACCTGCCATAGAAATCACTTATAAGTTCAGTTCAGTTCAGCTCAGCTCGATTAAATTCAGTTCACTCCAGCTCAGCTCAGTTCAGTTTAGTTCAGTTCAGCTCGATTAAATTCAGTTCACTCCAGCTTAGCTCAGCTCAGTTCAGTTCAGTTCAGCTCGATTAAATTCAGTTCACTCCAGCTCAGCTCAGCTCAGTTCAGTTCAGATCGATTAAATTCAGTTCAGTTCAGACCGATTTAAAAGATGAAATACGTACCCTGTAACCCTGCAGACCGTGAAGGCTCGAGTCTGAGAGTTCGCTACTGTACCAGCGACCTTTCCTTGTTCCGATGAGAGGCCACATTATACCCCAAGATAAAATCGCTCCAATTAGCATCGATATATTTATGACATAAGGGCAGATCATTCCGACTCCCACATATGTAGCAGAGAAATCAAAATAAAACCTGTCAAAACCCGTCAGCATTAGAACAAAACCCGTCTGCATTAGAACAAAACCCGTCAGCATTAGAACAAAATAAGCGAGCGTACTTGTTTTTATAGGCTTTTAGACCGAATGTAGGAAAAGTGGAAAAACCGCAACTGTCTGTCGCTGCGAAGAACCACTGGAAAACTCCCCAGAAGAAACTGAATGAGAAAAATTTGCCTAATTCCTTAACCTGCTGCCTGTGATTGAGACAGTGTCGACATTATCGGTCTGTTAATAATCGTTATCAGTTAAGAGTATGTTAGAGTGTTACAGTACAGTACTTGGCTAATTTGGCACCCTTTGGAGTGTGGAAGCTGTTGATAAGGATGGCTGTCGCAGTTCCGCTTGGATAAGAAAGTTTGAAGTCGATAACCATTATCTGCGCGGAAAAAACAGTAAACCAGTCATTCAGAGACGGGTTAATGCATTCGCTAATTACTGTTATGCTGTCTGTTTCATGCTATTTTACTGTAAGACGGTCTCTAAAAAAACCGTAAACCAGTCATTCAGATTTTAGTGACAGGCCAGTCATTCAGAGACGGGTTAATGCATTCGCTAATTACTGATATGCAGTCTGTTTCAGGCTATTTTACTGTAAGACAGTCTCTAGAAAAACCGTAAACCAGTCATTCAGATTTCAGAGACAGGCTAATGCATTCTCTAATTACTGATACGCTGTCTACAGTAAACCAGTAATTCAGAGACAGGTTAATGGATTCGCTACTTACTGATATACTGTCTGTTTCACGCTACTTTACTGTAAGACGGTCTCTAAAAAAACAGTAAACCATCCATTCAGAGACGGGTAATTGATTCGCTAATTACTGATATGCAGTCTGTTTCACGCTATTTTACAGTAAGACGGTCTAAGAAAACAGTAAACCAGTCATTCAGAGACGGGTTAATGCATTCGCTACTTACTGATATACTGTCTGTTTAACGCTACATTACTGTAAGACAGTCTCTAAAAAAACAGTAAACCAGTCCTTCAGAGACGGGTTAATTTTAATGGATTCGCTTTACTGATATACTGTCTGTTTCACGTTACTTTACTGTAAGACTGTCTCTAAAAAAACAGTAAACCAGACATTCAGAGACGGGTTAATGGATTTGCTACTTACTGATATGCTGTCTGTCTAAAAAAACAGTAAACCAGTCATTCAGAGACGGGTTAATGGATTCGCTACTTACTGATATACTGTCTGTTTCACGCTACTTTACTGTAAGACAGTCTAAAAAAACAGTAAACCAGACATTCAGAGACGGGTTAATGGATTCGCTAATTACTGATATACTGTCTGTTTCACGCTCCTTTACTGTAAGACAGTCTAAAAAAACAGTAAACCAGACATTCAGAGACGGGTTAATGGATTCGCTAATTACTGATATACTGTCTGTTTCACGCTACTTTACTGTAAGACGGTCTAAAACAGTAAACCAGTCATTCAGAGACGGGTTCATGGATTCGCTACTTACTGACGGTCTAAAAAACAGTAAACCAGTCATTCAGAGACGGGTTAATGCATTCGCTACTTACTGATATACTGTCTGTTTCACGCTATTTTACTGTAAGACGGTCTCTAAAAAAACAGTAAACCAGTCATTCAGAGACGGGTTAATTTTAATGGATTCGCTTTACTGATATGCTGTCTGTCTTACGCTAATTTACTGTAAGACGGTCTCTTAAGCGATGCAAACAAAGGCTATAAGACGAGGAAAGCTGACCTTACGAAGCGGAACGACAGAAAACAGGCCAACGAAGCTAACAACAAACATAAAACCAATCATCCAACTAAGAGCAAGGGTCTTGCTGTTATCCGGTCCGAATTTGTCGCCTGCAGCTTTCGAAACCGTATCCGTCATTCCCATGATATAACTCCCTGCCCCTCCTGCACAACAAAAAAACGCGTAAGAACACTTAATCCGAGAAATAGGAACATACATCGGAGGTATTACCTCACTTTTCTTAGTTTTTTAGCATATGTATATTTTTTTGAGCATATATATTCATTTTTTTGAGCTTATGAATACTTTTTTTGAGCATATGAATATTTTTTTGAGCTTAAGAATATTTTTTTTGAGTTTATTATCTTAAACTTTATTTGTTTTGAGCATATGTGTATTTTTTCTGAGCTTATAAAAATTTATAAGTTAGATTTTAATTTTTTTTCGTTAAAACTAAAATATAGCTAAGTTTATATGTAATATTTTTGAGTTTTATTGTATGTTTTTGAGTTTAATGTTTTAATAACTTAACTCAAAATTTTTATACCAATACTCATAATTTTTAAAACTAAACTCAAAAACTTTATTATAAATGCTCAAAAAGGTATAAAAATGGAGGTAATACCTCGGATGTATGATCCTCTTGCTGGTACTTCCTCCGTTCAAATGAATTCCATACGGTTTATTTGGTTAATTATACGGTAACTTTTATAATATCGAGTTTTTATATCACCCTCTTAGATACTTTACGTTAAAATCATTGAAATAATTAATAATCGAATTTACATAATACACGTGAGAGGAGGGTATCGAGATTCGATACACGAAACTAGAGTTTTAACAATGTCATTCATTATAGGAGCCAAATGTAACGTTAGTAACGGGTGATAAATTAATAAATATGTCAATTCGAGTCGATATTATTTTTCGTTTTTAAAGAGAAATATAAGGACGATTTTAATTTAGAGTCAATTTTGACCTATAACAAGTTAACAACCTTTCCCGAAAATCTACAAACCCATCCAAAAAAACTCACAAATATTATATGAGCATCGTATATCTAATACAAATTTAATTGAGTTTATATACAATTTTTTTAAAACTTTTAACAATTTTTTCTTGCATTATAATTTTTAGTGTTAAAATTAAAATTTTTGGTTTTATATGTATTATTTTTGAGTTTCAATATAATGTTTTAATTTACAATTTTTTTATAAAGATATTCAGATTTTTCAATAAAGATCGTAAAATATATGTAGAAGTTCAAATTCTTTGTTATAAAGCTCAAAATCTAGTAATACATTGTATACTAATCTAATTGAAAAAAACTAATGTATACTTGTTTTTCGGTGGTTTTCAAGACGATATTTAACAATATTTTTCTCATTTATACAACAATCTTATTTGAGAAAGAAGTCACACTGCTCTGAAATGTTATAACTTTAACAATATTTCTTGCACTATAATTTTAAAATAATATTTATATAAAATGATTTTATATAAGAATTATAACACGCGATATACAAATAATATGCATGCCTAATATTTATTTCCTTGTTTTTCTCATTCAATTTACACTAATTATAGTAATAAAACAATTTTTCTACGTTTTCATATTAAAAAGGAAAAATATACGCATCAATATTCTCAAATAGGAAATAAACTCAAACTACAAACAAATTAATTAAGAAATAAATCAACTTAATATATTTAGTAAAAAATCAAAATTGATTTTGACTCGAATTAAATACATTTAATCTAGATTCAATATTTTAGCTGAACTTAAGACTAAACTAAAATTATTTTTTCCGTGATGTAATAATTATAATAGTTTTTCTAACGTACATTAATAACCTAAATTTGGTAATATTTGCAAATTATTCTCACTAACTATGGTGAAAATGAGTTTAAACTTGAATATGTCTAACGAATATCCAGCAAATAACATTTAGGTTATTAAATTTAAAAACCCGTAATTATAATATATAGTAAGAATTATAACAATTTGAACACAAGTATTTTTATCGAATTAAACACGTCTAAATCATCACAATTACGTGTCAAATAAATACCATTCCATATATATTTGTTATGTGAGAACATTATTTTGATAAATTAACGATTTTAATTCAATTATTTTGAGTCGATTTTTAAGTGATAAATTACATTTTTTTTGGACGTGTAACATAATCGGTGGATTGCACCTTATCAAACATGTAACATCAAAAACAAAAAAAATAAACGAAAAGAAATCAATGAAACGGAGAAAGTACAAACCAGAAAAGGCGATTCCAGCCGAGGCGACGACACATGTCTGAATAACAGTATTCTCCTGACGGGTAAAGGGTTGTTTAAGCATTCCAAATTTCTCCAAAAATTTAGTCCATGTCTTGACAAAGAAAAACCCTAGTAACCCGGCCGAGACATTTAACGATGGGATAATTCCCGTCGTTAAATTTAATTTCATTACGATAAATGTGCATAAAATACTGAGTATAAAACTCACTACAAACGCTCTAACGGTTAATTGTTCTTGCCATGTTGGCACTTCTACATTGGTGAATATTCGCTCTACCGTGTCCTCCTCCGTGTCCACCAATTCCATGTTGGTGGCCACTTTTTCCTCGTCTCGGTTCATGACCGGAAATTAAAAAGATTATTTTGGAATGAAGGAAGTCGTAGTTTTTTTTATAATGATAATAATAATAAAGTTTTGGGGGATTGTGTGAGTTTTATATAGTGTGATGGGAATGGGATTATATTTTGGGTTTTATACGGGGTTGGATGTGACCTGTAATTCTGTAAGGCTGTAATATTATAATTTTAGTTGGAAATATCGAGTTGTAAAATGGATTTAAACATAATTTTATTACTAAGAAAATTTGGTAATTTAAAGATTCTGTTTTACGATAGTGAGTGTAATAGTGCTGCTTATGAGATTTATTATTGATTATTTCGAGGGAATCTGAATCCGATATAGAATGTTTTTTTTTCAACTTTGAGAATGTTAATTATGGAAATAATATTGAATTTGTGAGATGGAAATTGCATGGGTTTAGCTGGAGGTTACATGTGTTTATTCTATTTTTGGATTAATTAAGGGAATTATATATATGATTTAATTATTTTTGTAAATTGTAAATTTGAAATGGTTTTTATGTGATTGTTTAATGTGATTAAATTTTAAAAAAAAATGATGTTTTATATTACAAGTTGTACGTACTATTAACGCGAAGATCTCCTTAACGATTTATTAAATTGCTCCCCTTCGATAATTGTAAAAGTCGGTAGATGTCTTGGGTTTTGTTCTTTTTAAATTAATTTTAATTTATTTCAGTTAAATTCAATTTCATTTAAATTTATTCAATTCAGTTAAGTTTAGCATAGTTTTTGACAAATTTACTACATTTTAATGTGATTAAACCTTCTTTACAATAAAATTCAACCTTTATCTCGGCGTTAAAAGATAATAAGAGTAGGTTAATAGCAACCATATTTTATTAATCTTTTTAATTTAGAACAATCTTTTAAAACGCAATTCAAAAAATTACGAAAAAGACATTTTTAACAAAGATATTAGAAATGATTAATTATCCCTTTTATTTTCAAATAAAAAGATGTGAAAGCAATGATTCAACTATATTTAATTATTTATCAATAGAAAATTGCTTGGATTTTCTAAATATAACCCTATATTTTTTCAAATTTTACACGGTAATCTTACATATTTGAATAAAACACGTGAATGATGTGATAACTCTTTTCCTCTATTGATACCCATTAGCAATTTAGCATGACCTGAATTCTTATTCCGTCAATTTTTCAGTTAAATAACTAACGCAAAGTCACATGATTGATTTACATGTTACATTATTACCCCTATATTTTTAAAAATCTTACCCGTTAACAAGTAAGGTTGTTTACAAGGAGATTTTCGAGAAACTATGAATTTCTCTTAGACTTTCCAGTTTTTATATCCTGTATCGTACTTTGTATTTTGAAATACAAACTTTTATCCTATTATATATAGACTTTTTTTTAATTTATTTTTATTAAAACATTTAGCTATACTCCACATCCGTTATTAGCATATTTAACAACTTAATGGATCATTTTTTTATAAAAATTGAATTGAACAATCCAGCGAATTTTCACGGATGTTACACTAATTTCTATATAAAACACACACGTTTGAAAATATACCTATCCAATTAATCATTTTTCTCTCATTTTCCCTCGATACATCGTGAATACGATTCGGTTCGGGATTTCATGATTTGATGATGTTCATGGATCTTATTTTTTCATAATCGGAAATCGGAATATCAAAGGATCTCTTAATAACACGTCAACTTTGTACGTAAATGGTGTCACATGAAAAAGACGTTGATTCATTGGTTCATTGGTTCATTGATTCATTACTCGTTACGCAAGATATCCTACACTTACGTAGGATTGATTTATACTTATTATTTTCATTCGTCAATTGTTTAAATTTCTTAATATATATATAACGTTACTATGACATGAATTAAATCAAAACATACTAAGTTATTATTCCATATTATTAGAATTTTTGGGTTGTTGATTGCAAGTTTTTCGAAGAATCGGATCCCTTTTGGTAAGTTTAATTAATTAAACTCGGTTTTTAACCTAATGTTGAAGTATATTCGATTTATTATAAGTTACGGGAATAAATTGTCACTTACATTTTTACTATTTGATCTCTTTCTAAATCCGTGTTTTAATGCTGATGGTTACGTGGTTGATATGTCATTCTCAATAACCGTAGAGAGTACTGTAGTTAAAAGATTACAAATTTTGTTATATTTATCCTTTGTTAAGCAATTATTAGAGGATTATACAACCAGATGTATATACATCTGGTGGTATAAATTTTGAGGTTTATAACAAAGAATTTGAGCTTATACACATATTTTATGAGCTTTAAAAAGAATTGTAATTCAAAACATTATATTGAAACTAAAAAATAATACATATAAAACCCAAAAATTTTAATTTTAACACTAAAAAATTAAATTGCGATAAAACATAGTTAAAAACTCAAAAAAATTGCATATAAGCTCAATTGGATTTGTATTAGATATATGATGATCATATACATCTCGATGTATAATCCTATTATGCGTCTGAAAAGTTATCGCACTTGACTATCTACACATGTCGTTTTACAGTAGCTTTATCAAATAGTTTGTTATTCGTGATCATTATAATTTATGCCGTTACATATTTCTCGTCTTACGTTTTTCTCAATACATTTCTATCATTGTTAAGTTTATTTAAACTCGTTTTTTAACGGAATGTTGAAGTATATTGGTTTCGAATAAGTTTGAATAAACGGGTTAAATATAGTTGATGATGTTATGCCTAACACTTTTTTGTTATTTGATCTCTTTCTAAATCCGTGTTTTAATGTTGATGGTTATGTAGTTGATATGTCATTTTCAATAACCGTAAAGGGTGCGCTCTTGTTAAAAAAAAAATACGATTTTTGTTATATTTATCCATTATTAAACGTTTGATGTCTACGTAATGACTAAATTATCGCACCAAATTGAATATTTAGACTTATTGTTTTACAATATTGCTCTCTCAAAATGTTTGTTATTCGTGATCATTATAATTTATGCCGTTACATATTTCCCAACTTACGTTTTTCTCAATACATTTCGATCATTATTAAGTCCTCTATCCTAAGCTTGTGACCGTCAGATTCGTCGCAAACAAGACGGTCCAATTCCCAATTGTCAAGTGAGAGTGAACTTTATAAATAAAGAAGCATATGGAATATATATTGGATCTTTATTGTTCTTTGCGGTTTTTCTAATACTAGTTTTACTTCCGTGCAAAAAAAAATGCACGGTCGATTTTACAACTATGATATACGGAGTACTAAGCTTATAACATAATATTCATTTTATCGGCAATTAAATTAAAAAAATATATGAACTAAAATTAAATTGGATAATTACACCGAATTTAAATTAAATTAAAATGTAATAATAATGAATTAAATACATTACTCGGCAGATAAAGTAGAAAAATTGCTAAACAATTTCATTAACTATTATTAAGATTATTGATAGCCTCAACGTGAGAAAAAAACAAATTTTCAAAACTCTTAAAGGGAGTTCCATTTTATAATTTGTAGTCATTAATAGGATTTACCAAAAACTTTTAATGATTTTCTTCAATTATATCGTTTTTCTAAGTTTAGTTTCTTCTCTTGATATATATGACACCATATATAATCTACGTTAATATAATATTGAATTTTATAAAATAATCACCGTGATTAAATCCATGTTCTATATAATTAAAATGTTTTGGTAGAAGTGGGTTAATTACGTGCTCGTAAAAATAATTATATTTAAACTATGCAACTTACATTGGAGTTGGAAAGTAATTTATTGTATAGTTTTTATTAAATTTATACATACTTATTTAATGTGAGAGAAAGTTCAATATATAAGGGAGATGGATATCCCTGCCACAAAAGAAAAAAAACACATTTTAATAAATTAAGAACCACTCAAATCTCTTTAAATTCTATTCCTTTTATAGTATAAAGATTTGTATCGTTGGGCTGGATTGAAAACCTTGAAGACGAAAAAAATCAGGGTGATTCTGATTATGCTATTTTTTTCAATAAGGGACTTTTATGACAACTTTGGCGAAATATCATCATTGTGATATATATATCGGACCGTTATACATCGTATTTTACCGTATTTTATCTTGTTTCGTATCTTAATTTATTTGATTTGATTGGAAAATATAATGTAAGTTAAATCTTGGATTGTAATTATTTTGGCTGTTTGTAACTTTTTGTTTTTCAGATTTAATTTGGACCGTTAAATATCGTGTTTAATTTGACCGTTGTATATTATTATTTAAGTATTCGATTAACAGTAATTTGATCATATCGTATTTTATTATGATAATAACGAAATGTACTACTTCAATCGATTTCGTAATTAGGAATGGGGAAATATCAGAATACGTAATTAGGTATGAGTAAAGATCAGAATTAATTGTGAACTAGTCTAACACCCGTGAAAAATCACGGGGCTGTTTATTTTTGACTTTTAAAGAAAAGGATCAATCAAATTTGTTAGATAATCTAATAACATATTTGATGTATATGAGAAAACTTTAATAAAATTAAATGAAAAAGTAAATATATAATAAAATATATAACAACTTCTATCACAAAAAAGTTGAAAAAAGGTTAAAAGAAAAAACAGCGAAAATGGTCTATATAAAATTATGCATTATTTAGAAACTTGTTTTTTTAGAAAATGTCTGTCATTGAGTGTCAAGCAGAGTAATATAAAATTGAATTATTGTTCGAAAGTAAAAAGAGCGGTAATATGACACAGCAATACGTGGTTTATTTTTAAAATCACTCAACATTAAACGTTTGACATTTAACTTGAAAACGTTTAACATATATATATACTCCCTCCATTCTTTTTATATCACCCAACTTTTGTTTTGACACTATTCACAATCGAGTATTCAACGTCGGTTTTCTCTCAATCCGTTCACGGAATATATTCATGTGAGATCTTTTTTGGATTGTCTTGATAAGAGGATGAAGAATATCAAACTTTTATAATTTTTAGTAGTATGTAGCTAAAGATATAATCAAAACAAAATGAACATCGGCAAACGTGAATAATGAAATGGGGTGATATAAAAAGAATGGAGGGAGTAGTATATAAGAAATGGGAAACTATTGTTTTCCAATAAAATAGGTTTGAGTTAAAAATGTGAAATAAATGGTTTTACAGAACTTATGAACGGAAAACTAATAAAATTAAGAAAACTAAATACGGTATTCTGAAATACATAACATTAAAAAAATCGCACATTAATCAATTATTGAATATATTAAATTAATTTTTTTTAAAAAAAGATAACATTCCACCCCACCTAACACTCCATTTCTGAAATACCAACAATAATATTTGCAGTAGACTTCTGTGAATTATGGAAAGATTGTGTACAACCTTTAATTCGAAGATTTAGTGAATATTGTAATATTATAATACCTAAAAATATGGAATCATGTTGTTCATCAAAAATATTTATGGAATGATTATTTAGCGAATCTCGGTATATGACTCGGTATGCAACAATATTTATGGAATGAAAATATATGACTTGAAATAATGCAAAATCCGATACTGTGCATATTATGCAAAGATTTTATGAAATCATGACCTAATTTTTTTAGTAAACTTTTCAAACGAATATCATAATTATTTTACAAAATTACGTATACAAAACTTGCCTTCTAAAAAACTCTATCTAAACTTAGAATTTTACTTATAATAATAATAATATTATAATATTTAGGGAATCTCGATACCTAACAATATTTATTTATGGAATGATTATAATAATAATAATAATAATAATATTATAATATTATAATACATAAAAATATATGACTTGGCATAAATTAAGGGTTCTCATTGGTCTACAAAACTGATTTTTGTGAGGGTGAATGTGAGTGCGCGAAAGAGTGAATGGTGAAATATTATCGCGCCACGTATGCAGTTATACATTTTGCTTTTATAGTAATAATGATTTAGGAGAGAGGTAAATTAATTATGTGTAAAAGTTGTTGGGTCATACATTCCTAATTTTAAGCGACCAATGAGAAGGCTTTATAATCTATTCCTTTTATAGAGATAGATGTGCCTTTAGGGCACACATTAATAATCTAAATGCGAAAAGATTTACACCGTGTTTTCATTAATTATGTTAAAAATGAGTTTCTACCTGAGAATCAGATGAGAATATATTGTAAATCTTTACGCATTTAGATTATTAATGTGTAGAAGAACCGAAATAATAATTAGATATTTTCTCCACCTTGCAAAAAAAAAAGAAATTAGATATTTTCTCCAAGCGTGTGATTGGTCTATAGATCACTTTTGGCAATAGGCTTTTGCTTTGCTAATTGCAATTTGCAAGTCCAATGATAGGATATAAAGTATCGGATATACTTAATTAAGATTGCTTTAAGTTAAAAGGGTTATTTCATAGGAATAATCCAACCTATACATCATCTTCTCATATTAATCCCTACTAACGATTAACTGAGAAAAATTCAACCTATGACCTCAATTATCTTTCATTGAACTTTGTCTATTTTTGAACTCTTATTTTCGATAAGCAAGCACGTCACCTTGACTTACTTTTTGTTTTTCCTTCTTCCTGGCCAAAAAGTAAGTGAAGGTGACGTGTTAACCTACCGATAAAAAGAGTTTGAAAATACTCAAAGTTCAATGAAAGATAAATGAGGTTATAGGTTGGATTATTCTTAGTTAATCGTTAGTATGGATTAATATGAGAAGATGTGACATAGGTTGGATTATTCCCATGAAATAACCCTAAGTTAAAACGATATTTATAAATTATAATCGATTTAAATAAAGCAATAATAGGTCTCGCGATTTCCATAGAAAAAGTTTAAATATAAAACGGTGTTAAGCAAAACCTACTCATAAACTATTGTTATGCGTGATTTCCATCATTTGTTTAATTTAACATTACTTTGTGTATATATAATATGGGTTTTCTTTTAGTTTCGTAATATAATTTGACCGAGTATAAGATTTGTAAATTGTAATGACGGCTCGTCGAAATAGTGCAAAAGGTCAATAAAGACATTTGATCATGTCAACATATTAAAATTTTTGAATATTGTGTTAAATTTTGTTAAAATGTTAATTCACGATTAAATAAATATAATTATTACTCCGTTTTAATAGTTTGTTTATTTTTAGTAAAAATACCTGTTATAATGGGTATAAAAGGTAAATAAATACGGGTAATTGAGATGGAAATAGTAGGACTAGTATGTGGCCTGGTACTTAAGAAGGTCGTGTTGATAACTTATAATTCAAATACCTTCGATAACAACAATTTATATGTACTTTTAATAATATCAATATTTGCGACAATTACAAAAATTAATTACTCTTTATGTCTGGATCACATGTTTAAATTTAATTAAAATAACTTTTACAAAGAATATAAAATGTAAATAAATAATTGGACGAAGGGAATATATATGTTACTTCGCTATGTGATTTTTATAATTGGCGGATCGCGATCCTATTAGTATAAACTAAATCAATATGATGGTTTTTATGGAATTTATCACATTTTTACTCGAAACTTTTTTTTTTATTTAGTCGTAAATCGAAAAAACTAAGGGGTTTAATATATATAGCCGTTCCGCAAAATTTGAAAATTTTATCATTTTTTTCTCATGTTTAATTTATTTTACTTATATAATCTCGCATTAAACTTAAAAGTATAACTTATTCTTAGTATAAATTATAATCCCCTAACTAAAATTACTTATCATTTATAGTCCATGAAATCATCGGCCAGGATTCAAGTCGGGTCAATTTTACTTAGGTTTTCTCGAGTCGATTTCGAAAATGTTGCAATTTGGTAAAAGAAAGTTGCACGTTACGAGTACTAAATTCATACAAAACGTACCTAACAAACGCACCCACACGATTTTATTATTGATTGCATTTTCAGTTACTAAAACTTGTACGGATTATTAATATGGGTCGGGTCATGGTACCGAACACCGAATACGTTTTATCCTGTACATAAAGATGGAGGAATCGTGACATTAGATTACAAGTTTGAATTTTCCACCGCATCATTTGACACCCAAAAAGTAAATACGAGTCTGTACATCTCGACACGATAGGATGGATCACTCGGATTAGATTAAGTTTTGGAATATTTTACGTGCTAATCCGGTGTTTTTTATTTTCTACCTGATAATTTTGTGTTTGACAAAATAAAAAAACGCTTTTGACTTGCTATAACTCATGATCAAAAGTTCTGTAAGCGGCCATAACTTTTTTTAAAAAAATTTTCTACATGCTAATCCCGTGCTTTTATTAAATTGTTCGACTTTACGAGATCTTTGATCCGGAAAAAAAAGACTTCAGTTTCTAAACTTGTGGCAAGAATTACAGTCAATCAAACTTTAAATTTTCGCTGACCGTACCTTTTTGTAACGAGTTCCTATTACGACATTTTTGTTCTTCAAACTGACCGTGTTTATGATATCTTTGATTTGAATAAAAAATCATCGCTTTCAAAACTCATGCTCGTGAGTTATCCCCCGTCAAAGACATTTTTAGTACAAATGACATTTTTAGAAAATAAAAATATTCCGGAATCCGGGATAATCAGGTAGAATATCCCTTAATTTTAAAACGCATTACTCGAGTTGGGGGAGTTTTGGATACGAGTCATTTCGGATTAGGTCATTTTTACGTACTCGGGTCGAGGTTGAACACGGTTTCAACTCTCGACTCTCGACTCTCGACTCTCGACTCTCGACCCTCGACTTTCGATTCTCGATTCATGGACGGAAATGTCACTATAGTGACAGATTATGATCCTTTCCGTCATTGGATAGGAAGGAACACTTGCTTGCTTTTTCACCATCCGTAATATTATATGAAAACCCCATTTTTGTCTTACCATTGATTCTTTGGTGCACTCCACATGTTCGATGAAATGTCTAGCTGGGTTTTCTTACTAATTTCATTGTTTTTAAGTACACTTTACGTCTTTGCCATGTTTGCTCCACCATCAAAATCATGTGCTTCGAACCGTCGTCTTTTATCGGGGTTTTCGATAGTACGAATAATGAACAAGTTGCATTCATATAATGAATCCCGTTGGACTGTTATACTCCTTTCCCCGGTTAAAGTAGCTGACGTAATTCTCGACTCAATTTTCATCATGGGTTTGCGGGAAATGTTATCTCTGTATTATTAAGGCTGCGTACGTTCAACCCCACTTAAACGGGTTCTCGTATTTATAGTTGAAGTTGACTGTTGGACGTTATAGGCGATGAATGGAGACGAGGAAGCGACAACTTCCCATGTCGAGGCAGCAGGACAAACCCGACAGGAGACTGAAAAGAAGGAAAAGGGAGTCGGAGTTGCTAAGAAAGTACCATTTTACAAGCTATTCTCTTTCGCGGACTCTACTGACAGAGCGTTAATGAGCGTTGGCTGTATTGCTGCTGTCGGAAATGGGGTATCTATGCCATTGATGGCCATTCTTTTAGGTGATCTTATTGACGCGTTTGGTCACAATCAAAATACTCGGCATGTCATCCATGTTGTCTCTCAGGTGAATTCTGTTGCAGAGTCTATTGCAGTATGATTTATGCATTGAACAAACCCGTTTTGAGTTTCTAATGAGCAGGAGTTTTGATAGGTGGCTCTTAAATTCGTCTATTTGGCCATCGGATCAGGAATAGCTGCATGTCTGCGTAAGCGCGCTGTGAACTGTATATGTAATGTTTAAAGAGTCGTATTTGTGTAAATATGTGATGTTTCCCGACTGAGAAAGTACTCGTATCAATTTATTGCAGAGGTTTCTTGCTGGATGATATCAAGCGAAAGGCAGGCAGCAAGAATGAGGAGTTTGTACCTGAAAACTATGCTCAGGCAAGATATTTCATTCTTTGACAAAGAAGTTAACACGGGAGAGGTCGTTGGGAGGATGTCAGGTGATACCGTTCTTATACAAAACGCTATAGGGGAGAAGGTAAATTTCTTTGCTTAACTTTATTTTATTTTTTAGGCATGTGCTAACTCAAATTTCTGTATTTTATCTTGTTTAAAAATGTTTAGGTCGGACAATTTATACAATCGATATCCACATTCATTGGGGGATTTGTCATCGCGTTCACCAAAGGATGGCTTCTAACTCTAGTCATGGTGTCCTCAATACCGCTTCTTGTGTTTGCTGGTTCACTTACGAGCATCTTTTTGTCGAGGATGGCAACCAGAGGGCAAACTTCTTACGCAAAGGCTGCAGTCATTGTGGAGGAAACTATAAGTTCAATTAGAACAGTTAGTACATTTCCATGGTTTATGAAGTTTCTTTTTACATTTCTGGTTTAAAGCAACACACTATACACCAGGCACTGTAACAACTTTTTTCTCAGGTGGCGTCTTTTACGGGAGAGAAAAAAGCTATTGCTGAATACAACATATCTATCCTTGACGCGTATAGAGCAGGTGTTCAGGAAGGACTGGCTGCTGGATCGGGATTGGGTGTGGTTATGTTTATTGTTTTTTGCAGCTACGCGTTAGCTATATGGTTCGGATCAAGGATGATTCTTCAAGGACATTACACTGGAGGTGCTGTCATTAATGTCATTGTAGCTGTCTTAACTGGTTCCATGTGAGTATGCTAGAGTCAATCATGAAAACAAGGTCTATACTGGATTTTTTTTTTCCGAAATGGGCGATTCTCACTAATTAATTAACGAAATACGTAATTTTTGAAATTTATTACCAAAAATGGGTCCACTCAGGATCAGATTTCCCGAACCTTGGCAAGAAATCAAGTCGCTCCGGGGGTAAGCGACTTGAGCCTTGAGTATATTCAATAATAACAACATAACCCTAGTGCCACAGCGGCATGATCCCGCTAATTGCAACGTAAGGGTTGGATGTTTCCGCCTTACCCCTGTGTTAACCCACACAGAGAGGCTGTTTCTGGATGATCCCACAAGGAAAATGTATTGAGACTGCATCGAATGATTGTTAATTCACAATAAAAAGAAGCACAACCAGTTTATAAACCATTTTGTTTTAATCCATCGTAATTCAAATCCAATGAATACTGCATCTTTAGTTTTGTTGGAAATGGATTTTTGTTAATGCTGTACGATAATACTATTATTGTAGGTCACTGGGACATGCATCACCGAGCATGAGCGCATTTGCTTCAGGCCAAGCAGCAGCATATAAGATGTTTGAAACCATCAACAGAAAACCAGAGATTGATCCTTATGATCCAAGTGGGAAAATACTGGATGATATTCATGGTGATATTGAGTTGAGAGACATTTATTTTAGTTATCCGACCAGGTCTGGTGAGCAAATTTTTAGCGGATTTTCCCTTTCAATCCAAAGCGGAACAACTGCAGCATTAGTTGGACAAAGTGGTAGCGGCAAATCAACAGTGATCAGCCTTATAGAGAGATTCTACGATCCACATGCCGGAGAGGTTCTAATAGATGGAATTAACATAAAAGAATTTCAGTTAAGATGGATTAGGCAGAAAATCGGCCTAGTAAGTCAGGAGCCTGTATTGTTTGCTGCTTCAATAAAAGATAATATCGCATATGGAAAGGATGGAGCTACAGATGAAGAGCTAAGGACGGCTATTGAGCTCGCAAATGCCTCCAGGTTTATTGATAAATTACCACAGGTGAACAAATTATCATTTTATTTCTGTGGAACATCTTTTTTTTTCGATAGTTTTGACTCCAAATTATTTTTATAGGGACTCGATACATCAGTCGGGGAGCATGGAACTCAATTGTCTGGAGGACAGAAGCAGAGAGTCGCTATAGCACGAGCCATTTTGAAGGATCCACGTATCTTACTTTTGGACGAAGCTACTAGTGCACTCGATGCTGAATCTGAGAGGATCGTGCAGGAAGCATTAGACAGGATAATGGTAAATAGAACAACTATTATAGTTGCACATCGCTTGAGTACAGTGCGTAATGCTGATACCATTGCAGTTATTCACCAGGGGAAGGTGGTTGAGAAAGGTGAGTTAGTAACTTTTGTATAATTTGTTACTCCATTTGCAATGAGGCCAAAGACACATTATTCTTTGGCTTTGGAGTGTGATGGAATCATGCAAAGTTTTCATTTTAAATTGGCTGGGCTTCTTGTGCTGTGGAGCAGCAGTCTTACAATGCATTTCTCCACGCGATTATCATTATGGCCATTTGTAATCAGTCTCTCACATCCAAAACCCCCCCTATCCCGCCTTTGGAGGGAGCTCTTGAGGCTCGTAGATTGTTGCCATGGTTTTGACGAAGTTTGCTGACTAAGCTTCTAGTTTATTCTGCTGATATGCTGATTTTTTCGTACATGACGGTGTTTTGCTTTTACACTATGCCTAAAATCAGGTCAGCACACTGAACTAGTCAGGGATCCAGAGGGAGCATACTCTCAACTTATACGCTTACAAGACATGAGAAAAGAGTCTCGACATTTTGAGAGAGGTGGGGATATGTTGCGACAGGCAAGTCAAAGGGGATTATCCTTACGATCATCAAGTCACGGGTCCTCAGCGAGCAGCAATGATCACACCTTTTCAGTAGCTGTAGTACCATCTGACTTTCCTGAACGCGCTGTTGAGGCACTTTCTGAAAAACGGCCACAAGTTTCGATAAGGCGTCTTGCCTCTCTTAACAAGCCTGAAATACCAACGCTTATTCTTGGATCTCTATCTGCCATTGCTAGTGGTGTTATATTTCCCTTGTTCGGTGTACTCTTTTCGGGTGTGATCAAAATGTTTTTCAAGACACCTCATGAGTTGAGAACTGATTCAAGATTTTGGGCCATAATGTTTGTAGTATTTGGAGTGGCATCATTAATATCATACCCAGCTCGATCCTACTTCTTTGCAGTGGCTGGATGTAAGTTAATACGAAGGATAAGATCAATGTGCTTTGAGAAAGTAGTCCACATGGAGGTTGGTTGGTTTGACGAGCCTGAAAATTCAAGTGGTACAATTGGCGCAAGGTTGTCTTCTGATGCTGCAAGTGTCCGTGGATTGGTGGGAGATGCACTCGGTTTGCTCGTTCAAAATCTCGCTTCAGCAATATCTGGCCTGCTGATTGCTTTCCTTGCAAATTGGATCTTAGCTTTTATTATCCTTGCAATGATACCCCTTTTAGGTCTTAATGGCTATTTCCAGCTGAAGTTTATGAAAGGATTCAGCGAGGATGCTAAGGTTGCCGCTCTCTGTCTCATTTTTGTCACGTGTATTTACTTGCACGATCCCCTGCCCCCCTACAACCTCTTTGCCAATCTGAGATTTACAGATTTTCTCTTATTTTTCTCTGATGGCAGAAAAAATACGAGGAGGCCAGCCATGTTGCTAATGATGCGGTAGGAAGCATAAGAACTGTTGCATCTTTCTGTGCTGAGGAGAAGGTAATGCAACTTTATGAAAAGAAATGTGAAGCTCCTGTGAAAGCTGGTATCAAGCGAGGACTGATAAGTGGGATAGGCTACGGGTTATCTTTTGCTTTACTTTTCAACGTCTACGCCCTCAGTTTTTATGCAGGAGCACTGCTTGTTGGCCACGGGGAAACAACTTATTCTGATGTGTTCCGAGTAAGCTTCAATGATCATTGTTTTTGTAGTAAAATTTTGTTAAGAAATACTCCGTAGTAGCTACGATTTGATGCTTGCTGAGGACATCAATGCTATTGGCACTATTGCAGGTTTTCTTTGCACTAGCCATGGCAGCTGTAGGAGTATCACAATCAAGCTCCTTGGCTCCAGACACTAGCAAAGCGAAGAGTGCTGCAGCTTCTATATTCGCAATTCTGGATCGCAAATCTAAGATTGATCCAAGTGACGAGTCAGGCACGACTTTGGAAGAAGTAAAGGGTGAAATACAGTTTCAGCATGTGAGCTTTGCATATCCCACTAGACCCGATGTTCAGATATTCCGGGACCTATGTTTGACTATTCATTGCGGGAAGGTAATTTTGCAGACGTATAATGATGGTTTAAATATTTGTTTTCTATTGTGAATACTTATTTTTGTAATTGAATGCCAGACTGTAGCTCTTGTTGGAGAAAGCGGGAGTGGTAAATCAACGGTAGTATCCTTGTTGCAGAGATTTTATGATCCCGATTCTGGATGCATCACTCTAGATGGCTTCGAAATTCAGAAGTTGCAGTTGAAATGGTTGAGGCAACAAATCGGGCTTGTAAGTCAGGAACCTATTCTATTCAATGACACGATCCGTGCCAACATTTCCTACGGAAAGGGAGGGAATGCCACAGAGGCCGAGATCATTGCTGCTGCTGAACTGGCAAATGCTCACAACTTCATCTCCAGCTTGCAGCAGGTAATAGCGGCACTCATTCAAGAACGTTACTTCGAATCATTCAAGAAAGTTTTGATCTTTCATTTTATTTCAGATCATTAGCACAAGTAATTTAACCAAGTGCAAATGGTTGTAGGGTTATGATACAATTGTTGGGGAACGAGGAGTACAATTGTCAGGAGGGCAAAAACAACGAGTTGCAATAGCCCGAGCCATAGTAAAGAACCCACGAATACTGATATTAGATGAAGCTACAAGTGCACTTGATGCCGAGTCTGAGAAAGTTGTTCAGGATGCATTAGATCGAGTCATGGTGAACCGCACTACACTCATTGTTGCTCATAGATTATCCACAATCAAGAATGCTGACAGGATCGCGGTGGTGAAAAATGGGGTCATAGCCGAGAAAGGGAAGCATGAAAAGCTTATTCACATCAAAGACGGTCTGTATGCTTCTTTGGTTGCTCTTCACATGAGTGCATCCTCCTAGCACTTCAATGGCATTCACAAGTTAGTCCTGGAGCTGTACTCTTTTGTTTCTATCATTTTGGTTGGTTTGATGGGGCTAATTCGCTCTTACCCGTCTGTTTTTTTTTTTTCGTTGTTCTCCGAGTACATCTTTAAATTTCTAATCGTCAGACCAACCCGTTTTTCATTTTGAAGATGTACTTGTTTAATTTTAAACGGGTAATTTACTTCGCCCTCAAATTCTTTTCAACCATCCTAATATTCATAATACTTGTGTGGCTCATTGAAATAAATTTATTGTGCGACCAGTCTTCCCTCTCCTCTCGTTCCTTCATATCTAACTAGTCCTCAATTGTTAGTAATCTTTGTTATAAGAATTGGAACGATTTTTTGAAATAATGCTCAAAATGAAAGTAATTGTCGTTTTGGTTTGGTTTTGAAAGTATTTGTCAAAATGGTGTCCACATAGGTTCGGGAAAACGAAGCCTAAACACGCCATTGGTAGTGGCGGGTTACATGCCAAAGACACGCCATTACTAGTGGCGTGTCTTAGCAGTTTAAAAATTTTGGAAAAAAAATGTTACAGTAGGTTGTGGAGTTGGGCCAAATTGTTAAAAAAAAAGGATGCTGCTTAAACACGCCATAGCCCATGGCATGTCTTCCCAAAGACACACGCCATTCCATATGGCGCGTTTGGTTCTTAGTAGTTTCTGCCAAAGTTCCTATTTTCCAAAAAATTTGCACCGACTAAACACGCCACACCTAATGACGTGTTTCAAGCTATATACACACCATGCCTAATGGCGTGTTTAAGCCGAGTAGGTTCCGAAAAACCGAGTCTACATGGAGTCGTGGACACCATTTTGACAAATACTTTCAATTCCAACCCAAAACGACAATTATTTTATTTTTGAGCATTATTTTAAAAACGGATTCTAAGAAGTGTCGCTTTGTATTCAGTCAATTTCGACATCTTTTATATATGTGTATATTGTATAACCTTTTTATCATTGTTATATTCATCAACCTCATAAGGAAAACTGAAATAGACATTTGTAACGAAATTAAGGTCAATAATTTCTGCTTTCTTATTTCAGACGCCTTTTTAGTTTTTCCGGTCTGAAATAAGACGGACAAAATGTCGTCATTTTACAATAAAATGTTACCATCACTTTCAGGGTAAGAAGTGACAACTTGGTTACATTCTTTTAAAAATGGTGACATTTGGTCCGTCTTATTTCAAACCGTCTAAAGCAAGACTATTGTTTATTACAACGTTGGTTGTTTCCAGGAAATCAGTGATTTGTTGGACTTTCCTCATTCTACAGTGAGGAACTGAGGATAATTGTTTTTTTATTCTAAGATCTAGGAAATGTAGGAATCCATTATAAATTCTATTCAATTAATTAATTTAAATTGACAAGTTGGAAGCCGCCCCTTGACCTGTACTAAAAATTCCTGATGTAGGACCAAATTATTTTTGACTTTAGCAAATGAGTGCATCAGCTTTAGCCCCCAGCAAGAACTGTACTGTGACTAAACATTAATTTTCGGATGAGACGGTCTCATAATATTATAATAATGTTTATGAGAAACCGCTTACATGGATGAGACGGTCTCATAATATTATAATAATATTTATGTGAGACCGCTTACATGATGTGGGTAGTTATTATTTTTATTTTATATATTGCTTTATTTTTTGTTAGTTTTTAGCATTGTAAATGCTATGTCTGAGACGGTCACTTACTTGTGAGTTGTGACCTATGTTACTCATACTCGTTTACAAGTATCCGACACGGGTACGTGTCCAAGTATCAGACTCTGCTATTTAATTGAAAAATATGCATATTTTGGTCTAAAATGAGGTGTCCAAGTGTCGTACCCATGTCCAAGTGCCGAGTGTCGAGTGTCGGACACGGGTACGTGAGGAAATTAGAAGAGTCGGACTAAGATAGCTTGTGAGTTGTGACTAAATGTTACTCCTGATCTTTAGGCAAATTATGCCATGTCATATAAGTTGGAAACTTTTTCATACTATCAACACCTTTGTGTTCTTGGTGAAGGGTATCTTAATCAAACGTAAACAAATGGCTGGGACGGACCCTCTCGTTCCGTTCCTGGTCATAGTCATCAGTTTCAAGTTTAATGAAATGTCAGAGTTTGGTCCTTGATCAAACTCAAGTAGCATTTGATTTTTAATTTATAGTTAGTTAGTTTGACCTTTCTATGTTTAGACTATTTTGCATTATATAGATAATATATGCAGCATACTAGTGAAAACTGTTACTGGTTACAGTTAGAGGTATGCAGCTTGCAGTGTAATCAGAAGTTAATCAACAAGATTGATGCAGCAAATCTACTGTTTTCTAGGTAAGTGCCTCTTCTTTATCCGAACAGTAAGTCTTGCTTAAGACGAAGTATCTGTTTTATCTTTAAAACGGATCAAAATATTGCCACACGGTGTGGTTTAGTATCTATTTGCCCCGTCTTTAGGTGTAAGACGGATACTTTCATCTTGAGCAAAAAATTGTGCTAAAGAACAGGCAAAAAAGACAAGATTTGTAACATATCTGGAGTTTTGAAAAGTTGATGTTTATTATAATTGTTAATAAGAAAACAGTACTTTTTCATGGGTGTTTTTCTTTATATTGCTGCTTTTTACTTTAATTTTATCCATGATTCTGTCTGTTTATTTGGCCCTTTTTTGCCCCAACTTCTGTATTCAAGCACCAGGAAGTTGACTAGCATATATTTGTGGGTTTGTTTCATTGGGTTTGTTTATAATAGAGGAAAGCTGAAATGATTGTTGCAGAAGGCACAAAGGAAATTTTTGGTAAGACGGTCCTACCGCGAAACCGTTTTATGATTCCATGTTTGAGGGTGAACTTTTAAGGTTTCAAGGGCAAAAATTTCTTCAAACCTTGCAAGTTAAAATCGTAAGACGGTATTACCCAAAATTTGTTGGTGACTGAAATTTGCATCAGGTATAGGACCTCTGTCAATGCTTCTTCTTGAACTGCTGCAGAAAGTAAATACAAGTTGAGAGCAACTATCTTGTAAAAGTTTAGTTTTCGCGATGTGCCCTTTGATTCAGGAATACTTAGTATTTGTTGAAGTGGGTTTATCTGTCATAAAAGTACATTTTTTTCAATTATATATGTTGAACATTGCAGGCAAATAAGACGTTAAGATGAGCAAGATGAATACAATAGAAGAAGAAGCGAGTTCCAGTTCAAATACGACTGAACCAAATCAGAAAGAGAGTCCCAACAAGGAAGAGGATGTTTCTGGGAACAAAGTTCCTTTCTACAAGCTCTTCTCTTTTGCAGATTCTACTGACATCGCGTTGATGATTATTGGTTCCGTTGGTGCTGTTGGTAATGGATTGGCTATGCCCGTGATGTCCGTCCTTTTGGGTCAACTTGTTGATGCTTTTGGGCAAAATCAAGATACCCATCACATAATTCATATCATTTCCAAGGTATATGCAGATGCAAACACTTGCTCACTCTGACGGGTTGGGACTAGGGTTTGCCATTTTGTTTACTGGGTTACTGTTTTAGTTACTGAAAAACCATACTGCTCTTCCTGAAGTGGCCTCCTTCTAACATTTTTATTGTTTTTCTTGGTTATTATGTCGTCGATGAAATGGTCAGTCTTTCTGAAATGTGAATCAGATGATGTATATGGTTATATCTGTTATTCTGTTCGGAAATTAGGATGAATGTTCTTATGATTTGCTGAAATTTTTCTGAATATATCAATTTGAACTTGTACAGGTAGCTCTAAGATTTGTGTACCTGGCCTTAAGCATAGCAGTCGCTGCATTTGTTCGTAAGCATATTGAACTCAAACGAAATTTGTTATCAGAAACCGTCTTACAATTGTGGAGAGTAGTCTGTAATATAAAGACTGACATTTGTTGCAGAGGTGTCTTGCTGGATGATAACCGGAGAAAGGCAAGCTGCGAGAATGAGGAATTTGTATCTGAAAAGCATACTTAGGCAGGACATTGCTTTTTTCGACAAAGAAACAAATTCAGGAGAAGTAATTGGGAGAGTATCAGGTGACACCGTCCTTATTCAAGACGCCCTGGGGGAAAAGGTAACCACATTCTTAAGTTTGTGAACCTACTGGCTCGGATCCAGACTAAACTAGATAAAAGGGCAGCCCGGTGCACGATGCCATCCCCGCTAGGCGAGGGTCCGGGGAAGGGCCCCACCACAAGGGTGTAATGGGGGCAAGCCTTCCCTTGCCATTTTGGCAAGAGGCCGCTCCCAGGGATTGAACCCGTGACCTCACGGTCACAAAGCAACACCTTAGCCGGACTAAACTAGATACTGTAAAAAAAATGTTTTCTATCATTTGAAGTTTGTACCATGTTTATTTACTGATTTTCCACTTCAACAGGTTGGGAAGTTCATACAGCTAACATCTACATTTATAGGAGGGTTTGTCATTGGATTGATCAAAGGATGGTTTCTTACTCTAGTCATGCTATCCTCCATGCCTGTTTTGGCTTTTGCCGGTGCGCTTATGAGCATCATTTTGTCAAGGATGGCAGCAAAAGGCCAAAATGCCTATGAAAAAGCAGCATCCATTGTAGATCAGACTATAACTTCGATTAGAACAGTGAGATTTTTTCCCAAGTTGTGTTTTCTTTTTGAGTCAAGCTGTGTTAGTAATCATATGCGCTGTTTGCGGTTTAGGTAGCATCATTTACCGGAGAAGAACACGCAATTGCTCAGTATAATGAAGCTATTGTGATGGCCTATAAATCAGGGGTCCACCAGGGGCTGGCGGCAGGGTCGGGTCTGGGTGCTGTTCTGTTTGTCATATTTTGCAGTTATCCTTTAGCCATATGGTTTGGTGCAAGGATGATTATTCAAGGACATTACACCGGGGGTACTGTCATTACTGTCATTGTTGCTGTCTTAACTGGTTCCATGTGAGTACAGTGTTTCAATTCTCTGAATTCATTAGCCTTTTGCTCTTCATTTATGGCCTGCTTGGTTTCGGGGGAAATCTTGTTCCTGAAATACTGTTTTTCCGTGGTAGAAAATGAGGAAAATATACAAGGAATTTTTCCTGAAATACGTTCACTCATGACGGTTCCAAAGAATGATTCATGTCAGCCGACCCCAAAACATTTTGGGACTAAGGCTCTGATGTTGTTGTTGTTGTTGTTGTAACCAAACAGAGAGAAACTGGTACAAGCTACAACTCGATCTGTTTTTCTGTTAAAAACGGTTTCCCTTACAATTTCCTTATGCTTAATGACTTATATTGCTCCTCGGGCCAGTTTTACGACTTTCCCTCGTACCAAACAGAGCCTTAAATTGATTTGTACGTTTAGCTCATTAACATGATTCTCGTGTAGGTCATTAGGGGAGGCATCACCTAGCATAAGCGCATTCGCAGCAGGGCAGGCAGCAGCATACAAGATGTTTGAGACCATCAAAAGGAAACCAGCCATTAACCCTTGTGATCCTAAGGGAAAAGTACTAGATGATATCCACGGGGACATTGAGCTGGTAGATGTTTACTTTAGCTATCCAGTGAGGCCTAATGAGCATATTTTCAACGGATTATCTCTTTCGATGGCAAGGGGTACAACCACAGCTTTAGTTGGACAAAGCGGAAGTGGAAAATCAACTGTTATTAGCCTTATCGAGAGATTTTACGACCCTCTTTCCGGAGAGGTTAGAATTGATGGAATCAACATTAAAGAATTTCAGCTAAAATGGATTAGGGCAAAGATTGGGCTTGTGAGTCAAGAGCCTGTACTGTTTGGTTCATCTATCAGAAATAACATTGCTTATGGCAGAGATGGTGCTACTACTGAAGAGATTAGACTTGCTGCTGAACTGGCAAATGCATCTAAGTTCATTGATAAATTGCCACAGGTGTGTACTGCTCTACTACCTTAATCCGAAATTTATTGCCCCCATTCGACTTTTGTGATGAACTGATGTCATCAAGATCTATGATACTCGCATAGACTCGACACTTGGACATGGGTATTAGGAATATTAATAATAGTTGGGCCTCAACCATCACCTTAAGGTTTTGGTTGAGACGGTTCATCTAATATGGTATCAGAGCCAGTGTGACCGAAGGTCACGGGTTCGAATCCTGGCAACCTCAAACCCCCCCGAAAACTCACGAAGTGGAAACCCAGCACACGGTATGGGGGGCCTGTGCAAACTAACCACTCTTCAAGCCCAATGGGCATTCGAGTGAGGGAGCGTATTAGGAATATTAATAATAGTTGGGCCTCAACCATCACCTTAAGGTTTTGGTTGAGACGGTTCATCTAATAGGTATGACACTTGGATGCCTCATTTTAAACCAAAATATGCTTATTTTTCACAAAAATCGCTGAGTCCGATACTTGGACACGTACCCGTGTCTGATAATTCAAGATACAGTTTAATTTTTTGTCATGTCTGAGTAGTTACCAAAACAACTATCAGAATATCAATTGGAGTTGACATTGGTTTATTACCAGTCGACTGCGGACATATAAATATTGAACATGATCTTACTGTAAATCTCTGTTAAATTTGAAAGGGATTAGATACCCTAGTTGGTGAGCATGGAACTCAACTGTCTGGTGGGCAGAAGCAAAGAGTGGCCATAGCAAGGGCGATTTTGAAAAATCCGAGGATACTTCTGTTGGATGAAGCTACAAGTGCTCTAGATGCAGAATCTGAGAAGATTGTGCAGGAAGCATTAGACAGGATAATGGTAGATCGTACCACTGTTGTCGTTGCTCATCGCTTGAGTACTGTCAGAGATGCTGATGTAATTGCAGTCATTCACCAAGGAAAGTTGGTTGAGAAAGGTATGCCTCTGATTCTCTTTTAGCTCTGGGAATTGCTAACATACTATCTGAACGGTGCCCTAGTGTTCTTCATTACATCGAGTAATTCCTAACATACTATTTGGTTTTTCTTTTGTGCCAAAAATAAGGTTCACATGCTGAACTGCTCAACGATCCAGAAGGCGCATATTCTCAGCTTATACATCTACAGGCTAAGGAAGGCAGGCAGGTATCAAGACAGTTGACACAGACACGATCATTTATACGATCATTCAACAATCGAACATTATTGAGTAGCAACAGTTTCTCATTTTCACCACTACCAGTAGGGTTTTCAGTAAGTCCATTAAGAGAACGCGAAGATGATCTTTTTCCACCTTCAAAAGAACACCCAAAAGTTTCAGTCAAGTATCTGGCCTCTCTAAATAAGCCTGAAATCCCAGCCCTAATTCTCGGATCACTCTCCGCCATTGTAAGTGGCTTAGTCTACCCAATATTTGGAGTACTCTTTTCTGGCATTATCGCAATGTTTTACAAACCACCTCACGAGCTGAGAAACGACGCAAGGTTCTGGGCTCTAATGTTTCTAGCCTTTGGACTGGTATCCCTACTGTCAAATCCAGCCCGCGGTTATTTCTTTGCTGTGGCCGGGGGGAAGTTGATACAGAGGATTAGGGCAAAGTGCTTTGAAAGGGTAGTCCGAATGGAAGTTGGCTGGTTTGATGAGGTAGAAAATTCAAGTGGTGCTATTGGTGCCAGACTGTCTTCCGATGCTGCAAGTATACGGGCTTTAGTTGGAGATGCATTAGGCCTACTCGTTCAGAATATCGCAACTGCAATCGCTGGTTTGCTGATTGCATTCCTTGCTAACTGGATGTTAGCGTTTATTGTACTGGCTTTGATCCCGCTTATTGGAATTAACGGTTATTTGCAACTCAAATTCACCCAGGGATTCAGTGCAGATGCTAAGGTCTGTTCTTATCTATGTTACTTCGACACTTCATATGACCTCCTGTACCTGTGTCTGACACTTGATCCTTGGACATTGGTATGACACTCGGCACTTCATTTTAGACCAAAAACTTGAACATTTTTCATAAAATAGCCGTGCCCGACACTTGGATACGTACCCCTGTCCGACCCTTCAAGCCGAGTCAGAGTAACATAGGTTCTTATTACTGAATCCTGATTATTAGCAATACTATACTATTCTATTCTATTACTTCGCGTACCATATCTTACGTTTTCCTTTCCCATCTATATTTGCAGAAAATGTACGAGGAGGCAAGCCAAGTTGCTAGTGAAGCAGTCGGGAGTATGAGAACAGTTGCTTCGTTCTGTGCTGAAGAGAAGGTGATACAAGTCTACGAGGATAAATGTAAAGGCCCTGTGAAAGCTGGCATAAAAAGAGGACTAATAAGTGGGGTCGGATTCGGGATGTCCTTTGCTTTGCTTTATAGTGTCTATGCACTCAGCTTCTATGCAGGAGCACAGCTTGTTGGCCATGGAAAAGCTACATTTTCTGACGTTTTCCGAGTTAGTTCTCTTTCTTTACTCCTCCTACCCATTGTATGCTTGTTCTGTTTTAGACCGTCTCAGTCACCTGTTTACGTTTCCCCTTTAGGCAAATGTTTGGCAGCCGATTACAAATTTACCCCGATCTGTATTAGGAATATTAATAATAGTTGGGCCTCAACCATCAACTTAAGGTTTTGGTTGAGATGGTTCATCTATCATGGTATCAGAGCCAGTCTGACCGAAGGTCACGGGTTCTAATCCTGGCAACCTCAAAACCCCTCACCTCAAAACCCCTCAAAAACCACGAAGTAGAAACCAGCACACGGTATGGTTGGCCTGTGCAAACTAACCACTCTTCAAGCCCAATGGGCATTTGAGTGAGGGAGCGTATTAGGAATATTAATAATAGTTGTTGGGCCTCAACCATCACCTTAAGGTTTTGGTTGAGATGGTTCATCTATCAATCTGAGACCTTCTTGAACCCCATTTTCTTCAGTTTGTGTAAAACCTGAACGGTTGTATGAAATTGCAGGTTTTCTTTGCGCTAACAATGACAGCAGTAGGAATGTCACAATCAAGCTCACTTGCTCCGGACACTGGCAAAGCCAAGAGTGCTGCATCCTCAGTTTTTGCGATACTAAATCGCAAATCTAAGATAGACTCGAGTGATGAAACAGGAACGACCTTGGACGAGGTGAAGGGCGACATTGAACTTCAGCATGTCAGCTTCGCATATCCCACTAGACCCGATGTTCAAATTTTTCAAGGCCTCTGCTTGAGCATTCGTGCTGGCAAGGTACGTTCCATTTCGAAACAACGTAGAACTAAACTTCTTCTAATTTTAGAAAGGGTTATTTCATGCGAATAATCCAACCTATGTCCCATCTTCTCATATTAATTCATACTAACGATTAACCAAGAAAAATCCAACCTATAACCTCATTTATCTTTCATTGAACTTTAACTATTTTTAAACTCTTATTATCGGTAGGTTTGCACGCCACCTTCACTTACTTTTTGTCCAGGAAGAAGGAAAAACAAAAAGTAAGTCAAGGTGACGTGCTTGCTTACCGAAAATAAGAGTTCAAAAAGTAAGAAATCGTAAAATAAATTGAGCTTCCGTATTTCTACCAGACAGTGGCGCTTGTTGGAGAAAGTGGGAGCGGGAAATCCACAGTCATATCCTTATTACAACGATTCTATGACCCTGATTCTGGGTGCATCACCCTAGATGGGATTGAGATTCAGAAGTATAAGTTGAAGTGGCTGAGGGAACAAATGGGACTTGTAAGTCAAGAGCCTAGTCTATTTAACGACACAATTCGTGCCAACATTGCTTATGGAAAGAGCGGGAATGCGACAGAAGCTGAGATCATTGCTGCTTCAGAAAAGGCTAACGCGCACAAATTCATCTGTAGTCTGGAACAGGTATTTCTTTTGTTTAGGCCTCTAAGGCTCTAACCCTAGCCAAATGAGCTGACACAAAGTCAACCCGGAAAGAAAGCCGAATGTAGACCTAACCCGAAATGGCTAAAATGCATAGTCATGACTAGAGCTCGCAAAAGCTGACCCGACCCGTGAACCCGACCGATTCGCTCGAAACCCGACCCGATACAACCCGAGAATTGGGCGACCCGAAACCGAACTGACCCAACCCAAACCGACCCGCTAACCGATAGCAGCATTATTTTGTCCAACCCGAACCCGACCTGAACCGAATCGACCCGGCCTGTGACCCGATATTTCTCAACCCGATAGATGACGTTATAATGAACTGGCTTAATAATGGTTTAAATGACACCAAATTGATAATTCTTCTTAGTTATTTTAACTTAAACTTCAATTAATACATTTATCCATTAATTAAACATAAAATTATCATCGAAAACTAAATATATAAGATAAAATATATGTCAATAACCTGATCCGCTAATGACCCGACCCGAAGATGCCCCGACATGAACCGAACCGACCCGAACCCGTCACTAACCCGACATAACCCGAACCCGATATGACCCGACCCGTAACCAACCCGAGTGACCCGATTGCCACCTCTAGTCATGACCCAAAATAACCTGGAAATGACCGACTTGCCTTATCTGCATCGGATGACCTAAAAACGGTCTTCAGCAGACTGAACCTTACCTCGGAATGACCTGCCGATCCAACGTAAATAGCCCAATTACCCGGTTGCAGCAACAAAACTTGCATTTATCTAATGAAAAGGTTCGGTATCAGTCAGCTTTACAATGCTTAACTCAACTGAATACAGAATCTGAAACACTGCAGGGCTATGATACATTAGTTGGCGAACGAGGAGTACAATTATCAGGAGGGCAGAAGCAGCGAGTTGCCATAGCACGAGCTATAGTAAAAAACCCGAGAATTCTTTTGTTAGATGAGGCTACAAGTGCACTTGATGCCGAGTCTGAGAAAGCGGTGCAGAATGCACTGGAACAAGTCATGATTAACCGAACTACAGTCATTGTTGCTCACAGATTATCCACCATTAAGAACGCTGATGTTATTGCAGTCGTGAAAAACGGGGTTATTGCTGAACGAGGAAGTCACGAGAAATTAATTCGTCTCAAAGATGGAGCGTATGCGTCTTTAGTCGCTGTTCATATGAATGCATCCTCGTCTTGACTGATACCAAAAAGCCACATTTTTTGTTCATACTGTCAATATTTTGATGATTATGTATCGATTTTAAGGATGTGCATTGTGCAGTAGTCGGCGCGTTTTTGTTTATTGCCCGAGGTATCAAACGATACTCGGGTTTTTCGTTCATTTCTCAGACATAATAAAGTCTTAGAATTAGCAAGTTATTATCTTCAGCGAAATTTCTAGGTCTGCCACTGGTAAAACCGCTTCAGGAAAATCAGGATGTTCTGTTACGGTGATCTAAAGAAAATAAGTTAAACCGTAAGCACCGTAATCAAATCGAAAAATGGTTGAAGCTTTAGCATTGTTTGTACAAGAAGCAGCAACCTAATCAGGCTTGTCTGGCTATGCGAGCGTAGACACTTTCCTTTCTGAGTTAAAAAAATAACAACTAATACACAAGCAAATTCACAACTAAGGATAGGAAGAAAACACTAGCACAGGCTCACTCGGGACTCGGGAATCGGGCCTAATCGGTAATCGGTAATCGTAACTAGCTAACAAGGCTGCAGAAATTCACTACCACAGCTGCTCCCTCCTATCGCGCCACCATCTCCACCTGAAACCGTTTCAAATATATGCTTAATAACATATGAATCGGAAAATAACATGACATCATCTGAGGATACTGAGTCTCAATACAGCCTTCTCACGCGCAGATGTAAGATCCATTAAATTGGTCATTCGGGTCTAGTCTGGGTTTGGACACTTTGGGCCGGGTCAATTTTGGGTCATTAATTATTGGGTCATCTCTGGGTTATGATTTTGCCTTAGATAAGTCGCTTTTGAGTCGGGTCAAGCATCTCTGGTCGGGTCATATTTAGGTCAATGATACATGTACCACCCAAGCGCGCGCTACTATTGTGCATTAAACCGTAAGAAATTAAACTCACCAGTAAAAATCCCATCTGGGTCGGACTTTAGTCATACGGTTGTGGCCATACGGGTAATCCGTTTCAGCCCGACGAGTATTTTGGAAGGCACAACACCCAATACAATAGACACCAATTAGCAAAATAAGAACAACCACATTAAGAACAGACAGTTTATGCCAGTCTCTTCTGATCGTCTCAAGTACTCCGGCTTTACACGAATCGCAGTCGTAACACAACATTGACGGGTCGTTGTTCCACTTATAACAATCCGGATCCTGATCCTGACCCATCAGTACCGGTGCTTCTCCGTATGTGCACGATGTTGGTGGTTTACAGCATCCCGACTGCATCCATTTTTACAAATGCATACGCGTTAAACCAGTTAATTTAGTACGGACCATAACCCGACTGCATGCAGTAAAAGGTTTTGTCCGGAGTTTTGACACGGGATTATATATATTGTCACGTTCTTAGGTCTAAGACTTAATTAAACGTAGACTATCCATCAATTGATCTAAGTGCTTACGGTTTAGTAACAAGTCACTAATCGTATTATTGTACGTATTATTATAAAACCATATACTTCTATAAAACCGTCTCATATAAATTTTTCTGCAGTCTCGGAAGAGAAAACTTGCTCCTAATAGCGAGACATGGGAAAACACAAATACGTGTGTGAGACAATTTTACATAAATTTATCGTAAAATGGGATTCTTTTAGTAACCATTTATACCCGCTTTTACAACTATATTTATTGTAAAATCGCTTTATACAAAATTAGCTCGGTTAGTTAAGGAAAAAAGTTAACTTTAGTTCAAATTTGAATTAAAATTATTTTGTATAGGAAAAAAAAATGAAAAATAGCAAGTCTCGTTTCAAATGGGTATTCGTCCGGAGTTAAAACAGATAAAACATGAACATTTTCCGATATAATATTATCACCATTTATTATCACAAAGTGAGGACAATTTTACTTATAACTTTTTATCACTAAATAGTCGCAATTTATTATAAAATGGTGACATTGTTCTCGTTTTAAGTTAAGATCACCTGAAATCGAAATTATAATTTGGAAAAAAAAAGTAACTTTAGTTGAAATTTGAATGAGAATTACAACCACATTACTTTAAAACCGCATTACACGAGGCTAAGACTCGCTTCTTTCTAGCTTAACTTTAGTTTATTTAAGTTTTCCTTAGCTATATTCTGTTAAGTTTTATTTACGTTCTATCAATTATATTCAGTTACCCTCTTCACAAAATTAACTTTTAATTAAACTAAATTAACTCCAATAATTCCGTTCTATTCAATTTAGTTCAGTTAAGCGGTGCTCCTTTAATTTAATTCAGCTCATTTCAGCCGATAAGAACGGGTCTAACTCGGTTAAGGAAAAAAAGTTAACTTTAGTTGGAATTTGAATCAAAATTATTTAATTTTTTTATGGGGAAGAACATAGCATGTTAAAAAAAATCAGCTTTATGAGAAAGTGGAGCATATTTATTTATTGTAAGAATGAATTCTCTGCCAAATTATTTTTACTTTTTCAACTTTTAAAGAATATTATTGTTAGGTTAAAATGCTACACTTGTAATTAATTTGATTCTTTTACTACTTTTTCCCGATCATTCCCTTGTCTAAAAGTGATCCATGATGGTGATTTGGTGAGATTCTCTTCCGATAATTATTGTGTGCGATCGTTGTATAATGCGACATGTAAAAAATGTTCATTTAAGATAAACGGTGACTAAAAAATAAAAAATAGGGTTATTTAACAAAAATAATCTGAAATATAGATAACAGACTACATGTTGGTCCATCAATATAATTTTTTTTCGTTTAAATTAACGCAGTATATCGCGGTTGGGAATCGAACTTCTAGATTTACATGCATATATGCAAGGTCTTTGTTAATATCCATGGCATAAAATTAAAATGAACAAGATTAGCTAAAATAATCCAAATTAGAAAATAAAAAAAGTCGTCAATAAATGCATAAAAGCTATGAATGAAGGATTATATGATATAGTACAACCTTTTCTATCACTTTTTATTATCCTCATTTGAATTTTATGGAGAGACTTTTGAATAATTTAATTTAAAAATTTCGACAAATATATTTATAATGTTTTTTCTTTTTTGAGTTACGTAATTTTTTAACTTCCTCTATGACAAAAAAAAAGGTATTTGAAGACGGCAACAACAACAATAACATCAAGCCTTAATTCAAACTGATTTGAGATCAGTTGACAAAAGTCAGCTTTTAAAACCGTTGTCCGTGAGTGATCGCACACCACAATAAAAGTATCGAAGAAAAATATAAAACTTAGTACATATCATTATATTCGTTATGAAATTTATTTTCATTAGGTTATATTTGGTACAAAAATAATATTTATTCATATATTTAAATAGAACATTTTTGAAATATGAAAATAATGTTTTATTCATATATTCAAATTAAAACATCATATCACCCCTGTAAAGCGATCTTACACAAATCTATCGTAAAATAAACTCTATTAATAACTATGTTTCACTCTTTAATATGGTTATATTATCCACCACGCTTACTGTATAAATAAAATAACGTTTTTTTAATATATGCCCTATAAACAGAACACACAAGTTAAAAATATAACATCAAAAGTTGATCTCCAAACTAATATTTACCATAATTAACGAAATTATTTAATAATTATTTTCTCTAATCGGAGCACACATTAAAAAAATCGATAAGCGAATATAAATAGTACTCCGTATAAGATTGAATAATTGTATTTATTCATAAAATAACGGTTTTTTTAATATGTGCTCTATGAACAGAACAACAACAAGTTAAGAATATAACATCAGAAGTCGATCTGCAAACTAATATTTACCATAATTAACGAAATTACTCAATAAACATTTTCTCTAATCAGTCAGGGCAGACGTTAAAAAAATCGATAAACGAAAATAAACCGTACCTGAACCGGAGACATATCATTTCTCATATAATCAACAGGAGTCCAAGCAGCAACATTATTACAAGTCTTAGACCCAAAGACACATCCTTTAACACTACCCCAATTCTTAGGGTCCTTAACTCTATCCCTTAACCAAATTGAATAATCTTGTAAATGATATTCCTTATAAACCCGACCCGGAATCGGAGACCCGCCACCTTGACCCGTAACCACGAACCCGAAAACCGTAATTATCATTAAACCAATTATTAATATTAACATTACTACTAAGTACACCCATAATGCCCATGCAACGTGAAAACATGCACCTATAAATCCTGCTAATGACACTATTAATATTATAAACCCTATAATTAAAAGAGGTGTTTGTAAGAAATTTTCACATGTTGTACTATTTCTTGCCATTTTTAACCCGGCACCGATGATTGGGATCGATGTTAGTAGGGTAAATAGGTTTAGAAACCCTATTACTGTGTTACTAAACCGGTACATGGTTAATTACAGTCGATATTTTATTATCCTAGTGTTTCAACAGCTCTGATGACGGGTTTTCAGGGTGAAGGGTTTTGTGTATGGTAATTACTAATTATCCAGTGTTTTAAGGGTACTGATGATGACGGGTTTTTAGGGTGAAGGTTTTTGTGTAGGGTAATTAATTATCCCAGTGTTTTAAGGGTTCTGATGACGGGTTTTTAGGGAGAAGGTTTTGTGTATGGTAATTATCCCAGTGTCTTAACAGTTCTAATAACGGGATTTTAGGGTGAAGGTTTTTAGGGAGAAGGTTTTGTGTATGGTAATTATCCCAGTGTCTTAACAGTTCTAATAACGGGATTTTAGGGTGAAGGTTTTTAGGGAGAAGGTTTTGTGTATGGTAATTATCCCAGTGTCTTAACAGTTCTAATAACGGGATTTTAGGGTGAAGGTTTTTGTGTATGGTAATTATCCCAAACACTGCTCTAATGACGGCTTTTTTGGGTGAAGGTTTTTATGTTGGTGTTGGTGTATGTTAATTATCCCAGTGTCTTAAGAGCTCTGATGACAGGAACCCTAATGACGGTTTTTTAGTGTGAAGGTTCTTGTGTAGCCCTAATGACGGTTTTTAGAATGAAGGTTTTTGTGTATGGTGATTACCCCAGTGTTTTAAGAGCTCTGAAGACGGGTTTTTAGGGTGAATTTTTTGTGTGTATGGTATTGATGTATGTTAATTATCCCAGTGTCTTAAGGGCTCTGACGACGGGTTTTAGGATGAAGTTTTTTGTGAATGGAATTGTGAGGAGAAAGGGGAGAGGTTTAGGGAAAAGAGGAAATAAAGCAAATGAATCTCCACTATATATTAAGTGATGGTGTGAATGTGTGATGGCTAGTGGTTTTCCATGATCAAAAGGGTATCAAGGTTATACTTTTTTGTATGTGTAATGATTTTGTATTGATTGAATAGAATATTACTCCCCCTACCCGAGAAGGGTAAAAACGTAATAAAACCGTCCAAATAGTACCAAACGGGACACTTTAACGAATAAAGAAAAATGGCAAACGGGACACTTATCTTGGGTAAGAGGGAGTATATTTAATCTCTTAGCTACAAAGAAATTATAGTTGTTTTTGTTAAATGGTGTTTAGAATAAATCAAATTAATAAAATGGATATAAGATGAATGAAATTATCGAAAATGGGTACACGTAGAATAGAAAGAAAGCCTCTAGCTGAGCGACTTCATCTCAGATCTTAGCTTATAGTTAACACGAAATTTAAGGGAAGGAAAACTCGAGAAATTAACTAAACAGCCAACATCGTGACTTTATTGACAAAATGAGCTTCGATTAGTTAATATAAATTGTCGTTTTAAAATTAATTTATATCCAACTTACGCCGGATTGTCTACTTTATCCATACTAAAAAACATAATAAACGTAAAAGCATAAACACGATTTAATTAAAACAGAGTTATAGAAATGATCGGAACGGAGGAACTTAAAAAATAAGATAGGAACATAAATATGACTCATATATATGAGTAGTTTATTAGAATAAAGAGATGCTATCAATCCTTATCTTGGGCCAATTAATTAGAATAACTTTTGAACAACAATTCCTTCCTTGATTCCTTTTGCAACTCCACTAGTATTGGCTTTAAACAACTTGAGAACAATTTGGATGTCTTTTGTGTATTTTATTCTTATTAATTTGGCCATACTTCAACTTGAAATTATTAATAAATAAGATATTGAAATAATAAAATATAAAGTTCGTGTTTGGTTAAGATAATTGCTCAAACTCGTTTTATAATTATGATATTAACGATAGGAAATACAGTATGTATTTAGTGTTGGTGGTCGGCCTCGTTTTTAGAATCTCTACTGAAATGATAGAAAATAAGATGTAATTTTACACCGTTGAAAAACTTGCGTATAAACCGTAAACTGCCGGATTCCGATGTCATCTCCGACGATCCATTACAATAAAAATTCAACAATCTTCCCATCAATCTCCTTTTGTACATCATTAACTATTTCAGGGTAAGATAATTGCTCAAACTCGTCTTTTAATTATGAGATTAAAGATAATTTTACACGGTTGAAAAACTTGCATACGATCCGTAAACTGTAGGATTCCGATGTCATCTCCGACCACTCATTACAACAAAATTTCAACAATTTCCCAAACAATCTCCTTTTGTACATCATTAACTATTCCTTCGGACCATGTCAAAAAAAAAAAAAAAAAAAAAACTATTCCTTCGGAAAATAAAAAACTAAGATAGATGGTTAGGAAGATGGACTCAGGTGAAGCGCGACTAGGCTAGCATATAACCCGTCTTTTAGATGGATTAGCTTTTCGTGCTTTCCTTTCTCGGCTATGACACCATTTTTCAGCACCGCGATCACATCAGCATTCTTAATGGTTGATAACCTGTGAGCAACGATGACTGTAGTGCGATTCAGCATGACTTGATCCAATGCATCCTGCACAACTTTCTCAGATTCAGCATCAAGTGCACTCGTAGCTTCATCCAACAATAGGATTCTTGGATTTTTTACTATGGCACGAGCAATTGCAACGCGTTGTTTTTGCCCTCCTGATAATTGCACTCCTCGTTCCCCAACGATTGTATCATAACCCTGGAAATAATATTCACTCGGTCCCAATCAATGGCTTCTGGGGTTCTGGGTTCGTATGAGTTGAAGTATACTAGTTTTGTACCAATGCACATTACCTGCTGCAAGCTAGAGATGAACTTGTGAGCATTTGCCTGTTCCGCAGCAGCGATGATTTCGGCTTCTGTGGCATTCCCTCCCTTTCCATAGGCAATGTTGGCACGAACCGTGTCATTGAATAGAGTCGGCTCTTGACTGACAAGACCAATTTGTTGCCTCAACCATTGCAACTGGAACTTCTGAATTTCAACTCCGTCTATGGTGATACATCCAGAATCGGGATCATAAAATCTCTGCAACAACGATATTACTGTCGATTTTCCACTCCCACTTTCTCCAACAAGAGCCACAGTCTGGCATTCAATCACAAGACATTAATATTTGCATAGAACAGAGAATCAAGTACCATTAGTATCAGAGCCAGTGTGACCGAAGGTCACGGGTTCGAATCCTGACAACCTCAAAACCCCTCGAAAACTCACGAAGTGGAAACCCAGCACACGGTATGGGTGTGGGGGAGCCTGTGCAAACTAACCACTCTTCAAGCCCAAAGGGCATTCGAGTGAGGGAGCGTATTAAGAATATTAATAATAGTTGGGCCTCAACCATCACCTTAAGGTTTTGGTTGAGATGGTTCATCTATCAACTATAATGTTTTCAAAAGTACCTTTCCGTGATGAACATTCAAGCAAAAATCTCGGAATATCTGAACATCAGGTCTACTGGGATATGTAAAGCTCACATGCTGAAACTCAATGTCACCCTTAACCTGTTCCAAAGTCATCCCTGATTTGTCGCTTGGATCAATCTTAGATTTGCGATCCAGAATTGCGAACACAGAAGCAGCAGCAGTATTGGCTTTACTAGTGTCAGGAGCGAAGGAGCTTGATTGTGATATTCCTACTGCCGCCATGGCTAATGCAAAGAAAACCTGCAAATTATCAAATCTTAGATGTTTAACAAAACTCCATCACAGCAAGTACCATGCTTTGAGCACAAATATTTACTCGGAAAACTTCAGCAAAAGTTGTTTTCCCATGGGCAACAAACTGAGCTCCTGCATAAAAACTAAGGGCATACACACAATAAAGTAAAGCAAAGGACATTCCGAAACCCACACCACTAATAAGTCCTCGCTTGATTCCAGCTTCCATCGGGGCTTCACATTTCTTTTCATAAAGCTGCATTACCTTCTCCTCGGCACAGAACGACGCAACAGTTCTTATACTCCCTACTGCATCATTAGCAACATGGCTGGCCTCCTCATATTTTTTCTGCAATCATAGAAAAAGATGTAATTATCAGCTGAACTAACCTGTAAAGCCAATGTGGCTTATGGGTTATGACCTGGGATCGGAACCCACGAACATTAGATGCAGCTCCCTTCAGACTAGACAAAAGATTAACTGATTCTGAACTAGGTTCGTAACCATTCATCACTAAAATGGCCTTCAGGCTCCCCTTACACACACACAGTCACACACACACACACACACACAACAACAACAACAACAACAACAACAACATCAGAGCCTTAGTCCCAAAATGTTTTGGGGTCGGCTGACATGAATCATCCCTTGGAACCGTCATGAGTGAACTCTCATCTCAACAAGAGAAAAAAGGACAAGAAAAAAACGGAAGTGGAGTGAAACAAAAAATGGAAGGCAAAGGGGTTTTATAAATTTTAAATCGAACTTATCACATGTATAAAAACCCAAAAAAATAAATCAAGAATAAAGTTTAAAGTGATTTTGAGAAACGAAGTAAAAATTAAAATAAGAGTTTTGGAGGAAAAAGTGTAACAAATCCAAAAAAAAAAAAAAAAAAAAAAAAAAGACGGACAGTGAGAAATTATCTAATCCTGAATCCCGACTTGTTCAACAAATAATATTTTCAGTCAGATAGGCAAAAGTAAATATGTGGAGAGAATAATGAGAAAGAGTGAGTGAAAACCTTAGCATCTTCACTGAAGCCTTTCATGAATTTCAGTTTTAAATAGTCATTGAGAACTAAGAGGGGAAACATTGCAAGGATAATAAATGCTAAGATCCAATTTGCAAGGAAAGCAATCAGCAGGCCAGATATCGCTGAAGCAAGATTTTGGACGAGCAAACCAAGCGCATCTCCCACTAAACCACGCACACTTGCAGCATCAGACGACAACCTTGCGCCAATTGCACCACTTGAATTTTCAGGCTCGTCAAACCAACCGATCTCCATGTGGACTACTTTCTCGAAGCACATTGATCGTATCCTTTGTATTAATTTACACCCAGCCACTGCAAAGAAGTAGGCTTGCGCTGGGTGTGAAAGTAGTGATGCCACTGCAAATACTATAAACATTAGCGCCCAAAACCTTGAATCCTCTCTCAACTCATGAGGTGTCTTGAAAAACAGTTTGATCACAAATGAAAAGAGTACACCAAACAAGGGATATAAAACACCACTGGCAATGGCAGCTAGTGCTCCAAGAATAAGTGTTGGTATTTCGGGCTTGTTAAGAGCAGCAATACGCCTAATCGAGACATGTGGCCTTTCTTCAGGATGTCCCTCAAAGTCACGGTCAGGCGTGGAAGTCTCATCAATATCTATGGGTACTCCAACTACTGAGAAAGAGAGATGCTTGCTGCTCACCCTCTCGGAAGACCGGAGAGTTGATGATCGCAATGGTGATATTTTCTTACTTGCCTGTCCTAACATATCCCCCTTATCTTTATCAGATTGTCCAGAGCCTTTAGTCATTTCCTGTAAATGTATAAGTTGAGAATATGCTCCCTCTGGATCCTTGACTAATTCAGAGTGCTCACCTGGTTTTGCGCATAGTGAAGCAACAATCTCAAATCATGTATGAAAAAAACCAAGTGTGTCAAATCAAAAGCTATTTGCCAATTACAACACAACCAACATAGTCAAGGAACGACAATAGTACCCTGGTGCCTTAAAAGGCTTCAACCTATGACCAGGTAAGGGAACCCACAAGTACACACAGCCTAGCCCAACTGTTGAACGCGGAAAAGCAATTTCGGGTGACTCATGATGAAAATTACATAATAAATTGCATCAGTCAACAGCTACATCACAATAACATTAGTATAGAGACTTTAGTGACCCATATTGCTATTCAATCCCGATCTAAATCAAAAGAACTTGGGCAGTTTGTGGCTCTTATGGAAATGCAATTTATGCAAACACATCACAGTCAACAAACTCGGACAATAATTCTCAACGAACCCCAAAAATCCAAAGTATTTCAAAGAATTAAGCACTGACAAGGAAAAAAGGAGTGACAAATTGTGGAGCGTTTATTGCATAATGAAGTTACACGCTTACCTTTCTCAACCACCTTTCCTTGCTGAATGACTGCAATGAAAGCAGCATTACGCACTGTACACAAGCGATGTGCAACTACAACAGTTGTTCTGTTTACCATTATCCTGTCTAATGCTTCCTGCACGACCCTCTCAGATTCTGCGTCAAGTGCACTAGTAGCTTCATCCAAAAGTAAGATGCGTGGATCCTTCAAAATGGCTCGTGCTATGGCGATCCTCTGCTTCTGTCCACCAGATAATTGAGTTCCGTGCTCACCGACCAATGTATCTAGTCCCTACACGATATGTTTGCCAGCGATTTTGAGTTTAATTGTTGAAGAAAAAAGATATTCCACAAAAGGGAAAAAAAAAACATACGGTGTTAACCTGTGGCAATTTATCAATAAACTTGAAGGCATTTGCGAGCTCAGTGGCAGTTCTTATCTCTTCGTCTGTAGCTCCGTCTTTTCCATACCCAATGTTATCTCTGATTGAAGAACCGAACAATACTGGCTCTTGACTTACAAGGCCGATTTTCTGCCTTAACCATCTTAGCTGATAGTCTTTTATATTGATTCCATCAACTAATACTTCTCCAGCATTTGGATCATAGAATCTCTCAATTAAGCTTATAACAGTTGATTTGCCACTGCCACTTTGTCCAACTAATGCTACAGTTGTTCCACTTTCGATTAAAAGCGAAAATCCACGAAAAATTTGCTCATCTGGTCTGGCTGGATAACTAAAATAAATGTCTCTCAACTCAATATCTCCATGAATATCATCTAGAATTTTCCCACTTGGATCATAAGGATCAATATCTGCCTTCCTGTTGATGGTTTCAAACATCTTGTATGCCGCGGCTTGACCTGTGGCAAATGCGCTCATGCTCGGTGATGCTTGCCCTAGAGACCTATATCAATTGTATTAGTTTTCTTTCTGATATATTATTGATGCAATGAAGAAATCTAAAGAGTGTCTGGTAATTTTGAATATAATCATTTATTTTTATGATTGAATCGAGAATACTCACATCGAACCAGTCAAGACCGCTATAATCACGCTGATGACATCACCTCCAGTATAATGCCCTTTAAGAATCAGACTTGCCCCAAACCATATGGCTAAGGCATAACTGCAGAAGATGACAGACATAACGACTCCAACTCCTATTCCGGCAGCCAATCCTTCCTTAACACTTGATTTGTAGGCAGTGACAATAGACTTGTTGTATTCGGTAATTGCTTGTTTTTCCCCTGTAAAGGAAGCCACCTGAAGCAGAACAAATTACAGACTTTTAGTGTCAAAACAAGAGATGTGGACAACTAACTTCATAAATCAAGGCAATGTACTCACTGTTCTGATTGAACCTATAGTTTGCTCCACGATAACTGCTGCCTTTGCGTAAGCAGATTGACCTTGTGTCGCCATTTTTGATAAAAACATGCCCAAAAGTGCACCAGCAAACACAAGAGGAGGTATCGAAGACAGCATGACAACAGTAAGAAGCCATCCTTTGATGAAGGCAATGACAAATCCTCCAAGGAAGGTACAAATTAACTGTATAAATTGCGCTACCTATACATTTGAAGAAAAAAGATAATACATAAGTTTAAGGATTTTTTAGCAAACGGTACCTTAGGTCACTATGCGCATAGATACCTTACATTATCAAGTAACAACAAATTTTTTCTGTCAAAAAAATTAATTTTACGTATTTGCATGCAAATAGACCTAAATGTAAGGTACCTTCTGTCAAAAAATCCTAAGTTTATCGAGTAATAAAATATTGCCTTCTCTCCCATGGCATCTTGTATAAGAACAGTATCACCCGACATCCTCCCAATAACCTCTCCTGTGTTTACTTCTTTGTCAAAAAATGCGACATCTTGCCTGAGAATAGTTTTCAGGTACAAGTTCCTCATTCTCGATGCCTGTCTTTCGCCTGTTACCATCCAGCAAGCCACCTCTACAACAAGATATATAAGTTGATAACCAGTTCATTCATATAAGACATAGGGTTAACTATGCTTACGAAGGAATGAAGCTATTCCTGATGCAATGGCCAACTAGACGAATTTAAGAGCCACCTACAGTGAAAATCCCCGCTCGTTAGAAGCGCAAAATGGGCATGTTCAATCCCATATGAGTACAGCTCGGAAGAAAAATCACCTGAGAGACAACATGGACGACATGTTTAGTATTTTGATTCTGCCCAAAAGCATCAATGAGATCACCTAAAAGGATGGCCAACAAAGGCATCAACATACCATTTCCAGCAGCACCAATCGAACCAATGATCATCAATGCCTTATCAGTAGAGTCTGCAAAAGAGAACAGCGTGTAGAACGGGACTTTCTTAGCGGCTTCAGTCACTTTCTTTCCTGTCTCGTAATGATTTAGTCCTGCAGCTTCGCCAGTGAAAGTTGTCGCTTCATCGACTCCACTCATGGCCTCGACAATTTTAACCAACCTTCTCTGAGACTTAAAGATGATACTTGGTTACCTGTCATGAGCAGCAACACCCATGTCTCAGGACTAAATATTCGAGTACCCTAATGGAACCGCGACCCTCTCTCATTTCCGAACATTTATACAGTTATACTACAAGCTAACAACCATTTTTCAGCAATACCCTTTTGTTCCATACCACTATATTACCTGTTATTATAAGTTGGGACAACAATGAGCTAGTTCCGCCCCCGCCCCTGTATCGCACAACACAAAACGACTGTTTCCAAATGACCCGTGATGAAAACCGTGTCGATAAATACGTCTACCACTCTTAGTTCAAAATGATAACTTTGATCAAACCATGGTACAGCAGGAAGATATGCGTGAAAATAATGTCAAAAAATTGCAGTGACTCAGCTAGGCATTTCATCAAACACTTGGTGTGCATAAAACATTAGTAATGCGATAAGTTCTGCAAAAAATGAATTCACCAGATCATCATCATCATCTGCCGTTACCGAACAAATGAATCTTATCGGCATACGGTTTTTATAATTACCACTTGTGCGACCGTTATATGATACGATGAATACAAATTTATTGCTTTTATAATAAACTACAATAAATTACGATCATTTTACGTTAAAAAGTGATCACTCTAAATAGTTACTATTATTATTCTATAATAATAAAAAATGAATCTTAACCGAGTGTTCTGCGAAATGTTGGGTTCGAATCTCCTGGATGACCTGACTTGGTCGGGTACGTGGTGGTTAGCATTGTATTATTGTATTCGGGTTTTATAATTAGCAGGTGCGACCGTCGTATATTATAAATTAAAATTTATTACTTTTATGACAAATTACGATTATTTTATGTTAAAAGTAATCCCATTAAATAGATTATTTTATAATAATAGGAAATGATTGTTTTTTGACATGAAATAATCGCTTCTAAAATAGTCAGACCACACGACAGTTTTTTAGTATAATTTGTGTTTGAAAAATTACAAAACGGTACAATATTACTTTTATTTTATTTTTTTAACTTTCTGCGTTCAAGGAGATATTGCAAGGGTAACTTAGTATTTAGAGATAAAATAAGGTAAAAAAAACAAAGGGTAATTCCGATAATGTTTTGTTATTTTGACAAAATTCACGTGGTACTCGACCTTTTAGTAATATATTTACCGTTAAATACTGTAATGACAAACGATTTATTGAGTTGTTGAACTCGGGGAAAAATTAGTTACAAACTCGTACAACTAACTTTAACTAACTATTACTCGCACCAAATACCCTCACCGTTCTGAACAAAAAAAAAAAAAAAATACAACTCATTACAACAAAACTTCAAATGTTTTCCGATCGATTTTTGTACATCATTAACTATCCCGTCACGAAAAAAAAAAGTATACAATTGAATAATAACCGATATACACCGCAACAGGTCTCTAGCCAAGACGGGAATCATATTCAAGATGCGCTCATGTGCAGCGCGACTAGACTAGCATATAACCCGTCTTGTATATGGATTAACTTTTCGTGCTTTCCTTTCTCGGCTATGACACCGTTTTTCACCACCGCGATCACATCAGCATTCTTAATGGTGGATAGTCTGTGAGCAACAACGACTGTGGTTCGGTTCACCATAACTTTATCCAATGCATCCTGCACTACTTTTTCAGACTCGGCATCAAGTGCGCTGGTTGCTTCATCTAACAATAGGATTCTTGGATTTTTTACTATGGCGCGAGCGATTGCAACTCGTTGTTTTTGCCCTCCTGATAACTGCACGCCTCGTTCCCCGACAACTGTATCGTAACCCTGAATATGATTTTCACTCGATCAAGTTAATGATACGAAATATATTCAACAAAAAAAAAATGACAATAAACCAAGTGGTGTTAGTCCAGTGATAACTGAGTTAACCCTTAAAACTTGCAGAAATGCAGGAGTTGAGAGGTCTTAGGTTCGATTACCAGTTGAGGCGATGATCACTTGGCCACTGCATCCCCCGAAGGGGTGGCTTACATGGTCATGTGGTGGTGCGGGAATGCATGGACCCGGGGGCAAAAAAAAAAGATGACAATAGTTTTGTACCAATGCACATTACCTGCTGCAAGCTAGAGATGAACTTGTGAGCATTTGCCTGTTCGGCAGCAGCGATAATCTCAGCTTCTGTCGCGTTCCCTCCCTTTCCGTAGGCAATGTTGGCGCGAATCGTGTCATTGAACAGAGTCGGCTCTTGACTGACAAGACCAATTTGTTGCCTCAACCATCGCAACTGGAACTTCTGAATTTCAACCCCGTCTATGGTGATACATCCAGAATCGGGATCATAAAACCTTTGCAACAACGACACTACTGTCGATTTTCCACTCCCGCTTTCTCCAACAAGAGCCACAGTCTGGCATTCAATCACAAGAAATTAATATTTGCATAGAACAGAGAATCAAGTACCATTAGTATCAGAGCCAGTGTGACCGAAGGTCACAGGTTCGAATCCTGACAACTTCAAAACCCCTCGAAAACTCACGAAGTGTAAACCCAGCACACGGTATGGGGAGCCTGTGCAAACTAACCACTCTTTAAGCCCAATGGGCATTCGAGTGAGGCAGCGTATTAAGAATATTAATAATAGTTGGGCCTCAACCATCACCTTAAGGTTTTGGTTGAGATCGTTCATCTATCAACTACTATAATGTTTTCAAAAGTACCTTTCCGTGATGAACATTCAAGCAAAAGTCTCGGAATATCTGAACGTTGGGTCTAGTGGGATATGTGAAGCTCACGTGCTGAAACTCGATATCACCCTTAACTTGTTCCAAAGTCGTTCCTGATTCGTCACTTGGGTCAATCTTAGATTTACGATCCAGAATCGAGAACACAGAAGCAGCAGCACTCTTGGCTTTACTACTGTCAGGAGCCAATGAGCTTGATTGTGATATTCCTATTGCTGCCATGGCTAGTGCAAAGAAAACCTGCAATTTCAAATCTTAGATGTTTTAACAAAATTCTACGAGAGAAAATACAGCGTTTTTAGCACAAATACTTACTCGGAACACTTCAGCAAAAGTTGTTTTCCCATGGGCGACAAGCTGAGCTCCTGCATAAAAACTGAGGGCGTAGACAGAGAAGAGCATAGCAAAAGACATCCCGAAACCCACACCACTAATAAGCCCTCGCTTGATTCCAGCTTCCATCGGGGCTTCACATTTCTTTTCATAAAGCTGCATTACCTTCTCTTCTGCACAGAACGAGGCAACGGTTCTTATACTCCCTACTGCATCATTAGCAACATGGCTAGCCTCCTCGTATTTTTTCTGCAATCATAGGAAAGGAAACCCATCAATATTAGATGCAGCTCGCTAAGATGTAGTACTCGTGAACTAGTCTCGTAACTAGAGGTGGCAATCGGGTCACTCGGGTCGGTTACGGGTCGGGTCAAAGCAGGTCGGGTATCGGGTTCGGGTTATGTCGGGTTAGTGGCGGGTTTGGGTCGGTTCGGTTCATGTCGGGTCATCGGCGGGTGACAATTCGGGTCGGGTCAGGTTATTGACATATATTTAGTTTTAGATGATAATTTTATGTTTAATTAATGGATAGATGTATTAATTGAAGTTTAAGTTAAAATAATTAAGAAGAATTATCAATTTGGTGTCATTTAAACCATTAGTAAGCAAGTTCATTATAACGTCATCTATCGGGTTGAGAAATATCGGGTCACAGACCGGGTCGGTTCGGGTCGGGTTCGGGTTGGACAAAATAATGCTGCTATCGGTTAGCGGGTCGGTTCGGGTTGGGTCAGTTCGGGTCGCCCAATTCTCGGGTAGTATCGGGTCGGGTTTCGGGCGGGTCAGCTTTTGCCAGCTCTACTCGTAACTCGTTATCACCAAAACCTTAGCAAAAAAAAAATATCAGGAAAGAATAATGAGAAAGAATGAGTAAAAACCTTAGCATCTTCACTGAATCCTTTCATTAACTTCAGTTGAAAATAGCCGCTAAGTCCTAAGAGAGGGATCATTGCAAGAATAATGAAAGCTAAGATCCAATTTGCAAGGAAAGCAATCAGCAGGCCAGATATTGCTGAAGCAAGATTTTGGACGAGCAAACCAAGCGCATCTCCCACCAAACCACGCACACTTGCAGCATCAGACGACAACCTTGCGCCAATTGCACCACTTGAATTTTCAGGCTCGTCAAACCAGCCGACCTCCATGTGGACTACTTTCTCGAAGCACATTGATCTTATCCTTTGTATTAACTTACAGCCAGCCACTGCAAAGAAGTAGGCTCGAGCTGGGTATGAAAGTAGTGATGCCACAGCAAATACTACAAACATTAGCGCCCAAAACCTTGAATCTGATCTCAACTCATGAGGTGGCTTGAAAAACATTTTGACCACGCTCGAAAACAGTACACCAAACAACGGAAATATAACCCCGCTGGCAATAGCAGCTAGCACACCGAGAATAAGTGTTGGTATTTCGGGCTTGTTAAGAGCAGCAAGACGCCTAATAGAGACTTCTGGCCGTTTTTCAGGATGTCCTTCCACGTCACTGTCAGGCGTGGAAGTTTCACCAATGCCTATGGGTACTCCAACTACTGAGAAAGAGAGACGATTGCTGCTTAGCCTCCCGGAGGACCCGATACTTGATGATCGTAGGGATGATCTTTTTTGACTTTCCTGTCGTAATATAATCCCGTCTTTATCAGATTTTGCAGTGTCTTTAGTCATTTCTTGTAAATGTATAAGTTGGGAATATGCTCCCTCTGGATCCTTCACTAACTCGGAGTGCTGACCTGGTTTTCCGCATAGCGAAGAAACAAATCTCGATCAGAAGCTATTTACCAATTACCACATAAACCGACATAGTCAAAGAACAACGGTACCCTGGTGCCTGAAAAGGCCCCGGCCTATGCCATATAAAAGAACCCACATGTACACGGCTTGACCCATGTGTTGAACACAGAGAGACAATTTCGGAAGACTCGTGATGAAAAATTAGATCATGAAGGGGATCAGTCGACAGCTACTTCACAATAACATGAGCATAGAGACTTTGTGAGCCATACTGCTATTCGATCTTGATCTAAATTCAATTAATTTACGGAGTTTGTGGCCTTTTTGGAAATGGAAAAACATCACAGGCAACAAACCAGACAATAATTCTTAATAAACCCAAAGAATCCTGTTATAACGGAAGCACAGAGAAAGATAAAAACAAACAATAAAGAACAATACGCACAGATTTACGTGGTTCACTAACGGTGTGTTAGCTACGTCCACAGGGCAGAAGGGAGAGAGTTTTATTAATGTGAGGAGTTTTCAGATTACAGATTCAGAACGGTATCTAACAGATTCAAGGCATAGACCCAACAGATCCAAAGTATTTGAAAAAATTAAGCATTTATGCATAATGAAGTTACAAGCTTACCTTTCTCAACCACCTGTCCTTGCTGAATGACTGCAATCATATCAGCATTACGTACTGTACTCAAGCGATGCGCAACTACAACAGTTGTTCTATTTACCATTATCCTGTCTAACGCTTCCTGCACGACCCTCTCAGATTCTGCATCAAGTGCACTAGTAGCTTCATCCAAAAGTAAGATACGTGGATCCTTCAAAATGGCTCGTGCTATAGCGATTCTCTGCTTCTGCCCACCAGAAAGTTGAGTTCCATGTTCACCGACCAGCGTATCTAGTCCCTACGAGTTACACATGCCAATGATTTTAAACCAATATGTTGAAGAAAAAATATATTCCACAGACGGAAAAAAGAAATACAGTGTTAACCTGTGGTAATTTATCTATAAACTTGGAGGCATTTGCGAGCTCAGTGGCAGTTCTTATCTCTTCGTCTGTAGCTCCGTCTTTTCCATACCCAATGTTATCTCTAATTGAAGAACCAAACAACACCGGCTCTTGACTTACAAGGCCGATTTTCTGCCTCAACCATCTTAGCTGAAATTCTTTTATGTTGATTCCATCAACTAATACTTCTCCGGCATGTGGATCATAGAATCTCTCAATTAAGCTAACGACAGTCGATTTGCCGCTACCACTTTGTCCAACTAATGCTACGGTTGTTCCGCTTTTGATTGAAAGAGAGAATCCACGAAAAATTTGTTCATCTGGTCTGGCTGGATAACTAAAATAAATGTCTCTTAACTCAATATCACCACGAACATCATCCAGAGTTTTCCCGCTTGGATCATAAGGATCAATATCTGCTTTCCTATTGATGGTTTCAAACATCTTATATGCTGCAGCTTGACCTGCGGCAAATGCGCTCATGCTCGGTGATGCTTGCCCCAACGACCTATATCAGTCGTTCGTATTAGTTCTCTTTTTCGATAAATATCATTGATGCAATGAAAAAGCAATACAGAACAAGGAATACTCAGACTGAAACAAAGACCATGACAGCACTCGCAGATTTAGCCCAAACAGAATCTAAAGAGAATACTCACATGGAACCTGTCAAAACGGCTATAATGACGCTAATGACATCACCCCCAGTGTAATGGCCTTTAAGAACCATTCTCGCCCCATACCATACGGCTAAAGCATAACTGCAGAAGACGACAAACATAACGACACCCAATCCTGTTCCTGCAGCTAATCCTTCCTTAACACCTGATTTGTAGGCATTGACAATAGACTTGTTGTACTGAATTATTGCTTGTTTTTCCCCTGTAAAGGAAGCCACCTGAAGCAGAAAATATTACAAACTCAGGGACCTGTTCTTTCTGGCTTAATTTCAGCTTCTTTCAATTTTGCTTGGCTCTATTCCGTTGGGTTTTATTTACGTTCAATCAATTATGTTTAATTAATCTCTTCACAAAATTAACTTTTAATTTAACTAAATTCACTTCACCTCAATTCCACTCAATTTAGTTTAATTAAGCTCTACTTCAATTAATTCAATTCAGCTCGTTTCAGCCGAAAAGAACAGGGCCTTATACTGTCAAGTATGTCGCTTAAAACAAAAGATGTGGACGACTAACTTCATATATAAAGGCAATGTACTCACTGTTCTGATTGAACCTATAGTTTGCTCCACGACAACCGCTGCCTTTGCGTAAGCAGCTTGCCCTTGTGTCGCCATCTTTGATAAAAACAAGGCCATAAGTGCACCAGCAAACACAAGAGGTGGTATCGAAGACAGCATGACTAGTGTAAGAAGCCATCCTTTGATGAATGCGATGACAAATCCTCCAAGGAAGGTGCAAACGAACTGTATAAATTGCCCTACCTATACATTTACAGGAAAAAAAAAAAAAAAAAAAAAAAGATAATACGTAAGTTTAAATAGAGAATGTGCCGGGAAAACGAGATCTGGTAAAAAAAAAATGTTACCTTCTCTCCCATGGCATCTTGTATAAGAACAGTATCGCCCGACATCCTCCCAACAACCTCTCCTGTGTTTACTTCTTTGTCAAAAAAGGCGATATCTTGCCTGAGAATAGTTTTCAGGTACAAGTTCCTCATTCTCGATGCCTGCCTTTCGCCCGTTACCATCCAGCAAGCCACCTCTACAACAAGTTATATAAGCACTTCCATCAGTTGGCAATCAGTTCAGTACTTCAGTCATATTAGGCCCTGTTCTTTTCGGCTGAAACGAGCTGAACTGAATTAATTGGAGTAGAATTTAATTGAATTACATTGAGTGGAACCGATTAAAGTGAATTTAGTTGAATTAAAAGTTAATTTTGTGAAGAGATTAACTGAACATAATTGATTGAACGTAAATAAAACTTAACGGAATGCAACCCAGCAAAATTGAAAGGAGCTGAAATTAAGCCAGAAAGAACAGGGCCTTAGACTCTTAAACACAAGACAATCGGTTCACTATGCTTACGGAGGAATGAAGCTACGCCTGATCCAATGGCCAAATAAACGAACTTAAGAGCCACCTACAGTGAAAATTCCTACTCATTAGAAGCGCAAAATGGGCGTGTAACCATTTCAATACCATATGAGTAGAGCTGGGAAGAAAATTCACCTGAGATACGACATGGACGACATGCTCTGTATTTTGATTCTGCCCAAAAGCATCAATGAGATCACCTAAAAGGATGGCCAACAAAGGCATCGATATACCATTTCCAGCAGCGCCAATTGAGCCAATGATCATCAGTGCCTTATCAGTAGAATCTGCGAAAGAGAAAAGCTTGTAGAATGGGACTTTCTTAGCGGCTTCAGTCTCTTTCTTTTCAGTCTGCTTTTGATTTTGTCCCGCTGCTTTGCCATTGGAAGTTGTCGCTTCATCGACCCCACTCATGGCCTCGACAATTTTAAACAGCCCTCTTGGAGATTTAGAGATGGTACTTGGTTACCTGTAATGAGTAGCATTCAAAAGTTTGATTAACTACTCAAAACAACAAGAAACCAACAAAATTACAAAGGATCCATTATTAATACAAACTGATAAGCTTTTTTGTCGATGGAAATACAATGCACACATCATATCGTCTTCGACATTATCAATCAATCAAAACCCGAAAAGTAATACAAGAAGACTTATTCTAACACTCCCCCTCACACGAAGGCCCTTTTTTCTTTTTGGGCTTTAAGTGTGGATGCAGGCGGGATTCCCTTGCCGGTTCTGATTATCCACTTTAGAATGGAGGGGGGTGGGATTCGAACCCGTGACCTTTGGTCACATGGCTCTAATACCAAGACAAGAAACCAACTCAATCAAAAGCTTAAGTCGATGGTTGGAGTTCCTTGATTCGTTTTATATTCTAACAAAGACAAGTTTATCCCAACAAACATACTCAACATTATTCAAAAACAATGAAGATCAAGTCTCATCTTCACAACTTGATATCTTACAATGAAACTTAATATTCTAAAATCTAAATACTTTCAAGCACGTTAATAATGGAGTTTACGTCAATCTAATGGAACCGCGGTCCTCTACCAACTCGTAACACTTATACTACAAGCAAGCAACCATTGCACCAACACCCTTTTGTTCCATATGAGTATAATTACCTAGTTCCGCCCCTGTCTCGACAACACGAACTCAAACTTACCCATCTACACAAAACACATTACGACTGTTTTCAAATGACCCGTGATGAAAATTGTATCGATAACTACATCGACCACTCTAATTTCAAAATGATATAATTGGGGTTTTGTTGACACTAGTAGTACATAAGTACATTGATCATAAGTACATTAATAGCTTTGATTGCATAATGAGAATTCTAGTTGAGAATTGATGGGTGACAGTGATAGGTGATCATAAAACCATGGTAAAGCTGGACAATACACAGTGAAAAAACCGTAATTATTGCATGAGACGGTCTCATTACGTAAAAAGATAACCCATTTATTCAATAATCTATATGAAAACAATATCACCACACCTTAAAACAGCTAGACATTTCACCAAACACATGTAGTGATAGGTGATCCATAAAACCATGGTAAAACTGGACAATACACAGTGAAAAAAAACCCGTAATTATTGCATGAGATGGTCTCATTACGGTAAAAGATAACCCGTTTACCCGTTTACTCGATAATCTATATGAAAACAATATCACCACAGCTTGAAACAGCTAGACATTTCACCAAACACATGTAGTGATAGGTGATCAATAAAACCATGGTAAAACTGGAAAATACACAGTGAAAAAACCCGTAATTATTGCAAGAGACGGTCTCATTACGTAAAAAGATAACCCATTTATTCAATAACCTACTCCAGAATGAAAACAATATCACCACAGCTTGAAACAGCTAGACATTTCAACAAACACATGATGCCCATTAAACATAAATGAGGTAATAAAATCTGACAAAATCGAATTCTCCAGAATTATATGAGACAATTTGATAATCTTACAAGTGAGTGAAGATATACCTCCCGGACCCGCGTCAGTCAATTCTTTACGTTTGCTTTTGTATAAATCGCAAAATATGAAATAATGTACAATACTATTATACACAATTTTTTCCATTTTACAAGGAGTATTTTGTAATATTACGAAATAAAAATGTATAGAATAGTGAGGGTATAAAACTAGTATAGGATCCGTGTAGATACACGGTATTTTTGATATAAATATTAGAAAATTTGACAAATAATCAAAATAAAAGGTAGAAAATTTGTAGATATTATTTCAATGCGATATATTATTAGTGTTATTTATGTAAAAGTTAAACAATCATTCATGTTATAAAATAAATTAGGAGATAAATATTGTTTAATAGTAGTATATATAGATAATCAATATTAATTAATTAGAAAAAAATATTGTCTGATAGAATATGACCTATGCAGGAAATTTTGGAAATCTTTTAGTATATAGGATATTTACCGGAACATTTATTAACGGATTATTGTAAATAATTGACTTATACAAACAATATTTATGTAAATAATAAATCGTGTGATATATTGTAAAATTGATATATTCATAACCTGAATTTAAACTTTATTGGTATTATATTCGCCCTTTATAGCTCTTAAACTCTAGTCAAAAGGGTGAAAATGGGAAAATTGTAAAATTGTAAAATAAAATATTCTTCCAAATGTATGAATAAATATCTAACTATAATAATACAAAAGTTATTTTTTTCCTTATTAAAATAAGTCTAAAGTTTACATTAAAAAAAACTTGTGTATAATAAATAAGCAAATTATAATATTTTTTAAATTCAAGAATTTCAAATTGAGTATAAACTCTTTTATGAAACAATGTCATTATAACTACTAATTCGAAATTGAAGTTAAATTGACATCGGTTTTTAAGACGTGTCTCGTAAATGACGGATTGGTGGATTTTCAGTATATTCAAGGTTATAACATGTTTAACACTCTAGCCTGGTTATTCGAGTGTAGTAAATAACATATTGAAATTATAGATTGAAACTCAATTTACTGTTTTCAAATATGCTAACTCCGTAGTAGATTATCAACAAAAAAAAAATTGAATTTGTCAATCAGTTACACATAAATACAACAATTTATTAACCTAAATTCGCTAATTACCAAATAGTTCTACTAAGTTGTTGATTTAAATATACTATTTAAGCATGATAATACAATCTGCCATTTATAATTTATTCAATTTGTTTTTGCTAATATTAATCCGTTTTTACTAATATTAATCTGCGGAGTAAATAAGTGAGACCAACTGAGTATTTTGCAAACGAACGCAAACTTGATTACGATTATACGAATTAAACAAATAAAAGTCAATTTTATTAACATGAACAAAAGAAAACAACTCTTAAAAAAATATAATTAATACTCTACAATCCAATAGTAATTTAAAATAATTTATTTAAAAATGATTTAGAAATTCATAGTGGTCAACATTTTAATTGATAATTATAATTATTGACTACAAAGAATACCACAAAGATTCCTTAATTTATCAATTTGATTATAATATAATACTTCGTATCAATGAACAATGAAATCCTACGATGTCTAGTTTTGCATAATTGCACGTGAGCTAGATTACCTACCCGTCTTAATCAATAGTTTTTATTATTTTTATTTTCCCTCGTAAAATAAAAGCAAACGTAAATTATTCATTGCTATAAAGTGAATATTCCAACACGCACGCAACAGCTCATGCAAAAACAAAGAAAAATAATACATATTTAATTAATTATTTTTAGAATAGATATATATATATATAGGGAGTAATTTTTTTAAAAAAAATACTCATATATTTAATGTATATATAAAAAAAGAGTTTTTTGGATAAACTTCCGTATAATGCCGATTTTTATAGTATAAAATACTAATTGACAATTATTTTGAAATGCGTAATTAATTTTTTTATAGTTTTTTTTTCTTTTTTTATAGTATAAAATAATTGATAATTATTTTGAAATTCGTAATTAATTAAATTTTTTTTGTTCAAAATGAGTGCATTATGTCGTGAGTGAGAATCGAACGTAATTTTATGATTGAGCTAAAAACGTTATTATCACTCGAGCTAACTCTAGTGGTTAAAACGTTGGTGAAAATTCTTTAAATAAAAAGAAAAAAAATGGGTGAGATTTCCAGGAGACGCGATTTCAAGTCTCCCTAATAAACATCGAGTCTGCCACCCACGAGTGACTTATCTGATAGTATACGCAGTTTATAAGCTATCACATATAGCAGTTGCGAGTTTTCTCGTTACAATAAAAACTCGAAAATATAAATATTTTTAGAGTTTCGAGTTTTGATCCTACAAATTAAAGGAAAAGAAGATAATGTGGGATTGTTGTAGCATGTGAGTATCTTAAATGAAATACGTAACACCGTTGAATTTTAAGTCTAAAACCAATCAATTTTCAACAACAATAATTCATTTGTACAACGCCTTTTTCCGTGAGTTTTTTTAAATAAGTTATCGTTTTTTGTTTAATAATGACTATTTTGAAAGAACTGATCATTTTATAGTCATAAAAGCTAGTCATTATTTAATTAAAAAACTAATATTATTAATTAAAAAATAGTCATTTTACTAATCACACGCACTATTGTTCAGACAAGAATTTGTGTTTCAACAAAAGTTGCACAAATAGGATTATAAATCCAGATGTATATGATCGTGTACCTCTAATATAAATTTAGTTGAGCTTATGTGTACTTTTTTTTGAGCTTTTAATCATTTTTCTTGCAGTATAATTTTTTAGTGTTAAAATAAAAATCTTTGAGTATTATATGTAGTATTATTTTTGAGTTTTAATATAATATTTTAATTTATAATTTTTTCTATAAAGACGTTTAAGTTATTTTCAATAAAGCTCGTAAATTATATGTTTAAGCTCAAATTCTTTGTTATAAAGCTGGAAATCTATACTACCAGATGGATAATTTGAACGTGGACATGATGAAGCCAGAATTTGAGCTTAGAAGAGGTGAAAAACTCAAAAAAATTAAAAAAAAAGTACCTAAGAACTTCAAAAATTCTAAAAAAAAAAAGTACCTAAGAACTTCAAAAATTCTAACTATGGAAAAACCGCGTTGTTGTTATTCTGCTAGCCTCCTAACTCCACCACTGAACGTGCATTATTGAGTCGATACTCGAAGAACACTTGCGTAAGGATTATTGGACGATATGATAACATTTAACACAAATTCTTATTTGCAACAGTACTATCCGTAGCAAGCTTGTGACGGATACCGTTTTCTTTCACAAAATACCCACTTTTTCTCTCTCACCAACACTATTCATGTAGTCCCCTTTCTCCACTCACTCATTTTGTATCCATTTTATCTCACAAAATATCCATCACAAATGACGACCCGTCGCAAGCAAGACTTACTAAACATTTAATGTCAAGCATTAATTGAAACAGTTGAGTGTATGAATTTAATAAACTCGGGTAATGCGGTTTTTCTAACTTGAGCTAAATTAAAAAGAAATTAAATGGGAAGAGTAGACGAAAAAAAAAGGAAAAAATAGGGATAAAATACGGGGAATTATATCATTGTGAATACTCTTAAAACAGACGTTATAAAAACCATTAATCTTTATACGGGGAACTTTATCATTACGAATGCTCTTAGCTTCTCAGCACGTACGTTAGAAAAATCGTTATTATTATTATTACAATTTACGGAAATCATAAATTGGAAAAAAATATACTTCCTCCGTTCATATCCAAAGCGCATATATGCTTTTTGCACAAATATTAAGAAAGATATTAAAAAACTATTAAAAGTACATTTGGAAGGGTGTAAGATATTTTTTTATTAATTTAAATGTGTGATGGTGGATTATAGGTGGGCCATGGAGTGGCATTTTATGTAGATAAATGGTTTCCATAAGGGTAGTCTAGTCATTTGGTTTTCTTTTTTAGGAAAGCGGTAGAGTGGATATGAATGGATGAAAAAAGAATATACGTAGGTTGGATATGAATGGAGGAAGTATAAAATTTTGTGTAGATAACATTCCATGTTACACAACAATTTTGTTTCCCAAAAATGCCCTTTCACCAAACATCTCACAATCTCATCTCACCTCATCTATCCACAAATAATCCCAAACCTTTGAGTACAACATACACTACCCAACCCGGCCGGTATCGTCGACCTCCTTGTCGTTTATTTACCTATTTTTGTAATTTATTTTCAAAAATACGAGGAATTTTGGAGGTAAGAATAGAGGTTACAGTTTTACAGACTCGAAATCTAGAAGAAATGAATATGATAAGTTAATAACATTGTTTTATCTATTTAAAACGGTCCCATCCAGACTAAACTATCTTATCGGGCACGGTGGTAAGATAGCTTAGTCTGGACGAGAGGGACTATTCGGCAACAAAATAAAACATTATATACAAATACAAGAATATAGACTTACCAAAAAAAGGTAGAACCAACGTAACCTTGTTGGGAAGCTTGGTGCAACAATTTTCCGAAATAAATAACACTTTTTTAGATTAAAATGGTACGGTTTTTGACCTTTTTAATTATTATTTAGTCCCACCAAATGAAAAAATGAAAAAAATGAAGTGTTTGAATTTTATTAAATGATTGAGCAAATACTTGTATATATATATAGTTAGTTTATATATTAAGATTACTTGGAGAACACGGGTATTGATAATGGTAACGTTGTGTTTACACTTTACACCCTTCGTAGTTCGTACTAGCTAAAAAGATTCGGGAAAAGTTTTGCGGTTTTTTTGGATTGAAACGGGTTGAACTGGATTAAACTTGATTTAATGAACGTGAATTGAATTGAATTGAACTGTACTGAACTGAACTGGGTTTGTGCAGTATGGAATTGTACTGAACTTATTTGAATTTATCTGAATTAAACTGAATTAACCAGACTAATTTTATACGAACAGAAATTAAGTTTAAAATAACAGGGAATAATACTCTCTAATTGTCGTTATTGGTGTGTGACCGATTGGCCATTTGTTGTGCGACGGATAAAAAGTGATCATTTTATGTGTGATGATTGAATCGTTTTATATTAAAAATTAAAAAACAGCAAGTCTCCTTTGTGACGGGCCAAGTATTAGTACTACGCATGTGGGTTAATAAGATGAAACAGTTTGCTTCTTTCTAGGCGGCATTCTGATTTTATCTTATATATCATACATGTGTATTATTTGACTCGTCGTAAACTTACGATGGATATACTCGTGACAAGCAAGAATTTGTGATTAAAATATTGGGATTTTGGACCGAATGAAAAAGAATATATGGAAATAATATAAAATAATCCAAAACTGGTTTAAGAAATGCATGAGATAATCAATGACGTCTTGGTATGGGTTTCTTCATTCTTGGTCCAACTTGCTTGGGGTTCATCGTGTCATGCTGTGGAATGTGGACCATTGTCTTGAACTTCTAATAAACTACTTAAACAATTTCTTTAACGGTTCACCCTCGTAGGTTTACGATAGATTAAATAATATATATATAGGGTTAAGATTTCGTGCGAACTCTCTTGCGGTGTGAGCCTATAGTAAAAAAAAAAAAATAGAAAATTATTTTTTTTTCTTTACGTTGATTACCACAGTTCGTATCGTAAGAAAGTTCGCACAGGATCTTGATTTTATATTTATATACAACGAGTATAAAAGATTGAAAATAAAGTGTTTAATGTATAGCATTTTATTTTATATTATCTATACATGTGAATAATATATGACCCGTCATAAATTTGTGATAAATATATTTGTTATTAGAAGACTAGCTAAAGAACTTATTTCTAGTTGTGTCCGTGAACAAATGGGTGCAAGTACATTGTATCATGACAAGAGAATTAGGAAGGTGAAGAGTATATTGTGGGGTTATTAATAATTATATTTCGATTATTTATTTATTTTTGATTTTAGTACATAAACTATAATAAAGAAGAGGTTAATTTTGAAATGATGAGAGAAATAAATTAAATATGTATGATTCAATTCAATTTAATTTAATATTAAATGACTTGTTTTATTAATATTCTTAGATGATAGAATTTGGTAAAAGGGTTTGATATTAAACTATTTTTCCTAATCTTTAATACTACAAATAAAGACATTTATAAGATAAAATTTGCAAATCTGTTAATTGAAATATTATATTATAGGTGCAGTAATTAATCACATAAAACTATGTTATTTCAATATGTTGTCTATCAATCATACAGTATAATGACCCGGTGAGTAGCATTACAACACAAACCATCAATATATATACTTAAAAGAGGAGATTTTCGAGCGATTTTATTGGTTATTGTTTTAGAGCGATTTCATTGGCTATTACTTTTGTTAAATAAATTAAGTTTATAAATAAAAAGATAATTAAATAGTAATAAAATATCAATTGGATAATTATTGTTTCTAAAGCGATTACATTGGTCATTACTTTGGTTAAATAAATTAAGTATATAAACAAAAAGATAATAAAATAGTAATAAAATATCAATTAGATAGTTATTGAATTAGTTAATAAAATAATTGATTTCATTGGTTATTCTTTAGAGCAATTTCATTGGTTATTACTTTGATTAAATAAATTAAGTATATAAATAAAAAATAATTAAATAGTAACAAAATATCAGTTGGATAATTATTGTTTTTAGAGCGATTACATTGGCTGTTACTTTCGTTAAATAAATCAAGTATATAAATAAAAAGATAAAAAAATAATTAAATAATAATAAAATATAAGTTGGATAATTATTGAATTACTTAATAATATAATTGATTTCATTGGTTATTGTTTAGAGAAATTTCATTGGCTATTACTTTGGTTAAATAAATTAAGTACGTAGTATATAAATAAAAAGATAATTAAATAGTAATAAAATATGAGTTGGTAATTATTGTATTACTTTCGTTAAATAAACGAAGTATATAAATAAAAAGATAAAAGATAATTAAATAGTAATAAAATACCAGTTGGATAATTATTGTTTTTTGAGTGATTAGATTGGCAATTACTTTGGTTAAATAAATTAAGTATATAAATAAAAAGATAATAAAATAGTAATAAAATATCAGTTGGATAATTATTGATTAGTTAATAAAATAATTGATAACTAAGAATTTTGGTTACGTAAAGTTATGGTATAATTTGTTGTTTCCCTTCTCTTATTTAGTTAAAAGCATAAATAGATGTATTGATGAATATATTAAGCACTTAAGTTTACGAGGTATAATTAAAAAATACAAACTACGGAATACGAACACATAAGAATATGGGCTAATGTAAAAAGATTAAGAGTTTAAGGGAATCACGAACTAAAAAATACGAGCACGGAAGAATGCAAGCTGTTAACCTAATAATACTGGCTAATATAAAAAGAATATGATCCGAGCTATTAAGCTAACAATAAGAGCTAATGTAAAAACAATACGAGTTATTCAGATAAGACGAGTTTTAAAATACGAGCACAAATGACAAATGAATACAAGCTAATGAAAAAACAATACGAGTTATTAAGATAAGACAAGCTTCAAAATATGAACACAAATGAATACGAATACGAGATTAAAAGGATCACGAACTTAAATATACGAGCACATAAGAATACGACCTATTAAGATGAGAATATGAGCTAATGTAAACATAATACGAAAACATGAGCTAATTGAAACACTTCTCGAACTAAAAAAGTAGAATCAGATTTTAAAGACGTCAAATTTCATAATATAATACACACTTAAAATTACGAGGTATAATTAAAAGAATACGAGCTACAAATTACGAATACATAAGAAATACGAGCTAATTTAAAATGAATAAAAAATCAAGATAATCGGGAACTAAAAAATACGAGCACACAAGAATGCAAGCTATTAACGTAAGAATGCGAGCTAATAAAGCTATTAAGCTAAAAATACGAGCTAATGTAAAATATACGAGCTATTAAAATAAGAATACGAGCGTATAAGAGGATCACGAACTTACAAATATGAGCATGTAAGAATACGGGATAATATAAAAAGAATACGAGCTAATGTAAGAAGAATAAGGGCTAATAAGAAAATAATACGAGCCTGATACATCTAACGTTTTATTAGCCATAAAAAACAATCATACCTGAATTAATCTTTATTTTTATTTTTTTTATTTTTTATTTTTGGCGGCGGTAGAAACAAGTTCTATACAATTGACATTTGATTCATATGATCAAGAATTATTCTTTATATATGGCTATTATATTAAGTATTTTTAAAAGATTAACTGTTACGATAATTACTTTGAAACTACGTCAAGATATTATCCGGGCAACGCCCGGGCATGAAATCTAGTACATTTGATTATTTGAACCAAAAAAAACAACACAAACCATACAACATAACATATCAATTAATTAATATAAGAAAACCCTAAATATGTTTAACATTGTCAAATCTTTAATACCACAAATAGAGACATTTTCGAGACAAAATTCTACAGATATGTTAATTGAAATATTATATTGTAAATACAGTAACTAATCACATAAAAATATGTTATTTCAATATATTGTTTATCAACCATACAACAAAACATATCGATTAATTAATATAAAAAACCCCTAAATATATCGATTAATTAATATACGAAAACCCTAAATATGTTTAACATTGCCAAATCCGCCATTTCATCAAACAAACCATATATGTATGTTTTGGGTTAAGTTTATATACTTTATATATACAATTTATTTATTAAATATAAAACAAGCCATATATCAATATATCAAAAATGGTTTTTACATTGTCTAATTCACTAAACCTTATATTAAAATCAATTTGAATTTCTAATCCGTCATTTATCAAAAAAAAAATTGACCAAAATAATTTAACCAACATATCCTCCAATATAACTTAAATTGACCGGACCTCAATGTTTATTGTTGCAAATTAACTATTATTCACAAACAACTTGATAATAGTTGACCTAAAAAATACCTGAACCCGAATAACTTAACTTGGCCCAAAGTAACATAACCCTTAATTTACAACCCGAATTCAATCTGATTAACCCATTGTTAGGTCTATGTTGCATTTTGGACCACTTTAATGGGCCGGAAGCGACACGGGTTTTGGAGGGTGGTAGCTTTGACGAGAGTAAAAGGAACCGATAATAAAATACTACCTGAAATTAAAAAACAAACAAATACGGTATTACGAGAAAAAAAAACATTTGAAGTATCATATGCATAGACTTAATCTTAATTTAAACTCATGAAAAAATCAATAATTATTCAAAACAGTAATTCTCTTATACGATTGCCGCATGTCCGATCAAGAAAAAATGACCGCCAATAATTCATTAGAACAAAATTACAAAAATTTCCCAATCAATTTTCTTTTGTACAGTACATTAACTATACCTTTACAAAAAAATCTTCTTATTTTTTTAAATATACAAATTAAATAATTAATATACACCGCAACAAATCTCTAGTCAAAATATAATTCAAATTCAAAAAAAATACCGTATCCCGTAACCATCACAGGCTCGTGACCTCTCCATTTCCCGTTTGTGAGAGGTTAAAAACTGTAACGAAGGTGTTAGGAAGACGCGCTCATGTGAAGTGCGACAAGGCTAGCATATAACCCGTCTTTTAGATGGATCAGTTTCTCATGCTTTCCTTTCTCGGCTATAGCACCGTTTTTCACCACCGCGATCACATCAGCATTCTTAATAGTGGATAGTCTGTGAGCAACGACGACTGTGGTTCGGTTCACCATGACTTGATCCAAAGCGTCCTGCACAACTTTCTCAGACTCGGCATCAAGTGCACTGGTAGCTTCATCTAACAATAGTATTCTTGGATTTTTTACTATAGCACGGGCAATTGCAACGCGCTGTTTTTGCCCTCCCGATAATTGCACTCCTCGTTCCCCAACAATCGTGTCATAACCCTGAATATAATTTTCACTCGGTCAAGTTAATGATACGAAATATATTAAGACAAAAAAAAAATGACAATAAATCAAGTGGTGCTAGTCCAGTGGTAACTGAGTTAAACCTTAAAGCTTGCAGAGATGCAGGAGAGGTCTCAGGTTCATTACCAGTTGGGGCGATGATCACTTGGTCACTGCAGCCCCCGAAGGGTGGCTTACATGGTCCATGTGGTGGTGCGGGAATGCATGGGCCCGGGGGATTGAACCCTCGTCATTAAAAAAAAAAAGATAATAGTTTTGTAGCAATGCACATTACCTGCTGCAAGCTAGAGATGAACTTGTGAGCATTTGCCTGTTCGGCAGCAGCGATAATCTCAGCTTCTGTGGCGTTCCCTCCCTTTCCGTAGGCAATGTTGGCACGAATCGTGTCATTGAATAGAGTCGGCTCTTGACTGACAAGACCAATTTGTTGTCTCAACCATCGCAACTGAAACTTCTGAATTTCAATCCCGTCTATGGTGATACATCCAGAATCTGGATCGTAAAATCTTTGCAACAGCGATACAACAGTTGATTTTCCACACCCACTTTCTCCGACAAGAGCCACGGTCTGGCATTTAATCACAAGACGGTTATTTATATTCACGTAAAAAAGAGTAGAAAAGAGAAGAGAATCGAGAACTACTACTATACTGTTTCCAAAAGTACCTTTCCGTGATGAATATTCAAGCAAAAGTCTCGGAAAATCTGAACATCGGGTCTAGTGGGATATGTAAAGCTCACATGCTGAAACTCGATATCACCCTTAACTTGTTCTGAAGTCGTTCCTAATTCGTCGCTTGGGTCAATCTTAGATTTGCGATCCAGAATCGAGAACACAGAAGCAGCAGCGCTCTTGGCTTTAGTACTGTCGGGAGCCAAGGAGCTTGATTGTGATATTCCAATTGCTGCCATGGCTAATGCAAAGAAAACCTGCAATTTATCAAATGTTAAATCACAGAAAGTAAGACCTTTGAGCATGTATACAGATTACAGAGATATACTTACTCGGAACACATCGGCAAAAGTTGTTTTCCCTTGGGCAACAAGCTGAGCTCCTGCATAAAAACTGAGGGCATACACACAGAAGAGTAAAGCAAAGGACATTCCAAAACCAACACCGCTGATAATTCCTCGCTTGATTCCAGCAGCCATAGGGCCTTCACATTTCTTTTCATAAAGCTGCATAACTTTCTCCTCAGCACAGAACGAGGCAACAGTTCTAATACTCCCTACTGCGTCATTAGCAACATGGCTCGCCTCCTCGTATTTTTTCTGCAATCATAGAAAAGGAAGGGGCAACTATCAGCTGACTTGACTCGTAAAGTCAATCGAGTACTTATGACCAAGATTTGAAACCCATCAACATCAGATGTCTCCCTTCAGACCCGTCATCACCAAAACTGTCCTTGTGACTCCCATTACACGCAGACTAAAAAAAATAGACGCACAGAGGGAAAGAGATAAATTATCGCTGAACGTCTACTTTCCAAGTAAATATTTTTTTTAAATATTAATTGCAATCCCACATAGCTAAAAGTAAATACGACTGGAGGAAAATCGGAAATAATAAGAAAGAATGAGAGAAAACCTTAGCATCCTCACTGAATCCTTTTAGGAATTTCATTTGAAAATAGCTGTTGAGTCCTAAAAGCGGGATCATTGCAAGGATGATAAAAGCTAAGATCCAATTTGTTAGGAAAGCGATCAGCAGGCCAGCTACTGCTGACGCAAAGTTTTGGACGAGTAAACCAAGCGCATCTCCCACCAAACCACGCACACTTGCAGCATCAGAAGACAACCTTGCGCCAATCGCACCACTTGAATTTTCAGGCTCGTCAAACCAACCAATCTCCATGTGGATTACTTTCTCGAAGCACATTGATCTTATCCTTTGTATTAACTTACACCCAGCCACTGCAAAGAAGTAGGCTCGTGCTGGCGCTGATAGTAGTGCTGCTACTGCGAATACTACAAATATTAGGGCCCAAAACCTTGCATCCGATCTCAACTCGTTAGGTGGCTTGAAAAACATTTCGATCACACTTGATAAGAGTATACTAAACAAAGGAAATATAACGCCACTGACAATGGCAGATATGACTCCAAGAATAAGTACGGGTATTTCGGGCTTGTTAAGAGCAGCGAGACGCCTTATTGAGACTTTCGGCCTTTCTTCCGGATGTCCTTCAACGTCATTGTCAGGCGTGGAAGTTTCACCAATGTCTATGGGAACTCCAACTACTGTGAATGAAAGACGCTTGCTGCTCACCCTCCCAGAGGACCCAAGACTCGATGATCGTAAGGACGATCTTTTTTGACTTGCCAGTCGTAACATATTCCCATCTTCATCAGATTTTGCAGTATCTTTCGTCATTTCCTGTAAATGTATAAGTTGAGAATATGCTCCCTCCGGATCCTTGACTAACTCAGAATGCTGGCCTGGTTTTGCGCATAGTACAGAAACAAATCTCAATCATGTATGAAAAAACCAAGAGTATCTAATCAGAAGCTATTTAACAATTCCCACAAAACCAACATAGTCAAAAAACAGCAACAGCTACTGGGATATAGCCGGTACGGGAACCAGCGTGTACACAGCTCAAACCCCGAGTTCAACACAAAGAGAACAGTTTGGATGACTCATGATGAAATTCGCTTCGAGAATTGCATAACTCGACAGCTACTTCAGAATAACACAAGCGTAGACACGTTTGTGAGTCATTTTGAAATTTGATCCTTCGGACGTGGAAATACATCATAGTCAAGAAACTCGGACAATTATTCTAAATCAAGGTTCCATAGTATTTTAAAGAAGTAAACACTGACAAGGAAAACCAGAATGACAAATTATGGAGTGTTAATGCATAATGAAGTTACAAGCTTACCTTTTTCAACCACCTGTCCCTGCTGAATGACTGCAATGATATCAGCATTACGCACTGTACTCAAGCGATGCGCAACTACAACAGTTGTTCTATTTACCATTATCCTGTCTAATGCTTCCTGCACAACCCTTTCAGATTCTGCATCAAGTGCACTAGTAGCTTCATCCAAAAGTAAGATCCGTGGATCCTTCAAAATGGCTCGTGCTATAGCGATTCTCTGTTTCTGTCCACCAGATAGTTGAGTTCCATGCTCGCCGACCAATGTATCTAGTCCCTACACATGACGAATACCAACAATTTCAAGTCAAATTGTTGAAGGAAAAAGATAATCCACAGAAAGAAAAAATATACACTGCAAACCTGTGGTAATTTATCAATAAACTTTGCAGCATTTGCGAGCTCAGACGCTGTTCTAATCTCTTCGTCTGTAGCTCCGTCTTTTCCATACCCAATGTTATCTCTGATTGAAGAACCAAACAATACTGGCTCTTGACTTACTAGGCCGATTTTCTGCCTCAACCATCTAAGCTGAAATTCTTTTATGTTGGTTCCATCAACTAATACTTCTCCAGCAAGTGGATCATAGAATCTCTCAATTAAGCTAATAACAGTTGATTTGCCACTACCACTTTGTCCAACTAATGCTACAGTTGTTCCACTTTTGATTGAAAGCGAAAATCCACGAAAAATTTGCTCATCTGGTCTGGCTGGATAACTAAAGTAAATGTCTTTCAACTCAATATCTCCATGAATATCATCTTGAATTTTCCCATTTGGATCATAAGGATCTATATCCGCTTTCCTATTGATGGTTTCAAACATCTTGTATGCTGCGGCTTGACCTGCAGCAAATGCAGTCATGCTCGGTGTTGCTTGCCCCAGAGACCTATATCAATTGTATTAGTTCTCCTTTCTAAAATACAAAACAAGGCATACTCGGACACAAAGACGTTTGATGTCGTTGAATTAACGATATTGGAATGCCATTAAAAGCACTCATTAGTTTTACCCCATAAAGAATCTCGAAACAGCCCGCAAGGGTGGAGTCTAGCGGTTAAAACTTGGGTGAAAGTCCCAGGAGACCCGGGTTCAAGCCTCCCCAAGAGCAAAATCTTGTGGAGCATTCTTGTCCCGAGTCCATGCCTAAACAGACTTCGAGCCTGTCACCCTCGGGTGGTTTACCTGGTGTATGTGGTTTGCAGGCTATCACATATACCCGCGGGTTTACCCAGTGCGCACCAAAGGTAGCGGCTGCGGGTTCCCTTGTCACCAAAAAAAAAAAAGAATCTCGAAACACAATTCTACCCCAAATATAATCCAATGAGTGTCGAATATTGCTGAATATAACAATTAGTTTTCATGTTTGAATCAAGAATACTCACATGGAACCAGTCAAGACCGCTATAATGACGCTTAGGACATCACCCCCAGTGTAATGCCCTTTAAGAACCAGCTGTGCTCCAAACCATACGGCTAAAGCATAACTGCAAAAGATAACAAACATAACCACGCCCATTCCTGTTCCTGCAGCCAATCCTTCCTTAACACCTGATTTGTAGGCATCAACAATAGACTTGTTGTATAGGGTAATTGCTTGTTTTTCCCCTGTAAAGGAAGCCACCTGAAGCGGAACATATTACAGACTTATAGTGTCAAGTGTGCATCTTAAACTTCATATATAAAGGCAATGTACTCACTGTTCTGATTGAACCTATAGTTTGCTCCACGATAACTGCTGCCTTTGCATAAGCAGCTTGCCCTCGTGTTGCCATCTTTGTTAACATGATACCCATAAGTGCACCAGCAAACACAAGTGGAGGTATCGCAGACAGCAGGACAAGAGTAAGAAGCCATCCTTGGATAAATGCGATGACAAATCCTCCAAGGAAGGTACAAACATACTGTATAAATTGCCCTACCTATACAATTAAATAAAAAAGAGAGAAAACATAAGTTTAAATAGAGAAAATGTGCGGAAAATGAGACAACAACAACATCAGAGCCTTAGTCCCAAAATGTTTTGGGGTCGGCTGACATGAATCATCCTTTGGAACCGTCCAGGGTGAACTCTCATCTCGACAAGAATAAGTAATAAATGTTACCTTCTCTCCCATGGCATCTTGTATAAGAACAGTATCACCCGACATCCTCCCAACAACCTCTCCCGTGTTTACTTCTTTGTCGAAAAATGCGACATCTTGCCTGAGAATAGTTTTCAGGTACAAATTCCTCATTCTTGATGCCTGTCTTTCTCCTGTTACCATCCAGCAAGCCACCTCTGCAACAAGGTTAAGTTAATAACCAGTTCATACATATAAGACCCTTTACACATGAGACATAGGGTTAACTATGCTTACGGAGGAATGAAGCTATTCCTGATCCAATGGCCAAATAGACGAATTTAAGAGACACCTACATCGAAAAATCTTCTCATAAGAACAGCAAAATGGGCGTGTCAATAAATATGAGATGTGGTCGGAAGAAAATTAACCTTAGAGACAATACGGAGGACCTGTTTAGTCTCTTGATTCTGACCAAAAGCATCAATGAGATCACCTAAAAGGATGGCCAACAAAGGCATGGATACACCATTTACTGCAGCCCCAAGAGAGCCAATGATCATCAGTGCCATATCAGTAGAATCTGCGAAAGAGAAGAGCTTGTAGAATGGGATTTTTAGAGCGGGTTCCGTCTCTTTCTTTTCATTCTCCTTATGATTTTGTCCTGCTGCTTCACCATTGGAAGTTGTCGCTTCATCGACCCCACTCATGGCTTCGACAATTTTAACCAACCCTCTCTGAGATTTAGAGATGGTACTTGGCTACCTGTAAAGAACAGCATTCAGAAGTTTGATCAAGACCCTATGATCAATTGTCAACATTATGCTAAAACAATGAAGATCAAGTCTGATGTTGACAACTCGACATCTTACAATGAAACTTAATATTTTAAATATCTACGAGTACGTTAATAATAGAGTTTAAGTTAATCAAAACGAACCCCGTTGGCCTCTCGCAATTCCGAACACTTAATACAGTTATACTACAAGACAGCAACAACTCCACCAACTCCCCTTTGTTCCATATAAGTATATCTACCTGTTGTTCCGCCCCTGCGTCCACTAAGCTAAGTCAAACTTACCTATGTGCACACAATACAGAACGACTGTTTCCAAATGACCCGTAATGAAAGTTGTGTCGATAAATACGTCGACCATTTAGGGTATTTGTTGACTATAGTAGAACATTGATTATAATTTAATTGATAGCTTGATTAAGTTATTAGAATTCTAGTTCAGGGTTGATGGCAGATCATAAAACCATGGTAAAACTTGAAAATCACCGAAATTACTGCATGAGACGATCTCATACTCTAAGACGGAATAATTATGCAAAAAGATAACTCCTTTATTACCACTAAATAAATAAATGTATATACACGTGAAAATCACCGAAATTACTGCATGAAACGGTCTCATACTCAAAGACGGTCCAATTATGCAGAAGCCAAAAAGATAACTCTGACAAAAATTGACCGTCTCACAGTCTGACGCCATCTCATTAACCCATTAATTGAATTGATGGATTTGTTCAGACTTGATGGCAGATCATAGAAACATACTGAAGCTGAGAAAATACCCAGTGAAAACAATGTAACTATTCCATGAGACGGTTTTATACTCTGAGACGGAAACAGTTTGCTGCTCCCTGCGCAAAATTTGCTTTTGCCTTATGTAACCTGCATAGGCGCGTAGTAGTACTTGACCCGTCACATATTTACGACAATACCCTCACAAATGAGAATTTGTGTATAAAAATGAACCGTCTCAGAGTATAAAACCGTCTTATTCTATAATCTTCCATGAAAACAATGTCACAGCTGGGGTTAAACAGCTAGACATTTCAACAAACACATGGTGCACATGAAAAATTGATTCTGCAATATACTCTGACAAAATCAAATTTACGAAACTTCAATTGTCATAAATCATAATTAATTATCTAATTTAAGTGAATTTGTGACTTGGTGTGCATTTCACTAACCTCCAGGCTCCGCCATCGCGGTAAATTCTTTACGTTTGCTTTTGTACATTTTTCTATGGAGTGTATAAAAAGGCGTTGTAAATAAAATACTTAAAAGGAAAATAATTTACGAGTTAAAAAGCTGTTTTTAATATTGACGGGTTTAAATACAGGTCACAAGTGATTAAGTATTATGAGGGTGATTTTAATATTGATACGGTTTATACTTAAGTTATGAAAAGATTATTATCCCTTCAAAAAAAAGTAATATAAATAAATAAATATTGGAAAATTAAATATCTTTAATTTGAAAGTATTTTTCAATATAAATCTAGCCATAAATATCAATGAGTTGGATTATAGCACCAAGGCATAATTGACTATATATATTTTGAGTTTTTTAATAGAAATTTCGAGATTCAGTGAAAAGAATATGTGCTATATTGTACAATTTATGAACGTCTTTACAAAATATTGAGCTTAGAAAATTCTTTTACCGTTAAAACACAATATATATAAGTTCAAGATAACTCAAAATAGTTTAAAAGGTCAAAAATATATATATATATATAAACTCAATTAAATGTATTATGATTGTAAGATATTCTTATAGATCTGGTTGTATAATCGCTTTGTACATAAATATTGTAAGAGTAAAATGCATTTGTTAGTTTTCGGGCGTGATGGTTATTTTCTCCATTTTAATTATTTATTTAATTTTTTAATATTTTCAAGGAGCATTTTATTCAAAAGGAAACAAATACAAAGTAATTGGGAGATACTGGATGATACTTCCGATATATTACGTCCAATTTTATAGTTTCTGAGCATTATAGTAAAGCTTTTGAGTTTGTTTTTAGAAATTATGAATTTTCCTATAAAGTTTATGAGTTTATTTATTTAAACATTAAACTCTAAAATCACAATAAAACTCAAAAATATTACATATAAATTTAGTTGAATTTGAGTTATGATGAAAAAAAATTTCAATCTAACTTATAAACTTTAATATACTTAAAAAAATACACATTTGCTCAAAAAAATACAAATTTGCTCAAAAACAAATAAAGTTTGAGGTAATAAGTTCAAAAAAATACATATATACTCAAAAAATAAAAAATGTACTACATACGATGTATAACATTTTTTCTAGAAAATACTTTATAGATGACGCAGGCGGTAGACTTAACGACCATTTACATGAATTAAACAAAATAAAAAGTCAATCGTATCGACGCGAACAGAAAATAACTCTTTAAGTCTTAATAAATAGTTAATATCCAATTGCTATTTTAAATAATTTTATTTAAAAAAAATTAGAAACTCAAAGCCATCAACAAATTAACTAATAATTAATTGTTGAAAATAAAATTTCAGCATGGAAAAAATAATTTGCAAGTGGCTAATTATTGAGGACAAATAATATTGAAAGGATTAATTAAGGATATTCGTAGAACATCATCAGATAGCGCTCAATCTATATGAAAGTATTTTATAACGGTTATGATTTATGAATATAAATTATGTAAATTTAAATGTACATGAGTATCGTATATCTAATACAAATCTAATTGAATTTATATGTAATATTTTTTGAGTTTTTAATAATTTTTTCTTGCACTATAATTTTGTAGTGTTAATATAAAATCATTGGATTTTATATGTATTCTTTTTTAGTTTCAATATAATGTTTTGATTTACAATTTTTTTATAAAGACGCTCAGATTCTTTTTAATAAAACTCGTAAAATATTTGTATAATCTCAAAATTTTTTGTAATAAAACTCGCAATTTATACTACCAAATATATACATCTGGTTGTATAATACTCTGAGCGTAATTGTATTACCAATCGATCTGAATCATAAATTCATAGATTATTTATAATATACTAGTTACAATAACAACTTAATTAAAAATTTAGTGTTGAATAATATTGTACTTGTATTAAATAGGCACATCTTAGTTGTCAGTCAAGTGATTTATTATCACCATCATGGAAAGAACATTGACATTTTTTAGGAAGAAAAATGAACATATATCTGATCACAATGTATATTAGATTTTACTTGATTTTTAGCATACGAGTATTTTATCTGAATTTTTTACCTTAAATTTTATTTGTTTTTTTAGCATATATCTATTTTATGAGTTTATTAAAATTTATAAATTGAATTTTATTTTATTTTATGTCAAAACTAAAATTTAACTTAATTTATAGGTAATGTTTTTGAGTTTTATTGTAATGTTTTTGAGTATAATATTTTAATAACTGAACTTGTTAGGCCGAGTAGGCCTTCCGTATTCTGCTCGTTATATTTACCAATCTATCGTATTCCGCTATCACAATCAGCAATTTATTGAGTTGATTCATTCTATCAGCCAAATACTTTCATGTATAAATAATTTGGTAATTGAAAATAATAAAACAACAATTCATTCCATCAAAACTCAATTCCAACTCAACTATTTTAACAGAAACTTTATATCAATATTCATAATTTTTAAAATAAAACTCAAAAATATTTTTAATATAATGCTCATAAACTATGAAATTGGTAATAATATATCAGATATAATATGATCCTCTTACTGTTTTTTATCTGCGAAATATACATTCATAGCTCACATAATTAAAGAAATAATTGGTACATTATCTTTTTTTCTCACGGCTTTTATATTACCTTAAAGTAATTACACGTATAGCTATTTCGCAAAAAGGGAAACAATTACTTTTAATAAGTTTATAATTAATATATAACACAGACTTACCAAGAAAAGGTGGAGAGGTTATTATGGAAAGCTTGGTGCAACAACAATTTTCCAAAAATGAGTTTTTTTGATCTAAAAATGTTTGAAATTGGTAGGGTTTTTGACTTATATATATAAGGTAGACCCACCAAAATAAATAATAAACAAATTAAGGGTTTGAATTTAATTAAATTATTAAATGATTAAATGATTAAATGATTGAGCAAATATATAGTTAGTTTATACAAGTATTAAGTTTATTATATTTGGGTACAATAATTCTTCTGTACGACGATCTAATCCCGTATTTTTTTGCAAAATATAACCATTTTGTGGTAAAAGTGTCCACTTTTTGAAAAATAGTGACCATTTTTAAAAAATAAGTTATTTTTAGTGAAAAAAGAGATCATTATTTAATAAAAATAGTCATTTTTCTACTAGTCGCATGTGTACCGTAGTTGTGATTTGGGTATGCGTGCGTTACTTGGTGAATACGATATTGGTAATGGATACTTCGTGTTTACATCCTCCGTACTAACTAAACTCTTTTATATTAGTTATTTAGTTATTGTGACATTTGTGAGTGGTAGGGGTGACGGATTGACGGATTTAGGGGTGTTTGTTTTTGCTGGAAAATGTAATTGTCGTAATTTATATTAAGTTTTGAATTTTTTTGAGTTGATTTTACGATACTACATATTTTCCTACCCTGTAATCGAAATTCTGGCTTTGTCGTTAAAAAATGATCATTTTAAAATAGCAAAAAGAGTCAAATTTTTTTATGGTAATGTTAAATACAATCCTTTTAAATGTGTTATTAACTTAAAAATTAAAAATTAAATTACGTAATTAATTCAAATATTAAGAATTTATTTCCATTTATAACTCTTTAACTACAACACCCTTAAAACTACATTTATCATTTCACATTTTTTCGTCTTAAATAATGTATTTTTTATTTTAAATGGTTACTTTGCAAGTAATCACACTATCACATTTATAGTTCTTTTCGGATGAAACGAGTTGAATTGAATTAAATGAAATAGAGTTTAATTGAACTAAATTGAATGAAAAATTAAATAAAAGTTTAATTTTGCACAAATAGGACTATACATCCAGATGTATATGAACATCTTACATCTAATACAAGTCTAATTGAGCTTATATATAATTTTTTTTGAGTTTTTTACAATTTTTTCTTGCACTATAATTTTTTAGTGTTAAAATTAAAATATTTGGGTTTTATATGTATTATTTTTGAGTTTTAATATAATTTGATTTACAATTTTTTTTATAAAGTCGTTCAAATTCTTTTCAATAAAGCTCGTAAAATATATGTATAAGCTCAAATTCTTTGTTATAAAGCTCGAAATTTATACTGTATACATCTCGTTGTATAATCATCTAATAGTTAATTTTATGAAGAGATGAATTGAAGATAATTGGTTAAATCTGAATAACACTTAACTTACATGTAAAATTAAAATGAATTAAAATTAAGTCAGAAAACAGGGTGTAAGAACCCTTTAATATAATATTGTTTGTGAAGAGTTAATTAAGCATGTTTAAAGAGATTGAATGAGATAATCCATGACATCATTGGTTTGAATTTCATGGTCCAACTTGCTTGGGGTTGTAGTAAATTAATTAAATAGTACATTTTGTATAAAATAAATTAGATCATGTTGTCTTAGTAAAACCAATAGGTACATGTATCATGACAAAAAAAATGATGGAAGACGAAGGTGATGACTACCTTGTGTTTAACAAATTGGTTTGACGACATTTGACTCGGTATCGGAGTATCGGGGTATCGGAGTATCGGGTTGATATGCTTGTATGTTTGGCGGTAATGCGCTAAATTGAATTTAATGGATCTGAATTAAAGTTAACTTATTTAAAAAAAAACCTAGATAAATTGATTAGAATTTGAGTAAGGCTCTGTTTGGTAAAACTGATTAAAAAGGTAACTGAAATCTGAAAAGTTAGCAAAAATCTGAAACACTAAAATTTGTGAGAGACGATTTTTCAATAAATTATTGAGAGGCCATTTTTTTGTACCCTTTTATTTGTATTTCGTAACCCTTTTGTCCTTGATCGTACATAGTAATTTCGTACTTCTTTATATAATAAATGTACTCATTTTATTTTTAATCATGATTTGTACCTATTATATTACCTTTAATACCACTTTTTCTTAAATTTGTACAATAGTCTCTCAATAAGCTTATTGAGAGGCGATCTCTCAAAAAACCTACTCAATCTGAAAAGCTAACTAAAATCTGAAAAGTTAGTTGAAAATTAGGAACCGATAAGTTAGTTGATTTAATAAAAAAATGTTTGGCAAACTAACTGAAAAGGTAACTGATTTTGATGAAATGACGTAAAAGAATATAATAATTTTTTTTAATATAGATTTAACTTTTAAGGGGCAAAAAAGTAAAATAAATGTAAATCGGTACCTTAAATCTCAATTATTACCCTATGTATCATTTCATTTCAGATAGCTTATTTGGTTAAATAAATTATTTGCCAAATGCTTACGAAAAACAGGGTTTCTGAAATTTTGGTTAAATAAGCTACTTTGACCAAATCAGGTACCTAAAATATCTTGCCAAACGGAGCTTAAGAGTTAATTTGTGAGAAGACTACTTGAATTGAACTGTACTAAATAGTTCTAAACAGAAATGAAACGAGCTGAAATTAATCAGAAATGACATAGCCTAAATGTCTAATTAAGTTTTTGAGAGTGAAAGATTATATATTTTCCCTAAATATAAGTAAAACGACATATTTTTTTGCTTTATGTTTTTTTCGTTTATTTTTCGAGGGTAAAACTAAATTAATTACATATTTTTAGGTCATTGATGTTTATTGTTAATTTCACGGTTTTATTTGAAAATTCGTATAATATAGAAGGTATATCGTATATGACGGTTTTGTTTGGCGAATAACATTAACAAATTATGATTAGTAGATTTTAATAGCAGAATAACAAACCGTGTTAGCTAAAACAATGTATTATAAGGCGGAATAGATTAGCGGGAAAGAACGTCCCTGCAATAGATATCGGAACTTTTGGATATAAGTCGAACATGAAACAATTTCTTCGGCGTAACAAGGGGAAGTCCCTGGGCAGTAGTCGATGAGACGAAGACGTTTCAGCAAATTTCAATTTTATTTTACAATATATACAGATTAAATAAGTGATATACACGACATTTGTAGCCAAAACCCGATTCAAATTCAAAATAAATATCGAGTTAAGATAGGTACTGTAGTTAGGAAGATGCAGTGATGTGAAGCGCGACTAGGTTAGCATATAACCCGTCTTTTACATGGATTAGTTTCTCGTGCTTTCCTTTCTCGGCTATAGCACCGTTTTTCACAACTGCGATCACATCAGCATTCTTAATGGTGGATAGTCTGTGAGCAACGACGACTGTAGTACGGTTCACCATGACTTGATCCAATGCATCCTGCACAACTTTTTCAGACTCGGCATCAAGTGCACTGGTAGCTTCATCCAACAACAGGATTCTTGGATTTTTTATTATGGCACGAGCAATTGCAACGCGCTGTTTTTGCCCTCCTGATAATTGCACTCCTCGTTCCCCAACAATTGTATCGTAACCCTGAAAATAACACTCACTCGGTTAATTTAGTGCTAACGATCTGCAGCGTGAAAAGTGGTCCTTGAGCTACATTACCTGCTGCAAGCTAGAGATGAACTTGTGAGCATTTGCCTGTTCCGCAGCAGCGATAATCTCAGCTTCTGTCGCGTTCCCTCCCTTTCCGTAGGCAATGTTGGCACGAATCGTGTCATTGAATAGAGTCGGCTCTTGACTGACAAGACCAATTTGTTGTCTCAACCATCGCAACTGAAACTTCTGAATTTCAACCCCGTCTATGGTGATACATCCAGAATCGGGATCATAAAATCTTTGCAACAGCGAGACAACAGTTGATTTTCCACACCCACTTTCTCCGACAAGAGCCACGGTCTGGCATTTAATCACAAGACGGTTATTTATATTCACCGAAAATAGAATCAAGTATCAAGTACCATTATTACTATACCGTTTCAGAAAGTACCTTTCCGTGATGAATATTCAAGCAAAAGTCTTGGAATATCTGGACATCGGGTCTAGTGGGATACGTAAAGCTCACGTGCTGAAACTCAATATCACCCTTAACTTGTTCCAAGGTAGTCCCTGATTCGTCACTTGGGTCAATCTTAGATTTGCGATCCAGAATCGAGAACACAGAAGCAGCAGCACTCTTAGCTTTACTAGCATCGGGAGCCAAGGAACCTGATTGTGATATTCCTATTGCCGCGAAGGCTAGTGCAAAGAAAACCTGCGTTTATCAAATCGCATATGTTTCAAAGAACTCTATATCACAGAGTGTACGACATTTTTGGGCAGAAATACTTACTCGGAACACATCAACAAAAGTTGTTTTCCCATGGGCAACAAGCTGAGCTCCTGCATAAAAACTAAGGGCATAGACACAATAAAGTAAAGCAAAGGACATTCCAAAACCCAGACCGCTAATAAGTCCTCGCTTGATTCCAGCTTTAATGGGGCCTTCACATTTCTTCTCATAAAGCTGCATTACCTTCTCCTCTGCACAGAACGATGCAACAGTTCTTATACTCCCTACTGCATCATTAGCAACATGGCTAGCCTCCTCATATTTTTTCTGCAATCACAGTAAAAGAAGAGGCAAATATCGGTTCAGTAAGTTAACCTGTAAAGTCAACGTGGTACTTATGACCTGGGTCCGAAACCCCATCAACATTAGATGCGTCTCCCCCTATGTTACTCTGACTCGGCTTGAAGGGTCGGACACGGGTACGAATCCAAGTGTCGGACACGGCTATTTTGTGAAAAATGTTCAAGTTTTTGGTCTAAAATGAAGTGTCCGAGTGTCATACCAATGTCCAAGGATCAAGTGTCAGACACGGGTACGGGAGGTCATATGAAGTGTCGAAGTAACATAGGTCTCCCCTTCAGACTAGACAAATGAAGAAAAAGAAAGAGTGAAAACCTTAGCATCCTCACTAAATCCTTTCATGAACTTCAGTTGAAAATAGCCATTGAGTCCTAAAAGAGGGATCATAGCAAGAACAATAAAAGCTAAGATCCAATTTGCAAGAAAAGCAATCAGCAGGCCAGATACTGCTGACGCAAGATTCTGGACGAGAATACCAAGTGCATCACCCACCAAACCACGCACACTTGCAGCATCAGACGACAACCTCGCGCCAATTGCACCACTTGAATTATCAGGCTCATCAAACCAACCAACCTCCATGTGGATTACTCTCTCAAAGCACATTGATCTTATCCTTTGTATTAACTTACACCCAGCCACTGCAAAGAAGTAGGCTCGAGCTGGGGATGATAGTAGTGATGCCACTGCGAATACTACAAATATTAGGGCCCAGAACCTTGAATCTGATCTCAATTCATGAGGTGGCTTGAAAAACATTTCAATCACACTTGATAAGAGTACACTAAACAAGGGAAATATAGCACCACTGACTATGGCAGATAGTACTCCAAGAATAAGTATTGGTATTTCAGGCTTGTTAAGAGCAGCAAGACGCCTTATTGAGACTTGTGGCCTTTCTTCAGGATGTGCCTCAACATCACTGTCGGGCGTGGAAGTTTCACCAATGTCTATGGGTACTCCAGCAACTGAGAATGAGAGGCGCTTGCTGCTCACCCTCCCAGAGGACCCGAGACTTGATGATCTTAAGGACGATCTTTTTAAACTTGCCTGTCGTAACATATCCCCATTTTTATCAGATTGTCCAGAGTCTTTAGTCATTTCCTGGAGATGTATAAGTTGAGAATATGCTCCCTCTGGATCTTTGACTAACTCAGAATGCTGACCTGGTTTAGCACATAGTGAAGAACAAATCTCAATCATGAATGAAAAACCAAGTGTATCTAATCAGAACAGTACTGTGGTGCGCAAAACAGGCTTCGGTCTATGGCCGGTATGGGAACCCACATGACGTACACAGCTTAACACGTGACTTGAACGCAGACAGGCGATTTTGGATGACTCGTGATGAAAATTGCAACGTGAATTATGGAGTGTTCATGCATAATAAAGTTACAAGCTTACCTTTCTCAACCACCTTTCCTTGCTGAATGACTGCAATGATATCAGCGTTACGCACTGTACTCAAACGATGGGCAACTACAACAGTTGTTCTATTTACCATTATCCTGTCTAATGCTTCTTGCACGACCCTCTCAGATTCTGCATCAAGTGCACTAGTAGCTTCATCCAAAAGTAAGATACGCGGATCCTTCAAAATGGCTCGTGCTATAGCGATTCTCTGCTTCTGTCCACCAGATAGTTGAGTTCCGTGCTCACCCACCAATGTATCTAGTCCCTACATGTTACGTATAACGTATGCCAACGATTCCGGGTCAAATTAAAAAGAAGAAATATATGTTGCAGAAGAAGAAAAATATACAGTGTCAACCTGTGGTAATTTATCAATAAACTTGGAGGCATTTGCGAGCTCAGTGGCGGTTTTTATCTCTTTGTCTGTAGCTCCGTCTTTTCCATACCCAATGTTATCTCTAATTGAAGAACCAAACAATACTGGCTCTTGACTTACTAGGCCGATTTTCTGCCTCAACCATCTTAGCTGAAATTCTCTTATGTTAATTCCATCAACTAATACTTCTCCAGCATGTGGATCATAGAATCTCTCAATTAAGCTTATAACAGTTGATTTGCCACTACCACTTTGTCCAACTAATGCTACAGTTGTTCCACTTCTGATTGAAATCGAAAATCCACGAAAAATTTGCTCATCTGGTCTGGCTGGGTAACTAAAATAAATGTCTCTCAACTCAATATCACCACGAACGTCATCTAGAATTTTCCCACTTGGATCACATGGATCAATTTCTGCTTTCCTGTTGATGGTTTCAAACATCTTGTATGCTGCAGCTTGACCTGCAGCAAATGCGCTCATGCTCGGTGATGCTTGCCCCAGAGACCTATATCAATTGTATTAGTCCTCTTTTGATAAATATTATTGATTATTGATGCAATGGAGATGCAATAGAGAAGAAGGTAAACTCGGATACAAACAAACACAAAGACGTCCCACGAGGGTAAATATGATGTGAGTTGCTGACGGGGTTTGAAACCAGGTCAAGAGTACCACTCCTCATGAGTCATGATTTTACCAGCTAAGCTAGCGGAGGACATATGCTGAGTTAACGATAGGAGTGTCAAAGAATCTAGTAAAAGAACACTATACCGAATGTTATTTAAGAGGGTGTCTGGTTTTACAGAATATAATCATTTTGTTTCATGATTGAATATAGAATACTTACATGGAACCAGTCAAGACCGCTACAATGACGATTAGAACATCACCCCCAGTGTACTGCCCTTTAAGAACCAACCTTGCCCCAAACCATATGGCTAAAGCATAACTGCTATAGATCACAAACAAAATGATTCCCAATCCTGTTCCTGCAGCCAATCCTTCATTAACACCTGATCTGTAGGCATCGACAATAGAATTGTTGTATTGCGTAATTGCATGTTTTTCCCCTGTAAAGGAAGCCACCTGAAACGGAATATGTTAACGACTTACAGTGTCAAGTATGTCGCTTAAATCAAGGTAATGTACTTACTGTTCTGATTGATCCTATAGTTTGCTCCACAATAACTGCTGCCTTTGCGTAGGCAGCTTGCCCTTGTGTCGCCATCCTTGATAAAAACATGCCCATAAGTGCACCAGCAAACACAAGAGGAGGAATCGAAGACAGCATGACAAGAGTAAGAAGCCATCCTTTGATGAATGCGACGACAAATCCTCCAAGGAAGGTACAAATTAACTGTATAAATTGCCCTACCTATACATTTGTAGATGACAGAGAATTGTAAGTTTAAATCGAGAACATGCATCGAAAATGAGATCTAGTAATAAATGTTACCTTCTCTCCCATGGCATCTTGTATAAGAACAGTATCACCCGACATTCTCCCAACAACCTCTCCTGTGTTTACTTCTTTGTCAAAAAATGCAACATCTTGCCTGAGAATAGTTTTCAGGTACAAGTTCCTCATCCTCGATGCCTGCCTTTCGCCTGTTACCATCCAGCAAGCCACCTCTGCAACAAGATACGAGTACTTTCATCCGTTGACAAACAGTTCATTCATATGAGACACTCAAACAAAAGACATAGAGTTCAATATGATTACGGAGGAATGCAGCGACTCCTGATCCAATGGCCAAATAGACAAATTTAAGAGCCACCTACAGTGAAAATTCCTGCTCATTAGAAGCGCAAAATGGGCGTGTAACGGTGTAACCGTGTAAGTGTGTTCAATAAATATGAGAAATGCTCGGAAGAACATTCACCTGAGAGACAACACGGATGACATGTTTAGTGTTTTGATTCTGACCAAAGGAATCAATGAGATCACCTAAAAGGATGGCCATCAAAGGCATAGACACACCATTTCCAGCAGCGCCAATAGAGCCAACGATCATCAGAGCCGTATCAGTAGAGTCTGCAAAAGAGAAGAGCTTGTAGAACGGAACTTTCTTAACGGCTTCAGTCTCTTTCTTTTCCGTCTCCTTATGATTTTGTCCTGCTGAATCACCATTAGAACTTGTCGCTTCATCGACTCCACTCATGGCCTCTACAACCAACAACCCTCTCTGAGATTTCGAGATGGTACTTGGTTACCTGTAATGCACAACATTCAAGAATAGTGTAATCAGTGTCAAATTATCATCAAAACAACAGTATTACACATGATCATTTACTCATACAAATTGATCAGAATGATCACCTTTTTTTGTGTGTCGAAATACAATTCACGCAAGGAGGCGTAAAACCAAACGATCCGCGATAAAAATTCACTCATCATATCATCGCTTGCAATTCGGAATACGCTGGCAAAACAACTCGAGCTTAAACAACCCATATAGCCATGGCAGCCCACGCGCTCACAACACAAACCGACTGTTTCCAAATGACCCATAATAAAAATTACGTGCTGATAAGTACGTCGAAAACTCGTAACAAATGACTGTAATGAGTAATGACCCAGTTACCCAGTTACCCAGTTAGGCATTTCAACAAACACATGGTGTGCATATGAAACATTAATGATGCAATACGGTCAAATTCAAGAGATTTCTTCATTAAAACTCGTTTAAGTCGATTGAACTGTTGAACAACTAAGGGAATTTATCGTCATCAAGTGAATTTCATCAACATAAAACTCCGGCGTAGTGAATTCTTTACGTTTGCTTTTTATAGTTTAAACCAAAGCTGAAGTGAGAACACCTTCTGATAGTGTGGAGCTAGGAGGCTAGCAGGGACGCTCGTTCCAATCATTTTAATTTTTGAAAATTTTCCGACTTAACTTTATCCCGTACTAATTCGTTGCATAAAAAAATGAAGTATTTTTCTTACCATCGTATATGCTCTTATTTATTTGCGATATTATACGTGGTAGCTCGTGTTTTTTTTTCTAAATGATAACGTAATTTTTATAAAAAATGTATTTGATTGGTTATAATAATTAGGGTGTTCAGAATAAATCGAACCGCAACTCCGCAAGTCCGCAATACTGCACCGATAAACCAAAATTCGTAAATTTTTAAGGTTCGATTAACCGAACCGTTTTGACAAAGTGGTTCAGGGAATTAAACCGTTAAATTTATCATGGACACGGTTCGGTTAAGGTTCGCGATTTTAGAAAAAAGGTCAACTAAATCGAACTGTTTCACAAAAAAGTATGCAAAAAAACTAATAGAGAAAATTGTTAATTACAACCTTTTAAAAATTACTTTTTGAAAATTACGGCCTTATAATTTTTTTTTTTTAAATTACACCCATAATATAAAAAAAAGTAATTAATGTTTCACTAATTAATTTTATTGTTGACTATAATATATAAAAATAATAATTAAACTATTGGATAAAATTCACGAAAACTAAAGAAAAAATATATTTAGTACGTTTATAGGTTAACCGGTAACCGAACCGCAAATAACCGTTTAAAATGTTAACTGAACCGTTTATAACCGTTATGAACAATGCGATTTATGTTCGGTGTTTTCCCAAATCGAACTGCAAATGAACACCCCTGGTCGTAAGTCATAACTCATAACTCATAACTCACAACTATTAGTTTCGAAAACGACCTTTTTTCAAATTCAAGATATCATAAATGGGTCCATTTAAAAAAAACGCATTTAGAACTCGCTACAGAGAGGTAGTATGGTTAGTCAAAGTTTAAAGTTTGACTGACTGTAATTTTTGCATGAGTTCATAAAATAAATTCTTTTTTTCAGTTCAAGATCTCGTAAAGCCGATCAATTTGGAAAAAAATATGTGCTTTCATAACTTTTGATATGCGACTTATGATTAGTTAAAAGCTTTTTAGTTAAATACGAGATTAACATGTACAAAATAAAATAAAACACGGTGTTTTACCTTTTACCTTATAATCTCCATACCAAAGTCCAAAACCTACCAAAATTATAAATAAATGATAAAAACGGAGGGAACATTGTTATACATTCAAATTAGACGGCATTTCATGACAAAAGAAACATCACATACGAGGTCTCTTACTCTAATTATAAAATTAAGAGTGATTCTTATCCATAATATAATACGCTCATTTAACGCTCTTTTCCGCTAAAACGAGTTGGATTGAATTAATTGGGCTAGAGTTTAATCGAACTGAATTGAGTGGAACTGGGTGAAGTAAATTTAGTTGAATTAAGATTAATTCTGTAATAAGATTAGCTGAAGATAATTGATTGAACGTAAATAAAACGTAAAAATATACCGCTAAACAAAATTAGAAAGAGCTTAAATTAAGCTAAAAAGAACAGAGTATTACCGAGATAGAGCCGGACGTCGAGAAGCTTAAATTGGTACAATAATTTTTTGCTAATTAATTAATCAACACTTTTATTAAAGTTTTAATTAATTTGTAGGTTAAAATGGTACGGCTCTTGTCCTTTATAAGCTAGTCTCACCAACAAAAACAAGAAAATGTCAAATTTATTATAAATAAATAATTCACTAGGGTTTTTTACTTGGAAAACACGACACTGTAATTGCAAGTCGTAACACGAGGGAACTCACAGCCGTTATTTTTAGTGTGCAACTTTAACTTGCCAAAAATATTGTACAAGATTTTGTTGTTGGAAAGTTTAAACGAGTCTCCTGGAAATTATGCCCGAATTTTAAATACTAGACTTTACTTTCCTTTACCTGTTAACTTTTTATTACTACCTCCGATTTTCTATGACGTTCATCTTTCCGTTTTGGTCTAATTACATGATATTCCCTCTTTTCTCTTTTGGATAACTTTGTGTGGTCCAAAATAACTTTCATGTGGGATCATGTGTATTGTGTGGTCCAAATTGATTTCCTTATTTTTTGTGTTAAAATCGAAAAGGAACAATACAAGAAATCGGAGGGAGTATATGTTTTATATACTATGGAGTAATAAAAATTGTAGGTGGTTTTTTTTGTAATAAGTACCTTAATAGTATATTGAGAACCAACCGCGACTTGAATAAAATGATGATTGGGAATAAAATACGGTGAGAGTTCCAATATATATACTATGTAATGTAGCAGCCATGTAGGTGGTTATTTGTAATAAATCAAATAAAAGGTAGTAGTTTGTAAAATACAGTAAATACTATAGGATAGTTTACAATTTTTACTAATTTAATATAAAATAATTACTTTTTATGTGATTGTAGCTTACATCAATAGCTTACATCAATCTTATAGTATAATATGTGTTTATTAGGGATTAGGGATTGCATGAGATAATCAATGACCTTTGTGTTTTAATGTTTCTTGGTCAATACTCCAAGTTGCTTGAGATTCGTCATGTCAAATTGTAGAATTTGGACCATTCTTGTACCACAAATTCACGATTTTTCGTTTGTGACGGGTTCATCCATCGCAAATTTATAACGCGCGCGTTAAATATTATTTACATGAAGAGATACGACACAAAAATAGTGTCTAGCTAGCCAAGTGCTATTAGCTAGTTCAGTAATAGGTCGGTTAAACCTTGAAACTTGCAGAAGTATTTGAGTTGAAAGGTTGTTGGACTACTACTCGGTCCATGACCACTTGGCCACTACAAACCCCGAAGGGGTGGCTTAAATTACATGGTGTATATGGTGGTGCGGGAGTGCATGGGCCGGAAAATTCAACCTCCTCGTCGTCGAACCAAAAATCAGAATAAATAAGGTGCCTAGACAATATCATTTTGTTTTGTACTGTATTATTTACTCGTTTACTCGTGTGAATAACATTTTACACGTCGCAAATTTGTGATGGAGATTTCCATTACAGATGACATGTTATACTTTTGAAGGTTGTCTTTGTAAAACCAATAGGTGCATGTATTGTGAGTTTGTGACAAAAGATTGATAGAAAATGAAAATCGAAAATGACCTTGGTTTAATTATAATGTTTTACAAATTGATTTGACCATATTTTGATTCGGTATAGGGTTATATATATAATTGTGTGCTTGTATTTGAATTTTCCAAAGCTCGAATTAGATTTTAAGTTTAATACTAGTCAAATTTATTAGTTTGAGACAAAAAAAAATATTGATATAACTTTAGTTACGAATATAGCCGTTGAATTTCATAGGAATTGTCGAGTACCTAGATGGATTAAATAATTTAATTTTTCAATTATATAGGCATTTGAGATTTCTAAAAAATAAAAATATTAGCATTAAGTCGTATATAAAAAAATAGAAGGATAAAAAATAGTAGTTAAAAGACATCTACATTTACATTTACATATATAAATGTAGTTATACCAAATGTAAAATAAATTAAATAAGGGACCATAAAATTTTGAGTTGATTCAATTCATTTATATATTTATATACTCCTAATCTCCTATTATCTCATTATTTGTATATTTTTAATTAAAATACATCTCACAATAAATAAAAGAGCCAAACAAATAATTACAACGAAAAATTATATATTATCTCGATAAATATTAACTTTTGAAAACCAGCTAAATAAGACAAAAACATACTCTATTCGGGTCTTTGAGTGATTGTACATACATTAGTCAAATGTGGGTACCAATTACAAAGATTTATGGAAAATTCATCCCAATATAATATATGCTTTTCTAATCAATGTTAATTCATCACATTATTCAAAAGTCAATTCAAGAAAAAAGGTTAAATTATTTGTTATTTAATTTGGAGGTCGAGGAAACTCGCAGCCATTACTTCTGATGCGTATTAAAAAGTGAGAAAAAAAGAAGCATGGCCTTATACGAGTTTTAAGCAGCTCACATTTAAATGTATAATATACGAGTACATTTTTCGAAATTTGAGGGTTTGTAACAAAAATGCATGTATGTAGAATTGTAGATCATACAAATGGTTTATCGGGTTAGATAAAGTTGTCACACAAATTTTGAGAAATAATAAAGGACATTTGAGGTGTCGGTACGCGATAAACGAATTATTACACGAAAATCAAATACTCTTTAAAAATAGATGAATACTTCGTTAATCAAGGTTGAAAATCGAATACAGTAACTCATAAAACGACTCCTAATCCGTAGTAGAAAAAAATTGGGAGGAAAAGAAACACGGCCCTCACGAGTTCTAAAACAACTCAAATTTAGGTGTATAATACACGTTTTTGAGGATTTTACGGTCGCGAAACAAAAACACCAGTAAATCATACGGTTGATTTCTCGAGTCAGATAAATGACCTTTATGGCTTTAGCTGTGTCGAAAGGCGATAAACTAGTCTTGAACAAAAATCGGGCATTCGAAAAATGGAGGGTATAAAATGAAAATTGAAAAAAAAAACAATTTAAATTAACCGCCATTTTTGATCTCCTATTTTGGTACTCCGTATTTTGTAGCTTTCAGACCTTCATATCAATGGAGTTCTATCTCTCGTTCTCTGCGATTTATCGTGTGAGTTACTTCCTCTTTATTTTACGCTCATTTATTTTTTATTTTATCTTTCAATGGAAGTTTTTAATCAATTGTGTTGCCTTGTTATCGTTGATTGCGTTGTTGTTGTTGTTGTTGTTCAATTTGATTTCCCTCTTTTTTTATATTTTGTTGAATTTATTTCCATCGCAGTTGTGATTGTGTTAGGGTTTTGTAATTGTGTATGATCTGCGACGGAGTAATGTTCTGGAATTAATATAACTTAATTGTAATTTGATATTAATCGTAATTGTAGTTGTGTTAGGGTTTTGTAGTTGTGTATGAGTTGTGACGGAGTAATATTCTGGAAACCCTAACTTAATGTAGCTTGATGTTCATCAGAATTGTAGTCGTGTTAGGGTTTTGTAGTTGTGTATAGTTTGTGAGGAAGTAATGTTCTAGAATCCCCAACTTAATTGTAGCTTGATGTTCATCAAAGTTGTAATCGTGTTAGGGTTTTGTAGTTGGGTATAATTTGTGACCTAGGAAGATTCCCGGAATCCCTTAACATAGATGGAAATATCTATGTGCTCGGACTCTTCATTATTACCTTGAAGTCCTTGATTATCCGTTTCCGACACTGGACACTTGGACGTGGGTAGGACACGACACTTCATTTTAGACTGAAAGCAGGAACGTTATTGATAAAATGTGAGAATCCGTCAGTGTCACTTGGACACCCACCTGTGTCATATACTTCGAAGTCCGAACCAAGTCGGAGCAACATAGGTTGGGATTGTGTAAGGCCGTAAGGGCTCCTTGTATAATTTATGACGGAGGAAGGTTTTCGGCTCCTACAAATTTGTATTAATTATCAGTAAACTTAGATTAGAAAACTTACTGCTACTGTTTTTAATCTGCTTTTGAATTAAAATGATTTGTATGGTGTGGTCTGTGGTATTAGGTTGTCATTTTCTTGTACTTGGCTGCCCTATTATTGTCCTATCTCAGAACATTCATTCGGTATTCGTCTGTATCACTAATTTCTGTCCAGAAAATGCATTCGGTATTCGTCTGTAGCCCTAATGTCAGTCCAGTCTCCAGCTGTCCGAAAAGTTACACATTTGGTGACCGTAAATCACCAGTGAATATACACTTGAACTACATGAATTGTATGTCGGCTGAGCTCTGATAGTAAAAGGAAAGACTTACGGAGTACATCTCTTCCTTGAATGTCTGAGACTAGACTTTCACATGTCTATTAAAAAACTGCTGTATCAAACTGTTTCACCTCTTTTATGCACTTTGGGTTGTCATTATAATATGCTTCCATTGGTGTCTGGCAGCCTAGATGAGGTCTTGGCGGCGAGTGATGTTAACGAATTGAGAGTGGCGACTGTTTTTGCTGCAGTAGTTGTATGCCACAAAGGATGATTTTCTGCAGAAGAATCGGTCAGGGTTTAGTCATCTGCACGTTGCCGCTAATCTTGTAAGTTCTGTGTGTTTCTCCCTTGTTTTATTTCAATTGTTTGTATTCCAACCTTTGTTACAACAAAGCCAGTAATTAGAAACACTGCACATTATTGTTGGTTGTCTCACAGGTTGAGTATCTTCGTGCCATTTTGATATGGTAAGAATCTATTCACTTTCAAAGTAATTCTACAGCATCAGCTGTACCTCAATGACCGAAGCGTCGCAAAGGGTTTATATATGCAAACTTTACAAATGTTCATAACTCACTTTCAACAAATTAAAAATTTGCGTTGAACATTCTTCTCTATACAAATGAGAAAAATACGAATTCTTTCTTATTACAGTAAATAACATAGGAAAATTGAAGGTCATTACAGTAATTAATGTATGATCAACAAATTTCAACAAAAGAGTAGTGTCTTCCCTGCAATCATCACTCCCATTTGTTAGCAACAATGTCAGCAAGATCGACGACTCTCTGAGAGTAACCCCATTCATTATCGTACCAGGCGATGACCTTCACCATATCATCTCCCATAACCATGGTCAAAGAGGAGTCGATGGTGGAAGAAACATCACTGCATCTAAAGTCAACAGAAACAAGAGGCTCATCACAAACTGAGAGAATGCCCTTGAGCTCATTGTCTCCGGCCTCTCTGAAGGCGGCGTTGACTTCCTCAGCGAAGGTCTTCTTGGAGACCTGGACGACAAGGTCCACAACGGAAACATTTGGGGTTGGGACACGGAGAGCAATACCGTTGAGCTTTCCCTTTAGGTTCGGAAGGACTAGAGCAACTGCTTTGGCTGCACCAGTTGATGTGGGTACAATGTTGAGGGCTGCGGCTCTGGCCCTCCTTAGGTCACGGTGACTTGCGTCTAGGAGTCTTTGGTCTCCGGTGTATGAGTGGGTTGTGGTCATGGTTCCCTTGATAATTCCTGCACGTTTATACAATTAGGTGACTTGATCCTTAGATGGCTCTCGATATGGATAATAGGGTAGCAAGAACATACCGAATTTCTGGTCGAGGACCTTGACGAAAGGAGCCAAGCAGTTAGTTGTGCAAGAGGCATTACTGATGATAGTGTCGGCATGGGTGTAACCCTCCTCGTTGACACCCACCACGTAGGTTGGGATATCACCTTTTCCGGGGGCTGTGATCAACACCTTCTTTGCTCCCGCTTCCAAATGCTTCCCTGCTCCTTCTCTGTCCACGAACACTCCTGTCCCTTCTATAACCAAGTCTATGCCCATTGCCCTGCACAACAAGTATGAGTTTAAGCGTCATCAAACCGTCTCACTGGTGTGTTAAAAAAAGCCTTAATAATATAGAGAAGGTAGTAAGTACTAACCCCCAAGGAAGGTTGGATGGGTTCCTGTCTGAAACAACTTGGATGACTTTGCCATCAACGGAAATACCATCGGTACCAACGGGCTTAACGTCAGCATCGAAAGTTCCGAGTGTGGAATCGTACTTGAGAAGGTGAGACGCTTGTTTCACACCTCCGGTGTCGTTGATGACCACAACATCGAGGGGTGAGTCTTTCCTGCCGTGCCAACACCTCAAGAAGTTCCTTCCAATTCTCCCAAATCCATTGATTGCCACCTTGATTTTTGCTTCCACTACTGCGTTTCTCTTCCCAGAAACCTAATACATGATACCAAGAATGGTTGATTGGTAAGGTAAGTCACACTTATTAAAACAATTACGTTATAGAAATGGTTAAGATCCGATAAGAGTTATTTTTCCGTAGAATTGGTAGGGTTTTGCGGAGTTGATTCTCAGTTGTATTAGAGCTCAACCCGATAGAAATGGTCTGCGCAAATGCGTCACTGAATGTATTGTTACTTGTTCACTTGACTACACAATGTGTCACTGATGTATTATTGGTTTTTCTCAGAGTGTTCGAAACCATCCTACCCGACTTGAACCCGAAATAACCAGATGGTGCACGAGCAAAATTACTCGAGAACAGAGGAAAGAAATCCTACAATGCTTAATTGCTCACTGCTCAAGTGGTCAGCACTCAAACTTGATCTCGTTACAATGTCTGGTATGTGTAGACGATCTCGTCTCTAAACCAACAGTTTAATGCAAAATCTAAGACTGAATGTTGTTTTCGCTCTAACTCGATTGTTTACATTTTGTGACAGTTTGAATAACAGCAACATTTACGATGCAATCCCGAGTCTGGAATGAAAGGTTTAATTGAAGGAATACTTACTGCATTAGTCCGGTACGACACAAAGGTCACCAAGTCGTGAGAGCTCTTGCGACCGAAGGAAATCGAACTGTGAACACCGGAGGAAAATCCCTTGTTGTAAACCTGTTCCGAAAATCCCTGCTTGGAAGCCTGTCACAATGCATCATCATATACAGTTATAATTATATCAATGTATCGCAGTGATCACTTCTGACAATGAAACTACTCAATTTTCGTCAATAATTGTCGCTTCAGACTCTACTATTACGAGGAAGGCGATTTTGATGCTGACGGGAGTTGAACCAGCATTACTTACGACTTTACCAAGTAAGTTACTTAATTGACATCTACTGACTGCTATTGATCCATTCCTAGTGTACAAAACAAATCATGCATAATTTCGTAAAGCGACGAGTAAATGTCGAGTAAGAAAAAGAGTTGGAGACGGAATCGAACCCGAAGAGTAGGGTTTGCAATGGAGAGCATGTTAGTAGCCATGCTCTTAAATGAAGCAAGCAAAGCTACAACTCAAACCAAAAAACTAAAAACTTAGTTGAATAAAAGAAGAATAGTGTTAAGTTGATTTAGAGAAGATGAGTAGTTAGAGGGCATAAAAAGAAGAAGATAAGATTTATGATAGCCTCTCAATCAATGTATGGACATGATTTTGTTACTCATTTCACTACTACCTGTTATGTTATCTTCTATCTTAACATGTCCTAAGTTTTATTGGTATCACTTCCACACATTGGATGTTGATGGGACCAAGGAGGAACATAGGTATAAGGGTCACACTCACTACCTCAAATTCAGACTTGGTAATCGGGTTAATTGAGTCGGGTTTGGGTCATGTCATTTTTATTTTGGGTTCGGATTAACTAGTGTCAAGTTATTTGTGGATAATAATCAGTTTGCAATAATACAAATTCCGGTCGAGTTATAGTGGGTCGGGTTAGTTCGAGTCTGGGTCATGTTCGGGTGTCGGGTTGAGTTATTCGGGTCTTAATTGTGCCTGGTCTACTCAAATCTAAATATGAAAAACGGGACAATCGGGTCTGGTATGGGTCATCTCAACCGATTTCGGGTTATTTTCGAGTCTTTTATTTTCAAAATAATGATCAATTTGTAAACAATAAACATCCGGACTGGTCATATAATGTCGGATAAATTCGAGTTAGGGTCAAGTTTGAGTGCTGGGCTAGGTACGGGACGGGTTAATTTTGTCAGGTTTACTGTCATACCTCCTAAAAAGGTTAATATTATCGATTTTTCCTAAAACAAATTCTTAAATATAAGATTTTAAAATTATTACCGTAAAATTTTATTTTTAGGTTTATCCCTGCTGACACGGGCCCTTGCATGGTAGGACATACAAACCTACCTCACCATTCCTTTACTTTGGAATTATACTATACAATTGTATCTAGAATTTTGCTTGGTTGAGTTTACATGTACACACAATTTTTAACAAGTTGGATGGATGGATTAATGGATTGTAAGTTTGTAACCTTACAATATATAATTGGCCTTGTAGATGTGACAAAGAAAGTTTTATCAGAATGCTGTGGATGATACTGTTTCGTCACTGAAGCGACTCTAAGACAATACCAAGTACGACATTTTCCTAGTGCCTGAATAACTCAAGTCTGAAACACGGTAAGAGGGCCGGTTGTATTGCTTTACCTCAAAACGAGCCCCGGATAAAATTGCCGCTTACAGAAATGTACTCGTACCGCCTCTCTGTAGTTGCTTACTACATATTCTGCATTACCCGTCTGGAAGCATATATCAATTGAAAACTCTATAGTATCGAAAACAGGTGTTGAAATTGATAAATAAGTCACATTGCAGAGAAAAAATCTTCTCTGAATTATGAAAAATTAGTAAACAATTTTGAAATGAAGCGGAATGAAATACGTTGCAAATTAAGCAACTGTCTACAAACCTAATCGCGTCTACAACACCTAAAACCCGTAGATTCCAACACTTTACATCGAAGCAGAAGCTAATTTTTAATAATCTGTGATAACCTGTCCCCAGGTGCTCTGCACATTGGGGCTGTTTCTGGAGTGCAAGCCCAGCGTGGCTGAAGACGAGCTCTAAACAGTGTCAGTCCTGGAGCGTGCTCCAGTCTGGTGCAGTGAAGCAAACTGCAAATCTTTTGCATTCCTGCTGTATTTCTTCCCGGAATCTTCAAGGGTCCGACAACCCAGATCAGATATCGCGTGTCTCTGAAATCCAACGGGGCTAACTTCGTCTTCACGGGAGTAACTCTTTGATGTCCAACAATCAGTAGATTCAGCTGAGTTAGGTTCCCAACTTGCAGAAGGAACCCAATTCTGGTGTCCTGCAATGCTATTACTCCCTGAAGATTCTTCGTCGTCCATTTCACCACCTCGTTTCCTGACTGTCACATACTTATGAAGGCTCGGCTCCATCAAATCATCCCCTACTTTGACCTCAGACTCAACAAATGGGTCTGACCTCTTCTTACCAGACTCGGAGAAGGTAAAACTCGAGTTTGTCCTCGTGGTGGAGTTGAGATCTGCCACGGCTTCAAGAATGGAATGAGCTTTGCTAACACAAGCTGGGAGCGTGAAGTTCGGGGTAGCACTGTTAGTAGGAGTTACAGTTTCGGGTTTTGTATTTGAGTTTTTATTCTGGTGGAAATTTTGAATGTCTTGAAGGAGTAATGAGGTGTAGTTTGTTGCCGGTGCTGGAGCTGGAGCTGGAGTTGGTGTTAACAAAGCATCGACATTGATGTCAAAATCTCGAGACCGTCTAGCAGACCGACTTCTCACCAGAGTTTGTGGTAACTTGAGAGAGTCGGTGCCTGACAGTATTACAGGAGTCACCATTGCATCATACTCAACCGCATTCAACTGATCTTTAGCGTGAGTCTCAGTCATTTGCTCGAGATCTGGTGTGTGCAGATCATTCACTCTGCAATAATTGGTTTTCATAATCTCGTACCCTTCAGCTCCTCTACTTCTAGTTCTTCTATGAGTTATTTGAGGAGCGATCTTGTTCTGCAGACAGAAATGCAATTACGATTATGTTCAGGAACGATCTTATTATCAAGGTCGAATCACTAGACGGATATGAACAGCACAGGTCTCAGTAATCACAGCATTATGCAGAAAAATGTAATGCAGCTTGAAATTGAACAGAAAAGATTACAGTACGAAAACTGAACACGGATCCCGACTACAAGGAAAGCATATGCAGGATTACAGTCAATTGTACACAGCAATAGACAAACAATGTTTCGGAAAATCAGAAAATTCGAGAAAACTACCTGTGACACGGAATTAACAGGCTGCTTAACCACCAGAACGTCCTCCTCGATCTCCTTCCCCTTGCCAAGCGGCCTTTTGTTAGCAAGCGGTTGAAAAGGAAGCGAATTTAGATCGATTTCATTCAAGGGTGTCCTCCTATACGGTGAATGCTCCGCTTTCCTCGACCCGTTCCTGCTTATCGAAGCTGGTTGCTGACCGTTCCCATTCCCATTCGCACCCGCTTGATTCCCCCTAATCGGAGACTGAGATCGCCCATTTCCCGTCACTTGATTCACTTTCGCAGGAGACTGAGATCGCCCATTCCCATTCCCATTCCCGCTCCCTTTAGCAGGAGACTGAGGCCGTCCATTCCCATTCCCGCTCCCAGTAACTTGATTCCCCCTCGCAGGAGACTGAGACCGCGGTGACCCCACATTCCGCTTCACCAAAACCCGCTTCACATTCCCATTATCCCCTCCTCCACCTCCACTCCCCTTATCAATCGACAACGACGTCACAGTAGCTGGTACCGACACCAACTTCCCCGGTCTCCCACTCCCACTACCATTCCCATCCCCATTCACATTCCCCTTCCCCGACATGGGACTATCAGACCGTCTACCAGGAGACCTACTAACCCGTCTCCCCCCACCGCCATTACCGCTTCTCTCCCGACTCCCGGACCTTTGCTCCCCTCTCTCCCTACTACTCATCGGACTCCTCCGATTACTCCCCCTCGATTGCCGCCGCCTCAACCTCTCCTCATCCACCCCATCCCCCACCCCACCTTCCCCTTCCTCCGCCGCATTCCCACCACCATCATTCTCCCTATCAAAATCGAAACTCCGCTTCGAACCCGAATACCTCCTCACATGCCCTTTCCCAGAATTACTCCGACTCAACCTCCCACATTGTATCAATATCGCATCCACCTCCTCCTTAGTACAACTAGACGTCCTCACCACCTGTCCATTCGCCGCCGCCATTATCAAATTCCTTCCTACACTCTCCTGATCAGACCCATTCGACCCGAATCCGGATCCGGATCCAGACCCAGACCCAGATCCATCCGATTCGGGTCGCTTATCATTACTCTTCCTATGTTGAATTACAAACACTTCCTTCTTTTTCTTCGCCTTTTCGACATCGATTTCCTTTTTTTCTTCTACCCTAATAATCTCTTCATCATTTTCACCTGAAATTCTTACCTTCTGCAGCTCAATCTTCAATTCATTTTCCTGGGTTTTCGTAATATTATTCAAATTACTATTATTATTACTACTAATCACTGATTTAGAACACGGGTCTTTCTTACTCAAACAACAACCCATTTCCAATACCCAATTCAGTGAACTTTTCTAGGGTTTTTACTTTTATTACTCAATTAAATTGGAAATTAAAAGGGGTTTTAAAGTGACATTACTATTAATAATTAAAGGAAGAAAATTTGAAATTGAAAAAGGATATAGAAGAGAGAGAGAGAGAGGGAGAGAGAAACAAGAAGAAGGGTTAAAATAGAGAGGCACGAGAATCGAGGGAGACGAATTCAAAATTTGGGATTAATGGCGGGGAAATCAGGAAATATGGCCGTTGTAAAAATTGGATATTTGGATTTAATTGAATGTTTTTTTGTTGGTTTTGGAATTGTGGTAATGGTACGTAAAGTGTGGCCCCTACTAACCTAACTTTCTACCCATCGCGGATTCTTATTTAAGACGGAAACTATTCGTTTTAAGCTCACGACAAGGAAAATATTATTATAAATTAAGTAGGATGAATAGAACGAACACAAATTCTTATTTGCAACGGCACTATCCGTCGCAAGCTTGTGACGGATACCGTTTTCTCTCACAAAATACCCATTTTTTCTCTCTCTCCAACACTATTCATGTGGTCCCCTTTCTCTACTACTCATTTTGTATCCATTTTATTTGACAAAATATCCGTCACAAAGGTGACCCGTCGCAAGCAAGACTTACTATAGAACGAAAGCAGAATACGTTGGAATAGGTAAATATTTGTTCAATATACACATATGGGGTGATATTGGCAATACTATTTTGCACTGTGAAGCGGTCAATCTTTTTTAAAATATTTATTTATAATTAATAAATTAGTACAAATTCTATTCTACGATGGTTGTTCAATATACACGTGTGACCAATCAAAAAGTGATCATTTTTTTGATAAATAGTTATCAGTTTTTATTAGATAGGGATCACTTTTATTGGTTTAAAACTGACTTATTTTTTCAAATTAGTCACTATTTGTCAAAAAAATGGTTACTTTTTACAAAAAAATGGTCACTTTTTTTAAAAAAATACAGAAATAAGACCGTCACGCAAGATAACTAAGGATAAATGAGTTATTTTTTCAGTAGTTCTCCTGTACGACGGACTCATCTCGTGTTTTTTTTTTTTGCAAATTATGACTATTTGTAGTAAAAAATGACCATTTTTTAATAAATAGTGATCATTTTTGAAAAATTGGTCATTTTAAACAAAAAAGTTGGTCATTATTTATTAAAAATGGTAATTACTTATCAAAATGTGATCACTTTTCTACTGATCGCATGTGCGACCGTCGTAAAGTAGAATTTATGTTTTTTTTACATTACTCGGTATTATGGTATCTTCAAAATACGGAACCATTTCATATAACAATTATTTTTCCTTAAAATCTACGAATGTATCCTTTTTAACCTTAAATCTCAACAAGTATGACCTCACTATTTCAACTTATGTATTTTGCTTTTGTTTCAATTTAACGATTTAACTTGTTTTAAGATTAAGACGAATATATCTGCATAAATAACAATGTATGTTATGCATTATTGGCTTATTGGTGGAATAGTGTTATTAGGTAGGTAGAGAATGGCCCTACTAATTTAACTTTTGTGTTAATTATTTAGAATCAATTGTGTTTGTGCAGAAAAATTCGTATTGTTTTCATGAATGAGAGAATATGAATCTTTGTTCTGACATTATTTTTGAATTTAGGAGTAATACTTAACGGCTACTTTGTTGGGGGGTTTTGTGTTTCAAACTTGTGGATTGTTTGTTGGTAAATTTGTAGTTCTTGGTCAAATAAAGTTTGAAGTGTATTGATTGAAATGTGACCAAAATATTGTCCATTAAATATGATTTTAACTAAATTTAGTTGTGGTTTTATAAGTTTAGTTTAGTATGGAAATGGAATATATTTTTGTTATTTAAATTAGTGTGGATTTGCACCTAATTTTTTTTTTTTTTTTTTTTTTTTGTATAATTATATTGAAGTTGAGTTCAAATATTTAATAAAAGTTAGTTTAATCATTGTGCATTTGCGAAAAAAACTCGTTAGTTGGGTCTGAAATCGAATTGTTTAACTCCTGAAATGACCAGACACGTGGTAGAAAAATTGGGAGGTAAATAAATGCGGTTCAGTACGACCTGTCGAACGACTCAAATTGAACTATATAGGCGGTTTTCGAGATTCCAGAGTCACATGAAAAATATTCCCCGGGAATCGCATAAAAGGTTCCCCGGGTTAGATAATTTAATACTCCACTGAACCGAATATGTTATTCGGGTGGGGTAAACCTTTGAACAGGTCCGTTGATAGGTTTAAAATCTGACTAGTGCTTAAAAGGACTGAAAGTACTACTTATATCAACAAAGTGCACTTTCTTTGCTGGTTATCTATGCGAAAGAACTTTGCAGTTAAGCGTGCTTAACTGAGAGTAGTCTTAAAATGAATGACCTCGTGGAAAGGGTCCCGGTATGCGCATGAGTGAGGATAAAATATGCTGAAAAAGACTTGTGTTGGTCTGTGGGACCAGTATACAACCTGGCGAGCTACCGTAGCCAACATTTCCGGTCTTATGTTTGGACCGGAGTGTTACAAATAAGGTGCTCAAACAAAATTTGAGCATTAACGCATTTGGGGTTGCGATAAACCAACATTCGCGAAATCTCAGATATCCTGAAAAATGAACTAATTCTCGTTATTTGGTTTTGAAATTGAATTGGTTAACTCCTAAAACCACCGTAGACACATGGTTGAAAAACATGAGTGAAAAATAAACCTGATCTGGTACGACCTCCCAAACGAGTTAAATTGAAATGTATTATTTTCGAGATTCAATGTAGGGATGGTAGTGGATCCAAGACCCTACCCTTATCCCCTGGATCAGACCCTGATGAAGCGGATATGAGTCTCATTTTTATAGATCTAACGGATATGACTAGGATATGGATTTAGAAAATTTTATGTGGATGTGGATATGGATTTCGTCGCTAAGATTCAAATCCTACCCAAATCCATATTTTCTATTTTATTTTTAGATTTCTAAATATATAAGAATAACTAGTTTAAAACCCGTGCAAAGTTGCACGGGTATATATAAAATCGTTTAAAATTGGCTTATAATTAATTGCAAAGTTAATATTTTTCCACCCACTTAAAAATATCTTAAGTATTTTTGTCGATTATTTTGAATCCAACTTTATCATATGTTTACTCAATGATTTTGACGGATAATTACACTAAGAAAGGTTCTTAAGATAACAAAACCAGAGTTATGATGATTTTTGTAACTCGTTCATATGCAATACTCATGCATTACAATTAAAGATGTTAAATTTTAATCTGACCCACATCCTTAATCATGAATATTTTATCCATTTTACAGTCAAGTTTTGTTAATTATGACATACAATCCGAGAGATATACGACTCTTAATGGCTCGTTATTTCAAGGTTAAACCTAAGAAATTGAAAATAAGTTTATGTTAAAAGAATGTCAAATATTACGAAAACATTAATAATTATTTTATATAATAATTTTATGAAATTATTTAATTTCTATGTATAAAAAATTGTATAATAAATGATATTGTAACTAATATTAAGTTGTGATTTTTAATTAACAAACATGATAAAAAAAATTAATAAAATAAATTTTTATTTAACAATTTTTCAATGTGAGAACTATGATTTTAATCAGTAGTGAATACGTAGTATGATTAAAATAGTAGTATCGAATATGATTTAACTAAAAAAATACTCCCACATATTCCGAATAACTCTCCCTATTTAAGGATGACACGAGAATTTAAGGTAATTGCAGAGATTAAAGGTATTATGGGTATTATTGTGGGTGACGTGATTAAAATAAGTATTGTTGTGTGGCAAAGTGATGGAGTTTTGTTATTGGATGGGGTAATTAAAATATAAGTATAAAACTTTACAAAAAAAAGAAATATGTAGAGTATTGTGAATAGACGAAAAGGAATTGGGGAATTATTGAAAATAGGAGGCGATATATTTTTATTCTAATGACTATGGTAAAAAAGGCCTTAAGAATGTTTTAACCTGTATTCTAATTAACTTTGGTCGAAAGTGTGACTCATATTGAAACTACTGAGCGGTAGTAGACTGTCCAAATTCAATCTGACATGGCTTAGAATAAGCGAAGCCAATGATGTTGCTCTATTTGTGGGATGTGGAAGGTAAATTTCTTTTTTTAATCGTCGGTACCACGGTTGAAATTCGTTCTTTTATGAAAGTGGAGTATTTTTCGTGTTTTAATAGATAGATAAAGTAGTTGACTTTATGATAAATTTAAGGTATTATTTTTCTTCAGAGTAAGTCATTGATTTTCACCATCTATCCAAGAGGATGAGATAAGTTTGGCCTAGTCGAGAGATTCAACCTTTCTAACAAAATAATGATGCTAAGAAAATATTTATATGAGATTCTAAAATTATGTTTATTTTATGGACGATATTGCTAATAAAAATAATTTCATTTATATGTTACAATAAACATAATTTCCGTCGCAGGTTTATCATTTAATTATTTTTCCAGTAGGTCTTCTGAGAGACCGCCTCACAATAAGCTTATTGAGAGACTATTGTACAAATTTAAGAAAAAGTGCTACTAAAGGTTATATAATAGGTACAAATCATGATTAAAGATAGACTGAGTACATTTATTATGTAAACAGGTACGAAATTACTATAGTAAGATCAATAACAAAAGGGTCACGAAATACAAATAAAATGGTACAAAAGAGCGGTCTCTCAAAAATTTATTGAAAGACCGTCTCTCTCAAGTTTTAGTGTTATTTTTCTCACCACAACGTAAATTTAACTATGTAAGGTTATTAGATAATTCACATGTCTTTGAAAGACCGTCTTCCACTAAGTTAGTGAGAGACATAACATTGAAAATAGAAATTAAATAGCTCCCTCCCTTTCAGAGGTCTCTCAATAGAACTATTAAGATACGGTCTCTCTAAAGTTTCTGTGTCACATTTAAAACGTCAAAAACAATTTAAAGTCGCGAGGTGCAAATTAGTACTTCATCTGTTTTTATGGGATCTACTCATTTGTTGAATATATGAGTGTAGTATTTTAATAAAATGGATATATCATATGAAGACGGAAAAAGTGCCGATTTAATTGCCTAATAAACCATTGAGAATGTACAATTTTTGAGGGTGAGGAAATGAATTTAGATTTTTTTTGATAAAGTCCTATAATTTTGGAGTTATCTTAGAAAACATTAATTTTCAATGGAAATGAGGTATTAGTAGTTTGGACGCAAAAAAATGTGGTGGTGGACTGATGATGGTTGTTTTATTACTTTATATAGAGGTGGGAATTTTGTAATCAGTTGAGGAAAAGATGAGACACGATTTGAAGAAAGATAATCTTTTTTTAGGTTGAAAAATATCTTTTATTCTTTTTATGGAAGGTTGAAGGTTTGTTCACTTTATTATGGAAATAATTAGAATTGGTGGAGAGATGTAGTAGGCAAGTGAGCAAGTAGGCGGGAAAAAATAGTGTGTTGTGGTTTCTGTTTTATTATTTTATATAGATTAACATTTATAAGAGTCATGGCTTCTTATCTTTTATTCACTCTCTTATGTCAGTTTTCGTATTTCATAGTCATTAACGTATTTACAACCTAATTTAAAGATTCGAGAAACAACAAATTCTTTTTTCATCGTACAAATAATAGCTCACGAGGTAATTTATTACTTTATCATGATAAATATCGACATATTGTATATCTATAGTTCTATTAAACATGATATTACATATTCCCGGACAAAATTTTCCTGAAATCACAAAGAAAGTTCTACGAGTCAGATAAAGCAACGACACAAAATATGAGGAGCGAGGAGGACATTGGGGGCGTCGGTATTCCGTATGTAAACCAACATTCGTCAAACTGCAAAGGGAAACATGGTCCGGTACGATCTCTCGAATTGCTCAAATTGAATTGTAAAATCCTCTGAAAAGCTCACAGAAGGTTCCACGGATTTGATAAAGCGGTCATGCAAACAACAAAGTACATCTAGGTTAATACCATCATTCGTCAAACCTAAGATAATCATAAAAAAAATGAATAATACTCGTTATTTGAGGCTAAAATTGCATAAGTTAACACCTATTGACCTCAAACACGTGATTAAAAACCCGTAAAACAAGAAAACGTGATCCCACTTCCCACACATCCTCACGAAAGACTCAAATTAAGATATATAATACACAATTTTGAGAATTAGAATCCCTAAATAACAACAGTTAATCTTGCTTGTGACGAGTCGGGTGGAGAGACGGATAATGATATTCACAAAACGAATAGAGGGGACAAGGTGGGGTACCCCATGTGCTTCCCTCTCTCATCTAAATGGACATTTTTTGAGGCAAAATGATATATCTTCTCCTTGTGACGGATACCCTCCGTCTACAATGAGAATTTGCGAAATAACAAAATTCTTTAAAAATCACAAAAATGTTTCCACGTGTTAGTTAAACCCACTTGCTAGATACTGTATCAAATAACTACTTCTCCCGCCCAACTTCACAATTAATTCCAAACCCTAAAGTTCTTCCCCTTTCTTTTGATTCTTCGTCCAATTTCACCCCTTTCAACCAAAATCATACGTCGAAACTAAACATGTAACTTCTCTATTGATTGCAAATTCTTAAAATTCGCGATACGAACTCTGTTTCACGTGTCTTGGTTCACGTTTTCGTTCAAATTTGAAGAAGATCATGTCAATACGAGTCGATTTGATCGATAATTCTAGGGTTTCGTTTTCTGTTGATTGAATCAGTTGATTGTTGTTTGCAGGTATACTAGTATACTACATATCTTGCCAATTATTATTTCAAAATGTTTTGGTTCTTCCAATTAGGGTTGTATGTGTCGATACTTACGAATTTGATAATTTATTGAACAGTGATTGCGAGAGAAATGTCAATTTCTGGGAATCGTTGATTAACCCAGGTACGATTATTTTCAAATGTTTTTGGTTCTTGAAATTAGTGTTCTAGGATTGTCTCTGTTGAGTTTTTTTTTTTTCATGACGCCTCGACGACCAACGCCCGTCTTCATCACAAATTCTCATTTGTGACAGGATAAAATCCGTCACAAGCATTAGGATCGAATCGTTAGTATCAAATCGTTACTCTAGGCTTCCTTTACGTATATTTTTACATTATTTTTTGCATAAAGGGTTATTAAAGTTTAATAAATATAGGTTTGGAGTTCAATCTTGACAATTTCATCTAATTTGATGATCTTGTACAAGAGACACACTGGTCATGTTCTTTCTGGCTTAATTTCAGCTCCTTTCAATTTTGTTTGAATTTTGTTTGGTTGTATTTCGTTAAGTTTTATTTACGTTCAATCAATTATTTTCAATTAATCTTTTCAGAAAAGTAACTTTTAATTCAACTAAATTCACTCCACCTCATTTTCACTCAATTTAGTTCAATTAAGCTCTACTCCAATTTATTCAATTCAGCTCGTTTCAGCCGAAAAGAACAGGGCCTAATTCTCAATTGCAAATCCTTATTTCAGACGGACTAGTTTTCCGTTTGAAATAATACGGACTAAATATAGTCATTTTATACAATAAAATGATACCATATTTTTTGATAAAATGTTACCAACATTTTTAGTGTAAAAAGTGACTATTAATATTTTCAAATTATAATGTTTTGTTATTAAATGTTTACCTTGTCTTACACAATAAGTACGTCAACAATTCTTTTAGTAATAGAAGCATCTTCAACAAGGCACTAGAAAAAAATAACATGTTTTTCTTTTGTATTTATTAAAAAAGCTTTGGGTTGATTTTAGGTTAAAATAAAATGATTTCATTTCATTTATTATTCGTCGAAAGCTTTTAATATGGCGATGTGAATGGATAAAAATATCACGAGGAATTCGCATATTTGTTAATATAAATTATATTTGATTATTGGGATGTATTGCAGGTATACATTTGATTAAAATTCTCCTTTCAAACGAATAAAAATGTATATATTCAAATGCGACGGATCGGAGGAAGTTAGTTAGAAATTACAATTTAAACATAATTGGATTTTAATTTTTGAGCATTTACATTTCAGAAATTTAATTTTCTTACATGGGTTTTAAGCTAGTTGAGGTGCATAATACATCTATTTTGGGATTACAGGATCCTAAAACAAAATTCTCCGAAAATCACATAAGGTTAGAAACGTCAAATAAAGCAAACACACAAAATTTGAGGAGCAATGAAGTCTATTTCGGGCTGCAAGTATGTGATAAACCAACATTCAACGAATTTCCGATAATTGTGCAAAATGCATTAGTACTCTTATTTGAGTCTGAAATCGAATAGGTTAACACTTGAAATGACGTTAGACACGTGGTTGAAAACCAAGAGAAAAAGAAACGTGTTCTATACACGATTTATGGAACAAAATTCTACGGAAATTACACGGAAGGTTACAATGGCGAGATAGAGCGACCACACAAAATTTTAGGAGTAACGAAAGACTTTGGGGAGTTGGCCGATAATCATGAAAAATAGATTAATACTTGTTATTTAGGGTAGAAATCGAATAGCCTGACACCTAAAATGACCTCGGACATGTGATTGAAAAGTAGGGAGAAAAAGAAACGTGGTACGGTACGACCTCATGAATTAGTAAATATCATAATTTTTGAGATTCACGGGTCCGGAACAAAATTCTCCTAAAATCACTCAGAAGATTCCACGGATCAGATAAAGAGACAACACAGAGTTTTCTCCTTTTTTTCTACCACATGACCAGGGTCACTTCAAGAGTTACATAACTTGATTTAAGCCAAAAATAACAAGTATTCAACCATTTATAACGAGTATCCAGTTTACGCCCGAAATCGGATTATATCGCACCGGCAGTATCAAATGACCTCTGTTGATACTCAAAATTTACGAGGCCACCTATTCTGTTCGTAGAATCCATCCTTGCAATTTGCAGGCATTTTTGTTCCGGGACGTTAAATCCCGAAAAACGTGCATTAGACACTTCGATTTGAACCATTTTCGAAGCCGTAACGGGTTATGTCTCCTTTTCTCCTGATTTTTCTACCACGTGAACAGGGTCAATTCAAGAGTTATCCAACTCGATTTCAGCCAAAAATAACAAGTTTTCAACCATTTTTAACGAGTATCCGGTTTACCCCGAAAACGGTTTATCTCGCACATGCAGCATCAAATGACCTCTGTTGATACTCAAAATTTACGAGGTCGCTTAGTCTGTCGCTAGAATCCATCCTTGCGATTCACGGGCATTTTTGTTCCAGGACATTAAATCCCAACAAACGTGTATTATATATACTTCATTTTGTACCGTTTTCGGAGCCCTATCGGGCTGTGTCTCGTTTTCTCCTTATTTTTCTACCACGTGACAAGGGTCACTTCAAGAGTTACCCAACTTGATTTAAGCCAAAAAAAACAAGTATTCAACCATTTTTAAGAGTATCCAATTTACGCCCGAAACCCGATTATATCGCACCGGCAGTATCAAATAACCTCTGTGGATACTCAAAATTTACTAGGCCACATATTCTGTCCGTAGAATCCATCCTTGCAATTTATAGGCGTTTTTGTTCCGAGACGTTAAATCCCGAAAAACGTGTATTATACACTTCGATTTGAACCATTTTCGAAGCCGTACCGAGGTATGTCTCGTTTTCTCCTGATTTTTCTACCACGTGAACAGGGTCACTTCAAGAGTTACCCCACTCGATTTCAGCCAAAAATAACAACTATTCAACCATTTTTAACGAGTATCCGATTTACCCCCGAAAACGGTTTATCTCGCACAGGCAGCATCAAATGACCTCTGTTGATACTCAAAATTTACGAGGTCGCTTAGTCTGTTGCTAGAATCCATCCTTGCGATTTACTGGCATTTTTGTTCCGGGACATTAAATCCCGAAAAACGTGTAGTATACACTTCATTTTGAACCGTTTTCTGAGCCGTCTCGGGCTGTGTCTCGTTTCCTCCTTATTTTTCTACCACGTGACCAGGGTCACTTCAAGAGTTACCCAACTTGATTTCAGCCAAAAATAACATGTATTCAACCATTTTTAACGAGTATCCAATTTACGCCCGAAACCGGATTATATCGCACCGACAGTATCAAATAGCCTCTGTTGATACTCAAAATTTACGAGGCCACTTATTCTGTCCGTAGAATCCCTCCTTGCAATTTGTAGGCATTTTTGTTCCGGGACGTTAAATCCCGAAAAACGTGTATTATACACTTCGATTTGAACCGTTTTCGAAGCCGTACCGGGGTATGTCTCGTTTTCTCCTGATTTTTCTACCATGTGAACAGGGTTACTTCAAGACTTACCCAACTCGATTTCGGCCAAAAATAACAAGTTTTAAACCATTTTTAACGAGTATCCGATTTACCCCGAAAACGGTTTATCTCGCACATGAAGCATCAAATGACATCTGTTGATACTCAAAATTTACGAGGTCGCTTAGTCTGTCGCTAGAATCCATCCTTGCGATTTACGGGCATTGTTGTTCCGGGACATTAAATCCCGAAAAACGTGTATTATACACTTCATTTTGAACCGTTTTCGGAGCCGTCTCGGGCTGTGTCTCGTTTCCTCTTTATTTTTCTACCACGTGACCAGGGTCACTTCAAGAGCTACCCAACTTGATGTCAGCCAAAAATAACAAGTATTCAACTATTTTTAACGAGTATCCAATTTACGCCCGAAACCGGATTATCTCGCACCGGCAGTATCAAATGGCCTTTGTAGATACTCAAAATTTACGAGGCCACTTATTCTGTCCGTAGAATCCATCCTTGCAATTTGCAGGCATTTTTGTTCAGGGACGTTAAATCCCGTAAATCGTGTATTATACACTTCGATTTGAACCGTTTTCGAAGCCGTACCGGGGTATGTCTCGTTTTCTCCTGATTTTTCTACCACGTGAACATGGTCACTTCAAGAGTTACCCACCCAACTCGATTTCGGCCAAAAAAACAAGTTTTCAACCATTTTTAACGAGTATTCGATTTACCCCGAAAACGGTTTATCTCGCACATGAAGCATCAAATGACCTCTGTTGATACTCAAAATTTACGAGGTCGGTTAGTCTGTTGCTAGAATCCATCATTGCGATTTACGGGCATTTTTGTTCCGAGACATTAAATCCCGAAAAACGTGTATTATACACTTCATTTTGAACCGTTTTCGGAGCCGTCTCGGGCTGTGTCTCGTGTCCTCCTTATTTTTCTACCACGTGACCAAGGTCACTTCAAGGGTTACCCAACTTGATTTTAGCCAAAAATAACAAGTATTCAACCATTTTTAACTAGTATCCAATTTACGCCCGAAACCGGATTATATTGCACCGGCAGTGTCAAATGGCCTTTGTAGATACTCAAAATTTACGAGGCCACTTATTCTGTCCGTAGAATCCATCCTTGCAATTTGTAGGCATTTTTGTTCCGGGACGCTAAATCCCGAAAATCGTGTATTATACACTTCGATTTGAACCGTTTTCGAAGCCGTACCGGGGTATGTCTCGTTTTCTCCTGATTTTTCTACCACGTGAACAAGGTTACTTCAAGAGTTACCCAACTCGATTTCAGCCAAAAATAACAAGTTTTCAACCATTTTTAACGAGTATCCGATTTACCCCGAAAACGGTTTATCTCGCACATGCAGCATCAAAGACCTCTGTTGATACTCAAAATTTACGTGGTCGCTTAGTCTATTGCTAGAATCCATCGTTGCGATTTACGGGCATTTTGTTCCGGGACATTAAATCCCGAAAAACGTGTATTATACACTTCATTTAGAACCGTTTTCGGAGCCGTTACGGGCTGTGTCTCGTTTTCTCCTTATTTTTCTACATCGTGACCAGGGTCACTTCAAGAGTTACCCAGCTTGATTTAAGCCAAAAAAAACAAGTATTCAACTCTTTTTAACGAGTATCCAATTTACGCCCGAAACCCGATTTTATCGCACCGGCAGTATCAAATAACCTCTGTGGATACTCAAAATTTACTAGGCCACTTATTCTGTCCGTAGAATCCATCCTTGCAATTTACAGGCGTTTTTGTTCCGGGACGTTAAATCCCGAAAAATGTGTATTATAAACTTCGATTTGAACCATTTTCGAAGCCGTACCGGGGTATGTCTCGTTTTATCCTGATTTTTCTACCACGTGAACATGGTCACTTCAAGAGTTACCCCACTCGATTTCAGCCAAAAATAACAACTATTCAACCATTTTTAACGAGTATCCGATTTACCCCCGAAAACGGTTTATCTCGCACAGGCAGCATCAAATGACCTCTGTTGATACTCAAAATTTACGAGGTCGCTTAGTTTGTTGCTAGAATTCATCCTTGCGATTTACTGGCATTTTTGTTCCGGGACATTAAATCCCGAAAAACGTGTATTATACACTTCATTTTGAACCGTTTTCGGAGCCGTCTCGGGCTGTGTCTCGTTTCCTCCTTATTTTTCTACCACGTGACCAGGGTCACTTCAAGAGTTACCCAACTTGATTTTATTGATTTCAGCCAAAGATAACATGTATTCAACCATTTTTAACGAGTATCCAAATTTACGCCCGAAACCGGATTATATCGCACCGACAGTATCAAATAGCCTCTGTTGATACTCAAAATTTACGAGGCCACTTATTCTGTCCGTAGAATCCCTCCTTGCAATTTGTAGGCATTTTTGTTCCGGGACGTTAAATCCCGAAAAACGTGTATTATACACTTCGATTTGAACCGTTTTCGAAGCCGTACCGGGGTATGTCTCGTTTTCTCCTGATTTTTTTACCACGTGAACAGGGTTACTTCAAGAGTTACCTGATGGCCCGGTTTTTGTCGTCAATACCGGCATCAAACACATTTGTAAAAACCCAATTAAGTAGTATAAACGGGTTGTCGAACACGAAGACGGTGGGGATAGTTGTGTAATTATGTTCTAGTTTATGCGAGAGTCGGGGGTAATAAGTTTGTGGTTGATTAAAGACTAAAGGACACTAAAACGAACAATTAAAGTAAACTAATTAAGATTGAATCAAAGGAAGAGAAAACTAGGGTTTCGGGGGTCACTAAGGTGGTTAGACGAATATGCTAGAAATAAAACTAGAAGGTCTCATGCAAATAGTCTCGGGTAGTCTCTTCTCTCGAGTCGACTAACCTAGGTCGGAATACCCTAGCTTTCGCTACAAATATCACAACCAACCATCAAACATGCTAAGACAAACCCCCAACCGTCGCTAAAGGCAAGTCACGCTAAAATCAAAGCCCAACTTTCGTTGAGGCAAATCATCAAACACCTAGCATGCAACAAATGGAAGACTATTTTTTTTAAGAACAACTAATCACTTTACTAGCATGAACATCATCTAATCAACACCCAAGATCACCCCTTACCCTAGCAAGGATACTACTCACTCATGGTAAATAAAAACATGTGAATAAGGCATTGACAAAAGCAAAACATCATGAACAAACAAGGGATGAACAATAGATTCAAAGGAAACTTAGATAAAAGTAAAGACTAAGTAAAGATTAGAAGAATTATACCAATAACAATAGGAAAAGGAAGTGACTTGGATGACAAGTTGAAAGACTCTTTTAAATCCTCCAAAAATACAACCCAAAAAATCCTCTACAATTGCTTAATAACAAAGCTAAGAAGAATCCTCAAGAGAGGTTAACAAATATTGAAAGATTAAGTAAGGATCTAAAGAAGATTAAAATATTAAGAGTGTTTTTTTGAGTCTAAGTATTGAGTAATCCAACAGTAAAAAACCCTAAAATAAGCTTAAGAATGCGTAATATAAAATGACACAAGTGCGGGTTTATATAGGGCTCGAAAATACGAAAAGGGCCTCTCAGCCGGTGGACCGGCTGCCGGTCTGGGACCGGCTGAGAATCCAAATGAGGACTTCTGACTTTTTCTTCGTTTTTCTTCAATAGGCATGCATTCCCAGCTGACCGGCCGGCTGCCGGTCTGGCACCGGCTGGGAGGCCTATTCTTCAATTCTGATTTCTTCTCTTCTTTTTGTTGGCTACAGGTACCCTCAGCCGGTGGACCGGCTGCCGGTTGTCCACCGGCTGGGACACCTTTTGTAGCAATCTGCCCAACTCTGCATAATTCTTCATTTTACGAAATTGGCTAAGTGTAGGATCATGATCCCAGCCGGCTCACCGGCTGCCGGTCGGCCACCGGCTGTTAGCCTTTTCTCAAGGGCCTGCAACATCTCTTCAAAATCCTAAGTCAAAGCTCCCAGCCGGCCGACCGGCCGCCGGTTGGGGACCGGCTGGGAGGGCCTGGGAAAGGACATTGCTAAATCCTTCACAATTCTTCACTTTTCGCTCTAAATTCACCTCGATTTCTCTCGTTTCTTCGCCCCCCGCCGTAATGCCTACAAAAATTGGACAGAATAGGAATATACGAGGCAACGGACGTAAAAACACCTAAAGACGCGCAAATCGAGGTCGAATCGTGACCGAAAACAAAGAAAATGTAAAGGAAATGATGACCAAAATGGAGCTCATCATTACCCAACTCGATTTCAGCCAAAAATAACAAGTTTTCAACCATTTTTAACGAGTATCCGATTTACCCCGGAAACGGTTTATCTCGCACATGAAGCATCAAATGACCTCTGTTGATACTCAAAATTTACGAGGTCGCTTAGTCTGTTGCTAGAATCCATCCTTGCGATTTACGGGCATTTTTGTTACGGGACATTAAATCCCGAAAAACGTGTATTATACTGTTTATACACTTCATTTTGAATCGTTTTCGGAGCCGTCTCGGGCTGTGTCTCGTTTCCTCCTTATTTTTCTACCACGTGACCAGGGTCACCTCAAGAGCTACCCAACTTGATTTCAGCCAAAAATAACAAGTATTCAACCATTTTTAACTAGTATCCAATTTACGCCCGAAACCGGATTATATCGCACCGGCAGTATCAAATGGCCTTTGTAGATACTCAAAATTTACGAGGCCACTTATTCTGTCCGTAGAATCCATCCTTGCAATTTGTAGGCATTTTTGTTCCGGGACGTTAAATACCGAAAATCGTGTATTATACACTTCAATTTGAACCGTTTTCGAAGCCGTACCGGGGTATGTCTCGTTTTCTCCTGATTTTTCTACCACGTGAACAGGGTTGCTTCAAGAGTTACCCAACTCGATTTCAGCCAAAAATAACAAGTTTTCAACCATTTTTAAGGAGTATCCGATTTACCCCGAAAACGGTTTACCTCGCACATGAAGCATCAAATGCCCTCTGTTGATACTCAAAATTTACGAGGTCGCTTAGTCTGTTGCTAGAATCCATCCTTGCGAATTACGGGCATTTTTGTTACGGGACCTTAAATCCCAAAAAACGTGTATTATACACTTCATTTTGAACCGTTTTCGGAGCCGTCTCGGGCTGTGTCTCGTTTCCTCCTTATTTTTCTACCACGTGACCAGGGTCACCTCAAGAGCTACCCAACTTGATTTCAGCCAAAAATAACAAGTATTCAACCATTTTTAACTAGTATCCAATTTACGCCCGAAACCGGATTATATCGCACCGGCAGTATCAAATGGCCTTTGTAGATACTCAAAATTTACGAGGCCACTTATTCTGTCCGTAGAATCCATCCTTGCAATTTGTAGGCATTTTTGTTCCGGGACGTTAAATCCCGAAAATCGTGTATTATACACTTCGATTTGAACCGTTTTCGAAGCCGTACCGGGGTATGTCTCGTTTTCTCCTGATTTTTCTACCACGTGAACAGGGTTACTTCAAGAGTTACCCAACTCGATTTCAGCCAAAAATAACAAGTTTTCAACCATTTTTAACGAGTATCCGATTTACCCCGAAAACGGTTTACCTCGCACATGAAGCATCAAATGACCTCTGTTGATACTCCAAATTTACGAGGTCGCTTAGTCTGTTGCTAGAATCCATCCTTGCGATTTACGGGCATTTTTGTTCCGGGACATTAAATCCCGAAAAACGTGTATTATACACTTCATTTTGAACCAATTTCGGAGCCGTCTCGGGCTGTGTCTCGTTTCCTCCTTATTTTTCTACCACGTGACCAGGGTCACCTCAAGAGCTACCCAACTTGATTTCAGCCAAAAATAACAAGTATTCAACCATTTTTAACTAGTATCCAATTTACGCCCGAAACCGGATTATATCGCACCGGCAGTATCAAATGGCCTTTGTAGATACTCAAAATTTACGAGGCCACTTATTCTGTCCGTAGAATCCATCCTTGCAATTTGTAGGCATTTTTGTTCCGGGACGTTAAATCCCGAAAATCGTGTATTATACACTTCGATTTGAACCGTTTTCGAAGCCGTACCGGGGTATGTCTCGTTTTCTCCTGATTTTTCTACCACGTGAACAGGGTTACTTCAAGAGTTACCCAACTCGATTTCAGCCAAAAATAACAAGTTTTCAACCATTTTTAACGAGTATCCGATTTACCCCCGAAAACGGTTTACCTCGCACATGAAGCATCAAATGACCTCTGTTGATACTCCAAATTTACGAGGTCGCTTAGTCTGTTGCTAGAATCCATCCTTGCGATTTACGGGCATTTTTGTTCCGGGACATTAAATCCCGAAAAACGTGTATTATACACTTCATTTTGAACCAATTTCGGAGCCGTCTCGGGCTGTGTCTCGTTTCCTCCTTATTTTTCTACCACGTGACCAGGGTCACCTCAAGAGCTACCCAACTTGATTTCAGCGAAAAATAACAAGTATTCAACCATTTTTAACTAGTATCCAATTTACGCCCGAAACCGGATTATATCGCACCGGCAGTATCAAATGGCCTTTGTAGATACTCAAAATTTACGAGGCCACTTATTCTGTCCGTAGAATCCATCCTTGCAATTTGTAGGCATTTTTGTTCCGGGACGTTAAATACCGAAAATCGTGTATTATACACTTCAATTTGAACCGTTTTCGAAGCCGTACCGGGGTATGTCTCGTTTTCTCCTGATTTTTCTACCACGTGAACAGGGTTGCTTCAAGAGTTACCCAACTCGATTTCAGCCAAAAATAACAAGTTTTCAACCATTTTTAACGAGTATCCGATTTACCCCCGAAAACGGTTTACCTCGCACATGAAGCATCAAATGACCTCTGTTGATACTCAAAATTTACGAGGTCGCTTAGTCTGTTGCTAGAATCCATCCTTGCGAATTACGGGCATTTTTGTTACGGGACCTTAAATCCCAAAAAACGTGTATTATACACTTCATTTTGAACCGTTTTCGGAGCCGTCTCGGGCTGTGTCTCGTTTCCTCCTTATTTTTCTACCACGTGACCAGGGTCACTTCAAGAGTTACCCAACTTGATTTCAGTCAAAAATAACAAGTATTCAACCATTTTTAACGAGTATCCAATTTACGCCCGAAACCGGATTATATCGCACCGACAGTATCAAATGGCCTTTGTAGATACTCAAAATTTACGAGGCCACTTATTCTGTCCGTAGAATCCATCCTTGCAATTTGTAGGCATTTTTGTTCCGGGACGTTAAATCCCGAAAATCGTGTATTATACACTTCGATTTGAACCGTTTTCGAAGCCGTACCGGGGTATGTCTCGTTTTCTCCTGATTTTTCTACCACGTGAACAGGGTTACTTCAAGAGTTACCCAACTCGATTTCAGCCAAAAATAACAAGTTTTCAACCATTTTTAACGAGTATCCGATTTACCACGAAAACGGTTTACCTCGCACATGAAGCATCAAATGACCTTTGTTGATACTCCAAATTTACGAGGTCGCTTAGTCTGTTGCTAGAATCCATCCTTGCGATTTACGGGCATTTTTGTTCCGGGACATTAAATCCCGAAAAACGTGTATTATACACTTCATTTTGAACCGTTTTCGGAGCCGTCTCGGGCTGTGTCTCGTTTCCTCCTTATTTTTCTACCACGTGACCAGGGTCACCTCAAGAGCTACCCAACTTGATTTCAGCCAAAAATAACAAGTATTCAACCATTTTTAACTAGTATCCAATTTACGCCCGAAACCGGATTATATCGCACCGGCAGTATCAAATGGCCTTTGTAGATACTCAAAATTTATGAGGCCACTTATTCTGTGCGTAGAATCCATCCTTGCAAATTGTAGGCATCTTTGTTCCGGGACGTTAAATACCGAAAATCGTGTATTATACACTTCAATTTGAACCGTTTTCGAAGCCTTACCGGGGTATGTCTCGTTTTCTCCTGATTTTTCTACCACGTGAACAGGGTTGCTTCAAGAGTTACCCAACTCGATTTCAGCCAAAAATAACAAGTTTTCAACCATTTTTAACGAGTATCCGATTTACCCCGAAAACGGTTTACCTCGCACATGAAGCATCAAATGACCTCTGTTGATACTCAAAATTTACGAGGTTGCTTAGTCTGTTGCTAGAATCCATCCTTGCGAATTACGGGCATTTTTGTTACGGGACCTTAAATCCCAAAAAACGTGTATTATACACTTCATTTTGAACCGTTTTCGGAGCCGTCTCGGGCTGTGTCTCGTTTCCTCCTTATTTTTCTACCACGTGACCAGGGTCACTTCAAGAGTTACCCAACTTGATTTCAGTCAAAAATAACAAGTATTCAACCATTTTTAACGAGTATCCAATTTACGCCCGAAACCGGATTATATCGCACCGGCAGTATCAAATGGCCTTTGTAGATACTCAAAATTTACGAGGCCACTTATTCTGTCCGTAGAATCCATCCTTGCAATTTGTAGGCATTTTTGTTCCGGGACGTTAAATCCCGAAAATCGTGTATTATACACTTCGATTTGAACCGTTTTCGAAGCCGTACCGGGGTATGTCTCGTTTTCTCCTGATTTTTCTACCACGTGAACAGGGTTACTTCAAGAGTTACCCAACTCGATTTCAGCCAAAAATAACAAGTTTTCAACCATTTTTAACGAGTATCCGATTTACCCCGAAAACGGTTTACCTCGCACATGAAGCATCAAATGACCTTTGTTGATACTCCAAATTTACGAGGTCGCTTAGTCTGTTGCTAGAATCCATCCTTGCGATTTACGGGCATTTTTGTTCCGGGACATTAAATCCCGAAAAACGTGTATTATACACTTCATTTTGAACCGTTTTCGGAGCCGTCTCGGGCTGTGTCTCGTTTCCTCCTTATTTTTCTACCACGTGACCAGGGTCACCTCAAGAGCTACCCAACTTGATTTCAGCCAAAAATAACAAGTATTCAACCATTTTTAACTAGTATCCAATTTACGCCCGAAACCGGATTATATCGCACCGGCAGTATCAAATGGCCTTTGTAGATACTCAAAATTTATGAGGCCACTTATTCTGTGCGTAGAATCCATCCTTGCAAATTGTAGGCATCTTTGTTCCGGGACGTTAAATACCGAAAATCGTGTATTATACACTTCAATTTGAACCGTTTTCGAAGCCTTACCGGGGTATGTCTCGTTTTCTCCTGATTTTTCTACCACGTGAACAGGGTTGCTTCAAGAGTTACCCAACTCGATTTCAGCCAAAAATAACAAGTTTTCAACCATTTTTAACGAGTATCCGATTTACCCCGAAAACGGTTTACCTCGCACATGAAGCATCAAATGACCTCTGTTGATACTCAAAATTTACGAGGTTGCTTAGTCTGTTGCTAGAATCCATCCTTGCGAATTACGGGCATTTTTGTTACGGGACCTTAAATCCCAAAAAACGTGTATTATACACTTCATTTTGAACCGTTTTCGGAGCCGTCTCGGGCTGTGTCTCGTTTCCTCCTTATTTTTCTACCACGTGACCAGGGTCACTTCAAGAGTTACCCAACTTGATTTCAGTCAAAAATAACAAGTATTCAACCATTTTTAACGAGTATCCAATTTACGCCCGAAACCGGATTATATCGCACCGGCAGTATCAAATGGCCTTTGTAGATACTCAAAATTTACGAGGCCACTTATTCTGTCCGTAGAATCCATCCTTGCAATTTGTAGGCATTTTTGTTCCGGGACGTTAAATCCCGAAAATCGTGTATTATACACTTCGATTTGAACCGTTTTCGAAGCCGTACCGGGGTATGTCTCGTTTTCTCCTGATTTTTCTACCACGTGAACAGGGTTACTTCAAGAGTTACCCAACTCGATTTCAGCCAAAAATAACAAGTTTTCAACCATTTTTAACGAGTATCCGATTTTCCCCGAAAATGGTTTACCTCGCACATGAAGCATCAAATGACCTTTGTTGATACTCCAAATTTACGAGGTCGCTTAGTCTGTTGCTAGAATCCATCCTTGCGATTTACGGGCATTTTTGTTCCGGGACATTAAATCCCGAAAAACGTGTATTATACACTTCATTTTGAACCGTTTTCGGAGCCGTCTCGGGCTGTGTCTCGTTTCCTCCTTATTTTTCTACCACGTGACCAGGGTCACCTCAAGAGCTACCCAACTTGATTTCAGCCAAAAATAACAAGTATTCAACCATTTTTAACTAGTATCCAATTTACGCCCGAAACCGGATTATATCGCACCGGCAGTATCAAATGGCCTTTGTAGATACTCAAAATTTATGAGGCCACTTATTCTGTGCGTAGAATCCATCCTTGCAAATTGTAGGCATCTTTGTTCCGGGACGTTAAATACCGAAAATCGTGTATTATACACTTCAATTTGAACCGTTTTCGAAGCCGTACCGGGGTATCTCTCGTTTTCTCCTGATTTTTCTACCACGTGAACAGGGTTGCTTCAAGAGTTACCCAACTCGATTTCAGCCAAAAATAACAAGTTTTCAACCATTTTTAACGAGTATCCGATTTACCCCGAAAACGGTTTACCTCGCACATGAAGCATCAAATGACCTCTGTTGATACTCAAAATTAACGAGGTCGCTTAGTCTGTTGCTAGAATCCATCCTTGCGAATTACGGGCATTTTTGTTACGGGACATTAAATCCCGAAAAACGTGTATTATACACTTCATTTTGAACCGTTTTCGGAGCCGTCTCGGGCTGTGTCTCGTTTCCTCCTTATTTTTCTACCACGTGACCAGGGTCACTTCAAGAGTTACCCAACTTGATTTCAGTCAAAAATAACAAGTATTCAACCATTTTTAACGAGTATCCAATTTACGCCCGAAACCGGATTATATCGCACCGGCAGTATCAAATGGCCTTTGTAGATACTCAAAATTTACGAGGCCACTTATTCTGTCCGTAGAATCCATCCTTGCAATTTGTAGGCATTTTTGTTCCGGGACGTTAAATCCCGAAAATCGTGTATTATACACTTCGATTTGAACCGTTTTCGAAGCCGTACCGGGGTATGTCTCGTTTTCTCCTGATTTTTCTACCACGTGAACAGGGTTACTTCAAGAGTTACCCAACTCGATTTCAGCCAAAAATAACAAGTTTTCAACCATTTTTAACGAGTATCCGATTTACCCCGAAAACGGTTTACCTCGCACATGAAGCATCAAATGACCTCTGTTGATACTCCAAATTTACGAGGTCGCTTAGTCTGTTGCTAGAATCCATCCTTGCGATTTACGGGCATTTTTGTTCCGGGACATTAAATCCCGAAAAACGTGTATTATACACTTCATTTTGAACCGTTTTCGGAGCCGTCTCGGGCTGTGTCTCGTTTCCTCCTTATTTTTCTACCACGTGACCAGGGTCACCTCAAGAGCTACCCAACTTGATTTCAGCCAAAAATAACAAGTATTCAACCATTTTTAACTAGTATCCAATTTACGCCCGAAACCGGATTATATCGCACCGGCAGTATCAAATGGCCTTTGTAGATACTCAAAATTTATGAGGCCACTTATTCTGTGCGTAGAATCCATCCTTGCAAATTGTAGGCATCTTTGTTCCGGGACGTTAAATACCGAAAATCGTGTATTATACACTTCAATTTGAACCGTTTTCGAAGCCGTACCGGGGTATCTCTCGTTTTCTCCTGATTTTTCTACCACGTGAACAGGGTTGCTTCAAGAGTTACCCAACTCGATTTCAGCCAAAAATAACAAGTTTTCAACCATTTTTAACGAGTATCCGATTTACCCCCGAAAACGGTTTACCTCGCACATGAAGCATCAAATGACCTCTGTTGATACTCAAAATTAACGAGGTCGCTTAGTCTGTTGCTAGAATCCATCCTTGCGAATTACGGGCATTTTTGTTACGGGACATTAAATCCCGAAAAACGTGTATTATACACTTCATTTTGAACCGTTTTCGGAGCCGTCTCGGGCTGTGTCTCGTTTCCTCCTTATTTTTCTACCACGTGACCAGGGTCACTTCAAGAGTTACCCAACTTGATTTCAGTCAAAAATAACAAGTATTCAACCATTTTTAACGAGTATCCAATTTACGCCCGAAACCGGATTATATCGCACCGGCAGTATCAAATGGCCTTTGTAGATACTCAAAATTTACGAGGCCACTTATTCTGTCCGTAGAATCCATCCTTGCAATTTGTAGGCATTTTTGTTCCGGGACGTTAAATCCCGAAAATCGTGTATTATACACTTCGATTTGAACCGTTTTCGAAGCCGTACCGGGGTATGTCTCGTTTTCTCCTGATTTTTCTACCACGTGAACAGGGTTACTTCAAGAGTTACCCAACTCGATTTCAGCCAAAAATAACAAGTTTTCAACCATTTTTAACGAGTATCCGATTTACCCCGAAAACGGTTTACCTCGCACATGAAGCATCAAATGACCTCTGTTGATACTCCAAATTTACGAGGTCGCTTAGTCTGTTGCTAGGATCCATCCTTGCGATTTACGTGCATTTTTGTTCCGGGACATTAAATCCCGAAAAACGTGTATTATACACTTCATTTTGAACCGTTTTCGGAGCCGTCTCGGGCTGTGTCTCGTTTCCTCCTTATTTTTCTATCACGTGACCAGGGTCACGTCAAGAGTTACCCCACTTGAGTTCAGCCAAAAATAACAAGTATTCTACCATTTTTAACGAGTATCCAATTTACGCCTGATACAGGATTATATCGCACCGGCAGTACCAAATGGCCTTTGTAGATACTCAAAATTTACGAGGCCACTTATTCTGTCTGTAGAATCCATCTTTGCAATTTGTAGGCATTTTTGTTCCGGGACGTTAAATCCCGAAAAACGTGTATTATACACTTCATTTTGAACCGTTTTCGGAGCCGTCTCGGGCTGTGTCTCGTTTCCTCCTTATTTTTCTATCACGTGACCAGGGTCACGTCAAGAGCTACCCCACTTGAGTTCAGCCAAAAATAACAAGTATTCAACCATTTTTAACTAGTATCCAATTTACGCCCGAAACCGGATTATATCGCACCGGCAGTATCAAATGGCCTTTGTAGATACTCAAAATTTATGAGGCCACTTATTCTGTGCGTAGAATCCATCCTTGCAAATTGTAGGCATCTTTGTTCCGGGACGTTAAATACCGAAAATCGTGTATTATACACTTCAATTTGAACCGTTTTCGAAGCCGTACCGGGGTATCTCTCGTTTTCTCCTGATTTTTCTACCACGTGACAGGGTTGCTTCAAGAGTTACCCAACTCGATTTCAGCCAAAAATAACAAGTTTTCAACCATTTTTAACGAGTATCCGATTTACCCCGAAAACGGTTTACCTCGCACATGAAGCATCAAATGACCTCTGTTGATACTCAAAATTAACGAGGTCGCTTAGTCTGTTGCTAGAATCCATCCTTGCGAATTACGGGCATTTTTGTTACGGGACATTAAATCCCGAAAAACGTGTATTATACACTTCATTTTGAACCGTTTTCGGAGCCGTCTCGGGCTGTGTCTCGTTTCCTCCTTATTTTTCTACCACGTGACCAGGGTCACTTCAAGAGTTACCCAACTTGATTTCAGTCAAAAATAACAAGTATTCAACCATTTTTAACGAGTATCCAATTTACGCCCGAAACCGGATTATATCGCACCGGCAGTATCAAATGGCCTTTGTAGATACTCAAAATTTACGAGGCCACTTATTCTGTCCGTAGAATCCATCCTTGCAATTTGTAGGCATTTTTGTTCCGGGACGTTAAATCCCGAAAATCGTGTATTATACACTTCGATTTGAACCGTTTTCGAAGCCGTACCGGGGTATGTCTCGTTTTCTCCTGATTTTTCTACCACGTGAACAGGGTTACTTCAAGAGTTACCCAACTCGATTTCAGCCAAAAATAACAAGTTTTCAACCATTTTTAACGAGTATCCGATTTACCCCGAAAACGGTTTACCTCGCACATGAAGCATCAAATGACCTCTGTTGATACTCCAAATTTACGAGGTCGCTTAGTCTGTTGCTAGGATCCATCCTTGCGATTTACGTGCATTTTTGTTCCGGGACATTAAATCCCGAAAAACGTGTATTATACACTTCATTTTGAACCGTTTTCGGAGCCGTCTCGGGCTGTGTCTCGTTTCCTCCTTATTTTTCTATCACGTGACCAGGGTCACGTCAAGAGTTACCCCACTTGAGTTCAGCCAAAAATAACAAGTATTCAACCATTTTTAACGAGTATCCAATTTACGCCTGATACAGGATTATATCGCACCGGCAGTACCAAATGGCCTTTGTAGATACTCAAAATTTACGAGGCCACTTATTCTGTCTGTAGAATCCATCTTTGCAATTTGTAGGCATTTTTGTTCCGGGACGTTAAATCCCGAAAAACGTGTATTATACACTTCATTTTGAACCGTTTTCGGAGCCGTCTCGGGCTGTGTCTCGTTTCCTCCTTATTTTTCTATCACGTGACCAGGGTCACGTCAAGAGTTACCCCACTTGAGTTCAGCCAAAAATAACAAGTATTCAACCATTTTTAACGAGTATCCAATTTACGCCCGAAACCGGATTATATCGCACCGGCAGTATCAAATGGCCTTTGTAGATACTCAAAATTTACGAGGCCACTTATTCTGTCCGTAGAATCCATCCTTGCAATTTGTAGGCATTTTTGTTCCGGGACGTTAAATCCCGAAAATCGTGTATTATACACTTCGATTTGAACCGTTTTCGAAGCCGTGCCGGGGTATGTCTCGTTTTCTCCTGATTTTTCTACCACGTGAACAGGGTTACTTCAAGAGTTACCCAACTCGATTTCAGCCAAAAATAACAAGTTTTCAACCATTTTTAACGAGTATCCGATTTACCCCGAAAACGGTTTACCTCGCACATGAAGCATCAAATGACCTCTGTTGATACTCCAAATTTACGAGGTCGCTTAGTCTGTTGCTAGGATCCATCCTTGCGATTTACGTGCATTTTTGTTCCGGGACATTAAATCCCGAAAAACGTGTATACACTTCATTTTGAACCGTTTTCGGAGCCGTCTCGGGCTGTGTCTCGTTTCCTCCTTATTTTTCTACCACGTGACCAGGGTCACCTCAAGAGCTACCCAACTTGATTTCAGCCAAAAATAACAAGTATTCAACCATTTTTAACTAGTATCCAATTTACGCTCGAAACCGGATTATATCGCACCGGCAGTATCAAATGGCCTTTGTAGATACTCAAAATTTACGAGGCCACTTATTCTGTCCGTAGAATCCATCCTTGCAATTTGTAGGCATTTTTGTTAAGGGACGTTAAATCCCGAAAATCGTGTATTATACACTTCGATTTGAACCGTTTTCGAAGCCGTACCGGGGTATGTCTCGTTTTCTCCTGATTTTTCTACCACGTGAACAGGGTTACTTCAAGAGTTACCCAACTCGATTTCAGCCAAAAATAACAAATTTTCAACCATTTTTAACGAGTATCCGATTTACCCCGAAAACGGTTTACCTCGCACATGAAGCATCAAATGACCTCTATTGATACTCCAAATTTACGAGGTCGCTTAGTCTGTTGCTAGAATCCATCCTTGCGATTTACGGGCATTTTTGTTCCGGGACATTAAATCCCGAAAAACGTGTATTATACACTTCATTTTGAACCGTTTTCGGAGCCGTCTCGGGCTGTGTCTCGTTTCCTCCTTATTTTTCTACCACGTGACCAGGGTCACCTCAAGAGCTCCCAACTTGATTTCAGCCAAAAATAACAAGTATTCAACCATTTTTAACTAGTATCCAATTTACGCCCGAAACCGGATTATATCGCACCGGCAGTACCAAATGGCCTTTGTAGATACTCAAAATTTACGAGGCCACTTATTCTGTCCGTAGAATCCATCCTTGCAATTTGTAGGCATTTTTGTTCCGGGACGTTAAATCCCGAAAATCGTGTATTATACACTTCGATTTGAACCGTTTTCGAAGCCGTGCCGGGGTATGTCTCGTTTTCTCCTGATTTTTCTACCACGTGAACAGGGTTACTTCAAGAGTTACCCAACTCGATTTCCGCCAAAAATAACAAGTTTTCAACCATTTTTAACGAGTATCCGATTTACCCCGAAAACGGTTTACCTCGCACATGAAGCATCAAATGACCTCTGTTGATACTCCAAATTTACGAGGTCGCTTAGTCTGTTGCTAGGATCCATCCTTGCGATTTACGTGCATTTTTGTTCCGGGACATTAAATCCCGAAAAACGTGTATTATACACTTCATTTTGAACCGTTTTCGGAGCCGTCTCGGGCTGTGTCTCGTTTCCTCCTTATTTTTCTACCACGTGACCAGGGTCACCTCAAGAGCTACCCAACTTGATTTCAGCCAAAATTAACAAGTATTCAACCATTTTTAACTAGTATCCAATTTACGCCCGAAACCGGATTATATCGCACCGGCAGTATCAAATGGCCTTTGTAGATACTCAAAATTTACGAGGCCACTTATTCTGTCCGTAGAATCCATCCTTGCAATTTGTAGGCATTTTTGTTCCGGGACGTTAAATCCCGAAAATCGTGTATTATACACTTCGATTTGAACCGTTTTCGAAGCCGTACCGGGGTATGTCTCGTTTTGTCCTGATTTTTCTACCACGTGAACAGGGTTACTTCAAGAGTTACCCAACTCGATTTCAGCCAAAAATAACAAGTTTTCAACCATTTTTAACGAGTATCCGATTTACCCCCGAAAACGGTTTACCTCGCACATGAAGCATCAAATGACCTCTGTTGATACTCCAAATTTACGAGGTCGCTTAGTCTGTTGCTAGAATCCATCCTTGCGATTTACGGGCATTTTTGTTCCGGGACATTAAATCCCGAAAAACGTGTATTATACACTTCATTTTGAACCGTTTTCGGAGCCGTCTCGGGCTGTGTCTCGTTTCCTCCTTATTTTTCTACCACGTGACCAGGGTCACCTCAAGAGCTACCCAACTTGATTTCAGCCAAAAATAACAAGTATTCAACCATTTTTAACTAGTATCCAATTTACGCCCGAAACCGGATTATATCGCACCAGCAGTATCAAATGGCCTTTGTAGATACTCAAAATTTATGAGGCCACTTATTCTGTGCGTAGAATCCATCCTTGCAATTTGTAGGCATTTTTGTTCCGGGACGTTAAATACCGAAAATCGTGTATTAGACACTTCAATTTGAACAATTTTCGAAGCCGTACCGGGGTATGTCTTGTTTTCTCCTGATTTTTCTACCACGTGAACAGGGTTGCTTCAAGAGTTACCCAACTCGATTTCAGCCAAAAATAACAAGTTTTCAACCATTTTTAACGAGTATCCGATTTACCCCGAAAACGGTTTACCTCGCACATGAAGCATCAAATGACCTCTGTTGATACTCAAAATTTACGAGGTCGCTTAGTCTGTTGCTAGAATCCATCCTTGCGAATTACGGGCATTTTTGTTACGGGACATTAAATCCCGAAAAACGTGTATTATACACTTCATTTTGAACCGTTTTCGGAGCCGTCTCGGGCTGTGTCTCGTTTCCTCCTTATTTTTCTACCACGTGACCAGGGTCACTTCAAGAGTTACCCAACTTGATTTCAGTCAAAAATAACAAGTATTCAACCATTTTTAACGAGTATCCAATTTACGCCCGAAACCGGATTATATCGCACCGGCAGTATCAAATGGCCTTTGTAGATACTCAAAATTTACGAGGCCACTTATTCTGTCCGTAGAATCCATCCTTGCAATTTGTAGGCATTTTTGTTCCGGGACGTTAAATCCCGAAAATCGTGTATTATACACTTCGATTTGAACCGTTTTCGAAGCCGTGCCGGGGTATGTCTCGTTTTCTCCTGATTTTTCTACCACGTGAACATGGTTACTTCAAGAGTTACCCAACTCGATTTCAGCCAAAAATAACAAGTTTTCAACCATTTTTAACGAGTATCCGATTTACCCCGAAAACGGTTTACCTCGCACATGAAGCATCAAATGACCTCTGTTGATACTCCAAATTTACGAGGTCGCTTAGTCTGTTGCTAGGATCCATCCTTGCGATTTACGTGCATTTTTGTTCCGGGACATTAAATCCCGAAAAACGTGTATTATACACTTCATTTTGAACCGTTTTTGGAGCCGTCTCGGGCTGTGTCTCGTTTCCTCCTTATTTTTCTACCACGTGACCAGGGTCACCTCAAGAGCTACCCAACTTGATTTCAGCCAAAAATAACAAGTATTCAACCATTTTTAACTAGTATCCAATTTACGCCCGAAACCGGATTATATCGCACCGGCAGTATCAAATGGCCTTTGTAGATACTCAAAATTTACGAGGCCACTTATTCTGTCCGTAGAATCCATCCTTGCAATTTGTAGGCATTTTTGTTCCGGGACGTTAAATCCCGAAAATCGTGTATTATACACTTCGATTTGAACCGTTTTCGAAGCCGTACCGGGGTATGTCTCGTTTTCTCCTGATTTCTCTACCACGTGAACAGGGTTACTTCAAGAGTTACCCAACTCGATTTCAGCCAAAAATAACAAGTTTTCAACCATTTTTAACGAGTATCCGATTTACCCCGAAAACGGTTTACCTCGCACATGAAGCATCAAATGACCTCTGTTGATACTCCAAATTTACGAGGTCGCTTAGTCTGTTGCTAGAATCCATCCTTGCGATTTACGGGCATTTTTGTTCCGGGACATTAAATCCCGAAAAACGTGTATTATACACTTCATTTTGAACCGTTTTCGGAGCCGTCTCGGGCTGCGTCTCGTTTCCTCCTTATTTTTCTACCACGTGACCAGGGTCACCTCAAGAGCTACCCAACTTGATTTCAGCCAAAAATAACAAGTATTCAACCATTTTTAACTAGTATCCAATTTACGCCCGAAACCGGATTATATCGCACCAGCAGTATCAAATGGCCTTTGTAGATACTCAAAATTTATGAGGCCACTTATTCTGTGCGTAGAATCCATCCTTGCAATTTGTAGGCATTTTTGTTCCGGGACGTTAAATACCGAAAATCGTGTATTATACACTTCAATTTGAACCGTTTTCGAAGCCGTACCGGGGTATGTCTTGTTTTCTCCTGATTTTTCTACCACGTGAACAGGGTTGCTTCAAGAGTTACCCAACTCGATTTCAGCCAAAAATAACAAGTTTTCAACCATTTTTAACGAGTATCCGATTTACCCCGAAAACGGTTTACCTCGCACATGAAGCATCAAATGACCTCTGTTGATACTCAAAATTTACGAGGTCGCTTAGTCTGTTGCTAGAATCCATCCTTGCGAATTACGGGCATTTTTGTTACGGGACATTAAATCCCGAAAAACGTGTATTATACACTTCATTTTGAACCGTTTTCGGAGCCGTCTCGGGCTGTGTCTCGTTTCCTCCTTATTTTTCTACCACGTGACCAGGGTCACTTCAAGAGTTACCCAACTTGATTTCAGTCAAAAATAACAAGTATTCAACCATTTTTAACGAGTATCCAATTTACGCCCGAAACCGGATTATATCGCACCGGCAGTATCAAATGGCCTTTGTAGATACTCAAAATTTACGAGGCCACTTATTCTGTCCGTAGAATCCATCCTTGCAATTTGTAGGCATTTTTGTTCCGGGACGTTAAATCCCGAAAATCGTGTATTATACACTTCGATTTGAACCGTTTTCGAAGCCGTGCCGGGGTATGTCTCGTTTTCTCCTGATTTTTCTACCACGTGAACAGGGTTACTTCAAGAGTTACCCAACTCGATTTCAGCCAAAAATAACAAGTTTTCAACCATTTTTAACGAGTATCCGATTTACCCCGAAAACGGTTTACCTCGCACATGAAGCATCAAATGACCTCTGTTGATACTCCAAATTTACGAGGTCGCTTAGTCTGTTGCTAGGATCCATCCTTGCGATTTACGTGCATTTTTGTTCCGGGACATTAAATCCCGAAAAACGTGTATTATACACTTCATTTTGAACCGTTTTCGGAGCCGTCTCGGGCTGTGTCTCGTTTCCTCCTTATTTTTCTACCACGTGACCAGGGTCACCTCAAGAGCTACCCAACTTGATTTCAGCCAAAAATAACAAGTATTCAACCATTTTTAACTAGTATCCAATTTACGCCCGAAACCGGATTATATCGCACCGGCAGTATCAAATGGCCTTTGTAGATACTCAAAATTTACGAGGCCACTTATTCTGTCCGTAGAATCCATCCTTGCAATTTGTAGGCATTTTTGTTCCGGGACGTTAAATCCCGAAAATCGTGTATTATACACTTCGATTTGAACCGTTTTCGAAGCCGTACCGGGGTATGTCTCGTTTTCTCCTGATTTTTCTACCACGTGAACAGGGTTACTTCAAGAGTTACCCAACTCGATTTCAGCCAAAAATAACAAGTTTTCAACCATTTTTAACGAGTATCCGATTTACCCCGAAAACGGTTTACCTCGCACATGAAGCATCAAATGACCTCTGTTGATACTCCAAATTTACGAGGTCGCTTAGTCTGTTGCTAGAATCCATCCTTGCGATTTACGGGCATTTTTGTTCCGGGACATTAAATCCCGAAAAACGTGTATTATACACTTCATTTTGAACCGTTTTCGGAGCCGTCTCGGGCTGTGTCTCGTTTCCTCCTTATTTTTCTACCACGTGACCAGGGTCACCTCAAGAGCTACCCAACTTGATTTCAGCCAAAAATAACAAGTATTCAACCATTTTTAACTAGTATCCAATTTACGCCCGAAACCGGATTATATCGCACCAGCAGTATCAAATGGCCTTTGTAGATACTCAAAATTTATGAGGCCACTTATTCTGTGCGTAGAATCCATCCTTGCAATTTGTAGGCATTTTTGTTCCGGGACGTTAAATACCGAAAATCGTGTATTATACACTTCAATTTGAACCGTTTTCGAAGCCGTACCGGGGTATGTCTTGTTTTCTCCTGATTTTTCTACCACGTGAACAGGGTTGCTTCAAGAGTTACCCAACTCGATTTCAGCCAAAAATAACAAGTTTTCAACCATTTTTAACGAGTATCCGATTTACCCCGAAAACGGTTTACCTCGCACATGAAGCATCAACTGACCTCTGTTGATACTCAAAATTTACGAGGTCGCTTAGTCTGTTGCTAGAATCCATCCTTGCGAATTACGGGCATTTTTGTTACGGGACATTAAATCCCGAAAAACGTGTATTATACACTTCATTTTGAACCGTTTTCGGAGCCGTCTCGGGCTGTGTCTCGTTTCCTCCTTATTTTTCTACCACGTGACCAGGGTCACTTCAAGAGTTACCCAACTTGATTTCAGTCAAAAATAACAAGTATTCAACCATTTTTAACGAGTATCCAATTTACGCCCAAAACCGAATTATATCGCACCGGCAGTATCAAATGGCCTTTGTAGATACTCAAAATTTACGAGGCCACTTATTCTGTCCGTAGAATCCATCCTTGCAATTTGTAGGCATTTTTGTTCCGGGACGTTAAATCCCGAAAATCGTGTATTATACACTTCGATTTGAACCGTTTTCGAAGCCGTACCGGGGTATGTCTCGTTTTCTCCTGATTTCTCAACCACGTGAACAGGGTTACTTCAAGAGTTACCCAACTCGATTTCAGCCAAAAATAACAAGTTTTCAACCATTTTTAACGAGTATCCGATTTACCCCGAAAACGGTTTACCTCGCACATGAAGCATCAAATGACCTCTGTTGATACTCCAAATTTACGAGGTCGCTTAGTCTGTTGCTAGGATCCATCCTTGCGATTTACGTGCATTTTTGTTCCGGGACATTAAATCCCGAAAAACGTGTATTATACACTTCATTTTGAACCGTTTTCGGAGCCGTCTCGGGCTGTGTCTCGTTTCCTCCTTATTTTTCTACCACGTGACCAGGGTCACCTCAAGAGCTACCCAACTTGATTTCAGCCAAAAATAACAAGTATTCAACCATTTTTAACTAGTATCCAATTTACGCCCGAAACCGGATTATATCGCACCGGCAGTATCAAATGGCCTTTGTAGATACTCAAAATTTACGAGGCCACTTATTCTGTCCGTAGAATCCATCCTTGCAATTTGTAGGCATTTTTGTTCCGGGACGTTAAATCCCGAAAATCGTGTATTATACACTTCGATTTGAACCGTTTTCGAAGCCGTACCGGGGTATGTCTCGTTTTCTCCTGATTTCTCTACCACGTGAACAGGGTTACTTCAAGAGTTACCCAACTCGATTTCAGCCAAAAATAACAAGTTTTCAACCATTTTTAACGAGTATCCGATTTACCCCGAAAACGGTTTACCTCGCACATGAAGCATCAAATGACCTCTGTTGATACTCCAAATTTACGAGGTCGCTTAGTCTGTTGCTAGAATCCATCCTTGCGATTTACGGGCATTTTTGTTCCGGGACATTAAATCCCGAAAAACGTGTATTATACACTTCATTTTGAACCGTTTTCGGAGCCGTCTCGGGCTGTGTCTCGTTTCCTCCTTATTTTTCTACCACGTGACCAGGGTCACCTCAAGAGCTACCCAACTTGATTTCAGCCAAAAATAACAAGTATTCAACCATTTTTAACTAGTATCCAATTTACGCCCGAAACCGGATTATATCGCACCGGCAGTATCAAATGGCCTTTGTAGATACTCAAAATTTATGAGGCCACTTATTCTGTGCGTAGAATCCATCCTTGCAATTTGTAGGCATTTTTGTTCCGGGACGTTAAATACCGAAAATCGTGTATTATACACTTCAATTTGAACCGTTTTCGAAGCCGTACCGGGGTATGTCTCGTTTTCTCCTGATTTTTCTACCACGTGAACAGGGTTGCTTCAAGAGTTACCCAACTCGATTTCAGCCAAAAATAACAAGTTTTCAACCATTTTTAACGAGTATCCGATTTACCCCGAAAACGGTTTACCTCGCACATGAAGCATCAAATGACCTCTGTTGATACTCAAAATTTACGAGGTCGCTTAGTCTGTTGCTAGAATCCATCCTTGCGAATTACGGGCATTTTTGTTACGGGACATTAAATCCCGAAAAACGTGTATTATACACTTCATTTTGAACCGTTTTCGGAGCCGTCTCGGGCTGTGTCTCGTTTCCTCCTTATTTTTCTACCACGTGACCAGGGTCACTTCAAGAGTTACCCAACTTGATTTCAGTCAAAAATAACAAGTATTCAACCATTTTTAACGAGTATCCAATTTACGCCCGAAACCGGATTATATCGCACCGGCAGTATCAAATGGCCTTTGTAGATACTCAAAATTTACGAGGCCACTTATTCTGTCCGTAGAATCCATCCTTGCAATTTGTAGGCATTTTTGTTCCGGGACGTTAAATCCCGAAAATCGTGTATTATACACTTCGATTTGAACCGTTTTCGAAGCCGTACCGGGGTATGTCTCGTTTTCTCCTGATTTTTCTACCACGTGAACAGGGTTACTTCAAGAGTTACCCAACTCGATTTCAGCCAAAAATAACAAGTTTTCAACCATTTTTAACGAGTATCCGATTTACCCCGAAAACGGTTTACCTCGCACATGAAGCATCAAATGACCTCTGTTGATACTCCAAATTAACGAGGTCGCTTAGTCTGTTGCTAGGATCCATCCTTGCGATTTACGTGCATTTTTGTTCCGGGACATTAAATCCCGAAAAACGTGTATTATACACTTCATTTTGAACCGTTTTCGGAGCCGTCTCGGGCTGTGTCTCGTTTCCTCCTTATTTTTCTATCACGTGACCAGGGTCACGTCAAGAGTTACCCCACTTGAGTTCAGCCAAAAATAACAAGTATTCAACCATTTTTAACGAGTATCCAATTTACGCCTGATACAGGATTATATCGCACCGGCAGTACCAAATGGCCTTTGTAGATACTCAAAATTTACGAGGCCACTTATTCTGTCTGTAGAATCCATCTTTGCAATTTGTAGGCATTTTTGTTCCGGGACGTTAAATCCCGAAAAACGTGTATTATACACTTCATTTTGAACCGTTTTCGGAGCCGTCTCGGGCTGTGTCTCGTTTCCTCCTTATTTTTCTATCACGTGACCAGGGTCACGTGAAGAGTTACCCCACTTGAGTTCAGCCAAAAATAACAAGTATTCAACCATTTTTAACGAGTATCCAATTTACGCCTGATACAGGATTATATCGCACCGGCAGTACCAAATGGCCTTTGTAGATACTCAAAATTTACGAGGCCACTTATTCTGTGCGTAGAATCCATCCTTGCAATTTGTAGGCATTTTTGTTCCGGGACGTTAAATCCCGAAAATCGTGTATTATACACTTCGATTTGAACCGCTTTCGAAGCCGTGTCGGGGTATGTCTCGTTTTCTCCTGATTTTTCTACCACGTGAACAGGGTTACTTCAAGAGTTACCCAACTCGATTTCAGCCAAAAATAACAAGTTTTCAACCATTTTTAACGAGTATCTTATTTACCCCGGAAACGGTTTATCTCGCACATGAAGCATCAAATGACCTCTGTTGATACTCAAAATTTACGAGGTCGCTTAGTCTGTTTCTAGAACCCATCCTTGCGATTTACGGGCATTTTTGTTACGGGACATTAAATCCCGATAAACGTGTATTATACACTTCATTTTGAACCGTTTTTGGAGCCGTCTCAAGTTGTGTCTCGTTTCCTTCTTATTTTTCTATCACGTGACCAAGGTCACTTCCAGAGTTACCCCACTTGAGTTCAGCCAAAAATAACAAGTATTCAACCATTTTTAACGAGTATCCAATTTACGCCCGAAACCGGATTATATCGCACCGGCAGTATCAAATGGCGTTTGTAGATACTCAAAATTTACGAGGCCACTGATTCTGTCCGTAGAATCCATCCTTGCAATTTGTAGGCATTTTTGTTCCGGGACATTACATCCCGAAAATCGTGTATTATACACTTCGATTTGAACCGTTTTCGAAGCCGTACCGGGGTATGTCTCGTTTTCTTCTGATTTTTCTACCACGTGAACAGGGTTACTTGACTCGATTTCAGCCAAAAATAACAAGTTTTCAACCATTTTTAACGAGTATCCGATTTACCCCCGAAAACGGTTTACCTCGCACATGAAGCATCAAATGACCTCTGTTGATACTCCTAATTTACGAGGTCGCTTAGTCTGTTGCTAGAATCCATCCTTGTGATTTACGGGCATTTTTGTTCCGGGACATTAAATCCCGAAAAACGTGTATTATACACTTCATTTTGAACCGTTTTCGGAGCCGTCTCGGGCTGTGTCTCTCGTTTCCTCCTTATTTTTCTACCACGTGACCAGGGTCACTTCAAGTGTTACCCATCTTGATTTCAACCAAATATAACAAGTATTCAACCATTTTTAACTAGTATCCAATTTACGCCCGAAACCGGATTATATCGCACCGGCAGTATCAAATGGCCTTTGTAGATACTCAAAATTTACGAGGCCACTTATTCTGTGCGTAGAATCCATCCTTGCAATTTTTAGGCATTTTTGTTCCGGGACGTTAAATCCCGAAAATCGTGTATTATACACTTCGATTTGAACCGCTTTCGAAGCCGTGCCGGGGTATGTCTCGTTTTCTCCTGATTTTTCTACCACGTGAACAGGGTTACTTCAAGAGTTACCCAACTCGATTTCAGCCAAAAATAACAAGTTTTCAACCATTTTTAACGAGTATCTGATTTACCCCGGAAACGGTTTATCTCGCACATGAAGCATCAAATGACCTCTGTTGATACTCAAAATTTACGAGGTCGCTTAGTCTGTCTCTAGAACCCATCCTTGCGATTTACGGGCATTTTTGTTACGGAACATTAAATCCCGATAAACGTGTATTATACACTTCATTTTGAACCGTTTTCGGAGCCGTCTCAAGTTGTGTCTCGTTTCCTTCTTATTTTTCTATCACGTGACCAAGGTCACTTCCAGAGTTACCCCACTTGAGTTCAGCCAAAAATAACAAGTATTCAACCATTTTTAACGAGTATCCAATTTACGCCCGAAACCGGTTTATATCGCACCGGCAGTATCAAATGGCGTTTGTAGATACTCAAAATTTACGAGGCCACTTATTCTGTCCGTAGAATCCATCCTTGCAATTTGTAGGCATTTTTGTTCCGGGACATTAAATCCCGAAAATCGTGTATTATACACTTCAATTTGAACCGTTTTCGAAGCCGTACCGGGGTATGTCTCGTTTTCTCCTGATTTTTCTACCACGTGAACAGGGTTACTTCAAGAGTTACCCAACTCGATTTCAGCCAAAAATAACAAGTTTTCAACCATTTTTAACGAGTATCCGATTTACCCCGGAAACGGTTTATCTCGCACATGAAGCATCAAATGACCTCTGTTGATACTCAAAATTTACGAGGTCGCTTAGTTTGTTGCTAGAATCCATCCTTGCGATTTACGGGCATTTTTGTTACGGGACATTAAATCCCGAAAAACGTGTATTATACTGTTTATACACTTCATTTTGAACCGTTTTCGGAGCCGTCTCGGGCTGTGTCTCTCGTTTCCTCCTTATTTTTCTACCACGTGACCAGGGTCACTTCAAGAGTTACCCAACTTGATTTCAACCAAAAATAACAAGTATTCAACCATTTTTAACTAGTATCCAATGTACGCCCGAAACCGGATTATATCGCACCGGCAGTATCAAATGGCCTTTGTAGATACTCAAAATTTACGAGGCCACTTATTCTGTGCGTAGAATCCATCCTTGCAATTTTTAGGCATTTTTGTTCCGGGACGTTAAATCCCGAAAATCGTGTATTATACACTTCGATTTGAACCGCTTTCGAAGCCGTGCCGGGGTATGTCTCGTTTTCTCCTGATTTTTCTACCACGTGAACAGGGTTACTTCAAGAGTTACCCAACTCGATTTCAGCCAAAAATAACAAGTTTTCAACCATTTTTAACGAGTATCCGATTTACCCCGAAAACGGTTTATCTCGCACATGAAGCATCAAATGACCTCTGTTGATACTCAAAATTTACGAGGTCGCTTAGCCTGTTGCTAGAATCCATCCTTGCGATTTACGGGCATTTTTGTTCCGGGACATTAAATCCCGAAAAACGTGTATTATACACTTCATTTTGAACCGTTTTCGGAGCCGTCTCGGGCTGTGTCTCGTTTCCTCCTTATTTTTCTACCACGTGACCAGGGTCACTTCAAGAGCTACCCAACTTGATTTCAGCCAAAGATAACATGTATTCAACCATTTTTAACGAGTATCCAATTTACGCCCGAAACCGGATTATATCGCACCGACAGTATCAAATAGCCTATGTTGATACTCAAAATTTACGAGGCCACTTATTCTGTCCGTAGAATCCCTCCTTGCAATTTGTAGGCATTTTTGTTCCGGGACGTTAAATCCCGAAAATCGTGTATTATACACTTCGATTTGAACCGCTTTCGAAGCCGTGCCGGGGTATGTCTCGTTTTCTCCTGATTTTTCTACCACGTGAACAGGGTTACTTCAAGAGTTACCCAACTCGATTTCAGCCAAAAATAACAAGTTTTCAACCATTTTTAACCGATTTACCCCGGAAACGGTTTATCTCGCACATGAAGCATCAAATGACCTCTGTTGATACTCAAAATTTACGAGGTCGCTTAGATTGTTGCTAGAATCCATCCTTGCGATTTACGGGCATATTTGTTACGGGACATTAAATCCCGAAAAACGTGTATTATACACTTCATTTTGAACCGTTTTCGGAGCCGTCTTGGGCTGTGTCTCGTTTCCTCCTTATTTTTCTATCACGTGACCAGGGTCACTTCAGGAGTTACCCCACTTGAGTTCAGCCAAAAATAACAAGTATTCAACCATTTTTAACGAGTATCCAATTTACGCCTGATACAGGATTATATCGCACCGGCAGTACCAAATGGCCTTTGTAGATACTCAAAATTTACGAGGCCACTTATTCTGTCCGTAGAATCCCTCCTTGCAATTGGTAGGCATTTTTGTTCTGCGACGTTAAATCCTGAAAATCGTGTATTATACACTTCGATTTGAACCGTTTTCGAAGCCGTACCGGGGTATGTCTCGTTTTCTCCTGATTTTTCTACCACGTGAACAGGGTTACTTCAAGAGTTACCCAACTCGATTTCAGCCAAAAATAAAAAGTATTCAACCATTTTTAACTAGTATCCAATTTACGCCCGAAACCGGATTATATCGCACCGGCAGTATCAAATGGCCTTTGTAGATACTCAAAATTTACGAGGCCACTTATTCTGTCCGTAGAATCCATCCTTGCAATTTGTAGGCATTTTTGTTCCGGGACGTTAAATCCCGAAAATCGTGTATTATACACTTCGATTTGAACCGCTTTCGAAGCCGTGCCGGGGTATGTCTCGTTTTCTCCTGATTTTTCTACCACGTGAACAGGGTTACTTCAAGAGTTACCCAACTCGATTTCAGCCAAAAATAACAAGTTTTCAACCATTTTTAACGAGTATCCGATTTACCCCGGAAACGGTTTATCTCGCACATGAAGCATCAAATGACCTCTGTTGATACTCAAAATTTACGAGGTCGCTTAGATTGTTGCTAGAATCCATCCTTGCGATTTACGGGCATATTTGTTACGGGACATTAAATCCCGAAAAACGTGTATTATACACTTCATTTTGAACCGTTTTCGGAGCCGTCTTGGGCTGTGTCTCGTTTCCTCCTTATTTTTCTATCACGTGACCAGGGTCACTTCAGGAGTTACCCCACTTGAGTTCAGCCAAAAATAACAAGTATTCAACCATTTTTAACGAGTATCCAATTTACGCCTGATACAGGATTATATCGCACCGGCAGTACCAAATGGCCTTTGTAGATACTCAAAATTTACGAGGCCACTTATTCTGTCCGTAGAATCCCTTCTTGCAATTGGTAGGCATTTTTGTTCTGCGACGTTAAATCCTGAAAATCGTGTATTATACACTTCGATTTGAACCGTTTTCGAAGCTGTACCGGGGTATGTCTCGTTTTCTCCTGATTTTTCTACCACGTGAACAGGGTTACTTCAAGAGTTACCCAACTCGATTTCAGCCAAAAATAACAAGTTTTCAACCATTTTTAACGAGTATCCGATTTACCCCGAAAACGGTTTACCTCGCACATGAAGCATCAAATGACCTCTGTTGATACTCCAAATTTACGAGGTCGCTTAGTCTGTTGCTAGAATCCATCCTTGTGATTTACGGGCATTTTTGTTCCGGGACATTAAATCCCGAAAAACGTGTATTATACACTTCATTTTGAACCGTTTTCGGAGCCGTCTCGGGCTGTGTCTCTCGTTTCCTCCTTATTTTTCTACCACGTGACCAGGGTCACTTCAAGAGTTACCCAACTTGATTTCAACCAAAAATAACAAGTATTCAACCATTTTTAACGAGTATCCAATTTACGCCCGAAACCGGATTATATCGCACCGGCAGTATCAAATGGCCTTTGTAGATACCCAAAATTTACGAGGCCACTTATTCTGTGCGTAGAATCCATCCTTGCAATTTGTAGGCATTTTTGTTCCGGGACGTTAAATCCCGAAAATCGTGTATTATACACTTCGATTTGAACCGCTTTCGAAGCCGTGCCGGGGTATGTCTCGTTTTCTCCTGATTTTTCTACCACGTGAACAGGGTTACTTCAAGAGTTACCCAACTCGATTTCAGCCAAAAATAACAAGTTTTCAACCATTTTTAACGAGTATCTGATTTACCCCGGAAACGGTTTATCTCGCACATGAAGCATCAAATGACCTCTGTTGATACTCAAAATTTACGAGGTCGCTTAGTCTGTCTCTAGAACCCATCCTTGCGATTAACGGGCATTTTTGTTACGGAACATTAAATCCCGATAAACGTGTATTATACACTTCATTTTGAACCGTTTTCGGAGCCGTCTCAAGTTGTGTCTCGTTTCCTTCTTATTTTTCTATCACGTGACCAAGGTCACTTCCAGAGTTACCCCACTTGAGTTCAGCCAAAAATAACAAGTATTCAACCATTTTTAACGAGTATCCAATTTACGCCCGAAACCGGTTTATATCGCACCGGCAGTATCAAATGGCGTTTGTAGATACTCAAAATTTACGAGGCCACTTATTCTGTCCGTAGAATCCATCCTTGCAATTTGTAGGCATTTTTGTTCCGGGACATTAAATCCCGAAAATCGTGTATTATACACTTCAATTTGAACCGTTTTCGAAGCCGTACCGGGGTATGTCTCGTTTTCTCCTGATTTTTCTACCACGTGAACAGGGTTACTTCAAGAGTTACCCAACTCGATTTCAGCCAAAAATAACAAGTTTTCAACCATTTTTAACGACTATCCGATTTACCCCGGAAACGGTTTATCTCGCACATGAAGCATCAAATGTCCTCTGTTGATACTCAAAATTTACGAGGTCGCTTAGTCTGTTGCTAGAATCCATCCTTGCGATTTACGGGCATTTTTGTTACGGGACATTAAATCCCGAAAAACGTGTATTATACTGTTTATACACTTCATTTTGAACCGTTTTCGGAGCCGTCTCGGGCTGTGTCTCTCGTTTCCTCCTTATTTTTCTACCACGTGACCAGGGTCACTTCAAGAGCTACCCAACTTGATTTCAGCCAAAGATAACATGTATTCAACCATTTTTAACGAGTATCCAATTTACGCCCGAAACCGGTTTATATCGCACCGGCAGTATCAAATGGCGTTTGTAGATACTCAAAATTTACGAGGCCACTTATTCTGTCCGTAGAATCCATCCTTGCAATTTGTAGGCATTTTTGTTCCGGGACATTAAATCCCGAAAATCGTGTATTATACACTTCAATTTGAACCGTTTTCGAAGCCGTACCGGGGTATGTCTCGTTTTCTCCTGATTTTTCTACCACGTGAACAGGGTTACTTCAAGAGTTACCCAACTCGATTTCAGCCAAAAATAACAAGTTTTCAACCATTTTTAACGACTATCCGATTTACCCCGGAAACGGTTTATCTCGCACATGAAGCATCAAATGTCCTCTGTTGATACTCAAAATTTACGAGGTCGCTTAGTCTGTTGCTAGAATCCATCCTTGCGATTTACGGGCATTTTTGTTACGGGACATTAAATCCCGAAAAACGTGTATTATACTGTTTATACACTTCATTTTGAACCGTTTTCGGAGCCGTCTCGGGCTGTGTCTCTCGTTTCCTCCTTATTTTTCTACCACGTGACCAGGGTCACTTCAAGAGTTACCCAACTTGATTTCAACCAAAAATAACAAGTATTCAACCATTTTTAACGAGTATCCAATTTACGCCCGAAACCGGATTATATCGCACCGGCAGTATCAAATGGCCTTTGTAGATACCCAAAATTTACGAGGCCACTTATTCTGTGCGTAGAATCCATCCTTGCAATTTGTAGGCATTTTTGTTCCGGGACGTTAAATCCCGAAAATCGTGTATTATACACTTCGATTTGAACCGCTTTCGAAGCCGTGCCGGGGTATGTCTCGTTTTCTCCTGATTTTTCTACCACGTGAACAGGGTTACTTCAAGAGTTACCCAACTCGATTTCAGCCAAAAATAACAAGTTTTCAACCATTTTTAACGAGTATCCGATTTACCCCGAAAACGGTTTATCTCGCACATGAAGCATCAAATGACCTCTGTTGATACTCAAAATTTACGAGGTCGCTTAGTCTGTTGCTAGAATCCATCCTTGCGATTTACGGGCATTTTTGTTACGGGACATTAAATCCCGAAAAATGTGTATTAATATACACTTCATTTTGAACCGTTTCCGGAGCCGTCTCGGGCTGTGTCTCGTTTCCTCCTTATTTTTCTATCACGTGACCAGGGTCACTTCAAGAGTTACCCAACTTGAGTTCAGCCAAAAATAACAAGGATTCAACCATTTTTAACGAGTATCCAATTTACGCCCGATATAGGATTATATCGCACCGGCAGTATCAAATGGCCTTTGTAGATACTCAAAATTTACGAGGCCACTTATTCTGTCCGTAGAATCCATCCTTGCAATTTGTAGGCATTTTTGTTCCGGGACATTAAATCCCGAAAAACGTGTATTATACACTTCATTTTGAACCGTTTTCGGAGCCGTCTCAAGTTGTGTCTCGTTTCCTTCTTATTTTTCTATCACGTGACCAAGGTCACTTCCAGAGTTACCCCACTTGAGTTCAGCCAAAAATAACAAGTATTCAACCATTTTTAACGAGTATCCAATTTACGCCCGAAACCGGTTTATATCGCACCGGCAGTATCAAATGGCGTTTGTAGATACTCAAAATTTACGAGGCCACTTATTCTGTCCGTAGAATCCATCCTTGCAATTTGTAGGCATTTTTGTTCCGGGACATTAAATCCCGAAAATCGTGTATTATACACTTCAATTTGAACCGTTTTCGAAGCCGTACCGGGGTATGTCTCGTTTTCTCCTGATTTTTCTACCACGTGAACAGGGTTACTTCAAGAGTTACCCAACTCGATTTCAGCCAAAAATAACAAGTTTTCAACCATTTTTAACGACTATCCGATTTACCCCGGAAACGGTTTATCTCGCACATGAAGCATCAAATGACCTCTGTTGATACTCAAAATTTACGAGGTCGCTTAGTCTGTTGCTAGAATCCATCCTTGCGATTTACGGGCATTTTTGTTACGGGACATTAAATCCCGAAAAACGTGTATTATACTGTTTATACACTTCATTTTGAACCGTTTTCGGAGCCGTCTCGGGCTGTGTCTCTCGTTTCCTCCTTATTTTTCTACCACGTGACCAGGGTCACTTCAAGAGTTACCCAACTTGATTTCAACCAAAAATAACAAGTATTCAACCATTTTTAACGAGTATCCAATTTACGCCCGAAACCGGATTATATCGCACCGGCAGTATCAAATGGCCTTTGTAGATACCCAAAATTTACGAGGCCACTTATTCTGTGCGTAGAATCCATCCTTGCAATTTGTAGGCATTTTTGTTCCGGGACGTTAAATCCCGAAAATCGTGTATTATACACTTCGATTTGAACCGCTTTCGAAGCCGTGCCGGGGTATGTCTCGTTTTCTCCTGATTTTTCTACCACGTGAACAGGGTTACTTCAAGAGTTACCCAACTCGATTTCAGCCAAAAATAACAAGTTTTCAACCATTTTTAACGAGTATCCGATTTACCCCGAAAACGGTTTATCTCGCACATGAAGCATCAAATGACCTCTGTTGATACTCAAAATTTACGAGGTCGCTTAGTCTGTTGCTAGAATCCATCCTTGCGATTTACGGGCATTTTTGTTACGGGACATTAAATCCCGAAAAATGTGTATTAATATACACTTCATTTTGAACCGTTTCCGGAGCCGTCTCGGGCTGTGTCTCGTTTCCTCCTTATTTTTCTATCACGTGACCAGGGTCACTTCAAGAGTTACCCAACTTGAGTTCAGCCAAAAATAACAAGGATTCAACCATTTTTAACGAGTATCCAATTTACGCCCGATATAGGATTATATCGCACCGGCAGTATCAAATGGCCTTTGTAGATACTCAAAATTTACGAGGCCACTTATTCTGTCCGTAGAATCCATCCTTGCAATTTGTAGGCATTTTTGTTCCGGGACATTAAATCCCGAAAATCGTGTATTACACTTCGATTTGAACCGCTTTCGAAGCCGTGCCGGGGTATGTCTCGTTTTCTCCTGATTTTTCTACCACGTAAACAGGGTTACTTCAAGAGTTACCCAACTCGATTTTAGCCAAAAATAACAAGTTTTCAACCATTTTTAACGAGTATCCGATTTACCCCGAAAACGGTTTATCTCGCACATGAAGCATCAAATGACCTCTGTTGATACTCAAAATTTACGAGGTCGCTTAGTCTGTTGCTAGAATCCATCCTTGCGATTTACGGGCATTTTTGTTCCGGGACATTAAATCCCGAAAAACGTGTATTATACACTTCATTTTGAACCGTTTTCGGAGCCGTCTCGGGCTGTGTCTCGTTTCCTCCTTATTTTTCTACCACGTGACCAGGGTCACTTCAAGAGCTACCCAACTTGATTTCAGCCAAAGATAACATGTATTCAACCATTTTTAACGAGTATCCAATTTACGCCCGAAACCGGATTATATCGCACCGACAGTATCAAATAGCCTATGTTGATACTCAAAATTTACGAGGCCACTTATTCTGTCCGTAGAATCCCTCCTTGCAATTTGTAGGCATTTTTGTTCCGGGACGTTAAATCCCGAAAATCGTGTATTATATACACTTCGATTTGAACCGCTTTCGAAGCCGTGCCGGGGTATGTCTCGTTTTCTCCTGATTTTTCTACCACGTGAACAGGGTTACTTCAAGAGTTACCCAACTCGATTTCAGCCAAAAATAACAAGTTTTCAACCATTTTTAACCGATTTACCCCGGAAACGGTTTATCTCGCACATGAAGCATCAAATGACCTCTGTTGATACTCAAAATTTACGAGGTCGCTTAGTCTGTTGCTAGAATCCATCCTTGCGATTTACGGGCATTTTTGTTCCGGGACATTAAATCCCGAAAAACGTGTATTATACACTTCATTTTGAAACGTTTTCGGAGCCGTCTCGGGCTGTGTCTCGTTTCCTCCTTATTTTTCTACCACGTGACCAGGGTCATTTCAAGAGCTACCCAACTTGATTTCAGCCAAAGATAACATGTATTCAACCATTTTTAACGAGTATCCAATTTACGCTCGAAACCGGATTATATCGCACCGACAGTATCAAATAGCCTATGTTGATACTCAAAATTTACGAGGCCACTTATTCTGTCCGTAGAATCCCTCCTTGCAATTTTTAGGCATTTTTGTTCTGGGACGTTAAATCCCGAAAATCGTGTATTATACACTTCGATTTGAACCGCTTTCGAAGCCGTGCCGGGGTATGTCTCGTTTTCTCCTGATTTTTCTACCACGTAAACAGGGTTACTTCAAGAGTTACCCAACTCGATTTCAGCCAAAAATAACAAGTTTTCAACCATTTTTAACCGATTTACCCCGAAAACGGTTTATCTCGCACATGAAGCATCAAATTAACTCTGTTGATACTCAAAATTTTCTAGGTCGCTTAGATTGTTGCTAGAATCCATCCTTGCGATTTACGGGCATATTTGTTACGGGACATTAAATCCCGAAAAACGTGTATTATAACTTCATTTTGAACCGTTTTCGGAGCCGTCTCGGGCTCTGTCTCGTTTCCTCCTTATTTTTCTACCACGTGACCAGGGTCACTTGAAGAGTTACCCCACTTAAGTTCAGCCAAAAATAACAAGTATTCAACCATTTTTAACGAGTATCCAATTTACACCCGAAACCGGATTATATAGCACCGGCAGTATCAAATGGCCTTTGTAGATACTCAATATTTACGAGGCCACTTATTCTGTCCGTAGAATCCATCCTTGGAATTTGTAGGCATTTTTGTTCCGGGACGTTAAATCCCGAAAATCGTGTATTATACACTTCGATTTGAACCGTTTTCTAAGCCGTACCGGGGTATGTCTCGTTTTCTCCTGATTTTTCTACCACGTGAACAGGGTTACTTCAAGAGTTACCCAACTCGATTTCAGCCAAAAATAACAAGTTTTCAACCATTTTTAACGACTATCCGATTTACCCCGGAAACGGTTTATCTCGCACATGAAGCATCAAATGTCCTCTGTTGATACTCAAAATTTACGAGGTCGCTTAGTCTGTTGCTAGAATCCATCCTTGCGATTTACGGGCATTTTTGTTACGGGACATTAAATCCCGAAAAACGTGTATTATACTGTTTATACACTTCATTTTGAACCGTTTTCGGAGCCGTCTCGGGCTGTGTCTCTCGTTTCCTCCTTATTTTTCTACCACGTGACCAGGGTCACTTCAAGAGTTACCCAACTTGATTTCAACCAAAAATAACAAGTATTCAACCATTTTTAACGAGTATCCAATTTACGCCCGAAACCGGATTATATCGCACCGGCAGTATCAAATGGCCTTTGTAGATACCCAAAATTTACGAGGCCACTTATTCTGTGCGTAGAATCCATCCTTGCAATTTGTAGGCATTTTTGTTCCGGGACGTTAAATCCCGAAAATCGTGTATTATACACTTCGATTTGAACCGCTTTCGAAGCCGTGCCGGGGTATGTCTCGTTTTCTCCTGATTTTTCTACCACGTGAACAGGGTTACTTCAAGAGTTACCCAACTCGATTTCAGCCAAAAATAACAAGTTTTCAACCATTTTTAACGAGTATCCGATTTACCCCGAAAACGGTTTATCTCGCACATGAAGCATCAAATGACCTCTGTTGATACTCAAAATTTACGAGGTCGCTTAGTCTGTTGCTAGAATCCATCCTTGCGATTTACGGGCATTTTTGTTACGGGACATTAAATCCCGAAAAATGTGTATTAATATACACTTCATTTTGAACCGTTTCCGGAGCCGTCTCGGGCTGTGTCTCGTTTCCTCCTTATTTTTCTATCACGTGACCAGGGTCACTTCAAGAGTTACCCAACTTGAGTTCAGCCAAAAATAACAAGGATTCAACCATTTTTAACGAGTATCCAATTTACGCCCGATATAGGATTATATCGCACCGGCAGTATCAAATGGCCTTTGTAGATACTCAAAATTTACGAGGCCACTTATTCTGTCCGTAGAATCCATCCTTGCAATTTGTAGGCATTTTTGTTCCGGGACATTAAATCCCGAAAAACGTGTATTATACACTTCATTTTGAACCGTTTTCGGAGCCGTCTCAAGTTGTGTCTCGTTTCCTTCTTATTTTTCTATCACGTGACCAAGGTCACTTCCAGAGTTACCCCACTTGAGTTCAGCCAAAAATAACAAGTATTCAACCATTTTTAACGAGTATCCAATTTACGCCCGAAACCGGTTTATATCGCACCGGCAGTATCAAATGGCGTTTGTAGATACTCAAAATTTACGAGGCCACTTATTCTGTCCGTAGAATCCATCCTTGCAATTTGTAGGCATTTTTGTTCCGGGACATTAAATCCCGAAAATCGTGTATTATACACTTCAATTTGAACCGTTTTCGAAGCCGTACCGGGGTATGTCTCGTTTTCTCCTGATTATTCTACCACGTGAACAGGGTTACTTCAAGAGTTACCCAACTCGATTTCAGCCAAAAATAACAAGTTTTCAACCATTTTTAACGACTATCCGATTTACCCCGGAAACGGTTTATCTCGCACATGAAGCATCAAATGACCTCTGTTGATACTCAAAATTTACGAGGTCGCTTAGTCTGTTGCTAGAATCCATCCTTGCGATTTACGGGCATTTTTGTTACGGGACATTAAATCCCGAAAAACGTGTATTATACTGTTTATACACTTCATTTTGAACCGTTTTCGGAGCCGTCTCGAGCTGTGTCTCTCGTTTCCTCCTTATTTTTCTACCACGTGACCAGGGTCACTTCAAGAGTTACCCAACTTGATTTCAACCAAAAATAACAAGTATTCAACCATTTTTAACGAGTATCCAATTTACGCCCGAAACCGGATTATATCGCACCGGCAGTATCAAATGGCCTTTGTAGATACCCAAAATTTACGAGGCCACTTATTCTGTGCGTAGAATCCATCCTTGCAATTTGTAGGCATTTTTGTTCCGGGACGTTAAATCCCGAAAATCGTGTATTATACACTTCGATTTGAACCGCTTTCGAAGCCGTGCCGGGGTATGTCTCGTTTTCTCCTGATTTTTCTACCACGTGAACAGGGTTACTTCAAGAGTTACCCAACTCGATTTCAGCCAAAAATAACAAGTTTTCAACCATTTTTAACGAGTATCCGATTTACCCCGAAAACGGTTTATCTCGCACATGAAGCATCAAATGACCTCTGTTGATACTCAAAATTTACGAGGTCGCTTAGTCTGTTGCTAGAATCCATCCTTGCGATTTACGGGCATTTTTGTTACGGGACATTAAATCCCGAAAAATGTGTATTAATATACACTTCATTTTGAACCGTTTCCGGAGCCGTCTCGGGCTGTGTCTCGTTTCCTCCTTATTTTTCTATCACGTGACCAGGGTCACTTCAAGAGTTACCCAACTTGAGTTCAGCCAAAAATAACAAGGATTCAACCATTTTTAACGAGTATCCAATTTACGCCCGATATAGGATTATATCGCACCGGCAGTATCAAATGGCCTTTGTAGATACTCAAAATTTACGAGGCCACTTATTCTGTCCGTAGAATCCATCCTTGCAATTTGTAGGCATTTTTGTTCCGGGACATTAAATCCCGAAAATCGTGTATTACACTTCGATTTGAACCGCTTTCGAAGCCGTGCCGGGGTATGTCTCGTTTTCTCCTGATTTTTCTACCACGTAAACAGGGTTACTTCAAGAGTTACCCAACTCGATTTTAGCCAAAAATAACAAGTTTTCAACCATTTTTAACGAGTATCCGATTTACCCCCGAAAACGGTTTATCTCGCACATGAAGCATCAAATGACCTCTGTTGATACTCAAAATTTACGAGGTCGCTTAGTCTGTTGCTAGAATCCATCCTTGCGATTTACGGGCATTTTTGTTCCGGGACATTAAATCCCGAAAAACGTGTATTATACACTTCATTTTGAACCGTTTTCGGAGCCGTCTCGGGCTGTGTCTCGTTTCCTCCTTATTTTTCTACCACGTGACCAGGGTCACTTCAAGAGCTACCCAACTTGATTTCAGCCAAAGATAACATGTATTCAACCATTTTTAACGAGTATCCAATTTACGTCCGAAACCGGATTATATCGCACCGACAGTATCAAATAGCCTATGTTGATACTCAAAATTTACGAGGCCACTTATTCTGTCCGTAGAATCCCTCCTTGCAATTTGTAGGCATTTTTGTTCCGGGACGTTAAATCCCGAAAATCGTGTATTATATACACTTCGATTTGAACCGCTTTCGAAGCCGTGCCGGGGTATGTCTCGTTTTCTCCTGATTTTTCTACCACGTAAACAGGGTTACTTCAAGAGTTACCCAACTCGATTTCAGCCAAAAATAACAAGTTTTCAACCATTTTTAACCGATTTACCCCGAAAACGGTTTATCTCGCACATGAAGCATCAAATTAACTCTGTTGATACTCAAAATTTTCTAGGTCGCTTAGATTGTTGCTAGAATCCATCCTTGCGATTTACGGGCATATTTGTTACGGGACATTAAATCCCGAAAAACGTGTATTATAACTTCATTTTGAACCGTTTTCGGAGCCGTCTCGGGCTCTGTCTCGTTTCCTCCTTATTTTTCTACCACGTGACCAGGGTCACTTGAAGAGTTACCCCACTTAAGTTCAGCCAAAAATAACAAGTATTCAACCATTTTTAACGAGTATCCAATTTACACCCGAAACCGGATTATATAGCACCGGCAGTATCAAATGGCCTTTGTAGATACTCAATATTTACGAGGCCACTTATTCTGTCCGTAGAATCCATCCTTGGAATTTGTAGGCATTTTTGTTCCGGGACGTTAAATCCCGAAAATCGTGTATTATACACTTCGATTTGAACCGTTTTCGAAGCCGTACCGGGGTATGTCTCGTTTTCTCCTGATTTTTCTACCACGTGAACAGGGTTACTTCAAGAGTTACCCAACTCGATTTCAGCCAAAAATAACAAGTTTTCAACCATTTTTAACGACTATCCGATTTACCCCGGAAACGGTTTATCTCGCACATGAAGCATCAAATGTCCTCTGTTGATACTCAAAATTTACGAGGTCGCTTAGTCTGTTGCTAGAATCCATCCTTGCGATTTACGGGCATTTTTGTTACGGGACATTAAATCCCGAAAAACGTGTATTATACTGTTTATACACTTCATTTTGAACCGTTTTCGGAGCCGTCTCGGGCTGTGTCTCTCGTTTCCTCCTTATTTTTCTACCACGTGACCAGGGTCACTTCAAGAGTTACCCAACTTGATTTCAACCAAAAATAACAAGTATTCAACCATTTTTAACGAGTATCCAATTTACGCCCGAAACCGGATTATATCGCACCGGCAGTATCAAATGGCCTTTGTAGATACCCAAAATTTACGAGGCCACTTATTCTGTGCGTAGAATCCATCCTTGCAATTTGTAGGCATTTTTGTTCCGGGACGTTAAATCCCGAAAATCGTGTATTATACACTTCGATTTGAACCGCTTTCGAAGCCGTGCCGGGGTATGTCTCGTTTTCTCCTGATTTTTCTACCACGTGAACAGGGTTACTTCAAGAGTTACCCAACTCGATTTCAGCCAAAAATAACAAGTTTTCAACCATTTTTAACGAGTATCCGATTTACCCCGAAAACGGTTTATCTCGCACATGAAGCATCAAATGACCTCTGTTGATACTCAAAATTTACGAGGTCGCTTAGTCTGTTGCTAGAATCCATCCTTGCGATTTACGGGCATTTTTGTTACGGGACATTAAATCCCGAAAAATGTGTATTAATATACACTTCATTTTGAACCGTTTCCGGAGCCGTCTCGGGCTGTGTCTCGTTTCCTCCTTATTTTTCTATCACGTGACCAGGGTCACTTCAAGAGTTACCCAACTTGAGTTCAGCCAAAAATAACAAGGATTCAACCATTTTTAACGAGTATCCAATTTACGCCCGATATAGGATTATATCGCACCGGCAGTATCAAATGGCCTTTGTAGATACTCAAAATTTACGAGGCCACTTATTCTGTCCGTAGAATCCATCCTTGCAATTTGTAGGCATTTTTGTTCCGGGACATTAAATCCCGAAAAACGTGTATTATACACTTCATTTTGAACCGTTTTCGGAGCCGTCTCAAGTTGTGTCTCGTTTCCTTCTTATTTTTCTATCACGTGACCAAGGTCACTTCCAGAGTTACCCCACTTGAGTTCAGCCAAAAATAACAAGTATTCAACCATTTTTAACGAGTATCCAATTTACGCCCGAAACCGGTTTATATCGCACCGGCAGTATCAAATGGCGTTTGTAGATACTCAAAATTTACGAGGCCACTTATTCTGTCCGTAGAATCCATCCTTGCAATTTGTAGGCATTTTTGTTCCGGGACATTAAATCCCGAAAATCGTGTATTATACACTTCAATTTGAACCGTTTTCGAAGCCGTACCGGGGTATGTCTCGTTTTCTCCTGATTATTCTACCACGTGAACAGGGTTACTTCAAGAGTTACCCAACTCGATTTCAGCCAAAAATAACAAGTTTTCAACCATTTTTAACGACTATCCGATTTACCCCGGAAACGGTTTATCTCGCACATGAAGCATCAAATGACCTCTGTTGATACTCAAAATTTACGAGGTCGCTTAGTCTGTTGCTAGAATCCATCCTTGCGATTTACGGGCATTTTTGTTACGGGACATTAAATCCCGAAAAACGTGTATTATACTGTTTATACACTTCATTTTGAACCGTTTTCGGAGCCGTCTCGAGCTGTGTCTCTCGTTTCCTCCTTATTTTTCTACCACGTGACCAGGGTCACTTCAAGAGTTACCCAACTTGATTTCAACCAAAAATAACAAGTATTCAACCATTTTTAACGAGTATCCAATTTACGCCCGAAACCGGATTATATCGCACCGGCAGTATCAAATGGCCTTTGTAGATACCCAAAATTTACGAGGCCACTTATTCTGTGCGTAGAATCCATCCTTGCAATTTGTAGGCATTTTTGTTCCGGGACGTTAAATCCCGAAAATCGTGTATTATACACTTCGATTTGAACCGCTTTCGAAGCCGTGCCGGGGTATGTCTCGTTTTCTCCTGATTTTTCTACCACGTGAACAGGGTTACTTCAAGAGTTACCCAACTCGATTTCAGCCAAAAATAACAAGTTTTCAACCATTTTTAACGAGTATCCGATTTACCCCGAAAACGGTTTATCTCGCACATGAAGCATCAAATGACCTCTGTTGATACTCAAAATTTACGAGGTCGCTTAGTCTGTTGCTAGAATCCATCCTTGCGATTTACGGGCATTTTTGTTACGGGACATTAAATCCCGAAAAATGTGTATTAATATACACTTCATTTTGAACCGTTTCCGGAGCCGTCTCGGGCTGTGTCTCGTTTCCTCCTTATTTTTCTATCACGTGACCAGGGTCACTTCAAGAGTTACCCAACTTGAGTTCAGCCAAAAATAACAAGGATTCAACCATTTTTAACGAGTATCCAATTTACGCCCGATATAGGATTATATCGCACCGGCAGTATCAAATGGCCTTTGTAGATACTCAAAATTTACGAGGCCACTTATTCTGTCCGTAGAATCCATCCTTGCAATTTGTAGGCATTTTTGTTCCGGGACATTAAATCCCGAAAATCGTGTATTACACTTCGATTTGAACCGCTTTCGAAGCCGTGCCGGGGTATGTCTCGTTTTCTCCTGATTTTTCTACCACGTAAACAGGGTTACTTCAAGAGTTACCCAACTCGATTTTAGCCAAAAATAACAAGTTTTCAACCATTTTTAACGAGTATCCGATTTACCCCCGAAAACGGTTTATCTCGCACATGAAGCATCAAATGACCTCTGTTGATACTCAAAATTTACGAGGTCGCTTAGTCTGTTGCTAGAATCCATCCTTGCGATTTACGGGCATTTTTGTTCCGGGACATTAAATCCCGAAAAACGTGTATTATACACTTCATTTTGAACCGTTTTCGGAGCCGTCTCGGGCTGTGTCTCGTTTCCTCCTTATTTTTCTACCACGTGACCAGGGTCACTTCAAGAGCTACCCAACTTGATTTCAGCCAAAGATAACATGTATTCAACCATTTTTAACGAGTATCCAATTTACGTCCGAAACCGGATTATATCGCACCGACAGTATCAAATAGCCTATGTTGATACTCAAAATTTACGAGGCCACTTATTCTGTCCGTAGAATCCCTCCTTGCAATTTGTAGGCATTTTTGTTCCGGGACGTTAAATCCCGAAAATCGTGTATTATATACACTTCGATTTGAACCGCTTTCGAAGCCGTGCCGGGGTATGTCTCGTTTTCTCCTGATTTTTCTACCACGTGAACAGGGTTACTTCAAGAGTTACCCAACTCGATTTCAGCCAAAAATAACAAGTTTTCAACCATTTTTAACCGATTTACCCCGGAAACGGTTTATCTCGCACATGAAGCATCAAATGACCTCTGTTGATACTCAAAATTTACGAGGTCGCTTAGTCTGTTGCTAGAATCCATCCTTGCGATTTACGGGCATTTTTGTTCCGGGACATTAAATCCCGAAAAACGTGTATTATACACTTCATTTTGAACCGTTTTCGGACCCGTCTCGGGCTGTGTCACGTTTCCTCCTTATTTTTCTACCACGTGACCAGGGTCACTTCAAGAGCTACCCAACTTGATTTCGGCCAAAAATAACAAGTATTCAACCATTTTTAACTAGTATCCAATTTACGCCCGAAACCGGATTATATCGCACTGGCAGTATCAAATGGCCTTTGTAGATACTCAAAATTTACGAGGCCACTTATTCTGTCCGTAGAATCCATCCTTGCAATTAGTAGGCATTTTTGTTCCGGGACGTTAAATCTCGAAAATCGTGTATTATATACACTTTGATTTGAACCGTTTTCGAAGCCGTACCGGGGTATGTCTCGTTTTCTCCTGATTTTTCTACCACGTGATTAGGGTTACTTCAAGAGTTACCCAACTCGATTTCAGCCAAAAATAACAAGTTTTCAACCATTTTTAACGAGTATCCGATTTACCCCGAAAACGGTTTATCTCGCACATGAAGCATCAAATGACCTCTGTTGATACTCAAAATTTACGAGGTCGCTTAGTCTGTTGCTAGAATCCATCCTTGCGATTTACGGGCATTTTTGTTCCGGGACATTAAATCCCGAAAAACGTGTATTGTACACTTCATTTTGAACCGTTTTCGGAGCCGTCTCGGGTTGTGTCTCGTCTCCTCCTTATTTTTCTACCACGTGACCAAGGTCACTTCAAGAGTTACCCAACTTGATTTCCGCCAAAAATAATAAGTATTCAACCATTTTTAACGAGTATCCAATTTACGCCCGAAACCGGATTATATCGCACCGACAGTATCAAATGGCCTTTGTAGATACTCAAAATTTACGAGGCCACTTATTCTGTCCGTAGAATCCATCCTTGCAATTTGTAGGCATTTTTGTTCCGGGACGTTAAATCCCGAAAATCGTGTATTTATACACTTCGATTTGAACCGTTTTCGAAGCTGTACCGGGGTATGTCTCGTTTTCTCCTGATTTTTCTACCACGTGAACAGGGTTACTTCAAGAGTTACCCAACTCGATTTCAGCCAAAAATAACAAGTTTTCAACCATTTTTAACGAGTATCCGATTTACCCCGAAAACGGTTTATCTAGCACATGAAGCATCAAATGAACTCTGTTGATACTCAAAATTTACGAGGTCGCTTAGTCTGTTGCTAGAATCCATCCTTGCTATTTACGGGCATTTTTATTACGGGACATTAAATCCCGAAAAACGTGTATTATACACTTCATTTTGAACCGTTTTCGGAGCCGTCTCGGGCTGTGTCTCGTTTCCTCCTTATTTTTCTACCACGTGACCAGGGTCACTTCAAGAGTTACCCCACTTGAGTTCAGCCAAAAATAACAAGTATTCAACCATTTTTAACGAGTATCCAATTTACGCCCGAAACCGGATTATATAGCACCGGCAGTATCAAATGGCCTTTGTAGATACTCAAAATTTACGAGGCCACTTATTCTGTCCGTAGAATCCATCCTTGGAATTTGTAGGCATTTTTGTTCCGGGACGTTAAATCCCGAAAATCGTGTATTATACACTTCGATTTGAACCGTTTTCGAAGCCGTACCGGTGTATGTCTCGTTTTCTCCTGATTTTTCTACCACGTGAACAGGGTTACTTCAAGAGTTACCCAACTCGATTTCAGCCAAAAATAACAAGTTTTCAACCATTTTTAACGACTATCCGATTTACCCGGAAACGGTTTATCTCGCACATGAAGCATCAAATGACCTCTGTTGATACTCAAAATTTACGAGGTCGCTTAGTCTGTTGCTAGAATCCATCCTTGCGATTTACGGGCATTTTCCGGGACATTAAATCCCGAAAAACGTGTATTATACACTTCATTTTGAACCGTTTTCGAAGCCGTACCGGGGTATGTCTCGTTTTCTCCTGATTTTTCTACCACGTGAACAGGGTTGCTTCAAAAGTTACCCAACTCGATTTCAGCCAAAAATAACAAGTTTTGAACCATTTTTAACGAGTATCCGATTTACCCCGAAAACGGTTTACCTCGCACATGAAGCATCAAATGACCTCTGTTGATACTCAAAATTTACGAGGTCGCTTTGTCGGTTGCTAGAATCCATCCTTGCGAATTACGGGCATTTTTGTTACGGGACGTTAAATCCCGAAAATCGTGTATTATACACTTCGATTTGAACCATTTTCGAAGCCGTACCGGGCTATGTCTCGTTTTCTCCTCATTTTTCTACCACGTGAACAGGGTTACTTCAAGAGTTACCCAACTCGATTTCAGCCAAAAATAACAAGTTTTCAACCATTTTTAACGAGTATCCGATTTTACCCCGAAAACGGTTTATCTCGCACATGAAGCATCAAATGACATCTGTTGATACTCAAAATTTACGAGGTCGCTTAGTCTGTCGCTAGAATCCATCCTTGCGATTTACGGGCATTGTTGTTCCGGGACATTAAATCCCGAAAAACGTGTATTATACACTTCATTTTGAACCGTTTTCTGAGCCAAAAATAACAAGTATTCAACCATCTTTAACCCTAAGACCCGTTTTAGTATTAATATAAAAACAAAAAATCAGAAAATGAGGGCCCAACTTATGCATACAACACAAAGACGTATCGACTATCCACCTCATTCCTCGACCTTTTAAGACTTTATTGTGGTACGTGTAGAGATGGCAATGGATCCCGGATCCTACCCAGATCCATCAGACCCTATACCCAAGGGTAGGATATGGATCTCATTATTTTAGGTCCTTAGGATCCGGGTCAGAGTTATATCCTTATACGAGTACGAGGGTCGGATCTGGATACCATCACTAAGATCCAGATCCTAGCCTTGGACTCTCTTTTAATTTCTATAAGGGTAAATTTTGGATAGATTCGACCCTTTCAAAGGTAGATTATGGAAACAAAAAATGAAGTTTTAGTGTTTATTTTGTTTGAACAATTTGTTTTATTATGAATTGTTGGAATTATAATTATTTTTGTGGTTTGTAAACCTTATTTGTAAGTTGCTATAAGACTTTTTAACACTTTGTACACTCTTTTTGTTTTTTTTAGACTATGATTTTTAAACTAGTGAAGCTAATAGAGGGTAATTCGACTAAAACATCGTCTCTAATTGACAAGAAAAAGTGAAATAGTGTATAATAGTGATTTGGTGCGATTTCATTTGAATGTATAGTTGGAGATTGACGGATCTGGATTTTACCCAGATCCTACCCAGATCCTTAGGATGCGGATATGGATCTACAAATTTCGGACCCTAAGGATAAGGGTAGGATCTGGATGTGCGATTTTAAAATGGATCTGGATCCTATATGATCCTGTCCAGATCCTACCCATTGCCATCTCTAGGTACGTGGTTATCAATACTTCATTGGACATGAGAATACTTTTGTCAAACTATGGCTATCACACTCAACTTTCAGTTACAAATCAATTTTAGGATCCACTTTTACATGGACCCTACCCAAATCCGCAAGGTCCGAATTTGGATCTTGCTAATTTGGACCCATCGGATCTGGGTTAGATCTAGATCTGGCGTTCATGTCGCGGATCTTGATCTGGATCCTATTGGACTCTATCCAGATCATGTATGTTGTCATCTCTTATTAAGATTACCAGGGTCCCGTAACAGAATCCTTCAAAAATCACTCATTAGATTCCACGGGTTAAATAAAACGACGACAAAATTTCAGGAGCAACGGATGACATTGAGGGTCCCGATATGCAATAAACCAACATTCGTTAAACCTCCTATTATCATACACAAAGGACTAATACTCACTTTGGGGGCTGTTAACACCTAAAATAACCTCGAACACCTGGTTGAAAACAGGGAGAAAAGGAAACGTAATTCCATATGACCTTCCAAACGGCTCAAATTAAAGTTTATAATACACAATTTTTTAGATTCCAGGGTTCCGAAACAAAATCCTCTAGAAATCACTCACTACTAGTATTGCCAATTGGGGTGGGTAAAATCCAGTACTAACTTATACAAACGCACCTTTAACATACTCAGAAAAGTTGTAAAAAGTACAGTATCGGCTGGATCTTTTCCGAATACTACACTGCATCTATTCATAAATAATCTCAAGATTTCTATCCAAAAAACTCGAACCATATTTCCGCAGACTTTTTAACTAACTAAATCAAAAGTATAGTTCATTCTCGATGAAGAATAGAACAAACGTTACAAAGTACTTTCAAACACGAATAACATGGAACGACCCTAGTGTCGAAGAACTTGAACATCTCCGACATAAATCACAAAGTTCACAACTTCGACGCCAAGCTATTATAAATCAAGGCAAAAAAAACCTTGCTTATATGATGGTAATGAAGTTGTCAAAATTATTTGATGGCTAAACAATAAGAAACTTCTCTTAAAGTCGAGCTGATTGTGTGTACTAAAGCATGTTTTACAAGAAACTAATGCGTATGATGCCTTCATAGCTGATATATGTACAGAATGATAACCACGCCCAACAAGCCTCGACTGTACATATCTCATCAGGTGCTTCGTTCAAGATGCCCAAAAAATGCATTTGCTACAACTATTTCTGTACACAATGCCGATGTTCTCCATTCTCCACCGTCATCTGAACGTTCAAAAATTTATTGCACCCAAGGGAACAGGAAGCGTCCAAACTTATAATTCTCACAATAAACCAGCAAAATTCCTGGTTCAAGTTGTTTGTAGAGAAAAGGGGATCTTCTGTATGTTGGGAGATGCCCTTGTCAATCTAGTTGTTTATCAACTGACATTTTGGCGAGACAAAGATTCGTTTTTTTATTACCTGAAATAGCAGTGGAAGACGGCTAAATATAAACCAAGTCATTCAAACTTCAAAGCATCAATACTGGATAAGATGATAGAAAAAACGTGTACAACTCGTGATAACATGTTGAATAGATACCAAGAGTGTTCGTGTCGAGAAGCCACTCAGTTATAGTCAACGAGGGTTGATACTTATGACTTGGGTCCCTACCCCGTTAGGCGTTAGCATCAAAATTGCCTTCATGGCTTCTTTTACAAGTTACATCGAGAAAAGAAAGAACGGTTTCCTTGTCACACTTTCTACTCTTTCATAAATCCCCTAGGTTCATAAAAAGGGACGTGTACAGTGTTTTATCATGGACATCTTGCACTTTCTATGATCATCGGTATCCTTGTGTTTACCGTCTTATGCAAAATATAACAAAATGATTTCAGTAGGTTTATGGGTCCTTATTTCAAAAACAAAAACTTGACCTTGCTAATGCTTGACTGAAAACACAACATAAGACCACTATAGATAGTGTCCCAATATACAAAATGAACCAAAGGACTCTAGGATGATCACAAATTCTCATCGAAGACAGACACTATCCGTCACACGCTGAAGACGGATAGTGTCTCTCTCACAATATGCAAGTGATATAATCCATAGGGTGGTCCATTTCCCCCCACTTGCTCTCACACTTGACTTATTGTGAAATGACTACTATCCGTAAGCTGGACAGACCCCACTTGACAGGACTAACAAGTGCAAAAGGAGCATCAGAACTTGGAAGCATATAAAGCCAATGCTTGAGGATCATACCTTCGGTGGTTCAAACTTCCACTACCTCATCCAAACGAGGAGCAATCAAGCGATCCAATTTCACCAGCCATAATGCAATCGCAGATAATGTTTGGGGAGTAGTTTGAAAGCATGAAACAATATCGGCATCAAGAGAATCGCAATTAAGTTCAGCATTGCATTGTGACAACCAATCCACATTAATTGCAGCAACAAAATCAGCTAAAACCTGACATGAGAGCAGAAGAGATGATAACCAGCAAACAAAGTCATGTCTAAAATTAATTAACCTGTATGTATAATAGCTACGAGTCCGGAACCAAGAAAATAGATCACCAACTATAAAAACAATACATTACCTGTAATAGCTCGTGCAATGAGGAGGTGCGCCTCAGCCTCCTCACCCAAAGCTTATGCGCAGATTTCTGCCATGCCCCAACAAGTGCATCCTGGGGCATAACTAACTGCAAGACAAATTTGCAAATCAATATGGTACCACAATTGAATATAACTACTTGAGTCATCCTCAATCAGGATTTAATGCTTTTCGTCAAAACTATTTTAAATGTTTTCCGTAAAAATATTAATCAGCTGAATATTGTGCTAAAAAATGTAGATACATATCAAACTATTGAAACTATTGCCAAGGAATCTTTAATAAGAAGATTTTACTAACTAAACTATCACCAACCGAATATTTAGCACAACAATCTAATACCGAGTTAAACTTAAGCCAACAATTTGAGTACAAGAGCTACAGTAAATAAATTCTTATGAAGTGACATGATTCATTCAATGTAGCTACAATTCCCATCAGGTAGCTGTAAATTGCCTAAAGTTGAATCATCACCCACAATAGAAATATTGACTTATAAATAGCTAAGCTTAGAGTGAACACGAAGAATCTTTTTTTCCATGTCAGCCTAGAGCTTGAAATAAAAAGAAAGTAAGTTTTGACTATTCCAGATAGGAATAAAATAAAACAGTGGTTAAAACTAGAGGTGGCAATAATTGACACAACCAGAAAACACGACGCGAACCCGACACGAAATTAGCGGGTTCGGGTCAAGGTGTTTCGACCCGTTTACGTAATTGGGTCGACACGAACACGACTCGAACTTATATGGGTTGGGTTAGGGTTGGGGTCTTGCGACACGAACCCGACGCAAATAACCCATTAGTTTAAATGGGTTATGATATATTCATTTAAATGGTTATAATCGGGTTTTGTTATTTTGAGTTCGAGATAAGACATGAAGATGGTTTATTATTGCTATAAAATTTAATTTTGAATGTATCATATTTATATGGGTTGGACGGGTTAAACGAGTTTAATGGGTGGAAACTGATCTGTTAAAAATTAAATGGGTTAAACAAGTCGGGTTGGGTTGTTGAAAAAATAAATGGGTAGGGTTAGGGTTGATGCATGTAACCCGTTTATCTAATTGGGTCGTGTTAGGGTTGAGGGGGTCATGGCTCATTTAATACTGACACGAACACGAACCCGACACGACCCGACCTGCTTGACAGGTCTAGTTAAAACGGGTAGCTTCCCAGTAATTTATCTGGAGGGGACACATCTCAAAATATTTTTTAAAGATGCTTCGCCAGAGCCAAAAACATAGCTAAGTGGAACGAAAGGCCACCAACATATAACATACGGGTAAACATACCTCAATTGCATGCGCTGCAGCTTTGAGTGCTTGTAGTTGTGATGGTAAGACTTTATGCATTGGACAAATATCAGTATCTTCAGGGCCGCGACACATAGCCACATGGATGTCATACTTTTCTTCTAGATCAATGTCAAGCTCAAATGTTGTATGGCAAGTCTTACAATGCCTTTCATCACGCCAGTATAGATCATGACAACTTACACATCTTGTCAGTGACTCAGAATAAGACTGTTTTCCACATTTAACAGCATGAAGAACAGAGTAAAAGCAATTCCAAATCCACATGTCATATGCTTGGAGACTAGTATATGTTTGCCTTTGCACTTCAACCTTATCCACTACAACGGTAGTATCACTTGAAACTACCGCGTGTGGTGAAGATTCAGCAAGAGAGAGATTGTTATCGATACCAGAAACAGGTGAAGGGCTGTCTTCATTGATCATATCTATCCCAGATATATCAGAATATGTAGAGTGGCTGATTTCAGTGTTGGTTATGACCTTGCTTGACATCTCTCTGAGAAGAAATGGCATACGTTTCTCCAGTGATTCGAGTAGAACAGCCTCCCGTCTGCCTTGGTTATTCAAGGTGCCCACAATGCCACGCAAAGCCTGAAATGTAGTATCAAACAAAAATTTAACAAAGGAAAAATTTATCAATGACTCTCGTTTATATACCACTTTTTCATACGTGCTCCCTTTTAAACAAATGAAAGAACTTAAAATTGCTACCAACAGACTTTCCACATCAATAAATATTATTAGTATTATCATTATTATAGAGTAAAATTTATGTATTAATCAACAATAAGAGATCCACCTGTTCACTCTCAATCACTTGCCACTGGCCATCCTCAGAAGATTCAAAATAGATTCGCGTATGTCCAGGATCATCAGCATCACAAGGACCTAAGAAGAGCCAGTATCTATTATACCGTCGATCTGAACCCAGAAATATTGATTGCATAGGGTGTAGGTGAGTTCCAACACCTGTCCCCATTGAACCAGTTTCCTTGTCAAGAGATTTTTCCTTGTCACGTGACATTGAAAATGCAACTGATGAATCAACTGGGCAAACTTCTAGCGATTGGTATCCATTTCTTGCACCATCTGTTTCTTGCACCCACGATGTAGTTGGTGAACCAGGTTGCCTTAATGTTGATCGCTTGATCTTTCCTCCAGATGCTTGAAGATAAACATTAGGGACACTATCTGTAAGCATTGTTGACGGATCCTGCAACAGAAAATTCTGAATTATGACAATCTGGATGTGCAGTGTAGGAAACAACTAATAAAAGGACCTTACAAGGTCTCTTAAACTTAGAGTATTTGCTACAAAGAGAACGCGAAAAATCTATAATTAATGCAATTTCAGTATTGCAGCCAGAAGACTTTATATAATGCTAAACAAACTGACCTATATTACGAGTTAATTACCATGAGTAAGCATTGTACAAATATTGCCTTTGTGAGCATACCAAATCTCCTCAACTACTCTCATATAAATGCATAGGAAGGCTGATCATGCAGTTCCTTTTATACTATTGTGCATGGCACTAAATACATGTCTGGTAGGGTGACCACTACTACAGAGTAGTGGGATCCCATTTTAAGGCTTGCTTGACGCATTGACTTGGGAATAAATGTTACCGCAGTACTGGAGGTCAAAACAAGAGAGAAAAGGATGTAAGTGATGGTGGTAAAGGGGTGACAAGGAGCTAGTATCCCCTTGTAAGAGTAATGCATCACCATGGACGGAGGTAAATAAGAATTACCTCCTTATGAGACAATCAGTACCCTCTCCTCATCTCCTTACAATCCACCACAACCGGTGCACCAATACTACATCTCCTATGTTCCTTTATTTTCTCATCCATCATCCGTTGAACAATTACCTCAAATCCAAGTAAGCCCTTGGTACAAATAAAGTGTAAAATTGGAGAGCGAATGGAGGGATCACAATGCAGACGAGGTACTTCAATAATTCAATTCAATCAAAGCCTCTCCAATCCCATCCTACCATTTGTCTCTCCTTATCTCTACCAGGATCAAATGGGTCGCCCCACGCACTATTAAAATGCATATTCAAGCGACCTCAGTCTCAGGGGGAAACACAGCGAGATATTTCTTCTGGAGATATGGGAGATTAACCAATATTTTTGAGAAAGTGTTGAATTGTAAGATCAGGATCTGATAGTTAAAGCTCAAAGAGATTATCAACAAGAATGGCGGAAAGTTGAGAAGGTTGGACCTATCTAATTGACTTCATACAACCACCAATAAGTGATGGAAAAAAGAACACAGGAGTGCACTATATTGACTTAATCAAGCTGACATTCAACCTCAAAAACAATCAAGGGATAGATATAGGTGATGGGCCTAGTTTTAGACTTTGGTAATAGTTTTCTCCAGATAGTGTTTGGTAACAAATAACAAGAAATAACAGCACGAAATAAAAAAAGGCACGGCAAAAGAGACCAATGAACCTCTGCAATCAGGACTTACGGTGTAAAAGCCAAAATATATACCTTCATTCTAATACTGGAACTCGCACTCAAAAGGTCAATAAGGGCAAGCAAGGCATCCAGCTTCTCTTCAATGCTTAGGTCACTGTATTCTCCCTCCAAGAGACCTAACAACCATGATTCCCCTGGATGGCTTTCATCAATTTCAGTATCAACAGTCAATGTGTTATCTTCACCGATATGAAGACCTGAATTGAGTCGTGAAGTAGAATTTCCAGAATCAAACTCTGAATAATTAACGTCCACGGCATTGTCGTTCCTACATTCATCATAAATGCTTCCACAGCCTTCAGCATCAGATTGACCATCTTCGTCTTTTTGCAGAGTTGATGATAAACGTAGACGATATGTAGATAATGAAATCTTCTCAAACAAAGTAATATCACCAGCCAAAATTGAGCAAATTGAATCTTCGAGTTCCTCATCTAGTTTTTCCAAGTTCAAGTCCACAACCTTCAATAATATACAACAATTACATCAATAAGATATAAAAAACATCAAATATCAAGCATCAAGAATAGACTCCTTCAAGGACTGCTTTTGCGTGGGGGCACAGGCGGAGCCCTTTACTTTCTAAAATAACTAAATACAAGAATTTGTTACTTTTAGGAATGCTAGTTACTACTGTTGGTAAGAGTATCAATTTGAACGCGAGGGACACAAAGTTCGATTCTTGGTAGCAGAGTTTTTTGTTTAAGCAAAGTACTACTCCCTCCATATTTTAATGTTCTTCCTACTTCTCAAAATATGTGAGGGGAAATTTAAGAAGTGGGAAGAAAACAAAAATACAGAGGTAATATGATTTTGGGCCTTAGCCCATGCCTTGAAAATTTGTTGCTAACAATAATTGAACCTCGGACATTAAAGTAGTAAATTGACATATCAATTTTCAACCACTAATAGATTACAATTAATTTGAAAATTAAGAGTATTTTAGAAGGGAACAAAAATAAAAATACAACATTATCTAATAGTGAAAAAAGCAATTAAAAATCATTTTTTTTCATTAACTAATTTTATACTTGCAAAATACCTTTTTCGAAAAATCCAAAATAAGAAATGCACAGAATTCTGCGTTTGCCACTAGACTGGGTATGAAAGATACTTATTGTCAGTCTCAAGCCTGGATAAAGGAGAGATACAAAAGGTGTGTGACAGTCAACGTAAGAACTCATCATGCCTTATGCTTACTTCTTCAAATTGATATTACAATACCACCTCCTTTGGTCAATTAACGTCACTGAGTAAGCCATTCCATTGCTTCTGTCAGCCATTTTTAGTTCTTTTAGCACTCCGATAAGTATCAGGAGGACATAATATTTAGGTTATTGGTCAGTCCTCCATCACGTGCTAATCCATTTTTTCAGTTTATTAGATATTACCCATTTTTCATTTCCTTTTGGCAGAACATATCTGACAGGCGAACTATTGGATTTGTGACACAAAATACAGTAAACTAACCTGTGAAGATTTTGCTAGCTCACTAACTTCAACCCCCTTATTTCCCCTTTCAAACAGAATATCAAACAATGCAGCCTTCAATGTACCCGGTCGAAATCCATACTTAACCATATGTTCCGTTCCCTGCAAGAGACGAAAAAGTTTACACGTGTTTCAATACACAAATATACTCACATATGCACAAGGGATAAATACAGCATAAGGTCATGGAAGCAATAGCCATACAGAACAAGGTTAGGCATGGTAAAAAATTGAAAAGAATGACAGAACAAAGAATAATATAAAATGTAAACTGACATTTGTTGCAACAAAAGAACATGCAAAGCCTAAAAAGATATGGAAATTGGGTCAATGAGTCAGCATCATTTTGCATCTGAACAATCTTTACCCGATTACCTTCAAGAAATACCTATTTAATCACATTAATTGGAAGACCACACACTCATTCGCACAACAGAGTTACAAAGAATAATCCGTGTAACCTACATAAAATTTTCAAGGTGAACAGACCATGTGCCATCACACATAGACAACTTCAATAATTCATGCACACGGAAATTGAAATAATCAGGACTATGTTTTTCATCAATTAGAGCAAGACTTGAGTCATCCTCAGACAGCCGAACACAAAACAGGTGGATTAACCAGCTGAATCTCACGTGTAAGTGTGAAGAGATATTATAAACAGAAATCCAACAAGCAATACTGTTCATCTGGCTAAATTCAGACACGTACATAATCAACCACAAATTAATACTTGTAGTAAAGTTTGCCAAATGCAGCATCTCATAAATCACTGGAAGAAAAACACCAATCTTCATTTTAAAACACTTTTAAGGTCTGTCACCCAGATATTGCTCAAGAAATTGGTCAGAGACTCAGAGCTGATTCAAAATGGCATATAATCCAAAAGCTCAAACCAACAGTTTATACAGGTGTAAATACACTGATAACTTGGAAAAAAACAGAGTACCGGTACATGAGGTGCAATGTAAACTGTTCTATAAATGAGCATTACAAACCTTGTGAATGCTTCTTTTTCTCTGGGTACTATCTCTTCCCCCAAAGCCAGCTGCGACCATCACTTGACGAAATATTTCAGCCCATGTTAGCGGGTTAAGAGATGTCCTCCAAACACCCACTATCGATTTCTGACATCCAACCTGCCACATCATTGAGAAAAAGCTGCATAAACATCAAGAACCATAAAAGATAAAAAAAAAAAAATTAGAAAAAACAGAGACCAGACATGCTATGCCGCAACAGTAATAGCAACTACTTATAGTACTTGAGTTGCTAAAACAATATAAAAGTTTACTATCTTATTCCAGAATGTCTTGTACGCTTACAGCTGGGCAGAAAAGAAGTGTTGCAGGCTATTACCCACCGTATAAAGCAAGTTAAGGAGCATTCCGTTCTTGTTGGAGTATACAGAAATATCACTAGATAGCTGCACATCAACATCAGACAGCAGATGTAGTAGGAGGCATATATGCACTTTTCCCAGCAATAATGATTCCTGCAGCCATGATAAAGATCAAAATATTGCCATTAAACTTCGAACTTCAACATAGACAAATCAGCAGGCGACACATAAAACACACAAAAAAAAATTGAGCAGCGCATTTAAACCAGATAGCTAAAACTTTGCAATGATAGGAAGTTCCATTAAATGACACTACTTACTTTCCATATGAATGCCTTTGCAAACTCGTCAAAGGTGAAGGGACAAAGATTGAGCGTTGCAGCATAAGTATATAGAAAATGAAAAACCTGTGTGAAGATGTAACAGTTCATCAGCATCAAATTTAATACACATAACACAAACCAAATGTACAAATACTCAAAATTGTAGCGCAGCTAACAACATGCACCTTCTTGCTTTTTCAGCAGCATTAAATAAGGCAAATTAATTAACTGCAAATGCGTCCTCTTAAACTAAACATTTTCTAGATCCAGAAAAATTAAGCTCACTCAGCATTAGTAGCAGAATGTAGCTACAAAGGGGGATATACCTATATCCAAAAACCAAAAACAACTTACTAATTTCAAGAGAACAGTATTTAAATACCGTTCAACTTCACTAAGAATACACATATCTCATGCTGTACACATAATGGCTCCAAGAAGTAAATATATTTCAGATGACATATAAGACAAAGTGACAAACAATACAGAAGCTTGCAAATAATATGATTAAACCCCATAAAAATCAAGTCTAATTAGTGGCCCCATAATTATGTTACTTTCATACAACCATAATGAAGCATCTAGCAAAAAAAACTATTAATCACCTTAAAAAGATTCTTCTCCAGCTTCGAGGTAGAACCCCAAGGGTGCACAGGGAGAGGCTTCTTCATTTTAACAAAATCAGGAGGAAATTTTGGAAGAAGACCTGAATTCACAATAAATTATTTCTATTATAGAAGGAAAAGATAAATGTTTACATAATATACCAAGTAAACTAGTCGGATTTCAAGGGAAGTCTAAGCAAACCTTTGCAAAGAGAACAACCATGGCTACCACCAGTATTGAAATGTGAACTACAAGTTAGGGCACTGGGTTCAGCTTGAAGGTTCCTCAACTCAAGTTCCTCATCATCTAAAAGTTCAGGAGACGAACTTAAGCTTACTTCATAACTTCCAGAATCCAATGCAAGTTTGCAAATCTCTCGATGCGCCTTCTGCTTTTTGTTACAACTAGAATCCACCTACAACATAACATGAGAACCCAATCATTTATAGTTGTCATCACAAATTAATGACAATATAAATTTTAGTTTATACATGTAATTTGAAAGTTCTACCCTTCTATGACGCACAGAAGGCTTGCTCTTCTCCTGCACTTTATTAACTGGCTTTCTCCGCTGCTTCCAAGGAGAAAAAAAAAACACCATTAAAACATGTAGAATTTGCACAAGGCAGCAAAAAAAATGACTGAACTCTATTCAGAAACTATTTCATAGGAGTGTAACATACAGCGACAGGTTTTCGGGTTGATGATTTCTTCTTAAGTAAATTGACAGAACCAATATCTGTTTGCTCCCTAATGATCATTAATCCTTTGCCCATTCCATGTCTTTTAGCTTGAGGTTTATTTTTACAAGACAGACCCTAAAAAGGAGCAGGAAAAACATCATTTCATGGAAATTATAAGGAGTGAAAAAGAAAGAGCAAAACCACCATCTAATTGTTAGAAGAACATTGTTTTATTTGGTTCCCAGTACCTTGTTCTCTTTGGAGGCTCTAGCATTCTCAGGGATAGAAGCACTAGATGTCAACGGCCAAACTGACATTAACCCTTTTCCTTTTCCATGCTTAATAGGCGCTTTGGTTTGACTCTGTTTCTCAGAAGTTTTGGAGACCTGTTAACGAAGACAGTTATTAAAAAACATAAAGCTAATACAGAAAATATTACTATTATTATAACTAAACTGCTCGCTTACCTTCCTTCTTTTTGGCGCTCTTTGCTCATCTCGATCTGTTGCATTAGAACATCTGATATCTATTCAACAGCAGAAAACACATTAAGAAGTTGGGGTGTCATTTTGAGGTGAAGGACAGCTCAGCAAGAAGCTTTTAACGTATGTGCAAAACTGCTAGTTATTTATGCACCTAGGAGGCTCTGAGCACATGAATAAAGCTTAATGATCAGAGAAAAGCCTTCTTACTTAATTTCTCTTTGTCTCGATGGGTAACAGGATATAGTGAAAACTTGAGTTATCAGTAGGAAGTTGTGCAGTTCAATAAGTTTTAGTGATAAAGGGACGCAAAAGCTTTAATGTCTCGTAAAGGGGTAGAAGAAACCTTCAACCTTGAAGCTTCTTTAGATCAGGATTTTTACACTACATTCAACATTGGGTATGACTAAGTGATGCAATGCCCAGATACATTAGCAACAGCAGGAAACCCTTAAACATCGTCATAAACAAACAGTAACATTATCAAGAGATTAAAGAGCTGAAACTATCTTACAAGCAGCCGTACTGCAAGAAGAAACACAAATTTTGAATCCATCTAGACAAGAAAGCCATCCACACCATTCGGTAGCAGCTAATATCTATTGTTCTATCATACATTATTAGTAATTAAGAGCCGAACTTAAGCTCCGCCAAAGGGATGGCTGATTGGGATTGATATAATGAACAACCTTCATGCAATGTCATAGGGTGGCCCATTCCACGCACCATTTTCTCATTTTGTTTGAAGCTTAGGTTATAAACATTAAACGTTTCCACTGAACATCAGTGTCTACAATGTGTTGCTTCCAGCACTTGCATGAGTTGCATCTGAGTCGTAGAATCATAGATTCACCTTCAAAGCTGTGACATGTACCTTGACTTCACCAACTCTATACCCAGAAATTACTATTATTCAAAATCACTTTCACTGGATAGAGATCACAATGACTTATGCCTACTCAATCCCTTAAAGGAATGAGACTTCACTGCCACACTCAGCGAACGCTTTTGGAATGGGAAATCAATGATGTTTCCTTCAATTGGACTTACTGGAATCATACATAGTACAGCCAGGGGAAAGGAGATTTATGTTTGGATACACGATGTAGATTACTACTTCCAAATACCACCTTCAATAACTTTCAAGCTATATATGTCCCACATTTCTCATGACAATCAAAAATCCATTTATGTAAAGCTGTCTTGAACACTATTTATATCCTTAACTGCCAATTTCTAGTAGTCATGACCATCAAAACTTTTGTAAACCATGATGCATGACATCACATTTTTATATCCGCCACAGATTTTGCACACCCTATGCTCTAGCAGGCTGTGGAACAGTCTGTTCCAAAAAGAGAAATTGACAATTGCAACAACCACAACATCAGAAAGGCATTTAACTACGGAAGGACACAGCAGAATTACTACATTCCTAAATGTCGAAAAACAAATACTCTCGGAAAACCTCCGTTCAAATAACTAGAATATGACTATCTTATGTACAGCTTGGGCAAAAGGATAGCTAAACTATCTAAAATGAACATTCCAGCGCAGAAACCTACCTGTAGCACCGTTGCGACCTTGAAATGCTGAAGTGGGCAGACTATCAAACTCCAAACCAAGTGGAGGACCATCTTTCCTAAATATCTTCTTAAATATATAATCCGGAGGGTATAACTTGTCTTGCACAATACCAGGTCTCATATATGAGTTTCTGTCATCAGTCACCTCAACCACGGACAAACGCTTATCTTTCTTCGTTTGATCCTTCGACTTTGTGACGCACCGTGCAGACCCGTTTCCACCCCGTATTTGGCCAACATTTTGCCTGTCTCTTCGACGTCGCTCAATATACCATCTTCTCACATGCTCATAATTTAACCCTAACGCCGAAGCATAGTCCTTCACTGTACTCTGCGTCGGGTTTTTATCATCTGTTTCCACCAAATTATCACAATCAATACATTAATTACCTCATCACAAACAATTTCCAGCACAAATTAATTTCCAAATATCCCCCCTCTCCTCTGATAACACCCAAACATAAATAGCAAACAAAAATAATAACCCCATCTCAGTGGCAATTAATGAGTACTAACGAACCCACAACCCGTCCGAAACCCGAAATGGCCAACAATTCTACTAACCACATACAGTATTTCACAATTAACATAATAATTAACAAAAATACTTGCGTAAAACGGCCTTACCCACTACCCTTTTAACACAATATCACTGTAAAACCGACAGCATTTCTATCGGTTATTCCCATAAGAAATACCCATTTCATCTCTTTCATTTCTTCATCTTTTTTACTCGTATTTTAATCAAAGGTAAAAAAATGATTGAGTCGGAGATAGTACATGTTAAAACCGCGTTACAATTATACAAATCACATACAGTATTTCACAATTACCATAATAATTAACACAAATACTTGCGTAAAACGGCCTTATCAAGAATATCAACTACCCTTTAAACACAATATTACTGTAAAACCCACAGCATTTCTAGCGGTTATTCCATAACAAATACCCATTTCATCTCATTCATTTCTTTACCTTTTTACACGTATTTTAATCAAAGTAAACAAATGATTGAGACAATTTTACCCAAACATTTAGTCACCAAATAAATCCGCTACACAAATTTATTATATAAAACCGTCTTACACAAAAATTTAAAAACAAAACAGAAAGGGGAAATGAAGGAATTATCAGCTACCCTTTCACACAATATTACCGTAAAACCGACAGCATTTACAGCGGTTATTCCCATAACAACTACTCATTTCGTCTCATTCATTTCTTTACAATTTGTTTACAAATGTAAACAAATGATTGAGATGGCCAAATACATTTACCCATTTTTTACCCATGTAAGACGGTTTTACCCAAACATTTAATTACCAACTAAATCCGCTACACAAAATTGTTACATAAAACCGTCTTACACCAGAATTAAAAAAACGAAAGGGGAAATGAAGGAATTACCAACTACCCTTTTAACACAATATTACTGTAAAACCGACAGCATTTACAGCGGTTATTCCCATAACAACTACTCATTTCGTAAACAAATGATTGAGACGGCCGAGTACGTTTACCCATTTTTACCCATGTAAGACGGTTTTACCGAAACATTAATTACCAACTAAATCCGCTACACAAAACTGTTACATAAAACAGTCTTACACAAGAATTAAAAAATTAAAAGAGGAAATGAAGGAATTACCAGAGTATAAAACCTCGAGAGCTTGAATTTCGAGAGGGGTTTTTCGCTGAAGAGTAGGAGGAACGGCAAGATTAAGTTGATTTGCCATGAAAACTGCTTTAAAATGGTGGGACTTAGGGATTAGATTTGAGAAATCGACATTTTTGGGGAAATTAGTGTGGTGGTTAAGTGAAGAGATTTGGGAATTGTGATGATGGTTGAGTTTTAGGGTTTTACAGGGTTTAACATCATCTTTTCTTTATTCATTTCATCTCTTTGCTTACTTACCCTTTTGAGTTTGGAAAAATATCTATTTGAGTCTATTTGTCTTATCCAACTAGTCGATAATGTGTGAGACGGTTTTATACCATTGTGGATTATTTACGTGTTATTTTTAAAATTTATATTTGGTAAAGTTTAAGAGGGCATGGCCCATGTTTATGAATTAGAAAATGTTTTTTTTTTCAAATCGATTTGAGAACTATGATTTGAAAAAAATGACGGGTTTGGTTTATGTGACCGAGAGAAGCTTGTTCAGTGAAAAATAAAGAACGTACAGAAACTCCTAGACACGGTATTTTAATGCGACAATTTTTCTTTCTCGAGAGGATGATTGATTTGGAATAAACAATCGTTGGGTTTTGAACTCGTCAACACAAGTTATGGCTTCTTAAAATTTCCTGGATACAAAAAATTGGGTATTTTGTGCAAAGTGACAAATTTTGAGGGTACAACGTGAATTATCCGTTGTATTTATCGTAAAACGACGAATCTGTATTAGTTTAGTGGTTAATACGAAGGTATTAGGTATAATAGGTCTCGGGTTCGAAGCGCTCTCTCTCTATTATAATGTGACTAAATGTATATTTCGTTGAACCCAATTAATGATAATATTGTAAAACGAATCTCTTAGTAACCATATTTACTCGCTAATAGGGTTTTGTTAATATCCATTTTAAAATTTCATTAATATAGAAATGGCTTGCACACGACTTGCTCCTTATCGATGAAAGGGTTTATGTTGGGGGTGTATAAAAATGGTTCAGTTTGTCTTGTCTTAAACTCGAGTTATGATTGTTTAAAGTTCACAATTACAATATAAATATTTTCAAAGTTCTTTCTTTGGATGAGTATACATTTCAATTTGTTTTGTTCTCATCTTTAACCTCTCCCCGTTCCACATATCGTAATGTTATGATCTTGGTACGTTAACAAATCACTCATGAGTTATGATTAGCTTTACCCACGCCGTCACGTCGTAGTTTATAGACCACAAAACCACCATTATTGATATGAACATCGCAGTCCACATTATTATCGAGTCAGGTGGATCCGGACTTTAGTTATGCTTTCAAGTAGCTCATTATCGTCACAACTGTTCTCCGGAATGTGGCGTGATCCAAGAACCATCGACCCAACATGTAACCAACCTCACCTCTCACCGTTTGATAACCGCGTGTTACGTTTCAAGTGCAATTAAGCGTGATCATTTCGAGATTCAATCAAACATCGTTTTAGATATTCAAAATTGGTTTTTCGAATTTAACCGTGATAGCTCCACTCGTGAGTCTTGACCCGAGTTCCACCCTAAATAAATGTTTTTTCCTTTAAAAATAAAAAACAAAAATAACCATTGAGGGGTAAATTAGGAAGTTCACTATAACACCACGATTCTACCATCATCATCCTCCATCAAACCACACAGTCACACACCCCGTCGGCGAACCCTAACCAACGTAAACCCTAATTTTTCCCCTCTTTCACCAATTTTCAATCAATCAATCAAAATTGGGGATTTAATCCACAATTAACCCTTAATTTCATAGATAATTCGCCGAAACACACAAGAGCAAAAATGGCGTTTAGATCAAAGGAAATGATGAAGAAAATACTGAAAAAAGTGGGCGAAGAGAACATGACAGAAGGCGTAAAAAAGGCATTGAAGTATAGCCTTCCTAATAGCAAGGTTGTTATGGGTCGTGCTAAACGTGGTCTTTTCGCTGGTCGCCATATTCAATTTGGTAATCGAGTTAGTGAGGATGGTGGCAATAAGTATGTCATTTTGTTAATTATTCTGATTTGTTTTTTAATTTATGTTTTTAATTTGTGTTATTTGAATTTGATTTATGATTTGTTGTTTTGTTGATTGATTCTGGTAGGATTTGTTGTTGATGTGATCATATTAGGGTTTAGGTTGGGAAATTACCTACAAAATGGTTAAATGCAGACCTGTTGCTGAAAATCGGAGTCGTAATGCTGATTTTGTTTATTTTCCCCAGGTTTATGTATTGGTTTGTTGTGTTGATTGTGTGTGTGCGCGCGCGCGCACACACACATTGTATTGAGCTCAGAGCTGAGATTTTGAGGGTTTAGGTTGAGTAGTTATGAAAAATGTTGAAATGGGCATCCGATTTGAGGTAGATGCTACCTGTGTTGTTGATTTGATTGTTTTTGGTACGTTTATGTATCGGTCTGTGGGTTTCGAGTGTGTGTGTGTGTGTTAGATTGGCTTAAAGTTGATGTTTGGAAAGATGGACGGATTACAAGGATACAACGTTGATCTGAGACGCGGTATTCAGACGACTGGCGCAATTTTAGAGTCCTATTGAAAGGGTTGATAGAACGTTTTACCGGGAGGAATAGTTTTTAGCCTATGGCAGGTCCAAAATGAATGAAATCATGAAAGAAAATAGTGATATGTTCATGGGATGGATAACCGTGTATTACTAAATATATACTTCGGAATGAGGATGTATTGGTTATTTGAGAACTGGCTAACTGGTACTAACATTATAGCGGGTTTCTGCTAAGGAGGATTGATGAAGGTCATTTGTTTATTGCCTTGCTTTCGGTTTCTGTGTTCTTGCAAGAACCCTCGACAGCTATGTAGGGTAGAAGACGTGCGTATTGTGCTCCTGAGTTCTGAATCAGTTGTAGAATATGCAATGACTATTATTAGGTTTATCTGTGGTGTTTGGCATAATGATTGTTACTGGAAGTCCTGGAACAAAATTACGAAATATGTTAATTGTTCAATAGTCGTGCTGTAATTTCAATTAAGTGACCTCAGACGAAACCATAAGAGGTACCCATCTCGAGCACTTGTCAAATTTCTCCACCACTTCACACCTCCAGTACTTTAGCATAAAGAGTATTGCAAATTTGCAAGCCATTTTCCGTCAAGGCCGTGTAATGCATGATCGAGGATGTTTAGGTCATCAATTTTAGTGTAGTGAAGGAAAGACGATCGATTTTTAAACATTAGTGTGGATGCCGAATCTGTTTGTTGTCTATAGTTTGGAACATATTCGGACTTGGTGCCCCAATACAAAAAGTTTCTATTTAGTATAGGGCTTTAATGTTCTGAAAATATGTGAACAAAGGTAGTTTTCATTTTTATTGTAAAGTACCCTTCATTCAGCACGATCCTTGGTGCAATTTTTATTTTGAGTAATTTTAGACATACTTTTTGATTTTTGTGTATTCCCTATATAGTAAAATTAAAACATTATACACACGCTCAAAGTTCTAGTGTTGTATTCCCTGTTTTAGCTAATGAAGTTCAACTCTTGAGCGCATGGTTTGGATTGAATGTAGGAGAAGGGAGGGGAAAGAAAATTAAAACATAATGCACACCCTCAAAGTTCTATTGTTGTATTCCCTGTTTTAGCTACTGAAGTTTAACTCTTAAGCGCGTGGTTTGGATAGAAAAATAGGAGGAGAAGGGAGGGGAGATAAGGGGAGGGGAATGGAGTATGAGTGTTTGGATACAATTTCCGTCCAAATTTTTCCTATGTTCGTGGGATTTTGATTTGCCTTGGAGGAGGGAAAATGGATCCCTCCTAACCCATGTTATCCAAACAACGGATTTTGTATCCCTCCCTCCGACCCCCCCCCCCCCCTTCCCGTCCTTTCCCTCCAATCCCCCTATCCAAACAAGCCCGAAGTGTTGCTAGGCCTGAACTCTAGATTCCCCTTGTAGGCTCATTTGTGGATGATAGAAGTGGCCTCCAATTCAAATCTACATTTGACACCCTTTGATCCAAGACTCTTTGTTTATGTGTGTTTCAATTGCAAAACTTTCTGCAGACAGTAATTTAGGTTACTTTCAAAAGTGCTTTTCTGTTTTGATTCAAATGTGTACGTAGATGGTCAGCCGTCCTCTATCTCTAATAGTGGTTATAACTTGAAATGCATTTGAAAGGACGTATTGTGGGATTTGTGATGAACCAGTTTCCTTGATGTAAGGGCCTTGCTTAAATTTGAGGAAGTGTGTGTATGGCTTAAGTTGCTCTGAGGCACTAGAGACTTGCGATACTTAGGAGCAACCCAAACATTCTCCCATTCAATTGCAAGTTCCGTATAATTACTTTTTTATTCTCTAAAAAGCTTTTATTCCTTCAATCTTTCTGTCCCACGCGGATTTTTTTTTTGGGAATGCCAGCAAACTAAAGAATGTGTTTGACTGCTTATTTTGTCGTAACATTACTATTTGCTGTTTTGTCATCTAAATGCGGGACATGTTAAATTAAATTATGTGATGATTTCTATTCTCCGCCGTGTGTTTAAAGCCATTTCACTGCTGAATAGGGCTTGCGTTTATTATATGTGAAGACAGATCTAATAACATTCTTACATTATATAATGACTTGGCACTGGCAGGAGTCGGAGAAGTTGGAAGCCGAATGTGCAAAAGAGCAGATTGTTTAGCTACATTCTAGACCGTCAAATTAGTGTCAAAGTGACCACACACGCTCTTCGTTGCATTGACAAGGCAGGCGGGATTGACGAGTACCTATTAAAGACACCCTACCATAAAATGGACACAGAGATGGGCATTCTCTGGAAAGCCAAAATCGAGAAGTTGTATGAAGAGCTCGGCCAAAAGAAGGTCTCGTTCATTTCCCAAGAGGATGAATCCAAGTTTCTGGAAAGCTTCCAAGAATTAGACCTCAGTGAAAAAAGTGCTCGAAAGGAGTTCAGAAGACGGTTATTGGGCTTGCCAGCTGAACCTAGTCCAGCTTTGGAGAGAACATCGGATGACAGTGGAAACTCACATTCGGATCAGGAGCAGATGGCTGCTGATGCTTGAAACCGCTCTTAAACTTTTGCTCGGATAGTTTTATTTTACTTCCTTTTCCTCCGATTTTGGATGTTCGATTATGGCTACGCCATGATTAGTTGATTACTGCAGTTATTACTGCTAAAGTGTTGGTGTAGCCGTGTAGCATTCGACATATTATTTCTCGTGTTGGTTTCGAGTTGTAAGCTTTTTCATAAGAGCCCTTGTATGATAGCAACACGCAATGCTCAAACTCTTGTTTAAGTCGGTGTTGGCGTCTTGATGCAATCATCTTTGATCGAGACTACCGGAGACGTGAACTGTAACTCCGGAGACGAGACACGGAAATCAGGACTAGTGAGAGAAGGTAGTAATATTATGCAATAGCTGAGCAGCTATGCAAGCCAGTAATTACTTACATAGTTATATGGTATTCGCTCGTTTGTGAAAAGGCACGTCTGAAATAAGACGGACAAAATGTTGTCATTTTACGATAAAACATTACTATTTTATGATAAAATATTACTATTATTTTAAGGGTAAAAATGATAATTTCAAGTATAATATTTTATTATTAAATTATTAGATTTTTTTAAGAAATGGTATGTAACATTTAATCCGTCTTATTTCAGATTATCTAAACAAGACGAACGGAAGACCTCGCAAATTCTTATTCCACACGACCTCTCCCCGTCGGAAGCAAATTTTTATTCCACATGACCTTTTCCGTCGAAAATAAGACGAACAAAATGTTATTATTTTACGATAAAATGGTCCGTTTTATTTTAGATTGTCTGAAGCAAGACGAATAGAAGTCAAATTCTTATTTCAAACAACCTTTTTCCCATTGGGGATAAAACTGATAAAATATTACTATTATTTTAAGGGTAAAATATTGCAATTTTATTTATAACATACTCTATCATTAAATTCTTACATTCAATAGTTTTAAATTTTTAAAGTTTTTGTTTGCTTTTTTATAGTTTTTGTTTCTACTTTTTCAAAATTTTGGTTTTGATTTTATTTAAGTATTACAAGTTGGTGACGGAGGGGCGGTGAACGAAGTTGGTGATTGAGGAACGATGAACAGAGTTGTTGGTGTTAATCACTTGTGTTTAAGGGGATGAACGAAGAGAGAAAATAAATTTAGTGAACGATAAAAGAAATGACAAGGGCCCTGCGGGTTCAAGCCACCCCAAGAGAAAAAATCTTGTGGAGCATTCTTGGCCCGAATCCATGCCTAAATATATAGATTTCGAGTCTGACACCCTCGGGTGACTTACCTGGTGTATGTGATTTGCAGGCTATGTATATACCCGAGAGTTTATCCAGTGCGCACCGAAATTAGCGGCTTCGGGTTCCCTCGTCATAAAAAAACCGTATATAGAAGAGTAAGATCCGTTTATAGAAAAACACGTCCCTTTAAAAAACGGTAATATTTAACCCGTTTTATTTCAAACCGTCTCGAATTTTTAAGACATCACATCTACCATTCCACCAGTCCCCACATGGTTGTCTTTCTCTATCACTCAACTTAAACAAAACAACATTCTGTAATGAATTAATTCCTGATTCTTCCCCTTTTTCCTCTCTTTTTCTTCCAATTTTTAATTATTATTTCTAACCTAATTTAAATCACATTATTACCCAAAATAACACCTCATTTCTCCTCATACCAATTCAACTATTCAAACCCGTATTTGAAGCTTCCTCTTGTCTGAAAATCCAACTCTTCAAGCAATTCAAATTCCCTTTTTTTTCTTCTTCAGTTTTACTCCTCACTGTAATCTTCATTCGTTGACCTAATCACCCTAAGATCTTACTTTCATTGTTTTACTCCAATTAAGCTTCAGGTTAATCCCACTTTTCTGTTTTTTTTGGGTTTATTAATTGCTGAAATATTACTGTTTTTCATAGTTTTTAACGCCTTTTAGATATTGGGTTTGTTTTAGTTTTTGTTATTATAGTTATTTGATGTAGTTCTCGACGTAATTTACTTACCCCATACCCCCATACCCTGCAATTTGCGAGCTTGCAGGGAGCTGTTGAGACACTAGGGTAATGTTATCGACTTATCGTTGTAGTTCTCGAGACAATTTTCATCTTGGGTCATTCGGAAATAGTCCTCTTTACCTCGCAATTTGGGAATTTGCAGCAAGTCCTTGAGACACTAGGGTAAATAGGTAATGTTATCCTTGTAGTTCTCCACACAATTTTCATCTGGGGTCATTCGGAAATAGTCCTCTTTACCAGGAGATTCGCGGGTTTGTGGGACGTTGAGACACTGGGGTAATGTTATCTGTTATCGTTGTAGTTCTCGACACAATTTTCATCTGGGGTTATTCGGAAAAAGTCCTCTTTACCCGGCAATTTGTTGAGATACTGGGGTAATGTTGTTGTCGTCCGTTATATCGATGTATGGTTGGTTGGGTTATTTGGTGGGTAGGTGGGGAGATTTTGATGTATGCATGTATGGTAATTGGGTTTGGGTTTTGAATTGGAATAGTTTGAATTTGAATTTGAATTTTGGATTATTAGAATTTGAATTGTTTTTGGAAATTGGAATGATTGTGATTGTAATTATGTGTGCAGATGTTTGATTAATGGACCCATCAATTGAAAAGGGTTGATGGGTCCAGCTTTGATTGAATTGTAGTATGATTTTATGAGACCTAACAAAAGTTGCTTTCTTTTTGTTGTGTTTTGATGTAAATAGCTAGAAACAAAGATGTATATTAGTATTGTGTGACGACGAATTAATTGACAAAAAACAAATGCATTTGTTTGTCACACAGTGCTGTGGTATTGGATGTTGCAGTTATGACGATTGTATTAAGCTATTTCATTCAGAAAAGTTTATAAGAAAGTTCAAAACACGATCAAGGTTTGATCAAAATTCCAGATTTAAGGCGGTGCATCAAATCTATTTTAATGGTTGAGCGAGGTATTTTTTTCGTTGTTGGAATTCATTAGTTCGTTTTCAAGGTAGAAAATTTAGTTTATTTGTTAATTGCTACTAGTTCTCTCTCCCTTTTCACAAATATAGACACCATGTGCAAATGAGTCTATTTATCATGTGTTTTTTTCTCTCTTTTTTTTCTTGAAAAGTACTAACTTGAGTTGCGGTAATTGTCAGTCATCACATCGCAATTGTTATTATACCCTGCAATAAAAAGGCTATGCTGTGTGTCTGGTGTAGTTTGGTGACATTAGCGCTACTTCTCCTATAACTATGATTTTTGTGACTGTGGAACGTGTTTTGAGTTTTGACTGTGATCCTTTTGACTCTGGAATTTACCCACTTCTCCTATAACTGTGATTCTTTTGACCGTAAAATAGGTTTTTGATAATCAAAAGATGCTCTGATATCTCACTGTGAGTTTGTCACCGCTGATTATGCTGTACATCATTCTGTTTGAAGCACACAGAAGAAGAACAAGAGGGTATTGCGTAAATGAATGAAAAAGGAGGTAAATTAGGGATAAAGTGTACATTCTCAAAGAGCAAGTGAATTGTACGAAACAATTAGCTTCTCGAGCAAGGTGCAAAGGTATATGTATATTATTTGGTTGTTTCCCCTTCATATCATCTCTGTCGGATGACATGCATGCGTAATCATTGTAGCTTTGGTTGGTCATAAGTCTCGTAACTCATAAATCTACTCTACCTCTATTTACAGGTTTCAGCTTCTCTGAAAGATGATGTCTAGAGATGTTGCTAGAAGTAAAAGCAGTAAAGATCCAAGTACGGGGAAGTTGTTAAATGAAGTCGAAACTATCAATAAAGCCTTTTATTTGGATAAAAGTCCCTCAAAGAGCTCATCTTCTTTGGCGAGGAACAAATCCATGTCAGTTGATAAGGCAAAAGTATCCAATTTGAAGCCAAAGCATGTCAGTGATGATTTGGCAACCAAGGATAAAAAGTCATTTTGGAACTGGAAACCTCTAAAGGCTCTTTCACAAGTTAGAAATCGAAGGTTTAACTGCTGCTTCACTCTGGAGGTCCAATCAATTGAAGGATTACCTTCAAAATTCGACAATGTTGGCGTTTGTGTTCACTGGAAAAGAAGGGATGGTGAAGTAGTCAGTAATCCAGTGAAAGTGAATGGAGGTGTTGCTAAATTCTCAGAGAAATTAACTCATACATGTTCTATTTACGGTAGTAGAAATGGTCCCCACCATTCAGCCAAGTACGATGCAAAACATTTCTTACTTTATGCAGAAGTATATGGCAATCCAAAGCTTGATTTGGGGAAGCATCGTGTCGATCTTACAAGGCTACTTCCTCTAACATTGGAGGAGTTGGAGGATGAGAAGAGTTCTGGGACCTGGACGACAAGTTATAAGCTGACGGGTGAGGCCAAAGGTGCTCTTATGAATGTGAGTTTTGGGTATTTGGTGTTAGGAGACAGTACTGCTCCCATTGACAAGAATGTACTTCCATTTATGGACTCGAAGCCAACAACCAAGAACTTAGTGAAATCTAATCAAGGTGATGGAAAGGGCTTCATTCGTCGTTCTGGAAGTCTTCCTGCAAATCGAAAGTCCTCAATGACATCTAAATCTGTGGATGATATAAAGATTCTCCACGAAGTCCCGCCTACAAGAATGTCCGAATTTTCTAATTCTGTTAATATCTTGTTTCGAAAATTTGACGAGGAAAAGGTGGAGTTACCAGTTGATGTCAAGCATGAGATTGAGATTGAGATTCCTGCAGATGATTCGGAGCCTATAAAACATTCGGACGTTGTGAATGAGTGTGACGATGCTGAATTATTTGGTACTGGGCAGGGGCAAGAATTGGAAGAAAAGGTAGAACAGGAGGAGGGAAATATCCTCGATGATCAAGATGAAAAAAGCTTGGAACACACTGAAATTTACGATGATGTTGGAAAAACTTTTCATGAAGATGACAATACCGTAAATACTGAAGAAAACGATGATTGTACTAAAAAGTCACTTTTAGAAGACCTGGAATCAATTTTGAGCCATGTTGCTGAACTTGAGAAGCAAGGTATGGATACTCCAGAAGTTAGAAGTGAATCAAGCGATCAGGAAATCAGTAACAGGGATAAACCACGTGAAATAATGCCATCACATAGTTTTGAAGACCTCGCAGACACTGTTGCTGACGAGTTTCTTAGCATGCTCGAAGTGGGAGAATCTTCTGTTTCCTTTCATTCTGATGTAGAACCTGAGTCGCCTAGAGAGCGTCTCCTGAGAGAATTTCAGATGGAAGCCGAGGCTAGTGGTTGTTCTTTATTTGGTTTTGATATTGATGAAGACAATGTAGAAGATTATGCAGAAGGTTATGTAGAAGATTATGATGATTATGCCCCTACTATATCAGGGTGGGAAGAATTCTCCGAGGATTTTGATTCTTTCCCGGTTGATGAGTTGGAATATCCAAAAGTCAGGGCCCGGGAGATGGAAAATTTGGAAACACAAGCACTTATGGAGGAATGGGGCATGAACGAAAAAGCATTTGAGTGTTCTCCACCACACAACATTGATGGCTTTGGTAGTCCCATTGACCTCCCTCCTAACGAGCCTTCATTACCGCCTCTCGGAGAGGGTTTAGGTTCATTTGTTCAAACCAAGACAGGAGGCTTTTTACGCTCTATGAATCCCGTACTTTTCAGGAATGCTAAAAGTGGCGGGAGCTTAATCATGCAGGTTTCAAGTCCAGTTGTTGTCCCTGCTGAATTGGGGTCTGGCATAATGGACGTTCTAGAGCAATTGGCTTCTGTGGGACTTGAAAAACTGTCTGTACAAGCCAATAAGTTTATGCCTTTGGAAGATATTACAGGAAAGACGATGCAACAAATGGCCTGGGAAGTGGAAGCCTCTAAAAGGTTTGAAACTTTTGTTAGCTAATTATTAATAATTGAACTTTCTGCTGATGACTACGCGATTTCTTCTCTGCTATTTTACTCGCTACAACTTCAACACTACCCCAGGTCCTCAAGGGATTCCGGAAATGGCAGGGAGGGGGGTTGGGGGTGGTTGGATACTTTAATTTACACATTTACCCATGTTAACAAAAAAAGGGCGGTTTGGATGACCTATAGAAAGGATCGCATTGAGTGACTGTTATTTCATTTTGTAGGCATGGTAGACCTGACGGGGAAAAAAGGGTTAAAGGAGCTTCTTCTTCTAGCCGAAAATCAAAGAAAACCAGCTCGAGCTCTGCGCATGGTGAAGTAGACTCGGAATTTGTATCTTTAGAAGACTTAGCACCATTAGCCATGGATAAAATCGAAGCACTATCAATCGAGGGTTTGAGAATACAGTCCGGCATGTCAGATGAGGAGGCTCCTTCAAACATTACTGCACAATCTATCGGGGAAGTTTCAGCTCTCGAAGGGAAAAGGGCGAGCTCTGTTAGTTCAATGGGTTTGGAGGGATCTGCGGGATTGCAGCTTTTGAACCTCAAGGACAATGGAACCGACCACAAGGATGGTGACGGACTAATGGGTTTATCCCTAACACTTGATGAGTGGATTAAACTGGATTCTGGTGAAATTGATGAAGACCAACCTAGTGAGCGAACAACAAAGCTTTTAGCTGCCCACCATGCTAGTTCAACCGATTTGAGTTTTCTGGGTAGTAAGCAGGGTAAAGCCTATGGAAAACGGTGTGGTTTTTTGGGCAATAACTTCAATGTTGCTTTGATGGTTCAACTACGCGACCCATTGAGGGATTATGAGCCTGTTGGTGTTCCAATGCTTGCTCTAATTCAAGTGGAACGGGTATTTGTTCCTCCAAAACCTAGGGTATACCGCTCAGTGGCAAAGGCGATAGACGATAATGATGAAGATGATGAACTCGAGTTAACCCCGAAAGAAGAAACGAAACTTGAGCTCAAGGAAGAGAAACCCTTAGAGAAAGACCTGGTTCCCCAGTTCAAAATCAATGAAGTGAATGTTGTTGGCATGAAAGCTGAACCCGGTAAGAAAAGGCTCTGGGGTAATGCCGCGCAACAACAATCTGGCTCGCGCTGGTTACTGGCCAATGGAATGGGAAAGGGCAAGGGAAAGAATAATACCGTTCCCATCATTAAACCGAAAATCAACACTAAAACCCCATTGCCAGGTACGATCACGTCTCAGCCGGGCGACACCCTGTGGAGTATTTCGGCTAGATATAACGGGAGCGGAGCTAAATGGAAAGAATTGGCTGCTCTTAACCCTCATATCAGAAACCCTAATGTTATTCTTTCTAATGAAATCGTCAAGTTGCGTTAAGCGAAACCCTAATTTTATTTATTGTGAAGTGCAAACCTGGATTTTTGGGAAGAAAAAGCTGTGCAGTAATGGGTATCAGATGTAATATTATTGTTTAGTCCCCAGCTGATCATAATTTTAAACAGAAGAAATCTTTGTAATAAGGAGACATGTACAATTTCTTGCTGTAAATCCATTTGGTGAAGATATAAAATCGGATAGGAAGAACATTGACTTGTACTCCAAACTCGTTCTTTTAACTTAATTTCAGTTCAGGATGAGCGGGCGAAAGCTGGTCCAACCCGAGGTAGCCGACTTGCCCTGCCGGAAACCCGACTCGATACAACCTGAAAATTGGGTGAATTGAAACCGAACCGACGCAACCCATTATTTAAAAATAAAATTACCTTCTAAAACTACGTATATGCCGATCACCTGACGCGACCGAACTTGCCACTTGTTGATGACCCAACCCGAAAATGACTCGGCATGAACCGAACCGACCCTGTAACATGCCCGACATAACATGAACCCGATATGGACCGATCCGTCTTTATCCGACACGTAATCAACCCGTGTGACCCAATTGCCACCTCTAACTTGACCCTTGTTGATGACCCAACCCGAAAATGACTCGGCATGAACTGAACCGACCATGTAACAGGCCCGACATAACATGAACCCGATATGGTGAAACAATTCGTCAATTCCTATATTTCGGGTCTTGTTCCACATCGAGTTACTTTATTGTCGAATCCAAACTAAAAATGTATGATAATTGAACATCCCTGAAAGAATAATTGTTGGGAGTTGAGACCAGAGGGAGTAACTCCATGAACACGAAATACGTAATCTATTAATCATAAGGTCGAGAGCTACACCGTCATTGACCCTCGTCCAAAACGAGCAAATGCCGGAGTTGCAGGATCAAGAATGTTGCACCAAATGAAGAATGAATTCAGGAACCACAAGTCAGAACTCAGAAGTATACAGCAAAAAAAACAATCTCCTACAAAATATACCGGTTAACTAAATAAACTACGAGGATATGAATGAAACAGGATCCGTTTATCTACCACCGTCCTTGCATAGAAAGTTTGCAACTATAGCAGCCAGCCAAGATGCCAAGCTTCACTAAGCGACCCTATTTAATGGTCCGTCAATCTGTAACAGAGAAACGGTAGTTAGGTGTGGGAACACATGTAGATGGTTCTTCTGAACGCGGTAAATTTCTTTTATAATGGCTTGGTCATACAACCAGGATCGAAACCAAGATCAATACTGTCGGGGGGAGAGGATGTCACATAAAATGCATCTTTTTCTTTTTCGCTAAACAAAAATGATTTACCACTTTCGAAGGAAATGGTAACGGGAGACAACCTACAACCACGTGATAATTAAACTCGTACAAATTAGTAATTGGTAAAGAACACCGGAAGAACTATGCGAGACTCTCTTTTAAGTATTTTGTGGATATTAAAATTCAGAAAAAAGCTGTATGATTGACGGAACACAGTCAATTGCCAAGTTATTCAAATGAGTTAGAACCACCAACATTATTGAAAGCTGAAAATGTTACTGATGATATAAAAAGAATTAGGGTAAAATGCTATTTACGCCAACACTACAAGGTCCTTGTTAAGTTGAATGACCTCCTTGGTTGGCTTTCCGTAAACAGATAACAAACCACAGACAACCTCGGAGGTCAGACGTAGAACAAAAAGTTAATGTACTCTAACCATTCTGAGTTTTGGCCCCAAATCCGATTCTTAGAACCGGTTGAACATGCCCATCAACGGCCCTGTTCATATTTAATCACGTTCTTGATCACTGAAAATTGGCTTGCATCCGCCGGAAGACTTCAACATGACTCTATAGATACATATAAAAAATGACCTAAAATCTATGTTTTCAGACTCTCGGATATGGCACTGTCTCCTAGTACTGTTGGATACGTTTATTTTCTGCAAAGTTTTCAACTTTGGGTCTAAAATAAAGTGTGGAAGTGTTGTGTTGGGTTGGATTCTTCAAGTGTCGCGCCCACGACAAGCAACCGGGGTGAAGTGCTATCGTAACCATGGCATGAAGCTTATAGATTTCCTGCTGTAAATATTATAAGCATGGCGATTTGGCGACTGCTGACAAAAATCAATCCAATAAGCGAATTTAGGTCATTTAGTTAAAGGCAACAATGTAAAATCATAAGATTCAACAATCATCAGGATACTAATGTTTTGAACATATATACTAAAATTTGAATAAAAAACAAGTTTAGATGGACTTACTTCATAATCAGGCAGGAACAGCACCCCGGTAGAGATTCCAAAGACTCGAAGAATGGGTTGGATGGTTCAGTATGAACTCTTGGGTGAATTTGACGTCATTCATACGGAGTAATACACCCATATTGAAGCCTTCCAGCAAATTTTTCTCTTCCAAAGCCATAACGACTTTACACCTCGGAATAATCCTTTTATCCAACGAAAACCCAAATAGAATGGGATTATTAATCAAATACTCCGGTTTAAGATCCATAGTTTTAACAAAAAACTCAAAGGTGCGCCTTAGTTTCTCCTCCGAATACCCCAAACAAGCGGGAAAACGTGCCATGGTAGACGCAATATCTTTATCAGACCACCCTAAACACTTAAAAATTCCCACTTTCTTCTTCCAATTCGACTCACTCATTGACAAAACAGTGGTAAGAACATAAATAAACATATTACTACTCGGCTCAACCCCATACTCTCTAACAGTCGCAACCCCATACCGAATCCTACCAATAGGAATAAGCAAACGGTAAGGATGAGACTTTAACAGTTTCAAAATACTACTCATTGGCACTCCTTCCCCTAACAAAAACTCTATATTAGGCGGTAAAATCTTCCTAAGATCAAATGTCAATATCCTTGGAGCCCTCCTAACAACAACCACACCCGTGGCTTGATCAATTTTCATCGACTCTCTCAAATACTCATAATTCGGAATCAACTGATTCACCAAACTATAAGCCAAAGTTGATGGATTCTTAACAATCAAATCAGGTAAAAGACAACCCACAAACCCAATTTCATTAAGGAATTTCAATTTAGGTTCAATAATTGACTCTACATTACGTCTAAGAATCCAGGGACTCTTTTTTTGAATAATAGCAAACTGGGTATCAGTAAAATCATGTTTTTTGAAAAGGGTAATCACAGATTGCTCTTTTTCTGAAGAAATTTCAGCTCTATTTTTCTGGGTTTTCGATTTTGATACTAGTTCAGTTGCAGTTGCAACTGGTTTTAAAGTTTTTGTCGCGATTGACCTAAATTGCAGGAAATAAAAGAGGGATTTGAATGGATAACTAGACATTTTAAGAATCAAAAATATGAAAATAAATTTGAAAGATGAAATGTGATTACCTAAGTAGCAGAGTGGAGTGAAGTGCAGCAGGAAATGAAAGAGAGATTTGTTTAGGGTTTTGGTTTGTGTCGAAGGTTTCCTGGAGTTTTGAGGTTTTGTTTCGCACGTTTAAAGAAGTAGTCATTTTTTTATTTAAGACGTTGTTTATTAAATCATATTTTTTCTGAAGTTAAAATGTATCAAATATTTTTATTTTAAATTAATATATATTCATGTTTAAATGATTATTCATACCGTCGATACTCGAGTTTTGGTGGCATTTTAAAGAGAAAAAGGAACATACCTAAGTAATAAACTAATGGTAGTAGTGTAGTACAATGAATGTAAAAGGCAGTAGAAGTATTGTTGTTAAGCCCCCGGATCGTAGGATCACGATTCTACGATTTAAAAAGTGGTGACCGATCCCAATTTTAGGTAGGATCTTACGATTCAACTTGCGTCAAAAATTTTCAGAGTAAAATCTAAACCCAATCTTACATTATTAACATTTAATTTTCTTCCGTTAATAAATTTTTGGGATATTCTACAGGGTACCCCTCAATTTTTCGACTTTCTACACGGTATCCCTACACTTTTTAAAACATACATGGTACCCCTAATTGTTATCATTATCACTACGTGTGCCCTTCAACTTTATTTTCCGTCAATTAAACTCAATTTTAGGCGTTAATTGATTACTTAGGCGTGTAACCGAACTTGTCATTTATCATTCGATGACCTACAGACTCTATTAGAATCAATATACATCTTTGAACATGATAATTTGGCAAAGGATCAATATTTTTTCCGTAAACTTTTTTTTAGCCTATATATATCTATAAATATTAGGATCAAGATGAATATTGAGCGTAATAGAGTCTTTAGGTCATGTGATAATAAATGACAAGCTTGCTTACGCGTTCAAGTCATTACTTAACGCTTAAAAATGAGTTTAATTGGTGGAAAATAAAATTTAGGGGTACACTTAGTGATAGTGACAACAATTAGGGGTATCATGTATGTTTTAAAAAGTGTAAGGGTACCATGTAGAAAGTCGAAAATTTGAGGGGTACCATATAAAATAACCGAGAATAATAAGTAGGCGCTTGCTAAGATAAAAGTATTTTGAGATTTAAGCATAAGAATTTAACATTTTTTTATAACACGATTATTTATTTAGTTAATTTGTAGGGTTACGATTCTACAATCCGATCCTACCGCTTAGATCTTGAGAAGCTCATCGATACAAAGTAGGATCCCGATCCTAACAACATTGAGTAGAAGTATCATACATCTTATTTATTACTACCAATTTTATTATTTTTGAGCATCATAATAATATTTTTGAGCTTTTTCTTAAAAAATTATGAATATTGGTAAAAAAAATACTGATATGCTCAAAACAAATAAAGTATGAGATAATACGTTAAAAAAAATATTCATATGCTTAAAAGCCTGACGAACACGTTAGGTTCGTGTTATCAATAAATAGGTTATGACTTATGATCCCTTCAACCCTAATCCGACCTAATTAGATAAACGGGTTGCATGCATCAACCCTAACTCAACCCATTTATTTTTTCAATAACCCAACCCGACTTGCGTAACCCATTTAAGTTTTAACAGATCAATTTCGACCCATTAACCCCGTTTAACCCGTCCAACCCATATAAATATAATGCATTCCAAATTAAAATTTACAGAAATAAAACATCTTCATGTCTTATTTCGAACTCATAATATCATAACTCAATTTAATTAATAGGCTATTCGTGTCGCGTTCGTGCCGCAAGACCTCAACCATAACCTGGCCAATATAAGTCGAGTCGTTTTCGTGTTGACACAATTACATAAACGGGTCGAAACAACTTGACCCGAACAACTTAATTTCGTATCGGGTTCGTGTCGTGTTTTGGGTCGTGTCAATGCTTAATTTCGTATCGGGTTCATGTCGTGTCAATGATTGCCGCCTCTACTCAAAAGCAAGGAAAGTCCGAGATAATTCCTCCGCTGTATATTTCTTTTTCACTTCTGAAAGACGGTCTTGCAATAAGTAATTAATACAATCCCGCACAATGCGTGTTGAAGTAATTGATATGTTATTTATAAAACAGAAACTTTTATTTGCTCATCAGTTGTGTATCCGTTTCTATTTATAATTGCCAAAAAAGTGGTCTATAGCAACTTCTACGATTTTGATAAGCTTGCAACAAATTCTTTTCCTTAAGAGTTTTGTTGAATGACAGAATTTTTTGGGTCGGATCACTTTGCATTGAATGTAGTCCAAAAACGAGCAGATTTCGGAGTCACAAGGCACAGTGTCGACACTAAGCTCTGGGAAAATTACATCCTCAAGAATGTTACAACGAAACAGAAAGATATATTACAGCCTCGGAAAAAAAAATTACAAAATAGGTCAATTAACTAACTCAAATTCGAGGATATGAACGAAACATGCTCCATTTACCTATCTTTTCTTCTATCAACCATCCTCCCTGCATTGCAACTATATCGCCCAGCCAAGACGCGAAAACTTCCGAGTTTTCCAGCAACCCTATTTAATGTTCATCGATCTGTATCAGAAAATTGGTAGTTAGGTGTAAGAAAGCGTAGATGGTTCATCAGATATATTGATTCGGTTAATTTTTTTTCTAATGTGGCTTAGTTATACAACCAGGATTGAAGCCAATATCACCTGCCGTGAGGGGGTGAAAACAACATAACACGCATCTATTTTTATGTCAAAATAAAAATGATTCATTACTTGGAGTGATACAGAGAAGTATGCCCCTGCGCAAGGATGACATGTTTAAATCGAGAAATGTACCAAATTTTTTCCTTGCCAAAAAAAAATAATAAAAGAAAAAAAAACGATGACTTGCGAAGGCAAGTAATATTTTTAAGGCTAATAAGGAAATGATAAAGAAGGAAGTCTCGAAACGTGACCACCTACAACCACGCTCAATTAAGATTCTTTAAAAGCTATTACCGTCTAAGTAATTCGGTCAGAGAACCATTAGATGAGCATTATATGCTCCCTCAACCTCGAGTATTTAGCAAGCAGAGAGTACCAAATATTAAAACTATTTTTTTTACATTTGCCGGTTTGGTGTCCGTGTGCCCTATATCATGTATTCGCTCCCTTCTATTCTTTGACCTCTTTTCTCATTTACGCTTTAGGTGGTGCAACTGGTGTGTGACAATTTTACAGGACGTTTCATGTCCGCTAGCCTAAATCATTTTTAAATTAAGGCCCCGACGGTAAGTATCAATCGCCTAAAAACTGAGAAGTTAGTCTGTTAGGAGATCGTCGTGAAGACACAAAAAGAACTATGAGAGACTCTCGTTTAAGTATTTGAGAATATTATAATTCAAGAAAAGCTATATGATTGATACAGCACAATCAATAGCCAGCCATTGGTGAAGAAACTATGACACAAGACATACAAGTTAGAACCAATAACATTATTCAAAACCGAAATTATTACTAACGATATATAAATATGGTGTAGCTCTCAAAGGTGCTTGTTCTGTTGTATAGCCACCTTGATTGGCTTCCCGGAAACAACTAACACACGACAAACAACCTCAGAGATTAACAGTAAATCCAAGAGTTCGGGCCCTATTAACGGACACCCTTTTCTCTACAACCACATTCTCCAACGCTAACACGGCCACCCAGGACAAAGGAATTTATATAACCTACTCTCCCTCCATTTATTTCCCCGCGGCCAAAACCCTTCAATCCAAACACACCCTAAAGATACAGATATACAATGACCTCAAATATATATTAAGCGCTATGTTTATGTTTCATATGATATATCATGTCAACGATGCAAAATCAAAACATGGTCACTAGATTTACTTGTGGTAACCATGGCCCGAAGCTTACAGATTTCCTTCTGTAAATATTATAAGCATAGCGATTGCTGACGAAAATCAATCAATCAATAAGCGAATTTAGGTCATTTAGTTGAAGGCAAAAATGTAAAATCAAATAGATTCAACAACAATCACCACAATGCTAATGTTTCGAACATACATATTAAAACTTGAATAAAAATGAACATTAGATGAACTTACATCATAATCAAACAGGAATAGCAGCCCGGTAGAGATTCCAAAGACTCGAAGAATGGGTTGGATGGTTCAGTATGAACTTTTGAGTGAATTCATCTTCCTTCATGTGGAGTAATGTAGGCATATGGAAGCCTTCCAGCAAATTCATCTCTTTCAATGCCATAACGACTTTACACCTCGGAATAGTCCTTTTATCCAACGAAAACGTAAATAGGATGGGATTATTAATCACGTCCTCCGGTTTAAGATCCATAGTTTTAACAAAAAACTCAAAGGTGCGCCTAAGTTTCTCCTCTGAATACGTCCAACAATTGGGATTACGCGCCACGGTAGACGCAATATCTTTATGAGACCACCCTAAACACTTAAAAATTCCCACTTTCTTCTTCCAATTTGACTCAGTCATTGACAAAACCGCGGAAAGAGCATAAATAAACATATTACTACTCGGCTCAACCCCATACTCTCTAACAGTCGCAACCCCATACCGAATCCTACCAATAGGACTAAGCAAACGGTTAGGCTGATACGTGAACAGTTTGAAAATACTACTCATTTGCACTCCTTCCCCTAACAAAAACTCTATATTAGGCGATAAAATCTTCCTAAGATCATATGTCAATATCCTTGGAGCCTTCCTTACAACAACCATACTTGTGGCCTGATCAATTTTCATCGACTCTCTCAAATACTCATAATTTGGAATCAACTGATTAACCAAACTTTTCCATAAAATTGATGGACTCATAACAACAAAATGAGGTAAAAGAGTACCTACAAACCCAATTTCATTAAGGAATTTCAATTTAGGTTCAAGAATTGATTCTACATTCGATCTAAGAATCCGGGGACTCTTTTTTTGAATAATAGCAATCTGGGTATCAGTAAAATGATGTTTTTTGAAAAGGGTAATCACAGATTGCTCTTTTTCTGAAGAAATTTCAGCTCTATTTTTCTGGGTTTTCGAATTTGATACTAGTTCTGTTGCTGTTGCAACTGGTTTTAAAGTTTTTGTAGCGATTGACCTAAATTGCAGGAAATAAAAGAGTGATTTGAATGGATAATTAGACATTTTACGAATCAAATATATGAAAATTGAAAGTAAAAAAACTAAATTTGAAAGAGGAAATGTGTTTACCAAAGTAGCAGTGTGGAATGAAGTGCAGGAAGAAATCAAAGAGAAATGTGTTTAGGGTTTTGGTTTGCTTCGATTTTTTTAGGGTAAATTTCGAGCACCTAAGGTTTTGTGGTGGTGGTGGGGGTGGGGGTAATAGTGTTTAGTGTAATACGGTTTTGGGTTTCGCCTTCTAAATTTCGAGTGTTTAAAGTAGGATCTTTTTAATTTAAGACCTTTTTTATTAAATGATTTTTTTTTAAGTTTAAGATGCATCAAATATTTTTATTTTGTGTACAAAATGATACGAGTTGGAATACGGGTCGATGAAAGAACGAGTTCATTGAAAGTCGGGAATCAGTTTAATTATTCTCGAGAATGATTAAAGGTATTTCCAGGTTTCATTATACGAGTGGAATTCATTGGGTGTTACGATGGTTCGTTAGTTTGGTTTCGTGTGTTGGATTTGAGTTTATCACTACATCTAGTAGGCTGTTAATTGCTAGGATTAATAATCCATAATTTTCATATTTAAGTTTGTCGTCAGGAGTCTTTTAATTGCTTTGAACGGTTATAATCTTGAGGCTATTTATAGTCTTAACGTTTTTATTTCTTTCACTCAGATTTCAAAAATATAATCAAGTCGAAATGGCTTGTTAAGCACAAACTCTGTTTTTATTCGAAAGCGTTTTAAATATTAACCTTGATCAATCTCAATAGGTATTGAGTTCGTTCCTTAATAATAAATTATAGTTCTAATTTATCAAATATCCAGTTACGACGATCTTTTCGTTTGTACCGAATTGTTCACAAAATCACAAAACCGCTTCCGCCTTTTCATTTCGCATCACAAAAGACGATAGATATGCTCATATGAGGAAAAAACAAATATGGCCGCTTTTGTAAAGACATAATTTGCTTAATCCTAGATATTAGCCGTTTTAAACTTAATGAATAATTAAATGAGAGTTTGTAACTCAACAAAAGCCACCACTCTTGAGCAAACACTTACAGGGTATTTCCTTTTGTTGGTAAGACTCCCCAAAGTCTTAAGACTCTGCCACATCAGATTTCCACTAATTTTTATTATTTTTTTATTGTTCAGACTCATCTCAGACTCACCCAAAATTTTATACATTATCCGTCAGACTCACCTCAGACTCTCCTTTTCCATTTTACATACTTAGGGTAACATTATTGGGAGTCTTAAGACAAGACTTTCTTAAGTCTTAAGACAAGACTCCCTCAATTTTACCAATAATCTACCCGAGTCTTGAGAAAAGTCTTAAGTCGAGTCTTGAAAATCCAAGACTCTCCTTAAGACTTTGGTGGGTCTTGACCCCACTAAAAGTAGTTTAATAAGTATGTAAAAAGAAAAAGTAAAATGGAAAAGTAGAGTCTGAGGTGAGTCTGACGGATAATGTATAAAGTTTTGGGTGAGTCTGAACAATAAAAAAATAATAAAAATTAGTGGAAATCTGATGTGGCAGAGTCTTAAGACTTTGGGGAGTCTTACGAATAATGTTACCCTTATTAAATTACTTCTAGTGGGGTCAAGACCCACCAAAGTCTTAAAGAGAGTCTTGGATTTTCAAGACTCAACTTAAGACTTTCTCAAGACTCGGGTAGATTATTGGTAAAATTAAAGGAGTCTTGTCTCAAGACTTAAGAAAGTCTTGTCTTAAGACCCCCAATAATGTTACCACATCCTTAATGTGCCACATCCCGCTTGTGACGAGAGCCACACAGGGTGAACAAGGGGTGAAGACTATCTCTCAACAACAACATCAGAGCCTTAGTCCCAAACTGTTTTGGGGTCGGCTGACATGAATCATCCTTTGGAACCGTCATGAGTGAACTCTCATCTCAAAAAGAAAAAAAGAAGGAAAAGAAAAAAAAAAAATGGAAGTGGAATGAAACAAAAAAAAAATGAAAGGATGAAAGTAAAACGTTAATTAGATGACAAAGAACACCTAGGTCTAAAAACACAAATTCTAAGTTTTGACGGGTCAGATGAAACCTACATAACACTGCCATTAAACCTAGTCCACAAAGGGTAAATAACCAAGCCAGAAGCCACACTAAGCTCTGAGAAAATTTGCGATCAATTAAATGGAACATGCTCCGTTTATCAATCCCACGTTCTATCTACCATCCTCCCTCCATTGCAATTATATTGCCCAGCCAATACGCCAAAGCTCCCAAGTTTCGATCGACTCCATTTGATGGTGCACTAATCTGTAACAACAAAATTGGTAATCAGTTGTAGCCTTGTAGGAAAGCGTAGATGGTTCTTTCGATATATTGATTTGGTAAATTTCTTAACGTGGGTTATTTAATCACACAACCAGGAATGAAATAATGTGACTTGTGCATCTTCTTTATTATGTCAAAACAAATATGAAAGTAGTTTGTAATGTATAATAAGGAACTCTCGAACCATGACTATCTACAGCAACGCTGACTTGAAATTCTTAAAAGCTATTATCGTCTGAGTAGTTCAACAGAGAACCTTTTAATGTTACTGTTTCCGGAATATTAAAAGTGAATAAACCATTAGATAGGTACCGAACTACCGATACAGTAGTGTAAGTCTTCTAAATCAACTCAACATCAAGTGTTTAGCAAGCACGGAGTACCAAATAGCAAAACGAAATTTCATACATGTGCCCTATATCATGTTTTTGCTCCCTTTTCTTCCTTAACTTTTTTCTTCATTTGCACATTAGGTGTGCCACCCTCTTCTCTACAACGCTAACGACCGCCCACGATACATCACTGATTGCTGATAGTACATCAAGAAACTATTCTACATTCAGTAGCATTGTTTTTTTTCTTTTGACAACTATACTCGCTCTATGGTTCAAGATCTAGAGTTTTGGTTTGTGACTCCACAAACAAACAGTTTGAGAACAATATGCTAATTTTATTTGTCTATCCTTAAAGATCATCTCTAGCCATAATGTGTACGATGACAAGTCATCAGGGATCAGGAATCGAGAGTTCTCTTCAATAACAAGATTAACAACACTAAAAGACGACACCTAATCCATCTAACAAACCAAGGAAAGTAAACATGTCACATAAGTAACAAAGCATGCCGCTTTTTATCTAATTATGTGGTGTCTCGTATGATGTATCATGTTTCAAACGGTAACTTGATTTCCTTCTGGTAAACATGGCCCGTTATTTACAGATCTCCTTCTGATAAATACTATAAGCATGGTGAATGCTGACAAGAATCAACGCTAATTAGGGTCCTTTAGTTAGAGGCAAGAGTGTAAATTCAAAAAGATTCAACAACAATCATTATAACTTGAAGAGAATTCAACTTTATATGGACTTACATCATAATCAGACAGGAACAGAACCCCGGTAGAGATTCCAAAGACTCGAATAATGGGCTGGATGGTTCAGTATGAACTTTTGAGTGAATTTGTCTTCATTCATGTTGAGTAATGTAGGTATATGAAAGTCTTTCAGCAAATTCATCTCTTTCAATGCCATAACGACTTTACACCTCGGAATAGTCCTTTTATCCAACGAATACGTAAATAGGATGGGAGTATTAATCACATCCTCCGGTTTAAGATCCATAGTTTTAACAAAAAACTCAAAGGTCCGCCTCAGTTTCTCCTCCGACAACATCAAACAAACGGGATTACGTGCAATGGTAGACGCAATATCTTTATCGGACCACCCTAATCTCTTCAAAATTCCCACTTTCTTCTTCCAATTCGACTCACTCATTGACAAAACCGCGGAAAGAGCATAAATAAACATATTCTCACTCGGCTCAACCCCATACTCTCTAACAGTCGCAACCCCATACCGAATCCTACCAATAGGAAAAAGCAAATGCCTGGGCTGCCGCGTTAACAGTTTCAAAATACTACTCATTGGCATTCCTTCGCCTAACAAAAACTCTATATTAGGCGGTAAAATCTTCCTAAGATCAGAGCACAATATCCTTGGAGCCCTCCTAACAACAACCATAATCGTGGCCTGATCAATTTTCAACGACTCTCTCAAATACTCATAATTCGGAATCAACTGATTAACCAAACTACCCCATAAAATTGCTGGATTCGTAACAACCAAATGAGGTAAAAGACTACCCACAAACCCAATTTCATTAAGGAATTTCAATTTAGGTTCAATAATTGATTCTACGTTAGATCTAAGAATCCGGGGACTCTTTTTTTGAATAATAGCAATCTGGGTATCAGTAAAATCATGTTTTTTGAAAAGGGTAATCACAGATTGCTCTTTTTCTGAAGAAATTTCTTCACTTTTTTTCTGGGAATTTGATTTTGATACTAGGTCAGTTGTTGCAACTGGTTTTAAAGTTTTTGTAGCGATTGACCTAATTTGCAGGAAATAAAAGAGTGATTTGAATGGATAATTAGACATTTTATGGATCAAAAATATGAAAATTAAAAGTAATAAACTAAAATGGAAAGAGGAAATGGCGTTTACCTAAGTAGCAGAGTGAAATGAAGTGCGGGAAGAAATGAAGGAGAGATGTGTTTAGGGTTTTGGTTTGTGTCGAAGGGTTTTTGGGTAAATTTCAAACGCCCAAGGTTTCGTGGTAATACGGTTTGAGGGTTTGCCTTTTAAATTTCGAATATTTAAAGTAGTCATCTTTTGTTTTAAAACGTTTCTTTTTTAATGATATTTTTCTTGTTAGGTTTAAGATCGATTAAATATTTTTATTTTTATTATTAAAGATTGATATTATTTGTCACAAGCGGAAGATAGATAATATCCTTTTACCATTATCACAAGTGTGAGGGCAAGTTGGGTGCTCCATTCAATCCTACTTGATTTGCCAATCCTACTTGATTTGCCATTTGCATAGTGTGAGAATGACACTATCCGTCTCCAACTGGTGACCGACATATTGAGCTTTAATTTGTTTTAGTTGAGATAAATCATTATTATTGCCCAAAACTATTACCGTAAGACGAACTATAATAAGTAAATAGATTTTTTTGTCTTCCCATTGATACAATCCCGACTTACCTAGCTAGCTATATCAGTTAGACCAGTTGGTTTATTTTTGATTCGGTATACGACCGAGTAATCTGTTAGTAGTTAAAGAATCAATGGAGCTCAAGGGGGAGAAAACCTTAAAAAGGACTTGATCTCCCAATTGGAATTCAATGAAATGAATGCTGTTGGTATAAAAGCTATACTGATAAGAAAAGGCTCCGGAATAATGTCGACCAACAACTATTACTTACCCTTCTTAACTTAAGACGGGTATATCCGTCTTAACGGAGACTTATTGAATAAATAATGCCGATCAACAACAATGTGGCTCCGAAGAATACCGTCATAAGACCGAAAATCACAAGCAAAGCCCCATTGCCAAGCATGATTACGTCTCAACTAGGTGATACCCTGTGGAGCTTGAAAGAAACGACTGCAGAAATCCACATTCTACTTCGACTTAATTTTTAAACCGAAGAAATCTAGATTGGCAGGGAGACAGGGAGTTACAAACTACCAAAAAAACACGCGAAATTAAGACGTGTTTTACCTCATGAGGATGGAAGTAAAAAAAAATAACTGGATGACGAAAACATTAAAGTCTATATAGTTCACTAATAGACATGGTTTCACAACACTACCATTGAAAATAGTCCACAAAGGGTAAATTACACTAAACTCCGGGAAAATATGAATGAAACATGCTCCGTTTATCTATCTATCCCACGTCCTATCTTACATCCTCTCTGCATTGCAGCTACATCGCCCAACCAAAATTCCGAGCTTCATTAAGCGACCCATTTAATGGTTCGTCGATCTGCAATACAAAAATGGTAGTTAGGTGCAGGAATGCATAGAGCCATAGACGGTTCTTCTGATATTTTAATGCGGTAAATTTGTTGTGGCTTGGTCATACAACCAGGATTAAGCAAAGATCAATACTGTTGGGGGGAGAACTATTCATTACTTTCGAAGGAAAGTAAAAGAAGGGGATGATAACAGACGAAAGCATCAAACCATGTCCATCTATAAGAACGCTGACCTGAAATTCTTAAAAGCTATTATCATCTACTACGCAGGTCAATCAGAGAACCGTTTCATGTTACTGTTCCGGGACTATTAGAAGTGAATGTTCCATTAGATAAGGGATGGTTCTATTTTTAAAAGTCTTCTAGAAAATCTCAGCTACTTCCAGGCTTCGGCCTCAAACCTCGAGTGTTCAGCAAGTACAGATTACCAAATAGCAAAAGAACACTCCGACAATATCCGACATCAGACGTAGATCGTAAATCCAAGCACTGAAGGCAAGTAATATTGTTAAGTCTAATAAGGAATTGATAAAGAAGAAAGTCAGTCTCGAAACGTGACCACCTACAACCTCGCTCAATTAAAATTCTTTAAAAGCTATTACCGTCTAAGTAGTTCGGTCAGAGAACCATTAGATGAGCATTATATGCTCCCTCAACCTCGAGTATTTAGCAAGCAGAGAGTACCAAATATTAAAACTACTTTTTTTACATTTGCCGGTTTGGTGTCCGTGTGCCCTATATCATGTATTCGCTCCCTTCTATTCTTTGACCTCTTTTCTCATTTACGCTTTAGGTGGTGCAACTGGTGTGTGACAATTTTAAAGGACGTTTCATGTCCGCTAGCCTAAATCATTTTTAAATTAAGGCCCCGACGGTAAGTATCAATCGCCTAAAAACTGAGAAGTTAGTCTGTTAGGAGATCGTCGTGAAGACACAAAAAGAACTATGAGAGACTCTCGTTTAACTATTTGAGAATATTATAATTCAAGAAAAGCTATATGATTGATACAGCACAATCAATAGCCAGCCATTGGTGAAGAAACTAGGACACAAGACATACAAGCTAGAACCACCAACATTATTCAAAACCGAAATTATTACTGACGATATATAAATATGGTGTAGCTCTCAAAGGTGCTTGTTCTGTTGAATAGCCACCTTGATTGGCTTCCCGGAAACAACTAACTAATTAAACTCATACACTGAATAGTAATTGGTGAAGACACCAAAAGAACTACGAGAGACTCTCGTTTAAGTATTTGAGAATATTACGATTCACGTAAAGCGGTATGATTGATACAGCACAATCAATTACCAGCCAATGGTTAAGAAACTATCAGACAAGTCAGACAAGAATAGCATAATCAGACAGAAACCACCAACATTATTCAAAACTGAAATAAAACTGAACTTTAGATGGACTTACTTCATAATCAGACAGGAATAGCAGCCCGGTAGAGATTCCAAAGACTCGAAGAATGGGTTGGATGTTTCAGTATGAACCTTTGAGCGAATTTGTCTTCTGTCAGACGGATAAATCTGGGTATACGAAAGTCTTTCAGCAAATTCATCTCTTTCAATGCCATAACGACTTTACACCTTGGAATAGTCCTTTTATCCAAAGAATACGTAAATAAGACGGGAGTATTAATCACATCCTCCGGTTTAAGATCCATAGTTTTAACAAAAAACTCAAAGGTGCGCCTCAGTTTCTCCTCCGACAACGTCAAACAAACGGGATTACGTGCCAGGGTAGACACAATATCTTTATCAGACCACCCTAAACTCTTAAAAATTCCTACTTTCTTCTTCCAATTCGACTCACTCATTGACAAAACCGCGGCAAGAGCATAAATAAACATATTCTCACTCGGCTCAACCCCATACTCTCTAACAGTCGCAACCCCATACCGAATCCTACCAATAGAACTAAGCAAACAGTTAGGCTGATACGTTAACAGTTTCAAAATACTACTCATTGGCATTCCTTCCCCCAACAAAAACTCTATTTTAGGCGGTAAAATCTTCCTAAGATCAAGAGTCAATATCCATGAAGCCTTCCTAAGAACAACCATACTCGTGGCCTGATCAATTTTCATGAACTCTCTCAAATACTCATAATTCGGAATCAACGTATTAACCAAACTACTCCTTAAAATTGACGGATTCTTAACAATCAAATGAGGTAAGAAACTACCCACAAACCCAATTTCATTCAGGAATTTCAATTTAGGTTCAAGAGTTGATTCTACATTACATCTAAGAATCTGGGGTCTCTTTTTTTCAATACTAGCAATCTGGGTATCATTAAAATCATGTTTTTTGAAAAGGGTAATCACAGATTGCTCTTTTTCTAAAGAAATTTCTTCAATTTTTTTCTGGGATTTTGATTTTGATACTAGTTGAGTTGCTGTTGCAACTGGTTTTAAAGTTTTTGTAGTGATTGACCTAAATTGCAGGAAATAAAAGAGTGATTTGAATGGATAATTAGACATTTTAAGAATCAAAAATATGAAAATTAAAAGTAAAAAACTAAATTAGAAAGAGGAAATGTGTACCAAAGTAGCAGTGTGGAATGAGGTGCAGGAAGAAATCAAAGAGAAATGTAATTAGGGTTTTTGTTTGTGTCGATTTTTTTAGGGTAAATTTCGAGCACCTAAGGTTTTGTGGGGGTAATACTGTAATACGGTTTCGGGTTTTGGTAGAGCTGGCAAAAGCTGACCCGACCCGATGAACCCGACTCGACCCGCCCGAAACCCGACCCGATACAACCCGAGAATTAGGCGACCCGAAACCGAACCGACCCAACCCGAACCGACCCGCTAACCGATAGCAGCATTATTTTGTCCAACCCGAATCGACCCGAACCGAACCGACCCGGCCTGTGACCGATATTTCTCAACCCGATAGATGACGTTATAATGAATTGGCTTAATAATGGTTTAAATGACACCAAATTGAGAATTCTTCTTAATATTTTGACTTAAACTTCAATTAATAAATCTATCCATTAATTAAACATAAAATTATCATCTAAAATTAAATATATAAGATAAAATATATGTGAATAACCTGACCCGCTAATGACCCGACCCGAATTGTCACCCGCCGATGACCCGACCCGAAGACGACCCGACATGAACCGAACCGACCCGAACCCGTCACTAACCGACATAACCCGAACCCGATATGACCCGACCTGCTTTGACCCGACCCGTAACCGACCCGAGTGACCCGATTGCCACCTCTAGGTTTTGGTATCTAAATTTCGAGCCTTTAAAGTAACCATCTTTTATTTTACTACGTTTTTTATTAAACGATTTTTTTTTAAGTTTAAGATCTATTAAATATCTTTATTTTGATGTACAAAATACGATTGATATGTTTATGTGAAGGAAATAAAACAAGGATAGGGACATAATTTGCTTAATCTTAGATATTGGCCGATATTGGCCGTTTTAAGCTTTGGTTTATACATTTTGCTGACCTAAAACCAAGTCCACCACAATTCCTTTTTTGCTGAATAAAAAGCTTACTACACCAGTGTAAACCACTCATAGTTTTATTATTACTCCACCAAAACTGTGACAACATCGAATCAATCTTCGTAGTCACACTTACCGGCATACGAAATGCAGATAGAGAGAAAATAGAGAGTGAAGAAAGAATAGAAGTAATGAGGGTCATTTTACCAGTAGTAGAAAGGAATTTATTATTCCATGATAAAATTCTAAGTCGAATTTTCTCAATTACTTGTGAGAAAATGTCCTTTTTTGATTTTCCAAAATCTAGTGGCAGTCCCAGGTATAAACCCATTTCCTTTGCCTTTTTGATGTTTAGGAGTCTAAGGCATCTCGATGTATTAGCCAAAGTACAGTTTGGACTAAAAGTGATAGTGGTTTTTTCTTGATTGAGCTTTTGTCCCGCTATGTCACAATATCGTTCCAATATTCTTGTTAATCCCTGACAGTTCCTTTCAGTAGCGTGGGAAAAAAGAATGAGGTCATCTGCAAATAGCAAATGTGAAACTCTTGTCGCGTCCCTTGCAACCTTAATACCTTGGATAGATGATTTTTCTTGTGCATTAAGTAGCATCTGAGATAAAACCTCCGTACATAATGCAAAAATATATGGAGATATAGGATCACCTTGTCGTAAACCACATTTTGGATTAACAACTGCTGCTGATTTACCATTGATGATAATTTCATAATTAACCGAAGTAATAATTTCCATAACAACCCTAATAAAATGTTCAGGAAATCCCATATGTAATAGAGTAGCTCTAATAAAATTCCACCTTATTCGATCATATGCTTTACTCATATCAACTTTCATCCCAAATAATTCTTTCTTTCCTTTAGTTCGAGTTGAAATATGATGAAGGATTTCATGATTAATCAAAATATTATCAGTAATTGATCGTCCCGGAATGAATCCATTCTGATGTTCCCCAACCAGGAAAGACATAAATCCCTTCATCCGATTAGCAATGCATTTAGAAACAATTCTCATAATGACATTGCAAAGACTTATAGGTCTATAATGTTCCACTTTCTCTGATGCGTGAAGTTTTGGAATTAGAATAATAGAAGTTCTATTAAATTTCTTCAAGAGACTACCATCATTAAGAATACGTAAAATCGCCTTAGTAGTATCTTCTTTGATATATGTCCAGAATTTTTGGTAGAAAATACCTGTAATACCATCTGGTCCCGGAGATTTATTTGCTCCCATCTGAAAAACGGCTTTCCTCACTTCTTGTGGTGTAAAAGGCTTATTCAAAAAATCTTGTTGATCATAATTCAATCTATTCTTAAGAGTCGTAAACACATTACTTGTTGTATCTTGAAAATCATGAAAGGATTCATGGATGACATCAGTTTCATAAATGTTTTCAAAATACTCTTGAAAAGTAGTTGCAATTTTCTTCTCATCGAAGCTCCATAAATCATCTTCTAATCTTAATCCAACAATTTTGTTTTTCCTTTGTCTTTGCTTAAAATGATTGAAGAAAAACTTAGTACATGCATCCCCTTCTGTTAACCATTTTATTTTTGCCCTTTGTTTCCAGAAAATTGCAGCAGCCTGATTAAAGGCTATATATCGTTCATGACACTTAATATATGACTCTTCATTTTTACCCACAAAAACTTGTTCCAAATTCTTTGATAATTCCTCATCAAAATCAGACCACTCTTTTCTCCATTCTTTCTTTTTTATTGAGAATGAAAGACGTAGCTATTTAGTTTACATTGACTATATTACAATAATATACAGCATGTTCTTAAACAATTTAATGTTGAGCAAATTCGTAGGGTGATAGTGTTGATGCCATTTGTTGTTGCTTTGATTTATACTGTACTTATATGTCCATTTGTTAAATAATACTGCAGCATATTCTTTTGCTATTTAGTTAGTGTCCAGGATTTGTGGGTAAATTTCGAATTTTTTAAAGTAGCGATTTTATTGCTTTTGGACGTTTTCGATATAACAATATTTCTTTCAATAAAATATTTTTATTTATTTTGTGTACTAAAGACGATCAAATAAAATAAGGAGATTTGATTGGGGAAAACAAATGTTAACGCTCTTTCAAGAACATAATTTTGTGTACTATTAAGGAACAATATTGTTTCACAAATTCTCAGTGAAGACGGGATATTGTTTACTCGAGCTTATTATAATTTTTAAACCGAAGAAAATTTTGTAATAAAATGGGATTAGAAGAAAATTGTCTTGTACTCAATTTTGTACTTTAATTTTATTTCCCTTGAGTTCATTTTAGTTTTACTTTTACTTCGGAGGAAAAAAATTCAATTCAAAAGAACGGAGCAAAATTTTTGGACAACCGTAAAAACAGGGTGATGAGTAATGCATTTAACAGATCATTTCTCGCCCAAAGTAAAAATGTGTAATGATCGAAGTCATTGAACAACCCAGAACGAAAATTGTAGGAACTACAAAAAAAAACACGAAATTAAGTTGTTTTTTACATCAAAGTCTAAATAGTTCACCAATAGACATGGTTACACAACACTACCATTGAAGCTAGCTGCTAGTCCACAAAGGGTAAATGCCCAAACCGGAAGCGACACTAAGCTCCGGGAAAATTACACCATCGAGAATGTTTTGCCAAACTGAAAGACGTATTCAGGACTCACAACTCACAAGACATGAAGTATCGACAAAAAACAGTTATTCCTACGAAATAAATCAAACTAACTAACTCGAGTTTTGAGGATATGAATGAAACATGCTCCGTTTATCTATCCCACGTTCTATCTGTCATACTCTCTGCATTGCAGCTACATCGCCCAACCAAAATTCCAAGCTTCATTAAGCGACCCCATTTAATGGCTCGTCGATCTGTAACAGAAAAATGGCAGTTAGGTGCAGGAATAGGAATGCATAGAGCCATAGACGGTTCTGCTGCTATTTTAATGCGGTAAATTTGTTGTGGCTTGGTCATACAACCAGGATTAAGCAAAGTCAATACACAGGTCAATCAGAGAATCGTTTCATGTTACTGTTCCGGGACTATTATAAATGAATTTTCCATTAGATAAGTGATGGTACTATTTTTGAAAGTCTTCTAGGAAATCTCGGCTACTTCAAGACTTCAGCCTCAAACCTCGAGTGTTCAGCAACTACAGATTACCAAATAGCAAAAAAACACTCCAGCCCAACAATATTAAAATTGAGAAGTTAGCCTCTTCGGAGAGTATTTCGAGAATATTAAAATTAGTACACACAATCAATTGTCGGGTCTAGTCAGATGAGTTCGAACCAACAACATTATTCAAAGTTGAAAATGTTAGTGATGATACATAAAGAATTAGGAAGAAATGCAAATCACACCAAATAACAAACCACAAACAATCTCGAACATCAGACGTAGATCGTAAATCCAAGCACTTAATGCAAGTAATATTGTTAAGTCTAATAAGGAATTGATAAAGAAGGAAGTCAGTCTCGAAACGTGACCACCTACAACCTCGCTCAATTAAAATTCTTTTAAAGCTATTACCGTCTAAGTAGTTCGGTCAGAGAACCATTAGATGAGCATTATGTGCTCCGGAGACCTCGAGTATTTAGCAAGCAGAGAGTACCAAATATTAAAACTATTTTTTTTTACATGTGCTGGTGTGGCGTCCGTGAGCCCTATTTCACGTATTCGCTCCCTTTTCTTCTTTAACCTCTTTTCTCATTTACGTTTTAGGTGGTGTAGCTGGTGTGTGACAATTTTAAAGGACGTTTCATGTTGATGGGGATGTTGTTGCCCTAAGGACATAATAGACACACTCCAATCAACAATATCAATCGCCTAAAAACTGAGAAGTTAGTCTCTTAGGAGATCATCGCAGAGTCATTTGCCCACGAATTAAACTCATACACTGAATAGTAATCGGTGAAGACACCAAAAGAACTACGAGAGACTCTCGTTTAAGTATTTGAGAATATTACGATTCACGTAAAGCGGTATGATCGATAGATTTGATACACCAAAAGAACTACGAGAGACTCTCCTTTAAGTATTTGAGAATATTACGATTCACATAAAGCGGTATGATTGATAGATTTGATATAGCACAATCAATTGCCAGCCACTGGTTAAGAAACTATGAGACAAGTCAGAGAAGAATAGCATAATCAGACTGAAATAAAAGTGAACATTAGATGGACTTACATCATAATCAGACAGGAATAGCAGCCCGGTAGAGATTCCATAGACTCGAAGAATGGGTTGGATGTTTCAGTATGAACCTTTGAGCGAATTTGTCTTCTGTCAGACGGATAAATCCGGGTATACGAAAGTCTTTCAGCAAATTCATCTCTTTCAATGCCATAACGACTTTACACCTTGGAATAGTCCTTTTATCCAAAGAATACGTAAATAGGACGGGAGTATTAATCACGTCCTCCGGCTTAAGATCCATAGTTTTAACAAAAAACTCAAAGGTGCGCCTCAGTTTCTCCTCTGAATACCCCAAACAAGGGGGAAAACGTGCCATGGTAGACACAATATTTTTATCAGACCACCCTAAACTCTTAAAGATTCCCACTTTCTTCTTCCAATTAGACTCACTCATTGACAAAACCGCGATAAGAGCATAAATAAACATATTCTCACTCGGCTCAACCCCATACTCTCTAACAGTCGCAACCCCATACCGAATCCTACCAATAGGAATAAGCAAACGGTTAGGGTGAGACGTTAACAGTTTCAAAATGCGACTCATTGGCACTCCTTCCCCTAACAAAAACTCTACATTAGGCTGTAAAATCTTCCTAAGATCAAAGCCCAATATCCTTGGAGCCTTCCTAACAACAACCACAGTCGTGGCCTGATCAATTTTCATCGACTCTCTCAAATACTCATAATTCGGAATCAACTGATTGACCAAACTTCTCCATAAAATTGATGGACTCATAACAACTAAATGAGGTAAAAGACTACCCACAAACCCAATTTCATTAAGGAATTTCAATTTGGGTTCAATAATTGACTCTACATTAAAACTAAGAATTTGGGGAGTTTTTTTGGCAATAATAGCAATCTGGGTATCAGTAAAATGATGTTTTTTGAAAAGGGTAATCAGAGATTGCTGTTTTTCTGAAGAAATTTCTTCAATTTTTTTCTGGGAATTTGATTTTGATACTAGTTCAGTTGCTGTTGCAACAGGTTTTAAAGTTTTTGTAGCGATTGACCTAAATTGCAGGAAATAAAAGAGTGATTTGAATGAATAATTAGACATATTAAAAATCAAATATATGAAAATTAAAAGTAATAAACTAAATAGGAAAGAGGAAATGAGTTTACCTAAGTAGCAGAGTGAAATGAAATGCGGGAAGAAATGAAAGGGAGATGTGTTTAGGGTTTTGGTTGGTGTCGATGGTTTTAGGCTAAACTTCGAGCACCTAAAGTTTTGGGAGGTAATACGGGTTCAGATTTTGCCTTCTAAATTTCGAACATTTAAAATAGCGATCTGTTATTTTAGGACATTTTTTTTTAGGGTAAGATTATTTTGTAAATTATCCATTTGTCTGATGTATAAAATGTTTGAGGTAAGTCGGACGGATAATTTATAAAATCTGAGATAGAACTGAAAAATAAAGAAATAATAAAAATAGGTGGAAAACTGATGTGACAGTCTTCCCAAGTCTTAAAACTTTGGAGAATCTTACGAATAATGATACCCTCAATCGGTATATTTTTCTTATGTTTATAATCAATTAAATATTTTTATTTTTAGTTTGTGTACAAAAAACGAGTTAAGAATGTCAATGTGGGGTAAATAAAATAAATAGATCTCATTCGAAAAAAAATAAATGTCACCTCTCCTCAAGGACATAATTTGCTTGATGAATAATGCTAATATTAAATGAGAATTTGCGATTTAACAAAAGCCACCACTTCTAAGCAAATTCATACGGAGTATTTTCTTTTGTTCAATAATATGTTTAAATCGTCACAATAAATATAAAACATAAACAACAAATAGTGCGCAGTAAGCGTCAAACTTTTAAGAACAATGAATTAACCAAATACACAAAGTGTAACAATTACATCTTCAAACTCCGAGAAACAAGATCTGAATCAGAACAGTTAACCTTCGCCACCAGTGGAAGACCGTAGCTTAGTCACCAAAATCCCCGCTCATCGCAACGAGCCATAAGGGGTGAAATGGGGTTGAAGACCATCTCTCAAACACAAAATAAGACTATTAGATCATAAGGATGAAAGTAAACCGTTAATTACATGACAGAACACGTAGGTCTAAAAACACAATTTTAAGTTCTAACGGGTCAAATAAAACCTACATAACACTACCATTAAACCTAGTCCACAAAGGGTGAATGCCCAAGTCAGAAGCTATACTAAGCCACCGAGAAAATTTGCGATCAACTAACTGAAACATGCTCCGTTTATCTATCACACGTTCTATCGCTCAGCCAGACGCCAAAGCTCCCGAGTTTCCAGCGACTTCATTTAATGGTTCAACGATCTGTAACAGAAAAATGGTAGTTAGTTGTAGCCTTGTAGGAAAGCGTAGATGGTTCTTCCAATATATTGAGAAATCACACAGCCAGGATTGAAGCTAGGATCTGTAATAGAAGGAAGTCTCGAACCGTCACACTGACTTAAAATACTTAAAAGCTATTATCGCTGCGCGGCTCAATCAAAGAACCATTTAATGTTACAGTAGTGTAAACCTTCTGAACCAATTCAGAAGGTTTGTTACATGTGCCCTATATCATGTTTCCGCTCTCTTTTCTTCCTTAAACTTTTTTCTTCATAAGGATGGTTCATGTCAGATATCGCAAATCAATTTACATTAATGCTCCGATGGTTGTAGCGGCCTGGTGGGGGTGGTGCCCTAAGTGCACATTTGGACCGATAAGCTCTCCTTACACCTTAGACACTTTTTACTTAAGACACACTCCAATGAACAATATCAGTCGCCTAAAAACTGAGAAGTTAAGTGTCTTAGAAGATCGTCTCACACATCACAAGTGTGAGGCAGACTCATTTACCCATTATTCAAAACCGAAACTGTTACTGATGATATATAAATATGGAGTAGCTCTGAAAGGTCCTTGTTCTGTTTTTGGTTGGCTTCCCGGAAACAACTAACACACCACAAACAACCTCAGAGATCAACAGTAAATCCAAGAAATCGGGGCCTATTAACGGCCACCCAAGATACATCATTAATTGCTGATTTGCTGATACATCAAGAAACTATTCTACATTCAGTAGTGTAGCATTGATTTTTTTTTCTTTTGACAACTATACTCGCGGTATGGTTCAAGATCTAGAGTTATGGTCTATGAGACTGTGACTCCATAAACAAACAATTACACAACTCAATCAAAGCCAAATTAGCCATAATGTATACAATGACAAGTCATCGGAGATCAGGAATCTAGAGTTCTCTTCAATACCAACACTAAAAGACGACCGCTAATCATTCTAACTAACCAAGGAAAGTAAACATGTCACATAAGTAACAAAGCATGCCACTTTTTATCTAATTATGTGGTGTCTCGTATGATGTATCATGTTTCAAACGGTAACTTGATTTCCTTCTGGTAAACATGGCCCGTTATTTACAGATCTCCTTCTGATAAATTCTATAAGCATGGTGAATGCTGACAAGAATCAACGCTAATTAGGGTCCTTTAGTTAGAGGCAAGGGTGTAAATTCAAAAAGATTCAACAACAATCATTATAACTTGAAGAGAATTCAACTTTATATGGACTTACATCATAATCAGACAGGAACAGAACCCCGGTAGAGATTCCAAAGACTCGAATAATGGGCTGGATGGTTCAGTATGAACTTTTCAGTGAATTTGTCTTCATTCATGTTGAGTAATGTAGGTATATGAAAGTCTTCCAGCAAATTCATCTCTTTCAATGCCATAACGACTTTACACCTTGGAATAGTCCTTTTATCCAACGAATACGTAAATAGGATGGGAGTATTAATCACATCCTCCGGTTTAAGATCCATAGTTTTAACAAAAAACTCAAAGGTGCGCCTCAGTTTCTCCTCTGAATACCACAAACAAGCGGGCTTACGTGCAATGGTAGACGCAATATCTTTATGAGACCACCCTAAACTCTTAAAAATTCCCACTTTCTTCTTCCAATTCAACTCAGTCATTGACAAAACCGCGGAAAGAGCATAAATAAACATATTCTCACTCGGCTCAACCCCATACTCTCTAACAGTCGCAACCCCATACCGAACCCTACCAATAGGAATAAGCAAACAGCTAGGATGAGACGTTAACAGTTTCAAAATGCGACACATTGGCACTCCTTTCCCTAACAAAAACTCTATATTAGGGGATAAAATCTTCCTAAGATCAGAATTCAATATCCTTGGAGCCTTCCTAACAACAACCACGCTCGTGGCCTGATCAATTTTCATCGACTCTCTCAAATACTCATAATTCGGAATCAACTGATTAACCAAACTACGCTCTAAAATTGATGGATTCTTAATAATCAAATGAGGTAAAAGATTACCCACAAACCCAATTTCATTAAAGAATTTCAATTTAGGTTCAATAATTGATTCTACGCTACATCTAAACATCGAAGGAAGCTTTTTTTGAATAATAGCAATCTGGGTATCAGTAAAATCATGTTTTTTGAAAAGGGTAATCACAGATTGCTCTTTTTCTGAAGAAATTTCTGCTCTATTTTTCTGGGTTTTCGATTTTGATACTAGTTCAGTCGCTGTTGCAGCTGGTTTTAAAGTTTTTGTAGCGATTGACCTAAATTGCAGGAAATAAAAGAGTGATTTGAATGGATAATTAGACATTTTAAGAATCAAAAATAAGAAATAAATTTGTAAGATCAAATGTGTTTACCTAAAAGCAGTGTGGAATGAACAGCAGCAGGAAATGAAAGAGAGATTTGTTTAGGGTTTTGGTTTGTGTCGAAGGTTTCCTGAGTTTTGAGGTTTTGTTTCGGACATTTAAAGAAGATTGGTCAAATTTTTTTATTTTAAATTGATAAATTCATGATTAGATGATTATTCATGTAGTCGATACTCGAGTTTTTGTAACATTTAAATTACAAGTCTTGCTTGTGATGAGTTATCATTTGTGACGGATTGTAAGATATAAATATACAATGGATACAAAATCAGTTGGCGGAGAAAGGGGATCACATGAATAGTGTGAGGGAGAATACAATAAGTAGTTAGTTTGAGGTAATCATCTCAAAAACAATACTGATATGCTCAAAACAAATAAAGTATGAGATACTCAAAAAAACAATATTCATATGCTCAAAAGTAGACCTGACGAAGTGACGAACAAGTCAGGTTCGTGTTATCAATAAATGGGTTATGACTTATGACCCCTTCAACCCTAACCCGACCTAATTAGATAAACGGGTTGCATGCATCAACTATAACTCAACCCATTTATTTTTGCAATAACCCAACCCGACTTGCGTAACCGATTTACGTTTTAACAGATCAATTTCGACCCATTAACCCCGTTTATCCCGTCCAACCCATATAAATATAATGCATTCCAAATTAAAATTTACAAAAATAAAATATCGTCATGTCTTATTTCGAACACATAATATCATAACTCAATTTAATAAATAGGTTATTCGTGTCGAGTTCGTGTCACAAGACCTCAGCCATAACCTGGCCCATATAAGTCGAATCGTTTTCGTGTTGACACAATTACATAAACGGGTTAAAACAACTTGACCCGAACCAGCTAATTTCGTATCGGGTTCGTGTCGTGTTTTGAGTCGTGTCAATGATTGCCGCCTCTATTCAAAAGCAAGGAAAATCCGAGATAATTCCTCCAATGTAAGTTTCTTTTTCACTTCTAAAAGACCGTCTTGTAATAAGTAATTAGTACAATCTCGCACAATGCGAGTTGGAGTTGAAGTAATTGATATGTTATTTTTTAAAAAGAAATTTTTATTTGCTCATCCGTTGTGAATCTGGTTTCTCTTTATAATTGCCAAAAAAGTGGTCTATAGCAACTTCTACGATTTTGTAAGTTTGGAACAAATTCTTTTCGTTAGAGCTTTGTTGAATGACAGAGAATTATTTTGGGTCGGATCACTTTGCATTGAATGTAGTCCAAAAACGAGCAGATTTCGGAGTCACAAGGCACAGTGTCGACACTAAGCTCTGAGAAAATTACATCCTCAAGAATGTTCAACGAAACAGAAAGATATATTACAGCCTCGGAAAAAAAAAAAAAAATTTACAAAATAGGTCAATTAACTAACTCAAATTCGAGGATATGAACGAAACATGCTCCATTTACCTATCTTTTGTTCTATCAACCATCCTCCCTGCATTGCAACTATATCGCCCAGCCAAGACGCCAAAACTTCCGAGTTTTCCAGCAACCCTATTTAATGTTCATCGATCTGTATCAGAAAATTGGTAGTTAGGTGTAAGAAAGCGTAGATGGTTCTTCAGATATATTGATTCGATAAATTTTTTTCTAATGTGGCTTAGTCATACAACCAGGATTGAAGCCAACATCACCAGCCGTGAGGGGGTGAAAACAACATAACACGCATCTATTTTTATGTGAAAATAAAAATGATTCATTACTTGCGAAGGCAAGTAATATTTTTACGTCAAATAAGGAAATGATAAAGAAGGAAGTCTCGAAACGTGACCACCTACAAAAAAAGCTATTACCGTCTAAGTAGTTCGGTCAGAGAACCATTAGAAGAGCATTATGTGCTCCCTCAACCTCGAGTATTTAGCAAGCAGAGAGTGCCAAATAGTTGTCGGGGTGGTGTCCGTGTGCCCTATATCATGTATTCGCTCCCTTTTCTTCTTCAACCTCTTTTCTCATTTACGTCTCATTTACGTTTTAGGTGGTGTCCGCTAGCCTAAATCATTTCTAAATTAAGGCCCCGACTGTGGTGATGGGGATGTTGTTGCCCTAAGGGAACACATCATAGACACACTCCAATCAAAAATATCAATCGCCTAAAAACTGAGAAGTTAGTCTGTTAGGAGATCATCTCAGAGTCATTTACCCACGAATTAAACTCATACACTGAATATTAATTGGTGAAGACACCAAAAGAACTACGAGAGACACTCGTTTAAGTATTTGAGAATATTACGATTCACATAAAGCGGTATGATTGATAGATTTGATACAGCACAGTCAATTGGGCCAGCCATTGGTTAAGAAACTATGAGACAAGTCAGACAAGAATAGCATAATCAGACAGGAACCACCAACATTATTCAAAACTGAAATAAAACTGAACATTAGATGGACTTACTTCATAATCCGACAGGAACAGAACCCCGGTAGAGATTCCATAGACTCGAAGAATGGGTTGGATGTTTCAGTATGAACTTTTGAGCGAATTTGTCTTCCGTCAGACAGATAAATCCAGGTATATGAAAGTCTTTCAGCAAATTCATCTCTTTCAATGCCATAACGACTTTACACCTTGGAATAGTCCTTTTATCCAAAGAATACGTAAATAGGACGGGAGTATTAATCACATCCTCCGGTTTAAGATCCATAGTTTTAACAAAAAACTCAAAGGTGCGCCTCAGTTTCTCCTCCGAATACCTCAAACAAGTGGGAAAACGTGCCATGGTAGACGCAATATCTTTATCAGACCACCCTAAACACTTAAAAATTCCCACTTTCTTCTTCCAATTCGACTCACTCATTGACAAAACCGCGGAAAGAGCATAAATAAACATATTCTCACTCGGCTCAACCCCATACTCTCTAACAGTCGCAACCCCATACCGAATCCTACCAATAGGAATAACCAAACGGTTAGGGTGAGACTTGAACAGTTTGAAAATACTACTCATTGGCACTCCTTCCCCTAACAAAAACTCTATATTAGGCGATAAAATCTTCCTAAGATTATAAATCAATATCCTTGGAGTCCTCCTAACAACAACCATACTAGTGGCCTGATCAATTTTCAACGACTTTCTCAAATACTCATAATTCGGAATCAACTTATTAACCAAACTACTGCATAAAATTATTGGATTCAAAACAACCAAATGAGGTAAAAGACTACCCACAAACCCAATTTCATTAAGGAATTTCAATTTAGGTTCAATAATTGATTCTACATTCAATCTAAGAATCAGGGGAGTCTTTTTTTGAATAATAGCAATCTGGGTATCAGTAAAATCATGTTTTTTGAGAAGGGTAATCACAGATTGCTCTTTTTCTGAAGAAATTTCTGCTCTATTTTTCTGGGATTTCGATTTTGATACTAGTTCAGTTGCTGTTGCAACGGGTTTTAAAGTTTTTGTTGCGATTGACCTAAATTGCAGGAAATAAAAGAGTGATTTGAATGGATAATTAGACATTTTATGAATCAAAAATATGAAAATTAAAAGTAAAAAACTAAATTGGAAAGAGGAAATGAGTTTACCTAAGTAGCAGAGTGAAATGAAATGCGGGAAGAAATGAAAGGGAGATGTGTTTAGGGTTTTGGTTGGTGTCGATGGTTTTAGGCTAAACTTCGAGCAGCTAAAGTTTTGGGAGGTAATATGGGCTCAGATTTTGCCTTCTAAATTCCGAACATTTGAAATAGCGATTTTTTATTTTTGGACGTTTCTTCTTAGGGTAAGATTATTGGCGGCAAATTCGATAAGACTTATCTAAAGCTACCAATAATCTAGTAAAGTCTTAAATTGAGTCCTGCAAATTAAGACCGTCTTAACCCCATTTAATGTAAATTATCCAATGAGTGGATTTCATATGTCGATGTGATGTAAAAAGTAAAGTCGTAAGTCGGGCGGATAATGTATAAATCTGAGATAAATTTGAAGAATAAAGAAATAATAAAAATAGGTGGAAAGCTGATGTGGCAGTCTGCCCGAGTCTTAAGACTTTGGAGAATCTCAAGAATAATGATACCCTTAAGCGGTATATTTTTCTTAAGTTTCTAATCAATTAAATATTTTTATTTTTATTTTGTGTAAAAAAAAAGAGTTGAGGATGTCAATGTGAAGTAAGTAAAATAATGAGATCTTGATAGACTTCGAGTCTGTCACCCTTGGACGGCTTACCTAGTTAATGTAGTTTGCAGGTCATCACATATACACGAGGGTTTATCCCGTGCGCACCGAAGGTAGCGACTGCGGGTTCCCTTGTTATCAAAAAAAAATAAAAAAAAGTTATGAGATCTCATTGGAAAAAAATAAATGTCACCTCTCTACAAGGGACATAATTTGCTTGATGAATAATATTCATATTAAATGAGAATTTGCGATTTAACAAAAGCCACCACTTCGAAGCAAATTCATACGGAGTATTTTCTTTTGTTCAATAATCTGTTTAAAATCGTCACAATAAATATAAAACATAAACAAACAAATAGTGCGCGGTAAGCATCAAACTTGTAGGAACAATGAATTAACCAAATACACAAAGTTTAACAATTACATCTTCAAACTCCGAGAAACAAGATCTGAATCAGAACAGTTAACCTTCGCCACCAGTGGAAGACCGTAGCTTAGTCACCAAAATCCCCGCTCATCGCAACGAGCCATAAGGGGTGAAATGGGGTTGAAGACCATCTCTCAAACACAAAATAAGACTATTAGATCATAAGGATGAAAGTAAACCGTTAATTACATGACAAAGAACACCTAGGTCTAAAAACACAATTTTAAGTTCTAACGGATCAAATAAAACCTACATCACACTACCATTAAACCTAGTCCACAAAGGGTGAATGCCCAAGTCAGAAGCTATACTAAGCCACCGAGAAAATTTGCGATCAACTAACTGAAACATGCTCCGTTTATCTATCACACGTTCTATCAACCATACTCTCTGCATTGCAATTATATCGCTCAGCCAGACGCCAAAGCTCCCGAGTTTCCAGCGACTTCATTTAATGGTTCAACGATCTGTAACAGAAAAATGGTAGTTAGTTGTAGCCTTGTAGGAAAGCGTAGATGGTTCTTCCGATAAATTGAGAAATCACACAGCCAGGATTGAAGCTAGGATCTGTAATAGAAGGAAGTCTCGAACCGTCACACTGACTTAAAATACTTAAAAGCTATTATCGCTGCGCGGCTCAATCAGAGAACCATTTAATGTTACAGTAGTGTAAACCTTCTGAACCAATTCAAGCTCAAGTGTTTAACAAGCACTGAGTATCAAATAGCAAAACGAAATTTGTTACATGTGCCCTATATCATGTTTCGCTCTCTTTTCTTCCTTTAACTTTTTTCTTCATAAGGATGGTTCATGTCAGATATCCCAAATCAATTTACATTAATGCTCCGATGGTTGTAGCGGCCTGGTGGGGGTGGTGCCCTAAGTGCACGTCTTAAGAAAATCGATAACAAAAATACCAGGAACCGACGCCAGATTTGGACCGATAAGCTCTACTTACACCTTAGACACTTTATACTTAACACACACTCCAATGAACAATATCAGTAGCCTAAAAACTGAGAAGTTTAAGAGAATTCAACTTTACATGGACTTACATCATAATCAGACAGGAACAGCACTCCGGTAGAGATTCCGAAGACTCGAAGAATGAGTTGGATGGTTCAGTATGAACGTTTGATTGAATTTGTCTTCATTCATAAGGAGTAATGTAAGCATATTGAAGCCTTCCAGCAAATTCCTCTCTTTCAATGCCATAACGACTTTACACCTCGGAATAATCTTTTTATCCAACGAAAACCCAAATAAGCGGGGATTATTAATCAAATACTCCGGTTTAAGATCCATAGTTTTAACAAAAAACTCAAAGGTGCGCCTCAGTTTCTCCTCCGAATACCTCAAACAAGCGGGAAAACGTGCCATGGTAGACGCAATATCTTTATCAGACCACCCTAAACACTTAAAAATTCCCACTTTCTTCTTCCAATTCGACTCACTCATTGACAAAACAGTGGTTAGAGCATAAATAAACATATTACTACTCGGCTCAACCCCATACTCTCTAACAGTCGCAACCCCATACCGAATCCTACCAATAGGAATAACCAAACGGTTAGGGTGAGACGTTAACAGTTTCAAAATACTACTAATTGGCATTCCTTCCCCTAACAAAAAGTCTATATTAGGGGGTAAAATCTTCCTAAGATCAGAGCACAATATCCTTGGAGCCTTCCTAACAACAACCACACTCGTGGCCTGACCAATTTTCATCGACTCTCTCAGATACTCATAATTCGGAATCAACTTATTGACCAAACTTTGCCATAAAATTGATGGATTCGTAACTATCAAATGAGGTAAAAGACTACCCACAAACCCAATTTCATTAAGGAATTTAAATTTAGGTCCAATAATTGATTCTACATTACATCTAAGAATCCGGGGACTCTTTTTTTGAATAATAGCAAGCTGGGTATCAGTAAAATCATGTTTTTTGAAAAGGGTAATCACAGATTGCTCTTTTTCTGAAGAAATTTCTGCTCTATTTTTCTGGGATTTCGATTTTGATACTAGTTCAGTTGCTGTTGCAACGGGTTTTAAAGTTTTTGTTGCGATTGACCTAAATTGCAGGAAATAAAAGAGTGATTTGAATGGATAATTAGACATTTTAAGAATCAAAAATATGAAAATTAAAAGTAAAAAACTAAATTTGAAAGAGGAAATGCGTTTACCTAAGTAGCAGTGTGGAATGAAGTGCAGGAAGAAATGAAAGAGAAATGTGTGTAGGGTTTTGGCGTTTGGCTGTTGTCGATGGTTTTAGGCTAAATTTCGAGCGCCCAAGGTTTCGTGGAGTAATGGCCTAATGGGTCTTTTTGCTTTTTAAATTTCACAAATTCTCGTTTGTGACGGCCGATACCCGTCACAAGCTTGTGACGGGTCAAATAAAATCCATACAGCAAAATAAAGAAAATCATTTGTGATTTCTCCTACATTCTACTTTTTGTCTTATTTATTTCTATTGATATACTTGACCCGTCACAAGCTCACAAGTCATAATTAGCCGTCACAACTCATAAGTAGCCGTCTTTTTGTCTTATGTATTTATATTTATTTCTATTGATATACTTGACCCGTCACAACTCATATAGCAAAATAATGAAAATCAAAGTAGGACCTTAGAAAAGTACTTTGTTATAAGTCTGTTATATGTGAAATAAGTTTTTGAATAATAATAAAATAATAAAAATTAGTGTAAAACTGATCTGGTATAGTCTTAAGATTTTAGAAAATGTTACGAATAATCTCAAAACAGTTGGACATTTGGTTTCTTGAGTGCAAGTTTAAAGTCAAGCACATACAAAAAAAACCAGGTAACATGGACACTGCTCATAATTAGCCGCCTCGTGTCCAACAATCAGACGCCCGACACCCGTTGGACACATGGCTCAACATGTTATAGTTTAGACGAGGATTGAAATTCTAAAAAAGATCGATTAGAAGATGACTGGGTGAAAAATGAGAAGAGGTTGAATTGTACCTTGTTTAGATTTAGCTTCAAATACATGATTTTATTATATTTAAATAACGTGTCTCATGTTCTAAATTTCATGAGACGCCGTGTCACGTGTCCGTATCATGTCCGTGCCCGTTTTAATACTACCTAACAGAAAACACGATTTTCCTCCCCGGCTTTTTATCAGGAGAAGACTCGGCGCGACGTTGATGATTCCCAATGTCTACCTATCAATCCAACAAAACCAGTACTAAGAAATACTTAAAACATGTCATCAAACACACCGGGAATTCAAACACTCCACAAGCTTCACATCCTCGCCACAATCGACCCAAACCAAAACCCAAACGACTATAAAACGTTTTCAATAAAAGCTTATCTGTAGCTATGGTACCTTTGCCGAACTTAGTTAACATTGAAATACTCCTCGAAAAAAGCGCTACATTACCGTGTCTTATGACGAAAAGAAAACCATATTACAAAATCTATGTATTTGATGCTTGACATTGTTCCATGATATCAAGTCCAAACCAATAATAAAATTGCATAAATAGGAAACTATTCACGAGCAAGCGTCGTTAGTATTCCAATTTATAGAGCCAAATAACGCGATTCTGATTCTATTTTTGGTACAAATAACAATGACAGTCAATCGCATTCAAAGCACAGTATTTATCCTCCCTCAATTTCCTGCGCGCTACATATTCTACTCTAAAAAAATCACGACTTCAAGCTGCGACTTTGCTCCTCCAGAATTGCCTCATCATTTGTCTGCAATTTCAATTTACACACTGAAGTACTGAACTTGATCAATGTTGAGCAACATCAAATGTCCCTCAAACTAATTTGAAGCAAACAGAAACACAAAGACGAGATTGAAGACCCTACCAAAAACTTCTTACTAGAAAAACGGATTTTGTTTTCATAATTTTATCCGAGATGCAAGGCCCAAACAACATATACAGATACAGAAGTAACAGAAATCCAGATCAAATGTAGTGCAAGAAAAAGGGGGGTCGACACAAAAAGCTTACAGTACGGAACACTGAAACTTACTGTCTGGCTTAAAATGTAGTAATAATGAAATGTAAGCCATTTTTTACCCAACAAATGAGATTAAAAAAAGAAGAATAGCTCGATCTATTTAGTCACTGCATACTTATTGACATGAAACGGAGAAACATGGTAGTAATTTGCATTTTACGGCCAATTGAACATCACAGTGCTAACCACAAAGTAACAAGGAAAACTATCCTCCATAGCAGAAATCCCCAGCTGCCCAAATTTCATTAAAGCCCTAGAAAGAAAAAGACCGACACATGGGTCAAAAATTCAGAACTAATTAAAGTTAAAATATGGGAAAAATCTTTTAATCCCCCTCAATCCTCATTCAGAAAATGGCTTTAACAATACGTGCAAAACATTAGACATCAACTAGACAGTTACCGAAAGGAAAATTCTCAAGTTTCTAACAAAGTACTTGGTAGTTGGTACGCAGCAGGAAATGGGATCTCGGAATAATGGGCTGGATGGTTCATTAAAACTTGAAGAGAATTCAAGTTTAGATGAACTTACTTCATAATCAGACAGGAACAGAACCCCGGTAGAGATTCCAAAGACTCGAATAATGGGCTGGATGGTTCAGTATGAACTTTTCAGTGAACTTGTCTTCATTCATACGGAGTAATGTATGCATATTGAAGCCTTCCAGCAAATTCCTCTCTTTCAATGCCATAACGACTTTACACCTCGGAATAATCTTTTTATCCAACGAAAATGCAAATATGCCGGGATTATTAATCACATCTTCCGGTTTAAGATCCATAGTTTTAACGAAAAACTCAAAGGTGTGCCTCAGTTTCTCCTCTGAATACGCCAAACAACCGGGATAACGTGCCATGGTAGACGCAATATCTTTATCAGACCACCCTAAACTCTTAAAGATTCCCACTTTCTTCTTCCAATTCGACTCACTCATTGATAAAACCGCGAAAAGAGCATAAATAAACATATTCTCACTCGGCTCAACCCCATACTCTCTAACAGTCGCAACCCCATACCGAATCCGACCAATAGGAATAACCAAACACTTGGGCTGCCACGTTAACAGTTTCAAAATACTACTCATTGACATTCCTTCCCCTAACAAAAACTCTATATTAGGCGGTAAAATCTTCCTAAGATCAGAGCACAATATCCTTCGAGCCTTCCTAACAACAACCACACTCGTGGCCTGATCAAGTTTCATCGACTCTCTCAAATACTCGTAATTCGGAATCAAATGATTAACCAAACTATGGCTCAAAATTGATGGACTGTTAACAACCAAATGAGGTAAAAGACTACCCACAAACCCAATTTCATTAAGGAATTTCAATTTAGGTTCAATAATTGATTCTACGTTACATCTAAGAATCTGGGGTCTCTTTTTTTCAATACTAGCAATCTGGGTATCAGTAAAATCATGTTTTTTGAAAAGGGTAATCACAGATTGCTCTTTTTCCGAAGAAATTTCTGCTCTATATTTCTGGGATTTTGATTTTGATACTAGTTCAGTTGTTGTTGCAACTGGTTTTAAAGTTTTTGTAGCGATTGACCTAATTTGCAGGAAAGAAAAGAGTGATTTGAATGGATATTTAGACATTTTAAGAATCAAAAATATGAAAATTAAAAGTAATAAACTAAATTAGAAAGAGGAAATGTGTTTACCTAAGTAGCAGTGTGGAATGAAAGTGCAGGAAGATATCAAAGCGAGATGTGTTCAGGGTTTTGATTTATGTCCATGGTTTTGTGAGGTAATATGGATTCGGTTTTGTCCTCTAAATTTTGAACATTTAATGTAGTGATTTATTTTTTGTTTTAGAACGTTACTCATTAAGAATGAAAGACGTAGCTACTTATTAGTTTACATCGACTATCTTGCAATACACCAATCTTATTTCAGACCGTCAAATTCGTCTAAAATAGTAAGACGGATATTGTTTTATCTCACAAAAAATTCATTTAGGGGGTGAGTGAGAAAGCACATGGAGCAATCGGGGTGACCCACTATCCATGTACTTTCACACTTGTGAGAAGTCTTATTGTTTCAGACTGAACTTCCGGTCTGAAGCAAGATGGACTGCTTGCAATAATATGCATCATGTACTTAAAACAATTTAATGATGAACAAATTCGTAGGGTGATGCTATTTTTTGTTGCTTTCATTTATACTTGTAGGTATCTGTCCATTTGTTAAATCCCAAAGCGGGATTATAAGCTTCCATTCATATCGTTCCTGGCAAGATTAACAATACGACAAAAATGTCGTACTATTTAAAAAAAATGTTGTCACTAGTCGTACATAGATGTGCCAACTCATGTACTACCCGATTATAGTATCTCTGAACTAAAGACCAAGATATAGCACTAAAATAAATATACAAAACCGATTTCGTCAATCACAAGATGAAAATCGCTTGGACCAATTTTCTTCCGCCTGAGAGAGTTAATCACTTCTTGACAATCACCTTCCAAGCTCACGATCATCACTTCTTCTCACCTTGCTTGTTGTACACCCACAAACATCGCTTCGACCTCCGCTAGTCTTAACTCATTTCCCACCCTTCGTAGCTCCGCCCAACCCCATCTAAGATCACCTCCGACGTCTTTACAAACAACACCTATTCTCATCCTCGCACCTTCGTTCACTCCGGCATCAACATTGATTTTCAAGGCACTCACTCGAGGCATGCACCAGCTCGTCCTTATATCCCCCGTTCTCGTATTCCCTACCTGCGTCCCTATGCCCCTCGTTCTCGCATTCCCTACCTCTTTCATCGAAGCCCGATTCTCTTTTCGTCACCAACCACGCTCTTCGTTTCCCTCATTTGCAAATGACCTAATATTTAAATTAAATTGATAAATTGTCTGTTAAATTTAGATGATTGTAATATCTTATTAGAATACAACGATAATTCGTAGATTATTAGGTCACACTTATTACCTTTTTTTTCGCAGCCGTAAAAAAAAAATTATTTCTGACACAATACAAATCCGTCTATCAGGTCATATTTTATTATTACCTTATTTAAATACAAAATTAAGTGTACCAGCTAAATACTTGCAAATCTCACATAATTATCGGTTTGTACTTTCTCCAATCTAAATATTGTTTAGAGAAAAGAATTAATTTTCGGTGTTATTTCTCGCCCCCAAGTAGAAATGTAAAACAATTACACAACCCGTAAAAAAATTGTGGGAACTTAAAAGGAAAAGGGAATACGAGAGACGAGAGGTCGAGATTATAAACTACCAAAAACACAAAATATGTCTTCTATAATTATTAAAATCATATGGATGAAATTAAAAAATTAATTGGATGATTGCAACATTTAGGTTTTTACAATAGACATAGTCTCTTACACAGCACTACCATTGAACCACGTTGAAAACGAGCAAATGCCAAACCACGTTCAAAACGAGCAAATGACGGAACCATGTTGAAAACGAGCAAATGCCGGAGCCACGTTGAAAACGAGCAAATGCCGAACCATGTTGAAAACGAGCAAATGACGGAACCACGTTGAAAACGAGAAAATGCCGGAACCATGTTGAAAACGAGCAAATGCTGCAACCATGTTCAAAACGAGAAAATGCCGTCATCATAAGCCACACTAACTGAGATGGGAAAATTGCAGGATCAAGAAAGTTGCAGGATCTAAGTGTTCCTACAATCCTACAGGCTACAACTCACACGAATATACCAATAAACGAACTCAAATTCGAGGATATGAACGAAATAAGCTCCGTTTATGCATCCTTCGTTCTCTCTACCATCCTCCCCGCATTGGAAATTTACAACTATAGCACCCAGCCAAGACGCCAAGCTTCAGTAAGAGACCTCTTTAATGGTTCATCGATCTGTAACAGAAAAAAGGGTAGTTAGGTGTAGCCGTGTAGGATTGTTGGAACAGTTAGGTGGTTCTTCTGATATTTAAACGCGGTATATTTATTTGTGGCTTGGTCATATACACTCATACAACCAGGATTGAAACCAAGATCAATTTCGAGAAGGGGGTAAAAAAAACGTGTATCTAATTTATTTGTCAAAACAAAAATGGTTCATTACTTTCGAAGAAGCAATATACTTTGTACTAAGGAGTAACTAACAATGTAAAGTAAAAGGAGAAATGACAACCGAAAGAAGCCTCAAAACCATGGCGACCTAAAATTCCACCTCAAGACTCGAGCAATTAGCAAATTAGCAAGTACAGATTACCAAATAACGTACGAAACACTCGAGTCAACAATATCAGACACTAAAAACTGAGAAGTTAGTCTCCTCGGAGATTGTCTCGCACGTTATAACTATACAAGTGTGAGACGGACTCATTTACCCATTAATTAAACTCAGATAAATTAGTAGTTGGTGAAGAACACCAGAAGAACTATGCACGACTCTCTTTTAAGTATTGTTTGAGTATTAAAATTCACAAAAAAGCTGTATGATTGACGGAACACAGTCAATTGAAAGCTGAAAATGTTACTGAAGATATAAAAAGAATTAGGGTAAAATGCTATTTAAACCAACACTACAAGCTGAAAATGTTCTGTCGAATGACCTTGTCCGGCTTTCCATAAACAAATAACAAACCACAAACAACCTCAAGGTCAGAGGTAGAACCAAAAGCTCTTGGGCGAATGCCTGCTTAAACCCTAATCTCTATTCAACGCCTTATTAACGACCACCCGAGATACACTGTTGAACCCTACAATAGCTAAGCCTCCAACAAGAACCGAATTTAATAAATAAAACATATATATGCAGCTTACAGAGTCCTAACCAGTAACCACTACAAACAGATTCGCCAAAAAAAAGTATATTCGCTGTATGGTTCCAGTTCTACAGTTATGGTCTATGACTCCATGAACAAATAATTACGTAACAATTTGTGAATCTTCTTTGTCTATCTTAAAAGATCATCTCTAACAAAGAGGCCCAAAAACAACTCAATCAAAGCAAATGTTAATTGGGATCAAAGGAATAACATTAAAAGATGACAGCGAAACCATCTAACTAACCAAAGGAAACTTAAGATGTCCCATAAGAAATGAGCAAGTATCTTTGTATTTAATCATGTCCTTGATCACTGAAAATTGGCTTGCATCCACCCGAAGCCTTCAATATGACTCTAAAGATAGATACACAAAATGACCTAAAATCTATGTTATCAGACTCTCCGACACGACGCTGTCTCCTAGTACAGTTGGATACGGTTATTTCCTGCAAGGTTTTCAATTTTTGGGTCTAAAATAAAGTGCGAAAGTGTTGTGTTGGCCTGTTGGGTTGGACACTTCAAGTGTCCGGCACACGCAACCAACCGAGGTGAAGTGCTAGAGTAACTTAGGGTATAATGTATCAGGTCAATAATGCAAAATCAAAACATGGTCACTTGATTTCCTTGTCTTAACCATGGCACGAAGCTTACAGATATCCTTCTGTAAATATTATAAGCATGGCGACCGCTGACAGAAATCAATCAATCAATAAGCGAATTTAGGTCATTTAGTTGAAGGCAAGAATGTAAAATCAAATATGTTCAACAACAATCATCACAATACTAATGTTTTGAACATATATACTAAAACATGAATAAAAATGAACTTTACATGGACTTACATCATAATCAGACAGGAACAGCACTCCGGTAGAGATTCCGAAGACTCGAAGAATGGGCTGGATGGTTCAGTATGAACTTTTGGGTGAATTTGTCTTCATTCATGTGGAGTAATGTAATCATATGGAAGCCTTCCAGCAAATTCATCTCTTTCAATGCCATAACGACTTTACACCTCGGAATAGTCCTTTTATCCAAGGAAAACGTAAATAGGATGGGATTATTAATCACGTCCTCCGGTTTAAGATCCATAGTTTTAACAAAAAACTCAAAGGTGCGCCTAAGTTTCTCCTCTGAATACGTCCAACAAGTGGGATTACGTGCAATGGTAGACGCAATATCTTTATCAGACCACCCTAAACTCTTAAAAATTCCCACTTTCTTCTTCCAATTCGACTCACTCATTGACAAAACCGCGATAAGAGCATAGATAAACATATTCCCACTCGGCTCAACCCCATACTCTCTAACAGTCGCAACCCCATACCGAATCCTACCAATAGAACTAAGCAAACACCTGGGCTGCAACGTTAACAGTTTCAAAATACTACTCATTGGCATTCCTTCCCCTAACAAAAACTCCATATTAGGCGGTAAAATCTTCCTAAGATCAAATGTCAATATCCTTGGAGCCCTCCTAACAACAACCATAATCGTGGCCTCATCAATTTTCAACGACTCTCTCAAATACTCATAATTCGGAATCAACTGATTGACCAAACTACTCGCTAAAATTGTTGGATTATTAACAATCAAATGAGGTAAAAGACAACCCACAAACCCAATTTCATTAAGGAATTTCAATTTAGGTTCAATAATTGATTCTACGTTACATCTAAACATCGAAGGAAGCTTTTTTTGAATAATAGTAATCTGGGTATCAGTAAAATCATGTTTTTTGAAAAGGGTAATCACAGATTGCTCTTTTTCTGAAGAAATTTCATCAATTTTTTTCCGGGATTTTGATTTTGATACTAGTTCAGTTGCTGTTGCAACAGGTTTTAAAGTTTTTGTAGCGATTGACCTAATTTGCAGGAAATAAAAGAGGGATTTGAATGGATAATTAGACATATTAAGAATCAAAAATATGAAAATTAAAAGTAATAAACTAAATTTGAAAGAGGAAATGTGTTTACCTAAGTAGCAGTGTGGAATGAAAGTGCAGGAAGATATCAAAGAGAGATGTGTTTAGGGTTTTTGTTTGTGTCGATTTTTTTAGGGTAAATTTCGAGCATCTAAGGTTTTGTGGGGGTAATACTTAATAGTGTAATACGGTTTCGGACGGTTTCGGGTTTTTCCATCTAAATTTCGAGTGTTTAAAGTAATGATTTTTTGTTTTAGGACGTTTTTCATTAAATGATATCTTTTTTAAGTTTAAGATCCGTTAAATATTTTTATTTTAATGTACAAAAGATTAGGGGTGTTTATTCGCGGTTCGGTTCACCGAATCGCATATTGAATTCGGTTCGCACACGGTTCGGTTTAGCAAAACACCGAACCTAAACCGCACCGTTCGTAACGGTTATTTGCGGTTCGGTTAACCACTTTAAACGGTTATTTCCGGTTCGGTTACCGGTTAACCTATAAAGATGCTAAATATACTTTTTCTTTAGTTTTCTAGATTTTTATCTAGTAGTTTAATTAAAATTTTAATATTTAATTACTCAACAATAAAGTTAATAAGTTAAACTTTAATATTAATCATTTTAACCATTTTTTATTCTGGAAACAATTTTTAATTAAACAAAAGAACAATTTTTTATATAATATTTTAACTTTTTGCTTACTTTTTGTGAACGGTTCGGTTCGCGGTTAACCTCTTTTCTAAAATTGCGAACCTCAACCGAACCGTGTCGATGATAAATCAAACGGTTCGGTTCACCGAACCGCTTTGTCAAAACGGTTCGGTTAATCGAACCTTAAAAATGTACGGTTTTTCGGTTTTTCGGTTCGGTTTATTATGAACACCCCTACAAAAGATGATTGATATATTCATGTGAGGGAAATAAACTAGGATAGAGACTTAATTTGATTAATCCTAGATATAAAAAAGTCACCACTCTTGACTTCTGAGCAAACTTTTACGGAGTATTTCCTTTTGTTCCAATCACGCGTTTCAACCGTAACAATAATATAAAAAAATATAAAAAATAAACAAACAATTGATACGATTTCAGTAAGCATCAAACTTGTGAGCAACCGTGTTTGCTAAAATTTCTTCAATTTTCTACCATCATTTCTTAATCAACTATACTTCATAATGATAATTGTGTACATGATTTGATTCATTGATTCCTGTGAGCAAGTGTGTTTGCTAAATTTTTTTTTTATTTCATTAATATTCTTCATTTTATGTACCTGTTTTTATAAAATCTGAGTATATAAAAGGTGTTGAAAGGAGAAATAGACCATTTATAGTTCATAAGCGGTTTTATCGGAAAACAAACAGGGGGCGAGAGGCGTAGCAACTTGATTTACATCAACTATCTTACAATATTATACTTCGTGTTTTTAATCAATTGAATGTTAGCAAATTAGCTCGGTCACACGCCCATGCCTCCGGGAGAAATTATAACACTTTTATTACCAAGGCACCTTGGAGGCCTAGAAGACTTTCCCAAGTAAATAAGGGCATTCTCATCTCAGTTGTCCGAAGTAAATATAACAAATTAACAATAAAAGAACATTTGATTACACTATGGTTACCGCGGAAGGGTAAAACTTAAATTAAGTAGAGCTGAAGATAACTATTACATGTACTTCTATACAGTTATATGTCGTCGTGACTGCCACCAAAACCCCGCTCATCCCAACGAGAGAAACCACATCCTTAATTTGCCACATCCCGCTAGTGACGAGAGCCACACAGGGTGAACAAGGGGCGAAGACTATCTCTCAAAACACAAAATAAGACTATTAGATCACAAGGATGAGAGTAAAACGTTAATTAGATGACAAAGAACACCTAGGTCTAAAAACACAAATTCTAAGTTTTGATGGGTCAGATGAAACCTACATAACACTGCCATTAAACCTAGTCCACAAAGGGTAAATAACCAAGCCAGAAGCCACACTAAGCTCCGAGAAAATTTGCGATCAATTAAATGGAACACGTTCCGTTTATCTATCCCATGTTCTATCTACCATCCTCCCTCCATTGCAATTATATTGCCCAGCCAATACGCCAAAGCTCCCAAGTTTCGAGCGACTCCATTTGATGGTGCACTAATCTGTAACAGAAAATTGGTAATCAGTTGTAGCCTTGTAGGAAAGCGTAGATGGTTCTTCCGATATATTGACTTGGTACATTTCTTAACGTGGGTTACTTAATCACACAACCAGGATTGAAGCCAAGATCAATACCGGAAATCAAATAACGTGACTTATGCATCTTCTTTATTATGTCAAAACAAATATGATTCATTTTTTTTGAAGGGAAGTAGATTGTAAAGTATAATAAGGAACTCTCGAACCATGACTATTTACAGCAACACGGAGTATTAATTCTGAAAAGCTATTATCGTCTAAGTAGTTCAACACAGAACCTTTTAATGTTACTGTTTCCGGAATATTAAAAGTGAATAAACCATTAGATAGGTACTGATACAATAATGCAAGTCTTCTTAATCAACTCAACATCAAGTGTTTAGCAAGCACGGAGTACCAAATAGCAAAATGAAATTTCTTACATGTGCCCTATATCATGTTTTTGCTCTGTTTTCTTCCTTAACTTTTTTCTTCATTTGCACTTTAGGTGTGCCACCCTCTTCTCTACAACGCTAACAACCGCCCACGATACATCATTGAGTGCTGATAGTACATCAAGAAACTATTCTACATTCAGTAGCATTGTTTTTTTCTTTTGACAACTATACTCGCTGTATGGTTCAAGATCTAGAGTTACGGTCTGTGACTCCATAAACAAACAGTTTGAGAACAATATGCTAATTATATCCGTCTATCCTTAAAGATCATCTCTAGCAAAGAGACCAAAGAACAACTCAATCAAAGCTAGATTAGCCATAATGTATACGATGACAAGATTAACAAGATTAACAACACTAAAAGACGACACATGTCACATAAGTAACAAAGCATGCCGCTTTTTATCTAATTATGTGGTGTCTCGTATGATGTATCATGTTTCAAACGGTAACTTGATTTCCTTCTGGTAAACATGGCCCGTTATTTACAGATCTCCTTCTGATAAATACTATAAGCATGGTGAATGCTGACAAGAATCAACGCTAATTACGGTCCTTTAGTTAGAGCCAAGTGTGTAAATTCAAAAAGATTCAACAACAATCATTAAAACTTGAAGAGAATTCAACTTTAGATGAACTTACTTCATAATCCGACAGGAACAGCACCCCGGTAGATATTCCAAAGACTCGAAGAATGGGTTGGATGGTTCAGTATAAACTTTTGAGTGAATTTGACTTCATTCATACAGAGTAATGTAAGCATATTGAAGCCTTCCAGCAAATTCCTCTCTTTCAATGCCATAGCGACTTTACACCTCGGAATAATCCTTTTATCCAACGAAAACCCAAATAGGATGGGATTATTAATCAAGACCTCCGGTTTAAGATCCATAGATCTAACAAAAAACTCAAAGGTGCGCCTTAGTTTCTCCTCCGAATACCCCAAACAAGCGGGAAAACTTGCAATGGTAGACACAATATCTTTATGAGACCACCCTAAACACTTAAAGATTCCCACTTTCTTCTTCAAATTCGACTCACTCATTGACAAAACCGCGATAAGAGCATAAATAAACATATTCTCACTCGGCTCAACCCCATACTCTCTAACAGTCGCAACCCCATACCGAATCCTACCAATAGGAATAAGCAAACGCCTAGGGTGAGACGTTAACAGTTTGAAAATACTACTCATTGGCACTCCTTCCCCTAACAAAAACTCTATATTAGGCGGTAAAATCTTCCTAAGATCAGAATTCAATATCCTTGGAGCCTTCCTAACAACAACCATAATCGTGGCCTGATCAATTTTCAACGACTCTCTCAAATACTCATAATTCGGAATCAGCTGATTAACCAAACTATAAGCCAAAGTTGATGGATTCTTAACAATCAAATCAGGTAAAAGACAACCCACAAACCCAATTTCATTAAGGAATTTCAATTTAGGTTCAATAATTGACTCTACATTACGTCTAAGAATCCAGGGACTCTTTTTTTGAATAATAGCAAACTGGGTATCAGTAAAATCATGTTTTTTGAAAAGGGTAATCACAAATTGCTCTTTTTCTGAAGAAATTTCAGCTCTATTTTTCTGGGTTTTCGATTTTGATACTAGTTCAGTTGCAGTTGCAACTGGTTTTAAAGTTTTTGTCGCGATTGACCTAAATTGCAGGAAATAAAAGAGGGATTTGAATGGATAACTAGACATTTTAAGAATCAAAAATATGAAAATAAATTTGAAAGATGAAATGTGATTACCTAAGTAGCAGGGTGGAGTGAAGTGCAGCAGGAAATGAAAGATTTGTTTAGGGTTTTGGTTTGTGTCGAAGCCTCGAAGGTTTCGTGGAGTTTTGAGGTTTTGTTTCGCACGTTTAAAGTAGTCAACTTTTTATTTACCCAAATTCTTATTTGCAACGGCACTATCCGTCGCAAGATTGTGACGGATACCGTTTACTCTCACAAAAGCCCACTTTTTTTCTCTCTCTTACACTATTTATGTGGTCCCCTTTCTCCACTAACTCATTTTTTATCCATTTTACCTCACAAAATATCCGTCACAAGTGGTGACCCGTCGCAAGCAAGACTTAATATTTTATTTAAGGGCGTTGTTTATTATATCATATTTTTTCTGAAGTTAAAATGTATTAAATATTTTTATTTTAAATTAATATATTCATGTTTAAATGATTATTCATACAGTCGATACTCGAGTTTGTGTGGCATTTTAAAGAGAAAAAGGAACATACATAATACATCGTAATAAACTAATGGTAGTACAATGAATGTAAAAGGCAGTAGAAGCATTGTTGTTAAGCACCCGGATCGTAGGATCACGATTCTACGATTTAAAAAGTGGTGACCGAACCCGATTTTAGGTAGAATCTTACGATTCAACTTGCGTTAAAAAATTTCGGAGTAAAATCTAAACCCGATCCTACATTATTAACATTTAATTTTCTTCCGTTACTAAATTTTTTTTATATGACTTTAAAGATAGAAGTCTACTATAAACGAGAATAATAAGTAGGCGCTTGCTAAGATAAAAGTATTTTGAGATTTAAGCACAAGAATTTAACATTTTTTTATAACACGATTATGTATTTAGTTAATTTGTAGGATTTTACGATTCTACAATCCGATCCTACCGATTAGATCTTGAGAAGCTCATCGATACAAAGTAGGATCCCGATCCTAACAACATTGAGTAGAAGTATCATACATCTTATTTATTACTACCAATTTTATTATTTTTGAGCATCATAATAATATTTTTGAGCTTTTTCTTAAAAAATTATGAATATTGATAAAAAAAAATACTGATATGCTCAAAACAAATAAAGTGGTCTATAGCAACTTCTACGATTTGGATAAGTTTGGAACAAATTCTTTTCGTTTGAGTTTTGTTGAATGACAGAATTATTTTGGGTCGGATCACTTTGCATTGAATGTAGTCCAAAAACGAGCAGATTTCGGAGTCACAAGGCACAGTGTCGACACTAAGCTCTAACTCAAATTCGAGGATATGAACGAAACATGCTCCATTTACCTATCTTTTCTTCTATCAACCATCCTCCCTGCATTGCGACTATATCGCCCAGCCAAGACGCCAAAACTTCCGAGTTTTCCAGCAACCCTATTTAATGTTCATCGATCTGTATCAGAAAATTGGTAGTTAGGTGTAAGAAAGCGTAGATGGTTCTTCAGATATATTGATTCGATAAATTTTTTTCTAATGTGGCTTAATCATACAACTAGGATTGAAGCCAATATCACCTGCCGTGAGGGGGTGTAAACAACATAACACGCATCTATTTTTATGTCAAAATAAAAATGATTCATTACTTGCGAAGGCAAGTAATATTTTTAAGTCTAATAAGGAAATGATAAAGAAGGAAGTCTCGAAACGTGACCACCTACAACCACACTCAATTAAGATTCTTTAAAAGCTATTACCGTCTAAGTAGTTCGGTCAGAGAACCATTAGAACTTAGAAGAGCATTATGTGCTCCCTCAACCTCGAGTATTTAGCAAGCAGAGAGTGCCAAATAGTTATCGGGGTGGTGTCCGTGTGCCCTATATCATGTAATCGCTCCCTTCTCTTCTTTAACCTCTTTTCTCATTTACGTTTTAGGTGGTAGTATTCCAAATTTACAGTGTGGAACACTGAAACTTACTGTCTGGTTTAAAATGTAGTAATAACGAAATGTAAGCCATTTTTCACCCAACAAATCAGATTAAGAAAAGAAGAATAGCTCGATCTATTTAGTCATTGCATACTTATTGACATGAAACGGAGAAACATGGTAGTAATTTGCATTTTACGGCCAATTGAACATCACAGTGCTAACCACAAAGCAACAAGCAAAACTATCCTCCATAGCAGAAATCCCCAGCTGCCCAAATTTCATTAAAGCCCTAGAAAGAAAAAGACCGACACATGGGTCAACAATTCAGAACTAATTAAAGTTAAAATATGGGAAAGATCTTTTCATCGCCCTCATTCAGAAAATAGCTTTAACATTATGTGCAAAAGATTAGACATGCACTAGAAAATTATTGAAGGAAAAATCTCGAGTTTCTAACAAAGTACCAGGTGGTAGTAGGCCAAGAAACTATTCCGCATCCACTGGCATAGTTTTTTCTTTTGACATGTATACTTGCTGCATGGTTCCAGATCCATAAACAAATAATTGGAGAATGGTATGATACCCTTCTTTGTCTAACGTTAACAAACATCTCCAGCAAAGAAACCCGAGAACAACTCTATCAAAGCCAGATTAGCCATTCGAAAATATTTACTAGGAATCTAGGGTCAAGGAGCAGGAGTCTAGAGTTCTCTTCGATAACAATACTAAAACATGACAATGGATCCATTTAACTAATCAAGGGAAGTAAACATCTCACATAAGTACATGAGCAGGCAGCTTATACATTAGATGACTTGAATAGGACTCTAAAGATACAGATACAGTATAGACTTTAACATCTATACTATGCGCTATCCCAAAGCATGTTAACAGTAATGCTCCGATGGTTGTAGTGGCCTGGTGCGGGTGTTGGTGCCCTAAGTGCACGTGTTAGGAAAACCGATAACAAAAAAGAAAATAACTACCAGGAAATTACACCAGATTTGGACTGATACTTACACCTAAGACACTTTTTACTTAACACACACTCCAATCAACAATATCAGTCGCCTAAACACTGAGTAGTGTCTTAGAAGATTGTCTCACACGTTACAAGTGTGAGGCAGACTCATTTACCCATTATTCAAAACCGAAACTGTTACTGATGAGATATAAATATGGAGTAGCTCTGAAAGGTCCTTGTTCTGTTTTTGGTTGGCTTCCCGGAAAGAACTAACACACCACAAACAACCTCAGAGATCAACAGTAAATCCAAGAGATCGGGGCCTATTAACGGCCACCCTCTTCTCTACAACGCTAACGACCACCCAAGATACATCATTGATTGCTGATTTGCTGATACATCAAAGAAACTATTCTACACTCAGTAGTGTAGCATTGTTTTATTTGTTTTGACAACTATACTCGCGGTATGGTTCAAGATCTAGAGTTATGGTCTATGAGACTGTGACTCCATAAACAAACAATTACACAACTCAATCAAAGCCAGATTAGCCATAATGTATACAATGACAAGTCATCAAAGATCAGGAAAGTAGAGTTCTCAAAAGACGACAGCTAATCAATCTAATTAGCCAAGGAAAGTAAACATGTCACATAAGTAACTGAGCATGCCGCTTTTTATCTAATTATGCGCTGTCTCGTATGATGCATCATGTTTCAAACATGGCCCGTAGTTTACAGATCTCCTACTCGTGAATATTATAATCATGGTAAATGCTAACAAGAACCAATGCTATCCATACGCAAATTAGGGTTATGCAGCTAGAGGCAAGAGTGTAAATTCAAAAAGATTCAACAACTATTAAAACTTGAAGCGAATTCAACTTTACATGGACTTACATCATAATCAGAAAGGAACAGCACTCCGGTAGAGATTCCGGAGACTCGAAGAATGAGTTGGATGGTTCAGTATGAACTTTTGAGTGAATTTGTCTTCATTCATAGCGAGTAATGACCGCATATTGAAGCCTTCCAGCAAATTCCTCTCTTTCAATGCCATAACGACTTTACACCTCGGAATAATCTTTTTATCCAACGAAAACCCAAATAGGCGGGGATTATTAATCACATACTCCGGTTTAAGATCCATAGTTTTAACAAAAAACTCAAAGGTGCGCCTCAGTTTCTCCTCTGAATACGCCAAACAAGCGGGATGACGTGCCACGGTAGACGCAATATCTTTATCAGACCACCCTAAACTCTTACAAATTCGCACTTTCTTCTTCCAATTCGACTCACTCATTGACAAAACCGCGGAAAGAGCATAAATAAACATATTCTCACTCGGCTCAACCCCATACTCTCTAACAGTCGTAACCCCATACCGCATCCTACCAATAGGAATAAGCAAACGCCTGGGGTTCAACGTTAACAGTTTCAAAATACTACTCATTGGCACTCCTTCCCCTAACAAAAACTCTACATTAGGCTGTAAAATCTTCCTAAGATCAGAATTGATTATCCATGAAGCCTTCCTAACAACAAACACACTCGTGGCCTGATCAATTTTCATCGACTCTCTCAAATACTCATAATTCGGAATCAACTGATTAACAAAACTATACGTCAAAATTGACGGATTCGTAACTATCAAATTTGGTAAGAAACTACCCACAAACCCAATTTCATTAAGGAATTTCAATTTAGGTTCAATAATTGATTCTACATTACATCTAAGAATATGGGGTCTCTTTTTTTCAATAATAGCAATCTGGGTATCATTAAAATCATGTTTTTTGAAAAGGGTAATCACAGATTGCTCTTTTTCGAAGAAATTTCTGCTCTACTTTTCTGGGTTATCGATTTTGATACGAGTTCAGTTGCTGTTGCAACTGGTTTTAAAGTTTTTGTTGCTATTGACCTAAATTGCAGGAAATAAAAGAGTGATTTGAATGGATAATTAGACATTTTACGAATCAAATATGAAAATTAAAAGTAATAAACTAAAATTGAAAGAGGAAATGCGTTTACCTAAGTAGCAGTGTGGAATGAAGTGCAGGAAGAAATGAAAGAGAGATGTGTTTAGGGTTTTGATTTGTGAGGTAATATGAACCCGGTTTTGTGTTCTAAATTTCGAACATTTAAAGTACCAATTGTTTGTCTTAAGACGTTTCTCATTGAGAATGAAAGACGTAGCTACTTAGTTTACCTTGACTATCTTACAATAATATGCACTATGCAGCATGTTCTTAAACAATTTAAAGTAGCGATTTATTTTGCTTTTGGACTTTTTTAATATAACAACGCAGTTTCACAAATTCTCATTGAAGACAAGATACTGTTTACTCGAGCTGATTATAATTTTTAAACCGAAGAAAATTTTGTAATAAAATGGGATTAGAAGAAAATTGACTTGTACTCCATTTTGTACTTTGATTTTATTTCACTCGAGTTCATTTTAGTTTTACTTTTACTTCGTAGGAAAAAATTTCATTTCAAAAGAACGGAGCTGAATCTTTTCGACTATCGTAAAAAAGGGTGATAAGTAATGAATTTCACAGGTCATTTCTCGCCCAAGGTAAAAATGCGTAATGATTGAAGTCGTTGAACAACCCAGAACGGAAAATCGTAGGAACTACAAAAAAACACACGAAATTAAGTCGTTTTTTACATAACGATGATGGAAGTAAAAAAATTGACTTACTTCATAATCCGACAGGAACAGAACCCCGGTAGAGATTCCATAGACTCGAAGAATGGGTTGGATGCTTCAGTATGAACCTTTGAGCGAATTTGTCTTCCGTCAGACCGATAAATCCAGGTATACGAAAGTCTTTCAGCAAATTCATCTCTTTCAACGCCATAACGACTTTACACCTCGGAATAGTCCTTTTATCCAACGAATACGTAAATAGGACGGGAGTATTAATCACATCCTCCGGTTTAAGATCCATAGTTTTAATAAAAAACTCAAAGGTGCGCCTCAGTTTTTCGTCTGAATACTGCAAACAATTGGGATTACGTGCCATGGTAGACGCAATATCTTTATAAGACCACCCTAAACTCTTAAAGATTCCCACTTTCTTCTTCCAATTCGACTCACTCATTGACAAAACCGCGGAAAGAGCATAAATAAACATATTCTCACTCGGCTCAACCCCATACTCTCTAACAGTTGCAACCCCATACCGAATCCTACCAATAGGAATAACCAAATACCTGGGCTGCCACGTCAACAGTTTCAAAATACCACTCATTGGCATTCCTTCCCCTAACAAAAACTCTATATTAGGCGATAAAATCTTCCTAAGATCAGAGCCTAATATCCTTGGAGCCCTCCTAACAATAAACATAATCGTGGCCTGATCAATTTTCAACGACTTTCTCAAATACTCATAATTCGGAATCAACTGATTAACCAAACTACTCTCTAAAATTCTCGGATACCTAACAATCAAATGAGGTAAGAAACTACCCACAAACCCAATTTCATTAAGGAATTTCAATTTAGGTACAAGAATTGATTCAACGTTACATCTAAACATCGAAGGAAGCTTTTTTTGAATAATAGCAATCTGGGTATCAGTAAAATGATGTTTTTTGAAAAGGGTAATCACAGATTGCTCTTTTTCTGAAGAAATTTCTGCTCTATTTTTCTGGGTTATCGATTTTGATACTAGGTCAGCTGTTGTTGCAACTGGTTTTAAAGTTTTTGTAGCGATTGACCTAAATTGCAGGAAATAAAAGAGTGATTTGAATGGATAATTAGACATTTTAAGAATCAAAAATATGAAAATTAAAAGTAATAAACTAAAATTGAAAGAGGAAATGTGTTTACCTAAGTAGCAGTGTGTAATGAAGTGCAGGAAGAAATGAAAGAAAGATGTGTTTAGGGTTTTGATTTGTGAGGTAATATGAACTCGGTTTTGTTTTCTAAATTCCGAACATTTGAAGTACCAATTGTTGTCTTAGGATGTTTCTCATTGAGAATGAAAGACTTAGCTACTTAATTTATACTTCGACTATCTTACAATAATATGCAGCATGTTTTTAAACAATTTTTTAGTTTTTTTATTGTCTTAGTTTTTTCTTTATTCTTAGGAGATTGAACAAAGTGGCGCATAATCTGCCCATGAAAGCGAATGTCTTGTAAATAAGGAGATTTTATTGGGGAAAACAAATGTCAACGATTTTTCAGGGACATAATTTTGTGTACTCTTAAAGGTACAATATTGTTTCACAAATTCTCATTGAAGACGGGATATTGTTTACTCGGCTGATTATAATTTTTAAACCGAAGAAATCTTTGTAATAAAATGGGATTAGAAGAAAATTGTCTTGTACTCAATTTTGTACTTTAATTTTATTTCAGCTACTTCAAGGCTTCAGCCTCAAACCTCGAGTGTTCAGCAAGTACAGATTACCAAATAGCAAAAGAACACTCCAGCCCAACAATATTAAAATTGAGAAGTTAGCCTCTTCGGAGAGCATTTCGAGAATATTAAAATTAGTACACACAATCAATTGTCGGGTCTAGTCAGATGAGTTCGAACCAACAACATTATTCAAAGCTAAAAATATTAGTGATGATACATAAAGAATTAGGAAGAAAGGCAAATCACACCAAATAACAAACCACAAACAATCTCGAACATCAGACGTAGATCGTAAATCCAACAACATTATGCAAGTAATATTGTTAATTCTAGTAAGGAATTGATAAAGAAGGAAGTCAGTCTCGAAACGTGACCACCTACAACCTCGCTCAATTAAGATTCTATAAAAGCTATTACCGTCTTAGTAGTTCGGTCAGAGAACCATTATGTGCTCCCTCAACCTCGAGTATTTAGCAAGCAGAAAGTACCAAATAGTAAAACTATTTTTTTTACATGTGCTGGTGTGGTGTCCGTGTGCCCTATTTCATGTATTCGCTCCCTTTTCTTCTTCAACCTCTTTTCTCATTTACGTCTCATTTACGTTTTAGGTGGTGTCCGCTAGCCTAAATCATTTCTAAATTAAGGCCCCGACTGTGGTGATGGGGATGTTGTTGCCCTAAGTAAGGGAACACATAATAGACACACTCCGATCAACAATATCATCTCAGAGTCATTTACCCACGAATTAAACCCATACACTGAATAGTAATTGGTGAAGACACCAAAAGAACTACGAGAACGTTTAAGTATTTGAGAATTTTACGATTCACATAAAGCGGTATGATTGATAGAGCACAATCAATTGCCAGCCATTGGTTAAGAAACTATGAGACAAGTCAGACAAGAATAGCATAATCAAAACTGAAATCAAAGTGAACATTAGATGGACTTACTTCATAATCAGACAGGAATAGCAGCCCGGTAGAGATTCCGAAGACTCGAAGAATGGGCTGCATGGTTCAGTATGAACTTTTGAGTGAATTTGTCTTCATTCATATTCAGTAATCCAGGTATATGAAAGTCTTTCAGCAAATTCATCTCTTTCAATGCCATAACGACTTTACACCTTGGAATAGTCCTTTTATCCAAGGAATACGTAAATAGGACGGGAGTATTAATCACATCCTCCGGTTTAAGATCCATAGTTTTAACAAAAAACTCAAAGGTGCGCCTCAGTTTCTCCTCCGACAACCACAAACAAGCGGGCTGACGTGCCATGGTAGACACAATATCTTTATGAGACCACCCTAAACACTTAAAAATTCCCACTTTCTTCTTCCAATTCGACTCACTCATTGACAAAACCGCGGAAAGAGCATAAATAAACATATTAACACTCGGCTCAACCCCATACTCTCTAACAGTCGCAACCCCATACCGAATCCTACCAATAGGAATAACCAAACACCTGGGCTGCCACGTTAACAGTTTCAAAATACTACTCATTGGCACTCCTTCCCCTAACAAAAACTCTATATTAGACGATAAAATCTTCCTAAGATCATAAATCAATATCCTTGGAGTCCTCCTAACAACAACCATAATCGTGGCCTGATCAATTTTCAACGACTCTCTCAAATACTCATAATTCGGAATCAACTGATTAACCAAACTACTCCCTAAAATTGACGGATTCATAACAATAAAATGAGGTAAGAAACTACCCACAAACCCAAATTCATTCAGGAATTTCAATTTAGGTTCAAGAGTTGATTCTACATTACATCTAAGAATCTGGGGTCTCTTTTTTTGAATAATAGCAATCTGGGTATCAGTAAAATCATGTTTTTTGAAAAGGGTAATCACAGATTGCACTTTTTCTGAAGAAATGTCTTCACTTTTTTTCTGGGAATTTGATTTTGATACTAGGTCAGTTGTTGTTGCAACTGGTTTTAATGTTTTTGTAGCGATTGACCTAAATTGCAGGAAATAAAAGAGTGATTTGAATGAATAATTAGACATTTTACGAATCAAAGATATGAAAATTAAAAGTAATAAAGTAAAATTGAAAGAGGAAATGTGTTTACCTAAGTAGCAGAGTGAAATGAAATGCGGGAAGAAATGAAAGGGAGATGTGTTTAGGGTTTTGGTGGGTGTCGATGGTTTTAGGCTAAAGTTCGAGCACCTAAAGTATTGGGAGGTAATACGGCCTCAAATTCTAAATTCGAACATTTGAAATAGCGATCTTCTATTGTAGACGTTTCTTCCTAGATAAGATTTTTAGTGATCTTAAGATTAGGGTAACGTTATTCGTAAGATTCTCTAAAGTTTTAAGGCTCTGCCACATTATTTCCACTAATTTTTATTATTTTCTTATTGTTCAGACTCACCCCAGACTCACCCAAAACTTTATACATTATCCGTCAGACTCACCTCACACTCTACTTTTCCATTTTACTTTTTTCTTTTTACATACTTATTAAATTACTTCTAGTGGATCAAGACCCACCAAAGTCTGAAGGAGAGTCTTGGATTTTGAAGACTCGACTTAAGACTTCCTCAAGACTCGGGTAGATTATTGGTAAAATTGAGGGTGTCTTGTCTTCAGACTTAAAAAAGTCTTGTCTTAAGACCCCCAATAATGTTACCCTAAGATAAACTAACAATAGTCTTAACAAAGTTTTAAGTTGGTCCTGCAAATTAAGACAGTCTTGATCCCACTTTTAATGTAAATTAAGTAGAGCTTGAGCTGAGTCGAACGGATAATGTATAAAATCTGGGATAGATTTGAATAATAAAGAAATAATAAAAATAAGTGGAAAGCTGAGATGGCCGTCTGACAGAGTTTTAAGACTTTGGAGAGTTTCCGAATAATGATACCCTTAAGTGATATCTTTTTCTTAAGTTTATAATCGATAAAAACATTTTTATTTTTGTTTTGTGTACAAAAAACGAGTTGAGAATGTCAATATGAGGTAAATAAAATAAGGAGATCTCATTGGAAAAAAATAAATGTCACCTCTTTTCAAGGGGCATAATTTGCTTGATGTATAATGTTCATATTAAATGAGAATTTGCGATTTAACAAATGCCACCACTTCTGAGCAAAATCATACGGAGTATTTTCTTTTGTTCTAATAATCTGTTTAAATCGTCACAATAAATATAAAACATAAACAAACAAATAGTGCACAGTAAGCATCAAACTTGTAAGAACAATGAATTAACCAAATACACAAACTGTAAGAATTACATCTTCAAACTCCGAGAAACAAGACCTGAATCGGAACAGTTAACCTTCGCCACCAATGGAAGACCGTAGCTTAGTCACCAAAATCACCGGTCATCGCAACGAGCCATAAGGGGTGAAATGGGGTTGAAGACCATCTCTCAAACACAAAATAAGACTATTAGATCATAAGGATGAAAGTAAACCGTTAATTACATGACAGAACACCTAGGTCTAAAAACACAATTTTAAGTTCTAACGGGTCAAATAAAACCTACATAACACTACTATTAAACCTAGTCCACAAAGGGTAAATAACTAAGTCAGAAGCCATACTAAGCTCGGGAAAATTTGCGATCAATTAAATGGAACATGCTCGGTTTATCTATCCCACGTTCTATCTACCATACTCTCTGCATTGCAATTATATCGCTCAGCCAGACGCCAAAGCTCCCGAGTTTCCAGCGACTTCATTTAATGGTTCAACGATCTGTAACAGAAAAATGGTAGTTAGTTGTAGCCTTGTAGGAAAGCGTAGATGGTTCTTCCAATATATTGAGAAATCACACAGCCAGGATTGAAGCTAGGATCTGTAATAGACGGAAGTCTCGAACCGTCACACTGACTTAAAATACTTAAAAGCTATTATCGTCTGCGCGGCTCAATCAGAGAACCATTTAATGTTACAGTAGTGTAAACCTTCTGAACCAATTCAAGCTCAAGTGTTTAACAAGCACAGAGTATGAAATAGCAAAACGAAATTTCTTACATGTGCCCTATATCATGTTTTCGCTCTCTTTTCTTCCCTAACTTTTTTCTTCATAAGGATGGTTCATGTCAGCTATCCCAAATCAATTTACATTAATGCTCCGATGGATGTAGCGGCCTGGTGGGGGTGGTGCCCTAAGTGCACGTCTTAAGAAAATCGATAACAAAAATACCAGGAACCGACGCCAGATTTGGACCGATACGCTCTACTTACACCTTAGACACTTTTTACTTAACACACACTCCAATGAACAATATCAGTAGCCTAAAAACTGAGAAGTTTAAGAGAATTAAACTTTACATGGACTTACATCATAATCAGACAGGAACAGCACTCCGGTAGAGATTCTGAAGACTCGAAGAATGGGTTGGATGGTTCAGTATGAACTTTTGGGTGAATTTGGCTTCATCCATAGCGAGTAATGCACGCATATTGAAGTCTTCCAGCAAATTCATCTTTTTCAATGCCATAACGACTTTACACCTCGGAATAGTCCTTTTATCCAACGAAAACCCAAATAGGATGGGATTATTAATCACGTCCTCCGGTTTAAGATCCATAGTTTTAACAAAAAACTCAAAGGTGCGCCTCAGTTTCTCCTCCGACAACGCCAAACAAACGGGATAACGTGCCATGGTAGACACAATATCTTTATCAGACCATCCTAAACTCTTAAAGATTCCCACTTTCTTCTTCCAATTCGACTCACTCATTGACAAAACCGCGATAAGAGCATAAATAAACTGATTCCCACTCGGCTCAACCCCATACTCTCTAACAGTTGCAACCCCATACCGCATCCTACCAATAGGAATAAGCAAACGCCAAGGGTGAGACGTTAACAGTTTCAAGATATTACTCATTGGCAATCCTTCCCTTAACAAAAACTCTATATTAGGCGGTAAAATTTTCCTAAGATCACAAGTCAATATCCTTGGAGCCCTCCTAACTACAACCACACTCGTGGCCTGATCAATTTTCATCGACTCTCTCAAATACTCATAATTCGGAATCAACTGATTCACCAAACTACTGCTCAAAATTGATAGATTGTTAACAACCAAATGAGGTAAAAGACTACCCACAAACCCAATTTCATTAAGGAATTCCAATTTAGGTTCAAGAATTGATTCTACATTAAATCTAAGAATTTGGGGAGTCTTTTTTGCAATAATAGCAATCTGAGTATCATTAAAATCATGTTTTTTGAAAAGGGTAATCACAGATTGCTCTTTTTCTGAAGAAATTTCTTCAATTTTTTTCTGGGATTTTGATTTTGATACTAGTTGAGTTGCTGTTGCAACTGGTTTTAAAGTTTTTGTAGCGATTGACCTAATTTGCAGGAAATAAAAGAGTGATTTGAATGGATAATTAGACATTTTATGAATCAAATACGTGCAAATTACAAGTAATATAAAATCAAACACAGAGCAAACTGTTTACCTAAGTAGTGGTGCAGTGTAGGGTGTTGGAAAATGAATGGCAGCAACAAATCAAAATTAGGGTTTGGTTTTGGTTGGTTTTGCGTGATTGGATTTGTGTCAATGGTTTTTTGCTTCGTTCACTGCCACCCAAGTGAACCGACCCTACCCGAACCAACCCAATCTCGTACGACAAAGGTCAAAGAAGTGATGACCTAACCGGCATGTCTAACGTAAACGCTTAAAACGGTTTTTACACAAAACTCTATGATTAAAATAAGAAAGTTTTTTCGTTTTCCTCGGTCTTGAAAAAACGTGTTTTGGATCCGGACTAAACTATTTGTAAAAAATTGATCTAACTTCTATCATATAGGATCGAAATGTTTTTTGGCTAGTTAAGATTATGGTACCCTTCAAATTACTCGGTGGCAATTTGCTATGCAACACGGAAAAAAAACATTTTTTTCAAATTCCATGATGTATGTTGTAAGTCCGTTATAAGTGAAATAAGTTTTTGAATAATAAAAATAATAAATATTAGTGAAAGACTGATCAGGTATAATCTTAAGATTTTGGAAAATGTTACGAATAATCTCATAACAGTTGGACATTTGGTTTCTTGAGTGCAAGTTTAAAGTCGAGCACATACAAAAAACCTAGGTAACATGGACATTTCTCATAATTAGACGTGTCCGACACTCGGACGCCCGACACTCGTTGGACACATGACTTAACATGTTATAGCTTAGACGAGGAATAAAATTTTATAAAAAAATTGATTGAAAGATGAGTTTGAGTGAAAAAAATGAGAATTAGTTACTCACTCCGTCTCGATCAATTGTTATCTATTACTTTTGACACAAAGATTAAAAAAAGAATATGATTGAATTTAGACCATATTACAAAATCTATGTATTTGATGCTTGACATTGTTCCATGATAACAAGTTCAAACCAATAATAAAATTGCATAAATCGGAAACTATTCACGAGCAAGCATCGTTAGTATTCCAATTTATAGAGCCAAATAACGCGACTCTGATTCTATTTTTGGTACAAATAACAATGACAGTCAATTGCATTCGAAGCACAGTATTTATCCTCCCTCAATTTCCTGCGCGCTACATATCCTACTCTCAAAAAATCACGACTTCAAGCAGCGACTTTGCTCCTCCCGAATTGCCTCATCATTTGTCTGCAATTTCAATTTACACACTGAAGTACTGAACGAGATAAATGTTGAGCAACATCAAATGTCCCCCGAACTAATTTGAGGCAAACGGACACACAAAGACAAGATCGAAGATCCTACCAAAAACTAATTTGACGCAAACAGAAACACAATGACGAGATTGAAGACCCTACCCAGTTATAGACTAATGTCCGAAAGAACACCAAAAACTTCTTACTAGAAAAACGGATTTTGTTTTCATAATTTTATCCGAGATGCAAGGCCCAAACAACATATACAGATACACAAGTAACAGAAATCCAGATCAAATGTAGTGCAAGAAAAAGGGGGGTCGACACAAATGTGTCCAACGAGTGATAGGTGTCCGAGTGTCGGACACAGGATGACTAATTAAGAGAAGTGTCCGTGCTACCTAGGTCATACCCTTTTAGCTATGGGTTATACGGAGTACTATTCAAATTTCTAGGACAGAAACTTAAACTCAAGCAATAGAAAGAACGTTCTATTGTAAGTGGGGGGAAATGAGCATCCTATGAGTAGAGTGCCACTTGTATTTTGTGAGAGAGGGCGGTCTGGTTTAAAATGTAGTAATAACGAAATGTAAGCCATTTTTTACCCAACAAATGAGACTAAAAAAAGAAGAATAGCTCGATCTATTTAGTCACTGCATACTTATTGACATGAAACGGAGAAACATGGTAGTAATTTGCATTTTACAGCCAATTGAACATCACTGTGCTAACCACAAAGCAACAAGCAAAACTATCCTCCATAGCAGAAATCCCCAGCTGCCCAAATTTCATTATAGCCCTAGAAAGAAAAAGGAAAATTCTCAAGTTTCTAACAAAGTACTTGGTAGTTGGTACGCAGCAGGAAATGAGACCTCGGAATAATGGGCTGGATGGTTCATTAAAACTTGAAGAGAATTCAAGTTCAGATGAACTTACTTCATAATCAGACAGGAACAGAACCCCGGTAGAGATTCCAAAGACTCGAATAATGGGCTGGATGGTTCAGTATGAACTTTTGAGTGAATTTGTCTTCATTCATAGCGAGTAATGACCGCATATTGAAGCCTTCCAGCAAATTCCTCTCTTTCAATGCCATAACGACTTTACACCTCGGAATAATCTTTTTATCCAACGAAAACCCAAATAAGCGGGGATTATTAATCAAATACTCCGGTTTAAGATCCATAGTTTTAACAAAAAACTCAAAGGTGCACCTCAGTTTCTCCTCTGAATACCTCAAACAAGCGGGAAAACGTGCCATGGTAGACGCAATATCTTTATCAGACCACCCTAAACACTTAAAAATTCCCACTTTCTTCTTCCAATTCGACTCACTCATTGACAAAACAGTGGTTAGAGCATAAATAAACATATTACTACTCGGCTCAACCCCATACTCTCTAACAGTCGCAACCCCATACCGAATCCTACCAATAGGAATAACCAAACGGTTAGGGTGAGACGTTAACAGTTTCAAAATACTACTAATTGGCATTCCTTCCCCTAACAAAAAGTCTATATTAGGGGGTAAAATCTTCCTAAGATCAGAGCACAATATCCTTGGAGCCTTGCTAACAACAACTACACTCGTGGCCTGATCAATTTTCATTGACTCTCTCAGATACTCATAATTCGGAATCAACTGATTGACCAAACTACTCGCTAAAATTGTTGGATTATTAACAATCAAATGAGGTAAAAGACAACCCACAAACCCAATTTCATTAAGGAATTTCAATTTAGGTTCAATAATTGATTCTACATTCAATCTAAGAATCTGGGGTCTGTTTTTTTCAATACTAGCAATCTGGGTATCAGTAAAATGATGTTTTTTGAAAAGGGTAATTACAGATTGCTCTTTTTCTGAAGAAATCTCTTCAATTTTTTTCTGGGAATTTGATTTTGATACTAGTTCAGTTGCTGTTGCAACTGGTTTTAAAGCTTTTGTAGCGATTGACCTAATTTGCAGGAAATAAAAGAGTGATTTGAATGGATAATTAGACATTTTATGAATCAAATACGTGCAAATTACAAGTAATATAAAATCAAACACAGAGCAAACTGTTTACCTAAGTAGTGGTGCAGTATAGGGTGTTGGAGAATGAACTGCAACAAGAAATCAAAATTAGGGTTTTGGTTTTGGCTGTGGTTTTGGTTAGTTTTGCGTGATTGGATTTGTGTCAATGGTTTTTTGCTTCGTTCACTGCCACCCAAGTGACCTGAACCAACCCAACCCAACCCAACTCGACCCGACCCAACCCAATCTCGAATGATAAAGGTCAAACAAGTAATGACCTAATTGGCATGTCGAACGTAAACGGCTTAATACGGTTTTGAAACAAAACTCTTTGATTAAAATAAGAAAGTTTTTTCGTTTTACTTGCTCTTGAAAAAACGTGTTTTACTTGGTTTTGAAAAAACGTGTTTTGGACCAGGACTATACTATTTGTAAAAAATTGCTCTAACTTCTATCATATAGGATCGGAATTTTTTTTGACTAGTTAAGATTACGATACACTTCAAATTACTCGGTGGGAATTTGCTATGCAACACGGAAAAAAAAAACATTTTTTCAAATTCCATGATGTATGTTGTAAGTCCGTTATAAGTGAAATAAGTTTTTGAATAATAAAATGATAAATATTACGGTAAAACTGATCAGTTATAATCTTAAGATTTTAAAAAATGTTACGAATAATCTCAGAACAATTGGACATTTGGTTTCTTGAGTGCAAGTTTAAAGTCAAGCACATACAAAAAACCTAGGTAACATGGACATTTCTCATAATTAGCCGTGTCCGACACTCGGACGCCCGACACTCGTTGGGCACATGACTTAACATATTATAGCTTAGACGAGGAATAAAATTTTATAAAAAAAAATTGTTTAAAAGGCGAGTTTGAGTGAAAAAAAATGAAAATTAGTTATTCCCTCCGTCTCGATCAATTGTTATCTATTGCTTTTGACACAAAAATTAAAGGGATATTCTACCGTGTACCCTTGTGTTTTTCGATTTTCTATGTTGTACCCCTACATTTTATAATTTCTATGGTATACCCTTAAACTTATTACTTATTCTCCACAATGACCTCCTTCAAATCTCCATTAACACTATTTGCTATAAAAAGTCATAATTTGACATTTATTTTGACTTATTAATGTGTCAGTAGGTCTCCTGAGAGACCGTCTTTTAATAAGTCTTATTGAGAGACTATTGTACAAATTTAAGAAAAAGTGGTACGAAAGGTAAGAGAATAGGTACCAATCATGATTAAAGATAAAATAAGTACATTTATTATGTAAATATGTACGAAATTACTCTGGTACGATCAATGACAAAAGGGTCACGAAATACAAATAAAAGGGTACAAAAGAATTGTCTCTCAATAATTTATTGAAAGACCGTCTCTCCTAAGTTTTAGTGTTAATGTGGTATCATCATTCTATATAAAAAGTATCACAAATATCTTTAAATAAGCATAAACTTCTATTAAAAACATATGTTTGGAAGCATGAAATAATAACAACAATTTGATGAAATTGAGTTAGATTTGTATGCTATTTGGTTGGTTAATGATAATTCGGCGAACTAATAAGTAAATAAAAAGGTTGTCGAGTAATTGAAATGTTAAAAAGACGATTTAATAGATAAATTAAGAAATTAAGCTTGCAAAACCAAAATAAGGTTATTGTATAGACTAATGTATAGAGTTTAAGGGTATATCATAGAATTTAAAAAATGTAGGGGTATAACATAGAAAATTGAAAAACTCAAGGGTACACATGATTGAATTTGGACCACACAAATCACATGGACCCGTATGCAATGAATTGTGATCCACAAAATATTGCCAAAAATGAAAATAGATAACAATCCAATGATACACCCAAAATGAAAATATATAACTATTGACCGGATCGAAGGGAGTATAATAAAGGTCGAATTGTACTTTTATTTGTTTAGATTTAATTTCAAATACATGATTTTATTATATTTAAATGACGTATTCCGTGTCCTATATTTCATGAAATGCCGTGTCACGTGCCCGTATCGTATCCATGTCCGTTTTGATGCTACCTAACAAAAAACACGATTTTCCTCCTCGACTTTCTATTAGGAGAAGACTCGACGCGACGGGACATATCGTTGATGATTCCCAATGTCTACATGACCAATCCAACAAAACCAGTACTAAGAAATACTTAAAACATGTCATCAAACACACCGGGAATTCAAACTCTCCACAAGCTTCACATCCTCGCCACAATCGACCCAAACCAAAACCCAAACGACTATAAAACGTTTTCAATAGAAGCTTATCTGTAGTTATGGTACCTTGCCGAACTTAGTTAACATTGAAATACTCCTCGAAAAGAGCCCTACATTACCGTGTCTTACAACGAAAAGAAAAAACATATTACAAAATCTATGTATTTGATGCTTGACATTGTTCCATGATAACAAGTCCAAACCAATAATAAAATTGCATAAATCAGAAACTATTCACGAGCAAGCGTCGTTAGTATTCCAATTTATAGAGCCAAATAACGCGAGTCAGATTCTATTTTTGGTACAAATAACAATGACAGTCAATTGCATTCAAAGCACAGTATTTATCCTCCCTCAATTTCCTGCGCGCTACATATCCTACTCTCAAAAAATGACGACATCAAGCTGCGACTTTGCTCCTCCCGAATTGCCTCATCATTTGTCTGCAATTTCAATTTACACACTGAAGTACTGAACGAGATAAATGTTGAGCAACATCAAATGTCCCTCAAACTAATTTGACGCAAACAGAAACACAAAGACGAGATTGAAGACCCTGCCAAAAACTTCTTACTAGAAAAACGGATTTTGTTTTCATAATTTTATCCGAGATGCAAGGCCCAAACAACATATACAGATACACAAGTAACAGAAATCCAGACCAAATGTAGTGCAAGAAAAAGGGGGGTCGACACAAAAAGTTTACAGTGCGGAACACTGAAACTTACTGTCTGGCTTAAAATGTAGTAATAACGAAATGCGAGTAAAAAAGAAGAATAGGTCCATATATTTAGTCACTGCATACTTGTTGACATGAAACACGGAAACATGATGGTAATTTGCATTTTACAGCCAATTGAACATCACAGTGCTAACCACAAAGCAACAAGCAAAACTATCCTCCATAGCAGAAATCCGCAGCTGCCCAAATTTCATTAAAGCCCTAGAAAGAAAAAGACCGACACATGGGTCAAAAATTCAGAACTAACTGAAGTTCAAATCTGGGAAAAATCTTTTAATCCCCTCATTCAGAAAATAGCTTTAACAATACGTGCAAAACATTAGACATCAACTAGACAGTTACCGAAAGGAAAATTCTCAAGTTTCTAACAAAGTACTTGGTAGTTGGTATGCAGCAAGAAATGACTTTCACGGGAAAAAAATCAAGTTTCGAACAAAGTAAACTTCACAATGATAAACAATGGACCTGTAAGATGATAACTAATGGACGACAAACCAAAGAGAAATCAAAAGCACACTCACTTCAAGATGACTGCGGAAACTGAACACTATCACAACAGCAAAGCTTATGGACCTGAACCAACTCGAAATGGATGGGAAAAATTAGATATTTGTTTAATCATTATTACTCCGTTTCAGCTAAGCAAACAGAAATTTTCAAGTAGAACCTCAAAGACTAATTTCCCTAATGAGTGAGATCACCCATAGAGACTTTGTCGACCATTTTCAGGTATAGTTAGCTTGATACTTATGAGAGTAAAAATGGGCTAGAACAAATAAGTATCCCTTTAGACGATAAATCTGTCATTTTATCCATGAGAACAGCATTGCAAAGATTCTTATACATCATTGTACTTCCCGGACAACCTTACAATAAAATGAATAAATTAAACCAAAGATTTAATACAGAAATAAAAAAAAAACTTGAATTTATCAAAGATCATTTAGAATAGACTACATGCGATCCAATAAGCGATGACTACTTAATTCCATAAACCAAAACGGTATTCCAAGTTTTAAAGGTACATCTAGTTCTGAAAATACTAAATAAGAATACTAATATGGAAGGGACGACAGAACTTATAAAGAGAAAGACAACTGTTCCAAGTTTCCAACGAGGTTGCTAATAGCCTAATATCACATCAGCCGGTTATTAAACTGCACCACACAGCCACACTCGAAGTTCCCATTTATCAGCAGTTGCCTTATATTAATGCATGTGTTCAGACTGATGTGTTATCCATTGAGCAATATCACACATCATCGTAGCAAGCTGATTGGACAAGAGTAATCCTCAATAAATATATAAAACAATGTTCAAAGTCCAAACTAGTAAAAGGCTAAGATAGAACCACCTTATGCTTAATCTTAACATAACATGCACAACAGCAAGACCTCACAAACATCAAGAGCAGGGGCGGAACCAAAATTGAAATCTATCTAGGGATAGATTTATAGACAATCGAAACATGTTAAAGAAAAAATCAAACCATTTACAGATCCATGTACGAGTTTCTGCTTTCCGGGACACCCGGAAAGTGATACTCCATTTTTTTGTGTATTTTGTCCAATTTTAGGCTAAAACAAAAAATATTCTATTTTTTACGCGAAAACCGCCTTAATATTTTGGTTGGAACCCTGGATCCGCTACTATCCGTGACAGTGGCGGACCCAGGAGGGGTCCCGCGGGGTCACGTGACCCCGTAACATTTTTGGAATAAATTTTTTATAAGTATCTTATATGTATGTGAAGTTGTCATAGCATAGTTGGTAAAGTTAGTGAATATTATCTAGGTGGTCCTGAGTTCAATCCTTGATAGCAACATTTTACTAAATTTTTTTTTTTTGGGCCCCAAGCCCACTTTGTTCAAATATATATGTAAAAATCGCTTCAACTGTGATTCGAACACATGACCTTCGGATGAATTAACAAATTCTAAACCATTGAACCACTTACTATTATTGTTAAATTAACTACTAATGTTAGTTATATTAACCAAAACGAAATATTGTTTTTACATATATTCAAAATTTAAAATATTTTAGAGAAGACATTATTTTTAAAAAAAAAATATCTATAAGACTACTTATTATTATTTTTATTCTTTTATGTGTATAATAATAACTAATTTAATAAAAAATTAAAAAAATGTAGTCTTAGACGTGCATAAAAATGCGCGTTAAAAAAAATTAGTGCCCCCTCGGCACCAATTTCCTAGGTCCGCCACTGATCCGTGACATAATTTCTATCGATAGTAACTATTTTAATTAATTTTGCATGCCTACTATGATAAATATTAAGATAAACCAATACTAAAGATTAGCAAAAAAGAAGGCATCTAAAAGAACACATTTTATTTTAGAAGTATACAATTTTTTTATCAATCAAATATTTTATTATAACAATATACATGCTCAATAATTAATTAATTGTTTTAAATATATGTTACGATAAAATACCCATAAGAGATTGTCCCATAACTTGGAGTTTTGTATGAGAAATGCATAAAATTGGACTTTGTGAAAAATATTGTGTATTAAAATTAGGGAAGACTTTCATTGAGGGTTGGGATTTAGGAATTGTGTTAAATGCCGGTATTTAACATCGGAAAAAAAAGAACAAAACTTGCAGGGGGAACCCTTGTCACCTTGCGCGCTAATCATCTCAACAACCACCTAAGCTACTATGCAGTAACGTTATTACAGTGCACTGAATTTTATCTAAAATTTCAACTCAGGCTACAGCCCAACTAGCCCCAAGCTAGTTCCCCCCCTGATCAAGAGGGTAACAGTGTAACACTAATGATTCTATCTTTACCATCACTAGAAATAAAAACTCAAACAAATGGAAAATTTCTAGCCATCCAAAGACACATACATTGTCACAATGAAAATAACCAAATGAATTTCCTTAATTGGGTATCTCGGACATTTTTTTACTTTTCTGTTTGAAGTATGAGCAATCGTGACTGTCCTGCACATGTGCACGTATTTTCTCTTTATATACTCCCTTTGTCCCAATCATTTGTTTGCCTTCTCTTTTCTTTGTGAGGGAATTTTAATCAAAGGCGAACAAATGATTGGGACGAGGGAGATACGATCTCTGAACAACACAATCTATAAGGTTTTTGACAAGCGAGAGTGATTAAATCTTAAATGTTTAGAATTACGGGACAAAAGCGAGTTCACATCACATCACATCAACGAAATGAATATGCAAAAGCAGGACAAAGGCATACTAAGTACCATTAGGAGGCCAAGCGGTGGTAGGGGAAGAGACAGAAAGCATGGAAGTCAAAAGCGCGGATGCGGTAGCACTGTGGAATGGTTGCATTGACTCCAAACATGCGCTCAATTCTGCCGGACACCTAAAGAACAACAAAAACCCTCAAATATGGAGGGTCACTCCTTTCAGTATTCATAATGAATTAAGAGATACAAGCATCAGAAATTCTATTATACAAACATCTCACGTGGCGACCAAAAAAATGACCATTTTTTTATAAATAGTGACCATTTTTGGGTAAATAGTGACCAACTTTCATGACTAAAAAATGAACATTTTTTCCGAGGTGGTCACTGTTTATCAAAAAGTGGTCACACTTTACAATAAAAACACCCAAAAAACATCCGCACGGGAGATTTGCTGTACAAGGATAATTTAAGTATTCATAAATTCCCATTGAAGACGGCCAAAATCTATATCTTCAAAGAGACCTCACACAAAAAGCAAGTGAGGGAAGCTGAACAAGGTCACAAGCAAGACGGATTGACAAGCATTAACTACCTGAAAATGCGAGGGGGAGAGAGTAGATTGCTCGCTGACGGTGACCGAAATGAAGATGTCTTCGGAGCAGACGCAAATTTCGAGGCAGCTTTACGGACCGAGTTTGATCGGAATACTAATCTTGCGGCTGATGCACCAATCATACTTGCCATTTGCTTCTTTACTCAATTTTGTATCTAATCTCCAAACTACTCCCTAAAATTATTGGATTGTTAACAATCAAATCAGGTAAAACACTTCCCACAAACCCAATTTCATTAACGAACTTCAATTTAGGTTTAAGAATAGATTCTACATTCAATCTAAGAATCTGAGCAAGCTTTTTCTCAATAACAGCAATCTGGGTATCACTAAAATAATGTTTTTTTCAAAATGGTAATCACAGATTGCACTTCTTCTGAAGAAATTTCTTCAATTTTTTTTCTGGGTTTTAGTTGCTATTGCTACTGGTTTTAATGTTTTTGTTCCGATTGATCTAATTTGCAGGAAATAAAACAGTGAATTTAATGGACAATTAGACATATTATGAATCAAATATATGCAAATTACAAATTGCAAATTACAAATTACAAATTACAAATTACATATTACAAATAATAATATATAAAATCGAAGAGAGAGCAAATCGTTTACCTAAGTCACAGTGGGTAGTGTAGGGTGTTGGAGAATGAATTGCAGGAAGAAATCAAAATTAGGGTTTTGGTTTTGTGTCAATGGTTTTGACCAGACCTAACTCGCTAACCCTCTGGAGTCTGGACCGGCTCATATATGCTAAATCATTTATCGTTTATTAAAAGGAAAATATCTCTTATCCCCTTTTCACTGTCAACCAAATTGTTAATAATTTAACAAATTACGGATTTTAATTCACAAGTTCACAAGTAATTTCGTATCGACAAATTTATTAATACACGTGTCTTTTAATTGATTGGGTGAATATTTTTTATCTTAAAAAGAGAGATTTTTTTCAAGGGTTTGCAATTTAGTGATTTTGGATTTTGGATTGTTGAAGATGGATCATGACGGCGGGTGGTGGTGCATTCTGTTTGTGAGCAGCCGATGGTAGGGCATCTGGGTGGGGCGGATGGTGGCGGGGCAGCCAAGCATATATATATTTTTGTTTTGAACTGTTTTCTCTACTTGTGGGTGAAAAGTGGGAGGGATAAAATTGAAATAAGACGACACAATGTGCATGATTAAGCAAAATCTTTTTGCGTGATTTAACAACACCCTTGATAATTGTAAATAAATACGAGTTTATAAATACTTATACAAAAGTCTCTAAAGTAGTTATTTTGATGTCTTCACCAATTACTATTCAATTTATGAATTCGGTTTATCCGAGAGTCGAGACGATCTCCTAATAGACTAACTTCTCAGTTTTTAGGCCATTGATATTGTTCATTAGAGTGTGTCTCAAGTAAAAAGTGTTTAAGGTGTAAGAAAAAAGAAAATTATCTATCCAAATTTGGTGTTATTTTTTGGTTATTAATTATTTTACTTTTTATTATTGATTTATCTGTTAAGTTCAATTAGGGCAACAACACTCTCACCACGGCCATCGGAACCTAAAAACACAAGACAATTAATGCGGAGAGGTTTATAATACTGATAAGAATATGCCCAAGAGAAGGGCGTCGAGTCGAGACTAAGTGAGTCAAGGGAGATCATCCCATCAAAGTATGCGAGTTACGGAGTTAGGTCTGATCAGGTCAAGCTGGTCGAGAGCAAGACAAATGAAGACGAAGTACGAGACACTAGTGTGTCATGGAGTTACAAGCTACAGCCAAAAACACAAATTAAGCCGATTATTACATTTTGAGAGGTAACACCATCAGGGTACGATTATCAGTCAGACTTTACTTTTGCAAATAATCGAATAACTCATACTCCACATGAAACAAGTAGTCCACCCATTTTTGATACCGGTTTCGCAAATACGCCGTGAGGATGAAAGGGTAAATGCCATGTGCGCCGGGAAAATTACAGCGTCAAGAATGTTTTGCCAAACTATTCCGGACTGACATGAAGTATCGACAAAAAAACAGTGTTTCCTACAAAATAAATCGCTCAACTATCTCAAAGTTTCGAGGGTATGGATGAAACATGCTATACGTTTTATCTGCCATCCTCTTTGCATTGCAGCTACATCGGCCGACCAAAATGCCAAGCTTCAATAAGCGACCCCATTTAATGGTTCGTCGATCTGTTACAGAGAAATGGTAGTTAGGTGCAGGAATGCATAGACGGTTCTTCTGATTGTGGTTTGGTCATATAACCAGGAATGAAACCAAGATCAATTTCGAGAAAGGGTAAAAAAAAAACATGCATCTATTTTTTTTATCGAAACAAAAATGGTTCATTACTTTCGAGGAAAGCAATATACTCCGTAAAAGGAGGAAATGACAATCGGAAGAAGCCTCAAACCATGACCACTTATAACCACGCCGACCTAATATTCTTAAAAGCTATTATCACCACCCCGACCTAAAATTCCACCTCAAACCCGGAGCAATTAGCAAATTAGCATGTACAGAGTACCAAATAGCGTAACGAAACACTCGAGTCAACAATATCAGACCCTAAAAACCGAGAAGTTAGCCTCTTACGGAGAGTAACGAAAAAAGGCACAAAGCTGTATGATTGTGACACACACAATCAATTGTCGGGTCTGAGTTAGAAGTTAGATTTTAGAACTCCATAAACAAATAATTTGAGAATGATATGCTAGTCTTCTTTGTCTACGTTAACAAACATCTCCAGCAACGAGACCCAAGAACGAGCAGGGTTTAGAGTTCTCTTCGATAACAATACCAGAAGATGACAATGAATCCGTTTAACTAATCAAGGGAAGCAAACATGTCCATTAAGTACATGAGCAGGCAGCTTTATATCAAATCATGTCCATTGCTCAACTGGCTTGTATACACAGTGGCCTAAACTCTATGCTATGCGCTACGTCTCGTTTGATGTAACATGTCAATAGCGCAAATTCAAAACACGGGTAACGTGGCACGTAGCTTACAGATTTCCTTCTGGTAAATATTATAAGCATGGTGAGTTGGTGACTGCTGACAAAAATTAATGCAATCTACACGCGAATTAGGTCATTTGGTTAAAGGCAAGAATGTAAGTTCGAAAAGATTCAACAACAATAATGCACTATTAATGCTTTGAGCACACATACTTAAAACTTGAATAAAATTCAACTTTAGATGGACTTACCTTATAATTAGACAGGAACATCACCCCGGTAGAGATCCCAAAGACTCGAAGAATGGGTTGGATATTTCAGTATGAACTTTTGAGTGAATTTGTCTTCCGTCAGACAGATAAATGTAGGTATATAAAAGTCTGTCAGCAAATTCTTCTCTTTCAGTGACATAACCACTTTACACCTCGGAATAATCCTTTTATCCAACGAATACATACATAGGTTTGGACTATTAATCAAGTCCTCGGGTTTAAGATCCATAGTATTAACAAAAAACTCAAAGGTGCGCCTCAGTTTCTCCTCCGACAGCGTAAAAAAAAGTGGGTTGCGTGCCATGACAGACGCAATATCTTTATCAGACCACCCTAAACTCTTCAAAATTTCAACTTTCTTCTTCCACTTCGACTCCCTCATCGACAAAACCGCGATAAGAGCTTGAAGAAACATATTGTCACCCGGCTCAATCCCATACTCTCTAGCAGTCACAACCCCGTACTGAATCCAACCAACAGAACAAAGCAACGGCCTAGGGTTCCACGTAAACAGTTTCAAAATACTACTCATTGGGATTCCTTCCCCTAACAAAAACTCGATATTAGGCGGTAAAATCTTCCATAGCTCAGAAGTCAATATCCTTGGAACCCTCCTAACAACAACCACACATGTGGCCTGATCAATTTTCAGCGACTCTCTCAAATACTCGTAATTCGGAATCATCCGATTAACCAAACTATACCCCAAAATTGTTGGATTCTTAACAACGAAATCAGTTAAAACACTACCCACAAACCCAATTTCATTAAGGAATTTGAATTTAGGTTCAAGAGTTGATTCTACATTATATCTAAAAATCAGAGGAACCTTTTTTTGAATAATAGCAATCTGGGTATCAGTAAAATGATGTTTTTTGAAAAGGGTAATCACAGATTGCTCTTTTTTTGAAGAAATTTGTTCAATTTTTTTCTGGGTTTTTGATTTTAATACTAGTTTAGTTGTTGTTGCTACTGGTTTAAATGTTTTTGTTGGGATTGACCTAATTTGCAGGGAATAAAAGAGTGAATTTAATGGATAATTAGCTACTTTAAGAATCATTTATATTCAAATTAGAACTAATAATATACAATTAAAAGGTGAATGAAATCAAAAACAGAGCAAATCGTTTACCTAAGCAGTTATAAGCGATGGTGTAGTGAAGGGTGTTGGAGAATGAAATGCAGGAAGCAATCAAAGAGAGAATGAATGAATGAATGAACTGACAAGGAACAAAAAGAGTAGATTGTATTGTACAAAGAAGATATGGTTAGGATGTCATGTAACTAAATATGCCGATAAGGTTCAATTTTTATTGAATACGGAGTAGTTATCTTCGGAAATGCGAATCCGTTAGAAGTTGAAGACGGATATGCAAAGAACATTATTTACGGGTGTTTCATTTTTCCCACCCGTCTTTTCATTTGCCGAATGTGAAAGGACATTATTGACGGATAGTTCCGTCACAAGTAAGATGTTTTGCGTTATCTTTTAGTTAATTTATTATACGATGTTTCATATATTGACCTATATAAACATATTAATCCATCCGTTTGTATTAATTTAGGAATTACGAAAATTCTTGCTTTAGACGGATCAAAATAAGACAGATCAAATGTCATCATATTTTTAATAGATGTAATTCATGTAAATGTTATAACTTGAGGATATAACATTTTTACCCTGAAAATTACCCTAGCATTTTATCAAAAAATGGTAGCATTTTATTATAAAATGGCTATATTTAGTCTGTTTTATTTTGGACGGAAAATTAGTCCGTCTGACATAAAAATTTGCGAATTAATTGTTCATGTCATAGTAGTATGATTATTAGACAATCTAACAATCGTAAAATTGTAAAAAGTTATGCAACCATTAAAAATTCACAAATTTTAGAATAAAACAGTTCCATACCGTAAGATATCTACTTTTATAGCAAGTTTGCTCATTTAATACTAAAAAAATGAATTCTTTTTTTTATATAATGAGACCGTCTTTCGCGTATGGAAGTCTCACACAAGAATTACGGTTAAAAATTAGCAGTTTGAAAACCGGTAACCCTAGCTGTCCCTAGCACACAGAAAAGGGGCCAAAAAAAAGTTGGCCCAACTCGGCCTCCCTCACGAGCATACTCAAGTGTTCATGGCCGCTCGTCTCTACCAGCCTGACCTGATTATACCTAACTCGTTTAGGTTAACGGAATGATCCCCTCTACTCACTCGGCCTGGACGACCTCTTCACGGGTATATTCTTATCGTACTACATAACATCATGCTCACATTATGTCATCACAAAATTCTTATATAAGACAGACCGTAATCGAGCACATTTTAAAATAGTCCTCCCTCCATAAACCCGTTTTCTTCCCATTTCGATAAAATTTCAATAAACTTACAGCCTCGAGAATGTTGCACCAAAAAAATGTATTAAAGCCTCCCCACCAAAAAAAAAAGTTACAAAATATGTCAATTAACTAGCTCAAATTCGAGGATATGAACGAAACATGCTCCATTTATCCATCTTTTGTTCTATCAACCACTATCTTTTGTTCTATCGCCCTATCGCCCAGCAAAGACGCCAAAGCTTCCAAGTTTTCCAACAACCCCATTATATTGATAGTTCGGTGTAGGAATGCGCAGACGGTTCTTCTGTGGCTTAGTCATACAACGAGGATTGTAGCCAATATCATTTGTCCAGGGGCGAAAACAACATAACATCCATCTATTTTTATGTCAAAATAAAAATGATTCATTACTTGCAAAGGCATGTAATATTGTTAAGCATAATAAGGAAATGATAAAGAAGGAAGAAGTCTCGAAACGTGACCACTGACCACCAACAACTAGGGGTGAGCAAAACCGTATACCCGGTACGGTTTTGAAAATGGTTTTAAAAATCGCTATACGGATCCGATACGATTTAACCGTATATATGGTTTTCGGGTACCCGGAAAAACCATGTATACGGAACCCGTATATACGGATACAGTTTGGTGAGAAATGCTCAATTAAATATTGTAGTTATTCAAGTGCTAATAATTACATCTAACATGCCTAGATCTAATGAAAGATATTAAAATAAGGTATAAGTCATAAAAAACCATTAAAAGTGGAAGTTGAAAGTTGAACTTTGCGTATCATTAATTTTTTTATACAAAAATTTCAAACCGTGTCGAAAACCGTATATACGGTTTCGTTTTTGCCCGACCCGAATACGGTACGGTTTTGTGAAAACCGTATCGTATATACGGATTTCCGTATCGTATATACGGAAATTCGTATAATTCAAACCGTATAACCTATCGTATCCGTATTATAAAACCGTATTGGAATTTTTTGCTCACCCCTACCAACAACCGCGCTTAATTAAAACTGAAACTGTTACTAATGATATATAAACATGGTGTAGTTGTCAAAGGTGCTCGTTCTGTTGAATAACCTCCTTGATTGGCTTCCCGGAAACAACTAACACACCACAAACAACCTCAGAGATCAACAGTAAATCCAAGAGTTCGGGCCCTATTAACAGCAAGACAAACAGATTCACAAATTAATATATTTGTATGATTGAACGACATTATTGGCCGCTGGTAGTACATCAAGAAACTATTCTGCATTCATAGCTTTGTTTTTTTTCTTTTGACAACTATACTCGTTGTAGGGTTTCAGATCTAGAGTTACAGTATGTGACTCCATAACAAATTAGCCGTAATGTTTACTAGGATCAAGGGTCGGGAACCTAGAGTTCTCTTCAATAACAACCCTAATCCTCCCCCAAACCCCTCAATCCAAACAAACCCTAAAGATACGGAGATGCACAACGACCTCAAATTTATGTTATGCGCTATGTTTATGTTTCGTATGATATACCATGTAAATAATGCAAATTCAAAAAAGGGTAACTTGACTTCCTCCTGGTAACCATGGCGCGTAGCTTACAGATCTCCTTCTGGTAAGTATTTATAAGCATGGTGAATGCTGTCAAGAATCGAAATTATCTATACACAAATTAAGGTCATTTAGTTAGAGTGTAAATTCAAAAAGATTCAACAACAATCTATGTTACTCCGACTCTTCTAATTTCCTCGTGTACCCGTGTCCGACATTCAACACTCGGACATGGGTATGACACATGGACACCTCATTTTAGACCAAAAAGTGCATATTTTTCAATAAAATAGCAGAGTCCGACACTTGGACACGTACCCATGTCAGGTACTTCTAAGCGAGTTTGAGTAACATAGACAACAATCATTACACTACTAATACTTTCAACATATATACTCGAGAACTTGAAGAGAATTCAACTTTACACGGACTTACTTCAGAATCAGACAGAAACAGGAACAGCACCCCGGTAGAGATTCCAAAGACGCGAAGAATGGGTGGGAGGTTTCGGTATGAACTTTTGAGTGAATTTGTCTTCATTCATACGGAGTAATGTAAGGTATATGCAAGCCTTCCAGCAAATTCTTCTCTTTGAATGCCATAACCAATTTACACCTCGGAATCGTCCTTTAATCCAGCGAATGAATGCATACATAGGATGTGAAGTGGATATGGCATTGAAAGAGAAGAATTAACCTGCAATATCCTTGTAACCCTCCTAACAACAACCAAAATCTCGGCTTTTCATCGACTTTCTTAAATACTCATAATTGGAATCAAACTACTTCATAAAATCATTGGATTCATAACAACAAATCAGGTAAAAAATTATCCACAAAATCAATAATAGCTATCTAGGGTATCAGTAAAATTATGTTCTAGAATTGATTCTAGATCTGAGCAAGCTTTTTCCCAATAACAGAAATCTGGGTATCACTAAAATAATGTTATTTGAAAAGGGTAATCAACTAATCACAGATTGTACTTTTACTGATGAAATTTCTTCAATTTTTTTCTGGGTTTTTGATTTTGATACTAGTTCAGTTGCTATTGCTACTGATTTTAATGTTTTTGTTGCGATTGACCTAATTTGCAGGCAATAAAACAGTGATTTGAATGGATAATTAAACACTTTACGAATCAAATACATGCAAATTACAATTAATATAAATCAAAGAGAGAGCAAACCGTTTACCTAAGGAGTGGGTAGTGTAGGGTGTGGAGAATGAACGGCAGGAAGAAATCAAAATTAGGGTTTTGGTTTTGTGTGATTGACAGATGATTCTTTCATTGCGGCAGAGGATCATATTTAAAGTGTTTATGGCCGCTCTCTAGTCTCTACCGGCCCGACTTGATTAGACTAACTCGCTTACCTTAATGGGATGGTCTCGACTCACTTAGCCTGGAGGGCCTTCTCACGGGCATACTCATATCATTATTATAAACCTCCGCCTATATCTTGTGTTTTTAGTTTGGCTAAGTGTCGGTGAGAATAGTAAATTTTTAGCCAAGGTTGGCTAGAGCTCGAACTCGAGCTCGTTTTCACCGAGCCGATTCCAAGGATTTGTCGAGGCAGCTTAGATCATTTACAATCATAGTTGTAGGTAGAGTTGGACAATATAGCGGGTCAGCTCGGCCCGGCCCAGTTCTACTACGTGGGCCAATTTTTCTAGCCCACATAGAGATAGGGCTGGGCCAGCCCAGCCCGGTAGCGAATAGGGTCAGGCCAGGGCCGGATTTTGTTAGTCCAGCCCTATCCCCAGCCCTGTGTGAAATGCAGCCCGGCCCGACCCAACCTACTAATAAAACTAACACAATTAACATAAATATAGCCCACAAACACAACTAGCAGCCCTATAGGGCTGAGCCAGGGTTGATTTTTCCTAGCCCGGCCCGCCCTAGCCCAACCCTATATCATTTTAGGGCCGTGCTAGGGCTGACTTTCTTCAGCCCGGCCCGCCTCTGGCCCGCCCATTGTACAGGCCGTTGTAGGTAGAGCTGTACAATGGGCTGGGTCAGGCCGGGTCGGGCTGAAGAAAGTCAGCCCTGGCACGGCCCTAAAATAATATAGGGCTGGGCTGGGCCAGGTCAGGAAAAGTCAGTCCTGGCCCAGCCCTAGAGGGCTGCTAGTTGTGTCTGTGGGCTGTATTTGTGTTAGTTTTATTGGTGGGCGGGGTTGTGCTACATTTCACACAGGGCTACGAACAGGGCTGAGCTGACAAAATCCGGCCCTGGCTCTGGCCTTATTTGCTACCGGGCTGGGCTGGCCCAGCCCTAGCCCTGTGTGGTCTAGAAAAATTGGCCCACGTAATAGAGTCGGGCCGGGTCGGGCCGAGCGAGCCCGCTACGTTGTCCAGCTCTAGTTGTAGGATCCAAGTCCATACTTAATAGCGCCGCTGTCTAGTTAGACGGAAAATGTTGTCATTTCATCTTAGTTTACTTTTACTTTACTTTTAGGTTAGTAAGCTTTAATCCAATAGAACGGAGCTGAACACCTAAACTCGCTAAAAATGGAAACGAATAATGACGTTGCATGTCGCATCCCTTTATTGGATGACAGCTCCAAAAATGTGTGCCAAAACTCATGTAGAGTGAGTCGTAAGTTAAGTCTTCGATTTTAAAAACTCAAAAACTCAACTCAACCCTTTGGTAAATTACTGGTAGTTTGAGTGACTCCTGTTTTATAACTACTAATAATTTTACCCTTATTTCAATGCCTTAAAAAGCCTGTGCTACTTCCTTAAATAGCTCCCGCAACTTGAAGGGTGTTAGCTATAAAAAAAATGTTTCGAATGATTCATATTCCACAAGAAAATGTAGTACACCCATTTTTGTTAGCCGTTTTACAAAGGGTAAATGCCAAGTCAGAAGCCACAGTAACTCAGTAAGCGCTCCGGGAAAATTACTGCATCAAGAATGTTTCGCCAAACTGAAAGATGTATTCAGGACTCAGAAGACATGAAGTATCGACAAAAAACAGTTTTGAGGATATGAATGAAACATGCTCCGTTTATCTATCCCACGTTTCATCTGCCATCCTCTCTGCATTGCAGTTACATCGCCCAACCAAAATGCCAAGCTTCAATAAGCGACCCCATTTAATGGTTCGTAGATCTGTAACAGAGAAATGGTAGTTAGGTGCAGGAATGCATAGACGGTTCTTCTGATTGTGGTTTGGTCATACAACCGGGAATGAAACCAAGATCGACTTCAGTGAGGCGTTTAGAGTTCTCTTCGATAACATTACCAAAAGATGACAGTGAATCTATTTAACTAATCAAGGGAAGTAAACATGTTACATAAGTACATGAGCAGGCAGCTTTACATCAAATCATGTCATTGATTTGATCAACTGGCTTGTATACATTAGACGACTTGAATAGGACTCTAACGATACAGATACACAATGGCCTAAACTCTATACTATGCGCTGCGTCTCGTTTGATGTAACACGTCAATAGCGCAAATTCAAAACACGGGTAACTTGATATCCTTGCGGTAACTGTGGCACGTAGCTTACAGATTTCTGTGACTGCCGGCAAAAATTAATGCTATGCTTTGAACACACATACTTAAAACTTGAATAAAATTCAGCTTTAGATGGACTTACCTTATAATTAGACAAGAGCAGCACCCCGGTAGAGATTCCAAAGACTCGAAGAATGGGCTGGATGTTTCAGTATGAACTTTTGAGCGAATTTGGATTCAGGCATACAGATACAAGTAAGTATATGAAAGCCTTCCAGCAAATTCATCTGTTTCAATGACATAACCACTGTACACCTCGGAATAATCCTTTTATCCAACGAATACATACATATGGTGGAATTATTAATCACGTACTCCGGTTCAATATCCATAGTTTTAACATAAAACTCAAAGGAGCGCCTCAGTTTCTCCTCCGACAGTGTCAAAAAAAGTGGGTTGCGTGCCATGGTAGATGCAATATCTTTATCAGACCACCCTAAACTCTTCAAAATTCCGACTTTCTTCTCCCATTTCGACTCACTCATCGACAAAACAGCCGTAAGAGCGTGAACAAACATAATCTCACTCGGCTCAATCCCGTACTCTTTAACAGTCACAACCCCATACCGAATCCAACCAACAGGACAAAGCAACGACCTAGGGGTCCTCGTTAACAGTTTCAAAATACTACTCATTGGCATTCCTTCCTCTAACAAAAACTGTACATTAGGCTGTAAAATCTTCCTAAGATCAGAAGTCAATATCCTTGAACCCCTCCTAACAACAGCCAAACTTGTGGCCTCATCAAATTTCATTGATTCTCTCAAATACTCGTAATTCGGAATCAATCGATTAACCAAACTACTCCCTAAAATTGATGGATTGTTAACAATCAAATCAGGTAAAAGACTACCCACAAACCCAATTTCATTAAGGAATTTCAATTTAGGTTCAATAATTGATTCTACATTATATCTAAGAACCCTAGGACTGTTTTTTTTAAGTTTAGCAATCTGGGTATCAGTAAAATAATGTTTTTTCAAAAGGGTAATCACAGATTGCACTTTTTTTGAAGAAATTTCTTCTCTTTTTATCTGGGTTTTTGATTTTAATACTAGTTCAGTTGTTGTTGCTACTGGTTTAAATGTTTTGGCTGGGATTGGCCTAATTTGCAGGGAATTAAACAGTGATTCTAATGGATAATTAGACATTTTATGAATTGTTTACATGCAAATTACAAGTAATAATATAAAATTAAAAGGTGAATGTAATCAAAGAGAGAGCAAATTGTTTACCTAAGCAGTGGTGTAGTGACTAGTTAAGAGTGTTGGAGAATGAATTGCAGGAACAAAAAGAGGAGATTGTATTGTACAAAGAGGAGTGGATAGGATGACATGGAAGGAAATATGCTGATAAGGATGCCATTGTTCAATTTTTTATTAATTTATTATACAATCCTCTCATATATAAACATACATTAAATATCATCACATGTTAAAGACCGATAATGTTCGTCTCTCGATATGTAAGTGACATTATTTATGGAGTGTTCCATTTTTCCCTCGTTTTGATTGTTTTTTTTTTAGGTTCAAATGAGCGCACTAAGTCGCGGATGAGAATCGAATCCCCAACTTCGTGGTTGGGGTAAGAGCGCTCTTACCACTCGAGCTAACTCTTGTTCTCCCCTCGCTTTGATTGTGAAGGAGGCGCCCTGTGTCTTCAACTTCTGATGGTTTGTCACAAGCAAAAACCAGTTTGATATACATAGTTGGTAGATTATTGAGTTTTGTTTAAGAGATACGGGGTTCAATCCCTATTATCATCACCTGTTTTATAATTTTTTTTAGGCTCTGGCCATGTGTATTTGTCGGTTATTTCAAATATATATGAAAAAATTGCTCCATATATGATTTGACCTCGAACTTTCAAATGACCTAACAAGTTCTAAAATCATCAACCACTCTACATATATTTTGAATTTAAAGTATTTTAGAGAAAACATTACTTTTCGAACAAAGATATCTATACAACCAATTATTCTTTCATTCTTTTACTTATATAATAACTAATTTCGAAAAAAAAACTTCAAAAGATAAAAATGTTGTCTCAGAAGTGCGTAAATAACCCGTTATCATGATCATATTACATCATATATTACAGAAACTTAAATCAACACTCACACAATCACATTCCACGAGATTATAACCCGTTATTTAATATCATTATTCATTAATACATTCATCAACATTATTAATCGCATTAGTGTAATATTGAACACTAAGCACAGTCTCGTGACAATTTAAGTAAAAACACAAATTCTTATATAAGACAGGGTGATAGACCGTCATCAAACACATTAATAATACCCATTGTATCCAGGAGCATAGCCATGTCCATAGTTGCCATAACCATGTGTTGGTCCATTATCATAATAATGATAACTTGGGTTGTAGTCCCATGAACTTTGATTTGGGACCAGTCGTTCACGGTGCATAGCCCAATCTTCTAACTCGTATTTGGCCCCTTGAGCCGGCGATATTGGATTTTTTCGGTTTTCAAATTGGTTTTCAAGTGCCTCTTGTAGGTTCCAACCATGTTGGTGAGACATTATATTACACTATCGGTTAATTTTCTGAAAAATGATTTTATAATAAGTAAGAAGTAACTAGCATAATTCTACGCAATGCGAGGTGAAGTAAATGGTTTCTATTTATAGTTGCCAAAAAGGTGGGTTGTAGCAACTTCTACATTTAGATAAGTCGGAATAAATTCTTTTGGTTATAGCTTTGTTGAATCGACATAGAATTTTTTGGGTTGGATCACGTTGAATTAGATTCTTCAATCGTGATTTTAGTGGAATAAAGAAGACAACGACGATACATGTAAGTTTTCATCACTCGTAACTCAATAAGGCAATGTTTAACACAAAAAATTATTCTAAAGGAGGACACAACTCTTTTTAATTTAACTCTGAACTGATAGGAAGGTTTTACGAAGCGATTTAGATCATGAGTTATTGGAGGCTGCCATGATTTGAATCCGTTACCTTTGGTTAGACTAACTCTGATACCATGATGGATGAATCATTTCAAACTCAACCTTATGGCTATGGTTGAGCTCAACTTTTATATTTATTCCTATTAATAATGAGGTTGACCTAAAATTCTTAAAAGCTATTATCATCTACGCATGTCAACGAACCTTTTCATGCTACTATTTTAGGACGTACAAATTAGCAAATAGCATAAGAAACACTCGAGTTAGACAATATGCGCCTCTAAAAACTGTAAATTAGTCTCCTCGAAAATTGTCTCACATTATAACTTTATAAGTACGAGGTGATGGACTCGTTTACTTATTAATTAACCTCACACGGAGTACAAATTAGTAATTGGTAAAGAACACCGCTTGAAGTAGATAACAAATTAACAATCCTCTCAACTAAAGCAGCAGAGCTAAGAATAGGTTAAAATTGGGCAAATGATTCTCATTGCACATCTACGGTTATTTCCTAACTTCATTTTTGCAATCAATGAACGTATATATCAATTACTCGAGATATTCCCTATAAACACACAAAATGAAAATAATGTCGCATAAATATCCACATTCTCCATACTTAATCTAATCTTACATCAAATCAATTTTACCGATGTTTTGCAACTTCACTTATATATTATTTCAGAATAACAAACCCTAATCTATACATATCGCGCAAATTAACAAACTTACTCCATAATCACATTCCGCAAAACTTTATTTCCAATTTAAATGCACCGAGATTTTGCAACTACAACTAGACATTATTTCAAAATAATAAACCCTAATCCCTACTTACCGCGCAAATTAACAAACTTTAACACCCCATAACCACAATTTCCGCGTAACTTTATCTTCAACATAAACCTTTTTCCATTTAAATCAAATTTCTCTTATAACATTTCTCTTTAAAATACTCAACCGAATCAAATCCTAAATACATCTGATATTTTAACATTTTATACAAAAATTATCGTATTTTTTTTATTACCTTGACACAAAAATTAAGAAAAATACATTAACACATTTGTCGAAAATATATAAACATAACAGTAAGAAGAAAATTATAAGAGTGTGCTGCAAAAAACTTCAACTTTTGATCCCCTTTTCTCCTTCAAATTCAACCATTACTCGATAAAAAATCGTTCGTAAATCGTAATCTTCAATCTTCAATTTTTAACTTCAAGATTATTGCGGAGAAACGACGATTATCGAACTACCGAAGTTTTGATCTCAGCTCCGAATCTAAAGTGCTTTATGTTCTTCAGGTAATCCGATCAATTTTTATGTAATTTTTGATAGCATTGATGTTCAATCAATCGATGATATTTAGTTCATGATATAATCATATTTTTTCCGATTTTTTTGAGTTATTATTTGTTTTATGAAGTGATTTTTGCTTAATTTACGAGGAAAATGTTGAATATGCTGAGAATCGAATTGAATTTGATTGATTGATTAATTGATTGATTGATTTTTGATTGATTGATTGATTTCAGTGTGAAAAGAGTTTGATTCGAGTGAGAAATGGAGAGTTTACAGCAATTGGAGGCGTTGTGTGAGAGACTGTATAACTCGCAGGATTCGGCGGAGAGAGCGCATGCTGAGAACACTTTGAAATGTTTCTCAACGAATGTGGAGTATATTCCACAATGCCAGTACATTTTGGATAATGCATTGACGCCTTACGCGTTAATGCTCGCGAGCTCTAGCTTGTTGAAGCAAGTTACTCTTCATTCACTGCCGTTGCAGCTTCGTCTTGATATCAGTAATCATTTGCTCTTTTACCTCGGTTTTTTATTTTATGCACGGATATTTGTTGAAATTGATGAATGAATGTCTATTATTAATTTTGGTTAATGCACGAGTTGGTTGAAATTGATGAATGAATGTCTGTTATTGATTTTGGATAATGCACGAGTTGGTTGGAATTGATGAATGAATGTCTGTTATTAGTTTTGGATAATGCACGAGTTGGTTGAAATTGATGAATGAATGTCCTATTAATTTTGGATAATGCACGGGTTGGTTGTGATGAATGAATGTTTGTTATTGATTTTGCATAATGCACGAGTTGGTTGAAATTGATGAATGAATGTCTGTTATTGATTTTGGATAATGCGCGAGTTCGTTGAAATTGATGAATGAATGTCTTGTAAATTTTGGATAATGCACGAGTGAGTTGAAATTGATGAATGAATGTCCTATTAATTTTGGATACTACACGAGTTGGTTGAAATTGATGAATGAATGTCGGTTTTGAATTTTGGATAATGTACGAGCTGGTTGAAATTGATGAATGAATGAATGAATGAAGGCTACCTATAGGCATATAGATTGTTTACATAATTTATGTTTGATGACGAGAACCTGATGTTCTTAGGGAGGACTTACGGCTTTGCAGTAGTTTACTGAGTGATTTGTGTAAATTGCAAATTTTCGTTTGTTAATTTGTGCAGATCCTTTACTTTTATTTGGTCTTTTACATTGGTGTTTTATTTTATGCATGAATATTTGTTGAAATTGATGAATGAATGTCTGTTATTAGTTTAGGATACTGCATGAGTTGGTTGAAATTGATGAAATGAATGAATGAAGGTTACTTATAGGCATATAGATTGTTTGCATAATTTGTGTTTGATGACGAGAACCCGACGCTCTTAGGGAGGACTTACGGCTTTGCAGTAGTTTACAGAGTGATTTGTGTAAATTGCAAATTTCCGTTTCTTAATTTGTGCAAATCATTTATTTTAAGATTATGAGGGAGCGATTGAGTGTAAACTTTCATCTGATGATAGTAGACTAGTAGTAGTTTCTTGTATATTCACGTAGACTCATAGCAAATACGGCGTAGTAGCACTTTACTTCAGTGCTGATTAGGATCAGTAAGCAAACATGTCATCTTACCGAGTTCTTGTTTTCACTCACCGAGTCACCGACCATTACTTTCCCAACAATTTGGAAGATTGAAGTACTTTTCACATGGCTACGGTTTGCTGCCAGAGGTTCAAAAATTAATGGCATAAAATTGTGCACGAGGTGGCCAAGTGAACTTAACTTATTAGGTTATGGCTTGTAGTATATCTGTATATGAGAGTTGAAGGATCGGGAAGCATCTATAGCCGAGTAATCTCATGTATGTTTGTAGTTTACTAAAAAATGTACGTAGTTTGTGATAAACGAAATTGATGCTTAAAATAAGTCAGGAGTGTCTTAGGACTTTATTAAATTCAGTTATGTATTAAGCTCTTATGACAACCTATTGGATGGAATGAAATTGTAGGAAGGGCACTAATTATTAGCAAAGAGCTTATATTGGCTGTTTTTCGTTTATCTGTTTATGACTCACTGCTTATCCGCTTTCAATTGAATTATTTGATTGTTAGGGAACTATATCGTAAATTATTTGGCGACTAGAGGGCCTGAGTTGCAGCATTTTGTGATCCAATCACTGATTCAGCTGTTGTGCCGACTTACAAAGTTTGGTTGGTTTGACGATGATAGATTCAAAGATGTAGTTAAAGAATCCATGAGCTTTCTCAGTCAGGTGAGTGCAGGGCATGTTTATCCTTGTTAGTTGTTGCACTGTTTCATTTATAATCTGGTAGCTGGAGATTAGGCAGCCTATTTTTGAGACATGTCAGTTGAGCATCGTAATAACTTTTGCTCAGAGAGCATAATACAGCTGACATGTGAGTTGAGCATTGTAGTATGTTATACATTAAGATCTTTAGCGTCAAACTAATTTTTCTCTGCCATGAAATATTCTCGAGCTTCAGTAGTTCTCCTTTGTTATTTATATTTTGTGGATTATGTCTTCCCAAACCAAAGTGAACAGAAAAATTGTTACTCAATTTACAACATGCGTCTGTAAAACCCTTATGGTTAGCCTCAAATGCGTGGGAGGATGTCAAGCAGGGGAACTTTTATATTTTGTATGTGTTTGTTGAGATGCCTCGCTTGGCAGATTATTGCTGCTATCGTAGTAGTTATAATCAGCTGTTTTTCCCTGATGAGCATCAAATGGCGTTATTTTTTGATTGACCAAATTGAATATCTATCGATCGTCTGGTTAAAGTTGTTGCTTATTCTAAAGTGTTCCAGTGAGCCCTTGTCTGAAGAAATCACAGACATAAGCTTGTTGTCCAGTTCCATATATCAGCTAATTTTTTTTCCCTATTTTTGAACATGTAGGCAACTCCACAACATTACGCAATTGGGTTAAAGATATTAAATCTGCTCGTCTCTGAAATGAATCAGGTTTGAGTTTTACTCCCATGTAAACTCTTCCAAGGTGTTCTCCATAGTCCATACTACTATTGCGATAGCAGTAGAAGGGGTCAAAAGGATTGATAAATCCTTAGAAATAAATGTAAATACTGATGTATATTTAATTTTATAGATTGAAAAGTTGGAATTGGATGTAGGTTTCTGTGTTTATACATCTGATGACTTGTACAAATTGGTCCAGAGTCTTTGAGAAAGTCTGACTAAGGGAAATGATTAAATGTCGTTTATTTGATAGCAACAGCCTTACGCAGTTAAGTTTTTGACCTATCAATGATCTTGCAAAGGCGGTGAAGAATTTGTTCATAGTGTTTGATGCTGTCAGCTGTCACACCCTCTGTCTTTTACAGAGTATATGCTATATTTAAAGGGAATGTATAAAGTTGTGTATATTGTGGCCTTCAATAATAAGGTATATAATTGTTGACATTACGGTGAAGTATTTCAGGACTTGCTTTTCAGTAGCTGCCAGAGGGGGAATAAAACATCAAGTCATTTTTCAATTTACTTAAAACTACTTCAAATAAAGCTTATCTAAATTGCTGGCTGAAGCAAACAGCTTGCTGTCATATTTTAAACTCGTTATTTGCGTGGGAGATTAATTGTAGAATTAGTTGAGATATGGACTCTTTATCATGTCATCGTCTTAGTTCTTTTGTTCAACCTTGCTAACGGTGAGAAATGTAATCAACTTTTGCTAAAGCTCCGTTATCATTACTCTACTTGGCTGATATTTTGATTACTTTTATCTGCTTTCTAATATTATTGTACTTGCAATTTCTTTTACTAGGCTCATCCAGGATTGCCTTCAACTCTTCATCGTAGGGTGGTTTGTGCCTTCAGGGACCAGTCGTTATTCCAAATCTTCCAAATATCTCTGACATCTTTGCAGCAACTTAAAAGTGACGGTAATGTGTCAGATATTTTTCTGGTATCTACTCCAATTTATGACAATTCTGCTGGAAGTAATAGAAAGTTTGCAACTCTGAAAATAATCTAACATTTTGGCTTACATAAATAATCGAACATTTGCCACTGGATCACATTAATATCCCATAGGTCGCAGAGGTTAGAATCTTCACCACCGAGTTTGGCTGACATTAAAAATCAGTTTTCAGTCCAGCTCATCATGTAGGGGGAGAAGGGGCCTTGTATTTCCCGAGCCAGACGAGATGTAACACCTGAAAAGTAAACTCTTGTTGCTTTGTAGCAAAACACACTACAACTGGCCAATTGAAACCTTAGCTTACAGAAATTGTCCAAAGTCCGAAGACAATTCTTGGCAGCTAAGGAACTTATATACAAGTTCTTGAAGATAGCACCCGAGTCCCCAACTGTATCATACCAGTTTTTCTACGAATGTTTATTTGTAAATTTGACATCAAGTTTCCCGCAGAAATCCAAATCTATTGGTCATATCCTTTTTAAGTTGCGAGCTATGTAGTATGTACATAATTTCTCTTATAATATGCTTGTTTAGATTTGACGTCACATAATGAATGGGAACCAAGGAAGACGTGTCAGAATTTTTATCAGGACATCAACACTCCCTGAATTCCCCAATGTCAAAGGGTTAGAGCCTGAAAAGGCTAATTTAGTATGCCTAGCGAAAGCTTGACTTTCAAAAGAATGGAAGTAGAATTCAATAGCTTACTTCCATGGCTAATAAAAGATTGTGTTTACATGCCGTGCTTGGAGTACCAGAGTTTCTGTCTCCGACGAGCTATGGTTAATTATTGTACATGGAGGCAAACATCTATTAGTTTATTAAAATGGAAAGGTTTGGTTCTTCCAGAATATCTAATAAGCGGATTCTTGTCACTAACTATTAGGAGTACTTTTCTAAAGGATGCCTGATTTGCTATTTATTAACATGCAGCGGCAGGCAAGTTACAAGAGTTGGCACTTTCACTTGCGTTGAGATGTTTATCCTTTGATTTTGTTGGTACAACAATTGATGAGAGCTCAGATGAGTTTGGTGCTGTCCAGGTGAGATTACCTTCTGTTAGCAGATATGATGTCACATATTGTTGGACATTTGGCGAAGTTGATGGCCATGATATTTTACCCTTCATGTTAACGATATGCCTTGTATTGTGGCAGGTTTCTTCATCTTGGAAATCTGCTCTTGAAGACCCTTCGACACTACAGATATTTTTTGACTACTATGCAATCACGCAGCCCCCGATCTCAAAGGAGGTGAATACGTTTTTTTGCTGCGCTATGAATTGATGGCAGTTGTGCTTTGACTGCTCTCATATCTCGTTGCTTTCAGTTACATTGTTTTCCTTTGGCCAATAGGATGTTCTCCTTCTAGAGAAAACAATCAAATTGTCATTCAACATGTCTGTTTATGTTTGTTGTCAGGCTCTTGAATGCTTGGTGCGTTTGGCATCCGTGAGGCGATCAATTTTTCCCACTGACACTGCACGCTCTAAGTATTTGTCCCATTTAATGACTGGAACTAAAGAAATACTGCAAAGTGGACAAGGTATGTTGTATGTATTTACCATGGCTACCTTAAAAAAATGTATCTACCATGGTTATTAATCCCCGTGTGAGCTTGAAGATGGAAGCTAGTGGTTACTTATTCTTAGTTTAATCAAAATTCATACTCTAGGTCTTGTTTGTCATGCTTGCGTGATGCGTCATGGTTCATTCACGCTAATCAATTGAATTTTACACTACTCACTAGCCCCATGTGTTTAATTTTTATTTTTCTTTCCTTATGTCTTATCCCCCCCCCCCCCCCCCCTTGTGTGTAATCAAATTATTTTTAATCTTTTTCTTTGTATATTTGTCCTTTACTTCCATAGTTTTATAGAACCATTTTTTTGGTCTGTAGGATTCCTATCCTGACCCCAAAAATCTTTTGGGAACTTGAAGCTTTCTTTGTAACTTTTCAATTTGAGACTAATGTTTGGCTTCTGTCACTTGAAATAGGTCTTGCTGAGCACGACAACTATCACGAGTTTTGCCGCCTTCTTGGCCGTTTTAGAGTGAATTATCAGGTAAGAAAAGAACCATTGTGACCTTTCCTTGTTTGTGTGTGATGTTATGAGGTTTTTAAGTTCTGGAGGGTATTGATTGTTAATGCCAGTGATCAGTGTTTTTCTCGGATTGACTCTCTTCTTAAATGGAGGAGTAGATGAATTTGATTTTTTTTATCTATATTAATTAGCCGGTGATGATTATGCTACCTTCAATGACGCTTTAAGATCGCGCTAAGTAGTTAGAAAGGAAAAAGGAGGCGTTGCATCTATCAAAGATAATATCGAAATATATTTGTTTGGCCACGTGTTTGGGAGATTTAAGTGACATACAAGAACATAGGATGGTTAGAAGGGTGAGAAAATGAAGTGTGAGTGGAAACAGAAGATCCAAAAGACTTGAATTGGTTGAGCCGCTTGAGCGACATGTTGAAAAAAAATATTTGGCTTCAGCAAGACGGGATCACACAAATAAATAATTTAGAGAGGGCTTTGAAACAGAATTGATCCTCGATTTGAAATTAAGAAACTGAATTCATGATTACCTATCAAAAAAAATAAATTATGATTGCCAAACCAAATTTACTGTTTTTGAGAATCCATGAATTTCAAATATGGAATTTGAATACAAATACACTCTTTAAGAAATACAAATAGGGTAGGATGTCTACTAAGGACGTGTCAATTCATTCTCTTCATGTAAACCATCTTCAAACTTTAAAGTTTGATCTATAAAATAATAGTGCAATCGAATGAAAATGCAAAATTCTGCAATTATTAGTTCACATCAGTCCACAGTAACTCGCAAAAGCAATTTCAGCCTCAACATTTAGCACTTCTTGAACCGCTATCTCTAGTCAGTGCTCAACCCCACCAATTGCATCTTGAACAAATAGCTGACGCAAAAAAAAAGAGCTCAACCTCTCCTATTTCTGGCCATCTCTTCTTTCCTGACTTCCCCTCTTCGTTTTTTCCCACCTCATTGTAACTATCAATTAGATGCTTAATGTTAGCTATCTCCAAATCAGGCGAAGGATTTGTTTATGGCTTATGTAGTTATGTGTGGTTAGTTCCTTGCTGAGGACTAGTGTCTGAATTTGATGACCTGATGTCTAGATAATTTTTGCATTGCAGTTGCAAGAGCTGGTGAGTGTGGAAGGTTATAGTGACTGGATACAACTTGTGGCACAGTTTACATCAAAATCTTTGCAATCTTGGCAGGTTGATTTCTGTAATCCTAGCAGGTTGATTTCTTTGATTGTGATGCTTATCTACCTTTTTGCATTGTGAAAATCATCTGACTAGTGTATTATTCCATTAAATCTTTTTACTGTCAAACTCAATGCTAAATGTGGTGTTAATGATTGTGGCTTTTTTTTTTGTTTGTCCTGTGATGTAAAGTATGCTAATTGATTCTTCTACACAAATAGGAGGCTCGTGTAAGTCTGACAATTTTTATATTTATATATGAACATTGGGATACAATGCTGGTTAAGTTGTTCATCCTTAAGTTTCTTGAACATGTTTGCTCCTGTTCAACAGTGAATTGATTTATCGTCTCCTTTGGTTGTGTTTGTATTTTTGGATGTTTTTTTAGTTTGATATATTTGTTTTGTGAAAAGCTGTTTTCTTCCTTTTATTTATGGGTGCGGTCGGTCTACAGTGGGCCAGCAGCAGTGTATACTACCTTTTAGGTTTGTGGTCAAGGTTGGTGGCATCTGTACCGTATTTGAAGGGTGATGCACCGAGTTTGCTTGATGAGTTCGTGCCTAAGATTACTGAGGGCTTTATCACGTCCAGATTTGACTCTGTTCAGGTCTGACCTTAACTTCGTGCCTTCTGGTTTTCTTCACTTTGAAATTTGAATAGCAAAATTTAGCCTGTTTTTTTCCCTCTTTTAGGCTGCTCTTCCGGATGACCTTTCTGAAAATCCTCTCGACAATGTTGAACATCTTCAGGATCAGCTTGATTGTTTTCCTCATCTTTGCAGATTTCAGGTTGAGTTTTTTCTTTTGTTTTGATCAATTGCTCTCTGTATCTCGCATCGCTTTTAGTTAGCAAAGAGGCGATATCTTCATCAATTCACCATATAAATATAGATTCTTACACTGAAAAAAATTGCCTGTTTTCTTTTCAACGATCTTCACTTTTGTTTTATTTTGTTTGCAGTACGAAACCAGCAGTCTCTATATTATAAAAGTTGTAGAGCCTATTCTGCAAAGCTATACGGTATTATCTCATTTTGGGTTCCCCAGCTATTCTTGTTCAATATTTGCAGGGGTTTTATAACAGGTAATGCTGTTACAGGAAAGAGCGCAGATGCCGACTAACGATGGCATGGAGCTGTCCATAATCGAAGCCAAACTTACCTGGATTGTTCATATGATAGCTGCTATTCTTAAGATCAGGCAGTGTACTAGCTGCAGGTAGAATCCTCTGACTCGTGCTTTACTATTCTTGTTAGCTTGTGCACGGTTATCTTTGCTCTTTCCTGAATCTTAATCACATTTCTATCTTTTTTCTTTATCGCAGTGCAGAGTCACAAGAGGTCATAGATGCCGAACTTTCAGCTCGTGTTTTACAATTAGTCAAGGTCACAGATAGTGGTTTGCACATCCAGGTATCTGTATACTCAGGCTTCATATATTATACATTTAATTACTACTATTTGAATGGGAAACTTTAGAAGTTATTTATGAGGTAATCAAAGTGTATTAGAGGTATAGCTCATAAGCTAGTGACTATAGAGAGCTTCTAATTGGAGTAATGCTGAGTATGTCCGCCTCCCTACCTCGCAGTAGATGGGGACTTTTAATAAGGCATTGAGGTATTGTTCTTTCGTTCTTTGGGTGCTCAATTGAAGAGGAGCATAAGGTGGTGATACCTATGTACAAAACTGGACTTTTATAACGGACACCTATGTTATGAAAAGAGCGTTTTCTCTTTTCTTTCTTGAATATAATTGATTCGCTTAAAGTTATTGAGTGCTTCTTGCATGTTTAATGTTTTCATTTCTCTTCTGATGGGTGCTCAGTGTCGGCAGATATCGAATTTTTTTCATGTGTTGAATGCACTTTGCAGAGGTATGGTGAATTGAGCAAACAGAGGCTAGACCGTGCGATACTGACCTTTTTCCAGAATTTCAGAAAGTCGTATGTTGGTGACCAGGCCATCCAGTCCTCCAAGGTAACAATTAACAAACAATGAACGATTTAAAATTCTTTGTACCCTGTTATTTTGTTTGTAATTATGGTAAAACGCTATCCTTTGTGCAGCTATTGTATGGTCGTCTATCAGACCTTTTGGGGCTCAGTGATCATTTGGTTTTATTAAATGTCATTGTCAGTAAGATTGCAACAAATCTGAAATGTTACACAGAGGTGAGTCTTGGGTGCTCTTCTGTCATTTGATTATCACAGTTGTCTGAGCTAACCTTTATTCCTTCATTATGTTTATAGAGTGAAGAGGTGATTGAGCATACATTAACTTTATTCAATGAACTGGCATCTGGGTAAGTGAAAGGGACTGTGTTCTACCTGAAGATGTCGTCTGCTTCTGCAAGATTTTTCAAGAAAATAAAAAGTTTGAGCTACTAACGGGTTCATGTCTTGTTTCTTTAATCTTTTTGTTTGATCAATTATGTAGCTATATGACCGGAAAGCTTCTTCTGAAGTTGGATACTGTCAAGTTCATAGTTTCAAACCATACGGTATTCTGTCTAGTCCATAATAATGTATCTGATGCCTCTGAGTTAGCAGAAATGAGTGACACATGTTTTGGACTTCTGATGTCAGAGGGACCATTTCCCATTTCTAGAAGAACGCAGGTGCTCTCGCAGCAGAACAACTTTCTACTATACTATTGGTTGCTTAATTTTCATGGAGGACAGCCCTGTGAAATTTAAATCATCAATGGAGCCTCTTCTAAAGGTATGGCCATTTTTCATTAGAGGTGCAACTAGGGAAACAAAAAGTAAAAGAACAAGAGATCCTTGGTTATAAAATAATTTTGGATAGCTAATTAGAACTTTTATAAAGGAACGGTTACTAGATGGAGGTAAAGTGAAAAAAAAAGATAAAAAGGAGATAATAAGAGGAGAGTAAAAAATGAGAGAGGGCACAAATGATATAGGGGAAAATCGAAAGTGAATAGTTACAGAAGGGATCAGTGAGACTGAATGAGGGGTTAGAAAGAAGTAAGAAAAGACATTGAAAACGAAAAAAAGTGGAAACAAGGAAAATAAGAGCCAAACGGGGGGAAATATGCGTAAGAGTGCTCTTCGAATCTTTGTCTACTTCATTGGCTTCTTAGCACCTGCCTAACCGTTTTGAACAAAGCGGTTAAATACAAGTAGTTAATAACTTAATATGCCTCTCTTTAAACACCTTAACACGTAACTCCATTTGCCTCTACAACCTTTTTTTCTTCAAAGCATCAAAGAATGGTCTGTGTATTCATTCACTTTCATCGTCTTCTGAGTTTGTTAATACAAATGAACCCGTAAAGTCGTCACACTTTGTAAGGAAATGAATATTATGTATACAGCATACAACACTGAAATCTTTGAGATATTCAGCCATCACTGTAAGAAAATGGAATAGTTTATAGTACAGCACAATACATGGTGTTTACATATGAATTTTCTGGTGCAGAAAGTGACAGTTTGACTGTACTTGTTGCATGATTCTAGTGTTTCCTTTCTGATTATTTGATATTGCCTTGTTCTTAGGTTTTCATATCTTTGGAATCGGTTCCAGATACCATGTTTCGCAGTGACAATGTTAAGTATTCATTAATTGGTTTAATGAGGGACTTGAGGGGTATTGCTAAGGCCACCAATAGGTAAATCTTCAGCGTTTCTTTCTTTATTTTCTCTTGTATCCCACATAGTAGGTTGACCTTGTCTATCTCTTGAAAATTTTCAGCCGCAGAACGTATGGACTTTTGTTTGATTGGCTGTATCCTGCACGCATGCCGCTTCTTTTGAGAGGCATTTCACATTGGGCTGACACCCCTGAGGTATGATAACTTGGAATCTATCGTTGTCTTATCATGTCAGGTGATGTTCATATGATGTATGTTTAGATTTTTTTTCGTCAATGTTATATTTGTTTATGTTCTTACATAGGAGGAGCTTTTATGATGGATTGGTGTATGGAATATTAAGTTAAGGAAGAGTATGGATAACCCTTTACTCCAATTTTTGATTTGTTGAAGCTTGGAGAGTAAAAACTGCAAGTATGAGGGAAGGTTTTGGCAAGGGAGAAGGATGAACAATGATAGTGTGGAAGAAGAATGGATAGAGGGAAGAAGGGTAGGAGAGGGAAGGTCGGTGTTCTTTTTGCTGTTTGTTTGGGGGAAGGTGGACACAAAATTGTGACAACGGAACTATTTTAAGTCCTGTCCAGTGACATACGGAGTAGATTAGCATTTGAAATTATTCATTGGTAGGATTAACGCTTGAAATATCAATAGTTGAAATTAGTGTTGTGCCATTCGCTTCTGTGATTGAACGTGTTGCACTATCAATTCAGTCTTTGACAACTGTTTTTGGATAAGAGCTTTCTTCCTCACTTGAATTGGTTGAATGCTTGCTGAAGTGCTTATCTTTTTCTACTGCATACCCAGTATTTGTATGAGTCCCATCTAGCCTTATAACTTTACAAGTCACCTGCCATAGTTCTTTTCACACTCATTATTTACAGCAATTTTTGAGGCGTTCAGTAGGGACATTCGAACAGTCTCTTTCCCGATAACACAAAGGAAGACTGTGTAGTGTGTACGTTAGGCCCCCCCTTGCCCTGCCTTAGATCTAGTTTTATTGCTGACTTGTTTCGTTAGAATTTTTCATTGTTTATAGTGCTAAATATCACACTCAGTTGACAATTTGTTACACTACGCAGGTCACGACCCCTTTGTTAAAATTCATGGCTGAGTTTGTGCTCAATCGAGCTCAACGTCTGGCATTTGACTCCTCTTCTGCCAACGGAATTCTGCTATTTCGAGAAGTAAGCAAATTGATAGTGGCTTACGGCTCGAGAATAGTATCTCTTGTAAATGCGCCTGACATCTATTCCTTCAAGTACAAGGGAATATGGATTTGCATTACTATTTTGACAAGAGGTGGTTGTACTTTCCTTGTTTAACTTCCACAATAACATATATGAGATGGTTGTACATCTGAGACCAACCCATTAACCATATAATTAAGTATTGTTGATTTCAAGTGTCTAATTATGTGGTTAATTGGGTTGTTATCATATGTAAGACCGTCTTGTACTAAGTTGCTGTGTTTCTACTTTTTCTCTTTTATGGTCTATGGTTGAGACAGTCTCGCAACTTAATTCTTATGTTTCCTAATTTACCTATAGTTATAATGGGCTGGTCTCACATTTAAGACCATGCCACTATGTTCTCACAATTTACAATATTTACAACTTTTTAAAAATGATTATATGAAATTATTTGCTCAATTTTCTTGGTAAAGACATCTCAAGCCAGTAAATTTGGGATGGAATAGTATTTTTTTAGTCCAACCTCCCATTTGGGTATTTGTTATGTTTTTTCCTTGAGGGCCTTATTTTAGTTATTTGCTCAATTTTCTTGGTTTGTTTTTCCTTATTGATCAATAAATATTCAATAATAGACGCAAAGAGGTTATTGCAATGACATATTCTTGTTGCAGAGTTATTGTATTTACATATCTCATTGAATGTGACTGTCTTACTTATCGTACTTATCATGGATCAATAATATATATGCATGCTCTTGTTTGTAGCTCTGGCTGGAAACTATGTCAATTTTGGTGTATTTGAGCTGTATGGAGACAGAGCACTTGCTGATGCGCTTGATACGGCTCTAAAGATGACGTTGTCAATTCCTTTGACAGACATTTCAGCGTTTCGGAAGGTATGTGTCATGTTTTATCACTTGTTCTAGTCACAAGAAAGCAGCCTTATGCTTAAAATTTTAGAGTGAACAAACTATATAGTGGCGTATCCTGAGCCTGGCATGTTTCTAGGAATTTTTTGTTAGCTACTGCCCTGGGAATAAACAGGCTTTCAGAGGGATCCCTGGGCTTCCCAATCAAAGTGACTGGGAAACCATTGGAGATATCCCTGATTCATCATATAAAACATTGCGGGCTGGCAGGGGTACTATTATCGCCAAAAGCCAGGTCTGATGTGTTTATGGTTTCGTTGCAGCTGACACGAGCATATTTTGCGTTTCTGGAGGTTTTGTTCAGCAGCCATATTTCGGTTGTGCTGAATCTGGATACAAACACTTTTGTGCGCATTGCTGAATCTCTTGAGTCTGGTCTTAGAGGCTTAGATACAAATATTTCATCACAGGTACGTCACAGCTGTCATGTGTGCTACTACTGTGGTTTTGTTCGGACTTAATGTGGAGCCTGTAGTTGGTCATTATTAAGTTGATGGCAGTATAAGGATACTGTTTCTGTTCTTAGTTTGCTTGTTAATATTTGAAAATGTTCAGTGTGCATCTGCAATTGACAATTTGGGGACATTCTATTTCAACAACATTACCATGGGGGAAGCACCTTCTCTACCAGCTGCAGTTAATTTGTCACGGCATATTGCAGAGTGTCCGAAATTATTCCCCCAGGTAAGTACTTTTCTGCTTCGAAGTAGACCCTAGGGACATAAACACATGTACTTTATGTCTTATCCACAATATGATCATTTGTCCATTTTATACCAAACTACCATAGTTTAAGTGGAAAGAAAATTACTACTCAATTGAAGATTAAGAGAGATCAAGAATGAGCTGTTGTGCATAGGGGTGTTGCGGAGCCGAGCCCGAGCTTGGCCTTGCTCGGCTTGTACTCAATTACCAAAACTCGAGCTCGAGCTCGAGCCAATCTCGAGCTTACCCGAGCTTGAAAAAAATGTGCTCGTTACAAAGCTTGCGAGCTTTAACACGAGCTCGAGCCAAACTCAAGCACAAATCGAGCCTATACAAAATTGTTATTTTTTTTTATTTTTTTCTTCCGATATTTTCAATAACAAGGCTCAAAAGTTTTATGTAAAAATATTTAGCAAATCAACAAGATATTTGAATGTATGATACAAAGATATAATAATGATAAAATATTTTTGTATAATATGAGCATTTTTTTATAAAATATGAGTAATATCTCATGTAATCACAAATGTTCGAGCCTGCTCGCAAGCTTTTCGAGTCAAGCCAGCCTTTGGTCGGCTTGACTCGTTAAGCTCTCGAGCCGAGCCCGAATTGACCGAGCTTAGACCGAGCTTTGACCGAACTTGTGCATGTTTATAGTTGCAGTCCGAGCGTGTTTATGCTCATACAGTATAGTCATGGGTTTCATTTTCTATTGGTCGACAGATCTTGAAGACCTTATTTGAACATTACTTGTTCGAAGATTGTTCTAACCAGTGGAGTCTAAGTAGGCCAATCCTCAGTTTGATACTGATCAGCGAACAGGTATCCACTGCATACATCATTTTCCATGTTTGCTTCTGCCTTTGGCTTCTTTCTATCTCATTTTACGATCTTTTTATTTCTTCCATACGTTATTTATTTTTCCAGTCTTCACTACTTTGTCCACCATCCCTCACCATTTCCACAAAATGAATAGCCCTTCTTGACAGTTACATGTATGTTTTCGCTGAATTAGTAGTCGGTAATGGTTATGGGTGTCCCGGGGAAAGAGGCTATTTGGGCAATCGTCATTTGTCTGAGTAGGTGAGAAAGAGGAAAGAAAGAGAACGCAAGGTTGTTCGATACTTCCAAGGAGTATTACTTGGCTTTTTTCAGAATTTTATCTGCTGTTAAATGCTGTATAAGATTGTATGAACATCATGCAAGAATATTTTTATTTTTTATATTTTTACGTGGTGGTTATAGTGCAAAGGGCAAACGGATTATTGTCTCATCTTGTTATATTTTATTATGATTTAATTTACTTCTTACATTATTACACGATTAAACAATTACACGTCTCTTTTGGAATGAAATGATTATGTAGTGTCCTGGAGACGAGCCTGTCTGACTTTTCACTTGCTCATCTTTGCAGTTATATGCAGATTTAAAAAATCAAATATTGGCTTCACAGGTAAAGCTATTCTAGTCAGTCGTACTTCAATAAGTTTTTGATTTCTAGGAAATGGCTTGTCTGGTTGACGTTGATCTGACGAGGTGCATATAAAAAACCTGAACGGCTTCATGCCAGACATTTCTCATCTTGTCATATGCTGAGGTTTTCTCTTTTGAAAGGGCTGAACGGGGGGATTTGGAACGGAAAGGGGAAGGGACGAAAGGGGACAGCTTCCCTTGCTTAGTTAGCAAAGCAAATTGTCGGAGTGTTATGAAGGGATTCGTTTTCTCCCTTCAGATTAAAAATCGTGCGACAGAATTTTTTTGAAATAAAATGTTGTTCCTCCCACAGTTCCACCTAGAGGTGGCAATCAGGTCATTCGGGTCGGTTAAAGCGGGTTCGGGTCGTATTGGGACAATGGCAGGCTCGGGTTGGTTCGGTTCATGTCGGATCATCGTCGGATCGGGAATCGACGGGTGACAAGTCGGGTCGGGTCATTAGCGGGTCAGTGTCGGATCAAGTTATCAACAAATTTTGTCTTATATATTTAGTTTTAGATGGTAATTTAATCTTTAAATAATGGATAAAAGTATTTATTTTAGTTTTAAGTGAAAATAATTAAGATGAACGTTGATTTGATGTTATTTAAACCATTATTAAGCCAGTTTATTATCCGGTCGTTTATCGGGTTAAGAAATATCGGGTCACGGGTCAGGTCAGGTTGGTTCAGGTCGGGTTCAGGTTGGAAAAAAAAGGCTGCTATCGAGCCGCGTTTGGTCGGGTCAGCTCGGTTCGGTTTTGGTTCACCCAATGTTCGGGTTGTATCGGATTTCGATCGGGTCGGATTCCTCGGCCCGTGTCAGCTTTTGCCAGCTCTAGTGCCACCCCTCTCCCGTTGAAAGAATTATGCAAGAAAATTAAATCTAATTTCTTGCTTGTTTTCCACCATGCAGCCTGTAGACCAGCACCAACGCCTTTCATTATGTTTCGACAAATTAATGACAGATGTATCTCGAAGTTTGGATACAAAGAACAGGGACAAATTCACCCAGAACATGACTGTATTCAGGACCGAGTTCCGTGTCAAGTAGTTCTAAACCGTACTGAACTGACAAACTTTTCAGAGAAACTACTGATTGCTATCGCCTATCAGTAAGTACCTTTCTCATTTCTTCAAGTCATGATTCAGTTTGTTCGATTACCCGGTGACATTTCAAGATCGTAACACCAACTGTTTTGTTCCGTCTGGGTACTCGTGTTTCCATACACACGACTAAGCGAGATAGTAATTTTGAACTCGACAGGTTCAAGTCTAGTATACCTAGGCTAGGGTGATGGTTTTAGGAATTGCTTCGTTGGTTGAGTTCCGTCTTGATGTATCATACCAGCCGAAAATGGCTAATGTAATCCGATTTTTTGTGGTAAGACGAGCCATATAGATTTAGCGGTTGCGTTATAGCGCTCGATAGCTGCTTGTACATGAACTTTCTCAATTCTTTGATTGTTCACAGTGAAAATATAGAATTCTTGCCCTTTATATTGTATGAGTATGTCTTTTGTTTTTCGATTAGAATGGAATAATGGTGTGGTTTCGGTTATCAATCAAAAGACGACGTAAAGCTGCACGATGTAACACGCCCGTTCGGCCGTTCCCCACTCTACCTTTGTAGCTTATGTTACTCAAATTCGTTTAGAGGTATCCTACCTCACTCAAAAGACGACATATAGCTGCGCGACGTAACACGCCTGTTCGGGCGTTCCCCGCTCTACCTTGGTAGCGTATGTTACTCAATTTCTTATAGTGGAATCTTACCTGGATGTGTGTCTAAGTGTCGGACTCGACTATTTTTATGAAAATTATGCATCTTTTTTTGGCTTAAAATGATATGTTACTTTCATATCCACGTTCGAGTGTCAAGGATGAGACACGGTAAGCTAGAGAATCGGAGTAAATTCAATGCAAGGCAAATTCATAAACTTTGTAATGAGTTGCGGAATACATAAATATATATTTGTTATTATGTAAGATTAAAAACTATTTACGCCACTATCATCGATAATCACGAAATTATTTGTGTATGAAATTTATAATAAGTTAATTAAAATCATTTTTAAATTGAATTCATAAACACCCATAAAATGAAATGTCGACTCTATACATCATTATCGAAAACATGTTGTAGTTCGATTATCATTGAATGTCTTTAGATGCCATAGATGGCTAGATGCTTGATATTTACACATTCCTAAGTCCGTCGCACCTTACTTAAGGTAGCACCAAAATGAACATGGACACATGATACGACATCTCATGCAATTCAGTAAACGGGACACGCTATATAAATTTAACAAAATATATTTTTTTATAGTTATAAATAACGTATCATTTTATTTTTGTAATATACTCGATATCAATCAATCAATCAATATATATACTTAAAGGAGGAACTTTTCGAGCGATTTTACTGGCTATTGTTTTAGAGCTATTTCATTGGTTATTACTTTTGTAAAATAAATTAAGTATATAATTAAAAAGATAATTAAATAGTAATAAAATATCAGTTGGATAACTATTGTTGTTAGAGTGATTACATTGGCCATTACTTTGATTATATAATTAAATAGTAATAGAATATCAGTCAGATAATTATTGAATAATTAGTTAATAAAATAATTTATTTCATTGGCTATTATTTAGAGCAATTTCATTGGTTATTATTTTGGTTAAATAAATCAAGTATATAAATAAAAAGATAAAAAGATAATTAAATAGCAATAAAATATCAGTTTGATAAATATTGTTTTTAGAGTGATTACATTGACTATTACTTTGGTTAAATAAATTAGTATATAAATAAAAATATAATTAAATAGTAATAAAATATCAGTTGGATAATTACAATTAGTTAATAAAATAATTGATAACTAAGAATTTTGGCTACCATAAAGTTATGGTATAATTTGTTTTTTCCCTTAAAAGCAAAAAAAAAGATGTAATTAATGAATATATTAAACACTTAAGTTTACAAGGTATAATTAAAAAAAATACAAGTTACAGAATACAAACACATAAAAATATGAGCTAATGTAAAAAGAATAAGAGTTTAAGGGAATCACGGACAAAAAATACGAGCACAGAAAAATGCGAGTTATTAACCTAAAAATACGAGCTAATATAAAAAGAATACGAACTATTAAGCTATGAATAATAGCTAATGTAAAAACAATACGAGCTATATATAGATAAGACGAGCTTCAAAATATGAGCACAAATGAATACGAATACGAGATTAAAAGGATCACGAACTTAAATATTCGAGCACAATAAGAACACTACATATTAAGATGAGATTATGAGCTAATGTAAACAGAATACAAAAACATGAGCTAACTGAAACACTTCTCGAACTAAAAAAATAGAATCAGATTTGAAAGACGTCAAATTTCATGATATAATAAGCACTTAAGATTATGAGGTATAATTAAAAGAATACAAGCTACAAATTACGAATATATAAGAAATTCGAGCTAATGTAAAATGAATAAAAAATTAATAGAATCGGGAACTAAAAAATACGAGCACACAAGAACGCTAGCTATTAACGTAAGAATGCAAGCTAATAAAGCTATTAAGCTAAGAATACGAGTCAATGTAAAAAAAATACGAACTATTAAAATAAGAATACGAACGTATAAGAGGATCACGAACTTACAAATAAGAGCATGTATGAATACGGGCTAATATAAAAAGAATACGAGCTAATGTAAGAAGAATAATAAGGGCTAATAAGAAAAGAATACGAGTCTGATACATCTCATGTTTTATTAGAGCACCTCCAATGGTTTGCTTTAAGGACTTGCTTGCAATATTTATAAAATAGCAAGCAAGTAGCTTACAATTGGGGTAAGGAAATATTCATGTAGCTTATGAGCATTGTAGCTCTACCAAGCATGTAGCAGCTTTAAAAAAATAAAAATAAAATAAAAGATAAAGTTTATGATTGGAGGAAATCTTATTAATTATGGGACCATAATATTAGAAAATATTGTATCCAACCATTGGAGCGATATATAGTCGAAGAGGGCAAAATAGCTTAAAAAACCGTATTGATAAATCAAGCTACAACGTGTTGTAGCTGTCTATTGGAGATGCTCTTAGCCATAAAAAACAATCATACCTGAATTATTCTCTATATATGTCTATTATACTAAACATTTTTATAATATTAACTGTTACGATAATTACTTTGAAATCATGTCAAGATATTACCCGGGCAACGCCCGGGCATGAAATCTAGTTAAATTTAAATAAGTGAAAATTTGACCTTCCGTGTTTCATTCTCCACCTAAACTCATCTTCTAATCAATATGTTTTGACATTTCATTACTCGTCTAAACTATTACTCCCTCCTACCCGTAACTAATGTCCCATTTGGCCAAATTCATTACCCATCAAAATGTCCCATTTGCTTTCCCCGATGTGGCTTTTGGACTAAACTACCCCCAATTCATGCAACTATTTACATACTCCCAACTAAATCATAACACCCTCTTTCCTATTATCCTACCCCTATACATTACTTTTTAATATTTTATTCACTTTCATAAATTTTATACTTTTGGCCAAATGGGACAATAGATATGGGTAGGAGGGAGTACATGTTTAGATATCGGACGATTAGTTAAAAGGAGTGTTCGAACTACCTAAGCCCTGCAATCAATGGGTTCATATAAAATTATAAATACAAATTTTCATTTCAAACCGTTATTATCCGTCTTAAACGTAAGATGGGTCAAATATACCAAATCACCCCACCTGTCACCAAGAAATTGACATTTTTTTTTTATTACCCACTTGGTAGTATTTAATCCGTCTTATACTTAAGACAGATAATACCCGTCTCAAACATTACTTACTGAATTATAAATATATATAATCATCTAAATCAACGTGCAAGAGAATTTTATGGAGCAGAATTAGCATCTTTCACCATTTCAATCATTCTAATTTTCATTTTAATGATTTTACTTAAATCTCTCTCTTTTTATTATACTTGCGCATTTATAGATTTACCAACAAAATCCAAGAACAAAAAAATACCATAAAAATCACAAATTCCTAATATTTTGGAACCCTCACAAATTTATTTTTACATAACAAAAAATTCACCAATTTATTTATTTATTTATTCAAATAAAAACCATGCAAAACATTCATATTTTCCAACAAAAAAATGGCATTTCATTTAATTTTCACCCTTTAAATCATAATTACATTCCTCTTCATAAATCTCCATCAAATATTTCATTTTCTTCCAAAATTTCATTTTCTTCCAATAATATTAAATTTTTCACAAGACCTTCTTTAAAAATAAAATCCATGAAATCTGAAAATTCAATGGAAAAATATAAGGTTGCAATTGTTGGTAGTGGTAATTGGGGTAGTGTTGCTGCCAAACTCATTGCATCCAACACACTTCAGCATAGCATTTTTCATGGTAAGACGCGTATATTTGTCTTAAGCTTAAAACGAGTCCTATAACATCTTATCTGCGTACACAAAAGTTTTAGAGACGGTTTCTCAATAACGTGTATAAAAGCATTACGAGTCACATAACATCCTACCTGCATACACAAAAAGTTTAGAGACGGTTTCTCAATAACTTTTGTAAAAGACCTCTCACGTGATGAGGGGAGGAAGTTATTTAATTTCTATTTTCCAGACGGTCTCTCACGAGACCTAGTGACCTGTATAAATGTGACAAGATTTCTTTTTCGTTAATTTTTAGGTGTCTTGCTTTTGAGTTATGTGTGCTTTATGATCTTGTTTTAAATTTAAGATAAATAATTCGATATTATACAAGCTGTTCTGTTATTTTATTTCTCTTTAAGATGGTGATGAGACTCGATATTATCCGGTGACGCTCCAGGTAGCACGTACACTTTCCCTAATTAGCCGTCCGGTGTCCGATACCATGTCCGACACTCGTTGGACACATGGAGACGAGGAATAAAATTTTAAAAGAGATCGATTAGGAGATGAGTTCGGGTGGAAAAATGAGAATTAATTATAGTAAAGGTGGAATTGTACATTTACTTATTTAGTTTAGCTTCAAATACACGATAAAAATAAAATTATACTCCCTCCTATTCCGAATAAATGTCACATTTGCCATTTTCGTCTATTCACCTAATTGTCACAAATTCCATTTTGGGACATATTTTTGACCATAAAAGGACAACCTTACCCTTAGTACTTTACTTATTTTACACTAAAACCACCCCTAACCCAACCCCTAATTTAATTAACCTTTGTTTATGGACGACTTTACCCTTAGTTTATTCACTTCCTTAAATATTGTGTCAACCCTCAAATGTGACATTTATTCGGAATAGGAGGGATTATGTTATTTATAACCATAAAATATATATTTTATTATATTTAAATAACATGTCACGTATCCTAAATTTCATGGGATGTCGTGTCACGTGTCTGTATCATATCCGTGTCCGTTTTAGTGCTACCTATATGATGCTCTCTTATTTTCCATTTGTTATTATTCCTTACTTTTATAAGGATATATAATAAATTAATTTCATTTTTGCATGTGTATGGTGTAATTCAGATGAAGTTAGAATGTGGGTTTTTGATGAAACATTGCAAACTGGTGCCAAGCTCTCCAATGTGATCAATCAAACCAATGTAAGTCTACTAAAGTCTAAAATATATAAATCCGTCTTAAATAATAAAACGGGTTCAATGGATAGATAAGACAGACAAAATAGAAGATTGACAATTTGACATACTCCTTATTTTTCTTTCCCCTTGCTTTTGCGCGATCTTCAATGCGTCACTTTGACCATATTCTTCGGACTGTATCATAACTTTTATGAAATGTAAATATTTTATTTTTATGCATTAATATTTACACAAATTCTCATTTGTGACGGATCCGTCACAAGCTTATACCGGGTCAAATATTATAGAGATTAGCGAGTGTTGCTTGCGACGGGTCATTATTTGTGACGGATACTTTGTCAGGTAAAATGGATATAAAATGAGTTAGTGGAGAAAGGGGACCACATGAATAATGTTGCAGGGAGAGAAAAAGTGGGTATTTTGTGAGAGAAAACGATATCCGTCACAAACTTGCGATGGATAGTGCCGTTGCAAATAAGAATTTGTGTATTGAGATAAGCAATACTCTGTGATTCCCTAGACTTGTCCTATCTACACAAGTGGAGCTATTGGACCCATCGTAAACTTATTGCATATATATAATCGATAACTATGTAAGCATTGTACAAGATTTATGTTTCATATTTTTAATGCATAAGTATCTGAGTTTAAATACTTTCTAACAAACCTCAAATTCCTTTAAAATAAAATGAGATACTTTATTACAAAACCCAGATTTTAAACCGTAAAACTGGTACGACTAGTGGTATAGTCCATGAATTGCCTATCCACGGATCTACCCACACACGGTAGTATTAGACTCGTTTTACACTTATTACATATATGACAGTCTTAAGGGAGACCGTGATCGCATTAGAAATTGAAAAAAAAACGATTTTTGTGATTCTTTGTTATTGTTTCTCAATCTGAATCCCCAATTTTTGTATAGGTAAATGTCAAGTACCTTCCTGGTGTTCAGCTTGGTAAGAATGTCATTGCTGATCCAGACCTTGTTCATACAGGTACACTCTTTATGTTGTGTACTATACGTCTACGTCTATGTTAATTCGACACTTCACTTTGGTCGCATGTCGCGTGGCTGATACTTGAAGTGTCCGACACGATACTTTGACACTTCATTTTAGCCAAAAGTAATTGAAAACCTTGTGAAAAAATAATCATATCCGACACTCTGATACTATGATACTATGCCCACAAATAGGACTATACATCCACATGTATATGAGCATCGTACATCTAATACAAATCTAATTGAGCTTGTGTGCTATCTTTTTCGAGCTTTTAACAATTTTTTCTTGCACTATAATTTTTTAGTGTTAAAATTAAAATGTGTATTTTATATATATATATATATTATTTTTGAGTTTTAATATAATGTTTTGATTTACGATTTTTTTATAAACACGCTCAGATTCTTTTCAATAAAGCTCGTAAAATATATGTATAAGCTCAAATTTTTTGTTATAAAGCTCGAAATCTATACTACCTTATGTAAACATTGGTTGTATAATCCTCTAATTTATACTATGCCGTGTGACACTTACAGCCGAGTTTGAGTATGAGTAACGCAGTATTACGCTCCATCCATTTAGCTCAACTAGTCACATTTGCCTTTATATTGCGAGGAGAAAACGTCAAATGGGTTCTAATAATTACTCCTTTTGTCTTGGTCATTTATTTACCTTTTATAGTGTTAGAGTGCAAACCCATGTCCCACATTGGCAGTGAAAAGATGAAATATATCTTTATAAGTGTCCTGAAAATATGATAGTACGATACCTTTTGGAAAGGAGCCCAAGACTAAATCCGTGAGGATTTGGCCCAAAGCGGACAATATCGTACTATTATGGACAATGGACACCGACACAGCAGAGGCCAAACACGAAGCATTCACGCTTCCGCACAACATATAGTTTTAAACAAATGATTAAGACGACTGTTTGATAGCAAATGCTACATATTTGTGTGCAGTGAAAGATGCAAACATGTTAGTTTTCGTGACTCCGCATCAATTTGTCGAGGGTGTTTGCAAGCAACTTGTTGGAAAGATTCGAGAAGACGTGGAAGCGATTTCGTTAATCAAAGGCATGGAAGTGAAAGTTGAAGGTCCATCTATGATCTCCTCTGTAATTTCTAAGCAGCTTGGATGTAATTGCTGTGTGTTAATGGGTGCAAATATCGCGGACGAGGTTATCATCAAACCCGTTTCATTCTTTTTCGGGTTTCTGTATTGCTTGCATTCTTGCACGGAACTGAGATTTCGCTCTATGTCGCTTTTGTGTTCTCGTGGTAGATTGCCAAGGAGAATTTCAGCGAAGCAACAATCGGATACAAAGGAAATCGAGCAGTTGCGGAGAGGTGGGCTCGGTTATTCACTACGCCTTATTTCGGCGTCACAGCTGTGAGTTGTTAACTTGATATACTGTCTATGTTCTTTCGGAATTTCTGAACTTTTTACTGGTGGTATTTGATGCGAAATGCAGAAGCGGAATAACAAACAAAATAAAACAGAGAAAATTGTTCATTAGAGCCTTTTGAAAACCATTTTTTGAAAATTACAGTCTTATAATTTTTTTTTGAATATTTAAGACGTATTGTATATTACTCGCGTTTTTGTTGTTCGGAAATAGGTCCAAGATGTCGAATAACAAACAAAATAAAACAGAGAAAATTGTTTGTTACAGCCTTTTAAAAACCATTTTTTTAAAATTACAGCCTTATGAATTTTTTTGAATATTTAAGACCTATTGAATATTACTCGAAATTGTTGTTCGGAAATAGGTCCAAGATGTCGAATAACAAACAAAATAAAACAGAGAAAATTGTTTATTACAACCTTTTAAAAACCATTTTTTGAAAATTACAGCCTTAGTCTTTTTTTGAATATTGAAGACTTATTGAATATTACTCGCGTTTTTGTTGTTCGGAAATAGGTCCAAGATGTCGAAGGGGTGGAACTATGCGGTACTCTGAAGAATGTCGTGGCTATCGGTGCAGGTTTGAGATTGAATTCGCCAATTATCATCTCAAAGTGTATTGCTTTATCGTAACAAGCTGAATACGGATATTTCTCTCTCACAATAAGGCAAGTGGGGAGGAAATGGAGCACCTATGGATAGTGTCTACTTGCATATTGTGAGAGGCGCATTATCCGTCTTCAGCTTGTGATTGTGACTGATAGTGTCCGTTTTCAATGAGAATTTGTGATTCTAAATACGCCGCAACTCATTGTACTAACGGTGTTATTCTACTGCAATGACAGGATTTGTCGATGGCTTGAACTTGGGAAATAACTCGAAAGTAAGAAACCGTCTGTTTTTCGATCTGTTTCTTTCTGCAGTCCGTAAATAAAACTGAAACAGAACATCTGAAACGGCTAGAAATGATTCATACCGAAAAAAATAATGTAGTTGAGAACAATATTTGGCATTTCGCAATGAGGCGGCGTAAGAATTACCCTTTTGTAACATGAATGATTTCCGTTTCAGGCTGCTATTATGAGAATCGGATTGAATGAAATGAGGGCTTTGTCGAAAAGACTTTTCCCGACAGTTAAGGATGATACATACTTCGAGAGTTGTGGAGTGGCTGATCTTATCGCTACATGCTGTAAGACAGCGATTTACGTTCCCTCCCATACATACGTTCTCGTTATTATTTTCATTACTTAATGACGCGCTTGTGTGACAGTCGGAGGCAGGAACAGGAAAGTCGGAGAGGCCTTCGCAAAATGGGGAGGAAAGAGGTAATAAATGTTAGTCTCGACTCTCGTGCAGGGGCGAACCCACCTAGTAGCAAGGGGTGGCAGACGCTACCCAAACTTATAAAGTTGGTTTAAAAAACGGATTTTTGCTACCCAAATATTGATGAATAGTAGATAATTAAATGTTATCCCAATAAATGCATAGTAAATATCTTGTGGCTGAATGGTAAAGTCTTTAAATTCTCATCTAGTGGTCGTGGACTCGAATCTCATTTCATGTTTTAAATTTTTAATTTTTTTGCTACCCCATACATTTAATCCTAGGTTCGCCCCTGCTCTCGTGTAAGACCTTTATATGCGGCGTACAACAATTCATTAGCCCCGTTTATGAGTCTGTCTTATGCATACAACGATCTTACTTGAAAGTTTCACGTCGATAGTTTACAGTCTAGTATCGATGTAAATGTGATGATTCTCGTGTTCAGGTCTTTCGCGGAGCTGGAAGCAGAAATGTTGCAGGGGCAGAAACTACAGGTACAAAACTAACGCGCTCACTTTTTTGTCGTCTCATTTGGTTTTTTACGTTTTTCTTCATTTCTGGGGAGTATTTTAATCAAACGTAAAAAAATCAGTTAAGGCAGATTGAGAGTATACTTTAGTACGTCTTACCTAATCTAATAACGTTTGTTTACTCGAACACTACTAAATACTAATGTCCTCAATTTTCTTTCATCTAAAAGATCTATCGGTTAGCTTATCATCAACTCCTTCAGTCTCATCTCATTGGTTCTTTACGTTTTTCTTCATTTCCAACGAGTATTCTAAATTTCTAATCAAACGTAAAGAATCAGTTGAGACAGAGATCGAGAGTATACTTTAGTACGTCTTACCTAATCTAATAACGTCTGTTTACTCGTACACTACTAAATACTAATTAATGTCCTCAATTTTCTGGTTCTTTACGTTTTTTCTTCATTCCAAGAAGTATTCTAATCAAACTTAAAAAATCGGTGGCATGCAAATTGAAAGTATACTTTAGTACGTCTTACCTAACCTAATAACATCGAGTTGTCCTCAATTTTTTATCGCTTAGCTTATCATCTACTCCCTCAGTCTCATCTGGTTCTTTACGTTCTCCTTTATTTCCAAGGAGTATTCTAAATTTCTAATCAAACATAAAAAATCAGTTGAGACAAATTGGAAGTATACTTTAGTACGTCTTACCTGACCTAATAACGTCTGTTTACCCGTACACTACTTATTGGTTAGCTTATCATCTACTCCCTCAGTCTCATCTAGTTCTTTACGTTTTCTTCATTTTCAACGACTATTCTAATCAAACGTGAAAAATCAGTTGAGACAGATCGAAAGTATACTTTATTTAGTACGTCTTACCTAACCTAATAACGTCTGTTTACTCGTGTTTCGGTTTTGAAGGGTGTTTTGACAGCCAAAGAAGTGTATGAAGTGCTGAAAAACAAGAAATTGTTGGATTCATTCCCTCTTTTCAAAACTATTCATGAGATTTGTGTTGGTATCAAACCAGTTTCAGCAATAGTTCACTATAACAAACCTAATTTGTGTTCTTTATAATAAAAAAAAACCTCAAAATTTTACAATTTTTTGGTTTTCTTCTGCAAAATTAGAAAATGTAAAAAAACCAAGTTTTGTAGGGTGAAAACTGAAAAGTATAGATTTATAATACTACCTTATCTTCCGGAGTTTCGATCCGATGAATAGTTTACCTGATTTGTAAGACAAAAATAAAGCAGACTTAACATGTATTGCTCGGAATGGAGGGGGTAATATTCCTTCTCCGAATTATTAAATTTTTTGAATGTTTAATATTATTTTATTTTAGTGAAATGAGGCTTCTACTAATTATTTATTGTATGAGTGCCAAGCTCAACATGTATTCCCATGAATAGTTTACGTTTACTCTAATTTGTAAGAGGAGAAAAGCAAACTTAATAACTTAATATGTATTGCTCGAAATGTAATATTCCTTCTCCGAATTATTAAATTCTTTAAATGTTTAATATTATTTTATTTAGTAAAATGAGGCTTCTGTTACATATTTAATTTTGAGTGTCAAATTTAACATGTATTCCGATGAATAGTTACGTTTACTCTAATTTGTAAGAGAAAAATAAAGCAAACTTAACATGTATCGCTCGGAATGGGGGAATAGTATTCCTTCTCCGAATTATTAAATATTTGAATGCTTAATATTATCTTATTTAGTGAAATGAGGCTTATGTTAACTATTTAATGTATGAGTGTTAGATGGGCCACAGAGCAGCAAATGTAGTGTGATTTATTATTTTTAAACTCGTGTAAATTGTACGAGTGTTGTTTTAAGTGTTGTTATTTTCAGAGAGCATAGTATATAAATTAGTTATGAATTATTTTTCAAAGAGCGTAGTATATAAATTAGTTATAAATTGTTAATCATAAGATATTGTATGTGTCCATTATGCTTGTTATATAAATTATTATATTAAAAAATATATGGAGAATATTTAGTACACTATATAATACAAACGTTTTAATAAAATTACGGAATTACTTTTTCACATACGGATTTTACTCTTTTACATACACTTTTTCATTAAATTTCCATACTATGCCGTTTTTGCTAAATCTACCCAAATTAAGTCCTATGTGTATTTTTTTCACAAATCGAATCTAATTTATCAAAACACTTGAATAACCTCCGATTAGTGAAATAATTCATTCCTTCAACAATTATTAATATGCTTTGTTGAAATAATTAAGATTTATTAAAGTTTATGTTTAGTAGTTTATCAATTATTATTAATTAGGGTTTTACTTTATCAATTCTCCACGATATGTGACACGGGTGAATCTGAGATTAAATTGAGCGATTTATTTTGTGGTACGAGTTGCTTTCTCAGTAGGACAGTCAAATGCTTCTATGTTTTTGGGTGGATGTTTGATGGCTAAGTGCCTAAGTATCAAATTCCCTCTTTTCAACTGTTCTTTTCGATATTATTACTGCTTCGACCTCTAAAACTAATTAGCTATGTGCTTGCCTGTTGATTGTTTCAACCGTGAATCAATGATGCAACAATGTGATGCTAAATCAAGACCGACTACTATTAGCGGGTGTATGATTAAGTAATCAACAAGTTGAAATCTTGGCAGGGGGTAGAGGAGGAGCATGCAGGGAGGGAAGGCCGGACAAGGGTAGACGGAGTACGGTTGGACGGGGTGGATTATCGAAGGCAGTTGGATAGGAAAGAGATGAAAAATTATAGCTCCTTTTTTTTCCCTCTATGTAGATGTATCTAAATTCAACCTTCGTGCAAAAAAAATTAACAAATTAGTTTTATATGCCCTGAAATTTCATTAAACGTGTACATTATTTATAAACTTACTAGGTTCTAACCCGTGAAATTCACGGGTCTGCTTTTAGTAATTTAAATTAATATTGTGAATGATTAAAAGATAAAGAAATCAATTATTTTAAAACTTAAATAATATGAAATTAATATTGTTAATAATTAAAAGATAAAGAAATTAATTATTTTAGAATTTCAAAATATGAAAATAATATAAAGATAAAGAAGTTGATTGTTTTAGTATTTTAATAATATGAAATTTAAATTGTTAATAATATTAATATAAAATATAAATACTATTAGTTTAAAAATTACGTAGCGTTATTTTAAAAATCGTGTAAGATTGTCAATTTAGGCGACCGCATAAATTAAGACGCATACATGGATAAAAGTTATTAAATATTGTAAATATAAAGAAATTGATTATCTTAGTATTTTAATAATATGAAATTAATATTGTTAATAATATTAATCTAAAATATAAATACTGATAGTTTAGAAATTACGCAGCGTTATTTTAAAAATCGTGTAAGATTATAACTAAAATACGGTCGCCTAAATTAAGACGCATAAATCGATAAAAGCTAAAAAAACAAAAACAAAAACGAAAAAATAATATTAAGCAACTTTACCAATTCTATGTCGGTGGATTTTCCCCCAAATAGAACCATCTTCATCAAGCTTTTGATATTACCAATCTCAAATTTAACAGTTTTTCACCATTTCTTCAACAACTTCTCTCACATCCTCTGATTAATCTCTAAGACATCAAATTTAACCGTGTATCTTGGGAGCTTCTTCTGCAACTCAAGCATTTAAACATATAAATTCTATTCCTCGGAATGACCAAGGCCCTGGAACTACTGTTGAATCAGTTGTCGTCAACACTGGAAGCAGACCTAGCAATCACTTCAATAGGTTTCATCTACAGCCATCTGGACAAAAAGGTAAGATCTATTAACATTTATTTGTTATTATCTGGTTTGCTGCTGTATATGATTTTTGCTTATTCCGTGAAATTTGATTTATTCTTGCTGCTGTATATTAACATTTATTTTAAATCTGCTACTTTATATTCAGTGTGATAGTGAAACTATTCAGTGTAGCTTGTATTGGGTACAAATGTCATTTTGCACAGATAAAGATCCATTTGAGGTTGATCTGATTTCTCTGTATAAACTCCCTAAATATGCACTCATAGTATGGGAATACTCGGAAATCTGGCACCTGCTCTTTTTTATTAGTACTATTTGTATTTTTTTTTTCCGTGTATCTTTTTGTTAATTTATCTATTATTAACATGGGTGCAGGTACATGAATCATTCCGTCTACAACATTTTTGAGGATGTCAATGAATCTATGTTCCCTGGCTTCAAGAAGGTATATTGGCCATTTTTTGCATAAATTCGCTTACCTCTATCTTATATCGATATTCTGATCAGTACTTACACTCTAGTTTTTCTCACAGACAGTTTGGTTGGAGTGCACCCAAATGAAGGATGAAATTATATTTGTTCTAAGTGGATGGTATCATCAAGTGCATAATTTGGTATGCCAATCAACAACTACTGTGTATCTAATGTTTGCTAGATAATTATGTGATCCTTCTAGTTTCTACCTACTGATTATAACACAGTTGAATGCTTAGGCAATAGTTTATTAAACTAAAAGAGTCACTAATTTATTAGACTAATATCCTTAGGCAACAATGAAGCTAACATCACACTTTTACAAATTATCAAATATTTCCTTGTAGACGGAATGATTATGAATTATGTTTTGATGAGAAAGTAGAAATAAAAACTTGACGTAGTATTCATGTCATTATGTAATGTCATATAACTTCTATAATATTATTTCACAGATATATTGGATATGAGTCACCTGTTCAAGGGAAGATAGCATGTCCTTTGCAGAGACCTTGATGAAGCTTGTAATTTGCGTCTCAAAGATGACAAACTCGGATAGTTCATTATCCGTACCAATGACGCGAAACTTAACTTGATACCTGAATCAAATGAGGTATGATATTATGGACACAAAACTTATTTAATATTCAGTTAGGGGTCAGTATTGGTAAAGTTCTTTAAAATAGGGATGTGACATTCTGGGTCTTAATTGTCTGAATTGTGACATTCTGGGTCTTAACTTCATTATTGGTTTGAGCATGAGACATGGTGTTTTTTTAATGCACGAAGAACATTTCTCTTAGTTCAGTTCATGTGAATTTAAAACCGAAAAAATGTCGAATGTGGTGTTCATTTTGATGCTGCTGTACAATTAGATTCGGTAGCCAGTCCTTTTGACTTCTCATGATATTATGGACACAAAACTTATTTAATATTCAGTTAGGGGTCAGTATAATACCTTGGTATGCTAGTCTCAGACCCCTCCGTACTGCCAATGCATTTTTCCCTCTTGCAAACCCATCTACCCGCATCATTTTTCAGCACTTTACTGGTACAATGCTTGCAGCTATCGTAGTACCATTTGACATTCAAATCAACATCATAAATAGATGCAACTGTGACATATCTCCCGGCCTATAATTGAACGACATAAAACATTTAGATTAATATTGACAATATGATGGTCTGATTTTTCAGGTTTTTGGATAGGTGCCTCTACCAGATACTGTGTTACGACAAAGAAGGTATGTTATTAGTTTTTTTAGTTGCTCAACGTGCCTTTTATCTGCTTCGGTAGTCTTGCATATTATTGAATGTGTGTTGAATTGGAATTAATTTGAGTCAAAGTAAAATGGAATATATTGAATATATGGAATATATTGAATGTTATTGTATCATTATTATACCATATATTAAATGTTATTGTATAATAGCTGTAAGTGTAGGTATGCTTATTCGTCTTGATGAATACTTTGCCTATTCAGATTGTTTAATTCATATGAAAGATAATTTTCGAGGTTTTTTTAAGGAAATTCCGCTGATGTTAATATTGAATTGTTGAAAACGGTATAGATTATAATATTTTTTCTGATTTTTTAAAAATGAATAAACTTGATAAAAACGAAATAGAGGGAGCGAGCAGTAGGAGTGTTACTTGATAAAAACGAAATAAACTTGATTTTTTAAAAATGAATAAACTTGATAAACTATTACCTTTTAACATTTCTTAATTTCAGAGATTGTACTCAAATTATCCCCCGATAGCATATCTTCAGATTCAGTTGAGAAATATGATATAACATTGGAGCTACTTGGTTCACCGATAGAATGTAGCCTGTGTTGCGTTAGGTATGCAAAAATCAGAAAGTTCAATAGTATTATAAGAATTTATACAGTAGTTCTGCCAAACTTACTCTTCGAGGAACGCTTCCACCTCTGGAATTGCATGGTTAAAAAAACATTTGGTCGCGTGTCTTGTAGTTGTCACTCTAGGTTCACCTAGTTGATAGTTAATAAAAAATATTATGAATATGTAAAATATTGATAGCACGAAATTTGTATTATAACAATATTAGTATACCTTCCCATTTACATCGTTGAACACAGCGGATGACAATTATAGCAGGTTCGGTAGGATCTTTACATGCATCAACAAACGCCTGGACTAAACAAACATAGTTGTTCCATACCGAGCATGCAATTTTCTCCTTCCTGAGAATAATTTTTATAAACAGATTATTATAAATTCTTATACTCAAATATTTATAAACATGTGACAATAAAAATAAAAGTAGCATATTTTTTACCTAACATTCTCTATGTATATTGTCATCCAACTATTTCCATTCTTTGTTGATCTGACTTCTCCGACTCCGGAAAATTTACCAATGACATCTGCGTGAGTATAAAAAGTTTGTGGTTAGTTTATTAAGTTATATAATAAATAAAAAATTTATAATTATTTGATTTTTGGATGTACCTATGTAATGTTCATCAGATATTGTCTCGGATAGAATGTCACGAAAGTCCACAAACTTGAATCCATATTGTGGGATGGGTAGATCCTGAACCTCTTTAACCATCGTTGGATATGAAAAGTAGATGCGTAGTTCAGTAGATGTTGCAATTTCAGCGCCCTTATTTGCTTCCACTTGAAATCTTGATAGTTTGTATAAATGGCCCTCTTTGATCTTGTTTTTGAATTTGTTGATGATACTTTTGCAGATAGTAGCCTGAATTATATTTTCCTGAAAATTGTATGCTAGAATATTAGTAAATAGTACATAGTCATATGAAAAAAGTCAATTAACCGTTGGTACCTCCGAATCAAATAGAAGCATCTCCAATGATAGAGTATCATCCTTGTTGTAGAAACTTTTTCTCTCCCAAAGGTGAACAACCCGTACCACAATTTCTGCAGTAAGGGTCTCTGAAGTCAAGTGACGTATGGCAACAGGGGTGCAATTCAAAGCCATAACAGAATTTTTTATCTCCTAATGGTGAATGAAGTGACGAAGTCAAGTGACGTTGATATTAGATGAGTTGTAACAGGGGTATTTCTTAATATTAGTATATGGTGAATCAAGAGAGATTTTTTAACATACATATAACTATCTTAATAGTAGTTAAGGATGAGAGTTTTTTACGTTCTGTGATTGTTTCAAAATATTATCAGTTATCAATTATTACTATTATTATTACGATTATCATTATTATTATTGTTACTAGGTTGTAACCCGTGAAATTCACGGGTCTGTTTTTTAAACTTTAGATGAATATAGTTAATAATATTGGAGATAAGCAAATTAATTATTTACTGTGGCCTGTTTTTAACTTTAGATGAATACCGTAATTAATAATATCAAAAAAAGCTGATTAATTATATACATATAAATAAATTTTGAAGTATTTATGACACATGTCGGTATGACGGTATACATGAGCTATCATATAGTTGTTCATTAAGATGATCAAGACTTACAATAGAATTTGTATACTTTTAATTACTCATTGCACCATTTTTAAAATATGTAACCCATATATAAAATAAAGTTTTATATTACATATCGTACAATAAAAGCAAAACGTAAATAATCTGATGAGGGACGTGAGTAGTAAATGTATAATTGGGTTAAAAAACGTATTTTTAATTATATTTATTAAAGATGTTCATATAATAAATAACAGTTATTACGTGCGATATCTTACACGAAGACATTCCAAAATTATTAAATGACCACTCATTTACTATTTACTATATTAAATAAATATTCCGTAGTTGTTAAAATGTTTCGCATTCAAGTGAATAGTCAGATGTCTTACAATAAATCGAAAATGTAGTCTAATAAATCACGACGCTCACATAAGTGTATTTACCGACGAAGAGTAATTATTCCGACCCATATTTAATAACGATTAAACCATAAGAAAATGTAGTCTAAAAAATTCTTATAGGTATTCCGACCCGTAATTATTCTGACCCATATGTAAATCGAAAATGTAGTCTAAAAAATACTTGTAGGTATTTTTTTGTTCGGTGATTATGGATTGGTAACTCTAGGATTTAGGCCGTGCTACGGAATTAATCTTCAGCCAAAACTGTCATTATTTATTGTTTCAATATATGGAATGAAATCTTGTGATTCCATAGATTTAGTCCGTGAAATCTTGGAATAGTTATTATACCATTATACCATATCTTGAATGTTATTGGACAATAGCTCTAGGATGAATCTAATTGGACAATAGCTCTAGGATGCTTTACAACGCGACACGTAGGACAAAGCTTTTTTCTAGTGATGCCACGTCAGCAGCTTGGCTTCTGCATTAGATAAATATATGATGATTATATTATATTTTATATTATTTGCAGATTACAATATGCATTCGGAAATAAGAGGGAAGATACGTATTGACTGAAGACTTATTATATTACTATTTATTATATGATTGGCTGCTGCAGTGATTGGCTTCTGCAGTGATACGCATGAAATCTTTGAGGAGGTTAAGGAAATAAGAGATTGAGACGTTTATTATAATAATACAATCACTACAAATTATAATAAATGTATATATTTGCTTAAACATAAATGGCTTCTGCAGTGATTCGCGTTCTAAATATTTTATACCGTGAAGTTCAATATATTTGCTTTCTAAAAGTTTGAATATCAATTTGATTACATTTGATTTCTAAAAATTTTATATTTGCTTTCCGAAATATATGGAATGAATCTGTTAATCATATATTTTCCTCTTGAATGTTATTGGACAATTCATAGATTTGAGTCAAAGTTACTATATATTGAAGATGAATCACGGGTGAATGTTATTGGACAATGTATAGCTCTAGAATGAATTTAATTGGACAATAGCTCCAGGATGCTTTACATTGCGACACGTAGGACAATGCTTTCTTCTGGTAATGCCACGTCAGCAGCTTGGCTTCTGCATTAGATAAATATATGATTAAAATATATATTCACTTATATGCAATAATCCGAACAAAGGTCACTATATGAATCGGTAATTATTAGAATTGTATAATTTAAAATGTATACTTATTAAACAATTTTACGTTACACTTATTAGACTTACCGTCATTAATATTATTTAATATTTCCACTAAATATTATGCAATCGTAATTGCTCATTCATATACGAGTTTTACTCATTCATACCCTTTTTTTCATTACTTTTTCATTCTATGCCCTCTACCTAAGAAAAGTTCCCCTCTCTAATTCTCTCTAATTCTCTCCCCCACAAAAGAAAACCCTAAACCACACAACTATAGATGCTAGCTCTCGTATCGATCAGTTAATAATTCTAATCTCTACCTTTATCAATTATATTATATAAAATTAAAAAATTGATTTAGACTAATTAGATTAGGGTTTCCTTAAATCGTTTTCAGTTTTAACCTAATTAAGGTATGTAGCAAGGTGTAATTAAAGGATGTTCTTCCTCACATCCGTTATAACACGAATAACGACTACTATTAGGCTATTAGCCTATATAATATCAACAATTGTGTCGTGTCGTTGTAGTCCCATTGAGGCAAAAGATCAAACAGTTGGTGAGCAAGACAATTAAATAACAATACGAACAGACTTCAACTAGATGTCAAATAATAATGATGATGATAATGAGATTTCCAGTCCAATAAATCGTTAATTGTAAAGCAGTAAATTGAAGAAATTATTATAAACTGAGAAATTGAAGGGATGGTTAAGATGAGAAGAAAACTGAAAAATGAGTGTTGAATGTAAGGGGTAAAATGGGAAATATGTGTATGAATGAGTAAATCATGTATATGAATGAGCAACACCCTATGCAATAGGTAAAATTTTTTTAAAAAAATCCAACTATTTTTGTTCAGAAAAGTTTTTTGAAGTATTTTAAAATATTTAGATCAAATATAGGCCCTGTTTGGTAAACAGCGGATTGATATTAGCAGGAGCAGATTGTAAAAGAAGATTTGACCAGCAGAATTTGTTGGCAGTTTTAACTAGCATATTCAATTAGCAGAATTTGTCAGAGGTGTTTAGTAATTAGCAGATTTAAATTAGCAGATTATCTCAATCATGTGTCAAATGACAAAAAATGACATGAATAAATTATTGAGTAATATTTCTCAAAAATAGGGGTAATATTTTTTGAAGGGTAAAAATATAATTTTTTAATTTTGTCAATATATTCTTTGAATATGCTGGGGGAGCAGCATATTCCAAAAGAGCCTATTGAAGCTCATTCTACTCTTCCAATATGTTGTTTACCAAACAGTCCAAATAGCATATTGTTTGGTTAAACCTACTGATTGCCTCAATATACTAATTTTTTTGCAATATGTTGTTTACCAAACAACGTCATAATAACGAAGATATTGCAACATTCTAGATACTTTTACAATATTCTCAATACATCTACAAGATTTCAAATTATTATGAAAAATTCTAGAAACTTCTGCCATCATTAAGATTTTTTGGTCTATTATGATCGGATCTCAATACCGATTCCCTGTTTTCGCGGGCCGGTGATAATTCAAATGTATTTTGTTCGAGATTAAATAATTGCATTGTAATTAGTATGAATAATACTCAATTTTTCACATCATTTAATATCATTTTATTATTTAGTTATTTATTTTGATTTTTCTATCCAAACATGGTCAATCATATACCTTAATATGTTTATAATATGTCTTAAAATTAAGACAAGTTAAATACTGATGCAGGAGCAAAGAGAATGCCTTGTTCACAAACCAAGAGAAATGGCCAGAGTCCTTAAGAGAGTTGTCTAACCAGGGGCTCCAATTGCTTTTCCAACACTAAGTCCAACCCTAAACCTTAGTTATTTATGCTTAAATAAAGTCCTGCAAGCTTACACGAAATGGACCAGCAACAAGGAACCTTCCTTGCTTTCGCACAGCTGGTACTGCAACTCAAAAGGAGACCTTGGAAATACCCTTGTCACTTATCAGGAAATCAGTAAGACAACCAAGCAGAGAAGAAGGAGCAGAAAGTCTGTCATTCCATTTAAGGAAACAGACAAACAGATTGTTTTGGGACAGAAGAAAAGCTTCCTGGCAGCATGCTTTTTGGCAGACTGCAAGATGCTTTTGGGAGCCTGTTTTATGCAGTTTCGGACCATGGACTCCAACGTTCTTATTAGCTTACATGATGCTATCTTTTGTGTAGTTATAAGGGCCTCTATGAGCCACTAGATCAAGTCACTTAAAGGGTTCAGATTTCTTTTGTAAAGTCTATATAAAGACTGAAACTGTGCAATGTAATAAACAGACTTAAATGAAATCAGAAAACCTTAAGGGTGTGTTTGGATACAATTTTAGGAGGGAAAGAGAGGGGAGGGGAGGTGAAGTGAGGTGAGGTGAGGGGAGGGGAATTTTGGTTGTTTGGATAATAAAATTATTGAGAGGGAAATGAAAGGGGATAAAAAGGAACATGGTATATTGGATAGAGATGTTAATGAAATATGATGAATAATGTAGTGTATTATGGTTTTCCTTCCAAATCTCACCTACCTAGGAAAGAAAACTATTTGAACTAATGGAAGGAAAATGGATCCTCTCATTTCTCTCCCCCCTCATTTCCCTCCCACTCAATATTGTATCCAAACGAGAGAAACTACATCCCTTCCTTTCCCTCCCCTCCCTTTCCCTCCAAATCCCCCTATCCAAACATAGCCTAAGAGTTTCTCTCTTATTTTTAGTTAACTTGTGCTTTGATTGCTTGGTTAACTTAAATAACTTGTGCTTCGCTTAGTTATTTGGCTTAAGAGTGGTTTAATCCCTTGTGTATTGCTTGGGTGATTAAATTATTCTTGAGATTCACTGTTCTAAGAGATTTTTGTGCTTTGCTTGAGTCTCGAAGTCCAGGGTTTATTTATCCTTGTTTTAAGTTTACAGAAAAATCACAACAACCCTTAGTTAGTCATATCAAATACATACCAAATTATATAACAAATTCTCTAAAAAAATATCAACATTTTGTCTTTATTGTTACCATATAACAATATATAATCCGTTTTAATATTTGAAACGGACTTTCAGTCTTGAGTTAGACTTACTAAAAACAAAAGCTTACCTTATTCCTTAACTTTGTAATTTAAGAAGGTTCTAGAATTGTTTAAAAATATTCCTTAACTTGTTATTTAAGAAGGATCTAGAATTTCTTAAAAAAAAAAGAAACAAAAAAAAAACTAAATTTGTTAAAAAAGTCCTTAACTTTAATTTGTAATTTATGAAGGTTCTAGAATCGTAAAAAATTTTAAAAAAGTTTAGCATATTAACATGTTTCACCAGTCAGTATGTCATATTATAAACTATGAAATTTTACTACATTTACAAATAAAACTAACAATCTACTCATCGTTATCTGTTTGTTACTAAACGTTCAAACTAATTCACGTTAATTATAATATTATTATAATATACTAGTCAAGCCTTCTATTAAAATTTATTACTTATAATCTGCCGTTTCAATCTACTTATGTTGAAAGTAGTCCGTCATTCTTCAAATAGTCTTGCTTGCGACGGGTCACCATTTGTAACGGATATTTTGTGAGATAAAATGGATATAAAATGAGTTAGTGGAGAAAGGGGACCACATGCATAATGTTGGCGTGAGAGAAAAAATGGGTATTTTGTGAGAGAAAACGGTATCCGTCACAACCTTGCGACGGATAGTGCCGTTGCAAATAAGAATTTGTGTTCTTCAAATAAGGTCAAAATCATTTTTATTTATTAATTAAAGTATTAATTTTTATCTCCAAAATCCATTCTATTTATCAATTAATCCGCTATTTACCATCAATTTTTTTATAATTTATTAATTAATTTGAATTTTTCTATCCAAACTTAATCCACATCATGAGATTATCCTTATTCCTTAAGTAATTGTGTAGTAATATAAGAAGATTCTAGAATAATTCAAAAAACTTGGCAACCACGTTCAACTTTCTCCATAATGCCCGGGCCCACTTACCAACTCTTTCGTCCCCACGTACTCCACCATTTCCCCCTTCCTAACTGTTTCAAGTCCACGTCAGTCAAGTCAAGTAGTCAACCGTCTTCGTCTCCATCCCTTAATCCATAAGAAAGGCGGGAATATTTATTAAATTAATTAAATAATTACTTGCTTAAATTACTATTCTACCCCTTTCATATGGGTACGGAATTCCGAACATTTTCGCTAGGTAGCACCAAAACGGATATGACCAAATATTCAGATTATTAAAAAGAACGGTTAGTGAGTACTATAGTTTGAAATTTGTAGTCAAGCGGTGTCAGGATTTGATTCGGGAAACTCATTGGGAAGTGCAGGTGGAATACGTTTTTTGAGAAACTAATAGAGTCGCTGATTAATTAGCAAACCGTGAAATTTCTTATAGTCTTATTACTACACATTTAAATATTCATTTTAATGATTTACGTTGCATCTTTCGGGAAAATATTTTTGGGGTTGCTATTCTTATGTAAAAGATACCAATCAAACTTGGGCTTTGCCCCTCATTCGCAAAAAAAAGAATATATGACATGGGTTAAATATCAATTATTTTAATTGGTAAAATTATGTGAGTCATTGCCCTTGACAACTTCCTTCACAACAAAAGAAAATACAAAATTAAACATATGACCCGTATACACACATTAATAAAAAATATATTTTTAAATAAATTTTAAATAAAAAATTCAATTTATACTTTAAATATTAATTAAGATCAATGATTTAATTGATATTAACAAAATTATTTGAATATTTATATACAGAAACAAAGTTATGTATCTAAAGATAATCACATTTTCTCATAATAATCTTTATTTTACGTAGTAAATCGTATGATTTTGTACTATATTGAGTAATAAATTTATTGCAAAACGATTTTAAATATCACATCGTAAAACTATAGTATAGTAAAACTATAGTATAACGAATGACTTTAATATCCCCACTGTAGAAACTGACAATTGGTAGAAGTTACTTAAATGAGGGATTTTTACGTAAATAAACACAATAATACTTTACGTAAATAAGATTTTTTTTGAGTATCGTATTAGCATCGCGCCTGATACGATACTAAAGACGGACACGCTAGATGGGAGAAGTTTAATTCCGTAATTATCCTTTTTCCAAATATTAAACCACCAATAAACATTTTAAGGGTAGTTTAGTAATTCCATCCGAGCAGTTACGTAACCTTTCCTCCCAAACTTCCATACTATAAAAACCACCCCCACTCACTCCATTTTTTCTCACTTGCTTAACAATTTTATATTAAAAAAAATACCAGAACATTTTCTACTTGTTTCGTGATCATGCAGAACACAGACGGAGGAAGAGGACGCGGTGGCGCTCGCGGAGCTGGTGGCGGTGGAGAGAGAGGACGTGGTCGAGGTTCGTACGGCGGTGGTGGTAGTGGTAGTGGTAGTGGTAGTGGAAGGGGAAGAGGCGGTCAGTATTCGCAACCGCCACAACAACATCAACAACCGGGGAATTACCGGCAACCACCGGTTAATTACCGTCCTCCGCCACAGCAGCAACAACAACAACAACCGCACTCCGGTCCACAGCCGGATAATTACCGGTCTCCACAACCGCAGTACGGTCAGCAACCGGTCAATTACCGGTCTCCATCACCGCATCAGCAACAACCGCCACAGTTCGGTCAACAAACGGTTAACTACCGGACGGCGCCGCAGCAGCAACGACCGGTGAATTTCCGTCCGCCACCGCAACAACAATCGGTGCAATTCGGTCAGCAGCAGCCGGTTAATTATCGGCCGCAACAGCAGCAGCAGCAGAATGTGAGGGGTTATGGACCAGGACCGGGACAAGGCGGGTCTCCCTGGCGGAATGTAATACCGGTTCAAGGTGAAGGATTGAGTCGTGGTGGTGGCGGTGGCGGCAGCGGTGGCGGTGGTGGAAGTGTTAGTTATTCTAGTCATTCCTCTGAGAGTGAAGGACCTGCAGGTAGTATAATTTAAGTTTGATTTGGATTATTAATTTGATTTGATTTAGGTTTTATATTCGTTAATTATTTAATGCGTAATTTGTTGATGAATGTGTGTATGCCTGATTGCTTGATTGCCTGGACAACCTATTTGTGTTTCTCTATACACTTTTATTTGTCTTATTTAAACAAGTAGATCTAAACAAGTAGGTGTATTTGATCCGTCACAATAGATTGTGACGGATATACCCCTCACATGAGGGACTTGCTAAATACTCCCTCCTATTCCGAATAAATGTCACATTTGCCATTTTCGTCTATTCACCTAATTGTCACATATTCCATTTTGGGACATTGTTTATACTTATTTTATTCACTCTAACCCACAATAATACCCCACCTTACCCCACAACACTACTTATTTTAATCACCTCTACTCACAATAATAATCAATAATACATTCACTCTCTCCAATCTTTCCACCCCACACATTACTTTACATTAAACAAATGAATTCCTTAATTCTCATTCCCACCCCGAAATGTGACAATTATTCAGAATAGGAGGGAGTAATTACTTCCTCTTCTTAGTTTTTTAATTTTTCTCTCCATCGTGGGATACATTGAAAATATATAACCTTTATAAGTAAAACGTTTTTTTGCCAAACGTAAAAAAAACAAATTTACTAACTGTAAAAAAATGGCGGAAGTATTTGTTAGTAAAATGTGATGTTCCGACTTCCGAGTCCTAGTTTCACAATCGTCATCTAACAGCGGCGGCCTAGGGGGATTAACGGATTGAGTAATGATGGATCATAATTGTGAAACAAACGCATTTCGAAGTAACTAAATGACGGATTTATTACTCTAGTATGATATGGTTACATCTCCTTTATTTCTCCCTTACAATATGATGAAAATGTAAACCTAGTATCGGGTAATCGGGATAAAGGGAGTAATAAATTTGATGTAAATTTGATGATTTGAGTCCGTTTGATTGATTAAAATATGCACCATTTCTCGACCCCTAGATAATACCTTCTCTTGTCCTTCTTAATCTCTTGTTTACCTTCAACTAAAATACGTTCACAAAGAATAGAAAAGGTAAATAATAATTAAGGCTGAGGGAGTAGTGATTTGTCCCCCTTCATTTTTTTGAATTTATTGTTTGTGATGCTGAAGCAGTTTAGCTCTGTTTGGAATAATGATTTAATGCTGTATTTTGGGATATGAAGAATCTGCTATTGCTTTGCAGTTAATGCAAGTATTTATCATTCCTCTTTTCTGTTCGTATTATTGTTTTGGTTTGTAGAATCCTTGATTTATTATTCACAAAAATGTTCAGGCGAGTATCGGACTGTCTTATTATAAACTGGTACTCCTCTGTTTTTTTAATGTCATTCCCACTCTTAGAGACATTCCTTTCTATCCTCGGTATCTCTTAAAATATAAAAATAAATATAATGAAATGTCTATTTATTTTTTATAAGGAATTTTATGGTATAATGTTTATAATTTTTAGACTAATATATTTTTATAAAAATGAAAGTCCACGACTCACCTTGAAAAATAAAAACGTCATATAATATGGAAAAGAGTCCCTCCAACTCTTTATAATTGTCATATAACACACTCTTTATAATCGTTGAATCCTCCCTCCAACTCTTAGAAATTGCCCTATTTGTTAAAAATAGTACTCAAAAATCTTAACTCTCAAAAAATGGGACAAGTCCAAGGAATTAGAGGGAATACATCTGTACATGTTATATGATATTTCTAGGTAAGTTCTAGACAGTCTCCTACAGTTGCGGAACCAAACTTCAAAGTTAATCTTCTGAAACATTTGGGGAGGATTTGTACCGTGGTAGTTTAGAAAAATAAAAACTACTTTTTCATTGTTTAAGGGGAAGTCATTTCCCCTGCTTGAACCCTTTGTTATGTCCTTGGTCTCGGACAAACAATTTTGCAAGATTATGGGAAGTATTAGCAAAATGTTAAGTGTTGAATGCAAATATGGAGGACTCGGGAAATGTAGTTATTAGTTCCTCTGATGGGAACCTCGATTCTCTTACATTCTGCATGTGTAGTGGCCTAATACTGTTCATTGAGTTGAGGTCCTTGTTTTGCTACTTATTTACTGGCCTTCTTTTGGAAGTGCAAATATACTGTTCAAGTGTGGAATGACAGCTGTCTTCAATCTGCTATTATGCAGGTCCCGTAGCACCCGTTGTGCCGAAGCTGCAAGCACTACAAATCAGTGAAAAAACTTCGTTATCTGAGAGTACTGAGAAGGTATTGCCTATTAGACGACCTGATAAAGGTGGTGTACAAAAGATCCGTACTGTTGGTATCCTTGTAAACCATTTCCCTGTCACGTTTAATCCTGAGTCTATAATCAGACATTATGATATTGATGTCAAACCTGAGGATGGCTTTGCCAAAGGAAGGCCTGCTAAGCTGTCAAAGTCCACTTTGTCTTTGCTAAAAGATCAATTGTTTGCGGACAATTCTGGCTTTCCTTTGGAGATGACCGCATATGATGGTGAAAAGAATATTTTTAGTTCTGTACAGTTGCCTACGGGACAGTTCACTGTGAAGTTGTCCAACGAGGAAGGGACGAAGCAGCGCTCATTCATATTTTCGGTTAACTTGGTGAATGAGCTAAAGCTTCATAAGTTGAGGAGTTACTTAAGTGGTGAGGTCCTCCAGATACCTCGGGAAGTATTGCAGGGGCTGGATATAGTAATGAAGGAAAATCCACGGAGGACTATGGTTAGCATAGGTAAAACGTTTCACTCTCCAGATCATAACCCACAAAATGATCTAGGGCGCGGGATTGCAGCATCATTTGGGTTTCAGCACAGCCTAAAGCCTACTTCACAAGGCTTAGCATTGTGCCTGGATTATTCGGTTCTGGCAGTTAGAAAGCGGATCCCCGTCCTTGACTTTCTGGGGGAACATGTCTATGGCTTTAATTTGAGCAGGTTTCAAAGATTGAGACGGGAGATACAAAGTGCAATTAAAGGACTCAAGGTTACCGTCATTCATCGTCAGACAAAGCAGAAGTACCTGGTTGTAGGCTTGACTGACCGACGAGCCTGTGACCTTACCTTTCCATGTGAAGATCCCAATGGTCAAGTTCCTCCTAAATCTGTGGTTGTTTATGATTACTTTCTGAAGAAGTATCCTTCGCACGAGATTAATCCAAATTTACCTTGTCTCGATGTGGGGAAAGGTGGGAGAACAAATTATCTGCCTATTGAGTTATGTGTCTTGGTTGAAGGACAAAGATACCCAAAGGAGAATCTTGACAGAAATGCGGCTGCATTTTTGAAAAATATGTCACTTGTTCAGCCTAATGATAGGAAAAATACCATCTGTGGCATGCTACACAATAACCCTGGTGGACCATGCGGGTAAGATTCTGTTTTCTCTTTACATCATACCACCATTCTGTTTTGTTCTTTCTTGTTGATGGCTATTTTACTTGGATTTGTGTATAAGAGATGAGTGTTGGACACGGTATTATCGTATTTAGACAGGAACCATGTCCCAGTGCCCTCAGAAGTAAAAAAAAAAACACTTCTTGACTTGAAATACTTATTTCTGTTTTTTTGAAATATGCAAAGACGTTTGACAAATGAGACAACATAATTAACAGTAAATGCAATATAAACTCTATACGATTCTTGTGCTAGTTTGACTCATTGAACTCTCTTTGGAGAAGTGTTGTACTAATTAGTCTGGAGGTCACAGTAATTTCCATGTCATGTCGACAGCGGTACTTCTCCTAAAAGTGAGAGTTGAAGTTGCATAGGTTCTTTGTTAGTAGGCCGGCATAGCACTCTGTTGTCTGCTTTTTATATTACTTGGGCGTACTTCACTTGGGTTCTTTGTTAGTAGGCCGGCATAGCACTCTGTTGCTTGCTGCAGTTTTATTACCTGTCTCATTGTTGATTCATAAGGTGATATTTTTTAAAGGCTTGATGTTGTGAGGTATGCTTCTGCCTGTTTTTGTGGGAAGTAGTATATCCATCTAATCTTTTTATCTAGCTTCGTTCATTGGAGGCTGCATGCCTGTGTATCCGTCGCACATGTTCCACTTATCTTGAAGTTATTGTGGTTGAAGGTGATGAGTTATGTGTGCGCTTCTTATGGTAGCTGTTTGTTAGTTCTTTGAGATTTTTAGTTATCTGCATTATGAAACTCCAGTGTCATGTCTTAGTCTAGTGGTTAAGACGGAGCTATTGTGGACAATAGGTCCAAGGATCGAATCCCCCTCCCCCTATTGTAATGCGACTAAGTGCGCGCTCCGTTGAACCAAAAAAAAAAAGTTTGTGGGCTTTGTTTTCAGGCTGTCCCTTAAGGTCCCATACTACAGAAAAACAGAACTTGAACATTTCTGAAGGAAATATCGTGTTAATAATTTGATATATGTGGTGGGGGTGGCATTGTGCAGCCTAGCTTGGCATTTATGAATACTGATAAATGTAGTATTTATCTTTAAAGCCATTGGATTGTTGTTAACTTATGAATTTTTTATTGCTTCTCAAAATCTTGATTATCATTTTCCAGCGGAGACATCAGCAGAAACTTTGAAATTGGTGTCCAAGAGAACATGACTCGGGTACAAGGTCGGGTGATAAAGCCACCGCAACTGAAGTTAAGAGCAGCTAACAACGGCAGCATGATTACTGTCACTGTTAATCCTGATAGTGGTCAATGGAGTCTTAAGGACAACTCTGTTGTTGAAGGTAAGTCTATTTCGCGTTGGGCTATTTTGGACTTCTCCTCGGATGGCTTAAATAACGCCTTCATTCCGAAGCTTATTGCACGTTGCAACAAACTAGGTTTGCATATGCGCGAGCCTTTGTTTTATGAAACGGCCGACATGAGGCAAACTGCCAGTGCTGAATCATTATTGCCACTTATGGAAAGCGTCAATACCAAAGCACGTAAAGCTGGGAATGGGAACTTACAACTTCTATTGTGTGTGATGAACCGAAATAATGATGCTGGGTATAAGCATATTAAATGGGTTTCTGAGACAAAGATAGGAGTTGTAACACAATGCTGCTTAGCTACGCAGGCTAATAAAACGCACGACCAGTACTTGGCTAATCTCGGCATGAAAATTAATGCTAAGCTGGGTGGAATCAATGTGGACCTCTCCAAACCGCTTCCTCTATCTGATGGGGGTCCTGTAATGCTTATTGGGGCTGATGTCAATCATCCTCGTGGTATGGACCGCTCGAACCCATCAATTGTTGGTATGGTTGGCTCAGTAAACAAGGGGGTTGCCACCAAATACATACAATTAGTTTCCTACCAGGAGCATCGATGTGAGAAAATCATAGGTTTTGGACGTCTCTGCATAGAACTTATCGACTCTTATGAAAAGATCAATGGCGTGAAACCGAAAAAACTACTTATATTTCGGGATGGTGTAAGTGAAGGCCAATTTGAAATGGTACTCCATGAGGAGCTTCTGGACCTCAAGAAAGAAATGAAAGCGAAGGGGTTTTCTTGCTCTGTGACCCTTATTGTTGCCCAAAAGCGACATCAGACACGCTTGTTTCCGGAAACCCAAACAGGCATGAGTCGTAATGTGCCTCCGGGTACCGTGGTGGATACGACTATTGTCCATCCATTTGAGTTTGACTTCTATTTGTGCAGTCACTATGGCAGTATTGGTACCAGCAAACCAACGCACTATCATGTTCTCTGGGATGAACACCACTTTACTTCGGATGCTCTGCAGCAGCTGATATATGACTTATGCTTCACGTTTGCTCGGTGCTGTAAGCCGGTTTCGCTGGTCCCACCGGTTTATTATGCTGATGCGCTGGCATATAGAGGGCGGATGTATCATGAAGCCCATTCTGAGTCGCAGTTTTCTTCAGGGAGATCATCTTCTTCCTTGGCATCTTCATCAACTTCAGCAGTGCCTCTTGATGAGAGTCTCTACCGGTTGCACCCGGGCATCGAGAATGGCATGTTTTTCATCTGATACGGTTTCAGCTCTTCACATTTCCTCGTCTATGTTCCATTCATTAGTCGAGGAAATCTCGCACAGCTCACGGCTTAAGGGGTACGTTTGTGCGTGAATCTAAAAACTCGTAACAAACATATTTTACGTTTATTTTTGTGGGTTTAAAATAAGTGTTTGAAGGATTTACTAGCGTGTGTTCTGTCCTAGAGTTGTAAGTGTTCTCTAAGAACTCGTAACAAATCGTGTGTTGTTTGCTGCTACGTGTTTAGCTCCGAATATTGTGAATGTTATATATTTTTGTTTTGTGTCTTAATGTTTCGCTGTTTGATTTTGCAATTTCCCTAATTTCCAAGGCATATTCCACCGTAGCAGCTGGTCTGCTGCTATATTTGCTGCCTGTTTGGTTAGTGTTTGTTTTGCTGATTATTGCCTATATATAAGTCGACTTGCCTTGTTGGAATCATACGTTCATGACATATCTCTTTATTTTATGAATTCCGCTAACATTTATTTATCTTCATTTTCAGTTTTCCTCCAATTTTAATTAGTTTTTTTAAAATAGACCACGGTCCATGGCCTTAACCCTACATGGACCGCTGTTCACTCGTAACTAGTGAGACCTACTAGATACTAAACAGATTTTATTATATTTTTCAAAGGAGTGAGTTAAATGTTGGTCCCCTTCTACTTCGCATTGTAGCATTTCAAATACTGAATCCCCCTCGCCTCTATTGTAATGCGGCTAAGTGCGCGTACTTCATTAGACTTGAAAAAATTGTAGCATTTCACATTATCAGGGTTGCATATATTGGCATTTCACATTATCAGGGTTGCATATATTGTAACATTTGCAGCTTCGCCTAGTGCACTCTACCTCACTTTCATTCTCTTCTCCATTTCCCACGTTTGATCGCAACCCAAAGTGTTTCTTTAATTTCATATCTATTGTATCCATTTGTTCTTTGATTCTGTTGACTGGAACGGGTAGACCTACAAGAGTTTTGTCTGAAAAGTGAAAACTGCAGCATGCTGGTGTGTCCGAAAAAATTAGGTTAAGATGGGTTAAATATTTCCACGTGGAAGGAGTAAGACAAGAGCATTATATATTTGGAAAAAAAAAAGTTATTCTATATATTTGACCCGTTTTATTATTAAGATGGAGGGTAATAGATATGAGTTGATATGTCTAAATGTTGGTAACTCAATGAAGTTCTATAAAATGAGTAACGGACAAAATTCATCAAGCTTGTGACATGAGACAAAGGGGTAGGTGGAGTGGGAGGGGGTTGTGAGAGGTCATAAGCTTGTGACCGTCACAAACAAGACAGACCATAAGATTTTTGCACTTTTAGCAGCCTCAGATAGTGAAATGTACTAGGATGCACTAATATCTTGACACTAATTTAATGCAACTATGGACTACCTACCAGTCATAAAAGCTTCAACAAGATACTAAGTATGGCTGACTATTCTAATTTCAGTTGCTCTCTTCTAAGCCGTGTAATTGGGATATTCGTCTTAAGATTAAAATGGGTGTAGTAACATCCTTGAATACATTGGGATAAATATGTGTGTTACATCATATCATTACTTTCTTTGATGATAATAACATTAACCCAATTTGTACTCTAAACTCCCAATTTAATCAGATAAGGAGTACTAGTTTCACATTAGACTACCAACAATTTAATATGAAAACTGCATTATAAAATCGTTTTATGATACGATCGCATAAAAAATTGATCATTGTTTAAAAGTAACAACTTTTTATTGAAGTAACTACTTTTTAACATAAAATAGTCCCGATTTATTATAAAGTTATTGTTTTTTTCCCCGTTGCACACTTACACAGTTGCACTACACGACAATCGCACACAATAATTACTGATTTAATAAACCATTTTGGTAGAGTTGCAAGGAATTTGGGAACATGGACTTGTTACACTTTTTACTCATGTGATGATGATCTCTTGCAAAAATGTTGGTAAGCAACTGATCAGTTTCCTGCAGGTTATATACAGATCCCTCACCAGATCAGTTCCCTGCAAGTTATACTTCATACCTTTAAAGATGTCCTTTTCAGCAGTAGAGACGGTTTCACACTAAGAAACGGTCGTGTTGTATTAAAAGGGACTCTTTTACTTGAATGGACCGTCATAAATATGTTTGTCTTTTGCACTTTCTCTAGTTAGCAAGGCTTGCTTGTGAGTTGTGACCTTCACAATCTTGTGATGTATTAGCATCTCTTTTCATTCTTAACATTATTTAAATTGGGTGTGAGTCGTCACAAGGTTGTGAGTTGTGACTCTCACGAGTACAAATTTGTGCTCTCTAGTTATGCAAATATATATATACAAACATATATTTACTTGCCTAATGTTTCAGAGCTCATGAAACAATCTTAGATATTTCGAACTAAATTAGGTTTTGGACTATATTATGATTAAATGAGTGGTATTTATGATTGTCATCATGATTGTATAGGACAATCAAGTATCTATTCGTAGTAATAAATGAGTGTCTAACGAATAAAAGGCCCGTCTCATGCTGTGTTATAATCAGTACAGGTGTAGCATGGTTAGCTAAATAAATGTTCATAAAATGACAAAACATACAGGGATAAGATTATGGGTGTGAGGAATTTTTCAGTGGTGAAAAAAATGGGAGACGGAACAAAAATCCGACTGTTGGAAAAGAAGTACTATGAAGATTGTCCAGGCTGTAAGATAGAAAAGGTAAAGGATACTCAACAAGGTGTACCTTTGAAGACTCTTGCTGGTGTTTGGGTCATAGTTCTTTGCAATGGTATGTACTTCATGATTTCTCTCATACTGTTTAAGGACCCATCTACTATGCTACTCTGACTCGGCTTGAAGGGTCGGACACGGGTACGTATCCAAGCGTGGGACACGGCTATTTTATGAAAAAAGTTCAAGTTTTTGGTCTAAAATGAAGTGTCTGAGTGTCATACCAATGTCCAGGGATCAAGTGTCGGGCACGGGTACGGGAGATCATATGAAGTGTCGAAGTAACATAGCCCATCTATTATCGCTTGAGTTGGTCTCTTGTAAGACAGTTGTACGGTGCATAATAGTAAAATGATAGCGCATAAATTAATGCGCATCTAGTAGTGAGGTGCCTAAGCTTTTATGAGACTAGTTACACATCGGTCTGGTTTTGATAATATAGCATAAGAAACTGATAAATTTCTTTTTGCTCGAGAATGTTAAAAGATGATTTAGCATTTTTTTGAGACAGTTGTATGGCGCATAATAGGTCTATGATAGCGTATGTAGTAACGCGTCTCTAATGGCAGTGAGGTGCATAAGCTTTTATGAGACTAGCATTTGTCACGACGTTTCTATTCTGAATCTTCTGCACTAATTTATCTTCCTGCTTTTGTCTTTGCAGCTCTACCAATATCTTCACTCTTCCCCTTCCTCTATTTCATGGTAAGAGAAGAATATTCAGTCTTTTTTGTTATTATTAGTTTGTTGAGCATTCGAGCTTTTCATGGCTAACAAGATACCTGTGAGGGTGTGACTAGTCTAAGTACTACTGCGATGTGGCTAAGGTTTAGGGTTTAGGGTTTAGGGTTTAGGGTTCATGGATGTTTTTCTGCTGCAAAATAGATTTCTTTTAATAAGATTCAGGACAGTTGAGCTGCTCTGCTCCCCTCGTCATCCATTTGTTTACATATTCCATCATAGTCGAAGAATTATGTACAGAACTCGGTTTTAAATATTATTTTGAACTAATCCTTCTATGTATGCAGGTTAGGGACTTTCATATAGCCGAAGAAGAGGCAGACGTGGGGTATTATGCTGGTTTTGTGGGTGAGTACATCCATTCTCATCTGTCATTTACAAAAGGATTTTATTTACATTTTCCAGTTGAATTGTAAGTGTAAGAACTTGTCCACCTTACTGTTTTGCTCATGTGAAATATGTCCAAGGATCTTCGTTTATGCTTGGAAGGGCATTGACATCCGTTTTATGGGGGATGGTTGCTGATCGATATGGCCGAAAGCCTGTTATTATCTTCGGATCAGCATCTCTGTTAGTATTCTGCAGTTTCTTTTCTGAATTCTTAGTATCCATTTTTTAAAGTTATACAATACAATATTTCTTAGCTTTTGCTATCATTTTCTAATATCAGGGTCATTTTTAACACACTTTTTGGCCTAAGTACAAACTTTTGGATGGCAATCACGACAAGATTTCTTTTGGGATGCTTGAATGGGTCACTCGGGCCTTTGAGGGTATAATAGGCAGTCTCGTATTAAATTAAAGAATACGGTTGCCAATCTCCTACTACTAAATTACACCTTCTTTCACTCATATATGATTTTTTACCTTCATATATCAGGCATATATATCTGAGATTTGCCGGGAGGAACATCAAGCTATAGGCATGTCTGTGGTAAGCGTCTGACATAGGCTTGACACTGGAGCACTACTGCTTTCCATAAAGTATAGTTAGTCCGACACTTGGGCCAGCATTCTGTCAGATTTATAGCCGAATTTGCAGAAGTAAACAATTTATGTTCATTACCTCTTTGTACAGGTTACTACAGCTTGGGGAATTGGCCTGATCATTGGGCCAGCACTTGGGGGTTTACTTGCTCAGGTGAGCTTCCTCGACCCAGTTTCATGCTTTTATGGATCTGTTTTTAATCCAATATCATGTTACTGATGCGGGTTTTTAGTCCTGAACTTTGCAATTACCTTAGATGAATTGTGGAATCAAATAATCTGATTTTCTGAACTAAATATTTTGCAATACAGCCTGCAGAAAAGTACCCTGAGATATTCTCCGAAAATTCCTTGTTTGGAAGGTTTGTTTTCACATGTCTCCATCTTTTGTAGCTTAATACTGTGATGTCCTGCTTCTCTGCCTCTACATGTTATATAATATGAAAAGATGTAATCTGATTGCAGATTTTCGTACTTATTGCCCTGCCTCATTACATCCATTTTCGCAGTTGTAGTGACTGTTGGTGGATTTTGGCTTACGGTTAGTCCCTTTATCATCTTGCATTTGGAGGAAATTCCAATGATAAAGTCTCCTTCTACGTTCGTTTCCTTTTGCTCATGAAACCATTTTACGCTAATGTCAATGTAAAACACATGGTTTTCAGGATATTAACTTCTTGAAATTAACTGAATTTAAGCTATCTCATGGTAACGGGGTTTTGCACGAGATTTATTGTCTATCTATCGAATGTTTAGCTCGTTTGGTGCTCATCTTTCCTTCCTTTTATGCTCACTTGCTGTACTGTACTGCACATGACATGAATTTAAAGTTTCTTTATGTTCTCACACATTCATTTTTTCCCTTAGTATGTAGATGACCTTGTGAAAGGAGCCGTCGTTAACGATTTACATTATAACCCAGGAATCGCTACATAACCACAAACCAACACATTCATCTGGGCACGATTCATATGAAGCTGCAATTTGCACGTCAGATGACAAATTTCCCAGGGCAGAAATCAAAAGCTTATATAAGAATTGGCCATTTATTTCTTCTATCATCGTCTTTTGCATTTTCTGCCTTCATGACATGGCTTACACAGAGGTTGGTTCACATGCTATATATCTACTGTGGATATCCTTGATATCCGGCAGAACTTTTCTCATGGCCTTAGACTTAAGCTCTTCTACTGCTCCAACTCTATGTCTGATATTTGACACATCCTCTTTTCTTAATGTCTCTGTACTTGATTCGGTTGTTATTGTAGAACTATTCCCTGTTTGTTATCGCATTGAATAACTCCTGTGTGATAGATGAACCATTTTAACCAAAACCTAAAGGTGATGGTTGATGCCCAGCTATTATAAATATTCCTATTACGCCCCTCACTCAAATGCGCATTGAGCTTGAAGGGTGGTTAGTTTGCACAGGCTAGGCTCCCCCATACCGCGTGCTGGGTTTCACTTCGTGAGTTTTTGAGGAGTTTTGAGGTTGTCAGGATTCGAACCGTGACCTTCGGTCACACCGGCTCTAATACCATGATAGATGAACCATTTTAAGTTTTTAACGAGGCCAAACTATCATAAATATTCCTATTACTGTGGTGATCTTAAGAGTCAGACTGTTGATGATATATTTTGTGTTTTTTTTAGATATTCTCGTTATGGGCAGTTAGTCCTAGGAAGCTAGGCGGATTAAGCTATACAACTCAAGATGTCGGAACAATTCTTTCAATCACAGGTATGAAGAAGTAACTGTGTTTTTATTAACCATATAGTACTAAAAACTTAGTTCAAATTCAGAAGTAAAAAACTAGCTGTTTTTGGTTTTAAAATATGATGGAATAAAGCAAAAGAAAAGACTTATTAACGTGCGAAGCCTTTGATACAATCGGATAACTTTCTGCCATGAATTTTCATATTTTTTTCTTTATTCTGGCGCTTCCCGTGTTCCAACATTCAGGTCTTGGCATGTTGGCTTTTCAGCTCCTCTTGTATCCACAAATTGACAAAATCTTGGGTCAGATTATGGTGGTTCGTTTATGCGGGGTATGCTGTTCCGAACCCTGTGTATCATTGTTTCATACTACAGGTATACAATTGAGAAAATATATTGAGATTGCCTGCTTCAACTTCTTTCAGATGTTATCCATACCTGTGTTACAATGCTACCCCTTCATAGCATTACTGTCAGGGTTAAGTCTCGCTGTGGCGTTAAATTCCGCCTCTGTGATCAAGAATGTTTTGTCGGTAAGTATGAACAAACTGTCATTTAAATTCATTTCCCATATACGAATCTGAATTATCAACTATGGAGTAGCAAAAATTTACATGACAGCTGATTTACTGTTAACGTTTGACAGATATCTGCTGCAACCAGCTTAATGATTTTACAAAACAGAGCTGTGGTATGTTCGTTTTAACCTTTCTGACATTGTTCTCCGTTGATACTCACAAGTCACAATGCATTTTTTTATGTCTAACCAAGATGAACAAATTGAGTACAGGATCAAAATCAACGAGGTGCTGCTAACGGCATCTCTATGACTACCATGTCTCTTTTCAAAGCGGTTGGCCCAGCTTGCGGAGGTGCATTGTAAGTGTCTATGCTTTACATAAGACATAATTTGCTGCATTGTTTTCCCACAAATTCTCATTGAAGATGGACATACTCGGTACAAGCTGAAGACATGTCAAGTAATACTCAAGTGGTTAGATAAGACAAATCTCGTGGCAATTTGCTTTTGTCTTTTATCTACCAACTTGGGTATTACTTGACCCGTCTTCTATTAGGAATATTAATAATAGTTGGGCCTCAACCATCACCTTAAGGTTTTGGTTGAGATGGTTCATTGATCATGGTATCAGAGCCAGTGTGACCGAAAGTCACGGGTTCGAATCCTGGCAACCTCAAAACCCCTCAAAAACACGAACTGGAAACCCAGTATACGGTATGGGAGCCCAACGGGCATTTGAGTGAGGGAGCGTATTAGGAATATTAATAATAGTATATCCGTCTTCAATGAGACTTACTGTTGTTTTCCATCCCTTCTCTTTTTGGTATTGGAGGAGTTCACATAATCTGATGCATTGTATTATTTCTCAGGCTTTCTTGGTCAGAAAAGCGTCAAGACACATCCTTTCTCCCAGGTATACTCGTCTTGAAATCCCCTCTTATTTGCTTTCACAGTGTGCGTCGTAGTCATGCATCCCTGAGAATACCTCCCTTACGTTGTGTCGTCTATGTGGAAGTTTGGGACGTCTAGCGACTAGCACGAAGTTGTTATAAACACCAAGTTGTTAACTATACGAACAATGTATCGTTTGATGCAGGCACACACATGATCTTTTTCCTATTGAACACGGTATCCCTTTTAGGAGTTGTACTGTCATTCAAACCGTTCCTTGTTGAACGTTAAGGAGATCACAGCAAGTTTCTTAGCCGAATTGGGGCGTCAAGTGAAAATTTGTGAATGTATATTCTTATTATGGCGGAGCTAGGCAGGGAATAGTAGGTAAACCCGACAAAAATTACCCATCTCGAATTACTTGACCTGCACCCGAATTGAGGGCTTGAATCTGCCCAAAACTCGAATTGACTTGAATGTTATATTATCACATAGTGTCCGTTATCTTCAAATATCTTGATAGAACTTATCTCAAATGATCCGAACCTGAAATGACTTGGCATAGACTTGCAAACTCAAACTCGGTCGTCCATTTTTTCAACCTTTCATCCTAGTTGTATAGATGGGCCGAGTTTTTTTCCTAATATTTAGGCCTTTTGCTTTTGTTTTGTCTATGTTATTTGATATCTCCATACATTTCAAGTATAAGAAAACAAATAATTTGCACTAAAATTTGAAAGAGACTACCTTTTAATAAATTATTAAGAGATCATTCTTTTGTACCCTTTTATTTGTATTTCGTGACCTGTTTGTCGTAATTTTGTACTTATTTATATAATAAATATACACAATTCATTTTTAATAATGATTTGTGCCTATTATATTGGTTTTAGTAAAATTTGTACAATAGTCTCTTAATAAGTTTACTGGACGGTCTCTCAGGAGACCTGCTGTGTAAAAAAAAGGTTTTGATCCAGCATTGTCTTCACCGCCAACAGTTAGTTTTCGTAAAACGTAGATACCCGTCTTAATAATAAAACGGATTATATATCGTTCCATCTAGATATATATATATATATATATAGCATTAATCTTTGGTTTTTTTTCAATATATTTTTTGTCTTAATTTGTGTAATTTGTTTTAAGCTTAAAGCCGATGAACCCATCTTTTTCTCACACCCAATCACATATAGAGGACAATGATTTTTGTCTAAAAGCTGCTTAATAACGACTGGGTGACTTACGACAAAGTTCAGTACGCCAGACTGCCAGAGTGTCCCAGAAAATTAGGTGACCTCCAAATCATTTACTAATCAGTATACTTGCACCAATTATCATTTTCGGTCATATTTTCTTAAACGGATAACTTAGATTTTCTTTTAATTTAGATTTTCTTTTCTATTTATTTTCAGGTTGATTTGTGTAATTCAAATTCAATAGTGTGAGATAATATGTTTTATTTAAATTTAACTTGATTTCTTGTGAAAAAAATATACTCCCTCCGTCCCGATCAATTGTTATCTATTGCTTTTGACACAAAGATAGGACCACACAAATTACATGGCCCCACATTCAATCAAATGTGATCCACAAAATGTTGCCAAAAATAGAAATAGATAACAATTCAATGATACACCCCAAAATGGAAATAGATAACTATTGACAGGAACGGAGGGAGTAATAAACGGGAAAGAAGACGGTGAATCGGAGGGAAATTTGTGATATACTTCGTAGTATATACGAGTGCATGGTAATAAAGTCAAATAAAGTAGTTCAATCTAACTTTTGCACTTTTTTCAGCCGCATATATATTTAGTAATAAACAAATAACACGTAAAATAAAACAAAAACAAACAAACAAGCTGCCAAATCTGACTGTCTTTACACTAAATTTTTCATTTTAGAAATAATAATGTAACAAATTAATAATCACCGGAAAAATTGGAAATAAAAATGTGTATAATATTCGTCAAACTATTTAAAATTACATATAAAACGGGCTTCCATCGTCACTTAAGGTTATGTGATACACAAATTCTTGTTTCAGACCGTCATTTTTGGTCTGAAATAATAAGACGTGATTTTGTAACCATTTTACAGCCAAATGTAACCACGATAGTATGGTCAATGTTACACTTATGATAACTTGTTTGTAAATAATGGTTAGATTTGGCTGTAAAATAGTTACAAAATCCCGTCTTATTATTTCAGACCAAAATTGTGGTCTGAAGCACATTTTTATTACTGGACCGTATGTAACAAAACCATGATAAAAATAAATAAAGCAAACGTAAATTATTAACCTAGAGATTTTTTCGGAGTCACGTAACCGGAATGATTTAGTAGGGCAGTAAAAAATTCTGTGGAATATACATGCACATGTTACATGTTATTGACGCATGCGATGATGATTTCCTGGGAAAGTGTTGGTACGTCCATATATAATCAGCTGACAGCTGCAATAAATAGCACTACAGGTACCATACATTCTTGCTCAATTTCTCATTTTAGCCGTCTTAAAATCAGTCTGCTATTTCTATAATTATCTTCATTAATTGGAGTAATAATTCCGGTGTTCACGGTCGATAACAGTGACACGAGGGAGTAACTCCCTCGCCGAGTGTTCTTACTAAAGGTAAATGAGTGTCTTGAATTGGTTTTGTTCCCTCCCCTCTCATAGATGAATCATCTCAATCAAAATCTTAAGGTGATGGTTGAAGCTCAACTATTATTAATATTCCTATTACGCTATCTCACTCAAATGTCCATTGGGCTTGAAGAGTGGTTAGTTTGCAGTTTTGCACAGGCCCCATACCTTGTGCTGGTTTCCACTTTTGAGTTCCATTGGGCTTGAAGAGTGGTTAGTTTGCACAGGCCCCATATCGTGTGCTGGTTTCCACTTTATGAGTTTTCGAGGGGTTTTTGAGGTTGTCAGGATTTGAACCCGTGACCTTCGGTCACACTGGCTCTGATACCATGATAGATGAACTATCTCAATCAAAACCTTAAGATATGGTTGAGGCTAAATGGATGTTTTGCGAAGTATTTCAAATCTTATATGGGTTGATCACAATTTTGTGTTGGTGTTTTATATGAAAAGACGGTTTTAAATATTTCCATTTGGTACTTATGACCTGGATAAGGTCTGAATCCGTCAGCATCATATTAACGTTTTAATAAAAATGACAGAATAACACAAGGACAAGATTTATTGGGGTGTGTGAAAAAAATGGGAGAAGAAACAAAAATTCCATTATTGTTGGAAAAGGAGTACTATGAAGATTGTCCAGGGTGTAAGATTGAAAAGATTAAGGATACTCAAGAAGGTCTGCCATTGAAGACTCTTGCTTGTGTTTGGGTCATTGTTCTTTGCAATGGTATGTATCTACTTCATCAGTTCTCTTGTACTCCCTTTGTTCTGTACTGTCCCGTTCATTTGTTTACTTTTTCATTGTTTGTCACGGGTATTTTAATCAAAGGTAAACAAATGGTTGGGAGGAAGAAAGGAGTAATGTGTAAGCACCCATCGATTATCGGTCGAGTTGGTCTCTTGTAAGACAGTTGTATGGCGTTTAGTAGTTGTATTATAGCTTGTGCACCTCTAGTAATACGAGGTGATAGATGAACCATCTCAATCCAAAACCTTAAGGTGATGGTTGAGGCCCAACTATTATTAATATTTCCAATACGCTCCCTCACTCGAATGCCCATTGGGCTTGAAGAGTGGTTAGTTTGCACAGGCTCCCCCATACCGTGTGCTGGATTTCCACTTCGTGAGTTTTCGAGGGGTTTTGAGGTTGCCAGGATTCGAACCCGTGACCTACGGTCACACTGACTCTGATACCATGATAGATAAACCATCTCAACTAATAGGAATATTAATGATAGATATTCCTATTATCAACCAAAACCTTAAGGTGATGGTTGAGGCCCAACTATTATTAATATTTCTAATACGAGGTACGTAAGCTATTAACTAGATTTGGCAAACGGGTTATCCAGGTTGGGTCTGGTTTGGCAAACGGAAACACATTAACTGATAAACTAGTTGACAAATGCAGAATGCTCTGGTGCTTAAGATGTTAAGTTAGAGGAACTTCTGGTTGCTACTTTTGTGTATTCTTTAGGCAGTGTCGGCAGCCTCCTAGAAACTACTTGTATGAGACATTCAGATTTTGGTTTTGACATGATTCAGTATTTGTGTTCCTATTCATCTTGTCACGATCACGGCGTTTCTTTTCTAAATCTTTTCGACTAATCTATCTTCTTGCTGTCGTGTTTGCAGCTCTACCAATATCTTCACTCTTCCCGTTCCTCTATTTCATGGTAAGTGAAGAATATTCAGAGTCTTCTTTGTTACAGTCAGTTTGTTGAGCATTCGAGCTTTTCACGGCTAACAAGATACTGTAAGGCTGTGAGTGTTCAGTTAGCTGATGTTTAGCTTGCACAAATATTTCTATTAATTTGATTCAGGACAGTTAAGCTGTTCTGCTTCCCTCTGTCATCCATTTGTTTACATATTCCGTCACAGTTGTTTACGTTAGAAAGACAGCTTTACAATCATCTTTTCTCAAGCTGTTCATAAGTGACTGTGTTAGAATATAAAACGAATCAAGGAACTCCAACCATCGGCTTAAACTTTTGGTTTAGTTGGTTTCTTGACATGGTATCAGAGCCATGTAACCAAAGGTCACGGGTTCCAATCCCACCCCCTCCATTCTAAAGTGGATAATCAGAACAGGCAAGGGAATCCCGCTTGCACCCACACTTCAAGCCCAAAAAGAAAAAAAGCAGATGTAAATACTTGAGAGTTATGTACAGAACTAGGGCTTAAATACTATTTTAATCTAAACCTTATAATATATGCAGGTCAAGGACTTTCACATAGCCAAAGAAGAGGCAGATGTGGGGTACTATGCTGGTTTTGTGGGTGAGGACAATTCTTTCTCATCTAGCTTTTGCAAAAGGCTTTTATTTACATTTTCTAGTTGAAGTCTAAGAGGTGTTATCCTAACTGTTTCGCTCACATGAAACATATTAAAGGATGTTCATTTATGCTTGGAAGGGCATTGACATCCGTTTTATGGGGGATGGTTGCTGATCGATATGGCCGAAAGCCTGTTATTATCTTCGGAACAGCATCTCTGTTAGTATTCTGCAGTTTCTTTTTCTGAATTCCGAGTATCCATTTCTGAAAGTTATCATTGTTTTATGGTTTATCAGACTATATATCATTTTCTGATTTCAGGGTCGTTTTTAACACACTTTTTGGCCTAAGTACGAACTTCTGGATGGCAATCATAACAAGATTTCTTTTGGGAAGTTTTAATGGGTTACTCGGGCCTGTCAAGGTATTATATACAATCTCATATAACGAAGATTCACTGTTTTATTAACTGAATATGCTCTTGATATTTTACTTTCACATTATCAGGCATATATATCTGAGATTTGTCGGGAAGAACATCAAGCTACAGGCATGTCCGTGGTAAGCTACTGTCAACTATATTACTCGGAAAATTATGTTACTTTCAGTTTTTCACAAGCGCTTTTCATAAAGTAGTCGAGTCTGGGTCTTTGGCAGGAATCCTAATATCCTATCAGATGCTTCTAATCGAATTTCCATAACATTATTGCGATAGTATGAAGTAACCGAGTTAACAGTTAACGTCCATTACCACCTTGTACAGATTACTACAGCTTGGGGAATCGGACTGGTCATTGGGCCAGCACTTGGCGGTTTACTTGCTCAGGTGAGGTTTATTGGATCCGGTTTCATGCTCTTATGGATCTTTTTAAATCCAATAACAAGTTACTCATGTCGGTTTTGAGTCTTATCTGATTTTCTGAACTGATGTTTTACAACACAGCCTGCAGAAAAGTACCCTGGGATATTCTCCGAAGATTCTTTGTTCGGAAGGTTAGTCTTCACATGTCTCAATCCTTTCTAGCTTAAAACTGTAATGTCCTTCTTTATACCTCATGTAGTAACTAACTATGCATTAATCTAATTTTTCTGCAGATTTCCGTACTTCTTGCCCTGCCTCATTCCATCCATTTTCGCAGTTATAGTGACTGTCGGTTCATTTTGGCTTCCGGTTAGTGTTCCAATGCTAAAGTCTCAACTTCGTTTAAGCTATCTCATGTTAAGGTCGTTTTGTACGAGATTTATTGTCTATCTAACGAGTGTTTAGTTCGTTTGGTGCTTATGTTTCCTTCCTTTTACGCTCACTCGCTGTACTGTACTAATCCAGGAATCATTACATAAGCACAAAACAACGCATTCATCTGGGTACGATTCATATGAAGCTGAAGAAGCCGCAATTTGGACGTCAGATGACAAGCTTACCAAGTCAGAAATCGTTGAAACCGCATCTCTTCCTAGAAAAAGCTTATATAAGAACTGGCCGCTTATGTCCTCAATCATCGTCTATTGCGTTTTCTCCCTTCACGACATGGCTTACACAGAAGTAGGTTCTCATGCCATATGCTTCCTCTCATAAAATCCCGCGATGATCTTAAGTTTCAGATTTCAATTTATCATTTCTTGAGCTGAAAATTTTGTGTTATTTTTCTAGGTATTCTCGTTATGGGCAGTTAGTCCTACGAATCTAGGCGGATTAAGCTATTCAACTCAAGATGTCGGAACAATTCTTTCAATCACAGGTATTAATATCGCGTTTTCAACACAAGGGAAGGGTACATATTAATAGGAATATTAATAATAGTTGAGCCTTAACCATCACCTTAAGGTTTTGGTTGAGCGGTTAGTTTGCACAGGCTCCCCCATACCGTGTGTTGGGTTTCCACTTCGTGTTTTTGAGATGTTTCATCTATCATGGTATCAGAGTCAGTGTGACCGAAGGTCACGAGTTCGAATCCTGGCAACCTCAAAACCCCTCAAAAACACGAAGTGGAAACCCAGACGGTATGGGGGAGCCTTTTACCCACCATGAGCACAATGGGATAACTTTCCGAGTTTCTGCCATGATTTTTTGCATTTTTCTTTCTTTACTTCAGTAACGAAAATTCACTGAGTTTGTTTTTTGTCTTTCCCATTCTGCCCCCTGCCCGTGTTCATTCCGATATTCAGGTGTTGGCATGTTGATTTTTCAGCTCGTCTTATATCCACAAATTGACAAAATCTTCGGACAAGTTATGGCTGTTCGTTTATGTGGGGTACGCTCTTCCGAACCCTCTTAACTGTTCACGCGACAGGTATACTTTATACAACTGAGAAAGTATATTAACATCCCGCTTCAACTTCTTTCAGATGTTAGCGATACCTGTGTTACAATGCTACCCTTTCATAGCATTACTGTCAGGGTTAAGTCTCGCTGTGGTGTTAAATTGCGCCTCTGTGGTCAAGAATGTTCTGTCGGTAAGTATGAATGTACTGTAATTTTCATTTATCATCCATATATGAATCTGAATTATGAATTTCTGATTTGTTCTCGCTCTTTACTGATAACGTTTTTACAGACATGCATTATAACCAGCTCATTTATTCTACAAAACCGCGCTGTGGTAAGTTCATTCTAACCTTTCCGACATTATTTTCCTTTACCATCTACATACCGTAATCCAATGTTGATTATTAGGAATATTAATAATAGTTGGGCCTCAACCATCACCTTAAGGTTTTGGTTGAGACGGCGTATTATGAATATTAATAATAGTTGGGCATCAACCATCACCTTAAGGTTTTGGTTGGGACGGTTCATTTATCATGGTATCAGAGCCAGCGTGACTAAAGGTCACGGGTTGGGTGGAAACCCACCCAGCACACGGTATGGGGGAGCGTATTAGGAATATTAATACTAGTTTGGCCTCTCAACCATGACCTTAAGGTTTTGGTTGAGACGGTTCATCTATCATTGATGTCTAACGAAGATGAACAAATTGAATACAGGATCAAGATCAACGAGGTGCAGCTAACGGCATCTCTATGACTACCATGTCTCTTTTCAAAGCGGTTGGCCCAGCATGCGGAGGTGCACTGTAAGTGTCTGCTACGCTTTACAAAAAACACGAATTACTGTATTGCTTCTCCTTCCCTTCTCTTTTCTGCATCGGAGTAGTTCAGACTTCAGATCACATGATCTGATACATTGTATCGCTTCTCAGGCTTTCTTGGTCAGAAAAGCGTCAAGACACGTCCTTTCTTCCAGGTATACTCGTCTCCAAAGTCCCCCGTCTCTTATTTGCTTCGACAGTATACAATTCAGTGACATATATCCCTATGTTTCTGTTACTAACTATGCGAACAATGTACCGTTTCACGCAGGCACACACATGGTCTTTTTCCTACTGAACATGGTATCGGTTTTAGGAGTTGTACTGACCTTCAAACCGTTCCTCGTTGAACGCGAAGGAGATCACAGCAAGTTTCCTAGCCGAATCGTGGCGTCAAGTGAAAGTTTGTGAATGTATTTTGATTGATATAATGTTAATGTTTCATAATACATACTGCAATTCATATCAAAGTTTTTCACATGAAAAATGTCTTCAATGGTGGAAAAAAAAAAGGTTAAGTTGAGATTCGTAACCCGACCCGTTACTCTGCAAAAGTCCGAAATTTCCGAGGTTATTAAGGCACTCGAATAATATTGTTAACATATACTCCTAAAATCAACACATTTTCTTTTCGTCACACTTTTTATACTAAATTATTTATTACGTTGTATAATTTGTAATTGAATTATAACTATTTTGAACCTGTCGTTACTTATAAACCTTTAAAATTGAATTAGTAACACAAATTCTAGTCACATCTCAACCTATGACTCGAAGTTCTACGATGTTTATGTTCCGTGTTCTACTACAAAAGCGATTAATTATAATCTACAATAGATAATTAAATAAAATTGCATATAATCATTAGTTTACATTATTTCAAATTAAATCAACATGAATCTGTAAATTATAAATATATTCTTTTAATTATGAATTTTCTTATAATATAAATTCAAATTACACAATTTTAGCAAAAAGTGGATCATACATCAGCAGTTTTATAGTTTTTGAGATAATAATAAGCTTCAAGAGTTACATTAAAACTCAAAAACATTAGTTTTATGAAAAAAAACTAAAATTTATCTTATAACGTTAATAAGCTCAGAAAAAATACAAATATGCTCAAAAACAAATAAATTATGAAATAATAAACTCGAAAAAAATACTCTTATGCTTAAAAACTAGTAAAATCTGAGGTAATACTGTATGTTATTTTTTCTCAAATTTTTGTATATATAAATTTTACGGTTTTATCTCACTCGTCTTTTTTGACCGAGTTTTATTATTATTATTTATATTTTATTTTATTTTATTTCAGTATTATGTGTTTTTTATCTAAAACAAAAACCGCCATAACATGATCACACTCTCTTATTATACTCAAATCTTACCCCGGATTTCCCCCAATTTAATTTCATTTCAAATCTCACACCTTTTTTCTAGGGTTTTCAATCAAATTTCAAATTTCAAATTTCAATCACATCTTCTTCTTCATTCAAATCCAATTTTCCTTCAATTCCGCTAGTTCGTCCATCGCCATGTCCGCGTCGACGCTTTCTGCGACGGCGAACACTCGCCGTCGTACATCTTCGACGGTCAACGACATCAAACAATCAATCGACATAGTCAACTCTGCCGCAATTAACTCCTCCGCAGCCGTCGCCGCCGATAACACCGGCGATGATGTAAGTGCCGCAGCGAACAAAGATCTGAGTCATTCGTACAAAGGAGAAGCGATTTTGGAGAGATCGTCGAAGGAAATAGTAAAGAAACCGTCGTCTCAAGGTCCGTCGTCTGGAAATCGACCGCGAGTTACTCGTAAAACGGCGACGTCTACGGCGGCGAAGCATGCTAAGCCGCGGTGGAAGACGGTGGCTAGTGTGGTGGCGAAGAATTTGTTGTTGGTGATTGTGTTAGCGGGGTTGGTACAATTGGTGAGGAAATTGGCGGTGAAGGAAGAGGAATCAGGAGGGAATTTGTTAGGGTTTACGGATATGGAATCGAGGATTGCGTCGGTTGAGACGTCGATGAAAACGACGTCGAAAATGCTGCAGGTGCAATTAGAGGTTGTGGATAAGAAGATTGATAGCGAGGTTGGGAATTTACGTAGAGAGGTTCAGAGGAGGGTTGAGGATAAGGGGGCGGAAATTGAGGCGAAATTGAGTGAATTAGAGTCGAAAAGCGAGGAATTGGAGACGGGAGTGAAGGAATTGAGGGAGGTTTCGAAGGGGTTTGTGTCGAAAGAGGAGGTAATTAGGGTTTATGAGGAGTTGACGAGTGGAGAAAATGGGGAAAATGGGGGGAGTGAATTGAGTTTGGATGAGATTAGGGTTTTGGCTAGGGAGGTTGTTGAGAGGGAGATTGAGAAACATGCTGCTGATGGTCTTGGACGGGTGGATTACGCGTTGGCGACTGGTGGGGGTAAGGTTGTTAAGCATTCTGATCCATTAATGGTTGGGAAGGGGGTTTGGTTTACTGCACCAAGGTCTGGGGTTCATGAGAACGCGGTTAGGATGTTGAGTCCTAGTTTCGGGGAACCTGGGATGTGTTTCGCTCTGAAGGGTAGTAGTGGGTTTGTTGAAATCCGTCTTAGGAATGCTGTTGTTCCTGAGGCTGTCACTCTTGAACATGTTGCCAAGGTACATTTTGTTGGTTTGATTTCTCAAGTTTTTGCTTGTGCTTTTGGTCGTTCTTTGTTGCATAGCTCATTTGATGTATGTCACTATGTTGATACTTGTTTGTACATTTTGTTGGTTTGATTTCTCTACTGTTTGTTTGTGCTTTTAGTCGTTCTTTGTTGCGTAGCTCATTTGATTCATGTTGATACTTGTTTGTGACTTGTGAGAGGATTGTTGCGGTGATTATGGAATGCTAGCGTATGGAGCAAATCTAGATGTTGGTAGCTTTCGTTGCTTGAACGACATTAGCTTTATGATATGCAAGGATATGATGATTGGTTCATTGAAACTGACCTAGTAGTGCAAATTTTGATCTTTATATTGCACATGATTTGTTGGAAGAATTACGTATTAGATGTGTGGCCGTGCTATACTGAAGTAAAAAAAAATATTACTTTGCGGGCTATGTTAGATTCCAGTGAAAAAACATACGGACTATTAATATATGTGATTGTTAACGGCCACATCTAGATTTGAAATGATGTAATTGGTATCAGTTATTTACTACTACATTGCTATTAATGTTGGATTGGCGCCATTTTATAGCCCAACTCTGCTGCAGAGGGCAGATGGAATTTTATCTTTCTTTTTTGTAAGTTGTAGTCCGCAGAGGGTGATGATTGTGCTTGATAACTTGCTATTATTTGCATATGTTGTTCTCAACTGCGAAGATACTTAAATGTTCTCTGATTATACTCTGTACTTTTTCTGAGAATTCAAGACATTTGAGCTAAAGAAAGGAACATTTGCGAAGCATGTCACATGCTGATATATACCCTCCCGTTTCAAGATTATCTTCTTACTTTTGAAAATTCTGATGCCTTGAGATTGCTAAGAATGTTTGTGGAAAGTTTGAAAGTAATGTTATTAGCATGCCAGTAGAATTACTGGCTGCAATAAGAATCTAGCCTCAACTTTTAGAGAACCACTATCCCCTGAATATGTTAAAAACAGAATCTAGCCCCGATTATGGTCTGAATTACTGGCTTTCATTGATGCTTTAATGTGCTGTGTACAAGTAGTGCCATGGTCCATGAGGTTGCTCTATACTGTCTTCCCCTCCTTCTACCTGCCACTACAACTATCACTCTTTCAAATTCACCACCTCCTCCACAGATTTGTGTTTCCCCACATGGAAACCTCCCCCACTCCCGAATCACCCACCCTGTAGTCAAAGATGATGGAGGAGGAGAATGTGATTGTTTGGGTGGGTTTGGGTTTGGGTTGTGGGGGTAGTGGATCTGGGAGTGAAATGCAGGGTCTGGGGTGTGAGAGTGGTGACTGATGAGGGTGCAATGCCTGGGAGGGTGGTGGAGACTGGAGAGTGTGGTGGGGTTAACTGTTAAATGAGGTAGTCTGGATGAGAGGTAGGGACCCTAGGGTGTCTGGATCTGGTGGGGTTGTGTGAGGTTATCTTGTGGGTTGATGAGTGGGGATGAACAACGATTGATAGAAGAGCGGTTGGATGTACGAAGGTAAATTTGTACAAGTACACCCTGAACCACTTTTTTTGCTAAACCTAGTTTCCTTGCTAAAAGCAAGTGTCTACTATCTAGAACTCCCTTCATTCCGAGACACGTGTACATAAGGTAGGTCATATATGGACACCATATTTGGCAAATGAAATTTCATTTAATAGCCCGTCCTCGCACAGTTGTGCTTTTTCCTCAACTCCCTAGTGGGAGTTGCAATCATATTTGAGTCCTGCTTATTGTGTTTAGATTCTGTCACTCGAGGAACTCAGTTTTCACCCATTAGTTGAAAATTTGGATTCGCTTTTTGTTTTTATGTATCGTGCTAAAAATGGTGAGGAGTTCGGAAGAACCATATTTCTTCACCTTGTTACTGTATAGATATGTTCTGTTGAGATAATGTGGTGGTTGCGTGTCTTATGATTAATGTGGGGAGGCATATAATATGTTCGTCTGAGCTCAAGGCCTCCTACACCATGTTTTTTGCTTTGAAGATTGTTCTACATGTGAAAATGTGATATTACGCAACTTTTCTTAAATGGTTCCTAGATACTCCGTACTTTGATATGCTGGGGTCTGGGAATCCGTTTGGTCAAAATTCGTCTGGGTTTGAGTCCAGTGTTGGCATATAGTTTGCTAATAAACATTGCATCCTATAGTTTGCTAATATATTAATCTTCTTTTACCATGAACAGAGTGTGGCATATGATCAATCTAGCGCTCCGAAATATTGCCGTGTTTTTGGTTGGCTAGAGGGCCCACAAGCCCTTGAAACTGACTCGACTGCTGAGAATGAGAAGGTGCTGCTTGCAGAATTCACATATGATCTAGAGAAGAGCAATGCCCAGACTTACACCGTAGTAGACTCCGCTATATCTGCTGTCATCGACACAGTTAGATTCGAGTTCAGTTCCAATTATGGAAGCGCAACACATACTTGCATATATCGGCTTAGGGTTCATGGTCACGATCCTAGTCCTGTCCCAAAAATTGCTTGAACATTTATTCCGGCGTTCTTTGAACTGTACGCTTTCTCCTCTGTGTAATTGTTGCCGTTTTTCTCTTCATTTGTTCAGTGATTAGTTTCTTATCTTTTTATGCTGTGATCGTTGCAAATTAATACCGTTAGTTTAGACTGAATTGAAATTTTATGTACCTTAATTCACATGTAGGAGACATTGTGTATTTAGTGTGAATCGTGATCTTCTGTTGGATAGCGTCTTTTTGGGTGCAAGTGCCGACTGTGCTATATATAGAACAATCTACAGACAGTCGGGACCAACCCGCTTTTGCCTCACCGCTCCCCATTGCCTCCCTTTGGACAAAAAAGTAGCGGAAAACTCTACCGTGGCTGTGTATCAGGCGCTTGCTTGAATTGAATTTGTTTCCTATTCCAGAATTTGCAAATTCTTGTCCAACCGGTCCGGTCTAGTTCTGACTTCTGAACCGGATTTTTTTATACTGGTCTAGTCTGCAAACCATTTTTTTTTTGCCATTCCGGTTCTGGATGTGGTCAGGTTTGTATTAGCAGTAGTAGGAAACAAATGCCGATCTGGTTCTGAACCGGGATTTTTTATACCGGTCCGGTCCCCAATCCATCTTTTTTTGCTATTCGGTTTCTGGTGCGGTTTCCGTGCGGTGCACGGTCCTAAGTAAACCATGGTTACTAGCCTTGATGTAGTTATTCTACAGTCTGAAAGGAGAGTGGGCCTTGGGGAGTGCCCTACATAATGGGTGTTCCATGTGCTTGCCATTTCGGCCGATTGTCACATTCGACGTTTCACAAATATCATAGTATCTACCGAAGAGATCTTAGCCTAGTGGTTAAGACGAAAGTATTTAAAAATAGGTTACGGACTTACGGACTTACGGGTTCAAAACCCACCTCTTCCATATGAAAACTTGACTTTGTGCCTTATTTGACACCTAAAAAAGTAGGACAATGTTCAACTTTTTTTAAAATCGTTTTTTACATTTTCTTTTTCCAATATCATAATATCTACCGAAGAGATCTTAGCCTAGTGGTTAAGACGAAAATATTTGAAAATAGGTTACAGACTTACGGGTTCAAAACCCGCCTCTTCCATATGAAAACCTGACCTTGTGCCTTATTTGACACCTAGAAAAAGTAGGACAATGTTCAACTTTTTTTAAAATCGTTTTTTACATTTTTTTTTTTTTTCGTTCCTTAGTCTTGTCATTTTGCATCGACTTTACGTTTCTAAGAGTCTAGATCATGCATCTTTTAAAGATTTAAAGATATACTTTGATGCATGGAATATTTGAAGGAGAAAGATTGTATGCTTTTTTAAAAGAAAAGAAAAAGAAGTGGGAAGCCTAATTAGAAAGCATAAAAAAAGGAACAAATCTAGGTTAAGAAACTCCTCCAAAATCTTATCCATGAGATAGATTTATTTTGAGGAAGACAAAATCATTGTAAACATTACTTAGTTGGCAATTAATTTATTTTAAAATATGACATTCAATTTTCTTTAATTAACCGACGTAAATCTCTTATTCACTCGGGAGGTTGTGAACAGAGCTGCAGATTGGTTAGCCAATTAGCTGTGAAGGTCATCCCCGATTGATATGATCATTCTAGACTCTAAAATCTCGAAAACCGTGTAGTTTACACTGCAATTTGGGTCGTGCAGGGGGCTATACTAGCCTCGCGTTATATAGTTCTTGTTGTATATGCAGATATCCACTATCTTAATTGGTAAAGTTATGAAAGGTAATACTCATAACCCAGATTCAAATCTAGACAATAGTAAAATCATCCTTGTAATTCCTTATCTAATATCAACCATATTTTCTTGTATAGACATAGGACAATTATTATTTTAGGTATATGTCTTATGTTATAACTTATATGGCATTAAACTTGATGATACTTAAAATACCTAAACCAATGCTTAAATTTTGTTTATGTCTTTTTGGTGTATATTTTCACATGCATGCTTCTTGCTCTTGGGAGGTGCATGTGGTTAAACACCATTAATTAAAGAAAGTTAGATTATCTAAAACAATTAAGAGTGGTCCATGAATTAATGCATCATGTATGGTTCCCTTTATTAGGGATTTTAACAAGACAATGTTGAACGAGACAATGCATAAACATGCATGTTTTGCTTTGGCCTAGCAATACATTTGCATTGAATTTATGAATGTAATTCTTATCCGTAGGCGTCTTGAGAGACCGTCTTCCGTTCAATTAATGAGAGATGTAACATGCAAAATAGAAATACCGTCTTTCTGAAATTTTTGTGAATTCTTATTCTTGTTTTTGATTAATTTGGGTGTGACAATCTCGATCACTTTTATATATTATAATTTCATTTTGCGTTTATAAATGGTTGGCTTCTTGCATTCAATCAAAAATAAATGTAAATAAAAGTGTATATATAATATAGAATTAACAAAAATAGGAGATGAATTTTTCGAAATATGAAAGGAATGACAGGGTGATATACAATAAAATAAAATAAAATAAAACATAATTTCACAATTTTTAATAACTTTAACTTAGAGAACGTGTCCTTAATGATATCGAAAACTAAAGAAAAAATCTCAATCGGGTAAGAAAATCATTATACTTTAATAAAATAAAATATCATTTCCACTTTCGGCAATTATCAAAAGAAATTTGTACTATAACTTTGATTAAAGACCTAAAAATATTGTAATTATTAGAGTATTAATTAAATATAATATAATTAGCTAACATAAATTTAGTTTTGGATGATTAAGGTTTTGTTCTTTCTGTCTTAATTTCAGCTCCTCCCAGTTTTGCTTAGCTATATATTCCGTTAAGTTTTATTTATGTTCAATAAATTATATTCAGTTAGTCTCTTTACAAAATTAACTTTTAATTCAACTAAATTCACCTCACCACGATTCCACTCAATTAAGTTTTACTCCAATTAATTTAATTCAGCTCATAAAAAACAGGGTCTCAGTTTAGTTTAATTAAACTCTACTCCAAATAATTTAATTCGGTTCGTTTCAACCGGAAAAACAAGGCCTAAAACTCTAAGAGAATCAAGTCAAGGTGGTCAAGTCAAAGCAAAATATGAAGGCATCATATAACTAACTACATACGTGGGGTCTCGATCTTTGGAAGGTTACAATTAGATCGAGAAAAGTTGTATTTGGTTTGAAAGTACGTTGAACATTTTATGGAGCCAACAAAGTTCAAGGAAAAAGAGGAAAGAAATCTCTTTGCTTTAGGACCATCTATTTAATATGCCAATACATTAAATTTGATAGTTTATAGATCTCGATTCCTTTATGAAATAAAGCGGGTTTGATGTAATAGTTGTTCACCGGCCTCTTCATCTCCTAAATACGAGATCAGGTGTGTGATCCTTTTCAAATTAATAGACGGTTGACCTCTTTGTGAGAATACTGATGGCGAGATCACTCGTGGTTGCCGATCCACCCCCTGGTTTATAGTTCTCGAAGTGGGTTTGATGTAATAGTTGTTCACCTTTTCATCTTCTAAATACGAGATCAGGTGTGCAATTTTTCTCAGAATAATAGACGGTTGACTTCTTTGTGAGAATACTCATGGCGAGATATTCATTGTTGTCGATAACACCCCCCACACGCCCAATATCTCATCGAAATTGTTTTCATGAACTTTTGAATTTGAATCTTATCTTATATAATTTGAAAAGTGTTAAAAAAACAATAAAATACGTGGAGCAATAGTTAATCAAGCTCAAGCTCGGTCATATTTTAGCGAAAATATAGCAATTAGTGGTGTAATTAGAAAACCTGAGATGTGTGTATTACTTACAATAAAGAAATTTTACTAAAATTTTTATTTTTGAAATTTAAATCTTGCTCGATCATTCATGAAACTTCACAAATACAAACAAAATAAAAGAAATTACAAAAGTATCATTACTAGTGATGTAAACGTCTCTATCACTCTCACACTGAAAACGCATTAACTAAACAAAAAATAAATAAAACGTTGATACTAACATCGGTGGCATCAGCTCATTTTGTTAATATCCCTATCACAATCACACATCTCTAATTGATTTTGTTAATAAACTCTATATTTAAACATTATTCAAATAAAATATCAATACTTACACCGGTGTCATTAATTGATTTTGTCAAAGAAAATGTTGATTAGTTTAGAAAACAACAAGAAAAAAATGAATGGTAGGAAAAAAAGCAACAAAATTATGCCTAATATCTCGCTAACATATGAAAATGACATATTTTCGTGAAATTTATACAGTTGTTAAATTTATGACTGCTATTAGACATATGTCATATGTGTCGTCTTTTTCAAGGCGGTGCTTCAATTTACCTCACTCATTCGAAAAAGGACGAGATCAATCAGTCCTACGCTCCTATTTTAAAAGATCAATCTAATTTCCGTACTTTTCTCGCAAAAAAAAATGACATAAATCAATCAACATAATAATTTGTAGTACAAAATGTCACACGTGGGGAGATTACTTTCCATAGTTTCCTTTATTTGTTTACCAACAATTTCTCACCCAAAGTAACAGTAACTCCAACTAACTCAACAAACTAACTAACAAACAAATAAGTCATTTTCCGATATTTATTACAAAATACGGTTTTTCTAACACGTAATGAATAAATACACGTTAATAATAATAATAATAATAATCCAACCATAGGAAGAACAAACCATTATCGTCATTGTAAGTTACAGTTTGACCTTTAACTAATAAAGATAAAGAGTAATATTTCCTTTTCGTTCAAAAGAAAAAAAAAACTAATTTTATTTAATAGATTTTTATTATCTTAAATTACGTAATTAAAATTATTTCTCATTATACATCGCTAATAAGAAAATTTGAACTTCATTTATCACGGAATATGGTTTTTCTAACGTGCAACTAATAAATAAGTGTAATCTAATTATAGAAACAACTTTTCATTATCGTCATCGTAAGTTACAATCCGACGTTTACCCAAAATTATTTCTCCCTTACAAAAAAACAATTTTTATTCAATACTCCGATAAATACAAATTAATAATCCAACTATTAAAACAACTTTCCATTATCATCATCATAACTCGTAAGTTAACATTTGACATTTATCTAATAATATCTCTCCTCATCAAAAAAAATAAAATAAAATTATTTCTATTCAATATTCCGATTTTTCACGAGACCTTTTAATATCGGAAAATTAATTAATTCGATTATTTCCCATTATTTCATTTTCCGAAACGAAAAAAACCCGAAAATTATTGTATAATTTAATTAAAATTTGGTAAATCCAAATCCAAATCCAATTTTTTTTCTTTGGTTAATTTTGACCTTTTCTTCAAAGAAAAAGTCCATTTTTTTGTAACTTGTTGTATTTTACTCTTTTTTTTGTCATATGTTTTTTTTTTTGACATCTTTCTCAACTTTTGAAGACAATTCTTTTTTTGTGTAAGTTGTTTTTTTGTTTTTTTTTGGTCCAATTTTTTTGCTCAAAATTCTAGAAATTCCCAAATTAATGTTGTCCCTTTTCTGGGTTTCCTCAAATTTTTGATCTTGGAATTTTCATTAATGGCTGGTATGTTGACTTTCTCGAGAAAATAATCAAATTTTTGTAATTTTTTCAATGAAAATTAATATAAATATACCAATCTAATTAGATTTTTTCAATCAAATTAACAAATAAATTGTGGGATTTTATTAGATTTGGTTGTATAGTTAAAAAGATTGAAATTTTTATTTTACCCTTTTGTTGTTGATTAATTTTTGATGATTTTATAAATAGTTTATGGAATTTGGTTTATTAGGAGAATTTGGGTCAGAGGAATTTATCAAATTATTGATGTTCTTAGGATGGCAATGAAATTTGATGAAGATAGGAAAAGTAAGGTATGACGGAAGGAATTTTCAAGTTTATTTTGTTCGATTTTTATAAATTTATTTGTATTCGGTTTATTTTAATGTGTTTTGTAATTGTTGTACGACTTATTATTATGGGATTTTATTAGATTTTATTATCGAGTTTATTTTGATAGATTTTTATAAATGTGTATGTATTTGATTGATTCTAATGACTTTTGCAATTGTTGTACGATTAATTATTATGGAATTTTATTAGATTTTATTATCGAGCTCATTTTGTTCGATTTTTATAAGTTTGTATTTAGTTGATTCTAATGGTTTGCAATTGTTGAACGACTTATTATCATGGAATTTTATTAGATTTTATTATCGGGTTTATCCTGTTTGATTTTATAAATTTGTATTCGGTTGATTCTAATGTGTTTTGCGATATTATTATGGGATTTTATTAGATTTTATTATCGAGTTTATTTTGTTTGATGTTTATAAATTTGTATTCGGTTGATTCTAATGTATTTTGCAATTGTTGATGATTTATTATTATGTGATTTTGTTAGATTTTATTATCGGGTTTATTTTGTTTGGTTGTTTCTAATGTGTTTTGCAATTGTTGTACGACTTATTATTATGGGATTTTATTAGATTTATTATCGAGTTTATTATGTTCAATTTGTAATTTTATATAAACTTGGATTCGGTTGATTTTGATGTATTCTGCAGTTTTGTACGACTTATTATTATGGGATATTATTAGATTTTATGATCAAGTTTATTTTGTTCGATTTTTACAAATTTATATTCATCATCTTAATGCCTTTTGCAATTGTTGTAAGTCTTATTACTATTGTTAAATAACCCGACTCGAATTCCACGTCAAAAGTCATTTCAATCAAAAGTTTAAGCTGATAAATGGAGTCTCAAAATCGGTTTTAATTTGTTTGTTTTCTTAGATTACAATGTAATTAATTTATCCTCAAAAAGGTCCATTTTTTTTATCATTTATGTAAAAAGTGTTCATAACAATTGACATTAATTGTTCTTAATTTCCTTTTTGGGTTTGAATTAAATATTTAATTACTTTTTGATGTTATTATAATTTATAATACTTGTTAATTAATTCCTGAATTCCTGGATATTTCTCTACCAAATTCCGACCAACTTTGGTGTCAATGTTATTGAATTTAGCTTTAAATGTTACCCAATAATTATTATTATTGTAACATGTTCTTTTGACCTTATTTTATTGCAGTCTTTGATTCACAAAATGTTTTCTGCAAAAGAAAGGAGTAGAAGAGCTATAAAATACACTTCTGGTTTGTTTTTTTTGTTCATCATTTCATAATTTTTGATAATATCTCGTTTTTCGTGCCGTAATTTTGATCATGTAACTTTTGAATCTTTTTTCATGTTCTTGGTTTGGACCATCCAGTTTATTCCGGATTCGATCAAGGTACGACCCATCAACCCTTTTGAGTTTCGGGAATTCTCGTTGAAAACGGGCACGGCCCTTTTGAGTTTTTTCTCGGTCTTCAGCTTGTGACAGATAGTATTCGTTACAAGCAAGACGTTTTGTTTGAGTTTTAACACATTTGATTCAGTTTTTGCAAGTTCTTTTGATGGGATTGATGGCATTATATTCTTGAAAAAGACATGGAAATTGAAAGGCATATGATAGAATATTTTCGGGTTTTTTAAATCGAATTTAAGGCTAGATTTGATCAATAAATTCCGATTTTTTTTCGAGTTAATACCAATTTGGGATGGAAAGTGTGTGGAAAGTGGTCCAAATATTCTGAATATGTAGGAGAATGAGATTCATACATTTTAGATTAGGGTAAATCTTAACTGTATATCAGTATATGCTCTCACTTTCTGAGCCTATTATTGATCACAAGTTGTTACTTCTCATATTTGTGTTTCTGTGTCGAGACTGTCGACTGTCGACCATCGTTGCTTAGCGTTGTTTTTATGGATATGCAGAGGAAGAGTCTTTGACGGGTCCAGGCACGGATATGGCTACAAATCAAAACGTCAAGAACCTCAAGTACTTGATTATTCCGTTTATCTGTATATTTGCTGTTCTCTTGGCAGTATAATGTTTTTTTTTCTGATCGTTTTTGTTTTTGTTTTCGGGAATGTTTAGGACTTTTGTTGCAACTTGGAATGTCGGAGGAAGGCCGCCTGAAAGCGGGCTGAATCTAAATGATTTTCTTCAGAGTGATTCTCCTTCCGATATCTATATCTTGGGGTAACTTTTCCTGTTTCCTGATGCTTAATTTCCGATATCTTTCTTCTTATTTTCAATGCAATTTTCGACTCTGTTGGGTTTATGTCTTGAATCTGTTAGTCGCCGCTTCGAACGTCTCTGTTGGGTCTATACCTTGAATCTCGGCCTTATTATATTAGGTCTAATCTGTATTGTATTAGGTTAAGAGTACCTCTACCCTAGCAGTCATACAATATTCTATATCGTTCTGAATCTGTAATCTGGAAAACTTCTCACATTAATAAAACTCTCTCCCTTCTGCCCTGTGGACGTAGCTAACACACCGTTAGCGAACCACGTAAATCTGTGCGTATTGTTCTTTATTGTTTGTTTTAGTCTTTCTCTGTGCTTCCGTTATAACAAACTCAATTTTCATTTTCATCGGCATGGATTTGAAACGGTATCTAGAACATAACCTGGTTGTATTCAGATTTCAGGAGATTGTGCCGTTAAATGCCGGGAATGTGCTTGTGTTAGAAGACAATGAGCCAGCAGCGAGGTGGCTAGCTCTGATAAATCAATCACTAAATGGGCAGAGAAACCTGCAGTTCTTAAGAAAAGCAGCGTCGCTAATCGATCCAAAGCCGAATGCAAAGAGTCCGAAGCTAACAGCCACGCAAAGCGGATCCCTTTTCTTCCAAAAATACTCTCTAAAAGCCGTCAGCAAGCAATTCAGGACGGAAAGCAAAAAAAAGCTCAAGACTTGCAACTGTGTGTATGAACTGGAGCGAAGGTATAATCGGGATTCTTGTTTCCGGTGTCAACCAGGCAACATTAGTGAAGACGATATGTCCTCGGAAGAAGATGACGGACCCAACGGGATTGTACTTTCAGAAGTTACGAATTACTCGGGTCAGACCCAAAAGTACAGTCTAATAGTGAGCAAGCAAATGGTCGGTATATATCTGACCGTTTGGGTTAAACGGGAGCTCGTTCAGCATATCAGTCACTTAAAAACTTGCCTGATAAGTCGCGGAATTATGGGCTTAGGGAACAAGGTAACTAAATTAACGCATTGTCTGTCGTGAATATTAGGAATATTAATAATAGTTGGGCCTCAACCATCACCTTAAGGTTTTGGTTGGGACGGTTCATCTATCATGGTATCAGAGCCAGTGTGAGGTCACGGGTTCGAATCCTGGCAACCTCAAAACCCCTCAAAAACCACGAAGTGAAAGCCTGCACACGGTATGGGGAAATTGTATTTTTCGTTTGCAGGGGTGCATCTCAGTAATATTAATAATAGTTGGGCCTCAACCATCACCTTAAGGTTTTGGTTGAGACGGTTCATCTATCAGTGAATCTCGTGATCTTGAAAATATGACGAATACAGAAAAATGAACGGAAATTGTATTTTTCGTTTGCAGGGGTGCATCTCAGTGAGCATGCTGTTGTACTCGACGAGCTTTTGCTTCATTTGCAGTCATCTTGCATCAGGCGAGAAAGAAGGAGATGAACTTAGAAGAAATTCAGACGTTATTGAAATTCTTAAACATACTTATTTTCCGAGGAGATGCAAAGTTCCTAGTAGCAAAATTCCCGAGAGAATATTGGATCATGAGTGAGTCGTTTTTTCTGTTGACGAATTTGTTTTATCGTTGTAATTTTTTGATGATCGATCACTCACGCTTTCTTCTGTACGCTCCGTCTTTATAACCAAAAAGCCGGATCATCTGGTTAGGAGACTTGAATTACAGGATTGCTTTGAGTCATACTGAAACCTTGAAGCTTTTGAAGAAAGGAGACTGGGATGCCCTTCTCAGCAAGGATCAGGTGAATACTGTTTCGCTTTAAGACGGTTTCTTATTTGTCCGTTTAGTACTCGAGTCAAATTTCCGTCATCTGGTTTGGCTTCGGAGTATGTTGGATAAAGCACGATGGCTCGCTTAACTGGTTGCGCTGCATACTTGCATATACTGTGTACCATTTGGAAGCCAGCGAGTCTTGTATGAAACGGCCTCTGTGTTTATTCACTCGGTTATTGGATTATTGGTCGGTTTTATTAGGAATATTAATAATAGTTGGGCCTCAACCATCACCTTAAGGTTTTGGTTGAGACGGTTCATCTATCATGGTGTCAGAGTCACTGTGACCGACCAGGCAACCTCAAAACCCCTCGAAAACTCACGAAGTGGAAACCCGACACACGGTATCTCTTCAAGCCCATTGGGCATTCGAGTGAGGGAGCGTATTAGAAATATTAATAATAGTTGGGCCTCAACCATCACCTTAAGGTTTTGGTTGAGACGGTACATCTATCATTGTATCAGAGCCAGTGTGACCGATGGTCACGGGTTCGACCCTGACAACCTCAAAACCCCTCGAACACTCACGAAATGGAAACCCGGCACACGGTATGGGGGAGCCTGTGCACCACTAACCACTCTTCAAGTCCAATGGGCATTCGGGTTTTGGTTGAGACGGTTCATCTATCAGGTTTTACATACAAGACCGCTTTATATAAGTTTTGAGTTCGGAAAAGCTATCTGTGTTTTCAACAGAGCAGTAGTAATGTACATTAGATTCCCGTTGCCTCGCCCTAGCCCGGCAGGCTCTAGGGCATTCAGCCATTCGGGTAATAATGTTGTTATTTGTCGTGGTTCCCCTGTAAGGTCGCTTACTCGTAAAATTGGCTATACTGCGACAGCTGAAAATCGAGAGGGAAGTGGGACGAGTTTTCAAAGGATGGAGAGAAGGACTAATCAAATTCGCTCCAACATACAAGTATTCTTACAACTCAGACACTTATCTCGGAGAAACCGACATATCTCCGAGCAAAAGAAGAACTCCAGCATGGTACAGATAAATTTTCTCGTCCCATCCACCGTCTTTCCAAATATACGCGGCCTGGACTCTTAAAGTACTGTTATAACTTGCAGGTGTGACAGAATACTATGGAAGGGAGACGGAATACACCAGATGTCCTACGAACGCAAGGACTCGAGCAAGTACCAGTTTTCTGACCACCGCCCTGTCTGCGCAACATTTTATATGGAAGTCTTAGTAGCATGTAGTCTGAACTTCATCAAAATCGGAGGAGAAGAACGCAGTTTCAGCTAGTAAATATTAACTCCGAACTAGCAAGCTTAGCAGCGTTTGATTTTATCGCTATTAAGCTTGCTAGTTCGACAGATTGTGGATAACCAGAGTTGTCGAATTCCATCATTCATTTGTTCGTTCAACCAGGCGCTAACATACCGTTTTTTGTAATGGCTCAGACCGCTATACAATCAATTTTTTTCGCCCGTTGACATATGATCACCTAACTGTACATAGGATAACGTATTCGGAGTAATTGTTTTAGTTCGATTTTTTTTTAATATTCGCATCGTTTTTACTTGTTATTAGCAATTGTTATATAGAAATTTTGGAAGAATTTTTTTCCTTCTGAATGAATTGTGATAATATAATTTTGTACATATACTTTCATTTTCGATAAAACCCACATAGCGTATTAATTCAATTCCGAAAAATCAAAAGTCGCTGCATTCGAGTGTTCGAGGCAATACGACATTTCGGTGCCCACGAGCCCACGACCTTGTTGCCGTGGATTAGCATGAGCTAACTCATGAGCGACTCTATTAAACATGTAAAGAACGAAGGGTAAAAATGATCGGGTCGAACCAATTCCCCATAGCGACTCTTTTATTGATTATATTTTCGCAAAGATGGGCTGGACTGGGCTGAGTGCCTGATGTTTGAGCCCAATGATAAAGGCCCAATAATGAGCCCTTTATAAGGTTTGGTGTTTATTTAGCTCAATATATTTAATTTCAGTTCCAAATAAATAGTATTAAATCGTTATTAACGATTATCTAATTTCCGTTTCTAACTTAATTATTGTAGACTGTCAATCTCAAATGTCATATGTTATTTCTCAAAGTTTGTGAACCGCTTAATCTAACCTAAGAAACCCTGCGATTTACGGACAATTTTGTTCTAGACCCTGAAATCCCGAAAATCGTGTATAATATACTTTAATATGCAGTTCAATTTGAGCCGTTCGGGAAACCATATCGGGTTGTGTTCCTATCTCTCCCGGTTTTTCAACCACGTGTCCAAGCCCCAAGGTCATTTCAGGAGTTACTCAATTCAATTTCCACACCAAATACAACTAATAAATCAATTTCTTGCTGTAAATTTTAATTTTGAATGCATTATATTTGTATGCGTTTGATGGGTTAAATGGGTTTAATGGGTTGAAATTGATCTCTTAGAACTTAAATGGGTTGCACAAGTCGGGTTGGGCTATTGAAAAAATAAATGGGTTGGGTTAGGTATGATGCATGTAACCCGTTTATCTAATTGGGTTGGGTTAGGGTTGAGGAGGTCATGACCCATTTAATGGTGACACGAACACGAACCCGACACAACCCGAAATGTTTGTCAGGTCCAATCCTACTATAACCCGACTTAAAACATGACCACTTTCATCACTAATTAGAATTATGATTATACTCCCGTTATTTGCTAAATTACAAATTCTCATTGAAGATGACACTATTCATCACAAGCTGAAGACGGATAGTATCTGTCTCTTACATTGCAAGTGACACGACCCATGAAATGATCCATTTTCTCCCAGTTGTCTTCCTACGTGCCTTGTTATGAGAGGATTAATATCCGTTTTCAACTTATAAGTTTTTGTTGTTAAATTTACAAGTACTATTTGTCCATTTCCTATGAGTTGAAACATTATATGAGCATCTTTCTAGCCTAGATTAAAAAGAGGCACAACTATTGTACAAAGCATACGTGTAGGCTAGAGATTGAGTTATGATAAAAGAGGGAAAAATAATAAAGGCAAAGTAACCAATAAAAATAACAATTTGTACTCCAATATATAAAAGTCTTACACAAGCTTTACTACAATATAAAAAGCAAATGCCATTTTTTACCATTTAACTCAAAATGCTCCTAAAACATGGCAGAGATTCTTTTTTCCATTTATTTGTAAAGATGAAGGTCCATGTACTATGTGTACATGTTCATTTATAACAGCATTTTCAAGCACTAATCGTCATAATTAGGTCGCGATCCAATTTTACTCTTAAACACACTTTATTTATCTTTTGGATAAAAAGTAAGTATATATTAAAAAGTAAAACAAAAATTATAATACAAGCTATAGGGCCTTGCCCCAATCACACCTTATTCGCCTTAACTTACTTTTATGCTCATGCTCTCAAGCAGAAGTTCACGACCTAAGTCATCAACCCAATCATTTTTCCACTTTTTAACATTTTCAATCATTTACTATGCACATTTTCTACCCCACTAAAACATTTCTCTTACTAGTCATTTTTTTATTTTTTTTATTCCTCAACCAGTCAACCAATCACAATTGTACACCTAAGTGGTCATAAATATGGTCAATTTTGTTCAACAATGATCACAAATTGACCTTGGTTGAGCATATTGTCGCAAATTAGCAAAATGGTCACAAATAAATTAGTTTAATTATCACATTAAGTCATTAACCAAGACCAAACAAGGTCATGACCAACCTCATGATTTTACTTGGAAATGGTCTAATAGGACAACAAATTTTCACTATATTTTTTTTTTTAAAATAGTACAATACTCTGTATTATAATTTGATTCTTAAATTTAACTATAAATAAAAATTTGTGGATGTATGATATAAGCAAATCTATACAATTAAAAGTCCATTTCTTTGTAAGTTAACGAAGGGGTACATGGGATCTCAATTCCTTCAATAGACCAAAAGTTCAACCCGGCAAAACTGGTAAGATTTGAATAACTCAATTTGCACCCGAACCCAAGCTGACATGATTTTATTCAATCCGACCGAATGTTTATTACCGAATATTGAACGTTTTTTATAAATAATAACCCTGTTGAAAATATCTATACACTTAGACCCGAAACACACCCAAATAAAGGACTTAAATTGACTTAACCTACCTCATTCAATCTTACATTAATATCGATACGTACTGACACCCAAAAATAACACAAATCCAAAATAACCTCATACCAATAAATCATCCAAACTAATCCAATCCTACATTCATACTTATCCAATTGTTTGTTTATCAGCCTTCTATAATAACACAAATTCCTCATTACTTTTATTTATGACACATAATTACTTTGATATAAATACCATAATTTTTTAATATTTAAAATACTCCCTCCGTCTCAGCAGGTTCTTTACATTTACTTTTTGACACTATTCACAAGTCAAGAGAATCTGTAATATCCCCGACAATCTATAAGTGGAAAACATAGTCATGTGGGATCTTGTTTGATTCGTCTTTGTGAATAGATTAAGAATATCAAACTTTTATAATTTTTATAAATGCAAAAATGAAAGATATTAATGGTGTAAAATGTACCTCGACAAATGTGAAAAAGTAAACGTAAAGAATCTTCTGAGGCGGAGGGAGTATAAAACAAGATGAAACGTAAAAGGACGATATAGGGTCTCAATTCCTTTGATAGAGAAAAAGTTCGACCTGACAAAATTGATCTGATCTGAATTACCCGACTTACACCTGAATCCAAAATCAACTTGACTTTACTCCGTCTGATCGAATGTTTATTATCGAATACTGAACATTATCCATAAATAACAGCCCTGTTGAAAATTCCCACCCCTCCCCAAACAATTCAAAATCTACACCCGTGGTGATCAGATTTAAACCCGATCCAATTGATCAGTTTACCGTATCCGCCAAAAGTATAAAAAAAAAAAAAAAAAAAGTAAAAAAAAAAAAGTAGTTTAACCACGGTGATTGGTGAACAATAGAGTAGAAAGTAATCACACTAAATCCACAACCTGTTAAATTACACAAAGCTACAAAATTTGTGCAATAATAATAGAGCCATGTACGTTTGTCTAAGAAAATAATGGAGCCAATGTAATCAATAAAAAACACATTTTGTACTGCAATAAAGTCTTACACAAACTTCACTACAATATCAAAATGTCATTCATTACCATTTAACCCAAAGAGTAAGGATCCTCTCCATTTCTCAAAAGGAAATGGAGGTCCATTACTTATCAATGGTTCGGATTAATTATGGATCGATCGGATGGTTGTACATTTATTTGGAAATAAAAAGGTAAATGAAGGGGATTGAAATATATAATATAGTAATGTTTGTGAGAGGTAATGGAGAGGATCCATTTTGTAACCCAAATGCCCTTTAACCATGGCAGAGATGATTTTCTCCATTTCTTTGCAAAGATGATGGTCCATGTCAAAGTTCGGAAACTTTAACTTCCCGAAATAAAATAAGGTAAAAATAGATGTATAAAACGAGTATTTAAAGTATAATATGTCATAAAGTTAAAATAGTTAGGGTTAAGATAAGAGATAAAGAAACACATAAGTTCGACTCGACAAAACTCACACAAGCCGAACAATAACCCAAGTACCCAACCCATACCCTAATTTACCCCGATACCCAAATTAACCTGGCGTTATTCAGTCGGATCGAAAGTTATTATTGACAAAATCTTGTTTTAGATGATCATTTTTGGTCTTAAGCTTCAGATGAGAATATATAAGCATTTTATGGTAAATTGTAAAGTGAATTAAAATAACCCGCCTCGGCCTAAATGATTGAAAACCGAAACCAATAGTGATCCAACTTAAATCCGACCTAATTGACCACTTTACTTTGCCATTACCATGTATACCAACGCGTTATTCCTTTTGGCTTTATTTCAGTTCATTTCAATTTTGCTCAAACTTTATTTAGTTCAATATGGTTCAATTTCAGCCAATTTTGAGCAGCTCATCTCTTCACAAAATTAGCTCTGACCGCACTCTCACTCGCTTCGGTTAAGCTCTATTAAATTTACTTCAATTCAGCTCAACTTCATTCAATTAAATTCAATTTAATTCAATTCGTTTTGGCCAAGAAAAATCTAACCCAAAAGTAGAAAGTTAAAGAAAGTTGAAAAGGGATAGTGTCTCTAACAATAAGACAAGCGAGAGGGCAAATAAAGGGAAATAGAGCACCTCATGGAACATGTTACTTAAGTATTTTTTTTTTTGTGTTCTAAGGAGCGCACTAAGTCGCGGGTGAGAATCGACTCTCAACTTCATGGTTGAGGTAAGAGGTAAGAGAGCTCGTATAACCTAAGTTAACTCTTGTTCTTATGTCACTCACTTGTATATATTATGGGAAGGACGTTATCCGTCTTCAACTTGTGCCAGATAGGGTCGGTATTCCCTAAGATTTTCTAGAGCAACAATAGGAAAGTAGATTTAACCACGGTGAACAATGAAAACTAACCATAGTTAAGCCACTTCAATCCAATAAAATAATAATATAATAAGCAGCCTCCACAACACAATAGCACTCCATCCCATCACTATATTTTGTCTTCCAGCTTAGAATTAAAGCTTTTTCTAAGCACCCAATTGCATTTCACAACTACCTTCTCTCTCTACTTTCTCTCTCTAAGACTTTTCCTCAACTTCATCAAAAATAATTAAAGGGTATTTTTTTTTACTTATTTACTTGCTTGTCTGAATTTTATCTTAATTTATCATCCTTATTAATTAAGTGTGTTAATCATTTCATTTCATGATCATTTAATATATTTTCCATTTCGATCATTTGTTTACTTAGCTTGTTATTTTTTGTGATGATATTTTAATTAGCCGTAAATAAATGATTTATTTGCTTATTATCATGGGTTTTGCTTGAATTTGCTTGTATTTATTTGTTCATATGATTTTTATGTTTTTTTTTGTTATATTGTTAGTTAAATTTTGATTAAAGTTGCTTAATTGTTGAATTATATAGCTGGGTTTGAATTTTGATTAAAAAAATTACAAAAATGATGCTTATTAGCTTGAGATTTAAACAATCAGATCCGTATAAATGGAGATCTATATGCTTTTTTCTTACACAACTTTTATATATTATAAATAAACAATTAAAAAAATTTGACCTTTTGTACTAAATTTTCATTTTTCAAATGGGGTGTTAGATTATTCATTACTCGCACCGTCTCAATTATTTGTTTACTTTTTTATTAATTTTGGGTACTATTGTAATCAAAGGTAAATAAACGATTGGTACGGAATTTTAAAATGTTTTTTAGGTGCAAATATAGGGAGTTTTAACATTTTTATTATTGTTGTAGGTAAGTTATAATTATTTGTTTACCTTTTATATTATTTCTGGTAGTATTGTAATCAAACGTAAATAAACGTTTATGGGACCGCGGTTAGTTTAATTAGCACGTAGTTTAATCAAAGGTAAATAAATGATGGATACAGAATTTTAAAATTTTTTTTTAGGTGCAAATATAGGGAGTTTTTAACATTTATTTGGATGATGTTTGACTAGTTATTATTGTTGTAATTAGGTTAGTAATTAGAGTAATTATAGAAGGTAGTTTATCTTTTATTATTATGTAATGTGAAAAGTTTGTGATGTTGAAGACGTGTTTTGCTGTACAAAATCTGTTTAATAAATTAGCTTTAATGGTAAGTGTGTATGCTTTGTGTGACATTTATTTGATCATTATCTTGTTCAATGAATCCGATATCGTCTCGTAGTATTAATCTCTGTGTTTCCGTCATTTGTTTATCTTATATTGTGCTTAAATAAATTCTTGTATGTATTTTTGTAGGTGAGGTAAAAGATAATTCTGTCTTTGGATGTGTTTCTGTGACCGGGAACGAGTGAACGACTGATGTGACTATTGTGGTCGGGTTTATATATTATTGATCTGTTGTCGAAAGTTGGTTGGTTGGTTTGTGAGATGGGTTTCTTTGATGATATGGGTTACTGTCCGGATTTTGAGTATCCTCCTCCCTCGAGTGTCCATGGGGAAGATGGACCTGTTCGAGAAGAACAGGATGGGAACGAGGATGATTACTCTGATGAGGATGTTGATGTGGATGAGCTCGAGCGTAGGATGTGGAGGGATAAGATGCTTTTGAAGAAGCTTAAGGAACAAAGTAAGGATAAGGGTAAAGAAGGGGTTGATAGCGCGAAGCAGCGTCAGTCTCAGGAGCAGGCTCGGAGGAAGAAGATGTCGAGGGCTCAAGACGGGATTCTTAAGTATATGCTTAAGATGATGGAGGTTTGTAAGGCTCAGGGGTTTGTGTATGGGATCATTCCTGAGAAGGGGAAGCCTGTTAGTGGAGCCTCGGACAATCTCCGTGCCTGGTGGAAGGAAAAAGTCCGATTTGACAGGAATGGTCCGGCTGCTATTGCCAAATACCAAGCTGATCATTCTATTCCTGGAATGAGTGAAGATTGCAGCATGATGGGGTCGACACCGCATACCTTGCAGGAGCTTCAAGACACGACTCTTGGGTCGCTTTTGTCTGCGCTTATGCAGCACTGTGACCCCCCTCAAAGGCGGTTTCCGTTGGAGAAGGGCCTTCCTCCACCGTGGTGGCCCATTGGTAACGAAGAATGGTGGTCTCAGCTCGGGATTCCTAATGATCAGGGCCCACCTCCGTATAAGAAGCCTCATGATCTCAAGAAGGCGTGGAAGGTGAGCGTTCTGACTGCTGTGATCAAGCACATGTCTCCTGATATAGCCAAGATCCGGAAGCTCGTCCGCCAGTCAAAGTGCTTGCAGGATAAGATGACAGCCAAGGAAAGTGCTACATGGCTAGCCATTATAAATCAAGAAGAAACCCTCGCTAGGAAGATGTATCCTGATCGTTGCCCTCCTCCAATGCCCGGAGGAAGTGGATCTTTGGTTATTAGTGATACGAGTGATTATGATGTTGACGGGGTTGACCCGGATCCTGGCAGCGAGGTTGAAGATTGCAAGCCACAAAACATCAATCTCTACCAATTTGGAATTGGGTCTGACAGAGAGAAATTTGTGGCAAATTCAATGAATATGATGACTCCTGTAATCAAGGGAGAGGTTTTCGAGAACAGTTCTGATTTCAGCGAGAAGAGAAAGCAGTCATCCTCTGGTCTACCGGCTATGATCGATCAGAAAGTATTTCTTTGTGAGTATCCTCAATGTCCTTACAGTGACTCTCGTCTTGGTTTCCCTGACAGGATCTCGAGGAATAATCATCAGATTACCTGCTCATTTAGGGTTCACTCTACCCATGGAGTTGGAGTCCCCAACTTTCAGACCCCAATCGAGAAACACCCGTCTCTTGAATCCGTCAATTTCACATCACCCTTTGCCCAACAGGAAAAGTTTGCTCTACAATCTACCACCCAATCACAGGCTACATTCAATGTTTCCAGACTCGGACTTCCTGGCGATGGTCAGAAGCTGATTTCCAACCTCATGTCCATTTACGACACCAATCTTCAGTCGAATAAGAATGTTAATCTTGGTAACGACACTGTCTTGGAAACTAATTCCGGGTTTGGTGGCACTGTCTTCGGAAATAATGTTTCCCAGGGAATGAAAGATCATAATCAGGGTAAACCACAACTACAGCATCAAGCTCAAACTCAATCTCAACCTCAACCTCAGTTTCAACTCGACAATGGCTTCTTTAACCAGGCACAACCGATGGACAATGGGTTCGTTAGCGTCTTTCAAGGCTCAAACATGATCCAAAACCGACAAAAGATCCAAACCCCGATGGATAACGGTTTCACCAACCAGAGCATAATCCAGAAGCAACAAGCTCCTGTGAGTAATGGTTTCGTCAACAATGTTTCACATGGATCCAACATGAACAGTTCTGTTTTCACAGCAGGCGGAATGCAACAGCTTGATTTCGGGATGGCTATGAACGACATAGCAGACTTCGGGTTCAACGGCCCATTTAACCTCGACTTTGAACCACTCTTGAGGCCTGACAACTCGATATGGAACCTCTAAGGTAAGGTCAAGACTTCAAATCAAGCTGTACATTTCTAAGGAGGAGATTGCTTTTACATCTCTTCTTTAAACTGGTGAAACTCCTTCCTGCTGAACTTTAGCTGTGTCTTCAATCCTTTGATCCCATAGACTTTCGCCAAGACACAAAAACCGTCTTGGCGTTTCCTCCTCCTCGCGCACTCACCCTGAATTTAGCGCTTAGTAGTATAGTTAGTTCCCATCATCTAGCATTAGTTAAAGTCAGGCCTCACACTGATGGGAACCCTAGAGGCCTTATTTGAACTACTTTACTACCCTTTTTTATTCTCATTTCGAGACTATTTTATGTAGCTAATTATCGAAAACCCTAAAGTAAATAGCATTATAAATATCGTTTGATCAATAATCGTCAATTTGTCAATTTGTCAATTCGTCATGACCCATATGAATTTTATGACGGGATGTCGATTCGAACTCAAAACCCCCCTCCATTCTTCCTCAATTATCCCAACATTTTTATGATAATAGGTATATTCTCATGGAATAAGCATCTATTACAAAGTTTGTAGTTTTGTACTTTTTTATGATATAAAATATACTAGTAAATAATATTATCATGTACTTCAAATTTAGTGTATTTTCCACTAGCTAGACTTAAGTTGTACCATGTGCTTGTTCTTGATATAAGAACAATTGATTTACAAGCATCCTATTCTATGCACAACTTGGGGTTGGCAAAGGGAAAACTTTGCTTCTCCAAGGCTTTTGTCTATTAGCTTATTTGGGTATTCAATTATATCAATGTGGACAACCCTATTGCTTGGTTTGGTGATGCTAGTCTCCCTCCACCTTGTTCGGTTCTCGTCAATTCTTTACGTTTTTCATTTTTCTTTTCATTTCGGTGTTGTTTTTTCACTTTTTGTATAGTTGAATACTTTTGTTATATTTTCATGGTTTTTGTGGCGAAAGCAAACGTAATGAAATTACCAGGATACGGATTTGTGCATATCAATTCTTTACGTTTTTCATTTTTTGGGTGTCTTAGTCATTTCCTTACATTTTCGTTTCGAAGTATGGAGTTTATTTAATTTTTTTCATTTTCATGTTGTTTTTTCATTATTTGTATTATTAAAAGCATACTTTTGTTATTTGCCTAATCTTTGTCTCAAAAGCTAAACATAATGAAACGACGAGGACACCATTTGTTCCGATCTAATTTTTAAATTTCCATATTTGGGGGATCTTAATCGTTTTCTTGTGTTTCCACGCTCATGCCGCTTTTTCACTTTTTGTATTTTTTAAAGCATACATCCTAACATCTATCATTTCCCTCTTTTTCGTCCCAAAACCAAACGTAGTGAAGTGACCAGACACAGAGCCCTCTCCATGTTCCGATCTAGTTTTTAAATTTCCATATTTGGGGATCTTAATCGTTTTCTTGTGTTTCCACGCTCATGCCGCTTTTTCACTTTTTGTATTTTTTAAAGCATACATCCTAACATCTATCATTTCCCTCTTCTTCGTCCCAAAACCAAACGTAGTGAAGTGACCAGACACAGAGCCCTCTCCATGTTCCGATCTAGTTTTTAAATTTCCATATTTGGGGATCTTAATCGTTTTCTTGTGTTTCCACGCTCATGCCCCTTTTTTCACTTTTTGTATTTTTTCAAGCATACATCCTAACATCTATCATTTCCCTCTTTCTTCGTCCTAGAAGCAAACGTAATGAAATGACCAGACACATAACCATCCCAATGATCTTTATCCCAGAAATAAACGTAACGAAATGACCATACACATAGCCATTCCCCATGTTCTTCCTCTCAAAAGCAAACATAACGAAATGACCAGAAACAGAGACTCGGGTTTTGGTCTTTTTCCATTTCCGTGTCCTTCCTCCCAAAAGCAAACGTAACGAAATGACCAGCAACAAAGAGTCGGGTTTTTGTTTCTTTTGGGTGAAACTACTAATCACTCCCTAAAAAACCTAACTAAAGATTTCTTATATGAGAAAGTCAAGTCAAAAATTAGGCAAAAGATGGGACATAAATTGTTCATGTTCTCTTCTTCCATACCTTCCTAACACCTTCCTAATTGGAAGGCCAAATTGATGTGTCCATATTTAAGGCATATAAAGATAATTGAAGGGGAGGGGGATATGGTGTCTTTCTAACTAACGATAAAGACATTTTTCAATTATGGTAGGAGGGTCCCTTACTCCCTTTGTGTTGTATGCCCTTATCTCAATTGGAATGGTACCAAATAGTTTAGGGATACTTATGAGCTGTATGCCAAATTATACCATGTGTTGAGGGTTTGATGTGGGTACCATACTACATATGATATTTCACAAATTCGGTTATTTGTGACGGCTTAAGTAAAATAGTTGGTCTTGTTTCAGACGGTAATTTTAGTCTGAAATAATAAGACGGAATTTTATAACCATTTTACAGCCGAATATTATTGACAAACAAGTTGTCATAAGTTGTAATATTGACCCCAGTATTGTGGTTACATTTAACTATAAAATGATCACGTATGGCTCGTCTGCAACTTCAGACCAAAAGTGACGGTCTGAAACACGAATTTGTGTAAGTAAAATTCACCTTGGTAGATAAAAGAGAGCTAACTTGTGACTTTCTAGGCACTCTAGTTTTTGTCTTATCTACCCATGTGAGTAATACTTAACCCGTCAGGCCGTCACAAAAGTTAACCAACGCTTTTTTTTGCCAAACGTATCATTATTTAGAAGCAATAATTTGGTGTTTATGGTTTTAAAAAGTAATAAAGCTTGAAAAACAAACACTTTTTTTAAACTAATTAGGCCAAACATGCTCGTAATTCGCCTTGTTCCGATATCTTCGCCATTGTATCTCTCCGGAGCTGAGTTTATGCAATAACAAGAAATCCCGGCGTCACCAGCAAATGATTTATGTAAATTAGGGTGCGGTTTTTCAACAATTAGTAAAATATACAATCAGCTGGATACATTGTTAATATAAATTTAGAACTTTATAGCAAAAACTTGAGCTTATATGTATATTTTACGAGTTTTATTGAAAAAAATATGAGCGACTTTTTAAAAACATTTTAACTCATAATATTATATTAAAACTCAAAAATCATACATATAAACTCAATAATATATTAATTTTAACACCTAAAGAATTAAAATGTAAGTCAAAAATCTTAAAAGCACAAAAAAAAAAAATCTATATAACCTAAATTTGATTTCGGAATTACTTTTTCACATACGAACTTTACTTTTTCACATACATTTTTTCACAATATTTCCAGAGCATACCCTTTTCTAAACCTAGACAAATTAAAACTTATGTCAACTTTTTTTCCCCTAAAATTGAATTTCATTGTTCCAAAAACTTGAACAATGAATTATAATTAACAATTATTAACCTGTTTTGTGAAATTATTAGGGTTAATTAATACTCTGTAGTTAGTTAGTGAAATTAATTCTGAAAGAATTTATCAATTGTTATCGAGGGGAGAGGAAAACAACAACGATTTGAGTTCATAAAGGAAGAAAAATTATAGAATCAAAGCGCCAATACTGATATCAACGAAACAATCATGAATCACGAAATCAATCCTACCAAAAACAATCACGAAAGCAATCTTACCAGAAACAATCACGAAAGTAATTCTACCAAAAACAACTCTTGTTCCTCATCTCTTACATTCGTCAATCATGAATTACCAGACCAAAATCATCTTCAATTTACTTCAAATCATCAATCAAATAAAAAAATCTCCATTAATACCTTAATTAATATCCTATTTGACACAATTAATATTTTTGTTAACTATTTTTTTTTACAAGAATCGTGATTCGCAATAGTTAGTTGTGGTGGCGGTGGTTCGGGGAGTGACGTCGATCGGAATCGAAGCAAAGGTTGAACGAGAAATTTTTGGAGCAGGTGGTGGGTGGTGGTGAATGGAGTAATGTCCGACCGGAGCAAAGGTTGAGCGGAAATTCTCCGATCGGAGCAAGTTGTATGGTGGCGAAGGCGGGGTGAGGAAACCGAGGAAAAAAATGAATGACGTGAAAGAATGAAAAATGAGGAGGATAAAATTGTAAAAAGAGTATGCAAAAGAGTAAAATTCGTATGTGAAAAAGTACGACCATTTGATTTATATTGAATGTACATTGATCATATTCTATAGTCCTACAATATGTGGGCTAATGAGTGTAACGGGTTAGACGAATCAAATGGGTTAAAAGAACACCTTAAAAATAAATGGATTAGATATATTGGGCTGGGTTATAGAATCATGAATGAGTTGGGTTAGAGTGCTATTGGGCCATGTTGGGATTGAGAGTGCGATGACCCATTAAAGCTCACACGAATACGATCTGATCTGCTTGTCTTGTTTAGAGTTCTAGACATCAAACAATCGATTTAGTTACATAATGTACCTCCGTTTTTATATAATGTACCTATTTGTTGAATATATGAGTGTAGTATTTTAATAAAATGGGTACATTATATAAAAATGGAGGAAGTATGTTCTTTTGAGTTACATAGGTTTTTGGTTTTATGAAATATAGATTGTGCCTTGTAAAGATGTTATACACTTATTCTCCTTGAATTAGTCTACGAAGCGTCGGAGCTTAAAATTGGTTGTATATCGCCCAAATTATTTTTGTTGATCTTATTTGTAAAGTTTATCCCCTTCAAAAAGCTACAAAGTTTTTAACTGTCGGAAATAATATCTGTATTCTGTAACATTACAAAAGAGCTCATAGCACTCACCCAGTCGTAACTACAATCAGTTATGAAATCCATTTTTTCTTAAAGCTTATAGTGTTGTTTCAATTTTCTTGACTTGCGTGTTATTTTGCTGAGAAAGATAAAGACGTATTATTGTAGGATTCACTTGTATATGATCTTAACATTGTTAATCAATGATTATAATCCAAATTTGAATATCGATTTCAACGAGGCCATGACTTTAGGAGTTAAGCTAGTTACGAGTTAAAATGTGTGTTCTTATGATTACATGCTGTCTGTAAAACCATCTCGGGCAATATTAAGTTCGACAATTTTTTAAGACCATCTTATAAAGTAACATTGACGCAAAAAGAGAATGGTGATATACTGATATCAAGACTATACTCTTTAAGTTTACTGGTAAGTTGAGTCCGAACCCCGAACTTGAACTCCTGGATTAAGAATCGGGATCGGCTCATGTGATATTTACCGACTAACCTATTTTATGGCGTGTTATCATGTAACGTATTAGAATTCATCTTACAATTGAAAATCACACTATATGTGATCATTAAAGTCGTAAATTAAGGAAACAAGTTATAATTTTGGAATTTTCATGCCACTAACACATAGCTCCACCGATAAATAATTATCGACAACAATAATGTCAATATTTGTCTATTTGATACTTCCTCAAATCCAATCAATTATATACAGTTGCTTTATTCACGTTTGTCAATCCCGCTTTAGTTTTCCCAATATCTTTAGTTACATATCGATAAAAATTATAAAAATTTGATATTTACAGTGTACATGCTCGGTTAGACAATTTCAACAAGATCTCACATGACTATCTTTGATGTGATATTAGAAGTCGTATTGAAAATTCACTCGACTTATAAATAACGTAAAAAAAAATGAAATGTATAAAATTGATTGGAATTATGATTTGTTAGCCAAACCGCTACGATAATAGCACCCGGTATTAAAAAAATAAAATCAAAAAACAAAAGAAAATGAAAAGCGTTGGCGCGAATGCGCAAAATTAGGGTTTACTTTATCCACACCCAAAAAGTAAAAAATTAGGGTTTAACCGGTTCACCACACACTCCAATAAATCCTCACTTCACTCACTGTCTTCCACCCATGGTATGAAAACCACCCCCATTTTCACCATTCTCTCTCCTTCTTCTCCATTTCCAATGGCGTTCACTACCGCAAGCGCTCGTCTCCTCCGCTTCTCACTCTCTCGCACCACCGCTTCTGCCGCGCTGTTCCGTCCTGCTGCACTCTCCGCTTTCCGTTTCTCGTCTTCCACCTCCGACACGGTTACTCCGAGTTCGATTTCAGCGAGTCGGAGAGACGAAACTGCTTCCGTTGTTGTTAATGCGTTGAAAGATAATGGAAGTGCTGGTATGGTTGACGATGAGAGGATTGTGCCGGTTGAAATGCATAAGGAAGCTACTGAAGCGTTTATGTCTTATGCTATGTCGGTTTTGCTTGGTCGTGCTCTTCCTGATGTTCGTGACGGTTTGAAGCCTGTTCATCGTCGGATTTTGTGAGCTTCTCTTTTCTTGATAATCTTCGTCGATTTTTGAAAATGTATACAATTCAATTCATTTGAACGGAGAATGGAGAATGGAGAATGGAGAATGGAGAATGGAGAATGCAGTTTTGATTGTGTTGTTTGTTTAATTTGAAGCGATAATCTTTGAATTGTGGTTTTGTTAGCTGTAAATGGTTGTTTGTGACTTTGTGGTTTAGTTTAGTATATTCGGAAAATGCATGTGTTCAATGGATAAGATACCGTGGTACTCCCTCCGTCCTGATTAATAATGTACTGGTGTAGCACCCGTGCATTGCACGGCATTTTAGATATTCGAGAATCTGACAATTAATTAAACTAATGCAAATTACTTTCATTCCGAAAAGAGTAGAAAATTTGCAGATATAATTCCAAGGAGCTATTTTATTAGCCTTATCAATGGATAAGATACAACTCCCTCCGCCCGATTAATAATGTACTAGTGTAGCACCCAAAATGCACGGTATTTTAGATATAGGTTAATAATGTACTAGTGAAGCACCTGTGCAAATGAACGGTATTTTAGATAAGATATTAGAGAGTTTGAAAATTTATTAAACTAATGCAAATCACTTGCATTTTGAAAAGAGTAGAAAATTTGCATATATAATTCTAAGGAGATATTTTACTAGCCTTATGCAAAAGTTAAACAACGATTATGTTATATAATCTGTTATAAAATTAGTTAGGAGATAAATATTGCTTAAGAGTAAATATAGATAGTGCACGCTAATTAATTAGGAAATAAATAAATATTACTTAGGCGGGAAATTTAAGCGGGAGAATTTTGGGGGATTTTGGTACAAAGACAAGGGCAAAAGTAAAAGAGTGATTTTGAACCATACAAAATCTTCTAACATGTACATAAAGACAGCTGCAATATTGTAGAATTGGGGGTATTTGTGTCAATTTACAATCAGCAAGTTTCCGATAATGGAAATAGATAACAATTGACTAAACGTGGAAGGGAATATATAACTACTAGCCCAGACGGACAGAGTACATTACATTGATTTTGTGAAAGGTGAACTACCTATGGATTGTCTAATTGGACGTGCAATTTAGCTTTTATTGTGTAGAGTTTTTTATTTAAACTGATAACCTTTGAGTTGTACTTTTATAGCTGTAAATGTGTGTTTGTTTTCCAGGTTAATATCTTCATAGAAAACATGTGAATTGAACAGCCTTTGGGGATCTGAAGTAATTTTTGGGTGCAATGCATTTTTTTTTGGTGCAATGAGTTGGGTTTCAAGGATAACACCGGCAAAACTGTCTAATTGGGATCAATGGGGTTACACATCAATCGTTTGGGGAAGAATTTTAATGTTGGCATTAGGAAAATGAAGGTTGGTTAGCAGGAACCTTTGAAAGGGAGACTTGGCCATTAGATATTCAAATTAGGACATTCTATGGTGTTTAAGAAAGAGAACATTGGCGTGAATATTACCAGCTACTGTCCCAAGAGATTTGGCAATTCAAACTTTTATTCTAATGTAATAATACATCACAGTTGTAACAATTTTACTTTGTCTCTCGTGTACTGTAATTCTGTAAATTCAGATGCGCAATGAATTCGTAATCCATAGAGTTAGGTTCTATGTGTAAATAAAATTTGGAGTTAATAATTTTTATTCAAAATTTGTGGCAAAATCAGTGCTAGCAATAATTGTTTTTTTGTTCATGTTCGTAGCAATGTTTTGTGGGAAACTTTTTTGTTCCCTTATTGTCTAAAATTCCACGTGTTCCCTCTCAGTTCAACCTTCTTATTTTTTCCATTAACTCTTATGGTTGTTGTTGACACAGATTTGCAATGCATGAGTTAGGCCTTTCCTCAAAGAAACCATTCAAAAAATGTGCAAGAGTGGTTGGAGAGGTTAAGCATCAAAACACGACTCTCATCATGATTTGCATAATTTCCATGTATAAGTATAACTTAACATCTAAGTACAATGCAGGTGTTGGGTAAGTTTCATCCACATGGAGATTCTGCGGTCTATGAGGCACTTGTGAGAATGGCTCAGGTAATGTGAAGTGTAATTTGAGGCTTTCATGTACTGTTTCATGTGATGTTTCCTCTATTCAGATTCTCAGCTTTTGTATATGATGCCCACAAGTTTAACTAAGGTTCTTTGTATGATACAACATGTTTACTCGTTGAATAGCTTTGTGAAGCTATTTTATCATTTCTCTGCTCTTGATTTTGGATTTACCGCCTGTACCTTTCATCCTGTATCTTGTTATAATTGCCCATGGGAGTTGAGAGTCTTGAGACCATGACTAATGGACATGCTCCATCATTTTTGAACGTTTTTTTAAAAAAAATATTATATTTCTAGCTTAATCCTATTTCTGGACTCTTGAAATTAAGCAGTCCTATAGCTGTTTTGGATTATTGGCATAATGTTGCACCCGTCAATAGTTTGTTTGAAAAACTCCATTCTTACTTTCAGGATTTCTCTCTGAGGACCCGACTTATCCATGGGCATGGAAACTTTGGTTCAATTGATGCTGATCCTCCTGCTGCTATGCGATACACTGAATGTAGACTAGAGGTAAACTCTTTTTTCATTTGCCAATATATTTTTTTCATTCGAAAGTAAGTTGATACAACACTTCTGTTTTTATCTCTCCAATCCATGGGTAAGTTTGACCTAAATACAGGCGGTATTATGTGTGTAAGAAATTTTTATTGAAATACTCATCGGTAATGTTGTAACTTATAACCAGTTTATACATATGAACTTGAACTCAAATGGCAAAGTTTGTGTGTTTTATCAATTATGAAATGCAGTTACTCGTTTCTTCCGAGCGCACTTCCCCATTAATAATGGTACTGTGAAGCGTGAATTGATGTCTTGGGTTTAGCTGACATTTTCCCCTTGATATTATGCAGGCACTAGCTGAAGAAATGTTGTTGGCTGATCTGGACCTAGATACTGTCAGTTCATTATCTGTAGAAACGATTTGTTATGAATGTTGAAGTGCAAGATCACTGTTCTAATGATTCTCTAACTTCTTATGCAGGTAGATTTTACACCTAATTTTGACAACTCACAGAAAGAACCATCAGTGTTTCCTTCTCGTCTACCACTCCTAATTTTAAATGGTTCCTCTGGAATTGCGGTACTGTTTACATCCTATTTTGGTCTGTGATTAATGTCAATATATCCTATCCGGTTTATTTGGCTTGCCCTGATGTTCTAGTTTTTGATCTAATGCTTCTGTATTGATATTTCAGGTGGGGATGGCAACAAATATCCCTCCTCACAACCTTGGAGAGGTGGTTGATGCACTTTCTGTGTTAATTCATAATCCGGAAGCTACAGTAAGTACTACTCTTCTGTCTGTGCGACATACTGGCAAATTCCAGCCTTTTTCATGTAAAAAAGGATTATGACTTATGTTTACTTTTGGGCCTTCCAAGGGTTCGATACAGTGCATGCCCCGTTCTATCATGCAGCTTTTATGCTCGTCTAATATCCATTTGTTACCCCATTCGTTTTCTAGCTTCACTGTGGGTGGAGGTTGCTGAATCAGTGAATTTTAGCTGCATGTTTCTTACAGCTTGGAGGACATCTTGTTCTTTTATGCTCTGTTTGTTGTTGTAAAATACTGTCTATTCTCTCAACAGGGGAGATGAAAGTAGGAAATGGTAAAATTATACGACAACCTTTATTTTAGAATGCTTTTTAAGCACCTTCCCTTTTTCATTAGACATGAGTACCACAAAGAAATGGTAAGTTTTTTAGGAGATCTATTGAATGTTTCTTCCTCGATTTATAGTCACATGTTAGTAATTAATATGATTGTAGAGAACTGTTGTGATATAAGATTTGTTCTTAATGGCTAATGCGCGTGATATACACTAACAAAATATGTTTTATTATTCTGACGGAGCATTAATGTTTTGTGTTCCATATGTTATAGCTTCAGGAATTGATGGAAGTCATGCCGGCTCCTGACTTCCCTACCGGAGGTGTGCTCATGGGTAATCTTGGGTAAGTTTACTGTTCTCTTTGCTTCATAATATGTTGACGATAAGAAAAACGGCTAATGAGTGTGCATTCTTAGTTGCTTAGTAGAAACTGATTTCTTCCGCCTCAATCCCTGAATGTCTGTTCTATAAGCTAATACGTCATTTTTAGTTAAAAATTCTGATTCCATAACTGTTGATTTAGCGCCGCTCTACATACTTTTAGCGTGATTCAGGAGATTTTCTTTAATTCTGTAATAGTACATTCCCGTAAGGGTGTGTTTTTTGTAAGTTGCCTGCTGGTTAAAGCTGAGGGTGTATTTTTTGTTAGTTGACTGCTGATTAAAGCTGTAAATGATATCTTTGAAAATGTTTTCAGCTATTTGATGAGACATTATCATCCAAGCTGACAACGTATGTGTCGAAATTTTTCTCTGCACTAAAAGAAAACGACCCGTTAGTCTGTGACCTGGTGGTCTGTTTCAGATAAATCTGATAGGTGCTTTATCTTTCCTTTCTATGTATTCTTTCGAGCTAGAGAAATGTTCGGGATGCTGGGCGTGTGCGGGTAGCAACTCAGTTTTCTATTCAGTTGCTGCATTTAGTTGCTAGCTGTTGTTGATGTTTGCTTGTCGAACTCACGCTTTAGATGATTGCTAGCTAAGGCAACGTGCTTTAAGGATATAAGTAATGTGAGTAAACTTGTGTAGAATCCTTGAGGCATACCGGACTGGGCGAGGACGTGTTGTCATGAGAGGAAAAACAGAAATCGAATCTGTTGATTCCAAGAATAAGCGCACTGCAATTATCATAAAAGAGGTTCCCATTCTATTTTGTTGCTATGTTTCCTTGTCATTTTACTTGTTTATTACACAATATTTCTCATGATTGTCAATTAAGTGAATCTTTTGCCTCTTTGTGAATTGAACAGATTCCGTACCAGACAAACAAATCATCTCTGGTTGAGAAGATAGCTGGTCTAGTTGAAAATAGGGTAATTTCTCTCTCAAACAATATTTGGGGCTGTTAGTTTACTAGCCAGTACTTTCGACGTTGGTAATGGGAAATGCTGATTTTCTGAGTATTTTTTCACTACTAGGCAGATCACGTTTTACAGGTTTTTGATAAATTGGTGATACATCTTTCTACTTTTTTTAATGCGTATCAATCAACAGAACAGTTACATCGGTTTGTGAACTTCAGCTTCAGCAGTTTGAGCATATAAAACACTCGAGTGTATTAGAGGATGGTGGTTTAAGATGCTTCTGCGATGATAGCATGATAAGATGCATGCATTGTACTTGATCAAGTGTTATGCTTAATATTTTTGGCTAATTAATATTGAATTTCAATTTGATGAAACTCTAAATATTCTTTTTGAACCCTTGGTGTAAAATTGCCGGGTTTTAATACTAGCTGTATCTGATGGACTGCATGAAGTTGTATGTTGCAATGAGTGAAATATAGTAAATTGAGCTTTCATCGCTAAATTTGTACATTATTAGTTCCTTTCCCAAATTTCTGCAGATTTTAGAAGGAATCAGTGATATTCGAGATGAAAGTGATCGTTCTGGCATGCGCGTAGTGATAGAGGTGGGTTTGTTCCATTCTGTGGGTTAGCAAAATGGATTTCTTAGTTACTCGCTTAGTACTGAATTTGTATTGGCTTATTTCATAATTTCAGTTAAAACGTGGAGCACAACCAGCAGTTGTTTTAAATAATCTTTATCGTAACACTGCGCTTCAGTGCAGCTTTAGCTGCAACATGATCGGGTGAGTTCCGTTTTTATTCCTGTTCTCCAGGAGTTTTTTTGTTTCACTCCATTCTGTTTCTATTGGGGATGCCATTTCAATAGAAAATTCTTTCTTCCTAAGGTTCAGTTTTTTTGTCATTCACAGGATCCTTAACGGGCAACCACAATTGTTGGGCTTGAAAGAGATACTTCAGGTAAAATCTGCTTTTCTGGTTCTGAGAATGTGCAATATTTGCTGTTAGCGGGTGCAATATTTGACACCTGCACTCCCTCCACCACCCTCTAAAACACTACCACAGTTCCACACCTTCTCCAACTAAGTGTGTGGGATTATGGCGCGATATCTGATTTATGAAGGATGTGGTTGTATCTTTTCTCTTGGCAAAACGGGTGCCACAAGAGGAGGTTGATGCTCCCAGCTTCTGAACTCGAATCTTTACTTTAACCACAGTAGTGCTGGTCTTTCATGGGCTTTGGATTGTTCATATAAAAGCTTAGAGTTAACCCCTAAAAAGGAGAATTGTAATGCTCAGGCGATGGGTGTTTTCAACTGGATTTTTGGAATATATCTTTGGATCTACCTAATATTTTACCGTCATTCAAATTGAAGGAGTCAGATTATAGATTTAGGTTTCCAGTGACTATTCTATGGACTTGGGTCCTATGCGTTTAAGTGGAGAGGATCAGAGGAGAGACAGTTCCAAGTAGCAAGGGTGCGGAACCATCCCTGAGAATGAAATAAATTGATGATTTATATGCAAATGAATTCCTGAGTGATTTCACATTATTTTAGTGTCTGGAGCGTATAACGGATACCGGATACCGGATACCGGGTACCGGATATGCAGTTAGCATGATTCTTCATTTTCTAAGTGTCTAGTTTTCTATTTAGTTATAATTCATTTTGAAAAACTTAAGCTCAGATTAATTAATCCCAGTTACATACACATTATTGTCCACTGCTTTTTAGCTCTCGAAAGCTACACCAGTATTTCTTGCAAATTTATTTACTTCAGTTACATCAAATTGGTATGTGTTTCACATTATGGAGCTATGCCTCTCAACTCTAGAAAAATTTCTTTGTCCTTGTCAACAAACAATATCAAAGGTTAATCATGGGTGCTGGTCAGGAGATGTTTTCTTGTAGATGTGTTGTTTGTTAGCTGTTGCTCTTTGTGATATATGATAAATGTTTTTAACTATTCCTGTAGATACGTAATGCTTTTGTTTACTCTGGTCTTGCAGGCATTTCTTGACTTCAGGTGCTCAGTGATTGAAAGGCGGACTCGATATAAGCTTTCACATGCAAAGGATAGGAGGCATATAGTTGAGGTTGAGTTTTGTTGGAATACTTCGTATGATTTTCGTGTTTTTATTGTAATTTTTTTCTAATCTCTTTCTTCCTATGCTTATACCAGGGGATCATTACGGGGCTTGTTAATGTGGATGACATAATACAAGTGATCAGGAAGGCATCTAGCCATGCAATGGCGTCAGCTGACCTAATGGAAAGTAAGATCTGAGGTTCTTCTATGGCGGTGTTTTTACCGTGCGTGAACGTAGCTTGCATAGGGTTGGGGGCCTTGGGGCTATATTTTAGGAGTTTGGCCTATGTGTTAGGACTCTTAAGAGGGTGCTTTTTGCACTCGTATGCCTTATCTTTGGATAAGCAATGTGTGAAACTGTGAATGGCATTCCTTTTGGAACTTCACTGGCTGAATTCCCCGTTGAACCATACATTATATCCTTTAATTCCATATGCCGTTTGTCTTTTCTAGTGGCCTTGCAAATTTAGGAGTAACTATTAGTGAAAAGAATAAGTTGGGAAATAGGAAGTATACGTTTGCCTAGGAAAAAGGATATTGGCGTATGATTTGTTAATCTTTGAGCTGTGAATCATTAGGGGCATTATTCATTACGTCAACCGTGTTGTACACTCTGAAATGTAAATTTCTTTTGAGTTGCATGAGAAACTAGTAGTGAAAGAATACCAGATGAGGCCGCAGGGTTAAGAGAAGGTTAGGGTCTCTTTGGTAGTAGACCTTGAACTCAGTAAGCTCTGGACAGGTTTGGTCTCAAGTGATTGTCGATGTCTTTATGAAAACGTGTAATTTGATAACTGATTTTATTGTTTATTGCAGAGTATAGTTTGTCCCAGAAACAAGCTGAAGCTATATTAGATATAAATTTAAGGAAGCTCACTATGCTTGAGGTTTGCTACCAATTGTTGCTTTTGATTTTAATGCAGTACTTTGTGCATTGGGTCTCTGTAACACTAAGAGCGTATCCTCTTGACTATATCAGAGGAACAAGTTTCTCAACGAGGACAAATCGCTCGTGGAACAAATCTCGAGGCTGGAAGAACTTCTGTCAAGCAAGAAACGTATTCTTCAGGTGCTATGAATAAACTTGTTCTTTTGGTAGGATAATCTTGCATTTGGTTATCAGCATATGTTTTTTCTTTTTATCACATGACACGTATAATGACGACATCTTATGGTATCATAGATATGAGTATTTTAATTGCTATGTAAGCTCACAAGAGGGTTATTAGAGAGAGTGGATTATCCATGAGTGTAATTTGTAGTTGAGAATTAGTTTTTTTAAGCAAGTCTTGTGACATTTGAGCAATCTATATAGGTATTGCTTAAACTGTGTCCTGTGGAATTTCGTTCGTCTTCTCTACAAGTTGCTCATCGTGGAGATAATTTCTTCTGACATCTATCACACTGTAGTTGCAAAAAGGTGTTGACTAGAAAGGAAACATAACAAGGGAACCAGAAATCTTGCTAGTACCCTGTTTTAATAAGTTGATAAGTGGCTCTGCTAAGTGTAAAAGTTCTTTCCCCGTCAGTTTGAAATATTTAGCTTTTGGCAAGATTTGTGACCTTTTCTTTGATCCGTAGAACCTAAAATCTTGATCTCACTGTGAACCTTGTATTTGGCAAATTTAACTATGCTGATACGTGTACCAATTGTTTATTTGGATGTGGACTAGGCGATTAGGCGCGCAACAAAGTTGCTGACTTGTCCTTTTTGTGTGTTTTAGCTGATTGAACATGAAGCTATTGAGCTGAAGAACAAGTTTTCTTCTCCTAGGCGCTCCATGTTAGAGGAAAGTGAAACCGGCCAAGTTGAGGACATTGACGTGATTCCCAATGAAGAACTGATTTTGGTAGTTATCTAGCTTGTTTTTCTCTTACCTTTTTTTTTTCCCTGTGAAGTGTTCAGTGCTGTTTCAGAAACATGATACTCTGAAAATTACAGGCCGTCAGTGAAAAAGGTTATGTTAAGAGAATGAGCCCCAATACATTCCATGCTCAAAGGCGTGGTACGAGAGGCAAATCTGTTGGTAAAATGAGGGTTGATGACATGATGTCTGACTTCATTGTTTGCCGTGCCCATGATCATGTACTTTACTTCAGGTACTTTGTATTTGTTTCTGATCATTTCACTTTGTTGTATATATATATATATATATATATTTGGACTTCAAGTTGATGTGCACAAGGACATGTTTCCATTACGTGAGAATACTCTGGTTCATAGCTCGTGACTATAAGTCACAGACCTTGCCTTGCACCTTACACTTGCTAGTTAAGGATAGTCATAGTAGCGCCGAGCACAAGCAGTGAAGGTGAGCTTGGACGATGGAAGTGGCAATGTTGAGACCACAGTTTTAAATTGAGCTACATACATTGAGGCGACAGAGCCTTGTGTACATAAAACACATTGTTTTTTTTTGCTAGCATGTATTTTTCTAAAATCAAAATATGCGACATACTGTCCTTGGGTTTTAAGAAGAGCTATCATGTAAATAAGTTAATCTATGAGATGCTTGGACAAAGACAGGATTATAATGACAGGACTAAAAGTTAAACATGGATATTGCATAGTAATTTTCCTCGTTAGGCTGCCTAAGGTTCAGGCCGACCTCAGCTGATCTTGGCTTTTTTGGCAAGGGCCTCTTTTCCCTGTGCACCTAGACTCATCCATTGCTCTTCGCTTCTGAATTATTTTCTTCATGATGTACTCAAATTTGTGAAGCTAATCTTCTTCCTATTTTTTTTTGGAACATTTTTTAGTTAGCTGTTTGCATACATGACATGACATGCAAACCTTTTTTTGCAGTGATAAGGGAATAGTCTATTCAGCACGTGCATATAAAATTCCAGAATGTACTCGAGCTGCAGCTGGCACGCCTCTGATTCAAGTACTAATGCATCTTCTGTTTTATTAAACATTTGTGGCCTCTGCTTTGTTAAAAGGATTTATGATCTCATTCAATATCTTTGTAAATGCCAGATCTTGTCCTTATCTGATGGTGAAAGAATAACATCCATCATTCCTGTTAGTGAATTTGTTGAAGACCGATTTTTAGTAATGCTTACTGCCAATGGATATATTAAGAAAGTATCATTGAGTTTATTCTCATCAATCAGATCGACAGGGATAATAGCTATACAGTTGGTTAGTTTTTTCCTTTGCTTGTAGACTTATTTTCTGTTCACTTTGTGACTTGTAGTGATATGCTAGTGGGTATTGTATTTGACAGGTTTCTGGAGATGAGTTAAAATGGGTGAGGTGTTGTAGCAATGATGATCTTATTGCTATGGCTTCTCAAAATGGGATGGTCATTCTTAGCTCTGGTGATACTGTGAGTTTCATTTAGAAATTTAGCTTTGTAGCATAATTTTTTGTCCCACAATATATTTGTGCCATTGGCTAAGTTGTGGTTTACTCAATGGCCAATGGATTTGTTGGAACAAGTGATTGTAGACTTGGTGGCATCTTTGAATATTGTTACATTAGCCTTGTTGATTCTATAGCTAAGACCTAACATTTTCGAATTTGAGATTTCAATTTACTGCATTGAATTTCTTATAGAAATCCGCTGATGGAATGACCAGTTGCTAAAATCTTACGCTCCAGTGCTATATTCTCTGTTTATTTCGTTTGTGCCCAGGCACAATGCACACTGATTATGTGAACTTCCATGCTTTATAAATATTCCAGGTCCGCTCTATTGGAAGATCGTCAAAAGGTAGTGTAGCGATGAAACTTAAAGATGGGGATAGAATGGCAAGCATGGATGTCATACCTGCATCTGTCAGGAGAGATCTGGATAACGATGTCGATGACCATGGAATTTGGTAAGATTCTTGAAGTATATTTGGATACATGGCCATGGGTGCTTTATTTTTTATTTTTATTTTCCAAACTGGCAGAAATGCGAGGAATTATAGTCCTTGGAGTAATACATACTTAGTTTGTTTGTACTTTGAAGCATGCTCTGCTTCCACACTCTCTGCACGTGTATCATAGGGAAATATGTGCACAATTAAGCTCCTCGAGTTCTTGATAAATAACTTAATTATGGAAGGTTTATTAATGTTAATGTTCCTCCTGCATATTTCATTCTGGCCTGTTTATTCCCTGACTTGCTGGCATTAAGAGTACGCTACCCCTGTGACTCATTGTCTCCTGCAAATTGCGGGCTGGGGGAGGGGGAGGGGAAATACTGTTATCAAATGACCCGAAATGAAAACTTCGTCAAAACCGCATCGAATGAATACAATCTCTATGAAAAAGAAGTGCAGCTATTTTTTTGAGCCATTGGCTTTAACGAGTCTGTAGATCTATTGGACATGAAAATACAACTTGATGGAAGTGTGGCCTTGTAAATTTGATGAAGTTCTAACAAGTCAAATATTGTTTGCAATCACTGAGCAATCATCATTTCATTGTCATGCAGGAAAAAGGGAATCAGTGGTCCATGGCTGCTCTTTATATCTGAAAGTGGTTTTGGAAAGCGTGTGCCTCTGGGCAGGTTCCGATTATCAAAATTGAATAGAACTGGTCTGATCGGCTACAAGGTAAGTTGGAACTCCTGATTATTTGTGACTTCGCTTGGGATTTCCTCATTTATTTTTTCCATGTAATGATTTCTTTTGCTATTTTAGTTTGCAGCACAAGATCGCCTAGCGGCTGTGTTTGTGGTTGGATTTTCACAGTCAGGTAATGTTACATGGAACAATTTTCTCCCTCTTTTTCTGAATTTTCATCGTCTTTATTCTACTCATGCTTCTGTCTATGCGCGTTAACAGAAGATGGGGAAAGTGATGAACATATCATTCTGGTCAGTCACAATGGGACCATCAACAGGATAAAGGTTAAAGAAATCTCCATACAGTCCCGTTTTGCTAGGTAAAAACACGACATTATCAGTTTCCTATATGTTGGTTTTCACCTATCGGTTTTGATTCAATATACAACTAGTTTTACACCCTTTCATTCATGCGTCTGCTTAAAACTTTTGGTAGTAGAAAATTATTTTGAGGGTTCTATATTTGTAAAATATTATTGATATTTCTGTTTAAGATCATGAAAATTTGTCTAATGAATCGTAAACTAAACATAAAACATCCGTGACATATTATTAGTAAATTTGAAAGGTTTGGTATTTTTGGAAGATTTACCACGCACCTTTGGTTATGTGATAACTATCTATGTTTATTTGAGCCATGAGCATTTTCCCGAATCACCCAGTTTTGTGAGCGCTATACGCAATTATCTAATTTTATTCACACTATTTTAGTTTATTATTTGAAAAATAAAATAACATAACTTGTAGTCACTACCTAATTAATCATATTGCTAGATAGAGGATTAGACAAGGTGGATATGTCATCCCTTCTCTTAATTCGACACTTGGTTATGGTTGCGTCACATGTCTGACACTCTTTCCCACACAACATCAAGACTTGTAATTCTGGGTGATAACACGAAATTTTTCTTCACAAAGGGTCATGTCTATTGTTGAAGGGAATACCGAATTATCTTTTTGAGCCGAATTCTGTTGAATCGAAAAGTAGTGTGGAGAAGATCCTTTTTTTAGCTCTTAATCTAATGTCGTTCATTCTCTCGTGTCCATGCATTTAATTGTCTTGTGCATCTTATTTCTGTCCAACATTCAAGAAATATGAAAAAAATTGACTCGGTCCTTTTTTAGGGGGGTTACTCTGATGCGTCTGGGTAATCACGGAAAGATCCAGTCTGCACAATTGATTTCTGGAGCGGAAACTGAGATTGATGAGGATGACGCTGTGGAAGCCAATAACGAAGCTGTGGTTTAATGAAGTGTTTATAGCCAAGGTCGAAGCTTGTGGTTTAATGAAGTGTTTATTGGCGTAGATGTGTAGGATCTGTACATAATTAAGCGATCCTTCGGTGATTGATTCCCCATTGGCGGGCGGATGCTTAAACCGTGCTCTTGAATTTGTATCTTAAAGCCCACGTCTTTCGCCCAATTTTGTGATGTACAACAATCGGTATAGGCGTTTTTCATGCTGTAAGTTGACTGGATTGTTAATTTCCGACTCTAAGTTTAACGTTAATTTGGGATACTTAATTAGAGGTGCGGTGCTATGGCGGAAGCGCGGTTATTCCGTGTTGAATATAGGTCTCGGTTTGGGTTAGACCGACTATGTAGCTATTGTTTGTTCTAACTGTGAAAAGTGGTGAGACGAGAACGAGACTTTTGATTATGAAGTTCCTAGTTTGATTTTGTTCATTTTTTCGTCTTTTGATCAAATTTTCCGACAACGGAATTATGAATTCTTGATACAGTTGGTCTTGCTTGTGACGGGTTGGGTGGAGAGACGGAGAATGAAACTCACAAAATGAAAGGGGTTCCCTCTGTCCACTAAATGGGCATTTTTTAGACAAAATGGTATCCGTCACTCTAAAGTGACGGATATCTCTCGTCTTCTTTGAGATTTTGTGTTCGTGATATGGGGTCCTCATGGTCTAAATTTTGACTCTATTAGCATCAAACCGGTAAAATAGAAATATTTTTATAAAATATGAACAATATAAGACTCTACAAACCCAACCTATATCTTCTTTTTTTGTTTTTGTTTTTGACATTTAGAAAAAATACTTACAATGTCCTAGACGTTAAAAGTAAGCTATACGACTTAGAAGCATAGAGATTACACACAACTTAAAGGCTTGATGGTAGCGGACAGAAGATTGGCCAGTAGCAATGGTTCCAACTTTACCCGCCTGTATCTTAATATGAAGTATTTTGTATATTTCATTTTCTTTTATCATGATAAAATACACATTAAAAATATTCGACTAAAGGTGAGTTGTAGTGAGAATTCAGGTCACCAAAAACAAGTTATTTACGAAAAAATTTATCCTGCAATACTATATTCCTTCCATCTCATTTATATTGTCGCAACTTAACCTATGATTGACTATTAACATCTTGAAAAACTATGCAAGGTTGTACGGAGTATTTGGTTAGTAAAAGTGAAGGGAAAAGTAAGAGGGGAGGACTGGAGGAGGAATGAGATATGGTCATGTCGGTGCTTGGATATAATTTTCCTCAAAATCCAGTCGCTAGTAGGAGGGAAATTGGATCTCTCCAAATTTCTCCCGCTCTATTTTCCTCCATAATCGTTTGCAATCCAACCATGATATTTTAAATCTCCTATGTTCCACCTTTTTTTACCTTCTCTAAAGCACGAACTTAAACACATCCTAAAGGTTTAGAGAACGTGATAGAAAACCAGATGAATGAACCCAAATCTCAGTTGTCTCGATCTAAATGATTAATACTCTATAGCCCTTTACTACCAATTATCCAGTTATATGGTGTAAAATCAAGTTTTGCATCAAAATTCCCGAGTTTTAATTTACAAAATCTGAATTATACTGTAAGGTTTTTAAACTTTTATTAAAAAAAAACTTTAAAAAAACCCAAAAATTACAAATACACTCGGATAAATTGTATAGTAATGATATAATAATGCTTAATATTTGCCTTAGTTGAGCTTAGATGATACTCCCTCCGTTTCAATAGATTCTTTACATTTGTTTTCTCACATTTTCATTTCGTATTTATAAAACTTATAAAAGTTTGATATTCCTAATGTATTCACAGTGACGACTCAAACAAAACCCATGATTATGTTTTCTCTTATAAATTGTCGAGAATATTACAAATTTAAAGTAAATATAAATAATCTAACGAATGGAATATATGGTAGTTAACAAAGTATTATTACGTGTCCGAAGAGGTTCATGGTCATCAAAAACAAATATGTGCCCTAATTATGCGAGTTTAGGCGCATAGGTCCTCATCAATCGTAATTCAAAAATATCCAGCAGTTTATTATTCTTCTAGAACAATCCAAAAAAAAAAAAACGAGATTAGGGCAAACCGAATAATCTTGGATTCTTGTCATTTCCAAATTAAACATACTTGCTAGTCAGTACTCTCAAATTAAACTCATACAGTCATACTGTACAATGCGAACAACTGACTTCTAACACCACCTCCATTTCCATGGCGTTCACCACCGCCGCCGCTCGCCTCCTCCGCCTCCGCCACTCTCTCTCTCGCACCACCGCTACTGCCGCGCTCTTCCGTCCTGCTGCACTCTCCGCCTACCGCTTCTCCTCCGACAATGCGACGCCGACGCCGAGTAAAGCAAGAAGAAGAACGAGGAAAGGCGAAACCGCTTCTGTTGCTCTTAATGCGGTGAGTGAGAGTGTAAGTGGTGGTGTGGTGAAGAATGAGAGGATTGTGTCGGTTGAAATGCATAAGGAAGCTACTGAAGCGTATATGTCTTATGCTATGTCTGTTTTGCTTGGTCGTGCTCTTCCTGATGCTCGTGACGGTTTGAAACCTGTTCATCGTCGGATTTTGTGAGTCTCTCTTTTCTTAATCAATTTCGTGGGTTTTTGGAAATGTATACAATTCATTGGAACGGAGAATGGAGAATGCAGTTTTCATTGTGTTGTTTGTTTAATTTAAAGCGATAACCTTTGAATTGTGCTTCTGTTAGCTGTAAATGTTTGTTTGGTTAATATTTTCTTGATAAACTCCGTCGATTTTTGGAATTGTGTACAATTTATTGGAATGGAGAATGGAGAATGGAGAATGGAGGAAGTAGTTTTGTGTGTGTTGTTTGTTTAATTTGAAGTGCTTACCTTTAATTTGGCTTCTGTTAATGGTTATTTGTGGTTTAGGTTAGTATTTTCATAGAATGCTTGTGTTCAATGGATTAGTTACCGTAGTACTCCCTCCGTCCCGATTAATAATAATTTTATGGAAATGTATACAATTCGTTGGATGGAGAATGGAGAATGGAGAATGGAGAATGGAGAATGGAGAATGGAGGAAGTAGTTGTGATTGTTTAATTTGAAGTGCTGACCTTTAATTTGTGCTTCTGTTAATGTTTATGTGTGGCTTAGGTTAGTATTTTCATAGAATTCATGTGTTGAATGGATTAGTTAATAGTTGCCGTGGGACTCCCTCCATCCCGATTAATAATGATTTGACGATGGGTTTGTGCTTCTATGACGTTTAAGAATGAAGAAACCCAATTCTAGATGTGAGGTTGTCTCACATTGACAAAATTGGAGAAGAATTACCACTTTATAAGGATACTCCCTCTATTGCCAATTCGCCCAATTGGTTTTCGAGGGGAACCTCCTTGACTTATGAAGTGGACTCTTCTTCCTTTGTTTGGTGTGGCCTAGGCCTGTTGTTGAATTTAACAAAGAAAGAGAACATTGGCGTGAATATTACCAACTATTGTTGCAAGAGATTTGGTAATTTGAAGTTTTATTCTAATGTAGTAATACATCATCGTTGTTTACAATTTTAATTTGGTTGCCATTTGTTTGGTATAGGTGTATAACTCTTGTGTACTATAATTCTGTAAATTGAGACGAGCAATGAATTCTTAATCCCTAGAGTTAGGTTCTATACAACAACAACATTACCCCAGTGCCTCAATGGCTCTTGCAAATTGCGAAGGGGGGTGGGATGTACACAGCCTTATCTTTGTGTTAGCTACACAAAGAGGCTATTTCAGAATGACCCAAGATGAAAATCGCGTCGAAAATTGCATGCAAGGACCGCTACTTCACAAAAGAAAGAAGTGCAACCACTTTAGTGAGTCATTTTTATTTACCCCAGTGCCTCAATGGCTCTTGCAAATTGCGAAGGGGGGTGGGATGTACACAGCCTTATCTTTGTGTTAGCTACACAAAGAGGCTATTTCAGAATGACCCAAGATGAAAATCGTGTCGAAAATTGCATGCAAGGACCGCTACTTCACAAAAGAAAGAAGTGCAACCACTTTAGTGAGTCATTTTTATTTATTCCATTATAATCCATAACCAAAGAGTAATGAGTCTTTGGCTCCGTTGGAAATATGGAAAGATAGAGTTAGGTTCTATGTGAATAAAATTTGGAGTTCATTCATTTTTATGCATGGCAAAATCAGTGCTAGCAATCATCGTTTTTTTGTCCAATGTTTTGCAAGGAAACTTTTTTGTCCCCTTATTGTGTCAAATTTAACTTGTTTCCTCTCAGTTTAACTTTCTTATTTTTTCCATTAATTCTTAGGGTTGTTGTTGACACAGATTTGCAATGCATGAGTTAGGCCTTTCATCAAAGAAACCATTCAAAAAATGTGCAAGAGTGGTTGGAGAGGTTAAGCATCAAAACACGACTCTCATCATGATTTGCATAATTTCCATGTATAAGTATAACTTAACTTGTAAGTTCAATGCAGGTGTTGGGTAAGTTTCATCCACATGGAGATTCTGCAGTTTATGATGCACTTGTGAGACTGGCCCAGGTAATGTGAAGTGTAACTATGAGGCTTTGATGTACAGTTTCATGTGATGTTTCCTGTATTCCAATACTCCGCTTTTGTATATGATGCCCGCAAGTTTAACTAAGGTTCTTTGTTTGATACAACATGTTTACTTGTTGAAACTAGCTTTGTGAAAGCTATTTTAACATTTCTATGCTCTTGATTTTCCTGTATCTTGGTATACTTGTCCATGAGAGTTGAGACCATGACTAATGGACTTGCTCTATTTTTTTCTCAATGTTTTTTTTTTTTTAATTTTTTTTATATTTCTAGCTTAATCGTAAATCAGGATTCTTGAAATAAAGCAGTCCTATAGCAGTTTGGATTTTCGTCATAATGATGTGCCCGTCAATAGTTTTTTTGAAAAACTCCATGCTTACTTCCAGGATTTCTCTCTAAGGACCCGACTTATCCATGGGCATGGAAACTTTGGTTCAATGGATGCTGACCCTCCTGCTGCTATGCGATACACTGAATGTAGACTAGAGGTAAACTCTCTTTTTCTTTTGCCTATATATTCATCTCATTAGAAAGTAACTTATAAGCATGGGAATTTTCTTTCTACGTTTTTTTTGGCATTTGTGTGTGATGTGTTACTTTAGATGCTGAGAATTTTGTTACTTTTTATGTAATATGTTTGGTACAAGTTGCAAACGAGATACAACACTTCTATTTTTATCTGTCCAATCCAATGGCAAGTTTGACCTACATACAGGCGGTGTTCTGTGTGTAAGAAATTTTTATAGAAATGCTCATCGGTAATGTTGTAACTTATAACCAATTGATACATATGAACTAGAACTCAAACGACAAAGTTTGTCTGTTTTATCAATTATGAAATGCAGTTGCTCGTTCCTTCCGAGCGCACTTCTCCATTAATGGTACTGTGAAGTGTGGATTGATGTTTTAGGTTTAACTGACATTTTCCTCCTGATATTTTGCAGGCACTAACTGAAGAAATGTTGTTGGCTGATCTGGAACTAGATACTGTCAGTTCATTTCCGTAGAAAGCATTTGTTATAAACGTTAAAGTACGAGATCACTGTTCTCATGATTCTTTAACTTCTAATGCAGGTAGATTTTACTCCTAATTTTGATAACTCACAGAAAGAACCATCCGTGTTTCCTTCTCGTCTACCACTCCTAATTTTAAATGGATCCTCTGGGATTGCGGTACTGTTTACATTCTATATTGGACTCTGATTAATGTCAATATTTTCTATCTGGTTTATGTGGCTGGCCCTGATGTTCTACTTTTTGAGCTAATGCTACTGTATTGATATTCAGGTGGGGATAGCAACAAATATCCCTCCGCACAACCTAGGAGAGGTGGTTGATGCACTTTCTGTGTTAATTCATAATCCAGAAGCTACAGTAAGTTCTACCCTTGAATCTGTGTGACATACTGGCAAATTCCACTTATTTTCATCTATAAAAGTATTATGAGTTATGTTTACTTTTGGGCCTTCCAAGGCTTCCATACAGCACATGCCCCATTCTATCATGTGGATTGCATGCTAGTCTAGTATCTATTTGTCACTCTGTCCTGCAGTTTAGCTATCCATTGTGGTGTTCTCTTCAGTATGTGTCATTCCTACATTGTTTTACAATCTTCCCCGTTTAACCTTTCTTTTGTACTATCAGTATGATTAAAACAGTGTTTATTCAGTCCCTGTCACAAAACTCATTTTCAATTTTGTTTGTCCCAAAAATGATTGATCGCTTCGTGTGGTTTGTGCATCTGAACAGTAACAGTTTCATGAATCTCTCAATTGTAAGGATCAAATTTTAGGTTTGTTCAATTGTTTTTTTCTGGTTCAGTGGTGGAGTTTCTTCATATTACTTTTTCAAGTTCGGGTAGAGTCAAAGAGGGCAAGCGGTTGTAAAAATGAACATAGTTTCTTTTTGTTTACTGTTGTGATTGGCTGGAGTCGATTTCTCGTACTTTTTCGTGATTTGTCTTTCGTTCCGAAGATGTTTGCTACTTTGCAGTGGGGTTGTTTTCTAGCTTTACTGTAGGCGGAGGTTGCTGAGTTATGGCTTGCATGTTTCTTACAGCTTGGAGGACCTCTTTTCCTTTCATGCTTCTTTTGTTGTTGTATAATACTGTCTGTTCTTTCTCATAACAGGAGATGAAAGTGGGAAATGGTAAAATGATTGGACAACCTTTATGTTAGAAATGCTTTTTAAGCACCTTCCCTTTTTAATTAGACATGAGTACCACTTAAAAATTGTCAGTTATTTAGGAGTTCTATTAAATGTTTCTTGCTCGATTTGTTAGTCCCATGTTACTATGTTAGTAATTAATATGATTGTAGAGGACTGTTGTGATATAAGATTTGTGCTTAATGGCTAATGCATGGGAAATAGACTAACAAAATATGTTAATTCTTTTGACGGAGCATTAACGTTTTGTGTTCCATATGTTATAGCTTCATGAATTGATGGAAGTCATGCCGGCTCCTGACTTTCCTACCGGAGGTGTGCTCATGGGTAATCTTGGGTAGGATTCCTGTTGTCTTTGCTTCATAATATGTTGACGATAAGAAAAACGGCTAATGAGTGTGCATTCTTAGTTGCTCAGCAGAAACTTTGACTTCTTTCGCCCCCATTCCTGAATGTGTGTTCTATATGCTATACATCATGTTTAGTTAAAAGTTCTGATTCCATAACTGTTGATTTAACGCCTCTCTACATACTTTTCAATATTGCTAGCGTGATTCAAGAGAATTTTTCTTAATTTCTGTAATAGTAAATGCCTGTAAGGGCGTGTTTTATGTAAGTTGCCTGCTGGTTACAGCTGTAAATGATATCTTTGAAAATGTTTTCAGCTATTTGATGGTAGACATTATCAGTTACCCCATTTAGTTGCTAGTGGTTGTTGATATTTGCTAGTTGAACTCATGCTTTAGATGATCTCTAGCTAAGGCAACGTGTTTTAAGGATATAGATAAACAAACAAACATGTCTGAATTATAATGTGAGTAAACTTCTGTAGAATCCTTGAGGCATACCGGACTGGGCGAGGACGTGTTATCATTAGAGGAAAAACTGAAATCGAATCTGTTGATTCCAAAAATAAGCGCGCTGCAATAATCATAAAAGAGGTGCCCATCCTACTTTGTTGCTTTGTTTCTTTATCATTATACTTGTTTATTAACAATATTTCTCATCATTGTTAATTAAGTGGATGTTTTGCCTCTTTGTGAATTGAACAGATTCCGTACCAGACAAACAAAGCATCTCTGGTCGAGAAGATAGCTGGTCTAGTTGAAAATAAGGTACTGGTTTCCATTACATCATGTGACTGTATATTAGTTAGCTGATTTGAAATTTGAAAATAAAAACTCTCTTTCAAACAATATTTGGGGCTGTTAGTTTGCTACAGTGGCTAGCCTGTGCTTTCGACGTTGATAATGGGAAATGTTGATTTTCTGAGTATTTTTTCACTATTAGGAAGATCATGTTTGGTAGGTACTGTCAAATTGGTGATGCACCTTTCTGCTTTTTTTTAATGATTATCAATCAACAGTTCAGTTAGATCTGTTTGTGAACTTTAGCTTCAGCAGTTTGAGCATATAAAACACTCGAGTGTATTACACGATGGTGGTTAAAGCCGCTTCTGCGATGATAGCATGATATGATGCATCGCTTAATTTGTACATTATTACTTCCTTACCAAATTTCTGCAGGTTTTAGACGGAATCAGTGATATCCGAGATGAAAGTGACCGTTCTGGCATGCGCGTAGTGATTGAGGTGGGTTTGTTCCATTCTGTGGGTTAGCAAAATGGATTTTTTGGTTGCTCGCTTAGTACTGAATTTGTATTGGCTCATTTCATAATTCCAGTTAAAACGTGGAGCACAACCAGAACTTATTTTAAATAATCTTTACCGTTACACTGCTCTTCAGTCAAGCTTTAGCTGCAACATGGTTGGGTGAGTTCTGTTTTTATTCCTGTTCTCCAGGAGTTATTTTGTATTACTCCATTCTGTTTCTATTGGGGGTGCTTTTTTAATAGAGAATTCTTTTTTTTCCTGAGGTTCAATTTTTTTTGTGTCATCATATTCACAGGATCCTTAATGGGCAACCAAAACTGATGGGCTTGAAAGAGATACTTCAGGTAAAATCTGCTTTTCTGGGTCCGAGAATGTGCAATATTTGCTGTTAACGGGGGCAATATTTGACACCTGCACTTGCTCTACCACCCGCTAAAACACTACCCACTGCCTCACACCTTCTCCAACTAAATGGGTATGGGCGTATGGCGCGATATCTGATTTTACCCGTAGGATCCTTGGCCATGTAAAATAACTTAAATTCGGAAGTTGAACAGAGTTCTTTAATTTTTTTGCTATCAAATTACTCAAGGGGTGATCTGTGATGGATATGGTTGTAACTTTTCTCTTGGCATAATGGGAGCCACAAAAGGAGGTTGATGCTGCCAGATTCTGAACTCAAATCTTTACTTCAACCACAGTGGTGCTGGTTTTTTTACGGGCTTTGGATTGTTCATATAAAAGCTTAACTATGGGTTAAAACGGAGAATTGTTATGCTTTGGGGATGGGTGATTTCAACTGGATTTTGGATTATATCTTTGGATCTACCTAATATTTTAACGTCATTCAAATTGAAGGAGTTAGATTATGGTTTTAGGTTTCCAGTGACTACTCTTGGGCCTTGAGTCCTAAACGGTTAAGTGGAGAGGATCAGGGGAAGAAATAGTTCCAAGAAGCAAGGGTGCGGAACCATCCGTGAGAATGAAAGCAATTGATGATTTGTATGCTAAGGAATTCTTGAGTGATTCCACATTATTTTAGTGCCTGGAGCATATAATGGATACCGTATATGCAGCTTAATTCTTCGTTTTCTAAGAGTCTACTTTTTTTTCTATTTAGTTATAATTCATTCTGAAAACATAAACTCAGATTAAGTAATCCGAGTTCCATACCCATTATTGTCCGCTGCTTTTTAACTCTCACAATCAACACAGATATTTTGTACAAGTTTATTTACATTAGTTACATCAACTTTGTATGTGTTTCACATTATGGAGTCATGCCTTCAACTCTGGAAAAAATTACTTTGTCCATGTCAACAAACAATATCAAAGGTTAATCATTGGTGCTGGTCACGAGATGTTTTCTTTTAGATGTATAATAGCATAGTCATATACTGTTTGTTAGCTGTTGCTCTGTGTGATATCTGATAAATGTTTCTAAGTATTCCTGTAGATACGTAATGCTTTTGTTTACTATGGTGCTGCAGGCATTTCTTGACTTCAGGTGCTCAGTGATTGAAAGGCGGACTCGATATAAGCTTTCACATGCAAAGGATAGGAGGCATATAGTTGAGGTTGAGTTGTGTTAGAATACTTCCTATGATTTTTGTGTTTTTATTGTAATTTATTTCTAATTTGTTTCTTCCTATGCTTATACCAGGGGATCATTGTGGGTCTTGTTAATCTGGATGACGTAATACAAGTGATCAGGAAAGCAGCTAGCAATGCAGTTGCGTTAGCTGACCTAATGGAAAGTAAGATCTGAGGTTCATCTATGGCGGTTTTTTTAACGTGCCTGGCCATAGCTTGCTTAGGTTGAGGCTATGTTTTAGGAGTTGGGGTTATGTGTTAGGACTCTTAGGAGGGTGCTTATTGCACTCATGCTTATCTTTGGATAAGCAATGTGCATGGTTTTAAATCTCGGTATCGGTCGCAGTCGCGGTAGCGGTATAACCGGACCTTAATCGGCCTTCACGGGCGGATCACGGTGATTTCTCGGGCGATATCTCGTATCGGTAGAGTAAAAATCCGATACAACTCGGCCGAGTCGTATCGTATCGGCCGAGATTTAAAACCATGGCAATGTGTGAAACTGTGAATGGCATACCTTTTGAAACTTCATTGGTTTTATGCCCAATTGAACCGTACATTTTATCCTGAAATTATATATGAATGGCATACCTATTGAAACTTCATTGGTCTTTTTTTAGTGGCCTTGCAAATTTAGGAGCAACTATTAGTGAAAAGAAAAAGTTAGGAAATAGGAAGTACAAGTTCGCCTAGGAAAAAGAGATATAGGCGTAGGATTTGTTAATCTTTGACCCGTAGATCATTAGGGGCATTATTCATTACCTTAACCGTGTTGCACACTCTGAATTGTAAATTTCTTTTGAGTTGCATGAGAAACTAATGGTCAAAGAACACTAGACGAGGCCTTAGGATTAATAGAAGGTTAGGGTCTCTTTGGTGTACTAGACCTTGACCTCAGTAAGCTCTGGACAGGACCAGTCTCAAGTGATTGTCGCTGTCTTTCTGTAAACGTGTAAATTGGTAAATGATTTTATTGTTTATTGCAGAGTATAGTTTGTCCCAGAAACAAGCTGAAGCTATATTGGATATGAATTTGAGGAAGCTCACTATGCTTGAGGTTTGCTACAAATTTTGGCCTATGATTTTAATGCAATACTTGTGCATTGGGTCTCTGTAACACTAAGAGCTTATCCTCTTGACTATATCAGAGGAATAAGTTTCTCAATGAGGACAAATTGCTCGTGGAACAAATCTCAAGGCTGGAAGAACTTCTGTCAAGCAAGAAACATATTCTTCAGGTACAATGAATAAACGTATTCTTTTGGTAGAATAATCTTGCATTTGGTTATCAGCATATGTTTTTTCTTTTTATCACAGGACACGTATAATGACGACATCTTATGGTATCATAGATATGGGTATTTTAATTGCTATGTAAGCTCACAAGAGGGTTATTAGAGAGAGTGGATTATCCATGAGTGTAATTTGTAGTTGAGAATTAGTTTTTGTAAGCAAGTCTTGTGACATTTGAGCAATCTATATAGCTATTGCTTAAACTGTGTGCTGTGGAATTTCGTTCGTCTTCTCTACAAGTTTCTCATCATGGAGATAATTTCTTCTGACATCTATCACACTGTAGATGGAAAAAGGTGTTGACTAGAAAGGAAACATAACAAGGGAGCCAGAAATCTTGCTAGTACCCTGTTTTATTAAGTTGATAATTGGCTCTGCTAAGTGTGAGAGTTCTTTCCTCGTAAGTTTGAAATATTTAGCTTTTGTAGCTTTTAGCAAGATTTGTGACCTTTTCTTTGATCCGTAGAACCTAAAATCTTGATCTCACTGTGAACCTTGTATTTGGCAATTGTATCTATGCTGACACTTGTACCAATTTGTTATATGGGTGTGGACTAGGCGATTAGGCGTGTAACAAGGTTGCTGACTTGTCCTTATTGTGTGTTTTAGCTGATTGAACATGAAGCTATTGAGCTGAAGAACAAGTTTTCTTCTCCTAGGCGCTCCGTGTTAGAGGAAAGTGAAACTGGTCAAGTTGAGGACATTGACGTGATTCCCAATGAAGAACTGGTTTTGGTAGTTATCCAGCTTGTTTTTTTCTCTTACCTTTTTTTCCTGTGAAGTTTTCAGTGCTGTTTCAGAAACATGATACTCTGAAAATTACAGGCCGTCAGTGAAAAAGGTTATGTTAAGAGAATGAGCCCCAATACATTCCATGCTCAAGGGCGTGGTACAGTGGGCAAATCTGTTGGTAAAATGAGGGTTAATGACATGATGTCTGACTTCCTTGTTTGCCATGCCCATGATCATGTACTTTACTTCAGGTATTTCTTATTTGTTTCGGATCATTTCACTTCGTTGTATATACATATCTTTCAACTTCAAGTTTATGTGCACAAGGAGATGTTTCCTTTACGTGAGAACACTCTGGTTCACAGCTCGTGACTTCGTTGCCTTGACGGGCTTTTGTAAACTAAGGGTGTGTCAGGTTGGAGCTTTTGGAATGGACTGACATGGTTTCAATCCTTTATAGTGTTCGGTTGGAGTAACCCCCTAGAATCCCATACCCATCTATACCGCCAAGTTTTGATCTCCATACCCCTCCATTACTTTATTCTATCCATTCCAAAATCAAACCAAACAACAATGACAAAGTATGAGGTTCTACTCCATATATGTATGGTATCACACTCCATTCAAATCCATTCCAGTGCTTTTAACTCAACAACCCCTAAGATTCTAATTCACGTGTGTCTTTGTGGCATGTTCTTATAGACCTTCCACTGTTCCGCCTAATGCCTATGAAGCCAGCGTACCACGACCACCTCAACCACCATGAGGCTAGTGCACCTCAATCACACTTACACAACCTACACGTCTGACATTACTGTTATTCGATAATTATCTCACAATCTTGCTGTGCCTAAGATTGCCGCCTCCATAGATGGCCCATAACTCCATGTGTCAACCACCATCGCCCAGTGCCAAAAACACTATATAGGTTGTGCAAGCTGTCATCCCGTACTATGTTTCACCAACTGCGACATTGAACAGCAGAACTCCATCCGATCCACTGTAACTCGATTCACATTATAAATACTCTTTATCGAGACTGGTTGAAGAGAGAATGGTGATGGTTATGTTTTTTACTAAAATTTTGTGGGGAAAGAAGGATAGTCGTAGTAGCGCAGAGCACAAACATTGAAGGTGAGCTTCGATGATGGCATTGACAATGTTGAGACCACAGTTTTAAATTGGGAAAGATTCATTGAGGTGACAGAGGAACATGGCTATTAGTCACAAGGTGCATGCCTTGTGTACATAAACACACTGTTTTTGCTAACATGTATTTTTCTAGAAACAAATTATGCAAAATACCATTCTTGGGTTTTAAGAAGTGCTATCTTGTAAATAAGTTAATCTATGAGATACTTGGATAAAGGGAAGGTTATAATGACATGACTAAATGTAAATTATGGATATTGCATAGTAATTTTCCTCGTTAGGCTGCCTAAGGTACAGGCATACCGCGGCTGATCTTAGCATTTTTGGCAAGTTCCTCTCTTCATGCACCTAGGCACATCCTAGCTCTTCGCCTCTCTTCATTTTTTTCGTATTTGTTTTGCTAGCTGTTTGCAAACATGACATGACATGCAAAATATTTTTTGCAGTGACAAGGGAATAGTATATTCAGCACGTGCATATAAAATTCCCGAATGTACTCGAGCTGCAGCTGGCACGCCTCTGATTCAAGTACTTGACCTGGTTTTTTGTTTTATTAAAACATGTGTGGTCTCTGCTTTGTCAAAAGGATTTATGATCTCATTCAATATCTTTGTAAATGCCAGATCTTGTCTTTATCTGATGGTGAAAAAATAACATCCATCATTCCTGTTAGTGAGTTCGTTGAAGACCAATTTTTAGCAATGATTACTGCCAATGGATATATTAAGAAAGTATCATTGAGCTTATTCTCATCAATCAGATCGACAGGGATAATAGCTATACAGTTGGTTAGTTTTTTCCTTTACTTGTAGTTATTTTCTGTTCACTTTGTGGCTTGTACTTGTAGTGATATGCTAGTGGGCATTGTATTTGACAGGTTTCTGGAGATGAGTTAAAATTGGTGAGATGTTGCAGCAGTGATGATCTTATTGCTATGGCTTCTCAAAATGGGATGGTCATTCTTAGCACTGGTGATACTGTGAGTGTTTCATCAGACATTTAGCCTTGTTGCATAGTTTCCGTGACACTTATAATATATTTGTGCCATTGGCTAAGTTTTGGTTTACTCGATGGCCGATGGACTTGTTGTAACAAGTGACTGTAGACTGACACCTTTGAATATTGTCAAATTAGCCTCGCTGGTTCTATAGCCAAGACCTAACATTTTCAAACTTGAGATTTCAATTTACTGCATTGAATTTCTTATAGAAATCCACTGACACGCGCACGTGCTATATTCTCTGTTTATTTCCTTTGTGCCCAGCCACAATGCACACTGATTATGTGAACATGAATATATCATAAGTTTCAGCTTTAACTCAAGCTCAAGAAGGGAACATAAATGTCATTGATTCTGTTTGTAGCACTGCTAAAGTCTGATAATATGTGAAACATTGGTGCATGATTTTTTCTCTTACAAATCCTTGGTGCATGATCTTTATTTCTTTTAATGAATAATATTTCTTCTCTAATCCATATACAACAATGAAGCTAGCACGCTGTTTATCTGTTTTCTCCCATGCTTTATAAATATTCCAGGTCCGCTCTTTTGGAAGAGCATCAAGAGGTAGAATAGCGATGAAACTTAAGGGTGAGGACAAGATGGCAAGCATGGATGTCATACCCGCATCTGTCAGGAGAGATCTGGATAACGATGTAGATGAACATGGAATTTGGTAAGATTCTTGAATTATATTTGGATACAAGGGTTCTTTATTTTTTATTTTTATTTTTCAAACTGATAGAAATGTGAGGAATTATAGTCCTTGGAGTAATGCATACTTAGTTTGTTTGAACTTTGAAGCATGCTCTGCTTACACACCCTCTCCCACGTATAGGGAAATATGTGAACGATTAAGCTCCCTGATTTCTTGATAAATAACATTAATTCTGGAAGGTTTCTTAATGTTAATGTGCCTCCTGCACATTTCATTCTGTGCTGTTTATTTCCTGACTTGCTGGCATTAAGAGTACGCTACCCCTGTGCCTCAATGGGTCCCGCAAATTGTGGGCTAAGGGGTCCCAAATATACGCAGTCTTATCCTTGCGTTAGCAACCCAAAGAGACTGTTATCAAATGACCCAAAATGAAATTGCGTCAAAAGCGCATCGAATGACTACAAATTCACAAGAAAATGGAGTGCAGCTATTTTATTGAGCCATTTGGCTTTAACGATTAGCTCTATTGGACATGAAAATACAACTTGATGGAACTGTGCCCTTGTAAATTTGATGAAGTTCCAAGTTATAACCTGTCAAATATTTTTTGCAATCATTGAGCATTCATCATTTCATTGTCATGCAGGAAAAAGGGAACGAGAGGTCCATGGCTGCTCTTTATATCTGAGAGTGGCCATGGAAAGCGTGTGCCTCTCAGCAGTTTCCGATTATCAGACTTGAACAGAATTGGTCTGGTTGGTTACAAGGTAAGTTGGAAGTCATGATTATTTTTGACTTTGCTAAGGCTTGTCTCATTTTTTTTCCCATGTAACGATTTCCTTTGCTATTTTAGTTTGCAGAAGATCGCCTAGCAGCTGTGTTTGTAGTTGGATTTTCACAGTCAGGTAATGTTACAAGGAACAATATTCCCCCTCTCTTTCTGAATTTACACTGTTTATATTATTTTAATGCTCTGTCTTTACGCGTTAACAGAAGATGGGGAAAGTGATGAACATATCATTCTGGTCAGTCACAGTGGAACCATCAATAGGATAAAGGTTAAAGATATCCCCATACAGTCCCGTTCTGCTAGGTAATCACATGACTCAGTTTCCTCTATGTTGTTTTCACCTTTCGGTTTTGATTAATATACTGGAAGTATTAGTCTATTAGACAAGGTGATATGTCACCCATTCTCTTACTTCGACACTTGGTTAAGGTTGTGTCACATGTTCCAACTCTTTCCCACACAACATCATGACTTAATTCTGGATAGACCTGTTAAGCGGGTCGGGCAGGTCACGTTACGGGCCTTGTGGCCGTAATATAGTTTCTAATGCCTTGTTCTAACAATTTTTTAATTAAAAATATTCTAAAATATTAAAACATGTGTAAAATTAATATTTTAGTCATATAAAATTATTATTTTTTAAATACTATTTTGAAATATAACATGTAAATATTAATAATTTAATAAAATTCTTGATTTACCTTGGGCTCAATGGGTTGACCCATTCGGTTCTTAACCCTAACATAACGGGTTGGGTCAATGGTTGACGAATCAAAAAGTGTTGAGAAGATTTAATTCAGCAGTTTCATGAATAGAATTAATAATATCTTGGTGTGATATGCGTACACATGCATTTTTGAAGTATTCTTAGCTTATGTGACGCTTTTAGTAGGATTTGATCAGTTCTGAATTTCTCTCGTCTCTTTTTTTGTTTGGTGCGAATAAGGGGCGAACCCTGAAATCTAATGGACTATTACACGGGAATAACTACCTCAAAATCTTGTCTCTACTGCTAGAGAAAAAAGAAAAGAATGTCGTTCATTCTCATTTATCTCTGAATATAATTGTTTCGTGCATCTTATTTCTGTCAAACATTGACGAATCATTAAAATATTGGCGGGATCCTTTTTTAGGGGGGTCATTTTGATGCGTCTGGATTATCTTGGCAAAATCCAGTCAGCGCAATTGATTTCTGCAGCAGCTGCTGCAGAAACTGAGAGTGATGCAGATGACACCGTGGAAGCCAAGGGCGAAGCTGTGGTTCAATGAAGTGTTTATTGGCATATCGGATCTGTACATAATTGAGCAACTATGGTTTTTCGTACATCCTTCCGTGATTGATTGCACATTGTCGGATGTCGAGTCATTTGAATTTGTATCTTAAAGCAATCGATATTGGTGTTTGATTAGGTGAACTTTAATTAGGGTTACCAAATGAAAGGCTTGACAGTGGAAGCACGGTTATTCTATATCGGATACAGGTCGGGTTAGCTTGACCACGTTGCTGTCGTATGCTCTACTGTGAGAAGAAGTGGTTCGGTGAGACTCTTCTGATTCTGAAATTACTAGCTTGATTTTGTTCATTTATTTATCTTCTGATCAAATTCTCTCGATCCCAACTAACCGGGGTCATATGATGAGGTACCATGACCTCGGTTTAAATTCATCTGCATTAAAATTTTCCCTTGTAGCCCTAAACCAAAAAATAAAATTAAAAATTTTCGGAGTATATATTGAGATGTGGGAGTATTATAAGGAGACAATATTATTAGCTAGAAGCCTAGAAATTTGTCATTTTTTCTTGCAGTAAGACTCCCTTGTGACGGATATATCCGTCGGCCGTCGCAAGCTTGTAGCGGGTCAAGTTCTGCCACTTGTGTATATAATACAAAACATTGAGAATTTGTGTTCTTTTCCTACTGAAGTGGATACTATTTGACCTGTCGTAAGTTTGCGGTGGATATATCCGTCGCAAATGAGAATTTGTGTTCTTGATTGGTTTTCCGTAAGTTTTTATTTTTTTGGGCAAAGGGTTTTTCATAAGTTATAGACATGATTTGATTCATTTGAAGAGAAGTCACAAGATCTCTAGATGTGTATATCAAAACAGACAATTTAATTTGGGCCTAGTTGACCCGTGGAACCTCTTGCTGATTTTTAAAGAATTTTGATTTGGCCTCTAGAATTCCAAAAATCGTGTATTATAAACTTTAATTTAGCCGTTCCTGAGGTTATATTGACTAGGCTTGCTATTCTCATGGTTTTCAACATGTTGAAGATACAAAATTTACTCTTTTACATACGTATTTTATATTTTTATCCTTTTCATTTCAATTGAATTTTTTTCTCCCTTCTCTCGACTCTCTTCAACACCATCATTTATTGTTGTCCCAAATTTCTGGCTCACCACCAACTAGTAATGATGATTTGAAAAACTAACAATGGATAAGGATAAAAACAAGAAATCATAAATCACACTAGTTACTGTCTAGGTAGCACGGACACTTCTCCTAGCGAGCCGTACCTTGTCCGACACCGACACTCCACGGAAACACGCTGAAACGTGTCCAACACCTATATAGCCGTGTCTAACTTTCTACATTTATTTGGGCACGTGTTCGACGCGTGTCCATGGTATTTGAGCCGTGTCTGTCGCGTGTCCATGATATTTGGTTATCATTTGTGGTGAATAATGTTCTTGAGATGAGAAATGCATTATCAAAAGAGATTAATTAGAATATTGATTCGATGAGGAAAGAAAATAAATTTATTATCAAAGACAAGTTTTATATCACTTATTTAAAATTAATATCAAATACTTTTACAACAATAAAATCAAAAATTTATAACTACAAAATGTATATTTTATTATATTTAAATGTGTCCGTGTCCTAAATTTCATGGCATGTCGTGTCCCGAGTCCGTGTCGTGTCCGTATCCGTTTTGGTGCTACCTAGGTCACTGTTACGCAAAAACTAAAGAAAAAAACTCAAAAAAGTAAAAAGTAAAAAAAACTAGATTTTCTAAGTGTTTTAAAAATGAGGGGTAGTGAAAGAGAGTTATTTTAAGCGAAAGAGAAAGTTGATTGCATTATGAAGAGTTGCATATCCTGAGTCAGCCCATAACACCAACGGCTTTGATGCCAGCCCTACCTAGGGATGGTAGCGGGTCGGGTACCCAACCCAGATCCTTAGGGTCGGACCCTAATGGGTCGGGTATGGGTTTGAATATTTGGGACCCGCTCGGGTATGGGTCGGGTATGGGTCCAATATAAAAAATGTAGGGTCGGGTCTGGGTCTAACTATTGAGACCCGCCCCGCCCCGTGGACCCGTGTACTTTTTAAAAAAAAAAAATTAAAATCATAAATCAACTAGACAACTTAAGTTCCCACGGTCATTTTTTAAAATACTCTCTTCTCTTATGATGTTTGGGAATAACAGTGAATGTCATTAGAACTACATGTGAGCTAAAATAATAGCTGTGATGTCGCGTTTATCATGAAATTGTTCCTTAATCAACATGGAGAGCACCTCTTTACAATTGTAAGATTAAAAATATATGTTTCGTTGCTTACAATTGGTGGTTTGCTGGTACATTGGTACCTCATGTTTCTCATAATACTTTAATAGGGACATGTGAGATTAAAAATATAAGCTTACAGTTGGTTTGATTATGTTTGTTAATTGTCAAACAATTTCTTTGTGTTTGGTATTTGTAATTTGTAAGAGATTTAAGAATTTTTCCAAGACTTTGTAATACTTTAATTAAGACTTTGTAATTTAATTAGAACCTTGGTACATTTTATCGAAGGATTCGTTAAAAAACGTTGGACCCTAGGGTAGACCCTACCCAGACCCAGACCCGTTAGGGTCGGGTATGGGTCCATTGATTTCAGACCCTGCCGGGTATGGGTCGGGTATGGGTCTAAGGATTTTTAGGCCGGGTCGGGTCGGGTCTTGCCGGACCCTACCCAGACCCTACCCATTGCCATCCCTAGCCCTACCCCAACCTTCCCGGTCTACGAAGACAACGTCTACACCTCTAAATATGTCGATTTTAAACCGTATGCCACATTTAATAACATGAATCATTGTTATAAGATATTAAGGTACTATGATGCGACTTTCTCGATTTTTTATCTCGGGACCCCGTCAGCCTAAAAATCGTGAATAATAATAACCTTCAAAATCGGCTATTTTTCGTCAGCTTAGAACCTGAATTTTTTTTTTAAAAATCTTTATTTATAGGCTCATTATCTCGGATTTATCTCAAAACAACATAGAATAGAGTATTAAATTTATTTTGCTTATTTCAAACACGATCGTTTAAATAATCGTAGAGCCTATAAATATATCTATTTTAAACCGTATGCCACATTAACACCATGGGTCATTGTTATACAATAAAAAGGTACTATGGTGCGACTTTCTAGATTCTTTATCTCGGGACCCTGTCAGCCTAAAAATCGTGGATAATAATCTCCAAAATCGTCTATTTTTCGCCATCTTAGAACCCGAAAGAATTTTTCCTGAATTTTTGTTTATAGGCTCATTATATCATTTAAAAAATATTGGATACTCATATTTTTTTTAAAAACAACATAGAATAGGGTATTAAATTAATTTTGTTTATTTCAAATACGACCGTTTAAATAATCGTCTGGCCTCTAAATATGTCTATTTTAAACCGTATGCCACATTTAACAGTATGGGTCATTGTTACACAATAATAAGGTAATATGGTGCGACATTCGAGATTTTTTTTCTCGGGACCCTATCGGCCTAAAAATCGTGGATAATAAACCTTCAAAATCGGATATTTTTCGCCATCTTAGAACCCGAAAAATAATTTCATGAATTTTTGTTTATAGGCTCATTATATCATATAAAAAATATTGGATACTCATTTTTCTCAAAACAACACAAAATAGGGTATTAAATTAATTTTGTTTATTTCAGACACGACCGTTTAAATAATCGTAGGACCTCTAAATATGTCTATTTTAAACCGTAGGCCACATTTAATAGCATGGGTCATTGTTATACAATAATAAGGTAATATGGTGCGACATTCGAGATTTTTTTTCTCGGGACCCTATCGGCCTAAAAATCGTGGATAATAAACTTCAAAATTGGCTATTTTTCGCCATCTTAGAACCCGAAAAAGAGTTTCCTGTATTTTTGTTTATAGGTCCATTTTATCATATAATAAATATTGGTTACTCAGAATTTTCTAAAAACAACACGGAATAGGGTATTAAATTAATTTTGTTTATTTCAAACACGACCGTTTAAATAATCGTAGGGCCTCTAAATATGTCTATTTTAAACCGTATGCCACATTTAATAGCATGGGTCATTGTTATACAACAATAAGGTAATATGGTGCGACTTTCGAGATTTTTTTTCTCGGGACACTATCGGCCTAAAAATCGTGGATAATAACCTTCAAAATCGGCCATTTTTCGCCATCTTAGAACCCGAAATTTTTTTTTTCCTGAATTTTTGTTTATAGGCTCATTATATCATATAAAAAATATTGGATGCTCATATTTTTCAAAAAACAACACAGAATAGGGTATTAAATTAATTTTGTTTATTTCACACACGACCGTTTAAATAATTGTCTGGCCTCTAGATATGTCTATTTTAAACCGTATGCCACATTTAACAGCATGGGTCATTGTGACACAATAATAAGGTAATATGGTGCGACTTTCGAGATTTTTTTTCTCGTGACCCTATCGGCCTAAAAATCGTGGATAATAACCTTCAAAATCGGCTATTTTTCGCCATCTTAGAACCCGAAAAATAATTTCATGAATTTTTATTTATAGGCTCATTATATCATATAAAAAATATTGGATACTCATATTTTTCTCAAAACAACACAGAATAGGGTATTAAATTAATTTTGTATATTTCAAACACGACCGTTTAAATAATCGTAGGGCCTCTAAATATGTCTAGTTTAAACCGTATGCCACATTTAACACCATGGGTCATTGTTATACAATAATAAGGTAATATGGTGCGACTTTGGAGATTTTTTTTCTCGGGACCCTTTCGGCCTAAAATTCGTGGATAATAACCTTCAAAATTGGATATTTTCCGCCATCTTAGAACCCGAAAAAAAGTTTCCTGTATTTTTGTTTATAGGCTCATTTTATCATATAAAAATATTGGATACGCAGATTTTTCTAAAAACAACACGGAATAGGGTATTAAATTAATTTTGTTTATTTCAAACACGACCGTTTAAATAATCGTAGGGCCTCTAAATATGTCTATTTTAAACCGTATGCCACATTTAATAGCATGGGTCATTGTTATACAATAATACGGTAATATGGTGCGACTTTCGAGATTTTTTTTTCTCGGGACCCTATCGGCCTAAAAAATCGTGGATAATAACCTTCAAAACCGGCTATTTTTCGCCATCTTAGAACCCGAAATTTTTTTTTCCTGAATTTTTGTTTATAGGCTCATTATATCATATAAAAAATATTGGATGCTCATATTTTCCTCAAAACAACACAGAATAGGGTATTAAATTAATTTTGTTTATTTCATACACGACCGTTTAAATATTCGTAGAGCCTCTAAATATGTCTAATTTAAACAGTATGCCACATTTAACACCATGGGTCCTAGTTATACAATAATTAGGTAATATGGTGCGACTTTCGAGATTTTTTTTCTCGGGACCCTTTCGGCCTAAAAATCGTGGATAATAACCTTCAAAATCGTCAATTTTTCGCCATCTTAGAACCCGAAAAATAATTTCCTGAATTTTTCTTTATAGGCTCATTATATCATATAAAAAATATTGGATACTCATATTTTTCTCAAAACAACACAGAATAGGGTATTAAATTAATTTTGTTTATTTCAAACACGACCGTTTAAATAATCGTAGGGCCTCTAAATATGTCTATTTTAAACCGTATGCCACATTTAACACCATGGGTCATTGTTATACAATAATAAGGTAATATGGTGCGACTTTCGCGATTTTTTTTCTCGGGACCCTTTCGGCCTAAAAATCGTGGATAATAACCTTCAAAATCGGCTATTTTTCGCCATCTTAGAACCCGAAAAAAAGTTTCCTCTATTTTTGTTTATAGGTCCATTTTATCATATAATAAATATTGGATACTCAGAATTTTCTAAAAACAACACGGAATAGGGTATTAAATTAATTTTGTTTATTTCAAACACGACCGTTTAAATAATCGTAGGGCCTCTAAATATGTCTATTTTAAACCGTATGCCTCAGTTAACACCATGGGTCATTGTTATACAATAATAAGGTAATATGGTGCGACTTTCGAGATTTTTTTTCTCGGGACCCTATCGGCCTAAAAATCGTGGATAATAACCTTCAAAATCGGCCATTTTTCGCCATCTTAGAACCCGAAATTGTTTTTCCCTGAATTTTTGTTTATAGGCTCATTATATCATATAAAAAATATTGGATGCTCATATTTTTCTAAAAACAACACAGAATAGGGTATTAAATTAAATTTGTTTATTTCAAACACGACCGTTTAAATAATCGTAGGGCCTCTAAATATGTCTATTTTAAACCGTATGCCACATTTAACAGCATGGGTCAATGTTTCACAATAATAAGGTAATATGGTGCGACTTTCGAGATTTTTTTTCTCGGGACCCTATCGGCCTAAAAATCGTTGGTAATAACTTTCAAAATCGGCTATTTTTCGCCATCTTAGAACCCGAAAAATAATTTCATGAATTTTTGTTTATAGGCTCATTATATCATATAAAAAATATTGGATACTCATATATTTCTCCAAACAACACAGAATAGGGTATTAAATTAATTTTGTTTATTTCAGACACGACCGTTTAAATAATCGTAGGGCCTCTAAATATGTCTATTTTAAACCGTATGCCACATTTAATAGCATGGGTCATTGTTATACAATAATATGGTAATATGGTGCGACTTTCGAGATTTTTTTTCTCGGATCCTTTCGGCCTAAAAATCATGGATAATAACCTTCAAAATCGGCTATTTTTCGCCATCTTAGAAACCGAAAAATAATTTCATGAATTTTTTTTTATAGGCTCATTATATCATATAAAAATATTGGATACTCATATTTTTCTCAAAATAGACAACACAGAATAAGGTATTAAATTAATTTTGTTTATTTCAAACACGATCGTTTAAATAACCGTAGGGACTCTAAATATGTCTATTTTAAACCGTATGCCACATTTAACACCATGGGTCATTGTTATACAATAATAAGGTAATATGGTGCGACTTTCGAGATTTTTTTTCTCGGGACTCTTTCGGCCTAAAATTCGTGGATAATAACCTTCAAAATTGGCTATTTTTCGCCATCTTAGAACCCGAAAAAAAGTTTCCTGTATTTTTGTTTATAGGTCCATTTTATCATATAATAAATATTGGATACTCAGAATTTTCTAAAAACAACACGGAATAGGGTATTAAATTAATTTTGTTTATTTCAAACACGACCGTTTAAATAATCGTAGGGCCTCTAAATATGTCTATTTTAAACCGTATGCCACATTTAATAGCATGGGTCATTGTTATACAATAATAAGGTAATATGGTGCGACTTTCGAGATTTTTTTTCTCGGGACCCTATCGGCGTAAAAATCGTGGATAATAACCTTCAAAATCGGCCATTTTTCGCCATCTTAGAACCCGAAATTTTTTTTTCCTGTATTTTTGTTTATAGGTCCGTTTTATCATATAATAAATATTGGATACTCAAAATTTTCTAAAAACAACACGGAATAGGGTATTAAATTAATTTTGTTTATTTCAAACACGACCGTTTAAATAATCGTAGGGCCTCTAAATATGTCTATTTTAAACCGTATGCCACATTTAATAGCATGGGTCATTGTTATACAATAATAAGGTAATATGGTGCGACTTTCGAGATTTTTTTTCTCGGATCCTTTCGGCCTGAAAATCATGGATAATAACCTTCAAAATCGGCTATTTTTCGCCATCTTAGAAACCGAAAAATAATTTCATGAATTTTTGTTTATAGGCTCATTATATCATATAAAAATATTGGATACTCATATTTTTCTCAAAATAGACAACACAGAATAAGGTATTAAATTAATTTTGTTTATTTCAAACACGATCGTTTAAATAATCGTAGGGCCTCTAAATATGTCTATTTTAAACCGTATGCCACATTTAACACCATGGGTCATTGTTAGACAATAATAAGGTAATATGGTGCGACTTTCGAGATTTTTTTTCTCGGGACCCTATCGACCTAAAAATCGTGGATAATAACCTTCAAAGTCGGCTATTTTTCGCCATCTTAGAACCCGAAATTTTATTTTCCTGAATTTTTGTTTATAGGCTCATTATATTATATAAAAAATATTGGATGCTCATATATTTCTCAAAACAACACAGAATAGGGTATTAAATTAATTTTGTTTATTTCATACACGACCGTTTAAATAATCGTAGAGCCTCTAAATATGTCTATTTTAAACAGTATGCCACATTTAACACCATGGCTCATTGTTATACAATAATAAGGTAATATGGTGCGACTTTGGAGATTTTTTTTCTCGGGACCCTTTCGGCCTAAAAATCGTGGATAATAACCTTCAAAATCGTCAATTTTTCGCCATCTTTGAACCCGAAAAATAATTTCCTGAATTTTTGTTTATAGGCTCATTATATCATATAAAAAATATTGGATACTCATATTTTTCTCAAAACAACACAGAATAGTGTATTAAATTAAATTTTCTTATTTCAAACACGGCCGTTTAAATAATCGTAGAGCCTCTAAATATGTCTATTTTAAACCGTATGCCACATTTAACATCATGTGTCATTGTTATACAATAATAAGGTAATATGGTGCGAATTTCGAGATTTTTTTTTTCTCGGGACCCTTTCGGCCTAAAAATCGTGGATAATAACCTTCAAAATTGGTTATTTTTCGCCATCTTAGAACCCGAAAAAAATTTCATGCATTTTTGTTTATAGGCTCATTATATTATTTAAAAACTATTGGATGCTCATATTTTTCTAAAAACAACACAGAATAGGGTATTAAATTAAATTTGTTTATTTCAAACACGACCGTTTAAATAATCGTAGGGCCTCTAAATATGTTTATTTTAAACCGTATGCCACATTTAACAGCATGGGTCATTGTTATACAATAAAAAGGTAATATGGTGCGACTTTCGAGATTTTTTTTCTCGGGACCCTTTCGGCCTAAAAATCATGAATAATAACCTTCATAATCGGCTATTTTTCGCCATCTTAGAACCCGAAAAATAATTTCATGAATTTTTGTTTATAGGCTCATTATATCATATAAAAAATATTTGATACTCATATTTTTCTCAAAATAGACAACACAGAATAGGGTATTAAATTAAATTTGTTTATTTCAAACACGACCGTTTAAATAATCGTAGGGCCTCTAAATATGTTTATTTTAAACCGTATGCCACATTTAACAGCATTGGTCATTGTTATACAATAATACGGTAATATGGTGCGACTTTCGAGATTTTTTTTCTCGGGACCCTTTCGGACTAAAAATCGTGGATAATAACCTTCAAAATTGGCTATTTTTCGCCATCTTAGAACCCGAAAAAAAGTTTCCTGTATTTTTGTTTATAGGCTCATTTTATCATATAAAAAATATTGGATGCTCATATATTTCTCAAAACAACACAGAATAGGGTATTAAATTAATTTTGTTTATTTCATACACGAACGTTTAAATAATCGTAGGGCCTCTAAATATGTCTATTTTAAACAGTATGCCACATTTAACACCATAGCTCATTGTTATACAAGAATAAGGTAATATGGTGCGACTTTCGAGATTTTTTTTTCTCGGGACCCTTTCGGCCTAAAAATCGTGGATAATAACCTTCATAATTGTCAATTTTTCGCCATCTTAGAACCCGAAAAATAATTTCCTGAATTTTTATTTATAGGCTCATTATATCATATAAAAAATATTTGATACTCATATTTTTCTCAAAACAACACAAAATAGTGTATTAAATTAAATTTTCTTATTTCAAACACGACCGTTTAAATAATCGTAGGGCCTCTAAATATGTCTATTTTAAACCGTATGCCACATTTAACACCATGTGTCATTGTTATACAATAATAAGGTAATATGGTGCGAATTTCGAGATTTTTTTTTTTCTCGGGACCCTTTCGGCCTAAAAATCGTGGATAATAACCTTCAAAATTGGTTATTTTTCGCCATCTTAGAACCCGAAAAAAATTTCATGCATTTTTGTTTATAGGCTCATTATATTATTTAAAAAATATTGGATGCTCATATTTTTCTAAATACAACACAGAATAGGGTATTAAATTAATTTTGTTTATTTCAAACACGACCGTTTAAATAATCGTAGGGCCTCTAAATATGTCTATTTTAAACCGTATGCCACATTTAACAGCATGGGTCATTGTTATACAATAATAAGGTAATATGGTGCGACTTTCGAGATTTTTTTTCTCGGGACCCTTTCGGCCTAAAAATCGTGGATATAACCTTCAAAATTGGCTATTTTTCGCCATCTTAGAACCCGAAAAAAAATTTCATGAATTTTTGTTTATAGGCTCATTATATCATATAAAAAATATTGGATACTGATATTTTTCTCAAAACAACACAAAATAGGGTATTAAATTAATTTTGTTTATTTCAAACACGACCGTTTAATTAATCGTAGGGCCTCTAAATATGTCTATTTTAAACCGTATGCCACTTTTAACACCATGGGTCATTGTTATACAATAAAAAGGTAATATGGTGCGACTTTCGAGATTTTTTTTCTCGGGACACTTTCGGCCTAAAAATCGTGGATAATAACCTTCAAAATCGTCAATTTTTCGCCATCTTAGAACCCGAAAAATAATTTCCTGAATTTTTGTTTATAGGCTCATTATATCATATAAAAAATATTGGATACTCATATTTTTCTCAAAACAACACAGAATAGTGTATTAAATTAAATTTTCTTATTTCAAACATGACTGTTTAAATAATCGTAGGGCCTCTAAATATGTCTATTTTAAACCGTATGCCACATTTAACACCATGTGTCATTGTTATACAATAATAAGGTAATATGGTGCGAATTTCGAGATTTTTTTTTTTCTCGGGACCCTTTCGGCCTAAAAATCGTGGATAATAACCTTCAAAATTGGTTATTTTTCGCCATCTTAGAACCCGAAAAAAATTTCATGCATTTTTGTTTATAGGCTCATTATATTATTTAAAAAATATTGGATGCTCATATTTTTCTAAATACAACACAGAATAGGGTATTAAATTAATTTTGTTTATTTCAAACACGACCGTTTAAATAATCGTAGGGCCTCTAAATATGTCTATTTTAAACCGTATGCCACATTTAACAGCATGGGTCATTGTTAGACAATAATAAGGTAATATGGTGCGACTTTCGAGATTTTTTTTCTCGGGACCCTTTCGGCCTAAAAATCGTGGATAATAACCTTCAAAATCGTCAATTTTTCGCCATCTTAGAACCCGAAAAATAATTTCCTGAATTTTTGTTTATAGGCTCATTATATCATATAAAAAATATTGGATACTCATATTTTTCTCAAAACAACACAGAATAGTGTATTAAATTAAATTTTCTTATTTCAAACATGACTGTTTAAATAATCGTAGGGCCTCTAAATATGTCTATTTTAAACCGTATGCCACATTTAACACCATGTGTCATTGTTACTCCCTCCATTCTTTTTATATCACCCCATTTCTTTATACACGTTTGCCAATACTCATTTTGTTTCGATTATATCTTCAGCTACATAGTACTAAAAATTATAAAATTTTGATATTCTTAATCCTCCTATCAAGATAAATTAAAAAAGATCTCACATGAATATATTTGCGTGAACGGATTGAGAGAAAACCGACGTTGAATACTCGGTTGTGAATAGTGTCAAAAAGGTGAATGGGGGTGATATAAAAAGAATGGAGGGAGTATACAATAATAAGATAATATGGTGCGAATTTCGAGATTTTTTTTTTCTCGGGACCCTTTCGGCTTAAAAATCGTGGATAATAACCTTCAAAATTGGTTATTTTTCGCCATCTTAGAACCCGAAAAAAATTTCATGCATTTTTGTTTATAGGCTCATTATATTATTTAAAAAATATTGGATGCTCATATTTTTCTAAAAACAACACAGAATAGGGTATTAAATTAAATTTGTTTATTTCAAACACGACCGTTTAAATAATCGTAGGGCCTCTAAATATGTCTATTTTAAACAGTATGCCACATTTAACACCATGGCTCATTGTTATACAATAATAAGGTAATATGGTGCGACTTTCGAGATTCTTTTTCTCGGGACCCTTTCGGCCTAAAAATCGTGGATAATAACCTTCAAAATCGTCAATTTTTCGCCATCTTAGAACCCGAAAAATAATTTCCTGAATTTTTGTTTATAGGCTCATTATATCATATAAAAAATATTGGATACTCATATTTTTCTCAAAACAACACAGAATAGTGTATTAAATTAAATTTTCTTATTTCAAACATGACTGTTTAAATAATCGTAGGGCCTCTAAATATGTCTATTTTAAACCGTATGCCACATTTAACACCATGTGTCATTGTTACTCCCTCCATTCTTTTTATATCACCCCATTTCTTTATACACGTTTGCCAATACTCATTTTGTTTCGATTATATCTTCAGCTACATAGTACTAAAAATTATAAAATTTTGATATTCTTAATCCTCTTATCAAGATAAATTAAAAAAGATCTCACATGAATATATTTGCGTGAACGGATTGAGAGAAAACCGACGTTGAATACTCGGTTGTGAATAGTGTCAAAAAGGTGAATGGGGGTGATATAAAAAGAATGGAGGGAGTATACAATAATAAGGTAATATGGTGCGAATTTCGAGATTTTTTTTTTCTCGGGACCCTTTCGGCTTAAAAATCGTGGATAATAACCTTCAAAATTGGTTATTTTTCGCCATCTTAGAACCCGAAAAAAATTTCATGCATTTTTGTTTATAGGCTCATTATATTATTTAAAAAATATTGGATGCTCATATTTTTCTAAAAACAACACAGAATAGGGTATTAAATTAAATTTGTTTATTTCAAACACGACCGTTTAAATAATCGTAGGGCCTCTAAATATGTCTATTTTAAACCGTATGCCACATTTAACAGCATGGGTCATTGTTATACAATAATAAGGTAATATGGTGCGACTTTCGAGATTTTTTTTCTCGGGATCCTTTCGGCCTAAAAATCATGGATAATAATCTTCAAAATCGGCTATTTTTCGCCATCTTAGAACCCGAAAAATAATTTCATGAATTTTTGTTTATAGGCTCATTATATCATATATAAAATATTGGATACTCATATTTTTCTCAAAATAGACAACACAGAATAAGGTATTAAATTAATTTTGTTTATTTCAAACACGATCGTTTAAATAATCGTAGAGCCTCTAAATATGTCTATTTTAAACCGTATGCCACATTTAACACCATGGGTCATTGTTATACAATAATAAGGTAATATGGTACGACTTTCCAGATTTTTTTTCTGGGGACCCTTTCGGCCCAAAAATCGTGGATAAAACCTTCAAAATCGGCTATTTTTCGCCATGATAAAACCGAGATTTTTCTAAAAACAACACGGAATGGGGTATTAAATTAATTTTGTTTATTTCAAACACGACCGTTTAAATAATTGTAGGCCCTCTAAATATATCTATTTTAAATCGTATGCCACATTTAACACCATGGGTCATTGTTATACCAAAAAAAGGTAATATGGTGCAATTTTCGAGATTTTTTTTCTCGGGACCCTATCAGCCTAAAAATCGTGGATAATAACCTTCAAAATCCATATTTTTCGCCATCTTATAACCCGGAATTTTTTTTTCCTGAATTTTTGTTTATAGGCTCATTATATCATATAAAAAATATTGGATGCTCATATTTTTCTAAAGACAACACAGAATAGGGTATTAAATTAATTTTGTTTATTTAAAACACGACCGTTTAAATAATCGTGGGGCCTCTAAATAAGTCTATTTTAAACCGTATGCCACTTTTAACACCATGGGTCATTGTTATACAATAATAAGGTAATATAGTGCGACTTTCGAGATTTTTTTTCTCGGGACCCTTTCGGCCTAAAAATCGTGGATATAACCTTCAAAATTGGCTATTTTTCGCCATCTTAGAACCCGAAAAAAAATTTCATGAATTTTTGTTTATAGGCTCATTATATCATATAAAAAATATTGGATACTGATATTTTTCTCAAAATAACACAAAATAGGGTATTAAATTAATTTTGTTTATTTCAAACACGACCGTTTAATTAATCGTAGGGCCTCTAAATATGTCTATTTTAAACCGTATGCCACTTTTAACACCATGGGTCATTGTTATACAATAAAAAGGTAATATGGTGCGACTTTCGAGATTTTTTTTCTCGGGACCCTTTCGGCCTAAAAATCGTGGATAATAACCTTCAAAATTGTTTATTTTTCGCCATCTTAGAACCCGAAAAAAAATTTCATGAATTTTTGTTTATAGGCTCATTATATCATATAAAAAATATTGGATACTGATATTTTTCTCAAAACAACACAAAATAGGGTATTAAATTAATTTTGTTTATTTCAAACACGACCGTTTAATTAATCGTAGGGCCTCTAAATATGTCTATTTTAAACCGTATTCCACTTTTAACACCATGGGTCATTGTTATACAATAAAAAGGTAATATGGTGCGACTTTCGAGATTTTTTTTCTCGGGACCCTTTCGGCCTAAAAATCGTGGATAATAACCTTCAAAATTGGTTATTTTTCGCATTCTTAGAACCCGAAAAAAAAATTTCTGAATTTTTGTTTATAGGCTCATTTTATCATATAAAAAATATTGGATACTCATATTTTTCTCAAAATAGACAACACAGAATAAGGTATTAAATTAATTTTGTTTATTTCAAACACGATCGTTTAAATAATCGTAGGGCCTCTAAATATGTCTCTTTTAAACCGTATGCCACATTTAACACCATGGGTCATTGTTATACAATAATAAGGTAATATGGTGCGACTTTCGAGATTTTTTTTTTCTCGGGACCCTATCGGCCTAAAAATCGTGGATAATAATCTTCAAAATCGGTTATTTTTCGCCATCTTAGAACCCGAAAGAATTTTTCCTGAATCTTTGTTTATAGACTTATTATATCATATAAAAATAATTAAATACTCCGATTTTTCTCAATACAACATGGAATAGAGTATTAAATTAATTTTGTTTATTTCAAACACGACCGTTTAAATAATCGTATGACCTCTAAATATGTCTATTTTAAACCGTATGCCACATTTAACACCATGAGTCATTGTTATAAGATACTAAGGTACTGTGGTGCGACTTTCGAGATTTTTTTTCTCGGGACCCTGTCGGCCTAAAAATCGCGGATAATAACCTTCAAAATCGGCTATTTTTCGCCATCTTAGAACCCAAATTTTTTTTCCTGGATCTTTTTTTATAGGCTCATTATATCATATAAAAAATATTGGATACTCATATTTTTCTTAAAACAACACAAAATAGGGTATTAAATTTATTTTGTTTATTTCAAACATGATCGTTTAAATAATCGTAGGGCCTCTAAATATATCTATTTTAAACCGTATGCCACATTTAACACCATGGGTCAATGTTTCACAATAATAAGGTAATATGGTGCGACTTTCGAGATTTTTTATCTCGGGACCCTGTAAGCCTAAATATCGTGGATAATAATCTTCAAACTCGGCTATTTTTCGTCATCTTAGAACCCGAAAGATTTTTTCTTGAATCTTTGTTTATAGGCTCATTATATCATATAAAAAATATTGGATACTCATATTTTTCTCAAAACAACATATAATGGAGTATAAAATTTATTTTGTTTATTTGAAACACGACCTTTTAAATAATCGTAGGGGCTTTAAATTTGTCCATTTTAAATCGTATGTCAATTTTAACACCCTGAGTCATTGTTATATGGTATTAAGGTATTATGGTGCGAATTTCGAGATTTTATATCTCAATCCTCGTCGGCCTAAAAATCGTTGATAATATCTTTCAAAATCGGCTATTTTTGGCCCTCTTAGAACCCGAAAGAATTTTTTTCTTAATCTTTGTTTATAGGCTCGTTATATCCTATAAAAAATTGTTTTACCTCTTTCAAATACAACCTTTAAAATAATATTAGAGCCTCTAAATGTATATATTTTAAACCGTATGCCAATTTTAACACACTGATTAATTTTTATATGGTATTAAGATAATATGCTGTAATTTAAGATCAGTCATTGAGAATTTTTTCAAGGAGAATAAAAATCTAATTAGAAACGGAACTATAGCTAATAATCCTTATAGGTTTGATATTATGTACAATTAAACCCATAACTTATAAATATAGTAAATTGGTGAAATGAATTTCTCTTAATGTACAATTAACCACATCAGTTATTCTTAAGAATGAATTTTACTAAATTAAAAATTTTATTATTAAAAATTAAAATTATTGATCAAGTTTAATCCTAAAATTCATAACTATTAAAAATACTCCTAATATGACAGGTTTTTAGTGAAATAAATGTAATGTTATATAACCATTTTTTTTTTTGTAATATATACCTATTCAAAGAAAAATGTGAACCAGAGAAAGTTGACATGAAATAAATGTAATAAAACCATCAATGATTTGGAACCAGTTGACAATCTTGACATGAATAATCCTTTAAAACCGTCGCTGAATGTTCAGTAACATTACTGCTCAATTCACAATGAAAATTTTGCATATCCATTCAAGCCCCTTCCAGAATTGTCCACTTTGTAATGCAGTTTGCAGGCATAATGCAAACGATCAAGCCTTTATGAAACATACAATGGAAAATGTTGAATCATAGACTCATTTATCTCGCTTAATTCGGCTGGACAATGATGGACGAAGAACATAAATCAAATATATAATACGGGTTTAGTCGAAGATAAATCCGTCCTTTTTTACAAGAGAGGAGTATCTGCTTCCTAGTTCCTACCATTAAACTTGAAGCGGTAAAATTGCGTTTCCTGCAGAATGTAGCTCTAACTAATAGCCGTATTCTTAAAATGGTGTTCATTCCGATTCAAGGGCAGCAATTTCATACCTAACTTCTTCCAGAAGTTCGTTAATAGAGGTAACGGCTTGCTGCACTCTCTGAATGGCTTCCTTGACAGCATTATCGTACTCAGCATCAGCCTCTGCTTCTTCAGTCCCAGCCTCATCGGTTAACTCGTGGACATGCACACACTCGTGCACCATCGGCTCCTTAAACTTGCAATTTTCATGACTCACCAACCGATCTGATGGTCGTCCTGCCTTCTTTAACACTTGAATTGTTGCAGTCTGTGGATGGGCAAATTGATTGTTTAGGCAAAAGCGAGAATCATAGTGAGAATTCAGGTCTCCAAAAACAAGTTATTTAAGAAAAATATGTCTTGCAATATTGTATTCCTTTAAGCTCATTTATATTGTCTAACTTGATCTAAGAAAGTCGATGTTTGTTATCTTCAAAAATATGTAAAACGCAAATTCTTATTTGTGACGGGTGCGACAGGTCAAGTAATGTACTTGTGAGGTAGATAAGACAAAGGTAAGGTGCCTAGGGAGTAACAAACTGTATTGTCTTATTCTCCCACATGGGTAATATTTGTCCCGTCACAAGCTTATGACGAATATAGGGAGACTTGCTGTATGTAGAAATATGATGCACATGCAAAAAGCTCTCTAAAAGTCCACCAGTCGTAGAATGCGACAGAAAACCAGATTACCGAGTTAAAAATACACGAAATTTGCACCACAGTACCTTATTACCATATACAAATTACAAGGATGTTAAAATTAGCATACGGTTTAAAATAGACACATTTAGAGGTCGTAAAATTATCTTAAAAGTTATGTTTGAAATAAACAAAATAAGTTTATACTCTATTTACGTAGTTTTGAGAAAAATCTAAATATCCAATATTTTTTAGGATTAATTAACAGGAACAATCCATACTATCGGTGTCCTTATAATTCTCCAGAGTATACATTAACTCTCCTTAATCCAAACTATTCTACTTCCTTCCTATATTGTACCTTCGTTACCGGCTACCTGAAGAACGGGTAATCCCTATATTCTTTTTAGTTCTTCACCATTAATTTTCACATTTTCTCCTTCTCTTCCCTCATGTAGGTTAATTTGTCCTTTTTTTCCTTACCTGGAACATTAAATCAGGTTGAATATATCTTCTACAATAACACACTTTTTTCCCTTTATTTTCTATTCAAATTTTAATTTTTTCGTTTTCTAAGCATCAAAGTTTAGTCTTTTTCTTCCATACGCATCGAAATTCAATATTTATTATGAAAGATGGCATCCAAATTCATCAGCAAACATCATTACTTTCACCATTGAAGCTCCATAATGGCTGCTGTACGTTGATTAATTTCAATGCGGCACAGAAACTGAATTCACCCTCTACTTTTCCTTTCAATCAATCCACATTCTTACTCTCAACACCAAGCTCCACTTGAACCACCACATTTGCAGCAAGGACCAGATTAATCGATTTTTGGATTGAAAATGATGAGAAATTGACTTCGTCCTATGAGAAATGCCATTTGGGGGAAGAAGTGGAGAACTAGAAATGAGATGAAGAGGATTGTTTGGGGAAAAAATTAAGAAGGGAACCAATAATGGAAAAGAACAGGAAAAAAAGAGAAATGAAGAACACCGTGACAACTTGCAAAGGAGGAGAAGAAGGCTGATTCCTCATTAAAAATGCACATTACCGGAATTAATAGGTAAAAAATTGGACAAGTGCAATGAGGGAATGTTATACGAAGTAGGATAGTTAGGATTATGGTGAGTTAATGCATAGTTTGGATTATTCTCATTTATAGGATATAATGAGCCTATAGATAAAGATTCGGGAAAATTTGTTCCGGGTTCTAAGATGACCAAAAATAGACCGATTTGAAGGTTTATATCCACGAATTTTATGCCGATAAGGTCTCGGAATGAAAAATCTAGAAATTCGCATCATAGTACCTTAATACCATATAAAAATGACTCAAGGTTTTAAAATTGACATATGGTTTAAAATACACGAAGTTAGAGGCCCTAAATTATTTTTAAGGTCGTGTTTGAATAAACAAAATAAGTTTTATACTCAATTCTATGTTGTTTCGAAGGAAAAAACGAGTATCCAATATTTTTTATAAAATATAATGAGCCTATAGACAAAGATTCAGGAAAAATTCTACCGTGATTTAAGATCGCCAAAAATAGTCAATTTTAAAGGTTATTATCCACGAATTTTAGGCCAAATTGCTCCCGTAATAAAAAACTTCGAAATTCGCATCATAATACATTAATACCATATAAAAATGACTTAGGGTATTAAAATTTGCATACTGTTTAACATAGACAAAATTAATGTTTCGTGTTTAAAATAGACAAAATAAGTTTTATACTCTATTCTATGTTGTTTTAAGAAAAATCCTAGCATCCAATATTATAAAATATAATGAGCCCATAATGATTTACGTAAAAATCTTTCAAGTTCTAAGATGGCAAAAAATAGCCGATTTTAAAGGTTAATATCCACGATCTTTAGGCCGACAAGATTCCGAGATAAAAACATCTCAAAATTCGTACCATACTACCTTAATATCATAAAAAAATGATTCAGGGTATTAAAATGGCCATTCAGTTTAAAATAAACACATTTAGCGACTCAATGATTACTTTAAAGGTCATGTTTGAAATAGACAAAATAAGTTTTATATTTTATTCTATGTTTTGAGAAAAATCGGAGCATCCAATATTTATTATAGGATATAATGAGCCTACAGACAAAGATAGAGAAAAAATACTACCGTGATCTAAGATGGACAAAAATACTCGGTTTCGAAGGTTATTATCCACGAATTTTAACCCGAAAAAGTCCGGAATAAAAATTTCGAAATTCGCACCATAGTACCTTAATGCGATATAAAAATGACCGATGGCGTTAAAATTGGAATACGGTTTAAAATAGACATATTTAACGGTTCTAACATTATTTTAAAGGACGTGTTTGAAATAAACAAAATAAGTTTTGTATTCTATTTTATGTTGTTTTGAGAAATATCCGAGCATCCAATATTAATTATAGGATATAATAAGCCTACCGACAATGATTTAGGAAAATTTCTTTCGAGTTCTAAGATGACCAAAAATACTTATTTTAAAGGTTATTATCCACGATTTTTAGGCCATAGATAAAAAATCTTGAAATTCGCACCATATTACCTTAATACCATATAGAAATGATTCAAAGTGTTAAAATTAGCATATGGTTTAAAATAACCACAATTAGAGGCCCTAAAATTACTTTAAAGGTCTTTTATACTCTATTCTATGTTGTTTCGAGAAAAATCTAAGTATCCAATATTTTTTATAAGATATAATGTGTCTACTGGCATTCAGGAAACTCTACCGGGTTTTAAGGGTAAGATTATTACTTACGTTCACCAAAGTGTTAAGACTGTGACACATGAACTTTCCACTACTTTTATTATTTCTTTATTATTCGGACTCACCTCATACTTTTTACGTTATCCGTCAAACTCACCCCCCAAACTCTCCATACATTACTTTTTTCATTACAAAAAGAAACACATAAGATAAAATCAATGGATAATGTCTGTGAAAATTGTGAATTAAAACTCAACCAAAGTGTTTTGAATTTTAATAGATTATTAATAGCTTTAAGCGAATCTTGTCTTAGGACTTACTAAAGTCATGTCTCAAGACTAAAAATAATCTTTTACTAAGATAGCCAAAAATAGCCGATTTTAAAGGTGTTATTATCAACGAATTGTAGGCTGATTCGGTCCCAGGATAAATATCTCGAAATTCGCATGTTGCTACTACTTAATACCATATAAAAATAACTCTAGAAATTGACATACGGTTTAAAAAAGACACATTTAGATACTCTAAGGTTATTTTAAAGGTCGTGTTTGAAATAAACAAAATAAGTTTTATATTCTATTTTATGTTGCTTTGAGAAAAATCCGAGCATTCAATATTAATTATAGGATATAATGAGCCTATAGACAAGGATTCAAGAAAAAATCTTTCGGGTTCTAAGATAATAAAAAATAGTCGATTTTGAAGGTTATAACCCACGATTTTTAGGCCGATAGGGTCGCAAGATAAAAAAATCTCGAACCTTGCACCATTGTATCTTAATAATATATAAAAATGACTTAGGGTGTTAAAATTGTCAATACTGTTTAAAATACACAAATTTAGAGGCCCTAAATTATTTTAAAGGTCGTGTTTGAAATAGATAAAATAAGTTTTAAACTCTATTCTACGTTGTTTTGAGAAAAATCTGGGCATCCAATATTTATTATAGCATATAATGAGACACTATAAGATTCATGAAAAAAAAATTCCAAGTTCTAAGATGGCCAAAAAATACTAATTTTAAAGAAAATAATCCACGATTTTTAAGGGTCCGGAGATAAAAAAAAATCTCGAAATTCGCACAATATTACCTTAATACTCCCTCCATTCAAGACTACACTACCACTATGCATTTTACACACTATTCACAAACGTTCATTCAAATTCGATTTTCTCTCGATACGTAAATGAAACTATATCCATGTGGGATCTTGTTTGATTCATCTTTACGAGTATATTATTAATATCTAACTTTTATAATTTTTGAAAATACGTAGCTAACAATATTTACCGCATAAAATACGCGTTGGCAAACGTGTAAAAAGAAAGTGGTAGCGTGGACTTGAATGGAGGGAGTACCATATAAAAATGACTCTGGGTGTTAAAATTGACATACGGCTTAAAATATACACCTTTCCAGGCCCTTAGAATAATTTAAAGGTCGTATTTGAAATAGACAAAATCAGTTTTATACTCTATTCTATGCTGTTTTGAGAAAATGAGTATCCAATATTTATTAATAAGATATAATGAGCCTATGGACAATGATTCATGAAAAATACTTTCGGGTTCTAAGATGGCAAAAAATAATCGTTACTGAAGGTACACAATTTTTAAGCCGACAGGGTCTCGTGATAAAAGAATCTCGAAATTCGCACCATATTGGCTTAATACCATTTAAAAATGACACGGGGTGTTAAAAATGGCAAACAGATTCAAATAAACACATTTAGAGGTCCTAAGATTATTTTAAAGGTCGTTTTTGAAATAAAAAAACTAAGTTATACACCCTATTTTATGTTGTTTTGAGAAAAATCTGAATACTCGTTATTTTTTATAGGATATGATGAGCCTATAGACAAAAATTAAGGAAAAATTCTAACGAGTTGTAGAAGGTCCAAAAATAGCTGATTTTGAAGGTTATTTATTATCCACGATTTTTAGGCCGACAGGTTCCGAGATAAAAAAAATCTCAAAATTTGCACCATGGTAGTTTAATACTATATAAAAATGACTAAGTTTTATACTCTATTCTATGTTGTTTTGAGAAAAATCTGAATATCCAATATTTTCTATAGGATATAATGAGCGTATAAACAAAGATTCGGGAAAAATTCTACCTTGTTCTAAGATGGCCAAAAATAGCCGACTTTTGAAGGTTATTATCCACGATTTTTAGGCCGACGGGGATCCAAGACAAAAAATCTCGAAATTTACACCATAATACCATACCATTCAACAATGACTCGGAGTGTTAAAATTGGCATACGGTTTAAAACAGACATATTTACAGGCCCTACAATTATTTAAAAGGTCGTGTTTGAAATAAACAAATTAAATTTTTTACTCTATAGTATTAAATATTTTTTATTGGATATATTGAGCCTATAAACAAAGATTCCGGAAAAATTCTTTCGGCTTCTAAGATGGCCAAAAATAGCCGATTTTGAAGGTTATTATCCACGATTTTTAGGCGACAGAGACCATAGTTGTTTAATACCATATAAAAATGACTCAATGTGTTAAAATTGGCATACAGTTTAAAATAGACACATTTAGAGGCCCTAAGATTACTTTAAAGGTCTAGAAATAGACAAAATACGTTATGAAATCATCTCATCATTTCCAAATCAAAGATACGAGGAAGGTACTCTGAACTTGTGTCATAATCATTTGGATGCTCTCTTTTTCAGACTCATTAATAAGTATAAGAATGACTAGTTACACAACAATTTCCCCGATCACTCATAATGTGCCATGACAGATGACAGAACTATCAGCACACAAAATATGAATAATAGAAAATCAATCAAAATGATAATGTAACGATTGCATTAGCTCATTTCGGCTACTGGTCTAAGCAATTACCTTTGGGGTTTAACTTATAAAAATGGAAGATCAATCATAATGAATGTTGATTATTGGTATACATGATGACTCACCATGTTTAGTTTCTCTTTTTCCTGCTCTTGAACCTGCCTTAGTAATCGAGCCAGATCTTCTCTGAAGCAATCAGGTTTCAAAAATTGAGATTCTATCTCACGCACCTGCAGTAGAATATAGGCATAAGGGATGAAAAGAGAAGGCAAAGCCGTGAAGAAACTAAAGTTTAACCAAAGACAGTTCATATGAAGGAGAAAAGACAATGGATCACAGTCCTACTTGATTTGAGCAATCACTGAACTCCAATGTGATCTCACTACAAAGCTGCTGGTAGATCGACTCTGCTTTTGTAGCCATGTACTCAGCAAAACCACTGTTGTATTTCGAAACGTATATTAGAGACAAACAAGATGTAATTTCATAGAATCTAACATTAGCAACAGAACTCTAAGACCCCTCAGAAAGCATTTTTTTACTTTGCAATGATTCAATAACAGTATTTCAAGAGAAAGTTTATCATTTCAAACAAAGCAGCTATCAGAAATTCAGGATTACGATTCAGCACTCAGCGGTCATACTTACATGCTCCCACTTCCCTTATTCCCTATCAAATATCATAATATCCCCTATATTCGGTTGGATTTACCTCATTTTCCTTTTTGGTACATTCTATAAGTCCACCAGAATTTCATCTTGGTTAAGACACAACACACGAAAACGCTCACAGGTGACTATGGCACCCTATTCTTCTCTCACATAGTTTCTGTCTCTGGAAACATAGGTCTACAACTCTACAAGAGTAAATGTAGTGAATAATTACTAAGCTTACAATTTGTGTGCATGACCATCAAATTAAGGAAGATCACTAGTCCAAAACCACAGAGAAACAACTATAGTTAAGGAACATGAAACAATCTTTCAGCTATATTCACTGTTTTTCTATCTCCCTTTCCATTTTGTTCCTTGGGTTTTCAGCAAAAAATATTTTAACCGACCCCAAATCATTTGGAGATTAAAGCTTTGTTGCTGTTATTATGGCTTTGAATGTAACCCACGTTTTCACATCCCCAGAATATCTCAGTGCTGGAACTCAATTGTTTAACCCAACAACAAACAGCAGCAAATCTCATATAGTTAGAACTCATATTCTTCAGGCTTCAACAAAACACTACAATGCAAACAAGAAGCATACACGGGAACTCAAAGACCTGCAAAACTAGCCTTCAATGAGAAGTATTTCACCATAACGCTCCCAACCCTTCTGAATAGACTAAGCACTCTATCTTATGTTTTCCCCATTCTTAGGTAAAAGTTGTTAGAAAGTCGTTGAACCCTTAATTAGCAGAAAATCAAACCTACTCCTCAATCCAAGCACACTTTGCCCGAATATACACTGAACGGACACACTGATGCAAGAAAACCACACGGTAAACAGAGAGCCATACTAGAACACATAACATACGCTCAGGAAGCAACAGAGACAAATTTACTTCTCGGATTCCTGCTAACAGCATTATCATTTAACGTGCAACATATGCCCTCCTCGAAACTCCGCCTGTGTGTATTTTTGGACATTCCCAAGCCCAGAGAGAGGAGGTTTGGGGTAGGTTTGTGGCACCCGGCGTAAAAATCAGTCACATTTTATGGACATGAATCGGAATTTGGTTCCAAAGGTTGATTCAAGTCAGCCGACCCCAAATCATTTTGGGACTAAGGCTTTGATGTTGTTGTTGTTGTATATTCCCTCCTCGTCATCCCCGAACCTTCGATCACCATGATTCTAACTACCCAATACAACTACCCTCTTTAACTTAACACTACTCATATCATCTCAAACCAACGCCGAAAAAAGCTTCTCTTTGTTGTAAGAATGAAATCATCATACACCAACATCAGAGCCTTACTCCCAAAAATGATTCGGGTCCGCTAACATAAATCGCCATTTAAAACCGTCCCTGAGTAATCCCAAACCTCACAATACAAAAAAGGTTTGAGTATAAAAGCATTACTTTCCAATTTCCAACTCAAAGCGCCCGCCTATAGCGAGATAGGAACTCGGCCGGACGTACGCAGTCTTTGATTAAAATGAAAAATGCATCCATAAATTAACAAAACTTCCCCAAAATTAAGAACAAAACAAAGATGTAATCACAAATAATCAATAAAAGAAGATTAAAATGAAAGAAATAGAGAGAGAGTAGGGTTCATACTCGCGCAATTTGGCGTAAGCTACGGCTCTACGTTGCTGAAGAGAGAGAAAATTGCGAAGTAAAATTAGGGTTTGTGGGATTGAAGATTCTAGGGTTTCCATTTGATCGGTGATCTTCACTTTCTTCTCGAAATTGTCAGTTTCCAAGCTTTCGCACGCATCCATTGCCAATCAACTTCACTGCGCTACGGGGAAATGGTGTTTGAAAAACGGGTCGAACGGACGGGCTACTGTGTCGGTTTATTTGGGCTTATGTTTATATTGGGTTAGGGATAGAAAAGCGGAGTAACTATGTCCTATGGAAACGGATAATATTTGAGGATAACAGGTGAGATTGAGATTGTCGATGTGAGATTATTCAATGAGAGACGGTAATCAGATACTAGTTAAAAGGGTTTAATACTATTTATTTTGAGCTGAAAATGAATAATGGAACTTCCGAAGCGACCCCGAACATGTGATAGAAAAACTAGGAAAAAAGAAACACAATCCAAAACAACCGCTCGAATTGTTCAAATTGAAGAGTATACTCCTCTCCTTAAGCAGTCGAGCCTTCTCATCCCGCTCTTTCCTCTCACTAGCGTTCGACCTCCTTATCCTCTCCTCAAGGGAGTCTTCTCCTCTCGTATTCATTGGATCCCACGTTCGTGATATCTCCTTGTCAGTCGCTCGTAAGAACTCACCCTCTCTCTCTTCAATCGAGGTTTTCTCGTTCCTCTCATATTCACTCTTGTCTCATTTCTTTCTCCTTATGGCCGAGCACTTTTAAATTCTTTTGGGACTTTGTAATACACGTTTTTTTCTAGATTCTAAGATCCCGGAACAAAAATGTCCGTAAATATCGCTGATGCTTTCTTGGGTCAAACAAAGCTCCTCGCAAAATTTGATGAGCAACATAGGCCATTTGAAGTGGCCGGTATGCAATAAACCAATATTTTGCGGAAATCGGATACTCCTTAAAAATGTCATATTTTTAGGGTTAAAAGTAACAATTTTTAGTTATAATATTTTGTTATTAAATAATTGCATTTTTAGAAAAATACTGTCATTTAGTCCGTCTTATTTCGGATCGTCTTATTTCAGATCGTCCGAAACAAGACGGATTGTAAAATGTATATTTGTCCAAACTTGTAACAAACTCCCTCCCATGTGACGAAGTCATACAGTTATAATACCACTTGAATATATAAACCCACACTCATACTTCACAACACTCTTTCTTCACCGTTATCAAAATTTCGTTAGAACAACAACAAATTTGCAGCAATCGTAAGTAAAAGTTCTCTTTAATTTATATAATTTATGCTATATTTACGTAATTTATCGATAAATTATTTCTAATTATGTTCAAAATTGCAACACTCTGTTCTTATGATGATTGTAATTAATCGAAAATCGTACGTTTGCGATTAATTTGATTTTATGAGCTTGTAATTGATGAAGTTGTGGTGTATGACGTGTATTGTGGTTTTTTTTTTTGCAGGAAATGGAAGGAGCGAAGATTTTGAAAGCAATGGTGGCGATAACAATGGCGGCACTGCTGTTTGGAAGTGTTTTGGCGCGAAATATTACTGTCGGAGGTTCAACTGGCTGGGATTTGAACACTAATCTTACTCAGTGGTCTTATTCTACTCCGATTTTCGTCAATGACTCACTTCGTAAGCTTCCGTTTCGCTCTCACGCAATTGATTCTCGCTTTAATTTCATGTTGTTTGATGTTTCGTTTCGAGAATTGAACTTCGAACTTCGTTTGATTTTGTTGAATTTGATTATTGATGATTGAGTTGTTGATTTTTGCGATTTTCATCGAATTTCGAACTTCAGTAACTTTTGTTAATTCGTGATTTTCATTATTGAAGAAATTATTTGCTGTTTCTGCTAAATCTCTTCATTTCGTCAGTTAATTGGAATAGAGATTAAATCGTCGATAGTTTTCGATCGATCATGATCAATTTATTCAAGTTAATTCATGATTTTCGCGATTTTGATTCACGCTCCGAGCTTCAGTTACTTTCGTTAATTCATGATTTTTCTTTCTTAAATAAATTATGTTGCATTTTAGTTGATCATGAATTCAAATTATTAATCGAGACAATTGTTACGCTTTTCTTAAAAGTTCGTTAAATAATGTATAGGACTAATAGGAGTATGATTACGGATCTAACTAAGAGTAATAATATTAATAATCAAAGATCAATTAACGAATTCTCGTAAATATTATTGTGTAAGAAATCATCCAGAAGCGTAATTGTCTCATGAACTATCGGTTTTGGACGATTTTAGAACAGCTTCTTCTTTAGCTAAAATGCAATGACTCGATGCATAACTTTTGGGCTTTTGCTGTGTTCATCTATGTCATCGAGTTCCAACAATTAGAGGATTATACAACCAGATGTATAAATCTGGTAATATAGATTTCGAGTTTTATAACAAAGAATTTGAGCTTATACAAATATTTTACGAGCTTTATTGAAAAGAATTTGAACATCTTTATAAAAAATGTATAAATCAAAATATTATATTGGAACTCAAACATACTACATATAAAATCCAATGATTTTAATTTTAACACTAAAAAATTATAGTGTAAGAAAAAATTGTTAAAAGCTAAAAAAAACATTGCATATAAGCTTAATTAGATTTGTATTAGGTGTACGATACTCATATACATCTTAATGTATAGTCCTATTTGTGGAGTTCCGATGATCAATGGCCATGACTTCGAATTAGTTAACATTTTGGTTAAAATGTTCATGACTATGAATTAGGTTAATGGTTTAGATGAATTGTCAATAATCATGAACTTCGAATGAAGATCTATTAGACTGACTGTTCGACTTGATTAATTTCATCGCCCGTTATGATCTACCGTGTCAATTCATTGAGAAAAACAAACATAAATCGGATGTATTATCTCAGACTTTATTTGTTTTTGAGCATATGTGTATTTTTTTCTGAGCTTATTACGTCAAAATTTATTCGTTGTTGAGCATATGTGTATTTTTTCCTGAGTTTATTAAAGTTTATATTTAACTAGGTTTATATGTAATGTTTTATTGTAATATTTTTTGAGCTTAATGTTTTAATAAATAAACCCAGAACATACAGACTCTAACAGTTTGTTTCTTTTGTATTTTAACCAGTGTTCGTCTACACGCCAGCACACGACGTGGTCGAAGTAAGCGAATCTGACTTCCGCGACTGTGATCCAACCAGTCCGATTAACGCCTACAACAATGCCAATGGAGAAACACTGATCACTGTTCTCCAACCTGGGCCAAGGTACTTTATATGTGGCAGGCCTGGCCACTGCAGCGTCGGCCTCAAGGTCCGTCTTCAAGTTCTGGACCGTCCACAGTCTCAGCCTAACGCATCAAGCCCAAACTACCCCGCTAATCAGCCTGATAACGGTACTAACTCTGATGAGCATAAGGAGCTTCCTCCAGACACTTCAGATGGTCGAAAAGCTGCAATCGCTTGGGATTGTGCGCAGTTCATCTTTCTTATCTGCCTTTATGATGCTGCATTCGCGGCTGGTTTTGCGTCTCTTCTCTGGTTCATGGTAAGTGCAGGCATTCGCTCTTTCGTCTGTAGCTTGTTGGGTATCCATCATTACTGGTCTCGAGGCGGATAATCTCATCTCTTCAGAGATCTGCAGCTGTGAAACGTGGGTGTCGACTGTGGCCATCGACTACATAGTACAGTAGTAGCCATTAGAAGTAGTAAGAACTAATCACATTGTAATTTTCAAGCGGATTTTGCATCATTAATGTTGTATGGTTTTCGAAATACTGTCATGATATTCGAAACTTGAGGTTCGCCTGTATTCCCGATAACTTGTAGCAAACGGGTTCGCATCACGTAACTTCCATGAGACGGACTTAGGGGTGTTAACGAGCCGGGTCGAACCCGAATCTGGCCTTGCTCGGCTAGTGCTCGGTTACAAGAGCTCGAGCTCGACCCGATTTTACCCGAGTTTGAAAAAAATGTTATAAAGCTTGCGAGTTTTAACACGAGCTCGAGCCAAACTCGAGCCTATATAAAATTGTTTAATTTTTTATTTTTTTTCTTCCGATATTTTCAAGGTTCGAAGATCTTGTGTAAAATATTTCGCAAATCAACAAGATATTTGATATATATGATACAAAGATATAAGAAATTTTTGCTTAAATGGTGTTGAAACCGAAACTATTTACCAAATTAGTGCGGGTTTCAAACTATTTACCAAAAATGGTTTCACGTCAACAATTTTCATTTTTTAATTTTTTTTTCTGAAATTTACATGTCGCTGTCCCAGACAGCGACATGTTACTTTCGAAAAACAGAGTCTGACAAGGTCACTTTGATTGTCATGTCCGTTCTCCTTACTCCGACCACCAAATAAAGAAATACGACCACCATTCTCTTCTTCTAACTTCCCTTATCGTATTCACATTGTTATTTGAGTTATTTGCTCAATGATTTGCGCAAAAAACAACCCGCAATATTGCCGTACAAAAACAATTTATGTTGATGTTATTCCTCTGCCCAAACAAATAACAACAGTTCCAGCAACATAAAAGGCCAGCAACAACCAACAATAACAACAGTACCAGCTACATAACAGGCCAGCAATGGCGAGAAGCAGAGAAGCAGCATTATGACACTAACAATATCACCAAACAACCGTAGCAATCGTGACAGAGTAAAGTAGCAGCAGCAAGCAACACCCAGAAGTGTAACCGCGTGACAGAAAATCAACAATATTAACAGGCAGCAGCAACTTATGGCAATGGCGACAGCAGCATACGATATTAACACAATAACCAGCTCTAAAGAGTCGTTGGCAGCTTATAACATAGTTTAACACCCATAGGAGCAGCCATACACCAGCAACAATGTAATGATATTAATAAAATCAACATAAATTGTTTGTGAACGGCGATATTGCGGGTTGTTTTTTGCGCAAATCATTGAGCAAATAACTCAAACAACAATGTGAATACGATAAGGGAAGTTAGAAGAAGAGAATGATGGTCGTATTTCCTTATTTGGTTGTCGGAGTAAGGAGAACGGACATGACGAAGTGACCTTGTCAAACTCTGTTTTTCGGAAGCAACTTGTCGCTGTCCAGGACAGCGACATGTTATAAATTTCAGAAAAAAAAATCAAAAAATCAAAAAATCAAAATTGATGACGTGGAACCATTTTAGGTAAATAGTTTGAAACCCGCACTACTTTGGTAAATAGTTTCGGTTTCAACACCATTTAAGCAAAAACTTCAAGATATAATAATGATATATTTTTTATAAAATTTGATTAATACCTTATATAATTTCAAATGTTTGAGCCGCTCGCGAGCTTTTCGAGTCGAGTCAGCCTAAGCTGACTTGTTAACCTCTCGAGTCGAGTTCACACGAGCCGAGACGGACTAGAAATGCAAGGAAACAGCACAGGGCCACGGCTAGCCCACCTTAAGCTGTGCACAATATATATATATACCAGAGTTGTGCAGTATAGAATCAAAAGAAACGTCGGTACTTCTTAGACGCAATAACATGTGGTCAATATGTAGTAAATAAAAAGACGACATTTTCAGTCATGACGGGTCACTCGACAGCAGTACATGTGAGAGCGTAACGCATTATTTTGTATACAATTATTAGAAAATTTAATAAATAAAATACAAAACTATTGATTTATATAAAGACGGTTTTACATAATATGAAGTAGCTAATAATTGAAGTAATTAATTGTCGAAAACTAATTAATTTGGGGAAGAAACCAAAGCGGAACAGAGTAAGAAGAAACGGAATTATCTCGAGAAGAAAGGTAGATGGGTTTGCTCAGCGATTTTATGAACACCCATGTCTCGACCTCCAAGCTCATCGACTGTACATTCCCAAGTTTCGTCTAGGAAACGTATATTAACCCGACTCAAACTGTAACGTATAAGACTTGGTTAAGTGAGAGGTTTTTGGAATTATGAAAACTTGATTATTAACATTGAGAATACATCCTATTTATATAGTTTACATAAGAGCTAGGTTAGTATCTTGGTGAATAAGATAATTACAAAGATATAATATACTTGACTAAATTATGGAAGATTATTATTTCTTTCTTCTTGTGTGTTGATTTGGACCGGTGGGTCTCTATGTGGGCTTGGATTGCTAATACTCCCCCTCAAGATGGACGTTCTGTGGATAAGGCCAAGCTTGTCACGGAGTTCATGAAACTGGTGTTTGTGGAGGGGCTTTGTTAAGATGTCTGCAAGTTGATCTTTGCTGGCGATGTGAGATATACGGATTTGGCCTTGTTGCAGTTGCTGTTTGACGTAGTGGAACGAAAGAGCCATGTGCTTCATTCGGGAATGGAAGACAGGATTCTTTGCATATAAGGTGGCAGAGATGTTGTCACAGAAGATAGCAGGCGGCTTGGTGATATGAAGGTGAAGTTCAGAGAGAAGGTTGCGTAGCCAGACTGTTTCCATAGTGACAGAGGCAATAGCTCGAAATTCTGCTTCAGTGGTGGACAGGGCAATGCCCTGTTGCTTTTTGGATGACCAGGCTATGGGGTTGCGGCCAAGGTAGGTAATGTAGCCAGTGGTGGAGAGATAGGTGTCTTTGTCACCGCCGAAGTCGGCGTCACAGTAAGCATGAAGACAGAGAGGGTTGTTTTTGTGTAGTTGAATGCCATGGTGGAGGGTTCCATGGAGGTAACGGAGTAAGCGTTTGAGAGCTGTCCAATGGTTGACAGTGGGGTGATGAAGAAATTGTGCGAGGCGATTGACAGGGAAGGCAATATCTGGTCGGGTGAGAGATAGGTATTGAAGACTTCCAACAATCGCACGGTAGTCAGAGTGATCATGAATGGGTTCATGGTCTTCACGAATGAGAGTAGGTGAGGTGACCATAGGTGTAGAATGGGGTTTGGCATCGGCCATTTTATATTTGGTGAGTAGGTCAAGCGTATATTTGGCTTGGCTGAGGTGTATGCCATGGGTATTTGGTGTAACTTCGATACCCAAAAAGTAGGATAGAGGTCCTAGATCTTTGAGGGAAAATCGAGTGGACAATTTGTCAATGAAGGTTTGTAAAGCGGCAGTGTCGGGTCCGGTAACGATGATGTCATCGACATATATTAGGATATAAAGAGTGAGATGCGAGGTTTGGATGATAAATAAGGAGGGGTCAGAGATGGATTGTTTGAACTAAATGGTTGTGAGATAGGTTTTGAGTTCAGTATACCATGCTCGGGGGGCTTGCTTAAGCCCATAAATAGCTTTGTTGAGTTTGCACACAGAGTCAGGTTGAGTTGGGTTTTCAAATCCAGGAGGTTGAGCCATATAAACATTTTCAGTAAGTGTTCCTTGGAGAAAAGCGTTGTTGACATCAAGTTGACGGAGAGACCAATTTTTGGAAACGGCAATTGAGAGAATAAGACGTACAGTAGTTGGTTTGATGACAGGGCTAAAGGTCTCGGTATAGTCAATGCCGGGCCTTTGGTGAAAGCCTTTCGCAACAAGGCGAGCCTTGTGTTGTTTGAGGGAGCCATCAGGATTGAATTTATTTCGAAAAACCCATTTGCAGCCGACAATGTTTTTGGCTTGATTGCGCGGTACTAATGTCCAAGTAAGGTTGCGGGTTAATGCATCGAATTCATCTTGCATAGCGGCTCGCCACTGGGGCAAGATGAGAGCTTGTTTGAGTGTGTTTGGTAGGTGTGTGAGCACGGTGCCTTGATGTACGTGGTTTGCATATCTCGGGTTTGGCTTACGAATGTTGTTGGCGAGGCGTGTAGTGACTGTTTTATTAGATGGTGGAGCAGGGTTGTTTGTGGGAATGGACGAGGTAGAAGGTGTGGGTGGTTGGGTGGTTGGAGGGGTGGAGTCGGCAGAGGGAGGTGGTAGGAGCTGGGGGTCAGGAAGTGGGGTGGTCGTGAAGGCTGGTGGGGGGTCGATGGGGGGGTCTGAGGTGGCTGGACAGGAGGTATTATGGTGGGGAGAGGGCTGTCGAGATGGGGTAGGGGAGGGTGGTGAGTGTATGAGAGGGGGTACCTGATGGGCAGAAGGAGAGCTGGATGGTTGGGGAGGACCTGGAGGTGGAGAGGAGCACGTCGAGGGGGCTGTGGTGGTGTCGACGGGCTGCGGAGTGGGTCGGCGGTGGTACACTTGGTGGACAGGATGACGAGAGAGGTGAGGGATTTGAGCAGGAATTTGAGCGTGGGTGGGTGAGACGATGGGGATTGATAGAGTAGTCCACGTATCGGTGGTTAGGTAGGGACTTGTGGTGGTGTTGGGTTTAGCGAGTGGGTATACATCGTCATAGAACTTGACATGACGAGAGGTGTATATTCGATTGGTGTTGGGATCAAGACAGTGAAATGCACTTTGTGTGTTTGAGTACCCAATGAATATACATGGGATGGAGCGATTGTCGAGCTTGTGTGTGGTATAGGGTCGGAGCCAAGGATAGCATAGGCACCCGAAGTTGTGTAGATTGTTATAATTAGGTTGAGTTTTATGTATAACATTGTATGGAGATTGGTTGGCGAGGCCGCGAGTAGGTAGTCGATTGATGAGATAGGTGGCAGTACTAAAGGCAAAGGGCCAATATTTGGTGGGTACTTGAGCATGGTTGAGTAAAGCGAGGCCCGTTTCAACAATGTGAAGATGACGCCGTTCCGCGTATCCATTGTGTTTCGGTGTATGCGGGGGTGAGGTGGAATGGTGAATTCCGTTATTGAGGAGGGATTGGTTTAACTTAATGTACTCACCTCCATTATCGGAGAAAAAATGTTTGATGGGTCGATCAAAATATTTTTCAACTAACGCTTTGAATTGATTAAAAACGGTTGTGGTGTCGGACTTGCGTTTGAGCGGATAAAGCCAGACATATTTGCTAAAGTGATCGACGAATACAATATAGTATTTATAATGGTCAAAGGATGTAATGGGGCTTGTCCATACATCCGAGAAGATAAGGTCGAGCGGAGCGGTGGATGTAAAAGTCGAATGCGAGAATGGTAATTTGGTACTCTTTGAGATGTTGCACGCATTACACGGTTGAAAAGCAGAAAAATCAGAAACTTTAACTTGTAATGTTTTATTAATAATTCGCATTACATCGAGACTCGGATGTCCTAGTCTATGATGCCAGGATGCGGAGGTGGTTCCTTGAATGGCGGTTAGGGCGCGCGGTTGGTTAGGACACCACTCATAGATGCCGTCTTTAATGCGTCCCTGAAGGAGGTTGGTTCCCGTTGCTATCGCCTTTACAAAAAAATGATCATGTGAGAATATGACATAAGCATTATTATCTCGACACAATTTTGATATTGAAATTATGTTGCGAGAGATTTGGGGCACATGAAGAACATTGTTTAATTTAACGTTATGTAAAATAGTATTACCTGTGTTGGCGATATTGAGGCCGGAACCATCTCCAATGAGAAGGTCATCCATTCCGGTGTAGGGTGAATGGAAGGCTAGGGTATCAAGGTCGTGAGTCACATGGTGACTCGCGCCACTGTCAAGCAAATAATTATAGGTGGGGTTGGGGTTCACGGTTGGGGTGGGCATCATGACCATGGTGTTTGCTTGAGGTTGGTGGAAACGGTTTTGTGGTGGTGAAGGGAAAACAATATTTGGATAGAGTTTCCGAAAGAGAGCACAAAAAGCAATAACATGGCCGATTTCTCGGCACCATTGACACCTCCCTTTGAAAGGTTTGGGGGTGTTGGCGGGTTGGGTTGTGGCAGCGGAAGATGAGCCGTGGTGGTAGGTGGTTGAGTAGGGTTTGTTATTGCGATTGTGGTTGTTGGTTTTGTAGGCCACTTGGGCCGTGGGTTGAAAGGGTTGTGTGGTGGTTATATTAGGGTTGAGTAGTTCGAATTGAAGCAACTTTTCGTGCAAAGCTTCAAACGAGATTGTGGTGTCCCGAGCACGAATGGGATCAATGATTGGTTTGAAGGTTTCGTAGTCGAGTCCATTGAGAACGCGAGAAATCACGTCCTCCGGATCGAGGTTTTTACCCATAAGGGCTAATTGGTCTACACACGATTTGATGGAGTGTATGTACTCCGTTATGGTTTGTGTGGTTGTTTTCGTAATGGTGTCGAAACGTTGTTTGAGTTGTTGTATGTGAATCCGTGAGGGATTCGCATACGTGTGAGACAAGATGTCCCACGCTTCTTTGGTGGACTGAGCACGGACGATGAGCCCTTGAATGACAGCTTCTATCGTGCCCATTAGGGCACCCAAGATCATTCCATCTTGTCTCTTCCAGTGGGTGTGCGCGGGATTGGGTGTGCCGTCGTCGTTCTTGGCCGCGGGTGGGGGTGTGGAACCGTCGAGGTAGCCGAGCAAGTTAAGCCCGAACATGAGGTGTTGAAGTTGGAAACGCCATGTGGTATAGTTGAAGGGACTCAACTTGACCACATGGGTGAGGTTGGGTGAGAAAGGTTCATTGTCGTGAGTGGTGGCAGCGGTTTCTGTTTTGGCGGAGTTGGTCATGACGGCTGAGGAGTAGCGTTTGAATTGGGTCTTTTTAGGTTTTAGAAAGTCGGATCGATGTAGGTCTCGTGATACCATATAAGACTTGGTTAAGTGAGAGGTTTTTGGAATTATGAAAACTTGATTATTAACATTGAGAATACATCCTATTTATATAGTTTACATAAGAGCTAGGTTAGTATCTTGGTGAATAAGATAATTACAAAGATATAATATACTTGACTAAATTATGGAAGATTATTATTTCTTTCTTCTTGTGTGTTGATTTGGACCGGTGGGTCTCTATGTGGGCTTGGATTGCTAATATAACGGACCAAATTTATATTGACCAGATGTTATCGCGTCTTGGAAGTGCAGACGTTTCCTTTGAACTGTGTTAGAATATACTCTGGTATATATATGATATACCGTTTCTCTGCATTTCTAGTCCATCTCATGGAAATTTACGTGTTGCGAACTCCTTAGCTACTCCCTCCGTTCCGTTCATTTCTTTACCTTTTTTATTCTTTGCGAGTGGTATTAAAACCCCAAAGGTAAATAAATGATTAGGACGGAGAGAGTACTAGTTACTGGGAACACGGGATAACTGAATTTCGATATCACTTACCGTGCAAAAATGACTGATTTACATGGCAGCTTCTGTATTTCTGTTCCGCTTGAAAATTTAAATGTCGTTACTACTAATGGCTACTACGATACTATGTCGTCAATGTCCACATCTCGCAGATCTTAGAAGGGAAGAATTCATGAGATTTTCCACCCCGAAACCATCAATAATAAGCGCCTGACAAGATAGCGGACAACAAACGAAGGCCTGCATGCAGCACGAAACAGTAAAGGTGCACGAAACCATCCTCAAATGTTGCGGTATAAAGGCAGAGGAGAAGGATCAACTGCCCTAATTCCCACATTACTGCAGTTGTGTGACCAATTGATGAATTTGGAGGAACGTCCTTGCGTTCATCAGAGTCAGTGCGGTTATCAGGCTGATGAGCAGGGTAGTTTGGACTCGATGCATTAGGCTGAGGCTGAGGACCGTCCAGAATTTGAACACGGACCTTGAGACCCACGCTACAGTGGTCGAGCCTGCCACATATAAAGTACCTTGGTCCAGGTTGGGGTAGAGTGATCAGTGTTTCTCCATCGACATTGTTGGAGGCGCCAATGGGATTGCTTCGATCACATGTGCTAAAATCAGATTCAGTTACTTCTATCACATCGTGCTCTGGCGTGTAGATGAACACTGAAAAAACAAATGTTGAGCAGATAGAGATGGTCGATTAGTTTGTATGACGGAAAAACATGCTCTCATAGTCTCATTTTAATCAGATTCAAGTCATTCGACAAATGTTGGCACTGTGTGTAGCGTAACATGATGGGCTGGTGGCCTAGATAGCACGGACACTTCTCTTAATTAGCCGTCCCGTGTCCGACACTCGGACACCCGACACTCGTTGGACACATGGCTAAACATATTATAGTTTAGAAGATGAATAAAATTTTAAAAAAGATCGATTAGAAGATAATTTTGGGTGGAAAATGAAAATTAGTTAGAGTAAATGTCGAATTGTACCACGATAAAAATAAAATTATACGTTATTTATAACCATAAAATATACTCCTATTTTATTATATTTAAATGCCGTGTCCCGTGTCCCGTGTCCTAAATTTTATGGAATGCCGTGTCCCGTGTCCGTGTCCGTGTCCGTGTCCGTTTTGGTGCTACCTAGTTGGTGGCCGGGGAAGCGGCTGTGGAACAATAATTATACGACCATAATTACAACAAAGGACGAAGTAGATCCTAACTGTCCATGAAATAAACGTAGCTGAACGTTCTGTATCAGCTCAGGCGCTCATTGCATTCGTATGTCAGTCGTCAGAATCAGAGTTCATGAATCAGTTAAGCTGAATAAAAGAAGAAGCGGTTCTAGAATCGCGTAAAAAGCGCAGTTTAGAAGAGAAATCCTAAATGTTTGTTGTTATTGAACTTCCCTGCACAATAATTTTTCGAGAATTTGGTATATGATCTTCGATTGGACTAATGTTAACTCTTAATTAGACCTGTAAATCTGTAATCATCATCAACTAATGCTACATAATCGACAGTTCTTGAATTCAATCGTAATTTCACAAAAGTGATTCGGAATCAGAGGGAAACAGATGCAGTAATTTCTTCATGAAAGAAAAATCACGAATCAGCGAAAGAAACTGAAGTTTGAATCATGAATTGAAATCGTAAAATCGACAACTCAATCATCGATTATCAAGTAAATAACATGACCTCAGAGCGAGAATTGAAATCAACGAAAGTAAATTAAGTTCGAGAAAAAATCAACACCTCAAAATCACAACAATCCGCGCAACTGAATTAATTCATCAAAATCGACGCAATACTCGATTTCAGGTAAACCGCGAATTGAAGAAAACCAGCAGAAACAACAAATAGTTTCTTCAAAAAAACGAGAAACATATAATTTTTTGAAGAAATCAACTGATGTTCGAACTTCGAAGCGCAACTGAAAATCGCAAAAATCAACAACTCAATCATCGATCATCGAACGAGCAGCACTAATCATAATCGAAATTCAACTCAGTAATAATCAATTATCAGAAATCAAGAGAAGAAACATCAAACAACATGAATTTAAAGCGAGAATCGAGCGAGTGAAATCGAAGCTTACGAAGAGAGTCATTGACGTAAATCGCAGTGGAATAAGACCACTGAGTAAGATTAGTGCTCAAGTCCCAACCAGTCGAACCTCCAACGGTAACATTTCGCGCCGAAACACTTTCAAACAGCATTACCGCCATTGTTATCGCCATCAAAGCTTTGAGCATCTTCGCTCCTTCCATTTCCTGCAAAAAACAACAACGAAAGCAAATTATACACTATAGTTGAATCAATCACAAGCTCAATAGCTCGAATGTTGACGATCAAACGATTTTTGAGTGATTACTGATCATTACAGAAACAGAGAGTTGCTAATTTGTCAGTAAATTTCGACACTTCGTCACTTCGTTAGGAAGGCGGGAAAATTTCTTGAGAGATTGTTGATTTTTCTTTTTCGTTTCCTTGGGCAAATGAAGTGCGAGGTTAATACGAAAATGACGGAGGCGGATTTATAAGCGTGATATCCACAATTCTTGTTTCAGACGGTTTTAAGTTAAGTACGTAGTCACAATCGATTATTTATCTCCGTTTGTTATAAGCTAATTTGAAAGTTTTATTTTATTTTTTCGAAAAAATTTGAAAATAATTCAAGATGTTTCAAAATATAGTAGAGTACTAAGTATGTATCGCTTAATTCAACATGCGTAAAAAATTACGAAATAAGGGTTAATTTTATCATAAATTCTCATTGAAGACAGACAATATATGTCACAAGCTGAAAACAGATGGTATCTCTCTGACAAAATGCAAATGACACTATCCATGGATGCTCCATTTTCCCCATTTGTCCTCCCAGCTTCTTTGTCGTAAGAGGGACACTATCCGTTTTTAGCTTGTGACGCGTAGTGTCCGACACAAACAAGACGCTTTGTTATATTATTAGGATGTAACCACCTAGGTAGCACGGTCACTTCTCCTAATTAGTCGTCCCGAGACACTCGTTGGACACATGACTAAACATATTATAGTTTGCACGAGGAATAAATTTAAAAAAAAAATCGATTAAAAGATGAGTTTGAGTGAAAAAAAAAAGAGAATTAGTTATAGTAAAGGTCGAATGATACCTTTACTTGTTTAGATTTAGCTTCAAATACATGATAAAAATAAAATTACGTTATTGATAACCATAAAATATATATTTGATTATATTTAAATGCCGTGTCCCGTGTCCTAATTTCATAGGATGCCGTGTCCCGTGTCCGTGTCCGTGTCGTGTCCGTGTTCGTTTTGGTGCTACCTATGTAACCCACCTGGCCACCTATGCTAAGTATATTGGAAGCATATCAACAATAAAAAGAGAGAAAAATCGCCGCAAAAATTGCATATACAACTCAATATAATTTACGATAGTTATACATTTTTTTCTACTATAACGGAAAGGAGTGTGAACGATAACCTTTAGAAATACAATACGGAGTACAATATTCGAGTTCCTATTCGGCTAGAATGATCCGGAGTTGTTTGTGCCCGAGTTACGTGTTCATTTCACAATCGGGATTGCACCAAATGCAACTCTTGGAGTCGCTCCAACATTATGATGCACGAGCTGCAGTCGATCCGATCCACCAAATATCTACACCGCTGTAATCTGTGTATATAGGAGGAACGGGTTGCCGCTTCCAAAAGCTTTGATCTCTCACGAGTCACGAGTCACGCCATTTAAACCAGCAGACGATTGAATACTCGGACTTGGCAGATCGTTCAACACATTCCAAGAAATAGTAAGCTAGGCTGACATTTTGATTTCTGTTGTTTTTCAAGTATCAACGAGGACGGTGTTTGGATTTCCGACTTTTACCAAGTAGTTTCAGCATGTTATCGGTCACATCTAAAGGGGGGCTGTCATCGGTATCTTGAGTGTTTTTGTCAGTGTGTGTCAACCACGCCAAAGCTTCAATGGCAGCATTTCTTTCTGCGAGTTGCTTGTTTCTCTGAGGCTTACCGACAAATTGCATCCCCTTGAATTCCACTAATGCCCTAAAATCATTGGTTTTAAGGTGTTTTGTCTTGTATTTCGGAGCAGAATGGCCCGCCCTCATCAATAATGTCTGCAACAAGCTTTTCGGGTTTGTTCCGTCTTTCGAGAATTTACTGTCGTTGTCTGAAAGTACTACCTTAGGTTTCCTGCTTTCCCGTCCAAAAACAAATCTTCCTTCACATTCATCTCCCGATATTAGCTCCTGGACTGCGAACATAAGGTACTTGCCTTCCTTCAGAATGTCAATGGTAGGATCTTCAAGCTGCATTGTGACGACACCATTGTCATTTATTAGTAAATAGTGAGAAAACCCATCAATCATGGGATGAGAACGTAGCGATATCAATGTTTCCTACATTTTCCGTCACATATACCTCGATACGCTGATTGTAATAGATATTTCGTAATAAACAAAAGTGAAACCAATGGCCATTGGCCAACACCAATACAGCCGTCCCTGAAACTAGCCTATGTTACACCGACACATTCACTTAACTACCATGGCGCGTGTTGGACACGTGTCACAGTCCGACACGACACGACACTTCGACACTTCAATTTAGACCACAAAATAGGAAAGTTCACCCAAAATAGCCATGTCCGACACGTGTCAGACACGATACCGTGTCAGAGAGTCGGAGTAACACAAAAACTAGCTATGGAAAAACAGATGAAACATTGTAGCGAAAGAAACCAGAAGCAAGGGTTGGAGTTAAGGGAAACGCTAGAAACGTTTATTTTAAATAACCAGAAGCGCATATTTAAGTAATTACATTTTCAAGCAGCTAAATAAGGATCCAGAGTGCACGAGATAGAATAAAGAGACTCAGACGGTAAAAGATTATACCTTTGTTTGTAAGAGCTTATCGAGTTCCTCCTTGAGCTTGCAGTAGCACTCGGCCATATTAGGATCCATGAAAAAATCAACATAGCCGTTGAGCATCTTCAAGTGACCAGGCTACAAAAGCAACGAGTGTATTCATATTCTATCCACCATAACTATTACAACACACTAAAACAAAAAAACAAAACAAATAAGTGAAGCAAGACGGGTGATATAATTACCTGTCCACCACAGCTAAGAGCACCACCAAAGAGGATCAATATCGAATCCGATACAGCAGTAGAGTCACGTATGAAAACCGTGTTCACTTTTACTTTTTCTCCAAAAACTAGCCAAGGATAAGGAATTGTCTGGTAGCGTGCATTCACTGAGTTCTGAAAGAAAATAAACAATCGTCATTTCAGATCAGGTAGACAGAAAGATATTCCTCCATCCAATTTGTGTTTGGTCCCATTTGATTTCAATGGTCAAACGATGTCAAGTTCAACCGGAAATTTTTACAGTGATAATATCGAAATATCACAAATCAGATGCGAGCTATTCAACATACCGCATAGATTAAAACTTGGCCATCGTCCTTTGTTTTGAATGACATTGATGTCTCCCTGTGCTGCATGCATCAAAGACGGTACATGTCAACTAGCTGAATGGTAGTACCAGAAATTTACTGATACTGATAGTACAGATACTCACCACAACAGATGCTATCCCGGGAAACAGGCCAGAACATATAACTGCACGAACCAATGACTGGTTATGACTAAGTGTATTATTTGAGCTCACATCATCATCAATTAAACCCGCATCCTTCAATATGAAACTGAACTGGTTCCTAATGGAATGGATAGCCTGGAGTGTTTGGGAAGAAAGAAAATTTCTCCAGCAGTATTCATAAGCTGATCCTTCACGTTCAGCATCTTTCCATCCTTCATATGCACGAACAAGAGCCATATGGTCGCTGTAATCCTTAGCAGAGAACCTGGCCTTTGCTATGCCAGCTAACTGAACCAAAGATAAAGGATAGTATCAAACTGTTCTTTTGGAATTGTCAAATCTTCACATCACTGATAGTTTGTTTGAATAGAAGGAAATCAAGGCAAAGGAGAGGGATACGGTTTCCATTTGCATACAAAATTATTGACATTTCGTATTTTCAGTTTGAGTCCAATACCCCGTTGAAACATTGTGGTGAACTCGTTATGTCGGTTAGAAGATAAGTGGTTCAAATGTTTGAGTCAGATTTGGTTTCTTGCCACTCATACCTAAACCTACAGGCAACTGAGCACTCACTATTAGGAATATTAATAATAGTTGGGCCTCAACCATAACCTTAAGGTTTTGGTTGAATTGGTTCATCTATCATGGTATCAGAGCCAGTGTGACTGAAGGTCACAGGTTCGAATCCTGGCAACCTCCAAACCCCTCAAAAACCACGAAGTGGAACCAGCACACGGTATGGGTGGGCCTGTGCAAACTAACCACTCTTCAAGCCCAATGGGCATTTGAGTGAGGGAGCTTAATAGGAATATTAATAATAGTTGGTTGAGATGGTTCATCTTAAGGTTTTGGTTGAGATGGTTCATCTATCACTCACCACTTTGGTACCAACATGTACTGAATGTAAAATGTCGACCCTCCAATAATTGTAACCGTTTGACATACTTTCAGTTCACTTGCTAACCTATTTACTTCCTTTCAATTGCAAACCTTGTTTCCTTCTATTCACTTCCCCTTCGCCTTCTTTTTAACATCATAGGCAAGGTAATAATCAACTCATTCCAGTGAGGATCCTGTCATATTTGGTGACCCCTCCATACACATTTTGACACATCAGCACATTAACATATTTGTTGTATATTTTTTATTTGCAACAAGTGATGTGTCAAGATGTGTATCGAGAGTGACATGGAATGGGACACAATAATGGGACAGATAATCCTCAATGCAAAAAAAAAGGGGGACTGCAAGAAGGTAAGGAACTTACATCTTTTTTGTCCTGAGGCAAAAGAAAAGGATCCTTAACACTAAGACCTGCCACTATTGTAAGGACTGGATCAAAACAACGGAAGATCGCTCCCATAATCAGCATTTTTCCAAGTTTTGGGTCCACGGGCAGCATTGACAAATATTTGCCTGATAAGGCACATGTAGAAACTGTAAGAGCATTTTCATTTAAGCCTATAAAACCTACGGACGTGATTTAAAGTCGAGACTAACCAAGATTTGTCAAATGTTCCTCCTCGTTGAGAGCACCAATCATTTTCAGAAAGCCAATAGCATTTTGGACCTGCAAAATATATTGTCACAATTACTGATAACTGGGATTGTACAAGATACACCATATCCACGTATCCTTGATTTCTAGCTCTAATATCAAGGACAAGATTCAGTATAGTAATGATATATGCACATTAGACAGTGTTCAAGGAGGAACACAGAACGCAACTAAGAATGACTTTCAGACAGTCGCTGCTACTAATACAAAAATAAATGATATTCAGTTGAATACTTGAATATTAGTTGTCTCTTCTATGGACTGGATATTCCTGTGCACTAGTCAACATGTGCCGGTGAAATTATACTCCTCAAAAAGGCAGGGGAATAAATTGAAGAGTAAATGGCAGGTTTACATGCAAGCCACAAGCACGTCAATATAAGTGGTTTGTAGCACCAAATGAGCCAAAGTTGGGAATAAAACAAATGATTAAAGTATCAAGTGTTAAATTTACTCAACTGTCAATGGTTCTGGAGGCTGCAGAGCTGCCGACAAGAATTCTGCAATACTTACAATCTGCAAACTTTTTATTTGCAAGCAAAGGGAGTTTAAAGGAGTTCTCAGTAGCTCGGGAAGTTGGTAGTCCGCAAAAGCTTCATAAACACATCTGGGATATAAATGGTAACATTCTCCTGGCTGGACACGGCCAGCACGACCCCTCCTCTGCAATCAAAGTGATAGTAAACATGTTAAACTATTAGGAAAAGGCTACTTTACTTTGATACTTACATTGGCATCGTGTCCCATGTCCATCATTCTGAGACAACAATCCGTTATTTACTTAAAAGCCAAAATAATGAAACTTTTCACAAAATAACTGAGTCGGAATAACATAGGTAAAAGGTAGCTAGTTGTTGGATGGGCGCAACTATCTGAATAACAAAAGCATAACATGAAGTATTTGAAAGTCCAAACATGAAGAGAGGAGATATTGTGGACTCACTTGCCGAGCAGAAGCCTTAGAGATCCAGGAAGGGAGCAAACAGGGCGTGTTATTCAACGCATCATATGTCGTCTCTTTGGCTTTTCCACAATCAACAACAAACACTACATCATTTATTGTAATGCTAGCTTCTGCCATATTTGTAGCTAAAACTATTTTACGAATGTTTAGCGGTGGCCTCTCAAATATCAATCTCTGCAAAAAGTAACAATCAATGACACAGACGTCATTATCGGGAAGGGGGTGGGGGCTTTTTTAAGAAAAAAGCAAGAGAAAAGAAAATAATCGACTGAGGTGCATGAATTTTGGCTCAAAGTCAACTAAAGCAAGAAACGAAAAATGGCTATGATACACATGAAAATACCTGTTCAGATGTGGCCATCGAACCATGGCAGGTAAGTACCAAAACCCTGTTAGGGTCTCCCAGCAACGGGTGAGCTTTAAGTTGTTCCTTTAAACAATTTATATCCTCCCACCCAGTCATGAAAACCAGAACAGCACCTGCGCGCTCCTTTCGACATATATGACATAGAACAGCTTCGATGAGATTAAATCCAATGGAATCAGGGGACCAAGATGACAGAGAACCACGTGCACCAGGGCTATAGTTCTCAAAGCTTGTGTTTTTTAATGCATCCTGGAGAAACAATAACCTCAATAAGGGACTGAAATATTCACCTCAAACATTATCTGCTACGACATTATACTGAAACACGAAGAAAGCTTTGACATCAGAACCATTTACACTTTTAAGATGCGGACACAAGAAACAAGGTACTAGTAAATAACCTAGACGGTGGAAATGGGAATGCAAGAGCAATTTTTTTAGATCATGGAGAGTTTCTCGCTAAATTATTTGTGCTCTTACAATGTGGAACTACAACTGGTCAATACAATTCTCAATACTATTTTGATTATGAGTCATCTAGAAGGTTGTGTACATCCGATTCCCCTTACCTTGCCATACGTAGGAGCCTTGAGGCACCAGGGTCATGTTGCGTAGAGAAAATTTCCCTTTAACACGTTATTTAGTTACCGACATAGGAGGGAATTGGAAGCAAAGGAAGATGGAATAGAAAATTGGAAAGGGGCGGAAGGGAAAAATATTTTGTTTGGATAAGCATAGAGGATAAGGTAGGAGGTAGAACAGAGAGTATACGGGAAGGAAATGGAACTTCTAGTAAAGCACAGACCTCAACCAGTGTAGTAATCTGATTCTTCTTTTTCCTTGGCACCAATTGTTTTTGTGTCTTCCAGACTTTTTCTTGGCCATAATCATCAATTTGGTTGAATGACGTCAATTTATATCCAGTAATTTCCAGCACATCTTCTAGAAAATGTGGCCTAACAGGGTAGGTGAATCCCTGTCAAAATGGAATCATTAGAAGATCAATACTAAACTAAAAGTAATTAAACGAAAAACAAGATATGGCTGCCAAAATCTTTGTAAAAAAAGACTAAGGCCCTGTTCTTTCTAGCTTAATTTCAGCTCCTTTCAATTTTTCTTGGCTATATTTCGTTAGGTTTTATTTACATTCAATAAATTATGTTCAATTAATCTCTTCACAAAATTAACTTTTAATATAATTAAATTCAGTTCACCTCAGTTCCACTCAATTTAGTTCAACTAAGCTTTACTTCAATTAATTCAATTCAGCTCGTTTCAGCCGAAAAGAACAGGGCCTAAGTTGAAACTATTTAAACAAGAAAACAAGTTACACTAAAATAAAATGCTTCCTACTTCCTTGTTCATTTCAGAATGAGTTGTTTTACTTACCGGTATGTGAATCATTGGAGAGCCACCATAGTAACTGGAAAACAACTCCGCATTCAATGTTGCACTCATTAAAATCAATCTCAAATCTCGACGACGTGGCAGAAGATCCTTCAACACAATCAACAGAAAGTCTGTAGAAACAGCACCAGCAACAAACATCAGGATAAAGATTAAAGAACACGAGGTGCTGAGATAGAGGATTGATCAAGATTGACAAATAATACACACCTTCGTTCATGCCACGCTCATGAATTTCATCAACGAATACATGGGTGACGCCGTTTAAGTTGCGGTCACTCAGCAGGCGCCGTAGCAGAATACCACTGGTACAAAAAAGCAGATGGGTATTTTTCCCTCTCATTCCTTCTAATCGAACTTTGTAGCCAATCTAAAAAAAAGTAAGCACGAGTGATTAACTGATCATTGAGTGAATTTCTGAAAGAAGACCTAAAGATAATTAACTGATACTCTGATAGGATAACTCACAAACCATCGGTTGCCATGTGACTATTATAAATATGAAAGTAAAATGATCGAGGAAGCTAGTAAGAAGATGCTGAACGTCATAGTGTAGAAAGATCAACATCAGTTGATAGGACTTACCGAGTCCCCAAGAGGTTCACCTCTTTCTGCTGACACTCTTTCTGCAACGGCCATGGCAGAGATTCTCCGTGGTTGTGTGCAGATTATATTACAGAATGCTCCACGGCCAGATTCTATCTCTGACTCTAATATATATTGAGGTAGTTGAGTGGTCTTACCACACCCAGTTTCACCAGAAATCACAATAACCTAACAATCAAACATATAAAAGAATATATAAGTAACTTTGCACCTTAGCTAGTTAACTATATGTGATATAGATTCTTATAAACTGCAGTGCCATAGAAAAGCCCTTGCCCAGCTCTTGAGAACCGAAACTATACAGGTTAAGAAGAAGTCGGTATGTGGTTAACTCCTCATTCAATTATGAAGTTATACCAGCACACACCTGATTCTTTGCTATTGCTTGAAGTAGCCTCTCTTTCTCACTGTATGAAGGCAGTGATTTCCGGAATTTGAGCATATTCCTACCTTCAGGTGATTCCTACACGTCGAGAATATAAAGAAAACACTTAGCATTGAAACCAGCTCAGAATATCAAGAAAAACTATACTACTTCGCAGTTTTGCCAAAATAATCATGCTGCCTTTATAGTATTTCTAAATTGATCAAAGAGGACCATGTAATAGCCAGAAAGATCCAAGACAAGAACAAAAAAATGTTGGATTTGAACTGTAATTTCATACATAATTAAATGCGGCAAATAATCAATCAGACGTGTTATATAGATAGAGTCGAATTCCCCTAATATTCAACTTCTTTAATAACAACTAATTTATCCCAAGTTTCCACGAGGGTTACTTGGAACAGAAAGACTACTGGTGGACGTGGTGGTAGATTATGCTAACATTCTCTACATGTAGGCTATACCTGCCAACTTCTCTGCATATTACGCAATCTCAGGCTTCTTCTCTGAAGAACCTTTTCCATGACAGAATCATCCAACAGAGATTCTGAATTCTCAACAAAATTTAAATTCTTATCTGCTTTAGAGACACTGCCTTCGATAGAACCATCACTTTGTCTGTGAGAAATTCGATGAATTCTATCAAGATGTTCCTGGAGTAAACCTTCCACTCTCCTGTGCACACTCAATGAAATAGCCACCTGTATAGTAAAGGACACATTCCTTAGCTATCTGAACAAAGCCACAGCATAAAGATACTACCTCCATCTCAACTTTATTGTCCTCTTTGAAATTGATGATCAACTTTGACCATTGAATTCTGCCTATTATGTCGAGATACAACGACGAACATGTTTAATTTGTTAAAATAACTATTTCCTTATTATGATTTTTCAAAATTTGCAGCTATGTTTATTGTGATAAATATTGGTCAAAGACTGACATTGATTGACCACCAAAGTTAAATGTGGACAATATAAATCGGATGAAGACACACAAGAGGTAGTAAAATAAAAACATTGGCCTGGACAACCTTGCTGCACCGAGAAAAGTAGAATAAAAAGGAATTTGGAAGAAATATAATTTCTACGGAAAAAACTTGGCTAAAAACAGTAATTACCTCTCTCTGAGGCCGCTTATCATCAAGATCAGGACGATAATTTGGAAGGGGGACCTTGCTAGCAACCACCACTTTCCCATATATCTCACTGAAAACATAACAAAAGGACTGTTAAAAAAGACATCATACAAAAGTGTACACGTGGGAGGATGATAATGTTTGCGTCATACCAGTAAAGCCCCATTCTTCTAGCGAGATTAGATATCTGCTCAAAATCCCTTCTATCTCGTTTATCCCTTGACACAACCTCTTGGTCTTGTTCATTTCGTTGGAGCATGCCAAGTTTCCATTTCCACTCATCAACGTTGGCAACTGAGGATGATGCCTAGCAATGAAATGGGATATATGTCAAAACTATACGCTGCGTAATTCATTTTGGTTTAACCAAATAGCTTTTCTTAGACAAGGCATATTGATCATACCACTAGAAAAAGAGGCCTCGTTACACCTCACTCCCATATCATAAACTAAGCATTCCCGTGACTTAGTACAATACAGATGTGGCAATATGCTTGCCCTTTTTCATCTAACCTTCAATAACCGCAAAACCACCACAACACCGATTAAAATTTCCTAGACAAGGCATTTTGCCACGAGCCATATAGATCATACCACTAGAAAAAGAGGCCTCGTTACACCTCATTCCCATACGATAAACTAAGCATTCCCGTGACTTAGTACAATACAGATGTGGCAATATGCTTGCCATTTTTCATCCAACCTTCAATAACCGCAAAACCACCAGAACACCGATTAAAACTTCCTTTTGATATCAAGCATAATCATACATTTCTCCAGCAAGCTAGTTCAATCATATGCTCTTATTCTCCATATTTCTAGCGTCATTGTCTTTGATAATACCTCCACTACTTTCACTAGTAAACCAACCACTAGAGCTGCAGCTAATCCGCCATTTCGCCCTATTGCTATAGTAATCACCCGAAACAAATGCATATCCAATTCAAAGATAATGTAACATACAAACCCACCATTATTCCGATTCCTAACACAAAATAAACGACTCCGTCTTGTTTCAGACGGTCTTAAGCTTAAAACATACGGAATTATCATTACAGCTACAGCATAACTAGTATGAAAAGAGACCGTCTTAAGCTTAGGACGATCACCCGCTATAAAAAGCACAAATTTCATCACTATATTACCAATATCAAGATCAAATTAATCATCCAAATACATCAAAAAATCAAAATGTTTATTTTTTTCTAGCAAGAAAAACCACTAAATAATCACCAAAAATAAGAGAAATTACCGTGTGCGAATCGAAATCACAGTCATATTCATCATCAGAGAACTGCTCAACAGGATACCCAGAAAAATGACGATTTTGCGAGAGAAAATGACAGCAATTCGACAAAACTCCCAAACTTGAAGTACAATTAGGTTGCTTAATTACATTAGAACCCAGAAAATTGAAAAGGGCATTGCTTGAAATCAAAAATTTACGAGTTTTGGAAAGAGAGTGCACTGATTTTCCACATTTTAAGAACAATTGAAGCTTAGGATGCATTCTAATGAATCAAACATGGGTTTAACTCCATGCCCGAAGTAATTGTAGCTGTAATTTGATTTCTATTTGCTGGGAAATTAAATTGGGGAATTAAAATTGTGTTCTTTGATTAAGTAATAATCTTAATTGGATTAAGATTGTTGGGATTTTCCGTTGAAATTAGGGGTTTAGGGTTTATCAGTTTGTTTTACTTGGAGGTCTACTGATTAAAAACATTGGAGTTTCGAATTTTTCCGAGTTTTTTAAGAAACCGTCCCTCACTGCCGAGAGCTAGTCTAAATATATTAAAAACTAATTAAAATATCGACAAAAATAAACTAAAAATGTACTTCTCTTAATTAGTTTTCCAATTTTTTTTACTTTTTGAGAATAACATTTATATTTTTGACACTCAAATTAATCAGAAAGTCGAACAAACTCGAAACTTAATTAGATTGCACGAAAAAGTATCTCATTAGTCAATTTGGATATAAAATATACTAATCTTAGTAATCGTGTAGAAGTCGAGTAATAGCAACAAATATTTCATTTTTGGGATAAAATGTGACGGAAAAATTATTATATATACCTTTGAAGACGACATTTTGTCGATCGATTTTTAGTTCTGAGTAGCAAAGACTTTGTAATCGGAAAATTCAAGTGAAATTCATTGTAATATTGTAATAACACACAGAAACAGGCATTTATTTATTATAATTATCAACATAATCACACTTTCACAAGTATAATACATTTTGTTTACGCAACTTTTGATTAAATAAAATACTTATAATCATAACCGAACTTAATTGAAATAAAACGTAAATAAATTAAATTAATCACTTAATCCCAAAGAATATGTTATGGAAGCTCCAAGTGCAACAATTACTAAAATTGCAGCACCCATGTTCACAAGAAGTTGTCTATCGTCGTCCAATCTTCTTGGCATATGACCTTTTGCCATATTTTTCAAGTTCGAAAATCCTTGACTTTCGTTAATTTTGTCGACGATATTATCCTTTACACGATTAATAACACCGTCATTCATCTTGTGTTTCTCACTTGCATTGAGATCACGTCCCTCGTGTTTTTGCTTGTTGATCTCGTTGTTTTTGTTTAGATTTGTTGGGAATTCTTCATGTGTAACTCTGTTCGAGTTAATATTGGGTGTGTTATGTAACTCATTAGGTTGATGTTCACCTGCACCTTTTAAAGGATCTGGGTGTTGAGGGATATTGCTCGTTTTTGGTGATTTTTCCGTCTTTTTAAGTAATGCAGGGATTGGTGGCAAATCCACTCTTGATTCCTGAGGTTTTTGATGCATGAAAGAAGATGGTGTTGCACTTGATAAGGGAGGATCGCGTATCTTCTGGACTTCTTTTTCAACTATTTGTTGATTACTTTCAACTTTTGGGTTTTTATTCGGCATAATGATTCTTAAAGTTCCATCCTCAAACTTGGCACGAATTTCACTTAGATTGCAACCTTCGGGAACAACAACCTCCTCTTGGAAACGACTCCATCGATTACCCTCAACAAGACGCTCTCCATGAACTCTGAGAACTCCCTTGCTCTCGGCAATGATCCTAATTTGCTCTTTGACAAATCCTGTATTTTCACAAGACGAGTTATATGTTAAGTCCACTTTTCTCCTACTTTGATGTTGTGAAAACCATGAATCATAAATCTAGAGAAAACAAGATAGTAACAGAGAGCTAACATTTCAAATCTAACCGAGTCACATCACAATAAAGGGCAGGTAGCTTCAAGCTATAACATACTCCTTAAATAATATTAAAATGAACATAACTCTAACAACTAGGGGTGTAACCGAGCCGATTGAGTTCGAGCACGGGTAGGCTTGGAATCGGCTCAGAAGTTTGAGCTTGAGCTCAGAATCGGCTCGGAATTATCCGAGCTTAAAAAATCAAAGCTCTGAATCAGCTCAGATTAGGCTCGAGCTCAACTCGAGCTCTATTCGAGCTCGGTTAAATAATTTTTTTTCTTTACTTTCTTAAACTTGTAAGTCAAAATAAAAATAAATATATTTTAATACAAATGCAAATATAAAATACTTATCATATATAAGAAACATATGATTATAAATGTTAAAATGAATTTTTACGAGGAACAATAAAAATTACAAAATGACAAAATAGCTAAAAATAATAGAACAAACGAGCCTAACCGAACTTCCGATTTCGAGCTCTACTAAGCTCGGAATCGGCTCGGATTTGATCCACCCCGACTCGAAATCGGCTCGGAATTAGTTTTGACCGATTTCGAGCCGAGCTTTGACCGAGCTGATTTCGAGGGCTCTACGAGCCGACTCTGATCATTTACAGCCCTACTAACAACAAGCCATGTAAAAATACAAATGTAATTTACCGGGGAGATGATAAAACAATGAATCGACACCATTTTCATGTTTCCATTCCGATGCGGGCTTAAAATCCTCATAAACCGGCCGAACACCAACCCTAGGCCGCCTAGCCGCCGCTGCAGCACCACCTCTCGACCTAATGCTAGACATTTTTTTTCTTAGAAATTGATTTAATTAACAATGTATAATATAATAAGTTGGATGATCTATACAAACAATTACAACTCTATATATATACACACAAATTGTTCAATCAATAATTTTAGTAAATTGATTGTATAATAAATATTAATTGATTGTTTATGAATGAAACAATTCCAAATTGTTGGAGTTGGAATTGGTTTATTGGTGTTTTAATTTAATTTACAAGGTATATACATATGCATACATTGTTGATCAATCCTACTGCAAGGCACAAGGTTCTTTCCCTTTATTAAGAAGTGATTCCTTCAATTTTCTTATTCTGTTTACACCATGAGCTTAATTAATTAATTAATTGGCTGGTTTCGCTCCGATGAGTTCGTTTTATATGAACCGGCTCATAAACAAACACGATAATATAATTTTTATTATTTTAAATGGAAACAAAAATTGGAAAACTATTATTCATAATACTAACGGATAGATTATTAGTAGGAATATTAATAATAGTTGGGCTTCAACCATCACCTTAAGGTTTTGGTTGAGATGGTTCATCTATCATGGTATCAGATCCAGTGTGACCGAAGGTCACGGGTTCGAATCCTGGCAACCTCAAAACCCCTCAAAAACCACGAAGTGGAAACCAGCACACGGTATGGGTGGGCCTATGCAAACTAACCACTCTTCAAGCCCAATGGGCATTTGAGTGAGGGAGCGTATTAGGAATATTAATAATAGTTGGGCGGCTTCGTTCAACCATCACCTTAAGGTTTTGGTTGAGATGGTTCATCTATCAGTTTGAAACACAAAAGGTTTTGGTTGAGATGGTTCATCTATCAGTTTGAAACACAAAAATTCTATTCTTGTATAAGACAGTCTTACGCAAGAGTCTAAACATTAATTATCCACGTTTATTTTTATATTAGATCATGTATTTTTTTGTAGTGTGTAATAATTGGTTATATCTATTTAAAAGGTATTATAGGATTGACAAAAATATACAATTAATGGATTATTCAATTGTTTGTAATTTTGTATATACAATCTGTTTAATATTGTAATAGAGTAACAAATACAGATCTTCTCGATATATAAGAACAAGAAGTGAACAAAAAAATCAAACTTAGATGCCCTAGATACAAGAGAATTTTAAAAGTCTAATAGATTAGAAATGATGAATTTGCAATAGTTCAATTTGTAATAAAATGTAGCCATTTGGTCAAGTGGTAGCTCGTAGTGTGTAGTTTACCTGACCTAAAACGGTTAACCCGAGACCTGAAGTTAACTCAACTACAGAGTCCAAATAAGACTTGTAATCCCAGTTGATCGTACTCGATAAGAACTTGACCCTAACTTTGTAAACCCGTGTGTTCTCCATCCCAAAATAACTCAATTCAGTTTTCAAAACCACCCGATTTGAAATTAAACCAATAACGAATAACTCAAATAGTTGACCTAAAATGGTTAATTTAAAATCAAGGTTAGATATTTGTTAAAATCGATACTTAATTGCCATACTTAATTTATATATTTGAAATCAAGCAAGACATTACTTTTGTTAGATTAAATGATACTCGTAAAACATTATTCATGGACTTTGACAATCCGACATAGTAGCATGAAATGACCCAACTCAAAATACTCGAAACTAACCATAACTGATAACTCCATAAATAACCTACTCGGTAAAACCTTTCCCAATTATATTGTCCCGAAACCAACCATAACTTCGTAAGCAACCTACTCCGTAAAACCTATCCAATTGTATCATCTCGAATACATGAGACGTTGTAACTTGTAAGTAGACGTTCAATCCAAACCTGACTCGACTCCACTCGACTCGACTCGACTCGACTCGGCTGGGCTGACTTAACAAGTCTTGATCTATTCTCTTTACAGTTTTAACTAACAACAGTGTAGCAAGCATTCCGTTCGTCACCAATTAATCAAACTCTTCCACATTTCCCAACCAAATTAGGGTTCATCGTTAAACCCTAACCACCATGTATCTCCGCCATCTCCTCCGCCGCCGCCGCCACCTTCTCCTCCTCCCACATCTCCCCACCACCGCAACAACCACCGTATCAACCACCCCCATCGTCAACCCAGCCTTATTCTCCATCTCCAGTCTCCCTAAACCCTACCACTCCACCCCTCCTCTTTCCACCACTGCCACCGCAGAAACAACCGTCGCAACAACCGTCGCAACAACTGCCGCAACAACCGCCGTGGAAGCCGACGAAGACGAAGACACGGCCTCCATGAACGAGTTCCTCTCACGTTTTGTTCACTCAATGCGATCAAAACTAACCGAAGCATACCCTGAGTGCGACAAAAACACAATTAACTCCATGCTTATCCTCGTCGTCGACAAGCTTGTAGCTCAGATGGAGAGCAGTGGCGGATTATTCGAGAACATGTCCATCATTGATGAATTCGGAAACGAAGATCTTACGAGAACAATGTTGGAGGTTGGTAATACTGTATTCCAGGAAATGGAGAGAGAAAAGAAGAAGAAGAAGTTTAAATATTATTTTCAATCTGAAGAAGTTAAAGCTATGGTGCGATTCGCGCGTGAAATCGGTGTTCAAGGCGATATGTTGAGGGAAATGAGGGTTAAATGGGCGAAGGAAGAGATGGAGAATGCCGAGTTTTATGCAGAATTGAAGGAACTCAAGGAAGAAGCTGAAAAAGCCGAAAATGCCGAAAAATCGGAAGATGCCGAAATGCACATTGTCGAAGGCGGTGTGGAAGGCGAAAATGTGGCGGATAATGCGAGGGAGGGATTGCCGAAACGAAGAGGGAAGTTTAATTATAAGCTGTACGGATTGGATTTGTCAGGGGAGAAGTGGAGGGAGGTGGCAGAGAAGGCGCAGGCAGCGGACGAAGTGATTTGGCCGAGTGAGGCGAAGGCGATAACAGGGAAATCTAAGCTGGTTACGGAGAAGATATTAGGGTTAGGGGAGGATTATGAGGAGGGTTATTTTTCGGAATTGTTGCAGGAATGGATCGAGTTGTTGCAGCCTAGTAGGGTTGATTGGGTTGCATTGCTTGATAATGTTAAGGCCCGGAATTATGCTGTTTATTTGAAGGTATAATTGCTGTTGATTTACGCGGATTTGATGAAATTGGGATTTAAAACTGTGCTTTAGAGATTTATTTGTCTGTTGATTTTGTTGTTGATAATGCGTTTGTATGGTATATGTTTCACAGAATGTCGATAGGCAGACGGATGGCAATTGATGTTTTTGTGGATTGTTGTTGATAATTGTTCGACAATATATGATTTGTGAAATTTCCGTGTTTTTGGTGGTGTAGGTCGATTGTTTTCGACAATCACAAAATGTAGTTTTTGAGCAGATGTCGATTAGTTTACTGATAAAGTCACGAGGGGTGATGCTTATGACGTGAGTGCAAGTCCCTTCATTGACGTATGGCAATTGATGTTTTTGTGGATTGTTGTTCATAATTGTCCGAGTCTTTGATAGTATATGATTTGTGATTTTTCTGTGTATTTGGTGGTTTAGGTTGACTGTTTTCGACAATTCCATAATGTAGTTTTTTAGCAGATGTCGATTAGTTTACTGGTAAAGTCACGAGGGGTGATGCTTATGACGTGAGTGCAAGTCCCTTCATTGACGTATGGCAATTGATGTTTTTGTGGATTGTTGTTCATAATTGTTCGAGAGTATATGATTTTGTGAATTTTCTGTGTATTTGGTGGTGTAGGTCGATTGTTTTCGACAATCACATAATGTAGTTTTTGAGCAGATGTCAGACTAGTTCAGGAGGGGCGATGCTTATGACGTGAGTTCAAGTCCCTTCTTCATTAAAATCGCCATTGCGGCTCCCTTTAGATCAAATATAAATAAATGTAGTTTTTGATCTTGCCCGCTATAGTAGAGGCCGATTGTGTTCTGTTTACTTGGAAGGTGGAAGGATAGGTCGATTATTTGACCATGACTGCTATTGTGGTGGTCGATTGGTTTCTGTGGACTTGGGAAGTTGGACAATCACATAAATGTAGTTTCTGATCTTGCTTGCTATTGTAGTGGTCGATTGTTTTAGTTAATCATATGAATGTCGGTTTTTTATCCTTGCCTGCTATTGTAGTCATTACACTTGTTGAATGCTGAAGTTCTGTGTCCGAGTTTTAATTCTTTCGAGTGAATATTTACTTCTTTTTTTGTGTTGCTTGCTAAAGTGATTGTATCATTATTGCTGACAGTAAAGTTGCTCGTCACGGAATTTAGTTCTTTCCATGAGTCGTGGAAATACGCCTTGTGTTTTAAGGCAAAGAGGTGACTTGCTAACTGAAATGAGACATGTTTCCGGCAATCGAGCAGCCTCTTCAGAAAGGGGTCAGTTTTAAAGACAAATAAGCTACACTGACTAAAGTGAACCATTTGCCTAAACAAGTTAAGGCACTCTGATTATAATTGAAGGTTGGATGGTTTTTATTCGAGACGTGTAAAATCTTCCGTCTTTGACCATTTTCCCATCCTTCCAAAACGTTGATCGTGTAAAACTTTAATTTCAATTGAGTTGTGAATTGTAGGTTTGGGTATGATCCAATATTTGTAGTTTCTTGCTGTTGTCTGTCACGTACTCACGTTCAAATCCATCTGACATTTTTTTGGCTTGTTGATGCTATATGCTCCATAGACGTGTTTCTCATCATAGTTTATGTCAATCTTAAAATTTCTACAGATGGCCGAGCGTGTGCTGGATGAGCCTACTTTCCAATCAGATATCCGAGACTACTCTCTACTCATTGACGCTCATGCTAAAAAGAACCGGACGGAGGACGTAGAAAGATTCCTGAAGAAGATGAGTGAAAAAGGACTGATCCCTGATGCTATAATATTGACAACTCTAATACACTTATACAGTAGGGTCAATAACATTGATAAGGCTAAAGAGGCCTATGAAGCATTGAAGACTCAAGGGCTCATGCTCGATGCGAAAATTTACAACTCCTATATGATGGTTTATGTGAATGCGGGTCAACCCAAGGCAGCTGAGGACATTCTGAGAAAAATGGAGGCTAAAGGCTTAAAGTCCTCGAAAGATATCTATATGTCCATCTTGCAAGCATATGCAGACCGAGGCGATACTAATGATGCTGAGCGAATTGTGACCAGTATGCAGTTTTCCGGGTTCCAACTAACTGCGGAGTCTTGCACTCTGCTCATTCAGGCATGTGCCAGGACTGGTAATCCCGCCAACGCAAGACGCAATTTTGACCACATGATGAAACTCGGGTTCAAACCAGATGACAAAAGCACTTCAATGTTAATTTCTGCTTATGAGCGGAGAAACGAACTAGACAAGGCGTTGAGTCTTCTTGTGCAAATGGAAAAAGACGGGTTTGAGCCCGGAATCTCTACCTACTGTGTTTTAGTTGATTGGTTGGGTAAGTTGCAGTTAATCGATGAAGCCGAGCAACTGTTGACTAAAATTTCTCAGTTGGGTGAGGCCCCGCCGTTTAAGTTACAAATAAGCCTTTGCGACATGTACGCAAGGACTGGGGACGAGAAGAAAGCACTTCAGGCCTTGGGAGTTTTAGAACGTAAAAAGGATTTATTACAACAAGAGGAGTTCGAGAGAATCATACTAGGTCTTCTGCATGGCGGGTTTGAGACCGAGGGCCGTAGAATACTGAAGCTGATGGAAACCCAAGGGTTTACTCCGTCCGAATCTATCAACATAAAGCTCATGGCAATTGAATCAATGAAAGGAATTAGTATGAACAATAGACCAAGGAGATATAATTAGGTACGTTTGAACTCGCTATTTTGCTGCAGAAACCCATAAAGAACGCTGTATTCACGCCCTACAGCACTTTGAATGTCGTTCTTGCTTCCGTCTTACGTATGTAGGCCTCGTGCATTTTGTTTTGGGTAGTTCTTAGAAATCTCGTTTAGCTATGGCAGTGGCTTTGGTTGCTCGTATAGCCGAGCTGTTTTTTTTCTTTTATACATTTCACATTTGTTCATGAATAAATTTTTTCGGTGACTCTTGTATGAAACGGAGATGTATCCAAATCCTTGTGTAATCGTTGTCTAATTATATGGCCGAGCAGTTTCTGTTTTTTTACTTCCGCTTCCATTTATTTCCATTTCTGATTTCTTCTGCGCAGGCGCGCAGCCGATTCAGGAAAGATTTATTTGTAATTTAAGGATCCCCTGATCAAGTTAATTAAGGTCAAATTAACACGCTTTGTTAAACCAATTGCTCAGAAACTGAAGTTAAGTGAATTTAGGCCCTGTTCTTTTGGACTGAAACTTAGCTGAACTGAACTGAACTGAACTTATAGGATCTAAACTGAACTGAACTGAACTTATAGGAACTGAACTGAACTTATAGGAACTGAACTGAACTGAACTTATAGGAACTGAACTGAACTGAACTTATAGGAACTGAACTGAACTTATAGGAACTGAACTGAACTTATAGGAACTGAACTGAACTTATAGGAACTGAACTGAACTGAACTTATAGAATCTGAACTGAACTGAACTTATAGAATCTGAACTGAACTTATAAAATTCGAACTTAATTAACTTTATTTTAATTTAATTAACTATTATTATTATTATTATTGTTATTATTGTTGTTATTCTTATTCTTATTCTTATTCTTATTATTGTTGTTGTTGTTGTTCTTCTTCTTATTATTATTATTATTATTATTATTATTATTATTATTATCCAATATATGACATTGATAAAAGAATTAGTCTAAAACACAAGGTAGTTTAAAACATTTTTAACTTTGTATATAATGGTTTGTTCATAGTTCATACATTATACTACAATTACATTAGATAAAAAATAATTCACTATTACAATTTTCTCTAACCATTTATTTTCTCTAACAATGGTGATGAAGAAACTGATTAATGGGAGAGTGACAATTGGTGAGGGTGAGGGTGAGGGTGAGGGCGTCGTATGTTGAGTTGTTGTTTTTTGGCATTAATGAGGATGATAGTTTGACATTAATTAGAGAGTAAAAGACGGGTAAATTATTAATGAGTTATTTTTTTTTATAGATGACGTGTATCGTATAATTAAAAGAAATGTTTGTATCGGTTGTTAAAAATAATACTCCGTATATAACTTTTCTTAATTGAGTTTATATGAACTGAACTTATAGGAACTGAACTGAACTGAACTTATAGGAACTGAACTGAACTGAACTGAACTTATAGGAACTGAACTGAACTGAACTGAACTTATAGGAACTGAACTGAACTTATAGGAACTGAACTGAACTGAACTTATAGGATCTGAACTGAACTGAACTTATAGGAACTGAACTGAACTTATAGGAACTGAACTGAACTGAACTGAACTTATAGGATCTGAAGTGAACTTAAGTTAAGTGACTTGAAGTCCAAAAGAACAGGGCCTTATCTTCAGTTTAATTGAAATCGAGTTATTGAATATTGTTCATTTTGAGAACGAAATGCTTGCCCTTTATGTTCTTATAACGAGGGTCGTGATTTGGTCACGCTACCTCCATGGCTTATCATATCACGACCCTCGTTACCTCCATGGAGGTAACTTATCATATGATAAGTTACCTCGTTGCTACTAAAAGATCGGGATTCCGATTTTCCAATAGGATCAAACTTATTAACTTCAAAACGTACCGTGTTTTTTTACCGGTTACCCCTTTCAAATTAAGCTTCTCATAATTTCAATAAATTGAGTAAATTATTTTGATCACTTGGATCCCGTAGCGTAGCGTTCCGTATATGCTACCTGATCCATTATCCTTCCAAATGAAGGGGCTGGGACTGGTTTTACTATAACTGTGTAGCTTGACAGTTGACACTCTCGACAGTCGTTAGTCGGCAACCACCAAATGTTAGCGGTAAGCGAGTAATATACGGTTAGGAGGAAAGGTAAACGGCTACGACTTGAGAGGAAGAAAGTCGAAGAAATTAAACTAAATTCAAAATAATGAATAAAACAAGAACAAGTGAAAAAAAAATCATAGAAAATGAAGAAGTATCTGATTGACTAAATCTTGGGAACCGAATTCGGGTCGGATTAATTCAACTCGTTATAATGCCTACCAAAAGGATACTAAACTCGGGCTGAAACCATTTTCGCAAAAAAAAAAAAAAAAAAAATTTACTCAAACCAACATTCCATTGCTGCAAAATCTCGAGGGTAATGCAGTAGTTGGGCAAGAGACGAGTTTACGAAAGCACGGCCATGACATCGGACACTGTTAGTGCAATGTAGACTGAGCCGTCGGCACCTTTGAAGTCATTACCGGCATACTTTGAATACATCACTGTGTTCCCTGTCGAAACTGGTAATGCCTGTCGGTTGCCCTCCCCGTCCAGGGCACCAGGTCCAACTGCTACTACCTGTAAATAAAGGAGAGTCGTAACAAAACCGCTCTGCGTTTTTCAGTTAATCGCTCAAATTGATCGAAAACAAAGTCTACTGCAAGACATTGGCTTGAGACCAGGAGCCGTCGTAGGAATTATTACTAGATTACATGCCTTTTATCTAGAGCTGGCAAAAACTGATTCGACCTGTCTGAAACCCGACCTGATACAACTCGGAAATTGGGTGGGCCAAAACCGACCCGACTCGATAACCGATAGCAATTATTACTGGATCACATGCCTTTTACCTAGAGCTGGCAAAATCCGATTCGACGTGTCTGAAACCTGACTGATACAACTCGAAAATTGGGTGGACCGAAGCCGACCCGACTCGATAAATGATAGCAGCCTTATTTTGTCCAACCCGAACCCGGCCTGAACCGACCCGTGACCAGATATTTTCTCAACTCGATAAATCGAACAGACCTAAACCAAACCTATCGCTGACCCTTTATAACCCAAACCCGGCATGGTCCGACCCGTTTTGACCCGACCCGCAACAAACCTGCGTGACCCGATTGCCACCTCTACTTTCACTTATTAGGATTAGGAAGCATCAGTTCTGTAGTATACACAATAAGGCACAATGTTCAAAGGTGGGAGTATTACCGTTCCGATTGAAGGTCTCTCCTTGGCTGATTCAGACAGGTACAGTCCCCCAGCGGTTTTTTGCTCAGCCTCGGCTACCTGTAGATACAAAAATCGAATGCAAAATGTAAATGTGTCCTGGAAAATATGAAAGCGGGGCTGAAACGTACTTCCTTTTAATTTCAAGTCACCATCATTATCCCCGCTAAGCAACCACGAAAGCCCCGTGTCTCCCAAGAAGGCCTTGTCTACACACCGTTTGAGACCAGTGGGAAAGGGCGGTATGCAGACAACGCCCTCTTAGGAAACGGAGACGATAAAGCCTAAAGGTTTCACTGAAAATGGCCAAAGCAAGCTATGGAGACAGGAAAGCAGAAGAAAATCTCTTATACAGTCACTGAAAATGGCCAAAGCAAACTTTTCGTTGAAGACGGACACTATTGTGAGAGAAGTGTCTCCGTCTTCAGCTTGTGACAGATATTATTCGCCACAAGCAAGACTCTTTGAACAACACATCATGGAAGTGGCACTAAACGCACAAAAAAACACGTTAGCCAGATTCACCAACCTTGATTAAAACTCGGTCGTTTAAAGGTTTAAGGTCTTTAATATCATTAGTTTCTAAGACGCCAATTATATCATCTTCCGTCACTATAAGATGATTTAGTCCATCAACTTCTACTTCAGTTCCCACATACTTGGAATATACAACTTCCTTGCCAATCTACACAGTCAAACACGTAAAATCAGTCTACATATCAATTACGTGCAGGAACAATACGTGCACGGTGCACCTACATAATCAAGGAACGACGCATCTACCTCGACAGCAAACGGGAGTCTGATATCACCGACTTTCTTCCCTGAACCTAGAGCGACTACTTCACCCGCTTGTTGTTTCTTCTGTGCTGATGACGGAAGAAAAATACCGCTGCTAGTTTTCTCCTCAACCTTCTGTACCTTTATCAGAACTCTGTCCCCTAGCGGCTTGATTGACGTATACTGTCCGACAGAAAGGTAAAACACGAGTTATATCTCATATACTAGTAAACCCATCAAGTTAACTTTATTTTCCCGCTTTTGGGTTAGTCTCTTGCAAAACCGGTTAAGGTGTTGCTTTGTGACTGTGAGGTCACGGGTTCAAGCCCTGGGAGCGGCCTATTGCCAAAAAATGGCAAGGGAAGGCTTACCCCCATTACACCCTTGTGGTGGGGCCCTTCCCCAGACCCTCGCCTAGCGTGGATGCTATCGTGCACCGGGCTGCCCTTTTTGGGTTAGTCTCTTGCAAGACCGTCTCACATATAAAACCTACGACACACTGTTTGAGATCTCGTTTCTTTTGAGAATTTGTGATTTGTTTTGAACCTTTCAAATGAATTCACTACTGTTCTATTATCGGGTACGAAACAACCCACACTATCACTTCACCCTCATCCGACCAAAAAGTAAATGAAATGAATTCAACGAACGCATGCCGTATGTTTCAGGAAACGAATATGCACGGTTTAAGCTAACCTTGGCTGCAGATACTGAGACAGCACTAACAATCAAACCACGGAACGACCTCCTAGCCAAATTCGGGTAAACTAGAGAAACATTAACACTTGGAGAACCTCTAGATGACCAAAGGCCTTCATGTGAAGGTAAATTTTTTAGTGTTAAAGCAGCAGCGCTTGTAAGCTGAGTTGCTGCCATTCCTGCAGCAAAAACAGTCATAAAACATGATCCGTCAAATGCGAATAGAGATTCAACTGCAAGCAATATTGCCCGAAACTGTCATTGCTCCATCAACAAATGAAACCGTGACGAAAGCTAATACTCCGAGAATAACAATTAGTCTCCCTTAAGACGGTAATATCGTCTTTCTATGTTACTCCGACTCTTATAATTTCCTCACGTACCCGTGTCCGACATTCGACACTCGGACATGGGTATGACACATGAACACCTCATTTTAGACCAAAATGTACATATTTTTCTATAAAATAGCCGAGTCCGACACTGGGGCACGTACCCGTGTCAGGTACTTCTAAACGAGTTTGAGTAACATAGTCGTCTTTACAAAAATGGTTCAAGTACCATACCACACAGTTTTTTTCCATTTCCAAGTGTTTTGCTTTATGTCTTACTCTTACCTATCTATTTGACCCCTTTTTCAGTTAAAAATATATAGCACCGTCTTAAATAAGCATTTGTGAATAATACTCCGTATAAGAAACGGAATAACGTAATTTACTCACGCAACAAAGTCCAATTTCACGACATTTTCAGCTCCGCGAGGTTTAGGGTCAAATGGACAATAGAGTTTTTGCAAAGTTCCGTTCCAATCATTTATTTACCTTTGATTAAAATACCCCTCACATACAATGCATGAGACGAAAGAAGTACATTGAACATGGCAGATAAGTCTACCGTGTATGCGTGTACTCCCTCCGTCTCAATCATTGTGAGCCTTTACAAAAACTGCATTAACCTAAAACTCTAAAAGCTCACAAAGCTGAAAATGAGGATAATAAGGGAAAAAGTTTCAATTTATTTCCCCAAAAATTCAATTCAATTAATCAAAAACATCACTCATAATAATTAAATTCAATCAAATGAGCAAACCCAATTCATAACTACTCATCTCTAGTGGCGGAGCCATAATTTTAGGTCAGCGGGGCGAAAATTTTCAGTGGGGACGGAAGGGTAATATTACAAGAGCCCCTAAAAAAATCGTAATTTTTAACTAAAAGTTTCGAAATTTTCAAATGCCATCGGGGCTCTCCACTATCCGCTAGCCCCCTCGCTCCACCACTAAAACTCTTATTTCAATTTTCTTACAAATCCTAGACGCTCATTTCTTCCCCTCGCATTTTGCACGAGAAATAAGGAAATGATTATAGACCGTACAAAACACACTACCCACGATAACTCATTTCTTCCCCGACCATTTTGCACGAGAAATAAGGAAATGATTCTGGACCGTACAAAACCCTCTACCCACAATAACTCATTTTTCTCCCGACCATTTTGCACGAGAAATAAGGAAATGATTCTGAACCATACAAAACAGAGAAGAAAATCCGACTACCATAACAAAAAAAAGAAAGAGGGAAGGGAATATTCCGTAATTATTGACCGAGACGGAGGGAGTAACTAAAAAAAAAAAAGGAGGTAGAAACTAACCAAGAGTTGAAAATAGGTGAGAAGGAAAGAAATGGTGTTGAGGAATTTGGTATGGAGTTGTTAGAACATAGAAGTGAGTGTAAATGGTAGTTGAAGGGGTTTATCCTTAACATTTGAGGTTGGAAGCTTCTAGAAGGTTTTTATTTTAATGAATATATTGGAATAGTTTGTGTTATTTAACAACCAAGTCGTTGTAGTATAGTGGTAAGTATTCCCGCCTGTCACGCGGGTGACCCGGGTTCGATCCCCGGCAACGGCGTTTTTTGTTTTTTTTTAATTTTCGCTATATATTTACCTTTTTCCCAAAATAAGTTTAGATTTACAGTTTTACGGTTTTATCCGTTCTTGAGTCTCGTATTATAATTCCTTGTGATTATTACATTTGAGGTAATATTTTTAGCATACATCGTATTTAAGTGTCGGGTCTTCGCCAATGTTATAAGAACGGATGCTCAGCCCGTTTCTATAAGATTGGTGAAGGGTTTGAATTTGATCCCCGAGAAGGCGATAATGACCAACATTGTTTTTAATATTTATTTACTCCTTTAGCAACATAAGTTTAGTTTTACAGTTTTCCCCTTTAACGGCCTCATATAGTTTTTAGTATACTTGTATTTAACTGCGAGTCTTGGAATCCTTTTTACTATATGAGTATCTAACAACGAACATTTTCTTTTACTATAGTTTTACGGTTTTACCCCTTCATTAACGTGGTATTAATTCCTTTTACTATATGGTTAAGGTTTTTAGTATATTTTGTATTTAACTGCGAGTTTTGAAATCCTTTAATAAAAGACGTTATCTCAAGTCGGGACGGATTAATTTGAACCTTTCACCAATCGTGTAGGAACGGGTGCTCGGCCCATTGGTTATCGACCTTATCGTATATTTGAAGTGAGAAAGGAAGAACATTTGTAGCTACTATCCAACCACCTATCAAGGGTGGTTTGGAGCTACATTTGTACAGTAGTTATGTTACGGAACTTGAATTCGACAATGATTTGTCTATTACACTTGTAAAGAAGAGTATCGCAGCTGCAATTATTGTTAGAACACGGGAACAACGACAAGTGTTTAAAACAGCCAATTTCCCGGACTATCTCCAGTGTATCCGTTCATCCATGTCTGATGTATATGCATCCATGTATACCCATCAGCCTGAAATTCGAGTACGTGAGCTAGACTGTCATGCTCAGTTTACAGAGGCCAGCGAGACGAGGTTTAGCAGATTTGTTAGAAGTTGAAACTGTACCTTTGAGTTTAGTAGAACTGTGGTTAAACAGCAACGCCGCTCCTCACCTACATCAACCTCAAATAGTTATATTAGGATCGAACATTTATCCTGGCGCATGGTGCCTCAAAGGCTTTTGCTCACGAATAAAACTGCAGATAAAAGGGAAAGTGTCATAAGAATCGAGTCATCTTAACAGTAAGATGACCGATGACACGACTGTCAAACCAAAATTCTCAACCGTGGGAATTTCTGACTCGGAAATCAGGGGAAGAGAAACTATACATGTTATTTGTATTATGACACTTCATGTAGATTACTGGCGTAATTTGGATAAAAACGAGGTTAGTGGACAGTCAATAGCACAGTCGAGGCAACAACGGGTTCTCTGTTCCCAATCCAGAAAGCATAGAAAGCAAACTCGTAATTACCTGATTGTTCCCATTTATCGAATTTCACAAGCCATGTATCAGACCCAATCTGAGCAGAACTAATTCGATCCAACCACAACCAAAAGCTGCACCCTTTCTTATTCCCGTAAGCATTCTCGAGTGCAGTTAAGCATTCATCAAAACATTTCTGAACTCCAGAAGGGTGAACAAAGACACCGGATGGATGCTGAATTGAAAAATAAAACAAGCAGAGTAAGTAACAGGTAAAGAATAGGAACTCATTCCGAATAAAGCCTAACCTAGCGCGATCAGCAATAACATCCCAACCTATTTCTCCCTACCATAAGTTGAAGTCCCACAAAGTAAAATATTCCGTCATGGCCTATGTTACTCAGGCTCGTTTAAAAGTACCTGAAACGGGTGCGTGTCCAAGTGTCGGACTCGGCTAATTTTTGAAAAATATGCATATGTTGGTCTAACATGAAGTGTCTAAGTGTCATACCCATGTCCCAGTGTCAAGTGTCGGACACGGGTACATAAGGAAATTAGAAGATGACAACATCACCAGTTTCTTCAATCATTCTTCCAATTTAAATTCATTTTATATTACTTCTTAAATGAAACCCGAAGACGTTGAACTTGTACACGATCTGACTTTCCATGGCCAGATGAAGAAAAAACCTTATTCACACACCATAACTAAGTACTCCCTTATGCTTCGGATTTGGTTTTGACCATGTCAGAAAGACGGGCAACTTTATTATGAAATGTTGCTCCCTACCAAATTATATTAGTAAGGATTGACCTTTTTTTGTGAATTGTAATCTGAGCTCATGTACCCGTGTCCGACACTCAATCTTTGGACACTGATATGACACTCGGATACTTCATTTTAGACCAAAAACTTGACAATGTTTCATAAAATAGCCGTGTGCGACACTTGGATACGCACCTGGGTCCGACCCTTCAAGCCGAGTCGGAGTAACATAGACTAATTATTTCAAGCTGAAAAGGAAAGAAAAGGATTCTAGTGGACATACAAAGTGTGACTTCAAGTTCTGGAAGAAATCTTCAGACTTTGTTACATCCCCACGCCGCCATCTTTCACAAGACAAGTAAAATTTTACAATCTCAAATCCGGGATTCATATGTTCGGTCATGCACTGAGATAAGTCAATTGCATCTCTTGGTGATGAACTAGGGCCGAGATCAAAACGACCAATGGCTTGCATGATACCAGCGGCACATCTTTCAGATGCATGAATTATGTTTTCGTTGTTCTTTGCATTTTGTGCATGCCACTCCAGTAACTCTTCTTGTGCATTACTGACCTGCAAATTGAACAAACTGAGCTAATACAGAACTATACGACTCGTGAAAGAAATGTTGGTAATTTAAGTGTAATTAACAGTTCTTTTTTCTGTATTTTGGGTTTGGTTCAAAGACGGGCGAACTTATAAATAATAAAGCTAGTTTGGGAAGTAAGGAGTGTACACTAGTCTATTGTTTATAAGTTCGCAGTATAGTTGGCGCTAAAGCATTTATCCGAATAAAACAAATTTTGGAGGTTAATTTTGAAGAGTTGTAACTCTTCAGAAATCTGATTCAATCCCTTCCCTTTTCCCTTCATTTGTCTATATATATATATGCTAGACAAATGGATCAGTTTTTTCTTAAGGGAAATTACTGAAATCAATCTTCTTAAACATAGAAAACGAATTACACATAAAAGCTTCGAAATTACATCTCTGTTTTTCGTGCCAAAAACCGAGGAACACCGTCTTATCTTTATAGAAAATTCGGAACATCCCAGGCACTCATATACGGGACGAATTGTTCTATAAGGAAAGCGTAGCGATTCGGTGTTGTTTTCATTTCTTTGACAGTATATCAATAACAAGAAATTTCTAAAAGAACATTTTAACACTAACCATGACACCATATACTCCAGGAACGGTAAACAATTCAGCATCATTTCCAGAATCACCGCATACAAGAGTGTTTATGGGGTACTTATCATCAGCTTGAAATTTCTTCAACAGGTAAGCAAGTGCCTGCCCTTTGCCTGCTCCTTGAGGTAGTACGTCCAGAGCTTCGCCACCGCTATAAATAATTTTAATATCTAACTGAGCAATAAGATTATTCACAACGATATTATTGACATTGCAAGGTAATAAAGGCTCTATAATCTTACAGACTGAACCAGACATTAGCAGATACTACCTCCTTCGCATTCAACTGTTTTACTTTGCTCTTGGCACAAAGACCAAGGAAATGAGAACGAGGGCGTAATGTTTACCCACAGTCCCCACAGTGGAAAACTCGAAGTGTAAACAATTTTGATGGAGACCCCTTTACGAGAGAAATAGGAACATACATCGGATGTATTACCTCACACTTTTATTAGTTTTTGAACATATGAATATTTTTTTGAGCTTATTACCTTAAATTTTATTTGTTTTTGAGCATATGCGTATTTTTTGAGCTTATTATACTAAACTTTATTTGTTTTTGAGCTTATGACGTCAAACTTTATTGATTTTTGAGCATATATGAATTTTTTCTGAGCTTATTAAAAATTATAAGTTAGATTTTAACTTTTTTTTCGTTAAAGCTAAAATATACACATAACTAAGTTTATATGTAATGTTTTTGAGTTTTATTCTAAATTTTTGAGCTTAATGTTTTAATAACTGCACTTAAAAGCTTTATAGCAATACTCAAAATTTTTAAAACAAAACTCAAAAGCATTATTATAAATGCTCAAAAACTATAAACTTGGAGGTACATCGGAGGTATGATCCTCTTACTGCCTTTACGAATACATACAGTTGACTGGGATGGATGGAGTAATGTTTAAAGTATCGTTCTCAGTTTTCAGTATCTTACCCCACGTGTCACGAGGCGTGCCTGAAGAAGATTGATGATTTGAGGAGCCTTAGCTTTATCGACAAAGAAGCTCACCTTGTGCGGGCGCTGCTCATTTTCAGACTGAATTCAACATTCTACGATCAGCAACGCATAAATTAAAGCTATTGTATTCTCTTACGAGAACAAACATTTTAATGATTGACGGTGAAAGAGGAGACCTGGAAAACAAGTTCAGGGAACATGGCGGTTTCCTCTGTCACAACGTTTCTATCCCAGTTGTGGTTCAAAGATCTTTCCCAGTCATAATCAGGCACCATGGAATCGCTGTAAGCAATTTCCGTTCCCACAGACATAACAGTAATATCTGGAGTTAGCAACGGTTTCTCGTTCCTCAACTTTTTGTAAGTAATTGGTGATCTTCCAGTCGAAAAAACTAGCAAGGAATCATCGCGATAATATGCTTCCCACAATGAGTTGAATCTATGGAGAGCACCATTATGCGGATCTTCGTGATCAACCTGTGACCAGTGTCAAGTACCAAACCCATATCCAAAAACATTAACAATCTTCCTGAAAGAAATTAGTTTTAAATAATAATATATGATGATGTTAAATATTACCGACCATGGTATAGTCAAGATCTGAAACCAGCATGAGACGGGCAGCACAGTTAAGCCGATTCATAGTGTCACCCTTAGTGACTGCCAATTTTCGACATGCTAGAATTCAGAAGATTGTTTAACCGTGCAAGCGCATTGATCAACATAACTACATAACCAAGTTTCACCGAAATAAAATCAAAAGGTACGCTAATCTCGAGAAGGGTAATTGGGTAAGGACTCGTAAAAAAAGAAATTCTGATGCATACTGAGATCAATATGACAACCCAAAAAAGCGGCTTTGTTCAAAATCGGCTACAGATACTAATCATCGGTACTTAGCTAGGACTCCGGTTCAACCACTTACATAACACGAGTACTAAATTTCGTCAAACCAACCCAAACAACTACCAAGGTTGCTTCCATTTCCGATTGAGCTAAAGACTCACTATTCCTCGATTCTGCATTATGCTAGAATAAAACAAAATGACTCACTAACACCCGACACAATTCTCATTACAATTCCACTATCCTCATTTCATTATGCGTCATTCGGAAACTGCCTCTTATGATTTGGGTCGGATAACATGAACCATCATACAAAACCATCTCAGTATCGCAAATTAGGTTAAATAACTTTCCTCAAAATCGGCTACAGATACTAATCATCAGTACTTAACTGGGACTCCGGTTCAACCACTTTCGTAACACGGGCACTAAATTTCATCAAACCAACAAGAACAACTAAGAAGGTTGCTTCCCTTTCCGATTGAGCTAAAGACTCGCTAATCCTCGATTAATGCTGGAATAAAACAAAATGACTCATTAACCCGGACTCAATTCTCATTACAATTCTCAATATCCCCATTTCATTATGCGTCATCTAGAAACCGCCTCTTATGATTTGGGTCGGATAACATGAACCATCATACAAAACCGTCTTAGTATTGCAAATTAGGTAAATAACTTTGTTCAAAATCGGCTACAGATACCAACCATCGGTACTTAACTAGGACTCCGGTTCAACCACTTTCGTAACACGGCCACACGGGTACTAAATTAAATTTCATCAAACCAACAAGAACAACTATCAAGGTTGCTTCCATTTCCGATTGAGCTAAAGACTCACTATTCCTCGATTCTGCATTGTGCTGGAATAAAACAAAATGACTCGCTAACCCCGGACTCAATTCTCATTACAATTCTCAATATCCCCATTTCATTATGCGTCATCGGAAACCGTCTCTTATGATTTGGGTCGGATAACATGAACCATCATACAAAACCGTTTTAGTAACTCAGTAAATAACAGCTCTAATTTCCAACACCTATGATCTCAAACAAGCATGTCCATTAAAATATCACTATTATATTTCGTCCAAATCTTACCTTTGATTAAAATACTCGCGCACATAGCATATGAAAGGTAATAAATGACCGAAACGGAAAGAGTAACTAATTAAAATTCAACAGGCAGGAATTAGAAAATTCAGTGTAAAATTGAGATAATCAAACAAATTGTGAATGGCCAAAGTACAAAAATGGAACCAAGATGAAGCATGAAGGAGATTTACCAGATGGTGTGACTCTGGAAGTTATTTCTGGTACTCCAGAGCTAATCTGGCTATGGTAGCCTAGCCGAATTCTTGTTCTAGACGAACAATTTTGTCTCAAGGATTTTACCTGATGATTTTATGGTTAAATGTACCAAGGTCCTTAGTGGTTAGCTCATTTTACATCATTTTAATGGATTTGTTTTTAAAAAACGTGTTTTTTCAGCTACGGATTTTACTTTTTACATACGATTTTTACTACATCTTCCTTGTCATTTCTTTTATCATTCACTCTTTCGATTTTCTCTCTCTTCCCCTCCCCTTAAACTAACTACCCCGTTCACCGCTCTCCGTCAGAAAAAATAAAAAACTAAAAAAGAATTAATTAATTAAATAACTAAAATTAAAAACGATATTTTAAAAAAGAAGAAATAAAAACTTAAAAAAAAAGAAGCAAAAACTAAATAAAATGAAAAAAGTGAAACGAAAGCTAAAAGTCGAAAAGTAAAAGAAAGATTAAAAAAAGAAATCAAACTTGAACAGCTGCAACGCAGCAATAGCCAACAAGCCAGCAACAACGAGACGGACAACGATTTTAGTACCACTAGTTTTAAACCCGTGCAAAAAATGCACGAGACATAATAACAGACGTTATCATTAAATACATAAACATATAAAATGAGTGTGAATGTTCAATGTTGTGATAATATCAATGTTGTGATAATATAAATATAAATAAATCGATAACTGAAGATTCGACGTACATATAATTTAACTTGTTAATCATTACCATTCGATGCAGAGTATATTAAAGTGTATAACTAATCGGAAAGGTAACAGATACTCGAAAATGTAGAGGCTGGTTCTTTAAATTATTTCGTACGATATTCAAAATACTCACAAATTTCATTAGTTTTCAACTTTATTTATAACTCAGATATAAATTATGAGAGATCTTAAGTAAAACGGTCTTAAATGAGAACGTGTGAGAACTTAAAGCGTAATCCGAAATCATTTTTGTTTTTAAAAAAAGGCCTTTCAAGTTAATTTATGTAAATTTCTAGTTAATTTATTCGCTAGCAATATTAAATGAGTATGAAGATCGAAAATTGACTCTTAATAATTCGTCGATCAGTTAGTCTTCATTAATACCGACGTATTTCGTTTTAACATTAAAGCGTGTCAGATATTATATCACTTGACCATATAAGATAAACATTTGCATTTTTACATGTCTTATGCTTTTGTTTTATTCTAATAATTACTTAACTTGCCTTAAATTTAAGACATATACGTTCGTTTTAATTAAAAAATTGTGTTCACTAAGAGGCTGTTTTTATCCAAAATCTTTAATGTAGAATAATGGGATCATTAAGTTTGCTGCGTCACTTAATTAATAAATAATCAAAGTTTAGGCCAAACAATCTAAATCGACAATCTCTTAATGCATTCTATTTATTTAACATATCTTATAAATAACCACGACGAACTCTCGAGGAGGCGATATTCTTTTTCACTCAGCCTCTCAGCTTCCTAAACTCACCTACCTTTGGCAATTGATTCGATGAAAAACAATTTTTTTTTCACTCTAATCATCACTTGCGTTTATATGATCTATTCTTTTCATCACTCTACTTTAACTTAATTTTCCGCAAATTTTAAGCTAGTTCTTGTTAATATCTATAAAATATTCCTCTGTACTTGATCTTAAAATAATTGTTTACTATGTCTAGATTTATGAATATTGTTAGGTAAAATGGTTATATTTTTGTGGTGTATTTTAATTTAGTTTTTGTAAAAGAAAAAGAACATTTTTTTAGATTTAGAATTTGGCGTGAGTACTTTCAAATCTACCTCTTTATTTTTTTAATATCAGTAACGACAAACGAATGAGGTTTTTATTGATTTTTATAATTATATTCAATTTGTAATTTTTTTTATTTCTTTGTAATTATTTAATTTGTAATTTTTTTGTATGTTTATATTGTGTTGATAATATTCACGAAATGTAAATTGTATGATTATAGGGGTTAGGATACGTGTTAGGGGAAGAATGAAAAAAAAAACAAAGAATTAAATGTCATGAGAACGTGGGTTTTAGGGGGGAAATTGTTTTTTAAAGCCTAAAAATAAGGAACCAATAGAAACTCTTCAAATTCTATCCCTTTTATAGTAAAGGGATTAATAATTAACTCGGCAATCAATAAACAATCAACAATAAACACACGGACGATGACAATCCGGTGGATATTGACAACCCAAAGACGTCGACGATTACAGTTACCCGCTATGTATATAATTTGAATAAAATATAGACATAATAATTTCAATAAAACGTATTAATATTTGTTAATAAACAATATTACTTCAATAATTGGAGAATTATAATCCATTGTTTAAGTTTTTAGCGTAATTGATTTAATTTTAGGGTAAAAATACATATATCTGAGTTGTTGTCTATGTTCACATTGAAGATTTTATGTATGTATGTAAAAGAGTAAAGTATGTATGTGAAAAAATAATTCCGTAAAAAATGGTCACATTTAAGCGTCAAATAATTACAAAATCCCGTCTTATTTTATCTATATAAATATAAGAATTATCGTGCATCCACGTCATTACATAAAAAAAAAAAATATTTATTTATATTTTGTACGTAAATGTTTACGTGTATGTTTTGTACAAAATATTAATGAATAAGGAAAAATGAATAATTTAAAATGAAAATAATTCAGACCATATTTTAACAACAATAATAAATCGCAATAAATTATACCAATTGATTAAAAATTCTCATAAATTTTAAACTAAAATGATAAATGACGATAACAATAAAAATAAAGTACAAAAACTACACCAATTGTTAAAAATCAATGTTGTTACAAAAATCACAATGTTTGAATGTAGTTATTAGATAATAAGCTATGAATTTACCGAAAATTTTTAATACTAAATACTAAATGCAACTATAAATTCACTGTATATGTAAAATATTAAAATTTCAATTGAAAAAAAAAAAAAAAAAAGATATTACGTACGTCATTAAATATTCAATCAATATAATTTTTTGTGTATTAAATCATTGTTGATATTAAATATAACAACTAATAAAGTTTATCATGAAATTTTCCAATATTTGGAACGATGTTTTGACTGTTTTAGTTAATTTTATAATTATGTTTCTTTAATCGTATTGTAAATCTTTTAAATATGATAATTGTTAAAAAAATATATCCATGTATTTTGTTTAAAAGTTAATACCCAAATCAATTCAGATTTTTTTCCCAAATCAAAAAAATACCCAAATCAATTCAAACCCTAATTTCAATTCAATTTCAATTTTCAATTCAATACAACAATAATATGATTCACATACCCAAAACAAAGATTTACTTACCTTGAAAAAAATGGAAACTTCAAAAGTTGAGCAAGTAGATTGATAAATTACTTTTAATGAAGAGATTGGGTAAATTATATAGTGAGGAATTAGGTAGAGATGAAGATATTGGCAAATAGTTTGGAGAAGCAAAACTTATAACATGATAGAGTGAAACTCAGGGGCAATTTAGTCATAAATTTAGGGAAATAGAGGTAAAATTCCAAAATTGACGCAAATACTCGTCGGAGCTGCAAATTGGTAGCAATTTTTGACCTGAGACAAACTTAAGGGAGTAATTTAAAAAAACAAACTTATAAGGGAGTAATTTTAGAAAAGTGAAACATATAAGGGAGTAATTATTAATTTACTCTATTATCAATATAAAAGAGTATAAGATATTAATGTATTTTGGTTAAAAGTGTTAATTATTATATCAATGTTTTTGAAACTTAACCGTGCAATTACAAGGTCATAACCATTCACCTTTTTAAGATTATTAGAACCTGTCACATTATCATTATTATTTAAAATAATTACTGAAAAAATCATAATTATTAAACACAAATTGTAATTTTCACCATAATTTTTCAAAACAACGTTAATGATCAATTATTTTGAACTATAATTCACAAATAAAAATTTAAATTTTTTTTATTTTGACAAATTTTTTTAGGTTTATTTAATTATATAACAAAAAAATAAAAATAACAATAAGAATACCAATAATTGTGGCAAAACACTAATAAATGTCACAATATACGTGACAAAATACTAATAATCCGTGGCAAAAATTTAATAAATCGTGAAAAATATATTTTGACTATATATTATGGCAATATAGGTATTTGATTAATAATTTTTGACAAATTTCCATAGATTAACCTGCAGCAGCTTCTTCGGCGACATGATCGTAGGAGGAATTTGGAAGATGTGGAGGATGATTTTAGGAATTAGGGGAATTAGGAGGATGTGGAGGATAAAGAGAATAATATGGAGAGCTGATTGTTATCGGAGAGTAAAAATAGGTGGAGGAGAGTTGATTGTTATCGCCTTATCGGAGTTTTATAAAGTCTGTATTGACCATTTCACTACAAAAAAATACTGCCCTTGCGACGGAAAATTTGCGACGGACCGAAAATCCGTCGCAAAATTAGTTTTGTGACGGACTTTGCGACGGATTTTTTTTTTGCGACGGAATTTGCGACGGACCTAAATTTCCCAGACCCGCGAAGTGAAAGTCAAATGGCGGGAAAGTTTGCGACGGAAATTCCGTCGCAAATATTGACTTTTGCGACGGAATTTCCGTCGCAAACATATCGACCAGGCTTGACCAAAAGCTGGTCAAGGTCAAATCTTGACCAGATTTGCGACGGAAATTCCGTCGCAAAAGTCAGTATTTGCAAGTACACAACCAGCTTCCGTCGTCGTTTCCAGGCATTTTAGGGATTGGACACGTAAGAGTCTAGGATTTGGGTAAAGTAAATGGACAATATTCTTGAAATGTTGTAATATTCTCTTTTTCTCTATCTATTATTCTTGATATTTAATGTGAATTTCGAGACAGTGCTATTTGTCAACTCATCAATGAAACCTAGTTCTGTGACTTAAAGTAAATTGGTGGGTTTTTAAGATTTAATGTGGAAGTATAAAAACTAAACCATTGAACTTTAAGCGAGGTATCTTTGGGTCTACAGATTATTTTGAGAGATGATTTACTCCCTCCGACTTAATAGATTGTTTATACTTTTTATTCTTTTATGAAGAGTATTCTAGCTAAACGACACAATCTGTTGAGTAAAAAGAAGTACAAAATAAGCGGGTTCCAAATACTTTAGGAATTAGGACTATATTCGTTGTTGTACTCAACTACTCTTTTTGTCCTATCTTTATCTTTTCATTTTCAAAATTCCCATCACATATTCTGAAAATTAAGAAGATCAAATTGGGTCGGTCGGACTTCGGAGCCAGTAGTATCCGATTACTTGAAAATAAATCTTACTATTACATAAAAAAAATTGTAGACTAAAATAGCCTATAGTTTATGAAATTTGTTTTTCAGAGATGGTACCAAAATCTCGTCTTATTATTTATTTATTTTAGCCTAAAATAAAATAATTCGTTTGATGTGAGACCATTTAACTAAGCTAAATGTGCTCGAGTCAAAATACTCACAAGCTCACAATGATAAGATCCGCGTTGGTCAAACATAACTAATGTGTTCGAGGAGTCAAAATACTCCCAAGCTCACAATGATACAATCGGCTTCGATATGTCCGAACTAACTCGTATGTTAATTCATGTTCACTTCATTCGTGTTTACTGTTGCTCATTAATAGGTCGAGTTTAATTCATTTCAGTTTATCTACCGGAAAAAGAAAACATTTCAGTTTAAATTGTTTCGGTCTTAAAAAAAAGTGATCTTACTCGTACAATTGAAACTCATGCAATTTAGCAAATACTACCTCCTTCGCATTCAACTGTTTTACTTTGCTCTTGGCACAAACCCGCATACAATTAGATAACGTCTAATTAGAAAATAATAAATTCAGTACAATGCCACTTTTGGGAGGGTGTGTGCCCCTAGGCTTGTACTAGGTTTTCTCTTGGGAGGGTGTGTGCCCCTAGGCTTGTACTAGGTTTTGATCCTTGCTTTCTGCAGGGTTTCTTGTTTTTTTCCTGTTTCTCTTGTCCTTTTCCTGTCTCTCAATCATTGTCTTGGTTTTTTCTTTCTCCTTTTTCTTTGTTTTGGCTTTCCGTTTTGGTTTTCCTTTTTGTTTGTGCATCATGGCATCAAAGGAAAATCTTTCAAACCTTAACCTAAATGTTCCCTACGAGGAGGTGGCAGGCGAGGGGGGTGGGGAAAGCACGGTGGAAGTAGAATGGGTGTCGGGGAAGGGAGATGAGGAGGAGGCGTCTCGACTATGCATCGTTGGCAGATTGTGGACAGAACGTAATATTAATCCAAAGGCATTAATCGAAACGATGATAACGGCATGGAAGACAAAGGCAGGAGCGGTTGGCGAACTGATTGATAAGAATAAGAAGATATTCACCTTTGAGTTCAAAGAGGAGGCAGACAAGAAGCGTGTCTTAGCGGAACAACCATGGCATTTCGAAAAGCACGTGTTCATCCTGTCTGATCTTCATGGTGATGCCATCCCCTCTGAGGTACCTTTGTTTTTCTCGCCTATGTGGGTTAGAATCTATGATCTCCCTATTTTAGGAAGACAGAATGTAGAGAATGCGGTGAATATTGGTAATGCTATTGGATCTTTTGTTGAAGTCGACAATTCTGTAAACCCGGCTATAAACAGATCAATGCGTATCAGGGTGGTGTTGGATGTTCGTAAAGTGTTAAAAGATCACATCATAATGAAAAGAAAGGGAGGAAATCCATGGAGAGTTCGGTTAAGTTACGAAAACCTGCCCCTGTTCTGTTACGTGTGTGGACGTATGGGTCATGGAGAGAAGGATTGTGCGGACAGGGATGGCCCGATTGGAGAGGGGAGAAAGTTTGGTGAAGGGTTGAAGGCGTCGCCATGGAGAGTTGCAAACAGTGTGAACTCGAGAGATAGACCGAGTGCTAGGAGCGGTAGAAAACTTGAGTTTGACGATAAGGATAAAGAGGGGGAGGAGGAAAAAGAATTGTCTCGGATGGTCGAACTCATGAGGGGGGTGTCTATTTCGAGAGGACGTGCTGTGGATGTGGGCAGGCGAGAGGATACTGTGAATGGAAAGGGGAACACAAATCAGAAGAAAATTGGGGAATCACCCGAGAAAAGGAGGGAGAAGGGGGAGGAAGATATCATGAGTGGGGAGTCTAGTGCGTGCAATTATGGGAATCAATCTCCCTGTTCTAAGGATGAAATCGGTACCAAGGAAGGAATGATGGCGAATAGAAGGTACGTGAGGGTGCGCAGACATGGGCGAGAGGTCAGTGGTAGTAGTGAGGCGAATACCACTCTACTGGCCAGGGGGAACAAGCGTAAGGAGGTAGACAGTATGGAGGGTACGGCTTCGGAGGAGATTCAAATTTCTAAACGAATCTGCAGTACCATGTACAAAAACGCTCTCAATATGGAAGTAGCGGTGACTGGCGTAGACCAGCACCGCGAAGAACAATGAAAATTTTTAGTTGGAACTGTCAAGGGTTGGGCAACCCCTTGACAGTGAGTACCCTCCGGGATTGGTGTTGGAGGGAATGCCCAAATATTGTCTTCGTAATGGAGACAATGATGAGTGCGCGGGAGTTGGAAAAAATTCGGAACAAGTGCGGATACACGTCGGGTATTTGCGTGAGTAGTGTCGGAAGGGCAGGGGGGATCGGGTTGTGGTGGCGTGATGTGGATGCGGAGGTGGTATCTTATAATAATAACCATATTATGGTAGATATCCGGGACAACAATAATAACCTACGATGGAGGGCAGTGGGGGTGTATGGATGGCCGGAGGCAACGAACAAATATAGAACTTGGAGCCTAATGCGTGATATTTGCAGGAATAACCAAATTCCCATTATTTTATTTGGAGACTTTAACGAGATTCTTCATGCTCACGAGAAGGAGGGTGGTGTTGTAAGACGAGAGAGTTTGATGGACGCGTTCCGGGAAACTATGAACGACTGTTCTCTCCATGACCTTGGTTTTAGGGGCAATAAATTCACATGGCAGCGTGGCCTTACGGCTGAAACTTTGATCCGTGAACGTCTGGATAGAGCGGTAGCAACCACAGAATGGAAGTATATGTTCCCCACGGCAAGTGTTATTCACCTTCCAATTTACGCCTCTGATCACGCTGCAATTATTATAAAGGAGGATGAGGGCCGGTGTAGACGAGGAAGTAGGAGGAGTTTTAAATTTGAGCCTTTCTGGGTCACGGATGATCAATGTAAAGATGTGGTGAAGACGGCATGGGAAGAGGAGGTGGCTGGAGACATTCCTAGACAGGTTCAGGCATGTGCAGTACGTTTGGCAGAGTGGGCAAAGCAACGCTTCGGCGATGTAAAGCGGCGGTTGCGTGAGAAAGAAAAGGAGCTGGAGTTTTGGCAGCGTCAACAACCCTCAGCAGATATGTTGCATAAATGCAAAGCAATTGTGCAAGAGCTTGATGAGTTGAGGAGGCAAGTAGAGACGTATTGGTATATAAGGGCGCGAAAATGTGAGCTTCGAGATGGGGATAAAAATACGAACTACTTTCACCATAAAGCCAAGCAAAGGAAAACAAGGAATATGATAGTGGGGATTGAAAATGAAGTGGGGGATTGGTGTACAGGAGATGTCGAGATCTCAAAAGTAATTGAGGATTACTTTAGCAATCTGTTTTGCTCAAGTAATCAAACTCACTTTGAGGAAGTGTTAAATTGTATTCCAGAAGTGATTACCGAGGTGATGAATCGTGCCCTCGATTGCCCTGTCCGCGATGACGAAATAAAAGAGGCTATGTTTAGTATGCACCCACATAAAGCCCCAGGCCCGGACGGTATGCACGCGCTTTTTTATCAAACTTATTGGGAGGTGGTGGGACCGGACTTATGCTATTTTGTGAGGAGGTGGTGGGATGGACGAGAGGATTTGAACCGTATAAATATGTCAAATGTGGTCCTTATACCTAAGTGTGGAGAACCCAAGAGGATGTCGGAATATCGCCCTATTAGCCTATGTAACGTTGTGTACAAGCTCATCTCGAAGATTTTAGCAAACCGTATTAAACCGTTCCTCAATGATTGTATCTCGGAGAACCAGAGTGCATTTACACCCGGAAGACTAATAACGGACAATGCCATTGTTGCATTCGAAACGTTCCATACAATGAAGAGAGGAGGGGAAGGCAAGCAGGGAACTATTGCGCTGAAACTTGACATGAGTAAGGCTTACGATCGAGTGGAATGGGTGTTCCTCGATGAGGTGATGAAGAGAATGGGGTTTTCATCGATGTGGCGAAATAGGGTCATGAATTGTGTCACATCGGTTATTCATTCTGTTCTTCTTAATGGGCAGGTTGCTGGGATGGTCAGACCGAGTAGGGGACTCCGGCAGGGGGACCCTATTTCGCCTTATTTGTTTCTCTTTTGTGCGGATGCTTTCTCATATTTAATTCGGGAGGCAGTGGATAAGGGGAGACTACATGGAGCGAGAGTTTGTAGAAGTGCACCGAGAATTTCACACCTCTTTTTCGCAGACGATAGCATCCTTTTTGCAAAGGCTAACTTGAGAGAATGCTCTACAATTGCTGAAATTATCAGTACCTACGAAAGAGCATCCGGCCAGAAAATTAACTATTCTAAATCCGAAGTGGTTTTTAGCAAGAAGGTTCTACCGGTTGTGAGGACACACCTTGCCACGGCTCTAGGCGTGCGGGAAGTGGCGAAACATGAGAAATATTTGGGGTTACCTACAATAATTGGGAGATCGAAGAGAGCTATTTTTGCAAGTTTAAAGGAACGTATGTGGAAAAAAATGCAAGGATGGAAAGAAAAAATGTTGTCGAAACCCGGAAAAGAAGTTCTGATTAAGGCAGTCGCTCAAGCCATTCCTACATATATGATGAGTCTTTTTGCTATCCCAGAAGGCTTAATTGATGAATTACACTCGGTTATGGCGCGGTTTTGGTGGGGGTCAACCGAGAGTCAGCGCAAGATTCACTGGTGGCGGTGGGAGAGATTGTGTAAACCAAAAGCACTGGGAGGGATGGGTTTTCGTGACTTACGGGTTTTTAACCAAGCACTCCTAGCAAAACAAGTTTGGCGTCTTATGATTAATCCTATGTCTCTTGCGGGGAGAGTTATGAAGGCCAGGTATTTCAAAAATTCCGGTGTTCTCGAGGCCAGAAGAGGTTACGATCCAAGTTATGTGTGGCGCAGCTTTTGGGGTTCGAAATCTCTACTACTGGAGGGGCTTCAATGGAGGGTAGGTAATGGCCAGAAAATAAGCTTATGGGAGGATGCGTGGATTCCGGGGGAAAGGGGTGGCAAAGTTCCAAATCCGAATATGGAAGCGGATTCAGGATTGAAAGTGGCTGCTCTTATCGATTCTGAACAGGGGGTGTGGAGGCAGGAAATGCTATGTTCCCTCTTGACGAATGAAGAGGTGCAGTTAATTAACGAGATTCCGTTAAGTAAAAGGATGCCGGAGGATCAGCTTTTCTGGTGGCCTCATAAAAGCGGGGAATATACCGTCAAGTCTGGATACTGGCTTGGTATGGGTCCGAATCTTGGAACGAGAATGCAGAATGAGGAAGCGCAGGCAGATGGTGTATGGAAACTGGTCTGGGGACTTCCTGTACCACCCAAATTATGTCATTTCATTTGGAGGGCATGTACCGGTACTCTGGCTGTGAATGAAGTGCTCTTTAAACGACATTGTAGCCCAAGCGATTTATGTAGCGGATGTGGGGAAGAGAGGGAGACTGTCCTTCATGCCATTTCTGAATGTGCGTGGACATATAGACACTGGAATACAAGCGGTTTTGCTGATCTCATTACGGAGGCACCAAAGGAGTCGATCTCGGAATGGCTCATATGGATTCTGTCACGGCTTGATGCAGAGGAGAAGGGGAGATTTTTGGCGATGATCTGGGCTATTTGGTCTATTCGAAACTCGCGCATTTTTGACGAGGAGCAACGGAATCCGGAGGTGGTCATTATGGGGTTTACCCGAATGGTTGCGGAGTACACAGGTTATGCTCATAAGTGCGCAGGAAGGCGGAAAGGAAGTGTCGGGACTGGTGTTGTAGGATGGAAACCACCGGTTACAGGAATGATTAAAATCAATACCGATGCAGCTATATTTGAGGATGCTACGGTGGGGCTGGGGGTGGTCGGCAGGGACTCGGATGGCACTGTCATTTTCACTGCGAGCAAAAGGGTGAGGGCGCGCTGGTCGGTCGTAGTGGCAGAAGCTAGAGCCTTGCTGTTTGGCTTGGAAATCGCGCGTCATATTGGCATTACGCGCATGTGTATGGAGTCGGACTCATTGCAGGCTGTGAATGCTGTTCAGAAGGGAGTAACAGGAAGAAATTTGCTGGATTTGTGCATTAGGGACATTCAGGAACTTTTGCCTTTATTTGTTTGTAATGGTTTTTATTACGTTAAGCGCGAGGACAATACGGTTGCTCACTTGTGTGCCCGGTTATGCTTGACTGAGGGGGAGGAACGACTGTTTCGTCATGATTTCCCTCCCTCCGTCACGAGCTTAGCCGAACTTGATTTAATTTAATAAAGTTTTTATTTTCCCTTCAAAAAAAGTATTTTTAATTCCAAATTATCTAGAAGAATAACAATCTTATTAATTGAAAAATGAGTGTAAATTTTATAAATTAATCATAATTGTAAGTAACAACACCATTAACAACAAGAAAATAAACTAAAATCCAACAACTAACAAGAAAATAAACTAAATCCAACAACTAAATGATTGTGTCCTCATCCCCGTGCCATATAATTCCGCGCTCAGATATTGGCGGACTGTAGTGTGATACATGCCGGTGGTGAGTGAAAAGAAAACCATTTCATTACCAATTCGCTTCGGTAGATAAATTCTATTCTTCATGCTGTTATCTTTTGTTGATATCGAAAACGATGATGCCGGACTTACAAATAGCATATAATCGCCTAAGTCATGTAGTTCAATCCAATTGTTACCTAAAGTATCAAACTTGAACACTTGAACTATTTCTCCATCTTTTTCAATGAGAACAGAAATAAGTTGGTTATCAAGCTCAACTAAGTGGCACGAATTTATTAATATCTCATCTGATACGGGACCCTTATGAACCCTCCAACTCCAACTCCATTCATCTTCATCCTCGTCCACCTCGTCCACCTCGTCCACCATTGTAAGAACTCCGAGATTACCATTCCTGTCTAGAAAATAAAATGCTCCATCATAGTATTTCGGACAGGAATTTTCGTTATTTTGAAATTCAATGTCAGAGTCAACATCAAAACGATCATACTCCCATTCGTCATCCTCGGCTTGAAAGTAGTAAATTTCTACCCAACTACTCCACGCGCAAATTGCTACGGTTAGGCAATCGGGAGAAGTAGGACATGTAGAAAATGCTAAATTTGAAAGGGTGAACATCTCATCATTCGAAGGATATTTGTAGCTCTTCCCTTTAAAAGGATTAAAGCATTGTAAAGGATTTCCCTCAATTTGCAAAAGTAACCAACCATCCTTACAAAACTCAATTGTTGATAACAGATCGGGTGGATGAGGCATCATGATTGTTTGACTTATATTTTTTAATGGATCCCATAGTTCACAAACGCCGGCTTTGGGATTCTTGAGCGACATGAATAACGGATACGAAAAATTAGACCATTGGGGACGAGGTATGATAGAGCGCAATATTTTGCAGGTGTTGCGAAGATTCACGTAGTCAAACAAATGTAAATACTCTGCTACCAATCTCATCATGTCGGAGGGAAGTTGACAAAATAAAAACATTGTTGGTCCGTCCATCTTCGTCGTCTCATCTAATTCTTCCATATGCTTAATATTTCTAATATTCTCTGATTTTATGAGTTTTTTCGGCGATAAACTGTGAAAATTACGAGGCATGAACCAGACAATATTACCAACAATTTCAAGCATATTGAGATAGGGCTTCAAGAACACGTAACTATCATCTTGCAGGCGATATTGATGCACGATTTCAGTTCGGAAGCTAGTTATATAAATACAATTCCCTTCGATTCCCGGACATGAGGCGTCTGCCCAACACCAAGTGCAACAAGAGCGGCCTAATAAAAACGCGCGATCCCCTAACGATTCCACCCTAATCCATTTCATTTGGGACAAATCCAATCTCGAAACATAAACCTTTACAATGTCGTAATCATCTTTGTCATCATACGTTTGTCGGTATAATAGGTGTATATTGTACAATATACCACAAACTTCAACCAAAAAATCACTTCTATATGGGCAAATCCCGATTTCGATACTCTCACATTCATATTTTATCTCCATTGCTTCGAAAACGACCATATCCGAGCTACTATCAGTAACCTTCATCCGGCCAAAGGTTTGTAAGCAACCTAGTCCATCAATGCTTTTCACTAAACCAATTACGTATATGTACCCGTTGAAAGCAGCAGCTACGTAAATACGCAGAGCTCGACCATCATGCTCAAGACTTTGTTTGACCCATTTACACTCGTCCCTCGTCGGCCTACATGAAAACACTACGCCATCAAAGGTCAAAAAAACTATACACGGAGCATCACCGTCAGGTGGTGACGTGAACGTGCAGATGGGTTGTTTTTCTTGCTCGGGTGGGTCTAACAACTCGGGGAGATTTACGAGTTGTCGGGTGATCGGATTCCAAAGAGAATACTTTAACTCGTTAACTCGGTCTTGTAGGATTAACCAACCTTGATTGCAACCTCGAATATACTTGCCATTTAATTCAGAAATCGTCTTGCTGTAGGATTTATTATTCATGGAACAGAATGTAATTTGATTTTCGAGTTCCGACTCGTCTGTAAGAATCAACCATGGTGCTTCATCTAGTGATGGTAGACTACACATATCATCGTTTGCCATGCTTTTTCTATGAATATCAAAGATTGAAAGATGGTTTATGGTTTATGGTTTATGGTTTATGCTTAACAAACAGATTATAAACTTGTATATATAGTTAGTCCATATTCCTAAACTTTACCGTATTAGGACTTTTTTTTATGGTAATTATCTGAGATTAGGAATCTGGTGTTGACCGGTATTCAAATTAAATTAGGAAACGGATTAAACTTTCTATAATTAAGAACAAGAATATAACCAACCGGATATAGGACGTTTTTTTATGGTAATTATCTTGTATTAGGAATTTGGTGTTGAGCGGTATCCAAATTAATTTAGGAGCCGGGTTAATCTTTCCATAATTAAGAACAAAGGTATATATCCGATACTAATAAGGGAATTTTCGGTATACTCTAACAAAAGTAGATATGGCAAAATCTTGTGCGGAATTTAGCAACACCCTAATTTTACTAAAACTTTTTATATACATAAATTACCAAATTTCCCGATATGATTTTTGTTACTTCCTCCATTCCAATCAATTCTATACATTTACTTTATTCACGTTTGCCAATACTCGTTTTCTTTTGTTAATAACTTTAGTCACATATCGATAAAAATTATAAAATTTTGATATTCACAATGTATTCGGTAAGATAATTTAAACAGGATCTCACATGATTATCTTTCATGTTATATATTAGAAGTTGTGTCGAAAATTCACTCGACTTATGAATAGTGACCAAAAAGTGAAATGTATAGAATTGATTGGAATGGAGGAAGTACAAAACTTCCTTCTCAGTAACCGTAAGTCCGTAACCAGTCTAATTTACATTATCGAGACATTTATAAACGGTTCCATTACAATTAGTTGATGTAGGAGGGACAAGGGTATTAGTAAAACGTATGGTTATTTTACATCATTAGTACTAATAAGAATTTAAATTCTAAATCGAACCCTTAACCATCTAGCTAAGTAAAGTATCAACCGACTTGATAGTATAAAATAATATATAGAATTTCGGATACACAAGAATTTCGAAAAACATACGAGTACGACATAAAAATCCGAAAAACTTGAATATAGTCACCGGTAAAAGGGTAATAATTGACTGCGTTTAGTAATTCTTATAGGAACGGTGCTCGGCTCATTGGTTATCGAATACAAAGTTAGAAAGGAAGAACATTTGTTTCTTCACAGGAGCTACATTTGTGCAGCAGTTTATATTACAGAACTTGAATTTGACAATGATTTGTCGATTACACTTGTAAATAAGGGTATCGCAGCTGCAATTATTGTTAGAACACGGGGACAACGACAAGTCGTTAGAACAGCCAGTTTCCCGGACCATCTCCAGTGTATCCGTTCATCCATGTCTGATGTATATGCATCCATGTATAGTTGTATACCCATCAGCCTGAAATTCGAGTACGTGAGCTAGACTGTCATGCTCAGTTTACAGAGTCGAACGAGAATAGGTTTAGCAGATTTGTTAGAAGTTGAAATTGTACCTTTGAGTTTAGTAGAACTGTGGTTAAACAGCAACGCCGCTCCTCACCTACATTAACCTCAAATAGTTATATTAGGATCGAACATTTATCCTGGCGCATGGTGCCTCAAAGGCTTTTGCCATGAGTCGGATCAAATAGAAAACAACAGTGTTTTTTTTAAAACCAGGAAAACCAACTCATTGTTAAGCAGGCGATGAGATTACATGACCGTGTTATGAGAAACTCGGTATTAATCTTAAAAAAGATGTTACATTTACATCACAAGTGTTATCACAAATTGGTAACAACATCAAACAGATCCAACACCAGGCCATTGCAAAAATCACGAAAAGTAGATAGGGAAAGACGTGACAAAAGTTCGAGTTTTTATTTAACTTTTTAGGAAATGTGTACCCTTAATTTCTAAGTCAACGCAGAAACAAGAGGAGAAAAGCATGTAATACCATCTGAAATGAGATCATGAAGCTGATAATGCTTTGTAGCCTTCCTTCTCAAGAACTAAAGCAAGGGAACTATCTCCAGTCTTCACTATTCTTCCATTTTCCTGAAAGAAACGATAGACAGTTAGAATTATCAGTGGCCAAGTAGAATTGGGGGTTGAGGGGTGAAATATATTTTGTTGAGTGGGTGGGGGTCGGGGACCTGTTCTTCGTTGGACATAGCTTCGTACGATAATAGTATTGGTTATGTTGGCTATATACTGGCCAAGGATCTGCCATACCGGTTAATAAAGGCGAGGTATAGGGCTTATCAGCCATTGCGGGTACTCATAAAGTCCCTTCACATATCTGTAAATATAACCAAGTATCGGTCGTTTAGGTCAGTACACTCAGTAGGGCTACTTTTGAAACTGTGACTATGAAATTGCAGCCTCCGACCGTAGAATACTAACTCCATGCAATTTTCCTCCTGTAGACTACAACTTAATTCAGTGAAGGGCAGTATAATCTAGTGCAACATAGAAGTCCTTATGAAGAGGATATAATCCCCTCCCGCTACGTAGTTGAAGTATAGTACTCCAACATACAACACACACTGATCATAACTTATTGACTTACCATGATATGAATATACGATGGCTTTATGTAGTCTAGAAGACGTTGATAATGAGTAATCATCAACACAGAGTTACGTGGAGTCAACAACACGTTGACTGCTTTTGCTACATCCTGGAGCGCATCTACGTCTAGCCCAGAGTCAATTTCATCTAGTATTGCCAAGTCAGCTCCCAAAACCTGGATCAGAGTGATATCATTAGATGCAGAAATACAACTTGACTTGTATCTCAAATAGTACCATAAATCACTAGTCCAAAGGGCAGCCCGGTGCGGCGGTGCATGATGGAGACCCTGCAAGGCGAGGATCTGGGGAAGGGTCCCACCATAACACACTAGTCCATTGTAGGCTAAATAGGAGTTGACCTTTATCCTACTAAGAGCGGTGTACTCACGTAATGGCAAGATCGGGAATCGTTTGGTTTTTTTTAAAAAAAAAAAACACTAGTAGATGTTAAATGTTTTTCATCCATGCTTCATTATAAGCCTTGTTTATTCTTTGAGTGTGAATATATCTATTACACATTACCCTCGAGAAGAGGTAGGATCTACGATGAAAATAATACCAGAACAATCCCTTCACCCCAAGCTTTTTTCATATATTTGTTGCAGAAAAATTGAAACATACCGCTAATTGCAATATTTCATTGCGCTTCTTTTCTCCGCCACTAAAACCTTCATTGACATTTCTGTTTAGAAAATCTTCCTTCATGTTCACCATCTTAAGCTTGCTGTATACATGTTGAAAGAACTGCAAAAGGTAAACAAATATCCCAAGACTAAATTAATATTTCCATAAATTGTAAGCCAACTAATTAATAAAGGGGAAAAACATAAACAAAATTTAAAATCCAAAATTCACGCATAAGAATATGAGATAAGATAATCGTATTGCTCCATCTTTAGGAAAAAGAACTAAAAAGGTTGTTCCAATTATCTTTATCAAATTCCTCTTCTACAGATGCGACATACAAAATTGTGAGATTAGTTTCATGGAGTCGTGAAGATGATAGAAAATAGTAAAGCCGTAAATCTTGTTGTTAGTCAAACAAAAAGGTCTTTACCATGTTAGTTGATTAATAAGAAGCAGAGATGAAATCAACAGAAAAAGAGACGGTAAAGAATGAAACACTATCAATACAAAAAACACCACTAACAGCAAGAATGGCACAGCCATCCTTAGACTCTTTACACACACAACTAAAGTAGGAGCGTCTACAAAAATCTTAAGATCGAAAAAACACAGAACAAGCTGGGTCCATATCAGTTCAAAATGTATTTAGTACCTCTATAACGCCTAATTCAGGAAGACCAAGTTTTCTTTGTCGTGCATTATATGCCATATTTAAGAATTCTGAATTGCTCACTCCCGGAATCTCAACTGGCGACTGGAAACTCATAAACATCCCTGATAGAGACCTTTCCTCTGGCGCCATCTCAAGTAAGTTTTGACCTTTAAAAGTCACCGTTCCTCCTGTAACTTCATAATCTGGATGACCAACAAGAACCTACATAATACAGCAAGGCTGCTTAATTGATCGCTGAAAACATTGCGAAATTTGTACATACAATACATAGAATGCAGCAGATTGCAAATTCCCCAGTGACATCATAAAAGCCAATAGGGAAAACGAAGGGAGACAGAATCTCAACTGAACCCGTCGTGAATAGTGAGCGGTAAATTATGGACACTATACATCAACTAATACGTGAGGAACTTTTAGGTTAAAATATAAATAGAAGTGCCAGCATGTTTGGATAGCAACTAGTTCCTGAAGTTCACATCGACAATAACATATCCAACAAGAAGCACATTAGGCTTTAACTTCTGATAAACAAGAGGTATATGAAAGAATACAACGAAGAAACTACTAACCTTAGAAAATGTACTTTTCCCAGAACCATTTTTCCCCATTATGGCATGCACCTACAGCAAAAAGAAAATCAGCGATACAGAAGAATATACTAGTTGGTGCCAAATGAGTTTTGCCGGAAAACCAACCTAGAAATGATAACACAATAGAGAGGATATTGATAACTACACTACAAAACCAAATAATCCTAATGAGTATCACTGTTGATGATTTGACATAATATATCGATGTATACAAATATTCAACATGTTGATCCAACAATAATCAGATATCAGAAGAAAAACTAAGTAGAGAAAACCATTCAACGTCGTCACATTCAATCAAACTCTGTGAGCATACGGGAGATCAATTGTTCATGCACATAGATGATCTATATTACTTAAGACTACTTTAGAAGTATCCAACATGTGTGTGTGTGTCCAAGTGTCTGATATCTTTATGGGACATCCACGTGTTTTGCCTTAAAATGAGTTGTCCCGTCGGGCCATGTCCGAATACGTCGAGCGTCATACACGGGTACGCAAGGTATAATAAAGAATAAGGGTAACAACATTTGTCATCACTAGATTGAGTTACTCAATACCCCAACAAATTCAAGGAAGAGAATAAAATGATACAAAGAGTCAGATGTAGCTATGAGCTAGTATCTGATTTTCTAACAGCAATTACCCAAAGCAGCAGCAAGCTGAGGTCTCAACTCTCAAACAGGAGGCAGTACAATTAACGTCAATGTGAGAATCCGATCCTATTATCCTCAATGTGCAAATAGTGTGGGTAGCATACTGATCGCCCTTTAGAATGAACTTTGTTTTCGGGGGTGACACTTATTTCGGAGAAATACCAGCCATTACGTGATGCACACGTCAATAGTAAAATTTGCCAGCGACAACTTCTACCATGAAAATTAACAAAAAACATAATATACTCAGCCTTACAAGCAAGTAACAGCTGAAATAACATCACTAACATAGCAACTTGTTTCAGTTTCTAAGTTTCAAACCGGAGTTCTTCACCATATCCTTTTTCCAAGTTGCTTTCATATTCCCAACACACATATTTTCATTGACTTGCTCGATTTCACTGCATAATCCACATTAAGGGAATAATTCCCCCTATTCTATTAACTTCGCAAACAATACTTAATCCAGACTAAGGCAGTAATTCCTCCAATTCGATTAGCTCCGAGTTTACACATGAATCCCTGACCATATCTTCTGTCTACAACTAACCTCAAATCAGTCTAAAGAGTCTCAACTGAAATAACTCAAATTCGTACCTGAAGCTACAATACTGTCGAATTCGATGAATGCAACTGAAATAACACAAATTCTTACCTAAAGGCTAAAGCTATTTTACTGTCGACGAATTCGACTGAAATAACACAAATTCTTACCTAAAGCTATAATACTGTCAAATTCGACGAATTCAACTGAAATAACACAAATTCTAACCTAAAGCTACAATACTGTCAACGAATTCAACTGAAATAACACAAATTCTTACCTAAAGCTATAATACTGTTAAATTCAACGAATTCAACTGAAATAACACAAATTCTTACCTAAAGCTATAATACTGTCGACAAATTCAACTGAAATAACACAAAGTTTTTCCCGAAGCTAAAATACTGTCGAAATCGACGAATTACTCTTGAACATGATATAGTACATGGTTATGATAATCACGCAATCTAATCCAATTATATAGCTAATCACATCAAATCATATAGAACAAAAAATCAAAAACTTCAACAGGAAATCAATCAAATCGAAAATAAAGCACAAACCTCGCCTTCGTAGACGGTGAGATTAACGCCATTAAGAATCTTCTGCTGAGACTCGACGATGACAGCAGTAAGATCCTTAACTTCTAGAAGAAGTTTCTTATCGACGGAATGAGACGGCGCCGAATCTAACTCAGTGGCGGAAGCGGCGGCGGAGAATAACGGCCGGCGGTGGTGACTGCGGCGGGAGGTAGAGGAAGAGAGAGAAAACGAGGGGAAGATTCTAGAAGCGGTGGTGGCAGGAATCGTAATTAAGTTGGAAATTCGAGGATTGTTTTGTGGAGAAGTGTGTGAGAAGACGAGGATTGGATTAGGGTTCGCGCATGTCGCCATTGTTGCTGTTCACTGAGCTTCACGTCCACAGAAAGGATGACTTTTTCTTGTTGTTTTAGTGTTGGCAGTCCGTAATCTCCGTAATTTCCCTTTCGGGGAATACGGAAATTACGGACGAGTTCGATTCTCACCGCGGGAGTGTTGGGTTTTTTACAATTTTTTTTTTTTTTTGGTATTAATTGTTAAGAATCTCATTAGTTAAATTTTTTAATCCGATTACCGTTTATGAGCGTGCTTTAAAGATAGTGGGTGTGAGTTTCACGCTATTTAAAATGTTAAAATATGAATGGTAATATTTAAAATTACCAAAATTGAAATTTTAATTACATATACATATGTTTTATGAATAAAGAACATTTAGATAACACCGTTCAGAGAAATTTCAAGTTGTAATGTTAGGGGAGCTAGTTATCGCTAAATCTCCTACTGATAATTGTTGTACAAATAGTTTAAAATAGAGGTTATTGCATCTTAAAGAACAAGGGTTAGGTGTGATTTAAGTGAGTCTGGGCCAGTCAATCACCGTTTTGCATGAATTTTGATCATTTTCTAGTAAAAGATAAATATGATAGTACAACAAATATTCGAGTAAGGTAACGTCGAACCGGGTTAATTTGATTTCGGGTTAAACTCGAATACTCAGTTCGACTTTTTGTCATTGCGCAATTCCTGCAACGCGCACTAATTTTCAAACGTTCACTATTTCTTCGTTATTTGAAGGAATAGAGCGTTCTCAATGGCGTCGGAAAGCTAACAAGATAAGCTTTTGTGTAAATTTGAATGACTTGATTATCATTTGTAGAACTAGAATCATGAGTATTCAAGGTAAACACTACTAATGTGAAACTTTTCTTTAGCTCGATAAACTTCTTTCACTTTAAAACTTTAAAAAGGATAGTTTATAACCTCATTCGTACCAAGGCCAAGATTTCAAGCTTTAATGTCAGGCTTTAGCTCGTTTGTACATACTCGGATCCATAACTCGCATAAAACACAACACGATCCAAAGTAGCCAAACAAGTGAGAATAGTAGATAACACTACTCAATAGTGCATAGAATTGCGTGCAACAAATGAAATAAATCTACATAAAAAACACGCATCAACTATCCTTGAATAACCCTCTTTATTTTCCTTAAACTTTTGCAATAAAAACACATGTAAACGATAACCGACACGACTCCACGGTTTTCCGAGATTAAATTAGTTCAAAATTGATAAAAAATGAAAAAATAGTTTTTAATTTTGTTTGTAAAAACAAAAAAAATACAAAGTAGGGTTTAAGAGATAAAATGCGAGCTTGAAACCAACACAGCAAGGGTTTTGCTGAGACGAACTTCATTTCTCCGACAGATCAACTACGATCGCCATTGTTACTCCTTCACCATCATCAAGCTCACAACAATGGCGTCTCGTTCATCCAAAACCCTAGCAAGTCGCCTCATCTACACACTCTCCAACTCTCAATCTCTCCTCCACCACCACGCGCCGCCGTGTACGGCTCTCCTTAGTCACAAGCTTAGATTCTTCTCCGCCGGAGCTGCGGTGGCGACGCGTAAGAGTGATAAGGCGTCGATATGGGAGGATTCAATGGCGAAAGTCAGGAATATTGGAATATCGGCGCATATTGACTCAGGGAAGACTACACTTACGGAGCGAGTGTTGTTTTATACTGGTAAGATTCATGAGATCCATGAGGTTCGAGGCCGAGACGGTGTTGGTGCGAAGATGGATTCCATGGATTTGGAGAGGGAGAAAGGGATTACTATTCAGTCTGCTGCTACTTACTGTACTTGGAAAGATTTTCAGGTCCGCTTCTTTGTTTAATTTTTCGGCATTTTTTGATGCTTTAGGATGCGTGTTTGTAGTTTATGTTGATGTGAATTTGTGTTCAATAGCGCGATATAGGATGTCACATGTTTGCTGTGAATTTGTGCTCAATAGCGCGAAATAGGATATAGCATGGTTGATGTGAATTTGTGTTCAATAGCGCGATATAGGATGTAGCATGGTTGATGTGAATTGTGTTCAATAGCGCGATATAGGATGTAGCATGGTTGATGTGAATTTGTGCTCAATAGCGCGATACAGGATGTAGCATAGTTGATGTGAAGTTGTGATCAATAGCACGATATAGGATGTAGCATGGTTGATGCGAATTGTGTTCAATAGCGCGATATAGGATGTAGCATGGTTGATGTGAATTTGCGCTCAATAGCGCGATATAGGATGTAGCATGGTTGATGTGAATTTGTGCTCAATAGCGCGATAAACGATGTAGCATGGTTGATGTGAATTTGTGCTCAATAGCGCGATAAAGGATGTAGTAGGGTTGATGTGAATTTGTCCTCAATAGCACGATAAAGGATGTAGCATGGTTGGTGTGAGTTTGTGCTCAATAGCGTGATATATGATGTAGCGCGATATAGGATGTAGCATGTTTGATGTGAATTGTGTTCAATAGCACGATATAGGATGTAGCATGATCGATGTGAATTTGTGTTCAATAGCACGATATAGGATGTAGCATGGTTGATGTGAATTTGTGTTCAATAGCGTGATATAGGATGTAGCATGGTTGATGTGAATTTGTGTTCAATAGCACGATATAGGATGTTGTATTGAGAGAGGTTGGCTAATACGATATGCCTATGTAACATCTAATTCACGATACTCCGTTAGTCAGTTCAGTAGTGATATGTAGATTTTAAGCAGATGTCGTGCAGGCGAATTAGAATTACAGAGGAGTCGCACTTGTGGTTTAGCAAATCGGTGTTAACACAAACACACTTGTTTGTCAACCGTTTTAGCCGCTTTGGTTAGGTAAATGAAAAAGGGAGGGGGAGGGGGGTTTTCTTTGCCTATTTAATAAACAAAACCCCTCCAGATTCGGAAAATTATTCGGGAAGAGCAAGCTACTTTCTCCTCTTTTCCCTTTTATTTCCTCACCTTCCCTTTCAATGAGTATTTGTATCCAAACAAGGCCTGAATAGGGAGAATGACATGGCGATGGCAATAACATGCTATTGTATACCGTTGTAGATGTGGACGGAGGAGACGGGTTCTATTTTTTCTTTCCTTCTTCGGCTTGGGTGTCAACCTCCCCATGACCCTATCTTATTTCCTTCCACTAGCATTACCTTTTCCCTCCCTTCCCAGTCTCAACTAACTGGGAACCGAAATTAGGACATTTTCTCTCATTCAACACCCCCTCCCACCTACAATTATTTTCCCTCCACATGCAACCTCCTCCTTTTCCCTCTTAGTTGTTACCTAAACAAGCTGTACAGACTTTTTGCCACGCTCAGTTTCACTCTAAATCTCTATCTTCTGCATTTTTATGCCTCTTTTCTTTATTTATTTCTATTTTTTCCCAGGTTATAGTATCGTAGTACAATTCGCTAGCGGTTTAAGTAAATAGTTATAATGAATGAAATTTGAAAAAAGGCTGAATCTATGTACTTTTCCTTATTAAAACAAGACTGAGCTGTTTGCATGCCATTTTATTACAGTAAAGACCACCTGAACTAGGCATAATGTGCCGGGATATTATTAATTACGAGTTTGACTCATGTTTCACTTGTTATATATCTGAGACGTTAGATATTTTGTTGATCATGGTAATTTTTTAGTACACAGTAAGACATAACTCAGTTGGGCTGGTCTTGTCTACAATTTTGGTTGATGCAATATCTTTGTATTCATATATGCTTTCCTATGAGCTCAAGGTACTACCAAGATGTGAAATATGTTGTTTTTCAATTCAATAATTTCATTTCTCTCTTATGCTTTAACCTTCACATTCCAGATCAATATAATCGACACTCCAGGTCATGTTGATTTTACCATTGAAGTAGAGAGAGCATTACGTGTGCTCGATGGCGCTATTCTTGTCCTTTGTAGTGTCGGTGGTGTTCAAAGTCAGTCGATTACCGTTGATCGGCAAATGAGAAGGTATGAGGTTCCCAGGGTTGCATTCATCAATAAGTTGGATAGAATGGGAGCAGATCCATGGAAAGTTCTCAACCAGGTATGCACTAATTTTCCAGCTTAGATTGGGCATTGATTTGTATCCGTATAAGTGTATAACTGTTTAAGTTTCACCGAGTAAATGTGCGAGTATCTGTTGTTTCCCTTGCAAGTTTCTCCTTCCAGCTATTGATATTGGAAGGAATAATTGGTTAATAATTTAACTGGAGTAATTTGTGGTTGCTTTTCAAATATACTTTAGGGGGCAACTTTTTTGATGCCTAAGTGCATTATGCCAATTAATTAAGAAGTCTGTTTAATGTATAAGTAACCAACACTATGTATTACTACGTCTATGTGGTTGGAGTCACTAGCTTTCCTTATTGATCGGCTGAAAAGACAAAACCCTCAGAAGAGTAGTTTATTATAATATGGCTTTGAGGTCTAAATTTTGATGGTTGTGTACTTGTGTAGGTTTCTCTCCTTTTTCTTTTTCTTTTCTTTTTTTTTTTTTTTGTATTTGCTTGCTGTCTGTTTGTCTGTGGCTTAACTTTCAAGGTCATTATTTTCTATTTTCTGATCGTGTTTATGTTTCATTTGTTTTTTTTAGGATAAGTTTCAAGGTCATTATTTTCTATTTTCTGATCGTGTTTATGTTTCATTTGTTTTTTTTAGGATAAGTTACATTTTTTTCCGTCTTTACTATTTTGACTGTTTCTGAATTTCAAATTTACAGTTGCCAGATTAGGTTTTCTTATTGCATATTATATTTTACCTTCCTGTCACTTTCTCATTTGAAAAATAATTTTCACTTGTGGTATTGTGGTCTTTCTTGTAACCTGAAGTTTTCGAGGTTCCTTTGGTTGCATTGCCATGTTGGTTAGTCTGTAGTAAATCCTTAGAGACACGAGTAGGTGTACAAATCTATGATATCTTTTATACGTGGGCGTCACCTCTTTGGCTCATTTAACTTAAGAGTATGGATGAGTGTTCACATTTCTATTGCGTTCTATCTTGTAATCTGAAGTTTCAGTGTATGCTCTGCCTGCACTAGTAATATGTTCTTACAGGCATGGGTGGGTGTACGGTGTACCTGATGCATCTTTTGCTGCAATTGTTGTACCCCCTGAGGATATTGGTTAAGTCTGATCATATTTTTGTTCTCTTCTGAGATGCATTTATGTATTAATTGTTCTCATATTGAGGACATTCAAGCCTGGGCTTTTGCGAATATTGATTTTTGGTTATGATTTTCCGACCTTTTAGGCTAGAGCAAAGCTCAGGCATCACAGTGCTGCTGTTCAAGTCCCTATTGGCCTTGAAGGGGATTTTGAGGGTCTTGTGGATCTCGTGAAACAAAAAGCTTACTACTTCCGTGGGTCAAGCGGGTGTGCATGCTATCTCGTTAGTCAATGATATTGCTCGGCTCAATACTGAAGACTCTTCTTTATTACTAAATTGTCTAATTTTCAGTGAAAACATGGTTACGGATGAAGTTCCAACGAACATGGAAGCTTTAGTGGCAGAAAAGCGGCATGAGTTAATAGAGATGGTGTCTGAGGTTGATGATAAATTGGCTGAGTTGTTTCTTGCAGATGAGCCTATTTCTTCTTCTGATCTCGAGGTAAGTTGATGATGCATTTTCTTGAAATGACTCCGAATAAGAGAGTCCCATGATTCTGAAAAATAGAGGTAGTTTTTGTTTTGAATTGAACATATCTGATTAAAATTTGGTTTTTTAACATGGAAAGTTCTCGTAGCTAGTGCTATGGAGCGATTTGAATGGTGATTTTAGTACGAGATCTGTCTTATTTATTATTTGATAATAATTATTATTATTATATTTTCTTGAGCAGGATGCTATCCGAAGAGCGACTATATCACGGAAATTTGTTCCGGTATTCATGGGGAGTGCATTTAAGAACAAGGTATGATAGTTTTTATTGTATGTTAATCTTGTTGCAATTATCCCTTCTGTTTTGTTGACTTTATTGAGTTCTTCATTAGACCTCCACTCGCCAAAAGTCAGTTTCTTGAGTGAAGGTTTTTGTTATATTTTTGTTTCTGCTCGTTTACCATATGACTCTATTCTCCATCCTCTTTTTGAATTCTGATGGTTGTCTATTTTATAATTAACTCATAATTGCATTTCTTGAGTAACAGGGGGTACAATCACTTCTTGATGGAGTCCTTGAATACTTGCCATGCCCAACTGAAGTCAGCAACCAAGCTCTTGATCAGAAGAATGATGAAGAGAAGGTATTTGTTGCCCATGTCAACTCTAGTCTGATAGAAATGATCAAATTACTTTCTGACTTTCCCTTACTGGTTAGGTTATGCTATCTGGGTCTCCAACTGGACCTCTTGTAGCATTGGCTTTTAAATTGGAAGAAGGAAAATTCGGACAATTAACGTATCTGAGGTATTAAAAGGCAATTTTTTGCGAAGTCTTGTTTATGGTAGTTTTTATTTTTAATGGAGTAGTAACTAGTAAACCATGTTTTATACATCTATTATTCATTTGGCATGAGTCGTTTAAATTTGTGCAGAGTATATGAAGGTGCTATCAAGAAAGGCGACTTCATATATAATATCAATACGGGCAAGAAAGTTAAGGTATAGTATGTTTACTAATATCATCATTGTATATATTTTACTCCAAGAAAGGGGTGGGATGCCTATGACTCTAGTGGCATTCAAGTTACATGTTTTTTTTTGTTGTTTTATGTGCTGTTTCAGCTATATATATATATATATATATATATATATATATATATATATATATATATATATATATATATATACAGCACTTGACTAAGCTCGTGAATGCATTTAGTCACCCTTATTTTCTATGAGGTTTGCTTGTTTTTTTATTCCCTCCATTTCAATGAATAATCAAGATTTGACAGTTTTGGTGAGGAGAAGAGAAGTCTAGTAATAGTGTATTAATTGATATAGAGGGAGTGTTAAGCATATATTTGAAGGAATAAAATGATTGTTATTTTTACCTTGTAACTAGTTCCAGAGAATGTGATAGTATTCTGTATCATTTTTCTACAAAATGTGCGGTTGATTTGTACTTTGACATGTCCATTTTATTTCAGTGTAAGAGTAAGGCTATGTACGTTTGATTCCCGCTCTTCCACTGCTAGTTGAGAGTCACTAGAGTAATGTTGTTGTTGTTGTTACTTGTTAGTTTGTACGTCCTTTGGCACTTCAGTAGAGCAACTATTACCAACATTATCGGAAAGTGTCCATTTTCTGGTGTTTTGAAAGTATACTGGGCAAGCAACTCCTCCTTTTCCTTTTAAGCTGTTGTAGCATGTAGAAGTATTACTTCATCACAATTAACTTGGTTTTGTTGATTTCATTATAGCATCTGTCTAATGTTGTACCTTTTCTTTTATAACTGCAGGTTCCTCGTCTTGTTCGGATGCATTCTAATGAGATGGAGGTTAGTTCTTACTTCAATGGAACCTTGACAAGTTTATCTGGTTTAATTTTACTCGAATTTGGAGAATGCTTCTTGTGGGGTATCGAATGTTTGTCACCCATGCATGTCCACTGGTCATCTAGGCATCCAGTTCCACTTTTCAAATTGTTTAGAAATACTATGCTAAAAGCAGGGGTTGCTTCACTTGTCAGCTGACTTTGAAATCTAATGTTGTAGGACATTCAAGAAGCACATGCTGGGCAAATTGTTGCCGTATTTGGAGTTGATTGTTCCTCAGGCTTGTGCTCTTTGCCTTTCTTGTCGTATATAATTAAATTAAGGATCTCTGATCTACTTATCATCATTGTTTGTTTCCAAAGAGGCTTCCGTCCAAGTGAAGGAGTGGAGTGGCTTAGACTTGCACATCCTTTCTCATTCGAAATTAACCGTCGGCTACTTTAAGAGCCATTTTAATTTAGTTCACTATATTCCTAGCCAAAGAACAACAGATCTTTGATATCCCGTTGATGAACAGGACATGCAAGTCAGCTTTAACAAATTTGTATTCATAGAATCTGTTTCTCCATCTTAACAGTTCTTCGTGAGCTGCTCTCTTGCACTCTGTCAGATTTCTTATACAAACTTGTGCTTAATACCAGGAGATACTTTTACCGATGGTACAGTGAAGTACACTATGACATCCATGAATGTTCCCGAGCCTGTGATGTCTTTGGCTGTTTCACCTGTTTCTAAGGACTCGGGAGGGCAAGTGAGTACAGAGAATCAGCTATGTATTTTCTGTACTGGACTCAGTAGTCTTATTTCTATTCTTGCTAAAGTATCTACTTTTGACAGTTTTCAAAAGCTCTCAATCGTTTCCAGAGGGAGGATCCAACCTTCCGCGTCGGGTTAGATGTGGAAAGCGGACAGACTATTATTTCTGGGATGGGAGAGTTGCATTTAGCCATTTATGTGGAGCGCATCCGACGAGAGTATAAGGTTCTAAATATAGTTAAATTGTCACTTCTGTGTATATAAAAAAGTACCTACTTGTACATTTCAGATACATCGTCTTTCTTTTGCTGTAGGTTGAAGCCCAAACAGGAAAGCCTCGTGTTAATTTCAGAGAAGCTATTACTCAACGCGCTGATTTTGATTATACACATAAGAAGCAAAGTGGAGGTCAAGGGCAGTATGGTAGAGTGTGCGGGTAAGAATTAACTATTGTATTTATTTATGCACTATATAAATATTATGACTACAATGCCAGATAGTTAACTGGACTAGAAGACACGTATGCGTTTTTAAGTTTTTGAGAATAATAAATCTGGTGGCTGGTGCCTTGTTTCTGGTGTGACCTATTGCGGTAAAATTAAAAAGAGCAAGTAAATTTCGTAACGACTTCTGGAGTTCAGTCTGGAATCAATAGTAAGATCTAACCTTGAAAGATTTTCATAAAAGTAGTTCCACAAATTGCCATAAATTATAATTCAACGAGGAAGTGACATTAAGTATAACAAGAAAGCACACTCAGGTTAACTACTAGGCAAGGGTTAGTAGTGACTAGTACTATGAGCTATCACAAATGTACTTAACCTTGATACTAACCCTTATTTAGTAGTTAACTCCGGTCAAGCCAAAAGCCATATCTACAAATGTATGGGATTCACTATTGTGAGCAAATTGCGTATTCAAATTGGACATATTATGAATATGGTAACCATGGTAAGGAGAGACAGTGTGTATGAGGACAGACATAAACTTCTCCTCTCCGGGGGATGGGAAGGTAATGGGAAAATCACCAGCTGATGCCTGATAGGGATGAAGTAGAAGAAGCCAAATTATCTTTAGACCATGTTATGCGTATCAAATGATCATATTGTGTGTGTTGTGTTTATTCACACAGAGAGTGGCTGAATCCGCATGCTTATGTGGGCCATCATATCAAAGTTAAGTTTTTGGGAAAAAGCCTATTTCAAGACCTTTATATAGCAACCAAAATGCGACTAGGTTTCCAGTAGACTTGACCCTTCTTTCTGTTAGGAAAGGCTTTGAATTTGAAAGTTGAGAAAATGCCATTGTTATATCATATAAATCTGTCTTTGTTTGAAGTTTGCCGGCTAGTCATTTTGAGTTTGTCTTCAAGCTAATTTAACTCATCATGCTGCTTTTGTTGCAGATTTATTGAACCACTTCCTCTTGGATCACCTATTAAGTTTGAATTTGAGAATATGATGGTAGGGCAATCTATCCCAACAGGTTTCGTACCAGCAATTGAGAAAGGATTCAAAGAAGCAGCAAATTCGTGAGTATCAGTATTTTATTCTGTCATCTAAAGTCTAAAGTCTTAACTGCAAAGAAGAGTTCCTGCCTTCCTGGTTGTTCTTAACACACCTTTTTCATTGTTACAGTTTCTCCGGGGGTGGTAGTGGTGGTTTACTTAATAGTGTTGCTTTAAGTTGGTATTCTTATAGTAGTGAAATTGAACTTGACGCAGGGGTTCACTTATTGGGCATCCAGTGGAGTGTGTTCGTATTTGCTTAACAGATGGCGCAGCACATGCTGTAGATTCCAGTGAGCTTGCATTCAAACTGGCAGCCATATATGCATTTAGACAGGTACTGCCCATGCCTAAATGCTTTAGTCTTTTGTCTTGTGTTTCTTTGCTTCATATTTTTGGATTAGCCTAGTTTGGATGACAAAGACATTCCTCAAAAGAACTAAACTGCTTAAGTATCGATGGTTCTTAATTATTGTGTGAAGATGCTTCTGTTTTCCCGTATTTACCTTTATTTTTGTCTTTTGTGATCATACTTAACAGTGCTATCCAAAAGCAAAGCCCGTGGTATTAGAACCAATAATGTTGGTGGAGGTGAAAGTACCTATGGAATTTCAGGGTTCCGTGGCTGGCGACATAAACAAGTGAGTTGTTCTCTTAAGTTAAACTTCCCATTCTCAAGTAACCATGTCTTTTGAATTTTCACTTCGACATTAGAAAAATTGTTGTCTAAGATTTTCACAAAATTAACTTGGTCATGTAATGTTAATTATTTTCTTGATGTAGTCAAGCTACATTGATGTTCAAAACTGAACATTAAGTTTTTCGCAGAAGTCATTTTGAGAGATTTTGAATTTTTTGTAGCATGTACACTATGTACGTATGTAGTTGCTATAATCTCTGTGCCTAATATATTGTGTTATTTGATATAAAGGAGGAAAGGTTTGATCATTGGCAATGATCAGGATGGTGACGATTCTGTAATAATGGCGCATGTAAGCAACTCTTCGCTGACTGCTTGATTTATTTCACCTTCTGTTTTGTATGTAATTGCAGTTATTAAAACATTAAGCTCAAAAACTTACAATAAAACTCAAAAACATTACATATAAACTTAGTTATATTTTAGTTTTAACGAAAAAAAATTAAACTCTTAACTTATAAATTTTTATAAGCTCAGAAAAAATACATATATGCTCAAAAACAAATAAAGTTTGACGTAATAAGCTAAAAAAAAAAAATCATTTGCTCAAAAACAAATAAAGTTTAAGGTAATAAGCTCAAAAAAATATTCATAAGCTCAAAAACATATACATATGCTCAAAAACTAAGAAAAGTGTGAGGTAATACCTCCGATGTATGTTCTTATTTCTTGCAATGTTATGTTTGGCAACTTTAGATTAAGGGTTTGAGTTCTTTTCCCGCTTAGTGTTGGTTCCAAGATAGTCATTGTCGTAAGTATTAGACCCGCAATCAATTGAAGGGAAAACAATGATTACGAATCACGAGACAGTCGTTTCATTACCAGACAATTATTTGACGACCTTTTTCCTTTTTCGTTTTACAGGTTCCTCTTAACAAAATGTTTGGATATTCCACCGACCTGCGCTCGATGACACAGGTGAATATTTCAGTTCTGGTACACCTTTCTATGTTCAATCACGGATTGGGGCGTGATCGTTTTCTTTTATTTCAAATTGCAGGGAAAAGGTGAATTCACAATGGAATACAAGGAACATTGTCCGGTTCCTCAAGATGTGCAAGTGGAATTGATGAGCGCGTACAAGCTCGCCAGGGGAGAACAGTAACAAATAACAATGTAACATCCTTTACGCCTTCTACGACCAGCTTAAATTAGTATAGATACCAATTTTTGATTACAGGAACGATATTTCATCGTATTTTTAATAAATTAAAAACTCGCCCTATATCTGAAACCACATTCTCTACATGTCTGCATGAAGTGTAAATTTGTTAATTTGCATCATCAACAGCTCTCCGAATTTCACGTTCCATTCGAGATTGAAAACTCAGATTCGTGTAAAACATGTACACGATTTACTGGTTTGTCCTGAATCTAATTGTAATACTTCTCGTGTCTGGTAAATGGGGTAAATTGTTTGATGATACAGATCAAGTGTTTTTCTCGGGGTTTAATCAGATCAAGCATATGAGAAGACGAGTACCTATTGCTCGTGGTACAGCGCCACAGCGCCAGCTGCGCCACTGCTTTAGTATAGAGGGAAAGAGAAGCTGATTGTATGGCACGAATTCAAAGCTGTCTCTTTTTGATTTACATGTTAAGACGGTTGTACCTATTTCTATAAATACATAAACTTTAGAGAGACGGTTTCAATAAGTTCTTAAGAGACCCTTTTTGTCGTACTCCATCAATTGAATATTTTTGTCCGCCAATGCTTGAAAATGGTTCTTTGTGCAATTTATGGAACGGTAATTGATAAGCATCGATTACCAAACATAATTTGTATACAAAAATTCATATTCTGAACTATTAATAGCTCGATAGTTCGTGTTAAACCGCCCTCTGAGAGACCAAATCCATGCTCCTCCGCCACAAATGGCATATTATCGCAAGGGGTAAGATCTGCAAATGCGACTAAGCTGAGACGGGATTCTTTCTCGATATGTCTAACACAATCCTCGCGGAACATTTTCTAACTCATGGTTTCTCTTCATCTCCTGACTACAATCGAAAACAACAAAAACTGAATAAAAGAACTGAAAAACAGTACAATTATCGTTCCTGTTAGTAAAATGAAGATTTACAGAGAGAATGACGGAAATTAGGAACGGTAATATGGGCGGGGCGTACTTACCACCATCTCATGATCCCCCATAATCTCGTCGACTACCTCCAGCAATGGCTTATTGGAGTTGTTTGGGAGATGGGCAGCAAACACTGCTTCCTCAAGATCTGAAACGTAATAACACGCCATTTTAGAAGGCGAACAACATATAGTAAAATTCAGTATGTGGATTATACTTCCGAGGTACTACCACCAATTTTGTAGTTTTAGAGCATTATAGTAAAGTCTTCGAGTTTTGTTTTAAAGTTTCTGAGTTCATTCACTTTAACATTAAGCTCAAAAAATTACAATAAAACTCAAAAACATTACATATAAGCTAAAATAAAATTTGAGTTTTGACGGAAAAAAAATTAAATCTAACTCATAAATTTTAATAAGCTAAAAAAACACTTTGAAAAAAAAAAATTATATCTAACTTATAAATTAAATCAAACTTATAAAGTCTGAGGTAGCAAGCTCGGAAAAATACACATATGCTCAAAAACAAATAAAATCTCTCAGCTAATACATTCGATGTATGTCCATAAAATTTTATGTGGCCGAAATAGACTACAGAAATGCATTTTTTTTTTCCGCGAAAAGAAATGCTGCATCACTCACTGGTTTAACTGTTTAAGCATTGCATTACCTGTTTCTTCAAAGCCGTCAATGAACATCATCATCTCTTCACCAGTCAGTCCTGAGAGAAAGCATACTCGAGGTACTGATTTTGCAATCTGCGCAAAAGGACGTAATTTTTGTATAACACAGTAAAACATCGAGATAGTTCAAGAATTTTTTACAATGTTCTCCATGTCGAGGTTTTTTTTTTTTTTTTTTCTTTCTTTTTTTTTTTAAAATTTATGGCGAGGGGGTTGAATCCCCGGGTCCATGCATTTCCGCACCACCACATGGACCATGTAAGCCACCCATTGGGGGCTGCAGTGACCAAGTGGTCATCTCCCCAGCTAGTAGTCGAACCTGAGACCTCTCAACTCCTGCATTTCTGCAAGCTTCAAGGTTTAACCCAGTTACCACTGGACTAACACCACTTGTTCATGTCGACTGTTTAGGAAACTGGTTCATAACCCGAAAGAAATGGTCTTACTGCAGTACATTTTCAGTCATTTTCCGAGTAATAACCAGTCAAATGTGAACATTTTTGGTCTGGAAATAGATGCTGTAAGTCGGTTGCAGAGCAGACCCGTGAACAATCTATCTGAGCATCAAGAAACGGGTAGGTGACGGGAATTATCTTAGATTCTTAGGTAAACTGATCCAACGATGTTTTTGTATCAGACGGAAGCACGAGAACATATCAGATGATGCCGTATTATATGACAAGAAAGCGGAATAAACGAGTAGAATTACTATCTAACCTTCAACTTATCCAAGCTCTGTTGCTTGGTGTTCAATGCGTCCGACAGGGACCGAGTGATCATATCTTCTGTGCAGTATATAACCTGTTTCAATGCCAAGACATATATTCTCCATAAATGACGGCAAATTCAACGTGTTGTCGTGTTTATTCCATTCATCGATGATTTCGACTACTGGCAGCTCCGAGACAGAACAGAAGGATACAGATACTCGAACCATACCTGTAAGAATTCCCCTTCCAAATCCTTCAGGAATTGCTTTATCTACAGCCAGGAGAAACATTTTTCATCTTTAGAACCATGGCGCACGGGCTATGTTACTCTGACTCGGCTTGAAGGGTATGACACGGGTATGTATCCAAGTGTCTGACACACCTATTTTATGAAAAAAGTTCAAGTGTTTGGTCTAAAATGAAGTGTCCGAGTGTCATACCAATGTCCAAGGATCAAGTGCCGTATTAGGAATATTAATAATAGTTGGGCCTCAACCATCACCTTAAGGTTTTGGTTGAGACGGTTCATCTATCATAGTATCAAAGGCTTTGTGACCAAAGGTCACGGGTTCGAATCCTGGCAACTTCAAAACCCCTCAAAAATACGAAGTGGAAACCTAGCACACGGTATGGGGGAGCCTGTGCACTAACCAGTCTTCAAGCCTAACGGGCATTTGAGTGAGGGAGCGTATTAGAAATATTAATAATAGTTGGTTGGGCCTCAACCATCACCTTAAGATTTTGGTTGAGACGGTTCATCTATCATGCCGGACACGGGTATGGGAGGTCATATGAATTGTCAACGTAACATAGCACACGGGTAATCAATGAGTAGCATTGCAGATACTTCAAAAAGAGAAAAACCGGGAAATGTCATATGAACAGAAACTCGTAGAAGACATCTAATATTAGCGCGTCTGAACAGTAAACTCACAAGCGTGTGCGGTGTGCCTGTAGCTGCAAATCTCTCAATTTTTAACTGTTTTTTTCAAATTTGCAAAGCTCATACTTCAAATTTAGGCTTCAAACATTTTTTAGGGCAAGTATGGTAAGGGGACTTCTGGGTAATCCTACCATGCTCGAGGGCGTTTGTAATTCGCACTTTATATAGAATTAATGAATGAAACGAGGAAAAAAAACGCGATGTAAAGCTGGTTTATGCATATAACTATGACTGGCAAACTAGTTAAGGTAATTACCATATCTGCCTCTTCAATTCCGAATCCGAGAAGCAAAATGGCCTGTAAAAGCAAGAAAACATTCAGTACAACATGTCAGCAGTGAGCTGCAACAACTGCAGCGACACCGAAACCATTATCATTGTGCCTTAAAGACTCCTCCTTATGACTGGTTAACAGATTAGTTATATAAAACATTAGTACTGTCTTGAAATTTCATGGATGTAGTTTACGTCTTTTTGAATGATCGATGATGAAAATTGTGTCGAAATTTGCATCAACCAAGTGTTATTTTCACAGTATAAGAAGCTCAGACAGTATAAATAGTCGATTTTTGTCTGTTCCATCATTATTTAGTGAGTCCTTGGTTCCATCAAAAATGAAAATAGAGCAGATACATTCTCAATTAAGCAAATTCCATTCCGAAAACCCTTTCGTCTAAAATGCTGTTTTGGCCGATTTTAGCGACAGCCCTCTAAATTTTGGCATAGGAGGGTACAATCACAAAAGCTATTTTTGGCCGATTTGAGCGACAGTTCGCCAAAATTTGACAGTCATAAGAGGGTACAATCCCAAAAGCTGTTTTTGGCCGATTTAAACGACAGTCCTCTAAATTTGACAGTCATGACTCATGAGAGGGCACAATCCCAAAAGCTGTTTTTGGCCGATTTAAAGTGTTAAACGACAGTCCTCTAAATTTGACAGTCATAAGAGGGCACAATCCGAAAAGCTGTTTTTGGCTGATTTAAACGACATTCCTCTAAATTTGACAGTCATAAGAAGGTACAATCCCAAAAGCTGTTTTTGGCCGATTTAAACGACAGTCCTCTAAATTTGTCAGTCATAAAAGGGTACAATCCCAAAAGCCGTTTTTGGCTGATTTAAACGACAGTTCTTTAAATTTGACAGTCATGAGAGGACACAATCCTAAAAGCTATTTTTGGCCGATTTAAACAACAGTCCTCTAAATTTGACATTCATAAAAGGGTACAATCCCAAAAGCTGTTTTGGCCGATTTAAACACAGTCCTCTGAATTTGACAGTCATAAGAAGGTACAATCCCAAAAGCTGTTTTTGGCCGATTTAAACGACATTCCTGTAAATTTGACAGTCATAAGAGGGTATAAATGTACAATCCCAAAAGCTGTTTTTGGCCGATTTAAATGACAGCCTCTAAATTTGACAGTCATAAGAGGGTACAATCCCAAAAGTTGTTTCTGGCCGATTTAAACGACAGTCCTCTAAATTTGACAGTCATAAGGTACAATCACAAAAGCTGTTTTTGGCCGATTTAAACGACAATCCTCTAAATTTGACAGTCATAAAAGGGTACAACCCCAAAAGCTATTTTTGGCCGATTTAAACGACAGTCCTCTAAATTTCACAGTCGTAAGAGGGTATAAATGTACAATCCCAAAAGCTGTTTTTGGCCGATTCAAACGACAGTCCTCTAAATTTGACAGTCATAAGAGGGTAAGATCCCAAAAGCTGTTTCTGGTTGATTTAAACAACAGTCCTCTAAATATGACAGTCATAAGAGGGTAAGATCCCAAAAGCTGGTTTTGGCCGATTTAAACGACAGACCTCTAAATTTGACACTCATAAGAGGGTAAGATCCGAAAAGCTGTTTTTGGCCGATTTAAACGACAGTCATAAGAAGATACAATCCTAATTGAAGCCGCTGGTTGATTGACAGTCACAAGATTACCAATTCAACCATCAACTTCAAAGTCATAGGCATAAGTGCATAACTGAAAGAATTATCACAGCCCTTTCACTAATATTTAAAAATCGAAAACTGCAACTAATATCAAGCAAACTCACCGGAGGCCCGTAACCAGGATCTTCATCATTAATAGGAACAAACTTTGATTCTTCTTCTTCTACATTACTTGGTAGTCCTGTTTAATAGCATGTACAAGTTCAATTTAGGACGGAGATATCGTAAAAATAGTTCACAGGACAACATTCATGTAGTGAAATTTGATCTCCTCGCAGGGTGGACGTAGCTTGGTGAACCACGTAAATCTTTGTGTCAACTTTATTTACATTCGATATTTATTATTCTTATCACCTTATAATTAACTATTTGGTAACGGGATGTCTCCGTTACAACAGATGGATGACATGGATCAATAGGTCTTGTTTAGGACGGAGACATCCGTTTTATCTCTAAAACATGTTCAAATACGATAAATCTATCACATGGTAATAGTAAAGGACAATTTCTTTTGTATTCCAAGACAACTTTGTTTGCAATGAGTAGCAATAACAACAACATTACCCCAGTGCAGTGGTGGAGCGAGGGGTTAGCAGGAGCGCTCACCTCAGCTAAAAATTGAAAATTTCGAAATTTTTGGTTGACTTTTCAAACTTTTTTCAAGTTTCACTTGCAACATTACTTGTTCATATAAGATGATCAGTATTCAGTAGGTCTTATTTAGGTTGGAGCTCCGCATTATCTCTAAAACAGGTCCAAATACTATCACATGGTAATAGTAACAACAACATTAATACAATGCAGTGGCATGAGGGGTTAGCACGGGCGCTTGCCTCTTGCTGAAAATTGAAATTTCCGAAATTTTTGATTAAATTTTCAAACTTTTCTACTAAATTACTTATTCATCCCTGCTGAAAATTCTCACCCACTAACTGCAAAAGTGCAAATCTTAGCTCCGTCACTGCCATAATGGCTTACACGTGTTGTAGAAACACAAATAAGCTGTTTTCGAATGACCCACCATGAAAATTACGTCGAAAAACCGTTACTTGACAAGTCACAACAAAGTTTACTGAGTCATACAGTGAAATCAGAAATCCCTCGAAGAACATTACATTACAACAGTAAAACAGTAAATCAGTAATTGTACAGTAAAAAAAAACAGGTGAATTTGGCAAGCATACCTTCAGAAGAAACTCTGAGTTTATGGCAAACTTTGTTACAGACTGAGTAAGAATAAGAAAATGGAGAAGCTGAGGGAGAAGAACTAGTAATGAAGGATGATAATGGTGAAGATAGTTTAGGAAAATGAAGATATGAAGTAGTAATTTCATGGATGCAAGCTCCATTAATAGTATGTGTGGCCATGGCTGTTTGTCACACACCTATTGCATTTTATCTACTTAACCCATTATGGCATTATATATTTCTCACCCATTTATCCAATGTGGGACATTTCATTTTTAACAGGATTTCATAAAGGGTTTGATCGGGTCAGGTCGGGTAAATTATTTGGAAAATTTATTCTATGCATTTCTGATTTGAATTTGATTCATTTTAGAGGTTGTATTGAATTTGATTCATTTTAGAGGTTGTATTATATCATGTTTTTTTATTTCGATTTTTATACCACCGTTAGGGGTTGTTTTACGAATTACCCTATACGATTTTGAAACCTAAATGAGAAATATTCGACTATTTTCAAGGAGTACTTGATTTTTGTTCAATAATCATTTATCGCACCTTCTCAAATTTATGCGTGGCCTTTATTTGACCTCAAAAACCAATCTTATGATTCACAAAGATTTTTATTGCAGGATTTTAAATCCAAAAAACCGTGTATTATAAATTAAATTTGAGTTGTTTGGGAGGTTGTATTGACCATTGAGTCAGGTTTCTTCCTAAACAAATGTGGCCATGCAAAATAAGTATAAATTTTCATTTCAAACGGATAATCCACCTTACCTAAAAACAGGCTATAAGAAAAAAACAAAATTAATGTTATAGGTTATAACATCCATCATTATTTAACTTTACCTAAATAAGGCTAATAATACAAGTCATTACAATTATATTAGTAAATTTTCTACCTCTAAGGTAAAAGGCATTAGTTTAATTAATTACGTATCAAATTTTATACTTCCTGCATTCAAATTCACTCCATCACCTTCAATTTTACACATTATTAACAAGTAAACATTAAATTTCGATTTTCGCTCAATGCATAAGTTAAAATATATTCATGTGAGATTTTGTTTGATTCGTCTTTACGAGAAAATTAAAAATATCTAACATTTATAATTTTCACAAATAGGTTTTTAACGATATTTACCGCGTAAAATATGCGTTGACAAAAGTAAAACAGTAAAGTACTAAAATGAATTTGAAGGAAGGTAGTAACATTTTATCTAAAATATTGTGCATTTGCACGACTCCAATAATAGGTGACAAAGTGACATGGCTAGACTTGATTGGTACATACCACGACCGTTGACGTAGCAATATTACACATGACACAACAAACATAATTACACGACTTCACGAGTCACGACCCTCGAAAATTCAAATCGGATATCCAATCGGTTCGGATAATCGTTTTTCCCTCGCCACCACCGTTACAACCACCACAATGCGGCGGCGCAACCACCCAACACCTGTCCTTCTCCTTCTTCTCCTCGTCATTTTTCCTCTCCACACCTTCGCCAAACGCCCTTACGTCCTCGTCCTCACCCAAGATGACCTCCGCGACACACCAGACACCATCACCTCCGATTCCGACTCGTCCGAGTGGGACGAGTTCGGCGACTCGGAATCCGGCTCGGATTCATCACATTCCTCATCCTCCGACGACCTAAACTCTGGTTCATGGCGACCGATTCTTGAACCGGAATCGGAAACCGAACCGGCGTCTGACCGAGGATTGTATTACTCTGGATTATCGAAGCTGATCGACGCGGTGTCATCCGGTGATGTGATGATGATGCAGGAGGCGTCAAGTGAAATCGAGGCGGCGGCGAAAGGAGGTGATCCTCATGCGAGGTCTGTGTTAGGGTTTTTGTATCAATTAGGGATTGGGAGGGAGAGAGATCAAGCTAAGGCGTTTTTGTTTCATTATTTTGCTGCGAGTGGCGGGAATTTGCATTCTAAGATGGCGCTTGCTCATACTTATGCTAGACAACATGTATGTTTAATGTTGTTGATTTTATTGATTTTGTTAGGTTTTGGTTTTGATTTGATTCAGGTTGTTCTCGAAGCGGTTTTTTAGCGTGATTTGTTTGTTTTGATTGAATTGAGGTTATTTAGGCCAGAATTGGAGTAGTTTGATTTGTTTGTTCAATTTTGCTTTGATTGAATTGAGGTTTTCAGGAAGCGAATTGGAGTAGTTTGATGTGTGTTACTAATGCTTATTTAGTGTGGTTTGCTTGTTTGTTTTGATTGAATCGAGGTTATTTAGGGCGGAATTGGAGTAGTTTGATTTGTTTGTTCAATTTTGCTTTGATTGAATTGAGGTTTTCAGGAAGCGAATTGGAGTAGTTTGATGTGTTACTAATGTTTATTTAGTGTGGTTTGCTTGTTTGTTTTGATTGAATTGAGTTTATTTAGGATGGAGATTGGAGTGATTTGATGTGTTAATGCTTCTTTAGTGTAATTTCTCTGTTCGATTTTGATTTTGATTGAATTGAGGTTTTTCAGGAAGCGAAATGGAGTAATTTGATGAGTTAATGCTTATTTTTTTGTAATGTGTATGATCGTTAGTCTGGTGTGATGGTCGGTGTTGGAGTAATTTGATGTAGTATGCTTATTTGGCATAAATCGTTCGCCCTTTTGTGCTTGATACTCCAGTATTTGACGTGTTGATACTATCAAACCGGCCATTTGTAGAGGAAACATGCCTGATTGACGAGATTTATTTAGTTTGCATTCGTTTTGGTGTAGATATGGTCGTTTTTGGAAGCGAAATGGATTAATTTCCATATACTCTTGCATATGAATTGGGTGTATTTTGTACAACCACCATGATTTGTTGTAAGCCCTTTGTTTAATTTGAGTTCGTTTTGTGAGGTATCTGTTCTTGATGAGTGACAGAAACTGGATTAGTAATGCAGACATTTTAGGAGACAAACTTGAATTGGTAGAATTAATTTACTAGATGTATGTGGAAATTCAATGTTCTTTGTTTGATTACTCTATGTTCAGAAAACCACATTTTAAGGCGTTAATGCAATGTTTTACTGTTATCAAAGCCATATGAAAAACTGATTTAATTTGGTAAAACGTGGATACTTGCTCGTTTTCGTCTGCTGTAGAGAGCTTAGCTAATTGCTGTATGTGTTATTTCTGTTACTTTTGATAAATAAGGTGTTGGTTGCACGAAATGAAGATGTACATTTTAGACTTTATAAACTCTAATTTGGATTAAAGTAGCATGTTTCTTTTCAAGTTTGCTTTAATTTGTTGAAAGTGGTGCAGATGCATGAAAAGGCAGCAACACTGTATCGTGAATTAGCAGAAGTCGCAGTGAAAAACTTCTTGATTTCAAAGGATTCGCTAGTGATAGAACCGGTGAGGATCCATGTTGGCGCAGAGGAAAACAAGGAAGCTTTGAGGAAGTCTAGAGGGGAGGATGATGAGGATTTTCAAATACTGGAGTATCAAGCACAAAAGGGCAATGCTGCGGCAATGTATAAAATGGGTTTATTCTATTATTTTGGCCTTAGAGGTTTGCGCCGCGATCCTGCCAAGGCTTTGTCTTGGTTCTTGAAAGCTGTTGAGAAAGGAGAACCTAGGTCGATGGAATACCTTGGTGAGATTTATGTCAGGGGAGTTGGGGTTGAACGGAATTATACTAAAGCTTTGGAATGGCTTACTCTTGCTGCTAAACAGCAACTTTACTCTGCTTATAATGGCATTGGATATTTGTATGTCAAAGGCTACGGAATAGAGAAGAACTACACCAAGGTAAGATCAAGTTACGGTTCACTGCTGGGTTTCTTGTTTTGGCTTTATAATTAACTTCCTTTTAGACGGGTAGTAAGTTGTTGCTCATAATTTAATTTTGTTGGCAATTAGCGTTGGAACTATCTATGTTATTGTTAGCATTATAGTTTATTAACGGAATACTTAAATGGCTTTTAATTAGGTTTTTTGGAAGCTCTCTCTGGTACCTAAATGATTTTTATAACTGTCTTGATTTTAACAATGCTTTGCTTAGTGACATTTTTTATTTCAACATATTGAGTTGTCTAGATATACTGAATTTGTTTATTTAAATTACCTAATTTATTTATTGTTTATTTGAATAGGCAAAAGAGTTTTTTGAGAAGGCTGCTCATAAAGAGGACTCTGGTGGCTTCTATAATCTTGGGGTATTGTACCTCAAAGGGATTGGAGTGAAAAGGGATGTGAAGCTGGCACGTCAATATTTTCTGATGGCTACTAATAGTGGTCAACCAAAGGCTTTTTACCAGTTGGCGAAGATGTTTCACACTGGTGTGGGTTTAAACAAGAATCTTGAGACGGTATGTTGATTTTGTTCTTCTCTATTTTGGATTTACTTTAACATTCCCGGTCAACCTTTCTGTCTTCCTTTCATTGTCTTATCTAGGAGTATCTCTCTTGTGCCTGGTTGTTTTGGGGTTAAAGAGGGCTAGAAGGCCTAGAACTAGTTTGTCAAACGTAGGGATTTGAACGCGGTGCTTGATTATACCCTCTAGATATTAACCGCAGAGATTCAGCCAAGAAAGTAAACATCTGTATATATGAAGCTAACATAACTACTGTAGTAATATTGTTAAAATGCCACTAGTCCCCCATTTATCAGGTTCAATATGTTGTAAAATTGGCAGGTTTTTTTTTGCACTAAACTTTCAGAATCATTGTAATAGGCCGTACATGATTTGGCGAAATAGAGTGTGAAGGCTCAAGTGTGCTACCTGTCAAAATTCAGGCACAAGCTCTTACCGTTAGACTACTGTTAAGACTTGAGTAACGAGAATAATACGGAGTAGTATATTTCCGGTTAAATAAAATGCGCTGACATCATTATGCTACTCACTAGATGTTTACCAGGTATTATAGGGCTTGCTTGACATCCTGTCGGGTTTTTTGTATTCGCATTTTTGGAAAAAAAAAAACAAGATCTGAAAATTAAAATAGTGGTATATACTGCTATACTTGAATTGTCATTTTCACTCTTAATATAAGTGGGGTAAAATTAACCAACTGTTAGTTACCTTATCAACCTGTTTAACTAACTTCTAGGATACAGAAACTAAAAAGGACCAACTGAAAATATGCACTACTTGTATAAAAGTGATCTTAGGAACCTTGTTAAAGTCCCAACAAAAGTTGAGTGAGGATGAATGGAGGTTATTTCCCGTTTAAGTAACTGAAGATTCTACAATACAGGGAAAATGATCATTCTCTGGAGGAGCGTTAGCAAATTTCTACTGACGCTAATATTTAACCAATTTCTAATGGAGTAGTAATAGTTATTATGCAATAAGGAGTTACTTCTATGTTAAAGAGGTGGTTTGACGTTTCTAGTGAGCTTAAAAAGTTAGCTAAAGGTAAAAGGAAATATGAATATCAAAACCATGCGAAAAAAGGCAAGGCAGACAATGAGATAAAAATAAACTCAAACCCTGCATTAGCGCTCCCTCTAATCTTCTCCATTCAAGTCATATTTCCTTCCATTCCAGTTTTCCTCAATTTTATTTGTTTACTTTTATGTTTTCTCTTTTCTCTCTGATTTTCTCTCTCCATACTGCCTCGTTTTTCTCTATACTTATAGAATGTCTCAAATTGCTTTGTGTGCATTTGTCTTTCTTTTTGGTTACTACATGTTGATAACGATCTCATAGGACGGCTCATGTTAGTTATCTTACTTGTAGTTGGCTTCTGAGTCATGAGGAGGACTAAGGTCAGATATACCTGATCATTTTACCCTGCTGGTTAGGTTTGTATAGTCGTGTAGACCAATACTAATATTTCCTAAAGGCGCAAAAATGTTGTAGAATATGCTTTCAGAATCCAACAAAAACTAAGCTGGGCTAAGGTTCAGCCTACTCTGCTCGAGCTTTGGTCCATTTTTGAGTATTAATCTAAACTCAATTTTTACTGAATGGTTCTTAGGCTACTGCATTATACAAGTTAGTTGCAGAGCGGGGACCATGGAATTCGTTATCCAGGTGGGCACTGGAGGCTTACCTGAAGGGTGATGTGGGAAAAGCATTACTTCTATACTCGAGAATGGCAGAAATGGGTTATGAAGTATCCCAAAGTAATGCTGCATGGATTCTTGACAAAGTTGATGAACCAAGCCTGTGTCTGGGAGCATCTGGATTATGCACAGATACCGAAAGACATCAAAGAGCACATTCTTTATGGTGGCTAGCTTCTGAGCAGGGTAATGAACATGCTGCCTTGCTGATAGGCGATGCATATTACTATGGCAGGGTACGCATCTCTCCACGCACTTGTCTGCTGATATGTTTATCGATCATTTAATGCTCTCTCAATCCATAATTCTGTTTACATTATCCCATTTAACTTTGGTGGTTAGACGATCTCAACTTGGACCTTTTTTTTCCCCAAAATATAGTACTATAGCTACAACTTTCCGAAAGATGATAAGTTTTCATAAACCAGATGCGGGAAATTTTACATTGTTTACGCAATTTATATTTGGAGAAACTAATGGTCAATGTTTAGTTTGGTTCTACCAAATTCAAATGGGGATAATAAATTTGGGATGAAGTAGTTTAAGTTCTGAGAGTACTATCGCTCTATGTTACTCAGACTCGTTTAGAAGTACCTAACACAGGTACGTGTCCAAGTGTCGGACTCGGCTATTTTAATGAAAAATATGCACATTTTGGTCTAAAATGAGGTGTCCATGTGTCATATCCACGTCCGATTGTCGAGTGTCGGACACGGGTACGTGAGGAAATTAGAAGAGTCGGAGTAACATAGCTAGTATTGCTGCTGAGAGTGTGCCTTATATTGGTTTTTCTTTTTAGGGAACGGATAAAGACTATGAACGGGCTGCTGAGGCATATAAGCATGCAAAATCACAGGCTAATGCACAAGCCCTGTTCAATCTAGGTTACATGCACGAGCATGGCCAAGGACTTCCATATGATCTTCATCTTGCTAAGCGCTACTATGATGAAGCTTTGGAGACAGATCCCGCTGCAAAATTGCCCGTCACACTTGCACTTACAAGCTTATGGATTAGAAAGAATTATGCCGACAGTTTTATGGTGAGTTTTAAACTATGTTACTCAAACTCGTTTAGAAGTATCCAACACGAGTACATGTCCAAGTGTCGGATTTGGCTATTTTATTGAAAAATATGCATATGTTGGTCTAAAATGAGGTGTCCAAGTGTCATACTCATGTCCGAGTGTGGAGTGTCGAACACGGGTACGCGAGGAAATTAGAAGAGTCGGAGTAACATAGGTTTTAAATCTAGCTCGCTTAAATATTCAGAAATGTTTGATAATGACTTTTAATACGCATCTTGCTGATGTCAAGAGAAATGGAAAACAGACACCATATTTTCAGAAAATCAGAATGTTTCGATCATACATATTGGTCTTGTTTTTCTAAAAATTACCGTTTTGCAAATATTATGTAGCTGATTTCAAGAGAAAAGGAACTAAAACATCGGGAGTAACTTGCGTTTTCTTTTCCAATGTTTTGAGCTTTGTGTCCGTTTGGGGTAATTCAATAATTCATTTCTTGGGGCTGTTGACGGTTGATACGAAGATTTTAAATCTAGACGAGTGTCTGTAACCGCTATTTTTCCACCTATGCATTTTTCAAAAGGCACAAACGTAAAAGTCGTAGGTATTAGTAGTATAAAATCAGATAATTAATGAATATTTTCCAGAAATAAAGGAACCAATTCTTCACATTCCAAATAAAAATTATATTTTAGAGGGGAATTATAATTCCAAAATAAAAATGCGTCGAGACTGTTCTTTTCTTAGCAAACTTGTACTGAAGACTGAACTAGTGAACTGGATGTGAACTTTACCCTTTGCAGGTACACACAATCGATGCTTTACCGGAATTGTATCCGAAAATTGAAGCATGGATTGAAAACACGGTGTTGGAAGAAGGCAACGCTACTATTCTTACGCTTTTTGCTTGTCTTTTGGCCGTCCTTTACCTTCGTGAATGGCAACATCGTCGTGTTGCTGCTCCAGCTCCAGAAGCTGCTCCGGTGCAACATCTCAATGAGCAACTCATCCAACCAGCTCACTAGGGAATCATCCTTCGAGAAAAATATTTATTCTCTCCTCTTTTATATAGTGTATAGGTTCATACGTTCGTTTTAAATTACTGTTTTCGGTTTCAGGAACATTGAAACCCGAAACCGCTCTGATTTTATGTATATCTCTCCCTCCCCCCACCACCCCCGCCCCGCCCCCCGCCCCCGCCCCCGCTAAGGAAGGAAATATTAGATTTGTAGATTAGTGTTAACATACTGAGGTTGAAATTCTTGAAACTTGATTAGTTGGAAATTTTTCATACAAAGAGGCTTGCTTGTGACGGATAATATCCGTCACAAGCTGAAGACGGGTAGACCCCTCTCACAATAAAACAAGTGGAAGGGCAAGTGAGGAGAAATGGAGCACGTCATGAATATTGTCACTTGCATAATGTGAGACGAGTTTTATCTGTCTTCGGCTTTCGATGTATAATGTCCGTCTTGAATGAGAATTTGTGTTTTTTTTACTGCCATGTTTTCGTTCTTTGGGATTTTAGACGATTATTTTCGTATAACTGCTTAAAAAAAAGAATACGGTATGTGGTCCTTTGTTTATCCTACGGTTTTGTATTGTCGTCGACAGGCCGACGGCGTCATAAGGGTTCAGCCGTTCAGGCTTCTCTGTATAACCAACTATTACGCAATGAGCGTTGGACTGAGATGAGTTATATGTATATTGTACAAGGACTTGTAATGCACGATGTAATAGAAATCCCTTTTAAAAAGACCCCGGAAACCGTAATGTAATAGAGATCCCTTTTAAAGACCCTGCAAACTGAGTTTCCGGGATTTTAGGGTCTCGAACAAAAATGTTCGTAAATTAAACGAGAGGAGGTTTATCGGATGATAACTTGTGGTTTATGGCTAAAATCGAATATAGTGACTCATGAATCGAATATCGTGGAAATAGGGAGGAAAAGAAACATGATCCGGTCCGAGCTTCCAAACGGCTCAAGTTTAAGTGTATAATACACGATTTTGTAATTTTAAGATCCCGGAATAAAAATGTTTGGAAGTCATACGAATGGTTTATTGGAACAAATAATGTAAACACACAAAATTTGTGAAGCAAGTATAAACAAAAAATCCAACTTTATTTTAATCTTCACATTGAATAAAATTGAATTCCTATCGATGACAGCAATGATACATAATCCAAAGGTGCAAAATCAGAAGTAGGCATATTTGCATCGTCTCGGAGCGTCAATCATGGTTCCTGTAGTTGAATTAGAAGTAGGGAAGTTAACCTTAGTATCCTCACAAACAATCTCCATACTCTTGTCACCTATCAAAGTACCGTCTAAAATCCAAAATCGACCCCTGAATGTAAGTGTAAACTCCAAGGCATGGTCGATAGCCAAATCATTAGTCATTGATTCAATAGTCATGTCTTTAAATTGGGAAGTATTGAAACTTGCGTCCAACTCAATACTCTTATTGCCTTGAGCTTCAAGGTATAAAGCGTCAATCTTTATCGAGGAAAGGTACTCATCGCCATACTTGATCGACACAAGCGAAGGCTCAATTAGTAGTTGGTGTTCTTGGCTCGTAAAGTTAAGGGTTAGGTTTAGGTCCGCGGACATGTAATTGTGTATCTCAGAACTTTGGCGAGTAGAAATTGTGAGGGAACTTAGCTGTAGTGAGACAACCTCGAGTTTGAAGGGCAGATCTATAGGTGACTCTCCGATGGCATAAAAAGCAAAAAAGAGTATCACCACCAGAAATAGCAGAATAGAACCAAAAAGAAAACAAACAAACGTGTCACTCCATGTAGTTGAATCTGTGCAAGAGAAATTGTTGTTCTCCAATTGAACTTGACCGTGGTTTTCGCTACCATCTGACATCCTTTTCGCAACGAAGACCTACTGATGATCACAAGTTCACAACTACCTCTCACAAGATTGATGAGGAAATTATTATAGACTAGATTGTATTTATTTACCTATATATATATATAATATATACCTACTTTTTCCTAAACTAGAATTGAGACCTATTCAATATCAAATACGAGTATTTAATACCTAATCCTACTACTAAGAGTCTAGGATTTAACCATACGGAGTAGCGCTAGTAAAACATGCGGGTTGGCCGGGCTCATAATATATCTCATTGTTGGAATAATAGTCATGACTTATAGTAAGTCTTGCTTGCGACGGGTCACCATTTGTGACGGATATTTTGTGAGATAAAATGGATAGAAAATGAGTTAGTGGAGAAAGGGGACCACATGAATAGTGTTGGAGAAAGAGAAAAAGTGGGTATTTTGTGAGAAGAATCAGTATCCGTCACAAACTTGCGACGGATAGTGCGGTTGCAAATAAGAATTTGTGCATGACTTAATAGTTAATGTTTAGTTTGGTTCTACCAAATTCAGGGGATAATAAATTTTCTCTTTGCAGGTACACACAATTGATGCTTTACCCGAATTGTATCCGAAAATTGGAGCATGGATTGAAAACACGGTGTTGGAAGAAGGGAACGCTACAATTCTTACGCTTTTTGCTTGCCTTTTGGCCGTCCTTTACCTTCATGAATGGCAACATCGTCGTGTTGCTGCTCTAGCTCGTGAATATTGTCACTTGCATAATGTGAGAGAAGTGTTATTTGTGTGATGGATAATGTCCGTCTTAAATGAGAATTTATGATTTTTTATTGCCACGTTTCCTTTCATAGGGATTTCAGTCCATTATTTCGTATAGCTGCTTAAAAAAAGAATATGGTATGCGCTCCTTTGTTTATCCTACGGTTTTGTATTGTCGTCGACAGGCCGACAGCGTCATAAGGGTTCAGCCGTTCAGGCTTCTTTGTATAACCAACTATAGTATTACGCAATGAGCGTTGGACTGAGATGAGTTATATCTATATTGTACAAGGACTTGTAATGCCGGATGTAATAGAAATCCCTTTTAAAAAGACCCCGGAAACCGTAATATAATAGAAATCCCTTTTAAAGACCACGGAAACTGTGTTTTTGGGATTTCAGGGTTTCGGGAAAAAATGTCGGTAAACTATACGAGAGGTTTATCGGATGATAACTTGTGGTTTAGGGCTGAAATCGAATACAGTGACTCATGAATTGAATATCGTGGAAATAGGGAGGAAAAGAAACATGACCCAGTCCGAGCTCCCAAACGGCTCAAGTTTAAGTGTATATATACGATTTTGTAATTTTAAGGTCCCGGAATAAAAATATTCGTAAGTCATAGGAATGGTTTATTGGAACAAATAAAGTAAACACACAAAATTTGTGAAGCAACGGATGATATTTGAGGGTGCAGGTACGCAATAGATGAGTCTCAGAAAAAAAAAATCAAATAATGACCCGGTACGACCACTTGAACAACTCAAATTCAAGTGTATAATGCATGTTTCTTTAGGCCACTAGTGTCCTGGAACAAAAATGTCGGAAATCGCATGGATGGTTATTCGAGACAGATAGTTGTTTCTTGGGTATAGAATTGAATAAGATACGTCATGATACGATTTCGAACACATGTTATGAAAACAGACAAAAATAATAATGATCATCTGTTTCCACCCGAACGGCTCATATTGAAACGTATAATACACGTTTTTTAGATATCTGGGGTGCCGGAACAAAAGCGTCCAAAGATCGAACAGATAATTATTCGAATCAGATAAAGAAGGCATAAATTTCTTCAAAATCAACGGTTGACTTTTGAGATTGCCAATAAGCTATAAACCAATTTCGGTTGAAAATCCGATAATCGGATAAATTTGATTTATAGTTGTTTTTTGGGTATAGAATCGAATAATATACGTCATGATGCGACTTCGGACACATGGTATGAAAACATACAGAAAAAAAAATAATGATCAGCTGCGTCCACCGGAACGGCTCAAATTAAAGTGTATAATACACGTTTTTTAGGCACTTGGGGTCCTGAAACAAAAACGTCCAAAAATCGCACAAATGGTTATTTGAGTCGGATTAACTAGCATCGTTGTATCAAAATTAATTTTCAGTAACGTGAAGGTGGCGACTTCCACACAGTCGGATTGTTGAAGTCCTATAATCTTATTAGAATTTCAGGGCTAATCATATCTTTAAATCGACATAGAATCAGTACATCAAGACCGCAAACAACACGATACTTCAACGTCAACAATAATAAATCGTCGTTTGCATGTGTCATAGAAAGTTATGCACAACAAATGTACATTGTAAGCATTTGCATAATATAGGACCAGCTTGAATCCTCTTAGCCACGAAGGGATGCACGAGGTACCGCAGGCAAACCCAATTCATCCGCGGACTGTCAAATACAAGAATGCAAAACACAATCATTTAACAAAGGAAAATGAGTTAGCGGCACACTGTGAGTCTGTGATGCCCATTCTCGGCGTCACCCTCACACATATATTAAGTGTGGGTCTCAATAATCATATGAATGCATCACATGCAATAAGTGGGGACTCCAATAATAAAGGGTATATACGAGAGGATGGCGTCGAGATTGAGCGTCACCGGGTAGTGCCGTATCGTTATAAAAAAAAACCACTTCAGCTTATTGTGCTCTTTAGTTCTCCGCAATTCGTACCAATATTGAAACAATTTTCACAACTTGTAAAATACATACAAAGTCTACAATCATAAACCTCAGCTGCAACTAATTAGAATACAAAGTGATATTGAGCAATGTCACACACATTTATGAATTTAAGCACTCCCAGTCGTATTTATATCGTCTCATTAGACTTTGAAGGTCAAATGATGTTACCTAAGGGACTCGGTAAGCCAATTCCTTTCTACACTTATGGTCAAAGTTGAGATTGACTCACGGCACTTGAGTTAAAACAGGGACAGTTTTTGGGATGGAATATAGTAGATTACAACCGAAGGACAAAAAGAGACATACCAAAACCATGTGGACTAATTTGAGGACTGAGAACAAGAAACCTAAGAGAAAATCTACATTTTAAGGATGCTAACTAACATACATACAGTCATGCACATAAAAACAAAAACCTACTTCAAGTTCCTTAAACATCCCAAGACTCCTTAACCTCCAGCAAGAGTCAAAGAAAGGGAATAATAATCTTTTTTCATTCAACGACTCATTTTCAAACAACCCAGCAAGCAACAAAAAATGTCGGGCAGTAAAAAGAAACGTACAACCTCGTTCGTAAATAATAGAGATAAGATAGATTACCTGTGCATTGGATCTTCCACCTGGCACAGCTGTGTGCCCAGTAGGTGCTGATGGCAAATTGAGATCTTCTAGCGTATCAGGTTCAGACTGAAGATAAGACGGAACTCCCTGACTCTCAGATTCCATGTCTAATTCCAGAGCATCAAGCTCTGTGCATAACAGAATGGCGCAACACAATGATGATTGGATTAGCATTATAGCAAGTATTTTCGATAAAACTGGTAGATGAATCTTAATCTTATTTAGCTTACCACCCATAAGATCGTCCTCGTCAATGTCATCAGGTACATTGTAGCTTCTTCCAAGAGTCTCTTGGATCTCACTACTCATATCCATCAAGTCCATCATGTCATCTTGCAGGTTCTACAAGTGAGAAAATAAATTGTTGAATTAGTGGAAGAGAAGATTTACAGAAGTTATATAATTATAAATTATAAAAAGGAAATTAAGAGGATAAAACCAACTAACATCTATCTCTTGAAGTTTTACTGTCTTCATCATTCCTTTCAAATCCTTATTTGCAGCTTTCATCGCTGTCATCTGGGAAAAAGAATAAATATATGGACGTTACAGTTAGAAAGAAACAACCCTCAGCAAGATCAAACAAAGTGTATGACGTATGAGCAACCAGGATTCATAGCAAACATCACAGGCCAAAGACACATAAACAGCAAAAACATCTTATTTTATACTGTAGTAACGACCTCCTACCTCTCATGGGGTACGCAGAACATTCCAATTAAAGTACACAAACTGCCTCGTTTCAGTCGACTGGAACCATGCTCCTTGGCACGCTAGTAAGACAAGTAAAATATTTCATAGTAAATAGTGCCACTAGTTTATAAACCTAAAATGTAAGCACTTTTGACGTGAGGAAAAACCTGAATTTTTCATAGTAAATGCATTTTCAAATACATGTCCAACGGATAATTTATACATGCAACCCAAAAACAAAAACACCTAAATTTTTTGCACAAAGAGACAAAACAATATCCTCTGTCACAAGCAAGTTCCATGTCCGATGGAATTAAATTAGACAACATGAGTAAGATAAAGGAGGTTATTTAGATCTAAAGGCACAAAGAATGTAGAGACGTCCTATAACTTACACGAAACCTTAATTGCAGTCAAACCAAGCAATAACCAAAACAACCATAGCAAATTAACAATGATGAGGTAGGTTGACTCACAGTCTGTTGAGCATCCTTGATACCCTCGGCAGCAAATGCAACTTGATCAAGATTGAAGGTTTGGTTGTAGAGCATATCGCGTTGCCCCTCATACCTGCACAATATAAAGTACACCAATCACACAGATGATATAAAAGACGCTAAAATACAACCTTAAAATGTCAAGCCAGTCATGGAATCATAATTTGACGTTACATGACATATCGAATATCACATATATGTATTTTCAGATTTCTGCGCCGAAATCGTCTGATATAAAGGGTTCCAAAAACGCGAATACCAACTATATGACTATATTTGACCGGTTTTCTGGATACAAGACTAATACAGCCGATAATAGACAAGACAACCAATATGACCGATATAAAACATGCCGTAACAAACCACGACATTAGACATGCCACCGTGTCATAGCGTACATAATTGCAATTCACGGTTGTTATCGTAAATGTTCATTCCACCTAGAAGAAACTCTTAGAAAGAATCAAGATTTAAAGAGTAAATGTTCGGTTCCATGCCCTCCTGACCAAAAAGCACCACCTAGACATGCCATCGAAAAGCATATGAACGTATCAAACCACTAAGGTTCTAAATCCAATGCAAAGAAAACTGAAGCAACTGTTCTGAAAAGCTAAAGACACAAAAAAAGGAACTGCCTTCAATACACAATATTAAACCAAAAGAAACATACATTCTCTTTTGTTTAAGGACCCTCATAGCTCGAGCCTTAACAGCTTCCTGTGCAGGACCAGGCCGTGTCTTTTTAATCTGTTCTTTGTATCTAGCTAATTCAGCATCGAGCTTTTTTATCTTGTCTTCCACGCTATCTCCCCTTTTGGTAATCTGTGCATAACACCAAAAAAAAGTTAATCCTGAAATGCGTTCATAAACAGGAAGACTGGACCCTAGACTATGTACCACAAGGCCAGCAAGGACCAAGTCAGCCCATGACCCTGCATCAAAACAGGATCGGTACATCCCATGGTACAACAGGTCACAGGCCGGGCCTGGGTTTCATTTTTGGCGAAGTTTGGTGCTTGGCGCAACACATCCCCCTACCAGGCATTGGCATAACCCAACAATAAAAAACATACGGCCTCACAACCCAAATTTGTGTCATTTCTCATCCAAACAGCTATTTCAAGTGTTTTTAACTTCTAGGTTCTAGCTTTACACAAACCTCTCTTAAACTTCTATAGATATCAACCCCTCTGTCTTCCCATATCTCGACTTCTCATTCAATCAGGTACATTATCAGGATCTAAAACTCGATAACTGCTGCAAATTTACTAGGATTAGAGGTTGTCTATTTTAGTAAAACGTAGTTAAACTTTTGTAATTTTTTATTTAGTTTACAAGCATTCACCAGTGAAGATTACAAGTTTAAATAATTAGTCATTGGTACAAACTCTCTTCATCATAAACATTAGAATTTTCTCTTATTGTGAACAAAAAAATCAATAGCACAGTTGTAAACGTGAAAAACAAGCACAAGGGTGATATGATGGGTCATAGGATGGGCAAATGGCTAATTTTAAAAAGGCACTATGAGCAACGAGGCCCCATGAGGCCTCTTAGATGAGCTTGATTCTAGCCATTTTGGCGGTTTAGGCATGGGTACATCATGGCCTATCTCAGCGTTTACAGCGACGCTCCTTAAACCAAATACCCAATGAATAGCAAAATGGAGATTGGTTTTCACCCTCTCAAAATAGCTAAATCATTTTACTCCCGACTTTCAATTATAAAGCAAACACATAGTCCATCATGTATTCATGTCTCTAGCAGTATAGCACACTTAAGCTTGAGGCACTAACCAGAACAACTTAGCGGACTTTAGATGGGCCTCGTACATAAAGCATGACAACTAATGCGCAACTAGGAAAATACCATATTATCCTTTCCCTACCATAAACGTTAACCCTCTTTAAATTCCAAAACGGGTATTATAAAAAAATATCTTTAATTGTAGGGTTATTTCATTGTAATAATCTATCATATGGATAACCTGCTTAAATTACTCCATCTTATCATTAATTCCAATTTAATCCATCCTATAGAACATACCTTCCAATAACACTCTAAGACAACGGGCAACCTGAACAAGAGATCACCCTTATGTTTTTAAGGTTTAAGACACTTTAATTCTTATCCTAATTCCAAAAAAAACTCAATTCATTTCTTCTCTCCCCGTTAATTACTCCTTCGTCGACCATCGGCGATCCTCCCACCGATCACCACTCCACTTACGGTCACTCCTCCACGCTGACTCCCTCCGACTAGCTAGCAGAGTAGGTGCTTGTGGTAGGTGGTGTGTGTAATAATGGGGGATTAGTGATGTACAAATTTGAGGATGGGGAGACAAATGTGGGTGGATTAAATTCGGATTACTTAAAGGATAGAGTAATTTAAGCACGCCACCCACATAATGGATTATTCCTATGAAATAACCCTTAATTGTATTATAAAGATATATGCAAAGACAGTGCGCCTTGTATCAACAACGCGCATACCTTTGCTTCACACCTTGCACCTAATCACCACGAGCTCTATTAACTTCGTTGCTCCACACGCCTTCGAGCCCTACTAACTTACTAACTACCTAACTAGCTATCAATCCAACATACAGGTCGATCACTACGACAAGTTTTCTCCATGGAAAACCGACTTTGTTAATCCGGTGATACAGCCAGAGACAACATTTCCCTTCAACAACAATCACACCAAAAACATCACACATTCCGGTAGCTAATCGGGACGGTTTTCACACAACTAGCAAAACTACGATTAAACACCCATCGCAAAAACATCGAATTTTTCGACATAACTAAAGAACCATTAATTCCGCAACATTATCCTAAATCTCATAACTCCATCACATCACATGAAACCACACAAAAACAGTATACATCATTATCCTAAATCTCATAACTCCATCACATCACATGAAACCACACAAAAACAGTATACATCTGAATCAAACACCATGAAATAAATCAATCAATTAATTAAAAATAAATAAAAATTAAGATTGTAAAAGTGAGTTACCCTATCAGCTGCATCTTGAACAGAAGGAGGAGGATCTGTTTGCTTCTTAGCACCAAAAATTCTATGCATTTTTACTAAGACGCGAAATTAACCACCAAAATTAGGGTTTTAAGAAATTAAACCAAACAAAATCAACTCCTTAATTAAATCGCGACAAATTGACGATTTGTTGATCGGATAACGTGTAGTAAACGATAGACGAAACCCTAATTGAATTTGTTAAAGATGAACTGCAGGAATTGGTTAAGTAATTGAATTAGGAACTGTAATTGATAGTGATTAGCAAGAATTGGAGAAGCTTAAGAGGAAAAAGGATCAAGGAAAATGGAAATGGAGGAGGAATTGGTCGATTTGAAACAACCGAAGATGTTCAACGAAATTCCAATTTGTAATTTTCGTTGGTTTATTGTTTTTAGCAAGTCACACGAAATTTCTTATTCATTTCCTCCAAATTTGTACTATCGTTTTTATTTTTAAGCCGTATTTTTTTTTCCTTAAAACGGATTTGATTTAAAGTGAACTAAACTTATAGAATCTCATTTGAACTGAACACTGATTTTATAAATTTTGAACTAAATTGTCCTATAGGATAACTGAATTTATAAGATCTCAACTATATCTATAGTATCTGAAGTGAACTTAAATTAAATGATTTTATGTCTAAAAAAAGGAAGCATTAGTAGCTTCGATAAAATTGGTTTTTCGATTTGAGTTAATTTGTTCGAATAAATTTAATCTGGATTAGGATCTATTTTTAAACTTATTTTCACCTTAATCGAGCTCATTTTTGTCACAAATTAACTCTTCAATCTAGTTTAGTTCAATTCAGCTATTTTTAGAATGCCAATGGCTTAGATCTAATCACAAATTCTCATTTGTGACAGACATATCCGTCGCAAGCTTGCGACAGGTCGAATACTACTCATGTGGGGTAGATAAGACAAAAGGAGGTTGCCTACTGCCCAGGTAATACCAATCTATATTATCTTATCTATTTATGATTAGTATTAACCCGTCGCAAGTTTGTGACGATATACTCGTATATTATTTGGGCCTTTTATTTACTTCCATTGTTTTACCTCTTCTCAAAGTTTCTATTGTTTCATGTTAAGAAGAAGAAGAATTATTTAAAAGATTTAAAATTGGTGTATTAAAGGAAACACAAGGAAAGGTAAAGAATAAGCAATGGCAATTTCGGTGATACCGGTGTGAATGAATTACAAGATTTACAACCATCATCTGTAATTTCTTTTGTTATCAAAGAGGCGCAAGACCAGTACAGTATTACAGTGTATAAAAAGGGATTCGAACTTGTGATCTATTGTCACGATTACTAATACGATTCTTTATAACCGACAATACTCTACAAGCTCGATTGAGGGTGAGGATTTGCATCTCGATGGGATCGACAAGAATACACTGAAGGTCGAAACCAACACGAAAAGATCATTCATAACAATTGTGTTACAGACTTACAGTCCTTAGTACAGATAATTAAGGCTTAAGCCCATAACTTTTCCTTGTTCTACTAACAAACAAATCCCTCGACTTGATAAAACCAGGAAGCCGACCAATCAACGTAAAACAGTTGAACTGCGCGACCCCGTCTTTCTTCCCGAGTGAAACAAATGCAACGGGTCGTCCTGGTTTGTAGATCGCCAGCTTGTTCTCGGGTTCTTCTTCAAGGAGCAGTCTCATGTTCTTTGCGACTACCTCGGCGTGTCTCATTGCTAAGTAGCCCTGTTTAAGTTCCTGGTAGAAAGAAAACAGCATGAATTTCATATGAGTATCGCTTAGCATACCGTCTTACCCCAAAAATCTGCTTTTTTCTTTAGTTTTACCGAAGAGTAAGTCTCATTACACGTCACAAGCTGAAAACGGGTCAAATAATACCCAAGTTGGTAGATAAGACAAACGCAAATTTCATTACTTGACCCGTCTTCAGCTTGTGACGACGGGTGTGCTCGTTGTCAATGAGAATTTGTGTTTAGCGGAATACTTCCAGATAAGAACGGAAAATTTAAGATTTTTCCCCAGAAAAACGCATTTAAGAGACATGTTTAGTTCGGATAAGTTCAGAAAAAATAAGTTATGCCCAGGTAATACAACTATACAAGTACACGGCAGCGTACTCCGAAACTTGGATAATTAAGTTTAGAAAACAACAGGTAAGCCACCCCGTAGGGGGCTGTAGTGGCCAAGTGGTCATCGCCCCAGCTGGTAAACGAATCTGAGACCTCTCAACTCTGCACTTCTGCAAGCTTTAAGGTTTAACTCAGTTACCACTGGACTAACACCACTTGGTTAAGAAGCTCTAGTTTCATATCAAGCATTTCGGCTGAATCATGTAACAGACAAACAATGCACGAATATATAACTGAGACGAGATAGCTTACCCGAATACTAGTGATATCTCCAATGGCGAAAATGTTACTGAAACCTTTGACCCTCAAGTGCTTATCGACAGCGAGTCTCCTCTGAAGATCCAAACTTCCCCTCAATATCGTGTCTGTAAGCCAAGAGGACCCTAATGGCTTTCCTGTGCAGTCAAAATAGCAATCGGCAACAATGGTTTCCCCACCCGAAGTTTGATAAACACCTTCTGAAGTTGTTAAACTGACAGACTGACTTACAATCACGTTAACGTTTTTTGAGGCCAACCACTCTGAAGCCTTATGAGATGCCTTAGAACCAATAAACTCGAGCAGTCTCGATCCACTGTGTACCAGAGTGATTTTCTTTCCGGGAAAGTGGTCGATGATTTCACCGACAAGTTCAACGCCAGTGGGCCCACCTCCGATTACTAATATTGACTTGGAAGATTTTATTTTATCAAATGCTGCCAGAGCAAGGCAAGTACATAAAGTCTGGTTAATTGCTGTTTTTAGCTTAAAATTCGTATACTCAAGCGCTTCCGTTCATTTCTGATGGAGCCTACAATTCATTTAATTTAATAGCGCCAAAATAACATAAAATAAAAACAAAGAACAATCCACAAATCCGCCTTGGTCACCTGGGTTCTAACTAGACCTGGCAAACAGATCGGGTCGTGCCGGGTTCGGGTTCGTGTCACATGTAAACAGGTCACAAACCCTCCAACCCAAACCCGACCCAATTAAATTTCGTGTCGTGTTCATGTCGACCCACTTAGATAAATGGATCATCAAGCCTCAACCCTAACCCGTTAATTTCGTGTCGAGTTCGTGTCATGTCCATATTTGGAAAGTTTAAGTATATTTATGTGATGGAGGTAAAAAAAATTAGGATTAATTTAGTAAACAGGTCATTCGTGTCGGATTCGTGTTTAAAAAGTTCAACCCAAACCCGACCCAATTAAATATTGTGTCGTATTCGTGTCGACCCACTTACATAAATGGGTCACTAAGCCTCAACTCAAACCCGCTAATTTCGTGCCGGGTTCATGTCGTGTAATTATTTGTCAGCTCTAGTTGTAACTTGTACGAGGCGAGTGATGTCGTTGATTATATATGTGGCCCGGTTTAGTGTCCAGTAAAAATTGATCATAATTCCGTGTAATGGGAGATTGGAGGGGAAAACAAATAAGAATCAGTAGAAAGAACATAGCGAGTTAGCGACAATCCATTCCTATGCTACTATGATGTGGCTGCTAGAGTCGCAATGTCAGACACGGGTATTTTGTGAATATGTTTCTTAATTTCAGTCTAAAACGAGGTTTTGCATATCATGTGAAGTCTTAATGTCGGAACTCAGAATGTCAGACACACGACGGACAATAAAACTGCAGTGATGAAGTAAAATACATCAAAAGGCAGATCGCAGGTCGCAGTTCAGACAATAAAAACTAAAAAAGAAAACCAGAAGCAGCAGATAAAGACGGACCTGTTTGATACTTGAGAAGACCCTCATTTCTCGTCACAGGATCAAGATGCACATGTCCGGTGGCAATTACGAGATAATCATACTGAAGATGATCACCATCTGAAGTAACGACTTCATTCTCAGTTACACTTATAGCCCACGAAGTAACTAGCTTTACATTCGGTAGAAATTCACTGTAGTTGATCAATGATCGTTCAGCCATCGATAAATCTACCATCGATCTCAAGGCAGCCCATGTGATCTCAAAGTACTCCTTTCTGAATCAGAAGTAGCAGATTCGAATATTAGAACACATAAAGTAATTTCTAACGAAAACGGTGGAAGTTGATGCATATGAAGTACAAGCTACTGTTAGGTAGCAGCCGCGGAGCTAGAAATCTTAAATTACGAGGTTAAACCAGAATTATGTTATATCTTTAAACCACAATTTGAACAAACATCTCAATCGTACACGATGCTAATATAAATAAAAGATCCCAATTGCCCTTTGAATCAACAGTTGGTCTTGCTTGTGACGGGTCGGGTGGAGAGACGGATAATGACACTCACAAAATGAATAGGGGGCAAGGTGGGGCTACCCTCATGTGCTTCTCTCTCCTCTAAATGGGCATTTTGTGAGACAAAATGGTATCTGTCACTCCGAAGTGACGGATATCTCCCGTCTTCTCTGAGATTTTGTGTTGAATCAAATATCTCCAGGCTCCAGCAGCAAGTGAAACCTATCTTACTCGGACTCTTTGAATTGACTCGCATACCCACACCCAAAAACTCCACATACGGACGTAGTTAAGACTTATGATCCTTGAGGGCATCTCATTTTAACCAGAAAAACCAGGAGAATTTTCATAGAATAGCCGAGCCCTATACTCGTACTGTCATACAGTCCTACACCCATGCCAAATATCTGTATACCACATTGAAACCTATCTTACTTCGACACTTCATATGAGCTCTCGTACCCGTGTCCAACACTCAATTCTCCGACACTGGTATGACACTTAGCCGTGTCCGACAATTGGATACGCACCAGTGTCCGACCCTTCAAGCCGAGTCGAAACACATATACAAGAATGAACAAATATAACTACTTAATAGTTAATACCTTATCCATCAACAATTCAGATTTCAGAACCATGAATTGTCAAAACCACCCGAACCCAGCAAATTTCCTCAAGAAACAAACAGATAATTCAATTGAGCTAATTGGCATCCAAACCCAACAAATAAATTCAAAATCGCATGCAAACAGTGGCGATTCTAGGATTTCGGGAATCAGAATGCAAATATTAAATTCATACTCCCTCCGTCCCAATCATTACTTTACCTTCGATTAAAATACCCTCCACCAGAATAAAAAAGTAAACAAATAACCGGGACCTGGGCGTAATTTTCATCTTTCTAGGCATGTTAATTGGTACAGTATAAGACGATTTTACACAAATAACCACGAAGAAATAATAACAGTATTTCGAGAATAGCAATGCATATATTAAATTCATACTGTTTCTGTCCCGATCGTTTCTTTACCTTTCATTAAAATACCCTCCCCAGGAATAAAAAGGTAAACAAATAAATGGAACGTGGCCGTAATTTTCATCTACGTCATGGTAATTGGTAACGCGGGAAAGAGAACAGTATAAGACGGTTTTACACAAATAAACACGACAAAATAATAATCCATGTTACTAAAAAGCCATTTAGGTAGTAAATATAAGACGGTTTTACACAAGTAATTGAGACGGAAATAATTGAAAAAGGAGAGACTGAGATACATACGGGTCGATAAGGGTAACGAGGGCATGATCCTGAAGACGTTGAGCAACAAGAGAACCAGCAATTCCTCCACCAACTATTACCACGTTTTTTTTACCACTTGCTGATGACATTTTTACTGTTTTATCAAAACCCACAAAATATTTTACTGAAAAATTAACCAATGATCAAACAATTGTTCAATTGTTTGACAATTGTTTGAATGTTGGTTAATTTGAATTGGTGGATTAAGGATAAAAGGAGGAGGGGTAATTAAATAGGTAAAAAATGAAGAATTATCCGGATGTTATTCTGTTTTATGGTTTGCTGGTTTGCTGGAATTACAGCGAGTTTGCTGGTAAATTATCCTTTGGAGGTGTGACATAACAAAAAGGGTAACTTACCTGTTCTGCTTTTTTACCGAGGTAGATATGACTTACACATTGACAGTTTTTTTTTTTTTTTTTTTTTTTTTTTTTTCTTCCGGTTTCTTTTACCACGAGGAGGTTTGATCCTCTCGGACACGTAAAAATATAATGTTAATTATTACGTAAGCTCAGTCTATCATTTAAGAGATTCGAATTTAGGACCTCGTATGACTGTTTTGAGGGACCCGGATCTTTTTAACGCTCAATTCATGAGGTTAACTGGGGGGAAAGAGATCTGTCCAAGTCTCATCATCTAAGGATATTCGAACTAGAAACTCGCAATCCATCCTTTAAATGTTTTGAGTAAACCCGAATCTCCACTAAACCAATAACACTTGACATATCGACAATTTGATAAGTCGTTTTTGGGGTGAAGACTTAATTTCAGTTATATTTAGTTCAGTTTAATTTATTTTTTTATTCGTAAATTAATTCTTTAATTCCACTTACTTCAGATTCATCAAGTTTAGTTCAGTTCAGGCGGTTTAGAGTTGAGCAGAATTGAAATGACTAGAAATTAAGCTAGAAAAAACGAGAAAATGGTAGATTGTTTGTTCAATTTATTATTTTGGACGGAATTTAATATATAATTCATACAATATGTTGTTTACCAAGCAAGGTCTTACATCGCTCACAATTTTGTTCTAAAATGGTGGTGGTGAGTAACTGAGTATGGTGACTCTAGTGAGCTCCGATGATTAGTAAGTAAATTCTACTATAAACCCATATCTAAACCTGAAAAATTCTACTATAAACCCATATCTAAATTAAGAAAATATAAGTTTACTCCTGCCCAACAAAAAAAAAAAAAATTAAGAAAATATTGATGATGAAGTCTTTTATTTAAGAATTTCTCCTTCTTGTTATTATTATTATTATTATAATTGTTATTGTTATTAGTAAAGAATAAAGGAAAAATTACATGAGATTGGTGGGCACCCGAGAAACAAGCTGGGCGCCCACTCCCTTAGCAATAGCAAAACTAAGGCGAGAAAAAATAAAAGCAGCGGCCTTCGATCCAGCATCTTGGGACACAGAAAACTTCTGAATCCGCTTGAGCAAGGAAACAGCATCTTCCCCCAATTCCCCCAAAGAAGAGAAAGAGAAAGGCAAGAAGCCGTACCCATGCCCCGCGCACAAGTCCCGATACTTGGCACACTTCCTCCGAGCAGCATCCAGCACGACCCCTCCTGGCAAGAAATCCGCCATCCCCGACTGAGTCAAAGGGGAAGACCCAACCAAATCCACGCAAACATCACGTCCCCGATCCCAGGAATATAGCAGCACATCCGCAGGTCGCAAGGGCCCTCCCGCCCCATCGAGTAAACCAATATCCACCTCCCGACCAGCAGAAATCCCTGACCGGAAGCAGATATCCAGAAGAGTATCACGAACCAGGTTATGCCGATGCTTAACACCAACAGCACTAACACAAGAGACAGCATGATCCCCAAAGACATCACCATCAAAAACCCGGGCGCAAGCGGAGCATGGCACGGATACCGAGAATAACGGAACACCTAGCCGATAACTGAGCACGCACCGATAAGTCCTGTTGTTCATAGTCTGCCCCAAACTAGAAATAGGTACCACACGCAGCCAATCAGATAAGTGACCTCCCAGCTGGGACTTCCATAACATAACCTGGCGAGGAGTCAAGGAGAAAACTGATTCTGCCGAAGCAACAACCCTCGTGAAATAAACATCTGCCAATTTCTTCATAAGTTTGGTGGCAGCGATCTCAGAAGGATTGCGTAGTAAATCAGTACCCGTAACCTCAACAAACGCACCCAGGGCTGACTGGAAGGAGGGGCCAGTGTCAAGGACACCCGAAACCCGAAGCAGCCGATTCTGCAGCTCCACAGACTGCAGCCGAGAAGCTAAGTTATTATTATTATTATTATTTTCGCAAATACTTAAGGTTAATAGATGCTACTTCAATCAATAGATTGAGATAGGATAATAATTACACTCGACATTTTTTAAATATGTCTTATCCTTTTGTGTTACCAACCCGATTATAAGGTATCCAAATTTGGTTGATCGGATTTAGATCACAGATCATCCGAATCTATTTTTCAATTGATCAACTTTATTTGTATTTAGACACGAATTCTATTATGTGAACATTTTCCAATCAAATACGGAATATTTGCTAAAAAATTATGTCAACATTAATATGCAAATTACATTACAATAAAATAAGACCTTAGTTTCACAAATTTTAAACCTTTCGAATTTGACAATCCGTCACACAAATACAATAAAAGAGTCGACCCTGGCCTTCTCTTATAAACAAATTAATGAACCGTTCACACAATTTCCGATCAATCAAACCAACATAAATTTTTACACGTAACCGTCACACACATGTTACTTGAAACGCCACGAGCCAGTAACCGTAACAAACATGACTTGCTGTTACTTGTTAGGCAAATAGTGCAACATCAATTGTTAACATGTCTTTGAATTAAGCATGTAACCCAAATGACTTTCTTGTCTTTCCGACGAACAAATCTCTTGATTTAATCAAACCAACAAGCCATCCATGTATCGTAAATCCGTTAATTTGCGCCACACCGTCTTTTTTTCCGAGCGAAACAAATGCCAATGGTTTCGATGCCTTATATGTACCCAATTTTTCTTCGTTTTCTCCTTTTAACAACATCTTTATATTTTTCGCGGTTAAAGTTGCATGCTCCATCGCCAAATACCCTTGTTTTAGTTCCTGGCATCGTAAAATACGAAGACAAATTAATCGCAAATTCGCACAAAAACTTACTTTTTAAGCATACGTTTAAATTAAGCCCACCTTAAGAGAAAACTAATTAATATCAATATACTTTTTTTTTGTTGAAAAGAGTCATACGAGCGAGACATCAAAATTTTATATTTTTATTTATTTATTTATTTATTTTATTGTATTTTAATTATTTAGAGATAATTACCAATAAATATTGTAATTATATTTAGAAAATTAGGATATTTTAGAATATTTCGCCTCGCCTTTCAATCCATTTCACTACAAATACAGACCTTGTCTTCAAGGTTTAGACAGGGCATGGATTAAGTCTAAAAAAACGACCATATGATGGAATAAGTTACAAAAAGACTTGATCATCTCCCTATGAGGTTTAGTTGATAAAACTCTCACAACACTATCAAACCTTAAATCCCACGTGGATGAAATCAAGAGAGTTACGGAAATCGTAACCTATAATTTTGCAATAATAAAATCTTGTTTTCCGTATTATTTTTGTTTCCTCTTTGTGTTATTTATTATTGCAGACATTAAATTTTATGATTCGCATCATGCTAACGAAATCTGAACCAAAGGCAATATCCCCACCTCTCACATTTTTGCAATCAGTAAAAAAATTGTCTTTTCCTAGTCAAGTAGATATTACTTGACCCGTCACAAGTTTGCGACGGATATGTCCGTGTAAATGAGAATTTGTGTTTTGCAATGTCAATAACAGAGTATTAAGAAGAAGAACTTACAGGAACATTTGTAATGTCTCCGATAGCGAAGACGTTCTTGTGACCCACAACCCGTAAACACGTATCAACTGCAAGAGTCCGGTCCGAGTTCAAACTAGGTTTGAATATAGTCTCTTCAAGCCAAGAAGAACTCAATGGTTTTCCAGTACAATTGAAATATGCATCAGCAGTTATAGTCTGTCCTTCAGAAGTTTCGTAAACATTTTTAGATGATGATTTCGGGTTCACTGTTTGATTCAGTAACACTTCGACTTTCTTCGAGATTAACCAATCTAACGATTTCTGTGACGCTTTTGTTCCTATGAAATTTATCAATCTTGATCCCCGGTTTACTAGAGTAACTTTCTTGTCGGGAAATTGAGTTGCAATTTCTCCGGCCAATTCGACACCAGTTGGACCTCCTCCCACGATTAGTATCGTGTTAGATGATTTAATCTTATCGTAAGCTGTAACAAAAACGGAAAATACTGTATTAGAATGCTGCCTAAGAAATACAACACGAATTCTTTTACATATTTGCTAAATCTCGCACATAATTCTAGTAAACTAGTTTTAGCCCGTGCAAAATTGCACGGATTTGGTTATTAAACTTGTTATTAAAAAACTTTAAGGAAATTATAAATTATTGAAATCGGAATTCCATAATTGATAAAGTACTAATCAATATCATAGATGAATGAAAAGTAACAAAACTTATACGTAGGTTAACGACATCATAAATATTGGGGAATCTTTATTATCCCATTTCAAAATCATTATAAACAACATTAAAGTTTGATTTTTATACCGTTATAATATTAAATAAGTAATTCAACACAATTCTTACATCAAAAACAAAAAAAAAAATATTAATTTGATCATAATTATTTGGTTGGCAAGAACAAATTTATAATTGAAGTCTGAACACTAATTATAAGTCATGTTACTCATTAAAATTAACTTTTAGATAAATTAATTTTGATGAGTTTGGAAAGTGAAATGAAGATAGTGGTGGGAAGTTTCAATGATCATGCAAACAATGTAGGTCCCACATTTATTGAATTTTTGAAAAAAAATAAAAGTTGAATATGATTATGTGGGTGAAGGAAATTGCTTTAAATGTTTGTGATTTAATATAGATAAGATTCTGCATGTTTTTTCACCTTATTCCAAATTTACCATTAGTTAAAAAAAGTAACTTTAAAAAAATTCATATCTTCTCTTTCTTTCACTCCCAATTTATTAAATTGCTAACAATTTAACGAATTATGTATTTTAATTCACACATATCAGAAGTAATTCCGTCGTTCTACCAACAAAATTTATTAATACACGTCTTTTAATTGATTGAATGAATGTTTTTTAACTAAAACAGAATTTTTTTACAATGAGGGTTTGTAATTTAGGCATTTGGAATTGGAATTTTGGATTGTTGAAGGTGGGCCGCTTTATGGCGACTGGTGGTGGTGCGTTCTGTTTGGGGGCGTCTGGTGATGGGATGAGTGGTGGTGGGATGGCGGAGCATGCATGTTTTTTTTTTGGGGATTTCCGTATTTTTGATCATTGTCCTCTCTAATTGTGTGGGAAAACTGAGACAGGCAAAGTCGGAATAAGTCAATAAAGTGTGCAGATTAACCAAAATCGTGTGCGGGATTTAACAACTCCCTTTTTTATTAGACGATCCTAAATTGACACTATTACATAACACTGACATGTTTTAAGAAGAGACGGTCTTTTACAAAATTATTGCGCGAGAAGTAACGAGAGTCACATACTTGATTGATAGTTGAGGAGGCTATCAGTTCTAGTAACAGGATCGGAATGAATATGACCGGTCGCAATGACAAGGAAATCGTAAGGAATACGATCACCGTTTGCTGTTACGACTTCGGTTTCTGTAATGTCCTTGGCTAAAGAAGTAACCAGTTTCACTTGTGGAAGAAAATCAGAGTAATTAATCAATGATCTTTCGGCAAATGATGGATCCACCATTGATCTTAAGCTTGCCCATGTCAGCTCAAGATAGTCCTTTCTGTTTAATCAATCAGTCAATCAATCAATAAAATAACTCTAATTTTAACAAAATTGAATACTTCCTCCATTTATTTCCACTTGGTACATTTGCTTTATGCACGGGTTTTTACGTATTGTTAAAATATTAATAAAAGTACAACAAATAGTTGTAAAGTGTAGTATTGTGTTGAAAAAGTGGGCATTAATAGTGTTTTTATAGTATTATAGTATTAAAAGTACAACCAAATAAGGAAAGGTGCAAAGTGGATTCGAATGGACCGAAATGAAATAGGTGCAAAGTGGATATGAATGGAGGGAGTATATTTCATGGGTCTCAATAAAATATATGCGGTTAATACACCCCCACCTAGGGATGGCAACGGACCGGATCTGGATCGGGTCCAGTAGGATCCAGATCCAGATCCGCATTGTATACCCTGGATCCAGATCCGATCCAGATCCAACGGGTCCAAATATGTGAGATCCAGATCCAGATCCAACGGATCCGGGTCGGATCCGGGTCCATTACGGGTCCAAGTTTCTAACCCCACATTATAAAAAAAACCAAAAAAAACTCATGCGTCATAACACTATTGATTCCATTTTTCGAAATACAATAAAAAGGAGAAGTAGCTAGTAGCGTGATAATTATTTTCAGCCAAATATTACAAGTAATAATTATTATGACCAAGTAATCCAAACACAACTCAAGAAACAAAATAACTTAGACGTAAAACTCCATATTTTTACTATAAAAACGGGTCCAGAAACGGATCTGGATCCTTCAGGGTCTGCGTAGGAGGATCCAGATCCAGATCCGTTTTAAAAGTAGTGGATCCAGATCCGACCCGGATCCAACGGGTCTGAAAAAATAGGATCCAGATCCGGTCCATCAGGGTCGGGTCTTACGGATCTGGACCGGATCCAGGATCCATTGCCATCCCTACCCCCACCAAACCACCAAGGCACCAAACCATAATGAGACACATCTAGGGTACGAAAGGATCGTACATTCAATACGAATTTAGTTGAGCTTATAATGCAATTTATATAAGTTTTTAGAAATTTTGACCCCATTTTAATTCTGCTAAAAATTAAAATTTTATTGAGTTTATATGTATTATTTTTGAGTTTTGAAGAAACCCGAAAGTAACACATGTGTGGATTTTCCCAATAAAAGAGGAGAAAGAAAAATTAAGAAATTATCACTTTATAAGGTAAGGTAAGGTCACTTTTGGTCTGAAGCTTTAGACGGATCATATGTGACCATTTTATAGTTAAATGTAATCACAATAGTGTGGTTAATGTTACCACTTATGATAACTTGTTTATCAATAATGGTCACATTTGGCTGTAAAATGGTTACAAAATCCCGTCTTATTGTTTCAGACCAAAATTGTCGTCTGAAGCAAGACCAACTGTTGGTTTTTAGTGTGGAACGCTCTCGGATTTATACGGAAAAAAATACTCCCTCCAATTTTTTGTGTTGTTCCTTTTAATTTTGACACAAGAAATAAAAAAATCAATTTAAACCACACAATACACATAACCCCGCGTCCCCACATTAAATTAATTTTGGACGATTTTAAACCACACAAAGTTAAAATTGGATAAGAGGGAGAAAAGTAGAGAGAATGAATGAAGGCCACACAACACGCACACATTGAAATGACGATAACGTTTCAACTTTCAACCATGTCGTTTCAAGTGCGAACGACTGGTCAATGTGGTCATGCAATTCACACCTCCTCCAATAGATTGCTAACATATTAACCATTAATCTCGCCTTATTTATTTTGACCCGCTTATACCCTCGCAAGTGGAAGGTCACGACCTAGGTAACTAACTCAATCAATTTTCCACTTTCAACATTTTCAGGTAAACAATTGACCCGACTTATTCAAGGTCGAGCTAATTATAGACCCAACAAGGTCGCGACCCGTAGGATGGTATTATAAGACGGTTTTACCCAAAATTAAACGACAATTTCTCACGAAGAAACGTAATTCCGGTTACAATAAATATAAGAAATTAAACTGAATCACGATTAAAAATGTTGATAATGACGACAATATAAAGGTATAATTAACAAACGAAAATTATTTGTGGAATTAAAATAAATTAATATAGAAAATTAAATGAGAGAAAAAGAGAAAATCATACGGGTCGACGAGGGTAACATTTGCATCATTTTGAAGGAGCTTGGCGAGAAGAGCGCCAGCGACACCGCCACCGATCACCACCACATTTTTCTTCGTCATTTTTGTGACGGAAAATAAAATAAAATCTGTCGTCGGGATTAATTTGAAGGGTTTAAACAAAACATGAACGTGAATATGAATTTATATGAATGTATGTGTTATTTGGCGTATTAGAAAGGTGGGAATAAAATAAATAAATAATGTTTAATATATTTATTTTTAATTACGTGATTAAGGTAAGGAATGGCAGTTGCGGACGCGGGGTATATTATAGCGTGTCAACTAGAGTCAAAGTTCGTAGGGAATGACATAAGGTATAAGATACCGGAAATTGACGGGTATATTTGTCGTAAATTTACGACAGGTGAAATGTTATCTGTATAAGGAGATGAAAAAGCAGAGAGGTTGAAAAAATATTCACCCGATTTTATAGTTTTTTTTCTTGTTTTCGTATTCGGTTATTTAGGCTTTTTTCCCTTTTCTTCATTTTGTTATTTTTTGTAGGCTATTTAGCATATTACTACCTAATAAGTTTAAAATTTTACATCTTACTACCTAATATGTTCAATTTTTCAAATAACAACCTAATAAGTGTAAAAACTTACACGATTACTACCAAAATAACGGAAATTGCTAAAAAATTACGGAAATCAATTTATTCCGTCCCGTTTAACTTTAAAACCTAATTTAATACCTAAATTACCCTCCCCTTCCTTCCTCCCTTAAAACACCTCCATTAACATCTAACTTGCGATGTTCGTTTGCATGATGGAATGCTGATTCCTCAATCTTCGTTGCATCAATTTCAGCTTCTTCCAAACTCAGAAGGCCATGCTTTCGAGAGAAAATTGAGGGAGTTATAAGATTCTTTGTTATCCCTTCTACAAACACTACCGGGTACCCTTACTAGGAGGCCACAATTTAGTGGACATTATGGGAGTTTGCTGAGTTAGCACTACAGAGTCCATTTCAATATAACCTGAAAATCATCATTCATGTGTGTATTCAGTACAGAGAAGGAAAGCAAGTTATATTCATATGGAATTTAGTGGAAATGCTCCAAAATAAAATAGAAACATAACAGAGTTGTTTCAACTATATTTAGCACAGCGGGGTCTAGTTGTTTTAATTACTTTAGGGTTACAGGGGAGGGAGAGGGACCGGTAAAATAGGTTTATTAAAAGAAGGGTAAGATGGTCATTTAACTTAACCCGAACATTTAAAACTAACTTAAGTTCGGTTTCGGTCAAAAACGTAACAAACTGATTAATGTTGTGTGATTTTAGGTAGTTAGTTGCAAAATTAATTTTATTAGGTAGTAAGATGTAAAATTTTAGATTTATTAGGTAGTTATTTGTGATATTTCCTTTTTTGTATAAAAAGAAAACGGAAATAAAATATAAAATAAGGGGGGGCAGTATTTAACCGGTCACAAATACAAGCTTGTGACAGTGTAGACACACAATGGAGGAATATTTACGATACTTTGTCGCCCTCTTTCGTTTGGTAGATTCTCATGGCACAATGACCTATATTCTTGCAAACCCGTAATTGACCGACGTGAACTACACGAGTCAGCACTCAACCCGGTTGACCCCACCTTACCTTTTAAAAAGGGGGAACCACTATTTTAGACGGTTTGATTGGTCTCTCTCAAGACAGATATAGATTCATTTTAATTTTTAAACAAGGCAGTTAAATAATCACTTGGTTTTACAATGATGCGATTGTGAAACGGTTTTTTTTATATTTATTTTAACTCTTGATGTAGAATAAATAGAAGCCGAGAGCGGCGGATTTGATGTTGAAGGATTAATCGGATTAGGGTTTAATTTAATTTAAAGCACATTTTATAGCATTTCTAGCTTACAATACCAAACTTACAAAACACAATAGCAGGTATTTAGCGCTATAATTATGACGTGTATTACAAAAAAGACCGGTTGGTTTTTGTGAACGCGCTCTATGGATCAGCAGATCGCTAACCAGTAACCATCGATGATCCATGCTCATGAAAGAGAGTCGTCGTATGTGTACAATATCTCAAATTCGTTTAAATGGAGCTGAAACTATCGCAAACATTCTAATGAGCAAAGCGAGAGGCCTTACTGCAGATGCGGAGCAAAGGCTTTGAAAACTTGTTCATAAACAGGCCTCTTAAAATCTACTGCCTGCATAATAAATCCACAAACGATAAGATAAAGCGGTGAACAATATAGGTATGTGACAGAAGTCGGAACTATAGAAGTCGAATGCAAAACAGAGGGAGACTAACTCGCTCCACAACTTGTTCAGGAGACATCCATGTCCATTCGCCAAACTCGGGTTTCTCTTTGCCATCACCCAACAAATTGATCTCATCGTCGTTTCCCAAAAACTTCAGAAGAAACCTGCTCACCGATAGGCGATAATAGATTCATCACTCAATTCTTTTCACAACAGAAAGTCATTAATAAAGTGAAACTCCATAGATTCATGCTAGAGGGATAAGTTAGAAGCTCCATTTCTCTGCAAGTTCTACGTGATTTAACATCAACACAGGCATATCGTGCGCGCGCGCACACACACACAAAACAAAGACGTAAATATCCACCAATTGTATATATGGTCTCCAGCTGGGGTTTGGGTTGACATTCCTGTGTAATCTTATTCAATTTAGTCACCAAGGGTGACCTAGACAGCGTACTCAACTATGTAAGAACACGGGAAGAAAAGGAAAATATATATTTTTTCCATGAGGTGGGAGCCCATCAAACCGATATACGCTAGCCACAACAATCAAGCTCCAATCAACTCGCAGAAGCACTACCTATTGGTGAGCTTACCGCTTATCTATGTGGTTTATTCTTTGATGTGGAGTTGTGGATCTCTAAAACTTCAGAATAAGAGAATAAGAGCAGCAGTAGCTCACCACTTTTGGGCTTGTCCCTTCCAGTCTGATCCCCATTGAAGTTTTAGTTTCTCCCTAACATCTGGTGGGAAATCATAAGTCAGCCAATTTGGTACCTGTTTCAGCAAAAGAATGTAAAAAAAGTACCAGAAAAGTTCTCAAGGACACTCCAATTTTGTAAAAACATGAATGTTACACAAATGAAACGGCTGAATTCAATGGCAAAGTTGTACTTGCGATTCTGATCATCACATGGCAAACTAATACTGATTAATGTGTAACTGCGGAATTAACAGCTTTCGAGTTTCACAAGCCATTCTGAGATTGCCTTGATTGCCTTTATTTTGATACAAGTTGAGGCGGGAAAGGAAGGTGAGGAATTACAGGGAGGGAGGGAAAGGGAATGGGAGGTAAGGTGCCATCTCCTTTAAATCTTTCCTATATTCACTTTGTTCCTTTATCGTCCACTAAGCAGCCAAAGATATGGGATCCTTCACCTCCTCTAACTCCTTCCCACATAAATATAGTAAAAAAATACAAAATGCAGTTCCTCCCTGTAATATCTGTTTTAATCATACTTATGAGAATGACACATCCACAGCATAGCTTTACAAAATGAAAAGCAGCACATACCTCAGCAAGGACTTCAGCTGATGTTACTCCAGTTTCTTCTCTGAGCTCCCTGATAGCTGCAATTCGGGCATCTTCTCCTTCGTCTATACCACCCTGTGTACCCAATGCAAAATTTTGTCAGTTCCCTCTGTTGTCATTAACAACAAAAGAAGACAAGAGTTAAATGGTGACCGTGAAGGCGTGAACAGAACTGATAACAGGGAACTGTGCAGGTTTGTGCATGAAATGGCGTCACTGTATAATGTCTCCTAAATTCAAGTGCTTGTATTCTTCCTCCATCTAAACTTAAATCTGAAAATGCTGTTAAAATGGACATAAGGGCCTACCGGCCTAGAACCAGAGGATAGAAAAACAGATGTTCACTCAGCATAACTCTGAAAGGTTCGGATTTCAGTTATAACATGCACGACCATAGGACTTGCCACCGACTTGGTGGAAGATTGAAATTGAATTTCCACAACGCAATTTTTTTTTACATCAACCACAGATCAAAGTATTTTGCCCCTTTATCATCACAAATTAAACTGAACACATATTCAGTTGCGTTTAATTGGTCAAGTTATGCTATTAAGGTTGGTGGTTATAGTGAAGTAGCAAGCAGCAACTAGGAGCTCGAGGCAAAAATGTGGTATCTCTGTCTGAGAAGGTTAGGAGATTTTAGCAGACTTGTGGTAATTACCGAATAGGGAACTCTGTAGATCCTGAAGTAACAGAGTGAAGTAGTACTAATCGGGATTTTCCGGCAATAATGGGGACTGCAGAAATCTTTCTTATTAAATCCAAATCAAAAGTTTTATTTGAATGTTTCAATGAAGAAAGTATTGAAGAACAAAAGTGATTACTGACAACAGTATAAGTAGCAGGATTTGCAAATACGAATTTTCAAAGAAGTTTCCTGGTGCTATTATTATCGAGGTTTTTCTATCAATCAAATCAACAAACAATATTGCCAAAAGTATTCTATCGCTCACATTCGAAAACGCTGCCACCTGGGCTTGTATGTTTATGTCAGTGACATGATAATTAGCTACTAGGGATGAAAGTCAAGCCATAGCCCATAGGTAATAAAGTCTTCACAGGATTATGATTAGAATCCTACTTGGCACATACACGAACTTGCCATATTATAACACGAAAACACACCATCTTTGGACCTAGAAACGTTGACCATAGGATGTCCCTTGGTTCCTTCAAATAAATACGGACTAGAGAGCTCCACCACTGATCGAAGTGAGACATTGAGCCTAACAGTTCTAGAATTCAGAATGCTCATTCATAATTAAGCACTTCAGTAATTTTAAGAGGCAGACTGGCGTGAGTCATTTTAGCTCTACGTTTCCAAATTCCAATTGGCTGTTCATATTGAAAGAACTGTACATGGCAACATTCCATCATGGAGAATTTAAAACATATAGCTTCATTGGTATAGCAACATTGGCGCAAAATAGGCTGTGAAGACTGACGGAAAATAGGCTGTGATCCCAGTACTGGATTCACAGCCTATTTCATTGCATCTTCACGATAAGCAGAGCTTTTTTTATTAATCACCGAGTACAATTCAAACTAAATGGATAAAAAAAACTCGCCCTCACCCCCGAACTCAGAGAATAGATTCTTAATTCATCGAGTTGGGTTCACAACCTATTTCATTGCACCTTCATGATAATATCTGAAATTCAAGCTCGGAGCAGAGCTTTTCTTTTATAATCACCAACTACAATTCAAACTAAATGGATAGAGAAAACTCTGCCCTCACCCCCGAAATCAGAGAATAGATTCTTAATTCATCGAGTTGAGCAGCAAATGTAAGCTAGAATACACGGAATCAAACCATTTGTTAAAACCCTTGATCATACAGTCACTTCGTAGTTCCAAAGATCCGTATCACAATGTTCAACACAAGAATTTCCCCTTGTAAAAACCGGTGTCCATCAAATCCGTAATCTTAGCAATTGATTTCACATAATATTAGTCCATCAGTAAGCTCTACTAGAACAGCAAAACAACACAAATTCATGATCAATCTAAAACTAAAACAACCGCGAATCTACCCCAAAAAATCAACTCTAAATTCCGAAAGTGATGGAGCTAGGGTTTAGGGTTTAGGCTAGCAGGGGCGTCCTCTACCGGATAAAATTTCGGAATTTTTTCGAGCGTATCTTATATCATTACCAATTCATCCCCCTAAGATTGAAATCCTGGCTCCGTCACTAGAAATCCAATGCGCCTTATCGTATAAGACGGTCTTACATAATCATTAACTAAAATTAATAAGCGAACATTTTACCTGAGGCATTTGCCAGCAGTCGGGAATATCAAGCCTTGAAGCAGCAAAAATCTGCGAAAAAACGCCATAAAAAACAAAACTGAGCAAAATTATATGCATAAAATTAGGGTTAGACAACAAATTGAGTGAAATGAATTGCAGAAATTAACGGTGAATAATAGTGTACCTTTTTGGAAGGATTAATGAGACAAATGCCGACGTTCTGTCTGTAACCTTGAGGAGAAGGAGAATCCATGGAAGACGACGACGAAGACGAAGATGGAGATGATGAAGAAGAGCAAAGGATGGAGGTGGAGGTTCGATAATGGCGGATGGAGAGTTGATTATGGAGTGGAATGTTACAGAAGAGGTATCGGCATAATGCCATTCGTTTTCACTTTTGTGAGATTGGAATTTAAGTCTTGGATACTCATTTGTTTGAATTAGAGGTGATCAAATGCGGTCGGGTTAAAACGAATGTTCGGTATGGATAAGCGGAGTAGCGGTTTTAGAATGGTCTATCGTCTATTGGCTATCCGAATGACCTTCGTAAAATTGAAAGGGTTAAAACGAGTGTTCGGCATGGACAAGCGGAGTAGCGGTTTTAGAATGGTCTATTGTCTATCGCCTATCGGTATGACCTTCGCAAAATTGAAAGGCTTAAAACGAATGTTCAGTATGGACAATCGGAGTAGCGGTTTTAGAATGGTCTATCGTCCATATCGGCTATCGGTATGACCTTCGTAAAATTGAAAAAATTGTACTTTTGTATGATTTACTTCTTTTGTGAAAGCGTTTTAAGGTCATGTTCTACTGAATTACAGTTTAAAGGGTATAAAGACCTTGTTCCCTCTGACTTAACTGCACAATTTAGGTCGTGTTCTTTTCGGCTGAAACGAGCTGAATTGAATTAAATAGAGTATAGCTTAATTGAACTAAATTGCGGAGAATTGGGGTGAAGGGAAGTTAGTTGAATTAAAAGTTGATTTTGTAAAGAGATTAATTAAACATAAATGATTGAATCTGAATAAAACTTAACGAAATATGACTAAGCAAAATTGAAATGAGCTGAAATTAAGTCAGAAAGAACGGAGATTTAAATTCATTCAGTTTAGTTCAGCTTCATTTAGTTCAGTTTACTTATTAAGGTGATTTGTAAATAGAATATTCACATCACGAATATTGGGTAGAGGTAGAGGTCAATTTATCGTATATAAACATTGATTACTCGTCATAGTTGTACCATGTTTAGGTCCTCATTTTGGTGTCGATGGATCGATAATTTGATGTAAGTAGGTGCAAACAATAGGCCAAATCTAAATAGGTAAAGCTGAACTCCGAGATAGGTTAAGTTACGCCCTTCCGATGTTTTGACTAGATCAATTTGAAGAGATTGTAAATGGGGTCGAGTGGTCGATTCACTTGTGATTATTTCTGTTGTGATCAAATTTACACAACAAAAATAGAAAGATAATCAAATAACTAAGCATCCTAACTAAAATAGGAAAACAAATAAGCGGGACGTAAGAAATAAATTCAATTTTAAAGAGACGTAACAGGTATCATTATTCATTATCAACAGGATTGATATCTTAAAGATAAGACACGTTATATACGAAACATTATTCCTGAAATCAGCCATAAAATCTGGGAAAATAGACGTTTATTTATAGATTGAATCGAATAGGAGTGTAACCCTACAAGCAAAATTGAACAATACAAATACCAGAAGATTTGCATCAATACAAAGCTTCCCTTTCAGATAATCATAATAACGATGATGATGACGATGATGATGATTACCTGATATCCTTGCAATGAGGGCATTTACAATGGCATTAGCCTTTTATATCGAAAAAACCATACAAAGGAGCCGAATATAACGAGTCCAGTTAGTCCTGTAGTCCAAAGGACCCATTGGAACGCATTTGGATCGTCAAACAATGCTATTTCGAAGTTCATACCGAAGATGCCGGCTATGACACCAAATATGGCAACAACAAAAGTTGCTGTAGTAAGAAGAAGTTCGAACTGGATAAGCTGGTTTCGAACATTATCCTGCATACCAATAGAAACTAGTTAATTATCACCAATCTAGTGATTGCATTATCCCCAAGCAAAGGTCATGCTAATTAGGTCAATATTATACTTTATTCTTAATTATTTTCCATTTCCCTAGAATTTACCATTTTTCCAATCACTTCACATTTATTCTCCCTAAATAAACTTTCTTTTAACCTATTATTTTAATATTTTTGCTCTCACCCTATAAAAATAGGACAATTCATTTCCATAAAGAAGGTCAATTTGGTTAAAAGAAGTCACCAAATTGACCCTATTTTGTAATGGGTCATGTTAATTAAGTTACTAATACTTAATTAACTTGACCCAATTAGTTATTGACCCCGCAATCCACCTTGCTGGGGGATGGTTAGTGTCTCAGTTTTGAAAAGATTATCAAATAAGTTCCTGGGTCGAGGACGGAAGACTTGTACTTGTAACCATAATAACCATCCCCACACTCGGTTTAGGCCTTTGACTTTACCCGTGGTTCATACACCTTTGATGCAGAGTTTCGAAGACACTTCAATACTCCTAAATCAATTGGATAGTAGGATTTTGCAAGTTGTAAAATCTGTTGAAACCACTATGAAGAGTTCGAAGGCATGTCCCACAATGTGATGACACTGGATTACTTGGGTTGACGCTTACCAAACCTTTTGTTCCGCGCAGTCTAAGTATAGTGCTTAAATTTAGAATCTAGCTCTAACACGAACTGAAGCATTTGAAAGCACGGGTGAAAAAAAATAAACTTAGAGTAATGAACAAACATCAAAAAACCACTATTATTTCAAGAGCTTTTATTAAACTTAATGTTTGAAATCTTATAAATTAAAAGGTAGGTAGTAAAATTAGCCAATCTAATAAATTTGTGATCTGAATGCCGCTATACTTGTCGTTAGGTCAATCACTAATCACTAATCACTAATGAAATTAAATGAGTAGCAAGAAAAAGTTTCAATCTTCACACATCATTAGCGAGAAAATTACGTACCAGCTGAATATTAATGAAATCTTCTGTGTCCTCGATATACTCCTTCAACTGCAATGAACACGAAAAGCGTCATGTAAATAGCTATCCTAAATCACTATTTTAAATCCAAACTTACTATGAAAAGTAGGGGATTCAACATACTGATGTAAGTTTATTTAGTGTACTATCGATAACCACGAAGTATGCTTCCAACAACATCTCCAGCTCTTCTATACTCTCAGTTGCACTATCTGAGCTTCTCATGCTTTCATGCCGACTTCTTATGCTACTGAAGCATTTCTCAAGTCTTCTAGAATCTGGTGGAGACGAAACGGGAGAAACGGGGGCAGAAAGAGAAATAGCAGCATCATTTGATCTTAATCCAAAGACAGACTGTTCACCATACAATGGTACTTCCATTCGCCTTTTCTTCTCGGTAAGATACATCTCAGCCATATCTCCATCATCATCCATTAACTGTTCTACCTCATCTCTAACCTATAATAAAGGTGAAGAAGTTAATTTGGAGTTATATTAAGATGATTTGTTTTGTGATAAGGTCGAGACTGGAAAAAATAAAGCTTATTGATTTATCAGAATGCATTTAGAAAGTCACTCTTATTGAACCGCACTAAAAAAAATATTTGAATCACACTTTTACAGTGTTAGAATAATTAGCATAGGACAATATAGTAAAGAACACCCAGTACCATATTTGGGAATAATCAACAATACCTTCTGCACTCTTCGAGTCAATGCAACGAGTCTACTTTTCAATCGACGCACCCTTTCTAAGTTTAAGGTACTGATCTTCGATGTGAGTTCATCAAGCAATGGGTATGCTTCAATCTCCAATTCAGATGCCTGGCCAAATCAAAAGCTTAAGGTAAGAACACGTTAATTCCCGAGCAGCAGTTAGAACTCAGATATAAGGCTCTTGTAGGCCAACTAAGTCATCATTCACATCTACTATTACTTCCTGAAGTGCTCTCAGTTCAACAAGGTTCCAACACAACAGATGTGATGCATAACAATTAATCAAAAGAAGTGCATACATTGACTCTAAGCACATATTCATGAATCCGTACAACCTTGTACATTCCCTAATCAGTGACCTGCCTGAATGAAAAATGAAGCAACCACAAAGTGTCTTTAAAATTAGAGGAGGTCAGATAGCTCCTTCTCTTTCCCGTTTTCCGATACTGCTCATATTAATTGCAAATGAAAAACCTCACATATTGGTTAAGCTATAATTCCACAGAATATCTAAATTGAGCCAATATAAGAAATGGGATGGACAAACCTGTGAGTCAAGATATGAACAGGCAGCCTCCAACGCAATTTCCAATGCTTTGAACTCAAATGGCAGATAATCCGGCGATGTATTGTCAAAGCTTCTATTACCTCTTCTTTGATTCATGATATCTTCTGAGTGCCATGTATCAGTAGCAGAAGTTTTCAACCGTCTTTGAAGCTCAACCACATAGTGCAACACATAGCTATCAAGGGAATTCAAAAGCAGGACTTCATCAGCTGTGATAATACACCGAATCTGCTCTAGATTAACAACTATGGCCTTCTCTCTACCAAGTATAGTGGACGGATACACAAACAGCGGATCAAGCAACCGCAGATCTCGGGCAGGGAGGTCGCAGCGACGCATCATAGTGAATTTGTCAACTTCTATGACCCCTGAGTTTCCGGATGTATCAACACGGATCCACGATCGAATGCTCTGCCCCCTCTTCTTTAACCCTAAAACATCCATCCCTTGTAAAGGTGGGCGTCCAGATCCAGATGCATTGTAAGGCAGCTCTCTAAGGTTTGCAGACGAGGCTGGTTTCCTTAAGATGAGGGGTTCTTTCAGGTCTGCCATTATCAGAGAGACTAGCACCCTGGGTAAAAAAAAAGTAGCTCATTTATGAGTGTATGACAATGGGTTTCAAAATTTCGCAATCAACTAGAAACTCAATCCATGTCATTGCCAAGTGAGCACTCTTAATTTCCTAAACAATATAGTTATACAGGATAATCTAAGACCAAGAGAAGTCTAATTGACTAGCACTGACTCGACCCCATATAACACTTTTTGTCCCTCCGTTTACCAACGAGTATACAATCCATTCCTTAGTAGGCTAGTAACATTAACATACTAACATGAACAACAAAGCATAAACTTACATAAGGTATTTTTAGCACCAAGAGGATAACAATTCACAAATAGTCAAGTTCCTTAACACATGAACAGAGAATTTACGGTTTTCGATACTAAATGATACCATTCAAGCAATGCAAACCGAAAACTTTCTCAATTTGACCGATACAATTCATACAATAAACCTTCGTGGGGTGGAAAAATCGACTTAGAGCACTAAGGGAGCACTATACCATCTATAGACATCACTCTCAGACAAAAATAGACCTACGCGGTGTAAAGTTTAACACACTGACTACTTCCATCCAATGCAAAAAAAGGTTTTGTACTTAGCAGGCAACATTGTTCACGGGGGACGAATGAACTAGTAATGAAATAACATAAACCATAAATAAAAATAAATTAACTAAAAGTTTCGAATTTACTCCTGAAGAATTTAAGCAAAATTGATGATATACATACACTACCCATTGAATTAAACGGAATTGGGACGACATTATCATAGTAGAAGGTGGTGGTAGTTAATTAACTATCAAGGCTCAATATTGGATGATCACATTTTTCTCTTCTAAATTTAGAAATGAAACAATAATTCTGGGATAAATTAGATAGACTCTTCCTTTATTTCAGCCTTTATTCTAATCGGGTATAAGAGTCGTTTTAAGTCAAGACCGCCGCCTTAAACGAGAATGAACTCCATCCTACAATCAACATCCCTAATTCCAAATTTGTAACTCTAATTCCACTAATTATAGTTGAAAAGTAATCTACCATGAAATCATAATCAATCACACCCCGTAATCATCCAAAACTACACAATTCATACATAATTGAACACAAATCTATCCAATAAAACAACAACCAAATCGAAAAATACAATAATTGAAGTAATTAACTCCGAAAAAATAAAGAATTAAACAGAATTGGGACAACATTATCATAGTAGAAGGTGGTGGTAGTTAATTAACTATTTAGGATCAATATTGGATGATCGCATTTTTTTCTTACTAAATTTAGAAAGGCGAATAATTCTGGGATAAATTTGGAGGCAGACCAAAAAATCGGATAGCCAGACTAGAGACTAAGGAGTATCATTATTCGGCCAGCGACCGACCCCGTAATTCTGCCACTACTTCCATCAATACCCTACTTGCCTCCACCACAAAACCTACCCTGATCTAGCATACTTAAACCAAATAGACTTGGTAACAACCTTCCTTTATTTCCGCCTTTATCTTAATCGGGTATGAGAGTCGTCTTAAGTTAAACCCGTTTACTCCATCAATACCCTACTTGCCTTCACCAAAAAACCTACCCTGATCTAGCATACTTAAACCAGTTAGACTTGCTAACAACCTTCCTTTATTTCTGCCTTTATCTTAATCGGGTATGAGAGTCGTCTTAGGTTAAAACCGTCTACTCCATCAATACCCTACTTGCCTTCACCAAAAAACCTACCTTGATCTAGCATACTTAAACCAGTTAAACTTGCTAACAACCTTCCTTTATTTCCGCCTTTGTTTTAATCGGGTATGAGAGTCGTCTTAAGTTAAAACCGTCTTAAACGAGGATGAACTCCATCCTACAATCAACATCCCTAATTCATCCCTAATTCATAATTCTAATTCTAATTCCACTAATTATATAGTTCAAAAGCAATCTACCATCAAATTATAGTCAATCACACCGCGTAATCATCAAAACTTACACAATTCATACATAATTGAACACAAATCTATACAATAAAACAACAATCAAATTGAAAAATACAATAATTGAGGTAATCAACTTGGAAAAAATAGAGAATTAAGATTAAACCTGCCGGAATTAGCGAGAAAACGGCGGAAAACAGGAATCAGAAGGCGATGCGCCGATTATATGATGATCGAAAATTATTTGTTCATTAAATTGGGCAGGAAATTAATTGAGGTGGGTAGATAATTAATTTGTTACTTGTTCACTACCCTTGCTCAGCCAGAAACTATCACCACATTTCAGTACTTGACATTTCCGGTCGAGTTAGCCTCTTGTAAAACCGTTTTGTATGACTTTAAAACTATTGCATATAGGATTGACATTCACATGCATTAGTATATGGCTCGTGCAGATTCATCGTATTTCTGATATATTAAAAAATTAGTTTTTAACCCGTGCAAAAATTGCACGATATATTTTTTAGAATATTGATATAATGATTAATATTTAAAATATATTAAACAAAAAACATGATTATTTTATTTATTTGATAATGATAATAGGTTAAAAACATGTGTCAATAGTGGACACGTCTGACACTCGTACATGTTTTAAATCGGTGAAAAAATGCACAAATTTAGTGTCCAAACTTGGTAAATTAATTTAACACGGAAACAAACGAATTGATAATCATTTATTAGGAAATTAATTTAACAAAGGTGTGAGTAAAAAAAAATTGACGGAGAGGGAATATATGAGAAATAGGATATTCACTTGACACGTTTACATGTGTCTCACTTGACCCGATCCGATCCACATGGGTTTGCAATTACTCGTCCCATATGGGGTCTAACGAACTTGATGCAAATTTCATTTTGTGTTGAATTTTTTAATACTAATACAATTTCTAATATTATTTCAATAATTTATGCAGGGTGTGTCTCAACTTGCACAATTACACCATTAAGTTGAGTTCAAATTTTTTATGCTACTATTTATAATTAAAGATTACCACGGAGTATTATTTTTTCCCCTATATTGTTATCATCCTAATCCTAAATTTCTTTATTTTCATATTACAAATACATCCCTTCTTTTCATCAGTTCTACAATCAGATATGTCAAGTGCTTGTTTTTTATTTAATATATTTTGCAACAATATTTTTTTGTAATAATATTGTTTTTGTGTCAATTTCTGTAAATTTGTGTAATTTATTGTAATTGATTAGTGTAGTAAACGATTGGACAGAATTAGTAATTTTAATTTATATTTATTATTGGAGTAAAACTTTGGAAAGAATTATGTATTAATTTCTTTAAATTATGGATTATTTATTACTTCTTTGCGTGTAAATCACAAACATAAAAAATTTCCCTATAAAAGAAGGTAGTGCTTTTTAAGAAATTAATTCCAAAGTCTAGTAAGTGGGCCCCACAATAACTATAAAAAATTAAAAATAAACTATTGCATATGATGACGTGGGTGCACCAGAAGGCTTGAAATGATTTTGCTTTTATATAGAAAAGATTTGACAATTGCTCGAGGCGGACTCTAGTGGTTAAAACTTGGGTGAAACTTTCAGAAAACCTGGGTTTCCATGCCTAAATAGACTTCGAGTCTGTCAGCCTTGTATGATTTACCGGAGGTTTAGCCAGTGCGCATCAAAAATAGCGGTTGCGGATCCCTCGTTGTAAAAAAAAGTATGACAATTAATCAAACTAAAATTCAATTTATCTTCATTTTGAAATAAAAGGTACAATGTAAAATTTGCACATGTAATTATAGGTAGATGTATTATTATTCTTTTCAGAATTTTAGACTTTCGCTTACATATTAATTTTATAGATGTTAGAATTAACATTTTATTATTGAGTTTATTATTTTTTAGTTTCGGTATATTATTTTGAGTTTTTTTTTTTTTTTTTTACAGAGACACTCATATTCTTTTCATTAAAACTCGTAAAATGTATATATAAGTTTAAATATTTTGCTATAAAGTTTCAAATTTATATTGTCCGCCTGTCACGACTCACGTGTATAGAATAGGTTGTACAGTCCACTAATTGTAAAAAAAATTAGAGGTCATCTTCTTTGGACCTGATTTTTTTTTCTGAATTAAGTTTTATTTGATTTAAACCTGTGGAAATATAAACTAAATTTATAGTATCTGAATAAATCTGAAATATGAACGGAACCTAAAACTCTAAAAGCGTAATTTTATGGCCAAATGAACAGCCAAACTCATTACAAGAATTTTAAACTAGATCAAATTGTAATTTAATAATTCCACATCAGGGTATATTTATGATATTTATGAGAATTAATCATTTCAAATCCAACATAAATATTTTAAACAAATTACAAAGTGTTTTTGATCAAAAAAAAATTTGAAAATATGTAGTATTAGAAATATAACTTTTAACGTTTAATAATAATAATAATAATAATAATAATAATAATAATAATAATAATAATAATAATAATAAAAGGCGGCCTTATATAAGAATATTGTAAAACAAATTTTACTAAGTAATAATAATTTTTCGTTCTAATGGGATTTTTGTGACTATGAGATCCCTTAGACATTTTGGACACAATATTAATGAAATATCGTCGTATAAAAAAAAAACATCAATTTATTTCTTCGAGTTACTGTTATTTTGGGCTATAATTTGGAGCACTTGAATAGAACTTTGGGCCGATTTTGCTGATGGGCTGTATCTCTATCACTGTTTATAAGCCCATTTATCTACATACAAAATAAATCCAAAATTGTGCCAAGACAAACAAAGTTTAGAAAAATTCAATTTTATTTTATTTTTCGTTAGCGATATAAAAAAAAATTAATATTACGAATTTGACATTTTGTAGAGGAAATTGTTACAAATCGAGTGACAATGTGATATGTAACTGATATAAAAAATTAAAATAAATCTAAAATTATACACAAATGGTACCGTACTTTATGATTTGAAATCAAGAATCAAATCAAACTTAGTCAAGGTTTCAAAGGTTTGTCAACCGTGTTGGTGAATGAAAACTCACATTATTACAAATATACTGTTTTAACTTAGCATATCCTAATAGTAAAAAAAAGTGCTTTTGACTGAATGAGTCGATGCCAGATGTACACAACTGTAAAAAAAAATTAAAGAAAAAAAATATTTGTGTAAAGCGGCCAATAATACTCTAACTATTTTTATTTATTAATCGAACTACATTTAAATCTGTTTACAGTTTACATCATACAAATCTCTTTATACGATATACACAAACTCACCTGTCACTAAACAGTAGTTTTTCTGTACGACGATCTCATTTTGTGTTTTTTTTGTAAAATGTGACCATTTTGCGGTAAAAAGTGACTACTTTTAAAAAAATAAGTCATTTTTTATTTAATCGAAAGTGATTATTATTTATCAAAATGTAATCCTTCTTTTACTGATTGTATGTGCGATCATCGTAGAGTGGAATTTTTGATAAATACAAACAAATGTAATTTGATTCTTTTAAGTACGATTATTCATTATTGTACAATGATTAGTGAAATTTTATTTTATTTTTATCATCGATTTTTGACTCACCCATCGTAAAAAGTGCAGATTTTAATCAGTACAAAGATTCACACGAACACGCACATGCATGATGTGTTGTACTTTTGTACATGCATGAACCTCGTGACATACTACAATGCAACAATTAACAATACAAGCGATGTAAATCGTCATACGAGAAATACATGTGTACGTCAGAGTTGGCGGGTGTGAGTAATATAGATTTTTATCTGTTAAATTAGTGAATTTGGGTTCAATTTCTTGATATATATCGTCATACGAGAAATACAAGTATATGTCAATGTTGGCTGGTATGAGTAATAAAGGTTTTTATCTGTTAAATAAGTGAATTCGGGTTCAATTTCTTGATAAAAATCGGCATACGAGAAATATAAGTATATGTCAACATTGGCTAGTATGAGTAATATAGGTTTTTATCTCTTAAATAAGTGAATCCGAGTTCAATTTCTTGATATAAATCGTCATACGAGAAACACAAGTATATGTCAACGTTGGCTCGTATGAGTAATATAGGTTTTTATCTCTTAAATAAGTGAATTCGAGTTCATTTCTTGATATAAATCGTCATACGAGAAATACAAGTATATGTCAACGTTGGCTGGTATGAGTAATATAGGTTTTTATCTCTTAAATAAGTGAATCCGAGTTCAATTTCTTGATATAAATCGTCATACGAGAAATACAAGTATATGTCAACGTTGGCTGGCATGAGTAATATAGGTTTTTATCTCTTAAATAAGTGAATCCGAGTTCAATTTCTTGATATAAATCGTCATACAAGAAATACAAGTATATATATGTCAACGTTGGCTAGTATGAGTAATAAGAATTCTATCTCTTAAATAACTAGATTGGGGTTCGATTTCTTACTTTTACAGATGATTAAATTAAATTCTAAAGAAATACAAGTATACAACTTGACTACGAATTTCATAACAATCACGTGTTCATTTACACCGAGAAATAAATTGAGTTAAGAATTGTTATTATCCCATTAATTGCACTAAATCAATACAACTCATAGATAATAATTGATCAAGGAGAATTAGATATTTGGGTAGCACAAATTCCATTTTAAGACGATTTACATGCGATAAATAGAAAATTGATTATTTTTTAATAAATAATTATCATTTTTGATTAAATAGTACACTTTTTGTAGTTGAAAAATAACCTATTTTCTCAAAGTGGTAACTATTTATCAAAAATGTGATCATTTTTTACCAGCAAATTGTCACATTTTGCAAAAAAATACAGATGAGACTGTCATACAGAAGAAAAATGATTACATTTTGCAAAAAAAAAACACGCGATGAGACCATCACGCAGAAAAACTATTGTTAGGTAGAGTTTGTTTGATAAACAAGGGGTTAATATTAAATTATTTACTAAATATATGTTAAAGTCTATTAACATTAAATTATCTTACTCACAAATTAAATGAGAACTTATATAATTATCTTCTATTTTTATGTATTAAAAGTTGTATTGAAAATTTTTCCACTTATAAATAGTCTCAAAAAAACAAACGTATAAAATTGGATAAAATCGTAAAAGTATTATTCAAAATGATTGAAAGTCATCAGACCTATGAATAAGAATTTGAGTTAAATTTTAATAATGGCAACTTGACTTAACCCAAGCATGCCCACAACTTTCACACCCCTAAGGACCAAGAATCTTAGAATATACTCCTCTATTTCGTTTAATTATTATTTTAATTTTGATATTGACACAAAAATTATGGGAAGAAATGATAAATTAATCAAATTTCGATAAATGATCAAAGTATTCATCCAATATATATATCTAAATTTTTTAAAAAACAATTAGTTGTTGTGGTTGCGTTGCGGCTGTTGTTGTTGTTGCTACGACGACGGCTGCTAATGCGGCTGCGGGGACGATGTTTGTGTTTGCTGGTGGGGTGGAAGTTATTGTTGTTGTTGTTGTTGTTGTTGGTGGTGGTGGTGTTGTTGATGATGTTGTTGTTGTAGCTGTTGTTACGGATGTTGTTGTTGATGTTGATGTTGGTGCTGCTGCCTGCTAGTGCGGCGGCGGCTATTAAAATAGCATAACAAATAACAAGAACAAATGGGCACTATTAAAATTAATATATATTATCTCCGGCTCAGTCATATGTTTACACTTCTATTATTTTTACCTCACAAAATAAAAAAAAAGTGTAAACATAACGGAACAGAGGGAGTACATTTAACAATGGTGACGACTTTTTATTTTGTAAATTATTTACAAGTGTGAATATTAATGTAGAATTTTATTTGATTCTACTTTAGAAGTATATAAAAAAAATATACTCCCCCGAGTCTGTGTAATTGTTCCTGTTTTCTTTTTTATGCGACTTTAGTGATTGTTCCTCTTTCCTCTTTTAGTAACTTTTTTTGGATTAAAATCAATTTAGTGTCGGTTAGTTTGTTTTGTATGATTTAAAATCATTTTCTTATTTATTGTGCATAATGCAAAATAAACTCACTCAGATTCGGAGGGGTAACTTATAGTATAATTTTTACAAATAAATACAGAGTAGCTACAATATTTACGAATTACTGTGTGAATCACGCATTATCCACGAAATAACGTTTTAATAAAATTACTGTACAAATAACGCCTGAGTAAAATCGGTTGGATCCAACAAAAGAATGACAGAGTCAATCTTATCCAAAACGAAAATGCACATTTAAGTGGATGACACGTGGCACGTTGACACTATGACACGTAGGAGAATCCAAATCTGGTACGACACTTGAGTTAGAAAAGCAGCGGGGCCGGGTTAACTCAAAACTCAAAACTGAAACGGAGTTTTTAAAGGCGGCGTGCGGTGACGTCGATAGGCGTGTCATTTAGGTTTAATAAATAAATAAATAAATAAATAAATAAAAGTCTTAAGCTTATGCGTCAATTTCGTACAGCATGTTGTTATTGCCGACATCGTAAGCACCGTGCTTTTTGCATCACCTGCTTCAGGTTACCCTCCGGATGGGCGGGGTCGATGTGTTGTAAAACGGTTTTATAGTAAACAATTTTTGATTAAGAATGGACACTATTCTCCATAAGTTGAAAACAGATAATATGCATTTTTTAAAATATAAGTGGCACGGCCTAATAAATACTCCATTTTCCCACTTGTCTCATCACTTACCTTATTGTGAAAGCGTGTTCAACTTGTGACGGACAGTAATCCTTCAGAAGCAAGACTTATTCTTTATAGTATTATATTATAAAACTATATAACAAAAGTTCTCAGTGGCTTTAGATTTTGGGCATGTTTAGTTCGACCGAAACAAGCTGAATTGAATTGATTGGAGTATTAGTTAATTGAACTAAATTGAGTGGAATTGAAGTGAAATGAATTTAGTTGAATTGAAGGTTAATTTTGGAAAAATATTAACCGAATATAATTGATTTAACGTTAATAAAACCTAACGGAAAACAACCAAGAAAAATTTAAAAAACCGAAATTAAGCCAGAAAGAACATGATTTTTGTCTAGTTGCTCGTCAAATTCATGCGAATTCTAAAATCCCGTAAATTGGTGATATTTTGAGATTGTTTGATTACCTCGTTTTAATTAGGGAGTTTCAAACTACTTGCGTTTTTCATTTGAAACTCTTAGAAAACAAGCTCCAACATGAATAACCAAACGTATTATTGCAATTTATGTGAATTTTGATGCAGGAATTAAAATCAGATGCATTACAAATTAAATTATCAAGTTAATTCTCGTATGAACTAATTCAACGGGCCTTATTATAAAAAACGATGAATAAAAGTTCCTGTTACGGCTACTTCGGTTTTTTAAGCTATTCATCTTTTCGCTTACCTACCGCTTCAATGGCAAGCTAATGGGTTTCGCTTTCACATTCTTGCTTTCACCAATAATTTTAAACAAGCATATTGTTTTTAATATTAGATTTCTAGATAAATAGTCACTTGTTTAGTTGGTTATACAATAATTTACATTCTTTATAAGACTCGATGCTTATTTTGTAATTTCATAGCTAAATTTGAGCTTATAAGTTTTTGATGCTTGTGTTATAATTGGTTTGTCATTTTAAAACACAATATTTGATATATGTTGGATATATAAGATTTCAAATTCTCAATATTTTTCGTTCTATCCGTTTATGCATCCTGTAAAACCTAAAAAAGTCGCGTCACGTGTCCCCAGATGTTTGTATCTAGGGGTGTTAACGAGCCGAGCCGAGCCCGAGCTAGGCCTTGCTCGGCTTGTGCTCGATTACCAAAATTCGAGCTCGAGCTCGAGCCGATCTTATCCGAGCTTGAAAAAAATGCGCTCGTTACAAAGCTTGCGAGCTTTAACACGAGCTCGAGCCAAACTCGAGCCAAATCGAGCCTATATAAAACTGTATATTTTTTTGTTTTTATCTTCCGATATTTTCAATAACAAGGTTCGAAGATTTTATGTAAACATATTTTAGCAAATCAACAAGATATTTGATATATATGATACAAAGATATAATAATGATAAAATATTTTTATAGAATAGGAGCATATTTTTATAAAAAATAATTAATACCTTATGTAATTACTAATGTTTGAGCTGCTCGCGAGCTTTTCGAGTCGAGCTAGCCTTTGCTCGGCTTGACTCGTTAAGCTCTCGAACCGAGCCCGAGCTCGAGTCGAGCTCACACGAGCCGAGCTTTAACCGAGCTTTGACCGAGCCGATCTCGAGTTGCTCGCGAGCTGTCTCGTCTCATTAACAGCCCTATTTGTATCAGCTTTACCTAGGTATACTTCACCCACTCACAATTAATTTTGAGATTAAACCTTCTTAGATCTGTGCAATAAAACATCTACTCGTCCATAAGGGTGCAACCCTAACTCGAAACATAATACGTTAATTAGTATTATTAATGAATGTGATTATTGTAATTTATTGATCTTATTTCACTATCCATTTAAGCTTAAATGAAGGCATCTCAAGTCAACTAACTAAATTTCCACAAAGTTGACATTTTTGCACGGACTACAAGTGTCCAACCCTAATCCATTCCTTCACAATTCAAAATTCTGATAAATTATCATTTAAGATGGTAATATTCATCAAAATTTAAGAGCTATGATAAATTTTTCCTATAAAATTTTTATATACAAGTATAAGTTACTCTGTATAAGTTTGACTTATATAAAACGGCTTTTCTAAATCGAATATGAAATTTTTTATAAAATATTCTCAGTAATCACATAAATTTCAAAGAGACGGTTTTTCACTAGCGGTATTGAGATAAATCTCACCTGATGGGTGAGTGACCCACTGAATTTTTTGTTTTCCTATTATGTCTCTCACTGATTAATTAGAGACGGTCTTTTACGAGACCTATTGCTCACTAATTATGGTAAAGTAAGTTTATTCTTGAATTTATTATGAAAGTATTTCACAAATTTTTCCATTTTCGATTTATTAATATGTGTTTTAAAACACACGTTAAAAAAATTGTATTTGAAATTTAAGATGAATAATGTCATTTTAGAGCGATTCCATGTATAATAAACTTTTGTGAGGATGAAGAATAACTAGGTTTATAGTCAACCGAATATATAGTATTTATTCAGAGCATATTTAGTTCTCACTATCGTGTCAATTTTGATCATCGTGGATACCACCTAGTTTCATAGATTTTTAATGGCTTTTTTAACCGAAAATAATTATTATTCTATACGGATTATTTCTCTTTTAAAATAGGACGAATTAAATAAAATTATTTAATAGTAAATCTTTACTATTTTTGGTAAAATATTACCATTATTTTTAGTGTAAAGGGTAACACTTTTAATCATAACAGTTCGTTATTAAATAGTTACATTTTTATTAAAAAAAGTGACATTTAATCCGTTTAATTCCAGACCGTCTATATCGCGGTTTTAAATACTCATTGAAAGTTTGAAACAACCATTACTCCACCTTCCTCTTTGGACAAGTGGATGTTGTAGTGTAAAGGGAGTATATTGTATTTTTGCTTTTTTAAGGAAATGACTTTTTGAATTGTTACTCATACTTAAATATGAAACTTTTAAATATTTTAAAAAATCGAAAATTGCTTATTGCCCATATAATTAGACCTTATCGACACAAATATTAAATTATCCACTCGTGTATCTAAGATCTTTTATTTTTAATAATTATGCATCTGACAAAAAAAACTAGATTCGTATAATAACTATAATTTCATCGACAAGTAAATAGTCATTGTGTCACAACTCAAAACCATTAAATATGCAACATTTATTTATTTTATGATTAATAGAAAAACGAGCCACTTATTTTGCCATTTATGCAACGAAAATGTCATATTTGAGTGAGTTATAAACATTTCCTAAATCTAGCTACTAGTGACTTAGGCGCTGTTTGGTAAACAACATATTGCAGAAAAATTAGCATATTTGAGGCAATTAGCATGTTTGACCAACCAATATGCTATTTAGGGTGTTTGGTTAACGACATATTGAAATAGTATATTGGGGTCCAATATGCTATTTTACAATATGCTGCTCCTACCAGCATATTGGATTAGCATATTAGAAAGAAAAAAATTGACTTATTTACCCTCTTAATAAAATACTAACATTCCTTTTATATATTTAATAAATAATTTTTTTATGTCCTTATATGTCATTTTACAAAGATTCTAGACAATCTGCTAATTTAATCTGCTAATTACCAAACACTCTAAAATAATTCTGCTAAATAAATCTACTAGTCAAATCCGCTAAATCATTCTGCTAGTCAAATCTGCTTTTTAAATCTGCTTCTGCCAATATTAATCCGCTGTTTACCAAACAGGGCCTTAGTGAGTCGGTTATATATCGTTGTATAAATGAGCAAACAAAACGTATAAGAAATAATAAAATATGTGTAAAACTTTGTTAAACATACTCATGTAAAATAATATTTAATCTATTTTATTATAAATGACAAACTGTTATTTATTTTCAAAATCAAATCCGTACATTTTGACACGAGTTTTAACGTAATCCCTTAAATTATTTCTACATTCTTACCCCATCCTATCTAGCATCAAATTAAAAAACAACACACCCTTCCCCTTAAATAAAAAAAAGCAAAATGCCAAAAACGTGTTGAAAGTCTCGCAAAAGTCCTAAACCATGACAAAATATCTATAAAAATCCAACCCCAATTCTCCCAAAATCCACAAATTCTCATTAATATATCCGCCTGTTTTAAATTTAAAACAGACTAATTATAACACATAAAAAATATAATATATTAAAGCTAGTAAAAAATTAATCATATTTATTTATTTAAATAAAGATCATTTAATCCGTTTTATTTTTTAGACAGATTAAAAAACAAAATATATTGCTGTTTTTGTTATTTTTTAATTTTTATTCTCACGTTTCGAGACACTCACATTTTTCTCAATATCTCTCAAATTATATAACCAAATATATTGAACTATATACTCATATTAATTAAAATTTTATTCGTAAAGAATTTTAAGATGTAATTGTTATAATTTTCCAACCAATATATCTTTGTAGAAATTGAATTTAAAGGTTCACTACATAAAAATGCCAATTATTTTTAAACAGAGAAAATAAATCGTATATATTTATTTTTTTTAAAAAAATATTTTATCCGTTTTATATTTTAGACGCATATTGTTGCGCAAAATTACTCGCAAACAACTCATTTTAAAAAAATAAATCGTATATATTTATTTTTAAAAAAATTATTTTATCCATTTTATATTTTAGACGCGCATTGTTGCGCAAAATGACTCGCAAACAACTCATTTTTAAACAGAGAAAATAAATCGTATATATTTATTTTAAAAAAAAATATTTAATCCGTTTTATATTTTAGACGCATATCATTGCGCAAAATTACTCGCAAACAACTCATTTTTAAACAGAGAAAATAAACCATATATATTTATTTTTAAAAAAATATTTAATCCGTTTTATATTTTAGACGGATATACGTTACACAAAATTACTCGCAAACAAGTCATTTCCCCACCATTGCACCAAGACACAAACACATATACACACAACCCATACCATGCCCCCATCCCTCTATAAATACCCCAATTAAACCCTCCTTTTCCTACTTTTATCCAAACTCCCCCAAATCATAAATCCCAAAATCCCCAATTATATTATTATTATCATAAATAATAATAATCTCGTCAAACGGGTCATTCGATTTAGTTTCGGTGTCAAACGGGGTCATTCGATTTAGTTTCCGTTCCGAATAACGGGGGTAATGATAGGTGGCGAAATAAGCAAGTGGACAAGAGCCGAGGACAAATTATTCGAAGAAGCTTTAGTAATATTTTCTTCTGAAGAAAACGATGATGATTTAAAATGGAATAAAATTGCTGGTCACGTGCCTGGGAGGTCGTCTGAAGATGTTAAGGCACATTACCTTGATTTATTACATGATGTTGATCAGATCGATTCGGGTCGGGTTGAACCTCCTAGTTATTCTGATGATTTTCCGTTTTGGGTTGATGAGTCTGTCACTCGCTCCAGTCAGATTAATTTTGGGGGACATAGTAATGGTAATAAGGGCGGCGGCGGCGGTGGTGGCGGCGGCGGCGGTAATAAACACAGTAGTGATGCTGAACGTAAAAAGGGTACCCCTTGGACTGAAGAGGAACACAGGTATTAATTCGATGCAATTCTCGACGCAATTTTCATTTTGAGTCGTTAAATGACTCATTTATTTACGGGTATGTTTTAGGCACTCGGGTAATGTTGTTATTTAGTGGGACGGTTTTCGTCCCATTTTTATTGTCCCCTTCCTTTGTATATTGCGAGCTTTTATGGAAAATAGGTGAAATACCTATGCTACCCCTTGAACTAAAATGATGGTGGTAGTCAATTATGCACAAATTCTGGTGGAATATTCGTGGTAAACTTAAAACAGTAAAACTTAATTTTACTGTCGCCTTACTATATTGGGAGGATTTAAGGAAAATAGGTGAAATACCTATGCTACCCCTTAGAGTTGAAGATTGTGGGAGTCAATTATGGACAAATTTTTGTTTAAGACGGGAATATTCATTTTAAAATTTAAAATGGTTCAAATAGTAGAATGGCTAGAGAGATAGTGGTAGTCAATTATGCACAAATTAATGTTTAAGCGGGGAATATTCGTTTTAAACTTAAAACGGGTCGAATAGCAGAATGCTAGGGAATAATGGGTGATCATATTTTTGTTCTTACTAAATTTAGAAAGGGGGCGATTATTTTGGGATATGTTTTGAGGGGGAAATCGGACAATAAAAATGGGATGGAGGAAGTATATAAAAGGACCGTCTCATACCGTAATTATGTAAGGTTATTGTGTTGTATTATTAGGAGGTGTTTGTAGGACTGTTTTGTTGCATGTGATTTTGTGCCTATGTTGAAATAATGGGCTTGATTTTCCGAGTTAAAAATGAGTAAATTTTAGATAGTAGTTCCAATGTTTGAATGTTTGATTATGTTGGTAATTGAAAAAAGGTGCTAAATTGTGCTAGAAGTGATTAATAAGGTGGTAACTTTGTCATTAATTTCCGAGTTTTTCTTTGTGGTTTATTTGATTCTTGATGAATTGTGGAAATTGATGAATTAAGTGTGGTGAATTCGGATTTTAGGGTGTTGGTGAGAACAAGATAGGGTGATGGTTTGAGGATTTCGAGTAAATTTTAACCCCAAACGCTACAAATACATCATTGCCCATCATACCCGTCTTCTCTAAGTGCGTTGCCTCATTAGTCATTAGTCATTATGGAAGTCGAAATTTATGGGATACGGAGTTTGTTTATTATTGTTTCGTGCTTGCATATATCTTCACCCGTTTCTTCCCTTGCTAAATTTGAAGGGGTTGCTTGTGCTTTTTGATGGCTGCATTGAGCTCTACTAGTCTTTCCAAGTGAATGAATTATTGTTTTTGGGACCGAGGACCACTTTGTATTTGGAAGTAGCTCATACCAATGTCCAAGTGTCGTGTGTTGGGACATAGTTTGTGGGATGTGGACCGGTGACGTTGATTGCATTAAGTCGATAGGCTGAACCATCTGGTATTCTCGTTTCCCGCGTTGAAACCCCTTGTAGCATGCTTACCTTGTTAGGCTAGGCGTATGCGTCGACTACTACTACTCGACTCAGACACACGTGTCGGCGTGTCGGACACGGCTATTTTGGGTGACTTTTCCTATTTCGTGGTCTAAATTGAAGTGTCGAAGTGTCGTGTCGTGTCGACATCGACACGTGTCTGACACGCGACACTGCAGTTAAGCGAAGTGTCGGAGTAACATAGGTCGACTTTGTATTTAGAAGTAGCTCATACCAATGTCCAAGTGCCGCGTGTTGGGACATAGTTTGTGGGATGTGGACCGGTGACGTTGATCATATTAAGTTGTCAGGCTGAACCATCTGGTATTCTCGTTTCCCGCGTTGAAACCCCTTGTAGCATGCTTACCTTGTTAGCTTAGGCGTATGCGTCGACTCTTCATTTTAGCGTACAGTGTATTCGAGCTGGTGAAATTGCTGGATATTTTGTTGGATACTGGTAGTTGTTGTGTAGACAATTTGGCGGAAGTTTGGTTGGAAATGATTGGCGCTGAACTAACGGGTACAGACATACAGTCTAGGCCAGAAATGATCTTACTTTATGTGGCTGGGAATATTGTAATACGGAGTATATAATTAGCATGTATGGTTGTCTGGCCAGACAATTTTTTAACTGGTTTATTTCAGTATCTGACCAACCTAATGCAGCATTAGCTGGCTTAATTCTGGGTTCTATATACCTAATTTCTGTTGTATTTTGCTGGTTGGTAAGAAAATTATGCTCTGTATACATATATTCTTTGTATGTGGAGACGGTGAGATAATACTCGTGCCTCGTTTGGTTTGATGAACGTAATCTTAAAAGAATATTATGTTCTTCGGACTATTTTTTTCATACGGGTCAATCTCATGGTATTGTACTACCGTCCCGGATGAAAATTGTCTATTTTGGATAGAAATTGGTGTTCCAAATAAATATTTTCGGAAACTATGATAGTTAACCTCGGTTTTTGCCCGTCATATAATTAGGCTCTGTTTATCCATATTGGCCAAATTTCAGCATATTTGAGAGATTTAGCATGTTTGACTTACTAATATTCTATTTAGAGTGTTTGGTTAATGACATATTGAAATAGTATATTGGGGTCCAATATGCTATTTTACAATATGCTGCTCCTAAGTCCTACCAGCATATTGGATTAACATATTAGAAAGAAAAAATTTGTCTTATTTACCCTCTTAATAAAATACTAACATTCCTTTTATATATTTAGGATAATTTGTGAGAAACTACCTTATATTTATGTCCATTTGTGAACAACTACCTTATTTATTTTTTTTATTTTTTTGGTTAAACTACCTAAAAAATATTTCTGAAGCCCATTATAAAAAAAAAAGTAAGGTAGTTGTTCACAAATGGACATAAATGTAAGGTAGTTTCTCACAAATTATCCATATATTTAATAAATAATTTTTATGTCCTTAGAATAATTTTAGACAATCTGCTAATCTAAACTGCCAATTACCAAACATCTCTAAAATAATTCCGCTAAATAAATCTGCTAGTCAAATCCGCTAAATCATTCTGCAGGTCAAATCTGCTTTTAAAATCTGCTTCTGTCAATATCAATGCGCTGTTTACCAAACATGGCCTTAGTCTATTGACACTTTGACAGTAGATTGCTTCATTGACATTGATAGCTTTGCCATGCTGTTGTTCCAGCCACATCGTCTGATTTCTGTCGTAATTCAATGTTATATATAACAGGCTTTTCCTAATCGGTTTGGAGAAATATGGCAAGGGTGATTGGAGGAGCATCTCGAGGAACGTGGTGGTAACAAGAACACCAACCCAGGTAGCTAGCCATGCACAGAAGTACTACCTTCGGCAAAACTCTGGGAAAAAAGAGAGGAAAAGATCGAGCATCCATGACATCACCACCGTGGACGATAAATCTGGTGTACGACCAGCAGTCGAACAGAGCTGGATTCCACCACCTGGAGGAAATTCAATCGCTCAACATCCGACATTGCATCAAATGGGCGGGTCGCCTCAGTACGGAGCTACCCAAGGAGGTGCATTTGGGTATCAGAATTTTGGGTTCCCTCCAATGTAAAGCTAGTGTTCTCACTGTTCCGGGTTTATTTTGTAAATACACAGAATGTTATGTATTCAGGTGGCGGTTGGTGAAGCGTAGTAAATATGGGGAGAACGGGTTTAGAATTGTTGTTAGTATAAGCCGTGATGTTGATATAGTGGTCGCTTGTCGCGTGTCACTAGTGACTGTTATTATACTGAGATGGAGACCGAGGATTAGAACGTGAACGCAGATATATTATGTTTATGATGCTAGATTTAGTTCACTGCTGACTATCGGAATGTAATGCTGGATTACTGGTAATGCCATACTTGCCTTCTAGATTAGGCTTTAGCTCGTATGGCTGTCGTTTTTGTGCTTGCTTGTTTGTATTTTACCGTCTTTGCTGCGACTGCTGAATCATACGGCAGTTTTAATATTGGACGGGTTTGAAACCAAGGTCGTGAGTCGGGACTGTAAGAGTGGAACTGGCAGGCTATAAAGACCCGATAAGAAAACCTACAGTTTGGCCGTTTGGGTCATGCTAGCAGGCCTTGCAGACAATGACGAGCCTTGTGTCTTAACCCACATTCCAATCAGCAAGTCTCTCTTGTAATGAGCATATCCGTCACAAACTTACAACGGGTCAAGTAAAAGTTTGCGACGAGAATTTGTGCATTCCGATTGGGTGAACCTTCACTTACGTCGTATTAGGGCTGTAAATGAACAAAACTGACTCGTTAGGTCTTCGGAATTGACATTTTACGTCCTATTAGGGCCGTAATGAACAAAGCGGACTCGTTAAGTTTTCAAAATCGACTTGGTCAAAGCTTGCCTTGAGCTTGTTCAAACCAAGTTCATCCAAATCCCAAACGATACCTGAACTCAACAATGCTCAGATCATAGGCTCGTTTTTAGTTTTTTAGTATAATTTTAATTTTTAAAATACTAAATTTAAATTATATCTTAATTTGGTATTAATAAAGATATTATTATATTATATACTTACATTTTTCTGACTATCTTTTTTATTGAAAAACAATTAATTTTTATTTATAATAAAAGATGAGTAAATGACAAACCAAACTCGAGCCTTTACCAAAACGAGCTTGGACTTCAGCTTGAGCTCGAGGGTAAAATCCCGAGACGATTCCAAGTTCGGTCAAACTCTAGCCCAAATTGATTCGTTTACACCCCTACAAATCTACAATCCTAGACTCGGGTTGAACCGCGCTAACTCGATGGATCCGGCTCCAAATTCGACCCGTACCGAGTTTTCCCGCGGCTCCATTAACAAATTACAAGCATAAAAAAACAGAAAAAAGAGAAGAAAAAACGTAGAGATTCCATTGATAAAGAGATTGAATTACACGCCATTTCTTCTTCCTTCAATTATTATTCCCTCTTTTAAAATTCAAAATTCCCAATTTTATTCCCTTTTTCAATTCATCATTATTTTAGTTAACCTAGCTCTTCATCAATCATTCATACAAAACAAAATTAATCAAAATTATTTCACCTATACTTTCCAGATAAGGTAAATTCTGAATTTAATTACTAAAAATAGAATAAAAATGGTGTCGGCGAAGCAAGAAATGGCGGTCTACTGTTTTGATACTCTTGTCGCTCATTACAATAACACCGATCAAATTCCTCCTCCTGCTTTTGATGATGCTCAACAGTATAATTTTCTAATCATACACTTTTTTTTTGATGTATTATTTGTTGTTCAATTGTATACTGTAATTCAAATTTTTGATTATTTTTGCTGTTGCTTGAATTTGTTAGAAATACTGTGATTTCATTGTTTTATTGTTTTTTTTTTAAAATTTGTTAATTTTGATGTATTATTTGTAGTTCAATTGTATACTGTATTTCAAATTATTGATTATTTTGTTGTTACTTGAATTGGTTAGATATACTGTGATTTCATTGTTTTTTTTGTTAATTTTGATGTATTATTTGTTGTTCAATTGTATACTGTAATTCAAATTTTTGATTATTTTTGTTGTTACTTGAATTTGTTAGATATATACTGTGATTTCATTGTTTTGTTGTTGATAGATTGTTAATTACAACTACAAATTTCCGACAATAACACTAAATTACAGAAACAATCAACAACAGTTTCCTGTCGAAACGGAGTGATTTTGTTAGCTCATCTGCATCTGCATCTGGATGTTGTTGTTATTGTTGGAAATTTGTAGTTCTAATTCACAATCTCAGTTTCGTGTCGATACAGAGTGATGTTAGCGCATCTGTCTTACTGGTTGTTGGAACTTGGAAATTTGTAGTTCTAATTAACAATCTCAGTTTCGTTTTGATACGGAGTGATTTCGTGAGCTCATCTGTTTTATTTGGATGTTGGAGAATGGAGCTGGTGTTGGAAATTTGTAGCTGTAATCATCAGTCTCAGTTCCGTGTGTTGATACAGAGTGATTTTGTAGGCATTGTTTTATTTGGTGGTGGTTGTTTCTGGAAATTTGTAGTTCTAATTAACAATCTCAGTTGTTGTAATCGAAAATGAAACGAAACCGAGGAAATGCAAGAATATAGTTGCAGAATTTTGTAGATAAGGATTTATGTTGGGATTATACGAGAGTACTTTTATTATATCTGGAGATATTGGGAATATGTGGTCGACTTTTTGACGAGATTGTACACGTGGTATCAGTGGAATGCAGACATGCAGTGAGTATATGTTGTTCTGCTCGGTTTTATTGGTTTTCTCGTGTTAAGTTCGTTGTTGTTGGTGTGATTCTGTAATTTGGCAATTAGCGAGATTTTTAGAATAGTTTGACCAGGGATTAAGTGTTGGGGTTAACTGATTGTTTTATTGGATGCAGCCCATTGTTTGTAACCTGGAAGAAGGTGGTTAATGGAGGAGAGGCTCGTCTTCGTGGCTGTATTGGAACTCTTGAACCCCGTGCCTTGATCAGTGGTTTTAAGGACTATGCTCTCACTAGGTATTGTGCTCAAATGTGGAATTATTTTCTTGTTTGTAAATTTGGTTGGTTGTTTATGTTGCTCGCTGACTCTGTAAAGACATGCGAGACCATCTGGTATAAGTTTGTGTTCCGAGCGTTGGTTTTAGTGATCTACTATCGTTTGAACATTATCGGTCACTAGCACTCAGGGTTTAAAAACTCGGCGGAGTAGCACTTTCATAATGTTCAATGGAATATAGTCTGCTTATCCGTTCTGATTTATCGTCTTGGTAATTATGGTGGCTGGAAGTCTGGAACTCATCTGTCGTGCAAACCTGCTTCTTCATGCCTTCTCTTCGTACTTGCTTATTTTCGGAATGTTTGTTACCGGTTTATACTTCTCTTTTCCCTTAAATAAATGATGCCCTTTTCTTTTAAGGACGTATGATTGATCTGAAATTTTTTGACCTTCTAATTAATGAATAAGTCTGTGGTGGTATACTGGTATTGGAGGGACGGTGTTTTATTTTTTTCCTTATGTACGGGCTGCTGTCACTTTGCTGTGAGGTCAATTTTATGGCGAGTGATTTAAAATTTGGTACCTTCACTACTAAAACTATGAGCTTACTTTCTTCGTGTTTTTTTGGGGGATTATATTCTGTCACAGTGCACTGAGAGATCGCCGTTTTTCCCCAATTCAAGCTAAAGAATTACCACAGTTGCAATGTACAGTTTCTGTTCTAACTGACTATGAGACTGCCACAGACTACCTGGACTGGGAGGTTTGTTCTCTTCTTCCCGCCAGCTTTGACACACGTAATTTTTGAACCTTTTTAAATATAGAGCAAGGTGCAGCCATCTGTTGATGTCACTTGGTTTACCCACGTCATGGAACATTCGGTATTAACATGACTCAGACAGGAGTCACAGGAGTGTCTGCATACTGGGGTTTTCTAATTTGATAGACCTGAAAATATCCAAGTCTTGTTGATGAGCTTCATATATGTTTGTTAGTTTGCACTTTCATTTCATTTGACATCATACATGCTCAGTGATTGCTTGGTGAAGTGGTGAAATTGAAGGATATATTCCGGGGTTCGATTTTGTAGATGTGTTGGTGTCCGTTTATTTTTAAGTTTTTGGCATCGTCTGAAATCCTAATTATGGATATGTTCTGCTCTGTTGATATTTGCTACATTAGCTTGATATTTGCTACATTAGCTCCTAGAATACTCTTAACTGACTGATGATACGCGCCACACTAGTTTTGTTGTGGCTTCACTAATTGTCAAGTATTTTACTGCAAAGTATGTTTTCAGTACATGTTCTAGTTTTCTGCACATTGTATCTAATCTAGATGGTTTGCACTGCAAATGATGTTTCGGATTTTGAAGTTTGAACTGCTTATTTTACATACTTGATAGTTTACTCTACAGTCAGTGTTATTATGATATTTTATGTATCAAGGAACCCATAACCTATGTTACTTAGACCCGTTTAGAAGTATGCATATTTTGGTTTAAAATGAGGTGTTCATGTGTGAAACCCCTGTCGAGTGTAAGTGTCAGAGACGAGTACACAAGGATAATACTAGTCGAGCCTTGATTTTGGCACAGCTTCTGTCGAGATAGATCTTGAAAAGCAGCTAGCTTAGCACAGCAGTAAGTCAATCATGGTTGGGATCAATGCCCTATTTTTTCCCCGAGTTAAGGATTATAGTTGTGTTTTGCCTCGTCACTGGAGCATATGGATGGTACTGAAGAGGGATAATAATTGTTTTTATTAGCATACTTTACTAATGGCCAGGGTTATTGATAGGTAATAGGAAATTATTATTTGATTTTTGAGACGCGGCTTCTGTAATATTTCAATACCTATTTTCTCTTAATTTTTAGCCTCTGAGAGCTGTATGAAGTTATTTATAGCTGGTGCTGTATGATTATTTCCTGTGACAGGTAGGAAAGCATGGCATCATAATTGAATTTACTGATCCTGACTACAATACCAGGCGAAATGCCACATATTTACCTGAAGTTGCTGAGCATGAAGGTGCATTACTTCGCTAATTGGGTTTAAAAATTTGTAGTGCTTTTTCGGGAATACTCGATTTCGAAGTTAATTTTGTTGATTTTAATAATACATTCTGCTATTAGTCTGATTTCACAGCCCCTTTTTTTTTTATTTCAGGTTGGACGCAACTTGAGGCCATTGACTCACTTATGCGTAAAGCGGGTTATAATGGTGTGATTACAGAATCTCTTCGGAAGCGCATTAGGTTGACTCGTTACCAGAGTTCAGCAATTACAATGCACTATGGTGAGTATGTTGCTTATGTGATCAACACCAGAGGCACTGCTCCAACTATTAACGGAGTCAAGGTAACTATTTGAAACAGCCTCTTGTTTCATTTGGAGTCGTTTCCTCTATGAAATTTGAACTTGTAATCCTGTTAAACATAAGAGATCGAAGAATACTTTCTATATATCAAATAAATTAAACCTAATGCTCAATGGTCTTGTTCATTGTAATTTAAGATTTTATTTGAAACCGTTTTACATAAAAGTAACTACGCATAGTAAAACCGTGTCCATTCAGAGTAGCAACTAGCAAGACCTTACATGACCGGTGTTTATTGAGTGGTTAGAAAATACACACAGAAAATATAGGAGATCGATCTTATGTAAGTTTTTATTGAGATTTTTAAGTTTAGAATGCGAATTAAACACGGACCATCTTCAGCTGGAAACTGGTATGGTTAGATGATGTCTTCTCTTGGGAATTGATCTCCTCTAATCTGAATTTAGTGACTACATTATGTAAAAATACGAGTAGTAATATTCGAGCAAATTCGTTCCCCTTGCACATTCGAGGACCTCCACCAAACGGTACAAAAGTATATGGTGGTACTCCTTCCTCTTCAAATCTTGAAGGATCGAATTTTTCTGGATCCTTAAAATATGTCGGGTCTGAATGTGTATAATGTGCATTCCAACCGATCTGTAATCAATAAAATGATGATGATTACTTAAGAGTAACTGAGTAACATCGCTGGGATTTTTTTTTGCAAGACTTTTTTTGTTGTTTATTTTTTTGGCAGCTCTAAAATTAAAGGAGTTAGAGACCATCGCATTCTTAGCAAGATTGTGGGCCACCTTGTAAAGATTGCATGGTAAAAAAAAAGGTAAGATTTTAAAAAGTTTTAAAATATCGTGTTTCTATGCATTGTTTTATGGATACGACTGTCGTAGGAAAGACTAGCCGAAGAAATGTATACCTTCCAGCCTTTGGGGATAGTGTAACCTTCAAAAGTGAAGTCAGTGATAGCAACCCGAAAAGTTGCAGTCGGAGGTGGAATTAGTCTTATCGCTTCGCGAATCACATTCCATGAGTACTTCATTTTCTGGATATCCTTCCATGATAACAGTTTGCCTGGTTCTCCCTGATCTTTAACTATCTCTATTTGCTCTGTAGTTCGATATAAAAAATTCGTGAGTATTTAGCTTATCACAAATTCTCATTTGCGACGGGTATATCCGTCGCAAACTTGCGACGGGTACTATTTTATCTCATAACATATTCACTTTTTCTCTCTCCCATGTGGTCCCCTTTTTTCCACTAACTCATTTTCTATCCATTTTATCTCACAAAATATCCGTCATATATGGTGACCCGTCACAAGCAAGACTTACTATTAGCTTATATTCCGTCTGTTTATTTTATTTTCATACGTTTGTTAAATATATCTGAGAAGTACTTTAAACAAAAGTTCTCAAATGGGTGAAAACAGTTTGAGGAGTCTTGAGTAAACGTTTTATAGGAGTAATAAAAATTTACTATTTAACGGTAAATGTTATAATTAAAATTTTCAATTTTTAACAATAAACCGATGGTAACATTTTATCAAGAATTTTTTGTGAAATTTTCGAAAAATGGTTTGATTTTGTCTGTTTTGCCCGTCTAAAATGAGAATTTGCTCTTTGCTTGATAAAATGTTACTCGAAATGAAGAGAGGAGTAGTGTACCTTGTAAGACCTTTTTGAAGACAAGAGGGTGTTGCGCGAGATGGCATAAGAGAGTAGCAATGGCGGCGCTAGTACTGTAAAACATGGCAAACATATAAGCAATAATCTTCCTCCCGATTTGTTCGTCACTGTAAACATGGCCGCTAGAGTCAGCGGCCAGGAGTAAATGACCTAACACGTCCTCTCTTGGCGACATTGTTGTCGTTTCCTTCCTCCTTTGTTTCACAATTTCCGTTAACATCTCTACGACTTTATCTCCGGCTTTCTTCGCCCTATAGTAAGGTGTCCCCGGGAAATTAACTGGCACGTTGAACACACCTTCAGCCAGGACAAAGAATTGCTTCGCAAGCTGTCTTATTTGTCCGTGGTTGGTGTTCGCGTAATCCAGCATTACCCTGCAACCCATGTAAATACTGTACTCTTTCGCAAGAGGGTAAACTTTCAGCTCTTCGTTACTACGAGGAACCCAGTACCGATCCATGAGCTCACGTGAAATTGAATCGATTACTTCAACATGACCTCGAATGGAGTCGGGTCTGAAAAATTTGTGAATTGGGAGGTCAAGTAGTATCCACGACGACTGCAACTCAGAGTTTTCGGGATAATTCGGTTGACATATAATTTTGTTCAGTGTTTCGGGTAGCCAAAACTTGAACAATTTACCTTCATTCGTGATGATGAATTTGTTCGCAGCAGGCCCGCTTAAGAAAACTACATTATGCCCGAAGAAATATGTGCTGAAAATGGTTGTTGAGTATTTGGTCATTTTGTCGCGCATAAAGGCCGTGGGGCTGGCGAAGTATGAGAAGGTCTCGCCGATGATTGGCCACCCGGTAGTACCGGGAGGAAGGTTATAAATACGCTTGAAAATCGATGTTTGAGGAAGTATAGAGACGACGAAGAAGATTGTTGCGAAGCAACAACCTAAGATGAATAACGGAACCATGTTGTGTGTTTGTTGCCTTGGGGATTTGGGGTTGTTCCTTAATAATTTGGGCTCTTTTCTACTGCTATTTAAAGACTTGTACCATTGTACACACTTGTACGGTATCACAAATTCTTATTTGCAACGACACTATCCGTCGCAAGCTTGTGACGGATATCGTTTTCTCTCACAAAATACCCACTTTTTCTCTCTCTCCAACACTATTCATGTGATCCCCTTTCTCCGCTAACTCATTTTGTATCCTATCTCACAAAATATCCATCACAAATGGTGACACGTCGCAAGCAAGACTTCCTAGTACGGTATGGTATAGTGTATACCTAGAGGTAGAGGTGGACATAAGTGCGGGTTAGCCTGACCCGTCCAACCCGCTCCCAAGTCGGGCTGGTCCAGTCTCACTCCTCCCGACTCCCCAGTCAGACTGCCCAACCTCTACTTGGGACACCTCCCTTGCTCATATTTGCCCAACCGGGCCTGTCCAGGGTCATCACTCCCAATCCCTAACCTGTGACTCGGGCTCGGGCTCGGGCTCACTCCCCACCAACGCGAACCGCCCTGCACCAGTCTAGCTCGCACCAGCCCGACCCACTTTCCACCTCTATCTAGAGGTGGTAAATGATTCTATCTTGTCCGGATTTGAGTCGGATTAATTTGGACTAGGGTCATTTCGGGTTTGCATATTCATTTTGAATCGCGTCTGGTTGGGTTGTTTCAGGTTTTGGTTCGATTTCAGATGTTGGATCGTCTGGTTTTAGGTTTGGTTTTGGGTTGGGTGATAAGGGTATATGTTATTTAGGCTAGGTCATTTTCGAGTTAATGGTTAAAATAATTTAATTAGTACCATTGTGATTAACAAAAATATCTTTCAAAATTAATTATGTTTACGTATTTTTTTTTTTTTGGCAGGATGTTTACGTATTATTGAGTGTTGCAATAGATGAGTCTTTTATTTGACACTACTCGTAATATTAATATAGCTCATTAGCTTGTCACTTGTAATTGCGGGTCATTCTAGATCACTTTGTATAATTATGGGTCATTTTATTTGTATATGTGTTCAATATAATGACAAGTAGTTTATTAAACGTATGAAAACGAAATAAATAAATTCACAGCTTGTTTCATTGAAGACGGCTATTATCTGTCATAACTCACAAGCTAAAGACGGATAATACCCTCTTACAATATCACAGATGGGAGGAAAAGTGGGATGCTCCATTTAAGTTCCACCTGATTTGTCACTTGCATATTGTGAGGAGTCCGTCTCATACCGTGTCATCGAGAAGATCTATTTTTATGAAAAGTTCACTCATTTAAGACTAAGAAATGAGTTTTTTTTTATATAATGCGACCGTCTCATGGTGTGAAACCGTCTCATACAAGAGTCATACAAGAGTTATTGTTTTTGTTGTGCTAAAAGAAGGTCAACAATTCACAACTTCCCTTCATTGAAACTAAATAAATGAAAAAAATAGAAATAAAGGCTTCATTTTCTTCGATTCACAGCTGGATTAGATTCCCTTGAACTGTTTTTTGAAGCAACCATTTGTTAATTTCATAATTATTATAATCATTAATCAACTAATCAAGCATTTATATGAGTTAATTAGTATACATATCCACTTTGTTAGGCTCGTTCATTACAAAAACTAAAACTTTGCTTTATGTCGCGTGTTAAAAAAAATCGATATTTATTAAAGGAACGGATAGTTATTACATACTAGCTTTTTTAGTTTACGTAACTGTAGGGATGTTTTTAAGGTGGTGGTGGATGTAGAGCCCCTTATGACTGTACTAGTTTTATGCCCGTACAAAAACTGTACGAGTCTGTTTCTAAAAACTTCATAAATATTAGTGTAAATATAATTCAATATGAATTTAATTGAGAAAGATATAAATTATCAATCCGGCGATGATTTTGACTCCAAAAAATTGATTTATTGGTATTGAATTAATTAATTTATTTTTTAAAAGATTATTATAAATTGAAATTAATTTTCAATTTTAATGTTATTAACGGAAATAGTCAAACTTTATGAAATAAATCTGAACCATATAAAATAGATAATAAATTGTATTGTACTTGTATAACTTACTCCTTAAATAACTTACCCTTTAAATGAAAGTAAAATGATAGAAATTTTTTTAGCAGTAGGGGGTAGACGGATAAGAAAATTGTTTTAGACTGCTAATTTTAAGCAGTCCATCATAATTTCTTCAAATCTTTAGATTTGATAGTATAACGATTTCGAATTTATTTTATTAGTATTATTATTAATTATTAATATGCAACCCGGTCCTTATTAATAAACAGAATATCATTAAATGTAACATTCGAAATACGATTTTTTTAGTTTGAAATTTGAATTTTATTACGACAATGGCGAAATGTAAGCCGAATGCATTACATAATATAAGACTTTTAATTGAATCATTTTGGTGTATATTAGACCGTTATTCATATATTTAATTAACAATAATTTGATCATATATCGTATTTTATATGTAAATCATATAGCAATATTACATAATATAAATAAGGAATAAAAAAATTAATTCGGAAATTATGGAATGGAGAATGAGGAAAAGAGGAAAAATAATTCTAGAGTTAGTAAGAGGCAAATTAATTCATTGCAAAAAAAGTGGGCCCCTTTATATCCTTAATCTAAGGAGCTAATCAAAATCATTTAAAAGCTATTGCTTTTATAGAGTTAGATGGTTATACCTATACCCACCAAGAATTCCATACTCGTACCGTCGTACCCCCCTCCCCCGACTAAGAATTTAGACTTGTACTCGCAATTGGGGCGGTTACGGGATAATACCCGTTTATACCCGCTTCGATGACATTCCTAAATGTAAGATGGTTTTAGGTTGCCTGTTAAAAAACCCCGATATTTATTAAAGAAACCTATACTTGTTAAAACATACTAGCTCTCTTAGTTAACCATTCTCATTGAAAACCGACACTATCCGTCACAAGCTGAAAACGAATAATGTATCTCTTACAATATGCTAGTGGAACTATTCATGAGCTGCTCCATTTCCTCCTCACTTGCCCCTGCCTTATTGTTAGAAGAGTATTATCCGTCTTCAACTTATAACAACTCATAAAAGTCTACCAAAGGTTCAACGATTTCGACTCCGTACTTGATAAAATCGATTATTTTCCTACTGTCATTGTGTACCAAAAGAAAAACATCACCCGGTCACACGATTTAAAACTTTCACGCATTATACAACGGTCTTACACATTTTTTTTTACAAGATTCATAAATTGAGAGGACGAATTAGAATCCGAGCTCCTTCAGCCGGAATTGGATCCGGGTTATAATACATCTTCTCATAAGGATTGATCTTCTCTAAACCGAATCTGGTAACCACATTATGTAAAAATACGAGTAGTAATACTCGGGCGTACTCGTTTCCCTTGCACATTCGCGGACCGCCTCCAAAAGGAACGTAAGTATATGGTGACGGTCCTTCGTCTTCAAATCTTGACGGATCGAATTTTTCCGGATCCTTGAAGTATTTTGGGTCTTTATTTGTGGTATGTGTAGCCCAATATACCTGTAATTTTGCCAAACCGAAGAAAATATTACATTACATTATTGTTTTACGATAAAATATTATAAAACCATTTAAAAAAAATGGAAAAACCGATGACTTTCTCACTCTTAGACAAAATTGGTAGTGGTAGTTATTTTAGCGGGCTTACAAATTTACAATAAAATTTATATAAAATCGTTTTACATGTTACGCGTAAATTTTCAATATTTATTTCGTTGTCAAGGCCAACCATCGATCTTTAACGGTATCTTGGTTAATTTCTTTCTCTTTCGGGTATTATTCCGAGACTTTCCGTCTATCTTTTATTATTTGCGAGAGGTATTTTACCAAACAATGATTGAAACTGAGGGAGTAGTTAATATTTCGTAACCTGATAAGTCGTAGGATTATACAACCAGATGTCCAGATGTGTAAGTGCATCGTACAACCATGATACATTTAATTGAGCTTATGTATATATTTTTTAAGTTTTTAAACTATTTTGACTTATATTTTAATATTTACATTAAAATTAAAATAAAGTTGAACTTATATGTATTGTGTTTTAGTTATATAATAATTTTCTAAGCTCGATATTTTGTAAAAGTTCATAAACTTTACAATATAGCTCATATTCTTTCTGCTAAAACTCGAAATTTCTATTAAAAAGCTCAAAATATGTACAGGTTGGAGTGAGGAATACGGTAAGGAAAAAATATTATACCTTCCAGCCTTTAGGAATAGTGTAGCCTTGGTAAGTAAAGTCACTGATAACCTCCTTGAACGTTCCGGCGATTGCCGGGGGAACTAATCGCATCGATTCTCGGACAACGTTCCACGAGTACTTCATTTTCTGTACATCGGCCCAACACATGAGCTTTCCCGGTCCTCTCTCTTTCGCTATCTGTAATTGTTCTGTAGCGCAGCGCCAAGGAATTCATTAGTGTTTATTTAGCTTATAAATCGTAATAATGCAAGGTTCTTGATAGTATAACTTGTCTAAACCGTGACATAACCGGGATTTAAAGTTAGAAGAATGAGCGACGACAAAATATTAAAAAAATTAGGGTACGATTGCCCTTACTAACCCCTGATTCCGTATGCATTTCAATCAAAATCTAACATTATACGGAGTATTAACTTAGAAATCGTAAAAAAGTTCTTGATAGTATAACTTGTCTAAACCGTGACCTAACCAGGATTTAATGTTAGAAGAATGGGCGACGACAAGATAGAAAAAAATTTAGGGGTACGATTGCCCTTACTAACCCCTGATTCCGTCTGCATTTCAATCAAAATCAAACATTATACGACGGAGTATTAACTTAGAAATCGTAAAAAAGTTCTTGATAGTATAACTTGTCTGAACCGTGGCATAACCCGGATTTAAAGTTAGAAGAATGAACGAAGACAGAATAATTTTTTGTTAGGGGTGCGATTGCCCTTACTAACCCTTAGACCATATTTGTCAGTCGTTCATGCATCCCTACCTAAACCTAGTTCCTGCATTAAAATATTAATATATACTTCTTAACCTACTTACTAGACCTAGTTCCTGATTTTGTTATTTTATCAAGCCCAAGTTAGACCTAAGAATTCCGACATTATTTTTGGTTAAATTGGAATTACGTATGAGGATCACATGCAAATACCGTTCCTAAATATGTTCCACCAGGTCCATTTCAGACCACTTGGAACGGAACTAGTTCCTATAATTTATTTTATTTAACTTTTTGATTTTAATTATTTTTTGTCCTTATTCAAGACCTAACCCTTATTAGACCTACCTATAAACGTAGTTTTATTCCGTCTCCATTTCAATCAAATGGTATACGGAGTATTAACTTGAATTGGCAAAGAAATGAACAAATGAAGAGGGAAGACTCGTTTCAGACACGTGGTTTCCGTCTAAAATTAAGACATTTTCTTATACAGTTAACTTTTTTATCATTAAACTATCATTTTTTATTATAAAATGGTGACATTTTAAGCGTCTTAAAAGAGACTAACGGAATGAGGAGTTATAGGGGGTGTTATACTTCGTTCGTTCGTACCTTGTAAGACCTTTTCGAGGACAAGAGGGTGTTCCGCGAGATGGCATAAAAGAAAAGCAATGGCGGAACTAGAAGTGTAAAACCCGCCAAATAAATACCCAATGATCTTACTAGCAATTTGTTGATCATCAAAAACCCGGCCATTAGGTTGCGTGGCTAGAAGCAAATGACCCAACAGATCGTCTGGTAGTAGCGACATTGTTGTCGCTTCCTTCCTCCTCTGTTTCACTATATCAACCACCATCTCTCGGACTTTATCCCCGCCTTTCTTTGCCTTATAATAAGGCATCCCGGGGAAATTAACGGGCATCGTCAATACCCCTTCAACGAGGATACAGAATTGCTTCGCTAGCTGCGCTATTTGTTCGGGATTTGTATCAGAGTAATCCAGCATTACCCTGCAAGCTAAGGTAAATGTAAACTCTTTTGCCAGAGGGTATACTTTCAGCTCGTTATTGCTAAAGGGTACCCAATACCGGTCCACGTGGTCTCGTGCCATGGCGTCCATGACACGAACATGGTTTAAAATCGAGTCAAGTTTAAAGAATTTGTGGATAGGTTCGTCAAGTAATAGCCACGACGACTGTAGTTCGGAGTGTTCGGGATAATTTGGTTGTGACAGAAGTTTTGCCAGACAGTCAGGTAAGCATGATTTGAACAATTTAGCTTCGTTCGAGAAAATGAATTTGTTCGCGGTTGGGCCGCATAAGAAAACGATTTTCATGCCTACGAAAGATGTTTTGAAGATGGTTGTCGAGTAAATGGTCATTCTATGGCGAATGAAGTCGCCAGGGCAAGCGAAGTATGACAGAGTTTCGCCGATGAAAGGCCACCCGGTTTTTCCAGGAGGAAGATTATCATTTCGCTTGAAAACGGTTGTTTGAGAAAGAAGGGCGAGAATGAAGAAGATGGTTGTCGAGAAACAAGCTACGATGAGCAACACATCCATGGTGTCGATACTCGATAGATAGAGAATAGACAGATATTCAGGCCTTTGGGGTTTGTTGCTTGTATCATTCCCTCCTCTTTTCGATTGCTATTTAAAGACGGAAAATGAGATGAAGTCATCGCGCAGTATCCAATCTCAGTATCACCCTCTCACATGCATATGTAACTACGTAAAGGCCCACTAATATAAGATGGTGGGCTTATATACGGGTTTGAGAGCAGGTAGTAACGAGATTGGGTACCAACTAGTAGCTTAGGTAGCACGGAAACTTCTCGTAATGAGCCGTACCATGTCTGATACCGATACTCCAGGGACACACGCCGAAACGTGTCAGACACCTATAAAGCCATGTCTAACTTTCTACATTTATTTGGGCACGTGTCCGATGCGTGTCCATTGTATTTGACTGTGACAACGGTATTTTGTCATCATTTGGGGTGAATGATGTTCTTTAGACGAGAAATGCGTTATCGAAAGAGATTAATTAGAATATTGGTTCGGATGAGAAATGAAAATGAGTTATGATCAATGACAAGTTTTACCTTCACTTATTTAAAATTAATATCAAACACTTTTACAAAAATAAAATCAAACATCTATAACTATAAAATGTACATATTTTATTAAATTTAAATAATGTGTCCCGTATCCTAAATTTCATGACATGTCGTGTCACGTGTCCGTGTCGTGTTCGTGTCCGTGTCCGTTTTGGTGCTATCTAGCCGGTAGCGGTGTAACAACCTAAGATGGATAAGAGAGGCGCTATGAGTCAGGTTTTTTTTAAAGTCTTGGTCTACAATCTGGTTCGGTCCAAACGGGTTCTTCTAGGTGCGGATCGAATGGACCAAATCTTATATATTTGAAGGCTAATTTTTGAACTTCTATAAAATAATCGAGTGTTTTAACCTTATAAATTCGTTTAAAACTCAATATTAACAGTTACTTAAATTGTACGATTATTTCATTCATTCGATTTATTGAAATTAAGTTTAATTTCCGCACAATTAATTAATTGTGTCACGTCTCATTTTTCCATCCACCTCAGTCAAAAACCGAATTACAGCTGACAATTTCGGGTCCGGTCTGGATCAAGATCAAAATTTATAGGCCCAATATACAGTTCACTTACTTTATATTTCGGAAATCGGTTCGATCCGTCTTTGACGGATTCTCACGAATACGACAAATTATATTTTAGTCTTTATAAAGGAAGCTATTTATTGACCTAGATTTAAAAAATAAAATAAAAATAATAAATAAATAAATCTACCGGTCAAGTTGTGTATAAATAAAAATAAACAAATATGGTAAAGCCAATTTTTGCTTTGTTTATTATACGGAACTAGTTTTGGAGCTCGTGAAAATCACGGTATTGTTAATAATTTACTGTGTTTAAGTGTTTATTTTGTGAATAACTTATACGGAGTAGTCCTTCTCTCTCACTCATTTGTTAAAACGAACACGGCTGAGGGAGCGCCATTTTAAGACAAATGTTTAATACACCCCAAATTTTGATTCAGGATGATAGGCCAACCAAAATGTGAATAACTTGTTTGTTTTGAAGCGACGATCTAAAAATTGCATTGAAATTTTTTTCAACTCCATTAAAGAAGTCACCCTTCCATGTATGAACAAATTACAGTGAGATTTATTTTCTACTCTCATATGTATTTAAAAACCTCCTAACTTCGAAATATATATGAAAATTTCTAATACTAAATCTCTCACCAAAAATTGAATGAAAGGAAAATAAAAAATATTGTACATAAACAAAGAGTATATATATAATATTTTTATTATGCTTATATTTATACAATATGATATGATAAAATTGATATATGTACAATTGTACATCGTATTTTAACACTTTGACTAAACAATTTGATTTCTAAGTTGTTTGACAAAATAAAAATAGAACATAAGTGTTACAAAAGAGACTAACGTATAGGAAAGAGTGAAAGACAATAATGTAACATGTCAATAACTTATTAAAGATTTTTGTTACCTTTCGATGTTTCAAAGACACCATTGCAGAAAGAACAAAAATCGGCAAAAATTAAAGAGTCATTCAAACCAAGAAAAAAATCTGTAAAAAAGATTCATAGCTATTATCTTCAATCTCGTGCATTATTATTGATATGTGAGTATGTCAACCTCATGTAATATTAATGTAAACACAAAAATAATAACTGGTAAGATCATAAATTGATTCAAAACATACTTAAAATAAAAAGCGAATAATTAACTTAGTTCTCTGCGTATACTTTACCGAACAAATTTTTGACTAAAGTTGAAAGTTCAACCTCCTGCAATATTAATATAAACACAAAAAAACTAATAAGATTCTAACAGATTCAAAACATAATAAAAATAAGAAGTGAATAATTAATTTAGTTCTCTAGGTATACCTCACCTAATAATTTTTCGAGTAAAAATGAAAATTCATTCTCCTGCTATATTAAAACAAACACAAAAAATAATAACTAATAAGATTCAAATTAATTCAAAACATAATTAAAATAAAAAACGAAATAACTAATTTACTTTTTTATGTATACTTTAGTGCTAATTTTTTGGATAAAGTTGAAAATTAGAGTTGTTATAATAGTTACATATGAAATTTTTTGCAACTAATTCTCTCAAAATTTTATGAATAGAAGAAAGATAAAAAAAATACGGAACATACAAACGGGTATATATAGTAAATGAAAGCAAAGTTAAAAGGTCATTTCATTAAATAAAAGAAATAATGGTTAATTAATAAAGGTAAATAAATAACAAAAATTATGAGAGTATATCAATGGTTTATTTTTTTTATTTTTATCTTTTTCTTTGTTCAAAGCTTATATTTTTAATTTCTTTACTTATATTTCTTTTTCTTAAATTGATTCCATGTCACTTTTTTTCGCCATATCACATTTAAAGTTGTCACGTCACGTTTTATTTTGCCATGTCACATTTCTTAAGATACCCTTTTAATTATATTTTATAGATGATATGATTTTATATAAGAAAAATGGTTGACGTTTTTAGATTCTCGACTGTTGGTTATCTTTGATTTAAGTTAGCACATAAACTTTTAATAATATCACTCCCTCAATTTATACATTATAACCCATTTCCCTTCTTAATTATACCATAATTATTCTAATGATCTAGTGTTGTCACGTGTCACGATATTATGCTCAATCTAGCCTTTTAATGTTATTATATAGATTTGTTTGGTTCGGTGGTTTCTAAGTCTAACACTCTAACGTCGTTCTTTAATCAGAAGTTCGATTCTTGCACATGTAAATGCAAAGCAAACTCTTTAATATATAAATTTTCATCGAATACCGATATTATTCGTCACAAGCTGAATACGAATATTGTCTCTTCTCACATAATGCAAGTTGCAGTATCCATATGATGCTCCATATTCACTTGCATTTTTGTAAAAGCAAAGTAAATATCCGTCACAAACAAGACTTTTTGATACTCATATTAAGGTGTCGTATATAGAATTTTTTGTTAACAAAGATTGATAATGTTAAATCATTTTTCGGAAGTTTGAAGTAGTGAATGCGCATACCTTTTGTTACTAGCTTGGTTTAGAGTTGAATGTAGATGATAGTTGGATAATTTTTCTTTTTTTCCACAAATTTTCGTTAAAGACGGAAGTATCCGTTCTAAACTTAAAATGGATCAAATAATAACTCATTTGCATAAATACAAATATCTTGATATTCCCTAAACTTCTTCATTTTTGTGTTACTCATACGAGTGGTAACTATTTAACCCGTCTTAACTTAAAACGAATTTATCCAAATTAAGAGACACTTTTTGTTTTTATTTGGAAGAGGATGGTGGACATTGACCTTGGAATTTGGATAAGTGACATTAAATTCATGTTTAGGTACCTTGTATATAGGGTCAAAGTTTATACTTTCAACTAAATAAAATTAACAAGTCTAAGTATATTCGTCACAAGTCTTTCTTGTGACGGGTATGTCCGTCACAAATGAGAATTTGTATAAAATCAAATCAAACACTCATTCATAAGTGGTAAGATATGCTTTATTTATCGGTAAGTCTTGGTTAAAACGATATTATTCGTTTTAATTTTAAAACGGATCGAATGCAAATTCAATATGTATATAAAAATGTTTAGGTAAAAACAATATATTTATTCTGTACAGACGACTGGTATGAGACTCGAGTTAATTGAGAATTTCTAGTTATTTATTTAAAGCCAATGGACTTCTTTTAAACTTAAAGGTTGCTTCTTAATTTAAAACTTTACATGAATGGTTCTGGTTTATTGACTTTCAAATCTACACTACTAGGTATTTGTTAGAAAAGTAGAAAAGGTAAAATTTTGATGGAATCAAGAATTCACCTTATTTTTTTTTGAATAAATCAAGAATTCACCTTATTGGACAAGCATCTAATAGTATTATTATTATTAATATTATGGTAACTTAAAAATTAAATAGAATAGAAACATTCGAGTAGAAATTTCAAATTTTATTTTGTACAAGTTACCGTCTCTACAATGTAGACCGGGGAAATAGATCAATTGGATTGAAATCGGGTTAAGTCAATACGAAATTAGGTTGTTCCGATTTGCAAGATTTTGGATCGGCCGTGGCCCGTGGGGCGTGACTATTTTGGGTAATTAACCAAGTGAGTTGTTATTAACTTATTTGGTGATAATTGTTGAGGGTTAGTATGCAATAATAAACACTTGGGTCGGTTGAAGAGGGTGGTCAATTCTAATTTCGAGCCAGATTTCGTTCTCAATTCGAGTATGAATTGAGTTCAGGCTGGGTCATTCAGGTCAAGTTAGTTTTGCCACGTCTATTTGTTTTATTTGGTGTTTGGTAAACAATATATTGAAATAACATATTAAAGTCAATAACTTAATATGCTATTTTACAATATACTGAAAAAATGACTCAAAGACCGGACCTAAGAAATTTGGTCTTGGACCAAATCAAACCCGTATTTTTCTGTCCGATACGGACTTGGACCGAATTTATAGTTTTGCATTTTTAGTATACTCCGTATGTTATAAGCTTTGTAATTTTGGCCCAAACAGGCATGCCCTGTTCCAAAAGTCCCGTTATATTGCTTAGGCCCACAAAATATCGTGGCCCACCCAATTCATGTTGAGCACAAAGTATTACACTGAAAAAAATTCAAATTTATTTTCGCAATACATTTTTTATGCAGATCAGTAAATTTTGCCTACAATTTTTCATTTTTTACTCAAAACACTTTAAACCTAATTTTCACCTATGTTAACATTCAATCCCCAATGATGTGAATTTTTACTTGCTCACTCTTAAAAATCTTAAATTAATGACAAAAAATGCAATTAATTTTTTTTTTTTGAAATAACCGAACAAAATAATTTTTTTTAATGTTTACACCTAAATGTATAGTCTACTAATTGAGCTAGAAAATTGAATAAAAAATTGAGTTCTGACCAAGTAACCGAATAAAAAAATTGCTTTTTGTAAATAACCCCTTTTGTGTATCAAAGTTTACAAATAACCTTCTTGTATGTTTCTTTATACAAATAACCACCTTAAATCGGGACGGATAGAGTATAGTGAGTAGGAGGATCCTACATTCGATGTATTTACCACCAATTCTATAGAAGTTTGAGTATTATAATAATGTTTTGAGTTTTGTTTTAGGAATTACTAGTTTTACGCCCGTGCAAAAAATGCACGGGTTTAAACTGAAAAAATAAAAATAAAAAAAGTGAATATATTTAATACAAATATAATTTTAGTATCGCAAGTATATCGATCTAAACACTAAAAAGAATTTATACACTTAATTTAGACGTAAGTAAAAACAATGCATTTGTTTGACATTATAAAATTATACAAATTTTTACGTAGGACAAGGCTATCGCTTTATGTTTAGGGCGGATCAAATATACATATGTAAACGACTTTATTTTCTTTTTATATATTATATATGTTGACAGTCTTATAGTATGAGACTGTCCCACACAAGAATTTCTGGTTAGTTTTATTTGTCAACGTATTCAAGAGGTTAATTTTTTCGGAATTGTAATTTTTTTGTTATTACAAAATTTGTTGTCCTTTAATATATGAATTTCTATACTTCCGATTTATTTTTGTATTTTATTTTTATTGTAAGGTTGAATGTGATTAATTTTTTTTTATCATAAGCTTTTTAACGTATGAATATATGAATGTACTTATATGGAAAGTAATAAGAAATGAGGAGAGAGGGTAAATTACCTCAATGATAGTGACGAGAAGAGAGAGTAATTAATTACTTAATGATAGTGGGGATTGGGGAGTGAGACAATTAGTTTTTTTTTTCATGAACAAAATTCCGACCAATCAGATTTCTCTAAATGTCTTTCCTTTTATAGAAAGAGGATGACTATTGCTGTAACGTTTATAAGTTCGATTATTACACTAGAAACTCAAAAAAATTACAATAAAATTCAAAAATATTACATATATAAACTTAGTTAAATATTAGTTTTGACGGGAAACAAAATTCAAATCTAACTTATAAACTTTAATAAGTTTAGAAAATATACATATATGCTCAAAAACAAATAAAATTTGAGTTAATAAGCTAAAATGTACTCATATGCTAAAAAACAAATAAAAGTTGAGATAATAAGCTCAAAAAAATACTTATATGCTAAAAAATAAATAAAATTTCTTCCCTTACCGCACTACTACCGATTGACAACCCACGCCGACATTCCCCCTAGTGCCCACCTCCGACGACCAACGCCGATGATCCGCCGCCGATGAACCATCGCCACCTACCAACCCCAAAATCTTAAATTAAACAATTCAAATAAGAAAAATGCATACGAGAAAACAATAAAATTTGATTATTGATTTGCCATTAACTAATTAAAAATACATGTTCGATCGAATTATAATCCATAAATGAAAAAAATTAATTGATTTTGAGAAATTGTATGGTTACTAGTTACCCAGTGAGGAAATTAGGTTTTTTCGCTCCTTTTTTAGGGCATGGTATGCAAATGGAAATTATTATGTAAAATGTACTGCAATGAGTAAAAAACGTACTGTGAAAATAAATTACGATATTAATTTTAAATATATTTTACGCTTTTAAAAAATACCTTTATAATTCAAAAATTCATTTAAAAACCTTAGAAATTATTTCGTAACCCGTGAAGCGGTATAACCTAACCCATTCTTGTTCCACCCGTATTCTGAACGGACCCGGGGTCCGACCCGTTCGAGAGGTCTACTTGTTAGGCATATGGTTCGTGCCTTCGTGGTCCTCGTGGAAGTTAAACTCAGAAAGCAAACATCTTCACACGTCATTCTCGACATTTTCGTCTCTTCTCTCTCTCTCTTCTTTTCTCTCACTTCATTGTCGAACAAATCTCGTTATTTCCTCGCAATTTCTAGGTATTATCTTAATTCCTCCTCGATCTTCTCAATTACTCCTTAATTTGCGATTAATTTACAAGTAATTTCGTCAATTCAATCTACTACTTCATGCGCATTACTTGAATTTATGATTGTAATCATGCAAATGATTGATTATTCGACTTTTGTTGATTTCAGTGATCTTGATTTTCGAATTTGTGCATGTTATTACTATTGAATTGTTTATTGTTTGTTTCGATTTTTACTGTTTGATTGTAAACTTTAAGTTTGGGAATCGTCAACGCGATTTTCGATTAACCTTAATTTGATTTGAGAAATGTTGAATATGTGATTAATTTAGTTCAGAATTGTTGAATTATTAGCTTGTTGTAGTTTGAGATTAGTATTATCCGATTAGCGAATGTTTTAGAGTAGTATTCGGCAATTTGATTAGGTACTTGTTGATTTTGTGATTAATTTACTTGATAATTATTGAATTCGCAGCTCGTTGTAGTTTGAGATTAGTATTATCCGATTAGCGAATGTTTTAGAGTAGGATTCGGCAATTTGATCAGGTAATTGTTGATTTGTGATTAATTTAGTTGATGATCGTTGAATTCGCAGCTTGTTGTAGTTTGAGATCAGTATTATCCTATTAGCAAATGTTTTAGAGTAGGATTCGGCATTTTGATCAGTTAATTGTTGATTTTGTGATTAATTTAGTTGTTAATTGTTGAATTAGTAGCTCGCTGTAGTTTGAGATCAGTATTATCCGATTAGCGAATGTTTTAGCGTAGGATTCAGCAATTTGATTGGGTAATTATTGATTTTATGTATAATTTAGTTGAATTAGTAGCTTGTTGGAATCGAGATTGTTTGATATCTGATTAGCGAATGTTTTCGAGTTGGATTTGGCGATTTGATTAGGTAGTTGTTGATTTTATGTATAATTTAGTTGAATTTAGGAGCTTGTTGTAACTGAGATTGTTTGATATCTGATTAGCGAATGTTTTCAAGTTGGATTTGGCGATTTGATTAGGTAATTGTTGATTTTATGTATAATTTAGTTGAATTTAGGAGCTTGTTGTAACTGAGATTGTTTGATATCTGATTAGCGAATGGTTTCGAGTTGGATTTGGCAACTTGATAAGGTGATTTTGTTAATTTTATGTCTAGTTTAAATGATATTTGTTGAATTAGTAGTAGCTTCTTGTTTGCAAATGTTTTTCGAGTTGGATTAGGTGACTTGATTACGTAACTATTGATTTTATATTTAATTTAGTTGATAATTGTCGAATTAGTAGCTTGTAGTTGAGATTAAATTGATATCGGATAAGTGGATGTTTTTGAGTTGGAGATTGGCAATGTGATTAGGTGATTATTGATTTTGGTTTAATTTAGTTTACGACTGTTGAATTAGTAGCTTGTTGTAGTTAAGGTTGTTTGGTATCGATTAGCGAATGTTTTGAGTTGGATTTGGGGGTTTTCGTTTCGAATAGTTGACTAATACAGTATGTTGCTTATGTTATATGGCGCTCCTTAGGTTGTTTTTGAGGTTGAGCGATTTAAGGGTTGAGTGGTGGAAGATGAATCAGAAAGGATTGATTTACAGTTTTGTCGCGAAGGGGACCGTGGTTTTAGCTGAGCACACTTCGTATTCTGGGAACTTTAGCACAATTGCTATCCAATGTCTTCAGAAATTGCCATCATCTGGCAGCAAGTATACGTACACTTGTGACGGGCACACGTTTAACTTTCTGAAGGACAATGATTTTGGTAAATTGCTCGTCTTTGTAGTGTGGGTTTAATGTCATTTCAACGTCTTATTCGGCAAGACGGAAAATAATGTGTTGTGTGTTCTGTAGTATTTCTCGCCGTTGCTGATGAAGCTGCTGGGAGGAGTCTTCCGTACGTGTTCCTTGAGCGGGTGAAGGATGATTTCAATAAGAGGTATGCCGGAAGCATTAAAAATGGGGATGATCACCCACTTGGTGATGGGAATGATTCTGATGACGATTTGTTTGAAGACCGTTTCAGCATTGCGTACAATCTTGACAGAGAATTTGGGTGTGTATTGTCTTAATAAATCCGACTTCCTTATTTCTAGGCCGCTCTTATTTTCCTTGACCGTATTAATGTTGCGTAATTTTTCCTTGTTCATAGGCCTAAGCTTAAGGAGCACATGCATTATTGCATGAACCACCCTGAAGAAATGAGCAGGCTTTCCAAGGTGAAAGCTCAAATTTCCGAGGTCAAAGGAATAATGATGGACAACATTGAGAAGGTTATTGTTTTAATCTTTTCTGTGTTATTGTGTTATTTTAGCTTTCTGGAATTGAGTAAGATGCCTTTTATATACACTACCAATACAAAGTATAGAAATTTCAATTTGGAAATATTGCTGGTTTTAAGCTACTTGCTCTTCATTCGCGTATGTGTTAAAAATGTTTTTGTTTCATGTGTTGAAGGCCTTCAAGCTTCATCTCATTGTCTTTCTTAAGTTTCTTTATCAATTTGCCTGTGGGTCCCATCCACAACCGTGCTGTTATCCTACACGCTACCGCTATAGCTATCAGATAAATTGGCTGCAAGATGTTGCACCTTTTTTGTGAGTGGTCAGTAATGGCTGACTTGCGTAAGCACTAAGCAGTATAGTAGGTTAATAGGTTTGTTAACATGAGATGTTTACCGACTTACCGTAATGGCAACACTAAGTGGGAGTACCATCTTTTACTATGCATTGCTATCCGTAGCTGTTTAGGAAGCCATAGTAATTGAGTGCTTCAAAATGACGTGCGAGGCTGTGGAAGGGTGGTATATTATGTGCACAGCCAAGCTTAGTAGTCTTTTCCATAGACCTATTTAAAATTTATGAATGTGTACATTCTCTGTTAGTTGACGACATATAAAAGTAGTTTTCGGTAGCGCATCACTAAACATTGAGCTTAACGGGACATGATATTTTAATATTCAGCTCATCCTTTTAAACAGTACCACTGAGTTTTGTCTAAGTGCGTTCCTAAGTGAAGCTTCTTGAAGTTAGAACCATTGTTATGATTATGTAAATGGTGTCTGAGTTCACGGGCATGACAGAAACATAGTCACTTTTGTATGACTTCTCTATCTGGAAGAATTTCTATGACTTGTACACAATGGTTATCAGTAGTTCTTGTGCGATGATTCTATCCCGTGTTTTTTTTTTTGCAAAATGTGACCATTTTTTGTTAAAGAATAACCATAAAACATGGTCATTATTTAACTAAAAGTGATAACCGTTTATAAAAAAGTAGTCACTTTTCTATTGACCGCACGTGCGACCGTCGTAGAAGAGAATTTGTGAATGGTTATTTGGTAGAGAATGCTAATTTGTTTTGGCATTACTCAAATGAGCCATTAGAGACCTACCTTATTACATGACGCGAATTAGATATGGACAAAGCAACTCGAAGATGATTAGAAAGTCAGACTGACCTAGCTTGACTTTCAATCGGGCTGAGCTTTACGGGATTTGTGGGACCGGCATGAACTCCTCAAGCTTGTTAAGTTGTTATTGGTGATTCTAATTGAATAGTAGCCGTCTTTTTGAATCATGCCGTAGCACCTCAATTTCAAGTTCACTGATAGAACCCAAGGTCTCAAATCTCGATGTTAAATCGAACAAGAAATTGGAAAGGAAATTTTGGGTTATCTTTTTAGCTCGTAAGAGTAGAATATTAGCATACAAACTTAGTGCAACAAGACACAATAGAATTGAGAAGATACACGATCTACTTTTGACTACTTTTGACCATCTGAACTGTGAAGTTGTGTTTCGTAAAATGACCTCGGCCAATTTAGTCAGAATAATTATCTTGCTCTTTCTCCATACAACTACCGTAGTAACTCTCATTCTCCTTAATCAGCATCTGCAATAATGTTCGTCTTTCATCTTGATTCTCCTCCTGCAGGTTTTGGACCGAGGCGAGAAGATTGAACTTCTGGTAGACAAAACCGAAAATCTTCAGTTTCAGGTAACGTGCTTTTACTTATTAGTTGTTGTTACCTTCCAATATTTGTCATTGTTTTTTGTTGGCGTTTTCTTTAAATTAATCTCACGTCATTTTGTTTGTTTAAAACAGGCTGATAGTTTCCAGAGGCAAGGCAGGCAATTGCGACGAAAAATGTGGTTTCAGAACTTTCAGTTGAAGCTGATCGTCGGAGGCTCTATTTTTGCATTCATCATCATCGTGTGGTTAATAGCCTGCCGAGGTTTTAAATGTTAACACGGGAAATAAATAGAGTGCAAAGATGCAGTTCCCTGATTCTCTCACCTTTGCTGTACAGAACTATAAGGTACTGGGAAACTTGATCTTGAACCTTTTTAATTTTGTGAATGATAAATGATACCAGATTGTAACGGTTAGTTTTTCTTTTACGTTGACATGCTGGTATTTGATTCGGAATGGCTGGTTCGTTGTGCCCTACTTTTGTTTATGTGTACCGTGTAAAATGTTATTCTAGAAAGTATTGTATGAGAGTATGAAACACTTTCCTTGCAAGACCAGATCAAATACTAAGTTTAGATATTGGCACATTTGACGGTTTGGGTAATTATGGGTAGGTTCGTCTCCTTTGGGACTGTACTGATGATGTTATTTTGTGACGGGCATATGCGTCACAAGCTTGCGACCGGTCAAGTACTATCCATGTTGGTAAATAAGACAAAACCGTTTGTTGCTACCTAGGTAGTCTACTTTTGTCTTATCTCACCACATGGGTCCGTCGCAAGTTTGTGACGGATATCCGTCACAAATGAGAATTTGTGGGGCTGTGCACCGGTCCAAGACCAGACCTGACCGGACCGCAACCGGAATTGGCAAATATGATGGACCGGGAGTCCGGGACCGGACCGGACCGGAATATAAAAATTCCGGACCGGTAAAATTCCGGTCCAAGACCGGACCGGAATTTAAATAATATAGACCGACAAAATTATGAATTGGTAAAATTATGCACCAAAATTTGAATATTATGGACCGGTTTGGACCGGATTTTAATATATTTTCGAGGAAAAAAATTTAAAAACATAAAATCCGGTCCAAACCGGTCCGGACTAGAAAAAACCGGCCCCGGAGACCGGACTGGATTTTTCAATTCCGGTTCCGGTCCAATTCGGTCCATTTTCCCTGTCCGGACCGGATTTTGCACACACCTATTTGTGATTATGGAATTGTTGTAATTTTGAAGGGTGAAAATGCAGTAATATCAATCCTGCTGAGGTGAGGAGCAGAATTATCCTTCAGATTTAATTTTTTTCTTGTTCATTATAGAATATATGGTACTTAATTTTTCTCAGGACAAATAAATCGTACTCGACTTCAGAGGCTTATAACTATGATGGTGTCGGAGATGTGAGATTTTGCAATTTCAATTGTATTATGCATAAATTCTCATTGAAGATGGACATTATCCATCATAAGCACGGATAATAATATACTTGTTTGGTTTGCTAGTTGTGTTGGAGAGAAAGAGGAGGAAGTTCAAATTGAATTCAGAAAAGATGATGAGAATTTTAAATTTTTATCCCACCTATCGGCCTGACCAAAATCTTCACCATACTCGTTTCCGTCCCGCTTCCTCCTTGATAGTTGATACCGCTACCTCTTTTACTTTTGATCGAAACAATGCTCAACATAGGGTAAAGAACTCAGTTCTTTGGCACACTACATATCGTATTTTTGTTGGAAAGGGAATCATAAGGCCAGTTTTGATGCTAATGAAATTCGACCAGTTTTGATGCTAACGAAATTCGAATCGGGACCATGAGTACTACCACATCTGTACAAACTTGATATCTGTCAAATCATCAATAGGCTACCTAAATTTGTTTCGTACACGACCCATTAAACAATCAATGAGAACTAACATGTGTTCGTAGGTCCCAAGTTACTAGCTTAAAAGGAATAATAAAATAAGCACAAATTTTCTTCTTATTCGCGACGGACATATCCATCTCGTTTGTGACAGTCCTGACTCCTGACAGACATATACATCGTAAACTTGTAACAGGTCAAATATTAAACACTTGGGTAGAAAAAGGCAAGGCATTTAAGATTTTCAGTGTTTTGTCTTATATACACAAATGGGAAAATCTGACCCGTTACAAACTTGCGACGGATATATTCGTCGCAATGGAGACTTACTGTAAAATGAGGATAATAGTTTTTCTTTTAACAATAGGCGCAAGCTTGTGACGGATCAACCAAAATAAAAGTGCATCAAAAATCACTAATGCTTTGTCTTTATCTACCCAAATGGATTTTATTTGACCCATCACAAATTTGTGATGGATATTGCCGTCACAAATAATAATTGTGTTCTTTTAAAACATGTATATCATCTCCAGAGTTAAGAAAATTAACACAAATTCTCATTGAAAACGGACCTTATTCGTTACAAACTATAGAAGCATAATGTCCCTCTCATAATATACAAGTAATATTATCCACGAAATATTCCATTTCTTCCCATTTATCTTATTGTGAGCGGGACATTATCCATTTTCAACTTGTATCCATCACGAACAAGAAGCTTTGAACAAACAAAACATCTGTCTTATCAAGAAGTAATTACATTGCATAATATGAGCTGCCCGTTGAACTCTGACTACCAATAATTGTCTACTCAAATCATTACCAAACTAGTACGTAGTACTTTGTAACCGAGACCAATATACTCTTTCACAAATTGCATAAACCAACATAAATTATCACCTTCTCGACTTTACCAATTACTCAGTTAACAGCCAAAATAAAGTACTTATAGATAACTAAGACAAGTATAACACAAAAAATATCTTACAAACAACAATTAGCATGTCTCCCTTGTGATGGATACGGGTATATCCGTTATAAGTTGGTTACGGGTCAAATACCGTTCACATGGACAAATAAGACAAACGTAAGAGTGCTTAGGGAAAATCTCAAATGATTTGTCCTCGCAATCTTGTGACGGATATTGCTGTCACAAATGAGAATTTGTGAACAATGGCAGTTTTTTTTGTTTTGGTGTAAAAGAGTCACAAGGGCTATATCAATGCTAACGGGATTTAAAACCAGGTCATGAGTATCACCGTTCATGACTTTACCAACTAAGCTAGATAACATCTACACATGGCAATCATTTCACGAGACACGATATAACATAACACAAATTCTCATTTGTGACGGGTCAAATATTACCCATGTGGGGTATACAAGACAAAAGCATAGTACATTGAGAGTAACAAACTGCTTTGTATTATCAACCTATATGGGTAGTATTTGACCCGTCACAAACTTATGACAAATATGTCCGTCGAAGACTTGCTGATATGATAAAATCAGTGTTAGACAGAAGGTTGTCTTCATTAAATGAGACTATGTTTATAGTGCTTTAACTGCTTTCCAAGTAAGAAGAAAGCAAAAAGACAGACAAGAACAAACCTAAGTATAGAGTATGCTTTACACTTTCTACTAGTGCAACTTCGTACCTTGTATTCTTTTGCTGTTCTTATCCACCTATTGTAAAGGCATGCCCACATAAATCAACATTATCAGCAGAACAGAAGTTAATATTCTCGAGTAAAAGGCGAAAGAATAGTTTGCGCGCAGCCACGCAGTGAGCACCTAGTGAACAGAAGGTTAATATTCTGTTGGACTTGTGTTATGGGGATCTATAAGGCTGCTTTCTTCTTAGTCGGCTTCTCTCTCGTGCTTTTAGCACAGTATTCTTCTTCTACTTCTGATAGAAGCGCGATTTCAGGTATTTATATACAGTAGGTCTTGCTTGTGACGGGCTAATTCCGTCACAAGCTTGTGACCTCTCACAAAAAGGAAGAGGGGACAAAGTGGGGCATCCTTCATGTGCTTTCCCACTCACCTGTCATGGATATTTTGTGAGAGGAAACGGCATCCGTCACAAGCTTGTGACGGATACTGTCGTCACAAATAAGAATTTGTGATTTACATTTACATACTCTCATCATATTATGAGTCGTTCCTTTTGGCTGTCATAAAAGGTACAACCTGCATAGGGCAGAGCTAGACTACCTAGACTTGCCATACAGGTCACTTGGGTCGAGTGCGCATCACGTTATTTTACTTCAACTACGTGTCAATTCACATCCGTCTCAAGTGTGAAACGGTCATATACTCAACTACCTATTTGACTCGTGTTTCTTGTTTAAGAAGGATATATCCATCTTGAACAAGAATTTGTGAACCGTTAAAGGGAATGGAACCGATCTATAAAATATTTGTCAGTAGATAACACAAGTACAATTTCAGATTAGTTATTTCTAGTCAATTCAAGTCACGGTTCATATCAGCTCATTCTTGGATCTTGTGGTACTGAGTCAGTTTCTTCAGATCAGGTCAAAAGTAGGTCTACCAATGTTTAATCAAATTCATTAGGGCTTCGGGTGATCTTCGGTTTCAATTATTTAGGTATCGACTCGAGTTTTGGAATTGGGTCAACTTCATATCCACTATTTGGTTTTGGCTATTTAGCTAGAAGAACAAGTTGAAAAGTCTGCATAAACGGTAGGTAGCTAATAAGGTGTCTAAGGTGATAGTTGAGCCCCAACTATTATTAATATTCCTATTACGCTCCCTCACTTGAATGTCCATTGGACTTGAAGAGTGGTTAGTTTGCACAGGCCCCCCATACCGTGTGCGGGTTTCCACTTCGTGAGTTTTCGAGGGGTTTTGAGGTTGCCAGGATTCGAACCGTGACCTTTGGTCACACTGGCTCTGATACCGTGATAGATGAACCATCTCAACCAAAACTTTAAGGTGATGGTTGAGGCCCCACTATTATTAATATTCCTATTACCTACTGCATATGCAAAAAGCTTGGGTTTGAAAAAATTAAACTTGAATAAACGCCACACCTGGTTTATCGTAATCTTTGTGCCTCTTCGTAAGGTCACTCATACTCAAATGGCAGCGCTAAACTTGGAATCACAAACACGGTTTAAAAAGAATCCGATTCTCTCATAAATTGAGTTGAAGCTCTAAAAAGATAGATTGTGGACATGCATGAGAAAGGCCATAATAGCAAGTTTTCAGTTAAGCAGTTAATAAGAACAATCCTTGATTCAAACAAACAGGAGATGGGCTAGTGCAGAGTACCAGAACTGGCCATGGTGGTGGCGAAGGTGGTGGTAGCAGCGGCGGCACTGGGGATGGATTTGGTGAATCATCATCCAGCACACAACCAGGAAGACCTTTCAGTGGTGCTGGTACTGCAAATATTCATCATAGTCACCACCATAAGGGAGCGGCCATGAACGGTCCCTCCTACAACTTCAGCTTGCTAACAGTAGCCATCTATTTATCTCTCTGTGTCTCGTTGCGCATCTGGACTTGAAACAGGAAAGACAGCATCACATCAATAGAAGAAAAGAAATCGGAATAGCATTCGATTCATATATGTCGAAAGAATTGCAGCTTGGCTGTGATTGTAAATTTGTAATTGGTATTTGGTTAGTCAATAGGGTTCTTATGTGAAAAGTTCAATACAGAGAAACCCATTTTTTTTATTGCTGTTCTATAAATAAACTCAATTTCTATTTTGTGATACTAATACATTCACCTTAAGGCAGGAAAAATAATGCTAAAATTGCATTGTTGGGATGTACATGTATGTATCCACAAATCCACAATTCGACATATGATGTGTATCGGCTGTATAAAGAGTAATTTTAGAGAAAAGAAAAAGAACAAGGTCAAACCAAGTGGTGTTAGGGTTAAACCTCGAAACTTGCAGAAATGCAGGAGTTGAGAGATCTCAGGTTCGACTAACAGCTAGGTCGATGACCACTTGGCCACTGCAGTCCCCGAAGGGGTGGCTTACATGGTCCATGTGGTGGTGCGGGAATGCATGGGCTCGGGGGATTCAACCCCTCGTCAATCGAAAAAAAAACAAGGTCGGAATGTAAATGTATAAAAGAACAGGCCAAAATTCAATTGTAAGTGACACCATACTATCTAAAAACAGCATATATCTACCAAAAAACCTTGCAAGTCCTACCACAAACTTTATCGTTACAGTTACACTATCATATGCAGGTTTGTTTTAAATATTTTACTGACTTCTACTCTGGGTTTCATATTATGTGGGCAAATAATCTCCGTGAAATACTCAAAATAGAGAAACTAGCAGCCAGTATCATGCTACATATCAAAGCTACTCTCATTCACCAATCGGCTCTATGGCTAATCACATGCACGGGCAGTGTAACGAAAAGCACTATCATAGTCAGTGAATCAGCAATCATTTCGACGCTGCTAAATAAACCGCAAACAGCCTTTATGGTAAACAGGACTTCATATAGCATTGAACTCAACAAAATTACATCTCCAGTAGTCTCAGTCAAAGAGTAATATTAGCCGGTCAAAAGTATAGTCATCTTATACAACATTAAGCCAGTAACACAGAACAGCTATTCAGACCAGAGAATTTTGTAAGATGTCATACCTACATATATTAGAATTGCGTTAGCTGTTCAAGCTTGCGAGTCTGGAAAAATTTGCAGCGACCTTTACCACTGGACTCGATTTCCTCACTATTCTTCTTGATTCCTGTGAAACCAAGACTGCTTAGTTTGAGCTGCCGCTTACCATTCTTGTTAGCTACACCATTCTCGTCCAAGTCATCATCAGACTCCCTGCTCAAAATGCAGCGATCTTTACTTAGTGAATACTTCATAACTATTACGATTTACACAGCATCACAGCCAATTTGATTTTACTGTGTATATAACAGCTAAACTAGTTTAGCTTCTCCTATGTAATTGTTGGGTCTATGCCTTGAATCTGTTAGTCGCCGCTTCGAACGACTATGCGGGGGTTAGGGTTTCTGTCTGGGCCTTATTAGATTAGGTCTAATCTGTATTGTATTAGGTTAAGAGTACTATCTATATAAACTCTTAACCTCTACCCTAGCAGTTATCATATTCTATATCGTTCTGAATCTGTAATCTGGAAAACTCCTCACATTAATAAAACTCTCTCCCTTCTGCCCTGTGGACGTAGCTAACACACCGTTAGTGAACCACGTAAATCTGTGCGTATTGTTCTTTATTGTTTGTTTTTATCTTTCTCTGTGCTTCCGTTATAACAATAATTTATACAGGCATAAACTTTGTTTCCAGTCAAACTAATTCTAGATCGAGACCCCAATGACTCAAGGGTTCCTGCAAATGGCAGGGTAAGTCGAGTTCAGATATACACAGCCTTACTTTGAGTAAATTGTGTTAGGCGCGTTTAATAATGTCCTATGATGAAAATTGCAACAAGAATTTCATACAATGAATTGGCCACCACTTAACATCAAAGAAGAGTAGCTAACTTAACTATTCATTTTGCAAGGAGGCTTTTGGCTTCTTTTGAACATAGAAGCAAATTAAGCAATAGACACTTAGCAAATTTTAGTTGGACTAACCATATTACTTCGACTCCGTCCTTGAAATATGACGTGCAAGTGCCCCAGCTGAACCGCACCAGTGTCGGGAATCCAAACACAGACTGTTTATGATGCTCCAACCATGCCTTTGTTTCAGGATCTGCACATTAGCACAACCAATTACTCAAAACAGTAAACAGAAGCTAAACTGAGAGAACTTATGGTGAAAAGCTTTTGCACTATACCTCCAGGATACCCAGAACCAAAATTCCTGTGCATATTTTCAGCAGATTCATCAAAGGTCCAGCTACGCAAAGCTCGATCCCTAGTAACCTTGTGATTAAGAAATAAAATAAAAGCTGTGAGGATCATCTCCAGTCTAAATACCTGAAAAGTTATGAAGAGATATGCAATTACCTTCGCCACAATGCTGGCTCCACTAACAACAGGATATAGACTGTCTGCTTTCTTGGCGACCACAAATTTGATGGAAGGAAACCTTTCAGACAATTTGGTTTGATACTTTCCAGGATCACCAACTGTATCTACATAAACCTACAAAAGGACATCATTTCACCCATATAACTCTGGGAGAAGGTACAGATATGCACCCTGCTGCATAACATTCATGATTTAAAACATATATTTAGTGCATGGATCATAGTCAAATCAGGGGACAAGAACCTGTGATCGTAATCCTAAATTTTATGGGTCATGAAGCAGTTGATTCATGAAACAATGGAAATGATAAAAGAGTGAGTAGTGAGTTATGGCTAATATTGCACCCAAGAGCGGACTGGACGGAATTCTTAGAGCAACAAAGTAGATGCTCCTGTTTGTAGCAGCGCGAACTACGTTAAATGTTATATTTGGAGGTTTTGACTAGCCCTCAAAAAAATTGGGAAGTATGATAGTTAAAGCATAATAAGATCATGGGAACTCAACCAATTTAAATTCTAAATAGAACAATGCTTCTGTGAGGTGAAATACCGATATAAATATTTGTACAACTATACATACACCCAGTAGGTTTTAGTAAAAGGAGGAGGATCTCAAATACGAAATTACATTAAGACCATATCTTAAGATTACTACCTACTGCATCTATCTCGGTTTTGGATTAAACTCTTGTTTGTAATTTGTGGTAATGTAGGTGTCTGTTGTCAATGGGGAATGGTCATGGTGTTAAATCTGGCTCCTCACGCCCGCCTAGGTAGCACCAAAACGGACACGGACACGGACACGACACGGACACGGGACACGGCATCCCATAAAATGTAGGACACGGGATACGGCATTTAAATACAATAAAATATATATTTTATGGTTATAAATAACGTATAATTTTATTTTTATCATGTATTTGAAGCAAAATCTAAACAAGTAAAGGTACCATTCGAGCTTTATTATAACTAATTCTCATTTTCCACTCAAACTCATCTTCTAATCGATCTTTTTTAAAATTTTATTCCTCGTCTAAACTATAATATGTTTAGCCATGTGTCCAAGGAGTGTCGGACACGAGACGGCTAAATAACAGAAGTGTCCGTGCTACCTAGACGCCCGATGCAACGTTATATAAAACGTTTTTCAAAGTTAATAATACTTGAAATTTTCAAGTCTACATAACCTTTCAAGAAACAATCTAGAAAATAGGATTTTGACATACCTCTGTGAGGAGTACTCCCATACTAAGCACAGTAGTAACAAGGCCACTTGCTGAATCATGTGATATTTCATTAAGGTTTATCTTATTCCTGGCAGAGATACAAGGTTAAGACAGAAAAATAGTTCATGTTACAGGCCACAGATCTGAAAATATTGGAAAAAAGAAAAAAAAATGAATCAAACTCATGGCTTACTTCTTCAGCATCTTTGCTGATAGTTCTCGGGGATCTATTACATCAACAGCCCATCCAATAGAGTCATTAGCTTTCAGTGCTTCAAACAATTCCTCCCTTTTCTCTTCCTTGAGAGTTTTTGAATCTGCACAACATTGAAGGCCGGGAAAGAGGGTCAACCAATGGAACCTGTAAATATGGATCGGGAATAGGAGAGGAGGAGACTTCTACACTCTAATAGCTCTCACACCTCTTAACGACCGAATACAATATAAGTGATTAAGCAACATCTGTAATTCAATTGAATATCCTACAAAGAAAAGGCATCATTGAAAAAGGATCAGACCTGCAAACTCCAAGGAGGCAAGCGTTTTCTTGAAAGAGACAGCACAGTACAGGCAGCCATACACCATTGGCCCTGAACAATGATTAGTGAATTAACACTAAATGAAGTTAAAATACAAAAAAAATAGCAACAGCCTGATAATGTGAGAAAATGAAGAAACGAGGCAAAACCTAGAACAGGTCCTCTTCCAGCTTCGTCAATTCCCATCATACACGCCTCTGACGCCCATTTTGGTAATACGGCCTCTGAATCTGTACTTCCCATTCCACCCGATCTCTCCCCTTTCTCTGCGTAGAATTCTGATGAAGAACAAGCCCAATTTGTTCATGTTAGTTCTTGAAAAAATACGAGTTTAGGAATACTTCCAGCCTGCACTACTCACTAGATCACAGTTACAACAACAACAACAACAACAACAACAACAACAACATCAGAGCCTTAGTCCCAAAATGTTTTGGGGTCGGCTAACATGAATCATTCTTTGGAACCGTCATGAGTGAACTCTAAAAAAAAGTGATTTTAAATCGAACTTATCACATGTATGAAAGTCGATCAATCTCTACTTAGACACTTCTAGTGATTGTGTGTTAACAGTGTGTGCCTTATCATCGAGGTCATATCACTTAATTTACCAAATCGTTCTAGCTTAGTTTAAGACCAATCATAATGCCACTAGCAAAACTTACTTCCTTAGCACAGTAACCGTTACTGTAAAAAGGAAACATTCACTGTAGCTCTCCCCTAAATTTCCATGGCAGAATGCAGATAACCTAGTCTAATCGGGGAATATGTTCGCAGTTCTACCTTCTACAAAACCAACTCTTAATTCCTTGAAGATTGATCACTTACTGTTCCTCTCACTCTTAAAGCTACGCTTCCGAGCTACTTCCTAATTTCTATCCCACAGCCTTCAGTCCTTCACCCCTACCAATAAGGTCTCCGACAATAACAGCGCCCCTAAAACGATAAAAAATACGGATTATTTTCGTCAATTATGTTCTTAATCTTAGTTACCGCTCCGTCTCACGCTTAAAACTACGCTTCTAAAACACGATTATTTTTCGTCAATTATGTTTTTAATCTAAGTTACTTTAGATTACATTACTAGTTCGCCACTCTAAAATTCCGATTTCCACCTATGTTTATCCCCTAACTTCGAGTTTCCATTTCCTCAACTCACTCATCAATCACCACTACCGTCTACGCGGCTACGCCGCCATGAATAAGACGCTATCGCAACCTTCAAACCTCAATATTACAGAAATTCCTTCTAAAAAATTACGCAGAATTTCGCTTCAAAAACAGCGACTAAAACTTGAATTACAAAAAAATTAACATAGAAAAATCGCAAATACTAGGGTTTCAATATGAGAGGAATAAACGATTAACGTAAATTACATACAAATGTGTTACGATTATATAATCTTAACAAAATGAGAGGATTATCGAAAGTAGATGATGAACTTACAGTGATAAGTGCAGATAAGATCGAGGGATTAAATCAATGAATTAAATAAAATTATCGCAAATTTTGGCGGGAATTCTGGGTTTGGAAGAGAAATGGCGGCTGTGAACCTTTCTGTCACATTTGGATGAAATAACTCAAATAAGTAAGAAGTAATAACCGGTTTGTCGAAAACGGATCCGAAATTTGTATGGTTTGACTAAAATGAGATGGTTAATGGTTCGATTTGGGAGCCGGATTCGTAGCAAGCAACAAAGCAAGGTAGCGCGGACACTCCTCTTAATCAGTTGTTATGCGTTGAACGCTAATACTCGTCGTGAATGCGCCGGATATCTATAAACGAGGAATAATATGTCGAAAGGTGCATTTGAGTGGAAAATGGGAATAAGTTATAGTCAAAGTCTAAATTTATTTTTAATTATTCAAATACATTTATAAAAATAAAATGATACATTAAGTATAAGTATAAGTATAAAAAATATATTTTATTAAATTTAATAACGTGTCTCGTATGCTAAATTCCATAAAATCCTGTATCCGTGTCATGGGTCCGTTTTGGTCCTGCCTAGGTAGCAACTAGCAAGTAGTTAATCGAAAACCAAACTTGTTTATCACTTTATAAATGTCCCAAACCAAAGATAAAGTTAAGCACATGCTGCCCAAATTATGGCTCGAGCGAGTTTTATTTGGAGAAAAGTAATATACACATCGATTATTTTTTGACAAAAAAAAGTGTATTTAAAAATGTAACTAAAACTAATGTTTCGACTCTAGATAGAATTCAAACCTAACTCCACGTGTCATTTATTTGTGACCTTAACATAAGATTAACGAATTACAAACTCTTGTATGAAACGGTTTCTCACCGCGCAGTGTCAACAAAGAGCTACGAAATAAAAGAAGAAAAGCGAGACAAAAATGTTATAAAATGATTACTATTAAATCGAAATTGTGATTTTTTACAGGAGGGAACTGTCAAATCACATTAACAATTTTTCAAGATATCTAAGACTAAGTATACAAAAAGAATGGGCGTAATTTACAAGTCACTGATTCCGATTCCGACTCCGACTCCGTCTCCGTCTCCGAATCCTGAGGGGATAAATTATACAGTTGGTTTACTTCCACCAGTTAAAAACTATCATCATCAACTTACTAAATTTGTACAATCTATTATCCTCATAGAAGCATGTTTAGGTCGGAGAGGTCGTCCATCGGTATTTGTAGACCTCCAAAGCCATCATCGTCTTGGACATCAACATCGTCAAAGTTTAACCAACTATTCAAATCTGAATGACCGTCAAATTCATTGACCACTTGTAGGTCTTCGATGGAGTCTAGCTCGCTCAACGGTAAGCCGCTGAGGTCCAACGCGTCATTATTTTCTTTCGAAGAATCTAGAATATTTCCCGGGGATTTTAGACCATCTCGTCTACGATTGCTAGGGTTAGGTACCAAATCGGTAGAAACGCTAGGTGAATGTTGCATGGGAGGATGGGTAGGCAATTGGGCAGCTTTTTGCCTTGGTTTTGATTTTGTTTTTCTTTCACCCTTCGAGTTAGACAGTGCCGGCCGACCGGCCTTGGCACTTGAATCTCGTTCACTTCGCTTTCCTTTTGCTCCACCCGACGGTGTTGACCCTAGAGATGACGAGGGTCTTAGAGAAGCATTGTTACCAACATCATCGAGTAGCACTTCTTTCTTCTTGCCTCTATTCACTATAGGTCCATTCTTAGCAAAAGCATGGTCGGACTGGGAAAGCTCGAAACCATCAAACGGACTCCTTTCAGATCGTTCGTTTCGGATATCGATCTGATCAGAAGCAAGAAGGTAACCTCCTAACAAAAGAAAAAGAAAGCCATGCTTAGTAAAAGGTCATTGTTTGAAAAAAAATAACCGACGTAGAAAAGGGGGCGATACGTGAGAAAGGTGATGTGCAAACAATATAGTTGCAAGCTAATAATGTAATTCTCACTGCCACAGTGCAAATGATACTATGATAAGAACAGATGTGACATGGAAACATGAATTTGGAACCAGTATAAAGTTTGTTATCTTAATCAGATTTAGTGATCTTCCGTAAAAACCAATGAAAGTAAGAAAAGGCATTTGACTTTTGAAAAAACATAATTATGAAAAAAAAAAATACTTAATTCCTTAATTTTTTGTTACTGTCATGAAGAGGGCTATGGTCGATATTCAGAACAAAATTCAGCTTAGATTTTAGACCCTCCATCCTGATAATGATGTTTCCGTTTTGACTTTGGGGACATAACTCTACAAAGTAAGATAACTACCCCACGGATTTACTCCCACGCAAGTGTGACACACAACTGACAGTAACTCCTGTGGAGGATTTATATCACTCCATGGAGATATCACGATCCTAAATTCGGGATGGAAGTATTACGAGTTTTTTAGGATGGCAAGATGCGGGCATGTAGTTAACCTGCACAGCATAGGGTCACCTCACTCCATGGAGATATTTACCCCCTACGGACGCCCTAAACTAGAGATGAAGGTATTACTAGTTTTTTAGAATGGCAAGATGCAGGCATGTAGTTGACCTTTACAACATAGGGTCACCAAAAGCCGAAGACTAAATTCCTTCTCCCAGCCATAAACAATATCCTAAGCTTAAATTACCAAAAATCCAAACTACCAATCAACTTGCTTACGGTCGTACTCACTACTCAGGTCATGTACCTACCGGTTAAGCTAGTGGAAATAATTGCAGATATTTATCGAATTGCTCACCTGAAGTTCTATCTCCCAATCTTTGTCTAGATTGGATACCGGTAGCAGCTCCTACATTATTGCTGGGCACAGCCAGAAGTACATCTCGGAGTCCGGGCTCACTGAAACAACTCTTTCCTGAATCTGTATATTTCTGATACCTTGCCAATGTTCTTGTAACAAATGCCAAGGCCACAGGTTTGGGGACCTTACTGATCCCGAATCTAACAGCATAATTTCCACGAGTAGCCTGAAACATAAACACACCTCATTGTCACTAAATTCGTAGTCGCATTACACTACACTGAGGTAGCAATAAACATTGACTCAATAAAAAGCACATCAGAAATAAGTAACAAAACAAAAGTCCATAATGCATAAATGACAAAGGATGACCTGGTAGTTGATGCTCTTTAAGGTATATAAGTATATTTGGTATAGGGAATGCTAACAAGGACGTGAGAGTTGATGTTTTGGACCAAAACATTAATCCCTTGTTTAGAATGTGAAGTTGTGGAGTTTAATAGGAATTTAGAAGCATGTCCTAAAGATATCCCTTTCAGTCTTTATTTACACTTTCATCTTTGTATTTACAATGGTCACAAAGGGCAAGCATAACCAGAGACCCCCAGAAAGCAAGTTCTAAAATGTTCCCCCATACCACCACATACATGACATAATCACCAGCATGCAATGTCGTCTTACTGGATGCCACCGTGCAAACTCCCCTAGACCTAACTCTCGGATTCCAAACTTATTATCAACTCCCCCCCACCCCCTTTCAACCAAGGAAAATATTATGGTACCATTAAGTAATTAACTTAGATGAGCCACAATTCCTTTATTTTTGGCTAGTTCCAATTACCAAAATAATAGTCTAAAATTAGAATCTTACTGAAACATCCCCATGTCACCTCACTAAAAATAGAAAACATCCCAAATCACTTGTTTCAATCTCCACATTAATATCTCCACGACAAAACATAAAGAGATTCAAACAATTTTCTGGATAATGATCCCTAATCAAAGAGGGGGGTGGGGCATAAAAGTGAAACAGTGGAGTCTTGTACATTTACACAAAGCATAAATAAAGCATGCTGACTACATGATCATGCTAGAAATAACAAAATTTATGGTTACTGCCATCAGATGTTTGCACTTCCCGCATTAACAAAAAAATGCGCCAACTTTATAATCCAGGCATTCATAAGGTTGAAAAAAATGGTTTCAAAGACAGCTAAGGTCTAGAGATAGGCAAGTCATTGTAGTCTTGTAGTTAAGTGGTTTGCTGAAACAAGAAATAGCCTATATAAATATAGACAAAAAAATATCCTATTAACTCTATTGTTCGAGTCATTATTTTTGATATAAAATAACGCCATTTAGAAGAATGGTAAAAGGCCTTTGACGATGAACTGCAAGCTGAAACTGACAATTCATCCCACAAATGAATTTCAACACGGCAACACCTATAACCTAAAAATTCTACATCTTGAAATTGTTGTCAGCTACGCGTGGACCAACCTGCCTACTAAATTCATTGAATGTAGTCTGTGGCAGCATTCACCAGCTGAACTGGAACACGGTGCATGCACCAAAGACACAAAGAAACCACCAAAGCACACAACAAAGTACCAAGCAACAACTTGCTAAAAAGAGTATAGTCAGAGCAAAAGAAAGTACCAGAAGCTTTCTATAGGCTAGTTCTGTCAACCTATCCAATGCCACTTGCTCAAGGTCCCTACAGAATAAATGGTACACAATTAAGCACAATTAAAGTAAAATAGGAGCATGATGACGATACTCAAAACCAAAACCTTACCGTCTTTCAACATCCACTTCAACGGCTTTATGTATTCTGTCCAAGTAAGCCTTCTTCCTTCCAGCCTACACAACAATGAGTAATATAGTAATTAAGGCAAATCAAAGCAATTTAAATATCTTTTGTAATTAGCCAAGTCATCTGGCCAGCTAAAATATACTGTTCTCTGTGACAAACACAAACATACACAGTTGCAAAAAGGGAACCTCCAAATATCTTATCTATTTCTTCCTTTAACACTACATCTCATCAGTAACTCTGAGAATGAGTAGCCAATATAAAAAGCTAAGACAAAGAATGTCATATGTGATTATGTGTCCAGAGACACATCATTAGCTTAGAAGGATCATATCAATCCACCTAAGCAAACATTAAGCCATGCCAATTTCTTGCATAAGAACAAAGATAATGAGTATATACGACTAAGTATGAGTATATAACAGACAGTTTGGCAATCAACCTGCTCGGAAAGCTGAATTTCAAGTTGAGCAATGTCTTCATTAATAAACTCATCCTCTCCCTCTGCTAAATCAGGCTGTAAGAAGAAAAAAAACTTTAATCATAAATGCATACAAGATTTAAAACAACAATGCCAAGTGTCGGTCTTATGATGGGTTGGGCTGGCTAATATTGGTCAGCACCGTCAATGTGAAGTGAGAAAATAATGCAGTGCTAAGAAAGAAATACACGACAGTAAACCGATAAAGATACCCAGAAATATAAGTGCCGAGAACAATAGAAAACAACAAAAAAATGAGATCATGTTTACACTGAATACAGAATGAAGACATACCACAGTATCTGGATATACGCCAATACTTTGCAGCTCAAGGAGTAATTTGTCCTCCATGGACATCTGATCGTACTCCCAATCAAGCAAAGAGCTACTGGAAACGCGTACACTAGTATTTAGTGATCCATTCGCTACAATTTGGTATGGTCTAGGGCCTTCGTGACCAGTGGGGTGTGGCAAACTATAATCACCTTCCTCGATTTCCTCATGCATAGGAACATGAGCACTTGAGTTCCTACTATAACTAACATTGCCATTGCAAAAACTTCTAACTGCTGTACATGGATCATCCCGAATGTCTAGAGAAGGTAAATCGCTTATAAAATGGTCATCTTCATACTCATCGAACTCGTCTTCAACAATGAGAGCAGAAAGGACTCTCTGATATAAGGGAGTTAGCTTGTTGGGACCTTTCTCGCAGTCTAACCCTCTACGCGAAGAATCGTGGTCCTGAAATTGACTGGTGTGATCATTGGTCTTTGCTGACTCCGAAATGCCATTATCAATGACACATAACTTGCTTTCTTCAAGAACAAAACTACGGGGCCAGCATTTTTCTGTTTGAGAGCCACATTTCTGCAAAGCATGGAAAAGGTACAACAACAAGTCTTAGATTATAAAAGATACAGGGTCAGCTTGCATTAAACATCAAGTTGCTAAAATAAAATGAGACAACCAACAGGCAACAGATAAGAAAAAAAAAACAGAAGAGTCAATCAAGAACCGACGGTAACAAAGCGAAAAAGTGGGAAAGGGAGTGTGAAGCCGTGAACACTAACAAGAAAAATATGTGTGGAAAAGAGAATTAGGGACCGGGAGGGGCAAAAACTTCAGAATAAGAGAAAAGCAACCTGGTAGAGTGTATAACAGGATGATAAGGCATTACATCAGCATAAATACATGTCAACAGATTCAACTTCTTCCAAAATCCTTTATATTTAAAAGAAAAGAATATGTTTCATTTTTTGTATTGAGGAATTGAACATATTCCACAACCCTAACCAAGGTTTTGAGCAGCTTCCATAGCTACGCTCAAATATTAGTCAGCTGTTGGAGTCAAAACTATAAAAATACCAAGCATAACTTTCCATTTCAACTTTATTTCAAGAGTTATCAAATTCTTGGAAAACAGGTCAAGACATAGATATGCTTAGAATTATATGTTAATGACAAAGGGATAAAAGAAGAAACAACGCTAAATATGCATACCATCACATTATCATCCAAGACCGGCAACTGACTTGGATTTGATTGAATACTTTCAACAGCCTTGAGCTAGCCAAGAAAACAACAAGAATCTCAATTCCATAAAAGAACAATAGTATATTAATCAACATCAACACTACAGCTTCAGATTAAGTATGTCACTCAAATTGTATAGTCCTTAAAGGTTTAAACCTGTTCTTCCAAAAAGGCTTTGTCCTCTACTCTGACATAGAAAAGTGGCTCCCATCTTTTCCAAAATGAGGAAGAACATCCATTATCTAGAAAGAACACAAGTAATACGTCAAATCAATTCACATGAAATAAGTGAAAGAAAACACAAGATGAGATTAAACATACAACTAGCATTGCAAGCATACTGCGCCGCTGCTAGCATTTCATCACGATCATCATCTGATTCACCTGAAAATGAAGACAGAAACCAAGTTCAGCGTAACCATCAAAAAATTTCGATAGCTAGATGAAACTTCTTTGGCCATAACATTGACTCTTGACCACAAACATCTGGTGATTCCTTACTTAGCAGTTGTCACATAAATTGACAGTTCGTTACATAAAATTTCAAATAAATACATCTGAATGGTTTATTCATAATAAACTTTGCTTCTACAACAGTGGAAAGTCCAGAAGGCCAACCACAGAAGCCACTCAGACACCCAGCTAGTTCATAGCCTATAGAAAACTTGGAAGAGATATTGGTCATTACATGGTACTAAAGATTTAATAGAAAAAGATAATCTACAAAAAAGTAAGCCCAATGATGAAAAATTCTGTGTATAAATATAGCTCATACTAGAACCAAAGGAGTGCCACAAAACTTTGATTCAAACATGAGAAAGTACGCATCATACCTGTACAATCGGGAGAGCTACTATTAGGGACTGGTCCAGTGCGTATCGAACCTTTTCGATCGAATTGCTTCTTAAGAGGAGGGCGCCCTGATTTACTGAAACAACAGGGATAGAAGTCATACAAACTATAATATCAAGTTACATAAAAGAAGATCGCAAGCGAAACCTCGTCAGTCAAACACTTGATTGTAAATTCACACCTTCCATTCTTCTCAGGACCAGGTCTAGTACTTCGGCCAGGTTTTGCGACAGCTGGACTCCCAGGCTTTTCCCTCAACGGAGATATGCTTCCCTTTGGGACTGACGAGCCCCTCCCACTACGGCCTTGTCTACGAACGCCATCACCAACTTCATCCTTCACAAGCAATCTGCTCTTCTTTGTGAATAATCCTTTTTCATGTTGATGAACATTCACTCCTTTTTCATCAATATCAGAACCACCAAGCACTTTATCCTTCATTCTGTTCTCAATCATACTGTTTTCTTCACCTTCCGATAATCTTGCTGGAGACTGTGCAGTCTCAAGTTTTGCTTTAAGCTGTTGGGAGCTGCTCATTATATTTCTAACAGGAATTGACCCGTTCATCCCACCAGATATTCTAGTGCTAAATTCAGATGTGGTGAGTCCTTCAGAAGGAATTTGTGCCACATCAGAGTTGGATGTAGGAGATACAATATTTGTTCTTCGATTACGGGATATCTTCTGCGGTCTTTGACCCACCCATTGAGCCATTGGAGGAGATGACGAATCAGCTGGTAGGGGACGTTTGCGATTATTAACTCCGGCCAAGGAATGGACCTTATTCACGTTCAGGGGTTGTTCCCAATTCTCAGGTGTCCCAGACATCCGTGAGAAGTTGGGAGAAGAGTTCCCTGCAGATCCAGGGCCATTTCTGTGACCTCTTGAGGCCTTCCCCTTTGTAATGGAACTAGGACTAGACAAATGAGGGTCTTCACGCATATTTAACCTATGAGATGACCCACACACACAATAAAACACTAAATTATGATGCCATTAAAATTATGAACATACGAGCAAATACTAATATATAATATCAAGCAAGGAGTCATCTCAACAGCAGTTAGCACATCTGTACATGTACGTTTGAGCTAAAACATACTTTGAATTTCCCTTCTGGAGTCTTTCCTTGTTCATTCCCGTGAGTTCTCTCGATAAAGAAGTTTTTTCTGATTCGTTCTTTAGTGCCATACGGCCATTCAAGCTCGCAGATGATGGAGATCCATCAAGTTTATTGCTGTTATTAGCACCATTGGAAGACACTGATCTGCAAAACAGGAACGTTAAAAGTGTGCACGACGCAAAAGATAGAATACTAAGCAATATTCTTGAACAATAAGGCGCTGACTGTTGATTAGACCATGGTACAAACATGTGGTGTAAGTCGTGGTATATGTCATTGCGGTAATGGTGGTTGTGCATATCACGATATTTTGAGAGAATTTCATACTATTTAATCATCATACATAAATTAAATGACAATCAGAGAGCAAATGAGCCAAAACTATGAAAATCAGCAAGACGAAGTTGTCTGCTGGAAACGAAGGAAAAAAACTTGGTAGATAAGAATATTACAACTTTTGCCAGGTGAGGAAAATCAATTTCAGATACATGGTCATAAATACTGAATGGAACTTTAAAACCAATAGTTACAGGTAAAGTTACGAAAAAACCTAATTCTAACAGGGGCAGACATTATTCACTCTAGAAAACAATACCTTGTGAATCATTAATTTGCAACAAACAATACCTTGTGAATCATTAATTTGCAACAAACAATCACTGTAATAAAATATGTACTGCTATAAAAGCAAGAATCTGAAATTGATCAGTCAAGTAGCATAGATCCCGTGCTAATACATGGTTTTTTTTAGACTGTACTGTTAGAGAACTTAACTATTACGGAGTAATATTTAACTGCACTTTGAATTTATCTTCAACATCTATAATGGCCAACGTGTGGTATAAAGTGCTAGAATGGAGAAAATTTGACAATCTTACCCTGAATTGTGCTGCTCTACGACTAAGATTGAATTAGGATTATAAACATGTTTACTATTTATACAAAGTACATACAAGTATACAGCTCAAGCAGTACGCAACTACAAAAAGGTCTCCAGACAGTCGATGAGAAAGCTGACCTGAAGCCATGACCATCAGAAGTAATAATGCTTGAGTCATTGCTCGGTCTTCCATGCATTGTCTTTTTAAGCTCCCCATCGCCGTCAAGAGGCCTGGGGAAAACACTGTTCAGAGTACGTTTTCTTTTCATTTTTTTGTCCCATCCCTCGCCAACGGCTGGTAATCTACGAGTGTTCTCTTCAGGCATGTCAGTGCCGCACTCTTTGTCTTTTCCCAACATTTGATGCTGCCTTGAAATACCATTGCTACGTCCCTCTGCCTGATAACACAAATCATCCAAAACAGGTAAATCTGGTATGACAATAACAAATAGAGTCAAATTAATGCAACCCAGATGTGAACCGGAAAAAAGCAATCACAATGTTGAATGTGTCCTTTATTGTCTGAAATTGTCTTAATTGTCGGTCTTTTACCAGTATCATATATTTATATCAAATTTCCCCTCTCCAATATATTGATCAAAAAACTTGAGAAGCTTAAATCAAAATGACTTGTAGTAGACATTTTGGTCTACACATGTGAAAAATGGTAACCATTTTGATAAAACAATTGTTAGTCAAAGTGATCAAGGAAAGTTTGTGGAGCTAATCTGGATAAGAACGCTAGGACAGTTACATCATAACTTATAAGTGTGTGGCCATTGCAAGGGTAAAGCAAGATAACGAATTCTCCAGGATTTTTAATTTGGACACTCTACATTAGTACTCTAGCGTCGCTTTGGTCCTTTGCAGGTGATACTCCGTGTGATTATCTTTTTATAGCGTACTGTGTTTTTTCGTATTTTATAGAACCAATTATCATCCCTATCTTAACATACTAAAGCTGGACATATTTTCTAAGAACAAAATATAAAAATAGGACAACACATGTGTCGTTGACTTCTTAATCTTTTGTACCATAAACTCCATTAATGATTTATTCAATTAACTTTCACTGGGGCTAATAGAGATCACTGGTACTTGAATCACTAATCAATAAACAAGGCCATCTAACACAAGGATCTAATGCCTAACAAGGGAAGTAAGGGAAGAGGTGAAAAGCCAATATCAAGATTCGAGTCCGCTAATCTTTAGACAGCAGCCATTTTTGCCACCATAATCAATCGGAAAAGAGCACTTTCCGACACTGATGACTTGCGGGGGTCAATGTTTTGCAAATGCTTCTACCACGAACAAAACATGTAACACGACAACCTATAAATTAACTTTCTAGATAGAAATAAGCCAGGAACGAAAAAAAAGTAGTCAAGTCGTTCGTATACTAACCCGCAGATCTCCTACTGGTGTGCGCGCACGCTTATTAAGAACAGCATTTTTATTCCTATCCTCTAGCTTCTGAGATGCAAGTTCTGGGGAGCTCCGTTGGGACTGACTTCCCACCTTTAGCAAGTTTGATCCACTAGACCTATCATTTGAGTGTTGCTTCTTTGAGTTGAAGACTTCACTATACTTGTTCAGTTTATTCAATGATTCATCCAATCTTTTCATTCTATTCCTGCAGTTAGAATTAAAATCATTCTAAGCAGCAAAACTCAAAATTCCGCATAGGATCACCTTTTCACTGTAGAAACACAAAACTATGTCAAAACCGTTTAAACATTTTGCGTGCAATTATCTTAGATAAGTACCTGGCCTTCAGAGATCCATCCACTACAGTTGATCTAAAACGTTTAACTTCATCTGTGTTAAAATTAGTCGGGGGCCTCGACTGAGCACTAGCAAATGAATTATCTTCTGAGACATTCCCAAACGTTGAAACGCCTAACGCCATCCTCATTTCACCAGCCCGTGTATATTTCGAAACTCCCATTGTAATTGGCTCCAGAATTAGACACTGGGACAACGGTGGCAATTCCATTACCGGTGAAGCATTTGACTTGGATGTACCAGCTCCCGAACTAAAACTTCTACCGTCACTTATCTCCCGAAAGCTCCCAGACCTATCAAGACCAGGAACTGAATAACTACCCCTCGAACCATTCGAGTAACCTCCAGAAAATCCCGAGTCCTCTGGACTGACAGAACTCACATCAAACTTCACATTTCCAGCCATTAGCTAAACCCGAATACTAAATCATGTCCAGCAAAATTTCACCTCAGATTGACTAACTACCTCAGCAACCAATCCATAACAGTTTACCCACCAAACAACACTTAGAAACCACGATTAAATACCCAAATCCGCACACTTGCACCGGAATTGAACTCAAATCTGTCACAAACAACAACAAATAAATGCCAAAAACACAGACCAATACAACACAAATTTCGCAAAACTAAAAACTTAATATACACTATATTACCACAAATATCACTAATTAACCATCACAATCACCAGTTTTACACTAATCAACGATCACAAAACATTCAATTAATTACATACTGACAGAACTCACGTCAAACTTCACACTTTCAGCCATTAGCTAAAACCCGAAATACTAAATCATGTCCAGCAAAAAATCCACCTGGGATTGACTAACTACCTCAGCAACCAATTCATAACAGTGTAATCACCAAAATACGCTACAAACTGCGATTAAATACTCGAATTCGCACACTTGCACCAGAATTGAACTCAAATCTGTCACAAACAACAACTAATAAATGACTAAAACACACACCAATACAACAGAATTCACAAAACTTAAACTTAATCATACACTTCGCTACCACAAATTACACTCATTAACCATCACAATTACCGATTCTACACTAATCAACGATCGCAAAACATTCAATTAACACGAAATGCTAAAATCAAAATCAAAATCAAAATGAAATTCAAATTCAAATTTAAATTCGAAAATGAGAAACCAACTGAATCAACCTGAACTACTAAAATCAACTTAAAACACACAAAACAAACCCTAAATCCTGCCAATATTTCAAAACCCTAATTCTTCAACAAAATTGCAAAAATTAGGGGTTTTAACAAAGATTGAAAATTGAGCTACCTGAAATCAATACGGATTAAAATTAGAATGTAAGAAGCTGAAATTAATCTGGAATTATAATTTGATTAAGCAGCATTCACCGATCGAGGAGAGAGAAAGAGAAGGAGATCGTACGTACGACGAACGAAGAAGAGTTCGTAGACGGACAAAAAAAATTAGTACGGGTAAAAAAATGGGAGCTTTTTTCTTTTTTTTTCAAGGATGTTGACACGGCGATTTTTATGTTATCCACGGGAGTGTTGGCCGGATAGTGAGAATGAGTGGAGTTGAATTAGGAAATATACTCCCGTGGAAGAGGAGAATATGATCGTGGATTGAACTGTTGAATTATTACTTGAAGTGAATTATTTGAACTTTGTAAAAAAATACTCGTATTTATTTAAGAGATTCTCTACGGTATATTCTTACGTTTTTTTCCAATTTTAATATATTTGATACTTTTTCGATTTTTTAGTTTTAAATCATTATGTAATATTGTTTTGAATTCTCGTTATATTTCCTTAAATGCTTGAAGTGTGAAATTTTAAGGTTTAAATTTTCAAATAAAAATGTATAGCACGTGATGACTATACTGGCACCTCTACGTGTTATGGATGAGTCATTAACTAGAACTGGCCAAATATAAAATTTTGGTTTTGTTTTTTCGACTAAAACTATCTGAACTGGCTTGAACTTATTGGACTTGAACTAAAGTGATAGGTTGATTTGTGAAGAGAATACATGAACTTTACTAAATGAAACTTAACTAGACTGAACTAAACTAAATTGAAATTAAGTCCAAGAGACAATACCTTAAACTTGTAAGTTTTGAACATTTGTAGAACATTTTATTGCGTTCAGAGTAGGCATGTCAAAACCAGACCGACCCGAAAATCGACCGTAACACGAGTCCTGAGTAACCTGTAATTTTTTTTAACATGAACACGAAAGATAAACGATTTTGATCCGTAAACGGCATGTCAAAACGCGCCTCGCAGCAGGTTAATCATTGGGTTGAGAAAATACTTTTTGTTTTAAATATACAATGTCATATAACTATTTATAACTTAAGTACTCGTAGATTTTTGAGGAGAAATGTGTATATATATATGCGGCATATCATGTCATCACCTTAAAGTGTGTGTTACACTGTCGCTTTCACTGTAGTATCGCCAACTGATCACTTTGTACCACATGTCACGTCATCACATTGAAGTGTGTGTCACGTTAACATTGCCACATCATCACCTCAAATCACATGTCACGTCATAATTGTTATCTCATTTAGGTCTCATTGTCGTACTAAGCGAATTAGCGAGGGCGAACAATGGTGATGATGGCGAGAATTGTGACAATTAAGTTGACTAAGACGAGTAAGAGTAAAGAAGATGTGTAAATTGTAAGAATTACGATATAAAAAAGTTTTATAATTTGCGGGAAAAAGATGTTGATTGACTAATTTTGTTGCCTGAACCCGACCTGAAACCCGTTTTCACTTGACCTATATTTTACCCGATCCGAAATAAACTTGGCTCATATTTTACCTGAATTCGTATCTACCTTAACTCGTAATCCGCGCGTTTGACCCGTTTTATAGGTCTAGTTTAGAGGTGTCTTATGTGGTTGGATAAATAAAATTGGTTGTAGTACTTCTTATTGTATTGTTCTCTTGGATTGAATTTTGTAGATTCAAATTTTAGTCAAATGTGGACATATTATTTTGGAAAGTTCAATTTAAATTAGATTTATTTTTCGTTATATTATGTGTTTTATCATGGTTATGTCCTGTTTTTAAATTATTATTAGATGGGTAATTAAACTGTTTTATTTGAATTTGAGTTGAGTAGGAGCACTGGGTCGGAAATAGTATAAAGCAGGCTACTTTTGCGACAATAATAAAGACCAATTTGGCCGTTTCTAAATTAGAGTCCAACGTGTTAGTTAGTATTTAAATTTTTTAGGACATAATAAGTGAGAGTCCTATACGTCACAACAACCTAGCTAGACACCCGTACTCTGTGTGCGACATAACACGTAGGACTGTCGCTCGGCGAGCGAGTATATTTGTCCATGCACCAACTCTTCGAGATAGATTTGATTATTTTTGTTGTTGAGAGGAAATCGAACCCATGACCTCCACGTCTGAACTAACATTCTAACCATTGAGACACTTAAAGATTAATGACTATTTGGGTAATAAATATTATTGACAACTTGTAAAAATTGACAACTAGTATAAATACAAGTTTGATCTATCAAACTCAATTTCACTTGAATTTTTCATGTAATCTTAACAAAATAGATACATATTTAACTATCGTCCTACATAAAAGGTGGCTAGCAGGCGAGGTTTGTTCCGATCTAGCTAACTACGGGTTGGCATGCGATATATGGTCTAATCTTAGCTTTGGGAAAGGGTGGGACGGGTTGGGTTCATTTGTGATTCAAAATAGAGTAACACTTGTATTCACTTTTCATCCCTAAATAAGAAGTATTAATCTACTTTGAAGGAGTGTTTGATTTCTGTTTGAGACTTGTTTATCACATACTTACACCCTTAAGTGTCATCCGTTGCTTTTCGAAATTTGTGTAGCTATTTTACTTGGCCCGATAAACAACTCTTATGATTTACGAAAATATTTGTTCCGGGACCATTAAATCCCGAAAATCATGTCTTATGTACTTAGATTTGAGTCATTTGAGAGTTCGTACCAAGTCATGTTTGTTTTTTCTAGATTTTTGTACCAAGTGTCTTAAGTCCCTTCATGAGTTACCGTATTCGATCTCAGCCATAAATAACAAATTGTAATATATTTTATCACATAACGACACACTTAAATGTTATGTGTTCTTCTCATAATTGGTGAGGCTGCTTTAGCTAACCCGAGGAACATTTCGTATAATTTTTGGACGTTTTTGTTCAAAGATTCTGAAATCTTGAAAATCGTGTATTGTAAACTTTAATTTGAACCGTTTAGGAGATTGTACCCGAACTTTGTTTTTCTCCCATTTTCTCTACCTCGTGTCAAAAGTCGTTTTTATGTGTTACCGTATTCGATTTTACGACCTAAATAAGAAATATTCATCGATGTTTAAGTAGACCTAGCAAAAGCAACCCAACCCGATTGACCTCGCCCGAAAACGCTGACTTGAGATTTGAAATTGACCTGAACTACACTCGAAGGTGGCCAGAAACCCGACCCAAACTTTATTGACCCGTAATTGACCCATTCCGAAACAACCTAACTCGAACATGACGTGACAAAACATAACTCTAATTGAGGCAAAAAGATTTGAAATGAATTTTTCTCTCTTATTCATCGACCCAAAATATCCTACCCCGTTTGACCCAAACCTAACCCGACCCATACAAACCCGAAACCTTTGAAAGTCCCGAACTAACCGGACCTAAATTCGACCCGATTAACCCATTTGTCAGGTCTAGATCCGAGATCCACAATCATTTGTAGTGGTGGCCGGTGGGCTTAGAATGGGCCATTGCTGTCTTTTTACTTCCTAGCGGGTCAAACCCGGTTCATAATTTCCCACTTCCTACTGCACAAGTCCACACTCCTCCTCTCTTTCTCCTCGCCGTCTCTCCATCGCCATTCACACACGAACTCTGCTACTCTACCTCATGGCGGCCTTCAACCATATTCGAGACCTTAACGACGTCGCATTGAAGCCACGATTACTTCGCAACCTCGTCAATGAACATCTCCCTACGGAAACGACACCGTTTCGTAACCCTGCTGATATCGCCGACGTCGTTTCCGCCATTAAAACTCACCAGTTACTTTCCGAAGAAGTTTTTACTTCTGACCAGAAGCTCGTTTCTTCTTGGAAGTCCGCCATGGATGTCTGGCTTAATCGTGTTCTCCTCCTTGCTCGCACGAATTCGGTAATTATTCGTGTTTTTTCGATTACTTGTCACTTTTGGCATTACCATTCTACGATTCTAGGACGCATAGAGCTACTGAGTTACTGAGCGACTATATGGTAGCTTATGCACGTCATTCATTGCTATCGTTAAGCGAGGTAGTAAGCCCTACTATATAGCCATTATTATACGCTGTACAAACGGTTTTACAGAAGACTAACGGTTAGAAGAGTTGCGCCTTCTAATTGAGTGCTCATTCCGTCTTCTTTACGCGGTTTGAGTCGTCGTTTGGTTGCGTAATAAATTAGAATTCATGTGATTTAGAAATGGTTGGTTGTATATCGGACTTGTAATTCATGTAGGCGTTCCCACTTACGACATGGGTTATGGGGGAATTGCAATTTATGGGAAGTTCTGAGTCACATGAACTAAACAACTTGCCCATTTTGCAATCCACAGGAATAGAAATTTGTGTGTTTTTCAAATGGTAAAAAGATACAGTACTTCAAAGCTTAACTGTTTTTGTGGGTGTTTTGTATGCAGTGTTATTTTTCTCCATGGAAGATTTTTGTACAACAATGTAGATAGTTTTGTACGAATAGTCAGGAGGGTTGCTAATTTGCTATCTACCTTCTCCCTTTGCCCTCTTATAATCGGTTAAATAAATATATATCACGTGGGGTTCGGATGAGGCAAAATATATAATATAATAACCGAAATCGATTGTGAGAGAAGAAAGTAGACGATAAGGTAGAAAAGAGAATGTTGATAGTATTCCTCAATAGGCAAATGGGAAAAGGAGGGAGTATAACTTTGGGAGAAATTTATTTGAAGAGAGAATGAGAGCTTTATGGAGAAGTTGCAGTTGATCAACTTAGCCGAAATGGTTTTTTGCATATAGGTTTCATGTTAAAGTAGACAATGAAATGATGCTTCAGTTCTGGCTGTGTGAAACAGTTTGTCTTTCGATGGAATGATAGTGTTTCAGGGTGACGTTACCTTGCCTTCGCTTTTTTATAGAAGTCTTTGGGGCTTGTTTTGTTACATTTGAAGCCGAATAGATAGATTTTGAGTGTTCCCGTATATGAAACTCATACAAGATTTTCCTTTAAGACTTTAGCACACTATTTTAAATAGTGATTAATGTCCTCAAATCTAATTGACTTTACAAAAACATTTGTAGCCAGATAAAAGTTGGGCTGGAGTGTGCCTGTTGGGTGTGACGATCACCCGATGTAGCCCAGAACGCTTTCTTTCCTCATTCTCAGACTGGTTTAATGTGCTCGTGCCACATATTCAGGTATGGCCCTGACTATGTTATGACATTTGCATTAATATGTTAGAAGAACATCGACACATGTTTAAAAAGAAAGAAGGTGGAACCTAAATTTGTCTCTTTGAGTTTAAGGATTTTCGTTTTACTGCAAGAAGGGAAGTTCCCATTCTTTTCTCTGATCTCTAAAATCCATTTTTTTTGAAGTTTGAATTGCAAATGTATCTAGTTTTATACAGGTGGATGAAGGGCTTGTCTAGTATGAATATTAGTTTGAGGGCTTGTCTGTTTTTTTGTTTGCTTAAATTTTAAAGTTCAGTTTGAATTAATCTTAAGGGTGAAACATAGTACCTTGAATTTTTGTATTATGCTTCACCCTCCTTGTGTTTTTCACTTTTCCCTTTCTGTATTATCGCATTTTGAGGTGTGCGACACCCATCGACGGTTCTAAAGGATAATTGATGTCGGCCGACCCCAAATCATTTTAGGATTAACGCACTGATGTTGTTGTTGTTGTTGTTGCTGCTGCTTAAATTTTAAAATTCAGTTTGAATTAATCTTAAGGTTGAACGGTCTATTTGTAGCAAATCCAATCATGGCTTGGGGACTGTCGACTGTAATAAAAAATCATAGGCTGAAATCAAACCCTTTTTATCCTAATTGTAGAGCTGTTTGCTTTTAAAGAAAGGCTCTTTAATGTTCGCGAAAGGAAATTCCAGAATTCCAGATCTAGATTAGACCTGTGGTACTAAGGAGAAAAATTATGCTGAAGGTGTATATGGGTCTCATTCGTTTAGTGTCTTTTGTACATCGAAATCACCTGTTCATCATCCTTTTGATGATGACCCTTTCCTATTTTAAAAAGAAAATAACAATTAATGTAATGTGTATTGGTGTTTCGTGTGAATGATGAGAACACCTGTATATGAACCTACCTTAACTGACATGTTTGTGTAAAGTGGATTGTAGTTTGATATAGAGCATTACATATTGATATTGGTGTCTTTATTAGCAATCTGGAGGTTCGGAAACTGTGAGGGTAGCTTCCTGTGCTGCTGCATCAGATCTGTTGACAAGGTTGGTGCTTCCTGTTCATCCAACATTATCTCTGCCTGCTAGTGTCTCTTTGTTAAAAAATGACCCTGGAAATTTTAAATATGCACTCATATATTTCATTATCTTAATTTTGGTCATATATCGTATGTAAAAATAGAAGACTATTCCGGAAAGTTCTTATGTGCTTTAGTGTTATGTTTGTGACATTTGGATTGCTTATCCTGGATCATAGGCTTGGGGGATTTTCTAACATAAAGAAGGATGGAATCTCCTGTGCTGGAAAACTTGTACAGCCGATCCTAAAGATGTTAAATGGGGACGTGACACAGGACATATCGGTTAGTATTTCGAGCTCCACACATCTTTAATGCTGAATATCTTACTATTTGTAGTGCAATTTTGAGCTTCGAGCTGTTGACAAGTCACTGCAGAAGGAGTAGAATCACAAATAACTAAAGTGAGTGTTTCTAAAGAGAAGAGAGGAGGGGGGGGGGGGGGGGGGGGGGTAGGCAGAAGGAGCTCTTGACCTGAAAATGCATCCTCAGTGATTGGAGATACTTTGGTCGCTTTCCACTAGGTTATCGTTTGGTCAGAAGAAGAAAATGACAGTTTTGTCAGTCCTATTCCTTGGAGTCCTTCCTGACTAACTCATGGTTAGCAATAATTTTCGCCGACAAAAAAACTTCAAATTTGTTTCAGTTCTTTTTGGAATGGTAATGAATCCACAACAGTGGTACTGAAGGGTGGTTGTGTTAACATTGAATTGGAGATGAAAAAAAGGGTAAGTGGGCTTTAGATTATGAAAAGTAGAGTCAAATATAAATAACTTAACCAGCACCACTACGCATCACTACCCCCATTACCATCAGGGGAACTTCTCGACTATCCAAATTTCCAACCAACAAGATTAATTGCTTGATGCCAAGATGTGAATTGTGGGCCTTTTTGTTCACTTTACTGAATGGGAACATAATTTGTATAGGCCTTTAAATAGTCCTTAGTGAAAGGAGATCCTCCTCATGCATCTATAACAGTAATGGTGATTGTTTGTCTTTGCATTTTTAATTCTAGTTATTTTCAAAACTTATTTGATATTGCTTGCAGGAAGTAGCAGCCGAATTGCTGTACACGGTGTTGACCTACTTCCCGTCTTCATTTCATCGTTGTTATGATAATGTGAGCACACTTCATCCTGAATCAGTCTTTTTGCAGGACAGTTGCGGGGTTACTATAGAGATAACATGCCTGAGCTTAGTTTTTTGGTTACCCATCCACTGATGTTCAAGGCAATGCTATACCAATAAGGCGCTAAGTCGCTAAGAAATATGAGATGAATCAGGGCATAAAAGTTTTGAATTAATACATCAGATCTCTTTTATCTGCATTTAAGTGGTTTTAACAATGTTATAGCAGAAGGTTTAGAATTCATTTCTGACTATTTGTGCTTTGGAGATTGCGCTGTAGTTTTGGAGAATGGTTTGATTTATGTTAAATTGTGTTAACCTATACACACTCAATTTCACAGGCTGAAGCTGCTATTGTGTCAAAAATCATGTCTGGAAACTGCCATTCCAGTTTGTTGACGGTGCCAACCTTTTTTATTTCGCTGTTATTTAAGATACCAGATTATTTGGTACGTTATAATTTACTTAATAAACAGAAAGTTACTTTCTCGATGGTATTTCTCTTCAGAAACTTGCGTGCTGCTTAGCATCACTTCCAAAATCAAAGGGAGATGAAGAAAGCTGGTCTCTGATGATGCAAAAGATATTGCTAGCCCTGATTGCTCTTTTTGATAGTGCGTTAGAAGGTCTAGAAGAAGGTATTTACTAATAGGCAATCTCAGACTTGCATTTTTGTAAGTACAGTGAGTCAATGTGAATAATAGCTTTTGCCAACCATGTAGATTCAACACGTAGCAAGGCTGTTACACTATTGGTTCCTCCAGGAAAAAGCCCTCCACCACCTTTAGGAGGGCAAATGATTGGAGGACAGGCAATTGACAGTGGGGACAGGTCTCTGCCATCTGTAGTTTCAGTCATTTCATGTCTGGTGCAGTGTTGCTGCATAATGCTCACAAGTTCTTATCAGGTTCAGGTATGTATCTCTTATTTAGCCTTGCCTAAATATTTCTTTGTATATGATATTTTTATACTCCCTCCCTCCATTCATGTGGAGTGACAATATTTCTCTCTGTCACGAGTTTTATGAGGACAAGTTGAAATGTTGTCAGGTGGAAGGTTAGTGCAAGTAAGAAAGTGAATGGATAGTAGTATCCACATACTTTCGGGATGGTACAATGGTCTTTTGTTCTGTCAAGATGTATTTATAAAGCAGAAATGTAGTGAATGTCTTCTGAAATAAGAAATGTAGTGTGATTTGAATGACTTAAAAAGGAAAATGTAGTGAATTTAAATGAATGGAGGGAGTTATATTCTTAGTGAAAGTATAATATTCTACCCAATGTTATGGGAAGTCACCTATTGACATATGTTGGCTTGTGTTAGACATTTCTGGATTCTCAGTTCATTACCTTTCCTCTTGTTTTAAGCATAGGTAGTAGTTCCCGTTCGCTCATTATTGGCTATAGTTGGAAGGGTTTTGATGGTAAATGGATCTTTATCTGAAGCCTTACAGCCATTCACAACTGCTATGCAACAAGAGCTAGTTTGCTTACACCTTCCCGCTCTACACCAAAATGTGTTGGGGGTACTTGATGCACTTCAAAAGGGTTTACACAGGTTAACTATTGTGCTAGATTGTTACGCATTCATGTTCTTAGTTATGATGTAATGCTCGTTTGCCTTGTATACTTATCCTTATGTTTTTTCTGCAGCCAAGTGTTACCTCATGCACCTGAAATTGTATGGATTTTGATAAAGTACTTTGAACGATGCCAGCTGCCGGAACTAAGGACTAAGGCTTACACAATTTTTAAAACATTATTGATCTCAATGGGGGCAGGTAGGTTAAAGCAAGTTTTTACTATAACTATTTGGTCTTGAATGTATTGTTTATCTTCCTTTCTTTGAGTCACCAAAAGTATCGATTTGTCCAAGTTGCCAATGATATTCAAGACAAGCGGACCTATGGTGATATTAATTCTCTTTTATTTATATCCAGCTTTTGTGGGGGGAAAGCGTCTTAGTCACTTGTTGATATTGATTCTCTTTTTTTGAGAAAACTTTGAAGTAGTTTTACCCATGTTTTAAGTATTTTGCAATGTTTTCCTCACATCTTGTGATCTACTTCTTTGGTTCTTTGATTTCACCATTGCACTTTGTCCCTCAATTCTTTGGATTCTCACCATTTGTCTTTTGGGTGAATTTCTGCTTCTTTGTTTTTAATTTTTTTTGAAGCATAATTATATTAAATCCCTCTTCTAACTTGCTTTTACCCTTAAGGATTCTGTTTTCTTGGTGTTTTCGGTTTTCCTCAAACCCAAATCATAAGAAATCACAGAATCAGAGGAAGTAGTCTAGCCAATTTTGGGGCCAAAGAAGGGCTGCAAGATTAGGTTGCTGATTTTACTATGGTTTTTGAAACTCGACTCAAAAGGCTGGTGTGTCCTTGATAAATTTTCTGCTGCCCTGTTGTTGCAAAAAACTCTGGTTGTAGGAATCAGGCTTGATGCTCGAGGAGAGATTCTCTCTTTTTCGAGTGTGCTTAAGTGATGATGTCAAACTTCTTACAACCACTTTTCTCCCCAATGTATCACACTGTTAAGTTTCTTATGGATTTCAATATTTCATTGTATCTCCAGCACTTATCGGATTTGTCAAGCTGTGACCTATTCTTTTGCTCTGTACCCTGATCCATCTGTCATTCGACTGATTGTATTCTTCTCTTTTTGATGCTTCTTTATATATACATCAGGAATGGCTCTATACATATCTCAGGTAGTGATCGACAATGGAATGACTGACCTGAAAGTTACAAATTTTAACTGTGATAAAGAACTTTCGAATGAAGTATCTGCCGAACCATCTCAATGGCATCATAGGAAGAAAAGAAAGCAGGTATCTACTAGTGAGCCATTGGTTAAACAACAGGCTTCATTTTCCCCGGAAGTGAATGTACGACAAGAGCACCAAGCATCTGTTTCTTTGAAAATAGCTGCCATAGAGGCGTTGGAGGCACTTGTGATTGTGGTATGTTTATTTATTTACATACTTTTTGTGCCAAGGCATTAGCATTTGCTACCAGAAAAGATGCTATGTCATTCTTACTAGGTTTCTGCTGGCTTGGAGCTTTTCAATGACAATGATTTTCCATCTTGCTTGTGATCCTTTTGATGGGCCCTCTTATCGGCTCATGTGTTCCGAAATCTATATTTGGTAGTGGTTTTGAACCTTTGATATGTTGTGTGGATATATAAGACCTGCAGTAGTTGGGATTCATACTTTGTATAGTTAAAAATACTCCCACATTCTTACATGTCAACTTTCCACATTACTTAGTTCCTATAGTCCCGAATTCGTAGCTTAAAATCCCAGATAATTAGAGGAGTATTCCTCCATGACCAACAAAGGAAACCCTCTGCCATAGGCACGCTGTAATATTTTATTTCAAACCTACAAGTGTTCTTTATTATGTCCATCCACATCAAAAATAATCTGTGTGCAAACTTCAGAATAGTCGATGAATAGTACTCCCTCCATCCATCTTTAGATGTTGCTTACATTATTGATTATTCAGATGTCACTTGCATTAATCAAGATCCAACCTTGACTAGAAAGATTTCCCAAAGTAGACTTTGCAAAAATGTAAACGGCTGACAATATGAAAGCACATTTAATACCGAAAGCTGTAAAGAATTGAAAGCATTATATTTGGTCCACGTTTTCGTCAATATCATTGAGATCCTAATTCCTTCTCTTGCTAAAGATTTGGAAGATGGAGTAATAATCAGTTTAGACCTTGTATTTTCCATGAAACTGATAGAAAGTTTTGACAGACAATAATGTTGATGATTTGCGCTAGGAAGGCAGATTTTTAGGCAGAATGCTTCATTGATATGTCCTTTCCCTCCCTTTTTATTCAGAAGGGAAGTCGGTGACAGTGGTAGGATTTAAACTGTTTCTGAAAGAATTTTCGAGGGGTTCAACCTGGAACCAACTTTTCTACATATCATTTGCATATACATTACCGTTCATGGATAACTAAGGCCCTCTTCTGTTCTTTTCGGCTGAAACGAGCTGAAATGAATTAAATGGAGTAGGGCTTAATTGAACTAAATTGAGTGAAATTGAGGTGAAAGTAAATTTAGTTGAATTAAAAGTTAATTTTGTCAAGAGATTAATTGAAGCTTAACGGAATACAACTAAGCAAAACTGAACTAAGCTGAAATTAAGTCGGGCCTAAGTGCTTAAAATTTATTTGTCTTCTCTGCCATCATTGAGTGTTGAAGTGTGTGATATCAGTTCTCTTGTGAAGGAATGCTTGCTAGCTTTGGTTGTTTTTGTCGGGTGTTCATATCCATTGGGTTGGGAAGGGTTCGTATTTATGCATTATATCGGAAAAATAATGTCAATATAAAAAATGTTTCAAAAAAAATGGGATTCAAGTACTATGGAGTATGGAGGTCTCTTTTTGGTTGAGAAGGAAGCAGTGGATATCCCTAATAGGTGTGGGTGTGCACTGTGCACTTTCAAATTAGCTACTTTAGATTTCTTAACCTAGTGGTTAAGATGTAGGTAGATGTAATGGACATAGGTCTCAGTTTCAAAGCTAAGAGTGCCCATTTTGAGGTGGATTCGCAACAATTACACTGAAATTACTGAGATCAGGCTGCGACATTCGATTGTGGGGACAACTCTCAAACATAAATTTAATACCGTGATTGTGAGAATGTCTTAAATTTGAAATGTTTGGAGCAAGATTTAGGTCTGGTAGTTTTATAGAAGCATCAATTAATTTCCTATTGTAGCTACCTCATTTGCACTATTTGACGTGTCTTTTCAGGGTGGTGCTTTGAGGTCGGACAGTTGGAGGAGTGATATTGATAGTCTCTTGATGGCAGTTGCGACGAATGCTTGTAAAGGATTCAGGAACCATGTTGGCAAGCCTACCCTTTTGAGTGGGACTGGGGCAGCTTCAGAGGATTTCCAGCTTGTGGCGCTGCGTGCACTCTTGGCTTCTCTCCTTTCTCCAGCCAGTGTTCGACCACCTTACCTTGCTCAGGGTCTTGATCTTTTTCTCAAAGGTAACTTTGGCGTGGAAAAGTTGTTCAAATCTCTGCTTTATATACCATTTATCGTAATGAGTCAAAGCATTTCAATAGTGATTTGGGATAGTCAATATGGGTTTAACAGCTCCATTATACTAAATGCTTGCCACTAATGCATCCTTGAGATTTACTCCCTCCGTCCAGTCAATAGTGATAACTGTTGATTGGGAACAGAGGGAGCATCTTTTTTTTATTCCTTAGGAAAATCTGTTTACTATTAATGCATTATTCTTAATTAGTAAGTCTTGCTTGCGACGGGTCATTATTTGTGACGGATATTTTGTGAGGTAAAATGGATATAAAATGAGTTAGTGGAGAAAGGGGACCACAGGAATAGTGTGGTAGAGAGAGAAAAAGTGGGTATTTTGTGAGAGAAAATGGTATCCGTCACAAGCTTGCGACGGATAGTGCCGTTGCAAATAAGAATTTGTGATTCTTAATATGTTAATTAAGCTTTTTTGGCTTCTGTTACAAATGGAGCTGAAGACTCAATATTCTTTAATCTAGAATACGAAGGAAAAAAGCAAAAGGACTCACTAAAGTGGCCTCACTTCGTTTTCTTATGATTTTAGCCTTTAAGTCGTCATTTGCTCGAGGGCTGTGTTGTATTCTTAATTACACTACTGACAGATTTCGCATTTCAGTTCAGACCAACTTTCTAATTTCCCGAGAAACTTTAAACCAGTATAATAATGTTTAGGGGTGCGTGTCTAGTTTATCTAGCGTCTGTTATTTGTCTTCTTCAAAATGAGGATTAGCTATCCTCTGGTAGCATTACGGCATTACCCATAAATTGCTCCTTCAAGATTTAATTTTATTTAACAGGTAAGCAAAATGGCGGAGCTAGAGTTGCCGAATTTTGTGCCCAGGCTCTTCTAGCCTTGGAAGTGCTTATACATCCAAGGGCGCTTCCTCTTGTAGACGTACCCTCGCAAACAGAGAATAGCTTCTCTTCTGGTGGCTCAAAACACAGGCAAACGCCTTGGGATAATAATGTTCTTGGAGATTATCCTGATGTTTACGACGTTCTGGATTACGTCAACATGGAAGATGGTTTCAGATCTGAAACCCTAGACATTTCCCAACCCCGAGAGCCCAATGTCTTAGATGGTTTGTCGGACAAGGTTGCGCCATCAAGCTTTAACGATAAAATAGAGGGACATAAGGATCTAGTCATGCTAGATGCGCCAGTGCCACATTGCGCAGAGCCCGACCAGATGCTATCTGACAATGTTCCTCTTAGTGTTGACGCTCCTGTGCTGCCAGCTGATCCCTCGTCAGATCTAAGAGCTGAGGTTGAAAAGGCCGTTACCTGTAATACTTCACAGGGTTCACAAAAACGTAAGTTGGACGATGATGGCGAATCATCTGATTCGTTTCCTGATATTGTTGACGCAGATCCAGATACAGATTCGGATTGAGCAGATGGTTTTAATAGAGCGGCTCCTTGTACCAAACAATGAGTATTTATTTGCTGCAAAAATTTTGACTAATTAATATTGTACGATAATCCAGATTGTTAGTTTTAGATCCTTTTTTTAGAGGACGCCATATCACAAGAATATGTTAATTACTTCATTAGTTGGAGAATTATGATCTATTGTCTTAAATCTTTGAAGTACGAGTAATTAGATTCGGTTTTTGGAAGAAGGGTTCGTTTGATCAAGTTTAGGTAAAACAGTAAAATGGTGTAATTCGGAAACTTAATGGAAAAAATGTATGTGAGAGTTTTGACCGATCTTTAGTTTTTACGAACTCAAATTTTTTACAACATTAAAAAGCAACCTAGTCTTAAAAGGTTAAATGTTATCCACATGGACAATTAGCAATAAGTAAATTATAAATTCGATGTATTTCTATCAACTTTATAGTTTCTATGCATTATAATAAAAAAATTGAGTTCATTTAAATTAATATTAAGGTAAAAAAAAGTACAATAAAACTAAAAAAAGGTTATAAATTTGACTTTTTTAGTAAAAAATTAAAATCTACTCCCTCTGAGTCACATGTTGGCTTCGGATTCCCTTTGATGCGAGTTTTTTATGATCCAAAATCAATTCAGTGTGGGGGTTTTTTGTTTTTTTGTGCAAAAAAGCAAAGGAACAAACACGGTGACCCAGATCGAATAACTTGTAAACTCTAATAAAATTAGAAAAAAATACACATGCTAAAAGAAATTAAAATCTTGTTTCGGCAATTTTTAGGAAAGAAATACCGTGTAACTAAGTGTCTCTCACTCTCTGTTACAAAACATAAAAGTATAAAACCATGGACACAAAACCAAAACCCTAAACCCATTTCTCTTTCATTTCTTCCTGCAGTTCATTCCACACTGCTACTTAGGTAAACGCATTTGCTCTTTCCAATTTAGTTTATTACTTTTAATTTTCATATTTTTGATTCTTAAAATGTCTAATTATCCATTCAAATCACTCCTTTATTTCCTGCAAATTAGGTCAATTGCAACAAAAACTTTAAAACCAGTTGCAACAGCAACTGAACTAGTATCAAAATCAAATTCCCAGAAAAAAAGTGAAGAAATTTCTTCAGAAAAAGAGCAATCTGCGATTACCCTTTTCAAAAAACATCATTTTAATGATAATCAGATTGCTATTATTGCAAAAAAGACTCCCCAAATTCTTAGATTGAATGTAGAATCAATTCTTGAACCTAAATTGAAATTCCTTAATGAAATTGGGTTTGTGGGTAGTTTCTTACCTCATTTTATTGTTCTGTATCCGTCATTTTTGCGGTGTAGTTTGGTTAATCAGTTGATTCCGAATTATGAGTATTTGAGAGAGTCGATAAAAATTGACCAGGCCACGAGTGTGGTTGTTGTTAGGAGGGCTCCAAGGATATTGACATTTGATCTTAGGAAGATTTTACAGCCTAATGTAGAGTTTTTGTTAGGGGAAGGAGTGCCAATGAGTAGTATTTTGAAACTGTTCACGTCTCACCCTAACCGTTTGCTTATTCCTATTGGTAGGATTCGGTATGGGGTTGCGACTGTTAGAGAGTATGGGGTTGAGCCGAGTGAGAATAATTTTATTTATGCTCTTATCACGGTTTTGTCAATGAGTGAGTCGAATTGGAAGAAGAAAGTGGAAATTTTTAAGAGTTTAGGGTGGTCTGATAAAGATATTGCATCTATCATGGCACGTAATCCCGTTTGTTTGAGGTTGTCCGAGGAGAAACTGAGGCGCACCTTTGAGTTTTTTGTTAAAACTATGGATCTTAAACCGGAGTATGTGATTAATAATAGTGTAGGCCTATTTACATATTCGTTGGATAAAAGGACTATTCCAAGGTGTAAAGTCGTTATGGCATTGAAAGAGATGAATTTGCTGGAAGGCTTCAATATGCGGTCATTACTCGCTATGAATGAAGACAAATTCTCTCAAAAGTTCATATTGAACCATCCAGCCCATTCTTCGAGTCTTTGGAAGCTCTACCGGGGTGCTGAACCTGTCTGATTATGAAGTAAGTCCATCTAAAGTTCATTTTTATTCAAGTTTTAGTATATATGTTCAAAACATTAGTATCCTGATGATTGTTGAATCTTTTTGATTTTACATTGTTGCCTTTAACTGAATGACCTAAATTCGCTTATTGGATTGATTTTTGTCAGCAGTAGCCAAATCTATAAGCTTCGTGCCATGGTTACGACAAGGAAATCAAGTGACCATGTTTTTGATTTTGCATTATTGACCTGATACATTATACCCTAAGAGTTACTCTAGCACTTCACCCCGGTTGCGTGTCGTGGGCGCGACACTTGAAGAATCCAGCCCAACACAACACTTCCACACTTTATTTTAGACCCAAAATTGAAAACATTGCAGAAAATAAACGTATCCAACAGTACTAAGAGACAGTGCCATGTCCGAGAGTCTGATAACATAGATTTTAGGTCATTTTTTATATGTATCTATAGAGTCATATTGAAGTCTTCTGGTGGATGCAAGCCAATTTTCAGTGATCAAGAACGTGATTAAATATGAAGATAATTGCTCATTTCTTGTGGGACATCTTAAGTTGCATATATATGTTTAATGAAATTCGGTTCTTGTTGGAGGCCTAATTAGGTTCTTGTTGAACAATGTATCTTGCGTTGTCGCTAATAAGGCGTTGAGTAGTGCTAGTAGAGATTAGGGTTGAAGCAGGCATTCGCCCAAGAGCTTTTGGTTCTACGTCTGACCTCCGAGGTTGTCTGTGGTTTGTTATTTGTTTACGGAAAGCCAACCAAGGAGGTCATTCAACTTAACAAGGACCTTGTAGTGTTGGCGTAAATAGCATTTTACCCTAATTCTTTGTAGATCATCAGCAACATTTTCAGCTTTCAATAATGTCGGTGGTTCTAACTCATTTGAATAACTCGGCAATTGACTGTGTTCCGTCAATCATACTGCTTTTTTGTGAATTTGAATACTCAAACAATACTTAAAAGAGAGTTGCGCATAGTTCTTACAACTAATTTGTCTGACTTTAATTACCCAATTAATGGGTAAATGAGTCCGTCTCACACTTGTATAGTTATAACTTGTGAGACAATCTCCGGGGAGACTAACTTCTCAGTTTTTAGTGTCTGATATTGTTGACTCGAGTGTTTCGTACTTGCTAATTTGCTAATTGCTCGAGTCTTGAGGTGGAATTTTAGGTCGCCATGGTTTTGAGGCTTCTTTCGGTTGTCATTTCTCCTTTTACTTTACATTGTTAGTTACTCCTTAGTACAAAGTATATTGCTTCTTCGAAAGTAATGAACCATTTTTGTTTTGACAAATAAATTAGATGCACGTTTTTTTACCCCCTTCTCGAAACTGATCTTAGTTTCAATCCTGGTTGTATAAGTGTATGGCCAAGCCACAAATAAATTTACCGCGTTTAAATATAAGAACCATCTAAGTGTTCCTACAATCCTACACGGCTACACCTAACTACCCATTTTTCTGTTACAGATTGATGAACCATTAAAGAGGTCGCTTACTGAAGCTTATGTCTTGGCTGGGTGCTATAGTTGCAAATTTCCAATGCAGAGAACGAAGGATGCATAAACGGAGCTGATTTCGTTCATATCCTCGAATTTGAGTTCGTTTATTGATATATTCGTGTGAGTTGTAGCTTGTAGGTCCTGAATATATCTCAGTTTGGTGCAACATTCTTGATCCTGCAATTTTCCCATCTCAGTTAGTGTGGCTTATGACTCTGGCATTTTCTCGTTTTGAACGTGGTTGCGGCATTTGCTCGGTTTGAACGTATTTCCGGCGTTTGCTTGTTTTGAACGTGGTTCAATGATTGTGCTGTGTCTAATGTAAAACTAATGTTGCAATCATCCAATTAATTTTTTAATTTCATTCATATGATTTTAATGATTAATAGAAGACATATTTTGTGTTTTTGTTAGTTTATAATCTCGACCTCTCGTCTCTCGTCTCTCGTATTCCCTTTTCCTTTTAAATTCCCATAATTTTTTACTGTGTAATTGTTTTACATTTCTACTTAGGGGCGAGAAATAACACAGAAAATTAATTCTTTTCCCTAAACAATATTTAGATTGGTGAAAGTATAACCCGATAATTATGTGACAGTTACAAGTATTTAGTTGGTGCAATCATCTAAATTTAACCGACAATTTATCAATTTTATTGGAGTACTAGGACATTTGCAAATGAGGGAAATGAAGAGTGGTTGGTGACGAAAAGAGAATCGGGCCTCGATGAAAGAGGTAAGGCATGTAAGAACGAGGGGCATAGGGACGGAAGTAGGGAATACAAGAACGAGGGATATAGGGACATTCCGCTTATGAACGATATGAAAGGAAGCTTATAATCCCGCTAGGAACGATACTGCTGACAACATTTTTTTAAATAGTACGACATTTTTGTCGTATTGTTGATCTTGCCAGGAATGATATGAATGGAAGCTTATAATCCCGCTTCGAGATTTAACAAATAAACAGATACCAAAATATAGTACTTCCTCCATTCATATCCAAACTACACCTATTCCATTTTAATCAATTCATATCCAAACTACACCTTTCCTAATAAAGCCAACAAAATTACTAAAGTATCCTTATGAATATCAATTATTTACCTAAAATGTCATCAAATGACCCACCATTACTCCACCACATACAATAAAAAAATAACATACACACTTCCCATTGTACATTCAATCATATATTTAATAAATTCTTAAAATTTGTGCATAAAGCATAAATACAATTTGGATTTGAATGGAGGAAGTATCACTTTACGTATTTCTTCAACATTAAATTGTTTAAGAATATGCTGCATATCTATATATAATATAAAAATGCAAGACAAAACACGACATTTCACCATTTTACTTTTGAGAAATTCTAGCAAGCTACATCATCATTATCATTATTTAAAAAAAAAAAAAAACTAATAAATTTACAAGCATTAAATGCATATCAAGTTTTTAAATAGCATAACATCATTATTTAAAAAAAAATAAAATAAAAAAACTAAAGAATTTACAAGCATTAAATGCATACCAAGTTTTGTTGTTGCGATAATAATGTCCAATAAAATATATTTTAATTTGTTATGTTGTTAGTTTTACAACCGTTTGTCGTATATTTAAATTCATGTTTTCAATTTGGTGTAATTTAAATGATTCACGTCTGGCAATGTTTTGTTTAGTTTGTCAAGTTTTTGCCATGTTGATGTTGTTTACCTTTGGTTAAAATATTTTTTATATAAGTTTTAAAGCATCATGAAATGTATGTGAATACAAATAAGGCAAAACATTATGTGGGTAATCTGAGGAGGGAAGAAACACAAAAGGCACGAAACTGAGGTAAAATTAAAGTTAAAAAAGCAAGCTAAAAATTATAAGTTATATATGCATGTATTTTTTAATTAAAATATATACTCGAATAAAATAGCGCATATTTTAGGTTAATAAGTTAAAAAGTTTTCAGTGCAATTTTAGATAGCTATTTTGTTCTTATATATTTGTTATCGTATTTAACAAAAAAATTGTTTCATAATTCAAAATATTCATATTTTTTTAAAATACGTAATTGTCTTGTAATATAGATTGTAAATTGACTTGTCTATAAATTGTAATTTCTACAAAAATTTGTTATACATTTATATTCAAACGTTGACATTCAATTTTATGAATAAAAAAAGGTCAAAATTTCAGGAAAAAAAACGTAAAACTATGCCGTGCATAGCACGGGTAACAAAACTAGTTATCAATGAAAAACTTGCTCAAATAAAAAATCGCTGCTTAAAATGTTCGGAATTTAGTAGACAAAACAGAGTCCATATTACCTCACAAAACCATGGACACAAATCAAAACCCTAAACACATCTCTCTTTGATATCACCTTTCTTTCATTTCTTCCTGCACTTCATTCCACACTGCTACTTAGGTAAACACATTTCCTCTTTCCAATTTAGTTTATTACTTCCAATTTTCAAATTTTTGATCCATAAAATGTCTAATTATCCATTCAAATCACTCTTTTATTTCCTGCAATTTAGGTCAATCGCTACAAAAACTTTAAAACCAGTAGCAACAGCAACTGAACTAGTATCAAAATCGAAAACCCAGAAAAATAGAGCAGAAATTTCTTCAGAGAAAGAGCAATCTGTGATTACCCTTTTCAAAAAACATCATTTTACTGATACCCAGATTGCTAGTATTGAAAAAAATAGGCCCCAGATTCTTAGATTGAATGTAGAATCAATTATTGAACCTAAATTGAAATTCTTTAATGAAATTGGGTTTGTGGGTAGTTTCTTACCTCATTTGATTGTTAGGTATCCGACAATTTTAGAGAGTAGTTTGGTTAATCAGTTGATTCCGAATTATGAGTATTTGAGAGAGTCGATGAAAATTGATCAGGCCACATTTATGGTTGTTGTTAGGAAGGCTCCAAAGATATTGACATTTGATCTTAGGAAAATTTTACCGCCTAATATAGAGTTTTTGTTAGGGGAAGGAGTGCCAATGAGTAGTATTTTGAAACTGTTAAAGTCTCAACCTAGGCATTTGGTTATTTCTATTGGTAGGATGCGGTATGGGGTTGCAACTGTTAGAGAGTATGGGGTTGAGCCGAGTGAGAATATGTTTATTTATGCTCTTATCGTGGTTTTGTCAATGAGTGAGTCGAATTGGAAGAAGAAAGTGGGAATCTTTAAGAGTTTAGGATGGTCTGATAAAAATATTGTGTCTACCATGGCACGTTTTCCCCCTTGTTTGACGTATTCAGAGGAGAAACTGAGGCGCACCTTTGAGTTTTTTGTTAAAACTATGGACCTTAAACCGGAGGACGTGATTAATAATCCCGTCCTATTTACGTATTCGTTGGATAAAAGGACTATTCCAAGGTGTAAAGTCGTTATGGCATTGAAAGAGATGAATTTGCTGAAAGACTTCCATATACTTGGATTTATCGGTCTGACGGAAGACAAATTCGCTCAAAGGTTCATACTGAAACATCCAACCCATTCTTCGAGTCTTTGGAATCTCTACCGGGGTGCTGTTCCTGTCTGATTATGATGTAAGTCCATCTAAAGTTCAGTTTTATTTCAGTTCTGAATAATGTTCAGTTTTGAATAATGTTGGTGGTTCCTGTCTGATTATGCTATTCTTGTCTGACTTGTCTCATAGTTTCTTAACCAATGGCTGGCCCAATTGATTGTGCTGTATCAAATCTATCAATCATACCGCTTTGTGTGAATCGTAATATTCTCAAATACTTAAACGAGAGTCTCTCGTAGTTCTTTTGGTGTCTTCACCAATTACTATTCAGTGTATGAGTTTAATTCGTGGGTAAATGACTCTGAGATGATCTCCTAACAGAGTAACTTCTTAGTTCTTAGGCGATTGATATTGTTGATTGGAGTGTGTCTATTATGTGTTCCCTGAGGGCAACAACATCCCCATTACCACCGTCGGAGCCTTAATTTAGAAATGATTTAGGCTAGCGGACACCACCTAAAACGTAAATGAGACGTAAATGAGAAAAGAGGTTGAAGAAGAAAAGGGAGCGAATACATGATATAGGGCACACGGACACCACACCCGCACATGTAAAAAAAATAGTTTTACTATTTGTTACTCTCTGCTTGCTAAATACTCGAGGTTGAGGGAGCACATAATGCTCATCTAATGGTTCTCTCACCGAACTACTTAGATGGTAATAGCTTTTAAAGAATTTTGATTGAGTGAGGTTGTAGGTGGTCACGTTTCGAGACTGACTTTCTTCTTTATCAATTCTTTATTAGAATTAACAATATTACTTGCATTAAGTGCTTGGATTTACGTCTACGTCTGTGTTCGAGATTATTTGTGGTTTGTTATTTGGTGTGATTTGCATTTCTTCCTAATTCTTTATGTATCATCACTAACATTTTCAACTTTGAATAATGTTGTTGGTTCAAACTCATCTGACTAGACCCGACAATTGATTGTGTGTACTAATTTTAATATTCTCGAAATACTCTTCGAAGAGGCTAACTTCTCAATTTTAATATTGTTGGGCTGGAGTGTTCTTTTGCTATTTGGTAATCTGTACTTGCTGAACACTTAAGGTTTGAGGCTGAAGCCTTGAAGTAGCTGAGATTTCCGAAAAGACTTTAATTACCATCACTTATCTAATGGAACATGAAACGTTTCTCTGATAGACCTGTGTATTGATCTTTGCTTAATCCTGGTTTGCGTTTTATGCCACAACAAATTTACCGCATTAAAATAGCAGCAGAACCGTCTATGGCTCTATGCATTCCTGCACCTAACTACCATTTTTCTGTTACAGATCAATGGGGTCGCTTAACGAAGCTTGGAATTTTGGTTGGGCGATGTAGCTGTAATGAAGAGAGGATGACAGATAGAACGTGTGATAGATAAACGGAGCATGTTTCATTCATATCCTCAAAACTCGAGTTAGTTAGTTGATTTATTTTGTAGGAATAACTGTTTTTTGTCGATACTTCTACGTCTTTCAGTTTCGCAATACATTCTCGATGCTGTAATTTTCCCGGAGCTTAGTGTCGCTTCCGGTTTGGGCATTTACCCTTTGTGGACTAGCAGCTAGCTTCAATGGTAGTGTTGTGAAACCATGTCTATTGGTGAACTAGTTAGACTTTAATGTTTTCGTCATCCAATTATTCTTTTACTTCCATCCTCGTGATGTAAAAAACGACTTAATTTCGTGTGTTTTTTTAGTTCATACAATTTTCCGTTCTGGGTTGTTCAACGACTTCAATCATTACATATTTTTACCTTGGGCGAGAAATGTCTTGTGAAATTCATTACTTATCACCCTTTTTTTTACGACAGTCGAAAAGATTCAGCTCCGTTTTTTGAATTGAAATTTGTTCCCTCAAAGTAAAAGTGAAACTAAAATGAACTCAAGTGAAATAAAATCAAAGTACAAAGTCGGTTTTCTTCTAATCCCATTTTATTACAAGGATTTCTTCGGTTTAAAAATTTTAATCAGCTCAACGAAACAATATTCCGTCTCCAATGAGAATTTGTGAAACAATATTGTACCTCGTAGTTTGATGTTTACTGAAATTAGCACTTTTTGTTTATCTTTTGTATTAATTGTGACAATTTAAACAGGTGATTTGAATAAAATAAAGTACTCTGCATCAATTTGCTAAGGAGTGGATTGCTTTTGTTGAATCACAAATTCTCATTTAATATGAACATTATTTAATAAATTTAAAACGGTCAATATCCAGAATTAAGCAAATTATGTCCGTGAAAGAGCGTTGACATTTGTTTTCCCTAATGAAATCTCCTTATTTTACTTCTCCCATATGAGCATATGTGATCGTCTTTAGTACACAAAATAAATAAAAATATTCGACCAATCTTAACATTAAGAAAGAAATATTGTTAAACTGAAAACATCAAAAAGCAAAAAAATCGCTACTTTAAATATTCGAAATTTACCAAAAACCCTGGACACCAACCAATAGCAAAAGAACGTGTTGCACATTATTTAACAAATGGACAGATAACTACGGTATAAATCAAAGCAACGAAATATGGTATCACCCTACAAATTTACTCAACATTAAATTGTTTAAGAACATGCTGCATATTATTGTAAGATAATCGATGTAAACTAATTAACTACGTCTTTCATTCTCAATGAGAAAAGTCCTAAAACAAAAAATCGCTACTTTAAATGTTCAAAATTTAGAGGACAAAACCGAATCCATATTACCTCACAAAACCACGGACACAAATCAAAACCCTAAACACATCTCTCTTTCATATCTTCTTGCACTTTCATTCCACACTGCTACTTAGGTAAACATTTCCTCTTTCAAATTTTGTTTATTACATTCAATTTTCATATTTTTGATTCTTAAAATGTCTAATTATCCATTCAAATCACTTTTTTATTTCCTGCAAATTAGGTCAATAGCTACAAAAACTGTAAAACCAGTTGCAACAGCAACTGAACTAGTATCAAAATCGATAACCCAGAAAAATAGAGCAGAAATTTTTTCAGAAAAAGAGCAATCTGTGATTACCCTTTTAAAAAAACATCATTTTACTGATACCCAGATTGCTATTATTCAAAAAAAGCTTCCTTCGATGTTTAGATGTAACGTAGAATCAATTATTGAACCTAAATTGAAATTCCTTAATGAAATTGGGTTTGTGGGTAGTCTTTTATCTCATTTGATAGTTACGAATCCATCAATTTTAGAGAATAGTTTGGTTAATCAGTTGATTCCGAATTATGAGTATTTGAGAAAGTCGATGAAAATTGATGAGGCCACGAGTGTGGTTGTTGTTAGGAAGGCTCCAAGGATATTGTGCTCTGATCTTAGGAAGATTTTACCGCCTAATATAGAGTTTTTGTTAGGCGAAGGAGTGCCAATGAGTAGTATTTTGAAACTGTTCACGTCTCAGCCTATCTGTTTGCTTATTCCTATTGGTAGGATGCGGTATGGGGTTGCGACTGTTAGAGAGTATGGGTTTGAGCCGAGTGGGAATATGTTTATTTATGCTCTTATCACGGTTTTGTCAATGACTGAGTCGAATTGGAAGAAGAAAGTGGGAATTTTTAAGAGTTTAGGGGGGTCTAATAAAGATATTGTGTCTACCATGGCACGTAATCCCGTTTGTTTGATGTTGTCGGAGGAGAAACTGAGGCGCAACTTTGAGTTTTTTGTTAAAACTATGGATCTTAAACCGAAGTATGTGATTAATACTCCCGTCCTATTTACGTATTCTTTGGATAAAAGGACTATTCCGAGGTGTAAAGTCGTTATGGCATTGAAAGAGATGAATTTGCTGAAAGACTTTCATATACTTGGATTTATCGGTCTGACGGAAGACAAATTCGCTCAAAGGTTTATACTGAAGCATCCAACCCATTCTTCGAGTCTATGGAATCTCTACCGGGGTGCTATTCCTGTCTGATTATGATGTAAGTCCATCTAATGTTCAGAGTTATTTCAGTTCTGAATAATGTTCAGTTTTGAATAATGTTGGTGGTTCCTGTCTGATTATGCTATTCTTGTCTGACTTGTCTGATAGTTTCTTAACCATTGGCTGGTAATTGATTGTGCTCTATCAATCATACCGCTTTACGTGAATCATAATATTCTCAAATACTTAAACGAGAGTCTCTCGTAGTTCTTTTGGTGTATGAGTTTAATTCGTGGGTAAATGACTCTGAGATGATCTCCTAAGAGACTAACTTCTCAGTTTTTAGGCGATTGATATTGTTGATTGGTGTGTGTCTATGATGTGTTCCCTGAGGGCAACAACATCCCCATCACCACCGTCAGAGCCTTAATTTAAAAATGATTTAGGCTAGCAGACATGAAACGTCCTTTATAATTGGCACACACCAGCTACACCACCTAAAACGTAAATGAGAAAAGAGGTTAAAGAAGAGAAGGGAGCGAATACATGATATAAGGCACACGGACACCACACGGCACATTTAAAAAAATAGTTTTACTATTTGGTACTCTCTGCTTGCTAAATACTCGAGGTTGTAGGTGGTCACGTTTCGAGACTGACTTCGTTCTTTATCAATTCCTTATTAGACTTAACAATATTACTTGCCTTAAGTGCTTGGATTTACGATCTACGTCTGATGTTCGAGATTGTTTGTGGTTTGTTATTTGGTGTGATTTGCATTTCTTCCTAATTCTTTATGTATCATCACTAACATTTTCAACTTTGAATAATGTTGTTGGTTCGAACTCATCTGACTAGACCCGACAATTGATTGTGTGTACTAATTTTAATATTCTCGAAATACTCTCCGAAGAGGCTAACTTCTCAATTTTAATATTGTTGGGCTGGAATGTTCTTTTGCTATTTGGTAATCTGTACTTGCTGAACACTCGAGGTTTGAGGCTGAAACCTTGAAGTAGCTGAGATTTCCTAAAAGACTTTCAAAAATAGTACCATCACTTATCTAATGGAAAATTCATTTATAATAGTCCCGGAACAGTAACATGAAAAGGTTCTTTGATCTGCGTAGATGATAATTGCTTTTTAGGATTTCAGGTCAGCATTGTTATATATAGGTGGTCATGGTTTGATGCTTTCGTCTGTTATCATTCCCTTCTTTTACTTTCCTTCGAATGTAATGAATAGTTTTTCGTTTTAACGGAGGAAAAAGATGCGTTTTATGCGACCCCCTCTCCCCGAGAGTATTGATCTTTGCTTAATCCTGGTTGTATGACCAAGCCACAAATAGCAGCAGAACCGTCTATGGCTCTATGTATTCCTGCACCTAACTACCATTTTTCTGTTACAGATCGACGAACCATTAAATGGGGTCGCTTAATGAAGCTTGGGATTTTGGTTGGGCGATGTAGCTGCAATGCAGAGAGGATGACAGATAGAATGTGGGATAGATAAACGGAGCATGTTTCATTCATATCCTCAAAACTCGAGTTAGTTAGTGTGGCTTCCGGTTTGGGCATTTACCCTTTGTGGACTAGCAGCTAGCTTCAATGGTAGTGTTGTGAAACCATGTCGATTGGTGAACTATTTAGACTTTAATGTTTTAGTCATCCAATTATTTTTTTACTTCCATCCTCGTTATGTAAAAAATGACTTAATTTCGTGTGTTTTTTTGCAGTTCCTACGATTTTCCGTTCTGGGTTGTCCAACGACTTCTATCATTACACATTTTTACCTTGGGCGAGAAATGACCTGTGAAATTCATTACTTATTACCCTTTTTCTACGACAGTTGAAAAGATTCAGCTCCGTTCTTTTGAATTGAATTTTTTTCCCTCAAAGTAAAAGTAAATCTAAAATGAACTCAAGTGAAATAAAATCAAAGTATAAAATGGAGTACAAGTCAATTCTTCTAAACCCATTTTATTACAAAGATTTCTTCGGTTTAAAAATTTTAATGAGCTCAACTAAACAATATTCCGTCTTCAATGAGAATTTGTGAAACAATATTCTACCTTATAGTTTGATGTTTATTGAAATTAGCACTTTTTGTTTATCTTTTGTATTAATTGTGACAATTTAAACATGATTTGAACAAATAAAAAAGAACCCGTATTTGAAAAAAACACAACCCTAACCAAATAGCAAAAGAACCCGCTGCATATTATTTAACATATGGACAGGTAACTACGGTATAAATCAAAGCAACAAAAAATGGTATCACCCTACAAATTTGCTCAACATTAAATTGTTTAAGAACAAGCTACATATTATAACTTATAAGATAGCCGATGTAAGGCCTGTTCTTCGAATGAAATTGAGGTGCAATAAATTTAGTTGAATTAAAAGTTACTTTTGTGAAGATATTAATTGAAAATAATTGATTAAACGTAAATAAAACTTAACGGAATACAACTAAAATTGAAAGGGCTAAGCCAGAAAGAACAACCTAATGTAGGTATCTATGTCTTTCGTTCTCAATGAACAACATCCTAAAACATGAGATCGTTGCTTTAAATGTTCAAAATTTTAGAAGGGAAAACCTAAAGCCGTATTAGCCCACAAAACCTCAGGTCATCGAAATTTACCCCAAAAACATCGGCACAGCCCTAAACCCTAAACCCTAAACCCTAAACACATCTCTCTTTCATTTCTTCCTGCACTTCATTACACACTGCTACTAAGGTAAACACATTCCCTCTTTCTAATTTAGTTTATTACTTTCAATTTTCATATATTTGATTCGTAAAATGTCTAATTATCCATTCAAATCACTCTTTTATTTCCTGCAATTTAGGTCAATCGCTACAAAAACTTTCAAACCAGTTGCAACAGCAACTGAACTAGTATCAAAATCGAAAACCCAGAAAAATAGAGCAGAAATTTCTTCAGAAAATATGCAATCTGTGATTACCCTTTTCAAAAAACATGATTTTACTGATACCCAGATTGCTATTATTCAAAAAAAGCTTCCTTCGATGTTTAGATGTAACGTAGAATCAATTATTGAACCTAAATTGAAATTCCTTAACGAAATTGGGTTTGTGGGTAGTTTCTTACCTCATTTGATTGTTAAGAATCCGTCAATTTTGGGCCGTAGTTTGGTTAATCAGTTGATTCCGAATTATGAGTATTTGAGAGAGTCGATGAAAATTGATCAGGCCACGAGTGTGTTTGTTGTTAGGAGGGCTCCAAGGATATTCAATTCTGATCTTAGGAAGATTTTACAGCCTAATGTAGAGTTTTTGTTAGGGGAAGGAATGCCAATGAGTAGTATTTTGAAACTGTTAAAGTATCAACCTAGGCGTTTGCTTATTTCTATTGGTAGGATGCGGTATGGGGTTGCGACTGTTAGAGAGTATGGGGTTGAGCCGAGTGAGAATATGTTTATTTATGCTCTTTCCTCGGTTTTGTCAATGAGTGAGTCGAATTGGAAGAAGAAAGTGGGAATCTTTAAGAGTTTAGGGTGGTCCGATAAAGATATTGTGTCTACCATGGCACGTTATCCCACTTGTTTGAGGTATTCAGAGGAGAAACTGAGGCGCACCTTTGAGTTTTTTGTTAAAACTATGGATCTTAAACCGGAGGACGTAATTAATACTCCCATCCTATTTACATATTCGTTGGATAAAAGAACTATTCCAAGGTGTAAAGTCGTTATGGCATTGAAAGAGATGAATTTGCTGGAAGGCTTCCATATGCCTACATTACTCCACATGAAGGAAGATGAATTCACTCAAAAGTTCATACTGAACCATCCAGCCCATTATTCAAGTCTTTGGAATCTCTACCGGAGTTCTGTTCCTGTCTGATTATGAAGTAAGTTCATCTAAACTCGAATTCTCTTCAAGTTTTAATGAACCATTCAGCCCATTATTCCGAGGTCTCATTTCCTGCTGCGTACCAACTACCAAGTACTTTGTTAGAAACTTGAGATCTTTCCTTCGGCAATTGTCTAGTTGATGTCTAATGTTTTGCACGTGTTGTTAAAGCTATTTCCTGAATGACGGGGATTAAAAGATTTACCCCAGATTTTAACTTCAATTAGTTCTGAATTGTTGACCCATGTGTCGGTCTTTTTCTTTCTAGGGCTATAATGAAATTTGGGCAGCTGGGGATTTCTGCTATGGAGGATAGTTTTGCTTGTTGCTTTGTGGTTAGCACTGTGATGTTCAATTGGCTGTAAAATGCAAATTACTACCATGTTTCTCCGTTTCATGTCAATAAGTATGCAGTGACTAAATATATGGAGCTTTTCTTCTTTTTTACTCACATTTCGTTACTACTACATTTTAAGCCAGACAGTAAGTTGCAGTGTTCCGCACTGTAAACTTTTTGTGTCGACCTCCCTTTTTCTTGCACTATATTTGATCTGGATTTCTGTTACTTGTGTATCTGTATATGTTGTTTGGGCCTTGCATCTCGGATAAAATTATGAAAACAAAATCCGTTTTTCTTGTAAGAAGTTTTTGGTGTTCTATCGGACATTAGTTTCTAACTGGGTAGGGTCTTCAATCTCGTCTTTGTGTGTCCGTTTGCCTCAAATTAGTTTGAGGGACATTTGATGCTGCTCAACATTTATCTCGTTCAGTACTTCAGTGTGTAAATTGAAATTGCAGACAAATGATGAGGCAATTCGGGAGGAGCAAAGTCGCAGCTTGATGTCGTGATTTTTTGAGAGTAGGATATGTAGCGCGCAGGAAATTGAGGGAGGATAAATACTGTGCTTTGAATGCGATTGACTGTCATTGTTATTTGTACCAAAAATAGAATCTGAGTCGCGTTATTTGGCTCTATAAATTGGAATACTAACGACGCTTGCTCGTGAATAGTTTCCTATTTATGCAATTTTATTATTGGTTTGGACTTGATATCATGGAACAATGTCAAGCATCAAATACATAGATTTTGTAATATGGTTTTCTTTTCGTCATAAGACACGGTAATGTAGGGCTGTTTTCGAGGAGTATTTCAATGTTAACTAAGTTCGGCAAGGTACCATAACTACAGATAAGCTTCTATTGAAACGTTTTATAGTCGTTTGGGTTTTGGTTTGGGTCGATTGTGGCGAGGATGTGAAGCTTGTGGAGTGTTTGAATTCCCGGTGTGTTTGATGACATGTTTTAAGTATTTCTTAGTACTGGTTTTGTTGGATTGATAGGTAGACATTGGGAATCATCAACGTCGCGCCGAGTCTTCTCCTGATAAAAAGTCGGGGAGGAAAATCGTGTTTTCTGTTAGGTAGTATTAAAACGGGCACGGACATGATACGGACACGTGACACGTGACACGGCGTCTCATGAAATTTAGGACATGAGACACGTTATTTAAATATAATAAAATCATGTATTTGAAGCTAAATCTAAACAAGGTACAATTCAACCTCTTCTCATTTTTCACCCAGTCATCTTCTAATCGATCTTTTTTAGAATTTCAATCCTCGTCTAAACTATAACATGTTGAGCCATGTGTCCAACGGGTGTCGGGCGTCTGATTGTTGGACACGAGGCGGCTAATTATGAGCAGTGCCCATGTTACCTGGTTTTTTTTGTATGTGCTTGACTTTAAACTTGCACTCAAGAAACCAAATGTCCAACTGTTTTGAGATTATTCGTAACATTTTCTAAAATCTTAAGATTATACCAGATCAGTTTTACACTAATTTTTATTATTTTATTATTATTCAAAAACTTATTTCACGTATAACAGACTTATAACAAAGTACTTTTTTAAGGTCCTACTTTGATTTTCTTTATTTTGCTATATGAGTTGTGACGGGTCAAGTATATCAATAGAAATAAATATAAATACATAAGACAAAAAGACGGCTACTTATGAGTTGTGACGGCTAATTATGACTTGTGAGCTTGTGACGGGTCAAGTATATCAATAGAAATAAATAAGACAAAAAGTAGAATGTAGGAGAAATCACAAATGATTTTCTTTATTTTGCTGTATGGATTTTATTTGACCCGTCACAAGCTTGTGACGGGTATCGGCCGTCACAAACGAGAATTTGTGAAATTTAAAAAGCAAAAAGACCCATTAGGCCATTACTCCACGAAACCTTGGGCGCTCGAAATTTAGCCTAAAACCATCGACACCAGCCAAACGCCAAAACCCTAAACACATTTCTCTTTCATTTCTTCCTGCACTTCATTCCACACTGCTACTTAGGTAAACGCATTTCCTCTTTCAAATTTAGTTTTTTACTTTTAATTTTCATATTTTTGATTTGTAAAATGTCTAATTATCCATTCAAATCACTCTTTTATTTCCTGCAAATTAGGTCAATCGCTACAAAAACTTTAAAACCTGTTGCAACAGCAACTGAACTAGTATCAAATTCAAAATCCCTGAAAAAAATTGAAGAAATTTCTTCAGAAAAAGAGCAATCTGTGATTACCCTTTTCAAAAAACATGATTTTACTGATACCCAGCTTGCTATTATTCAAAAAAAGAGACCCCGGATTCTTAGATTGAATGTCGAATCAATTATTGAACCTAAATTGAAATTCCTTAATGAAATTGGGTTTGTGGGTAGTTTCTTACCTCATTTGATTGTTAGGAATCCGTCTATTTTACGGTGTAGTTTGGTTAATCAGTTAATTCCGAATTATGAGTATTTGAGAGAGTCGTTGAAAATTGATCAGGCCACGATTATGGTTGTTGTTAGGAGGGCTCCAAGGATATTGAATTTTGATCTTAGGAAGATTTTACCGCCTAATATAGAGTTTTTGGTAGGGGAAGGAGTACCAATGAGTAGTATTTTGAAACTGTTAACGTCTCAGCCTAACGGTTTGGTTATTCCTATTGGTAGGATTCGGTATGGGGTTGCCACTGTTAGAGAGTATGGGGTTGAGCCGAGTGAGAATATGTTTATTTATGCTCTTATCGCGGTTTTGTCAATGAGTGAGTCGAATTGGAAGAAGAAAGTGGGAATCTTTAAGTGTTTAGGGTGGTCTGATAAAGATATTGTGTCTACCATGGCACGTTTTCCCGTTTGTTTGGCGTTGTCGGAGGAGAAACTGAGGCGCACCTTTGAGTTTTTTGTTAAAACTATGGATCTTAAACCGGAGTATGTGATTAATAATCCCCCCCTATTTGCATTTTCGTTGGATAAAAAGATTATTCCGAGGTGTAAAGTCGTTATGGCATTGAAAGAGAGGAATTTGCTGGAAGGCTTCAATATGCGGTCATTACTCCGTATGAATGAAGACAAATTCACCCAAAAGTTCATACTGAACCATCCAACCCATTCTTCGAGTCTTCGGAATCTCTACCGGAGTGCTGTTCCTGTCTAATTCTCTTCAACTTCTCAGTTTTTAGGCTACTGATATTGTTCATTGGAGTGTGTGTTAAGTAAAAAGTGTCTAAGGTGTAAGTAGAGCTTATCGGTCCAAATCTGGCGTCGGTTCCTGGTATTTTTGTTATCGATTTTCTTAAGACGTGCACTTAGGGCACCACCCCCCCAGGCCGCTACAACCACCGGAGCATTAATGTGAATTGATTTGGGATAGCGAAAAAAGTTAAGGAAGAAAAGAGAGCGAAAACATGATATAGGGCACATGTAAGAAATTTCGTTTTGCTATTTGATACTCTGTGCTTGCTAAACACTTCAGGTTGAATTGGTTCAGAAGGTTTACACAACTGTAACATTAAATGGTTCTCTGATTGAGCCGCGCAGCCGATAATAGCTTTTAAGTATTTTAAGTCAGTGTGACGGTTCGAGACTTTCGTCTATTACAGATCCTAGCTTCAATCCTGGCTGTGTGATTTCTCAATATATCGGAAGCACCATCTACGCTGTCCTACAAGACTACAACTAACTACCATTTTTCTGTTATAGATCGTTGAACCATTAAATGAAGTCGCTGGAAACTCGGAGCTTTTATCGTCTGGCTGCGCGATATAATTGCAATGCAGGGGCCAGGGAGTATGTTAGATAGAACGGTGTGATAGATAAACGGAGCGTGTTTCATTTAATTGATCGCAAATTTTCCAGGTGGCTTAGTATAGCTTCTGACTTGGGCATTCACCCTTTATGGACTAGGTTTAATGGCAGTGTTATGTAGGTTTTATTTGACACGTAACCTAAATGTTCTTTGTCATCGAATTAACGTTTTAATTCATCCTTATGATTAATAGTCTTATTTTGCGTTTTTGATAGTTTTTAACTCCCGACCCCTCTAATCTCTCGTATTACCTCTTCGTAGTAAGACGCGATAATTTTTCTTTTTGCGGTTTTCAATTGGCAATTCTATGGTGGTAGGGCTGAACAAAAAGAGACCCGGACCGGCAAACCCGACCGACCTGCACCGTTCGGTCCGGTCTCCGGGTCCCCAAAAATATGGTGACCGGTCTCCGGTCCGGTCCACATAAGGGAGAAAAATCAATTTACCTTGTAAAGTAGTACCGGTCCAGTCCAAACCCGGAAAAAACCGGACTAAAGGGTGTCGGTCCGGTCCGGGTCCCCTCCCAACCGGTCCGGTTCGCGGTCTTGGAGTTGGTGAGTATCCAGTCCACGGGTTTGTCCGGTCCACCCCTATATGGTGGTATATTTTGCTTCATTCAATTTGCGCAAATTCTCATTTGTGACAGACACCGATTCAAGCGGTTATATAACTTGCTCTATAACAAAATGTAATGGTCTCGGGTGTAAAATTTATACAATACTCGTATTGAACATCATATGCTAAATTAAATAGCTCAAGATGTCGTAGCGTGAAGCAGTGATCTAATAATCGCTTCTGGCATCCGATTTGCATGTGAAAACATATGGCCAGCCCCCGGTATCTCATGATACTGAATCCATTCGAGTTTTTGGGCGATGTACCTTTGCAGTGTTACCGGGACAAGAGCATCATCGTCACCCTGCCATATGTGCACTGCTCCGTTCTCGTCTGGTATTGCGTTCGAGAGGTCCATCGGACTGAAATCCCATCTTCCAAATCCAATTATCATGTCTCGGTGGAGGGACTCGTACTTGCCTTGTTGAAGCTTGGAATTTTGGTTGGGCGATGTAGCTTCATGTCTTGTGAGTCCTGAATACGTCTTTCAGTTTGGCAATACATTCTTGATGCTGTAATTTTCCCGGAGCTTAGTGTAATTTACCCTTTGTGGACTATTTTCAATGGTAGTGTTGTGAAACCATGTCTATTAGTGAACTATATAGACTTTAATGTTTTCGTCATCCAATTAATTTTTTACTTCCATCCTCGGGAGGTAAAACACGACTTAATTTTGCTTGTTTTTTTGGTAGTTTGTAACTCCCTGCCAACCTAAATTTCTTCCGTTTAAAAATTAAGTCGAAGTATAATGTGGATTTACAACAAGAAATTGTACAACATTCGGGTTTCTGATATAAGGATTAAGAGCACTCACTTCTTACCCTTTCCCATTCCATTGCCCTGTAACTTGCAGGAGCCACATTGTTGTTGGTCGGCATTCTTTATTCAATAAATATCCGTTAAGACGGATATACCCATCTTAAGTTAACACGGGTCAAGTAATAGTTGTTGGTCGACATTATTCCATAGCCTTTTCTTATCGGTATAGCTTTTATACCAACAACATTCATTTCATTGATTTCGATTTGGGAGATCAAGTCCTTTTTAAGGTTTTCTCATCCTTTAGCTCCATGGATTCTTTAACTAATAACAGATCAGTCAGTCGTATACTGAATCGAAAATAAACCAACTGATCTAACTAATATAGCTAGGTAAGTCGGGATTGTATCCACGGGGAGACAAGAAAATCTATTTACTTATTATAGTTCGTCTTAAGGTAACAGTTTTGGCTAATAATAATGATTTATCTCAACTAAAACAAATTAAAATGCTCAATATGTCGGTCACCAGTTGGAGACGGATAGTGTCCTTCTCACAATATGCACAATATGCAAATGGCAAATCAAGTAGGATTGAATGAAGCACCCAACTTGCCCTCTCACTTGTGATAATTGTAATAGGATATTATCTGTCCTCCGCTTGTGACAAATAATATCCATCTTTAATAATAGAAATAGAAATATTTAATCGATCTTAAACTTAACAAAAAAAATATCATTTAAGAAGAAACGTTTTAAAAGAAAAGATGACTACTTTAAATATTCGAAATATAGACCATCCCCAAGCAGTGGTCGCGATAATTAGGTCCACTTTATTTATGTTGACCTACTCTCACCCTCCTAAGCAAAATGTCACGACCAAGGTCATTAACCCAATCATTTTCCACCTTAATCACACTACCTTTTATTACACATTTATTCTTTTTTTATTCATCAACCAATAATATTTGTACACCTAGTGGTCACAAATATGGTTAAGCATGATCAACAAAGGTCACAAATTGACCTTGGTTGAGCATATGGTCACCAATTAGCAAAGTGATCACAAATTAATTATCTGAATTAACTCTCTAACCATGACCAAATAAAGTCATGTCCACCCTCATGACCTCGCTTGGGGTGGTTTTAAAAGGCAAACCCTCAAACCGTATTACCACGAAACCTTAGGCGTTTGAAATTTACCCAAAAACCCTTCGACACAAACCAAAACCCTAAACACATCTCTCCTTCATTTCTTCACGCACTTCATTTCACTCTGCTACAGTGCTACTTAGGTAAACACAATTCCTCTTTCTAATTTAGTTTATTACTTTTAATTTTCATATATTTGATTCGTAAAATGTCTAATTATCCATTCAAATCCCTCTTTTATTTCCTGCAATTTAGGTTAATTGCAACAAAAACATTAAAACCAGTTGCAACAGCATCTGAACTAGTATCAAAATCAAAATCCCAGAAAAAAATTGAAGAAATTTCTTTAGAAAAACAGCAATCTTTGATTACTCTTTTCAAAAAACATCATTTTACTGATACCCAGATTGCTAGTATTCAAAAAAAGAGACCCCAGCTTATTAGATTGAATGTAGAATCAAATATTGAACCTAAATTGAAATTCCTTAATGAAATTGGGTTTGTGGGTAGTTTCTTACCTCATTTGATTGTTAAGAATCCGACAATTTTAGGGAGTAGTTTGGTTAATACGTTGATTCCGAATTATGAGTATTTGAGAGAGTCGATGAAAATTGATGAGGCCACGAGTGTGGTTGTTGTTAGGAGGGCTCCAAGGATATTGTGCTCTGATCTTAGGAAGATTTTACCGCCTAATATAGAGTTTTTGTTAGGGGAAGGAATGCCAATGAGTAGTATTTTGAAACTGTTAACGTATCAGCCTAACCGTTTGGTTATTTCTATTGGTAGGATTCGGTATGGGGTTGCGACTGTTAGAGAGTATGGGCTTGAGCCGAGTGAGAATATGTTTATTTATGCTCTTTCCGCGGTTTTGTCAATGACTGAGTCGAATTGGAAGAAGAAAGTGGGAATTTTTAAGAGTTTAGGGTGGTCTGATAAAGATTTTGCGTCTACCGTGGCACGTAAGCCCGCTTGTTTGAGGTTGTCGGAGGAGAAACTGAGGCGCACCTTTGAGTTTTTTGTTAAAACTATGGATCTTAAGCCGGAGGACGTGATTAATACTCCCATCCTATTTACGTTTTCGTTGGATAAAAGGACTATTCCGAGGTGTAAAGTCGTTATGGCTTTGAAAAAGATGAATTTGCGGGAAGGCTTCAATATGGGTGTATTACTCCGTATGAATGACGTCAAATTCACCCAAGAGTTCATACTGAACCATCCAACCCATTCTTCGAGTCTTTGGAATCTCTACCGGGGTGCTGTTCCTGCCTGATTATGAAGTAAGTCCATCTAAAGTTCATTTTTATTCAAATTTTAGTATATATGTTCAAAACATTAGTATCCTGATGATTGTTGAATCTTATGATTTTACATTGTTGCCTTTAACTAAATGACCTAAATTCGCTTATTGGATTGATTTTTGTCAGCAGTCGCCAAATCGCCATGCTTATAATATTTACAGCAGGAAATCAAGTGACCATGTTTTGATTTTGCATTATTGACCTGATACATTATACCCTAAGTTACTCTAGCACTTCACCCTGGTTGCGCGACACTTGAAGAATCCAGCCCAACACAACACTTCCACACTTCATTTTAGACCCAAAATTGAAAACTTTGCAGAAAATAAACGTACCCAACAGTACTAGGAGACAGTGCCATGTCCGAGAGTCTGATAACATAGATTTTAGGTCATTTTTTATATGCATCTATAGAGTCATATTGAAGTCTTCAATTTTCAGTGATCAAGAACGTGATTAAATATAAAGATAATTGCTCATTTCTTGTGGGGCATCTTAAGTTGCATATATATGTTTAATGAAATTCGGTTCTTGTTGGAGGCCTAATTAGGTTCTTGTTGAACAATGTATCTTGCGTTGTCGCTAATAAGGCGTTGAATAGTGCTAGTAGAGATTAGGGTGGAAGCAGGCATTCGCCCAAGAGCTTTTGGTTCTACGTCTGACCTTCGAGGTTGTCTGTGGTTTGTTATTTGTTTACGGAAAGCCAACCAAGGAGGTCATTCAACTTAACAAGGACCTTGTAGTGTTGGCGTAAATAGCATTTTACCCTAATTCTTTTTATATCTTCAGTAACATTTTCAGCTTTCAATAATGTTGGTGGTTCTTACTCATTTGAATACCTCGGCAGTTGACTGTGTTCCGTCAATCATGCAGCTTTTTTGTGAATTTTAATACTCAAACAATACTTAAAAGAGAGTCGCGCATAGTTCTGACAACTAATTTGTGTGAGTTTAATTAATGGGTAAATGAGTCCGCCTCACACTTGTATAGTTATAACTTGTGAGACAATCTCCGAGGAGACTAACTTCTCAGTTTTTACTTTTTAGTGTCTGATATTGTTGACTCGAGTGTTTCGTACGCTATTTGGTAATCTGTACTTGCTAATTTGCTAATTGCTTGAGTCTTGAGGTGGAATTTTAGGTCGCCATGGTTTTGCGGCTTCTTTCGTTTGTCAATGTCATTCCTCCTTTTACTTTACATTGTTAGTTACTGCTTAGTACAAAGTATATTGCTTCTTCGAAAGTAATGAACCATTTTTGTTTTGACAAAAAAATTAGATGCACTTTTTTTTTTACCCCCTTCTCGAAATTGATCTTGTTTCAATCCTGGTTGTATGAGTATATGACCAAGCCACAAATAAATTTACCGTGTTTAAATATCAGAAGAACCATCTAAGTGTTCCTACAATCCTACACGGCTACACCTAACTACCTTTTTTTCTGTTACAGATCGATGAACCATTAAAGAGGTCGCTTACTGAAGCTTGGCGTCTTGGCTGGGTGCTATAGTTGTAAATTTCCAATGCAGGGAGGATGGTAGAGAGAACGAAGGATACATAAACGGACCTTATTTCGTTCATATCCTCGAATTTGAGTTCGTTTATTGGTATATTCGTTTGAGTTGTAGCCTGTAGCCCTGTAGGTCTTGAATAAATCTAAGTTTGGTGTAACATTCTTGATCCTGCAATTTTCACATCTCGGTTAGTGTGGCTTATGACTCCGGCATTTGCTCGTTTTCAACGAGGTTCAATGGTAGCGCAGTGTTAAGAGCTATGACACCATGTCTATTGTTGAATTATTTCGACCTAAATGTTGCAATCAGGTAGTACACGAGTTGGCACATCTATGTACGATTGGTTTGTTACTTCTCAGTTTTTAGGCGATTGATATTGTTGATTGGAGTGTGTCTATTATGTGTTCCCTTAGGGCAACAACATCCATTTACATCCCCATTACTACAGTCGGGGCCTTAATTTAAAAATGATTTAGGCTAGCGGACACCACCTAAAACGTAAATGAGAAAAGAGGTTAAAGAAGAGAAGGGAGCGAATACAAGATATAGGGCACACGGACACCACACCGGTACGAGACACCACATAATTAGATAAAAAGCGGCATGCTTTGTTACTTATGTGACATGTTTACTTTCCTCGGTTTGTTAGATAGATTAGGTGTCGTCTTTTAGTGTTGTTAATCTTGTTATTGAAGAGAACTCTAGATTCCTGATCCATGATGACTTGTCATCGTACACATTATGCTAATCTGGCTTTGATTGAGTTGTTCTTTGGTCTCTTTGCTAGAGATGATCTTTAAGGATAGACAAATAAAATTAGCATATTGTTCTCAAACTGTTTGTTTATGGAGTCACAAACAAGAACTCTAGATCTTGAACCATACAGCGCGTATAGTTGTCAAAAGAAAAAAAAAACAATGCTACTGAATGTAGAATAGTTTCTTGATGTACTATCAGCAATCAATGATGTATCGTGGGCGGTCGTTAGCGTTGTAGAGAAGAGGGTGGCACACCTAAAGTGCAAATGAAGAAAAAAGTTAAGGAAGAAAACGGAGCAAAAACATGATATAGGGCACATGTAAGAAATTTCGTTTTGCTATTTGGTACTCCGTGCTTGCTAAACACTTGATGTTGAGTTGATTTAGAAGACATACACTACTGTATCGGTACCTATCTAATGGTTTATTCACTTTTAATATTCCGGAAACAGTAACATTAAAAGGTTCTGTGTTGAACTACTTAGACGATAATAGCTTTTAAGAATTTATAGTCCGTGTTGCTGTAAATAGTCATGGTTCGAGAGTTCCTTATTGTACATTACAATCTACTTTCCTTTATAATTAATGAATCATATTTGTTTTGACATAATAAAGAAGAAGCATAAGTCACGTTATTTCATTCCCGGTATTGATCTTGGCTTCAATCCCGGTTGTGTGATTAAATAACCCACGTTAAGAAATTTACCAAGTCAATATATCGGAAGAACCATCTACGCTTTCCTACAAGGCTACAACTGATTACCATTTTTGTTGTTACAGATTAGTGAACCATCAAATGGAGTCGCTCGAAACTTGGGAGCTTTGGCGTATTGGCTGGGCAATATAATTGCAATGGAGGGAGGATGGTAGATAGAATGTGGGATAAATAAACGGAACATGTTCCATTTAATTGATCGCAAATTTTCTCGGAGCTTAGTGTGGCTTCTGGCTTGGTTATTTACCCTTTGTGGACTAGGTTTAACGGCAGTGTGATGTAGGTTTCATCTGACCCGTCAAAACTTAGAATTTGTGTTTTTAGACCTAGGTGTTCTTTGTCATCTAATTAACGTTTTACTTTCATCCTTGTGATCTAAGTCCTATATTGTCTTTTGAGAGATAGTCTTCACCCCTTGTTCACCCCGTGTGGCTCTCGTCACAAGCGGGATGTGGCAAATTAAGGATGTGGTTTCTCTCGTTGGGATGAGCGGGGTTTTGGTGGCAGATACGGTCTCCCACCGGTGGCGAGAGTTACTTGTTGCTATTCGGATCCTGGCTCTCGGAGTTTGAGGATGTGATTGTTATAGTTTGTGTATTTGGTTAATTCATTCTTCTTGTACCTTGGTTGTTTATATAGTTATCTTCAGCTCTACTTAATTTAAGTTTTACCGTTCCGCGTTAACCATAATGTAATCAAATGTTCTTTTATTGTTAATTTGATTTATTTACTTCGGACAACCGAGATGAGAATGCCGTTATTTACTTGGGAAAGTCTTCTAAGGTGCCTTGGTACTAAAAGTGTTATAATTTCTCCCGGAGGCGTGGGCGTGTGACCAACACCATTTTTCATAAATTTAACCATTATGCAGGTGAGTATAAATGAATGCAACAAAAAAATACGACCAAGCTAATTTGCTAACATTCAATTGATTAAAAACATGAAGCATACTATTGTGAGATAGTCGAGGTAAATCAAGTAGCTACGCCTCTCGCCCCTTATTTGTTTTCCGATAAAACCGCTTATGAACTATAAATGGTCTATTTCTCCTTTCAACACCCTTTATATAGATTTTTATAAAAACAGGCAGATGAAATGATGAATATTAATGAAATAAAAAAAAATTTAGCAAACACACTTGCTCACAGGAATCAATGAATCAAATCATGTACACAATTATCATTATGAAGTATAGTTGATTAAGAAATGATGGTAGAACTCTAAAAAACAAAACCTAAACCCTAATTCAACCTTTTGGGGGCTGCCGTCTACCTTTTTTTGGAGGAGGTAAGCCCCAAATTTTCCGTTTTCGTTCTTCTTTAATTTTTTTATGCTAATAATCTCTTACCTCTCCTTTATTGGAGAATTGTTCTCACCTTTGTGTGAGTTTTGTTCTCACCTTTGTGTGAGTTTTGTTCTCACCTTTTGGTGAGTTTTGTCCTCATCTTTTGGTGAGATTTTCCCCTCTATTTGAGAGGTTCAAAAATTAAGTGGAAGATCGGTGCTTTCATTGTTGATCCTATGGAGATAAAACTGCTGTCAGATTGCTCGTTACAAACCTTTTGGTCAAAAGAACTTGATTCTTGTCAATGCCCTAGAAAATTTGGAGACCCTCTTGTGAAAAGCCGCAGAAGGCGATATGTTAGAGGATGTGCAGAAGCGTCTCATGAGCCCATCAAGTTTAGAAATTTTCTGTTGATCGAGAATTTAGTTTATTTGATTTTAATCGTTTTGTATCCTGTTATTCTTGACATATGTTGTAACTACCATGAGACTTTTGATTAATGAAACGATTTTTCCCTTCAAAAAAAAAAAGAAATGATGGTAGAAAATTGAAGAAATTTTAGCAAACACGGTTGCTCACAAGTTTGATGCTTACTGAATCGTATCAATTGTTTGTTTATTTTTTATAATTTTTTTATATTATTGTTACGGTTGAAACGCGTGATTGGAACAAAAGGAATTACTCCGTAAAAGTTTGCTCAGAAGTCAAGAGTGGTGACTTTTGTTGAATTAAGCTTAAAACGGCCAATATCTAAGATTAAGCAAATTATGTCCCTATCCTTGTTTTATTTCCTTCACATAAACATATCAATCGTATTTTGTACATCAAAATAAAGATATTTAATAAATCTTAAACTTAAAAAAAAATCGTTTAATAAAAAACGTAGTAAAATAAAAGAGGGTTACTTTAAAGGCTCGAAATTTAGATACCAAAACCCGAAACCGTATTACAATATTACCCCCACAAAACCTTAGGTGCTCGAAATTTACCCTAAAAAAATCGACACAAACAAAAACCCTAAACACATTTCTCTTTGATTTCTTCCTGCACCTCATTCCACACTGCTACTTTGGTACACATTTCCTCTTTCTAATTTAGTTTTTTACTTTTAATTTTCATATTTTTGATTCTTAAAATGTCTAATTATCCATTCAAATCACTCTTTTATTTCCTGCAATTTAGGTCAATCGCTACAAAAACTTTAAAACCAGTTGCAACAGCAACTCAACTAGTATCAAAATCAAAATCCCAGAAAAAAATTGAAGAAATTTCTTTAGAAAAAGAGCAATCTGTGATTACCCTTCTCAAAAAACATCATTTTAATGATACTCAGATTGCTATTATTGCAAAAAAGACTCCCCAAATTCTTAGATTTAATGTAGAATCAATTCTTGAACCTAAATTGAAATTCCTTAATGAAATTGGGTTTGTGGGTAATCTTTTACCTCATTTGGTTGTTATGAATCCAGCAATTTTATGGGGTAGTTTGGTCAATCAGTTGATTCCGAATTATGAGTATTTGAGAGAGTCGATGAAAATTGATCAGGCCACGAGTGTGGTTGTTGTTAGGAAGGCTCCAAGGATATTGTGCTCTGATCTTAGGAAGATTTTACCGCCTAATATTGAGTTTTTGTTAGGGGAAGCAATGCCAATGAGTAATATTTTGAAACTGTTAAAGTCTCACCCTAACCGTTTGCTTATTCCTATTGGTAGGATTCGGTATGGGGTTGCGACTGTTAGAGAGTATGGGGTTGAGCCGAGTAGTAATATGTTTATTTATGCTCTTATCGTGGTTTTGTCAATGAGTGAGTCGAATTGGAAGAAGAAAGTGGGAATTTTTAAGTGTTTAGGGTGGTCTGATAAAGATATTGCGTTTACCATGGCACGTTTTCCCGCTTGTTTGAGGTGTTCGGAGGAGAAACTAAGGCGCACCTTTGAGTATTTTGTTAAAACTATGGATCTTAAACCGGAGTATTTGATTAATAATCCCATCCTATTTGCGTTTTCCTTGAATAAAAGGACTATTCCGAGGTGTAAGGTCGTTATGGCATTAAAAGAGATGAATTTGCTGGAAGGCTTCAATATGGGTGTATTACTCCGTATGAATGACGTCAAATTCACCCAAGAGTTCATACTGAAACATCCAACCCATTATTCGAGTCTTTGGAATCTCTACCGGGGTGCTGTTACTGTCTGATTATGAAGTAAGTCCATCTAAACTTCATTTTTATTCAAGTTTTAGTACATTAACTTTTTGTTCTACGTCTGACCTCCGAGGTTGTCTGTGGTTTGTTATTTGTTTACGGAAAGCCAACCAAGGAGGTCATTCAACTTAACGAGAGTCACGCATAGTTCTTCCGGTGTATAATCGGTAACATTTTCAGCTTTCAATAATGTTGGTGGTTCTAACTCATTTGAATAACTCGGCAATTGACTGTGTTCCGTCAATCATACTGCTTTTTTGTGAATTTTAATATTCAAACAATACTTAAAAGAGAGTCACGCATAGTTCTTACAACTAATTTGTCTGACTTTAATTAATGGGTAAATGAGTCCGTCTCACACTTGTATAGTTATAACTTGTGAGACAATCTCCGAGGAGACTAACTTCTCAGTTTTTAGTGTCTGATATTGTTGATTCGAGTGTTTCGTACGCTATTCGGTAATCTGTACTTGCTAATTTGCTAATTGCTCGAGTTTTGAGGTGGAATTTTAGGTCGCCATGGTTTTGAGGCTTCTAACGGTTGTCATTTCCTCCTTTTACTTTACATTGTTAGTTACTGCTTAGTACAAAGTATATTGCTTCTTCGAAAGTAATGAACCATTTTTGTTTTGACAAAAAAATTAGATGCACTTTTTTTTTTACCCCCTTCTCGAAATTGATCTTGTTTCAATCCTGGTTGTATGAGTATATGACCAAGCCACAAATAAATTTACCGTGTTTAAATATCAGAAGAACCATCTAAGTGTTCCTACAATCCTACACGGCTACACCTAACTACCTTTTTTTCTGTTACAGATCGATGAACCATTAAAGAGGTCGCTTACTGAAGCTTGGCGTCTTGGCTGGGTGCTATAGTTGTAAATTTCCAATGCAGGGAGGATGGTAGAGAGAACGAAGGATACATAAACAGAGCTTATTTCGTTCATATCCTCGAATTTGAGTTCGTTTATTGGTATATTCGTTTGAGTTGTAGCCTGTAGGATTGTAGGAACACTTAGATCCTGCAACTTTCTTGATCCTGCAATTTTCCCATCTCAGTTAGTGTGGCTTATGATGACGGCATTTTCTCGTTTTGAACATGGTTGCAGCATTTGCTCGTTTTCAACATGGTTCCGGCATTTGCTCGTTTTCAACGTGGTTCCGTCATTTGCTCGTTTTCAACGTGGTTCGGCATTTGCTCGTTTTCAACGTGGTTCGGCATTTGCTCGTTTTCAACGTGGTTCCGGCATTTGCTCGTTTTCAACATGGTTCCGTCATTTGCTCGTTTTCAACGTGGTTTGGCATTTGCTCGTTTTCAACGTGGTTCAATGGTAGTGCTGTGTAAGAGACCATGTCTATTGTAAAAACCTAAATGTTGCAATCATCCAATTAATTTTTTAATTTCATCCATATGATTTTAATAATTATAGAAGACATATTTTGTGTTTTTGGTAGTTTATAATCTCGACCTCTCGTCTCTCGTATTCCCTTTTCCTTTTAAGTTCCCACAATTTTTTTACGGGTTGTGTAATTGTTTTACATTTCTACTTGGGGGCGAGAAATAACACCGAAAATTAATTCTTTTCTCTAAACAATATTTAGATTTGAGAGAGTGCAAACCGATAATTATGTGACATTTAAATAATGTAATAATAAAATATGACGTTGATAGACGGATTTGTATTGTGTAAGAAACCATTTGTTTTGCAGTTGTAATAAGTGTGAGTGTGAGTGTGACCCAATAATCTACGGATTATAGTCGTATCTCGTATTCTAATAAGATATTGCAATTATCTAAATTTAAACGACAATTTATCAATTTAATTTAAGTATTAGGACATTTGCAAATGAGGGAAATAAAGAGTGTGGTGGGTGATGGAAAGAGAATCGAACCTCAATAAAAGAGGTAGGGAATGCGAGAATGGGGGGCAGAGGGACGGAGGTAGGGAATACGAGAACGAGGGACATAGGGAGAGCCAGTGCATGCCTCGAGTGAGTGCATGAAAATCAATGTTGATGGCGGAGTGAAGGAAGGTGCGAGGATGGGGATATGTGTTGTTTGTAAAGACGTTGAAGGTAATCTTAGATGGGTTGGGCGGAGCGACGAAGAGTGGGAAGTGAGCTAAAACTAGCGGAGGTAGAAGCGATGTTTGTATTATTAATCTTGCCAGGAAGGCAGGAACGATATGAATGGAAGCTTATAATCCCGTTTTGGGATTTAACAAATGGACAGATACCTACAAGTATAAATGAAAGCAACAAAAAATAGTATCACCCCACGAATTTGCTCATCATTAAATTGTTTAAGTACATGCTGCATATTATTGCAAGCAGTCCATCTTGCTTCAGACCGTAAGTTCAGTCTGAAACAATAAGACTTCTCACAAGTGTGAAAGTACATGGATAGTGGGTCACCCCCATTGCTCCATGTGCTTTCTCATTCACCCCCTAAATGATTTTTTTGTGAGATAAAACAATATTTGTCTCATTATTTTAGACGGATTTGACGATCTGAAATAAGATTGGATTATTGCAAGATAGTCGATGTAAACTAATAAGTAGCTAAGTCTTTCATTCTCAATAAGAAATGTCCTAAAACAAAAAATAAATCGCTACTTTAGATGTTCAAAATTTACGGGACAAAACCGAATCCATATTACCTCACAAAACCATGGACACAAATCAAAACCCTAAACGCATCTCTCTTTGATATCTTCCTGCACTTTCATTCCACACTGCTACTTAGGTAAACACATTTCCTCTTTCTGATTTAGTTTATTACTTTTAATTTTCATATTTTTGACGCTTAAAATGTCTAATTATCCCTTCAAATCACTCTTTTATTTCCTGCAATTTAGGTCAATCGGTACAAAAACTTTAAAACCAGTTGCAACACCAACTGAACTAGTATCAAAATCAAAATCCCAGAAAAATAGAGCAGAAATTTCTTCGGAAAAAGAGCAATCTGTGATTACCCTTTTCAAAAAACATGATTTTACTGATACCCAGATTGCTATTATTGAAAAAAAGAGACCCCAGATTCTTAGATGTAATGTAGAAGCAACTCTTGAACCTAAATTGAAATTCCTTAATGAAATTGGGTTTGTGGGTAGTCTTTTACCTCGTTTTGTTGTTAAAAATCCATCAATTTTGAGCCGTAGTTTGGTGAATCAGTTGATTCCGAATTATGAGTATTTGAGAGAGTTGATGAAAATTGATCAGGCCACGATTATGGTTGTTGTTAGGAAGGCTTCATGGATATTGAGTTCTGATCTTAGGAAGATTTTACCGCCTAATATAGAGTTTTTGGTAGGGGAAGGAGTGTCAATGAGTAGTATTTTGAAACTGTTAACGTGGCATCCCAGGCATTTGCTTACTCCTATCGGTAGGACTCGGTATGGGGTTGCGACTGTTAGAGAGTATGGGGTTGAGCCGAGTGGGGGTATGTTTATTTATGCTCTTTCCGCGGTTTTGTCAATGAGTGAGTCGAATTGGAAGAAGAAAGTGGGAGTTTTTAAGAGTTTAGGGTGGTCTGATAAAGATATTGCGTCTACCATGACACGTCAGCCCGCTTGTTTGTGGTTGTCGGAGGAGAAACTGAGGCGCACCTTTGAGTTTTTTGTTAAAACTATGGATCTTAAACCGGAGGATGTGATTAATACTCCCGGCCTATTTACGTATTCGTTGGATAAAAGGACTATTCCAAGGTGTAAAGTCGTTATGGCATTGAAAGAGATGAATTTGCTGAAAGACTTTCATATGACTACATTACTCTCTATGAATGAAGACAAATTCACCCAAACGTTCATACTGAACCATCCAGCCCATTATTCGAGTCTTTGGAAGCTCTACCGGGCTGCTGTTACTGTCTGATTATGAAGTAAGTTCATCTAAACTTGAATTCTCTTCAAGTTTTAATGAACCATCCAGCCCATTATTCCGAGGTCTCATTTCCTGCTGCGTACTACTTTGTTAGAAACTTGAGATTTTTCCTTCGGTAATTGTCTAGTTGATGTCCGTATTGTTAAAGCTATTTTAACTTCAATTAGGTCTGAATTGTTGACCCATGTGTCGGTCTTTCTTTCTTGGGCTTTAATGAAATTTGGGCAGCTGGGGATTTCTGCTATGGAGGATAGTTTTGCTTGTTGCTTTGTGGTTAGCACTGCGATGTTCAATTGGCCGTAAAATGCAAATTACCATCATGTTTCCGTGTTTCATGTAAATAAGTATGCAGTGACTGAATATACGGAGCTATTCTTCTTTTTTACTTACATTTTGTTACTACTACATCATCGTGAGGTAACACCCGACTTAATTTCGCGTGTTTTTTTGGTAGTTTGTAACTCCCTGCCAATCTAGATTTCTTATTTTCTGCAGTCATTTCTTTCAAGCTGCACAGGGCATCACCTAGCTGAGACGTAATCGTGCTTGGCAATGGGGCTTTGCTAGTGATTTTCGGTCTTATGACGGTATTTATTCAATAAGTCTCCGTTAAGACGCATATACCCGTCTTAAGTTAAGACAGGTCAAGTAATAGTTGTTGGTGACATTATTCCAGAGCCTTTTCTTATCGGTATAGCTTTTATACCAACAGCATTCATTTCATTGATTTCGATTTGGGAGATCAAGTCCTTTTTAAGGTTTTCTCATCCTTGAGCTCCATGGATTCTTTAACTAATAACAGATCAGTCAGTCGTATACTGAATCAAAAATAAACCAATTGATCTAACTAATATAGCTAGGTAAGTCGGGATTGTATCCACGAGGAGACAAGAAAATCTATTTACTTATTATAGTTCGTCTTAAGGTAACAGTTTTGGGTAATAATAATGATTTATCTGAACTAAAACAAATTAAAACGCTCAATATATCCGTCACAAGCTGAAGACGGATATTGTCCTTTTACCCCACTTGTGATATTGTGAGAGGGTATTATCCGTTTTCAGCTTGTGACGGATAATACCCGTCTTCTATAAGACAAGCTACTTGTTTTATTTCCCTCACATGAGCCTAATCTTTTGCATATAAAATAAGAATAGAAATAAAAATATTTAATCGATCTTAAACTTAAGAAAAAAATACTCCGTATCATTTAATAAAAAATGTCTTAAAACAAAAGACGACTACTTTAAATATTCGAAATTTAAAAGGCAAACACTCAAACCATATTACTCCACCAAACATTGGGCGCTCAAAATTTACCCAAAAACCATCGAACCCTAAACACATCCCTCTTTCATTTCTTCCTGCAGTTCATTCACACTGCTACTTAGGTAAACGCATTTGCTCTTTCAAATTTAGTTTATTACTTCTAATTTTCATATATTTGATTCATAAAATGTCTAATTATCCATTCAAATCACTCTTCTATTTCCTGCAATTTAGGTCAATTGCAACAAAAACTTTAAAACCGGTTGCAACAGCAACTGAACTAGTATCAAAATCAAAATCCCAGAAAAATAGAGCAGAAATTTCTTCAGAAAAAGAGCAATCTGTGATTACCCTTTTCAAAAAACATCATTTTAATGATACCCAGATTGCTATTATTCAAAAAAAGACTCCCCTGATTCTTAGATTGAATGTAGAATCAATTATTGAACCTAAATTGAAATTCCTTAATGAAATTGGTTTTGTGGGTAGTCTTTTACCTCATTTGGTTGTTTTGAATCCAAGAATTATGGGGAGTAGTTTGGTTAATCAGTTGATTCCGAATTATGAGTATTTGAGAAAGTCGTTGAAAATTGATGAGGCCACGAGTGTGGTTGTTGTTAGGAAGGCTCCAAGAATATTGACTTCTGATCTTAGGAAGATTTTACCGTCTAATATAGAGTTTTTGTTAGGGGAAGGAGTGCAAATGAGTCGCATTTTGAAACTGTTAACGTCTCACCCTAACCGTTTGCTTAGTCCTATTGGTAGGATTAGGTATGGGGTTGCGACTGTTAGAGAGTATGGGGTTGAGCCGAGTGAGAATATGTTTATTTATGCTTTTTGGTCGGTTTTGTCAATGAGTGAGTCGAATTGGAAGAAGAAAGTGGGTCTCTTTAAGAGTTTAGGGTGGTCTGATAAAGATATTGTGTCTACCATGGCACGTTTTCCCGCTTGTTTGGGGTATTCAGAGGAGAAACTGAGGCGCACCTTTGAGTTTTTTGTTAAAACTATGGATCTTAAACCGGAGTATTTGATTAATTATCCCCGCTTATTTGGGTTTTCGCTGGATAAAAAGATTATTCCGAGGTGTAAAGTCCTTATGGCATTGAAAGAGAGGAATTTGTTGGAAGACTTCAATATGCATACATTACTCCGTATGAATGAAGACAAATTCGCTCAAAAGTTCATATTGAACCATCCAACCCATTCTTCGAGTCTTTGGAATCTCTACCGGGCTGCTGTTCCTGTCTGATTATGAAGTAAGTTCATCTAAACTTGAATTCTCTTCAAGTTTTAATGAACCATCTAGCCCATTATTCCGAGGTCTCAATTGGCTGGGGATTTCTGCTATGGAGGATAGTTTTGCTTGTTGCTTTGTGGTTAGCACTGTGATGTTCAATTGGCTGTAAAATGCAAATTACCATCATGTTTCCGTGTTTCATGTAAATAAGTATGCAGTGACTAAATGGATCGAACTATTCTTCTTTTTTTAGTCTCATTTGTTGGGTAAAAAATGGCTTACACTTCGTTATTACTACTCCCTCCGAGTCATAGTAATGGTTCCTTTACCTTTATGCACAAAAAATAAGGAAATGATTCTAAACCACACAAAACACCCTACCCCACCCTGAATTGATTTTGGACCACAAAAAAGTTACTAAAAATGGAAAGAGGAACCATCACTAAACTCGCACCAAAAAGGAAGTAAGAACCATTACTCCGACTCGGAGGGAGTACATTTTAAGCCAGACAGTAAGTTTCAGTGTTCCGCACTGTAAACTTTTTGTGTCGACCTCCCTTTTTCTTGCACTACATTTTATTCTCGTCTAAGTTGTAACATGTTAAGTCATGTGTCCAATGAGTGTCGGGTGTCCGAGTGTCGGACACGGCTAATTATGAGAAATGTCCATGTTACCTAGGTTTTTTGTATGTGCTTGACTTTAAATTTGCACTCAACAAACCAAATGTCCAACTGTTCTAAGATTATTCGTAACATTTTCCAAAATCTCAAGATTATACCTAGGGATGGCAGCGGGTCGGGTACCCAACCCAGACCCTTAGGGTCGGACCCTAATGGGTCGGGTATGGGTTTGAATATTTGGGACCCGCTCGGGTATGGGTCGGGTATGGGTCCAATATAAAAAATGTAGGGTCGGGTCTGGGTCTAACTATTGAGACCCGCCCCGCCCCGTGGACCCGTGTATCTTTTTTAAAAAAAAAAAAAAAAAAATTAAAATCATAAATCAACTAGTCAACTTACGTTCCCAGGGTCATTTTTTAAAATACTCTCTTCTCTTATGATGTTTGGGACTAACAGTGAATGTCATTAGAACTACATGTGAGCTAAAACAATAGCTGTGATGTCGCGTCTATCATGAAACAATTAGTCTTGCTTGTGACGGGTCGAGTGGAGAGACGGATAATGACACTCGCAAAACGAATAGGGGGACAAGGTGGGGCATCCCTATGTGCTTTCCTCTTTCCTCTAAATGATTATTTTGTGAGACAAAATGATATCCGTCTTCTCCTTGTGACAGATATCCTCCGACCTCCGTCTACAATGAGAATTTGTGATCATGAAATTGTTCCTTAATCAACATGGAGAGCACCTCTTTACAATTGTAAGATTAAAAATATATGCTTAGTTGCTTACAATTGGTGGTTTGCTGGTACATTGGTACCTCATGTTTCTCATAATACTTTAATAGGGATATGTGAGATTAAAAATATAAGCTTATTAAAAATATAAGCTTACAGTTGGTTTGATTATGTTTGTTAATTGTCAAACAATTTCTTTGTGTTTGGTATTTGTAATTTGTTAGAGATTTAAGAATTTTTCCAAGACTTTGTAATTTAATTTGAACCTTGGTACATTTTATCGAAGGATTTGTTAAAAAACGTTGGACCCTAGGGTAGACCCTACCCAGACCCAGACCCGTTAGGGTCGGGTATGGGTCCATTGATTTCAAACCCTGCCGGGTATGGGTCGGGTATGGGTCTAAGGATTTTTAGGCCGGGTCGGGTCGGGTCTTGCCGGACCCTACCCAGACCCTACCCATTGCCATCCTTAATTATACCTGATCATGAGATTTGAAAAAATGTTTTTTTCACGTGTTGCATAGCAAATTTCCACCGAGTAATTTGAAGTGTATCGTAATCTTAACTAGTCAAAAAAAATTTCGCTCCTATATGATAGAAATTTGGGCAATTTTTTACAAATAGTTTAGTCCGGATCCAAAACACGCTTTTTCAAGACCAAGTAAAACACGTTTTTTCAAGACCGAGGAACACGAAAAAACTTTCTTATTTTAGTCAAAGAGTTTTGTGTAAAAACTGTTTTAAGCGTTTACGTTCGACATGCCGGTTAGTTCATCACTTGTTTGACCTTTGTCGTTCGAGGTTGGGTCGGGTCGGGTCGGGTCGGGTCGATTCACTTGGGTGGCAGTGAACGAAGCAAAAAACCATTGACACAAATCCAATCACGCAAAACTAACAAAAACCAAAACCAAACCCTAATTTTGATTTCTTGCTGCCGTTCATTCTCCAACACCGTACAGTGCGTACACTGCACCAGTACTTAGGTAAACAGTTTGCTCTGTGTTTGATTTTATATTACTTGTAATTTTCATATTTTTGATTCATAAAATGTCTAATTATCCATTCAAATCACTCTTCTATTTTCTGCAAATAGTTACGCAAGTCGGGTTCGGTTATTGAAAAAATAAATAGGTTGGATCAGGATTGATGCATACAACTCGTTTATCTAATTGGGTCGGATTAGGGTTGAATGGATCGTGACCCATAAAAATATTTGATCATTAAACTTAAGAGAAAATATCATTTAATAAACAAGGTCGTTAACTAAAAGAAGGCTACTTCTTTAAATTAGACCGGGTTGGGCCGGACTCGTGCTAAATAAACGGCCCAAATACACAGGCCGGGCCGGGCCAAAACTATGGGCCCGTTTTCTTGGCCCAAGCCATAATTGTTCGGGCTATAATGGGCCTCGGGCCGGCCAAAACGGGCCAAAATAATACAATACGAAACAATCAACAAAACGGATATGTGAACAAACTATTAACAACGAAATAAAATTTTCAAGTCTTAGGTGTTTGACTTCGACTCTTTTGGTAGGAGAACAATCCATAGTATCATACATAACTTATGAGTTGACAAAAAATGAGTAGTATTAACTAAAGGTGTACGATAAAAATATAATAGTATCCGCAAAGTTATAATTCAATGCATTAGTGATATTAGATTATTAGTATGATGTAATATCCGATTCCAACTTTTGAATTTTTTCTTTTTAAAAAAAAAAAATTCGGGTCGAGCCGGGCCAAAAATCGGCCTTTAGGTTGGCCCAAACCCGCTCCAATATTTATATCGGGCTTATTTTGAATCGGGCCACGGATTTTATGGGCCAAATTATTAGGCCCAAACCCGATAAAAAAATCGGGCTGGGTCAGGTCGGGGCATTTGATCAGCTCAAAACTCCATGAAACCTTCAACACCAACCAAAACCCTAAACACGTCTCTCTCTCATTTCCTGCTGCACTTCATTCCACACTGCGACTTAGGTAATCACATTTGATCTTTCAAATTTATTTTCATATTTTTGATTCTTAAAATGTCTAATTATCCATTCAAATCACTCTTTTATTTCCTGCAAATTAGGTCAATTGCTACAAAAACATTAAAACCCGTTGCAACAGCAACTGAACTAGTATCAAAATCGAAAACCCAGAAAAATAGAGCAGAAATTTCTTCAGAAAAAGAGCAATCTGTGATTACCCTTTTCAAAAAACATCATTTTACTGATACCCAGTTTGCTATTATTCAAAAAAAGAGTCCCTGGATTCTTAGACGTAATGTAGAATCAATTATTGAACCTAAATTGAAATTCCTTAATGAAATTGGGTTTGTGAGTAGTCTTTTACCTGATTTGATTGTTAAGAATCCATCAATTTTGGCGTATAGTTTGGTGAATCAGTTGATTCCGAATTATGAGTATTTGAGAGAGTTGATGAAACTTGATGAGGCCACGAGTGTGTTTGTTGTTAGGAAGGCTCCAAGGATATTGAATTCCGATCTTAGGAAGATTTTACAGCCTAATGTAGAGTTTTTGTTAGGGGAAGGAGTGTCAATGAGTAGTATTTTGAAACTGTTAACGCTTCACCCCAGGCGTTTGGTTATTCCTATTGGTAGGATTCGGTATGGGGTTGCGACTGTTAGAGAGTATGGGGTTGAGCCAAGTGGGAATATGTTTATTTATGCTTTTTGTGCGGTTTTGTCAATGAGTGAGTCGAATTGGAAGAAGAAAGTGGGAATCTTTAAGAGTTTAGGGTGGTCCGATAAAGATATTGCGTCTACCATGGCAAGTTATCCCGGTTGTTTGGCGTATTCAGAGGAGAAACTGAGGCGCACCTTTGAGTTTTTCGTTAAAACTATGGATCTTAAACCGGAGGACGTGATTAATAATCCCGGCATATTTGTGTATTCGTTGGATAAAAAGATTATTCCGAGGTGTAAAGTCGTTATGGCATTGAAAAAGATGAATTTGCTGGAATACTTCAATATGCGTGCATTACTCGCTATGGATGAAGCCAAATTCACTCAAAAGTTCATACTGAACCATCCAACTCATTCTTCGAGTCTTCAGAATCTCTACCGGAGTGCTGTTCCTGTCTGATTATGATGTAAGTCCATGTAAAGTTGAATTCGCTTCAACTTCTCAGTTTTTAGGCTACTGATATTGTTCATTGGAGTGTGTGTTAAGTATAAAGTGTCTAAGGTGTAAGTAGAACTTATCGGTCCAAATCTGGCGTAGTTTCCTGGTATTTTTGTTATCGATTTTCTTAAGACGTGCACTTAGGGCACCACCCCCCACAAGGCTACAACTAACTACCATTTGTCTGTTACAGATCGTTGAACCATTAAATGAAGTCGCTGGAAACTCGGGAGCTTTGGCGTCTGGCTGGGCGATATAATTGCAATGCAGGGGCCAGGGAGTATGGTAGATAGAACGGTGTGATAGATAAACGGAGCGTGTTTCATTTAATTGATCGCAAATTTTCCCGGTGGCTTAGTATAGCTTCTGACTTGGGCATTCAGCCATTCACCCTTTATGGACTAGGTTTAATGGCAGTGTTATGTAGGTTTTATTTGACCCGTAACCTAAATGTTCTTTGTCATCGAATTAACGTTTTAATTCATTCTTATGATTAATAGTCTTATTTTGTGTTTTTGATAGTTTTTAACTCCCGACCCCTCTAATCTCTCGTATTACCTCTTCGTAGTAAGACGCGATAATTTTTCTTTTTGAGGTTTTCAATTGGCAATTCTATGGTGGTAGGGCTGAACAAAAAGAGACCCGAACCGGCAAACCCGACCGACCTGCACCGTTCGGTCCGGTCTCCGGGTCCCCAAAAATATGGTGACCGGTCTCCGGTCCGTTCCACATAAGGAAGAAAAATCAATTTACCTTGTAAAGTAGTACCGGTCCAGTCCAAACCCGGAAAAAACCGGACTAATGGGTATCGGTCCGGTCCGGGTCCCCTCCCAACCGGTCCGGTTCGCGGTCTTGGAGTTGGTGAGTATCCAGTCCACGGGTTTGTCCGGTCCACCCCTATATGGTGGTATATTTTGCTTCATTCAATTTGCGCAAATTCTTATTTGTGACTGACACAGATTCAAGCGGTTATATAACTTGCTCTATAAAAAAATGTAATGGTCACGGGTGTAAAATTTATACAATACTCGTATTGAACATCATATGCTAAATTAAATAGCTCAAGATGTCGTAGCGTGAAGCAGTGATCTAACAATCGCTTCTGGCATCCGATTTGCAAGTGAAAACATATGGCCAGCCCCCGGTATCTCATGATACTGAATCCATTCGAGTTTTTGGGCGATGTACCTTTGCAGTGTTACCGGGACAAGAGCATCATCGTCACCCTGCCATATGTGCACTGCTCCGTTATTGTCTGGTATTGGGTTCGAGAGGTCCATCGGACTGAAATCCCATCTTCCAAATCCAATTATCATGTCTCGGTGGAGGGACTCGTACTTGCCTTGTTGAATCACCTGTGCCTGCCAAAAAATCGAGGTTTCTATAATTCGTAACTGAACTAATCAGGTCGATGCAAGGTCGGAAACTTAACTTTCCTGAATCCTGATAGACTAGTGACTTTGGCGTAGGGGTGAGAATCGGTCCAAGACCAAACCGAACCGGACCGAACCAGACCGAACCGAAGACCAAACTTAAAAATTTGGTGGACGACACTTTTTTTTCCGAACTGGACCTAAACTCTTTTTTTTCAGTATTTTGTATACGATAATTACATTTTAATTCCGCTAAATAATATGCATTTAAATAGTTAGACGACACTTTTTATGAAAATCATTTATAATACTAATTTTTAATGTCTTTTGAAGATAAAATGTTAATTTAATTCAAAATATTTAAATGATTAGTCTAAAAAAACAAGAACTTTGGTCCATTCGGTCCGGACCAAAATTAACCGGTCTTGGACCAGACCAGACCGAAGACCAAAACTTTGAAAAATGAGGACCGAGGACCGGACCAAAATAATTCGGCCCAGGTTTGGTTCAGACCAAATGGTCCGGTCCGGTCGATTTTTTCGGTTCGGACCTAAATTTGCTCACCCCTACTTTGGCTTTGGCGGTTTTCGAAAGAAAATAAAAATAGTTACGAAGCTAAAGACGACTGAGCAGTGGAAATGTTCCGAGTAACAGATCAATTCCGAGCAATCTCAAATCCTTGGTTATCCGAACTTATTTCCTAAATTTGTTGAAATGTCGAATGATGTTTGAAGCGAGCTTACCCGGTGTTCTGCAATGTATGGAACTGTAGAGAGAAGTCGATAATCCTGAGCACTTAATGCGGTCCTTCCAGCAGCAACACTTGAACCAGGGAAGAATTTCTGAGTGTTCCACCAGTAAGTTAGCCATGGAATATAGTGAACGACTCTTTGCGCCCACTTATCCTCAGGGAACTGTTTATGAAACGCTTCTTCTGATAAGTTAGCCGGGAAACCGTCCCACCAATAATTCACAACCGGTGCTATGAGTACTGCTCCTGCTAGCCTGCAACAACATTCCAACATCGATCACCGTGATATAAGTATAAATTTCATTTTCAGCATAACCAGGAGAATAACCAGTCTGAATTTCAGTGTTCAGTTTCAGGCTATCTCATTCCTCAATTACTCGAAATATAGAAACAGTAGAAGGGTAAACCACGTCGTGATTACGGTTTCAGCAGTGTCTTTCTCTACTCTTCCTCTTATAAAAACAGATTCGTCATTTTCGGGAATAGTACTAGAGAGTGAACACGACAAGAAAATCGAAAAGAGTTGCATCATTTCGACATCTTTTGTTGCGCAGAGTATCTGAATGTATATAAGTAACAACTACTAGACAAGACCACTACAAGAATACAGAAAACAGGCGACTGAATTTGGCGACTGGAAGCAGTCGCCAAATTTCAGTCGCAAGCCTTAGTCGCCCAAAAAAAATGGGCGACTAATTTCAATCGCCAAATTTGGCGACTGCACATTCAGTCGCCAATTGGAGATTTGGTGACTGAGTGGGTAGTAGCCAAATTGGCGACTGAATGGGGGTAGTCGCCAATTTGGCGACTGCACTACAGAGGACAGTCGTCATTTTTCGTCGTCTGTTTTGCATTTTCTTGTAGTGTACATGACTACAGTCTACAGGTAGCTCGGAGAAACACGATTGGATCCTACAGAATATTCTACAAAAGTTATCGACTAATCATGACTACAGGTAACTCAACGAGGACTATCAGACAGTAAAGAGTAATTACGTTAGTTTGCTACGGTCTGATACAAGCCGTGCTAGTTATTCTAGTAAAAGAGCATAGCATACCTATGTGGAATGTATTTCAACGCGCCCCAAACAGTCTGCCCACCCATCGAAAATCCAGCCAAATAAAATTTGTCACCCAGCTTTAACTGGTCTGCAAGATCTTCAATATCTCGAGTCATGCTCTTCAGTGTTCTGTTCGGATCAGGATCGCTCTCTCCATAACCCGGCCTATCAAAAGAAATTATGCACACTCCCAACTCTCGAAAAAAATTCTGAAGTCGAACAACAAACCAGAATCTAATGAATGTCAAACATTTTCAGACTGAAAGTTGTAAAGCTCGTCAAATAACAAGAACTGATTTTGTGTGCTCAAACCGATACCTGAGGAAGTCTATATGCAATCACGACATCATGCCTAGCATTACCAAAACCATGAACAAATATGATCTTATGTTTTGCATTCTCCCTCGGCACCCCAGTCTCTTTGTACGCCAAATATCTTCCATCCCTTAGCTTTACTCTTGGTGCCGTTATTCGCGGGCCACCTGGGAATCCGCATAATCGGGGTGACGGGGGTAGGTGAGACTGATATATCCAAGTGGAAACTATAACCGCGAACAAGAGTACTGCAACTTTTCTGATGCGTATCCTCATTTGCTTTTAAACAAAATGGGCTGCAAACTAATGAAAGCGTGTTAACACTGACACTGCAACACAGTAATACAGTATATAGAGAACAGACGGAACATAGTATCTTCCGTTCTGAAACACTAAGATTTGAGCTAATTCAATATCGGTGTCTTTTACTAATTCAACTAGGGTGGCTGAAAATTGAGTCAATTATGGTGACCATGGGAATTAGTGAAGCTCATCGCATCGAAGTGGAATTAGCTTAAAATTGGCACAGCAAAGTTGAAAACTTTCTAACTATTGAAAACCATTTCCTTCGCGCTTTTAAATCAAAATTTATGACCTGATAGATCAACCATCTCAACCAAAACCTTGCCTGGTTCCCCATACCGTGTGCTGGGTTTTCACTTCGTGAGTTTTTGAAGTGTTTTGAGGTTGACCTTCGGTCACACTGGCTCTGATACCATGATAGATAAACCATCCCAACCAAAACCTTAAGGTGATGGTTGAGCCCCAACTATTATTAATATTCCTATTATGACCACTTCAACGACATCGTATATTCAAACTTTTCCAAAAATGCATGAAGAACTACCACCTTGAACCAAAAATATCCAAATAATGCAATTCATTAAGCTATTGAGCTTCAATGGACTTGAGAACATGATGCATATAAGCATATTAATGCAAGATAAGCGATGTAAACCAAATAGTTACTCTTACTCCTCCCGTCACCAATTGGTTTTCAAAGCGTCTTGCTTATGACTGACACTATTTATCACAAACTGAAGACGGATAATGCTCCTCACAATAGGGCAAGTGGGGGTAAATGGAGCACCGGTGCCACTTGCACTTACATATTGTGATACAGCAGGTCTTGCTTGTGACGAGCTAATTCCGTCACAAGCTTGTGACCTCTTAGTTACAGGTGCGGCCGACAACCTTTGCATAAATTTAACAGATGGGAAAATGAACATAAATGAAAGCAACAAAAAACTGCTACCCAATTAATTTGCTCAACATTCAATGGATTTAAGAACATGATGCCTCCTCCTCCCGTCACCAATTGGTTTTAGGATGAAACCGCTTATGAAGTGGACTATTTCTCCTCGTTCCGACACCCTTTTCATAGATTTAACAGATGTGCAGATGAATATAAACGAAAGCAACAACAAAAAACTTGCCACCCAACTAATTTTTTTTCGATAATCATTGAGCAAAGAAGAACCAAATCATGTATGTACTTAATTAAGGTAATTATGATTATGAACTATAGTTTAACCAAAATAGATGGAGGGAAAATTCATACCCAGGTTGATAGAAATGATGGCAGAAAATTGAAGTCTCAGCAAGCACAGTTTCCCACAAGTTTGGTGCACTGCTTACTGAAGATGGCTGTAATTAGAGGTGCAAATCGGGTCACTCGGATGTGTTTATTATCAAGTCATCTATCGGGTATTTTATCGGGACAAGAGTCGGGTCAGATCGGCTCATGTCGATTTCGGGTTTGACAAAAAAAAGTCTGCTATCAGTTATCGGTCAGATCCTTTCGGTTTCGGTTTGCCCAAATTTCGGGTTGTGTCGGGTTCCTAAGGTCGGTCTGCTTTTATACTCATTTCGTTTCAACTAATGTTTATCTTTTATATTCGTTGTGTCGGTTGCTCAAGAATGGTGGCATTTGTTGAATCACAAAATTTCGGGTTGTATTGGATCGGTTCCTAAGGTCGGTCAGCTTTTATACTCATTCCGTTTCAACTAATGTTTATCTTTTATATTCGTTGTGTCGGTTGCTCAAAAATGGTGGCATTTGTTGAATCACAAAATTCCATTGAAGACGGCCGTTATTCTTTAAGCTTAAAACGAATAATATCCGTCTTAAACTATACATCGTGATCGTGATCGTGATCGTGATTGTTGTAATAATAGTCAACAACTACCCCAGAATAATGAACATGTATGTTTTTGTGTGTCTTTTCAGGTTTGGTATTGTATTCTTACCTGCTATTTAATCCCAAGTACGATCCGAGCGCGGACGCTCGCTTCTATTGAACAACGTTCTTTCTTTCGAAATATTTTATTAGAAAATTTCGGTTTTTGTCTATTTGGTGTTGGCGTTCGTGTATCTATAATATTACTGGTTATTTATAACGAGATTTTAAATTCCTGACTTTTAAATCGCGTTTTTATTAGGATTAACGTTATTTATTTAACATTCGATATTGTGTTCTTCATACTATATACTAAAAAATAAATATACGAGAGATCTGCAAGAGAAAAGTATTTAGCCGTTGTTACTAATAACCTTTGTATTGCGAAATATATGAGGAAAAATAGTTCACGAAAAGAGTATGCATGCTTGTGTCGTTTTAAGTTTTCTCTAATGCTTATTTGAGTTTATTGGATAGACAACGCGATTTTGGCTATTGATATGTATGCCGATGACCTAGAACGAGAACGGTAAATAAAACATGCACGATCATAATATCTTACTCTATACTATTTCTTGACGTAACAAACAAATTAATAAACACGACTCAATTATATAAATAGTTCTTGTCAGATTTTCTGATCCTATTAATTTATCCCTAAAATAATTCCTTAGGGCAAGTGCAATGGTTTAGCTAAGGGACTTGCTTGCAAATATAAAAAGTTGTAAGCTAGTAGCCAAACCATTGTACCTCTACTTTTGTATTAGCTTTAATCAAGCTACTAGCCCCATTAAGCTACTAGCTCAAATGCCCCATCCCAAAATTTCAACCTATCAAATTAAAGTTTCTTATAAAAATTAATTATTTAAATAAAAAACTTGGAATTTTTGTTGTATGTGGGTCCATTTAAACTAGCTTGAAACCATTGTATGCAATTGTAGCTCAAAATAATATAGCTTAAAAAATATGATGTGGCAACTCATGCTAATAGTACATTAGCTCACCATTGCACTTGCTCTTAAACGTAATTTGTAACCAACCTTATAATCAAAACGTCATTACTTTTCACTCCTCAATCAATTCGTAAGATTTATATTAGTAAATAATAATCACTCAAGTTTGGAATTAATTACGCGTAGTCAATGTAGCCATTGAGAATCCAACATTAAATTTCTTAGTAAAATAATACAAAATATTTTGTGATTTCTTGAGATTTTGTGAATTAATCAGTTGGTCTTTGAGATAATACAAATAATTATCTAGTTTGATTTTTTAATTAATTATTGTCACTTTATCACACTCACAAATCACAATTGTTGAGTTTTCGACCTACAACCTAATATGTACTTGTTAATTAACTCCATTTTATGCAATAGGGTTCTTCTAACTTAACCAGATCACACTCACAAATCAAGGCTCGAATGGTGTCATGTTCGAGCACTAATAATGCACAAGTGTTAGAATCACGGAGGAAAACTTCACGAGAAAAAAAACATACATCAGATGTATTACCTTAGACTTTATCTGTTTCCTAGCATATGATTATTTTATTTGTTTTTGAATATATGTGTATTTTTTATGAACTTATTTCCTAAAACTATATTTGGTTTTTAGTATATGTGTATTTTTTATCACAAAAAAATTATACAACCAAATGTATAAGATAAATTTAATTGAGCTTATGTATATATTTTTTGAACTTTTAAACTATTTTGAATTATATTTTAATTTTTTAATATTGAAATTAAAATATAGTTGAACTTATATATATTGTTTTTAATTGTATAATAATTTTCTAAACTTAATATATTTGTAAAGGAGTTCATAAACTTTATAATATAACTCATATTTTTTCCGCTTAAGCTCAAAATGTTTATTAAAAAGCTCAAATATATGTACCGTTAATTCTATATATCTGATTGTATCTCATTGATTTCTTATGAGTTTATTAATGTTTATAAGTTAGATTTTAATTTTTTCCGTAGAAATACAATTTAAATAAGTTTATATATAGGTAATATTTTTGAGTTTTATTATAATTTTTGAGCTTAATGTTTTAATAAATAGAATCAGAAACTTTATAACAATGGTCGTATATTTTTTTTAAACTAAACTCAAAATATTATTATAACATCGAATGTATGATTCAGTTACTCAAATTCTATCGTTCTAATGATCTCGCTCAAATCTAGACTAAATTGGATAAAACTCGGATAGATCGTGTTTAAAAAATTGTCGATCCAAACCCGACCCAACTCGACCGAAATAAGAAAAAAAAAACACAAATCATATCCTACACTCCGAACCAAACACCTTAACCCAATCTCTTCACCCTCCAATCAAGTCACTTTCCCTCTCTACAAACCCTAAATCCCCAAATAACCCCCAATTGAAATCCACCATGCCTCCATCTTCAACAATGATGGTTGTTTTTTGATGATTACTTCAATTCATTCCACCAATTAAAATCACTATCTCAAGCTTTCTCTAATGGCGACCTCGGCCGCCATTAATGAAGATCCCGGAGCTCCCGAGTCTTGGGAAGTTGCTGATGTTGAGGAAAGCATGAAAAGATTGTTGCTTTCCCCTTCTTCTTCTACTACTAACCCTAATAATGTTCCTATAGCTTCCGATGAGCTGTCGTTCGCTGATTCGACAGCGAGTTTTCCTGCCGCTGGTGAATCGATTTCCGGCGGATCCGGCGGCGGCGGTGGTAGTGGGGTGGTGTTGTCGGAGGATGCGATTAATCAAGTCGATCAGTTTCTTCGTGAGGCGTTGCAAAACCCTCGCGAAAGATTGTCCGGTAATTTTCATTGTTCTTTTATCGAATTATTTGATTGATTTGTTTTTACTGTTTGTGTAGTTGCGAATTTGAGTTCATGAAGTTACCGAAACAATTGTGATGTTTATTGAAAGGCGAAATTCGTAGGAATTCTAGTAGAAAGCTTATAGTTTGTGATTCATATATTTAATTGCATGTTTTTGAATATTAGTGTACACATTTCTTGATTGATTCGCGTATTTAGTGTTTGTGTAGATGCAAATTGCGAGTTCATGAAGTTATCGAAACAATTCTGACGTTTGTTGAAACGCGAAAATCGTAGGAATTTTAGTAGAGAGCTTATAGTTTGTGATTCATATAGTTAATTGCATGTTTTTGAATATTAGTGTGCACATTTTTTGATTGATTCGTGTATTTAGGGTTTGTGTAGTTCCGAATTGTGAGTTCATGAAGTTGTCGAAACAATTGGCCAAACAATTGGGCGAAAATAGTAGGGATTTTAGTAGAGAGCTTAAAGTTTGTGATGCATGATGTTTAATTGCAATTTTATTGAATATTAGTGTATAGTTTTTGATGCACTGTAATAATTGGAGTTGGTTAATTGCATGTCATTGTCCGACTCTGAATGATCTGGTATTAGGTCATTTAGTTTTGTATTTTCGTAGCGGTCAATTATAAGTTTAAACACGGTCTTCTACTCCCGTTGTCTCGATCATTTGTTACCCTTTTTATTCACGGTTTTGTGACTTTTGTTAGGGGTATTTTAATCAAAGGTAAACAAATCATTGGGACGGAGGGAGTATTCTTCAAATCAGTGTCATGATGTTAGGAGTTATATCGCTTGACTGTGGTGATTGGTGGCGGGGGTGGGTTTGGGATTGTAACTCAATGTTACACTACGCTAAACGGGTTTTAAGAATTGGATATAGGTAGCGACATGTATAATGAGCTATGAACTTTGTTTTGGAGAGGCTGTTCGACTGAATTGCAATTCTTAGATTTTAATATTACCCCAATTCGTATAACTAAGATGCCCGTGAGATAATGTGACTCAACGGATAATATGGTGACGCGTGTTCAAGAGATTGTGACATGTATTCTAATTATGTCTACAACAATATGATGTGAATTGAAGCTTGATGCTTCACCTATGATATATGTTGCTCTTTTTCGAGAAACCATATGTTCGTTGATGGGTTTTTCAGTGGTTGGCATTTGACGCAGCTTTTATGCAATTTTTGTAGCTGGAAATATGAACTTGTATGTTGCTTCTTTTAATTGTCACTTCTCTCTCGTCAATGTGGTTTGACAATTATTTGTCTGTTGCTCTTTCTGTTAATCTTTCATTATGTCGGTCTATGAGTAGCTCATTTAGGTAGTCCTATCTATGGTATCATAATTAATAGGAAGCAAGGATTTGTTTATTTATTTATTTTTCATTTCTCTTTGCTTGTTCTTTGCTTCCTCATCGAAGTTTTAGCTTGTGCTTTTATTTGCCTGTCAATGAAGTGTATTTGAGTTCCAATGATGAAATGAATTTTGCCATGTTCAGTTCTGCGAATGGAACAAGATGTTGTCAAGTTCATCCGCGATCCTATGCGTCAACAACTCGAATTTCAACAGCTTCCTACATCGTATTTAAGGCTGGCTGCGCACCGTGTGGCTCAGCATTATTTCCTGCAGTCCATGGTCTTATTAGATAACAGTCTCCCTGATGGATCGGGTTCCAGAATTATTGTCCGTAAGACTACTTCTGAATGCCGGCTTCCTCGTGTTCGCTTGGCGGATATACCTATACTTCTGCCTCAAGAAAACAGTGGTGCTGTTAAGCTTGCAATCAAACAGCGACCTGAAAAGTATTCGCCTGGTTCTGGTAGTGGTCTTTCAGGATCTCAAAAGGCTAATCACTCGAAAACTGTTGAAGAACGGAAAGAGGAGTACAATAGGGCTCGTGCAAGAATTTTCAACTCTACCAACCACAATGGTTCCCCAAGTGCCAAACCTGAAATGGAGCCTAAAAAGACAGAGAGTTTGCAGCTTGCACCGGTGGAAAGACCAAAGGTGGATGTTAGATCTGTTCCCAGTGTTTCTGACTTGAGTAGTGGAAGAACTGTAGTTGATTGTAATGCTGGTAGCAGTCGGCCAGTTAGAAGTAGGGCAGAGAAGGATCCTGTTAGTAGATATAGACCGAGTAATAGGGTTGCTATCTTTAGAGATCGTGATAATGAACGCAAAGATCCTGATTTTGACCGGAGTTATGATAGGTACTGCTATCTACTCATCTCCTGACCGTTGCTATTTGGTTAATTTTCTTTGGTATCTTTATGTACTTCTATCCCTTTTCAAATGGCACGTATTACATGTTAGAGGTCTAATCTTACGCTGTCGAGTTTTTCACAAATCACAAATATACAAAAAACTAATTGCATCTGATATTTTAGGTACACATGTAATGCATAGTTAAATACTTTCGGACTTCTAAGAGAATGCTTTCTTTATGGCAAGGGAATAGGTTCATCATCATCAGGCCCTGAATCTACACACCCGTTCTCTTTTCTCCCCATATAAATTTATCAACTAGTCATGCTTCTGACTAAATTTAAGATTTATCATTTCTGCTCACTCCCCATGTGGTTACTGCTCTCCTGTTTGCGATGTTAGCATTTGCAACTGTCTGTTCTAGGCTGGAATATTTTATTTATTATGCGCGTCTGTTTCTTGGTGAAGTGCTCAAACCTTGTTGCTGGTTTACCAGAAATTCAGTTCCCATTTGTAATCTTCGTTCCATATGCTTGACCTGTTTCTTTTTCTTTTCTCCTCATCTTGTTCCGCATTTCTTGTGTTTCAGATTCCCTTTTATCTGTATGTTTATTCATATTTTATTGAACTCTACCAACCACATTTTATTTTCAAAAGTATTGTTATAAAATAAAACTGATATCTTTTGGGTCTTTTCAATTTTCTATTTGTTTGCATTTTGAGTTGTGCAATCACTCAATGACGGTTATACAAGATGATTGATGTCAGCTGACCCCAAATTATTTTGGGAATAAGGCTCTGATGTTGTTGTTGTTGGACCTGGGAAGGGCTCAGTTATATATGTAGTGCGATCTCACTTTTGACCACCCATCTTGAATTTTTCCAGTTATGGTTATTTAAGCTGTAGCCACTGACATCACTGTTGCTTGTTTGGGATGTTGGTGTACATGTCATTACATTACATTAACTGATTCAAAATGATAGCTCATGCCTGATGTATTCTGTAGTCAACCAACCTCTTATTTTATCTTGTATTAGACAATTATATTGCAGTATTTTATTATGTCTCTATTCCTATTGTGCACAACTGACCGAGATTGTGTTTGTAGGTATATGCAGAGGTTTGACCCTGGATTTGGGTTTAGTGCTGGGCCGTATACAGTCCAGCCAATGTACACCCCTGTTATTAATTATAATACAGAATTCCCCCAACTTGGCGTGGCTCACAGGCCACAGATTTCTTCTGAACCACCACGACCCCATCCTCAGCATCTACCTGGTCTGTGGGCTCCTCCGTCAAACCCTGCAGGTCTTGGTTATGGTCATCCAGAGACTATGATGGCTGCATATAGTCCAAATCATGTTAACGCTCGTCCCTCTACTCTATACCTGCATGCTCCTCAATACACTCTTCAGCCTCCTGGAATGCCATTCATTCATCCTCATGAACACATTAGCCAAACTTATCAACAGGTTAACCACGGTGATTATTCTTATAGAGCATAGGACATTTCAACATCATTTAGAATTAAGATGATCTAGTTAAAATTCAACTTGAGAGCCACAACTAAAAGGCACTTGTTATGATTTCCGGGTTTGCAGGATTACAAAATAAATACACTGAACATGTTATGAATGTCTGAGTTTAATTGCAAAATTAATACACTTTCACCTTCTCCAAATCAAATTTTAACAATAGTTAGGTTGAACTTTTTTACTATACGTAGCTGTTAAATTTGTATGTTTACATATTGCCCTCAGTCTCACTTGATATTTTTACAATTGCTGCAATCTGTATCAACATATTAGTAACTCATAGGCGTTTCTATTATTTTAACATATAAAGATACTAGAAGTGGAATGTAGGTAAATGATAATAATTGACTACCCATTGTAAAGATGGTAATTCGCAAAGAAAAGGAACAAAGGTGAGTGACCACTATCACACATGCTTTTTAATAAGAGATACTGGAGCGTGTGTGAACAATACACAACGCAGATAGGGAGAACATTCTGGTTCATTTTTCATTTTGATGCCATCAGCTTTTGGTCTTTGCAGTACCTGTACTTGTGTTGTGTATAAAATAGAAAGAGTGCTGTGAGAACAGTTTCAGACTTTCAGTGTGCTTGTGAGCTGATCTGACAGCTTTTGCCCTTTCTGAAATATCTGTTCTTGTAGAAAATTTCTGATCACCATGCTACATGTTCACATCATGGTGCTATGAGCTTAGCTGGTTCCGACATTTAAACAATTCTCATATAATTTTGATTTGTTTTGGTTTATGCATATTCTCTCACATTCGAGAAGCTGATGATTGCTGATGTCTTATTTTTATTTCTCATCTATGTTGCTTTCTTTTGTTTTTTGCAGTCGCAACAGCAACAACATGATGCAACTCTTGGGTTAGCCCGGCCCCGTTGAGGGGCCTGGGCTATGCCTGCACCCTGCCTGTCTGGACTTTCAAATCTCCATCAGGCTATGGCACCACATTTGTGTGGCAGGGTGTCAGGCATTCCAAAACTGAGGCAGACTGGAGTAAACCTTAACTGATCGCGGATTCTCTTGTCCGTATCTTGTTCTCGCCTCAGTTAGTAGTTACGCTCGAGTGAGGAAGTTGGTGATTCTGGCATGCATGTCTACAGAATCTGCTGTCAGCCCGTCATGATGATACTACAACATTACCCAGTGCCTCAATGGCTCCCGTAAACTGCGGGATTGGGAGGGGAGGGGTCGGATGATGATGACGATGAACCATTGAAACAGCACCGTAGAGAAGCCTGAGCTTTGTCCCTAAAAGGTAATGGCGCAAACTGCAGATTTCTGCAGAATTACTGCACAAATATTGAATGTTCAATCGGTCCTCTATATGTTTAGAGAAGTATGAATATGAATTTCCAAATTGTGTGCTTAATGAACATATGATGGGACCAAAGTCACCAAACGGATGTGGCATGGAAGCTCCAAATCCAATTTGTTATCTTCCGAAAAGATCAAATTGAATGATTTTTTGTGGTCTTTGTAAAATTTGAAATTTTTTACTGGTCTAATTTTCAAGTTTTTTCTTTAATTTACCATACAGGTTCTCATATTCTGTTAAAACATTTATAAATAACGGGTAATCGGGAAAGATTTATTCATCGTAAAGTAGTAAGTTTCAAACTTGGTTGGTCTCGATGTGAAAACAAATAGAAATGTAAAAATGCAGGGGTAATCGGATGTGTTTGGTTACAAGCTCAAGTTCTTTCATGAAATGCTAATCGGTGCAAATGTCCTTTCTGTGCATGAAGCTGATAACGAGATTCTCTTGATACAGGAACCCAAGCTGCCTGTAGAACAGGTTAAGAAAACGACGAGCTGTCCAATGCTCTTACACATTGATGCTCTCTGACGGAGCTTTTATCACGGAACAAGTATAATCCTTTTATGCAGTTCTCCAGCTGCTAATCTGAATGATCGACAAGCTGTTTGGCAGTAGGTATATCTGTAAGTCCAATGCTCATGAATCAATTTTACTTCTGAGTTCCAGTATGTTTCTTGTAATTTAAGGTTACATTGGATGAACAATTAATTCATCATCCAATTAATGAAACCATAACTCGTAGGATCTTAGTATTCAGCCATCTGTTTGGATCACTTAATCACTTTGGTTGTTTTTGCTTCCCGTTTCCAATCATGTGACGTATAACTTACGTCACGGTAGAAAAAAGATGGCTAGTGTTTTTGTTTGGGCTAGAAGTCGTTAACTTGGAGAAATGTTGTGTATTACGTTGTAGGGGAAGAAATGCCAGCCATAGCTCCCATATCAACATTTGCGACTTGACCCCCAAATTATTATGGTTCATGTACTCAGGCTGGTTCAGTTTCATTCAAACCGAGGAAGTGGGATCTGACCAGAATGTTGTATGTTTATCTCGATCACTTGGTCATATCGTCCACCTTGTTGGATCATAACTTATTGGCAACGGTTAATTGGGTATGGGTCATTTTTATTGCCCCAAACGAGTTATTATTATGTCGATTCTAGTAAGGTTTCTGTCTAGAACAGTCAAACCTACTTTTGATTTTCAATTAATCTTTTCAGTTTTCAGTTACTTTCCGGTTTCTGGTTTCTGGTTTCTGGTTTCCAGTTGGTCGATTATAGTTCATTTTGAGTCGATCCGTGTCCTCAAATTTCCGATTATGGGTTGTATAAGGACATTGCTTCAACTGTTTCAAGTCTTATTTAGCTGTCGGGCCAGGTCTCTTTGTCAAATTTTTGCGACCTAATTATTTACAGAGACTATGGAGTACTTCGTTTATGCATAAACGATAACAAATTCTGTTTTTAAATGACCAGTGATGAAATTGTGGTTTCAATTTCTAGATCGTCCGTCGAAGTTTGTGTTCTCTGTTGTAGCCTTGTAGCTTGTGGAGTTTTTTTTCCTTGTTTTTTTTTTTGGCGAAGTGCTTGTGGAGTTGTGGGGGATGAAAGTTTTGTGTTATGTGTGCATCATTTCTTTGGAAATGTTCGATGTCTACTAATGTCGTGCAAGGGCGATACCTCAGCCTTAGGGCGTTCCGTTTCGCACCAAACAAAATTACAACAATCTCTCTTTTTAAATGAAAATGAGTCAAATATAGTCCATAACAATTTTACCACAGTAAATCTCTTTTAGGAGGACCACGACATTATTCTTTCTTAAATGAAAATGAGTCAAATATCATCGTTGTAGGGTCAATTGTGTCGGATTCGAGTCAGCATAGTTTGGGCTCAGTCAATTTGAGTCTCACATAGATTGCAGGTTAATTCGGGTTTGTTAGTTCATTTCGAGTTTTGGTCATGTTATTTCAGATGAAATAGAGGAGACTTGAGTGTATAGTTAAGTGATAACTACTCTCGGACGAAAATCGGGTACTCCTTAAAGATAGTGAATATTTCTTATTCTTATTTAAAGCTAAGAAACATATACGATAACTTCTGAAGCGACCTCTAACACGTGTAGAAAAACGGGCAGGAAACAAAACATGAACCAGTACGACCTCCAAAAAGGCTCAATTTTAAGTGTATTATAGGTGGTTTTTGGGGTTGGTTTAGGAGTTATCCTACTCAATTTTTAGTCCAAAACAACTATTAAACCAATTTCATTGAGTATTCGATTTTTGCACGATACTGCTTTATTGCACACCGACATTATCAAATGCAATCAGTTGGTTCTCAAATTTTTTGAGGCTGTTATATATGATTTGAGAAACCATCTGTGTAATTTCTGGTCATTTTTGTTCCAGGACCTTGAAACCCCGAAAATCGTGTGTACACTTTATTTTGATCCGTACGAGTGGCTCTGTCGGGCCGTTTTAATCTTCCTCCCGATTTCCCCCCATGTTTTCGGAGTCGCTTATGAAATTACCCTATTCAATTTTAGCCTAAAGCAATAAGTATTAAACCAATTTCAACGAGTATCTGATTTTCGCACGAGACTAGTTTATCGCACATCGACAACATCAATGTCATCAATTGCTTCTCAAATTTTTTGACGTTGTTTTATCTAATTTGAGAAACCATCTGTGTGATTTCAGGACATTTTTGTTTTGGTGCCCTGATATTGTGAAAATCGTGTATTACACTTCATTTTGAGCCGTATGGAAGGCTGTATCGGGTCGTTTTTTTTCTCCCAATTTTTACCCGTGTTTTCGGGGCCGCTTCTGGAATTGCTCTATTCAATTTCAGCCCAAAACAACAAGTATTAAACCAATTACAACGAGTATCCGATTTTTTGTACGAGACTGATTTATCGCACACCGACAATATCCAATGTCATCAATTGGTTCTAAATTTTTTTGAGGATGTTTTATATGAGTTGAGAAACCATTTGTGTGATCTCGAGACATTTTTATCCGGGACCCTAAAATCTCGAAAATCGTGTAGAGTTCATTTTGAACCGTACAAGAGACTCTATTGGGTCAATTTTTTTCTCTCGATTTCCCCCATGTTCTCGGGGTCGCTTCTGGAGTTACCTTATTCAATTACAGCCCAAAACAACAAGTATTAAACAAATTTCAACGAGCATCCGATTTTCCCACGAGACTGGATTATGGCACACCGACATCATCTATTGTCATCACTTGGTTCTCAATAATTTTGGGACTCTATTTATCTACCTTGAGAAAGCATCAGTGGTATTTCAGTACATTTTTTTTCCCGGGACCCTGAAATTCTGAAAATTGTGTATTATACACTTTATTTTGAGCCGTACGGGACGCTATATCAGGTCATTTTTGTATTTTTACCGAATTTCCCCCATGTTTTCGGGAACACTTCTGGGTTTACCCTATTCAATTTCAACACAAAACAAGTATTAAACCAATTCTAACGAATATCCGATTTTTGCACGGAACAGGTTTATCGCACACCGACAACATCAATTGTCATCAGTTGGTTCTCAAATTTTTTGAGAAATTTTTATCTGACTTGAGAAACCATCTCTCTGATTTTAAGACATTTTTGATCGGGGACCCTGAAATTCCGAAAATCGTGTATTTAACATCCAAGTTTTTAGGTCGACAGAGTTGCGGCATAAAAAATCTCGAAATTCGCACCAACGTACCTTAACACCATATAAAAATGACCCATGATGTTAAAATTGGAATCCGGTTTAAACTAGACACACTTAGAATCCCTAAAATTATTATAAATAACGTGTGTGAAATATACAAAATAAGTTTAATTTTAAATTCTATGTTATTTTGAGAAGCATCAAAGCAGCCGGCATTTACTACGAGATATAATGAGCCAATCGACACAGATTTAGGGACATTTAAATTATAGGTTCTAAGATAGCCAAAAATAGCCGAATTTGAAAATTATTATCCACGTTTTTTTAGGACGATAGAGTCCCGGAATAAAAAAAATCTCGCAATTCGAATGATTATACCTTAATGCCATATAAAAATGACTCAGGGTGTTAAAATTGGCATACGGTTTAAAATAGACACATTCAGAAGCGGTAATATTATTTAAAGGTCGTGTTTGAAATAGAAAAAATAAGTTTTATAATCTATTCTAAGTTGTTTTGAGAAATACGAGCATCCAGTAATTATTATAGGATATAATGAGCCTATAGACACAGATTCAGGAAAAAAATTATGGGTTCTAAGATAGCCAAATTTAGCCGATTTTGAAGGTTATTATCCACGTTTTTTTAGGACGTCAGGCCCCGGGATAAAAAAAAATCTCGAAATTCGCATGATTGTACCTTAATGCCATTTAAAAATGACTCAGGGTGTTGAAATTGACATACGATTTAAAATAGACACAATTAGAGACGTTTATATTATTTTAAAGGTCGTGTTTGAAATTGAAAAAATAAGTTTATACTCTATTTAAAGTTGTTTTGAGAAAACTATGAGCATCCAATATTTATTATAGGATATAATAAGCTTAAAGACCCAAATTCGGGAAAAAAATTATGGGTTCTAAGATGTCCAAAAATAGCCAATTTTGAAGATTATTATCCACGTTTTTTGGCCGACAGAGTTCCGGAATAAAAAATCTCGAAATTCGCACCACAGTACCTTACTGCCATATAAAAAGGACTCAGGGTGTTGAAATTGGCATACATTTTAAAATATACACAATTAGAGGCGGTAATATTATTTTAAAGGTCGTGTTTGAAATACAAAAATGAGTTTTATGCTCTATTTTAAATTGTTTTGAGAAAAATATGAGCATCCAGTACTTATTATAGGATATAATGAGCGTATAGACAAAGATTCGTGAAAAAAAATTATGGGTTCTAAGATGGCCAAAAACTATCGATTTTGAAGGTTATTATGCACGTTTTTTGACCGACAGAGTTCCGGAATAAAAAATCTCGAAATTCGCACCATAGTACCTTACTGCCATATAAAAATGACTTAGGGTGTTGAAATTGGCATACGGTTTAAAATAGACACAATTAGAGGCGGTAATATTATTTTAAAGTTCGTGTTTGAAATACAAAAAATAAGTTTTATGCTCTATTCTAAGTTGTTTGAAGAAAAATATGAGCATCCAGTATTTATTATAGGATATAATGATCCTATAGACAAAGATTCCTGAAAAAAAAATTATTGGTTCTAAGATGGCCAAAAATTGTCGATTTTGAAGGTTATTATCCACATTTTTGGGCCGACAGAGTTCCAGAATAAAAAATCTTGAAATTCGCACCATAATACCTTACTGCCATATAAAAACGACTCAGTGTGTTGAAATTGGCATACAGTTTAAAATAGACACAATTAGAGGCGGTAATATTATTTTAAAAGTCGTGTTTGATATACAAAAAATAAGTTTTATGCTCTTTTCTAAGTTGTTTTGAGAAAAATATGAGCAACCAGTACTTATTATAGGATATAATAAGCTTATAAAGAAAGATTCGTGAAAAAAAATTGTGGGTTCTAATATGGCCAAAAATTGTCGTTTTGAAGGTTATTATCCACGTTTTTTGGTCGACAGAGTTCCGGAATAAAAAATCTCGAAATTCGCACCATAGTACCTTACTGCCATATAAAAATAACTCAATACAAAAATATACACAATTAGAGGCGGTAATATTATTTTAAAGGTCGTGTTTGAAATACAAAAAATAAGTTTTATGCTCTATTCTAAGTTGTTTTGAGAAAAATATGAGAATCCAGTATTTATTATAGGATATAATGATCTTATAGACAAAGATTCGTGAAAAAAAAATTATTGGTTCTAAAATGGCCAAAAATTGTCGATTTTGAAGGTTATTATACACGTTCTTTGGCCGACAGGGTTCCAGAATAAAAAATCTCGAAATTCGCACCATAGTACCTTACTGCCATATAAAAACGACTCAGTGTGTTGAAATTGGCATACAGTTTAAAATAGACACAATTAGAGGCGGTAATATTATTTTAAAAGTCGTGTTTGATATACAAAAAATAAGTTTTATGCTCTTTCTAAGTTGTTTTGAGAAAAATATGAGCATCCGGTATTTATTATAGGATATAATGAGCTTATAAAGAAAGATTCGTGAAAAAAAATTATGGGTTCTAAAATGGCCAAAAATTGTCGATTTTGAAGGTTATTATCCACATTTTTTTGCCGACAGAGTTCCGGAATAAAAAATCTCGAAATTCGCACCATAGTACCTTACTGCCATATAAAAATGACTCAGGGTGTTGAAACAGACATACGGTTTAAAATAGATACAATTAGAGGCGATAATATTATTTTAAAGTTCGTGTTTGAAATACAAAAAATAAGTTTTATGCTCTTTTCTAAGTTGTTTTGAGAAAATTATGAGCATCCAGTATTTATTATAGGATATAATGCGTCTATAGACAAAGATTCGTGAAAAAAATTATGGGTTCTAAGATGGCCAAAAATTTACGATTTTGAAGGTTATTAGCCACGTTTTTGGCCGACAGAGTTCCGGAATAAAAAATCTCGAAATTCGCATCATAGTACCTTACTGCCATATAAAAATGACTGAGGATGTTGAAATTGGCATACGGTTTAAAATAAACACAATTAGAGGCGGTAATATTATTTTAAAGTTCGTGTTTGAAATACAAAAAAATAAGTTTTATGCTCAATTCTAAGTTGTTTTGAGAAAAATATGAACATCTAGTATTTATTATATGACATAATGAGCCTATAGAGAAACATTCGTGAAAAAAAATTATTGGTTCTAAGATGGCCAAAAATAGCCGGTTTTGAAGTTTTATTATCCACGTTTTTTTAGGCCGACAGAGTTCCGGAATAAAAAATCTCGAAATTCGCATAATAGTACCTTACGGCCATATAAAAACGACACAGGGTATTGAAATTGGTATACGGTTTAAAATATTCACAATTATAGGCGGTAATATTATTTTAAAGGTCGTGTTTGATATACAAAAAATAAGTTTTATGCTCTTTTCTAAGTTGTTTTGAGAAAAATATGAACATCCAGTATTTATTATAGGATATAATGAGCTTATAAAGAAAGATTCGTGAAAAAAAATTATGGGTTCTAAGATGGCCAAAAATTGTCGATTTTGAAGGTTATTATCCACGTTTTTTGGTCGACAGAGTTCCGGAATAAAAAATCTCGAAATTCGCACCATAGTACCTTACTGCCATATAAAAAAACTCAATACAAAAATATACACAATTAGAGGCGGTAATATTACTTTAAAGGTCGTGTTTGAAAAACAAAAAATATGTTTTATGCTCTATTCTAAGTTGTTTTGAGAAAAATATGAGCATCCAATATTTATTATAGGATATAATGATCCTATAGACAAAGATTCGTGAAAAAAAAATTATTGGTTCTAAGATGGCCAAAAATTGTCGATTTTGAAGGTTATTATCCACGTTTTTTGGCCGACAGCGTTGCAGAACAAAAAAAATCTCGACATTCGCAACATAGTACCTTACTGCCATATAAAATCGACTCAGTGTGTTGAAATTGGCATACAGTTTAAAATAGACACAATTAGAGGCGGTAATATTATTTTAAAAGTCGTGTTTGATATACAAAAAATAAGTTTTAGGCTCTTCTCTAAGTTGTTTTGAGAAAAATATGAGCATCCAACATTTATTATAGGATATAATGAGCTTATAAAGAAAGATTCGTGAAAAAAAATTAAGGGTTTTAAAATGGCCAAAAATTATCGATTTTGAAGGTTATTATCCACGTTTTTTGGTCGACAGAGTTCCGGAATAAAAAATCTCGAAATTCGCACCATAGTACCTTACTGCCATATAAAAAAAACTCAATACAAAAATATACACAATTAGAGGCGGTAATATTATTTTAAAGGTCGTGTTTGAAATACAAAAAATAAGTTTTATGCTCTATTCTAAGTTGTTTTGAGAAAAATATGAGCATCCAGTATTTATTATAGGATATAATGATCCTATAGACAAAGATTCGTGAAAAAAAAAATTATTGGTTCTAAGATGGCCAAAAATTGTCGATTTTGAAGGTTATTATCCACGTTTTTTGGCCGACAGCGTTCCAGAACAAAAAAAATCTCGAAATTTGCAACATAGTACCTTACTGCAATATAAAATCGACTCAGTGTGTTGAAATTGGCATACAGTTTAAAATAGACACAATTAGAGGCGGTAATATTATTTTAACAGTCGTGTTTGATATACAAAAAATAAGTTTTAGGCTCTTTTCTAAGTTGTTTTGAGAAAAATATGAGCATCCAGTATTTATTATAGGATATAATGAGCTTATAAAGAAGGATTCGTGAAAAAAAATTGTGGGTTCTAAGATGGCCAAAAATTGTCGATTTTGAAGGTTATTATCCACGTTTTATGACCGACGGAGTTTCGGAATAAAAAATCTCGAAATTCGCACCATAGTACCTTAGTGCCATATAAAAACGACTCACGGTGTTGAAATTAGCACACGGTTTAAAATAGACACAATTAGAGGCGGTAACATTATTTTAAAGGTCGTGCTTGAAATAAAAAAAATAAGTTTTATGCTCTATTCTAAGTAGTTTTAAGAAAAATATGAGCATCCAGTATTTATTTTAAGATATAATGAGCCTATAAACAAAGATTCGTGAAAAAAAATTGTAGGTTCTAAGATGGCCAAAAATTGTCGATTTTGAAGATTATTATCCACGTTTTTTGGCCTACAGATTTCCGGAATAAAAAATCTCAAAATTCGCACCATAGTACCTTACTGCCATATAAAAATGACTCAGGGTGTTGAAATTGGCATACGGTTTAAAATAGACACAATTAGAGGCGGTAATATTATTTTAAAGTTCGTGTTTGAAATACAAAAAATAAGTTTTATGCTCTATTCTAAGTTGTTTTGAGAAAAATATGAGCATCCAGTATTTACTATAGGATATAATGAGCCTAAAGACAAAGGTTCGTGAAAAAAAATTATGGGTTCTAAGATGGCCAAAAATTGTCGATTTTGAAGGTTATTATCCACGTTTTTTGGCCGACATAGTTCCGGAATAAAAAAAACTCGAAATTCGCACCATAGTACCTTACTGCCATATAAAAATAACTCAATACAAAAATATACACAATTAGAGGCGGTAATATTATTTTAAAGGTCGTGTTTGAAATACAAAAAATAAGTTTTATGCTCTATTCTAAGTTGTTTGAGAAAAATATGATCATCCAGTATTTATTATAGGATATAATGATCCTATAGACAAAGATTCGTGAAAAAAAAAATTATTGGTTCTAAGATGGCCAAAAATTGTCGATTTTGAAGGTTAATTTCCACGTTTTTTGGCCGACAGGGTTACAGAATAAAAAATCTCGAAATTCGCACCATAGTACCTTATTGCCATATAAAAACGACTCAGTGTGTTGAAATTGACATACAGTTTAAAATAGACACAATTAGAGGCGGTAATATTATTTTAAAAGTCGTGTTTGATATACAAAAAATAAGTTTTAGGCTCTTTTCTAAGTTGTTTTGAGAAAAATATGAGCATCCAGTATCTATTAGAGGATATAATGAGCTTATAAAGAAAGATTCGTGAAAAAAAATTATGGGTTCTGAGATGGCAAAAAATTGTCGATTTTGAAGGTAATATCCACGTTTTTTGACCGACGGAGTACCGGAATAAAAAATCTCGAAATTCGCACCATAGTACCTTACTGCCGTATAAAAATGACTCAGGGTGTTGAAATTGGCATACGGTTTAAAATAGACACAATTAGAGGCGGTAATATTATTTTAAAGTTCGTGTTTGAAATACAAAAAATAAGTTTTATGCTCTAATCTAAGTTGATTTGAGAAAAATATGAGCATCCAGTATTTATTATAGGATATAATGATCCTATAGACAAAGATTCGGGAAAAAAAAATTATTGGTTCTAAGATGGCCAAAAATTGTGGATTTTGAAGGTTATTATCCACGTTTTTTGGCCGACAGGGTTCCAGAATAAAAAATCTCGAAATTCGCACCATAGTACCTTACTGCCATATAAAAAACGACTCAGTGTGTTGAAATTGGCATACAGTTTAAAATAGACACAATTAGAGGCGGTAATATTATTTTAAAAGTCGTGTTTGATATACAAAAAATAAGTTTTATGCTCTTCTCTAAGTTGTTTTGAGAAAAATATGAGCATCTAGCATTTATTATAGGATATAATGAGCTTATAAAGAAAGATTCGTGAAAAAAAATTATGGGTTCTAAGATGGCCAAAAATTGTCGATTTTGAAGGTTATTATCCACGTTTTTTGGTCGACAGAGTTCCGGAATAAAAAATCTCGAAATTCGCACCATAGTACCTTACTGTCATATAAAAATAACTCAATACAAAAATATACACAATTAGAGGTGGTAATATTATTTTAAAGGTAGTGTTTGAAATACAAAAAATATGTTTTATGCTCTATTCTAAGTTGTTTTGAGAAAAATATGAGCATCCAGTATTTATTATAAGATATAATGATCCTATAGACAAAGATTCGTGAAAAAAAAAATTATTGGTTCTAAGATGGCCAAAAATTTCCGATTTTGAAGGTTATTATCCACGTTTTTTGGCCGACAGCGTTCCAGAATAAAAAATCTCGAAATTCGCACCATAGTACCTTACTGCCATATTAAAACGACTCAGTGTGTTGAAATTGGCATACAGTTTAAAATAGACACAATTAGAGGCGGTAATATTATTTTAAAAGTCGTGTTTGATATACAAAAAATAAGTTTTAGGCTCTTTTCTAAGTTGTTTTGAGAAAAATATGAGCATCCAGTATTTATTATAGGATATAATGAGCTTATAAAGAAGGATTCGTGAAAAAAAGTTTTGGGTTCTAAGATGGCCAAAAATTGTCGATTTTGAAGGTTATTATCCACGTTTTTTGACCGACGGAGTTTCGGAATAAAAAATCTCGAAATTCGCACCATAGTACCTTAGTGCCATAAAAAAACGACTCACGGTGTTGAAATTAGCACACGGTTTAAAATAGACACAATTAGAGGCGGTAATATTATTTTAAAGTTCGTGTTTGAAATACAAAAAATAAGTTTTATGCTCTATTCTAAGTTGTTTTGAGAAAAATATGAGCATCCAGTATTTATTATAAGATATAATGATCCTATAGACAAAGATTCGTGAAAAAAAAATTATTGGTTCTAAGATGGCCAAAAATTGTCGATTTTGAAGGTTATTATCCACGTTTTTTGGACGACAGGGTTCCAGAATAAAAAATCTCGAAATTCGCACCATAGTACCTTACTGCCATATAAAAAACGACTCAGTGTGTTGAAATTGGCATAAAGTTTAAAATAGACACAATTAGAGGCGGTAATATTATTTTAAAAGTCGTGTTTGATATACAAAAAATAAGTTTTAGGCTCTTTTCTAAGTTGTTTTGAGAAAAATATGAGCATCCAGTATTTATTATAGGATATAATGAGCTTATAAAGAAAGATTCGTGAAAAAAAATTATGGGTTCTAAGATGGCCAAAAATTGTCGATTTTGAAAGTTATTATCCACGTTTTTTGACCGACGGAGTACCGGAATAAAAAATCTCGAAATTCGCACCATAGTACCTTACTGCCGTATAAAAATGACTCAGGGTGTTGAAATTGGCATACGGTTTAAAATAGACACAATTAGAGGCGGTAATATTATTTTAAAGTTCGTGTTTGAAATACAAAAAATAAGTTTTATGCTCTATTCTAAGTTGTTTTGAGAAAAATATGAGCATCCAGTATTTATTATAGGATATAACGATCCTATAGACAAAGATACGTGAAAAAAAAATTATTGGTTCTAAGATGGCCAAAAAATGTCGATTTTGAAGGTTATTATCCACGTTTTTTGGCCGACAGATTTCCGGAATAAAAAATCTCGAAATTCGCACCATAGTACCTTATTGCCATATAAAAATGACTCAGGGTGTTGAAATTGGCATACGGTTTAAAATAGACACAATTAGAGGCGGTAATATTATTTTAAAGTTCGTGTTTGAAATACAAAAAATAAGTTTTATGCTCTATTCTAAGTTGTTTTGAGAAAAATATGAACATCCAGTATTTATTATAGGTTATAATAATCCTCTAGACAAAGATTCGTGAAAAAAAAATTATTGGTTCTAAGATGGCCAAAAATTGTCGATTTTGAAGGTTATTATCCACGTTTTTTGGCCGACAGGGTTCCAGAATAAAAAATCTCGAAATTCGCACCATAGTACCTTACTGCCATATTAAAACGACTCAGTGTGTTGAAATTGGCATACAGTTTAAAATAGACACAATTAGAGGCGGTAATATTATTTTAAAAGTCGTGTTTGATATACAAAAAATAAGTTTTATGCTCTTATCTAAGTTGTTTTGAGAAAAATATGAGCATCCAACATTTATTATAGGATATAATGAGCTTATAAAGAAAGATTCGTGAAAAAAAAATATGGGTTCTAAGATGGGAAAAAATTGTCGATTTTGAAGGTTATTATCCACGTTTTTTGACCGACAGAGTTCCGGAATAAAAAATCTCGAAATTCGCACCATAGTACCTTACTGCCATATAAAAATGACTCAGGGTGTTGAAATTGGCATATGGTTTAAAATAGACACAATTAGAGGCGGTAATATTATTTTAAAGTTCGTGTTTGGAATACAAAAAATAAGTTTTATGCTCTATTCTAAGTTGTTTTGAGAAAAATATGAGCATCCGGTATTTATTATAGGATATATAATGATCCTATAGACAAAGATTCGTGAAAAAAAAAATTATTGGTTCTAAGATGGCCAAAAATTGTCGATTTTGAAGGTTATTATCCACGTTTTTTGGCCGACAGGGTTCCATAATATAAAATCTCGAAATTCGCACCATATTACCTTACTGCCATAAAAAAACGACTGAGTGTGTTGAAATTGGCATACGGTTTAAAATAGACACAATTAGAGGCGGTAATATTATTTTAAAGTTCGTGTTTGAAATACAAAAAATAAGTTTTATGCTCTATTCTAAGTTGTTTTGAGAAAAATATGAGCATCCAGTATTTATTATAGGATATAATGATCCTATAGACAAAGATACGTGAAAAAAAAATTATTGGTTCTAAGATGGCCAAAAATTGTCGATTTTGAAGGTTATTCTCCACGTTTTTTGGCCGACAGGGTTCCAGAATAAAAAATCTCGAAATTCGCACCATAGTACCTTACTGCCATATAAAAACGACTTAGTGTGTTGAAATTGGCATACAGTTTAAAATAGACACAATTAGAGGCGGTAATATTATTTTAAAAGTCGTGTTTGATATACAAAAAATAAGTTTTATGCTCTTATCTAAGTTGTTTTGAGAAAAATATGAGCATCCAACATTTATTATAGGATATAATGAGCTTATAAAGAAAGATTCGTGAAAAAAAAATATGGGTTCTAAGATGGCAAAAAATTGTCGATTTTGAAGGTTATTATCCACGTTTTTTGACCGACAGAGTTCCGGAATAAAAAATCTCGAAATTCGCACCATAGTACCTTACTGCCATATAAAAATGACTCAGGGTGTTGAAATTGGCATATGGTTTAAAATAGACACAATTAGAGGCGGTAATATTATTTTAAAGTTCGTGTTTGGAATACAAAAAATAAGTTTTATGCTCTATTCTAAGTTGTTTTGAGAAAAATATGAGCATCCAGTATTTATTATAGGATATAATGATCCTATAGACAAAGATTCGTGAAAAAAAAATCTCGAAATTCGCACCATAGTACCTTACTGCCATATAAAAATAATGCAATACAAAAATATACACAATTAGAGGCGCTAATATTATTTTAAAGGTCGTGTTTGAAATAAAAAAAATAAGTTTTATGCTCTATTCTAAGTTGTTTTGAGAAAAATATGAGCTTCTAGTATTTATTATAGGATATAATGATCCTATAGACAAAGATTCGTGAAAAAAAAAAATTATTGGTTCTAAGATGGCCAAAAGTTGTCGATTTTGAAGGTTATTATCGACGTTTTTTGGCCGACAACGTTCCAGAATAAAACATCTCGAAATTCGCACCAAAGTACCTTACTGCCATATAAAAACGACTCAGTGTGTTGAAATTGGCATACGGTTTAAAATAGACACAATTAGAGGCGGTAATATTATTTTAAAGGCCGTGTTTGAAATACAAAAAATAAGTTTTATGCTCTATTCTAAGTTGTTTTGAGAAAAATATGAGCATCCAGTATTTATTATAAGATATAATGATCCTCTAGACAAAGATTCGTGAAAAAAAAATTATTGGTTCTAAGATGGCAAAAAATTGTCGATTTTGAAGGTTATTATCCACGTTTTTTGGCCGACAGGGTTCCCGAATAAAAAAATCTCGAAATTCGCACCATAGTACCGTACTGCCATATAAAAACGACTCAGTGTGTTGAAATTGGCATACAGTTTAAAATAGACACAATTAGAGGCGGTAATATTATTTTAAAAGTCGTGTTTGATATACAAAAAATAAGTTTTATGCTCTTCTCTAAGTTGTTTTGAGAAAAATATGAGCATCCAGTATTTATTATAGGATATAATGAGCTTATAAAGAAAGATTCGTGAAAAAAAATATGGGTTCTAAGATGGCCAAAAATTGTCGATTTTGAAGGTTATTATCCACGTTTTTTGGTCGACAGAGTTCCGGAATAAAAAATCTCGAAATTCGCACCATAGTACCTTACTGCCATATAAAAGAACTCAATACAAAAATACACACAATTAGAGGCGGTAATATTATTTTAAAGGTCGTGTTTGAAATACAAAAAATAAGTTTTATGCTCTATTCTAAGTTGTTTTGAGAAAAATATGAGCATCCAGTATTTATTATAGGATATAATGAGCCTATAGACAAATATTCGTGAAAAAAAATGATAGGTTCTAAGATGGCAAAAAATTGTCGATTTTGAAGGTTATTATCCACGTTTTTTGGCCGACAGATTTCCGGAATAAAAAATCTCGAAATTCGCACCATAGTACCTTATTCCCATATAAAAATGACTCAGGGTGTTGAAATTGGCATACGGTTTAAAATAGACACAATTAGAGGCGGTAATATTATTTTAAAGTTCTTGTTTGAAATACAAAAAATAAGTTTTATGCTCTATTCTAAGTTGTTTTGAGAAAAATATGAGCATCCAGTATTTATTATAGGTTATAATAATCCTCTAGACAAAGATTCGTGAAAAAAAAATTATTGGTTCTAAGATGGCCAAAAATTGTCGATTTTGAAGGTTATTATCCACGTTTTTTGGCCGACAGGGTTCCAGAATAAAAAATCTCGAAATTCGCACCATAGTACCTTACTGCCATATTAAAACGACTCAGTGTGTTGAAATTGGCATACAGTTTAAAATAGACACAATTAGAGGCGGTAATATTATTTTAAAAGTCGTGTTTGATATACAAAAAATAAGTTTTAGGCTCTTTTCTAAGTTGTTTTGAGAAAAATATGAGCATCCAGTATTTATTATAGGATATAATGAGCTTATAAAGAAAGATTCGTGAAAAAAAATTATGGGTTCTAAGATGGCCAAAAATTGTCGATTTTGAAAGTTATTATCCACGTTTTTTGACCGACGGAGTACCGGAATAAAAAATCTCGAAATTCGCACCATAGTACGTTACTGTCGTATAAAAATGACTCAGGGTGTTGAAATTGGCATACGGTTTAAAATAGACACAATTAGAGGCGGTAATATTATTTTAAAGTTCGGGTTTGAAATACAAAAAATAAGTTTTATGCTCTATTCTAAGTTGTTTTGAGAAAAATATGAGCATCCAGTATTTATTATAGGATATAATGATCCTATAGACAAAGATTCGTGAAAAAAAAATTATTGGTTCTAAGATGGCCAAAAATTGTCGATTTTGAAGGTTATTATCCACGTTTTTTGGCCGACAGGGTTCCAGAAAAAAAAATGTCGAAATTCGCACCATAGTACCTTACTGCCGTATAAAAACGACTTAGTGTGTTGAAATTTGCATACAGTTTAAAATAGACACAATTAGAGGCGGTAATATTATTTTAAAAGTCGTGTTTGATATACAAAAAATAAGTTTTATGCTCTTATCTAAGTTGTTTTGAGAAAAATATGAGCATCCAACATTTATTATAGGATATAATGAGCTTATAAAGAAAGATTCGTGAAAAAAAATTATGGGTTCTAAGATGGCAAAAAATTGTCGATTTTGAAGGTTATTATGCACGTTTTTTGACCGACAAAGTTCCGGAATAAAAAATCTCGAAATTCGCACCATAGTACCGTACTGCCATATAAAAACGACTCAGTGTGTTGAAATTGGCATACAGTTTAAAATAGACACAATTAGAGGCGGTAATATTATTTTAAAAGTCGTGTTTGATATACAAAAAATAAGTTTTATGCTCTTCTCTAAGTTGTTTTGAGAAAAATATGAGCATCCAGTATTTATTATAGGATATAATGAGCTTATAAAGAAAGATTCGTGAAAAAAAATATGGGTTCTAAGATGGCCAAAAATTGTCGATTTTGAAGGTTATTATCCACGTTTTTTGGTCGACAGAGTTCCGGAATAAAAAATCTCGAAATTCGCACCATAGTACCTTACTGCCATATAAAAGAACTCAATACAAAAATACACACAATTAGAGGCGGTAATATTATTTTAAAGGTCGTGTTTGAAATACAAAAAATAAGTTTTATGCTCTATTCTAAGTTGTTTTGAGAAAAATATGAGCATCCAGTATTTATTATAGGATATAATGAGCCTATAGACAAATATTCGTGAAAAAAAATGATAGGTTCTAAGATGGCAAAAAATTGTCGATTTTGAAGGTTATTATCCACGTTTTTTGGCCGACAGATTTCCGGAATAAAAAATCTCGAAATTCGCACCATAGTACCTTATTCCCATATAAAAATGACTCAGGGTGTTGAAATTGGCATACGGTTTAAAATAGACACAATTAGAGGCGGTAATATTATTTTAAAGTTCTTGTTTGAAATACAAAAAATAAGTTTTATGCTCTATTCTAAGTTGTTTTGAGAAAAATATGAGCATCCAGTATTTATTATAGGTTATAATAATCCTCTAGACAAAGATTCGTGAAAAAAAAATTATTGGTTCTAAGATGGCCAAAAATTGTCGATTTTGAAGGTTATTATCCACGTTTTTTGGCCGACAGGGTTCCAGAATAAAAAATCTCGAAATTCGCACCATAGTACTTTACTGCCATATTAAAACGACTCAGTGTGTTGAAATTGGCATACAGTTTAAAATAGACACAATTAGAGGCGGTAATATTATTTTAAAAGTCGTGTTTGATATACAAAAAATAAGTTTTAGGCTCTTTTCTAAGTTGTTTTGAGAAAAATATGAGCATCCAGTATTTATTATAGGATATAATGAGCTTATAAAGAAAGATTCGTGAAAAAAAATTATGGGTTCTAAGATGGCCAAAAATTGTCGATTTTGAAAGTTATTATCCACGTTTTTTGACCGACGGAGTACCGGAATAAAAAATCTCGAAATTCGCACCATAGTACGTTACTGTCGTATAAAAATGACTCAGGGTGTTGAAATTGGCATACGGTTTAAAATAGACACAATTAGAGGCGGTAATATTATTTTAAAGTTCGGGTTTGAAATACAAAAAATAAGTTTTATGCTCTATTCTAAGCTGTTTTGAGAAAAATATGAGCATCCAGTATTTATTATAGGATATAATGATCCTATAGACAAAGATTCGTGAAAAAAAAATTATTGGTTCTAAGATGGCCAAAAATTGTCGATTTTGAAGGTTATTATCCACGTTTTTTGGCCGACAGGGTTCCAGAAAAAAAAATGTCGAAATTCGCACCATAGTACCTTACTGCCGTATAAAAACGACTTAGTGTGTTGAAATTTGCATACAGTTTAAAATAGACACAATTAGAGGCGGTAATATTATTTTAAAAGTCGTGTTTGATATACAAAAAATAAGTTTTAGGCTCTTTTCTAAGTTGTTTTGAGAAAAATATGAGCATCCAATATTTATTATAGGATATAATGAGCTTATAAAGAAAGATTCGTGAAAAAAAATTATGGGTTCTAAGATGGCAAAAAATTGTCGATTTTGAAGATTATTATCCACGTTTTTTGACCGACAGAGTTCCGGAATAAAAAATCTCGAAATTCGCACCATAGTACCTTACTGCCATATAAAAATGACTCAGGGTGTTGAAATTGGCATACGGTTTAAAATAGACACAATTAGAGGCGGTAATATTATTTTAAAGTTCGTGTTTGAAATACAAAAAATAAGTTTTATGCTCTATTCTAAGTTGTTTTGAGAAAAAAAATGAGCATCCAGTATTTATTATAGGATATAATGATCCTCTAGACAAAGATTCGTGAAAAAAAAATTATTGGTTCTAAGATGGCCAAAAATTGTCGATTTTGAAGGTTATTATCCACGTTTTTTGGCCGACAGGGTTCCATAATAAAAAATCTCGAAATTCGCACCATAGTACCTTACTGCCGTATAAAAACGACTTAGTGTGTTGAAATTAGCATACAGTTTAAAATAGACACAATTAGAGGCGGTAATATTATTTTAAAAGTCGTGTTTGATATACAAAAAATAAGTTTTATGCTCTTATCTAAGTTGTTTTGAGAAAAATATGAGCATCCAACATTTATTATAGGATATAATGAGCTTATAAAGAAAGATTCGTGAAAAAAAATTATGGGTTCTAAGATGGCCAAAAATTGTCGATTTTGAAGGTTATTATGCACGTTTTTTGACCGACAAAGTTCCGGAATAAAAAATCTCGAAATTCGCACCATAGTACCTTACTGCCATATAAAAATGACTCAATACAAAAATAGACACAATTAGAGGCGGTAATATTATTTTAAAGGTCGTGTTTGAAATACAAAAAATAAGTTTTATGCTCTATTCTAAGTTGTTTTGAGAAAAATATGAGCATCCAGTATTTATTATAGGATATAATGAGCCAATAGACAAAGATTCGTGAATAAAAATTATGGGTTCTAAGATGGCCAAAAATAGCCGATTTTGAAGGTTATTATCCACGTTTTTATACGTCGACAGAGTTTCGAAATAAAAAATCTCCAAATTCGCACCATAGTACCTTACTGCCATATAAAAATGACTCGGGGTGTTGCAATTGGCATACGGTTTAAAATAGACACAATTAGAGGCGTAATATTATTTTAAACGTCGTGTTTGAAATACAAAAAGTAAGTTTTATGCTCAATTCTAAATTGTTTTGAGAAAAATATGAGCATCCAGTATTTATTATAGGATATAATGAGCATATAGACAAAGATTCGTGAAAAAAAAAGTATTGGTTCTAAGATGGCCAAAAATAGTCAATTTTGAAGGTATCCACGTTTTTTGGCCGACAGATTTCAGGAATAAAAAATCTCGAAATTCGCACCATAGTATCTTACTGCCATATAAAAATGACTCAAGGTGTTGAAATTGGCATACGGTTTTAAAATAGACAAAATTAGACGCGGTAATATTATTTTAAAGGCCGTGTTTGATATATAAAAAATAAGTTTTATGCTCTTTTCTAAGTTATTTTGAGAAAAATATGAGTATCCAGTATTTATTATAGTATATAATGAGCTTATAGACAAAGATTTTTGAAAAAAAAAATTATGGGTTCTAAGATGGCCAAAAATAGCCGATTATGAAGGTTATTATTCACGTTTTTTGGCCGACAGAGTTTACGGAATAAAAAATCTCGAAACTCGCACCATAGTACCTTACTGACATATAAAAATGACTCGGGGTGTTTAAATTGGCATACGGTTTAAAATAGACACAATTAGAGGTGATAATATTATTTTAAAGGCCGTGTTTAATATACAAAAAATAAATTGTATGCTCTATTCTAAGTTGTTTTGAGAAAAATATGAACATCTAGTATTTATTATAGGATATAATGAGCCTATAGACAAAGATTAGGGAAAAAAATTATGGGTTCTAAGATGTCCAAAAATAGCCATTTTTGAAGTTATTATCCACGTTTTTTAGGCCGACAGAGTTCCGAGATAAAATTGTCATACGATTTAAAATAGACACATATAGAGGCACTTATATTATTTTAAAGGTCGTTTTTGAAATAGACAAAATAAGTTTTATACTCTATTAATTGTCGTTTTGAGAAAAATTTAAGCATCCGGTATTTATCGTAGTTTATAATGAGGCTATAGACAAAAATTCGAGAAAAACAATAATGGGTTCTAAGATGCAAAAAATAGTCAATTTTGAAGGTTATTATCCACGTTTTTTAAGGTCGAAAGAGTGTCGGGATAAAAAAATCTCGAAATTTGCATGACAGGGCCCTAATACTATATAAAAATGACTCAGGTTGTTCAAATTGGCATACGGTTTAAAATCGACACATTTAGGGGGTAATAACATTATTTTAAAGGTCGTGATAGAAATAAACAACATAAGTTTTATACTCTATTCGTTGTGGTTTTAAGAAAAATCTGAGCATCCGGTACTTATTGTAGTATATAATGAGCCTATAGACAAAGATTCGGGAGAAACCATTATGAGTTCTACGATGGCAAAAAATATTCAAATTTCGATGGTTATCCACGTTTTTCTAGGCCGACAGAGTTTCGAGATAAAAAATCTCGAACTTCGCACTAGTACGTTTGTATCATATAAAAATGACTCAGGGTGTTAAAATTGTCATACGGTTTAAAATAGACACATTTAGAAGCGGTTATATTATTTTAAAGATCGTTTTTGAAATTGAAAAGATAAGTTTTATACTCTATTTTAAGTTGTTTTGAGAAAATTATCAGCATCGACTATTTATTATAAGATATAATGATCCTATAGATACAGATTCGGGAAAAAAAAATATGAGTTCTAAGATGGCCAAAAATAGCAAATATTAAAGGTTATTATCCAGGTTTTTTTAGGACGACAGATTACCGTGTTAAAAAAATCTCGAAATTCGCATGATAATACCTTAATACCATATGAAAATAACTCAGGGTGTTCAAATTAGCATACGGTTTAAAATCGACACATTTAGGGGGCAATAACATTATTTTAAAGGTCGTGATTGAAATAGAAAAAATAAGTTTTCTACTCTATTCATTGTCGTTTTGAGAAAAATCGGAGCATTTAGTATTTATGATAGTATACAATGAGTCTATAGCCACGGATTCTGGAAAAAGAAATCTGGATTTTAAGATGACCATAAATAGTCGATTTTAAAAATTATTAACCCTGTTTTTTCTGGTCGAAAGAGTCCCTGCATATGTCAATACTTACTAATCCTTGAAAGTCTTAATTCCTATTTTTTTAATAGTAAGTCTTGCTTGCGACGAGTTACTATTTATTACGGATATTTTGTGAGATAAAATGGATAGAAAATGAGTTAGTGAAGGAAGGGGACCACATGAATATTGTTGGAGAGAGAGAAAAAGTGGGTATTTTGTGAGAGGGAACGGTATCCGTCACAAACTTGCGACGGATAGTACCGTTGCAAATAAGAATTTGTGTTTTTTTAACCATTCACCTCCATTATTTCGTATGCGTTTCTACCACTTTGCCAGTAGACCTTTTTTGATAGCCTGACATGGCGTCGCGAAGGATTGATGGAACAGGACAACAAATAACGGCTATGGTCATCTCGATAAGAAATTCAAAAGTCGATAATGGTGTTTGAAGTATAGCAGAACATTACTGAAACTTTTGTTCCCATCTTCAAATTCGTGATCGCCTATGGTCGTTGTATGGATTTCGTTTGTGAAACAGACCGGCTTTACGTTCATACACCGATCTTAAGTGAGACGGAGGTTAGTTTTGGTCCTTCAATTGTCGTTTGTAAAACAGACTGACTTTTCTCGTGACTTTACCAACTAAGCTAATTAACATCTATTCTGCATGAATATTCATTTGATAATGTTAGATGTTGATGTACACGAAACAGAAATCGACAATATTGTTAACCACACCGAATCAACTACGCTTTCCTAATAGAATATTTCGACTCTTATTTAGTGTCTGGGTTACTTCGAAATTCCTATTGAGATAAAACGGTGTCCCTCTAGATTTGGCACAAAAACAGAGACGTAAATTCAGAAGTGTTTATGAAGTTTGTTTTGGTTTTTAGATGCAAAAGAAGATAAAGATTTTTCTGGCAGGTTTTGAACTAGGGGAACGAATATGTCAAACAATGCAACTCTTGGAATTCCGTTCAATTGCATTGTTTGTATATTCCGTGATAAATTCTTATCAGTGCGTGAATTCCGTAATTAATCTAATAAACGTACACTCTATACTTCCCGAATTATTTTATATTACTCACAAAATCACCCATCTAAAACAACCTTAATCATGCAAAAACGAACCGATAATTACACTTAAATCACCAACAGATAAACTAAAGAATTCTCGTTTTATTCAAATTAGAAGTAACATCTAATGCATTTCGTTCATTTGATACATCGGTTTCAGAATACAAGAAATACCATGTTTTTTTTCTAAGTAAAATACATTTTCGAAAATATTGGCTCTGAAACAACATGATTATTCGACGATTCCTTCTTCTTCCATAGACACAAATCAGTGACCAAAGGAACAATCGGTTTCTTCTTCATCGACTTCTTCGTCTTCGTCTTCTTGTTCTTGAAATAACCTTCATAATCACTAATGCTCAAAATTTGAGCCAGAGTGGGAGAGTCTATAGTCTTCACCATTAACTCGCTTCTTATTGTTTTCTCTTCATTTCTCGTCTCAATCGTCTCCGTCTCTTTATTCTCCCCTTCATCGTAGGCTGTTATCGACTTTGTTCTCGCTTTCTCTGTTTCATCGTCTGTCTCGGGTTTGGCTATCTTCGACATGCTTTTATGGAGTTCGGCATTCAAAGAGGCTAATGCTAACTCGGTCTCTGTTCCTTTCTCCTTTAGTAGCTTGAGTTCTGCTTTTGTTTCTTGTAACTCGACTTCTAGTTTCTTTAGTACCATCATCATCATCACTAGATCATTCCCATGGACTATATTTCCACTATTCTCTTTTTTGTGATTTTTCGGGATTGGGCTCATTTCCTTGGCCGGTATGATCTCAGATGAACGCGACAAGTTATCAAAACACGGCTCTACATCTTGTTTGCCAAGAGGGCTTCTCGCTTTATCAGGGCTTGGCGTAAAATCAAATGACTCTGGTGTTTCATTTCCGACCTCAATAGTTGGTGGTAGCTCTGGAGATGACTCTGGCGTTCCATTTCCGACCTCAATAGTTGGTGGTAGCTCTGGAGATGTCTGTGTTCCGACCTCAATTGTTGGTTGTAGCTCTGGAGATGTCTTTATTTCATTTCCGACCTCAATAGTTGGTGGTAGCTCTGGAGATGTCTGTGTTCCGACCTCAATTGTTGGTGGTAGCTCTGGAGATGTCCGTGTTTCATTTCCGACCTCAATAGTTGGTTGTAGCTCTAGAGACGACTCTGGTGTTTCATTTCCGGCCTCAATAGTTGGTGGTAGCATTGGAGACGACTCTGGTGTTTCAATTCCTACCTCAATAGTTGGTGGTTGCTTTGGAGGTGACAGGATTTGTTTGAGGAAAAGACGGTCTCCAAAAATGGAGACCGCCTCCTTAACTGAGCGAAAAGGGCGAGACCCATCAACGACGGGTATTGAATTATCCATAGAATGCTCAGCACTTGTTTGGATTCCCATTCTTATGTAGAAAGGGAGATTGTTTGAAAGTAAAGACTTGTCATAATTTGGTATAAAGAACAAGACTTGTTACCAACTTTCATACAATGAAGTAGCTAACCATTGCTAATCATGGATAACAGAAACCGTCTCTCGCAAGTTTTTGTGTTCTGTATTTTATCGAGTGACTATGTTCATCTACTTTTGATTTCCGCGGATTCGCGATGAGAAACCGAAAGATTTAGCAGGAAAAAGGCAACCAGAAAAAGAAACAAAAAAGGGAAGTAATACAAAAAAAACTTGACGTAAAAACAATTTTGTTTCAAGTTGTTATAGGTTGAGATGTCATTATCTATAATAAATCCATCAATAAATACTATTGAATATGGATATATTCGTCACAAGCTGAATACGGGTCAAGTAATACCTAAGTAAATACTTGTTCCGTCGCAAGCTGAAGACGGGTCAAGTAATCTTATTTAGACACATGAGTAATACTTGTTCCGTCGCAAGATGGGTCAAGTGATACCCAAGTAAATACTTGTTCCGTCGCAAGCTGAAGACGGGTCAAGTAATCTTATTTAGACACATGAGTAATACTTGTTCCCTCGCTTGCTTGTGCAGACGGGTCAAGTAATACCCAAGTAAATACTTGTTCCGTCGTAAGCTAAAGACGGGTCAAGTAATCTTATTTAGACACATGAGTAATACCTGTTCCGTCGCAAGCTTGTGACGGATTTACCCTTACAGGTGAGACTTGCTGCATGTAAAGAAGTACCACAAAATTTTACATGAAACATCAAGAACCATATAGAAAACGTTTATTAGCAACAGCGCTAGAAATTCAGAGTACAGACGTTTGAGCATCTGACAAACCTCCTGAACAGGAAATATGAATAGTGAGGATTGTGGTGATGAACAAACATAAATTAAAGGAAACATCAGCAACAATTGCAGTAAAACTAGAGTGACTGTTCAGCAAACATTCTATACACAAACATAAAAGCTCTCAAACACCGCCAAGTTATCGGCCAAACCAGCCTTTTGGAGGCTGTACATCGGCATCATTCATCAGTTTGTCAAGCACGACATTTAGGTCAACGGACTGACCATTATCAGTCAGCCTACGTACCGTTGCTCTAACTTGATCCCTGGAAAACCCCATGTTTGTCACCCTATCGACCACATCATCAATGGGTACCTTGTTTCCACCTCCCCCAGAACTTGAGCCACCACCGACCCCAGACGCAGTCGGTATAGCCGAGGGTAAAACTCTAGCAGTAGGCAGCTGAGGATAACCGCCAGTGCCACCTCGTGGCGAATGCGGCTGTGGTTTAATTGGTTGACCACCGCCATAGTGTGAAGGGGGCCCACCATAAGAATATTGCTCACTGGGCCCGGATGGTGGAGCATATGAAGATGGGAAACTGGAACTAGATCTGGCAGGTGGTGGTGGTTCATACATAGGTGATGGGTTACCATAGTATGATTGCGTGGAAGGTGGCCCAACACTGGGCTGAGCTGCAGGCTGATAAAGATTTGATGGGTAGGTTTGAGGTGGTACATACGGACTTTCATCAGAGCGATGGCCCATTGCGGCAGATGATGGCTGATATTGAGGAACACTATTGCCCACAATAGACGGATGTTGTTGTGGAGGGTGGGGAGGCTGAGGATAGGGCGGTACTGGAGACGGTTGATATTGATGTGGTTGCAGTGGAGGTTGTGGCTGTGAAGCAGCAGCGGGTCCTGGTTGCTGGTTCTGAGCAGGAGGTGGCATTTGATACTGCTGGGTTGAGGAATCAGCAGTCGGAAAATAAGCATCTCGGTGAGGGCCAGGAGGATGATTGTTTTGTTGAGAAGGCGGAGGGGCATTTGGTGGGGCCATGGAAGCATATGATTGCGGAACAGCTGCCAACTGTTGGAATCCTGATTGCTGCTGAGGTGGAGCAGAAGCTGGTGATGGCGCTGCCGCTGCCACTGCCACTGCTTGCTGTGATGCATCTTGATGAACGGAATTTGGAGGCTTGGATGATTGCTCAGCCTTGGAAATTTGCAGTTTTGCTAGCTGCATATGACCCTCGATAACATCTTGCTTGTCCTTCACGTTTTGCACGCCAGTTTGTACCTGTAATGTATAAATGAAACCCAAACATAAAAACATGATGCAAGTGCGCACGTTCATCCAAAATTCTCTTATAGCTCATGAATAGCAAGACGTAATCTTAAATCATAAAACAGACAACTTCTCCCACAGGCTGACTAGCAAAGTTATGAATCTCGGCACTACCAACTATTGCAATTTAGTCTTACTAAAAGCAAGAACGATAATAACAACTACATTTCTATGTGGTGACCTCGATTTTAATATTATGGTAGTAGAGCGGGATATGTACAGTTATGGTGTAACCTTATCCACCTACACACAGCCCCGCCTAGCCTAATAATCATAGACAAAAAAACATAGTGCAGCTAATTCGATTTGAATTTAACCTGAACAGTCAACTAAAAGCTTTAATCGTCACCTCAACAACTACATACACTCAGTGTGCCTTTCTTTTTAGTCTTACAACTCTCTCCTCGCCACCACAACTCCTTTACCTTTCATTTGTCTATTCCCCTCCACCTTTCTGTAGATAACCTAAGACAATGTTTTGCCATGTACAGTAGAAAAGTAGAAATGTTGTCAGAGGAGAAAACATTGACGCACTTCAGAATGCACTTAAAAGGGGTTGCGAGGAGCCAAGCTAAGGTTATAAGCAGGGCGAACCCAGGATTAAATTTTCAGGGTAGCAAAACAAAATTAAAAAGGTAAAGGGATCCGAACCCGGGGCACTAGGTTGGAAAACAAAGTCTTTACCATTGTACCACAAGATTAATGCATATTTAATGAGATATCAGTAATATATCTACTATTCAACGATATTTGGGGTAGCAAAAACCCGTCTTCTAAGTCAATTTTTTTTGGGTAGCGCCCGCCACCCCTTGCTACTACCTAGATTCGCCCCTGGTTATAAGAACAAGCTTATAGTTTCCTAAAAAGGAAGGTACCAATTCGCGTATGGGAAGTTTGCAGGTGGATGTACCAAACAACAAAGTGAAAAGTTCGGATTGGGCACCCTCACAAGTTGCGAAAATAACAGCAGCTAAAGTAAAAGAGAAAACACAGCTACCTCCATGATAATATTCTCTAGCTGTCTCAATTTCCCATCAGCACTTCCATGAGCATTGCCAACAGATACCTTCAATTCATCGACCGAGTGCTCGATCTGGCGTGTTCTACTTTCCATCTGGGATAGTCTAGCACTCAAAGAATCAATGGCATGCATCAAAGTTTCGGTATGCTTTTTCATTGTTCGATCAATTTCAGACAGTATTGCAGAATCATCAACTTTCTGAGCTTTCGCCTGAGCTTTCTCCATTACTGTCCTGTCAAGCTGAACATGGTTTGGAGAACCATAGCTCTACACATCACAAAACAAATGATGAATACGTTTATCAATTAAACCCTAAATCCGCAATTCAGAAATAATCGAAAGATACGTTTATCAATTAAACCCTAAATCCGCATTTCAGAAATAATCGAAAGACACGTTTATCAATTAAACCCTAAATCCAAACAAAAATATATTACACTAATCACTGTCAACTAACAATTATCAATTGATTGATGAATAAACACAGTATTCAAACACTAAAATAGTAAAATCAATCAAAAACCAGAAAAGGAAGAAATCAACAAACCCTATTAGATGACAAATTGGGCAAATTGGAATCATCAAGTGAAGCCCAATCTCTAGTAACAGTAGATGAAGCAATCGAATTAACAGGATGAAAATCATAATTAGGTAAAATCTCAGATTTCTTCTTGTTCATCGACAACAACCCATCATTAATTCCACCTTGATGATGATGATTATGATTATGTTGATCTACTTGAGGGTTCATCAGATCTAACAAATCTGGGTTACTGTTATTGCTGTTGTTGTTGTTGGTGTTGTTATTGTTGTTGTCCGCCATTGATGATCGAGATAAATCCATAATTTGTTTGTCCATAAACCTAGATGCGTTCATCGATTGATTAAATCCCCAAATCGTGTGCAGTATATATAGATTGTTTTTGTTTATCGATCTACTAATTGGAGAATAATTGAGATAATTGGATATCGAATTGGATATAGAATTGGAGATGGAGTACTTCTCGAGTTCTCGACTTGAGTTTAGTTTTGTTTACTTGTGTTTGGTTTACTTTTTCCGTTCCGTCTTTTTTGAAACGGTTTTATCTTTTTTTTTTTGTTACTTTATCTTTTTTTTTGTTACTTTATACAGGCGAATCCTTGAAATTAATAACGAATAATACGAGATAACGAAACACCTAAAATATCTTCACTAAGGATCGAGCAAAGACTATATTGAGGAGCGGACAGAAAAGTACTAGTTGGAGTTAAGGAAACACTGTGATTAGGGCTGAACAAAAAGTAACCTGGACCGGCAAACCCGACCTACCCGGTCCGTGATTGGCGAGCCAGTCATCTGCTCGATTGGCTTTTCTTTTTTTTACCACTCAACCATCTAACTTGAGTAACTCTTTGCATTTCTAAATCAGGAAGTTTAGACTTGCTTACTCGCCGGACTGACAAACCCGATCGACCCGGCTCGTGATTGGAGTCAGTGATCTGCTCGGTTAGCTTCTCTTTTTTTGTCACCTAACCATCTAACTTTAGTAACTCTTTGCATTTCTAAATCCGGGAGTTTAGACTTGCTTACTCGTCGGTCTCCATATAACTTTTTCATAATTAGAATCCAGAGAAACGTTAAAGGGTCGAAATCATTCTTAAGGTAATAAATTGTTGTCAAAGAAAACGTATATGATTAATCGGATTTTCTCCCCCGACCAAACACGGCATTATTTCTTCATTTTCAAACACATCAACATGCATATTGATCTACAAATAATAGGTCACAAATTCTTAAAAACGATTACTAAACACCCCGTTAAAAATAAATACTTGTGTAAAATCCCCTAATACGGAAATTTATGTATTTTTGGTAGAGTGATATTTAGAGGTGATCAAATAGTCTGAACCTGTTAACCCGACTCGACTCGACCAACATGTTTTGAAAAGCTTGGGCTTTTTTCCGGTAGGCCAAAGTATTTTTACGGTGGGTTTGGGCCAAGTGTTGGGCCCAAATTCCGGTTCAACCCGACACACATTAGCTCACAATCGTAGATTTCAACCGTGATACGAGTCATGCAAATCCAATTGAGATAATCGGTCTCACTTTTATGGCATATCTTGTATCTCATTATCTTAAGATCTTAACACACCACGCATTCGCTTCAAAATTGCAGATTTCATAAACAATTAGATTCCGAATAATTTCGGTAGGTATATATCAATTGTTATCAATTATCAATATACTTAAAAATGTAGCTGGATTTTGTCATGGTAAGCATTAGCATCCCCTAATGACAAAATTAATTGAATTGCCAAGAAACTTGAGCTGGCTAAAATATACAAATAATTTTGTATTGTTTAATTTATATGATCGTGACGATTAGTAGCTCGAACAATGAAATTATTGTACGATTATCGGATAATAGATTGATTATATATAAAATTATTGTACCCTCGTAGAATTAGTAAAAAATAATACGTCTTCAATATCGTGTATCTTTTGTAAGTATTATTAAGCGATTTTAGAACAACAAGAAAATTACCACCGTCACCAATATCGCTAAATTATACCGTTATTAGTCCATTAAATCATCTATACACGATGATCGATGCCCTCTACTCATCCTCGGTTTATTGTTGTATTTTCAATTATTCATTTCCTTAAATTTGCGGCAACTGTCAATCATTTTTTTATGTGAAAATGACAGTTAAATCCGTGAAAATACAATTTTAATTAACGGAGATAAGCATAATATTATTACTATAAAACGTAAATTTCAGAGGACACTCAGACCTTCTAATGTTCTCAAAACCGCAATTTACTTTTATTTATATAAAATACTATTAAAAAAAAAATGTAAACAAAGTTAAACAAGTATAGAATTGCAAAATACAAATTTAACCTACTACGGAGTAAAAGTCAATAATATGAGATAAAATGAACGATATTTTTTTTACCCCTTTCATTTCAACCATCTAACACTAACAATTTACCTTTTTTTTAAAGAAAAAGGTACTCCCAAAATCAATAGAATAAATAAATAAACTACTATTAAATTTACAAACATTACCAGAGTACCTAAATACAAAATAAATATTCGCGGTAGTAATAATTTATTTACCGTTAATCAAAATACATTTCACTAAAAATAAAAATAAATAAATAAATAATTAATTAAAACGAAAAAGAGTAAAACTACTTATTCGGTTTATACTTCGGATCCTTTAACCCACCACCTTTGACTTTATCCTTTCTCACCCAAAACAGATAATATCTCTCTCATAATATACAAGTGACAAACATAATTTACGGGTTGCCACGTTTTCTTCCACCTGCCCTCCCACTTTTCTTATTGTACAAAGAACATTATTCGTTTGTAGCTTGTAACGAATAGGGTCCGTTAAAAGCAAAATACTTTCTTAATCAAAATACATTTCACTAAAAAAAAATAATCAAAACGAAAAGAGTAAAACTACTTATTCGGGTTTATGTTTTGGATTCTTTAACCTACCACCTTTGACTTTATCGTTAGTTAAACTAAAGACAGATAATATCCCTTCAGAATATACAAGTGACATCATTTACGGGTTGCCCCGTTTCCCACCTGTCCTCCCACCTAGCCTCCGGCTGCAGCTTGTAACGAACAGTGCCAGTCACGAGCAAAACACTTTGTTATTTCTTTGGTGGTGGTTTCGAATCCTTTGACCCATCACCACCCTTGACTTTATCATTAGGTGAATCAATAGGTTTAACTTTAAACCTTTCCAACTTAAGATCCTCATAACTTCTACTTCTTTGCAATGGTTTATGACTCTGTTTTTCTTCTTCTCCCATGGTGTCCATCCTCTCAAAAATATCCTCAAAATCCTTCCTATGAACAGGAAGAATTTGCTTAAATATATCTTTTCGTCGAAAATGCAATTGCCTGAAGAATTCTAGCAATGCTAGTAACCTTTGATCAACAAATTGTGTGGTTATAATGGCATTTGGTGTCGTACTTGCTGGACTAGATGACCCGACTCCCCCGAGACCGATTGGGTCCGGGGTTACGAGAAATGGGGTGGTGGTGCCGGTGGTGGAGGCGGTGTCGGTCTCATTTGTTGGGAATTGTTCCGGGATTAATGAGGGTTCGTGCCGTGTGGTCGTGTTTGATGTTATGCCACAACAATTTCCCATTTTTTTAAAAAAAATTCGCGTTTTTTGAGGAAGTTGTGTATTTATGCGATGTTTTAACTAGGTATTTATATAATTGTCGTTTCAATTATTTATATTTTAAATAAAGATAAATAAATGATTGAGATAACAAATTAATATGATATGTGCGTTTGAAAATAAGAGCTTGGAAGGTAGACGATAGTGACGGAGTTGGACTTCAAATATAAAGGTGAAGATGTTGGAGAATATGTAACACTCACATCAGTAGGTCTCGTGAAAGGCCGTCTCTTTGAATTTTTGTGCATTTACACGCAAAAGCAAGTTACTAAACGTAATCGATTTTGGATCGATTTTAATTTGAAAATTTATATGATAATAATTATAACTAATAAGCTACGGAGTATATCTTAAAAAATACTACCTTCGATTTCCTATGTTGTTCCCTTTTCCGTTTTGGTCTAATAACATTGATGTTCCATCTTTCCTCTTTTGGACAACTTTGTGTGGTCCAAAATCAGTTTCATGTGGGGTCAGGTATATTGTGTGGTCCAAATTAATTCTCTTATTTCTTGTGTTAAAATCAAAAGGGAACAACACAAGAAATCGGAAAGAGTACTTGTCGCAATAAATTATATTCCCTTCATCTATATGTTTTCTTTTCATTTGCTTTATTGCGGTCTCCAAGATATGTTTTTGACCGGCTTTTTCCGACACCTATACGTTGTTTTTTTATATTGAATTTGTTTTTCCAAAAAAAATTTCTTGACAATAATTATAAATGTTATAATTTCACAACTTAAAATTTATTATTTTCTAAATTATTTGCAGTTTAAAGTTCGAAAACTTCGACCTCTAAAAAACAAATGAAAAAAGAATAAAAAAATAATAAAGGGAGTATCATTCACAAATTTTCATTAGTAATACACCAATGAATCAAAAGTTTATGACGTCTCATGACCCGCTTAAATTCAATATTAAATGATCAAAAAACAATATTACAAACCAATAATGCCAGCTTATGTATGTTTGATAACCTTCTTATTTAAAATTTGTTTCTTGCCAGATGAGCAACATGGTTGACTCAAATAGTATTTTGTTTTTGGGTGTGCACTAAGATTACCAAACTCACGTTCTTCCACGTCAATAGTCCAACTGTTCAACCTAAATTCTTTTTTAAGACGGTCATTTTTCGTTTGAAGTTTAAGACGGTCTATATAACCATTTATGACAATGGATTATTGGATTCATTTAAACAATGTGCATAATAACCTTTACAATAGGTCTCTCTTGTGACGGATATTCCGTCACAAGCTTGTCCACCCACTTAATTAGATAAGATAAGAAAAGAAAAAAAGTACATATTTATCTCCCCAAATGGGTTTTATTTTAACCCGTCACAAGCTTACGATAGAAATTGCTGTATTTTCGTAAAAGTGGAAAAAAATTTACTTTATAAAAATCGAGGTAAAAAACTCTCTTTGAAATGCAAAAACGCATAACAAAATATAGTAAGTCTTGCTTGCGACGGGTCACCATTTGTGACGGATATTTTGTGAGATAAAATGGATACTAAATGAGTTAGTGGAGAAAATGGACCACATGAATAGTGTTGGAGAAAGAGAAAAAGTGGGTATTTTGTGAGAGAAAACGGTATCCGTCACAAGCTTGCGACGGATAGCGCCGTTGCAAATAAGAATTTGTGAACAAAATAATCTTTCAATAGGTTAATAAAAAACGTATTTCAAAGGTACTTGTTCTAGCAAACAAAGCTTCTTACTTGCGACCAACATTATTCGTCACAAGAAAAAAGATAAAGACAGACATTGTCTCTCTAACAATAAGGCTTGTGGAAGAACAAGTGGAGAAAAATGAAAACCCCGAATAATGCTACTTGTATTGTATATTGTATATTGTGGAACAATATCCGTCAGCCTGTGACGGAATTACCGTCTTCAATAAGATTTTGTCAGCTCTTCACGAATCAAAACACGAAACTGCAATCGCCTAAACAAGGCTAAACGTATCCGTCTTCGACGACAGATAATGTATTCACACACATCGAAAATTTAGACTAAAAGTTACTCTTGAACAATATCGAAAATTGACGGAACGTCTCCGACAAATATAATAATTTACAAACGGTAAAACTCGTATTTTTAAATATAATTACAGTTAGCATAACTAATTATTCACACATTCTATAGTTCATTTTCCGATCACGTCCACTTTTTTTCACTTTTTTTCATTTCTTTTATCATTACCTCCATTTCAAGGTCGCCAACTGAATCGATTGTCCGAGTACAAATACAGGGTGTCGATGAGGCCGTAAAAAGCGATACATAATGTACAGCATGACCAGAAGTGGAGAGCCGGGAAAAAAAACCTATACAAAATTACATTATCTTCTTCGAGGAAGGATAACCAAACGACCTCGAAAAGGCACACTGCAACAAAGGCTGCAACATAATAAAATGCCGTCAAAAAATAGCATAATTCATGAACCTTTAACGTCTTCAATCTCTTCATTATCGAGGAAATGACTAGCGGCTTGTTGAGGCGCTACAGGCGGGGTTGTTGCTGCTGCATCGGCAATTCTTAGTGCCATTGTGGCTCGGTAAGTTGCTAAGTCGGCATTTTCCATCAGAAGTTGAGCCCTCTGACGCTTTTGCATGGCCACTTCTGCTAATTTGTCGAATGAAGCTTTCGCTTCCTGTGCTCGAAGCACAGCGTGCTGTTCTTCTACGATGGTACGCTCAACTGCCATGGCTGTTGAAAGTTGACGGAAGTTAGATGCAATTCTAGTTTTAATCTATGTTACTCCGACTCTTTTAATTTCCTCATGTGTCCGACACTCGACACTCGGACATGGGTATGACACATGGACACCCCATTTAGACCAAAATGTGCATATTTTCAATAAAATAGCCGAGTCCTTCACTTGGACACGTACCCGGGTACTTTCTAAACGAGTCTGAGTAACATAGGTTTTAATTAAAAAAAAAGGACGACGGATTCCAGACAATCTACTCGAAATGAGTTGACGAACCTTGCAAGATTGAACTGTCTTTGCCTCGTCCTCGGGAGAATGACATAGAAGTAGGTGTCCGTTTTAGCGACCTTTTCTTGCGTAGCACAGGTTTTGACGTCAACTGCGCTCTTTTCGGCTCATTAAACTGGAAGATTATCAGAAATTCAAGTGATTAGTTCATGATCAATTACAAAAACTACGATGTCTTTTCTACACTAACCGATGCAATTTATAGATCTGTTTTGTATCTATTTTTTCGGAGGGAGAGGAGGTGATGCAAACGATCCAACGAAATATGAAAGGGCAAAATCTATGTTACTCCGACTCTTCTAATTTCTCACGTACCCGTGTCCGACACTCGACACTCGGACATGGGTATGACACATGGACACCTCATTTAGACCAAAATGTGCATATTTTCCAATAAAATAGCCGAGTCCGACACTTGGACATGTACCCATGTCGGGTACTTCTAAACGAGTCTGAGTAACGTAGGGCAAAATACAGCAGAAAAACATTTTTTGATCGGCGACATAATCTAATCCTCGACAATGTACAGGTGCATCAAAGTTTAGGATTACTGTGGGTTGAAGGGGCTGGTTTTAAGCAAGTAGTACCCTAGTGTGTTGTTTAACCGATCCGATGAAAAAAATACGTCTTGAAGCTGATCTTAGTCCTATGACTATCGGTATCAAACAAAGGACCAACAACGGATCTGTCAGGCTGTTAACTAGATGTTCGACAATAGACAAGCGTAGCGCATCCAATAATTAGCTGAAAGTACAAGCTTACATGAAACACAGAGGGGTATTCGTACCTCAAAAACCCGAAGTAAGGGTGCACCTTTCTGCTGCCGCTTCTTGGTCCAATATCTGAAGACCGGCAATGCAATTTCAGAACTAGCAAGACCTACACAATGGCTAGCAGCAGTGTTTTCGTCGTTAACATAATCTAGACTAAAGTAGGAACCCTTCTCAAATGCATCAATCATTAACTCGAAGGTATCCTCGGAAAGACAACAAGCTTCATCCAACCCACTATTGAACTGATTAAGCCATCCTTCATCCTCCGCATCCATGTCATAGCTCGCTGTCCTCCTCGATAACATCCTGGACAGTTCATTACTATTCATTTTGATGTATGATTCTGGCCTTTCAAAAGCACATGCAGAACCCCCAAAGTCGGTCACTTCTGATACACCAGGAACGGGAATATTTTTCACAGCGGGTGAAGTTGGAACGAGGTTGCGTTCGTCACACAACTTGTACAATTCCTTGAACACAACCCAATCTTTCCTATCAGGAAATTCCAGTTTCAACCCATCTTCCGCTGTCCACATCACTGCATGAGTAAAACGGTTAAACGAATGTGGTCTCATTTCCTTTTGAACTTTGAGAGAGCATCTCATCACCCCGTCTTTTTTAAAAGCCAGAATCCACTCATTTGCAGCCGAAAGATCTAGTGAAACCTCAGCTCCCTCAATCCTATAACACCTATCTGTCTCAACTACAATTACATTTGCAGAGCAGAACTGATGCGAGTCTACATCGACATTCATATCAACAGAACCTGAGCTTGATTTCGGCTCATTGATCACAGAGCTCGACCCTGATTTCGATTCATTGAGTTCACAATCAGGATTCTTTCGAGCTGACCTCCTCAGTTCCTGATCACGAAGCATAGGCAACTGTCCACCATTTTTCTTAAACACAACATTATTAGAAACAGAAAGTCCATTAACCCTCTGCATGACAAAGTGCAAAGGGTTTCTAGCCCTACGATTTCTCAATGATCTTCTGCGTCTTTTAGAAGGACTTCGAGTCAATACACCATTTCTACACTGCAGAATCCGACTTCCTACTCTACTGGCCTCTAAACCAGCTACTACAGTCCTCTTAACCCTAACATCTCTATAAGAAGCAATTGGAATGTTCAACATCGGGTCGCATCTGTCCTCACTACAGCAAAACAGTTCACTATCAGAAGTACCCTCTCCTACAATGTGGAAATCCAATTTCAACGAGCAAGAAACACGAATCGACCTCATTAACATGCCGTAATATAAACCCGTAAAACATACAGGAATAGCACAAAAATCTACTGTAAACAAAGGTATCATCTGCCTTACACCCATAATCCTGCATACTCCTCTGTTTATCAAACTCCGCCGATTCTGAAACAAACAAGCATTATAATCAACATTGCAAATCCACTGGCTACCAAAAAAACACCAAGAAATAAAATCACACGTGAAGTTGAAAAGTCGTAAAGAAGCCAACTTACCAACAAAAACCGAATCCCAAACGAGGCAAACACATCCCCAATTGGTTTCGATACAAGAAAACCTAGAAGGTTAACCATTTCAACACTCCCATACCCTAAATACTTAAGCACAGACACCAAAAGACGGGAATTTACACTACAACCACCACAAAAACTCGAAACCACAATCGACAAACCACAATCATCATCACCAACAACCTTCAGTTCATCTACCTTTTCATCCTCCACACCTTTCCTCCTCTTCCTTCGCACAAAATGCAATCCAAATTTCCTCTTTTCGCGCTCACCGCCATCTGAAACAACCGAATTCCGCTTCCTTTTTCTACTGTACACATTCTTAATCACCCTAGCTTCACTCCTACACACTTCTCTAACTTCTGTTTCCTTCGCCTCGCACTGTACCTCCTCCTCCACCTCATCTACCTCCATCCGTTCCGGTTCCGGTTTTGATTTCAACACCACCGCCGCCTCCTGCCGACGCCGCGGCACAGGCCGGCGCCGCGGTGGTGACGGTTTATAGTCAGAATCTTCTTCAATCAACGGAAACAAAACGACGTCGTTTTTAAGCGTAGTTTTAACAGAAGGATCACCCCATAGACGTCTACCAGACCTTAAAACCTTAACATGTCCGCCAACTTTCGCTTTCGGCACAAACACTCTTGTCGAACGCCGCATCTCAACCGCCGGCATCTCCCGAGTCAACTCACTGAGTTTTCCAATAACTCCTCCGAATCAAACAAACGCGTCGTTTCGCTTACTGATTTCCGCGCGCTAATCTTGCTTCACAACATCTTACAGTTACAAATTGAATTTTTTTCCAAAAAAACGAAAAAACAAATAAAAAAATAGATCAAAGCATAAAAGAAAAACGAATCTGTAAATTAAAGCATAAAATCATAAAAACAGCATAATTTAATCAAAAAAATTAGATTAATTAGATTAATTAGATAAAGAAGAAAACTTTAATCGATTAGTTACGAAATTAATCAGATTAATCAGAAAAAGAAGTGATTATACGAGATTTGGAGATGTAGATGAGAAATTGACGGAGTAAGTTGGTTGAAAAATTGTAGAGAGAGAAAGGAGGCGAATAAGAGAGAGAAAGTGAGAGTGATATTTTTAGGGTTTATGGTAAGGGAGAAGTTAATTTGGAGGAAGAGGAAATAGATCCGTTGGATTTGGGAAGATTAACGGTTGAGATTATATTGGATTAGATGATGAAGACCTGGTACCAAGGGTAGTGAGGGGAAGTGATAATCCGTATTCTTGTATAAGACGGTTTTATATACGGATATTGTTATGAATTTTGTATTGTACTTTCACGTATGTGAGATTAGACTTGATAAACGGATGGGGTTTATGTCGGATCGGTTCGAATCAGATCAATTTCAAAAGTTTAGAACAGTTTAAGTTAGGGTGGTCAAACGGGTGGGTGGGCCACGCTTGGTCATAGGGACCCGAAACCGACCCGGGATAGAGGATGAGTCAGGCACAAAATAATCTAAGTGGTGGGCTTAGAGTGGGTCAGGTTTAATATTATAGACCCGAAATTGGATAGAGTGTGGCCATAAAGGTGACATGAGGGCACTAGGTGGGTCAAGTCAATCCTTATGTTTGACCAGCGCTCGTCCCAGTTATTTTTTATTAGATCCACGATATCAAGTTATTTATAAATAATACGAAGTACATGTTGACAATAAACATTTCGGTTGGATTACATCGAATCTGGTCAATTCAAGTTCAAGTCTAGCTCAGCTCAACTCTTGAGTTTGAGTGTTAAATCGGATACGGGTCAAGTTATTCAGTCAAGATGCTCGAGTTGGTCAATTTTGTCGGGTCTACGTGAGGGGTATGGGGAAATGAAGAAGACCATGTAGTCATGTAGATGAACAAGTGAAAGTGGGTGATTGTGATTTATTATAAGGGTTTATTTAAGGAGGTTTTCTGGGAAGGGTGAATTGACGAAATTGTCCTTGTGTTTAGGACACGTTGATCAAGTGAAAGAAGATGGGAGTGGGGTAGATGAGGGTAATTTGGGAAATTTGAGTTTATAAGGAGTAGATAGGGTTCAAAAAAGAATAAAAGAGTGTGCAACTGTACAACAGTGCAACGACCCGTGCTGTGTTCTTCTCACGAGACTCCAGTAACTTCGGAGATTATATTATCGCCTACCTCCTCCGTTTCATTGAATAATTTACGTTTATTTTCTTTTATTAATTTAAATGTTCCTAATCGTAGAATATTTATCTTGTTGCATGATTCAACTAACTAAGCGTTTTGTGCTAATTTTATCGATACTTATTTCTTATCACCAAATATTAAAACATTTCTAAATTTTTCTGTTTAAATATTTTGCCTAAGTAATACACTAATACTCCCTCCATTTCAACGAATTCTATACACTTGCCCTATTAACGTTTGTCAATACCCGTTTTCTTTTGTTAATATATTTAGTTACATATCGATAAAAATTATAAAACTTTGATATTCATAATTTACTCGGTAGGACAATTTAAACAAAATCACATAGTATCTTTTATGTTACATATGAGAAGTTGTGTCAAAAATTCACTCGACCTATGAATATTGCCTGAAAAGTGAAATGTATAGAATTGAATGAAATTGAGAAAGTATTTTATTAGACAATATTTGTTTCCTAATTAATTAATTAATGCCGATCGTCTATATTTACTATTATTAAACAACATTTATCTCCTAATTAATTTTATAAGATTGATAATTGTTTAACTTTTACGTAAGTAAGGCTAATAATACATCTCCTTGAAATAATATATGCAAATTTTTTACCCTTTTACTTTGATTAATTGTCAAATTCTCTAATATTTGTATTTAAAATACCGTGTATCTGCACGGGCCCTATACTTGGTGAATTCCAATTTCGGTATTATTAATGTATAAAGAATCATTTAAAACTGGTTTACTCGTGAGAATTATAATTTTATCCGTTCTGGTAACGGGTGAACTAATAATAAAATAACATAATTTCAAGAAAAAATTGAAACCTTGAACTAATTTTCGATATTTGTATGAAGTCGAAAGATTCAAGACTTATATCTCATAGTCGTACTTCCTAACCTCATTTTTGGTTATATTAAATTACATAAAATAAAATAACATTAAGTCTCAGTTTTTTCTGGCTTAATTTCCGCTCATTTAAGTTTTGCTTAGTTGTATTTCGTTAACTTTTATTTACGTTCAATCAATTATGTTCTATTAATCTTTTCGCAAAAATCAACTTTTATTTCAACTAAATTTACTTTAGCTCAGTTCCACTTAATTTAGTTCAATTAAACTCTAATATATTTAATCCAATTCAGCTCGTTTCAGCCGAAAAAAAACCGAGTCTAAATCAAAATAATCTTCAAAATCAATATAATTTCATTGACAAAAAGAATCCCACATTTAAGCAATCGTATAACTCGAAAGATTGCCCCAGCTATCGGTAGGCATAATCCCGATCAACACCAAAAAAAAGCGTTCACGTTCACGCGCGCACACAGTCCGAACTGTTTACTGATGCCGGTCTTGGCCGGACAACATATAACACGGAAATGCAAATCTTTTTCGAAATGCATCCAAATAAGTTCCCAAATAAACGAAATACAAGATGATAACGAGTATGGCAACACCGATGGCCCCTGCAAACAAAATCCATAACGTATCCGTGTCTAGTAGGCTTGAGTCGGAATTGGCAGTACTCATCTCGTCTTCACTACATTTCTTGTCCGGACCTCCAATGGTTTGTTCTTCAATTGTTGCTATTTGTCCACTGTCCATCACTTTTAGTATTCCGTTTGAGACCTCTGATGCTAAGGCTGATCCTTTCTGGAATGCCTGTTTTCATTACCCATTTTATCGAAACTTGTTAGTGAATTACGGGATTTGAACCCACGTTGTGAATATTGAGCACCACCTCTCGTGACATTCGTTTAAAATGTCAAGGAACCGACTCAGCTAAAAGGTTAAGCTGACGGTTTTTAGTCTGCAGAGAATTTTTTGGTTAATTGGTGTTATTTACCCAATTAATTGGGTAATTGGTGGTCAAATGAAACTATTTGGGTTTCTAGTGTCCACGCGGACACTTTTGTGTTTTTTTTGTAGATTTTAAGCAAAGCTGCTGAAGCGGCTTTACTGACTGTCTTTTTTTTTTTTTTTTTTTTGAAATCCTTTGCAGAACTTCTTATGTGATTTTGCGGAATTTCAATGAAGCCGCTTAGAACATTGGCGGCTTAACCTAAAAATTCTTATTTTCCAGAAAACAGAAACTTCTGGATTGAAATTTTTGGGTAAGATTCATCAAAGCCGCTAAGAACTTGAGCGGCTTTGGCTGCTCTCGTTTTCTCCCTCAACTCCAAAACCTTCTAGAAAGGATTTTATTAAAAAAAAAAAATCTGAAGCCGCTATGAACCTCAGCGGCTTCATTGAAAAACTGCAAAAAAAAACACAAAAGTGTCCACGTGGACACTAGAACCCCATATAGTTTCATTTCAACACCAATTCCCCAATTAATTGTGTAAATAACATCAATTAACAAAAAAATTCGCCTGCAGGCTTAAAAATGATTTTTTCACGGATTTGGGCTGTTTCTGACGGATTTTTTCCATCCGTTTCCCGTGTTTTCTTTGTAGTGATTACTAGTAATAGTAGTAAATACTTCAATCAAAAGAATTATATAAAGAAAGAGAGAAATTAAGAGAATTACGAATCCAAACCCGCCTGCAGGAAGATTGACAGACGGAACAAGCGTATAATCATTATTACACTGCTTAGAAAGAAAGAGTTGAAGATACGGAATTTCATCAATAAGCGCAACAACACCGCCAGGATTACTCCCCTTAGCCAACATTTCGAGCATTTCTTCATCCGAACTGTAACCGTGTAGCTGGCTGTTTGAAAACCCTCGTTCCTTAAGCGTATTAACCACAAATGACCCGGTTGGGTAACCCACATTTGCTCTGGTTCGTATCATCTCGCTAATCGTTTTGACTGGCGTTTTATGTTGTTGGGCTGTTAGCAGTGAACTAAGGCTTGCAGTGTAACAGGCAGTTAAGAACAAGAGCACCAGAAACCACATTACCATCACTAGTCTTGTGTGTATTATTGCTTTTAGTGTTTCCTCTGCATCATCATATTTCACAGTTTGGGTTAGGGTCAGAATACTCGCGAAATTAAAAATATTTCATGTAATACGTCTTTTTGCGCACTGGGTAAACCCGCGGATATATGTGATAGCCTGCAAACCACATACACCAGGTAAACCAACCGAGGGTGTCAGGCTCAGGCTCGAAGTCTATTTAGGCATGAACTCAACCGAGGGTGTCAGGCTCAGCCGCTCAGGCTCGAAGTCTATTTAGGCATGAACTCGGGCCAAAAATGCTCCACAAAATTTTGCTCTTGAAGAGGCTTGAACCCGGATCTCCTGGGACTTTCACCCAAGTTTTAACCACTAGACTTCACCCTTCCTACAAATCCTACAATAAGGTTTCTATAGCGGTTTTTCCAATGTATGCCCTAAAGACATACATTAATAACATAACTGTGGCAAGATAATTCGAAGAAATTCTCATTAATTATGATTAATAAATGATTAAGACGGTCAGACAGAGGGGGTACCTTACACTCTAACATTGCTACAATTCAAGTTTACGGTTTGATCCTAATTTTCAACGGGAGTAAAAGGGTAATATTATAAGGAGGTCACGAAAAAATTCGAGAAATTTAATTAAAAGTTTCGAAATTTTCAAACTATAGCGGGATGACCAGACTGACCACCCTGCTAACCCACGTAGTAGCAAGGGGCGGCGGACGTTATCCCAAACTTAAGAAAAATTGACTTAGAAGACGGATTTTTACTACCCAAATATTTAATAAATATGTTGTTGTTGAATGGTAAAGTTTTTTTTTTGAACTTAGTGCCCTGAGTTCGAATCCTATTAATGGCATTTTACCCTTTTAACTTTTTTTCCTACCCCAAACATTTAATTATGGGTTCGCTCATGCCCTCGCTCCACCACGGCTTGTAACAGGTTAACTCATGATATAATAATTTATGCATCTTGGTCATTTGTTTACCTTTACTTTTGACATAAAGACGTCTCATTGGAAAATCAAAGTACCCATAAAACGACCTTCCCGGTATAGAAAATTAAACAAATGAATGGGACACTCAGACACCCGGCGTATAACAGGAAAAGGTAAACAAATGATTAAATGGCCGAGATGGAGCAATTTGGATCCTCTCCATTACCTCTTGAAACGGTCTAAAAACGAATCTTTTTTCGAGGTAATGGAGAGGATCCTAACTCGGGATTAACGGAGTATAAGAAAGCAGACTTACTATGCCAATAGTTGTCATTATCTTTTGAGTAAAGGTCAGGAGATGTGCCATCAATGGAAGCTTCAGCTGAACCAGTCATCATTTTATTTTTATGGTTTTTGTATTCAACAAACCAGAAGAGAAGAGCACTGATGAAGCAAAAGGCCAGAGTTGCTGATACCAGACCCTTGATGAGTGGAATGACTTTGATTTGAGTAACTTTCCGGTTCGGGTTTGGATTCGTAGGAACCAGCATTGTTATCCCTGTCTCTGTATATGGATACGTGAAGTCGACCCACCTCGTTCTGTAGAACCTCAATGTCGTATCTCCTACCATCCCATCGTACTCCTGCGTGTATTAACAGTACGTGATTATGGTCGCAGAATCAGGATTTGAAGTTATGAAGCGATATATTAAGGGGTTAATCGAACTAGTTTGCAATTTAGTAAACAAAACTAAAGATTTCGGGGGAAGGGACTACCGCTTCTGCTAGTCCCCTCGTTCTATCACCGGGAACGAACATTATTCAGTAGGTGGATTGTACATCTGAAGTATTACCTCTAATTTAAAATTTTGAGTTTTGCTTTAGAAATTGAGTTTTCCCATAAAGTTTCTGAGTTTATTTATTTTAACATTAAATTCTAAAAAGTTCACAATAAAACTCAAAAATATTACATATAAGTTTAGTTAAATTTGAGTTTGACGAAAAAAAAAACTAAAATCTAACCAGAGACGTATTCAGGAATCGATCATAAAGGGTGCAAAAACTTGACAATTATTTCGACGATATGAACTAAAATTTAAACACAATAAAATCGTGAGGCCAGAGTAAAACCCAAAATTAAAAAAAATTGGTTCTAATTCAATAAGGTATAAATAAAATAATTTGTTTAAATTTGCAAGTATATAATCCAGATAAGGAGTCGAACCGTGACCAAATTTGTAGAATTTCAATATCTAACCACTACACCACCAAATATTTGATGAACCTTATAGAAACTAGTTTATAAATATTTTCGAGCAAAGATGGTGCGGGTGAACTCCTGCACCCCTAAAAACGCCACTGAATCTAACTTATAAACTTTATTATGCTCAAAAAAATACACATTTGGTCAAAAACAAATAAAATTTGAGATAATAAGCTAAAAAAAATACATATATGTTTAAAAAATAAAAAATTAGAGGTCCCACTCCCGATGTAGGTTCCTTTTTCTCAATATTATTGGTATGTAGGAATTAGGAGCGGATTTTGTTCTCTAATATATGTCAGGAGTATTTTATTGAATTAGAAGAAAACAGAAGAACGATCACAGGAAAAACAATGTATTAAAAGTACGTGATTATGGTCGCAGAATCAGGATTTAAAGTTATAAAGCGATATATTGCAGTTTATTAAATAGACGGAAAAAAACTTGAAAGCAGTGACTGAAGATTTCAGGGGAAGGGACTACCGCTTTTGCTAGTCCCCTCGTTCTGTCACTGGAAACAAACATTATTGGTATGCAGGAATTAGGTGCGGATTTTAGAGTCTCTAAGTATATGTGACGAGTATTTTATTGAATTAGAAGAAAACAAAAGAAATGTACCTTATCAAAAACGGCTTGAAGCATTTTATCGTAACTACCATTACTCGATCCATCGGGTTTAACAAACGGGTAAAAATCGAACGTTACAGGCTCAGTTAACGCGGTGTTAACAATCGCTCTAAACACCTCAATAGAGAAACCACCAAACTTTTGTTCCCCGGTGACCGGGTCCTTACTAATGCTTACGAACTCCTCGTTAGTAACGGGAATTACAATCTTAAGTCGTCTCGTTGCAGTTACGTTGCCACCTTGACCGAATACCGTAACCACCAAAGAATTACATGTTACTAGGATGACTAGTATACATGTCCATATGGGATAATGACAGTTTTTTGAAGATGTTTTCATTTTGTTAAGTTTAATAATGTTCATGTCTTGAGACTACCTATATAGGCTCCTTACTTAACATTTTTAATTATTTTTATTAGATTGGAATACTTCCTTGAAAATGATTGATAGTTTAATCGACTCCCACCACTTATGTACCACTATAACAGAGACCTGGCCACCTGAACGAGACAGGCCGAGACGACCCAGCGCAGCGTCTCGGGTGCAAGAGTCACTACCGAGTAGCGTGCGGCCTAGGCCTGTAAGTCTGTAACCGAGTTGAACCGAGCTGAGCTATGTTGTAAAAATTGAGTCTGAGCCTGAACCCGAACTCTTGAAAACAAAGCCCGGGACCGGCTTCTATGATATTTTACTAGACCGAGTCAGAGCTCGTTTCACTCCCTTCAATTCAGAGTGAATTGAGTGATCGGTTTCTGTTTCCTTTTTGAGAAGGGGTATTCGATCCTGGGACATGTTGTCCCGGATACCTCTGTCTTAACCACCAGACTAAGACATTTTTTCAGTATTGATTGAGTGATTTATATAGATAGATATATAGATAAAAATAAAATAATATCAAATGAATAGAACTTCATAGACAAACAGAATTCCACATTACATCATACTAGTATACTACGGAGTATATCTCAAAAGATTGCCCCAGAAGCGTTCACTCGCAACGGTAAACATAAATCAACACGGAAAAAGCGTTCACCCGCGCACACAATCCGAACTGTTTACTGATGTGAGTGATGCCCCTCTTAACCGGGCAACATATAACAAGGAAAGGCAAATCTCTTTCGAAAAGCATCCCATTGAGTTCCCAAATAAACAAAATACAAGATGATAACGAGGATCGCAACACCGATGGCCCCTGCAAACATAATCCACAACGTATCCGTGTCTAGTAGACTTGAGTCGGAATTGGCAGTACTCATCTCGTCTTCACTACATTTCTTGTCCGGACCTCCAATGGTTTGTTGCTCAATTGTTGCTATTTGTCCACTGTCCATCACTTTTAGTATTCCATTTGAGATCTCTGCTGCTAAGCCAGATCCTTTCTGGAATGCCTGTTTCCATCCATACCATATCAAGAAACCAGCTCAATTGAAAGCTTAAACTGTGATTGAAGTCTCCAGATCGGTTTTTATACTCTTGATTGGGCTGTTAATGAGACGAGATAGCTCGCAAGCAACTCGAGATCGGCTTGCGAGCTTAACGAGTCAAGCCGTGCAAATGCTGGCTCGACTCGAACATTTAAGATTACATAAAAATATTAATCATATTTTATAAAAATATTTTATCATTATTATATCTTTTTCATTTGCTAAACATTTTTACATAAAATCTTTTCAACCTTGTTATTCAAAATATTGGAAGAAAAAAATAGAAAAATAAGCTTCATCATATAGTCTCGATTTGGGTTCGAGTTTAGTTCGAGCTCGTGTTAAAGCTCGCGAGCTTTATAACGAGCATATTTGTTTCAAACTCGAGCCCGAGTTTTGGTAATCGATCACAAACCAAGCAAGGTCAAGCTCGGACTCGGCTTGACTCGACTCGTTAACCCCCTACCGTTGACAAAGGCGCATTAACTTAGTTTAGTCAAGTATACTCTTAACAAAAAAAAGTTTAAACTGATGGTTGAATTGGACCCGATGATTTTATACTCGAACATTCAAATAAACCTTTGTTATTCATATCAACAAGACAAGTGAAGAAACCCGAAAGTCCAAAGAGGTGAAAAATTATCACTTTATAAGTTAAAATGGTTACTCCCTCTATTGCTAATTGGTTTTAGAGTGGAACCCTCTTGGGTTAATATTGTGGAATTTTTCTTTAACATGGTATCAGAACCCATGTCTAAAGACCTGAGATTCATGGGTCAGAGTTTGCAGCCGGACGTGGTTTTAGAGTGGAACTTTATATCGTGTACTATTTCTCCACCGTTTGGGTGTGACCTAGACCCGTTGTTGAATTTAACAAGTAATACGATTTCAATCAAAAGATATATCAAAAGAAAGAGAGAAATTAAGAGAATTACGAATCCAAAGCCGCCTGCAGGAAGATTGACAGAAGGAACAAGAGTATAATCATTATTGCACTGCTTAGAAAGAAAGAGTTGAAGATAAGGAGTTTCATCAATAACCGCAACGACACCACCCGGGTTACTCCCCTTGGCCAACATCTCGACCATTTGTTGTTCGGAACTGTAAGGACGCAATTGCCTCTCGGTAAATCCCCTTTGTTTGAGCGCATTAGCGACAAATGACCCTGTTTGGTAACCCACATTTGCTCTTGTTCTTATCAGCTCAGTTATAGTTTTGACTGGCATTTTCTGTTGCTGGGCTGTTAGCAGTGAACTAAGGCTTGCAGTGTAACATGCAGTCAAGAACATGAGCACCAGAAACCACATTACCATCACTAATCTTGTGTGTACTATTGCTTTTATTGTTTCCTCTGCACCATCATATTCCACAATTAGACAATTAGTTTGTGCAGTTTTATCAACCCTGGCGCGATACCAGATGGACGAGTTGGATACCGGTTGAGCCAAGTACGGGGTATTCACGGTGGCGAATCTAGGATCTATGAAATGCGGGTGATTACATTACAAAAAAAAAGTGCTGTTGCGAAAGACTTCTTGCAACTGGTATAAAAGGCGTTGCAAATTATTGTTTGCGACGGAATTATTTTTTTCGATGAAATTTGTAACGGAGGGTAATTTTCCAATCCCACAAACAAAAAGTCAAATGGCGGGATTTCCGTCGCAAAGAAGGACTTTTGCGACGGAATATCCGTTGCATCTGAAATTGGCGGATTTTTTTGGACCTCCAGGTCAAAAAGTCAGTCAACAATCCGTCGCAAAAATTAACCCTGGTCAAGGTCAATTTCAGTCAACGTTCCGTCGCAAATATTGACTGCCTTTAACCCAAACCTTGGTCAAGGTCAAGGTCAATCAATGTTTGCAACGGAATTCCCGTCAAAATATAATCACTCAATTAATCGCGTCCTTAATATTTTTGGGTGCTATGCGATATTTAAAAGATAATCCCCTATTAACAAAAACTTATTTCAATATACAATTTTTTGATAAATACTAAAACAATTTGATAATCGATAATTCTATTAAGGCTATTCAAAATATAATGTATTTATTTTTAAATATAATTATGATTTGTAAAATATAATGTTTCTACCAGTGAGCCACTAAACATTAATGCAATACTAACACATCGATAATCTATAACTTTTCTTCCTGATTAATGGGGGTGAGGGTTCACCCCACCCTATAGATCCACCTATGGGTATTCAGGTAACTTACACGGTCCATGTTAAAGTGATAATTCTTTTCCTCTTTTATCAATATTGGATATTCTCACATGTTGGACTTTCGGATTTCTTTACCGTCCACAGTTAGGTTCACAGTTAGAATACCGGTCAATTGTAATATTCACTCCTTTTCACAATGAACTTCTCACTTAATTATCTAATCTAATCTAATATATGTGAGAAGAATATATGTCAGAAATATTTTATTGAAATGAAAAGATTATTGTGATTAGAGGAGTATTCGGTAGAGCACGACCCAGTTAGGGTATGTCGAGTCAGGCCAGGTCAAGCTCGTGTAAATTTTTCTTTGTGAATAAGGTCAACAGGTTCGACCTACACCAGGCCAAGAGGAGATGGCAATAATGGTCTAGCCGGGGCCAAGAACAGATCGTGTCGTGTCATGTTGTGTGATAGGCTAGGCGCTCAGGCGAGCCACCAAATGTGCGTCTCATTGATTTTTCAATATTTGTGTATAAAACTTTTAAACCTTGAATGAAATATCGAAAGAGAATAAACGAAAATTCAATGCCTATATGGGGGCGAATGTTTTGTGCATATATAGGTATGAGTTTGGGGATGAGGAATCATACCTTGGTGGTATGGAGTTTGAACTCCATACCCGATACCTTGTGTTTTTTCGATTGTAAGCAGTATGTGTTTGAAACTAAATTAGACTTGAAATATATAAAATTTAATAATTTAAATAATAGTTTTAAAATATAAAACACAAATTCTTATTTGCAACGACACTATCCGTCGCAAGCTTGTGACGGATACCGTTTCCTCTCACAAAATACTCACTTTTTCTCTTTCTCCAATACTATTCATGTGGTCCCCTTTCTCCACTAACTCATTTTCTATCCATTTTATCTCACAAAATATCCGTCACAAATGGTGACCCGTCGCAAGCAAGACTTACTAAATATAAAATTATAAAAATAAAGATTTAATCAAATAATGATATAAAATGTTTCGTTTACACTATGTGGGTTTGAGTTATGAGAAACTTATACCTCGCTCATGGTTTTGATCAAATAATGATATAAAATGTTTTGTTTACAATATGTAGTAATATTTATTTTTTACATTTTTTTTATTATTGTTTTAATATCCATGGGTATCTCATACCCACACCCGTCCTTGGGTATGAGAAACTCATACCTCAAAGGTTTGAGGTATAAGTATAAAATCCTAAAATTTGCTAAACAAAGCCGCTGAGGTTCAAACTCATACCTTAGGCCTTTTATATGTGAACCAAACACCCCTTATATAGGCTCAAGTTTGGCTCGAATTGATGAGCTCAAGTTTGGCTAGAACTCGCGTTAAAGATCGCAAACTTGATAACGAGCATAATATTTTCAATCTCCGGTAAGCACGAGATCGGCTCGAGCTCGAGCTCGAGTTTTACTTTATGAGCACAAACGAAGCAAGGCCAAGCTCGATCTCGGTTCAATTCGTTAACACCCTAGTTTTATGTACACATAATTTCTATTTACAAGTGATTTCATGGGTCAAGTCGGGTTAACTCGGGTTAAGTCATTGAATAGTTAAGAATTTTTTGGTTAACTAGCATTTATTAGCAAAATAATTAGATAATTAGCGTTCATTTGAAATTATTCGGTCTATGATGTCCACGTCATCACTTTTTATTTTTGTCCGATTCTTACCTGAAACCGCTAAGAAACCTAGCGGCTTCACTTAAGTGTGATTTTTTATATATAAATAAAAGGCAAAACTGCTAAGAATCTTAGCGGCTTACCATATCAGTACCGTCATATTATAATATACCATGCAAAATTTGTTGGAATTGTTGAAATTGCTGGAAGTCGCTGAGGTTCTCAGCGGCATCTCTCTCTTTTTTTTTTTTTTTTTTTTTTTAATACAAACATTTGGACAATGACATTTTGGTAAAGCCGCTATGGTTTTTAGCGGTTTCATGTAAAAATCGGACAAAAATAAAAGTGATGACGTGGACACAATAAACCCAAATAGTTTCAAATGAACCCTAATCACCTGATTATTTTGCTATTTAACGTCAATAATTAACCAAAAAATTCAATCGTTAATTCTAATTAAAAAGATACGAGCGCAACTTACTGTGCCAATAACTATCATCTTTTGGGTTAAAGTCAGAGGGAGTATGAACAATGGATGCTTGAGGTGAACTGATCATCGTTTTATTTTTATGGTTTTTGTATTCAACAAACCAAAAGATGAGAGCACTGACGAAGCAAAATCCCAACGTTGCTGATACCAGACCCTTGATAAGTGGTATGACCTTGATTCGAGTAACTTTCCGGTTCGGGTTTGGATTTGTAGGAAGCAGCATTGTTATCCCTGTGTCTGTATACGGATACGAGAACTCGACCCATCTCGTTCTATCGAACCTCAATGTTATATCTCCTACCGCCCCATCGTACTCCTGCATGCATTAATAACTGTTAAAATGTGACTCGTTTGTCGCGTTGATAGGTCGGAGTTTTATTACGCTGAGGAATAAACTAAGAATAGAGCGGAGTTCATGTGGAACAATACGTGATTGTGTGGCATAATCAAGATTTGAAATTATGAAGTAATATACTAGGGCTTACGGGCCGGGTTAAACTAGTTTGCAATTGAGTCGATTTAGTATGCAATAAAAGTTGGGCCAAACACTACTTTTTAAAAAATTTAAAACTAATTTTAGTAAACAGAAATTGTAAAATTGACCCTAGAAGTAGCAAATTGCTACTTCTGTTTCTATTTTCACGTTGCTCATGTGTTATTTACGCACCAAAACCCAAAAAATATATCGCCAAGTACCAACTTGCAGATTTTTTTTTACCTCTTCTGTATATCTACATATAATTATATTTTAGCAAAAAAATTTTAAAAAACTGATAAAAACTAGTTAGGCCAAACACGATAAAACTGATAAAAATTGTTTTTTAATATTTTTGGCCAAACAGAACCAATTTTATCAGGAAATAGTTTTATAAAAACTCATTTGTAAAAGTAAAAATTCTTTTTTGATATACAAGGCCAAACATGCTCTTAAAAAAATTGAAATTTTAACTCGAGATTTCAGGAGAATTGAGGGATCGCTTCTGCTAGTCCCCTCGTTCTTATCACTAGGAACATTATCGGTATGTATATTCCAAAGTAATTAGGAGCCGATTTGAGAGTCTCACGACCGGCCAGTGCTCCCGTTCAACATTAGCCATTTCAAAATGAGTAGGTCTCCTGAGAGACGGCCTCTCAATAAGCTTATTAAGAGACGCTTGTATAAAATTAATAAAAAGTGGTACTAACCTAATAAAATAGGTATTAAACCTAATAAAATAGGTACAAATAGGGATTAAAGATAAAATGAGTACATTTATAATGTAAATAGGTACGAAATCACTATGTCACAATCTACGATAAAAAGGTCACGAAATACATATAAAATGGTACGAAATACAAATAAAAGAGTACGAAGAAATGGTGTCTCAATAATTTATTGAAAGATCGTCTCTCTGAAATTTTAGTGTTTAAAAATTGTTACTCCCATTTATTCTTAACAAGTGTCCCATTTTATTAAGTATTCAAATAATGAGATATTTATTAAAAATACGAGGGAGTACATAATAAAGTTGCATAGGTGTTCGTATATAATTATGTACCTTATTAAAAACGGCTTGAACCATATTATCGTAACTTCCGTTTAAGGTTCCATCGGGTTTAGCAAAGGGGACAAAATCGTATAATATAGGATCGGTCAAGGCCGTGTTTACGACAGCTTTAAACACCTCGATCGAGAAACCACCGTATGTTTGTTCCCCGGTGACCGGGTCCTTAGTGACGCTTACAAACTCCTTGAAAGTGCCTACCGGAATTGCAATTTTAAGTCTTTTTGCCGCAGTTCCGTTACTGCCGCCTTGGCCGAATACCGGAGCCACCAACGAATTAAATGTTATTAGGATGAGTAGTATTACTATGAAATGACAATTTTTTGGCAGGGAAATTTTTGAAGATGCATTCATTTTGTTCATTTTCTACTCATCTACGTGACTACAAATATGTAATAACAAGAAGTACAAGAAGGGCTTGATTTGCAGGTAACGTACACTAGAGATCACTATCTATATATAAGCTCCTTAAACATGATTGGGATGTGAGCGTTTAATCTGTCACAAGTTAAAGATGGATAGTGCCCCTTTCACAATAAGTTAAATAGGAGGTAGGTTTGGCACTTGGGAGGGCACAAATTATTTTAACCATAATTGCGATATTATTTTGGGTTTTTTTACGTGCTAATATGACTAAATATACAAAAGAATACATATATTTAAATAGAATATTGGAAATAAATATAAAGCTAGATATAATAAGCAATGAAAACCAAAATAATAATGTAACTTGTGGGAATTGAACTTCTGTTTGAAGTATCAGTTTTCTTTATTTACTACTACATCAATATCAATGTATATATATATTATTATATTGCAAAAAAAAAATACTTCTTCAATGAGATTTTGTCTTTTGGGATATTTTACGGTGTACGCTCGAATTTTTCGATATAGGATGGTGATAAAGTTAAAATAAATGTCAAAAATACGGTGTTATTTGACAGTGATAAAGTTAATGGAGAGTCGAGGTCATAAATGGAAAAAAAAGTACAGAGTTTAGAGGTATAATCTAGACTAAAAAAAACAAAATTAAAAACAAAAAAAATATTTAAAAGGTAGGAGTACAACATAAAAAACGGAAAACTCAAAGATATCCCAACATTATTTTATTACTTTTAAAAGGTTGGATCATTTCTGCGAAAAAGATGGAAAAAGTGTTATCACGCCTTGCTTAGTCTCCTACCAACTATGTACTAGTAGACCTGGCCAACAGAACGAGTTGTGAAGTATGGCGGAGACAACTCAACCCACGGGACCGTAAGGCCTCTCGGGCATAAGAGGCATTGGGCTGTTGGTTAAATGGGTCAACCTAAGCCGATGAAAAAACAAAAACGTAGGCATAATGAGTCGGGCAAGCTAAGGTCCAAGCATGATAGCGAGTAGGGCTGTTAATGGGACGAGACAGTTCGTGAGCAACTCGAGATTGGCTCGGTTAAAGCTCGACTCGTGTGAGCTCGGGCTCGGCTAGAGAGTTTAACGAGTCAAGCCGAGCAAAGGCTGGCTCGACTCGAAAAGCTCGCGAGCGGCTCGAACATTTGAGTTTACATAAGATATTAATCATATTTTATAAAAGTATTTTATCACTATTATATCTTTGTAGCATATATATCAAATATCTTATTGATTTGCTAAATATTTTTACATAAAATCTTCGAACCATGTTATTGAAAATATCGGAAGAAAAAAATAAAAAAAATAAAAAAATTTAGCTCGACTTGGCTTGAGTTTGGCTCGGGCTCGTGTTAAAGCTCGCAAGCTTTTTAACGAGCACATTTTTTTCAAGCTCGGCTCGAGCTCGAGTTCGAGTTTTTGTAATCAAGTACAAGCCGAGCAAGGCCGAGCTCGGGCTCGGCTCGTTAACACCCCTAATAGCGAGTCTAGCCAGACCTTACCTTACCATGGGTCGGTTTATGACCCGAGTTTCCCAACCTGGCCCAATGTTATTATTTGCCAAATCAAATAGGAATCCTTCAAAAATTGCATAAGATTCAATGCTCTTACTGTAGGTTACCATGAGATACCTTAAAGTAAGTCTAGTGTATGTCAATTGCATCGTATAAGAACTGGTCTTTTAATTGAGACGGTTTTTTAACATGATGTCGAAACTTTCAATAACCAGACAGTTATACTCTTATAGTGAAATTTCAACGAGTATTCGATTGATTTATGTATTTTAATCAATTATTAATTTGACTTTTCATATTACCTCGCGTATCTCTATTCGATACTTGATACTTGATACTTGATACTTGAATAATAGGAAAACATTTGGACATCTCAATTTTAAGACAAAATAGGCATCACATTTTTTACAATTGTGTGGATTATACAACTAGATGTATAGAACTAATGAATGATACATATTTTAAGCTTTTTAATAAAAAATTCGAGCTTAAGCGGAAAGAATATGAGCGATATTATAAATTTTATGATCTTTACAAATATATTAAGCTTAGAAATTATTATACAATTAAAAACAATACATATAAGTTCAACTATATATTTTAGTTTTAATATCAAAAAATTTAAATATAACTCAAAATAGTGTAAAAACTCAAAAAATATATAAATAAGTTCAATTAAATGCATTGTGGTGGTACGATACTCTTATTCATCTTGATATATACTGTAATCATTTTTGTGCATTTTTCATAAAAACAACTTAATGCGTTATTTATAGAGTAGACACCAACGTCAATATATATATATAAATATATATATATATATATATATATATATATATATATATATATATATATATATATATATATATATATATATATATATATATATATATATATATATATCTAGCTATAAAATGTCATGCCGAATCCAATTATGTCATTAATTTTTTTTAAAAAAGTCCGTAAGGTAGAGTTCTCACAAAGTTCTCATTGTAAGGTGGTTCTCACCGGATCTCAAGTCTATATATATATATATATATATATATATATATATATATATATATATATATATATATATATATATATATATATATATATATATAGGGTTGGGATACGGTGAGAACCACCTTACGATGAAAACCGGTGAGAACTCCTCCTTACGGAGTTTTTTTTTTAAAATTAATGACATAATTGGATTCGGCATGGAATTTTATGGCTAGAGAACATATTTCTTGGTCTAGAAAATAAATACTAGTGGCGGAAAAATGATAGATACGAAAAAATAGATAGTAGGTGCATGCAAATAAATAAAACGTATCTCACCTTGATTTCCGTCACTAGTATTAATTTTCTAGACCAAGAAATATGTTCTCTAGCTATAAAATGACATGCCGAATCCAATTATGTCATTAATTTTTTTTAAAAAAATCCGTAAGGCATGTTTGACAAACGACAAAAGCAGATTTATATTAGTGGATAACGTTAGCAGACTATGATTAACAGATTTTAGTATCGGGTTTGACTCTTAAATTAAATTAACAGATTAAGAAAGGGGGTTTATTAATTAGCAAATTGTAGGATAATTAGAATAAACTGAATATGCTAATAGAATCATATGCGGTGAAGTGTTAATACAGCATATTCAGAAATAGTAGATTTCGGCCAATATGCTATCAAAATAGTTCATTTACCAAACAAATTAAATGAAAACGGTAGATTGATAAGTCAGCCTGCTAATTAGGCTGAAATCTACTAATTTCACTCAATCCACTAATTAAGTTGACTAAGACGAGCAGGAAAAGAGAAAACGTATAAAGGGTAGGAATTACTATATAAAAGGGAAGTTTTAAAAAATGCGAGGAAGAGATGGTGATTGACCCGTATTTTTACGCGAACTGATCCGAAACCCGTATAGACTTGACCCGTATTTCACCCGACCTCGAATATACTCGCCCGTATCTACCCGACCCGTAACCCGCCCGTTCAATCCGTTTAACAGGTCTAATCATACTTGATACTTCTAAACAAATTTGAATACCATAACTTTAAACCATTTGCTAATATAAATAAGTAGAAAACTACAACTTTCATCGATCTTTTCATCTTAAATTAATACGAACTATATAGAACACTTGCATGCTCCGTATGATTTAAAATTTATCAAATCAGAGCTATTTCAACATACAATCTCATTGTCATTTAGATTCAACTCCTACAATTTCGCAATATTCTTGTAATTTTTTATGAATCGTCCAATTCTATTTTGCCTTTGTGCAACCCATCACCCATGTCCTCGGTAGCACCAAAATGGAGACGGACACGGACCCTTGACACAGCATCCCATGAAATTTAGGACACGGGATACATCATCTAAATATAATAAATTATATATTTTATGATTATAAATAACATACAATTTTATTTTTATCATGTATTTGAAACTAAATCTAAACAAGAAAAGATACATTTCGACCTCACTATAACTAATTCTTATTTTTCCACCCAAACTCATCTTCTAATCGATTTTTTTTTTTTAAAATTTTATTCCTCGTCTAAATTATAATATATTTAGTCATGTGTTTAACGAGTGTCGGGTGTCCGAGTGTTGGACATGGAACGACTAATTAGGAGAAGCGTCCGCGCTACCTAGCTCATAATTATAGTTTGAGTAATTTTTTTTGCATATAGCCGTGACACAAATTAATTCACAAGGCTTTATTTAAGAAAAAATCATTTTTTATTTTTGTCCATACCTTTTGCTTTGGATTATCCGAACTTACTTAAACTATATGATGAGAATATATTTCAAGTAGCTATATTGTAGAAATTAATTTGTCAATTAGTGATACATTATTATTTTCAAGGTTTCTATCTAACTTGTGATACTGCTTGTTGACATTTATTTGACAATATACAACTTGGATTTAGGTTAGGTAGGGTTTTAAGAGATTAAGTCTTATGTTTAGATTAGGGAAAAAGACACATACATTCAAGGTAGTGTCTTCAATATTTTATTTTTTGAGCATTATTTTTTTGAGCTTATTACTTTAAATTTTATTTGTTTTTGAGCAAATGTGTATTTTTTTGAGCATATTAAAGTTTATAAGTTAGATTTAGTTTTTTTTTCCGTCATAACTTAAATTTAACAAACTTATATATATATATATATATAATACTTTTGAGTTTTATTGTGCTTTTTGAGAGTTTAATATTTAAATAAATAAACTCCGAAATTTTATAGAAAAACTCATAATTTTTAAAGCAAAACTCAAAAACTTTACTATAATGCTTAGAAACTATAAAGTTTGAGGTAATAATACAGCGGACGTACCATCCACTTACTGTTTAGATTATTAACTAACACTAGTTTTTAACTCTTACCAAATTACACGGGCATAGATTTAAAAACATCAGTATAATGATTAATATTTAAAAATGTTAAACCAAAATACATGTATATGTTATACTCTATTTCATTCTTGATAACAAAATTTGTAGATCTACTTATTTTAGTGGATAAACTCAATATCTATAACGAATTCCTTTAGAGTATTATTTAATTTAACGTAATGCTCATCTACTTAACAGAGTTTTATAGTTCATTTATTTTGTTAACTTTTTGTAGATCTCATTTTTAAAATTGAAAATTAAAATAGTACTATTTATTAACATTTTTTTTGTTGAAAATTATTTATTATTCAAAAAAATTACTCAACTTTAGTAATATCTGAAAAATTTGCTATTACGATGGTCATCATGTTAGAGTTAAAAGTTTGTAAAATAATATAATAACGTTATTTATTTTACCATTTTTTTACCATTTATATTTTCATTGTCTAATGATGTTTTCTGTTCATTTTTTTATTTTATTTTATTTTTATTATTGATTAGACTATGTGGACTAGTGAGAAAATTTTGCATTTTCATATTATATTATTTATGCAACATAAGTGAAATTGAGAATGGTGGTTCATTGAAATTTTGTATTAATTATTAGCTGAAATTCTATTAACAAAATTGGTTTTTCATAAATTAATTACAATTTTTTGTTGGGTCTTACATTTATTTAAAAATAAAAAATAAAAGAAAATAAATGTGATGACGTAGTTGCACGAATTTGTACGGAATGTTCTTGTATTATAGATAAGATATGAAACAATCATATGTTATTAGTTGAAGAAACTTCTTTGAAACTCCTTGAGAAGAAGTCATATCCAATCATTTTAGTGCAGTGGCAATTCTAGGATATGATGATCGAGATTTATATATTTTTAATAACAATTTTTTTGGTCTTTATTACCCCACTCGGTGATATTTGACGCGTCTTAAACTTAAAACGGATAATACCCGTTTTAAGCAAGACTTACTGATGAAATATATATACAAGTATACAACATTATTATTATTATTATTATTATTACAATAAACACCTCGATCTTAAATAGTACGAGACCTATGAGTACAATACATTAAGACGTCCACAAATTCTTATTTGCAACGGCACTATCCGTCGCAAGCTTGTGACGGATACCGTTTTCTCTCACAAAATACCCACTTTTTCTCTCACTCCAACATTATTTATGTGGTCCTCTTTCTCCACTAACTTATTTTGTATCTATTTTATCTCACAAAATATCCGTCACAAATAGTGATCCGTCGCAAACAAAACTTACTATAAGACGTCACAGGTAAACAAACATACACCCATTTTACAATACTTTATTTACAACATACCAAAATACATAATTTACTTTCTTTAATCGCAAATTTTAACCACGATAATAAATTATACTTCCCATTTTAACCTTCTAAATATCACAAACATAATAAATAGGAATACTTTGCTCATTTTTAAAGAAGTTATTAGGGTCCACCATGGTCTTAATTTTTACCAACTTATCAAAATTACCCATGAAATATTGAATTCCATATTTTCTACCATCAAGGTAACTTTTTTTACTGTCTTCATGATTATTTACCCCAAGGTCAAGGTCCCTATAATTATAGTAAGCTTGCCTAGGGTACTTTGACACATATGGTGTCATATAACCATATAATTTTCTTACCAAATCAAGGTAATATTTCTCTTTTACCTCACCTTTTTCATCCCAATTAATAAAATATTGGATTTTAAATAAATTACCTTTTCTATGAGGGAAAGGAGTTTCATTTTCACCGATTTCACCCATTTTACCCCCATATGGGTTAAAGGTTAATCTTGGAGATTCGAGTTCAATCATTTTATTGAATATGAACTCGAACCCTTTTTTTGGGATCAGGTCACGTACATAGTCTGATTTCCTTGTTAAATGGGATAATTTCGCAGGGGTTCTTTCTAGGAGAACCTCGATTGGGGTACCAATTGAATAATCCGCCCAAAACAGAACTGAATCGACCCAACTAACTTCATAACACTCGGATTTTAACAATCCGAGTTTTGGAAAATGTTCTTTCATTAAGGAAATGAGCCTCTTAGATTCACCTAAGAACAATGTAATGAATGTTGCTTGAACCGTCTTTTTTCCTTCATCGATTCCATCTACAGCGTCCAGAGTTAACCTTATAAAGAGACTGTCATCCACTGAACTAGCAATTTCTTGCCATTGTAGTACAATGTCAAGAGCATTGTCCTCAATAGTTTTCGAGACCCGAAAAACTGTTACAGTTTCCGGGACTCGAACCAACTTAATCTTATAAGAAAGAATAACACAAAAACTTGCACCTCCACCTCCTTTTATAGCCCAAAACAACTCTTCCCCCATACTTTCCCGATTTAGTAACTTTCCATTTCCGTCAACAATCTTAGCATCGATAACATTATCGACTGTAAGCCCGTATTTTCGCATCATATTCCCGTACCCGGCCCCACTAAAATGCCCTCCTACACCAACACTAGGGCAAACCCCAGCAGGAAATCCATGCACATTACTATTTATAGCAATGTTATAGATTAATTCCCCTAGGGTTGCCCCAGTCTGCACCCATGCAGTCTCGTCCTCGACATTAACCTCGACAGATCGAAGGTTAAACATGTCGAGGACGATAAAGGGGGCATTTGATACGTAGGATAAACCCTCGTAGTCATGCCCCCCACTTCGGATTTTCATCTGAAGACGGTTATGTCTCGCCCACGTTATCGCTCCTTGTACGTGAGTTGCATGGAGAGGAGTAATTATGGAAACTGGTTTTGGTGTTGTTGGTGTCATGAATCTGAGATTTCGAATGTGGGAGTTAAGTATGGAAGTGTAATTAGGGTTTTGTTTAGTGTAAATTATTGAATTAGGGATATCATTATCGTTACCATTATCGTTACCATTACCATTATCGTTATCATTTTCGTGATTATTTGATAATAATCCATTTTGGTGAATGTTATTTTGTTGATTTGCATTCATTTTTGGAAATTTTGTGTAGAGAGAGTGTGACTAAGAAGAAGAGAAAGATGAAATGCGTTTTGTTATTGTTTTAAAATAATAACACTCTTTTATAGTACTCTTTGTTAGTAGCATGTAGATCCGGTAAAATTGACCTGATTGGATTCGAATTTAACCTAGCATTCAAATTCAAGATCTGAATTAGATTTGATTGTGAATTAATACGATCAGAATGCTTATTGTTGTAATCTAATAACTTGATAATAGCTGATCCGAAAAATTTCTCGAACCCGGCCTGAATCCGATCTAATTGACGCGTTTGATAGGTCTAAACTAACTTATATGTCTATAGTATAAGCATGACTACTTCAACATTATTGGCTACTTATATATTTGAGTATTTCTTCCGTCTCATTTATTTATCATTATTTACCTGACCTTTAGTAAAAATATATTTATATGAAATAAATAGAGGGTACAATTCGTATAAAATGATGATGTCGGATCTTGACATCAATTCTAGTTGGGATAAAATATTACTCAACCTCAATGTCCTCATTATTTTTTATTTCATCTTTGATTAAAATATCTTTTACAAACAAAATACGGTACAAATTAAATCATCATTTCAATTAAAATCACAAAATCTACCTACTATTCTACTAGATAAGTAGCTAGCTAATAGAATAAACACGTGTGTGATGAATTGCATAATTGATAGTACAAGCAATAATGCAATTATTTATTACTGTATTTATTTATACAAAAGTGTTAACAAGTGTAACAACCCTAAACTACCCTAATACGCACAAGCTAACCATAATACATGTTTACATACATGTTACACTTTAGTGATAAGAAAAAATAGTTTAGATAGCGATTAATTATACAAAAATAGGACAGAAGATCCATTTTTCGAACTCGGAATTTGGGTATATTAAGTTGGGTTCAGGTCAGGTCAAACTCCAAAGTTAGTGGTAACTTCACATATTATATTGGAGTTAGGTACATACAATGATATAGGTAACCTACTCCGCACACACATTTTTCTTAAATAAGAATATGTTTTTTGGTGGCAAATTCTATTTTTGACAAATAAAATTCGTTATAAGTTGGTAACGTAAGACAATAGGGCAAGTGAGAGCGCAAGTGGAGAAGGTTTGTGAGAGATTACAAGTAATTTTTTTGATGACGGGTGGTTGAATCTCCGTGTCCATGCATTCCCGCGCCACCACATGGACCACGTAAGTCATTTCGGGGACTGCATTGGCCAAGTGATCATCGCCTTCGTGATTCGAACCTGGGAGACCTCAACTACTGTCTTTTGGCAAGTTTCAAGGTTTAACTAACACCTCTTAATTAATTCGTTGTTCTTTTTAACCTTTCTTCTTAACAACATTATCCAAGTGTTTCATCACTAACTTCCGTAAATTGCAGAATAAAGGGTGATCACTGATCAGTATCGAATATACGCAATCTTAATCTTATATGACGAGATTGGTCTAAAATTGAGCAAGAGCATAATTGAAATTGGAATTGGCAACTCTTGTGTGGTATTATCACATGAATTATCAACAAGTTATCAATAGGCGGGACACGATCTAGGAGTCTTGGACCCTTCTCTTTTGGTCACACTACCCATTTTACCATTCACGTCTCTTTCGTAATTACTTTTTTACCAATCAATGGCGGTACAAGGGGTCGTATCCCCTAGTAGGGACGATGAACAATCAAAATATCGAAATTTTAAGTTTAATTTTCGAGTTTGTTTCAGTTCCGTTATATATATGCATTACTGCATTTAAAGCATCACAAGCTGAAAACAAATATATCTTTTTCGCAACAAAGCAAGTGGGAAAACAAGGGAGAGGAAACGGAACATTTCATGAGCAGTGTCACTTGCATGTTGTAAGAGGGTCACTGTTCACGTGAAGATATCATCGTCTTTCCAGTGATATTTTAAAGATGTTTGGTATATAATTATGTGTAAGTTTTTAGCGTATTTTAGGATCAGCCTAAGTCGAGCCAATATCGTGCCAACTTCTTCCATTCCGAGCCAAGTCCACCAAGTAGCGGGCCAGGGTAGGCCTCCTTGCTTTTGAATTTTTTATATCGTGCCAACTTCTTTCATTCCGAGCAAAGTCCACCGAGTAGCGGGCCAAGGTAGGCCACCTTGCTTTTAAATTTTTTATATCATGCCAACTACTTCCATTCCGACACAAGTCCGCTGAGTAGCGGGCCAGGCTAGGCCTCCTTGGCTATTAAATTGTTTTCGTGTCGAGACCAGACCAGGCCAAAGAAATGTGAGCACTAGGTCGGTACAAGGGAAAAACCGGGCCATGCCGTGCTGTGCTATGGGCTGGCCAAGCTGCAGTTTTGTGGCTCAAACCTGCAGGCTAAGCCGAACTGGCCCGCTCCGTTGTACAACTCCGCTTCTGTTAACACGTGTGGTAATTGTTCTCTGTGGTCCAAATATTTTTACATAAAAATATCAAGCATAGAGTTAAAGTGTGTCCCCAAAAGTTAGGAAATCGAATTCAGTTTGTACTAAATATCTCGAGTGCGGTTTCGTATCAAACTCTCAATTATTTGTTTATCTTATTATTATGTACTCCCTCCATTCTTTTTATATCACCCCATTTCTTTATACACGTTTGCCAATACTCATTTTGTTTTGATTATATCTTTAGCTACATGCTACTAAAAATTATAAAATTTTGATATTGTTAATCCTCTTATCAAAACAAATTAAAAAAGATCTCACATGAATATATTTCCGTGAACGGATTGAGAGAAAACTGACGTTGAATACTCGATTGTGAATAGTGTACAAAAGGGGAATGGGGTGATATAAAAAGAATGGAGGGAGTACAACAAATTTATCAATCGAAGGTAAACAATTGAATAAAACAAAATGATTTATTAGCTAATCATATAATTTGTACATTTATTTTATATATAATTGAAATCACAAATGAAACATATACGTCGTAAATTTGCGACTGGTTAAATATTACCTACTTGGGTTCAAATAGACAAATCATTTGGGATTTTCTATGCTTTGTTTTATGTACTTGGGTGGAAAAATTTGTCTAGTTAAAAGCTTACAATAGATATACCCGTCGCAAAGAAAGAAAATGTGTCGCAAAATGAAGGGTCGGAAAATTACAATCGTTTTCAATTCGTTCTCTCAATTTCTTGCCCATTACCTCTCACATATCTATTTTAGATTATTAATTTATTGCTACTCATAAGTCATAACTCAACAAACTTTTGAACCGTTAAATCGTCTCAAAATAAAATCCAAACCGTCGGAAAAAAGAAGGGAAATGAAGAGAACATTGCTTTTCATTTGCCTATTAAATCATCTGTCACATTGAAGAAGCTTCCTAGCAATTTCGAGTCGAACGAGATGCCTAACCCAAATTTTCTTATTCTACTTTAGAATTATTGCATGAAATAATTCATCAAGTGACGCCGATGTGAATTCGCGTGATGACGGCAATGATACAAACAAAGGAGTAACGGTATGTCCACGAGTATCTTTTAGTGCCGAGGGAGTCATAAAGACGGTACAATAAAAGGGAAGGGGGGAAGTCGAATATGTGACCTAATCCTGGTGGAACCTTCGTCAAAACAACTAGCCTATAATGTTTTTTCGGGTTGGGGGTACAAACACACAACATACTCGATTACAATATTACATACTCGTATTCAATCACTTTGATAAACGATTGTGCTATCAAAATCACGACTAAGAAACTATCCGGTTTCTAGCATGCTTCCCTTGTATTCTACATATTGCTTGTAAACCTAGTTTTCCTCGCGTGGTTAGTGCTTGTAAATCTGTATCCTCACGAATGTAAAAAACGAGCACATTACATGCAACAATGCGGGATAGGTGCTTCATACCTGCAGGCTGCAGGACTCGTCGAGGATGTATTCAAGTCTTGGCTACAACATCAGCAGCATTCCTGGAATTATGCTCGCCTGTGAGCTTTGTACGATCTGGGATCCAGAAAGTAAGGACGCTTGAAGCAGCAGCTAACATTACTCGTCGTGGGGCCCATTTCAAGCATGATGGTACACCGATATTGCTGTTCCAACGTGCTACCTGTCGAGGAAGTAAGCCAAACTGTGAGATGATTGGCTAGCATATTTAAGATCACGTGTTCTTTTATTTCGACTTCTTGGGGTCTTGAAGTAACCCTTCGGCCTTAACTAAAAAGGCAGGACAAACTATTCATGGCAACTAACAATTGTTCACATGGCTGTACATTGTTCACATGGCCGTACGGTGTACTCTGTTTGGTTTGTCCTTGCTTTGTTTAAGGCATACATAATTCAAATGAACTTTTGAGAACCTGAAGAATTGGGACTTGGGAGTTGAGAATTGGAAATGGGTCGGGCGGGTCTAGGTAGGGGTGACGGATCCAAGTAGGGTAAGCCATCCCGACCCTTTTGTCGAGGTTACAATAAGCCAACCCCACATTTTTACAAAATTTTGAGGTTTCTTGAAATGTCTCAATTACGAAATTCAATTCCAATTCTAGGTTCCCAAATTGTCATAAGCTTAAATACACTCGATTAACAATCAAACAACCTATTGGCTAAGTAGGCCTTCCACGTTATTTTTTATCACTCCCAATGGGTGGAAATTATTAGGGTAAGTTTCCTATAAGACGGTCCAATCGTTAATTAGGGTAAGACCGACCATAACTGAAAGTTAGATGGTCAGTAAAAGTCGTAGAATGGTCAGAAATGTTAAAATAGTTCGTTAAATAAAAACCGTCACACCGGTAAATTTGTCATTGACATAATGAAAATGAGCAAAAAGTTACAAGGGAAACAAAAATTCAGCAAAAAGAAGGAAGAAAAACGATGGCACGCAATTTTATGTAAAATAGATTGACTAAAAGAAAAAAAAAAACTAAACTAAAAAGTGTTCAGCGAAGAAAACAACCTCAGCTCTCGAGTCGATGTTCCATGCATGCATGCTTCCATCACCTGAGCCTGCCATATAAAAAGCAAATATCAGTGTAACTCAAGGCTTTGAGTATTAACCTCGAAATATATTCCGTACATGTTTTACACAAAGAGAAATGTATTCCACTGGGAATTTTACACTATCAATGAAAATAACCATAGGCGCACCGGTTAAGGTGTTGCTTTGTGACCGTGAGGTCACGGGTTCAAGCCCTGGGAGCGGCCTCTTGCCAAAAAATGGCAAGGGAAGGCTTGCCCCCATTACACCCTTGTGGTGGGGCCCTTCCCCGGACCCTCGCCTAGCGGGGATGCCATCGCGCATCGGGCTGCCCTTTTTTTTAATGAAAATAACCACATAGTCACGTACCTGAGACGACGTACTGACCATCAGGAGTGAACGTCGCTTCTATATTTGTGTTTTGAGAAGATTCTAAACTAAAGCCACAGCGCTGCATGATAACAGATCTTTTATAAAGAAATATTCCTACTAGGCTAACGGCTACAAGTTCATACACTAACTTGTAGCTTGCATCTATGTTACTCAGACTCGTTTAGAAGTATCTAACACGGGTACGTGTCCAAGTGTCGGACACAGGTATGCGAGAAAATTAGAAGAGTCGGAGTAACATAGGCTTGCATTGTAAGAAAATATTCACCAATAATTTCTAAACACTAAGCTAACCTTCTCTCCAGCATAAGCATCAAGAACATACACGTGATTATTTGTGGTTGTCAAGAGCATTGATTTTCCGTCATTACTGAATTTTATGTCAGAAACCTCTGCAGTATCTCCGCCAACTAAAAAGGTATCAAAAGGACCCTGCAAATCAAATTTGGATGAACACCAGAAGAAGGAAAAAGGACAGAAATAAGATGTATGACTGATGTCCATAAAACCACACCGTATCATAAGAGCGTGAATCAAACAGTTTGACAGCACCTCCTTCCATTGCAACAGCAAATACTAGGCCTTGTTGGTCATATGCAACTGCTGGTCTTCCACGCAGGCGTAAAATCCCCTAAGGACGACAAAAATACAAAGTAATGACTATCAATGAAGCCGAAACAATCTGCAAACACACTTACTTCAATAAACTCTGAACCAAATTACTGCTGTCAATTAATCAACATTTGGAATATTTCCTATGAAGCCTGAGGTTTGGCTAATCCCAACTTCGTTCCATGAGGTTTTACATATTTCACGTTGGTTCCCCGAGTTTTGAGTTGTTTTCCACTTCAGCGACTCAAGTCTTAATATTACTAAAATCTCGTTCGAATTACAAATGTTTTAACTATCATAAAGTAGCTATTTGTAATTTTGTCTTTGAAAATCCACGGTTGTAGTAATCTTAGTTTAAAACAGTGCGCCTATGTGCGTGATGCGCTGAGGCCTCGGAGGAGCGTGGGATCCAAAATACACACCTCCGGGAATGCTTAATTTCCACTTTTAAATTCATGTTGCCCCTGGACAGCTCTGACATAAGGCAGGGAACTGGGATGTATCATGTGAAGTCGAGTCTGTGAGTACCACAGAAGATGACTGAGACATTCTATAATAAGGGGCTCCGTTTTGCCTACTCTCAAGTGTCTTAGGGTTTAGGGTTTAGGGTTTAGTGATGTGTCTCTATTATTGGTACTCAATGTAAGCTCATCTCAGGGCCGGGCTTCTGGTCGTTGGAAACATATGATGTATTAATTATTCAACAACAAACATATTATTAACTTTCACATGATATTTACAACACGTGAATGAACCTACGGGTTGAAGTCCTTCAGGAGGTTGGAAACATATATATTAATTATTAAACAACGTACACGTAGTATTGTCTTCCACATGATGTTTGCAACACATGTACAAACCTGGGAGTTTTAGGACTCGTCTACTTCTACAGATAGAAGCACATGCACAACGGCATAAACTTCATAGCAATTGTGAGAGGAAGGTGTGTCATAAAGACTGGACCTTTGGTCTATCAATTCAATTTAGGTTCGTAGACCGCTACAGAAATCAAACGAGAAGGTGAAGTGAATACATTTAACTTTGGTTGTATTACTGTATCAAGCTTATTTCTGCACTATTACAGCAACAGCACCAACACTAATAAAATTGCAGAAATATTGGTAGCATCACATTTTAGACGTCACTTATCACTACACATACATGTATAACTATGTCAGAGATAGGAACCCAACCTGACATGCATTTACTCGCAGATCCCATATTCTTACACTGTGGTCGAGGGAACCTGACATGAAGCTATCATTTATGGGTGACATACACAAGGAAACAATCCTGCACAAAGACAAGTGACAAATATAAGAACCCAAAAAAACCGATACATATGCATTATCAGAAGTTCAGAACGACATTAAAGTTGATTTCCGGTAACACACATTTGGGTATCATTACATCTTCCCACATGGGAAAGACTGTATCAAGACAGTACTCAAGAAAGTTTTAAAAATAGAAACCATTTTTTAGTACAATAATTCAAGTATAGATGAAATATCCTCAAACCTTTCACTATGTCCTTTAAAGTAACGAAGACATCTATTATCATACATAGAAAGATAACGAAGGGATTCTGCAACAAAAAAAAGTCAGGAGAAGAATCAACACAATACTTGGGACATTGGAAAATTTGGTACAAGATGAAACAGGATGACTATTGGGAAGGAGTAGTAAGAAATACTCACCTCCAGTTGAACTGAGATTATATTTTGAGGAGCAAATCAACGAACTTGGATGGTGGGTGAAGCATATACGGTCAGCTCCATGCTTCTTATGATATGTGGTCTTCAGATTTCTGGAAACCGTGGTGTATTAGTCAGTAAAAGAAAAATACTTCACGCGCGTCACTAATAATTCATTATAAAAAGCTTTCTTAGAAATATCATCTGATGCTGCCGATTTATTGTAGCTTAGGATCTGGTGGTAAAAAATTCAAATAGGTTCCGTAATCTTTAGTCTTTTATTCCCGTCTACAGTAAGTGGGTAGCAACTCAGATCCTCAAGCCAATCTATGTGGTCTTTTACAGAAGTTATTTAAGATAATAATACTCCATAGAACTTGACAAAAAATAAAAAAGAATTTTGCAAGTAATGAAGCAACTTCAATATCATATAAGGATCTCAAAAGACTAAGATCATTTTATGGTCAGCACACAAAGCCTGATATAAAGGCTGTAAACGCTCCGAAAACAATAGGAGTGAACAAAAAAACATAACGATTACCCTAAATCGGCTACGGGTTATCAAGATCAGCAAAGAGTGAAAAGACAGTAAGGTGGTGTATATGAGCCATGGGCTATGTTACTCAGACTCGTTTAGAAGTACCCGACACGGGTACGTGTCCAAGTGTCGGACTCGGCTATTTTATTGAAAAATATGCACATTTTGCTCTGAAGTGAGGTGTCCATGTGTCATACCCATGTCCGAGTGTCGAGTGTTGGACACGGGTACGCGAGGAAATTAGAAGAGTCGGAGTAACATAGGCCATGGGACAACCTTTTTATGACAAGGTCAAATCTAGTATAATCTACGGAGTACTATACAAACTTTTAGAGTCCCCTTGTGAACAAGTTCTACCAAAATCTAGGCGCTTCTTATCTTCCAAGCATACTAAACATGATGAATACAGCTTGTCTACTAGTTTCTTGTACACCTTATTACAATTCTTTTAATTTATTATAGGATGAGAAAGAACAGATAAAGTTAAAATATTGTCAAAATTCTGTGGTATATGGCTCAAAGATGATTCTGGAGATCCCAAGGATTCCTTATCCTCACCAAGGTACATAATGAAGCAAGGTAAACTACCGTGACAAGCAAATACTGAAGTAAAAAAAAGACTAAGAAGAAGTATCCTAATTAAGCTTAGACAATGATTATTATAGTCGATGGATGAGAGACGTGCACACCAAATACGTCAAATGATAAATAACCACATAAGTTTTATTCTGATATTGAAGCTCACTTGGCATTTACAATGTCGAAAATCCGAACTGAATCATCATCACTAGCTGTTACCAACAGATCACTTGTTCGATGGAAATCAATTGAATTTATGTTTCCCCCCTGAAAGGAAAACCATATGTTTAATACCAACTGGTGAAAGAACCACGGAATAGAGTACGTTGTTTGCTTTCATATGATGAGTACGAAGGGCATAAAAAACGCCAGAACAAGTGGTATATCTATGAAAATTAAAATTAGGAGACAGACAAGACAAGCACCACACAACATGTAAACTGGATTGAAACAAGAGGAAACTTGATTTAGTCATCTAGCAACCTAGGCCAACGGAAATAAGCATCTGTCACATAAACAGCTTCTACAACATTCGTAAGCATATGAACGTGTTTATTTCCACCAATTTCACTCCTTGAAAGACGGGACCTAACCAACTCAATATTCCTAGAGGCCATGTTTGGATAGTGGGATTTGGAGAGAAAAGGGAGGGGAGAGGGGTGGAGCGATAGAAGGGAACGGGGAGGGAGGGGACAAGCCTCGTCAAAGTCCCTCTAGCATAAGAGGGATTTGGAAAGAAAAAACAATTGCTCCGTTCCCCTCCCCGTCCCTTTACCTCCGTTCCCTATCGTTCATCCCCTTTCCCTCCCCCTCCCCAAAAGATACAACGACCGAACTTTTTCCCATGTTTTATTTTTACATTCAAACACCATTTACATGATATCATAGCATTCAATCCTATCACACCCTTCCATTTTGCAAGCTAGCATAACATGTACCAATCAATCTTCACAAGGGTAGCCTTGCACAAACATTGTCTAAACTCCAAACGAAACGAAACCATTAATACAAATATCATGACCTATTTGAATCAAAAGTTGATTATTAATAAATCCGTCTTACAAAATTCTTGTGTAAGACCGCCTTATACTGGAATTTGCATACAACTATTACCTAATAGTACCAAAATCACCCAAAACCCTTGGATTAAATTAAATTACCAATATATCAATCATGAAGTAAAAAGATCCAAACTTTGATTCTACCCATTAACAAACATCACTCATAAAACATGATTATGCATAAAAAAATCCCAGAATTCAAACAAAAACGCGCAATATGAATTGGAAATTGGGTATAACAATTAAATAACAGTAACAAAAAATTAAAAGTATGGATTGAAAAAAGGGAGGGAAGAGAGATATACGAAATCATCGAAGACAGCTGCAATGGACATGGCGGCCACAGTTTCATCGTCGAGTTGGGTCACTGACATCATCCCCATTGTCGCCCAACTGAGAGAACTTGAAACTGTTTCGAGTTTTTAACTAAAGAATTTTCAGGAGTTTTTCTTCAAACTTAACCATAAGTCTCTTTTACGAAGGTAATATTAGTATCGACGTAAATACTGTCAAATATGTTTTCGTTTATATACTTTCAAATGTTATAAACTACAGTAAAAATTTAGCAAATTTTACTTTGAGAATTTTTCGAAATTATTTCTTTGTATTATTATTATTATTATTATTATTATTTTATTTTATTTACTTCCTCCATTCCAATCAATTCTATACATTTACTTTATTCACGTTTACCAATACTCGTTTTCTTTTGTTAATATCTTTAGTTACACATCGATAAAAATTATAAAATTTTGATATTCACAATGTACTCGGTAGGACAATTTAAACAAGATCTCACATGACTATCTTTTATGTTATATATTAGAAGTTGTGTCGAAGATTAACTCGACTTATGAATAGTAACCATAAAGTGAAATGTATAGAAATGATTGGAATGGAGGAAGTAATATACTTCACTTGTTTTATTTCGTGGTGGATATTATTGTTGTAAACTGAAAATTGAGCAAATTTACTTTGAGAATTTTTCGGTATTTTAAAATTGTGCTTGGATTTGTACCATAATCCTAAAAGAACATAAATACTAGCTCATGTTCAAAACCGTAGTGTTACATAAACCGCTTATTAAAAGTTGATCAATCTACCTATACTAAGGAGTCATTTGGTTGATTAGGGAAGTTAATTTTTCTAGGAACTTACAATTCATGGGAAATAAGCTCCCACATCCAATTCGGGTGAATTTGATAAAAAAGTGTTTGGTTGCGCATGTAGGAATAAAATTTCATAGGAATTTCGAATGACCAAGGGGAGTAGGTAAGTAAGTTCATGCATTATGTAGGTATTGGAAGTTCCTACGAACTTCAAATTCTTCCTTTTACAAAAAATCTGGCAACCAAACAACCCATATTTTTGCAAATCATGGGATTTTGCAATTCACGTGTTTTCAAAGTGTCAACCAAACAACCCCTAATAATGATCTTTTGTTTATGTTACCAATTACCACGCACTTTACTGCGGCCGTGCAACGAGTTGACGAGTATCTAACACGTGATTTTAGCTGATGAAGTAGCATAGTTTTATCGTAAAATAATTTGTCTTTGACTTTGACGACAATCAGGAGTTTGTAAGACTCTTACTCGTACACTAGAAAATTAAGAATAATCATATTTCTTTGTAGTATATACTACTCTAGTCTAAAATAATACAAGCTTATATTTTTAAGTTGTCAAAATAATACCGATTATAAAACTTTCAAGTTGTCAAAATACAAGCTTATATTTTTAAAAAAATATTGTGATATTTCTAGTCTAGTAAATATTTAAGAAAAAACGGTGATCCCATTAATAAATCAAAACCGGTTCTAAAACTTACAAAAATCCGTAATTATCGGCTCGAAATCGTAACCCGTTCATTTGACCCGTTTAACGGTCCCTGTTTAAACCCCCTCCCTCATAAACCTCACTCGTTTCAACTTTCAAGTTCAGCCGCCTGCCGAAAATCAACAACACTTAATTTTCCAATTATGTAAGACCTAATCCCCAATTCAATTTTACGACAAAAATTCTCTTAATTTTATTGCATTTGATTCTTGTAAATATTAATTCACAATTTATTGTATGTTTTTCTGATCCAGGTCTCGAATTTGGGTGAATAATTTGCCCAAATATATTACTGAAGATCGTCTCAAGGAATTTTTCTCACAGAAAGGCGAGGTTACTGATGCTAAGATAATTCGTACCTCGTAATTTTCTATCCTTTATTTTGATTAATTTGTTTTTGTGTTTCGCTTTAGTATTTATCAGTGGCGGAACCAGAATTTGTAGTTTTGGCGGAATTTTCAGGGTAGTGAATTAGTAATGCAACATGGTAGAGTAGAAGTTTGGAAATTTTAGCTAAAAGTTTTGAATTTTAAATTGTTTACTCCCTTCGTCCCACTCAATTGTTTACCTTTTATTTTCGGCGTGAGGCGTATTTTAATCAAAGGTAAACGATGACTGATAATGCAACAAGCTGAAGTAGGAAAAATCTCTGAAATTTTACCCTGTTTACCTTTTACTCTGTATATTCTTTGTGAGACGTGACTGGGACGGAGATAGAGGGAATTAGTAATGCAACATGGTTGAGTAGAAAGTTTGGAAATTTGAACGAAAAGTTTTGAATTTTAAATTGTTTACTCCCTTCGTCCCAGTCAATTGTTTACCTTTTATTTTCGGTATGAGACGTATTTTAATCAAAGGTAGACGATGATCGGGACGGAGGGAGTATAATGCAACAAGCTGAAGTAGGAAAAATCTCTGAAATTTTACCCTAAAAAGTTTAAAATTTGAATTGTTTACCCTTTTACTCCGTGAGACGTAGTTTAATCAATGGTAAACAAATGACTCGAATGGAGATAGAGGGAATTAGTAATGCAACATGGTAGAGTAGAAGTTTGGAAATTTTAGCTGAACATTTTGAATTTTAAATTGTTCACTCCCTCAGAGGCGTATTTTAATGAAGGGTAAACAATGATTGGGATGGAAGGAGTATAATGCAACAAGGTGAAGTAGGAAAACTCTCTGAAATTTTACCCTAAAAAGTTTAAATTTGATTTGTTTACCCTTTTACTCCGTGTATATTTTATGAGACGTAGTTTAATCAATGGTGAACAAATGATTGGGACGGAGATAGAGGGAATTAGTTATGCAACATGCTAGAGTAGAAGTTTGGAAAATTTAACTAAAGGTTTTGAATTTTAATTTGTTTACTCCCTCCGTGTGAGGCGTATTTTAATCCAAGGTAAACCATGATTGGGACGGAGGGAGTATAATGCAACAAGGCGGAGTAGGAAAAATCTCTGAAATTATACCCTAAAAAGTTTAAAATTTGAATTGTTTACCTTTTACTCCGTATATTCTTTCTGAGACGTAGTTTAATCAATGGTAAACAAATGAACGGGACAGAGACAGAGGGAGTATAATGCCACTGGTATTAATATGGTTAATCTGTGTTTATGGTTTGGTATTGTTTTGATTATGTGGTGAGGTAATTGGTTGAATGCGTGTGGATGACAGAACTGGGAAGAGTAGGCAATTTGCGTTTATTGGGTACCGAACTGATGAGGAAGCTCAAGGAGCTATCAAGTACTTCAACAATTGTTTTTTGGATACGTCGAAGATTTTGTGCAAGGTATGGTGGGTGTATGATTAGTTTTTGTTTAGTCTTGTGATTTTATTGTGTAAGGCTTTGCTAGTTAGATGTATTATCGAAATTGAAATGCATATGTTACTCATTATTTCAAACTGATAGTATGAAAGATTAACTTGTCGTACATTAGTTTTATATGGTCATATGCATGGTTACCAGGTTCGATTCGCTATGAATATGCCCTTACCGGTTCGCTCTTGTAGAAAGTGTGTTATAAGGAGTATGTATTTTCAGTAAGCGACGTGATAGGATCCCCTCTTTTCAAACTCACGTTTTGTACGGTACCCAAGCAAATCCGTTAACCATGGTCATACATATATATTTAGTTTTCAAATTAGTTATTGGGACCCTGATCATATAAGAGAGCCATTTTTAATTCTTTTGTGTATTATTTTCTAAACTTTATTTGACTTTCCTTGATGCTTTGTACCACAACTTCAGGTGGCTCAGGTAGATGGAGATCCAAATATTCCACGTACTTGGAGTCGGCACACTAAGCAGAAAGAAGAGAAACCGACTGATGAGAGCAACAATATCTCTGACGCCAAAGTCAAGAAATCCAAGAAAAATGTTGCCAAAATAAATGACAGTGACAATCCTGAACTTCAAGAGTTTCTCCAGGTTATGCAGCCACGAACTAAGTCAAAATTGTGGGCCAATGATGCAGTAACTTCAACTGCTGATATAATTGGGAAAGACAAAGAGGGTTCTCGTTATTCAGAGGAAAGGAATCAAGAAAAGACGATTAGTGGGATCCGCAAAGATAAAAGTGCTAAAAAGAAAGATAGTGTGAATGAGGAAAGACAGCTAAAAGCACCAAATGCGCCACAACATGAAGTTATTTCTGATATGGATTACTTTAGAAGTAAAATAAAGAAAGATTGGTCGGAGGATGAAGGTGGTGATGATGATGGGAATGGTATAGGCCTGGAACAGGATGATGAGGATAATGATGATGAAGAAGTTAGTTATGGCAGTGATGATAGTGATGCTACTGAAGGCAATCGGCAGAAAAAGGGTATTAAGGAGCATTCAGAACCACCCATGGATAACGAGCAGCTACTCACTCTACCTGAAAAAAGTGTTTCTGAAGATGGTAATGGTGAATTTATGAACTCTGAAAATATTACAACTAACTCTCCTGGTGAGAATGAGGTGCCTCTTACTGGTCGACTTTTTGTTCGCAATCTTCCATATGTTGCAACGTACGTATTTCATCATTTGTTCAAGTGTTCATTTGAGTCAGTGGGTTTGTTTTTTTCCCCTGATCATATTCCGAGAATTTCTAATCGTATTTCTCTTACCCAAACTTAACAGAGAGGATGAGCTGTCGGAGCTCTTCAGGAAATTTGGTAATGTCTTAGAGGTCCATCTTGTGATCGATAAAGAGACGAAGCGATCCAAAGGTTTTGCTTATGTTCGATATAAAGATCCGAAGGAAGCTGCTAGGTATCTTATCCGACTACTGTTTTTCTTCGTTATTCATGGCCAGTGTGCTTTATATTTGAGGATTTTTGCTACAAATTATTTGTAATGTGGTAGTTCTACGATTTTCCATTTCAAAGAAAGCCAATGACTCATCTTTGGCATTGAATAAGATGGATTTAGCAAATTGACCCGCAAAGTTTTTCAAACTCTTCGAAACATACTCTGTGAAAACTAAGTTATGGGCATTTGAAACATAGTCCCTCTTCGTTATAGTGGGAAAGGCTGAACAATCTGAATCTCCTCAATCTGCCGCATGTGCGGGCCTTTGAGGCTATGTTGTGGTTCTATTGCATCTGGGAGGGTAAGATGCATGTATCAGCATTAGGAATAAAGATTGAGGTAAAGGTTTAAATTTCACTATTCTGATAAGAAAATTGAGCTTGGATGTATATTCAGGGCAGGCTTCTTACTTTGACAGATTGCGTAGAAGAGGCATCTGTTTGGACACTACTTGTCTATTGTGTGAAGTTGCTGATGAATCTTATGAACATTTGTTTTTTGAGTGTTGTTTTAGTAGGCTGTGTATGAATTTGATGTCAGAATTGTTGGGTCTTGATATTCCCTGGCAGAACACTATCAGATGGTGGCTAATGAGGAGATTGAGACCTTTGTTAACGAAATAGATTGTGGGGACTGGCCTGTATGCTTTGATTTATCAAATCTGGCAAGTCAGGAACAAGTGTTTACATGATGGTTTCTAATCAAATGTATTAAGCATAATCTTGTAATCGAATTATAGGTATTGTAAACATGCAAATGCAGGAAAAACACCTGCATTTGATTAGGAAATTAATGTCCTAATTGAATTAGTTGTTGTATGATGTAATGTTTGGGTGGTGTTAATAAGACTTGCATGGTTACCAAAAAAAGAGAATTGAGAATAATTAATTAAGCCACACTTAATAAAAAATAATTGGCAAAGAGAAGTAAATAAAATAAAAAATTAGTAGAATTTTGTCAGTTTCAAATAAGATTCAAGTTCAAATATACAAAGGAGCTTTACAAAATCCAATGTTTTTGTTATTGATGGGGAATAACTTTCATTAATAATGCTAAAATTCAGTGTCAGCTATGCACTACTCTTGATTTGAAATGTTGTGTATTGACTAAAATGGATGTAGTACTTCTAATGATGCAACTGAAGGTTTTGCATGATGATGAAAATTAATGATTCTGATGCGTGTTTATGCAATTTCATGTGTCTTTGGGCTTTGATGGCTATAGCTATGGATAAATAGGTTTATACTAACACTAATGGAACATTTACAACGGATTAATGGAATATTCCTTAAACTAAAGGAATGTAAATAAGGAACATCAGCAATAGCCATTTTGACGAAGTTTGTTGGCCTTCAACCTAAGGTGGCATGACTACTATTTCACGAATAAAAGAGAGTAAGAGGTTCGACAAGCCTTTTCAGTGTAGTGGCATTATATATCAAAACCAACCCTAAAGCGAACAAATGCATAAAATTCTTTCTTGGTCAAACTCTAGTTCACCGTTTCTGTCCTCTTTTCGAATTGATAATGAAATGATTTTTTCTGTTACTCAGGGCATTAGAAGAGTTGGATTACAAAATTTTCCAAGGTAGATTATTGCATATTATGCCAGCAAAAGCAAAGGAGTCTTCACAAAGCCAAGAGTAAGAATATTTTGGCAAATCCTGTGTTTAGTTTTGTTGTTATCACAAAGTCAAGAGTAAGATCTTCGAATGAAATAAGCAGGGTTTGATGCCACATAATATGGATGATATACTCACCCACTATTTTAAATTGTTTTCAGTTCAGTTATGTCTCAAAACAAGCCTAAAACGCTCAAGCTTCAGAGGGAGGAAGAGAAAAAATTATCGGAGGCAGATGGCAATACTCAAGCATGGAACAGTTTGTTTATGCGATCTGACACTGTATGGTCCCTGTTATGCTTAACTTTTTTTTGTCGAAACTTTTTTGTAGCTATTGTCTATTGTTGACCAACGAAAACCACTGGCTAGGCATTTTTGCCTCTATAATTCTGCTGTAGACCTATTTCACATGGTTTGCAGCTATGTTTTCTGACCTTAGTTTCGTCTAGTTATTCTGCCTCTGTTCTGCATACTGGAGTGTATTTTTGTCTATATTTACGATGTGCACCTGTTATTGTTTCTTCCTGAATTTTGATTGATAGTCTACTATCACCTTTTAAGGCGGTGATCTGGTATTCTGTTCTAGTTATCTTCTTTTAAGTAGTATGCGGTTCACACTTGTCATGCCAAGGAGCTGATAATGTATGAAATAGCCTATTTCTTTAATAACAGCTCCTGCATCATGACTTGGGATGTGTGTTCTCCGAATTCATCAATTGGGTTGTATTTTGGCGAATCTTGTCTAAGTGTGGTTATTAAATGGTTTGCTCCACCTTTTTCACAGATTGTCGAAAATATGGCTAGGAAATATAAAATCAGTAAAAGTGAGTTGCTTGACCGTGAGGCTGATGATCTTGCTGTACGCCTTGCTCTTGGAGAAACTCAAATTATTGCAGAGACTAAGGAGGCTCTAACGAATGCTGGTGTTAATGTAACTGCTCTGGAGGAATTTGCATCTGCAAAAACAGAAACTTTGGAAAGAAGTAACCATGTATTACTTGTAAAAAACTTGCCTTATAGTTCCACCGAAAGTGAACTTTCTAAAATGTTTGCAAGATTCGGGAGCGTGGATAAGATTATTCTTCCTCCAACAAGAACACTAGCCTTGGTACGTTTTCGAGGTTCTGATCATTATATTACTTCTTGTATACCTGACTCTTTCTGGGTGTGCATACAAAGAACCTATGAATCCCAATAATCACTAAATGTATTAGAACAAATATATGTTTATATAGAGAGAAATAAAGAATACGGTTGTAACTTTCATGGTATATGATTATATCCTATGATTCTCGCATTGTTATTTTAATTAGATTAGGTTCCATATAGAAGTACAACTTAGCAAGAGATATGTAATGATGAGCCCATATTTTATGGTACTGCAATCCTTTTTTCTTCTTTTTTTGAATAAAATATGTAGTTTACGTGTATAATTTCACTCTTAAGGTTATATGAAAGTATACTTTTGCTAGCAGTAGAATAGGTTTAGCAAAAGTCCATGTTTCCACAACAATCTTTGTCACTTCTGTTGGCTAGTGACTGACATAAGGCTGCCAGAATTCCTTACAGTTTCAATTTTTAAATTCCGGATCATATTCTAGTGAGTATAGTTTTGCTAGCATTTGAATTTGCATTAGAGTCAAATTGTATGTTGATGGCTTGATCTTCTTGACTCTGAACATTTAGTGCTTATAGACAACAAGATTAAGAAATATACCTCTAAATTTATATTTGCGTTGTGTGTTGTGATATGGATCACGATGTATGCTCCTGAAAATATCCGTTTCAGACATTTCCCTTTCATGTGCAATAAACCTATTCTGATTCCATGCAATGTGTTGGTAATTCTTTTAGGTGATATTTCTTGAGCCAGCTGAAGCCCGTGCAGCGTTTAGAGGTCTTGCTTACAAGCGTTTCATGTAAGTTTGTATTCATGTTTGATGTATTGGTCAAATATGTTGCTTATAATTAAATGTATTGGACAAATATCAGCAAATTATCGGATATATCCATCAACCAGATATTTGCGGCTATTTTTAAAGGCTCCTTAATTATTGGAAAATATTGGTGCCTTTAAGGCAAAAAATAATAAAGGAGTCTTTAAAAAGTATCGGTGCCTCCCTGCAATGCCTTTAGTTTTATACTTGTATCTTATGCCATATCTTAAACTAGAAAGCGCTGTCTTGTTACTTTTGAAGACCAAAATAGTACAGTTTGACTAAAAGGAAATTATTCCATCAAAAGGAATAATCAGTCTCTGGAGTGTTTTTTATGAATGGTTTCATCAAAAATTCTTTTGGCATACTCTTATTAGTGGTGTTGGAAAATTTCTAAGCTGACTTTTTCTAGACTTTTATGTTTGCCTTTCATGAATGCTGCTGCTCTTTGCGCTATACAGTGTGCACTGTGCTTTGTTCTTGTTAATTCAACTGTATGTCCCTCATCAGGCTCATTAGATTGATTTGTTGGTCCTCTCTTTCAGTGAGATGATTGCTCTGGAAGGGTGAGGATCATCAAGAGTGTGTTTCTGGTAGAGTTTGCTATAAATAAACAACCCCAAAATGGATGCATTTAGAAGCACATATTATATTTTATTTCCTGTTTTGAGTAAACTCTACCCTGTAGTGTTCCTTTTCAATTATAGAGGATCTAAATACCAATGGCGTACGCAGCTGTGTGTTATGTTCGGAAGGGGCATGGAGAGACGACTTGGCCTTCATGACTGATTCAGATGTATGGGTGAAAAGCTAAATTAATGTCGTTTGTTGTAATGTCTTCATGTCGTGATCTTTGAGTGATGAACTACTGCTGGGTTGCTGCCATATTCAATCTTGACGCGGGTCTTACAAGTTATTGCTTGATATTCATTACTCTTGTATGTGTTTGTTTTTCCAGTGATGCTCCGTTGTATTTGGAATGGGCCCCGAGCAATATACTTAGCCAAGATTTGGCATCTAACAGTGACAGTAAGAAAAATATTGTTGTTGGTGAAGACAAAGCTAAGAAGGTTTTACTGGAGCACCAAGTACTGGAGATGTCTGATGATGAAATTGATCCTGATAGAGTTGAGGTCGGCTATGTTACATTTTTTTTACGGTGGCTTATTGTACTTTTCACTTTACAGGGTCTCTTCATTGATTATGCTGTTTTTGAGTGCTGATAGACGATAGTTCATATACATGTCTATCTGTTATGAGTTTTTCTCCTTGATTTGAACTTGTTAGATATGAATGTGCTTCTTACGTGAGCCTATCAAAAGAAATGGTTTCAGATAACATTCTTATGGTGAATTGACATTTTAATGCTTATTACTTATTAGATTTCATGTGGGCAACAGGCTTGTATTTCAGTAGTCTGTAAAACTTGAATCCAAGCCAATGACAAATTCTTGTAACTTTCGAATTTTGTGTAGCTGTGTCTTGTGTTGATTTCAATATTGTATTTAGAAGGTAGAACTGAGCCTGTTTTCCGGACATCTTGGATGTTGGTTTACAATTTGATTAGTTTGATTGTTTCTGAGCTTGCATCTTCTATATTTCAGTCTCGGTCGCTTTATGTGAAAAATCTGAACTTCAAGTCAACCGGTGAAGGTTTGAGGAAGCATATCAGTGAAAACATGAAAGAAGGAAAAATTAGGAGTGTCAAGGTGAGTTCTCAATTATTCTTTTCTTCTTTCTAAAAAGAAGGTAGTAATCAATAAAGGACACGGATTCCCGAGTTTGAAAATAAAGCAGTCCAGACGATCTTGTTCATATATATAATTGTATATGCTGTGCTATCTTCTGATAATTATTTCGTTGGTTCTTCAGATACAGCAGCATGTAAAAAAGGGGAAGAATGTTTCAACAGGTTTTGGATTTATAGAATTTGATTCTGTGGAGACAGCTGCCCATGTTTGTCAGGATTTACAGGTAAGTGAATCATTTTGTATATGAACAGTAGTAAGTTCTTTCAGCTGTCAGTTGCTTCCGCATTCTAGTGCCCAGGAGTTGGTGTAGTTGGTGTAACAAATATCTAATATGATGATTTTTCATAGGGAACAACTTTGGACGGGCATGCCTTAATTTTTGAAATCTGTCACGCCAAAAAATCTGATAAGGTCTCAAATAAAGCCGGCAATGATAGAAGCTCAACGAAAATAATAGTAAGGAATGTAGCATTTGAGGCAACAGAAAAAGAACTAAGACAGCTATTCAGCCCATTTGGTCAGGTAAGAACTTATCTTTAGTTTTAAGTTTCATACACTGCACCGATGCAAGTATGGAGTTACTTTTGCTTGGTTATGTGTTGCCTGACTACATCTAATTTGTTCTTTTGAGCAAGTGTTTCTCAGTTTAGTATGTAACTACTGTTAGAAAAAAGTCATTTCTGTAACATGGAAACTTGTGCTTGATAAGTTGTAATCTGAGCCATTTTCTTGAACAGTAATGGCAATTGTAATTCGGAAGCTAAGAAACAACATATGGTGAGAATAGGATAAAGTCCTGGTTGAAATTGGCCGGAAATTTGCAAGCGGTAAAAAAATTGGCCCGAAATTTTATAACTGAATTTTCAGGAGCATATTTGTTTGGTAGCTTGCTGCGAGTACACAACTGAAAGTTATAGTTGGTTTGCCAAGTGTAGGCTGTGTAGCATCTAATTTACTACGAGTCACTGTTTTACCTGGCGGCGTAAGGGGGGGTGATTTTTTCTGGTTATCTCATAATCTTTGTTTAACGTGACAGGTGAAAAGCCTGAGACTTCCAATGAGGTATGGGAAACACAGAGGTTTTGCATTTGTGGAGTTTGTAACGAAACAAGAAGCCCAGAATGCTCTTAAAGCTCTTTCCAGTACCCATTTGTATGGGCGTCACCTGGTAAGTTTTGTACAATCTTGTGAATAAATGCGTTTGGAAGTCGGGATTTGGGTGTATTAACACGTACACAAATTGTTTTATGCAACGGTCTCATTACAAAAGCCAACCTACACATAGTCACGGAAGTTCTCATTGATTATTTAACGTACATTTTACTTTTGTTAACCTAATATTTTTTTTATGATGATGAGGTGCTTTTCTGGTTATCAAAATAAATTGCTTGTTAATACGTTTGGACTGATAGATGAACCACCTCAACCAAAACCTTAAGGTGATGGTTGAGGCCCAACTATTATTAATATAGTTATTATGGACGGCCTATATTTTGGGTTCTGTTGGAGAGTTGCTCAAAAGTTTTATTACGCTGGCAAAACTTCTATACACGAATGATGAATCTGTACTTCCCATGATTTCTGAGTCAATTTCTTCTTCAGGTTCTGGAAAGAGCTAAAGAAGGCGAAACTCTGGAAGAACTAAGAGAAAGAACAGCTGCTCAGTTCACTAACGACGAAAATGGGTATCAAAATCCAGCCAAACTGTCAAAGAAAAGAAAATTTTCTACGCCATTTTAAGCGAAAAGACTGGAAATTTTGTTTAGCAGCCAATCATACACAATGTTGTGGATTCCTGAATGAACGAGAAAAGGCAAGGACGTCAAGACAGAACTACGACTAAAGCAATCGTTGATCTGGGCTGTAGCTGCGAGTCGTGGGACGTGATCTTATACTTGGTCCACTGGTTTGGTGGTTAGGTGGTGTTTGGCATACCGATTTTGAGAGATTATTTACCCCTTTTGGTTACAAAAGTAGGAGTAGATTTTGTAAACAATTCAAGTATGTTAGTTGAAGTTTTGTTATTAGGTAGTAATCTATAAAATGGTTTGTGTATTAGGATAGGATGATGGTCTTAATCCTTTAAAGTTAATTTAAAGCATCGAAAATGTTTAGTATAGAATAACTTTCATTGTCGTTCATCAGACTGAATTGGACCGACTTTGGTCCGGTCTGGACTGAACAAATTCAGTGCGGTCCACCATGGAACTAGATCTGGCAAAAGTGGTCCGACCCAAACCTGAACTTGAAGTGTATGCAAGTTGATAACTTGAATTTGATCCAAAACTCGAATTGACTCAAACTTATTCAAACCTACTCAAATATTTATTATCGGAAACTGAATATTACTCCCAAATAACTTAATAATAACCTACTCAAAATTACCCTCCCTCACCGGAATTCTTACATAATCGAACAGTTAGAGCCTGAATTGATCCTACCCGATTGACCAGTTTATCAGTTCTGGGTGGAACTATTACACTGCCCACATTAATATACCCAAAATGACCCTTCCTTACCTGAATTCTTGTGAAGCCGAACAACCCGAGCTCGAATTGACCTACCCGTTTGACCAGTTTATCAGTTCTGGGTGGAACTATTACACTGCCCACATTAAAATACCCAAAATGACCCTTCATTACCCGAATTCTTGTGAAGCCCGCCAGAGCTCGAATTGACCCTATACGATTGACTTGTTTATCAGTTTTGGGTGGAAGTATTACACTACCCACATTAAAATCAATTAGTCTTACTTCAAACCAAACATATCCGTCTTATTAATAAGACGGGTAATGACCCTTCATTACCCGAATTCTTGTGAACGATAATTTGGTCATATTTTTTAATGAACGATGAAGAAAAAGACAAATTATAAAAAATCACGACTTTTAAGTCATGTTATTTCACAGTAAATCTCACTTGTAACGGGTCAAGTTATCCCACTTGGGAATATCAGACAAATTATAAAAAATCTCAAACAACTTGTTTTTTCCGAAGTAAATAATAATTGACTCGTCGTCATAAATTTCCGAAGTAAACAATTTGTGTATTTCTAAGGAACTACTCACTCACCAGTCTCATTCCTCTACTTGAGTTGCGCGATTGAGTGGCCTGCATTTCTTTCCTAATTTTTCTGGTATTCATTCCTTCCGTTTTCTGGTAAGGCCGCGTTTGGAAACACGAAAATGATTTCATTTTGATTTCAGAATTAATTAATTAATTTCTTTATATATAATATACTATAATATGATATATGATTTTCATATATAATGTTTCGTTAACTAAAACAATTTTTTGTTGAATTTTATTTTACTTCAACTAAAAATCTATCTGTAAATTACTGTTCAAATCTATTTGGATAAAATTTTTAATTCCAAAAATATTCAATTTTAAAAGATAAAAATCTTAAATATTTAAAAGTTTGGATGATCATACTGTTTATATATATAAACCACTCTATCTAATATTAAATTGTAATTCTTATCATAATTTTTCATAACAATGATAAAATTACTGAATCTCTCTTAATTATAATTTACAAATAAAATGTTAGAAATTTTCATTTTGACGAATTTCTTTTAGATTGAATTAATTACATATCAAAAAAAAAAAATTAAAACAATAATAATAACGATAATCGTGGCAAAACACTAATAAATGTAACAATATTCGTGATAAAATACTAATAGTTCGTAACAAATGTTTAGTAAATTGTGGAAAATAAATTTTGACTATGTATTATGATAACGTAGGTATTGATTAATAAAAACATATTAATCCAGAACGACGGACCGTGATCAGGGTGAAAGTTAATCCAGAACGACGGACCGTGATCAGGGTGAAAGAAAGTAAGAGGTAAAAGTAGTAAGAAAATTACCATAATGAAAATGAGGTTATGGGTAGTAATGATGGAAAAAAAACAAATCAAAATTAAAACAGAAAGATCTGTGAGTAACTTACAAAAAAAAAATCAAAATCAGATTATCTTAAAATCAATCAATCTTGGGAATATTAGGGTTTATTATCTTACCCTAGCTTCTTGAGGCACTGACGTTGTTTCTCGATCGTCGGATGTGTAATTCCGCAGCGGCATTTCATTTCGGACGGAGATGAGGATGCATTGTGTTTTTTCTTGGGTGGGGCACGGTGATGCGATTTCTTCCCTTGCGCCATTGAAATTAGGGTTTGTGAAAATCCAAGACTCTCTTACATTTACTTTATTTTTACTTGCACTTGAGAAAACTCGTCTTGAGAAAAATCAATCTTGGGAAATTATCTTACCCTAGCTTGTTCCTGCAAGCATCGAACTCCGTCATAGTGCTGTGCGGCTTGGTGCAGTGACATATGTAGGAGTCGGGAATGGAAGATGAGGAGGATGCTGTGCGGCTTGGTGCGTCTTGAGAAAAATCAATCTTGAGAAATTATCTTACCCTAGCTTGTTCCTGCAAGCATCGAACTCCGTCATAGTGTTGTGCGGCTTGGTGCAGCGACATATGTAGGAGTCGGGAATGGAAGATGAGGAGGATGCTGTGCGGCTTGGTGCAGCGACATATGTAGGAGTCGGGAATGGAAGATGAGGAGGATGCATGTTTTTTCTTGGATGGGGGTGCACGGTGATGGGATTTCTTGCCTTTCGCCATTATTGAAATTAGGGTTTGGTATGGGAAATGGTAAGGGAATGAAGTCAGGAAATTAGGGGAAATGAAATAAGGGGATTGATTGATGAATTATTGATTTTGATTACTAATTTAGTATTTGTAATTGGTTTTGTTTTATTGTTGAATTTGATGTTACATTGCTTGGGTTTGAGATCGTATACAAATACTCGTGTAAGACGGTTTTATATAAAGATTTCCACCTATTTTGTCTTAGGTGACTGTAGTTTTTGTTTGAACAAACAAATAACGTTCGTTTACCTACCTCCGTCATAACCATTAGACTAAACCCGTACACAATCTCATTGAAGACATACACTATCGGTTACCTATGTTAGCATCGTAGACGTAGAGTAGTAGCCCTTAGGTATCGACTTTTGGTATTACTCTCTAAAATAATCGGAAAATTCACAAATATTCAACATATATTGAGAAATACAGCTAAAACTATAAAGTAACTTAATAAAAACAAATGATTGAAATTTTATTAATTAAATTACAATTTAAGACCTTAGGTACGAACATTAACGTAAATTAAAGCCAACAACGAAATGATTGTGATCTCATGCCATAGAAATCATTGTTAAGCTGTTGACCGATTGAAGTGTGATAGATGCCGGTGGTGAGCGAATAGTAGACCATTTCATTACCAAAACGTTTTGGTAGATAGATTCTATTCTTCATACTGTTATTTTTCGTTGATATAGAGAACGATGACGCCCTACTTACAAATAGCATATAATCCCCTAAGTTGTCTAATGCAACCCAACCATTACCTGATGTATCAAACTTGAACACTCGAATCGCCTTTCCCTCTTCTTCTTCGATGAGAATAGATATTAGTTGGCCATCTAGCTCAACTAAATGACACGAATTGAGTAATATGTCGTCTGCCAATGGACCCTCGTGAACCTTCCAACTCCAACTCCATTCTCCGTCTTCTTCGTCCACCCTTTTAAGAACTCCGAGATTACCATTCACGCCTAGAAAGTAAAATGCTCCGTCATGGTATTTTGGACTAGAAGTTATATTACTTTCAAATTTGGTGCCCGTTTCAAAGTCAAAGTCAATTGCATTGTACACCCATTCGTCATCCCCAGCTTGAAAGGAAAGCATTCTAACCGAATAATTACTCGCGAAAATTCCTACGGTGAGACAATCGGGAGAAGTAGGACATGTCGAAAATGCTACACTTGAAAGGTGGGGAATATCGTAATGAGAAGGATATTTGTAGCTCTTTCCCCTAAAAGGGTTAAACCATTGTAAGAAGTCTCCTTCAATTCGCAAAAGCAACCAACCATCCTTACAAGACTCAATTGTCGATGACATATCGGGTGGATGAGGTATCATGACGGTTTTACATATATTTTGACACTAGTTTAGCACCCGTGCAAAAATGCACGAACATATGTAGATAATATTCGTAATTAAGTTTTAAACCTGTATACTGTAAAATGATATTAGTTGAAATGTAAAAACTTTTTCTATAAACGATATTACATAGAAATATGTATCCTGAAATCAACCTTAATGAATGGCATGATATAATAAACAAATAGAAATGAATTATTACTTACTCCATTCTAATTAGCTAATCTTCGTAATTTAGAGCAAATGATTATTTCTAATCATTATAATAATCACAATATTTAAATACTCCATTTTTTTTTTGTTTTGTTTTTTAATACAATAATATCGTCATTAAAAGATGCTTCCTTATCGCGTATGGATCATGAACGAACTCTATTAGTTGGGTAGCATGTATTAGCTACACTACACCAAAGTTAAAAAGTTGGGAAAAAACTTATGATTAGTTTTCACAAAAATACTAATGTAAATTGAATATGATTAAAATATTATTTTAAAAATATTTTTAATTTTTTTTAAAAAAATTAATTAAAAAAGCGTTAGAAAATTTTCTTGACCCGTATTTAAACCTAAACCGACCCATAACTCGTATGAACCGACCCATTTAATAGGTCTATGCGTAATAGATCCACCAACAAATAACTACTTCCAGTCCCTAAACTTTCATCTCAAGATATAATACATAAATTGTGGAGTACAAAAGTATAAATCATGCATGTCCGTTCTCGTAAATCAATTGATTTTGAGGGCACATTATGTTATTATCAATACGATGTAGTATTATATAGTCATGATGAGTTTGATATGTCATACATTCATTTTCTTACTTGTAAACTTATTCCTAATTCTGGGTCCAAAACAAAACCCTGGCCAAACGGGCAGATAATCGTAGCCGCGTAGGGGACAGATTAACCTTTTGTATATTCATAACTATCTTAATTCACTTATCTAATTGTGATTGTAGGTCATCTTCTCACTACTTTTATTTTTGACATCTTTCAAACTTATTTTTTTTGTAAATAAACATGGTGTTGCCATGTATTGTCAAGTATTAGTCAAATATAAATTAGGTTTTATACATCTGATATTTTATATAACATGCGATACTCTTTACGCAAAACTATTATATTTTAACAGCCCCTAATATATCATAAAGTACGAAAAGCTGAATTAACATTCGATATATATTGTGTAATAGTCTGTACTTTCTATGTGAAACAAAATTTTAAATATAAATCTAATTTGAGTAGAGATATAATATATTTTAAAAATTAATTTATATACACATCATTTGGTCTTTACAAAGATATACTTATTTATTAATACATTAACATGAGTGTGTGATAGAATTGGGTTGTTATATCTTAAATGTGGGATATAAATATTTAACTTTGCACTATAATGTTTCTTATAAAATATATAAATAGTTATATTAAGAGTTCATATATTGAACAGTCAGACAATATCTTAAATGTGGGATATAACTATTTAACTTTACTCTGTAACATTTCTTAATAATTATATTAAGAGTCTATATACATTCACAGGAACAAATACTTTTAATATAATGTTAAATATATAGACTCTTAATATAATGTTAAATATATTAACATAATTTAAAATATATAATTAAGATGTAATTTAACATCGCACATTCTTAATTTTACTAAACAAAATTTCTTTTTGGTGTTTATTTTATAAAATATATTCTGTAAATGCTATTATGTAATACTTATGTGAGAAAAATTTATAGATAAAATGTTAACAAAATACATTCCCGTGCAACTTTGCAAACTAATAAGGTTGATTATTGTTAATTTTATAAGTATAAAATTTTAAATATAAATCTTCATGTGAGTAGAGATGAGCAATATATTTTTATACAGAAAGTTATTGCCAAATAAAAGATACAATAAGAAGGTAACTTAGGTAATTTTTTAATGTAATATAAACATGACAGAGAAATCGTTTAAGAAGATATTGTTCATATACATATTGCTCAAGTAAAAGATACGCAGTATAATTTTAGGATTTTAAGCTTTGGGCGGGAAAATTTTTAACGTGAGAGCGACACGTGTCCAACCTAATGCATAGTGGTTCTTCTTTTATACTTATATATAGATGGATCCCATAGTTCACAAAGGCCGGCTTTGGTATTCTTGAGCGACATGAATAACGGATACAAACAATTGGATCTCCATTGGGGACGAGGAATAATAGTGTGCAATATCTTGCACGTGGTGCGGAGATTCATGTAGTCAAACAAATGCAAATACTCTGCTACCGATCTCAACATGTCCGAGGGAAGTTGACAAAATAACGACGACGTTGGCCCGTCCATCTTCATTTCATTTGAGTCTTCAGTTTGTTCGATATTATTAATATCTTCTGATATTCTAAGCCTGTCAGGCGACGATAATCTGGTAAAATTTCGGGGCTTCAACCAAACAGGATTATCGAAAATTTCGAGCATATTGGAATACGGATTCAAGAAAATGTAACTATCATCTTGTAGGCGATATTGATGCAAGGTGAAACTCCATGGGCTAATAATATAAAGACAATTCGCTTCTATTCCCGGAAGAGAGGTATCCGCCCAACACCAAGTGCAAGAACTGGTACCTAATAAAAACGCACGATCCCCTAACGATTCCACCCGAATCCATTGCATTTGGGGCAAATCCAATCTCCAAATATAGGCCTTAAAAATGTCATAATTGTCTATCTTGTACGGATCTTGCCGGATGAGTATGTGTACAACATACAATACACCACAAACTTCAACCAAGAAATCTTTTGTATATGTCCTAAATGCGCATGCGTTAAGATGGACACTGAAACATGGAGGTTGTATCTCTAATGGTTCAAAACGGACCATATTCGAGCTATTATCACTATCGCTAACCTTTATCCGGGCAAAGATGAGAGTAGTGTCACCATCGTTATCATCTACCCTTTCAGATTGCAAATATATGTCCCCGTTGAGAGCAGCAGCTATGACATGTTTCACATGTTGACCATTATGAAAAAGACTTTGTTTGACCCACTGACAATTATCCTTCATCGTAGGCCGACATGAAAACATTACGCTTTCAAAAATCAACAAAAACACACACGAGGCGTTACCGTTATCATCAGGCGGTGACGTGAAAATACAGACAGGCTGCGGTTCTTCTTCTTCCTCAAATAAGTCTGATAACTCGGGGAGATTTAAGCATCGTCGGGAGATCGGATTCCAAAGAGAATACATTTTAATGTCTTCTCCTTTTTCTAAATTAGGGTTTCAATTTCAACCCCATTTCCCCAATTCTACTATTTCTAAGGTTATTGTTACTGATAATCCTCGTAAGTTTCTCGATTATGTTAGAGAACAGTGTCGATTAGGGTTTCCCAATCTTCGTTCCCCCCTAAATCTCAAGGTAATATGTATTAAATGGCAGACCACATTGCAGAATCGTAGCTTTCATGTAGACTTTCCAAGGATTTTGGTCTATTCTTCTAGGGATTACGAACATGTCTAACTTTTTTGTGTCACCTTCGGTGTCACAACTCTTGCCTTTTGTTCTCATAAATGAAGATGAACGGAAATATTATCAGTGATCTGTGGTAAATGTCTTCTCCTTTTTCTAAATTAGGGTTTCAATTTCAACCCCATTTCCCCAATTCTACTACTTCTAAGCTTATTGTTACTGATAATCCTCGTAAGTTTCTCGATTATGTTCGAGAACAGTGTCGATTAGGGTTTCTAATCTTCGTTCCCCCTAAATCTCAAGGTAATATGTATTAAATGGCGGACCACATTGCAGAATCGTAGCTTTCATGTAGACCTTCTTTGTTCTTGCATTACCAGACCTTCTTTGTTCTTGCATTACCAGTTTAGCACCATTTCCCCTATTCGACAGTATTCAGCTATTATAGAAGAGTGCTTCACCAAATCCCATATCTTGGATTCTTGGATTCCCTCTCAGATACTGTTCTAGAAAATGGCGGACGTGTCATTGACAAAACATAATCCCCAATTTTCCACATTGCAGAATCGTAGCTTTCATGTAGACTTGGTCTGTTCTTCTAGGGACTACGAACAAGTCTAACTTTTTTGTGTCACCGCTTTTGTTCTCATAAATGAAGATGAACGGAAATATTATCAGTGATCTGTGGTGATGTATCTTCCTCACGCAACCTGCACACACCTTATGGATACATGGCTTTATATTAAGCTTGTGCTGCATACTAGAATACCAAAGAAAGTCTAACTACATAACTAACATAAGCTAACCTATGTTACTCAGACTCGTTTAGGAGTACCCGACACGGGTAAGTGTCTAAGTGTCGGACTCGGCTATTTTATTGAAAAATATGCACATTTTGGTCTAAAATGAGGTGTCCAGGTGTCATACCCATGTCCGAGTGTCGAGTGTCGGACACGGGTACGCAAGGAAATTAGAAGAGTCGGAGTAACATAGAAGCTAACTCACAAAAAAAAACCCACCCCCACCCCCACCCCCACCCCCACCATTATGCTACAGGAATTAAAGGGGAACCTAAAATACAAGGAAGCCCAACACATGATATATTAAGAGACTTGTAGCACTGTCGCCAATATAGACCACTTCAGAATTCAGAGTGAGATTTAAAATCCCATCGACTCCTGCTTGAAAGTTGAAACTCTCACCTTAAGATTATTCGTTACCCTTTCGTTTTCAATTTTAGGACTTCGTTGGCAACAAAGGGAAGCAGGTGTAGTGGCAATGGATAGCGCATTAGCAGGAGGAGGTGAAGAAGGCTAATAACTGCCTCCTTTAAAGGGGTGCTACCACCCCTTTATCTTCCATAGTTCCGTTCATTTCACCATTTTATTACTTCTATCATTTTTTTTAGCTCCATTACTCTTGTGATAACTACTTTCAATACAATGGAGCCATTAGGGCTTGCTTGGATAATGCCTTGTTGCACTCAATTTCTGAAATTCAAGTCATTCCTGCATTCTATCCTAATTCATATTTGGTGATTATTTATTTTTCTTTTTTCTGGAAATAATGTCTTCCTTTTCTTGATTTCATAATTAATTTACGATTTCAACTTCTCAGAATCATAACCTCAACCAAATGGCTCGCGACGAACGTGAAGAGGCAAACAATGTTTGTGTCAATAAACCAAATTTTAAGAGGCAAATATGATTTTAGATTTTTCCAAAATATAATATGCATAAAGTTAAAATTTTAGATAATATTCTTAGTGGATCAAAAATTGAAACTTATAATGTTATTTGTTGAAATTGTTACGTTTGCTAGGCCAAGACTTTTTGGCTAATTATAGCTCTCATTCAACTTAAGCCGCCTATTACATCTTAATTTATTTAGGCTCTTTTATCTCAGCTCACTTCAATTCAACTCATAAATTTCATTCGACCCAAAAGAAAGGACCAATGAAAGCAGATTTGGTAAAGAAACAATTTTTAGAACATAGATTATACCCATTAAAATTACCACAATATACACGATAGTTTACTACAAATAGGGCATTAAATCTACTCTTATAAAATTTACGCCTTTTGAATTAAACTTCTAGGATCTGAATTAAAGCGGATCATGAGCCAGACTTGATAAAGTTTGGGCTGGGCTGACATGTTAAAAACAGCCCATGTATTAGACTTTGGACCGGGTCGGGCAAAGTCAATGAGTCTGCTTATAGTTGCTAACTAGATGCTTGAAATACATTTTAACAAATTATAAGCATAATTCGAAGCCAAATATACCTAAACTATTAAAATTGGGGTCGGCTTTGGGTTTTTTTTTGGGGCCGCGAGTTTAGCCCAAACTCGGGAAAAAAAGGATCGTTCGGGTCGGGATTTGGGATACAGGCCATTTAATCCGCTCTAATCTGAACTATACTTATTAAAATGAGTGACTTTAAATTTAAAAGCACGTGATCGCCTGATCAACGGTCCATGACTTTTTTGTTTTTCCAGTTCTGATGCAAACCTCTTCTGATACAAGTCCTGCAATTGCACAACCCTAGTTAAAATAGAGAATGCTTGCATCAGTGAATCATGTTAGAGATTGGTTGGCAAATTATGTGATTTCGACCACTCTTAAAGTCAATACTATGTTTGCCTCCGACCGATCTCCGTGAAGACATTTTAGGAGTTAATACTTCACGCTTTATTTATAGTTATTTTTTTGTAAATTAGAGGATTTCACCCTCTTCTACACCCAAAACAAAAATAATTGTTAGAAATGTCAGTTTAAATAAATCAAGCCCTATCTGTAAACATGTACTACCGTTAGATATGGCAATTGGCAATGGATCCTGGATCCGCTAGACCCAATATCCAATAGTAAATATGCATCCCGTTATTATAGATCTTTAGGATCCGAGTCAGACCCATATCCTTAAAGTTCGAGTTGGGGAATTTTTGTCTATGACCACGGCCCAAATCAGAGGGACCATCAGCTAGGGCTGTGTCAATGGGAGGGTTGTCATGTTGGGTTGTGTGGGTTTGATGATTGATTAGTTGGATTGTTGTGTTTGGGCCGACAAGTGGGCTAAGAGAAGACGTTGGGTTAGATGAAGGAGTAATAGAAGACTGGGCATTAGAGGATGGTTTTGGTGAATTGAAAAGAATTAGAGTTATTTTCGTCATGTATAATGCTTGATACGGAAATTCATTCTCAATACAAATCATATCACGAGATTTAAAATAGGAGTCATTGTCTAAGTCATAAACCACTCCCTATTCCACAACATTCATCCACACGAAAAAAAACACAATATAGAGCTTTCAATTACGGAGTAGTTATTTTCTTTACTTTATTGCATTACAAGTTTGCAACTTTGTAGGTCCGACCCATATACATCGCCTAACTTCTAACGAGAAAAAAGAACATGCCTCGGATATATTCCTCAGATTTTTCTTGTTTTTGAGCATATAAGTATTTTTTAATCTTATTATTTCAAACTTTATTTGTTTTGAGCATATGAGTATTTTTTTGAGCTTATTAACTCGAACTCTATTTGCTTTCTGAACATATGAATATTTTTTAGAACTTACTCAAACGAAAGTGACAATTAGCGTGTCAAGTGTCCCCAGTCCGGGCATGACTGATTTTAACATTAATTAACCCATGATTACTAACATGTGAGATATGAGAAAAGTAACCTATTGCACTCAAAGTAACCCATAATTAAGTCGGTTCGATACTTTGATTATCTAGCTGGTTAAGGGTTCGTTTTAGGATCCAAATTTTTATTAAGTATTGTACTTTTAGAGTGTTAGTTAATTGTAATCGAACAATTTATAAATGCCTCGATGCCTTGATAATGTTAATTAGACTGATTACAGACTTACGGCTGCATAGAAGGAAGTTTTTTAATAAAAAATTTATATCGGAAAATTTGGTAATTTATTTATATAATAAGTTTCAGTAAAATTACTGGAAAGTTTTGTATTAACAATTTAACATGTCTACCTTTGTTGAAATATACCGTAAATTCCCTTATTAGTATCGAATATATATACCTTTATTCTTAATTATAGAAATATTAACTCGTCTCCTAAATTAATTTGGAAACCGCTCAGCACCTAATTCCTAATACCAAATAATTACCATAAAAAACGTCCTATATCCTATTGGTTATATTTCTATTCTTAATTATGGAAAGATTAATAAAAAAAAGTCCTAATACGGTAAAGTTTAGGAATATAGACTAACTATATATATACAAGTTTATAATCTGTTTGTAAACCATAAATCATAAACCATCTTTCATATTCATAGGAAAACCATGGCAAACGATGATATGTGTAGTCTACCATCACTAGATGAAGCACCATGGTTGATTCTTACAGACGATTCGGAACTCGAAAATCAAATTACATTCTGTTCCATGAATAATAAATCCTACACCAAGACGATTGTTGAATTAAATGGCAAGTTTATTCTAGCTTGCAATGAAGGTTGGTTAATCCTACAAGACCGAGTTAACGAGTTAAAGTATTCTCTTTGGAATCCGATCACCCGACAACTCGTAAATCTCCCCGAGTTATTAGACCCACCCGAGCAAGAACAACCCATCTGCACGTTCACGTCACCACCTGACGGTATAGTTTTTTTGATTTTTCGAGGCGTAGTGTTTTCATGTAGTCCGATGAGCGACGGGTGTAAATGGGTCAAACAAAGTGTTGAGCATGATGGTGAAGCCGTGTATATTATCGCAGCGGCTGCTTTCAACAGGTACGTATACGGAATTGCTTTAGTGAAAGACATTGATGGAGTACGTTACTCAAAAACCCTTGGCCGGATAAACGTTACTGATAGTGATACTGATACTGATAGTAGCTCGGATATGGTCGTTTTCGAAGCAATTGTTGAGTGTGTCGATATCAGTTTTGCCCATATAGAAGAGATTTTTTGGTTGAAGTTTGTGGTATGTTGTATAATATACACATATTGCTCCGACAATCGTATGAGAAAGACCTTTACGACATTGTAAAGGTTTATATTTGGAGATTGGATTTGCCCCAAATGAAATGGATTCAGGTGGAATCGTTAGGTGATCGCGCGTTTTTATTAGGCAACTCTTGTTCCACTTGGTGTTGGGCAGACACCTCATGTCCGGGAATCGAAGGGAATTGTATTTACATAACTACCCCTAGTAGAATCGTGCATCAATACCGCCTACAAGATGATAGTTACACGTCCTTGAATCCTTATCCCAATATGCTTGAAATTTTTTATAGTCCTACTTAGTTCATGCCTCACAATCTTCGCGGTTTATCGCCGAAAAAACTCGGGAGTTGTGGGGATATTAGAAATATTAAGCCTATGGAAGAATTAGATGAGACGAAGATGGATGGACCAACATTGTTTTTATTTTGTCAACTTCCCTCAGACATGATAAGATTGGTAGCAGAGTATTTACATTTGTTTGACTACGTGAATCTTCGCAGCACCTGCAAGATATTGCGCTCTATCATACCTCGTCCCCAATGGAGATCCAATTGTTTGTATCCGTTATTCCTGTCGCTCAAGAATACCAAAGCCGGCGTTTGTGAACTATGGGATCCATTAAAAAATATATGTCAAACAGTCATGATGCCTCATCCACCCGATATGTTATCAACAATTGAGTTTTGTAAGGATGGTTGGTTACTTTTGCAAATTGAGGGAAATCTTTTACAATGCTTTAATCCTTTTAAAGGGAAGAGCTACAAATATCCTTCGAATGATAAGATGTTCACCCTTTCTAGTTTAGCATTGTCTACATGTCCTACTTCTCCCGATTGTCTGACCGTAGGAATTCTCGCGGCGAATATATAGTTGGGTAGGAATTCACTACTTTCAAGCCGAGGATGACGAATGGGGGTATGATTATATTGATGTTGACTCTGACATTGAATTTCACAATAACGAAAATTCTAGTCCGAAGTACCATGATGGAGCATTTTATTTTCTAGGCGGGAATGGTAATCTTGGAGTTCTTACAAAGGTGGACGAGGTGGACGAGGTGGACGAGGGTGAAGATGAATGGAGTTGGAGTTGGAGGGTTCATAAGGGTCCCGTACCAAATGGGATATTAATAAATTCATGCCAGTTAGTTGAGCTTAATAACCAACTTATTTCTGTTTTCATTGAAAAAGATGGAGAAATAGTTCAAGTGTTCAAGTTTGATACTTTAGGTAACAATTGGATTGAACTACATGACTTAGGCGATTATATGCTATTTGTAAGTCCGGCATCATCGTTTTCGATATCAACAAAAGATAACAGCATGAAGAATAGAATTTATCTACCGAACCGAATTGGCAGTGAGATGGTTTTCTTTTCACTCACCACCGGCATTTATCACACTTCAATCCGCCAATATCTGAGCGCGGAATTATATCGCACGGGGATGAGGTCACAATCATTTAGTTGTTGGGTTTAGTTTGTTTTCTTGTTGTTCCTATTATCGTTATCTACAATTATGATTAATTTATAAAATTTACACTCATTTTTTAATTAATAAGAATGTTATTCTTCTAGCTACTTAATTTTTTTTAGACGATGCTATAATTTTAATTTGGGATTAAAAATACTCGTGTATTGCAAAAGTGGCATTGTACAAAATTCATTGTTTTCTAATTAGACGTGATCTAATTGTATGCCGCTTTGTGCCAAGAGCAAAGTAAAACAGTTGAATGCGAAAGGGGTAGTATCTGCTAATGTCTTGTTGTCGCATTCAACCAAGCAACATTTAAACAATTTACGTGATTTTCAAGTTTATATATATAGTGAATCAAAAGACTCCTAAATCTCATATAAATTCAGTTCAATTCTATTCAGCAAAATTAAAAAAAAAAAAAAAAAAGGCGAGTCTCATGTTGTCATGCTCTCATTCATGTAATAAGGTTGCATATATAAGGGGTGCGCCGATGATTGAGAATTGAGATTTAAGTTTGAAATAAGAAACACCAAAAAAGACAAAAATGAATGGAAATTTTATATAATATGGACCAATAATGAGCTAATAAGTCTTGTTTGTGACCGGTCACCATTTGTGACTGATATTTTGTGAGAAAGGGGACCACATAAATAATGTCGGAAAGAGATAAAAAGTGGGTATTTTATGAGAGGAAACGGTATCTGTCACAAGTTTGTGACGGATACCGCCGTCGCAATAGCTTGTGACGGATACCGCCGTCGCAAATGAGAATTTGTGATAATGGGCAGGGTTGCCATAATAACGGGCATATAAATTTTACGTGTTACCTGCAGCTGTCTGCAATGTACACCATTTCACGGTTGATACCTGCAGCCAAATCCGAAGAGAGATTTAGACTCTGTTCTTTTCGACTGAAACGAGCTGAATTAAATTAATTGAAGTAGTACTTAATTGAATTAAATTGAGTGGAATTGAGATGGAGTGAATTTAGTTGAATTAAGGGTTAATTTTGTGAAGTGATTAATTGAACATAATTGATTGAACGTAAATAAAACTTAACGGTATATAGCCAATCAAAATTGACGGAGCTAAAATTAAGCTAAAAAGAACATAGCCTATTATCCTTTGTGATGCACGGTATTGTAATAATTTCTTTGTAAGAGCATTAACAATGACGTCTTTTAAATTCGGTTTTTCATTTGACACATAGGCGCCACATCATATAAAAACAAACTCAACCATTTAAGAACTATATCAAACAATGACAATAGTCCTTTCTTTGTTCTTAAATGGGACCTACAATCCACTATCTATATAAAATTACACCAACCACACATACTTTTAGTTAATATAAAATATAATACATACTAATTTTTTCACTTATTTAAAACTTATTTAACATTAATATTTAAAACATAAACAATGAGATGTACCACAAATAATTGTTACTCGCATAAGAAATTTTTAAACTAAAAGACATTTTTTTTGACAATCGCATAAGATAAACTTAAACGTAATTAAACGCAATAAAACTAGAAAGAGTTAAAGAAAAAAGAGAGTGTGTATGTTTTATGAAACTTTGAAAGGCTATTTATAGAAAATAAAAACTTACACATGTTTAAAAATTACTCAAATTCTTATTTGTGACAGAAATATCCGTCGAAAGTTTGTGACGGACATGTCCGTTATAAAGGAGACTTGCTGTAAAAATTATTGAGCTATCGGACTATTGTAGAAAGTTATTACTAAAATGTCGAGAAAATTATTATCTAACTGAACAATTTTGGTTATATCCATTACGCTTAAGACGGATCAAATATCACAAATCAGTTTAAAGTAAAACGTATTAGAAATAACAAATTATTTATCTCGTCGATGCAAATAATAAGATGATATTTAACTCGTTTTATCATTAAGACGCATTATATTTGTCTTAAATTAAACTTAATGTTAATTTGTTTATCTTAATTAGTTGAGTTAATTATTTTGGGAATGGAAGAAATTAATTCCAACTTTTGCAAGTAGGGTGGCCCACAAGCAAAATAGTGAAAAAATTGATTACTTGAGTTGTTCATGCGTGAAAGTGAAACAAGGAATCAAATTGATTTTTATTTGGTGCGTGGTTCACACCCACCTAAATTCCATACACTCACAATTTCCTTAGCAATGGTTTTTCTGCAAGAACCCTTAAGGACAAAACAATCAAGAAATGAGTTGAGCAATGGTTTTGTTTTTGTCCTTCAATAAAAACGGATGGTAAGGTACCCCATTGTTAATGCTCTAAAACATCATCATCGGTATAATGCAAAAGCTCTGAGATGGGCAGTCAGATGGCAGAGTATTTGTGTCGAAACCGATTCCCTTAATATTTCTACGCGGTTCGGAACGGAGTGGAGGTTCGCAGTCCTGTTGGGCTAAGTGTACGTGATGTTTGTGATGCTATTCGTTCCTTTGATTGGAGAGGAATGTATCATGTGAGGCGAATGAACCCGAGTCCGTCCTCTGTTTGGCGGAGCTTGATTTATCTTAATAAAGTTCGTTTTCTCGCAAAAAAAAGTTCTTGTCTTATGATGAGCTGATATTTCAGTAATTATGCGACTAAAAGCATAAGTTTCAATTGTACGAGTAAGATCGCTTTGTTTTTAGACCGAAACAATTTAAACTGAAATAGGAATATACATTAGATGTCTTACTTCTTATTTTTTTTTTAGTTTTTGAGCATATGAATATTTTTTTGAACTTATTATCGTAAAGATTTATCGAACTTGTTAACGCTCAGTTAGTTTTACATGAATATATCAAGAAACAAATTACAAACACGTAAAATCAATGGGAACAATCTCTTACTAAGATTGCCAAGATTGGGTATAGACAAGTCACAAAAAGCATTTTGACAGTTTTCGTTGTTTTTTATTTTTTATTTATTTATTAAAATTCGGATCGGATTCGGATATCCGATTTTAAGAAAATCACAATCCACATCCGATCCAATATATTAGGAAAAAACCGGATCGAATATCCAATTTAAACGGTATCCATATATTCGGTTTTTTATTTTCGGATCGGATTCGGAAAAAATTCGTATCGGATTTTTTTTTTCTCAACCCTAATCAATGCCCTTATCTCACCGATTAGCATTATTTTATTTTAAAATATTCGTCGTAAGCTTATAATAGTAACCGATCAAATAAAACTTTTATGGGAGGATAAAGACAAATATTTATAATTCTCCTTGCATCATATTTTTTTATCTTATTTACGTATGTAAATGATATTTAACCGCCGTTATAAAGTTACACCGAATATATATATCCGTCGCAAACGAGACCTAGTTATTTTATTTTACGTCAAAACTTTCTTTTGGCGAGTACCAAGTGACCTGTTTTTTTCGTCAAAAAGGGTACCTAACATCGTCTGGATAGATTAATGTATTAGTATAAATTCTCATCTCAAAATCCGAATTAATCCGACCTCTCCGAGTTTGACTCTATTCTCCAAACAAACATTTTGCATATACAACCGGTAATAAGTAAATAACCCAACCATTCATATAACAATAACACGTAGTCAAACTATCACGATTAAGGATGACAACGAGTTCTGGATCCTGTCCAGATCCGCTAGAACCTATGCTGATGTATAAAATATGAATCCTTATATTTTAAACCCTACAAATCTGGATTAAATTTGAATCCCGCTTTCACATCATGGATCCGGATCTTAATCATTTTAAACCCTATCCAAAACCACCCGTTACCGTCTCTAATCCCGATCCATACTCTACCAGTCTACCTGTCTCAACTACTTTTTCCAACGTGAGACCAACTCACCCATTCATTAGTAAGTCTTGCTTGTGAGATAAAATGGATATTTTTCCAACGGGTCACCATTTGTAACGGATATTTTGTGAGATAAAATTGATACAAAATGAGTTAATGGAGAAAGGGAACCACATGAATAGTGTCGGACAGTGAGAGAGAGAAAAAGTGGGTATTTTGTGAACGGTAAAACGAATGACCACAAGCTTGTAACGGATACCGCCGTCACAAATGAGAATTTGTAGTCATTCTTTACTTGACTAGTCTACTTTCCCTTCCTCTCTTACCAACTCTAATAGTCTCCTCCCCTGCCCTCACCTCCATACCACTTCGCCAGTAACTTCAAATCCCGACTCCGCCACTAATGTCAATCTGCTGCGGAGCAGAATGCATAGCGCTCCTAACCTTCACCCGGTGGATCTACAAACGCTGCACCCACACCGGCAACGACGACAGCTCAAGCTGGCCGTTAACAACCTCAACCTCAACCCCATTCTCCGCCGTCCCACGGCTCTGTCGTCTCATCCTCGCGGTATACGAACCCGATCTGAATAACCCGTTGAATCCGCCCCCAGGCGGTTACGACCTCAACCTTAACCCGACTCATCTCATCAAACACGTCTCGTACCACGAAACCCTAGGCGATGAACCTCCGTACCTCATTTACGCGGATCACAATCGTCGCGAGATAATTCTCGCGATTCGCGGACTCAATCTCTTCAAGGAATCGGATTACAAGCTCCTCCTCGATAATCGCCTCGGTCGACAAATGTTCGACGGAGGTTACGTTCACCATGGACTTCTCAAATCCGCCATTTCTCTACTCAATAAAGAATCTGAAACCTTGAAAAAACTCTGGATCGATACAGGAAGTTGTTACACTATGATCTTCACAGGTCATTCGTTAGGTTCCGGAATCGCGGCGTTATTAACGATTCTTGTCGTTAATCACCGCGATAAACTCGGCGGAATTCCGAGGAATTTAGTAAAATGTTACTCGCTCGCTCCTGCGAGATGTATGTCGTTAAATCTCGCGGTAAAATACGCCGATGTAATCAATTCGGTAATTTTACAAGACGATTTTTTACCGCGAACGACGACGCCATTACAAGATATTTTCGAGTCGATTTTTTGTTTACCTTGTTTGATTTTCATGATCTGTGTACGGGATACCTTCATTTCGGAACAACGAAAGCTTCGCGATCCGAGACGATTATACGCTCCTGGACGAATGTATCACATTGTCGAGCGGAAATTCTGCCGATGCGGCAGATTTCCGCCGGAAGTTCGGACCGCAATACCGGTCGATGGAAGATTCGAGCATATTGTATTGTCGTGTAATGCGACGTCGGATCACGGTTTAATTTGGATAATGCGCGAATCGGAGAAGGCGCTCGAGTTAATGAAAGCGGCCGAATGCACCGACCACGACCACGACCACGGTCGTGGTGGAGGTGTTACGAGTCCGCCTCGTGTTCAGAGGATTGAGAAGGAACATAAGGAGGCTTTGGAGAGGGCTGTGAGTCTTAAAGTGCCTCATGCCGTATCGGCGGAGGAGGCGGCGGCGGAGGCGGCGGAGGTGGTGGCGGGGAATGAGGGTGGTTTGGTGGAGAGTAAGTTGACTAGTCAAAATAATTGGAATGAATTGGTTGATAATTTATTACATGAGGAGTTGACTATGAATGATGGAGATGAAAAATGAAAATGATGTGAAAAAATGAGATTTGTTGTTGACTTTCTATTTTTAGCATCATTTATGTATATTAATTTTGTTAATTTTTGTTTTGTATTTTTAGGAGAGTTTTGTAAATTATTTATTTTGAATAAATGTGCAATGTATTGTGAATTATATTTGGAATTCGTTCGGGTTCGTATTCGTGTTCGGATTACATGGTTGGGTGTTAGGTGGTCTTGTTCTTTTCGGTTAAACCGTGTTGAATTGAGTTAAATTGAATGGAACTGAGCTGGAATGAATGTAAATGAATTAAAAAAGTTAATTTTGTAAGCAGATACGTTTAACAGAATTGATTGAAGCTAAATTGAAGTTAATTAACGGAATATAGCTAAGATTGTGTTTGGAAATGTGGAATTGATTTTAGTTTCATGATTTTAATCGTAGAAACCCAAATGTTTGATTTCAATTCTAAAATTGCGTTTAAGAAACCCTTGGAATTGAAATTCGAATTAGATTAGAATTGTACTCGGGCGAGAAGGATATGGGTCGAGTCATCGAATTTTTATATTTGAAAAAAAATAATATTATCACAAAAAATATTTGTGCTCGGAAAAAATATCATAAATAATAATATTGCGATAAATTTTCATACCAAAATAAAACGTAAGAAGTGGTGAAATTGAAATGACTACCATATGGTAGGTATTTAAAAGCCCCAAATTTTAACTACCTTGGAATTGATCAAGAATTGAGTCAATTCCAATTCCAAATTCTAATGTTTTCCAAACACTTTAAATATTTCAATTATGGAATTTAATTCCAATTCAAGGTTTCCAAACATAGTCTAAGTAAAATTAAAATGAGTTGAAATTAAGCCTGAAAAACAGGGCTTTTTTATTACATACATTAGTGATTTATGACTATGGTGTCAAGGGAAGGGGTGTGAACTAGATATGGCATACGTGTCGAGTTTATGTTTGTTTTTACATAGTCGGGACATAATTTACAAAGTGGACTTTAAAAGTGAAAATGTGAAATTATTTATTGGAGAAGGTGAAATTTAACCGTTCCCGTGTTAGCTGTCAGCTGTTAACTACAGAGTATCGAACTATTGATGATCGTCATATATCGAAAGATATATTCTATAACGGCTATAAAAATATTTTGTTTTTAATTAGAAACTAAAGGGAATGAATTTGGTTATTTCTTTCCTAAATTGTGCAACACCTTACCTTATTGTTATTATACATATTTAATTAGCAAAAACACATACATAGAAATCCTCAACAATTGCAAATAGTCAACATAATTGCATAGTTGTAATGGGGACAATATGGTATTTATTCAATTTATTACATTTGTAATTGTATATTTTCTCCTAAATGTTTTGTTTTTAGAATATGTTTAATAACATTAAATTTGGATCGAGTATGGATACCTCCAATAACATTGGATTTGGATCGAGTTTGGATACTTCTAATGAAGCTCGCCTGAGAACCCTGGAGTCGATTATCTCTGACCTCGAACGAGAAGTATGCTCTATTTCGATTCATTTTTAAATGTTTCTGTATTAATTTTTTGATTTCTGGTTTGTTTTATAATGTTGTATGATATGTAAAACAGTATCCCAGAATAATCAATGTTATCATGGTTTGAGCCCCGATAATAAGTACTATTGCTCATAACTTTACCAGTTAAGCTGATTGACATTTACATCTTTTGTGGCGTTCTTGTGCAGGGTTTAATAAACGATTATTTTCGTTTAGCTGCACAACTTAAGAAAGTGAATGGACCTTACTTCTTTGCGAATTTAATTCTCACATTCATATCAGATACCCAAAATGCGATCATAGACATGGATAAAATTTTGTATGTATACTCTCATTTTATTACCATCTTCTTTTATTACTTAATCAATATGTGAATATAATTGAATACTCATGGCGAATAAGGACTAGGGTCACTCGTCCTAGCTGGCCAATTTTTTCGAAAATTATATTTAAAATTTACGTTTTTTTTTTTCAAGTTTACATCACGCATTATTCACGCCGTTACTTCTTTAATTTGTTCTTGGTGAAATCTTCTGCCCTCTAACTGTAAATCCCGGTTTCCGATTATTGTTCATTTGTTATACTTCACTAGGACCGAAGATCCGATGGACTTCGAGGCTATGGATCAACTTGCTATCAAACTCAAAGGAAGTTCTTCATGGTAATTAACATCGTATTCTATGGTCTTGTTCTTTTTGGCTGAAACAGGCTGAATTGAATTAGTTGGAGTTGAGCTTAATTAAACTAAATTGAGTGGGACTGAGTTGAAATGAATTTAGTTGAATTAAAAGTTAATTTTGTAAACAGATTAATTGAACATAAATAAAAAATAACGGAATATAATCAACCAAAATTGGAAGAAGCTGAAATTAAGCAAGAAAGAACAGAGCTTATGTATATATTATACATCAGTAAGTCTTGCTTGCGACGGGTCACCATTTGTGACGGATATTTTGTGAGATAAAATGGATAGAAAATAAGTTAGTGGAGAAAGGGACCACATAAATAGTATTGGAGAGAGAGAAAAAGTGGGTATTTTGTGAGAGGAAACGGTATCCGTCGCAAGCTTGTGACGGATAGTGTCGTTGCAAATAAGAATTTGTGATTATACATTGGCGGTTTTGATGGGGGTGCAACCGTGTAGGGGCCAGGATGCATCTGCACGACTGCACCCCATTTCTTAGACTTTTATTAACGTTTACATATGTTAAAACGTTGTTATTGGATTTCCTCGTCATTAAAAAAAAGGCTTTGTTTACGGTTTTAATTCCGTTTTTTTTTTGTGCAGTATTGGAGCTATGGCTTTAACTCGTTCATGTTCTAATCTCCGCCATGCTGTTGAAGTACAATCTCATATTGGGTAACAAAATTATGTAACTTGTTATGTTTTTTATAATCGGATTATTTACTGTATTAATTACGAATTGATTTTCTTTTTGATCATTTTTTCATGTTTATTTTTTAATCGGATTATTTACTGTATTAATTACGAAATTACTATGGTACAATCAATGATAAAAGGTCAAGAAATACAAATAAAATGGTATAAAAGATTGAGTTCTCAATAATTTATTAAAAGACAGTATCTCTCAATTTTAGTGATAACAAAGATTAATAAATTATTTTTTCAATTACTTGACAACCTACTTTATAATTAAGGAACTGACGCACTATACTACAATAAAAACTTGAAATTTCTTGAATTAAAATTTGTTATAATCTTTTTTATCGGATTATTTACGAGTTCTAATTACGAATTGTTTTTTTTGTCAGATGTATTGAGGCTAAAAAAGAAATACATTATAATTTCGGAAGGGTACATGCAAGACTGGACATGATTGCTCAGGTTACATGTTTAATTCTTTTTTACCTTTTTTTTTTAATCATATACGAAGTATTAATTAACCACATACTGTATTTATCGGGAAAAAGAAAAATTAAATTAAATATTTTTATTTTTACCGTTCACGAAACGACCGTTCAGGTGGGAAAAATCACGAAACGACCGTTCATAATACTATTTGCCTTTGTAGTTATACGGTTTATTATACGGTACTCCGTATATGCATAGTGTTTGGACTTTTATTAATACTAGTTTTATGCCTGTACAAAAAATGTACGGATATATTTTTAAATATTTGGTTATTCATAAATCTGTTTAAATAATATAGTGTAATATAATTTAACATAAAAATTAAGTGGGAAATATACATATTATTATGAATCGTCAATGGCTAAGATAAACCATTTTTCGACCATAAAATTCGATCTATTTTATTACTAATGTAAAAGGAATTTTTTGATCATATCATATATTATAATTTCGGATATACAATATATCGATATAATATACCATAATGATAGAGGAGATAAGAAACCCATATAAAAAAGCTGAAATTAGAATAGATGGTAATTAATTCTTTTTGAAAAAAATGTATGCCATTTTAACTCATAAATGCTCTAACTTTTATAGTAAAATGATACTTCTTACATATGTAAAAAAAGAGGAACATTAGCCGGAATAAAAAAAAAATATAAGTACATTTATTTTATAAAGATGTAAGCATTTAGTTATTATAACTTGATTTTAATATTTATTTTAAAATTTTGATAAACTACTTTGATAATTAATATGTATATAAATAACTTGATTTTAATTTTCATAATTAACAAAAAAAATTCGCTAAGTTTTTTTAAACTTTCTTTTCAGTTTTTTTTATCTTTGTTGTAGATTTAAATTTGTAATTAAAAAAATCGGTAACTTTCCAGATCTGATATTATTTTGCTAATAGAGTACTTTTTTTCTCTAATTTTTGTAAAAGTTAATATTTGAAGAAATTATACGATCAATAAAGCAGATCTCTCTAAATGTTGATTCTTTTATAGAAAAAGCATTTCAATTTATTGCTATCGAAAAGTTGTTAAATCTGATGATTATTAAGGGTGCAATATTGTTGATTTTCTTAACAAATTTGTTTAGGATTTTAATTTATAAAGAAAATATATTGCTATTAAGACTTTTTTTTCAATGTCAATATGTTATAGTGTTAATTTGACTAATTCTTGAAGGTTTTTGTTTATATATATGACTTGCTATATTTTCTCGAAAATCATAGATCTATATTTTTTGTTAATTTTATGTGTCGGGTTTATTTGATCCTATTTAAAAAAGATCGATCTACATTTATTTCATTTTTTTAATCTACCTTTTTTTGTTAATTTTTATTTCCTTATCTATTTTTTTGGGTTTTTTTAATCAACATTTTTTTTTTGATTTTTTACTTTTTATATTTTTTTCGATTTTTTTACATTTATGTGTACTTCTTTTGTTAATTGTTAATTACTTCTGATTGTCCAACCTTTTTTTTAATATTGTAGAATATTTTTTGACTAATTTTTCTGAGTATAATTTTAGTGAACTTTTTATTTTCGAATTTAGAGTAAAATTGGCTTTTTATTATGACGATAATATTTATTTGTAATTTGTTAATGTTAAATAAATGTTAAGTGATGAATGATTTTTGTGTGGAAAAAGAAAAAATAAAGATAAATTAAAGATAATTGTGTAGTGGTGGGGTAGGGTGAGAAAATAAGTTTTTTAAATCCCTAAAATTAAGGAACCAATAAGAAAGCCAGAAAAACTATTCCTTTTATAGATAAAGGATTCCGTATATTTTATTGGGCTAACAAATTATTCATTTTAATGTTGGAAATGCAGTTAGAACAAACATTACTATCACAATAATAAGGTGGCAATCATGTCGATTTTCGCGGACACACACACACATTGATCGGAGCACGCTTACCGAAGAGGCTCGGTCTTATGATCGAAACCAAAATACACATTCCGTAGTATACTCTCGTAATTGAGTTGTAACAACATATCTTGTAGCTTTCTTGAAAAATTTCAAATGTATTTGTATAAGACGGTTTTATATGTACGTGTAGTGAGAAAAACAAATCACATATTATAAGACGGTTTTGTATAACGCGCTGTAAGGTTGCATACCTGCAGCACCCTGTTATGAGTCAACCCGATTTCTGAAAGCAACCATAGGGCACTCGGTAATTGATACGAGTACTTTTTCCGTAGGCCATTCAACGCATGGTTTTAAATCTCAGCCGATACGATACGACTCGGCTGAGTTGTATCGAATTTTTACTCTACCGATACGAGATATCGCCGGAAAAAACACCGAGATTCACCGTGATCCACCCACGATGGCCGATTAAGGTCCGGTTATACCACTACCGCGACTGCGACCGATACCGAGATTTAAAACCATGATTCAACGTGCAACTTTGGTTGACAAAATGTAAAGAAATGGTCCCGAGTAGGCCATACAGATTATACACGATTAAGTCGATTAGCGTTTGTCAAATATTACAAGACGTCTGAGACGGAATATGAAATAGACGGTACTTATTTAGCAGTAGTATATCATTAGTTACTGCTATTAGGTCGGATTTTAGTTCCGTTGTGCAGTTTCTAAGATTATCACATTATCCAGGCAAATATATAGAGAAATCGGAGAGACGAGACTACTGAGCAGTAACCGCTTCAGTTGGGTTGGTTTGAGTTTCAGCAGCAGGTGGTGGTGGTGTCTCCCCCCAGAATTCAGTCTTTTTTCCAGTTTTCGAGACTTTCTGGAACACAGCATCAGGTTCCACGTTGCCTTTCACCGTTACTTTCTGCTCGTCCATGTTGATGTCGTACGACTCAACCCCTGAATGTTCAAGAGGAAATGTCTTCATTAATAAACTGAAGGGAAGTTTAGAAGTTCAAAACCAAAGATTTTCCACAAGTTCTTGTTTCAGACCGTCACTTTTGGTGTGAAATAATAAGACGGGATTTTGTAACCATTTTACAGCCAAATGTAACCACGATAGTATGGTCAATGTTACAGCTTATGATAACTTGTTTGTAAATAATGGTTACATTTGGCTGTAAAATGGTTACGAAATCCCGTCTTATTACTTCACACCAAAATTGTGGTCTGAAGCAAGACCAAAGATTTTCTTGCAGGAAAAACTTGCGGAAAACTGCTTCATGCTGAAGAAATACGAGTATTTGACAAATTCGTCTTAAAAGAGAATGGGAACAACCAACGAAAACAGCTGGCTAAAAGCCTAAAACCAACATTTTTATCGAGTAATATCATGCACAAATAAAACCGCGAGAACTGAAGAAACATATCATAATATTAGATCATATCTATTTAACTCTCTCTCTCGATATATATTCTCCGCAAGTAACACATGAGAAACGTGATAAGACAGACTGATTGGAGCTCATCTCAACTTCGGGTGTGATAAGACAAACGTGATCAGACAAACGGATAATGCCCCGTGGGGGGAAAATGGAGCATTTCATGGGTCGTGTCACTTGCATTTTGTGAGAGGGTGATGCGGGAGCATATGCCCCGTTTTCAGCTTGTGACGGATAATGCCCGTCTTCAATGAGAATTTGTGCTAAATATATGTAGACACAAAAGGGAAAATTAGTCCCGTTTGAGTAATAGTTGAAAACGACTACTCGTATTTTGATATTATGATTTCTATAAGTTGTAGCCATGTATACTGTGAGACGATTTTGGTCAAAGTTAATATCGTTACACCACAAAAATCAGACAGGACCATATAAAAGTCGAAGTGGAACGAATATGGAAGAAAATACGAGAGAACATTGCGAAAGGGAAGCAAAATTAAAGCAAACGGACAACGGTGGAGGCAACGAACCTTCCATTTTATCAAGTACTCTCTTCACTGCTCCTGAACACCCACTGCACGACATTGCAACCTTGAGGACGACAGTCTGCAAACCACCAATAAATAAGTTACATATAAATTTTCCCAAAACCGTCTGCCCTTTTGACGGTTCTGTACAAAATTGGTATATGATCATCCAAAATTCTTGCTGAAATCATTTCTTATCCAGTAAAATTTAACATTTCAGTCCTTAGGACACATGTTGGTGTGAATGACGAAAATGAGACGCTGTTAGTTACACTTCACCTATTTTGCTCACAGAACCAAATCAACCGATGCTATTAGAGGTCTATCCGTATCACCCAACTATAACGGAATACCTTAAATTTATTTGTTTTTAGAAGTTCAAGCAACTTTTACGAAGAGAGAGCATAACTAAGGCACTGTTCTTTCTAGCTTAATTTCAGCTCCTTTCAGTTTTACCTAGCTGTATTCCGTTAATTTTTATTTACATTCTATCAATTATATTCAATTAATCTCTTTACAAAATTAACTTTTAATTCAACTAAATTCACTTCACTTCAGTTCCACTCAACTTAGTTCAACTAAGCTCTACTCCAATTAGTTCAATTCAGCTCGTTTCAACCGAAAAGAACAGGGTCTTACCCAAGAACATCTTAAAAACAACGCTATTTACGTATGACAAAGGAAGGTTTTTTAGGAGTCCGACAAATAAAGGGTAGTCAAATATGAACCTGTAGACTTCGAACTCTCAAGCTTGCAAACAACCAAAAGAATTCCAAAACGGAAAATAAACTATAGCATAAGGAGCACCACCCATAGCAACCGATGACGGGAGGACTTTAGACCCTAGAGCAAAACCAATTACTTAATCTAGGATTCGAATATTCGATGGAGATTTTCGACCTTTGATGTTGGAATAAATTTATCAAGATAACTAACTAGCAGAAGCTCTACCAAAAATGAAAATAAAGCTGTTTGAAGCTTAGTAGTATGTATTACATAAAAACCAAATCCAATTTCCGGAAACAGAAACTAATAAGTTCTGTGAAACTTTTGACACGCCACAAAACCCGTCAAATTTCCCATAGCTTTAGTTTTAGTGTTACTCTGAAACTTTTCTTTGGTCGCGTATGGTCTGACTGAATGTCCAACACCACACGACACTTTGACACTGCATTTTAGACCAAGAAAAACCGTAATCAACATTCAAAACTGAAAACTTTCCTACTTTAATTAGTTACCACTTTTGATTAAATAGTGACCACTTTTTTTGCTTAAAAAATTACCTATTTTTTCAAAGCAGTCGCTACTTCTCAAAAATGTCACTTTTTACCTAAAAAAATGGTCAAATTTTGTAAAAAAACACGGGATAAGACCGTAGTACAGGAGAACTACTATCCCAAGAAAAACCGTAACCAAAACTTCAAGACCTGTGTCGTATCTGATGCTTGCAGTCGAGTTGGAGTAACATATGTTCAGATAAGATGAAGCAAATCATGAAAAAGCTAGTACTAACAACATGAATTTTGAAACAAATCAACAGAATTCCTGTATATTATAGCTGAAATCAAGCATCAGATTCAAATCATTATCCATTAAATTTTAGCAAAAAAGGGTTCAATAATCCTCTATAAAGCTGAATTAAGCACCCAATTCGACGCGATTCAGTTCAGTTCAGTTCAATTCAATTCAATTCAATTCAATTCATACCCACTAATTTTTATTCAAAAGGGTTCAACAAATCAACAAAAAAACATCAAAAGAATAAAATTTTTCAAGCAATCAAATAATCAATCATCATAGACCTTATTAAAATTGAAAAGAACTAGAAATAACAACAAAAGCATAAAAAATTCACAAAAAATATGAAAATCAAAGCAAAATGTAATCAAACACAGCAGTATAATCATCATATAACCCAGATTAAAGTTGATATATACAACAAATAAATCCCTAATTTATGAATTACTCCTAAATGATAAGAATATGAAAGGAATTTTATACCTGAGACATGGCTATTGAATTGAATTGCGTGATTGGAATCTATGCACAATAATAATAATAGTAAAGCAGAGATTATATGATCAAGAGAATATTATTGTTGGTGCGTTTGGAAATGAATTTTGGAAAGGTTTATATAGACCACCCGGAAGAGACGGTCCCACGATAAATTTATTACCGAATTATTTTATGGTTTATATAATAAAATCGAAATAAATGATTATGAAATGGGTTAGTTATTAAAGTTGTTATCCTTAACGATAAAATCAATTAATTAATTTTTATATATAAAAGAGCTTTTTTTAGGTAGGTGATTTCATGTAATTTTTAAATATTAAATTTTAATAGTTATGAAGAAGTAATTATTATAAAATTAAATCAAATAAATAAATAAATTAGAAATATATACGTGTCTAAATTATATTACACGTGCAATTATAGATGTCAACTAGTTTAGTTAGTAAAATACGGAGTAATAAAAAGTGTTATTTATGACATTCGTATAAACCCGTCAGTATCAAAATCGTCATTGTCACTCTCTTTAAAAAAAATTGGTGGAATTAGTTAAGCTACTTTGTTAAGATCTTAGTTACGAATTACGAGGTATTGAAGATAACTAAATAAGTTCAACCGCTTCTAATATTAATTATATATATATATATGATTTAATGGTGGAGTCGGGATTTAAAATTATAAAAAGAGAACTTTTTTAGCGAAGACAAAAGGAAATATTATAAAAGGACCTTAAGAACATTAACTAAGAGTTTCGAAATTTTTGAACGCTAGCCAGCACTAGCGTCCCCTACTAGCCACCCCTACTCCACCATCGATGAAATCGGTGACAAGATTCATTAATTAACTAATACAAAGCGATTAATTTTAGGGTTAAGGCGAATACTGCTAACAGAAAAAATTATCACGCGGATAAAAAGTTTAAGAGGGGACGAGTTAGTGAGATCGATCCTACAAAGAATTTGTAGTACATGTACTTTTTTTTGGTACAAACATGTACTACGTCTTTTTTCCCTTCTTTTCATTTTTTTCCCTTCTTTTCTTTTTTTCCGACGTGCAAATTTTTATTTCGGACGGATTAATTTTCTGTCTGAAATAAGACGGATTAAATATAACAATTTTACAATAAAATGTTACAATTTTTTGATAAAATGTTACCTTTATTTTCAGCGTAAAAAGTGACGACAATTAATCATTTTCAAATTACAACATTTTGTTATTAAATGATTACATTCTATTAAAAAGATGGTGATCCATTTGATCCGTTTTATTTTAGTCCGTCAGAAGTGCATTGCTCGAAAGAATGAAGTGGGATTGTCAGTGTTGGATGATATTGTCATTTTAGCGTAACGTAAACGACCAACTTCTCCAACTATGTATGGATTAAAACAACATTATCTTTTTCTTTTTTCAATCATGCTTCTTTAAGAAAAAGTAAATACTCCACCTTTTGGGTATTTTAATGTGGGTAGTGTAATAGTTCCACCCGGAACTGATAAACTGGTCAATCTGGTAGGGTCAATTCGAGCTTGGGCTGTTCGGCTTCACAAGAATTCGGGTAATGAAGGGTCATTTTGGGTATTTTAATGTGGGCAGTGCAATAGTTCCACCCAGAACTGATAAACTGGTCAATCGGGTAGGATCAATTCGAGCTTTGGCTGTTTGATTTTGTAAGAATTCGAGTGAGGGAGGGTCATTTTGGGTAGGTTATTTTCAAGTTATTTGAGAATAACATTCAGTTTTCGATAATAAACATTGGGGCCAGGGGCCAGCTTAATAAGTTTGTCAATTCGGGTTCCAAGTCAAATTCGAATCCATAATTCGAGTGCGGTTCGGGTTTAGTTCGGGCTAGTTTCACCAGGTCTAGATCCACCTCTGGTTCTTTTAGATTAACAGTTCGGTCTCGCTTAAGACCGTGTAAAAAAAAGGAGTTAGTTCTATTGATAAAGAGCCCTCTTATTACAACCATGAGGTTAGGAGTTGGCTTCTTACCAACTGACAACCTCCTTTTTATTTCTACCTCCATATTAATCTGCTTTAACTTAAGACGGTCTTAAGCAAGAATTGGTGTTAAATGAAAGTCCGTAAAAGCTACTATGGACTAATGTTACTTTAAATTAACATTAACAAAGGATTAAGACAATAATCCTATCCTAATACACAAACCATTTTATAGATTACTACCTAATAACAAAACTTCAACTAACATACTTGAATTGTTTACAAGATCTACTCCTACTTTTGTAACCAAAAGGGGTAAATAATCTCTCAAAATCGGTATGCCAAACACCACCTAACCACCAAACCAGTGCACCAAGTATAAGATTACGTCCCACGACTCGCAGCTACAGCCCAGATCAACGATTGCTTTAGTCGTAGTTCAGTCTTGCCAGCGTAATACAACTTTTGAGCAACTCTCCAACAGAACCCAAAATATAGGCCGTCCATAATAACTACTTCCTCCATTCCAATCAATTCTATACATTTCACTTTTTGCGCACTATTCATAAGTCGAGTGAATTTTCGACACAACTTCTAATATATAACATAAAAGATAGTCATGTGAGATCTTGTTTAAATTGTCTTACCGAGTAAATTGTGAATATCAAAGTTTTATAATTTTTATCGATATGTAACTAAAGATATTAACAAAACAAAACGGGTATTGATAAACGTGAATAAAGTAATGTATAGAATTGATTGGAATGGAGGAAGTATATTAATAATAGTTGAGCCTCAACCATCACCAGGTTTTGGTTGATATGGTTCATCTATCATGGTATCAGAGCCAGTGTGACCGAAGGTCACGGGCTCAACCTCTGGCGACCTCAAAACCTCTCAAAAACACGAAGTGGAAACCCAGCACACGGTTTGGGGAGCCTGTGCAAATTAACCACTCTTCAAGCCCAAGCCCAACGGGCATTTGAGTGAGGGAGCGTAATAACTATATTAATAATAGTTGTTGGGCTTCAACCATCACCTTAAGGTTTTGGTTGAGATGGTTCATCTATCAGTCCAAACGTATTAACAAGCAATTTATTTTGATAACCAGAAAAGCACCTCATCATCATAAAAAATATTAGGTTAACAAAACTTACCAGGTGACGCCCATACAAATGGGTACTGGAAAGAGCTTTAAGAGCATTCTGTGCTTCTTGTTTCGTTACAAACTCCACAAATGCAAAACCTCTGTGTTTCCCATACCTCATTGGAAGTCTCAGGCTTTTCACCTGTCACGTTAAACAAAGATTATCAATAACCAGAAAAAATAACCCCCCCTTACGCCGCCAGGTAAAACAGTGACTCGTAGTAAATTAGATGCTACACTTGGCAAACCAACTACTTCCTCCATTCCAATCAATTCTATACATTTCACTTTTTGGGCACTATTTATAAGTCGAGTGAATCTTCGACACAACTTCTAATATATAACATAAAAGATAGTCGTGTGAGATCTTGTTTAAATTGTCTTACCGAGTATATTGTGAATATCAAAGTTTTATAATTTTTATCAAGACATAACTAAAGATATTAACAAAACAAAACGGGTATTGACAAACGTGAATAAAGTAAATGTATAGAAATATAGAATTGATTGGAATGGAGGAAGTATAACTTTCAGTCGTGTACTCGCAGCAAGCTACCACACAAATATGCTCCTGAAAATTCAGTTATAAAATTTCGGGCTAATTTTTTTACTGGTTGCAAATTTCCGGCCAATTTTAACCAGGACTTTATCCTATTCTCACCATATGTTGTTTCTTAGCTTCCTAATTACAATTGCCATTACCGAAAAATTCAGGCTAGAGTGTAAGTTATCAAGCACAAGTTTCATGTTACAAAATGACTTTTTTCACCAAGCAAAATGATGCAACTCTATCTATAATCATACTGAATTTGACTCAAGGAGAGGATGATCAAGGAATTGGCGCGTATAACCATCTTACAAAATTAGAGGGAAGACAGTCCACTAATCACATGGGAAGAATGATGAGTCACCATAAGATAAGTGTTAAGGATCCTACAATGCCAACTAAGAGAATTATGGCCGTTGCAGCACATGGAGGAAGTACACCACCAAATTAGCATCTTATTTGGTTATGAATAATCCAAATCACAGCTGTCCACTTAGTTGGCATTTCCTAGCCATTAGAGTTATAAATAGTGCTTAATGTAATGGAGTTGATTACCATTAATGAAATTACCATTTTCCCTTGCTTAATTCTCTGTTACAGTTTTGGTAAGAAACCAAGCAACTTTCTAATTCACAGTTGCTGCATTTCTTATTTTTCAAAAGCCTATCAATTACCATAAATTGAACAGCTTTTTGTCAGATAATTTCAGTACAATACGTCTATCATTCATTTGCTTTAATTCTCTAACTCTTTTTGTTCATATTAATATCTAGGTTGCATCATTTGGTATCAGAGCTACTTCCTTTGGCCTGTGCATATTTCCTACACACAAAAATTCGAGAAAATTTAAGAAAAAATCCCAAGAAAAATACAAAAATATTCAACTCATCCTTTTCTGTTTATACGAAAAAACTCAAAAATCTCCAAAAATAGACCTACAAAAATAAGAACGATGACAAACCCAGATATGGCTGCTGATATTCAAATCCTGAAGGATCAAGTAAGCACCTTGGTGCAAACCTTGGCCACCATGTCACTGAACCAAGGCAGGAACACTGGCGGCGTGAATACCATGGTAAGATCTCCAACGATTAAATTTCCGACCTTTGATGGGAATGATGTAGATGACTGGCTATTTAAATGCACCCAATTCTTTTCTGTCACTGATGTTGATAATGTGGCCAAAGTAACTTATGCTGCTATGCACTTAGAAGCTAAAGCTTTAGCCTGGCACCAAGCCTTCACCAAAAACAGAAAAAAGTTCGAACCTTTGGGATGGGAGGAATACAAGGATGCCATTAAGGCTAGGTTTGGGAATGCTTACGAGGACCCCATGTCAGAACTTTTAGATTTAAAACAATCTAGTGATGTCCAATCTTATCATGATGCTTTTGATATATTGATAAGTAAGCTGGATTTACAACCAGATTATGCTCTAAGTTGCTTCTTAACTGGGTTAGCTGGTAATATATCATACATGGTCAGAATGTTGAAACCAAAGTCTATATCTGAAGCATATGGTTTGGCAAAATTACAAGAAACAGCCCTTTCCCTACAGTCAAAACCAAGCTACAAAAACAACCTATCCAACTTTAACTCTTCAAAACCTGCCCTGTTGACCACTCCACCTACTCCCACGCCATCAAAGACATTTTTTACTCCATCAAAAACACCTTTTAATCCAACAAAAAAACCATTCATTCCCTCACCCACAACCAGCAAACCATCCCCAAAATACAGGCCATATAATGCTCAGATAGAGGAAAAGAAGGCTAAGGGCTTATGTTTTTATTGTGATGAGAGATTTACACCCCAACATGTTTGCAAAAACAAGAGACAACTCTTTGTCTTAGAGGAAGATATTGAGGATGATAAAGTGGAAGAAATAGAACCTGAAGTAGAAGCAGAAGAAGCAGAGCCACATATAGCACAAATATCACTTCAGGCTTTAGCGGGAAGATCCCATTGCCAAACCATGAGAATCCCTGGTCAGATTGGAAGGAGGACACTGAGCATATTAGTAGACAGTGGGAGTTCACACAATTTTGTGGATGCTGGTGTAGTAAAGAAGTTAGGCCTAGAAATGGAGTCTATACCTATGTTTAATATTTCAGTAGCCAATGGAGGGAAGCTCATGTGCTCACACGTAGTTCATCACCTCAAATGGAGGATCAGAAATACAGATTTTGTGGCCGACTTCTTTGTCATCCCTCTTGGTAGTTGTGATGCAGTGCTTGGTATCCAATGGCTGGAAACCCTAGGACCCATCACATGGGACTTCAAACAATTGACAATGCAATTTACTCATGAAGGAAGAAAACACATTCTTAAGGGTGCTCAGTCCACTGATGTGAAGGAACAAAAGAAAATGGGTAAGGACTTGGAAAATGGATCCCAATTGGCCATGATACAGCTACATGAACCTGCTCCTGCTGTGGAAGTGGAGTTTTTTGCTTTGCAGCTTACATTAGAAGACAACAAGCAGAGGGAAATCCAAGCTCTCCTGTGTCAATACCCCCTGGTTTTTGAAGAGCCAAAGGGACTGCCCCCACAAAGGGAGGGTCATGATCACAGAATCAGCCTCAAACATGGTTCTGAGCCTGTAAACATAAGGCCATACAGGGCTCCGATGGTCCAAAAGGATATCATTGAATCCTTAACGAAAGAACTAATGGAAAACGGGGTTATTAGGCACAGCACCAGTCCATATGCCTCCCCTGTTGTGCTAGTGAAGAAAAAAGATGGCTCATGGAGGATGTGTGTGGATTATAGGGCCCTTAACAAGCAGACTATCAAGGATAAATTCCCAATTCCCTTGATAGAAGAGTTACTAGATGAGTTACATGGGTCTAAGTATTATTCAAAGATCGATTTGAGGGCTGGGTTCCATCAAATAAGAATGGCTCCGGAAGATGTGTATAAAACTGCTTTTAGGACCCATAATGGTCACTATGAGTACCTAGTTATGCCTTTTGGTTTAACGAATGCACCATCAACGTTTCAAAGCCTCATGAACAAAATCTTTCAGCCTTATTTACGAAGATTTGTGCTTGTGTTTTTTGATGATATCTTAATCTATAGTACGGGGTGGGATGAGCATTTAAAGCATCTTGATCTGATTCTTCAACTTATGGAGGATAACAGCCTATATGCCAAGGGTAGCAAGTGTTCCTTTGGAGCTATCAAATTGGAATACCTTGGGCATATTATTTCCAGAGATGGGGTGGCTACCGACCCTGCTAAGATTGCTGCTGTGATGGAATGGCCTGCTCCAAAGACGCTAAAACAGCTAAGGGGCTTCCTAGGTCTCACTGGGTACTATAGAAGGTTCATCAAAGGGTATGGGATGATCAGTAAACCCTTGACTGGATTGCTGAAGAAGAATGCTTTTAAATGGCAAGAGTTGTCACAAAGGGCATTTGAAGAATTAAAACAGGCCATGACATCTGCACCGGTGCTGGCCATGCCTAATTTCAACCAGCCCTTTATAATTGAAACTGATGCTTCAGGAAATGGCATAGGGGCAGTTCTAATGCAAAACAACCATCCTATTGCATTTATTAGTAAAGCTCTTTCTCCTAAACACCAAGCCATGTCTGTGTATGAGAAGGAACTCCTTGCCATAATACATGCTGTGACCAAGTGGAGTCAATATTTGATAGAAGGGAGATTTATAATCAAGACTGATCATCAAAGCCTCAAATACCTTCTTGATCAGAGGATAACTAACCCACTCCAGCAAAAATGGTTAGCCAAATTACTTGGGTATGACTATGAGATCATGTATAAAAAGGGAAAGGAAAATATAGTGGCAGATTGTAACAACCCGGATTACAAAATAAAGGAAAAACATAACATAAATGAATATCAGAGTGTAACTCAATGATAACTGGGTTAAGGTGGCGGAAACACCTTACCCAAATCCGGATCGATACTCAAAATCGAAAACCAAACTAATACATTATTCAAAGGTTCTTAAAAACTTAAAACAAAGGTCCTAAACAATTTATTAAGCTCTCTTCGCACATTCCCCAAGCAAGCATCAACCAAACAGCGACCACCTGAACAACCTGAGAAGGGGGTCGACAATCAGTCGGGAGTAACTAGATGCTCTCCCAGTCATGTTTACAACAAATGAATGTAACCAACAATCATTAACAATTGAAATGCAAAAGAAGTAAACATGTGAGATCATCTATACTCATGAAAGTCCAATCAAACTTACCATCATTTGAAGACACAATACTGCAATCATGTGAAGATATAAACGAGACATGACATGAAAGCAAACTTACCATACCATGATATTCTCAACACCAGACCAATGAACCAAACGAACCTATAGACCATATGCGACCACTAGACCATGAACACTTACAACCCAAGTAACTCACGACTCATAGTAACATAAGGCACAATGCTAGCAATAAAGCGTAGCGAATATGGTGACACACAATCCATTGTAACAGAAGGCACAAAGCTATCATCAAAGCATAGCGAATAGAGCGAACGCCCGTTAGAGCGTATCACCACTGCCTCTAACTTATCAGAGCGTATCACCACTGCCTCTGACTGACGGAGCGTATCACCACTGCCTCCATCGGTGTGGAGCGTATCACCACTGCCTCCACGGTACTATGTATAGCGTATCACCACTGCCTATGTGCCTAAGACCTGGCCAGACCTCTCGATGCAATAACTGTACACCGAACGACACTCGGGACCCAGAACGTATAACTGACGAATCTGGCCACCCCCGAACATAGACCAAAATAAATCCCACATCAATGGGTGGCGTTAGTTCATTCCGATAGTATATAACTGATACTACCGTCATCTATTCAAACTAGCAGACAACAATGCACAGTATAACTGACTGTACTAACATGCGTGAATACCATCACGACTCAACCCAGTAGAACATCATAACAGACTGTCCTAATATCAAATGCATAGAAGTATCCAACGGCATATGCAAACACAATATTATACAGTCACTGAACACAACTCAACATGTGATTCAAGTATAAACAACCAAAGTTATAGTAACTTTAACTATAACATAAGTAATGGATGCGAGGTTATACTAACCTCAACTATAACCTCCACATATGGCTTGAGGTTATAGTAACCTTAGCCAAACCTTGACACGAACCTAAAGTTATACTAGCACCAACCATAACCTTGAGTCATACCTCAGGTTTATGTTAGTCTCAGCTATAACTTTAACTCGTAATTCAAAGTTATATTAGCTTCAGCTATAACTTTAACTCGCAACCCAAAGTTATACTAACATCAGCTATAACTGTGACTCGCATTTAAGGTTATACCTCTTCAGCCATAACTTTGAGTAATACTCAAGGTTATACTAGTTTCAGCTATAACCTTGAATCATATTTTCAAGGTTACACATACTTCAACTATAACCTTGAGCAATGCTCTTGGCCGTTCGCCACGCCGTCATCTAGGGTTTTCCTCGCGAACCCTAGTTGCGCACACGACACCCATAACGACTTATCAACACATTACAATCCACAATTACGATAATAACACATACATAAATATATGGAGCACAAATAAATCATGACAATAAATAATCAAACATGTACTAATCGTACAAACAATCATTAAATCATATTAACTACATCAATTGGCATAAACACAATTAAAAGAGAAACACCTAGTTACCTTTTTAGCAATTAATGAAAACCTTCGTAAAGAATACGACCAACAAAGCCTTGTCTCCAACACGTGTCAATAACCCCGAAAATGAACTTTAACGAAAGCGGAAATCCAAATACTTGTGATAGACATTGTACCAAACCATCACTCTTTCGAAAACGCCAAAAAGAAAGACTTCTTCTTCTTTAAACACAAAACAAGAGACCCAAAACATAGGTCTAAAGGTCCATACAAATAATTACCAATAAAATATTTTGAATAGATTTTATTGTAGAGGTAAGAGCAAGGATTGTGAAAATATAATTTATGTATGAGTTTAGAAGAATAAAAGATATTCAACAATGGAGTTAAAGGGAGAAAAGAGAACAAAAGAGAGAAATCGAAGAAGAGAGGCGCGGCAAGCTTCACGCACGAAACAAAGATTTGACCTAGTTGCTTGCTAGGTTAAATTCTATTTATAAGGAGATTAACTAATGGGCTTTTGGTCCATTAGCTCATACAATGGATTATCTGATTACAAATTGGATTGAACCATATTAAAACGTAAAGAGAACTTAAAATAGAAAAGTAATTATTAAATTAAAATAATAAAATTGTGCACGGACATTTTAACCCATCCAAAAGTAGATTAAACGAAAATAATAAAAATAGGAAACGGAAACTATAAATATATATTTCCAAAATTCATTTATAAACTTCGAAATAATTAATTAAATAAAATACTTTTATAATAAAATATTATTATAAAATACGAGGTGTTACACAGATGCTTTATCAAGGGCCACAAGTTCAGAATTGTCTCAATTGCATATTAGTACTATTAGTACTAATTTATATGCACTCTTGCAACAAGCTTGGAAGGAGGACCCTTTGTTGGCCTCTTTAATTAAGGACTTACAGAATAACCCTAATTCCCACAAGTTTTTCTCGTGGCGTGGTGAACAGCTCAAAAGAAAGGGCAAGTTGGTGGTTGGTAACCATGAGAATTTACAGCACAAAATCATTTCCCTGATGCATGATACTCTTCAAGCAGGGCACTCAGGTATAGAGGCCACTTACCAAAGGATCAAACAGAGATTTTATTGGAAGAAAATGAAAAGGGATGTGCAAGACTACATTCATAAATGCCCTATCTGCCAACAGTGTAAGTATGACGCAGCAGCTTATCCAGGGAAGTTACAGCCGCTGCCCATTCCTGCTACTCTATGGACGGAAATCAGCATGGATTTCATAGATGGGCTCCCTAAGTCTATGGGAAAGGATTCAGTACTTGTGGTGGTTGACAGGTTATCAAAAGCCGCTCACTTTGTCCCCCTGAAACACCCTTACTCCTCTATAGATGTTGCTCAAGCTTATTTTGATTTCATTTATAAACTCCACGGTATGCCACAAAGTATTGTCTCAGATAGGGATTCAATTTTCATGAGTAATTTCTGGAAGGACCTCTTTGCTGTGCAAGGGGTAGATCTCAGTATGTCTTCAGCCTACCACCCACAATCAGATGGGCAAACAGAAGTTCTCAATAGGTGCTTAGAGACCTACCTAAGGTGCTTTTGCAATGAGAGTCCTACGGACTGGTGTAAATGGCTCCCATCAGCAGAATATTGGTATAATACCTCATACCACACATCTCTGAAAGCCTCACCTTATGAAGTCATGTATGGGCAGCCACCCCCCATACACTTGCCATACCTAGCTGGAGAGAGTAAAGTGGATGCAGTAGATAGATGCCTCTTGGACAGAGAAGAGGCCTTACAAGCCATCAAGCTCAACTTGGCTAGGGCACAAAATCGAATGAAGCAACAAGCAGATAAGAAGAGGAGTGACAGAGAGTTTATGCCAGGTGACTTTGTCTATCTAAAGTTACAGCCATACAGACAAACTTCCATTGCTCAAAGAGGCAACCAGAAACTAGCAAAGAGGTACTATGGTCCCTATAGAATCTTAAGCAAAGTTGGACCAGTTGCCTACAAGCTAGAGCTGCCACCATCTGCTAAAATCCACCACACCTTTCATGTTTCGATGCTGAAAAGATGTTATGGCATCCCACCTTCCACACCCAGCTACCCTGAGGACCAGGCTGCACAGAAGATACCTGAGCTGATACTTGCTCGAAAAACAGTCAAGAGAGGTAGAATTACTGCTACAAAGGTGTTGGTTAAGTGGCAAGATTCTGAAATTGAGGATGCAACCTGGGAGTTTCTTTATGATCTACAGCACAGACATCCTGGTTTTGATCCTTGGGGTCAAGGATCTTTGGAAGGGGAAGGTAATGATGCAACTCTATCTATAATCACACTGAATTTGACTCAAGGAGAGGATGATCAAGGAATTGGCGCGTATAACCATCTTACAAAATTAGAGGGAAGACAGTCCACTAATCACATGGGAAGAATGATGAGTCACCATAAGATAAGTGTTAAGGATCCTACAATGCCAACTAAGAGAATTATGGCCGTTGCAGCACATGGAGGAAGTACACCACCAAATTAGCATCTTATTTGGTTATGAATTTTTGTGTGTAGGAAATATGCACAGGCCAAAGGAAGTAGCTCTGATGACCAAATGATGCAACCTAGATATTAATATGAACAAAAAGAGTTAGAGAATTAAAGCAAATGAATGATAGACGTATTGTACTGAAATTATCTGACAAAAAGCTGTTCAATTTATGGTAATTGATAGGCTTTTGAAAAATAAGAAATGCAGCAACTGTGAATTAGAAAGTTGCTTGGTTTCTTACCAAAACTGTAACAGAGAATTAAGCAAGGGAAAATGGTAATTTCATTAATGGTAATCAACTCCATTACATTAAGCACTATTTATAACTCTAATGGCTAGGAAATGCCAACTAAGTGGACAGCTGTGATTTGGATTATTCATAACCAAATAAGATGCTAATTTGGTGGTGTACTTCCTCCATGTGCTGCAACGGCCATAATTCTCTTAGTTGGCATTGTAGGATCCTTAACACTTATCTTATGGTGACTCATCATTCTTCCCATGTGATTAGTGGACTGTCTTCCCTCTAATTTTGTAAGATGGTTATACGCGCCAATTCCTTGATCATCCTCTCCTTGAGTCAAATTCAGTGTGATTATAGATAGAGTTGCATCACAAAATAACTCCGTATTAGGAATATTAATAATAGTTGGGCCTCAACCATCATCTTAAGGTTTTGGTTGAGACGGTTCATCTATCATGGTATCAGAGCCAATGTGACAGAAGGTTACGGGTTCGAATCCTGGCAACCTCAAAACCCCTCGAAAACTCACACAGTGGAAACCCAACACACGGTATGGGGGGCCCGTACAAACTAACCACTCTTCAAGCCCAATGGACATTCGAGTGAGGGAGCGTATTAGGAATATTAATAATAGTTGGGCCTCAACCATCACCTTAAGGTTTTGGTTGAGACGGTTCATCTATCACTCCATACTTGCATTGGTGCAGTATATGAAACTTAAAAGTAAAGATAAGTTCTCACCTGACTAAATGGGCTGAATAGCTGTCTTAGTTCTTTTTCTGTTGCCTCAAATGCTACATTTCTTACTACTCCCTCCTATCCAAGATAAGTGTCCCGTTTGCCATTTTTCTTTATTCGTCAAAGTGTCCCGTTTGGTACTATTTGGACGGTTTTATTACGTTTTTACCCTTCCCTATTTACATTTATTACCCACTTACCAACCCCTAACCCAATAGAATATCTTCTCTCTCCAATCTAAATACCCTTACCCTACCCAAAATACACAAACCATAAATTCTCGACTCACTACCAAACGGGACACTTATCCCGGGTAGGAGGGAGTATTATTTTCGTTGAGCTTCTATCATTGCCGGCTTTATTTGAGACCTTATCGGATTTTTTGGCATGACAGATTTCAAAAATTAAGGCTCTGTTTGGCAAAACGAGCTGAAAAGCTACCTGAAACCTGAAAAGGTACCTGAAAACTGAAAAGATAGCTGAAAACTGAAAAGGTAGCTGATAAGATAGCTGAAAATTAGGAGCTGATAAGCTGACTGATTATATAAAAAACTGTTTGACAAACTAGCTGAAAAGGTAGATTATTTTAGTGAAATGACAGAAAAGGATATAATAATTATTTAATATATTATAGATGGAAGGGTAAAAATGTAATATAACCTAGAATCAGTTACCTGAAATCTAAAATGCTACCCCAGGTAGCATTTCATTTCAGGTAGCTTATTTGATCAAATTAGCTACTTGCCAAACACTCCCAAAAAAATAAGCTACCTGATTCTTTTGGCAAAAAAGCTACTTCGGGCAAATCAGGTACCTGGAGTGCGCTGCCAAACAGAGCCTAAGGCATGCCCGTCCAAAGTTGTTCCCTATGAAAAATCATCATATCAGATATTTGTTACACCAACTCCGGGGCACTAGAATGCGGAAGGTAACTGACAACTGAAAGAACTTACTACTGTTCGTATACAAAATGCTTCACTTACCTGTAAATCCTGACAAACATGGGCAGGTAACACGTAAAATTTATATGCCCGTTATTATGGCAACCATGCCCATTATCACAAATTCTCATTTGCGACGGCGGTATCCGTCACAAACTTGTGACAGATACCGTTTCTTCTCATAAAATACACATTTTTTCTCTCTTTCCGACATTATTTGTGTGGTCCCCTTTCTCATAAAATATGAGTACAAATGGTGAGCCAGCAAGACTTATTAGCTCATTATTGGTCCATATTCTAAAAAATTTCCATTCATTTTCGTCTTTTTTGGCGTTTCTTATTTCAAACTTAAATCTCAATTCTCAATCATGAATGAGAGCATGACAACATGATACTCGCTTTTTTTTTTCTTTTTTATTTTGCTGAATTGAATTGAACTGAACTGAATTTATATGAGATTTAGGAGTCTTTTGATTCGCAATAAATATAAACTTGAAAATCACGTAAATTGTTTAAATGTTGTTTGGTTGAATGCGACAACAAGACATTAGCAGATACTACCCCTTTCGCATTCAACTGTTTTACTTTGCTCTTGGCACAAAGCAGCATACAATTAGATCACGTCTAATTAGAAATAATGAATTTAGTACAATGCCACTTTTGCAATACACGAGTATTTTTAATCCCAAATTAAAATTATAGCATCGTCTATAAAAAAAAAAATTAAGTAGCTAGAAGAATAACATTCTTATTAATTAAAAAATGAGTATAAATTTTATAAATTAATCATAATTGTAGATAACGATAATAGGAGCAACAAGAAAACAAACTAAACCCAACAACTAAATGATTGTGACCTCATCCCCGTGCGATATAATTCCGCGCTCAGATATTGGCTGATTGAAGTGTGATACATGCCGGTGGTGAGTGAAAAGAAAACCATCTCACTGCCAATTCGGTTCGGTAGATAAATTCTATTCTTGGTGCTGTTATCTTTTGTTGATATCGAAAACGATGATGCCGGACTTACAAATAGCATATAATCGCCTAAGTCATGTAGTTCAATCCAATTGTTACCTAAAGTATCAAACTTGAACACTTGAACTATTTCTCCATCTTTTTCAATGAAAACAGAAATAAGTTGGTTATCAAGCTCAACTAACTGGCATGAATTTATTAATATCCCATTTGGTACGGGACCCTTATGAACCCTCCAACTCCAACTCCATTCATCTTCACCCTCGTCCACCTCCTCCACCTCGTCCACCTTTGTAAGAACTCCGAGATTACCATTCCCGCCTAGAAAATAAAATGCTCCATCATGGTACTTCGGACTAGAATTTTCGTTATTGTGAAATTCAATGTCAGAGTCAACATCAATATGATCATACCCCCATTCGTCATCCCTGGCTTGAAGGTAGTGAATTCCTACCCAACTATTCGCCGCGAGAATTCCTACGGTCAGACAATCGGGAGAAGTAGGACAGGTAGAGAATGCTAAGCTTGAAAGGGTGGACATCTTATCATTCGAAGGATATTTGTAGCTCTTCCCTTTAAAAGGATTAAAGCATTGTAAAAGATTTCCCTCAATTTGCAAAAGTAACCAACCATCCTTACAAAACTCAATTGTTGATAACATATCGGGTGGATGAGGCATCATGACTGTTTGACATATATTTTTTAATGGATCCCATAGTTCACAAACGCCGGCTTTGGTATTCTTGAGCGACATGAATAACGGATACGAACAATTGGATCTCCATTGGGGACGAGGTATGATAGAGCGCAATATCTTGCAGGTGCTGCGAAGATTCACGTAGTCAAACAAATGTAAATACTCTGCTACCAATCTTATCATGTCTGAGGGAAGTTGACAAAATAAAAACATTGTTGGTCCATCCATCTTCGTCTCATCTAATTCTTCCATAGGCTTAATATTTCTAATATCCCCACAACTCCCGAGTTTTTTCGGCCATAAACCGCGAAAATTGTGAGGCATGAACCAAGTAGGACTATAAAAAATTTCAAGCATATTGGGATAAGGATTCAAGGACGTGTAACTATCATCTTGTAGGCGGTATTGATGCACGAGCGATTCTATTAGGGGTAGTTATGTAAATACAATTTCCTTCGATTCCCGGACATGAGGCGTCTGCCCAACACCAAGTGGAACAAGAGTTGCCTAATAAAAACGCGCGATCACCTAACGATTCCACCTGAATCCATTTCATTTGGGGCAAATCCAATCTCCAAACATAAACCTTTACACAATGTCGTAAACATCTTTCTCATACGATTGTCGGAGCAATATGTGTATATTATACCATATACCACAAACTTCAACCAAAAAATCTCTTCTATATGGGCAAAAACTGATATCGACACACTCAACAATTGCTTCGAAAACGACCATATCCGAGCTACTATCAGTATCACTATCACTATCAGTAACGTTTATCCGGCCAAGGGTTTTTGAGTAACGTACTCCATCAATGTCTTTCACTAAAGCAATTCCGTATATGTACCCGTTGAAAGCAGCCGCTGTGATAATATAATACACGGCTTCACCATTATGCTCAACACTTTGTTTGACCCATTTACACCCGTCCCTCATCGGACTAAATGAAAACACTACCTCTCGAAAAATCAAAAAAACTATACCGTCAGGTGGTGACATGAACGTGCAGATGGGTTTTTCTTGCTCGGGTGGGTCTAATAACTCGGGGAGATTTAAGCATTGTCGGGAGATCGGATTCCAAAGAGAATACATTAACTGGTTTTCTCGTTCTTGTAGGATTAACCAACCTTGATTGCAACCTCGAATATACTTGCCATTTAATTCAGAAATCGTCTGTGTATAAGATTGATTATTCATGGAACAGAATGTAATTTGATTTTCGAGTTCCGACTCGTCTGTAAGAATCAACCATGGTGCTTCATCTAGGGATGGTAGACTACACATATCATCGTTTGCCATGGTTTTTCTATGAATATGAAAGAGGTTTAGGGTTTAGGGTTTAGGGTTTACAAATAGATTATAAACTCTGTATATATATAGTGAGTCCATATTCCTAAACTTTACCGTATCAGGAAACTTTTTTATGGTAATTATCTGAGATTAGGAATCTGGTATTGGCCGGTGTTCAAATTAAATTAGGAAACGGATTAAACTTTCCATAATTAACAACAACAATTTAAACAATCGGATATAGGACGTTTTTTATGGTAATTATTTGGTATTAGGAATTCGGTGCTGAGCGGTATCCAAATTAATTTAGGAGACGAGTTAATCTTTCCATAATTAAGAACAAAGGTATATATATATATATTCGATAGTAATAAGGTAACGTAATTTACGCCTTTACTGTATATTTAAACAAGCTAGACATGTCAAATTGTTAATCTAAAACTTTCCAATAATTTTACTGAAACTTATTATATAAATAAATTACCAAATTTTACGATATAATTTTTTTATTAAAAAACTTCCTTCTAGGTAGCCGTAAGTCCGTAACCAGTCTAATTAACATTATCGAGGCATTTATAAATTGTTCGATTACAATTAACTAACACTCTTAAAGTACAATCTTATCTATATTAAAACAAAATCATTTTAAGCAATTTGGTGCATCCACCTCATCCTCCACCAACATATTATTTGCATTAGTGGTAGGGCCCGTTGAAGAAAAAGAAAATAATTAAAAGAAAAAAAAAAGTGGTAGACGCAACCGCAATTTACGTTATTTGTCATTCTTCAAATTTGGCAACTATTATTTGCATTTTGATTTTTTTTATAAGATACGAATAAATCAAATAAAAGTGTATTATCAAAATAATACTGAGAATTAAACAAATAAATAAATAAATTTTGCTCCATCAACTAAATGTCAATTACAGTAAGTGCATCCGATATACTTCGTATTACCTCCAATTTTATAGTTTATGAGCATTATAGTAAAGTTTTTGAGTTTTGCTTTAGAAATTATGAGTTTTCCAATAAAGTTTTTGTGTTTATTTATTTAAACATTAAACTTAAAAAAATCACAATAATACTCAAAAATATTACATATAAGTTTAGTTCAATTAGAGTTATGACGGAAAAAAACTAAAATATAACTTATAAATTTTAATATGCTCAAAAAATACATATTTGCTCAAAAACAAATAAAGTTTGAGGTAATAAGCCCAAAAAAAGACATATATGCTCAAAAAATACAAAATTGTAGGTACTACATTCGATTTATGTTCCTTTTTCTCTGTCAATTAAGTACAATTTATTGACAACAATACAAAAAATAAAGATAGATACAATATTTTGTTAACGAATGCAATATTATTATGGCAATTATAGTGTTTTTTTAAAATTATACACTATACTATTTAAATATTACATAAAAATTGGCAAATTTAGTATACCACATCAATATATTACTATCAATAAATCACAAGATTCACGACTCTTCAAATCGAAAAAAAACTTTTGAATAAGACTTGGATTAAATAAAATAATTTATGAATCCGATTATGGGCCTGATATGTCGTGAATATTATTATGACTCATGATGTTATAAGGTTTATTATTGGGTCGGATTTTTGAGTTACCATTGAACAAAGATGTTATTTTTTAGCGTGTTTCAGTTCGTTTTTTTGGTCGATTTTTTTCCTTTTTCCAAGTTTATATAGCGCATATCATACTAATGGCCGAGATGCATATCTTCATAAGGCCATGCATTTTACCCGTCATTAAAAGAGAATAAAAATTCATACACATTCAAGATAACGTTTTTAAATTAATATTTTTTTTATTACCTATTGGTGTATAACTGTATATTAGTATTAAAAGGATTGTATAGAAAATATGTCAACACTCAAAAAAACTTATTCATGTCTATTTATACTTTATGATAATAACAATGAATAAAATTGCATACCCGTGCAATTTGCACGGGTATAAAACTAGTACTTAATAAAAATTCGGATCTTAAAACAAACCCTTAACCAGCTAGATAATCAAAGTATCGAACCGACTTAATTATGGGTTACTTTGAGTGCAACAGGTTAGTAATTATGGGTTAATTAATGTTAAAATCAGTCATGGCTGGGGACACTTGACACATTAATTGTCACTTTCGCTTAGAGCTGTCCAAATGCGGGTTTGGGCAGCGGGTTGGGCCAAAATAGCGGGCCACTTCTCCTAGCCCTTACCCGCCCAACTTCTAAATTCGGGTAACCCGTGGCTTGATGAGCTCATATTTTTCTGTTAACTTTTGAAATTAATTAATTAAGTAATTAACAACGCGATAAACTTGCAAAGCCGATATTGAATTAAGTTTTTAGTTCTTAACATTAATACACAAAATAAAAGAACGACTAACATGGTCATCTGAATATAAGTTCCAAAATCCAAGCAAGAGTAAAAACAAGCAAAAATTAATTATATACTAATTGCTCATATTATTTTAGCGGGCCGGATGGGCACCCGCTTTACATTTCTCTTGTCCGTGCCCGGCCCATTTACTAAAATGGGTTGGACCGGGTTAGCCCTTGGCCCATTTTTTCAAGAAAATGATGTCCAAGCCCAGTAAAAATTTGGGCCGGATGGCCCAAATATTCGTATGTTCAGAAAGCAAATAGAGTTCGAGTTAATAAGCTCAAAAAAAAATACTCATATGCTCAAAACAAATAAAGTTTGAGATAATAAGATTAAAAAATACTTATATGCTCAAAAACAAAAAAAATCTGAGAAATATATCCGAGGCATGTTCTTTTTTCTCGTTAGAAGTTAGGCGATGTATATGGGTCGGAACTATAAAGTTGCAAACTTGTAGGGTGTTGCTCATTCATATACATCATTTACTCAATTATATACACATTTCCCATTTTACCCCTTTCATTCAACCCTCATTTTTTCAATTTTTTTCTCACTGTAATCAACCCTTTAATTTCTCCCACCGTCTCAACCACCATCCCTGCCACCGCCATCCAACCACTATCCCTCCGAGGCTCCGATAAATGATATTGTCGATCATATAATTAATCAGGTTGTTGAACGGATCGAACAAATTATGAGCAAATCTACCCCTGCTACCGCCTACCGCCATTTCTAGGTATTATCTTCATTCCTTCTCGATCTGCTCAATTACTCTTTAATTTGCGATTAATTTACAGGTAATTTCGTCAATTCAATCTACTACTTCATGCGCATTAATCGACTTTTGTTGATTTCAGTGTTCTTGATTTTCGAAACGGAATTAGGACCAGAAAAATCCCGTAAAAATAACAATAAATAAATAATCTGTAATACATAAATATTTTATTTTTAGCTACATCGACCGTGTCCGTAGTTTAAAAACAAAAGGGAAAAAACAACACACACATGAAACTAAGCAAGAAGCAAAATGGGTTAACATAAGGATCAAGGTCGGATAGGCACAACTATGGGTGTAACCGAGACGAGACGAGTTCATTAACACCCTCGAGGTCCCTTCATGCCTAGAATACACACGTTATTGGATGATTCACCATTAATCCACCGGTTAAATGTTGCCCCAAAACTATTATGATCACCTGATGGCAGGGCCGAACCTAAGATTGAAAAATTAGGGTAGCATAAATATTAAGTAATTTTTCTATAAAAATGAAATTCGCGAAAAATGTGCTAAACATATAAAAATACAAATACAAACACAAACACAAACGCACGACAAACAATCAAATGAACGGTCGATACTAACTTAAACTCATTTTTTAAGTAACAATTTTGCTTTTATTTTATTTTGCAGCTATAATTTTGATATAGCTTTGTCATACAAAAATCGCTCCGTGATATTTTAAGGTTCACATACAGAAATCGCTCCGTGATATTTTAAGGTTCACATTATAATTCGATAACTTATCTTATTTTACACGGTTTAAAAAAAATTTACAAAAAAATCCATACTCCTCCTTGATATGCTACCGAAAATTGGGAAAAAAGAATTGCTTATTGACTTATAGGAGTCTCGAACACAGGTTCTATAGATAGGGGTACTAAAATTTTACTGCTAAGCTATATCACTTTTATTGATATAATAATGCCTTCGGTTGTACTTATTTCTCAACTGAGGTAGCGAAATAACATCATCTAAACTTATTTTTTTTTATTTTGGGGTAGCGGTCGATACCCCTTGCTACCTACTGGATTCGCCCATGGTCACTTAATTGAACTTTTTATTGAAAGTTTATTGATCGTTAATTAGTTCTAGTTGTTACATTGTTTGTGTATGTAGAGTTTGAGGAAGAAATTGAAATTAATGATAACTCCAACAGAAATGATGAGGAGAGTTCTCCGGAAAACAACAAGTCTTGCTTGTGACGGGCTAATTGTTAGAATATAAAAGTTTATTTACGGGCTAATTGTTAGAATATAAAAGTTTATTTAGTTAAAAGTTTGTTAAGAAGTCGTTAAGTTAGCTACAGATGTACATTGTAACTAACTCAAGTTTACACTAATCCCGTCACAAGTTTAAAAAGGAAGAGAGGACAAAGTGGGCATCCTTCATGTGTTTTTCCACTTATCACCTATCATGGGAATTTTGTGAGAGTAAACGATATCCGTCACAACCTTGTGACGGATATCGCCGTCACAAATGAGAATTTGTGTAAAAAAAGAAAAGGAAAATCTTGGGTATCGAACCATATCATTATTATGGAGAAGAAGGCATAAAATGGGGTAATGACTATTACTAGTACCTGTAAGTATGGTAAAGATGCTAGTTATAATGCTGATTCTCATTGTTAGAATCTTCGAATTATATCGAGAAATACAGGTAAAACTATAAAGTAACTTAATAAAAACAAATGATTGAAATTTTATTAATAAAATTACAATTAAGACCTTAAGTACGAACATTAACGTAAATTAAAGCCAACAACAAAATGATTGTGATCTCATGCCATAAAAATCATTGTTAAGCTGTTGACCGATTGAAGTGTGATAAATGCCGGTGGTGAGCGAATAGTAGACCATTGCATTACCAAAACGTTTTGTTAGATAGATTCTATTCTTCATACTGTTATCTTTCGTTGATATCGAGAACGATGACGCCCTACTTACAAATAGCATATAATCCCCTAAGTTGTCTAATGCAACCCAACCATTACCTAATGTATCAAACTTGAACACTCGAATCGCCTTTCCCTCTTCTTCTTCGATGAGAATAGATATTAGTTGGCCATCTAGCTCAACTAAATGACACGAATTAAGTAATATGTCGTCTGCCAATGGACCCTCGTGAACCTTCAAACTCCAACTCCATTCTCCGTCTTCTTCGTCCACCCTTTTAAGAACTCCGAGATTACCATTCCCGCCTAGAAAGTAAAATGCTCCGTCATGGTATTTTGGACTAGAAATTATATTACTTTCAAATTTGGTGCCCGTTTCAGAGTCAAAGTCAATTGACTCGTACACCCATTCGTCATCCCCAGCTTGAAAGGAAAGGATTCTAACCGAATCGCTCGCGAAAATTCCTACGGTGAGACAATCGGGAGAAGTGGGACATGTCGAAAATGCTACACTTGAAAGGTGGGGAATAATGCAATGAGAAGGATATTTGTAGCTCTTTCCCCTAAAAGGGTTAAAACATTGTAAGAAGTTTCCCTCAATTCGCAAAAGCAACCAACCATCCTTATAAGACTCAATTGTCGATGACATATCGGGTGGATGAGGTATCATGACTGTTTTACATATATTTTGACATGGATCCCATAGTTCACAAAGGCCGGCTTTGGTATTCTTGAGCGACAGGAATAACGGATACAAACAATTGGATCTCCATTCGGGACGAGGAATAATAGTGCGCAATATCTTGCACGTGGTGCGGAGATTCATGTAGTCAAACAAATGCAAATACTCTGCTACCGATCTCAACATGTCCGAGGGAAGTTGACAAAATAACGATGACGTTGGCCTGTCCATCTTCATTTCATTTGAGTCTTCAGTTTGTTCGATATTATTAATATCTTCTGATATTCTAAGCCTGTCAGGCCACAATAATCTGGTAAAATTTCGGGGCTTGAACCAAACAGGCCTATCGAAAATTTCGAGAATATTGGAATACGGAGTCAAGAAAATGTAACTATCATCTTGTAGGCGATATTGATGCAAGGTGAAACTCCGGCGGCTAAGAATATAAAGACAATTCGCTTCTATTCCCGGAAGAGATGTATCCGCCCAGCACCAAGTGCAACAATTGGTACCTAATAAAAACGCACGATCCCCTAACGATTCCACCCGACTCCATTTCATTTGGGGCAAATCCAATCTCCAAACATAGGCCTTTAAAATGTCATAATTGTCTATCTTGTACGGATGTTGACGGCTGAGTTTTTGTACAACATACAATATACCACAAACTTCAACCAAGAAATGATTTATATATGTCCCGTATGACCATGAGTTAAAAATGACACTCAAACATGGAGGTCGTATCTCTAATGGTTCAAAACGGACCATATTCGAGCTATTATCACTACCGCTAACCTTTATCCGGGCAAAGAAGACATTGTTTTCGTCTACCCTTACACCTTGCAAATATATGTCCCCGTTGAGAGCAGCAGCTACGAGAAGTTTCACATGTTGACCATTATGAAAAAGACTTTGTTTGACCCACTGACAATCATCCTTCATCGTTGGCCGACATGAAAACATTACGCTTTCAAAAATCAACAAAAACACACACGAGGCGTTACCGTTATCATCAGGCGGTGACGTGAAAATACAGACAGGCGGTGGTTGTTGTTCTTCTTCCTCATATAAGTCTAATAACTCGGGGAGATTTAAGCATTGTCGGGAGATCGGATTCAAAAGAGAATACCTAAACCGGTTTTCTCGTTCTTGCAGGATTAACCAACCTTGATTGCAACCTAGAATATACTTGCCATTTAATTCAGAAATCGTCTGTGTATAAGATTTATTATTCATGGAACAGAATGTAATTTGCTTTTCGAGTTCCGACTCGTCGGTAAGAATCAACCATGGTGGTAGACTACACATATCATCGTTTGCCATGCTTTTTCTATGAATATCAAAGATGGTTTAGGGTTTAGGGTTTAGGGTTTACAAACAGATTATAAACGCTGTATATATAGTGAGTCCATATTCCTAAACTTTACCGTATCAGGAAACTTTTTTATGGTAATTATCTGAGATTAGGAATCTGGACTCATGGAGTTTGCCTAAACTTTATCTTATTCGGATTTTGTTTATGGTAATTATCTGGGGTTAGGAATTCGGGGTTGGGCAATATCCATATTAAATTAGGAGACGAATATATGACGTTTTTTTTTTGGAAATTATCTGGGATTATGAATTCAGTGTTAAGCTGTATCCAAAGATATGAATCTGTTTGGTAAACCGCATATTAGCCAAATTTTTCACATATTTGAGAGATTTAGCCGATTTGACTTACCAATATGCTGTTTAGGGTATTTGGTTAATGACATATTGAAATTGTATATCGTGGTCCAATATGCTATTGGATTAGTATATTAGAAAGAAAAAAATTGTCTTATTTACCCTCTTAATAAAATACTAATATTCCTTTTATATATTTAATAAATAATTTTTTCATATACTCATATGTGCTAAATCATTCTGCTAGTCAAATCTGCTTTTTAAATCTGTTTCTGCCAATATTAATCCGCTATTTACCAAACATAACCTATATTCGATAGTAATAAGGAAATTTATGGTATATTCAATCCGAGCTAGACATGTCAAATTGTTAATACAAAACTTTCCAATAATTTTACTGAAACTTATTATATAAATAAATTTCCAAATTTTCCGATATGATTTTTATTAGAAAAACTTCTTTCTATGTAGCTGCAGCCTGCAAGTCCGTAACCAGTCTAATTAACATTATCGAGGCATTGATAAACTGTTCGATTACAATTAACTAACTCTCTAACTATACTTAATAAAAATTCGAATCCTAAAACAAACCCTTAACCAACTAGTTAATCAAATTATCGAACCGACTTGATAGTATAAAATAATATATCGAATTCGGTGTACGAAAAAGAATTTCGAGAAAATAGAAATACAACATAAAAAACCGAAAAACTCGAAAATAGGAATATCTCAAAACTTTATTAGTCCAAAGTGGTCACAGGTCAAAAGGAAAATAATTGACTGCGTTTAGTAATTCTAATTATTGAAAAGCGTAAAACCCTCGCACGAAAATGGGAGCTTCCTGCAATGGCGACAGCGCAGGATTTGTATCAATGCGAAACGCTCCAATAATGTCGCAGGATCTTACTTCTTCTAAGCATATCCATGATAATATCCATGGCAATATATACCTCGAACCGGTATTACTTTTTTTTCCTTATTTTTTTCCCGTAATTTTATGATTTTTGGTGTTGTTCAATTGATTTGTTTTTCTCCATATTTAATTGCGCTAATTTTATCGATTAGTTTTATAATTTTGAATGTGTCATTGCTGATTTTGCTGTAATTTATAGTGATTGATTGATTGCTGAAGAGTGTGTTTAGTATGAATTGGTTGATGGTTTTGGAAGCTGATTTTAAACATGGAGAATTATTGGTTAAGACGGTGTTAAGTTAACACGATACTCGCTATTGATTTAGATAAGGACGAAATGAAAGGAATTTTTGAGACGGTTTTAAGCAAGACCTACAATTTAAGCTAAATTGGCTTACATTAGAACAGTTGATGGAACATAATTATTGTTCTAGCAGGAAAACTCGTCGAAATTCTATTGTTAAGTACTCCCTCCGACCCAGAATAAAGGTAACATGAGTAAAATGGAGAATTTTAGAAAAGGTGGAAAAAGGAGGGGGAAGGAGGGAAAAAATAGGTGGAATATGTAATTGTGGGTTGGTAGGTGGGACATGTAATGGCGTTTTGTGTAAATACGAAATGAATGTAAGGACGAATTTGTAATATTGTGGGCGAAATAAGGGATGTTGTATTTGGTTTGGATTGTCCGTTTTTAGTATGTGTTACCTTTGATCTGGATCGGTGGGAGTAGTATAAATGTACTATTGTATTGCATTCAAATAAGTGTAAGTGAGACTTACTAGCTATGGTACTCCGACACTTCACTTCACTTAGCTGCCGTGTCTCGTGTCCCGTGTCCGACACCTACTTGTCCGATACCGACACGACACTTCGACACTTCATTTTAGACCAAAAAATTGAAACATTTGCAAAAAATAGCCGTATCCGACACTCGACACGTGTCCGACACGACACCGTGTCGAAGAGTCGGGGTAACACAGCTTACTAGTGAGTAGTGAATTTAAGATTATGCTAAATGATTGTGTAATAATCAATTGGTGAGTCGATTTTTATGTTGCTATGAGATTGATTTCCGTCTTAATCTGTCGGAAAACCTAGGTATGCTACTATGCTCATGGGAGTTTATTTATAGACGCTAGGTAATGATGATTATGAAGTTACGAGTAGCACCTGCGTAGTGTAAGATTTGTAATGAAATCAGCATTACATGTTGTATAGTCGTTGTTCTAACTGTTTAAGCTGAAAAAAACGGAATCATTAGTGTTAACCTTATGGCCTTATGTGCTCTGTTCATTTTTATCTGATTTTTTTTAGCATCTATTTATGCTTATACTCTGATGATTTGAATGCAGCTCTTTTTGAAATTTGTAGATACCGAACAGTTTCAGAGGCAAGTTGTTCCAGCACTAATGTTTAAATTTCGAGCTGATTATTTCTTTTTATTTTTTGCTTTCTTTATTAATCCATATTCTTAACCCTATGTTGCAGGCTTCGCGATTTAAAACAACTAGGTTAGTCTCCTTGCTAAAATATGTTGTTTCAGAAGTTTATATTTTGTGTGTTCTGTTTGATTTAAAACAACTCTTAGGGGTTGTATAGATGGGCGGTTTTAGAGGGGAAGAGAGAGAGTGGGTGGGTGAGGTAGTGTAGGGAGAGAGAGAAATATAAATGGTCTTGTTTGGAGAACAAATGGGGTAGGATGTAGGAAGGAAATGGAGGGATCATTTTCGCTCTTCCAAGCCTAATTATACATGAAATCAAATTCTTTTTTTTGCAAAATAGGATATTTGGAATTCATATCTGTGTACATTTGAAGCAGAACCCGATAGATAATTACTTGTAGGAGATTCATAGGTCCCTTGTTGTGTACATCGGACTATATGTTATCTCTTTGACATAGCATGGAGTATCAGGAAGAAAAATGAGCAGTTGCTAAACAACGGAAATACAATTAGGGCGTACTGTCGATCCCATGAATAACTCACTTTAAGTTTAATATCTAGATGAATAATGATTTGGTTTTGGATACAAAAGTTTCCTATAAGAGTAATACCCAAACATGGAACAAATCCATATGGTGTTGTAATCATCAACCCCACTTTAAGAACGTTTCAACGCCTCAGGGAAACCTCCATTCATGCTTCTTCGTGATTTTTGTTTCTGCTTGCTTTCACCTTTATTTCAAAGACATAGTAAATATAATGTAATTAAGAAATCAAGGACTGATGAGCGACAAAATGGAGGCTGCTGCATTGCTTTGATAAATTTGTTTTTGTTCAGGTGTAGCCAATTTGGTATATCCTGGGGCAGTTCATTCCAGATTTGAGCATTCTTTAGGAGTTTATTGGCTTTCTGCACAAGCTATTCATATGCTTCACAATCGTCATGTATGTTGAATGTGCTTCATTCTGTACTTTGTGCTTTTTTAGATTATTTGTCAATTTTTATTCATGATTCTCATTTTCTCAGCGTATGGAGCTTGATATTGACAACTTTGACATAAAGACGGTAAAACTTGCCGGTATACTCTTCTTTGAACTTTTTAAATCCTCACTTTCTTTCCTGTTTTTCTTCCCCCCTCCCTAGTGACTGATTTGTTGCTTGACCAGGTCTGCTACACGATGTGGGGCATGGCCCTTTTAGCCACTTGTTTGAAAGAGAGTTTCTTCCCCGAGTCCTTGATGGTGCCAAATGGTAAGTTCTATTTTGGACTGTCTGAGATAGCTTGTCTGTGTAAAACATTGACGGTGCATAGCGTTGTCAATTGACAATATGTCAGCTATGTTACTCCGACTCTTCTAATTTCCTCGCGTACCCGTGTCCGACACTCGACACTCGGACATGGTACACCTCATTTTGGACCAAAATATGCATATTTTTCAGTAAAATAGCCGAGTCTGACACTTCGACACGTACCCGTGTCGGATACTTCTAAACGAGTCTGAGTAACAGAGTATGTCAGAATTAATAGTTTTGTGAGGTTCATAGAGAGTTCCAACTAAATCAAACTGGTAAAAGCATCAGTGTTTTTTTTAATCTCAAATGTTTGGCAGTTTCTACTTGATAATTTGATATATGGAAGAAGGAATTGGCTCAAAACTCCCTGTGGGTGGTTTTTATTATTAGAAAGGATATTGTGCAAAGACTGTCATAAGATTGACTTTTTTTATTTAACGCCTTACCTGGCATTGCCAGATGCTTACAAAGATATATGCAAACCACTATGACTTCATTCAACAATGGTTTACCTGAGTCCAACTGTCTACTGAACTTAAATAACGGACATATACAAAAACTACATTCTTATAACGTAGGTCAAATGTGATGGAGAGATGGTAATAACCCAAAAGCAAAGAAGGTACATTATGGATTTTCTTAAGAAAGCCCTGCGCTAATGATTCTGGCTAAAATTTGCTCCCATGGAAAAAACGTAAAAATTGCTCCCACAAAACTGAAAGTTGCACCAGCTGAATTTGTCCAGGTTAAAAGGGAGTATTTGATGTGGTTATATGCTGGTGCTGGCTGGGATAGTGGGATTTTATCGCTGTAATTTTCAATTTTTGGTCATCTGGAAATAACCCATGTGGTAAGGTTGCACGACTTGCACCAATTCGACTTCCTACCTCAAATTTGCGGAAGCCCTTGAGGGCCTTGTTATTATTGTTGCTGTTCCATTTTTCATGATTATCTAAGAGCTAACATGTATGACAACATGAAATCTCTGTCTTCTTCATTTTGGACAATAACTGTCACTTTCACTTGAGTAAACTCTCTCGCTTTAACATTACACTTGCTTTTGGAGAAAAGTGAATTACCTTACATGTTGATGGTCTTGATAATGTTTAGTTGTCAATTACTCAATAGTAACCGCATACCCATGTGCAATTGAGACATGATACGGTAATTGGTTATGCCGACCTTGAACAAAATTGTTTTCTGGTATATTGAGTTTGCTGTGTAATTGTTTTTTTGCCGTACAAGTTCATACCTCTAAATTTGATGCAACATTGTAAACGTGTTCTGTAGGAGCCATGAGCAAATGTCCGTGAAGCTGATTGACCATATTGTTGATGAGCACCACATTGATGTCGACTCAAGCACTATGAAAAGAGTGAAAGTAATACTTATCATTTATAATTTTTACATGTTGCAATTTCCCACTATATATTGGTTGAGATGACGCAGTAAAAGTACATCTCAACTTAGACACAGACACACAGTACAAGAAAAGTCAAATCCCCTTTGCAAGCTAGTGTAAGCAACTTTGATGCGAAGGAATTCTAATGTCACTTTTTAATGGCTGTTTCTAAGTTTAGTAACGGTAATTGATTATGATGTGGGAACCCTAATACCTACTGCCACTATAGATCTCTTATTTCACTGTTCCTCCGCTTTTCAGCTAAAGAGTTGTAAGTGTTCCAATTTGCTTATTACTTTGCTTAACCTCGTACAGGAAATGGTTCTTGCTAGCTCTGAATTTGCATCGCCAAAAGTGAGTTTTCTATCTACCCCCTTCCCCAAAAAAGGAACTAACAAAGAGAAGATATTTTTTGATCCGTATGTTCCCCCTTTCTTCCATTCTACTTTGGTGATATTTGCTTGGTATGACTAATCAATTAATCGCTGCTGTCTACCCTGATTTGATGCTTACAGAGCACGAGAGAGAAGCATTTTTTGTATGACATTGTTGCTAATGGACGTAATGGTGTTGATGTTGACAAGTGAGTGTTTTTCTTTCAAAAGCTTTATAAGTAACTTGAATGTGGCTATGAGTCACGTGCTTAAACCAGCTATGAGTTGACCAATAATGCTGTGCAGGTTTGATTATATAGTTCGTGACTCCCGAGCTTGTGGCTTAGGGTGCAACTTTGAGTTCAACAGGTTATTTTAGTCTTATCTCATACTTTTTTTGAATTAAAAAGATCTTCGCTAAATCTACCATTCAGTTTGAAACTTTGAATCGTGTTTCCTATTGTTATCGATTTGTTATTATTTGCTCAGGTTGATGGAACAAATGCGGGTGTTAGATAATGAAATATGCTACCCTGCCAAGGATTGTGAGTATAGTAACGTCATCTTTTATTCGTATCTTGAATTCCTATTGGTGATCATATTCACCTAAGCAATGCTCATTTTGTTAGATCTGAGTGTTTACAAGTTGTTTTCTGCTCGTGCTGATCTTTATCGGACAGTTTACATGCATGCAAAAGTGAAGGTATATCATAAAATCATTTTTATCTCTTACATTTGCAGTGTGACTGTATGTTTCTACCTATGTTACTCAGACTCGTTTAGCAGTACCCGACACGGGTACGTGTCCAAGTGTCGGACTCGGCTATTTTATTGAAAAATATGCACATTTTGGTCTATATGAGGTGTCCATGTGTCATACCCATGTCCGAGTGTCGAGTGTCGAGTGTCGGACACGGGTACGTGAGGAAATTAGAAGAGTCGCAGTAACATAGGTTTCTACCCGTTCCAAATTAATCAATGCAGGCTATTGAACTTATGGTTGTGGATGCGCTTGTCGAAGCTAATTCATATCTAGAATTATCTTCATGCATTCAAGAGCCGTCTGAGTATTGGAAGGTTTGACATGATTCACTGCGTTTACACACAACACCCTGCTAGTTGTTTATGATTGTTAATATCTCGTCCATCTTCATATATGCAGTTAGATGACTCAATAATTAAAACCATTGAGACGGCTCCTGATGAAGAACTGACGAAGGCAAAGGATTTGATTAAACGAATCAGGAAAAGGGATTTGTATCAGGTACTGTTCTCGTAAAGGCTATATATAAGCTATGTTACTTAGACTCGGTTAGAAGTATCCGACACGGTTACGTGTCCAAGTGTCGGCCTCGGCTACTTTATTGAAAATATGCATATTTTGGTCCAATATGAGGTGTCTAAGTGTCATACCCATGTCCGAGTGTCGAGTGTCGGACACGGGTACACGAGGAAATTAGAAGAGTCAGAGTAACATAATATAAGCGGTAGACCCTTTCACAGTTTCACAAATATGATTTTGATATCTTAACGTTTCATCATATGCAGAAGTAAATAAGGTCATAACTCTTAAATGTTAAATATTCACTATTGTTAAAAACTTGTTATTTATCGCAGTTTTGCAATGAGTATGCTGTTCCGAGGGAAGATCTTGAGCATTTCAGAAATGTTACGCCGCAGGATATTATATGCTCTCAGGTCAGGAGCTCATTCAATTTGTGGGTGATCTATCATATCTTCTTTTGCTTCTTTGACATCAAAGCTAATTAATTACTTCCTCCTATATTTGAGCAGAAATCTGGTGGAGTTACACTGAATGAAGATGATGTTATAGTGAGCAATGTCAAGATTGATCTAACTCGCGGGAGGCTTAATCCTCTAGAGCAGTAAGTTATCCAAAGAAGGAACTTCTAATTCCCGTTGTTTCTGGTTTTTTTTTTCCTTATTGGTTCCCACTGTGCTTACAAGTTTTCTTCTCTCTTATGCCGCGGATTTCATTTTCCAGCATCAGCTTTTTTCAGGTATATATATGGTCGTTGATTCTACTTCTTATTGTACTTTTCATCAAGTATGCAGCTAAACTTTTTTGAGCTTATTAGATAGGTATATGGAACTTTGAAAGCACTTTTAAATTAACAAATTTGGCTTAATTTCAGCTCCTTTCAATTTTGGTTTGTTGTATTCCGTTAAGTTTTATTTACGTTCAATCAATTATTTTCAATTAATCTCTTAACAAAAGTTACTTTTAATTCAACTAAATTCACTCCATCCCAGTTCCACTCAATTTAGTTCAATTAAGCTCTACTCCAATTTATTCAATTCAGCTCGTTTCAGCTGAAAAGAACCGGGCTTATTATCCTATAGGACAACAGTTAACAAACATTATTCACCCAATAAATGGAAGAAAAATGCTTTCGACTACCTTTCTTTGCGTATTTTTTGGTCATATTTTCCTAAATTTTGAGGAAAACGAAATTTTAATTCATGGCAAAACAACAAGATCAAAATTTGAGTGTTCATGGTTCACCAGCCGCCCCCCTTAGGCTATCGTTCTTCAAAACCTAGTTTTAGAATATCAGAAAAAGTTGGCATTTGCTCTCTATATGATTTTTCTTTATGGCACAGGATCATCATAGTCAGGAAAAGTTTCCGATACGAGATGATCGCATTAGCCACTTGTTACCAGCATGCTATCAAGATACAATCGTGAGGGTCTATTCCAAAAAACCAAAGTTGGTATGTACAACTAATTTGCTGAATGCCTTCTTTTCCTCCATTACCGTTCGAGTTGCGAGACGTTATCGTTTCATTATATGTGCATGCAATGCTATGATGCAGGTTGATGCAATATCTGAGGCTTTTGAGAACTTTCAACGGAAGACCTATGGCACTACAACACAAGTACATGCTACGCCAAACAAGAAAAGGCGCATATGATGCTCTTATCCAATTCAACCGTCCCAAGCTTGTGACAGATAACCCGTCACAAGGGAGACTTGATGTTTTATATATTTCTCTTTCCTTTTTTTGTTTGTTTGTCCATAGCGATATTTATTATCTCCAACGAAAGTACGATTGTATTTTTATTGGTATGAAAAATATGCTTGTATTAGCTTGTAGAGGACGTAGAAAAGCGTTCCAAATTGTCACCTGAACATAGTACCAGAAAATTTTCTGACGTCTGAGAGTTTTCATTGCCAGAATGTACAGGGCGAACCAACAGTGAGGTAAACTTGTTTAACACTTGGCGGTCGAGAAAGTAGTGGCAAGTGACTTCGTGGTACATCAACCATGAGGAACCATGAGGAGATCGTGAATCGACTTTTAAGTTTTAACACCCCGAGTCAGCGGTGATGGAGAAGCAACAAAATCTCAATAATAAAAATGATTCGAGGTCGGGTGATTTAAATTCTCATCTAAACCCATCAATAACATGTCAATAAGTTCAATTTCTTTTAAACTAATTAACTTTTTTTCCGTCAAAAGGAAAATTTTCCGAAAACCGTTACTAGTTGAGGTCTTAAGGAGCGTCAGCGGAGAGCGGAGAGCTCCCGATTACATGTCTAAACACTATATTACAACCGATTGCTAGATACTCTTTCGGAAATTCATCACCACGCGCTAAGGATTATATCTGTTAACCCAAATAGAAACATCTTCAGTAGCCAAAGCTCGTAGGGCTTCCAATAGCAGATCGATCGTCGCAAGTCATGTACTGCATCTATACAGGAGAGTACGAGACAAAGGCGTTGGCGAAGGCGTTGGCGTTGGCGTTGGCGTTGTGCAGTTAAGCGTTCGCCCATGTTCTTACGCTTACACTGGGCTCGATACAAAGTGCCAATGGAAATGGTCACCCATAAAAATTAGCACGGCCGCCATTTTAAGAATTTCTGAACAAGCCTTGACAGCTTGACATGAAATGAAGTGAAAACTAACATACCGATATACCACTTTGAAAGTATCACTTACAGCTATACCGAAGTCAGAGACGCGTTATCAAGCATGGTTATGCGTAGATAGTGTATATCCGGAGATGAGAGAACTCAAAGCAAAGGCGATGAAAGCAAGAAAAGAAACTCCAACTGATGCACTTGCCATTGCAGGGAACTTGTCCTGACCCCAATTTGAAATCCAGTCATCCACACGCGTAAAAGCCGACGATGAGGATGATAATAGAAGATAAGCCAATATCTGTCATCAAAGATAACCAACACAAAGATCATCCCATGAGAAAATGCAAGGGATACAAAACTTTGGTAAGACGGTTTTATACTCTGATAGACTATGTTACTCCGACACTTCACTTAACTACCGTGTCGCGTGTCGGACACGAGTCGGTATCCGACACGACATGACACTTCGACACTTCAATATAGACCACAAAATAGGAAATTTCACCAATAATAGCCGGGTCCGACACTCCGACACGTGTCAGACACGACTCCGTGTCGGAGAGTCTGAGTGACACAGCTTATAGAGCGAGGATTCAGGGTTTTGAAGTGAGCTTTTAAAGTTTATAGTCGTGAAACTCAACGTGCAAGCTCAAATATCTAAACACCACGTCCCACCATAGATAAAACTAAACACGTCACTAACTACAAAAAACACTAAAGTGAAGTGATGAACCTACAAAAAAAATTGCGAGAAATTAGTTATATTCGATCATGATAGATCTGAAGACGTAAAAAAAAGACAATAAACTTGTGGGTTTGGGTGGGTGGGAGGAAGGGGGATTCCATGACCGACCGTTTCAGAAGGTATGCATCCGATTCTTTCGGCTGTACAACATTTAGTACTACAAATGGCAAGATGAAAGCCAGACGTAAGAGAATGACTAGATTCCATTATAAACCTTTTCGTAATGGTATTACACCGCGAATACAATCAGAATTCACACTATCCAATCAGCACTGGCCTAAACAAGTACTTAGCTTATTATACACTTTATAAAGTGGAGACATTGACATGGACAAGGAAATCCAATAAAACAGAGAAAAAAAAAGTAAAGGAGAAAAGAAGAGACTATCATAGTGGCCCCAAGAGCACTGAATAATAATTCTTCTAAACCAAGCAATTCCTTTCGGCCAAGTTGATCTATCCACTACCGACCTTAGATAAAACCCGGGAAACAAGGTCACCATATTGATTCTAGTTATGTTCTTCTGAAAATTAAGTAATCCATATATACACTTCTTGTCAAGTTACACCAACATGGTTGACTCTTGTTAATACTCCCACTCTACTGCTTATATACATCCCACTCTACGCAGTTCACAACGTAAATGATGTAATTTGAGTGATGGAAGTAATACTCCGTATTATGGATCACCAGACAACGTATTATCCACTGCCGACCTTAGATAAAGCCTGGGCAACAAGGTTACACTATTGACTCTAGTTATGTTCTTCTGCAAATTAAAGTACTCCATATATACACTTCAAGTCAAGTTACACCGATAAGGTAGACTCTTGTTAATACTTTTCACTCTACTGCGACCTTAGATAAAGCCTGGGCAACAAGGTTACACTATTGACTCTAGTTATGTTCTTCTGCAAATTAAAGTACTCCATATATACACTTCAAGTCAAGTTACACCGATAAGGTAGACTCTTGTTAATACTTTTCACTCTACTGCTTATATACACTCCACATTTCCACGTCTACACAGTTCACAACATAAATGATGTAATTTGAGTGATGGAAGTAATACTCCGTATTATGGATCACCAGACAAAGGTTAGGATTGGGACTGACATGGACATGATTAAACCAAAATCTATAGTTAAAAAACCCACAAATAATTTATTACGATAAGTAGATATCTATTACAAGACTGAGAAAATGTAACTCTCTGAATTTCCAAATAAAGTAGTTATTATGTATAATACATGTTGAATCGCCGATACACGTATTATTATCAACGATCCAGTTAGCAAGTTTCTTGGTGTAGATTGTGTACTACAAGCACAACTCTTCATAGGGAAAGTTTTGACTTCTGGGCGTCCTCGCTACATTTCAATCAAAAACAAAAGACGGGGAAAGGGGGACATTACTAAACACGCATAGGTTTCAAGTTCAACTTCAACAGGCATCTGGAGTGACATTTGTTTATAATAAACCCGAATGACGTTCCTGATTTGAACACAATCATTCCCTGGCCTTCAATAGTTCAATGTGGCTCCTCAAAGTCATTATAAACATTTTATTGGCGAAGGGGTTTGCTTATGACTCTTTTAAGGTCAAAATTGAAATTAGATTCAGGAGAAAATCTACGATTCTTAAAGAAAATCATTCAAGAACAAAACACATCGACATATATGACACCTGCAGTCAGATGTTAATATATTTTACGGGTAGACAACTTGTCCCTCTAGGCCTCTAGCATAGAATACGTGTTACGTATTATTAACAACATAAATCCAAAGGCGTAAAGCTGGTTTTTCGTCTTAAAGATCTAAATCAAAGTTTTTAATTGCTAGTGATTAGAATGTGGGCCAAATAAGTTAGGTCAGATACAATAAAGAACTAGAGTAGATAATCAAATTATCCTGGCCAACACAATAATGAATCATTAAAAAATTAATTATAACAGGATCACCTGATCTATAGCAAAATCAAAGCAGTTGCGGAGTTTGCTTCGGACAAGATCCTTTCCCGTCATCAACTGAAGAAGAAGATCAAGTCCTTGAAGTCCAGCATATGCGAAGGCTATTACATTTACTGTCATTGAGTACCTATCCACCATCAAATGAATTCAATTAAATTGTCGAGCAACCAACCATCAAGAATTCAAGAGGAAAAACTCTGACACTTATCTATCCTTAAAATGATGCACAATCTTATTGAAACGGGAATTAATTCCTTAATTTGTAACAACGGAATTTCGACTAGTAGGACTTAAACTAGCAAAACACTCAAGATGTTGCTTCTGAGTTCCGAGTACTGGAAAACTGCAACATCAAAGCTATCCAAAACCCCTAATGAGCTCGGCTTCTCAGCATTGCGCAAATGTCACAAAGGCTCCCGCAAATGATAGGATAAGGTCACTACGATGCCATACTTATGCAACCACACACTGTTAACAACACATACATCCTGTATTCCTGTTTTCAGCTGATCCATGATGAAATCGGGTCGAAAATTACATCGAAAAAGCTAGTAATCAACAAAGCACACGCAAATGAATCAATTTCTAAACAACTAAATTACAAGCAACAAAATTATTAAAGCATCTTGCTAGTGACGCGTATTATCACAAGCCGGAGACGGATATCGCCCCAAGGCAAGGGAGCACGCCATGGATAGTGACACTTGCATATTGCAAGACGGACATTATCCGTCTTGAGCTTGTGACGGATATATCGATGTTCGATGAGATTTTGTGCAAAATTATTAACCTAACATTAGTCAAAATTCAATCACAAGCAAAATCATATCACTAAATTTCGATAACCTAAATCAATCAATCAATCAATCGATCAAAACACGAAAAAATGATGTAAACAAGGACCTGAATTCAATATAACGATCAAATGAATCAATTGCCCAACCACGACGCTTATCCGCCGCCATAACCGAAAACGAAACCAAACAAACCACAACCTCACAAAACCTCAACACCGCCGCAGCTGTCGCCGTCGACTTCTCACTTCTCACCGTCCTCTGCCGCCTAGGTTTCCGCGTAATGCTTCCGCCGTCGCGATTACGTTCTCCTGCGAATCCTGTTTCAGCATCCGGTTCGGTTTTAGTGACAACCTCAGGGAGCTCACGAACGAACCGGCCGGTGGATACGGTCTGTACCGGAGGAGGAAGTGGCAGAGGTAAAGGAAGAGGAGATATTGGAGGAGAGAATCCGTGGAAGGTGTGGTCAGAGGAGATAGAGGAAGCTGAAGAGTGGGAGGAGTGGTGAGGTTGTTGTGACGGTGATATGATGGTGTTCATAGTGGTTGATGAAGATGATGAAGGTTGATTTTGTTGAGGCTGAGGTTGAGGTTGAGGATGAGGATGAGGATGAGGATGAAGATGAAGGTCGTTAATGGCGGATACGTCGTCGTTTTGTTCTTGTATTTGAACCATTTTAATGGAGGTGTGTGAAAAGAAGAAAGGAGGAAAGAGTGGTTTAACTTTTGATAGAGTGGTATGTATACGCTATACAATAGTCAAGTCACAAGTGAGTCATGGAGTGGAAAGCGGATGTAATCCCGTTTCGATCAATTATTTACGATTGATTTTAACGCTAAAATCAGGTTTATAAATACGACATCTGTTATCTTTATTATTACGGAGTATATTTTTATTTTAGCACAAATTCTATTACGACGGCCGCACATCCGACCAGTAGTAAAGTAATCACATTTTGATAACTAGTTATCACTTTTTATTAAACGAGCGTAATACCCGTAAAAATTCACGGTGTTGTTTAATTTCAATTTTGAAAGAAAAGAATCAAGTGAAGTTGTTAAATATACTAATGATGTATGGAGTGTATATGTAAATAGTTAAAAAAATCCAAAAGTATATATGTATAATAAGATATATAAGAACAAGTTGATATTAAAAGTTTGACATATAAACATAAAATATAATTAAAAAATAAAAACTTATTACTTTCCAATAGAGAAGGTTTTAGTTGGATAATAGAATAGAAAATTCTCGCAAAACGTAGTCCAAGAGGAGACGCAGATTAATTACTCATAATTAATATAACAATATTAAATTGAAGAGTATAATAATTAAGACGATTTTGTATTTATTACGTTTAGGTTTAATAATTGAATTAAATTTTGACTTTTACTCCTATTGGTTGTTTTAACACTAAGAATACTATAATGAATGAGAATGCTTCAAAATGCAATTTGTGAAATCTTGTTGCGCCACGTCAGCATTTGTACCTTCTTCTTATATATATATATATATATATATATATATATATATATATATATATATATATATAGAATTGGGATCCTATGAGAACCATCAATATATTGAGAACCGTGAGAACTCTACCTTACGGACTTTTAAAAAAAAAATTAATGACATATTTGGATTCGGCATGGAATTTTAAGGCTAGAGAACATATTTTTTGGTCTAGAAAATATATACTAGTGACGGAAATCAAGCTGAGATACGTTTTATTAATTTTCATGCACCTACTACCGATTTTTACGCATCTATCATTTTTCATGCACCTAGAACTCGTTTTAATGCACGTACAACCTCTTATTTCATGCACCTAGTAATCATTTTCATGCATGTAAAAAATTTCATGCACGTAGTGGTTGTTTTCGTGCATTTATAGCCATTTTAGTACGCCTAATTGTATTTTCGTACACTAAGTATATATTTTGTTAATTAAATCAATTTTTTTTGTTTATTGATACTAAAGTGTGTATTTGAATAAGTTAAATTAATCGTAAATGATCCAACGAAACATTCGAAGCGAGATTTAGTGAGGGTTCTCATGGTTCTCATTATAAGGGTGGTTCTCACCGGATCCCGATCTTATATATATATATATATATATAGAGGCAAGATCCGGTGAGAACGGTTATTCGGTGCATACGGTGAGAACGTATATTAATCGTTAGATTATACAATTATCAGCGGCCCAAGTTTCAATGTTGAATTGACAAATCCCTGGGCTATCCAGAGATCAATCAGATCACGCTTGTTAAAAGTAAAGTGATTGGGAAACAAAGAACAATATCTGAAACAAATTCTTAGATGTGTTGGAATTGCGGATATCTGAAACAAATATCTGAAACATATATGTCAATTTCATTTTGACGAGCATTACTTGTAGGTGAAATTGCAGATACACTGGAACCCTGACATCCCAACAGATCTCGTGATGAATTCATGTCATAATGTGGTGACCGGAAATTGTCTCTGTAATTAGACTTTCTTTTAGTACAAAATGTATCTAGGTATATGTAAAAAATAAAAATAAAATGTATCTACTCCGTCAAAAAAATGTATCTACTCCGTCAAAAAAAATGTATCTACTCCGTCCAAAAATATATTTACGTTTATGTAAAAAAGTTAAAAAAAAAATGTATCTATTCCGTAAAAAATGTATCTAGGTTTAGGTAAAAAAAGTAAAAAAAAATGTATCTACTCCTCCAAAAAAATGTATCTAGGTTTATGTAAAAGAAGTAAAAAAATGTATCTACTCCGTCAAAAAATTTATCTAGGTTTACGTAAAAAAGTAAAAAAAATGTATCTACTCCTTTTAAAAAATGTATCTAGGTTTATGTAAAAAAGTAAAAAAATGTATCTACTCATTCAAAAAATGTATCTAGGTTTATATAAAAAAAGTACAAAAAAATGTATCTACTTCGTCAAAAAATGTATCTAGGTTTACGTAAAAAAGTAAAAAAAATGTATCTAGCCCTTCAAAAAATGTATCTAGGTTTATGTAAAAAAAGTAAAAAAATGTATCTACTCCTTCAAAAAGTGTATCTAGGTTTATGTAAAAAAAGTAAAAAAAAAATGTATCTACTCCGTCAAAAAATGTATCTAGGTTTACGTAAAAAAGTAAAAAAAATGTATCTACTCCGTCAAAAAAATGTATATAGGTTTACGTAAAAAGGTAAAAAAAAAAAAATATCTACTCCGTAAAAAAATGTATCTAATTTTATGTAAAAAAGGTAAAAAAAAAAAAATTATCTACTTCATCAAAAAATCTATCTAGAATGTGGGTTGTGGGTATTTCTTAACCGTTGATTGTGTTTTAATCCAACGGACGTGACTCGTTCTCACCGTATGCACCGAATGTTCGTTCTCACCCGATCCTAAATCTATATATATATATATATATATATATATATATATATATATATATATATATATATATATATAGGGTTGGGATCCGGTGAGAACCACCTTACAATGAAAACCGGTGAGAACTCTTCCTTACGGAGTTTTTTTAAAAAAATTAATGACATAATTGGATTCGGCATGGAATTTTATGGCCAGAGAACATATTTCTTGGTCTAGAAAATAAATACTAGTGGCGGAAAAATGATAGATACGAAAAAATAGATAGTAGGTGCATGCAAATAAATAAAACGTATCTCACCTTGATTTCCGTCACTAGTATTTATTTTCTAGACCAAAAAATAGGTTCTCTAGCTACAAAATGTCATGCCAAATCCAATTATGTTATTAATTTTTTCTAAAAAAGTCCGTAAGGTAGAGTTCTCACAAGGTTCTCATTGTAAGGTGGTTCTCACCGGATCCCAAGTCTATATATATATATATATATATATATATATATATATATACAAAAGTAGATATTTTTCAAAAGTGGTTACTATTTATAAAAAAATGGTCACATTTTACCACAAAATAGTTATATTTTGCAAAAAAACACGGGTTAAGACCGTCGTACAGAAGAATTACTGTTATTTTAGACATAAAGATTAATAAGAGAGGATCAAAGGATAGATTGTGGTCTATGGACATATAACTCTTGTTAATGAATGAAAAAGTGGATAATAATTCAACGAGATCAATAAATTTTGTAACTTGTCATAAAATAAAACTTAAAGAAACTTTTAAAGCGCTAAATTAAGGAAAATATGAAAAAATGATTTGGTATATTGAGTATTTTGTAATCGAATTTAATCAGATATTCAAATTTTTTGGATTAATATGGTTTTAAATATTCAAAAAGTTAATTCGGCTTGAGCTCGTGTGAACATATACTCCCTCATATTCCGAATAAATGTCACATTTGTCATTTTCGTCTATTCACCTAATTGTCACATATTTCATTTTGGGACATATTTTTGACCATAAAAGGACAACCTTACCCTTAGTACTTTACTTATTTTACACTAAAATCACCCCTAACCCAACCCCTAATTGTCACATATTTCATTTTGTGACATATTTTTGACTATAAAAGGACAACCTTACCCTTAGTCCTTAAATCTTGTGCCCTCCCTCAAATGTGACAATTATTGAGAATAGGAGGGAGTATTTAACAATGTTGTGATTTTGTTTTTTTAAATGGTGAAGTTTTTTTGCCTAAGGAGGTACTAAAGCTATTTTGATGTTAATAGACACTTCAGATTATAAATATAATTTTTAAAACTTTATTAACTAAATAAGTTGACGTTTATTTTTAGTTGAAAGGAATGATAACATAGTTCGTGACTAAATAATGTTTTATAAGATGATTTATGACGAAGATGAGCATATTCATAAAATTTCAATATTAAACAAATATATTTGTTTAAGTTAAATTTTCAATTTTAATTAAACTTATTACATATTTTACAACGATGAACGAATAAATAGGTAAATCATCATTATAAAATAAGATATAATTATTACAAAACAATGTTAACATTTATAAACATAACACACTTTTATCACAAGAAAAATTATACAACCAGGTGTATATGAGTATCGTACACCCATAATGCATTTACTTAGCTTATGTATATATTTTTTGAGCTTTTAAACTATTTTAAGTTATATTTTTATTTTTTAACATCATTATATCTATAAAAGAATAATGTAAATCTGCCTACGTGGCGCAGTCACATCGCAGAATTCGGTGTTTCGAGGTCTCACATTCAACCTCAGCATTTTCACTTTTCATAGACCAATCATATTCTGCCACCTCATCACAATTTAATAATTTAATAATAATTTAATAATTTAATAATAATTAACTTATTTATTTATTATTAAATTATTAAACTAAATACAAAATATATACAGAATAAAACCCCAACCCTCATAAACAAACATACATCAAACTAAAACCCTAAATATACAGCCCCCAATCTCGCCGCCCTCAACCGTCGCCTTGCCGCCCTCAACCGTCGCCTCGCCGGCCGCCCTCAGCCGCCACATCAGCCCTTTTGGGTAAGTTCATTGTTCATATTTTTTTCCCCAAATTTGATTATTGATTATTTGATTTTGATTGAATGTTTGGTTATTTTGTTTAATTGTTATTATTATTTTGTTAATCACTTAATCTATTTGTGTAATTGCTTGAGTGTATATATAAATCTGAGAAATTGAAATCTTTTCTATTTTTCCAGTTTTATATTTGAAGCAATACCCCAATACATACAAAAAAATTCAACAGTAAAGTTCGAAGCAATACCCCAATCTATATTTTTGTGGATTTGGGCATTTGATACTAAAAGGTTCATCCAATTTTAGTTTGTACAGTATAAGGTTTGTATTGTTTTACCTTTGCAATTTTTTTTATTGTTTTACCTTTGCAGATTCAATTTTTTTATTGTTTTTCCAATTTTATGGTAATGTTGGTGGTGTTAATGAGGTGAAGAAGGAGAAGAAGATGTATGGTAATGTTGGTGGTGTGTTTAATTTTATGGTAATGTTGGTGGTGTTACCGGTAACTATCATCTCCAGAACCCTTATTTTAATTTAATTACTTTATCTTCGCGATTAATTCAATTTCATCATTTAAGATTTCCCCAAATTTTCTTCATTAATACTTCTATCATACAGGCAAGATGTATCGCCAATGTGAAAGCCGACACATATCACACCCGTTTCGTTGACGATTATATACTCAATCTCAGAAGAAAATGAGGTATCTAAATAGTTTCAGTTATGCAGTCTGAATTTTATTTGGTTTCGTGTGTTATATATCGAGATTTATTAGCTAATTCTAGGGGAAATGGAGTTATGAATTTGTGAAGGTTTTGATTAGGTGCTTTTGCTTTGGCTTTGGTAATCGCATAACTGAGTTAATTTGTCAAGTGTTTTGATTGTGCAAATTGAATTTGATCTAATTTAGTGTAATATTTTTCAATATTTTTTTGTGGATATGGGAAAATTGGATTAACGTATTTTGAGAGTTTTTATTATGTGCATTTGATTCGAGCTGATACATGAACGGTTGAAGTATGATCATTTTCTGTGTGCTTATTAGTGGTGGGATAATTCGATAAGTTTTACCACGACCACCTCAAAATCAGATTGAGCATCTAGCGCTTATTTTGATTGCATCTCCATTGTTATTTTGAATGATAATCATCTCAGGCTCCGACTCTCCCAAAGGAGCTAACTCAACAACGGAAAAAGATATCCAATGGAGGAACCGTGAAAAAGGAATACTTGCCTTTTATAATGTCGGAGACAAATTATCGTAAATCCTTTATCTATAATTCTATATTAATAAACCAAAAATAGTAACATTTGTTTCATCTTGAAACCTGCTGACACTAAAATGTCTATGAAGACTTTCAGATGCTCCCTAACTTGGACTATACGGTTCACAAAGCAGTGTTCAGAGCTACATTGTCCCAACTGTTAGGAGCAATTAAGGCAATAGCCAGTTAAGGGCAAAAGGGTATCCTTATCCTATGAAGAAGTACCTTTGAAACCAATTTATGTGTATTAAGCTGAAATATGCGAAGGACCACATAATGCATATCTTGCCAATGAAAGATGAAGAAAGGACGGCATTTCCAGAGTAAAATCTCTCAGCCTCGGCAATCTATTTAGTAAGGCTTGCTATCAAACTTCACATCTTAACATCTGAGTTAAGTGCAAAATGACATGATGTTGCATTGGAGACACAAAAAATACTCTCCACAACTTGAGCAAGATCGCCTAACCTAATACCTACTGGTGAATATATTAGACTGCTGTTAAGGAAGAAAGGCGAGAGGCTCGACGTCTAAAGAAAGAATTAAAAGGAGTTTATCGTGGTGAAGCTTCACGTGCACAGAAAGTTGCTGCCGTTTCTGGGCCATCGTCAATCCATCTCACGTAAGTTACTATCTCTAATTTTCCGAGTATCCCATGACGTCTCTTTTTATATCCATATCCGACAATGTCAATAATAACTGAATATACCTGATGGCCATTATCTGCATAAAGCATTTTAAGTAGTACGGAACTGAAAACCTTTTTTGTAGCCTACTAATTTGAAGGAACACCGAAACATCTCTTCTCTTCTTTCAGTGTAACTCGAAGAGCCCAGTAAAACGTAGTCCATGATCAAATAAGTCGCATGCTTATGAACATTCAACCATCTTAAAATAATGTATATCCTAACAGTCATTTATTATGTTTTTCAGGTAACATGTGATCCTCGCTGATTGCTTTAAGCCTAGAGTTCAAGCTTCTGCGTTGATATTCGAATGAAGTAGGTGAGATCATATCAGGCAATTTTTTTTGCAATTAGGATCCTTAGGTCCGTTTCAATGTTGTTGCTGTGTATGGTGTTTGTGTTAGCTCTGCCTGAAGTAGTAATACTGGCAGCTTCGTCTTTCTGTAGTTTTAATAAATGGTAAGGTTGCGTGCATCTGACCCTCTTACCGCATGACAAATAGGATCTTTAGGTCCGTTTCAATGTTGTTGCTGTGTATGGTGTTTGTGTTAGCTCTGCACACAGTAGTAATACTGGCAGCTTCGTTTTTTTGTAGTTTTAATACATGGTAAGGTTACGTACATCTGACCCTCTTACCTTACGACATATAGGATCCTTAGGTCCGTTTCAATGTCGTTGCTGTGTATGGTGTTCATGTTAGCTCTGCACACAGTAGTAATACTGGCAGCTTTGTCTTTTGTAGTTCTATATATGGGTAAGGTTGCATTCATGTGAGTTTGTGATCCTCTTACATCACCATAGATAGAATCTCAAGTCCATTTCAATGCTGCTGTTTATGGTGTTTGTGTTAGCTTTGCGCACTTTTGTATGCAAAAGGGTATATTTTTCACATTAGCCACTGATTGTTGGTGTAGAAAGGCGTAAACTTTGTGAAGAATGCCTAATCATTAACAACAATGAGCAAAGTAGTGTTCATATGAAGTTTACAACTTTCTATACCGCCAGTTTGTTGAACTGTAGGACATGTGTTTGAATGATGTTATACGTCAATGGAGGTATCAGAAAGACGTAAACTTCATAAATATTGTTTTGATGGTGTACAGATCACCATATGCTTAGGCGCTTAGCAAAGTGGTATACATATGAAATTCGAGTTTAGTGACACCTATGATAACTTAGAGAACATGCTAGAAACTTACAGTGCACATTATAATCGAGAACCCCTCGGTGGGATGAACCCAGACAGTTAGACTCAGCAGTCTTAGAAATACAATGTGACACCTACCTGCTACATATCAAGTAGCTATGGTGACTCCTATTTTACTTGAGTTGATAGGTGGTCGGTCCATGGTCTACATTTATTCTTGAAGCGATAGGCTTGATTGTTGTGGTATACCGATTTGTTAGAATCGGGCAATTCTTCCGGTTTGACTGTATATCATATTTGAAACTAGATAACACATAGTAAGGTAAAAGTATTATCTCTATTGTTTGCTGCCATTTCCACTACTTTTGAACTGGTTTATTTCTGATTTAACTATCCTTTTGTGACTTTTTTGTAGTAAAATCCTTCATTAACAGGCGGTGACTGAACTGTGATCAAGTGATCAAGTGATCTTTCCATGCAATTTGCACGGGTTCTAAGTTTGAAAGAAGACAGTTTCCTTTAGCAGTTTGTTTCGCCATGACTATCAACAAAAGTCAAGGTCAATCTCTATCCCGTGTTGGACTTTATCTTCCAAGACCAGTCTTTACCCATGGCCAACTGTACGTTGCTATATACAGGGCCACGAGTAAGAAAGGTCTAAAAGTGTTACTTCTTGATGAAGAAGGAGGGATGACTAATACAACAACAAATGTTGTTTACAAGGAGGTTTTCGAGAAACTGTAATTTTCGTGTTGGGTTATTGAATTTTAATATACCCATTTAATTTATATTTGTACCTGATCAGTTATTTTGTTCATCGTATTTGCCCGTCAAATTATGTTCCGTAAGTAATTCATCAAAAGACAGTAACTTTCCAAACTACTCATTATTAGTTATTTAATCTTTTTTTATTCGTCTATTGTTTTTTCTTATATAGCTTATTCATTAATGTTATCATAAGTACTCCAAATATTATCATCATTACTAATAGTTATTCGAATATCAGTGTATCAGGAAATTCACCTTTTCACCGAATATATCTTATATTCACACATCCCGTTAAAAAACAATTCGTTAGAATAAACACAATTGTTATATATTGAAATAAATATACCGACGCCGTCTTTAAAAATAAGTGTACACAACCCCGTGATTTTTCACGGGTGTTACACTATTAAAATAGAAATATAGTTGAGCTTATATGTGTTGTTTTTAATTGTATAATAATTTTCTAAAGTTAATATATTTGTAAAGCAGGTCATAAAATTTATAATATAGCTCATATTCTTTCCACTTAAGCTCAGATTTTATTATTAAAAAACTCAAAATATGTACCATGAGTTCTATACATTTGGTTGTATAATCCAATTAGGTTTTATTCATAAATTATGCATTCTCCAAAAACAAACAAAAATTACATATACCACTTATACATAAAGTCAAACTTGTTAGTTTCATCATGGTAGAGATAAACTCCTAAATCATTTGCCTTCCAAATACAAGGATCCCCATCACACTTAGAAGATTCTCCAAATGCAGTAAAATCAAGATGCCCATTTGTCCAATTTAAATTACAACCATATCTAGGCCCTAAAACCCAAAACCCAACTGAATAAATACTTGTACAATTAACATCTAAACTTCCAAGATCTCTATGATCTTCAATACCTTGACAATGTACCTTAAGCACATTACTACTAGGTAAATTATTCATGATTATTATTCGAGATTCGGGTTGCGAGTTTTGATCAATTGCATCAATGGTTGTAACTAATAATATGATTAAGAAGAACATCAAGTTCTTCAAGGGGTTCATTATTGGGTGCATTTTGTTTTGTTATTTGTTTTGTGTGTTTTTGTTTGGTTTTGAAAATGTTGGATGTGAATGTAGAAATAAGTAGAATGTGTGTTCTTATTTGTATAGGTGTAGATTTTTATTTTAATGCAATTAGTATAGTAAATCCAAAATAGGTAGATTTCATTTTGGATGAGCATTAACATGCCTTTCCCTAAGCATTTATTGACAATCTTGTGAGATTGTGAGGAAGATTGTTCATGACATCCCCTAAATAAAAATTTAGAACACACTTGTAAGTTATAATAGATGATAGAAATTCGATGAATGTTGGTTTATCGCATAACGACATCACAAAACATCCTCTGTTGGTTTTCAAGTTTTGTGTAGCATTTCTATTTGACTTGTGGAACTTTCTCCGTGATTTCTGGAGAATTCTATTCTAAGATCCTAAAATCCCAAAATTTGTGTATTATACACTTCAATTTGAGCCGTTCGGGAGGTCGTACCGGACTACGTTTTCTTTTCTCCCGGTTTTTCAACTACGTGTCCGAGGTCATTTCAAGTGTTAACCTATTCGATTTCAACCCCAAATAATGAGTATTAGTGCATTTTGCAAGGTTACCAAAGATTCGACGAATGCTGGTTTATTGTCTACCGAAACGCCTAAATGACTTATGTTGCACGTAAAATTTTGTGTAGCCACTTTATATGACCCGTGGAATCTTCTCTATGATTTCTGTAGAATTCTATTCTGAGACCCAGGAATCCCAAAAATCGTGTATCACTTCAATTTGACTCGTTCGAAAAGTCGTAAGGAATCACATTTTCTTTTCCTCCCAGGTTTTAAGTACGTACCCAAGGTCATTTCAAGTATTAACCTATTCGATTTCAACACCAAATAACGAGTATTAATCCCTTTTGCACGATTATCGGAGCTTCGGCGAATGCTGTTTTATCACATACCGGCACCTTTAGATGTCCTCCATTGTTACTCAAATTAGGCGTGGCCTCTTTATCTAAATAGAACATTTTCTGTGATTTCTTGAAAAATTTGTTCTGGAACCCTGTAAACCCAGAAAAATCGTGTATTTTTGGTCATTTTTAATCTCGATTTTTGTTCCTAAATCCATATCCATAGACTCATAATATCCTATAATAATTATTGGATCATCAAATTTTTCAGAAAACAACATAGAAAAAGTATAAAATTGATCTTGTCTATTTCAAATACGATCTTATAGTAATGTAAGGGCCTCTAAATGTGTGTATTTTAAGCAATATGACAATTTTAACACCTTGACTCCTTGAGTCATTTTTAAATGGTATTAAGGTACTATGGTGCGAATTTCGAGATCGCACAATGAGGTATGTTATTCGATTTCATACCCAAAAACAAACTGTACAACACTTTATACTATTATCCGATTTTCAGCCGAACCCAATTTATAGCATACCGTAAACTCAATATACTTCGTTTTTTTTTTTAAAATTTGTTTACTTGTTTTATCTGACACGAATAACCACCCGTGCTATTTCCAGACATTTTTGTTCTGGAGCCCTATAGGCCTAAAAATCGTGTATTATACACTTCAATTTGAGTCGATCTGGAGGTTATTGCTGGAAACGTTTATTTTTCTACTGATTTTCATGCCACGTGTCTGAGAACGCATCATGAGGTATGTTATTCGATTTCATACCCAAAAACAAATTGTACATCACTATATACGATTATCAGCCGAAACCGATTTATAACATACCGGAAAACTCAAATGTAATCCGTTGTTTTTGAAAATTTGTGTGCCTGTTTTATCTGACACGAATAACCATCCTTGTGATTTTCGAACTTTTTTGTTCCGGGACCCTACATGCTTAAAAAACGTGTATTATACACTTCAATTTGAGCCGATTTAGATGTTGTTGCGAGAACGTTTGTTTTTTTTGCCGGTTTTCATACCACATGTCCGAAATTCCAACATGAGGTATGATATTCGATCTAATACCCAAGAAACTATTGTACATCACTTTTACACAATAATATGATTTTTAACTAAACCTATCAAAAGTAATTCACATTTCAACCTGATTAACCCGACCTGAAAAGCTGACCTGAGATCCAAAACTAACCCTAACAAAATCACCGAGTGTGACTTGAATCTCGATTTGAGCCGACCCGACCCAACCTTACCAATCTTTGTTGATTTATAAATTACTTGACCCGAAAATGAACCGATCTGAAACCGCCTAACCAAAAGTGACCCGACAACATAACTCTAATTGAATTGGAACACTTGAAATGATTTTGTCTCACTGTTTGACCCAGAACACACCGGACTAACAAACCCAAACCCCAAAATAACTTGATCCAGCCCAAATTAACCCAAAATCTATGAGAGACTGAACTGACCCGTTCGTAATCGGCCCGACTTAAATCCGTCCCGATTAACTCGCTTGCATTGTCTAATTACAACACATACAAAGGAGACCAACTAAAAGTGTAAAAAAACTGTAAAAAGAGCTGAAGTCACTTAGCTCGATTGCATTACCTTTCATAGAATCTTGAGAATCGTACAAAACATACTATTGAGGATTAAAACCCTTATTTAAAAATATATCAATAAAATATTGATAGTTAATGGTTTTATTATCATTTTATGAATATGTTTCTAGAGCCAACACGAAATTTGGTATTACAATGTCACTAATATTTTTAGTATAGAATCGAATCGTAGTTCGTATTTTGATCTCATCTCTAGAAATTTTCAATTGAGTATAATTATAGATTTTATAACCAACATTTTTGGATAGTAGAATTAAATCGAAAATCTGATAATAATGCATACCACCTAAAATAACAAAATGCACCAAATAAATAAATTTTATTCATATTCTCCATTTTCCAAAATATACATAACTCAATAGACGACACTATCTGTCTTAAAGTTAAAACGGGTGAAGTATCATACTACTTGTATATATAAGACCAAATATACGGGTTTTCCCCATACATTCTTATACCCAATATCAAATGATATCTACTTAACCTGTCTTAAACTTAAAACGACACTATCTGTCTTAAGGTTAAAACGGGTAAAGTATCATACTACTTGTATATATAAGACCAAATATACAGGATTTCCCAATACATTCTGATACCCAATATTCAAATGGTATATACTTAACCTGTCTTAAACTTAAAACGGATAATGTCGTTTTAACAAATATTTACTGAACCCACTTATACATAAACTTACTTGTACTTTCATGATACAAAGACAACCCTAATTCATTTGCTTGCCAAACACAAATTCCAGCATCACAAACAAATAAAGCAAAATCATCATCAATCTTAAATGCATCAAAAGTAAGATGCCCTTTTAACCAATTTAAATTGCATGTAACTCTATAATCTGATCCTCTAGCAATCAATCTAATTGTGTAAATATTTGTTGAATTAACTTCTTCAGTAGAATTAACATCTGGTCGAATAACAAACTCTGTAGGCTGATTATCGTTTAAGTCGATATTATCCGTCTTAAGCTTACTGTGCTTTGTATAATTACTTTGACAATGCAGCTTGAGCACATTTTCATTAGGTAAATTGTTCATTATTATTATTCGACCGTAAGGTAATGTGTTTTGATTATATGCATCGATTGTCGAGTAATTATTGATTAACGACGAGATTATTGTCGCTAATATGATTAAGAATATTAAACTTTTCAAGGGTTTAATTGGATTCATTGTGAATTCTTTTTTTGTTTTGTTTTTGAGTGTGTTTTGTTTTGAAATTGTTGGATGTGAATAAAAATTGTATTAATTTATGGGTATATTTATAGGAATATACGTCTTTATATTGTATTTTATTGCAATTAATATAGTAAATCCAATATAGGTAGATTTTGTTTTTATGGAGAATTTACATGTTTGTAAATGCAAAATTAAAATAGACTTGGTATCCCATACGAAACTAATGGTTTTCAGCAAGTCTTACTTAAGACGTAACCCATACAAAACTAAGGAGTCGTTTGATTGATCAAGGAACTTAATTTGCCTAGGAACTTCAATTTCATAGGAATTAAGTTCCAGCAACCAATTCGGGTGAATTCGACAAAGGTGTTTGGTTGCCCATCTAGGAATTAAATTCCATGGGAATTTCCAATGACCAAGGGAGGGGTAGGTAAGTCAATTCCTACATCATGTAGGCATTGGAAATTCCTAGGAACTTCTAATTCCTCCATTTTCCAAAAAATATGTCAACCAAACAAGACATATTTTTGTAAATCATGTGATTTTGCAATTCATGTGTTTTTAAGGTGTCAACCAAACAACCCCTAATGGTTTTCAGCAAGTCTTACTTAAGACGTAGCCCATACAAAACTAATGGTTTTCAGCAAGTCTTACTTAAGCCGGGATTATCGGTTTTCACTAAAGTCTTTGGTTAGGAGGTACTAATATTTTTTTATCTTTCATTTTGAGGAAATGGATTATCTACGGTTCAATAAATTTTTCTACACAATTCTTATTGACAATCATTGTAAATGAGAATAATTTACCACGAGAATAAACCCATCTAAATCAACACTTTCCTTGAGGGTGATTATTGTACATACCACCCCTCACGACGGTAATTGGTAACTTTGTACATTTAAATTTAAAGTAGAGGAGGGAAAGTAATTGCTTACTTTGTATTTCGGTATCATATACTTTGTGCCAAAAACAAGGAAATAATTCGATCAATAGAGTGAAAGGGAAACGATACTTGTCGCCTTCAAGAACATAAGCCGGAGTCCTTAACCCTTCAATGGCTCACATCTATGGTTTTGGTTACGGTTTTGGTGTGCACAAGCACAACTAAGCAAGTTTCCTTGCAGCGCTACTTTCAAATGATCTGGTTTCAAATTGCAAAACAGACGCCTCAATCGTTCTCTAGTGCTTTTCACCGCAACCCATGGTTTTAAATCTCGTATCGGTCGCAGTCGCGGTAGCGGCGTAACCGGCCCTTAATCGGCCATCGCGGGCAGATCACGGTGATTTCTCGGGCGATATCTCGTATCGGTAGAGTGAAAATCCGATACAACTCGGCCGAGTCGTATCGTATCGGCCGAGATTTAAAACCATGCCGCAACCACAGGGACTAAATTGTGATTGGAGTTCGAGAGGGCAGATTTGTTTATTGGGGTGATTTTCTATTTGTGAAGAAACGAAAGGTAAACAAAACACCGGAGCAGAAAAGCATGGTATTGGCTATCCGCGTATCAGTCACAGGTAGGTCACAGGCTGCCACACTTCCAGTTTGGTATCGGGATCACTGTATCAGTCACCATCGGCTAGGTCAGGTTCTAATTCAACAAAATTTCAGTTTCTGTAGAGCAGGTCGGATTCCAAACAGTTTAAAGCTAAGTCAGCTTTTCTCAGCTCTACGATTAAAAGTATCATAGAAGTATCATGGTCCTGCAAATGCAAGCTAAAAACAATGGATAGAATAAAAAAAGTGCAGAGTTGAACGGAAAAGAGAAGAGCGAGCAGTACAAAGGCAGCATACCCTTCACCAAATCTTGTGTTTAATGTTTTAATACTTGTTTCACATAAAAGTCCAGGACGAGCAAGTATTAGTCTTAGTTAGACACGACAACCATTACCCATGCCTTCTATTATTAACAACATACTTGTATTGTTTGTTTACGCAATCGCACTGCCCAGTTAAGCGCTACTTTTCAGAGCTCCAGCTTCAGTCAGCATAGGCACCAGCTTACCCTGATTGTCCAGGTTCACAGTAGCTGTCCAGTGAAATCGAAACATAACAAATGTCAACAAGGCAGTTCAATGTATTGTGCAGATAAATAAAGGCAATAACGACAGATACGAAGACATACAATCACATCCACCAATATGTTTCCCGCCAATGAACACATTCGGCACTGTTCTCTGTTTTGTCCACTCTGCAAGTGCTGCTTGAATTTCGCTTCCGTCACCTGCACCACATGATAAGCCCCAAATGTCAATACTTTGCACTATAAATTGCTAACCATTTGTTTCAGAACGATACTATGAAGGTTGGGGAGAAGGGAGATATGATGTTTTCCATACAAATCCGACTAATTTGGAAGGATTTTTATTCCAACCATCTGACTACCCAATAATAGGAAACCTGCCCCCGCACCCTTGCCTTCGTCCAAAACGATTCATACAAACAATGTCCTAGACGTTCTAACTATTGAAAGAGACACAGTGAACCAGCGACACAAAAAAAATCACCGCCATTGGAAACAACTTATATTTGAAATCAAAATTGTTCAGTCCATTAGAAGGACCCAAATCTAAAAAGTTGAGCTGACGATCAAAATTGTTCGGTCTATTAAAACAACTTATATTCAACGATGCATATCCCCTCCATCACATATTATTGTCTATGATTTTGATTGTCAATTGAGACATAATGCAGCATAAACCCTATTCACACATTATCATTTTTAAAAAGTTGTGGTTAAGGTATATCATGACTTCATGAGTGATCAAAGTTGACATTGTCTGAACACCGACATTGCTACATGGGATGGCAAGTTGGTAAGTGTAAAATAGAAAGCAGGAAGATTCAAAGAAAAGCGGAAGAATAGCGTGATCCACTTAGGAAACAGTAGAATACTAGAGCATTATGCCAAACTAATGTGAAACTAAGCAAACTATGGCTTAATCACAACTATCGCACAATTCTATCTTCGGCAAACTTTAGTGAACTCAAAAAGGTCCTTCAGAATACAATAAGACAAGTTCAAAAGAGGTTACAACTAACTAAAACGACGGCAAGTTCTAGAATGAAACAAGATTCTCCCAACATCAAACTCAGTTGACAACTTCAAAAAAATTACTCGACTATAAGAGACTAATGTACCTCACTGTCAATAAATAGACACAAAGTCCAGTAAACATCATATAATGTAAACAAACGTAACTTTCAAACATAATGCAAAATTATAAGGGGAAAAACATCAATAAAAGAGTATCATACCGTTATAATGATAGTTTGAATCTTATTCTCTAGCTTTTTAGATTTTGATCTATTGCTATTGCAATTTCTTCCAAACAACTAACTAGAAATCTAGAAAAACCATAGCAAAATTTTCCCAGATCGAATTAACTCTGATTTTGAAAAGCAAACATTTATACCAATCAATCAATAAATCAACCCGATACTCCTATCTGTATACCAATTGCATCATGACACAAACTATCAGGCAAAAGAGAACTTTCTCAATTCCATCAAAGAAAAGTACGCAAAATGCATCAAATCAGACCTATTGTACAGCAATTCATTCAATCAACAACCAACATAGCATGATCATACATGATGCAGATAAATTACATACTATAGCACCACTAAACACCAAAAAAATAAAGCTGCTTCAAATGTATTTCCTCCCATTCCTCTACTAACCCTAATCAAATTCAGTGGTCTAGGATGACGACTATAATCGTGTTTTCCCGTAATATAATGTCCAAACATACAACTAAAACTATAAAATCCAGCTGATATCGTTTGATCTTCTAGTCAATTGGGGACAATGAATTCGGGATATACATACTCACAACCTCATAGCCAAGGGGACTAACAAGGGCGCTCACAGCAATTTCGAAATTTTAGTTCAACTTATATACTACTCCCTCCGTCCCATCCATTTGTTTAGGACTATTTTAATCAAAGGTAAATAAATGATTGAAACGGAATGAAACCTAACTCAACCCAGATCATTTTTCCACGATTTGATTAAAACACAATAAAAACAGCAAATTATTTAGGAGTATTTTAGTTAAAGGTAAACAAATGATTGAGACGGAGTGATTACTAACTCAACCCAGATCATTTTTCCACAATTTGATTAAATTACAATAAAAACAGCAAATAAATGATCGAGACGAACGAGATAGGTATTCCCTCCTATTCCAACTAACCCTAATCAAATTCAGTGGTCTAGGATGACGACTATGATCGTGTTTTCCCGTAGTATTCTAGTTAAAGGTAAACAAATGATTGAGGCAGAGTGATTACTAACTCAACCCAGATCACTTTTCCACAATTTGATTATAAAACACAATAAAACAGCAAATAAATGATGGAGACGAACGAGATCAGTATTTCCCCAAATTATGCATTGCAACTAACTACAAACCCTAGTTCCGCAGCGAAAAAAGAGGGAAGAAAGGAAAAAAGAAGACGAACTCTCAGAATCCAATTCAATGGCCTTGAAAGTAGCGCCCAATCGAGTCAACAGATTCTTGACCTGCACACAGTACGGACAGAACGATTTGCTGCACGTAAAAACACAAATTATTCAATTATTGAATAAGACGATCATTCAGCGTAAGACAGTTTTTAAATTGGTTAAACACTTATTTATTACTCAATTACCTGAAGACGACGACAGCATTTGATGATACGGTGAGTTTAGCTTTCTCCATTGCCATTTTTCTTGAGTTTCGTGATGTAATGGAAGTTGAAACCCTAGAAATTTGTGGAGTGGATTGATTTATATTATTGGTTGGTCAATTTTGGTGCATGAATATGTGAAGGCTTTAATCGGACGCGGCCGCAATTCGATGAATCACAAATTCTCGTTAAAGACAGATTAATTCCGTCTCTTAAAAAAAAGGGATTAAATATAATATGTAACCATCTTAAGATAAACGTGGCCATGTGAAAAAACAACCCGATAAATTAGAAAAATATGCTAGTTACATTTATCGTTAAAATGACGATATTTACCCCGTCTTTTTGAAAAAACGGACGGTGTCCGTAGCAAGACTTATGGTTCGATTATATCCTTATCAATAAACAATAATTGGTGATAGTAAATATTACACATGTCGGTAAATAAGAAAACTGATTGATATTACGTTGACATTCTACTTTTGTTTTATCTACCATATGAATAATAGTTGATATATCGCAAACTTGCAAAAATTATGTCCGTCATAAAAAAGAATTTGTGAAGATCTACAAAATTGTGTTGTGATTATCTTATTTACGAGATCTTTTAAGTGATGTGGCGGGTTCAAGGTCACCACGTCCTTAGCCTAGTTTGCCTCAGGCCATCCGCCATATTATCACCCCGTTGTATTGCTTGTGGGATTGGGCTCACTCTCTACCAACCCAACCCGATTCAACCCCGCGCTGAACCTGTTTATTGACCATGTTTAAATCCACATATATGTTTGACTTTTTTCTTCCTTGTGAGAAGTATTTCAACCCACGACTTAGACGAAGGTAGAGGATTGGAGTGGGAACGCGGGCTGTTTGACTAACACGCCCAAGCATAGTTCGTGGCCTCATTTTAACACCGTAAAGAATTAACACGACACAACACGTTATGAGATGCGTCTGACCCAAAGTCTGAGAGCAAAGACCCAAGTGTAGGAATTGCTTAAACATGCCCAAGCACAGCACGATGTACCATGGATCATGCCGCGCCACCATTTTCATTTCACACGAAGTCCACCTTCTTGTGTCTGAGTCGTAACAGTTTCTTTTTTGGACATAATGAACGACACAAGACACGAGACGACACAACCCACTTCCATCTCTAAATGGAGGCGATGATCATTATACCGGTAACATTATTAAATTAATCATATAACACGAAAAAATCCAATCTTAAAACCGATTAAAAATGAAATTTTACTTAATTTTATAGATTATCATTAATCAATTATTTGCATTTGGAAATAAAATACATCCACACAAAAACCAAAAATAAATCCAAAATCCAAAATTGTAAGCCAAGGGCACGAAGTAAGACAAAGGATAGCGCAACCAAAAATGTGCGAATGATGTTTGATTGCTTCTACTGAGAGTCATCCTTTAATTCACGGAATGGATTAAAAATTTATGATCTCAATTTCTCAACAATCCCTTTTAATTAATAAACAGTCAGTTAACATTATTTCGTAATTTGATCGAAATAAGAAGATGGGTAGAGCATTTGTGTATGTGATAGTGGGTGGTGGAGTTGCAGCTGGGTATGCTGCTCTTGAATTCACCAAACGTGGTGTTTCTCCTGGTGAACTTTGCATCATTTCTGAAGAATCTGTATGGTTTCTTCTGTTTTCTGATTATTTTTTGTTTTTTTTTTGGAGAATTTTAGTTTGTTTGTAAGATGGTTAATTTGTTTTGTCACAGCCCAAATCCGTCACAAGCTTGTGACGCGCCAAATGAAACCCACATAGAAGTTTGTGATTCACTATGCATTCCACTTTCTGTTTTATCTAATTATGTGAGTGATGCTTGAACCGTCGTGAGCTTGTGATGATTGATATATTCGTCACAAATGAGACCTATTGTTGTTTTGTTTAGTTAGAGGGTAAAATAGCTTACATCCGACCCCTTTACCTTGTATTTTGTGGGAGCTTTTGAGACACGGGGGTAATGTTGTTGTTCAACTCGGAAACAATGACCATATCAGTTATGTCATTGAATTCATTGATTTGGTGTTGTTGAATACTTGAATTGTTGTTTGGGGGATAAAGTTTTGTTCTTTGTGATGAAGGGTCTTGTGGGTTATTGCCAATTTTTGTTCATTGTTTATGTAAGTGTTCTCAAAATCACTTTAAACTTTATTCTTGATTTATTTTTTTGGGTTTTTATACATGTGATAAGTTCGATTTAAAATCTATAAAACCCCTTTGTCTTTCATTTTTTGTTCCACTCCCTTCTTTTTTTTCTCTTGTTGAGATGAGAGTTCACTCATGACGGTTCCAAAGGATGATTCCAGCCGACCCCAAAATATTTTGGGACTAAGGCTCTGATGTTTGTTGTTGTTGTTGTTGTTGTTTATCTAAGTGTTGAATTGGTAGTTTGGTGGATAAAGTTATGTCCTTTTTGATAAAGGGTTGATTGGGTTGTTGCTATTTTTTGTTCATTGTCATCTAAGGTTGAGTGTTGTCATGGTTTTATGATGTTCTACTTTGTTTTGTCATCGTAGTTTGTAGGTGATACAACAACGTTACCCCAGTGCCTCAAGGAATTGCGGGGTAAGGAGGGCTGTATGTATGCAACCTTACCTTCGTGCTAGCAACATAAAGAGGTTGTTTTTGAGTGACCTAAGATAAAAATAGTGTGTAGGTGATGTATTTAATTATAGATTTGATGGGGTTGAAGAGTTCAATTTGACGATTATATCTCATATTTGCAATGTTGGCTTGATAGTGAGTTTTTTTTTTAGTTCACGAAGTAGGGAATTGTGTATTGATTTACAATGGGGTCAAACGATTTGATGTGTTTTACGGATTTGGAAGATGACGGAGAACACTTTGAATGACTTGTTAAGTTGTGCTACCCTTCTTTTATGTTTTGAAGAAGGGGGAAATCAGTGGAGGTTCGTCAAACATTTACCAGATAAACCTCTATGCTCGAACAATGCTATGTAGAAACCTTTCTTAAGGAAATTTGATCCGTAAGAGTTGATGAATAGTAGGCATTTTCTAGTACAGGACATAGGATTAAGCTCACAGAATTGCCGTTGTTCCTCTTATGTAGGCTGAGAATGGAACACTGTAGTCTGTAGTATGGCTTTTAGGCACTAGTACGAAGATAGCGTACTTGTCTGTGTTTTTTTGTTTTGCGGTCTAGTTAATATTTCAATGTGATGGTGGCATGCAATGGTAAAATGCGCAGCGGTTTTTTTGGGTCCTCAAACAAAGATGTGCAAGACACTTAGACACATGAGATTAACACCCTGAGTGAATGATCTCTTAACGGTTTCAATTCACACATTTTCCCCTTTTGTCCAGCATCATTACAATCCGTTTTTTAGAAAATAGAATTGTACTGCAACCAAATGCAATATTTGAGTTGTCTTCAATGTCGCGTGTTTGAATTTGATCATTACGCCTTGATTTTGTTTGCTATATCTTGTATCAATTCAGTAGAACGTGCTTTTCAAAATGTTATTTTTGTGGAATATGTGGAATTATTTTATAATAAAAAAATCTGTATGATTTCCAGGTTGCACCTTACGAAAGACCAGCATTAAGCAAAGGATTTTTACTCCCTGAAGGTAGGCTTTATACTGAACATGATGCTGACAATTGAGAGTTTGAGACACAAGTCCAAATATTTGAAATTTTCATGATGGCAATTAAGTTTACCTGCCAACCTTTCGGGTCGTCAACCTTCTTGAGCACCTGTAAACATTGTATATACATACTCCCTCCGATTTCTTGTGTTGTTCCGTTTTCATTTTGACCCAAGAAATAAGGGAATCAATTTAGACCACACAATACATATGACCCCACATGAAATTGATTTTGGACCACACAATCTTGTCCAAAAGAGGAAAGATGGAACATCAATGTTATTAGACCAAAATGGAAAGAGGAACAACACAGAAAATCGGAGGGAGTATAATTTATTCTGCCTAGTGTTGCCTCTTGCCTCAGATTATTTTATTCGTCTCCTGTACTCATTTCTAAAACAAGTGTGCAATTGGCGTGTGGTAGCCGTTTGCCAATATCTTTTGGTGGTAATGGGTGATAATATTGGTTCTGAACAGGCGACCGGCGACCTTTTCAACATTGTCTGCAAGTTTTCTTCCGCTTCACATGAATTATGAACATTTCATGTTTTCTCTTTGTCGGTTTGTCCATTCTGTTGTAGTGCATTGTTGTAATTGATTTTTTGGCCTACAGAACCTGCTCGGCTTCCGTCATTTCATACATGTGTTGGTACAAAAGAGGAGCGATTGACTCCAAAATGGTACAAGGAACATGGTAACGTTTTTGCCCTTGATGTTCTTTTGCATTATCAACACTGTCGACCATTTGTCGGCCGACTGTCATTTGAAAGCACATTGTCCATTGGAACGAAAATGTTTTATAATTGACAACTGTGGATCTTGAATTTAGGTATTGAACTTGTTCTTGGAACGCGTGTTAAGTCTGCTGATGTGAAAAGGAAAACACTGTTGACAGCAACTGGGGAGACTATAAGCTACAGGATTCTCATCGTCGCCACTGGTGCACGGGTACTAAGTTAACTTGTTCTAGGCATAGTCCTTTTGCTGTTGCATAGCTTTGCCGTTATTCCCCAACATAACTTGAGAAATGTTTACACATCTTTCGATTAAAAAATCAAATAGTCTTTGCTTGTGAGCTATGTTACTCCGACTCTTCTAATTTCCTCGCGTACCCGTGTCCGACACTCGACACTCGGACATGGGTACACCTCATTTTGGACCAAAATATGCATATTTTTCAATAAAATAGCCGAGTCTGACACTTGGACACGTACCCGTGTCGGATACTTCTAAACGAGTCTGAGTAACACTGCTTGTGAGTAATTTTCCATCCTTGACGCTTGATTCATGATGTAATGAGGCCTAAAGTTGAAGCAAGTCAGCGGCGAGTTAGACTGTGATCTGGTTTTTTTGTATTTTTGCTCTGACCACTATTCACTTTTAGACTTTGAAGCTCGAAGAATTTGGAGTGAAGGGATCAGATGCTGAAAATGTGTGCTATTTACGTGATTTTGCTGATGCAAATAAGCTTGTGAGTGTTGTGCAATCTTGCACAGGCGGAAATGCTGTCGTTATTGGGGGAGGCTACATTGGGATGGAATGTGCTGCGTCCTTGGTCATCAACAAGATCAATGTAACGATGGTCTTCCCCGAGGCTCACTGCAGTAAGTATAACGCTAGCTTATTTTTAAGGGTATTGAACCTCGGAAATTCAGTCTAGTTGTTTTGCAGTTATTTTAAACGGAGTATCATCTGATCAGGCTTTTGTTTCGCATTTTTCTCAGTGCCGCGCTTATTTACAGCTAAAATTGCTGATTACTATGAGGAATATTACAGGGGAAAAGGAGTAAAATTTGTAAAAGGAACAGTGTTGACATCTTTTGACTTCGATTCCAACAACGGGAAGGTAATTTCTACGATGCATTTCTCTTATTCTTAAGTACTTTTGTCCTGTTCACGGGGCTTGTGATCTACCCCATCCGATCCACAAAACCCGTCCATTCTCATCAAAGGCACAATTTTTACAGAAAAAGCTAAAAAAAATGTGTAGATGTAAAAAGTCGGCCTGTCATTACGAAGTTGAACACAAAAAAAACGAAAAATGGAGTAAGAAGAAAGTTGGAAAATAGTACGTATTTGCTTAAGAAGGGATATCTCGTTTTTACTTTGGGATGACACAATTTTTTTTTCCGTAATTAGTAGTAAAATATTCATCCCACAAAAACTCTCTCATATATATTTTTGTTTAGAATATTTGAATTCGAGATATATTAAGCATTTACCAAGAAAATTGTGCGAATAAAGATGTCATTAGGGTTGTGAATGTGTTGGAAAACGAAAAAAAGAAAGAGAAGTTTGGTGAAAATAAACCATGTATTTGAACCTCCAACCTCACAAAATTTATAATTCTACAGCCACTTTTAACCACTAAACCCAACACATTTTTGTGAAATATATGTTCAAAAATTATTCTTATTTTTATGTTGGGGGTGGCACTTGCCTACCCTATCCACCCAAGATCCACCCCTGCTCGTATCTGTCATCTAAACTCTAAAGTCCGATTTTATTATCGCTAATTCCAAATGCGCAGGTTACGGCTGTAAATCTTAAAGATGGGACTTGCATTCCTGCTGATTTGGTTGTTGTGGGCATCGGTATCCGTCCAAACACGAGCCTGTTTGAAGGTCAACTCGCGATAGAAAAGGGTGGGCTCAAAGTCAATGGAAAAATGCAAACCAGCAATAGTTCAGTCTATGCAGTTGGAGATGTAGCAGCTTTTCCATTCAAACTCTACGGTGAAATCCGCAGGCTCGAACACGTTGATTCCGCAAGAAAAACGGCTAGGCATGCTGTATCTGCAATAATGGAACCCGATAAAACCGATGACTTTGACTATCTTCCATTTTTTTACTCCCGAGTCTTTGGACTGTCGTGGCAGTTTTATGGGGATAATGCCGGGGAAGTAGTTCATTTTGGCGATTACTCCGGGAATCGGTTTGGCGCGTATTGGGTGAAAGATGGTCATCTTGTCGGATCATTCCTTGAAGGCGGTGACAAGGAGGAGTACGAGGCTTTGGCCAGAGCGACAAGTCTGAAACCGTTAGTTGAAGACACAGCGGGGCTTGAAAAGGAAGGTTTGGGTTTTTGTCTGCAAATTTGCAAGAACACACCCCCGCCACCACCTCCGCCTGTAAATGTCGGGAATTCAGTCTGTGTGGTGACGAGACCCGTGTATAACTGGCACGCTAGTGCCGGGATTGTATTTGCTGCATCGATAGCTGCTTTTGCTTACTGGTATGGGCGGAGGCGTAGAAGGTGGTGAAAACCCGAAAACCTTGTTTTTTTTTTTTTCGAGTTTCTTGTAATTGATACTTGTTAAATACAATATACATACAATCATATTGTAACACAGTTACCGTATTTTCGATTAATTTACAGCGAATGTGAAGTAGACCTTGTAAAATTGACCGAACTTGAATCAACCCTAGTGATCGTGACTCGTGACTGAACTTGTTTGCGTTATATATTTGAGATTTTCGAACATGTATTCTAAAAGTGTATTCGGAATTTAATTGAGAGAAGATTGTTGTGATTCTCTTATTCCCTATAATCGGATAAATTTTTTATTTGAGTTTATAACGTGTGTATTTAGAACACACATTAAAAAGTCGAAAAGATATGATTCTTGTAGTTCCTTGACAGAAAAGGGAGAAAACATTATGGTTTAATGAAGCTCATCAAAATACAATAACATTTACTAGTCTAAGGCCCATTGAGGAAATTGAGATGAAGTGAATTTAGTTGAATTAAAATATATTTTGTGAAGATATTAATTAAATTAATTGATTGAATGAAAATAAAATTTAACGGAATATAGCTAATCAGAACTGAAATGGGAAGAAATTAAGCTAGAAAAAAACATAACCTCATTATTTGCAAAGATTCATTTGTCAATAGGATATAGAACAATTTTTAAATAAATTTAGTCAATAAAGGGCGTTTGGTCTAGTGGTATGATTCTCGCTTTGGGTGCGAGAGGTCCCGAGTTCGATTCTCGGAACGCCCCTTTTCTGCCATTTTTAATGGATATACCACCAATTTTGTAGCTCTTGACTTTTGTAATAAAATATTCGAGTTTTATTTTAAAGTTTCTGACTCAATTCAGTTAAACATACTTGCTTAAATTTGTTTATTTATATAATAAGTTTAAATCCCGCACAAGATTTGCCATATCTACTCTAATTAGAATATTACAAGAAGGATTATACAACAACCATGATGTATTTTATTGAGCTTATGTGTATATTTGTTGAGCTTTTAAACTATTTTTAGTTATATTTTTAGTTTTTTTATATTAAAATTAAAATATAGTTTAACTTATATATAAATATTGTGTTTTAGTTGTATAATAATTTTCGATTCTCAGTATTTTTTCAAAGAGTTCATAAATTTTACCATATAACTCATATTCTTTTTATTAAAGCTCGAATTTTCTATTAAAAAGCTTAAAATACGTACAAAAAATTGTATACCTCTAGTGATATAATCCACTTTTTAGTTAGAATATACCGAAAATTCCCTTATTACTATCGAATATATACCTTTTGTTCTTAATTACGGAAAGATTAACTCGTCTCCTAAATTAATTAGGATACCGCTCAGCACCGAATTCCTAATACCAAATAATTACCATAAAAAACGTCCTATAACCTATTGTTTATATTGGTGTTGTTAATTATGGAAAGTTTAATCCGTTTCCTAATTTAATTTGAACACCGGCCAATACCAGATTCCTAATCTCAGATAATTACCATAAAAAAGTTTCCTGATACGGTAAAGTTTAGGAATATGGACTCACTATATATATACAGAGTTTATAATCTGTTTGTAAACCCTAAACCCTAAACCCTAAACCCTAAACATCTTTGATATTCATAGAAAAACCATGGCAAACGATGATATGTGTAGTCTACCATCCCTAGGTGAAGCACCATGGTTGATTCTTACAGACGATTCGGAACTCGAAAATCAAATTACATTCTGTTCCATGAATAATAAATCTTATACACAGACGATTTCTGAATTAAATGGCAAGTATATTCTAGGTTGCAATCAAGGTTGGTTAATCCTACAAGAACGAGAAAACCAGTTAATGTATTCTCTTTGGAATCCGATCTCCCGACAATGCTTAAATCTCCCCGAGTTATCAGACTTATCTGAGGAAGAAGAAGAAGAACCGCGGCCTGTCGGTATTTTCACGTCACCGCCTGATGATAACGGTAACGCCTCGTGTGTGTTTTTGTTGATTTTTCAAAGCGTAATGTTTTCATGTCGGCCTACGATGAAGGATGATTGTCAGTGGGTCAAACAAAGTCTTTTTCATAATGGTCAACATGTGAAACATCTCATAGCTGCTGCTCTCAACGGGGACATATATTTGCGATCTGAAAGGGTAGATGATAACGATGATGGTAGCTCTACTCCCATCTTTGCCCGGATAAAGGTTAGTGATAGTGATAATAGCTCGAATATGGTCCGTTTTGAACCATTAGAGATACAACCTCCATGTTTCAGTGTCATTCTTAACGCATGCGCATGTAAGACATATACAAAAGATTTCTTGGTTGAAGTTTGTAGTGTACTGTATGTTGTACACATACTCATCCGGCAACATCCGTACAAGATAGACAATTATGACATTTTTAAGGCCTATATTTGGAGATTGGATTTGCCCCAAATGCAATGGATTCGGGTGGAATCGTTAGGGGATCGTGCGTTTTTATTAGGTACCAGTTCTTGCACTTGGTGTTGGGCGGATACCTCTCTTCCGGGAATAGAAGGGAATTGTCTTTATATTATTAGCCCATGGAGTTTCACCTTGCATCAATATCGCCTACAAGATGATAGTTACATTTTCTTGAATCCGTATTCCAATATGCTCGAAATTTTCGATAATCCTGTTTGGTTCAAGCCCCGAAATTTTAGCAGATTATCGTCGCCTGACAGGCTTAGAATATCAGAAGATATTAATAATATCGAACAAACTAAAGACTCAAATGAAATGAAGATGGACGGGCCAACGTCGTCGTTATTTTGTCAACTTCCCTCGGACATGTTGAGATCGGTAGCAGAGTATTTGCATTTGTTTGACTACATGAATCTCCGCACCACGTGCAAGATATTGCGCACTATTATTCCTCGTCCCCAATGGAGATATAATTGTTTGTATCCGTTATTCATGTCGCTCAAGAATACCAAAGCCGGCCTTTGTGAACTATGGGATCCATTAAAAAATATATGTAAAACAGTCATGATACCTCATCCACCCGATATGTCATCGACAATTGAGTCTTATAAGGATGGTTGGTTGCTTTTGCGAATTGAGGGAGCCTTCTTACAATGTTTTAACCCTTTTAGAGGAAAGAGCTACAAATATCCTTCTCGTTACGATATTCCCAACCTTTCAAGTGTAGCATTTTCGACATGTCCTACTTCTCCCGATTGTCTCACCGTAGGAATTTTCGCGAGTGATTGGGTAGGAATCCTTTCCTTTCAAGCCGGGGATGACGAATGGGTGTTCGATGAAATTGACTTTGACTCTGAAACGGGCACCAAATTTGAAAGTAACATAAATTCTAGTCCAAAATACCATGACGGAGCATTTTACTTTTTAGGCGTGAATGGTAATCTCGGAGTTCTTAAAAGGGTGGACGAAGAAGACGGAGAATGGAGTTGGAGTTGGAAGGTTCACGAGGGTCCATTGGCAGACGACATATTACTCAATTCGTGTCATTTAGTTGAGCTAGATGGCCAATTAATATCTATTCTCATCGAAGAAGAAGAGGGAAAGGCGATTCGAGTGTTCAAGTTTGATACATCAGGTAATGGTTGGGTTGCATTAGACAACTTAGGGGATTATATGCTATTTGTAAGTAGGGCGTCATCGTTCTCGATATCAACGAAAGATAACAGTATGAAGAATAGAATCTATCTACCAAAAAGTTTTGGTAATGAAATGGTCTACTATTCGCTCACCACTGGCATCTATCACACTTCAATCGGTCAACAGCTTAACAATGATTTCTATGGCATGAGATCACAATCATTTTGTTGTTGGCTTTAATTTACGTTAATGTTCGTACCTAAGGTCTTAAATTGTAATTTAATTAATAAAATTTCAATCATTTGTTTTTATTAAGTTACTTTATAGTTTTAGCTGTATTTCTCGAGATATGTTGAATATTTGTGAATTTTCCGATTACTTTAGAGGGTAATACCAAAAGTCGATACCAAAGGGCTACTACTCTACGTCTACGATGCTAATATATTTTCGTAGTTCGTTTCATCACACGCTAGTCGGTCCATCAATCCATCATCTGGTGGCTTATGGTGAAGCCTTTTTGTATATTTCCTTGAGGTCGTCTGGTTCGACATCACCAGATATGGCTTCTGTTGATGGTGCCCTCTCTTTGTTTTTGTATCTTCTCATCTTTTTTCATCCTTGCTGTATTTCTGTTAGTTAAGATTAAGATCACAGAAGTTAGCCTTAGATAAACAAATCGAAATCGAAATCGAAATGGGTGGTTATTTTCTTCGTGCACACTAGATCTACTGACACGAGTAGAGTATCGTACTATGGTATTCCTTGTCTCAATCACTAGTTTTATGCCCGTACAAAAAATGTACGGGTCTATTTCTAAAAATTTCGTAAATATATTAAAAAAGTAGTACAAATATAATTTAATATGAACTTAAATGAGAAATATATAAATTATGAATTCGGGAATGATTTTGACTCCAAATAATTGATTTACTGGTATAATTAAATTTTTTTCAATGATTATATAAATTGAAATAAATAATCCTGACATTATGAAATAAAATTGAACCATATAAAATAGATAAAGAAATTGTATTGTATTTCTATATCTTACCCTTTAAAGAACTTACTCTCAAAATGAAAGTAAAATGATAGAAATACTTTTAATAGCAGTCTCTTAAAATTTGTGGATGATTTTATAAAGAAAATAATAATGTATTGTTATTAAGACCATCTTTTTACTCGATGTTAACGTAGTTTTAATTGACTAATTCTCGAAGGTTGTTATATTTTATTAAAAATCGTAAATTTATATTTTTTTTGTTAATTTAATGGGTTGGGTTTATTTGATCTTATTCAAAAAAAAATTGATCTGCGTTTCTTTCATTTTTTTAATCTACGTTTTTTTGTTAATTTTTATCTCCTCGTGTATTTTTTTCATTTTTTTAATTTTGTGGGTTGGGTTTATTTGATCTTATTCAAAAATCTTTGATCTACGTTTCTTTCATTTTTTAATTTACGTTTTTTTGTTAATTTTTATCTCCTCGTGTATTTTTTTCATTTTTTTAGATATACGTATGTTTGTTAATTTTTAACCCTTTGTATAGTTTTTTTCGTTTTTTTTTCGTTTTTCATACCTCTAAATATTTGTTAATTACTTCTAATTGTCCAACTTTTTTTAATATTGTTGAATTTTATGTTTCTGGGTAGAATTTTAGTGATTTTTTTATTTTCGAATTTGGAGTAAAGTTGTTTTTTTTAATGGAGATAAAAAATTATTTGTAACTTTAAAATGTTAAATGGAGAAAAGTAAAATGAATAAAAATTAAAGCTCCTTGTGTGAGTGGTGGGACCTGACGAGAAAGAAGGTTTTTAATTTCCTAAAATTAAGCAACCAATGAAAAAACAGGAAAAGTTGTTCCTTTTATTCATAAGGGATTTAAGCTAAAACCATCCGTATATAATAAAACGGCATTGTATATTTTTGTTGACCCCAACTATTTCTGAGCTTGTAAAAATATATATTTTGGGCTACTAATAGACAACCATAAAAACATGGATCAATATAGATGCATGAGTCGACAATATCACCTAATAATAATTATTACTCGTATTATTTTATGTAGCCTTAATTTACCATTTCGCAAAATTCTACTTTACGACGGTCGCACATGCGACCAGTAGGAAAGTGATCACATTTTGATACGTAGTGACCACTTTTGATTAAATAGTGACCTTTTTTTTTCATATTTTTGGAAATATAGATATTTTTAGGATTTATTTTTCATCAAAATCTTAAATTTGGGCCTCGTCTTAAATTTAATGTATATGTTTATATAGTATATAAATTTGCTTTTATACATTTTAATTGTCACAAATTATAGAGTAATACGGTCTCATATAAAAAGTTGTTCCTTTAGTGCTAATAAACGATTTTTCTTTTTATATATGTTGATCGTCTTATGGTATGAGAGTATGAGACCGTTCATACAAAAATTCTAATTTAATTTTAATTGTCAAGGTATCCAAGAGGTTAATTTTCCGAAATTGTAATTTTTTTTTTATTAAAATTTGTTGTCCCCTATATAGATTTCCGATTTTTTTAAAATTTTCTTTTATGGTAAGGTTGAATGTGATTAATTTTTTTTATCATAAGTTTTTTAACATGAATATGTATATGAAAAATAATAAGAAATGAGGAGAGGGTAATTAATTGGAGAGAGAGTAAGTGGTGGGAGTGGGGTTGGTTAATGTGTAAAAAAAAAAAAAAAAGTAAAAATTCCGGCCAATCACAAGCCTAGAAAAGACCTTCCTTTTATAGATAGGGGATTTGTCTATTTTTGATTTAATATCTCACAAAAATTGTAAACAAATGATTGAGACGAACAGAGTACATATAGTCATATGAGACGGTTTTAAATAAAATTGTCCGTTTTTAGTGCAAAAAATGAGAATAAAAACTACTGCGTCCGTCTCGATTATTCTTTCAGGGTGTCTATCCTTTCAACCTTCTTGAACGAGTATATATCGTGTGGGGTCGGAAGAAAGGTTATGTAGGAAAATATATATCGGTTGTGGAAGAAGAATGTAGAAGATAATTAATTTTTATTCTTTTACAACTTTACATGAACTATAGTATCCCCACAATTGGCCACAACAAATAAAACAAAACGTAAATAAATGATTGAGACGGATATTGAGTATCCTCCCAAAGAATAAAAACATAAACAAATGAATTCAGACGAAACATATTCCAGTACTCGAAAATACCTTAACAAGCTGATAACAAAGCGGATTATGAACAACGACAAGCGGCTGCAAAACTGTGCATGAGGCGAGGTGTCTTATTAATGTACTTACTACTCTCAGTACTCTCATGTCATGTCCAATTGTTAACGTGAGACTCCTCAAAGTATTAAGACTCAGCACATTAACTTTTCATAAATTCTTATTATTTTTTTATTGTTCAGACTCAACTCGGACTCACCCAAAACTTTATACATCGTCCGTCAGATTCACCTTAAACTCTATTTTTCCATTTTACGTTTTCTTTCCACATACTTATTAATTTAATTTTAGTGGATTGTCGATTAATTGAAAATAATTAATTTAGGGTTATTGATTGATGGTGAAATTAAACAAATTAGGGGAACTGGGAAGAGTGTTGAGCAATTAATTGTGGAGGTGTTTAAGATGAGGTGGGAATTTGGATGAACTTAAATTACAATTATTTTAATTAATTAATTAATATTATCGGTGTTTAAGGCTATATTCTACTCTCGGCGGAGAAAAAGTGAAATTAAATTATATTTAATACAGCTAAATCGAAATTGAATGGAATTAAACAAAGAATTATGTTATTTTAGACTTATTTCGGTTCTTATAAATTTAGTTCAATTTATAAAATTCAATACAATTTTTTATTTCATATAACTCCTTGTTCAGCCTTTTTTTAGAATTTAATATTTCGATTCTTATAAGTTCAGTTCAATACAATTTTCTATTTCATATAACGCCTTGTTCAGTCATTTTTTATAACTTAATTTCAGTTCATTTCAGTTTTGTTCGGCTTTATTTAGATTAGTTTTTTCAATTCAGTTTATTTTTTTCAATTTAGCTCTGTTCACCACATTGCTTCACAAATTAACTCTTGTGGAGTATTTCAATTCAATTACCAATCCAAACATAAAAAAATAGCAATTATAATTAATCAAACAACAATTTGGGTCCAAATTCTGACCAAGACGAGAAGCTATAATAAAATCTAAAAAAAGAGAGAAAAAATTAAAGAGTTGTTTTAAAATAGAGGATTAATTGATAGAAATACTCCGAACTATGAGTGAACTGTTCAAAATACTCTAAACTTTATTTTAACTACTAATATAACCAACTAATGTCCGCATTCGCTTTGAATAGAATTTGTTATTTTGTTAACTTATTGTAACATGTTTTAATAGTGGGATTCGTGAATAGATTAACAGGGAAGTAAAAAGATAAAGACGTGTTAAAGAAAGGTTAAAAATTTCTTCACTTATTTAGCAGGCAACAGGTCATATATTATAATAAAAGCGAATGAGAGCACTAGTTGGTTATATCGGTAGTTAAAATAGAGATTGGAGTGTTTTGAGCAGGACACAAATAGTTCAGTGTATTTTTATCAATTAATCCTAAAATAAATAGAAGCCATATGCAAATGACGCTATCCATGAAAGGCGATCGACTGATGTTGAAGATGCATCCAAAACGTGGTGATCACGAATCATGAATATTGAATATACGTAATCGTTGTGTAAGTAGGGTAATAGTGATATGAGGCAGTTCACGAGTGCTCAATGCACAAGTGTACTATATTTTCGAGTCTTCAATTAAGCTTGTAAGTTTGATGATCAAAACCGGAGTGCTCAATGCACAAGTGTACTATATTTTCGAGTCTTCAATTAAGCTTGTAAGTTTGATGATCAAAACCGGAGGCTCGGCTCATGCGATTATGGCTGAACTTGGTCATAGAATCCCTTTGATTACACTTTATACCAACACTAGCCGAGTAAATCTCTTGTAAAACAGTTTTGTAAAACCATACGTAAAGTCCTTGATCAATTCCCTTTTACTATAAAACAAAGGTTATGTGTGTATTTTAATCAATTAATTAGATAAAACATAACATTATATTGTATTAGCATATTCGATTTTAACATTAAATCATTTTAAATTTCTAATTTCTAATTATCATATAATCTGCTAATTTAATTTAATAATCAAACCTGCTACTAAAATTTTCTAACCGTGTATTCTGCTAACGTTGTATGTTATTATGAAATCGTTTCTGCCATGCCAAACAGGGCCTATAGACGGATCAGATTTCGGTCGCTATCAGACCGTGTTGCCTCTTTGTCGACGACGAATAGCGATTTGGTTATCAAATTGGTACACGGACGTTACAGAAGAACAGCTACAATTTTTACAACAAGAATCACGAATAAGTAGACTTTAATGGTACGACTTATTGAATCAATATTCACTCAAGTCTCAACTGCTAACTTTCGTGTGTATTACTTCGCAATTTCGAGCAGATTAAATGTATTGAAAATTAATACATACGTTAGAAAAAACAAAGATAACGAACCACTCTGACAATGACGAATCACGGTACAATGACATAAAATCGACCAGAAACAGTGTAATTGATCGGTAAACTTGACTTTCAATCAAACAACCATCAAAATATCCGTCATAAATGGTGAAAACAGATATTATCTGTATCATACGGGTTACAAAGCTGCTTCTTGTTACAAGCTGAAAACAGACATTGTCCCCTCGCAATAAGGCGAGTGAGAGGACAAATAGGGAAAATTAAGCACTCGTGATAGTGTTACTTGCATATTGTGACAAGGGCACAATTCGTTCTTAGAATTTGTGACAGAGTATATTACTCCGACTTTTCTAATTTCCTCGCGTAACCATCTCTAACACTCGACACTCGGACATAAATATGACTCGGACACCTCATTTTGGACCAAAATATGAATATTTTTCGATAAAATAGTTGAGTCCAACACTTAGACACATACCCGTGTGGGCCGTGCCGATACTTACAAACGAGTCTGAGTACCATAGGTAAGTAAGGTAACCGATAGTGTAGGTCTTCGGGGATTGTGTACGGGTTTAGTCTAATGGTTACGACGGAGGTAGGTAAACGGACATTATTTGTTTGTTCAAACAAAAACTACAGTCACCTAAAACAAAATGGGTGCAAATCTTTACGTAAAAACGTCTTACCCGAGAATTACGATCTCAAACCCAAGCAATGTAACACCAAATTCAACAATAAAACAAAACCAATTACAACTACTAAAATAGTAATCAATAATTCATCAATCAATCAACAATCTGGGTAGAAATTCTAATAAAAAAAACAATAAAATCTACATAATAAAAACGAATTAAAACAGTAATTAATGAGAAAAAGGAGGAGGAGCATAGTAATTGATGAAAGGTCTTCCATTAACATGATGAACATCAAGATCCATAGTATGCTTCAATTTATGAAACCCATTTGAGAAAACTCCGAACCCGAAAACCAACCCGATTGCAATCACTACTAAAATCACACACATGCATAACATGCATACTTTACTTGGACAACAACACATCTTCCACAATTTTTCTGGGTTTTTTTTTCAAATTGTTTTTGTGGGATCTGAAATTAAATTGAGAAATTGGTATGAAATTACCAATTACGAAATTATATTGAAAATTGGGGAGAGTGGTTGAGAAAATGGAGTATAAAAAGGAGAATTAGTTGTATAAGTTAAGGGTTTGATTGTGTTTATATAGTACTGAATTATTATTATTATGTGATTTAAATTGTGAACGGTTACTGATTGTGAGAGAACACGATTCCATTTTGTAGTAGGAGTAGGAGTAGGATAACGTTGGGTTAAAGTTTGTTTACTTTTGGTGGTGGGTTTGTTGTGGACTGGTGGGGGATATCGAGACGGAAGTGGGTATGCGGGTCGTTGTGTACTTACGGTTTATTTTGACACGATACTACGATACTAGTTTATCGCGGTATGAGACGTTATGGATCATTTACTTTGCTTTTTTTGGTTTGGTTTGGTTTGGTTCGGTTCGGTTCGGTATGGCTTGATTGTGGATCAATTAGAAAAGGTAATGGGTCGTGTCGTGTCAGCCTGGGGTCCGGCCCAGGCACGGTCGATTGGGCTATGTGCTATGTCGTGTCGTGTCGGCTTGCTTTCCCCACCCACCACCATGGACCGCCCTTGGCTTGGGCAAAGTCGGGCCGAGCTCATGCCACCTACTGTGCTTTGGGTATTTTTAATTATTTCCACTGAACCATCTTGCCCATCGTGCCTCGGGTCGAGTCGTCCCTAAGCACAAGTTATTTGGGAATATTTGCAATTTGGCATCGCGGCTTGCCTCTTACCAGGTTGTGTCGGATCTGAGCCACCTCGTTTTCTTCACCATGTCGAATTCGCACCACTCATCCTGGCACAGTTCGAAATGCCCTACTCTAAGATCGATGCTTAACTCAATTTGAATTGACAAATTCCCATTTAAAACAGGTATATCCGTTTTAAGTTTAAAATGAGTCTAGTATACTCACGTGGAGGAATAAAATAAAAGCATAAAACATCCGAAACAAACGATCTATTTTGTACACTATCCAATTAAAATAAATGGATGATATTTAACTCATCATTTTATTGTTACACAAATTCTTGTTTCAAACCAAGAATATCCGTTAGAAGCAATAAGACGGGTCAAATAACTACGGAGTACCACTTTATATATAAGACAAAAACAAAATGCTTAGATATTAGCAAAAAGGCTTGTCTTATTTATGCAAGTGGGTATATTTAACCCGTTTTAGCTTTAAAACGGTCATACCCGTTTTAAAAGACTTATTGTTATTGTTAACACTAGTTTACTCTTGTGACAGACAAATGCCCAATTAAATAATTAATCCTTAATTCTTTATGATCTTAATGAATTGAATTAATCCCTTTAGGGGGGTTTTCCCGCAAAAAAAAAAGAAATATTTTACTTTAGGAGTATATTTCTTCAATATGAAAAATTATGAATATTGACGCGATTTTTACTCGTTTCAGATCCGACCTAATAACAGATCATCTTGAATTCCAACTAATGCGATTATGATTTATGATGGCCAACATTGATAAGATTTGAACCCAACCTATCCCAAAATAGCCAAACCAATTGATAACAGTGACAAAAAGAATTGAAATCAGTCTCACCTGAATCGAACCGTTCAAATTGACTCGATCTGAAACCAAGTCCGTTCATAGTCCCGTCAAATAATTTTGATCAGCCTTGCTGAATGGGAGAATTTACAGATGCGAACCAATGCTAAAGAAAATTTAACGGAATTACACCCGGCTTAAGCTATATGGATGAACAGCTAGTCTTGCTTAAGACGACAATAGCCGTTTTAATGGTAAGATAGATCCAAATAGTGCTAGTAGTCAGACAATATCTATTGGATCCGTTTTATTTATTACAACGGATATTGCAGTCTGAAACATGAATTTGTGATGAACGGGTTTTCAACAAAGTCGACATAAATAAAAACTAGGTTAAAAGCAGAGGAAATGAAGACAGAAGAGTAAGATGAGACTCAAATGCATAACATTAAGCAATCTAGTTAAGTCTTGCACATAATAGACACTCGCAACCATATGTCGGCCGCAAATGTCGTTATCACACTATGCACACGGCAATACCGACACTACTACAATTACCCTACCAAAACTGTAGCTAATCAAAAGTAAACCAACCCATAATACAACTTGCTAAGAGCGGTTGCTAGCTAGCCTAGATCAACATACAAATGTTGCAAACCCTGTGAATTCAAACATAATTTTGATGCACAACTAAGAATTAGAACCTGATGTGTCTGTCGGTGCCTCGATGGGCATCAGGATTGTGGAACTGTGAATGTGAATGGAATATCATCACTAATAGCACGGGAGAAGCTCGTTCGTCATAGCTATTCCCCCCATTTTAGTCAATAAGCCCCACTTTGGCTTTCTAGTGAAGAAGACAAAGGCTAATGGGGATAATTGACCAAAACGGAGTGAATAATATTTTCTTCTGAAATTCAGCATACGGGACGAACAAGTTTCACCCTTGAGTCTTGGCCCTCTTCATTCCAAGACTGTTGTGAAAGGGAGACATCGAACCTGCCATGTGAGAACTATCTTCACGAAGTGTACCATTGAGCATAGCCAACTCTTGCAGCTGCTGTTTCTTGAACAAATCTTGAGACTCATCCTGAACAAGAAAGACGGGTTATTAGTTATTACTTGCTTTAGTTGCTTAGTAGCAGGCTTAAAGGCGTCCGTAATGGTACACTCTTTATGAACTTTTACCATTGCCAAATCCTGAATTGTAACGGTCAGTCTCTCGTAAGACGACAATATCCATCTTAAGATGAAGACGGGTGAAGTATACTCTCACTTGCATATATAGGACAAAGTGACAAACAGCTTGTTAGTTCGAGGCATCCTCCTTTTGTCTCATCTACCCATGGTTTAAATCTCGGTATCGGTCGCAATCGCGGTAGCGGTGTAACCGGACCTTAATCGGCCATCGCGGGCGGATCACGGTGAATCTCGGTGATTTCTCGGGGCTATATCTCATATCGGTAGAGTGAAAATCCGATACAACTCGGCCGAGTCGTATCGTATCGGTCGAGATTTAAAACCATGCATCTACCATACCTGACCCGTTTTAGGTTTAAAACCGATATTGTTCCCTCAAACAACCATTTGTGGAATTCTACTACTAATTCACTTAAATACCTCAAACCATTTTTAAAATGGACCCTGCCGCCTCAGACTGTTGACAGAGCTAAATAAGCAACCCCGTCATAAAGGAGCTAACTCTTATATAACAAGTCGACCGCAATAAAGACTTCTTCCAAAGGATCCCTTCATAAGAACAAATTGAACTAAAATGCAACTACTACCAAGTACCAATTGTAGGATGTGCCCTTGATAAGATCTTACAATCTTACCCAAATGCTAGAAACTAGCACCAATTTTATTATTTTTTAAAAAGCATAAAAAAATGCTAGAACAGCAGATGACAGCGGAGAGGGAGGGAGGGAGGGAGGGAGGGAGGGAGAATGCTAAGAAAGTTATGGTAATTACCACAGGCTTGAGCAGATCCTCGAGAATGTCACGTGCTTTCATGAGGCGGGCATCAATTATCTCAACAGGTAGTTCTGCTTCCACAAGTATGTGAAGAGGTTCACTGAGATGCTCATATCCTGGCTTACCACGCATCATGTCCTCCTTTAATGAAACAGATAATAAAGATACGGGTATTAGTAATAAGATACACGTATCTATAGTTATAGAAATACGTGTATTTAAGCAAATTACTACTCCTTACTATATAGGAGACTAGGAGAGACAGTAATGAAAGTTTAGTTTCCTTATAAAATTAAGTCTGCTCAGCTAAGGCTTTTTCCAACAAGTCCATTTCCTGTCACCAAAAATCGACACGAAAATGTAGACGTAATCCCATGATTACCATCCCATGTATAGAAGGTACACATGTAGGATGTCAAAAGCTGAATGGACAAAACCAATTCAATAAACCGTCGAACCGTTAACAATCAGCTGTCTGCGTATCTTACACTGAAAGCTTTCCGACAAAAAGTATGTTATTACAGGTTAGACAACTACTTCACAAGAAGAGTTGGTCCAACGTTGCTAGAAAGACCAGGGGAAGTAATCGTTACTTGAAAGCATATATACCAGCCTTTACAATGAGCTACCCCAAGCATTAAATAGTGCCTTATATGAGTGACACAAATCGCAATGCATGATACACGGTTTAAAAAATTTAAAATACGGAGTACATCTTCAAGAAGTCATTTTCACTATGAAATCAGTTGTGTTTAGTTTTCACATTATTTGGTTGATGTTATTTTTTGGCAAAATGTAATTTCCATGGTAGTTGGAAAGACACCAAAACATACGCAAGATCAAAATTTTATTTAAGAACACGAAGCATAGAAACATGGCAGTCATACAGCAGACTACAAGTCACAACTCTAAAGTTATAAGAATAGTTGACACGTAAACAAACAAAAGATTACCTTGATTGGATCTTTGATGCTGCCACGGCCTCTAATAAATACACGGCAGTCAGTGCTGGCCTCTACTCGCTTCAGCGAGTTCCCCCTAGGTCCAAGGAGACGTCCAACAAAATTGAACTGCTACAACATGCGGAAAAAAAAAATGTCAGTCTATTGCTTGAAGACTTGAAGACGATGACTACCATTAATTAGAGCATAACCATGAAGTAGAACTTCATACATTGGGAAACTTATCAGCAGGTATATCCACTCTAATAGTCCTCTTCACAATTAGACCAGAGGAGTTGCCATGCCAATTATGGGCTGGTGATTGGTGTAGAAAACCAGGCATCTGCATAATATGCAAAAGTTTATCAACGATGGGAGAATGTAACAAATAACCGATAGCAAACTAAGTTCGCGAATGAGAGATTCATTCAAGAATATTATAAGACATCTCAAACACTACATTCAATCACTGTACTAAGAAGTCTGGAACAACTATATGGACCGTACGGATAAATGTTATTGTCACAATGGAAAACCAATATAAGGACGAAATTTTTTTGCAATAGGTAGAAAACGCCAACTATGGTGTGGGATTTATCATTCAATTTTGTTTTCCCGGGTTTATTTACCGACAAAGATACATAACAAGTGGCAAATGAAACTTAATAGATATGCAATGATGATAAAGAGCCACTTTGCCTACTATGAGATGGCCGCATAAGGAAAACAATCAAACTTCAGAGCTGCATTTCAATTTAAACTTAATATTATTCGTGATAATGTTAGTTTCAGCACTCCCTGTCATTAGAGAAGTTCATATCGTTATCAATAAATAGTTGTCACAAAACAGAAAATTTAGTCAGTAAAGTGTCAAACTGTAAATTCAGTAAGTAACAAGAGGTTATGTTAATAGTTAATAATTCGTACTTCTGATTGATGTGGTGATGCCCATCCATTCATATTCGCTCCACCGTTTGAATATTTTCCTCCAGATGGCCGAGGGCTACCATGTTCAAGCCCAGCTTGATCTAAAAATGAAGCATTCCCCAACAGTGTAGTCACACGCAATATTTCTGCTTATTGCCAATTGTGGACAACAGATACCAGTTAGCATTTGTTATAATATTAGTCAGTAATGCACCGAGTCAGTTAAAAAATCAAACCCCGCCATACACCACCACCCCCAACCTAAAAAAAGAAAAGGAAAAAAAAAAAAGAATAGAGAGGGGTACGAGAAGTAATCGACTACAAAAAGTACATATACGGGAATGTTATCACGGTGCTTACTAATCGCTCATCTTGTTTAATGAATACAAGTCTCACAACCAGCTGATAATTGTTGCACTTATCTTTGATTTCTATACTAGACAGTTCACCTATTTTTATCACACTACCATCAGAAACAAATACTAGTAGTAGTAGTAGTAGTAGTAGTAGATTCTCAAGTACGGCAACGAAGACAGGACCATAAAAGATTTACAGGCTACAATGCCACAGACGAGACTAGGAAAACTAGACATAGACAAAATGACAACTGATGTAGCTTGACCGTGAACTGATCCTACCATTGGAATGTTTCTATAAATGTAAAAGATTTGGCCACAAAACGATAACTCACAAATGTCACCCCCTTACGACACCGATCATAGTTATCTTGCATGTAACGCTAGTTAGAAATCCCATTAAGGTTACTATCAAGATTCCTAATCTGAAAAGGAGAGATAGCTGGAGAAGAGGCACTATTATAGGAGTCCTCCAAGAAATAACTAAAGGCGAAGACATTGAAGGTAGTCATAAGAACTCTATGTGCCAAACCACAATGTAGGATATGAGAAAACCCATTGTCTTCTCATAAGAGGACCATGCAAAAACTTGGCATTTGAAAAGTCTAGCCAACCAACCCAAGCCTTGATCCCCTCTCATACACATACATAGAAAGAGGAGATGAGATTGTAAGAAAACGCACCGAAGAATCGAAAATTAGTAGATCAGAAATAATGAATATGCTTTGTGAAAATTTAAAGATTCTGAAGAAGCATCACATATTCACATTCCATGACCATGTAACTCGCAAACCAACGTGAAAATGTAAGGACACAACATTGATTCCAACTTGAGATCGCCTCTACTGCTTCCGACATTCAGATCATCATGTCAAGAGACTTAAGGTAAACTGCTAAATACTAAAAGTCCAAACCCTTCAGAATCATCAAATATTCCAAATGCATCCTCAACATCCACTAAAGAACCCAAATTAATAACCAAAAGTAGCGAGTTGAAAGGGTCTATTAGAAAATGTAGCAACTTCAGTGTCATAAACACTATACATTGACAATAGAATACTACACGGTTATAGTCATTTCTAGGACACTACTCTTGTCAAACACAAATTGAAATATTTTGTAAATAAACGGCTTTATTGGAAGATAATACTTCTATCTTTCCACCAATTGTCCTAACCATTCAACTATCCAAGAATTGACCTCGACGACCGTTGTGAACTCTAACCATCAGAAAGTAACCTCATTGGACACGTTAGCATGCAAGGAGAGAAGCTTGTCAGCCACCAGGCCTTTGAAAATGTTTTTTCATGCTAAAACTACATTCAAATCATTAAGGTTAGTGGAGGTAAATTTCGGAGGATTCTAAACACAAGTCATCACGATGCCAACAAAATAAAGCGGATTCAGGAACTGTGATTCATATTGCAACCGACATTAAGGTATACTTTAATTAGGTTATTAAACGTCAGCATGTATAATCTATGATGATTCATAATCAATTAATCATGCCGGCTCAGCTAAACACACATAATGGCCAGCCAACTAGATGCCAATTAGTGCACAGTTCTCTTTTATGATTGCTATAGCGCATAAAAACATTAAATCGTTCACAGTTCATTTATGTCTAACATCAGTTAATTTATAGCTACAATTGGACACATTTAACAAACACAATGTAATCCTATCAAAATCTTTTTTATTAAAGAAAAGTGGTCTATCTTTCCCACAAGTAAAACATTGTTCCTCCGCACGATCCATGATGTCAAGCTTCCTGATGACTTAATTAGCGCCCTCTAGTCTTCAAACCATAAATAACCCTTTTCCAACATAGAAGGACGTTAATTTATCAACTACGGACATGTGAGGCATGAATTTATACACCAACCACTGAAATTGTGTAACATTTCATGCAGTTCAAATACAACCATTAGTAAGTAAAAGGAATGTTTCATAAGCTTTCGTGAGTAAGTCAATTATTTATCACAGTAAATTCAGAAAATAAAGCATTCGAAAAATAGCTATTTAAGAGAACAGTGCAGGAAACACATCCATGCCTTTCTTAAGATAGAACTACGTTAAATATGAACTACAATGTAGCGTGATCTCCTAAGATATATTTATGTAAATTATCGTCAATTTAAAGAAAAAAGGATGCAACTGCTCAATCTGCAATCTATAGCAGTAAGATTTACACGTGCCACCGATACTCACCCTGGTTTAACAACCGATACAAGTGAGGAACCACAGGCATAAAAGGACCAATCTTTTGACGTTCAGCCAGCAACTCGGCTAAATACCTGCAGAAAAATCAACAAAGAGATTACAGATCACTCTGAAACAACAAATAAATGACAATTTCTATACAAACTCCGAAATCTTATACCAATCATCGAAAAAATCACCATCTTCTCCAAACAAAACCAACAAACACGAACACAAGTAAACAAGAGGAGCATGGTAGAGGCTTCTGCCCTCCAGCCGTTAAAAATACTCTCTTTTCAACTCATTTCCGTAAGTTTGTTCAAATTCCGTGATAGGAACTTTGAACAAACGTATGGAAATTACTCGAACGGAGTAAGTACGAATTATCTCTTAAAATTTCCGATCCTTTTCCACTCCCTCCGTTTCAATCATTTGTTTACCTTTCATTAAAATACGCCTAAAAAACAATTAATTCAATCTATAATTCTATATTCCGTCTCAATCATTTGTTTACCTTTGATTGAACTACGCCTCGGCCTCAAAAACAACAACAACAAAAGGTAAACAAAATTCCGTTCGCTCAAAAATTATAAATCTATAATTCAACATCCTAACTTCAAATCCTGGTTCCGCACTTCCGCCACTGATTAAACACGCCGGTGACGGAGATACACTAATAACTAAACCAACAACAACAGATCAAATATCCAGATAATTAAAAACACATACTCTCCCTCCGTCTCGATCATTTATCAACTCTCGAGAGACGGAAATATTTAAATCAAAGGTAAACAAATAAATAAGACAGAAAATCTAATACAAAAAAAAGGCGAGAAATTGAAGATATACTTATCGGCGAAGTGAGGAGATTGAGGAGCGGGAGATGGAGACGGTGACGGAGAATACGACATGTATCTGGCGGAAGACATGGCGGCGGAGGCGGTGGTGGTGGCGGCGGCGGTGGCGGTGGCGGTTAACTACCGGCCAGAAATTGTTGTTGAAGGTAATATGGACAAGATAGCGGCGGTCTTGTTTGTTGAAGCACAGTACCTCCCTCACTAGTAAGGCTTATGTATGAGTGTGTGTTGTGTTCTTTTAAAGAGATTTATTTATTATTTATTGTTATGAATCTCAAGTTAGTTTTGTGTAAGACGGTTTTATGGTTAATGTATGCTGGTATTATCGATTAGTATCCGTAATTATACAGTTCATTTACTGTTAGTTATAAATATGTTTAAAAACTTCAGGAAGCGGTTTTTTAACAACGTTATAGAGACAGCTTTCTAATGATGAAGGGAGAAAGTTAATTAATTTTTATTTACGAATAGCAGGAGACGATATATCAGAGCCCTACTGATAAATACTTGTATGTCGTAAAAACTAAACGGTTTATCAGTAGCGTTAGTGAGAGATCTATTACATGATGAGGAATAAACTTATTTAGTTATTATTCTTCATGTTATGTATTCCACTTATTTAGCGCGAGACGGTATATAGAACGATTACTGGTAAATATTCACAATAATTTTAGAAAGATGGTTTGTCAGTAGTGTTATTGAGCGACGTCTCACATAATCAGGGGAGGGAGTTATTTAATTTTTATTTTCCAGACTATGTCTCTCACTTATTTAGCGGGATACGGTCTTCTCTTAACGGACCTATTAATAAATATGTTATGTGAGATTTTAAGGAGTTAATATTATTTGTCCTAATTTTTATATTTTACCGCTTTAAGCTCACGACACGTCACATTTCAAATACGGAGTAATAAAACTCGTGATACTTTAAATCAAAGTGATTATGCGACATAGAAGGTATGGATTAGCTCTATTTTTTCTCTCAAACTTTTTCCATTTTTTCTAATAAAACCATATTAATTACCATTTTTAACTTCATCAAACAACCATCTAACAGAAATAGAACATAATTTGGATCATCGAGAAAAAATGGAACAAAACTAAGAAAAATCTAAATTACAACTATTATACCATCTTTGTCTCATTTTACATTTGGAAACAAAATGACCTAATTTTACAACATAATTTTAAGCATATTTGCCTTACTTTTAAAAAATGAGTTTATTTTCCGGTTTTTTTAAAAAATTGTCACTTCGATTTTTATTAGCAAAAATATGAATTTTTAGTTTTGGTGTTTTTTTAAAAAAAATAAAAAATGTTGTGTTTAGCCACAAGAACACTTTTAGTTTTAACAAGCTACGTCAAACAGACACCTAAACGAGAGATGCGATTGTTTTTTTTCCTAATTCCGATTTTGTTATTAACTACGAATTACGATGTGCAATAACAAGTTAGCGTCATCCTATTCAGACAAATTATCATTTAAAACAGCTATATTAGACCATCCCCAAGCAAGGTCGATTGGGAGGTCAATATGGGGTCGAGTCAAGTTAAGTAATTAAGAAATCGATTAAAATTGACTCAAGTCAATTTGAGTCACAAATCGACCCAATTTGAGATAAATTGATTCACCAATCGACCTCATACGTGGCACATTTTAATTGGTTCCAAGTCACTCCCAACCATTTAAGAAAAAGAAAAAAAAAAGAATGAGTGGATTTGTTTGATTTCTTAATTAAATTGACTGGGTTATTGACCTAGGTCGTGACTTTTTGCTTGGGAGGGTTTAAGTGGGTCAAGGTCGATAAGGGGAGAATAAGGTATAATATGCAATTGACCTGATTAATTGATTTCTTGTTTGAGAATGGTCTTATATCGATCTTAATTTAAGCTTAATAAAGGTCGGGTCAAATACGGATTACACCTACCTACTACTGGTCTAGGTCATGTACAGCACACAACTTTATGTCACTGTGTGTCTGTGTATGAGTATTGAAGTAGAGTAATTGTCTGGTTGTTGGTACGCAACTGTGTCTGTCTTTCTGTGTGACTGTGTGTGCATGGAGAGTATGCCAACTGATAGTCTAAAACTGCAATAAGTCTGATTTAAAACGATCTGAAATAAGACGGACTAAATATCATCGGTTTTTAATAAAATGTAGTTATTTACTGACAAAATGTTATAACTGAAATTGTCGGTTTTTACCCTGGTAATGATGGTACCATTTTATCGAAAAATAGTAACGCTTTATTGTAAAACGATTATATTTAGTCAGTCTTATTTCAGACGGGAAATAACGTATCTGGGATGGAACTGTGTTTTGTGGTCTGTGGCTCAGGATATTTGTTTTGCTTACTCACCAAAAGCTGGCACTTTACTCCTGCAATCATGTGTGTGTTGTACAATTGTATCTCTATACACAGTTGTGTACTTATGGATGTAAATTCACAAGGATTAACAACAAAAAAATATACAGTACAAATTAAGTAAATAATATAAGGAAAATATACTACTCCCTCCATTCATATCCACTTTGTACTTATTCCATTTCGGTCTATTCGAATCCACTTTGCACCTTTCCTTATTTGGTAGTACTTTTAATACTATAATACTATAAAAACACTATTAAGGCTCACTTTTTCAACACAATACTACACTTTACACCTATTTGTTGTACTTTTATTAATATTTTAACAATACGTAAAAACCCGTGCATAAAGCAAATGTACCAAGTGGAAATGAATGGAGGGAGTACAAATTAAGTAAATAATATTTCCTCCATTTCATTCAATTTTATACATGTCACTTTTTCGACACTGTTCATAAGTCCAGTGATTCTTCGTCACAACTTCTAATATAATGAGATCTTGTTTCAATTGTCTTACCAAGTACATTGTGAATATCAAAGTTTTTATAATTTTTATCGATATTAAAAAAAAACGGATATTGGCAAACGTGAATAAAACAAATATATAGAATTCATTGGAATAGAGGGAGTATAAGAATTAGGAAATAAAACGTTTTTTAATTAAATAGAAGCACATCAAAACTGGTTGTGTGAGTAATAAGGTTTTTTCTCTTAAACTTGTGGTGAAGATTGCCCCAGCTATCGGTTGATAAAATTCTTGGTCAATACCCAAAGAAAAACAAGGCACAACTCCGCACAAGCATAAATGTAATACAATAATACAAATTTCAAGAAATTAAATTCCCGTCGACCACCAGCGGCTCTGTTGCAATTCCCTACCTGACAAAAACCCTGTCGCAATTCCCTACCTGACAAAAACCCTAGCCCCGCTAATTAATTAACCATCTTCACGACTTCACACCTTTATCCACCAACCCCATCCCGAAAACCCCTCTCCCGGCCACAAAAACACCGTATGGAAGACGGGATTTTCAAGTGGGGGCCAGGGCCGGGGTGGGGATGATAGTTGGTTGAGTATGGAGAACGATTTAGAGTTGGTTTAGAAGGTTAAGAGCTCAAGGCAGTGATGGGGTCGGTGTCACCACTAGCCAACGTTGTAGCGGAATCACAGACAGGGCAGCTGGGAGGCGGAAAATGGATGGGCGGCTGAGTTTGGTGGTAGGTCGGGTAAGTGATGTATGTCGGCGGCGAGTGGTGAATGATAAGAGTGGTTAGGTTAATCGGGTAAGAGAACGAGATACAGATAACCTAGTAAGTTAACCCGTATACCATTGTGTTCTTATATTAGACCGTCTAAATTTAAGACGACTTTCACACAAGTCACATACGATAAAATAAAGGTGTAAATAAAAGGAGCGTGTGAAAGGTCTTAAGCTATAAGCCGGTCTTAGGCAAGAGAAACTCGTTTTAAAATTGATCTCACTGCGTAATGACCAAGACCGCAAGACGAAGGCAAACACGAATCTAATAATTGACTGAAACACGGTAATATCAAGTTATCGACATTAGATGCATGAATGCATCTGCGTATAAGCAATTCAAGGGAACTAACTAAACAAAGTGTCTCTTAATATAGATATCGAGTTTAAATACATAATTTTACTGCACTTCCTGAGGGCCGAGACAAAACCAATGCCGCTCAGGCCAATACCTACAACGTTTCGTAGGGGATCGCGTCAAGTGCCAAAACGGCCGATATCTACCCTACACAAAACAAGTCGGCCTGCAAAACACTTGGTAGCGACTGTAAAACAATCCATTTGGCACATACATACGTTAGGAGATGTGTGGTTGTAAGGTTAAAGAACCTTTTCTGTTGTTTTGGATGGGGATCAACGGGATCGCTCCATCATCATCTGGTGAAAACTTTTGCCACTGGATGGAGCTTGATCAAACCTTTCGGGGCTGCGGCTCCTTTGACGGCTCCAACCTTGGCGATCTGGAGAAGGGCTCTTGCGAAAGCTGTTGCCACGACCACCACCGTCATACCTAGATTAATTGCATAACGGAACAAGTTAATGCCCTTAGCTCACATAAGCGGGGATGATATTTCCCCAAAAAACGTTTGGGGTAGAGCCCAAAAAAACGAGCAACAATACCGGGAAGGTAATCAAATAGGCACGAGTTTTTTAAACGGCAACTTTTTTTAAGTGATTTTCCACTTTAGTTAAATCATCGAGAATGGAGAAAAACACAACAACAAATATTTCAATTTACCAGAACATGCAATGATCTCTGATTTTGCTACACATACATTGAGTTTTGATTCGGATATAGGCATATAGCTGACCACAACAAATGTCTTCGTTTATGAGTAACTAAGAGGCTGAGCGACTAAGGCAATGATCGGGCTAAGTAACTTCTATTTAAACACGGGCCAACGATGATAAAACACCACGCAGTGCGAAGAGATGCTGTAATTGATAGTAAAAGATAAGCCCAGTCCGACACCGTCTCACAGTCATCAATACGTGGTCGAACAATGAAAACAGAGGTGGTCTGAATAATGAAGGGAAAAAACCCTGGTTGAATTAAATGAATAATAGCTAATAGCAGAAAATTAGCAAGTTGTCCACGGGAATAATGTAGCAGAAGATAAAAATGTAATAATACAGCCAACCCAACATACCTGCCACCATAACCAGAATCACTTCTCCCTCCTTGGCCTCCACCCCGAACACCAAATCCAGAGTCCCACTGACGTCTTCCCCTACTCATCCCACCACCTCGCTGAGCCATATCTCGAACCTCCTGAGGTACTTGTTGATTTGCTCCTTCTAAAATCTTAACAAGATCGGAAGCATGTTTACTATCCTGATCTGAAAAAAATGTATAGGCCACTCCAGTTGCTCCTGCTCTTCCAGTTCTCCCTATTCTGTGAACGTAGTCCTCGACCCCTGTAGGGAAGTCATAATTGACCACCACCCTGCAATTTCAACAAACCGTCTTCAACATGATATAGAATTACACTTAAAATCCACGAGAAACTGACATGACATGACCAACGAAAGACATAATGGACAATATATACATAATTAATTTTATGTTGAGATATTTTATATGCCAACAATGATGAAATACAAAATCTAGGGAAACCAATCCACAGAAACTGAGCCCAAAAAGAACATTGAAAAATAAACCAGCAATCACAGTCAGCATAAAAAAATCCATTTTCCAAATTAGCTTGATGGAGGCATAAGAAATGCCTGTAGCTTCCAAGTCTTATTTCAAGAACAGCAACGTGATAAAACTGTAATGTTACGTTTACAGACTTCTTTATAAAAAGCACTTCTAAGAATTATCAAAAAAGGAAATTCAAACAAGATGCCAAAAGACAGATGAACAAGTTATCAGAGAGGAAATAGGAAAACAAGATTCCAAGAGAGATATGGTACAGTTATCGGAAAGGAATATGAAAACAAGATGCCAAAAGACAGATGGGAGAAGCAACACTTTCTTACGAATGACTTATTTATCCACGGTTTCAACTCAAGTGTCACCCGACTGGCAGTTTAGCTGCACGTCAAGTCAGAGTAGCTTTGAGTTTCTTGTGTAAAGGTTAAGATTGCATAAAGAGTCGACGGAAACAAGTAGACTAGACATAACACATGTTGAATTCTCATGTGAAGATAGCTAGGCATGAACTAGAACACCGCGCACAACACATCCCAGGCTACGATGCTAGTTTAAGTACTCTCGAAACTTGAAAGGAACAAACCTGATGTCTTTAACATCGAGTCCACGAGCTGCAACATCTGTAGCAACCAACAAAGGAGACCTTCCACTACGAAACTGATTTAGTACATCATCACGTTCACCCTGGGATTTGTCACCATGAATTGCAGCAGCTCCAAATTGTCGATTAAGGTTCCGAGCAAGCATATCACACATCTTTTTGGTTGCACAGAAGACTATGACTTTTGATCCGGGTTCTTGAGATCTCAATATCTGTTCCAACCTTCTCTGCTTCTCCATGTATGGCACAACCTCCACATGCTACATCAGGAAAGTTGAAAGCATTAGGTGGCTTACTAAATTTACCACAACACTAACTGCTAAATCAAACTATCATAAGAGCACCAAGGATATACAGTAGACACACATTCAAAATATTAGATAGTATAATATTTACATTATAAAGATAAAAAAAATTAAAATGGACAAAATGATAGGTTGAATTTTAAACAACTTTATTCTGAATTATATATCTTTTTGATTAATGAGCAGTTTTTTATATTGAAGAGAAGTGCAACTGGCTACTTCAAATCATAACATTCAACAGGAAAAAATAAAGGAGATAAATAGACCCAGCCAAATAGGTCAGAATTGAGAAAAACTAAGCATGCGCCAGACAACCAGCCCTTTAGCCAATTACTAAGCTATGGTGACATTTTTTTTCACATGGAACAGAAGGCGGCAGCAACGCTACACCCACGAACTGGCACATTGCACCTTGAGACAGGTAGGAAGCATTGCACCTTAAAATTAGCAGGTGTGAGAACTTGCAAAAGTCATTACACCCAAGGGTGCTCAAACAAATCTGGCGATCACTGACTTATTCCTCTCAATTTCTTTAAATTCAAACTGTCTATAACAAAAAAATAATAAAAACAAACCAATCTACAACATTACCTGAGTAATAGACTTGTTTGCCACAAGTTCATCTGCACTGCCAATGTTGACCTGAACAGGATTTGACAGCAGATCCGCAGCAATTTTCCGAACCTCCTTTGGCCATGTTGCAGTATACATCAGAGTCTGGCGGCGAGTAGGTACCTCATTCACAATTTTCCTGATTTGAGGCTCAAAACCCATGTCCAGCATGCGATCTGCCTCATCAAGCACCAAGTAAGAAATCTGATGCAAGCTGACTTTCTTCATCTCTAGTATATCATTCAAACGACCAGGAGTCGCTACCACAATATCCACTCCTCTTTCCAGCTCCCTCAACTGAGGGCCTTTAGGGGCTCCCCCATACAAACACTGGAGAGGAATTCATGCAAGATAAAAAAACTGTTAAATGGACTACAAACAGTGAAACACATTCTAGTTATTTAAATAAGCAACATTATATAACCAAGCGTAACTAGTTAAGTAGTTACAACTTAGGATACATATCACTTGTTTACCTTTTTTATATTCTTGACGAAGATATTCTTTGATAGACAAAAGATTGGGACAAAGGGAATAGTTCTATGAAAAATCCTGAATTTAAAAGGCTCTAAGCATTCTGACATTCATTACGGCAAGCAACTGATTTAAGAACTCCTCCGAAATTACACCTTCCGACTTCCTCAAGTCCTAACAGGCCTAGAAGTTAAGCATAACAATACAGACAGACAACAAAAAGATGACGTGGGGAAGAATAAATAGGAAAAAAAGCACAGTAGATAGGGGAACAGCCAGAACTGATCACTCACAAAGAGAAGAACCCCAGACAAATATGAGACGAATAAAACAATTTGGCTTAACAATTTAGTTACTCAGCCTATTCCTACATGATTATGACCAAGTCATCACATGTCCTTTTACAAAAGATTACACACATCTTTTAAGTGGAATTTGTCAAAACAGGAGAGCAAATAATTAAGTTCAAGAGACAATGCAATAGTACCGTGCATGAAATTCTGGAAGACCTCCCAAATTTCAAAGCTTCAGCTTGTATCTGAGTCGCCAGCTCTCGTGTTGGTGATAACACTAACACAGTGGGTCCCATCTGTGAACTGTTGTGTAAACGCCTTAGATGCATAAAACCTGGGAGCAGATACCCCAAGGTCTTTCCAGAACCCGTCTTTGCAATTGCCACTATATCCCGACCTTGCATTGCAATTGGCCATGACTGTGCCTGAATTGGCGTAGGGGCAGAAAAGCCAGCCTGGGTTGCCTGGATAAGCAGAACGCAGAAAGACAGCTAAAAAACGGTGGGCAAGTTTTATGAAAATGTTGATCAGTAAATACAAGAAGAAGCAGCATCCCCCAATGCAGGTAGAGAAGCTTGCAAGATGCAAGCCACAGCAGGAGATGGCCTCCTCTTTTGTTTGGACTTTGGACCAAGTGCCAGACTGAATCATCACCAGCAGCAGCCCAGCCACAAACTTGGATGATTCGAAAAGCCCGTCTCAGAAAAAAAGGTCCAGCCCAAAAGAGCACTCCAAATATAGTGCCCAACAGAGGGCAGCACAGCTTACGACATTAGCTCCTCCCTGGAGCAAATATCGCATCTGCGACAAAAGTAAAAATGCAAGAAATTAAAGTTAAATCTGAACTCCAGTTATTGCAGAACTTCAGCGGGAAATTGTGAGCCAGTTCGGCAAACATACTGGGACAGATCAACTATGAGATACAAAGATAAACAGACAAACAAAAACTCAAAAATCATACCTCTCTCAGAACCTCAGAAGGGAAACCAGTACTTTCAAAAGTCATGAATGGTGCGGGTACCGAATCTCCCTGAAGTATTCGAAAAAGAAAAACTCAGTGCTAAGAGCGGCTACTTCACAAGAGAACAATAGAAAGTCTCAAAATACTCCATAGGTTAGTCTATACCAAGAGAAAATAAAAATTCAATAAAGTTTAAACGGCTCAGATAAGTAGAATATGCAAACTGTTCTAATGCTCTGTCCAATTAACTTACAGAAACAGATATCTCATGTCGGCGACGGTAAGCTTCAGCTGATAACCCACTTCCAACATCTGCTGGTCCAAGATTGACTCCTGGTCCACCACCTCCGTTAGAAGTAACTCCGTCTCTGGCAGGCTATTTTCAATAATTAAACAAACAAAACTAAACCCATGAGTCAGATTTTAAAAAATGCAACAAAAATAAGAAAAGAGCATATGTTTGATGCATCTAACAAACCAACAAAATCGTTGACGCATGCAAACAGTCGATTAACACAATTGGCCAATTTCATTACAACAATCACTCTAAACCCTCCCCCAAAGTGTGGTTATGAAAATTGATTATGCAATAGAACAATTGATTATGCAATAAAACACCATTAAGCTGGGAGTCATTTAGGTATTCCTGAAAAAATAGCTAGAAAAGAATTCTCCAGACGCCTGCCAAACGGAGTACCGAAATTTAAACCATCATCAATATCCCCACGAAGAATTGACACATACAAGATTCTAACACTATGTAGCTGAGGATTATACTTGAGAACATCGGTTACAAAAGGTCTGTCAAAATCATGTCCTTATGCTGAGAGAAGTCGATCATGTCATTAGCATCCAATTCAACACTCAAGAGAAAAATATTTCAACTATAACAAGCTAATAAACAACCCCAAAGAGTTGAACACATAGATATAAAGGCAACAAGGAGGGCAAAGCAGCAGACAAGTAATAGCCAAACCTGTTGACTCTTTTCATCACTGCCACCACCAGTATATTTGTCATCATTAACATTACCATAGCCACCATCTCTCCGCTGTTCTTGAGACGATGGCTGAACTTGCACAGAAGAGCTAACATAACCAGACGGGGGCCTCGAAGAGTTCGCATTTGAAGGTGCAGCAACAGGCTTCTCATACTGTGTGACGTTAGTTTCCGGATTCCAGAAGTACAAATACCCAGTCTTACCATCTACCAAGCCCCTCCATGGTTTAGGAAGTGTCGGGTCATCAGGCGCATAGCGTGGCCCAGCAACAGCATTAGCAGCCATAGATTTGTCTGAACACCAGAGTCCAGATAATATTTAGTCACATATTACCACCAACAATTCACAAATACTCGTACAAGGCAGATTTACACAAGTGTAATGGTAAAACCACATGCTACCTGGTCCAAATACCCCTATAAAACTTCTATTTAGGAACTTCCACAAGTTATGGAACGACTGTACAAGTATCACTAATTTATATAGTTTTAACATATAACACGGTTTTATACAAGACATGCTACGAGAAATTACAATCTTTGTTCATTTAATGCAGTAATGATAACACATTCTGGTACAAGGTACCCTTTAATAAACAGTGTACCAAGATATATGGCACACGTATATATGTCTTTGATGAACATTCCTTTCGACACACAATACTTCTAAAAATTACACACATTTGCAACAGTGTAACATCAATGTCCCCAACACCAATTTAATCTCACGACATGCATACTAACTCATCACTAAAAGCAATACTCCGCTTGTCTCGGTCATTTGTTTACCTTTCTATACTCTCTTTGAGTAGTAATTAAATCAAAAGTAAGCAAATGATTGAGACGAAGGGAGTAATAGTAACAAATTTGTGAGGAATATTTTAATCAAAGCTAAACAAATGATGGAGCCGAAGTGAGTAATAGTAACAAATTGACCGACCTATAATATACTGCTCCCATCCCAATCAATTTATTAAACAACTTTCACATACCTAAAATGGAAAACAAAAATGTATAAATGACCAGGACGGAGGGAGTAATAGTAGCATACTAACATGAAGTGTAATACACTTTCTCCCTCCCTCCCACCGTCCCAATCAATTCATTAAACAACTTTTACATGCCTAAAACAGAAACATAACAAAATGTTGGAAGACCTAACTAACAAACACATAAATAAATGACCGGGACGCAGAGAGTAATAGTAACAATTGGCCGAACTAGGATATATTCCTCCCTCCTCCGTCCCAATCAATTCATTAAACTTTTACCTACCTAAAGCGGAAACATAACAAAATGTCCGCTGCCTAACTAACAAAAACATAAATAAATGAACAGGACAGAGAGAGTAATAGTAACAAATTGGCCAAACGATGATACACTTCCTCCCTCCGTCCCAATCAATTCATTAAACTTTTACCTACCTAAAACGGAAACATAACAAAATGTCTGAAGACCTAACTAACAAAAAACGTAAATAAATGACAGAGACAAAAAGAGTAACAGTAACAAATTAGCCGAACTATGATACACTTCCTCCCTCCGTCCCTCCCAATCAATCCTCTAACCAACATTTACATACCTAGACAAAAACATAACAAAATGTCCGCGACCTAACTAACAAAAAACGTAAACAAATGACCGTGACAAGGAGTAACAGTAACAAATTAGCCGAACTATGATACACTTCCTCCCTCCATCCCTCCCAATCAATCCTCTAACCAACATTTACATACCTAAATAAAAACATAACAAAATGTACGCGACCTAACTAACAAAAGCCGTAAATAAATGACCGTGACAAAGAGAGTAACAGTAACAAATTAGCCGAACTAGGATACACTTCCTCCCTCCGTCCCAATCAATTCTCCAAAACAGCTTCTACGTAGCTAAAACCGAAACATAACAAAATGTCCGCGACCTAACTAGCAAAAAACGTAAACAAATGACCGTGACGAAGAGAGTAACAGTAACAAATTAGCCGAACTACCATACACTTCCTCCCTCCGTCCCTCCCAATCAATCCTCTAAGCAACATTTACAAACCTAAATAAAAACATAACAAAATGTCCGAAACAAAAACAACAAAAACGTAAACAAATCACCGAGACGGAATACATACTCATAGTAATTACATAAACAAAATCGAAAAAAAACCTACCAGATCTGAAGAAAACAACAGGATACAAAACTGAACTACTTTAATCAGCAATCAGCAACTAAAACAACGCGATTAATAACATTAACCGTATCACAAACAAATTAGGGTTTCGACGAAGGCGGAATAATTAGGGAAATGTAAACATGCAGATGAATCAAAAATCAAAAAATAAAAATAAAAAGGAGAGAGACGGAGAAGTGTGTGTAAAAATGGAAAACCTGAGGGCAAAAAAAAGAGCGGCGAGGAATAATGGAGAGAGCGGAATCAGTTTGTTTCTCTTTCTCTCTCTATAATTTTCGCCTGGTTTGTATTTGTATACAAACCTGAGGGAAAAATAAAAGAGTAGAAATGTGTGACTGTTGGGGTTGGTGTCCGTATTTATAGACTACGAAGATTCTTTGGCTCTTTCTACTCTGTGTCGATTTTGGTTAATTGTGGAGTTGTGGGTGGGCATAGAATTTAATTTTCGGGTTTCTCGCTTGCGACGGATATATTCGTTACAAATTGACGGTTAAATGTTATTTTATAAATGTTTATTTGTGACGGACGATATCCGTCGTAAGTTTGTGACGGGCCAAATAAAATTCACATAAGTAGATAAAGACAAGAAAGTTGTACTTTATTTTATCCACTGAAGTGGTCATATTTCCGTCACAAGCTGAGATAAAAACATATTGTTATTATACATGGATATTATTTAATCTGCCGTAAGCATATGACGGTTTTGTCAATAGTAAATGAGAATTTGTGTTTAATTTTATGATTGGATTTGACAATAATAGAAGCGGATTTTAAATATCTAGTCACTCCTTACTAGAGCTGAGCAAAAAATGCGATTATCTAAATTGATCCGACATCCGATCCGAACTAATGGATATCTGATCCGAAAAGAGGTTTGGTTAGAATACCCGGATCCGAAATTTACGAATATCGGGGATATCAGGTTTAGACATCCGGATATCCGATATCCGAAAGTTATCGAATCGGATACTCGATATCCATTTAATGTCATCCGTATCCGATATTTGTCGGACTATTATGCACGGAATGTTATGTATACGGACATTTATCTTTATATTTGGCGATTACGCTAGTTTTCTTTGTTATGTAGCGGGTTTATGTTTTGCAATGTATTTCGAATGAAATTAATATTATGTGAACCGTGTGAAGTGTTTTTGATGCCAAAGTTTAAAAATTGTCTTTTTTATTACAATTTGGACAATATATCTAAACGGATCAAATATCGGATAATTGATCCAAAAATTTCGGATAGTAAATTTCGGATATCCGATCATGGATAATAAATTTTTGGATTTTCGGATCGGATATCCGAACCGAATTATGGTTTCGAATGAGGTATATGATCCATACTCTGCCATACTCCTTACTTAAGAGCAATATTTTTATAGGATTATTTAAGGTAGTGTTTGAGGATTTTAAAGGTATGTACATTTTACGAGGTTCGTTGAAAAGAATCTGAAGTTATATGTACATTTTGCTATGTTTGTTGAAAAGAATCTGAACGCCTTTAAAAAAAAATTTGATGCCAATAGATGAAATACTCAATACTGAATACTGAATACAGATGCTGTCACTTGTCTATGAAAATCCAGAAGGTTTCTCCATAAATCTGATCAGATCGATTCGACACTACAACGGGAAACGTGGCTCGAATCCCAATAGCTAACCTAGTAAACCTAAAAAGCAAGAACATAAAAACTGAAAAAATGTCACTTCAGTTCCAACAGGGAACTACATAAGTACTGTGCCAATAGGTAACAAGACATTCAGCAAAATTTCCAATGATTATTGCAGTTGACACAAGTCACAAATGTCGTCATCGGTTCATCAGCACTGCGAGTTTGCAGCTGGTAGTAAGTGCACTTCCGCTGCCCACATCGACCACATTTAAACTGGTCGGTAGTAGCCTTTGGTGCGGCCCCACGTTCACAGTCAAACAGCTTCTTCTCTTCGATTTCCTTGTTCTGTAGCCGTCTTTGTTCGCTGGCCATCTCATCGGTTGTCAAATTGCATATTCTTTCAGCCTTGATTTCTCCAAGAAGTACCTTCCTCCGGAAATCTGGATTATTTGCATCCTTGATGTTGAATATTATGCTCCGGTATTTGAATTTGTGAGGGCCCGTGGAACGACCCCACTTTTCAAACATAACCGATTCTACTTTAACAGCTACTCGGATAGGATCACAACCCTCAATATCGGCTTTCATGCTGTCATCTGCCTCGCTAATAACTTTTGATAAAGCTTCTAGAAGCATCTCTCGCACTTTATTCCGCACCCCATCTTGTGTTTTGACCATCTCAGGCAACTTCGGGACACTAATAGCAGCTGGCTTCGTCACGACTGCACCTGCTTCGGTTTTAGCAAGCTTTTGAGGTCTAGGAGAAACAACCTTTTCAGTAGTCAAGGGCTTCTCCGTTTTGACTGGAATTTGTTTCTTGGGGTTGCCAGCATCAACTTTGATCGTTTCACTTGTCGAGCGCTTCTCCACTTTGACTGGAATTTGTTTCTTGGGGTTGCCAGCATCTAAAGGCTCGCCTTTTACGTGATTATTACTGTTATTGGTACTAGGGTTATCATTTTTCTTCCGTGCAGTTTCCTGGATAATGATGTTCTTCCATATTTCAATCAATTCAACTGCAAAATTCTGAATCTTCGGTTTTGGGTGTTTTGTAAGGTGCCTTAAACGCTTACCAACCTGCAAATTAATGCGCGGTACAGTTCAAATTTGACAGCATCTAAAATCCCTCATAAACACGTACATTAAGAAGACGATTTCCCAAGTGCATCAGGCCATCACACAACACTGTTTCAAAATAGGGTTATGAAGTTATGGAATTGGGAACTCCCCAAGTTTGAGGCTTTAATGACAATGACGATGACGAGTTCGATTTAATTGCACGCATCCCAATTTATCGATCACATATATGGTAGCAGTAAGAGACACATAGCTTCCCACATAACTCACCAGGAAATGTTAGCCATAAACGCTCAGACAAATTACTCCAACAACACATGGAATCAGTTACCTCTACTCTTCCTCGCATATCTTACAGGTTAGTTTACGAAAAAAGGCACACGGTGACAATGTCTCTCTTTACATTCTGAAAACCTTGACATTGAGCCACACCTGGTGGATAAGATAATCAGATTTAAGTTGTCAGTTCGGAGATTCGGGGTTGGCTTAGCCCATAGCAGATCGGTGTGAGAAAACAAAACTATTGGAGATAGCCCAGCTATATACTGGATGTGTCTGCTTCATTAAATGGCCTGAACCCATTCACTCTACAGTTTTCTCAAGCAGTACTATATATGAATGACCCTTAATTCTATAAGACAGTACGGCTATTTTTGTAACAAGTTTCGCGTTTTAGAGTTTATACTAAAAGAAGTGTCTAGTGCTGTGTTGTTCGTGCCGGAGTACTAGACACCCGACACGCTAACGACCACCCAAATGAGCGTCGCCTGCCAGCACCACTGAAAGATATATATCAAAGGAGGTAGCTAATTTTACTCGAACAGCAACTGAAAGTGTCTTCATCCTTTTGGTTAATATAAAACTCCATCAAATTATCTAAAACTACCGAGAATCAAAAGGGCGGAGATTTGAAGAATTAGATTGAAGTACCTTCACTTTACTCGTTACTCTACTCCTCTCTCTTGCCCTTACCCTACCCATCCCCCACCCTCATTTTCTCTCCCTCCCATTGTGCATCTGAGACGTCAGCGAAGATGGACCCAGTTGGTAGCAAATCTCATTAATGATCCCCCCCCCCCCCCCCCCCACATCTTCCTACTTTTCGCTGAACAGATCTACCACCATGTCTGATTCCCCCTCTCTCACCTTCCCTCCTACCCTTCTCCCTTTGTCCTTTCCCTCGATATACCATCCATCCTGCTATACTCCCAAATGCTGGTGGTGGGGTTGAGAAGGATGTAGCGGTGGATGACGGTGAGGTTGGGTGATGGAGCCTTGTAGTGGGTAGAACTATGAGGTATTGGCAGTGGGTTTAATGGGTCAAATGGTGGAGGCTGGTATGCTATCCAAACAAGGGCTTGGTATTGTATCATATGCCTCGGAAAACAAAGAAACACTATCTAAATCTCTCTTATAATGCGACAATTTTCCACATGATTCTAATTTTAGGCTAACCTCACAACATCCTTATGAAGTTTGAAGTATGATACCAGGACACCCCGGCAGAATTGTATCCTGAAGATATATATGATCATATATGAGCATGGACAGTATGAGCCACATAATTCAACCTCCACTTGTTGAGTTCCAATAAAGATAACACAATGAACATATGTTCGGAACTTCCTACATCCTAACGCTGCATACTCCATGCTACCAACCAAGATAGCGGTGCCTACTGCCTAACAAAAGTCCGAATTGCTAACGTTTGTTTTCATGGTTTTCATGATAGTCAACTCTCACTAGCTTTTCTGAAAGAGCTCATCTTTTAGCCACTAATAAGAATCGACAAAATGGAAAAAAAAAATTCAGACTTACTACTCAAAACATTACATTATAACCACTATGTGGAGACTTCGCACTAATATTACTAATTCCACGTCAAAAACTGAAAACCATCAAATTTTCCACTAACAAAGATTGACCCTTTTTTCCACCGTCGCTTCGAGGTAAACGGCCTAGTCACTAAACACATCGTCACATCCTACAAATTAAAACTATAGAAACTAATTTAAATTACCCATCAAACACCTGCGTTTAACCAACTTTTCCTGTTCTAACCCACCTTCCTATTTACAATGCCCTTTTTAAAATTTATTTTAAAAAGTATTTCCAATTCACGAACTACCTAAAAGATTACCTTTGGAAAAAACAAGGGCACTACTAATTCCACATTAAAAATTGAGTTACCTACTTCAAATAAGATTCCACCTTTTTTAAACCTTCACTTTGTAATGCATTCTCGGCGGGAAATCCATGATAAAAAATAATACCCAATTCACCAACTTTTGAAAGATTACCTCGGTAAAAAAAGGGCAATACTAATTCCACAATAAAAATTGAATTAACTATTTCAGATTTTTCGACGAAAATCCACTTAAAATTACCTAATTTGTGAAAATTTGAAAGATTACGACATTACGTAGGTAAAAAAAATGTCCCCGTTACTAATTCCACATAAAAAATTGAATAACCTACTTCAAATTTTTCCACTAATTCACTACCACCTTTTAATCCCTTTCTTGTCGAAAAAAGCCATTAAGAAAACCCCAATTCACAACAAAATTGATACATTACCTGGGTAAAAACAAGGCATTACTAGTTCCTAATTCGTAATTAAAATTGATTTACCTACTTCAAAAAGATGCAACCTTTTATTCATCTATCACCTTATAATGCAATTCTCGGCGTAAAATCAATAAAAAAAAAAAATACCCAAATCAGAGAATTAAAAAAATTACCTGGGTGAAAACAACTGGCCCATCACTAATTCCAGATAAAAAATTGAATTACCTACTTCAAAATTTCAACTAATTCACTACCACCTTATAATCCGTTTCTGGATGAAAAAAGCCATTGAGAAAACCCCAATTCAAAAAAAATTGATACATTACCTGGGTAAAAACAAGGCATTACTAATACCTAATTCCAATTGAAAATTGAGTTACCTACTTGAAAAAGATGCACCCTTTCTTTCATCTATCACCTTATAATACAATTCTCGGCGTAAAATCAATAAAAAAACACCCAAATCAGAAAATTTCAAATAATTACCTTGGTAAAAATAATTGCCCCATCAGTCCATCACTAATTCGAGATAAAAATTTGAATTACCTACTTCAAATTTTACCACTAATTCACTACCACCTTATAATCCGTTTCTCGGCGAAAAAAGGCATTAAGAAAACCCCAATTCACAAAAAAAAATTGATGCAGTACCTGGGTAAAAACAAGGCAGTACTAATTCCTAATTGAAAATTGAGTAACTCACCCTTTCTTTAATCTATCACCTTATAATGCAATTCTCGGCGTAAAATCAATAAAAAAAACACCCAAATCAGAAAATTACAAATAATTACCTTGGTAAAAACAATTTCCCCATCACTAATTCGAGATAAAAATTTGAATTACCTACTTCAAATTTTACCACAAATTCACTACCACCTTATAATCCGTTTCTCGATGAAAAAAGGCATTAAGAAAACCCCAATTCACAAAAAAATTGATAACATTACCTGGGCAAAAACAAGGCATTACTAATTCCTAATTGAATTACCTACTTCAAAAGGATGCAACCTTTCATTCTCGGCGTAAATTCAATAAAAAAGAAATACCCAAATCAGAAAAATTCAAAAAATTACCTGGGTAGAAACAAGAATTTGGTAATTAACAGGGAAAATTTTGAGGTCATTCAAAGCATCAAGACACCGAATTTCAGAACCCATATCATCATCACTGGTAGCAGCATCAGCAGCCGTCTTCGCCGCCTCGAACAATGCTATTAATTCACTTTCCATCTCCTGAAAACACCACCCTGCACAAATCAACAAACACAGAAGATTAATTTATGTAAATTATTGAACAAAGTTAATCAATTAATTAAATTAATTAAATTAATCGATTAATTGATTGAAGAAGAGATTAAGAAGAAGGGTGTTACTGAGGATGAAGGGTAGATCAGAGAGAGGAGGCGCAGGGAGAAGAGGTGTTGATGGATAGGGAGCCAAGGGAGGAGGGTTGTTGTGTCATGTGATGTAGTCATGTGTGTGAGTTTAAGGTTGTTGTTTATAAAGGTTGTTTGAACTTGGTTCCAAGGGGATATGAGATGAGGTCATGATGATGAGTCGAGTTATTTGGGTCGAGTTTGGATTAGGTCGGATATTGGTAACGTGAATATTTACTTGTGACGGGTTAAATTTATCGGGATTTGTGACGTTAGATAAATTTGTAAACAGGAGGATAAGTGGAGAGGATAAACTGATTTGACAAACGGTAAATTAGTAAATTTTAGGCATATTCAAGGTTTTTAGCATTTTTTACTCACGAACGTACTAATTTATGTTTTTGGTCAATGGTATATTGAAACAAATTAGAGCTCAATATACTAGCGGAACCTGTCAATCAAATTGTTCAGTTACAACTAGGGCTGTTAATGAGACGAGACAGCTCGTGAGCAACTCGAGATCGGCTCGGTCAAAGCTCGGTCAAAGCTTGGCTCGTGTGAGCTCGACTCGAGCTCGGGCTCGGCTCGAGAGCTTAACGAGTCAAGCCGAGCAAAGGCCGGCTCGACTCGAAAAGCTCGCGAGCGGCTCGAACATTTGAGATTATATAAGGTATTAATCATATTTTATCAAAATATGCTCATATATTATAAAAATATTTTGTCGTTATTATATCTATGAATCATATATATCAAATATCTTGTTGATTTACTAAACATTTTTAGATAAAATCTTCGAACCTTGTTATTGAAAATATCGGAAGAAAAAAAAATTAAAATAAACAATTTTATATAGGCTCGATTTGGCTCGAGTTTGGCTCGAGTTCGTGTTAAAGCTCGCAAGCTTTGTAACGAGCGCATTTTTTTCAAGCTCGGGTAAGATCGGCTCGAGCTCGAGCTCGGATTTTTGTAATCGAGCACGAGCCGAGCAAGGCCAAGCTCGGGCTCGGCTCGGCTCGTTAACACCCCTAGTTACAACAGATTGGAGCTCAATGTATGTGTTTTACCAATTTGTTTCTGATAATATTAATTAGCTGAACACCAAAGTGCATAAATCTTGTGTCTTGTGCTTAAATTGGGTGTTGCACCAACTTTTTCTCGTTATGTCAGCTCTCTTTAGTCTTTAGTTCAATTCAACTCTCTTTGGTCTTTAGTTCAATTTAGCTCTATATACTCATCCAATATTTGACATGACAAAATACTTTTATAAACTTAAATAATTTCCGGAAAAATTCATACAAACATACGAAGTATATATAATAATAAGGGATAAACACTACATGAGAGACATCAATCATGCATTTATACGGTGGCACACCTATAACCCTAATCGTACAAACAAACACTTTAAATCAATTGACAGGTATTGTTCTAACTTAACCATATTCATCGGGCTCAAATAATGAGAATGTAGTAAACTAACAGTGTTTATTCACAGTCGCTTGGAACATGTTTACAACATGAAAGTGAATTCTAGCGTGTGGGCGTTACCAAAGAGCAGAATTTACGGACCTTTGAGGAGTCGGGCATGCCAAACCAACTTCTCCATTCGCTTCAACAAGGTGTTAGAGGCTGGTCTTGTCTAGTTCCATCTCCCCGGGTACGTAAGAATACCATGCTAATCATTACGTATCGGTAAGCTTAATCTACGGGGTTACCCTCACCATGATATAATCTCATCATTTAGGGAGATAGCAGTCCATCTTATGCTTAATCAACGGTCTTACCCTTACCGGAAGACATGTGGTCAAATCCGACTTGGTTCGTATCCGAAACTAAAACGAATGATATACACCGGAAAAAGGAAAAGATAAAAAAAAATGTTCACTCCCCCAATAATACCCTGATGATTATCTTCGGAAGATTCAGATTTTGATTTTATCGCGTTCATAATCACACTCACAAATCTCACCTTTGATTTCTTCGATCAATCCAATAATTTTCCCCAAATCAATTTCCAGCTATTAAAAAAAATCATCAAATTAGGGTTACACCCAAACCCCTCTTAACCACCACCACCACCGACACCACACCGCCGTCTTCGACGCCGTCGCAGTCGCAGTCGCAGGATGTCGCATCTTCGAATGGATGACGCCGAGTATATGGCCGATGAATATGAAATGGAAGACATCGATGACGACATGCAAGAAGATTTTCGCGACAGAGATGGCGGATCGGATTCGGATAATGACGAATATGATTTCATGGTTCGTTGTTTTTATTTTTTAATTTTTTTTGTCTATATTCGTGTTTTTGTTTTGATTTTAATTGTAAATTTGCTTTTTTTGTTTTGATTTTTTTTTACAGTAAATTCGTGTTTTTGGTTTATTTTAAGTGTAAAATCGTTTGTTTGTTCTGATTTTTAGTGTAAATTCGAGTTTTGTTTTGATTTTTGGCATCAAAAGGTATGATTTAATTGTTTGTTGTAATTTTGAGTGTAAATTTGTGTTTTTGTTTTGAATTTTGAGCTTTGGTAGATGAATTTAGGGATTTCTGAATTGTTTTTGATTGAAGTGTAAATTTGTGTTTTTGTTTTGAGCTTTGAGCTTTGGTAGATGAATTTAGGGATTTCTGAATTGTTGTTGTTTGAAGTGTAAATTTGTGTTTTTGTTTTGAATTTGAAATTTGGTAGATGAATTTGGGGATTTCTGAATTGTTTTTGATTGCAGGATGATAGACGGGCGGATACTACAGCTATGCAAGCTAGGTGTGGAAGAGATATCCAAGGAATTCCTTGGGAGAGGCTTAGTGTGACTCGAGAAAAGTATCGCGAGACGAGGATTGAGCAATATAAGAACTATGAAAATGTTCCGAATTCTGGTCAAGTTTCGGAGAAGGTATAAAGGTTTTGATTTTACTGGTGTTAGAGTTGGGATTTGAAGTTAAGGGATGAATTAGTCATGTGACTGTGACTTGGAAAAATTGTCGCGATTTTTAGTTAGAGTTCATGTTATTCATTGCTTAGAGGGGCGGCAGCCCATCGTAGTTTTCGTGTTTTGCCACTGCTTCTACTGTGATTGGATGTCTGTATCACTGTGGGAAATTGAGAACTATGAAAATGTCCCAAATTTTGGTCAATTTCCAGAGGTATGTTTTCGATTTTAACAAGTGGTGGCGTTGGGATTTAAGGGCATTGAAATATAGATTGAAAGTTTTAGGGTGCGAGTTGGTAATGCAATATAGTAACTTGGAAAAAGTGTTTCGATTATAGCAAGTGGTGGAGTTGGGATTTAAGGGCGTTGAAAGATAGATTGAAAGTTGTAGCGGGCGAGTTGGTGTTGCAATATAGTAACTTGGAAAAAATGTCGAGAATTTTGATTTGAGAGTTCATTTTTATTCATTAGGTGATTGGATGGTTGTATAACATTGGCTCTTTTGTTTTTCATTCCGTCACTAGGTATGCAAGAAGACTAAAAAGAAGGGATTTTTTTACGATTTTAGACATAATTCAAGATCAGTGAAGTCTACAATCCTCCACTTTCAGGTTAGCTGAGTTTCAACTCAATTTTATTCGTCAGTTACTCTGAAATTTTAATTGTTTTATTTCTTCTTATGTCTATTTTGCTTAAGAAAGATTGTTTTACTTTGCCGTAGTCTAAGTTGTTTGTGTTGTATGTCTCGTATCCTAATGGAAAAAACGAAAAACAAAAGGTGATTGGGAGAAAAATATGTGCATGTCTGTCGTGTTTTTTTTTCTCGATTTTATGAAATTGCCTTTTTCTTTTAATCATCTACAATAGTCCAATGCCGAGTTTGTTGATGATGTTTACGTACAATAGCCAAAATGTAGAGCTATTGCAATCAAATTAGCCTATTGCGCCTTTTTTATTGCGTGAGTTGAGGCAGTTTGGGGACACTTCAGAGGGTCTGGCTTTCTTGCCCTACACTTTGATACAAATATGCACACAAACTCTCAATTTGTTGGGTTGGGCAAACTGGCTAACCCACTCCCGAGCAGTTGTCTGTTAACGGGTGTTATTTTATATTCCTTGAAATCAAACTTAATGGTGTGAATTTGAGATGGTAAATCACTTGGCGGGAGTTATTTTAGAGCATTGTTTATTTCACTAGTGTAAGTGTGTTAATTGCATGCTCACGGGTCTTCCATTAGTTTTTGTGAGATAAGTTGACATTATATCACTACTGCTTAGAATGTTTGTTCGAGTTTCATCACATATTTATTTTGTAAATTTTTTGATTTTGCTGATGCATTTAATACTATTTTTTTAATCTCATAAATTGTTAATATGTAACACCGTAAGTTCTCGTGCAGTTGAGGAACTTGGTTTGGGCTACTTCGAAGCACGATGTATATCTTATATCTAATTCGTGCATCATCCATTGGTCCGCGTTGTCTCGCAGTAAGTCTGAGGTTCTTAATGTCTCAGGTCACGTGGCTCCAACCGAAGTGAGTGTACATCCATGTCATTGTTTTAAGAACCTTGTTATATTTTTAATTTTATTTTAACTGAACCTGTCATTATTGTTGCTAGACTCGGCATCGTTTTTGTTCGATTTCATAAAAATTGAACTTTAACTTAGCTGCCTCATATTTATGTGATATATGCCGTATATCGATTATTACCATGGTACGATGAAACACAGTTTCTAAAATCAAGTTACTCATTTGGGTTCTTCTTTACAGAAACATCCTGGAAGTCTTTTGGAAGGGTTCTCTCAAACACAAGTTAGCACTCTTGCAGTGAAAGATAATTTGTTAGTTGCTGGAGGATTTCACGGGGAACTTATTTGCAAGGTTTGCCCTTTTCACCTAAATACTATGTTTCTCTCGTTCCATTTTATTACTTATTTTACTGATTAGAACAAAGATCCCTAGAATATATCGTGCTTCAAATCACTTTAAAAAGCAATGGTAAAGAAGAATACTCATGCTTTAGTAACTTGAACTTGCAGAACTTGGATAGACCTGGAGTGAGCTTCTGCACACGGACTACCTATGATGATAATGCTATTACCAATGCTATTGAGATATATTCGTCTTCCAGGTACTTACTTTTTTCCCGATTGTTTGTGGTCAACAGCTCAACGTACATTACCTGAATTTTCTTAAGTAAATTTTAATTTTGCAGTGGTGCAACTCACTTTACTACCTCAAATAATGATTGTGGCATTAGAGACTTTGACATGGAGAAGTTTCAGCTCACCAAGCATTTTCAGTATCCTTGGCCCGTCAATGTAAGTTGTGTTTTCTCTGTTCACTTCTTGGTTTCGTGGTTATGTGTAGTTTTAGTTTTTACCTTCTTAAACTTAATTATCCTTCCTCCATGACTACAGTTATGTCTTCTGATTTAACCAAAAAAAAAAAAACAGTTATGTCTTCTGATGACATCATATTTCTATGCCTTGTGTGCATATAATCTTGGGCTATTTAAATCTGGCCTAGTGTTAACACTTTTACATAATTGTTTCTTATTTATTCCTTTTTGGCTTTTTCATTTGGCTTGTTTTTATTTTGGGCAAGTCTTGGTCATGTCAAATAATTTAAATGCCTTCAATTTTTTTCCATAAAACTACCGTTATTGTGACATGATATAATTTTCCAGTTTGAGGTGATCTTTGAATTGCTTGTCGTGTCATGATCCCAATTTGTGTGCCAAAATGCGGCTGGAACTGCCTAAAAATTCGGTCACATTCACCTTCACCTTCAAATCCTTGATAGCCTGATTGTGATATGGTGATGTGTGTTGTAGCCTATATTTAATACCTTGGGAGACCACTTTAACATGTGTAGTACGGTAATCTAGTTACTCAATGGTCCTTCAAGTAGTCGCATCGCCATTTTTCATGCGACTCTCCTAACGGTCCATGTAAAAAGCAAAAGTAAACTCTCAGGGGGCGTTTGACTACAGGGTATTTAGGAAAACCCACTGCTTTCCCTTTGTTGATGTTTGTTTGGTACTTATTTGGCTATTTCCATACCTTTACCCCTTTTTCAGTTTAGTTTTACCCCCATTCTCTTAGATTGATACCCCCACCTCTCTGTGTTCTCACACCCTTACCTTATTAGTCCCATCACCACCCACCACCAACAATGACCGACACCAGCACCACTATGGTGTCCGCCACACCTCTTCACCCTGCCGGTAACCTCACCCTCATCCACACCCACCCTGTGAATTATTGCAAATATGGATAATGCCATGTGTATTATTTGGTTATAATTAGGAGCGCAAATATGGATAACCCCTGAAGATTATTTTTATACTTTCATCAAGTAAATTGTTGCAAATATGGATAACCCCATGGGAATTGTGTTCACCTGATGTGTGCTTTTGTCGCGGCCTTATCTCAGTATAAACACGCCAACGCGGCCTATAGCGCCTCAAATTGCGATCGCGTACTTTCAAACCCTTGATAACTTCTACAATTCATTGTCATGGATGATATTACCATGGCTGAAGCATCTTAAAAAAATCAGCCTTAATTTTTAAAAAAAAAAATCATTTTTACCGTAACTGCAGTAAATATTTAAGGCATTTCTTCATAAAGACGGGGACCATATTGTTCACTTCCATTGGCTCTAGCCTGTTTATTTATTTTTATTTTAAAAAAGAACCGAGTATTTGGTCAAACAGAAAATTTTAAAATTTAGGACATTTGTGTAAAAAACTTGTGTTAATTGAAATCAATGGATAATGTATTTCAATTATAAATTTAAAGAAAAAACTTTATTCTACTAGATGTCACCACTCAATTATAGAGAACGAAAAGTGAGTCAAGCGATTGGGAGTCACTTTGAGCTTGAATTGCTTATGCAAATACATACAGCATTTTTCTGCTTATTTATGTGGATATTCAGTTCCTGGACAAGCGTTATCTGAACTTTGACTCTGCTATTTGGGGAGCAGCTGTGCAACTCTTTGATTCTTTAGAACATTTGTGCCATTTTCCATGCTCAACGCGCAGGCAACATTATTGACCTTTCGCTTTTTTTTGCAGCACACATCCTTGAGTCCTGATAGTCGGATGCTTGTCGTCGTGGGAGATCACGCTGATGGTTTACTGGTGGATTCTAGAAACGGAAAGGTATGTGTTACGACTAGACCAATAAAAAAGTTCATCAGTTGAGGCTCCAATATGGTTATATTAGATTGGTGGTGTTCGTGTCAGACAATTAAAGTTTGGAGCGATTCAGTTCATTTTCTTTCTTATCACTCACCTTAATCTCAGTCTGCTACTTTTGGTTCGGTACAGTTTGAGTTGAGTCAATGTCATATCATGTGAACGACTTGGGTCAATATTCGTTATATTTTTTAATGGATAGGGTTTTTACTACTCTGTTTTATGCAGACTATAACGCCTTTAGTCGGACACAAGGATTTCTCCTTTGCGACAGCATGGAGCCCAGACGGCTTCAATTTCGCCACCGGAAACCAAGATAGGACATGTCGTATTTGGGATGTCAGAAATTTGTCCAAATCTCTAGCTGTCCTAAAGGGCAACTTGGGAGCTATTCGGTCTATCCGCTACTCATCTGATGGCCGGTTCATGGCTATGGCGGAGCCTGCAGATTTTGTGCATGTATTTGATGTCAAGAACAGTTATAATGAAGAACAAGAAATAGATTTTTTTGGTGAAATATCCGGCCTCTCGTTCAGTCCTGATACTGAATCCCTTTTCATCGGAGTTTGGGATCGCACATATGGCAGCCTACTCGAGTATAATCGTTGTAGGAACTATAGTTATTTAGATTCTTTGGTTTAAGGGAAGATTACCATTAGTTTCGCTTTATTTCATTTTGATGTAACTCGGTGTTGATGTAACTCGGTGTTGTTCTTGTGCTTACGAAGGATTATCAAGTGCGAGGGCTGTACAGAACGCTAGATAGCATATATCGCCTGCAACCCAAAATAAAGAGGACTTCTTTGTACCGTTCTTATAGACTGCTGTCGGTCAGCAGATGGTTCCGACTATGCACAAAAGTCGTAACAGTAAGCGTGTTAGATCGGAATTGAATGTATTTAACGACTAGGGTTCATGTAGAATCGGAATTTGGGTGATTGTAGAACGGATTGACCGATTGAAGTGGTCTCAGGGAGAGTTGTTATTTCGAGTGGCGGTTTTCGTGTTTGGCGATCAATGCCATTATTTTCAACCTTTTTTCACGCCAAAATCGTGATTAGGTTGGACAATTTTGTTGTCAATACTCATTAACTTATCTAATTTGCAGAATAAATTTTGTATAATAGTGATTTTTATACCTTAAAAAGATATATTAATAAGTTAAAGAAATGTAATATATTAATATATTCATCTAAGAATGTGTGTAAAACTACCTAGAATTTTAATACTCTCATAACTTTTCCAATAATTTTAATTTTTCATTTTATATTGGCAAATGAGTTACTTTGGTTTAGTTCAGCTCAATAAATTCAGCTTAATTCAGTTTATTAAGTTTAACATTTAATTCAGTTTTATTTCATTAAATTCGTACGATAAAAAACATGTTTTAAAAACCATCCTCCATCAAATCGTCACAAAGTATAAGGTACACAAAATTTGGTGCAAGCCCGCGTCACTAACATTGTCCTTGTAACTTTTCCAACTCGATCTTTTGTCTACATGAGCTCACCTAAAAAATACTCGATTATTTATAATGGGTAAATTTTAAATAAAACTAATTTTAAATAAAATATTTTAAATCGATAAAATAAAAAAAATATTATGTTTATTATAAGAAAATAATGGTTTATAAAAGTTATTTTAGTTGAATTATTATTTTTTTTTTTTTTGAAATCCCCAAGGGGAGTTATATCATAACCGATAAATCAAAGTTAGCAACCTCAACGAGATGACCCGGAATCATAGAGCCCTCGAGAAGATTACCCCTACCACACCTACATGAGTGAGCCAGAAAATGGGCTACTCGATTATACTTCCTACCAACGAACGACCACGTAACATAGTCAAAACAATTGTCACTAACACGTAAAATAACCGAAATAATGGAGTAAAAGTCACTGCGGCCCTTTGTTCTCCTCTTCAAAGCTTCGAACACCACTTTGCAATCTGTCACAACCCGGACCCGTCGAATGAGTTTCCGCGCCGCTATTTTCAGCCCCATAAGGACTGCCTCTGCTTCCGCCTCACGCGCCGCCATGACTACTTGTCGCCTTTCCTCCCAAGCCCACTGAATGGGACCTGTCCCCTCCCTGCACCACGCCCCAAAACCAGTCCCCCACCCTTCCTTTACCCCTGCATCAACCATAACAGTATGACATCCTTCCTCCTCCGCCAGCCTACTTCCCCTATCCATCCTGTCCTGCCCATTTTCCGCCCCCTGCGCATTAATCACGACCGACTGAATCTCCAACGAATCCATCTCATGATGTAAGTCCCGCACACGTCGAATAATTGTCTCTGGTTGCAGCACTTTATTGTCAAAGACGACCTTATTCCGTGCTTCCCACATGGCCCATACTCCCATAAAAAACAACTCAATGTCTCTCGCATCTAGGCCCCTCATAGTTTCGTCAACCCAGTCACTCACCCTTTCATACCCGTCAATCGGCCTCACCTTAACACCCAAGCTCTTCCAAATTTGCTTTGTGTGGGTGCAGCCCCCTGCCAAGTGAAGGCACGTCTCCATCACTCTGCCACAAACCGGACACCAAATATCTGCCGCTTGAAGCCGTCGGGCCAAATTTCCTCTAGTTGCAATAGCTTCGTGACAGAATTGCCAGAAAAAAACTTTGACACGCGGGATGGTCCGAACAGTCCATATCTTACGCCAAAGCCATCTAGCATTCGTGTCCTCAGAAGGACCTTCCTCAACCCCATAGTTCCCCATAAGAGCTTTATAAGCGGACTTAACCGAATACTCCCCATTCTCTTCCAAGTCCCAAACCCAATCATCCTCCACCCCTCCAGCTTGAATCCGAGTATTAAAGATACGTTGGTGCTCAAAAGGGAGAAACAAGTTTCGGATTTTTGAGAGGTCCCAACCTTTGCCATCCGCGTTCATAAGCTCCGCCACCAACATATCATTTTGATTTTCGTTATGTGGGGATAAAACCAGTCGCGAGCTCGTACCCATCATCCACGGATCATGCCACACCTTCAAACTCAATCCGTTACCAATTCTCCTACGAACCCCTGTAAGAATAACTTCCCTTGCCTCAAAAATACTTCTCCATGTGTAACTCGGGTTGGACCCAAGTTCCGCTTTCATAAAAGATTTATTCGGGAAGTATTTGCCACCTAAAACTTGCGCCATCAAACAATTACGATTATTAAGCATCCGCCACGCTTGTTTGCCCAACAAAGCCAAGTTAAATTCATGAAATTGTCGAAACCCAAGCCCACCCTGATTTTTCGGTTGACACAACTTCCTCCACGCCACCCACGGGATTTTTCGGTTGAATTATTTAGATAAAATATACTCCCTCCTATTCCCAATAACTGTCACATTTCGGGTTTGGTACGGGAATTAAGGAATTCATTTGTTTAATGTAAAGTAATGTGTGGGGTGAGAAGATTGGAGAGAGGGAATGTATTATTGATTATTATTGTGAGTAGAGGTGATTAAAATAAGTAGTGTTGTGGGGTAAGGTGGGGTATTATTGTGGGTTAGAGTGAATAAAATAAGTATAAACAATGTCCCAAAATGGAATATGTGACAATTAGGTGAATAGACGAAAATGGCAAATGTGACATTTATTCGGAATAGGAGGGAGTACTTAGTTTTATAATAACATTTGTATAGAACGATTTTAAACAAAAATTGTTAAAAACTTCCGTTGTCTTGTTTGTTTAAGAAATACATCCATGTTTAGCACTATCTAGTATTTTTATTACTTATTTTTTCAAGTGTTTGTATTTAAGGAGCAAATTAAATTAAATTGAGCAGTCGAGTACATATCAAACAAAAAACGGTTTCGTTGGTAAATGTCTAGATGAATTGAGTAGATGATTGATTATTAGTATGATTGACTTACTAATTTACGCTTATTTGTTCGGATAATTTATTTGGGCCAGAATTTCGATTTAATTTTTATCTTGCAAATGTTTGGTAACGATAGATAAAATGAAAACTATCGATTGACATTTTAACGATAGTTAAAATGGAGGAATTTATTTGAGCCACAATAGTCTATTAATCCAAAAGATAAATTAAGAAACTTGTATAACAAAATTTTCTTACTAAAATATGCTAATCAAATATGTAAAATCAATTTATTGTAATTTATTTCTAGATATAATCACTACTAAATACTCTATAATCACAATCAATTTTCTACTTATAATATACTCACAAAAATGATATAATATCCATCTAATCTTATCTATATTTTATACCAAAATAAAACAATATACTAATTAAAATTTTACTAATCAAATTCATATAAAAACAATTGTCATTTATAATCTCATGTACAACTTAAACAATTTCTTCATCTAATATTATTAAAATTTAATTGAACTGAATTCAATAAACTTGTTAAATTAAACTTTAAATTAAAAAGAAGTTCGTATAATTACTGAACCAAAAAAAACCGAATGAAATTCAATAAAAAAACGAGTAGTGCACACGAAAGTGACTAATTTCAAATTTAAGGTCTTAGGGCATAAATAATTCACAAAATTGTTCTTGACAGGATTTAAACACCTTTATGGGCGAGAAAAAAAAAGATAAATGGGATGTTATACCTTAAACTTTATTTGTTTTTGAGCATATGGTTTTTTTGAGCTTATTATCTCAAATTTTATTTGTTCTAGTCTGCATATATAATATTTCTGAGCTTATCAAAGTTTATAAGTTATATTTTTTTTCCGTCAAAATTAAAATTTAATAAGCTTATAGGCAATTTTTGAATTTTATTATAATTTTTGAGCTTAATGAAATAAACTTGGAAACTTTAGAACAATACTCATAATTTTAAGAGAAAACTCAAAATATTATTATAATGCTCAAAAATAATAAAAGCGATGATGGTACCTCGAATATATGATCCACTTACGGCTTACGGCCTTACGGGCTAATATGGATGTTTTCGGGAATTAACTCGGGCCAAAAATATTCCATAAAATTGCTCTTAGAATGGTTTAAATCCGATCTCTATTTCACGCAAATTTTAATCACTAAATTTAAAGAAAACGTAAAGAATTGATTGGGATGAGACGGAGGGAGTATAAATTTAGTACTTCAAAATTGTGACCTCTATACTCAACTACCATCATCACACTTAGCTATACTCTACTCCACAAAAAACCATTCCTCTTGACAACAAAATCAATGATCATCATCAATGGCGATGTTACTAAGAAAACTACTCGAAACGGTGTCGTATTCCTCAACAACTTCTCAATCAACCTCCATTTCCATCTCCAACTCCAACTCCAATTCCTCCAATTTAACACCAGTTACCGGCGATTTTGACCGGATACCGGATGAAATATTGGTGATCATACTCAAAAAATTGGGACCAGAAGAAACTGCTAAACTATGTACTGTGTGTAAAACTTGGAGAGATCTTTTATCTTCTGATAATAATTTATGGATTCATTTTTTTCAATCGCAATTTAATCAACATCATCTTGATTGGGAGTCTATTTTCTTCGCCGAAACGCAATTGAGGTGATTATTTTAATTTTTTTTTTTTACGGCGTGAGACGATTTTTTTATTGGTTAAATGCTCGTTTACTAGTGTAAGACGGTTTTACACATATTGATCAATTATATGTTGGCTCAGTCGAGGTGATAATTTAATTGCTTCGGGTTTGAGACGGTTTTTTTATTGATTAAATGCTCGTTTATTAGTGTAAGACGATTTTACACAAGTATTGATTAATTATATGTTGGCTCAGTCGAGGTGATATGTTAATTGCTTCGAGTGCGAGATGGTTTTTTTATTGGTTAAATGCTCGTTTTTTACTGCAGTACTTATTACGGTGTAAGACGGTTTTACACAAGTATTGGTTAGTTATATGTTAGCCCGGTTGAGGTGATTATTTAATTGCGTAAAGTGTGAGACGGTTTTTTTATTGGTTAGATGCTCGTTTTTTTACTACTTATCACGGTGTAAGTCTGTAAGACGGTTTTACACAAGTATTGATCCGTTATCGGTTAGCTCAATGGAGAGGTGATTATTTAATTGCGTATAGTGTGGGACGGTTTTTTTATTGGTTAAATTCTCGTTTTTTACTACTTATTACGGTGTAAGACGGTTTTACACAAGTATTGATCTGTTAAGGTTAGCTCAGTGGGGAGGTGATTATTTAATTGCTTATAGTGTGAGACGGTTTTTTTATTGGTTAAATGAGTCTTTATTACCAGTTATCACAGTGTGAGACGGTTTTACACTAGTATTGGTTTTATATGTTAGCTTAGTTGAGGTGATAATTTGATTGCTTATAGCGTGAGACGGTTTTTTTATTGGTTAAATGGTCGTTTATTACTAGTACAGTAGTGCTTATTATGACAGTGTAAGACGGTTTCACACAAGTATTGAGGTGATAATTGAATTGCGTAAGGTGTGAGACGGTTTTTTTTATTGGTTAAGCACGGGAACTGAGTGTTTTGAAACGACCGTCTCACAGTGTAAGGCGGTCTAAGTATTTATCAGTTAGTATATGTTAGCTCAATTGAGGTGATAATTCATTCACTTACCGCGTGAGAATGAGTGTTTTTATGTATAAAAGGACCGTCTCACAGGGTAATACGGTTTTACACACGGTGTGATAATAGTTTTTGATCAGGTAATATGTTAATTTACTTATTTAGAATTTCTAATGTTTGTGATTATTGTGTGAGTTTGACAAACTAAAGTGTGATTAGTGAGAATTTTAGTCTTGAAGCCTCGGGATTCGAGGTAGTGGCAGAACTAAGGAGGCTATAGCAGTTGCACCCCCCTACGGCCGTAAGCAATATAATGTGTTGTGATTTTGATTGTCGATGTTGGGCAAGCATTTGAAGTTCTGGGGTCGAAATAAAGATGAAATATTTTAGAGGGTGAATTAGTAATGCAGTCAAGTAACATAATTTTTGTTTTTGTTGTTAATTTCCATTGGTTAGGGGGAGACAAACACGGCTAGCATCCCTTGCTCGGTTGCTCCATCATTGTAGTTGCTTAAGTTATATTTGTACCTCATTTGCCATTACTTAATGTTGTGGAGTTTTTTTTTTCTTTGGGTGATTACAGGTTTATGTATCATGAAGGGACACCGCAGTTGTCTCTTAAGAATATTTTCGGGCAGCGTGCTCAGGTTCCTGGTGCTCTAATTGTTGATGGTAATTTATTTTTCATATTGGTCGAGGATTAATTTTTCTCTTTTATTCAGTTGTTTGTCATAGTCTCGAGAAATTAAGAAAATGAGCATGATTAGGTTCCCTTGATTACACCGACAACTCGGGATTTAAGCTATAAATGCAGTACAGACTTGCAGTTCATATGCACCATTATTTTGATAGTTTTTCTCGTCACCTGCAAATTTGATCTGTTTCTGATTGTGGTGATGGTGAACTTCTGTCATTTTATGCCGTGATTCTTAAGGTGGGTCTGGATACTGCAAGTTTGGTTGGAGCAAGTATTCTCGGCCTTCTGGAATGTCTGCCACATTTATGGTGAGCCCTCTGCATTTTCTCACCTTATTGTCGTATTGAGATAAGGCTCTGATGTTGTTGTTGTATTGTCGTATTGAGCTTCAAAGTTTATGTTTCCATAAACGTGTTTTCTTCTGTTAGAATTATCATTCGAAGCTGTCAATTTTCAACCTTTTTTTTTGTTCCTGCTCCCCTTTTGGAGAACTCATTTTTTATTTATTGAACATGTGCACCCTCTGCAGGAATTTGGGAATATTGAAGCCCCCATGTATACGAGACTTCGTCATTTCTATTCTACGCTTTATGGCAGGTTGGTTCTCTATATATTCCCAATGTCCAAGCAAGGATTTTTTTAATCCATTTGATTCTGGTTATCTATTCTATTAACTGCATACAAGCCTCCAAGTTCCTCTTGAAAAACTCTGCAGCCTAAAATGGATGGCCTGTAATACCGCGAATATTTATTCACTAAATATGAATGACTAAGCCCATTGTAGCTTGTTTGTAGGCAAATAGGAACATCAATTTATCCTAATCAGTCCAATTTTGAAACATATGCAATGGCTATTGGGTTCCTTGTGAGCTTATACAATATTTCCCAACCGAAAATATTCATACATCAATAATCGTCTAGAAGAATACTCACTGTGATGTAAATGTGTGTTTCATAACGGGTTATAATTGTCAAGAAGCTGGTTTATAGATGACTATGAATTGCGAAGCCCAGTATTCTTAGGAATTCGCAGAAGCTAGACGGACCATGTTGGTCAATTCTTAATTTCTTATAGTATCTTTTCTGTACAGAATGCAAGTGAAACATACGACCCAGCCTATTGTTGTTTCTGTCCCTATCTGCCATTATGATGGTACGTTCATCTTAAAATGATTGATGACAGTAAGCCGGTTGTCATTCCTTCCAATATTGTTTGTCAATATATTGATCTTTTAATGTTATACTCATTATATAACTTGCTATAGTAAGGGTATGAACATATAATTGAACCATAGCAAGAGACTTACAACCTCCCCTCTTGCAAACCGTATTTGGTACATCCTCTAGGCCTTCTTGTTCACTGTATCTCTCTTCCACATGTAGATACAGAATCTGCTAAAGCATCAAGAAGACAACTGAAAGAAGCCATACATTCAGCACTTTTTGACCTGAATGTTCCAGCAGTCTGTGCGGTAAATCAAGTGAGTATATTCTTGAGTTCTACGTAGCTTTTATAATCTTACTCATGAAAAAAGACACTTTTGTTTTCATATGCATGATGGGACTGGGAGCTATGCTGATATTTATTCTATGCTTATGTGTAGAGTGAAGGATTAGGAAATGCGTGTATGTCGTACCTTTAAGATGGAGCTTTTGTGTGAGTTGTCCATTTATCGGTTATACTCACATAGTCACACGACTCACACCTAGTTACAATATCAATTTCGGAAGAATTCATCGTCTTAGGGCTTTACTGGATCACTTAAAACGTAAATATGATTAGCACACGCACACAAATAAATTTGTTAGATAATCCGACCTTGATGGCACTTATCTTTGTTTGACGAGTATAATTATTCCATGCACAAAGACTCGTCTCCAACTTGTCGCCTCAGCTCAAGCTGCCAATGCCATATCTCATATGGCTCTGCTTTGTGTCCAGTCAGCTACAACCGTCAATGCTTGCATGTGAATATGTGGCCCATTCCATTTGAAATTTCTAGTGTTTTCTCGTGTAGTTTCATTATCATCACTTATATTATCCACATCAATGCAGGCTACTCTGGCATTATATGCAGCAAGGAGGACATCGGGAATTGTGGTTAATATTGGTTTCCACCAAACCTCTATTGTTCCAAGTAATTATTCATTTTGTGGCTATTGTCATATGATGTCTTTTTTTTATTTTATTTTTTTATTTTAATATAAATCAAGGGCTTCAAGGCATTGGCAGACTAACTTTACTGTTAGAAGGAACACTTGTTGACCTTGCAAAGTATTCATAACTGGTTTCATTAGATTTAGTTGACGATTTTTGATTCTTCAAACAGAGTATGAAAAATGTTCCTGATACTACCACATGTGTATTGTAATATGAAAGGTAGACCTTGCAAATAATTGTAGACCACCTGTCTGGTTGTCTTCAACATTCACGTTATCTTCGCTGGCTCAGCGGTGTGCGATCTCTCTCTTTTGCAGTCCTGCATGGAAAAGTGATGCGTAAGGTGGGAGTTGAAGTAGTTGGTATAGGAGCATTGAAGCTAACTGGATTTCTCAGAGAACAGTTACAGCAGCGAAACATTTATTTTGAGTCTTTATACACTATCCGGGAACTAAAGGAGGTAAACTATGATTCTAAACAATCATATATTGGTGAACTCATTTCCTCTCTTCTTAGACGTGAAAGATAATATAATTGCGCATTTTATTTCACTTGCCGTAGAGCTTTGACAAAATAACTTTAATTTGAAGATAAAGTCAGTCTAGACTCTAGAGAATGTAGTAATGTGTGTAATGGTGCATGATTTGATTGTTTGTATAGATGTGCCTGAAATGCTACTAGTTATAGTAGTGTACCAGTGCGAAAGACATCATTGCTTCAACGACTGAAATATTACGTGATAGTGCAAATGTCAACGATTAAGTCATTGAGGCATGGTACTCATGAGTCAATGACCTTGGTTCAAAACCCGTTAGCATCATGACTACTCTTGTAGTTGTGGCTCGCTTTACACCAGAATAAATAAAAGATTGCATATGATTGTTTGCTGGAATGGAGTGCTGAAGCGTATTATTAGATACTTGTCCAGTTGTCCATAGTGTCAGGGCAGTCAGCTTATCAAGTTATCGTTATGTCTTTCAGAATCTGTGCTACGTAGCCATTGATTATGAAGCTGAACTTTCTAAAGACGCTCAAGAATCTTATGAATTACCAAGGGAGGGTGTATTTACACTGTCCAAAGAACGTTTTAAAACAGGAGAGATCCTGTTCCAACCGCGTATTGCTGGAGTGTAAGTCTAATCTTCTTTCATTTTTCATTGTTCACAAATATAGCCGAGCTGTATCTTTAGCGATCCGTATAGTATCAAATTATCCATCTTATCAGTTAATTTCTCCATGAATAGACAATCCAGCTTTCCTTGCAGCTGTAAAACTACAAAGTGACTGCTTCATTCCGTATTACTCCTCTTTGTTTGTTTTTCAACTTTGACCACTAATTTCGTCAATCTATTTAGAGATGCAATGCCATTTTGTAGTAAAATTTATCATCCCTCGTGCTTAAGCCGGCTAATGAGGAATTTTTTGTATTTTTATCCAAAAAGAATCTGCAACTAGTTAGAAATATTGTTCGATCACCAAAGTCAATGAGGACAATATAAATGAGATGAGAGGAGTATTATTTTGTTATATTGGTGGATGAGATGTTTAAATTGCTTCATGGCAGACGCGCAATGGGACTGCACCAGGCCGTTGCTCTCTGCATGGAGCATTGCCACGATGCAGAACTGATGGGCGATGACAGTTGGTTCAAGACGGTGGTTTTGTGTGGGGGAACCGCATGCTTAAGGGGACTACCTGGTACGTTTTAGTTACTGAGCTCTCTTTCGATTTGAATTTGTACATATGAGGTTGAACATATCTTAACACTAACCAGAACCGTTTTGTTTCAGAAAGGTTAGAGAAGGAACTTCGTGCACATCTTCCTTCTTATATCTCGAATGGAATACGAGTAACTCCTCCACCTTATGGTGTCGATTCTGCCTGGCATGGGGCAAGGCTTATCAGTAATGTGAGTGATCTTCTGTCGATGCTGTCGTCACCACTTCACAATATCACTACCTTATTTGCAAAATATTCTGATAGATTATAGAACGGTTAAATACCCTCGGAACTCAAGATACTGGGGTAGTGTTAATTTCAAATAATTTAACGAGTTGAAAGGCTAGGTAGCACGGACACTTCTCCTAATTAGCCGTCCCGTGTCCGACACCGTGTCCGACACTCGGACACCCGACACTCGTTGGACACATGCCTAAACATATTATAGTTTAGAGTAGACGAGTAATTAAATTTTAAAAAAGAGCGATTAAAAGATGAATTTGGGTGGAAAAATGAGAATTAGTTATAATGAAGGTCGAATTGTATCTTTACTTGTTTAGATTTAACTTTAAATACATGATAAAAATAAAATTATACATTATTTATAATCATAAAATATATTTTTTATTATATTAAAATGCCGTGTCCCGTGTCCTAAATTTCATGGGATGCCGTGTCCCGTGTCGTGTCCGTTTTGGTGCTACCTAGTTGAAAGGTATAGTAAAACGTAATCTTGGAAATTCCGTAACTGGAAATAGAGCTCGCGATTCAACCTAAGGTAGTACAAGAGACGATTCAACCACCATTTACGCTTACTGACTGATCTTCCTGCATACAAATGTCACTGACTTGTGTTTTGGCCGTGCCAATTACGTCTTTATTTGCAGTTAAGTAATTTTCCAGGAGCATGGTGCAACACCAAGAAGCAATTCAAAAGAAAGCAGCGGAGTAAACATCTGACTCCGTCATTTTTAAAGCCACGCGGCTAACTGCTGTAAACGAAACTGTTCTCCCGATCATTCCCTGGTTCTATGTATATTAGCCGAACATCTGCTGTAGCCGAATGTAAAACCACATTAACGTATGTAATTCCGCTTTGTATGTTTTTACGTACTTACAAACAAACGCACAATAAAATCGTGTAAACTGTAAAGTATATGAATGAATAAATAGTTGATACATCTCTAATTGGTCATTCCTGATTACATTCAGACCGTCATACAAACAGTTGTTCAGTTGTTCTCAACTCCTCAACCTCAAGCGATATCATAAATCGCGTGATAGTGATGATACCGGTTAACTTCTCACTCGTAAAAAAGAGTCAAATTCGTGGGAAAGAATCGAACCACAACTTAACCTCAAAGGATTCCTCCGACAACAAGGAGGAAGACAGCAGCTGAAAAAACCGTCAACAATGATCCATGACGAGATACAGCAGAAATAGAGCCAGCTCCGCTAGGTGTATCTTTACACTCGAGACCTCGCTTGCTTCCCTTGCACTCATTAGCGAAAAGACCAGGCGGGTATCCACCGTTGAGGTTGATGTAACTGAACATGGTCTGAGCACATTGGTTGGTTAAGTCATTGAGTTGATCTGCGAATTGGCAGGCAAATTCCGTGAAAGAGGGACAACATTCCTCGGCCGGGTACCTTGGTCCTTTGCATCTGCTGGTAATGATGGTATAATTCTGGTTCTCAAAATTTATAGGACAAGCTGCAAATCAATCCATTATCAAAACTTATAAGCCTACTGTAAAACCGTCTCTCAGGAAAAAAACCGATTTGGTAAAAAACCAGACTCCCCACGAAAAGTTTACAAATTACTTTTGAGAGCCTAAATCCGTTCCTGTGACGAGAGACAAACTTGCAAATAGGAGGGCAAATGAGAAGAGGTTGTGAATTGTGAGAAGCTTATTGTGAAACCGTCTCTCACGAAAAAATGACTGATTTGGTCAAAACCCGGACTCCCCACCCAAAAAGTTTACAAATTACTTCCCTAAACAAGGAATAAAACTCCAAACGCAAATTTCTCATTTTTGACGGGCTAAATCCATTCTTGTAACGCGACAAACTTTCAAATAGGAGAGCAACTGGGAAGAGGTTGTGATAAGCTTATTATGAAACTGTCTCTCACTAACAAAAAAGACCGATTTGGTCAAAACCCGGACTCCCCACCCACAAAATTTACAAATTACTTTCCTAAAAAAGAATAAAACTCCAAACCCAAATTCTCATTTGTGACGGCCTAATCCGTTCTTGTTACGTGAGACAAACTTGCAAACGGGAGGGCGAGTGGGAGGAGGTTGTGAGTGATCGTCACAATTAAGACGGACTGAACTCCAAAAACGAACAGAAAAAAAGAAAAAAATAGTTAAAAATATAACCAGATCTGCCAACATTATCAACTAATTTACCAAATATCTAGCAACTAATTTCTAATTAAAATCCCATTTAGTTAATAACAATCATTAAACAAATTTCTAAATTAAGTATTACGAACTTAGCTAAAAATCCCAATTGGTGCTATAAATAGAAACTTTTCGATACTCTTCCCACATTTTTATAATTGTACAATTTACGATACCAGGTAACTCTCAAAAACGTAAACAATCAAATGGAACAGAACGATAACGATAACGATAAGCTTACGCTTTGGAGCTTGTAAAAGAGCACGAGAAGTTGACAAACGAGGTCGATCGAGCTGATCTGTTCCTACAGATTTAAAACAAAAACATCGTCAGTAACGACGACAATAACAACATTATCAGAGTACCTCAATGACTCGCGCAAATTAGGAGTAATACCTAAAGCAGAAGAAGAGATGAAGGAATCAGCAGCAGCAGCAGAAGCAAAAGTGGAAGAAGAAGAAGGAGAAAGAGAGAAGATGATTAGTAGTGATATTATTGTTGACATGATTGGATTATTGATTTGTGTGAAATTTCTGAGCTCCATTGACATTATTATTATAAATAATAATAATATTGTTTTGGTAAAAAGTTGAAAGAATTGGAAATGAAAATGGAAGAAGAAGTGGGGAGTGGTATTGTGTGTTGTGTGTTGGCATTTTTGATATTTTGGCGTTGTGGTCTTACTTACTCGTAGCTGGAGGCCGGTTGGACGCGTTTTCGGCATATCTTTTCTTTTTTAAATTAAAAAAAAAATCGGATTATTAGGCTCCGTTTGGCAGCGCATTCCAGCTACCTAATTTGCTTGAAATAACTTTTTTTTGTCAAAAGAATTAGTAGTTTATTTTTTTTTAAGTGTTTAGCAAATAGATTATTTGATCAAATAAGCCATCTGAAATAAAATGCTACCTTAGGTAGCATTTTAGATTTCAAGTACCTGATTCTAGGTTATATAACATTTTTGTTCTTCAATCTATAATATACTACTGTAGTAAATAATTATTATATCCTTTTCTGTCATTTCACTAAAATAAGCTACACTTTCAGTTAGTTTGCCAAACCGTTTTTTATAAAATCGGTCAGCTTATCCGCTGCTAATTTTCAGCTACCTTATTAGCTAGCTTTTCAGGTTTCAACTACTTTTTCAGTTTTCAAGTACTTTTTCAGGTTTCAGGTAACTTTTCAGCTCGTTTTGCCAAACAGCGACTTAGAGACGATTTCGTGATAAGCTTATTCATAAATTTTCATTAGAGACCGAGATATCCGTCATAAGTTGAGGACTGGTTAAGTATTACTCCCTCCATTCAAATCCAAATAACAACTTTTAATCTCAATTTTCTCTCAATACATAAGAAAAAAAATATATTCATATGGGGTCGTGTTTAATTCGTCTTTATGAGAGCATTGAAAATATATATAACTTTTATATTTTTTACAGATACGTAGCTAAAGATATTAAACACGTAAAATGTGCGTTGACAAACGTGAAAAAGCAAAGTTGTTATTTGGATAAAAATGGAGGGAGTATTTAAGTGGTTATATAAGACAAAAGTATAATGTTATTCCCCACGCAATTTGCTTTTGTCCTATTGTATCTACCAACTTTGGTATTACTGGACCCGTTTTCAGCTTGTGACGAATATGTCCGTTTTCAGCGTGTGACGGATATGTCCGTTTTCAATGAGATTTACATAAACTTATTATGCATTTTTGGATGATTGTTTGAATTGTACTGAATTTAATAGATTTATGTTGAATTGAATTGAATTTAATAGAGCTGAATTGAAGTGAATTGGAATGGATAAGGTCGTGTTATTTTAGACTGAAACGAGTTGAATTGAATTACATAAGGTAGAGTTTAATTGAACTAAACTGAGTGGAATAGGGGTCAAGTGAATTTAGTTGAATTAAAAGTTAATTATGTGAAGAGATTAACTGAACATAATTGGTTAAATTTAAATAAAAGTTAACGGAAAATAATTAAGCAAAATTTAAATGAGCTGAAATTAAATAAGGAAGAACAAGGCCTAAGAGTTAATTTGTGAAGAAAAAAGTTAAACTAAACTGAAGTGAATAAAACTTAACTTTATTTCAATTCAATTCAACTTTATTTACTTCAATTCAATTTCATTCAATTCAGTTCAATCGTTCTCTTCACAAATTGATTTTCACTTTAGTACAGTTTAGTTTAGTTCAATTTAACTTTAATAAGTTAAGTCCAATTTAGTTCAAACAGTTCATGTCCAAAACATCATGACCCGAATATAGTTGAACTGAAGTAAACTAAACTAAAATGAGCTGAATTAAGTTTAAAAGATCAGTTTAAAAAATCAGGACCTTAATGAATATTAAGTATAGTTTATAGCGTAGTAAGCGTACTATGTACTCCGTATGTGTTAAGGAAGGGAACTCAAACCATGACATATTATCTCATATCTTCACCTTAACTACTAGGTTAAAACTTAAAACAAACAAATTTGGTTAAACTTATTAAGTTGGGAGTTCATTTAAGAAGTTTCTAAGCTATTTTTTTTGCTTTTTAATGGGCCATTGGGCTCATGTGGATTGGATTTTGAAAATGTGGCCCAATCCTAACTCGTGTGGGAATTCGGGTTGGCTAGGTTGGTCTGCGAGTAGGCAATCTGATGTTTCAAGCATAGAACGTTCAAAGTAATTGGTTACACTTTTTTAACGTTGTTGATTTATCAGTTCATCTTGCGATGTCTGTGTTTGTTGATCTAGATGGTATGTCACTTGGTTTGCTTCTGCAGGAAGCCATCAAGATCGTATACGAAAGATTTTCTTTTATTGTTTGGGGAGCTTGAAGTTTGTAAGAAGCTACCTGACGGTTTTGATGAGTCACTTTTAAGGTAATAAACTCATTTTTTTGAGTTGTGAAGATTATAGGTTGACAAATGACAATCCCCTTAGTTTGGATTCTTATTTTATTTCTGTGCATTATTAATCTGGGCATCATGGTGGATCAGTGAATTCCGTGATACATCTTACGGTGGCCCTCAAGATCGACCTAGAGCTTTGGGAAGTTCAACTTTACAAGATTTCAGACGGAATGATTATGGATGAATGTTGTGGAGTAGGAAGTGGTTTATGACTTGAACAACGGGTCCTATTTTGAATCTCGTGACGTGATTTGACTGATTTCTATTGAGAATGAATTCCATATCAAACTCTAAATTATACATGACGAAAATAAATCTAATTCTTTTTAATTTAACAAAACCATTTAATGCCCAATCTTCTGTTACTCCTTCGTCTAACCCAACTTCTTCTCTTGGCCCACTTGTCGGCCCAAACACAACACTCCAACAAACCAATCATCAAACCCACACAACCCAACATGACAACACTCCCATTGAAACGCCCATCCCTCTGATTTGGGCCGTGGCCATAGCAAAAAATTCCCCGACTCGAATCTCGAGAATATGGGTCTGACTCGAATCCTAAGGATCTAAAATAATGAGATCCATATCATAGCCTTGGGTATTGGATTTGGCGGATCCAGGATTCATTGTCATATCTAACGGTAGTACATGTTTAAAGATAGGGGTTGATTTATTTAAACCGATATTTCTAACAATTACTTTTGTTTTGTGTGTAGAAGAGGGGGAAATCCTCTAATTTACAAAAAAATAACTGTAAATAAAGCGTGAAGTATTAACTTCTAAAATGTCTTCACGGAGATCGGTCGGAGGCAAACATAGTATTGACTTTAAGAGTGGTCGAAATCAAATAGTTTGCTAACCAATCTCTAACATGATTCACTGATGCAAGCATTCTCCATTTTAACTAGGGTTGTGCAACTGCACGACTTGTATCAGAAGAGGTTTGCACCGTAACTGGAAAAAACAAAAAAGCCATGGACCATTGATCAAGCGATCACGTGCTTTTAAATTTAAAGTCACTCATTTTAATAAGTATAGTTCAGATTAGAGCTGATCAAATAGCCCATACCCCAAAGCCCAACCCGACGACCCTCTTTTTCTCGGGTTTGGGCTAAACTCGTGGCCCCAAAAAGCCCAAAGCCGACCCCAATTTTAATAGTTTAGGTATATTTGGCTTCGAATTATGGATTATAATTTGTTAAAATGTGTTTCAAGCATCTAGTTAGCAACTATAAGCAGACTCATTGACTTTGCCCGATCCTGTCCAAAGTCTAATACAAGGGCTGTTTTTAACATGTCAGCCCAGCCCAAATGATCCGCTTTAATTCAGATCCTACAAGTTTAATTCAAAAGGCGTAAATTTTATAAGATTGCTTGACACTCGAAAAAAACTTTTGTAGTTAACTTTTATTAAATTAAACTTACTAATTAAAATTAAAACAATTTATAAAATAAATTAAGTGTACAACCGAAAAAAATGACATTCGAAAATGAAAATAGGCAAAAATAAAAGGTAAAAAAAAAAAAAGTTAGGTGGCAGTCAAACAAGACAAAACAAGGGAACACTTAAACTTAAACTGAACACAAACCCTAAATCTTGTCGGTTGAAATAAAAATAAAAATAAAAATAAAAATAAAAAAATCCCGTCTCGTCCTCTCTATCGTCTCTCTCTCTCTCTCTCTCTCACCTTCAGGTCGTCTTCTTCTTCTTCTTATCTTCGAATCTCCAAATTTTCAATTTTATTTATTTTTAATTTTTGTTAATGTTCGTTCCAAGGAATTATTGATTTCATTTGACTTAGTTGTTTTGATTTGCTTGTTTTTCGTTTGTTTAATTTAATTAATTAGGGTTGCTATAAAGATGTGATTTTAATCTCAGATTTACATAATTTAATCCCAAATCACTTTGTTTCTGATTGTTATTCTTGTTGGATGAATATAGTTTGATTTTTATGCCCAAATCTATGATGGCTTCTCTGCTTTTGTCTAATTTTAATTAATTTGTGTTTAAATCATATCATTTTTAATTGATTTGTATTGATTTGTTGATCATGGGGGTTTTAATGGTATGTTTATTAATCTCAGACTGTTGATGTTGATGATATTGTTGTTGTTGTTGTTGTTGTCGTCGTCATGGCTCAGGCAAATTATTTTGTTCAGATCCACTGTTAATAGGCTTTGGTTTCATTTCAATTGTGGATTGATACGATTTCCGGTGTTTTTTTTTGATAAATTAGATGATTTTGAGTTACTTTTTATTGATTTGTTGGTATGGGGGTTTTAATGGTATGATTATTAGTCTCAAATTGTTGTTTTTATTGTTGTTGTTGTTGTTTTGTCGTCGTGGTGCACGCAAATGATTTTGTTCCTGAGTTGTTCAGATTCACTGTTAATTTGGCATTGGTTTCATATCAATTGTGCATCAACACGATTTCCGTGTTCTTTTTTTTTGATAAATTAGATGATTTTGAGTTGTTTTTATGTTGTCAAATCATATTTGAAAAAGTTTACATCTTTCAGCATGGATGATGAAAAAAGTTTAAGTCTTTCATCTCATAAGATGTGTTTTAATTTTAATCTGCTTTTGAATCATGTCATTGTGAAATATGTTTTATTTTGCCTGAGAACGTTGGGTTCTTTTTCTGATTCCGAAAGCTGGAGCGGTTTTTTTTTTGATGCTGGATGACTTGTTATTCATGTTGGTTTGTTTAGATCGACTGATAGTTGGTTTTTGTTTCATATAAATGGTGAATTTACATGATTTTCAGTTTTTCTATAAAAATTTCGACAAGTTTGAGTGATTTTTTTTGTTTCATGGATTGAAAAGTTTACATCTTTCATCTGATAGGATTAGTGTTTTTGGCCCAGAGTTATGATTGTTGTCTTCTTTTTGGCAGAATGCATCAGATAAGATGTGTTTTAGACTCAAAGCTATGAACCTACGAGCTATTCTTTTGATTGTGTCTTAATCTCAATTGACCTGCCTTTAAATCACGAGATTCTGAAGTTCTATTTGCTTTCAAAAGCCGGGTTCTCTTTTCTGATTTTAAGAATGAAGCTTTTTTCATTGTATTTGTTTTTTTTTTTTTGTTATGGAGCTGTTGAGCGGAGTGCGTTGCCGGTATTCACGCAAACCAAAGTACGAACAAGTATTGAACAGGGCTGTTGTATTGACTTATTTAATGAAATTTCAGTGAGCGGGGTTGCTTTGGATGTTGGGTTATTTTTTGTCGTGACAGCCGCCTTGGTTTCTTATTCTTAGACATGTTTTGTAGCTTCACGGGGATCGGGTGATGAAGCGGTTGGAAGCAATGGAGAAGACCGGCCACTCTTTGTGTTCTTCTAAATGGGAAGATCATTATCTTGGCGCTGATGCTCGGTTAAGAAACGCTGCTGGTAATTCATTCTCAATATTTTATATCAGTCCGTCTTGCTTCAAACCGAACTTTCGGTCTGAAACAATAAGACCTCTCACAAGTGTGAAACTACATGGGTAGTGGGCCACCCCATGTGCTTCCCCTCTCACTTCCTAAATGGGTCTTTTGTGAGATAAAATGGTATCCATATTTCAGACGGATTTGACGTTCTGAAATAAGAACGGTTGATTTTATATAAAGTAGTATGTACATTTGACCCAATGTTTGCCTTCTGATGAAATAACAGAGATATTCTTGTCATTGTTACTAGGTTGGAAGCTAGTCCAAATGGCTTAGCAGACTTTTCATGTTGAAGACTATCACAGCGGTCCGTGGGTGGGAAATCTCATGATGTCTCCCCTTAAAATGATCTCAAATTCAACCATAAGAAAACGGGTGAGAAAATATTTCAGAAATTGTTATAGTGTAACAATGAGTTATTAGTGAAAAGTAATGGAAATCGTTTTTAAATATTTTTGATTTACTTTCGAGCTATGTTACTCCGACACGCCTATTTTATGAAAATTGTTTGTCCGAATGTCATACTAATGTCCAAGGATCGGGTATCGTTGTCGAAGTAACATAGCTTTCGAGTTAGTCCAACACCTGCTTTCTTTATCTTACATATGTTGGCATTGTTTAAAATGGTTTGGTTGCAAAATGTAGATCATTATAATGATTAAAAAGTGTGTTAATTAGAGTTGATAAGGTTGTAGCGGGCATACCAAGGTCCTTGGGACCATGATCTTTTGTATCTGACAGACCGTTTGTCGAACAACCAGCAATTACACATGAATCTCATTATGCCCAATTTTTAAGGTATGTTATATTAGTCCCCTTAAATTTCTGGAACCGAACTGAATTGTATGCAATGCCTTATAGGTCGACTTGACCGTATCGTACCATTTACAAGTGAATACAAATCATAATAGTATGTTAATGACTGTCGTCACACTCACACATCATTCATTATTTCTTGTAGTTTTAATGTTAAAAACATTGCTAAGTACGAAGATTGGTTACACAAGTTCATTATAAAAAAACCGGAATAAATGATATTGAAAATCGGCCTAAAAAAGTCCAAAATCGAACACCCTGACAGAAACTACAAACATTGGTGCATTTAGTTTTCACGAGGGAAACGGAATGTATGGAAATCGGATAGGGAAACAAGGAGAGCGGAAAGGTTTTCGCTTTGACAGTAGCCGATTGTTTGTTTTGACATAAACAAGAGAATGGAAATTAGACACAAAATTAACCGCCATCTTAAACGTGTCACCACGTCCACTAGTGCCATTCTTTGCCCCCTGCTTGTGGTCGTCTACTTCGAAACCGTCCTCTTCCAATACCGAAACACCACACCAACAATTACAAATACCTATTAATGTCATTGAGACTTCCTCCTCCACCCCCTAAAAACACAAGATTTGGTGTTTTTTGCTGGGGGAGAAGTTTTAATGGTGGGTTAATGGGTGTTTTCTTTTGTTTGTGTTTCTTAGGGAAGTGCGATTGGATTGAGGAGATGGCGGCCGACCAACGAGGGCGCTAAGGAGTTTGGCAAAGGTTGAAGGAAGGTGGATGTTTGTGTTTATTACATAATGGAAGATATCAATGAGTCATTTCGATGTCGTATCACTTGTTGCTCTCCGTTTCATGCTACATATATTATCGGCAAGACTAGACAAGATGCCGCAACAACCATTTATTGACTTCAGATTTTATCTCTTGTTAATTTGACATAGAAGTGTCAGACCTACGTATTTTGTAGATACTTCTATAAAATTTAAAGAGATGACCAATATTTTCACGATTATAAACTATCAAAGTCTCGTCCAACTTTTTAGGATTCAAAACTCTATTAACTTAACGGACTAGACATATTTTTTTGCACAAATTCTCATTTTTCTTCCCTTGACTTTTTCATTTTGCAAATGGATATACTTGACCCGTTATTTGCATCTAAGAGAGACTTATTGTATTTTTTGAGAATGATGATTATTATGTTTTTTTCGCTAGAGACCTTACATTTTGTGGCCGCGGCCAAAAAAATGAAGTTGAAAATTAGATTATGAGGTAAGTTTTGGATAAAAGTAATATTTTCTCATTATTTGAGTAATGGTTTTCATTTCCATTTCTATGCTAGTTCGGTGTTCGTGCTTCTATTCCTTTTGTCTAAATTTAATTTTATGGGTTGAAGGATGTTTTGTGCGATTCAAACTCTATTACTTAATTCTGGTGCCTAAAAGAAAAATCTCACATGTCATTTGTTATTTGGTCGCCTAAAAGAAAAATCTCACATGTCATTTGTTATTTGGTCGCCTAAAAGAAAAATCTCACATGTCATTTGTTATTTGGTCGACTTTGCTTGAAAACTGTTCCAAGACTCTAGTGCCTAAAAGAAAAATCTCACATGTGATTTGTTGTTTGGTCGACTTTCCTTGAAAACTGTTCCAAGACTCTTGTAGATTTTGACATAGAGTCTTGGCGTTTAAGTGTCAAAACATGTATTTTGTTGATTAATGGTAATCTTTAGACCAGACTTGTATAAATTTTAAACACAAATTCTTATTTGTGACGGGCATATCCGTCGACGGATCAAATATTATCCACTTGGTTAAGAAAAGACAAGTCATTTATGATTTCCTGTGTTTTGGCTTTGACAATACCCAATTGTTTGTTTTGACATAAGAGGAAATTAGACCCAAAATTAACCGCCATCCTAAATGTGTCACCACCACCCCAACCACTAGTGCCATTCTTTGCCCCCGCTCTGGGTCGGCTGGTCGCCCGCCTGCCAGCTAGCCACCTTTTCACTCTAGCTACCCCGCCCTTCGAAACTGCCCTGTTCCAATTCCTAAACACCACACCAACTACAAATATCTATTAATGTCATCGAAACTTTCTCCTCTACCCCTAAAAACACAAGATTTGGTGTTTTTTTGCTGGTGGGGAGCAAGTTTCGATGGTGTGTTAATGGTTATTTTTTTTGTTTGTGTTTTTTAAGGAAGTGCGAATGGGTATTTTTTTTTTGTATTTTTTAGGGAAGTGCGATTGGAGTGAGGAGATGACGGTATACGTTATTCATCAAACTCATCTCAGACTTAATTTTTCGATCACTCTTTATTAGTAAAAAAATGCAAGGCTGAAAAAGGAACAAAATAGAATAACACGTGTGATTTGTTTTTTTGGTGGGCTTCACTTTTTATCTCTTGTTGATTTTGACCTAGAGTTTTGGCACCTAAGTTTCGAAGACGTATGTATTTTGTAATTATTGGTAATTTTACGATAAGACTTCCATAAATTTTTACCGTAATAAACTATCAAAGTCTTATCCGAGTCTTTATAATTCAAAACTCAATTAACTTATGACCCATTCAATAGATAACAGAAATTTGTTTCTCTTTCATTTTGTAAATGGATATATTTGACCCGTTATATGCGTTTTAAGGGAGACTTATTGTATTTTTTGAAAATGACAATTATTATGTTTTTTTTTTCTTTAGAAACCTCACATTTTCAAAATGAAGTTGAAAAGTAGACTATGAGGTAAGTTTTGGATAAAAGTAATATTTTCTCATAATTTGAGTAATAGTTTTCATTTCCATTTCTATGCTAGTTCGATGTTGGTTCTTCTATGCGTTTTAGGTAAGTTTGTTTGTTGTCTAAAATAATTTCACGGGGAAGGATGTTTTGTGCGATTCAAACTCATTTACTTAATTCTAGTGCCACATATGTATTTTGTTGATTATTTGTAAACTTTAGACCAGACTTGTATAAATTTTAAAAGGGCTATCAATATTCTTACCGTAATAAACTATTAAGACTCATCCAAGTCTTTATAATTCGAAACTCAATTAAGTCAATAGACTAGACATTTTTTTGCACAAATTCTCATCTACAATGGGACGGTCCAAATAATGACCCATTTGTATTGATAAGACAAACTTGTTTTTATTCCACTCGTTCATTTTTGTGCTCATCATAATATACTTGACCCGTCTTAACTTAAGACGGATATATACATTTTAAGTAAGAATTGGTTTCTTTAAAGTAGACTATGAGGTAAGTCTTGGCATAATTTATTAATAAACAATGAAAAGTAATATTTTTTCGTAATGCGAGTAATGATTTTCATTTCCATTTCTATGCTAGTTTGGTGTTGGTTTTCCTATACTTTTTGGGTAAACTTTTTGGGGTCTAAATTCATTCTTTATGTACCTTTTAGGTAAACTTTTTGTGGTCAAAATTCATTTTTAGTAAGTCTTGCTTGTGACGGCTCACCATTTGTGACGGATATTTTGTGAGATAAAATGGATACAAAATGAGTTAGTGGAAAAAGGGGACCACATGAATAGTGTTGGAGAGAGAGAAAAAATGGGTATTTTGTGAGAGAAAACGGTATCCGTCACAAGCTTGCGACGGATAGTGCCTTTGCAAATAAGAATTTGTGATTCATTTTTATGTAGTGTAGGGTGTTTTGTGTGATCAAATTCATTTACTATAGACCGAGATACTCAATCGATAACTGTTAACCGACCGGGACGGTATAGTAGTGAAAAGAGCATGTAGAAACCTAAGATTGAGTAGTGTATAAAATAACACAAATTCTCATCTGTAACGGGTATATTTATCGTTAAGATTGAGTAGTGTATAAAATAACACAAATTCTTATTTGTAATGTGTAAATTTGTCGCGAAACAAGGTTGATAGGGTGTAGCATTAATTTTTGTGTCAAAAGAGTTCAATAGTAACCCGACCTAATGAAATTAGCGGTTATCTGGTTAATTTTATTGTTTTTTTTTTACTTTGATTGATTAATTGTTTTATTTTCTTGTTTATTTATTTCAGGCATTACTTTTGTGGGCGTATAGGCTTCTTATGGGGTTTTAAAGGTAATGTTTCAATCTCCGATTCTCAAATTTTTTTTGGTAACATAGTATTCATTTTGAACTTTCTCTTCTCAACAACACACTTTACCCCAATCGCTGCACACATTTCCAGCGTCTCCCTGACCCTCCCCCAAATCTTTTACGCTCTTTAATCGTATTCATTTTGATGTTCATCCTCTTGATGATTCATTAGTTCATTCATTCATTTATTTGTTCATTCTACTCGCCAAATAAAAAGAAAGTAGGCTTAATAAAAGATAGATTCAAAGTAAGACTTAATAAAAGATATGCTCGAAACCTTTGCTGGTACGCTACTACTACATGACACGAAAGTTCGATTCTCTTCCCCATTAGAAAGGGTCGTGGAAATTGCAATCAAAAGACTCTCTGTTTTTTTTTTTATCTAACATCCAATTTCATCTAATATCCTCACCAATCAGCAATCAGCAGTCTTGACTTTAATTCTTCTCTTTCTCCTTCTTGATTACATTCCTGCACAATAGCATTTACGTATAAGTTTTAGGTATAAGTCACTTAGCTTTTTTACTACTTAACAGTCAACTGACACGCACGTTGTTTTATGAGAACTGCTCCGCTTGATTCCTTAATGTTATGTAATTAGTATCTTTTTAATGTAAACGCCGAAATCTTGCACAACTCTTATTCATCTATAGTTTTACAGGAGTCTCTCTTCTAGGTATGTGTCTGCCCTAAAGCATAAGAAGAGTGGGGTAACAGAAAGGGAAGGATTAGCCCGGGGACACTCTGAGAAAACCCGATTTCCAGAGTTTAAAGTTTATCAGGTACAACTGCAGATATGATCCCATCGATCCAGAGAGAAATACACCATTCTTTACTTCCAACGACGATCAACTTAAACTACACAACAGACTATCCATACTTCAAATGAAATCTTAACCATCCCTTTTGAGTTACTATAAATCACTGTAATGTTTAATGTTGCCTTAATTTACACTGAGACTATGGTAACTAGTTACTCCGTAGTAGTTACTACATACACCTGACACCACATTATATAATTACCGCCAATTCCCTACCTAGTAACAGTTACCATACTTGCCAATAAGCTGCCCTATGATGAAAACTAAAGACAAGTGTTAATCTTCACCCAAATCTACTCTGATTATTTTCATGGAACTCCTATGTATTGGTGGCCGAATTGCTTTTATTCACCCCGTGCAAGTCCATCGGTGAATCCAGTATGCTCCCGACAGAGCCAAGTGTCTGAGAGCTAAGTGCAGGGCTTGCTGGACAAGCGTCTGCACTCATGGGATGGACAGGCCCTGAACTCAATGGCGGGGTCATTGGACCCCGTTGGCTCATCTGCAGTTGTGGTGTAGCTGTAAGTTGTTGGTTCATTTGTTGTGGATGTCCCATTGTTGCAGACGAGCTAACCATCTCACAAAAGAAGAGTACATCTACCTAAATAGGTTGGAATTCTATAAGAAAGAATTCTAACCCTGTCCTTCCTTATCAGTCGAGTCCCACTAACTAAGGATCCTCCCTCTCTCCTGTAGGAGGCTTGGTGGGTGTGAAAGGGCATTACGTTGCATCTAAGCGTTCAACCTATTGAAAACTCCGAGCTGCTGAGTTAAATTATGAGGAGACTCCGCTCGCGTACTGCTTGAGCTCTCTTGCCCAACTTTCTCTTGTAAAGGCGGTCCATCAAAGAGTGGCTTTCTTTTTTAAGTCCCTGCCTTAGTCTCTCATATTTATATAGGGCTGGTAGTGAAAAAGGAGCCTATCTAGGAATTGCTAAGGACTCACTTCTGCAAACAAAGTTAAATAAAAAAGAGGCTTCCCCAACCCATAAAGACGAGCACAAGTGTGAGCCCTAAGAATGTCGCTACCTGGCTTATTAAATATAGTTAGGACAAACCGTTGTCAACATGGGTGGGAGATAGACAAAGGCAGAAGCAAAGGCTGCACAAACAGAAGGCGCAGACGAGACATTCGTAGAAAAGTTTTGTAAGCACCCTTTCTTTCTCGAATACTTAATAAATAGTTAGCCGTCTAGTTCCAAATTAAAATTAAATATAGAACAATGCATGCTATGAGAAAGATATGCAAAAGAAAATTAGGATCGTAAGCCTAAACCTAAGAAGATTGCAAAACCAAAGAAAATTTAGAAAGGATCCCTTTCTTTTTCAACCCCCACCCATTAATTCTTATGACCAGCAACTAGAGGTGGGATTCTTCCCGTGGTGCATGCTACAGCTCTACTTTATAGTTAATTGATATTAGATGAGAGAAGTACCCTCAGTAAGAAAATCTCTTTCTTCTCACCCCTACAAAAAAGTCTAAGGTGTCTGCCTTTATTAGATAGAGTTCAAGGATAAACTGAGAAGCTCCCCTTAATTGCTTTCTTTCGATGTGATATGTTAGCTTCTTGCTTGAGTTCCTTAACTAAAATTTTATTATCTATCTACATATTAAAAGAAATCAAACCTAGAGGGCGAGTTTATGTTTGGGAGTTTATAGCAAGTAAAGGCCTGCCAAAGGGAAAGGGTAAGATGTGAAACAAGCCCAAGGGCCAGAAAGCAATGAGGGTCTTTGTTTATGCATCAACTTCTTTTTAGAAGAAGATAGGGCGAGATACTCTTTTTATAGTATAGGGACAAGCAGCCGAGTCCTCGTGGGTAGCAGACTCGTTTGGAATCTTTATATTAAAGCAATTGTCCAGTAAGTAGTAGTACCTAGAGGTCCTCTCCTTCTTTGTCTATGCGAGCCTTTTTTAATCCTCCCGATAAAAGAGCCCGAAGTCTGCTTTGTGATGTAGCATTCCTATTCAAGAGTCTCTCTTCCAACGAAAACTCGTATTTAAGTCGAGGGTTCTTTTCTTATCTATTGCATGGAATGTGCCTACCCACTATAATGTAATGTTTGGGAACCCCCTTTTTCTCCTATTGTCTAATTCGAATGCTCCAAGACTGTAACGCCATTCTCTTAGGTGAACGCTCAAGCATGAAGTGGAGGGGGGCGGACGCAAACGTCTGTTCATGGGGATGGGGATGGGGATGGGGATCAAATCAAAACAGAAACACAAAAAATCAATTCAGGATTTGGCAATGGTAAAAGTTCTTAAAGAGCGTGTACCATTACGGATGCCTTTAAGCCTGCTACTAAGCAACTAAAGCAAGTAATAACTAATAACCCGTCTTTCTTGATCAGGACGAGTCTCAAGATTTGTTCAAGAAACAACAGCTGCAAGAGTTGGCTATGCTCAACGGTACACTTCGTGAAGATAGTTCTCACATGGCAGGTTCGATGTCTCCCTTTCACAACAGTCTTGGAATGAAGAGGGCCAAGACTCAAGGGTGAAACTTGTTCGTCCCGTATGCTGAATTTCAGAAGAAAATATTATTCACTCCGTTTTGGTCAATTATCCCCATTAGCCTTTGTCTTCTTCACTAGAAAGCCAAAGTGGGGCTTATTGACTAAAATGGGGGGAATAGGTATGACGAACGAGCTTCTCCCGTGCTATTCTATTAGTGATGATATTCCATTCACATTCACAGTTCCACAATCCTGATGCCCATCGAGGCACCGACAGACACATCAGGTTCTAATTCTTAGTTGTGCATCAAAATTATGTTTGAATTCACAGGGTTTGCAACGTCTGTTCATGGGGATGGGGATGGGGATGGGGATCAAATCAAAACAGAAACACCAAAAATCAAATCAGAAACAAAAAAATCAAAATCACATCCTCTTACCCCATCTTGTTCCTGCAAGCGTTAAACTCAGTCATGGTGCTGTGCTGCTGCTTGTCGCACCAACGACATAGGAAGGAATTAGGATTGGAAGATGAGGAGGAGGATCCCTGTTGTTTCTTGGGTGGGGGTGCACGGTGATGGTTTTTTTTGCTTTTCGCCATTCTTCAAAATTAGGGTTTGGGAAAGGGGAAAGGGTAAAGGTAAGGGAAATGAAGTCAAGAATTTGACAAGGAGTTGAGTCGGGAACTTGATATGGGTATTGTGTCAAAGAATTTCGAGGAATTTGATCGGGTCAATTTGAAAGTTACCGAATTTTCTAGAGTGGTAAGTATTTATTGGAAACAAAGAGCGAAGCTCAATTGGTCAGTGGACGGTAATACGTGTACGAAATTCTTTTTCAACTGGGTTAAAGGGAGAGCGGGAAGGAATTATATTCTTGGGGTAATTGTTGGACATCATTTACGGCGAGGTGTAATAGATAAAATTTTAGGGGTAATTGTAAATAATTTGTTGCTTCAAAGTTTCGCGGCTAAGCAGCTTGAAGTTACCGAGTTTGTCCGATTCTCTTTTCAGTTTTATTACAAAAGATCATTTGGAATCAGCTAATTAGTTAAAACTAAACACATGCAGGTCCGCGACAGTGTTCACTAAACTGCAATTTTCTGTCTACTTTCCTCCTTGCCTATCACTACAACCAGAAGCAAGACCAACTGGTGAGTGAGAGGGGCGTTGTCCGTTTAAGCTTATAACAAGCAAGCAGCCTTTTAACCCGTATGGTACGAATAATATACTCCCTCCGAGTCAGGGTGTTGGTTCCCTTTGCTTTTTGCACAAAAAATAAGGAAATGATTTTAGACCCCAAAAAACACCCTACCCCACATTGAATTGATTTTGTGGTGAACAATCACTAAACTCGCATTAAAAGGGAAACCAGAACCAATACTCCGACTCGGAGGGGGTATGTAACAAGCAAGACGCTATGAAACCCGTAACTAGCGAGACACTATGAAACCCGTGTTGTACTGATAGTATTATACTTTCTAATTACAGGAGTTGGGTATTTGTCAAATTGATGGTTGTTTGATTGAAAATTCAAGTTTACCGATCAATTACACTGTTTCTGGTCGATTTTATGTCATTTGTACCGTAATTCATCACTGTCGGAGTGGTTTGTTGTCTTCGATTTTTCTAACGTGTGTACAACGTTACCAATAATAACGTACAACGTTACCAGAATACACGGTTAGAAGATTTTAGTAGCAGGTTTGATTATTAAATTAAATTAGTAGATTAAAAATTGTGTTTGATAATTAGCAGATTATAGGATAATAAATTAGAAATTTAAAATGATTTAATGTTTAAATCGAATATGCTAATACAATATAATGTCATGTTTTATCTAAATACTCGACTAAAATACACACATAACCTTTGTTTTATAAAAGGGAATTGATCAAGGACTTTATGTATGGTTTTACAAAACTGTCTTACAAGAGATTTACTCGGCTAGTGTTGGTATAAAGTATAATCAAAGGGATTCTATGACCAAGTTCAGCCATAATCGCATGAGCCGAGCCTCCGGTTTTAATCATCAAACTTACAAGCTTAATTGAAGACTCGAAAATATAGTACACTTGTGCATTGAGCACTCCTGAACTGCCTCATATCATTATTACCCTACTTACACAACGATTACGTATATTCATGATTCGTGATCACCACGTTTTGGATGCATCTTCAACATCAGTCGATCGCCTTTTATGGATAGCGTCATTTGCATATGGCTTCTATTTATTTTAGGATTAATTGATAAGAATACACTGAACTATTTGTGTCCTGCTCAAAACACTTCAATCTCTATTTTAACTACCGATATAATCAAATAGTGCTCTCATTCGCTTTTATTATAATATATGACTTGTTACCTGCTAAATAAGTGAAGAAATTTTTAACCTTTCTTTAACATGTCTTTATCTTTTTACTTCCCTGTTAATCTATTCACGAATCCCACTATTAAAACATGTTACAATAAGTTAACAAAACAACAAATTCTATTCAAAGCGAATGCGGGCATTAGTTGATTATATTGGTAGTTAAAATAAAGTTTAGAGTATTTTGAACAGTTCACTCATAGTTTGAAGTATTTCTATCAATTAATCCTTTATTTTAAAACAACTCTTTAATTTTTTCTCTCTTTTTTTAGATTTTATTATAGCTTCTTGTCTTGGTCAGAATTTGGACCCAAATTGTTGTTTGATTAATTATAATTGCTATTTTTTTATGTTTGGATTGGTAATTGAATTGAAATACTCCATAAGAGTTAATTTGTGAAGCAATGAGGTGAACAGAGCTAAATTGAAAAAAATAAACTGAATTGAAAAAACTAATCTAAATAAAGCCGAATAAAACTGAAATGAACTGAAATTAAGTTATAAAAAATGACTGAACAAGGCGTTATATGAAATAGAAAATTGTATTGAACTGAACTTATAAGAATCGAAATATTAAGTTCTAAAAAAAGGCTGAACAAGGCGTTATATGAAATAAAAAATTGTATTGAATTTTATAAATTGAACTAAATTTATAAGAACCGAAATAAGTCTAAAATAACATAATTCTTTGTTTAATTCCATTCAATTTCGATTTAGCTGTATTAAATATAATTTAATTTCAATTTTTCTCCGCCGAGAGTAGAATATAGCCTTAAACACGGATAATATTAATTAATTAATTAAAATAATTGTAATTTAAGTTCATCCAAATTCCCACCTCATCTTAAACACCTCCACAATTAAATACTCAACACTCTTCCCAGTTCCCCTAATTTGTTTAATTTCACCATCAATCAATAACCCTAAATTAATTATTTTCAATTAATCGACAATCCACTAGAATTAAATTAATAAGTATGTGGAAAGAAAAAGAAAGAAAAAGTAAAATGGAAAAATAGAGTCTGGGGGTGAATCTGACGAACGATGTATAAAGTTTTGGGTGAGTCTGAGTTGACTCTAAACAATAAAAAAATAATAAGAATTTGGGAAAAGTTAATGTGCGGAGTCTTAATACTTTGAGGAGTACTGAGGGTAGTAAGTACATTAATAAGACACCTCGCCTCATGCACAGTTTTGCAGCCGCTTGTCGTTGTTCATAATCCGCTTTGTTATCACTATCAGCTTGTTAAGGTATTTTCGAGTACTGGAATATGTTTCGTCTGAATTCATTTGTTTATGTTTTTATTCTTCGGGAGGATACTCAATATCCGTCTCAATCATTTATTTACGTTTTGTTTTATTCTTTGTGGCCAATTGTGGGGATACTATAGTTTTTGTAAAGTTGTAAAGAATAAAAATTAATTATCTTCTACCTTCTTCTTCCACAACCGATATATATTTTCGTACATAACCTTTCTTCCGACCCCACACGAAATATACTAGTTTAATCGATTATGAGAGCGAATAGGAAGAAGGTTGAAAGGATAGACACCCTCAAAGAATAATCGAGACGGACACAGTAGTTTTTATTCTCATTTTTTGCACTAAAAACGGACAATTTTATTTAAAACTGTCTCATATCACTATATGTACTCTGTTCGTCTCAATCATTTGTTTACAATTCTTGTGAGATATTAAATCAAAAGTAGACAAATGATTGAGACAAGGAATACCATAGTACGATACTCTACTCGTGTCAGTAGATCTAGTGTGCACGAAGAAAATAACCACCCATTTCAATTTCGATTTCGATTTCGATTTGTTTATCTAAGGCTAACTTCTGTGATCTTAATCTTAACTAACAGAAATACAGCAAGCATGAAAAAAGATGAGAAGATAAAAAACAAAGAGAGGGCACCATCAACAGAATCCATAACTAGCGTGTGATGAAACGAACTACGAAAATATATTAGCATCGTACACGTAGAGTAGTAACCCTTTGGTATCGACTTTTGGTATTACCCTCTAAAGTAATCGGAAAATTCACAAATATCTTAATGACAATGTTCAACAATATCGAGAAATACAGCTAAAACTATAAAGCAACTTAATAAAAACAAATGATTGAAATTTTATTAATTAAATTACAATTTAAGACCTTAGGTAGGAACATTAACGTAAATTAAAGCCAACAACAAAATGATTGTGATCTCATGCCATAGAAATCATTGTTAAGCTGTTGACCTATTGAAGTGTGATAGATGCCGGTGGTGAGCGAATAGTAGACCATTTCATTACCAATACGTTTTGGTAGATAAATTCTATTCTTCATGCTGTTATCTTTCGTTGATATTGAGAACGATGACGCCGTACTTACAAATAGCATATAATCCCCTAAGTTGTCTAATGCAACCCAACCATTACTTGATGTATCAAACTTGAACACTCGAATCGCCTTTCCCTCTTCTTCTTCGATGAGAATATATATTAGTTGGCCATCTAGCTCAACTAAATGACACGAATTGAGTAATATGTCGTCTGCCAATGGACCCTCGTGAACCTTCCAACTCCAACTCCATTCTCCATCTTCTTCGTCCACCCTTTTAAGAACTCCGAGATTACCATTCACGCCTAAAAAGTAAAATGCTCCGTCATGGTATTTTGGACTAGAATTTATATTACTTTCAAATTTGGTGCCCGTTTCAGAGTCAAAGTCAATTTCATGGAGCACCCATTCGTCATCCCCGGCTTGAAAGGAAAGGATTCCTACCCAATCACTCGCGAAAATTCCTACGGTGAGACAATCGGGAGAAGTAGGACATGTCGAAAATGCTACACTTGAAAGGTAGGGAATATCGTAATGAGAAGGATATTTGTAGCTCTTTCCCCTAAAAGGGTTAAAACATTGTAAGAAGTCTCCCTCAATTCGCAAAAGCAACCAACCATCCTTATAAGACTCAATTGTCGATGACATATCGGGTGGATGAGGTATCATGACTGTTTTACATATATTTTGACATGGATCCCATAGTTCACAAAGGCCGGCTTTGGTATTCTTGAGCGACATGAATAACGGATACAAACAATTGGATCTCCATTGGGGACGAGGAATAATAGTGCGCAATATCTTGCACGTGGTGCGGAGATTCATGTAGTCAAACAAATGCAAATACTCTGCTACCGATCTCAACATGTCCGAGGGAAGTTGACAAAATAACGACGACGTTGGCGTGTCCATCTTCATTTCATTTGAGTCTTCAGTTTGTTCGATATTATTAATATCTTCTGATATTCTAAGCCAGTCAGGCGACGATAATCTGGTAAAATTTCGGGGCTTGAACCAAATAGGATTATCGAAAATTTCGAGCATATTGGAATACGGATTCAAGAAAATGTAACTATCATCTTGTAGGCGATATTGATGCAAGGTGAAACTCCATGGGCTAATAATATAAAGACAATTCCCTTCTATTCCCGGAAGAGAGGTATCCGCCCAACACCAAGTGCAAGAAGTGGTACCTAATAAAAACGCACGATCCCCTAACGATTCCACCCGAATCCATTGCATTTGGGGCAAATCCAATCTCCAAATATAGGCCTTAAAAATGTCATAATTGTCTATCTTGTACGGATCTTGCCGGATGAGTATGTGTACAACATACAGTACACCACAAACTTCAACCAAGAAATCTTTTGTATATATCCTAAATGCGCATGCGTTAAGATGGACACTGAAACGTGGAGGTTGTATCTCTAATGGTTCAAAACGGACCATATTCGAGCTATTATCACTATCACTAACCTTTAACCGGGCAAAGAAGACATTGTTTTTGTCACCATCATCGTTATCATCTACCCTTTCACCTTGCAAATATATGTCCCCGTTGAGAGCAGCAGCTACGAGATGTGTCACATGTCGACCATTATGAAAGAGACTTTGTTTGACCCACTGACAATCATCCTTCATCGTAGGCCGACATGAAAACATTACGCTTTCAAAAATCAACAAAAACACACACGAGGCGTTACCATTATCATCAGGCGGTGACGTGAAAATACAGACAGGCCGCGGTTCTTCTTCTTCTTCCTCAGATAAGTCTAATAATTCGGGGAGATTTAAGCATTGTCGGGTGATCGGATTCCAAAGAGAATACATTAACTGGTTTTCTCGTTCTTGTAGGATTAACCAACCTTGATTGCAACCTAGAATATACTTGCCATTTAATTCAGAAATCGTCTGTGTATAAGATTTATTATTCATGGAACAGAATGTAATTCGATTTTCGAGTTCCGAATCGTCTGTAAGAATCAACCATGGTGCTTCACCTAGTGATGGTAGACTACACATATCATCGTTTGCCATGCTTTTTCTATGAATATGAAAGATGGTTTATGATTTATGGTTTACAAACAATTATAAACTTGTATATATATATAGTGAGTCCATATTCCTAAACTTTACCGTATTAGGACTTTTTTTATTAATCTTTCCATAATTAAGAATAGAAAAATATAACCAATAGGATATAGGACGTTTTTTTATGGTAATTATTTGGTATTAGGAATTCAGTGTTAAGCAGTATCCAAATTTAATTAGGACATGAGTTAATCTTTCCATAATTAAGAACAAAGGTATATGACTTGTTTGGTAAATAACATACTACAGTATTAGCCAAATTTTCGCACATGTGAGAGATTTAGTTTGTTTGAGCTACCAATATGCTATTTAGGGTATTTGGTTAATGAAATATTGAGATAGTATATTGGAGTCCAATATGCTATTTTACAATATGCTGCTACTACCAGCATATTGGAAAAAAATTGTCTTATTTACACTCTTAATAAAATACTAATATTCCTTTTATATATTTAAAATAAATAATTTTTTCATGTCCTTATATGTCGTTTTACAAATATTCTAGACAAACTGTTAATCTAAACCGCCAATTACCAAACACCTCTAATATAATTCTGCTAAATAAATCTGCTAGTCAAATCCGCTAAATCATTCTGCTTTTTAAATCCGCTTCTGCCAATATTAATCCGCTGTTTATTAAACCGGACCTATATTCGATAGTAATAAGGAAATTTATGGTATATTCGAACCGAGCTAGACATGTCAAATTGTTAATACAAAACTTTCCAATCATTTTACTGAAACTTATTATATAAATAAATTTCCAAATTTTCCGATATGATTTTTATTAAAAAAACTTCCTAGCCTTGTTTTTTTTCGTGAAGCACGAGGCCTCCATTTATTTTAAAACATCTCTTTTTTTAGATTATATTATAGTTTCTCTTCTTGGTCAGAATTGGGAGCCAAATTGTTGTTTGATGAATTATAATTGCTAATAGTATACCTTTTTTTAATGTTCGAATTGGTAATTGAATTGAAATACTTCGCAAGAGTTAATTTAATTTGTGAAGCCATGAGTTGAATTGAGTTAGATTGGAAAAGCTAAACTTTATAAAGCCGAGCATAACTGAGATAAACTGAATTGAATTGCAAAAACTAAACTAAATAAAGTCGAATGGAACTAAAATGAGTTTAAATTAAGTTATAAAAAATGGCTGAACAAGGCGTTATATTAAATAAACAATTGTATTGAACTGAACTTATAAGAACCGAAATATTAAATTCTAAAAAATGGCTGAGCAAGGCGTTATAAGAAATAAAAAATTGTATTCGACTTGTATAAATTGAACTGGACTTAGAAAAACCGAAATAAAGTCTAAAATAACATAATTCTTAGTTTAATACAATTCGGTTCCAATTTAGCTCTATTAAGTAAGTTTAATTTAACGTTTTCAAGTACCATGAATAGAATATAGCCTTAAAAATGGATAATATTAATTAATTAATTAATTAATTAATTAATAATAATTGTAATTTAAGTTCATCCAAATTCCCACCTCACCTTAAACACCTCCCCAATTAATTGCTCAACACTCTTCCCAGTTCCCCTAATTTGTTTAATTTCACCATCAATCAATAACCTAAATTAGTTATTTTTAATTAATCGACAATTCAATCATGAAGATCACTGTAATGACCGCCGACGAACAGATCATCACTTTAGATATCGATCGCGACGAAGCTGTAAGTTTTCCCTCTTTTTGGAAACCCTAATTTTGTACTTTCTTCAATCAATTTGTTATTTTGAAGTGTGTTTATCGTTGATCTATGTAATTTATCCGAATTCGCAATCTCCAGGTCGAGAATGTCAAGGCTTTGCTTGAAGTCGAGGTGAACGATTTACCTAATTGCTGTTAATTTTTGAGTTTAATTAGCTTAAATAATGCTATTTTGTAGTTAAGTTGAGCTTAATTATCGCGATATTGTGGGGTGTGCAGAGCGGTATAGCGTTGCAGCAGCAACAATTGCTGTATAATGGGAAGGAGATGAGGAATCATGAGAAGCTTAGTGCTTTAGGTGTTGTTGATGGCGATTTGATAATGATGGTTTCGAGTTCTGCCCCGTTAACGAGGTGATTATTGTCCTGAATATTGAGATTATTGCAGGAATTTATTGTGTATATTGTGATATTGGTGTGTATGGAGTTTGTTGATTGAAATGTGGGTTATGGACTTATGGTTGGTTGTGGTTGTGGCAGTTCGTCATCACGAAATGATGACCTGAGAGTTAATCCAGATGGGTCTGCTGTGAACCCTGCCGCTTTCCAACAGCAAATTCGAAGTGATTCTAATTTCATGACTCAGATCTTTCAGGTATGGCATTGAGTTTAGTTTATGTCCATACTTCACTATTACTTTTGGGGAGAGACATGATAACATTTTACTGCTCAAATATCACGTGCTTCATGCATTTTGTTATTTTTTTTATCATTCGATTTATGGATGTGATCAAAGATGTAGTATTTACAGACAAAAAGTATTCGGAAACTAGAGCATTTTTGTACGCCATATGGGCGATATGGCTGATCATTGATTTAAGTTGGTAGCATTGGATGTTTAGTAATGCCGACCCTTGAACTCTTACTTTTGTTAAGTTTTGCGTGATAGTAGTTGATTAGTTAAGTAGTGATTTGTTAAGCTAAGATAAGCAAGCTACGATACAATTACTACCTCAAAACAAATTTAAACTCAGTTTGCAATTGGGATTAGAATCTCTTTGCAAAATGCATGCAGAACAACTATCTCAAGCTTCAGTCTCCCCCTTTTCAAGTAGCTAGTTGGAGTGTTGAAACAAAAACCAAATACTTAAAACTGTTCATTCAAGATAGGCTAGGATCCACCTTAAGACTTAGTTTACCTCACTTAAGACGTTTGAGATAATTAGATACTATATTTCACTTTTAAAAAAAAGATAATTAGATACTCCTTGATTTAACACTGAATGAAGGGTGCACATGGTGCCACATATGAATTTATATACATTTTATTATGTCTCCTTGATATTGTTGTTAGCTATTGTTACAATGAGTTTCGATCATTGGGTTGCTGTGTATACTTGCAGAATGATCCTGAACTCGCGCAAGCTATTTCTGGTAGTGATCTGAACAAATTTCAAGAAATTTTGCGGCAACGCCATCGGCAAAGGGAAGAGTTAAGGCGAAGGGAGACTGAGGAACTTGTAAGTGGGCGTTGCTGGTTTCTAGTACATTTGTTTTCTTTTTGTACTTTGTTTATTTATCCATTTGTTTGCCGCACATTTCTTTCCTTTTAATGTCGGAAAGTAACATATTGAATCTCTATATGTTTGTATCCTGTCACACTTCATCTGATAGGCACATGTGTTGTCTGAACTGATTTGCTAATCCAAAGTGGATATGTTTTTCAAGGTAGAAAGTAGAAACCATGTTTTTTGCTGGCATGCTAATTTGAAAGACTAAAAAATTGGGTATGCTTTTGTTATGGCGTTTTAGATTTTTTTAGTAGAGAAATGAATGTAGTGTAATCCACCTGCTTTTGTTATGGTGTTTTGATTTTTTCAAAAAAGTTTTTTAAAAGAAAATGTAGTGAATGGACCAATAGAAAATTTGGTGAATCCAACCTGATAGAGCGAGGAATTTTATTTTATTTTTTGACTCGAGAAGATGTGGCATAGGTAAATTGGCTTTCCTTCATAACCGTTTTTCACATTTCCTTGAAAGGGCAAACTCACAAGTCACATTGAGTTCCTACTTTTGTTTCTTATGCTAGTAAAAAATCACATCCTTAACATATACATAATGGTCCTCCTAAAGGTAATACTGCATACGATTGCCTTCCTAAGCGGCCTGGAGTGGGATCCTCTTGGAGACATTGGGGTAACCATAATGAGTTAAGGGCAGTGATCCCATTCCATGATATTACCGAGGAACATAATATTTAACTGTTATGTGTTGGGTATTACACTAAAGTTTCACAATATGTATTACCCTGCCGGTTGATTCTAACAGCTAAAATGCCATGACTCTGTTATTCAGAATTTTAGACCTGTAAATAACCTGTTTTTTATCGTTCTTCGTTGGTAGCTCTTATGTTTCAGATTGTAGCTGTAGTTATTGATGGTATCATGGTTATGATGGCAGGCATTACTTCATGCAGACCCTCTTGATGTGGAAGCCCAGAAAAAAATTGAAGCTGCCATTCGCCAGGTACCCCTCCCTCCCCTTTTTTTCTGTTCACAAAGGAAATAAGCTCTTGTATCCTTATAATATAATATGAAGGCACTCTGTCTTAAATCCTCCTTTGCTGATGTATTTTGGAAAAGAGTAGTTTGTTAAGCTCTACGTTGACATAATTTGTATGAGGGTTTGTTGATGGAAAATACTTATATGTTTCTTTTTTCTTCAACTATTAGAAAGGGATTGATGAAAACTGGGCGGCAGCCTTGGAGCATAACCCTGAAGGTTTTGCTAGAGTGGTATGCTATACACTCTAATCTCTGCCCTTTTTTTTTCCGTCAAAGTTATACTCCACTCATATATTTGTTTTTAACTTCTCAGGTTATGTTGTATGTGGACATGGAAGTGAACGGTGTTCCCCTTAAGGTAATTACCATTATATCTCAGAAACATTTTCTGATTGTTGTTGTTGATATGTCTCTCTATCATTTTTATTTCATTTATGCTCCAAGGGATACAGAGTGACAGAGAAACTTAAATAGTGTACTAGACAGCTTTGGTTGACGTCTCACAAGAATCAGGATACTTTAGTTTCTCCTTTAGATGGGTTTGCTCAAAGTTATGGTTTTTTGTTCACTTAGTTCAATACCTCAAATTATGGTTTTGGCTACATTGAATACATTTTGGAAGGTTGCTTTGTCTCGAAAGAATCAAATATAATTAGTACGAGGCTTCTCTGGAATAATTACTGTCAACCTTAGTTGGTAAAATGTGATTGCACTATTCTGTGAACATACCCTCAAGTGCTCAATACTAGAGGGAAAATGTGAGTTTTCATCTTTTGTCCTTTAAGCATATGCTAATATCATCGCATAATCTTGTTTCAGGCTTTTGTCGATAGTGGGGCTCAATCAACAATTATATCTAAAACTTGTGCCGAGCGTTGTGGGTATGCCTTCTCGTGCTAATCAGAAATCGATTATTGTTCTAGCATTTAATAGTACTCCTTCCCTTCAACGCAGAAATCACTCACTTGCTACTTGCTAGTTGATCTCTCTGTGTTAAACAGTCTATGTAACGTTGTTAGTCCTTCTAGTTAAAGTTCTTGTTATGCTTCCAAAGCTCGTGTCAGGATTCCCTGCTGTTGTTTCCCCAAATATTATATTATATACAGAACACATTCATTCTCTATTAAATTTCAGCTTTCAGAGGTTGATGTTATTGTTTTTGTCCCTGTTCCATTTCAGATTGTTAAGGCTCTTAGATCAACGTTATCGAGGTATTGCTCATGGAGTTGGTCAGACAGAGATCTTGGGACGAATACACGTAGCTCCTATCAAGGTATTGAACATGTTACCTCATAATAATATTTTCAAAGAATTTGATATGGGTAAACAGTAATTAAGAGAAAGAAGTGGCGTAGAGTTGTATGGGGTTACACTTGATATGGGTATTGTGTCAAAGAATTTCGAGGAATTTGATCGGGTCAATTTGAAAGTTACGGAATTTTCTAGAGCGGTAAGTATTTATTGGAAACAAAGAGCGAAGCTCAATTGGTCAGTGGACGGTAATACGTGTACGAAATTCTTTTTCAACTGGGTTAAAGGGAGAGCGGGAAGGAATTATATTCTTGGGGTAATTGTTGGATATCATTTACGGCGAGGTGTAATAGATAAAATTTTAGGGGTAATTGTAAATAATTTGTTGCTTCAAAGTTTCGCGGCTAAGCAGCTTGAAGTTACCGAGTTTGTCCGATTCTCTTTTCAGTTTTATTACAAAAGATCATTTGGAATCAGCTAATTAGTTAAAACTAAACACATGCAGGTCCGCAACAGTGTTCACTAAACTGCAATTTTCTGTCTACTTTCCTCCTGCCTATCACTACAACCAGAAGCAAGACCAACTGGTGAGTGAGAGGGGCGTTGTCCGTTTAAGCTTATAACAAGCAAGCAGCCTTTTAACCCGTATGGTACAAATAATATACTCCCTCCGAGTCAGGGTGTTGGTTCCCTTTGCTTTTTGCACAAAAAATAAGGAAATAATTTTAGACCACAAAAAACACCCTACCCCACATTGAATTGATTTTGTGGTGAACCATCACTAAACTCGCATCAAAAGGGAAACCAGAACCAACACTCCGACTCGGAGGGGGTATGTAACAAGCAAGACGCTATGAAACCCGTAACAAGCGAGACACTATGAAACCCGTGTTGTACTGATAGTATTATACTTTCTAATTACAGGAGATGGGTATTTGTCAAATTGATGATTGTTTGATTGAAAATTCAAGTTTACCGATCAATTACACTGTTTCTGGTCGATTTTATGTCATTTGTACCGTAATTCATCACTGTCGGAGTGGTTTGTTGTCTTCGATTTTTCTAACGTGTGTATTAATTTAAATACATTTAATCTGCTTGAAATTCAGTACATGGTTGGTGGGGGGTTAAATAGCAAAAGGGCATGTTTTTGTCAGACATAACTACACTATCTCCCTTTCTCTCAATGATAATTCTTTGTATAATTCTCTGTAGTTCCATACGTAGCTCCTTGTTGAAGAAATGCTTACCCTAATGCCATGTTATTCTTTAAATCATGCTCTATACTTTATAAACTGTGAGTAATGACAATTGACGAAGCGTTCCAAATTCCAACCTTCAAACCTTTGAAGCGTCTTTTACATCTACGTAACTGTGTAACCTTCTTGTTTTGTAAATGATATGCGTGGTTAAATTCAGTACATGGATACAGAAGTAGGATAATGCTATAGAGTATAGAGTTATGCCTATGCAAACTTGTTGGATGCAGTAGTTTGAAACCGTGTTCGAAGTATTTCATTTTTTCCTTTTTACTAGGTGAATTATGATTATGTTAAACTGGCCAAGATGGCAGTAGTTGAATATCCTAATACGATTGATAAAATGCTTTTTTGCTTACTATATTTACATAGTAGTGTCTCTGTTATTGCTTTCCATCCAACTTCCTCTATTGAAATTTAAAGTTATTAGTGTTCTTCTGCGGACGCAGGTTGCTATAGTTGCGCTTCTATATGGCTCATTTAATCAGTTTTAACTTCTAAACTGAGTTACCTCCCTACATTCCCCTCATGAAAGCAATCAGTGAGTCAATCAGCACCTGCTTTTCTACCTTAAGGAGGAAGAGAAGTACCTCCTGTAGGCGACCACATTCTAATCCAAAGTCATTCAACCATCCCCAGAATGCTTTCATGTCGCCAGTATCACCCATGGATCGCGGACTACATGAAGACACTAACATGTATAACTCAAAGGTCAGTTCTAGGATATAGCCAGGTTCTCAAAGTTTTAGTTTCCTTTGGGGTGATCGTTAACTGTGATAGTATAACAAAGGTGATATGACTTCAGGTACTCGAACCGAGTGTTCTAGGAAACGAAAGAAAGGTCAAGAAGTTGAAACTAGGTGGAGTCACGTACTCACGCGTACTCTTCATACCAAATCCAGCTCGGAAATTACGTCTGATGGCGGGTCCATGAAAACCAGGTATTTTATGAGGGTTTGTGTAGTGTTGTAAGGTTGCCTAATCTGATATGAATATGTGATAATACACCCTTATTAGAGTATATCTATAACATAGGAGTATATTTTAAGCAAGCGGCATGATAAGACTCTTTGTTGCTTTTGCTAGCCTCAAACATCTTCAATGTACTACAAACAAGTTGCTACCAAACATGCCTTTGACGATGGATTTGATGAAGACGATGGTGAGGAAATTCGATACCTAAAAAAACTGAAAGCCTGTAAGGTTACTTCTGGTTGTGGTGACAGGCAGGAGGAAAGTAGACAGAAAATTGCAGTTTAGTGAAAACTGCCGCGGACCTGCATGTGTTTAGTTTTAACTAATTAGCTGATTCCAAATGATCTTTTGTAATAAAACTGAAAAGAGAATCGGACAAACTCGGTAACTTCAAGCTGCTTAGCCGCAAAACTTTGAAGCAACAAAGTTTACCTTTGATTCTTTATTTGTAATGGAAGTGAATAAATTTATCAAAGTCTTTGTATTTACCCCTCAGTGTAGTGGCTCATTTTGTTGAAGCTGTGACAGGTAGTGAGTGTGTCATGTGTGTACGCACACGCATGCATTTGAGTGTAGGGCTTAGTTTCAAAGGTGCAAGGTACAGCAACGCAGCAACAAATTTATCCTACTTCTGTATCCATGTACTGAATTTAACCACGCTACAGTTACGTAGATGTAAAAGACGCTTCAAAGGTTTGAAGGTTGGAATTTGGAACGCTTCATCAATTGTCATTACTCACAGTTTATAAAGTATAGAGCATGATTTAAAGAATAACATGGCATTAGGGTAAGCATTTCTTCAAGAAGGAGCTATGTATGGAACTACAGAGAATTATAGTAGCAGAGGTTTTGTCTGACAACTACAAAGAATTATCATTGAGAAAAACATGCCCTTTTGCTATTTAACCCGCCACCAACCATGGTTCGCGCAGGCACAAGGCTCACCCCGTCATTTCCACAACACCGTACCTTAAGTTTACCTTCTGCATGTGATGCAGCTAACACTCTGCAATTCCTGTATTTTTGTTCTAGGTTTTGTTTAGTATACCCTTCCCTATGTCTCATTATCCCAGCCATCTAATTCGTCACATGCTATCCCCTCGAAAATCCATTAGAAGGGTATCAACGCAAAAAGTTCAACAATAGAAACATAAATTTGTTGCTGCGTTGCTGTACCTTGCACCTTTGAAACTAAGCCCTACACTCAAATGCATGCGTGTGCGTACACACATGACACACTCACTACCTGTCACAGCTTCAACAAAATGAGCCATTACACTGAGGGGTAAATACAAAGACTTTGATAAACTTATTCACTTCCATTACAAATAAAGAATCAAAGGTAAACTTATTCACTGCGTTGGCCTTTTCTTCGACAAACTTTGTTGACGTTTGGAGTCCCTGAAAGTTTTGCCTCTCTTATTATGCGGTGTGTGACCACGGTTTCCTATGAATTGCTTTCCAAGCATGCCCCATCATACCAAATTGCCGAACTGCTCTCTGCTCAACATAGCGAAGCGGAGGAATTACACCTCACATAGCATTGTCGAGTCTCCAAGGCTTTCCCTGGTTGCTTTTATTTGATCTGTTATGGCATCACGCAAGCATCGGAAATGCTGGGAAATTGGTTTCAAGGCCAGGGCAGTGTAAGGCTTGGCATTTGAAACCATGATTCGCATTTGATGACAATATTGTTTGTATCTTCTGTCCACCTATAATCAGAAATTTAAACCACTGATTTTAGAATTCGGACTGGTATCTCAAAGAAAATAGAACAGAACATGAAAATTAGAGATAACTGAAAGAACCCGTCACAAGTTGAAACGACACTTATAGAGATTAAGAACAATATAATTAGCAAGCAGAAAAATTCCAGCAAATGGAAAAGGTTTATGAATTATGTTCTAGTTTACCTATTCTAACAAGGAATGAAGCCTATCCAACTTGTTATATAATTCATGTCGCTTTGAGGAAGGAAGCTGGACCCAACACCCGAGTCATTACCATACCTTCCGTGGGACTCTTTTGAACTTTCATCAACTTTATTTGAGATTTGATCATTTCCGGATTCACGTCGTTTAATAGCATCCCAAACATTAACAACTTCATCAAGCAATTGTTGAGCTGCCTTGAGGTACTTAGACTTCAAAAGCGCGCTAACAATCCCAGACTGCTCATATTGGTACTGATAGCAATTCTCTCCTTTCGGGTTTATTGTACTATTTGGCATCCCGAGTCTAATCGTATTGGTTCCATCTCCATGAATATCATACGGAAAACAATCATAATTACTCATATCTTTGCAGGCCATTTGTCTGACACTATATATTTTTCAGCAGATTATGGCATAGGAGGGCTTAACACAGAAGAAAGGTCGGGGTTTGAGTATTGCTATTGAAATGAAGACTAAGACTAAGAGATAAACCTTGTAAATTCTGTTCACCATCTATAATCCCCAAGTGATTTCTAGATATAAACAGATGCATTTATTTCCTTTTTAATGTGAAGAAGTTGTGAGCCAAAGAAGTTCTTGTCAAAACATGTCTAAAAAAACAACTTTCTTGAGGATCAATCAACCTATGGACTGGCAACAAATGATGATCACGACAGCTTACAGTCTGAATTTAACAATGATAACAGAACTATTTGACACTATGTTGATCTTCATGAAATCACGCTATGGAGCTAAATATATTCTAAAACAGAGGGAAGACCCTTCCAAAAACCTTATTTCCGAAAGGAGTATTATGAAATTGATATTCAGTGCTACAACAAGGCCATAAAAGTGCAGGTTTACCTGAGTGCATGGTTCACGATCATAAGTACAGTAATAGATGAATAACCATGGAAGAAACCCCTGCAACCAAGAAAATATTTTTTTCTTTTTAAAACAGAAGAACTTTGTGTACATACAAAGGTGTTTTATATGTTTCCAATTGTTGGTCAAAGATTGCTGCACTTCTTAACTTTTGCTTTAGCATAAATAGCTACCTTGTAATAAGCAATGATATACTTAATTTTTATTTCCACCAATGCACAATTTTAGAAATTCATTGCATTTGTCAATTCCGCGTAACAAGGTTTTCAGACAAAATTTGAAAGAAAGCCTACTTGTTCACAACTGCATCAAAATCTTGAATCACTATTGCGATGGTATTGAATTTCATCCACAAGATTTCCTCCCATTTTGTCTTAGGTGACTGTAGTTTTTGTTTGAACAAACAAATAACGTTCGTTTACGTACCTCCGTCATAACCATTAGACTAAACCCGTACACAATTTCATTGAAGACATACACTATCGGTTACCTATGTTAGCATCGTAGACGTAGAGTAGTAGCCCTTGGGTATCGACTTTTGGTATTGCTCTCTAAAATAATCGGAAAATTCACAAATATTCAACATATATTGAGAAATACAGCTAAAACTATAAAGTAACTTAATAAAAACAAATGATTGAAATTTTATTAATTAAATTACAATTTAAGACCTTAGGTACGAACATTAACGTAAATTAAAGCCAACAACAAAATGATTGTGATCTCATGCCATAGAAATCATTGTTAAGCTGTTGACCGATTGAGGTGTGATAAATGCCGGTGGTGAGCGAATAGTAGACCATTTCATTACCAAAACGTTTTGGTAGATAAATTCTATCCTTCATGCTGTTATCTTTCGTTGATATTGAGAACGATGACGCCGTACTTACAAATAGCATATAATCCCCTAAGTTGTCTAATGCAACCCAACCATTACTTGATGTATCAAACTTGAACACTCGAATCGCCTTTCCCTCTTCTTCTTCGATGAGAATAGATATTAGTTGGCCATCGAGCTCAACTAAATGACACGAATTGAGTAATATATCGTCTGCCAATGGACCCTCGTGAACCTTCCAACTCCAACTCCATTCTCCGTCTTCTTCGTCCACCCTTTTAAGAACTCCGAGATTACCATTCACGCCTAGAAAGTAAAATGCTCCATCATGATATTTCGGACTAGAATTTTTATTACTTTCAAATTTAGTGCCCGTTTCAGAGTCAAAGTCAATTTCATCGAAAACCCATTCGTCATCACCGGCTTGAAAGGAAAGGATTCCTACCCAATCACTCGCGAAAATTCCTACAGTGAGACAATCGGGAGAAATAGGACATGTCGAAAATGCTACACTTGAAAGGTAGGGAATAACGTAATGAGAAGGATATTTATAGCTCTTTCCCCTAAAAGGGTTAAAACATTGTAAAAAGTCTCCCTCAATTCGCAAAAGCAACCAACCATCCTTATAAGACTCAATTGTCGATGACATATCGGGTGGATGAGGTATCATGACTGTTTTACATATATTTTGACATGGATCCCATAGTTCACAAAGGCCGGCTTTGGTATTCTTGAGCGACATGAATAACGGATACAAACAATTGGATCTCCATTGGGGACGAGGAATAATAGAGCGCAATATCTTGCACGTGGTGCGGAGATTCATGTAGTCAAACAAATGCAAATACTCTGCTACCGATCTCAACATGTCCGAGGGAAGTTGACAAAATAACGACGACGTTGGAATGTCCATCTTCATTTCATTTGAGTCTTCTGTTGGTTCGATATTATTAATATCTTCTAATATTCTAAGCCTGTCAGGCGACGATAATCTGGTAAAATTTCGGGGCTTGAACCAAACAGGATTATCGAAAATTTCGAGCATATTGGAATACGGATTCAAGAAAATGTAACTATCATCTTGTAGGCGATATTGATGCAAGGTGAAACTCCAGGGGCTAATAATATAAAGACAATTCCCTTCTATTCCCGGAAGAGATGTATCCGCCCAGCACCAAGTGCAACAACTGGTACCTAATAAAAACGCACGATCCCCTAACGATTCCACCCGAATCCATTTCATTTGGGGCAAATCCAATCTCCAAACATAGGCCTTTAAAATGTCATAATTGTCTATCTTGTACGGATCTTGCAGGATATTTATGCGTATAACATACAATACACCACAAACTTCAACCAAGAAATCTTTTGTATATGTCCTATATGAGCATGAGTTAAGAATGACACTCAAACCTGGAGGTTGTATCTCTAATGGTTCAAAACGGACCATATTCGAACTATTATCACTACCGCTAACCTTTATCCGGGCAAAGATGACAGTAGAGCTACCATTGTTTTCGTCGCTATCATCGTTATCATCTACCCTTTCACCTTGCAAATATATGTCACCGTTGAGAGCAGCAGCTATGAGAGGTTTCACATGTTGACCATTATGAAAAAGACTTTGTTTGACCCACTGACAATCATCCTTCATCGTAGGCCGACATGAAAACATTAGGCTTTGAAAAATCAACAAAAACACACACGAGGCGTTACCGTTATCATCAGGCGGTGACGTGAAAATACAGACAGGCCGCAGTTCTTCTTCTTCTTCCTCAGATAAGTCTAATAACTCGGGGAGATTTAAGCATTGTCGGGAGATCGGATTCCAAAGAGAATACATTAACTGGTTTTCTCGTTCTTGTAGGATTAACCAACCTTGATTGCAACCTAGAATATACTTGCCATTTAATTCAGAAATCGTCTGTGTATAAGATTTATTATTCATGGAACAGAATGTAATTCGATTTTCGAGTTCCGAATCGTCTGTAAGAATCAGCCATGGTGCTTCATCTAGGGATGGTAGACTACACATATCATCGTTTGCCATGCTTTTCCTTTGAATATGAAAGATGTTTATGATTTATGATTTACAAACAGATTATAAACTTGTATATATATATATATATAGTTAGTCCATATTCCTAAACTTTACCGTATTAGGACTTTTTTTATTAATCTTTCCATAATTAAGAATAGAAAAATATAACCAATAGGATATAGGACCTTTTTTTATGGTATTTATTTGGTATTAGGAATTCAGTGTTAAGCCGTATCCAAATTAAATTAGGAGACGAGTTAATCTTTCCATCATTAAGAATAAAAGTATATATATATTTATATTCGATAGTAATAAGGAAATTTGCTGTATATTCGAACAAGCTAGACATGTCAAATTGTTAATACAAAACTTTCCAATAATTTTACTGAAACTTATTATATAAATAAATTTCCAAATTTTCCAATATGATTTTTATTAAAAAAACTTCCTAGCCTCGTTTTTTTCATGAAGCACGAGGCCTCCATTTATTTTAAAACACCCCTTTTTCAGATTTTATTATAGTTTCTCTTCTTTGAATGAGCCAAATTGTTGTTTGATGAATTGGTAATTGAATTGAAATACTTCGCAAGAGTTAATTTAATTTGTGAAGCCATGAGTTGAATTGAGCTAAATTGGAAAAGCTAAACTTTATAAAGCCGAGCATAACTGAGATAAACTGAATCGAATTGCAAAAACTAAAATAAATAAGTCGAATGGAACTAAAATGAGTTTAAATTAAGTTATAAAAAATGGCTGAACAAGGCGTTATATGAAATAAAAAATTGTATTGAACTGAACTTATAAGAACCGAAATATTAAATTCTAAAAAATAGCTGAACAAGGCGTTATAAGAAATAAAAAATTGTATTCGACTTGTATAAATTGAACTGGACTTTTAAGAACCGAAATAAAGTCTAAAATAACATAATTCTTAGTTTAATTCGATTCGGTTCCAATTTAACTTTTTCAAGTCCCATTAGTAGAATATAGCCTTAAAAATGGATAATATTAATTAATTAATTAAATTAATTAATTAATAATTGTAATTTAAGTTCATCCAAATTCCCACCTCATCTTAAACACCTCCCCAATTAATTGCTCAACACTCTTCCCAGTTCCCCTAATTTGTTTAATTTCACCATCAATCAATAACCTAAATTAGTTATTTTCAATTAATCGACAATTCAATCATGAAGATCACTGTAATGACCGCCGACGAACAGATCATCACTTTAGATATCGATCGCGACGAAGCTGTAAGTTTTCCCTCTTTTTGGAAACCCTAATTTTGTACTTTCTTCAATCAATTTGTTATTTTGAAGTGTGTTTATCGTTGATCTATGTAATTTATCCGAATTCGCAATCTCCAGGTCGAGAATGTCAAGGCTTTGCTTGAAGTCGAGGTGAACGATTTACCTAATTGCTGTTAATTTTTGAGTTTAATTAGCTTAAATAATGCTATTTTGTAGTTAAGTTTAGCTTAACTATAGCGAAATTGTGGGGTTTGCAGAGTGGTATAGCGTTGCAGCAACAGCAATTGTTGTATAATGGGAAGGAGATGAGGAATCGTGAGAAGCTTAGTGCTTTAGGTGTTGTTGATGGCGATTTGATAATGATGGTTTCGAGTTCTGCCCCGTTATCTAGGTGATTATTGCCCTGAATATTGAGATTATTGCAGGAATTTATTGTGTATATTGTGATATTGGTGTGTATGGAGTTTGTTGATTGAAATGTGGGTTATGGTTGTGGCAGTTCGTCATCACGAAATGATGACCTGAGAGTTAATCCAGACGGGTCTGCTGTGAACCCTGCCGCTTTCCAACAGCAAATTCGAAGTGATTCTAATTTCATGACTCAGATCTTTCAGGTATGACAATGAGTTGTTTATTTTATGTCCATAATTAATTATTACTTTTAGGGAGAGACATGATAACATTTTGCTGCTTAAATTTCACTTGTTTCATGCATTTTGTTATTTTTTTTATCATTCGATTTATTGATGTGTTCAAAGATGTAGTATTTACAGACAAAAAGTATTCGGAAACTGTCTTCTTGTAGCATTTTTGTACGCCATATGGGCGATATGGCTGATCATTGATTTAAGTTGGTAGCATTGGATGTTTAGTAATGCCGACCCTTGAATGCTTACTTTTGTTAAGTTTTGCGTGATAGTAGTTGATTAATTAAGTAGTGATTTGTTAAGCTAAGATAAGCAAGCTATGATACAATTACTACCTCAAAACAAATTTAAACTCAGTTTGCAATTGGGATTAAAATCTCTTTGCAAAAAGCATGCAGAACAACTATCTGAAGCTTCAGTCTCCCCCTTTTCAAGTAGCTAGTTGGAGTGTTGAAACAAAAACCAAATACTTAAAACTGTTCATTCAAGATAGGCTAGGATCTACCTTAAGACTTAGTTTACCTCACTTAAGTCGTTTGAGATAATTAGATGCCATATTTCACTTTAAAAAAGGATAATTAGATAGTCCTTGATTCAACACTGAATGAAGGGTTATGAACTTGTGATTCTACATCATAGTCTTTGAATTTCAGTGGAAACAGTTTTAAAGGTTGCACATGGTGCCACATATGAATTTATATACATTTTATAATGTCTCCTTGATATTGTTGGTTGGCTATTGTTACAATGAGTTTCGAACATTGGGTTGCTGTGTATACTTGCAGAATGATCCTGAACTCGCGCAAGCTATTTCTGGTAGTGATTTGAACAAATTTCAAGAAATTTTGCGGCAACGCCATCGGCAAAGGGAAGAGTTGAGGCGAAGGGAGACCGAGGAACTTGTAAGTGGACGTTGCTGGTTTCTAGTACACTTTTCTTTTTGTACTTTGTTTATTTATCCATTTGTTTGCAGTGCATTTCTTTCCTTTTAATGTCTGAGAGTAACTTATCGAATCTCTGTATATTTGTATCCTGTCATGCTTTATCTGATAGGCACATTTGTTGTCTGAACTGATTTGCTAATCCGAAGCGGATATGTTTTTCAAGGTAGAAAGTAGAAACCATGTTTTTTGCTGGCATGCTAATTTGAAAGACTTAAAAATTGGCATGCTTTTGTTATGGTGTTTTAGATTTTTCTAGTAGAGAAATGAATATATTTTTTTAAAAGAAAATATAGTGAATGGACCAATAGAAAATTTGGTGAATCCAACATGATAGAGCGGGGAATTTTGTTTTATTTTTTGACCGGAGAAGATGTGGCATAGGTAAATTGGCTTTCCTTCGTAACCGTTTTCCACGTTTCCTTAAAAGGCAAACTCACAAGTCACAATGAGTTTCTACTTTTGTTTCTTTCCTTATGCTGGTAAAAAATCACATCTTTAAGACCTTGACATATATATAATGGTCCTCCTAAAGGAAATACTGCATACGATTGACTCTCTAAGCAGCTTGGAGTGGGATCCTCCTGGAGACATTGGGGTAACCATAATGAGTTAAGGACAGAAATCCCATTCCCTGATATTGACTGAGGAACATAATATTTAACTGTTATGTGTTGGGTATTGCAGTAAAGTTTCACAATATGTATTACCCTGCCAGTTGATTCTAACAGCTAACAAAATGCCATGACTCTGTTATTCAGAATTTCGGACCTGTAAATTACCTGTTTTTTGTCGTCTTCGTTGGTAGCTCTTATGTTTCAGATTGTAGCTGTAGTTATTGATGGTATCATGGTTATGATCGCAGGCATTACTTCATGCAGACCCTTTTGATGTGGAAGCCCAGAAAAAAATTGAAGCTGCCATTCGCCAGGTACCCCTCCCCCCTTTATTTTTTTCTGTTCACAAAGGAAATAAGCTCTTGTATCCTTATAATATAATATGAAGGCAGTCAGTCTTAAATCCTTCTTTGCTGATGTATTTTGGAAAAGAGTAGTTTGTTAAGCTCTACGTTGACATAATTTGTATGAGGGTTTGTTAATAGAAAATACTTATATGTTTCTTTTTTCCTTTTTTTCTTTTTTCTTCAACTATTAGAAAGGGATTGATGAAAACTGGGCGGCAGCCTTGGAGCATAACCCTGAAGGTTTTGCTAGAGTGGTATGCTATACACTCTAATCTCCACCCTTTTTTTTTCATCAAAGTTATACTCCACTCATATATTTGTTTTTAACTTCTCAGGTTATGTTGTATGTGGACATGGAAGTGAACGGTGTCCCCCTTAAGGTAATTACCATTATATCCCAGAAACATTTTCTGATTGTTCTTGTTGGTATCTCTCTCTATCATTTTTATTTCATTTAAGCTCCAAGGGTTACCGAGTGACAGAGAAGCTTAAATAGTGAAGTACTAGACAGCTTTGGTTAACGTCTCACAAGAATCAGGATACTTTTGTTCAATAACTCAAATTATGGTTTTGGCTATATTGAATACATTTTGCAAGGTTGCTTTGTCTCGGAACAATCAAATATAATTAGTACGAGGCTTCTCCGGAATAATTACTGTCAACCTTGGTTGGTAAAGTGTGATTGCACTATTCTGTGAACATACCCTCAAGTACTCAAGACTAGAGGGAAAATGTGAGTTTTCATCTATTGTCCTTTAAGCATATGCTAATATCATCGCATAATCTTGTTTCAGGCTTTTGTCGATAGTGGGGCTCAATCAACAATTATATCTAAAACTTGTGCTGAGCGTTGTGGGTATGCCTTCTCGTGCTAATTTGAAATCGATTATTGTTCTAGCATTTAATAGTAGTCCTTCACTTCAACGCGGAAACCACTCATTTGCTACTTGCCAGTCGATCTCTCTGTGTTAAACAGTCTATGTAACGTTGTTAGTCCTTTAGTCAAAGTTCTTGTTATGCTTCCAAAGCTCATATCAGGATTCCCTGGAGTTGTTTCCCCAAATATTATAGTATATACAGAACACATTCATTCTCTATTAAATTTCAGCTTTCAGAGGTTGATGTTATTGTTTTTGTCCCTGTTCCATTTCAGATTGTTAAGGCTCTTAGATCAACGTTATCGAGGTATTGCTCATGGAGTTGGTCAGACAGAGATCTTGGGACGAATACATGTAGCTCCTATCAAGGTATTGAACATGTTACCTCATAATAATATTTTCAAAATTTGGACATTTTGCTTGTGTTATTTGTGTGTTTGCAGTATACTGAGTTACTGACTAGTCATGAAATAAAGGAAATTAGTTTGCGAGTAGGTACGAAAATCAATGTGTCACGGCCTTTTAGAATCTGTCAAAGCCTTGTTTCGAAGTTAACATTATACAATTTACCATTTTACCCTTTTGAATTATCTTGGTCATGTTTCATGATGCTGCTAAATTTGACTTGCTTGTTAACTCCCATTCCCTATGTTCTTTGAAGATTGGGAATGTGTTTTACCCTTGTACCTTTACAGTTCTTGACTCTCCCAACATGGAGTTTCTCTTTGGTTTGGATATGCTCCGCAAACATCAGGTAATATCTATGTTTTTATGTTTGGCGATTGCATCCCATATGGTGAAAGGAAAGCTTTAACCTGGCTTTTCCACTGCAGTGCATAATTGATTTGAAGGATAATGTATTAAGAGTTGGTGGAGGAGAGGTTGCTGTTCCATTTTTGGCAGGTTTGAGCTTCTCAATTTTATAGTTTCTATGTTTTGCCTGATATTCTACTGGATTATTGAGTCCGCAATTATCGAGTTCTTCTTGAAAACAAAGTTTTTATCTGCTTCCAGAAAAGGACATACCTGCTCAATATCTGGATGAAGAGAGGTATTCCAAGCAGCCTGCCAGTGAGGCTTCCGTAAGAGTTCTATAAGCGATTTTGGTTCACTGTTACTACGTTTGCCGTATTGATTGATTGGCTTGTAGCACTAGTCTAGCTAACCTGTTCTTCTTCAGGGTGTGGCAGGAGCAAAGGATAAGAAAGATGTTCCAACTGGAAGTCAGTCATCTGGTTAGTTTTTTCGCGCTTTACTTGTAGATTGTGTGCTAAGCTACGTGTGTCTTTAGAGTAACAAGCCTTTAAAGGTATTAAGCCAAATACCCCGTTTTTCATGCGGGTGTGAAGGGCTGTTTGCTCAACCTTGCAAGAGCACAGCTTAGAGCTTCTCTTGAGCGCCCACAGTACTTTTGAGTTCTGAACTAACCTTTCATTTGTAAGCTATATTATACATTTGGAATTGAACCTTGCCCTACCAAGTCACCCGAGTTTGAGTAACATTGCTTGTAAGCGAAAATCTATTTGACATCTATATCTCTTGCAAATGTTAAAGCCGAATCCGACAAGCCATCTATACTTCATGTTATTCTACTTGACTCGAGTGATAACTATTGACCACAATCATCTGTATATATAACTTTGTTTTGTGAGGTGTTGATTGTCATGTGCAAGTACGATCCATGTAGTTACTATAGCCAGGATCCAAGTTATATGTTGTATCTCCCTCCCTTCTTCATCCCCCTTTTAGCTTTTTAGTTCGCACTCTGTATTGTTCTATGACATCTCTTGGTGCAACAATTAATCCTTAAATTTCCATGGGCTGTGCAGGGGCTGCTGCTGCTGCCAATCCTAGCCAGGTACGCCTTATTGGAAAATGCGTGTATACTTTAAATTTCATGTCTTTCTTTGTAAATGATTAGTATTTGTCTTTACGTGAAGAATAGTATGCCAAAATAAGTGGTCACTAATTTGGATATTCCTTAATGACTCGAGGAAGCCTCGCCCCTGCTTTTTTTAGTTCACACACATTTCAAGTACCTAAAGCATCGACTGAGACTCAAATGGTTGGATGAGCGATTAATCACACCTAAGATCAAGCGTTCATACTTTTATCATCTTTATATTTTGCCCTAAGATTCGCTGGTGCGCCATGTTTTGTAGTGTAGGGTTAGTTACTTAGTTGTAGGCTTGTAGCCCCCTCCTTTGGGCTGAGTAGTGGCTGACTGCTAATAAGGCGTAATATGCCAAGTGCCCTGGTCAGTTGACGTGAGTAATAGTTACGAGTACTAGGCTATAAATATAACTTAGAAGATCTTAATCACGTTTTTCCCAGTTTTCGGTGATTATGATATTTTGGGTACGCGTAAAGGGTGTCAAGAGTAAAGTTAGGTATGACTATTGAAACAGTAAAGGGATTTTAGGATGGTTGTCATGTCAACAATCATTCCTTACAAAGAGTCTCGCTTGTATCCGTCACAAGTTGAAGACGGATACTTTACCCTTACAATAAAGCAAGTGGACATGCAAGTGGCAGAAAATGGAGCAATTTATGGATAGTGCAACTTGCATTATGTGAGAGGGGCACAATCCGTCTTCAACTTGTGACGGATAGTGCCCGTCTTCAATGAGAATTTGTGCATTTCTTATGGTCAGATGGTAGCTGAGCAAAATTTGTGTGAACTGCAGGGTTCCGATTTTGAATCCAAAATTTCAAAGCTTGTCGAACTTGGGTTTGACCGAAACTCAGTCATCCAAGCTCTCCAATTATTTAACGGCAATGAAGACCAAGCAGCCGGGTTTCTCTTTGGAGGTTAACTGTCGATCAAGTTTTAAATCGTTCTCCAAAATTGGGTACGCTCTTCAGAATGAAATACCAAGTCTTGAAATGTACTTTATTGATTGTATTCTTAAATTTCTGTGGTATTCACTCGATCCATCTGATTCTCGAGAATCTCGACTCCTACTCTTAACCATGGTAGTCCAGTCCAGCACTATCGATTTTAACCCGTCTTTTGCTACAGTATACACTGGTTTTTGTAAAACTTCATTATAGGCAAAATGTGTTCCTTTTCCGTTTCTTATCTGAAAATATTCCGTCATTTTTTACAATTCACACTATAATCGTGTTCTCCTAGATTACTGCATATTTAAATACGGTCCTCTATACCGCCCCTCGCATGCAAAGGAGAGTTCTGTAAGCTTTGTAGATTAGAAACCTTTCCAAGTAACAAAAACTTCTTGGAAGATTTCAGCAATCAAATCTCTATCAGCATACTGAAGGAAAGCATTGAACTCGTCCCGGATATCGAAAACCCTACCAAACTTCACCAAGTACTTCATACAAGAATCCTTAAGCTCAGGGAGCTGATATAGGGACGCGTACTGCAACCGTTCAAGAACATTCTCGGCATCAATGTCCTCAAGGAGGCTGTTGTGGCACGTCTCCTTGAGGTCCGAGATGTCGTACTTGTCAGCCGCGTGAAGGAGTGCAAGGCGATGTACGAGGAACTCGCTATGTTTGATAGTTCCGTGCAGGTAGCTCAGGAAAGCATGGCATGATTCAATCGACATGTCGAAAATGTCGATGGTAGAAAACTGGCTCTCTTTGAGATCGTGTGCAAACATGCTTCGGAACACTGGTGATCGTGTAGCTAGAATGGCTCTGTGAGCGGCCACTGACCCGTCTGATGCGTTGATCACAATGTCCGTGTAGGTGTCCTCTGTTAGCATCCGGCTAAGGCAAGTTAGCGCGGCTGAGTGAGATCTTTTTTGAGTTTGTCCGTCCGCCCAAATGGAGGAAGGCTCTCCACCCTGTCATAACCGAGTAGGGAAGACAATGGACCGAGTTTAACATAATTCAAAATTAATCCAATTTCTTATTAGATGATCGAGCCAAATTCAAGTCCAACCATTAACCAAAACTCGACAATCCAAAACCAACATATTTTTTACATATATTTCTTGTAAAACGAAAATAAAAACCCGATTCTAACCCAAATGAAAATGTCGCTTACGACCAAAATGGACCGTAAAATTCAAGTAAAACAATGCTTCAAAATAATGGACTGGCAAAATTAGTTTAGGTTTTTAACTATCGAGAAATTATTTAGTCATCTTTAAATTCAAATCGGTCCAAATATTTTTAAAATATTCTTCTAATAAATATTCAGATAAAAAATTGAGTACGACGAAGATATACACGTAAAGGCCATTCGTGAACGGGAGCCATACCAATAAGGACGATTTTAATGATGACGTGTTTGAAACCAACTAAGCTAATTAATGCGAGAAACGAGGGATGAAAGAGGGCGAGACGTACACGTGGACAAGCCGTCTTGAGGTCAAGAAATTCAACATCAATAATAAATTTTCCTCCAATTTGTAAATCAAGTGGCCATACAAAATCCTCATTATTCTTCAGCTGTTGATCCCTTATTTCTGCAAAAATAATGTCAAAACTTATCATTTTTATAAACCAAATCGACTTCGATTCTTGAATAACCGTTTCTATACGGCAGACGACCCGTATCAATAAGTATTGTTTGACCCGTTTTTATTTCAAGACGGAAAATAACGTCTCAAGTTAGACTTACAGAAATTCCGACCATCAAATGTGGGTATTTAACGGTAAATTTTGATTCCGTCACTACTTACCTGGGTAATTTAGAGGTTTGCAGTCGTCGAGGGAAGATAAAACCCGGATTACAAAAGAAGCGAGTATTTAACTTTATTAAATTCTGATTCCGTCACTACTTACCTGGGTGAATTAGAGGTTTGCAGTCGTCGAGAGAAGATAAAACCCGGGTTATAAAAGACGCGAGTATTTAACTTTAAATTCTGATTCCGTCACTACTTACCTGGGTGAGTTAGAGGCTTGCAGTCGTCGAGAGAAGATAAAACCCGGATTACAAAAGACGCGATTGGCGGATTTTCCCGACTCAAATTGCTAACTTCTGGATACAATTTGATCATCAAAACTCTGTTCTTTTCCAATGCCAGATGCCTATGAAAATGACTGTTAGTTCAGATTTTCTAATCACAACCAAATTCACCTACTACCCGTCTCGACATTGCGTCAAATTCTTGTTTAACGCGGTAATATCCGTCTTAAACTTAAAACAGGCAAACTACATTAAACCAGACAAAAAACGATACCTAAGACTATACTCCGTATATGCAAATAAGATCATACCGTCCTAAGAGAGACTTACTGTACTTCTCGACCAAATTATCGAAAACTTTTGTTGTACCCTTCTAGGCCTAGGTCCTGTTCTTTCTAGCTTAATTTCAGCTCCTTTCAATTTTGGTTGGTTGTATTCCGTTAAGTTTTATGTACGTTCAATCAATTATTTTTAATTAATCTCTTCACAAAAGTAACTTTTAATTCAACTAAATTCACTCCACCGTAGTTTCACTCAATTTAGTTCAATTAAGCTCTACTCTAATTTATTCAATTCAGCTCGTTTCAGCTGAAAAGAACAGGGCCTAAAAAAGCTGGTAAAATCGACATTTTTTTACCACGAAGTAAACGGAAAAAGAGCATTCATACCAGTTCCAGAGACCGATCTTGAAAGGATCGGAACGACGATAAGAACATGTAGACAGATTCTGAATACTCCATCTTGCAAGACGACATGTCGTTTCGACCATGTAATTGCTCGAATCTTTCATCCTCCTTTATACGACAGTGACGGATTCAGAAAATTTTCTTTACGTATCCCGAGACTCTAAACCGTTCAACAATTCAACGTAAATGCGCTCTTGATTCTGCAGATGCCGTGGCTACAAGAACCCTGTTTTTTCCTCAAAATGTACCCTCGATTCCAGTCGATTTTATACGGAAACTCGGAAATTTATAAGTTTTATATTATAATAAGCACGCAAAGAATGTTTAAGAAAGAGTTTATGATCGTGAAAGTTTGTCCTTTGAAGAAGATATTCCTTTAAAAAGGAAGGAAAAGGTGACAGAGAATCCTTCAAGTTGTTGATTGTAAATGAAGGTCACTAAATGAAAGGGGACCAGAGTCATCCATTAATTCTGCAGGATCGTGTGGCTAGTGACGGAGTCGGGATTTATCGTTAGGAGACGGAAATTTTACAAGGTAACTAAAAATCTCGAGTTTTTATTATTCAGCACGGGAAACACTGGACCTGGCAAACAGGTCAATTGGGCAGGTGCTGATATGGCCGTATTCGGGTTTTAACGGAATTCGTATAAACTCTCGTTAGGAGACGGAAATTTTACAAGGTAACTAAAAATCTCGAGTTTTTATTATTCAGCACGGGAAACCCTGGACCTGGCAAACAGGTCAATTGGGCAGGTGCTGATTTGGCCATATTCGGGATTTAACGGAATTTGTATAAACACGGGTTAAGTTAGTGTCAATTCGGGTCCGACAAGTTATTTATACTAAATTATACTAGAATTACTAGTAACTAAAAATCTCGAGTTTTTATTATTCAGCACGGAAACACTAGACCTGGCAAACAGGTCAATTGGGCACGTGCTGATTTGGCCATTTTTGGGTTTTAACGGAATTCGTATTAACTTGGGTTAGGTTAGTGTCAATTCGAGTCCAACAAGTTATTTACACTAAATTATACTAGTAACTAAAAATCTCGAGTTTTTATTATTCAGCACAGAAACACTGGACCTGGCAAACAGGTCAATTGGGCAGGCACTTATTAGGCCATTTTCGGGTTAAAACGGAATTCGTGTAGGATTAGGTTGTGTCAATTCGGGTCCGACAAGTTATTTATACTAAATTAAAGTACTAAATTAGACTAGTACTAGTAACTAAAAATCTTGAGTTTTATTATTCGACACGGGACACACTAGACTTGGCAAACAGGTCACTAGGGTCATTCTCGGGTTTTAACGGAATTCGTGTAAATCAGGTTAGGTTTTGTCAATTTGGTTCCGACAAGTTATTTAGGGATTTTGAACTTTGTGCAACCATAAACATATCGACCACATCATATCGGATTACAGGCCAATCCCGAGTAGGTTTTGTCACGTCTAGCGAAACTTTACCTAAAGCACCGGTCATCAAAACAAGAGATTTCTCCGTCACAACTTCACAAGGATGCAACAACAAACGGGAATCGGCTCAAATCTCAAAACGGTATTCCATGCTCGTAAAATAGCAGTATAGTTTCATAAAATCGACATAATAACTTACCACAGACAGATCGAAAAAATCATCATTGAGATCTAAAATAGATCGCGATGATAACCGGATTACATGCTAAATCAATTCTTATACGCTGCGAGTTTCGTTTTGTAAACTAGATACAGATGCAGTCTGCAGGATTTCAGAATGCTGACAGAAACCAGTAGTTGGTACAGAGGATACGCATCGACTAATAAGACGCGCTTCTATTTTCCGTTTCTCGCTTCTCGAGACGGAGGGCACTACGTTCCATAAAAAGCGTGACCCAAAAAATAAAAAAACTGCATCAACTAATGACTCGTACCTTCCAAAAGGCCTCGTAACCATTTAATTCTCGAAATGGTTACACGATGAATCTCCTCCAAGAAAACGATGAAGTCGCTCGAAGGTCGGCCAGAAGCAATACTAAGAAATCTGTCATATCCGAGAGTCAATCCTTTGTGAACATTGTAGTCGACCCATTGATCCGGTAACCAAGATGTCTTTTCAACATGATCGAAATACCAATCGAATATCCAATTACATTCTTGTTTGAATCTGTTTCTCTCGAGTGTAGAAAAATACTTCGCGTCAAAATTGACAGATATATATCCCGGGTCAAAATACCAGCCGTTGGGAGTAAATTTGAACGTGCTGCATTCTCCGAGGGGAAATGGTTCGTCACTTCTTTCACTATCGCCTCTCTTGTTGTTGTAACCAGGGTAGTCTTCGATTCTGAAAGGAACGCATTCGCTCAACCTCAGAGAGTTTTGGTTCGCGAGTTCTTCTAGATTCCAGTTGCAAAACGGAGCGGATGTTTTGTGGCTGACATGAATTTCACCACCAGGTAGCAGCATTCCGCTTGCATTGTGGAAAAAACCCCGCACAAGCTCCTTATGCATCCTGGAAAAAAAAACCGTGTAAACACCCAACAATGAGCCAACGAGATTATCATAGAAGTAGCGGGAAGAAAGAAACGAGTGGCAAAAACAATACGATCACTTCTATTCAAGTACATGTTCAACTTAGACCCTGTTCTTTCTGGCTTAATTTCAGCTCCTTTCAATTTTGTTTGGTTGTATTCCGTTAAGTTTTATTTACGTTCAATTAATTATGTTTAATTAATCTCTTCACAAAATTAACTTTTAATTCAACTAAATTCACTTCACCTAAGTTTAAGTCAATTTAGTTCAATTAAGTTCCACTCCAATTAATTCAATTCAGCTCGTTTTAGCCGAAAAGAACAGGGCCTTACTGCGTGCACGCGCAAAATCAAATCTTACAATCAGGGAATAACACAAAGAAGTCAGTTGGTGATAAATGATAATGCAGTAAAAAGGGTTCATTTGGTTCGGAATTGACACGGAAATACTGAATCAATTAGTTCTTTGATGATTTAGCATGGACAGGAACACGAGTAACATGATCAAATCGAGAGCATATGCAAATAAAGGGACAATGCAGCAGCCGTGAGGCATTACCGTGTCTGAACCAAATTGTGTCAAGCAGTCTGGTTAAGCCCTATTCGTCACTTGAGGGAGCACACAAGTAAATACGGACTATGTTACTTCGACACTTTATATGACCTCCCGTACCCGTGTCTGACACTTGATTTTAGACCAAAAACTTGGATATTTTTCATAAAATAGCCGTGTCCGACACTTGGATACGTACCCGTGTCCGACCCTTCAAGCCGAGTCAGAGTAACATAGAGTACGGATGAACTACGTTAAGATGTTTCCTAAATCCAGTTTAATATATTGTTTTCTCCGTGTTTTATCAACAATATTTCTACCAGAAATGACAACCATTGTGTACAAAGTTAAAATCAAAACCGTAGAAATTTGCCTTATCCTTAAAACGTTTTTGAGGACGCCAATTTTTTTGTAAAAATTTGCAATTCTTTTAGGATAACCACTAGATCCACAAAACCGCGCCATGATCACCTGTATTCAAATTTTCCAATTTTCTAAGTCGAATCTTGCTAAGCGATACAAATTCCCGTTTGCAGCCTCGACCATAAAATCACACAAAATATAAATAAAACATAGGCATATACTCCGTAATAAAGAAAAAAGAAAGTCATACTCAATAAGATGGAGATCGTCTTCCTTCCCATAGAAGCCAGCATGCGGAAAGTTATACACAATACGATCAAACCTTCGCAAAGTAAGATCAGCGTGTACTTTCATTTTGGTTGCATCAACCCCGTGAATAACAGTTGCTCCTAGCCTTACTAGCGCCATCACATTAGATATCGCGTTTTTATACTTCTTTGTCAAAGTATCTGTTTCAATAATGCAGTTGAGGATCCTTAAGTTAGAATCAATGCTAAATAGGTAAGACTAAATAATAAATAAATAAATAAATAAATAAATAAATAAATAAATAAATACTCGGGTACGTCTCAGACAAGATTTGCAAAATACAGATATATACGCAACACTAACACGTTCAATCATATTCATCGTTTACTATAAAACATTCCGTTTCAAGGAATGCGAATTTCCACTCATACTCTACCCTACCGTCTACCCCCGTTCCAGACGCTAGTTTTCTTAATGTAGTTACATAAATTGCTTTCCTCCATTGAAACAAAGTCGATATCCTGTTTCAAAACTTTTCCCCTGTATTTCGGTTTTCAAGGTGAGGGAGAGATCATGTCGACGTAATACAAATATTCCATTGAAAGGAGCATGCATGATCATGTGTACCAAGGGAACACGAAGAAATCAAACGAAGCAATCGGGACAAATTAATCATATTCTAATACGGAAAATTGACTCGAATGATTACAAAATTCAGAACCAATAAACCCGAAAGCATAAACCTTTGAGAAAAACCGTTTTTTATTTAGTGTTCGATAGTAAAGTTTGCATCTTTCATGAAAAACACGAACCCAATTTCATCATAAAGCAATGTAGAAAACATAAACAATCCAATTAGCCCCAATAACATGCAGCACAAGTAACTCAATTCCGCTCATTCCTGAGTCCTAATCATTTGTTTACTGTATTTGTTCTTTTTAAACGATATTTTGAGCAAAGGTAAACAAATGATTGAACAGACAAACATAAATTACATACAAAAATCCTAAAAGCATGCAGTAGAAGTAACTCAATTCCGCTCATTCCTCAGTTCTAATCACTTGTTTACTTTATTTATTCTTTCTAAACGATATTTTAAGCAAAGGTAAACAAATGATTTGAACAGACGAACATAAATTACATACGATAATCCTAAAAAGGGTGATAAACCCATTAAAGATCATAACTTTAAGCAACAATATTTCCTGTCTAATGATCCACAGCCCACAGGACCATAATGCTTACATAAACCAAACTCGGAAACAAACAATTTAATAACTCAATTCTGATTAGTTCTCAGTCTCAATCATTTGTTTACTTTTGTACTCGTTCTAAGCGATATTTTAAGCAAAGGTCAACAAATGATTGCGATATCCGATGTGGGATCATAAATTACCTACCAACACCCAAAAATTGATGATAAACTAATTAAAGATCATAACTTTAAGCAACTATACTTCCTATCTAATGATTCAGAATGATTGTTACTCAAAAACAAACAACTTAATAACTCAATTCCGATTATTACTCGATCCAAATCATTTATTTACCTTTTTATTCTTTCTAAATGATATTTTAAGCAACGGTAAACAAATGATTGAGACAAACGATCGTATACTACAAACAAAAAACCAGAAAATTATGATCAACACATTAAAGATCATAACTTTAAGCAACTATACTTCCTATTTAATGATTCAGAAGGATTGTTACTCACAAACAAACAACTTAATAACTCAATTCTGATTATTCCACGGACCGAATCATTTGTTTACCTTTTATACTTTCTAAAAGATATTTTAAACAACGGTAAACAAATGATCGAGACAAACGATCATAAATTACCTACAAAAATCCAACAAAGGATGATAACACACTAAAGATCATAACTTTAAGCAACTATACTTCCTATTTAATGATTCAGAATGATTGTTACTCACAAACAAACAACTTAATAACTCAATTCTGATTATTGCTCGGTCCAAATCATTTGTTTACCTTTTTATATTTTCTAAACGATATTTTAAGCAAAGGTAAACAAATGATCGAGACCAACGATCATAAATTACCTACAAAAATCCATAAAAGGATGATTAACACATTAAAGATCATAACTTTAAGCAACTATACTTCCTATCTAATGATTCATTATGATTGTTACTCACAAACAAACAACTTAATAACTCAATTCTGATTATTCCTCGGTCCGAATCATTTGTTTACCTTTTTATTCTTTCAAAACGATATTTTAAGCAAAGGTAAACAAACGACGGAAAAAATCCAGAAAATTATGAATAACCCATTAAAGGTCATAACTTTAAGCAACTATAAACCCTACTCACAAAAAAGCGACAATTCCGTCTCAATCGTTTGTTTACCTTCGATTAAAATACCCGTCACAGAAAATAAAATAAAAAACAAAAAAAGGAAAAGGAAAAGGAAAAGGAAAAGGGTAAGAAGTAAACCATAAGAATCAAGAGAAGTAGCAGTAATGTTGAAAGCAGAACGAAAAGAATTGGCCAAAGAAAGTGAAAAAGAAAAATCTCCATCACCAACAATTAGTATTTGATGATTTGATGAATAATGTTTAATCCATTTTTCTGGTTTAAAATATTCATCATGCAAATTTATGAACACCATTGTTGTTCAAACAGCAATTGAATTAATTAGTTTTTTCAACAATGGTAAAAGTATAAAGTTTTAGTTCAAGTGTAATGAATTAATTAATGATAGAGATGGTTTAGGAGTCAATGTGAGTCTACCAAAAGTCACCCTGTTCGGAATCCGCTCGTTCGACCCGTTTTTAGGGTCTAATTGTGAATCAGTGATCCTGATTTAATATGACCCGTTAACTTAGATTCGGAACTTTAACTCAATTTATTTTTATCAATAATGATAATAAAAGTATAAAGTTTAGTAAAGGGTAATGAATTAATGATAGAGATGATTTAGGAGTCAAAGTGAGTCTTCCAAAGGTCACCCTGTTCGGAGTCGGACTCGATCGATCCGTTTGTTTAGGGCCAATTGTGAATCATTGATCTTAATTTAATATGACCCGTTAACTTAGATTCGAAACCTAACTCGAACAACGATAAAAGTATAAAGTTTTAGTTCAAATGTAATGAATTAATTAATGATAGAGATGGTTTAGGAGTCAAAGTGAGTCTAACAAAGGTCACCTTGTTCGGAACCCGACTCGTCCGACCCGTTTGTTTAGGGCCCATTGTAAATCATTGATCCTGATTTAATATGACCCGTTAACTTAGTTTCGGTACCTGACTTGATTTGTTCGATTAAAGTAAATCACATTTGAAAAAAATACTATGAACATTTATATGCGGTATTATCTTTGAAATAATAATTAAAATTTATTTATTATTTTTAATATTTAAAATAAGATATATTTGAAGTATTATATATGAAATAGTAATTAAAAAATATTATTTTTAATATTATTTAAATTACGAAATAATTAAAATATGAATTATATTACTCTAATATTTTTACCATTTAATCATAAAGTAATTGTTTAAATGACCTATTTTTTTTAGAAAATTGATAGAAATACGGTAAATAATAAATATAATATAATTATAGTTATTATAATTAATATTTAATATATGAAATAAGAAACTATATGGTCTACCGTGACCCGTGTACTCATACATTACAACTCTGCAAATTATTCCGTAATATTTAGTGTGGTATTATCTTTGAAATAATAATTAAAAATTTTTATTTTTAATATTTAAAATACGATATATTTAATTAAATTATTTACTATATTGTATTATATTTGAAGTATTATATATGAAATACAGTAGTAATTAAAAAATATTATTTTTAATATTATTTAAATTACAAAATAATTAAAATATGAATTTATATAACTCTAATATTTTTACCATTTAATAGTAATAAAGTAATTGTTTAAACAACCTATTTTTTTAGAAATTTGATAGAAATACGCGGAATTTAACCCTGATAAGTCGCGATTCCGTTTGGATTTAGAACTACAGAAGTACTACATTGTCATTAGATCAAAATAAAGTTCTGGGAATTTTACAGATAGTAGGAATTACTCGAATCAGGAACGATATAACAGTTGCAGATGATACAGTCTGCAGGATATCAGAAGATATCACACATCAGAAATGCTGACTGAAACAGGTGCGTAGTTCAGGGGTTTGCACCAACTAATACGACGTGCTTAAGATGCGCAGAAGTACGATAGCCTGAGGTTATAGTCGTCGCTTGAGAAATGTACAAAAATGCAGCAACTGTTAGCAGATCCGAGGTCTGTTTTCCCTTTTTCTCGCTTCTTCAGACAGAAGGAGTTGCATTCGGTCTGAAACATGAAGTAAACAACAAAAAACTGCATCTATGCTTTGAAAAACTCGAAACTGCAAAATTCAAGTGTCTGATAAGCTACGATTTTCATTTTCAGACAAGCCGTGGGAGCCATACACGTAGTTGTTAAGTAGATACAGATGCAGTCAGTAGAACTTCACAACGCTGACAGAAACCGGTAGTTGGTTCAGAAAATACAAGCAAAATTGATGTTAGATTTGCTTGAAGAGAGTATGTGCAAAAAGGCAGCGACTATCAGCAGGACCAAGTTCCGTCTTCCTGTTCTTGAGCTCTTGAGACGGAATGGAGTACGTGTGAAGCAAAAAAACAAAAAAAATGCTTCTTCTATAAACTGAGGAAGCTCAAATTAGTACCTTCCATCTTCCAAAAGGCTTTCTAACCACTGAATTCTCGAAATGCTTAAACGATGGAGCTCCTCCAAGAAAAAGATGAAGTCGCTTGAAGGTCGGTCTGGAGCAATATTAACGAATCTGTCATACCCGAGATCCAATGCTTCGTGGACATTGTCTTCGATGTTTTCATCCGGAACCCCAGATGTCCTTCTAACATGGTTAAAATACCAGTTAAATATCAAGCTGCATTCTTCTCTGAACCTGCTTTTCTCTGGTGTACCGAAATGGTCTGAGTCAAAATTGACCGATTTATATCCCGAGTTGCAGTGTAGAGAAACCGTCTTCTTACACCAACGGTCGAGAATGAATTTGAACGTGCTGCACTCTCCCAGACGAAAAGGTTCATCGCTTCTTTTACCATCTCCTCTCTTGTTGATATAACCAGGGTAGTCTGCGATTCTGAAAGGAACGCATTCGATCAACATAAGATAGTTGTGGTTCGCAAGTTCTTCTAGATTCCAATCGCGAAAGGGGCCTGATGTTTTGTGACTGACGTGAATTTCACCATACGGTCGCAGCATTCCACTTGCATTGTGAAAAAAACCCTGCACGAGTCCCTTATGCTTTCTAAAAAGGAAAAAAAATGTATAAAATCCGTCAAATTTCTATTGCAGGAAGGCATGTATGAGCCAATAAAGTCCACAGAAGTACAGGGAAGGCAGAATCACGCGTCGACAGTAATACTATCATTCTGATTCCTATATGCAGTACATGTTCAATTTACTGCCTGATCTTACAGAACAGTGAATTAAACACAAAGAGGATTATGGCGACTGAGCTAAGCGGCCCAAGCAGGCTGGTTTAAGCCTTCGCTGTCACTTGGGAGCGCACAAGGAAATATGGATGTGATAGATGAACCGTCTCAACCAAAACCTTAAGATGATGGTTGAGGCCCAACTATTATTAATATTCCTAATACGCTCCCTCACTCAAATGCCCATTGGGCTTGAAGAGTGGTTAGTTTGCACAAGCCCACCCATACCGTGTGCTGGTTTCCACTTCGTGCTTTTTGAGGGGTTTTGAGGTTGCCAGGATTCGAACCCGTGACCTTATGGTTGAGGCCCAACTATTATTAATATTCCTAATAGGATGAATTACGGAAAGATGTTTCCTGAATTCAGTTTAGTGACTTAAGCTCTGTTCTTTCTGGCTTAATTTCAGCTTCTGTTCAATTAAGCTCTATTCCAATTAATTCAATTCAGCTCGTTTCAGCCGAAAAGAACAGGGACTTATTCTTTCATCATTCCTTGTTTTATTAACAGTATTGCTTCTAGAACCGTTGTATCATTCATTCATCGCATATGAATTACTACTCAGACAGCTCAAATAACCGTTGCAGGCAAAATCAATTACGAGTTAATAAACTCCCATATGCATCCACAGTGATAGATGAACCATCTCAACCAAAACCATAAGGTACACTCCCTCACTCAAATGCCCGTTGGGCTTGAAGACTGGTTAGTTTGCACAGGCTCCCCCATACCGTGTGCTGGGTTTCCATTACGTGGGTTTTTGAGGGATTTTGAGGTTGCCAGGATTCGAACCCGTGACCTTTGGTCATACTGACTCTGATACCATGATAGATGAACCATCCCAACCAAAACCTTAAGGTGATGGTTAAGGCCCAACTATTATTAATATACCTAATACACAGAACACATGAATGATGAAACCTACCACTCAGACATATAATACAGAAATACAGAAATACAGAAAGCCGTACTTGATAAGATGGAGGCTGTCTTCCTTCCCATGGAAACCAGCATGCGGAAAGTTGTATACAATACGATCAAACCTCCGCATTGTAAGATCAGTGTCCCATTTCATTCTGGTTGCATCAACCCCATGAATAACAGATGCTCCTAGCCGTAGTAGCGCCTTCACGTTAGATCTTGCCTTCCTGTACTTCTTTTTCAAAGTATCTGTTTCAATGGTGCAGTTGAGCATCCTCCAGTCAAAATCAATGCTAAACAGCTAAAGACACTTAAATATACAGACATAACAGTAAACGTTCAGCTAATGCAGCGTAAATTAACACGTTCAGTCATACTCCGTATTCATCATTTACTATAAAACAATCAATGTTCAGTCATCTTTGTTGCAGACCTATTTTCCTGTCAAGGAATGCCAATTTCCGATCATACTCTTTCTCCGGCCAATACCCTTTTTCACAATTTCCCCTCGGTTTTCTTGTCAAATTTCAAGGCGCGGGAGAGATCACATAAACGAACAATCAAACATACAAACATTTCTTTGAAAGAAGCATGGATGATCACAATCTAACCAATTACACCAGTAACAAAGATTCATCAACCAATTCAAATGCACAAATATACAAAAACCAGACACAAATTTAACCTAACTGAATAAAAAATTCAGAAACATTGAGCCCTAAAGCATAAACCTTGGGGGGAAAACCTTATTACTTAGTGTTCCATGGTAAAGTTTGCATCTTTCACAAAAAAACATGTAACCCTTGTTACACAACCGTGTTACACCCGACACTTCACTTTGGTCATGTGTTACGTGTCCGACACGCTTTTAGACCGAAAAAATGGTTTATGTACAGTTCCATGGTAAAGTTTGCACCTTTCACAAAAAAACATGAAACCCTTGTCCCACAATCAAAAACAATGTCGAAAAAGCAAACAATCCAACTAGCCCCAACTTCTGTTACTCTCGACACTTCACTTTGGTCATGTGTTACGTGTCCGACACGCTTTTAGACCAACAAAATTGTATATGTACAGTTCCATGGTAAAGATTGCATCTTTCACAAAAAAAACATGAAACCCTTGTTAGTTACACAATCAAAAACAATGTAGAAAACACAAACAATCCAACTAACCCCCACCCGTGTTACTCACGACACTTCACTTTGGTTATGTGTTACGTGTCCGACACGCTTTTAGACAATTTTTTTTTGTAAATGTACAGTTCCATGGTAAAGTTTGCATCTTTCACAAAAAAAACATGAAACCCTTGTTAGTTCCACAATCAAAAACAATGTAGAAAACACAAACAATCCAACTAGCCCCAATCTGTGTGACTCTCGACACTTCACTTTGGTTATGTGTTACGTGTCCGACACGCTTTTAGACAATTTTTTTTGTAAATGTATAGCTCCATGGTAAAGTGTGCATCTTTCACAAAACAACATGAAACCCTTGTTAGTTGCACAATCAAAAACACTATAGAAAATACAAACCATCCAACTAGCCCCAATCTCTCTGTTACTCCGACATTTCACTTTTATGTGCACGACACGGCTTTATACAATTTTTTTTTTAAAAATGTACAACTCCATGGTAAAGTTTGTATCTTTCCCAAAAAAAAGATCAAACCCTTGTCCCACAATCAAAAACAATGTAAAAAATTCGAACAATCCAACTAGCCCCAACCTGTGTTACTCTCGACACTTCACTTTGGTCATGTGTTATGTGTCCGGCACGCTTTTAGACAATTTTTTTTGTAAATGTACAGTTCCATGGTAAAGTTTGCATTTTTCACAAAAAAACATGAAACCCTTGTTATTTACACAATCAAAAACAATGTAGAAAACACAAACAATCCTAACTATGTTACTCAACACTTTACTTTAATCGGGTATCGCGTGCCCAACACTTAGACACTTCATTTTAAACCAAAAAATTGAAAATGTCGCAGAAAATAACCGTATCCGATAATAACCCAATTCTGAAGCATAAATTACCCAAAAAGAATGATGATCAACCCATTAAAGATTGTAACTTTAAGCAAATCCATTTACAACAAAAAATTTAAAAAAACTTAAGAAGTATGGTAATTGGCAAGTTAAGTATACCATAAGTGTCGAGAGAAGTAGCAGTAATGTTGGAAGCAGAACGAAAAGAAGTAGCTAAAGAGAGTGAAAAGGAGAAATCTCCATCACCAACAATTAGTATTTGATGATTTGATGAGTAATGTTTTATCCATTTCTCTGTTTCTTGTTCTTTTTTATGGACTTTTATGGACACCATTGTTGATTTGTTGTTAGTATATCCACAAATTGTTTAAAAATGGAAATGAAGTTCAAAATTGCTTGATTTTAGGAGTCACGGAGTCATGGACTCAAGGTCAGTAAAAGTAAGACCAAAGGTCACACGATCACACCTTGTTCAAGTTTTTCATCTTCTGGGCCTATGTAGAGTTGTTTTCGGGTCGGGCAGGCTTGGCCGAGTTGGGAGAATGTTTGACCCTGGGCATGTGGATGAAGGACGGGTTTGTGTAAACTTTTTAATACTAAATAGGCGGGACGAGGATTGGTCGAGTTTGGATTTCGTGACCTGGGCTAGGGCAGGGACGGGGGCGCGCTGATGGCAAGCTCTAGGGTTATGTACTTGCATCTATTGTCCTAGGGGTTAGTGTTGACAAATGGGTTGATTTAGGTGGTCATATCGCGTCGGTTATATATTTTATTTCGGATTTAAGAGTTAGTTTCAAATGGTAAGTTGTCGGGTCAATTCAGGTCGGTCACTTCAGATTGGCTTATTTAGCTGTTCTAGAGCATTGAAATCGAGTCTAAATATATATGTTTGGCTAAAAGCCCAAAAACCCGCGTTATCTATATATGTCAGTATAATTTTACACAGGTTCTAAGCTAGTCTCGATAGGTCATTAGACAAACCATATTACTTTCAAATTGAATAATGAAAAGTGAAATAAAAATTATTAATAAAGTCCACATGCCTTAAAACTCATAATTTAAAACTAGTCCACCCAAGTGACCCAACCAAAGGAAGACCTCAAGAACTTTAACAATACCAAATTACCAACCCACCCAAATAATCTCCCCTATAAAATGGCAAGACCAAAACCCATGCTATCATCTCATATTAATACAAACCCAAAAAAAATACAGTAAAACGATTTTACACTAATATAATTATAAAACAGATCAGTAATATATCTGTTTTACGATAAATTTGTATAATAATGATAGGAAAGAATAATAATGTTAAGAAGAGCATTAGTATTATTCTACTAGTGTTGGTTTACGTAAATGTAGCTACAATGGCAGCTCCAATGTTGCCTACCGGTTCTTCAGAGTTGCCTCCCGGTTTCGTTCCGAAGAGGCCACCGGGTTATCCGGTGCCTAAGCGCCATCCCTTTACCCGAAAATGTTCTCTTGTTGGCCAGTCATGCGGTAAAACGGTGGCTTGTTGTAGGCCGTTGGATTGCTCCTTCGGTTTGTGCATGCCTCCATAAAATGTGGCTAAGCGACGGGGCTTAGCGTCACCCGTCAGTCCGTTTTTCTTAAGAAGGATGCTGAAAAATTTTTAGTTAAAATTTTCGAATTTGTTGTATTTCCCTATTGTATTATGGCTTGTTTGCATTGTACTCAAAGTTGCTAAATAGCATTATAATAACTATTATTGAATGCTTTTATATATGTATTTCTTTTCAATCCCGCAAATTACATTGAAAAATAAAACATCAAGGATATGTTGTCACTTTGTCACCATAAATCCATAATATACTACCAATCTACCATTACACGTTGCAAACGTATTCATTAGGTCAGATTCGGATCGGACCAGTTCAAATTTCTCATACATTCGGATTAATTCGAGTTGTGCCATTCTGGGTCGGTTTCGGGTCAAACGGGTTACGTTATTTAAGTGTCACTTACACGGATAACTCGGTGCTCGGGATTTCAAAAATGTTCGTAAATGATACAAACGTTTTCAGGGTCAGATAAAACAATCACAATTTTTTTGAAAAGCAACAGTGCACATTTAAGGGTGTCGGTATGCAATAAACGAGTTTCGGAAGAAAATTGGGCACTCCTTACAAATAGATTAATACATCTTATTTAGGGTTGAAAATTGAATACGACAACTAATGAAGCGACACTTAGATACGTGGTGGAAAAATCGAGAGGAAAAATAACATGACCCGGTAAGGCCTCCCAAACGTCTCAAATATAAGTGTATAATACACGGTTTTCGGGCTTTCGGAATTCCGGAACAAAAATGTCCATGAATCATACGGACAGTTCCTTGGATCAGATACAACAACCACACAAACGGCTCAAATTTAAATGCATAATACACTTTTTTCCAAATTTCAGAATTTTGGAATAAAAATGTTCATAAATTATCACAAACGAAGTTATGGCGATGCTTAATACCCATAATACTCTTTTAAAAAAAAATACCCATAATACAAGCACATGACCCATCATTATATTACTACACACTCCTAATGGGAGGAAGTTTCTTAGTTAGACAAACCATATTACTTTTAAATAAAATATTAAAATAAAAATTGATTAATAATGTGCACATGCTTTAAAACTTATAATTTTAAATTAGTGCATCTAACCAAAAGGAAGGCCTTAAGAACTTTAACAATACCAACCCACCCATGTAATTTCCCTATAAAATGGCAAGACCAAAACTCATGCTCTCGACTCGACAAAGATGATTTTACGCTAATATAATTATAAAACATATCTAAATATATACATATTAATAACTAAAATTGATTACTTAGAGATCTATTTTACGATAAATTTGTGTAATAATGACGGAAAAGAATAATGTTAAGAAGAGTATTAGTGTTATTTTACTAGTATTGGTTTATCTATTACTAGCTACAATGGTTACTCACTGGTTCTTCGATTACGCCGTCTGGTTATGTTCCGAAGAGGCTACCGAGTTATCAACCGATTCAACTGATAAAGCGCGATCCCTTCATATGCAGATGTTCTCTTGTTGGTCAGTCTCGCGGTAAAATTGTCGCTTTTTTCAACCCCTTGGTTGCTCTTTCTGCTTCTGAGCTGAGCTGAGCTGAGCTGAGCAAAAACCGTCAGTCCGTCACCTCCCTAACAAAGGAAAATGCTGAAAAGTTTTTAGTTAAAATTTTTGAGTTTATTACCTATTGTATTATTGCTGACTAAAATCGTAGCACTGTTTTTGTAATATCATTGCTTCATTGCTTGCTTCTTTTATTGCTCTACCTTGTTCTCCCTCCGTGTTTGTCATTTGTTTACCTTTTAATACGATCTCACAGTGGGTAAATAAATGACGGAGACTGAACGAGTACATACCATTGCCAGACTACGAGTTGGGCAGGCTGAGTAATACTTGATCCGTGTTCATGCAGGTTGGGTTGAACCCGAGGTTTAAATGGGCTAGCAAAAAGAGCTAGAACGTGTCTGGTGCTCCACGGGTTAAATATCACACATGAGACTAAGACAGAGTACATAAAATCCAAATAAACGGATATTATTTGATCCGTTTTATTCTTAAAACGAGTATTCACGAAAGGTAGGATTGGACATGGCATGGCATGATATTTGTGTCTAATCACAAAGAGCAAAACTATTACGTAATTCCACTTATACTTTTTTTTTGTCAATAAAAGGACGAGCGTTTTATTTGGTTAAGCACAATATTTTGAGTAGACAAATTTATTTAAAATTCTCAATCTATCACTCAAAAATAATCGAGACGGAAAGAATAATCCGTAATGGATATTTGGCTATTGCAAAAGGGGTTGTACGCCCTCTTCGTAACCATCATAGTGGCGACAACACTCTCAAAACTACGGGGGAAGAAGCTGAAGCTTCCCCCTGGACCGCTGCCAATTCCCATACTCGGGAATTGGCTGCAGGTTGGGAACGACCTCAACCACAGAAACCTCTTGGACTTTGCCAAGAGGTTCGGAGACATACTACTACTACGAATGGGAGTTCGTAATGTAGTAGTGGTCTCCTCCCCGGAACTAGCCAAAGAGGTACTCCATACCCAAGGAGTTGAATTCGGGTCTAGGCCTCGAAACCTAGTCTTTGACATCTTTGCCGATAAAGGGAAAGATGTCGTTTTCATCGAGTATGGCGAACACTGGAGGAAAATGAGACGGATTATGACGGCCTTGTTCTTTACCAACAAGGTGGTACAACAGAACAAGGCCAATTGGGAGGAGGAAATTAGCAGGGTGGTTGATGATATTATCATCAACCACCCTGAATCCTCCTCTACTGGTATTGTAATACGTCGTCGTCTCCAACTCATGATGTACAATAACATGTACCGTCTCATGTTTAACCATCGGTTTAATAGCGAGGACGACCCTCTTTACAAGAAGCTCGTATCAATGAACGCCGAGCGAGGACGTTTGTCTCAGAGTTTCGACTACAATTATGCCGATTTTATACCGGTTTTACGCCCTTTCCTTCAGGAATATCTCAAGTTATGTACACAAGTCAGGGATATCAGATTGAAGCTGTTTAAAGACTACTTCGTCGACGTTCTCCGAGAGTAAGATATTATTCCCTTTATCCTCCGCATGTATAACATTATAAAACCGTCTCACGCAATATTACCCCTGCCTGGCTGCCTAAGAACTAAAATTCTTAACCTGACATAAAGTTAACGGGTTAGGGTGTGTTAAAACATCGCAACCATCTATGTAATCGGGCTGAGTCACTGATTACTGTCGCGAATTGTCATACGTGCAGAAAATTAGAAGGAACAACGGGATCAGAAGACATTGAACACAAATGTGCCATTGCTCGGATCTTGGAAGTCGAAAATAGAGGAGAAATTACTGAAGAAAATGTATTGTTTCTAGTCGGAAACGTAAACGTAGCTGGTGAGTTAAGTTAAACATAATTTCCGAGAGTGCAACGAGCTGAATTGAATTAATTGGAGTACAGCTTACTTGAACTAAATTGAGTGGAATTGAGCTGAAGTGAATTTAGTTGAATTAAAAGCTGATTTTGTTAATAGATTAACTGAACATAATTGATTGAACATAAATAAAACTTAACGTAATACAACTAAGAAAAACTGAAAGAAGCTGAAATTAAGTCAGAAAGAACAGGGTCAACGCTGATTGGTGCAGTCTTTAGCAGTGGGGTTTTTAGGGGTGTAGGGGTTCACCCGCACCCCTTTGTTCGAAAATATTTATAAACTAGTTTCAATAAGGTTCATCGAATATTTGGTGGTGTAGTGGTTAGATACTGAAATTCTACAAATTTGGTCACAAGTTCAACCCCCATGTACGACGTTTTTGCACTTTTTTCTCATTTAGTAATTTATTGTTATTTAATGTTCTAATATCATATTATTGGGTTACAATTATCTGGATTATATTATAAAATGTACTTTTTTTCTCATTAAAGAGCTATATATTTGCAAATTTATACAAAGTATTTTATTTAAAAATTATTGAATTATTTAGAACCAATTTTTTTAATTTTGTGTTTTACTCTAGCCTCACAATTTTATTGGGTTTAAATTTTAGTTCATATCGTCGAAATAATTGTTAAGTTTTTGCGCCCCTGTGATCTAGTCCTGGATACGCCTCTGGTCTTTAGCGAATGTTACTATGTTAGTAGTCCGAACCGGCGAACACTAATGAGTTGAACTAAATTGAACGTTAACAGCAATCGAAACAACAACGTGGACAATCGAATGGGGAATAGCGGAGCTAGTGAACCACCCCGAGATTCAGACAAAGTTACAAGCAGAGCTAGACGACGTGTTAGGCAACGGTCACCAAATAACCGAGACAGACACACATAAATTACCTTATTTACAAGCCGTGGTGAAAGAAACATTGAGGTTACGGATGGCAATCCCGTTACTAGTACCTCACATGAATCTGCAGACCGCTAAGCTAAGCGGCCGCTATGATATCCCTGCTGAAAGCAGGGTATTGGTTAACGCGTGGTGGCTTGCGAACAACCCTAAACATTGGAAAAACCCGGAAGAGTTTAGACCCGAGAGGTTCTTGGAAGAGGAGTCGAAAGTCGAGGCAAATGGGAATGATTTTCGATACCTTCCGTTTGGAGTTGGTCGAAGAAGTTGCCCTGGTATTATCCTCGCTCTGCCTATTATCTACATTACGATTGGCCGATTGATCCAAAACTTCGATCTTTTTCCCGTTCCCGGCCAGGCCAAGGTCGATACTACTGAGCAACGCGGTCAGTTCAGCTTGCAAATCCGTAACCACTCCACCATTGTGCTTAAACCCAGGGCTTAACGCGTAAGGTTTGTATGTCAGTTTCGTGTCTTTTGTATTTACTTTTCACTATTATTACCTGTATCGGGTTCAGAATATGTACAATCCACAATTGCAGACGGAATTTATCCTAGAATCTCGAGGATACACCATCAACTTAATGACTACGGAGTAGTGCCTATATTACAGTGAGATGTTTACACTTACTTTATTTTTACTTTTCACTATTATTGCATGTACCGGGTTCAGAATATGTATAAAATCCACAATTGCAGACGGAATTGATCCTAGAATCTCGAAAATTATCGGGTTTCTAGAATAAATATATGATCACTACGCCACCATCAACTTAATGACAACGGAGTACAGTCTCTGTTATAACAAGATGTTTACACTTACTTTATTATGTTATTAGGTTAACTATACACCTAAAAAACTTCTTTCGCATTGGTTCAATTTTGCCTCCCAAATACCGCGAAGCTTCTTAATTGGGTTGCCCCGTCAATTAAGGAGGTTCCCTGTTATTCGGGACGTCTCTAGTTTTAGGGAACTTTTCCAAATTGAAAGGCGAATGTGACACAACCATTAACCATATGACAAGAATTGCCGGGGAACGATAAATAAAAAAGTTAGTGAAAAATGACGTGGACGAATGTAAATGACAACGGGAAATTACGGGGAGGTTGATTGATGTTGTTGCTCACTTACAATCCTGGTCCAAAATAAACCCTATGATACATGTTACATATGTTCGAACCTCATTTACTTAATCATTTGTTTACCATTTTTACAAATTACGATTTTATTTTACGTATTTTAACCCACATTTTATCTTTATTTTAACCGAATTTTTAGCCAGAGTTAATATTAGTTACTAGTTTTGGTATTTAGTATTTGTTTGCGTGAAATAAACATAATACTTCCTCCATTCATATTCAACCTACATATATTCCTTTTACATCCATTCATATCCACTCTACCACTTTCCTAAAAAAAGAAAACAAAATGACTAAACTACCCTTATGAAAACCATTTATCTACATAAAATGTCACTACATGGCCCACCTATAATCCTCCATCACACATTTAAATTAATAAAAAAACATCTTACACACTTCCAAATGTACTTTTAATAGTTTTTTAATATCTTTCTTAATATTTGTGCAAAAAGCATATGTGCGCTTTGGATTCGAACGGAGGAAGTACTTTGGTAAATATGAAGAGCTAGGATCCATATTGAACGGTCGTATATTTGTGCAAAAACATAAAGGCATCTTAAATAATATAATCGGGAATTAGCACCCAAAAAAATATATAATCGGGAATTATTATATGAAACGGTCTCAACTGTAAGATGGTCCATCCTTTTTTTTTCAATAATAAATAGAGGTTTTGACATAAAAATAACCCTTTTATTGTCATCAATAAATGAATGAGTTTTTATAGAAAAGAGTCGGTCTCTTGGCATGAAACCGTTTTATTCGAAAATCTATCTCTATAAAAGGGATAGAATTTAAGGGATTCTGATTGGTTCCTTGAAATAAGGAACGAAATCACCCACTACTTTTTTGTTTGATTTAATTTCCGTAACTTTTAAATTCAGAATTCACATTCCTAATTACGTAATCGATTGCAGTATTACATTTCGTCATTGTCATAATAAAATACGATACGATCAAATTATTGTTCATCGAAAATATAAATAACAGTATACAACGTTTCAATAAAATACGATATAGAACGGTCCAAAAAATAAATCTGAAAAACAAAAAATTACAAACACGAAAAATAATTACAGTCCAAAAATTAAATTACATTTTATTCTCCAATTTTTCAATCAAATCAAATACAAATTAAGATACCAAACAAAAATACGGTAAAATACGGTATACAACGGTTCGATATATATCAAAATGATTACATTTCGCCAATGTCGTAATAAAAATCTCGTATATTAGAAAAAATAAAAATCATGTAGAATAGGGGCCACCATGGTCTTATACATAATTAATTACATTCTCTCAAACTTTCATCAATTAAATAAGTTGCCGTCTATAATCACATAATAAAATACGAAGTCCTCCAAAGTCATCCCTACTTCAATTTCAGCGGCAAAAATCAAATCTTTGATGATGACCGATAATAAATAAATTAATTAAATGGATAAATTAAATATAATAATATGAATGTAAACGACAAGACTTTATAGATGGATTATAGATTAAAAAAGGTTTTCAATATGACATTAACATGCAGCAAAAAAATGATTAAATTAAGTGACGATGATAAACATGAACAAATAGTGCATATTATCAAATGTAATAATGGCATATAAAGCAGCGAAAATTATAACATTTCCAATATTGAAAATCAACAAAATAGTTTAGAGTTGGAAATCGACACAAATATTTATCACCGTCTAAACTATACATTAAAAAGATTTATATAGCAATTATATTTTCAGATCTATATATTTTTTTTTTCGGCTACTATCCATATTATGTTTAAAACGGACCAATTCTACTTCTCGTGGGTATATAGGACAAATATTTTACTTTTATCTTATTATCCTACATATATATTTGACCCCTCTTAAACTTAAACGGATAGCGTCTCCCAAAAAAAATTTGTGTATATTTATAGTGTCGAGCTAATGCGTTGTTTTTGCTTACGTCTAAGTTAAACATCTAAATGCTCTTCAGTTTTTAAATAGATATAACTGTAATACTTAAATTATATTTTTATTAAATATATTGAACTCATTAATTTCTTCATTTTAATAAAATTTAACCCGTGCATTTTTTGCACGGGGTAAAACTAGTTTGTGTAATATAATACTAGTAGTTAGTTTATCATTTTTATTTAATTTTATATTTTTCTTTTTAATTAGTTTTTATTTTATTTATTATTAATGTAATGATGAGAGACGGTTTCTGAATAGACGTACGGCTTCGGTTAGATTCAAATCATGTGGGGAACAAATTCTATCAACGTACTAGAATTGTGGTGTGCAGGTTCTTCTAGAAAAGGTGCTAATTGTGGCTCATAAATGAAGTGACAGCTGAGTGTAACAATTGATCTAGAGTTCTAGAACTTTGGGTTAACCTTATCAATTAATACTCTCTCTGTATATATTCGAGCGATAAGTTTCTCTTGAAACGTCTTACAATTTCTTTACTTGCTTTTTTAGTTGTGTTATGTGAGATATCACAAGCTGTAACAAAAATTGTCCATGATAAATGATAATTTGTATATTTTGGAAATCTAAGTGTACACCTATACAAATTAATTATACTACTCCCTCCATTCTTTTTACGGTCCGGATTCTCTCCATTACCCGAAAAGAAATGGACCTCCATTACTTTTAAACGGTCCGGATTAAATCTTGAGACGATCTAGCGGTTGTAATTATTTCATAAAAATAATGTTTTATTGGATGGATAGAGAAAATATATTAAAATAAGTGTGTATTAGAGAGGTAATGGAGAGAAAGTAATGGAGAGGATCCAAATTCTTCTTTTTATATCACCCCATTTCATTATTCACGTTTGCCGATGTTCATTTTGTTTTGATTATATCTTTAGCTACATACTACTAAAAATTATAAAAGTTTGATATTCTTAATCCTTTTATCAAGACAATCCAAAAAAGATCTCACATGAATATATTTCCGTGAACGGATTGAGAGAAAACCGACGTTGAATAGTCGATTGTGAATAGTGTCAAAACAAAAGTGGGTGATATAAAAAGAATGGATGGAGTGTATCTTTTTAAATCAATGACAGTATGGCAGTGTGTGATACATTTGACATTTTGATCATAGATCGCTAGATGTAAATATAGTTTTGGTTGAAGTATAAATTTATAGAACTAGAATATAGTGATTTACCGTACAATAAGCATGCCTTACTTATGATATTTTGGAAATTGTTAGAAGGGAAAAAATCAAGCTAAATTACCAAAAAATATAATATATCTAATTATTACAATTTGATTTAATGTATATAAGTAATATACTTTTATAAATATGTAAATCTCTTAAAATTGCATGCCTGAATAAACAGTAAAAATAATTTTGTTATTAGTGAATTTGCTTTAATAACACTGGATATAATAGCAAAGTAAAAGTAAAATAAAAGTAACAACGGAAATAGTGAAATTGTCAATATTAATGCGACAACAATGAAAGTTCAATAATTACAGTGGGAGTAGTGAAAGTAACGATAATAATAACGAATGTAATAAAAGTAACAATATTAACAATAAAATAAAATATATACAAACAATTAACTAACCATTCGATTTAGGTAAAATTAATAGCGAGGGAAGTGAATTTGTCTCATAATTTATTTCATCTTAATTTTAAAATAGGTCAAAAAAAAAATATTAATAATAAATTTATGAGTTATGCAACTTTAAAGTAATTTTATTTAATTGAAATAAATATTAATGTTAAATAAAGGTAGCCCGTCGAAAATCGGGCACCAATACCAGTGCTAATAACAATACTGAGAAACATTTTTAAAAATCCCAATATTAAATTGCATCAATACTATTTAGACAATTATCTTATAAAATTTGCCATTAGATTTTGCTTGAATTTATTAGACACTGTTATTTTTGGTTAAATGAGTTATATTGAATAGAATTTGTTGAGATAAATAAAGCTGGAAACCTGAAATAAGTTGAACTAAATTGAATACTACTATTTAACCAACCTAATTTTAAAGCGACTATATCCGTTTTAAAAGAGTTTAAATACAAATCATATTAATCATACTTCATTTTAGTGTGTCTCATACTCATTCAATTGTTTGTTTTTCTATTTTAAGAATGTTTTTGATGAACAACTCGTTTATTCGCACTTATCCTCTAATAGTTAGTTTATTTATGTTTTCTTGATCGTTATAGGTAAGTCAAAGTTAAATAGATTATCGAGTCGAAAAAGTACTAAAATTATCCAAATAAATTGAATATTATTTTTAATTTTACTCATATAAATTCAGTATAAACTCAGCATATTATAGTTTTAAAACCGACCCGTATATTTCTCTTTGGGTGAGTGAAATTAGTGGGTAAAAAAAGGGTAGTAATGGGTTGAAAAGTAAAACTAAAGAAGGTTGAACACTCACTTATCAATCAATATCAAGAATTAATAATAAATATACTCATATCTAGAATTATTGGGCATTTAAATATTAAAGTTTCTAGAAATCATGGGTCCATTTCACATTTAAGTGATTTAACAATTATTGGTTTCCCTTTAGAAAATTTCTAGCTCCTGGAGTTTTCGAAAGCGTGTTTCTATTCCAATTGTTTACATTTGGTGGAAAGACTTTTTCTTTCCTAATTTAACTAGTACACTACTTGCTAATTTAGTCGTATGTCCATAATTAAATTACAAATTTACACTATATTAAAAAATTCAGTAGGTTTTTTGAGAGATCGCCTCTCAATAAATTTATTGATAGACTATTGTACAATTTATAATAGTTAAAATTATGATTAAAGATAAAATAAGTACATTTATTATGTAAATAACTACGAAATTACTATGCTACGATCAATGACAAAAGGGTTATAAAATATAAATAAAAGGGTACAAAAGAATAATCTCTCAATAATTTATTAAAAGACCGTCTATCTCAAGTTTTAGCGTAAAAGATTCACACATTTTTAAATTCTCATGCGTTAACTTTTTGTTTAAGCAATATTCTACTGAACAATTTTATTTTCTAATTTAATTAGTGTTTACTTTCTATATTTTTGTTATTAAACAATATAAAATATCATGCAGTTGCACGAAAACTACACTAGTATTGATTAATTGATTAATGATTAATAAAGTCTTGTTCAAAGTATAGGTAATCAAAATAAAAGATAGACTAATTATGAATGTCAATATAATTAAGTACTAAGAAAGTACTTCGTAAGAAGTAACATAAAAATAAGCACTCATTGTCTCATTAATTAATATTAATCATAGTACTGGCTTAGAAGTAAGAACATAAAAGTAAATGAGTTCTTTATTTCAGACATACTATTTCCCGTCTGATATAAAACAAATTAAATACAAAGTATATTGATTTGACGTTAAAATGTTACTATTATTTTATGAAAATATTACCATTAATTTTAGAGTAAAAAGTAACAATTTTATTTATAACATTTATCATTAAATGATTTAATTTTATTAAAAAATAATAATATTTAATTCGTATTATTTCAAACTGCGTATAACCAGACTTATTGAAAAAGAAATACTTTAGGACTACGTAGTGTAGATGTGTACCACTTAAAACTTGTACCAAATTACCAATAATTACCAATAAATTGCGTGGTTGTCTCTTAGTTTCAGTAGTAGTTCTCTGTACGACGATTTCATCTCGTGTTTTTTTTTTGCAAAATGTGATCATTTTGTGGTAATAAGTGATCATTTTTTGATAAATAGTGATCACTTTTGAAAAACAAATCATTTTTTAAACAACAAAATGGTCATTAATTAATCAAAAGTGGTCACTACTTATTAAAATATAATCACTTTTTTACTGGCCGCGTGCCAAATGGATTAATTGCGCGGGACGAATGGATATTAGGTGCCAAATGGATTAATTGGGCGGATCAATTTAGGTTTAGTTTGTCGTACCTATCGCTTTAGGTAGAGTCATTTTGAGTTTTAAATTAATTTCGTATGTCAGTTCCGGGATCATTTCGAGCTTGAGTTATTTTCAATCCGATCATTATTTGATAGTATGAAATATCTTAGACCATGTGATTTTTTGATCAAGGGTTTAAAAATTATACATTCTAGAATCTTAAACCATTCTAGAATCGAACAATTGAACAAACAAGTAAAATCCAAATAGAACTCACTCGTAATAATCTCAATTCTAAATTCTAAAATATGACAGATAATATCCGTCATAAATTTTAAACGGATAGTATTCGTATTCACTTGACTAGATAAAGACCCGTCATTTATAATTTTCTATGCATTTTTATTTTTACCTTATCCGCCAATAAATAAATGATATTTGACCCGTCACATGATATATTTTCCGTCACAAGGTCGACTTTGGCCCTGTTTTTTTCGGCTCAAACGAATTGAATTGAAATAATTGGAGTAGAACTTAATTAACCTAAATTGAGTGGAACGGGATGTAGTAAATTTAGTTGAATTAAAAGTTAGTTTTGTGAAAAAATTAACTAAAACATAATTGATTAAACGTAAATAAAACTTAATAAAATACATCCAAAATTTTTTTAAAAAGGTGAAATTAAATCAGAAAAAACAGAGCGTTCCTGATCCAAATATGTATAGCCAAAACTAAGTGGTTGACGTACAACCGCACAAAACTAAAGATAGAAAAGATAAAGTCAATTAATTATCTAAACGCGCGAGTGCATTTTTCAAGGATCATTCGGTGCAACTTGTTTTTTTCAATCACAAATTCTCTAATAGAAATATCTGTCGCAAGCTTGTAACGGGTTAATAAATTCCATTTGAAAAAATAAGGATAAGTCTTTGTGATTATCTATACTCCTTTATTTTTATTTTATCTACCCATGTGGGTGTTATTCGACCGTCATAAGCTTGTAACGGACAAAGAAGACTTATTGTTTCAAAATATCATTCATCTGTCTCGTTTTAGACGAATCATTTTCATCTAATACGGAAAAAAACGACACTAATTCTAACCAAATTTGGAAAAAAAAAGTTATAATGAGCTATGAAATACTCGCTGAATCATTATAATTATATTTAACTATATAATAATCACATAACCCAATCTTATTTATTTTAGTCGGAATTGACTGTTTTGAAACCGGGTTGTGCTCACCTAATAACACGGTTTACAGTAAGTAATTTCCAATCTATACGCAACTAACGGCTAACGCATGGTTTTACGTATTCTCCGACAAACCAACTACCACTACTCCCTATATATAAGAGATAATTGTTCAATTTGTCTAAGCATCACATTTTTAAATAAACTTTCAATCTTATAACTTCAACTCACAAACACTTCCAATAAATCAATAATAATAATAATAATAATAATAATAATAATAATAATAATAATAATAATGGATATTATGCTACTTCAAAAGGGGTTATATGCCCTTTTCGTTGCGGTCGTGGTAGCGGTAACAGTCTCGAAGTTGAAGGGGAGGAAGCTGAAGCTTCCCCCAGGACCAGTACCAGTTCCCATATTTGGGAATTGGTTACAGGTTGGGAATGATCTTAATCACCGAAACCTCTTGGATCTGGCCAAGAGGTTCGGTGATTTACTGTTGTTACGTATGGGGGTTCGAAATGTGGTTGTCGTGTCCTCCCCGGAACTAGCTAAGGAGGTGTTACAGACACAGGGAGCTGAATTCGGGTCTAGGCCGAGAAACCTAGTTTTTGATATATTCACTGGGGGAGGACAAGATATGGTGTTCACCGAGTACGGTGAACACTGGAGAAAAATGAGAAGGATCATGACCGTTCCCTTTTTTACTAACAAGGTTGTACAACAGAACAAGGCCGGTTGGGAGGCGGAGGCAGCGAGTGTGGTTAATGATGTTATTAACCACCCTGAGTCCTCCACCACCGGCATTGTACTACGTAAACGTCTCCAGCTTATGATGTACAATAACATGTACCGTATTATGTTCAATCGTCGGTTTGAGAGCCTCGACGACCCTCTTTACAACAAATTAATTTCCATTGGTGCCGAAAGAGGGAAGCTGTCTCAAACATTTGATTACAATTACGCCGATTTTATACCGGTTCTACGACCGTTCCTTAGGAATTATCTCAAGTTATGTGTAAAAATCATGGACAAGAGATTGAAACTCTTCAAGGACAACTTTGTCGACGTCCGCAGGTACGATAATTAATGTCCGCCCTCACGGCTTTTTCACCCTTTGATTTTCATTTACGTAATTTTGACTGGATAATAATAGGGCGTCATGAGATGATACTCGATGACAGCATGTCAGTGTCATCATCTATCTACTTTCTTTTTTTTGTCAAAACACTTAATTATAATTTTATCAACATTTTTGAAGTTGACAAAAAACAAGTCAAACTTTGACTTTATGAATTTATTAAAAAAAACAAGTTGTTAATGAATTATTATTGTCAAAAATACAGGAAATTATTAGGAACAAAGGCATCAAACAATGAACCAAAATGTGCCATGGATCACATCCTTGAAGCACAAAATCGAGGCGAAATTACTGAAGAAAATGTTATGTACATTGTTGAGAACATCAACATTGCTGGTGAGTAAACTCATAAAACTTTTTGTGTCGACTTTGGCCTTGTTCTTTCGGGCTTAATTTCAGCTCCTTTCAATTTTGGTTGACTGTATTCCGTTAAGTTTTATTTACGTTCAATCAATTATTTTCAATTAATCTCTTCACAAAAGTAACGTTTAATTAAACTCTACTTTAATTTATTCAATTCAGCTCGTTTCAGCCGAAAAGAACATGCCTTTTGTTTGTATGTATTGAGTGTTTATGAACTGAACTAAACTGAATTGAACTGAATGTTAACAGCAATCGAGACAACATTGTGGTCGATAGAATGGGCAATAGCAGAGTTAGTAAACCACCCGGAAATTCAGAACAAGGTAAGGGAGGAGCTAGACACCGTGCTGGGAAAAGGTAAACAAATAACCGAGACAGACACACATGAATTACCCTATTTAGAAGCCGTGGTGAAAGAAACGCTCAGGTTACGTATGGCCATCCCATTACTACTACCTCACATGAATGTGAAACAAGCTAAGTTACGCGATCACGACATTCCGGCTCAAAGCAAGGTATTGGTAAACGTATGGTGGCTCGCGAACAACCCTAAACATTGGAAAAACCCGGAAGAGTTTAGACCCGAGAGGTTCTTGGAAGAGGAGTCAAAAGTCGAAGCAAATGGAACTGATTTTCGATACCTTCCGTTTGGGGTTGGTAGAAGGAGTTGCCCTGGTATTATCCTTGCCCTACCGATCATCGCCATTACCGTTGGCCGATTGGTTCAAAACTTCGAGCTTCTTCCTCCTCCCGGCCAGTCCAACGTCGATACAACGGAGCGACGTGGACAGTTTAGCTTGAATATACGTAATCACTCCACCATTGTGCTTAAACCTAGGGTTTAAGGAAGGCCTTTTCTTTTAATGACTAGGGTTTGGTTCTGTTCTGTAGCTGTTACCTTTGGTGCGCACTGTTAGTGCACATTTAGTGGTTTTTAATCGATTTTCTTTATTTCTTTTATATATTCAAATTTAGAAAAAACAAAAAGTGTCCTTAGTTTAATTACATTAATTAATTCAATAAACAAGAAATGTATTAGTCATTAGCATTATTTAATGTTACGGAATCTCGACTATATCGATTTATGACCTTATCTAAGTGATCGAGGATTGTTATCTACCTTCTCTCTTTGTCTTTTAACAATCGGTTAGAAAAATTATATATCACGTGGGATCAGATGGCAGGTGAATGAGGCCGAATATATAATATATTAATCGATTGTGAAATGAGAAGGTAGAAAAGGAACGGTAAATAGCATTGCTCATCCAAATTTGTAGGTTTTAGTTGGATTGAAGATTATTATTTACAATGAATTGATAATGGCAAATCCCCTGTTTTTTTTTATATTTAGGATGTTAAATGTGAAGTGCAAGAGTGGCAGGGTAAAAGGCAAAAGAGTCACAATATAAAAGGGATGTTGATTCGGGTAGGGTCGAGTCGATTTAGGTTTCAAATAAATTGTATAGATGTTTTGTCGGGTAAGATAAATAAGCGACTCAAATTTTGAGGAGTAATAAAGGATATTTGAGGGGTGCTGATACACGAACGATAGACGAGCCTTGGCCAAAAATGAGGTACTCGTTAAAAATAAATGAATACTTCTAATTAGGAACGAAAATCGAATACGGTAAGTCATTAAGCGACCCTTGACACTTGCGAGAAAAGCTGGAAGGAATAGAATATGACCCGATATGACGTCTCAAACTACTCTAATTTAAGTTTATAATACAGCGGTTTTCGCAATTTCAAGGTCTTAAGGACAAAAACTCATGTAAATCATAAGGACAGTTCCTCGAATAAGATAAAGCGTCCACACAAATTTTGAGAAAAATAGACGACATTTGAGTGTGCTGGTATACAATAAACTCGTCTATGACGAAAATCGAGCGAGTCCTCGTTAAATAAAGATGATAACTTTTTATTCAGGCTAAAATTCCAATACGGTAAATCAAGAAGCGACCCTTAATACGTGGTAGAAGAAATGGGAGCCAAAGAAACATAACCCGATACAACCTCCTAAAATACTCAAATTTAAGTATATAACACACGATTTTTGCAATTAAGGTCCCTGGACAAAACGTCCATAAGTCATTGGGACGGTCACTCAGTTCAACTGAACACACCACACAATTTTTGAGAAGAAACAGATGACATTTGAATGTGCTGGTATGCTAAACTATTCTAGGACAAAAATCATGTCCTCCTTAAAAGTAGATGATTACTTGTTATTTAGAGCTTTAAATCAAACACGGTAACTCAAGATACGGCCCCTGAGACGTGGTAGAAAAAATGGGAAGAAAAAAAATATACCAGGTATGATCTTTTAAACTACTTAAATTTAAGTATATAATACACGATTTTCGAAATTGCAGGATCCCGGGACAAAATCGTCCATAAATCATAGGGACGTTTCCTTGAGCCGGCTAAAGCATCCACCCAAATTTTTAGAAGAAACAAAGGACATTTGAGTGTGCCGATATGTGATAAACTAGTCTTGGACAAAAATCGGATACTCCTTCAAAATAGATGATAAATTATTATTTTGGGGTTGAAATAAAATACGATAACCCATGAAATAACCCAAAAACGTGGTGGAAAAATTGGGAGGAAAAGAAACATTACCCGATACCTGCTCTTACATGACTCAAATTTAAATGCATAATATACGATTTCCATGATTTCAGGGTCACATAACATTAAGTCAATCATATAGATAATTTCTCATGTTAGATAAAGCGGCCACACATTTGACTGTGCACGCACGCAATAAACGAGTTTCAAACAAAAGTTAGCTATTCCTTAAAAATATATACGATAACTTGTTACTTAAGATTGATAATCGAATATTGTAACTCATGAAGCGACCCATGACATGCCGTAAAAAAAGTGGAAGTAAAAGAAACATTGCCAGGTGCGATCTCCAAATCAAACTATTCAATTTAAGTGTATAATACACGGTGTTCCGGATTTTAGGGTCCGGGGACAAAAACCGTCCGTAAATCATGGAGACGTTTCCTCGAGTCAGATAAAATATCCACACAAATTTTGAAGAGAAATGAAAGACACTTAAGTGTGTCAATATGAATCAAATGCCAGTTATATAAAACCTTTTTTAACCGTTGCCAAAAAAAAAAATGTGTCGTTATGGGATAAACTAGGCTTGTACAAAAATCGGAAACTCCTTAAAAATTGATGATAACTTGTTATTTAGGGCTAAAATTGAATACGATAACTTATAAAACTATTTCAACCGTGTTTAAACACTGGGAAAAAGAAACATTATCCATACAAGCACCAAGGCAGCTCAAACATAATTACATAATTTTCGGTATTTCAAATTTCCAGAACAAACTTGAACAAATTATAAAGGGTGCCAAAAATATGATCTCTTTAATTTATGATTAAAGACCCACTTTGAGTTATATTTAATAATAATATAAAATACAAAAAACACTAAAACAAAGATGATTTTTTTTTTTCATTAACTTAGTAAAAATAATCTTCTAAAAGCATTTGTATTCTTGTTTATTTTGTTGGATCGTGTTTGCTTTTGCTGGTTTTAGACCATCCCCAAGCAAGGTCAATTGCTTGCTTGGATCAAGTTAATTACAATTAGTAGAAAATTAGAATTAACTCAAGGGTGTTGAGGTCAATTTGTGACCCAAGGTGGAGCAAATAGACTCACCTATTGACCTCTTATGTGTCAAACTCTCATTGGTTACAAATTAGAAAAAGAAAGAAAAGAAAAGAAAAAATATGGTATTGACTCGATTAAATCGACCTTTTGCTTGGGAGGGTAAAAGAGGGTCAATGTCAATAAGGTGAGATTAAGAGTTAATATGTTATTGACTCAATCAAATTGACATTTTGCTTGGGGATGGTCTTATGAATAGATTCGTAGAGTAGTTATATCCTATGGTTGAAGGCCTGTAAATGATCTTATACTCTAACACGCTCCTTAAATTTTAACATCCTCTCTCCACAAAGTAAAATATTATAACATCGACATGAAGAGGTCAGCGTTACAACCATCCCAACTAACCGTACGTATCCAGCTCTACCGTAGTATTTTCTACCACAATCATTTCATTTTATTAAAAAAAACATGCTCTTTATATAACTAGCCTTTCAACTTAAAGTATAAATACAACAGATGTTTTCTATACAGTGTATTAAAAGATCACATGTTTAAATCTTAACATCCTCTCTCCACAAAGTAAAATATTATAACATCCGACATGAGGAGGTAAGCGTTACAACCAGGTGCGAACCCAGGATTATATGTTTGGGGTTGCGACTTGATCAAGTTATTTACCGTACATATAGTGAGATAACAATTATTACTTATTTATATACTAATCAACTATAATTGGATAGCAAAAATACAACTATTAGGTCAATATTTTTAAATTTGGGACAGCGATCGCCATCCCTAACTACAATGTGAATTTGCTAACCGTATCTAGCTCCACATACCCTAATATTTTCTACCACAATCATTTCGTTTTATTAAAAATTAAAATTAAAAAAACTATACATATGGATTAACCATAGTCCCTACATTCTAGAATCTTAAATCATTCTAGAATGGAACAATCGAAAAACAAGTAAAATCCAAATAGAATAGTTGACGGCTTGACGCACAACCGCACCTTCTAAAGATATCCCCCTAGTCAATTATCTCCACGCGCAAATCGAATAATAGTCGTGCATGGTCAGAGGTCCACTTTCCTCGATCATACATACACTGCACCTTTGTTTTCCCCACTCTCTCGAAAGATTGATTAAACGCGGGTTTAAGTTTAACGTAATTCAATTTTAGTTCATGTTTAAATTTTTGTTTATGAATAAGCGGATTCAGGGACGAAGCTAGGAAAAAAATTGTACCTGGGCCGATTTTTATTTTATGATATATATACTCATTCACTAGGCCGACCTCATACCAATATGTCAATGTCTTTATGATAAATTAAAATTGGAATAAAATCGTATAATACTACTTTGGCGAAATAACTATTGTTGACCAAAAAAAATCTCAATAACAATCTAAACAAATGAAGAAAATTGTTAAAAACTCAAAAATTAAAAATAAACCACGTAGTATCGCCCTACATCCTCGAACCCGTGACCTCCTACAACTATATCAACTTATCAACTCAGCTATAACCACTATGCTAGATGTATCTTATTGAATTTTGTAGCGCAATTATCATTCGTTCTTAAAATGCTAGCCTGGGCCATGGCCCGGCCGGCCCAGGCATAGCTTCGTCATTGAGCGGATTAGTGGATTTAGGACGGTTTAATGGACTATGAATTTATATTCATTCTTTTAGTATCATAATATCGTATTCATAACTGCATTTTTAATGGGTCGGATTCAAAGAACATGACGAAAAGTAAAGAGGTCTTTGACTTGCCTAATAATACGGTTTAAAGTGAGTAATTTTCAATGTATACGTGTTGTTTTCCTTAACCTTTTACAGGAGCTGATTAAACGCGGGTTTGAGATTAATAGAACTGAGTTTTAGCTTATGTTTAGATTTTTGTTTATGGCTAAGCGGATTAGTGAGTTTAGGACAAGTTAATGGATTAAGCATTTATATGTTTTTTCTAAAAATATCGTATGCATAACTGCACTTTTATTGGGTCGGATTCAATGAGCAGGACGACTCGTAAACAACTATTTGACTTGCCTAATTATACGCTTTAAAGTGAGTAGTTTTCAATGTATAACCTTGTTTTCCTTAACCTCTTTACAGGAGCTGATTAAACACGGGTCTGAGATGAATAGAGCCAAGTTTTAGTGGATCTATGACGTTTTATGAACTAAGCATTTATATATTTTTTTTAAAAATACCGTATTCATACCCGCTTTTTTAATGGGTCGGATTCAATAACTAGAAGGACTCATAAACACCTCTTTGACTTGCCTAATTATACTGTTTACAGTGAGTAATATTCAATGTGTACAGAATCCAACTACCACTACTCTCTAGTCTCTATAAATAAGAGAAATTTGTTCAATTTGTTTAAGCATCATATTTTCACATACACTTTCAATCATATAACTTAATTAAACTCATAAACAATTCCAATTAAAAAAACAATAAAAATGGATATCATGCTAGTTCAAAAAGGGTTGTATGCACTTTTATTTGCTATCGTAGTTGCGATAACAGTCTCGAAGCTGAAGGGGAGGAAGCTGAAGCTTCAGCTTCCTCCAGGACCGCTGCCAATTCCCATTTTTGGGAATTGGCTGCAGGTTGGAAATGATCTTAATCACCGAAACCTCTTGGACCTGGCCAAGAGGTTCGGAGATATAGTGTTGTTACGTATGGGGGTAAGAAATGTGGTTGTCGTGTCCTCCCCCGGACATGCCAAGGAGGTGTTACAGACACAGGGAGCTGAATTCGGGTCTAGGCCGAGAAACCTAGTGTTTGATATATTCACTGGGGGAGGACAAGACATGGTGTTCACCGAGTACGGTGAACACTGGAGAAAAATGAGAAGGATTATGACCGTTCCCTTTTTTACTAACAAGGTTGTACAACAACACAAGGCCGAGTGGGAGGAGGAGGCTGCGAGTGTGGTTAACGATGTTATTAACCACCCTGAGTCCTCCTCCACGGGCATTGTACTACGTAAACGTCTCCAGCTTATGATGTATAATATTATGTACCGTATTATGTTTAACCGTCGGTTTGAAAGCGTGGACGACCCACTTTACAACAAGCTCATTTCCATTAATGCCGAAAGAGGACAATTGTCTCAAACATTCGATTACAATTACGCCGATTTTATACCAATTTTACGACCGTTCCTTAGAGGGTATCTCAAGTTATGTATAAAAATCAGGGATAAGAGATTGAATCTCTTCAAGGACTACTTCGTTGACATGCACAGGTACGATATATAAGTGGATAATCTCCGCTTTCACTACCCTTTTGATTTTCGTTAACGTAATCGGGAATTTAATAATGATAAGACGTCATCAGATAGTACTTACGGAAAATACCATGTTAGTGTTACAGTCGAATTTTTGGGTTAGTTAGCGTTTATTAGCAAAATAATTAGGTAATTAGCTTTCATTTGAAACTATTTGGGTCCATGATGTTCACGTCATCACTTTTTATTTTTCATATTCTTAGCTGAAACCGCTAAGAAACCTAGCGGCTTCACTTAGGTGTTTTTTTAAAAATATATATAAAAGGCAAAGCCGCTAAAAATCTTAGCGGCTTACCCTATCAGTACCGTCATATTATAATATACCATGCAAATTTGTTGGAAAAGTTTTGAAACTGGTGGAAGTCTCTTAACTTTTGAGCGGCTTCTCTCTCTTTTTTTTAATAGATACAAATATTTGGACGATGATATTTCGGTAAAGCCGCTATGGTTCTTAGCTGTTTCATGTGAAAATCAGACAAATATAAAAAGGGATGACGTGGACACCATAGACCCAAATAGTATCAAATGAACAGTAATTATCTAATTATTTTGCTATTTAACGCTAATTAACCAAAAAATTCGTCACAGTCTATCTAGATTTTTCTTTTGTCAAAACATTTTTCAAGTTGACCAAAAACCTCAAAATTTGACTTTGAAAAATAAACAAATTGTCATAAATACAGGAAATTATCAGGAATAACAAAGGCACCAAACAACATTGAACCAAAATGTGCCATAGATCACATCCTTGAAGCACAAAATCGAGGCGAGATTACTGAAGAAAATGTTATGTACATTGTTGAGAACATCAACATTGCTGGTGAGTTTATAAAATTTTCTTCACCTCGTCGTTACGACTTTTTTTGTATTACTTACAGAGTGTTTATTACCCGTATACTGAACTAAGCTGAGTTGAACTGAACTGAACTGAATGCTAACAGCAATTGAAACAACATTGTGGTCGATAGAATGCTTTTTTTGTATTATTTACAGAGGGTTTATAACTCGTATACTGAGCTGAATTGAACTGAATGTTAACAGCAATTGAAACAACATTGTGGACAATAGAATGGGCAATAGCAGAGTTAGTGAACCATCCGGAAATTCAAAACAAGGTGAGGGAAGAGCTAGACATCGTGCTGGGAAAAGGTAAACAAATAACCGAGACAGACACGCATAAGTTACCATATCTACAAGCAGTGGTGAAAGAAACGCTCAGGTTACGAATGGCCATCCCATTGCTAGTACCTCACATGAATTTGAACCAAGCGAAGCTAGGCGGTCACGACATTCCGGCTGAAAGCAAGGTTTTAGTTAACGCTTGGTGGCTCGCGAACAACCCTAAACATTGGAAAAAACCGGAAGAGTTTAGACCCGAGAGGTTCTTGGAAGAGGAGTCGAAAGTCGAGGCAAATGGAAATGATTTTCGATACCTTCCGTTTGGGGTTGGTCGGAGAAGTTGTCCGGGTATTATCCTTGCTCTTCCGATCATCTCCATTACCGTTGGCCGTTTGATCCAAAACTTCGACCTCGTTCCTCCTCCCGGCCAATCCAATGTCGATACAACGGAGCAATGCGGACAATTTAGTTTGCATATCCGGAACCACTCCACTGTTGTGCTTAAACCCAGGGTTTAAGGCTATGCTTAAACCCTGGGTTTAAGGTTCATGTTTTTTATTACTCTTTTTCTAATTAGTTTTATTAAATCGATTTTGATTATTTATTTTGTGTATTCAAAGTTGGAAATAAAAATGTTCGAGTTCACTAATTCAATAAACAAGTTGATGACTTTAGTAAATTTTATTATAAAGCTCAAAAACTATTCCACCAGTAATATAAAAAAATTGTTTACCCTTATAGCTAGGGCTTGCATGTTAAAGAGTTCATGTCCACGGTCGACCCGTAGACTAATTCAAGCAGGGAGAGGGAGGAGGTTATCGGATGGGTTACCTGATTTTGTACATAAAAAATGACCGAAGTGCAATATGAGCTAAGTAGGAAAATATGAAGTTTTTGCTAAAATGGTGTTGAAAACCAAACTATTTACCAAAATAGCGCTCATTTCAAACTATTTACCGAAAATGGTTCCACGTCATCAATTTCGATTTTTTAATTTTTTTTTTCAGAAATTCCAAACTTGTCGCTGTCCCAGACAGCGACATGTTGCTTGCCTATTTCGAGATTTGCCGGGCTAACTTCGTCATGTCCGTTCTCCTTACTCCGACCACCAAATGATGAAATACGACCACCGTTCTCATCTCCTCACTTCCCTTATCGTATTCGGATTGTTTTTTGAGCTATTTGCTCCATGGTTTGCGCAAAAAACGACTCCTAATATGGCAGTTCACAAACAATTTTCGTATCGAAATATTCAGAAATTGGTCTCTTATTGATTATCGCGCCGAGTTAGGGTTATACACCCCAAATCCCGAATGGTAAGATAAGGAGGGAGAGTTAGTAAAGCGTCAATGTACCATAGGACGCCACTGTGATACGCAACCAGTAGCCAATATCGGAGCATAATATCATGAGTTGGGACGTAGTAAATGGTTAATGGTATGTCATGTGTGTCTTTTCTTAACCTTCAAAACAGTTAAATCTCACAACAATTTAGGCTTCTCCTTACTAACCCCATTTCGTTATCTTACCATTCAGGCCTTGAGGTGTTTTTCTGTGAGTGTGATTGTGAGTGTGAGTCCGAGTTAATTTCAGAGAGATCAGTCAGACCACGGGTTGTCTCCTTCACAATTTCTCACGAGACTGAGCTAGTTTGTGGGTATTTATTTGTTAGTTTGTTGGCTTATTTTCTTACTGAGTTAATGGGGATTTGGGTGGGAATTTTTGTTGGAATAGTTGTCTTTCATTACATTATTATGAGTCTCAGAGAAGACATTGTATATAATTTAGGAGAGGCTACTCCGTGGGTGTATAACCTCATGTCACGAGCGGACCTACTCCGTCATTAGCGTGTATACTTGCAAGCAACTAGCGATGGGACCTTATCCCGTATGCTGGTAGTAGACATATTTGAAGATAGAGCGAGATCGTGCGAAAAGAAAGCTTGAGAGTTAGCGAAGTCCGGAAGGTGCGAGAACAGGCTCCAACGAATGAGGAATGAAGACTAGAAGAAGATGAAGCAGCAAGTGAAGTGGCTGGCTTTTAGGGAGAGGGTTCATGTCTAAGTATATAGACAAATATAAGCAGCAACCAGTTGGTAACAATCTCATCAAAACACCAATAAGAGACCAATTTCTCAATATTCCGATACGAAAATTGTTTGTGAACGGCCATATTAGGAGTCGTTTTTTGCGTAAACCATGGAGCAAATAGCTCAAACAACAATCCGAATACGATAAGGGAAGTGAGGAGATGAGAACGGTGGTCGTATTTCATCATTTGGTGGTCGGAGTAAGGAGAACGGACATGACGAAGTTAGCTCGGCAAATCTCGAAATAGGCAAGCAACATGTCGCTGTCTGGGACAGCGACTAGTTTGGAATTTCTGAAAAAAATTAAAAAATCAAAATTGATGACGTGGAACCATTTTCGGTAAATAGTTTGAAATGAGCGCTATTTTGGTAAATAGTTTGGTTTTCGACACCATTTTAGCAAAAACTTCAGAAAATATCATGGTTTATTTTGAGTTAAATTGAAATTTGAATTTATATGGAAAGAAGAGGTATTGTTTTGATTTGATTGAAGTTTGGAAGTAATATTATTTTTATATAACAGCTTAAATTTAAGTGTATAATACATGTTTTTGCGACTTTAGTTTCTCGAATAAAATTGTTGGTGAATCATAGAAAAGGTTCATTAGTTGGGATAAAACAATAAATCACACAAAAGTTGAGAAGTAGCAGAAGACATGAAAATTTTAATGCATGTTAGTACGTGATAAATGGGTTTTGGATGAAAATTAGGTTTTCCTTTAAAATATATTAATCCTTCCTATTTAGGGTTGGAAATCAAAAACGATAATTCATCACGCAAATCCTGGGAGGAAGTAGGAAAGTTGGTAGGAAAAGAAACGTGACCCAGTACGCTCTCTTAAACGGCTCAAATTTAAGGGCGCTCTAATAATACGCGCGGTTTTAAGGCCTCTGAGGTCCGGGAACAAAGAAGCTCAAAAATTGCACGGATGGTTACTCGAGTCGGATAAAATGGGCATATAAATTTTCAAAACTAATGGACAATATTTTAGGTAGCCGGTATACTATAAACCAGTTTCGGCCAGTAATCGTGTAAATGTGATGTATAGTTCGTTTTTGGGTATGAAATCGAATAAGACACCTCGTAATGCGATTTTGGGCATGTGATATGAAAACCGTCAGAAATATAATGGTGGCCTGCTCCGACCACTCGAACGACTCAAATTGAAGTGTATAATACACAGTTTTTAGGCTTCTGTAGTCCCGAAACAAAAAACATCCGAAAATCACACGAATGGTTACTCGAATCAGATAAAGCGCACACAAAAAAATTCAAAAACAACGGAGGACAATTGAGATTGTCGATATGCTATATACTAATTCTGGCTGAAAATCGAAAATTCATGTAAAAGTGATGTATAGTTGTTTTTTAGGAATGAAATCGAATAAGATACGTCATTAAACATTCTCGGACAGTCGGACATGTGGTTTGAAAGCTGGCAGAAAATTAAAGGTGGCCCGATACGACCACTCAAACGCGTCAAATTAAAGTGTATGTAATACACGGTTTTTAGATCTTTAAATCTCAGAATAAAATATCCGAGAATCGCACAAATATGTAATCAGGTTATATCAACCGTAATTAAACATTCTAGAATCAAAATAATCAAGTAGAATCCAATTAGAATTGAGTCCACTATATGAGTACAAATTTTGCCAAACTGAGTCAGTCGTTGACGTACAACCACTCAAACTATAGAAATATCAATCAACTAGGAAACTCGTGGAATTTATTATTAACATGCCGTCTCCTTCAAGACGGATTATTTCAATCATTTTTATAAAAACCTAATAATATATTATCCCCTTTAAAAAAATAAATTATCAAAATGTAAAATTAATTAAATTATTATAATTATATTTAACCCTAAAATAATCATATAACCCGTCTTTTTTAAAAGACCGGAACGGGAATTTGTAATTTAATAATAGTGGTCCTCCATCTTCCAGCATTCCTACATCACTTCACCAAATGACACGGTTTGTTTAAGCATTTTCAATCTATATAAGTGAAAATTTGTTCAATTTAATTAAGCATCACATTTTCACATACAATTTCAATCTTATTATCAATAAAAATGGATATGATGCTTGTTCAAAAGGGGTTGTATGCTCTCTTCTTTGCTATCGTAGTTGCAATAACAATCTCGAAGTTCAGGGGGAGGAAGCTGAAACTGAAGCTTCCTCCAGGACCGGAGCCAATTCCCATATTTGGGAATTGGCTGCAGGTTGGAAATGATCTTAATCACAAGAATTTCCTGAACCTTGCCAAAAGGTTCGGAGATATAGTATTATTAAGAATGGGGGTTCGAAATGTGGTTATTGTTTCCACCCCGGAACTGGCTAAGGAGGTGTTACAGACACAGGGAGCTGAATTCGGGTCTAGGCCGAGAAACCTAGTGTTTGATATATTCACTGGGGGAGGACAAGATATGGACTCGGTGAACACTGGAGAAAAATGAGAAGGATCATGACCGTTCCCTTTTTTACTAACAAGGTTGTGCAACAACACAAGTCCGACTGGGAGGAGGAGGCTGCGAGTGTGGTTAATGATGTCATTAACCACCCTGAGTCCTCCTCCACCGGAATTGTACTACGTAAACGTCTCCAACTCATGATGTACAATAACATGTACCGTATCATGTTTAACCATCGCTTTGAAAGCGTAGACGACCCGCTTTACAACAAGCTAATTTCGATTAATGCTAAAAGAGGACAATTGTCTCAGACATTTGATTACAATTACGCCGATTTTATACCCGTACTACGACCGTTCCTCAGGGGTTATCTTAAGTTATGCGTACAAGTTCGGGATCAGAGATTGAATCTCTTCAAGGACTACTTCGTCGACGTCCGCAGGTAAAATAATCTCCGATTCTCCACCCTCTACACCTTTTCGCTTTCGTTTGACGTGATTTTGGGTTTAATTATGATATAACGTCATCAGATGGTACTTATCCGTAACACCATCTATCACCAATTATTTGTCGAAGACTTTATTTTAAAATCTATTATTATGAATCAACATTTTTCACGTTAACACAAAAGTCAGAAGTTGACATTAAACAGCAAAAACAAGTTGGAATTAATTTTATTATTATTTCCCATTAAATACTTAATAATGAATAAATAAAAACGGACATTATCCATCATAACCTGAACACGGATAATCTAATTCTCACGATAAGGCAAGTTTCAGGGTAAGACATGTATAAATTTTCAGCTTTTAACGGATTGTATCTGTATTCAATGACAATTTATCGTCAATAAAAACAGGACAAAAACAATGTTTTTAATGAACTATTGTCAAAAATACAGGAAATTATCAGAAATAACAAAGGGATCAAACAACATTGAACCAAAATGTGCCATAGATCACATCCTTGAAGCACAAAATCGAGGCGAAATTACAGAAGAAAATGTAATGTACATGATTGAGAACATCAACATAGCCGGTGAGTTAACTTGTAAAATTTTCTTCAGCTCGTCGGCCGTGGTTACGACTTTGTTTTTATGTATTGTGTGTTTAGGAACCGAATCCTGATGAATTGAACTGAACTGAACTGAATGTTAACAGCAATCGAAACAACATTGATGTCAATGGAATGGGCAATAGCAGAGTTAGTGAACCACCCGGGGATTCAGAACAAAGTGAGGGAAGAGCTAGACAATGTACTCGGAAAAGGTAAACAAATAACCGAGACAGAGACACATAAGTTACCATATTTACAAGCGGTGGTGAAAGAAACAATGAGGTTACGAATGCCCATCCCGTTGCTGATACCTCATATGAATGTACACGAAGCCAAGCTAGGCGGTCACGACATCCCTGCTGAAAGCAAGGTTTTAGTTAACGCGTGGTGGCTCGCGAACAACCCTAAACATTGGGGAAAACCGGAAGAGTTTAGACCCGAGAGGTTCTTGGAAGAGGAGTCCAGAGTCGAAACAAATGGGAATGATTTTCGATACCTTCCTTTTGGGGTAGGTCGAAGAAGCTGCCCTGGTATTATCCTTGCTCTGCCTATCATTTCCATTACCGTTGGTCGATTGATCCAAAACTTCCACCTTCGTCCTCCTCCCGGCCAATCCAAAGTCGATACAACAGAGCAATGCGGTCAGTTTAGCTTGCACGTCCGCAAACACACCATTGTTGTGCTTAAACCCCGAGTTTAAAGCCGATTTCTTTTCAAGTACAGTAATTCAATAAACAAGTTAACGACTTTTCCTTCATTACGTTACGAGTTACGACTATGTTACTCTGCCTCTTCTAATTTCCTTGCTTACTCGTGCCCGACGCTCGACACTCAGAAATGGGTATGACACTTGAACACCTCATTTTGGAACAAAATATGCATATTTTTCAACTATGTTACTCCGACTTTTCTAATTTCCTCGCGTACCCGTGTCTGACACTCGATACTCGGATATGGGTATGACACTTGGACACCTCATTTTGGACCAAAATATGCATATTTTTCAATAAAATAGCCGAGTCCGACACTTGGACACATACACGTAGCCGTGCCGGATATTTCTAAACGACTACGAGTAACATAGTTCTTCAATATAAATAATATAATAGCCGAGTCTGACACTTGGACATGTACCCATGTCAGATGATTTTAAACGAGTCTGAGTAACACAGCGTTACGACAGCAAAACAATGCATTAGTTATCAGCATTAAGATAGTTAAGTCAATATTACAGTACCTTAACATGTACAACTTACAAAACAACGCGAAATTCGTAGTTATATCGACTTAGGACGCAATCCGAATTTGTAGGTTTTACTCGGGTTGCAATTGAAGTTGCTATCGTCCCTGTATCCGTACTTCGTGCAATATCCAGGATACACGGTGCGTATGAACTTGATCTCTTGAATTAGATGTAGACCTGCATCACATCCTATTTTCGGTATATCCCATTGTCCGAAAAAATAGTTTGATTTATGAGTAATGTGTATTTCGCCGTCTTCATTTATCATTTTCTTCGCGTTCCTTACAAAACCTCGAATCAAATTCTGGTTTTTGCTGTGAAAAACAGAAAATATTAACAAGATATGAACATCCACATAATACAGACTTTACAGATTGTAAAATTCTTAATTACCGTAAATCAGCATCACTACTACCAAAGCTTCCGGTATGTGGGAAATTATAAATGATGATGTCGAATTGTAAATTCCCGAGTACAGAATGTCGAATCATAGTTGTGGCATCAACGCCGTGGATGAGCGTGCAACCGCGGGTCTCTAGCTCTCGCTTGTGAATCGGGAACTTGCGATAATGTTCTATCAAATACTCTACAAATTGATTCAAAAACATTTTTAACCGGTGTTAGTTCAGTGGTAGCTGAGTTAATCCTTGAAAAATTTGCAGGAATGCACGAGTTGAAAAGTTTCATGTTGAATACGAGTTGGGGGACTGGGGCAATGATCACTTGGCCACTGCAGCATCCGATCGAAAACCGTGGCTTACATGTTTCATGTGGTTAGGGGTAAATCTAAGATTAAATGTTTGGGACAGCAAAGCAAAACTTTAAAAAGGTAAAATGTTAGTAAGGGGATTCGAACCCGGGACACCAGGTTGGAAAACAAAGCCTGTTGGGTTAAGTTATCTATAATTCAACAATATTTCGGGTAGCAAAAGCCCGTCTTCTAAGTCATTTTTTTAAGTTTGGGATAGCGTCTGACCGTCTGTCACCCCTTGTTATTACCTAGATTCGTCCCTGGTGCCTGACTGCCTGGTGGTGCAGGAATGCATGGCCCGAGGAATTCAACCACTCGTCTCAGGGAAAAAAAAAATTAAAAAACATACCTTGAGTATTGAGAGAAGTGGCAATGATGTTGGAAGCAGACCCAAAAGCAACAGCCAAACTAGTTGAAAATGAAAAATCACCTTCTCCAACTAACAGAATTGTCTGCTTACTATTATACGATCCGATCCTACGTACTCTTTCTCCTACGCTTACGCCACCATGTTCTTTCACTGGCATACCCACCACTACTTGACTAGTAGAAGTAGTCGCTACTTCCTCTATCACTTTCTCCACGACAACTTCCTCCTCCTCGTCCTCCTCCTCCTCGACACTGTCATTTTTTAAATCGGCCACAATGTCGTATCTTCCCTGCTCCAAAGAAGGGATATATATCACTTCTTCGATGACTTCCTCGTCCTCATCCTCGTCCTCGTCCTCGTCCTCGGTGACAATATCCGGGTGTGCCGAAACTTCGTCACGGATGATAATGCAGTGACTATGCTCCTCCAAGTGGGCATGTAGATCATTTTGCGAAGTTTCGGTTTCGAGTACAGTGTTTGGACGATGAATACATCTCCATATGTAAGAAAATACTTGACCCATTGTTGTTATTTTTGTTGCTTTTGCTAATGCTCATAAGTTATTAAATCTATATAAAACGAGTTAATTAGTGCGGTGTACGAGAGTCTCATCCCGTGTTTTTTTCATAAAATATGATCACTTTGTGTGAAAAGTGTTTATTTTTTATAAAGTGTGTGAAAAATAAGTAATTTTTTAAATAAAATGTGGTAACTATTTAATCAAAAATGATCACTACTTATCAAAATATGATCATTTTTCTATTAATCGGATATGTGACTATCGTAAAGTAAAATTCATGTAATTAATGTGATTTATTAGTTGGTTAATCTAGTCATTGGAATTTGAAGGTTTGAAGTTGGGATATATTGTTTTGTCATGAATATCTACGACCATTTCTACGGATTACAGTAAACATTCATTTACTGCATGCAAAATGAAAACCGAAACACAAATTACACAAATTTTAATTTACGAGAACATGCCCCAAGTAGAAAAATGATCATATTTTGATAAATAGTAACCACTTTTGATTAAATAGTGACCATTTTTTGTTTAAAAAATGGACTATTTTTCAAAACTGATCACTATTTATCACAAAAAGTTTTCACTACTCACCGCAAAATGGTCACGTTTTAAAAAAAACACGGGATGAGACATTCGTACAGAAGAACTTACGGCAGAAATTATAGGAGGATTGCTATACCACACCTTTGTTTTACTGGTTACTCCTGAAATCGTGTATTATATACTTCGATTTGCGTTGTTCAGAGGTTGTATTGGACGCAGTCCTTCTTCTCCAGGTTTTTCAAACACTTTTCTTAGGTCATTTAAGTCTTTTTTTCGCGACTATCGGAGATTTCGCTAATGTTGGTTTATCGCATGCCGACACCCCAAATATCCACTACTACACGCTTATGTTGGTCAAATAAAACGGATATGCTTTGTGACGGCCAAATAAACCTCGCACGGGCAAATACAATAAGGCCCTATTCTTTTTGGCTTAAACGAGTTGAATTAAATTAATTGGAGTAGAGCTTAATTGAATTAAATTGAGTGAAACTAATGTGGAGTAAATTAGTTAAATTAAAAGTTAAATTTGTGAAGAGATTAATTGAACATAATTGATTGAACGCAAATAAAACTTAACGATATATAACCAAACAAAATTGAAATGAGCTGAAATTAAGCCAGAAAGAACAAGGTCTAAGTCTTCTATAACGCCATAGGTAATTTATTTCTATCTTATCCACCCAAAAAAGTAAAATTTAACTCGTAACAAGCTTTTAACGCACGTATACCGTCACAAATGTTACTTAAATACTTAAACCATGTTACGTGACGGTATATTTGTACAATTTCACAAAACAAAATGTAGCATCCTATCCACTGGATACTGGATAGTTGCGTGAAAATATAAGAAATTTGCTGCATTTTGCAATCGATTGATGTCATGACTCATGAGCGACAAGACTATACAATGCTCCTAGGCTCTTAGTATCCTAGGACAGGCTATAGGCGTGATTGCGTGCATCTTCCCTGAACCATCATCATAGTATATTACCTTCTCTTTTAAACTTTTTTTTTCTGCCTTCACGATCAATTAGTACATACTCTCTCTTATTCGAAAATAATTTTCTCTATTAAAAGAAAACTAGTGTAACACCCGTGAAAAATCACGGGGTTGTGTACACTTATTTTTAAAGACGTCGTCGGTAAATTTATTTGAATATATAGCAATTCTGTTTATTCGGACGAATTATTTTTTAACGGGATGTTTGAATTTCAGATATAGACGGTGAAAAGATGAATTTTCTGGTGCACTAATCTTCGAATAGCTATTAGTAATGATGATAATATTTGGATTACTTACGATAAAATTAATAAATAAGGTATATAAGAAAAAACAATAGACGACTATAAAAATATTAAATAACAAATATAAATTAAATGGATGTATTAAAATTAGATAACCCAACACGACAATTACAGTTTCTCGAAAACCTCCTTGTAAACAACATTTGTTGTTGTATTAGTCATCCGTCCTTCTTCATCAAGAAGTAGCACTTTTAGACCTTTCTTACTGGTGACCCTCGATATAGCAACGTACAGTTGGCCATGGGTAAAGACCGGTCTTGGAAGATAAAGTCCAACACGGGATAGAGACTGACCTTGACTTTTGTTGATAGTCATAGCGAAACAAACAGCTAAAGGAAACTGTCTTCTTTCAAACTTAATTGGGAACCTGGTTTGATCGGAAGGAGTCAAGGTGATGCGGGGAATATAGACATTGCTTCCGATACGACTGCCAGAAATAACTGTTGCACTAATAAACCCGTGAGGAGTAAAACGATATGAATATGAGGAAAATAATTAGGTTATTTAAGTAAACCGAATCCACGTTCAGGTTGATGTTGATATTGAATTAATTTTTATATATTAAAAAACTAAAAAATGTAAGTAATTTAGGATATTTAAATTAAGTCATTTATAACATATAAATTTATATAATAAAAAACTTAAAATTTAACTAAAAAGTAAAGAGATAATTTAAGATAATTAACATAAAAAAAAATTAAAAAAATTCTAGTTTTATATATTACAAACTGGGAATAATTTAAAAATCGAATGTAATAATTCGTTTAATAATTAATGTGTAATTAAACCGAAAAAATCATTTGTTAAATTCTCGAATAAAATGGCCCAATGGCCGAAGCAATGATATTACTGGGCTAAAATTCTCGAATAAAATGGCCCAAATAATGTTAAGACGAAGCCCATGCAGCTTATCAAATTTTTATTACTGGGCTAAATATCCAACATACAATTAAGTTAATGGCCCAATGGCCGAAGCAATGATAATCTGGGCTGCCATTGTCGAATAAAATGGCCCAAAAATGCTTAGACGAAGCCCGTTTTGTGTATCAGATTTTTTTAGCTTTAAAACCCTATATGCAACCCCATATATAAACCCCCTCATCCCACTATCTAACCCTAACCCTAACTCATTTTAACCTCCACCGTCCCTCTCTCTAACCCAAAATGAAAATCCCCTATATCTCTCTAAAATAAAATCCCCTATATCTCTCTAAAATAAAATGAAAAACTCCTCTATCTATCTAAATCTGTTCGAAAAACCTTCACGATTATTTAACCTGTTAAACAAATCATCTTCACAAACTGAAAATCACAAAATATAGAACATCTTAAAATCAACTTTTTCGCTTATGAACAGAATCGTCGAGATATTATGTCATTTTGGTTTAATTTGAACTATTTGTTTATCAAGAGTATATCAGTAAAAATTTGTGTCAATAATTGAGTATATTAACATAAATAAGTTGTAAGTTGTGTTAACAATTGAGGATATTAGTAAAAATTCACTTGCATGTCGATTTGAAAGAGAAATAATGAGTATTTTAACATAAATAATTGAGTATTTTAACATAAATAAGTTGTAAATTCACATGCATGCCGATTTCATGGAGGTAAACGTTTTTTTATCTCGTTTTAGTTATATTTATTTATTTGCATGTCAATTTAATTGATATTATGTGTTTATCAAGAGTAGATCTATAAATTTGTGTTAATAATTGAGTATTTTAACATAAATAAGTTTTAAATTGTGTTAATAATTGAGTATATGAGTAAAAATTCATTTGCATGTCGGTTATTTAGATTTATTGATTTTTATGTCGTTTTAATAAGATTTATTTATTTGCATGTCGGTTTAAATTGGATTTATTTGCTTATGAAGAGTAGATCTATAAATTTGTGTTAATAATTGAGTATTTTAACATAAATAAGTTGTAAATTGTGTTAACAATTGAGGATATTAGTAAAAATTCACTTGCATGTCGATTTGAAGGAGAAATAATGAGTATTTTAACATAAATAATTGAGTATTATGCTCATAAATAAGTTGTAAATTCACATGCATGCCGATTTCATTGAGGTAAACGTTTTTTTATCTCGTTTTAGTTAGATTTATTTATTTGCATGTCAATTTAATTGATATTATGTGTTTATCAAGAGTAGATCTATAAATTTGTGTTAATAATTGAGTATTTTAACATAAATAAGTTGTAAATTGTGTTAATAATTGAGTATATCACCAAAAATTCACATGAATGTCGATTTGAAGTAGGTAAACGTTTTTTATGTCGTTTTAATTAGATTTTTTTATTGCATGTCGATTTAATAGGATTTATTTGTTTATCACGATTAGATCTAAATATGGTTGTTAGTAATTGAGTATTTGTGATTTTTCGTGTAGGTTTGTAATAGTTAAGTACTTGAGTTACTGAAATGATCCCTTTTACAATATGCTTGTGTAAGCCGGTTTGAGGCAGGAATTTGTGATTTTTCGTGTAGGTTGGAATAGTTAGTTACTTGAGTTAATTGGATTTAGACAGTGTTTTATATACCTACTAAAAAACGTTAATTATTTTTCTCTGTTTTCGAGGATACGCATGACGGGCAAACTCAAGTAAATTATTATTAAATTCACATGCATGCCGATTTCATGGAGGTAAACGTTTTTTATATCGTTTTAGTTAGATTTATTTATTTGCATGTCAATTTAATTGGTATTATCTGTTTATCGAGATTAGATGTAAAAATTTGTGTTAATAATTGAGTATTTTAACATAAATAAGTTGTAAATTGTGTTAATAATTGAGTATATGGGTAAAAATTCATTTGCATGTCGGTTATTTAGATTTATTGTTTTTTATGTCGTTTTAATAAGATTTATTTATTTGCATGTCGGTTTAAATTGGATTTATTTGTAAATTGGTTGATTATAATTGCTGTCTTGGGTCGTATTTTTGAATGTATGGTTGTCTACTCTTCAAATTTTGACCCTTTTAGGCTGTTTTTAATGGGTATAATATGTAATTTTAATTACATTTTTTGATCCTTATTTACTTGTAAAGATAGCAAACATTACATGATAACTTGAAGAGTTTTATATACCTACTAAACATTTAGACATTGTTCAATTGAAGGCATTGTGATTTCTGATTGATTTTTTTGACACTATAATTATTTTTAATCGGCCTAAACAAAGGTTTTTATTGCATGTCGATTTAATTGGATTTATTTGTTTATCACGATTAGATCTAAATATGGTTGTTAATAATTGAGTATTTTAACATAAATAAGTTGTAAATTGTGTTAATAATTGAGTATATGACTAAAAATTCATTTGCATGTCGGTTATTTTGATTTATTGATTTATATGTCGTTTTAAGTAGATTTATTTAGTTGCATGTCGGTTTAATCGGATTTATTTGTTTATAAAGATTAGATCTAAACATTTAGACAGTGTTCAATTAATCGAAAAGTCCATCTTTAATCGAAAATAACAAACTACTTTACTATGTAGCAACCACAATAAATTGAAACTGCATTTATTATGTAAAATACTTAAAATCAATACCTGATGTAGGACGATAAAGTTGTTGTGTACTTTTTTGTGACGGTAAATGATCTGTTCTCTGCCGATGTGTGTTTGTTATATCACTTAGGGCAAATACTGTATTTCCTGAAAGATGTAAAAATTAAATCAGAAAAGGAATAAAATGACCTACAATTGAAATTCAATCGCAACTATACAATAGATAAACAAACCTTTATCACGTTCATTGCTTTTTCTTTTAGGGTTGCTTGATACTGGTTGGCCATGATTTTCTGCCATGGGATTATAGAGTGGTTTTCAATAATATTTAGTTTACAGAGAAGTGAATGAAACATGTTATGTAGTCGTATTAATAGGATTTAGGGTTTTGTTTAAAATTAGGTTTTTGTTATTTTAGAGACAAATCGTTATGAGTTGTGGGCTGAATTTTTCTCATGGTACTTGCTGTCTATTATGGGCTCACCTAGTTTTGGAAAATTTTAATTTCGGCGGGATTCTAATGATGCTTATATGTTTTATTTTGATTAGTTTAGTTATTATTTTGATATTGGATGGGTGACATTGGATTGTGATATTGTTAGGTATTTCCTCAATCGGGATGATTGTTAACCTTTTTTATTATTTTATGGATATCACTTGGATGTTTGTTGATTTTTTATTATATTATGCAAATAATATAATATTTATGGAACATAATATCTTTTAGTCTTATTTTATTATTTTAGTTCTTGTTTATGGAATATTAATATTTGTGGAATATTAATATTTTATATTTTATATCTCTAAATTCCTAAAAACGGTTTGAGTAAATCATGGGAAGATTTTATTCACATGGTAACAGTCCAAACATATGCAAATAAAATAATCACGGCTTTATATGCATACAGTCCAAACATTAATATTCATACTTGGGGGATACAATATTTTAGAATGTGATCAAATTATTGAATATTATATTGAAACGATTTTTATTGTTCTAATCATTAATGACCGTACATCTTCAATTATTCAACAACACTACGATTTATAGCCCTATTTATATTATAGGTGTATTACATCTTAAATTAATGACTATATTTTAGAATGTGATCAAATTATTGAATATTTGTAATTGTATTGTTTTTGTGTCTTTATTTGGGTATACGGTATTCAATCACGGCTTTATATGCAAACAGTCCAAACATATACAAATAATATAATATTTATGGAATATTAATATTCAATGTTTATCGTAGTCATAACGTGTAGAATTACATACCCGGATGAAAATGGACTGAATATACTCTTCGCTTATGAACAGACTCTTCATATACCCATGGATGGAGCAGTAGAGCTTCGAGTGATAGGTTGGAGACGTATTATATCTTCTGGAAACTGTAATATCTTCTGTTTGGACTGAATGCTTCGAGTGATAGGTTGGAGACGTATTATATCTTCTGGAAACTGTAATATCTTCTGTTTGGACTGAATATCTTCTGGAGACGTATTACGTTTGGACTGAATATCTTCTGGAAACTGTAATTAAAAGTTTTCAGTCCAAACATCAGCAGCTTTTTTTTTAAACAGTCCAAACATATGGAAACAGTTCTGAAATGAACGAAGAAGGTAAAAATATTTGATAAACGAAGAAGGTAACAATATTTAGAGTTCTGAAATGGATTTAATAAACATTCTCGAAAACGTGTTGACATACCTGAAATGGATGTTTCATCAATGATATATGAAGAATGTGGCAATAGTTGGACTTTGATTCTCATTTTTGAAAACAATCAGTTTTGGGTGACATTTAGTACTATCATCATCTGGTAAAATTATGATTATGAAAATTATGATTACGCTAGAATTATGATTAGGGTAGAATGATTATGAAAATTATGATGATTATATTCTGCTAAAATGAGAATGAGTCAAATATGGAAAGATTTTATTTTGATTTAGTTTTTTTATTTAATAATAAATAAATGATTATTAAATTATTAAATTATTAACTTATTATGAGGTGGCAGAATCTGATTGGTCTATAAAAAGTGAAAATGCTGAGGTTGAATGTGAGGCCTCGAAATACCCGATGCTGCGATATGACTGCGCCACGTAGGCGGAAAACCATTCTTCTTTTATATATATAATGATAATAAAATAAATTAAATAAGGAAAAGTATTCTAGTGGAATTAGATGATTAGAGAGATTGAAAAGTATCGTGGAGTATTATTGTGAGATGAATAGATTAAAAATCTTAGAGATTCTAACATTATTTTAAAGTTTCTTTTTGGAAAAAAACAAAAAAAGTTTTATATTTTATTCTATATTATTTTGTTAAACATACGAGTATTGTATTTTTATTATAGGATATAATGAGTCTATAAATAATACGTAGTAATTTACAAAAATAATCGGCTTCTAAAATGAACAAAAATAACTGATTTTGAAGATTATTATCCACGTTTATCAGGCCGACAACGTCCCGGGATAAACTTTCTCGAAAATCCCACCATAGTACCTTAATACCATATAAAATTGACTCAAGGTTTTAAAATTGACATACGGTTTAAAAAAGAAACATTTAGAGATCATAACATTATTTTAAAAGTCCTGTTTGAAAAAGACAAAATAAGTATTATCCTTTATTCTATATTTTTTTGTGAAAAATCTGGAAATGTTATATTTATTATAGGATATGATGAGCCTATAGATTCAAGAAAGAAAAAATCGGGTTCTAAAATGACTAAAAATCGCCGATTTTGAAAGTTATTATCCATGTTGTTTAGGCCGCAAAAGTTCCGTGATAGAAATTCTCGAAATTCGCACTATAGTACATTAATACCATATAAAAATTACTCAAGATTTTAAAATTAATATACGGTTTAAAAAGACACATTTAGAGCTGCTAATATTATTTTAAAGGTCCTATGTGAAAAAGAAAAAATTAATTTTATACTTTATTCTATATAGTTTTGTGAACAATCCGAGTATCTATATTTATTATAGGATATAATGAGTCTTTAGACAATGATTCGGAAAAAAATAAATTATGGTTCTAAAATGACAAAAATTGTCGATTTAAAAGGTTATTATCCAAATTTTTTAGGCCGACAAGGCCTCGGGATAAAAATTCTCGAAATTCGCACGATATTAGTACCTTAATACCATATAAAAATGACTCAAAGTGTTAAAATTGATATACGGTTTGAAAAAGACAGATTTAAAGATCCTAACATTATATTAAAAATCCTGTCTGAAAAAGACAAAATAGATTTTATACTTTATTTTATATTGTTTTGTGAAAAATTCGAGTATTTATATTTATTATACTCTAGTATATATTGAGTCTATAGATAATGATTCAGAAAAAAAAAAAAAATCCAGGTTCTAAAATGACAAAGAATAGTTGATTTTGAAGGTTATTATCCACGTTTTTTGGCCGACAAGGTCCCGTGATAAAAATTCTCGAAATTCGCACCATAGTACCTTAATATCATATAAAAATGACTCAGCATGTTAAAACTGACATACGGTTTAAAAAATACATATTTAGAGATCCTAACATTATTTTAAAGATCCTGTTTGAAAAAGACAAAATAAGTTTTATTCTTTATTCTATAGTATTGTTTTGTGAAAAATCTGAATATCCTTTATTTATTATAGTACTTCCTCCATTCAAATCCACTCTACCACTTTACTTTTTCACGTTTGCCAACACGTGTTTTACGTGGTAAATATCGTTAACTACCTATTTGCGAAAATTATAAAAGTTAGATATTTTTAATGTTCTCGTAAAGACGAATCAAACAAAATCCCGCATGAATATATTTTAACTTATGCATTGATCGGAAATCGAAATTGAATGCTAACTTGTGAATAGTGTGAAAAATTGAAAGTGGTAGAGTGGATTTGAATGGAGGAAGTATATACTAGATGTCATGCCCGGGCATTGCCCGGGTAATATCTTGACATCGTTTTAAAGTAATTATCGTAACAGTTAATCTTTTAAAAAGTATAATAGGCATATATAGAGAATAATTCATGTATTTTTTTATGGCTTATGAAACATCAGATGTATCATCATCAATGGAACAACATGGAACGTTGAAAGTGCGTGAAATTTCAATGGAAACGAAAACTTGTACCTTCGATTCAATGGTCTTGGAAAGACACTTACATATTACGCATCACTGTCTTCAATATAATTTGTTAGCACACGTATTTTTATAATAACTTGTATATTTTTCATTTAAGCATCATCTTGAAATTTTTTTTATCCAATATATCTAATATTTGAAGATAGTCGAAGTTCATACTCTTTTAACATTAACTCGTATTTTTTTTACATTCGATCGTTTTTTTTTTTTACTTTAACTCATATTCTTATCTTAATAACACGTATTCTTATCTTAGTAGCTCGTATAATTTTACATTAGCTCGTATACTTTTTACATTAGCTCGTATTCTTATCCTAATAGCTCGTATTGTTATCTTATTAGCCCGTATTCTTCTTACATTAACTCGTATTCTTTTTATATTAGCCCGTATTCTTATATGCTCATATTTGTAAGTTCGTGATCCTCTTATATGCTCGTAAGTGTTTTTTTACATTTGCTCGAATTCTTATCTTAATAGCTCGTATTTTTTTTATATTAGCGTTCTTACGTTAATGGCTCGTGTTCTTATGTGCTCATATTTTTTAGTTCCTGATTCTTTTAAGTTCTTATTTCTTTTACATTAGCTCGTTTTTCTTATATCTTCGTATTTTGTAGCTCGTATTCTTTTAATTATACCTCGTAATCTTAAGTGCTTATTATGTCATGAAATTTGACGTCTTGCAAATCTAGTTCTATTTTTTAAGCTCGAGAAGTGTTTCAATTAGCTTGTGTTTTGATATTTTGTTTACATTAGCTCGTATTCTCATCTTAATAGGTCACATTCTTATTATGTGCTCGTATATTTAAGTTCGTGATCCTTTTAATCTCGTATTCGTATTCATTTGTGCTCATATATTGAAGCTCGTCTTAATAGCTCGTATTTTTTTTCATTACCCCGTATTCATTTGTGCTCGTATTTTAAAGCTCGTCTTATCTTAATAGCTCGTATTGTTTTTACATTAGCTCGTATTCTTAGCTTAATAGCTCGTATTCTTTTTATATTAGCTCGTATTTTTAGGCTAATAGCTCGCATTTTTTCGTGCTTGTATTTTTTAGTCCGTGATTTTCTTAAACTTTTTTTTTACATTAGCTCATATTCTTATGTGTTCGTATTTTGTAGCTCGTATTTTTTTTTAATTATATCTCGTAGACTTTCAAGTGCTTAATATATTTATCAATACATCTATTTATGTTTTTAATTATAACAATAGCCAATGAAATCAATTATTTTATTAACTAATTTAATAATTATCTAACTGATATTTTATTACTATTTAATTATCTTTTTATTTATATACTTAATTTATTTAACCAAAGTAATAGCTAATTTAATCTCTCTAAAAATAATAATTATCCAACTCATATTTTATTACTATTTAATTATCTTTTTATTTATATACTTAATTTATTTAACTAAAGTAATAGCCAATGAAATTGCTCTAAAACAATTTTAATTAAATAAGAGAGGAGAAATAACAAATTATACCATAACTCTACGGTAGCCATAACTCTTAGTTTACAATCAATTATTTTATTAATTAATTCAATAATTATCCAACTTATATTTTTTTATTTATATACTTAATTTATTTAACCAAACTAATAGCCAATGAAATTGCTCTAAAACAATAGCCAATGAAATAAATTATTTTATTAACTAATTCAATAATTATCCAACTGATATTTTATTACTATTTAATTATCTTTTTATTTATATACATAATTTATTTAACGAAAATAATAGCTAATTTAATCTCTTTAAAAACAATAATTATCCAACTCATATTTTATTATTATTTAATTATTTTTTTATTTATATACTTAATTTATTTAACTAAAGTAATAGCCAATGAAATCGCTCTAAAACAATAGCCAATGAAATCGCTCGAAAAGTTCCTCTTTTAAGTATATATATTGATTGAGTTTATAGACAAGGATTCAAGAGAGAAAAAAAATCCGGGCTCTAAATGACAAAAAATCGACGATCTTGAAGGTTATTATCCACATTTTTTAGGCCGACAAGGGCCCGGTATAAAAATTCTCGGAATTCGCACCATAGTACCTTAATACCATATGAAAATGACTCAAGGTGTTAAAGTTGACATTTTAAAAAAAATACATTATAGGTCCTAACATTATTTTAATGGTCCAGTTAAAAAAGAAAAAATAAGTTTTACACTTGATTTTATATTGTTTTGTGAAAAATCCGACTATCCTGTATTTATTATCACAAATTCTTATTTGCAACGGCACTATCCGTCGCAAGCTTGTGACAGATATCGTTTTCTCTCACAAAATACCCACTTTTTCTCTCTGTCCAACACTATTCATGTGGTCCCCTTTCTCCACTAACTCATTTTCTATCCATTTTATCTCACAAAATATCCGTCACAAATGGTGACCCGTCGCAAGCAAGACTTACTAATTTATTATAGGATATAATGAGTTTATAATTCTATATACAATGATTCAGTAAAAAAAAACTTTCGGGTTCCAAAATGACCAAGAGTAGCCGATTTTGAAGGTTATTATTCACGTTTTTTTAGGCCAACAAGGTCTTGCGATAAAATTTCTCGAAATTCGCACCATAATACTTTAATACCAAATAAAAATAACTCAATGTGTTAAAATTAACTTACGGTTTAAAAAGGACACATTTAGAGGTTCTAACATTATTTTAACACAATTTCTCATTTGCGACGGGTATATCCGTCGCAAACTTGCGACTGGTACTATTTTATCTCACAAAATATCCACTTTTTCTCTCTCACATGTGGTCCCCTTTCTCCGCTAACTCATTTTCTATCCATTTTATCTCACAAAATATCCGTCATAAATGGTGACCCGTTACAAGCAAGACTTACTATTATTTTAAAAGTCATGTTTGAAAAAAAACAAAATAAGTTTTTATATTTTATTCTATATTGTTTTGTGAAAAATCCGAGTATCCTATATATTTTTATAGGTTATAATGAGTCTATAAACAAAGATTCGGAAAAAAAAATCGGGTTTTAAATTGACAAAAAATAGCCAATTTTGAAGGTTATTATCCACGTTTTTTCGGTCTACAAAGTCTCGGGATAAAAATTCTTGAAATTCGCAACATATTACCTTAATACCATATAAAAATGACTTTGACATATGGTTTGCAACGATTTTTTTGGCTGGGTAAGAGGATGCTCGTACCCTACGAATTACAAAGCTAATTGTCCATATGGACAATAAACCATGTGTGGATTTTTTCAACGAGGAGCAATTATTGAATAATGGACTTCGTCCGTTGGTTATTCGGTGCAAGGAAATTATCAAGCTAGATGGATTGTCGGTTTTTATTGATCGTTCTTATAGAGAGGCCAATCGTGCTGTAAACTGGCTCGCGAACCAAGGCGTCGAAGATTCCTCCTCTATTGTTTTTCTGACATCACCACCATATACTCTAACATGTATTCTTATAGAGGATGATGCGTATTTGGGATGATAATCAATAAAGATAATCAACTAAAATACGGATGTTGCAGCGGAATAAAAATACTAAAGAAATATTACAATCTTGAACGAATAAAGAACGAAAAAGTAACCAAGAAAGATGAAAACGGATGAATGGTGGCACGGTGGTGATGACGTGGCAGCACGGCAGGGCTGACGTGGCACGGTGGTGGTGTTTCTTGGACGTTCTTGATGAATCTTGGATGAATCTTGATGACGTAATAAGGCACGGCACTTAATACTTGAAAGATTTGTGAAACGATTTGATGAATGAATTATGTATGTCGATGGATAGGAATAATTGATCAAACTCACACAGATATTCTCTCAATTATTTTGAAGCTCACACAGATACTTCGGGTTTTAAAGCTCACACAGATACTTTAGATTTGTAAGTAAAACTTAACAAAAGGTTTTTAATTTATCACTTGAATAATAATATGAATAAAACAATGTCATGGCAGCCCTATTTATAGGGTCTAATAACCGTCCCTACTCCTACTCTAATTAAGGTAAGAATACCTTAATCTGAAACTAATTAGAAAACCTAATCCTACCTAAGTTCAAACAACTAGTTTAACTAGGATTAAGACTTCTATTCCTACACAAACTATGAATCCTACAACTATTAGGATTCCTTATTCTACTAGGATTGTGAATCCTATACTAACTAGAACTCCTACTCCTATTAGGATTATGAATCCTACAACAATTAGGACTCCTAATTCTACTAGGACTATAAATCCTATCACAACTAGGATTCCTATTTAAATTAGGATTTCCTATTTGTACTAGGACTCTTACAAAGACTCCTACTTGGACTAGAAAACACATTAGTCCTTATTTTAAACATAACATAAAATAAAACTAACTAATATTAGGACCGTGTGGAATCACACGTCCTAGACTCTTCTTGGACGGACTTCTGTCTAAATCCGTTCCATGCTACCTTGAACACCGTATTCGACCCAAAGTCGAACCCGTAGATTAGAGACCTCACGTTATGGTTAAGGAGTAGTTCATAAGAGGATGCTCCCGCATCAGAGGATGTTCCAGGATTTGCCTTACCTCGTCTCGTAGCTACTTTATCGGGGCTTAGAGCAAGTGCAATGGTTTAGCTAAGGGATTTGCTTGCAAATATGGAAAGTTGTAAGCTAGTAGCTAAACCATTGTACCTCTATTTATTGATTAGCTTAGATCAAGCTAGTAGCCCCATTAAGCTACTAGCTCAAATGGACAATCCCAAAATTTCAACCAATCAAATTAAAGTTTCTTATAAAAAATAAATATTTAAAAAAAAAGTTGGAATTTTGTTTTATGTGGGTCCATTTAAGCTAGCTTGAAACCATTGTATGCAATTGTAGCTTAAAATGATATAGCTTAAAAAAATATGATGTGGCAACTCAAGCTAATAGTGCATTAGCTCACCATTGCCCCTCTTATATACCAAAAAAAAGTTACTCCCTCTGATTTTCTGTGTTGTTCCTCTTTCCATTTTGGTCTAATAATATTGATGTTCCTTCTTTCCTCTTTTGGACAACATTGTGTGGTCCAAAATCAATTTCATATGGGGTCACATGTATTGTGTGGTCCAAATTTATTCCCTTATTTCTTTTGAATTAAGTTGAGTACATGTTGCCTTTTTCCCCTTTTTTTGATTCTAAAGCAGATTCTCTTATTTCCTTTGTCATTCTACTTAAATCTGATGTACTAGAAAAATTGAACTATACATTCTTCATTTGTTTTTCTTTGTGAGAAACATTTTAAATATATTTCATAATTCGAGTGAAATCGAGAAAGTATATTCTTTCACAACAGCGTGTCTTGCTTGTATCGAAACCTAATTTACCATTGTACAAAATGCTATCATTTGAATTCTCAAAGTAAAGCTTACAAACTTGACTCAACTCGAACGAACCTGAAGTAATTTACAACCCGACACCCTATACGATCAGTGCCCCGAACGAAACCTAACCCAACATAAAGCCCTGTTCGACATTGACTCGATAAATTTATAACCCCGACAATTATTAAGCTTAATATTAATAAAAATAAACGCGCTTTACTGTCACATGACCCTCTCATTCCTTAACAAATTAACGAGCAATAAGCATGTTTATACGAGTATTTGTTTAGGATGCGATCCGAATTTGTAGGTTTTACTGGGATCGTAATGAAAATTACCGTCACCTCCAAATCCGTACTTTGGATTATACCCTGGAAACAAACTACAGTCGAAATCGACTTCCTCGAGTAAATACAGACCTTGCTCACGTCCAACTTTCGGTACATCCCATAAACTGAAAAAGAATGTCGATTTATGTGTAATGTGTATTTCACCGTCTTCATTCATCATCGTCTTCGCGTTCCTCACAAAATCTCTTACCAAATTCCGATTTTTCCTGTCAAAAGCGAACACCATTTAGGCCACGTTCTTTCTGGCTTAATTTCAGCTTCTGGTTTGTTTACGTTCAATCAATTATGTTCACTGAATCTTTTCATAAAATTAACTTTTAATTCAACTAAATTCACTTCAGCTCAGTTCCACTCAATTTAATACAATTAAGTTTTACTCAAATTAATTCAATTCAGCTCGTTTTAGCCGAAAAGAACAGGGGGCCTTAGTTGAACATACAATCAACACTATGCCATAATCCATATGCACAAATTATTGTTTCAGACTGTCTGAATTCAGACGTCTGAAACAAGCGATTTAAATAATGTTAAAATGACGGTCTGAAACAAGAATTCTTACAGCATATCCGAAAAGCTTTTACCAAAGCATCCTGTATGCGGGAAATTGTATATGATACGATCAAATTTCAACTTCCCGAGTACAGGATGTTGAAACATATTTGTAGCATTGACGTTGTGGATGACCCTGCAACCTCGGCTGTCCAACTCTTTCTTGTTACTCGCGAACTTATCATAATTTTTTATCAAAAACCCTGCAACCAATTCAACGTGAAAACGATCATTTCAGTTCAGCTCAGCTCAGTTCAGTTTCAATCAGTTCGAAAAAACTGTAAATTGTACCTTGACGATTGAGAGAAGTAGCGATCATGTTAGAAGCAGAACCAAATGCGACAGCCAAACTAGTCGAGAATGAAAAATCCCCGTCCCCAACTATCAGAATTTTCTGCGTGCTGGTATACGGTCCGATCCAACCAATTGTTTCTCCAACCAATTCACTACTCACCTTCTTCTCGATTACTACTTCTATCACCTTTTCTACGACTTCCTCCTCCTCCTCTTGCTCCTCGACTTTTACTACATGATTATCCAAATTAACGACATTGCAAGGTTCTTTCCTATATACTCCCGGGTGAACGGTTTCTCCATCAGGAACAGCGATGTAGTGGCCGCCTTGCTGCTCCGAAATGGTTGTTCGCGTGTCAGCTTGTTTGTTTCGACAAATACATCTCCATATGTACGAGATTAACGAGAATACTATTTGACCCGTTGTTTCTCTGTTTTTGCTGAATACTTGACCCATTTTAATGTCCGTTTTCTATGGAATTCAATGACGCTTATAAAATATTGACAGATAGTCTCGTGTAAGACTGTTGTATGTATGCTCGCTTACAACTGTTATAAGTAAGAACACGGAATTAACCAAGTGGTGTTAGTCGAGTGGTAATTGAGTTAAACCTTAAAACTTGCAGAAATGCGGGAGTAAGGAGGTCTCAGTTTCCATTACCAGCTGGGGCGATGACCACTTGGCCACTACAGCCCCAAAGGGTGGTTTACATGGTTCGTGTGGTGGTGCGGGAATGCATGGAACCGAGGATTAAACCCCGTCACCGAAAAAAAAGAACACGTAATTACGACTCTGTAATAATCTATCATTAAATGAATTGCGTAACATTTAATCGGGTTGTACTCGTATCAAACACTTAATCCAAAATTTTGGAGAGTTTCATAACTCAGAATGTCCGGAAAAATAAATAATTTCTTAAGCTCGAGACAAGTCAAATAACCAGCACATTTTATAAACAAGACAAAAACAAAATGTCTATATATTAGCAAAAGACTTGCAAGTGGCATGTATTTAACCCGTTTTAATTTTATAACGGTTAATCTAACGCGTAAAAATGATTGTAATGACACGGAATTCACTTGCCTTAGGCAGAAACATTAACAGAGCTAGCAAGTATAAAATGACTTTTACACGTTGTAAGACGTCTTACACAATAATTACAGTAAGTTTACCTGACGTTGCAACGATCATGAATTAAAGGTCACGACTCACGGGTATCGATCACAAACTCAAGATCGATACAGGCCGTTTCGGAATCCCGGGTTTTTTCATTTTCTGTGAGAGTGGCAGGCAGTAGATGAAGCAAAAGAAAGAAAAACATGAACATAAACATAAAAGATTTAAAGCAGAAAAGTAGGGAGAAATTAAACAGTAAATCATGAGTAACGTTTGAGTGAGCTTATTGGTTCGTACTCCTTCAAGTCATTCTTTACATTAAAGTGAGATGAGTAGACGAAGAAGTCTTCATTGAGAAGTAATTTAAGACGGAAAATGAGTTAACGTCACCCTCTCACGTGTAATAAGCTAACCAACCCTTTCACTAGATGTTAGGCCCTGTTTTTTAGACTTAAAGTCACTTAATTTAAGTTCATTTCAGATTCTATAAATTTAGTTTAGTTCAGATCCTATCAGTTCAGTTCAATTCAGTTTTAGTCTAACAGAACAGGGACTTAATGTCGTTAATGATTTGTGTAAAGTAATGCTTTATAGGTTCAGACCTCGCAAACGGATCAAGTGAATGATTTGTGTAAAGTAATGCTTTATAGGTTCATTTCGATGGCCTAAATTCAAAATTAGTTACTCTTTATGTGTCAGTGAAATGTTTACATTAATTTTATTTTGTCATGGAAAAAACACTGAAACGGAAGGAGTATATCTCTGGTTGCGGACTTACGGATTAGCCTAGGCCGGCGGTGTGCTAGTAGTCTATACTCTTGATCAATCTTAAGAAATGGTTTACTCTTGGGTTAGTGGATTTAATAGCAGATATCAATTAGTTTAATTGGTAAAGTTATAAGAGATGATGCTCATGACTTGAGGTGAATTAGGTAATTTTTGCCTTATTAAGGGTATTCAATTGGGTTTTTTTTGTGACGAGGGGTTTACTCCCGGGTCTATGCATTCCCGCACCACCAAAATGTTTATAAAGTAAATATGCATACACTAGAAATCGATCCAAGACCAATGGGTGAGAATTTAATGTCTTTAACACTGAACCACTAGATTTTTAATTATTTAATTGATTTTGTTTATTTAATTCAGTCACAAATGAGAATATCGCTCCGATCAATGACGTATGATAGTACCTTAAGTCCTTAACATTACTTCAACTCTTACAAACAAAGCAATATGTGTTTATTTGGCCATTGCTCCAAGCCTTACAGGTAAAACCAGGTCATGACATAGTAAGCGCGACCACTGCTTGAAAATGGTCTAACAAAACAATAAGCATGTTTTATCTATTTCGGGTGCAACCCGAACTTGTAGGTTGTACTGGGATCGTACTGAAAATTCTTGTCACCTCCAAACCCGTACTTAGGATTATACCCTGGAAACAAACTACAGTCGAAATCGACTTCCTCAAGTAAATCGAGACCTTGATCACGTCCAATTTTCGGTACATCCCATAAATCGAGCAAGACGCTTGATTTATGGGTAATGTGTATTTCACCGTCTTCATTCATCATCTGTTTCGCGTTCCATATGAAACCTCTTACCAAGTGCCGATTTTTCCTGTCAAAAGCGAAAACAGTAATCAGCACTCTGTTACATTATTGCTTCATGAATTTCACATTATTGTACATTACTACATTATCTGTGATAAAATTCTTACACCATATCAGAATAACTTCTACCAAAACATCCCTTATGTGGGAAATTGTATATGATACGATCAAATTTTAACGTCCCGAGTACAGAATGTCGAATCATGTCCGTGGCATCAACACCATGGATGACCAAGCAACCTCGGTTCTCTAGCTCTCTCTTGTTAGTCAAGAACTTCTTGTAATTATATGTCAAAAACCCTGCAAGTTCCAGAAATTTATCTCTTGTTAGCTAATCATTTAGCACTGTTTTTTCCGGCTGAAACGAGCTGAATTGAATTAACTGGACTAGAGCTTAATCGAACTAAATTGACTGGAACTGAGCTGAAATGAATCTGGTTGAAGAGATCAGCTGAACATAATTGACTGAACTTAAATAAAACCTAACGTGATACAATCAAGCAAAATTGAAAGGGGCTGAAATTAAGCCAGAAAGAACACGGCCTTAGTCGTTACTTTATTTGGCTTAATTTCAGTTCAGTTCAATTCAAAAGTTTTTACAGAAATAGGTAATTTTTTAACTTTATTACGAAAATTGGGTCGTAGGATTTGATTCCCCGAACCTAGGCATGAAATCAAGTCGCTCACCACCAGAGCGACTTGGCTTCCTGCATTAGAAAGCAACCCTCCACCCCTCCTCCCAATCATCTGGCTATCTGCATTACCATTTTTTATAATAAATTTCAAAAGTTATTTATTTCATTAATTATTGTTATTGATATACTGTTAAAGAAATGAAAACAATGAAAACAACACTGAATCGCTACGCTTTTCTTATAGAACAATTCGTGCCGTATATCAATGTCTGGGATGTTCCAAATTTTCTACAGAGATAAGACAGTATTCCTCTATTTTTGGCAAGAAAACAGAGATGTAATTTCGAAACTTTTATAAGTAATTCGTTTTTCCGTTCAAGAAAATTGATTATCAGAAGTTTCTCTTAGAAAAAATCTGATCCATTTGTCTATCATATATATATAGACAAATGAGGTAAAAGGGAAAAGATTGAGTCTGATTTCTGAAGAGTTGCAATTTTTTGAAATCAACCGCCAAAATCCGTTTTATAGCGAGACCCCTGCATAGTCGTTCGTAAGGCAACTATAACGCGAACTTTTAAATAATAGACTAGTGTACACCCCGTACTTCCCGAACTAGCTTTATTATTTATAAGTTCGCCCGTCTTTGCCAAATTACGGAAAATGAATAGCTAATTACACTTAAATTACCAACATTAATTAATTAATTAGTGAGAATTGCCAATTTTAAAAACATTAAATTATACCTGTTCGATCAAAAGAAGTAGCGATCATATTTGAAGCCGAACCAAAAGCCATAGCCAAACTAGTAGAGAATGAAAAATCACCTTCCCCAACTAACAGAATGCTCAGCATGCTATTATACGGTCCTATCGAACCAACTGTCGATACTTGACTACTGATCGCGTCCCTCTCGACTACTACATGTATCACGTTTTTTACGACTTCTTCTTCTTCGTCTACTTCCTCCTCCAAATTAACGACAATATCAGTCTGCGGAGTTGTTGTTTTTGGTGTGTCGTGATCAGGTTCTTTGTTCGGACGTATCCATGTCCATATAATTGGCCATATGTACGTAAATACATGTTCCATTGTTTATTTCTCCGATCATGCGATGTTTTCAATTTCGTGATTGCTAACGTGAATTTTGAGAGTGGCAGTGGCCGTGGTAGTGGTAGTGGACGAAGCAAAAGAAAGAAAGGCAAAAGACTTCAAAGAAAGAATTAATGGTCACGAGTATCGATCACAAACTCAAGATCGATACAGACCGTTTCAGAATCCCGGGTTTTTTCATTTTTTGTGAGAGTGGCAGGCACTAGATGAAGCAAAAGAAAGAAAAACATGAATATAAAAGATTTAAAGCAGAAAAGTAGGGAGAAATTAAACAGTAAATCATGAGTAACGTTTGAGTGAGCTTATTGGTTCGTACTCCTTCAAGTCATTCTTTACATTAAAGTGAGATGAGTAGACGAAGAAGTCTTCGTGAAGAAGTAATTTAAGATGGAAAATAAGTTAACGTCGCCCTCTCACGTAGTCACGTGTAATAAGCCCTTTTTTTTTGGCCTTTAGGTCACTTAATTTAAGTTTACCCTAGATCCTATATAAGTTCAGTTCAGTTCAGTTCAGATCAGTTCAGTTAAGTTCAGTTCAATTTTAGTCCAAAAGAACAGGGGCCTTAACGTCGTTAATGATTTGTGTAAAGTAATGTTTTATAGGTCCAGACCTGGCAAACAGAACAAGTGCGTAATTATTGTTGGATAGACTAGAATCGGTTTTTAACTATTGTCATTTCATATCTACATAACTACATCTAAATTTAAAATTAGTTATTCTCTATGTGACAGTGAGATGTTTACGGTTACTTTATTTTGCTAGGGGAAAAAATAGTAAGTTTAAATATTTCACTGAAACATAAGGAGTATATCTCTGGTTGTGGATTAGCCTAGACCGGCGGAGTGCTAGTAGTCTATACCCTTGATGAATATTAAGAAATGGCTTACTGTTGGGTTACGGGATTTAAAAGTAGATGTCAATTAGTTTAGTTGGTGAAGTTACGAGAGATGATGCTTATGACCTGAGTTCAAATTCCGCTTGCATCAAAATAGTCTTTGAGAGATTGCGCATGGGTGTGACGGATGCTTAATGAATTAGGTAATTTTTTCATTATTAACCGTATTCAATTGATTTTGTTTATTTAGTTCCGTCACAAGTGGAAATATCGCTCCGATCAAGGAGGTCACGAGTCTCACGAACTCACGATCAAATTCTCGTCGTCGTTTCAAAGATCATGCGAGTTTCATTTGGTAACGGCTAATCCCTGATGTTTTCAATTTCGTGATTGTTAACGTGAATTTCGAGAGTGGCCGTGGCCGTGGCAGTGGCAGTGGCAGTGGCAGTGACAGTGGCAGTGACAGTGACAGTGGATGAAGCAAAAGAAAGGAAGGCAAAAGACTTAAAAACAATAAAAGTAGGGAGAAAGGGTAAGTAACGTTTCGTAAGCTTATAGGCTCGATCGTACTTCACAAAGTCATTTTTTTATACATAAAGTGAGTTGACGAAGAAGACTTCATTAAGAAGTAATTTAACACCCGCGTTCGTGACGGCTCTCACATCTGATTAAAATAAATTTCGAAAAGGTGGTAAGAAGTCTGAAATTAAGATGGTCTTGAACAAGACCGATTAGTATGAAGTAATGCTTTATTTTTGGACCTGGCAAACGGGTTATTAGGTGAACAATTTACACATCGTATGTAGTTTGAATTGCGGTTAATACTCCGTATTAATAGAGACGTCTATGATGCCTTGATTTTGTTAGTCGTCGCTTCGGACGACTATTCAGGGTCTCGCTGCCCAGTCAGCGAGTCTGGGTCAAGGGGCAAAGCGCCCTGGTTTAGGGTTCGGGGACACAACGTGGTCCCTGATGGGGTTCGAGGGCAACATCCCCGAAACCTAAACGATATCCATATATGTTATTGGGCTAGGTCATTATGTATTACGTCTTACAGACTATTATATAAACTCTCTGAGTGTCAACCTAGCACGGCCATGGATCAAGTCATGGTCTACTAATTACAATTAGATAAAGATGAAGATGATGAAACTAATGGTTAATGTCAATGTCAACAAGATTTAGTTAAATCCAAATTTAATCTATTTAATAAGAAATTTGAGATACATATAAATGATACAATGCCATTGCGTTGAGTTGCGTGACATAATGTTGAAAAAGAAACAGGGTTGTGAGACGTTATAACTTATAATCATGTAATTGTCACAAACACGACTTATTGTACAAACAGAAGAGACGTTTTTTTTACTGTATGGTCTGTATCTATCTATTCAGGATGCAAACCAAATTTGAAGGTTTTACTGGGGTTGCAGTAAAAATCCGCATTACCCCTGAATCCGAACTTGGTGTGATATCCAGGATACATACTGCGGTCGAACGTGATTTCTTCAATCAGATGCAGACCTTCATCACATCCTATTTTAGGTATATCCCATTGTCGAAAAAAACAGGTTGATTTATGTGTGATGTGTATTTCTCCGTCTTCATTCATCATCTTTTTCGCGTTCCTAACGAACCCTCTTACTAAATTCTGATTTTCGCTGCGAGAAACAAACTCAGTCGGGATTAAGGTAAACAAATGATTGGGATGAATAATCAGTTAGTCGCCGCTTTGAACGACTATGCGGGGTCTCGCTGAAACCTAAACGGTATCTGAATTCTGTTTTGGGCTAGGGTTTCTGTATGGGCCTTATTAGGTCAAATCTAAATACTATATAAACTCTTAACCTCTACTCTAGCCGTTATCATATTCTATATCGTTGTAAATCTGTAATCTGAAAAGTTCTAGTTTTAAAATTCTTACCGTACATCAGCTTCACCTCTGTTGAAACTTCCGGTATGTGGAAAATTGTAAATGATACGATCAAACCTTAAGTTCCCGAGTACAGGATGTTTAATCATATTTGTTGCATCTACGTCGTGGATGACCGTGCAGCCACGGCTCTCTAGCTCTTTCTTGTTAGTCCGGAACTTCCTGTAATTTTTTGTCAAATACTCTACATGTTCGAGTATTGCAGCGAATCAATCAGGAAATCCGTACATTGATAATGATATATAGTCCGTAAAATATACATACCTTGAGGATTGAGCGAAGTAGCGATCACGTTGGAAGCGGAACCAAAAGCGACAGCCAAACTAGTCGAAAATGAAAAATCCCCGTCTCCAACTAACAGAATGCTCTGCATACTATTATACGGTCCGATCCTACCAACTGGTTTTTCTTCCTGCAGTACTACTTGTATCACTTTCTCGACGACTTCCTCCTCCTCCTCTGGCTCCTCTGCTTCCTGTTGTTCTACCCCGTCGTTTATCAAATTAACGGCAATGAAGGGTAGTACATCAGTAACAGCATCCGGTTGAGCCATGTAAATATCATCACCGTCAGGAATGGTGATGTAGTAGTCAGCTTGCTCCTCCACGGACGCGTAATGATCATTTTGCTGAGTTGTTGTTGTTGTTGTTGTGTCGGGTTCTATGTTTGGACGACGAACACATCTCCATATGTACGAGAATACTTGACCCATCGTGTTTTTCTGATGCACAGACTGTCAGCTTTTTGTGAAAAGTTCCATATTTTTTACTGTTTATCGGGTGGTTGCGACAGGCTGCTGACTAGTAGCCTGTCAGCCTGTCGCAGCCACCCTTAGTTCAGTCGCTATACTCTGCACATCCTTATACGAGTATGTAATTTGGGTAATTCCGTAATTTAGATTCATTTCACGCTTACAATCATTTCATTTACGCATCAAAACAGACTAAAGTAGTACGAGAAACAATTAAGTTACCTGTCGACGTTCAAATAATTAACCTAAAGGTCACGATTTCTCGCAAACTCACGATTCACGACTCACGAATCGGATAGATGTTGTTTCAGTTTTTGGATTGAGAATGTGAATTGTGAGAGACTGAGAGTCACAGTTGATGAATTAAGCAAAAGAAAGAAACATAAAAGACTAAAGTTAGAGAAAATAATAATAATAAAAATAATAATTTTATGTGCTAATTGGTTCGTACTACTTCCTTGTCTTTCTTTACATTTTCCAAAAGTAAATTGGCCAAAGACTTCATTAACAAGTAATTTACTTAATTTGTGATTAGCCATAAGTCTCTGGGTATATCCGTCATAAGTTTACGATGGATCAAATATCACCATATGAGAAGATAAAAGAAAAATAATAGCGCGTAGAGAATAACAAATGGTTTGTCTTTATCTATTAAAGTGAATATTATTTAACCCGTCACGAGTTTTTTACGGATATTGGCCATATTGTTGTTACAAAGAAGAATTTGTGATTGGTATGGGGCTATGGGTAATGATTTATCTTGGACTAGTCATACGGGTGGAGGGACGGATCAATGAGGGATTGCACTTTGAAATATTGTATAGAATTATATGGATTATGTTTGTCAATATATTAGTCGAATTTCCAATTTTTAACGTCTTTTTTAAACGATTTTTTAATTAAAAAACAATTTTAAAAACGTAAAACATATTTAAAATTAATATATTAATTATATTGACTAATTATTAAAATAATTTATTTAATAACTTTTATTAATAAAAATACCAAAAATAAAAAATAACCATTTCTTCAAATATAATATATATTAATTATATTATCTTTTTAGTTAATATAATATATATTAATTATATATTAATAAAACATGTCATGGTGTGACATAACTTCAATTGCTAAATTATGTGTTTACAATTGCAAGAAATTTGATGGGAATTAATTTGTCCCATATCATTATGTAAGGAAATTACCCGCCGTAACTCATAAATAATAAACTTTAGTTTATAAATGGATTAAAATTGAGAAAAACGTTAGATCAACCGTAATACTTGTTAAGAACGACATGATAAATTCCTCTAATGTACTACACCCATCATTCATATCCACTTTACATGTATTTTATTTCGGTTCATTAAAATCCACTTTGCATGTTTCCTTATTTAGTTGTACTTTTAATATTATAATACTATAATAACACTATTAAGGCTCACTTCTTCAACACAAATTACACACAATACTATGACTTTACACCTATTTGTTTTACTTTTAATACTACCTATTTGTATAATATAAGTTTCTTATTATTTGTGCATAAAATATAAATACAATGTTGATTTGAATGGAGGGGGTATTAATAGGTAGGATCTAACTCTTGAATCGAAATCAACACTGCCTCGTTGAAGTCGATAATCAACAACAAACTTTAAATCTTTAAACTAAACTGATCTAAGATGAGTCGGGGGGTCATAATGTCTTAACTTGATTGATGACTCGGCTTAATAATGTCAATGTTAATAACGAATTAATTATTATTCGATAACTTATAAATAGAAAAAATCGCCCCTTTGATATAACTTATACATGAGATTAGTGTTTCAAAATAAAAAATATAAGAGAATTTAAATCATCTAAACAAATATGATGATAACCTTATATATCCACCCAAGTAACTCGAGTTGCAAACTTACAATCCACGTATTCTGACCTAATGACCTAATATAAACCCACTTGATTAAATCGATCTGTTCAACTCGTTTGACAGGTCACAAGTAGGGGTGGTCAATAGTGCGGGTCGGCCGGGTCCGGGATGGGTTAAGGGACGGTGCGGGTTCAAGGTATGAGGACCCGGACACGGCCCGGGGTCAGGGCGGGTCCGGGACGGGTTGGGCCCGGTTCTTGGGAAGTGTAACCCGGACCCGGCCCGGGGCTGGTTGGGGGCGGGTCTGGAAGTGGGTTGGGGGCGGGTCTGGCGGGTTTTGGGCGGGTCTACGGGTCAGCTTCCGGGCCGGGCTCCAGACGTTGGACCCGAACCCGGTTACATCACATACACGGGCCGGGACGGGTTAGGACCGGGTTCAGCGGCGGGTCGGGTCTGGGTTGCCAATGCCGACCCGCACTCTTGACCAGCCCTAGTCACAAGACTCACAATGTCAAATGTCTATTGGTGATCTAGGCTGGTAAATGGGCAATCGAGTCGTGTTCCGATCATGCCAATTTAGGTCAGGTCGGTTCAGATCTTTCATTGATTTCAAGTTAATTTGGGTTGTGACAGGTCATTTCGGGTTTGTCTCGAGTTTGTTAGTCCGGTATGTTCCAGGTCAAGCGAGTTGGGAGGTGTTCATTTTCAGGTCGGGCAAATTACGGGCCAAAAAAGTTTGAGCCGTTTTCGGATCAACCGGATCGGATTGTTTTTACCAAGTCTATTAGTGAGTGGAGCATAAAGATGGGCCATGACCAAAACAAAACCCGAAATAAACTAAACATGAAACCCAAACAAACAACCCATTAACAAAAACCTAATCCCTAAATTGCCGCCATCTATATAAAACCCTAATAAATCAATCTACCCCATTCTCCCTTCTGTGCATTTGAACCCAGATCCTCTCCCCCTTCCCCCAAACCCTACAGCACAACCTCCTTCTTTCAATCATGGGGTAATTTCTTCTCCCTTTTTTGTTGTTTAATTTATTGAATACTGTTTTTGATTAATTTCGTTTAATGCTGATGTTGATGATAATTTCTGTCTACAAATGAATGATTTAGATTTAAATTTGTTAAATTTATATACCCTTTTAATGGTTTTTTCTGGGTTTGATTGTAAGTTAGTGTAAAAGAGAAATTTAATGGTGTATTGTAGATTTGTAGGTGTAAGTAGCGATTTGTACTGATTGAGTTCTCCTGCTGTGTCGTTCATTTGTTTACCATCGATTATAATACGCACTGCAGCGAATAAAAAAGTGAATAAATAATTGGAACGGACGGAGTAATTTGTTAGGAATGTCCTGTTTTCTCTACTCATTGCTGTTGGGTATGGACAATGCATGGTGTAACCCTTCATCGCAATTTTATCGTCTTCATGTGACTATTGTCCGGTTTTACAGAGTATTCGAGTGATGAAAATGTCGGATTTTTATTGCCGATGGTGGTTGTATACATGCTTTATCTAATGTAAATTGAATAAGTTGGGGTGTATTAGTTGTAAGGATGAATTAGCGGAGATAGTTCGATTCTCGTATAGACGGAGGTGCTAGTTAAACTGTTCTGTGATAAAGTTTCAGGATGTATTAGTGTGGTAGAAATGTCGGGTTTTATTGCCATGGGTGGTTGTATTCTTCCTCGATCAGCTGTAAATTGCATTGGGCAGGTTATTATATGTAACTATGTAAGGATGAATTGGCATAGGTTAGTTAGATACTCGGATAAAAGGAGTTTCTAATTAAACTGTTCTATGATACGGTTTCAGGATGTATTAGTGTAGTAGAAATGTCGGGTTTTTGTTGCTATGGGCGGTTGTATTCCTCCTCGATCAGCTGTAAATTGTATTGGGCTGGTTATATTATACGGAGTATGTAACTATGTAAGGATGAATTGGCATAGCCGCATAGGGTAGTTAGATACTCGGGTAGGCAGAGTGGCTAACTCTACTGTTGTATGATACGGTTTTAGGAAGCATTAGTGTGGTTGTATACTTGCACAAGCTGTTGTATGTTTGATTGGGTGGGTATATTGTTTTCGATGAATTGGCAGATGCCTAATTTAACTGTTCTATATTGCAGTAAGACACGTGGTATGGGAGCGGCCCGTAAGTTGAAGTCCCACCGGAGGAATCAAAGGTGGGCTGACAAACAGTACAAGAAGTCTCACCAAGGCAACGAATGGAAGAAGCCCTTTTCTGGTTCATCGCATGCTAAAGGAATTGTCCTTGAGAAGATGTAAATTTTCCACATATATATTGATCTCTCGGTCACTCTTTTACCATTGATCTTCCGTTTTATGTTAACTAATTCAACTCCAATCTACTTTTCAGCGGTATTGAAGCTAAGCAGCCTAACTCTGCTATCCGTAAGTGTGCTAGAGTTCAGTTGATTAAGAACGGAAAGAAGATCGCAGCTTTCGTTCCCAATGATGGTTGTTTGAACTTCATTGAAGAGAATGTATGTTTTTTCGCTAAATTTTCAATCTCCCTTCATAGCTCCAATACTACGTTCGTTATCTTGCTTCTGTTTCTCCGAATTACTCGTCTTGCGTTTTACCGTAAACACAAATTATCAAATGAGACCATCACGAGACTGCCCGTATACTAAGATAGTTATCATTCATCTCGTATCATGGCCGTCTTTTTAAAATCGAATTAGTTGGTTTCACTGTAAGCATAAGATAGTTTCTAACATATCTTGTTTCCGTCACAGGACGAGGTACTCATTGCTGGATTTGGACGAAAGGGACATGCCGTGGGAGATATTCCCGGAGTTCGTTTCAAGGTTGTCAAGGTTGCCGGTGTTTCCCTTCTTGCTCTCTTCAAGGAAAAGAAAGAGAAGCCTAGGTCTTAATTAAATCGTAACAAGGGTTTTTATTAGTTTGTCTTTTGTCTATCGGTATGGTTTTTTCCAACTGAGTTTCCGATGCTGTTTTGTTGAACAATGTTCATCTGTTATTCTGCTATATACTACTTCTAGTGACTATGGAAACACTATTTTTAGGTTCTGGACGACTTCTATTTTACGGTACTTGGTCGTTTATTCCAGTCTTTCTTCCCTTTTCTCCTTTCAATTCGAGATCATCTTTTTGCCAAACCATAGCCATAATCCTCGATTCTGTCTCGGGAAATTAGCTCCAGGCTCTTGGCTAGCTCATGAAGAAAAGTCGAAAGTCTGTAAAATTGAAAAAAATGTCGGTTCATTGCCAAATCATGTCTGTATTTGAGTTTTAGGAAAATAGGAAGTTTAATCTTAAGCCGGAAGTATGATTTAACGGCTAATCCGGTTGAAAAAAATGTCGGTTTGTTGAAGAAAATTGAAAAAATGTCGGTTTGCTGCCGAATCATGTCGGATTATATGAAATCACTCTGCAGATCCGTTTTCAAATCCATTTCCATTGCGAGACCGAGCAGTAAATTTTCAAGATGACGAAGTCACAAAAATACAGCAATATTTTCAATAATGCTCAGTTTAACACGGTCACTTCAAGTAAACACAGAAGCAAAACTATCTCAAACACGATAAGCATACGCTATTCTAAGCAATTATACATATCTCGAACACATATACATTTCATCTCGGAATTATTTTTCCTCGAGTACATAACTACATACCCATGTCATATTGTCATCCCTCACATGCTCACAAATACCCAAACAGTTGGCTGTTTCGCCAACGTCACATTAACAAAACGAAATTACTACCAAGTAGTATTAGATCGGTCAAAACTCAGTTCTCACCAGGCAGATAGGACGGTGACACAGCTTCCTCGTGATTTTTCTTCTTGTGAAACACGCCACTGATGCTTGGCAATAGCACTTTCTTCGACATTGAAGTCCGTCTCCTGACCCCATTTACTTTCCCTGATCCATCTTGTACCGGAGCCTTGTAATCAAAAGGGCCTGACTTGGTCGGCTTTAGAGTTGTTAGTCTCTGTGTGGGTCCTTGTACCCTTTGTTCTGCTTGAGCCTGTGTTTCGGCTAGAATACGCGAAGCAGTTTCGGCTGCTTTCTTTTGGTCCCTCTCTCTCCATCGTTGGAGCTCCCCGTTAACAGCATTCCTAGCCGCCTCAGCCATCTCTGCCTTCTTCAAGGCATCCTTTGTGGCTGCCTTCATATCTTCAATCTCTTTCTGAGCAGCCTCCAATCTTTGCAAGGCCTCATCCTCGCTTGCCTTCACAGCTTCCACTTGGGCCATTATAGCATCTACTTTCATACCGGCAAGCTTTTCCGATTCGTCGACCTTCCTGCTCAGTGCATCAAACTCATCCTTTGAAATCCTGATATCAGGACTGGATTCCGAGGTTGAGGAACGAGCAGCATCTGCTCTCTGGGACAAGGATTGGATCTGTTCAAGGGCAATGGACTCTGCTTTTTTCGCTTCCTCGACTTCTTGAAGTGCTATTTTCAGATTTTGTTCAGCTTCTTCTAGACAAACTCGGGTAGTTTCTGCTTCCTTTTTCAACTCCTTAGCCTTCAATTTCATTTCTTCAGCCTCAAGTCTAGCACTTTCGGTTTCTAGTGCTAGTTGATTTAAGGTTTTAATAACTTCATCTTTTGCCCCACTAGTTTCAGTTTCTATAGTGTGAGATTCTTCAAGCTCGGACTTACATCTACGAAGCTTAACATGAAGTTTCCCAGCAACGGATTCCGTCTCTGCTTCTTTTTCTTTCAGTTCTAAGTGATCTTTTCTCAAACTCTCCAATTCCTGTTTTAGTGATTCCACCTGAGTCTGAAGGCCATTCCTCTCTTCCAAAACACTCAGTAGGGAATCCTTAGCACCATCAAGCTCCGACGTAACCTTTTTCACAGAATCTAAATCAGAATCTTTTGCATTCTCTATTTCGCTTCTACAAGCCTCAATTTCAGACATAGCTTCAGCCAGTTGTGCCTCAAGGTTTTTGGCCACTGTAGGATCAAACTCTTTCTTCATTAGCTGCAACATCCTGGAAGCCTCTTCCAATCTAGATTTGTAGGACTCTCTCTCGACATTTTTGTCGGCAATAATTTTTGCTTGTTCATGTTGCGCTTCAACTGAAGCCTGCCTCACCTGCTCAATTGTTTCCTTTAGAACTGAAATTTCTATTGAAATTGCAGAAGCTCGTTCCACATTCATCTTTGCTGCAATTTCAGCCCCTGAAGCTTGTTTGGTAGCAAAAGCTTTGGCTTCAACACACGTGTCGTAATCCCGACGTATTTTATTCAGTTCCTGCTTTGCAGAATTAAGTTCCGAGAGCACTGCTGCGTACTCCAGTTTTGCATTATCAGATTCGTCGTTATGGAAACCATTGGTCAAGTCAAGCTTGCCACTATTAGCATCTTCTAATTGCTTTGCACGATTCTTTGCAGTCACTGTCGCCTGAAATGAAGCCTCTTTAGATTGACTTAAAACTTTAATCTTCTGTGTCAGACTTTCAACTGTCACCTTGGCCTTTTCAAGTTCAACGAGTGCCTCAGACTTGGTATTTTCAGCATTCTTGAGCTGCTCTTTTAACTTGTTCAGTTCCTTTTCGGCCAAATGTAATTCCGACTCTTTTACCAAAACTCTCTGCAACACCATAATCAATGGAAACATAAATGACCTGTTGAAGGCTGCACCAAAGCAAATTATACTCCCGTATGCCAAAATTTGATATGTAAAAATGATTGTGTCCTTGAGATGTAATATATTATTCGTAAGTGAAAGCAAGCAAATTGATTGAGAGTTTGAGACACACCATTTATTAAAAAGTTCCGTAAACATACATTTTTCTTTATGAAAAACGTAAAGATCCACACGAAGAACACTATATTTCCATACCAGTTTTATTATAAACCTCAGACGGACCAGATCGCATAAGTGCAAGACTCACAGACCCAATCTGCCCTTTTTTTTAATAAAAAATTTTGCGCAAAAGGTAGAATACTCGGTTCTATACCCCCTTGATCCAGACAAGGGCAAAGAGAAAGCATAGTTAAAGATAACTGAAAAATACGGCGGCAAAGTGAGCATAAGAATGACAGACCTCAGCGGAATTCGGATTTGCCTTCTTGATTGCAGGTTTTCCCCCAGAGAAAGCAACCTCGCCAAATAGGTTGACAGCATCTTTCACAGACTGAAAAGGTGCCCTTGTGTCTATTTCACCTACTTCAACCTTTGGAGAATCTGAATTTTTTGGGCGTCCGGTTGAATGCACCATAATGCTCACCTAAACTATGAAGATATGAGCGTCCTGCAGCAAAGAAGCAACATATCATTAAAGAAAATGAAAAGGTTCTTCGAAACACTTCACTGCTAGAAGTCTAGAACCACCGTAGCACAACCATGAAGCTATTGATTAAGGAAGTTAAGACTAATCCGAATTGTCTAGCAGTGGAAAAAATTCTAAAAATGTTGTTAATTTATCTCAGACTATTCATTCAAGCAATAATTACGGAACAAATTAGCACTTAATGAAAATAATCAGATAGCAAGAACATTGATCTTCCCATTGACAGCTGGCCTTCATTTTTCCCATAATGTCATATATTTCCCATAACTGGCAATGTAAGGAGATATACATAACGCAAATAGCCTGTACGACCTGGATCATTGTCCCGGAAATCCAAACTCACCAATCATATCATAGTATAAACTCATCGTAATCTTACCGTCGTTTGTTGTCTAGCTAGATAGTGTAGATATTCTCAAAATACAGCATCTACTTGGCTCAACTAGGTCAGCCAGTTATAATCTAATCTTGAGAGATACGGCTAACACGGCCTATAAGGATTTTGAGGTGAGTAACACACGGTGAAAAGCTAGCTATTCAATGATGACAAACACTAGGAAAAAATTTCCCTTTCACCAAATAATCAACATTCATAGCTGAATGAATTTCCTGTACATTTACAAGTATACTCATAATTCTCAGCGACAAACTTTATACCAAACAAATGAAAGTCCACTGCAGCACACTTTTAATCATTAAAAACGATTTCACGCGAAAATTCCCCATTTCTATATTTTTTCAAGGTTTTTATTGCAAAACATAGAAACTAATAAATCATTTCTAAAATCTAATCATGAACTGAAACTTCGAAGTAGATACCATATTGTAAGTCTGTAAAACTGCTAAAGTCAAGGTGTTAACTAGTAGAGACGAGCTCAAGTTAGGGTTTACTTGAGTCGACTGGTGTTCAAGACTTCAAGTTAATCCAGAGTATCTCACAAGCTGAATTAACACGATACGAATTTCATTTTCAAACAAATGTAATCATTTCAAAAGAAATATCCACAGCTTAACTTATCATGAAAAGTATTATACTCCATTCTTACTTTACAGGCAGCCCCTCGGTCCCGTCATTCACTCATTATGCAGGACTTTGCACCAAATTCCGAAAAAACAAAATAACTTCATTCAATGATGGAAACTCTAGGCAACCCCTCTCCAGCTGTTTATGGCGAATATACTCATATACTATACCTAATCATGAAGTGAAACTTACTCTCTCCGTCCCAATTATTTGTAAACAAATGATTGAGACAGAGGGAGTTCCTAAAATGCGAGCTTTCCTAACATCAATCATATTAAAGAACATCACCGAAATGCCCTAGTCTGGTGGTTAAGATGGAGGTTTTGGGGGCAATAGGTCTCGGGTTCGAACCCCCCTTCCTCTCTATTTTAACATTAAGTCTCTTGTGAGTTGTGACGGGTCAGTATGACCCATTTGAGTACACATATCTCTGTCTTTATCTACTCATGTGGGTTTTATTTGGCCCAGAGAGGAAGGGGGGTTCGAACCCGAGACCTATTTCCCCCAAAATCTCCGTCTTAACCACTAGACTAGGGCATTTCGGTGATGTTCTTTAATATGATTGATATGGGTTTTATTTGGCCCGTCACAAGCAGATATTGTGCGTTTTGCGCTATTCCAATGGGACTAACAGCGCGCTTTCTAGACCCAAAAAAATAAAAATAAAGGAACATTAACAACTTGATTCAATCATAAAAAGTAATATAAACCAAATTACGGAAAAAAATATTCAAATCATTCAATGATGAAAACTACAGGCAGCTCACCTCCAGCCTATTTATGGTAACTATACACAAAATATTACTATATCTGCTCATGAACTAAAACTTAATCTGTCCGTCTCAATCCGTCTCAATCATTTGTTTACCGTCAATTAAAATATACTCGAAAAAAAAAGATTTAACAAAAAATGATAGGAACGGAAAAGTAATTTTATACCGTCACGATTAAAACAACACGATACGTAATAGGTCGCAAGTTCGAATCTTCGCTGAACAAAAACAACTCATAAGAATAATCGACAACGAAAAAAACAAGCATCACATCAATCAAATCAAATCAATCAATCAATCAATCAATAGTACAGGTTTCAGTTGTATACATAGATAAGAGATGGAGTAAACCTTAGAAGACGTAAAACCCTAGAAAAATTCCGGACACAATTGAACAGCGATCAAAACATCAAGTATGAAAAACGCAGAAAAATAGGATAAATTAGGGATTATAATAAGTGAATTAGTAAAAAAAGGGGGAAATAGGAAGGTTTATGATGAAGAAGAGAGGTGTATTGATGTTGAAAAAGTAGAGAGAGAGAGAGAGAGAAAGTGGTGAGAGTAGAGTACGGCTGCTTACTCGTCTTCGTCTTCTTCGTCGTCGTGCGTTCCTTGTAGTTGTTGTAGTTGTTTTCTTCTGATTTTGAATTTCTCCGTTTACTCTTGCATTATTATCGGACCTACATTTTGTTGTCTATTCTTAGTAAGCGCTCTCTCGGGAGTCCGGACCGATTCCCGACTACCCAGACGTTTTATGAGACGGTTTAATATTCGGAAAATGTAGGCAGTGTCCTTGAAAATTGTCATTTTATTTGAAAAAAACCATTTTTTCTATTGGAAAATATTAAGAGATCATACCTCGTGATTAGGACTGTTAATGAGACCAGACAGTTCACGAATAATTCGAGATCGGCCCGGTCAAAGCTCGACTCGAGAGCTTAACGAGTCAAGCCGAGCGACTCGAAAAGCTCGAGAGCAGCTCGAACATTTGAGATTACATAAGATCTCAATCTTATTTTACAAATAATATGCTCATAATTTATAAAAAATACTTTATTATTATTTTTATTATATGTGTTTGTATTATACATATCAAATATCTTGTTGATTTGCTAAATATTTTTATATAAAATCTTCAAACCTTGTTATTGAAAATATTGGAAGAAAAAAATAAAAAAATAAACAAATTTATATACGCTCGATTTGGGCTCGAATTTGGCTCAAGCTCGGAAAGCTTGCAAGCTTTGTAGAATTGTAGTGAGCACATTTTTTTCAAGTTCGGGTAAGCTTGAGATCGGCTCGAGCTCAAGTTTTGGTAATTGAGCACAAGCTGAGCAAAGTCAGGCTCAGGCTCGGCTCGGGTCGTTAACACCCATACTCGTAATTACAATCTCAGAAAGTGAAGATCTTTTTTTTAAAAAAAAATTGACAACTTTGGAATTAATGACTACAAAATATGGTAACTCAAAGTTTGTTCAATTGAAAAACCTTTGACATACAAATTGATCAATTTTCCGAAAACTAAGACATTCTTTTTCAAATCATAGTTCTATGAACGATGATCGATCTGAAAAAAATCACTTTCTAAACCGGCAAACGTGAGATATGGCCTAGAAAAGTTTTTCGGATTAAAAGATTGGATATTTTTGGACAAAATATCAAACTTTCCAAAAAAATTCCGATAGATATACGAGGTCGCATTGATTCAATGCGGCCTATTCTTTTCAAATTTCCGATCCCAAAAATGGTACGAGCCCGAATAGAAAAAAAATGTTCGAGAGTATTTTGTCGAGTTATTAAAAAGTATTTATTTTATTAAATCTACATAATATAACAGCAAGGAATAGATATATTTTCCGATGACCGAAAGAAATTACATTAGAGCTTCTGCATAATAACATCTTTCTTCACCTCCTCCTTCACATCTATAATAAAGATACAGTCTCTGGTACCGAGTATATATACTCGGTAACTAGTTAAGTACATTCATGCCAGCCAGCATCGAGATAATGCCGAGCATTGGCTTTTCCGATAGTACAAGATAATAGTCGAGTCTCAAGTCTCGAGCCTCGTGGTCGAGTAGAGGAGATAACGGTGGCTCTTAGGTTAATTACTTGATTGTGATACCAAGTCCGCTTAGCTGTTTGGAGAGTGATCTTCCGAGCCCTTTGTTATTATCGCCCTTCTGATCCTCTAAACGATGGAACTCGGACTCTATAGTTTTGGCTATTTTGGCATCATCGGGGTCAGGCTCGGGAAAAGCGACATGGAACGAACCTTGCTTCAAAGGTTTGATAGATTGGGTTCGCGCAGCTTGCTCTTTGACATAATTGTATAGCTCTTGGTGGAAGGCATGGTCCAACGAGAAACAGTTATCGATTGTTCCATTCCTAGAATTTCGAGAGGATCCCGAACCTTCTCTCTTGCAAAAATGTGGGAGAGATGCATAATCCATAACCTGAAACCGGGTTGCAGTCCAAAAAATATTTAGTTTCACCGGATAATTCTCGATAATGTCTAGAAGATTAAATACAGGTGAAGACATCAAACTGATCTGCAACACAAAATGGCTGATTTATATCAAGTAGTGGATTCTTGAGCATGATTTTAAAACTCGGCATCGGTCGTAGTTGCGGTACGGTAAACCGGACCTTAATCGTACTTGCGGTAGCCGGTACGGTAGTACATTCTGATTCCAACTCTTACGAGGTGGGTTGAAAGTCGGTGGCTTCAACTTACCTTACTCATTCGAAAGGATGAGATAGGTTAGTCGGTTAGTCCTATCTTAAGAGAATCAACCTAGTTTTCTTACTTTATCAAAAAAAAAAAAAAAAAAAATCGGCCACCGCGGACAGATGACGGTGAATCTCGGTCATTTCTTATTTTCTCGGGCGAAATATCGCATCGGTAGAGTGAAAATCCGATACAAATCAGCCGAGATTTTGAACCATGTTCTTGAGTACCACGACAAAGCACGAATACCAGACAAGTAGACTGCGAGAAGTAGTATTATCGATAGTATTCCGAACAAAATGTATACCTTCAACAATTCATCCTTGCCACAACCGGAGAGAACCTGAATTTTCTTCCTAGTTCGCTCCTGCAAAAGGGGCTTCACAACCTGCCATGGTAAACATGGACGACCTCCGTGAATTAAAAAGAGGTAACGATTGATAAAAAGCAATTCTACAAACAAAAAGAGAGAGGCAAACCTTCCAGCATGCAGAAAATATATAAGGTGCATTGACTATGTAATAGGATTCCGTCTTCTCTGGGTAATTTAGGTCATCGATTGTAGAAATAACCGTCAGCAGCTGCAAACAAATGATCAGAGCAATGAATCATAACAATACCATTTGTGTCATTATCAAGATTAAGATTTTTCCGATTGTGGAAATAACGCCATCAAAAAACAGAACGGTGCAGAGGATTGAGATTGTGCACATAGAATCTGTAAACCTGCCATCTTAGATCTTACAAACTGCGTGGCAGTGTAACAGATAACACCGTCAAGAATGTTAGTCAGCTCTACGGGCGTTATAAATGGACAACAGCGAAATTCATTTAGTGCTTATACAACATACGTTGCTCTTTCATGCCATCAACGAAACCGGTAGATGGAGAGCATGAATGAAACCGAGATCTCGGTATGACCAGCACCAACAGGAATGATGTCCCTTAAACATGCCATCGATAGCTAAATAATTCTACCTTTGCTTAGGGTAGTAACTGTGGTTGCGGGCATCACACTGAGATTGAGTTATAGGCTCGTAGAAGTTTTGGAAGTTACGGTAGCAACTTCTTTATGCAGTATCGGGATACATTTATAGTGCAAAGTCTAAGATTGCCTATGGCGACCGGTTCCAAGATTAAAAACAAAACCGAGATTTAATACCAGACATTTACTCCCTTTTCCGATTTAGGTAGTTCAAAGGTAATTCAAGGGACTTTACTCATTACAGAAGAGGATAAACACAAATTCTCATTGAACACCGGCACTATCCCGTCACAAGCTAAAGACGACGGATAGTGTCCCCGGAATGCTCAATTTCCCCTCACTTGCTTTGTTGTGAAAGAAACACCACCCGTCTTCGTCACAGATAGTGCCCGTCACAAGCAAGACGCTTTGCAGGATAAATGAGAAGAAAAAATAAAAGTTTTACAGGTAGGTAGGTACCTTTACATGGTTAAGTGCAGATAGCTTTAACCCTGTCATATCAAGCACCTTAAGACAAGTGGTGATGGGTCGCCCATATTTCTGTGATGCAAGGGGCTAAGAGACACGAGAAAGAAGTATGTTCAGCGAGAAAAATATATGGAGAACGGTTCAAAATCATTATAGTGCCCCACACTCACCAATACAACACGGTCTCTGTACTCATTCATTTGAATGTGCGATTGCACATAGTAATGGACCTATAGAGACATGAAACAAATAAGTGAGTAATCAGTTAATCACGTCGTTGTTAGTATATAGCATTGAATAAGAGCACAGACACTTTTCAAGTCGATGAGAATCAATATTGCACTAACAATAGAAGTAACACGAAAACTTTTTCAGCCAAATATGCAAACTAATCAGTGAACATGCAAGGGTAAAAAATACAACGAAATATGAAATCTAATGAAAATCCTAAAACCCGTGTTGGACTTTGCACTTTTTAAAGCAGCGATCGTAAAAAATTCTTGCGTTGACTGAACTATTACGTCATTTCATTTCCAGTGATAAGCTCCAGAATACGAGATCATGAACGAAAACACAAAAGCGCAAGAAGCTTAGGACTTACAGATGCTTTGTCAAATGTGCTATGTCCCACACCAACAGCAACAACAGGTAATCCCTGAATGAAACAGAGAAACGCCGTCTTGTGAAGAACTGAACAACGTAGTTGTCAATGTAGCAGCGCATATGGCCGACAGTACCAAGTAATAGAAAAGGTGTTAATACCTCGTTTGAGTAGCCTGATAATCCTACAAGCTGAGAATCACGCACTTTTCTATACAGCTCGGATGGAAAAATTGGTTTCTGTGCACGTGAAAACACAATAAGTATACACCTCTTGGCTAGAGGCTTCCAAGTGGGGAGAGCTTTCCGAAGAAAATAAAACGGAGGGTTATAATACTCCGAAGGCAGTTAGCGATGACTCCCTCTTATTCTTACATTTCGACAATTTGCTTTAGACACAAATATTCGTAAAAAGCAAATAAATAGACAATAAAAAAAGGTAAAATAGGAATCATAAGCATTAACTAGGCAACCGTTAGATATTGTGTCATACGTCAATTAAATTCTACGGGTACGAGACGTTTTAGATACAAACTTTTATTAGCCGACAATTATTTCACACAAGAAGCTTAGGTGAGCAAATTTGCTTAATTCCATCACATTCCAAATTAGGACGTAGTCAACTTATATCGCAAAATTTAGGGCAATGCCAAACATAGAGTATACATTATTTAGATGCCAAATAAACTCAAGTTACAACAAGAAAGAAGAAACAAAGATAATAACCCGTAAGTCGTAAGAGAATACTTATTCTGTATTGCACAAAACTGACATCACATATGCATACAACATGTATTTTGCAGGATAGGAACGATCGGATCCTTGAACTTACCGCCAATATGTTGTCAATTTCATTTTGGACCCTCCAGTTCAAACAGTCAACCAACTGCGGAAAAGACAACACGGTCACGAGAGCTATAAAAAAGAGTTGCTAGGAAACCTCGAATCACATCAAGCACTTTCAACAGAGATCAGCTCCACTTACCATCTTGTACGCCTTATCAACATTCCAATCCCTTGCTTTCAGAAATCTAACATAGGTTTCAGTTGGGTATCCATGATGCATATTCTGTAGTATGCCACACAAGCAGCAAATAAACACTCCGTAACGAATAAACAATCACCATAAGAACATTGGTAATCCCTCAGACAATGAAGCGGAGATAATTTCCTGATCTAACATCCCTACGTTGTAAAACGTAAATCAAGTACAGCGAGCAGACATAACTTCACATGACACGAGAACCCTTCTCTTGTTGACCATACGTTGTACCAAGTTACGAGAAATAGGGTAGAGATCCTCTGAACGAACAATGGGATTGACTTCAATTTCAAATATGTGACGCTTTCTTTAGGTAACAAATCATCGTAGTTCAGTTAAATAAATTAAAAATGAAAAAACTCCACATTGGTTCCGTTCCATTACATCAATTCGGAAATAGTTCTACCTATATAACTCTAAGGGGGTGTAACTTCACATGACATGAGAACCCTTCTCTTGTTGACCCTACGTTGTACCAAGTTACGAGAAATAGAGTAGAGATCCTCTGAACAAACAATGCGATTGACTTCACAATTTCAAATATGTGACGCCTTCATTAGGTAACAAATCATCGTAGTTCAGTTAAATAAATTAAAAATGAAAAAACTCCATATTGGTTCCGTTCCATTACATCAATTCGGAAATAGTTCTGCCTATAACTCTAAGGGGGTGTTCGGTTGCCTACTTTGGAATGGAATGGAATGGAATGGAATGGATTGAGTTGAATCAAGTGTTCGGTTGGGTGATTTTGGAATGGAGTTAGATACCTAATGGATTCTAACTCCCCCTTGGAATCTCATACCCACCCTCCCCCGTGGATTCAAACTCCATTTCCCCCTTATATAACTTGTGGTGAACCAAACAAGATTAGGCCAAAAATGGATTTAGAACCCCATACCACTATACTATCAAACTTCATCCATTCCATTCCGACTTGTTGAACCAAACGACCCCTAAATTCGCAACCTTAAACCCCGCGGTCAAGATCTATTCTTGGCAAATGCTTCCAATGATAGACCCAAATCAAAGGGTCCCCAAACAGATCTAACAAATTGTACAAAAAACTACATAAACCTCCACAATTATCAAATACTAATAGTAGTTGTCAAGATCACTACTATTACGAAATACGAAAAGTCGGTTTTCGATCAAAATGAACTATAAATTGCAGAGATCACTATCAAAATATGTCACTATAACACATCCATCTATACAATACTCAATTAGCAATGTAATGACCAGGAAATGGTCAAGGATATCAAAATGCTGACCTTTCAATTACCTACTAATCAAATAAAACTAATTAAAATACTAAATTAAACATGAAACTACACATAATTATAATTAAAATATTCTAAAATTTCTTCTAGCTCATCAAATCTAAAACCCAAATCATTTCCCCGTTTTCGGGGATTTCAAAAATAGATAACTATTGATCGGGACAGAGCGAGAAATAAACAATAAACAATAAACAATTACAGTATAAACAGTAAACTAACCTCAAAAGTTTGTTGGAGTGGTTCAGCAACTACAAAAAAAAACAAAATTAATTAAAAAATTACAAGAACACATCAAAGATCACAACTTTTAACAACTTAAAAACTAAAATAAAATAATATAAAAAAGGGATAATTATAATTATAATTACCTCCATCCATAAGTGACTCAAACTGTTTGATAGCATCATCATTAGCAATACCCATTTTCAACAATCCACTAAAATCCCCAAAATTAGAAAAACCCACCAAAAATCAAGCAAAAAAAGGGGATTTTTTGAGGTGGGGTCCTCTGAAATTGGGATCTTGATGAACCCTAATTAGTAGTAAAGATAAATATTGAGCAAATTGAGATGGGAATATAGATAGAAAGAGGGAAAAAGAGAGAGAAGTAGTGATTTTTTTTTTTTATGACTTCTCTAAATATAAAGATTTGAACTTTAATTCCTAAATAAACTCAATAAACTCCATTTTTCTCGATATCTAATCTAATCTAATCTTAATTACGAATTACTATTAACTATGGTCTTTGATTTAACACACTTTTTAACTTTTATGATGGAATGTACTGTAATAATAGTAAATTATAATGATGATTTGTTGAATAATTGTGGTAATAATTTGGATCTTTATCTTTATTACTATGAGATTTGGGAATATGTTTTAGATTTGAATTTGTAATAAGAATTTAATTAATAATTAATGCAGATTTTATTATTATTAGGATTTAGGACACTGTGGGTTACATGGTTGGTTTGGGTCGATTTAATCGGTTATATTTTTAGTAGCCGTGTATTGCACCGGTAATAAATATCGTGACTAGATATTATTAATGTGTTGTATTTGTTAGGGTCCGCCATGTGTCGAGGTTTTGTAGGTTTGTTATAGTTAGATCTGTTAAATGGTTGGGTTTGTTAAAGTCGGATTAGAATATGGGTCGGTTTATATGAAGTTACGGGTGGTTTGGATCAGAATACACTATAAAAATGAATTAAAACGATTAAATTTATTACTTACTGTACTTATAGTAAAACATTTATTAAAATAGATTATTTTGATAATTATTATTATTAAATGATAAAAAGAATTATATAAAATTAATGTTTTAATTATTTAGTAATTTGAAATATTTAAATAAATAACATTTAAAATTATTATTATTTCGAATATAAAATAAAAAATTAATATTCTAATAAATTATTAATTTATCTTTGATGCAACGATCTTGTTGGGGTCGGATTTCGACCTCAAATTAACTAATTAAGGCCAATAAGATTCTAGATTTAAATTCATAGTGTTTTTCGTAAATAAAATATGTTAAATTGGGTTGGATTTAAGGGACAAATGAATTTAATTAGGTCTAATCATTAATATAAGAAATATAATCATAAAATTATTGATAATAATACAATTTTTTAGTCTAAGATTTGAAATAACTTTTTATATTCATATTTATTCAAAAATTTAAAAGTCTTAGTAAATTTTCACACGTTTGAAAATGTTTTTCATAAAGTTTATTCTTTTTATTAAAAAATATATATTTAATCATTTTACGTAAAAATTTAAAGTTGGTAAGAAAAACAATTACAAATTACTACGGTTTATTAAACGATATTCGCCTCAATTTCTAAATCAAAATGACTTTAAAATTGGATTAAAGAGTCGTCTTTCAACAGTTATTTTTGTACAGTAATATGATCAATTTAATTATTTAAATAGCTTATTATAAAAATGAGGAAATATCACAAATAACTACCTAATAAATCTAAAATTTTACATCTTACTACCTAATATAATTAATTTTGCAATTAACTACCTAAAATCACACAACATTAATCAGTTTGCTACCTTTTTAACGGAAACCGAACTTAAGTTAGTTTTAAATGTCCGGGTTAAGGTAAATGACCATCTTACCCTTCTTTTAATAAACTTATTCCCTGTTAAAATTTTACCCATCCCTCTCCCTCCCCTGTAACGCTAAAGTAATTATTCCTGCCTTCATTTTTATCCATCAAAACCTCCATGAACATGCCTAATTTGCAGCATTAGAGGGAGATAATCTTCGGTTGTCTTCTCAAATTGATCAAGTAAGCATTATTTTCATTTTATTTTCAGTATAAAACCCTTCCCCTAATTTAATTATTCTCAAATTGAAATGGACTCTACATACAGTGCTAACTCAGCAAACTCCCAGAATGTCCACTAAATTGTGGCCTCCTAGTAAGGGTACCCGGTTAGTGTTTGTAGAAGGGATAACAAAGAATCTTATAACTCCCTCAATTTTCTCTCGAAAGTATGGCCTTCTGAGTTTGGAAGAAGCTGAAATTGATGCAACGAAGATTGAGGAATCAGCATTCCATCATGCAAACGAACATCGCAAGTTAGATGTTAATGGAGGTGTTTTAATGGAGGAAGGAGGGGGAGGGTAATTTAGGTATTAAATTAGGTTTTAAAGTTAAACGGGACGGAATAAATTGATTTCCGTAATTTTTTAGCAATTTCCGTCATTTTGGTAGTAATCATGTAAGTTTTTATACTTATTAGGTTGTTATTTGAAAAATTAAACATATTAGGTAGTAAGATGTAAAATTTTAAACTTATTAGATAGTAATATGCTAAATAATCTAAAAATGATCATATCAACGAAATAATTCGTGAAAAAGAGAATCGCAAAATTGAATATACTTATGCCATCTATTGGAAATCTTTTTGGTGACAATTATTGGTGGGCATTTACAACTTCCCATCATGTTACCAATGGCCAACATCTTGAATCAATTCCATCTCTCAAATATCAAATATTGAGGTCCTTTTCAAACATACCTATTTTTTTTTTTTTATAGATTTTAGGTAAATCTTTTAATGGTAGTGAAATTATATTTAACTCAATATCATTACAAACAATTTTCTAATTTAATTATTATTTTCATTATTATCACTGTACCGTTGTACTGTTGTTATTAGTTAACAAATCTCACGGTGGCAAAAACTCAGGTCACATTTCTAAGAATCTTAACTCCGAGTTCAAGTCGCACCAAGAATAATTTGGTAAGAAATATTCGTGACATAAGCTACATCTTTGAAACTCTGCGGATGTCACCAACTCACCACCCAAAAAGATTGATTGAATTAATATACGTGATTTACCGGTTATTCTGGATACTCGGAATTACACTATACATAATAATACGTATCAAAGATAACAATTCTCATTTGTAACGGGTATATTTGTCGCAAAGTCAACTAGTTAATGAAAGATACTAGGCTACTTTTGTCAAAGCAAACAAGACTATCATGTATCAACGTCTCTTTTTGTAAACATCATCTCTGGTGTTTCACATTCATTGTCAACCATATCCCAACAACAATTGAAAACGACATAGTGCATGTTCCATCAGTCTTTCGAAACACCATCTCTCACTACATTAACAAGCACCGTCTCTCACTACATTAATAAACAGTGACGGATCTAGAGATTTAATGTTAGGGAGCAAAAAAAATTGACGTGTTTCTAAGGACATCATAGACAATATTTTATACTCCGTATATTGGAGTTTTTTTCGTAAATTAGTCATTATATAAGTAAAAAAAAATGAAAACATAATTGATCATAAATCTATAATTTCCAAAAAAAAATTCTAAAATAATTTAAATTCTGAGCATATGTAAAAATAATATCTCTTTTATAGAATATAATAGAACCTTATACCTCATAAATTAAACTATACACGTTTACCAACTATGCCATGATAACTTACTGTCTATTATTATAGATACTTTTAAAAAATTTATTCCCGAAAGTTCATCCAGGGGGACTGACGGCCTGTCCACCTGGGACCTTCCTTGGATCTGCCCCTGTTAACGAGTCCTAAGTCCTAACTGATAAAAAATACACTAAAATCTAACTGAAAAGAAAAATATAATACAATAATAAAATAAAAATAATTACTTTCTTTTATGGGAGGAGTATTTCGCTGACATTAACGAGAAACCGTCTCTTTTAAGAATTTGCAATGTTTGATAAGATTGGTAACCGTTGGTGGTTGTCATTTTTAAAAAAGATGCTTGTATAGTTAGGTTTGTTAACTTTTACGTAAAAGTCTAGCAATTAACATGCATTGTTTTCATGTGAATTATCGTATTGTCTTGCATAAAACCGGTATATATGCATATATTTCATACGTTTTGTTATAAAAACCGCAGTAAAGTATAGAACCGATGGATACTTGCATGACCCTCAATTCCTCAAAAAAGGAAAAGTATAATATCGATATTTATAAAAAAAAAACATATTTGAAATCGTTGCATGCATAAATTCTATACGTTTTCTATAAAAACCGCAGTATAATATGGAACTGATGGATAGTTTGATGTCCTTTGTTGTTAACTTGTTATCGTTAAAATACTTAAATAAAACCTATATTATCAATATTCACAAAGAACGTATCTAAAACCGATGTATGCATATATTTGATACGTCTTGAATTAAGCTATAAGTAGTATGAAACATCTAACTTTTACGACTATGAATTGATTTCTATTAAATTAAATGAAACGTATAATTATCACGAAGAATATCTAACTTCTACGACTATTAATCATGAATTATCCGATACCAACGTCCAATAAACGGAAAAAAAAAACAAGAAAATATAAACGAGGGAGAAAAACCCTAAAAGTTCTACATAGCCCAATTTCATACGTCTTCAATTAAACTATAAGTAGTATGGAACATCTAACTTTTACGACTATGAATTGATTTCTATTAAATTAAATGAAACGTATAATTATCACGAAGAATATCTAACTTTTGCGACTATTAATCGTGAATTATCCGTTACCAACGTCCAATAAACGGGAAAAAAAAACGAGAAAATATAAACGAGGGAGAAAAACCCTAAAAGTTCTACATAGCCCAATTTCAAGGACAAACAACATAGACCAAAAAAAAAAACTAAAAGAAATCGAATTCCAAATAATTATCGGACCCTTTTTGGTCCGGCATACCGGGGATACCGGGAATCACGGGCGCTTTCTCGCTTGCTGACGGAGGCGGAACGGGAATACGTTCAAATTCTACAGGTCTCGGGACTTCGGGTGGACTTGCACATCGAATCAAGGCCCAATTTACGCCTTCAAAGAACGGATGTTGCTTGATCTCGGTTGCTCCTCTCTTGAATGCCAATCTTTGTTGAGGCTCCTTTACTAGCAAGCCTCTAATGAGATCCCTAGCTTGAAAACTTACAGCCGGGGACTCGGGAAATCGCAATGGCTGTCCGACAACGTTGAAGAGAGTGGCCCTATTGCCCGAACCCTTGAACGGTGTCTTCCCGAATAAGAGTTCGTACAAAAATATGCCAAAAGTCCACCAATCTACGGCACTACCGTGTCCCTCTCCTTTGATGATTTCAGGGGCTAAGTACTCGTGGGTTCCGACAAATGACATGGACCGAGCACTTGTAGGCTCGGCAACAAGCTCTGGTAGCGGATTTACTTGGTTACCGACTTCGTTTTTTTGCTTGGACTTGGGCTTAGGTTTTTCTTTCTTGGATTTGCTCGAAAAGAGACGGGGCGTAAAACAAGAAGTGGGAGCAATGCAGGAGGGTTGAATACAGGAGGGTTCTATGCATGCAGGTTGAGCACAATACCCGGAACTCTTTTTTGACCCTTGAGCATCGACAGAAGCAGACTTAACGAGTGTCGGTGAGACCGTACATCGGAGTGATAGGTCGAAGTCGGAAAGCATAATATGACCATCTTCCCTCACTAGGACGTTTTCCGGCTTTAGGTCGCGATAAATAATTCCGAGCATGTGCAGGTATTCCATGGCTAGGAGGACTTCTGCTACGTAAAACCTGCGTAGACATATCAAACGGGTGACTACCAAATAAAAACCAAAATAGTACATTTACAACAACAACAACATCAGAGCCTTAGTCCCAAAATGTTTTGGGGTCGGCTGACATGAATCATACTTTGGAATCGTCCAGGGTAAACTCTCATTTCGACAAGAGAAAAAAAGAAAGAAAAAAAAGAGACGGAAGTGAAGTGAAACCGAAAATGAAAGATAAAGGGGTTTTATAGACATTTACGCGAACAAAAAATCATTCAGATGGTGGACTGGCAAACTCGTGACAGCTATACTCTACTAAACAATCAGACGGATGACCTGCGTAGATTTGTCGCAGCAACTGGCAAACTCGTGACAGCTATACTCTCCTAAACATTGCGCAGAGAGGTCTGCAAAAATCATGTGTGCGAATAATACAGCAACAACTTATCCCAGGCTCCTGAGTCCTGACAATTGCGGGGATAAGAGAGGTCCGACGTACGTATCTATTTTTTTTTTTTGATGACGAGGGGTTTAATCCCCGGGCCCATGCATTCCCGCACCACCACATGGGCCATGTAAGCCACCCTTTTGGGCTGCAGTGACCAAGTGGTCATCTCCTCAGCTGATAATTCAACCTGAGATCTCTCAACTCCTGCATTTCTACAAGCTTTAAAGTTTAACTCAGTTACCAGCTGGTCCGACGTATCTAGCCTTACACTTGTGTCGCTAAACCAAAGAGACTGTTTCTACATTCCCAATACGAAATTTGCATCAACTGAGTAACCAATAAACTGAGTCGTTTTGCTTAATAAAGCCCTCGACACATAGGTACACTGTCACAGTGTCACCGTGTTCATAGAAGATATCGGATCTACGAATACTCGTACACAGCCAAACAACTGATGAGCATCAGAAGTTAAAATCAGCATGAATCAGAGTTTTCGGAAGACAGTGCGAAAATAATTGTTAACGACAATTAATTTTGAACACAAAAGCGAAATGGGACCTATAGACGTGGAAGGAGCAATCAAGACGACATAAATGTCGCTAACAAGAAATCATACATAGCTCTATAATTGGTGCAGGAAACCGGAAATAGTCCGATTTACGAGGCTCGTATTCAAAATTCACATTGTACTTTTTTTCGGAGTTACAGGTCGGGGCTACTTCGTTTTCTAAAATTATTTTTTTTTGGATTTGTTACATTTTTTTTCCCAAAACTCTTATATTAAATTTTACTTCGTTTTTCAAAATCACTTTAAACTTTATTCTTGATTTTTTTTTTTTTTGGGTTTTTATACATGTGATGAGTTCGATTTAAAATCTATAAAACCCCTTTAACTTCATTTTCGGTTTCACTCCACTTCCGTTTCTTTTTTTCTTTTCTTTATTTTTTTCTCTTGTCGAGATGAGAGTTCCCTCTTGACGGTTCCAAAGAATGATTCATGTCAGCCGACCCCAAAACATTTTGGGACTAAGGCTCTGATGTTGTTGTTGTACAGGTCGGGGCTACTTAACAAGTGATCATATAATGTCTTTTTTCTTTTACGAAGTAGAGAAACGGGCTAATTATTTAGGGAAGGACCAAAAACGAAATTGGGACGATATAAACGTTTTCTATATGCCTGCAGCAAAATTTAACTAGGGAAGAAATTAGCACAGAAATATAGGCAAAGAGGTAGTAACAGAAGAGAAGTTCTTACTTTACAGCTTGTTCGGTAAAATACTTCCCAGGCTGCCGCTGTCTGAGTGTATGCAAGTCACCTCCCGGGCAGAACTCCATGACCAAGCACGAAAATTTTTCCGTCTCAAAATGGGTGTAGAGAGTCGGAAGAAAGGGATGGTCCAAAGATTGTAAAATCTCTCGTTCCGTCTGTGCCCTAAGCAGCTTCTTCCGGCTAGCAAGAGATGCTTTGTCCATAACCTTCATTGCAAAATAACATTTTGTACCGGTTAATTCAGAAAGGTAGACACTCCCAATATCGCCACATCCCAACCGCTTCAAAAGCCTAAAATGGTTTAATCCCAATAAACCGTCTCGAGTACGTACAGCCTGGATCGCTTCCCACCGCATGTCCTGAGATTTATGTGGCTTGTTCACACTGCTACTTAAGCTACTACAACTACTTTCATCGCTCACGTCACTGCTTGTGCTACCTTTCCCCATGCTACTCTTAACGTTTGCAAGACTTCCGGCTCCATCGCTAACTTTACCAGAAGAAGACCCGATTCCTTGATCGGATAGTTTGCTATCCTCGGACCCACATTCTAATGATAAACTCGATTCTAGCTTATCAGCTAATGGCAAATTAGCACTATTATCAATGTCATGTACTGAATTTTTCTCGTCTATGATATCACTTACAAGCTGCTTCGATGGAACGGGACGTGGTGATAGAGGTAACCTATTCGGTACAACTCCATCCGATCTACCAGGCTTAGTTGGCTGAAACGGTGATGGCCTCCGACTAATCCCTTCGGACGTCTGCGCACTTGAGCTATTCCTAAGCCTATCAGGAGACGTTCTCATACTCGATTTGGAGGCCATTGAGATAAATGTAAAGAAATGAAATATATAAAATATATAAAATTCTGTATACACATCACTCAACCAAATAAATTCGATCCATCAATCCATCAATCCATCAATCCAATCAGGTGAAGCTCCGAGATCTAGAACCTCCAACTCCATACGACCACCCGACAATCACTGTAATCAAGTCAACCGAAAACTATCAGGAAAACAGACACGAAACTCTGGAAGATTTTCAGGTACATCATAAGCAAACTATTGTAAAATTATACCTTTCAATCATCGCACTTAGAACATACAACTAATCTGTCAAGAACCAATACGGGTTTAAACAACGACCACAACAACATTACCCTAGTGCCTCAAAGAAGCGAGATAAGACCGAACATATAACTAATCTGTCAAGAACCAATACGGGTTTAAACAACGACCACAACAACATTACCCTAGTGCCTTAAAGAAGCGAGATAAGACCGAACATACAACTAATCTGTCAAGAACCAATACGGGTTTAAACAACGACCACAACAACGTTACCCCAATGCCTCAAAGGAGCGAGATAAGACCGAACATACAACTAATCTGTCAAGAACCAATACGGGTATAAACAACGACCACAACAACATTACCCCAATGCCTCAAAGAAGCGAGATAAGACCAAACATACAACTAATCTGTCAAGAACCAATACGGGTTTATACAACGACGACAACAACATTACCCCAATGCCTCAAAGGAGCGAGATAAGACCGAACCTAAAACTAATCTGTCAAGAACCAATACGGGTTTAAACAACGACCACAACAACATTACCCCAATGCCTCAAAGGAGCGAGATAAGACCGAACATACAACTAATATGTCAAGAACCAATACGGGTTTAAACAACGACCACAACAACATTACCCCAATGCCTCAAAGGAGCGAGATAAGACCGAACATACAACTAATCTGTCAAGAACCAATACGGGTTTATACAACGACGACAACAACATTACCCCAATGCCTCAAAGGCTCCAGCAAATTGCGAGATGAAACGGGTCACGGGTCAGATGTACGCAGCCTTACCCCTATTAATCTATAATGTTAGACCCACAAAGATCAATGTCCTACTCCTAAAAGCAGCAGCTAAAATCAAAGGTACTGAACACTTTACTAAAAGAAAAGCAATCATACATTCATACATACCTAAACAAAGCATTTTTTGGTACAGATTAAAAGCTAGATCAAAATTTCAACATAAAAAACAAATCAAAAGAACAATAAAAAGATGAATGCAAAAATTTACCTCAGCAAAAAAACTGCTACAGATGCATCATGCATTTGTATAACCAATCAAATATAATGTATCCCTATGATGATCATAAAAAGACAATTAGCAAAAGATTAGCACAATATAGTACAAAAATTAGAGAAATTTAAGGGATAATTAACATTAATACAACAAAACAAAGGTCAATCCAAAACACATGTCTAGATCCCATCAATCATTACAGACAACCAATAAAAAAATTCAAACACTTGACAATAAAAAATAAAAATATACCCAGATGCTAAAAACAAAAACCCAACAAAACCCAGAAGCAGGATCAGTTAAAAGTTACTTTTTTTCGTCTCGGTCATTTGTTTACCTTTTTCTATATTCACTGTGACGGGTATTTTAATTAAAGTTAAACAAGCAATTGACCATATAATGAAAAAAAAACTTTACCTATAGTATAAAGATCAAAACTTTAAGGTTTAAAGGTAATAAAGATCAAAACTTTATGCAATTGGTGGTGTAATTTATGGTAAAAAAGTGGAAAGTTGAATGGTTTGAAGTAAAAATAACAAAAAAAATGAAGAAATGAAAGGGAGAAGTGATGGAAATGAAATGTGTAGGAAAGAGTTTGGTGTTTTTGTTTGAGTATGAGTTTGTGGGGTACAAGTTACAACCAACAACAAGGAGAAGAGAGAAAGAGAGTGGGAGAAGAGAAACAATGGAGAAACACAAGAAGATTGGTCAAAGGTTCATGTAAAACTGTAAAACTAAAAAGCATCTTTCTATTGGTTTGGAATATTTTGTTTTTATGCATATGTATATCCGTTTTAATATTAAGACGGGTTAATAGTGTTGTCGATTTTCATTTTAGACGGATTATGGCTTTGTTTTTTTGTTGTAATGGGTTGAATTAAATTGATTGAAGCACAGTTTAATTGAACTAAATTGGGTGGAACTGAGTTAATTTTGTAAAGAAATTAACTGAACATAATTAATTGAACGTAAATAAAATATAACAAAATATAGCCAAATAAATTTGAAAAGAGCTGAAATTAAGCTAGAAATAATATGGTCTATATGTGACTATTTTTGTGGTAAATGTGGTCACTGCATTGTATTACACCTATAAATTGTCGTCCCGCTAATTTTTATCAAAATGTGGTTACATCTAACTGTTAGAAGAGTTGCATACGCCCTTTTAAAAAATTTAATAGTATAGATATAAGACAAAAAAAAAATTACGAAAGACTAGCAAAATAAGGCTCCGTTAAGTTTTATTTATGTTCAGTTAATCTTTTCACAAAATTAATTTTTAATTCAACTAAGTTTAATTCACCTCATTTTCACTCAATTTAGTTCATCTAAGTTCTACTTTACTTAATTCAATTCAGCTCGTTATAGCCGAAAAGAACAAGGGCTAAGTGTCCTATCTAATTAAGGTCATGTTCTTTTAAACTTATTTTCAGCTCATTTCAGTTTAGTTTAACTATATTCAATTCAGATCTGTTCAGTTCAACTTTTCTCTTCACAAATTAACTCTTAGTTCAGTTTAGTTCGAATTCATTTAGTTCAGTTTAACTCCATTTAGTGGGAGAGGGGACATTTGAAAACTTCGATTTTTTCATTTTTTTGAGGCTTCTTTATAATACGAAGTATTACTTTTTCGTCCTCACTGACTTAAAATCTTAGCATCGCTATTGCTCTATCAAGTTAAGTTCCATTTAATCGATTTTAGTTCAAAAATATAGAACCTAACCGCTTAAATAAAGTAGTATTTAACTCATTTTATTTTATTCTTTAGAAGGATATACTCGTCTTACGAAAAATCGATTATTTTTTAATGATTTATGTGTTGTCTGAAAGGATGTGTGAATCAACATGTGGGGCTTTTTAGGCAACAAGCTGTCTGTCATGCTTTTGTTTGAGATTGAGTTTGGTTTCCACTTTCCATGCCTTTTTCATTGCTCAAATACTTAACATGCTTTGTTTTCGTTTGAGGTCTTGACAAGATAATCAAATGAGATATTGCAGTTTAGAATAAGCGATTTAAATAATGTTAAAATGATAAGAGATTGTGAGAAGACTGAAAATAAGACGGCCTAAGCCAATAATTGTTGATTAGGTAATAGGGATATTTGAATTAGTCATCACATATTCCTTTTTGTCACGGTTGATATTATCAGTTACAAAATTTATAATGGGTCGAGTGAATAGTTAGTTAAGACAAATTATTTGGAATTTTAAAAATTCTTATTTGTGACAGTATTATTCCGTCACAAACTTTCATTTAGATTTTATTTTTATTTTGATGGTGATATTGAGTTAAGCTCTTGTAAGTTTAATCCAAAAAGTTAGATGCCTATGAGTTTGGGGTGACGGATTCGTTAATGATTAAGGTTATGTTTTTTTTGACTAAAACGAGCAAAATTACATTAATTGGGGTAAAGTTTAATTGAATTAAATTGAGTGGAACTGACATGAAGTGAATTTAGGGGTCGTTTGGTTCAACTAGTTGGAATAGAATGGCATGGAGTTTGATAGTATGATGGTATGGGGTTCTAAATTCATACTCGTAGGTGAGAATGTGATTCCAAGGGTTTGGGGGAGTAGAATCCAGTGGGCAGTGGGTATCTAGCTCCATTCCAAATCACCTCAACCAAACAATTGAACTGACTAAATACACTCCCTTTGTTAAATTAAAAGCTAATTTTGTAAAGATATTAATTGAACATAATTGATTGAACGTAAATAAAATTAACGAAATACAACTAAGAAAAACTGAAAGGAGCTGAAATTAACTTAGAAAAAATCGAGTCTTTCTCATTTAATTAGTGGTGATTTAAACTTAAGCCCAATTGACATGGGCACTTACATGTTACAAACTCCATATACAAGGACTTAAGGAGTAACATAGTTTATTAAATACTGTAATACTTAACCTGTTTTAAGCTGCAAAACCGATAACTCAATCTAAAGGAAACCCATGCTAGATTAATTCAAGGTTTTATGGACAAGCATGGCTACAACAATAGGGCTATATTGCAATAGAGTGAGAATGATTTAGGAAAACCCATGCTATTTTAATGCAAGATTTTATGGACAAGCATTTGAGCTATATATATTGCAAATAGAAAGTTTTTTTTACATGTATATCCGTCATAAGTTTATAACGAGTAAAATATTTGTCATTTATATGTATAAGACAAGTCTATGAAATTATAAAGTACTTATCTTTATATATTCAAGTAGATAATAGTTGACCTTTAATCCGTTATAACATATGAATTATGATGGATACGTCTGTCACATATAATAATTTGTATATTGCAAAAGTGTTGGTTCAACAATATGGAAGTTTCTTTTATATTTTATGTTTAAAACCTAAGACCTTACAAAGTACGTAAATTGTTGTACGAGACTATTTTATATAGCGTAATATTAGACTAATTATAAGAAGTCAGAATAAATTTCTTAATAAAATATATTAAATAATATGAGTAATTTCTTTTTCAACACCTAATTATTTTATCTTGCTAACTTCTATATTTAAATATGTTTTTTCATTATAATTCAATTAGTCGTCGAAATAAAATCATAGTAAAAGTTGAGCGTTAAGTTTTCGTGAAGTACTTAAACTCGTCTTGTGCAATAAGACGTTCAGAATAACAAACGAGTTTGTGTATTTTATTTCTTTAAAAAATAAAAATAAAATAAAAAAGTTCATTGGGTTGAGTATTAAATTGGGCCATGAATTAAGAGTTGCGTAAATTATTGGGCCATGAATTAACTAGATGGGGCCCATGGGGGGATTTCTACATTTTTTAATTTTTCTCAAAAAAGTTATCTTAATCGAAAATAATATTTTTTTTGAAAACAATTTTACAGAAATCTTACTGTAAAATTAAGTGATATTTTATCGGAATGGTCTCGCTAAAGTAATTACATTAACCACCTCTTTTTTAATAAAAATATCAAATTGTCAAGGCCTTTGTAATATGATTCGAATTTTTTAGAGGTGTTTGGCAAACAAATGAGTCTGTCGGTCGAGACAATTTTAATTTCCTGGATTGATAGATTTTCAGCATGTTTTTTTTTTATTTGATGACGACTGACGAGGAAGTTTGATCCTGCTCGGACACGCAACAATACCATGCTAACCGCTTGCAGTAGAGACGTAGAGTCCATCATTTGAATGTTTTGAGGGAACCTGATCTTCGCTTGACCAAGAGCAGTTGGTTAATTTCCAACATGTTTCATTCACCAATTTACTCATTTATTTATTTGGTAATAAATAACGTATTGAAATAGTAAATTAAGCTCAAATCTACTATTTTTCAATATACTGCTCCCCAAACATATTCACTTTAGTAGAGTGTAAAAATACTCTACCAACAATTTACACATCAGATCAATACATCAATTTAATAACCTAAACTCGCTATTTACCAAACACTTCTAAAAATCTGATAATTGAAATATACTAATCATTGATTAAAAATCTGATAATTGAAATATACCTATGAATTTAATCTGTCATTTATAATTTGTTTAATCAATCTAATTCTACTAATTATAATCTTGCCGAGTACCAAACAATAATACCTTAAAACCCTAATGCAACTCCTTATATAATTGAATATGTCTTATTTATTTATTTATTTAATTAAAAAATAGAGATCCGAGATACACTCTAACAACAAGCTATACAAAACAAATTGACTTTTTCTCCCAAATTTTATGGAGTAAACCGTCGACATATTACTATAACACATGCAAACTCAAATCCCTTCTTAATCCACCTCTCTTTGTTATACGTTATTAAGAAACCGTCTTTCGAAAAACTCAGCATACATTCATTCAATAACACTAAAATTGTTCAACAAACACATGCAATAACAATTAACAACAACAATAACTCATGTCTTTTTCAATCTATTTTTATACTAAGAAGTTCATATAATTAACAACTCAAACACATTAAATAACACACTTTTTCAAGCAATTTTCACCAAACCAATAATTAATACTTTAATTACTTAATTAATTAATTAATTAATTTCTCTAAATCTCTTTTATTTTTGTTTTATTATTACTATATTTATACGACGACCTTATATAAACACATCTCTCTTTCAGGCTCGTAACTCTACATCCTTATTATTATTATTATTGTTATTATTATTATTATTATTATTAGAGTTGGAGCTTAGATTTCTAAATCAAATCAAACTCTATAAATTGGATCTAACAAACTTATTTAATTATTTAATTAATTGCATGGGGATTTCCACTTAATCCTATATTTTCCTTTAATCCATAATTTTCTTGATTATTTGTTTAACACCCATTTGTAGTAGAATTACAATACTTTTTATTATATATTTTTTATTTTTTTATTTGTTTTTGATTTGTATTAGAAAAGAGTTATTATAAATATATGTAGAAGAATATCAATGTCTAATTGTAGATGTTATTATTATTACTATTACTATTATAAATCAGAAACCCTACATGGGATTTTGGGTGCATGCCAGAAAGTTACTCAAACGAAAAGACAGTGATGCTGGTGAAACAGGTTTATTTTATTTTCATTCCTATTTTTTTCCGTCTTGTCATTTATCTACGTTATATATTCGTTATGAACGTATTTTAATTAGAATTAAACGGGTAAGTAATCGGGAGAGAGTAATAATTTTACTTATATTATTGTTATGGAGTTATTATGGGCTATATAATCTAAACTATATTACTAGATCTGTACTAAATCAGATGGTATACGAAATATTGGTTGCTTAATTTAAGAAAAAAATTAATGAAATATTTATAGTTTATTGGTTGGAAATTATTTGTTTGATATCGGATATACCACGTTATCGTAATAGAGCTAATGAGAATTTTGAATATGAGGTTATTTTTTCGTAAAGAACTAATTTGAATCAATGAAGAATAAAAAAATAGAATTTTTATTGGCTACAGTATATGATGACGTGTATAACGATGATGATGATGATAGTAGACGTGTTCATGGGTCATCCCGTCCAGTAAGTCAAACCTAAACGGTCTACAAATTCCTGATTTGTTATATTGCCTAAACTGAAATGAGTAAAATCGATATTATAAATTTGTAATCAACGCGTGAGTGGCTAAAACACGTATTTAATCAGCTCTAGACCCTAATAGATGTTTGTAATCTAATGCGTAAGTGGCTAAAACCCGAATTTAATCAGCTCTACACCATAATAGATGTTTGTAATCTAACGCGTGAGTGGCCAAAACACGTATTTAATCAGCTCTAAACCATAATAGATGTTTGTAATCAACGCGTGAGTGGCTAAAACACGTATTTTATCACCTCTAGACCATCATAGATGTTTGTAATCTAACATGTGAGTGGCAAAACACGTATTTAATCAGCTCTAGACCATAATAGATGTTTGTAATCAACCGGTGAGTGGCCAAAACACGTATTTAATCAACTCGATCTAGACCATAATAGATCTTTGTAATCCAACGCTTGAGTGGCCAAAACACGTACTTCATAAGTTCTAGACCCTAATAGATGTTTGTAATCAACGCGTGAATGGCTAAAACACGTATTTAATCAGCTCGATCTAGACCATAATAGATCTTTGTAATCCAACGCGTGAGTGGCCAAAACACGTACTTAATCAGCTCTAGACCATAATAGATGTTTGTAATCTAACGCGTGATTGAGTGATCAAAACACGTATTTAATCACACCAAGACGATAATAGATGTTTGTTAATTTAGTTTACCAGAGTGTTGTATTCCATGAAATTGAACAGGAAGAGCACTGGAGGAGTTAAGAGGATATCTGTACAATGATGTTCGAACGTCAGAATCGGCCAAGCGGCTTCAACAGCGATTCTGTGGGCCGATTGTGGCGATGTCTTTCAATTTCTGTGTCGCTGTTGGGATTATCCTTACCAACAAAATGGTCTGTTCCTTCTTTCATTCAATCTCGGCTATCTCGCCCTAAACCCTAAACCCTAATTCTTGTTATATAAATATACTGTCAAAGAAAATAAGACAATGAACAACACTGAATCGCAAAAGCTTTCCTTATAGAACAATTCGTCCCTTATATTGATGCCTGGGATGTTCCGAATTTTCTACAGAGATAAGACGGCGTTCCTCTATTTTTGGCAAGAAAACAGAGATATAATTTCGAAGTATTAATATGCAATTTGTTTTTCTGTTCGAGATCTTGTATATTCAGTAATTTTCTTAGGGTTCTTACTGATCTATTTCATATATATATATATCTATATATATATATATATATATATATATATATATATATATATATAAAATGAAGGGGAAAGGGAGGGGTTTTGAGTCAGATTTTTGAAGAGTCGCAACTCTTCGAAATCACTGCTAAAATCCGTTTTATTCGGGTAAATTATTTGGCGCCAAAGTTCGTAAGGCAACTATACCGGTCAGCGAGACCCCCGCATAGTCGTTCGTAAGGCAACTATACCGCGAACTTATAATATAATAGGCTAGTGTACACTCCGTACTTCCCGAACTAACTTTATTATTTATAAGTTTGCCCGTCTCTGAACCAAACCCAAATTACGAAAAATGAACCGGTAATTACTCTTAAATTACCAACAATTCTCGTATGAGACAGTTTCACGATTCTTACTGTATTTTGTCGATATCAGGTGATGGGTCAGGTCGGATTTAATTATCCAATCTTTCTGACATTGATACATTATACTGTATCATGGACTCTGATGGCTTTGTTCAAGGCTTTATCTTGGCTGCCTGCATCTCCGCCTTCAAAGTCGACTCCTTTCTCGTCTCTCTTTTCTCTCGGCATTGTTATGGCTCTGTCTAATGGTCTTGCCAATACCAGTCTGCAATACAACAGGTGATAAATCCCTCAAAAACCCGGCTTTTCACTTCTGATTCCCGACATGACACTTCAACACTTCATTTCCGTTCTGTTTTCAGTGTCGGCTTTTACCAAATGGCGAAAATTGCAGTAACCCCAACAATTGTTTTCATAGAATTTATCCTGTTTCAGAAGACCGTTGCTTACAAGAAGGTAAAACTCCGTTTAAGCAAAATGTGTATCGGGTTTCATCCTGAACAGAACGTGTGATTTTCCGATGATTTGTTCAGGTGGTGGCTTTAGGCATAGTTTCTCTAGGAGTTGCAGTCGCAACAGTGACAGATCTCGAGTTCAATGTATTTGGTGCGTGTGTCGCAATTGCGTGGATAGTTCCGAGTGCTGTGAACAAAATCCTCTGGTCAAATTTGCAGCAGCAAAGTAACTGGACTGCTCTCGCGTAAGAAAATCTTTTCTGTCGTGAATAAACCGTCTTTTTAAGTCACCAAACTGTCGAAATCTCTGGTTGTGAATGCAGATTGATGTGGAAGACGACTCCTGTAACGATATTCTTTCTGCTAGCTCTAATGCCATGGTTGGATCCGCCTGGAGTTCTCGCTTTTAAATGGAATATCAGTAATGCTTCTGCAATTCTGGTTTCTGCAATTCTTGGTTTTCTTCTGCAGTGGTCCGGAGCCTTAGCCCTCGGGTAGGAAAAATCCCGTTTCTACGTTTCATTCTGCAATCCGTTTTAGCTCGATTCCACGTGTTAATTCACTTAGGCCCTATTCTTTTCAGCTGAAACGAGCTGAATTGAATAAATTGGAGTACAGCTTAATTGAACTAAATTGAGTGGAATTGAGTTGAAGTGAATTTAATTGAATTAAAAGTTACTTTTGTGAAGAGATTAATTGAAAATAATTGATTGTATTAGGAATATTAATAATAGTTGGGCTTCAACCATGTTAGATGAACCGTCTCAACCAAAACCTTAAGGTGATGGTTGAAGTCCAACTATTATTAATATTCCTAATAATAGATGAACCGTCTTCACCAATACCTTAAGGTGATCTGGTGATGGTTGAAGCCCAACTATTATTAATATTCCTAATAATAGATGAACCGTCTCAACCAAATTCTTAAGGTGATCAGTGATGGTTGAAGCCCAACTATTATTAATATTCCTAATAATAGATGAACCGTCTCAACCAAAACCTTAAGGTGATGGTTGAAGTCAAACTATTATTAATATTCCTAATAGATTGAACGTAAATAAAACTTAACGGAATACAACCAACTAAAATTGAAAGGAGCTGAAATTAAGCCAGAAAAAACAGGGCCTTAATTGTATACGTTAATGAGTTGGTCTCACATTCGGACAATACAGGGCAACCTCGGCGACATCCCATGTAGTACTAGGGCAATTCAAGACATGTGTGATCATGCTGGGAGGCTATTTACTGTTTAGTTCCGATCCAGGACCGATGAGTCTGTGTGGAGCAGTCGCGGCATTGGTAGGCATGTCGGTTTTCACATCGCTTAGTCTCTCAGAATCTACTGAAAGTACGACTGGGACTCAGAACCAGGGCTCGAAACCCAAGACAGATATCGAGGAAGACGGGGAAAGTTTGAGTGACAGAAGCATTTCAAGTGCTGAATGAAATGCCGGATCGACATGCCGGGACTGATCACTGTATTTTGGCAGTGATTTTTGTACAGACAATGAGATTATGAGTTCAGTTCATGCTTCCTGTTTTACTGTTTCAGTTGCATGACTGAATTTTTTGCATGATTTGGACATTGATTTGTCTATCTGTTACAGATTGAATGAGAAATTTAAATGTTTTTTTTGCGATTTTGATGTTGACGGGATTTGAATACAGGTCATGAATACTACATTTCGTGACTTTAACATCTGCACGAGAAACATCAAATACTGGTGTTGGCTCTTTTCACATCATTTGCAAAGCGGATTTTTTGCGCTATTTTGGCGATTGAATGAGAAATTTAAATGGTTTTTTTTGCGATACATGTCATGAATACCAGATCTTGTGACTTTAACATCTGCACGAGAAACATCAAATACTGGTGTTGGCTCTTTTCACATCATTTTCCAAAGCGGATTTTCTGCGCTATTTTCATATCCCATCTTACGTAATATTTTTTCACGAATGATGCTCATATGTCAAATAAAGAGACGGTAATACATAACACGACCACATAGGTAAATGAGACGGAGGATCCGAACTGAACAAACATCATATCTATTTTTAAGAGAATGGCATATTGCATTATTTCCAAATTTCAAGTCTTCTTCTATTAGTGGAAACCCATAAAAATCAATTTTTTATTACCTTAATTAGCAACTAGCAATTTTTCACAAAAAAAAAAAATTAGCAGCTAGCTATTTAGATTATTATCATGATTCTTGGAATTTTATGAAGGACCAATTCTCTTATACAAAACTTGGAAGTTGGAACCATGTTACAACTTTTTTTTTGGTATATTTAGCTCAATAATTGTTGTGTAATACAATCGTTCGATGTGAGTAGACCCGACAAAATCGTATCGTTTCAATTGGCTTGATCTGAAAAGGCTAATCCAAGACTAGAAATTAACCTAAATCGCACAACCCAAACGTTACCTGAAAACTGAAACCCGAAACCTAAATTGACCAAAATGACCTCGTTTAGTTTCAAAACACCTGACTCGAAAATGACCCGATCATGAATAACTCGAATTTATTGTGTAATACGGAGTAGTATAATCTTTCGATGTGAGTAGACCCGACAACATCGTACATATTCAATTGACCTGATCTGAAAAGGCTAATTCGAGACTAGAAATTAACCTAAATCACACAACCCAAACGTTATCTGAAAACTGAACCCCGAAACCTAAATTGACAAAATGACCTCCCCGGTTTCAAAACATCTGACTCGAAAATGACCCGATCATGAATAACTCGAATTGACCAAATTGACTTGCAAGTTGCAATGACTTCTTCATAGAATGCTAGTTTTTAATTAGTTAAGGTTTTCTATAAATACTTGACTTGAGCAAACGAGCATTAGACCATCCCCAAGCAAAAGGTCAATTTAATCGAGTCAATAATATATTAACCTTTAATCTCACCTTATTGACATTGACCCTCTTTTACCCTCCCAAGCAAAAGGTCGATTTAATCGGGTCAATAACATAGTTTTTCTTTTCTTTTTCTTCCTTTTCTAATTTGTAACCAATGAGAATTTGACACATAAGGGGTCAATAGGTGAGTCAATTTGCTCCACCTTGGGTCACAAATTGACCCTCAACACCCTTGGGTCAATCCTAATTTGCTACTAATTGTCATTAACTTGACCCAAGCAAGCAATTGACCTAGCAATTGACCTTGCTTGGGGATGGTCTTATAAGTTTATAACAACACACCTTTACCTTCCACTCCCCCAAATACTTATTATTATTATTATATCGACCATTATAAAGCTCGAGTTCTATTCTATACAACCAGTTATTTCTCCGTATTCAAAGCATGGGAAACCAAAAAGCATTCCTCAACAGATTTTTCTTGATAGTAATAACCATGGTAGTAACAGCAACCAGTAGCAGTACCAACCCTGCAGCCTCGCCGCTACCAGCACCAGTATGCGACAGCGAAGGCATACCAGCAGCAACCCTAGTCGCAGACGAAGCCGTTCTCTTAAACCTGTCAAACTTCATTTGTTTGATTCAATGTCTGTTCTTTTATCAGAAATTCAATTAAATATATTTTCAACACAATTAATCTGTATTCTTAAACAATACATAAATTTGGGATCGTCTCCATTTCCTCTCCCTTTCCATCATGGCATTATATTGAAGTACCTGAAATGAATGGGGTAGCGAATGTTACTCATCGACTCATTGTTACTAGTTAGGTTCTCCATGGTTACGGTTACTACCTCCTGGCTTTTGAATCTAGACCTGATAAAACTGACTAGTCCGATAAGGTTGACCCGAGACCAAAAGTGACTGGAACTTGTATAATTGACTCAATTCAAAATGACTTAAATTGACCTAAAATGACTTGAAACGACGAGTCGACAAGTGCTAAGTCATATTAATGTTATCTACATCAAAATAGAGTTTCATCCGTTACAACCATTTTTAATAAATAATTAAATCTGTAAAATAGAATTTCTTAATCAAAAAAATACTTCTACCTAAAGTGTTTTAGCCATTAACCCGAAACAACCCACCCGAAAATGACCCGACGACAGGTAACCCAAAATACGAAATGACTCAACCTGACCCAACCCGCTTCAAAATGTACGTCGGGACCGAAATAACTCGATCCAAATTAACCCGACCTATACTCGACCCGATAGGCGATAACCCATTTGTCCCCTCTACTTGGATCCCTCTAGTTTTTAATCCTAAAATAAATAAATTATTTGATTAAAAAATCTCGATGTGCCTTCCTCAACCTACTATGTCCTCCTCCACTCCTTAGCACGCTACAAAAGGCCCTTAAGTTGTAGGGACGTATCCACAAACTCGAAACTCGAAACTCGAAAGTTTTTAAAATTTCAAAGTATGGGAAACCACAGGGCATTCAATGCACTTTTCCTGGTAGTCATAATAACGTTAACTTAAATAACTACCACCACCGTCGCTGCTGCCTCGCCACCGCTACCAGCTCCTGTATGCGACGGAGAAGGTGTCCCGGCATCAACCCTGGTACAATACCAAGTTGTTGTCAAAAACTTCTTAAACTTCGTTCGAGCAAATTTGAACAACATTACTACTGGTGCATACGACCCACTACTGCATTCGAAGCTGATCGACTGCGGTTGTGGTAAGATTATTGATCATAGGCCAGCTTCGCTAATGCGCGTTGCATTCCATATTTTTTGTGGTGGTGAACACGATTCTGTTTTTGAGGTTTTCGTCTTAACATAAGGAGTACTCCATATTGTTAATTGGAAACCTCCCAACTGTCGCTACCTATTGCGAATGCGGATGAATCGTTGGACTTGGTATGTTTGTTTTCCGATGAGGCGTTGCCAATTTCAGTTATTGATCAGGACGACGTAAGGAGTATATTGTTAATTGGAAATTTATATCTTTATAATGTTTCTGAATTTGTGGTGTAATATGCTTTGTTTCTGAATCGAACATTGTATTCATTTTTTCCCGGGGTTTATCACATGCACTTGGAACATTGTCCAGGGGTGCTTTATTGTCTCTAGTAATCCCGTTGTCCTGCTCGACTCGAATCTGCAAAAAAACGGTTGGCACAAAAAAAATATGGTGCAAGAGAAGTTAATTCGGAACTCGGTGACATTTCTCGTAACATTACATATGTCATTGCCATAAAAAGGGACTAAATGCAAATACAAAATCACCCTTTCTTCCTCCATTCTCTCTTTCCGTTACCGGTAGTCGGTACTACCTCCTGGCTCACGGATCCCTATATCTTTGCGTCCTCATTGCCCTTTCTTCTACAAAAGATCTAATCCTCCCCGATTGGGATAGGTGTATCTAAACTAGGGCTAATTCAGACAGATAACGTAATTTTATATACACGGATTAGCACCAACTACATGGAGCAACGATGGTCGATGGATCATACCAACACCGTAAAAGTTGAGCTGGGATGGATAGTCCTTTGGTAGAAAGTCTTTATTGGGTTGGTCTCGTCCAGGTTGTTTCTGAAGTGCTGGAATTTGAGTAGTAAATCTGCTTCGACGAATCATCCCAGTAAACCTGGTGACATTACAATACCAAGGTGAAGTCAGTTGCTTTTTAGTAAAAGGGATTCAGTACGGCTTTTATGCAGAAAATGACGTATTTAAAAATTTAGATCATCAGAAGTATTCAGAACCGGCCTGAATCGGGAGAATGAGAAATTATTTGGATGAGAAATTAAAAATAATAAGAGAACATTGCGTTTAACATTTGACATTAACACCGATTGCTTGGTTGGTTAACATTACAAAAGCACGGGATTCAAAAATTCCTATGAACTATAATGGTGAGTTTTTCAGTTGGCAAAAATTTTGCATTATATAACGGAAGAAAAATGAATTTCCAAACCCTATAGAATGGAGGAACGCGTTTGCCTAATCTTTTGCCTAGTAGAAATTTCGATGAAAATTTCCTATCTAAATTTTCAACCTTATAAATTTAGGAATTCCGGTAGATATTTATAACTTTACGTAGATTATCTATTTTATAAGGTGGAACTTCATCGGAATTTCCACTTCGTACATCAACCAAATGACCCACTCGGCTTTTCAAGAGTAAAAGACTTGAGACAAGAGTGAAAATAGGATTTACCTGCCATCTGGGAGGAAGATCTTTCGCAAGAGCCTTCAAATCAGGTTGTTTGATCTCTTCAATAATGGGGACTGAAGGAGTCTCTGTAGCAGCTTCTTTTTTAGCTCTCCTACGCTTAACACGTTCACGCCTGCACACCAAAATCATAAGTAAGTTCACAAATAAATAAAAGGTATTAATCTTTTTGGGGGGTGATGGAAGATTGGAAGGAGGATAATGGCTACCACCCTACCAATGAGTCTTGTATGTGACCGTCTTACTCTTTTGATTACATGATTAATGGGATCATCTCGTGCTTTTATCTTAAATTTACGACAAATCATATAAGTATATAACGACACTAGTAATGGAACAATTATAACGGTGGCAGGATCACAATTTGTAATAGCATATTAATTTCTCCCCTACACCCTTCCGTCTTTCAGATAATGAAAAGCATCCTTACCAGTTACCACCAAGTGGTTGAAAATTAGCATTCTCTTTAGCTTCCCCGCTTGCAATTTGTTGTGCCCGCCAATCCTGCAATTAATACACAGCTCGGAATCTCAGACAGTGTCACCCCAATGGAACAAAATCCGCCAGCCAACTATCAGCAAACTTACCTCTATTTCTCGTTGCCGCTTTTTTTCAAGAATCTCCAAAGGAGTCTCATACCGTTCTTCCTCTTCTTCTAGTTCCTCTTTTGCAGCCTTCCACTGATGAGGAAAAAAACAAATGTAAATTTACCAGACCAAAAGGCGCATGTTTATCAACAAACATACAAAGCATATCAGAGTTTACCTTGTCCACCAAGCTAGAAACCTTCTTGTTGGACCTTAGAGAGGAACCAACAGAAACCTTGGGTTTTTTCATCCGTGAAACTGAGAACCAAAAGAACAAAAATACTTTTAGTGTATTCTTCAGAATATAATGGAAGAATACATGGTCTTATCATAAGTAACAACAGACGGCAGATATTGCAAAATCAGAAATTCGGCCAGCCTTGTATTATTTAAAAAGTGGTACAACTATGAAGCGCTGACGGTGGCGAAAAAAGGTCTGAAATATGCAAGTCGAGTTCTCCTGTTTAAGAACATTCAAATAATGAAACTTGGAAGGTAAAACAAATTTTCAAACAGAAAACACTTCCTGGCTGGAATGCAAATAAGTTCAACATGGAAACTAAAACAGAAGTATAACAACAACAACATTAGAGCCTTAGTCCCAAAATGTTTTGGGGTCGGCTAACATGAATCATCCTTTGGAACCGTCATGAGTGAACTCTCATCTCAAAAACAAAAAAAAAAAAAAAAAAAAAAAAAAAAAAAACCTTAAGTGGAGTGAAACAAAAAATGGAAGGCAAAGGGGTTTTATAGATTTTAAATCGAACTTATCACATGTATAAAAACCCAAAAAAATAAATCAAGAATAAAGTTTAGAGTGATTTTGAGAAACGAAGTAAAATTTAATATAAGAGTTTTGGGGGAAAAAGTGTAACAAATCCAAACAGAATTTTTTTTAGAAATCTTAATAAAAACATCAAAGGTTAGAAGTCCACATGTATCATATCCCTCCATAGTGCCCTCTCCATCACCATGCCTGGAGCCCGAGAAATCTCATATCGTGCTCAATCACTCTTCTCCAAGATTAGCAAAATTAGAAAGCAGGCCTAGACAAGTTATGATGGAAAATCTATCCTCAAATAGAATCCTTTGCTTGTGAATATTGATGAATAATGACTCTTGACAACTCCAATCTTGTCTTTGTGCACTTCGGTAAAAATCCACACGATAAGCAAGCAACAAGAGACATCAATAACAAAGATAGTACGCTCAGTGCTACGTCTGTTGTTCTTAATGATGTTACCGCTTTTCAAGATAAGTATTGACTTTCAATGTTACACAAAATTAGCTAGCCACACTTTACATGCAATTGAAAACATAAGACAAATTTTTTTTTTTTTTCCCGTCACGAACAAACTCAAAATCATTATTTTTGCTTTTTCTCAGCTTCTTTAACATGTTAAAGCAAAGTCAGCATGTGAAGTAACTACTTTAGGTTATGCCAACATCCATGGAGCCACACATAATATCAATAGGATATTTTTAATTAACAACACTTTCATAAAGATATGCGCAAAATTTTGGCTACGTCATGAAACCTTGAAAATAAAGCATAAGCATGACTGTGTGCGTATCCTCAGATAATTTTCTCAAATCATGAAGAAACAGAAAAGTACATGTTTCTTGTCTGAAGCAAAGTTATATACATCATAAACAAAAGAACTCATTACCTTTAGTCTTTGAGATGGCAGCAGATGCCTCAGAAACAGCAGCTAATGTATCAGAGGCTAGAGTAGCTGTTTCAATAGCACTGTAAGAAGGAACTGAAGCTTGATGATTAGCAGATAAAGTTGCTGCTGCTGAGACAACAGAAGCTGAAGAAGCTTGATTCGAGAATGTTCCGGAGAGTGCCATTTCCATAGAAGAATGAGGAATACAGTTAGAAAAGCTAGCTGAAGACTGGGAGCTTGAGGACCCTATCGTATCAGCCAGCGGACCATAGTACACAGCAGTATCAGCAGGATTTGGCAACGCAATGGGCTGTTGATTTGTAGAAAAACAAACTGGAAGACTGAGAGCAGCAATCTGGCTACTATCATGTTCATAAAAGCTACTCCCCGGTGCCATTGTACCTCCATTTGCGTAATAATTTACATTAGAATCTGTATAATTCATGTTGTACTGTTGACCATACATGGCTTGTACACCCTCGAGTTCAGATGGTGGCGGTAGGGGGCACAAAGACTCAGGAGGCTCATCTGGCGGGGGAGGAGGAATGCCCTCGTCGTCAGGTGGTGGAGGGGGGATCCATTCCTCATCCGGGGGAGGAGGAATAAATAATTCATTATTCAGAACAAGAGACTCTCCTATGATTGATGTACTTGGCTGTACTAACTTTGATCGATCCTCCAGGGGATCTCTTGTATCAGCTTCAACTTCCATGTCAATGTCCATGTCGACATCCTCAACAGCCTGAGAATCGATCTTTGAGCTACTATTTTCATGAAGAGCGGTAGCACAGACTTTGGTGCCGACTTCCATATCAAAATGAGGGTGTATAATAGGGTCGGGCATGGAGGTTTTAGCCACGTTGAAGCTACTACCATTAGATTCTTTGTCAAGGGAACTCTTCAGAGTACCAACTGACGTGTTGTCCTCATTTGTAATACCTGAAGAAATCTCAGGAGACAACTTTGTCAAAGTAGTATCTGCTTTAGTGCCGTCACCAGTGCCTTTATGCTGCACATGGGTTTCCTTTGAAGAATTAACATATGATCCATTGATTTTAATGTTTTCTTTCCCAATCTCAGAATTGACAGAATTTGCAAGTTGATTTAGCTGTCTTTCTGTATGCACCCAAAATGGAAGCAAAGATGACCCATAGGGCAAAAGGGCCCTAATATCTGAAAGTCGAACCTCTATTTCTGATACATATCTCGACAATATAATGGACTGGCCTTGATCAGGGCTAATCACCGACCTGAAACAAACTCACATTATAAGTACTTAATGAGCAAGAAAAATTGATCAAAAGTTAAATAAAAATAGAAATAAACAAACAAATAAATAAGTACAAGAGAGAAAAATAAACCCAAATACACTCTCATCTTACCCTTGTCGCGTCTTCAAGTTCTCCAGCAAAGTTTCGCAATGTTGGACAAGATGTGAAGGAAGATGGGCACTTTCTTCTGTACCAACGACATTATGATCATGTACTGCATAGCTACTCAGAGTTAAATTCCCAACAGCATTATATTGCTCGGGTAAAATATAGTTGCTGAGATTAGGGGTCTCATGAGGCAAGGCACCAACCAATAAGGAGCTACCCAGCAACGGATTATCATCACAATTACTTAATTCAAGAGATTGACCTTCCGGAACAACTTGTTCATATACCATTTTCATCTCTGAAACCCCATTCGAGTAACCTACCCCATGACCAGCTGAAAATTCATCAGCACTAACAGCTGGGTTATGAACATCTCCAGAAGCAATCTCCTGCATGTCTTTCCTCAAACTTTCAGGTACATCGGTCAATGCAGTTCCCTGAGCCAAACCTTCGGGTATTTCCCATGAAGTTTCTCCAGTAACAGTGTTCCAATAATAGTATCTGTTACTCTCTTCATGTAACACCATTTTCCAGTTGAGACTCACATCCCCAGCAGTTTGATCATCCGAAGCCAACGAAGCAGGATCTTTTTTCTCAACATCAACTTCATGTTTTTTCTCATCAAACGTATCAGACGTATTCATCAAATCATCATCAACAACATGAGAAACACTTGCAGAGGCAGAATCGTTTTGACGATTCTGATCGTCAGCCTTTTCGTAAGATGATTCTTCATATTCACCAATTTCCCCCTCTTCTAGCTGTTTGTTGACAGACTCTGTAGCCTGGCAACAATACGATAAGTATGCTGAATGTTAGAATGTCCAGAAAACACATATCGAAAACACAAAAAAGACAGTAAGACACTGCTTCCCCATTTCTTTTTCAAGATAAAAAGCAACCTGCACCAGCATAAATGGCAACCTCTAATGTGGCGGGGTGGAGGGAGGAACTGTTCAGAAAAGACTTGGACAAATATATTAACAAATGCCTAATTTAGAATAAGTGAAGGGTGCTCATTACTCTGTGACGAAATAATTCTTAATAAAGACATAATGATTATTGAAGTAACCATTACCTGTGTCTTATCAGGTGATTCACCCTTGGCTTTATTTGGTACATCATCCAATTCATCATCACTGTATTGGCCAAGCAGTGACAAAGGATTCTCTGGATTTTTACCTGAAACACGAACATTGCTAAATTAAAAACCAGTATGATGTTTTTCCAGTTCCTAAGGCAAAGATCGGTTCACATAAGTACAAAATTAGCGCATCCAAATGTGCAAAAAAAATGGAGTGCCAAATTGAAAAAATGGAAAAATTGTCCTGCATATGAGTACTTGCAATCTGTAAGCCACCAACCTGATGCACACACAGAAACGTCAGTAAATTTTGAAACTTACGAAGTGAGAGATACACGAACCGAAGGTAACTTTTCCCGTTGAGTTCTCCAGAACACTGCAACGCTGCCTGAAACGGCATTACAAGTAGAGGACATTCATTTTATCACAGTGGCAAGGTAGGGCAGGGCAGATTTCACCAATTAATGATCCCAGCACCAGCCATTCTACAATCCCAAAACAGATACTTGGAACGGAAAGCAATATTTCTTATATCATATATCCATATTTCCATGATGACAAAGCCATGTACTCATGCCTTCGCTACAAAATCCTTTTGAAGAAATTTGACAGGACCCACCTGAAGATGGTGAATTGGGTAACTCCGGGTCGTGTTCTGCATCCATATCATTTTCAGGTTCATCTTTTGGAGAAGAGCCATCCAACTCTCCTAACAAATTAGGTAGTTAATAAGCAAGAGCTTGATGAGAAGCTATCTTATAAAATCCATTGTAGCAACGCGAAATCAACGAGAGTTTTATCCCACTAAATGAAGGTCGTAAACAAACACAAGCCCAATTTTAAGATATGCAACAAACAAGTCAAAATCATTAAAAAGTTAATTTTATCTAGTAAAATGACAAAACTCACAATACCCTCTGACGAAAATTCACTATAAGAGGCTACAATTACTACCTTAAGCTATATGGAGTACCCGCGAATTCACCAACAGAAAAGAAATGCACAGATAATCATATTACCGTTAGCTTCTATTAGATAACCAAAATGCAATCAGGAGAGAAGAAACACAGTATCAATAAATCAAAATAGAAATCTGTTGGCCTCCTAACTGTTACTGCAAGTCTGCAATATCTTGATCTCAGAACTTCGACTCTTTTAGATATGCTCGATTTCCTCAAGCTTAAAACAAAGTGCCAGCATCAGCACCATAATCTCCCTAAATTTTTATTCCATCCCCTTCTCTCCAAACCTAATAAAAAACACTATTGCTCACTATCTACTGAAAACACCTATCCCATTATTGTGTCACGCGTCATGACTCATGAGTCGTAACCCTTTGTAATAAAAGACGATTGAATTGACTTTGTAAGCTAGACATTCCCTCCTCCAAATACAAACTGATTTCGGAAGGTAACCTCCTCTGATTAACAAGGGCAAGCTGATGGGAAAAAATCGTCGCTTAATAAACCCCTATCAAAATCACCTAGTAAACTTACATAAACATTCCCTCCAAATAAAAACTGATTTTGGAAGGTAACCTCCTCTGATTAGAAAGGGCAAGCTGATGGAAAAACTCGTCGCTCAATAAACCGCTATCAAAATCACCTGAACTTACATAAACATTCCCTCCTCCAAATACAGAATGATTTTGGAAGGTAACCTCCTCTGACTAGCAAGGGCAAGCTACAGGATAACGTCGCTTAATACGCCAACACCGCTATCGAGCTAACCTAGTAACCTTACTTGAATCAGGTTAGCTAGAGAAGACACTACACAAAAGTATAACTTCCGAGATACAATAACTACGCTAATCGACGAAAACATCCGTTAATTCGAATAAATTTAACCACTTCTACTGCAACAATCGCACAAATACAATAATTATCATCAAATACTCAAATTCGGAACAAGTCCAATCAACGATTTCAATCAATACATAATCAACTTCAAAATCAAATCGAATCAAGTAAAACCGAATAAATAATCGATACGATACAGAAATACAAAACCCTAGATAAAGGTAATTAATTACCAGGAGGTTCAGCAAAGAGATCGAGTTTGTATCTACGACCAGCACCGATCTTCGCTGCTAATCTTCTCTCTTTTCGCTTTCCCATGATTCCAATTACAATAATCCCCAAATTAATCGAAATTATCTTCAACAATTGAATGAATTGAATTTCCGATTTACGATTTATTTTGCCCTAATTTAGGTTTTATACGAAATTGGGGACGAATTTTTGGCGGTCTAAAATAAAACCAAGACTCCCTTTCGTTAGTTAACTTGCTCCTTTGAAATAAACCGTTCGGCCAATGATAACGATATTTTGGGTTGGGCTCTTAAACATCTACTCGAATCGATTTGAGCTCGAGCTCGAGTACGGTGATCTTAAAATCGGCTCGAAAAATTGACCTTCAGTTAAGAATCAGCTTGGAACTCTCCGAATTTACAAATCATCGATCGCCAACTAAGTTGACCACTATAAGCCCCTTTTTCCGGTTGTTTTTATTCATGCGGCAGCACACTACCATCCAACAATCACTAGCAAACATTAAATCAAAACGAAAAGAACTAAAAACTAAATAGTATTTGATCTATAAATAAGTCATACATATAATAGATTTTTTAGGACAAATTCCAAGGGGTATCAAAATGGAAAATGCATGAAAAGGTACAATATTATTAAAATGCGTATTGCAAAAATATATTTTGCTCTCGTTGAGAGTCGAACTCAAGACCTCCCGCTTACTAAACGGGTGCTCTAACCAACTGAGCTACGAGAGCTTATAAATCATAACTATTATTATTACAAAAGACACGTAAATCTATACCAATAAATCACGTATTTGTATACTCAAATTTAAATCCTTTCAAAAAAAAATCTCCATTTCCTCTTTAATATTCATATATTTCAATATATTTTCTCTCTCGATCATTTAAAACTTTGTTTTACGAAACGATTACAAACATTACATTACAAGATTTAATCCAAACCGTTTATAAAACCATAACTCTCATCTGTTAGATAACTTGCTGCTTTGAAATAAACCGCTCAGGCCAATGATACAATATTTCGGGTTGGGCTCTTAAACACCAATCATAACCGATTTGAGCTCGAGCTTGGTGGTCTTGAAATCGACTCGGAAGTTTAACCTTCAGCTTAGAATCAGCTTGGAACTCTCCGAATGTACAGACCACCGATCACCAACTTCGTTGACCACTATGAGCCCCCCTTTCCCTGGTTGTTTTTACTCACGCGTCAGCACGCTACCATTCAATGAAAATTACTTTTTTACAATATTATTAAGATGTGTTTTGCGAAAATAAACTATAAAGTATGCTCTCGTTGAGAGTCGAACTCAAGACCTCCCGCTTACTAAACGGGTGCTCTAACCAACTGAGCTACGAGAGCTTGTACATCATAATTATCTATATAATAAAATAAAAAGGCTAGATTGAGTAGTTATTGCCTATGAGAATGACATGTGGCGTAATTATAAAATGACATTATGGAGTAAAAATTAATACAATTACATGTGGTATTATACAAATTGTAAATAGAACACGAAAAGATAAAATAGAAATGAGTTAATCACCGTCTTATTTAAACATTCATTTCCCTAACATTATTTCATCTCATATTCACGATATTTATATTTATTTAATGAAGACTTTTCGTATTTTTAAATTATGAAAATCCAACTATTCTTATGTAAACATTCACCCCCAACATTATTATTTCACCTCATAATCATAATGTTTACACTTATTTAATAGTTCAAAACTTTTTATATTCTACAATTATGAAATTTAATTAATTTTATGTATAAAATGAGATAAGTTGATTAGACATTTTTAGCAAAAAAAATAATGTTGAGTTTCTCATTTTTTATGATATTACTCCATTTTTATTTGTTTGATTTTTCAGTAGTCTCCGTTGAAGAGGCAAGACTCAAGGGGAAGAATATAAGTCAATGACAATTATCTATAAGATCTTATTAAAAGAGTACTTAAAATAATGTGACATGACAAATTTTAATGTAACGTGATATATTTAAATATGACGTGACATATTTTAAATGTGACATGACAAGTTGATGTGACATAGAATATTAATTTATTATTACATAACATTTTATCTATAAATTAATTTAATTCACTTATCTATAATATTAAAGGATATTATCATTATTCTTAAAATAAATTTCTATATTAAAAATATATTATTTTCCAAAATTTATGTAACCCTTTAAAATTTCAAAATTTATAATTAATACTGACATTTTAATTGAAATTTTTGTAATAAAAGTTTCGTATTTTATAATTAAAATTAAGGTTTTAATTGAAATTTTTGTAATAAAAGATGTTAATAATTAATTAAAGCTCTTCATATTTCTTTTCACCTACCATTTTTATTAACATTTTTTCCTATTTAATTCATTTTTTTAATAACGTGGTAATAAATTAATTAGAACTCTTCATAATACTTAACACCCACCAAATTAATTAAAAAGTTTTCTTATTTAATTAATTTTTGTAATATAATATGTTAATAAATTAATTAAAACTCTTTATATTAATTAACACCCATAATTTTCATTAACATTTATTGCTATTTAATTCACCTATTATGTTTCTTGGCATTCAATTATCTAATTTAATAATAGCAGAAAATAAATTAAAATTAAAAATAAATATGAGAATTTATGGTTATGTAATGTCTATAAAAGCTAAAGTACCTATAATAATTTATATTTACTTTATAATTTAATATTTGTTGTCCATGAGTTTTTATGTAGTGGATTATATTATATGGTTTAATTTAATTAAGTGTTGATAGTGAGTATATTAAGAATTATTGTTGAGTGTTGTTGTTTCTGCGTTGACGATGTGTAATAAAATATATTTATGTTTGTTATGTTGTTGGTTTTTATAATCGTTTTTTGTATATTTGAATTCATGTTGTCCATTTGGTGTAGTTTACATGATTTACATGCATGTGACAATGTTTTTGTCATGTTATTGTTATAACTTTTGGTCAAGATATTTTTTATATAAGCATTAAAGTATCCTACAATGTATGTGAATGCAAATAAGTCAAATTATCACCGGCGCCGCCATCACGTGGGTAATCAGAAGAGGGAAGAAATACAAAAGACAATAAATTGAGGTAAAATTAAAGTTAAAACCAAGCTAAAAAATTATAAGTTAGGGATGTATTAAAATATATATTCGAATAAAAGAGCGCATATTTTAAGTTAATGAGTTGAAAAGTTTGAGGTGCAAATTTTAGATAATTTGTTCATATATTATTTGTTTTTGTAATTAACAAAAAAATAATTTGTTTTCGTAATTCAAACTATTTATAGTTTTTAAAAAAATACGTAATTGTCTTGTATTATAAATTGTAATTGTCTTGTACTATAAATTTTAATTTGTGAAAAAAATTGTTATACATTTATTTTTAAACATTGACGTTCAATTTTATAAATAAAAATATACGTCAAAATTCTAAGCAAACATAGAATATCTCGTGCATTGCACGGGACACAAAACTAGTTATTATTACAAAAGACACGTAAATCTTTGCCAATAAATCACGTATTTATATACTCAAATTTAAATCCTTTCAATTTTTTCTCCATTTCCTCTTTAATATTCATATATTTCAATATATTTTCCCTCTTAATCATGTAAAACTTTATTTTACGAAATGATTACAAACATTACATTACAAGATTTAATCTACACCGTTTATAAAACCAGAACTCTCATTTGTTAGTTAACTTGCTTCTTTGAAATAAACCGCTCTGGCCAATGATACGATATTTCAGGTTGGGCTCTTAAACACCAATCCGAACCGATTTGAGCTCGAGCTCGGTGGTCTTGAAATCGACTCCGACGTTTAACCTTCGGCCTATAATCAGCTTGGAACTCTCCGAATTTACAGACCATCGATCACCAACTACGTTGACCACTATGATCCCCTTTCCCCGGTTGCTTTTACTCATGCGGCAGCACGCTACCATACAACAATCAGTAACTAGCATTAAATCAAAACGCCCTAATAAAAAAACTAAAAACCATATAGTATTTGATCCTTAAACAAGTCATTTGCGAAAATAAACTACAAAGTATGCTCTCGTTGAGAGTCGAACTTAAGACCTCCCGCTTACTAAACGGGTGCTCTAACCAACTGAGCTACGAGAGCTTGTAAATCACAATTATTATTATTACAAAAGACACGTAAATCTATGCCAATAAATCGCGTATATTTATACTCAAATTTAAATCCTCTTAATTTTTTTTCCTCCATTTCTTATCACTTATTTCAATATATTTCCTCTCTCAATCCATTAAAACTTTAATTTACAAAACGATTACAAACATTATACTACAAGATTCAATCCATACCGTTAATAAAAAATAGAGATTCATATATTTCGAGGAAATGAAGAGAATTCGAACCTAATATATGTATACTATGAGACTATGATTATTATGCCAACCCATACACTAGGTAGCACCAAAACGGGCACGGACACGAAACGAACACGTGACATAATATCCCATGAAATTTATGACACGTGACACGTAATTTAAATATAATGAAATATATATATTATGGTTATTAATAACCTATAATTATTTGAAGCTAAAACTAAATATAAATAAGTAAAAGGTAAAATTCGGTATTTATTATAACCAATTCTCATTTTTTCGCCCAAACTCATGTTTTAATCGGTGTTTTTTAAAATTTTATTCTTCCATAAATGTTTAGCCGCATGTTCAACGAATTTTGGCCGTCCGAGTGCCAGACACGATGTCGAACATGGGACGACTAATTATAAGAAGTGTCCGTGCCACCTGGTCCATAAATATAATATATACACACATTATTAATTAATTTCATTCTTATTCTTTATTCTTTATTCTTTAATTCTCCATTCTTGAATTATTAATTCTTATCATTTGACCATACAAATATATACAAATCCGTTACCAAAAAAGCAAAAAATAAAAAATAAAATTAAAAATATTATCAACCCTTTTTTCTGTTCCTCTCTCTTCCCCATCATCACTCTACCTAGCTGTCTCTTCATCTTTGAGCTTCGTCCTTTTTCCCTCTTTCTTTCTCATACATCTTTCTGTTCTTCCAAAGGCAAGCCATCTTTTTTAATAATTGTAATAATAATTGTTAACTTTTTTTTTTAATTCTATGCTAATTATGTATTGATTGATCATTTTTGGGGTAGTTTTCAGATCAATTTGTTATAAAGTTCTGATCTTTTGTAAAATTTTAAGGTGTTTTCGTGTTTTGTGTGATTTTGTGAGTTGTTTTTTGTTTGTGTTGATTAGTTGTGCAAGTGGGTATCTTTGTTATCAATCAAAATTGGATCTTTGATTAGTTAATATGCCTAATTAATCGTATAGGAATTTTGGGTGTTTGTTGATTTTTGAGGTTAGATTTGTGGATTGTTGTTTGATTTTTGTCTGATTTTGTTGTTTTTGGAAGTGGGTTTTTGTTAGTTTTTTGATTGGTGTATGAATGTTGTGTGTGGTTCTTGATTCATGTTTTGATTGAGACAACAACAACAACAACAACAACAACATTACCCCACCCTAGTGTCTCAATGGCTCTCGCAAATTACGGTTTGATCGCGATAAAAGTGTTAAAATTGTCAGGTTGAATAGGGATTGTGGAGATTTTGTCATGTTCAATTCTTGGATTTTCTTTTGGAGATTAGTTGTTGGTTTGAGTAATGACTGAGATGGGCGGGCGTTTGAGTGACGCGGGGGAGGGGGTTAGTTGTTTATAGGGTGGGACTGGCGACACGGCGACACACACATTATGCAATGCTTTGATAGAGGAATGTGGTGATGTTTGTCTGCATTTGTTTGGGTTGTATAGGAAGCGTAAGTTTGGGGTAGAATATGAATTCTGGTGGATCTTGGCATATTGCAGAAGGGCCGAGTGATGCGGGAGCATTAGAATCAACTGAAAATGAAGTCTTAATTTCTCGAAATGTAAATCACATTTCTGAACCTTTTATTCGAGTGAGAGTTTATTTAAGAACTTGCCAAATATCGAGTATTCAAGAAGCTCATGTGATTTAGAATTCAATGCCTCGTGCCCTCGTTGGAATTCAATGACTGTAACTTTTTTTTATTATTGTAAGAGTGACGGGTCTTGTGAAAGTTACGGAGTTATTATTTTAGGCTTGTCTAGGAAATGGATGTTGAGACTGTTTTAGATTGTAAGGAAGTTTGCTGCTTACAAGAAAGGTTTCAAATGTCGGTATTATGTCTGCTCTTGTGTATGCCATGGTATCATTCTCAGTTCACGTTTGAGTCTTTATCTGGGGATCGGTTGTCGTGACCTGATTTCGGACATTGCACCATTAATAGGACCGATAACGCCTCGAAATGCAACTAATGCAGACTCAGAAACCTTCATTACTGGTCATGATCTTGTATCTTGACCTCGATTTAATACCATGACAATTACCTCCAGGGTTATCCTCAGTCGGGGAATGTTTTTTGTCTGTCGTATTGATGATTATCTTCCTGATGTGATTTTTCTTTAATACCCTTGAAGTTGTAAAAAATGTTAAGTTGCATCAGTTGAAGCCCTTTTGCTTATTAGTCGACATGGTCGATGAGTGAGTTGATAATATTTTGCTGATGTCTGAAACAGATAAGGTTGGGCAGTTTATCGTGCATCGTATAAACCACTGAAACCACCCACATATTCAGGAAATGGTTAACAGGTTTGGCACACTATCTAGCCTAATATAACTCGACTTTTTTTTGTTTGAAGACGGTTGATACATGCTTGACCTACATACTGAAATGGTTCGCTTTTGCCTAAATTTTAAGCAGGTATGGGGATTTCTGATCTGTGGGATATATCATGGTGCAGTGCATAGACGGAATTCAGCATTTATTTCTTTCCCTTGTACAATGCTGCGACTTTGAAATTTCTAAGGCACCACGAGGCCTTGAAGATCCTGAGCGTCTTGCGAGGGAGACTGTCTGTAAGTAGTTTTTTATTACTTTATCTATTACATTCCTACTCTTAGATGTTTAGTAAATTTAAAACTAGTGAAATGGTTCAAATAGTATTTGGATTTTCAAATTAGGGTTCACACGTTGGCTTATTTGAGGCTATGTAAGGAATAGAACTTCTACCTCACATAGCTCTTTGATTGGTTTATGTCATAGTTCCTACTATGTTGGTCAGACTCGTTTAGAAGGATCTGACACGGGTTCATGTCCAAGTGTCGGACTCGGCCACTTATATGAAAAACATGCATATTTTGGTTTAAAACGTGGCGTCGAAATGGCATACCCTTGTCCAAGTGTGGGAATTAGAAGAGTCGGAGTAACATAGGTTCCTAATAGTGAGTTAAGAACAGATATGATTGTTCCGTGGTTGATTAAAATAATTGATCGATTTTTGTAGATATTCATACCATGTTGTCCTTTTCCTTTACAAATATACGGGGAAACCATATATAAAATTAACTACAACTTGCATATACAATAACGATTTCAGAAACGTTGAGAACCCACTGAGTTGTGATCTGATTTAATTTGTCTATCTTTTTGGTTTTGTGATGCAGTTAGTGTGAGCGAAATTGAGGCACTTTATGAGCTATTCAAAAGAATAAGCAGTGCGGTGATTGATGATGGTCTCATCCAGAAGGTTAGTGACCGTTATATATGAAGCCTTGATTGTTTTACTGGATTATATACTATGGTTCTTGCTTCTTGTTTAGTTGCACAATATGCTCGGAAACATATCTGCCTATAGGTCTAGTGAATAATGTAAAATTATGAGAGAAGATATGGAACGGAGTAGTGAAAACTATGAATACAAATAAAACCATGCTTCCTTTAGCGATATATCACCTATGTTACTTCGACACTCCATATGACCTCCCGTACCAGTGTCCGACACTTGATCTTTGGACATTGGTATGATACTCGGACACTTAATTTTAGACCAAAAATTTGAACTTTTTTCATAAAATAGCCGTGTCCGACACTTGGATACGTACCCGTGTCCTACCCTTCAAACCGAGTCAAAGTAACATTGTATATCACTTCCTGAACAACTTCTCAGCTTTCTCTGGAGTCGTGTCCGAAATAAGGCGAGATCAGGAGTAAAACAATAAATCTAGAAGAAAAGAAGTAATTTCTGAAACTATTAAAACTATGGGATGTATTAGATCAGAATGCAAGTTATGCTAACTAGCGTGGTGTTGGAATGGTATTTACTCATCACGGATTTACGAACTCTCATTAAGTTTGTTACATAAATGTACTGCGGCGTTTTATCTTAGTTTATTATTTTTCACTTTCTCAGGAAGAGTTTCAGTTGGCCCTATTTAGGACGAACAGAAGGGAGAGTTTATTTGCTGACAGGGTAAGTCCGTATAATTTCAGCTGCACTAGACTTTGTAATTTGTTTCGTTTGTACAACTTCGAATTTTTCTTCATGTGTTCCGACTTAAAATCATTTTTCCGTCTCTTTTGTTGTAGGTCTTTGACTTATTTGACACAAAGCACAATGGAGTTCTAGGTTTCGAAGAGTTTGCTCGTGGACTTTCTGTTTTCCATCCGCAGGCTCCCATTGAACAAAAAATTGACTGTATGGTCCTACATATCCTTCTTAACTAAATCTAATTTCTTATTCCCTTCCGATTGCCAACTTAAAAAGGAAGTCATGGCAATGGTAGTTTAGTATTGTACATGAAAAAATCGTCTTGAAAACTTTACGCGTGGACGATTCAATCACTGTACCGTACCTGCATACAAAGATACATGAAAAAATCGTCTTGAAAACTTTCCTTCTATCACAACTGCTGATTCTGTGCGAACGGCATTAACAACAGTAAATAGAGCTGTCTTTTCGCGTGGACTAGAACGATAAGCTAATGGGCTAGGTGGTGTATTAAAGTTATTGTAGTTGTTATCCTGTGCGACAGTCTCATCCCGTGTTTTTTTTGTAAAATTTGACCATTTTTTGGTAAATGTAACCACTTTTTGATAAATAGTGACAACTTTGAAAAAAAAGGGTCATTTTTAAACCAAAAAAAGTGGTCAGTATTTAATCAAATGTGGTAACTATTTATCAAAAAGTGGTCACTTTTCTATTGGTCGTACGTGCGACCATCACAGAGGAGAATTTGTGAAGTTATTGATTTTTCCTTGTTTTGTACTTGGCATTACCACCATTCCAAATTTGTGCTCCCCTTTCAACTTTGGTAGTCAAACGATGTCAACTTTGAGTGATATCTTATGATATAATATATGAAAAAAATAATAATAAAAAATAAAAACTTAAAACGGTAGTATGATATTAGTTAGTTTTAATAAATCAAGTATCAAACGTAATAAACTTTACAGTATATCTCTACTTATACGTGGTTCAATTGTCACGACTAAAGTTTCCTGACCAGTAAAGTTATAAATAAGGATAAACTTTTTTTCCTTTTCTGATGCGACTTTCCGATTGTTATGACTTATTGTGTGCCTGCTTCGCTTGCAGTCTCTTTCAAGCTGTATGATCTTAAGCAGCAAGGTTTCATCGAGAGGGAACAGGTTAGGTTGTCACCAAGCTGTATGATCTTAAGCAGCAATGCTCGATTGAGAGAAAACCGGTTTCTATTGAGATCAATGTGTGTTGCTGCTGAATTACTGTGGACTTATGATTGCGTTCCTTAATTTAGTGACTCGTAAACTTTCATCAGCTTGATATACGATGAATCATCAAGATTTTTAGTCATTGAGCTACTCTAAGTTGCTACGTTAATTAAACCCTTCGAACATTGAGGCTTTCTTCTCTCCTCTGTCCCTTTCGGTATGTATAAATGGATGTAGGAAATGATGAAAAAACGGAAATTATGCCGACCTTCAGTGTATAGAAACAGAGATGAAAAGCGATACAGAATAGAAGTTAGCTTTTTGTAGTACGAGTAAGCAAGTTTTTGATAGAAAATTGCTGATTCCCGTCGTCCGCCGGAGCATGTGTGTGAAAATTGAAAAGGGTATTCTTTTAATGAATTTTTTTATTTATTTATAATTTTGTGCAGGTGAAGCAAATGGTTGTGGCCACACTAGCTGAAACGGGTATGAATCTCGCAGATCATGTAATTGAAGAAATCATCACCAAGGTGCTTCCACGAACTTGCTTTTCCCGTCTACAAATTTTTATTTTTGTTTCATTTTGATGGTGGGTGCGACTTTTTTAAGTCATTTTGATATTTTAACTACTGCTTATTCCCACAATTTTTTTGAAAAATACTGTTCAATGCATAATTAGTTTGTTATCTTTTGCAATGTTATGTTCTGGTCCGTGTTGATTGTTGTTCTACACGTTTAATTCTCCCATTTTATTGTCGGGCTTAGCTCTTGCCTCTTATCGAGCACGTTACCTCATGTTGTAAGTCTGTGCTTTGTTCTCCCATTGCCCTTCTTTTTCACCTATCGCGAACTAGTTTTACTACCGTTTTTTTCTCGGAACTCCACGTTTCCATTTCTTTCCCTGTCTACGTTGAACATTCCGTGCTTCATTCATGCATTAATCATGCTAGCTAACGCCAAATCATTTTGGGACTAACGTACCTGTCTTTGTTGTTGATTGCGTTGGGAACAAGACTATTCTTTTTACGGAACTTGTAGTTGTCTAAATAGACAAGTTTCCGCTGCATTGTTCTTACGGTAGTTACGGAAAAATGAGTATTGAATCATTGTGTGCAATTATCTTACCGTTGTCATTTGCTGCAGACCTTTGCTGAAACGGATACTAAACAAGATGGTAAAATCGACAAGGAAGAATGGAGAACCCTTGTTTACCGACATCCATCGCTTCTAAAGAACATGACTCTTCAATACCTGCAGTAAGTGCTTTTTCCATCTCACCCGTTTGAAATTCTTGACCGATGCTCGGTAATTTCTGATATTTGTCTTCCTTCCCGATCTTGACAGGGAAATTACAATTACATTTCCAAGCTTTGTGTTCCATTCCCAAGTCGACGACACTTGAGTTTTGTCCTCGCCTTCTCGGAATCTCGGGTCCTTGTATCTGTTCATTAATTGATCAATTTTGATTCTAGCAGACTTATATTCATCATGGTTTTCTATGTTTGTGGAGCTCTTTTGTACAGAGGTTCAAAACAAGGTTTTCAAATACCGTCTGTTATTTGCTTATAATAATAATAATAAATGCAATCGTCTCTTTCTCTAGCTTTCCTTTCATTAATTACGGATTTATAAACTCCGAAGTAGCATTCTTGACTCTCTTTATCAGCAATCCGTTCTGTACTCAATGTTAAGTTTGCGTACATCTAGGGCTCTCAGCAAGTGGTTGTGAGACTGAGCAACTTAAGCCGCACGGGTGACGTGATATGCGCCAGAGGTTGGGGGATAAAGGCACAAAAATAGAAGGCTCTGCAATGTAAGCGCCGCATCATGACAACGCGCTCAATTACAAGTTCATAACGCTCGTGCCAATGCTAACGGGATCTTTTTACCCTTTCTCCTCGTCCTTAACGATGACCATATTGGGGGTATAGCTATCGTGTATGAAGTTAAAATACCAACAATTGTTTCAATACTTGTTCGAAATAGTATTCTTGTTCGACTAAATCAACAGTTTCAAGTAAGTTTGTTAGTAAAACAGATTTAAAACAACTCTAAACTGGTTTGAGTTCGGTTTTTGTCCTAAATACTCGTTCCATCAATCGGTGTTTAAAGCAGGTGTTGATTTCTTTAACACGAGATCTCCCGTAAGATAGATTATTTTGTACATAGCATTTTAGGGGAGATTCGGGTTAAAAATACGGGATGATGTGACGTTAACGAAATTAAAACTCCGACAAATAAAACAAGCATTCAGAAAACTTTATCTAAGAATTTTTGTCTACAATAATCTTTAAATAAAGTTTTTAATTGGATCCCCATTCACTATCCTACTTTTTGATTAAATAATAATTAATAAATTATTTTTTAATTGAAATAGGAAATATTCAATTAAATTTAATTGCTTATGAATATTTTTCGAGAATTGAAACCGAGTTCTTATTTTAGAATTCAGTTCTTAAAATTAAGAACAGAACTTTTTTTTAAGAGTTTTTAGTCCCAAAACGAAAAAAAACACTATTGTTATTGCTCTCACGGCAAAAGCAGCCAAAAGGACACAACCCATGGCTCAAATGATAACAAAAAAGAAGACGATCAGAGCAACAATCTCCGACAGATGGAACGAGCATCCACAACACAAAACCCATGGCTAAAAGCCTAAAACGATAACAAAAGAGGAGAAAACGATCAGAGCAACAAGAATACTAAAGACAAGACGCGATTTAGTTACGGAACCGACTTGTTATCATATTGAAACAAGTAAAACATCAGCAAAAAACCACCACAGCTCGAAAACAGACACAGTACTTCCAAGTTTCTCAGCAAAAGAGGACAATGTTACTAACGAATACAGTACTATCTATTATTGTCATATTAATATATTCACCAGAGAATGGGACCGAAGAGATTGAAGCGGCTTAGTCAACTTCCTCCATCTTGGACTCTTCAGCATCAGCTTCCTCGAGTGCTGGCATGTCGACATCTTCATCACCGGCATCTTCTTCAATGCTCAGACCAAGCATCAGCATTCTGTGAATCCTGTTTCCGAATGTGTTTGGCTCGTCAAGGCTGAAACCGGAGGTCAGAAGAGCAGTCTCGAACAGAAGCAACACTATATCCTTGACGGATTTGTCGTTCTTGTCAGCATCAGCGCGCTTTCTCAGCTCCTCCATGATTGAGTTCTCGGGGTTGATCTCCATGGTCTTCTTCGAGGACATGTAACCAGCCATGCTCGAGTCCCGCAGAGCTTGCGCTTTCATGATCCTTTCCATGTTGGCAGACCAGCCGTACTCGGCGGTGACTAGACAGCAGGGAGAGTCGACGACACGGTCTGAGACGACAACTTTCTCTACCTTGTCGCCGAGAACATCCTTGATCACCTTGCAAAGACCTTCAAACTTCTCCTTGAGTTCTTCCTTTTTCTTTTTCTCATCCTCGCTTTCATCGAGTTTAAGACCTTCTTTCGTGGCGGAAACAAGCTTCTTTCCCTCGAATTCCTTGAGCTGGCCGATGGCGTACTCATCAATGGCGTCAACCATGTAAAGAACCTCGTAGCCTTTCTTCTTTAGCTTCTCGAGGAAAGGAGAGTTCTCGACAGCCTTCTTGCTTTCACCGGTAATGTAGTAAATGTCGTTCTGACCCTCCTTCATTCGGGTAACGTAGTCCTTAAGACTGGTCAGCTCATCGCCGCTCTTGGTAGAATGGTACCTAAGCAACTCAGCAATCTTGTTCCGGTTCTGAGAGTCCTCGTGGATACCCAACTTCAGATTCTTCGAGAACGCTTCGTAGAACTTGTTGTAGTCTTCCTTGTTCTCGGCAATCTCGTAAAATAGCTCTAAACACTTCTTGACGAGGTTCTTTCGGATAACCTTCAAGATCTTGTTCTGCTGCAACATCTCCCTCGAGATGTTCAGGGGAAGGTCCTCAGAATCGACAATGCCCTTGACAAAGCTCAAATACTCGGGAATCAAGTCCTCGCAATTGTCCATGATGAAGACACGACGAACGTAAAGCTTGATGTTGTTCGGCTTTTTCTTTGTGTCGAAGAGATCAAACGGTGCTCGCTTAGGCACAAAGAGGACAGCCTTGAACTCGAGCTGACCCTCGACTGAGAAATGCTTAACAGCCAGATGCTCTTCCCAGTCGTTGGTCAAGCTCTTGTAGAACGCGGCATACTCGTCCTTCGAGATCTCCTCCGGCTTTCTCATCCAAATGGGTTTCTGTTTGTTAACCAAGTCCCATTCATGAGACACCTCCTTAATCTTTTTCTTCTTTTTTTCTTCCTTTTCTTTCTCCTCGTCAACGTCCTCAACCTTACCCTCCTCGTCTTTCTTATCCTCCTCGTCTTCATCATCGGAAATCTCCTTCTCAATAGTCTTCTCAACCCACAGAGAAATTGGGTAGCTGATGAACTCGGAGTGCTTCTTAACCAAATCCTTCAAACGTCGCTCCTCAAGGTAGTCGAGCTGGTCCTCCTTGAGGTGGAGGGTGATCTTAGTCCCCCTGCCAAGAGGCTCACCAGCTATGTCCCGGGTCACTGTGAAAGACCCGCCAGCTTGAGACTCCCACACATATTGTTCATCGTCGTTGTGCTTTGTTGTGACGATAACTTTCTCAGCGACAAGGTATGCAGAGTAAAACCCAACTCCGAATTGACCGATCATGCTAACATCAGCACCAGCGGCCAAGGCTTCCATGAATTCCTTTGTTCCGGATCTGGCAATGGTACCAAGGTTGTTCACCAAATCTGAAAAACCAAACATACAGAAAGACACTCAGTATCCCCAATATAATGTTTAGAACAACAAACAACGTACCTAAATATGTTTCAAACCGTCTCTCAATAAGCTTATTAAACGACCATTCTACAAATTAATGAATGATACTGATGTAACTAGCTACAAATCATGATTAATGGTAGATACGATATGTAAATAGATATGAAAGAGGTACAAAAGAGTGGTCTCTCCAAAGATTTAACACGCTCTCATAGAACATCAGTTAATGTTTTCAACTCCATTATTACAGAAACAGGCACAGTAACAGCCGATAAGCGAAGACGGAAATTATTCACTAGTTTGCCTACCAGCCATTTTCATTCCATAAAGTAATCAAGCAGCTTTCAGTTAATATTAGGAACTCTCCATGAATGAACTCGGACAAGAAATCAAAAGGTATATGACCACATTTGAACACAAAAAACGGTACAATATCGCAACGTCTTAACAAAGATATTACGGAAATAAATTTGGTAATCAACATTAGGCAAATAAGCTGAAAATTGTTTATTGAAGAGGACAGGACAGCTTACCAGCCTTTGTCATTCCAACACCACTGTCAACAATAGTCAGGGTGTTGTTAGCCTTGTCAGGGATAATGTGAATGAACAACTCAGGTTGAGCATCGAGCTTGCTTTTGTCAGTTAAACTCTCAAAGCGGATTTTATCCAAGGCCTACAAAAGTCCGATTAACACAGATTCAGTATCATCAATCAACTAGTATTCAATCAGAGACTATTAAACTCAGCCAAAAGACGACTTATCAACAAGGTTAAGTTTCAATTTGAGATAATGTAAACGAGTTCAATATGACATAAATGCTAATTTGCAAATTTTACAAAACCGAATCCAATAAATAAACAATTCCAGATCAACAAAACAGCAAGTAAGAAAATATAATCGTAATCCTCTGCTTCATTGAATCGGTAATTGGACATAAAAGCTGAATCGCGAAATTTACAAAATCGAATCCAGCATATGAAGAACTCTAGATCAACGAAACAACAAGTGAAAGTATACTCGCATTCCTCTGTTTCATTAAATCGGTAATCATTTCTCAAATGAGGCGATATTTTGAAAAACGTATACAATTCAATAGAACATAGGGAATACGAAGAGTTGTCAACATTTTTTAACTCCAACATCATCTAAGAAACGATACAATTCTCTGAAACAAAAGGAATACGAACAGTCATCAACGCTTATAATTCCTAAATCCTCAATATATACTTTGTTAATCATAATAATCACAATTAGCGAAGTAATCATAATCACGCGAAGCAGAGTCGGTACTAACAATCATCAACAATTATAGCTCAAATAATCAAAATATGGATAACAATCACAATTAGCGAAATAATCATACTCAAACGGAACAGAGAGAGTACTGATAAACATAGCTGAAATCATCGAAATATTAATAACAATCACAATCAGCGAAACGATCATACTCAAGCGGAACAGAGTGTACTAACAATTGTTAACGATTATACCTCGCATCATCGAAGTATACTTAACGGTAAACAAATTACAAAACACTTCATAATTAGCGTATAATCGCCGACAGATAAACTAATTCGGCACAAATTACGACCTAATCGCATTTTAACAAAAAACAATAAACTAATATTAATTAAAATTTATACGTATATACACAAAACAAGAGCTATAATTTTGCAAAATCCACAAAACAAATAGAAAAATCGGCGAAATGAACATACGTCGGAAGAATTATTAATAAGCTCACGAAGGAAAATCACATGAAAATACATTTATCTAGGATCAATTTAAGTATAAAATAGATAGAAATAAGAACAAAACTACCGCAAACTAAACAAAATAAAAAAAAATGGCGAAATGAACTTACATCAGACGCGTTACTGATAAGCTCACGAAGAAAAATCTCCTTGTTAGAGTAGAAAGTGTTGATAATAAGACTGAGAAGCTGATTAATCTCTGCTTGAAATGCGAAGGTTTCTTGTTCCGCCATTGTTGAAGTTGATTGAAGCTTTTTTGAAGGGTGATGAGAGAGAAAGTGGTTGTAGTTGAACGTGTATATGATGAGAGGTTAGTGATGATGAGTGAGGGGTTTATATAGTGTTGAGAAATGAAAGAGGAAAATGGGGGGAAAGTGTATTTTATTAGGGTTTCTAGATCTTTCTATTTGATATTGATTTTTTTTCTGTTCTAGATTCTTCTAATTACGGATTGTGGGAATGTGATTATATCACTAGTACAAATTCCGGCGGAACAAATATTATCCACTTGAGTAAAAAAATACGGGACATTTGAGATTATACATGGACCCGTTACAAACTTGTGACGGAAATATTCGTCGTAAGGGAAACTTACTGTATCACTAGTACCCTTAAAATTAATTAAAGCATTTTAACATAATCAAAAGGCTAAAATGCTCTAGTTGCTATTCTAAAATTTGTAGTTTATGCACTTTTTATTGATTATTGGCTAATAAATTGTCAAACTATTATCACAAATTCCGTTTACTTATTGTTAAACATATTTTTTTTTAGGGGAATTCTACTGTGTACAGTGTACCCCTCTATTTTTTGAAATTCTACCATATACCCCTCTTTATCTCAAATCATCAGATATACCCCTGAGATCTTTAGTTGATTCTCATGCGTGACCTTAATGACACCTTCCGTCTATTTTTTCGTTAACTGCTTCTATTCATTTCTGTACTCAAGATTTTCCTTTTTTTCACCCACCCTCTCTATCCTCTTCACCCAGTATCGTCATCTTTTTCACTTGTCTTCTACACTTTTACATCAATTCACCTATCTTTCTCAAATTTCAATACACTAAAGTTAATGACCCTGCACAATTCAACAACTTAAAACCCACCAAACTTGATTCCAATACCCCCAAGATTTTGACCTGCTTCATTATCATACTTCTTATGCATAACCCATGCTCCTCCTATGTCTCAGACCAACTCAAAAACTTCACAAGTCGAATAAACTTCACAAGTAGAATTATAATTAAACCAAGTTTCATTAGAACAGATGTTAAACATTAGGATTTGGGAAATTTGAGTATTTGGGGGGAAATTTTGCATTTTTTTTCCTGTTTTTGAGCAAATAGAACATCATACGTGTGTTATTTTGAAAGAAGTAGAGTTTTTTGGGGTTTTATTTCAATATTAGGTTTGAAAAATTGTTGTTTATATTATTTCATTTTTTTCTAGGAGAAATAGGATATAAATTGATGGTGGGAGATGAAGTTGGTGGGTGAAAAAGATCCCAGGCAATGCGGTGAGTTAAAGAAAATGAAGATGACAAAATTCATATTACTTGACGGAAAATGTGAGTAATGACGGAAAAATTGACGGAAAATGTGAGCACTTTAACCTTTGATCATGCTGTAGAACAAGTAACAAAGTTTAGGGGTATTTGTTGTTGGGTTAATCTCCCCAAACACTACAAAAAAATACTGCCATTGCGACGGATTTTTTGCGACGGACAGGAAATCCGTCGCAAAATTAGTTTTGCGACGGATTTCGCGACGGATTTTTTGTTTGCGACGGAATTTGCGACGGACCTGAATTTCCAAGACCCGCGAAATGAAAGTCAAATGGCGGGAAGGTTTGCGACGGAAAATCCGTCGCACATATTGACTTTTGCGACGGAAATTCCGTCGCAAACTTATTGACCAGACTTGCCCAAAAGTAGGTCAAGGTCAAATGTTGACCAGATTTGCGACGGAATTTCCGTCGCAGGAGTCAACATTTGCGACGGAAATTCCGTCGCAAATCTGGTCAACATTTGACCTTGACCAGATTTGCGACGGAAATTCCGTCGCAAATTTCCGTCGCAAATCTTTTTTATACAGACCCCGCGGGTCTCTTTCTTTTCCCCAAATCGATTTCAAAATTAAAAAAAAACGCAAACCCTAAGGCGATCTATCGGCGATTCGTCACCACACCACCCCCCCCAACCACCCTACCCTACCTCCCCCGCCGGAGCCGCCGTCGCCGGAGCCTCCCAACCGCCCCTCCTTCTTCCTCTCCTTCTCCTTCTCCTTCCTTCCTTTTCCTTCCTCCTCCGCCCCTCCTTCCTCCTCGCCGCCCTCCTTCCTCCGGCCAGCCGCCCCTCCGGCCAGCCGCCCCTCCTTCCTCCTCCACCTGCCACCTCACCGCCACTTCTTTCTTTCTTATGTATGTATACTAATTTTATTAATATACCGTCTTAATTTTTTTTGTTTAATCCGTCGCAAAATTCCGTCGCAAATTCCGTACTATTGTTTTTTTATTGTTATTAGGAATAGTTAGTTTAGTTTAATTGTTATTTGATTAGTTTAGTTAGTATTGTTAGGTGGTTAGTAATATTAGGTTAGTAGCTAATTTCGTCCCAAATCCGTCGCATAATGTTGTTAAGATGTTTAGGAGGTTTGTTTTTTGATATAAAATTTGCATTGTTGTTGATTGTTAGTGTTGTTGATTTGTTTAGAATATTCTTGAATAGTACCCGTTCAATAATTACACATTAGGTGTAATTGTTGAATAGTCCCCGTTTTGGGACTGTCTTTGAATCTTTCATGCCATTTAGGTAGTAAACATTCTTATATTTTCTTGATTGTAATGAAACAAAAATTGGGCAACACTTCTTTATTGTTCTCCAAATACATTCTATATAATGTATTTGGAGAACAATAGGGAAGTGCTGCCCAATTTTTGTCTCATTACAATTAAGAAAATATAAGAGTGTTTACTAATGGTATGAAAGATTCAAAGATGGGTTTAGGCTGGAGAGATAAGGACCCCAGACCAATATATGTAAATTGTTCTTTTTTGCAGGTTGGTGTTGGTGTTGGTGTTGGTGTTGGTGTTGGTGTTGGTGTTGGTGTTGGTGTTGTTGTTGGTGTTGTTGTTGTTGTTGTTGTTGTTGTTGTTGTTGTTGTTGTTAGTTGTTGTTGTTAGTTGTTGTTATATATGTAGTTGTTATTTAATTGTTGTTGTTAATTAATTGTTATTGTTGTTAATAAGTTGTTAACTAGTTTTTGTTGTTAGTTGTTGTTATATATATATATATGTAGTTTTTATCGACGATCCCGGAGCAAGATATCGACGACAACGAGATCTACTTCGAAGAACACGGCGGTTTCAACAAGAAAGGGTTGATACTCGGTATGGGAAATGCAGCCCCAGTCCTTTACGAGCGTCGTCGCCACTCAAGTGCTGGGACCCAGTCACAATACACCCCAGGTTTGTATTTTATAGTTTATTAAAATTTAAAACTAACCAATTATTTAACCGTTTACTAAATGAATATAATATCATGTTTGACTATTCATTGCAGGTATCCTCGGCAAAGTTCTTCGAGAGAATGCTCAGCTAAGACAAAACGATCTCGAGACATCCCAAAGGCTGAAGGCAATTGAAGAATACTTAAGTCAACAGGGGGCGCAGTTCACTACTCAGAGCTGCAACCCGGGAGGCTTTTCTCAGCCGAGACGCGACTTTGACGATGATGGCGGCGACAATGCTAGGGCGGCCAGTCATTTCGCCACCCCACAGCCCACCGACACGACCGTTAGATAGATTTCATTAGGTTGTTTAGTTGATGTACCGCGGACTATGTTTAGTTTTGAGTTGGATTATCATTTGTAAAACTTTCTTATTAGTTATGAAAAGAGATATTAAAAACCCTTGTCTCCGACAAGTTTTTGTTGCTGGGTCGTTTTTCTGAAATTGCAGGTTTACAGATCATGCAAAAGGGAAAAAATGAATCATTTCAATGGAAATGGGGAGCTGGAAAAAGGGCTGAAACCGGAAAATCACACAGGTATTTGCGACGGAAATGTCTCAATTTGCGACGGAAAATCCGTCGCAAACCTTGACCAGAAGTCAAGGTCAGTCAAGGTTTGCGACGGAAAATCCGTCGCAAATGGGCCTCTTTGCGACGGATTTTCCGTCGCAAACCTTGACTGACTTTGACCAGAAGTCAAGGTCAATCACGATTTGCGACGGAAAATCCGTCGCAAAGAGGACCATTTGCGACGGAAAATCCGTCGCAAACCTTGACTGACCTTGACTTCTGGTCAAGGTCAATCCGTCGCAAAGAGTGGTCAATCCGTCGCAAAAAAGTTGCGACGGAAAAATCCGTCGCAAATTAACTTTTTGCGACAAAAATATGGGACAGACGCAGTCCGTCGCAAATCCGTCGCAAAAACATCATTTGCGACGGATTTCACCCTTTTTGCGACGGAAAATTCCGTCGCAAACAGAGCATTGTTTTGTAGTGAAACTCCAAAAATAATTAACGTAGCAAATATAAAACGTAAACTAATATTCATGGGATTAGTAGTTATCAAATGCATCATTGAATAAAGTAACAAATGCAAAATGTTACATCTAGAACCATAATGGTTAGTGAAGTTACATGAATGAAGGTGTTTATTCATCATGTATAAATAGTCATGATTGTGGAGTTATATGAAGCAGAGAGTTGAGAAAAATCCTAAAATAAGTGCAAGTATAAGTTATACGTGAGGCATTTTTCTTAGGATTGGTGAGGACATTAATTTAGGAGAAATTAAGTGTTCAACATCCTTTATAAAAGAGAGTAAGAGTGTCCAAATTGTTAGAGGGAGCGACAATACTTGTTGTGATTGTACTCCATAATTTATTTGTTACACTTTGCTAGTGGATTGATTTGCCGAGGAGGGCCGTGGTTTTACCCTTAATTGAGAAGGGGTTTCCACGTAAAATTGTGGTGTCTTTTTACTTATTGTTACTTACGTTTGTTGTTTTTGTTCCATCCTAATATCGTTGTTTGGTGAGACTCTTCTTGCACCGGGTTTACAGGACGCTTCCCCAACAGTGGTATCAGAGCCGAAGGTTCTGTATATTGGGAGGTGTGGGAGATTCCGTATTAGGGAGGAACTTATTATCGTAAGTAAGATGGCGGAGAAATTTAATATTCCTTTGTTTGATGGGAAAATGAATTTTATGGTGTGGAAGAGCACAATTGAAGACTTGCTTGTACAGTCGAGTCTTGATGTGGCTTTAGAATTGACTAAACCAACGGAGATGAGTGCGTCTGATTGGGAGTCAAAGAAAAAGAAAGCTGTGAGTATGATAAGGTTGGCAGTAGCACCGGAGATTAAATATAATCTTTTGAGCGAGAAGGAGCCGAGGGCCTTGTTAGAGAAGTTGCAAGGCATGTATGCATCAAAGTCGCTCACCAACCGGCTATGTTTGCGATGGGAGTTGTATCAACTCAAAATGGAGGAGGGTGATACAAATTTGCAAGACCACATAAATAAATTCAACCAATTAGTGTGCCAACTCTTGAATGCCGATGAGAAGATAATGGATCAAGAGCAAGCTCTCTTGTTATTGGCTTCATTGCCAAAGAGCTTTAAACCCATTGTGTTTACGATGCTCGTGGGTAGAGAAAAAATCTCTTTAGATGAAGCAATAACGGTGGTGAGAGAAAATGAAAGGATGATGGCAAAAATAGATGGAGATGCATCATCAAGTGATGGAGCACTAGTGGCAGATGGTTATGGGAGAGGGAGAAAATCGCAAAGACATGGAGATGGCGAAAGAAGTAGATCGAAGTCGCACGCGAAAGACATGGATAGTGTGGAGTGCTACTATTGTCATGAGATGGGCCATTTTCAACGAAATTGTCCAAAAATGAAGGAAGACTTAAAGAGTTTGAAGTCTTTAAGAGAAAAGTTGGGCAAAGCTAAAGTTGATGATGAAAGTGATTCTTCCAATGTAGTGTGTGGTAATAGTAGTGATGAAGAAGGTATATTCTTGGCTACTCAAGATGAGGTGGAGTGTCAAGAAAAATGGGTGATGGATTCGGGTGCCTCTATGCATGTGTGTAAAGACCAAAGTGCGTTTGATACTTTGCAAACTAATGGGGATTTTGGGCATGTTAAAGTAGGCAGTGGCCTCAAATTGAAAGTCGAGGGTGTAGGGAGTGTGAGAATGAAACTTCATGATGACAACATAAGATTTTTAAAAAATGTGAGGTATGTCCCAAAATCTTGTTCCAACATTATTTCTTTGGGTGTGTTGACGACTCAAGGGAATCGATATGTTGGTAGTGGTAAGTGGTGTAAAGTATATCGTGGGAAGAATTTGGTGATGCAAGGGATAAAGATAAAGAATATTTGTTACGTTGATGGTCAAAGTATGAAGAAGGCCGGAGTGAGAAAAGCCGACATAAAAAAGAAGGTCCGTTTTTCGGATGTAGTTGAAGTGTTTGGAGATTTGGGTCGAGGGAGGAATTTGTTGGGTTAATCTCCCCAAACTCCAAAAATAATTAACGTAGCAAATATAAAACGTAAACTAATATTCATGGGATTAGTAGTTATCAAATGCATCATTGAATAAAGTAACAAATGCAAAATGTTACATCTAGAACCATAATGGTTAGTGAAGTTACATGAATGAAGGTGTTTATTCATCATGTATAAATAGTCATGATTGTGGAGTTATATGAAGCAGAGAGTTGAGAAAAATCCTAAAATAAGTGCAAGTATAAGTTATACGTGAGGCATTTTTCTTAGGATTGGTGAGGACATTAATTTAGGAGAAATTAAGTGTTCAACATCCTTTATAAAAGAGAGTAAGAGTGTCCAAATTGTTAGAGGGAGCGACAATACTTGTTGTGATTGTACTCCATAATTTATTTGTTACACTTTGCTAGTGGATTGATTTGCCGAGGAGGGCCGTGGTTTTACCCTTAATTGAGAAGGGGTTTCCACGTAAAATTGTGGTGTCTTTTTACTTATTGTTACTTACGTTTGTTGTTTTTGTTCCATCCTAATATCGTTGTTTGGTGAGACTCTTCTTGCACCGGGTTTACAGGACGCTTCCCCAACATTTGTGATGATTTAAAAAACGGAGGGGTATATAGTAGAATTTCAAAAAATACAAGGGTACATGGTAGAATTTCCCTTTTTTTTATTAAGTTCAAGTGTTATAAAACTCGAATTTTATTAATTGGGGTATTTTATGAAAATTTTATAAAGTTTAGATTAGAATGATGGGTTTTAAAAGTAAAGAGATAGATGCCACATAGGAATTGAAAAAGTATGAGAATATCGTGTAGAAAATCCCAAAGAAATTATATATTTTCATTTCATCTAAAAAATCAAATTCATCAAATAGACGTCTTATTTCTCGTATTGAAGTACTAAATGAGTAGCTGTTTTGTTTTTTAATCTTCACATATAAAATGATTTTTTTAGGTAAAAATAGTGCTGATTGACTAAATATAAATAAAACATGTAAATACGTACAATTAGAGTTTATAAGAAGGGGTGGTTGGTGTAGCGGGAGAGGTGAAAAAAGGGAGGCTAAGGCGGAGGAGGCAGGTGGTGGGGTAAATGGGTTTAGCGTTTATTTAGGGTGTTGCTCAATTATAGACGACTTTTACTCAATTACCATTATACCCTATCTTTTCACAACATTTATACATTTTTATTACACCTCCTCACTTTAACCATCAAACCCCAAGAGCCGTCGTGCAACACTCTTCCCAACCGCCTCCTCCCCTACGCGTCGTCGACCTGTATTTTCGGCCAGACCAACCTTCTCTCCTACACTCACCCCCACCTCCCCACCGTAGTCACTTTTTCTGTGAAACGACAACATCGTCAAACAAGTAGTCGAGGGAACACCCAATAACTTACTGGAATCTGTAACTCACAAAATTGCTTATGTAACCTTTGTTGTGTACTTGTGTTCCCTCAAATTGCTGAAGACAAAGTCACAAAAATCACATTATAACGGTTTGATACAAGAAGTCCAAGTCACATGAGTATGAATCACTATTGCACTACCATTGTTTGAATCACATGAGCATCAGTTCGACAATTAATAAGCCGTATAAACTAGCAGTAGCCTCAATTGCAAACTAAACCTATGTCAACTAATAGTAGCTTCAATAATAAAGATATAAAGTAGCAGTAGCTTCAACTAATGAGCATGAGCCGTATAAACTAAACCTTTGTAACTTTTCTAAGTCAAGACACTCGAGTACAAACACCAGCAGCAATGATTACTTGATCAATACGAGAATTAACATCCATAGTTGTGTAATTTTGACGGATTTAATAAATTTGATAAATTTTGTGTGAGAGAGAATTAGAGAGGGTTTCTTTTCTTCGACAAAGGGTATAGAATGTAAAAAAAATCATGAATGAGTAAAACTCGTACATTAATGAGTAAAACTCGTACATTAATGAGGATCATTGTTTATTTATGGTAAGTTTGGTTTGAGCTAACGCCAATGGTTGAAATCACGATGGAGCTTGCTCCTCTTATGCCTATGGTTCCTTCAACTATTCGGTTGAACTAAGGAATATTAGATAAAAGTTGTTAACATCAAACTTTAGCGAATGAACATACTAGGGTTCATGGTTGACATTACATATTCATGTATGTAGAGGAATTTACTTGAATGTGTGTTCGTATATAGTTCTTAGTTGTTACAATTCAATAAAAAGTTGATAAAATCAAAGTACATACATGTTTACAAACGACTGGTTAGGGTTGGTCCGGTCTAGATCCTATGTCACTAGGTTCCAAGATTCCATCATTTGGTCTTCTTGGACTAGTTGGAGATAGGAGTGTTCATTGGCCAGACCATGAAGACCAACTCGCTAGTAGCAACCCCGAATCGTTGGTAATCCGATGCAAAAAAAGCTCGTTAAAGCTTAAAGGGAAAATTGGTCGATCGACCATTCAACATACCTATAAAGAAGTCAACAACGCCGATAATTAGCTCGTTAATTTAGGAGTCACATCGTTTACAAACCTAATCATCTTGCCACCAACTACTCCATGTTCAATTCCAAGGGGAAGATATCCCCTTGTATTATTGTTACCTACTTTTGTTCTTCCGGGGATGACCCTTTATTTACTGGAAAAAAAAGGGAGGACGGGGGAAGAATGAAAGGAGAGGGGAAGTAAGGTGTGAGTGTTTTGATTAAATTTTCTTTTAAGTGTGTGTTTGGATTGAAATTTTGGAGAGAAGATAATGGGAGGGAGAGTAGAAGATTTAAATTCTTTTTTTTAGGTATCAAATAAGGCTCGAACCCGGAGAGGAGAAAAGGGTGAACCTAATCAAAATCTTTTTTACAATAGACAAGTTTTGGAGGAAAATTATCTAAACTCCGGACACTTTATCCTATTCCTTCCTCTTCTTCCTCCTTTCTCTTGTTTCCTTATTTGTTACCGAGCTTGTTCATATTTTTTAAGCTTTTAAATTTTTATAAATTACATTTAAATTTTTTGCCGTTGAATCTCAAATTTAACCGAGCATATGTAATGTTTTTGAGATATATTGTAATTTTTTGAGTTCAAAAAAATTATAGTGAAACTAAGGAACATTAAAACAAAACTCGAAAACTTTATTATAATGTTAAAAAACTACAAAATTAGTGGCATCACATCAGATGTATAATCCACTACCACTTGCTACTTATTTGCTTTTTACATCCCATATATACTAAAAGTTAACACATATCCACCTCTGCCCGCTTAAATCTCTCGCCTAAGTGGTAGTTACTAAACAATATTTGTTTCTAAATTAATTAATGTTAAACTATCGATATTTACTGCTATTAAAAAATATAGATTACCTAATTAATTTTATAACATCAATCGTTGTTTAACTTTTACATAAATAAGATTAATAATAATATCTCCTTAGAATTATATATGCAAATTTTTTAACGTAACCTGCATTAGTTTGATTAATTGTCAAATTATCTAATATTTTTATCTAAAATATCGTGAATATGCAAGACTCTATACTAGTTACAAACTCGGTAGCACATACACTTCTAATTAGCCGTCCGGTGTCCGACATTCGGGCACCGACACTCGTTCGTTGGACACACATGTGGCTAAACATATTTTAAAAAAGATTGATTAGAAGATGAGTTTGGGTAGGAAAATGAGCATTAACTATAGTAAATATCGAATTGTACATTTACCTGTTTAGATTTAGGTTCAAATACCTGATAAAAATAAAATTATACGTTATATATTTTATTATATTTAAATGACGTGTAAATTACACACACCAAAAGGTCCCCTCTAGGGTTTGCTCTTGGGAGGGTTTTGGGTTCCTAGGGCTGCCTAGGTTTCTGTCCCTTGTTTTTTTCAAGGTTTTGTCGTATCTTTCTGTCCTTGTCTCTCAATCATTGTTTACGTTTCTCTTTCGTGTTTCTGTGTCTCTTTTAGGGTTTTGTTTTTTTGAGCGGTTTTTGCGTTATGGCGACGTCAAATCAAAACCCTAGTTTCAATCTTAATATTCCCCTCGAGGATGTGGCCCATGACAGTGCTGATGATAACCCAGAAGTGGTGGTGAATTGGGTGGCGGATGGTGAGGATGACGATAGCGGGGAAAGTGGCTGTATAGTCGGGAAGTTATGGACGGAGCGTAATGTCAACCTTAATGCGCTAATTGAAACATCTATATCAGTGTGGAAACCTCGGGGCAGAGTGGTAGGGGAAATTATAGACAAAAAGAGGAAAATCATTACTTTCGCTTTTTCTATGGAGGAAGATAAACGTAAAGTTCTATCGGAACAACCATGGCATTTTGAGCGGCATCTTTTGATCCTTTCCGATTTACGAGGCGACGCTATCCCTACTGAGGTACCACTTTTCTTTTACCCTGCGTGGATTCGTATTTATGACCTTCCTGTGATGGGTCGGCAGAATATGGAAAATGCGGTTAATATGGGTAATGCTATTGGAAATTATGTCGACATTGATAACTCTGTTAACCCCTCCATTAATCGATCTATGCGGATTAGGGTTATTTTGGATGCTCGGAAACCGTTGATTGACTCTCTGGCATGCGAGGGAAAGGGGGGAAAACGTGGAAGGTTAGGGTGAGTTATGAGCATCTGTCGTTATTTTGTTACGTTTGTGGAAAAGTAGGGCATGGTGAGAAGGATTGTGGGGAGCGGAGAGGACCAATCGGGGAAGGCAGAAAGTATGGGGATTGGCTAAAGGCCTCCCCATGGAAGGTGTTACGTAGGGAGGAGGGAACGGAGGAGGTTAAGGGGAAGACCAATAGGAAGTTGGAGTTTGGCGAAACTGGGCGGGTGAAGGAGGAGCATGAAATAGAAAGAATGGTGGAGTTATTGCGTGGAACGTCCATCTCGAAGAAGGAGAGTGAGGGTGAGGGTGTGGAGTCGTCTAGGGAGTCGGTTAGGGCACATTCACCTAATGCGTCTCTGGAGGGGCAAAGCCAGCACCAGGTAGTGGGTGGGGGTGAGGTGAGTACAACTGTTCGACGAAGTGTTCAGATACGGAGGGGTGTACGGAAGTCAGGTGGGGATGGGCAGACCAGGGGGGAGAGGATGGCGGGTGTGGGGTACAAGCGCAAGGGGCAGGAGATGGTGAGAGAGGAAGAGACAGGGGACACTGAGGGCTGTTGGGTTAATAAAAAACGAAGGGAAGATGAGAGTGTTGAGGTGGAAACAATTATGGAAGTAGCGGTGACTGGCACGGACCAGCACCGCGAACAACAATGAAAATACTGAGTTGGAACTGTCAAGGGTTGGGCAATCCCTTGACGGTTGGTTCCCTCCGGGATAGATGTTGGAGGGAACGCCCAAATTTTGTCTTTGTTATGGAGACAAAAATGAGAGCTAATGATTTAGAGAAGATTCGTACTAAATGTGGTTTTGAACACGGTATTTGTGTAAATAGTCGTGGACGGTCTGGGGGGCTGGGAATGTGGTGGAATGATGTGGATGCTCGTTTACTCTCTTATGACGACCACCATATCATGCTTGAAGTAAGGGATGAGATGGGGCGCCCAAAGTGGAGGGCTGTTGGAGTCTATGGATGGCCAGAGGCGAATAATAAACACAAAACTTGGGACCTTATGCGAGATATTTGTGGTAGGGGATCGATCCCATATATTCTGTTCGGAGACTTCAACGAGATAGTGTGTGCTAGTGAGAAGGAAGGCGGGTTAAGGAGGCGGGAGGCTCCTATGGATGCTTTTCGGAGGGCCATTGACGATTGTTCCCTATGTGACTTAGGTTATATCGGCAATAAATTCACGTGGCAGCGGGGGTGTGAAGTTGAAACGATGATACGGGAACGTTTAGACAGGGCTCTAGCCACGGCAGACTGGATGAATGTGTTTCCTAACATGTCGGTTCACCACTTCCCAATTTACGCCTCGGATCACGCACCCATTCTCATTTATCAACATCAACCACGGTCTCGACAATGGCCCTGAGGTTTTAAATTTGAACCTTTTTGGGCACAGGAGGTGGAGTGTGAAGGGATTGTTAAGGAGTCATGGGAGAGGGAGGTAGGCGCTGTGGTGCCGAACAAAGTGACTATGTGTGCTGCTGAGTTATCGACATGGGCGAAAGATCGGTTCGGGGATATCAAGCGTAGAATTCAGGAGAGGGAGGATGATCTCTCTTACTGGCAGAAACAACCACCTTCTCATGACATGCTTCATAAATGCCGAGATTTAGTGCGCGAAGTTGACCAACTCCGTAGACAGGTGGAAACTTACTGGTATACTAAGGCTCGCAAGAGTGAACTTCAGGATGGGGACAAGAACACGAGTTATTTTCATCACAAGGCCAAGCAACGTAAAAAGAGGAATTTCATCGAAGGTATCGAGGATAATAATGGTGATTGGTGTTCGGGTGAGGGGGAGGTCTCGCGGGTCATTGGGGATTATTTCCAGGAGCTTTTCTCCACTAGTAATCCGGCCAATTTCGAGCATGTTTTAAATTGTATTCCCGCGACGGTTTCGGAGGATGTGAGTGTGGAGCTGGACAGACCCGTGTCAGAGGATGAAATTAAGGCCGCCTAGTTCGGTATGCACCCAACTAAGGCCCCCGGACCCGATGGGATGCACGCTCTTTTCTACCAGAAATATTGGCACATCGTTGGCAGAGATATTTGTGATTTTGTAAGGAACTGGTGGAATGGCAGTGGAGTTATAGGTGATATTAACATGACAAATGTGGTCTTGATACTGAAATGTAAATCACCCCGAAAAATTACTGAGTTTCGCCCTATAAGCTTGTGCAATGTCTTATATAAAATTATTTCCAAGGTCCTTGCTAACCGCCTCAAGCCTATTCTTAATAACATTATTTCTGAGAACCAAAGTGTGTTCACTCCCGGTAGATTGATCACGGATAATGCTCTTATTGCGTTTAATCTCTTCCACTCAATGAAGCGGGGGGGTGAGGGGAGACATGGGAATATTGCCCTTAAGCTAGATATGAGTAAGGCCTATGACAGAGTGGAGTGGGTTTTTCTGGATGAGGTTATGAGTAAGATGGGTTTTTCTTCCAATTGGCGACATAAGGTGATGACATGTGTGTCGACGGTGACCCATTCGTTTCTTATCAATGGGAGGGCTTCTGGTGCTTTTCGACCGAACCGGGGGCTTCGGCAAGGGGACCCCATATCGCCATATTTGTTTCTTTTTTGTGCTGATGCTTTTTCTCACTTACTTAATAATGCAGTGCGGACTGGGAAAATCCATGGGGCACAGGTGTGCCGTGGGGCACCACGTATTTCTCATCTCTTTTTTGCCGATGATAGTATTCTGTTTGCTAGAGCCAATGTGCGTGAATGCTCGACTATTGCTGAAATTATCAGTACCTATGAAAGAGCATCCGGTCAGAAAATTAATCTTTCCAAGTCGGAAATGGTTTTTAGCAAGAAGGTCCCATCACAATCAAGGGAGGCGTTAATTGGCACTTTGGGTGTCCGTGAAGTTGACCGTCACGAGAAATATTTGGGGCTCCCTACGATTATTGGTAAGTCGAAAAAGGCTATCTTCGCTAACCTTAAGGAGCGGATTTGGAAAAAAGTCCAAGGGTGGAAGGAGAAATTATTGTCTCAGCCGGGTAAGGAAGTTCTTATCAAGCGGTGGTCCAAGCGATTCCAACATATATGATGAGCATTTTTTCTGTCCCAGCGGGTCTGATTGAGGAGATTCATGCTATTATGGCGCGGTTTTGGTGGGGCTCGACGGACAATAAGAGAAAGATTCATTGGTGGCGGTGGGACAAGTTGTGCTCGCCGAAGAGGGAGGGTGGAATGGGCTTCCGGGATCTTAAGGTCTTTAACCAAGCTCTCTTGGCTAAGCAAATTTGGAGGATGGAGGCGAATCCTGAGGCGTTGGTAAGTCGAGTGTTTAAGGCGCGATACTTTAAGCATTCGTCTGTTTTGGAAGCTAATAGGGCTATGACCCAAGCTATGCGTGGCGAAGCTTGTAGGGGGCGAAATCGGTGCTGCTTGATGGACTCTGTTGGCGTATTGGGGATGGGCGCTCGGTTAATGTGTGGGATCATAAATGGGTTCCAGGGGACCAAGGAGGGAAGCTTTTGACACCTAATCTAGAAGCAAGTCCAGAAATGAAGGTTCAGGAACTTATTGATGAGGATAGGAGGTGTTGGAAAGAGGAAAGGATTCGGGAGCTGTTTCTACCGGACGAAGTGACCCGTATATTGAGCATCCCGTTGTGTGACACTTTGGCAGAGGATTCTCTCTATTGGTGGCCGTCAAGAGATGGGGAATACTCGGTTAAAACCGGGTACTGGTTGGGCAGGAGTGAACTCGATCGGGGGCAGGGGAATGTGGTACCGGGGGTCGGAATGGAGGCCTGGCGAATAATCTGGCAGTTGAAGGTGCCACCAAAGCTTATTCACTTTCTTTGGAGGGCGTGTACTGGAATGCTAGCGGTGAAGGAGGTCCTCTACCATCGACATTGTTGCACGGACGCGGTGTGTACGCTGTGTGGGACTGATGTGGAGTCAGTTTACCATGCTCTCTTTGGGTGCAATCGAACTCGGGTTTTCTGGAGTGCGAGCGGGCTTAGCTTGATGCTATTCTAAATACAGTGTCTGCTCCGTCTTTCGCAAGCTGGTTCATTAATGCCCTGCAATTGCTTGATAACCGAGAAGTGAATTGTTTTCTCGCAACTCTCTGGGCTATGTGGACCGTTCGAAACAACTTGTTGTTTGAAGAGGAGCCAAAGAACCCGGAGGTTATCATGATGGGACTAAGGCGTATGGTGGACGATTACAATAACCTATCCTCCGATACTTGTTTGCAGGCCGCTCATGCTGGACCAATGGCGGTAGGGTCGCGGGAATGGACAGTCCCTGATTGAGGATGGTGTGCTGAAAATAAATACGGATGCAGCCCTGTTTGACGATAACTCTGTTGGTATGGGCGTGGTGGCTAGGAATTCCAGGGGAGAGGTGGTGCTAGTGGCGAGCAAGCGGTGTCGGGCGTGCTGGACGGTGGAAGTAGTTGAGGCGAGAGCGGTGAGATTTGGGCTCGAAGTGGCAGCGAGGTTTGGCTATCGCCGTGTGGTCTTGGAGTCAGACTCGCTTAGCGTGGTTCGTGCAGTCGCTAATCGCGTTTTTTCCCGTAGTATTTTTAGTCTGTGTGTTCAAGACATTTGTGTTCTTACTTCTAGTTTCGATTTCGGTGGCATTTTCCATGTAAAACGAGGTGGTAATACTGTTGCCCACTCGGTAGCCAGACTTTGTAGGGCGGCTGGGGAGGAATGTGCGTTTGTTTCCGATTTTCCGGAGTCCGTCACTAGTTTGGCGGAACTCGATTTAATATAAGTGCTCTCGTTTTTACCCTCAAAAAAATATTTAAATGACGTGTATCGTGTCCTAAATTTCACGGAATGCTATCTCAAGTTTCCGTTTGAATTTTAAATTCGGTATTTTCGCTCTTCTCCTTCCTCCCGAATCCAAATCTCTCAATCCAAACACACCCGAAAACCGACTAGTATCGCGAAACTACACGTCACTTTTATACAAGTTCACCATACTAAGAAACCAAATCTCACTTAAATTCCAATACCTTATATATAAACACAACACTCACATTTTTAACCCCATGATAAATCCAACACACACACACACAAAAACTATTTACGATCTCATCTCCATCCTCACCCAGAAAACCTCACTTGAAAACCCTAGACATTAATTAAATCAATCAATCAAATCTATCCGAATTTCAAAATCATTCATCCGATTCAATCTCTCAACAACACTCATTCGTATGATCTGATCTTTTTTTTTGTTCATGCATCTATTTAATTTAATTTAATTTAATTTGATTTCTGTGTAGTTCAATTTAGTTTTTAATTGATTGTTGTAGGTTTTGTATAACTTTGTTGATTGATTCTCAGGTGCGCTGATAATCGTATCGAATCCAATCGTGTTGTGTTCGGTTGGAGTAATTTAGGTTAATGATTGCCGTGGAATTTGATACAATATGAAGCTTAAGCGACGGAGGTCTTCTGAAGTGGTTAGTTTGCTTGCTTAACTTATTGTAATTGTAATTGTAATTAGGTTTTTTGTAATTGATGATATGATTTGTGTTAGGTTGAGAATTTTGGTTAGAGTTGATTAAATTGCTGTTTTAGTATCTTAATGATGTTTTTACTGTACTCCATTCCGGTCGATTGTTGTCATTTGGTCAAGTACTAACTAATTGACAAGTGGACGGAATTGTGTGGGAATGATCAAATCGCTCGTCAATTCTTAAAATAGAAAGTATAACAATTGATGAGACAAACGGAAATGGAATAGGACAACAAATGGTGGGATAGAGGGAGTAATAAGTTTTTGGTATTTGATTGTTTTGTTAGTTTGGAATTCATGATGTTTGGACTCAGTGATAGTGCTCGGTTTTGTGTGTCGAATAACCATTTTTGGAGCTTTAGATGGTGGTCTTTCTCTTTGTTGATCGTGTCAGAGAAACTTCTGAAAAGTGGATTGGTAGAATTTTGTGTTTATAACCATGTTAAAGTAATATTGTTGATGATTAATTCGATAATTCTCTTTGGTTGGGTGTCGTGTGATAAACACTTTGATCGGTTGATACTCTGACCGACCCTATGCTTTAGTCCAAAACATGGAATATTTTGACAAAAGAGCCGTATTTGACACTTGACAAACATGTTCATGCACTGGCTTCAAGGAAGATTATGGCAATTGTATGGCTGCCACAAGCTGTTAACAATGGCCCACATATGAAGCCTGAAGGTCATGCATAGTGGAAGTAGAGAACCTGGAAAGCCAGTATGAAGTAGGATGATGTTTTGAAACAATAAATCACGTCGTTTCAAGTGCTGCATGGCTGGTGGGGGGTTATTGTAAAGTATTAGGGGAAAAACGCGTGGTGCTTTTGGAGACATGAACTCTGCATAAAGTGTTCCCTTGTATTCCCGTTTAAGATTTTCTCTACTTTAACTGCTTAGGGAATTGATGTTTGTGTCACTGTTAGCTGAGTCAATGTTTTGTGCCAGTTCGTTTAACAGAAATTGATGCCTGGTTAGTAATTTTCCTTTTATTTGTAGATCATTGGTACTTTTCCCTAGCAAGTCTCCTGAAAAATCTTCTTTTCTGGACTGCCCTAGGTTGTGCAAGTGTGCACTATAGATACATCTTGATTCTTGACCATCTCAATGTATAGTTTACCTCCTCCTGTTGATTTTATTTTCAGTCTCCAAAGAGAGCCATTATGATTTAGTAATGTTCCTAAAGCCGCTCCTAAATTATGTGATGCATCTTTAGCTACTTCGTTTAGTTATTTAGTTCGCTGTAATTCAGAAATACAGTTTGTTGTATAGTTGGTCTCATATAGTCCAGGGTTACTCTGAGCATGGCTACAAGTGACATTTGTGGCACGGCCTCAGACGTGACTATTTTGTGAAAAAAAGACTCGTTTTTGTAAATCTAATAGTCTTATTTTAAAACCTTTTTACATTATAAAACCATCATATAAGGACATTTATATCCTTAAGAGTCGTGGAATTTCCTAGAAATAGTTTTTGAACTACATCTTGGTAAATAACATATGGTTTTACCCAAATACTTACGTAAAACCGCCTTACACAAGTCGTGTTATTTGAAATGGAGCGTTGAAGTGCTGTGACATGTGGGAATGTTGGACTATAAGACATGTGACAAACAATGATAGCGGAGTGTTAAAGTAAAATTTGATTGATTTAACCGAATCAGTTAAGTCTAAAAAAATGCCTGCCATAAGACATCTTAGAACAGTTAGGCATGTAGACTGGCAGGATCTGTGAAGTTCTGTCTCAGTGAATACCTTTATAACCTTATTTTAAATGCAGCCTGTATTAGCTAGTTCATTTGCTTCTGTCAAGCTTTTGAATGTCAGTTTGTGAGGGCTGTTGTACTGAACCTGGAACAATGCCGTTCTTTTGATAATTGATCTAGCTAATGTGCTAGTTTAGGTTACCTTTAAGAAATTCCCTTGAGAAATTGAGTAGTGGTTCGATTTGAACCTATATTTATATTCTTCCTGTGCTATTGTGGTTGATCACGTCTGACCTGTGGATGTTATATCGTTCTGAGAGACTGATCTGTTCATTTTAAAGCACATTGCCGTTTGATTTATGTATCTGCATCAAGCTGGTGACAGTGATAATCGTTAATTTGATATATGATTTATCAACATCTCTTGTGAATCTCAGTTTGAGTTAATTTGGGATATCTGTGTTGTTCAGTCAACCTGTTTAAGGTGTAGTAGAATAGATTCAAGTGTTGTGATTTTTTTATGACTGCAGTCCCGGTGAATTTATGATTTTCATGCTTCAGTTAACTATTTAATATCTTCCAGATGTAAATCTTCAGCTATGGGCCTATGGTAAATCTTATGTTGCTTTCTATGTTTTTTTGTGTTCACTTTGCAGCCTCCGAAGATACGATCTCTCATAAATAGTATTACTTCGACACCCCTTGAGAACATACAGGAGTCCCTAAAAAGTTTTGTATGGGACTTCGATAAGGTGATTTTTCTGTCTTTTCCCCGGTACATTCCATGAGCTTTCTTTGCGCCTTTTGCTGACGGTTTCTTTATTATTGCTTCAGGGGGATTTCCACCATTGGGTGGATCTTTTTAATCATTTTGACTCATATTTTGAGAAGCATATAAAACCCAGGCTGGATTTACAACTCGAGGATGATTTTTTGGATCGCGATCCTCCGTTCCCTAAAGAAGCCGTTCTCCAGATTCTTCGTGTTATGAGGGTTATTTTGGAGAATTGCTTAAATAAACATTTTCTCGTATCTTATGAGGTATATGACTCTTCTCTTCGGTCGCTATTGTATTATGTTTTTACCTCAGTTCTTCTGGTTGCTTCTGCTCAAATAGTTTTACTATTATTTTATTTTCTTGCTTGTTTCTTTGTTGATGCAGCAGCATCTGTCATATTTGCTGGCTTCTGCTGATGCTGATGTGGTTGAAGCTAGCCTCCAAACTCTAGCAACTTTTTTGAAGAAGACAGTGGGGAAGTATTCTATTAGAGATGCTGGTTTGAGCTCAAGATTGTTTACCTTTGCACAAGGTTGGGGTTGCAAGGAAGAGGGACTGGGGCTAATTGCATGTGCATTGGAAAATGGGCGTGATTCTATTGCTGAACAGTTGGGGTCTACGCTTCATTATGAATTCTACAGAGTGGCTGATTCTTCGTCTGAAATTGAAGCTACACCAGGGCTTCAAATTATTCATGTGCCTAGAATAGACAGCCATCCTGAGAGCGATCTAGAGATCTTGAATAGGCTAGTTAAAGAATATAAAATTCCTTCTAATTTTAGATTTTCTTTATTTACAAGACTGAGGTTTGCTAGAGCTTTTGGATCCTTAGCATCGAGGCAGCAATATACATGTATCCGCTTATATGCTTTTATGGTCGTTGTTCAAGCAAGCAGTGATACTGATAATTTGGTGTCTTTCTTTAATTCCGAACCCGAGTTTACTAATGAGCTAGTCTCATTGTTAAGTTTTGAAGATTCAGTTCCAGAGAAAATCCGCATTTTGAGTCTGCGGGCTTTAGTCGCTCTTTGTCAAGATAGGCCCCGCCAGCCGACAGTCCTTACTGCTGTGACTTCTGGTGGCCAGCGTGGCATTCTTTCCAGTCTAATGCAGAAGGCCGTTGATTCTGCAATAAATGGTTCTTCAAACTGGTCTGTTGTTTTTGCTGAGGCTCTCTTGTCTCTTGTCACTGTTTTAGTATCCTCATCATCAGGATGCTCTGCAATGCGAGACTCTGGATTCATACCGACTCTTTTGCCTCTTCTCAAAGATACAGACCCTCAACATCTTCATCTGGTTGCTACTGCAGTGCATGTTCTGGAAGCTTTTATGGACTATAGTAATCCAGCTGCAGCATTGTTTAGAGATCTGGGTGGTTTAGACGACACAATCCATCGTCTTAAGATGGAATTATCAGTTGTAGAGAGTGGGTTTGATGGCAGCAAGATTGGTAACAATAATGTGACAATGGGGACATCTGATGTCCTGGATGATGTGCAACCCCTTTATTCAGAGTCACTGCTCGCATATCACAGACGTTTGCTAATGAAGGCTTTGCTTCGTGCTATTTCTCTTGGAACATATGCACCTGGAAGCACTCATCGTATTTACGACTCGGAGGATAGTTTGTTGCCTCAGTGTTTATGTATCATATTTCGAAGGGCAAAAGATTTTGGTGGTGGGGTATTTTCACTTGCTGCCAATGTTACACATGAACTTATTCATAATGATCCCACATGCTTTCCTGCTTTAGACGCAGCTGGTCTGCCCTCTGCTTTCATGGATGCTATTATGGATGGTGTACTTTGCTCTGCAGATGCCATCACATGTATACCTCCATGCTTGGATGCTTTTTGCCTAAACAATAACGGTCTTCAGGCCGTCAAAGATCGCAACGCTTTGAATTGCTTTGTCAAGGTTTTTACTTCCAAGGCATATTTACGTGCGCTTGCCGGAGAGGCTCCTGCTTCTCTGTCTAGTGGGCTAGATGAACTGATGCGGCATGCTTCTGCATTGCGTGGGCCCGGGGTTGATATGTTGGTTGAGATCCTAAATACAATTGTCAAGCTAGGCTCTGTTGGTGAAGCTCTGTCGTCATCTATGGACTCTTCAACCTCCTCAGTTCCTGTTCTGATGGAGACTGATTTGGAAGCCAAGAGTTCTTCGTCTTTGATTGACGAAAAAGAACTGCCAAAATCTGGAACCCCTGATTCTAATGATTTATCTGCGGATGCTTCCTTGGCTAACGTGGAATCATATCTTCCAGATTGTCTTAGCAATGTTTCCCGTCTCCTCGAGACTATTCTTCAGAATACTGATGCATGTCGCCTATTTATTGAGAAGAAAGGAATTGAAACAGTTCTGAAGATGTTCTCTTTGCCATTATTACCTCTCTCAGTTCCAGTTGGTCAGAGTGTTTCCATTGCTTTTAAGAACTTTTCAGCACAACATTCTGCTTCCTTGGCAAGGGCTGTGTGTTCCTTTTTGAGAGAGCATCTAAACACAACAATTGAAGCACTGGAGACAACTGGGGGAGTCTGTCTCACTGAACTGGAAGCGACAGAGCAGACTAGAGTTTTGAGATGTCTTTCAAGTCTGGAAGGTATATTAGCCCTTTCGAATTCGTTGTTGAAGGGGACTACAACAGTTATCTCCGAGTTGGGAGCAGGGGATGCTGATGTGCTAAAAGGTATTGGAAGGGTATATAGAGAAGTACTATGGCAGATCTCCTTGTCCTGTGATTTTAAGCAAAATGTTGAGGTGGAAGCGGAAAATGTTGAAGCAGCTCCGGGAGCCTCTACCGGGAGGGAAAGTGATGATGACACGAGTATTCCCGTGGTTAGATATATGAACCCTGTTAGCATTAGGGGTGGCTCTCAATCCCATTGGGCTGGGGAGCGTGATTTGCTGTCAGTTTTTCGTTCTGGTGAAGGGTTAAGCCGTCGTAATCGACATGGCTTGACACGCATAAGGGGTGGGAGGGCTGGTCGCCATCTTGATGCTTTCAGTTTTGATTCGGAAGCCTCAGCAAATGCTCTTGAGGTCCCCCCTTCTCATGAACAAAAGAAGATAAGCCCTGAAATTCTTGCATCAGACATTCTTTCAAAACTTTCTGGTACCATGCGGTCATTTTATATAGCTCTCATCAAGGGCTTCAATTCACCCAGTCGCCGAAGAGCTGACTCATGGTCAACTGGTTCTGTTGCAAAGAACATCGGTACTGCTCTTGCAAAAAATTTCGTCGACGCTCTTAGTTTTTGTGGACATTCTACTTCAGCAGGGCTCGATATCTCGCTTTCGGTTAAATGCCGTTATCTTGGAAAGGTTGTGCATGACATGGCAGCTCTCACTTTTGATAGCAGGCGTCGTGTGTGTTACACGGCAATGGTGAATAACTTCTATGTTAGTGGTGCCTTTAAGGAACTTTTGACCACTTTTGAAGCTACAAGCCAGCTATTATGGTCTCTTCCGCATTCAGTTCCCATGTCAAGTACTGACATGGACAAGGCAGGCGAGGGTAACAAGTTGGAACATAGCTCATGGTTGCTTGACACTTTACAGAATTACTGTCGACTGCTTGAGTATTTTGTGAATTCGTCTGTTCTTCTATCTCCTAATTCTCCCTCTCAGGCTCAACTGCTTGTTCAGCCAGTTGCTGTGGGCTTATCCATCGGGCTGTTCCCTGTCCCAAGAGATCCACAAGTTTTCGTGCGGATGCTCCAGTCTCAGGTTCTTGATGTGATACTTCCTGTGTGGAATCATCCAATGTTTCCTCTTTGTAATGTTAGCTTTATTACTTCAGTCCTCCTGGTTGTTACTCACATATATTCTGGGGTTGGTGATGTAAAGCATAATCGCAATGTAGTGCCTGGAAATTTAAACCCACGTGTAGCACCTCCACCTGATGAAGATACAGTAGCAACTATTGTCGATATGGGTTTTTCAAGGGTCCGAGCTGAGGAGGCTTTGAGACAGGTGGAGAGCAATAGTGTGGAGATGGCTATGGATTGGTTGTGTACTCACCCTGAAGATCCTGTTCAGGAGGATGGTGAACTGGCTCGGGCTCTTGCTTTGTCCTTAGGCAGCTCAACAGATGCTTCAAAGATTGATAATAATGATAAGTCAGCTGATGTTGTGGGAGAAGATGGTCAGATGAAGGTTCCACCTGTTGATGATATCCTGGAGGCAGCTATGAAGTTGTTTCGAAGCGCAGATTCCATAGCCTTTCCCTTGACTGATTTGCTTACAACTCTTTGCAACCGGAACAAGGGCGAAGATCGTCAGAAAGTGGCATCGTATCTTATTCAGAGTCTCCGGCTGTGTTCTTCTGATTTGTCGAAAAATGCTAGTGCTGTATCATCTATATCGCATATTTTGGCTTTGCTTCTTTCAGAAGATACTGCTACACGAGAAATTGCTACACAGAGTGGTATTGTGTCCATAGCTATCGATGTTTTGAGGATTTACAAAATGGAAAATCAGCTTGGGAAGGATCTGCTGACCATGAAAAGCACTAGTACCTTGCTACTTATACTGGATAATTTGTTGCAATCCAGGCCGAGAGTTAACCCTGAGGATTTGAGGGCTGCTTCAACTTGTCCACTTCCTGATTCATCTGAGGAGATTGTTCCTGTAGCAGCTCCGGTTCCTGACGCCAAGAGAAACTCAACTCCAGGTTATTGTGAGGAGTCACATTTTGCATTTCAGAAAATATTTGGGAAATTGACGGGGTACCTTTCTATGGATGAGAGTCAGGCAGTGCTTGAAATTGCGTGTGATATGTTACACCTGCATGTTCCAGCTGTAATAATGCAAGCAGTGTTGCAGATTTGTGCTCGGTTGACAAAAACGCATGCTTTAGCGCTGAAGTTTCTTGAAATTGGGGGTTTGCATGCTTTATTCAATCTTCCCAGAGGCTGTTTTTTTCCTGGATATGATACTATTGCATCTGCTATTGTTAGACATTTGCTTGAGGATCCACAAACTCTGCAAACTGCCATGGAACATGAGATTCGACAAACACTTAGTGGAGGAAGGCACGCTGGACGAATTCCCACTCGTATGTTTTTGACATCAATGGCGCCTGTAATCTCTAGAGATCCAGTGACATTCACAAAGGCTGCTGCAGCAACTTGTCAGTTAGAGACATCAGCTGGGAGGACTGTTATCGTTCTATCAAAAGAAAAAGAAAAAGAGAAGGAAAAAGCTAAATCAACTGCCACTGAGATTGGATTACCTAACAATGACTCCGTCAAAGTTCTTGAAACGAAGGTTCAGGATGGCCCTGGAAAAGGTTCAAAAGCTCATAAAAAGATCCCTGCCAATGTTACTCAAGTAATAGACCAGCTTCTTGAAATAGTTTTGCAATTTCCTTACTCTAGCAGCGAGGAAGATGAGATTAGCAACATAACGGCCATGGAGTTGGATGAGGCCACCACAAAAGGGAAAGGTAAATTAAAGGTTGACGAGTCAGGAAAGGAGAAATCAGAACACGTACCTGAAATATCTGCGGCGCTCGCTAAGGTGACTTTTATCCTCAAATTGCTGAGCGAGATTCTTCTGATGTATGTCCAGGCTGTTAGTGTTGTGCTCAGACGGGACTCAGACGTATGCCAGCTGCGTGTAACTAGTCATCCCGATACATCATCACTAGGTGGTGTATTCCACCATGTTTTACATAATCTTCTTCCTCTTTCAGCTGATCAATCTGGGGGATCAAGTGAATTGAGAGAGAAGTTATCTGAGAAGGCTTCATGGTTTTTGGTAGTCTTGTGTGGACGTTCAAGTGAGGGGCGTAGACGAGTTATTAGCGAGCTTGTAAAGGCCTTAACCTTGTACTCTGACTCGAGGAGCACTCCAGAAAGCAGTTTGTTACCAAGTAGAAAGGTTCTGGCACTAGTGGAGTTGGTCTATTCTGTCTTGTCGAAGAATTCATCCTCTAGTAGCTTATCCGTTTCTGGTTATTCTCCTGATGTTGCTCGAAGTATGATAGATGGAGGTATTGTGCTGTGTTTGACTGGCATACTCGAGGCAATTGATTTGGATCATCCAGACGCTCCTAAAATTGCAAATCTCATTTTGAAGTCCTTAGAAAGCTTAACTCGCGCCGCTAATTCTAGCGACCCAGCAATTAAATCTGATTCGTTGAACAAACAGAGAGGAACTGGTTTAGAAGTGCAATCGACTGACCGAACTGTCATGACTATAGAAAATCAAAACACAGAGCTTAGGGAAAATAGGTTTAGTGATCAGGAAGTTAGGGATAGTGGGGTTACTGTACCCAGTTCTCACGAGGATAATACAGGTACAGATCTAAATGGGTCTGCCGAGCAAGGGACTTTGGCAATGAATGTGGGCACTGAGCTTGCGATGGACTTCACTCGGGATGATATGGAAGAAGGTGAGCTAATGCCCAGTACTGATCAAATTAGTATGGAATTCCATGTAGAAAATCGAGCTGACGATGATATTGGTGACGGGGATGATGACATGGGGGGTGAAGGTGAGGAGGATGATGAGGACGATGAGGATGATGAGGATGAAGATGATGATATTCCTGAAGATGGAACTGCTATTATGTCACTTGCCGATACAGATGTGGAAGATCACGAAGATACAAGATTGGGGGATGATTACAATAATGAATTAGTTGATGATGAGGAAGATGATTATAATGATAATAGAGTGATTGAGGTGAGATGGGGAGAGGCTCTGGATGGCTTTCACCAATTGCAGGTCGCTCAGTCTGGAAGTGGTCTGATTGATGTCCCCTCTGAGCCCTTCCAGGGTGTAAACGTGGATGACCTCTTTGGTTTTACGAGTACCTTAGGCCTTGAGAGGCGTCGTCAGACTAGTAGATCTTTTGACCGATCCAATGTGGAGGGAGGTCTTCAACACCCTTTATTATTGAGACCAGCTCAGTCAGGTGATGCTTCATTGTGGTCATCTGGCGGCAATACATCCAGGGAATCTGAATCATTATCACATTTCTACATGTTTGATACCCCTCCAATTCCTTTTGATTTGGGCTCAGCTGGCATATTTGGTGACCGGTCTGGTGGATCTGGACCTCCACCATTGACAGACTACTCTGTTGGTATGGACTCAATGCAATTACAGTTATCTGGGAGAAGAGGGCCAGGTGATGGTCGTTGGGCTGATGATGGTCAACCGCAAGTCGGCAATCAAGCCTCAGCTATTGCACAGGCTGTGGAGGATACCTTTGTTACTCTTTTGCGAGGAACTCCAGCTGAAAGGCAATCTGAAAATTCAAGCAATCAACAATTGGATGCAGCGGATGGACAAGAGAACATTAATAATCTTGTGGGGAATAGTTTGGATGAGCAGACAAACATGGAGGCTGGTGTAGTTTCTGCTGGAGGTGATGTCAGTGCAATCCCTGTGGTAGAGGCGGCGTCTGATTGTGCCTATGAAAATGAACCTACATTAAGTAACTCGGATGGGAATAGGCCTTGCGGTGATGTAATGGTGTCAGGACAAGACCCTCTGCCGTCATCTTCAGACCATGAAGCCAATCAAGGGGATTTTGTACGTCTAGATAATGTAAATAATGCCAGTGTATGCCCGGTTGATGATGGCTTGCCTAGTAATAATGTGGTAGTCTATCCTGATTTAGAGATACATGATCAGGTAGATATAGAACATCCTGCTTTTCCAGTTCACGCGGATGTTGAGATGAATGGTATTGATGGAGAGTCTGTTGAAGCCAACCAACGCATGGCTTCACCTATTCATGATGATGATGGTTCCGTTAATCCTGATTCTATGGACGCTGACAACATTGGAGAAGCTAATGGTGAGCAACCTGGCTCCAGTGCAATTGATCCAACCTTTTTAGAGGCACTCCCTGAAGATTTAAGAGCCGAAGTATTGGCATCGCAGCAATCCCAAACAGCTCAACCACCAACATACAGCCCACCGTCAATGGAAGACATCGATCCTGAGTTTTTGGCTGCATTGCCTCCTGATATTCAAGCAGAAGTTCTTGCCCAACAGAGAGCGCAGAGGTTGGCTCAGCAGAGTGAAGGCCAGCCAGTCGACATGGATAATGCTTCTATTATAGCTACCCTTCCTTCTGATTTGCGTGAAGAGGTTTGGACCTGAATTCTGCTAAGAGTAGTGTTATTTCAACTTGTCTGGAAGTGTCAGAGTATCAAACATTCATGTTTTTATCCTTGAATGAAATGACAAGTATTGTCGTGTCGAATGTCAAAGTTTCAGACGCGCGACACATAGCTGAAGTGAAGTGCGGAAGTAAACCAAGTTACGAGTGTTGCCTTTTTTGCTCTTTTTAACATCTCCATCTTTTCGTATGATGATAGGTACTGTTGACATCATCTGAAGCGGTTTTATCAGCTTTGCCTTCTCCATTACTTGCGGAAGCTCAGATGCTTAGGGATAGAGCAATGAGTCATTACCAGGCTCGCAGCCTCTTCGGAGGCGGCCATAGACTCAGTCATCATCGCAGGTTGGGCTTTGACAGGCAGTCTGTTGTGGATAGGGGTGTTGGAGTAACCATGGGACGAAAAACAAGCTCCTCTATTTCAGATATCATGAAATTGAAGGAGTTTGAAGGCGAGCCACTTCTGGATGGAAATGCCCTGAGGGCATTGTTGAGGCTATTGCGCTTAGCACAGGTGTGCACTTTTATCATGTTCATTTGATCCACATTTTGGATCTTAGATGCTGAGTTAGAGCATGTAGTGTAAAACATGCCACCTCAAGGACCGCTAAAAGTCATGCACTTGCGTTATAATGAAAAAAATAACGAAGCCAGTTAATTTAAATAAAAAAAACATGATTTTTTTTCCTCGTACAGTGACTTGGCAAGTCGGGGCACTTGTCGGGTCATGTGGGTCAAAATACAAATCGTGTTGTATGTGTAGTCGCCGGTTTAAAGTTTATTTAAATTCTTTGTTCGTAATCATGATTTAAATTATAATATTATATAATATTCTATGTGAATTCATTATAATTCATAACAAAATATGATATGTAATTATTAGAGTTTACGTTAAAGGAGCAATATGCAGGGAATACTTTATTCATCAAACCTTACACGAGGAAAATTAATTGTTCATGTTCTTACTTCTGCATTGGTTCTACAAACCAAACTTAACTATATAGTGGGAATTAGTTCGTCTTGTAGCCGTATGCCCGTAGTTAAGGAAATCACTCTATGTCACGCATTTACGCCTCTGCATGTTATACTTATTTTTTTTCCGCGTTCAGCTGATCACTTGTTGTGTCTTCATGATAGCCTCTCGGGAAAGGTCTTCTGCAGCGACTCCTGTTAAATTTGTGCGCTCATAGTCTTACTAGAGCAACTCTAGTTTATCTTTTACTTGGAATGATCACATCGGAGACTGAAGGGACTGTTGCCAGCTTTTCAATGATCAATCCTCAAAGGCTATATGGGTGTCCTTCAAATGTTGTCTATGGTCAGTCCCAGTTGTTTGATGGTATGATTCTCTTTCAAGAAGATCTGTGTGCCTGGTTTTAATTTTTTTTGCACTGTTCCTGACCTTATTTTATCCAGGTCTTCCACCTTTGGTTCTGCGTCGTGTCCTTGAAATTTTGAGTTACTTGGCCACTAATCATTCTGCTGTTGCGGACACATTGTTCTACTTTGAACGGTCACTGTTACCTCCATGCTCTGAGAAGCTTGTAGAATCGACGAAAGGAAAGGGCAAGGAGAAAGTTGAGGAAATTGGGGCAACCTTGAATTCCACGGAGGCTGAGGAAGGAAGTATTCCTCTGATATTGTTATTAAAGCTCCTAAATCGTCCGCTTTTTCGACGGAGCATTGCTCACATTGAACAGGTAGGGTTCTATGATACTGGTATTGGAACTTTTTTTTATTTATCTTGATATTTAACTAAATGCATATCACACTCTATTGGTCTTTTTGGAGCAGGTTATGGGCTTACTTCATGTTGTAGTTTACACTGCTGCTTCAAGATTAGAGAGTCTCTCCCCGCCAAAGCAGGCCTCAAGTGTGCCTCAGAACCATAGCACTGAAGAGGCTGATGAACAGGTACAGAGAGATGATAATTTGGTTGAAACAGAAACTAAGCAACCTAGTGAAGTTGAGAATGGGGAGTCATCAGCATCTGAAATGAAAGGTCATAATATCTATGACATCTTTGTACAACTCCCAAAGGCTGATTTGCGCAATGTCTCCCGCCTTCTTGGTTATGAAGGGTATGGATTTTGTTCATATTTTATGTGGTTATACATGCAATAATCTGGTGTTTTTTCTTTTTTTCTTTTTTGCTTTACTTTGTCCTTGTATCCGTTTCAATGCTTTCTCTGTCAGTTCCTCTTTCAAATCTTCAGATTATTTATCTGTTTATCTATTTCCACTGTCTTCAGAGGATTGATATACCTGTATCCATGATATGTGTAGGCTGTCAGACAAAGTATACATGTTTGCTGGTGAGGTGCTGAAGAAGCTAGCCTCAGTGGCTATATCTCACCGTAAATTTTTCACTCTAGAGCTTTCAGATCTTGCACAAGAGTTAAGTAGTGCTGCAGTCGCAGAACTTAGCACACTGAAGAACACACGGATGATGGGTCTCAGTTCTGGCTCTATGGCTGGTGCCTCTATGCTTCGTGTGCTACAAGTACTAAGCTCTCTCATTTCATCCACTGCTGGCAGTGATGTTCAGGAAAGTGATGAGGTGCATGCGGAGCAAGCCATGTTGCTGAAGCTTAGTTCGGATCTGGAGCCATTGTGGCAGGAGCTCAGCGATTGCATAGGAACAACTGAATCTGAGCTAGGACAAGGCTCTTTATCTCCAGTTACAAGTGTTGGGGAAACTGTTACAGGGCCCTCTCCTTCTTCTCCTCCTCTGCCTCCGGGAACACAAAGACTCTTGCCATTTATCGAGTCTTTCTTTGTTCTCTGTGAAAAATTGCAATCAAGCAATTCAGTTGTGCAGCAAGATCAAGCCTATGTTACTGCACGAGAAGTTAAAGAGTCTGCTGAGAGTTCATCCTCATCTCTGATAAAATCCTGTGGAGATTCTCAGAGAAAATCTGATGCCACAGTCATATTCTCGTGGTTTGCGGATAAGCATAGACGTCTTTTGAATGCGTTTATTAGGCAGAGTCCTGGGTTGCTAGAGAAGTCACTATCTATGATGCTGAAATCCCCGCGCCTAATTGACTTTGATAATAAAAAGTCATATTTTCGCTCTAGAATTAGACAGCAACATGAACAACACCTCGCAGGACCACTTAGGGTAAGTGTTCGCCGTGCTTATGTCCTTGAAGACTCGTACAATCAGTTACGAATGAGATCAACTCAGGACTTGAAGGGTAGACTGAACGTGCAATTTCAAGGTGAGGAGGGTATTGATGCTGGTGGACTTACTAGAGAGTGGTATCAGTTGCTTTCGAGGGTCATATTTGATAAGGGTGCTCTGCTGTTCACTACTGTTGGAAGCAATGCGACCTTCCAGCCAAACCCTAACTCTGTTTACCAAACTGAACATTTGTCATACTTCAAGTTTGTTGGTCGTGTGGTGAGTGTTTGCTTTAATCGCGTTTGTTCTACATCTGACGATATCTGATGAAAAGTGAAAGATGCAGTATGTATCTTGAACTGGTTTGTTTATTATTTGACACCCCTCCCTTGATTATGTACAGGTTGCCAAGGCCTTGTTTGATGGGCAACTTTTGGATGTGTATTTCACTCGCTCCTTTTACAAGCATATTCTTGGAGTCAAGGTGACTTACCATGATATTGAGGCTGTTGATCCCGATTACTATAAGAACCTGAAGTGGATGCTAGAGGTTGGTTGTTTCAGTAACAAATCCCCGTTCATCTGTTAAAACCAAACATGTTTTCTAATCACTAGTGCATCAGGATTCAGGAAGCCTTCATAACATGTGCTTTGCTTTGCAGAATGATGTCAATGATATTCTTGACCTAACGTTTAGCATGGATGCGGATGAGGAAAAACTTATCTTGTATGAGAAAACACAGGTGGGGACTCGATATACTAACTAGGATTTTGATAGTTATTTGAGGCTTTGTACTTTGTGTATGTTAGTCTTGCAGTGTCGAGTAACGTTGTCATAGGTCACTGGTGTTTTGATGCAACAATGTACTTTGTACTTGTCTCTCACTGTTTTTGTTCTGTATGTTAGTCTTGCAGTGTCGAGTAACCTTGTCATAGGTAACTGGTGTTTTGCGCAACAATGTACTTTCTACTTGTCTCTCACTGTTTTTGTTCTGTTTTGTGAAAAAGGTCACTGATTTTGAGCTTAAACCTGGAGGGAGAAACATAAGGGTAACCGAGGAAACAAAACAAGAATATGTAGACCTTGTTGCTGATCATATTTTAACGAATGCTATTCGTCCCCAAATCAATTCGTTCCTTGAAGGTTTTACCGAACTAGTACCCCGGGAGCTTATCTCTATTTTCAACGATAAGGAGCTCGAGCTCCTAATAAGTGGACTTCCAGAAATAGACTGTGAGTGAACAAAAGCATATTATTCACTTTACATTGTATTCTGTGCTTGTTTTAAACTGTTATATATCATGCTTTGTAGTGGAGGATTTGAAGGCCAATGCTGAGTATACCGGCTATACAGCAGGCTCAAGTGTTATTCAGTGGTTTTGGGATGTTGTAAGTGGTTTCAGTAAAGAAGATATGGCAAGGCTATTACAGTTTGTCACCGGGACCTCAAAGGTACATAATTAACTTTTTTTACCACTGATTAGCAATCGCGTCGGTTTCCTGTTTGATTTGGTAAAAGATGGGATTATTGCGGATATTTGATTAGTAGGTTGATTTGTGGTGCCAACTCGTTATCAAGTCTTTTGAATTTTAGCCATGATTAGAGGCGCCTTAAGTTTTCAAAAAAAAAATTCTCTTCGTGGATTTGTTACACTTTTCCCCCCAAAACTCTTATATTAAATTTTACTTCGTTTCTCAAAATCACTTTAAACTTTATCCTTGCTTTATTTTTTTGGGTTTTTATACATGTGATAGATTCGGTTTAGAATCTATAAAACCGCTTTGCCTTTCATTTTTTGTTTCACTCCACTTCTGTTTTTTTTCTTTTCTTTCTTTTTTCTCTCGTTGAGATGAGAGTTCACTCATGACGGTTCCAAAGGATGATTCATGTCAGCCGACCCCAAAACATTTTGGGACTAAGGCTCTGTTGTTGTTGTTGTTGTTGTTGTTGTTGTTTGTATTAGAGGCGCCTTCAATTGACGGGCTATGATATTTATGATGTAAACTTAAACTCGTGTTATGTAGGTCCCTTTGGAAGGGTTCAAGGCATTGCAAGGTATCTCTGGTCCGCAGAGATTTCAGATTCACAAGGCTTATGGCGCGCCAGAGCGTCTACCTTCGGCCCATACATGGTAAGAACTTAGACATCTTGTTGGTTTAGCGTAGTTGTTCTTTGGACTTCTCAGCTATAGGCGTATAATAACTAATTTTATTACTGTGGCTAGTTTCAATCAATTGGATCTTCCTGAATATGCGTCAAAGGAACAGCTTAGAGAGCGCCTACTACTCGCTATTCATGAAGCTAGTGAAGGTTTTGGCTTTGGCTAATCCCAAATTTTCCCCGATGTAGCCGAGAACAAGTCCCTCCCGTCTGGTTAACTAATTCCGTACATGTGAGTACATACTCTGTTCGTTTTTCCCTCGTGATTAATTCGGTTTGTTTTGGTCGTTTCACTCGCCTTACCTAGAAACTCACCCCATTCAATTATTATGCATGTATTACCTCCAATTCTATAGTTTTGAGCATTCTAGTAAAGTTTTTGAGTTTCGTTTTAGAAATTATGAGTTTTTCTATAAAATTTTTGAGTTTATTTATTTAAACATTAAACTCTAAAAAATCGCAATAAAACTCAAAAATATGACATACTATAAGTTTAGTTGAATTTGAGTTATAACGGAGAAAAACTAAAATCTAACTTATAAACTTTAATATGCTCAAAACAATACACATTTGCTCAAAAACAAATAAAGTTTGAGGTAATAAGCTCAAAAAAAATACATATATGCTCAAAAACTATAAAATTAGAGGTAATAACTAATACATCCGATGTATGTTCCTTTTTCTCATTATCAGATGTTCTTGTTGCAGATTGAAATTGTTCGCGAGAAAATAAATTTTGTGCCAAGTGTTATGACTTGCCATCCTTCCATTTTTAACCTCGTTAGTCGCTCGTCATCAACCTGACCCGATATATTCAAAGTGGTGACGAAAATTTCCCGCTGCAGCTCCGTGAAAGTTTACCAATCGACCTATGAGGCTATGAAGTAGCGTCAACTGAGCGGGAGTTGTTAGTTCACTGTTCTTCGTCAGGTTTCCGTAAGAGCACAAATAGCTAACTAGACGCGTACGACATGTCTATTTGGCTTCGTAGAAAAGGCTTTTGATGATTCTTAAGGGCCTTGTCGATATAATAGGCGCATTTTTTTCCCCAGCCTGTAATTTCGCTTAGTATTTAGTGTATATGTTATTCGCTAGCGTAATAAAATTACCTTGATGCCTTGATGGCTGTAACGAAGATCAAATTGTTTGTTGCAGCAGCTCTTTGCAAGTTTTTATTTGTTGAAATTTCGAGTTTCCGAGTTGCGGTAAATATAAATTTAGATAGGGTTTCCTACTACTGCAAAATGCTAAAGCAAACATAGGGTTGTTTGCTACAGTGTTTTATCTTAATTTCGCTTAATAATAAGTCTCGGTGAAGACGGAGAAAATCCGTTTATTCAAGAAGACGGCCCAAATAAATGTAACGAATATACATTTTTAAGTTAACATGTTTTTCACATGGTCACGTCTGTTCTTAAAATGGTGATATTTTGACTCATCTGCTTGAGGAAAAGGAATTGTTCCGTTTTCAAAAAGAATTCGTGTAATAATAATACTAATAGTTTTGAAATTTTCGTCAAATTCTTTACTTATTGTTAATAAATAACAATTATCGCTAATAAATATTAACCTAAAGTCCAGAATAATAAGAAAAGAGCGTATATTATTTTCTCGAATTTGTTTTTCTAATGTGCAAGCTAAAACTTAGAACACACTCGAAAAACTAATACCTTGAAGGCTCGAACCCACAAACTAATAGTACATAACTACATATAGGAAGCGACTCGAGCACTCTTAAGCGACTCGCTTATACGCTTCATTGAGCTCTAAGGTCCCGAATAGTTAAAGCGCGTTTTTTTCTCTTATTTTTGTGTGACAGCAGTAGAAAGAGGTTTATACAGATGATATTTGACTCATTTGGTCAAATGCACTTTTATTACAAACATAAACTAATACAAAAGAGTAATTACATTGGCAAGTAACGATGTTTGATGGCGTACAGAAGGTTGAGCACATAAAAGCGTGTTATATAAAATTAAGAAAATGAAGCTTTCTTTGTACCCTTGCTCCAAATAATAAAAACGCGCTTTATAAAATTATGAAAAAGAAGCTTACTTTGGACCCCGTATTATTTATTTATTTTCCTTATACCTCTCCTTTTTGTGTTGGAAAAAACTTTGGTTGGCCACAACACTTAACAAGTATTAAAAAATAAAAACCGTAATTATTTTCCACTTTATAAACTATCAAAAACGATTTAAAATAAATATCAGCTAACTTAACTCGTAAAATTAATTAAAACGATCATACAAGTTGATCTAACAACCGGGTCGGGTCAATTTCAAGCCAGGTTATTTCGTATTTGTAAATTTCAGGTCAAGTCAATTTTAGCGGGTTATATACCTTAAACCCTCCTAAATTCGGGGTTTTACTGTTTTTGTTCAACAATTACCTCTGAAAAATGCTCTAAATCAAACTAATTTTGTTTAACAATCATGTGTTCTTATTTAATTCCTTCAACAATCAACAAACTATCTTTAATTCCCAGAAAATTCTCAATTTTTCAAGCTTTTTCCCACTTCAATTCCTCTCTTTTTTCAGGATATGGTAATAGTAATTCATACTCCTCAGCTTCTTCCAATAATGCCCATTTGCCTGGTACGTGGTAGCCCTTGTTTCTCTTTCTGCTAAATTTGATTACTTTTAAATTTCCGCAAAAAATTGGGAGAAACGGTCTTTCAATAAGTTATTAAGCGAGCTCCCTCTCATAGTTTCGTACCCTTTATGTGTTTTTGGGACTTTTTTTTACTGTCGATAGTGACTAGTGATCCAAAAAATGCTTACTTTTGATGGGTTTGTGCTTAAACACAAACTTTAGAGACGGTTTTTCAATAAGTTATTGAGCGCTCTCTCTCATAGTTTCGTACCCTTTATGTGTTTGTGGGACGTTTTTACTGTCAATAGTGAGTAGTGATCCAAAATGATGCCTTACACTTATAAAAATGCTTACTTTTGATGGGTTTGTGCTTAAACACAAATTTTAAAGACGGGTTTTCAATAGCATTTTTGAGAGACCTCTCACACGATGGAGGGCAACTCTCACTAAATTAATGGGAGACGTTCTCTTAGGAGGCCTATTGGTCCTTAAAAATGGTGGTAAGCTCCCCAATAGAGCAAATATAGTACTTGTGTAAGGCCGTCTTTATATTATACTAAACCGGTTTACATGAGACTTACTGTGATATATTTTGCAAAGGATGTATTAGAACTGGAAGTGAAGGGAGAAAAGGAACTTGCTACCTAATGTTGTTCTTGTTGATGAAAGTGATGGAATCTTGTTCGTTATTTTCCCGTTTGTGATCAAATGTTTATTGACATTGCCATTATTCATTAGCTTATGCCAAATGGGTGTTAGTTGGGGTATTGTTTCAGTGGAATTTTTGAGTAATGATCGGTGAATTTGCTAGGTATTTTGAGTATGTTTTGTGTGTTGTGGACGGGTGTTAGGGTATTGTTTCCATCTATGTTACTCAAACCCGTTCAGAAGTATCCGATACGGGTACGTGTCCAAGTGTTGGACTCGGCTATTTTATTGAAAAATATGCATATTTTGGTTTAAAATGAGGTGTCCAAGTGTCATATCCATGTCCGATTGTTGAGTGTCGGACACGGGTACGTGAGGAAATTAGAAGAGTCGGAGTAACATAGGTTTCCGTGTAATTTGATTGATAGACTTCCAAGTTCCGGTGATGAGAAAGTTAAATCAACAATGGAACATAGTAACATACCTTGTGGAGAGGAAAAAATAAAGACTTTGTTGCTTAATTTACGAAATTAGTTCCATCTCCCCGTCTTATTGTTTCAAGCCGAGTTTGTTGAAATGTTGATTTGATGGGTACAGGAGATATTGAAGATAGCATATATGCAATTCTTACCATTGGCCGTTGGGAGTCGCTAAATCACATGGAATATAAATTGCCTTCTCTAAGACCCGTTCATGGAAGACTGGCTTTGAAGTTTCTCAAATGGGTTATTAAACAGCCTGCATTGGAGGTAGATCACATAACCCATACATATTGCATTACGATTCATATATTAGTTAGAGCTAGGATGTATGATCATGCTAGGTCCCTTTTTCATCATTTAGCCGGTATGAGTGATGATCCAAGTTCCCTTTTTGGTGCTCTCATGGGGACGTATCGCCTTTGCCGCTCAAATCCCTCTGTGTTTGACCTCTTGATACGGGTTTATTTGAAACTAGGATGTGTGGATAACTCTATAGAGATTTTCCGTCTGATGGACTCTCGAGGATTTAAACCGTCTGTCCATACTTGTAATATGATTTTATCTGCTACCATGAAACATAATGTGGCTTGGAGTTTCTTCAAAGAAATGCTTGCAATGAGGATCTGCCCCGATGTTAGTACTTTTAACATGCTGTTAAATGTTCTTTGTTCGGAGGGAAATCTGAAGAAAGCTGAGTATCTCCTTGAAAAGATGGAACAAGCTGGTTATGCTCCAAATGCAGTCACTTATAATACTATGCTGAGTTCGTACTGTAAGAACGGACAGTATAAAGCAGCTTGTTTTATTATGGATCAGATGAATAACAAAGGTGCTCAAGCTGATGTATATACATATAATATGCTTATCGATAAGTTATGTAAGAGCAGTAGAAGTGCGAAAGGCTATCTCATGTTGAGACGGATGAGGAACGAGAAAGTATTGCCAAATGCCGTGACTTACAATACTCTTATTAATGGATTCGTTAAGGAGGAAAAACTTGGAATTGCAACCAAAGTTTTCGAGGAGATGGTTAGGGTCAATCTTTATCCCAATCGTATTACTTATAATACTTTGCTTGATGGGCATTGTCATCAGGGTAATTTTCGGGAAGCGTTCTCTATCATGCGTAAGATGGAAGCAGCAGGCGTGTCGCCTAACGAAGTCACATACGGGACTCTTTTGAATGGATTATGCAAATATTCCGACTTTGAACAAGCAAGAAGTGTGATGGAGAGTATGAGAGTAAATGGCTTCGAAGTTAGTTGTATCATATACACGATGATGATGGACGGATTTTGTAAGAAAGGTATGCTGAATAAAGCTGTAGAATTGTTCACGGCAATGATGAAGGACAGTGTATATCCCGATGTTATTACATATTCCGTGCTAATTAATGGATTCTGCAGAATGGGAAAATTGGGTACTGCTAAAGAAATATTATGTAACATGTACAGAGCGGGAGTCCTTCCGAACCATGTCATGTATGCAACTATGATTTACAGTTTGTGCAAGCAAGGGCGAGTTATGGAAGCGTTGAAGAATTATGCAGCGATGAACTTTGACGGGTATAAAGCCGATATTCAGACGTGTAATTTGTTGGTTTCTACTATGTCCGGTCAGAAGATGTTTCTGAAGGCTGAGAATTTCATGCAACATATGAGTAGAATGGGAACGGTACCTAATTCCGTTACTTATGATTGTATGATTGATGGTTATTCAAATATCGGGGATGAATCTAAAGCGTTTTCTCTCGTTGATGAGATGATTGAACACGGTCATTGTCCAAGTCGTTTCACATATGGAAGTCTGCTGAAAGCACTGTGCAGAAGCGGAAACTTGTCGGCAGCAAAAAGATTCTTTATATTAGTCCAGGGTATCCCTGGTGTAGCCGATATTGTTTCTTACAACACGCTACTCGGAGAAATGTGTAAATTGGGCAAATTAGCAGATGCAATGGACCTCTGTCACGAAATGATTCGAAATGGTATTCTTCCTGATGAACACACATATGGTAGTCTTTTGAGCGGTTTATGTAAAAAGGGTAAAGTCGTTATTGCAATTCTTTTTTTTGAAGACTCGGTGCAGAAGGGTATTCTATCTTCTTCCTTAGTGGTACAGACTATCTTGGTGGATGCCTTATTTAAGACCCGCCATCCAAATGTCGCTTCCTATTTCTACGAAGATATGGTGAGAAGACGGGTCTGCATTGATGTTATCGCTGCTAATACGTTTAGTCATGGATATTCGAGGAACGGGATGATGGTAAAGGCAGAGGAAGTTTTTCAGTTACTGAACGAAACATCGTCTCCTAATTTAGTTTCTTATAACATTCTACTACATGGGCATGCAAAGCAGGGGAATCTGTCAAGTTGCCTTAGGCTATATAATAGTTTGAAGGAAAAGGGTTTTCTCCCGGATAGTTTAACCTGCTATTCCCTCATTCTCGGTCTCTGTGAATCGCAGTCCACGGAACTGGCTCTTAAATCTCTGAGGAAGATGATTTTAGAAGGAATTATCCCGAACCAGCCAACATTTAACTTGCTAGTAACAAAATATTCGGAACGTGGATTTATGGACATAGTGTTTGATCTGGCTAAGGTGATGACGGGGTTAGGACTGCACCTTGATAGGGCGATATATGATAGCGTTATTACTGGATTAACGAGAAAGTCTGCTTTCCCAGAGTCACATCTGGTTTTTCACGAGATGCTCAAGAACGGTTATGTTCCAAGTTACAGACAGTATGTAACTCTGCTGAAAGGTATGTTCAGGACTAGAGATGTAGCAGGTGCATTCAAGGTCAAAGATGAGATGGTGAACGTCGGAGTTAGCTCTCCTGATGTAGCTGAGAGTGCTATGGTTCGAGCTCTAGTGCGTTGTGGAAAGATTGATGATGCGAAATTGGTATTTGATCTGAGTCTTAGGAAGCACCAGGTTCCGTCTGTTACTACGTTCACAACAATGATGCATGGGCTCTGCAAAGAGGGTCGGGTCACAGAAGCCCTAGAGTTGCGAGAAATCATGGACCGGTTTAAAATGAAACCTGATATTATTTTGTACAATGTTCTTATTTTGGCTCTTTGTGCTAAAGGTGATACGGACATGGCATTTAAATTGTATACCGAGATGAAACAAAGTGGTCTGTGCGCGAACGTCACTACCTTCGTGGCTCTTATAAATGGAATTCTCAGTAAAAATGACCTAGCGAAAGGTGAAATCATTTTGATGGATATGCTGGAGAGGGGACTCATATCTCATGTTGGAAGTTCAAGCAATCCTAAACAGCTCTTGTTATCTGCTCTGAAGAACATGAAATTTTTGCGCCGAAAGAAGAATATGAAATCACGTGATTAGTCTGATTCCGTGATTCAGAACTTGAATTTTTTGCGCCAAAAGAAGAATATAGCAAAATCACAATTTATGGATGTTAATGCTATGCTGGTGGTGAAGGGGAGCCTTGGCGCACCGGTTAAGCTGTTGGGTTCAACCCCTGGGAGCGGCCTCTTGCCAAAATGGCAAGGGAAGGCTTGCCCCCATTACACCCTTGTGGTGGGGCCCTTCCCCGGACCCTCTCCTAGCGGGGATGCCATCGTGCACTGGGCTGCCCTTTTTTTTAATGCTATGCTGGTGGTGTTCGTCAGCTGAAAAACTTCCATGCAAGTGATAGATGTCCACGATCCATGTTAGCCGACTTGTTTCTCTGGCCGTGGGATACAGTATTCCATTCTACTTCATAGGCAAACCTCTGAGACGGTAATTGCACCATTGTTGTTGCATCTTGCTATTTGGTAGATTGTATGACATTGTTGGCTACCGGCTATGTTGCTCAGACTCGATTAGAAGTATCTGACACGGGTACGTGTCCTCCAAGTGTTGGATTCCTCTATTTATGAAAAAAATTATGTTTTTGGTCTAAAATGACATGTCCGAGTGTCCAGTGTCCCACACGGGTACGTGAGGTCATATTGGAGAATCCGAGCAACATAGGCTACCGGTCTCTCAGTCTGCAAGTCTGCAACTAAGCATGGATCGATACTTAAGGTATCGACTGAAAGACCATCTGCTATTTAAGTTTTTACCTTTTAGGTGCTTGTTTTTGTACCGCTTTTCTCATCCCATTTGTCACCTCAGATGATGAGCAATTGATCCAGCTGAAGATTTACGAGCTGAAGTGAAGTGTGGAAGTAAACCAACTTACGAGTGTTGACATCATCTGAAGCAGTTTTATCAGCTTTGCGTTCTTCTTTACTTGCGGAAGCTCAGATGCTTAGGGATAAGAGCAATGAGTCATTACCAGGCTCGCAGCCTCTTCGGAGGCGGCCATAGACTCAGTCATCATCGCAGGTTGGGCTTTGACAGACAGTCTGTTGTGGACAGGCAGCCTCTATTTCAGATATCATGAAATTGAAGGAGTTTGAAGGCGAGCCACTTCTGGATGGAAATGCCCTGAGGGCATTGTTGAGGCTATCGCGCTTAGCGCAGGTGTGCACTTTTATCATGTTCATTTGATCCACATTTTGGATCTTAGATGCCGAGTTAGACCAAGGACCGCTAAAAGTCAAGCTTTTGCGTTATAATGAAAAAAATGACGAAGCAAATGTGGGCACTGGTCGGGTCATATGGGTCAAAATACAAATCGGGTTATATGTGTTAGTCGTCGGGTTGTTCATAATCGTGGTTTCATCAAACCTTACACAAGGAAAATTGATTTTTCGTGTTTTTTTCATACTTTTGCATTGGTTCTCCGAACCAAACTTAACTATATAGTGGGAATTAATTCGTCCCATAGCCATATCACCCTATGTCACGCATTTACGCCTCTGCATGTTATACTTTTTTTTTCCGAGTTCAGCTAATCACTTGTTGTGTCTTCATGATAGCCTCTCGGGAAAGGTCTTCTGCAGCGACCCCTGTTAAATTTATGCGCGCGCTGAGCAACTCTAGTTTATCTTTTACTTGGAATGATCACATCGGAGACTGAAGCGACTGTTGCCAGCTTTTCAATGATCAATCCTCAAAGGCTATATGGGTGTCCCTCAAATGTTGTCTATGGTCAGTCCCAGTTGTTCGACGGTATGTTTCTCTGTCAAGAAGATCTGTGACCGTCCCAGAAAACTGCACACTTTGAATCAAATTAATTTGATTAAGCAGACAGATTTGGTTGAAGATTTGTTAGGGATTTGTTTGGGTAATCAGACGGTTTTTATGTGTGTGTGTTGCAACAACTTATACACCTAAACATAAGTTTTTCTGGGTATTCGAGTTAGATCGAAATGGGTGTGGGTTGTGTCGAACCGTGTCTCAAATAGAAAATGAACCGGTGGGGTAAGGAAAGGCGGGTTTTGGGTTTTGTGTCGTGTTGGTGAAATGGAAGAGGATAGGCTGCGGGCCACGACCTATGGCGTGAGTCGTGCTTGGGCGTGTCGTGCCGGACTGCCGGGCTTGGTATAGACTTCTTTCTCGAAGTTCGGTCCAGATAATAGCCCTTGGTGTTCTCATGTTAAAACGGGTCATGGACTCATGGTTCATACCTAAAAACGATTTGAATTATCCGATCTGAATAACCTGACCCAACTCCCGAGCTGAATCCAATTTTATATAATCCAACCCGACACCGGGATTTGATCTGACCATATATAACTAACTAGCTTAGAACCCGTGCAAATTGCACGGAAATGCATAGTTGAATAGTTCTTAGTTTTATATAAAAAAAATGTTTAAAACATATGAAAAATCAGAATAATATTGTTGTCAATATGTTAGAATTAGTCAGGCTACAATTCATCTTTTGGAATTGGAGATTTAGAGTAATATTTGGTCTCGCATTTTATCTTTATTTATAAGTTTCTATTTTTCGTCGCCTGACTATTACGGTTTTTCCCTTTACTATTTATTATTTTTGTCATATTTCAATTTGTTACATATTCGAAAATAGGTTGACCTGACACTCGAAATTAACCCAAACTACATCACCTGAATATGAACCAAATTCCTAATGGATCTGACTCGGCCCGAAAATAACCCGAATTAATTTGACCCGTAACTAATCCAACCCGAAGTGGCATGATCCGAAACCACCCAACCCAAAAATAACCTGGAAAAACGCAACTCTAATGACCAAAATGACTTGAAATTAAATTTCTCTCTGAATCATTGACCTAATCTGACCCGAATCGAAATAACCCAACCAGACCCGGCCCTTATTATCTCGAAAAAATGATGAACCAAACTAACATGACCTCAATTGGCCCGACAAAACCCGAATTAAATTACATTAACAAATATTTCTTTACAAATAAGAAATTATCGACCGAGTAATACTCCGTCTACATCAAATTACTCAAGTAAATTCAAATAGATAGAAAAGTAGAATATTTATCATATATACGCAGGTGATATGATATTTGACTTGTCTTAAACTTATAGGTAATATCATCTTATATAATTAAGAATTTGTGTTGATCCTAATAATTTTCTATATTCATTACTAATTAAACAAATAAAATAAATATTTTTTGACGTATAAAATTAAAAATTGACTATTTTGTTCATGATTTCATATTTATGAAAGAGATAAAAAGATTTAATAAAAAAATTCATTTCTCCAAGACACAAAATACTGGTCTAATCATTTTTGGAAAAAAAAAAACTGATATTCAATATATTATCCGTATACACCACTCTTATTATCCAGTTATCTTGTATCAGGTGTGGTACAGTTTTAATATCATGTATAATTTCACATATCTTTGAATAATTTTTATAGAATATTTATATAGAATATTTTTGCACGTTTTTTTATAGAATATTTTTGTAGTTTAAAAACTTCTAAATTTATATAGAATATATTTTTGCATGCATATGCATAGAAATTTAAAAAAGTGTGTAAATTTATTAAATATTGCATGCATGGAGAGGTTAAATATTCCCTATTTTGTATACATTAATCAGCGATAATATTTTTCCCAAGATTTTCCAAAATCGAGTTTACATTATGGGAACTTGGCGGGAAATTTTTTAATGTGAGAGCGGCACGCGTTCAATTTATGTGTAGTGATTCTTCTTATATAATTTTATACAGATGTATATTTGCCATAATACACCAATTAGTTTTAACTAAACCTTTTCATCATAATATTAGTATCTAGAGCACGGGAATGTGTAAATAAAGAATAATATCTTAGTATCTTCTGTAAGTAGGAATAGTCTTGAAATATATCGTAATGGGAAATATACTCGAGATGATCGGGTTGTGTATATTATTTGCCATAATATTTGCATTAAAATATCTTAGTATCTTCCGTAAGATCCCTGCATAAGATAATGAACATATTTTATATTTTAAAAAAAATTACAATATTTTCCAAAATCAATTTTATAACATGGGAAGTTGGGCGGGAAAATTTTTAACGTGGGTGCGACACGTGTCCAATTAATGTATAGCGGTTGTTCTTATATACTTTTATATAGATCAGAATGTTCAACGCTAAAAACCGACTAATATATACCTAAATAACTTAAAAATAATACTCCCTCTTATTCTGGGTTTTCTTATAGGAGAGAGGGATAATAAAATATAATTTAAAGTTATCAAAATAGGAAAGAGAAAAAAAAAAAAAATCGAATAATTCGTTTAAGGAAATATGAAAGTTATCAAAATAGGAAAGTAGAAAAAAAACCCGAATAATCCGTTTAAGAAAATATGAAAGAAAACCGTGAATAGGAGGGAGTACAAAATAACTCGAAAACGACTCGAATCCTGAAAACTAACCTTACCCAAATTCTTAAAAAAACTCGAGTTATCCGACTAAACCCGACTCGATTAACCGGTTTTGCAGGTCTACTTGACCTCATTCAATAGAGCTCCGAACAGGCGAACACCATCTCTGCCCTCACTTCTCCAACACCAAAACTTCAACAATGAGAAAACTAACCAAACTCCGACCACTTTTTTCCCCCAAATTTCTCCGACGAACCCTAACTTCTTCAACTGAAGATTCCTCAAATTCATTCTCCCTAAAAAATGTCACCAAATCAAACTTCGACGAAACCCTAATTGACCTCACTGACCATGTCAAATCCGCCGATTTCATCGCAATTGACCTAGAAATGACCGGAATCTGTCGCTCACCATGGCAAGTATCGTTCGAGGCCGATAGTCACGATATTCGATACCTTAAACTTAAGGATTCTGTCGAGAACTTTGCTGTTGTTCAGTTTGGTGTTTGCCCTTTTCGGTGGGACTCATCTCAAGATTCCTTCGTCGCGCATCCGTTAGTTCTTCTTCTCCTTAATCTCTTATTCTCTTCGATTATGTACCAATTCGATACGGATATATGCAATACACTAGCTACTAGCTGTAACAACCCGGATTTTTACTGACTTGATTAAACGATAATGCCGGTGTTTTTTCGGGGAAGTATAAATTGATTGATTGATTGATTGATTGATTGATTGTGTGTTCCGGCAGAGGTTATGATTGAAGTACAATTTAGTTTGAAATTGTGTATCTGTTTAGTGAAACTCGTATTTTTCTGGCGCGTGTTTTTACCTCGCGCCTTGCCCATTGTCACCTCGTTACGCTTCTCATTTAACTTTGAATGAAGTAGAAAAAAGATCGGAAATTTGAACTTGGAGGGTAGCGTACTCCTGCCTCTTAGCTAAAGCCAGCTAAAGCCGAAACTTTTAGCTAGGAGGGGTGAACTGTTAGTAAACTAAAAAAGGATTGAAACTTTTAGCTAGGAGGGGTGAACTGTTAGTAAACTAAAAAAGGATTGAAACTTTGAACTTTAAGTTTCGAAATTTTCATTGCTTGTTCCTAGGGTCTTTGTGGTGCGCGCTTTCACCTCATTGCACGTCTTGCTTGATGGGAGGAAACTAGAAAAAAAATTAAAATTTTAACTAGGAGGGGCATGTGTTATCGCCTTTTAGCTAAAACCGGAAATTTTCAGCTAGGAGGGGAAAGAAAGTAATTGAAGTGGATTGAAAATTTGAACTGGCGCGCTTTCACTTCATTGCACATCTTGCTTGATGGGAACAAACTAGGAAAAAAGATTGAAAATTTTAACTAGGAGGGGGTGTACTATATCGCCTTTTAGCTAAAACTGGAACTTTCTAGCTAGGAGAGGAAAGAAAGTAATTAAAGTAGATTGAAAATTTGAACTAGCGCGCTTTCACTTCATTGCACCTCTTGCTTGATGGGAGCAAACTAGTAAAAAAGATTGAGAGTTTTAACTAGGAGGGGGTGTACTATATCGCCTTTTAGCTAAAACTGGAACTTAAAGTGGATTGAAAATTTGAACTAGCGTGCTTTCACTTCATTGCACCTCTTGCTTGATGGGAGCAAACTAGGAAAAAAGATTGAAAATTTTAACTAGGTGGGGGTGTACTATATCGCCTTTTAGCTAAAAGTGGAACTTTCTAGCTAGGAGAGGAAAGAAAGTAATTAAAGTAGACTGAGAATTTGAACTAGCGCGCTTTCACTTCATTGCACCTCTTGCTTGATGGGAGCAAACTAGTAAAAAAGATTGAGAGTTTTAACTAGGAGGGGGTGTACTATATCGCCTTTTAGCTAAAACTGGAACTTAAAGTGGATTGAAAATTTGAACTAGCGTGCTTTCACTTCATTGCACCTCTTGCTTGATGGGAGCAAACTAGGAAAAAAGATTGAAAATTTTAACTAGGAGGGGGTGTACTATATCGCCTTTTAGCTAAAAGTGGAACTTTCTAGCTAGGAGAGGAAAGAAAGTAATTAAAGTAGACTGAGAATTTGAACTAGCGCGCTTTCACTTCATTGCACCTCTTGCTTGATGGGAGCAAAGTAGGAAAAAAGATTGAAAATTTTAACTAGGAGGGGGTGTACTATATCGCCTTTTAGCTAAAACTGGAACTTTCTAGCTAGGAGAGGAAATCAAGTAGTTAAAGTGGACTGAGAATTTGAACTAGAAGTTTCGACTGCCTCTGTTAGCTTCCTTGTTTCGCCAGTGACTTGAAGGGTAAACGATGAGTATTCAAAAACTAGATTGAAGGAATTCACATAATTGAGCATATGTAACTAATTAAGAGCTAGGATACTACCCTTACTTGAGGTGGATATAGCTTTACTTGATGTGGGTGTAGCTGTAATGTGATTGGATAATATTTATCTGATAAAGTTGGTTGGGTTTCATTTTTCAGGCATAATTTTTTTATATTTCCACGTCAGGAGCTTCCTTCTGATGGACCGATGTATGAGTTTATGTGCCAAACAAGTTCACTTGGTTTCTTGGCAAAATATCGGTTCGATTTCAATGCCTGTATACATGAAGGTATTTCATCGAAAAAATGCTACTTGAGTATCTCATATTTTAGCAGATGACTCATGATGTCTACTTTAAATGGTAGCCTCTCTAATAGGAGTAATATTATCAGTTAGATGTTTGATTTAAATGACTTTTGGTTGAAGCTTGAAAGTTCAAAAGTTCCTGAATTGATTTAGTTTGTGTATTTGCCTCTTTCCTTTTTGAAAGATTCACATTTTGGGTAATCTCAGGAGTGTCTTATTTATCCAGAAGTCAGGAAGATGCAGCTTTGAATCGTTTGAATTCGGTATATGAAAATTGGCACCATCCGGAGGAAGTTAGAGATGTGCCCTTGGTCAATATGGCTGATATTCTATTCTCAGAACGGATGAAAATTCGACTCACTGAGTGGCATTGTAGTTTGCTAGGAAATACAAGTGCTACATTTAATCTGCAAGGAAATATTGCTGGATCCAATCAAGTAATGAGAACCGTCTTTTTCTGCCTCCGTCCTGCTATTAGATTGAATGGGTTTACTTCTCATCAGCTCAAGTTGATTGAATTGGTAATATTTTGTACCTGGTTAATCTCATATTTGGTTTACCTTATGGCAATCCATTATTTAAAGACTATGGGGTTTCAATGTTTTATGAGGCGTGATGAAGCTGAAGTAGTTTAACTATTGGATTTCTTAAAAGGGTCGGTAACTTAGCTGGACACTTGGACATCGTCTATTCTAGTCTCTGATAAAACTCTGTGTCTAGTATATAGCTTGTAGATGACTGTTTTTTATGAGCACAACTGCAGTCATGTGGCATGTCTTCACAGCATGGCGGTTCTGAATTGCATGTAGGATTTTTGCTATTTACATGGGAATTATCCTAAGTTTATGATGTCTGAGCTGGGATCATGCATTTTAAGATTGATCAGGATGTTGCTTACTTCCTTCATCAGTCCTGTGAATCAGATGATGATTGAATATTCAATTGCAGGTCTGCAGAAAGCACTTTAAAGATCTTGTTTTTGTCCGTGCTCAAGAAGATTCCGTCCTACAGAAACTGATTGTGTATGTGGAGTCTGACAGTGACAAGGCAAAACTTTTGGTAAGATCAGATATGATGAAAATTGGAAGCATGTCTTGCTTTATCTAGATTTTAATTGGCTAAGAATAGTACAGGTTGCTGCCAATAGGAAAATATGTAACTCGGTTAATTCAATATAATTGGTAGTCATTTACATGTGATATTCGCAGTCATTTTGTTCAGATTATTTTTAATTGTTTTGCACAAAGGTTAGAACTTAGAAGCATAAATACAGTAAATCAATAAAAAAAAAGGGCAGCCCGGTGCACGATGGCATTCCCGCTAGGCGAGGGTCCGGGGAAGGGCCCCACCACAAGGGTGTAATGGGAGCAAGCCTTCCCTTGCCATTTTTTGGCAAGAGGCCAATGTTTTGAGAAAAATAGGTTTAGAATTTAAATCAGTAACGAGTCATAGTCTCATAGAAGTTCATAGAAGACAGAAAAGTAAAATCTTAACGATGATGAAGAACCCTTGTAAGATGGGAATTTTGTGTGTGAAATTTGTAATATATAGCGATGATGAAGAACCCTTGTAAGATCTATACGTTGGAAGTCAAGATATTAATGCCCGGGACCCCTGGTATATGTATGACCTTCCACCTGTTCTCCTCTGCAGAAGGAAGTAAAGGATCGACTTCACTCACAAGCGATTAAAACAGTAGAAGCAGCTGTAGGATTCCGGCAGGTTATTGACCTTCTAGCTGCTGAAAAGAAGCTAATTGTTGGTCACAACTGTTTATTGGGTATTTGTTTCTCGTTGATATCTTCAAAGACCTTTTTACTTCAATTCATGTCATCTGATGTTTTTCTTATGAATGTGCAGATATGGCTCATGTGTACCATAAATTCTTTGGTCCTCTGCCATCAACAGTTCAAGATTTTGCGTCGGATCTTCACAAGTCTATTCCTCATGTAATTGACACTAAATTGCTTTTGAATGCGGACTACGGCCTCCATCAACGTATGAATAAAACGAGCACTTCTTTGGCTTCAGCATTTTCTATGATATGTCCTGAGATAGCCTCCAATAGATCATCGGACATGGGTAAACGTCCATGTGTGAAGGTGGAGGTCCAGGTGGATGACATGAGGTTTGCTATTCAACTAGATCTTTAGTGGCCGGTAGCAATTAAAATATTTCTATGAATGGTTTTTTAGGTTCTATCCCTTTCATGGGAAACGGGCACGTTTTTATGCTAGTTTTGTCACATAAGCGACCGCCATTTTTGCCGTATATGTATTTTAGGTATTTTGTTAGGAGTATTAAGTAATAGTTCCTTGAAACAAAGAACAAGGACGGTCTGTGATAAGTTTGGTCGCAGGATTTATATCTAGCTTACATACTCCCTCCTACCCAAGATACGTGTCTCGTTGTTCGTTTCAGTTTATTCGTCAAAGTGTCCCGTTGTGTACCTTTAGTAAGTTTTTGGGCTGTTTTATTACCCTTATACCCTTCCCTATTTCTATATATTACCCACCCACCCCTTCTCTTACAAATCTTAACCTTCTCTCTCCAATCTACATACCCTACAGTACACAAAATCTTGGGTAGGAGGGAGTATAATTTATAGAGATTCGCACAAATCACAAAAATTCAATCACTACTGCTTGAATCTTCTTCGCCGGAAACATCTTAATGCCCCACTCTCCCTTAACTGGCCAAAGACAAGGACCCTTTTAGGCATTACGGCAATGTCGTTGTTCATTACTGCTTGAATCTTCTTAGCATTGCTTTTTGTCGTGTCAATTTTCATCACGGGTCATCCGGAAACATCTCAATGCCCCACTCCTCCTTTACTGGCCAAGGACAAGGACCCTTTTAGCCATTACGGCAATGTTGTTGTTCTATTACTTTTAGGCCTTGTGATCATGTACATCTCTCTGAAGTTTGAATTTACTGGAATTACACCGTGCAGATCATCCAACTGGAACTCAGGAGCAAGTCATGAAGCTGGTTATGATGCATTCATGACCGGGTGTGTCTTTGCACAATCTTGCGCTCATCTCGGAGTGGATTTCGCTGCTGGAAATATTGCCATCAATGATCACCTTCAAAAGTACATTAATCTTCTTTATCTTTCTTACAATGGTGGTGACATCGTCAATCTAAGCACTGGTGATATAACTGAACCCCCTACCATTGGTCGTTCGAGAAGAAAGTTTCAAAAAATTGTGCATCAAAACGTCGTTCTTATTTGGGGATTCCCACAAACACTCAAGGCTCCTGAGATAAGAAAATGCTTATCCAAAGTGTTTGGCATACACTCAGTTACTTACATTTGTAACTTGGACGAGACATCGGTATTTGTTCAGTTCAGCAAAACAGAGTTGGTCGCTCAATTCCTGTCCCTGAAACATCGTTTAGAAACTAGCAACAGTTCCGTCTCTGTTCTACATTCTTTATCAAAGCTGTTGGAAGGCGGGAAAACTTGTGCAGCAGGTTACGACATTTACAAGGATATTTGCAGCTCTTCGCTTTCAAAGGTCACGTTCACTGAACAGACCGAGGCGTTGGGATTCAATTGGAAAACCAAGTTGGTAGAAACTAAAAAAACTTCTGATATCGGCGACATTAACAAGTTGATGGCCGAAGTTCACAAGAATACATCAAAAGATAATGTTTTCGATCACATTTTTAACAATTCCAGTTTGAATTCATGTCGAGAAATGGAAGCCGTCGTTTCTTAGAAATTTTGCTCTGTTACTTAGAAACGCTAGAATCATAGTTGAGTATAGAGTGGCCTATTCGATCCTTACTGCACTGTTGTATTTTTTCTTTCGGATAATAATCGAAAGAAAAATTTTGTGTAACAGTCGCTTGATTTTCGGGTTGTATATATGATTATTTTGATACCTTGAAGTTTTATTAATTTCACTCTGTTTTTTTTAGGTTTTTGTAATTTCAGAATTGCATAGATTCTAATTATAATCGATAGGACGGTGGAGACGGCGGAAGTGAAGGCCCTGTTGTTCGGTTTGGAGATGGCGTAGAGGGTGGGTATGACGAGTTTCTGTGTGGAAACGGATGCTCTTAATGTTGTGCAGCAGATCCGTAAAAAGGAGACAACGCGAAGTCTCTAGGTCTATGCAATCAGAATGTTCTTGAGCTTATTCGAACTGGGGGTTGTGACGGGGTTTCTCACGTGAAACGGGAGGGGAATATGGTGGCTCACCTTTGCGCGAGACCTATGTAGGGATGTGGGAGAGGAATAGTTTTCGGTTACTGATTTTCCCGTATCAATTCTAATGTAGCGACACTTGATTTAATTTAATAATAAGTTATGTTTTATTGCAAAAAGAAAAAATCATAATCAATAGGACAACATACGGAGTAATAAAGTTCGATAGAAATTAATTACATTATCAAATACTCGTATAAGAACAGTTAATAAACGACTAATAATCATAAACAATGTTCTAAATAAGACACGGTCCTACCGTCCAAGTGAACAATGATCACAACGAAAGAGGACGGAAATCTGTAAATGGTCACAAACTGAGATTAACCCAACAACAGAACAATTGCGCCTTTGTGCCATGGAAATCGTCCATAGAATTAGCACCACTCGAAGTGTGATACTTGCCTGTGTCGAGTGAATAGAAGATAATTTTATTGTCCTTGAACCGCGGGAAATATATTCTGTTTCTCATTTCGCTTTTCTTTGTCTTGATTGAAGAAGACGATGATGGACTAAGGAACAAGACGTGTTCTCCCAACGTATCTAATTCAAGCCAATGTTTATCTAAAGTGTCGAATTTAAACACTTTAACCCAACTCCCGTATTCACCAATAAAAACCGAAACAAGTTCCCCATCAACCTCAACTAAATAGTACGAGTTGAACGATGTTTCCTCTTCAAATGGGTATTTGTAAACTTTCCAGCAAACTTTTCCTTCTATAAATTTTAACTCCCCAATGCAGCCATCCCTCCTGAGAGAATAAAACGCATTCTTGTGATACTTGGGACCGATTTTTAGAGTGTCAACAAACTTGAGATTCGTGTCAGAGCTAAATTCCGTTTCATAATACTCCCACTCCCCAACTGCAGCATCAAAACAACCAATTCTTAGGTTGTTTTCGTCCCCCATCATTCCAACGGTTAGACAATCTGGAGACGTAGGACAAGTTGAAAATCCAAATCTCGTAAACGTGAGTTGACAAGGAGGGTACTTCCCTGCTTCCTTTGTGAAAGGATTCAAGTACTCCAGGTAATGTCCCGAATTCAACAGCAACCAACCATCCTTGTAATGATCAAAGGCTGAGATAATCTCAGCGGGTTGTTTCAATGCCGAAATAGTGCTTGAAACGTTCTCAAACGGATCCAACACTTCATATGTTTTTCTGAAATCCTTATAGATCATCAATAGAGGGTACTGACCATTATCTCGGCATTCCGGCAGAGGGTTTGCCTGGTGGAGACTCTTACAAGTAAGACGGAAATTCATGTAATCAGACAATATCATACTCTTTGCAATTGATTGTAACATGTCGACAGGAAGTTCTGAAAGCAATTTTCCCGATGACAACTCTTGGGTAGTATCCGTATCTGTATACGTATCTTCCTCCACCTGTTCTTGAATGTCTTCTGTTTCTTTATCGATTTTCACTTGATTCCCTTCGCATCCTGGTAATAATCTGTCAAATTCAAAGCAGATCAAAACATCATGTATAATGATTTGATTGGAGTACTAAATACTTCCTCGATATATTCAGATTCAGTACATAAACAGCGTGACTGCGTGAGGCAGAATAAATCATAGATTAGTGCGCGAACTGAAAAGAGGTTACCTTTGTTGATTCGGAGGCATAAACCAATAAGGACCGGAAAAAGCCTGCAGAGAAGTGGAATGAGGCAAGACATAAGTGGAACTATCATCTTCAAGATTGTACGAATATACTCTTTCATCATCGTTCGGTCTAGCGATGTATATACAATTCTCTTGAATGAAACCACGACCAGCCCAACACCAGGTGCAACCACCACATTCTACTAAAAACGCACGGTTGCTCAAAGACTCGACTCTAATCCACTCCATCTCGGAGAAATCTAATCTCCAAACTAAGACCTTAATGATATCCGAGGTGGCGTCTTCACCCGTACCTTGAAACATTATATGTATAAAGTAAAACATACCGCAACATTCAAGCATACGGTTCCACCTTGCATAGTCATGGAAGTTGATTTTACTGTCCGGCAAATCTATACCCATAGGCACTAACCTGATTAAACTCGAACTGTCCTGCCCAACATCGTCGATCCTCACAAATGTTTCTGCCCATCTGTTCTCATCAACTGGATTTTCTATGCGGCCGTAGGCAGTGCCATAAATAATCCCTTCAAATACACAAACGACGGTTATTTCGACTGAACTAATACCATCAAGTTCGATACTTTGCTTCACCCAACAACAATTATCGCTCCTCCTCGTAGGCCTACACGAGAACACTATCCCGTCCTCAAAAAACAATACAAACTTACATGTTTCGGGATTATTATCAAGGTCAAGGGACTCCGTCAAAAGGCCGTGTGAGAAATTTATATCATCCGATAATAATTCGGGTAGCCATAAAAATTGGTAGGTAACGGGATTCCAAAGCAAATAAAAGTCGTAATCTTCGCGCTGTCGTAATATCAACCAGCCTTGAGACGAGCCAAGAATAGTGTTTTGGTCTAATTGATGGATTGTCTTAATATAAGTATTACTGTTGGTTCGGAACGTTTGTTTCTCAAGCTTATTTAACTTTTGATTCTCGTGGGTCGCGATCAGCCACGGTCCTTCTTCTAACGGTGGCACATCGTATTTGTCGTCCTCATTTTCCTCCGTTATATATCCCGGCAACGTGCTTAACCAATCTGCTACTTCTGTCGACACCTCTTCTTCAATTTCCGCCATTGATCACTTTGATCAGGTACTTCTAAAACAACTCACTTTTAAAACCAAACAATTTTAAATTTTGTCTCTTCTATTTTTTCTCAACTCATATAATATATATATATATACATATTATCTGCGTTAGATTTGGTAACTATTCCATAAGTCGAATTTGTCTCGTATTAGGAAATTAGAAATTGTATCATATTAGGAAATTGTATTTCACTAATTTCTTGGGACTTTATTATTTATATAATTAAATAAAAATAAATTATCAGTATTATGGTATAGTTTCTTACTAATTGAATAAGGAAAGTGAATTGTCATTAGATTTAGGGAAAGCAATCGTTGCATTATTGAGATCGTCCGTGTCACTAAGTATCGGACCCTAAGTATCACACCCTACAAATAAGAGGCATATATATAGTACTACCGAAAGATAGGAGTTTTGGAACGGGGCCCAGGCGTCGGGAATCAATTGAAAAACCAAGCTGGTAAAATCAATTGGAAAACCAAGTTTGTAAAATCACTCCACTTATGAAGAAGAAGCCAGACCGATCAAACTCGAAAACCGTGTTCCCGTCATCAAACTTGAAGACGGGTCGAGTTCCGTTACAGTTCCCATAGTCCTCACTGTCAACTACCAGAACAGAATCCTTTCTGTACTCGAACCCTATCAATAAAAAACGACGTTAAATTACATTTAGAAAACGTAAATACTTTTGTAAGACGGTTTTACAGGTAAAAAAAAGACGACTTACGAATAGTATCAGCAATGTGGAACCTATGTTGCTCAGCCCATTCATTATAAGTCTCGGATTCGCTACCGTCTGGTTTAACCCATCCCTTACCCTTATCACCTCCTACTACATACTCAAAACAAGAGGCGTGAACTATAGCGAATGAAATCAACAGAAAAGTGGAAATGAGACGGGTTTTTCGAGTTTTCGTTGCAAAAGTTACTGCCATTTTTGCAAGTAATTTTGTATGATTATTGAGAGTGAAAGTATGAGGTAGTTATTTAACAGTATTAATGATGGTAGAGGGTTTATATAGGAAGGGTAAATGACCCTTGCAAAAAAAAAAAAAAGGAAGGGTAAATGACGGTTAAGGTAGTTATTTTTTTTTTTCTTTAAGGTCAAAGTAAAAGAAGATGGATATAGTGGGGTAAAAATGTAGTGGATTGGGTTTGGGTATTAGTGGGCTGCTTATGTAATTTTCCAATGTGAAGGTGACTTGCCAAGACTTCTTTTAACGTACGATTTAATTATACGGAGTATAAGGATCTTTCTTTTAAAACTAACTGAAAAGTGAAAATGTAGTTGAAATTTGAAAAAATAGCTGAAAACTGGAAAGGTAGTTGAAATCTTAATAGGTATGTAGGTAATTGATAAGATAGTTGATTATGTAAAGAACTGTTTGGAAAACTAGTTAAAAAGGTAATTGACTTTGATGAAATAACATAAAAGTATATGATAATTATTTAATAGTATAGACTTTAAGGGCAAAAAAAGTAAATCGGTACCTGAAATCTCAAATACTACTCCTGCCTCCCGGTAGCATTTTATTTCAGATAGCTTATTTGATTAAATAAGCTACTTGTCAAACGCTTATGGAGTGACCAAATCAGGTACTTAAAATGCCTTGTCAAACAGAGTGATGAGTCATAATTATATACATCTTTATGCCTTCCCTTATATACTTTTGTTACAGTTTTGTGCACTAATCCATGTCATATATGCCGTTTTTGTCATAAATGTCGATACTCTCGCATTTTGTTGTTTCTAATGCAGATGGATGCATTCCGGTGATTTATAGAAGATCATACGAGTACCGCGGAGTCGGCAAGGCGAAGATATATAGGAAGATAAGCAAGAATCAAGGAAGATTGCCAAAAAGAAGTAGAGAAACGAAGAATCGTGCTAACAAAGTGGAGCACTCGATCGAGTGCCATCAACACTCGATCGAGTGCATTGGATACTCGGTCAAGTGCTTTCTTCTGTCCGGATTTCCATAAGTTTTTAGCAAGTTTTTCCATAAATTGTTTAGTAGTTTGTTATAAGTAGAGACTTCGTAGCCTATTGTTAGATACACTTTGATTACTCTAAAAACTCTAATTATTACTAGTAGCTCTCTAGATTATTATTTAGCACTTGCCTTCGGATCTTGTTCTCCTATTTACGATATTTAATCATAATCTCTGTTTTATTGTTCTTCAATTATTCTTGTTCTTAGTTTATTGCTTTATTAATTATGTTTTCAATCAATATTGTTGTAGTTAGATCCCAAGTCATGCGTAGCTAATTTATTTGTCTAGGGAGAAAAGGATCTAGGTAATTAGAAGGGGGAATCAAACTTTAATGATGTTTAATTGTTAAACTGCTTATTATTATTGTTCTATTGTTGTTTTAAACCTGATTAATTAATTACTGGCCAGGATTAGTTAATTAGTCTCGCAAATTAGTCTTAGATCCGACCGTAGACTAAGACTAAGATAGGCCACAACAATTGAATAGGCTGACCTAATTATAGCGACCGCATGTTAGGTTTAGATCTAAAGATTATATGAATACCGACCGGACATATGATCTTAAATAATAATTTTGCCCAATTAAATTAGTTAAATCCCATTCCCCTGGATAATTGCCTATGTGAAGTTGTGAACTTGATCCCTAGATCTTTCCTAATACTTGTTTACATCTTTATTTACTTATTTCGCAATTAGTTTGTTAGACAACAAAAACAATCAAAACAACCCAATTGTTACTTTAAGACTTATTTACTTTAGCAAACAATTTATTACCGCCTCCCTGTGGATTCGATACCTTTCTTACCGCTAGCTATTAGTTAGTAGTATCCTAAGGATTACTTTGATTTAGGGTGACGACTTTACCCTTATCACAGAGCCTAAGTGTAATTAACGGGTAAATTCGCCTTAGGTTTAACTTTTAAGAAAAGTCAAACATGCTAATAAAAATAAAGATATTTCAACATGTATATAGAATTATAGATATTTAAAATATTAGGTTATTAAAATAAAACTTCTATTATAATTAAATAAATAATTATCGGGTATTACAGCTTTGAGTTAATCTGATATAAAAATAAGTGTTATATACCAATTTGTGATATTGATATTATAAAATTTTTGGACAACAAAGAAAAAAAGTATTAGGAGGTTTAGTTCTCGGAAAATAACAAGCTTCGTTATCACCCGGTCACATAAATACATAAATATGCAATGTAAAATCTGTTAAATCTTTCTCAATTAATTCATGATTCTGAGAAGTTGGAATCGTATATCAGATCACACTAATAATCTAATATCACTAATGCATTGAATTATCAACTTTGCGGATATTTTTATATTTTTATCGTACAACTTTAATTAGTTAGTGTACTAATAATTTTTTGTCAACTCATGAGTTATGTATGGTATTATGGTATTACTCTCCTAACCAAAAAAGTAGAAGTCAAACACCTAAGACTTGAAAATTTTATTTCGTTACTAATAGTTTGTTCAAATATCCATTTTGTTGATGATTTCGTATTGTATTATTTTGGCCCGAGGCCCATTATTGCCCGAACAATTATGGGCTTGGGCCAAAGAATATGGGCCACCCTTCCGGCCTGGCCCGTCCCGACCCATGCATTTGAGCCGTTTATTTAGCTCGAGCTTGGCCCAACCCGACCCATGATCAGGTCTTGGGAAGATGATCTGAATTATCAACAAAAAAACTGTTGAATTATTCCTCATCTGACTACAAATGTTTCGTAACACAGGGGGCGACCATGTTATGATGTCGGTGTGTCATAAATTGTTGTCAGTGCTTTAGAAAACAGTTAGCATACATCAGTTAGTATGAGTATGCGTATGATCACGGGAATAATGAATAGCACACTCACTCTTTTGGAAAATCAATAAGCCACTTACGGTGAGACGCACTCATTGTTCAAGTTTAATCTTGAAGCCAATTATCTCTTTACAGATCGAATGCGGATACTGCAAAGTTTGGGCCAACTATGTGAGGTACAATTAGGAAACTAGTCATTTTGGTGTTCAGCGGTACACAATTAGCTTATAGCGTCCGTCTTGCTAGGGCCTTTAGCTATGACGCATCTACTTCCATATTGTCACGTGTCGACAAGAAAGTGAAAACACATACACGACAGAAGTCGTCTTGCAATCATCACCATAAACAACTTTTGTATATAATGAGAAACGTTAAACAACTCGGGAGGGGAAATGAAGATGGAAAAGAATTCCGAAATACCGTACCCATTGAATCTAAGCTTGCATATGACATTGGAGGTCTCTGAGTCTCTCATACATGTTAGTATGTTACATCCGCATTCTCAATTGATAGTCAAAATATATTTTCTACAATTTATTAAATTTTGTACAATTTATAAAATTTTAACACGAATTATTAGTATTTTGCCACGACTATATTGACATTTATTAGTGTTTTGTCACAATTACTGTTATTATTGTTGTTATTTTTATTTATTTATATAAATAATAAAGTACCAAGAAAATAGTAAAATATAATTTTCAATCTCCTAATACGAGACAATTTCCAATCTCCTAATACGAGACAATTTTCAATCTCCCGTATTTCGTGATTATACCCATTGTTTATTTCAATTTCAACGTGTGTTTATGCACCGACAAAAAAAGTGCATAAAATACAAAATATTTTTAAGTTATAATAATTTTTATTTTCGTTATTTTAAAAATAAAATCGGTATTGTTATTAATAAAATTAATATTCTGGAAATTATTATTTTAAAAAAATCATTTTAGTTAGTTACAAAATATTCTATGTGTTTTTCGAATTAATTAAATTACATGGAATATTTTTATCTTGTATTTTATTAAATTTTGTTTTAGTTAGTAGAATACAACAAAGCGTGTAAATTAATTTAATACAAAAAAACGTGTAAATTAAGTAAATACAAAAAAAATTATTTTCTAGAATATTAATTTATTAAAAAAAATTCCAACAATATTACTAATTAATATTTCTGAAAATTTAACTAAATATAAAAAATAACAAAATATTTTTAAAAAATACTCCGTATTAACTTAGTAAAGCATAATAAAGTCTTTTTTTGACTTAATTCTTCAAAAAATAGAAAATGAGGAAAATCAAAGACATTAGCCATTTTCTCAATGTAGAGCAATCAACAAAACTTAAGGAGTTGCATTCCCTAAGTATAATTGTAAGCTCAGTAAATCTTGTTTAAGACAGGTATTATTCGTTTTAAGACTAAAATGGTCAAATATATCCACTTGCATCGATAAGACAAACTTTTCTAATTTCTAGACATATGTTTTTGTCTTATATATATAATGTGGTAACTATTTGACCCGTTTTATTATTTCAAACAGATATGCTTAATTTGAAATAAGAATTTGTGTTGTAATCTATGCAAAGTCATTGTGTATTAATGTACTTTTGAAAGAATATTTGTTTGTTTTTAAGAATGACATAGCTTGATGTAGATGATGTAGATGATTATAGATGTGAAGGAATTATCTTTTCAGTTAAAAAGTCGAAAAAAAAAAGCAAAGTAGTTCAAGTAAAACAAAGCAATATAAACTTATTGAAAGTGTACAGATATACCAAGTAAATTTTCTACAATTTAGTAATTTACTATATCCAAAAAATACATAAATTTTTACTTTTAATAATAATCACTTTTCGTTATCACCCGTGTGATACACGGGCTCGAAAACTAGTAATTATTGATTGATTGTTACCACCCGTGTCATACACGGGTTCGAAAACTAGTAATGATTTAATGGGCTCCTTTCAATTTTCTTTTAAAACCGAAGATTATTTTCAATAAATTTGTTTGTTCACACTATAACACGGGCCTTTTACCAATGATGTAGGTCAAGAATTCAAAAGGCCACCTTGATCTAAATGAAACCTTATATAAAAAAAAAACATATTGTAAAAACATTGTAGGTATGTACGAATTACGCTATAAAGAAAAGTGACGAATTAAATTATAGTAAAAAAAAATATCTGATTCTGGTATAGAGGTATTGATTCGTTAAAAAACAAGATTTATACAATACTTATTTGGATAAAACTTATAAAAGAGAATTAGGGTCTGTTTGGCAAGCCATTTCAGCTACCTGATTTGCCTGAAGTAATTTTTTTGTCAAAACAATCAGGTAGCTTATTATTTTTGGAGCGTTTGGCAACTACCTGTTTGGACTGGAAAAAGGTGAAACAGGTACCTGAAATAAAAAGCTATCTCATGTAGCATTTGACAAATCAGGTACCTGATTCATTTTTAATTACCTATTCTACCCTCGGATTTTATAACGGTAATAAACAAAATTAAATACACTACGTACAAAATCCTTACGTAAACTTAATTAATTTTTTTTGTGTGTATGACTTTAATAGAAAACTAATTTTATATCTATAGTATATTTTTAAGGATATATTGTATAATTTTTTTTTCACCTAATCGTTATATATTAATTTGTGAAATTTGTTGTATATAAAAACAAGTAGTTGAAGCTATCCCTATAACTTGATTTTAATGGCTAATTCATTCGAAATAGGGTACATGAAGAAATCCTGGAAGTAGCAATGTAGGCATTTTCCGGTACCATTTTAAGTGCACGATTCTCTTCAAAAGTTACTACTCTATTTGTTTCGGTCATTTGTCTACAATAAGACAAAAATAATAGTAAAAACGTAAAAGATATCAATAGTAAACCATGTCCTTTTACGCCATTTTGTCAAATATCAGCTACCTTTTCAGCTAGTTTCCAAACAGTTTTAACAAAAATCAGCTACCTTATCAGGTCTTAGTTTTCAGGTACCCTTTCAGCTACCTTTTCAGGTTTCAGGTACCTTTTCAGGTTTTAGGTACCTTTTTAGATTTCAGCTACCTTTTCAGCTAGTTTTGTCAAACAGACCCTTACTTTAATATATACTAGTTTCACGCCCGTGTAAAAAATGTACGGGTTTAATTCTATTAAACTAAGAAAATAAAAATAAAAAAGTGAACATATTTAATAAAAAAATATAATTTTAGTATTGCAAATATATCAATGTAAAAAATAAAAAGAATTTATACGTTTAACTTAGACGTAAGTAAAAAAAACGCATCTGCTTGGTATTATAAAATTATACAAATTCTTATGTAGGACGACGCTATCAGTTTAAGTTTAAGATGGATCAAATATACATATGTATGATGAATAAGACCAAAAAAACATTATTTATGACGAAAATAACATATTTGTCTTATAACCCATGGGGAGTGATACTGGCCCGTGTTAATTTTATGATGGAAAATAGCCAGTAAAAATATATATAAATTTTATAATTATACTTACGGTTTAAATTCTAAGTTCATAACAATCGTAATGAAACCAAATTATTATTAATCTGACTCTCTAACTAACCAAAATCTCCGACCATATAATATAAACCTATCTATTTTATGTACGTTTAATACGGAGTTACATATTTTTGTTGATTTCCAATTCTCAACAATTTTAATTTGTTGATTTCCAGTATTTGAATGCATTAATTTTCGCCAATTTATATATTACAGTATTATATTTTGTATTCACTTTTTATTTTTATTTTATACTCATTGTCACTCAATTTAATCATTTTAGTTGTTGCATGTTAAATTAATATTAACAATTTCTTTAATCTCATAATATACTATATTCGTAAATTCTAGACGTCTCCATCATATTTTTATTATATTTAATTTATACCGTTAATTTATGTAAAATTAGTTAAATTATTATCAATTATCATCAAAGATTTGATTTTTACAGTTGAATTTGAAGTTAGGACTTCGGAAGATTTCATATTTCAATGTGCGATTATAGATTTATAGATTGTAATTAATTAATGAAAGTATTGAAAATATTAAATTGATAAAGTTTGAGTAGAGATAATTAATTATGTAGAATGAACATGGTGGACCTTACTTTTATTAAAAAAATTTCACTTCCTAATTTTGATCGACGAATAAGAACTCTCTAAAATCTATTTCTTTTATAGTAAAGGGATTTCCAGATTTTTTGTTGAATTTACCGGACTATTTTTTGTGCTTATATCAGTATTTTTGTTTTATTGTTATGATGATATTGGCGAAATATGATCATTCTGATATATATCGGACCGTTGCATTGTATATCGTATTTTAATTTAAATCCAACAAAAAGACGATTTTTTGTGCAGAATTTTTGTTTTTTCTATATATTTCCAGATTTTTAGTTGAATTTATAAAAGATTCAACTAAAAGATTTAAATTCAACATAAAGACTATTTGTTTTGCTCATATACAGGATTTTTGTTTTTTCCAATATACATGATTTTTATATATCGGATCGTTGTATATCGTATTTTATTTTGTTTGATATTTTAATTTGTATTTGATTTCATTGGAAAATATAATGTAATTTAATTCTTGGACTAATTACTTTTGTTGTTGGTAATTTTTTGTTTTTTTAAATTTAATTTTTTGATTGTTAAATTTCGTATTTTATTAGATTGTTGTATATTGTTATTTAAATATTCAATTAACAATAATTTGATCATATCGTATTTTATTATGATAATGACGGAATGTACTACTGCAATCAATTACGTAAATAGGAATGAGAAAAGATAAGAATACGGAATTATGGATAATAAGTAGTTACGGATCAGAATTAATTATGAATATAAGAAGGACGAAAATTAAATAAGTGTGAAAGATGGTGGACCCATATATTCCTCAATTTAAGGGACCAATGAGAGTCTCTTATTTTCTATTTCTTTTATAGAGATAGATAAAAAAATCAAATTTAACTGTCTGCGTTTTATTTCAAAATTTCGTTATTAAGTATTTAAACATTTTTTTGTGACGAGGGAACTGCCACCGCTACTTTCGGTGTGCACGAGTATGTGATAGCCTGTAAAGTGCAAACCACATACACGAGGTAAACCACCCGAGGGTGACAGACTCGAAGTCTATTTAGGCATGAACTCGGGTTAAGAATGTTCCACAAGATTTTGCTCTTAGGTAGGCCTGAACCCGGTCTCTTGGTAATTTCACCTAAGGTTTAACCACTAAAATTCACCCTTGCTGGCTATTTAGACATAATTTTTCGAGCGCACAAATTTTGCTTCCGGATTTGAAACCTTCTACACTTGCTATCTTATCTTATCTATATAAAACCACAAAAATTTCAAGCATTCTCCTTAAGCCACATCATCACATTAATGTTTTTATTTTATTTATTTTAAGTAAATGTTGGACCCACAGAAAACAAAAATATATGGAATTAATTGATGAAAAATCTTTACGTTTAAGTTTTAAACGTAAACTAGTTTTATGCGCGTGCAAAAAATATGCACGGATTGAGATATATTAATTGATACGACACTGAAGTGATGAAAATTAGCCGAGTTGTAGCATGTCATAAGAAACTAATTAAGAATATTAGCAATAAGAACAAACAAAACTGATGATAATTATTTTTTTATTGACTCGTTTCAACTGTAATATATAGAGTAAAATATAAATGTTTTTTCTGTTCATTTGGATTTCATATGTTTTATTAAAATACATTCATATATATTAAACAAACGTATGAAATGCAAGTAAAAAGGAAATTGTTAATTTATATGACATAAAATTAATATGAGATTTATAAATATATTTTTATGATTTGTGAGCATTGTATATCTTTTCAACGCTGCGTAAAACATTAATTTTAGAGAACGAAATATAAGAAAATTTTCATCTAAGTGTCGGAAAGGAGATCATTAATTAATGTAAGGAGTGAGAATAATTAAATATATAAAGAAAGTGGGGGGGGTCCCACATAAATTTATGTATTTTCACTCTTAAACTTCAACGACCAATAGGAAACCACGAAATTCTATTCCTTTTATAGTAAAAGGATGTTTACGTTTATATTTTCTACACGTAAACATTAGTGAATAATAAAAAATAATGAATAACTTAGAACGTAAATAATTCAACTAAAGTTTTACTAATAAATTAAATCACAATAAATTAAGGCAACTGCTAAAAATTCAGTCCAAGTTTTTACTACAATTATAAATGGCAATTACAATAACAATTAAAATAAAGTACGAACGGAGACATCAACTATAATACTAATAGGATAAAATAAAATTCTAAAGAAGAATATAATAATACATATTAGCTCTAAAAAAGCAAAAAAAGATGTTATAAATTTTACCAATTATATATTGCATAATACGGAAACAATGACATGAGATCGATTTAAAAAGTACAAAAAAAATCATTTAATTAAGATATATGACGAAAACAACATCTCAATAAAAAACATTCTCTTAACCTAGTTACAAAAAGAAGTAAAGTATGGTAGCAATAACATAGTAATAAACAAATAAGTAGCGAGCATCATTAATTTGCAGATATGATATAAAATGAAACAAGAATTTGAAGAATTGCACATCTTATCTCAAAAGTGAAGGTATAGAGAGGGTATATCTTATCCCTTTTCTATAAAAGGAAGGTTATTTAAAGGGTTTTCATTAGTTGATGGAAATTAGAAAGAGAAAAAAATAAATTAAAGTAGGGTCCACCATGTTCTTACTACTTAATTATTCCTTCAATCTTTCATTACTTTAATTTCTTCACCACTTTCATTAATTAAATAAATCTATAATCCCAAAATAAAATATGAAATTTTCGAAAGTACTAACTTCAATTTCAGGTATAAAAATCAAATATTTGATGATATAAATTAACTAATTTTACATAAATTAAATATAATAATATGATTGAGACGACTGGATTTTATTGATGAAGTATATTCCAAGATTAAAAAAGTTTTTAATATTACTTCAACATGCAACAACTAAAATGATTAAATTGAGTGATAATGAGTATAAAACAGGAACAAAAAGTGAATACCAAATATAATAATATATAAATTAGCGAAAATTATTAACATTCAAATACTGAAAATCAGCAAATTAAAATTGTTGAGAGTTGGAAATTCATGAAAATATGTAACTCCGTCTTAAATGTACATAAAACAGATAGAGTTTATATTACATGATCGGAGTTTTTTGGGTAGTTATTAGAGGGTCAGACTAATAATAATTTGGTCGGGTTCATTACGATGGTTAGGAATTTAGGATTTAAATCATACGTATAAGTTTAAAATCTATACATATTTTTTTAAAACGAGTCAGTATCACTCACATTAGTTATAGGACAAATATTTTATTTTAGATATGCATAATGTTTTTTTTAATTAATACATCCTACTTATGTATATTTGATACGTCTTAACTTAGACCTATGGCGTCGTCCTAAATAATAATTTGTATACTTTTATAATGTAAAGCAGATGCGTTGTTTTATTTACGTCTAAGTTAAGCGTATAATTTCTCTTTACTTTTTATATCAATATAACTGCAATACTAAAACATATTTCTATTATATTTATTCACCCTATTATTGATTTTTTTCAGTGTAATAAAATTAAACCCGTGCATTTTTTGCACGGGCGTAAAACTAGTTAATTTGCAAGTAATCTTTTTTTTTGCGGGGAAAGATTAAGGTTAGTAATTTAGTACATTAAGGTTAGTAATTTACTACTCTTAATTCTCTTCTCCTACTCTTCCCACTACGACTTCTCCTTTTTCCTTTATTTTATTTTATTTATTTATTTATATTTGCTACTTATTTAATTACCATTATTATTCATTCATTCACCCCTCTCACTTCTCTTTCATTCTTCATACAATCTGACCTCCACTCCCCACTATAGTTTGCCCATTACATCAATACGTAAGACGGGTCAAATACATACCAAATCATTTTAGTAATTTAATATGCGTTTTTGGTGCTTAAGTAATACTTTTTGGTGCTTAAGTAATACTTTTTGGTGCTTAAGTAATAGAATGAATGAATAATAGAGAAAGCTTTTTGGTGCTTAAGTAATACTTCGTATAATATAAATTCATTACTCCTCATATATTTTTTAATTCAGCCAAAATTGATCGAATTAAAGTAATTGAAAGACTGATAAACTAATCGATATTCTAAAATACAAACAATAGATTAAATCCACATTGGTATTTAATTTGCAACAACGAAAATAATAATGTCGAGTTATATTCACATTATTCTTAACAAATTTTAAATATTAAAATTTTAATAAGCAACCCGTGCATTTTTGCACGGGTCAAAACTAGTTTACTACTAATCAACAACCCCGTAAACTTTACATAAACACGACGGTACAGGCGTACAGCTGCACGACCAATTAAAATGAGATTAATTTAATTTTTTTTCCCATAAAACAAAATCCAAATATTTTTGTTTGGACAATTCTTTTACCACGTCTCACCTTCATAGTTTTACCCTCCACTACATTTTTACCCCACTATATCCATCTTCTTTTACTTTGACCTAAAAAAATAACTACCTTTAACCGTCATTTACCCTTCCTATATAAACCCTCCACCAACATTACCACGGTTAAATATTTTTACCTCATACTTTCACTCTCAATAATCATACAAAATTACTTGCAAAAATGGCAGTAACTTCTGCAACGAAAACTCGAAAAACCCGTCTCATTTCCATTTTTCTGTTGATTTCATTCGCTATAGTTCACGTCTCTTGTTTTGAGTATGTAGTTGGAGGTGAAAAGGGTAAGGGATGGGTTAAACCAGACGGTAGCGAATCCGAGACTTATAATGAATGGGCTGAGCAACATAGGTTCCACATTGCTGATACTATTCGTAAGTCGTCTTTTTTTTACCTGTAAAACCGTCTTACAAAAGTATTTACGTTTTCTAAATGTAATTTAATGTCGTTGTTTTTTCTGATAGGTTTCGAGTACAGGAAGGATTCTGTTCTGGTAGTTGACAGTGAGGAGTATGGGAACTGTAACGGGACTCGACCCGTCTTCAAGTTTGATGACGGGAACACGGTTTTCGAGTTTGATCGGTCTGGCTTCTTCTTCTTCATCAGTGGAAAACCAGGACACTGTGAAGCAGGACAGAAAATGATCATCAGAGTCATGGTGCAGTCTGGTGTTCAACCTCCACCACCAATGTCTCCTTCTCCTTCGCCTTCGCCTTCACCATTCGCTCAGGGACCCGACACACCGGTTCTGGGTCCGGGTATGGGTCCGGGTCCGGCGGTTAACTCTACTGTGATGCTGACTGTCACCTCTTACTTAATGACATTGTTCATGGGTGTGGTGATTGTTCTGTATTTGTTTTAATTTTTTCGATGCATTTTTATTTATTTTCGATTTAGATTATTCATTAACTCGCTCTTATAGCAGTTAAGAGAATTCCTTTTGAATTGTTTCGATTATATTTCGGATTTGATTCGGCCTTGTTATCAAATTATCATTGTTCTTTGCTTTTTTAAATTTTTTTTAGTCGGTTCTGAGCCGGTCTGTTATATTTCCTCGACCTGATTGTAAAACCGTCTCACATCAGAATCTAAACTATGTTTTCCAATTGATTTTACCAACTTGGTTTTTCAATTGATTCCCGACGCCTCGGCCCCGTTCCAAAACTAGTTAGGGTCCGATACTTCGAGACACGAACGATCCCAATAATGCAAGGATTGCTTTAAAAAACAACATATCCCTAAATCTAATGACAATTCACTTTCCTTATCCAATTAGTAATAAACTATACCATAATACTGATAATTTATTTTTATTTAATTATATAAATAATAAAGTCCCAAGAAAATAGTGAAATACAATTTCCAATTTCCTAATACGATACAATTTCTAATTTCCTAATATGAGACAAATTTGACTTCTGGAATACTTACCAAATCTAACGCAGATAATACATATATATATATACGTATATATTATAGGAGTTGAGGAAAAATAAGAGACAAAATTTAAAATTGTTTGGTTATAAAAGTGAGTTGTTTTAGAAGTGATTAAAGTGATCAATGGCGGAAATTGAAGAAGAGGTGTCGACAGAAGTAGCAGATTGGTTAAGCACGTTGCCGGGATATATAACGGAGGAAAATGAGGACGACAAATACGATGTGCCACCGTTAGAAGAAGGACCGTGGCTGATCGCGACCCACGAGAATCAAAAGTTAAATAAGCTCGAGAAACAAACGTTCCGAACCAACAGTAATACTTATATTAAGACAATCCATCAATTAGACCAAAACACTATTCTTGGCTCGTCTCAAGGCTGGTTGATATTACGACAGCGCGAAGATTACGACTTTTATTTGCTTTAGAATCCCGTTACCTACCAATTTTTATGGCTACCCGAATTATTATCAGATGATATAAATTTCTCACACGGCCTTTTGACGGAGTCCCTTGACCTTGATAATAATCCTGAAACATGTAAGTTTGTATTGTTTTTTGAGGACGGGATAGTGTTCTCGTGTAGGCCTACGAGGAGGAGCGATAATTGTTGTTGGGTGAAGCAAAATATCCAACTTGATGGTATTAGTCCGGTTGAAATAATCGTCGTTTGTGTATTTGAAGGGATTATTTATGGCAATGCCTCCGGCCGCATAGAAAATCCAGTTAATGAGAAAAGATGGGCAGAAACATTTGTGAGGATCGACGATGTTGGGCAGGACAGTTCGAGTTTAATCAGGTTAGCGCCTATGGGTATAGATTTTCCGGACAGTAAAATCAACTTCAACGACTATGCAAGGACGAACCGTATGCTTGAATGTTGCGGTGTGTTGTACTTTATACATGTGATGTTTCGAGATATGGATATCATTAAGGTCTTAGTTTGGAGACTAGATTTCTCCGAGATGGAGTGGATTAGAGTCGAGTCTTTGAGCAATCGTGCGTTTTTAATAGACGATGGTGGTTGCACCTGGTGTTGGGCTGGTCGTGGTTTCATTCAAGAGAATTGTATATACAGGGCTACAGCGAACGATGAAAGAGTATATTCATACAATCTTGAAGATGATAGTTGCACTTCTATCTTGCCTCATTCCACTTTTCTGCAGTTTTTTTCCGGTCCTTATTGGTTTGTGCCTCCGAATCAACAAAGGTAACGTCTTTTCAGTTCGCTTATGCAGTCACGTTGTTTATGTACTGAATCTGAATATATCACGCAGTCACGTTGTTTATGTACTGAATCTGAATATATCACGCAGTCACGTTGTTTATGTACTGAATCTGAATTGAATTTGACAGATTGTTACCAGGATGCGAAGGGAATCAACTGACAATCGATAAAGAAACAGAAGACATTCAAGAACAGGTGGAGGAAGATACAGATACGAATACGGGTACGGAAACAGATACTACCCAAGAGTTGTCATCGGGAAAACTGCTTTCAGAACTTCCTGTCGACATGTTACAATCAATTGCAAAGAGTATGATACTGTCCGATTACATGAATTTCCGTCTTACTTGTAAGAGTCTCCACAAGGCAAACCCTCTGCCGCAATGGCGAGATAATGGTGAGTACCCTCTATTGATGATCTATAAGGATTTAAGCAAAACATATCAAGTGTTGGATCCGTTTGAGAACGTTTCAAGCACTATTTCGGCATTGAAAGAACCCGCTGAGATTATCTCAAACTTTGATCATTACAAGGATGGTTGGTTGCTGTTGGGTTCGGGACCGTACCTCGAGTACTTGAATCCTTTCACAAAGGAAACAGGGAAGTACCCTCCTCTTCAATCCCTGTTCTCGTATGCGAGATTTGGATTTTCGACTTGTCCTACGTCTCCCGATTGTCTGACCGTTGGAATGATCGGGTACGAAAATTACATGAGAATTGGTTGTTTTGATGCTGCAGTTGGGGAGTGGGAGTATTATGAAACGGAATTTAGCTCTGACACGGATCTCGAATTTGTTACCACTTTAAAAATCGGTCCCAAGTATCACAAGAACGCGTTTTATTCTCTTAGGGATTGTAACATTTTGGGTTTTAAAGTACTCTTATCAGTGTTGGATGTAATGTGGCTTTTCATGTTTTAAATTACGTGTTTAGTGACCAGTTGTTGATCATGGGATGGTGAACTTCGGGACGAAGTTCATTTTAAGGAGGGAAGACTGTAATACCTCGTATTTTATATATTATTATAATTCGTAATTATTTTGACGGGATTGGAAAGTTATATTCGATAATTAATTTATCGAATAGCTGTATATTTTATATTGTTTGTAATCGGTCGGGTATGCGAATTATGAGTATTGTGTGTTTAAGCAAATTACGGAGTCGGGAGAGTTGGGCCTCGAAGTACGTGCCCTAGAAACAGCCCAGCTCGACACAACACAAAACCACAACACCTCACATTCACTTGTCAGCCGTCATGAAAGAACTCATCTAAAAACCTACCCCTAATCTAGCAACGCCTCTCACACTCCCACACATCTGCTGCCGCCACATCCAAGGGTTAGGAGGGAGTGCTACACGGTGGCCTGGGGTGGTGTAAGGCTGGTCGTTTGCGCACAGAAACAGGTATACTCACCACGTTTTCCATTTCACGGTTTGTCTTCGTTATAGTTCACATGCTAATAGTCGTATATGTAAATGCTTATGGGTTCTGGTAATTGGATGTTATTAGAGAGGGATGGGTAGTGGTCATGTATAAACCCTAGGGATGGCGTCGTTGACCGCCTAGGACCGTCGTCGAAGACCGTTTCATCGCCAGTTTCAGAACCGTGGTTTGTTTCAGAACAGGGGCGTGGTGAGCGTGTGGGTTTGTGTTTTAAATTGAGTCTTGTCGTGTTTATGGTTGATGTGGGTGGTAGGATATATGTTTAGTTGGTAGTCAGGGGCTGGGGATGGTGGTTCTCATGGTGGGTTGTGGTGTCTTATAGCGGTGTTTTGGTGAGTGGTGTTTGGCGTGTTGGTATCGGGTCAAAACAGGGGAAACAGAGGGTCGTATGTGCTGGGTTTGTAACGGTAGTTGTGGGTGGTTGCAGCAGTGTCTACGGCGGGTACTGACTTCCCAGGAACCACCACGACTCATTGGTGAGCCTGGTGGTGTCACTGGCGAAGGTGGTGGTTGCGGTTGGTGTTGTAGGTGGCGGTTGTGAGGGTAGTCAGTCACGGTGGGATGTTATTCGTTTTCGGTTTCGCGTGTTTTGGCTGCTGCGTGTTATTCTTGCCATTGTACTGCGTGATTATTATTATTATTGTTGTTGGGTAATAATAATTATTATTACTAGTATATTATTCTAATTATAATTAGTATGTGATAATAATAATGGTTATTGTTGTCTTGTTATTATTTTAATATAGTATGATTAATATTATTTGTAAGTATTGTTTAACATTATTAATAATGTTGTAATGTTAGTTGTATTGTTATTATCGTATGAGCTTATAATAGTTCGATAACTTAATTTTGGAAGTAATGAGTATTATTATTGATATTATTTCATTATTATTCCTTTTAGTATTATTCATATTATTATTATTATTATTTTATTTTTATTGGTTGAAGTATTTTATTAATCATATTTTAATTGTGATATTCCTTCTAAGTAATAAAAGCCGTCTTTCGTTTTTATTATTTCTTTATCGCGTAATTGAAGTTTATGAGTCGGGAATTTATAAGTTGGGGAAGTTTCTATTTATGGAAACTTTCCTTTTATAAAGGGTTTCTATTTTTGGAAACTTTCCATTTATGGAAGGTTTCTAATTAAAGTAAGTATAGGTTGTTATTGGGTTCGGGAAGTACTTTAATTCGTTACATATACATGTTTAGGTAGCGAGTTTCGTGTGGAACACTTCTAACGAGCTTGGGCGTATCTACATTTCCTGCTATTTCAGGTAGGGGAAAATTAGTATATAATGTTGTGTAATCTGTTCTTATTTGGTGTTAAGCATGCTTGCGTTATATTATCATGTGATCGTTATATTGTGCTATTATATCATACTGTGATACACAACGAGGAGATGAGATAATGGGTCTTGTGATTGGTGTGGAGATATTGGGTCTTGTGATTGGTGCGGAGATAATGGGTCTTGTGATTGGTGCGGAGATAATGGGTCTTGTGATTGGTGCGGAGATAATGGGTCTTGTGATTGGTGCGGAGATAATGGGTCTTGTGATTGGTGTGGGGAATAATGGGTCTTGTGATTCGGAGTGGAGATGATCGATTTTCTATTTACAGTAATGTGGCTTGTTTACAGTGTTTCTCTACTCAACCTCGTGGTTGACCCTGTGTATTCGTGATCACCTGTCACTACAAGAATAACTTGATCGGGCGACAGTTTTTGGCGACTGCATCGGGTAGTCGCCAATTTGGCGACGGAATAAATATTCGGGCGACTGAAATCAGTCGCCAATTTGGCGACAGAACCATTTCCCCAAATTTCCCACCACCGACACAACCGGGCGACAGAAATCCCATTTTGGCGACAGAAAGTAGTCGCCAAATTTGGCGACAGCCCCTCTTCCGTCGCCAAATTGCCCAGTCCGTCGCCAATCTTTTTTACAGAAACAGCGAAAATCAGACGGTATCCCTCATTCGCAAATCAACAAACACACAAAGACACACTTCACCTCCTCCGGCGAAAAACACCTCCATCATCACCCTACCCTACGTGTTCCGGCCACCTTCAACACCGCTGTCACCGGATTCCGGCCACCACCACCACAACCCTACTTGTTCTTCCCTTCATTCAACTCATTTAAGGTTTGTTTACTTCTTCATAATTCAATTTCAATTTCAATTTTTTGATTGATTGTTGGTTTGTTTTGTACATTTAGTGATTGTAGTAGGTTATTAAGACCGTCTTAGCTTATTAGGTTGTGATTAATTAGGTATTAGAAGCCAATTAGCATATTAATTAGATTATTGTGGGTTAGGGTTTATAAGAAGTTTGTATAAGACGATGTTGTTAGCCTTATTGATGTTGGTTAATTAGATTAAAGTAGTCGATTAGGATGTTTAATAGCTTATTAGGATGTTAGTTAGATTATATTAGCTTATTAAGACCGTCTTAAATTAGCTTATTAGGTTGTGGTTAATTGTATAATTGGAAATTGTTGTTAATAAATTGTTATTATTATGTGATTGAGGTTGTTCTTTAATTAAGTGAGTGTAATTTTAATTTAGATATATGTAATTTTAGTGTTGAAAATTGTTTTTTGGGTTTTTTTGTTTAGATTAAAATGAAGAGATTGGAACGTTCATGGATGTATGATGGAGGGTTATTAGATAATAAGAAGAGACGTTCTAATGCTAGGTTTATAGAGGGTGTTGCCGAGTTTATTGAGTTTGCTAAGCAACAAGAGGAGTATGACTCGTTAGAAAATAAACTTAGGTGTCCTTGTAGCAAATGTCGAAATATGAAATACCTATATGTCATTGAGGTACAAGAACATCTCTATACAAATGGGTTTCGTCCAAATTATTATAATTGGATTTCTCATGGAGAAGCCTATTCCCCAATCCACGAACAACCTCACATCGAACATGTTGACGAAAACCCATATAGAGATATGGTTGTTGATGCGTTGGAGTTTAATGTAGTCAATAATGACGATGACCGTGTAGCCTTGAATGAAGAGCAACCTCCAAATCCCCAAGCAAAGGCTTTTTTTGACATGTTAAAAGCTGCGGAACAACCTTTATACGAAGGGAGCAGAATGTCATTATTACAAGCCGCCTCTAGGATAGTAACCTTGAAGTGTGAGCATAATATGCCATTTACTGCCGTTGATGGTATTGCTTCTTTCCTTGAGGATGCTATCCCCGAAGATAACGTCATGACTCGAAGTTTCTACAACACCAAAAAAGTAGTTAAAGGTCTTCAGTTACCACATCAAAAGATCGATGCTTGTCCCGAAGGATGTATGTTGTTTTGGAAAGATGATGCGTTACTTGACAAGTGCAGAAAATGTGGAGGAGATAGATTTCAGACAAGCGATGGAGATGTTGTTTTCAAAACAAAAAAAGGCAACAAGAGTGGTAATAGGGGTCAAAAGTGTAAGAAACCAATAGCAGAAAACCAATTAATTTACCTTCCTCTTACCCCTAGACTTCAAAGAATTTATTCTACCAAAAAACTTGCCGAACAAATGACATGGCACAAAGAAAATCCACGTACTCCTGGGAAGATGTGTCATCCAAGTGACGGGGAAGAATGGAAACGATTTGATCAAATCTATCCTGAATTTGCCGAGGAACCCCGGAATGTGCGACTTGGCTTGTGTACGGATGGATTTAGTCCTTTTACCCAATTTGGCAAGAATTACTCTTGTTGGCCCGTAATGGTCACACCATACAACTTACCGCCTTGGTTATGTATGAAAAGAGAATTCATTTTCTTGTCTCTCATTATTCCCGGTCCTAAAAATCCGAAAGGCCATTTGGATGTTTATTTACAACCATTAGTGGAAGAATTGAGACAATTGTGGGAAGTTGGGGTGGAAACATATGATGTTTTCAGAAAGCAGAATTTTCAACTAAGAGCTTCACTTTTATGGACAATAAACGATTTTCCCGCATATGGTATGCTATCTGGCTGGGCTACTGCGGGACAAAAAGCATGTCCTCGTTGCATGGGTGAAAGTAAAGCTTTTTGGCTTCCGAATTCCAAGAAAATTAGTTGGTTTGATTGTCATAGATGCTTTTTACCACTAAATCATTCTCTTAGGAGAAACAAGAAAGCTTTCAAAAAAGGGAAAGAGGTACTTGATGATGCCCCGGATCATCTTCCGGGTGATGAGGTATGGGAGTTGATATGTGATTTCCCATCTTCTATTGATGGTACTGAAGAAGAGTTTAAAGAACTCAAAAAGAAGAAAAATGGTTGGTTTAAAAGAAGCATATTTTGGGACCTTCCATATTGGAAAACAATGTTAATCAGACACAACTTGGATGTGATGCATATAGAAAAGAATTTTTTTGAGCAATTAATTGACATGATCATGGATGTCGAAGGCGATTCATGTGACACTATTGGATCAAGAAAAGACTTGAAGTTGTTTTGTGATCGTCCCAAATTACATATTCGCAATGATGGGTCCAAGCCAAAAGCCATTTACACTCTTGACAAACCACAAAGGAAGGTATTGTGTGAGTGGTTACGAAATCTGAAATTCCCCGATGGATATGCATCAGATTTTCGTCGATGTGTTGATCTTAAGAGGCTCAGGTTACAAGGCATGAAAAGTCATGATTGTCATGTGTTCATGGAGCGACTACTACCCGTTGCTTTGAAACATCTCCTCCCAACCACGGTATGGAATGCAATTGTTGAGATTAGTCAATTTTTTAGAGATTTATGTTCGTCCTCAATATGTGTTGATGACATGATTCGTCTTGAAGATCAAATACCACTAATATTATGTAAGCTTGAGATGATCTTTCCCCCTTCATTTTTCAACTCAATGGAGCATCTACCGGTCCATTTGCCCTACGAAGCCAAAGTTGGAGGACCCGTTCAATATAGATGGATGTATCCATTTGAAAGGTAATATACTAAGAGTATTACATATTTTTGAAATTTTAGATTAACTAATATATTACAAACTTTAATTAACAACAACGTAATAAATTATATATAGGTTTCTTAATCATTTGAAGAAAAAGATTGGAAACAAAGCAAAGGTTGAAGGTTCTATATGCAATGCCTATTTAACGGAAGAGATTGCAAATTTTTGTTCTCTCTACTTTGAAAAACATATAGAAACCAAAGCAAAAAACTTGAATCTTGATGAAGCAGATGAAGTTGATACAAGTATACCCGAGTTTTTTCAAACTCAAGATGGTGAAGGTTGTTCCTCTAAAGGTGGAACGAGATATTTGGATGATAAGGAATACAATCGTGCTCACTTATACGTTCTATCAAATAGCGAGATCTTAGAGCCATATGAAACGAAGTTTGTGGATGATTTCATTAAGGAACATCCTAATGTAAGTAGGGATGATGTTTGGGATAAACATGAAGACAAATTCCCAAAATGGTTTCTGAACCATGTGCTTGAGTTCAATATCCAAGATGATTTGATAAGGAGTTTAGCCTTCGGTCCTTCACGCTTGGTTAAGACGCGGAACCGATATTCAGTTAATGGATTTAATTTCCACACATTCGACCATGGTAAGGGTAAGGCTAGATGCAATTATGGTGTTACTATTTCTTCCGTTGATGACCACGAATACTATGGTATTATAGAGGACATTTTTGAGATGTCTTACAATGGTCGTGATCGAGCTTACAAGACTACCTTATTCAAGATTGAGTGGAAGGATAATTCCCCGGCTGGAATGAGAACACATGAATGTTACAAGCTTGTAGAAGTGAATCGTACCCGAACATACCCTAAGTATGATCCATTTATACTTGCACATCAGGCTCAACAAGTGTATTTCGCTTCCTATCCAAGCACGACAAATGATAGAAATAGTAAGGCATGGTGGGCAGTCATTAAGACAAAGGCACGATCACAAATTGATACCTCCTTTTTTCAAGAAGAAATAGTAACAAATGGGACAATTTTGTCTCCAACAGACGAAGTCATTCATGATAATGAAGATGAAGATGATGATGAGTTGGCAGAGGAGGAGGATAATGAGACTATGAATATTGAGTTGGAAGAAGGATGGGAGGAAGTTGAAGAAGTAGTGAGAGTGCATGATGATGACGATGTTGGTGATGATGATGACAATGAGGATGAGGATGAGGATGTTGGTGATGATGATGATGAAGATCTAGAAGAGGATGAGGATGATGATTAGTTTGGTATATAATAGTTGTACAATTTAAATTCATGCTTGATATGTTTATTTGATGTTTTTTCTTCTCCTACTAATATTTTCATTTATGTGATTGTAGATGGCAGGAGGTCGAGGTAGAGTGCGAGGCGGTGGCAGTAATCGTGCTAATATTTCATCCGTACAAGAAGAAGAGGAACCAGTAGAAGAAGAGGTACAGATTGAGCCTCAAGTGGATGAGGACTCGGACGATGGTATACCGATTCAGTACACCCAGGATAACCGGATTATACTTGATCCGGCGGGACTATGGTAAGTGTTGTTGTTTATTATATGTGTATTATTCAATTTTTAAAGTAATAAAATGATTTGTTTTAATTAACAATTTCTGTTACAGGTTTAGACATCAGACTCCTCGTCGAGGGGTCGTTGCTAGCACAAAGGAGAACTTGTTAGGTCCTGTGCCTACTTCTTGGGGGAAAGCTAGCAAGGCTCAAAAAGAAGCTTGGTTCAATGTGTATCGGGTAATTGCATTAATTATAGTTAGTTGTTTTTTAACTCATTAAGCTAACTACTAATTAAATTAACTGTTTTTTTTTTTTTTTGTAGCAATCTTTCTATTGGGCTCCTGAACATGAACAATCCGTCCTTGAAAGATACCATGAAGTTGGTAAAGCAAGATATAGAGACTATATCTACAAGATTATTAAAAGAAAGAAGGAACCGAATCATCTAAAAGGTACATGTAATATATAAGTTTTGTCACTTGTAAATACAAGAATTAATGAAAATATCTTAATACTACTAACATACTTTTTAATTGTAGGTGAGAAATATCAAGATCTCCTAAAGCAACGCGAGACTCCCGAGTTCCAAGCCGTGTCCGCTCAAAAGAAGATCAACAAGAGAGGAGGGAAGAAAGATGCGGAGGCCGAGCCTACCCATCACGGGGGATCACGATCATTTTTTACGCGTATTTTTAGTGTAAGTCTTGAATGAATACTTCTTTTTTGAATAAATATACTATACTTCTTATATTAACAATTTTCCCTATTTAGGGAGGGAAGAAGAAGAAGGATAGCAGCAACAACGACGACGGCGGCAACAAAGACGGCGGCAAGAAGCCGATGATGACGATGCCCGAACTTTTCCTTGACACGCATTCCAAGGTCAACGAAAAGACGCAAAGAAGAATATGGATTAAGGCGAAGGACAAAGAGTTATATGTAAGATAGTTTCTCTCAACTAATGATGTTTTTTTGTTACCTTCGTCAATGATTGTTTTTGCTTAACTAATAATACTTTTCTTAATGTTATAGGGGAAATATGAGGCAGAGAAAGAGGCCCACCCTGAGCGGGATGATAATGAAATTTGGTTCAAATTGGTGGATGGTTACAAGAAGGGTATGGTATATGGGGCCGGACAAGCTCATGGGGTGTTTTACAAGGAACCGGCTAGAAGGTCCTCATATGAGCCGCGCGAAACCTACGAGCCGTCTCTTGTAAGTAAATTGCAATCACAACTTGACCGAGAAAGAGCGGAAAGAGATGAGGAAATGCGGTTGATGAAAGAACGTCTTAAGGCCATGGAGACGTATTTCTACTCTTGCAACCCCGGTTCCCAGCCATTTAATGAAGATCCTAATGATCCAAGAGGAAAGGGAGGAGACGGTAGTGGAGCTAGCATGGGATTTCAAGCAGTTAATTAGTTTAGTAACCTAGGAAAAATTGTCGAACGTGGAGATTTATTAGTTTAGTTAACGTGTTCATGTAATTTGATAACAGTTCTCTTTTTTTATAAAAGGAGATTTGGTTGTTGATTCAAAAGGTGTTCGTCACCAATTGCTGGTTACTTTCTGGTTGCAGGTGTACTGATATTATTTCGTATTGGATTTGGCAAAAACGAAATAATGATTTTCATGAAAAATGCTCAGGAATTTTGGCGACTGAAATGAAGTAATGGCGACTGAAATCAGTCGCCAAAACAGAGCACAAGAAACCAAAGCCCCTGGAAAGTCAGGAGCATTGGCGACTGAACAGGAGAATTGGCGACTGAAGTCCGTCGCCAATTTGGCGACTGCTTCATTTCTGTCGCCAATTTGGCGACTGCCCTGTCTGTCGCCAAATTGTGTCTTTGGCGACTGCCCTGTCTGTCGCCAAATTTGGCGACGGATTTCAGTCGCCCGAGTTTTTTTGGCGACAAAAGTCAGCGACAACAGTTTGGCGACTGTTGTCCGTCGCCAATAGGTGTTTTGCGACAGATTTCAGTCGCCAATATTTGTCGCCCGATCAAGTTATTCTTGTAGTGTGTGATGAACCAATTATTGGGGAGCAGATTGACAGGTGTTGAGACTATGGGAGCTAGGAAGAGAGAAGCTTGGATTCGGACCTGCCTAGAGTCTAGATCACCATAGTAGTTACTTATGAGTTATACTTTTGTTTTATCAGGACAGTTTGTTTAATTCAGTTGTATAAACTTGTTCTTTGAGATAAGTTATCAATTTAAAGTACTGCTTATCTTCCTTTGTATCTACTGCCTCGGGAAACCGAGATGGTAACATCCTTATTTATCTAGGGAGTCCTAGTACAGGCCCTTAAATAAATGGGGGTGTTACAAAGTGGTATCAGAGCGAACGATCCTCAGGCCTAAACCAAATGAATATTAATGAACGTAGGAAGAGTCTAATAAAATGAACCCCGAGGTGAAACTGATAGGAGCCCCAAAAAGGAACGGGATGAGTTAGGGGCCCCCTCACACCAAACCATGGGCCCTTTCGGTTCTGTCTCGGGAACCCAATGAGAGTAATTGAAGAGTGGGGTAGATTATATAGTGACCTAGTTATCTTGTACTAACGTTCTTGCAGGAGAATAACGAGGTAAGTAATATCTGAGTTATGATTAATGATGACTGTTGGAAAGATATGTGTAATTGGATATGTGGATCAATCTGGATGATGGAATTGAGATTTAAGAGTTTGAAGGTGTAATGGTGAACAATGGTTAGAGTAGTGTGATCATAGTATGTTGGTGTTGGGAATACTTATATGGGATATGGCTATTAAATGACTGTCGTAGTTATGTAATATTTTGGTTGGTATTTGGGTATGAATGATCAAATTCAGATGTTATAGTAATCCATGTCTAGTGATATGCGGAATGTGCTACCCCAAGCCATGAATTCTATATGGTTATCTGTTGCATATATCTTACTTAAGATTTTATGCCTATTATACGCATTTAAAATTGTTATGAAGTTCATAATCAATAAGTAACATCGTAGTAACTCCTAGTTTATATTTCCGTACTTGAATAAGTTGTGATTGTGTGATGGTAGAAACTAAATTATTTATATACACCCGTATAATTATTGAGTTACATAGTTGAGCCTACTTTCAGTTTCGAAATCTTTACTGTTTTCTAGATGATAATTGTTGTTGAATGAGGAATGAATGTTAATATGGTACAAAGTGATGTTTATGCTTCAAATGTATGTCAACGTGTTTCATATTTGAGTATGAAAACTTTATGTATGATAAACCCCTGAGTTGGGTTTACAATGCTTGTGTTTTATGTTGATATGAGTTACATCTTTGGGAGAAATAAATCTTTTAGTTGACAGTAGTCAGACTGTTACTGCATAGTCCCGTTTTGTTTAAAACTTGGTTATTGCTTGTGCATAGTTCCTGCTCTACTGTTCAGAATGTTCGTACACGTTTTCAAAATGATACGCCATGAAAAATCTTAATGAGTCGTTATTTAATAGTGATATTTGCAAGTTGTTCAAATTTCTGTTTAATGGCTGTAAAGTGTTTGTTCAGACCAATAGAGTTGTGAAAATCGTTATAAATAATTCCCTTAAGTTTTGCATTTTATTCTTTATCCTATGATTAGAGAATCTATCATATTTCTCAAAAACTATAATGGCTCACAAAATGACTGAACGACTTTTTAATTATAATTTTTTTTTTTTTTTTTTTTTTTTTTTTTTTTTGGAAGTGGCAATACGATGTTTGATTGTTGGAATCGTAAGTTATGTAAGTTCTATGTAAAAGTTTAACCAAATACGAATTATGTGATGTGACCACGAGGTATCCTGATAGCGCATTAGTAACATGTATAGTAGACATTTGAAATGAATATGAACCTTACCATATGATAATGTGACCTGGCTGATTTCGTCAAGTTTACGTAAAATCGCTTCAGTAATACAAACGCTTTTGTTTTCTAATTTTATGACCTCAAAATAATGATGTGATATTCGTGTGTGATGTTAGAATCATGTTTATTAGAGACGAGTCTTGACAAAAGGTAGAATGAAATTTGACTGGTAAACTGGTGAACATGATATAACAATCTAATTGTTATAGGTAATGGTGATTATTTTGAACAATGAGGATCATGTTAATGTTCTTTCATATATTTAGGGTATATCGTTGTCTGGTTCACTGAGATAATACTCTTTATAACACCTTCATGCATATCGTTATGTCACAAATTGAATTGCATTTGCTATGTTTAAAGTCTGATCCTAATATACTGAGTATTAATTGGTTGACATGTGATTTATGGAAATACTAGTCTTGTGACTTCGTTTACTTTTATCGTTCAATTTTTCATAATTCATGAGCTACAATTTACAAGAATAATGTTTTAGTACTTGAGGGTCAGAATGCCTCCGTGTAGTCTTGTTTCGATCTATAGCTTGTAAAATTATCTTGTGATTTATGATTATAATTGCCACAAATTACCACTCCAAGGGTTCCAAAGTTTCAAAATGTTTTCCAAGTGATGATTATTCATGATAACGCTTGACGTTTTGATAATTATTGTGATTGTTTGCAACATAACAAATTCTGTAGCTACGTGTTGACGAAATCCTGCCCTGATGTTTAGTTGCTGCATAGTATATCAACCCTTAACTTGCAAGACACATATATTACCAGTTTTATGATAAATGATTTAATGTGAATGGATGAGGCATGTAACTAAGTGGTTTTAACCTATTGATATCTAAGAATGTTAAACGGTCTTGTAGTCAATGATTTGTGTATATCTTATGAAATATGTCAATGCCCCATATTTAGTTACGTTGGTTAATCCTACCCTATGTCTTTCTTAAAATATGATTTTGCTTACATAGTAAGATTATGAACATGAAATGCTTTAAGTTGTCAATTATGAGCTACAAGTTTACTAAACTTATACATTAGTGTAAATATGATAAGTTTGTGTTACAAACTTCAAAAAAATTAAAATGTATATAAGTGTTAGCTACTATGATTATGTTCCATTACGTAACATGATTCTACCGATCTTATTATTCTTATTATTGTTCGAGGTTGTTTGTTATATTTCTTATAATTGATTTGTGATTGTTCGGGTTTCTGTGCTGAGATTATAGGAAGTTTATTTTATTGTCACTAAGTGAATGTATTGGTCTAAAGTTACCTAATATATTTTGTATGTCTTGTCTTTGCATTGGGCTTTGGAGAGTTGTGATTTACGTACAAGAGTTTGGGTTATTAGTGAAAAAGTGAGTTGTTTATAAAGTGGATAATATGATGAAAGGTAATGGGTGGTAAGGTATAATTGTTGAGGTTGGAATGATTGAATGATGAGGTGATTCCAACGTTGCTCTGCCATTGTTATTCATGTTTAATGGCCGTGTTTGTGCATTCAAAGAGAGAGGACTTGCGAGTACCTATTTTGGGCTATATTTTTCTTTTCTTGTATTGTTAATTATTGTCGTACTTTTGACCGCAACTCGTGGGTGAGTAGCTTAGAGTTTATACTCTAAGTGTTGAGCATGGTTCTTTGAACCTTTGACAATATCGATATTGAAATAGAGATGGGAACTGGTTAAGGGTATTGAGATATGAGTTATTAGGCCGTTGTGCCATATCGTGTTTACGGTCCAGTGTGACCTTGGTTATTGAGTTATATTCGGAGTTTGAAATTGATATTGAAATGGAAGTGTTGATTTGCGGTTTTATTCCGCTAGTTCACTCACCCCTTGTCTTTGGCCTTAAGTTCGACGATGATAATACAATCCTTGGCTTCTTAGAGTAAGATTTTATGAGATAGAGTAATGGAAGACGGAGTAATGGCTGGAATTTTATAATGGGGTTACGGGGACGTAACCATGCTCTAAGGAGGATAGGATTGTAAAATCTTAATGATTTATGACATGACTTTTGATATGTCGTGATTGTGTGAATACATATGAAACTCCTGATTGCTTCTGTTGTGCATTTTTATTTTGTTTCGTGAAGTGTTCTACAATTTAGTATACGTTAAACTTTGAGGACAAAGTTTTCTTAACGAGGGTAGAATGTAACATTTTGGGTTTTAAAGTACTCTTATCAGTGTTGGATGTAATGTGGCTTTTCATGTTTTAAATTACGTGTTTAGTGACCAGTTGTTGATCATGGGATGGTGAACTTCGGGACGAAGTTCATTTTAAGGAGGGAAAACTGTAATACCTCGTATTTTATATATTATTATAATTCGTAATTATTTTGACGGGATTGGAAAGTTATATTCGATAATTAATTTATCGAATAGCTGTATATTTTATATTGTTTGTAATCGGTCGGGTATGCGAATTATGAGTATTGTGTGTTTAAGCAAATTACGGAGTCGGGAGAGTTGGGCCTCGAAGTACGTGCCCTAGAAACAGCCCAGCTCGACACAACACAAAACCACAACACCTCACATTCACTTGTCAGCCGTCATGAAAGAACTCATCTAAAAACCTACCCCTAATCTAGCAACGCCTCTCACACTCCCACACATCTGCTGCCGCCACATCCAAGGGTTAGGAGGGAGTGCTACACGGTGGCCTGGGGTGGTGTAAGGCTGGTCGTTTGCGCACAGAAACAGGTATACTCACCACGTTTTCCATTTCACGGTTTGTCTTCGTTATAGTTCACATGCTAATAGTCGTATATGTAAATGCTTATGGGTTCTGGTAATTGGATGTTATTAGAGAGGGATGGGTAGTGGTCATGTATAAACCCTAGGGATGGCGTCGTTGACCGCCTAGGACCGTCGTCGAAGACCGTTTCATCGCCAGTTTCAGAACCGTGGTTTGTTTCAGAACAGGGGCGTGGTGAGCGTGTGGGTTTGTGTTTTAAATTGAGTCTTGTCGTGTTTATGGTTGATGTGGGTGGTAGGATATATGTTTAGTTGGTAGTCAGGGGCTGGGGATGGTGGTTCTCATGGTGGGTTGTGGTGTCTTATAGCGGTGTTTTGGTGAGTGGTGTTTGGCGTGTTGGTATCGGGTCAAAACAGGGGAAACAGAGGGTCGTATGTGCTGGGTTTGTAACGGTAGTTGTGGGTGGTTGCAGCAGTGTCTACGGCGGGTACTGACTTCCCAGGAACCACCACGACTCATTGGTGAGCCTGGTGGTGTCACTGGCGAAGGTGGTGGTTGCGGTTGGTGTTGTAGGTGGCGGTTGTGAGGGTAGTCAGTCACGGTGGGATGTTATTCGTTTTCGGTTTCGCGTGTTTTGGCTGCTGCGTGTTATTCTTGCCATTGTACTGCGTGATTATTATTATTATTGTTGTTGGGTAATAATAATTATTATTACTAGTATATTATTCTAATTATAATTAGTATGTGATAATAATAATGGTTATTGTTGTCTTGTTATTATTTTAATATAGTATGATTAATATTATTTGTAAGTATTGTTTAACATTATTAATAATGTTGTAATGTGAGTTGTATTGTTATTATCGTATGAGCTTATAATAGTTCGATAACTTAATTTTGGAAGTAATGAGTATTATTATTGATATTATTTCATTATTATTCCTTTTAGTATTATTCATATTATTATTATTATTATTTTATTTTTATTGGTTGAAGTATTTTATTAATCATATTTTAATTGTGATATTCCTTCTAAGTAATAAAAGCCGTCTTTCGTTTTTATTATTTCTTTATCGCGTAATTGAAGTTTATGAGTCGGGAATTTATAAGTTGGGGAAGTTTCTATTTATGGAAACTTTCCTTTTATAAAGGGTTTCTATTTTTGGAAACTTTCCATTTATGGAAGGTTTCTAATTAAAGTAAGTATAGGTTGTTATTGGGTTCGGGAAGTACTTTAATTCGTTACATATACATGTTTAGGTAGCGAGTTTCGTGTGGAACACTTCTAACGAGCTTGGGCGTATCTACATTTCCTGCTATTTCAGGTAGGGGAAAATTAGTATATAATGTTGTGTAATCTGTTCTTATTTGGTGTTAAGCATGCTTGCGTTATATTATCATGTGATCGTTATATTGTGCTATTATATCATACTGTGATACACAACGAGGAGATGAGATAATGGGTCTTGTGATTGGTGTGGAGATATTGGGTCTTGTGATTGGTGCGGAGATAATGGGTCTTGTGATTGGTGCGGAGATAATGGGTCTTGTGATTGGTGCGGAGATAATGGGTCTTGTGATTGGTGCGGAGATAATGGGTCTTGTGATTGGTGTGGGGAATAATGGGTCTTGTGATTCGGAGTGGAGATGATCGATTTTCTATTTACAGTAATGTGGCTTGTTTACAGTGTTTCTCTACTCAACCTCGTGGTTGACCCTGTGTATTCGTGATCACCTGTGATGAACCAATTATTGGGGAGCAGATTGACAGGTGTTGAGACTATGGGAGCTAGGAAGAGAGAAGCTTGGATTCGGACCTGCCTAGAGTCTAGATCACCATAGTAGTTACTTATGAGTTATACTTTTGTTTTATCAGGACAGTTTGTTTAATTCAGTTGTATAAACTTGTTCTTTGAGATAAGTTATCAATTTAAAGTACTGCTTATCTTCCTTTGTATCTACTGCCTCGGGAAACCGAGATGGTAACATCCTTATTTATCTAGGGAGTCCTAGTACAGGCCCTTAAATAAATGGGGTGTTACAGGGATAGCTGCATTGGGGAGTTAAAATTTATAGAAGGAAAAGTTAGTTGGAAAGTTTACAAATATCCGTTTGAGGAGGAAACATCGCTAAACTCGTACTATTTAGTTGAGGTTGATGGGGAACTTGTTTCGGTTTTTATTGGTGAATACGGGAGTTGGGTTAAAGTGTTTAAATTCGACACTTTAAATAAACATTGGCTGGAATTAGATACCTTGGGAGAACACGCCTTGTTCGTTAGTCCAGCATCGTCTTCTTCAATCAAGACAAAGAAAAGTGAGATGAGAAACAGAATATATTTCCCGCGGTCCAAGGATAATGAAATTATCTTCTATTCACTCGACACAGGCAAGTATCACACTTCGAGTGGTGCTAATTCTATGGACGATTTCCATGACACAAAGACACAATTGTGCTGTTGTTGGGTTAATCTCAGTTTGTGACCGTTTACAGATTTCTGTCTTCTTTCGTTGTGATCATTCCTTCACTTGGACGGTTGGACCGTGTCTTATTTACATCATTGTTTATGATTATTAGTCGTTTATTAATTGCTTTTTTTTCTTCTATTAATACAAGTATTTGATAATGTAATTAATTTCTGTCGAACTTTATTACTCCGTATGTCGTCCTATCGATTATAATTTTTTTTTGCAATAAAACATAACTTATTATTAAATTAGATCAAGTGCCGCTACATTGAGAACGGATACAGGAAAATCAGTAACCGAAAACCATTCCTCTCCCACATCCCTACATAGTCTCGCGCAAAGGTGAGCCACTGTATTCCCCTCTCGTTTCACGTGAGAAACCCCGTCACAACTCCCAGTTCGAATAAGCTCACGAACATTCTGATTGCATAGACCTAGAGGACTTCGCGTTGTCTCCTTTTTACGGATCTGCTGCACAACATTAAGAGCATCCGTTTCCACACAGAAACTCGTCATACCCACCCTCTGCGCCATCTCCAAACCGAACAACAGGGCCTTCGCTTCCGCCGTCTCCACCGTCCTATCGATTATAATTAGAATCTATGCAATTCTGAAATTACAAAAACCTAAAAAAAACAGAGTGAAATTAATAAAACTTCAAGGTATCAAAATAATCATATATACAACCCGAAAATCAAGCGACTGTTACACAAAATTTTTCTTTGGATTATTATCCGAAAGAAAAAATACAACAGTGCAGTAAGGATCGAATAGGGCACTCTATACTCAACTATGATTCTAGCGTTTCTAAGTAGCAGAGCAAAATTTCTAGGAAACGACGGCTTCCATTTCTCGACATGAATTCAAACTGGAATTGTTAAAAATCTGATCGAAAACATTATCTTTTGATGTATTCTTGTGAACTTCTGCCATTAACTTGTTAATGTCGCCGATATCAGAAGTTTTTTTAGTTTCTACCAACTTGGTTTTCCAATTGAATCCCAACGCCTCGGTCTGTTCAGTGAACGAGACCTTTGAAAGGGAAGAGCTGCAAATATCCTTGTAAATGTCGTAACCTGCTGCACAAGTTTTCCCGCCTTCCAACAGCTTTGATAAAGAATGTAGAACAGAGACGGAACTGTTGCTAGTTTCTAAACGATGTTTCAGGGACAGGAATTGAAATTTTCAATCTTTTTTCCTAGTTTGCTCCCATCAAGCAAGAGGTGCAATGAAGTGAAAGCGCGCACCACAAAGACCCTAGGCACAAGCAATGAAAATTCCAAAACTTTCAGTTCAAAGTTTCAATCCTTTTCTAGTTTACTAACAGTTCACCCCTCCTAGCTAAATGTTTCGGCTTTAGCTAAGAGGCAGGAGTACGCTACCCTCCAGGTTCAAATCTCCGATCTTTTTTCTACTTCATTCAAAGTTCAATGAGAAGCGTAACGAGGTGACAATGGGCAAGGCGCGAGGTAAAAACACGCGCCAGAAAAACACGAGTTTCACTGTTCTCGTAAACAGATACACAATTTCAAACTAAATTGTACTTCAATCATGACCTCTGCCGGAACACACAATCAATCAATCAATTTATACTTCCCCGAAAAAACACCGGCATTATCGTTAACCCAAATAAGAACGACGTTTTGATGCACAATCTTTTGAAACTTTCTTCTAGAACGACCAATGGCAGGGGGTTCAGTTATATCCCCAGTGCTTAGATTGACGATTTCACCACCATTATAAGAAAGATAAAGAAGATTAATGTACTTTTGAAGCTGATCATTGATGGCGACATTTCCACCAGCGAAATTCACTCCAAGATGAGTGCAAGATTGTGCAAAGACACACCCGATCATGAATGCATCATAACCAGCTTCGTGACTTGCTCCTGAGTTCCAGTTGGATGATCTGCACGGTGTTATTCCAGTAAATTCAAATTTCAGAGAAATGTACATGATCACAAGGCGTAAATGTAACACCCCCATTTATTTAAGAGCCTTTAGCAAGACATTCTCAAATAAATAGAGCTGTTACCATCTCGGAATGTCCGAGGTAGTGAATAACAGATTAAACAAGCCAAAGTACTTTATATAAACTGATAAAATTTAAACCTTTGGTTATTACAGTTACTACATAACGGAAAAGAAAATACAACTGATGACTTCTCTAGATATGATCTAATTCTAAGTAGGTTCACGCCATGTCTCACTCCTTGCCCAAGCTCCTAGTCCATCTGTCTCTGACCTGTAGAATCTACTCCCCATTCCGGATCATCGTAGGTGTACACGAATACACTGTCAACCTCGCGGTTGAGTAGGGTAACACAATAATAAATAATGCAACAAAGATGATATGCAAATGTCATGATATGCTCGAGCTCCATCTCATTCTCAATCTCAAACCCGAAACACCCAGCCATACCGAACCTCCCGGCAGACTATAATCGGCCGTCGCCGAACACCAGCTCAACAGCTGATAAGACACCAGGCCTGGTCTGCAGAACCACCCTGGGCTTTATATCAGAACACTATCTGATTCACAATATCTCAGTAACCAATGCATATGCATGCTCATGAATGCCACAATATAAATATTTAATCATGCTATCAAATACTGATATACTCATGCCATTGCAAATAATCCTCAATCAATCCAACCAATATCATTCTTATATAATTCATGCTTGCATCCATCACATATAAGGCAACATGCTTTCATAACACATCACAGAGTAAACATCCATTCATATCAATTCATAAAGTATAGAGGCAGTGTATCCTACCTGGATAGCAAATATAGTCCCATCATGCAGCTAACACCCAATCAGTAGCATCACTCCATCACAAACTCAACACCTAATAAAATCATATACGTAATTACTAACTAATATAACTATGTAGACAATATAATATATCAACCAATAAATTTAATCAACCAATTAATATACTACGCATAACGAGACTATAATAAGTACGACTAGTCAATTAACTTAATCAGGTGATTAATTAAAATTACCGTCACAACACTATTTATCAAATTAGCTAAACCAGACCACCTAGTTTAAACTAATTGATCCCAACTAAATTAACATGAACTAAACAGTTTAAACTACTACAACATCAACATAAACTTAATCAAATAATATTATTGACCATCACATAATTATTATAAATACGAATAAACTTATAATCATAATAATAATACCGATACTAACCATTATAAAGTAACAAGAATGAGCAATAGAAATAATAATAATAATAATAATAATAATAATAATAACATATGATAATAATAATAAACTTAATAACACAATCAGCCTCACAGCCCGGGTTCGAGACCCACAATCAACAACTATGCAAATTAACTAACCACCCTAACTCGTACACCCCTAGTTCACGGCACCACCACCCCCAACCAAGACACCCACGGCCACCACCAACTACCCTAAACTCAACTACATACTAGAAACTACCACTACCAAGCATTGGACACCACCGGCAGCCACCACCGTGACCACCACAGCCACTCCAAACAGCCTGCTCACATGCACTGCTACACCGCTCTCTGCACCCTCCCGTACTCCCTTCTTCTCACACGCTTTCACTCACCACCACGCCCCCCAACCACCCCTAGCCACCACCGTGGTCACCACTGACCCACGGTGGTTCTATGGGTGGTACACGTGTGTCCTCGTTCTCCATGAACCAACCCAAAAACTAACCCCAAAACTGCTGTACACACGGACCCTTAAACCCCTGCAACAACCATGTTAAACACTCCCCGCAAAACCGACTCCTACCACCAATACCACCACCCTAACCACCAACTAGCACCACCCCAGATATCTCCCATACCCCATGACTCCATTGATGGTAACCATCAGACCTCGACACCATTTTAACTCCCTGTAAACCACCCTCAAACACACACCCTCACGAAGCCCTTATATCCCCTGTTTCTGCCCAGCCATAACCACGCCCCTATACAGCCTGTCCAACGAGTTCCCAACCACCACACACCACCGCAACACTACCCAAATAACCTACCAACCTCTCACTATCCTTGCCATAAGGGCAAGTGCAATGGTTTAGCTAAGGGACTTGCTTGCAAATATAAAAAGTTGTAAGCTAGTAGCCAAACCATTGTACCTCCACTTTTGTATTAGCTTAAATCAAGCTACTAGCCCCATTAAGCTACTAGCTCAAATGCCCCATCCCAAAATTTCAACCTATCAAATTAAAGTTTCCTATAAAAATTAATTATTTAAATAAAAAACTTGGAATTTTTGTTGTATGTGGGTCCATTTAAACTAGCTTAAAACCATTGTATGCAATTGTAGCTCAAAAATAATATAGCTTAAAAAATATGATGTGGCAACTCTAGCTAATAGTACATTAGCTCACCATTGCCCTTGCTCTAAACTCGCAATCAGAAACAAACCCAGCAACAATCGAATAAGAAGCCATTAACAACACGAATTATACACGCAGGCGAAAACAGAGCATTTAAAACGTGTTTACTGCTGACATTCATGACTGTTTTAGTGACTCCCACGGTGGTCCTATGGTGGTTTGATGACCATAGACATGTTACACATACTGCAGACTATACATACGACCTTAATACCCAGATTTTACGACGTGAAAAAGTATTAAGAATTACCTACGAACGTGGTGCAGTGCGAGGTTAAGAACGGTGTTGGTGAATTCTGTTGTTGATGTATCTCTCCCCTCGTTCTCTTCTTCAACCCGCAGCAGTTACTAGGGATAAAATTTCGAGGTTGTTGTAAGTGGCAGGCGAGTCTATGGAGGCAGTTATGAGTTAGGGTTTAGCAGTAGGGTTTGGGGTTTGTCGATGAACAAAATATAAGGTGGGGTTTGGGTTTGTCGATGAACAAATATAAGGTAGGGTTTTGGTTGCTCTCATCCTTAACCCGAGTCCACAACCCATCACGCATCTCGAGACCCATATGACTATACCCGTTCATAACTCACAACTAAAAAAAACGAGTTTGTACAAATAATCATACTAATTAAATTAAGTAAATTAGCATTAGTAAACATTAATTATGTTAATTATAAGAAATTATAAAATATAAAATTATTAGAAATTATATAAGGACATATAAAAATTTGGATTGAAATATAGTTACGATTTAAATAATGAAACAATTATAAATGAGGGATAAATATAAAATAGGAAATGTATATCGAATTATAATTATATTATCAATTTAAAGACATATAAATGAAATGTCATTTTATGAAATAATCGTCAAATATAAAATGATTATGAAATACGAAATAATCGTAGAAATACGATTTATAAAATAATAACAGTTTATGTAAAATACTTTATAAACATTCCTTTTTGATATACTTGTAGAAAACACGGTTTGACTGTCGTTGACCGAGGCTAAAATACGGGGTATTACAGTCTTCCCTCCATAAAATGAACTTCGTCCCGAAGTTCGCCACCCCGTAACGCTAACGAAACATCTAACAAGCGCGAAACAAACACACACAACACTTATACTGGCTTCAAGACGCGAAATGTTACAGTAAAAGTAATAGAACAACATTGCCGTAATGCCTAAAAGGGTCCTTGTCCTTGGCCAGTAAAGGAGGAGTGGGGCATTGAGATGTTTTCGGATGACCCATGATGAAAATTGACACGACAAAAAGCAATGCTAAGAAGATTCAAGCAGTAGTGAACAACAACATTGCTGTAATGCCTAAAAGGGTCCTTGTCCTTTGCCAGTTATGGGGGAGTGGGGCATTGAGATGTTCCCAGGCTAAGAAGATTCAAGCAGTAGTGACTGAATTTTTGTGATTTGTGTGAATCCCGCGACTAAACTTATCACTTATCACAGATCGTCCTTGTTCTTTGTTTCAAGGAACGATTACTTAATACTCCTATGAAAATACCTAAAATACATATACGCAAAAATGGCGGTCGCTTATGTGACAAAACTAGCATAAAACGTGCCCGTTTCCCATGAAAGGGATAGAACCTAAAAAACCATTCATAGAAATATTTTAATTGCTACCGGCCACTAAAGATCTAGTTGAATAGCAAACCTCATGTCATCCACCTGGACCTCCACCTTCACACATGGACGTTTACCGATGTCAGATGCTCTATTGGAGGCTATCTCAGGACATATCATAGAAAATGCTGAAGCCAAAGAAGTGCTCGTTTTATTCATACGTTGTTGGAGGCCGTAGTCCGCATTCAAAAGCAATTTAGTGTCAATTACATGAGGAATAGACTTGTGAAGATCCGACACAAAATCTTGAACTGTTGATGGCAGAGGACCAAAGAATTTATGGTACGCATGAGCCATATCTGCACATTCATAAGAAAACATCAGATGACATGAATTGAAGTAAAAAGGTCTTTGAAGATATCAACGAGAAACACATACCCAAGAAACAGTTATGACCTGCAATTGAATATTCAATCATCATCTGATGCACAGGACTGATGAAGGAAGTAAGCAACATCCTGATCAATCTTAATTACTTTCTTTCCTCTCCTAGCTAGAAAGTTCCAGTTTCAGCGAAAAGGCGATATAGACATATAGTACACCCCCTCCTAGTTAAAATTTTCAATCTTTTATCCTAGCTTGCTCCCATCACGCAAGCGGTGCAATGAAGTGAAAGCGCGCCAGTTCAAATTTTCAATCCACTCTAATTACTTTCTTTCCCCTCCTAGCTAAAAATTTCCGGTTTTAGCTAAAAGGCGATAACACACGCCCCTCCTAGGTAAAATTTTCAATCTTTTCTCCTAGTTTCCTCCCATCAAGCAAGCGGTGCAATGAAGTGAAAGCGCGCCAGTTCAAATTTTCAATCCACTCTAATTACTTTCTTTCCCCTCCTAGCTAAAAATTTCCGGTTTTAGCTAAAAGGCGATAACACACGCCCCTCCTAAGTAAAATTTTCGATCTTTTTTCCTAGTTTCCTCCCATCAAGCGAGACGTGCAATGAGGTGAAAGCGCGCACCACAAAGACCCTAGGCACAAGCAATGAAAATTTCAAAACTTTCAGTTCAAAGTTTTAATCCTTCTCTAGTTTACTAACAGTTCACCCCTCCTGGCTAAAAGTTTCGGCTTTAGCTAAGAGGCAGGAGTATGCTACCCTCCAAGTTCAAATTTCCGATCTTTTTTCTACTTATTCAAAGTTAAATGAGAAGCGTAACGAGGTGACAATGGGCAAGGCGCGAGGTAAAAACACGCGCCAGAAAAACACGAGTTTCACTGTTCTCGTAAACAGATACACAATTTCAAACTAAATTGTACTTCAATCATAACCTCTGCTGGAACACACAATCAATCAATCAATTTATACTTCCCCGAAAAGCCTTTGAGGATCGATCATTGAAAAGCCGGCAACAGTCGCTTCAGTCTCCGATGTGATCATTCCAAGTAAAAGATAAACTAGAGTTGCTCAGCGCGCGCACAAATTTAACAGGAGTCGCTGCAGAAGACCTTTCCCGAGAGGCTATCATGAAGACACAACAAGTGATCAGCTGAACTCGGAAAAAAAAAAAAACAAGTATAACATGCCCACTATATAGTTAAGTTTGGTTCGGAGAAACAATGGAAAAGTATGAAAAAAACACGAAAAATCAATTTTCCTTGTGTAAGGTTTGATGAAATCACGATTATGAACAACCCGACGACTAACACATAAAACCCGATTTGTATTTTGACCCATATGACCCGACCAGTGCCCCACATTTGCTTCGTCATTTTTTTCATTATAACGCAAGTGCTTGACTTTTAGCGGTCCTTGAGGTGGCAATGTGGCATGTTTTACACTACTTGGTCTAACTCGGCATCTAAGATCCAAAATGTGGATCAAATGAACATGATAAAAGTGCACACCTGTGCTACGCGCGATAGCCTCAACAGTGCCCTTAGGGCATTTCCATCCAGAAGTGGCTCGCCTTCAAACTCCTTCAATTTCATGATATCTGAAATAGAGGCTGCGAGCCTGGTAATGACTCATTGCTCTTATCCCTAAGCATCTGAGCTTCCGCAAGTAATGGAGAAGGCAACGCTGATAAAACCGCTTCAGATGATGTCAACAGTACCTATCATCATACAAAAAGCACACTTCACTTCAGCTATGTGTTGCGTGTCTGAAACTTTGACATTCGACACGACAATGCTTGTCATTTCATTCAAGGATAACAACATGAATGTTTGATACTCTGACACTTCCGGACAAGTTGAAATAATTAACACTATTCTTAGCAGGAAATTCAGGTCCAAACCTCTTCACGTAAATCAGAAGGAAGAGTGGCTATAATAGAAGCATTATCCATGTCGACTGGCTCTGCGCTCTCTGTTGGGCAAGAACTTCAGCCAGAAACTCAGGATCGATGTCTTCCATTGATGGTGGGCTGTATGTTGGTGGTTGAGCTGTTTGGGATTGCTGCAACGCCAATACTTCAGCTCTTAAATCTTCAGCTGGATCAATTGCTCATCATCTGAGGTGACAAATGGGATGAGAAAAGCGGTACAAAAACAAGCAACTAAAAGGTAAAAACTTAAATAGCAGCAGGTCTTTCAGTCGATACCTTAAGTATAGATCCATGCTTAGTTGCAGACTTGCAGACTGAGAGACCGGTAGCCTATGTTGCTCGGACTCTCCAATCTGACCACACGTACCCGTGTGGGACACTGGACACTCGGACATGTCATTTTAGACCAAAAACATAATTTTTCTCATAAATAGAGGAATCCAACACTTGGAGGACACGTACCCGTGTCGGATACTTCTAATCGAGTCTGAGTAACATAGGCGGTTGCCAACAATGCCATACAATCTACCAAATAGCAAGATGCAACAACAATGGTGCAATTACCGTCTCAGAGGTTTGCCTTTGAAGTAGAACGGAATATTGTATCCCATGGCCAGAGAAACAAGTCGGCTAACAAGGATCGTGGAAGTTTTTCAGCTGACGAACACCACCAGCATAGCATTAACAATTTCACAAATTCTTGTTTCTGACCGTCACTTTTGGTCTGAAATAATAAGACGGGATTTTGTAACCATTTTACAGTCAAATGTAACCACGATAGTATGGTCAATGTTACAGCTTATGGTTACAAAATCCCGTCTTATTATTTCACACCAAAATTGTGGTCTGAAGCAAGACCAACTGATCAGACTAATCATCCATAAATTGTGATTTTGCTATATTCTTCTTTTGGCACGAAAAATTCAAGTTCTGAATCACGGAATCAGACTAATCACGTGATTTCATATTCTTCTTTCGGCGCAAAAATTTCAAGTTCTTCAGAGCAGATAACAAGAGCTGTTTAGGATTGTTTGAACTTCGAACACGAGATATGAGTCCCCTCTCCAGCATATCCATCAAAATGATTTCACCTTTCGCTAGGTCATTTTTACTGAGAATTCCATTTATAAGAGCCACGAAGGTAGTGACGTTAGCGCACAGACCACTTTGTTTCATCTCGGTATACAATTTAAATGCCATGTCCGTATCACCTTTAGCACAAAGAGCCAAAATAAGAACATTGTACAAAATAATATCAGGTTTCATTTCAAACCGGTCCATGATTTCTCGCAACTCTAGGGCTTCTGTGACCCGACCCTCTTTGCACAGCCCATGCATCATTGTTGTGAACGTAGTAACAGACGGAACCTGGTGCTTCTTAAGACTCAGATCAAATACCAATTTCGCATCATCAATCTTTCCACAACGCACTAGAGCTCGAACCATAGCACTCTCAGCTACATCAGGAGAGCTAACTCCGACGTTCACCATCTCATCTTTGACCCTGAATGCACCTGCTACATCTCTAGTCCTGAACATACCTTTCAGCAGAGTTACATACTGTCTGTAACTTGGAACATAACCGTTCTTGAGCATCTCGTGAAAAACCAGATGTGACTCTGGGAAAGCAGACTTTCTTGTTAATCCAGTAATAACGCTATCATATATAGCTCTATCAAGGTGCAGTCCTAACCCCGTCATCACATTAGTCAGATCAAACACTATGTCCATAAATCCACGTTCCGAATATTTTGTTACTAGCAAGTTAAATGTTGGCTGGTTAGGGATAATTCCTTCTAAAATCATCTTCCGTAGAGATTTAAGAGCCAGTTCCGTGGACTGTGATTCACAGAGACCGAGAATGAGGGAATAGCAGGTTAAACTATCCGGGAGAAAACCCTTTTCCTTCAAACTATTATATAACCTAAGGCAATTTGACAGATTCCCCTGCTTTGCATGCCCGTGTAATAGAATGTTATAAGAAACTAAATTAGGAGACGATGTTTCGTTCAGTAACTGAAAAACTTCCTCTGCCTTTACCATCATCCCGTTCCTCGAATATCCATGACTAAACGTATTAGCAGCGATAACATCAAGACAGACCCCTCTTCTCACCATATCTTCATAGAAATAGGAAGCGACATTTGGATGGCGCGTCTTAAATAAGGCATCCACCAAGATAGTCTGTACCAGTAAGGAGGAAGACAGAATACCCTTTCGCACCGAGTCTTCAAAAAAAAGAATTGCAATAACGACTTTACCCTTTTTACATAAACCGCTCAAAAGACTAATATATGTGTGTTCATCAGGAAGAATACCATTTCGAATCATTTCGTGACAGAGGTCCATTGCATCTGCTAATTTGCCCAATTTACACATTTCTCCGAGTAGCGTGTTGTAAGAAACAATATCGGCTACACCAGGGATACCCTTGACTAATTTAAAGAATCTTTTTGCTGCCGACAAGTTTCCGCTTCTGCACAGTGCTTTCAGCAGACTTCCATATGTGAAACGACTTGGACAATGACCGTGTTCAATCATCTCATCAACGAGAGAAAACGCTTTAGATTCATCCCCGATATTTGAATAACCATCAATCATACAATCATAAGTAACGGAATTAGGTACCGTTCCCATTCTACTCATATGTTGCATGAAATTCTCAGCCTTCAGAAACATCTTCTGACCGAACATAGTAGAAACCAACAAATTACACGTCTGAATATCGGCTTTATACCCGTCAAAGTTCATTGCTGCGTAATTCTTCAACGCTTCCATAACTCGCCCATGCTTGCACAAACTGTAAATCATAGTTGCATACATGACATGGTTGGGAAGGACTCGCGCTCTGTACATGTTACATAATATTTCTTTAGCAGTACCAAATTTTCCCACCGTGCAGAATCCGTTAATTAGCACGGAATATGTAATAACATCGGGATATACTCTGTCCTTCATCATCGCCGTGAACAATTCTACAGCTTCATTCAGCCTACCTTTCTTACAAAATCCGTCCATCATCATCGTGTATATGATACAACTAACTTCGAAGCCATTTATTCTCATACTCTCCATCACACTTCTTGCTTGTTCAAATTTGGAATATTTGCATAATCCATTCAAAAGAGTCCCGTATGTGACTTCATTAGGCGACACGTCTCCTGCTTCCATCTTACACATGATAGAGAACGCTTCCTGAAAATTACCCTGATGACAATGCCCATCAAGCAAAGTATTATAAGTAATACGATTGGGATAAAGATTGAGCTTAACCATCTCCTCGAAAACTTTGGTTGCAATTCCAAGTTTCTCCTCCTTAACGAATCCATTAATAAGAGTATTGTAAGTCACGGCATTTGGCAATACTTTCTCGTTCCTCATCCTTTTCAACATGAGATAGCCTTTCGCACTTCTACTACTCTTACATAACTTATCGATAAGCATATTATATGTATATACATCAGCTTGAGCACCTTTGTTATTCATCTGATCCATAATAAAACAAGCTGCTTTATACTGTCCGTTCTTACAGTACGAACTCAGCATAGTATTATAAGTGACTGCATTTGGAGCATAACCAGCTTGTTCCATCTTTTCAACGAGATACTCAGCTTTCTTCAGATTTCCCTCCGAACATAGAACGTTTAACAGCATGTTAAAAGTACTAACATCAGGGCAGATCCTCATTGCAAGCATTTCTTTGAAGAAACTCCAAGCCACATTATGTTTCATCGTGGCAGATAAAATCATATTACAAGTATGGACAGACGGTTTAAATCCTCGAGAGTCCATCAGACGGAAAATCTCTATAGAGTTATCCACACATCCTAGTTTCAAATAAACCCGTATCAGGAGGTCAAACACAGAGGGATTTGAGCGGCAAAGGCGATACGTCCCCATGAGAGCACCAAAAAGGGAACTTGGATCATCACTCATACCGGCTAAATGATGAAAAAGCAACCTAGCATGATCATACATCCTAGCTCTAACTAATATATGAATCGTAATGCAATATGTATGGGTTATGTGATCTACCTCCAGTCCAGGCTGTTTAATAACCCATTTGAGAAACTTCAAAGCCAGTCTTCCATGAACGGGTCTTAGAGAAGGCAATTTATATTCCATGTGATTTAGCGACTCCCAACGGCCAATGGTAAGAATTGCATATATGCTATCTTCCATATCTCCTGTACCCATCAAATCAACATTTCAACAAACTCAGCTTGAAACAATAAGACGAGGAGATGGAACTAATTTAGTAAATTAAGCAACAAAGTCTTTATTTTTTCCTCTCCACAAGGTATGTTACTATGTTCCATTGTTGATTTAACTTTCTCATCACCGGAACTTGGAAGTCTATCAATCAAATTACATGGAAAGTACCTATGTTACTCCGACTCTTCTAATTTCCTCACGTACCCGTACCCGTGTCCGACACTCAACAATCGGACATGGATATGACACTTGGACACCTCATTTTAAACCAAAATATGCATATTTTTCAATAAAATAGCCGAGTCTAGCACTTGAACACGTAGCCGTATCGGATACTTCTGAATGGGTTTGAGTAACATGGATGGAAACAATACCCTAACACCCGTCAACAACACACAACACATACTCAAAATACCTAGCAAATTCACTGATCATTACTCGAAAATTCCACTGAAACAATACCTCAACTAACACCCATTTGGCATAAGCTAATGAATAATGGCAATGTCAATAAACATTTGATCACAAACGGGAAAATAACGAACAAGATTCCATCACTTTCATCAACAAGAACAACATTAGGTAGCAAGTTCCTTTTCTCCCTTCACTTCCAGTTCTAATACATCCTTTGCAAAATATATCACAGTAAGTCTCATGTAAAACGGTTTACTATAATATAAAGACGGCCTTACACAAGTAGCTTACCACCATTTTTAAGCACCATAGACCGTCTCCCATTAACTTAGTGAGAGACCTAAAATGGAAAACAGATTTTAGATAACTCCCGCCCTCCGAGAGGTCTCTCAAAAACGCTATTGAAAACCCGTCTCTAAAATTTGTGTTTAAGCACAAACCCATCAAAAGTAAGCATTTTTATAAGTGTAAGGCATCATTTGGATCACTATTCACTATCAACAGTAAAAAAAAAGTCCCAAAAACACATAAAGGGTACGAAACTACGAGAGACGGCTTGCTTAATAACTTATTGAAAAACCGTCTCTAAAATTTGTGTTTAAGCACAAACCCATCAAAAGTAAGCATTTTTATAAGTGTAAGGCATCATTTGGATCACTATTCACTATCAACAGTAAAAAAAAAGTCCCAAAAACACATAAAGGGTACGAAACTATGAGAGAGTGCTGCTTAATAACTTATTGAAAAACCGTTTCTTCCGAATTTTTACTAAAATTAAAAAGTAATCAAATTTAGCAGAAAGAGAAACAAGGGTTACCACTTACCAGGCAAATGGGCATTATTGGAAGAAGCTGAGGAGTATGAATTACTATTACGATATCCTGAAAAAAGGGAGGAATTGAAGTGGGAAAAAGCTTGAAAAATTGAGAATTTTCTGGGAATTAAAGATAGTTTGTTGATTGTTGAAGGAATTAAATAAGAACACATGATTGTTAAACAAAAATAGTTTGATTCAGAGCATTTTTCAGAGGTAATTGTTGAACAAAAACAGTAAAACCCCGAATTTATGAGGGTTTAAGGTATGTCACTGTTTCAGTGTGTGTGTTTTTTATTTTTGTTTTTTGTTTTTTGTTTTTTGTTTTTTTTGGCTTGGTGTGAACTGTGAAGGGAGTTCGAGCAAATATATTGTTGACGGATTTAAACAAACTTATTATCGTATTTAAACTAGGTAAAATTGACCTGACGTGGAGTTTACAAATACAAAATAACCCGATTTGAAATTGACCCAACCCTTGCTAGGTCTACTCGTATAGTCGTATTATCATTTTAATTGATTTTACGAGTTAAGTTAGCTGGCACTTTTTATAAAATCTTTTTTTTCTAAGTTTATAAAGAGAAAAATAATTACGGCTTTTAGAACTCGTTAAGTGTTATGGGCAAGTGGGCAACCAAAGGAAAATAAATAAATATTATAGGGATAGAAAGTAAGCTTCCTTTTCATATAATTTTATAAAGCACGCTTTTATTATTCGGAGCCTTAAAGCTGAATTAAGTGTATAAGTAAGTGAGTCGTCCGACTATTACTGTTTAAAGAGATTTGTCCGAACTATGAAGTATTAAGTTCTGTGTATAAGTGAGTCGTCCGACTATTACTGTTTAAGAGATCTGTAAGAAGCATTTAGGGGGTGTTTGGTTGGAGTTTTGGAATGGATTCAATTCATTCTAGTGTTTGGTTAGAGGGTTTTGGAATGGAGTTACATATCCAATGAATTCTAACTTTATTCCAATCCATTGAAATCTCATACCCATGTATATAACAAAGTTTCTAAATTCATTCCACAAACACTTTTGAGTAAGTATGAGTTTCTAACTCCATACCTCTATAGTAACACAATCCATTCCAGTACTTTCAACCAAACGACCCATAAGTTCTGTCTATAAGTAAGTGAGTCGTTCGACTATTACTGTTTAAGAGATCTGTAAGAAGTATTAAGTTCGGTGTACAAGTGAGTCGTCCAACTATCGCTGTTTAAGAGATTTGTAAGAAGTATTAAATTCGGTGTATAAATGAGGCGTTCGACTATTACTATTTACGAGATCTGTATGAAGTATTAAGTTTGGGGGTAAAGTTCGATCAAGGGTGCCTGGGTCGATTCCTATATGAAGTACCCTTAATCTGTGGGTTCGAGCCTTCGAGGTATATACTTTTGCAAGTGTTTTCCAAGTTTTAGCTCGCTATTGCTCCTTTGATCATATGTACCACAACTCGGAAACTCGAAATTTCAACAAATAAAAACTTGCAAAGAGCTGCTGCAACAAACAATTTGATCTTTCGTTACAGCCTTCAAGGTAATTTTATTACGCTAGCGAATAACATATACACTAAATACTAAGCGAAATTACAGGCTGGGGAAAAAAATGCGCCTATTATATCGACAAGGCCCTTAAGAATCATCAAAAGCCTTTTTCTACGAAGCCAATAGACATGTCGTACGCGTCTAGTTAGCTATTTGTGCTCTTACGGAAACCTGACGAAGAACAGTGAACTGACGAAGAACAGTGAACTGACGACTCCCGCTCAGTTGACGCTACTTCATAGCCTCATAGGTCGATAGGTAAACTTTCACGGAGCTGCAGCGGCCATCTTCGTCACCACTTTGAATATATCGGGTCAGGTTGATGACGAGCGAATGACGAGGTTAAAAATGGAAGGATGGCAAGTCATAATACTTGGCACAAAATTCATTTTCTCGCGAACAATTTCAATCTGCAACAAGAACATGATAATGAGAAAAAGGAACATACATCGGATGTAATATTTTTGAGTTTTATTGTGATTTTTTAGAGTTTAATGTTTAAATAAATAAACTCAAAAATTTTATAGAAAAACTCATAATTTCTAAAACAAAACTCAAAAACTTAACTAGAATGCTCAAAAACTATAGAATTGGAGGTAATACATCTGATGTACCATCCAAAGGAACATACATCGGATGTATTACCTCTAATTTTATAGTTTTTGAGCATATATGTATTTTTTTTTTTAGCTTATTACCTCAAACTTTATTTGTTTTTGAGCAAATGTGTATTGTTTTGAGCATATTAAAGTTTATAAGTTAGATTTTAGTTTTTCTCCGTTATAACTCAAATTCAACTAAACTTATATATATGTAATATTTTTGAGTTTTATTGTGATTTTTTAGAGTTTAATGTTTAAATAAATAAACTCAAAATTTTTATACAAAAGTCATAATTTCTAAAACAAAACTCAAAAACTTTACTAGAATGCTCAAAAACTATAGAATTGGAGGTAATATATCTGATGTACCATCCACTTACTGAATAATAATTGAATGGGGTGAGTTTCTAGGTAAGGCGAGTGAAACGACCAAAACAAACCGAATTAATCACGAGGGAAAAACGAACAGAGTATGTACTCACATGTACGAAATTAGATAACCAGACGGGAGGGACTTGTTCTCGGCTACATCGGGAAAATTAGGGATTAGCCAAAGCCAAAACCTTCACTAGCTTCGTGAATAGCGAGTAGTAGGCGCTCTCTAAGCTGTTCCTTTGACGCATATTCAGGAAGATCCAATTGATTGAAACTAGCCACAATAATAAAATTAGTTATTATATGCCTATAGCTGAGAAGTCCAAAGAACAAACTACGCTACAGCAACAAGATGTCTATGTTCTTACCATGTATGGGCTGAAGGTAGACGCTCTGGCGCGCCATAAGCCTTGTGAATCTGAAATCTCTGCGGACCAGAGATACCTTGCAATGCCTTGAAACCTTCCAAAGGGACCTACATAACACGAGTTTAAGTTTACATCATAAATATCATAGCCCGTCAATTGAAGGCGCCTCTAATACAGACAACAACAACAACAACAACAACAACAGAGCCTTAGTCCCAAAATGTTTTGGGGTCGGCTGACATGAATCATCCTTTGGAACCGTCATGAGTGAACTCTCATCTCAATGAGAGAAAAAAGAAAGAAAAGAAAAAAAACAGAAGTGGAGTGAAACAAAAAATGAAAGGTAAAGCGGTTTTATAGATTTTAAACCGAACTTATCACATGTATAAAAACCCCAAAAAAATAAATCAAGAATAAAATTTAAAGTGATTTTGAGAAACGAAATAAAATTTAATATAAGAGATTTGGGGGGAAAAGTGTAACAAATCCACGAAGAGAATTTTTTTTAGAAAACTTAAGGCGCCTCTCATCATGGCTAAAATTCAAGACTTGATAACCAGTTGGCACCACAAATCAACCTACTAATCAAATATCCGCAATAATCCCATCTTTTACCTAATCAAAGTGAATTATGTACCTTTGAGGTCCCGGTGACAAATTGTAATAGCCTTGCCATATCTTCTTTACTGAAACCACTTACAACATCCCAAAACCACTGAATAACACTTGAGCCTGCTGTATAGCCGGTATACTCAGCATTGGCCTTCAAATCCTCCACTGCAAAGCATGATATATAACAGTTTAAAACAAGCACAGAATACAATGTAAAGTGAATAATATGCTTTTGTTCACTCACAGTCTATTTCTGGAAGTCCACTTATTAGGAGCTCGAGCTCCTTATCGTTGAAAATAGAGATAAGCTCCCGGGGTACTAGTTCGGTAAAACCTTCAAGGAACGAATTGATTTGGGGACGAATAGCATTCGTTAAAATATGATCAGCAACAAGGTCTACATATTCTTGTTTTGTTTCCTCGGTTACCCTTATGTTTCTCCCTCCAGGTTTAAGCTCAAAATCAGTGACCTTTTTCACAAAACAGAACAAAAACAGTGAGAGACAAGTAGAAAGTACATTGTTGCGAGAAACACCAGTTACCTATGACAAGGTTACTCGAGACTGCAAGACTAACATACAGAACAAAAACAGTGAGAGACAAGTACAAAGTACATTGTTGCATCAAAACACCAGTGACCTATGACAAGGTTACTCGACACTGCAAGACTAACATACACAAGTACAAAGCCTCAAATAACTATCAAAATCCTAGTTAGTATATCGAGTCCCCACCTGTGTTTTCTCATACAAGATAAGTTTTTCCTCATCCGCATCCATGCTAAACGTTAGGTCAAGAATATCATTGACATCATTCTGCAAAGCAAAGCACTTGTTATGAAGGCTTCCTGAATCCTGATGCACTAGTGATTAGAGAACATGTTTGGTTTTAACAGATGAACGGGATTTGTTACTGAAACAACCAACCTCTAGCATCCACTTCAGGTTCTTATAGTAATCGGGATCAACAGCCTCAATATCATGGTAAGTCACCTTGACTCCAAGAATATGCTTGTAAAAGGAGCGAGTGAAATACACATCCAAAAGTTGCCCATCAAACAAGGCCTTGGCAACCTGTACATAATCAAGGGAGGGGTGTCAAATAATAAACAAACCAGTTCAAGATACATACTGCATCTTTCACTTTTCATCAGATATCGTCAGATGTAGAACAAAAACGATTAACGCAAACACTCACCACACGACCAACAAACTTGAAGTATGACAAATGTTCAGTTTGGTAAACAGAGTTAGGGTTTGGCTGGAAGGTCGCATTGCTTCCAACAGTAGTGAACAGCAGAGCACCCTTATCAAATATGACCCTCGAAAGCAACTGATACCACTCTCTAGTAAGTCCACCAGCATCAATACCCTCCTCACCTTGAAATTGCACGTTCAGTCCCCTTCAAGTCCTGAGTTGATCTCATCCGTAACTGATTGTACGAGTCTTCAAGGACAAAAGCACGGCGAACACTTACCCTAAGTGGTCCTGCGAGGTGTTGTTCATGTTGCTGTCTAATTCTAGAGCGAAAATATGACTTTTTATTATCAAAGTCAATTAGGCGCGGGGATTTCAGCATCATAGATAGTGACTTCTCTAGCAACCCAGGACTCTGCCTAATAAACGCATTCAAAAGACGTCTATGCTTATCCGCAAACCACGAGAATATGACTGTGGCATCAGATTTTCTCTGAGAATCCCCACAGGATTTTATCAGAGATGAGGATGAACTCTCAGCAGACTCTTTAACTTCTCGTGCAGTAACATAGGCTTGATCTTGCTGCACAACTGAATTGCTTGATTGCAATTTTTCACAGAGAACAAAGAAAGACTCGATAAATGGCAAGCGTCTTTGTGTTCCCGGAGGCAGAGGAGGAGAAGAGGGAGAGGGCCCTGTAACAGTTTCCCCAACACTTGTAACTGGAGATAAAGAGCCTTGTCCTAGCTCAGATTCAGTTGTTCCTATGCAATCGCTGAGCTCCTGCCACAATGGCTCCAGATCCGAACTAAGCTTCAGCAACATGGCTTGCTCCGCATGCACCTCATCACTTTCCTGAACATCACTGCCAGCAGTGGATGAAATGAGAGAGCTTAGTACTTGTAGCACACGAAGCATAGAGGCACCAGCCATAGAGCCAGAACTGAGACCCATCATCCGTGTATTCTTCAGTGTGCTTAGTTCTGCTACTGCAGCACTACTTAACTCTTGTGCAAGATCTGAAAGCTCTAGAGTGAAAAATTTACGGTGAGATATAGCCACTGAGGCTAGCTTCTTCAGCACCTCACCAGCAAACATGTATACTTTGTCTGACAGCCTACACATATCATGGATACAGGTATATCAATCCTCTGAAGACAGTGGAAGTAGAGATAAACAGATAAATAATCTGAAGATATAATGAAAGAGGAACTGACAGAGAAAGCATTGAAACGGATACAAGGACAAAGTAAAGCAAAAATAAAAAAAAAGAAAAAAACACCAGATTATTGCATGTATAACCACATAAAATATGAACAAAATCCATACCCTTCATAACCAAGAAGGCGGGAGACATTGCGCAAATCAGCCTTTGGGAGTTGTACAAAGATGTCATAGATATTATGACCTTTCATTTCAGATGCTGATGACTCCCCATTCTCAACTTCACTAGGTTGCTTAGTTTCTGTTTCAACCAAATTATCATCTCTCTGTACCTGTTCATCAGCCTCTTCAGTGCTATGGTTCTGAGGCCTGCTTTGGCGGGGAGAGACTCTCTAATCTAGAAGCAGCAGTGTAAACTACAACATGAAGTAAGCCCATAACCTGCTCCAAAAAGACCAATAGAGTGTGATATGCATTTAGTTAAATATCAAGATAAATAAAAAAAAGTACCAATACCAGCATCATAGAACCCTACCTGTTCAATGTGAGCAATGCTCCGTCGAAAAAGCGGACGATTTAGGAGCTTTAATAACAATATCAGAGGAATACTTCCTTCCTCAGAGCCCTCCGTGGAATTCAAGGTTGCCCCAATTTCCTCAACTTTCTCCTTGCCCTTTCCTTTCGTTGATTCTACAAGCCTCTCAAGGCCTAAGGTACTCGTAAAACCAAAGAGGTCATCCACGTTTACACCCTGGAAGGGCTCAGAGGGAACATCAATCAAACCACTTCCAGACTGAGCGACCTGCAATTGGTGAAAGCCATCAAGAGCCTCTCCCCATCTCACCTCAATCACTCTATTATCATTATAATCATCTTCCTCATCATCAACTAATTCATTATTGTAATCATCCCCCAATCTTGTATCTTCGTGATCTTCCACATCTGTATCGGCAAGTGACATAATAGCAGTTCCATCTTCAGGAATATCATCATCTTCATCCTCATCATCCTCATCATCCTCCACACCCTCACCCCCCATGTCATCATCCCCGTCACCAATATCATCGTCAGCTCGATTTTCTACATGGAATTCCATACTAATTTGATCAGTACTGGGCATTAGCTCACCTTCTTCCGTATCATCCCGAGTGAAGTCCATCGCAAGCTCAGTACCCACATTCATTGCCAAAGTCCCTTGCTCGGCAGACCCATTTAGATCTGTACCTGTATTATCCTCGTGAGAACTGGGTACAGTAACCCCGCTATCCCTAACTTCCTGATCACTAAACCTATTGTCCCTAAGCTCTGTGTTTTGATTTTCTATAGTCATGACAGTTCGGTCAGTCGATTGCACTTCTAAACCAGTTCCTCTCTGTTTGTTCAACGAATCAGATTTAATTGCTGGGTCACTAGAATTAGCGGCGCGAGTTAAGCTTTCTAAGGACTTCAAAATGAGATTTGCAATTTTAGGAGCGTCTGGATGATCCAAATCAATTGACTCGAGTATGCCAGTCAAACACAGCACAATACCTCCATCTATCATACTTCGAGCAACATCAGGAGAGTAACCAGAAACAGATAAGCTACTAGAGGATGAATTCTTCGACAAGACAGAGTAGACCAACTCCACTAGTGCCAGAACCTTTCTACTTGGTAACAAACTGCTTTCTGGAGTGCTCCTCGAGTCAGAGTACAAGGTCAAGGCCTTTACAAGCTCGCTAATAACTCGTCTACGCCCCTCACTTGAACGTCCACACAAGACTACCAAAAACCATGAAGCCTTCTCAGATAACTTCTCTCTCAATTCACTTGATCCCCCAGATTGATCAGCTGAAAGAGGAAGAAGATTATGTAAAACATGGTGGAATACACCACCTAGTGATGATGTATCGGGATGACTAGTTACACGCAGCTGGCATACGTCTGAGTCCCGTCTGAGCACAACACTAACAGCCTGGACATACATCAGAAGAATCTCGCTCAGCAATTTGAGGATAAAAGTCACCTTAGCGAGCGCCGCAGATATTTCAGGTACGTGTTCTGATTTCTCCTTTCCTGACTCGTCAACCTTTAATTTACCTTTCCCTTTTGTGGTGGCCTCATCCAACTCCATGGCCGTTATGTTGCTTATCTCATCTTCCTCGCTGCTAGAGTAAGGAAATTGCAAAACTATTTCAAGAAGCTGGTCTATTACTTGAGTAACATTGGCAGGGATCTTTTTATGACCTTTTGAACCCTTTCCAGGGCCATCCTGAACCTTCGTTTCAAGAACTTTGACAGACTCATTGTTAGGTAATCCAATCTCGGTGGCAGTTGATTTAGCTTTTTCCTTCTCTTTTTCTTTTTCTTTTGATAGAACGACAACAGTCCTCCCAGCTGATGTCTCTAACTGACAAGTTGCTGCAGCAGCCTTTGTGAATGTCACTGGATCTCTAGAGATTACAGGCGCCATTGATGTCAAAAACATACGAGTGGGAATTCGTCCAGCGTGCCTTCCTCCACTAAGTGTTTGTCGAATCTCATGTTCCATGGCAGTTTGCAGAGTTTGTGGATCCTCAAGCAAATGTCTAACAATAGCAGATGCAATAGTATCATATCCAGGAAAAAAACAACCTCTGGTAAGATTGAATAAAGCATGCAAACCCCCAATTTCAAGAAACTTCAGCGCTAAAGCATGCGTTTTTGTCAACCGAGCACAAATCTGCAACACTGCTTGCATTATTACAGCTGGAACATGCAGGTGTAACATATCACACGCAATTTCAAGCACTGCCTGACTCTCATCCATAGAAAGGTACCCCGTCAATTTCCCAAATATTTTCTGAAATGCAAAATGCGACTCCTCACAATAACCTTCATCTGACCATCTTCTCCCACAACAACTCTAGCGAATTCAGCAAATTCTCCCTCAACTCCAGCACAACCACTCCCTATGTTACTCAGACTCGTTTAGATGTACATGACATGGGTACGTGTCCAAGTGTCGGACTCTGCTATTTTATTGAAAAATATGCACATTTTGGTCTAAAATGAGGTGTCCATGTGTCATACACATGTCCAAGTGTTGAGTGTGGGACGCGGGTAGGCGAGGAAATTAGAAGAGTCGGAGTAACATAGACCACTCCAATGAAAGACAGGCGCAGGTACAACCGTACAACGATCGATCACACATCAAAATCAATGCTCAATTCAACTGAATTTGTTGATCACTCAAAACAATGGCTAATTTAACCCAAAACCCAAAATCCATGTTCATTAAATCATTTTACACTTTCCAAATCGAATTTTACACCCAATTTCAGTTGTTAAAAGCGGAATGGTTTCCCGTTCCCGTGTCAAATGAGGCACTAGACCAGTACAATATAAGGAAGACTCGAACCTACCACCTTTTATCCCAACTAACTCTATCTCAAATCTCAGTCACTAAACTAAGACATTTTCGGCGTTTAAACAGATTGCGGTATCAAATTACAACTGATTAAACCCGATATTAAAATATTCCCTCCGTCCCGATCAATAGTTATTTATTCCTCGTCGGTAATTTTAGACCACACAACACATACACCCCACCCGTAACAAAAATAGAAATAGATAACTATTGACAGAGACGGAGCGAGAACCGTCTAATGCATTAACTACGACAAAACATTCAACCGTTCAACATGGCTATTAATAAATCATACTACCTAATCCTGATCATTTATTTACCGTATAAAAAAGTTAAACAAATGAATGAAACGGAGGGAGTAACAACTAACAACTAACAATGCTAACATCAAATAATTGCCTAGAAAGTCTCTCTTGTGACGGGTCACTTCGATATTTCCGTCACATACGAGAATATGTGATAATAAAACGGCTTTTCTAAAATATGTCGGATTACTTGCGTCAATTATAACATGTACTCTGAAATCCGAATGACATGTAATACTTGTCGTACGTAAATGTACGTAAATAAATGATTGAGACGAACACGAATAAACGAAATGAAGACAGAAGATAAGTAAAGTACCTGTGATACGGAGTACGAGACCCGGAAAAGTAATTATCAAACAGCAAAAATGAAGTGATTAGAGAGAGAATTAATGAATAAATAAATGGGTTTTTAAGAGAGAGAGAGAGTGGGAGTTGAATTCAAAGCATATCTTGAGTGATCTGATCATTGTTATATAGACAGATTATGTAAATCTGATAAACGGGTCATTTAAATCGGATACGGGTTGAATTAGTTCGGACCGAGTTTTTAGGTTTAAACGGTTAAATTAGGTTGGGTCGATCGATACGTTATTATCAAGTTACTTAAAAGGTTTGTTTGATTCGGGTTATATTGAATCAGCTAACTCGGATGATGGGTTATATTTAATTAATCTCATTTTAATTGGTCGTGCAGCTGTACGCCTGTACCGTCGTGTTTATGTAAAGTTTACGGGGTTGTTGATTAGTAGTAAACTAGTTTTGACCCGTGCAAAAATGCACGGGTTGCTTATTAAAATTTTAATATTTAAAATTTGTTAAGAATAATGTGAATATAACTCGACATTATTATTTTCGTTGTTGCAAATTAAATACCAATGTGGATTTAATCTATTGTTTGTATTTTAAAATATCGATTAGTTTATCAGTCTTTCAATTACTTTAATTCAATCAACTTTGGCTGAATTAAAAAATATATGAGGAGTAATGAATTTATATTATACGAAGTATTACTTAAGCACCAAAAAGCTTTCTCTATTATTCATTCATTCTATTACTTAAGCACCAAAAAGTATTACTTAAGCACCAAAAACGCATACTAAATTACTAAAATGATTTGGTATATATTTGACCCGTGTTACGTATTGATGTAAATCATGTAATGGGCAAACTATAGTGGGGAGTGGAGGTCAGATTATTGAGATCGTTCGTGTCCCTAAGTATCACTCTTTACAAAGTTGCCATTTTTGCAAGTAATTTTGTGTGATTATTGAGAGTAAACGTATGAGGTAAAAATATTTAACTGTGTTAGTGTTGGTGGAGTGTTTATATAGGAAGTGTAAATGACGGTTAAAGGTAGTTATTTTTTTCAGGTCAAAGTAAAAGAAGATGGATATAGTGGGGTAAAAATGTAGTGGAGGGTAAAACTATGAAGGTGAGACGTGGTAAAAGAATTGTCCAAACAAAAATCTCATTTTAATTCGTCGTGCAGCTGTACACCTGTACCGTCGTGTTTATGTAAAGTTTACGGGGTTGTTGATTAGTAGTAAATTAGTTTTGACCCGTGCAAAAATGACCCGAACCGACTCAACCCGAATTGACTCGAATCTAACCCGGCACAATTTGATTTAATTAATATTATGATTTTATTTTACAACTACAATTGTTTAAATCACACCTTACTTCCGTTTATTCCAACTCCACAGCCACCATAGTCCACAGGTACTCAAACACGACTAGTCTCGATAATAACCTCGATCCTATTGATTTGCTATTATTTTCATTTTAGTTAGAGCTTTCATAAACGTTTGTAATGTTATACTGTCATTATACTGAAGACCCTTAGTAATATTGTCACCGTAAGTCATACTATTAAATGTTACTATCAAATGAATTAGAAAAATATTTCATGATTCATCACTTAAACGCGAGTAGGCTCGAAAATCTCCAATCTCAAGATTATAATTTAAAAGTACTCTAGAAAATTAACAAAGTAATGAAGTTATATTTCGATCTGTTTTATACTATAATAGTGTAAAGCCACCTTACTGAAGATCGACTAAAGAATAACTAGTAAAGTTTAGGGTTTAGGGTTTAGGGTTTGTGGAGTGGACATGTGAATTATGAACCGAACTCAACCCGATTAAATATTTTGACGCGTCACGACCCGACCCACAAAACCCCGAACCGAACCGATCTCGACCCAATTATGTATTTTGACCCGATATGGCCCGACCCATATAATGACCCGACATAACCGAAACCGACCCGACCTGAAACGAGCATGTTGTTGACCCGACTCGATAACGACCCGACCCGACTCGAACCCGAACTGAAGAACAAAGTGAACCGACACAACCCGGACCCGATATGACCCGACCTGCTTTGACCCGACCCGTAACCGACCCGAGTGAGCCGATTGCCACCTCTAAAGAGAAGTGAGAGGGGTGAATGAATGAATAATAATGGTAATTAAATAAGTAGCAAATAAATAAATAAATAAAATAAAGGAAAAAGAGAAGTCGTAGTGGGAACTGGGAAGAGTAGGAGAAGAGAACAAATACAAACAAATATTAAAACAAATTCAAACAAATTCTTTTCTAGTCTCTTCTCTGCTCTTTCAATTTCACAATTAGGGTTTCCTCTTTCCTCGCTTATCGTCTTCTATTTCTCCCATTTTCTTGTAAGTTTACCCAATTTCCAGCTTTTACTAGGTTTAATTCTGTTGATGTATATTGATCGCTGAATTATTGCATATGAACTAATTGTTGATTTCTGGTTATTCTGCAATTTTTGTTCAATTTTGTGTAATTCTGGTGTATTTTAAGGTTTGAATCTTGCTAGTTGTTAGCGTTAGGGTTTTCGTGTTTACTGCATCGTCTTCGATTTCTCCCCCTTTTCTTGTAAGTTTACTCACTTTCCCCCCAATTTCCACTTCTTTAATTTTGCGTTTCGTAGGTTTAGTTTTGTTGATGTATACTGTCGTTGCATTGGATTTGTAGCGAGGAATCGGAAACCCTAACCCTAACCCTAACGCTAATCCTAATTTTGACCTGTACTCTAGGTTTTGATTTGGGTTTAAAAAGATGGATGACACTGAGGGTGTAGGTGTAGGTAGTGGTGGTGGTGATGCGGTGGAGCAGTTCCATCGTAACGAGGCGATCTCCACTGTAGCGGATGATGGGTTTGGGGAAGAAGATGATGATTATGAGGATCTTTATAATGATGTTAATGTTGGAGAAGGGGTGCTCCAATCTTTGAGGAAGAAGAATGAGGATTCAGGGTTTTGTAAATCAATTTGATAATCAATCTTGTTCATTCTTGCTCCAATCTCTTCCGTTTTTTTATTCTATTTTCTTGAAAAAGTCTCCTGCTCCATTCATCGTCCCTCTACTTTCTTTCTTTCTTTTTATTGTCTGTGTTCTATTTCAGGTAGATTATGAGTAAGAAATGACGAGATAATTGTAAGATAAGTATATTGCAAGGTATATTGTAAAATAAGGGAAATCTTGAAAGATTCACAGAATAATGCAAAGATTGGGGGATGTACATAACACATTAACACTACACAAACTACCAAAGCTGATTGTGATGTGCATTTCTGCATGCTACTCAAACTAATCACATACACGGAATTTAGAGTACTCTTCATTCAGCCCATAAGGAAGGTGGGATTTCATAGGCTACTCTTTATTGTAGCACCCTCACTCGAAGGCGCGACTCGATACACCATAAAGCCGGTTTTAAATGGGCGCTTTAAAGTGCTGAGTAAGGAAATGATCTTCCGAAAGCGGGTGGTCACTCTCCTTTTTGTTCTCTTACTGGGACTAGTCCCTCTAGGCTTGGCCCCTATGCCTTTGCTAGATTGAAAGACTCACTTAGCTTTTATGTTCGAGGTGCTAAAGAAAGCTACTTCTATAGATAGAAGAGCTCAGAATTGTGTTAAAACACCCTTCCCGCTCGTGAAAAAGAGAGAGTGCTTATGCTCTTAGAAAGCAACTAGTCGCCCTATGTATGATATGATATTAAATGGAAAAACCACTTGAAAGAGAGACAACCAAGCAAGTCAGTTTTATAATGGGAGGTCCCATAGAACCCGCCCCCTTTTCTTAGGAAAGAAATTTCATAACCTCTTCTTTTGCTTTAACTATGAGCATACAACCCGCATTCTGATGAGGCCTGCCTTATAGCAAGAGCTGCTCTTAGGGAAGATCGGTTCGGTACAGAAAGGTAGGTGTAATGTAATGTAGTGCCGCCCTCTCCTCTCTCACTAGCGTTCAACCTAGAAATCCCCTCGGAGGTGATATAAACTATGGCTAGTCACTCGAGGGTAACAGACCCGAAATTTAGGATACATAGTCTCCAACTATAAATATCCCACAATACTACTTTTTTAAGAAGAATTGGAAGTTGTACCCACTCTTTTTTGTCTTTTATTTAATGTAAATGTGCTTCGTATATTGTATTTCCCTTCTTATAATAACTTATTCATACCGTGTTTCCAAAATTTAGCGTAAGCACCAACACTACTACACTACCTTTCTAAACAGAAACTAAACTGACAATAAATAAATAGATGGAAGGCATGAATAAATTACAAGATCAATAACCCACTTCACAAAAACTCCAAATTAATGTGGATGCCCTGAAAAAGCTGACTGAAGAGCTTGAAATTGGCAAAAATTCAATTCATGTCCTGAGAAGCCTTATTCTTCAAAACTACCCTACTGGTATCAAACTTGAGGATTATTCTTGTAAGAATCACCCTATATGGTCTTTTTTTTCTTCACTGATCTTTGCGTTACCTGCAGAATCATGCCTCATAAGAAAAATCAACAAAAAATGCCCAAGAAGAAAAAAACGACCGAAGAGAAGAAGGAAAGGGCAAAGATTAAAGCGGTGGAAAATGGTGGACAGACAAGTGGGGGAAACCGCAGGAAATGCGCATTCTGCGAAGACATAATCCAAGAGAGTTTGATGGATCATCATGTCAAGGCGAAACACTTCCACCTCCGCCGCTGAATCATCAGAAGCACGTACATGCTATCCTCTTCTCTTCTCTGTGTCTTGACTGACTGAGGCTTTGATAGCAGCTTTATGACCTTTTCTTGACTGAATTTAGAAAACTAAAGAATGATGGTGTGGCTGTTCTGCTCTTGGAGAGTATTCGTACAATATGCTACTGTTAATATGCTACTGTTAATACACTTCAGAATTACATTGAAAAAAACCCTAGATCAGCTTTGATAGCAGCTTTATACCTAAAAAGCCATGAAATGTGAGATGCTTTGTCAAATTAAGTTAAGCTTAAATAACATGATAAATGGATACGTGAAAATATGAAATTATCAACAGAAAAAACAAGCATGATTGTGAAGCGGCTCACCAAAGGCGTGCTTGGGCACGACTTTCCAGTGCCTCATAAGCTCTTCCTCTCAGAAAACATATAGCCGCTGCAATCTGCAGAGACGGAAAAGTTTGAAGTGTTGAAATTATTAGAGCATCCCTCAAAGCTAAATAACTAATCACAAGCCAGGCCAGCAAACACATCTCCATTCAACCGAAACCACAATGAAATAAAGTTTCCTTAACAATATTAAGAAATTATGTAGATACTAATTCCTAGCCCAAACTCTAATTAGAAGGGACAAACCCCATCCTGAGACAAGGTAGGCAAATTACTGAATTACATATAAGATACGTCATACGTCTAAAAAGCCCCAATAGTGCAGTACCTATGCCTCATAATCCCAAGTTTCATCGTTGTGTTGATATAAAAAAAAAAAAAGAAAGGTGGTTTTGGCTCTAAAAATACCTGATTCCTACCTTTGACATGTACTTGTGTGTATATTTGTACTGCTGAGATACATCATGGGAGAGGAGAACTAAGAAATTGTTTCTTATAACTGCAATAAAAGGAAGTTCTTATCTAATAAAAAAAAAACAATCAGAATTTGAAAAGGTAGTCGGCATAATCTCGCCAGAGAGAAGAGGGTAATTTAAAGGAAGATGAAATGCCACAATCTATCCATTTTGTAGATAAGTGAGTTGAAAAAAAATTCAATTTTTAGGCAAGCAGCATCTCAACTTCAACAAGAAACTAATGTCAAATGCACACAAGAAAAACAAGTTCGCAAATATCGTTCAAACATCACAAACGTACGTACCTCATAGCACAAAGGATCAGCTTTGATAGCAGCTTTATACCTAAAAAGGCATGAAATGTGAGATGCTTTGTCAAATTAAGTTATTTGGTTTAAATAACATGAAAAATGGATACGTGAAAATATGAAATTATCAACAGAAAAAACAAGCATGATTGTGAAAGATGAGTTATACATGTCATATTCAGGAAACCAAAGCCTCACAGCTCGTTCATCAGCGGATCCATGCACTACGGTTCAGGTCCTGCGACACCAGAAAATAATAACTTATTCGGACGATATCAGCACTTCAGAACAGTATCAGACGACAACGTTACATTCATGTGAGTTTCAAACTTTCACTAGAGAATACAAATTTAAGTGTAAACCAGTTCGTTAATCATCGTTGTTTCCTCTTTTTTTTCTTGTAATAGGATGCTCTAATCCGCAATGAAGAGGCCAATGATGAAGAACAAGCATTGCAGAGATAGCACATAGTTTTTTTTTTACTGTAACAGAACCATAGTGTACATCAATAGAGGTATACTTTGGGGATGTAATCCCTGTCTAATTATGTCAATGACTCTTCTGGCTTTAGGAAAAAAAAAAAGAGATCTGAAATAGTAGTCGTGACTCATGACGATGTAACGGTGGTCGGATCTCCTCGAGAGGCCGAGACCCCAGTGTAGTATAAGGTAAGAAGGTCTGATATATGTGACCTCAACCTTATATTGAAAAAACACACATAATGTACTGTTTTCGAATGATCATAATGAGAATTACGTCGACTGTCGACATTACGTGTTACGTCCGACCAACTAATAGTTCATTCGTATCACCGAGCATAAAAGTTAAAACCCGAATTACGGTCACAAGTATAATAGTAAAATTATGATATGACCATTTGATTAGAAATTAGTAATAATGTTATGGTTTTGGAGTTTTGTTTCTGTGTCTAACAGTAGTAAGTCCAGCTCTTTCCTTACACTCTGCAGTCGATTTTGTGAAACAAGCACGATTTTGTGAAAGATGTCATGATACAAACTGTCTGTAAGATCATATTAATCAACTTAGAGCAATAAAGAGCTAATCATTCATAAAATAAAACGCAAATACAGTCATATTCATCATATGCAGCAAAACGACCTCAGATTACGATAAACCAATAAAGATGTAATCTTTCGTGATACTAAGTGCAGAACAACCCAAGTACAGCAAAACAGCCATACTTACGATATGGCGTTGACGAAAAAAGTTGTAAATTTTCTGATAAAAAACGCAATAAAGGTCATATTCATCATATAAATACAGTCATATTCATCATATAAATACACTTGACAGCAACCTATGCGCAGCAAAACGACCTCAGATTACGATAAACCAATAAAGATGTAATCTTTCGTGATACTAAGTGCAGAACAACCCAAGTACAGCAAAACAGCCATACTTTACGATATGGCGTTGACGAAAAAAGTTGTAAATTTTCTGATAAAAAACGCAATTAAGGTCATCTTAATTGTATGAAGACGATTGAAATCAAACCAAGTACAGTAAAACAGCCATAGTTTCGATACAGACGATAAAAGAGGTAAATTTTCTGATAAAAATCGCAATAAAAGTCATCTTAATCGTATGAAGACGCTTGAAATCAAACCAAGTACAGCAAAACAGCCATAGTTTACTATACAGACGATAAAAGAGGTAAATTTTCTGATACAAAACGCAATAAAGGTCAACTTAATCGTATAAGACACTCGAGAACAACCAGGTACAGTAAAACAGCCATAACAGTAATAGTTTACGATATAGACGATAAAAGATGTAATCTTTGGTGAAACTAAATGCAACGAGGGTCATTTTCATGGTATAAATACAATTCAGAACAAACCAAGTACAGCAAAACAGCCATAGTTTACGACATAAACGAGTAAATAAACCAAGTATAAAAATGGAGAAAGCAAAAGCAAACAAACCAAGTGCAGCAAAACAGCCATAAATTAAGACAAACCCCATAAAGATGTAATCTACATCTTTATGGTGTAACTCATTCACAATAAGGTCATTTTGATTATAATAACAGCCTGAAATTACATTCAAAAAAACCCTAGATCAGCTTTGATAGCAGCTTTATACCTAAAAAGGCATGAAATGTGAGATGCTTTGTCAAATTAAGTTATTTGGTTTAAATAACATGATAAATGGATACGTGAAAATATGAAATTATCAACAGAAAAAACAAGCATGATTGTGAAGCGGCTCACCAAAGGCGTGCTTGGGCACGATTTTCCAGTGCCTCATAAGCTCTTCCTCTCAGAAAACATATAGCCGCTGCAATCTGCAGAGACGGAAAAGTTTGAAGTGTTGAAATTATTAGAGCATCCCTCAAAGCTAAATAACTAATCACATCTCCATTCAACCGAAACCACAATGAAATAAAGTTTCCTCAACAATATTAAGAAATTATGTTGATACTAATTCCTAGCCCAAACTCTAATTAGAAGGGACAAACCCCATCCTGAGACAAGGTAGGCATATTACTGAATTACATATAAGATACGTCATACGTCTAAGAAGCCCCAATAGTGCACTACCTACGCCTCATAATCCCAAGTTTCATCGTTGTGTTGATATAAAAAAACAAAGGTGGATTTGGTTCAACCACAGTGAAAATTGCTTGATTACGATTACTTTATTCCATTATATTAAAACCAAACTACCAAGCGCTTGGCTCGGGTAGAAAGGATGCCATACAAAAAGGGTACTGAATTATTTTTTGTTAAAAATGAAAAAAAATGATGTTTGTTTTTCAAAGACTCGTAGAGAGCATCAACATGATGCTACTAAAACCCACAAATACACAGCCAATCCAATGCACAAGAACAACCGCAATTTTGATAATGTTATCCAATAAATGTTTGCCAGCATCAATGCTCGAAGAAGATCAAAATACAAGCAACTGAAGCAAAGCCCAAACACCAGAAAGTAACAACTCACATTGATTTCACGATCTTCTCCATCCTTATCAAGATACATGGCATTGCCATCTTTTGAGTCGTTGACATGGCCATGTTCCTCAACTTTAGCATCTCCAAGCAGTTGTAAACACTGATCCCATTCATTTAACTCTTCCTGTACCACATCAGCCAAAATTTAGCACCACAAGAATTAATTTTTAACGACATCATCACCTAAATTGCCGAATCAAACCAAACACATGAAATTGTCCTTCACTCATCACAACAGCACACGATTCAAATTCATCTCCATGTAATTTGCAACTTAAAATACAAACAATTACTAAATTCTCAAGTAGCACAATAAATTAAACCACGACATTTGATTAAATTTTCCTTGAGAACCTATTATACCCCATACATTAACCGCATAACCTACACAAGTCCCAAATGAAAATACTAACCACGTCCCCAATCCACCAAATAGCACATTTAGCAACTAAAAATCAAAAAATATCACTCTAAACACCGCTTCACGACTCAAATACACTTTCCAAATCACTCAATCAAGTAATTGGTAAACCAACACCAAACTAAAACTAACAATCATGACAAGCAACGAATTATAAACATTCCTAAATATCTTAGTTTTAATAACTCGAATAAATGAAGCAAAAAAACATGAAATTAATAGCAGCAAGAATCCTACAAAAACATACTGAGATACAAAACGCAATAAAGGTCATCTTAATTGTATAAGACACTCGAGAACAACCAGGTACAGAATAACAGCCATAGTTTACGATATAGACGATGAAAGATGTAAACTTTCTGATACAAAATGCAATAACGGTCATCTTTATCGTATAAGACACTCGAGAACAACCAGGTACAGAATAACAGCCATAGTATAGACAATGAAAGATGTAAACTTTCTGATACAAAATGCAATAACGGTCATCTTTATCGTAGTATATGACACTCGAGAACAAACCAAGTACAGTAAAACAGCCATAGTTTACGACGTAGACGATAAAAGATGTAAATTTTCTGATTCAAAACGCATTAAAGGTCATCTTAATCGTATAAGACACTCGAGAACAATGTACAGTAAAACAGCCATAGTTTACGATATAGACGATAAAAGATGTAATCTTTCTGATACAAAATGCAATTAAGGTCACATTAATCGTATAAAGACACTCAAGGGTGAAAAAACCAGGTACATAAACACACCAAGTATTTAGGTAAGGGTGGTTAGTGGTACCTTCACTGCTTAGTCTTCGTTTTTTTCCACCAACACATGTGTTGGATAGTTGACACTTAGACATGGGTATAATTATACTGACACTGAACACCCAATTCCAAGACAAAACCCATGATTTTGGATCTAAAAATACCTGATTCCTACCTTTGACATGTACTTGTGTGTATATTTGTACTTCTGAGATACATCATGGGAGAGGAGAACTAAGAAATTGTTTCTTATAACTGCAATAAAAGGAAATTCTTATCTAATAAAAAAAACAATCAGAATTTGAAAATATGAAATTATCAACAGAAAAAACAAGCATGATTGTGAAAGATGAGTTATACATGTCAGTCATATTCAGGAAACCAAAGCCTCACAGCTCGTTCATCAGCGGATCCATGCACTACGGTTCAGGTCCTGCGACACCAGAAAATAATAACTTGAGTTGATTTTGTGAAGGATGTCATCATACAAACTGTCTGTAAGATCATATTGATCAACTTCAGTACACAGAGAAGCGATAAAGAGCAGATCATTCATAAAATAAAACGCAAATACAGTCGTATTCATCATATAAATACACTTGACAGCAACCTATGCGCAGCAAAACGACCTCAGATTACGATAAACCAATAAAGATGTAATCTTTCGTGATACTAAATGCGGAACAACCCAAGTACAGCAAAACAGCCATAGTTTACGATATAGACGATAAAAGATGTAATCTTTCTGATACAAAACGCAATTAAGCCATAGTAGGCATAGTATATGGCGTTGACGAAAAAAGTTGTAAATTTTCTGATAAAAAACGCAATAAAGGTCATCTTAATCGTATGAAGACGATTGAAATCAAACCATGTATAGTAAAACATCCATAGTTTACAATACAGACGATAAAAGAGGTAAATTTTCTGATACAAAACGCAATAAAGGTCAACTTAATCGTATAAGACACTCGAGAACAACCAGCTACAGTAAAACAGCCATAGTTTACGATATAGATGATGAAAGATGTAAACTTTCTGATACAAAATGCAATAACGGTCATCTTTATCGTATAAGACACTCGAGAACAAACCAAGTACAGTAAAACAGCCATAGTTTACGACGTAGACGATAAACGATGTAAATTTTCTGATACAAAACGCAATAAAGGTCATCTTAATCGTATAAGACACTCGAAAACAGATACAGTAAAACAGCCATAGTTTACGATATAGACGATAAAAGATGTAAATTTTCTGATACAAAAACGCAATAAAGGTCATCTTAATCGTATAAGACACTCAAGAACAACATGGTACAGTAAAACAGCCATAGTTTACGATATAGACGATAAAAGATGTAATCTTTCTGATACAAAATGCAATTAAGGTCACATTAATCGTATAAAGACACTCAAGGGTGAACAAACCAGGTACATAAACACACCAAGTATTTAGGTAAGGGTGGTTAGTGGTACCTTCACTGCTTAGTCTTCGTTTTTTTCCACCAACACATGTGTTGGACAGTTGACACTTAGACATGGGTATAATTATACTGACACTGAACACCCAATTCCAAGACAAAACCCATGATTTTGGCTCTAAAAATACCTGATTCCTACCTTTGACATGTACTTTTGTGTATATTTGTACTGCTGAGATACATCATGGGAGAGGAGAACTAAGAAATTGTTTCTTATAACAGCAATAAAAGTAAGTTCTTATCTAATAAAAAAAAACAATCAGAATTTGAAAAGGTAGTCTGCATAATCTCGCCAGAGAGAAGAGGGTAATTTAAAGGAAGATGAAATGCCACAATCTATACATTTTGTAGATAAGTAAGTTGAAAAAAAATTCAATTTTTAGGCAAGCAGCATCTCAACTTCAACAAGAAACTAATGTCAAATGCACACAAGAAAAACAAGTTTGCAAATATCGTTCAAACATCACAAACGTACGTACCTCAAAGCACCAAGGATCAGCTTTGATAGCAGCTTTATACCTAAAAAGGCATGAAATGTGAGATGCTTTGTCAAATTAAGTTATTTGGTTTAAATAATATGATAAATGGATACGTGAAAATATGAAATTATCAACAGAAAAAACAAGCATGATTGTGAAAGATGAGTTATACATGTCATATTCAGGAAACCAAAGCCTCACAGCTCGTTTATCAGCGGATCCATGCACTACGGTTCAGGTCCTGCGACACCAGAAAATAATAACTTGAGTCGATTTTGTGAAAGATGTCATGATACAAACTGTCTGTAAGATCATATTGATCAACTTAGAGCAATAAAGAGCTAATCATTCATAAAATAAAACGCAAATACAGTCATATTCATCATATAAAGACACTTGACAGCAAACTATGTGCAGCAAAACGACCTCAGATTACGATAAACCAATAAAGTTGTAATCTTTCGTGATACTAAATGCGGAACAACCCAAGTACAGCAGAACAGCCATAGTTTACGATATAGACGATAAAAGATGTAATCTTTCTGATACAAAACAAAATTAAGCCATAGTTTACAACGTAGACAATAAAATTTGTAAATTTTCTGATACAAAATGCAATAAAGGTCATCTTAATCGTATGAAGACACTTGAAATCAAACCAAGTACAGAATAACAGCCATAGTTTACGATATAGACCATAAAAGATGTAAATTTTCTGATACAAAACGCAATAAAGGTCATCTTAATCGTATAAGATGACTCGAGAACAACCAGGTATAGTAAAACAGCCATAGTTTACGACATAGACGATAAAAGATGTAAATTTTCTGATACAAAACGCAATAAAGGTCAACTTAAATGTATGAAGACACTTGAAATCAAACCAAGTACAGTAAAACAGCAATAGTTTACGACGTAGACGATAAAAGATGTAAATTTTCTGATACAAAACGCAATAAAGTCATCTTAATCGTATGAAGACACTTGAAATCAAACCAAGTACAGTAAAACAGGCATAGTTTACGACGTAGACGATAAAAGATGTAAATTTTCTGATACAAGATGCAATTAAGGTCATATTAATCGTACAGCAAAACAGCCATAAATTACGACATAAACTAGTAAACAAACCGAGTATAAAAATGGAGAAAGCAAAAGCAAACAAACCAAGTGCAGCAAAACAGCCATAAATTAAGACAAACCCCATAAAGATGTAATCTTTGATGATATAACTGCAATTAAGGTCATTTTGATTATAATAACAGCCTGAAATTATATTCAAAAAAAAAACCTAGATCTGTTTAAGAAAATACCTGATTTAAATTTCTGTATTGATAGCTCTTGAATTTTCTGGGTTTGATGATAAAATTAGAAATCAAAAAACAATAAAATTAAATCAAATTAAATAAAATTAAATAAAAAAAGATGAAAGGAAATACCTACCCAATTTAATGAGTAAATTTGAATTAAATCTGGATCTATCATCATCACCTTTAATTATTGAATTTTCTGGGAATTGAATTTAGATTTAGAAGAGGAAGATGAAGATGGATGGAGAGAGAAGAGAGAAGAGAGAAGAGAGAGAGGCGGCGGCAGAAGAAGGGATATTGAAACCTACTTCAACTTCTACTTGAACTTGTACTTTTTACTTTTATTTTTATTACGTATTTTTTAATTATTATTACGAGTAGTACCCAACACAACTCTAACTTTACTTCCTTGTTCCCTGTCGCGTGTCGGTTGTCCCCACAAGCACTATCCACTTGTTTATTACTATTATTTTTTATTTTATTTTTATCACAAATTCTTATTTGCAACGGCACTATCCGTCGCAAGCTTGTGACGGATACCGTTTTCTCTCACAAAATACCCACTTTTTCTCTCTCTCCAACACTATTCATGTGGTCCTCCTGTTCCACTAACTCATTTTGTATCCATTTTATCTCACAAAATATCCGTCACAAATGGTGACCCGTCGCAAACAAGACTTACTATATTTTTATAGTATTTTTTATTAGATTTACAACTCATCAAATTTCATATCGGGTTAAATTTATAACACACCCAAAGAAATATTATCCTTCAAAGGCGAGCTAAACTAAACTTATAGAGAAGGGAATAAATTGATTAAATGATATTGCCGGTGTTTTTTCGGGGTAATAATGCGGTGAAGTTGTTGATTTTGGTATAAATTGATTGATGGTGTGTTGCGAGTTGCGGTACAGGTTATGATTGATTAAATTTAGGGTTTTTCCCATTGATACCCCTATAGTATTGGCTTTTCCCAGTTGTACCCTTTCGTATAACACTTTACTAACTGTGCCCCTAAGTTTAATTAGTTACTCCCATTAGTAGATAAACGTAATTAGTCCGTTAGTTTTAGGCGTTAAGTGTCATGTTGGCACTGATACGAAATGAAAATGCGGAAGCGATATTTGACGAGTTAGACCTTTAACTCGGCAATGGAAACGAACTCAGGACCTATTGAGACCGTTTAAATTACTATTCAACAAACGATCGAATAATAACGGATTTTTAGTAAGCAAAGCAAACTGAATTTTCTTATGATTTCTGAATGAATCAAACTACAAACTTCATGGCTATAAATAGCCTTAAGCAAACAACCGTTCATAGCAAAATAAAGACTCTTAATGATGAAATTAACTAGCTACTTATGGCCATTTAATCCTAACAATTGAAGGCCTAATAAAGTGGGAAATAAAACACCAACTTAAATGAAAATAAACGACTCACTAAACAGGGGCAATAACCACCCTTTATTAACCAATAAAAATGACACTTAAAGACTAGTAGAAACCTTGCACTTAGTTAATTCCACCGTATGTAACCAAGTTTACGAACCCAGTCTTCGAACGTGACAATAACGAGACTTGAGTAATGTTATTCGGACCCTCACCCGTATCATCCCCTCCCCCTTCAAAAGGAATTGACCTCAATTCCTCAAGACCGTCATCATCGACATATGGGGATAAATCACCCACGTTAAACGTGGCATGAACACCGTAGTCTCCGGGCAACTCAACCTTATAAGAATTGTCATTAACACGAGCAATTACCTTAAAAGGCCCCTCGGATCGAGGCATGAGCTTATTTTTCCGCTTACTCGGGAATCGTTCTTTCCTTAAATGGACCCACACCAAATCTCCTGCTGTAAAAACACGAGGCCTTCTATGTTTATTTGCTTTTCGTTGATAGGCAGCATTAACTTCAACAATTCGGTCGCGGACTTGCTGATGGAGCTTCATCATAGTTTTAAGTTTGGAATCAGCATCCTTATGCACTAGTTCTCCCTTCGGCATTGGAATGAGGTCGAGTGGCAGATATGGATTAACACCATAGACGACTTCAAACGGTGATCGACCCGTTGCATATGTAGGGGCACGGTTATAAGCGAACTCGGCATGAGCTAGCTTAATATCCCAATCCTTTTGGGTCTTACTCACCAATCCCCGTAGCAAGGTGCCCAAAGTACGATTTGTTACCTCCGTTTGACCATCTGTCTGAGGGTGATGTGAAGTACTGAATAAAAGCTTCGTTCCCACCTTACGCCACAGCGTATCCAAAAATAACTCAAAAACTTTGAGTCACGATCCGAAACGATTGTCTTGGGAATCCCGTGTAGACGTACCACCTCCTTATAGTATAAATCCGCGATATTACAAGCATCGTCGGTCTTATGGCAAGGCACGAAGTGAGCCATTTTCGAGAACCGATCGACGACCACCATGATAGCATCCTTGCCCCTTTGTGTACGAGGTAAGGCGACCACAAAATCCATCGAAACGTCCTCCCAAGGACCCACCGGAACCGGCAACGGTGTATAGGGCCCCGGTTTGAAAGAGCTCTTAGTCACTTGGCAGGTTACACATTTTGCAATAATTCTTGTGACGTCCCCGAAAATTTTTGGCCAAAAGAAATTTTCCTTCAAGATCTCAACAGTTTTAGCCACACCAAAATGACCAGCTAAACCACCTCCATGTGCCTCACGTACCAGTAGTTCCCGGATTGGATGTTTCGGAATACAAAGACGATTCCTTTTAAAAAGAAAACCATCTTGAATAAGAAAATCACCCCCTGACTTAGCCGAGCTATTAGCAAATATCTCTCCAAAATCCACATCATTTGAATAGCATGCTTTCAATAATTCAAACCCCAACAATCGAGCATCCAGTGAAGTTAGCAAGGTGTACCTGCGAGACAAAGCATCGGCGACAACGTTGCTCTTGCCATCCTTATACTTCGAGGAGAAGTTAAACGATTGCAAAAATTCGACCCATTTAGCATGACGCGGACTCAATTTTTGCGGACCATTGATATACTTTAGTGACTCGTGATCCGAATGTAGAACAAAATGATTAGGACGTAGGTAATGACTCCAATGATTAAGGGCCCTAACAATAGCATAGAATTCTTTATCGTACGTACAATAATTCAACCTAGCCCCTCCCAATTTTTCTGAGAAATAAGCAATAGGACGCTTGTTTTGAATTAAAACAGCCCCGATTCCCAATCCACTAGCATCACACTCGACTTCAAATGGTTGACAAAAATCTGGTAAAGCTAAAACTGGGGCCGAACATAATCGTTCCTTGATTAATTCAAAGGCCTTTTGAGCATCCTTAGTCCATTCAAAAGACCCATTTTTCAGACAATTAGTAATAGGACTCATAATCGAACTAAAGTTGCTAATGAACCGTCTGTAAAAAGAAGCCAATCCGTGGAAAGAACGCACCTCACTTACATTGGTAGGAATAGGCCATGTTTTAATAGCTTCAACCTTGGTTTGATCCACGGACACACCGTCTTTCGATACTCTGTAACCCAAAAACAGTACGCCGTCTACTGCAAACGAGCATTTCTCCCTTTTCCCGTAGAGTTTTTGATTTCGAAGGACTTCAAATACGCGGCGTAAATGCTGAAAATGATCGTCTATATTTTTGCTATATACCAAGATATCGTCAAGGTACACAACAACAAATTTGCCTAAGAATGGTTTTAGTACCTCATTCATTAGCCGCATAAAGGTACTCGGTGCATTGGTAAGACCGAATGGCATGACAGTCCATTCATACAGACCGTATTTTGTCTTGAAGGCGGTTTTCCACTCATCTCCTTCACGCATACGAATTTGATGGTACCCACTCCGTAAATCAATTTTTGAGAATATTTGTGACCCATATAATTCGTCTAACATGTCATCAAGCCTCGGCATAGGAAACCGATACTTGACTGTGATATTATTAACAGCCCGTGAGTCGACACACATACGCCACGATCCGTCTTTTTTTGGTACTAGAAGAACTGGAACGGCGCACGGACTCATGGATTCCCGAACGTACCCTCGGCTGATTAACTCGTCAATTTGTTGCTGCAATTCTTTGGTTTCCTCCGGGTTGCAGCGATACGCAGCCTTGTTTGGTAGCGGGGCTCCTGGAACCAAGTCGACATGGTGTTCAATACCGCGGATAGGAGGCAGTCCTGGCGGCAGCTCGTCCGGAAACACGTCGCTAAACTCCTGCATTAAATTAGAAACAGGGCCATCTTTTGTTGAATTTAGCTCTCCTGTTGAATTTTCCATGACAAGCAGCAAATAGACCAACTCCCCATGATCAATTGCTGTTTCAATTTCACGCTCCTTAACCAACATAGTCGCCTTCTTAAAGACTAGTAGAAACCTTGCACTTAGTTAATTCCACCGTATGTAACCAAGTTTACGAACCCAGTCTTCGAACGTGACAACAACGAGACTTGAGTAATGTTATTCGGACCCTCACCCGTATCAGGCACTTAATTAGCCACCTAAGCAATTGAGTTGGCTTATATTTTCCTTGTTTTTCCCCCAAATTCTTCCCACCATAAATTTCCCTCCAACTACCTCCACTACAATTTAATTTTGCCCTCCAAAACCCTCATCCATATTCTACTATTTAACTCACTATTTTTCCCCAATTGATTTCAACTATTTTTCCCCAATTTATTTCACCTACTCTATCTTCCTTTTTTTTTTTACTTAAAATGTCTTCTTCATCCAATTGGAGAAGGAATGAACCAATTGAAGATCTTGATTTTCGAAACCAAAAATACAATTTATATGGAAGAAATGCGGTTTTGAAGATATCGGGTTTGATAGAGACGAAGATGAACAGGGGAAAGGGAGATGAAGGGTTTAATTTTTGAATGGGAAGGAAGGGTGTGAATGACGATTTAGGGGGTGAGGGAGTCTTAGGGGTTGTTTGGTTGACACTTTGAAAACACGTGAATTGCAAAATCCCATGATTTGCAAAAATATGGGTTGTTTTTGGTTGCCATAATTTTTTCAAAATGCAGGAATTAGGAGTTCCTAGGAACTTCCAATGCCTACATAATGTAGGAACTTGCTTACCTACTCCCCCCTCGGTCATTCGAAGTTCCTGTGGAATTTAATTCCCACGTGCGCAACCAAACACTTTTCTCAAATTCACCCGAATTGGATGTGGGAACTTATTTCCCATGAATTGTAAGTTCCTAGGAAAATTAACTTCCCTCATCAACCAAACGACTCCTTAGTTTGCCAACTCACATCCATATCACTTGCCAACTCAATTGCTTAGGTGGCTAATTAAGTGCCAACATGGCACTTATTAACGCCTAAAACTAACGGACTAATTACGTTTATCTACTGATGGGAGTAACTAATTAAGCTTAAGGGCACAGTTAGTAAAGTGCTATACGAAGGGGTACAACTGGGAAAAGTCAATACTACAGGGGTATCAATGGGAAAAACCCTTAAATTTATAAGACCATCCCCAAGCAAGGTCATGAGGTAGGTCATGACCTTGTTTGGTCATGGTTAATGGGTAATTAAGAGAATTAATTGGTGACCAAATACACTAATTTGTGACCTTATGACCAACCAAGGTCAATTTGTGACCTTTGGGAAACAATAATGACCATTTTTGTGACCACTTATGTGGCCACTTGTAATTGGTTGAAAAATAAAAAAACAATAAAAACATTAATTAATGGTTTAATTTTCAATGATTTTTTTTTTTTTTTTGAAATCCCACGGGGGGAAATTAATTAATAACTGAGTCGGCTTTAGCAATCTCCACGATATAACTCGGGATAGACGAGCCTTCGAGGAAATTACCTACACCACACATACAGGAGTGAGCCAAAAGATGGGCTACTCTGTTCCGCTTCCGACTAACTACCGACCAAGCAACCGAATCAAAGTTTAAACAACTAACAGAAATAATCTCGCTAATCAGAATATGAAAATCGCTACGCCCGCTCTTTTTCCTTTGCAGCGCTTCAATGACTTTTTGGCAATCACTTGTTATGGTAACGTTACGGATGTTATGGCGCTTTGCTAACCGGAGACCCACAAGGACTACTTCTGCCTCCGCTACACGAACCTCCATGTCTTCGTGTCTCCTCTCCTCCCAAGCCCATGAAATCAGATTGTTTTCGTCCCCACACCAAGCCCCAATACCAGTCCCACAGCCTTCTTTCACACCCGCGTCCACCATGATCGTAAAGCCCTCTCGCCCCCTGTTAACCCGGTCCTCAGGACCATTACCATCCCTCCCACCAGGCTCAGACCAGACCCCTTGCTCCTGCGTGAGCCTCTCAGTCCCACCCAAAGTATCCAATTCGTTCTGCAGGTCTTGAACACGTCTCACAGTCGTCTCTGGCCTTGGAACTCTATTCTCAAAAACCATCTTATTACGTGACTCCCATATAGCCCATACTCCCAGCATAAACGTCTCCGCATCCCTCTTATCCAGCTCCCTGGTCACGTCTTCCACCCAGTCTCGCGCTTTGTCATAACCCGCAATGGAACGAACTTGCAGCCCAACTCTCTGACAGACCTGCTGAGCATGCATACATTCTCCGGCTAGATGGACACATGACTCTATAGCGTTCAAGCAAACTGGGCAATCAAACTCACCAGTCTTCATACGCCGAGTTAGGTTCCCTTTTTGTAGCAATCGCCTCACAACAAAACTGCCAGAAGAAGACCTTAACTCGTGGTATAACACGGCTAGTCCAGATTCTACGCCACAACCAGTTGGATGGAGAGAGATCCGAAGGACCTTCTTGCACTGCATATTCTCCCATAAGAGCTTTATAAGCCGACCTTACCGAGTATTCACCATCCTTCTCGAAATCCTATACCCAGTCATCCTCAACCCCACCCCTGTTAATACGAGTATCCAGGATCCTAGTCTGTTCAAAAGGTAAGAATAAGGCACGGACCTTCGCACAGTCCCAATTCCTGCCATCCGCTGACCTCAAATCCGCAACGAGCATGTCATCCCGCGCATTACCGAGAGGTGACAGAACCATACGTGACTTAGAGCCTACCACCCATGGGTCATACCAGACCTACGTACTTAGTCCATTACCAACTCGCCTTCGTATCCCTGTCATGAGGACTTCCCGAGCATCGTAGATACTTCTCCAAGTGTAACTCGGATTTGTACCCAAATTCGCCTTCATGAATGATTGAGAAGGATGTAAAGTGAAAAATGATTGAGTTGATAACCTAAGTCGTGACCTTTTGCCTGGGAGGATGAAGGTAGGTCGAGATAATTAAGATGTGATTAACGGTAAAAACGGGTAGTGACCTAGTTAGCGTGACCACTGCTTGGGCATGGTCTAACACACCCAAAGAAATATTATTTAATAAGTCGTTTATATTTATTTGTTGCTTAAAATACTCTAACAATAACTAACACTAAACGTTGAAATTTAAGACTTAGTATGAACTTTGATTATCATTTTTAATTGTTTGTTAAGTTATCTAGATATATAGAAGGTCAAAGTTTAATGTTTTTTTTTTTTACTTTTTAAATAAGAAATAATGATGTGATTTGTTGGTATTCTAGTAGTGAAATAAGTTACTTTTGATTAGCTTTTTTATTTATTTATACTAAATGTATTGATAAATGAATTAAACAAATATCATATAATAAATTGTTAATCCATGTCCCATTAATATGTCATGTCATATTAAAATAACATAATAATCATATAAAAGTGACAAAAGCAATAAACTCGGAAGAAAGTGTGATACATGGATATGTTCGCGTAGACAATAAAAGCGTCTGAAAAAAACAATCAATGAAATTGCTCGGAAAAAAGTTTCATTTAATAATATAGATAGATAGATTGAGGATTAATGAATGAAATAAGAAATATGACGCATTGAACTAATCAATAATACGACGAATTTTTTTTGTGTTCGTACTAATATTTTTCTTTTCAATATCATTTTTTTTCAATATCATTTTTTACGCTAAACAATATCACACGTTATAGTAAACAAATATCACGTTTTTTTTACTATCTATTTTATAATTTCGTACCACTTTTTAGTATTTTTTTTTTACGCCAAACAATATCACACGTTATATTAAACAATATCAGTTTTTTTAATATCAATTTTTTTTTTCTGCACCACTTTTTAGTATTACTTTTTTTACACTAAACAATATCACACGTTATAGCAAACAATATCACCTTTTTTTAATATCGGTTTTTTTCTTTTTGTACCACTTTTTAGTATTACTTTTTTTTACGCTAAACAATATCGCACGTTATAGTAAACACATTTTTTTATTTTCGTACCATCTTTTGGTATTACTTTTTTTACGCTAAACAATATCACACGTTATAGTAAACAATATCACATTTTTTTTAATATCAATTTTTTTTGTACCAGTTTTTAGTGTTACTTTTTTTTATGCTAAACTATATCACACGTTATAAACAATATCACGTTTTTTTTAATATCAATTTTTTTGTCCTTTTCGCCTAGCATTGACCGAGCATGGCATGGTCGTGGCTTAGCAATGAACGAGCATGGCCTGGCCATTGTCAGTTTGCCACCATGGCGTAGACAGTAATCGAGCATGACCTGGGCATGCCTCGAATAAAAGCTGAACTATTGGGGTGAGAAAAGGTGGGTTTCGAATCATGTTGGTGAAGTGAAAGAGGCGGCCTAACCGCGGGCCACGGTATAGGGCGTGTGTCGTGTCAGGCTTGGCCAAACTTCTTTCTCGTAATTTGGCCCAAACACGACCCATAGCTCTTGCTATATTGTGAAGTGTCTGTTAAATGGGTCATGCTAAGGCGTTCCAAAACACGGCTCGCATGATTCTGAATAACCCGACCCAGGTACTCAACAAGATAATTTTCCATAATTCGACACCCGATTTTGAACTGATCCTACACAACTCGACACCTTAATTTGATCCGATCATATATAACTAATCAGAGTGCTCATCGTTAAAAACCGACAAATATACCTAAATAACTTGAGAATAATACAAAGTAACTCGAAAAATTGACTCTAATCCCAATAACCTAACCTTACCAAAATTCTCAGAAAACGAGTTACCCGGCTAAACCCGAGTCAATAAACGCGTTTTCAGGTCTACTTGACCTCATCCAATAGATCTAATTTCTCCAATACCAGTAGGGCTGAGCATAGGTCCAGAACCGGACCGGATCGGACCGAACCGACCGAACCCGTAACCGAATTCTACTAAATTGGGGACCGAACACCGGACCTATAAGAAACCGGTCCTGGACCGGACCGGACCGGTAAAAACCGGACCAACCCGAGACCGGACCATTTGGATCGATATCCCATTTGATCAAATTTTCATATTTAACTAACAATAAAAGTCTTGAATAAAAACGCATACTCTAATTTGTACTACTTTCCACATCACGCAGAAGAACGCATAAGTAATAACTAGCCAAAATAACACATTAAACAACTTTAAAATTCAGAAGTCAATAGTTCAATGATCACAATTTTGACTCAATTCGGTCCTATCGGTCTGGACCGAAAATTTTCGGCTTTGGACCGGACCGGACCGGACTGAAACCCGAACAACATAAATTATTGGACCTAGGACCGGACCGAAACTCAACCGGTCCGGGTTCGGACTGGACCGAACGGTCCGGTTCGGTCCATTTTTCCGGTCTGAAATACCAAACTTCAACAATGAGAAAAAACTAACCAAACTCCGACCATTTTTTCTCCCAAAATTTCTCCGACGAACCTAACTTCTTCAACTGAAAGTTCCTCAAATTCATTTTCCCTAAAAAATGTCACCAAATTAAACTTCGACGAAACCCTAATTGACCTCACCGACCATGTCAAATCCACCGTATTTATCGCAATTGACCTCACTGAAAGTTCCTCAAATTCAATTAAACCGGAAACTCGCGCTCAAAATGGTAAGAGTCGTTCGAGGCCGATACGCACGATATTCGATACCTTAAACTTAAGGATTCTGTCGAGAACTTCGCTGGTATTCAGTTTGGTGTTTGCCCTTTTCGGTGGGATCCATCTCAAGATTCCTTCGTCGCGCATCCGTTAGTTCTTCTTCTCCTTAATCTCTTCTTCTTTTCGATTATGTACCAATTTGATACGGATATATGGAATACACTAGCTGTAACAGCCCGGATTTTTAATGGCTTGATTAAATGATATTGCCGGTGTTTTTTCGGGGTAATAATGCGGTGAAGTTGTTGATTTTGGTATAAATTGATTGATTGTGTGTTGCGAGTTGCGGTACAGGTTATGATTGAAGTACAATTTAGTTTGAAGTTGTGTATCTGTTTACGAAAACAGTGAAAATCGTGTTTTTCTGGCGTGTGCTTTTACTCCGCGCCTTGCCCATTATCGCCACATTACCCTTCTGATTTAGCTTTGAATGAAGTAGAAAAAAGATCGGAAATTTTAACTTGGAGGGTAGTGTACTTCTGCCTTTTAGCTAAAGCCAGCTAAAGCCGAAACTTTTAGCTAGGAGGGGTAAACTATTAGTGAACTAGAAAAGGATTAAAACTTTGAACCGAAAGTTTCAAATTTTGCATTGCTTGTGCCTAGGGTCTTTGGGGTGCGTGGTTTCACCTCATTGCACCTCTCACTTTATGGGAGCAAACTTTGAAAAAAGATTTAAGATTTTAACTAGGAGGGGCGTGTACTATATTGTCTTTTAGCTAAAACCGGAACTTTCTAGCTAGGAGGGGAAGGCAAGTACTTAAAGTGGATTGAAAATTTGAACTAGTGCGCTTTCACTTCACTGCACCTCTCGCTTGACGGGAGCAAACTAGAAAAAAGATTGAAAATTTTAGCTAGGAGGGGAAAGCAAGTACTTAAAGTGGATTGAAAATTTGAACGGGAAGTTTCGACTGCCCCTGTTAGCTTCCTTGTTTTGCCACTGACTTGAGGGGTAAACGATGTGTATCAAAAACTAGATTGAAGAAATTCAGATAATTGAGTGTATGTAACTAATTAAGAGCTAGGGTACTACCTTTACTTGAGGTGGATATACCTATATTTTGTACCTGGTTAATCTCATATTTGGTTTACCTTAGGGCAATCCATTATTTGAAGACTTTGGGGTTTCAATGTTTTATGAGGCGTGATGAAGCTGAAGTAGTTCAACTATTGGATTTCTTAAAAGGGTCGGTAACTTAGCTGGACACTTGGACATCGTCTATTCTAGCCTCTGATAAAACCCTGTGTTAGCTTGTAGATGACTGCTTTTGATGAGCACAACTGTAGTCATGTCTTCACAGCATGGCGGCTCTGAATGGCATGTAGGATTTCTGCTATTTACATGGGAATTATCTACTCCTATTCTTGTTTTTTTGTCCTTCCAACTTCCAAGTTTATGATGTCTCAGCTGGGATCATGCATTTTAAGATTGATCAGGATGTTGCTTACTTCCTTCATCAGTCCTGTGCATCAGATGATGATTGAATATTCAATTGCAGGTCATAACTGTTTCTTGGGTATGTGTTTCTCGTTGATATCTTCAAAGACCTTTTTACTTCAATTCATGTCATCTGATGTTTTCTTATGAATGTGCAGATATGGCTCATGCGTACCATAAATTCTTTGGTCCTCTGCCATCAACAGTTCAAGATTTTGTGTCGGATCTTCACAAGTCTATTCCTCATGTAATTGACACTAAATTGCTTTTGAATGCGGACTACGGCCTCCAACAACGTATGAATAAAACGAGCACTTCTTTGGCTTCAGCATTTTCTATGATATGTCCTGAGATAGCCTCCAATAGAGCATCTGACATCGGTAAACGTCCATGTGTGAAGGTGGAGGTCCAGGTGGATGACATGAGGTTTGCTATTCAACTAGATCTTTAGTGGCTGGTAGCAATTAAAATATTTCTATGAATGGTTTTTTAGGTTCTATCCCTTTCATGGGAAACGGGCACGTTTTATGCTAGTTTTGTCACATAAGCGACCGCCATTTTTGCCGTATATGTATTTTAGGTATTTTCATAGGAGTATTAAGTAATCGTTCCTTGAAACAAAGAACAAGGACGATCTGTGATAAGTGATAAGTTTAGTCGCGGGATTCACACAAATCACAAAAATTCAGTCACTACTGCTTGAATCTTCTTAGCCTGGGAACATCTCAATGCCCCACTCCCCCATAACTGGCAAAGGACAAGGACCCTTTTAGGCATTACAGCAATGTTGTTGTTCACTACTGCTTGATTCTTCTTAGCATTGCTTTTTGTCGTGTCAATTTTCATCATGGGTCATCCAAAAACATCTCAATGCCCCACTCCTCCTTTACTGGCCAAGGACAAGGACCCTTTTAGGCATTACGGCAATGTTGTTCTATTACTTTTACGCCTTGTGATCATGTACATTTCTCTGAAATTTGAATTTACTGGAATAACACCGTGCAGATCATCAAACTGGAACTCAGGAGCAAGTCACGAAGCTGGTTATGATGCATTCATGACCGGGTGTGTCTTTGCACAATCTTGCACTCATCTTGGAGTGAATTTCGCTGGTGGAAATGTCGCCATCAATGATCAGCTTCAAAAGTACATTAATCTTCTTTATCTTTCTTATAATGGTGGTGAAATCGTCAATCTAAGCACTGGGGATATAACTGAACCCCCTGCCATTGGTCGTTCTAGAAGAAAGTTTCAAAAGATTGTGCATCAAAACGTCGTTCTTATTTGGGTTAACGATAATGCCGGTGTTTTTTCGGGGAAGTATAAATTGATTGATTGATTGTGTGTTCCGGCAGAGGTCATGATTGAAGTACAATTTAGTTTGAAATTGTGTATCTGTTTACGAGAACAGTGAAACTCGTGTTTTTCTGGCGCGTGTTTTTACCTCGCGCCTTGCCCATTGTCACCTCGTTACGCTTCTCATTGAACTTTGAATGAAGTAGAAAAAAGATCGGAGATTTGAACCTGGAGGGTAGCGTACTCCTGCCTCTTAGCTAAAGCCAGCTAAAGCCGAAACATTTAGCTAGGAGGGGTGAACTGTTAGTAAACTAGAAAAGGATTGAAACTTTGAACTGAAAGTTTTGGAATTTTCATTGCTTGTGCCTAGGGTCTTTGTGGTGCGCGCTTTCACCTCATTGCACGTCTTGCTTGATGGGAGGAAACTAGAAAAAAATTTGAAAATCTTAACTAGGAGGGGCGTGTGTTATCGCCTTTTAGCTAAAACCGGAAATTTTTTGCTAGGAGAGGAAAGAAAGTAATGAAAGTGGATTGAAAATTTGAACTGGCGTGCTTTCACTTCATTGCACCTCTTGCTTGATGGGAGCAAACTAGGAAAAAAGATTGAAAATTTTAACTAGGAGGGGGTGTACTATATCGCCTTTTAGCTAAAACTGGAACTTTCTAGCTAGGAGAGGAAATCAAGTAGTTAAAGTGGACTGAGAATTTGAACTAGAAGTTTCGATTGCCTCTGTTAGCTTCCTTGTTTCGCCACTGACTTGAGGGGTAAACGATGAGTATTCAAAAACTAGAGTGAAGGAATTCACATAATTAAGCATATGTAACTAATTAAGAGCTAGGGTACTACCCTTAGTCCTTACTTGAGGTGGATATAGCTTTACTTGATGTGGGTGTAACTGTAATGTGATTGGATAATATTTATCTGATAAAGTTGGTTGGGTTTCATTTTTCAGGCATAATTTTTTTATATTTCCACTTCAGGAGCAGCTTCCTTCTGATGGACCGATGTATGAGTTTATGTGCCAAACAAGTTCACTTGGTTTCTTGGCAAAATATCGGTTCGATTTCAATGCCTGTATACATGAAGGTATTTCATCGAAAAAATGCTACTTGAGTATCTCATATTTTAGCAGATGACTCGTGATGTCTACTTTAAATGGTAGCCTCTCTAATAGGAGTAATATTATCAGTTAGATGTTTGATTTAAATGACTTTTGGTTGAAGCTTGAAAGTTCAAAAGTTCCTGAATTGATTTAGTTTGTGTATTTGCCTCTTTCCTTTTTCAAAGATTCACATTTTGGGTAATCTCAGGAGTGTCTTATTTATCCAGAAGTCAGGAAGATGCAGCTTTGAATCGTTTGAATTCGGTATATGAAAATTTGCACCATCCGGAGGAAGTTAGAGATGTGCCCTTGGTCAAAATTGTAGTTTGCTAGGAAATACAAGTGCTACATTTAATCTGCAAGGAAACATTGCTGGATCCAATCAACTAATGAAAACCGTCTTTTTCTGCCCCCGTCCTGCTATTAGATTGAGTGGGTTTACTTCTCATCAGCTCAAGTTGATTGAACTGGTAATATTTTGTACCTGGTTAATCTCGGAGTATTTGGTTTACCTTATGGCAATCCATTATTTTAAGACTATGGGGTTTCAATGTTTTATGAGGTGTGATAAAACTGAAGTAGTTCAACTATTGGATTTCTTAAAAGGGTCGGTAACTTAGCTGGACACTTGGACATCGTCTATTCTAGTCTCTGATAAAACCCCGTGTTTAGTATATATAGCCTGTAGATGTCTGTTTTTGATGAGCACAACTGTAGTCATGTCTTCATTTCTATGAATGGTTTTTAGGTTCTATCCCTTTCATGGGAAATGGGCATGTTTTATGCTAGTTTTGTCACATAAGCGACCGCCATTTTTGCCGTATATGTATTTTAGGTATTTTCTTAGGAGTATTAAGTAATAGTCCCTCCATTCAAATCCACTCTACCCCTTTCTTTTTTCAGGTTTGCCAACCCGTATTTTATGCGGTAAATATTGTTAGCTACGCATTTTCAAAAATTATAAAAGTTAGATATTAATAATATACTCGTAAAGACGAATAAAACAAGATCCCACATGAATAGAATTTCATTTACGTATCGAGAGAAAATCGGATTTGAATGGTCGTTTGTAAATAGTGTGTAAAATAGAAAGGGGTCGAGTGGATTTGAATGGAGTGAGTAGTTCCTTGAAACAAAAAACAAGGACGATCTGTGATAACTTTAGTCGCGGGATTTATATCTAGCTTACATATAATTTATAGAGATTCGCACAAATCACAAAAATTCAATCACTACTGCTTGAATCTTCTTCGCAGGAAACATCTCAATTCCCCACTCCCCCTTAACTGGCAAAGGACAAGGACCCTTTTAGGCATTACGGCAAATCGACAATGTTGTTGTTCTATTACTTATAGGCCTTGTATGTGATCATGCACATCTCTCCGAAGTTTGAATTTACGTGAATTACACCGTGCAGATCATCCAACTGGAACTCAGGAGCAAGTCACGAAGCTGGTTATGATGCATTCATGACCGGGTGTGTCTTTGCACAATCTTGCGCTCATCTCGGAGTGGATTTCGCTGCTGGAAATATCGCCATCAATGATCAGCTTCAAAAGTACATTAATCTTCTTTATCTTTCTTATAATGGTGGTGACATCGTCAATCTAAGCACCGGCGATATAACTGAACCCCCTGCCATTGGTCGTTCTAGAAGAAAGTTTCAAAAAATTGTGCATCAAAACGTCGTTCTTATTTGGGGATTCCCACCAACACTCAAGGCTCCTGAGATAAGAAAATGCTTATCCAAAGTGTTTGGCATACACTCAGTTACTTACATTTGTAACTTGGATGAGACATCGGTATTTGTTCAGTTCAGCAAAACAGAGTTGGTCGCTCAATTCCTGTCCCTGAAACATCGTTTAGAAACTAGCAACAGCTCCGTCTCTGTTCTACATTCTTTATCAAAGCTGTTGGAAGGCGGGAAAACTTGTGCAGCAGGTTACGAAATTTACAAGGATATTTGCAGCTCTTCACTTTCAAAGCTCTCGTTCACTGAACAGACCGAGGCGTCGGGAATCAATTGGAAAACCAAGTTGGTAGAAACTAACAAAACTTCTGTTAACAAGTTGATGGCAGAAGTTCACAAGAATAAATCAAATGATAATGTTTTCGATCAGATTTTTTATAATTCCAGTTTGAATTCATGTCGAGAAATGGAAGCCGTCGTTTCTTTGAAATTTTGCTCTGTTACTTAGAAACGCTAGAAATCATAGTTGAGTATAGACTATAGAGTGCCCTATTCGGTCCTTATTGCACTGTTGTATTTTTTTTTTTTGGGATAATAATTGAAAGAAATTTGTATAACCGGCGCTTGATTTTCGGGTTGTATATATGATTATTTTGATACCTTGATGTTTTACTAATTTCACTCTGTTATTATTGCTAGATTCTAATTATAATCGATAGGACTACATACGGAGTGCTAAAGTTCTGACAGAAATCGATTACATTATCAATCAAATACTCGTATTAATAGAAGAAAAAGAAAACAGTTAATAAACGACTAATAATCATAAACAATGATCTAATAAGACACGATCCAACCGTCCAAGTGAAGGAATGATCACAACGAAAGAGAACGGAAATCTGTAAACGGTCACAAACTGAGATTAACCCAACAACAGAACAATTGCGCCTTTGTGCCATGGAAATCGTCCATAGAATTAGCACCACTCGAAGTGTGATACTTGCCTGTGTCGAGTGAATAGAAGATAATTTCATTGTCCTTGAACCGCGGGAAATATATTCTGTTTCTCATTTCGCTTTTCTTTGTCTTGATTGAAGAAGACGATGATGGACTAACGAACAAGACGTGTTCTCCCAACGTATCTAATTCCAGCCAATGTTTATCTAGAGTGTCGAATTTAAACACTTTAACCCAACTCCCGTATTCACCAATAAAAACCGAAACAAGTTCCCCGTCAAGCTCAACTAAATAGTACGAGTTGAACGATGTTTCAACCTCAAATGGGTATTTGTAAACTTTCCAACTAACTTTTCCTTCTATAAATTTAATCTCCCCAATGCAGCCATCCCTCCTGAGAGAATAAAACGCGTTCTTGTGATACTTGGGACCGATTTTTATAGTGCTAACAAACTCGAGATCCGTGTCAGAGCTAAATTCCGTTTCATAATACTCCCACTCCCCAACTGCAGCATCAAAATAACTAATTATTATGTTGTTTTTGAACCCCATCATTCCAACGGTCAGGCAATCGGGTGACGTAGGACAAGTTGAAAATCCAAATCTCGACACACACGTGAGTGGACAAGGAGGGTACTTCCCTGTTTCCTTTGTGAAAGGATTCAAGTACTCCAGGTACTGTCCGGAATTCAACAGCAACCAACCATCCTTGTAATGATCAAAGCCTGAGATAATCTCTTCTTTCAATGCCGAAATTGTGCTTGAAACGTTCTCAAACGGATCCAACACTTCATATGTTTTTCTGAAATCCTTATAGATCATCAATAGAGGGTACTGACCATTATCTCGGCATTCCGGCAGAGGGTTTGCCTGGTGGAGACTCTTACAAGTAAGACGGAAATTCATGTAATCGGACAATATCATACTCTTTGCAATTGATTGTAACATGTCAACAGGAAGTTCTGAAAGCAATTTTCCCGATGACAACTCTTGGGTAGTATCCGTATCTGTATCTGTATCTTCCTCCACCTGTTCTTGAATGTCTTCTGTTTCTTTATCGATTTTCACTTGATTCCCTTCGCATTCTGGTAATAATCTGTCAAATTCAAAGCAGATCAAAACATCATGTATAATGATTTGATTGGAGTACTAAATACTTCCTCGATATATTCAGATTCAGTACATAAACAGCGTGACTGTGTGATATATCAGATTCAGTACATAAACAACGTGACTGCGTGATGTATCAGATTCAGTACATAAACAGCGTGACTGACTGAGTGACTGCGTGATATATTCAGATTCAGTACATAAACAGCATGACTGTGACTGTGATATATTCAGATTCAGTATATAAACAGCATGACTGACTGACTGACTGCGTGATATATTCAGATTCAGTATATAAACAACGTGACTGGACTGACTGCGTGATATATTAAGATTCAGTACATAAACAGCGTGACAGCGTAAGGTAGAATAAATCATAGATTAATGCGCGAACTGAAAAGACGTTACCTTTGTTGATTCGGAGGCACAAACCAATAAGGACCGGAAAAAGCGTGCAGAGAAGTGGAATGAGGCAAGACATAAGTGCAACTATCATCTTCAAGATTGTACGAATATACTCTTTCATCGTCCGGTCTAGCGATGTATATACAATTCTCTTGAATGAAACCACGACCAGCCCAACACCAGGTGCAACCACCACATTCTACTAAAAACGCACGATTGCTCAAAGACTCGACTCTAATCCACTCCATCTCGGAGAAATCTAATCTCCAAACTAAGACCTTAATGATATCCGAGGTGGCGTCTTCACCCGTACCTTGAAACATTATATGTATAAAGTAAAGCACACCGCAACATTCAAGCATACGGTTCCAACTTACATAGGCGTAGAACTTGATTTTACTGTCCGGAAAATCTATACCCATAGGCACTAACCTGATTAAACTCGAACTGTCCTGCCCAACATCGTCGATCCTCACAAATGTTTCTGCCCATCTTTTCTCATCAACTGGATTTTCTATGCGGCCGTAGGCATTGCCATAAATAATCCCTTCAAATACACAAACGACGCTTATTTCAACCGTACTAATACCATCAAGTTCGATATTTTGCTTCACCCAACTACAATTATCGCTCCTCCTCGTAGGCCTACATGAGAACACTATCCCGTCCTCGAAAAACAATACAAACTTACATGTTTCGGGATTATTATCAAGGTCAAGGGACTCCGTCAAAAGGCCGTGTGAGAAATTTATATCATCTGATAATAACTCGGGTAGCCATAAAAATTGGTAGGTAACCGGATTCCAAAGCAAATAAAAGTCGTAATCTTCGCGCTGTCGTAATATCAACCAGCCTTGAGACGAGCCAAGAATAGTGTTTTGGTCTAATTGATGGATTGTCTTAATATAAGTATTACTGTTGGTTCGGAACGTTTGTTTCTCGAGCTTATTTAACTTTTGATTCTCGTGGGTCGCGATCAGCCACGGTTCTTCTTCTAACGGTGGCACGTCGTATTTGTCGTCCTCATTTTCCTCCGTTATATATCCCGGCAACGTGCTTAACCAATCTGCTACTTCTGTCAATACCTCTTCTTCAATTTCCGCCATTGATCACTTTGACAACTTCTAAAACAACTCACTTTTATAACCAAACAATTTTAAATTTTGTCACTTTTATTTTTCCTCAACTCGTATAATATATATATATATACATATGATGTGCGTTAGATTTGGTAAGTATTCCATAAGTCGAATTTGTCTTGTATTAGGAAATTAGAAATTGTATTGTATTAGGAAATTGTATTTCACTAATTTCTTGGGACTTTATTTTTTATATAATTAAATAAAAATAAATTATCAGTATTATGGTATAGTTTATTACTAATTGGATAAGGAAAGTGAATTGTCATTAGATTTAGGGATATGTTGTTTTTTAAAGCAATCCTTGCATTATTGGGATCGTTCGTGTCTCGAAGTATCGGACCCTAACTAGTTTTGGAACGGGGCCGAGGCGTCGGGAATCAATTGGAAAACCAAGTTGGTAAAATCAATTGGAAAACATAGTTTAGATTCTGATGTGAGACGGTTTTGCAATCAGGTCGAGGAAATATAACAGACCGGCTCAGAACGGATTAAAAAGAAAATTAAAAAAGCAAAGAACAATGATAATTTGATAACAAGGCCGAATCAAATCCGAAATATAATCGAAACAATTCAAAAGGAATTCTCTTAACTGCTATAAGAGCGAGTTAATGAATAATCTAAATCGAAAATAAATATAAATGCATCGAAAAGATTAAAACAAATACAGAACAATCACCACACCCATGAACAATGTCATTAAGTAGGAGGTGACAGTCAGCATCACAGTAGAGTTAACCGCCGGACTCAGACCCAGACCCGGACCCAGAACCGGTGTGTCGGGTCCCTGAGCGAACGGTGAAGGTGAAGGTGAAGGCGAAGAAGAAGGAGACATTGGTGGTGGAAGTTGAACACCAGACTGCACCATGACTCTGATGATCATTTTCTGTCCTGCTTCACAGTGTCCTGGTTTTCCACTGATGAAGAAGAAGAAGCCAGACCGATCAAACTCGAAAACCGTGTTCCCGTCATCAAACTTGAAGACGGGTCGAGTCCCGTTACAGTTCCCATAGTCCTCACTGTCAACTACCAGAACAGAATCCTTCCTGTACTCGAAACCTATCAGAAAAAACAACGACATTAAATTACATTTAGAAAACGTAAATACTTTTGTAAGACGGTTTTACAGGTAAAAAAAAGACGACTTACGAATAGTATCAGCAATGTGGAACCTATGTTGCTCAGCCCATTCATTATAAGTCTCGGATTCGCTACCGTCTGGTTTAACCCATCCCTTACCCTTATCACCTCCTACTACATACTCAAAACCAGAGACGTGAACTATAGTGAATGAAATCAACAGAAAAATGGAAATGAGACGGGTTTTTCGACCTTTCGTTGCGAAAGTTACTGCCATTTTTGCAAGTAATTTTGTGTGATTATTGAGAGTAAAAGTATGAGGTAAAAATATTTAACCGTGTTAATGTTGATAGAGGGTTTATATAGGAAGGGTAAATGACGGTTAAAGGTAGTTATTTTTTTAGGTCAAAGTAAAAGAAGATGGATATAGTGGGGTAAAAATGTAGTGGAGGGTAAAACTATGAAGGTGAGACGTGGTAAAAGAATTGTCCAAACAAAAATATTTGGATTTTGTTTTATGGGAAAAAAAATTAAATTAATCTCATTTTAATTGGTCGTGCAGCTGTACGCCTGTACCGTCGTGTTTATGTAAAGTTTACGGGGTTGTTGATTAGTAGTAAACTAGTTTTGACCCGTGCAAAAATGCACGGGTTGCTTATTAAAATTTTAATATTTAAAATTTGTTAAGAATAATGTGAATATAACTCGACATTATTATTTTCGTTGTTGCAAATTAAATACCAATGTGGATTTAATCTATTGTTTGTATTTTAAAATATCGATTAGTTTATCAGTCTTTCAATTACTTTAATTCGATCAACTTTGGCTGAATTAAAAAATATATGAGGAGTAATGAATTTATATTATACCAAGTATTACTTAAGCACCAAAAAGTATTACTTAAGCACCAAAAACGCATACTAAATAACTAAAATGATTTAGTATGTATTTGACCCGTCTTACGTATTGATGTAATGGGCAAACTATAGTGGGGAGTGGAGGTCAGATTGTATGAAGAATGAAAGAGAAGTGAGAGGGGTGAATGAATGAACAATAATGGTAATTAAATAAGTAGCAAATATAAATAAATAAATAAATAAATAAAATAAAGGAAAAAGAGAAGTCGTAGTGGGAAGAGTAGGAGAAGAGAATTAAGAGTAGTAAATTACTAACCTTAATTTACTAAATTACTAACCTTAATCTTTCCCCGCAAAAAAAATATTACTTGCAAATTAATAAGATATACCCTCTCTATACCTTCACTTTTGAGATAAGATGTGCAATTCTTCAAATTCTTGTTTCATTTTATATCATAACTGCAAATTAATGATGCTCGCTACTTATTTGTTTATTACTATGTTATTGCTACCATACTTTACTTCATTTTGTAACTATGTTAAGAGAATGTTTTTTATTGAGATGTTGTTTTCGTCATATATCTTAATTAAATGATTTTTTTTGTACTTTTTAAATCGATCTCATGTCATTGTTTCCGTATTATGCAAAATATAATTGGTAAAATTTATAAAATCTTTTTTTGCTTTTTTAGAGCTAATGTGTATTATTATATTTTTCTTTTGAATTTTATTTTATCCTATTAGTATTATAGTTGATGTCTCCGTTCGTACTTTATTTTAATTGTTATTGTAATTGCCATTTATAATTGTAGTAAAAACTTGGACTGAATTTTTAACCGTTGCCTTAATTTATTGTGATTTATTAGTAAAACTTTAGTTGAATTATTTACGTTCTAAGTTATTCATTATTTTTTATTATTCACTAATGTTTACGTGTAGAAAATATAAACGTAAACATTTACGTTTAAAACTTAAACGTAAAGATTTTTCATCAATTAATTCCATATATTTTTGTTTTCTGTGGGTCCAACATTTACTTAAAATAAATAAAATAAAAACATTAATGTGATGATGTGGCTTAAGGAGAATGCTTGAAATTTTTGTGGTTTTATATAGATAAGATAAGATAGCAAGTGTAGAAGGTTTCAAATCCGGAAGCAAAATTTGTGCGCTCGAAAAATTATGTCTAAATAGCCAGCAAGGGTGAATTTTAGTGGTTAAAACTTAGGTGAAATTACCAAGAGACCGGGTTCAAGCCTACCTAAGAGCAAAATCTTGTGGAACATTCTTAACCCGAGTTCATGCCTAAATAGACTTCGAGTCTGTCACCCTCGGGTGGTTTACCTGGTGTATGTGGTTTGCACTTTACAGGCTATCACATACTCGTGCACACCGAAAGTAGCGGTTGCAGTTCCCTCGTCACAAAAAAAATGTTTAAATACTTAATAACGAAATTTTGAAATAAAACGCAGACAGTTAAATTTGATTTTTTTTATCTATCTCTATAAAAGGAATAGAAAATAAGAGACTCTCATTGGTCCCTTAAATTGAGGAATATATGGGTCCACCATCTTTCACACTTATTTAATTTTCTTCCTTCTTATATTCATAATTAATTCTGATCCGTAACTACTTATCATCCATAATTCCGTATTCTTATCTTTTCTCATTCCCATTTACGTAATTGATTGCAGTAGTATATTCCGTCATTATCATAATAAAATACGATATGATCAAATTATTGTTAATTGAATATTTAAATAACAATATACAACAGTCTAATAAAATACGAAATTTAACAATCAAAAAATTAAATTTAAAAAAACAAAAAATTACCAACAACAAAAGTAATTAGTCCAAGAATTAAATTACATTATATTTTCCAATGAAATCAAATACAAATTAAAATATCAAACAAAATAAAATACGATATACAACGATCCGATATATAAAAATCATGTATATTGGAAAAAACAAAAATCCTGTATATGAGCAAAACAAATAGTCTTTATGTTGAATTTAAATCTTTTAGTTGAATCTTTTATAAATTCAACTAAAAATCTGGAAATATATAGAAAAAACAAAAATTCTGCACAAAAAATCGTCTTTTTGTTGGATTTAAATTTAAATACGATATACAATGCAACGGTCCGATATATATCAGAATGATCATATTTCGCCAATATCATCATAAAAATAAAACAAAAATACTGATATAAGCAAAAATATAGTCCGGTAAATTCAACAAAAAATCTGGAAATCCCTTTACTATAAAAGGAATAGATTATAGAGAGTTCTTATTCGTCGATCAAAATTAGGAAGTGAAAAAAAATTAATAAAAATAGGGTCCACCATGTTCATTCTACATAATTAATTATCTCTACTCAAACTTTATCAATTTAATATTTTCAATACTTTCATTAATTAGTTACAATCTATAAATCTATAATCGCACATTGAAATATGAAATCTTCCGAAGTCCTAACTTCAAATTCAACTGTAAAAATAAAATCTTTGATGATAATTAATAATAATTTAACTAATTTTACATAAATTAAAGGTATAAATTAAATATAATAAAAATATGATGGAGACGTCTAGAATTTACGAATATAGTATATTATGAGATTAAAGAAATTGTTAATATTAATTTAACATGCAACAACTAAAATGATTAAATTGAGTGACAATGAGTATAAAATAAAAATAAAAAGTGAATGCCAAATATAATACTGTAATATATAAATTGGCGAAAATTAATGCATTCAAATACTGGAAATCAACAAATTAAAATTGTTGAGAATTGGAAATCAACAAAAATATGTAACTCCGTCTTAAATGTACATAAAATAGATAGGTTTATATTATATGGTCGGAGATTTTGGTTAGTTAGAGAGTCAGATTAATAATAATTTGGTTTCATTATGATGGTTATGAACTTAGAATTTAAACCGTAAGTATAATTTTAAAATTTATATATATTTTTACTGGCTATTTTCCATCATAAAATTAACACGGGCCAGTATCACTCCCCATGGGTTATAAGACAAATATTTTATTTTCGTCATAAATAATGTTTTTTTGGTCTTATTCATCATACATATGTATATTTGATCCATCTTAAACTTAAACCGATAGCGTCGTCCTACATAAGAATTTGTATAATTTTACAATACCAAGCAGATGCGTTGTTTTTACTTACGTCTAAGTTAAACGTATAGATTCTTTTTATTTTTTACATTGATATATTTGCAATACTAAAATTATATTTTTTTATTAAATATGTTCACTTTTTTATTTTTATTTTCTTAGTTTAATAGAATTAAAGGGTCTGTTTGACAAAAATAGCTGAAAAGGTAGCTGAAACCTGAAAAGGTACCTGAAACCTGAAAAGGTAGCTGAAAGGGTACCTAAAAAGTGAAAACTAAGACCTGATAAGGTAGCTGATTTTTGTTAAAACTGTTTGGAAACTAGCTGAAAAGGTAGCTGATATTTGACAAAATGACGTAAAAGGACATGGTTTACTATTGATATCTTTTATGTTTTTACTATTATTTTTGTCTTATTGTAGACAAATGACCGAAACAAATAGAGTAGTAACTTTTGAAGAGAATCGTGCACTTAAAATGGTACCGGAAAATGCCTACATTGCTACTTCCAGGATTTCTTCATGTACCCTATTTCGAATGAATTAGCCATTAAAATCAAGTCATAGGGATAACTTCAACTACTTGCTTTTATATACAACAAATTTCACAAATTAATATATAACGATTAGGTGGAAAAAAAAAAATTATACTCCCTCCTATTCATTTAAAATGTCCCATTGTCCATTTTGGTCTATTCAGGATAATGTCCCATTGTTCTTTTTTGGTAAGTTTTTTTCCATTCTTTTACCATTCTACCCTTACTATTTATCACTTATTACCCACCCACCCACCCATTACCCAATCAACATACACCCTCTCTCCAATCAACATACCCCTACACAACCAAAATAATAAACAACTAATATACCATAAAAATTGTCCTTCTTATACAATGGGACATTTTAAATGAATAGGAGGGAGTACAATATATCCTCAAAAATATACTATAGATATAAAATTAGTTTTCTATTAAAGTCATACACACAAAAAAAAAATTAATTAAGTTTACGTAAGGATTTTGTACGTAGTGTATTTAATTTTGTTAATTAACGTTATAAATCCGAGGGTAGAATAGGTAATTAAAAATGAATCAGGTACCTGATTTGTCAAATGAGGTAGCTTTTTATTTCAGGTACCTGTTTCACCTTTTTCCAGTCCAAACAGGTAGTTGTCAAACGCTCCAAAAATAATAAGCTACCTGATTGTTTTGACAAAAAAGTTACTTCAGGTAAATCAGGTAGCTGAAATGGCTTGCCAAACAGACCCTAATTCTCTTTTATAAGTTTTATCCAAATAAGTATTGTATATATCTTGTTTTTTAACGAATCAATACCTCTATACCAGAACCAGATATTTTTTTTTACTATAATTTAATACGTCACTTTTCTTTATAGCGTAATTCGTACATCCCTACAATGTTTTTACAATATGTTTTTTTTGGTATAAGGTTTCATTTAGATCAAGGTGGCCTTTTGAATTCTTGACCTACATCATTGGTAAAAGGCCCATGTTATAGTGTGAACAAACAAATTTATTGAAAATGATCTTCGGTTTTAAAAGAAAATTGAAAGGAGCCCATTAAATCATTACTAGTTTTCGAACCCGTGTATCACACGGGTAGTAACAATCATTACTAGTTTTCGAGCCCGTGTATCACACGGGTGATAACGAAAAGTGATTATTATTAAAATTAAAAATTTATGTATTTTTTGGATATAGTAAATTACTAAATTGTAGAAAATTTACTTGGTATACCCGTACACTTTTAATAAGTTTATATTGCTTTATTTTACTTGAACTACTTTGCTTTTTTTTTTCGACTTTTTAACTGAAAAAATAATTCCTTCACATCTATAATCATCTACATCGCTATGTCATTCTTAAAAACAAACAAATATTCTTTCAAAAGTACATTAATACACAATGACTTTGCATAGCTTACAACACAAATTCTTATTTCAAATTAAGCATATCTGTTTGAAATAATAAAACGGGTCAAATAGCTACCACATTATATATATAAGACAAAAACATATGTCTAGAAATTAGAAAAGTTTGTCTTATCGATGCAAGTGGAAATATTTGACCATTTTAGTCTTAAAACGAATAATACCTGTCTTAAACAAGATTTACTGAGCTTACAATTATACTTGGGGAATGCAACTCCCTAAGTTTTGTTGATTGCTCTACATTGAGAAAATGGCTAATGTCTTTGATTTTCCTCATTTTCTATTTTTTGAAGGATACATTCTCTCTGTTTTAAGTCAAAAAAAGACTTTATTATGCTTTATTAAGTTAATACGGAATATTTTTTAAAAATATTTTGTTATTTTTTGTATTTACTTAAATTTTCAGAAATATTAATTAGTAATATTGTTGGAATTTTTTTTAATAAATTAATATTCTAGAAAATAATTTTTTTTGTATTTACTTAATTTACACGTTTTTTTTGTATTAAATTAATTTACACGCTTTGTTGTATTCTACTAACTAAAACAAAATTTAATAAAATACAAGATAAAAATATTCCATGTAATTTAATTAATTCGAAAAACACATAGAATATTTTATAACTAACTAAAATGATTTTTTTTAAAATAATAATTTCCAGAATATTAATTTTATTAATAACAATACCGATTTTATTTTTAAAATATCGAAAATAAAAATTATTATAACTTAAAAATATTTTGTATTTTATGCACTTTTTTTGTCAGTGCATAAACACACGTTGAAATTGAAATAAACAATGGGTATAATCACGAAATACGGGAGATTGAAAATTGTCTCGTATTAGGAGATTGGAAATTGTCTCGTATTAGGAGATTGAAAATTATATTTTACTATTTTCTTGGTACTTTACTATTTATATAAATAAATAAAAATAACAACAATAATAACAGTAATTGTGACAAAACACTAATAAATGTCAATATAGTCGTGGCAAAATACTAATAATTCGTGGCAAAATTTTATAAATTGTAGAAAATTTAATAAATTGTAGAAAATATATTTTGACTATCAATTGAGAATGCGGATGTAACTTGTTGATACTCACAGAGAAAATTCATGTTGATACTCACAGAGAAAATTCATGTTGATACTCACAGAGAAGAGAAGTTTAGTGTCTTTTGTGCTGTTTGCAACATGCATCTTTACCTCCGAATCACAAAGTTATTTGCATTCACATGATCCTTCATCAAACTCCGGGGGAAAGGAAGGGTGCAGTGTGGGCAGTTTATGTAGTCTCCATCACTTGTCTGGCCTCCGTTTTCGACAGCTTTAATCTTGGCCAGGAACTTCTTTTCTTCATTTGTTTTTCTCTTTTTGGCCGGCACTTGTTGCTTTTTCTTATTGTTTCGTGGCATGATTCTGTAGGTTAGACAAGCAGTTAGACAAGCGACCTTGCAAGGAAAGAATACTGAATCACAAAACGCTAGCGCTCACAAACAACACCACTCCGTAACTACAATTACACGAAATTGAATACAGAACAGCAACTAAATCTATAAAAATTACAGAATTTCATGAGATTTTCCTACAACGAGATCTACACAACTAGTCTAGAACCTTTGCTCTTCGCCTCGCCTCTTTGAAGATTGTACGACTCTACTCTCATGGTATCAAAATCAAAATCATGGTGTGAAATGATCGAGTGGTCAAGACTAAAAGCGAAACATTAGTTTCAAATGATGATTCAGCGAAGGTCATAATGTGAGGCCTTTTTATGATCGATCTTCGAGCAGGCTCTGGTGAATTTGACGGCCGCAGTCTGTGCATCTCAAGTAGTCTTTACCGCTAGTCTGCCCTCCGTTTACTATTGCTTTAATCTTCGCCATTTCCTTCTTCTCTTCAGTCGTTTTTTTCTTCTTGGGCATTTTCTGTTGCTTTTTCTTATTTCGTGGCATGATTCTGCAGGTTAGACATCAGTAAACGGAGGCAATTATTTAACAGTATGATTCTTATCATAAAAGTATATGATAATTATTTAACAGTATAGATTTTAGAGGCAATAAAAGTAAAACAAAAGTAAATCAGGTACCTGAAATCAATTTAACTTTTCGTAAAAAGTAATTAATTAGGAAACATACATGATACATTTACTATAACATAGGTTCAAATCAGTAACTTGAATGGGCTGAGCAAGGTGAAACATACCTCCACTAGTAAGAGAGTACGTAAAATTAGAGATTACGTAAGAGGATCAAATCAGTACCTTGAATGGGCTGAGCAACATATGTTCCACGGTAATTACATATATAGGGTACACTCGGAAAAGTTTCGAAAAAATTAACTAACAGGTGAACATAACAAGAATAAGATTCCAGAAATGAAACTGGTAAAAAACTATGATTCTAATTAAATATACCCAGAGGAAATATGTTCAAAGTTATCCAACATAAGATGAACATAATGGAAAAAGAGAGATTGAACATCCATCCTCACACAATCATGATATCAAAATTTTCCATCTTGCTTCTAGCATAAAGCATATCTGCAGCAAGCGAATGCCTCTGTAGATGTTTAAGTTGTTCTGGAACCCATAGGATAATAACAAGAAATCAAAAAATATCTTACAAGTAAACCTATTACAGGGTCTACAGCGTTAAGTCCATTAACAGCAACAATTTCTTGGTAGAATGCAACAGACACAAATTTATAAATACGTAGTAAGTCATTCCCTTAAATAAGTCAACTTATACTGTATTTAGCAATACACTGAGCAAAACATACGATAATAGACTGACAGGGATAGAGTTTACCCTGTTAGCAGAATAAAAAAACGGATCTTGGTGATTACCTATGCACCTTTACTTTTGTCTTGATAATAACGTATCGACCCGACTCTACTCTGATCCGTTTAAAGTTTAAACTCACTCGGTGCGAATTAATCCAACCCGCACCCAATATAAATGAGCCGTTAACAGATCTCTATATAACAATGATCAGGTCACTCAACACAGATATGCTTTGAATTCAACTTCGTCTCTCTCTTAAAATTAAATGAAAATAGAAAACTTTTTAATGTGACGGGAAAGGTATTTATTTAAACAATGTAATTTAATCAGTAATTCAATATACATAATATAATTTACTTAGGAGCATATTTACACGATCTAAACTTGTGTCGAAATGAAAAGGGAACAACACAAGAAATCGGAGGGAGTATAATTTTTACAAATACGTATCTAAAGATATTAAACACGTAAAACGTACGTTGACGAATGTGAAAAAGTAAATATATTAAGTGGAAAAAAATGGAGGGAGTATTTATTCTGTCACAAGCTTACGACGAATAATAATTACGTAAATCCGTATACGGTACAACCGTACAAGGGTTGGATCCTGTCAGCAATGTCGTGAATCACTGACAACCTAAGGACACGCATGCGTGACTGAATTCCACTTGTACACTTATACCATACTCCAGATTACGCCACGTGGATAATATCGACCGTAAATATCATATCTGACCCGACCCACCATGCCTACCCAATCAATTAGTCTAGTACTAGGATAGTAGCCTGTACTATGTAGGCTTGCTTGGATTAAATTCCTATCTTTTTTATTCATGCGGACCGTTTTACTTGTGACGAATATTATCCGTTATGAATTAAAAACGGTTGAGTGGAAGGATAAGTGGGAGAAATGGAGCATTATATGATACTCGCTCCTATTCTAAGTATTGTTCCCCTTTGAGGAGGGCACAAATATTAAGGTAGTGAATAAAATAGGTGTAAAAAATTGGGTGGAGTTGGGTGATAGGAGAGAGAAATGAATAATTAGGAATTAAATAAGAAATTGTGGGCCACAAAGATTAAAAAAGGAATAAAATATGAGTAAAAGAGTTGGGTGGGGTTTGATAATAGGAGAGAGAAATGAATAAAATAAGAGTAAAAGTTTCCAAAATAAGAAAGGGGAAGAAAAACTGAATAATCCGTTTTAAGAAATAGGGAAGAATACTTAGAATAGGAGGGAGTACTAGAATAGCGAAAGCTATTTACTTTCGGTAAGAGGGTATTATTCATCTCCAACTTATGACATAGTTCTCTTTAATAAAAGTTTGTAAACTTTTTTTTATTGACGTCATTATCCACTTAACTCAGCATATTATATTCCATTCTTGGTATACCAAATTGCCAATAATACCGTTACCACAAGAAAGGCACAAATTTTATTTTAGTGAGTCTCGCTTGTGACGGGTCATCATTTATGATGCATATTTTGTGAGATAAAATGGATACAAAGTAAGTTAGTGGAGAATGAGGACCACATGAATAGTGTCAGAGAGAGAGAGAAAAAAAATGGGTATTTTGTGAGACCAAACGGTACCCGTCACAAGCTTGTGACTGATACCACCGTCACAACTGAGAATTTGTGATTGTATTTACTGCAAGTCTTTCTAGCGTCGGGTACGTCTGCACAAATTTATGACGTGTTGGGTAAATATGATAAAACAAATTGTAACTCCCTAACTAGAAACACCACTTTTGTCTTTTCTACCCCATAAGCCATGACTAGTTGAGTAGTTGTAAGATTGCGACGGATATGCCAATAAAATGAAAATTTGTGTTATATTCTGCTCTAAAAAAATGGCTATTTAAAATTTAAGAGTAGATGTAATAAATGGATAAATGAATCAATAGGGTCAAGTTAAATCAGATTTGGGTTGTTCGATTTTGAAATAATTTGGTACAGTCAGTCGTCGAGTTATTTTTCGGTAGATGGTTATCAAATTATTTGAGGATAACGGTCAGTATGCGATGATAAAGAATCTAATAGTTTCGGGTTGGAATGGTTCCTTAATTCTAATTCAGACAGGGTTATTCAGGTCGGCTCAATTTTAGTGAGATCTATTAAAAAATTGGCTTCTTTTATTACTATAAAATGAATATTTTAAAATTTCTATCATCTCTATAAACTAATCACTTTTTATATGTCGTACTAATCGATGATTATTTACAATAATTATTAGTCAAGTACGAATGACTACATTGAATAAAATTGACCATCCTTAATGCTCCAACTAACAACTAAATTAAAGACTCGAATTTAACCCATCATCCGAGTTTAGCCGATTTAATATAACCTGAATCAAACAAACCTTTTAAGTAACTTGATAATAACGTATCGACCCGACCCAACCTAATTTGATCCGTTTAAACCTAAAAACTCGGTCCGAACTAATACAACCCATACCTGATTTAAATGACCCGCTTACCAGATTTACGTGATCTGTCTATATAACAATGATCAGATCACTCAGTAACATAATTTGATCTGTTTAAACCCAAGAACTTGGCCCGAACTAATTCAACCCGTACCTGATTTAAATAACCCGTTTACCAGATTTACGTGATCTGTCTATATAGATCAAATCACTCTGTAACACAATTTGATCCGTTTAAACCCAAGAACTCGGTCCGAACTAATCTAACCCGTATCCGATTTGAATGACCCGTTTACCAGATTTACGTGATCTGTCTATATAACAATGATCAGATCACTCAACACAGATATGCTTTGAATTCAACTCCCACTCTCTCTCTCTTAAAAACCCATTTATTTATTCATTAATTCTCTCTCTAATCACTTCATTTTTGCTGTTTGATAATTACTTTTCCGGGTCTCGTACTCCGTATCACAGGTACTTATCTTCTGTCTTCATTTCGTTTATTTGTCCCGTTCCATCTCAATCATTTATTTACGTACGACAACTATTATTTCATTCGGATTTCAGTGTACATGTTATAATTGACGCAAGTGATCGGACCCATTTTAGAAAAACCGTTTTATTATTATAGAAGCTACATCGAATAGTACATCCTACTACCTGGCAATTATCACAAATTTTGGTGACGGGAATATCCGTTATAAGATTACGGGTCAAAATGTCTGGTGACGGGAATATCCGTTATAAGATTACGGGTCAAAATGGCAACCCATTTGTGAACCGTCACTAGGCAATTATTTGATGTTAGCATTGTTAATTGTTACTCCCTCCGTTTCATTCATTTGTTTAACTTTTATACGGTAAATAAATGATCGGGATGAGGTAGTATGATTTATTAATAGCCATGTTGAACGGTTGAATGTTTTATCGTAGTTAATGCATTAGACGGTTCTCCCTCCGTCTCAGTCAATTGTTATCTATTTCCATTTTTGTTCCGTCTCAGTCAATTGTTATCTATTTTCATTTTTGTTATGGGTGGGGTGCATGTGTTGTGTGGTCTAAAATTACCCATGTCTATAACATCGGTCTTTATTCCAAAAGTAATAGATAACTATTGATCGGGACGGAGAGAATATTTTAATAGCGGGTTTAATCAGTTGTAATTTGATACCGCAATCTGTTTAAACGGCCGAAAATGTCTTAGTTTAGTGATTGAGATAGAGCTAGTTGGGATAAAGGTCGCTTATATTGTACTGGTCTAGTGCCTCATTTGACACGGGAAACTATTCCGCTTTAACGACTGAAATCAGGTGAAAAATTCGATTTGGGAAAGTGTAAAATGATTAAATGAACATGGGTTTTGGGTTAAATTAGCCATTGTTTTGATTGATCAACACATTCAGTTGAATTGAGCATTGATTTTGATGTATGATTGATCGTTGTACGGTTGTACCTGTGCCTGTCTTTCATTGGAGTGGTTGTGTTGGAGTTGACAGAAAATTGGCTGAATTCGCTGGAGTAACGGGGTTAGCTGAGGCGCTTGCCCCGCTGAAACTTGAAAAATCCGACATTTTTAGTTAAAATTTCGATATTTTTTTATGACATTACTTGTTCGCCCGCTGAACTCTATCACCCCCTAATGGGAAATCTTGGCAAATCCGGGCTAAAATAATACCACCAGTCAATTCCCGGCTAAAAGTCGATTTTTGACCCTTCCCTTCCTGCTCCTGTGTATCTTTTTGTTTCTTATTTCCCAACACGGATTTTGAAAAGTAAGAAGATCATTGTGGGACGGAGCGAGTTTGTGCTGAGCGGGGGTAGGACTTGTCAAAAAGTGTTTGAAAATCTTGTGGCTTGGGATTTTTGATTTCATACATTAATAATGAATTATATGCAATCCGATGATTGGCTTGACATCGGCTAGTTTTTCAAGACTTGTATGATTGAATTGTAAACTAGAATTACTTTCGGCGGTTTCCTTAGCCAAAAGTCCAAATGACGTACCTTTTACTTTTGACTTGGGTGCATATCGTGTGATCTGATACGCCTTAATAGTATCACGCGCATCTATATAAGCTAGACTCAACTGTGGAGAGCTCTGTACGATTCTGCAGAATCATCGGATATACGGATACAGAGGTATAGAGATAAGCTACCGGGTATAGAATACCAGATTCATGACTGATCTTTCTAGGATCGGTTTTTTCAGTGCATATGTTGGCATATATCGTATGTCTAGAGAGATATCGCACAGTGGGTCTTGTTTCAAACCACCATTTTGGTCTGAAATAATAAGACGGGATTTTGTAACCATTTTACAGATAAATGTAACCATTATTTACAAACAAGTTATAATATTGACCATACTATCGTGGTTACATTTGGCTGTAAAATGGTTACAAAATCCCGTCTTATTATTTCAGACCAAAAGTGATGGTCTGAAACAAGAATTTGTGGATATCGCATATATATACTGTTTGGATATTAATATTCAGGAAGGGAAGGGTAGATTAACGGAGTGAAATATTTCGTCTTTCAATTTTTTTCTATGTTCGAGTATTGTAAATCAACTTGTTCGGAGACTAGTAGCGTCTGCTGAATTTTCTGACAAAAACTTAGACTTTAAGTTATTTTATTGATTTAACATGGTTATTTGTTTTCCTACTCGAATGGAACTCAAAAACAACTTCTCTCTAGTTTCATAGTCCCGTATTTGTCAAGAAACCAACTCGGCAACTCAACCAAAAGCTTAAGCCGATGGTTGGAGTTCCTTGATTCGTTTTATACTCTAACACTCCCCTCACACAAAGGCCCTTTTTTTTTGGCTTGAAGTGTGGGTGCAGACCCTTTTTTCTTTTTGGGCTTGAAGTGTGGGTGCAGGCGGGATTCTCTTGCCTGTTCTGATTATCCACTTTAGAATAGAGGGGGGTGACATTCGAACCCGTGACCTTTGGTCACATGGCTCTGATACCATGTCAAGAAACCAACTCAACCAAAAGCTTAAGCCGATGGTTGAAGTTCCTTGACTCGTTTTATATTCTAACAATATTCTTTTGATCCCTGCGAGAATTTTGACCCTTCCCTTTTGCTGCTCAGATGGGTACGGAGAATGGTATCCCGGTGCTTCCTGCTGTCAATGACGACTTTGGAGGTGTCATTGTAGATTTGAAGGAGACCATGGATTCAAATTTCTTTTTCCATGCACTTAGAGCCTCTATGTCCCAATGGAAGCAAGAGGTAATTAACTTCGCCCATTTTCAAGGAAAAGAAGTCGTTCTTGTGCTATATTTTCAAGTATTATACTTCCGTTAATACCGTATATTTGCTATATACATTGGCAGGGAAAGAAAGGCGTGTGGATAAAGTTGCCTATAGGACTTGCTCACCTTATTGAAATTGCAGTCAAGGTAAATTACTGGTTACAGAATAAGAACTCGACTCAAATCACCTAGTTCCGGAAATTCTAGATGTTATATATCGATTTTCAAAGTTTATGACAGATAGTTATGATCAATATATTGTTATGACGTGTAGATTTCTTTTGTTAATTCCGTTATATTGATGATAGGAGGGATTTTGGTACCATCATGCAGAGCGTGACTATTTAATGCTAGTTTACTGGATTCCTGAAACTATCTGCACTATCCCTGCAAACGCCTCACATCGTGTAGGAATTGGTGCTATTGTCTTAACGGAGAAACGAGAGGTACCTGTTTTTATACCTGCTTTCCATCTCTGTCCCTTTCCCTGATTCTGTTTTGTTTCCTTTCCCTATACACGGATTGTGATATAGCAGCGTCAAACATGGTATTTAATTTTGAATTGAGACTTGATCTCGATCATTATGGCCTGATCTCGGCCGTTTCATTATAAATCCGGCCACGTTAAGTCGGGAAGGTAGAGTAACCTTCTTGCTAACTCTGTTGCTGCGTGCGTGGTGTCGCGGCCAAGCTATCGTGTTGTGTGATATTAATTGACACGGCTTCCCCTCCATTTTCTTTCCCCTGTCACTCTGTTGCTGCGTGCGTGATGTCGTGACCAATCTGTTGCCGGTGCGCTGCTTACATTTATTCATGCCAAACACTATTAGATTGTCGTATCTCAAACTGAGCTTGAAGAAACAAACGCTTGAATTTTATGCTCACTATGGACTTGAGTGTCCAGGGGCGAACCCACCTAGTAGCAAGGGGTGGCGACCTCTACCCCAAACTTTAAAAAAATGGTTTAGAAGACGGAGTTTTGCTACCCCAAATACTGTCGAATAATAGATAATTAAATGGTATCCCGTCAAATATGCAATAAACATCTCTTTCCACCTGGTGCACTGGGTTCGACTCCCACTATAAGCATTTGTCCTTTTTAATTTTTTCTCGCTACCTCAAACATTTAATCCTGGGTTCACCCTGTGAGTGTCGTACTATGTGGCCTAAATGTATATTTTTCTTTTTTCCCAGCTGCTTGTAGTACAAGAAAATAGTGGCAGGTTACGAGGAACGGGTATCTGGAAGGTCCCTACTGGTGTTGTTGACGAGGTAAAGCGCTGACCCCGTTAAGGGTCTTTATGCCATTAAATTGTCTTTCATATAAGGCATGTAACATGTTGTTAATCTCTGTTCAATTGATCGACATTCAGGGAGAGGATTTATGTGTGGCGGCAGTAAGAGAAGTTAAAGAAGAGACCGGAGTAAGTGCTATCTTAATAAAAATTTATTCGCGATAAAGCAAAGTGAAGACACTAAATTTTGTTAATACTTGTGTAACTCTACAGATTGATGCTGAATTTGTCGAGGTCGTAGCATTCAGGTAACGTTTATAGACGTTAATACTTTCTCCGTTTCATGGGGAAAAAACAAGTATGCCCTTACTGAATTTGTTTCTGTGATAAAACATTCCGAGTTTGATTTACCTCGTGGTAGAAAACCCTGTTTGACAGAGTAAGCTTTTATTTATGTAAAACTGAGACGTGAGACGGAAGCTGTTAGATTTATGTCGAATCTGAGAACTAAGTTTCGCTTGTATGGCTATCTTCGCAGGCAAACCCACAAGTCCTTCAACGACAAGTCGGATTTATTCTTTTTGTGCTTCTTGCATCCTCGATCTTTCGATATTCAGAAGCAAGACTCTGAAATCGAGGCAGCCGAGGTAAAAATTTATATTACAGTATAAGATAATTATCCCACTTCTGTGAACGATTTTTTAAAATCATGCTCGGAAATAAAATATTTGTCGTTTTGGGTTGGTTTTAAAAATATTTGTTAAAATAGCGTCCACGTAGGCTCGGGTTTTCAAAACCTGAAACACGGAACAAACACGCCAAAACGACAATTTTTTTTTAAGCATGATTTTAAAAAATCGTTCCATTTGTGTAGTGTTCCCTTTTACCTTTGTTTGACGATTTTGAAGCCACCGACTTTTTTTTATCTTATTTTTGGATTTTGACGAAATTAAGCAAAAATGACTTACTAAATTAGCGGCACTTCTTTTTTACTGTGATCGGTGTCTCGACCCATTTACCTCGCAGTTTGCGGGATCCCTTATTGTCGTTGATGATCAACTGGCATGTCTTTGAATTCTACCTGACTCGAACTGCTAACCGTCATTACTGAGTGTTTTTTCGCTGCCAAATTCAACGACGTAACTCAAATAAATCCCGCTTTTCCTTGCAGTGGATGCCGATTGACGAATTTGCATCTCAACCTTCCCAGAAATCTGGTCTTGCCAAGCACATTGTTGATCTGTGTCTTGCCAAGTTAGACACGGAATATGCTGGTTTTAAACCCGTTTCTGTATCCTCGTCCTTCGACAACAAAGCGGCTTACTTTTACATGAACACTAAAGATCTGAATCCGTCAATTCCCGCTACCATGAGCCAACTATGAAAAACTGAAGCGGAGATCTTCCCGTCTCATTTTCATGTGAATCGATTGGTCCTCCATTTATCGGTATTTATTTACTCTGTGTACCACATAATCCTACATCCTAACCAATACGCAGAAGTTGTACAGGATGTATACGATGTACACGTTTCTAAGCTTACTCGTTGTGCCTGGTCGACTGTATCGAGAATTTCTCTTCTTGTATTACATTGTCAATACCTTAGAATTCACGTCAAATCGACAGCTTCATTACTGTGCCACTGACGGAAGCCGTTGATGAACTTGGCTTCGCTTTCAAGGCGATATTTGTATCCAAACACCCTTTTCGGGTTCATGCTTGTCTGTAAATGTTTGGCTCAATCACGGAATGAATGATAATAATAAAGCATCGAGGATGTAGTTTAAATCTTAGAGGGAGCGGGAGTTAAGATTCTAAGAGGTTGGAATGAGATTGTAATCGGTTGAGTATAACCGTGTTCCGAAACACCATAATCAAGCTAACCAAACACCCCCTCTTGATCATACAAAACCAATCCCCTATAATATCCTAAAGAGTAAAGATTAGTTAACCTACCGCCTTCTACTCTTCGCGTTTTATGTCGGGTTTGTACTCGTGTCGTCAATGGATCATGAACCTTCAATCCAAATCCAACTCAATTAAATATAGTATCGACCGACTTACATGAACAAGGCTCAATCTAAACCCGCCAAATCTTGTGTCATTTTCGTGTCGTATTTTCGACTTTTCATGTAAAGTTTAAATATTTTTATGCGCTAAAGATCAAGAAAAAAAATTAGCCCAGTAAAGAAGTCATTTGTGTCGGGTTTCTGTTTAGAGAGTTTAACTCAAATCCGACCCAATTAAATCTCGTGTCGTGTTTATCTCGACACACTTACATAAACAGGTCACTATACGGCTATACCTCAATTCAAACCCACTAATTTCCTATCGTGTTCGTGTTTTTCTATCGTGTCATTCTTTACACGCTCTAATTATACCCAATAACTACGTATACAAACGATCATATTTAAAAATTTGACCATAAATAAATATATATACTTTGAGGTGAGCAATTGGATTCATCTAGAACGTTCCAAAAACCGATAAATTTTTTCTTAATTATTAAGAAAAAACAAATTAAGGAAAATAAAACGCTCAATTTCCTAAACCTAATTGTTTCTCAACAATTAAGGCGGGTTACCAATCACTATATATACCCGCCTTCTTCAAACCCAGGAATTCAATCCAATTCAATTGTTCTTCCCCAATTCTTCTTCAACAATCCCTAATTTTACCTACCCTCTTTCTCAAGGTAATAATAATTAATTATCTGGTATTTGAGTTCAATAATCTCCGCGATTTGATAATTGATTTGATTTTGTCATGAAACCCTAGTTAATTGCTTAATTCAGCCCTAATCATGTCTTAATTATCGTTATCTCATCTTAATTTTGTAACCGTTGTTTTAATTTTGTCGGAATTAATAGTTTACACATGGATTTAGATGTAATTAGTGAGATTTACATGATGATTTTGACTGGATTACATGTTAGGGTTTATGCTGTGATTGATCTATTTCCGTCTCGATTATTTGTTTACTAGATTGTTCACATGATGATTTTGACTGGATTACATGTATTTATACTGAAATAATGAAATAAGAGTATTATTTTTGTCTCGATTATTTGTTTAGCTTTGATTTTGAGTAGATTGTTAATAATGCTGAGAATACGTCGTTTTGGTTCGCGAGGTTAATTGGTGTTTGTGATATTTGTGTAGATAAGATAATGCAAATCTTCGTTAAGACCCTAACAGGCAAGACAATTACTCTCGAGGTCGAGAGTTCCGACACCATTGATAATGTCAAAACTAAGATTCAGGATAAAGAGGGTATTCCTCCAGACCAGCAGAGGTTGATCTTTGCAAGGAAACAGCTAGAGGATGGTCGCACTCTCGCTGACTATAATATCCAGAAGGAATCGACTTTGTACTGGCTTCTTCCTCTGCGCGGTGGTATGCAGATATTTGTTAAGACTTTGACGGAAAGACGATTACTTTGGAGGTTGAAAGTTCGGACACCATTGACAATGTCAAGACGAAAATTCAGGATAAAGAAGGTATCCCCCCAGACCAGCAGAGGTTGATTTTTGCCGGAAAACAGCTTGAAGATGGCCGTACTTTGGCCGATTACAATATCCAGAAGGAATCGACTTTGCACTTGGTTCTTCGTCTGCGCGGTGGTATGCAGATATTTGTTCAGACTTTGAATGGAAAGATCATCACTTTGGAGGTTGAGAGTTCGGACACTATTCGCAATGTAAAAACAAAGATTCAGGATAAGGAGGGTGTTCCTCTAGGCGATCAGAGGTTGATCTTTGCTGGGAAACAGCTTGAGGATGGCCGTACTTTGGCCGATTACAATATCCCGAAGGAGTGTACTCTTCACTTGGTCCTACGTCTGCGTGGTGGTATGCAGATATTTGTTAAGACTTTGACGGGAAAGACGATTACTTTGGAGGTGGAGAGTTCGGATACCATTGATAACGTAAAGACAAAGATTCAGGATAAGGAAGGTATCCCCCCAGACCAGCAGAGGTTGATTTTTGCTGGTAAGCAGTTGGAAGACGGCCGTACTTTGGCCGACTATAACATTCAGAAAGAGTCTACCCTCCACCTTGTGCTCCGTTTGAGGGGTGGTATGCAGGTTTTCGTGAAAACTTTTAACTGGGAAAACCATCACACTGGAAGTCGAGAGCTCAGACACTATCGATAATGTCAAGACAAAGATCCAGGACAAAGAGGGTATTCCCCCAGATCAGCAGAGATTGATCTTTGCTGGGAAACAATTGGAAGACGGGCGTACCCTTGCTGATTACAATATTCAGAAGGAATCGACTCTCCATTTAGTGCTCCGTTTGAGGGGTGGTATGCAGATTTTCGTGAAGACACTAACTGGGAAAACTATCACCTTGGAAGTCGAAAGCTCGGACACCATTGACAATGTCAAGACAAAGATCCAAGACAAAGAAGGGATTCCCCCAGATCAGCAGAGGTTGATCTTTGCCGGGAAACAATTGGAAGACGGGTGATTACAACATCCAGAAGGAGTCCACTCTCCATTTGGTGCTCCGTCTCAGGGGTGGTATGCAAATATTTGTCAAGATATTAACTGGGAAGACAATAAAGAAAGTAACTGGGAAGACAATAACCCTGGAAGTCGAAAGATCCAGGACAAAGAGGGCATTCCTGCAGATCAGCAGAGGTTGATCTTTTTAGGGAAGATTTTGGAGGATCGGCGCACTTTAGCTGACTATAATAGTCAGAACGAATCAACTCTCCATCTTGACATCCGTCCTTGTGGTGGTCTTTGAGCAGTGGTGGCACTGGCGTCCTCACTTCACCAAAACCGTGTCTTTTGTTCGTTTCCCTTCTGTTTTATGAGGAATGTTGTTCCGCTGGATATCATGCTATGAACCCGTTTAAGTAATCGTGTGAATAAAAAGTTTGTTTTCGTCCTAATTGATCTTCCTGAATCCTGATGTCTTACATGTTTTTGTCTGAGTATTGTCGGTCTGTGGTATGTTCTGATACGAGTGGTTGGTCCGCTTGTCTAATACCGTTCACGTCTTTCTGCATTTCATGGTCGAGTACTCGATTGGTCGCTAATGGTCGCTAATTCAGCTACTCGACCCTGTAATCAAGCCTTGAACAATTCTTGAGGTAACAAGACATCATCAACAGAATAAATAGCCATGGGTTGATCATCAAGCAATGTCCCTGCCATCGTGGTTTCCGTAACCTTGGTCTTCACAACTTGAGCTCGTAATCATCTTTCTCAAGAACAAGATCATATCTGTTATGTTTATCAGTCGCCAACGTCTCATACTTTCCGTTTGCCTCCTTCATCCCGTAAAAAGACATGTATACTGGCATTGCATGAAACAGAAGCAAGGAATTCTTTTGAAGGTGAGTGACTGATCTTTTGAATAGTCGAGATGGCGGAGAATGTTACTGTCAAAGTACGGATTGAAGGACATGGAGGGAAAGGATGTGCCTAAGGATGTTGGTCGAGGGACGGAACTTGATTGTCCACCACACAGATGGTTAAGACCATGCCATGATTGTTGATTTCCTCGACTAAACCGGTAGTTGTCAGATAGCGATTGAAGGCCGAGAATTTCGAGTACTTGGCAAGAATGGAGGTGATATTTTCGGCATTTGAGGTATGGAATGTGCAGAATAAGAGTAAAACAGTACAGAGCAGCAGGAAGACTACTGTATTTCTCATTGCAGGTTTGTTTATGGTTTGAGCATTCTGGTCTTGGAGTTAAGGCTGTGGATTTGAATCTGTTCGAGTTTCGGTGACATGAAAAGGTCGACTTCTGCTACTTGTGACGGAAATACCCGTTTCCGTCACAGGATGATAATAAGACACAACATTTTGCTATTACCTAGACAACTGACCTTACCATATGATACCTACATAGATCCGTTTTACCATTCAACGGATATTGTAGTCTTAAACGAGAATTTGTGATTAGTTTATAACTGTAATAAAGATCCGCCCGTATTACTGTAATTAAGATCATGGCACATGGACAGTATCAACTAGGTAGCACCAAAACGGACACGGACACGGCATTTAAATATAATAAATTATATATTTTATGGTTAAAATAACGTATAATTTTACTTTTATCATGTATTTAAAACTAAATTTAAACAAATAAAGCTACAATTCGACCTTTATTATATAACTAATTCTCATTTTCCATCCAAACTCATGTTCTAATCGATATTTTTTAAAATTTTATCATCGTCTAAACTATAATATGTTTAGCCATGTGTCCAACGAGTGTCGAGTGTCCGAGTGTCGGACACGGGACGACTAATTAAGAGAAGTCTCCGTGCTACCTAAAGTACCAGTATATCTTTATCATTTTCTCATATTGAATGTTATAAATAGGTCAATGAAGCATATGAAGTTGGGGCGAGAAATTTCAGCAGGGACGAACAAGTAATATCCCATAAGCAAAACTTGAAAAAAGTTCGGAAATTTAACTAAATTTTTCAATTTTTTCATGCTAGCCCCTCTCGTTCCATCACCAACTTCTGGTATCGACAATTTATTCTATCACAGAACTTCCTGAACTAGGGAAGGTCTGCAGTTCAAGCAGAATACTGCCTGTAAGAAATTCAGTATACCAGGCGAAGTTTCGCTTACTGTCGACTTCAAATTCCAAGAAATACATCATCTAGCCTACTATCTACACCTTTAAAAATAATAAATAACCTAATTCCCTCAACTTCCTCCGACATTTCCGGACCAAAAAACCTAAATACAATTTTCGATATTATGGCACCTGCACTAGCTGCCAGGAAACTTATAACAGATTGATTCTCGATTTCCCTCAGTCTATCGTCTTCCTACCAGTGTCGTGGCGCTAGTGACTAGTGAACGGTGTCTCTGAACTAACCTAAACCTCAGACCTTCAGAAACGCTGAACTGCTGGTTTAACTCGTGTTGTTAATGTTCTAAGGATTTTACTGGCACTAGCCTACAAAACTACGAGTTTTTCCTGTGCTAAGTGGGCAACCAAACGACATCCATTATCATGCAGACATGCACAATACTACTTCCCTCAGCATCAAGCTTCGGGGTAATTCCTACAGTAAACCAAACAGCAGCTAAACACACAGCAAATATCTCCGTCCCAACCAGCTACATTTGCTGAATCACATGGTTTAAGGAACGAGATTTAAGCAAAGATACACATGTATACACGTTTATTCGAGACACAACAAACCTCAAAGTCTAATCTCGTCTGCAATTGGTAATACAGAAACTACAGAACTACATTTTTGCTCAATAATGAATCACATCTCCGTCCCAACTCCCAACCAGCAAGTATCTCCGTCCCAGCCAGCTACATTTGCAGAATCACATCTCAAAGAACAAGATTTAAGCAAACATAAACATATATATATATATATATATATACGTTTATTCGAGAGTCGAGACACAATAGAGTCTACAGAACCGCAACCCTCAAAGTCTAATCTCGTCTGCAATTGGTAATACAGAAACTACAGAACTACATTTTTGCTCAATAATGAATCACATCTCCATCCCAACCCGCTACATTTGCAGAATCACATCTCAAAGAACAAGATTTAAGCAAACAGAAACATGTATATACGTTTATTCGAGATTCGAGACACAACACAGTCTACAGAACCGCAACCCTTAAAGTCTAATCTCGTCTGCAATTGGTAATACAGAAACTACAGAACTACATTTTTGCTCAATAATCCGATTTGCACCATATATCAACATTCCTGCTCGAAAAAACCATCCTACTCAATATTTTCATTTCAAAAGAACGAAATTCGATACAATTGGGATGCAAGAGGAGCAGACAAATACCATTCTACTCAATAACATTATATCTTTTCAACTTTCAAGTATACAACCTTTGATAGAATTCGAAGCCAAACAGGCACATATAACTACATAAAACTCGAAAAACCCGAAACCAAATGAAAAGATACAAACTAAGGGACTTGCCTCTCAGCAGCTTCAGCAACAATAGGCAATCTAGGGACTTGTCCAAGAGCACAAGATGAAGAACCATAAATCAAACTAATCAACAAGAACAAAAACACAGTACTATCCAAACTCATCACCAAATCCAACCCAAACCCACCTGTAGGATTCACAGTTCTTTCCAAAAGATCAGGAAATATCAGCAAAACATCAAGAACAATAGCTTGCATTGTATTAAACCTAACATACCTACTAAAATTAGGGTTTCTAACAACAACAAAATAAAGTGTCAAAAATACCAAAAACCCATTAAAGGGGAAGCTTTTAAAAGCTCTAATTGCAGGGATTAAGGGTTGAAGAGCAACTTGGAAAGGGGGAAATTGGGTAATTAAGTATTTACCATACTGTATACCATCAAAAAAAGGGTAAAAATAGCAAACTGCAGAGATTAAACGATCTGGGGCATCAGCTAAATCAGTTTCATCATTGTTGTTCTTCTTAGATTGACAAAGATTGAGTCTTTTGGGTGTGACTGTGAGTGTGAGTGATTTTGATGAATTGGGTGATAGAAAAGAATTGATTTTTGGAAGGTATTTTAATGGTGAAGGTGATATTAGTAGGTAAGATGCTGCCATTGTTGGAAAATTGGAAGAAATTTTGAGTTTTTTTCTTCCAAAATTTATGAGTGGAGTGGAGAATGTAGATGAGATGATGATGATGGTAATTTGAAGAAGAACAACGGTCGTGTACTCTTTCTTACTCTTGTGAGTATGTCATGGACAACAAGGCCTACTAAGCCAACCTCGCAAACGGGTTAATCAGGTCGTGTTTGAGTCGGTTGATTTTAGGTTCGGTTATTTGGAGTTTGTAGACTTTGGATTGGGTCGGAATTGAGATGTTTTGTGCTTGGATCATTTTCGGATAATCTATTTTTCAGGTTATTTATGAATGGTTATCGGTTTGCAATGATAAATTTTTGTTTGGTTATGTTGGATCGGTTCGATTCGGGTTCGGGTGTAGTATTGGGTTATTCATGTTAGCTCAGTTTTGTCTGGTCTACTATTAAGGGATCGTTTGGTTCGCGGGATTTTGGTTTAAAACTACTTTAAAGAGAATTATAATGATATATTTTTTGAGGTGTAAAGAGAGTTATAACGACGATTTTAGTGTTGAAGGGATTGAAACGCATGTAATAAGTATTATCACTCATAGTTGGATTGAACGGACTGATTAGTGAGTATATCTCAGCGTTTCCACAAATATGAAATTATATTAATATATATCAATTTAAGTGAAGAAGGCGGTCCTTTAAATATATGTAGTCATTACTTCGTTTTTTAACTCTTACAAATAACAAAATAAACAAACAAACAATGTATCTATTAAGCTTATCGGACTAACATAAACTTATAATCTACTAATTAAAAATTAAAAAATATTAATCAATTTTTCTAATCAACTTATTATTATTATTATAATCTACTCTTTCTTGATTATTATTGAATTAATTCATTAATATTCAAACCCTAAATGATTATGTTACAGTATCACGTATTTAATGTGGTTGACGTTAATAGTACCACATGAATATTCCATAAACTAAAAAATTAGATTAGTAGACACAAATATAAAAATATATTAATATGTATCGATTTAAGCGAATAAGGTGGTTCGTTAAATATGCACCGATTACTTCGTTTTCTAACACTTACAAATAAAAACAAACAAATAAATATTCCATTAATTTTATTCGATTAACAAACACTTATCTGCTAATTAAAATTTTAAAAAATATTAATCAATTTTTTTAATTAACATATTATTATTATTATTATTATCTACTTTTACAGTTTTAATTGCTTATTATTAAATTAATTCATTATTAATTCATTAATTATCAAATAAAAGAGATACTATTACATTATCACGATTCACGTATATAACATGTTTAATGTTAAGGGTACCACATGAATATTCCGTGAATTTAAAAATTAGATTAGTAGAAACAAATATAAAAATATATTATTATGTATCGATTTAAGCGAATAAGGTGATTCTTTAAATATGCACCGATTACTTCGTTTTCTAACACTTACAAAATAAAACAAATAAATAAAGAATCGATTAATTTTATCCGATTAACAAGCACTTATAATCTGCTAATTAAAAACAAAAAATTATTAATCAATTCTTTTAATTAACATACTATTATTATTATTATCTACTTTTACAGCTTTACTTGCTTATTATTAAATTAATTCATTATTAATTAATTAATTATCAAATAAGAGAGATATTATTACATTATCACAGTTCACGTATATAACATGTTTAATGTTATGGGTACCCCATAAATATTCCATAAATTTAAAAATTAGATTAGTAGAAACAAATATAAAAATATATTAATATGTATTAATTACTTCGTTTTCTAACACTTAAAAAAAAAACAAATAAACAATCTGTTAATTTTATCCGACTAACAAACACTTATAATCTACGGAGTACTAATTAAAAATAAAAAAATATTAAATCAATTTTTTTAATTAACATATTATTATTATTATTATTATTTACTTTTACAATTTTACTTGCTTATTATTAAATTAATTCATTAATTATCAAATTAAAGAGATATTATTACATTATTACAATTTATATAACATGCTTAATGTTAAGGGTGCCGCGTGAATATACGGTAAATTAAAAAAATTAGAAGTAGTAGAAGCACGCCGAATTTCACCACACCTTCCTTTCTCTCTTTCTCGAAAATCCTTTTCTAGTCTCTTCTCTTCTCTTTCAATATCACAATTAGGGTTTCCTCTTTCCAACTTATCGTCTTCGATTTCTCCCCCTTTTCTGGTAAGTTTACTCACTTTCTCCCCAATTTCCTGCTTTTACTTTCAATTCGCGTTGTTTACTTCTTTAATTTAGCGTTTCGTAGGTTTAATTTTGTTATGTATACTCTCGTAGAATTGAATTTGTAGCGAGGAATCGGAAACCCTAACCCTAATTTTGACCTGTACTCTAGGTTTTGATTTGGGTTTAAAAAGATGGATGACGCTGAGGGTGTAGGTGTAGGTAGTGGTGGTGGTGATGCGGTGGAGCAGTTCCATCGTAACGAGGCGATCTCCGCTGTAGCGGATGATGGGTTTGGGGAAGAAGATGATGACGACTATGAGGATCTTTATAATGATGTTAATGTTGGAGAAGGGGTGTTGCAATCGTTGAGAAAGAATGAGGATTCAGGGTTTGGAAATGAGGGGGATACGTCGAGGGCTGACCCACCTGTTTCGAACATTCCTCCCGTTCCCTCGACTGTGCCTGAGTCGAATCCTGGTGTTGGGGAGCCGAAGTTTGGGGGAGATGCTGGGTTTAGTGCTGGTAGGGCGGAGGGTGAGTATCAGAATCAAGGGGCTCAACTACCTGCTCAGGTTAATGGAGGGGTGAGTACTGGGCCGGGAAGTGGGGGGCCAGGTATGGGTCGTGGGTATGGAGGAAATGGTAGTGGAAGTGGTGGATTAAGGGTTGAATTAGGGCAAAATTCAAGCAAAGTAGGCAATATAGATGAACAAGCAGTTGGTGGTAATAGTGGTCCAGTCCAGGGATTGAACCAGCCTGCTCCGCCTCATGGGATAAATGTTGGTAGTGTGGGTAATGAGGGAATGGTTAGGCAGGGTGGTCCTGTTGGGAATGTAAATGGGAGTAATGCGGTGCAGATTACTCCGATGGGTGCAGGGGGTGTTGGTGGCGGTGGTGTTGGTGTTGGTGCTGCAGGTAGTGGAGGTGCTATTTTGTTTGTGGGAGATTTGCATTGGTGGACTACTGATGTGGAACTTGAAGCTGAGCTGGTGAAGTATGGGCCTGTTAAGGAGGTGAAATTCTTTGATGAGAAGGCTAGTGGGAAATCAAAAGGTTACTGTCAAGTCGAGTTTTATGACCCTATCGCTGCTTCAAATTGCAAGGAAGGGATGCATGGCCAGGTTTTCAATGGCAGGCCTTGTGTTGTTGCCTTTGCTTCACCGTATAATATTAAGAGGATGGGTGAGGCACAAGTCAATAAGAGTCAGCAGATGAACCAACAAAATCTCTCGCAGCCTAGAAGACCTAATGATCCCGTGGTTAATAAGCCTACTGGCAACAATATTGCGACTGGTGGTAATTACCAAGGCGGGGAGCAAAATAGAAATTTTGGTGGGAGGGGTAACTGGAGAGGTAATCCCCAAGGCATGAATGGTGGTAGAGGGCCCGTAGGTCCAATGAGGAACAGGCCGGTTGGTATGTCTGGTGGTAGAGGGATGATGGTGAATGGCGGCAATGGGTTTGGACAAGGTGGTATGGGGCCAACCCCTCCTTTAATGCACCCTCAAGCCATGATGGGTCAGGGTTTTGATCCTGGCTTTGGGCCAATGGGGCGTATGGGCAACTACGGAGGCTTTCCCGGTGGGCCTACACCTCCATTTCCGGGGATGATGTCTTCTTTCCCACCTGTGGGTAATGTTGGTTTACCTGGTGTGGCGCCTCATGTGAATCCAGCATTCTTTGGTCGAGGTATGCCTATGAATGGGATGGGAGGGATGATGCCCAATGGTGGTGTTGATGGCCCAATGGGTATGTGGTCAGATCCCAACATGGGTTCTTGGCCTGGTGATGAGCATGGTGGTAGAGTTGGTGAGTCGAGTTACAGGGAGGATGCTGTTTCTGAGCACCAGTATGGCGAGGGTAGTCATGATAGGAGTGGTTGGCAGAATCCTGCGAAAGAGAAGGAGAAGACGTCTGAAAGGGATTTTTCTGGATCTTCTGATAGGAGGTACCGAGATGAGAGGGAACCTGGCTATGATATGGATATGCCTAGGGAGAAAGATGCGAGCCATGACCTGGACTGGCAAGAGAAAGGACATCGTAATGAAAGAGATGGCCGTGATCGCGATAGGTCACGTGACCGTGGCCGTGATCGTGAACAGTCTCGTGACCGTGGCCGTGACCGTGAACCGTCTCGTGATCGTGATCGAGAACGGGAACGAGACAGGGACAGGGACCGTTACAGAGAAGACCGTGATAGATATGCTGATCATCATAGGCACAGAGAACGTGAAGCAGACTATGATGAAGGATGGGATAGGGGCCGATCATCAAGGACTCACAGTAAATCCCGCGTTGCTCATGAAGAAGAGCGCTCCAGATCACGAGATGCTGATTACGGGAAAAGGCGGCGTATAACATCCGAGTAGGACATGAACTGTCAACTTTTCATCTTTATTCAGAAGGTGAGCTTGTTAAGTATGATCTCATGTTTTATCCTTGTTCATTTTATGTCTAATTCATGTTTATTTATATTTTTGCCTGGTTCACACATTGTTGACCGCTAACAGTTTGAGCTTCCATTGCACACTTTGGGGTTCTAATAAACTTAAATATACATATTTTCATACTTCTCAGGACGTACTTTTAATGTTGCACTTGCAATTGCATAACGATCATGATAGTATAACAGTCACACTATAATTGATCCTTTTATTTTGTATCCATCTATAAGCTTTTTGGTAAATGATGAAATCAACTATAACCCTCTTAGATGCTTTTATTTAGAATAGTTCGTAGTGTAAACTGTCATCCAGCATATCTATTTTGACCATATATTCTTAGCTGACGTTAAGTTACGATGGAAAATGACTCACTAAACCTGTTTTTTTTAATTGTGAAATACCCTGTCATTCGATGCAATTCTCACTGTAGCTCATCCGTAAATATCCTCTTTATGTTTCTAACACATGGTAAGGTAGTGTACATCCCGCTTGCCTACAATTTATGGGGGTCATTTAGGATTCAGGTACTGTTGTTGTATCTTGTATTCTTGTGAGAGGTTCTCTAGTAGTGCAATGGTGTGTACTTTGTAGTTTCCAATCTTTAAGAAAAGGAGATTTTTTTATTTGATTACTGGGAAAAATGGTATCGTGAAATCTTGAGAGAGGTTCTCTAGTAGTGTTTTTGTGAATAAAGCATGACGTTAGGTACTCCGTATTTGGTGAGAAATCGTTTCCTAATATTGGGAGCTCATCTTGCCAAGGTTACGTGTAAGATGTTTTACAGTTTTTGTCTATATTACTCCCGACTCTTCTAATTTCCTCGCGTACCCGTGTCCGACGCTCGACACTCGGATACGGTATGACACTTGGACACATTTTAGACCAAAATATGAATATTTTTCAATAAAATAACCGAGTCCGACACTTAGACACATACCCGTGTCGATACTTCTAAACGAGTCTGAGTAACATAGGTTTTAGTTGCCTGGATATATTCTGTTTTACATCATCCTTGTCTTCGCTGTGCTTGAACAAGTTTGAATGGCTGCATCATTTAGTTATTTCACACTACAGCTGACTGCTGTAGTGAATTTTGCACATTTAGTGAATTTTGAAGTCGTTATCGTAGTTGCAGACTTGATTAAAACTGTCATTATCGGAGTTGTCATAAGATTTCTTCTGATGGTGTTGAAAGAAGGTATGAATGTGCTCCGATGATCATAAATAAGATATATTCTTTTTCGTCATTTCTCGGAGGGGGTTTCATCTTCCTGCAGACGGTCTTTTGAGCCTTTTTATCGAAATTTTTGCATAAACCTTAAGTACCTTTCTTTGCTTTACTGTTTTTTTATTTCTTGTTTTCGAACTCGTTTGTCTTTGTATTGGGTTTTTCCCACGTCTTTCCACCAAAAAAAATAAATAAATTATGCTCAACACCATCCACACGCTCAACAACCAACGTTTGAGAAATGTACTTTCTGTATTTATCTAATTAGCTCCGTGTTTGTAGTTCTTGAAGGCAACTGTCTCAGAGACGGAAGGTTAGACCGATAAGCTTATGAGAGAAGAGTCGTGAACCCGACTTTCTACAATTTCCAAGCTGAAGTCATGTATGGTGGCGACTCCTTGCAAATTTCCAGTTCACCTCTTTACCCTCTACTCCTTAGCTGTCTTTTGCATTGTATTTTCTCGCTACTTTTCATCGAAACCAAGGAAAAATTATGGTCTTGTGGTAACTTATTCTAGAGAATTGTTGTTCCAATACTATGTAATAGGATTTAGCTTTCGAAGTTTGTTTCATGTATGCGCGCTTCTTTTGCTTGGATAATTTGTTGTATCATTTCGTGAACCCTCCCCTGTTTGGTGTATCTTCGACTGGCTCTAGCTTGCTGTTCATATCGTCTACCGTCTACCGCCAATTTGGTTCTTCTGTACAAAGTTGTAGGACTATAGAGAGATGTAGATGATCTATCTTTTGTGTACATAGTTGTAGGATTGTAAAGAGATGTAGATCGATGTTTGGTGTACATAGTTATTATAGGTTTGTAGCGAATCTGTCCATTTTTTCAATACAAAATTTTGGTATTTCGGGATCATTGTGCATTCCCTTTTCACTAGTAGTGGTTGGTTTGTGTCGTCCCTCGGTATTTATTGTAAAGGTGAACAATGAAACGGAGATTTGTTCTCGCCCACCATCGTGGTGTGGGCGGTAAGCAATGACCATAGTGAACTTGTCGCGACTTTGAAAGGAAGAAGGAAGACCTGGTTATGGTTGGTAGTCGGAAAGCCAATCGATCAAACTAGTTATAGGTCACTTGTTTAAGACGGGTTAACATATGGCAAGCTGTCTAGGAAATGTCGAAAGTTGTCTTTGTTTTGTCTTTGTTAACATCATGTGGGTAGTGTTTGAACCGTTTTGAGTGGCAAGCTGCTTAAGAAATGTTGAAAATTTTCTTTATTTTATCTATGTTAGCATCTTGTAATAGTATCTGGAGTAATTCTCTTGTGAGACGGTCTCATCCCGTAATGCCTTAGAAATGTCGAAATTTTTCTTTATTTTATCTATGTTAGCATCATGTAATAGTATTTGGAGTAATTCTCTTGTGAGACGGTCTCATCCCGTGCTTTTTGCGAAATGTGACCATTTTTTGATAAAAAGTATTCATTTATTCATAAATAGTGACCATTTTTGTTTTGTCTTTGTTAACATCATGTTGTAGTGTTTGAACCGTTTTGAGTGGCAAGCTGTCTAAGAAATGTCGAAAATTTTCTTTATTTTATCTATGTTAGCATAATGTAATAGCATTTGAAGTAATTTTCTTGTGAGACGGTCTCATCCCGTGCTATTTTGCGAAATGTGACCATTTTTTAATAAAAAAGTGTCCATTTATTCATAAATAGTGACCATTTTGAAAAGATAAGTAATTTTTTAACCAAAAAAGTGGTCACTATATAATTAAAAGTGATAATTATTTATAAAAAAATGGTTACCTTTTCAGTGATAGTAGGTGCGACCGTCATAAAGTAAAATTTGTGTAGTATTTAATCCGTTTTAAGATTTAAGACGGATTTTACCAAACTTACTGTATTTAGTAAGACTAACGAATGCACCATTTTGAGTGGAATAAAGCCACCTTTGAGTAGGAGACACGAGTGTCCTTTTGGAAGAACAAAGTTGCTGAAAAAGTAGTCTTAATAATAATAATGATACGATTTGGGAAAAAAACACATCCTCGTGAAAATAAGATATGAGTATCCTATACTTCATACTTGTACCAAGTACGGAGTATCCATCTTACTGTTCTTAGAATAGCATTTAGCGACACAAAATCTTGTTTCAGACGGTCATTTTTCGTGTGAAATTTTAGACGAAAATATGTGATTATTTTATGGTTATGTAATGACAATAGTATACTCAATGTTACAGTTTAGGATAACTGTTTTGTAATAGTGCTAATATTTTACGGGAAAACGATTACAAAATCTTACTACCTCCATTCATATCCACTTTGCATGTTTACTTTTTCACATTTGTCAACACACGTTTTACGTGGTAAATATCTTTAGTTACGTGTTTGTAAAAATTCTAAAATTTATATATTTTTAATGTACTCGTCAAGACGAATTAAACCAGATCATATATGAATATATTTTCTCTTACGTATTAGGAGAAAATTGAAATTTAATGTTCACTTGTGAATAATGTACAAAATAGAAATATGCAAATTGGATATAAATGGAGGGAGTTTTTTATTGCTTTGGACTAAATGACTCGTCCGAAGCAAGACCAGCGAGCTAGTTTGGCAATAGTTGATATATAGTTTTGAACTTTGTGTCCTAACACATCTTACTCAATAGTTGATGAATAGTTTTGAACTTTGTGTCGTTCGCACATCTTACTTTCTCATCTCATTCCACTATCTCGGATAGTTTATACTACCTCCATTCAAATCCAAATGGTACTTTTGCTTTTTTGACACTATTTACAAATCAACGTTCGGTATCAATTTTCTCCTAATACGTAAGAGAAAATATACTCATGCGGGATCTTGTTTGATACGTCTTCATGAGTACATTGAAAATATCTAATTTTTATAATTTTTGCGAATACGTAGCTAAAGATATTTAGCACGTAAAACGTGCGTTGGCAAACGTGAAAAAGCAAAGGTGCAAAGTGGATATGAATGGAGGGAGTACTTTTCTTTTTTGATTGTTTTGGTCAACAATTTACGTCTTTATTAGTAATTTTAGCTTCTTTGTACCTTGCTTAAGTATTATGTAAATATTTCAAGACGACTATATTGTTAAAGAAAGTTTTGAATAGAATACCAAATATTGTTTCAAGATTACCTTTAGCTTAGGATTACTTATCAAACGTCTCGAAAAAAAAGTCTTAGTATAGTCGATGTGACGATGTTCCAGTTGGTTAATCAATTGAGATCTATATTAATTTTTGAGTCGCCAAACTTAAGTCAAGAATTTCAATAATACATTTGCATAAAATAGTACCGTCGAGGCATCGACCGCATCATCCCTCCTGCAACCCCGACCACTCCGAAGTCCGAAAAAACACAAGCAATCCTCCACCAATGCCAAACCCTACTTGCCAATGCCACAACCCCTTCGCCACTTTAGGAGAACGCTTCAATAACAATACCACATACATCTCTTTCATATAAAGATAACTAACTTTTCTTTCTTTCATATAAACGTAAATAAATAAATAAAAATCCGAAAACACGTTCCACAACCCGTAACATCAATAATAACACCATTCAAAAATCAAAACCATTATACACAATATCGCGATTGCTATCATTATCATCATCATCACTATCGTTACCACATTTTATATACTTTTGCATATCCCTTTCGATCCGAAATTATCAAATGGTAGTAACTAGTAAACACTCCATCACCTCATAACCATTATCCAAAATCACTAATTAAAAATCCTATCTTCAGCCGCCCATAAAGTAAAGTAAAATAAAATCACTCCCCACTCAAATTTTAATTTTAATTTTACTTGCATCATCATCAATTATTAACATCTTCAACACTTTCACAATTAGTTTAATATAATATATATAATATTTATATAGATCAATTTCTTTTTACTATTTCCAAATCATGTCAAACATTTTGAAAATTGTAGAATCTAAACATATAATCGTCGTCGTCATCATTTCCATACGTTTGTTCAGAATTCAAAATTCTCAAGACGGAATTTGAACAATCGTAGATGAATCGAGGGAGTACTAGTTAAGAGAGAGTAGTAACCAACCGATACCAAATGGTTTATCTAGATCCATAGCCGTGACCTCCATAGACATGACCACCAACGCCGCCGCCACCACCACCTTGACCAATAGCGTGCCCCATCATAACTACACCGTTACTACCGCCGCCATTTCCGTAACCACCGCCACCAGTACCACTCCCTTGAACAGGATTCCCGGTCCGCTCACCTTCCAGCTCTCTGAACCTCTGCAAGTAAATCTTCAAAGGCTCGACATAATCCTCGAATCCAAGCGTAGTCATAGCCCATAGTAAATCATCGCCATTGATAGTCTTTCGCTTCTCTCTTTGACACTTGTCAGAGGCTTCTCCCGTGATGAAGCTGATGAACTCGGATACACACTCCTGAACTGTTTCCTTCGCGTCCTTGGATATCTTCGCGTTTGCAGGGAGCGCTTTCTTCATTATTCTGCTCACGTTCGCTATTGGCAGGAACCTGTCTTGCTCCTTGGGTGACGACAAGTGATGGCCGCCTTCTCCGTGGTTTCTCCCTCCCGAGTCATTGTCCGAGTCCGCCATGAATCAAATCACTGATCAACTCGATATACTAATTCGAAATTTGATGCTTCAATCTGTAACTCAGCACTGAAATACAAAATGTGTTATTAACAAGCTCGTCGATCATCCGAAAATTTTAAAACTACTGAAAATGTAAATTACTTTAATTATTTGGAAATCAACATTAATAAGTCCGACTACGACTTTACGGAACATTTCCTTCAGTTTTTGAGTAGTTGATTCGAAAAAATTGAAGTGATGTGCATCGTCAAATCAATTATACTCGTCAAAACATACAGAATTCACGGAGAACTGACAGCATATATTAAAAACAGTGGATAATCATCAACGGAAACCCTAACTAGCGACTTCGACAAAAATCGAAGTTATTCGCCATTGTTAATCCATCAAAACTCGTACAAGAAAACACACAGTGAAGATTACAAGACATTACACCTTACTAGCTAATAATCAACAGAATGCAGAAAATCGGAACACACAAAAATCTCGAGCAATAATCATTCCACAAAGTATGCACATAACGCAAAAATCGCTGATAAACTACGCGAAATCGAACAGCAATGGAAGTTCAAACAGCATAACTTTAAAACAGCGAATAATCAACAATGAAAGCTCGAACAGCAATTCCTCATGAACTGAACGCAAAAAAATCAGATGATAAACTCACGCGAAATAGAAATCGATCGAAATTCGTCGAAAACATACCTTAAATGAGAAGTAGTGAATAATCAACAAAAGAAGACGAAAAATCAGTGAACAACGAATCTGGAACAGTAATAACTCCTGGAGAGCTTCATACACCGCAACAATGGCGGAAAAGCGGGAAATTCAAGGAGTAAGACGGAGAGAAGAGAAGGCAGGAGGCGGGTGTAGTGTGTTCGTTAAGATATTTGTGAGGAGAGAGAAAGAGAGGGAGAGGGTGATATATAAATGAGAAGATATTTTTAAAGGAGGGTACGTGGAAGCTTCTAGGCCGTTCTTTGGAGATAAGAAAAGGTGTGTTTAGGGAAGAGATTCTAGCCATTGGATTGGTCCACGTATGTTTGAATCTAATCTGTACCGTCCATGTCGCATCTTTTGCCACGTGGGTGGATAAGATTGGTAGATTGTGTTTAAATCGCCTTTTTTCGGTCCACTTCGAAATTACTTCTACAAATTAGACCAGTCAAACGGGTCGAATAATCGGGTTACGAGTCGGGTAGATACAAATTCCGGTATAATACGGGTCGGATTTATTCGCCTGGGATAAAATGGTTTGAATTTCAAGATTTTTTTATCCCGGGACTCCGTCGGCCTAGAAAATGTGGATAATAACCTTTAAAATTGGTCCTTTTTTGCCATTTTAGAGCCCATAATATTTTTCCTTAATCTTTGTCAATAGGCTCATTATATCATATAATAAATACGGTATGCTCATATTTTTCCCAAAACAACATAAAATAGAGTATAATTCTTATTTTGTTTTTTTCAAACACGGCTTTTAAAATAATCTTAGAACCTCTAAGTGTATTTATTTTTAACCGTAGGTCAATTTTAACATCTTGAGTCATTTTTATACGGTATTAAGGTCTTATGGTGCAAATTTCGAGATTGTTTATCCCCGGACTCCGTCGGCCTAAAAAACGTGGTTAATAACCTTCAAAATCGGCTGTTTTTCCCATTTTAGAGCCCATAATGTTTTTTCTTGAATATTTGTCTATAGAGTCATTATATCTTATAATAAATATCAGATAGTCAGATTTTCTCAAAACAACATTGAAAAGAGTATAAATTTTATTTTGTTTATTTCAAATACAACCTTTAAAATAATCATATCTTCTACCTTACTAAAATATGGGTAACACAAGTTACTATTCATTATGACTAGTAACTTATTTTTTGTCTTTTATTGTATTTGGACCTTGTGATAAAAAATGCACTCACTTTTTTGGGCAGTATGATCAAACAATTTCAATATCAAAAGGCAGGTTTCCAACATACAACTTAGCATCCTCGAGAGGTTGAGAAAACCCGTATTCGGTTCCGAAACCAGAAGCTTGAGGTTCAACACATCATGTAAGCGTTAGAAATAGGACGTCGATTAATAATATATGTAGTGGGTGTGAATGCATCAAATGACCCAAATTCATTATATTGTATTGAGATTGATGGATGGGTATTCATATACCACATGATGTGGGCTAAATTGATGCAGTCACGCCCACTACATATATTATTAATCAACGTCCTATTTCTAACGCTTATTTTAAGACAATACTCGTTTAATATAGTAATTTAAACCTTATTATATTATATGTATGACAAAAAAAATATTCTACACTCAATTTAAGACAATACTCGTTTAATAATCATTTAAACTTTATTATATTATACGTAAGAGTACGACAAAAACAAAATATATTCTACGCTCAATTTACGACAATACTCGTTTAATAGTCATTTAGTCCTTATTATATTATACGCTCAATTTAAGACAAGTTACTACTCATAATGAATAATAACTTTTCTACTCTACTTTCATTGGTGGTATTTCATGGACTGTGTTTATTTGAAGTTTTCTTACTTTTATTTCACTCATCTTTCATGGGTCGTGTTTCTTTAGGCCTTTCTTACTTTTATTTGGATTGCCTTTGGTGTCACTAATTAACACTTTAACAGTACTGCTCTTTGTGTTCCACAACTACGTTGTCACATTTGTCTTGTTCCCTCATATATCATATTCACAATACTGCTCTATCTTTTCCACAACTACATCTCCCCTCAATTATTCACACAATTTTTTTTTACTTTTTTATTGATGGGAGACACTGATCGACATAATCATTATATTTGTATTATTCTCGTGTTCTTTTGTTATATTTAGGTGGTTACGAAGTTGTGTACATGATTGACGGAGAGAATCACAGTTATTTATTCATCAAATTTCTTGTAGTTTACATTTAATTTTGGCCTTTAAATTTCATCACTCTTTTCCCCTTGAAAAACCCACAATTTCATCTTCATTTTCCCCAGGAATTTGTATATTAACTTGTCGTTCGAGACAAAGTACAAGTTGTCAATATATGAATTTTAGGACTATTTACTAGGTAAGGCCATCTGGGTATCGCTCCTTTTGATATGATGTTTCATTTTTCATTTAGGTTTGTTCTATTTTCGGTTAATCATCTTATTTTCATGAAAAAGTTTAATTCATTTTGGTGTTTTAGTAATAATAATAATATTGTAAAAATTGAGATCTATTTTTCATTGGTTTGTTCTATTTTGGACTTTCATAATGTTATTTTCAAAACTCTATTTTATCTAATCATTTATCCTTTTATTATTTATTTGGTTTCCAGGGGCTAGATTGACTAGGCTTTGACAGAAGGAGTTGATATATTGAAGCGGGTCCCATCATAAGGGTTTGCAGAATGCGCACGATGGTTCAATTCATCTCAGAGAAAATACAAGCATATACGCCCACCCGACATATTTGGAAGTTATGAACAATAACCAGAGACCTAAATTTGAAATAGCTTGTAATTGGCGATTAGGACCGAGCCGATTGCGGTAATCTGATAGATGTTCAATTCCTTTAGCACCGTTATTTCATGGTGTCAATCTTGTAAATTACTCTTATGATGATGAAAACTACACTTTGTGTTATAATTGAGCAATGAAATTGATAATGATCTTTTTAGCGAGGAATCGAACAACATTATAATATAAATTATCCAATTTCATATTCCAACTTAGCCACCAATAAAATTAGAATTATTTGCACCAAAATTAAATAAAGACAAGAAAATTAAATACTATTACCCCGAAAATTCCTAAACTTCTATTGAGAGGAAAAAATAAAAGTGAAAACAATTACTATATATCTCTTATAAATAGTGGGATCCGATTTACAAACAGAGAACAAAACTTACATTTGTTTTATTCATAGAGGGAAACTCAAAGTGACAATCATCCATCAAACCCAAAATCGTAAGATAATATGATAATTCTTAAGCCATTATCCATTGAAAAAGAACGAAAATATCATAATGATTTGATAGGAATCATTAAATAATTACTCCCCAAAAATCTTGATCCAGAGCTTCACATGGTGCAAGTTTACATAGAAACGAGAGATATCGATATGGTTTGCCAGGTTTTGTTCAAATGACGGGGGAAGAGGCTTAAGTGAGACAATGAAGGGAGATATCGATATGGTCTGCCAGGTTTTGTTCAAATGACGGGGAGACGGAGGATGATATTATTTTAGACATACGACCATTGGTGGGATAAAGGAAATGAAATCGTGTGTGCGTAGTTCGGTTCAGATTAAGGGTGGCGAAGGGTGTTGGATAGAAGGGAGAAGGATGAGGGTGAGGATGAGGCAAAAGAAAATGGGAAAAAAGAGGAGATTGTATAGGAAATGCAAGGAGATACTAAGATGGCGGGAGAGAGAACAATGGACTAATTAAGAGAAAAAGTAATTGAAGTACGATGATAGTTCTGAAACCCACTAATTTCAATAATTCAAAAGTTAGTTATTCATAACTTTGGAAAGTTTTGTAAGATTTAAGTATTTTTTTTTTAAAAAAATAAATAAAAAGGTTGATTGCAAACATAGAAAATTGTGTAATGTGGTTACAGAACGAAACCTTCTATGGAACAATAACGATTACGGACCACATTACACAATCTTATTGTTTTTTTCTAACCTATTGAAATTTTGGAGTGTGACGGGTGAGAAGGAGAAAGGCGAGGGTGGTTTCGATTGGGTAAAAGTCTAGATTATATATGCATAATTACTTTTTTCTTCGATATGAAATTTTGCGAAGGAAGCTAAGTTGAAAAAGAAGGGAAATGAAAGATAAGGAGAAAGAGAGGCTAGAAGTAAAGGAAAATGGAAACAGAGGCAGGACGGGACGTATAAGACAGGGTAAGAGGAGAATCCAACTCCAAGGAGAAGGCGCTAAGGAAAAGGATGAGCTAGAAAGAGAACTCATTTGACCTTCAAACATAGAAAATTGTGTTATGTGGTTACAGAACGAAACCTTCTATGGAACAATAACGATTACAGACGTCGCTATACGTCACTAAAGCAACCAAGATAATAACCAATTTTGACGGTACAACAAACAACAATACAACATGCATAAAACAATACTAATTATAATAGATGAGCCACACTATCTTGGGGTATGGCGCGCAAAGCGCGCCATACAACAACTAGTAGCATGTAAATGTGTCTATTTTAAATCGTATGTCAATTTTAACACTCTGAGTCATTTTTATATGGTATCAGGGTAATATGGTGCAAATTTCGAGATTGTTTATCCCGGGACTCCGTCGGCCTAAAAAACGTGGATAATAACCTTCAAAATCGGCTGTTTTTGACCATTTTAGAACCCATAATTTTTTTTCTTGAATCTCTGTCTATATGCTCATTATATTTTATAATAAATACTGGATGCTCAGATCTTCTCAAAACAACATTGAATTGAGTATAAATCTTATTTTGTTTAATTCAAATAAAACCTTTAAAATAATCTTATAGCTTGTGAATGTGTCTATTTTAAACCGTATGTCAATTTTAACACGCTGAATCATTTTTATATGATATCAAGATAATATGGTGCGAATTCGAGATTATTTATCTCGGTACTCCGTCGGCCTAAAAAACGTGGATAATAACTTTCAAAATCGACTGCTTTTGGCCATTTTAGAGCCCATTATTATTTTTTTCTTAATTTTTGTTTATAGGCTCATTTTATCAATAAAAAATACCGGATGGTCAGATTTTTCCCAAAACAACATTGAATAATATAAATATTATTTTGTCTTTTTCAAACACAACTTTTAAAATAATCTTAGAACCTCTAAGTGTCTTTATTTTAAACTGTATGTCAATTTTAACACCCTGAGTCATTTTTATATGGTATTCATGTTTTATGGTTCGACTTTCGAGATTGTTTATCCCGGGACTCTGTCGGCCTAAAAAAACGTGGATAATAACTTTCAAAATCGGCTGTTTTTAGCTATTTTAAAACCCATAATGTTTTTTTTAAATCTTTGTCAATACAGTCATTATATATATTTGATAATAAATACTACTAGTCTGTACTAGATACTCAAATTTTCTCAAAACAACATTGAAAAGAGTATAAATCTTATTTTGTTTATTTCCAATACAACCTTTAAAATAATTTTTTAGTCTGTAAATGTGTATTTTAAACCGTATGTCAATTTTAACACCCTGAGTCATTTTTATATAGTATCAAGGTAGTATGATGCGAATTTCAAGATTGTTTATCCCGGGACTCCGTCGGCCTAAAAAACGTGGAAAATAACCTTCAAAATCGGCTGTTTTTGGCAAATTTGGAACCCATATATTTTTTTTCTTGAATCTTCGTCTATTGGCTCATTATATTTTATAATAAATACTGGATGCTCAGATTTTTTCAAAACACCATTGAATAGAGTGCAAATGTTATTTTATTTATTTCTTCAAATACAAACATTAAAATAATTTTATAGCTTGTAAATCTGTCTATTTTAAACCACATGTCAATTTTAACACCCTGAGTCATTTTTATATGCTATCAAGATAATATGGTGCGAATTTCGAGATTATTTATCTCGGGACTCCGTCGGCCTAAAAAACGTGGATAATAACCTTCAAAATCGCTTCTTTTTGGCCATTTTAGAGCCCATACTTTTTTTTTGTTGAATCATTGTCTATAGGCTCATTAAATCATAAAAGAAATACCGGATGCTCAGATTTTCTCAAAACAACATAGAATAAGGTATAAATCTTATATTGTCTTTTTCAAACACGACTACTTTTAAAATAATCTTGACCTCTAAGTGTTTCATTTATAACCGTATGTCAATTTTAACACCCTGAGTCATTTTTATATGGTATTCAGGTTTTATGGTTCGAATTTCGAGATTGCTTATCCCGGCACTCCGTTGGCATAAAATACGTGGATAATAACCTTCAAAATCGGTTGTTTTTAGTCATTTTAAAACCCATAATGTTTTTTCTTGAATCTTTGTCTATAGAGTCATTATATCTTAAAATAAATACTAGATACTCAGATTTTCTCAAAACAACATTGAAAAGAGTAAAAATCTTACTTTGTTTATTTCAAATACAACCTTTAAAATAATCTTATAGCCTGTAAATGTATCTATTTTAAACCGTATGTCAATTTTAACACCCTGAGTCATTTTTATATGGTATCAAGGTAATATGGTGCGAATTTCGAGATTGTTTATCTCGGACTCCGTCGGCCTAAAAAACGTGCATAATAACCTTCAAAATCGACTGTTTTTTGCCATTTTAGAACTCATTGTTTTCTTGAATCTTTGTATATAGGCTCATTATAACTTATAATAAATAATGGATGCTCAAATTTTCTCAAAATAACATTAAATAAAGTATAAATCTTATTTTGATTATTTTATGAAGGTTTTATGGTGCGAATTTTGAGATTGTTTATCTCGAGGCTTCGTGGGCCTAAAAAACGTGGATAATAACCTTAAAAATCGTCTGTTTTTGGCCATTTTAGAACCCATAAATTTTTTTTTCTTGAATCTTTGTCTATAGGCTAATTATATCTTTGAACAAATACTGGATGCTCTAATTTTCTCAAAACAACATTGAATTGAGTATAAGTTAAATATGTAACGGTCTCACATGAATTTACATAAATTTCTAATAATCGAACAAGGAAGTCGTACTCCATAATTAGTTCAAATTCAGGAATCTGTTTCCAGGCAAAAAATATACTCCCTCCTACTCGGGATAACCTTCCTTATTAAGAGGTATACAATGCCGGAAAAATGGGGTTGCGCAATCGATCAGCATGAGTGAAGTTAATGATGTTCCTGAAGTCAACATTGATGAAAAACATAAGGCAAAGCCTGTTTGGAAAGCAGATGAAAATGGCAGGATACACTGCCCACCAGTGGAATATAAAGGGTGTAGCGGGTAGATTCTTGAATTGAAGTCTTTCTTGTCTAAAAATTGAGTTTCAGATTTGGTAAATAAAGTGGAGAAGATAGTAATTTCTTCTGAAGAAGACGGTCTACCCAATGCTCCACATAAATAATCCGTGTTTGATATAGTCTCATGCTCTAAGTTACACAAATGTGCCTTTAGAGAGAGTTGCAACGACAATTACTTGCATTATCCAGTCGCTAGGAACATTAAACAAGGCGATTTGAAACAATTCCATCATCATTGGGCCCATGGAGAACGAACCAGTAATTGCACATTACATATTCTTTGATACTCCGTATTTTACACAAATATGGAATATGATACAAACTTCAGATCGCCTTGCTTAATGTCCCTGACGCCTGGATGATACAAGTAATTGTCGTTGCAACTCTCTCTCTAAAGACACATTTCTGTAACTTAGACCATGAGACTATATCAAACACCGATGATTTAAGGAGCATTGGGTAAACCGTCTTCTTCAGAAGAAATTACTATTTTCTCCACTTTATTCACCAAATCTGAAACTCGATTTTTAGACAAAAAAAAAAAGACTTCAATTCAGAACCTGCCCGCCACACCCTTTATATGCCACACCCTTTATATTCCACTGGTGGGCAATGTATCCGGCCATTTTCATCTGCTTTCCAAACAGGCTTTGCCTTCTATTTTTCATCAATGTCGACTTCAGGAACATCATTACCTTCACTCATGTTGTTCGATTGCGCAAGCCCAAGACATCTTTCACCATGACCATCCTCTCTCTGAACATGAACATATTCCATGATGACGTCTTCAAAATCTTGCAGTTTTTCAGCACGAATTTCCCGGGAACACGTGAGACAAAGATCATATGAACAACCAGGGAAACTTCTGTGGTAATCTACGATAGATGTTCTGCAGTTGTTACTGCGTATACGTTCGTCAGTCGTCACTATCGCAAACTCCCATTGGAATGTTTACGTCACGAACTAATACGTCGCCATTGATTACGTCAACAACAACATCTAATTCCATGGATACGTCGCCATTGATTACGCCATTGATTTGTTCTCCAACTGCCTCATGTTTAATATTATTGACATCTAAATCCATGGAACTTTGTATAATTTGCTCAGCAAAAGCAGAATCTTGCATGAATAATGAATAGTTTAACCGCAAGAGAATACACAAATTCTCGTTTGTGACGGCGGTACCCGTCACAAGTACTCGTCACAAACTTGTCACGGTATGAAAGGTGCCCCTCTCCCTTTTTCTGAGAGGTCACAAGCTTGTGACGGGATTAGTCCGTGCAAGCAAGACCTGCTGGAGAGAATGTGAAAACAGGGAATTTAGTAAATTAGGGTTTGTGAGAGTAATAAAAAGGCGGATTCCCTTGTGACGGACTTCGTCACAAGCTTACAACGGGTCAAATACTACAATGTCGGTGGATAAGACAAATTTGTTACTGTTAGATATTGTACTTTTGTTTTATCTCTCATATATGGATATTACTTTACAACGGGTCAAATAGTACAATGTTTGTGGATAAGACAAATCAATTTGCTACTGTTAGATATTCTACTTTTGTTTCATCTCTCATATATGGGTATTATATTGTGTTTTACATTTGCTATAATCAAGTTATTTTTTCATAATAATTAGTTTGTAACATTAAACATTCGGTGGGATTATATTGGGATACGGCTCAAATTTATATCCATATTGTATGAACGCAAATTCTCATTGAAGAACATCATCTGTCACAAGCTGAAAACGGATGTTAGCCTTCACACATCATTCAAGTGGCAGTATCCATGAGATGTTCATTGCTCAATTTCCACTTGCTTTATTGTGAAAGGAATCTATTCATCCTCAACTTGTGACATCATGCAAGTGGCCGTATCCGTGAGATGCTCAATTTCCACTTGCTTTATTAGAGGAGAAATTTATCGGTTTCCAACTTATAACGAATATTATCCTTCACAACTCACAACCAACTCTTTATTGTTTGAATATGAAATGTCTTTATTTTTTCTCTCCATTTCCTCTAATACAACAATATTAAAGTATTATCTATTCTCCACCTCACCAAATAATCAATTTAGAACAAAGTCTCGGTAAGACCATTCCCAAGCAACAAATCAATTTAATCGATTCAATTGCATATTAGGCCTTAATCTTCCCTTATTCAGCTTGACTCACTTAAACCCTCCCAAGCAGAAAGTCACGACTTAGGTCAATAACCCAACCACTATTTTAGTTTTTTTTTTTTTTTTGCTTTTTCTTAAATATTTGGAACCAATTACAACATGCCACGTATTAGGTGAATTGCTGGGTCAATTTAGGTCGATTTGTGATTCAATTCGACTTGAGTTAATCCTAATTTATTTCTTAATTACAATTAACTTGACTCGACTCCCTATCGACCTTGCTTGAGGATGATCTAAGGTAATGGAATAAAATAAAAAGAAATGGAAAAAATCGCTCATATTTTATATCCCCAATATTTCAATATGAATCCTCTTCTTTTATATTAGCAACACAAACACACGGTTTCGAGTTACCCTTACCCTTAGACCATTACTCTTTCGCCCCGCTGAGGTGAATTCCCGGGCACGACTTTCAACACTAGTGCTCAACGAGTTTACCAACTAAACAAACTTCGCTCTACTCAACCACAAACGTAGCATGAGCAATTAAATTTACATCAGAGTCGACAAAACTACAAAAAGACGAGTTCATATCCAAAAAGCCTCAAATAAAACGCTACAAAGTACAAGTTTATGAATGGTTTTACATCACAGCAGCATCATGCGCCAAAGTTTAAACGGTTTTTTACTAGCACGCTAATCCTGCAGAGGCGGCCTAGTTTTCTCACCGAAATATTATAAACAGTCAATAAATTACAGCTACTTGTACAGAGATCGTCAGATACACTAATCGACATGAAACACAGTTAAAAGTTAATGCTACTATCTATTTCCGCTTTCCCTCACACGAGGGAAAGCGGGCAAAAGGAGGGGAAGCATGGTAATTACATCCTATTACACCAATTGTCTATCCTCTCCGGTAAATCAGGCTTTCACCCGTTTAGCAGCCGGAGCTTCGTCCTTTTCAGCATCGTCCTCCTCGTCTTCCTCGTCATCATCGTCGTCGTCCGCTTCATCGGCTAATTTTGTGAGTTCATCCTGTATCATAATCTTGATTGCTGATTTTTTGGGTGCAAGATCTGTACTGAACTGCTTGGCTGCAGTATTCGCAGATTAACGTTAATAATACGACAATTGTTGACATTGCCTTAACCATTTAGATACAAAAGTAGTAGGGGTGGGTTAGGTAGCACCAAAAGGACACGGACACGACAGGGGACACGGCATCCCATGAAATTTAGAACACGGGACACGGCATTTAAATAAAATAAAATATATATTTTATGATTATAAATAACGTATAATTTTATTTTTATCATGTATTTGAAACTAAATCTCATTTTTACACCCAAAATTATCTTCTAATCGATCTTTTTTAAAATTTCATTATTCGTCTAAACTATAATATGTTTAGCCATGTGTCCAATGAGTGTCAGGTGTACGAGTGTCGGACACGGGACGTCTAATTAAGAGAAGTGTCCGTGCAACCTAGGGGGTGGGAAGGCAAAGCGAGGGAGCGGAAGAGGAACGTTGGGTGTTTTTCCCAAAAATTAGGTTGTGTTTGAAGAATTTTTTATTTGGCTTATACTATGACGGAAAATGGTTACCTCAACAGCTCAATCCCAATTTGCTAATCAAACAAGGGAGATTGAAATAGTTTCCTTCCTTTCCCTCTCGTTATAAATTCCCACATTCAGATGAAACGTTAAGATACGGATGTCGGAATGGCAAGTATACGATGGACGTATGAAGTATCTCTTACGAGACGATCTCGCTCATGAGACTAACCTAAATATTTATGCATGCGTTTAATTGTACGATCAATTGACTAATCTAATAAGTAAGACCATCATATAAAATTTCCGGTCGTACATAAGAGGTCCGCTCAATCGCTCATACAAGTGGTTGTATTTCACAGGGAATAATAAAAGGAAAGAGGACGTACCAAGTTGCTTCAGAATATCTGTGAACGTTGCCTGCACGGAGTTCAAGATGAGAATCAAATTTTAGTATTAGCTAAAAGATGACCATTAACAGAATGCAGGAAAAGGAACAATGATGATGGATTCTCACCGTATTGAAGTCGACTTCTTTAAGAATATCACATATTGCCTGCCTTAGTTCATCATCGCTCGGCTTTGATTTATCTTCTTTTGGCTTCTCCTTTGCTTTCACGGCCTTTGAACCTTCAGAATAACACATAGCAAGACTAAGTAAAACGAAGGACAACCAGAAAGCAGTAATTTTACAAAAAAACAGCACCACGATTTTTTTATTCAGTTCCGTAATGTTCTTCTGTTACTGAAAATAACTTTTCCTTGATACGACAAATGTAGCTTGGGGGGTAAGAGGGGTCGGATGTACGCAGCACAAAGAGGCCGTTTCCGAGTGACCCAAGATGAAAACTGGGTCAAGAACTGCATATAGATACTCGCCGACATTTTTAAAGCATTGACAAATATGATGCTCTGAGTGCAAATACTTACCAGACTTTTCCTTTGTGCTCGATTTCTTCGAAGCTGATGATGACTTCTCCGTTTTTGTCTCTTCATTCTTCTTCTTTCTTGAGAAAACTTTGGGAGTTGTGTCATCGACCTCGCTAGTCTTGGTCCGGCTTGCAGATGATTTTCTAGAAGTTCCTTTTGGTATTGATCTAGGTTTCTTGACAATTTTTTTGTTAGCAGCTTTAGCTGAAGCTTCAATACTTGGAGTCTTTTTCTTGATTTCTTTCTTTGTTTTTCCTGCACTTGCCTTCTCTTTTTTAGTTTCTTCTTCAGAATCATCTCCAGATTCATCCTTTTTCTCTTCACTTTCAGACTGCTCGGATTTCTCATCCCCCGATTTTTCTGCAGTACCATTCTCCTTCTCTTCAATTTCTTCCTCTTCCTCAGACTCATCATCCCCCGATTTTTCTGTAGCCTTCTTCTCCGCTTTAGAATTATCACCGGACTTTTTGCGGCTCTACAACCATACCAAGCAAATACAAAATAACTTTAGAAAACACTACAATACTGCAACATTGCATACGTTTTCTATATAGTCTTGACCATAGTATTCTTCGAAACCTTTACAAAGCCGGGTTTCAGAATTCGGAGACCTGGCCTCTATGTTACTTCGACACTTTATATGACCTCCCGTACCCGTGTCCGACACTTGATCCCTGGACATTGGTATGACACTCAGACGCTTCATTTTAGACCAAAAACTTCAACTTTTTTCATAAAATAGCGGTGTCCGACACTTGGATACGTACCCGTGCCTTACCCATCAAACCGAGTCAGAGTAACATAGCCTGGCCTTGATTTAATACCGTGGTCCTAAAAACAAAATTGACGGCTAATTTTTTTCCTCCACACATAAACTTTTACATCTTTGAATTGATCAATCAGAAGTATCCAAGATGCTATTGAGAATTAAAATTTTAACGCGAAGAGTAATCTTAAACGAGCAGGAAGTACAACAGGTACAGGACAATAAGGGGGTACCTTTGAAGACCCTTTGGATGATGATGGCGGTGATGCAGCTTTTGTGGCAGAAGAAGGCCTCTTGCGTTTTCTTCCCTGAAAAATGACCAATGCCGATTTTAAATGGCTCCTAAGTAGTCCTAACCAAGTAACATTAAAAATGTAAACGTAGCAAATGCACATCTGCTAGCTTTGACTCAAACCTGATCTTGATCTGCGAGTAAAACAGTAGTTGTAGCATGGGGAGCCACCAAAAAGTCCAGCAGCTTGGTGACTATATCCTCCTGCACAGCACGGAATGATACAACATTTTAAGCCGTTTGCCAAGTGATCGACAAAAACAAAAAGGAGCGGACAGGGTAGAATACAAGTTAGCACAATCATAGTTTACAAGGCTTTGTACATATTTTACTCAATACAGTCCATTTGAATTAAGAACAACGGTTCAGTAAACAGGGGTGGTGTTGAATTGTCCTTCATCTGCAGACTGTCGAGGGTACAAGACTACAAGCAGACTAGTATTGTGTCTTCACATAAATGACCACTGGCCCACGAGAGCGTTTTAGAAAGTTCACATCATCTCTCAGCACGCATATTCGCTGGCAAGTGAGACTTTCAATAGAAACCTCAGAAAAAAAGAGGCAAACGAAATGGTCACAAGTTAGAAAAGAATACCTTTCTAGAGGTAGTCTTAGTAATTGGGATATCGAGCACATCACAGATTTCCATTAATTTCTCTTTGACATATTTGTCAATTTTCTCCTTTACTTTCTGCCTTTGCTTCTCCTGCAACAGCACTAGAAAAATTACCCACAAAGACCAAATACACGGTGCGGCAGCGGTTAATTGAAAATATACAAAAAAAGCATGTAAAATGAAATATGATTTACACTCCATTGGAAGGTTATGTTACTATACATCATTGAAATTGAAATGTCTAAAAAACATCTGTATATTATTTATCTTCGAAAGACTACTTTACTTACCTAATGGCCGAGAGCCCGAGACACTACTTACTTTGACTCTACATTTTCTGGGCCACGCAAGTGTCTTGACATGACAGTCAAGGATACGGAATTTGTACTGAATCTAACATCTTTTCTGGAGAAGACACAAATGGAGACTTGCACGACAATAGTAGAAGAAGACGTTGGTTTATGAAGTACTTAATGCGATATTCAATGACATTTCCAAAAATAATGAAGGTCAACAAGGCTAATAAACATGCATATCTGAGTGACTAAAAGACTCAAAATTATATTAAATGCCGAAAAACAAAAGTCTACTCCAACTATGGCAATGATGACGATAGAGGAAACAAATATCGACCATGGTATCCTCTCCTTTAAGGAATTTTGTTGTTCCTTTGAAAACAGGAACTGAAACATAGAGCATACGCACATCTTCAGAGTTCAGGTTTGCACAAATTACAATCACACCACCTCGAGAAAATAACTCCCTCTTTTATTGAATTACCCATTGGCCAACTTCTCCCCTTACAAAAGTGCCCCAGTGGGGATAATTCAATAAAATGGAAGGATGGTTATCAAAAGACATCATTCAGAAAGCAACGCACAAATATTCACACCTACCCTAGACAAGAAAGAAGCCATTGCTGGAAGGCAACATTTCAATCCAATATACCATATGTATCTAATTTTTCTTCTGGGAGAGTAAAAAGACAGTAATAAAAGTGTACCTCATTTCCATGCCACACAAAGCCAGAAAATCGTGATACATTATGCTTCACCTGAGTAGCCTGCAGAAAGAACAAGCCAAACATTTTAGATCACGACGATATAGTGCTTATATTGCTGTATAGCAAAAATTAGTTACATTTGGTAAAGTAATATGGGGTGGCACATCGCAAAACATTCCAACAGAATAAAGATGAGGTAAATCAAGACTGATACACTAACGCCCATATCATGGTCTACCTCAACAAGAAACATTGGATTTCGCTAACTTATCCTTCAAGAAATAACATGGCATATGTACGGACCACCGGATCAACCACAACCACGCAAATTTAAAAAAATGTACACTGAGGGAACGATTGAAGGAATGTATAATAGCACGGCAACATCTACTTTACGATGATAAATCTATTGGACACACCTTTCCTGTCCTCATATAAAGGATCTTATGCAGCAACTTGACTATCTCATCATTTTTCTTCCTTGACAGCTTGTATGCAACTGTAATCCAAACAATGTCAGAACAGCAGGAAAATATCATAAATACAAACAGATCATCATCAGTGCACAATGAAAATAAAAACATGTTAGCAAAAAAAAAAACCAACAGTCAAAAGTTTGGAGACTATATTAGAGTATCTGTCAATACTCAAGCTTATATTACCGTCTATACTCTTATAAGCAGAATTTTGATATTATTTCCAAATTAATGCACAAATAAATCGAAAAATATCTGCATAAAATCTTATGTCTTTACAAACAAATGTGATTAAGTGTAAACTCATTAGGCAGTACAAACAAACATGCAAACAAGAATGGTGGCAAACTTCCGTCCAATATAAAAATAGTTCAATGCCAACAAGACTTTGTGTTTTACTAGAGATGCAATTCCGGTTGTTAGATAATGCTATTTTCCAAACGTAAAGAAACTTTACTGTTATAGGACCATCAACCAGCCATGGAAACAAACCGCTATTTGAAGCACACAACGGCAAGAACTAGGGCAGAAGTCTGATGATATGTAGGTATTCATTTCAATATTAGCACTGATAGTTTAGGATATCCTCCACAACACCTTTCTGTGACAGAGTGATCAACGTTTTGAAAGTTACTGCCATAGCATATTGAGGCCGTATTGGCCGCATCTACAGCGCAACGACCAAGGAAAGACCACATTAACTGATTCGCATATCAAGTCTCAGACAAAAACTTCATCACTGGCGCTAACTACTTTATGTAATATCAAACTGACAGTGAACAAGAAATCAAGGCAAATTCAATCAAACCTACTACCAGGTACATAAATGCTACATCTTCATTTAGCGAAATATCGTATGAGATAACTCTAAATGGAAACAAAGACTTCATTATTGGCTAGAAATCAAATCTACGGAATACAATGCGTTAATTTTGGAGAAAAGAAAAAAAAAGTTCCGCTATAGAGATAGTTTTCATCCACTCTTTATGACACTCCTATTAAACCATTGTTGCCCATTCAGCTAAGGAGATAAGAAGCGCACTCAGACATAGAGGCAGACACTCAGCAGAACAAGATGAAATATCATACTTAAACAACCAGGGGCATTTCACAATAATAGCACAAAGGAACATGAAATGCTTCAAAAAAAAAGAACCATTCATACAAATGACAAGGCAAAGAGCAAAACTGTACCGTTGGGTATGTCTTTCAACGGCGTGCCTTGGCCCTGCAATATCAAGCTGGTACATCAGCTAAAGCTCCAATTGCCAGCACGTCAAAAAAAGGAAAGAAAATAAAAAAGATAAATGAATAAGCCAATCTGCATAGGCACCTTCTCAATGTGAAATTCCTTAGAGGTATCTTTCTCAATTGTCGCAACGAGCCTCTCAACGGATTTCCTTTCACGTACTGGACGGTCAAAAGTAGGAGTCCTAGGTTCTGGCTCCTTTTCAACAACCTTTTTCTTCTTGTCCGAACTCTTCACCGTGTCACCCTTTGCCCTATTGCGTTTTTTCGATCCTTTCTCTTCCACACTCCCCTTCACTTCTTTCTCTTTTTCTTTCTCTTCCTCTTCCCCTTCCCCTTCCTTTGCATCCTCTTTTCCCTCTTCACTCTCCTTGGTCTCCTCTGTCTCCTTAACTTTCTCATCCTGAGCCTCTGTCACTTCATCCATTTTCTCATCTATCCCTTCTGTTTCCTCCCCTGTTGTATTAACCTTCTTCTCATCTTCGTCAATGCTCCTCCCTTCTCCTATTGCCTCATTTTTAGCCTCTTCCTTAACTTCCTCTGCTTCAGCCTCCATCACCTCATCCATTTTCTCATCCAAAACTTTACTGTTGTCCCCCGTTGTATCTTTCTTTTTCTCATCTTCGGCCATTGCACCAGTTTCTGTCTCGTCCTCAACTTCTGTCTCTTTCTCTGCCACAGGATCCTTCTCTTCCTCCGCCTTCTCTACCGATGCCTTAACTTCCTCCTTCCCGTTACTATCAGTACTCTCCTCAGCATTTTTATTCTCCTCATCCTTATCAACTTCCATCTCTTTCACTCCATTCTCCACTTCTTTCTTTTCCACCACAATTTCAGCCGCCTTCTCCGGCGACTTACTTCCGTTCGATATAGTCTCTTTCGCTTCCGTCTTGGTCTCCTCCTCACCCATCACACTACTTCAACTCAACAAAATCAAACTTCCTCTCACTCAACAGCCTCTGCAACCCTAAACACAACATCAAAAACTCAAATTTCAGCTTGCAGATCGCAAACAAATACATCTACAAAAACACAGAACTTCACGAGTTCATTACGTCGAGATCTACACAAGCTTAAAAACACAGCAAATCAAACTCGTGACAAACAAAACGCACAAATTCATAACACAGAACACGCTAAAAAAATCATGAAACACAAAACGAAACCCTAGATCTCACAAAACAAAAAAATTCCGCAGCTATAATAGGCAATAAAAACACAAAATTGAAGACAGAAACAACTACATCTAAAAAACACGTCAAATTTAACCTAAACAAGAAATATGCCCAAATTTCATACCACAAAAAGCGTAAACTCATAAAACTAACAATAAACACCAAGAACCTTAGAACTAAGAATTAGCAAGAATCCACGACTATAATACGCAATAACTACACGAACTTGAATACAGAAACATCAACTAAATCTACAAAAACACGGAATTTCAAGAGTCCACTACAACGAGATCTACACAAACTAAAAATACAGCAATTCAAATATAACAACAAAAACACACAAATTCACAACAATTAAATGCTAAAAAATCATTAAATTAAAACTAAACACAAAAACCGTAGAGCAAACAACTAGTAAGATTCCGCAACTGATATACGCAATAATTACACGAAATTTGAAGAGAGAAACAACAACTACATCAACAAAAACACGGGATTCCAAGACTTTACTAGAATGAGATCTAGAAAAGCTCAAAACAGTGCAAATTAACCTCAAAACAAACAAAACGCACAAATTCATTAAAACTACGTGCTAAAAACTTCATGAAATCGACACTAAATACGAAAAGTCAAAAACCCTAGCGCTCACAAACAGCAAAAATCCGCAACTATAATTACATGAAATCGAAGACAGAACAGCAACTAAATCTACAAAAAAATAAAGAATTTCAAAAGATTTCGCAACAACAAGATCTGCACAAACTCAAAAAGCATCAAATCAAATTCAAAACAAACAAAACACACAAATTCATAAAAATTACACGCTAAAAAAGCATAAAACTTACACTAGACACAACAACCCTAGCGCTCACAGGCAACAAGACTCCGCAGCTATACTGAAGACAGAAACAACAACTACATCTACAAAAACACAGAATTTCAAGAGTTCACTAAGTCAAGATCTACACAAACTAAAAACATATCAAAATCATACTCAAAACAAACAAAACGCACAAATTCACAACAATTACATGCTACAAATTCACGAAATTAACACTGAACACTAAACCCTAGCGCTCACAAACAACAAGCTTCCGCAACTATAATTACTTGAAATTGAATATAGAACAGCAACTAAATCTACAAAAAATACAGAATTTCAAGAGATTTTCCTACAACGAGATCTACACAACTAAAAACACATCAAATCATACTCAAAACAAACAAAACGCACAAATTCACAACAATTACACGCTAAAAAATCACGAAATTAACACTGAACTACAAAACGCCAGCGCTCACAAACAACAACATTCCGCAACTACAATTAAACGAAATTGAATACAGAACAGCAACTAAATCAACAAAAAAAATACAGAATTTCAATCGATTTCGCTACAACGAGATCTACACATCCAAAAACACAGCAAAACATACTCAAAACACACAAATTCATAAAATTTACACGCTAAAAAGCATAAAATTAACACTAAACACAAAAACCCTAGCGCTCACAAACAACAGCATTCCGCAACTACAATTACACAAAATTGAATACCGAACAGCAACTAAATCTATAAAAAAATACAGAATTTCATGAGATTTTCCTACAACGAGATCTACACAACTAAAAACACATCAAAACATACTCAAAACAAACAAAAAGCACAAATTCAGAACAATTACACGCTAAAAAACCACAAACTCAATAGTAAACACGAAAACCCTAACGCTGACAATTAGCAAGATTCAAAGCTTAAAATAAACAATAATTACACAAAATTGAACACAAAATTCCACAAAACAACAAGAATTATCACAAAATTAGTTCAAAATCGATGAACTTACAGTGAATTATGAGCTCAAAGATGAAGATTCGAAGGTGTAAAGAGAAATTCTTCGACGACTTTGACACTCTCTTCTCTCTCTTCTCAGTTCGGAGTAGTAGTAGTGAGTAAATAGAGAGGGAAGGGTAGTTTTGGAATATAAAAGGGACACGTGTCGTGATTTAGGTGTTTTATGTGGGGTAGTTTCGGAATATTTGGCTTGTTTGTTTTTCGTGTTTATCGGATATGAAACTCGGATTTGAGTTTTAGTTTAATTTTTTTGGCGGATGAGGTTTGAATTTTCATGAAATTTTTTTGAGTGCCAAATTATTTTTTTATTCAAGTCTAGGTAGGTAGGGACAAGAGTGTATTTTACATTGGATCTCGTAAATGGGTGATCCATGATTAGTCGGTTGGGTGTTCTTATTTGGCTTAATGGATAGAAATACTCGGAACTATGCGTGAACTGTTTAAAACACTTTAATTTTATTTTAACTACCAATATAGTTAACTAATGCCCTCATTTGCTATTAATAGAATTTGTTGTTTTGTTAAGAGCAACTCCAATGGTTACTTTTAAGGATCTGCTTGCAAATATTGTAAATTATCAAGCGGTATGTTTACCATTGGATTACAAAAAATATGTGTTGCTTATAAGCGGGTGTAGCTTTGTCAAGCTATGTAGCTTGACAAATAAAATTAATAAAATAAAGAAAAAAAATAATTTATATTATAATATTTATTTGTTAGTGGGTCTTTTTAAGCTACATCTATTGTAGTTTACCATTGAAGAGTATTGTAGCTTGAAAGCTTTGTTGCTTGGAAAAAATATGGAGCAAAATAAGCTACAAGGTTTTGTAGTTTGCCATTGGAGTTGCTATAACTCATTATAGCATGTTTTAATGGTGTGATTGTGTGAGTAGATTAACAGGGAAGTAACGAGAGAAAGGCGGGTTAAAAAATGGTTAAAAAACTTCTTAGCTTATTTAACAGGTAGCAGGTCATGTATTATAATAAAACCGAATGAAAACATTAGTTGATTATATTGATAGTTAAAATAGAGTTTAGAATATTTTGAGCAGGTAGTTTAGAGTATTTTTATCAATTAATCTCTTTTTATTTTTCTTAAGTTCTGGTCTTTTCAGTTGGAAATGAATCGAGTTGGGGTTGGAGTTAAATTTGTGACAAGATTAGTTGAACAAAACTTAACTTAATAGAGTTCAATTAAACTGAAATGAGCATTAAGTCGTAAAGATTGAACAGGTTTTATACTTCGTTTTCGATTGGGTTTTGAATTACTTTATAAAGCCTTGCTGACGTTGATACACTTTAAATTCCGAGTAATTTTGGGATTGGGGCAGATTTGGGTCGGTAGTTAGAACACCCTGACATCGCTTTTGATCATCGAGTATATAGGTTTGTGTACGTTGGAAAATACACATGTTGTGTGATTTGTGACGGGGCGAGAATTTTGAATAATGGCATGTGAATTTGGTGTACATATATGTTAAAAGCAGATAAAGTAACATATAAGTTTTGAAAATCATGTGTATACGGAAATTTTAATACGCTTAAAAGACACAACTCGCGCAACTACCTAAACTTGCTAGATTGAGAAAAGTTTTGTATTAGACTGTTAGATGTCGAGTTGGTATTAAAAAGTTATTACACATGAATGAACGTGCGACACTTAATGATGCAACATCGAATTACCTGAAACATATATTATCCTAATTTGATGAGTAGTTTTAGCTAAAATGTATTATCTATTTTCTAATCAATAGTTATAGTATATGCTTGAAATCCCAAAAAAAAAATAGTTAATGGAATACAAACGATTGAACCCAAAACGGTATCTTACTTAAAAGATAAGTTTATTTATTGGTTAATCATTTAAAAATCCCGATAAGACTTAGTATTAAATAAAAACCATTGCATAAAAAAATGTAGTTCCACATATTTAGCGGTGTAGTTGACAGAGTTCAGTAAAATATTTTTTTTTTATAATCAATATACAATTTATCAATTGTACTTTTTTTATGACTGTAATGAGTCACCGGAGAAAATTTAGTGTTGTTGAATTTAAAACCTATGTCATGAGAAGATTGAGAACCACCTTTTATAACTATTAGCTAAACTCTAATATTTGCCGTCAATTTTTCCTTTATAATAAAACTGTAATCTTTAGTGTAAGTCGATAATATTTATCTTAAACTTAATACTCTCTCCGATTTTCTGTGTTGTTCCATTTTGATTTTAACCCAAGAAATAAGCTAATCAATTTGGACCACACAATACACATGACCCCACATAAAATTGATTTTGGACTACACAAAGTTGTCCAAAAGAGGAAAGAGGGAACATCATATAAGTAGACCAAAACGGAAAGAGGGAACATCATAGGAAATCGGAGGGAGTACTACATAACACATACGGTAAATTTGAAAAAAAAAGTTTCTCCTATATATTCAAGCACTCAAGCGGGGTACATTTGACAAATGTCATATCAAGATAGATAATCAATATATATAATTAAAGGAGGCTTTTTTCGAGCGACGTGAGAGTCTCCAACTATTACAAAACTCTATTTTTATAAATAATACTTTATTTATAATTTTTCTATTAGAATTAGAAAATAAGAAAATAATAAATAAATTACAATTTATTTATAATTTTTCTATTAGAATTAGAAAATAAACTCTATTTTTATAAATAATAGTTTATTTATAATTTTTCTATTAGAATTAGAAAATAAGAAAATAATAAATTAATTACAATTTATTTATAATTTTTCTATTAGAATTAGAAAATAAGAAAATAATAAATTAATTACAATTATTCTATTAAAATTAGAAAATTAGAAAATAGTTGATTAAATAATAATTTATTTATAATTTTCCTATTAGAATTAGAAAATAAGAAAATAAATAATTAATTAGAATTTTTCTGTTAGAATAAAAAAATGGTTGATTATTTATAAATTTCCTATTAGATTTAGAATAATAATACTACTATTTAAGATTTGTATTCTTATTATATATGGTTATTAGCTTTATTCAATATTTTTATTAAATATGAAAATGGAAATGAGTTAGAACATAATTGCTTATTTAGAAATTTGCTATTAGACTACGAACATTATTTTTTAATATTTACATACTTACTATTTAAGGTTATTAACTTTATTCAACCTTTAACTCAGTTTGTCTTCGTCTTAACATGAAAATGGAACAAAAATAGTCCCATTTAGAGATATTAGACAAATTTGTTACTTTGTCTTGTGCATTATATTTTTTATCTTTTTCATATTACTTGATTCTTCTTAAATTTAAAATGAATACCCCGTCTTAATTACAGATTTGTGGAACTAATAAATGTAAGTACTTAATTAACTATTTCACATTATACACTTTCGTACTTAAGAATACGAAAGAAATGAGATAATTATTTAATTAAGTAACAACAGAAATAAGACAAATGTCAAATATACTATACTTTAGGAGTATAAATATAAATATTAAAGACCGCAATGATGATTTAGATAGATCAACTGGAATAATTGTGTGGATAACATTTATTTTAAATGAGTATTGAAATGTATTTTATAAACAACAAAATATTTTTTCCTACATATTTTCACTTTATTCTTATAGATAAGACATGTTTTATATAGTGACGTATTTTTTACGAGGGTGGGGGTAGATAGCTTTTGAGGGAGGAGGTAAGTGTCTTAAGGGGTAGGGTTAGCGACTCCGACGTTTAAGAGTGTAATTTGAGTAGTACAACATAATCTTGATAGGCTGGGGTAATTCAGGGATACAGTTGATGATTTTGATGATCAAGTTGGTTAGTTGGATTGTGAAGTTTCGATTTAATGAGCATAAATATATAACTAGAAATATAAATAACAAAGAATACAACGACGTACGTGAGTCAAGCGGAATAACTGTGTTGGTGAGATGAAATTTAATTGTGTATTAGAAGGTATTTCATAAACAACAAAGAAATGACAAATAAAAGGTGTTTCCGAGACGGATAGAGTAAGCAGTAAAAAAATCAAAATTGTATTTTATCATAATATTAGATTATTGTTTATTATAGTCTGTATTCCTTTTGTTCCTCCAAATTTTCAACTTATTTTTTACAATAAGATATTGTCTTATAGGGTAGTGGTTGATTTTACATTTGATCTGTCGATTTTTGTTTTTAGAAATGGAAGTAGATATGTCTCAAGGGATAAAGGAAGTGTCTTGGGGGTAGGGTTACACTCCGACGTTTAAGTATGATTTGAGTTGTACAAAAAAATGTCTATAGGTTATGGTTGTTCAGGGATACAGCTGATTCTATTGGTCAAGTTGGTTAGTTAGGGGTGAGAAGGGTACGAAGAATACCTGAATGGTATGGGAAAATGGTACGTACGTGTGTACTAAGGTTATGATTAGAACAACTGAAAAAGTAAGTAGATAAATTTTATTTCAAAGTTCTATTTTGTTCAAATAACAGAGGCATAAATACTGTAAAAATAGGTTAGAAATATCTAAAGTTAACATGTATATATATACTCAATTTTGATTGTTATGTGGTGAGGGCTTATTTTACATTAGATGTGTCTATGTTTTTTTAGGGGTGGGGGTAGATAGGTCTCGAGGGAGGAGATACGTGTCTTATGGGGTAGGGTTACTCTCCGACGTTGAATAATGTGATTTGAGTAGTACAAGTAAATGTCGGTAGGCTGAGGTTTCTAGGGATATATTTTACAACTGGTTTTGATGGTTAAGTCGGGTAGGTGGGGGAGAAGGGTACTCGACGGGTAGGATTGTTCTCCGACGTTTACAAGTGTGATTTAAGAGATAGAAAAATATATTCATATGTGGGGTCGAGGTTGTTCAAGGATAAAGATATGGTTATGGTTGATTCTGATGGGTTTGGTTGGTTAGTCAGGTGGAAATGGTTGGATATGGAAAATGGTGGATAACGTGAGATATTGATTGGAGAAGGTAAATAGATAAATTTTATTTGAAAATTGTATTATATAAAAATAAGAACTGATAAAAACTTTTAAAATATCATATGTATAAACTCAATGTTGTTTCTTTGTTAAAAATAAAACTAAACAATCAAATGTTATACTCATCTAATCGAATGCACTCTTCGTCGGAGCATAAATTTTAATGTTGAATGACTTTATAATGTTTGTTGTGCTATTAAATTAGAAAATAAGAAAATAATAAAGTATTTACTATTTTTCTATTAGAACTAGAATATAGTTGATTATAAAAAAAAAATAAGTTATTTACCACTTTCATGTTATAATTAGAAACAATATATTATTGAGGGTAGAAATGTATTAGGGATAGGGTTACTTTCTGACTTTTAATAGTGTATTTGAGTAGTGGACTCAAATGCCGATAAGTTAGTATTATTCAGGCATACAGTTAGTTGATTTAAGTTGGTTAGTTGGGTCAGAAGATATGCCGAATGCCTAAATGGTGTGGAAAAAGGTAGTAAGACAATGATTAGAAAAATTGAGAAAATAATTATAAGAATTTCATTTAGGATTATATATTGCGGAAAAGACAAAGGCACATATCATAAAAAATAAGTCAAAAATCTCTTAAATATCATGTAAATATTCTCAATTTTGATTGTCTTATATGATGGAGTTGACTTTACAATGGATGTGTCTATTTTTTAGAGGTAGAGTTATATAGGTGTTGAGGTCGAGGCAAGTGTTTTTAGGATAGAGTGACTTTCCGACATTTAAGAGTGTGATTTGAGGAGTACAAGTAATTATAAATACATGTACGATGAGATTGTTCAGTGACGCATATGGTCGATTCTAATGGTCAAATTGGTTAATTGGGTGAAAAGGGTATGATGAATGCTTGAATGGTGTGAAAAATGAGGGGTTTGTAGTAAGAAAACGGAGGAAGTAGATATATTTTATTTCAAGGTTGTATTATGTGTAAATGACATAGACATATGATAAAAATAGGTTAAAAATATCTAAAACATTATGTTTGTAATAAACTCAATTTTGTTTTTCTTTGTGAAACATAAAAATACCTAATTAAATGTTAATAAATGTCATGTCAAAATATTATTAACTTTTAACTAGGCTATTTTTTTTTTCTTGGTGATCGATTAAAAAAATGTCATGATTTAAATTTTTCACCAAACTCCAATATAACATATCGGGTGTTGCATCCTGCATTCATTCATTGTCACTTCTCTCCCACCTCATTTGTTAACTAAACACAAAATTGCATGTCTTTGTGTTTCCCCGTCAAGCACTTTTCATTCAAACAAGGTCGATTTTGAAGGTAAAAGTTAAGTTTCTGTTAGACGGATGAACTTTTCAAAGGGAGAGCTAACTTTGAGAGATAAGTCTGGGTGTTTTATGAATGAGGGATGACTTGAATATTTTAGGTGTGTATTGGAAACTAGAAGATGGGTGCTAATGATGAATTGGATGATTGTTTGAGGTAGGAATAAAGATGACTCCATCACATTTGGTGGTTAATTTCATAATAGGTTAGTAGGCGTGACTTTGGATTGTGGACTGTTTCATGTGTTGTTCGAAGGGTAAAAGTAGTTGTTTAAAGGGTTCTTTCGTGTGGTATTGAAGATGATTGCGGCGAGTTGGGTGATTAGATGTATCTGTGATTTAATACGATGAACGCATGATATGTGTATAGATGATGGTAGCATTAATGACATAAATAAATGTAAACGAGCTAATTTATTAACAAAATATCACATTTATAAAATAAACTAATACTTTTTTATAGCAAGAAAAAAGTATTATAATTATTTTTATTTACACAGTGACAAGTTTTATGAATATACAAATACTTTAGTATCCGTGCATCGCACGGGCAAAAAAACTAGTATCACCTTAAGAGAAGCTTCATATAAACCTATTCAACGGGTTGGACAAGCGGATTCGATCACTTTAGATTTTGGAAAATCACGAATTAGGTCTATTTTAGGATTGTACGACTTCCAGGTAAGAAACAAGTCGACTTTATATCTATCAATTATACCAATTGTCAGTTTGTCACACATAAATGAATATTTTACACGATATTCATCCGAGTAACTGATCATTCGGTAAGTTTATACTTTAAAATAAATATAATTATATTCGTATCTCAAAAATTTTAAAATTTAAATTATTATTTTATCATTTTATACTAGTTTTCTGCCATTAAATATTTCTTTTTAAGAATAATTTAATCTATTTATAGGTCGGGTCATAATTCTGCGAATACTAACCCTAAATATACAGGATATTATTGGATCAAACCATTTTCATATTGAAAAAAAAAGAGGTTTTTCAAATCGGGTCATTTGATGACGGGTTTTAACTTCACAATCACTAATGTAGTATTGTAGTAATGTGAGTATTTGGGCCGGAAAATTGACACCCAAACTTCAACTAAGTGAGGGTTCAACACAGAAAGTAAACCATGGCGCATGAGAAGTGCAGCCATGGCGTAATTGTTAGTTGTATAGCCATTGTTTCCCTCTCTTTAACCGCCTTATCTTACTTAATCATCAATAAACGAACCCAGAAAACCACCAAACCCAAATCATATAAGAAACCCAGCAAGCTTGTTTCTGGAATTGTTGGTGCTATTGGTAATACGCCTTTGATCAGGATTAATAGTCTTTCTGATGCTACTGGTTGTGAGGTTTACTTTCCGAACTTTTTTATTGGGTTTATGTTTTTCCCTTCGTCATAATCATTTGTTTACCTTTGCGGGTAGTATTTTAATCAAAGGTAAATAAACGATCGTGATGAATTCTAGTGATTTTTCTGCATTGATTTTTTGAATTTTATAAACCCTTTGTATTGGTTGTTTGTTTACTTTCTATATTTTTTGAGAGTAGTGTTTTAATTAACGCAACGAATTCTAGTGATTATTGTGCATAGATTTTTTGAATTTTAGAAACCCTTTGTATCGGCTATTTGTTTACTTTTTATATTGCTTGCAAGGAGTGTTTTAATCAAAGGTAAATAAATGATCGGGAATGAGGGAGTAGGAGTCTCCGTCCCGGTCAATTATTCATGTTTTAAGGATTTCTGTATAGGTGTACTAGAAATGAGCATGTCATCCACATTTATTAAGATTACAGTGGTGTGATGAGGTGTTTGATTGACAAACATGGAATGATCAGCTTGCGATTGCTTAAATCCATAGCTTTGCAATGTGGTACAGAGTTTAGGGTACCACTGTCTCGGGGCCTGTTTAAGGCCGTATAGGGACTTCTTGAGTTGTTTTAAGCGAAACCTGTCGAATGATATAATTCAATAGAATACCCTTGAGGAATGTTAATGTACGCGTCCTACGCGTCCTCTAGAAAGGCGTTGATGACATCCATTTGATGAATGAACCGCCCTTTAAGAGCTGTTACGGCTAAAAGAGCTCTTACAATAGTCAATTTTGCAAATGGGGAAAGAGTTTCTTGATAGTTAACCTCATATTGTTGGATGAACCCTTGAACTACAAGCCTGGCTTTGTACCTTTGTAGCGTTCAATGCCTCCATCTGGTTTGTATTCAATTTCTAAACTCATTCACACTCAATTCGAGAAGAAGGAGAGTTTGCGCATTAAACACCACACACCAGACTGGTAGTATTAACATGCTGCAACGAAACGACACTGTTACTCGAAATAAGTTTGATTTCTTAAGAGTTGTTTTAAAAAGAACATAATGGGTTAATGAAGGTGATGATTTGGAACAATATAATGCAGTTGTGAACACTGTTTATTTTTCATTTTGTCATGCACCCATGGCTTGCCTACTGGATTACCTTCTTTACCTACTTTTGCCGCTGAGTTGGTCTTTTGGTGTTTCACTTACAGTGGAACGATTAATTTCGTAATTGGTTTCTGCTGATGCTGATTCTGTGATTCTGGTTGAACAGATTCTTGGGAAAGCCGAGTTCTTGAATCCAGGGGGAAGTGTAAAGGATAGGGTTGCTGTCAAAATCATTGAAGAGGTATGTCAACTTATATAACACAATATAAGTTTCAGATACCGAAGATGTCTTAGTCTAGTGGTTAAGACGGAGGTATTGTGGACAATAGGTCCCAGGATGGCAGGATCGAATCCCCCCTCCCCTATTGTAATGCGACTAAGTGCGCCAAAAAAAACAATATAAGTTTCAGATGTGTTGTTCTTGAGCTTGTCTTGTCGCTGTTCTCTTGATTCTATCGCAATTTGTCATGTATGAGGGATGCATATATTCTGCTGACATTTTCAGGCTTTTGCTTCTGGGCTTCTAGCTCAAGGTGGAGTTGTTACAGAAGGTAGTGCTGGAAGTACTGCTATCAGTCTTGCGACGGTGGCTCCTGCTTATGGATGCAAATGTCATGTCGTGATTCCAGATGATGCTGCTATCGAGAAAGTATGTTCCAATCTCTAATAGTGCGAAGATGCTCCTGTTTTGTAAAGTTCCTATTTGAACGTCGTTTCTCATTATTACTTCACAAATTCTCAAATGACCTAAGATGTCTTAGTCTAGTGGTTAAGACAAGACGGAGGTATTGTGGACAATAGGTCCCAGGATTGAATCCCCCCTCCCCATATTGTAATGCGACTAAGTGCGCGCTTCATTGAACCCAAAAAAAAAATTCTCAAGTGAGGCTCGTCTGCTAATAATTCATTACAACAACAACAACAACGACATCACAGCCTTAGTCCCAAAATGTTTTGGGGTCGGCTGATATGAATCATCCTTTGGAACCGTCATGAGTGAACTCTCATCTCAACAAGAGAAAAAAGAAAGAAAAGAAAAAAAAAAACGGAAGTGGAGTGAAACAAAGAAATGAAAGGCAAAGCGGTTTTATAGATTTATTAATACATTGACAAAGTGAATATTTAAAAAAAATTCTCAAGTGAGGCTCGTCTGCTAATAATTCATTAATACATTTAAATATTTAATACACGTCTTAACCTCTTGCTAATTGTATATCTCCCCACCATACATATTTCAGTCTCAGATCATTGAAGCTCTTGGAGCAACTGTTGAACGAGTCAGGCCAGTTTCTATCACTCACAGAGATCACTTTGTTAATGTGGCTAGAAGACGAGCGGCCGAAGCGAATGAGCTGGCAGCCATGCGCTCTAAAAGCGATCAAAGACCTATAAAGGAACACGAGTTCATGAATGGTGAAACAATTGAAGAAGAGAAGAAAAGTTACATATTCTCAAATGAATGTACTGGTGGTTTCTTTGCTGACCAATTTGAGAATTTGGCTAATTTTCGAGCACACTATGAGGGTACCGGGCCTGAAGTTTGGGAGCAAACTGACGGAAAGCTGCATGCATTTGTAGCCGCAGCTGGAACTGGAGGCACAGTAGCTGGTATCTCCCAATTTCTCAAGGTAAATCTCACTTTAAATTACCCTTCAGCTCTTTTCTTATACAATAACAACTGAGCATGAGTTCTAAAATATTTCAGTTTGTGTAAAATGCTTACACGCTATGTTACTCAGACTCGTTTAGAAGTACCCGACACGGGTACGTGTCCAAGTGTCAGACTCGGCTATTTTATTGAAAAATATGCACATTTTGGTCTAAAATGTGGTGTCCATGTGTCATACCCATGTCCGAGTGTGGAGTGTCGGACACGGGGTACGCGAGGAAATTAGAAGAGTCGGAGTAACATAGCTTACACGTAAAAAAAATCTGAAAGAATAATGAAATAAGTTGGTTAAGGCTTAAGATGGACAAATAAAGAGCGATCAGAAGAAAAGAGACGGAAGTAAAAATGTGTGAGAGTCAACCCGAGATTCAAACGAGACAGCTATTTCCTCGTATTATTGAAACGTTACTTTCATTTGCACTGCCTGCCAGGAAAAAAATGCAAATATAAAGTGTTTTCTGATTGACCCTCCTGGGTCTGGCTTGTTCAACCGAGTTACAAGGGGGGTGATGTATACGAAAGAGGAGGCGGAAGGAAAGAGACTAAAAAATCCCTTTGACTCTATAACCGAAGGGATTGGTATCAACAGGTTAACTCGGAATTTTATGATGGCGAAGCTAGATGGTGCTTTCCGAGGAACAGATAAGGAAGCTGTTGAGATGTCCAGGTTAGCTACTTGGATTGTTGCCTTACCGATTTCTAATTTATGCAGAATTTCCCGGACCAATAGTTTACAGATTTTCATTTTCTGTTTGATCCAGTAGTTTACGCGTCTTTTAGACATGGATCTCACTTGTTTGTGCTTACGTTAAAAAACCGATCCATAAGCAAACGTAAACTATTGGCTTGGTCAAAGGGAGTAATAAGAACCAAGTGGTGTTAGTCCAGTGGTAACTGAGTTAAACCTTAAAGCTTGCAGAAATGCAGGAGTTGAGAGGTCTCAGGTTCGGTTATCAGCTGGGCGATAACCACTTGGCCACTGCAGGTGACTTACATGGCCCATGTGGTGGTGCGGGAATGCATGGGCCCGGAGGATTAAACCCCTCGTCACCAAGAAAAAAAGGGAGTAATAAGTATTCTTCGTTATTCCTTTATGCCTAAATTTCTGTTTCGATTGAACCTGTACTTTTGTTAGGTATCTTTTGAAGAAAGACGGGCTTTTCTTAGGTAGCTCTTCAGCAATGAATTGTGTGGGAGCTGTGAGGGTGGCACAAGCCCTTGGTCCGGGCCATACAATTGTTACAATTTTATGCGACAATGGAATGCGACACCTTAGCAGATTTTACAAAACCGAGTACCTCGCCCCTCTTGGATTGATGCCCTCGGCATCTGGGTTGGAATTTATGGGCCTCGTAGGCAAATAGGGTACGAGATCAATAATCTTAGTATTCTTTTGGAGAGAAAATCAACCGCCAATCCGTGGAGGTTTGAGACAGCTGAAGGCTTACTCTTCGAGTTCACGAAGGCAGTATTATTGGCTCGGAGGTGTATTGTACTGATCTCGGTTGTTTTGCCAACCACTTTTGCTGCTATATATTGACTCGAAAATGATGAGTTTTGTTTAGGTGAGCAAAATAGATAAATGCCGATGTATGAGAACGTGTTTGTGTTGAGGATTTTCTGAAATCTAAGGCCAAGGCCTTGCCTGAATTCGCTTCTATTTTGTCATGTACTTTCCGCGAGTGTCCAAGTAAACCAGTCGGTTTTTAGCTACAATTTCAGAGTACTGATGAGTTCTTAAAGAGCGACTGCACCTGAGATGTAGCACCGGCCTGGCAGTGGATTGTGTTTTGTATCGTGTTCAAAATTATCCAAAACAAATCCGACTTCTTGACAGACCAAATCCAAATCCGCTACAAAAACAGAATTTATGTAGAACCTGTGAGCGGAAATACGCTACACACGCTTTCAACAGCAGTGCAGGTACGAGTTTGTCACCCGGCTTTTTAGTTACTGATTTTTGAGTCGGAAATACTAATGCAGCAGGTTATGAGTCAAGGATGTTAGCTCTGACAAAATCCATCAGAGATAGATCGTGAATTCATAACTAATGTCACGAGTACTCTCAGCTTTTACATGTAGATGCGCGGCCCAAATAGCCAAGAAAGATACTCCAGTGAATAACTACAACAAGTAGTTGATCTCTTCAACTTAAAAGTAAACAAGTTTATATGATCCCTTGGAAATTGTTCTCTACAACAGTCAAACTCGTCTGTTACTGAGACTTCAAACGGTTAAAGAGGGATTCATCGCAGTGTGGGTCGAGCCACTCCTTGGCTGAACCTCTGGACATCTTTGCACCCGTCTTACCACCACCGCCAATAAGCTCTCGCAAAGTCTCAACCTTATTCTCTCTCCCTGAGCTGCTGGTTTTCTTATCTGCGTCTTTGAGCTTCTGTTTGAACCGTTGCTTTCGACTAGTAGAAGGATTTGGCTCTTGTTTTGGTTGAGGAGGAGCGCCGTGGGGTCCTAAGTAGATATGTTCCAGAGTATCCTGTCAATTTAAAAAAAACGTGTTTTAAGCAGTGAGAACGTGTAACCACAGCACTACGAGAGTTTCCGGATGACTATTAATAAAAACTCCACAGAGAATTACATCGAATGATTGCAACTTCAAATAAACAAGTGTGTGAGTTAGTGAGCTATTTTGAATTATCCCATCACGAACCAAAACCAACCAGTAGCAAATTTTTTACTACATTAAAGATCATGTAGTGAGACCGGGTATTCAAGTAAAATCCCGAAACATATACAAGAACAGGCACGTCAAGCAAGGCAGCCCTCTTTCCCATATAAAAAAGAAAAAGAAAGTAAAAGAGAGAACTTACTTCGACTGGAGGTTTCTTGGAATCCTCTACTTTCAATGCCTCCAAATTATTGTGATCAGGGCTCTCGATTCCGAAGCTGGGAATTACAAAGCCTTCAGTATCTGTATGAAGGATGAAAAGTAATTATAAATACTAACTACTACGGCTACGTGCAGTAACAGCACAGGACAGAGAGACTGCAATGGCGACAAAGTGAGTAAAGAAAAGAACACGAAAGTGGCTCACATATGTGTAAACTACACCAATTGGCATATGAAACATTCTGCTACAGAATTCAATAAACAATAAAATGAATAAATGACAGTACTACTCTCTGCATCATGACCTTACCGCTTTAATCCCTAATCATCTTGTTCAATCCCAACTGAACAAATATATGTTTTACATGTTCATAGTCGAAAGTTCCAAAAACAGATGCTACTAATGCTGTGGCAAAGACATAACACGGCATCCTATCGAGTTTCCCCAACTACTATTGATTTGGAAAGTATTGCGGAGTACCACTGATCAAGAGGCTGGGAATAGGTAACAAAGTTTCCTTAACAAAATTCAACAAGAGACGTTTGTCAAATTTCATCTTCACCACAACAACAGCAACAACATCAGAGCCTTAGTCCCAAAATGTTTTGGGGTCGCCTGACATGAATCATCCTTTGGAACCGTCATGAGTGAACTCTCATCTCAACAAGAGAAAAAAGAAAGAAAAGAAAAAAAACGGAAGTGTAGTGAAACAAAAAATGAAAGGCAAAGGGGTTTTATAGATTTTAAATCGAACTTATCACATGTATAAAAACCCAAAATAAAAATAAATCAAGAATAAAGTTTAAAGTGATTTTGAGAAACGAAGTAAAATTTAATATATGAGTTTTGGGGGAAAAAGTGTAACAAATCCAAAAAGAAAATTTTTCGTCTTCACCAATGATCAAATTTCCTCCGACCAATTCAAAATAACAAGAAACTGAGACATGTCTTACAAAAATCAAGAAGTTGTTCTTCAAGAACCTTTACAAATCCAAATACCAACGGTCACGACTCTCAACCCATCCCGTGACAAAACCAATGCTAAACCAACATAAAAGCAGTATAATACAGATCCTGCACTTACACAAAGTTGATAAGGCTAACCCACACAAGACACCAAACCTGTTAAACATTCAACAACCATTGCAAAATCAAGCTCTCCTACAGTGAACTGTCTCATGATCACCTCAAAGCAAGGTTCTTCACAAGCCACTACTACATCAAGTACTTGCTCTAAGTTTCTTCCACCAAGGTGAACCGTGATTAGTGAAACTTAATACCATAAACCCCAAACTCTCGACAGACAAAACAGCGGTGGAACTAAATTGGCTGCAGGACCTGGGGGTAATTGCCCGGTGCAGCTATTCATACTGTTATAAAAATGTTATAAAAATAGCCGAGTCCAACACTTATACACCCGTATATCAGATAACTTCTGTCTTCTAAGTCTGACTAACATAGCCGAGCAACGAACAATTAGAAAACTTTAGCTAAAAACTTTCGATTATTTTCTAGTTTTACTGTAATTCACGAATTCCTCCCAACAAATTGCCTGTTCAAGAGTAACACTTAGACACCTCATTTTCAGTCGAAATATGCATATTGCTATAAAAATAGCCGAGTCCAACACTTATACACTGATTACACGCACCCATATATCGGATACCTTCTATGTCTAACTACCATTGCTGAGCAATGAATAATTACAAAACTATAGTCAAAATTTACGATAATTTTCTACTTTACTGAATTTCAGTAATAGTTCATCCCAAAAATTTCCGTCTTCTAAACAACTACAAATCCTGGTTCTGCTACTGATCGAAAGCAAACCCTAACTAAACATCAGATAACAAAATCATAACCAAACACAAAATTACACAAATTGAACAACAGTATGAGATTAAACAAGGGGAAATGATGAAATTGAAATATACCCCATTCATCTTGATCAACAGGAGAAGTAGAGTGGGGAGAGGATTGGTCCATGGAACAGTGACGATCATCGATTTTCGCAATCACAGGGCGATTAAGCCCAGTGTTTCTTCAATCAACAAGCTTTTGATAGTCGAATTGATAAGAAAAAATTTGGGTATTGGGGTTAGAAATTGAAAACCCTAATTATTCCGACGAACCCTAGAAAAGGTAAGTTATGATAGAGGCGAATCTGATACGATTGAGATTGAGGTGAATTGTCCAATTTGCCCTTCAACAAAAATGTAATCAAACAATCCGCTTTTACACTGTTACCATTTTAGGTACACCCGTTAAATTCCGACTCAACCCGTTTTCTAAGGTTAAGACTCGAAAATCTCAACCGAAGACATTTAATTTAAATTCGAAAGTCGTTAATTAAGGGTTGAAATTCGATCTTAGTGGTTCACCTTGTTGGGTTAAAAATAAATCTATTTTATCTTAAATATTAATATTTATATATTATATTTGAAAAATAATAAAAAAGTTATTATTTTATATGCAAAGACGATTATAAAAAAATCTAGTGCTAAATTCCGACTCAACCCTTTTTCTAAGGATAAGACTCGGAAATCTCAACCGGAGACATTTAATTTAAATTTCAAAGTCATTAATTAAGAGTTGAAATTCGATCTCAGCGGGTCAACTTGTTGGGTTTCAAATAAATCGATTTTATCTAAAATATTTATATATTTATATTTGAAAAATAATAAAAAAAAGTTATTATTTTATATGCAAAAACGATAATAAAAAAATCCAGATTAAATGATCTATACAAATCTAAACTTGCTCAATCTTTTCTAATGATATCGAGATTGATCACTACATGAGAATGCACAAGACTAAAGAGACTAAGAGTGTCCCATATATTCCATTTCCATATGTTCCGATTATTTGTTTGCCTATTTTATTTCGGAGTGACTCGGTTAATTGATTGTCTTTCAATTTTAGGATTGTTTTTAGTCAATTCATGTACTTTATCATCCGTTGTATACCCAAATAGCTCCACTTATCCTCTCTTTTTACGGTATTTGTGTCAAAATCAAAGATAAACAAATGATTAGAACGGAGCAAATGAATTATGGACGAATGGTGTGACACATTGACCGTTGACCATAAGAGACGACTTGCATACAACGACGGCTAACCAAAATGAAGTGGTGGTTCGCTTAATTGGTTGGTGTAAAAGCGTCGCCATTCACATAATCAATCCATTTCACAACTTGCACTTACACCCAATTACACACAATTTGTAGTACATCCCTTAATTACCTCACCATTGTACTACACTTTCTATTTTTAACTCCTTAATATATTTCTTTCCGTATTCGGGTTAATAAATCGAGAAATATTTTTGAATGATTTAAGAATCCGTAACGAAAAGATTACATATACACATGTATAAAAAACTCCATACACGATCAATCACGTCGCGCACTCGCGCCATGTAGATAACTCAACTTAAACCACATTAGTTAGTTTTAGAGTAGTTTAGTAATTTTACAAGTGTAGTTAACATGTAGTTAGCATTGAGTTATCAACTATAACTCCGTCCGCACCACTAAGTTAAGATTTTTTCGATATCCTAAAATATTTATGATACCAGAATGAATATTTACTCACCAAATATCTATTAAGCTAATAATATATTACCGATAATACACGTTTACCTCATTCCAATAAATTCTATACAATTGCTTTATTTACGTTTGTCAATACTCGTTTTCTTTTGTTAATATCTTTATTTACATATTGATAAAAATTATAAAAATTTGATATTTACAATATACTTGGTTAGACAATTTAAACAAGATCTCACATGACTATCTTTTATATTATATATTAGAAGTTGTGTCAAAAATTCACTCGATTTATAAATAATGCCATAAAATTGATTGAAATGGATGAAGTACAAAATAAGACAAATAAACATCAAATGTACTATTTACAATAAGCGGATTATACCACCAGAGATATTGAGAATCGAAAATTATTATACAACTAAAACACAATACTTATAAGTTGAACTATATTTTAATTTTAATATAAAAAAGCTAGAATATAACTCAAAATAGTATAAAAGCTCAACAAATATACACATAAACTCAATAAAGTAAACCATAATTGTACGATGTTATTATACATCTGGTTGTATAATTTTTTTGTGGTACTATTTACTCACCTATCTTTGTAGTACAAATTCCACGAGTACAAATAATCATAATCATAATCATAATCAATTCCGAAATACCCAATTCCGAACACCATCCACGTAAACTTATATAACCACACAAAAATCAAACCATCCATAATAAAAACACAACAATTATTTCATCCAAAACTACAACCATGTCTCGAACCCTCCTCCTCGTCCTCCTCCTCCTCTTGACCCTCCTGCACCAAACCGTTTCCGTGTCAGACACCGACACTCAAACCCCAACCGAAGAACAACCCCCGAACTTACGATCAAAATCCCTAATCCTAGTAAAAATATACTGTCTAATCCTAGTATTCTTAGGAACATTCATAGGAGGAATATCACCATACTTCATTAAATGGAATGATGCATTCTTAGTGTTAGGAACTCAATTTGCAGGTGGGGTTTTTCTGGGTACCGCGATGATGCATTTCTTAAGTGATTCTAATGAAACTTTTGAAGATTTGACGAAGATGGAGTATCCATTTGCGTTCATGTTGGCTTGTTCTGGGTATTTGTTTACTATGTTTGCTGATTCTGTTATTCTCCATGTTTATAGTAAAAAACGTAAGGATGCTCCTGCTCCTGCCTCTGTTTCCAGTAATGCCCTTGAAGGTATTCTTCAAATTCCGATTTTTTTTTAACGTGGGTTATAAGGTAACGTATTAAAGCTATTAATAACGTAAATAAATAACCATCCAGTGTTAGTCTAGTGGTAGTTGGGTTAAACCTTGAATACTGCAGAAATGTAAGAGTTGAGAAGTCTCAGATTTGAGTATGAGTTAGGGCGATAATAAATTGACCACTGCATTCGAAGGGTGTGACTTCCATGATCTATGTGGTGATGTGAGAATGCATGGGCGGAGATTCATCCTGGGCCATCATAAAAAAATAAAGTAAACTAAGAAAATATCGGGTGAATAAATGAGTTGATAGGTATAAATAGGTAGAAAAATAGGTAGTGACTTATTTCGTTTACTTTTGAACACATCCCGTTTGTGGCTTAGCCAATCCATACTTTGAAAGGTATAAATAGGTAGAAAAATAAAAGGGTTTCAAAAATAAAGGAAATAAATCAACTCAAATCGGTTTTTTTGCAGCAATTTTAGGAAAAAATGCAATTTAAGGGAGTAATTTTAGGAAATAATTTCAAAAAGAGTAAAATCTAATTTACTCTTTAGATAAAGATATTACAAATTTTGACAATTAGTTAAACTAATACGATTTAAATCCATTCTATCTTTATCAATGACCCTCTCACGATATATGAGTGAGACTATTTATGAAGATTTGTTATAAATAAGACGCTTTGAATAAACAATTTAATAATAAAATATCTTCTAGCAAACTTTCAAATATTCAAAATTGTTGGCCAAGACCAAAAATTTAATTAACAACGTTAATTATGCTTTGAAGGTAGCTAGTAGGTGTACTAACCCTTGATGTTACTGTTGCTTATAATCAACGCCAGTGATTTACTGGTCAGTTTTAGTGTCGTTATTTCATATGCAATCCGTCTTATTTGTAACCGTTATAAGCTTGTGACTTATCACAGACCATTCTCAGTTTCAATATTTGGAGAATTGAATAGTCAAATATCTTAAGCTGTGTTTACACGACGATACTTTAAGCATAAATTCTCATTTGTGATGCGTAATAAGCCTGTGACATCTTTACAATTGCATAAAATAATGTTAGAAAGGAGGTAATAGTTGCAAGTTAATTTTCGTCACAAGTAAGAATAACCGTAGGTTGTTTTGGTCATTTATTATCGGTAATTTAGAAATAATCTCTATGTTCGTAAGATAAGAGTAAAGCTGCATAAATTCGATTTATCGCTCTCACCACAATGCCTACGAGGTTTCCAAATAATCCTGTCGAGTTTCGAGTTGGCGACTAAAACAGTTCATATGTTTTCTAATTGCAGAGGGTCGTAAAACTTCTCAGCAAACAAATTCTGCAATTCATTCTCAGGTATTTACTTCGCGAATTAACAGTTAACACTACTCGGAAATGTACTCTGTCACTCTATCGACGCTTACTGAATATCGACGCTTTTGATGCTGTAACAGGGAACGGACCCGACATGCGACGTTCCTTCAAATGCAAAGCTAGCAACAGCAAGTTCATTAGGAGACACAATCCTCCTAATTTTCGCTCTGTGTTTCCATTCCGTTTTCGAGGGCATAGCAATAGGAGTATCGGAAACCAAAGCCGACGCTTGGAAAGCCCTGTGGACAATCTCCCTGCACAAAGTATTCGCTGCAATCGCAATGTCGATTGCCCTCCTAAGAATGATCCCCGACCGACCCTTCCTACAATGCTCAATCTACGCGTTTGCCTTCGCAATCTCGAGCCCAATTGGGGTCGCGATTGGGATCCTTATCGATCAGACGACTGAGGGGACGGTGGCGGATTGGATCTACGCTATTTCTATGGGAATTGCTTGCGGGGTTTTCGTCTATGTCTCGATTAACCATCTTTTAGCCAAGGGGTACTCCCCGCATAATCGGGTTGGGGTTAACACGCCGTTTTATAGGTTACTGGCTGTCGTTTTAGGGGTCGGTGTCATTGCCGTGGTCATGATTTGGGATACTTGAAATTATTGTGACGGTTCTTCGGAGGCGGATAGATAACTAGATTAGTACACACTTCACAGATTAAAGTATATGAGCTTTTGTATAATTTTAGCGATTATTCTCAATCAACTAGACCCCTTTTTTTGGGATCACGATGAAATTCACAACCGCTACTTTTCTACCAAACATGTATCACATACATATACTCTAGGTAGCACCAAAACGGACACGGACACGACAAGAACACATGACACGGCATCCCATGAAATTTAGGACACTGGACACGACATTTATATATATATATATATATATATATATGATTTAGGATCGGGTGAGAACGAACATTCAGTGCATACGGTGAGAACGAGTATTCACTCTTAGATCAAACAGTATTCTAGGATATGGATTAAATCATCAAACAACTTCAACAAACTTAACATCAATTTAACTTATTGTACACACACTTTTTACATAAACCTAAATACATTTTTGACGGACTAGATATATTTTTTTACTTTTTAACATAAACCTAGTTACATTTTGTAACGGAGTAAATACATTTTTTTACTTAAACTTAAATGATTTTTTGACGGAGTAGATACATTTTTTTTTAACTTTTTTTTACATAAACCTAAATATATTTTTTGACGGGGTAGATACATTTTTTTACTTAAAACTAGATACATTTTTTGATGGAGTAGTTACATTTTTTTTACATACACGTAGATACATTTTTTGACGGACTAAATACATTTTTTTACTTAAACCTAAATACATTTTTTTGACGGAGTAGATACATTTTTTTTTTACTTTTCTACATAAACCTAGTTACATTTTTTGACGGAGTAGATACATTTTTTTACTTAAACCTAGATACATTTTTTTTTACGGAGTAGATACATTTTTTACTTTTTTTACATAAACCTAGATATATTTTTTGACGGAGTAGATACATTTTTTTTACTTTTCTACATAAACCTAGTTACATTTTTTGACGGAGAGATACATTTTTTTTACTTAAACCTAGATACTTTTTTTAACGGAGTAGATACATTTTTCTTAGGTACACTTTTTACCGTAATTTTGACGGAGTAGATACATTTTTTTTACTTAAACCTAGTTACATTTTTTGACGGAGTAGATACGTTTTTTTTACTTAAACCTAGTTACATTTTTTGACGGGGTATATACATTTTTCTTAGGTACACTTTATTTTTACCGTAATTTTATATACATTTTTTTAGTGTATAGATACAATTTTTTCTATTGTAGGTACACTTTGTACAGAAACTCTATATACACTTTTTAAGAATGTAGATACACTTTTTAAGAATATATATATATAAACTCTATATACAATTTTCTTGCCTGATCATCAATTACATCGTTCGAAGTTCGAACATCAGTTCCGACATCACTACCACATAATTAAATTGAACATATAAAGACAATACCTAAAGTAATGATAACATAAATGCAGAATTACGTACAATACTTACAAATATAAATTAATCATAACGATATAAATTCAATACAACGGCAGATCATCAATATAATGAAGATCAAATCTCATGCATGAAATTTGATGTACAATTTAGTTTTTTTATTGGCGAATTGAGCGACTAAAGTATGTCTCTTGCCTAATCTGCGTGTCCATCGAAGGAGAAGACCGTCTCTGGCGCCGACGTTTACGAATAGTAAGCCACCATCGTCAGTCCTTCACTCGACATCGCACCATTGAAACAAAGACAACAAAAGTCGTTAAGAAGGTCGTACACGGTGGTCGAATAAACGAAATGAAAAAGGAATATATAAACGAGGTAAAAATAGACTTGTATAAAGGTTAAACATACAACACAAAGACGTCGCCGGAGAAATATTGGTGGTCCAACCTTCGTCGGTGTCGTGGCTGATGTTAAATTGTTAAGGGAGAAGATTGAGGGGAAGTTTTGATTAAGGTGATCAATGATTGGATTTGTGTGAGGTAGAGTGTGGGTCGTTGATTCATTTAATCCTGTGGTTAATAAGCGTTCTCACCGTTCTCACCGAATATTCGTTCTCACCGGATCTTGCCTCATATATATATATATATATATATATATATATATATATATATATATATATATATATATATATATATATATATATATATATATATATATATATATATATATATAGACTTGGGATCCGGTGAGAACCACCTTACAATGAGAACCTTGTGAGAACTTTACCTTACGGACTTTTTTAAAAAAAATTAATAACATAATTGGATTCGGCATGACATTTTATAGCTAGAGAACATATTTTTTTGGTCTAGAAAATAAATATTAGTGACGGAAATTAAGGTGAGATACATATTATTTATTTGCATGCACCTACTATCTATTTTTTCGTATCTATCATTTTTCCGCCACTAGTATTTATTTTCTAGACCAAGAAATATGTTCTCTGGCCATAAAATTCCATGCCGAATCCAATTATGTCATTAATTTTTTAAAAAAAACTTCGTAAGGAAGAGTTCTCACCGGTTTTCATTGTAAGGTGGTTCTCACCGGATCCCAACCCTATATATATATATATATATATATATATATATAGAGGCCGGATCACGTGAGGCCGCCTATTACGGTGAGGCCGCCGAACCCTTACTATGTTGCACATGATTTTTAATGTTCATTGGAATAATTTCAATAGGATGGAAATTATGGGTCATTTATAACAATTCATTTGGCCCAAATATTTTCTCTATCTAAAAAAATTATCCATTTTGCTCTTTTTCTTATTTCGTGAAATTTGGGCTTAAAATATTTGTTTACTCACAAAATGTTTAATTTCTTATTTTGTGAATCTTCGACCTTAATTTGTGAACTCGGGACCTTATTTCGTGAAACTTAGACTTAAAATGTTTGTTTGCTCACAAAAATGGATAATTTTATATTTCGTGAATTTCGGACCTTAATTTGTGAAACCGGGACCTTATTTCGTGAAACTTAGACTTAAAATGTTTATTTACTCACAAAATGTTTAATTTCTTATTTCGTGAATCTTGGACCTTAATTTGTGAAACCGGGTCCTTAATTATTTCGTGAAACTTGGACATAAAATGTTTAATTACTCACAAAATGTTTAATTTCTTATTTTGTGAATCTTGGACCTTAATTTGTGAAACCGGGACCTTATTTCGTGAAACTTGGACTTAAAATGTTTATTTACTCACAAAATGTTTAATTTCTTATTTCGTGAATCTTGAACCTTAATTTGTGAAACCGAGACCTTATTTCGTGAAACTTGGACTTAAAATGTTTATTTACTCACAAAATGTTTAATTTCTTATTTCGTGAATCTAGGGCCTTAATTTGTGAAACCGGAACCTTATTTCGTGAAACTTGGACTTAAAATGTTTATTTACTCACAAAATGTTTAATTTCTTATTTCGTGAATCTTGAACCTTAATTTGTGAAACCGGGACCTTATTTCGTGAAACTTGGACTTAAAATGTTTATTTACTCACAAAATGTTTAATTTCTTATTTCGTGAATCTTGGATCTTAATTTGTGAAACCGGGACCTTATTTTGTGAAACTTGGACTTAAAATGTTTATTTACTCACAAAATGTTTAATTTCTTATTTCGTGAATCTTGGACCTTAATTTGTGAAACCGGGACCTTATTTCGTGAAACTTGGACTTAAAATGTTTATTTACTCACAAAATGTTTAATTTCTTATTTCGTGAATCTTGGACCTTAATTTGTGAAACCGGGACCTTATTTCGTGAAACTTGGACTTAAAATGTTTATTTATTCACAAAATGTTTAATTTCTTATTTTGTGAATCTTGGACCTTAATTTGTGAAACTGGGACTTTATTTCGTGAAACTTGGACTTAAAATGTTTATTTACTCACAAAATGTTTAATTTCTTATTTCGTGAATCTTGGACCTTAATTTGTGAAACTGGGACCTTATTTCGTGAAACTTGGACTTAAAATGTTTATTTACTCACAAAATGTTTAATTTCTTATTTCGTGAATCTTGGACCTTAATTTGTGAAACTGGGACCTTATTTCGTGAAACTTGGACTTAAAATGTTTATTTACTCACAAAATGTTTAATTTCTTATTTCGTGAATCTTGGACCTTAATTTGTGAAACCGGGACCTTATTTCGTGAAACTTGGACTTAAAATGTTTATTTATTCACAAAATGTTTAATTTCTTATTTCGTGAATCTTGGACTTTAATTTGTGAAACCGTGACCTTATTTCTTATTTCGACAGAAAGAAATCTTTAAAGGGCGCACCATTCAACTGAACATCAAGATTCAGATCAAATCTTTGTATTTTTCGAGCAGACCCAGATGAAGGTTCGACATTCAGATCGAAAACTGTTTCCGGGTTATACACCATTGAAGTCCCTGAACTATCTGAACAAACATCAGATTGTTTCCTCTTATTCGTCAACATGATTGATGATTAATTACTTATTTTTTGATGAAAAATTAAGAGTTCTTGTTGAATTAAAGATGGTTTGAGTTGGGATTTAAGTTGGATTTTAAGAACAAGTAAGATTATTAATCGGAATTTGATTAGAATTTAGGAAAGTTAAGATCTTTGGCGGTGTAATTGAGCAACTGTCGTATATAAATATGATCAAGTTATAGTGTTGGCGCTATGCTATCTTTCTCTGCTTTATATGCCAACCCACCTTCCCCCCTTCAATTCCATTCCCTACTTTAACCCTCTGCACTTTGGCCCCCCATTCTCACCTTCCCCAACATCGCAGGTAGCCACCGTCCAAAACGACTTCAAAATCAACTCGTAAAAGAGGAGTCAGATTAAAACATTAGTCATTTATAAGACGGTCTTATGTGAGAGATCATTTTATGTTTCGCGTTTCACAATCCAAACTAAAGTGCAGGAAACTAACCTACCAAGCATTTCACTGCAAAAATTTTATCACATTAAATAATCTACCATTCTTTCTATACGCCTCTGTACATTTCCTTATTTCATTCATGCACTCCTCCTCAGTTTTTTTTGAATTAAATTTCTTGGAAAAATATGGCTTTTCCCTCACTCTAACTATACCTACCATTCAAATCCTCATATTCCTGGATTTGCTACAAAATTCAATGTAAAATACACACAAATAAACTCCCCCAACACAATTTACCTTCTCCTTGGAATGTACATGAATAATCCCCGATGCCATGGCCGATTAATAAAATTCAGCCCAAGCACCCTAGTCTCCCCAACTCACTGCATTTCGAGCCCATTTTACGCAAACGAACAAAGCCAAGCAGGTCGAATATGATATTATGATTTGGTACTGGGTATTGCTCAGATCAATTTGGGGAGCTAGTTCTTGAGAGTGATCGTATCAATTGAATCAAATTTAGGGTATTGAACTTCAAAGATTTGTTTTAATTATATTAATTAGGGTTTTTATTTTATTCGGTGAAGTGTTGTACAGCTAAATTTGTAGTGTTTTTGTTGGAGCTAAGGAGATTGTGAGTTGCTTGATAAAATTTGGGGGATTTTAGTCAGTGTATGTAAACCTGTGCTCAGAACGAAGGAAGTAGCTGGATAAAGAAAACTTTGTTTAATCTCAGCCATTCATAGTTTTTAATCCAGTGGCTTAGAAAGGGTCCAGCGGCCTCACCCTAAGAGGGGTGCCTCACGTGATTCGATTTCTATATATATATATATATATATATATATATATATATATATATATATATATATATATATATATATTATGATTATAAATAACGTATAATTTTATTTTTATCATGTATTTGAAGCTAAATCTAAGCAAGTAAAGGTATAATTCGACCATTACTATTTGAAATTTTATCCTCGTCTAAACTAGAATAAGTGTAGCCTTGTGTCCAACGAGTGTCGGTTGTCCAAGTGTCGGACACGGGAAGGATAATTAGGAGAAGTGTCCGTGCTACCTAGCATATACTTGATAACATGCAGACCACGTTTATCAAGTCAACCGTCTTTATACCAGGATGACAGACTCGGCCTGTCGGCCACAGTACAACACGTGAATAATTCACAGTAGATGTTGACAAAATCTCATTTGAGACGGGTATATCCGTCTTAAGCTGTAGTTATTTACCCGCTTCAAATTATCACGAGGTAGCAATCACATCCCACAAGGTTGTTCCAGCTTTCAAGTAAGACAGCTTACCTACTTTCTTTAAAATGATTGTAAGAAGATTCAAAGCTTTCTGGTCCTGTCTTCGTCGCCTCAACATAAGAAAAGCATCCAATTCCGGAGTCTTTGTTGCTTGTGAGTAATGACGGAATCCTTGATCGGTGACTAGCTAGTGAAGATTCGTAATCTTACGTCTTATGCGCGGGACTTTCCCTGGCATTCAGTAAATACCAAGGTTGACCGCTATTACGAACATGAAGTCCTTCAACTGACTCTTATCATCCAAGAAAAGACGGTCCCCCAGCCGTTTGCATTTTCAAATCTTATCTTCGTATCCAAACGAGAAGGAAAAGGAAGGGAAGGGGAGGGGAAGCGGACCGATATTATTTTCCCTACGTATATTGAAACCGAGACAGTTGGTCCTAGCCTATATGGTTCACCCGTCATTAGACCTAGGGATGTCATTAGGACGGGGCGGGGTTGGATATAGGCTCCCCGTACCCGTACCCATCAAGAAAACCTCATACCCATCCCCGCCGCACCTACCCATGGCGGGTACATGTTTCCAAACCATCCCCGTCCCACGTACCCATTAACCCGCTATACCATAAATTTTTCCGATCTTTTTTTCATACAAGTTGGTTTAATGACTATTAATTTCTATTTTCAGGAGTTTTTTATATAATTTTAGTTATTTACCAAAGAAGTTGGTAAAATACTTTATAAAATAGCTATTTTTAACATTACGTATTAATTATAACAAAATAATATTTGTAAAATTATCGTAATAGTGGTATTAATTTTTACAATAATTGGCGGGTATGAAGTGGGTAACACGCAAAAACCATCCCCGCCCCACTATCCATTGCGGGTACAATTTTCGTACACGTCCCCGTCCCACCACCCGCCAAAGCACTACCCATCCCCGCGCCAATTGGGGCGGTTGCGGGGCGGTATCCACTTGTACCCGCCCCAATGACATGCCTAATTAGACCCACTTGTAAGAGGGATTCCGCTAACGTGAGTAAAAAACAAATACCAGACCAGCAAGAAACTATGCTATATGGTTCACCCTTCGGTCCTTCACACTACTATTACGCACTCACACGGATACCCAAGCAAACACAGCAACACGAACCGACCATCTATAGGCAAGAACGATAACAGAAGTTACCTGACTCGAAGCATAAACATGAAACACCAACAAAACTCGTACGACAATACAAGAGAAACATCGGGATGCAACATGCTAAGCAATAACTCTCACTGCTATAATATCCTTCGAAACTTAAATCGTCAAAAATGGCAACAAATAGTAGGTGTAAGAAACGGAAAACGAAAACTAAAAAGAGTCGACAGAATCAGAGGTAAGGAAAATATCTTCGTCACAGTCTGCAAGTGACGGCCAATAATTAAAGGGGGGCAATCCCGGATGTAACTAACCTTTCGGTTAATGACTAGTTTTCTTAGCATCATGTTGAGGTATGTGGAAAAAAAATGCTTGAATACAGCGGAATCATGGCCCCGAGGTAGGAGTAATGAACAGAAACCGGAGAATCTACACCTCAACATGAATAAGCTTGTCAAAGCAAATGCCTACTATTATAGGACCCGCCAAATCTCCGGCTGCACAGCCTGTAGAATTTAGAATATAAATGATTATTCACAAAATCTTATTGAAGACGGGAACGGCACTATCCATCACAAGCTGAAGACGGATAAGGATAATGCCCTCTCACAATATGCAAGTGACACTATCCATAGGGTGCTCCATTTTCCTCCCACTTGACTTATTGTAAGACGGACACTATCCGTCTTCAGCTTCTGACGGACACGCCAACCGTCACAAGCAAGACCCTTTGACGATTATTTTTGTTGGTCGCCAAAAGATGAAAAAGAAGTTTAAAAGTTACTTAGACCATATTTATCAGTCGTTCCTGCAGCCCTACGGCCCCTACCTAGACCGAGTTCCTGCATTAAAATACTAATATATACGGAGTACTTCTTAACCTCATGCTAGACCTAGTTACTGATTTTGTTATTTTATCAAGCCTTGGTTAGACCTAGGAATTCCGACATTATTTTTGGTTAAATTAGAGTCACGCATGGGGATCACATGCAAATACCAAGCTCCTAAGCATGTTCCAACAGGTCCATTTCAGACGATTTGGAACGGAACTAGTTCCTATAATTTATTTTAGAACTTTTTTTATTTTAATTAATTTTTGTCCTTATTCAAGACCTAGCCCTTGTTAGACCTACCTATAAACGTAGTCTTAGAAACGACTCCTTTATTTGAAGGAATAAATAGTAAGGGAATCAGAGGAGCACTAACCAACCCATTGACCAAGTGAAGGGCGTATGCAGGTCGCACCAATCCCGGCCCCAATGGCGGCAAAAAGCAACGAAGCAGTGCACCTCACAGAAGCACCAAAGATCCTGGTACTAAGGATTCGAAGCTCTTCATTAATATTCACGTCCTCTACCTCGTCTTTAGAATTAAACAAACGGTAGAGAGTTCTATAAATGTCGAGTCCAACTTGAACAATCCAAGATGCTGCCACCCCAAGACAGTGGGCTGCTTGATCATACAATTCAAGAACAGAAGAAATCAAGGTAAAGTCAAAAGCTTAAATAAAACGCGGGAGTTACAAGAAACTTAAACTATATAATTAACCTCTCAAAGTAGTTCTCGTGACGGCGCACATGTAAACAGTAGTTGGCAACCCTCGTGCTGCCTTACGCACTGCTGACTTAGGAGCATCTACAGGAAAAAAAACAAATCGATAAATGACTTTTGTAAACAAGTGATACGGAGAATCATTTACACCGTATAACTTGGTCTCGCGTGTGATTTATACACCAAGAATGAAGTAACGAATGTCACTAATCTAATCTTTGTTTCTCACATACTCCCTCCGAGTTATAGTGATTGTTCCTTTACCTTTATTCACAAAAAATAAGAAAATGATTCTAAACCACACAAAATACCCTATCCCACACTGAATTGATTTTGGACCACACAAAAGTTACTAAAAAGGGAAAGAGAAACAATCACTAAACTCGCATCAAAAGGGAAATAGGAACAATCACTATAACTCGGAGGGAGTATTACCTTTGAGAAGCTTCCATGCCATTCTTTGGGAGACGTAAGAGACGGCTAATCTCTCCAATACCCTTCTAGTAGTAACGACGGTACTCTGAGAAATCAAGGCAAAATAATTAGCAAAAGAAACTCGTTTTGAAAAATGAAGGTTACTGATCAGATGAAAACCCATATTTGTTTTTTTCGAAAACTATTAAGACCGGAATTTGAGATTTTCACATAGTTGAATATGAGCAAATACAGACTTAGGCTCTGTTCTTTTCGGGTGAAACGAGCTGAATTGAATTAATTGGAGCAGAGCTTAATTGAACTAAATTAAGTGGAAATGAGGTGAAGTGAATTTAGTTGAATTAAAAGTTAATTTTGTGAAGAGATTAACTGAACATCATTGATTGAACGTAACTAAAACTTAACGGAATATAGCCAAGCAAAATTGAAAGGAACTGAAAATAAGCCAGAAAGAACAGGGCCTAACTATATTTACTTGGTAAAAACGTTGCGCTTAAGAACATGTACCACCTTGGCAACAAATTAAACTCGATGAAAAGCGTTGATGATATCACTAACCTCACGAATGATTTGCTTTACAGACTTGTGAAAAGGAGTAACAAGATCCAAAGGCTTGTTTTCTGAATTATCAGCTAAGAAATCTTCATCATCGTCGTCTTCTAGTGCAGTCTGAGGCTCCAAGAGGGGTAGATAATACATCAAAAAAGACCTCAAGGTCGTGAGCATAAATGTCCTCGGATTAAAGGCTGAGAAAAGCGGTTTTAGGTCAACATCGTATAGTTTTCCTATGTATTGAGAATGAGTATCAGGTTCAAAACTGTAGCCAGGAAGTTCAAGAACCTTGGAGACACGGTCCTCAAGATTCCCAGATATTTCATCGGCACTCCATGTTGCAGGTGCATCACAGTACGCAATAGTATTGCTGCAAATACAACATATGCATTTCAGTAGGTGAAAAGTCTGAAAGCACGACCAACTGTAACTATATCCGTGACGGGAGTTACCGGGCTACATACACCTTCAATGAATAATCACTTAATGAACAAGTATAATAAAGCAAGGAAGAAGACGTGTAAATATATGGGGTACGTGAGTAACAGATGATGCTCTACAACTCTTTTTGCTGTCATAAGCATCGGGAACAACAAAATTTTGGAATTCGAAGAAATCAGATATTTAAATACAAGTATAGATAAAAGTATTGCTCCAATTCTACAGTTCACTGCCGATACTCAGTCTGACACGATGTTCAACACCCCATGGATTATCCATGTATATGTCGGTGAAGGAAATTACAAGCTTGATTATGTTCCTTGTAAGTTTGCATTTACAATGAAAGAAAATTTGGCTGTCTATAGTCCCTAGTGTTCATAACTGCACCACATAAACGACGTAGATTTGTTTGTTTGTTTCTTGAACCTGCTATATACCCAAATCATAGTCCACAGATTAAATAAACTAGTTACTATAGATAAGCAGGCGAGCCCATCTCAGGGTCGTAAATCTTGAAATGAAGTTGTGTCACCAAATATCAACTCATCTCATCTTACAAGTAAATCGCTCAATGAAGGTTATAAGACTAAACTATGGCAGAGATTAATTGGTTAAATCAATCATCGGCTTACATGGTCAGACAAAGCTAATATGAACTCTAATGAGCTCTATGCAAACTTATCGTGTGAAAATATTCATAGAATGAGATTCTATGGGAACAAGGAGGAGATCTTCTACTTCACAAGGTAAAATGTGATTCTCTCCCAAAACAAAAGGTACCAGGGCAAGTAACACGTTAATCGAGGAATTGATCAACTCTATGTTGTTTATTGGATGTGCGATACTCACGCATGGGTGAACAAAATATGAGATATGTTAAAACTAACCCTTCACAAGTGAGGTCCCATAGAAAGAGGACAAACGTGGCAATAAATAACCTTCAACAAAAGCCCTACTATTGTTGCATTGATTGGGACTTAAAGTTCATCAAACCTAGCACGAAGAAGTCGAGTGCTCTGATACATTGCAAAAATCCAAAACATATTTGAGTAAGACCTCCCAAGAGGGGACAAATTCTGTTTTATGAGTTCAAAGGGAATTCTATTCCAAAACCATCTGAAAATGGTGATTGTGACGAACGTGGCAAACAATAGCCATCTAGAGATGTTCTGCATAAAGCGCATATCGACAATCTCGCTTTTTATAGCTGAACGCTCTCCAAGTTCACTCCCCTGGTCTCGCTGACAGAAGCTCAATAAGCAGTTTTCACATAAGCTAACAAAAAGCTTGGAACTTTCTTCTTTTTACAACACCACTACACTGATTTAACCCATTTCAATGAAAATATCAACCGAAATATTCCATGTTACACCCATTTAAATAAAACTACAATCACATATCATCAATTTGCACATTAATACAAGTATAAACAATTAAGGAACTGAAACCATTTCCACATAACCTCGATTTACAACAACATTACCCCTCAATGCCTCAATTACTCCCGCTAACAAAAGCTCGGAACTTTGTTCTTTTTACAAACTCAACACACTGATATCATCCACTTTCAGCGAAAATATCCAACCGAAAACAATTCAATGATCAATTTCACTCACCTATAGCACATAACACTACTCACGAATCACTCAATCACGTATACACAACTTATGGAGTATAAATACAACTACAGCCAGAAAGCATCAATTTACAGTCGTAAAAGTATCAGAAGAACAAATCTAGATAACCAGTGAAACAATGAAACCATGTCCAAATGAGCTCAATTTCCACAACATTACCCCAGTGCCACAATTGCCCCCGCTGACAAAAGCTTGGAACTTTGTTCTTTTTACAAACTCAACACACTGATATCATCCACTTTCAGCGAAAATATCCACCCGAAAACAATTCATTGATCAATTTCACTCACCTATAGCACATAACACTACTCCTGAATCACTCAATCATGTACACACAACTTATGGAGTATAAATACAACTACAGCCAGAAAGCATCAATTTACAGTCGTAAAGGTATCAGAAGAACAAATCTACATAACCAGTTAACCAATGAAACCATTTCCATATAAGCTCGATTTCCACAACATTACCCCAGTGCGTCAATTCCCCGCTAGCAAAAGCTTGGAACTTTGTTCTTTCTAAAAACCCAACACACTCATATCACTCGCTTTTCGCGTAAATATCAACCGAAACGTTCCATCAGTCAATTTCACTCAGCTATACTATAACAGATAACACTACCCCTGAAACATTCAATCTTGTATAAACTCATGGAGTCTAAATACAAGGGGTTTTTCGATAACTGCTACCACTATTGTTGGTTTGGATTAAAACTAACTATATATATAACCATGATTTATGACGACAACAACATTACCCCAGTGCCTCAATTACCCGCTTGCAAAAGCTTGGAGCTTTGTTCTTTTTACAAACTCAACACACTCATATCACTCGCTTTCCGCGTAAATATCAACCGAAACGTTCCATTAATCAACTTCACTCAGCTATAACAGACAACACTACTCCTGAAATACAAGGGTTTTTTCGATAACTGCTACCACTGTTGTTGGTTCGGATTAAAACTAACTACGTATATATAACCGCGATTGTCGACAACAACATTACCCTAGTGCCTCAATTGCCCCGCAAATTACAGGATAAGAATTGAATTCATGTACAGATAACCACAACATATCAAAAAACAACATAATTACGAAATCAGATACAATAATAAAAAATTAACTAAAAAGATTAAATAGATAATCACCTTGCTAAGAAAGACTTAAAACCAAAAGGATATGCACCAAAAACAGAAGCAGCAGTAGCACCAGAAACAGCAACTTTAGCAGAAAAAGAACCAACAGATTGCATTGTATGTGTTGAATAAAAGTTTGGATTTTTCCTAATTAGATCAAATATTATACCAATCCCAGACATTTTTACTAATCAATGAACCCTAATTAATAAAAACAACTAAAACCCAGATAAATTAATTAATTTTTCTTCAACTTTTCAATGATTTACACCCAAAAAAACCCAGAAAAATTGCAAATGGTAAAAACCCAGATTGAAACTTTGGGATTTCTGGGTAGTTTTAAAATGATTAGTTGATAATGATGACTTTTGGGTAATGAAATTAAAGAGAAGATAAAGGTAAAAAGATGGGATTTTTATAAAGAGGTTTTTATAGGGTTATAAAACAGTTAATCTAATCAAAATTAGGACACATTGAACGTTTTTAAAGGTGATTACTGATCAGTGATTTTAATTTAATGATCTTGCTCGATCTTTTTTAGTGTATGATAATTTTTGTGGATCGGAAGTTGGAAAGGTTTTCTATACAAGTACGATAATTGAAGATTTTATTTTGAGTAGAAACTTTGATATAATTAACGATGTAATAAATGATTAGCATTTAAAAGATTAGTCGATTTTCGTATTTGATCTCGTTCAGTATCTAGTGGAATGTGCAATTGACGGAAAATGAGTCGGAGTATGCGCTAGCGCAGTAGCGCTACCATACACTACCCGAACTCCAAACCAAATTAAGATTTGATCTAGTAACATTGCTAAAATAATTATCTGGAAGAACTTTTCTCTCGAGTATTGTAATCAAATTTAATGACTCTGACTCCAGTACCACCTTGTTTAGTCGTGTTTGCCTCGTCGTGGTAAGCCCGAACTCAACTAACTTAATGTCGGCTATACGAGTTAATTAACTCACTCGATCTCTCCCCTCGTAGTCCTCGATAACTAGGCAAACACCGCTTCATACCTCTCCAATTTATTATTACATCCACATAAATATTAAAACTCTCGAGCATATGCGCTTCCCACATAACCCTCGTTCGTTGCATACCCCTCACACCAGCAGAGGTCTTGCCGATCCTTCCACGTGCACCATAACACTCGTGCCCTCTTAATCACCCATAATACTCCATTCAATAGACTTAAGTACTTAACCAGTTAGACATAAACCTGACAAAACTGACTTAACCCAAACAACTCGACACTAACCCTACCAGCACCTAAACTTAGGACTTGAATGGCTGAATCTAACTCCCCTCCCCCGAGTTGACCGACCTTATTCACCACAATCCAAAATTCATTACCGCATACTAATTATCATCCCTACAACTTGATAACAATCCACGCAAAATAACCCGTACTCAAAATTAACTCTATCTCAGCCAAACCAGAATATTTACAAACCGTAATAAACCAAACCCGACCCAATTAAACCCAAACCAAGTTTACTTGCAGTAAAGAAAAAGGTCGAAATCTTTTGGATAACACAATCCTATAAACAAAGGCTAGAGAAGAGAGCACATAGCATTGCCATTGAACCAAGCACACAAGAGTAGAAGAAGAAATGGCAACAACAATGGCTACTTCAACCATTTCCACCATTGCTTTTACTCCACTTACACTCTCCAAAACTTCTTCCATACCATCTACACCTCATTTCTCCATTACCCCATTTCCTTCTGCTCTTTCAAACCTCAGAAAAACCGTTAAACAATATGAATTCTCACATATTACCTCATCTTCTTCCTCAAGTTTCAAACTTTTTGCTGCTCCTGAAGTTCTGGAATCCCAGGAGACTGGTGTTGATTTAATTCAGGTGATTTTTCTTTTTTGGTATCAAATTGTTGGGTTTTTACCGTGTAATTGTGTATGGTTTGAATAAATTTGAGGTGGGTATTTGATAATTGTGTTTCTTTTGTGAAGTAGCGGTCACTCGATGCAGTTCTCGATACAATTTTCATCTTGGGTTATTAGGAAACGGCCTCTTTGTGTGTTGCTAACACAAGGGTAATGCTGCGTACATCCGAAACCCTTACCTCTTTGTTGGGTACATGAAAAGATGAGATTTTTACTTTGTTCCTAAATTAATTGATAGTTTAGGAACAAATTGGGATACATGAGCTTTCATGGATGCTTTCTGCTTTGTATAATTGTGGGTTGGAGACATATTAGCCCTGTTCTGTTCTGTTCGGCTAAAACGAGTTCAATTGAATTAATCGGAGTAGAGCTTAATTGAACTAAATTGAGTGAGATTGAGGTGGAGTGAATTTAGTTGAATTAAAAGTTAATTTTATGAAGAGATTAATTGAAAATAATTGATTGAACGTAAATAAAACTCAACAGAATACAACCAAACAAAATTGAAAGCTAAAGGTGCTGAAATTAAGCCAAAAAGAACCGGGTCATACTCCCTCCCGGTCATTTGTTGTCCTATTTCATATTAGTTGTTTCAGTCAATTGTTGTCCTTTCTATTTTAAGAATGGACTTGATGCGCAATTTGATCATTCAGAGTCAATTTGGTCTATTTGTAATTTAGTAACTGACCCATCCTTTCCTTGGTCTATGTGCCAAAACCGAAGGACAACAATTGACCTGGGCAGAGGGAGTAATAGTTTAATGTTGGTATATCCGACTCCCCTCATGAGACACTGGCTAATGTTGTTGTACTTCGTATTTCATAATGCTTGTACCATGATGTAGAATTGTCACATGGAGACCATGGAGTATTGGCTCTTGCTGGCTAAATAGCCTATTCGGCTATTTGCATTTACAGCGGTGGGAAAGGCTATCACAGACAGTTTGAGCTTCTTGTATTGTCATTTGCCAAGTATCAGTCGGTTGGTTGAGGCGCGTTCTAATGCAATTGGCATTATGGTTTATAATTTATATGCAAATAGCCTCTAAGTAAGGCTGCGTACGTGCAGCTCCTTACCCGGCCATAGGCAAGAGATTTTCTTGGTTGCTGTAATTTCTAATGGAAACATCTGATGGGTGAAAGTTGAAATCCGATGTTTTGCAATCTTGTGGATTGTACAATGAATGGCGAACGACTTTTCTATCAATGTAAAGTCTAGTAGGTTCAGTAAAGATCCTCCGTCTTAAGATAAGAGGCGGGGTGTGCTAATTTGTGAGCTGGTTAACTTCGTAAGTTATTCTTTATTGCGACTTCACAGCGTGTAGGAAAACATTCTTGGTCATGTGATGCCATGAGATTTACTGCATGTTAGAAATTGTTTTTTCTCCGATGCCCTCTTCTTGAATTTGAAAATGATAATAATCTTTTGCTTTGTTAGAGATGCTAAGCCAACTTATGTTTCTATAGTACCCCAAATTTTAAATGGAAGTTTGATTGATGAATAAGTCTGTAGTTTTGGCAAATCGCGAGGTTTGAGTTCTGCTCAGCCTGCTTTTGGAGATGTTAAAACCACGACAATTGGGATACTATCGCTTACTTTGATAACTAGTTCTCTTTTCTGAACCGTGTGTTAAATTTGTTCCTATTTTTTAACTAGTTTTTGGTCGTATGTAGGGAGATGATGATGAAACTTCTTCACTCGGAATTGGTGCTGATGCCGGCAAGGTATTGCCTTTTTGCATTGCTCGGAAAATCTACACTTTGTACTTCTGTACTACTCAAAATTTTCATGTTCTTAATAACTCAAAATTGTCTTCCTATTTATGTGTTGCTTTAGACTTTTTGTAAGAAGTTCACCATGGGCCGTTTCTTTTCTGAGGACATTCTAGAAATAAAAAAAAAGTATAAATTCTTCCGATGATTCATGTTAGCCAATCCAAATCATTTTAGGACTGTCGTTTTCAAGAACGTGTGCATGAGGGGGGGAGGAAAATTATGTGGAGAGAGTGGTTTTTTGTCACGAAACTTTCAAGTAGCTGTAGGACCTCTTCGGTGCATTGCTTATAGGCTATGTTACTCTGACTCTTCAAATTTCCTCGCGTACCCGTGTCCGACACTCGACACTCGGACATGGGTATGACATATGGACACCTCATTTTAGACCAAAATGTGCATATTTTTCAATAAAATAGCCGAGTCCGATACTTGGACACGTACCCGTGTCGGGTACTTCTAAACGAGTCTGAGTAACATAGCTTATAGGAATGGCAAGAAACTGATCCCGTTCCCTGACCCTTAGTTAGGATGAAAGGATTTAGAGTGAGAGTGAGAGAGATGACTTCCCTTATTTTCTGCAGCTGTATATTCGATGCAATTCCGGACACAACTATCATTAAGGGTCATCCAAAAACAGTCACTTGTTGATAGATGCAACGAGTCGTCTGTTTGCGTTCCTGCAATGACAGGATCATTTAAAGGACTCGGGGGAATTTTTTTGCTGATAATTTAAACAGAAGCGTTTTACGCAAGATGCCATAAATTTGAGTGTCTTTTTTCTCCTTTGATGTATGCCGTCTCTTAGTGCTATATTTTCTGCACGTTTAGATGGCTCCCAAGCAGAAGATTCGGATAAAGCTGAGGTCGTACTGGGTTCCCTTAATCGAGGACTCTTGCAAACAAATAATGGACGCTGCAAGAACAACCAATGCAAAAACCATGGGACCTGTTCCGTTACCTACAAAGAAGAGAATTTACTGTGTACTTAAGTCACCTCATGTGCATAAAGATGCCCGTTTCCACTTTGAGATCAGAACTCACCAGCGTCTCATCGATATTCTCTATCCAACTGCCCAGACCATCGACTCTTTGATGCAACTTGATCTTCCTGCTGGAGTTGATGTCGAAGTCAAACTCTGAAGCCTTCTGGTAAGCTCTTAGGCCCTGTTCTTTCTGGCTTAATTTCAGCTCCTTTCAATTTTTGTTGGTTGTATTCCGCTAAGTTTTATTTACGTTCAATCAAATATTTTCAATTAATCTCTTCACAAAAGTAACTTTTAATTCAACTAAATTCACTTCACTTCAATTCCACTCAATTTAATTCAATTAAACTCTACTCCAATTTATTCAATTCAGCTCGTTTCAGTCCTCTTTCGCCTTCTGGATCTGATAGGTCCTATTATCTTGAGTCGAGTGTAGTTTTAATGCCTTAATGTGTTTCAGCCTCTATTTCAAAATTATTAAATTGTGACCCAATCAATGTTGTTGCGCTGTAATGTGATCGTGGTAACAGCCCTAACAATTGACACTTATAAAGGCCCTGTTTGGTAGCGGATTAGCATGGTGCCTTGTGTGCCGGCTCGTCCCTATGACCCTATCCCAAGCCGGGGAGCGCTCACTTGTGGGCTGTTTTCCCGGCAAAACAACGAACCCCGACGCGTATTGGCAGAAGCAGATTTAAAAAGCAGTTTTGACTAGCAGAATGATTTAGCGGATTTGACTACAGATTTATTTAGCAGAATTATTTTAAAGGTGTTTGGTAATTGTCAGTTTAGATTAGCAGATTGTCTAGAATCTTTGTAAAATGACATATAAGGACATGAAAAAATTATTTATCAAATATATCGTTTTGTGTCCTGTCATTCTTGACATATGTTGTAACTACCATAAGACTTTTGATTAATGAAACGATTTTTCCCTTCAAAAAAAAAAAAAAAAATATATAAAGGAATGTTAGTATTTTATTTAGAGGGTAAATAAGACAAATTTTTTATTTTTAATGTGCTAATCCAATATGCGGGTAGGAGCAGCATATTGTAAAATAGCATATTGAACCCCAATATACTATTTCAATATGTCATTAACCAAACACCCTAAATAGCATATTGGTAAGTCAAACATGTTAAATTTCTCAAATATGCTAAAATTTGGCCGATATGCTGTTTACCGAACAGAGCCAAAATGCTCACCTGGCGCAAATGTAATAGCATTTGTTCTCGCTGAGTTCCTGTATATTCATTCGCGTGATGTGTGATATAGCGTTAATTTTGCAGGACTGTACAAAAATATAACTGATGCGGGTGAATGCAGAAGTGAAGCATTTCAGACACGGTTTTTGGCGGGTTAGAATGAAACTGCAGACTCATAGTTTGTTTGTTTGTTCATTTGTTTCCAACTTTTGTAAGCTTCTATTATTTGGTTCTAGTCTTGTAAGCAGCAGCACATTTCAGAAATGAGATTTAGAACTTTAATCCTACCTCTTTCGCTGTCGATACTAATTGTTCATTTGTTTATGTCGTGCGGAAGCGTGAATACCTCGTGTTGGGCCTCTGCTGCGCCGGTGTCAAATGTCCATAATAGTACGATATTGTCAGCTTTGGGCCAAGCCCTCACGGATTTACTCAATTTACATATTAATCTCATTGAAAGATTTTTAATCTGTCCTCTGCTTTACTGTTTCTCGATCACACCTTTCGACAGATAAGGCAATCCGACAGTCTCAGACAATCTTTTTTACCAGACGGTCTCATACATGAAAACATCAAGACATGCTCGTATTGTGTGAGACCGTCTTGTTTGAGAAGACGGGTTGACTTAAGAAGCCGAGTAAACACCATTAATATAATTAAATAGCAAGTAGCAATATCTTACATGATACAACTCTATAAACTGTTCAACAGGTTAAAAACTTACAGGATGGAACAAAAGCAAGATCATATCCTGATAAATGGGATTTCTGGTGCCTGAATTCGGATTTTTATCCCGCGGCAATTGTAGGGAATAATTTACCCTTCTACCATGATGAGGTGAAATCATCATCACCTCTCTTTCTCTACACAAAAGTTACACTAGTTCTGTACAGTCACAAACTGGCTCCTAAATAGCTGGTTCATTGATCCCGATACTGTCATGAAGCGGGATTTTGAGACATCTCAACTTGTTCCGAAGATGGCATAGTTTCTAAAGCTTTGGTATCTTTATCCTCGGAATTTTCCTCTTCAGGCGAAGCAACGTTCTTAGTAACTTGAGCATCAAGTTTACCTTCCTTTTCCGTATCATCCTCACCAAGAACTGAACTTTTCATCACTTGAGCCTCGAGATTACTGTCATCAGTGTCAATTTTCTCGTTTACATGACCATCACCAAGATCGTCTTTGACCTCATCTCCGACAACTTCAGTTTTCTCGCTGATAAGATGATCGTTATCAAGATCGTCTTTGACCTCATCAACATTAACTTCAGTTTTCTCGTTGATATGAGAACTATTATCAAGGTCATTTTTGACCTCATCTACGACAACTTCAGTCTTGGGTGTAGAAGTGTCGGCCTTCTCGGCATTCTCAATAGCCGAGTTTGTAGTCAGCTTACTCCTTTGGCGAATCACTGAGAGGATATCATAGTTCGCCTTAACATCGATCCAATTCCCAGCAACCCAATCTCTCGAAACTCTTATATCCTTTCTTGGTATATTTAAGAACAGGTTTTCCCCTGAGACAGGAACGCGTATAGTTTGTCAGAAAACAGAGGTGGTCTCGAACATCAGTTAGATACTAAAATGCGTACTTAAAATCGTCAAATATTTGCTTCATATCCTTAAGTGTTTGACAAGGATAAGATCCCGTGCGAACTTTCATACGGTTCGCAACCGTGCGAACCAACGTAAAAAAAAAAAATTTGAAAAGATTTTTTTTTACTATGGGTTCACAGCGTAAGGGAGTTTGCATGGGATCTTGATTTAGAATCAATGGATTTAGAATCCGTCAAGTATCGAGGCTCCAATCAAAATTAACTCACAACCTAACATTCAACCAAACACACGTACATTCGAGAAGGAGGCAGTCGTTTGTAGGCAATTAAATACCCTTTTAAGAGAAGGGGAAAAAACATGTACCTGGAGTGTAGACCTGCAGGTTATCATCTTCAGCATTATTTACCGCAGTAACGACACCTTCCCACCAGCCATCGCTCCACCACGCATCTACTGGATCACCTATCTGAAATTTAGCATCCGACATATTGGTAACAGGAGAGAAAGGTCTTATCGCAGGTCGTTCAAGGCATCTCATTCCGAGTTTGTCTGGTGCGGCCAACCTAAAAGCCGGAACCCATTCCTGGATTTGTATAACATAAAGGTCATTCACGTCAATTAATGAGCATCTCAATGCCCAGAAGAACATTCACATTAAGCTTGATATAAACATTGAAGCATGTCATACCCAGAAGTCTAGAGCCAATCAAGGTTAAAGAGCATCGTATAATTCAGCAAGGAGAATGGATCGTACCTTAAGGTTTCCACATCCATCTTCGTCCTCAAGATCACTATATTCAAGTTTTATCTGTTTTCTAGAAATCTCTAAGATAGTACATCTAAACCAGCAGCCTCGGATGCCGCTGTCCTGACACAAGAGCTCTATTTTGTCATGAACCTTGAATAGTTGGGTGTGGCACCTTCCGGAATCCATATTCTTAGAGAACAGCGCTTTTCTATCAAACATACCAGAGTAACCACTTCGAAAAAGTGGTGCACGCATTGTTTTCTTCTGTTGTAGGCCCTTGTCCTCAGAATTCCGTTTTCTCTTAGCCCGTTTGCCTGAAAACTCGTCTTTCTCAAAAACCTTAATCCCAGAATCTGAGTTAAGAAGGGTGTCGGAATCCAGGCAAGAGATAAGGGGCTGATCACAATAACCCCTCAATTTGCTTAAATCAAATGGTTTGATTTTGTTGCTTCTAAATTGACGGAAGCAAACATGAACTTTCCCCAGTAAACCGTCAGGAAAACTGCCTATGCACTTCTCAAAATGCTCACGCGTTAACACTATAGCCGGGCCATCGACACACTCAACACTTATCACCTGGGTGTATGGTGTAATATAAACTTCCTTGGGGTGAGAATTTCGCAAACGAACTACACCCTTCACTTCCTGACTGTGATGAAACCATCTTACTTTGACTTTCTTTTGCCCCTTCTTATCTTCATACATATCCTCCAAATAAGCTACATAGCGATTTTCTTCCTTGGCCATCACAAAAACGAAAGACTGAACCTGAAGAATATCAAAGTTAAACCCGAGCACAACAACATGAACCAAACAAGAAGGTATTGATAGTTGGTCAGAAGATTCGGTACTCACTGCGATTGAAGTGCCATTTCTGCAAAATCCAGGAAAGTGTTTCAGCTGCTTTCCACAGGTCCATGAAGCACCCAACCACACAATATCTGAGTAAGATTGCTTAAAGTTTCTCACACGATGATCCTGATCCAATTCATCGATGCACAAAATTAAATTCAGGATATAGGTTGGAAGTTTGAACGAATTATAATATGTATACACGTGTGTTGGTGGTAGAGGGGCAACTGACTGAAGTGTGAGAGCATACCATTTTATCTGCCACGGAGAAAAGTTGAGCGCTTGATCCAAAAGAGCGCGTTGAAACTCCTGGAGAATCTGCTAAAATTATCAGGGACTTAGAATGTATAACGCATATAATTTTCGTAAGTACAGAGTAAAAGTAAACAGTGAGTAACGGGACAATAGGACACATAACACTCCACATTGATGATAAATACTGTCAGCTACTGTCATCGGTAAAAACAAAGTCCAGACGGCACGCTATTGTGAATTTGTATCAGACAGATGGTAGTCCTACAAACCAAACTACACTCGACATTTTCAACTTTTTATTAACAATAACATAGCAAACACCGCTTCATTTTAGTCAATTAAAAACAAGTCTCCACGTCTCAGTTCCTCTGGACAGCGCGGTATAGAAGCTGCTTAATAATATGGCTCTACTGTCTAAACTAAAGATGTGAATGGAAAATCCAGCGCGGTAGAAACTGTAGTCAAGCTTCCTTGATATGTGGCATTTTGTATTTGTAGAAGTTATAGTCAAGTTTCCCAACAAAAGCGCCAAAAAAGTGACATCACGGGCTATAAGCATCGTAATAAAGATATAACACAAATGGTACTACTAAAACAAGGGACTAACCTCAACCTAACTACACAAGAAGATGAATGTAACATCAAGATAAAGAACATCTAGACGGCTACACTGACCCCTTTGACAATATCTATGTCAAAACAATCTGCAAAGACAAAAGAATCCTATGAGTACGTTCTATGTTGACGACATATGCATATGGTATCCACCACTCGTTTTTACTTTATCTTTTGGTACATAATTTTACTCGCAGAGAAGAAATAATATTTCCACAAATACGTTGCCAGACTAACGAGAGACGGTGAGCACTTAAATTAAAGCAAATTAAAGCTCCAACGATTAAGAGGTGAACCCATAAGTAATCTTTAGTCTTGAAAGCACTTTCCAAATTGTATACAATGCTTTCGGTTTCACATTCACTTATCTAGAGCACACCAATTACATACACAAACCCATACCATCACAGTATTACACGACACGGTAAAATTTCATTCACAAGACATCCGAAACTGCAGCAACAAAAACAGTGCCAGTGCCTCACGGGGTCGCGAGGCAGATGTAAGACATTTTACCCTTGTCTTAGTTACACAAAGAGGCAGTTTCCAGATGACCCAAAATGAAAACTACGACGACAATACTGTCAACTTATAGTGAACCATTTCGCATTATTCCATCACAATCTAAAACCAAAGAATAACGGGTCATTGGCATCCGAATCCTCAGCAATAAGAGCAAACAAACACATCAAATTCATAGTCATAAGACAATAACATTCATGGATCACCTGTTTGCTGCTGCTTGGACAGCATAGAAGTAAGCCAATCAACCACCTCCCTTCTCGATCTCCATTTAAACCCGGCTTGTATAGTATTATCAGTACAAGAGTGACTCAAAAACTCGTCAGCAACGACATACACCATATGCCTAAGACTCCTCTCAGTGCCCACCACAGCAAGGACTGAATTCCCCTCAGAATCCTTAAGTAAATAATGAACTACACGGCTACCCCGCTCCTGTGACACAAATTCCTCTATCCACTCCACAAAAAACACCTCATTTTCCGCCATTTCGACGAAAGCACAAAGCGGGCAACTCCCTACAGATCAAAGTCCACCAACTAAACCTAAACCTAACTACAACAGTCTAACACTAAAGATCCTAACAAATTGCACCCACCCAAATATATTAATTTTCATCTAATGAGCTCAAATAAGACATCAAATTACACAAAACACCGATAAATTTCGGGGTTTCGGTATCATAGCAGAAACCCTAGCTGGTTACAGTTAAACCCCTTAAAAGTCAAAATAATATTCAGTACAAAAATCCCCAAAAAGTGAAAAATATGCATAAAAATTCTACAGAAATAGAAAGATCAGCGCTATAAACCCTAGATCAGAGTCACAAGAAAAGGGTTCAAGCTGAGAAACACAGTGATCACAGTTCATCTCAAAAGATTTGATTTTTACAACAATTTCAGCTATATTCATCAAATAAATGAAATGGGCAGTTGTAATTACTCTCGAAAATCAAACTTTTACCCTAATCAAACATAATTTACAACAGATTAACTCGAAAAAACAAAAACCCAGAAAACTATGGAACTAACTGAAAATTTGGGGATTTGGGTAGTATAATTAAGTGAAGAAAGAGTGTAATGAAGGAGAAAAAAGATGGACAAAGCCCTATAAAATTAGGGTTAGAAGAGAGATGAAGAAAGGGGGAAGAACATGAAGATTTGTGTTATTAAAAATGAGTGATGGATTGAGAGTTCAATAGATTGAATGAAGACTTTGAAACCATTGACATGTCATTCATGTATGGGTGTGAATGTGAATGGAAATTGTGTGAAAAGGGTATTTTTGTCTTTTTACTTTGTTTATAAATCCATGATTTAAGGAATCCATTTTGTGATTAGGTTAGATAATTAGGTTTTTGGTAGGTTTCATGTTTTTTTTTCAAGGTTCTAGGGATGAATGGTTATACAAATTCTCGTTTACGACTGATAAATTTGTCATAGACTCATAGGTATGTGACGTGACTACGTGAGGCGAAGGGGTAAGTGGAGGCTGAGTGGAACAGGGTTGTAGAAGATCGCACTAAGACGGACGGTAATTATTATAGGCTGTAATTAGGTAATTAGGTAATTAGGTTTTGGTAGGTTTCTTGTTTTTTAGTGGTTTAGTGATTAATTGGTAAACAAATTCTTGTTTATGAGAGACAAAATCAATTATAAGTTTGTGACGTGAGAAAAAGGATTGCAAGTAAGACAAATTGTTATTGTTATAGATTATAATTGTTGTATGGTGTGATTTCTAGGTTAATGTAACATAATATTGAGCAGATGAATATATGTATTTGTATTCGATTTGCATGTAGGGTTGTTTAATGCAAAATTTATTTCGTGTTATTGACTAAAATGACGATGATTCCTTAAATCAGTTGTCGACTTATCCAGAATTAACGATTACGATTTCGAGTTAAGAATCTTAGACATTGAAAGTTTGTTACTCCAAATAGAGGTATAGGTTTGCAAAGAATAGTGTTTAAAACTTTGACAACTTTGCCATGTTAGGTAGGTGTGGCAAAGTTTATTAAAAACAAATGAAAGTTTATTACTTCTTAACGATTTAGGATGAAATTTGGATTCGTCGAATGGTGGTAGATTAATTTGGAAATAAAAGGATAAATAAATGGGATTGAAATATATAATGCTCTGTATAACAATGTTACGTAAGTTCATTACTTTTCAACGATCCAGGATGAAATTTAGGTTCGTCGAATGGTAGTAGATTCATTTGGAAATAAAAGGGTAAAAGAATGGGATTGAAATATATAATACTCTGTATACCAATGTTATGTAGATGCGACGGTGCGGCGAGCAAGGATTCTCTCCATTTTAAAAATGAAATTAAAGTTCATTACTTCTCGACGGTTCAGGATGAAATTTAGGTTCGTCGAATGGTAGTAGATTTATTTGGTAATAAAAGGCTAAATGGATTGGATTGAAATATATTATACCCTGTATAACAATGTTATATAGGTGTGGTTGTGTGTAGGATAGGGATTCTATCCATTTTCGAAAAGAAATAAAAGTTCATTACTTCTCAACTGTTTAGGATGAAATTTGAATTATTCGGATGGTAGCACATTTATTTGAAAATAAAAGGGTAATTAAATAGAATTAAAATATATAATATATACTTTGCATAACATTTTTTTATGGGGAAAAAATGGAGAATAAAATAAATGGAGGTGAATTATTTTGAGTGTGAGGAGTATTGGGTATTTGGGTGAGTGGGAATAGTGTGAAAAGTGAAAAGGACATTTATGTGTGTTTAGTTTTTTATACATTTATGAATCCATGATGTTAGGTATTCATTAGGTTAGGTAGGTTTCTCATTTTGGACTAATTTTAATGTTTTATATTGTATAATTTCTTGGTTAATTTAACTAATTAAGGTAAAAATAGGGTTATATTTGAATATTTATGAGAATATTTTGTAAATATTTTTACATTTAGGTTATTATTGTGTGTTTTTAAGACACGCGTTAGAAAAACCGTTTTAAAAATATAGGTATGAGTTTTTTAAAAAACTTACAACACCATGCTTTAACCTAAAAAAAAAGTGATTTATGTAGCTAATAAATGAATAGTATTTGAAACTTTTTTAATTAGAATTTTAAGAAAAAACAGATATATATACACGACAATATTTCTTTTAGATAGTTAACAAGCAAGTATTAGAAATGACGGTTGCCACTTGCCACTAGGAGTGAATGAGTGACTTTTCGTATCTCGCACATCAGAGCCTTTCATCAAATTCCAACTCATTACACTGTTTCTTTTCAAGCACCGAAATAATTAATCAAAAATTTCAAAAATCTAACGCCCAAATTGAAATTTTTTCAAATTAAAACTCGATTATAAATGACAATGTTTATTTAAGACAATTATCAACTTATCATAATTAAAGGTTACCACTAGCACTTTAGAAGTGATATTTCGTGTCCCATAAATCACAACCTCCTAAATCTAAATCTTATTAAACAATACACAAAGTCACAAATCCTATTTTCTTAAATTTTAAATTCCGACTTATTACACTATCTTCTTTTCAAGCACTGGAATAATTAATCTAACTTTTCTAAATCTAACACCCAAATTAACTTTTCGAATTAAAATTCCACAATAAATGACATTTTTCCTTGTCACGGTTGTAAAACCCCTCGCGAAAGCGGAAATATAAACATACAAAAGTACCAAAAAAATGCAGCGGAATTTAAAACTTTTTAAAACAAACTGAACAACATGCGAGAAGTCTTAAACTGAAACGGAAACTGAAACTGACATAAACCAAAATAGATAAGTAACAGTTCTAAGTATCAAAAACAAATGTACATCAGCCTGGGATGGAACATCCCTACAGGCACCAAAACAAAAGTATCAACTACGAGTCCAGCTAAACGATATAAGGTAAGTCATATGATGACAGCAGGATCATCACTCGCTAGCTCTCGTGAACCCATCTCCAACCAGCATGTACCTACATACATGAAAACATGTACGCCACAATCAGTGGGGAGTGACTAGAGTTCTCCTAGCCACCTTTTGTGACAACACGTAACACATAAAACAATACAGAATACTCCAACATATATCAACATGTGAAGTATAAACAACTCATCATCTGATCTCTTACAAACATGTAATTACCATGCACGGCTCTCAACCAACTTCATAAACAAATAGGAAGGAGAGCCGGTTTCCCTACTGGTTACCCAGTCGGGGGGTCTTTCAATCCAACTATTTATGAAACTGAACTAAGAGTCATCCAATGCCTTGGATGATTAAACCATAACCCAATTAAACATCATTTACTCATCATGCATATCTGACACTGTACCATCATCAAGGCAAGCAGATAAACATCCATAACTCATCATGCATATCTGACACTGTACCATCATCTAGGCAAGCAGATATACATCCATAATACTAGCAACGGGTCCAGAGGTGAACTTAACACATATCCCATTACTACACTATGTCGGGTCCAGAGGTGAACTTAACACATATCCCAACATCCAATCAAGTAAAGGGTCCAGAGGTGAACTTAACACATATCCCTAAACCTACAATCATGAAAAGGGTCCAGAGGTGAACTTAACACATATCCCTAATCATCCAAAAGCAAAGGGTCCAGAGGTGAGCTTAACACATATCCCAATGCTACAAACATGTATTGGGTCCAGAGGTGAACTTAACACATATCCCAATACGCAGTCGCCGCACAACGGGTCCAGAGGTGAACTTAACACATATCCCGTGTACGACAACCGATCACGTGTCAGGTCCAGAGGTGGGCTTAACACATATCCTGACACGCCCAAGCAAAACACGTAACGGGTCCAGAGGTGAACTTAACACATATCCCGTCACACGGCATATAAACACGTAGTGGGTCCAGAGGTGAACTTAACACATATCCCACCACGCGACAACCAGTGTAACCACTAACATCCAAAGGTAGAAACTAACCTATAGTTCTAACTTCTTAAACAACTAATCGACACTTAATTGGTCCCGGAAACTAAGGCGAGGGAGAGCCGATTTCCCTTTCGGTTACCCGACCGGGGGGTCTCTATCCTCACTCCATTCCCGAACCCAATAAAATGTTGCCCGTACACCGGGGACCTCAAATATATGTCACGGGTATAGAAAACGAGTTTCAAGCACAACCGATTAACCGTTTGAAAGTCACACGCGAAAACAACTCGAAACCGCCATCAGGGATCCCCAGCCGGTCGGCAGGCAGCCGGTCGGCCGGCTGGTGGTCCCTCAGACTACGCCTTTCTTTTCAAAACCGAGAACATCACAAAGGACTCCCAGCCGGTCGGCAGGCAGCCGGTCGGCCGGCTGGGACTCCATTCCCTAGCCTTCTCTATTTCGCAAACCACCCCATATGCACTCCCAGCCGGCTGGCAGGCGGCCGGTCTGCCGGCTGGGCTCCCATCCTACTTATGTTCTCGCAAAACATACTAAACACATAATGACTACCAGCCGGTCGGCCGGCTGGCAGTCCAAGGCCAATTTCCAAAAATTACGAAAAACACACATATGCTCTCCCAGCCGGTCGACCGGCGGCCGGTCGGTCGACCGGCTCAGAGAGCCTGTAACGCAAAATCGCAAAATCGCCATATGAGGAAAACTTCATGAATCGACCTACAAACCTCAAAATTGTTACACATGATGTTTACCCAACAATACCAATCATTAATTACATCCTATCTACCAGCAAACAAGTCCCATAACAATCCTCAAACGACTTCGACAAGTATCCGTCGCAATTTATGAAAAACTGAAAATGAACTTAAGATCACATAACAACATCTTAGAACATGATTTCTTCACATATCAAACATCCTAAACATGTTACTATGTCCTTTGAACAATAAACATCAACCAAAACAGAAACTAACATAAGAATCACAACAAAAGTGCTAATATACACATAAAGGCCGAGTTTCTCATTATCGTCACCTTTTAAGCTTACTCCGGCAGATGATCCTCCTCAATCACGTAACTATCGGTGTCGCGATCGTCCAGGCCAACACCTACAACATAGAAAACGGATTTTAAGTGCTTAAAACGGATTTTAAGGAAAACAGCCCGTTTTTCAAAGTCGACGAAATGAAAAATGAAAGTGATGGATGATTAGAAAATTGAACGAGGATTCCGAAAATGTACTTACTTTTGCAATTTGAAGAACGGATGAGGGAGAAAAGCTCAAAAGAAGGAAGTATTAATGGAGGTTTTGAGGATGAAGAGTTTACAGTGGAAATGAAATGTTGAAGGATGAAGATGTCGACATATTAAATATGTAGGGTACAATGAGGTGTCCTTTCCGTATTATGAAACGGGTCGGATAAAATAGAACGGATGCTTAAGTCGAATATTTAAATGATGCGAAGTTTGTATTCGTCTTAAGGACTTGAGGTTCTTAACACGGATCTCACTTATTAAATCAAAATCTTCCGAGTTAAATTATTAAAATATTATTTTATTACGTAAAATAATTAAAAACGATTAAATTGAATTTTACGAAAATACGGGATGTTACAACGGTTACAAATAGTAGCGGCATTCCGTGTCTCACAAGTCACAACCTCTGAAAACTAAATCATACTCTACGGCAAAATTATTTTCCTAAATTTAATTTTTCTTTTTCTACATCATCTTAAATTCCGGCTTATCATTACACTACTTCCTTACAAGCACCTTACTAATTAATCAACTTTTCCGAATCTAACACCCAAATTGAAATCTTTCCAAATAAAAAATTCATTATAATTTTTATTTTTTGTATCCAAAAAATCACTATAAATGACAATATTTCTTAAAACGACTATCAACTTTTCAAAATTAACAGTTACCACTAGCAGCGACATTCCGTGTCTCACAAGTCACAAACTCACAACTCACAACCTCCGAAATCTAAACCACACCCGAAATAATAACTAGGCACCTCTTATGATACGACTTCTAAACAAAAAATAGAACTCGTGAGTCTGCAACGAAATTAATTAAACTAAACATTGACTTAAACTATCCGATCGTCAAATTTGGTATAATTTTAACCGTCGTAATAACTAATAACTACAAGAAAGTGATCTCTAAAATTTTATGTAGTTTTATGTTTATGAAATAATCGTATCAAAGAAAACAACAGATATTAACCAATATAAACCTATAGGCTATAGACCATTTAATAGTGATTATTTTCTCAAACCTATTTTCTAAAATTTCAAATTTCGTCTCACTACTCTATTTTTTTTAATTCACCAAAATAATTAATCTAACTTTCCAAATCCAATCCTTTCCAAAATAAAACTATTATTATAATATTATAATAGTTTCCTAATTCTAAAACTTCCGGAAAACGCGCAGGATTCCATAACCTGGCGCCAACACTATAACCTGATCATATTTATATACGACCGTTGCTCAATTACACCGCCAAAGATCTTAACTTTCCTAAATTCTAATCAAATTCTGAGTAATAAATTAATAATCTTACTTGTTCTTTAAATCCAACTTAAATCCCAACTCAAACCATCTTTAATTCAACAAGAACTCTTAATTTTCATCAAAAAAACAGTAATTAATCATCATTCATCAATCATGTTGATGAATAAGAGGAAACAATCTGATGTTTGTTCAGATAGTTCAGGGACTTGTTCAATGGTGTATAACCCGGAAACGGTTTTCAATCCGAATGCTGAATCTTCATCTGGGTCTGCTCGAAAAATAGCAAGATTATTTGATCTGAATCTTGATGTTCAGTTGAATGGTGCACCCTTTCAAGATTTCTTTCTGTCGAAAGAATCGAAAGTTTCGGAAAAAAACAGTGAAAGTAGTGCTGCCTGTAGCTGTACTGGTGTTTTTCTGGATTTAACACTTTCGCTTTCTGTTTCACCCTCTGGTGGTGATACTGATACTAATCCGTCTGCAACTGCTGTCTGTGGCGAGACTGAGACTGAAACTGAAACTGAAACGGAAACTGAAACTGTTGTCGATGCTATGCCAGTGAGTATGTACATTCCTGATGATGCGAATGTTGCTGCAGCAGCAGCAGCAGGAGAAGTAGTAGCAGAAGAAGTGGAGTGGACAGTAAAGAAGGTGCTGACTGCAAGTGACTGTGACGATCAATACAGGCTGCTGATCAGTCGGAAGAAAGCGGAGCGACACATCCTCAAGTATCTGAGTGAGTCGAGGAGGAAGGCAGTCGAGTCGAGTGGGCTGGCAGTGGAGGTGTATGACTGTGATACAGAGACTTGGGTTCATCAGACATTGAAGAGATGGCCTTCAACTGGAGCTATTTTACTGATGCATAACTGGAAGCGGGATTTCGTCGTCAGACGAGGGCTTAAGGTCGGAGATGAAGTCGCCCTTTGCTATCGCCACAACGTATTGTTGTTCACTGTCTTGCGAAAAGCACCTTTCATCGCAAATTAGGTTTATCTGATTTCGTTCTTGCAATCAACAATTTTTTGTAATATAATCGGATGAAATCCATAATAGTTTAATTCGTTATCAATATCTTTGGTAATAGGATCGAAAATTAGGTTTATTTTGAAGTTTATCTATTTCGTTCTTGCAATCAACAATTTTGTAATATAATCGAATAAAATCTATAATAGTTTAATTCGATATCTATATTTTCAATCTTTCGAATCTTAATTGTGTTTGTATTCGCATTAATATTTGAATCTTCAATAATCGTACAATGTTTTTGTAATATAATCGAATAAATTCATAGTAGTTTAATTCGTTATCAATATCTTTTGTAATAGGATCGAAAATTAGGTTTATCTTGAAGTTTATCTATTTCGTTCTTGCAATCAACAATTTTGTAATATAATCGAATAAAATCTATAATAGTTTAATTCAATATCTATATTTTCATCCTTTCGAATCTTAATTGTGTTTGTATTCGCATTAATATTTGAATCTTCAATAATCGTACAATTTTCTTGTAATATAATCAAATAAATTCATATATAGTAGTTTAATTCGTTATTAATATCTTTTGTAATATGATCGAAAATTAGGTTTATTTTGAAGTTTAACTATTTCGCTCTTGCAATCAACAATTTGTAATATAATCGAATAAAATCCATAATAGTTTAATTCATTATCTATATTTTCAGTCTTTCGAATCTTAATTGTGTTTGTGTTTGTATTCGCATTAATATTTGAATCTTCAATAATCATACATTTTTTTTGTAATATAATCGAATAAATTCATAATAGTTTAATTCGTTATCAATATCTTTGGTAATAGGATCGAAAATTAGGTTTATCTTGAAGTTTATCTATTTCGTTCTTGCAATCAACCATTTTTTGTAATATAATCGAATAAAATCCATAATAGCTTAATTCGTTATCTATATTTTCAATCTTTCGAATCTTAATTGTGTTTGTATTCACATTAATATTTGAATCTTCAATAATCATACAATTTTTTTGTAATATAATCGAATAAATTCATAGTAGTTTAATTCGTTATTACTATCTTTTGTAATATAATAGAAAATTAAGTTTATTTTGAAGTTTATCTATTTCGTTCTAGCAATCAACAATTTGTAATATAATCGAATAAATCCATCATAGTTTAATTCGTAATCTATATTTTCAGTCTTTCGAATTTTAATTGTGTTTGTACTCGCATTAATATTCGAATCTTCAATAATCGTATAATCACTATCTAACATGTCGTGTAAAAGAATTGTCGAGAAAATAAACAGTAAATAAACCGAATACTCCTTAATAATGGTGAAAAAATGAGTGAACTCTGAAGTCAAGTGTTCATACACCAGAATTTTCGAACTAAAAGCCGACGGCCAACATTCCGATTGGCGTCCTTTAAAGGCCGATACGTTCTGCACGATACAAGACGTGTTTACAAATTTCCGAAACAAGAACTGCAGATAAATAAGCTCACAATCCCTCTACAATTTTCACCTTCCAAACAGTAAATGTTTGTATGCTTGCTTACAAACTACTGTACACAAGATTTCAGCCAACTAGATTTTACCGTCTTTCTAGCCAGTTAAAAATGAGGCATAACATTAGAATTGCTAGTAACGCATCCCGAAATTTACCATCCTAATTATACGAGGGGAGAAGTATGTATATATATATATATAACATATACGATATAAAAGAACGAAGCAGGAAGAGAATTGTTTCATATGTCGCATCTTCTGCTATTTTCAGGGACCCATGAGTACTCTTCCCATGTTCAGCTGATACGGATTAGACGAATGATTTACAGGTTGAGTTCCGATATTATGTCCTTGACTGTGATTTTCCCGATTACCATAAAAGGCCATTCCACCGTTTATGTAACCAGGAAAAGTCGAAAATGGAGCTGACTGAAGCATTACGAGGTTTGAACTGTTGTATTGGGTCCCGTTTGGCTGACCGGGCCCAATGTCGGAAGTAGACCTTATCCCAACGCCGAGATCAAGGCTTACTGGATCTCTGTTTTCATGTTGCCCAGCCCGAGATGCTGAGTCGTGGCTGCTGTTCCGTGCAGTAGGCACTTCATGGTTGTGCTTGCCCTCGTAAGTGGTGATAACTGCTTTTGGGTCATGGGATGCTCGCTCGACGTGTTTCCGAACTGGGCAGCCGGTAAAAGTGCACTTGTAGTAACTCCTGCACAAGAAAGATGGATGATAAGGGGGTGTGACCGTGTATCGTTAAGTTTTAGCAGAATGTTCCGGCCCATGGCTTTCAAACCATTGCACAGGGAAGAAAGGGGAGGGGGGAAGTAGGGTATGATATTTTCCGTCCAAAATTTTGCCATGTTGGACAGGTTTTAATTTGGCTGATAGGAGAACAAATGGATCCGTCTATTTTTCTCCGGTTCATTCCCGCCAACTTCCTCCATTCAAACAAGGTTTAGGGTTTGATTTCGGCATTATTTGCTAGAAAGCTCCTGATGACGGTTGAGATCATTCCATTATAATCCTTCTATCCAAAACAAAGGGTAAATTCTTAATGACCAAAAGGTAGGTTCCTTTTCATTTTTTCAATACCCGGACTAAATTACAACTCAGTTTACCGCTAAGGCGCTAATCTTAAGTTCAGTATCTCAAAACATAATCAGCATTTGGACTTTATCTAGAAAGAAAGACGTTTTCTCGAGGGAGAAAACATATGGAGCACCGAACTATATTTTAACTCCATTACTCGCAATCTTAAGTTCATATCTCAAATCAAATCAGGAGGTGTACCTAAGGTGCACCATGCTGAAATCATATCTCCTACTTCTTTGAATGTTTGCAGTTTGCACATTATTTTATTTTGGAAAACATGAGTTTAGTTTGCAAAAACATTACAAGTCAGTGCCTTAGCTTGTGTCTTGCGCCTCGTTGTTACAGGTCCGATAAGTGTCGCCTTCTAAAACTAAGAAGGCACCCTTTTCTTTCGTTGCAAATACATACATATGTTAGTCATCAAGTCAATAGAAAATACCTGGGATTAGGATTGCCTCTGACCACTTTCTGTCCGTACTTGCGCCAGCGGTATCCATCATCCAGAATATCAACCTCACTCACTGTCTGTACAACAACACGTGGTTCTCGGATAGGCTTGACAACTGAAGTGATGTCCATTTCACCGATCTCCATCCTCCTGGTTCAGTAGTGATAATAGTGTTAGCTTCCTACGATCAAGCTTATCAAAGGCACAACTCACACAAGCAAGAAAATATCGTATACCTTCTCTTGGCAAATGGATCATCCTCATCTATGTCATCAGCGGTTCTATTCAAGTGGGATGCACCAACGTCTTCGGTAATGTCATTTCCTCCACCAGGTGACAGCTCTGGGGAGCAGCTCGTTTCAATATTCTGGGCTGTTTGGCAATATGAGTTCATAGGCTTGCCTGTAATGTTAAAAACAAAGTTCAAGGAAACATACTCGTAATAGAAAGGTAACACAATTACTCTCCTACCCGCCTTTAAGATTCACACCTCTTTAGCCACACGTATGTACTAGCAAAATAATAGTACGTGACGGAAAATGCAAATCGAGGTAGGGGCACAAATCATGAGAATCACATGCAAAATAAAGAATTTAAAGTAAGAAGTTTACATATGGCTGAACCCAAAAAGAAGAGTAGGAAGTTTAAACCCAACCAAAGGTAGTACCTTCTTGCCCATTAAGAGGAAATCTGTCAGACTTTTCTTCTAGGGAGGGCATCGGAGAGCCGGTAAGCCGGCGATTAGGTTGAGGTTTTGGATGATCATGTGTCCCCTTGTAGATGATCTCAGTTATTTGTCCATCAGGTGACTGCTCAAATAATTTTTTAACTTCACAATTAGGATGTGTACATTTGTAATAACTTCGTGGAAATTCACTTCCCTTCACGAGTTTCTGCCCATATTTCCTCCAATTATAGCCATCCTCCGACGTTCGCTCCGTTAGGACTTGAGATCCTAGTCCTTTCTGCTCATATTGTAATGGCTGTGCTTCATGACTTGAATCTGCCATTTGACTTGACTTGTACGAATCAGATTCTTGAAGTACACCAATGCCTGAAGAAGCCATAGTAGATTTCAGGTCATCTAAGGGTATCAACTCGCTTTTCACAGCTATAGATGGATCAGAAGACTGGGTCTGAGGCTCCATTTGATTTTGCATAATTTGCCGAGTTTGTTGTTGGTTCACACCTGAAGAGGGAGCCTAGGTTGCAATAGAAAGGATTGATTAGGGTACTATTTGCACATGCAACACACATATTAAAAGGATATAGTTACAAGAAAAAAATGAATAAAGTGCAAAATTCATACGCAAAGCCTTAATGAAACGATTAAGAAGTAAGAACCCATGACAAAGTTCAGCAGCAACAAAACCCAATGCCTCAAAATATTCAGCAAATGTTGGGGTCAGGGGGTCGGATGTATGTACATTAACAAAGTGTGTTCAGTGAACCATAACCAAAATCGCATAATAAAAGAAATGCAGCTAGCTTAGAGGCCATTTTGCTATATAACTGGTGACTAGGGTCATAAATGGAAACCAAAGAAAAATGAATATATTGATTGCTCAATTGAACATGAAAACAAGCTTGAAAATAAATTAGATGAGCAAAATTTATTATAAAGAAAAAAAACTCAGAAAGTGAAAAGTGAACATCAGTCACATATAATGGAATCAAATATAAGGACATGATAGCAATGAAATTACCAAAGATCCCGGGAAAGAGAAGCCTCCCATAGAAAATGATCCTGCATTGGGTTTGAACTCAAAGCTGCTTGATTGTCCAGCATCCAAGGCATTAGAGTTATTCATAGCAGTAAGGAATGAGGAGGAGGAATCTCTGGGAGAGCTGTGCATCATTTGAGACTTGAAAAAAGAGCCAGTTGTCGGTGACGGTTCTCCCTGGTAAAGATAAAAAATTTTATTAAACATAAGTACATAACTAAGCCTTTCAAATCTCTCATTTTTCAGTACATGGCCTAGCATTTTAACTTTACAGTTCATCAATAAATCGACTAGCCTTCCTAATTTTTCATTCTCCTCATCGCAGTTTCGAAGAGAAAGTAGGCAACTTTCCTTAAAGCACAACTAAGGGAAAATAAATTGCACCTTATACAAAATCGAGGGGAAGAAAAGATCAATCGTCACCCTCGATGATGGAAAAAAATGAAGTGGGTGAAGGATGTAGTTACTCCATACACTTGTTGAATTTGCCAAGTGAAGTGAATGAACAAGTGAACCGTTAAATAAAGCACAATATCATCGATCTATTCGTGACAAACAGACAAGTCAACCTCCTCAAGGTAGTACCAACATTAACTGAGTGGCTCAAAGCTTAACAAAGACATTAATTTAAAATCAAATCAACAAAGTTCCAATTGACATCCATGTAGTTGGACAATTGTAGTAACATGGAATCATTTATCACATCAAGACCCACTTCACATAATTGGTAAAAAGAGGTGTTACGTACACCGTTAATATGGTCATGCACTAGAAGAAATGTGGCAAGGAACAATCACAATCGACCAAAGGACATCCAATCATGCAAACAGAATATTTCCATTCCAGAAGAAAAGACAATGCACCAACTAGGAAAACAAGAAACGCAAAAGAGAAAAAGATGCGCTCTTAAGTGAAAAAAACAAAACTATTACTGGAGAGAATTAGAACCTAATCAAAAATCTTAGCATTGTAAGGACAGGGCACTGACATACAGTTTAGAGAAACACGAGACCTCAGAAAAATATATCAATGATGGCACAAGATATCCCTATTTAAACAGAAAAAAATGTAAATGTAAAAGCATCGGAATCTAGCACCCTCCCATTAACTCATTTTCTGTCTTTGTTTTTTCTCCCCGTTTTAAGCATCTTATGTTAAACACAACTCTCATATGAATGCATAATAATCGCATGAAACAAGGAATCGAAAAGATGCCAAAAATATTTCTTCTGATTACTCTTATTTCCCCTTTCATTACCACATTAGAAAAGTTCTACTTCCATCAACCACTAAACATATTAAAATCAACCCAAAAATACCCTAATACAACAAAAGGACCTATCATTTTTCGCTCATTGAGTACAAACTATAAAACAATTCAACAATCAATATATAAACCTTTCTTACAATAACAAGAACGGGAATCATATGCTCCACTAGTTACATTTCCTACCTTTTCTAACCCATTCCTCTTTAAAAAAATCACTGTCTCCCACTTACAACCATATTAAACTCATCTTACCACCTAAATCACAACCTTTTCCGCTTTAATATTTTCCCTACACCATTATACTACTCCATTTAAATTACAAAAATGCGCTCATAAACACATAATTTAACAGGGCTAAATCAGAGAATCTCATAGCTCATCTCTAGTATACAAGTGTATTGAATAACTCATTTTAACTGATACGAATTAAAATGCGGAAGCGATTTTGTGATTTTTGTGAACAATTTGTTTTAGACAAAAAGATCGTCACAACTGGATATTTGATAAGCTAGACGTATAACTTACCAATGTGGACCTAACTCAAGACCTATTGAAAACGAACAAGTTAATATTCAAAATACGCGTTTTGAAAAAACAAGCAGCTAACAGCCTAACAAGACCTTATAAATAGCCAAGATTGAAGAACGAAATTAACTAGTAAGACTAGAAACGTAACAGCTAAACAAAGCAATAATATTCCTTTAAGGAAATAAATAAGAAAAAACTAATGACTCTGTAACAGCTCCGCAACAGCTCTTTGACGACTTCAATGCGAGATTAATCGCATTCAAACAAACACGCTAGAACACACACACTTTCACGATTATACTTCCCAAACCAAGAGCGTTGTTTCAGCAACATTTGAGTATGGACCATAGCTTGCTTCGAGTCCGCTGCCACGTCAATAACAACTTCGTCGACGTCATCCAAGGTCGTATCATTAACACTAAATGGTCTAAACCCCAACCACTCCCGCTTTAATTTCTTTCACCACACCATTATACTACTACATATAAATCATAAAACACGCTCATAAACGCTAATCTCACAAACCAAAATCAGAGAATCTCATAGCCTATCTCTACTATACAAGTCTATCAAATTAAACCCCCCTTGCCCGTTTTAATTTACTCAATAACGATAACATAACGCGCCTAATTAGATTCTCTAATAACCTATCTCTACTCTATCCAACAACACAAATTCTCATTTATGACGGTATTATCCGTCGCAAGCTTGCGACGGATCAAATAAGACCCATTTAAGGAGATAAAACAAATCATTTGTTATTCCATATGCACTTTCATTCTTGTCTTATCTAATCAAGTGGGTATACTTGACCCGTTACAACTTGCAGGCTTATGACGATATACCCGTCACAAGAGAGACCTATTGATCCAACAAATCCAACCAATGCAAAATGACATTTATACCCTCCTTAAAGTCTCCTATCAATTAAACACCATCTCCCCTCCCTCCCTCCCACCCTCGCAGTCAATAGTTTACGTTTCCTTTACCTCCCCGTCCCAAAATAAAATAAACGTAAACTATTGTCCACAACACTCGGTTTACTACTCTTCTACAAACCACTCCCTCCGTCTCAGTCATTTACACTTGCCTTTAACTAAAATCCGCTCCACAAAAAATAAAACCGTAAACAAATGACTGGAACAAAGGGAGAACAACTAAAAATCCAGCTGAAATTACAAACAACCTCAGCCGCCACTCTAGTGATTCATTTTGCTTTACTCCATTCCAATCCAAATCTAATCAGTCCCGACTTTTTTATTCTTCATGAGCGGTATTTTAATCAAAGATAAAACAACATACCGAGTACTTATCATTAAATTATCGCTCACAAAGAATTAAAAAATAAAAAAAATAAACAAATAACCGAGACGGAACCAAGCTCGGCCGCCAGTCTACTGATTCATTTTGCTTTATTCCATCCTAATCTAATCGGTCCGAACTTTTTTATTCTTTGTGAGCGGTATTTTAATTATGAACTAAAACGTAAACAAATGACTGTTACGAAATATTTAGTAAAAATCTAGCTGATTCATTTGCTTTATTACATGCGATAAAAAACAAATGACCGGAACTGACCGAATTTTAATTATGAACTAAAAGTAAACAAATGACTGTTACGGAATGCTCCGTGTTTAGTACTGTAAAAATCTAGCCGATTCATTTTGCTTTATTACATCCGATAAAAAAACAAATGACCGGGACGGATGGAGTAATTATCGAGTTATTAAAATATCCTCACAAACAGTAAAAAAAAAAGAAAAAAAAAAAAAAAAAAAGGTAAATAAATGAGTGAGACACGGAACGAGTAATAAAAAACCGTAACCGACAACCAGAAACCGTACCTTAAAATTAGAAAGAAGAACAGGAGAATCGAGAAACGACGTCGGACTAAGTCCAGGTGGAATAGTCAAACACGGCGACCTCGAGATCGGTAGCTTCGCCGGTGACATCAGCTTATACCTCGCATTATTATTATTATTATTATTATTATTATTATAATTAGGAGGAGTTGATCCGGCGGAGGTGGCGCAGGGTTGGTGCATGGACCGGCGTAGATCAGAGCCGTCGATATCAGCAATCAATATGCGATCACCACGACCGTTGGATGAAGGCGGCGGGTCTCCGGTGGAGGATGACGTGGACGACGGAGAGCCGTCGATGGAGGTTTGCATTTGATTTGGGGGAAATGGAAGGTTATTTTGGTAATTTTGGATGAGAGAGAAAGTGAGTGTTGACTGGTTTTTTTATGTTTTGGGTTGTAACGGATCTGAGGAATGATGATAGGAGGAGGGAGGGAGGGAGGGGAAGGTGGGAGGTTATGCGACGTCGTTTTTGGGTTTTTGTGTGTCTTTTTAACAGTTTTTGTCTTTAGTTTTCTTCTTTTTTATTGCTTTGATTGTGTTGTGTGTTTCAACTTTATCTTTTTTTTTGTGTGTAAGATTGGATTTATTGGAAATTGAGTGATGACTCGATTCGAGATTGAACCGAATAACTCGATTTGATATTGGAATTAAAGATTCGAATTTGGCTTATAATTTAAATTAAGTTTGACCATTATATCTAAATAACTTTGATAAATTAACCTCGAGGATGATCGGGAAGCGAAATGGTCTAACCCGACACGATTTGGTTGAAACCTGACTCGGACTCATAAAACTTGTTTGTCGGGTCTAGTTAATTGATTTGGTGTTGTATTTGATTGAATTGTATATTTGGATTGAAGATTTTAGTTTGATTGAACTAAAAAAGTAAATGTAAATTGGATTGGATCATATTAAATAGAGTGTGATGTCAAGTAGGTGTAGACATATGTTAAGTAATTTGTATATTTAGTTAAGTTTTTGAAATTTGGGTTGGTCCAAAATTAAAGTAAATATAAAAAAGTCATTACACGAGGATAATAAACTGGACCATGCTAAATTTGTTTTTGGTTTTTGGTTAAGTTCGAGTAGCAAAATCGATAAACTCGAATACTCAACAGGTAATAATAAGACGAGAGTAAACGCAGGTTTTAATTTAAGGAGTTCAAACATAGATTGAAAATTTGATGTTTCTTTTAGTGATCCCAACACTCTCTTAATGCGTGCTTGGTGCAAGTGTGCAACCTTTTAATTAATTGCAAGATGTGATTTTATATAAAAATGTAAAAATAACAAGGTTTTTCTTAAAATATATCTCGTTGTTTGTGTTTTAAATCTTGTTTTGTGAATAATATTGTTAGTTAACAATATTTATTGTTTTAACAAATATCAAAGCTTGTCTTTTAAAAACTTAAAAAGATTGAATTTATATGTAGAAGGAGGTGACTTACAAATTTGCCAATTTTAACTAAACAAGATGATTATTTTCATGGCTTTGTGGGCTAGGGTGGCAAGCTCGTTTAGCCCACCTTGCCTACAAGTCCATATTTTCATGGAGTATATTGTAGTTGCACACTTGCAACACTCTATTTCTTTCGTTTTTTAAAGAATTATTTTTGGGTCCTGATTTTCGCAGTACACATTTTACTCGAAGCAGTACACTGTTGACAATTTTACCCCTTCCATTTTCCTTTTCCTTTTCTCTCCCTAGTTTCTCTCTAATGTTTTCTCTCCAATATCAAAATGTGTACTACGAAAAGTAATTTTATTTTCTCAGTACCTTTTTACTCAATACACTAAAATGTGTAATACGAAAATCAATAGTATAAGTATTATTAGTTTTATTTTATTTTTATTATTTTATTACTTTTTTGTACCCTATTTTCATGACGAGTAATTTTATAAAAACAATGTGCGCGGAAATTAACGTAAGGTAACATAATAATTAAGAATATATTGAAAAAAAGGAAAAGAGAAACAAAAAATAACAGTACTACTTTGAGTAAAACGGAAAAAAACTCAAATTAATGAAATACGTTTGTTTAGTACTAATTGACAAATATTGATTAAGCAATTAACATATGTTGATTTGGTTTCTAAATCAATCGAAGTACTACGTAATATAAGCATGTCAATTCGTTTCTAAATAATTAACAATGATTCTTATTTTCATGTTGATGAACAAACCCTAATTAAAAAGGAAAATATATTATTAAAAAAACAATTAAATTACTAAGTAATATAAGATTAATGAATTACTTACTTGTTCGTCACTTGAATACTTGAATAATCGTTCATAGTTGTAAATTTTTAATGGGGTGGAAGATGGTAAAAGTTTCAATATTAGAGAGAAGGAAGAGAGAATTAGGGTTAATGTTTTTCTAGGGAAGGGCAACAAATGAAAAATTTGGTGTAAAAAGTACTGTATCGAGTAAAAAACGTACTGCGAAAATAAATTGCGTTATTTTTTTTGGGTATTTTAATTAATTATTTTATTATTATTATTATTATTATTATAAAACCGCAAAACTTTAATAAAGAAAATATCAACTTATAAGAAATTAGTGGCAACCGGGATGCAATCTGAGTACCCACTCCCTTAGCAATAACAAAGCTAAGTTTAGTAAAAATATAAGTGACAACGCGATACCCGACATCCCGAGACACAAAAAATATAAAGTAAAGAAACATCAAAGAAAGTCTTTTGTGAGTATTTTTTTTATATCAATTTAAATGAAAATAGAATAACGTTGATTATGAGCACTTCTTCAAAAGTAACACTAAATCTCGAAAATAATAGTCTATTACTAAATTAGTGAGATACCACTATAACTTATCCCTTTATATATTTCTCATCACTTTTTTTTATTGTTACTCATCGTAACCTGTTCATCATCGTAACCTAGCAATCATGTTTAATACTTACTTACCTAATTACATAACAAATGTGCTCGGTTTATCATTAGACATGACTTATTCCTATTTTACTACTCACAATAATACCAGCTTTCTTTAAATTATAAAACAGTTTTCCAATAAATTTGTTAACAAGTCGTCTCTCGATTTCTTAGAGCCTAAACTTATCCTAATAAACGATAATAAGTCTTATTTGTGATGGATATTTCCGTCACAACCTTATGACGAGTCGAGTATCATCCACAAGGTTAGGTAAAACAAAAGTAAAAGTACCTGAAAAATCATAAATGACTCGTTTTTTTCTACCCTAGTGAGATTTTATTTGACCCGTCAGGCCGTCAGAATGGCGGATACGAGAATTTGTGAATAAATGAATGATGACCAATCACACTAATTTATCAATTCCCGGGCAAAGAACACTTTATTTCAAAGCAAGAAAATGCCAAATTAAAGATGAAAGATTTATCAAATAATGTTACAAAATTATGAAAAGTTTGAACAAAGAACAACCTCATGATTGTTAAGATAAAAAAAAGTAGATTAGGTGTGCCTTAAGTACAAAGACAAAAGGAGTAAAAGTCACAAACATGGGCTCTAGTGTGTCACATGGTCTAAGGACCCCAAATTCAACAATTATATCAAAAGAAGAAAAAATATAATTATTAAAGCACTAATGATTTGGGACCCTACTAATTTCTCTTATTGGTTACCCCAAATTCTCGTTGAAGACGGGTACTAGCTATTATAAGCTGAATACGGATAGTGTTCTTCTCACAAAATTGCAAGCGACACGACCCATAAAATGTTATTTCATTTTCACCAACGTGTTCTCCCACTTGCCTTGTTGTGAGAGAATATTATCCGTTATTATTCGTCTCTAGCTTGTGACATATAATATCTGTCAATGACAAGACTTTTTGATTGGTTTCATAGGACATTGATGGTGATCTTCATTATTTTTTCTCAAATTGTTGTTTTTTTACTAATTTGGTATTATTTGGCTTGATTTAACTAATTCTATATGAATTTGGAAAGTGTTTTTGATACTTGCTCTAAATTTGAAAATGACTTTATATGTGTTAAAACGGCAGAATTTGAAGGACAAAAATCTTTATAATTAAGAATGAGTTTATTCAAAATTATCCGATTTAAAGTGACTTTGATGTTTGCGGACTTGGGTAAGTTGTAGGATAATGTAAAACATTGACATGCGGGGTAAGTCGGTACTAGAGGTGTGAAATGTTGCGGGCTAGCACGACCCAACCAAAGTCCGTGGGTTGAAAAATGGTGGCTTGGGCAGCACACGGCACAACCCGATCATCCGCTTGTGTTATATACATATGTATAATATATAATATAAAGGCCCAACTTGGCCCAATAATGTCCCGCTACCGAGTGGTCCGGTCTAGTGTCAAATAAAATTGGTTCGGTCTTGCCTGATTCTCATTGGTATCGTGTCAGTGCCGCACCCACCAAACTTGGCCCAATCTACACCTCTAGACGGAACGATATACCTTAAATGATGATAAATAAAAGTATAACTTAAACTTATATCAATTTTTAGGAAAAATTGTGTTTGTTATTATTTCTTGAATTAAGCTTTTAATAAAACAATGGTGGTTACACTTTTTTTGTGATGGGGTGTTAAGGTCAAACGGTAGGTGGTTTACGCTCTTGTGTAGGATTTATGTCGCCTTAATACAAGAGTTATTTATGATTTAGAATACTCATTTTATTATATATATTTTCCCTTGTTATTAATAACAGGTGTTGTCAATTATATTTTTGTTATTAGTTAAGGTAATAACACTGTAGATCGATATAAAAAAAAGGTTCTAAAAAATGTACAAAGTGTCAAATTGATACAAAGTAGAATTTGTAAAAATAAACAAAAACATTATTTGTTTTTCAAGAATGTACAATTTAGTGTAGTGTTTCTATAAGTTTAGTTCAATTATTTAAAGTAGTTCAGGTTCATTAATTAGTTATATTAAGATTAAGCTTTTAGGTTAATTTAATTTAATTTAATTCATTTTAGTTTGATAAGAAAAATAAATTACATTCTCTTGTTATTGTTATCATGATTCAAAATCATCGCCCAATTTTTTAGTTCAGGGCCTGCCTATAATCCACGGAATAATGAGGAAGTAAATTTTAATTGGGTTATAATGAGATCATTGAAGATAAGTTGGACATATTGGAGTAATGATTATCGAGGAAATGTTTTACTCCTTTAATCATTACGGGGGAGGGTTGGTAATGTATTACCTCTTCACAAGGGCAGTAAATTTGGGAGGTGAATAATTACTCTCACACCAAACAAGGAAAATGCATTTTACATATCACTCTTTTAATCATTCCCCCCATTTATCCTTAATCCGAATAAGCCCTCGGTTTATATAAGTTCTGCTTTCAACTCTAAAAGACTAAAACTATGAGTTCGTAATCAATTCGATTCTCTTCTAAATATCTCAAAATGAAATACTTTAACTCTAACAACTCAAGAAATTCCAACGAATGATTTTAAATCCACATTCATTTCATTTCATTAATAAGCCAATTCAATCAAAACAAATTAAAAAATACCTTTTGTAGACACAAACATTAAAAGTGTAAATAACCCAGCCTAATCCTCAATCCTATTTTCGAATCTCAATACTTTAATATTCTAACAACTCATACTAAAATAATAGCTACATACTTATTTTTAACGTTTATTTTTCTTATGTCAAATAAACATATACTAAAACACGAGATGAGACATGAAAATGGAACAGAGGATCCTGACCAAATCGAACCCTACACCTTGTAATTGTCAACCTACCAATACCATCAACCAACCTGTCCTCTCTCTAGAAAGCCAATTCTCACCAACCCTCATACTTAAATGACCAAAGAGCCCTCAAAATACCCTAATATATTATACACCCGTTATTATTCACTTCAATTACCCTCCCCATCTCAAGGGCATAAAAGTCACTTCCTCAAAAAAAACTCTCATTGACATTTTATATTTAAATATAATAAAGTATACATATATTTTTTTCCATACCAATATAATAAAGTATATTAAAATTACCATAAATTATAATCTCCCCATTTTAATTTTCTCCTTTTTATTTCATTCCAAAATCAACCATTTAATATTATAATTATAATTATAATTATTACTATGATAATTATTATATAATTATTATAATTATTTTAATAATTATAATAATTAAATCTATAAATTAAAATAAAAAGCCCACTTTACCTAACCTAATTAAAAAAAAAATAGTGTAATTATTAAGAGTAATATAAATAACAAAAAACCCTATGCATTTCTCATGCCATTATTTATGTTCTTTATCATTCCTTAAATCCCTTTGTTTCTCCTCTGCTAATTCTCTTCCATCCTCAACCAACGTAATTTTTCTCTCTTTCGCGCTCTTTACATCTCCGTCTCATTTTAGTTCGATTATTTAGTTACTGATATTCCCTCCGTCTCAGTCAATTATTTCTTTAATTTTATTGTTTTTATGTGACGGGATTTTCAATGAATTTGAACAAATAACCGAGATGGAGAAAATACGAAGGAATATAATTAATGTGGTTGTTCAACAATGTTCATTTGTTAATTGTTAGTATTAATTATTTGATGCAATATTTGATGGATACATTGATTAGGGTTTATGACTTTTTAGCTATTATTTCTCGTATGTTTTAATTGACTGTTTCACAAACATTTTTTTCCACAAATTTCCGTGTTTTTGGTAAAATATGATCAGTTTTGATAAATAGTGACCATATCGAAGTAAGAAAAAATATATATTTTCATTATTTTTATCAAAAATTGGTCATATTTTTGTAGTCTCACTTGAGATGATTGTATAATAGCATTTATATTTTATATATATTTTTTTTTAATTAGATGGTATTTTATGTTTTTGTTTGATTTATTGAATGTAATTTTTTCAAAAATATTTACTGATAATTATTTTTGTTAAGTATTATAGTTGATAAATTCAATGTGATCAATGCACCCAATCCTCCATGACCACTAGTCCACTATGCAACCTCTTTTCATATTATTCGGGATTCAAATTCAGGTCATGAGTATTAATAAACGTGTTATTTCACTAATTAATCCATAGATAATGCCAATCGAGGAAGCCGACTCAGACCCACCACCAGACGATCCTGATCCCGACTCAGAGCCATTCATAGAGGTGGACCCCACAGGCCGATACGGCCGATACAAGGAGCTCCTCGGGGCGGGTGCCGTAAAAAAAGTGTATAGGGCATTTGATCAAGAGGATGGAATAGAGGTTGCTTGGAACCAAGTAAAATTGAAACAATTTGTTGATGATAAGACTATGATAGCTAGGTTATTTTGTGAGGTAAATTTACTTAGGAAATTAAAGAACAAAAATATAATAGTGTTGTTTAGTGTATGGGAAAATAAGGTACACAATACCTTAAATTTTATTACGGAAGCGTGTACGTCTGGTAATTTAAGGGAATATCGAAAAAAACATAGACACGTTTCTTTGAAGGCTTTGAAGAAATGGTCTAAACAGATTTTGAAAGGTTTGGAGTATTTGCATAATTCGGATCCTTGTATTATTCACAGAGATCTTAATTGCAGCAATGTTTTTGTCAATGGTCATACTGGTCAGGTATGTTATCTCGTTCATTTGTTTACTTTTTACAGTATATTTTTACTAAGCAGTTCCTTAATCAATTGTGAGCGAATGATTGAGGTTTAGGACGTAATTTGTTTGTCCTCTTGTACCTATTGGACGTTCTATCTATGATAGGATCGAGTTATAGGCCAGAGTCGTGTTATAGTATAATCTTATTAATAATCTACCTGAAATATAATGTACAAATTGGTCCGGTCGAGTTATAGTATGTAAAACGTTCCCCGTGAAAATCTTTTTAATCAAAGATGAGCGAATGATTAAGAATTAGGACGTAAATTGTTAGTGTTCTTGTACTTATTGGAACGTTTTATCTATGATATATATAGGATTGAATTAAAGGGTCGTGTTATAATATAATCTTATTATTAATGTACTTGAAATATAATGTACAAATTCGTCCAATCGAGTTATAATAAAACATTTTCCGTGATTAATAGTAACTGAGAAGCTAGTCGGAGGTTTAAACTTTTGCCAGATTATTGCCTGATTTGCAAACTATCATGTATAATCTACCAGTCTTGGTACTAATGGATCGTAACTACAGAATATATATTACCTACATTAGTAAGATATGTGATATTCATGTGATTATGCCAATTTAATTTAATACCAAGACTGGTAGATTATACATGATAGTTCGCAAATCAGTTAATAATCTCACAAAAGTTTAGACCTCCGATTAACTTCTCAGTTACTATTAATCACGGAAAATGTTTCACTATAACTCGCTCAGACCAATTGGTACATTATATTTCAAAATTGTTAATTTTTGTGATTTTCGTCAAAATTACATAATTTGTGAAGATATAAGCTCAACCGTTACATATTTATTAGGTAAAGATCGGTGATTTGGGTCTAGCGGCCGTGGTAGGAAAGAACCACGTAGCGCGCACAATTGTGGGCACGCCAGAGTTCATGGCGCCAGAGCTATACGAAGAGGAATACACTGAAATGGTCGACATTTACGCGTTTGGAATGTGTGTACTCGAAATGGTGACAATGGAAATACCGTATAGTGAATGTGAGAATGTTGCTAGGATTTATAAAAAAGTTTCTGAAGGGGTCCGACCCGAGAGTCTTAAAAAGATTGCGGATCCCGAGGTAAAGGATTTTATCGAGAAATGTCTTGCTAAGCCTCGGGCTAGGCCTTCTGCTTCGGAACTCTTGGCCGATCCTTTTTTTGCTTCGGTTATTGATGATGACGAAAATGAGGACTATTAATGTTTTTTTTTGGTGATAAAAAATCAATTTTTATTGGAGTATGTTTGTTGATCTAAGAAGTTGTTAATTCAAATTGAATTTCTTAGACATTTTTTTTATTTTTTTTTATGAAATGTAAATAGGGATTTTCATGATTAGATTTATACTCCGTATTTGACGTGTATTTATCGTCGAATAATTAACTTTGTGTGAATGAATACTCGACTTAATTGTAATTTTTTTTATTTGGTATGTATAAGAAAATTAGATCGTTTCAAATTTTAATTTGTTATCTCAATCATATCCCTTATCGATGGTCTTTTTTTGGTTTTAAAGGAGCTATAAAAGTGATTTTGATGTTGACGAGGTTTAAATCAAGTTATGAGTATAAAACTATAAATATAAATGCTCATAACATTACTAATTAAGCTAATTGACATCTACAATTCCGATCGTATCGCCATAGTGCATGGCATGTAATTATCTTAGCTTTGAAGTCTATATATATAAGAAATAAGAGATCTAATAAATTATGTTTTGTTGATTTAATTAAGAGTTTACTTAGCTTTGAAGTTGATAATTACAAGCACTAATTATGTCTTTGATTTGGTCATTTCATTCATTTCATTCATTTAATTTAATTTAGAGAATAAATAAAACAAAAATAGAATAATGATGCAAAATTTCTTGAGGACGACTTCAATAATACGGTGGGATAGAAAATTCGGACTTTTTATATAGAGCATAAATTTCGAATAGTAAATAAATGATATTTTTATTTTGTAATTGAACTCGAATATTTTGGTTTTATATTTTTATTTTTGTCATAATTGTAATATTTCAAATGTATAGACAGTCTCATTAAAATAAAGACACGTATTTTAATCAAGACTATTTTTATGAAACCAACCTTTAAATAAAGGTCTATATTAAGTTTATGAACTTATTCAAATCTCCTTTTTTTTTTATCGAGAATGTAGTTTATTTGATTTTAATCGTTTTGTATCCCGTCATTCTTGACATATGTTGTAACTATCATGAGACTTTTGATTAATGAAAACGATTTTTTCCATTAAAAAAAAACTCTTTTTTGTGTGGTAATTAGATCTTATACCTCACCTAATACTAATACATAAAAGGAATACAATATACTTCCTCCGTTTTGGTCATTTGTTTACCTTTTGTTTACCTTTTGTTTCCGCAGTTCAATAAAAGAGAAAATAGGTCAACTATCAGAGAACAAGTCGACTAAATTGAGCGTGAATGATTCAATTATCCATGAAAGACATTCCAATTATAAAAAGTCAAACAATTGAAACTGAGACAGAGGAAGCATGAAAATTCGTCATACGTTGGACGATTCTATACTTAATTATATATAATCGTACATAAATTCCTCATATTAATCTCGTTTGTAAATTGTAGATATAACAGAATAAATTTATTATTTATTGTAAAACTATATTTTATTCCTCGATTCTATTTGTTGTATTCACGTACTTTTCCGAGTGTTGCGACACGGGTACGTAACAACGCACGAAATCGTCCTTATTTTTTTTTCATTTTTTATAGCAAACATTTTATAGTGAGAAAACATCTTTCGGCGATTTCATCCACCCTACAAGTTTTACTTTCGCCATGAATCATTGTCTCCACTTTAACGTAAACAATTGACGACTATAAAGGCCTACAACATCATTATCCTACAACACTATGATCTCACCATGTGGTGTGAATTACTAGGTTTTTTCCGAGACGGTTTTAAGATAAGACGGAAAAATGTCAATATTTTTAATAAACGTAACTAATTTAAAGTAATAAAGTACTATAATTAAAGTTATTCACGACAATATTATTAGGAAAAATTTACAGCACATTTTACGTAATATGATTATATTTTTTTTTTACTATTATTCATTTCGAATGAAAATAATTTGGCAAGGAGAATAAGTTATTCAAAGATGGTTTGATAATAGAACCGTGTGGTGTGATTAGCGGTTTTTTTTTTACGGTTTTAAGATAAGACGAGAAAATACCTTTTAATAGACGTAACTAATTTGAAGTAATAAAGTATTAGAATTAAAGTTATTCGCGACAATAATTTCTTAGGAAAAATTTACAACATATTTTAACGTAATATGATTATATTTTTTAATATCGTCCATTTCAAATGGAAAAATGTTCGTTTAAAATAAGAATTTGGCAATGAGAATAAGTTATTCAAAGGTGGTTTAATAATAAAACCGTGTGGCGTGAATTAGGGGTTTTTTTGAGACGGTTTTAAGATAACACGAGAAAATGCCAATACTTTTAATAAAACCTACTTATTTTGAAGTAATCAAGTATTATAGCTAAAGTTCTTCACGACAATATTTTATTAGGAAAAAATTACAATATATTTTAGTGTAACATGGTTTATTGTCCTCATTTCAAGCGGGAAAAAAGTCCGTCTAAGATAAAAATTTGACGGTAAGAATAAGTTATTCAAAAATGGTTTAAGTATAAAACCATGTGGAGTATTTCATATGCTATGTTACTTATTTAGTTACGGAATATTTATTACTTAATTATATAATCGAACTCAGAGTCCCAGAGATATTTATTAATTAGGATTTTGATAATATTTACGGATTCGTTTTTTTTCAACTGAATGAGTTTGGCGTGCCGATTGCTCACTTTATCCTTAACCATGAGGTAAGAGATTTGATTCCACGCCTACGAGAATATAATAGAGCAAACTTTTTAGGTGATTCGCAATCGTTTACCTTTATAGTAAGAGCCCCGGCCCCGAGACAAGAGAATTATACACGATTGTCAATGTCGGATACCCCGATTTACACATTCACTAATAATAGCAAACGATCCAAATTAAATATTTTACTTGTTTATATCAAATCCATAAAATAATAATAAAATTCAAAAAGAAAATAATGTGAAATAAAACGAAAAAATATTTAAATTTTACGAGTTATGACTAGGTGTAGAAATTACCTATATTCTTTTTTCTTCTGTTAATTTTATCGATTGAGAGAACACCTCCTTATAAATTGGAACCGGACCAACACACGAGTTATGATCCAACGCGAGTCGTAACTCGTATGAGCTAATGCCTCCTCATGTATCATGAGGTACCCGAAATTACGAGTTACGATCCAACACGAGTCGTAACTCGGATGTAGACGTGTTAGTCTAGAGGTTACGGATTTACGGTCGATAATTAAACTTCCACCCTTAATTACTCACTACCCGTATGATATTTACGAGGTGTGATGAATAGTTGAATGCCATAAATGCCAATTTTGGAAATTTGGTTGAAATCTGGTAGAGTTTTCTGAATTACAATTACTTGCCTGCCGTACTTGTGAAATTTTGACTGTACCAACATATAAAAACTAAAAAGTTAAAAACAACTGGGTTTTTTTACCTGTACCCGTAAAATAGCATAAAAAAAATATATGATTTTAATGTAATTTTTTTGTTACTGTAGGAGTAAAAAATAAAGTTAAAAAGAGAAAGAGAGATTAATTTATGATGTTGAAGAGAAAATTTGTAGATTTTGGTGATGGGCAAAATGAAAATAATCACAATGATTCTGGAATACTTTTGAGAGGTATGTATGATGTTTTTTCTTTGTAATTTTTTTGTAATTTATTTGATTTAATTTGTGGGTTTTATTAGGGTTTAATGTTTGTATAATCCCGTTAATTTGGGGTGCAATTTTCATCTTGGATCATTCGGAAACCGTCTCTTATGAGCCATTGTGACAGCGGGGTAATGTTGTTTGTGGAAAAGATATGTTATTGGGTTAAGTGTTGAGTAATTAGCCTTGCTTAAGGACTGGACATTGTAGTTTGAAGCTATCATGGTGTAAAGTTTGCACCTTTTTGTGTTTTAGAGAATGGGTTTTGTCTAGGGTTTAGGGTTTAGGGTATTTTTTTGAGATAGTTGACTGGTTTTGGTCTGAAATGAAGAGGTGAGTGTCAATTCCGTGTTCGGGTGTGAGTGTCGGATATGGGTACTTTAGGAAGAATGAAGTGTTTCGGGAACACAAGTCTTGCAAATTTGCAATGTGGTCTTAAGGACTGGACATTGTAGTTTGAAGCTATCATGGTGTAAAGTCTGCACCTTTTTGTGTTTTAGAGCATGGGTTTTGTCTAGGGTTTAGGGTTTAGGGTATTTTTTTGAGATAGTTGACTGGTTTTGGTCTGAAATGAAGAGGTGAGTGTCAATTCAGTGTTCGGGTGTGAGTGTCGGACATGGGTACTTCAGGAAGAATGAAGTGTTTGGGGAGCAAACTTCTTGCAAATTTGCAATGTGATGTTGTTTTCCTTGTGGAAAATGTATTGAACCCTCTAAACTTGTCTGGTGTAAGTCTGTAAGGTTATTTTAGAGAATAGTTGCAGAGAGGCGAGTGTCCGTTCCGTGCTTGAGTGTGAGTGTCGGACATGGGTACACGAGGAATTATGACGTGTTTGGGGAACAAAGCTATTGTAAATTTGCAATTCGGTGTTGTTTTCCTTGCGGAAAATGTAATGAACCCTCTGAATTTCTCGGTGTAATTCTGTATCGTTATCTTAAGCTTGAATAGTTGTTGAAGTTCGCATTTTTCACTGTCTGCTTCGCTCTGAATATGTATGTTGCATTGCCCAACAGAAAGTTAGTCGCGCTTATTAGAAATGTGCATCCTCTGGAAGACGCTTACTGGTATAATCCTAATATGATGCAAGTGACCAAGTAAACGGTGTTGTAGTTTATGTACTGTATTACTTGCATCGCTGTTGATATTGATGTTGATAATGGGTTTCAGCAGAACGATTATAGAGCTGTATTGGTCTAAGTTTACACTCGCCGATATATAAACTGTGTAAAACGTTCAGTGAGCAATCTACTCGGAGGCCTTCTGCTATGACCATGGTATCATTAGTTCTCAGCTATGTTACTTCGACATTTCATATGACCTCCCGTACCCGTGTCCGACACTTGATCCTTGGACATTGGTATGACACTCGGACACTTCATTTTAGACCAAAAACTTGAACTTTTTTCATAAAATAGCCGTGTCTGACACTTGCATACGTACTCGTGTCCTACCCTTTAAGCCGAGTCAGAGTAACATAGGCTCTCAGTTTCAATCTCGAACATGGAATAGGTCATGGAGTACCGATAACCATCAATAATAACTTTGTAATTCGGTTGCGTTGAAATACTGGATGCCACATTAATTCCTGAATGAAATTGCTATGATGTTCCTCTGGTATTAATTGGGTTATTGTTACTGTCAGATCTTCATGAAGGAGTGTTTGCAAAACATCGTTCCTGTTGGCGGCATCTAGCTGCATTTAAGCAAGGTTTCAAGGGTAAAATGTCGGAAAAGGAAATGAAAGAGATAAAATGGAGATTCGGACCGTGTCTTTCAAATAGAGTTTGCCGCAAGCGTTCAGAGCGGAGAAGTAATCATCAGCCTGCACTGCCACGCTTGAAGATGAGTGATGCTATATTTAACGACCACTTGGAGTAAGTTTTTTAGCCGTTAGATTCACAGGTAGTCGTGTTTATCTGATTTTGACATCTCAGTTCACTCCCGCGTGACTCGTAGGAAGTTCTGGAGGAGTTTATCCGATGATAAGAAGGCTACCATTACTCATGTTGAGAGTTGGTGTTTCTGTTTTTACCTGATGAAAAAACCTAAAGCTATGGACTTCATCAAACGGAAGGACATCTTCTCGAAGAAATACTCTTATGTTTTTGTTCCGATAGTGTGCTGGTAAGAATCCGACACAGTTGCTAGTCCCAAGTGTCAAACTCGCTGTTATTTGTAAACGCTACTGTTTTTGGCTTAATATGAAGTGTTGAAGGTTCTTACCCTGTTTACCCTAAACCCTAAACCCTAAACCCTAAACCCTAAACCCATGCCAGAATGTCGGACGTGGTTTTTCAGTTCGTTATTGACACTCTTCTATTCTTCGTTGCTGTAGGGATCATTGGAGACTAGTAATTTTCTGTCATTTCGGTGAGGATACGTACTCAAAAACCAGAACACGATGCATTTTGTTGCTTGATTCTGCCGAAGCATGTGCCAAGATTATAGCCCCCGACGTGAGAAAGTATATTATCCAACACTCTCAAGCCTTAACTAAATTTATCTACTTTTTTGCTGTCAATTTTTTTTTCTTAAGACGTCGGAGTAAAACAAATCGTAAAATTATATTGGCTGCTAGGTTTGTCTTCGACATCTTCAAGGCAGAGAGCAGGCCCGAGAGCAAGGAGACCATCTATCGAATTCCCCTTATCGTGCCTAAGGTAAGTCATCTTGGCTCCTTTCTGAATCAAAGACATATGAAACTCATTGAAGCTTTTATACGGCATTCTTCTCTCGCAAACTTATAAAATTGAATACTCGATTATTCCGTATATATGTGCCTAGAGAAATTAGGGCCTGGAGCAGTTTCCCGAGTTCTGTTTATTTCATTCGGAAAAAGTTAGGAATCAAATCACTAACCACTTGTTTAACGAGAAGGTAGATAGTATTTTCTTCGATGAGAAAACCATTTTCACTGTCGTATCGTCGATGGAGTGCTTATGCCATACGAGTTCTGGACTAGTCCGACTCTTCTAATTTCCTCGCGTATCCGTGTCCGATACTAGACACTCGGACATGGGTATGACACATGGACACCTCATTTTAAACCAAAATGTGCATACTTTTCGATAAAATAGCCGAGTCCGACACTTGGACACGTACCCGTGTCGGGTACTTCTAAACGAGTCTGAGTAACATAGCTTGCAAATTGAATTGCTACTTCATATATGCGATAATCGTTGGGCTTGCACAACTTTCAGCATATAGAACAATGAGCTCAACTTTCATGCTTTTCGGTATGTGATAGTCTTTCTGACAGATTGATATCTGCGCGTCTTAGATTATTACATGTCTCGTGTTTTTTTATTATATTTGGACTGGTTGTGTTTGTCTGTTCATTGTTTCTCTTCGATCCAAAAGCTTCTTACTGGTACAACGCACCCCTTGCAGGTACCGCAGCAGACAAATGATGTCGACTGTGGCCGTTTCGTACTCTACTTCATGAAATTGTTTATCGATGCTGCTCCCAGAAATTTCAGCCTGTCAAATGGATATCCTTATTTCGTACGCTCTCTTGCGCCCTGATCTTGGTTTTTGCGCAAAGCGATCACATTTCGTATTCTGGTTACATCCTCATGCTCGTGCTGTCATGCTGTCGTGCGCACGTTTTTGCTTCATCGTTTAATGTTTCGTTTTTCTGCTGCAGCTGAAACCAGACTGGTTTGATCCAGCAAGCTTTTCTAAGTTCTGTGACAACTTGGAGAGGGACATACCGACACACAAGCAAGCAAACTGTACCCCGAGAAGGGTTTCTCAGAGGATTAGAAACCCAACGACAACCACGCCTTCACGACGAAAACTCGAAGTTATTACAGTGGCAGACTGATTACTGATTTGCAGTATAGATTTCATTATCTAGGAAATTAATGTAATCGACACAATATAGACATAATCCGAATGTCATCTAGGGTTCTTTATTAATTGCAGGAAACTTTGTTATCGACATATTTTACTGCAAGGCTTAGTTCAGGTAAAGTTGTCAGGTAGACGGATTATTTGATCCGTCATCTGCGACAAAGTTTTCATTAGCTTGGAAATTAATGTAATCGACATGATCGACATTTTTATCTATAGCTGTAACGAGATTAATCCAAGAAACCGTTTTTATCGGCTTGTTCATGTATTGAGAAGATACCGAACATATTTCACTGCAAGGCTTAGTACAGGTCAAATTCGCCACAATCTCCGTTTGGGGTGTTAACGACCCGAGACTAGCCCGAGCTTGGTCTTGCCCGGTTTGTGCTCATAAAGTAAAACTCGAGCTTGAGCTTATATATAATCGTTAACTTTTCGTTTTTAGTCTCTCGATATGTTCAATAACAAGACTCGAAAGTTTTATTGACAAATATTGGAAAATAAGTGAGATATCTTTACATAGGTTCGAGTCACTCACGAACTGATCGAGCTGAACTCCAGTTCATTAGCAATCCTAATCTCGGTCTTGAATTTAAAACAATTTTTATTTGAAAAAGATTCCAAAAAATTTAAGAAAAATGATACGCGTCAGGTAGGGGTCGAACCTACGACCTTCTGCTTAGGAAACAGACGCTCTATCCACTGAGCTACAGACGCTTCTTGTGTTTGGTATAACTATATTTATAACAAATTACCATGTTTTAAAATTTTTATTTTTAAAAAAATTACCATGTTTTTAATTTTTTATTTGTAAAAAAATTACCATGTTATAAAAAATTTAGTTGGCTGAGCCTGCAAACATTTACTGTTTGGAAGGTGAAATTGTTAAGAGAGTTTTCGGTTTATATACGGATTTTTTTCTCGTCCCATTCTTGAAATCCGAGAATAGTCGCTACTTTTACACGACATGTTAGATAGTGATGATACGGACCATACGGTTATTGAAGATTCAAATATTAATGCGAATACAAACACAATAAGCTTCAAAAGACTGAAAATCTTGATAACAAATTAAACTATTATAAATTTTATTCGATTATATTACAAAAACCAGATAAACTTAGATAAACTTCAAGATAAACCTAATTTTCGATCATATTACAAAAAATATTGATACCATTCTTGAAATTCGAGAATTGTCGCTACTTTTACACGACATGTTATTAGATAGTGCTTATACGGTTATTGAAGATTCAAATATTAATGTGAATACAAACACAATAAGCTTCGAAAGACTTAAAATATTGATGATAACCAATTAAACTATTATAAATTTTATTCGATTATATTACAAAAACCAGATAAACTTAAATAAACTTCAAGATAAACCTAATTTTCGATCATATTACAAAAGATATTGATAACCAATTAAACTACTCCGTATTATGGATTTCATCCGATTATATTACAAAAAATTGTAATAGTTTTATTTTGGAAAGGATCGGATTTGGAAAGTTAGATTAATTATATCGGTGAATTAAAAAAAAATAGATTAGTGAGACGGAATTTAAAATAAGTTTGCGAAAATAGTCACTAGTAAATGGGCTATAGCCAATAGATTTATATGGGCTAAATATTGTTGTTTTCTTGGTTAGGAAATTATAATAGAGTTTTATTTTGGAAAGGTTTCGATTCGGGTGTCGGATTTGGAAAGTTAGATTAATTATTTCGGTGAATTAAAAGAAAATGGAGTAATTAGTCGGAATTTAAAATTTAGGAAATTAGGTTTGTATAGAGTATGGTTTAGATTTCGGAGGTTGTGACTTGTGTCACACGGAATGTCATTGCTAATTGTAATCGACCAGTATTTCTATTAAGTTGATAACTACTCCTGTTTTAAAGAAATATTGTCCTTTATAATGATTTTTTTATCAAAATAAAATAAAATTATAGTGGATTTAAAATTTGGATTGTTTTTAATTTGGGTGTTAGATTTGGAAAAATTAGATTAATTAATTCGGTATTTGAAAAGAAGATAGTGTGATGAGTTGGAATTTAAAATTTAAGAAAATAGATTTGCATAGACGGAGGTTGTGACTTGTGAGACACGAAATGTCACTCCTAGTCGTAATAATCATTTTTGATAAGTCGTTAATTGTCTTAAAGAAGCACTGCTATTTATATTAAGTTTTATCCTGAAAAGTTTCAGGTTGAAGAGATAGGTTTGGAAGAGTTAGATTAATTATTACGGTGTTCGGAAAAAAAATAGTGTAGTGAGTGAGAATTTAAATTTTTTGAAAATAAAATACAAATGGTAATAATTAAATTTGAAAGGTTGTGATTTATGAGAGACGAAATGTCACTCATAGCGGCAATCGTTACTTTTGATAAATTAATAATTGTCTTTAGTAAAATTTGCCAGTTATAGTGGAGTTTTAATTCGAAAAGCGAATTTGGGTGTTAGATTAGAAAAGTTAGATAAATTATTTTGGTGTTTGAAAAGAAGATAGTGTGATGAGTCGAAATTTAAAATTTAAGAAAATAAGATGTGTGACTGGAGATGATATGAGAAATATTTTACTGCAAGGCTTAGTTCAGGTAAACTTCGTCAAATAGACGGGTTATTTGATCCGTCATTTCCGATAAAAGTTTCATTAGCTAAGAAATTAATGTAATCGACATGATCGACATTTTCATCTATCGAGAAGATATTGAACATATATCACGAAACCTTCTTTATCGGCTTGTTCATGTATCGAGAAGATATTGAACATATTTCACTGCAAGGCTTAGTACAAGTGAAGTTTGCCACAATATGAATTAGGGGTGTTAACGAGCCGAGACTAGTCCGAGCTTGACCTTGCTCGACGTGTGCTCATAAAGTAAAACTTGAGGTCGTGCCGATCTCAAGCTTACCCGAGTTTGAAAAAATTGTACTCTTTACCAAGCTTGCGTGCTTGAGCCAAACTCTAGTTCAACTTGAACTTGTATATAATTGCTAACTTTTCATTTTTTTCTCCTCGCCACAATCTGCGTTAAGGGTGTTAACCAGCCGAGCTTGACCTTGCTCGACTTGTGCTCATAAAGTATAACTTGAGGTCGTGCCGATCTCGAGCTTACCCGAGTTTGAAAAAACTGTGCTCTTTACCAAGCTTGCGAGCTTGAGCCAAACTCGAATTCAACTTAAGCCTATATATAATTGTTAAGTTTTTGTTTTTTCCTCTCTCGATATGTTCAATAACAAGACTCAAAAGTTTGATTTACAAATAATGGAAAACTAGTATAACACCCGTGAAAATTCACGGGATTGTTTAATTCAATTTTTATAGAGAAAGATCAATTAAGTTGTTAAATAAGCTAATAACGGTTGTGGTGTATATGTAAATGCTTTAATAAAAATAAATAAATAAGTCTATATATAATAAGATAAAAGTTTGTATTTTCAAATCCAAAGTACAATAGAGTAGGATATAAAAACTGGAAAATCTAAGAGAAATTCATAGTTTCTCGAAAATCTCCTTGTAAACAACATTACTTGTTATAGTAGACATGTGTTTGTCGTCATCTAAAATAAGGACTTTTAGACCATCCTTATTTGTAACCCGGGAGATATCAACGTCCAACTGTCCATGGGTGAAGAGTGGTCTAGGAAGATAAAGACCAACACGGGATAATTGAACAATTTTGGCAATACTCTAAATTAAATTCCAAGTAATTCTGATAAAATGTAAATACCTAGTATAATTGTTTTATAATTACAATTTTTTCGAAATCTGATTTTTTTATAGTAATTGCATTAATAGTGCAAGCTGATTTGATGTTGTGTTATAATTGAACAATTTTGAGTGATAAATATTGAAGTGATCTAATTAAATTGATAGTATGAACGTCATGTAGGTAACTGTTGCTGGTGAGGCAGGTAATGCTATGTTTTTTTTTCTATGTTGCTTAATTGTCTTTATCGGTAGGTCGTTTCGTGAACTATTTTCATTCCACATTCCCAAATTTCACATTATTTCCTTATAATTTATTTTGTTTCATACCGAGTATATATATTTCAGTATAACCAATTTTGATTATATTGGTTTTTCTTATTCAAAAATCAATTCATATTGGTGTTGTTTAATTATATATTTCATTATAACCAATTTCACATTATTTCCTTATTCATTATAACCGCTTTGTTGTTTTTTAGTTCAATGTTCCTTTAATTCATTAGTGTAACACCCGTGAAAAATCATGAGATTGTGTAGTTTATTTTAAAAGAGGACGACAAATTATAATTATTATATAACCAGAAATTTTATTTATTCAATTTGTCTACTTTAGGTCTTAAGAAGTGGAAGACAACTGTGATTTTCGAGGAGTTTATTGAGAATACAAAAAAGGAGAAGAAAAAAGAGGAGAGGAAAAAGATGTTGTTCGCCTTTGAGATTTTCGAGCAACATTGAGAAAGTAAAAAGTTTTTGAAAGACAATTTGATAAGGTGGTTGGTTTCACAGAATTGATGATTAGTAGTTATTGGTATTTTGTAATTATGTATGTTCACAAAAAAAAAAGATGAAATAGAGTAAAATAAGAAGAAAAAAATACCAGGATGAAAGTATGAGAAAGCGGCAAATAGTATGACTTAATTATCAATGCAAGATTGAACGACAGAATGAATGAATTAATATTACAGCATACACACTACAACACTTTTTTTTCTCATGGAAATGTAGGAAAAATAAACTATTATTATTGTTTTTTTTTTTTGTATTGCAATGACTTGGGTACTGCAATGAGTAAAACCGTTTTTTAATAGGTTTTGAGAATTGTTACCCAAATTAATTAATACAATTATATTAATTATGCACGGTTAATTATGTGGTTCTCAATTAATTTAAATTTTTTATTTGTTTTAGTTTGTTGATATGGAAAGATGGCCCACGCGGTTAAACATGATTGGTTTAAAAAAACTAAAATTGTGAGATTGAATGAGAGACTTGCATTAGCCTAATTCTGAATCCACATTGTGCCACATAGGCAGTTTTCCAAGCCACATAGGCAGTTTTCCAAGATTCTTTTATATATATAATGATAAGTGAGACATTTTTTTATGTGTGATACAAATAATCATGAAAATATATAATATTTTATCTGATTACATAAGTTCAATCCGCTCACGAACTTTTCGACCCAAATCAACCTTAGCTCGGCTTGACTCGTTAAGCTCTCAAGCCAAACCCGAAACCCGAAACCCGAAACCCGAAACCCGAGCTTGAGTTGCTCGCTTTCTATCTCGTCTCATTAGCAACCCTAATCTCGGTCTTAAATTTAAATTTAAAGATTTTTATTTTAAAAAGGATTCAAACAAATAAAAATTGAAAACGCGTCAGGTAGGGGTCGAACCTACGACCTTCTGCTTAGGAAACAGACGCTCTATCCACTGAGCTACAGACGCTTCTTGACACCAATCTTAGATTCTTTACATAAATACAACAATATACTCGTATTACCCATGTTATTAAATCCAAATTGCATTTTGTTTTTTAAAATTCTTAACATTTTATTAATTTTTATTTTGTTTTCCTAAAAAAAATTGAAGATGATGTTCTAATTGTATGGATAATTTGTTAGCATTATCGCAACTTGCTCAATTTCGGTTGAAAGGTAACGATAATAATGCGATACATTATACGTAATATTTTTTGCATCATTGCCACTTGCTCAAGTTAATGAGAATAATAGAACATGTTTACGTTTTTTTGCGAGGGTATTTAATCATAATAATGCCATCAGATTGTGCGTAAGAGTTTTTTTTTGCAGTATTGCAACATGTTCAAATATTTAAGAATATAGTGATAATAATATGACATATTGTACACAAAAGTTATTTGCATTTTTGCAATTTTTTTGCGCGCTTTATATTATTTCGAGGACTTATAACTTCAGAATCTATATATTGAGAAAATATATAAATTTGGCACTTATGAGAAAAAAGTAATAATAAAATATCTATAATACATTTTAGTCAACAACTAATCGCAAACCTAGCAATTTTTATAAGGAATATTATTTTCGACCTTTTCTTTTAAGGAAAAAAATATGTAAAAATATGCAACATTTTTTTCCATTTTTTTTGTAAGTGTTCAATGTCACGAGTTTCAAATGATCAGATGAACTCAAACCATTTCGAAGGTATACCGTTTACCGTTATTACGATAAATTCACAAATGTTGAAAATAAAACCACCATACGTTGAATCTACGACATTGATTAGGAAAAAATATGCAACATTTTTTTTTCCATTATTTTGTCAGTGGTCATGTCACGAGTCTAAGCGAGTTTGAAATGATTAGATGATCTCAAATCATTTTGTAATTAAACCGTTTACCGTTATTACTACAAAGTCACAAATATGGAAAATAAAACGGTCATACTTTGAATCTAAGGATAGTTCAGATCAACCTCTATCCATTTCCACTCACCCCTAAAAATCATCAAAAATATTAAAAGTTTGACATTCAATAAATATTATGTTTATTTTATATTTATTTATTTGATTCATTTTATTGTTCCAGAGTCGAGTATATACTGTATAAATATATAAATAAGATTATAAATCCATTTATATACGAGCATCGTACCTACCAAACAAATCTAATTAAGCTTATATGCATTTTTTTTTGAACTTCTAAAAAATTCTAACCTACATTTAAATTTCTTAATTATTAAACTCAAATTTTAATTGAGTTTATACATATTATTTTTAAATTTCAAAATAATACTCCCTCCTATTCGGAATAAGTGTCACATTTCGGGTTGGGCACGAGAATTAAGGAATTCATTTGTTTAATGTAAAGTAATGTGTGGGGTGGGAAGATTGGAGAGAGGGAATGTATTATTGATTATTATTGTGAGTAGAGGTGATTAAAATAAGTAGTGTTGTGGGGTAAGGTGGGGTATTATTGTGGGTTAGAGTGAATAAAATAAGTATAAACAATGTCCCAAAATGAAATATGTGACAATTACGTGAATAGACGAAAACGGCAAATGTGACAGTTATTCAGAATAGGAGGGAGTATTTGAGTTAAAAGCTTTTTTTTAAAAAAACACTCAAATTTTTTCCAATAAAAATTGTAAAATATACATATAAGATTATAAGCTCAAATCTTTTGTTATAAAGCTCGAATTATATACCAAAAAATGCATATAATTGATTGTTAATCCACTAATTACATATGATATATCCGTTTTAAATGAGAATTTGCGATTTTTAAAACATTTGGTAGTGGTATGCAAGAAGAAAAATCACTTTTAATTTAAAAATAATATATAATATAAATAATAATAAGAATAAGAATAATAATTTTTATAAATTAAGGCAGCAAAGAAACAGTAGAGAAAAGAAGAAAGACAGAAAGACAAACACAACACAAAGAGAAGAAGAGGCTTGTTGAGGATGTCTTCATCCTCTCTATCCTTCTTCTTTCTTCTTTGATCTTACTTTTTATCATCTGGGTTTCTTCTAAATTGTGTGTTCTCACTCTCTAATCCTTTCATTTCATCTATTTTTTTTGAATTCTGTGATTTTGATTGTGTTAAATTGTGTTTGTTTTGATTGAATCAATGAATTTTATATTGATTTGTGTTTGATTTGATGTTTTTCGATTGAATTTTGATTAACCCATGTTGTTTTTGATCAGAATTGTAAGTGGGGTTTGCTGATTTTGTGTAAAAGATGAGAACTTTGTATTGATTTAGGTTTTTTATTAGGTGGGCAGTTGAGATTTTGTGATTTTATGATTTTATGATTTTATGATTTTAATGTAGTTTTAGTTGATGATTTTGCATAATTCTGATGGATTTAGATTTTAGAGTAAGATTAAGTCTTGTGTAAAATGGTTTTATATTAAAACATCATAAAACCATATTACATTGAGCTTGATGCCCTTATCATGGAAAAGGGGTGGTTGGTGGAAGTTATTAATATCAATGATGACCCTAATAACACCTCTATAAAACGGTTTTATACAAGAATTATTGATTCGGTTTTAATGTAAATGGATGTTGTTAAAAAGCATTGATTGCTGAAATCTTGTTGCTTTATGTAGTTTTGATGATAGTTGATAGTTTGCATAATTCTGATGGATTTGGAGTAATAATGTTGGATTTTAATGTAAAGTTTGTTACTTTATGAAGTTTTGTTGATGGAAATGAATGTGAGTTAATGTATATGATTTTTGTTGAATTTGAATTGCAGAAACTAAAAGAAAAAGTAAAAGGAAAGGTAAAAAATGGAAAGAGAACTCGGTAAGCTTTTTATCGGTGGGATCTCGTGGGATACTGATGAAAATAGGCTTAGGGAGTATTTTGGAAATTATGGTGAAATTCTGGAGGCTGTGATTATGAGGGATCGTATTACTGGTCGTGCTCGTGGCTTTGGTTTCATTGTCTTTGCTGATGCTGTTGTTGCTGAGAGAGTTGTTATGGAGAAGCATGTTATTGATGGCCGAACTGTGAGTAACTTTGATTGTGATTTTTGATGTTCTGAATTTCTGCATATAGGGTTTACATTCAGGTTGTTCATCAGTCTTTTTAGGTTATTTTATTCATCAGTTAGTTTGGCACTTCATATTACGTGTCCGACACTCAAGCACCCATGTCCGATGCTTCAATCCGTGTCTGAGAGACTCTGAGTAACATAGCTAATATTTGTTGTAGCTCCTTTGGGAATCGTCAACTCCTTGTAAAGGTGGATTCTTTTATGGAATGTTGCTCATATGCGCACATTTAGTTCCGTCTTCATCCTGGAAATGTATGTTTTGACCTCATGTTTGGCTTTTGTGGTTCTAGGTCGAAGCAAAGAAAGCTGTCCCAAGGGATGATCATCAGATTCTGAGTAAAAACAACAATAGCATTCAAGCATCTCCTGCCCATGGACGCACCAAAAAGATTTTCGTGGGTGGGTTGGCATCAACAGTAACAGAAACCGACTTCAAAAACTACTTCGACGAGTTTGGTAACATTATTGACGTTGTTGTGATGTATGATCACACGACGCAAAGGCCAAGAGGATTTGGGTTCATTACTTATGATTCAGAAGATGCAGTGGATCGAGTCTTGCATAAAACGTTTCATGAACTTAATGGAAAAATGGTTGAAGTCAAGCGTGCTGTCCCAAAAGAGTTGTCACCAAGCCCAAATCGCAGCCCTTTAGTAGCATATAATTATGGCATCGGTAGGGCTATCAACCCTATTAGTAATCATGCTCAGCGCTACAACCCGAACAATATTGGAGGATATAGTAGATTCAATCCACTTGTTACCGGTCAAAATGGACTTCCCCCGCTTGGCAATTTTGGATACGGAATGGGCATGGGTATGGGTATGGGTATCGGTTTGGACCAAGGAACAAATGTTGGGTATAATGCAAATCCCGGTTTAACAGACAATCATAACTATGGTCGGATTTTGGGACCTTATTTTAATGGCAACTCGAACAGGTATAGCACTCCTATTGGTTATAATGGCGGTAATGCAAGAGGTGATTCTCTCGGAAGCTTGGCATCAAGGAATCTTTGGGGAAATGATTCGTTTGGTAATCCAACCGATCCCATCATCCCGGCCAATTTCTTGAATTCTAGTAATGGCAACTTTGGAGTTTCACATGGAAATGGAGAATCAAACTGGGGTTCAGGTCAAACTGGTGGCAATGATTCTGGATATAGTATGGGGAATCTCGGGAATGGCTTTATCGACAACGGTTATGGCTTGGGGAGTGGGAACTATGGAAGATCTCAATCTCATGCTTCGTCGTATGGAGACATACATCGTAGTGCGTCAGCCTATGGTGACAATACATGGAGTTCTGGTTCTCCTGACTTGGATATCTCTACTCCATTTGGTTTTGGTATCAATACTACCAGCGAAAATGTTTCTTCTAATACCTCTGCAGATTTTATGGGAAGATATAGCGCGATAAATAGACAAGCAAATAGAGGTATCTCTTTGACTGTCCCATCATTCGTCTTTTGTTTTTACTCTGCTTTTTTCCTTTTACGGAACACATTTCAGTACGTTAAAACAAAATTTTCATTAATATCATCTATCTGCCGATTTTTACTAAGGTGTCATAGTTACAAGGAAGGTGGAACGTAAATCGAATTCCTGTGTAGGGTTTTTGTTACTTGCAGTTCAATGTTTGACACCTTTCTTCTTAAAGACGCATGGTTTAAAATCTCTTTTTAACTCGAATTATTCAACAGGTTTTTAGGCCCTGTTCTTTCTGGCTTAATTTCAGCTCCTTTCAATTTTGGTTGGTTGTATTCCGTTAAGTTTTATTTACGTTCAATCAATTATTTTCAATTAATCTCTTCACAAAAGTAACTTTTAATTCAACTAAATTCATTGCCCCTCAATTTCACTCAATTTAGTTCAATTAAGCTCTACTCCAATTTATTCAATTCAGCTCGTTTCAGCCGAAAAGAACAGGTCCTTAATGTGATACCTACCTCCTATTTTAGGGTGGAGTTAATTAGGTAAAAGTTTAAATGGCCTCACTAATCAGGGCAGCATTTGTATTTAATGCAGTCATTCTTGCGATGAAAATCTTATTGGTTGTGATGACATTATGTTTCATTTATGGGTTTGAAATCGGTGCATGGAGAATTTCTTTGGAAACAAACTGTCATATTTGCATATTACGTATATCTTTTGTATTTGGAAGTGCTTTAGACTCGTCCACTTCACTTTTACAGTAAGATTTTAAGCTACCCTGTTGCAAAATTTTTTGACGCCAATATGACCTAGAAGGCTAGAACTTGGATGAGACGGTTAAATTTGTTGTGAATGCTTTCGAGTTGCATTTGAGTTATGAAGTACTAAGCTGCTAGTAGTCTTTAACGGTGGCCCATGTTACTCAGACTCGTTTAGAAGTACCTGACACGGGTACATGTCCAAGTGTCGGACTCAGCTATTTTATTGAAAAGTATTCACATTTTGGTCTAAAATAAGGTGTTCATGTGTCATACCCATGTCCAAGTGTCGAGTGTTGGACATGGGTACGCGAGGAAATTAGAAGAGTCGGAGTAACATAGACGGTGGCTAGGTTTAATTCCTCTTCTTTCATTACGAATATGAATCGCTCCATCTTGTTACAATCAAATTGACTAACCAAACTAAGAGAATCATCCCCCTTCGTTTCACTCCCTTCCCTTTGCTTCCAAATGATTCCATCCATATCAGGGATCCGAGTCAATTTGATCATGACAAGCGGGATTTTTCCTTACAGTAGCTGTGATTCTGTTCACTGCTATTTGTTACCTTCCCGTGGTTGGTATCTATATCAAAACACATTCATTCCTATTTCGGTTTGATGGAGGACACAAGGTCGAAATCATTTCTCAGATATGGAACTTTTGCAAAATTTACAAAAGCAATTAAGTTATTAAATCTCCCTGCTTTCAAAAGATGGTGCTGTTTTTTTCCGCAACATGTTTCAGGCACTTCTAGATTAGGGCTTTATTACTAAATTTATGATTGTTTCCCACTCTCCCTTACCGGTATTCTCTTACAACACGGGTTTTAGTTATGTGTAATTCCTATGTTTCTCTATCTTGTGATCGTGCTGTTAGCCATGATAGATACTAGAGGTATCTGGGTCCGCCCTTACGGCAGATGTCTTTTGGTCGCATCCCTCGCTGGTGCCAACTATTTATTATTCTTTAGCTTTGGTGTATAAAGGAATAAAGCAAAATGACTCATTAAACCGTTTATACTCGTTTTTTAAAATCACATTCGGTCAACAGTCAACACAATGCTCGACAAGGTATCTAGAAACAATTTCCGAGTGTTTGAACGCATGGAGCCTTTGAAGCACCGGCGTAACATTGCTTTTGTATGACTTCGTATTAGGTGGCATGGTTTTAAATCTCGGCCGATACGATACGACTCGGCCGAGTTGTATCGGATTTTCACTCTACCGATACGAGATATCGCCCGAGAAATCAACGAGATTCCCCGTGATCCGCTCGGGATGGCCGATTAAGGTCCGGTTACACTGCTACCGCGACTGCGACTGATACCGAGATTTAAAACCATGTTAGGTGGTCAAGGAAACCTTGTTGCTCTTTTTTCGTAGATTGACACATTAGTACATTACCCACGTTATCTTACACGAAATGGCGTTGTTCATTCATTATTTATTATATACATTTTTTACCGCGAGTTAATATGTTCCCTTACTGTATATTTTTTACAGGAATTGCTGCATAGGACCTGTTATGTTAACAGCAGATGCTAATCGTTAAAACTCCCAGTTAATAATATGATATAGTGTCAAGCATGCATTCTGTGAAGGCTATTCAAGACTTGAAGATACTCCTTTTATGACGAGGTTTGAGATTCAAACTTTTTTTTCTCTTTCTTTCCGAGGTAGTTTTGTCGTCTTTTGGTTGAGCTGTAAAATCAGATTGCGGGATATACTCAGGACGTTCGTTCAATGGGGGGGGGAACGAGCAATAGAATATCAAACATTGTTTCTTCTCTTTATCCCCTTTAACATGGTTTAGCAAATAGCTAGTCGATTTGTACCCCATTACTTTGGTCATCGAATTGTATGCAGTGAGGTTTTTGCTTGAATTCTCGGTATTATTAAACAATAGAGGGATATCAATTTCAGGTTTCGGTAAAATAAGTTTTACTTATACTACAGAACAATTAAACTCAGATGTATGTTGATTGTTGTTTCGGAATTTGTAGTTCATATGAAATAAATGTTTAAACTTTGAGCATATTTTCATCTCTTTTCATTTCGCCTTTTTCTGATTACTGTATTTGAAGTATTCCCCTTTCGGATAAACCATTCGAAAGGGAAAAAAAGAGGGAATCGATAATTAGATTTCCAATTTTTTGTGTCATATGGCGCGCCACAGAACCCTTAGGGTTTGCTCGGTTGAAGGTGATGGTTGAGGCCCAACTATTATTAATATTCCTAATACGCTCCCTCACTCAAATGCTCGTTGGGCTTGAAGAGTGGTTAGTTTGCACAGGCTCCCCCATACCGTGTGCTGGGTTTCCACTTCGTGTTTTTGAGGGGTTTTGAGGTTGCTAGGATCCGATACGATGATACATGAACCATCTCAACCAAAACCTCAAGGTGATGGTTGAGGCCCAACTATTATTAATATTCCTAATAAAAAGGGCGTGCATGTATTACATTTTTACGTGTCTGAGATGATACCCCGTGGAAAAACCGGTGGGGCTGGCATAGACGGAACTTAGATTCTCATGGGAAAAATATCACCAAAGTTTTCGGACAAATGGGTATGGGTTATGAAAGCATCACCGGCTTTTTGCAAGTATGGGTATGAAAAATGATTGGCCTTTTGTGCTTCTGAAAGTCGATAACGGGAGAAAGGTACTAAGATTTCTGAGTGGTCATTGTTTCAGCCTTATCCCCAAGCTTCATACCCACCATAAATTATCTGGATGAGGTTTATGTGGTCCTTTTGATGTTGGAGTTTGGACAGGAATTTTTAAGCTCCATCACGGGCTAAAAAATAACCATTTTCCGAGTTCTTGCCCTTCTGTAAGCTCTAACCGAGTAGGAGAAGATTCCCGTCTATTTAGTGTCTCATCTCATATTCCGCTCTTTTCTTGTTCTGAGACTCGTCATTTCTGAAATAAGTAAGAATTGTATAGATGATGGTGTGCCATAAGAAGCAAGGGTTTACTCCGACTCTTCTAATTTCCTCGCGTACCCGTGTCCGACACTCGACACTCGGACATGGGTATGACAGACACCTCATTTTAGACCAAAATATGCATATTTTTCAATAAAATAGCCGAGTCCGCACTTGGACACGTACCCGTGTCGGGTACTTCTGAACGAGTCTGAGTAACATGGTCCCAGACGATAAGTCTCGTTAGTGGTGGTGCTCTGCATACGACTGAGCCACTGTTTATATATTTATTATTTTAGGAATACGATATTAAATTGTTTACTTTGTTACCACCTTTTATCTGGGTAGTAACGTAAAATAGCAGCGGCTTTTTAACCAAGGTTAAATTTACTAAATGGTTAAAAACCACTGCGCGGCCAGAGGGGCGTCTCCTACTCTCCTCTGCGCAAAGACCAATGGCATCTGAAAGGACTTTGGCCCTGTGGTCGGGATCATGCGCGTTATTAAAGACCAGTGGCTGGCACCCGGAAGGACTTTTCCCTTAACGTAGATGGGTTCAGATACGGGTTGATACATAAGTGTAGTTTTTGCAGCCGATGTTTATTTGAGGCTGGTTACAAATTTACGACAGTATTTGGTTAATGCTCAGCATGTCAGACCCGGTAGTTTCAGCTTCTGTAGCTAGAGAAACATACTGTATATGGAAAAGTATACTTGCAGGTAGGTTATTTAATGGCGTAAACGAGTGCAAAAATGGAAGCTTTGTGCCTGAAAGCCGACATTTAGGGGACGAAAAAGGCATTTCGATTATCCTGGATGGATATGTCATGTGCTTGCACCCTTGCAGGATGTTTGTGCTTGAAGGCTGAAAACCGAAACCCTAAACCCTAGATATGGCCGGAGTGAGATTAAAGTCGGAATATACCAGAAGCTTGGAAGTTCCATGCCTCAATATGGCAGTTATGTTATGCACATTAACCAGTTTTTCAGCTCTGCAATTCCATGCAAGCATTACCCTGTACAGTCTCGTCTTTGGAAGACGGACTACAGGCGATTGTTACCGTATCCGATGGGGCAGATGGAGAAACGGTTTTGAATGCTATCGCGTTGATCCTGTAAGTGAACCCTTGGATTCAGTAAATTGATCCTCGAGAACACGGAATTTCACATTTTGGGTAAGACCGACTTATTGTAGGACGGGATGAACACTTGAGGTTTCGGGTATGCTATATAACCTCTACGTTAAAACCACGCCGAGAATTAAAAACTCGGGTCTTCTCGTAGGACAGTCAAATCCGATACTCGTCCAATCTGTGGCGATTGCTTGCTGCAGGCGAGTAGTCGATGATCCAATGCATTACTTCAGCTGATTGCCCAGTTGCTGAAGCTTAACACGCATAGCGAAACTTTTTTACCAGTAGCGAATTCTGAAGCGCGATGTTACAGAAACCAAGTTCTGAAATCTACGCTTCGAAGCATTCACTACTTACCATACTCGTATTCAAACTAAAAAGCGGTTTTACACAAGCTTAACTATACGAAGACCCGCCTGACGAAAACGCTACTAAATTGTACTCCGGTCTCCGTCCTCCATCATGAGTTATGTAATAAATATCGAATTGTGTGTTTACTTGTTTAGATTTAGCATCAAATACATGATAAAAATAGAATTATACATTATTTATAAGTTATAACCATAAAATATTTATTTTATTATATTTAAATGCCGTGTCCCGTGTCCTAAATTTCAGGGGATGTCGTGTCCCGTTTCCGTGTCCGTGTCCGTTTTGGTGCTACCTCGCATGTACCTCTGTAAGACAGAGATATCTATTTTATAACTAAAATGGGCTGAGTTCAGAGTACTACAATTTGTTCCCTACGTTATCGATTCCTATCGTCATTAATCTGAACGAGTAATATCTAACCCGTTTTAATCATAAAGCAAATACTTCCGTCCTAAATAAAAATCGCCATTTTTTTTATTATATACGGAGTATGTCAGAAAAATAAATAATGATTAGAGTAGAAATTGCGGTCCATTATAAAACAGTCCAGAATGGAAGGCTGCATTAAAGGCTTAAAGCAACAAGTATAATGATGATAGTGAAAAAATCGATAACGAAAAGCGGTATTTGACCCGTCGCGAGTTTGAGACAAATATACCGTCACAAAATCGTAAAATTTGCAATTAATTAACTCTAAATGTGTAATCAAGTTGACAACACTTTTAGGAAAAGACAAGTCACAAAAAAAGTGCTTTACTTTTTTACTTTCTTTAGACTTTTATGTATAATTAGTACTGAAAAGTCGAATTTTGAGACGTGTATTCTAAGTGCATATATTTAAAACTAAATATGGAAATATTCCCGTCATATTTTCTTATGTGCGATATTAAAAGATGAAAATAATATTGCCATATTTAAAAGTAAATATGAAAATTCAACGAAAATATTAATCAGAGAGTTTTAAGTAGTGGTTTAAACACGTAATCATCTTATAATATTTATACGATTATTTTCTACGGTTAAGGCTTATGTGTCAAATGAAGAGGTAATGAGATATAAGACGGGATAGGAAATTCGAACTCCTCTTTTAGAACGTCATTATCCGTCTTAAGATGAAAATAGGTCAAATATCCACTCGCTTGTACGAAGTATAATGTTTTTTTAGTCATAAGCATCCTCCTTTTTGTCTTACTAGTTTTACTCCTGTGAAAAAAAAATACACGGGTCGGTTTTACAACTATGATATACTGAGCTTATAACATAATTTTTATTTTAACGGCAATTAAATTAAAAAATATATGAGCTAAAATTAAATTAGATAATTGCACTGACTTTGAATTAAATTAAAATGTAATAATAATGAATTAAATACATTTTGTTGTATAATTTTTATTAAATTTAGACCTATTAAATAAATAAGGAGGAAGGCAGAGGTTTCTACGATAAAAGAAAAAGAAAAATAATTTTTTCATTTTAATAAATTAAGGATCAATCAAATCTCTTTAATTTCTATTCCTTTTATAGTATAGAGATTTATCATACTCGATAGTTGATCCGTAAATTTAAGACGAATATTGCCGTAATAAAGTTGTCCTGAAATCCGAACTACGCTCTTAGAACATCAAAATCCGTCTTAAGATAAAAACAGGTCAAATAACCTTTTGTTAGTCATAAGCATCCTCGTTCTGTCATATTTATCATATTTAAATCCGTTTTAAATTTAAGACGCATATTACCGTAATCGAGAAGAATTTCTTGGGACCATATTGTATGAATTTATGGGGGAGACAGATTAACATGATAGCCACGAATGAACTTTTATGATTCACTCTGATTATTAGATTTAATAATGCAAACTGCAGAAACTGAAATCTATAATGAAAGCAACATTATGTCTGAATTATTCTTTCCCTTTATTGGTTCTTCGCTAAAAAATTTTAAGACGGGAATATTCGTTTTAAATTTAAAACGCATCCCGTCAACTAGTTAAGTACCTTCGAAACGTGTTCCATACGGGTTATAAAACTCGTGACTTGTAAAACCCGCGATTTTAAGTTAACGGTTTTGGTCGGATGTGGTTTGGATCTACCTGAATTAGTCTTAACTAGGGGTGTTAACGAGCCGAGCCGAGTCCGAGCTTGGCCTTGCTCGGCTTGTGCTTGATTACCAAAATTCGAGCTCTCGAGCTCGACCCAATCTTACCTGAGCTTGAAAAAAATCTGCTCGTTGCAAAGTTTGCGAGCTTTAACACGAGCTCGAGCCAAACTCGAGCCAAATGAGCCTATATAAAATTGTTTATTTTTTTATATATGTTTTCTTCCGATATTTATAATAACAAGATTCGAAGATTTTATGTAAAAATATTTAGCAAATAAACAAGATATTTGATATATATATGCAAGAAAGATATAATAATGATAAAATATTTTTTTAAAATATAAGCATATTTTTATAAAATATGATTAATATCTTACGTAATCTCAAATGCTCGAGCCGCTCGCGAGCTTTTTGAGTCGAGCCAGCCTTTGCTCGGCTTAACTCGTTAAGCTCTCGAGTCGAGCTCACACGAGCCGAGTTTTGACCGAGCCGAACTCGAGTTGCTCGCGAGCTGTCTAGTCTCATTACCAGTCCTAGTCGTAACCCCGGATCAGAGCCTGCGAGCGTCTGTTTTACAACTACATGACATTAGAATTTCGAATAAACGTGTTCTTATAGTTCAGACGGAAAATGCTACAGAGCGAAGATTGCAGATTTGCAGCTACGGTTTAACAAACAAAGGTACTCGGAGAGAAGACGATTAGTACAACCAACATACATCAGTTAACTAAATATATCTAAGTCACCTGTTAGGCTTTCTGCCATGGCTGGCTGATTGTATAATCTCAGAAGAAAGCCCGGCTACCATAGAAGACTCGAGAGCTGCTGCTCTTTGGGGTTTCAGATGTCTGATCGGAACTTGAATTTCCCGACTTGGTTGGTTCAGAGGACATATCCATTGGAAGCTTCATTTTGGCTAAAGATTCGGTAAACTGTTGCATGCTTTTCATGTACATGTCGACAATGTCCTGTTGCACCATCTGTTCCTCTGGCTCGATGTTGACAGTGACAAGCGGTGTTATGATGCCAGTGGACGACTCGCCTTCTCCTTCTCCCGAGTCTTTCTTCTTGTCTTTCAGAGGGGAAACATGCTCCTCAGTTGGGGGTTTTGAAGTGACTTGTGTCTCGGAAGATTGAGAGTCGTAGGTCGAGACACTGGAAGGAGGTGAATGAGCTTGTGAGATCGGCTTGGATTCTTCGCTGTTTGCTGAGAAGCTTTCAACGACACGGACACCTTGTTCGTGACTCTCGGTATCAGAGGAAACGAGACTGTCGGTCGTCTGCGAATCTAGGCTGCATTCCATGCCGAAGTACTCGGATATCATCATTTGGTTTTCGTTCACGATCTTTGGGTCAGGGAACTCGATTTTGTCGAAGTCATTTGGAACCGGCTCTACCATATTGTCGGAAGATGGGATTGCCGGGATCGCCATGACATCGGGGGAAGACCCGGAGTATGAAATAGACAATTGGACAAACCCAGATGGAGAATGGAAGAGATCAGTCGAAGAAAGCGAGAATTCCTTCTCTACCCTTCCGTTATTGAAAACGATTTCAGAAAGTGGCACCAGAGCGAACCCAAGTAGTTGATCTTCGAGGTAATTTTTGACACGGCTAAGCATCCAAATCTCGCACTTTAAGGAAGCCTCTGCGTTCCTAACGTTGAGCTGCACTTTATCATTGAAAACCGGGTTTTGCCCACCGCCATTGATGGTCTGAGTAGATACGGGATTTTCAGGATCGTTAGTCAGACAAAGCTTGGCATAAACATCTTGCTTATGGTAAATACAGATGTTCTGAATGTCTCGCGCGTGATGTACGTGCACATCTAGGACACCGATGATGTCTTCTGGATTATGACCGTTCATTCCCGGCCTGTTAGTTCCGTTGGAGACGGTGCAGATGGTATCAGAGGCCCTGACAAAAACATCGGATCTCTGTTTCTCTGGTTCAGCGCCACTGACGCTGAGGTTCTTGAACGGTGAAACGACAGATTGTGGGGAGTCCATTATACCAGTAAGAATCGCACCTGAAACAAAGACGGAAGCTAAAACAATCTCATACGCAGTAAACTAATACTCGCAAAACACGTTCCAACAACTAAACGAGTTCAATAGAAAAGCTACAGAGTAGACAACACCAACAACAACAACGACAACAACAACAACGACATCAGAGCCTTAGTCCCAAAATGTTTTGGGGTCGGCTGACATGAATCATCCTTTGGAACCGTCCATGGTGAACTCTCATCTCGACAACACCGGGACGACAAATTCTAGATGAAGCTCTAAGGAACCCAGCAACATGCTAGGAACATTGGAGTGATTGGAAAAATTTCCGACAGGAAAGATCAAAGCTTTATATCGAAACAAAGTTTACAAATCCCAGACCAACGAGCAGTCGACAAACAAAGGAAAACTAAAGCATAAAGAAAGATGATCAGATCCAGAAACGCGAAAATTAAAACCGTATTATGAAATAAAGACAAAAGCAGAAGCTGCAGAAAAGTAAAATATAATTTCAAAAGTTAAAAACTTGAAGATAGAGCAATTATGAGAACAACTTATGCACATGCTCCCTTAACCCAACATCCCAAAGCTCAAATTATCACCATGTTACATGATTATCTCGAAATATAAGCGATTTTCAGACCCCCATGGACTAACCTTAGCTAAACAATGATGATCTTTTTAACAAGGTTCTGATTTATGATCGAACTTCCGACATGTTATGACAGCTCAATAAAGCTCAAATTTGCCAAAAATTAATAATAGTCTACTTATCTCGATACCCAAAAGCTTACTCCCTCCGCCTCATTGATTTGTTTGCACTGAATAAAACCGTAAGCAAATGATTGGGATGGAGGGAGTTATCTCAATACCCAAAAGCTTACACTCTCTCCGTCTCGATCATTTGCTTACACTGCATAAAACCGTAAGCAAATGATTGGGACGGAGGGAATAACCGAGTAATAGTCTTGATATCTCAATACCCAAAAGCTTACACTCCTTCCGTCTCGATCATTTGCTTACACTGCATAAAACCGTAAGCAAATGATTGGGACGGAGGGAATAACCGAGTACTAGTTTAGTTATCTCAATACCCAAAAGCTTACACTCATTCCGTCTCAATCATTTGCTTACACTGCATAAAACCGTAAGCAAATGATTGGGACGGAGGGAGTAACCGAGTAATAGTCTAGTTATCTCAATACCCAAAAGCTTACACAGAACACAGTTACACTCCCTCCGTCTCAATCATTTGCTTACACTGAATAAAACCGTAAGCAAATGATTGGGACGGAAGCTTACACTCACTCCGTCTCAATCATTCGCTTACATTGAATAAACTGAATAAAAACGTAAGCAAATGATTGGGACGGAGGAGTAATAGTCTAGTTAACCCAATACCCAAAACAAGTTATACTCACTCCGTCTCAATCATTTGCTTACACAGAACAAAAACGTAAACAAATGATTGGGATGGTTACTGTTTATAGTAAGTATCTAATTATAGAAACAGTTATCATAATCATAAATTCATAATTATTTACAGTTACAAAACACTAACATACCTCAATCAAATAAAGCTCCAATCTTTTTTACTGTATTAAACAAATCAACAAAGAAATGCAGAAACCCTAAACAGCTAGCTTATATATATATATAAGCACGGCAGCAAAATCATTATCCGTCTTAAGCGTGAAACGGGATAAAACCCGGAGAAAAACAAAAGAAAACAGCTTACCAGAAATTACTACTCACTTTCAGAAGCACTAGCAGCAGAATCCAAGTTTTCAACACTCAAAAAAAGCAAAAGTTAATATAAATATATAAAAATGTAAATAAATAAATAAATAAAGGAGACCCAGATCCCAAGACAGATTTTAAGGGACTAAAACAGCAAGGAATTCAGGTTTGATGCATTAAATACAAAAAAAATGGAAAATGGTAGAGAAAAAGACAGAAATTATAGTGGGATTTGAGGTATAAAAGAGGAGAAAGAGGGAAGCATGTTAAAGTTTATAACTTTTTTATTGGTTAGCTATGTAGAGTGTATAGACTGACAGGCTGCTGTATGATTGGTATCAATTGGTCTACTACGTTCTACAGGGTCGGTTGGGTCACCATTCACCAAGATGTGGGTTGAGAATATCTCAAATTCCCATTTGTGACGTCGGTGGGTGACGGATACCGTTTTCTCTCCTAAAATACCTATGAGAGGTGAGCGGGAAAGCAAATGAAGGGTCCCCACTTTATCCTTCTTCCTTTTTGTGAGAGGTCACAAGCAAGACCTGCTGTGAGAGTATACGTAAAGTCGGAACAATGAGTCTCTCTATGACGGGTATATCTGTCATCAAATGACCCACTTGAGTAGATAAAACAAAGATAAAGTACCTAAGACCATCCCCAAGCAAGGTGGATGGGGAGGTCAATAAGTAATTGGATCAAGTTAATTAAGTATTAGCAACTTAATTAGCATGACCCATTACAAAATAGGGTCAATTGGTGACCTCTTTTGTTAGTATTGACCCACTTATTGACCTAGTAATTGTTTGATTGTTATTGGCTTAGAAATGTGAAGAGTTTAAAATATAGTACTCGTAATACTAATGGATAAAGTAAGAGAGATAAAATAATTAAAAATGTTGGAAAGTAAAAAATAATTGGGTTGATGACCTAGGTGGTGACCTTTTGCTTGGGAGGGTGAAAATGGGTCTATATAAACTAAGTGTAATTAAGAGTAAAAATATGTATTGACCTAATTAAGGTGACACTTTGGGGATGGTCCAAGGACATAAACTTTCTTGTCTTTATCTACTTATGTGGATTTTATTTGGCCTGTCACAAGCTTGTGACGGATATCCGCCGTTACAAACGAGAATTTGTGAAGTCGGAAAGTATACGCGTGTTCTTTAAGTTTGATATTTTGTTTAAAATGTTTAATTTTTTTTATTCGAAAAAATTTAAGAATGATAATTCGTGTTTAGGTTAGAAAGTGGTATTTTTCTTCATGTTGATTACTTGATTCTCTTTTCGAGAATTATGATTTGAAAAAAAAATATTGTATTTGGATCATGTGGAAAGGAGTTATTCTTTGTATTCTTTTTTAGATTTTCGTCGGGAAAAAAAATAGGGGTAGGAGTTATTGTACGCGATAATCGAGTCTTGGACGAAAATCACGTTCCTTCTAAAAATGGATGAATACTTCTTATTTATTAGGGTTGAAAACCAAATACGATCACTCATGAAGCTATCTCATAACGTGGTAGGAAAATAAGAAGGAAAAGAAACACAACCCCGTACGACATTTAGAAGGCTCAAATTTAAATTAAATACACGATTTTCAGCATTTTAGGGTCTCGAAACAAAAATGACTGTAAACTATACGGATAAAGCACCCACACGAATTTTGAGATGCAACAGAGGACATTTGAAGGTGAATTTACGCGATAATCAAGTTTTGAACGAAAATCATATCATGTTCCTTCTAAAAATTGATGAATACTTCGTATTAAGGGCTAAAAAACGAATACAGTAACTCATGAAGCGATCTCAAACACGTGGTAGAAAAACAGGAAGGAAAAAAAAAAAAAAACATGACTCAGTACGACCTCTAAACGACTCAAATTCAAGTGTATAATACATGATTTTCGGGATTTCTGGCCCCATAACAAAAATGGTTGTAAATCTTGTGGATGGTTCATCGAGTCAGATAAAACACTCACACAAATTTTGAGAAGAAGTAAAGGACATTTGAAAGTGAATTTACACGATAATCGAGTATAGGTCAAAAATCACGCTTCTTCTAAAAATAGATGAATATTTATTATTTAGGACGGCAAATCGAATACAGTAACTCATAGAGTGATCCTAGACACGTGGTAGAAAAATCATATGAAAATAAACATGACTGGCACGACTTCCAAGCGGCTCAAATTTAAATATATAATACACGATTTTCGAGATTTTAGGGTGTCGGAACAAAATATGTAAATCGTACGAATATTACAGTTTCTCCGGTCAAATAAAGCAACCACAAAAATTTTGAGAAACAAATTTTGAGAAACAACAACTTACATTTGAGGATGAATTTACGTGATATTCGTGCCTCCGATGAAAACCACGTTCCATTTAAAATAGATGAATATTCAAAAAAGAACAATTCTATTCCTACTACCCAAAAGTATTGAGCCACGCAAAAGTGTGAGTAAACGAATCCAATAATTTGACTTCAAAGAGGCCGGTTCGAGGAGTAGTCTTTATTGGCCGCGGATAGACCTGTTAAACGGGTTGATCAATGGGTTTTGGTCACGAGTCATATTTGATTTATGTAAAATACGGGTTTATATACTCAGGTTTATATAAGTTTTGGGTTAAATTAGATAAAAAAAGATCTAATTAAATCATCTTATATTTATATTTATTTATCTGGTTTATTAGTCTGATATAATGCTGGTAAGAATGATTTTTTTTTATTTAGTACAGTCAATATCACAACGCTAATACTATATGCACATATGCGTTACAAATCAATCGATTTAAAACATAAATTCTGGTTTAATTCAACACTATCCGTTTTAAGTATTTTTATATACAAAAATAATACTCCGCCCCACAAAATAAAGTAGGTGTAAATATATTATTGAGACGGAAGGAGTACATAATTAGGCTATGTTTTACACGACACTTGTTTGTACAAACTAGCTTATTTGACCAAAATTGTTTGTACAAACTAGCTTATTTGATCAAAATTCTAGCCACTGATTTTTTTGCAAGTGTTTGATAAATTGCTTATTTATCTAAATATAAGCTATATGAAATAAAATGCTACGTAGAGTAACATTTGAAATTTCAAGTACTTGAAATAATTTATTTTTCACGTTTTATCCCCTTCGATCTATAATATTAATTATCATATATTTTTACGTCATCTTACTAAAAATCAGTTAACTTTCCAGCTAGTTATAGTTTTTTCATAGCTGCTCATAATTTTCAGTTCCCGCATCCACCACCCTTTCAAGTTTCAGTCTACTTTTCAATTATCAGCAACCTTTTCAATTAATTTCATCGAACAGAGTCTAACCATATCATAAGCTTATAACGGATAAACCCGTCTTTACGATACTCTAAAACAAGAAATCTCAACAAAAAATAATCATTGAAAAATTCGAAAAAAACCAACTAAAATGGCTCCTCAAAGGACAAATAAGTAATTTAACACCAAAAAATTCAAAAATGTGAACACCAACGGAACTCTTTCTTTAACAACTCAATTTCTCAACGGTCATCATTTTCATACACAAAAACTTGCAACAAATTTGAATTTCTTCACTCAATTTCTTCTTCTACTTTCTTCTTCCCCAAATCATCTTCAAAACCCAAGAATCAAACCCTCAAGTTTCTCTCAAAATCTGTAAAAAACAATGAATACGGTTTCGATTTCTTCGGTTCGAAAACTACTAACCAAATCTAAATCTGTATCGAATAAACCCTCATCAATGGCTTCCAAATCTCAATCAGTCGCTGTTACTGGAGATGAAAACTCCCCACCTATTGATCCCAACATTCAAGTTAATGAATCCCAGTTTCCCATTAAAAATTTCCCTAAATTGTCCCCATCTAAGCTCTCAATTTCCCAAAATGCTGTTGATTTTACTAAATCAAACCCTAGATTTGAATCACCAGTTAAGGTAATATAGCTATATGATCTCAAATTTGATCTTTGTTTCAAATATTTAAGCTTGTATTGATATTGTAAATTGGGTTTTTGTTTTTTTGAAGGTTGTGGTGAGGATTAGACCCAAGACTGTTAATGAGAAGTTAGGCGATCCGTCTGTTAAGAAGGTTAGCAGCGATTGTTTGAAGGTTGGGGATCGGGAGTTCGAGTTCGACTCGGTTCTCGACTCGAATTCTAAACAGGTTAGTAGTCTGGATCCTTCAGTTTTATGTTGAATTTAGTGTTTTTTTTAGAAATGTATAGATTCAGGTAAATCTTATTAATATAATGTAGATTGCGCGATTTTTGTATATGTTTGGTATTAAATGACGGTCATTTAGACACGTCTCTTTGTATTGCTAACACGAGTTACCCTAAATTTAGGTCATGTAGAACCAGTCTCTTTGTATTGTTAACACGAGTTACCCTAAATGACGGTCATGTAGAAACAGTCTCTTTGTATTGCTAACACGAGTTACCTGAAATTTGCAGAAGCCCTAAATTGTTGGTGTTTTGATTGAGTTTAGTGTGATTATTTAGAAATGTATAGATTCAGGGAAATCATATTAATATAACATAGATTGCGCGGTTTTTTGTTACATTTTTGGTATTAAATGAAGGTCATTTAGAAATCGTCTCTTTGTATTGCTAACACGAGTTACCCTAAATGACGGTCATGTAGAACCAGTCTGTTTGTATTGCTAACACAAGTTACACTAAATGACGGTCATTTAGAAACAGTCTCTTTTGTATTGCTAACACGAGTTACCCTAAATGACGATCATGTAAAAACAGTCTCTTTGTATTGCTAACACGAGTTACCCTACAATTTGCAGAAGCCTTAAATTGTTGTTGTTTTGATTGAGTTTAGTGTGATTATTTAGAAATGTATAGATTCAGGGAAATCATATTAATATAACATAGATTGCGGGGTTTTTGTTACATTTTTGGTATTAAATGAAGGTCATTTAGAAACCATCTCTTTGTATTGCTAACACGAGTTACCCTACAATTTGTGGAATCCCTTTATGCATTTAAAAACCGCTTTGTTGTTGGAAATTAAGCGAAGACAAGTGATTCGATTGCTGACCTTGGCATTTCAATTGTCTTTGTAATAGTATATAGGGAAATCATATTAATATAACATAGATTGCGCGATTTTTTTTATGTTTGGTATTAAATGAAGGTCATTTAGAAACCGTCTCTTTATATTGCTAACACAGTGTACCCTGCAATTTATGGAAGCCCTTTATGCATTTAGAAACCGCCTTGTTGTTGTTGGAAATTAAGCGAAGAAAAGTGATTCGATTGCTGACCTAACTTGGTATGTAAGGGATGTTGATTTGCCATAAAAATGTTTATGTTTTTAGCATTAGGTAGACCTTAAATTTACGAGTTTTTGGGTACAACCAGAAGATGTTTTTCAAGGAATGTTGAACTGTCATAAAAATGTGAACTATGCTGTGAATATTTGGTAGAAGATGTAAATGTTTAGCATTGGGTGGATCTTAAATTTTCGAGTTTTTGGGTAAAACAGGAAGATGTTTTTGATTTAGTCGGGTTGCCGTTGGTGAAAGATGCATTGGCTGGATACAATGCTTCAGTATTGTCTTATGGACAGGTACTTGCAGAACAATATCATGTATCTAATCTTTTGTGTGGGTTATGGATCTGCTTTGTGGGTTCTCAAAATTGTGTGTTTAACTGTTGTAGACTGGAAGTGGCAAGACCTACACGATGTGGGGTCCGCCAGGCGCCATGGTTGAGGGTCAATCTCCTAGTACACAGCAAGGAATCGTCCCACGAATGTTTCAAATGTTGTTCCGTGAGATTGAAAAAGTAAGCTTCATTACTCGATTGTGCTGTTGACCTGTTGTTATTACCACTTCTTTTGCCATAGCTGAACATGTATTGATGTTTACTTGCAGGAAAAGGCGGACGCAGGTGACAAACAGATAAACTACCAGTGTCGTTGTTCCTTTCTTGAGGTGATTTCCATTTGTCTTTACGATGTGGATATCTGATAAATTTCTGCTTCGAAATGTCAATCAAGGGTACCCGGTACTGATAAATTCTTCAACTGATTACTGTAAACAGATATATCATGGACAAATCGGGGATTTACTTGATCCCATCCAGCGAAACCTTCAGGTACATTTGCATAGCATTGCTTTCCATATCTGTTTGTTGTTGCAGTTGGTGTAATGATAGTATCTGAGAAGCATCCCATCTGTTTCAGATTAAAGACGATGCCAAGAACGGTTTTTACATTGAGAATTTGACTGAAGAGTATGTAACTTGCTATGATGACGTGACCCAAATACTGATCAAGGTACGTGCCAATGCAACACGTCTGTATTCTTATGCTCTTCCATCAGTCGGAATTTTCTCATGTTCAATCTTTCTGTTTGCTATGCAGGGTCTTTCTAGTCGAAAAGTCGGTGCCACAAGCATAAATTCTAGGAGTTCTAGATCTCATATTATATTTACCTGTGTGATTGAGTCCTGGTGCAAGGAAACTCCAGCGAATAACTTCAGCAGTTCAAAAACCAGTCGAATCAGCCTTGTAGATCTCGCTGGACTTGGACGAAATAAACAAGCTGATGCTGGACGAGAATTTGAAAGGGAACGTAAAGAACTTAACAGCTCTTTATCACACCTCGGGTAAGACATTATGAAATCTTCTGCAATTGGTCGTCATATATTGTCGCGGGCTTGCAGCAGACTTACTACCATGAACTTAGGTTTGAAGAAATAGTGTGTGAAACATTTAACCTTTTTTCAGTGCATTAATTCTTGCTGTTGCACTCAGCTGTATGGTAAAACTCGTAAAAGCATTACTCATACGTCCTACCTCGTGAAAATTTGCAGTGCTTCTGTATGTCTGCTGTCTGTTGTTCAGGGTTACTGCTTACTGGTTCTTGCCAGTAATCAGAGATTTTGTCTGTGACACTTGAAAATCCATTTTTTTTGCAGACACTTGGTCAATATTTTGGCAGCAGGAACGCAACCTGATGATCGCATGTATACAGATTCTTCTTTGACACATTTACTACAACAATCACTCGGTGGGAATGCCAAACTTGCTGTCATCTGCAATATATCTCCAGATATCAAGTAATTTTTCTTCATTTTTTCATGAGACTCTCCCTTAAAATATAACTACCCTTGTGTCGGACATAGCGTTGTTCCTAATCCCTTTGTGTTTTAAAATGCAGAAATTATGTCGAGACTCTTAGCACACTGAGATTTGGGCAAAGGATAAGTTCCATTCAGAACAAGCCAGTCATCAATGAGATAACTGAAGAGGACATGGATGATCTTACAGATCAGATTCGTCAGCTGAAGGTAGGGGAATGAGAAATTTTTCCGTTCTAGAGAAACCCTTACTCTCGAGTCTAGAGCTACTGGTCTTTGCATTCAATATGGTAAACTGATGAATATTTTATTTGCAGGATGAGCTTATTAGAGCAAAACTGAATGTTAAATCAGCTGGGACTGCAGATAGACAATTTACCGGGAAAAATATACGTGAAAGCGTGAACCAACTGAGAATCAGCCTTAACCGGTCCTTGGTGCTACCCTCCATAACCAATGATATCGATGAAGACATCCATGCTGATGAAACTGATGTTACAGAACTGTGTAAACATCTAGACAACTTACACGCATCCTGTGATAGTGACAGCATGAACTTTGCATCAGTCCGAGGAAGTTCTGACAGTTTTTTCACAAGTGAACATGAAATCAACTGCTTACACGACTCAGTTGAAATCGATTCTACTGAAGCGCCTGATTCCTCTTCCAGAAATAGCATTTCCAAGCCTTTTCAAGAGCCACCCTTGTCTGAGTCTCCAAAAATCAGGAATTTTCAACGAAAAAGTGTTATCATAGAGGATACAGAATCTCTGTCAGCTGTGTCGTTAAGATCAATTAGCGAGAGCGAACCAGTGAGATCCTCTTTGAGGTCCAGCAGGCTTTTCTCAGGACCTCCTGAATCTTTAGCTGCTAGTCTCAAGAGAGGCCTAGATGTCATTGATTCTCATCAACAAAATTCGTCATCCATTAGGGACTCCGTTGCTTTCTCCTTTGAACACTTGATGTTGAAACCGTCTCCAGCTGCTGACAAAATCAATGCTTCTGTTCAAACACTGTCACCTTCCTCATTCATCTGTGTATCTTGCCGTCAAAAGGGAGAGGTAAGATCATAATTCTTACCTTGATCGTCGTTCTTTTTCCTTTTTCTTTTCCAAACGCCTGATTTAACGTAAGATCATTCTTCTTCAGGGAGAAGGAGAAGATGCTGCTGAAAGCAAGGAGAAGGTAAAGGAACTTGAGAAAGTTTGCAGCGAGCAATCTGCAAAAATCGAGGAGCTCAATCAAATGGTAATATGAATGTTTTCTTCTGTAAATTTGTGACAGCTAATTATGATGTCTGTTCAGGGCTGAACTATATTTAACTCTGCAGGTGGTGCAACTGAAAACCGATAAAGAGAGAGACTTTACTTCCCAAAAAAGCCTAGCAATTGAAGACAAGGTAAGATGTACCACCATTCTCGTGTCACTGCTAAAAACTCGGCTCATGAGCATCATCGCTTAAACATTTTATCATCTGTCTCTGATTTCCGTTTTCTGTATGTGTATTTGAAGGACTGTGATAATGGTAAGACAATGGAACCTGAAATGATAAAGGAGACATGTGCCATCGAGGAGAACCACAAGAGCGAGAATGAATCCTTTGACATTAGAGAAAAGGAAGAACTTCTCTCAGAAATCCAGTTCCTGAAGAACAAATTACAGGTTTACACTGATGCATCAGCTCCGAACAAGTCCATAGACAAGCTAAGATCCTCGTTGCTGTCACGTTCGATGCAAATACGTAAAAGCATGAGTTGCCAATTCAACAATGCTGAAGAAATGGAGAAGGAAAGAGAGAGGTGGACTGAGATGGAGAGTGAGTGGATTAACCTGACAGATGAGCTAAGAATCGACATTGAATCCCATCGAAAGCATGCTGAGAATGTAGAGAGTGAATTAAAACAAGAGAAAAAGTACACAGAGGAGTTGGATGATGCTCTTAACAGGGCAGTACTCGGCCATGCTCGGTTTGTTGAACACTATGTTGAGTTACAAGAGAAATACAATCATTTGTCTGAAAGTCACAAAAGGGTAATGGAAACCATAAATGATGTTAAAAGAGCGGCTTCAAAGGCTGGAGCTAAAGGCAGTGGTGCTCGGTATGCTAAGGCTTTTGCTGCAGAACTTGCGACAATTAGGGCAGAAGAAAAGAAGGAACGAGAGCATTTGAGAAGGGTGAATAAGAGCCTTAGACTCCAACTCAGAGAAACTGCTGAAGCTGTTCATACTGCAGGTGAACTTCTAGTTCGGCTCAAAGAGGCTGAAGAAACTGCTTCATTTGCTGAGGTAAATCTCGTACACATTTTTTTTACTCGAGGTTTTATTTGTAGAATTGTACTGAAAGAGCTATGATACCCTTTGACTCGAAACTAAAATCTGCACCAACAGACAGCCCGTCAAAAACTGAATAGCTATCCCATTTATTAGAGGTTCTGTTTGTAGGATTGTACTGAAACAGCCATGATACCCTAAAACCCTAAACCCTAAACATTATGATTGTACTCAAACAGCCATGATACCCTTTGACTCGAAGCTAAAAACTGCACCCAACAACCCGTCAAAAACTGAACAGCTAATCCCGTTTATTAGAGGTTCTGTTCGTAGGATTGTACTGAAACAGCCATGATACCCTAAACCCTAAACCCTAAACATTATTTGAGGTTCTGTTTGTAGGATTGAACTGAAACAGCCACGATACCCTTTGACTCGAAGCTAAAAACTCTACCCAATAACCCGTCAAAAACTGAATAGTAAACTGCCAGAATATTCATTCAGGAGGCCTGTTTATTAGAAAGAAGACGATTATTCTGAAACTACGATTAAATGCTGGTTTCCATGTCTTTGTGCAGTCCAATATGACAGAGCTTCAGCAGGAGAACGAGAAGCTAAGGAAGCAACTGGAGAAAGTGAAGAACAAACACAAGATGGAAATGACAACAATGAAACAGTACATGGCAGAAAGCAAACTGCCAGAATCAGCATTAAGGAGACCTGTTCATTTCGACGAGGAACCTCTTCCCACCAGCACTTACACCCCACATGATGATGAAGCTTGGAAGTCTGAATTTGGAGACATTTATCAACATGACCATTACTAATTTTCGATTCGAAAATTACCCTAAACCCTAAACCCTCAACCCTCTTGACTGATATTTGGGATGTTTAGCAGAATGTGTTTGATCCTACTTGGGTCTTATCTGAAATTACCTTGTAACCAAACAAACCCTTGTTGAATTTTTATCTAGTGTTTTAGGGTTTGTATTTCAAATATTAAAATTTGTCATTCTTTCGTCAATGGATCGTCTCATCGTGTGAGACCGTCTCACGCGATAGTTACTCATTATCCTGTAGAGAATTCGCCATCCATTGATTGTTGTCTACTCCGATCATAGAACTATTTCGCCTAGACCGAGGAAATTTAATTCCTTCAAATACTAGTTCGGAAAATAAGCTGAGAAATACAACAATTTTCATTAACCTATCCGATATTAGATTGAATCATAATAAACCACCCAAATCGTCTAATTTTAAATTAACCGAAAACAATCGATTAACTACAAAAACGAGTTCGTGTGAGACCGTCTCACGCGATAGTTACTCATTATCCTGTAGAGAATTCACTATCCAATGATTGTCGTCTACTCCGATCATAGAACTATTTCGACTAGACCGAGGAAATTTAATTCCTTCAAATACTAGTTCGGAAAATAAGCTGAGAAATACAACAATTTTCATTAACCTATCCGATATTAGATTGAATCATAATAAACCACCCAAATCGTCTAATTTTAAATTAACCGAAAACAATTGATTAACTACAAAAATGAGTATAGATTACTTCATAAAAACAAAATAAATATAGTTTTTGATGTGGTAAAAACATAACTTTGAAGATCAAAATATGTAATTATTAATATTTACTTATAAATTATCGATGATTGTTATGAACATATTTCTACTACTTATATACCAGATTCATATTTTATCATGTCATTATATAAAATATACTCCATATTTATTCTTTTATCATAAAACTAAATCGTAATATCATGAGATCGTATTATGATTCAACCTGTATGAATAGAATCGTAAGATTTACAACAATAATAGAATCATAAGATCTGGATCGATCAAGCGTTTTTAGAATGTAAAATCTTAAAATCGTAGGATTGAATCGGAATTCTACGATAATTTATTATGGTTGATGAGTTAAATTCTTAAAAGTGACTTAAAACGACTGAAAGAAATGGAGACGATCCTGACTCGGATTTTATACGTCGAGGTCGAGTTACGAGGAGATATACTGAAAAAACCTGTGACACTGTGTCAACGAAATAGAATAGAGAGAAACAAAACATGTCGGAATCCCCAAATATTGACGACGATTACGATTTCGAAATCGATGAAAACCCTAACCCTAACCCTAGCTCTTCATCGAACGTCATTGCTAACTTGAACAACAATGCTCCTCTCGTCTGTCTCCTCAGGTTCGCCAGCGATACAGCTGCCGGCGCTTTCACCGGCTCTCTCTTCGGATACGGTTGTTTCTCTTTCTCCTTTTTTTTTTACAATTTTGTGGTAATTCAGTTGTTTTAGTTAATTATTAAGTAATGCATGTGATTAAATGATTGTTAGTTATTATTGGATGTTAATTGAGGGAAATTTATTGAGTTTTTCGATATTTTGATCGTTTAATTGTGTTAATTACGTCTAAATTGGATAAGGAATGGCGGCGGAAGCGAAAAATCAGTTTGATATGAGGTTTAAGATGCTAAATGAGGGAATTTATTGAGTTTTTCGATATAATCACGTCTAATTTGGATAAGGAATGGCGGCCGAAGCGAAAAATTAGTTTGATATGAGGTTTAAGTCGATTTTTCTATGAGTTCTTGAGTTTAGACTCGAAACAGTGGTATCGATGTTACCTCGATTGCTTAGCTCAGACTGTAGCTGTATTGTTTCTGTATATAATCGCTAATTCGGAATTTTGGAAGCATTTACGTGTAGTTGTGCAGTTGTGCTTCGTGAATTTCGACTTTTGGAAGTGAAAGGAGGTAATTTTGCTGTATTTGGGAGTTTTATGGTTGTGTTGAGCTTGTGATGGTAGTAAAGTTGTCGGTTTTGGAGTAGGCAGAGGCAGTGTGGTGACTGGTGTTAATCACGTCTAATTTGGATAAGAAATGGCTGCGGAAGCGAAAAATCAGTTTGATATGAGCTTGAAGTTGGTTGTTGTGTGTGATTTTTGAGTTTAGACTCGAAACAGTGTTATTGATGTTGCCTCGATTGCTTTGGTCAGACTGTAGCTGTATTGTTTCTGTATATAATTGCTAATTCGGAACTTTGGAGGCATTTACGTGTAGTTGTGCGGTTGGGCATCGTGAATTTCGACTTTTGGTAGTGAAAGGAGGTAATTTTGCTGTATTTGGGAGTTTTATGGTTGTGTTGAGCTTGTGATGGTAGTAAAGTTGTCGGTTTTGGAGTTGGCAGAGGCAGTGTGGTGACTGGTGTTAATCACGTCTAATTTGGATAAGAAATGGCTGCGGAAGCGAAAAATCAGTGTGATTCGTGAGTTTAGACTTGAAACAGTGTTATTATCGATGTTGCCTCGATTGCTTAGGTCAGACTGTAGCTGTATTGTTTCCGTATATAATCGCCAGTTCGGAATTGTGGAAGCATTTATGGGTAGTTGTGCTTTGTGAATTTCGACTGTCAGAAGTGAAAGGAGGTAATTTTGCTGTATTTGGGAGTTTTATAGTTGTGTAATTGTGTTGAGCTTGTGATGATATTAGCATTTTCAGTTTTGGTGTAGCAGAGACGGTGTGGTGTGGTTTCTGTAAGCTCTTGGAGATTATGAGAAGTTTTACTAGCTCGTGTATCTTTGTTCTCTTGAATAAGATAAGCATCACTTTTGGAACATTTATTTAACAAGGAGAATATTGACAATCATATGTGTGATCGTAGTAGCGTTGTTATTTCTTTTGGTGGGAAGCATTGGTTAATTGGTTGCAGTCTCAGTTCGTTCTCTTAGACCGTAGTTTAGATGGCGTGGGATGCACACCGAGAGGTTCCATGGAAATCATGTACAATGCTGCTGCATGCACACTACTACACAAGGCACACTTTTTTTGCTAGCACAATCACGTGTATAAGGGATAGGCAAGTGTTCTTGTCAATATGATGAGTGTTAAAAGCTCCTAATCTACATTTCTCTATTTACGCGCTTATTGGATATACATCTGCAGGGTTCGAGAAACATTTTATATTCAATTTGTGGAGAGACAATAGAGGAGGATACTTTTTTTTTCCCTTTTTCCAGTTATGTTTTACCTTATTCAATGCAGCTAATGGCCATTCTGGAAGTACTCATTCAGAAGCACGTTGTTTTTTTCCACAACTCTCATTATCGAGTTTCTTCTGTGAGATGTTTAGCACATGACCTGGAAACTGGTGTATTTTCGTCTTCGTCTGTTTTATTTGATTATCTAAAAGATATTTCTAATGTTGTCTGCGATAGGTGCTGGATTGGTCAGAAGGAAAGGATTTAAGGGATCGTTTGCAGATGCAGGTGCTTCAGCCAAGGTATATTTGTACTCATACATTGACTTAACTCGTTTTATTCCTTCCTCAAGATGTGTAGTTTCCGTTTCATCTGGGATGTATGATGCATCTCTTCGTAAACAGACGTTTGCAGCGCTGTCTGGTGTTAATAGTTTGGTGATGTGCTTCATGAAGAAACTACGGGGCAAGGATGATGGTAAGATGACTTCAAATTTGATGCTCCTTTTACAATGAGCCGTCGTGACTCCGTGATGCAACTTATATCATTATATATGACACTTTTCCTTCTATTTGAAGTCATAAATGCAGGAGTAGCTGGCTGTTGCACTGGAATTGCTCTAACTGTTCCAGGTACGTTCATGTCGGAGTAATATCTACACTCACTTATAATCACAAGACTTTTTAGAGCCGTTTTTTCGGTGCTTTCAGATTAGTTGGTTATGCTCGTTGATTTATCAACAGAATCCTATTTTTTCACCATGAAACCTTAGGCAACCAAAGTAAAAAGTTGTTAAAACACGAGGTCGTGAAAGCGAGTAATTGAAAAGCTGTTTAAAGCCTTCAACGCCCAGCTCACGTAATCTGTGAAACACATTACGACATAAATGGGAATTTTTTAATTATCAGAACACAATTCCGCAACCGTTCGAAGGTATAAATTTAATTTAAATATGTCAACCATTGTGACCGTGAGGTCACGGGTTCAAGCCCCGGGAGCGGCCTGGAAGGCTTGCCCCCATTACACCCTTGTGGTGGGGCCCTTCCCCGGACCCTCGCCTAGCGGGGACGCCATCGTTGCACTGGGCTGCCCTTTTTATGTCAACCATTGTTTTTCTTTCGTGGCAGGCGCTCCTCAGGCCATTCTACAAAGCTGTCTTACTTTTGGCGCATTTAACTTCATCCTGGAGGGCTTAAACCGAAAACAATCAGCACTGGCGCATGATAGCCCAAGTCACCCTGGTATTTCTCAAGAAATCCTCGAGAATTTTGGTGCTTTTGGGGCACTTAACCTTCTACTAGAAGGCCTAAATAGGAAACAAGAACAACTAGCATTGGTGCATTCCTTGCAAGGGTCCCGAAATAACCCAAATACACTTCCTTCCTTAGCATTCCCGCTCCCAGACGAATTTAAGAGCCAATTTTCGTCATTCTGTCGATCTCTGAGTAAGCCAAAGAACCCCGGCAGACCATAGTTTCCGGGAATTTGTGCCTCATGAACCTCTTTTTTTGTGTGTATGTTAGTATCAAGCTCGTAAACTTTTCCCTACCGTTGTTAGGTTCAGTTCTTTTTATCCGAGTTAATCATGATTTTGCTTGATTAAAGTCATGCTCAGGAAGATGTAAATGTAGTTCCTTCTGTGTTTAGCGAGTTCAGTCTCATTTTCAAGCGGCAGTGAACGACTATTACTCGAGCCTGATGCAGATACAGTCGTATCCCCTTTTTTCCCACTTTGTATCTTTCGACAAAAAAACGGCTTGTGGCGATGTGTATGTTATGATACGCATGAGCAAGTTTAAAAACACATTTTAAATATTCTTACATCTTTGGGCTTGTACAGGTTCTTATTATAGGTGTATATACTATCCTAAAGTCGAATTATTCGAGCACAATATCGATGGCATCCCTGAAGACCCTGATTTTCATAGAGTTGCGACAACCGTGTCTCAGGAATAGGTAGGAGACTTGAGTTAATAACGATCACCAAGCGTATGTGTAGTGAAGGTTATTAACACCCTAAGTTATTTTTATATGTTATTAAGATATTATGGTGCGAATTTTGAGATATTTTATCCCGCGATTCTGTCGGTCTAAAATTCCACAAATTCTTATTTGCAACGGCACTATCCGTCGCAAGCTTGTGACGGATACCGTTTTCTCACAAAATACCCACTTTTTCTCTCTCTCCAACACTATTTCTGTGGTCCCCTTTCTCCACTAACTTATTTATCCATTTTATCTCACAAAATATCTGTCACAAATGGTGACCCGTCGCAAGCAAGACTTACTACTAAAATTCATGGATAATAACCTTTAAAATCAGCTATTTTTGTCCATTTTAAAATCCGAAATATTTTTTTTCCTAAATCCTTGTATATAAGATCATTATATCGTATAATAAATATTTGATGCTTCGATTTTTCTCAAAGCAACCAAGAATATATTTTACAACTTATTTTGTCTATTTCAAATACGATCTTTAAAGTAATTTTAAATTCTCTGGATGTGCCTATTTTAAACCGTATGACAATTGTAACACCCCGAGTCATTTTTATATGTTATTAAGGTATTATGGTGTGAATTTCGAGATATTTTATCCCGGGACCTTATCGGCCTAAAATTCGTGGATAATAAGCTTCAAAATCGGCTATTTTTTGCCATTTTAGAACCCGAAATATTTTTTCATGAATCTTTGTCTATAGGCTCCTTATATCCTATAATAAATATTGGATGCTCCGAATTTTTTCAAAACAACATAGAATATAGTATACAACTTATTTTGTCTATTTCAAGTACGACTTATAAAGTAATCTTAGGATCTCTAAATGTATCTATTTTAAATCGTATACCAAATTTAACACCCTAGATCATTTTTATATGGTATGAAGGTACTCTAGTGCGAATTTCAAGATATTTTATGTCGGCCCCTGTTGGCCTAAAATCAGTGGATTTCAAAATCGGGTATTTTTGGCCAGCGTAGAATCCGAAATATTTTTTTCCCAAATCCTTGTTTGTATGCTCATTATACCTTATAATAAATATTTTTCTCAAAACAACATAGAATAGAGTATACAATTATTTTATCTATTTCAAATACGACCTTTAAAGTAATCTTAGAGCCTTTAAATGTGTCTATTTTAAACCGTTTTGACAATTTTAACACCCTTGGTAATTTTTATATGATATTAAGGTACTATGTTGCGAATATCGAGATTTTTTTTCCCGGGATCCGGTTGATCTAAAATTCGTGGATAATAACCTTCAAATCGGCTAATTTTGGCCATTTTAGAACCCGAAATATTTTCCCCCGACTTCTTATCTATAGACTCATTATATCCTATAACAAATATAGGATGCTCGGATTTTTCTCAAAACATCATAGAATATACAACTTATTTTGTCTATTTCAAATACAATCTTTAAAATAATTTTAGAGTCTCTAAATGTATCTATTTTAAAACCAGTTCCTGGACTATACCACCAGATGTACAATGCTATTGTACATCCGGGGTTATTTTAGTCATTTTCTTAATTATTTTTGAAAAAAAGAGTCAGTAATCTCATTCTTCTCCACTACTTTTTTTTTTTTTTTTAATGTAACTTCTTCCCTATTTTTCTAACTGATCTTCATCCATCATTAGTAATTGATTTTTCTCATTAATTATTATATGCCATCTTTCAATTTATTTAATTATTATGTCAAGGTAATTTTTTATTTTTTTATTTTATAGTCCATATTCTTTTTTACATTAACTCGTAATCTTATATTAATAACTCGTATTCTTATAATAATAGCTCGTATTCTTATATTAATAGCTCGTATTCTTATCTTAATAACTCTTTTTTTTTATATTAATAATTCGTATTCTTATCTTAGTAACTCGTAGTTTTTTATATTAGCTCGTATTCTTTTAATATTAGCTCGTATTCTTTTAATATTAGCTCGTATTCTTAGGGTAATAACTTGCACGCTTTTGTGCTCGTATTTTTTTAGTTATTTGTGATTTTCTTAAACTCGCATTCTTTTTACATTAGCTCATATTCTTATATTAATAGCTCGTATTCTTATCTCAATATCTCGTATTCATATTTTATATTAGCTCGTATTCTTTTAATATTAGCTCGTATTCTTTTAATATTAGCTCGTATTATTAGGGTAATAGCTTGCATTCTTTTGTTCTCGTATTTTTTAAGTTTGTGATTTTCTTAAACTCGCATTCTTTTTACATTAGCTCATATTCTTATATTAATAGCTCGTATTCTTATCTTAATAGCTCGTATTCTTATATCAATAACTCATATTCTTATCTTAATAACTCATAATTTTTTTTATATTAGCTCGTATTCTTTTAATATTAGCTCGTATTCTTTTAATATTAGCTCGTATTCTTATTTTAATAACTCGTTATTTTTTATATTAGCTCGTATTCTTCTAATATTAGCTCGTATTCTTTTCTATTAGCTCGTATTCTTTTTACGTTAGATCATATTCTTATCGTAAATATTCATTTGTTAAGTGCTTTGGGTCAGAAAATTTACCCTAAATATATTCATTAGGGTTATGATTGGTGTATGTAAATATTCATTAGAGTTATGATTGATGTAAATATTTACCTCAAATTAGTATTGTGTGATGCGTTTTTCCTTCCTGATGTCGATGCAAATTGCTTCTCGTTCAATGAAATATTATTCGATGCATTTTTCCGCCTTGTTGAACATACCCATCGTTGCCCTTCTGCCATCTTCGAATCAAATTTTTGTGGGAGAGAAATTTGTTGTGACTGTCGTCAAGAGAGAATTAAGAAAATGTTTACGTTGATTGATAATTAAATATTTGTTTTGTATTGGGCTCTAATAGAAAATTAAAAAATTATATATCAGGTGGGCCTGATGTACCATGCTTCTATACACCTGGGTGTAGGATCCTATTTGTGTTTTAAAACGTATGTCACTTTTAACATTCGGAGTCCTTTTATATGATGTTAAAGTATTAGTGTGCGAATTTCGAGATTTTTTTTAACCCCGCTCGGCCTAAAATTCGTGGATAATAACCTTCTAAATCGGCTATTTTTGGCCATCTTAGAAGCCGGAAGAATTTTTCCTTAATCTTTGTCTATAGGTTTATTATATCATATAATAAATATTAGAAGTTGTGGTTTTTTACAAAACAACATAGAATACGTACAACTTATTTTTTCTATTTCAAATGCGACCTTTAAAGTAATCATAAAATCTCTATATGTGTGTTTTAAATCGTATGTCAATTTTAGCACCCTAAGCCATTGTTAAATGATATTACGCCTTGTTTGGGAATGGACATTTCATTCTTAAATATGTATTTGGTGGAGTGTCTAAAATTTCAGAATTCTGATTTGGCCCAAATCCCTTAGAATTTATTTAGAATCCAATTAGGCATAAATGAAATACCACCAAAATAGGTCTCATTTACAAATCTTTTCTTACGGTTTTGCTTTACTTATCATCACGACTCTATTGCGACTCTCTCACACCGCTTCTCTTCACCTCGTTTCCATTGAAATTAAATCAAGCTTCCATTGATTCCTGTTTTTGCACAGTTCATCAAGGATTCTCATCTTTAATAATCTATTCACTTTAATGAATCTAATGTCACTGTGGCTAAAAGCATGGCTTCCAGAATTGAACAAGCATGTAATTCTCTAGAAGAAGGAAACTGTTGGGGTCGTGTAAACTATATATTAAGGCTGCATGGTTTAGGGTGGAGATCATTTAGCTGCAAGTTATTTAGGTGCTTGCAAAATTAAGAAGATTCAGTTTTGCGGGTGTTCTGATATTTGGCTTTTGTTGGATTTGTCAAGACAATTGCATTGGCTAGTTTTTTTTCAGGTTTTAATTGTCAAGTTAGTTTGAATGTTGTGACGGATATACCCGTTACAAGAGATACCTATTAACTGATTAATGATGCATGCACTTATCTTCATTAGCGATGGTCCTTATATTGTGTCACACTGTTAGACGATGACAACAGTCTTATTCTATAACTTGTGTTTTACCTATTACTAATTCCGGTTCAAACATTTTATTTCATGCTGAAAGCCTGAAAATGCAAACTTTTTGCAAATTTGATTTGGAGTCTCTAAATGTGAATATGTCTCCAAATTTGGATTTCAATTTTGTGTTTTCCCAAACACAAAATTTGGATTTCCAAATCCAAATTTTGAAATTCTTTGTTTCCCAAACAAAGAATTTGGATTTATATTTCCTAATTTCATAATCCAACTTTGAAATATTTAATTCTAAATCAAATTCGGGTTCCCAAACGCTACCTTATGGTTTGTGTTCGAGTACAACTAAAGTACTAGGTAAATAAAACTGTTTAATATATGCAAAATATAAACTGGTATATATAATAAAAAAAGTTGTATTAACAATTTTTGTGCAAATAGTTAAGAAACAAAAGAAATATTCCTCTTAAAAAATTATTATATAATTTATCTTAATTTATATTATACTCCTACACTATGTCAGAATTTTTCCATAGAGAATAATAGTAAACAACAATCTAACGTGAGCAACATGAAGATTTCAGCATGGCGGAAATATTTTCGCCATGGAAGAAGACGGAGTCCATCATCGACAGGAAGATTTGATAACAATACCCTGTTTGATCTTTCGAGATTATCTGTCGGTCAAGTGTTCGGTGAGGGGGCTGATAGTCGGATTTACCATGGAATGTATAACGATATGCATGTTGCTGTGAAGGTTATTCAGGTTCATGACCAAGAAGTCGACAAGGAGCGTTGTTTGGCTCGTTTACAGACGGAGTTTGATCAAGAGTCGAGTCTTTTGTCGAGTCTGCATCATCCCAATGTGCTGAAATTTGTAGGAGCATTCAGACAGGAAGATGTTTTCTGCATTGTGACTGAGTATATGTCAGAGGGTTCTTTGAGATCATACCTGAACAAACTTAGGAGCGAAGGTACCCGTCTGACGTTACCGACTGTACTCGTTCTTGCTCTTGAGATTGCGCGCGGGATGGAGTATGTACATTCCCAGGGTATAATTCACAGGGATCTGAAACCCGAGAATGTTCTGATTGGTGACGGGTTTGGGTTGAAGATTGCTGATTTTGGCGTTTCCTGTGAGGACTCTTGCTCGGAAATCCCTGAGAGTTATGTCGGAACTTACAGGTGGATGGCACCGGAGATGATAAAACGGAAGAAATCTTGTAATCGGAAGGTTGATGTGTATAGTTTCGGTCTCGTGTTGTTTGAGATGATATCGGGAAGCACTCCGTTTGCTGATATGATTGCGGTTCAAGTTGCATATGCTGTCGCTAACAAAAACCCGAGGCTGGAGATTCCAAACGAGTGTCCAGATCCGATGAAAGCTTTGATAGAACATTGTTGTAGTTCAAAACCCAAGAACAGACCCGACTTCCGTTGGATTGTCAGTGTCTTGGAGAAGTTCATTGCAGATCTTGCTCATGACGGAACACTGAAGCTGGTGCAGGATTGCATTAGACAGAATAATGATCATAAGATGAGCTTTCTCCGCTGTTTCACGAACCCTAATAGTCAAGAACGAATCTCTGAGATTTCTGATCCTCGAGACTAAGACCTGTTGTTCAGAAAGAATCACGCTAGACGGTAGAATTTGGTCTCTGATCTGCCAGGTACGGGTCAAGGTCCCGAAACCTATGATTCTAAAACATCTCAAATGTATGGCGGTAAGCCGGTAGCATGATAAATCCGTTCAGCTGATGACAATTCGGGGTGTTAACGAGCCGAGCCGAGCCCGAGCTTGGCCTTGCTCGGCTTGTGCTCGATTACCAAAACTCGAGCAAGAAATCGAGCCGATTTTACCCGAGCTTGAAAAAAATGCGCTCATTACAAAGCTTGCGAGCTTTAACACGAGCTCGAGCCAAATCGAGCCTATATAAAATTGCTTATTTTTTTCTTTTTTCTTTCGAAATTTTCAATAACAAGGTTCGAAGATTATATGTAAAAATATTTAGCAAATCAACAAGATATTTGATATATATGATATATAAAGATCTAATAATGATAAAATATTTTTATAAAATATGAGCATATTTTTATAAAATATGATTAAGATATTATGTAATTTCAAATGTTCGAGCCGCTCGTGAGCTTTTCGAGTCGAGCCAGCCCGAGCTCGAGTCGAGCTCACACGAGCCGAGCTTTAACCGAGCCGATCTCAAGTTGCTCGCGAGCTGTCTCGTCTCATTAACAGCCCTATGTTCAATATAGCTGCATTGTTAATTCACTGGGGTTGATGTTATCAGGTTGAAAATACAAAAAAAAAATTGGGGTGCTGAGACAACGGTTTCCCGTTCAAATGGGCATGTAAGCGCAACAAAGAATGACACGAAAGTGGTACAATCAATTTTTTTTCTCGGAGCAAAATCAGGGATGTCTCAAGAAATTCTCGGTAAAAAGTTGGACAAATAATTCGGTTTAATTGCAGGAAGGAATATCGTAAAACCTGGCTAAATGGGCTAAAGCTTCCTCGTTAGTTTCGCACACTTTCCAAAGTGGGTCGACCTCTCCCTTGGCAATAGTTCCCCAGTGCTCACAATCTTGAAGAAATTCTAGCAATTTGGAGTAGTACGCGTCATAGTTCATCACAAGGAAGGGAACCGGAAGCTGCGATCCTATTCTCTGAAGCTGAATCAATGCCAGAATCTCAAACATCTCGTCGAGAGTGCCAATTCCACCAGGTAGAGCAATTACTGCAGTGCGATCAGAAGGGCTGTTTCTCACTGCAGCATCGACAAGTCCATGTTTCCTGGCTGAAAAGAATCTGTAGATGATGATAAAATTGTTGCATCTCAGACAATATGTAAAAAATTAAGAGAAATCGTTGCATCCTAGACAATATGACGGATCTGCTGAGATGAGCAGAGTTATAAGTGCATTGTAAGAACGCTCTTTACTGAATTCAGATGTTTTCCGTTATGTAATCATTAATCAATGCAATAATGAAACAAGCTTTGGAGATTGACCTTACTTTATAGTTTATATGTTCTTTAAATAAACAAGAAGTATAGGCTATGTTACTCCGACTCTTCTAATTTCCTCACGTACCCGTGTCCGACACTCGACACTCGGACATGGGTATGACACTTGGACACCTCATTTTAGACCAACATATGCATATTTTTCAAAAATTAGCCGAGTCAGACACTTGGACACGCACCCGTGTTAGATACTTTTAAACGAGTCTGAGTAACATAGCTCTGAGGTAAAAACTGAGATGTCTGATGACGTGTTATTGACCGGATATGAATCAATGAATCATGTGCATTGTTGCGCTCACGCGGAGATTTGCAGGACGTGTGATTAACCGCAACACTGGCACTTCTTAATCTACGGATTAGGAAAGAACCCTATGAACGATAAAGGTTGTCTCTTTTGCTTTACAAGCCAATGTAAACACTAGGCTCACTAACTAGCATCTGGATGTTTGTTTACTACGACTTCCTCCGTCTGCATCCCATCTATATGTCCCCGTTTTATCTTATCCTTGATGATCAAAAGACGTCAACTTTAACCAATCCCAATATGAAAATAAATTCTTCGATAAATCAAACGTGATAAATATCTTTCTATACATCAACTCTTAGGAGCTTTAACTCGTAGCCTTAACTCATCTTAAGGTCAAAGGGTTGATGCAAGTCACAGTTGTTAACCCATGAACCGAAAGACACTGACATGTTGCGAGTTTTACTTGGGTTTGAGCTGATGTTCAGGGGCAAAACCAATGACCCGAAAAACACCGACTCAGCTCGACTGCAGGTTAGCTCAGAGGCCTCAGGCTAAGCTTTTGAAGGATAAGATGTTATACACCTAAGCTAGAAGATAATACTCCGTACAATTTATCTAAAATAACATGAATGCTACGGTTTTATGTACTAAAACTGAAATACTATATATCCGTGGAACATGCACGGGTGCTAAACTAGTTAACATCAATATGAATGCTACCCCAGTAAGAGCTCGTCTGCAGTCATTTAGTGAGTTATGAAACGGAAGCTGTTTTAGTAATATTGACTAATACAGCATTTTGTTCCGATATTGGGAAGAACAATGAGTCAACAAATCAAACTTCGGAAAGGTACCTGCATGTAAGATACGCATCATGGGGGAGGTACGGATGAGAACCTGTTGAACTCCATTGACCGGCTTCTTTTTCAATCTTAAATCCACCGACGAGTTTCCCTGCTTCCATTGCTCCCCTTGTAGCTGCATCCATCAGCCCCGGACCAGCTCCAGTCCAAGTAGTGCAATTCAATAGGTTTGCAATCTACAAATGACAAACAGCATGCACTGATGATCTTCTGATACATTCTGACGAATGCTGTGCAGGAAATCATAACAGATCTGGGCACTTATTTACAGCATACTCCGTATATCAGACTATGTTACTTTGACACTTCATATGACCTCCCGTACCCGTGTCCGACACTTGATCCTTGGACATTGGTATGACACTCGGACACTTCATTTTAGACCAAAAACTTGAACTTTTTTCATAAAATAGGTGTGTCAGACACTTGGATACGTACCCGTGTGCCGAGTCATACCCTTCAAGCCGAGTCAGAGTAACATAGATATCAGATGGGTTGAACTTGGGATGGAGACAGACAACATACCTCTCTACTCAGATTAAGTGCCTGCATGTAATGTGGATGATCCGAGCCTGGTCGTGCAGAACCAATGTAGATCACACCTCTACCTAGTCGGTGAATTAGTTTATAGCACCGTTCAATCTCCAATCTGACCTTTTGAAGGAGAAAAATTATTAACAAGATAGACCCAAAAACATCATGCAAAAGACTAAGCATTAAGTAAAACTCGAATCTGAAAGCCGCTACCACGCCCAGTCGCCCACACCCCCTTCCATGGTAAGACGAGATCTGTAAACCCTAAAAAGCCATTTTCTAACATCCTCACACAAACACCAAGCATATAGTTCAACCTTGCATTACGAGATCTTTTGAATTTCGAACCAAGCTATATCAATTATCAATGGCTAGCTTCAAACCATAGTACATGGTACATTCATTGCAATTACTACATTCATGGACTCTTCTCTAAACTGTCAAAGGAGCAAAGATAACCACAGCACTTCAATATTTGGCTATTTGCCAATCTAAACCAGCTACATCTGAAACTGTCTCCTGCAAAACTCGAATTCTCGAACCCAAAGATAAATGGCACCAAGAATCAACTGCCATCCACTCCACAAACACATATTCTCATTGAAGACGGACAAAATCCGTCTCTTCAAAGAGCAAGAGGGAGGACAAGTGGGAAGGCATGTGGGGGAGGGATTGTGAGAGGTCACAAGCCGAAAACCGTCACAAGCAACACAGATTGTTCCACAAATTGGATACTAAATTTTTGTTGTTAATCACTTTCATAATAATCAACTAAGCACAAACATACCAATCAATTGAATCACAGTAAACAGTAAGCTACCCTAAACAGTAAACACAGTAACATTTTATTGAAACATCATATCTACTCAAAATCAATTACGATGGAATAAAGCAAAATGACTCGCTAACTGGGTCATTCGCAAACAACCTCTTTTTTTGGCATAAAGGGGACGAGAGCGATTGAGACACTGGGGTAATGTTATCGTATCTATCAAATAAACAAAAAAAACTAATTTTTACAAAATGGGAAATAAAATTACCTCATTTGCACTAGTTCTTTCATCAAATTGGATCATTTCAGTAGTTTTACAGCATCTGGGTAATTTAAGTGAGATTCCATGAAAATTGGTGCTACAAAACCCGAAATTTATGAACTGGGTAGTTTTTATTTGATTGAAAGATTGTAACTTTGAATCAAATTTGCGTTGATTTGGAGTAATTACAGCACGAGAGAAAGATGAGCCTGAGCATACTAAACTGGCAAATCCCATGGTTAACTTTTTGTGTTTGGTTGCAGCTCAGCAATCAAATAATGAGTAGAATAAACCCTATGTGATCACGTGTTTTTGAGACGGTTTTTTTATCCGTAAAAGAGCCATTTATAATCTTTAAAAAACGACTATTTTATGTATAGAAAAACCGTCTTACATTAAATTACTGAGGGTAGCTCACTTTTGAAAGAAAAATAGACCGAGCATAAGAGTAGCTCACTTTTGAAAGAAAAATAGACCGTAGACCGAGCATAAGAGTAGCTCACTTTTGAAAGAAAAATAGACCGAGCATAAGAGTAGCTCGAGTTGCAGCTTTAGTGTCTTACCTCGCTCATGGTTGTGGGTTCGATACTTCGATTATCACAAGCAAGACATAATACGCTAATTTGAACTAAAAAAAAAAACGATCATACACCCTAAAAAAGACGGTTTTTTTTCAAATTAATCTTAATACTCCTTCTTTATTGATGACGAGAGAAAGCGCAGCCACAAAAAGTTAATCACTTAATCTTAATGCTCCTTTTTTATTGATGACTCGAACCCGCAGCCTCTTCCTTCAGTGCGCACTCGGTAAACCCTCGAATATATCTAACAAACTTTTCGAAAAAATATGGTTTTAACTTTTAACTGATGAACACCGTTGTACACGGTGATTAATTATTGTGAAAGAGCGACGGAACAGATTTTAACCACAGATCGGAGTTACGGAATATAAGTCGATTAGCCAGAATGATTAGCAACAATCGTACAATGCTTTCCAAAGTCGGAACTCATCCCGGAATCAAAGAGGTCTTAATCCCGTGATTAAGCAAAAGTATTATGAATATTCCCAGATTCGAATCTGGTCAATCCATTCCGTTCATATTGCAAGGCCCCAACCGCGAAGTTGGATAACAAATTGCAGCACACTGCATCTGAGGCTTATGCAAGTGAGAATGTCGGAGAGAACGATATGAAAAAATCGGTAGAGAACTTTAACAGTTCAACGAGATCAAAAATATTTAAACGACTGACGGATTACAAAATGGTTTCGACTCCAACTAAAATCAGGTCCAAAGATATGCTAATGAAGAGCCATTTCTCGATCAAAAACCAAAGATAAATAAAACATCAGGGTGACTATAATGCTACAGACGAGATAATTTAAGCAGCTGATTTGCCCTTCTTCCTCTGGATCTTCTTCATGTAGAATTCCAGCTCTTTTCCCTCTAGGATGTATCTGCAATTATCGATGAAAACGGTTTATTACAAATTCTCAATCCAAATTTGTCGATGGGTATCAGAAGTACACATGAATCGTGCTGTCATGAAACCCGTCACAATGGCCAAAGAAGTAGGTAGCATTTGGTAAGACTTGGGTATTAAGGGAAACAAGAAGTTCGTTACTTACCCATCACAACGGCCACATTGACCAGGGCGTGAAGAAATGCAAGCCAACAAACGACCTCCACCGAATTGTTCTTCAATGTGAGCGTCAAGTTCTCGGTCCTGCTGGCGTTTCTCAAGCTTTCTAGTTACATGGTTGCTCTTCTTTGTCTCCTCAGTAGCCTCGGCATCCTGTTAGCATGAAACATAAATGATTTTCCGAGTTTCGAAAAATAAAAAAGAACTATGTTACTCCGACTCTTTAATTTCCTCGCGTACCCGTGTCCTACAATCGACACTCCGACATGGGTAATATCATACCCATCTCATTTTAGACCAAAATGTGCATATTTTTCAATAAAATAGCCGAGTCCGACACTTGGACACATACCCGTGTCGGGTACTTCTAAACGAGTCTGAGTAACAAAGGAAGAGAACACAACAACAACAACAACAACATCAAAGCCTTAGTCCCAAAATGTTTTGGGGTCGGCTGACATGAATCATCCTTGGGAACCGTCATGAGTGAACTCTCATCTCAACAAGAGAAAAAAGAAAGAAAAGAAAAAAACGGAAGTGGAGTGAAACGAATAGGAAGAGAATAAACGAGGTAATAATAAACATTGACTAACAAACAGCTTCAGAGAATAACGAATAAGAATATGCAGATCGAAACAGAGTCAAGAAGGAAAATTGCCAGTTATTTGGTAAAACAGCAAGTAAATGTACATGACGTACACTGTATTGAATAAAACTCCATTCAAAATTACCAATAAAACAAACTTCAACAAAAGTAGGATCAAATCCACGGCCATAATCAGCAACAGTTATATAATCGTTTCATATGAAAGATATCATGTAATAAGGAAAACGGTAACATCAAAAAACAAACAATTACGAACAGCAGGGCACACCAGCAGAACAACAATTAGGGAACACATAAAGAAATATTCTTACCGATAAAACCTATAATTAAACATAAAATTAATGGGAAAATCGGGTTGTTTTAGGAGAATAAGGAGATTCACTCATTAGGAGATGAGAGAGCTAAATATACCTCTCCTTCCTTCTTGGCAGCAGCAGCGGCAGCCTTCTTCTTGCGGCCAATTTCAACACCGTAGTGTTGTAGATACCACTGCTTGAATGGTGCAGCATCAACCTGAACAATGGCACTCTTCACCAAGGTCTGTGTCCTCACCAACTCATTGTTTGATGCATTGTACACCACATCCAAGATACGGGTCTTGCGGGTAACGGCCTCGCTACCCCATGAGTAGTTACCAGTATCCAACCTCAAGGCACGCCACTTCACATTACCACCACGAACTCGGACTCTTCTAACAGTCTTGTTGCTTGACAATTTTGTGTTAGCAGGCTGTCTTCCCAACTCGTACCTTTTTTTCAAAAATAAATAACAATGAATAAGGTAGATCGAAGCGAACAAATCTAGGCAAAAATAAAGCCGCTGCAAATGAGGTTATGCAAGAAAATTGTGAAGGAAATTGAACAAAAACGATCCACCAACGCCATCACAGCTTACTTTTACATTTCTAGTTTTAATTGAATGAAAAATGTAGCCATGGTCACAATTGGGCCATTTTCACGATACCTAAATAAACGTCGGGAGTTCCCATTATTCTAATACAGCCTGAAAGGTGTGAGCATCATTAACTCATCAGAAGATGTCACAAAAGTTTGATTGGTTTTATATATTTTCCAAAAAAAAGAAACCTAGTTTAAACCTAACTGTAAGCATGAAATCAATTATGTATGTCACAACATCAACTGTCTTTAACAAATTATGTCAAAAACAACAAATGATGAAGGGCACATTGATATAGCTTATGATTATGTTGCGCGCTGATGAAGTGACTAATCAGCACAGGACCGTCAATAAGCACACAAGTTTCCAATCTGATAGCCAACATCAACCAATCTATTGATCATTACAAAAAGGATGGAAATTTTCTTAGGAAACAAACACAAATGGAGAGAGGAAGGCAAGAACTTTCTGCAATGTAAATTATGGTTGTGCAGTATGGAAATACAGCAGAAAATCGACACAGGACCGTCTCATTGGCAAACAAACTGAATCCAATGTGTGACATAAACTATCCTATCCACAGTTGAATCACATTTACGCAGCTATAAGCGACTGTTGGATCTAATGTGACTTAAACCATAGTGATGGTTGAATCAATGAACGTGAGCTACTCTCTTTCACGAAACAAACACTTTGATCTCCAACAAGCAAACGTTGTATACTAAACCAGATCAATTTCAAGACTAAAACTTCACTCGAATACAAGAAACAAATGAATCAAATGAACAATTTCAAGTATTCAAAAACAACCACCAAACGATTCAGAGACAACCATTATATTGTCTCACTTGTTCGAACTACGTGGAATAATCAACTAATCAAATAACCAACTGGGTATTCTTCTGAGGCCATTTCACTTAAATGAAGAACTAAAAAAGCGGTTATAAAAAACCCGTCTTTCACAAACTCTTAATGTAAGGCGGCCTTCGACAATAATTTTTAATAGATCATTTACCAAAAGCTAATTAACATCGCAAGTAGATACTACTCCATCCGTCCTATTCAATCAGTGTAGCTTTCATATTCTTTGTGACGGGTATTTCAATCAAACGTAAACAAATGATCGGGACGGGGAGTAATCAAAGATAACCTTTCAGAAGCACATCAATACAATGAAACAAATCCAAATCCCACATAAACATTCAGACAATGAAATAACAATCAATTTGAACATAAACAATTAACAGTTAACAAAAACAAATTAAAAATCAAAATTTAACACGAATTAAAGTATGAAAGTTAATTACTTTCTCTTCTTCCTCCAAGCCTTCTTCTTGCCACCAGTGGCACGCCTCTTGTGCATGGAATCACGAGAAATACCTGCAACAAACACAAAAACCAATCAATACCCAGAAAAATTCAGATCAAAACAAGGGTATTTGAATCAACAATTAAACAATTATCAATCAATTCATAAAAAGATCAGATCTTTTAACAAATTGGGGGTTCTTCAATAAAGAAAAAATTAGGGATTAGGGATTAATTTGCATACCCATTTTCGCAAATTGTAGAGAAGATCCTTCCCTCTCTCTCACTCACTCACTCTCTTACAATAAATTCTGGGTTTGAAGAACTGAGCAGATTAAAGAGGGAGATGGGTTGATAAGCTGCTCTAGGGTTGAGCAAAACCCTAGATTTTTGTAATTTACGATTTTGTCCCTTTAATTTGGGCTTTTTGATTCATTTTATTTTTAGCTCAAAAATGTTGAGCTTATCTTATGTTTTAGCCCACAGATTCGCAATTTGTTTTTTCGGGTCGTGCTCGAGACTTGAGTTTAAATATTGTCACCTTTAGATATAATCGAAAATTTCAAAGATAAAACAAAACAAAAAACTCAAGTTCTATTGTAGAGATGAAGTTTTTACTTTTAAAAAAGTCTCGATTTAGTTTAATTTGCTCTGTATTGTTAAATCATATTGAAACAAATTAGAGGCGACCATGAGCCAATTTAGAGCCGGGTCATGACAACCCATGGACGGTCCGGATTTAACTTTGTTGACCGTAAACTAACCCTTGAAAGTGGTTAGGTTAGTTCCAAGGAGAGCACCAATTATGCTCTGTTTTTTCTGGCTTAATTTCAGCTTCTTCCAATTTTGCTTGGTTATATTCCGTTAGGTTTTATTTACGTTCAATCAATTATGTTCAATTAATCTGTTAATAAAATTAATTTCTAATTCAACTAAATTCACTTCACCTCAATTTCACTCAATTTAGTTCAATTAAGCTATACTCCAATTAATTCAATTCAACTTGTTTCAGCCGAAAAGAACAGGGCCTTAGAGCTGGCCACATGGTGGGGCAACTTGACCGAGATCGCCCCTTTACCTCACCCCACCTAGGGTGAAAGTTTACAGTCCAGCCTACTTTTGAGCCGTACAAAAATAGTTTGGGCAACACAATAGGGGGACCGACCCAACACTTCCGCTCTTTACTGTCTTCCGTGTCACTCGAGAATCCGGGTCATTGATCTAATACGCTCTTTACTTTGTATTTTACTTGTATTTCTCCAATCGTAAACTTTCTTTAACAGCCCAAATATCATCAAACACAGTTTATCTTACACATCAAACCGACCAAGACAAATCACGGGAGTCACACAGGTCTCAATCAAACCAACCAAAGCTAATTTCCAACGACCCTAAACCCGAAGAGACAGTTCGGGTCGGGCCAACTCGTACATAGAGCATGTTTGGCCTAAATTGCTAAAAATGAGTTTCTGTTTTTACTGCTTAATTTTTTAAAAGTGGTTTTCAAGAATCAGAAACCACAAATTGTTGCTTCTGTTTTTATGAGGAAAAAGAGGATATTTGAGTTTTTGAAAAATTATTTTTAACTTTTAAATAAATGATGTGTTTGGCCAAAAAGTGTTTTTGAGTCCAAAAACACTTCCAAAAGCTAGGCCAAACACACACATAGCCACCTTGTAACAAACTAAAGTACACCAAAAAAAAGTCATAAATAAAAACCAAAGAAAAAAAAAAAAAAAAAGAAAATAAAGAACAAACTTTGATTTCTTCAAAGTGCGAAGTATAAATAATTCCCTTCAAATCCCACTTTGTGACGGATTTAGCCAGTTGAATTTGTGATCATCATTCATCCCGTTAACGTCTACAGGTAATAATCCTTCCTTTTTCTTATTAAAACAATCATGCCCACAACCTGTTCGATGAAATGACTCAACGAAAGTTATTCACAATTAGTCGATTTTTACCATGTTTGCTGCATTTACAGGAAGCTAACAACAGAAGGAGGAGATGTTGACTTATCCCTCAACACCGCGAAAGGTGGCAATGACATTGGGATTGTTTTCCGTAGGCGTTGCGTTGTTTGTAATCGGCGCGCATTATTCGTATAAGAATGTCGCTCCTCAACAAGCTCGAATTAAAGCTAGGAGCGATTTTGTTAAGGAAGTTCTTGCCAGGAAGTATGGATATGATTGGAGCAATCCCAATGAAATTAGACGTCGGAATCGTTGAGCGACAAAATAAAAACGTAAAGAATTCAAATGAATTGGAAGCGGGAAAACTGATACTCTTCTGAACTCAGTTTCGTGATATGTATTTCATGTTTTCAACTGTTTTTTTCGTATTCTCAGCATACGGATTTTGTTTGCGATTTACGATGAATCTTGCGTGAGACGGTTTTTGGACATGATCGACTTAATTGCAGATGTATTCTGTTATACATTTTGATTGCGCGTTAAGACTGTCTCGTAAAAGTTTTTGCCTTCGATAACTCAGACAACGAGACGGTCTTCACGGGAGGCGGTAAAACTGATACTCTACTGAACTCAATTTCATGCTATGTGTTTCATGTTTTCAACTGTTTTTTCGTGTTCTCGGCATATGGATTTTGTTTGCGATTTACGATGGATCTTGTGTGAGACGGTTTTTGGACATGATCAATTTAATCGCAGATGTATTCTGCTATATATTTCGATTGCGCGTTAAGATTAGGGCTGTTAATGAGACGAGACAGCTCGCGAGCAACTGGAGATCGGCTCGGTCAAAGCTCGGCTCGAGAGCTTAACGAGTCAAGCCGAGCAAAGGCTGGCTCGACTCGAAAAGTTCGCGAGCGGCTCGAACATTTGAGATTATATAAGATATTAATCATATTTTATAAAAATATTATATCATATTATATCTTTGTAGCATATATATCGAATATCTTGTTGATTTGTTAAATATTTTTACATAAAATCTTCGAACCTTGTTATTGAAAATATCGGAAGAAATTTTTTTTAAAATAATAAACAATTTTATAAAGGCTCGAGTTTGGCTCGAGCTCGTGTTAAAGCTCACAAGCTTTGTAACAAGCACATTTTTTTCAAGCTCGGGTAAGATCGGCTCGAGCTCGAGTTTTGGTAATCGAGCACAAGCCGAGCAATGCTAAGCTCGGGCTCGGCTCGGCTCGTTAACATCCCTAGTTAAAACGGTCTCGTAAAAGTTTTTGCTTCCGATAACTCAGACAACGAGACGGTCTTCTGGTGAAGACGGTGTTTAATTTGGAATTTCATTTCGGGATCCAAGCAATATTTCGCACACACGGTGAAAGGAGGAGAAATATGCAAACCTTGACGAAACCGACTGTCATCAAACAGTCGAACTAATAATGTCTCAGAAACTTTAATTTAGCTTACCGAACCCAAATTTCAGTCGTCCAGAACTAAATCTATCTCTAATGCATGGTTTTAAATCTCGGTATCGGTCGCAGTCGCAGTCGCGGTAGTGGTATAACCGGACCTTAATCGGCCATCGCGGGCGGATCACGGTGAATCTCGGTGATTTCTCGGGCAATATCTCGTATCGGTAGAGTGAAAATCCGATACAACTCGGCCGAGTCGTATCGTATCGGCCGAGATTTAAAACCATGCTCTAATGGCACGAACCTAATATATCGTTTCCTCAACTATTCTGGGTATTCTCGATTAAGACGATAAAGCACAAAAAAATCCCGGAAATGGGGTAAGCTAACAGAAATCGTTGCAACTGCAATACATGGTTCATACATATCAATCTGTGTAATGTCACGCCACGATAAAAAAAACTATATGAGGTAATAGACATAGAAAGCGCTAATCGGGTACAAAATTACAGCGAATGATGTCTCGAACTTTACTCGCACCTTCACAACACAACGGGTGAAAATTACATAATAACCCTGTAGGTTGTGTGCTCGGGTTTTGAGAGTTGGAACGGAGGATATGCTGAGAACTGGGGTACACAGGAATGAGAAGGCGGAGGAGAATGTCGTGTGCATAACTCACTTTCAGCCTCTTCTTTTAACGCTCTGAAAACGTAATTCTGCTGCTGAAAAAGACGGAAATCATCTGTTAGAATTCTATTGCGAGATCCTCAACAGGAAGAGACGAGCTAAAACTAACGCAGCCAAGCCGCCCAAATAGCCCTAATTATCGACAAAAAGAAAATTCACAAGAGTAGCGCATGCATCACTGATCAGTGATCACACACTGTATGGTTCTATGGGTTTGAGTAGTTCAACCAGGAACCAATAAAAAGAGTCTTTTCTGTCGACAAATATAGTGCAATCACGCAAAAACGGAACACCGCCTACTAGAGTTCACAATGCACTCGCAAATGTTATCTCGAGCTAATTCAGACAATTCTGCAAGTAGGAAGAAAACGCTAATGGCAAGATTTAGCTAACTGTTTATCTTATAAAAACACAAATTCTCATTTGTGACGGACATATCCGTCGCAAGTTTGCGACGGGTCAAATAATACCCACATAGGAAGATAAGACAAAAGGCAAGTTCATAGAGAATAGCATTTTGTTTTGTCTTATTTACTAATATGGGTAGAATTTAACCCGTCGTAAGCTTGTGACGAGTATATTATAAAATAAGCTACTCGCTGTATGAGGGGAATTATATGTGAGAACATTTCACAATATCTAATGGACTCGTGACTCGTGACTCGTGACTCGTGACTCGTGAGACGTAATACACCAGGCCCCCTATATCACTCTAGACAGATCTTGACATAATAAGCACCAAATTACATTCCGACATTTTAGGCAGACAACTATTCAAGCCAAGAGAAAGTTGAACCTTAGTCCAACTAATTCTTATTGGTATCCAACAATTCACGCGGGAAAAATACGGAGTATCTCCCTGGTAATCAGGTGCACTATATCGGATATTTTCGAGTTTTCCCTACATCTATGTTACTCCAACTCTTCTAATTTCCTCGCGTACCCGTGTCCGACACTCGACACTCCGACATGGGTATGACACATGGACACCTCATTTTAGACCAAAATGCGCATATTTTTCAATAAAATAGCTGAGTCCGACACTTGGACACGTACCCGTGTCGGGTACTTCTAAACGAGCCTGAGTAACATAGCCCTACATGACCATTGGATTCAAATTCACATACGATTTCACCAATTTATATCAATCTTTTCCCTCAATGACCATCGGATTTGAATTCACACAATCTTTAATTCTCATAACCGCCTCATTCAGCACATCAATTCTTGCTCCTTCATCACCCTCTTCTAATTCACACAAGTTTTCAACAACTAATTCATTACTCTCTTCCGACTCACATAGGATTTCAACAATTTATATTTTATAACAATAGAATATGATAATATTGCTTTTTTTTCTTGCATAATCATGGTTTCACATCATCAAAAATGACTAAAGACGACTTATTTTAGCCATTCCTTAACAAGCCTAGCGACTCGTAATTGTTTGTTTGTGATGTTATGTTGAAAATTTAACCTACCTTAACCTATGTTACTCCGACTCTTCTAATTTCCTCGCGTACCCGTGTCCGACACTCGACACTCCGACATGGGTATGACACATGGACACCTCATTTTAGACCAAAATGCTATTTTTCAATAAAACAGCCGAGTCCGACAGTTGGACACGTACCCGTGTCGGGTACTTCTAAACGAGTCTGAGTAACATAGACCTTAACTACAGTACAACATCACGACAGTTATGCATCTGCCACTGAACTAATGTTTTGTGGTTACCAGCGGAACTAGAATAACCTCGTTTTTTAAGACTCATAATGGTTAGAATTGTTCGTGTTTTACTATCATTAAGGGAATAGAAAACGAGTTCTGATGAACATAGCAAGAAATTAATGGAGAAGAGTGGGAAAGGCGATGGACGGGTCAAGTAGAGGAGAAAGGGAAGTCCTATTTGTAGGACGGTTAATTTGGAAAAATGTTTTGTTATAAAGGCCATTTGGGCAAAAGATCCCACTTTTCTTTACTCTATTTGCAGAGATCAGTGCCCACAAACAGAAGTTCCAAAAACGAGCGTGCAAAGCAAGAAAAACTGATGCATATTCTCTCCTAAACTAATCTCCTCGTACATGTTCGTTGAAATCAGTAACCTACTTGAACATTTTGCTTGAACGAATCGTAATTGGATCTAATGTAAACCCTCTTTCTCCAAATACGAAAAAGAAACCCTAGCCCAGAGATAAAGAGATGCTTCTTCTCACGCGGAATAGTGTCAAAAAGTTGCCACCAAGCACTAAATGCGAAATATCTACCGAACAACTAGTCCTGACAAAACTGAGGAACATTACCTGTTGATTTGATATCAGCGGTCTGTAAATTTGTAAAGCTATAGTTGAAAAGGATTTCGCTCCTGTGGTTGCTGCTCCCACCCCTGTAAAAGGCCTGCTAAAGTTTGACATGAATATACGAAAATATAAGATGGCAATAAGTACTAACTGTGCATATGGCAAGAAATAACGAAAAGCCTCCTTCATGATCAACAAAAAAGAGATTGTCTCTAACGAGGCATTACCCCTGTGCATTTGGATTCACTACAGTTTCGCTTTTATATGATATTCGAAGCAATTCACTACATTTATGACTCCAAACTCCGAAGTGAATGAAAGCCTAATTCTTCTATCATAGATTTCCGATTTCCTATAAATTTGGTCGAAGAGCAAATGTAGTGAATCCAAAGATGGGAGATTTTTGGGTGTGGGGGAAAGAAAACTAGAATAGAAATACGTTAAGAGTTTATGACATGCAAAATCCGACATGGCAGTTTTTTCAGTGATAGAAACGAAAAATATGCGTAGAAAAGAGTTATACATTACTAAAGAGAAAAAATGTTTTAGTTACTACGGCATTGTGAATATGAAAGGGGTCAGAATGCGAGATTGCCAGACGCCTCGCTCCAAAGAGTGAGCCATATATCAATTCATATATCGAAATTACCAAGCTTTTTAATGGATCCCATCAAATTGATAAAACTTCCCACACAGCCATGGCCACTGAAGCTGAAGTGGATAAGAACTAACATAATAAGAAAACAATAATACCAGCACTTTAAATATCTGGCATACTTAGTGGAATTTCTCCCAGAGACATGTAGATCGGATCATCTTCGGTGAACATACCCTGCAATGAAAATGTGGACAGCTAACTGTTAACGAAAAGAAACATAGCATACTATTAATCTAAAAAATACATACAATAGTCAAGATGAATTTAATTTTCAACATTTTGTCGGCATGTCAGAAGTTGTGTAAATGTAGTCATGGACTATAATGAAAGAAGTTAAATTTGTAATCCACATTATTGATCTTCGTTTTCCAAAAAATAATTCCTCAGTCCTGGCAAGTCGCATCGCACATTGTCAACATATCAATCTCACAGTGACAACACATAATGACCAAAATAGATTCTCTAGCATAGGCTAGATGCATGCTGACTGCTGAGCATTGAAGTGTCGGGACAAAATGAGATTTGCCAACATGCTATCTGTGAAGTAATTACACGTCAAATCATCCATAGATGAACTGGCTCAGGAACAAGGCGTTGCAGGTACTTTACTCATGAAGATCCTATGTTCTTTCGATGTATAGGTGAGGCTAGCTTATGCAGATATCACATAAACAAGGCTTAAATTAAACGACACGCACATTTCATTTTCATGGAAATCAATAGAGAGTTCCCGGCCTATTTTATCCTTTCATCTGACCACAAAGAAGGAAAATACAATAGAAATGACTACGTTACACATACTCTTCATTTTCCCTCCAGTGCCGGTGCGCGGTTTAAACAATTTTAAAGAATTCCTGGATCTTAATGGCATACACTTACAGTTGTCGGGTACTAATATCAGAGTTGGTGCACAGAGGAATGAAGTCAGCAAAACTTATACTCGGTACTACTCAACACTTAAAAAGCAAAGGGAAAAAAGTGACTGCTTCGCTGTATTGCTTTCCACCCTTACATCAAAGGGTGCCTAAGTAAATAAACCCCCTCATACAAACAAGCTCATCTCGTCCCCCTAAAATTATACCGCTTTAAAAGGGTACTGAAACATACCTCCCCGTGATGCATCCCCATGTCATTTTGCAAAGAATTTATATCAGGCTGGGCTGCTGAGCAATTTGGAACATCATTGCCAAGCAACTCTGAGATCATGAGCCCATATTTATCCTGACCATCGGCATTATCATTTGCGTGCTGTTGATTATCTGCAAAGTTGGCCATGTTTGTAATGCCGCCTTCACTGCTAAATAAACAACAGTCTTAGTTACGGCAACAATCGACAAAGCCAATGAAACATAACAAATAAAACCTTAAAACCTCATCTCACAAACGGATATGGCAGGATTATTGGAAACTATTTTAGAAATTAGCAACACAGTTGCTACTTCTAGAATAAAAAGTGAAAATGGATAACATACTTTTTTGTCGGAAAATTTGAGTCTTTGCCTTCCTCAATTGACGAGCTCTCTAGATCTATTATTTCCACATTTTTTCTCACAGTTCCAGAGTCATTATACTCACCCATAAAAGTACTAAAGTTGTTACTCATGGACAGATCAATGTCAATCTGCGCCTCTTTCTTCGGGGCTGACAAAGAGGGATACAATAAAGACCCCACAACATGACCCTCATGCATCTCAGGCCCTTCCATAAGATTGAGATCACAGATTTTGTACGAACTTGAGAACAGCTGCTTCTCCTCCCTTCGATCCATGGCGGACTCAACACCGCCTTGCAGAGGCAAAGAAACAATGTGAAAGCTCTTATGATCAGTAGACTCATTACAAATAGTAGCATCTCTTTTCTCAGGTGAAATGGGGTTTTTCTCGCTCATATCTGAAAAGTCCGGGTATTCATTACTTTGAGCAACTGAAAGCCAAGGTCTAGCTTTCTTTGCCCCCTCTGTCTTACAGTCCTCTTCATGAGCTCGCTTTTCACTAGTAAAAGGGTGGTCAGAGAGAGCATTAATAGGTCCCACACTCCTAAAAGGATGGTCAGATAGAGCATTATTAGGGCAATTAGCACCGGAAATTTCACTTGAAGACGTTACACCAGAGGAATCATTCATGTTATCATGCTTTACCGAGTTAAGAAAATCACGTCCAGTGTCACTAACATTCATCTCTTGGCCAATTAAAACAGGTTCTTGCTTCAGACTTATATCAGGCAAAAAACAATGAACCTTGGACATGTTCGTTTTTTCTTTGGGTGAAGCATCATTGTTATTTTGCTCGTGATCAAGATTAGAAGGGCCATCTTTCATTTCCTCCTTTGCTTCATCAAGGGATTTAGGAGGCTTTTTGTCATCCTTCTCTTCATGTGAAAAAGCAACTCTTGAGTCTGAATCAATAAGAGGATGGCATATCTCAGTCTCATGCTTTGCATCGTCATGGCTGCCTTCCTTATTAACACAAACTTCAGAGTTTTCCTCCTTATACTTATCATTATCAACATCCATTGTATTGGGGGAACTTGTTTTTTCAGGAAGAGACACTACCTTTCCATTTTCCTGGCTGCAATCAGAGCTGTAACTCCTAGAGGTCTCATGTTTTCCCTTTTCCACAGAAGAATTCCTCGACATGGTCACATCATGACCATTAAGTGATCTTTGATCACTCGAAACTCCACTGGGTGATTTAGAAATTCCCTGATCTTGAGAATTACTACGATCCTGAGTCTTTCCCGGGATCACATCTGCAGACAATAAGCCACGAGAAACCAAATACTCAACCGCAAGCTGACCCGCCTCCACAAAAAGATCACCTTTTCGCTGGGGTTGCGGAGATGGAGGTGGCTGAGATGACTGATAAGGCCTAGGGTTTCCACGACCATAACCACGATTGAAATTTCGTGGTTCAGAGTTGTAGAACCCTACTCCTGACACATTTGACCTACACCAACCAACAAAAATCAAACCAGGTTCGACATCAATTACAAACATCTAAAAAGCTGAGTTAGAGCTCAAGCACGCTAGGAAGGACAGTCGCCCCCTGTAAGTCCGAATTTTTTTAAATTTCTAGTTGAAAACTTCCAACTTTTTTCTAGTTTCCATTGTTGCATTACTAATCCATCCTCCTTAAAATTCTTCGCCCCCCTAACTACAAATCCTGTTCCGCCACTTTTAACAAACATTTTAGTTGAAAAGGGGCGCTAGCAAGCGCCGTCACCCCTTCTAACTCTGAAAATTTTGAAACTTTCGACTTTTTTCTAGTTTCCATTGTTGCATTACTAATCCACCTCCTTCAAATATTTCGCCCCCCCCTAACTACAAATCCTGTTCCGCCACTTCTAACCATCATTTTAGTTGAAAAGGGGCGCTAGCAAGCGCGATCACCCCTTCTAACTCTGAAAATTTTGAAACTTTCGACTTTTTTCTAGTTTCCATTTTTGTATCACTACCCCTCCCCCTCACCCCACCCCATCCCTTGAACTACAAACCCGGTTCCGCCACCGCTATCAAGGATCAACAGCTCAACAGCATATAAACCCTTCAATGAATCAATTACATGATTAAGCTAAATGAACTATCAGCTTTACAGCTACTAATTTAAGATCCTACAATTCAGTTCAATAAACCTTGATGTGTTCTAATTTCTAATCCAGAAAGCATACTACTTCCGTTTCCGTCTCAATCATTTGTTTACCTTTGATTAAAATACCGCTCACAAAGAATAAAAACCGTAAACAAATGATTCGGGCAGAGGGAGTACTAATCTAAGATCCTATAACTCATTTTGCATACTAATTTCAAACACAATTTTAGCTCAATTAACAAATTTTCACAACTCCATAGATTAATCATCTAACAATCATAAAAACAAACAAAATAAATAATACCCACAAATTAGATGCACAAATAAAAGGGAAATTAACCTCATATCCTTGTAATTTGTTTAATAAAAATCTGCAGAAAGAAGCTTCAAATCCTGGAAATTTCCATAAAAGGTACAAACTTTGAATTGATTTTAACAGTTGAAGGAAAACCCAGATTATAGTTTGGAAATGGGTCACCAAGAACACAATTTAATTAAGATTTAATTAATTGTTTTAATTGATTAGAAATCCATACTATTCACGCATGAGGTTTGAGGAATAAGCAATTTTTTTAATTTATTTTATTTTATTTTATTTTGGCGTGTGGCAAAAATTAACCACCCAATTGGGCTAAAGGTTCATACTTATCGGGTCACTATTCGGTTTATCTTTATGAGTCGGGACGGTTTTTGATAGGTCAATGAAACGGTAACGGTGTCCGTCCTTTTTGAAAATGATTGATATAGCAAATTAAAATATTTGACGTGATTTGACCAGGCCTGATGACTAATCGACGGTAATTCTTTATTCAATTTATTTTTATTTTGACTAATTTTGTCCCAAGTCTCAAACTCTTATAAACCTAAAACAACACGATCCTAGTATCGAGATGACCCAACATGTGACCTGATTGTCTAATTTAATTGTCTCGTTTCGGACTACCTAAGAAAATCACCGATCAAACCGTGCAACCGTAAGATTTTTATTTATGTTTTTACGATAATGGACCATAAGAGTTATTATTATGTTAGGTTTCAAAAAGAGAAGGAAATTTTTAAGTAAAAAATTAGGGTTAGTAATTTTGTGTAACTTAACTTGCTTCCTTGAGTAAGAAATTTGCTATTTTTGTTGTAAAAGGATCTAACAATAATTCATGATCATAATGTAAGACGGTCTCGTCGGACTCGTTTAGAAGTACCCGACACGGGTACGTGTCCAAGTGTCGGACTCGGCTATTTTATTGAAAAATATGCACATTTTGGTCTAAAATGAGGTGTCCGTCATGTCCATGTGTCATACCATGTCCGAGTGTCAAGCGTCGGATATTAGAAAAGTCGGAGTGACATAGTCTCACGGTACTGACACGATTAATGATTATTCAGGGAATGAATAAATAATAATCAGATCTTACATTCTTACATAAATACAGGCTAATTCTGAGTATCAGAATTCAGAGATGATTATATACTTCTTCCTGTAAATCCATGATCAGAAAACCGTCGAAAAAAGGAATACAGTATCAGCATAGAATGTAGGAGAAGATCACAGCAGTTGACAGACTGATACAATTATAGCCAGGCAAGATAAAAGCGCAGACGCTGTAAACTGATGCTGTCTGTTTGGTGATTTTTTCGGGGTTTCAGGGACTGTTGCTGTCGGAGATGAAGCATTTTGCACGACAGTAGGTAGAGGCGCTTCTGAGATATTAGTAACTGTGAGAATAGGGTGAGGAGCCTCGGCTGGTGGCATGTATCCAGGGATACCGAGTTTCATTAGTGCACCAGGCTGAACTGGTCTCATGTATGCTGGCAGATTTTTCATCTTCAGGCAGAGATTTCCTGCAAAATCATCAGCAGAAAGCGGGTGAGAAAGCGTTGAACTTGCATCATATTGATAGATGAACCGTCTCAACCAAAACCTTAAGGTGATGTTTGAGGCTCAACTATTATTAATATTCCTAATACGCTCCCTCACTCAAATGTCTGTTGGGCTTGAAGAGTGGTTAGTTTGCACAGGCTCCCCATATTAGGAATATTAATAATAGTCGGGTCTCAACCATCACCTTAAGGTTTTGGTTGAGATGGTTCATCTATCTCTGGTATCACCAAGAAGTGGAAACCAGCACACGGTATGGGTGGGCCTGTGCAAACTAACCACTCTTCAAGCCCAATGGGCATTTGAGTGAATAGATGAACCATCTCAACAAGGGGTGATATAACGCAAAATGAATATGTTACTCGGAATAATCTTACTCTTGTAAGCAGCACCGGTTTGTGGATACTCAGTTATTACGCCATCAACTTTAGCGCCCATGACATAAGAATTCATCTCGGCAATAGACTCAGAAAAGAAGTCGTATGAGATATCCACGAGTTCATTTTTTAGAACTTGTACATACACAGACAGGTTGAAAGAGTGTAAATGTCGAACAACATTGGATGAATCAACTAGGAACCCGTGATTTGTTTGGTAAACTGATTCCTGGTTGACAACCACGGCATCTGAAAAGGTCTTGATATCGGCTATGGTAGCATTAGAGGCATCGCGTATTTCACTGTCAACTTCGTACAGACGTTCATATTTCTTTCCCTTCAATGCCTTTAAGACTGCGCTATCAACGGTCTTGATCATGACCGTTTTGGCTGTTGGGCTGTTATATCCAGCTTTCTCCAAGGCTGTCGATACTGCATCAACGACACTCATGCTCTGGTTTACTGCTAGGTATTCAGCATTCTGTCACAAAATAAGGTTAAAATCGGCGTACAGTAATATTTGCCATTTTACGGAGCATTGAAACCTGGCAGTCTGTCAACAGAAAATGTAGAAAAGAAAAGGGGCATGCTATACGTCGTCGACAAATTACTAATTATCGTCGACACTTTTACATGAACTACCAATTTTGCCCCCGTGACAATTAGCAAATTCAGGCTAAAATTCATTAAAAAAAAATTGTCGGTTTTCTCACAAAAAATAAAATACGGTTTAGTGCGATTCGATCAACCGATTTCAACGAGTGATTTGATCAACGGTTTTCAGCGATTTCAAAGAGCGATTCGAACAACGGTTTTCAACGATTTGCAACGATGAATGACAATAACGAGGTTAGTTTACGATTTAAATTTGATTCAAATTTATGATTTTTAGTTTGTAATATATTAGAACGGATTAGCGTTAGGTTCCCGAAGCCGATTTGAAATTTTGAAAATAAAAAAATTAGAAACTACCCAGACGAAAATTCCAGACCTAGACAAAGATTATTTTCGTCCAGAGCTAGGTCCAGACGAGAATGATCCTTGTCCCTTTTTTTTTTTTTTAAATTTCGCGAAAACAGTACAGATAAAAAAAAAAAAAATTCGTCCAGACGAAAATCCTCTTTGTCCCAAACTTTTTTTTTTTTTTTTTTTTTCGTTTTTCGCGAATACGGTTCAAATCCGGGTAAGAAACCTATCTTAAACGAATTACGTTAATAAAAATCCGACATCCAAACAACGATTCTATCCTAATTCCGTCAAAAATTAAGGCATCTATCCTAATTCCGTTTCTAATCTATCAAAATAAGAACAAAACAAAAAAAAAAAAAAAATGAAAGAAGGCGATGGGAGGGGTAGTTTAGAAATTTCATTAAAAAGTGTCGACGATAATTAGTAATTTGTCGACACTCACCTCTATCTTCAGCAAAATACCAGAAAGTGATGACGCGTTTTTTGCAAGCTCCAAAAACTCAGTCAAGGAAATGAGCTTTCCGGCATTCTTAAATCTAGGATTCCGGTATAAAGCAGACTGTACATACGGACTTCCTATCACCGCTGCAAATCAACACGTATCCTTAAGTCGTTAAAATTAAATCAGATAACTGATTGCTGCAGGATAAACATTCAGATCCTGAAAGCGGCTTACGTGTCAACCCTTGAATATCAGTCCAATCCAGTTTGAATGAAAATATCCCTGCAGTCGGCTGAATCTCACTAATAACTGATAGCATGGACCTGAACTGAGTCTGGGTGACAAGTGTACTATCGATGAGATTGATAGACTTCAAGCAGAATGGAACGTTATCCTTGGACATCTGAACCGAACAGTCAATAACATCAGCACCGTCTGAAATAGCTGCTCTGTATGATATGTCTGTACAGTCGGGGTAGTCTCCACTTGCCCCGTGATGCGATATAACCAACGGCTTTGCTGCAGAAGGATAAAGAATTTCTGTATTACTATGTTGGTCACAGAAATAAAACCAGACGTCGCTACAGAAGAAGTTCTGAACCTGGTGCTGATGCATTTCTGCTCACATGTGCAAAGCAATCTGCAGAAAGATATGGAAACTCTCAGCATTGAACTAAATCAGTATAAAAGAAACATTACACAAGTTACATCTGCAGAGAAACTTGCAGGTAACTCGTGCTTATAACGAACATAATAAGCTTATTAAAACATCTGCATCATGATAGATGAACCATCTCAACCAAAACCTTAAGGTAATGGTTGAGGCCCAACTATTATTAATATTCCTAATACGCTCCCTCACTCGAATGCCCATTGGGCTTGAAGAGTGGTTAGTTTGTACAGGCCCCCATACCGTGTGCTGGGTTTCCACTTTGTGAGTTTTCGAGGGGTTTTGAGGTTGCCAGATCCCTCATCGAATGCCCATTGGGCTTGAAGAGTGGTTAGTTTGCACAGGCCCCCATACCGTGTGCTGGGTTTCCACTTCGTGAGTTTTCGAGGGGTTTTGAGGTTGCCAGGTCCCTCATCGAATGCCCATTGGGCTTGAAGATTGGTTAGTTTGTACAGGCCCCATACCGTGTGCTGGGTTTCCACTTCGTGAGTTTTCGAGGGGTTTTGAGGTTGCCAGGTCCCTCATCGAATGCCCATTGGGCTTGAAGATTGGTTAGTTTGTACAGGCCCCATACCGTGTGCTAAGTTTCCATTTCGTGAGTTTTCGAGGGGTTTTGAGGTTGCCAGGTCCCTCACTCGAATGCCCATTGGGCTTGAGGAGTGGTTAGTTTGCACAGGCCCCCATACCGTGTGCTGGGTTTCCACTTCGTGAGTTTTCGAGGGGTTATGAGGTTGCCAACCTTAAGGTAATGGTTGAGGCCCAACTATTATTAATATTCCTAATACATGAGTCATTGGAACAGAACAGCAAACTATACCTCTTGCTTCTGATGCTGTAACTGAGAAGTCAGACAACATGCCATCAACGGAAAAGTGACCATTATCAATGAACGAGAGATACTCGGCCACAGGACTGTAACTATAATTGTAGGCAATGATATTGTCATTAGCAAAGTCTGCAGCAAAAACTTCAATCCCGAACTTATGAGCATCTACCACAAGAGAAGTATATCGTTGCAGATACGAGGTTGAATCAAGAACCCATATGTAACTCTTCGGGACAAGAATCCCAGACGCGAAGCTTTTGATAAATGTTAGATTCTTCAGAAGAGAACTATAAGTCTGGTTGGTTGATGGTTCTTTCATACTTTCACCAAGAAAGCGGAAAACCATTTTTGTTTTGCTCGCTGCAAACGGCTTAGCTAGTCCTTGTAAAAAGCTAATATCAGGAGACGAGACGTGACTAATGATCACCTTCTTCGATGTACTAATGACAAAACTTTTCATGCTTAACTTCTGCTGGCTATAAAAAGCAGCATTCTGAATGTTTAACCAAAATCCTGCAGGTTTATTTTGCGTATACACATCCTCGACTGTCATAATTGGAAATCCATTGGCATCAAAGTTAGGCGGGCGTGAATACAGTCCCTGAGTTACTGCATCAGATGAAGAGAGTAATCAGTAACAGTTACCAAGAAAACCCTGCAAACCCTGCAAACCCTACAAACCCTGAAAACCCTGCAAACGCGATTGAAATAAGCATAACTGGTGTAGTTCAGTGGTAACTGAGTTAAACCTTAAAGCTTGCAGAAATGCAGGAGTTGAGAGGTCTCAGGTTCATTACCAGCTGGGCGATGATCACTTGGCCACTGCAGCCCCGAAGGGGTGGCTTACATGGTCCATGTGGTGGTGCGGGAATGCATGGGCCCGGGGATTAAACCCCTCGTCACCAAAAAAAAAAACAATAACCCTGCAAACCCTACAAACCCTGAAAACCCTGCAAACCCTATTGAAATAAGCATAACTGGTGTAGTTCTCGACTTACAGGATACAGAAGCGAGTTCTTTGAGAGAAAAGTCACTAGGGAAGAATGCTTGTATCGAATTGCCATCAACATTATATCTGCTCATTCTTTTTGTCGAGTAACTGTAAGCGATAGTAGAGGCATTATCCAGCATGATACTAGGAAAACAGATTCCAGCCCCGTCTTTAGTCAACTGGACATCACACCACAAGACTACGTCTGGTACACTAGTCGACATTGCCGAGCTGTAAGCAAGAGAACTAGAGTCCGGAAACATGCCTGATAATCCACCGCGTGCTATAACCAGTGGCGGTGACCCTGCAAACCCGATTTTCTTCTGTTAGAACTAATCTATTGATGGATGAACCGTCTCAACCAAAACCTTAAGGTGATGGTTGAGGCCCAACTATTATTAATATTCCTATTACGCTTCCTCACTCGAATGCCCATTGGGCTTGAAGAGTGTTTAGTTTGCAAAGACTCCCCTTTTCCACTTCGTGAATTTTCGAGGGGTTTTGAGGTTGCCAGGATTCGAACCCGTGATCTTAGGTCACACTGGCTCTGATACCATGATAGATGAACCGTCTCAACCAAAACCTTAAGATGATGGTTGAGGCTCAACTATTATTAATATTCCTATTATCTATATCTCTGGAACATACAAAACTGAACTTGGCTTTGGAACAAGGTTACCTTACTCACTGTACATTGATAAATTACTGATTTACGGATTACAGGATACATTCGACATGCAGTATGATGAAATAAAGCAAAATCTTATCTATATAATTTCAGAAACATTTCTGAAGCTGTGGTTGAGCCACCTCATCAACACAACATTTAATTTTATTTTCTTTTCCAGTCAGGTGGGTCCCATAAGGATTTTGATGAATTTCCTGTAACATAACCGCCTGTAATTCTTAACAAATGCCTAATATCGTAGTTTTAGAAATATTAGTAACATTTTTATATAAATCATGAATTTTTATATAAATAATGAATTTCTACGAAAAACGGTAAATTTGTATAACATAAAATTAAATATTAGATAATCGAATATGTATGGCCCGTCTAAAACGATTAGATAACAATTTAAATACTTAGAATAACCATTACGATTATAAACAATTTACGGCAAAAAAATATTTTATATAATACAGTACAACCGTTTTATATATATCCAATAGTACCTAATAATGGTTTAGTTTTAAGCATATATTTTAATTTTTCGAAATTCAAGTCATAAACAAAACGGTTAAAACTAAACATTAAAATAAAATATATACTTAAAAAACTAAAATGTTGGTCCAAAATATATAAACCGTATTCTATTAATCATCAAAATTAAAATAATAAATATAATACAGTATAACCATTTTATATATACCCAATAATGGTTTAGTTTTAAGCATATATTTAAATTTTAATTTTGCGAAAATCAAGTCATCAACAAAACGATTAAAACTAAACCTAAAAACAAAATATATACTTATAAAAAGACTAAAATGTTGGTCCAAAATATATCCTACACAACATTTTGACTAAAATGTTGGTCCAAAATATATATCATCAATTGAAATATCTTGCGAAAATCAAGTCACAAACAAGAGTATATAGACGTTAGATATAAAACAAAATTAAATTTTGATAAAAATGTGTATAGACGTTAGATATAAAACAAAATTTATGAACATTTATAATTTAGTTCTGATGATACATATTTAGAATTATACGATTTGAAAACAACCCGTGCAATTTAACGTATTATCAATATAATAGAAATTGAATGCAAAATATTCACGTATTATTGACACTATTCGGTAATATTAATTATCCATCACATTTTTTCTAAAAATATACCCGTGCATTTTGCACGGGTTTAAAACTAGTAACTCGTTAAAATGCTGCAATTCTGATATTATTAAGTACAGTATCAGCAAATGCTTCTACTTTTATTCCTTTTTAACGACGAGGAAACCTGCAGTCGCTACCTTTTTATCAGGTGGGCACTCGACAAAAATTAAACCAGACATTAACAAACACTCCTCAAATCATCATAACCATAATAAAATAAAAATTCAGCTCATACCCATGTCACATTTCTTTACGTTTGATTAAAATACTCCTCGTAAAAAAATAGAAAAAACGTAACGAACCAAATGAATTGAAAGTAGAAAATTACCATCAAGTGTTAGCCATTTAGAAGCAGATTTCAGAGCTGAAGTAAGTGTAAAAAACTGAAGTATAATAATAACAGTAAAAGTAACAAAATTGTTAGCCATTAATGATGTTTGATAACAATTTGAAGTGGGTATGATTGTATGATTGTATGATTACAGTATGAACATTGGATTAAAATGAAGATAGTAGAAATAATTGGAGAATGATGAAGTCAAGAGAAAAGACAAGAGTTGACTGAAAGAGAGGGATAGATTGCATAGTTACAGCCTCACAGTAGTGACAGTAGTAGCATTCTGTACTGTCAGGAATGTATGTGTGTGTGTGTGTGTGGATGACTTTGAAAGTTTGAGATTTTGTTGGCTGCTTACTTGTGCAGTTATGCTGTTGTCTGTTGTGCAATCAGAAATTCTCGTCTGTGACGGCGATATGAAGGGGGCCCCACCTTCTCCTCTCTTCGTTTTTTGCGAGAGAACGGGATTAGCCCGTCACAAACAAGACATGCTGTTGTGCAATTTGTTAGGGAACTTTACTTATCCTCTCTTATTTGTGTAGGGTAGGTAGACCCGATAAACGGATTAATCGGGTCGGATTTAGGTTGGTTAGTAGTTGGGTTTGTGAGAGTTCGAGTCGGTTGTTCTGGATCATTTATAGGCACACAAATTCTCATTGGAGACGGAAGTATCCGTTTTAAGCGGGAGAAGGATCAAATAATAACCCATTTGCATAAATAAGACAAACATTTTGATGTTTGCTAGACTTTTTCATTTTTGTCTGATGCATACAAGTGGTAACCATGATCTGTCTCAACTTAGACAGATATATCAAGTTATAGTATAAGGTTTGGGTTACTTCTGGTCCTGGTCTCGGTGGACCGAAGATCGGACCTAAAACTTTTGGTCTTGGACCTGTTCAAACCCAAAATATTTGGTTTGGTCCGGTCTTGGACCGAAATTAAGATAAACTTGCTTTCTCACAGTCTCGTATACGATAATTATATTTTAATTCCGCTAAATAAAATGCATTTAAATAATTAAACGACCTTTTTTATTATGAAAATTAGTTAGAAATACTAATTTATGATGTCTTTTGAAAATAAAATGTTAATTTGATTCATAATATTTTAATTATTAGTCTTAAAAATTATAAAATTTGGTCTATTTGGTCTGGAGCGAACCGGACCGAAGACCGAAACTTGAAAATATGACCGAGGACCGGCCCAAATTAATTCGGTCCAGGTTTGGTCCAAACCAAATGGTCCAATCCGGTTCATTTTTTAGGTCTGGCCTAAATTTACTCACCCCTAAATACGGGCCTGGTCAATTTTGTAAGGTCAAGGTTAGGCAGTCTCTCTTAAGATGAATATTTTCGTTTTATCGCTAAAATGAAACAAATACTACCACGTAATGATAATATGAACAAATTTTGGGGTACTTTTTAAACAATTTGTCTAAATTAAAGGGTATGTAGTTAATCCGCTTTTACTTTAAAATGAATATACTATATATGTCTAATAATGATTTTTTTTATTTTTTCTGAAACAATTCTCTATTATGAGAATGGCTATTTGTTATTTTGTGGTAGTTTATACGGAGTGACTCAAAAGTGAAATGTTTTTATTACTCACAGCTAGTGTACAAGTATTTTCATATCAGGGTCTGAGATTTTTGAGACTCTTAAAATTCGAACTTAGAATGAACTATTTAATTGAGATGTATATTGTATAAGAGTATATATTTTTGAGTTTATGATTGTATAAGAGTATCGTATAAGAGTATACAACTAGATGTATATTGTATATAAGTATCGTATACTTATGATGCATTTAATTGAACTTATTTATATATTTTTCGAGCTTTTAAACTATTTTGAGTTATATTTAAATTTTTACATTAAAATAAAAATATATTTGAACTTATATCGATCTATTATGTTTTAGTTGTATAATGATTTTCTAAACTCAATATTTTGTAAAGAAGTTCATAAACTTTTACGATATAGCTCATATTTTTTCGACCAGAGCTCGAAATTTCTATTAAAAAGTTCAAAATATGTACAATTAATTCTATACATCTGGTGTATAATTCACTCGTTGTAAAAAATATGTAATAGCGGAACAAATTAAGTTAAGAGATCAATTTTTGAATGAGAATTTATTTTATTTGACTTTTATAAATTTGTATCCAATTAAACTTGAAATAATATTTTAATTTAAAAATATAAAAACAGTGAACTAACTTTCAACTAGGAAAGTTAGTTATATACTTAACATATAATATAAAAGTCTTATAACTTTTTATTAATGAAATAATATTTTAATTTAAAGAATATCGAAATATTGAACTAACTTTCAACTAGGAAAGTTAGTTATATACCTAACCATCAATTGGGAGAAATTTAGTTGGCGTTAGTAAGATTATTCACTATATATTAGTGTAACACCCGTGAAAAATCACGGGGTTGTGTACACTTACTTTTAAAGATGACAAAGACAAATTCATTTCATTATATAACAATTCTATTTATTCGAACAAATTGATTTTTAACGGAGTTGTTTTGCATATAAGATATGTTCGGTCAAAAGATGAATTTCCTGGTACACTAATTTTCGAATATCTGTTACCAATGATGGAAATATTTGGATTAATTATGATAACATGAATGAATAAGATATATAAGAAAAAAACAATAAACGATTAAAAAAAAGATTAAATAATTAATAATGATTAATTTGGAAAGTTATCGTATTTGCTGAATTGGTGACAAAACTTAAGTTGACGGACAAATAGGATGAATAAAATAACTAATCAGGTAGAAATCTAAATTAAATGGGTGTATTAAAATTCGATAATCTAGGACAAAAATTACAGTTTCTCGAAAACCTCCTTGTAAACAACATTTGCTGATGTAAAAAATATGGACTAATAAAATAAAAAATTACCTTGACATAATAATTAATGAAAAATGAAGATATAATAATTAATGAGAAAAATCAATTACTGGATGATGGATAAAGATGAGTTAGAAAAATAGGGAAGAAGTTACATAAAAAAGGAAAATGGAGAAAAATGAGATTATAGACTTTTTTTTCAAAAATAATTAAGAAAAAGACTAAAATAACCCCGATGTACAATAACATTGTACATCTGGTGGTATAGTCCAGGAACTGTATAATTAGGATATTATGTTACCTTAATTCAGATTCAAAAATATTAACAATCATTAACATAATTTCAGCTATGGAATATATTACTCCCACATTTTCCAAAATACCATAGGAGCTATATTATATTCTTCGTAATGCCACATTAATATATTTGTCAATCATCATGGATCACTAAGAAAGTAATTGATTAAATAAAATAAAATTCTTTACAATGCATGGTTCACGATAGTTTGACAGTGGTATTAGACATGCCTTCGGTTCTATTTGGTAAATCTAATTGAAAATTGTAGTTGAAAATTGAAATATTAACTCAAATAGAATAAGCTAGAAAAATAATAGACATATTTGGTGTACCCGTCATTAAATCTGTCATTTTTTGTACCCGTCATTAAATAATACGATTATGTATCATACGAAATATTTCTATATATTCTCTAAATAATTAATATTCTCTAAATAATTGTTTAGAGAATATAAAAGGCAAATTAGAAAATCTGACTTGTTTTACGTTGTCTTTTTTGATAGATAAAACACCTTTTTTAAATCAATTAGGAAATCTGACTTGTCAAATTTCAAAGTATTATATTTTTCGGAAAAATTGTTTTGTGAGGGTGAATGTGACTATGTGAGGGCGTCATATTTTTATTAAAATTTAAATTAACCCAATTTAATAAGGTATTGTTACATTCTTAAATTAACCCGTCATATTTTGTACGAATTTGAAACTATGTGGCAAAATAAGTTAATGGTGAAAAATAGAGGATTCGATAAAAAGTATTTTATATTTGCTAACCATTAAAGACAACTTTATTAGTTCACAACGTAATTATCTTCAATGATTCTCGAACTTTATATTCACCTAATTAACCCCTAATTATGTTCAATGATATTCTTAATTTATATTTTCAGACCATTAAAGGCAACTTTATTTATTATATTCTCTAAATAATTCGAGAATCATTTTGTGAGTCGGATTCTTGAAATTTCAAATTTAATTTGGTATGAAAACGTTACATTACAACCCATTAATTGAAAATATGGGTGCAAATTCCATATTTAATAATGGCTGACTTGTTAAGAATGATTTTTCAAAATCGTAAGGATTTAATTGGCTGATGAAAACTTGTTTTGTGTGGGTGAATGTGAGGGTGTGTAAGGCCTAATGCTATTACCAGTTACCACATATGCCATATATTCATAATTCCAATATTCTTTTATAGTAATAATGATGATAGGTAGGGAATTATGGTAAACAACCGTGATTGGTAGGGAATATATATGGAATATTTAGAATTTGTTATTGGTATAATCTGATTGGTTGTTATTAGTATAATATTATAATATTTATAATATTTAGGGAATCTCAGTATAATATTTAGGGAATCTTGGAATGATTATAATAATAATAATAATAATATTATAATATTATAATACATAAAAATATATGACTTGGCATAAATTGAGAGTTCTCATTGGTCTACGAAACTGATTTTTGTGAGAGTGAATGTGGGTGAGCGAAAGAGTGAACGGTGGAATATTAGCGCGCCACGTATGCAGTTATACATTCTTCTTTTATAGTAATAATGATGATATTTAGTTGGCGTTAGTCAGATTAGTCAGATTATTCACTATATATATTAACAAAATTACATCATTAATAATATTAACAATATATATTAATTAGTTCTCATTCATTATATATCTATATCCACAAATTACTATACATAATTAATATTTAGGGCTTGTTTGGTTACCCATTAAAATCATGGGATGTTGAACTTTCCGGAAAGTGTAAAATTATGTTGTTGTTTGGTTGCCAATATCCTCGGAAGTTGAACTTTCCACATGAATTTACTTCCTCCATTATATGGGAAGTTACTCACCAAGTCCCCCCTTGGTCAATAGAACTTCCCGCATGAATTAACTTCCCATATGCGAACCAAACACTTTTTGCGAATTCTGATTTTGAAGTTCCCGGGAACTTTAATTCCCCTATGTCAACCAAACAAGCCCTTAATCTATCTCTATAAAAGGGATAGATTTTCTAGCCTTCTCATTGGTTCCTGCTTTTTAGGGAACTATGGCCCCACCATTTTCAACTCTGATTTAATTTCTCTGATCACGAAACACTTCTATTCCATATATATTCCCTCTATTCCGTAATTTCATACTGTTCCGTAATTAATTTTAATCCGTCCATTATTCCGTACTGTTCCGTAATTAATTTTAATCCGTCCATAATTCTGTATTATGTTCCGTAATTAATTCTAATCCGTCCATAAATCCGTATTCTGTTCCGTAATTAATTTTAATCCGTAATCTACAATTTCGTATTCTGATATTACCTGATTACTATTACTATTTCTATTTCTATTTACTTAATCGTTTATGTCCGTAACTAATTTTAATCCGTAATTCCATAAAATACGATAATTCAGAAATAAAATGCAACACACAAAAAATTACAAACTGCACAAATAATCAGTCCTAAAATTAAATTACATTTTATTTTCCAACAAAATAAAATACAAATTACAATTTCAAACAAGATTAAATACTATATAGTATATACAACGATACAATATATAAAAATCCCGTATGCTGAAAAAAAACAAAAAACCCTGCACCAAAAACCGTCCGATATTATCAAACTATCACATTACGCTAATACCATCATAAAAAATAAAACAAGAATACAGTATCAGTTTAAAAAAATAAATTTTATTGCTATATTTGGGGATCAGAAATTTGAAAATTATACAGTATCAACCCAAAGAATATTATTTAAATTCAAAAAAAAAATCTGAAAATGAATATTTTACATTCAAATTTCAGATCCACGGAAATAGCATTAAGACTCAAAATCGAAAACAACCAAACCTCTGGATCATAAGTTAAATTACTATAAATAAACTATTATAAATTCACATAAGTCGCATGAAACTAAAACCCCAACAATACGAATAATGTAAACCAGCAGAGAGATCAGTATATCGAAGTTGACAAAGGGATCAACAGGAGTATTTGTGAAAACTAGAGTATTGCGGAAATGGAAGAACAAAGACTACAGGAAAAAAAATGCTGGAGAAAACTTTTCATTAGAACTATTATCCTTTACTATAAAAGGGATAGAATTTCTTGCAATCCTATTGGTCCATAATTTTTAAAAAAGAAAATGTTTTCATTTTTGTATGGACCTCATGTTCTTTGTGTGAATTAATTAATTGCTCCATTATTTTCCATTTAATTAATTTCTCATAAGTTTAAATTCAAAAATATAAGAGACCTTTACTTTGTAAAATTTATGCTAAGTTGTTAACTACTATTAAAATCAACATGTAAAAAAAGTCATGAAAATTAAATCAACCTCCATTCAAATCAAGATGTATCTATTTAAAAAAAAATCATTAATAATACCATTATTAAACTAAGAAATTAAAATATAATAATATCATCAATTAACTAAACAAATCTTTAAAAACTTATAAATTCACATCAACTACATGTATACGTTAGAATACAAGTGGAGAGTCCTTATGCGAGAATGATTTGTGTGTTAATGTGACCAGATTTCAAACTTAAGGTGCTAATTACCACTCACACGGTAAATAAGAAACAATAATTATTCAATAAAATCATTATGAAAAACCGTTTAAATTTTTACTAACAAATGACTAATGAGTAAACCCGTGCAATTATGCACGGGTATAAAACTAGTATTATATACATTATAAAACTAGATTATTTGTATTTTGACTACAAGAATTTTTAGTATGTTGAAAAAAATAGTTGTTCTTTCAATTCTCATCATGATGTTAATTATGTCATGTGGTAAGTTTTAAATTATGGTCTCTTTTATCTTCATATTTTATGTTAAAATGTAAATAAGTGTAAGTCTCATATGACACCATTTACCGAAACCGTCTTATCATAAATCGTCTCATCATATATATAATTAACTACTTTAGAACCCGTACAAAAGTTATGTATAAATGTATTACATATTTTAAGGTGTAAACATTATTATATAAAATTATAAAAAAATTGATACAAATATATAATTATGAAACATAGTTAGGTAACTAAATAAGCTTAACAATGATTGATTAATTAATTAATTAATTAATTAATAGTTTGACGAGTTACTATTTTACCTGAAAGACAAATTCTAACTCAATGAGATATAATGACACTATCGAGACATTATTGACTCAATTTTGAACTAAATAAATAAAATACTCATAAACTACTTTTGTACTTGTATAACAAAGTATTTACATGATGATATTTCATTTATTGAGTAATTTATGAGAATGTTTGATATTTCATTTAAGACCAGCCCAAAACTCGAGGGACAGGACAGAGATCCGCCACTGGTGGTGGTAAAAACTTAATTTAGTATAAGTCTCATATAAAACCGTTTATCATGGAATGTTTCATAAGAGCTTTTAAAATGGGTGTCAAGTCATTAGTTGGATTATTGATACGAATATATATAAATCCGTCTTGAATAAGAATTTATCATTTCCACTCATCATCTGAATTTAAGTTTATTTTATCTATTTTTCGATGTTTATTTACAATAATTACTCCATCTATGCATTTTCATTAGTTCTTCTTTAATAAAAATATATTATATATTATATATCCGTTTTAAAATTAATTGAAAAATAATATATTTATATTTATTTATTTTTAATTTAAAATTGATATACCCGTTTTAAAAATAGGGGCAAGGAAGACGGATATTGGAAGAAAAGCTGTGAAGGTGCCAAATGGCGCAACTTGTATTGAGTATTCACTATTTTGCACACCGCAAGATTGTCAATTTGATTGTGGTCGTTCACGCAAAGGTCGATGTACTAATCCTAACCTTTGTTGTTGTATCTAAAAATTGTTGATGTAATTCAAGAAATAATAAAGATTTCGAATTATTGAGGTGGAAAGAGTAATATTAGAAGTGGTTTGTTGAATTCTATTGTTTATGAAACGGATTTTTTATATTGTTTTTAATTTATTAATCGAGGATTGCACAATTATATCGGGAAATGGGAATTCATGTTCGACCAAAAAAATATATATTCGATTTTGTATAACGATTGTGTAGCCCAATTGGAATTCTCGTTATATATCCTTTGTCACGATTATTTATTTGTTTTTTTTTATTCTTTGCGAAAGGTACTTTAATCAAAGTTAAATAAATAATGAAACGGAGAAAATATATATGAGTACATGATCAACAAAAAAGTTATTTTTACGGAATCAAACCCCGTCCTTTTAAAAAGATGGTTTCAATTTCAGCTAAACCGAGTTGCTATTTCCCGCATTTTGAACATTGATACACAAAAAACAACACTACTACAGTATTTGGCATCGGTTTTAAAACCGATGCCAAAACCGATGCCAAAACCTTCATATTGAAACCTTAGCTATGGGAGGTACATGCACGGTCTCAAACTTAACCTTATTTGGACATGAGAGTTACATGCACCAAGTAAACTCTACTAGCATTATTAAGAATTTACATTTATTTTATTTCCCGTTCATAAAATAAAATAAATATAAATTATTTACTGAGACATAGGAAGTAATACCGATCCTATTGTATGTAAATGTTGTTAAGATACCGATCCTATTATAAAATTTGGTCCATTTGGTCTGGATCGAACCGGATCGAGGACCGAAACTTGAAAATATGAGGACCGAGGATCAGACCAACTTAATTCGGTTCAGGTTTAGTCCAACCCAAATTGTCCGGTCCGATCCATTTTTCATGTCCGGACCTAAATTTACTCATCCCTTAATACAGGCATGGTCAATTTTGCAAGGTCAAGGTTAGATAGTTTGTCTTAAGATAAATATTTTCGTTTTATCACTAAAAATGAAATAAATACTACCACGTAATGCTAGTAGGAACAAATTTTTGGGTACTTTTTAAACAATTTGTCTAAATTAAAGGCTATGTACTTAACCCGTTTTTACTATAAAATGAATATGAATATACTCCGTCTAATAATGATTTTTTTTAATTTTTTTTGAAACAATTATCTTTTATGAGAATGGCTATTTGTTATTTTGTGGTAGTTTGTACCGAGTGAACTATTTAATTAGAATGAACTATTTAATTGAGATGTATATTGTATAAGAGTATATATTTTTGAGTTTATGATTGTATAAGAGTATCGTATAAGAGTATACAACTAGATGTATATTGTATATAAGTATCGTATACTTATGATGCATTTAATTGAACTTATTTATATATTTTTCGAGCTTTTAAACTATTTTGAGTTATATTTAAATTTTTACATTAAAATAAAAATATATTTGAACTTATATCGATCTATTATGTTTTAGTTGTATAATGATTTTCTAAACTCAATATTTTGTAAAGAAGTTCATAAACTTTTACGATATAGCTCATATTTTTTCGACCAGAGCTCGAAATTTCTATTAAAAAGTTCAAAATATGTACAATTAATTCTATACATCTGGTGTATAATTCACTCGTTGTAAAAAATATGTAATAGCGGAACAAATTAAGTTAAGAGATCAATTTTTGAATGAGAATTTATTTTATTTGACTTTTATAAATTTGTATCCAATTAAACTTGAAATAATATTTTAATTTAAAAATATAAAAACAGTGAACTAACTTTCAACTAGGAAAGTTAGTTATATACTTAACATATAATATAAAAGTCTTATAACTTTTTATTAATGAAATAATATTTTAATTTAAAGAATATCGAAATATTGAACTAACTTTCAACTAGGAAAGTTAGTTATATACCTAACCATCAATTGGGAGAAATTTAGTTGGCGTTAGTAAGATTATTCACTATATATTAGTGTAACACCCGTGAAAAATCACGGGGTTGTGTACACTTACTTTTAAAGATGACAAAGACAAATTCATTTCATTATATAACAATTCTATTTATTCGAACAAATTGATTTTTAACGGAGTTGTTTTGCATATAAGATATGTTCGGTCAAAAGATGAATTTCCTGGTACACTAATTTTCGAATATCTGTTACCAATGATGGAAATATTTGGATTAATTATGATAACATGAATGAATAAGATATATAAGAAAAAAACAATAAACGATTAAAAAAAAGATTAAATAATTAATAATGATTAATTTGGAAAGTTATCGTATTTGCTGAATTGGTGACAAAACTTAAGTTGACGGACAAATAGGATGAATAAAATAACTAATCAGGTAGAAATCTAAATTAAATGGGTGTATTAAAATTCGATAATCTAGGACAAAAATTACAGTTTCTCGAAAACCTCCTTGTAAACAACATTTGCTGATGTAAAAAATATGGACTAATAAAATAAAAAATTACCTTGACATAATAATTAATGAAAAATGAAGATATAATAATTAATGAGAAAAATCAATTACTGGATGATGGATAAAGATGAGTTAGAAAAATAGGGAAGAAGTTACATAAAAAAGGAAAATGGAGAAAAATGAGATTATAGACTTTTTTTTCAAAAATAATTAAGAAAAAGACTAAAATAACCCCGATGTACAATAACATTGTACATCTGGTGGTATAGTCCAGGAACTGTATAATTAGGATATTATGTTACCTTAATTCAGATTCAAAAATATTAACAATCATTAACATAATTTCAGCTATGGAATATATTACTCCCACATTTTCCAAAATACCATAGGAGCTATATTATATTCTTCGTAATGCCACATTAATATATTTGTCAATCATCATGGATCACTAAGAAAGTAATTGATTAAATAAAATAAAATTCTTTACAATGCATGGTTCACGATAGTTTGACAGTGGTATTAGACATGCCTTCGGTTCTATTTGGTAAATCTAATTGAAAATTGTAGTTGAAAATTGAAATATTAACTCAAATAGAATAAGCTAGAAAAATAATAGACATATTTGGTGTACCCGTCATTAAATCTGTCATTTTTTGTACCCGTCATTAAATAATACGATTATGTATCATACGAAATATTTCTATATATTCTCTAAATAATTAATATTCTCTAAATAATTGTTTAGAGAATATAAAAGGCAAATTAGAAAATCTGACTTGTTTTACGTTGTCTTTTTTGATAGATAAAACACCTTTTTTAAATCAATTAGGAAATCTGACTTGTCAAATTTCAAAGTATTATATTTTTCGGAAAAATTGTTTTGTGAGGGTGAATGTGACTATGTGAGGGCGTCATATTTTTATTAAAATTTAAATTAACCCAATTTAATAAGGTATTGTTACATTCTTAAATTAACCCGTCATATTTTGTACGAATTTGAAACTATGTGGCAAAATAAGTTAATGGTGAAAAATAGAGGATTCGATAAAAAGTATTTTATATTTGCTAACCATTAAAGACAACTTTATTAGTTCACAACGTAATTATCTTCAATGATTCTCGAACTTTATATTCACCTAATTAACCCCTAATTATGTTCAATGATATTCTTAATTTATATTTTCAGACCATTAAAGGCAACTTTATTTATTATATTCTCTAAATAATTCGAGAATCATTTTGTGAGTCGGATTCTTGAAATTTCAAATTTAATTTGGTATGAAAACGTTACATTACAACCCATTAATTGAAAATATGGGTGCAAATTCCATATTTAATAATGGCTGACTTGTTAAGAATGATTTTTCAAAATCGTAAGGATTTAATTGGCTGATGAAAACTTGTTTTGTGTGGGTGAATGTGAGGGTGTGTAAGGCCTAATGCTATTACCAGTTACCACATATGCCATATATTCATAATTCCAATATTCTTTTATAGTAATAATGATGATAGGTAGGGAATTATGGTAAACAACCGTGATTGGTAGGGAATATATATGGAATATTTAGAATTTGTTATTGGTATAATCTGATTGGTTGTTATTAGTATAATATTATAATATTTATAATATTTAGGGAATCTCAGTATAATATTTAGGGAATCTTGGAATGATTATAATAATAATAATAATAATATTATAATATTATAATACATAAAAATATATGACTTGGCATAAATTGAGAGTTCTCATTGGTCTACGAAACTGATTTTTGTGAGAGTGAATGTGGGTGAGCGAAAGAGTGAACGGTGGAATATTAGCGCGCCACGTATGCAGTTATACATTCTTCTTTTATAGTAATAATGATGATATTTAGTTGGCGTTAGTCAGATTAGTCAGATTATTCACTATATATATTAACAAAATTACATCATTAATAATATTAACAATATATATTAATTAGTTCTCATTCATTATATATCTATATCCACAAATTACTATACATAATTAATATTTAGGGCTTGTTTGGTTACCCATTAAAATCATGGGATGTTGAACTTTCCGGAAAGTGTAAAATTATGTTGTTGTTTGGTTGCCAATATCCTCGGAAGTTGAACTTCCCACATGAATTTACTTCCTCCATTATATGGGAAGTTACTCACCAAGTCCCCCCTTGGTCAATAGAACTTCCCGCATGAATTAACTTCCCATATGCGAACCAAACACTTTTTGCGAATTCTGATTTTGAAGTTCCCGGGAACTTTAATTCCCTTATGTCAACCAAACAAGCCCTTAATCTATCTCTATAAAAGGGATAGATTTTCTAGCCTTCTCATTGGTTCCTGCTTTTTAGGGAACTATGGCCCCACCATTTTCAACTCTGATTTAATTTCTCTGATCACGAAACACTTCTATTCCATATATATTCCCTCTATTCCGTAATTTCATACTGTTCCGTAATTAATTTTAATCCGTCCATTATTCCGTACTGTTCCGTAATTAATTTTAATCCGTCCATAATTCTGTATTATGTTCCGTAATTAATTCTAATCCGTCCATAAATCCGTATTCTGTTCCGTAATTAATTTTAATCCGTAATCTACAATTTCGTATTCTGATATTACCTGATTACTATTACTATTTCTATTTCTATTTACTTAATCGTTTATGTCCGTAACTAATTTTAATCCGTAATTCCATAAAATACGATAATTCAGAAATAAAATGCAACACACAAAAAATTACAAACTGCACAAATAATCAGTCCTAAAATTAAATTACATTTTATTTTCCAACAAAATAAAATACAAATTACAATTTCAAACAAGATTAAATACTATATAGTATATACAACGATACAATATATAAAAATCCCGTATGCTGAAAAAAAACAAAAAACCCTGCACCAAAAACCGTCCGATATTATCAAACTATCACATTACGCTAATACCATCATAAAAAATAAAACAAGAATACAGTATCAGTTTAAAAAAATAAATTTTATTGCTATATTTGGGGATCAGAAATTTGAAAATTATACAGTATCAACCCAAAGAATATTATTTAAATTCAAAAAAAATCTGAAAATGAATATTTTACATTCAAATTTCAGATCCACGGAAATAGCATTAAGACTCAAAATCGAAAACAACCAAACCTCTGGATCATAAGTTAAATTACTATAAATAAACTATTATAAATTCACATAAGTCGCATGAAACTAAAACCCCAACAATACGAATAATGTAAACCAGCAGAGAGATCAGTATATCGAAGTTGACAAAGGGATCAACAGGAGTATTTGTGAAAACTAGAGTATTGCGGAAATGGAAGAACAAAGACTACAGGAAAAAAAATGCTGGAGAAAACTTTTCATTAGAACTATTATCCTTTACTATAAAAGGGATAGAATTTCTTGCAATCCTATTGGTCCATAATTTTTAAAAAAGAAAATGTTTTCATTTTTGTATGGACCTCATGTTCTTTGTGTGAATTAATTAATTGCTCCATTATTTTCCATTTAATTAATTTCTCATAAGTTTAAATTCAAAAATATAAGAGACCTTTACTTTGTAAAATTTATGCTAAGTTGTTAACTACTATTAAAATCAACATGTAAAAAAAGTCATGAAAATTAAATCAACCTCCATTCAAATCAAGATGTATCTATTTAAAAAAAAATCATTAATAATACCATTATTAAACTAAGAAATTAAAATATAATAATATCATCAATTAACTAAACAAATCTTTAAAAACTTATAAATTCACATCAACTACATGTATACGTTAGAATACAAGTGGAGAGTCCTTATGCGAGAATGATTTGTGTGTTAATGTGACCAGATTTCAAACTTAAGGTGCTAATTACCACTCACACGGTAAATAAGAAACAATAATTATTCAATAAAATCATTATGAAAAACCGTTTAAATTTTTACTAACAAATGACTAATGAGTAAACCCGTGCAATTATGCACGGGTATAAAACTAGTATTATATACATTATAAAACTAGATTATTTGTATTTTGACTACAAGAATTTTTAGTATGTTGAAAAAAATAGTTGTTCTTTCAATTCTCATCATGATGTTAATTATGTCATGTGGTAAGTTTTAAATTATGGTCTCTTTTATCTTCATATTTTATGTTAAAATGTAAATAAGTGTAAGTCTCATATGACACCATTTACCGAAACCGTCTTATCATAAATCGTCTCATCATATATATAATTAACTACTTTAGAACCCGTACAAAAGTTATGTATAAATGTATTACATATTTTAAGGTGTAAACATTATTATATAAAATTATAAAAAAATTGATACAAATATATAATTATGAAACATAGTTAGGTAACTAAATAAGCTTAACAATGATTGATTAATTAATTAATTAATTAATTAATAGTTTGACGAGTTACTATTTTACCTGAAAGACAAATTCTAACTCAATGAGATATAATGACACTATCGAGACATTATTGACTCAATTTTGAACTAAATAAATAAAATACTCATAAACTACTTTTGTACTTGTATAACAAAGTATTTACATGATGATATTTCATTTATTGAGTAATTTATGAGAATGTTTGATATTTCATTTAAGACCAGCCCAAAACTCGAGGGACAGGACAGAGATCCGCCACTGGTGGTGGTAAAAACTTAATTTAGTATAAGTCTCATATAAAACCGTTTATCATGGAATGTTTCATAAGAGCTTTTAAAATGGGTGTCAAGTCATTAGTTGGATTATTGATACGAATATATATAAATCCGTCTTGAATAAGAATTTATCATTTCCACTCATCATCTGAATTTAAGTTTATTTTATCTATTTTTCGATGTTTATTTACAATAATTACTCCATCTATGCATTTTCATTAGTTCTTCTTTAATAAAAATATATTATATATTATATATCCGTTTTAAAATTAATTGAAAAATAATATATTTATATTTATTTATTTTTAATTTAAAATTGATATACCCGTTTTAAAAATAGGGGCAAGGAAGACGGATATTGGAAGAAAAGCTGTGAAGGTGCCAAATGGCGCAACTTGTATTGAGTATTCACTATTTTGCACACCGCAAGATTGTCAATTTGATTGTGGTCGTTCACGCAAAGGTCGATGTACTAATCCTAACCTTTGTTGTTGTATCTAAAAATTGTTGATGTAATTCAAGAAATAATAAAGATTTCGAATTATTGAGGTGGAAAGAGTAATATTAGAAGTGGTTTGTTGAATTCTATTGTTTATGAAACGGATTTTTTATATTGTTTTTAATTTATTAATCGAGGATTGCACAATTATATCGGGAAATGGGAATTCATGTTCGACCAAAAAAATATATATTCGATTTTGTATAACGATTGTGTAGCCCAATTGGAATTCTCGTTATATATCCTTTGTCACGATTATTTATTTGTTTTTTTTTATTCTTTGCGAAAGGTACTTTAATCAAAGTTAAATAAATAATGAAACGGAGAAAATATATATGAGTACATGATCAACAAAAAAGTTATTTTTACGGAATCAAACCCCGTCCTTTTAAAAAGATGGTTTCAATTTCAGCTAAACCGAGTTGCTATTTCCCGCATTTTGAACATTGATACACAAAAAACAACACTACTACAGTATTTGGCATCGGTTTTAAAACCGATGCCAAAACCGATGCCAAAACCTTCATATTGAAACCTTAGCTATGGGAGGTACATGCACGGTCTCAAACTTAACCTTATTTGGACATGAGAGTTACATGCACCAAGTAAACTCTACTAGCATTATTAAGAATTTACATTTATTTTATTTCCCGTTCATAAAATAAAATAAATATAAATTATTTACTGAGACATAGGAAGTAATACCGATCCTATTGTATGTAAATGTTGTTAAGATACCGATCCTATTATAAAATTTGGTCCATTTGGTCTGGATCGAACCGGATCGAGGACCGAAACTTGAAAATATGAGGACCGAGGATCAGACCAACTTAATTCGGTTCAGGTTTAGTCCAACCCAAATTGTCCGGTCCGATCCATTTTTCATGTCCGGACCTAAATTTACTCATCCCTTAATACAGGCATGGTCAATTTTGCAAGGTCAAGGTTAGATAGTTTGTCTTAAGATAAATATTTTCGTTTTATCACTAAAAATGAAATAAATACTACCACGTAATGCTAGTAGGAACAAATTTTTGGGTACTTTTTAAACAATTTGTCTAAATTAAAGGCTATGTACTTAACCCGTTTTTACTATAAAATGAATATGAATATACTCCGTCTAATAATGATTTTTTTTAATTTTTTTTGAAACAATTATCTTTTATGAGAATGGCTATTTGTTATTTTGTGGTAGTTTGTACCGAGTGAACTATTTAATTAGAATGAACTATTTAATTGAGATGTATATTGTATAAGAGTATATATTTTTGAGTTTATGATTGTATAAGAGTATCGTATAAGAGTATACAACTAGATGTATATTGTATATAAGTATCGTATACTTATGATGCATTTAATTGAACTTATTTATATATTTTTCGAGCTTTTAAACTATTTTGAGTTATATTTAAATTTTTACATTAAAATAAAAATATATTTGAACTTATATCGATCTATTATGTTTTAGTTGTATAATGATTTTCTAAACTCAATATTTTGTAAAGAAGTTCATAAACTTTTACGATATAGCTCATATTTTTTCGACCAGAGCTCGAAATTTCTATTAAAAAGTTCAAAATATGTACAATTAATTCTATACATCTGGTGTATAATTCACTCGTTGTAAAAAATATGTAATAGCGGAACAAATTAAGTTAAGAGATCAATTTTTGAATGAGAATTTATTTTATTTGACTTTTATAAATTTGTATCCAATTAAACTTGAAATAATATTTTAATTTAAAAATATAAAAACAGTGAACTAACTTTCAACTAGGAAAGTTAGTTATATACTTAACATATAATATAAAAGTCTTATAACTTTTTATTAATGAAATAATATTTTAATTTAAAGAATATCGAAATATTGAACTAACTTTCAACTAGGAAAGTTAGTTATATACCTAACCATCAATTGGGAGAAATTTAGTTGGCGTTAGTAAGATTATTCACTATATATTAGTGTAACACCCGTGAAAAATCACGGGGTTGTGTACACTTACTTTTAAAGATGACAAAGACAAATTCATTTCATTATATAACAATTCTATTTATTCGAACAAATTGATTTTTAACGGAGTTGTTTTGCATATAAGATATGTTCGGTCAAAAGATGAATTTCCTGGTACACTAATTTTCGAATATCTGTTACCAATGATGGAAATATTTGGATTAATTATGATAACATGAATGAATAAGATATATAAGAAAAAAACAATAAACGATTAAAAAAAAGATTAAATAATTAATAATGATTAATTTGGAAAGTTATCGTATTTGCTGAATTGGTGACAAAACTTAAGTTGACGGACAAATAGGATGAATAAAATAACTAATCAGGTAGAAATCTAAATTAAATGGGTGTATTAAAATTCGATAATCTAGGACAAAAATTACAGTTTCTCGAAAACCTCCTTGTAAACAACATTTGCTGATGTAAAAAATATGGACTAATAAAATAAAAAATTACCTTGACATAATAATTAATGAAAAATGAAGATATAATAATTAATGAGAAAAATCAATTACTGGATGATGGATAAAGATGAGTTAGAAAAATAGGGAAGAAGTTACATAAAAAAGGAAAATGGAGAAAAATGAGATTATAGACTTTTTTTTCAAAAATAATTAAGAAAAAGACTAAAATAACCCCGATGTACAATAACATTGTACATCTGGTGGTATAGTCCAGGAACTGTATAATTAGGATATTATGTTACCTTAATTCAGATTCAAAAATATTAACAATCATTAACATAATTTCAGCTATGGAATATATTACTCCCACATTTTCCAAAATACCATAGGAGCTATATTATATTCTTCGTAATGCCACATTAATATATTTGTCAATCATCATGGATCACTAAGAAAGTAATTGATTAAATAAAATAAAATTCTTTACAATGCATGGTTCACGATAGTTTGACAGTGGTATTAGACATGCCTTCGGTTCTATTTGGTAAATCTAATTGAAAATTGTAGTTGAAAATTGAAATATTAACTCAAATAGAATAAGCTAGAAAAATAATAGACATATTTGGTGTACCCGTCATTAAATCTGTCATTTTTTGTACCCGTCATTAAATAATACGATTATGTATCATACGAAATATTTCTATATATTCTCTAAATAATTAATATTCTCTAAATAATTGTTTAGAGAATATAAAAGGCAAATTAGAAAATCTGACTTGTTTTACGTTGTCTTTTTTGATAGATAAAACACCTTTTTTAAATCAATTAGGAAATCTGACTTGTCAAATTTCAAAGTATTATATTTTTCGGAAAAATTGTTTTGTGAGGGTGAATGTGACTATGTGAGGGCGTCATATTTTTATTAAAATTTAAATTAACCCAATTTAATAAGGTATTGTTACATTCTTAAATTAACCCGTCATATTTTGTACGAATTTGAAACTATGTGGCAAAATAAGTTAATGGTGAAAAATAGAGGATTCGATAAAAAGTATTTTATATTTGCTAACCATTAAAGACAACTTTATTAGTTCACAACGTAATTATCTTCAATGATTCTCGAACTTTATATTCACCTAATTAACCCCTAATTATGTTCAATGATATTCTTAATTTATATTTTCAGACCATTAAAGGCAACTTTATTTATTATATTCTCTAAATAATTCGAGAATCATTTTGTGAGTCGGATTCTTGAAATTTCAAATTTAATTTGGTATGAAAACGTTACATTACAACCCATTAATTGAAAATATGGGTGCAAATTCCATATTTAATAATGGCTGACTTGTTAAGAATGATTTTTCAAAATCGTAAGGATTTAATTGGCTGATGAAAACTTGTTTTGTGTGGGTGAATGTGAGGGTGTGTAAGGCCTAATGCTATTACCAGTTACCACATATGCCATATATTCATAATTCCAATATTCTTTTATAGTAATAATGATGATAGGTAGGGAATTATGGTAAACAACCGTGATTGGTAGGGAATATATATGGAATATTTAGAATTTGTTATTGGTATAATCTGATTGGTTGTTATTAGTATAATATTATAATATTTATAATATTTAGGGAATCTCAGTATAATATTTAGGGAATCTTGGAATGATTATAATAATAATAATAATAATATTATAATATTATAATACATAAAAATATATGACTTGGCATAAATTGAGAGTTCTCATTGGTCTACGAAACTGATTTTTGTGAGAGTGAATGTGGGTGAGCGAAAGAGTGAACGGTGGAATATTAGCGCGCCACGTATGCAGTTATACATTCTTCTTTTATAGTAATAATGATGATATTTAGTTGGCGTTAGTCAGATTAGTCAGATTATTCACTATATATATTAACAAAATTACATCATTAATAATATTAACAATATATATTAATTAGTTCTCATTCATTATATATCTATATCCACAAATTACTATACATAATTAATATTTAGGGCTTGTTTGGTTACCCATTAAAATCATGGGATGTTGAACTTTCCGGAAAGTGTAAAATTATGTTGTTGTTTGGTTGCCAATATCCTCGGAAGTTGAACTTCCCACATGAATTTACTTCCTCCATTATATGGGAAGTTACTCACCAAGTCCCCCCTTGGTCAATAGAACTTCCCGCATGAATTAACTTCCCATATGCGAACCAAACACTTTTTGCGAATTCTGATTTTGAAGTTCCCGGGAACTTTAATTCCCTTATGTCAACCAAACAAGCCCTTAATCTATCTCTATAAAAGGGATAGATTTTCTAGCCTTCTCATTGGTTCCTGCTTTTTAGGGAACTATGGCCCCACCATTTTCAACTCTGATTTAATTTCTCTGATCACGAAACACTTCTATTCCATATATATTCCCTCTATTCCGTAATTTCATACTGTTCCGTAATTAATTTTAATCCGTCCATTATTCCGTACTGTTCCGTAATTAATTTTAATCCGTCCATAATTCTGTATTATGTTCCGTAATTAATTCTAATCCGTCCATAAATCCGTATTCTGTTCCGTAATTAATTTTAATCCGTAATCTACAATTTCGTATTCTGATATTACCTGATTACTATTACTATTTCTATTTCTATTTACTTAATCGTTTATGTCCGTAACTAATTTTAATCCGTAATTCCATAAAATACGATAATTCAGAAATAAAATGCAACACACAAAAAATTACAAACTGCACAAATAATCAGTCCTAAAATTAAATTACATTTTATTTTCCAACAAAATAAAATACAAATTACAATTTCAAACAAGATTAAATACTATATAGTATATACAACGATACAATATATAAAAATCCCGTATGCTGAAAAAAAACAAAAAACCCTGCACCAAAAACCGTCCGATATTATCAAACTATCACATTACGCTAATACCATCATAAAAAATAAAACAAGAATACAGTATCAGTTTAAAAAAATAAATTTTATTGCTATATTTGGGGATCAGAAATTTGAAAATTATACAGTATCAACCCAAAGAATATTATTTAAATTCAAAAAAAAATCTGAAAATGAATATTTTACATTCAAATTTCAGATCCACGGAAATAGCATTAAGACTCAAAATCGAAAACAACCAAACCTCTGGATCATAAGTTAAATTACTATAAATAAACTATTATAAATTCACATAAGTCGCATGAAACTAAAACCCCAACAATACGAATAATGTAAACCAGCAGAGAGATCAGTATATCGAAGTTGACAAAGGGATCAACAGGAGTATTTGTGAAAACTAGAGTATTGCGGAAATGGAAGAACAAAGACTACAGGAAAAAAAATGCTGGAGAAAACTTTTCATTAGAACTATTATCCTTTACTATAAAAGGGATAGAATTTCTTGCAATCCTATTGGTCCATAATTTTTAAAAAAGAAAATGTTTTCATTTTTGTATGGACCTCATGTTCTTTGTGTGAATTAATTAATTGCTCCATTATTTTCCATTTAATTAATTTCTCATAAGTTTAAATTCAAAAATATAAGAGACCTTTACTTTGTAAAATTTATGCTAAGTTGTTAACTACTATTAAAATCAACATGTAAAAAAAGTCATGAAAATTAAATCAACCTCCATTCAAATCAAGATGTATCTATTTAAAAAAAAATCATTAATAATACCATTATTAAACTAAGAAATTAAAATATAATAATATCATCAATTAACTAAACAAATCTTTAAAAACTTATAAATTCACATCAACTACATGTATACGTTAGAATACAAGTGGAGAGTCCTTATGCGAGAATGATTTGTGTGTTAATGTGACCAGATTTCAAACTTAAGGTGCTAATTACCACTCACACGGTAAATAAGAAACAATAATTATTCAATAAAATCATTATGAAAAACCGTTTAAATTTTTACTAACAAATGACTAATGAGTAAACCCGTGCAATTATGCACGGGTATAAAACTAGTATTATATACATTATAAAACTAGATTATTTGTATTTTGACTACAAGAATTTTTAGTATGTTGAAAAAAATAGTTGTTCTTTCAATTCTCATCATGATGTTAATTATGTCATGTGGTAAGTTTTAAATTATGGTCTCTTTTATCTTCATATTTTATGTTAAAATGTAAATAAGTGTAAGTCTCATATGACACCATTTACCGAAACCGTCTTATCATAAATCGTCTCATCATATATATAATTAACTACTTTAGAACCCGTACAAAAGTTATGTATAAATGTATTACATATTTTAAGGTGTAAACATTATTATATAAAATTATAAAAAAATTGATACAAATATATAATTATGAAACATAGTTAGGTAACTAAATAAGCTTAACAATGATTGATTAATTAATTAATTAATTAATTAATAGTTTGACGAGTTACTATTTTACCTGAAAGACAAATTCTAACTCAATGAGATATAATGACACTATCGAGACATTATTGACTCAATTTTGAACTAAATAAATAAAATACTCATAAACTACTTTTGTACTTGTATAACAAAGTATTTACATGATGATATTTCATTTATTGAGTAATTTATGAGAATGTTTGATATTTCATTTAAGACCAGCCCAAAACTCGAGGGACAGGACAGAGATCCGCCACTGGTGGTGGTAAAAACTTAATTTAGTATAAGTCTCATATAAAACCGTTTATCATGGAATGTTTCATAAGAGCTTTTAAAATGGGTGTCAAGTCATTAGTTGGATTATTGATACGAATATATATAAATCCGTCTTGAATAAGAATTTATCATTTCCACTCATCATCTGAATTTAAGTTTATTTTATCTATTTTTCGATGTTTATTTACAATAATTACTCCATCTATGCATTTTCATTAGTTCTTCTTTAATAAAAATATATTATATATTATATATCCGTTTTAAAATTAATTGAAAAATAATATATTTATATTTATTTATTTTTAATTTAAAATTGATATACCCGTTTTAAAAATAGGGGCAAGGAAGACGGATATTGGAAGAAAAGCTGTGAAGGTGCCAAATGGCGCAACTTGTATTGAGTATTCACTATTTTGCACACCGCAAGATTGTCAATTTGATTGTGGTCGTTCACGCAAAGGTCGATGTACTAATCCTAACCTTTGTTGTTGTATCTAAAAATTGTTGATGTAATTCAAGAAATAATAAAGATTTCGAATTATTGAGGTGGAAAGAGTAATATTAGAAGTGGTTTGTTGAATTCTATTGTTTATGAAACGGATTTTTTATATTGTTTTTAATTTATTAATCGAGGATTGCACAATTATATCGGGAAATGGGAATTCATGTTCGACCAAAAAAATATATATTCGATTTTGTATAACGATTGTGTAGCCCAATTGGAATTCTCGTTATATATCCTTTGTCACGATTATTTATTTGTTTTTTTTTATTCTTTGCGAAAGGTACTTTAATCAAAGTTAAATAAATAATGAAACGGAGAAAATATATATGAGTACATGATCAACAAAAAAGTTATTTTTACGGAATCAAACCCCGTCCTTTTAAAAAGATGGTTTCAATTTCAGCTAAACCGAGTTGCTATTTCCCGCATTTTGAACATTGATACACAAAAAACAACACTACTACAGTATTTGGCATCGGTTTTAAAACCGATGCCAAAACCGATGCCAAAACCTTCATATTGAAACCTTAGCTATGGGAGGTACATGCACGGTCTCAAACTTAACCTTATTTGGACATGAGAGTTACATGCACCAAGTAAACTCTACTAGCATTATTAAGAATTTACATTTATTTTATTTCCCGTTCATAAAATAAAATAAATATAAATTATTTACTGAGACATAGGAAGTAATACCGATCCTATTGTATGTAAATGTTGTTAAGATACCGATCCTATTATAAAATTTGGTCCATTTGGTCTGGATCGAACCGGATCGAGGACCGAAACTTGAAAATATGAGGACCGAGGATCAGACCAACTTAATTCGGTTCAGGTTTAGTCCAACCCAAATTGTCCGGTCCGATCCATTTTTCATGTCCGGACCTAAATTTACTCATCCCTTAATACAGGCATGGTCAATTTTGCAAGGTCAAGGTTAGATAGTTTGTCTTAAGATAAATATTTTCGTTTTATCACTAAAAATGAAATAAATACTACCACGTAATGCTAGTAGGAACAAATTTTTGGGTACTTTTTAAACAATTTGTCTAAATTAAAGGCTATGTACTTAACCCGTTTTTACTATAAAATGAATATGAATATACTCCGTCTAATAATGATTTTTTTTAATTTTTTTTGAAACAATTATCTTTTATGAGAATGGCTATTTGTTATTTTGTGGTAGTTTGTACCGAGTGACCCAAAAGTGAAATGTTTTTATTAAACGGAGCTAGTGGTACAAGTATTTTCATATCAGCGTGTGAGATTTTTGAGACTTTTAAAATTCGAATGGGTTCGGCTAGTGTACAAGTATTTTATTAAATGGATACCTCGCTCATTGTTATAATCATTCTCAAGTAATGTTCATTACCGTATAATAATGAGTTGGGCTGCCTATTTTATAAAAAAAATCAATTTGGTAGGACGTTATCATTTTCTCGGACCTCTAAGGACGATCAATAATCTATTATTTTGTTTTATTGTTTATTTACATATTCATTATGAAAAGATTTGTTAGAATCGATTTTTATATTATTTTCATTTTTTGTAATATATAAAACTTAATTATCTTAGTTTTGTTTTTCTTATAATTTAAATATTTTAAATTACTTAAATTTGTATGTTATAATTTTCTTTTTTAACTATGTCTTAATTGTTTCATTTTAAACATGTCTTACAATGTTACTCTTATAAACATTATGTGTACTTAATAGCTTAAAGTTCTCAAACTTGAATGTTATAATTTCCGTATATATATATTTTAATATGTACAATGATATTATTATTTCTTTTTTATTTTTTATTTTTAAAAAGTACAATTGTTCGAATAAATAGAATTGCTATATAATAATAAGTAAAATTTATACAGTGGCGGACCTAGGAAATTGGAGCCGAGGGGGCACTAATTTTTTTAACGCGCATTTTTATGCGCGTCTAAGACTACATTTTTTAAATTTTTTCTCTAAATTAGTTATTATTATACACATAAAAGAATAAAAATAATAATAATTAGTCTTATAGATATTTTTTCAAAAAAATAAAGTCTTCTCTAAAATATTATAAATTTTAAATATATGTAAAAATAATATTTGTTTTGGTTAATATAACTAACATTAGTACTTAATTTAACAATAAACATAAGTGGTTCAACGGTTTAAAATTTGTTAATTCATCCCGAAGGTCATGCGTTCGAATCAAGCAATTTCTACATATATATTTGAACAAAGTGGGCTTGGGGCCCAAAAAAATATAAACTTAGTGAAATGTTTATAAGATACTTAATAAACTTTACAATATAACTCATATTTCTTCGACTAAAGCTCAAAATTTCTACTAAAAAACTCAAATATGTATAATTAATTGTATACATCTGGTGATATAATTCACTCATTGTAAAAAAATATGCAGTAGCGGAACAAATTAAGTTAAGAGATCAATTTTTAATTGAGAATTTATTTTATTTGACTTTTATAAATTTGTATCCAAATAAACTTAACATATAATATAAAAGTCTTATAACTTTTTATTAATGAAGTCATATTTTAATTTAAAAATATAAAAATAATGAACTAACTTTCCTGATTTCATTTTTAAATTAAAAATAACGCCCTTTTAAAATAAGATTTTTTAAATTACTCCCTTATATAATTTTTTTCTAAAATTACTCCCTTGAGATACATTTTTATTAAAAATTGCTTCAAAACTCCAATTTAGGTTACCTATTTCGTATGTTTTTGAACTTATTCCCCATTGTTATACCTTTCAAACTATAAATTAACTATGTTAGAAACGTAAATAATTCATAAACGTGTAGAATAAGTCACTTGAATTAGAGTTTTGAAGCAATTTTTGATAAAAATACATCTTAAGGGGGTAATTTTAGAAAAAATTTATATAAGGGAGTAATTTTAGAAAACTAAATTTTAAAAGGGAATTATTATTAATTTACTCTTTTAAAAATATAAAAATAATGAACTAACTTTCAACTAACCAGGAAAGTTAGTTATATACTTAATCATCAATTAGAAGAATTGTTGTTGGCCCTAGTTCGATTATTCACTATATATATATTATCAAAGTTACATCATTAATATTATTATTTCTCATTCATTATAAATTTATATCCACAAATTACATAATTAATATTTAATATTATATACATTAACAAAACTAGTTTATCTATATGTTGACTACAAAAATTTTTACAATGTTGAAGAAAATAGTGGTTCTTTCAATTCTCATCATGATGTTAATTATGTCATGTGGTAAGTTTTTAATTATGGTCTCTTTTATCTTCATATTTTTCATGTTAAAATGTAAATAAGTGTAAGTCTCATATGACACCATTTACCGAAACCGTCTTATCATAAATAGTCTCATCATATATATAATTAACTACTTTAGAACCCGTGCAAAAGTTATGTATAAATGTATTACATATTTTAAGGTGTAAACATTATTATATAAAATTATAAAAGAAATTGATACAAATATATAATTATGAAACATACTTAGGTAACTAAATAAGCTTAACAATGTCTACTATTACTACTACAAAGTACAGACTGAGGAGGGAGAGAGAGAAGAGAGTGTCAAAGCCTTCGAATCTTCATCTTTGAGCTATTTTTTCACTGTAAGTTTAACGATTTTGAACTAATTTTGTGATAATTGTTGTTTTCTGGAATTTTGTGTAATTATTGTGTATTTTAGCCAGATGTGTATTTAGGACTTATGGGAGGGGGTGCGGAAAATTAATATAATTACGAAAATTGCGAAATTATGTTTATATAATAAAAATTTAGTAAGTCTTGCTTGTGACGGGTCGCCATTTATAACGGATATTTTGTGAGATAAAATGGATAGAAAATGAGTTAGTGGAGAAAGGGGACCACATGGGAGAGAGAAAAAATGGATATTTTGTGAGATAAAACAGTATCCGTCGCAAGTTTGCGACGTATATACCCGTCGCAAATGAGAATTTGTGATAAAAATTTGGTTCTAGCAATATAGTTTACTAGTTTTGGTACACGTGAAATTCACGGGATTATATATATTGTCACCAACGTTGATGGTGTTTTGCAAATTCATATGTACGGTCGCACTAAGCTTTGATAACAAAACTAATCCGTAAGAAAAAAAATATGTTTTTATTAATCAATACCTACATTATCATAATACATAGTCAAAATTTATTTTCCACATTTTACTATACATTTGTAACGGATTATTAGTATTTTGCCACAAATATTGTTAGTTTATTAATGTTTTGCCACGATTATTGTTATTATCATTGACTTCAATTTTTTTTTGCTATGTAATTAATTCGACCTAAAAGAACTTTGTCAAAATAAAAAATTTCTAAATCTTTATTTGTAAATTATAATTTTGTTTGAATATTTTGTATATACTTTTGTTATTTTTCCATTTTATCCATGAATTTTTTTATTTTTTCTTAATGTATTGCCCCGTTAAAAATCAAAATTGTTCGAATAAATAGAATTGCTATATAATGAAATGAATTATCTTTCTCATCTTTAAAAATAAGTGTACACAACCCCGTGATTTTTCACAGGTGTTACACTAGTAACGACACTAAAAGCATACAAGCGGAATCTTCCGAAACTACTTTCCATAAAATACCCCAAACACGACACGTGTCCCATTTTTATGCCAAAACTACCCTTCATTCCCTCTCTATGTACTCACCCCTACTGTCAACTATTACTACTACAAAGTACAAACTGAGGAGGGAGAGAGAGAAGAGAGTGTCAAAGCCTTCGAATCTTCATCTTTGAGCTATTTTTTCACTGTAAGTTTAACGATTTTGAATTAATTTTGTGATAATTGTTGTTGTTTTCTGGAATTTTGGGTTGAATTTTGTGTAATTATTGTGTATTTTAGTTTTGAATCTTGTTAATTTCGTGATTTTCTTTTCTTTGCTACTGTCTTCTTCAAAGATTTTCCGTCTTAAAACAGCACCGATTCTACGGAGAATCAGTTCCACTCGAGTCAATCGATTCGGTCATGGCGAGTCTTAAGATCAAGAGCTGTCTGACAACCAAACAAAGCCTCGCTGACTATGCATGAGTCATCTTGAGCGTAAATGCTAAATTATCTGCAACAAAATCAGATGACATTGTAGTCGAAGGATCCTACGTTGGACGTAAGTTCATTGACGGTCTTAAATTATAACCTCATTGATTTTGATGGGTAGAAATTATAAACCAGTAATTAGAATCATTGATGCACTAGCTCCTAGCTAAATCGAAAGGCTAGGGTCTTGAAACATGATCAAACAAATCGGTTATTGTGCTCTGAATTGCAGAATAATAATTTCAACAATGTAATTTTGCAAATTTTCCGTAGTTGTAGGGCTATAGCTGATTAAAGGGTTTAACATTATTAGAATTGATAGAATTGATTGTTGGTTTCGGATCGTTGCAGTCGTCATCAAGTGGCCTGAAGACGTACATGAACAACATGTACACATTAGTTGCCAAATATAACAGCCGTTTTAATACCATGATCACATCAGTAAGCAATGAATTTCAGGTCGTTACAATGGGTTATTGGTTGCTTATTTTGTGATCGTTGCAGACTTGGAGTGATACGGTTGTTACGACACTTTTTTCTCTTTGTAGTTAACTTCACTAATCAACGGGTATGCATACATGATATATGTAGGCAGGTTTTGAATTTTTGTAATACAATATATATTATATATATATATATTATATATTATATATATTATATATTATATATTATACATATATTATATGTTGTATTAGTTTAATTCTTATATAAATAATTTGTATTACATAGAAACCTAAACGGCGTTTTATATTTAATGTATGTTAATTGTTGAATTTGCAGGACATGACAGCCACTCTTAGACAGTTCGGAAGCAATATTATCTTTTCAAATGGTTTAAGAGACCCTCTAAACTGCGTAGGGTAAGTCATTAAGTTACAATTACGCAAATAATAATATTTCGCTTCCAAAATCTGGCGTAATTTTATACTTAACATGTTAAACATTATACAGGGTACTTGAGGACATATCCAGTAGTATTCTTGCAATCAATACCAAGGAAGGTATGTATACAATATACCCGATCGATCATGAAACTAAATGACTGATTATACAATTACTAATCATACATGTTTATTCGGTGTTTCATTCTACAGGCTCTCATTGTCTAGACTTGACCTCGTCTCCGGACGATCCAAAATGGCTTGTTCTTCAACGACAAAAGGAGATGAAGGTATTTGCTCGTTGGATTGAGGCAGCGAAACATGCCAACAATGGATGCAAGTTTCCACCTAGCTGTATGACCGTATTATTACTCGCATTTAGTCTATTAGCAATTCACCAATACTTGATGTAATTTACAATGTCATGACTTCAAACATTAATCGTATCTCGACGCTTGTGTAATTATACAGTCGGCTCGCAACTAATTTATCGATCCAAAACCAATGGCTTTGCAAGCTTGTATGGTCTCTGCATCTAGGCCTTTGTTTCTGTCTGGTTTCTTAGTGTTTTTTATTTGTTTGGTCTATGTTTGGTTCTTCCATGTAAATTGTAATGGTTTAACGAGACTGGCCACGGGTGGTTCAAAACTGGCCCTCGGGCGGGTGATGTACACGGCCGAGTCATGGGTCTAGTGCATTTTTTCCTGTTTTTGACGGGTTAAGGGATGGTCGGGACCATTTTCTTCGACCCTAAACCGGACTGGCAATTCACGGGTTAAACCAGGTAGAGGGCTAGGTTGGTTGGGCCTTGAAAATATTGACCTGAGTGGCTGATCGGATCGGGTTGACCCATCCATTTGGCCAACTCTAGGATTAGCCCACATTAGTCGCCAAAAAAATCATACTTTTTATATTTTTATTTAGTATTATGAAATATAAAGTCCGAACTTTGTCATTCCACCATTTCACCAAAAAATGAACTCAACCTCTCATCGTATTTTGTCAAGCTCAACTCGGGCCCATCGTGGCTCATATAGTCATACCTAATCGTAACTAAGTCGATTTTAAGTATTAATAGAACAAGTTTATCTCAATTCTCGATTACACTAGTATTTCTTTATCGGCCTAACAATTAACGTGTTTGGTCCCTTTATTTATTAACTATCTAAGCGGAAAAAAAAACTATTAATTCTTTCTACATATTATAAAAATACATGCCATATGATGAAACAATAAAATTGGAAACATCACATTATCAATTAATTTTTTTTACAAAAGAACAATCTTCTTACATTATTAATTTAATGCGAGACCAGCCCATTAAGTGATTAAACAATAAACTCAACAATATAATTAACAATATAATTATTAAGTTAACTATTTTCACCAATTATAGAATAAGATAATCTCACGCCGTGAGACTGTGATTTTCAAAATTATTTATTTAATACTAATAAATAAGTTTTTTTTAGATCATCTCACACAAAAATTACTGAACTATTTTACTTGAGTGTGCATGTTAGGAGAATATGTCGTAACTTATGATTTACTATTCACTCATTTAATTGCGTTGAACGAATCAACTTAACTAAGATAAATGCATGTTACTCGCATTTCCAAGGTTTTTTAAAGTGAATTTGTGGTGGAGGATTAATTAAAACCCTATAAATAACCCACTTTATTTTCTACTGATAGAAAAACAAAAAAAAAGTGTGAGAGACAACCATTGTTTATATTTCAAAAACGCAACAAAAAAAAGATAAAAAATAAAAGAAGAAAGAATAAGAATAAGAATAAGAATAAGATAATAATAAGTTTCAATGGCATCATATATATTTTGCATTATTATATTTTGCTATGTAAGTAAAGTGATCGTATCTTTTACACATTTTTCAATTATGTTTATTTTATACGTTTGCTAATAGAAATATTTATGTTGTTTTAATTGTTATTTATCAGGTTGCAATTTTATCTAGCGAAGCAACACTCCTACCTCTTTTAGCATATGCAGCAGCAAGAAAACACATGATGTTACATCATGGACAAGGTAACGGGCAAGGGCAAGGACAAGGACAAGGACAAGCATTTGGTAACATAGGATTTCAAGGAGGGGCTAATGGTGCAGGTCAAGGTGCCGCACAAATAGGAGGACAAGCTTCAGGAGGAGCTAATGGCGCTGGCCAAATTGGAGGCTCTGGGGAAGCTAACGGGGGTGGACAAATCGGAGGCTCTGGTGGAGTGGGCGGGGGAGGGGCCGGGCAAATTGGAGGCTCTGGTGGAGTGAGCGGAGGGGGAGTTGGGCAAATCGGAGGCTCTGGGGAAGCAAGTGGGGGAGGAGAAATTGGAGGCTCCGGTGGAGCGAGTGGAGCAGGAGAGGCATCAGGGCAAGTCGGAGCTTTAGGAGGTGGTAATGCCTTGGGACAAGCACAAGGGAAAGGTGGTATTTCAGGAGGAGTTAGTGGTACAGGAGAAGCATCAAAAGAAGGGGATGCATCTGGACAAGTTGGAGGGGGAGCAGATGGCGGTGGACAAATTGGAGGTTCGGGAGGAGCTGGTGGAGAAGGGGGAGCATTGGGACAAATTGGAGGCTCGGGCGGAGTTGGGGGAGAAGGAGAAGCATCAGGGGAAATTGGAGGTTCGGGAGGAGCTGGCGGAGAAGGAGAAGCATCAGGAAAAGTTGGAGGTTCGGGAGAAGCTAGTGGCTCTGGACAAGTATCGGGGCAAGGTGGAATTTTAGGAGGAGTGAGTGGCTCAGGACAAGCATTAGGAGATACATCAGGAAAATCTGATGCTTCAAATGAAGGTGGAGGTGCAGCAGATGCGTCAAAACAAGGAGATGCATCTGGACAAGGTGAAGGAGGAGCAAGCGGGGAGGGAGAGAATGGGGGTTCTGGAGATGCAGCAGGAGAAGAAGGAGGGAAAATGGCAGCTTTAGGAGGAGCTAGTGGCTCAGGACAAGCTAAATCTCCCGGAGATGATGGAGATATGTCAAAAGAAGGAGCGGTATCCGGGGAACTCGGAGGGGGAGCTAACGGTGCTGGACAAATTGGAGGTTCAATAGGAGTCGGTGGACAAGGAGATGCGTTAGGGAAAGTTGGAGGTTCAGGTGGAGCTAGTGGCTCTGGGAAAGTGTCTGGACAAGGTGGATTTTCAGGAGGAGTTAGTGGTTCGGGACAAGCATCGGGAGATGCGTCTGGACAAGCTGATGCTTCCGGAGGAGGAGATGCATCAAAACAAGGAGATGCATCTGGACAAATTGGAGGCGGGGGTAGTGGCGGAGGGCATGGATTAGGACACTTCAAAGGTCAGTTCTCTGGTGGATTTTCTGGTCAAGCATCGACCTCTGGGAAATTATCGGGTGGCGGTCATTTAGCTGGTCAAGTATCAAAGTCTAGTGAAGGTGAAGGTTCCAAAGATCCAGGTTCACTCAGAAGAAAATCCAGAAAACTTTTAGAAGTTGCAAATCAATTATTAAGATAATAAAAGAACTTGTTAAAGCTAAATATTTACTTGATAACGACACCACTTCGTTTTATTACAATATGTACAAGTGCATGGTGGTCGATTGTAATGCACAATGCGATGTCAACCTATAAACATGAATAACGTAATAATACGAAGATCGATAATTGATCCTTGCAACCTTTTATCAATGACTCATTATATTATTATCAGTTTTCTTTCTAACGTCTTACAACCTTCTTTTCCTTTTTTACGTTATTTAAGCCTGACGTGAATAATCACAAGTAGAATTGCTCTAGCTTCGCTACCATTCCATTTGAATTATATATCATACTATTTACTCGGAACACTATGACACGATTTTCCGATAATTCATTTTAAACAATTTTCCTAACATATTAAAATAACCCCTCATATATTTTAAGTAAAAATTCCAATAACGACTATAGTTTTAATAATCGTGTTTTGACCAATTTTATTTAATGAAATCGTCTACCTAATTTCAGTTAACGAAAAGTCCCACGCTTATTTATTATAAAACCGTCTTACCCAATACTTACTCCGAGTAACTATATAAACAACCCTTGCTAAACAGAAAAATTAAAACAGAGAATTAACTGTCACTATTACATCAAGATTCTTGTAATTTCGACAGTAAAAATGGCCAACAAAAGGTAAATTCTTGAACAACATCCAAAAACCCATCAAATTTTTTTTACATTTTACTAATTTTACGTTTTTAATCCATTTTTTTACCTTACAATGTTGCAGGAAGATGATAGACTACCATGGCAACGATGGAAAAGACGGAAACACGTTTACGATATTAACTTACAACCTTTTGGCACCACATTTATCACCAGACGCGGATTGGGATGAAAGGAAACCTAAGTTGCTTGCAGAATTAAAGTACTACAATGCTGATGTTATGTGTCTGCAGGAACTTACTGATGTAAATGTTAAAGAATATTTCGGTCCTCAGTTGCGCGAATGTGGGTACGACTTCATAGCGAAATCCGAACGCCAAGGGATTTTACATGAAGGTAAAGTAATTTCTGAAAACAATTTATTTTCAGAGACAGGTTTCGATTATTTGCAATGCTGAAAACTAATTTGGTTTTGCAGGGTAAAGCTGGGATTGGCTGTATGCTGGAGTTTCAATCCGAAGAGGAAAAAAAAAAAGATTTTCATCGCGACTGTGCATCTTACAGCAAGCGAAGATTTTTCTGATGTCAAAGTGATTCAAACCTATCTTCTGCTTAAGGGACTGTCAGTCATCAAGGCAGCGAATATCCCTATTATTGTTGCAGGAGATTTTAACATTACTCCGAGGAGGTATGTTTTAGTTCTTGAGAATACCGCGCCCTTTCAGTCAATCACAGCATTCACAGCCGATGTTAAGCTAGCTGAAGTCATGAACGGGGGCATTCATGACCTTGGTTTGAACCTGAACGAATGCTGTTTGCAGGATCAGTTAACTGGTTATTCAATTTTGCAGTGGCCCGTATATGATGATCACGCCTGGGCGGATGCCTCCACCAACGGTAATAGATGACACAACAATGGGAGCCTCATTGGTATGATTGTATCTATCCTTGAGCAATGAGAATTCATGCAGAAAAGAAGTCTGAATTTGGTTAATGACTAAATGTTATTTATAAATGATTCAGGAAAGCGCATATTCGACACTTTTTAGGCCAGGGAGTCGTGAAAAGCAGAACGAATGCAGAAGAATGAACCGGGTCTAACAATGGAGCCTAAATTCACAACAGCCTCGAAGATATATAAATATTTCAAAGACACACTTGATTACATCTTTTTGTCAAGAAACCAACTCAACCAAAAGCTTAAGCCGATGGTTGAAGTTCCTTGATTCGTTTTATATCTAACACTCCCCCTCACACGAAGGCCCTTTTTTTCTTTTTGGCTCTGATACCATGTCAAGAAACCAACTCAACCAAAAGCTTAAGCCGATGGTTGAAGTTCCTTGATTCGTTTTATATCTAACACTTTTATACAGGGGAAGATTTCAGTGTGGAGGGAGTTCTGGAGCTAATCGATGATGTCGAGCTGCTACCAACAGACGTGTGGCCATCAGACCATATAGCTCTCATGGCAAAGATGCAGGTAAAAAAGAAGCCAAAAATGGATGATGACGTGCAGGCTGAACTCCTGAGAAAGCAACTGGCTGCTATTTGGAATAAGCGAGGTGAAAGATCGCCATGTAGTAGCATGGAGACTGATGATGATCAAGAACCTGAAACATCCAGCAAAGACGGTGCTGTTCAGGAATGCAGAGCATCCAGCAGCAAAGAGTCCGTTAATGAAGAAATTGAACTTCCAGACGACCCATTTGGCTTGGCCTAATCTAGTTTGGAAGTGTTCCACGTCGTTTATGGACAATTAAACTTAGTCCGCTATGGATGCGATTTACTTCTACTGGTTCATCAATTAGTTTCTGCACATTATACTTTGTTTGGATTGAGGGAAGGATCCACCCCCAGAGAGAAGAAAAACGAATTTTTCTGGTTTAGATGCAGCTGTCTCGGCTAGCTGCGTCTATTTTTATTTCCTTACTATATTGGACTCAACCATACTCGAGACAGGAACAGAATGTGCAACCATCCAAATCGGAACTTCACATAAGAATGCGTGCCCAGTCGCTCAGTTCAAAATTTATACAACATCCTTACATGCAGCAATGTAAGGGAAAAAGCAGCAGCATGCTGCTAATCCTGTCAGTGTCTACTGTCTGATCGACCTCGTCTTCCCTATATAAAACCGATCAATTTTGTAAGACTGCAGCAATGTAAGGGAAAAAGCAACAGCATGCTGCTAATCCTGCCAGTGTCTACTGTCTGATCGACCTCGTCTTCCCTATATAAAACCGATCAATTTTGTAAGACTGCAGCAATGTAAGGGAAAAAGCAACAGCATGCTGCTAATCCTGCCAGTGTCTACTGTCTGATCGACCTCGTCTTCCCTATATAAAACCGATCAATTTTGTAAGACTGCAGCAATGTAAGGGAAAAAGCAACAGCATGCTGCTAATCCTGCCAGTGTCTACTGTCTGATGTGTCCTCGTCTTCCCTATATAAAACCGATCAATTTTACCACATTCTTAATAACGGTTAGTCTTGTGTAAGACTGTTGCATGATACAACATACGAAATGCCAAATGAGAGGGTCGTCGCGAGGACTTGAAACTTGGAACTTCAATTTTATGGATCCCATTAGAATTTCTCCTAATTAGGTTATGAGGGTCTTACATCTGAACACATACATCCTTCAGGGAAGAAATCATTTACATAAATCATTTACATAAATTAAGCTATTTATTAACTAATAATCATAAACGGTAAACCCTAGTGCAAGTAAGGTTCTCTATTTCATTATCGTGTTCCATCTTATGTTGCCATTATGGCATTATCCCTTCTTCGTCACCTTCAATCATCGATTATATCACCCTGATATGTGTAAAGGAGAAGGGAGTGATCGAGTGAGCTAAACTGAAGTAAGTCGAATGAAAGTTGAAAATGAGCTGAACATAACATGGCATAAATCTTTATACTAATATATAAAATGGCACGCAAAAATAGAGCTGATCATCAGCACAGACCACCCCACTTTATTCAGCCTCTCAGCACACAGCTTGGCCTGGCCCGGTCCAGTCCGCCCATTCCTTGGCAGGACCCGATTCACAAAACCCAAACCTAGCCCGTCCTTAGGTCACCTACTTAGTATAAAAAAATAAGCCCGCCCGCCAGCCCCATCCACTCACCACGTGCATAGCCCTGATAAAATATTCTCCCAACCCTGCCCGATCAAGCTCGACCCTCCTCTATCCCGGCCCAGGTTTAGTCAAATGAACCCGGTCCTCCTCTTGGTCAGCCCGATCCAAAGACAACCCTACACAAAAATGAAACAAAAATAAAATATTTGAGACGATGGAAGTAAAAAACGATATCTTTCACCGCAAACTCGAAATAACCCATTCTAACATTCCCAACCCAAAATATCAAAACGCTCCAAAATAACTCGAACTGAACCGATCCGAATAACCCGATTACAAATAATGACAAACAACACCTCTACGTACTCCACCATACTACACGTAAAGCAATAGTACATTAGTACCCTCCACGTGTTAACAAACTGCATGAACTCTGTATCAGCCAATATCTTACAAAATTCAGTCTCTGTTCCCAATGCACTAATCATATATAAATACTATAAAAATCATTAAATTAAATTAAATTAAATTAAATTAAATCTACAGAAAAGATTGAAGCTTGGAAAGGGTGAAAATGGGAGTGGAAATAGTTCAAAATATGGGGGAAAGTGGGCATGCACAAGTAGTGCCAATATCAGTGTTTATTGCAGTTTTATGCTTTTGTTTGGTGATAGGTCACTTGCTTGAAGAGAATCGTTGGGTTAATGAATCCATTACTGCCATTGTTATTGTATGTTTTTTTTTACTTTCGGATACGGATAATGATACGGCGTCACCAGATAGTACTAGACTTTGGTATCGAGTTTTAGTATCGCCTCCTTACATGTTTTGATTAAGTAGGGCACCCTTGATTTTTGAGTAATGTTATGTTGGTTATTTGGTACTCCCTCCGTCCCAATCATTTACTATTTTTTTTAATCAAATGTAAATAAATGATTGAGACGGAGGGAGTGTATTGATTGGTGATGATCTTGGTCAATTTCATGTTATTATAGACTTATAGTATGACTTTGGGTTAAATATATCCCACTCGGATAGATTGGACAAGCTTTTTGCTATTCCTTAGGCATTTCTGTTTCGTCTCGTTTATGATACATGAACCGTCTCAATCAAAACCTTCTAAAACCTTAAGGTGATGATTGAGGTCCAATTATTATTAATATTTCTAATATGTTCCCTCGCTGAAATACCCAAAACTTTAAGGTGATGGTTGAGGTCCAACTATTATTAATATTTTTAATATGCTCCCTCCATCAAATGTCCATTGGGCTTGAAGAGTGTTTAGTTTGCACGGGCTACTCATAACTCATAACGTGTGTTGGTTTCCACTTCGTGGTTTTTGAGGGGTTTTGAGGTTGCCAGGATTCGAACCCGTGACCTTCGGTCACACTGGCTCCGGCTCTGATACCATGATAGATGAACCGTCTCGAGTCTCGACCAAAACCATGGTTGAGGCCCAACTATTATTAATATTTCTAATAATTTATCCTACGCAAATTCTCATTTAAGACGATCAAAGCACGGTCAAATGCATACCTAATCACATGGTAAGAGGCCTAGGAAATGCAAAAGGTTTTGTCTTTATTAGCACTGTGTGGTAGTATTTGACCCATTTATCCTATTTATCCTATTTTGACCCGTGACCTCTTTAAAGTTTAAGAAGAATTGTTTAAGTTACAATTTGTCTCGTTTATCCTACGCAAATTCTCATTTAAGACGGTTACTCTTGCTATCCGTATTAAGCTTAATACAGGTCAAATGCATACCAAATCACGTCATAAGAGGCCTAGGAAATGCAAAAGGTTTTGTCTTTATTACCTTACTGTGGTAGTATTTGACCGTCTAGTTAAGCAAAAGGTCTGTTTGTAGCCTATTTGACTCGTGACCCGTTTAAAGTTTAAAACGAACATGCCGGTTTAAACAAGAATTTGTGCTTTACATTTGAGTGTTACTGTTTTCATCAGGGATGCTTAACTGGGATGATCATATTGTTCATTAGTAAGGGAAAAAGTTCTCACATTTTACGATTCGACGAAGAACTGTTCTTCATTTATCTTCTGCCACCAATTATCTTCAATGCTGGGTAAGTAAATGATGATAAAACATGTAATTTGTTCTTGCATCATTGAGCTAAGAAGCATCATAATGGTGGTCTGGTGTTGATTAGTTGCCTATGCTATACAGATTTCAGGTTAAGAAGAAACAGTTTTTCCAAAACTTCTTGACGATTATGCTTTTCGGAATCATCGGTGTGATTATATCAACATCTGTTATTGCAGCAGGTAATCTGCTGAACAAAATCAAACCTTTTAGAACTCTGAGTTTGCGCATCCTTGAAACCGTCCCATGTAACACGCTGTATATACCGACATTTAATCAACTTATGATGTTCTGTCAAGAAACCAACTCAACCAAAAGCATAAGCCGATGGTTGGAGTTTCTTTTTTTCTTTTTGGGCTTGAAGTGTCGGTGCAGGCGGGATTCCCCTCTCTTGCCTGTTCTGATTATCCACTTTAGAATGGAGGGGGGTGGGATTCGAACCCGTGACCTTTGGTCACATGGCTCTGATACCATGTCAAGAAACCAACTCAACCAAAAGCTTAAGGCGATGGTTGGAGTTCCTTGATTCGTTTTATATTCTAACATATTCCTCCTGTCTGTTTAGGTAGCTGGTGGCTGTTCCCGAAAGTAGGTTTTGTCGGACTGACAGCGCGAGATTATCTCGGTAAGACCCTATTTACTTCAGATTCTGCATTCCCTTGACTGTATTTGAGTAACTGATGATGCAAAACAATATTCTGCTTATTTAGCTATTGGGACGATTTTCTCGTCGACAGACACCGTCTGCACGCTTCAGGTCAGTTGATCTGATCAGTTCACCTTTCTTGTCAACAATTTATCCAAAACCGTCCATTTCATAAGGTTAATTTTTTTGTGTAGGTTCTTAATCAAGACGAGACACCGCTATTATACAGCCTTGTCTTTGGAGAAGGGGTGGTAAATGATGCAACATCAGTAGTTTTGTTCAATGCAATTCAAAAACTTGATGTGAAAAGGGTTGGAGCCGGAACAATTGCAGGCGTATTTGGAGACTTTTTGTATCTTTTCTTTGCAAGCACTGCACTCGGGATTATTGTGAGTGATTATCTTTGTAATTCCTCATAGATGAACCATCTCAACCAAAACTATTATTAATATTCATAATACGCTCCCTCACTCAAATGCCCATTGGGCTTGAAGAGTGGTTAGTTTGCACAGGCTCACCCATACCGTGTGCTGTTTTCCACTTCGTGGTTTTTGAGGGTTTTTTGGGTTGCTAGGATTCGAACCCGTGACCTTCGATTACACCGGCTCTGATACCATGATAGAATCATCTCAACCAAAACCTTAAGGTGTTGCCGTGTAGGTTGAGGCCCAACTATTATTAATATTCATAATAATTCCTTCATTAAAGAGATGCCAGCTAGCTCGTGTGGTAACGTCATTAGGGCGCTAACCGATTAATCAGAACTCATAATCATAATATGTTTGTGGGTCAGATGAGATGCTGTTGACTTGTGATTTCGGTCCTCGCCTCATACATATATCAGTCTGAAACTTTTCAGAATACGTGACAGTTTCGCAAATCATATTGATTCTTGTGTGTACTTCGTATATTGTTTCTGAGTATATCCGTATTCCTGCAGGCCGGACTTCTGACTGCTTACGTTCTCAGAGTCTTATACTTCGGTAGGTAAGTGCGCTCAACTGCGTATCAAATTTTCTTCGGTGATTAACTGGTTATTATGTTTCGCAGCACCATTAAGTGGAAAGTAATTTATTTTGTACAAATGCCCTTGATAGACATTCAACAGATCGGGAAATCGCCATCATGATTCTGATGGCGTACCTGTCATACATGTTGGCTGAGGCAAGTATACTCTACAGTCAACATATGTTCGAGTTTCTGCGTCAAGGATCACCAACTCACGGCATCATTTTTTTCTGGTTTTTTTTTAATGTTTTGGCCTGTGCAGCTGTTGCAGTTGAGCGGAATCTTGACTGTTTTCTTCTGCGGCATTGTCATGTCACATTACGCGTGGTATAACATTACGGAAAATTCCAGGATCACGACAAAGTACGTTAACCTTACTAGAAATATAACTCTTATACTATGGTGTATCTAATATTAGGAATATTAATGATAGTTGGATCTCAACCATCACCTTAAGGTTTTGGTTGAGACGGTTCATCTATCATGGTATCAGAGCCAGCGGTCACGGGCTCGAATCCCGGCAACCTCAAAACCCCTCAACTGCACGCGGTATGAGGGAGCCTGTACAAACTAACCACTCTTCAAGCCCAACGGGCATTTGAGTGAGGGGGCGATGAGTGAAGGAGCGACCATCACCTCAAGGTTTTGGTTGAGACGGTTTATCTATCAGTTAATACCTGATTTTGGCCTCAAAAATTCCTTTTTCTCGACATTTGCAGGCATATATTTGCGACCATGTCATTTATAGCCGAGACCTTCATTTTCCTTTACGTTGGTACTGATGTTTTTGATATCGAGAAATGGAAAATGACCAAGCTGAGGTATGTTTCCGTCTTTGAAATCTTTGACCGTATGTTACCTAAAACCATTATCGTTTATGACGTATCCCCTTACCGACTTACCACTGTCTGCAGCTTTAAGAGATTAATGGGCATCTACGCTACTGTCGTCTTACTTATACTACTTGGTCGTGCCGCCTTTGTGTTTCCTCTATCTGCCATATCTAATCGCCTGAACAGAGATCGCAGACAAGCGTCATCCATTTCATTCAGAAAGCAGGTAAATTCTCGGTTAAACTCGTAACTTACCAGTTACCCTAAACCCTAAACCCTAACATTCCTAGCTACTGTTTTTTAGGTAATTATATGGTGGGCAGGGCTGATGAGAGGAGCAGTCTCCATTGCTTTGGCATTTAAACAGGTTTTTATCGTTTTTATTGTTTCTTTTCCGTTTGGAAGTGATGTTTTTACGGTTCATTTCCTAATTATCGTGATTTTTTGTGATGAAGTTTACGTACTCCGGGATTACTCTGGACACTGTCAATGCTACCATGGTTACCGTGACTGTGATCGTAGTTCTCTTCACTACATTGGTACGTCACAAATTCGTTTCTCCTAATTAACATTCTCACCTAATCGTGATTAATGATAGTTTTTCGGGAAATTGTGGTAGAAAAAAAATTTGAGATTTAACGCGAAGAGAAGATTCTTAGGGTTTAGCGCGATCTTTACCCTAAACTCTTCTTCGATTTACTCGACAAATCTCCTCAATGGGTTGGTTACTTGTGGTTATTCAGGTTTTCGGGTTTCTTACAAAGCCGCTAATACTATACCTGGTCCCACACAATCCGTCTCAGTCTCAGGAGTCAAAGACTCCGAAAGAAGACCTCACGCTGCCTATGCTTTCCATGGATGAATCTGCTGCCACGAATCTGAGTCGGGCAAAGGACAGTTTAGCATTGTTGATAGAAAGACCGGTCCATATCATACATTCGTATTGGAGGAAGTTTGACGATGCATACATGCGACCTACCTTCGGTGGACCTGGTGGTAACCAGCAGAGACGACTGAATCAGAGCCAAGATGGATAGTAGCGTGGTGACCCCTGAATTAGATTATTCTACGACACTGTCATTTGCTGAAGAGCAGCTCGTGAGAGACAGTACACACGCTCAGCATCAGTAGTAAGAATTTTGGATCGATCTAGCATTTCTGTTCCCTGGGTGAGAACGGTTGCCTTGGTTGCATGAGCAAAGCTCGAAACTACTTTGATCGAGAAATGTTTTATTGTACTTGAGAATATATGAAGTAACGTTTCGAGGGAGAATTTTTTTTGGTAGAACATGTAATTTGTTTTTGGCACACAATTCAATTAATTTACTGATAAATTTCTTTTGGTTAAAAAAGATGTCAACTATGGAAATCGCGCTGCGCAAGATTGCAAAAGTAGCGCGATTTTGCAAGAAGTATCACAGGTTTGAAGCAACGAACACTGAAACGTTATAAGTAGCGCGAGTTTGCAAGAAGTCTTACAGGTATGAAGCAACGAACACTGAATAGTTATAAATAAACATTTCATTTCGTACAACGGGTATTCATTAGTTCTAAAACCTACAGACACTTACAGTATTAGGAAGAACAGCGACACGAGAGCCTTAATCCCAAATGATTTGGGGTCGGCTTTTACTGTATTAGGAAGATCGTGGTATAAATACGATTCTCCAAATGACTTACGGTTAAAATCACCTATAACCTTGCTTTAGAGTCTAGTTACAGTCATCCCTACTACTCACAACTACATACTGTCCAAGCTAATCGACATGATCTACTTGCTAAACCTCCTACCATCCATCATCCATCGAGCATCACCTGCAAATAACAAAAGGGTAACGGTTCAGGATACCTGAAGATCACGTCAGACGTAAATGTAATAATCCCATAACCCCGTGGTTAAAATCCATAAACGTGTTCTTGTATCGAGCACTGGACATTGGAGATCCAGACGTGGGTGGACAAACTAATTTTACGCCAAAATACCAGCATTTTTCATACAATAGCCAAGTCCAGCATTGAACACGAACACGTGTCAAAAACTACTAATCAAGTCTAACAAAGAAAGTAGCCGTGCAAAGAACACACAGATCATGGCAAGTTCTAGAAGAACACACGGATCATGGCAAGACGTATTGGTGTGTGCGTCAACGCAATTTTCAACTTCGGTCGTTCAATAACAGCCTCTTTGAGTTCTCGTTAACACGGGGGTAAGGCTACATACATATGATCCTCCTTTACCCCGCAATTTGTGGGAGGAATTGATGCACGGGGTAATGTTCGTGTTGTGTGATCCTTACATAGGTTTAATCTCAATCTTTCATCAAATATTAAACCTTAAATAACGCAGAAGCAGTAAACACAAGTCTGTACTAACCCGATGGAGTGTCATGCATGCTGGGAAAGATGAATACGAGATAAAGTGTCAGGAATCGCAGAGGCATTAATGCTTTCACATCCCAACAGTTCCTGAAGCTTTGGATCGCATCTGACCATTGAATTCTCAGGGTCCTGTAAATTTTCATGAAAATTAATTACGGTAAAAAATCAGTCTGTTTTGCAAAAATAACCTGAACCTCTGAACTCTATGAGCATTTAGTGTGCAAGTACGCAAACCTACTAAAACAAACACGCTCTATCATAGTATATGACATACCTAGTATCCAAATACTGGGATCGATAGTTGATACTACCCACTAAGACTACGTTTATAGGTAGGTCTAACAACGGCTAGGTCTTGAATAAAGACAAAAATTAATTAAATTAAAAAAGTAAAGTAAAATAAATTATAGTTCCGCTCCAAATGGTCTTAAATGGACCTGTTGGAACATGTTTAGGAACTTGGTATTTGCATGTGGTCCCCATACGTGACTCTAATTTAACCAAAAATAATGTCGGAATTCCTAGGTCTAACCAGGGCTTGATAAAATAACAAAATCAAGAACTAGGTCTAGTAAGTAGGTTAAGAAGTATATATTAGTATTTTAATGCAGGAACTCGGTCTAGGTAGGGCTGCAGAAACGACTGATAAACATGGTCAATAGATGTAGACTGTGGACCAACCTCGATAGTATAATTTTACAAATTACCACGAGTGTTAGAAAGTCATGTATAGGACAATGGTATAAGTCATATATGAAGAAGAAAAAACAGTGAATTCTGCAGCCATACTACGCCGTTATTGTACTTTCACAGTTAGCCCAATCCCAGGCAAATTTAATCCGATTCATGTGCATCTATTTTGAGTATTTAATATCACGGCATTTGACTAAAATCCATGCATCAGATACTCTATTAAATTGACTGTCGCATATTATGAATTCGTAGTCTTACTAACTAGGCAACCTACTGGGTAGAGAATAAGAAAAACAGGCCAATATTTTCTGATACGTAACTCACGTTCAAATTACATTATTAATGGTAGATGATACCAAACAAGCACAATAATTAACCAATTTTCGTTAAACAGAAAAAAAAAATGTCAGATAAAGATTAAAAAAAATGTCGAACTTCTTAAACTCGAACAAACCAGTATTCTCATGTGGTAACATAAATGGTTTAGGGATAGAAGTCAAAATACACTTGAAAATAGGGTGTCACTGCATGAAAGTCTCCAGAATGCAATCAAATAGCCCACTATAAAAGGCTTCGGTTTATGTCTCACAGTGGTACCATTAAAAACCATAATAAAGGACAGAACCAATCATTTAAAGATTAAACGACTCAGCATCGAATTCACATAGAAAATATAGAAAACCGAATAAACTTAACCAATGAGGCAGCTTTCAAACAAGACACTCACTTTCAAACCTTGTGTCTTGATATACTCCTCGATCCGCTTATACACATCTGATTGAGCCATTTTCATTTCACTGGTTCCGAAAAAATTTGCCAGTGCATCGGAAATCACAATAGGAGGAACAGTCTCAGAGCTGGAAGCTTGACACTCCTCCTCAACCTTCACTTTCTCCTCCTGAACACGCTTGTAAATATCTGGTTGAGGCACTGTTACTTTGCTGGTAGCAAGCGTATTTCCCAGTGCTCTGGAAATTAAAATGGGAGGAACGGTCTCAGAGCTGGGAGCTTCACACTCCTCAACCTTCAATTTCTCCGGCTCCTCGATACACTTATACACATTTGATTGAGGCGTATGCGTAGTTGTCTCGCTGGTACAAAAAGAATTTGCCGGTGCTTCGGTTTTCACATCAGAAGGAGCAGTCTGAGAGCTTGGAGCTTGAGACTCCTCAACCTTCGGTTTCTTCGACTGTTGTCCAGAATCCTCTGCAACCATCAGAACATGGACTCAAAATGCATCTTAATATGCGCCTATGTTACTCCGACTCTTCTAATTTCCTCGCGTACCCGTGTCCGATACTGGACACTCGGACATGGGTATGACACATGGACACCTCATTTTAGACCAAAATGTGCATACTTTTCAATAAAATAGCCGAGTCCAACACTTGGACACGTACCCGTGCCGGGTACTTCTAAACGAGTCTGAGTAACATAGATATGCGCAAACCCTATAAATAATCAACACTCAGAAAAGTTTACACACTTGTAGGATCAAGGCGAAGAATGTGTTTTGCCAGTAGCTTGTTCATCTGAAACATATCTGTACAGTCAACTTCAAATACCAGTCGCAACTCTTCATTGCAAATTATCTTTCTTTTGTTACTCGGATCTTGAAGATTGTGCTTCCTTATATAAGCCCAAAGTTGTTTCACAATCTACACCATGTAGATACAGAATTACTAAACTACTGAGGAGAGTAGAGTCGCTGGAGAACAAAAGCTAAAAATGTGTAAAGTACACACGGAAAATACTGATAAAGATACCAGACCTCCGTTCTTGGCATGGTCGGTTGGCCAACAATTGCCTGAAGCTGAGGTGTCACGCCACAGAGTTTATTTAACCCACCTGAACCCCCTCTTCTTTTTGGTTTTTGGCCACTGTAACAAAAAAAAGGTGGAATACAATAAAATTAAAGAATGGTAACTTCAACAGAAAATATGAACATGTGGTTAAGCAGAAAAATGGGAACTTGACATCTGTGAGTAGAAACTATCGTCAGTTTCGCTAATTACAAAGCCCTCCATGCATTATTTACTTCCATTTTACCTCCACTTAAATATACAAAGAGTCAAGATGTCGACGGTCGTGGAAACCCAAATAAATTTCAAAAGATACTCACGGCCAGTGCTGAACTTGCAGCGAGAGAATTATACTAGACCGGCAGCATAACAAACATAAAATTTTACTTGAGACAATGGCACCCTGCACTGCAAATGCAATCCAATATAGTAATGTAGCGATGTAACTTATGAGCCCGGCTAATGAGGTTCTTTGTGTTCGTTTTTAAGTCGGTAGTCTACATTCTCGCTTCCCATATTTGCAAATGTGTCAATCAAAAAATCTTTTCCGGTAATGGAGAATATAAAGGTTAAACTTATGGAAAATCGTGAGTATTTAACATAACACTTTATCGCTATATTTATAAAAGCATTAGTATATTTATAAAGCAGAGAATCTAAAACAAACCCTAATCGCAACAAATGTAGTGACACTCAAACGCGCAACTAGCTCCCAGATATTAAACGCACTGTAAAATCATTCCTCTAAAACCATATCTACACATCTTAATTACGGGGAAATAATTAATAAACTTTAACCCAACCATAACAAGCCCTACAATCGCTCAATTTCACATAAAATTACGAATATCTTTAGCTAGAATAAAACACACAAAGCATCCATACAGTTCATTAAAAAATTGAATCAATCAATAAAACACTAAAAAGCAACACCACCAAATTAAATCATAAATCGATATTACTCCCACCATTCATTCATTACCATACATTTGTTCAAAATCTAGACCTTTCACCACCAAATTAAATCATAATTCGACACAATCCCTCCATTGATTTCATTTCCATATGTTTTTTTCAAAATATTAACTTTTCACCACCAAATTAAATCATAAACCAACATACACTCTCCATTGATTTCATTTCCATACATTTATTCAAAATCTAACTTTTCACCACCAAATTAGTTCGTAAACCAATAGACACTCTCCATCCATTTCATTTCCATACATTTGTTCAAAATCTCAACTTTTCACCACCAAAATAATTCATAAATAGATATTACTCTCTAGTCTCTCCATCCGTTTCATTTCCCTACATTTGTTCAATATCTCGAATTTTCAGTTTTCACCACCAAATTAAACCATAAATCCATACATTCTCTCCATTCATTCAAAACATGTACTTTCACCACCAACTAAATCATAAACCCCTATACTCATTCAAAATCTCGACTAGTCTTCTCTCTTCATTCATTTCATTTCCATACATTCATTCAAAATCTCGACTTGTCCTATCATTTCATTTCCACATTCATTCAAAATCTCAACTTTTCACCAACAAAATAATTCATAAATCGATACTACTCTCCATCCATTTCATTTCCCAAAATTCGTTCAATATCTCGACTTTTCCGTTTTCACCACCAAATTAAATCATAAATCGATACATTCTCTCCATTCATTTCCTTTCCATACATTCATTCAAAACATCTACTTTTCACCACTAAACTAAATCAGAAAACCCTATCATTTTATTTCCATACATTCATTCAAAATCTCGACTTTTCCTATCATTTCATTTCCATACATTCATTCAAAATCTCGACTTTTCACCACCAAACTAAATCATAAACCCCTATACTCTCTCCATTCATTTCATTTCCATACATTCATTCAAAATCTCGACTTTTCACCACCCAACTAAATCATAAACCCCTATACTCTCTCCATTCATTTCATTTCCATACATTCATTCAAAATCTCGACTTTTCACCACCCAACTAAATCATAAACCCCTATACTCTCTCCATTCATTTCATTTCCATACATTCATTCAAAATCTCAACTTTTCCTATATACTCTCTCCATTCATTCAAAATCTCGACTTTTTCACCACCAAACTAAATGATAAACCCCTATACTCTCTCCATTCGTTTCATTTCCATACATTCATTCAAAATCTCGACTTTTCACCACCAAACTAAATCATAAACCCCTATACTCTCTCCATTCATTTCATTTCCATACATTCATTCAAAATCTCGACTTTTCACCACCCAACTAAATCATAAACCCCTATACTCTCTCCATTCATTTCATTTCCATACATTCATTCAAAATCTCGACTTTTCACCACCCAACTAAATCATAAACCCCTATACTCTCTCCATTCATTTCATTTCCATACATTCATTCAAAATCTCAACTTTTCCTATATACTCTCTCCATTCATTCAAAATCTCGACTTTTTCACCACCAAACTAAATGATAAACCCCTATACTCTCTCCATTCGTTTCATTTCCATACATTCATTCAAAATCTCGACTTTTCACCACCGAACTAAATCATAAACCCCTATACTCTCTCCATTCATTTCATTTCCATACATGCATTCAAAATCTCGACTTTTCACCACCAAACTAAATCATAAACCCATATACTCTCTCCATTCATTTCATTTCCATACATTCATTCAAAATCTCGACTTTTCACCACCCAACTAAATCATAAACCCCTATACTCTCTCCATTCATTTCATTTCCATACATTCATTCAAAATCTCAACTTTTCCTATATACTCTCTCCATTCATTCAAAATCTCGACTTTTTCACCACCAAACTAAATGATAAACCCCTATACTCTCTCCATTCGTTTCATTTCCATACATTCATTCAAAATCTCGACTTTTCACCACCGAACTAAATCATAAACCCCTATACTCTCTCCATTCATTTCATTTCCATACATGCATTCAAAATCTCGACTTTTCACCACCAAACTAAATCATAAACCCATATACTCTCTCCATTCATTTCATTTCCATACATTCATTCAAAATCTCGACTTTTCACCACCAAACTAAATCATAAACCCCTATACTCTCTCCATTCATTTCATTTCCATACATTTATCCAAAATCTTAACTTTTCACAACCCACAACATTTAAAACAAAAACACAAATTCTCATTCGCGGTACTACTATTCCATCACAAGCTTTGACCTCTTACAAGGATCAAGTGGGAGGGCAAGTAAACAAAAACGATTAAAACAAAGCGAAAAGACAAACCTATCCTTAACAGGAGGAGTCGCCACAGAATCACTTCCAACAATCCCACCACCAGGATTCGCGAAATTGATCTCAGTCGGCCCCCTCGCAAAATACCCCTGATTACTAAACAAATGCTGCCGCACATCCCCATACACTTGCTGACCCACACAACTAGGGTTAGGGTTAGGGTTAGTGTTTATATGATGAATCGGCAATTGTTGCAACACCGGTTGTTGCTGTTGCTGTTGTTGCTGCGGCTGCGGTTGTTGTTGCGGTTGCGGAGGGGCGAAAAGGAGGTTAATTTGGTTTCGAATAAAATCAATTTTATTAGAAAGATCAAACCCTACTTTAGATTGAAGATGAAGAACAACTTGATTTAAGGAAGTAAAAGAATTAGGGTTTGTCTCACGGAAAAGGGATTGTAAAGCTTCAGCTATTTGTTGGTCAGACGCCATTATTGTGTGAAAAATAAAAGTAATAAATAAAATAATTAAAATTAACGGGAAATAATAACGGCTATTTTTAACTTCTTCTTCTTCTTATCCACAACAAATAATCTGTTCTCTCTCTCTCTCTCTCTCTCTCTCTCTCTCTCTCTAAACTAATACTAACAGGTTTGTTGTTTGTTGTCTCTCTGTGTTTGCGTGTCTTTGTTTATGAGATTTAGTGAAGGGAGAAAGGGAGATGGTGGGGGTGGGGCCGTGGGGGTGGGGGTGTGGGACTGGACACGTGCAAAAAGGGTAGGATTTGTTGAAATTGATGAGTTTAGGGTGTTAATGAGCCGAGCCCGAACTTGGTCTTGGACGGTTTGTGTTCGATGACCAAAACTTGAGCTCGACATGACCTTGAGCTTATCCCCGAGTTTGAAAAAAAATGTGATCGTTACAACGAGTTTTAACACGAGCTCGAGCTAGACTCAAACCTAAATCAAGCCTATATAAAAAAAAAAAAATTATTTTTTCTTCCGAAATTTTCAATATTCAGGTTCGAAAGTTTTATGCTAAGAATATTTAGTAAATTAACAGGATATTTAATATGTATGATCAAATATATAATAATGATAAAATATTTTTATAAAAATGAGCATATGTTTATAAAATACGATTAATACTTTATGTAATCACAAATGTTCGAGCCGCTAGCGAGCTTTTTAGCTCTCGAGTCGAGCTCACACGAGCCGAGCTTTGACTGAGTCGATCTCGAGTTGCTCGCGAACTATCCGTCTCACTAACGGATATATTTAACACGCATATATTTATTTTAATAATAAAACAAAGGGACGTGCTAAATCCCGCACATCATTTTACTTTATCCCGCACAAAATTACCTGTTCATTCCACTTCTACCCATACATTCACAATTATATAAAATTGAAACTAACGCTAATACATTCCCAACCTTCTCTCTCTCTCCTCTCTTAACTGGCCCTTATTCCTCTGCCGCCTCAAACAATGCCACTTTGGTCCTCCATGGAAATGCCAACGTCGCCAATATTGAAGAAAATCTAATTCAATAAGTGTTTTTAAACGACCTCGGAGAAAATCGCGTCGTATCTGCGGTTTCGCAAAATTAGGTTTGGGCATTGAAGAGTGACAACGGATGGGACATCATTAATTATTGTCGCCGGTCGGTGGCCAGCGACGGCGTTTGAGGCGTTAGAGGAGAGTAGTCGGTTGGGAGAGGACATAGAAATAGAAGGGTAAAGAATTGATGTAGGGTTTAATTTTCATTGTGTTCGTGAAATGAAAGGGGCAGAATTGGAATAAGTCGGTAATTTGTGCGGGATTTAGCAAAATAACGTGCGGGATTTAGCAATTATGAAAACAAATTAGGTCTGGATTAGGGTTGGATGTGCATCATCTAACTTTATTTAACACGGATATATTTATTTTAATAATAAAACATATTTAAAGACAAACTCAAATTGATGTTATTGTAGATCTTTTATTATATGATATACTTATACTCCCTTCCTTTCAAAAAACTGAATTGAATTAAATTGAACTGAACTTATTGGAGTTGAATTGAGCTGAACTGAATTGAGGTTAAGGTTAATTTGTGAGCTTATTACCTTAATCATTATTTTATTATATGATATACTTATACTCTCTTCTTTTATTATATGTTTTTTTTTCCTGAGCTTATTACCTTAATCACTATTTTTTTCGAGAATGTGTATTTTTTTCCGAGTTTATTAAAGAAGTTAAGTTAGGTTTTATTTTATTTTCCATCAAAAATTCAATTAATTTAATTTACCTGTAATGTTGGTGAATTTTATTGTAATTTTTTGAGTTTAATATCTGAATGAATCATAAACTTTACAACAAAAACAAAAAACGTTATTATAATGCTAAAAATTATAAAACTGATGATATTGGCCCTGTTTGGTAAAAAACGGATTAATTTTAGCTTAAGCAGATTGCAATGGCGGATTATAAATGACAGATTTTAATAGAAGGTTTGACTAGCATATTATAATTATCAGAATTAATTTGAATGTTTTGTTATTGGCAGATTAGGATTAATAGATTGTTAATGTTCTTTATAAAATGAAGTAAAATTTCTTATTTTACAGTATGCTAACCAATATGATGGGATGAGCAACATATTAGCATATTAACCGGTATGCTATTATTGCTATAACTCTTCAATGTGCTAAAAATTGGTCAAATGGCGGATCCCTCGACCATCTTATCTATATAAATTCTGAAACATTTATCAGCCTGTGGTTGCGCCACGTCATTCATCCAAGTTTTAATTTTTTTTTAATTCACTCTGGTGGGTCCCGCACAATACTTTATGATTTCCCTGCACAATAACCGCCTAATATTTCTACGTATTCCAAATAAATGCCTAAAATCGTAGATTACGAAACATTACGAACATTTTTATATAAATCAATTAATTAGAAATAGACATTGTGATAATTAGACCACAATTTATTAAGATGTTTAAAATATTATAATCAATAACAATTTACAACAATAATAAACCGAACATACAACATTTTAAACATGATTTAAAATAACGTAATATTAATATACAATTAGGGAAAAAAATTATTAACTCCTCCACGAAAAATTACGTTATTATAATTTGGCGTACTCAGGTGGATCCCGCATAATATTTGATGATTTCCTGCACAATAACAGCTTAATATACTACTTTTTCTAAATAAATGCCAAAATCGTAGATTCTGAAACATTACGAACATTTTTATTTAAATCAAGAATGGCGTAATTTTGTATATATATTTAAAAAACTTATTTTGATTTTTGATGAATGGTTATATACTTCAAATCAAATATAAAAAATATTATAAACTCCTTTATTATGTAACTAATTATATACTTCATAAAAATCAACAAAAGCATAAAAGCATGTTGTATATATTATATGCATAAAATATATATACAAGCAAATTATTATTAAATATAAATAAATAATGTTATTAGAAACAAAATTATTTAATTAGAAATTGTTTCAGTAAAGACAATGATTACGAAATATAAATTGATCTTTATTTTTCGAAAATATTTAAATTGTAAAAATTCTCTCAGATCTGGTACGATAGCCAATCATCACCGATAATTAATTTGGAGCAAAACATTTCAGCAACTAACTACCAGCCGCCATTCCGTCGGGAAGGTGACAATGATATGCTACCGGAACATTCCGCTACAACAAATTCGTTAGACGACAACACTATTCGTCATTTCAATCGATTGTCAATTCAAAAAATGGCCAGTATTTCGACGTCAAATGAAGGGCCAGCTTTCCGAATTTCAATATGGGTCAACCAGCAACCTCAACCCTCCGAAAAAACAAATACAAACCCAAACAAATCTGAGAGGCATTAATGGGTAGTTTAAAAACATTTATAGCAATAACCAAGAGGTTTACATAAGTGGGAGACATAAGTGGGAGGTTTACAGAAGTGGGGCAAATGGTGGAACATAGAAGTTACAATCTATATGCAGTACAAATAGAAATCACAACTCAGTTGTGAAACTTTACACGCATCAAAATTTCACATTCCCACAAATCTCTTAACAACAATTCCAACAATTCAAACAAATACTAAAATAATTATGGCAGTTATTAAAAGTATTCCGCTTTCCAAAATTCGTCTATCAACAAAAAGAATAGAGCAAATAACAGTGAGGGTAACACGACTTTGGTGCAAGAAATCAGATACCGTTCCAGTACAAATACAAGGAGTAGAGCTTATTTTCGTGGACCAAAACGTACTTATCTAATTCAACAATTGAAATGTTTCAATATGCACATTTAATGTACTAATGAGTTCTTCCCAATTTTATCTTATGCAGGGAGATACAGTTCAAGCAACAATTAAAAATAAGTTGGTGAAGTTATTTCTCGAGAGTCTAAACGAAGGAGACACATACAAAATAAGGAAGTTTAGCATTTCATCAAATCGAGTGGGGCTAGATATGGCATCAGATCATCCATGTAAAATATGGTTTGAATACAGTACTAGGGTGATACCAATCAATAATACAGACCTACCATTGAGTGCAGAAATTTTCTACACCTTAAAGGAGTTCTATTTTGGTGCTATGCCGGACCGACTTTATGTTGGTAAGAATAACTCTCTTATTTATTTAAAAACTATATTGAAATTGCTATAGAAATTGTCTAAACAACTATTGTGTTCACTTTGCAGATGTGATTGGAAAACTGGAGCATGTCTACCCTACCGTGCAAAGTAACAACGGAAAAAACAGGAAGAAAATGATTCTAAAGGACAATGAGTAACACATTTACAATATATTTAACCTATCTAATAAAATCAATTTTTTAATGAAAGTATACTTACCATGCGTTTTTTTTTTTTTTTTTCAGGAACCAACTACTATGTTGTACTCTATTTGGTGAGTATATGATCAAGTTACATAAATAGAGGAACGTTTCAAGGGCCAAACAAAACCAACGTTGGTATTATTACATATCAAGAGCGAGATCAGTTTATGAGGGTGAAGTAAGCATAACAACTACATGGGGAGCAACGAAAATTCTGGTCAATCCAGACATGTATGCTGTTCGTTCATTTAACAAGAGGTGATTAGAATGTTATTCTTCATATTTTCTATGCTATTGTGTTGAATATATCTTCAAATATTATTTATATTATATTTAGTTTTGAAATTGTTTTTATTGTTCATAATTCATATCACACAAACTGGAATTTGTTTTGCCTTACCAGTTTCGAAGAGGCTGGATTGGCAAATAACCAGTGTGGGGAGGAAGCATATCATCCTCCAATCCTTGCAAGTGCAAATATCAAATCATTAGACATAGTGAAACTAAGAAGAGGAGGGGCATATGTGACTATGACAACATTTGTTGAACGAGATACATCTGGAATGGGTGGTATTACAATTCATTCAAAGAAGGTAGATCAAAAGTACAACAAAAAGAGAAGATGGGCTAATGTAGTTTATCATGAAATTTTTCAGAATTTAGAATCAAATTAGTTTGAGAAATTTTATTTTCTTCCCTATTTCCTAAAACGGATTATTCAGGTTTTCTTCCCCTTTCCTATTTTAGAAACTTTTATTCTTATTTTATTATTTCGCTCTCCTATTATCAAACCCCACCCAACTTTTTTTACTCCTATTTTATTCCTTTTTAATGTTTTTGGCCCCACAATTTCTTATTTAATTCCTAATTATTCATTCCTCTCTCCTATCACCAAACCCCACCCAATTTTTTACACTTATTTTATTCTCTACCTTAATATTTGTGTCAAACACAAAGGGGAACAAAATATATAATAAGAGGGAGTATTTACGTTTTGTTGAAAGATAATGTAATCGTTAGTCATTTGAACAACTGTTTTGATTTTATAGTAATAGTTACATTTTTGGTACTCAATTTAATGTGCTAAATTTTATTTAAAACATGCATTTTAACGTATTATCAATATAATAGAAATTGAATGCAAAATATTTACGTATTATTTACACTATTCAATAATATTAATTATCTACCGCATTTTTTCTAAAAATATACCCGTGCAATTTGCACGGGTTTAAAACTAGTTTAAATTTTTATTTTTTTAAAAAAAAAGTTAAAAAAATACGAATCCTTCAAAAAGAACACTAAACCTGCTCATCAAGCTCTCTTTTCTGTCTTAAGTGTCTTTCCCCCCAAACCAAACCAATCCCCAAAATCTAGGGTTTCATTCGCTACCAATTCAATCTATCGACCTCAATTCCTAAGCTCTGCAAACGCGGATTTCTGGGTTTTAATACTTCATCGATTCAAGGTAACACTACAAACCATTTCAGTTGATTTGCATTCTACTTAGTCCGATTGCTTATGTTCATCGCGTTTGTTATTTGATCAATTGTTTATCGCTATTTATTCGATTAATCTCTGTTAGTTTAGTTAAAAATCTGGAATTTGGCTATATTCTATTGCAATCAGTGACGGATCTTAAGATGTGAACACCTAATCTTGTGTGTGAATACTTACACTTAATTACTGAGTGAAGAGGGACGATTGTTCGAGGGGACGGGGATCGTCTCGATATAAATAAGGTCCTCCACTGACTGCAATGTATTTAAAGATCCGATGTACAAGTTACGGAGTATTAGGTTATTTGTTCAGTGAGATGTATTTCATGTATATGGAGTTAAAATGGTTGGCCCGGCCCCATCTCGATATAACTAAGGTCTTCCACTGGCTGGCTGCAGTGTATTTAACGATCAGCTATACACGTTATTTTGTTGATTGGAGTGCATTTCCCAGTATTCGTTTTCTGTAATCATCGTGGCCGTTGTGATTTACTGGAGGTCGATAATTTGCTCCAAGTGTCAATTATCACATTAGCTGCACAAACGAATACTCCGGATTCCTTTTTGTACATTTCAAAATAATCAGCCCCATGTTCTGTTTTTCGCGCTTATCATAAGTCATGATGATTAATACGAAGTGGGTCGTAATGTTTTCTATAATCTTAAACGAGGCATCTAGTCAAATTGGGATAGTTATAAAATAAAGGGACTATAAGCTATTGATTTGTGGTGTATACTGCATATGCATAGTAATTTGATAATATGGCTCAAATTGCTATTCGTGTAATGTTGACAAAATTTGATAGTAAATTGTAATCTCCTTCTTCCCGCTTTGTGAGGAATCTCGCTGAAAACAAAGTGTTTACTATTTGTTATTGAATCATTTCAGCTGTGTTATTTCTTCATACTAATCCGACATGGGAGACAGCCAGTACTCTTTCTCGCTTACTACTTTCAGGTACCCATCTAATGTATTTTTCAAAACTTCGGAATCAACGGTTTCATTTGTTTGAGCTCATTTTTTTGTCTTGCAAAAAAGCCCGTCGGGTAAATTGGTGCAGATTGAACATGCTTTAACTGCTGTTGGCTCTGGTCAAACATCTCTTGGCATTAAAGGTTTTTTTCCTTTCATTGCAATTTATGATTAAGAATTTTATAAATTTTTGGTTTTAAAATTTTTCATTAGATTTCTTTTGAATCCGTAGTATTTATTCAAAAATTTAAATTAGTGTGTTTGGTTGTTGCAGCTGCTAACGGCGTTGTTATTGCTACTGAAAAGAAGTTGCCTTCAATCCTTGTCGATGAAGCATCAGTGAGTAATTCTTATCCTTTCAGGCTTTGTTTTGATGGTGTATTACTGGGTTGTACGTGTTACCACATGAGCTATTATTGAGTTGGTAATACTTGTCTTTTAGGAGATTTCCTTGGTTTGTTGTCTCAAATTATATTCTTAGTGATTGGTGATTTCCTTACCTATCTAATGAATTTGGTGATGGAATTGATTACCTGGTGGTAATTCCTTGTGTTCATGTTAGCCGTAATTAATTTTATTTGGGCTATAAGGCTTTATTGTTGTTGAATTTGAATTGTTATGTTACACTCAAATCAGTCATATAGAGAAAGATAGTAAGCTTACATAAATCCCAGCATACAAGTTACAAAGAAATTGTTAGTTTTACATTGGTCTCAATCAAGCTGTGATATTCAGAATAATTTCAGTTTGTGGCGGAATTTTAAGGCTATGATTCATATAACCGAATCTCTTTGGAGATTTGGGTAACTGTTATCATTACCCTTTATTATTTAATGTAGTTAAGGGCATGATATAAATGATGAAAGCATTGCATGTAGGTATTTGATAGATGCCATTTGTTTGACCTATTGGGGTAAGAGTTTGCTATTACTCATACCATGTGTTACTTGCTACTGGGTACATTCCAGCATTCTACATCCCATATCAATATGTGTTTTCCAACATGCTTATAGATTATTATTTCTTGCTTTTTTGTAGGTCCAAAAGATTCAACTTTTGACATCTAATATCGGAGTTGTTTACAGGTTAGTGTCTTCTGCTATTTATATTAGTATATTCAGTTATTGGTTCTAGCGCCCTCTGTGAAGCTTTCTGTTACTCTACAAGCAAGTGTAAAATCAGCTTATCCATAGAAAATCCCTGTTTATAGCAATCTCTCCATTGAGCATAATTTGGATTAGCTGATCCTGAGTTTTAAGAACACGATACTTGAACGGCCTACCACTGGTTTTTGTGCAGTGTGCTTTCTGAAGGATGTACAGAATTGTGCTATCTTTTTTTTCTTTGATGGTTCTATGTTTGACTTTGGATGTTCTAAGATGAACATATCTTTTTTTATTGCTATTTTTAATTTCTCCTCCTTGATTCATTTTCTATTTGGGTTTTGTTCTTTCTGTTGCATGTCTTCAGTGGCATGGGTCCTGATTCTCGCGTTCTAGTCCGTAAAAGCAGAAAGCAAGCTGAGCAATATTTCAAATTGTACAAGGTATAGTCAATAAAGCCAATTGTTGTCACTTTGTTTCTGTGTTATTGGAACATATTTTCTGTGGCTTTACATATAGTAAGCCATGTATTTGCGTAATTGTGTTCATGGTGATCTTGTTGGGTTGTTTATGATTTTGATATCCTGAGGCCTAAAATTTCTCCTGAGTTGTCGTGCTTTTTGCCTGTTGTGTAGCTTTTGTAGTTGCACAGAGCTTCATTTCTCCATTTATACCCTATTAAAAAAATATGTCAACTAAAATACGAACAGTATTATTGTAATTGTCTTCTCTTCACTGTATCTTGAATAAGTCTAGCGTTAAAATATTGCGATGGTGCTTGTAGCCCCTTCTTTTATAGTCTCTAACTTACCTTTCAGAAGGTTAATACTGAACTTCTTAACCTCATGTATGTTGCGATGCACTAATGTATCTGAATGTTCTATTTTAGGAACAAATCCCTGTTACACAGCTTGTTAGGGAAACTGCAGCAGTCATGCAAGAGTTTACACAATCAGGGTAAGTGTAAAATTCAGCAAAGTTATTACTTCTTCCACTGATGCGTAATAATTTCATCATTATTTGCATTCCTTTGAGAGATGATCAATTTGCTATCAAGCTTTCTATTCCTACATTCTTCTCCTAGTATATAGTGGTGTTTAACTAAGGCACTAAGATCCAAGCTTCCCAAACCACAAACGATTACACTCACAATTCTTGTAGTGCCATCCTTCTGTTTGTGGTTTTCTTACTGTACCTTTATCCTCCAAACCTTTTGTTTTCCGGTTAACTTTCACCCTTCCCATCTTCATTATTTCAAACTTCATATATCAATATTAAATCCTCTCGTCACTTCCATGCTGTAGCAAAGCCCGATAATGAATATGAATATAGTTGTTCCATAATGCAATTTTTTAAGCTTGAGATTTTACCTATTGAACTGAAAAATTTAAGATTCGCCTGATCGACTTCCATCTTTACTGAACTTGCACTGCTTTGTAACATTTTTGTTTTTTAATGTGTATGTGTAGACCTTCTATTCTACCTTGTGTTGTATGCCTCTGTTTATAGATTCGAAAGGAAGTTCACCGTGGATTGAAATGCTTATATTTTCCAACAATCTAATGAGTTTCATTCGTTTTGTATATAGTGGTGTCAGACCTTTTGGAGTCTCTCTTTTGATTGCTGGAGTTGATGACAATGGTCCACAGTTGTACCAGGTACGCTAGTATTGATATTTAACCTGACAATATGGTGTGGGCTCATCTCTTTCTATTATTTGAAGATTGCTTCTTGAGATGGTTACAATTTATAAATCTACCTACCTCTATGGTTCCTTTAAGTCATTAAAAAGAGTTCAAAATATCTGAGAATGCAAGAAAATCTATCAACTTTAGAGTTGCTTGTAGATTGAACAAAAATCTTGGAAGCCCGAGAAATTAAACAGTAAAAAGCTTCTGTTGGGAATAATGAATTCTCTTATTCTAGGTTTACAGGGTCTTAACTCTTTAACTCTTTTCTTGCTTAAGAGTATATAGTTGCTTCTTTCATAAATAAAACCTTTTTGTTACTATTTCAGGTGGATCCCTCTGGTTCATACTTCTCATGGAAAGCTTCAGCAATGGGCAAGAATGTGTCCAACGCAAAAACGTTTCTTGAGAAAAGGTAGGCGTCAAGTAGATCTTTAAATTCAACTAACTTCAAGGACTTGAAACAATCTACTTACTTGCTCAAAAGCAATCCCGTCTAATATGCACTTAAAACTTCCAATTCGAGAATTTTTTGGACTTTCTGTTCTTCTGGTAAGATAGTAAGGCTTTGCCTTTTGCCGGATTAGGCTGCATTTTATATATATTTTTTTTAACTCCTGCAAATGCTTTGAGCATTATTCTAGCCCAAGAATTTTTGTAGTGACTAAATGTTCTGTGGCAAGACTGGCAATTCACACAAATTCTTCCTCTCACCACTTCAGTAGTTTGCTTGTTTTAATTCTTGCTACTGCCTCTGTTTAGTTTATTTTGCATTGATTTACATCTATGTATTTGATTTATGATCATCCATCATATTCGTTGATATATCTATCTTATCTTGTTATCAGCTATCAGTTTATATGGTTTAAGGTGTGAATAATACAAATTCTGTGAATGAACACAGATACACAGAGGACATGGAACTGGATGATGCAGTCCACACTGCTATATTGACTCTGAAAGAAGGGTAAGAAACAAATGTCATCCTATCGGAGCCCCTCTCCGTGTTTTTATCCAGTAACCGTGTTCTTGACTAGGTCATACAGTTTCAGTTTTGTATATTAACAACTTATAATAGCATCTATAAAGAATATGGGATTATGTTCAACATTCATCAACTCTTCTCCAGCGAATCAATTATTGCATGCAGAGATGCAGTACTTTTTTAGTTAATGATTGTTATTGGTGCAATACAGTTTTGAAGGCCAAATTTCGAGTAAAAATATCGAGATTGGGATAATTGGAGCTGACAGAAAGTTCAGGTATGTATTCTCTCATAGTTTTGTCTATTGTAGCTTGGTAGGAATTCCCTGAAAGGCTGACCTGATATGTGCATCACCGATAAATGAAAGCAATATGTTCGTCTTCTGAAATACCCTGGCATTTTGAAACCGTCGAGTATGAAAAAAAAATATTTTGAAACTGTACAGGATTTGTGGTGTTTGTCAACCACTTTCAATAGTATACTAATTCTCGAATTCTTGCTTAACGGGTGATTTCTTGTCATTGCAGGGTACTAACTCCTGCCGAAATTGACGACTACTTGGGTGAAGTAGAATAAATAGTGATCTGCTATCGGTTCTGCTGTTTGATCTTTGGAGTGAATCCTACTGCAATTGCTGCTAGTCTTTCTGTATTAGCTATGTAATTGTAGGATTAAAACTGAAGTTGGTAGATCTCGAAAACTTTGTAGGTGATAATCGGTTCTTTTGAACATTCTTCCGGAAAACCGACCAAGTGATGGTCCATCTTTGTTATGGTTTAACATGTTCTGAATTTTCTAATCAGGGCTTTTTTAACCATTTCTCCTGATAATTTGGCAGAACAAATAATGTTTTGCAGTCTAGTTATCTCATGAAAAGTTAGACCGAAAATTCATGGACTTTTTTAGTTTTTGCTAGACGGTTCATGAGTCGTGAGACGGTTTTCTCATAGAATGACCACAACGAATGTGATCCCCGTAATACATTACCGTGGCCTCCACATATAGGGTACACTTCAGTTGATGTGGACAAGTTGAATGACACGGGAATTGCGATTATGGTGGAAGAGTCATCTCGTGAGTCGTGACACTTTGCTCAACATTTCTTTTATAATAGTTGCATTATGCCATCGCTGCCAAGAAAATGTAATTTACTTCGGATTTAAAGTGAGACGATAAAATACAATGTCAAAAAAAATGCATTACATCCCCGGAAGCACTAGGAAGTATTTGAACATGACATCTACCCTTGCAGAATCGTGTCATTATGACGAAGTAGATCAAGGGGATTGAGTCTTGCTTTTTTTCTTGCGTGAAGCAAAACTACTTGGGCCGATTTCAATTGACATCCTCTTGGTCCTGCAAAAGGAATGGCGCGTCTTTAAGAACCACTTTGATTACAATAAGAATAATACGGAGTCGTGCTATTACATTTCGGTCTGATACTTTGTATCTGATCACATCATAGCCTCGCCTCGTCTCAGTTAGTGACTTATTGTGTCATAAATACGATCAGTACAGTCACAAAAGCATGGATAATCCCGCCACAACCCTTATTTGGTAAAGAGACCCCAGTGTATAAAAGTTCCCGGCTACGACAAATTTACAGGGTTGGACGTTAAGCAATGTCAAGAGATTGTTTCCGGATGATTCATATAAACAATCATTGTATTCGCCACTACGAGCAAAAGAGATTGTAAACCGAAAAACACAGCTGTAAGCTTTAAGACAACATACCTGGTTGACAATTCTTCAGAAGTCGCGTTTTGCTCCTCTTCATTCTCAATATCTAACAAGAGTCAAAATGCAAGGAGTGTTATCAATTGTCATACATTCATACATTCAGCAAAAGTCAAATTTGAGCACATATTTGTCAAGTCGTTTAAGATTAGAAGACATCCGCGATTAGGAGAGAGACTTATCTAGCAATTGTTATGGGTTCGTGTCCACAGTTACCAAAAGCACAATCGAATTTGGACTCCTACTGTTCAACAATGCAGAGTAGCCAAACTAATTTCTACGGTGTTAAAAGCAATAATACAACTAGCAGAAGTGAGGAAACAGCCATATAACTGTGATGTAAGACCCTAATACCTCGTAATAACAAGAGCAGACTAGCTGTTGTTGCTACATAACATGATATCCCAAATAACAAATATTCTTTGACTCGATAATGAAAAATAACAAGATGAATCATTTAAAACTCCCGACTAGACATCCATCAAATAGAGAGTACGGAAGGAGACTAAGGGAATCAAATTGATAACAAGCTGGTGAGGACTGAGGATGACGAAGGTGAGGCCGTGAGGGGAACAAATTTAGGAATTTACGTTTCTTGTCCCTTTAGAAACATGTTCTCAAGCTGTAAGGGTTTGGAACAAAATGACTATCTTTCCCCCAACTCCAACTTCTCTATCAACGAGATATCTCATTGATATATGAAACATAGGTACGTCAAGTATAAATGGAAAGGGGGTAAGTCAATGGCACACATCATTACGAGGTTAAGTTCATTTAGTAAAAATGTAATTATATAGGATGATCTAGCATAATTAGTCTGTAGTCAAATCTTTTCTATCGTGTAAGAGGATACAAAGGGTTTACCGTCTTTTATCTTAAATGGGCAAATGGACTCAAAAAATCGTTATTCTTCAGTTGTGGATTATGAAGGAATAAAGCAAATGGCTTAAGTCATAAGTCATAACTCATAGATACACAGCCTTGTCTCACCACTGGTAGGGACAAGAGCCTTTGACGCCCTCGGGTAACAATGTAGTGTTGTAACCTAAATGATCAGAACTTAAAAAATTTACATAAGCAAAGGCAATATACCTGCCCCGTCATTTTCATCGGGTAGATCCCCCGATTCGCAGTCTGAACCCCACCTATCACCTCCATCATCAAAGTCCCAACGTTCTCCCACAGGTGGCACCCAGAAGTCAGTTTCCTCTGAATCACTATCAGCTGGTGCATCCCTCATCTCAGAAACAATCTCTTCTTGCTGTTTCTCTTTTTTCTTCTTCGACTTCTTCTTCTTGTTCTTTGCCTTCTCTTGTTTAACACTCTTGCCTTCTCCATCTCCTTTTAATGGCACAATACCAGCTTCCACTTGCTCTGCACACAAAAGAGAAATCAGCAAACCTCTAAAGTCCCATCTTATTGTCTTAAATCACACCCCAAATATATAAATAAAAGTAAGAAACGACAAGTTAAGTAATCACACCGAGCTTATTGAAGAACCGTTTTCCGTTGATGTGCTTCCATATATGCTCTTCAGACTTGTTTATGGTGTCACCAGTCAATTTACAAACCAACTTAGAGCTGCACTAAACAATAATATCACATATCACTCCAATACTATTACAAATTCGTAATCACAGTAATTTGGAGTCAGCTTTAGCCACGAGATATAATTTGGAGTCAGCTACCGTGAACACTCAATGTGAAACCTTCACTCAAATATTCTAAAACCGATTAAAATAAGACAATTTCATACATCATATTGCCAAACACAACTCGAGTCTCTAGTCACATGGGAAACACGCCCAATAGCAGTGGCAAAACCAGGATTTCCAGTTAGGTGCGAAAATTTATCAGAGGCAAACTATCACTAAAATAAGACTAATTATGACGAATATCCTATGAAACTTTCACTGTCTGGGTCTGGGACGAGCACCCCTGCTAGGAAAATGCACTCATTATCAGTGGCGAAACCAGGTTGGGGCCGAAAAAATTTCAGAGGCAAACTATCGCTAAAATAAGATTAGATTATGAAGAATATCCAAAAAAAATCCATTGCCTGGGACGAGCACCCCTGCTAGGAAAATGCACCCAATATCAGTGGCGAAACCAGGATTTGCAGTTAGGGGCGGGAATTTTCAGGATCAGACTGTAACTTAACTAAGGCAAAATACGAAAAATATCCAAATTTTATAGCCCCTTAATTCCGCCACTGCCTAATCGCTTCCCAATCAAAAATTTCAAACCTTTCATTGTCCGGGAAACACTCCGGCTAGCCCCCTTAGTTCCGCCACTGCCCGGAAACTTCCCAAATTAATCATTTACAGCTAAAGCAAATAGCAATCCCTAGATAACAAAGCTCATACACCCAAAAACAAACAAAATTTCAGTTCACATCACGTATAAATCAAAATTTGAAGAACACCCATTAATTTATCATTAGTTATGAACATACCCATATAATAATTTAAACTAGAGAACATAAAAAATTAAAAGGGTAATTGAATTAAATCAAACCTGTTAAGGGGATCAAGTTTGAACATGTTGAGAGGAGGCTTTTTATGAGCCAAAGCAAAGTCAATTAGACCCATACGACACCGTTTGCTTATAGAATATGAATCTTTAGCATGTTCAGGTAATTCATGGCCAGTTTCTATGCATTTAAATCTGCCATTTTCGAGCTTTTCGAAGGTTGGTTTTCCTAAAAGGTCTTTACCTTCTTTTTCAGCGTCAATCATTGCGTTGTTTGTGTTTGATTCATCCATTGAATTGAAGTTTTGTTGTTTCTGCAATTCAGTGATTTCTTAGTGTTTTGGGTTAATTTTATATGACCTAACCCTAATTTTAAAACGGTGTAATTTCAATTTGGGGATTTTTTTGGCTACTTTGGGCCAACCATGACTTGGAGAGCTTTGTCAATTGGTCATATTGGGTCGGATTAGAAATGACTTATGGTGTGACGAGTTAATGGATAGGAGTAAAACATTGTTATAATTTTTCGGAAATTAGGATTTAGGTTAAAACGGGATGTAACAGTTTATTTATTTATAAAATTGATTATAAATATAAGATAATAATGTTTGTTATTCGTGTTTTTTTATGAAAAATAAATGATCTATGAAAATGATTTATGCCGGAAGTAGTTTGGTCTGAAGTGTATTTATTATTTTAGGTCAAAGTTGTTAGTTCTTGAATTTAGATAGACATCTAATCATCTCCACGAATTTTGAACACCGGAAAATAAATACGGTGCGGTTCCGTCCCCGTAATTTAAGCTTATTAATAGACTTCTTAGATGAGATACGCCACTTGAGAAATGTTTTCAATTAAGACGGGTATTGCAATACCACATTTTGTTATATACTTTATCTCTCTAAACAAATGCTAAGAATCACTACCTCACACGGGACCTCAACAAATATCCGTACAATAGTTAATTTAGGCATCGGAAATAGTCCCTTCACCGTAAGGACAAGTATTAGTCAATGGTCTAAGTACTACTACGTAAACCTGGAAAGTGGGATGGGCTGGGAAGCGTTCCGAGTTGCATGGGGTGAGCCAGAGTCCACACCACGTGTTGTAGGCGGGCCGAGTTGGAAATGTGATGGCTTTGGACCTTCCCGATTCGGTAAAAGGACAATGGATCGGGTTGGGCAGTGTGAGCAGGGAAGGAGTGAGCCCAACCCCAGCCCGGTTGGTAATGGTTTGCCCAAGCTGTAATAACGGGCTGGATAAAAGGTGAACCGATTGAGTCAGTTGGGCTAAATTGCATTTATATCCAGACCTATTATGACGACTATAATAATATTCCAACACTACTTTATAATACAAAATCCATCACAATTTTATAATATAAGATAAAATATCAAGTGGAAGATTATTATTATAGAAGTTCAAAAGCCATACCATCATGATGAATAAATGATTCATGCATTACCACAAGCCTCACACCCAAATCCATGATCCACAAATTACATCAAGATTTTAAAGCTTTTTAAAACCAATCAAATCAACATCATTTTACTTGCAAAAACTTTACATCAAAAGGTAGATTCTAATTCATAAAATATTACACAAAGTTGGTCGGTTGGTCGGTCCCCTAACCTCCAAAACATTCATAATGCCAAAATAGGGCAAGTAAAGATAAAATAATAATCCCAAATTCTATTATACAACCATCTTACGTGCGAGTGCACGATCAAAAAAATCTGATCATTTTCATAAAGAATAATCACTTTTTATAATTACAAAATAAACATTTTTTTTAAAACGGTCACTATTTGTTATAATTACGTAATTATTTATCAAAAAATAATCATATTTTGTCGAAACTACGGAAAAAACAGTCGCAAAATAGATATTGAATAACAATAGTCAAATAATGACAATGTAAAAAGGCATGTTGTCAATCACAAGTATTGCTCACATTTTGTGGCATCCATGCATTTTATATTCATCTTTTTGTTCACATTTGTTATTTGTATGTATGTATGGGTCTCCATCTTTACGTGTAAACCTCACATCACCACCTTCCAAAATCCTATTTTTGTCAACATTTGCTTTATTACAAATAAATTATTATAGAATTTTGTACTCGTTTTCCCGTGTAGATTGGTTAGCAAATTTGGGAGCGGAGCAGGATGTGGGATGACGTATCTTTGAACCAGATCATACTCCTTTGCCTTTGCGAAGAGCCGAAGACTAATCGATTTAGATGCCCGTGGTATGTTGCTTGGCCTCGTCTGGTCCCGGCTGATGGAGCACCGTGGAATAGTTGTAGTGTAGTTGCTTTACTTCGGTTTGCTTTGTTTGCTTTTTTGTTTTGTTATCGTTTTAACTCTGTTTGTGCTATATTATACTCTGTATCAATTAACTTAGTGTTTAAGTTATGAGCGGTAGTATTTATGATCTTTAATTCCTTATATACTAAAAGAATAACACTCCTCCAAATAATCCCGTTCAATTTTCCCATCCAAGTATTTAAAATGCTTAAAAATTCCACTTTCTATAGATACAAATACCCAATATATCGGCTACTTTATTTCACAATATTTACGTCTCAATTATTTTTGCCATAAATAATTATATTCTTATCTTTTTACCAGAAACAATCTTTATCTACTAGGAGAACAAATATTCTTAACAATTAATCTCACTAAAATGCTCCAATTTAAATGTAGAAATAAAATAATTTTATTTAATTAATAAACTAACATTTTATTTAAAAATAATAGTTTGTTCATCAACCTATAATATTTTCATATCACATTAAAAAATTTAACCTTTTTTACTAAAAGAGTTTTTTGTCAGGTAACATCTAACATTTACACTGTCTGTAGAAATAGTACCTAAAGTTATTTTTTTTGCCCAACAACACCTAACATTTTCTGTATTTTGTCTAATAACACCAAAATCAGTTTTCCGTCAAAAAAAGTCGAGATTTGTCTTGATTAACGGTGAAATTGATTTGACCTTATTTCTTCATTCTTTCTTTTCCACGAACTGGTGTATTGTAAAAGAAATTGACAATGAATCTTATTCTTAAGTGACTTATTTTCATTCAATAAGTCATTTATAACACTTCTTTTTGTCAATAACTCATGTCTTCATCAATCCACTTCAAAAAGCAACACCCACGCAAACCCGTCTATGTATGAGCTTGAATAAGACATTGGGTTGAAAAGATGGTGAGGGAAAAGGAGAAAACCGGACAAAGTAAGCCCAATTTAGGGTTTTAATTTGAAAATTGAGGAATTAAATAACCGGGTAAGTGGTAATTAAGCCCCATAACTCTTTACAATTGTGAAATTAAACCCCATAACTTTCTATTGGGGTAATTTCACCCATAACTTATACAAAATGTGTAATTTAACCCCAAGTCAATATCTCCCCAAAATTTCACCAAAATCTCACCATATTCTAAAATTATACGGTGTATAATTATATTAAAATTATACGAAATACATCTTTAATTTCGGAATTTTGGAAAGTCGAGATACAAATTGAGGCGTCATATTTATGTGGGAATTACAGGTATAAGTTGATAAAAAGTACAGAGTACTATTTTACAGTTTAAGAAAAATTCAAAGAATTAAGATGGCGAGACGATCGAGACAAATGGAAAATAACGTGGAGTAATTTTTACAGATTAGAGAGGGTGATGACCTTAATTAATTACGTAGCAGTTATTTTAGGAAAGAGTAGCGGATAGTGGATCAGTGGGTAGTTTTTGTTTTACGTATTTACTGTGTATATAATTTGTATTTTATACGGTCGATTGATATGAGCGCGGCACGTAAGCATTTTACCCTAAAACAGCGGTATATTAAATCGTATATGTATTTCGTATAATTTTAGTATAATTGTACACCGTATAATTTTAGTATACGGTGAGATTTTGGTGAGATTTTGGGAAGATATTGAATTGGGGTTAAATTACACATTTTGTATAAGTTATGGGGTGAAATTACCCCAATAGAGAGTTATGGGGGTTAATTTCACAATTGTAAAGAGTTATGGGGCTCAATTACCACTTACCCGATTAAATAACTAAGGGGAGGTTACATAAGTATTTAATTGGAGGAAAATTAAGTTTAATCGAAGGGAAATTAACAAAAAGTAAAATTGGGTTTAGAAAAGGATGATGAAGAGGGTAATGAAATGCATCAAGGGAAAAGAAAGAAGCGTCAAATCAAATTTACTGTTAGTCAAGACGGAATCTTGACTTTTTTTGACGGAAAACTGATTTTGGTGTTATTAGACAAAAAACAGAAAATGTTAGGTGTTGTTGGGCAAAAAAAATAACTTTAGGTACTATTTCTACAGACAGTGTAAATGTTAGGTGTTATATGACAAAAAACTCTTACTAAAATGAAATGAAATTGGTATAAATAAAACCATAACTATACATAATCATAAATTGTTAGTATTTAATTCGCGCCGAAAAAAGAATTTGTGAAAAGAATTCTAAAAAAATAATAAAATTAAAAGTACTAAATTTGATATAATTAAGATATTTTCATACAACTATACATTTCATGAATTTTTTTGATTATTTTCATTAATTTTTCGATATTCAAGGTACAAATATTGTATATTTACAATATTATGAATATTAAACAAAATCAAAATTATTGATAGTAGTTTTTAAACAAAAATTATTTTGGTAGCAATTCTTAAAACCGTACAAATGTATTAGATATTAAAAAAAATCAACTTTTATCAAATTACTATTTTATTAGGAATTACGAAATCAATAAGTTTTCATTGCAACGATTCTAAGATAATTCCCAAGCAACAAATCAATTTAATCGGGTCACTTGCATATTAGGCCTTAATCTCTCCTTATTGATTTTGACCACTTAAACCCTCCCAAACAGAAAGTCACCACCTAGGTCAATAAACCCTCCAAAACAATCACTTTTTTAGTTTTTTTTTCTTTTTTCTTTTTCTTAAATGGTTAGAACCAATTAAAATGTGCCACGTATGAGGTCGATTGGTGAATCAATTTACCTCAAATTTGGTCGATTTGTGACTCAAATCGACTTGAGTCAATTCTAATCGATTTCTTAATTACAATTAACTTGACTCGACCCCAATCGACCTTGCTTGGGGATGGTATGGATAAAATTCTCCAACTCGGTTAGATAAGACAAAATATAACGAATTTCAAAAGACGTATTTTACATACTCAAATTATGACCGAATAACGTCATCAAATAACCGAAATAATCGTCCTTATATACGAACATGTAAGAAAATGGTACCGAAATTCGATACTACCCGATAGATGACAGTGCTGTCCTTAATTTATTACATCTGTCTGTCGATCTGTTAAAACAAAAATTCATTAAAAAAGACTTGAAAAAAAAAATTTAAGGATTTCGATATCATTCATGACCTCTTTGGTTTGCTCATCATCTAAGCATTACCCCAAATCTCTTATATATATTTTTATTCCATTTTTAAATCAAAATATTCATTTCTGAAAAATAAACCTAAGTTTCTGTTTATTCGAGGAAATATTGAGTTTATTTGAGGAAAAGAGTCAAGCTTTGTGCCCAAAAATTTGTTTTTTGGGACTTTAATTCCGGAAAAATGTAAGAATTTTTCATTTTTATTGTATTTTAGTATTACCCATTTAATTTTTTCATGTTTTTATGGTTGTAAATGTTGTTTTTATATTATTAGGATTAATGGGTAATGATTTAAATGTTGAAATGATTGTTGAATTAATGTAACAGTTAATTATTTTGTAATGGGTAGTTTTTAAATCTTGAAATGTTTGGAAATGATTTGGTATTTATGTTAGAATAATATTTGATGGTTTGAATGTTATGATTTATGATAGGAATGATATAATATTCGCACCGTTTCAGTCATTTGTTTACGTTTTATATCCATTACGAGGAGTATTTTAACCAAAGGTAAACAAACGATTGAGACGAGAAGTACCTGTGAGATTGGTTGGTGAGATTTATTGTGTTATTTTGATCAGATTCGAGAAATTGGGAGAGAGTATCTGGAGATAAAGGATTAGAAAGATGTCAGGCTATGCTGGTGTTGTTGTTTCTGATCCCTTGCTTCATAGCCAGTTTACTCAAGTTGAACTTCGGACCCTCAATTCTAAAGTAACTATCTTTACACCCCTTTTGATTTATTTTATATTCTTATTATGTTATTGCATTGTTGCAATTTGTGGGTTGGGTCGGTTTGTGGGTTTGGGTCGGTTTGTGGGTTAGGATTGCCCTTCTCAAGTGTTGTGATAAGATGTGTGGCCGTGCACTTACCACCCTATGGTAACACTCTAGTAGGGTTGTGCTACCCGGTTTGTATTGCCTATGTTACTTGGACATGGCTAGAAGTATGAGACACGAGTGCGTGTCCAAGCATTGGACTTGTTTATTGTTTTTTATGTAGAAGCTTAAGTTTGTGGCTTGAAATGAAGTGCACAAGCGTCATACCCGGTTTGTATTGCCTATGTTACTTGGACATGGCTAGAAGCATGAGACACGGGTGCGTGTCCAAGCATTGGACTTGTTTTTTGTTTTTAATGTAAAAGCTTAAGTTTGTGGCTTGAAATGAAGTGCACAAGTGGCATACCCGGTTGGTATTGCCTAGGTTACCGCCCTTACCGGGACATGGCTAGAAGTATGAGACACGGGTGCGTGTCCAAGCATTGGACTTTGTTATTTTATGTAAAAACTCAAGTCTGTGGCTTGAAATGAAGTGCACAAATGTCATACCTTGAGCTTGCCCTAGCATGGTATGCCGGGCAATATGAAATGTAGGAGTAACATAGCTAGTTGAGTAGTTGTAGAATTTGGTCTCTCGAGTTTTGAATCCCTCATGCCTGTAATTAGTGTATGCTTGTGTAAAATTGGATTGTTTTTGTTGTTGTGTGCTTTAGTATGCTGCATTGAAGAAACAGAATGGTAAAGTCACATTGGACGATTTGCCACCAGTCATGGTCAAGCTAAAGACTTTCAATAAAGTGTTTAAAGAGGAAGAGATTAGGGGGATTTTGAGTGAATCGGCTTCAGATATGAAGCAAGAGATCAATTTCGAGGGTTTCCTTAAGGTACTGTCTATAGCCTAAATGTATTTTTCGTGTGTTCTAGATTAATGTATTAGTAGATATCTATGGTTATTGGTTGCTATTTATTTTTAAATTCACTCTTCGAGAGTTACAAACTTATAGAAGTTATGTGTTCATTATTTACAACATTGGAGGTTATTGGCACTGACAGGTGCATCTTAGTTTCCAAGCTCGAGCCGCGGCACAACAGGGAGGTTCGAAGACTTCCTCTGCGTTTTTGAAGGCAGCAACGACTACTCTTCTTCATACCGTTAGTCAATCCGAGAAGGGATGCTATGTTCATCACATAAACAGTTATCTTGATGATGACCCTTTTCTTAAGCAGTTTCTTCCGCTCGATCCTAACAGCGATGATCTTTTTAAACTAGCAAAAGACGGAGTTCTTCTATGGTAAGAGCGTGGTGACTTTTGAGACCATAGTTCTTTCACTAAAATGTTAGTTATTGAGATAATTATTTGCAAGGGATCCTCATGAACTGCATTATGTTGATGCAGTAAGCTTATAAATGTCGCTGTTCCGGGCACAATTGATGAAAGAGCGATAAATACAAAAAAGGTTCTTAATCCATGGGAGAGGAATGAAAACCACACTCTCTGCCTCAATTCTGCAAAGGCTATTGGATGCACTGTGGTTAACATTGGCCCCCATGACTTGGTTGAAGGCAGGGTATGTCCTATCTAGCTTGTCACCCACTACTTCAAATCTGCCTAATTAGTCTTTCTGAGCGTGAACTTCTCGTTGTTTGTTGCAGCCACATCTGCTTCTGGGATTAATTTCTCAAATTATAAAGGTATGATAGAATGAATTGAGCTGTCTTTAATATTGTACATCTAGCTTGCCTCATTTTGTTTTATGAAACTGGAGACAAATGGGCACTGATCACTCTTACCAATTTCTCAATGTTGCAGATCCAACTGCTAGCAGATCTGAACTTCAGAAAAACGCCACAGCTAGTAGAATTGGCTGATGATGCAGATGTAATACTTTGTTCGTTATTTTTTTTGCTCAATTGTGCTTTTCACCCTCACCCCCAGCATGATTGCATGTTTATTAGATTTCAGTTTGAGACTTGATCGTAGGATAGTTGATCGCGGCCTGATATCTGCTTTCTTCCATAAATGCGTCCGATACTGTCTCAAGATTCAAAACATGTTAGCTGTAATCTTTATAATTTTGCTAAATCGTTGCAATTAGGTGGTGTTGTGGTTGAGGTCTAATGCCATGAACATTTGAGAGATAATCATGCTTTCTATCTAGAGCAGGATCGACCCTGACAATATAATATTGTGTGGACGATTTCAGGACATTGAGGAGCTTATGGGTTTATCCCCGGAAAAGGTCTTGCTTAAGTGGATGAATTTTCATCTTCAGAGAGCGGGCTACAAAAAAATTGTTTCAAACTTCTCATCAGATCTAAAGGTAGTTTGTTACTGACCTCTATGGGTGAATATCTTTTGCGTGGCCACTCGCTTTGTATTGGTGTTTTAGTATGAGGCATCGAGTCATTTGCTCGTGTGAAGACGTTGGTACTTACCATTGCTTTAATTCGAAGCTGTTTGACCCGAGTTCACTGTTAACATGTAAGTTTTGTGATTCATGGAGTGATCTAGTAAAAAAAGGGCAGCCCGGTGCACGATGCCATCCTCGCTAGGCGAGGGTCCGGGGAAGGGCCCCACCACAAGGGTGTAATGGGGGCAAGCCTTCCCTTGCCATTTTGGCAAGAGGCCGCTCCCAGGGCTTGAACCCGTGACCTCATGGTCACAAAGCAACACCTTAACCGGTGCGCCAAGGCTCCCCTTCCATGGAGTGATCTAGTGAAGCCTAAAAATTGTAGCATTCGTTAAAAATGTTCCGCTAAATTGAACCATAATATTTGAAAGTTGGAATAATTAAGATAGAAATGTATAAGGTCATGCTTTTTAAGTCTCCTCCGAATTTAGATGATGAATGGCAGACGTTGGATGGGAGAAAGTTGCTTGGTGTTTAATGGCACCTCAGCAGAAGGTTATCATATTTCAGCTTATAATGGTGTGTATGATGTCTTTGTAGGATGCGGAAGCTTACACATATCTGCTAAACGTTCTTGCACCGGAACACTGTGATCCAGCCTCATTAACATCGGATGAACAAGATCCTATAGAGAGGGCACATCGGGTACTTGACCATGCAGTAAGAATGGGTTGTAAACGATATTTAGATGTCATGGACATTGTTGAAGGCTCGTCTAATCTGAATCTAGCATTTACCGCTCAGATATTTAAGTTGAGGTTAGAAACATGCATTTAACGACCTCGCCACTTGTAATTGGTGTTGAGGGGCAATTTGTTTCTTCATTCTAGTTGTTTTGAGTATTATACATATGTAGTAGTGTTCATTTAACATGTACAATTATCTTTTCAGGAATGGTTTGTCGATGGATGGCAAAAATTTCTCTTTTGCAGAGATGATGGAGGATGACGTGCAGACATCTAGAGAAGGAAGATGCTTCAGGTTTTGGATTAATAGTCTTGGTATTGCCACCTATGTCAACAATGTGTTCGAGGATGTCAGAACTGGGTTAGTGGTTTATATCCTTATGCCCTAAGTAGTAAAAACACTCCTGCTTTGGCTTGATATTCACGAGATGAGCTGTTAATCAATTGAAAATTTGCATACTACTATTGTGTTGCAGATGGGTACTTCTTGAAGTTCTTGACAAAATATCTCCAGGATCAGTCAATTGGAAGCACGCAACAAAGCCTCCTATTAAAATGCCCTTCAGGAAAGTGGAGAATTGCAATCAAGTAGTAAAGATCGGGAAACAGTTGAATTTTTCCCTCGTAAATGTGGCTGGTAATGATATTGTACAAGGAAACAAGAAGCTAATTCTTGGTATGTATGCATTTTAATTTTCTTCTAGTCACAATTGAGTTTTTGAGCTCGTGCAAGTGTCTTAAATATCCCTCAACGTCTAATCCGGATCTTGCTTAAATACTCTAATATTTCTAAGTTGTCCCGTACACAACACTCGTTTGGTAGAATATTTTAATGTTTCTCGTTGTGATAGAATATATTTTAAAGAAGCACGGGCTGTAGCATTTGCTGATGAGTCCCTTTCGTTGCCACTCTTCTCTTGTTATGTTACGCGCTTTCCCCTGACCTTGCCTTCCCCTCACATTCATTGGTTTCTCGGAAAAAAAGGAAAGCATGGACCTTACAGAGCAACCTTCTTAAGAGGGGCTTGGAAAGATTGATACAAACCCGGCGGTATCAATGACATTTTTATTAGTGAGCTGGTACTCGAACCAGCAGTCCTCGGTTTGACCACGAAAGTCATGTGGGTAAATAAAAATGGGTGAAGGGAGTATGAATGTACGATTCTAGAGTTTGTCCTGCCAGTTTAGAACTATGATGGCTGATTTTACTTGGCTGGTTGACAGAATGCACAGTGCAGTTGCTCAGATTAAACTGATCATATAACGTTTCATGTGCTTCCAGCGTTTTTGTGGCAATTGATGAGATTCAACATGCTGCAACTTCTAAAGAACCTCAGATTTTACTCAAACTCAAAGGAGATCACTGATGCTGATATCTTGAATTGGGCAAATCTAAAGGTGAAAAGCTGCGGAAGAAGGTCTCGAATTGAGAGCTTTAGGGTACGGTTTAAGAATTGATCCAACTTTTGTCTTTTGTGTCGGTTTTGTTTGCAACGGAATTAATTGCGTGTCTATGATGTTGATCTCAGGATAAAAATATCTCCAATGGGTTCTTCTTCCTTGAGCTTCTGAGTGCTGTGGAACCCAGGATAGTCAACTGGAACCTTGTCACGAGAGGCGAAAAAGGTATTGCCCTTTATCCCCCTGGCATAGTTATGGGATAATACTTCTGATAGAAGACATCGTAACTCTTTACTGAAAGTTGAAGCTGGGCGCATATAACGTTCCTGACTTCCCGTGTGTCTTGTTCTCTCCTAATGTCCTTCGTTTTTGTGTTCTAGATGATGAGAAGAGGCTAAATGCTACATACATCATCAGTGTCGCAAGAAAGCTTGGATGTTCCGTCTTTTTATTACCGGAGGATATTATGGAGGTAATCATGCAAAAAATTACTTCACATATTTTTAAAGCGACAATTTTTTTGTATATTACATGTGAGAATTTTGCGTATTTGTTGTCATATGGTAAGAAGTTACTAGATGAAGTCTTTGGCCCCACACTCGCAGAGCATGAGAGTAACTCCGTTGTCGCAGTACACTAGTTGTAAAGTGTTGTGGGAGAAGGGTTGAAATGGGTTCGGACCATGGTTGCATACTTGCATGTTCAGAGTTGGATCAGTCAGTCGTCGAACCAAATTGTAGTGTATACTGGAACGAAGTTCTTTGTATCTGAACTCGTTTTAGGTTAGGTAGCGTTTTTAAATCTCAAATCACTTCTGGAACTGAGTTGAACGCGGAACCATGGTTGGATGCTTGCATGTTCAGAGTTGGGTCAGTCAGTCATCGAACCAATTTGTATATACTGGAACGAAGTTCTTTGTATCTGAACTCGTCTTAGGAAGCACAGAGAAAGATAAAAACAAACAATAAAGAACAATACGCACAGATTTACGTGGTTCACTAACGGTGGGTTAGCTACGTCCACAGGGCGGAGAGAGTTTTATTAATGTGAGGAGTTTTCAGATTACAGATTCAGAACGGTATATTGTATGATGACCTCTAGGATAGAGGTTAAGAGTTTTTATAGTACTCTTAACCTAATACAATACAGATTAGACCTAATCTAATAAGGCCCAGACAGAAACCCTAGCCCAATACAGAATCCAGATACCGTTTAGTCGTTCGAAGCGGCGACTAACAGATTCAAGGCATAGACCCAACAGTAGCGTTTTTAAATCTCAAATCATGTCTGGAACTGAGCTGAACACGGAACAAGTAACACAGTTCAAGACCTCAAAATGTTTGTTTTTGTCTGTGTAGGTTAATCAGAAGATGATCCTCACCTTAACGGCAAGCCTCATGTACTGGTGCTTACAACACGAGGATATGGAGAACTCCCAGTCTCCTTCATACTCAGAGACTGCAACCACAACCGACATATCCTCAGCTGCTCCATCCGTATATAGCGAGGACGAGAGTTCCATTTGTGGAGAAATCTCATCTTTGAACATCGACGATGCTGCTTCTGACTGTACCGTCTCTTCCCTGGTCGAGAACAATGAAGATTTCCAGTGAATGAATATTTGGCGTCACCTGTCGATACTCATGTAAAGCCTGAACCTGAAACCTCTGAGGTTGCTGCACTCCTGGTGCAAAAGCTACAAGTTAAAAATGAGAATATAATCGTTTCTCGAATTCTGAGCATGTTCTGTCACTGCTTCCACAGATTTTGCACCTATGTAAAGCTCAAAATGTTCCTAAAACATCTTGTTTTTGTCTGAAATTAGTTAAATGACAGTAAATTAATATATACTCGAAAATTTTGAATGTTCTATATATAAAACTACTTAATCAATCTGCATGGGCTTTAATCAGGAAAGAATGTTTTTATTCTCTGTTTAATTTGCTGAGGAGGTAGTAGGTTCATGACAGATTGAAGATGTTTCGCAACTACGTTGCCATATACTCTCTCCGTCCCATATTTATTTCTCCGTTTCTTTAATTTGCCTCAATTATTCGTGTTACTTCTAAATTTAGTAACCTAGAGTGATCGTAAATAGTAATATAGGTGTTGGAAGGAACTCGACGTTCACAATTTTTAGAACAGTCTGATCCGACTCATCTTACCTTCACCTTCGCATCTATAGGTGCTTGTTGGAACTCAACAGTTGCCGTTTTTATTAATGTGAGACCGTTTTTAAGAACAGTCTGATCCGACTCATCCTACCTTCACCTTTGCATTTATAGGTGCTGGTAGGAACTCAACAGTCACAGTTTTTATTATTGTGAGACCGTTTTTCTTATCTCAACATGTAACCCAACGCAGGGTAAAACACAACAGGTGCAACAATAACCAAGTGCCCTTAGTGTGACACCCCGCGATATAACATAAAAATAAACAAGTAATTTGCAGCGGAAATACGATACTTTTAAAAACTTTTCGACATATTTATTAAAACTTTTTCGCGGAATATCAAAACAACATGCGGAAGACTAAAAACTAATGAGTAAGTATAAATTATACCAAATAACTTAAATAGACGAGGGATAAGGTATCCCACGATAACAACATGAATTAAATCTAAACTAAGCGTAAGGGTAATTGTCGAATTATCAACAATGCTCGCTAGCCACACGTCTTCCCCAAACAGCACCAACCTACATTCATGAAACATGAACGCCACAGTCAGTGGGGAGTAACTCAGGGTTCTCCCAGCCACTTTACGTCAGAAAACATGTAAACGGTAATACTAAACATCTTATACATATGAACATGTATATAATTTCATAACCAATCATATATATTACCAAATATGAACAACATGATCAATGCGTGGGCGATAAGTCAAAAACATGTGTAAACAGCATGAATCAACATGTATAACAGAATTAAAGCCAGCATATGAGATAGTATCAAAATCAAGGAAACATCCAAATGATCGACTCAGAGGCCAACAACTAGGTGGCATGTCCAATCATCATAATGTGGTAAATGATGCCCGTCGTTGAGGGTACCAACGATAAAATTTATAATTCCTAACTTTAACAATAGATAGTGAAAGTCAGGGTCGAACCACAAGGAGGTGGGGAATGTTTATTGTTGAATGTTAATGTTTAAAGGTAACAAATTTGGGGTTTGTTTGTTGATTTCTAAGTCTAAAGCAAAGATAAAAATAAAACAAGAAAATAAAGATGAGAATTAAATATATAAAAGGGGATGCTAGGATGTTCGGGTAATAAATAGCTAAGGTAAAATAAATCCTAAGGTCAACATGTATTGCAGTCGCGTAAGGGGGTGTAACATATCTTTTTAGGTCTATGCTACCTAATAGCTCCTTTCGGCCTATGCTATTAGTTCCTAGGTCTCACAATTATTGGGTGTCAACAATAAAGGTGATTCCTAAATCCCAGGTCACATACCTTTCAGCCTTGAGTAACCTATCCGTCTTAAAGTGTAAACCAATGCCCTTCCCGTATCTTTCAATCTTGGGTAGGTCATTACTAACATCCTACAAGTCTCCTTATGGTCTCATTGCAGGATATTATAATTGACAAGAAAAGACGAAATAAGAATACATACGCGGGTGGTCGACCGACCAGCTACTCCAGTCGGCCGACCACGACCTCGGTCGACCGACCAGTTATTCCAGTCGGCCGACCGTGATCCTGCTACAAGTCGGTCTTTCGAATTTTATTTACCTACGCATATTCATCCCCTACATCCTAACATATGAAAATTAGCTACTCATGGTTGTTAAGACGATTATAAAATTGGGAATAAACATGGTAAATATATTGAATAATCTAAACATGCAAGAACTAACAAAACTTGAGATTCTGACTTAAACAATTGTAATAAAAACAAGAACGATAATAAAGCAAGATTAAAAGAGTAATTACCACAATTGGAATTAGGGCAGAAAGAAACAAACTTTATTGAATGCTTGGGAATTGTTGAAAGATTACAAAACTAAAATTCTTCTGAATAAACTAGATGCTAATTGATACTTGTTGATAAAACTTGATAGTTCCACGATAAAAGATCAAAGATCTAGATAGTCGAAGATATCTGATGAAAAGATGATGATTCCTAACCCTAATCACAAGATTAGTTTATATAGGTAGAAAAAGTCAGAGTTTCCTAAAGACTCTAATTCTAATTTATTTCCGAAAAGAATCGTCTGGGCTTCTGCTGAGGTCGGTCGACCTACTATGTGGGCCGGTCGACCGCTTCTTTCTGGGCTTCTTTTATTTTTGGCCTTTCTTGAGATTTGGACTTTATTAAAGTTCAGGCCTGGTCGGCCGACCCGTTTAGCTGGTCGGTCGACCGCCTCTGTATGGAAATCTTCGGATTTCTTCTTGTTTTGACTTTTGACACTTTGACTTTGACTCCAGTTGACTTTCCATTTATTCCTTAATTAAGCAAAAGACTTGAGGGTACGGATTTGGTGCTAAATCGTCTCTTTTCCGCATAAATCTGCAAAAGTGCATAAAAATACGAAAGTACACGATTGTTGGGAAATAAAGGCTAAAACATAGTAAATGAGCGACCAAATACGTGTAAAAATAGATGAAAAACATCATAAAATAGACACGTATCAGTAAACATCCAAGTGATCGACTCAGAGGCCAACAACTAGGTGGCATGTCCAATCACGCATACAACAAACCAAGAATAGAATGAACGCCGTCAGGTAGCATAACCGCTACAACTGACAGTCAGGGAGTATAACCGCTCCACTAACAGGCTAGGGCGTATAACCGCGCCCTAGCTACCGGAGCGCATAACCACGTCATCCGGATACTATGTATAGCGCATAACCGACAACTATATGCCTAAGACCTGGCCAGACCTCTCGATGTAATAATCTACACCGAACGACACACGGGGACCGGGCCGCATAACCACGGACACCGACCAATCCCGAACATAGTTGGATAAAATCCCATAACAGGAGTGGCGTTTGTTCATTACAGTGATACACAAATCGTATCATCGCTATCTATTCACAATCAAGGCAACATAACCGTTACCAACACAATTTAGGGTGACATAACCGTCACCTAAACACAAGCAAGGCAACATAACCGTCACCCTACTCATTTTAAGATAACATAACCGTCATCAAATACAATTTAAGTTAACATAACCGTTAACCAACTCATTTACATACAAGATCCAACAATCGATAATTAAGACAACACTTAAGACCATTGCATACGGGAGAAGAATAAACGAAACTGATTAATAAAACATAAGTCTTAAAAGCGTTTTACATTTCAGCTGTCCTCTGCCGTAAAATTCATAATTAATTCAAATAAAATCGAAATGATACAAGGCCAACTGGGTAAGATTAATAAGACTTTTATCTATAATATTTGTCAAATAAAAATTTTCAAAATACGAACTTAACAGGGGGTTATTGACTGATCTTTACAGTGTGTCAGAAACCGTCACACAAAATGTATTGCTTCATAAAACGGGTTTAACAAATCATTTTGGGGCAAAGCAAACTCCTAACATCATCTAAACTCTTCAAAGTTTAATTATTGAAAAGGACCAGAATCATTTCAAAGTATAAAAATGGTTTTCAAAACAATCTTTGAGCTATTGTCCGTTCTGCGAGTATTTCAGCGCACTTTTCGTAAATAATTTATTGTGAACAAACGACATGCAAGAAAATTACGATATTTTAGAGGTAGATTATACACTTAAAATAAACAGGGGTCTCTTTTCAACATTTTCAAAGGCGGATACTCTAAGATGTCGAAATAAATTGTACAAGACAATGGACAGATTTGTCAAGGTGCTGAAACATCATGAATTAACCTTTGTAAGCAAAACACTATGAACTTGAAAGACTATCAAACTAATCATCCTCAATGATCATAAACTCATTTAACCATACAATCCTTAATGAATTTACACAATTAAAAACTCATCCAACACAAGCATGCATGATGAAATTCATCCAAACATATGATTTATTAACCTAATCATGCCACTATTTAATCAAAAACAATCCTAGTATGCTAAACATTACTAGCATATAGTCATGCAAACAAAGACGATAAAGTCGAGTAACCCATCACCGTTACCTTATAACTCTTCAATAAGCATGATTTTGAACTTAAAGCCACTCCGGTTTGGACAACCGAACTAGCTACACATAAATAGACGAGGTTAGCTAAGAGAACCGTGCCTTAAAGGCCACGACCAGAGTATATTAAGGAAGAAATTTGATAATTTTATTACCTAGAAAGATGGAGGGCGAGGAGAGGAAGAGATAAGCGCAAATATCGTCGAAAACGGATAAGAAACGAAGATTTTACGACCGTTTTACGGTTTGTGCACAACAATGGTGTCCTCATGTTTTCTTTGTGTTTTTGTGAGTTTCTTCTGAAAAAATGAATGATTTGAAGAAGAAGGAAGGTAGAGGATGACCTTGGGCATCAAGGCAAGGCTTAGTACTCAGCCATGTGTCCTAAAGGACATGTGGAAAAGAGTATAGAGTAAGCAACGAGCATGGGTCTCGTTAGCGGATGGTCCGTGACAGCCTTTCGTGTTTTCGACATAATTTCCTCCACAGAACTCCAATTAACGTGTTTTCAGTGGCGTTGGAAAGCTAAGAAAAAGAGCTAAAACTTTTATTTTATAAGCAAGAGCCAAATATGCCTTTAAAATACCTCAAAATTAGTAACAACGACAGAGTAGTTGTTCGTAGTTTAAGGAGTATAGGTTTAAGACGGGCATTTTTAAATATCGTTGTCAAAAACGATAAAATATAAATTGGAATATTATTTATAGGATCATACTTATTATTAAAATAGGATGAACTGCGAGATTGGGTTCAAATCTGACTAGATGATGGGACTTGACCACATGTCTTACAGTGGGGTAACCCGTAAACTGAGCTTACATGGTACGTAGTGGTTAACATGGTATTGTTGCGTGTCCGGAGAGTATCAAACCTTCTCGAGGTTCTGGGTTCGAATCTCCCTAAATGATGAGACTTTGTCACATGTCTTCCGGTGAGAGGTAACCCTGTGAATTGAGCTTACATGGTACATAATGGTTAGCATGGTATTGTTGTGTGTCCGAAAAGGATCAAACCTCCTCGTCATAAAAACAAACGATGCAAGAAACAATGTGTCCGAAAACCGATGAACAAAAGCCACATCGCGAGGTATCATACCGTTCATAAAAGGCCGTGATGGATGAAAAAATGGAACGTCTTCCATTATAAACCATCACAAATTCTACTTTACGACGACTGCACATGCGACCAGTATAAAAGTGGTCACATTTGATAAGTAGTGATCACTTTTGATTAAATAGTAACCACTTTTTTATTTAAAAAATGACCTATTTTTAAAAAATGACCATATTTTACCACAAAATACTCCCATTTTGCGAAACCACACGGGATAAAACCGTCGTACATAAAAACTACTGATAAAACATATACCTAAAAATACTCATTTTCTTTTTTTTTATCCGTAAGGGTGGAGTCTAGTGGTTAAAACTTGAGTGAAATTTCCAGGAGACCCGGGTTCAAACCTCCCCGAGAGCAAAATCTTGTGAGTCCATGCCTAAATAGTTTCGAGTCTGTCACGCTCGGGTGGTTTACCAGATGCATGTGGTTTGCAGGCTATCATATATAACCGCGGGTTTACCCAATGCGTACCAAAGATAGCGACTGCGGGTTCACTCGTCACACAAAATGACAAAAGAAAAAAACAAAAAAAAATCAATTTTTTTCCAGGTTCAAATACGTAAATGTCCTAATAATAATCATAGTTTCTTGTAAATCGTATTATACATAACCGTATTCCACCATTTCATAATTTTAATCAAAATCGAGCGATAATTAATCACACTTTTGAGAATCCCTAAATTCGTCCCCAAAGGTAAACCAAATTGATCGTTAGGGTTTAATTTCAATCAATTTCCGTCGTATTCTCTTCTAATTTCATTTCGATTGCTTCGTACGTACCTCTTTCTATAAATGCTAGGGCTTAAGATTATCAACATTGTAACAATGTTAATAATTTTAATTAAATTCCATTTTTCGCGATTTTTTCTGGTGTTTCTGCTTGTTTGCTGTTATAATGCTGTTGCTAATGATTTTCTGGAGTTATTGTGAGGATTTTAGGGAAATTTAATTGTATGACAGTTGAATTATGGTGAAATGAGATTAATTTGTTGCTTTTTTTAGGGTTTAGTTGATATTTGGATATACTGCTTTGAAGTACGGAGCATGTGTTATTGTAGCTGATAACTGATTATCATCCGGTTGTTTTGTTGTTATGTAATTGGTTTGATGGTATTTCGATGATTTCGGTTTGAATTATAATGGAATAAAGCGAAATGACTCACTAAAGTAACTGTGTTTTTTTGGGATAAAAATGGTGAAGTTAAAGACCATTTAATTCACGACGTAGTTTTCATTTGGGTCATGGAAAATCAACCTTTTTGTGTTATTAACGCAGGGGTAAGGTAAGGCTGTGTACACTGAACCGGATACCTTGCCTTTTGCGGGAAGTTGGGAATGAGGCACACAAGTAATAGTGTCAACGTAAATATTTGGTGGTATTTTTTGTATTGCTTGCTTGTGAATTGTTACTGGGGTTGAATGGGAAACGGTTTAGAGTTCAAGGATGATGCTAAGAGTTTACTGTATCATTTCTAAAAAATGATTTGCAAATTTGATGATTTGATTCCATGTGTGCTCTGTTAAGTTTCTGATTTGTTTATTAAGTACAGAAAGAAATATGGCGTCCTCTGATGATGAAACGGAGGAAGTCCTGTCGTCTGTGACACAATACTATTTTGAGGATGACAAGGCAGAACCTATCTCCTTTGCTGTTCTTCCTGTTTGGTGGAGCACAAAGGAGGCTGCCCAAAAAAGCTCAGGAGTGAAGATCTATGTGCGTGGAAAATCTGGTGATGGACTTGGGAATCTTTATAAGATTGTGAAAGCTTGGAAGTTTGATATCTCTGGAGTAAAGCCTGAGATATCTGTACTTCATGAGAAGAATTGGATCACGCTTCAAAGACCAAGGAAGTCTTATGAGGAGTTTAGTAGGACAGTGTTAATAACCGTGAGTTTTCTACATTTAGTGAAGAGAAATCCGGAGTTGCTTGGAAAGGATCTTTGGGATAGAATGTCAAAAAATTTCAGGTACTTGTGGGATAAATTGTCCTTTCTCCATTTCTAATACACCGTCATGGAAGTCCGGAGTTGCTTGGAAATGATCTGTACACTGTCTTTTTTATTTTGTAGCTCGTTTGATGGCCGCCCTTCTCTAGATGACCTAGTTGATCATAAGACATTGATTGAGAAAGCTGTAGAGCGTGATGACTCATTAAAGACATCAAAGGTTTGTTAGTTTGATATAAGCTGTTTGAACTATTTCCCCTCTTAGGTTATTGGTACTTTTGTATGCTTCCTGTTAGTGTTGTTTTCGATGAGGACATGAAGTATTAACTATCAATGTTTTCTAGAATTCTAGAAGTTGAACCCCATCGTTTATACACTCCCCTCTTTCCCTTTTGCTGATAGGAAAATAAAAAAAATTCATTGAAAGAATCACATGTAGCATAGAGGTCATCAAGTGTACAGAATTACAACTCAGTAAGTGGGAGCAATGCCTCCGGAAAAGGTATCTACGAAGCTTAGAGTCTTAATTAGAATCATGGACTTCTTGAGGTTAGTGCGACCTTGCCCCAGAAAAAAACTATGAGCTTTTTAGGGCTTGCACTAATTGGATTTATAGCTACATGTAAAGATTTGAACATGTTTTGGAAGTGTTGACATCTTGATGTGAATGAATTTACAATTTCATTAAAGTGAGAATGCGTATCACCAGCAACCATGAATCTTCATGAGAGACATCAAGGTACCTCACATGAGTGTGCATGAATATGATTTCTAGATCTAGACAACGTTGCAGCAAAGAAAAAAAAGTAAATGACTGCTTATAGAAACCCTTGCCATGTATCTCTGTCATGTTTACCATCTTGTCACATATAGTTTGATGTTTGTGGGTGAGCATGGGAATAGGGGAGGAAGTTTGGTTCACTGAGCAATTGGTTAAGTTATAAGATATCCGTAACATGTCTCCAGACTCCGCGCAATACTTGCTGTCATTATAATATGCTAGGTTACTTTTTAGTGTATTTTGTGGTTTCCATATGCTTCTGGACTGGAAGTGAAGCCAGTGGTTCCGGTGAATCGATCATCTTGATTATATGCATGCTTGAAGCTATTTAGAAGGGATTAATTTTGATTAGAAGGCTCGTATAAAGTTATTTTAATGTGCTTTTATCTTTGAATTTTTGGAGCTAAATATTTAACATGCACGGAAATTGTTGTTGGCAATTAGCTCTAAGACGAAATTCTCATTTTTCATCAAGAATTTAAATTAACGTAGTTCCTCACAGTCAAAAGCTTAAAGCTAACTTTCACTGTTGTTCAGCCGATGAATAAATAAATTGGATGCTGATTATACAAATGCAAAGTTATCTTCATCCTAGGTAGTATTGTGAAATGGTATGTATTTTCTGTAAGACAAGATACCTTTATATGGGTAGTTCTCGTAAATTCCAAAATGAATTTTTTGTATTTTCACAGACTTCAATAGCGGATAAAAATCCTGTCTTTCCTCATCTTTTATACTTCTTTACATCATTGTTGTTTTTAACTCAATTAAATTCAGTACTTAGGCTCAAAGTGAGTGTATAGTTGGGGTACTCTGGGGCCATGGACGATACTTATTTACATGAGAGAAAAGAAGGTAAGGGGAGAGAGAATAATGTAGACGGATTGTAAATAGATCCCTTAACTTCATTCTGTCAACTTCTATCTATTATTGTGTCTTGGAGCTTAATAGAAATTAATATTCATAAAATATTATGTGTGTTGTTCCTTGTTAATTGACGATGACATGGTTTCTGGCCAGTATTTAATGATGTGTCTTGAGAAGAACCTTCAGAAGATTAATAAAGATCCGGAGGTATGCTAATCTGTAGCATCCTATATTTTGAATTTTTTGTTCTAACATCTTCCTTGTGTTGTAGAACTTGAACTAAGCTAGTGATGTATGTTCTCTCATTTTTGGTGTGCTTAGAATCCAAGAAGTAAAGGAAAGAACGCTTTTATTGTTGAAGATGATGATTTAGAGGAAGGTGGTTCTTTAGCTGAGAAAGATGGCTCTCTTGATGGGGAAGATGGGGAAGATGGGGAAGATGATGAGGAAGAGGATGATGATATTTTTGATTCTGTCTGTTCCATTTGTGATGAAGGTGGTTCTATTTTGTGGTATGTATATATATTCTCTGTTATTTAACTTCTTGACGGATTCTTAGTGCTTTTGATGAATACATTCTATTTGCGTCCATGACATGTTTGTAGTGCAGTCAGTGTGACTAGTGATTGGACCTTAAAACTAGTATTGACATTGACCTAATTATAAGTATCCACATCCCAATCTCAATATATTCTTAAATGATGACTGCATTTCTTTAACAAAATTTCATTGTGTGTATATACTCTATCTTACCTGTTTTTAGCGGGAACTCATAGTCACTTCTATATTATTGTTATTGTATTGTTTTTGTGTTTTCAGCAACACCAAGAGGTGGGTACTAAAATGTGCGTGATTATGACCATGGTAATGTTTGCGGATTGCTCAAGTGTATCATATAATTCATGATGCATTGGCACATAAAATGATAAAATATTACGTGACACAACATGGCGGCCTATTTCTTCACATTAAAAAATTCCATCACATTTTTTTATGCAATTGCTATATCATCGATGTTTCAACTACAATCGTAAACTCAAAAGATCACTACAACAACAACAACATCAGAGCCTTAGTCCCAAAATGTTTTGGGGTCGGCTGACATGAATCATCCTTTGGAACCGTCATGAGTGAACTCTCATCTCAACAAGAGAAAAAGAAAGAAAAGAAAAAAAACCGGAAGTGGAGTGAAACGAAAAATGAAAGGCAAAGGGATTTTGAGAAAAAGTGATTTTGAGAAATGAAGTAAAATTTAATATAAGAGTTTTGGGGGAAAAAGTGTAACAAAACCAAAAAGAAATTTTTTTTTAGAAAACTTAATAAAAACATCAAAGGCTAGAAGAAAATTGCTTCAAATGTGATTCGAACGCATGACCTTCGGATAAATTAACAAATTCTAAACCATTGAACCAGTTACTTTTATTAAACTCAAAAGATCACTCAAACTTAAATTTAATCACCACAGTTGCAGTATTGTTGTTCAATGGTTAAACTCTACTTTGCCTTTTTCAGTTATGTTGGCCGTAACGACCAAAAATTGGCTGTTCTTTTATATAAGCCTTTTTGTATTGGAAAAGCTGAAATTCCTTCACATGTCGGTGAATATTTAATGATGCAGGAGAGACTTAAACATGGACGGAAACATCTTCAACATAAATAAAGCATTTTTCCTTCAGATGACAAGTTCTGGATGTGAAAACCTGTACTGAATGTGTGTTGGGCAGTTGCCCCAGTTATGTGAAATTGTGATGTTGTGCAGTTGCAAAGTTAATTTGGGAATGTTGAATGTGGAGTACCGAAATTATGAACCTCTTGTGTGGATGTAACCATTTTCTTCTTTTCTAGCTTTTCTTTTATTTTTTTCTCTCTTTTGTTTTAAAGGCGGACAATTTCGTGCTTTCTTTATTGATTGAGTGTATTTTATGTTTTGATTCCCACCACAATGATTAGTTGTGATAATAGTTGATTCCCTTTTATGCAGCTGTGATGGAATTTGCATGAGATCTTTTCATGCTACCCTTAGAGCTGCTAAAGAGGCAGATTCAAAATGTAAATCGCTTGGTTTTTCTACGAAAGAAGTCGAGGTATATTGTCTTTTCCGTTTATTTCTAAGCTCTTTTCTTTTAAATAAATAAATTAATTAATAAAGCTCTTTATTTTTCTTTCACAAAAAATATGTTCTGTAATTTCCTGTACAGGCTATGCAGACTTTCAAATGTCAGAATTGTCAGCATAAGCAACATCAGTGCTATTCTTGTGGGGTGTTAGGTTCTTCTGATAAAGAATCCGGGGCTGCTGAGGTATATGATTTTTTGATATTGACTTTTGTCCTATTGTAATGTTCTTTTTTGCTCTTGCTTTGTTTGTTCATGTGAATTCAAGCGCCCCTCCAAAATCAATGCCTTCCGTGTGAGACTACATCTTAAGATTGGTAGAGTCTTGAAATTGGCTGTCGCAAAAAAAGTGGAATTAATTTTCGCCGTCTACTTTGTGTATGGAGGATATAGTCTAAAAAAGTAAAAGTAACACTAAAAATATTTCACTTTGTTGATTGATTTCCCTTTATTAAGCAAGGTAGATCACAAATTTATTTTATTTGATTCTATGCATTTGATTATAACATGGTTACCGAGTTTGCTATGAATCCGTCCTTACCAATTCACGATTTGCTCTTATAGAATGTGTGTTATATGTATTTTCAGTAAGCAACATAATAGAATTCACCTTTAACAATTCGCGATTCGTAGGGCACCGAGCGAATTCGGTGACCATGCATTAGAGTATACCCCTCGTATATTTCACAAATGTATAAAATCAGATGGAGTGGGGAGTATTAATGTAGAAATGTTATAGAAATAGTTACAGGTAAAGGCTCTTGGGATAATCTTAAAATTTACCAAACAAGTCAAGCACGTGTCTTCAATCTACATGAACAGTCAAGGCTCTTGTTTGAACATACATGCATGTACCAATTTTTTAAAAGAGATAGTTAGTGACTCGAGTTTCCATTTCCAATGGAGCCACCGTGCCCACTACACATTATCTGATTTTGGATTGTAATTTAATAAAGCAACATGGCTCACTAAAGTGACTTTGCTTCTTTCTATTATGAAATAGCCATCTTTTGATATACTTCCACGCAATTTTTCATCTCGGGTTGTTCATAAACAGCCTCTTTTGTATCCCACTTGTCTCTACTTTCTATTATTCAATCTTATAAGTTGGTTTCCCGAGTTTCCGTGCATTTTACTATCAAGACGATTATTTTGGGATGGAGGAAGTATGCAATTTAGGATCAAAATTTTTCAGGATCTATTGTGAGCTAATTCACAATGAGACTCTAACTGTAATCTTGAAAACACCTAACTGACTTGACCCAAAATTACCCATTTAACGGAGCACCCAAAATCACGGTATTAAATGTTGTCTTGCGTTGCAACCCATTCAAGGTGAAAACAACAATGAACACATTTATAATACAATGAATAACGATCAAGTGCACTACCTAAAGCGCGCAAAATAAAATGATCAAGGTCTAGTTCGAAATGGTGCTTGGCCTATATTTTGTGTGAAATTCTCTGATTAATTCTTAAAGATGAGGTCATGATGCTGTTCTCCTGCTGGGCCTTGCCCCATTGCTGTAGTTTTACCTTTTACCATTATGACATCATATGATAGTTTATTTGTTCTCACATTCTCATATTGACAACTGGTATCATTTGTTTACTTTGTTTGCACTTGCTTTGTGTTGCCATATTTAGGTGTTTCAATGTTTTAATGCAACCTGTGGATACTTCTATCATCCTAATTGTGTTGCCAAACAACTACACCGGAGTGACGAGGAGGCTTCCAACGCACTCCAGAAGGACATTGCTGCAGGAGAGCCATTTACTTGCCCCCTTCACCTATGCTTTGCTTGTAGACAGCCGGAAGATAGAATAGATCCTGAATTGCGGATGGCTGTGTGTAGGCGTTGTCCAAAGGCATACCATAGAAAATGTTTGCCTAGGTAATTTTTAATTTCGGCTATTTATGCTATCTCCCTTTTCATTCAGTAGTAGGTTCAACTTGTTTTCCTAAATTTACCAGGAAGATTGCTTTTGAAGATGATGAAGATGTGGGTATGGTCCAAAGAGCATGGGATAACCTTTTGGCTGGCCGCATTTTGATATATTGTTTGTGAGTGATAGTATTCATTTTCTTACAATATACAGTGTGACCATTCATTATTAGTCCTTCAGATTATTCTGATTTTTCTCTATGGTCATTACTAGAAAGCATCAAATAGATGAGGACTTGGGCACTCCTCTGAGAAATCATATCATATTTCCTGGTGAGGCTAAAAAGGAGAACAAACCATTGCCGCAGAGAATTATGAAGCATCAGATATTGCAGAAAAACAAAAAGCCATCTGTAGCACCTTCTCGACCAGGACCTGCTTGTGAGTCTAAAAGGACTCTCCTGGACAAACATCCTTCTAAGATTGACAGGAAAATATCTAAACCACAAGGCACTGACACGTTGGGGAACATGTCCTCAGAAAAGATGACTGAGAGGAAAATACCTAAACCCCAAGGCACTGACACATTGGGGATCATGTCCTCAGAAAGGAAGCCTATTTCCACAAAAGTTGGGCTGAAGAATCCTGAGGGGTCAGATTTGGTGAAACCTAAAACAATTCGCAAAATTACAGTGGAAAAGTCTGAAGTGAATCTGGATTCAGATTCAGAGAGAAGGTAATGTTCTATCCAGTGTTTACCCTGAGAAGGTCATTATCTGCTAGTATTTTCTTATGATTTATTGAATCCCCTTGCCAATATTATAACGAAGATTTTTTGTGACATGTTTCCATAAAGGATTCTCAAATTTATTGAAGAAGCTTCTTCCAAGATCACATTGGATGATGTCATTCGGAAACATGAGAAACTGATCCCCAGTCGTGTATACAAGCAGAGAATGGATCCATGTAGGAATATAACAGATGGAAAAGTGGAAAGATGTACAAAGGTACCTAATTTTCCAGTTTGCCTTTTTATATTCTTATGTGATTATTTATAGATGGTTTATCCAATTGCAAAAATGCATGCATGAAACTTCAGTGTGTTAGAAAGGCTAGGACAGTACATGTTTAGGATGAAGAAATAGAAGCATAACTCAGGCCCTCTTCTTTTCGGCTTCGGCTGAAACGAGCTGAATTGAATTAATTGGAGTAGAGATTAATTGAACTAAATTGAGTGGAACGGAGGTGAAGTGAATTTAGTTGAATTAAAAGTTAATTTTGTGAAAAGATTAACTGAAAATAATTGATTGAACGTAAAAAAAACTTAGCGAAATACAGTTCAGCAAATCTGAAATGAGTTGAAATTAACCTAGAAAGAACCGAGCCTCAATGGGTTGGAACTTGGAACCCACCTTATTTTCCAAGGGATTATAGTTGAACAGGTTTGAACCCATCTTATTTTCAACGGTACTATAACTCAATACTGATAAGATAGATTCTCCCTGGCTAGTTTCCCCCCAGATGCCATCTTGAGAAAAAGGTCTTAACACTGGTGTATCCTGTATATACTCTAGTATTCGAGTCTCAATGGTACCAAGCCCCTTTCCTTCCCATCATTGGACTCCTGATGTTCCTCCCGGCCGGGTGATGGGAGCTCGCCGAGTTGGTGATGACTGAGTATCCAACCTGCCTGCTGAGGCTGGGCGGCTCAGTCCTCAGTGTGTGTTCATTGAGTTGAGTGTTGTGTTTTTTTAACCCTACTTCTGGAGATCCTGGTATATATTGAAATAAAATTTGAAGGGGAAAGCTGTGTTGCCCAGACTCTCCAGACACGTGTCGGGGTGTCGGACACCTCAATCCAAAATTTTTGTCAGACACTCCGATACGGTCAACAAAGTGTCTTGACCTGTTATAGGGAAACCGATACGACACTTCGAAATAAAAGATGAAATATTCTTGATTGATTCCTCCTGAAACCAAAAACATAAAATGTTCAAAATAATATCCAACTAAAGTTCAAATAACAACAAAACGGAAAAATAAATGATTTCAACTTCCAAAATATCTTAACAACAAACGATAAGATGCCAATATCTAACAACAAAACGGAAAAATAAATAATTTTGAACTTTTTATGTTTTTGGTTTTTGGAGGAATCGTTCGAGAATATTTCATCTTTTATTTCGAAGTGTCATATCGGTGTCCATATAACAGATAAAGACACTTCGTTGACCTCGTGTGACAAATTTTGGATTGAGCAACACAGATTTGTGGTATACTAAGATGGTGTTTGGACTTCATTTGTGGTTGTTCTACTTATATACTTGGTTCTTCTTTCTTATCTAAAAGAATTTGAAAACGTAGTTTATTTTTGCAGTACGTTCGTTTTTTTAGTTAACGTAGTACTTTTTGCACCTTATTTTCCATTTGCATACCCTTAAACTTAACAAACAACAAACTTAATTATCTCCAGTTATAACATTAGAACCTCGCAAATCTATCAAAGTACATCAAATTTCTTCAATTATTGTCATAATTTGATTGTAGAATTGGTTATATATAATTTCTAAACGACTGACAAGATAAATTATTTTTTTTGGGGGTTTTTTGGTTGTTTCAATTAGGGTTTTAAAATTTTGTATGTTGAAGATTGATTGTTGGGTGGTAGTCAAGTGGCGGCACGTGGTGGGGAGGGGTGGTTGGAGATGCAGATGCTTGAGGACGTTGAGATTGTAAGATTGGTTTTGAGGGTGGTGGTAGGGGAGAGGGAGGTTGTATTCGGTTTGTTGTACTGTAACTTTCTCTGTCTTATTTTTTATTTTATTTATTTCAATACAGTACAGTAAACAATAGTACACAGTACGTGTTTCTATTTTGTTTTCTAGTTTTCTTCAAATTTCTCGACGCAGTACACAATGTTCGATATTTGTTTTTGAGAAAAAAATATCGTAGTATCTCAATTATTTGTCTCACATCGCACATTTCTTTTTACCCTATTTGTAAGGTTATAAGCAATGTTGTCAGGATCGGGATCCTAGTTTGGATCGAAGAGGGGTGGTAGGATCGGATCGCAGGATTGAATCGTAGGATCGTAAGATCCTACAAATAGCTTAGATAAACAAGTTTATGCGCAGAATTTGGTATAATTTGTGATGTATAATGTTAAAAGTTAATTTAATGACATGAAAATTGTAATAATCATATTAACATATTGCATATACCTTTAATTAAGAGCTATAAGTATAGAAAAACAACAAACTCACACATTTATAACACAAATAAGCATTTTACGATCCTGAACGATCCTACCATCGATCTTGACCGATCCTGTACGATCCTGACTGATCCTGACCGATCCTGACCGATCCTGTACCGATCCTACCGCCAAAACGATCCTACGACGATTTTAATTGTTTTCCACTTTTTGGATCGTAGGATCGTACGATCCTACGATCCGGATCGCGATTTTAACAACAATGGTTATAAGTATTAAGTTATTCTACAAGTGGCTTTTCACCTTAGAGGTTATTTGAACATTTCGTCCTGTGTATTCTCCTGCTTTGGCCTTTCCCTTATGGTCAAATGTTTCCTCTTCGACTGACATGCTTTTTTTCCGCTTTTCCTGAATATATATATGTAGTCTGTTCAAGCAGCTATTAGAAAGCTAGATGCAGGGGGGAGTATTGAAGATGCAAAAAGCATGTGTGAGCCAAAGATTCTTGACCAGTTGGTCAAATGGAAGGTATAGTTTTGTTAGTACTTCAATAGTTCTATGTAACACTGCTAAACTACCGTGTCTTCATCTTCAATAGTTCTGAATTATGTTTTCACTCTTACCTATTTTTTTTGAAAATTATCCTGTATCTTCCTCTTTTTTTTTCTTCCTGAGATTATAGTTATTTTATAATTATTTTGAGCTGATTATCATTGTAATAGTTCTAAAATGTGTGTTAAATTCTCCGCGTTATATATTAAATCCCAAACTTTTAGTTTACGCGGACTGAAATATGGTATGAGACTCTTTAAATCTAGCATCTTAAATTCAATCCCCCGTGGTTCAGAAAGAGTTGCCCTGTTATGATATAAAAGCTCAGCTTGTATTCAGATTAGTAGGGCTACTAAAGTCATGCACTCTAATGCTCTATAGCGTTGGTAGCTGATGTAAAATAATCGGCTTATGAGGTAAATAATTTTTGTTTGTTTTAACTATGGTGCAGAGCAAGCTTAAAGTCTATCTTGCCCCTTTCATATATGGTATGCGCTATACATCATTTGGTCGACATTTTACCCAGGAAAGCAAGCTTAAAGAGGTAAATTGTTTTCACATTATCCTCCTATTTTTTATTGTCATGATATATGTTCTTTTCACGAGTTCTATGGGGGTGGACTAGCAATTTGCATAAGATTTGAATTCATAGTCTTAGTTATTTCCTACATTTGTGTGTGCGCAAGCGTGCGTGTGAGTATGTGCATGTGTGTATATTATGTGTGCTTGCATTTGTGCACTTGTGTCTAAACTCTTAATAATTGGTGAAGTTGATGATTCATTTAAAATTTTAAATATTGGTGATTATTATTTTCACTAGAGTCTTGACTTTATCTAATTCTATACACATAGCCAAGCATTAGCCTTTATGTGATGCTGAACATTACTTTTAAGTTGTAAATGATTTACTTACAATTAACCGTCACGTCAAGATTGAATACTTAGCGTGTACTTCTGTATGATTTTTTTTATAAATTGAATTGCATTTTTCACAATTTAAGGAGCTTATGCTTGAATCCTGATAAACTCCTTTTGCTACTAAAGGTAGGATGATTTGTTTTTCTATTTGTCATTTGTCGTTTGGTAAACATGAAATTCCGCAAATTATTTCGATGTAATTTTTTGCTTAACAGAAAAATTAATATTTGTTTTAATTCCAAGAACAACGCAATTCTTTTTAATTTGTAAAAAATGTCTTAATTTGGCGCCACATGTTATCTTATGTTTGATGTGTAGTAGAACTGATGGGCTTCAAAGTTCAAACTGTCTCATATATGTATAGTGATGGGGTTTTGATGACTTCTCCATTGCCTGATATGCATTGGCATTAGCATTAACATCCATCTTTGGTTTTCATTCTCAGCCTGATGCCCTGACAAGCTGTAATTTCAATTATTATAATATATATACATCTTACTTGAAGATGGCAATTTCCTACTCCTGTATAGTTGTATTAGACATCAAGGTTATTTATATATATGTTGATATGCTTTGCTAGTAAATAGGGAATTAATGGTGTAAAGAATTTAAAACTGTTCTGAAATGTTGCAGCTGTTAAATGTGAATTTCGTTGAAGCTTTTATTTACTACTCCCTCCTATTCCATATTTTCTTCCCTATTTCCTAAAACGGATTATTCAGGTTTTCTTCCCCTTTCCTATTTTAGAAACTTTTATTCTTATTTTATTCATTTCTCTCTCCTATTATCAAACCCCACCCAACCTTTTTACTCCTATTTTATTCTTTTTTAATGCTTTTGGCCCCACAATTTCTTTATTTAATTCCTAATTATTCATCCCTCTCTCCTATCACCAAACCCCACCCAATTTTTACACTTATCTTATTCTCCACCTTAATATTTGTGCCAAATACAAAAGGGAAGAAAATATGGAATAGGAGGGAGTATATTCTTACGTAACTTGATATTTTTGGCTTAAATCACATTCTCTGCAAAATCTTTGTGCTGATAGTCTAATTTATGTGCAGATTGTTGAAAAAGTTCACTGGTACATCAATAGCAACGACACGGTATGGTTAGTTAATAACTTATGCTGTGAAAGGTTCTCACAAGATTGCTCATTGCTTACTATTTTTGAAACTATCATACAAGCATTATATAGTCACAAGTACAGCATTCATTTATTGAAAAGATTACTCCTGATATAGTAATTTTTCTCCTTTGGGTATTAGGGCATCACCCCTGTGGTGTCGTTTCATATTCAGGCTCCCTCCTTGATGTCGTTAGTGAATACTACTCCCTCCATCCCATATTTTTTGTCCCGCTTTCTTTTTTGATTCGATTTAAGGAAAATAAATGAACTACCAATTTTACCCCTTGAGTTATAGAGAGCTGTGATAATAATATTATGAGGGGGAGGGGATAGTTAATAATCTAGGGGCAATATTGGATGTTCAAACTTTTTCCTTGCTAAATTTAGAAAGGGACAATTATTTTGGGATAAATTTTAAGAAAGAAGGGGACACTGTAATTAGGATGGAGGGAGTATATTTTACTTCTCAACAAAATACCCCCATTCCACTAAAATTGGCTTTAAAATACTTTGTGCGCTTTTCCTAACCTGTGCTCACATGGAACATGTTAATGATTTTAAAATGGGCAAAATGGGGAAATTATTGTATGTGTTACTTTTGTAATTTCTCAGGAGCGATAATTTCCTCCGGGTAACTTTTTCTTGGGATAAGTCTGGATCCTACTTGAAGATGGCAGCTTTAGGAGTTACAATTTTCCAGATTTTAAAATTATTGGCCTGATAAGCAATTCCATTCTGTACAGATTGTAGATTTTTGTTGTGGAGCTAATGATTTCAGCAGGCTTATGAAAGAAAAACTCGAAAGTACAGGGAAAACATGCAATTACAAGAACTATGATCTTTTCCGCCCAAAGGTATGTTTCTTACTTCCTCCAGTATCTTACTTTGATATGAAGCATATAACTTTTTTGTGGTTCTTTGATTGCTATCTTTAGTTATGTCTTATACTCCCGAGTCCCGCCGTCTCTCCCCAAGGTTCACTCTCATCTTTTACCAGTGCGATGATCTACGTAGGATGTTTATAGTTTTTAATAGTTTTTTTGTAATTGAAGAATATCCCATGATTATTTCTTAGACGAACTTCATGTAGTTGTTAACAGACGTGAGTAATAGGGTTGCAAGCTCCAATAGATTTGGCACGGAACATTGTTGAATCTCTAGGTACTTCTATCTGCAAACAGTTTTTGTCCTGCCGATGTCATTTTTCTTCGTCAAAGAATCCTCCTTATCTCCTGGCAAGCAGACAAAGAGTTCTTGTTTTTATGGGGTTTGGAGGGGGGAGAGATGAAATTATTGGACAGACTGGCAACCAGAGGGCTTGCTGGATTTTCGCTGTTCTTTGCTTCTTGCAACTCATTGTAGTTGCATCATATCACATCTTGTTTCAGACTCTAGGGCATAATCACCACTTCTCATTTTTATTTATTTATAATCCTGATGGTATTTGTTTAAACTACTTACCTGGCTGTCATATATGTTCCTTGGCTTCCGAGTATAATGGAATAAGCAAAATGACTAACAAAACTAGCGTGTTTTCCAATTTTGTGAAGTAGCTGTGGACTGTGGTTGATGCTATTCTTGAGACAATTTTCACCGCGGGTCATTGTAAACAGTCTCAGTGTTCTGATCACTGTGGTAGGGATGCGTACATCCAACCCTCTCTGTGAGTGGCTTTGAGGCAGCTGGATAATATATATTTTCTGCAGGATGACTTCAACTATGAAGAAAGAGACTGGATGAAAGTTCAACCCAAGGAGTTGCCTCCTGGGGCTCAGTTGGTAGAAATTTTTCCTTGTATAAATTAAATTTTGTGACATTTTGGGGTCGCGTCTGACTTCAAGTACGTGTCCCACATTATATTTTTGGTTATACTGGTGCAGATCATTGGTCTTAATCCTCCTTTTGGGGTGAATGCAAGTCTTGCCAACCAGTTCATCAACAAAGCCTTAGAGTTCAAACCAAAGCTCCTTATTCTTATAGTTCCTTCCGAGACAGAAAGGCAAGTTCTCTCCTATTTTGTAGCTGGGTTCTCACGTTCGTTATTCTTGCTCCATGTGCTTATATGTGGAAGTTTTTTTTTAGGTTGGATAAAAAGAAATTACGCTATGATTTGATCTGGGAGGATAGAAATAGACTTTCAGGAAAGGTAAATTGAAAAGATTGTCGTTTGTTATTATTCTTGGATGTGGTTGCATGTGCTGATAGGTTGGCATTTAACCTTTGCAGTCATTTTATCTTCCTGGATCTGTCGACATATATGATAAACAAATGGAAGACTGGAATGTTAAGCCTCCAATTCTTTATCTATGGAGCCGGCATGACTGGACTACTAAACACAAGGCTGTAGCAAAAGAACATGGTCATCTAGAAGAAGGAGAAGATGAGTAAGTTTTAAGTTCCTAGCTAATTCCAGTCAGTTTATGCTCTTCCTAACAGAATTGGCTAAATGCGAGTGACTGAAACCTTAATTTACCGCAGTTATACTTAATATGAGTTGTGTAAGATCGAGATTGGTGGGTTTTATAACGAATAAAGTCGACCCTTTGTCTCTTAAAAGACGGTTCCATGTTAGTCCAATGTAAGTACAATACCTACTTGCAAAGTCATTTACCTATCCTTCAGCTAAAATATAACTAATATATTAATTTTCAGAATTTTTGAAACTTCAAAGTTCAAAGGCTTCAACTCGGCGGGTCTTTTGATGATAAAATATATGGTGTGTATTAGTTCAGCTCTTAGTTGTGCTCTCATGTAACCAACCCAGATTCTGAAAGCTAAAGAGATACAGGACCTTAACCCTCTGTTTGGATAGGGGATTTGGGGGAAAGGAAGAGGGGGAGGCGGGATTCGGAGGGAGATAATACCCTTGGTTTGGTTAGTAGAAAACTTGCTAGTCTTTGACTTTGCCATCTTGAAACAACCTATGTGATGTGCAAGTTATACATCAAACCCCCAATTCTCACGGAAGGCAGGAGCAATTGAGGGGATAGAGGCCTAGAAGAGTAGTGTTATATTGTCAAATTTGACTTTTGTGTGTTGAGGCGCCATCAAGTTCACCCTTTTCTTATTAACCCTCTCACTGGCCATTTTGGGTGTTCAAAGTTAATGATGCAGCAAGGAGCCAAGGTCTTATTTTTTTGCTTTTACATGTCTGCTGTGTCTATAAACGTTTGGCTAGGGCGCACCAAGTACAAGACTGAGGCGTAGTTTACGAGGCACACAACTAGTTTACTATGCTTTACATTATCGGTAAAGGGCTAATGATTAGTAGGCCTCATGTGTATAAATGACGGCTTTTAAAAACTAAGATTACCTCAGGAATGTGTACGGCATGTCGTTTATTTGCTGCCAGCAGGCCCAGCACACCCCTAATCCACGCATGAATATTTTTTTCTTGGACTTACAAAGGATGGGAATTTTATTGCTGTGTACTGTTTTATAATACTAGTTTAATTTCTTTATTTATTTTTTCTGCTGGGGCAATCATGTTAACAGAAGAGCGCTTGGAGGATTCTCGGAGGAATTTGAGCATGTTCCCGAGACAAATGCTGAAGGTGTTTCTGCCTTTGTTGACGAGCCTGAACAGCTTAAAGAAATGACAGCAGGTGAGAAGCAGAAGGCTCTCAAGGATCAGGTAGAAGCACATAAGAATAGTCTCCCTGAAAACAAAAGTGTCAAGAAGGACTCGAGGAAAAAGAGGCCCAGTGAAGAGATTTACACAAAAGAGGACACTGGGTCATCCTGGGAACATAAACGGTCTCGCACTCGTTCTCCTTACAATCCTCATCAAGGATGGCCCCTTCAATCCCCTGTCAATGAGAGAGGTGGACCTATTTCCCCTCCTATAAGGTACCAAACTCCCCCTCCTAATTTTGAGACGATGGATCCGGGTCGTGTTCAGTTTGAGCCTACCAGCTATAGAGATGGAAGATATCCTCTGGAGAGTCAGTCTCGTGGGTTTGAGGATTTCCCGTTGGATAATATGACGATGCAGGGTCCGAGTCATGACCCATTCGACCGACCTACAATTTATGGTGGTATAAGAAGCGGGTACACAAATCCAGTTGGTCAATATGATGATCAGGTCCGAATACACGACCCTCACATTGATATACCTCCAGGTGGCAGATTGTCTGTAAATGCGGGCCCTTACGCTGGTTACCCTTCACGAGTTTCATCGTATGTTCCTGATTACCCTCCACAAATCTCAGGAGAGTGGGCCCCGGATTACATGCGAGGATCAAGCGGTCATATTGCAACTCACCCTTATAGTGAACCAGGACAAAGGTTTAGGCCGTCAGCGTTTTCCATGGATAGTACTCACGGGAGAAGGGGTTCCATGTCAGTTATGGATTCATATGGTCCTAGATTGGATCAGCCAAACTATGGAACAAGAAGCAGTTACGATCCTGGTCATGGGTCCCTTCCCGAGACTGTCAGGTACAATCAGGGATATCCCGGTGCACCAACTGCACCTATGGGGTTCGCATCAAGACCTATTCGAGACCCTTACCAACACCCTCATAGTTCTGCAGGTGGCTGGATCGAGGACTAGATCTCAACAATGTGTCTGTTCTTACTTTTTTTCGCTTTAGTGGTGGTATAATATCGATAGCTAACTGGTTGTATGGTAAATTGAGTCCAGTTTCGAAACTTTTAGCAAAACTAGTTAGATTCGTGTCTGAGATACCATATGGGTTATGATCTAGTTCTAGTTAGAATCGGGTTTCTCAAACACGGCTGTGTGGCTGAATAACTTCTCTGGTCGGCGGTCGCGCATTATATGTGCATAGTATGAAAATTTTAATCGTCCACCTATCATGTATTATATCCAGTCACCCAGTCTCGACTCAACATATTATGCACGTCTTATCAAAATACTCACAAATGAATTAAAGTACATATTTTCTTGCCACAACAATCACAAAAATGAGTAGTATTTATATTTATCTTTATATCGAGTTAGATAATATTAGATGTTAAATTTCTTTGGCATATTTTTGTGTGTTTTTTTAAATCATTTATAAAATAATATACTCCGCGATATGTAAGAAAGGGGTTACTTATAGAAGATATGGGTTACTTGAAATCAACTGAGATTAGGGCTTCATTTAAGATCAAGTGGGCTTTTGAGTTCTTGGAATTGAAAGGCCCATGTAAGAATGCATAAACAAATTCATTGAAAATGTTCTTCATTTTTTCACAAAGCGGTATAATTGTTACGTAATTTCTCTAGTATAAAGTTGCAAAACAATTAAATTTGACAAAATTTTGGAAAAAATAAAATAAAATACCCTGATAATATAGCTCGTTTTGACTAGTAAAAATTAGAATACAAAAATGAGAGAAAATTATAACAAAGTGCTACAGTATTTAGTGGTCTTCAAATCAACTGTTTAATTATTACTAGACTTTACAGAACTGGCTTATGTTTTGTTAATTTGTGGTTGGATATCGTGACACTAATCTTTTGTAAGAACTTAATTTAAATTTTGAAGGTAAGTATTCGGATTGGAAATCGTTTCTCTCTTCTCGAATATCATTCTTTCTCGTATGTTAGAGATCTGTAGGTGCCCTATACTTGGGATCAAGGTAGATACTTCTTGGTCAAAAGACGATAATGCAACGATACAATGAATTGTATACTTAAATTTAGTATAAAAGCAAGTCTAGTCGAGCAACAGAAGTTAGGGACGCCCTATGTTAAGGTCATGCAGGTCAAGAATCTTCATGCACATAACCTATCTAAATGTCCGCCACTTGTATATCACATTCGTGAAGTGTTTGAAGCTAACTATTTATTCAACAACTTTCTCTGAATTTTCCGTTTCTCAGTTAGTTTTGCTCCACAAACCCTTACTAGAAATGACACGTACCTTATAACAAAACAAGCTCAACTTACGTGTTACAGACTCTTTTTACCTTCGGCAAAAACAACAAAAAAAAATATAATAATTTTTTTGACATACAAAAAAAATTATTTTAAATTAATGTAATTATTTATTTTCCTATTATCCATATATTTTTCACAATCTTGGACCTTTAAATTATCATTTGTTTAAATATCTAAAATCTAAAATTCATAAGACTCCTAAAATCATAATCCCACCTCTTTGTTTCTCTCTCCCACACCTTGCTTTTCTGTGCTTAGTCCTACAAGCAAAGCAACCTAACCTAAACCTGTGAAGACTCCATTTTTTTCATCATCTTTATAAATTAAATTAAAATTATATTTTATAATTTAATAAAAAAATTAAAAAAAATTAATAAAGATCCTTTAAATCCCTAATTTTTCCGACCAATAAATTCATACAACATTCAGATTTGCAGATTACCCAAAGAAGAATTCTTTCTAGAATCAGTCGTTTCTCATCTACCCATTTCGTGTTCTTCAAAATTGAAGGTACCCATCTTTCTAATTTTCATTTCCCCCCAAATTTAGGTTTTCTAGGGTTTGTCATTGTGTGTGTTATGGAAATGAATTGAATTTGTAATTGGTTTAGTTTAAGAGGTTTAAATTGAAATTGGGGATATGGGTTTTGTTTAGAACTTGAAATTATCATCTGGGTATTTGATTTTTTGCTGGTTTAGCTTAGTTTTGTAGGTGTTGTTTTATGGGATTGACATTTTTGTTGCTGGTTGTTTGCAAATTTGAGAACTTTTAGGGTTTGTAATTGGGAAATGCTAAGGTAGTGATTAGGTGGGATTATGTGAGAATTTGAGGTGTTTGTTGTTGCAAACTCTCTGCATTTTTGTTTTAGATTGTTAATTTGAAAGTTGTATAGGCTTATTTGTTGTTTATTTAATGTATTTGAGCATAATAAGTCGGGGATGATTGAGTTTGTGCTTAAAAATTGACGTTTTTACGTGTCGATTTGCCTACCATATAGTTGGAAATGGCGGTTGAGGCTTATGTGAACCCCAACCTCATGGTTGATGATAGTGATGATGAAGAGCCCTTAGTTTTTACCCGGAGGAAGACTAATTCAGTGAGCACTGAGTTAAAGAATTCTTCGTCATCAGTGAAACCTGATAGGCAGTCTGGCCAGTCGAGTTCAGGCATTGGAAACTCGAATGTTAGGAATTCGAGTGCCTTGAAAGGGAAGACGGTTCAATCTACTAAGCCACCTATTGGAACGCAGAAGTCGCCACCTCCATCTTCCGGAATACAAAAGTCACCACCTCCTTCTTCCAGACCCCTAAAATCACCACCTTCTTCTTCTAGACCATCGCCATCTCCTCCTCCGTCAAGACCAGTTTCTGCTAAACCGCCTTCAGTAAATGGTTCATCTTTGGCAAATCACCAAGTGAAAAAGGCGAGTTCAGTTCAACCTAGAGACGATAAGAGGTCTCCCATTTCAGTTAAAGATAATAGGGGACCTCCTCTTGCAACTAAACGGGATAATTCAGTTTCAGTTAAGAAGGAAAAGCGTCCAGTTGATGACTCTGAGGACTCTGATGATGATAAGCCACTCAGTGCACGAAGTGCAGTTGCGCCACAAAAGGGAAAAGCCAGGATGGTTGATAAGGAGGTCAAGTTATCAAAAAGTGATTCCGAGGATTCTGATGATGGCAGGCCTCTTAGCTTTAGGATTGACAAAGGGAAGGCTTCAGATGGGTTGCCGGAGACCCAAAAATTAAAGGGTAGGGTCAAACCACCAGAAGATTCAGATGATGAAAAACCTTTATCATCTAGGTATCAGGTGAAAAGCAATGCAGGGACGTCCTCTGGCAAGTATGATGATTCTGACGAGGAAAAGCCCTTGGCTTCTAAGCTTCAAAATGGATTCGTTAAAAGGGAAACTCAAAATAAGGTCCCAGTAAATTCAGCTAAAAGGCCTATAGGTCACCCCCCTTCTGGTCAATCTTTGGTTAAGAAAGTGAAGATCTCAGAAGCATCCACCTCAACCAAAGTTAAGCAAACACCAGTGAAAAGTGAGGCCGAAGACGACGATGATGACAATACTCCTATTGCTCAACGGGTGAATAAAGCTGCATCCAGTTCAGGCAGTAAGCCAGCGCTTGCAAAGAAAAAGGTTAATAAAGTTGATTCTTCCAAGTTGAAGAAAGTGAACAAGAAGTCAAAGAAAATTATAAAGCAATCACAGTATTCGAGGTCGTCAAGAGAGTTACCTAGCTCTGGTGATGGGCAGAAATGGACCACACTAGTTCATAGTGGTGTCATCTTTCCTCCGCCGTACAAACCTCATGGTGTTAAGATGTTATATGATGGTAAACCGGTCACCCTGACACCTGAACAGGAAGAGGTTGGTCTTTTCTTCTTAATGCCTCTAGAGTTTGGATATTTGGTTCCTTGTTCTTTTAAAATTGCTTGCTTTGAGTTCGGCACTGAGACTGGTAATTTGTTCTATTATTCCTCGAAGGTTTACGCAACATTTGTTCGCAGGTGGCCACTATGTATGCTGTGATGCTGGAGACGGATTATGTAACAAAGGAAAAATTTAATGAGAACTTCTTCGGTGACTGGAAGAAGCTTCTCGGCAGGAATCATGTAATTCAAGAGCTTAGTAAATGTGACTTTAGGCCAATACATGAATGGCATCTAAGAGAGAAGGAGAAAAAGAAATTAATGACCACTGATGTAAGTATCACATTATAGAATATTTATTAACATATTCGATCCAGCTTTTCGATGATTAACCTGCTAACAATCTTGAATGAAATAGTCTTCATGGCTATCCATTAGTTTTAATGACTTGACCAATTTGATTATAGTTCTGCAATTGACAATGAGCATTATTATTTTTATTTAATGCTACTCGCTTTGGGCGATTGCATGGTTTTTTGTGCTTGTTGATCCAAGCAGCTAATTGGTTCATAACTGGTTGTGTGAGTGTTATAGTTATTAATATATGTAAATGTTTAGGGTCACGGTTTTAGAAAACTGAACTCATCTTTACATTGATGTGAGTCATGTGACTATTTTGCATGATATTACATGTCATATATGTCACAAGCTTTTAGTTTGTTCTGTTTCCACTTTCACTAATTAATGAACGTTCCTGATGCTTCCGATGAACTCCACAATGCGATTTCAGGATTTATATTTAATCATTTTGCTCTTGTATAATAACAAGGATGACCATTGTTGCAGGAGAAGAAGGCTTTGAAAGAGGAAAAATTGAAACTAGAAGAAAAGTATATGTGGGCTATCCTTGACGGTGTCAAAGAAAGGGTCAGCTCTTAGTTTCTCAATATGTTGTAATATTATATGATACTTACAGTTCTAATTTAAAAAATAATTTTCACGCTCTCCCATACCCATGTGCCTCTTTTCGTCGTTGTAAAGGAATTCATATATTATTTCACCATGTTGGCTGTCATAGGATCAGGAATTAATATTGATTTGTTCAGGCCGTTAGCTTTAAGGAGTAGTTCATCTCGGTCAATGAAAGGATCGTTGGAAGTATAATATCCACGATCTTTTTTAAGTCTTTTTTCGTATTCTTGATGCTTTATTTACATTCTTTTGGTGAGTGGTGACTGGGGACTGGTGAGGGTAAGGAGAGAAACTATTCTATTTTCATTTTAGCCTAGGACACACAATTCCTTTTCGTTCCTGAGAGAAAATTAAATGTTATTCAAGCATTGAAGAAGCAATGCATTTTAGAAGAGAAACACCTCCCGTCACTAGTTCACTAGTTCTTGACTTCGCAATGGAATGTTACTGTGAGAAATCTGAGAATTCAGTTAACTTATACCCACTGAAAACAAAATGTCCAATCCATCTTATTTTATCTTTTTTTTCTCCTTCGTGATTGGAGTGCCACCCAATGATGCACTGAAAGTACTTTTGTTGTTAAGTATTACTGTTGTTTAGTTTCTTTTGTACTAAACCATTATATGTATTTATGCTTGCTCAAACTCTAATTTGTGTGCTGTATTCCAATATTGAATCTGAAATTGTGTTGTTATCATTTTCAGGTGGGAAACTTCAGAGTGGAGCCCCCTGGGTTATTTAGGGGCCGTGGCGAGCACCCAAAGGTCTTTGAATAACTTCTCCCTTTTTCTTCCAGCCTCCCTGTAGTAGATTCTGTGTAATGCTAATGCACTGTATGATATTATGCATTTCTTTATACTTCTGAATTTTATGACAGATGGGAAAGCTAAAAAAGCGTATATATCCAAAGGACATTACTATAAACATAGGGAAGGAAGCTCCCATTCCAGAATGCCCCATTCCGGATCAGAGGTGGTTTGATATTTTATTGTCTATCTTTTGTATATGTTGGTTGAAATTGCAAAGAAATGGCAAATCTGTTTTTTTCTGGGAGTGTATTAAGACGTGTCATCTTGCTTGGCAGCTGGAAACAAGTAAAGCATGATAACACAGTTACTTGGTTAGCCTACTGGCATGATCCAATAAACCCAAAAGAGTTCAAGTATGTGTTCTTGGCAGCCAGCAGTACGTTGAAGGGTCAGAGTGACAAGGAGAAATATGAAAAGGCGAGAAAGTTAAAGGTAACTGCTTACATATCCAATTTCAAGTTTCTGGTAGAATTTTTGAGCTTAGTCTCAAATTTTTATATGATGTTTGCTTTATCAAGTGCAGGACTACATTCAAGGTATAAGAACAGCATATACTAAAGATTTTAACAGCAAAGATATGACTAGACGACAAATAGCTGTTGCAACCTATCTAATTGATAGGCTTGCACTCAGGGCGGGTAATGAGAAGGTATAACTTTAGGCCACTTCAATCAGGAAATCTAGACTACTTCAGCTATTTTCTATTCTGCTATAAATGAATGTTCTGACATTTAGGACTTGAGCTCAAAAACAAACTTTTTTGGAGCTAACTAGACCATGATTCTGTTCGTCATGTTTTTATCCATGCCTTGTCTCTATATATTTGAAGGCTGTATCATGCACTGCTTATGTGTGAGTGATAATATATCAAATGAAAATTTTCCTAGGTAAATAGTTCATATATTAACCCAGAAGTCTTGAAAGAAGGATTGTGCAGCTTCATCATCAGAGAGAGTTGATAAGTAAGGCAGTGATCTAATTCTTCAATTAAAACCACACGGGTCTATAATGCTGTTGGTATATTTTTTGTTGCATGCGTATATGTCTAAGAGGGCAGAGCATAGTAAGATAATATGTTGTTCTAGCGTATGCATCCTTGTCAGTCCAAATAATTATATGGTCTGGACTCTGCTGTGTTAGTCCAGTTGTATTTTGAGACCGATTTCATATCTCGTTTGGTCCTCGAAGATCTAGTTGGCTTTGACTTACCACCATACCTTCAGTTTTTACTTCAACCTTGTTTTAGAGTTACTCTTCTAAGTCACCACTTACTGAACACACTCTTTTCAGCTCTGGAGAGTTTAATTTTGTGACACTTGATGCATTACAGGATGATGATGAAGCAGATACTGTTGGTTGTTGTACATTGAAAGTGGAAAATGTAAAGACCTTACCACCAAACATATTGGAGGTATGATCATTTCTACTCCGGATGTAAGGCCAACTGCTAATGTTGTAATTAGTCATCTACAATATTTATTGTTTCTGCGCCTCCCTCTCGCCCATTTCATATCGCTTTTTCGTACATCTACATTGCTCTTCTTTTCATTTTCATTTGTCTTTTATGGTGGAGGACTATTATTTAAAAAGTGGGCATGAAGTCTTACTAAGGCACTAGCCAAAGCACCATGGTGCAGCATATGTTTGCTTTTGCATACGTGGCTAACAAGGCGTACTCCTATGCAATTTGACTTTTTTTCTATTTTTTGACGCAAGTAGCTTTCGTTTCCTAAAAAGGAGTATAGTTGCATAGAAGTTTGCTTTAAAATATAATTTTGTCTACAAAGATAATGAGCCCCGTGTGCGTGAAACATGCACCTTCACCCTGCTCCTTATATTGCACCTTATAAAACTAAAAGATTGAAGCTGGGATGGGGTTGGGTAGAATGGCAGCAGGAGGGGTGTTTTGCATGTGTTGGCAGGTATCCATTATTTCACACTCTTAAATAAATCATGAATTGACGGAACTTTGGTGGTTTCCAGTTTGACTTCCTTGGTAAGGATTCAATCAAGTACTACAAACAATTTGAAGCTGAGCCTCTAGCATACAAAGCTGTTGAGCAATTCAGACAAGGTTTGGAACATGGACTACTTTTTGATTTCGAGCTGTTTGTTTGTTAAATCATAATAAATGGTTGGAATTATTTTCTACAGGAAAAAGTGGTAGTGATGATCTCTTTGATAAGCTGGACACTAGCAAACTGAATACCCATCTTAAAGAGCTTATGCCTGGTCTCACTGCCAAAGTTTTCCGTACATTTAATGCTTCTTACACGCTGGATGACATGGTAAGTCATCGACTATGACACTACACCTTTGGGTAAATGTATAAAAAAAAATTTAGGAAGTTATTTAATTAGTTGGTCGTCACTCTTGACGGGTGCTGCTGTCAAGGCCTATATCACTCAGTCTGACATGCGAGTGTTTTACATGGCACACATGGGTGTGTGTCTAAGCTATGTTACTTCAACACTTCATATGTCTCCCGTACCCGTGCCCGACACTTGATCCTTGGACATTGGTATGACACTCGGACACTTCATTTTAGACCAAAAACTTGAACTTTTGCCATAAAATAGTCGTGTCCGACACCTGGATACGTACCCGTGTCCGGTCGAGTCAGAGTAGCATAACGTCTAAGTGTCAAAACATACTACGTATTCAGGTTTAAGACCAAGTGTCCAAGCATCTAGTTTAGGACCTCGTGTAATTACGTAATTTTTGGATAGTAAAAGATAGAGTGTAGGACCTCTATCTGATCTTCCAAAGTTGCCAATGGTATTAAATCTAGTCGTCTTCTTTGAATTGCGGATGAGTTACCAAGGTTTTGAAGGTTAATCAAATGACCAAGATCATGGTGGGATATTTGATCCCTCGCTCAAGTGATACCATATATCATGTTTTTGTCGAACCTCAACACCTCGTCTTACCCAGCTGCTTAAGTATAAACTTTAGAAGGATTCCCCGTCTTAAAAAATTAGCATAGGTAAGCGAAGCACACGCTTTTCTTAAAGTTTTTTTGTTTATAATAGATTGCTGAAGGCGCAGGAAGCGGAGAGGTGCCAGAAAAAATCGCAATATATCAGCATGCCAACAAGGAGGTATGTTGAGTAATCTGCATTCCGGGATAACTTCTTTTCCAATTCTTGATTCATGTTGAAAGGCACGAGTTCTTATCATGGCCGTTATCTTGTTGCAGGTGGCAATAATCTGTAACCATCAACGTACTGTATCCAAAACTCATAGTGCACAGATGGAAAGGCTCACTACCAAAATAAATGAATTAAAGGTACCATTTTGTGTTAGCTTAATAGGCTAGGGAGTTAGCATTTTTGTCCAATATTATTGGCATATGTACTTGCTGACGAAAAAATGCTGTGTTTGTGAAGTATTTTTGGTGGCATTTTTCATTCCTCGGTCTTTGCTCTTTTGGAAAAATTAGTGACTACATGCTTGTCCTGTTTAATGTTTTGGATGCTGATTGTATGAGCACGTGTAGGATGAGTTGAGTGACCTCGAGACTGATTTGTCCCGGGCAAGAAAGGGGAAACCGCCATTGAAGGATCGTGATGGAAAGCAAAAGAGAAACATGGGCGTAGAAGCGTAATTGACCCCGTGCTTTCATCTGTGTATTATTTTCACTCGATGTAATTGTTACCTTGAATTTTTTGCTTGACAAATGTTTTTGTTATGGTTTAGGATTGAGAAGAAGATACACACCACAAAGGCGAGAATAGAAAAAATGGAGAGGGATATGCACTCAAAAGAGGATCTCAAAGAAATCGCCCTTGGCACATCAAAGATTAACTATCTTGATCCTCGGATTACTGTCGCATGGTGCAAAAGAAATGAAGTTCCCATCGAAAAGGTAAATTTGTATTACCGACACTATGTGCTCCATTTTGATTATATGAGCCGTTTCACCCATTTGTTTACTTTCCTTTTTATCTAGGCACTATGTGTTTACCTTTACCCCTTTCCCACCATATCCCCTATCTCCGTTTTCATCCTAACCACAACCATCTACCCCAGCCATCAACCAGCTCCAATTCTCGGTTGTTTGGCCGTTTCAGGTAGACGATAGAGGTGATTGGGAATATGGTGGGTGGAAGGAAAAAGTTAGTTACAAAAATTCAAACCCCACTTGCATTTCACCCTTTATTACTCCGACACTTCACTTAACTCCCGTGTCGCTTGTCGTACACGCGACACGACACTTTGACACTTCAATTTAGACCTATGTTACTCTGACACTTCACTTAACTACCGTGTCGCGTGTCGGGCACGTGTCGCTCCAACACAACACAACACCTCGACACTTCAATTTAGACCACAAAATAGGAAAGTTCACCCAAAATAGCCGTGTCCCACACCGACACGTGTCGGCGTGTCGGAGTAACACAGATTTAGACCACAAAATAGGAAAGTTCACCCAAAATAGCCGTGTCCGACACTCCCGGCGCGTGTCAGACACACCGTGTCGGAGTAACACAGATGTCATCTATAAATCCAAATCCAAAAGTAAACAAACATATAGATTAGAAGAAAAAAGGAACGGACGAAAGAGTCGTCCTGATGGGGTGCTAAGTGCTAACCATATATGGGAACTTTTCCGACGAAAGGGTCTCTAATTACACTTTTTTAGTTTCAAGTAGGAGGATATTTGTTTTTCTATGATCAATGAAATCTCGGTAACTCGTTTGTGGTGCACATTTGTAGCTCTTTAACAAGTCCCTGCTAGCAAAGTTCGCGTGGGCTATGGATGTCGATCCCAGCTTTAGATTCTGATGGGGTATTGCATTTATCTCATCTCCTTTCTTCAGCTCGTGTCATCACCTACTCATCCAGTTTCTTTCAGACGATTCCTGCTTCACTAACATTGTTCTGCAGGATTCTCGAGATGGTCGGTCATCCTGGGGTTTATCCCCATCGTTACTGAGTAATACTTTAAGAAATTTTTTTCTCTGTTTATCTGGGACGATGATGAGTAAAACCTTGACGAAATATTTAGCTGATTATCGTTGTAGGGATTCTAGTGTCAGAACATTTTCAATGATATTCAACAACTCAACCGAATGAAGGAATTTGTTCTTTTAATGAAGTTGGTTAATTGTCTGAATACCAGTTTTGTAGTAATTGTTCTGTTCTTGGCTATTTTGAGCAAATACTGAATGTAGTGTCGATTATTGTCCGAAATTTTTCTGTTTTCTTTACTTATAAGTCAAGTTAGGAAGAGTGGTAATCCATTGTCTTTTCCTAAGTGTGCACCGGTAATAACCCTAAGTGTAATCGATGGACCGTAACTGTAAGCTAGGAAACTTGCTTTCCTATAGCCGCTATGGGCACGGTAAATTGCCAATGGTGGTGACTGGCGATAGGTGACTGGCGAGCTAACACGCGGATGGTTTGGAAGTTTTGAGCCCATGGAAAAGCTAATTATGAAGCTTTGGACAAGTTAAAAGGTTTTCTAGGTCATGAACAACACTATTATTCCTTTTACAAACTTGTTTTTCCCTTCATTAGCTTACAAGTAAAATTAATATACGTCCGTTTTGAATGAGAAGTTTTGAAATAAATTTGGAAGATCAACGCATTTTCAATCAATATGCCTTGAACCATAAAATAATAAACATATATAAAAATATAATAATCAACGAAAATATTAACAAAGAGAGTACAATAAATATAAACATATTCATAGAAATAATATTAATGAATGAAAATGTTGACAAAGAGATATTTGCTCCATTTCAATTAATTATATACATTTTATTTTTTCCGGCACTATTCATAAGTCGAGTAAATTTAAATTACTATATATTCCCTTCGTCCCGGCTAATTATTGTCTTTTGGTTATGGCATAAAAATCAAGAAAAAAGCAGGGAATTAATTACTATATGACAAATGGACCAAATTAAGTGTAAATAATCAAATTGTTCATCAACTTTATTTAAAAGAAAAATGATAATAATTGACTCAAACATCCCAAAATGAAAAGGGACAACAAATAATCGAAACAGAGAGAGTAATATTTACATTCAAAACTTGAAGCCCATTGGTCAAGTATATCACACCATACTATCAATTAAAAATTATATATTATATTTAATTTGTATCAATTTATTTAATTACACTGAAATCCCTTAATTTCCAGATTATTTATATTGTATTGATTAATAGTACATATATAAATATATAATACTCGTAGTAATTATAGGTAAACAAACCAGTACGGAACATAAACCACTTGTTGCACAAATTCACGGAACACATTTTCTTTAGTGACCTTCATTAATCGTAGCTTTTTGATCCGTAGATGGATTTAACTGCTTGTTGTAACCACCGCGTCCATCGAGTGACACTTTGTTTTTCTTCTCAGATGGATGGGGCTGCTTGTTGTAACCACCGCGTCCTTCGATTGACACTTTATTTTGCTCTTCAGATGGATATGGATGTTTATTGTAACCACCGCGTCCATCAAGTGACACTTTGTTTTTCTCCTCAGATGGATTTGGTTGCTTGTTGTAACCACCGCGTCCTTCGACTGACACTTTGTTTTGCTCTTCAGATGGATTTGGCTGTTTATTGTAACCACCGCGTCCATCAAGTGACACTTTGTTTTTCTCCTCAGATGGATTTGGTTGCTTGTTGTAACCACCGCGTCCATCGAGTGACACTTTGTTTTTCTCCTCAGATGGATTTGGCTGCTTGTTGTAACCACCGCGTCCTTCGACTGAGACTTTGTTTTGCTCTTCAGATGGATTTGGCTGTTTATTGTAACCACCGCGTCCATCAAGTGACACTTTGTTTTTCTTCTCGGATGGATTTGGTTGCTTGTTGTAACCACCGCGTCCATCGAGTGACACTTTGTTTTTCTTCTCAGATGGATTTGGCTGCTTGTTGTAACCACCGCGTCCTTCGACTGACACTTTGTTTTGCTCTTCAGATGGATTTGGCTGTTTATTGTAACCACCGCGTCCATCAAGTGACACTTTGTTTTTCTCCTCAGATGGATTTGGTTGCTTGTTATAACTACCGCGTCCATCGAGTGACACTTTGATTTTTTCCTCCGATGGATTTGGCTGCTTGTTGTAACCACCGCGTCCTTCGACTGACACTTTGTTTTGCTCTTCAGATGGATTTGGCTGTTTATTGTAACCACCGCGTCCATCAAGTGACACTTTGTTTTTCTCCTCAGATGGATTTGGTTGCTTGTTGTAACCACCGCGTCCATCGAGTGACACTTTGTTTTTCTCCTCAGATGGATTTGGCTGCTTGTTGTAACCACCGCGTCCTTCGACTGACACTTTGTTTTGCTCTTCAGATGGATTTGGCTGTTTATTGTAACCACCGAGTCCATCAAGTGACACTTTGTTTTTCTCCTCAGATGGATTTGATTGCTTGTTGTAACCACCGCGTCCATCGAGTGACACTTTGTTTTTCTCCTCAGATGGATTTGGATGCTTGTTGTAACCACCGCGTCCTTTGACTGACACTTTGTTTTGCTCTTTAACTGAATTTGGCTGTTTATTGTAACCACCGCGTCCATCAAGTGACACTTTGTTTTTCTCCTCAGATGGATTTGGCTGTTTGTTATAACCACCGCGTCCATCGAGTGATTCTTTATTTTTCTCTTCAGATGGATTTGATTGCTTGTTGTAACCTCCGCGTCTATCGAGTGACACTTTGTTTTTCTCTTCAGATGGATTTGGCTGCTTGTTGTAACCACCGCGTCCATCAAGTGACACTTTGCTTTGCTCTACAGATGGATTTGGCTGCTTGTTGTAACCACCTCGTCCATCAAGTGTCACTTTGCTTTGCTCTACAAACGGATGTGCCTGTTTGTTGTAACCACCTCGTCCATCAAGTGATACTAAGCTTTGTGCTTCAGATGGAGGTGGCTTGTTATAGCCACCTCGTCCATTTAGGCTAACCTCTTTCTCTTCTTCTGAAAGTTATTAAAATGAAAATGAAAATATTAGTAGTGCTAATGTTGGACTGAGAAAAAAATATTCAAAATTTTTATACAGATGTAATTATGTAAAGATCATTAGTATATGATCATATTTTCATTATTTCACCCTAAAAAAATTCATTTTTCAGTTTCTCAAAATCCACTACATGAGTCCGCGACTCAATAGTCAAGTGTCAACTATAAAATGAAAATATGGAAAAAAAAAACTCAAATGATAATATATTAATAATGTCATACTATTATAAGTTGTACGTACGGAGTAATAATAAATAAATAACTATTTTTATAGAAAATTTATTTAATCTTTACCGTAAAATTTTCACTACTTCCACGGTGAAGTGGTGAAAATTAATTTTTTTTATGAGACGTAGGAGTCGTTTGGTTGTCACTGAAATAATACACATTGCAAAATCCCATGATTTTAAAAAAAGGATGGGTTGTTTGGTTGGCAAAATTTTTGGAAAATATAAGAATTAAAACTTCCCATGAATTTTCAATGCCTACATATTGTAGGAACTTGCTTACCTACTCCCCTCATGGTCATTGCAAGTTCCTGTGGAATTTAATTCCTACATAGGCAACCAAACGGTTTTCTAAAATTCACCCGAATTGGATGTGAAAATTTATTTCCCATTAATTCTAAGTTCTTAGGAAAATTAACTTACCTAATCAACCAAACGACTCCTTAGATTTACAAATATTAATTTAATTGCCTCTTCAAATAAGGGACTTAATTTATGGCACGAGTAATCATTAAATTTTTAATTGGCTAAATACTAAATGTTAAATTAGTAGCTAAATCATTCTTCGCTTATAAAACAAAAATAATATAGATTACTCAAATTCATTTGACACTAAAACTCATGAGAGACAGTCTTTCAATAAATTATTGAGAGATCATTCTTTTATACTCTTTTATTTGTATTTCGAGACCCTTTTGTCATTGATCATACCATAGTATTTTCGTACTTATTTACATAATAATATACTCATTTTATCTTTAATAATGATTTGTACCTATTATATTAACTTTAGTACCATTTTTTCTTAAATTTATACAATAATCTCTCAATAATAAGTATGATATACTAGCACCAATAAATGAATTATGAACACTTAATAATAAAGACACCCTAGAGATACAATTAGCTTAATGCGTAAAGTAATTAAACATCTAAGTTTAAATCCGTCTCACATATATTGAATGATCAAACACTCGAGCTAATTATTACGCATGTATGCAACATGCATGCATAAAAAAAAAGCGAAATAAATAACTAGAACGAATAAAATATATAATTTAGCAATTCAGAATTTAAAGCCAACGAGACTGAAGGTTATAATTTGTGTTTAAAATAACCATTAAAAAAACTGATTTGTAAACAATAGCGAGGGCGCCCGCCGCCTCCGCTCCACCACTGTATATAACAAAAAGGAAAAAAAAAAAGAATTACGAGATTGTTTCTTAGAGAGAGCGCGAGCAGCGACAAGAGGTGAAGACACGAGAACGATTATAGTAAAGAGGACACAAAGGAAGTGTAAGGTTTTAGAATACGCCATTTTTAGAATTATTCTGCTAGGGGACTCCCTTTATTTATAGTAATAAAGAGTAAGACCCTGTTTTTTCGGTTGAAACGATCTGAATTGAATAAAATGGGGTAGAGCTTAATTGAACTAAATTGAGTGGAACTAAGTTGGAGTGAATTTAGTTGAATTAAAAGTTACTTTTGTGAAGAGATTAATTGAAAATAATTGATTGAACGTAAATAAAACTTAACGGAATACAACCAAACAAAATTGAAAGGAACTGAAATTAAGCCAGAAAGAACAGTTCATAAATACGGTTTTTCTAAAATGTGTCATTAAGGTATATCAATAACAGGTATATTCGTCATAAGCTTGTTGACGGTCAAGTACACCAACTGACCCACTTGTCTAGATAAGACAAAATAAGAGTGCATAAAAAATACAAATGCTTTGTTTTTAGTTGACCTGTCACAAACTTGTGACGGATATTGCCGTCACAAATGAGAATTTTTAAAGGTATATAGTATTAAAATGCTAATTAGAAAATATTTAGATTATTTACAAAATTATTTCGTCAATTAATTAAAATCGTCCATGAAAATTTAATATTACACCCTCCGTCCTGATTATTTGTTTATTATTTTTATTTTTAGGTGTCTCGATCATTTGTTTGCTTTTTTGTTTTTTTTATGTTAGACATGCTTTTAATCATCATCCAATTTCAATATTATTGTCCACTTATTTTCAATAACACTACTCTCAAATGTCCGTCTCCCATTTTCTTGATTTTTCATGCGAATAGCAGAGGTAAATAAATGATCGACACGGAAGGAGTATAAGATAAGATTTGAGTGGATGTAAATCGTTGGTATAAGTGATTGCTTGAGTCAATATTCTAGGTCAAATTTGATGGGCGGATTTTTCCACTTAAATTTTCTATTTTTCTTCCATAATTCTTCATAACTAATCATGCTAAATAATCTTATTTTCTATTTTTCTTCCAAAATTCTTCATAACTAATCACCATTTATTAAAAAGGGGTTAATAATAATGAAAGATGTTTTGATAATCGTATATACTCCCTCCGTCCCGGTCATTTGTTATCTATTTCCATTTTGGGGTGTATCATTGAATTGTTATCTATTTCCATTTTTGGCAACTTTTTGTGGATGACATTTGATTACATGTGGGGCCATATAATTTTGTGTGGTCCAAATTCATTTACACCTCTTTTCTTAATCTTTGTGTCAAAAGCAATAGATAACAATTGATTGGGACGGAGGGAGTATATTTTAGTCATAAATTAATATTTTGTATTTTATTCTTCAATCTATTTACGATTAAAGTTTGAAAATTTTAACCCTGGGGACCGAAAATAAAACTAAGATCACAAATTTATTAGGAAAGTTCATCCATACACCCATACATAATTAGGAGAAATAGAAACATACTTCCTATATCGTAGGTATTACCTCACACTTTTATAAGTTAAAATATGAATATTTTTTGAGCTTATCAGGTATTTTTTTGAACTTATTACCCTAAGCTTTATTTGTTTTTGAGCATATTGATATTTTTTGAGCTTATTACGTCAAATATTATTTATTTTTGAGCATATATGTATTTTTTCTGGGCTTATTAAAATTTATAAGTTAGATTTTAAATTTTTTTTCCGGTTAAAACTAAAAGAAAACTAAGTTTATAGGTAATGATTTTGAGTTTTATTGTAGGTTTTTGAACTTAATGTTTTAATAATTGAACTCAAAAACTTTATACCAATACTCATAATCTTTAAAACAAGACTCAAAAACATTACTAAAAATGCTCAAAAACTATAAAATTGGTGGTGGTACATCGGATGTATGATCATCTTACTGCATAATCGGGCCAGACAAAAACTTTAAGAGACGACATCTCGATAACGTTAACGAGAGGACCTGTCACAAGTTAAAGATAATATTCTATTTTCTTTTCCTTTTATACTATGTCTTTCACTAATCTAGTGAAAACGGTCTCCCACGAGACTTACTAATTAATCCAGCCAACTCTATTTATTAAGCCAAATTTATTTCCTCAAAAAAGTGACATAGGCATGGTTTAATTACTAATACGTAATACTCGACTACTCGTATTACTTAGACGTAAACAAAAGGAAAACAATAACGTAAACCACAAGATCCACAAAGTCACCATAACAACAGGTAGCGTTATCTTATTTTCTTTTATGTAACGCGCGTCTTTTAATGACCCACATATATAAATTATACAATTAGATGTATAAGAGTATTGTATAACCATGACGCATTTAATTGAACTTATTTATATATTTGTTGAGTTTTTAAACTATTTTCAGTTATATTTTAATTTTTTATATTAAAATTAAATATAGTTGAATTTATATGTATTGTCCTTTAGTTATATAATAATTTTCTAAGTTCAATATTTTGAAAATAAATTCATAAACTGTACATAACTCATATTTTTTCCACCAAAACTCAAAATTGCTATTAAAAAACTCAAAATATATACAGTAAGTTGTATACATTTGGCGGTATAATTCATTCATTGCTAGTGACCCTCACAAATATTAGGACATTTTAGTTTGGAAGATAATTACCGAATATGAAAATTGGGTAGTTCGGAACTGATTGGATCAGATACATGAATATTTTAAGTCGATTATATATTTTATTTTATTTAGAGATCGGAGGAATTTAGATTTTCTTTATTATAACGTCATTTTTTTAAAAATTTCTTACTCCTTAATTTGTTCGGAATACTCGTAAATTATCAAGTCATATTTAGCGTATATTAGCTTAATGTATGATTACATCATTACATGCTAGAATAAATAAATTAGCGGTCATATTTAGCATAAATTTAGCTTAAATGTGTAGCACGTTAATAAATACTAGAATAGATAAATCACGGTCATATATATTTATCGTAAACTTTAGCTTAAATGTTTGATATGTTTTAACGTATAGTCGAAAACCGAACAATCTAAAAACACAAACGAAAAATATTATACAATTCACGACGAAGGTTTGAACTTGAACTTGAACTTCCAAATTTATCCGAAAAGTACCATACATATCCAACTCTATTTATTACATCAAATTTACATTGATTTTCTTAGAGAAGCGACGTATGTATGCTTTACTTATACGTAAATAAAACAACATAAAACAAAACAAAATTTAAAAGCAACTACTTCTACAGATTTACGATACCGCCGGATACCGTTATCTCATTTTCCGTAACGAACCGTACTTTTTCTAGTGACCTTCACTAGTTGTTTCTTCCTTTGGTGGGTGAGGCTTGTTGTATCCTCCACGTCCATTTACTCCAACTTCACCCTCCACATTATTAACCTCTTCTTGTGGCGGCCAATGTCCATATCCACCGCCTTTACCGCCATGTCCGCCACCATAACCGCTACCGTAGCAACCTCCTCGACCAGAGCAGTAAAGGGATTGTTCCACTGGTGGCCATCGGCCACCACCACCTTTACCACCGTGACCACCACCATAGCCGCCACCGTAACCACCATGTCCGCCGCCGTATCCGCCACCATAACCACCATGTCCACCACCGTAACCACCATATCCGTCGATCTCCGCCGCTGGCGGCCACCGGCCACCACCACCTTTACCACCGTGACCACCACCGCCATAGCCGCCACCGTAACCGCCATGTCCGCCGCCGTAACCGCCACCATAACCACCACGTCCACCACCGTAACCACCATATCCGTCAATCTCCGCCGCTGGCGGCCACCGCCCACCACCACCACCACCGTATCCACCATGACCACCACCACCACCGTATCCACCATGACCACCACCGCCATATCCGCCATGACCACCACCACCGTATCCGCCACCACCGTATCCGCCATGGCCGCCACCGTATCCACCATAACCCTCAGGATAAAACTGATCCTCTTCCATTGGTGGTCTAGGCTTGTTATAGCCGCCACGTCCATCGAGTGACACGTCGCTTTGTTCTACTGGTGGACGCGGCTTGTTGTAACCACCTCGTCCATCCAATATGACGTCGTTTTGTTCCACCGGTGGATGCGGCTTGTTGTAACCACCTCGTCCATCCAATACGACGTTGCTTTGTTCTGCTGGTGGATGTGGCTTGTTGTAACCACCTCGTCCATCCAAAACGACGTCGCTTTGTTCTACTGGTGGATGCGGCTTGTTGTAACCACCTCGTCCATCGAGCACCACGTCGCTTTGTTCCACCGGTGGATGTGGCTTATTGTAACCACCTCGTCCATCGAGCACTACGTCGCTTTTTTCTTCCGCCGGTGGATGCGGCTTGTTGTAGCCACCTCGTCCATCTAGGCTAGTATCTTTCTCTTCCTCTACAAGTTCAAAATGAAAATATTAGTATTGGCAGTGACGGATTCAGAATTTTTTATTTAATTATTTCGGTATAAGTACTGTCAGTGACGTATTTATAAAATTTTCTTTAATTATATCCATAAAAAAAAATTTAATTATTTCGTTTTAAGTAGTATCAGTGACGGATTCAGAAATTTAAAATTTCCTTTAATTGTTTCAATACTAAGTGTAATAATGAAAATGAATAACAAAATCTTAAAAAAAAAAAATTTAATTGTTTTGCTAAACTGTAATTGTTAATTTAGTAGCTAAATTATTCTTCACTCTCTTTATAGCGACAAAATAGCGAAAAACTAATTTATTTAAAGTATATATAATAGTACCATTATTAAGTGAATTATAAACAAAATTAAACATAAAATTAAGTAAACAATAAAAACATCGTACATTAATCTTTCAAATTTTTCGGTTTTTCAATTTAGTTACGTTTTTACATTTAAAAATACCATATAATAAAGGTGTCACGTAAAACATATATCGAATGATCAAAAACCCAAACCACTAGCTTATTAATTAGTTATTAATTATATTCCCGCAAAAAGAAAATTAGTTATTAATTATATCGAATAAATAACTGAGACGGAAAAGGTATATAACGAAAAGAGAATAATTACGAGATTGTTCCTTCGAGAGATCACGACCGACGACGAGAGCCGAGGACACGAGAACGACTACGGCAAAGAGGACGCAAAGGAAGTGTAGGGTTTTAGAATTCGACATTTTTATTATTTTCGTGTTATTAATAATATTACTTGATTGGATTTTTAGTTCTATATTTTGCAAGGGGAATCCACTTATTTATACCCAAAATTTTATGTAAATAAATATATTAAATTGATTATAAATTTATGTAAAAATTAAAAACAATGTTAGAGATATTCATGAAAATTTAGATTTTAAGATAAGATTTGCATGCAGATGTAAATTGTTGCTATACGTACTTGATTGCGTCAAGATTTTAGGTCAAATTTGATCAACGAATTTGTCCATTCTTGTGGTTTACCAGTAGCGGCGGAGTCAGGATTTGAAGTCAGTGAAAACGGAAATTTTCAACGGAGGCGAAATAATGCTCATGCGTTAGTGGAGGCGACCGTCCCTGCTAGCCCCCTCGCTGTACCACTAGGTTTACCCGGTTATGATAATTGATTGTTTGGGTATGTCAAGCTGTTGACTCGCATATTTTCGTTTTAAAATTAAAACGAGTTAAATAACATTTTATTTGTATAAATAAGACAAATTTTTGGTAGTTGTTACCGAGTTACAGTAGTATTTTGTTTTTGTCTTGCCGATACTATTTTGATTTGTTTTAAATTTAAGACGGATATATATCTAGCTGTAATCGGAAATTTGTGCAAATTATATGAATATTTTATGATTTCTGAAGATATTTTACGTACGAATCCAAATTTCAATTTGTGTTTAATTTGGGTCCATGTGCTCTTGAAATTTTAATTATTTTTGACATGCTTAATAAGTAGACAGTCAACTTTTGCTGCTATAATCGGCAATTCAAGTCAAATACTTTTTTTTTCCTTTTTGGGAATAACGAGAGTTTCGAGTGCGAATATGATGTTAATCTCGGTACTTTAGACGTGTTGATTATTAGGAATATTAATAATAGTTGGGCCTCAACCATCACCTTAAGGTTTTGGTTGAGATGGTTCATCTATCATTGATTAAGCTAATTGACATCTAAATTATCGAACAGTGGTCTCGTAAGAGACTGTCCTCTCACTAATTTACTAGGAGACATAAAAGAGAAACAAAAATTCCAGTGGGTCTCTCAGCACATCATATGAGAGTTCTTTTAATAACGTTATTGAGAGAACGTAATATTTATTAGGTCCGGCATAAATGCCGAACAAACTAAAATTTCGTTATCGAATACTACAAAAATTGAGATTTCACATCGAATGTTATGAAATACTTCTTTTTCTTGATAAAACTCGTTAGTTACTCCAATTAAAAATGTAACTATTTACGCATTTACAATGCATAACTAATTACATTTAAAATATAACCAATAACGTTATTATAAAACCGTCTCACAAAATAAACTACTTTAAATAGCCGATTACATCGACTTCTCTTTCTCCACTATATAATGAGACGTAAGCAAATAACGTGAAGCAAGCATGAGGGGATGTGAAATATTGTCACGTGTCCAATTATTCGCCACCATGAAGCTGACTGCTGGTTGCTTGAGAATGGCATACCCTACGGCCTACACCAACATCACACCTCATTTTTTCGTCGTCGTAAATATCAGCCAACTTAACTGACAAAATCATATAATAAAAGCTAACTTAACTGATAAAATCATATAATAAAACATAGTGTTCGATAATTATTCATAATTGAAATTCAAATTCCGTCGTCATTAAATTTGCTCCGTATCCGACTATCCGATACTCTTCATCTTATTATTCTATTTTCTTCGTAATTATCCGGATGGGTTGTCTCCTCCCTAAATTTAATCACGGTCTCACATGGTAAGACAGTCTTTTTCTTGAAAAAATCTTTTATTTATTGATATCAATAAAAGAGTAGTATTTTTAAAAAAATGGACGATTTTATACTATGAGACCGTCTCACACAATAATTACTGAAATATAATACGAAAAAAATGCGAGACTCAGTTGAGAAAAAAAGAAAAGAAGTGTCCGTTCATTTGGCTAGCTCCGATCGTCCTTTTAAGAAGCCGGTGTTTGTTATCAACCCCATATGTTATTTAATCGCTTATCCTCGTAATGTATTAATAAAACCAGACTCTGACAATGTCCGTCGTCCGATATTTAGGATAGCTACGTAGGCACTTTCCTTTCACGTTTTAAAAAAAAGGAAAAAAAAAACGAAGAAAAAAAAACATTGGTCTTTCCATTTCGATTAAATTGTTCTTATTCTTTTAAGTCGGGAGTATAGGCATTTCTATTTAAAAACAACCCGAAAAGGAAGGGGACAATATAAATGGGGCCGAGGGAGTACATAGATGGGCCAGATAGACCGAATCCAATGTATTCATTCGGTCCGTGGATTAGCGAGCTAGGATGAATTAGCGGGCCTAAACGGTCAATTACTGTCCGGACTAGGCATATATTGAACAGGTCGTCTGTCTCCGGCTCTATGGTTGCATTGTAGACGGTTTTCAAAAGCTAAATTCCGATCAGGAAGTTGATAATTAAGTCACATTGGTAGCAATTATGAATCTTGAATTAATGAATTTACACTGGTGATACAATCATACAACTCAAAGAACTACATAAACCAGTTATAAAAACAATAATGATTCGGGAGCTGGGGTGAACGAAAACATGCTGTCCCCAAAACATTCAAAGAGGGACGACAACAAAGGACCGCCATCAGTGTCGTCCTTCCATGCCTGAGCTAGAATCGATGACGTACTCTGTGATTGACTATCCGCCTTCCCTCTTGTGCTGCTGCTTCCTGGCGCGTTTTCATTTTGCACATCGGTGTTATATCCTCCAGCAACCCCTTGCATGTTGCCGTGCATGGTATTCATCGGGATTGCTCCCATCGAACTATCCCCCGCTAGTTTCTTCATTGGGGGCTGTTGCAATAGGTTGTCCATATCCGCTTTCCGCTTGCCTGAATATCATAATTAAGAACAATACAACAACAACATCAGAGCCTTAGTCCCAAAATGTTTTGGGGTCGGCTGACATGAATCATCCTTTGGAACCGTCATGAGTGAACTCTCATCTCAACAAGAGTATCACTACACCCGGGTCTGAGAAGTGCAGCGCGTCGCTTCTGAGGAGACGCCCCAACGATGTCCAAATTCTGATTCATGTCCATAAAATGTGACTGATATAGACCTACCGCAACCCTCCTCCTTTCTCCGGGCTTTGTATAATTAAGAACAATACAAATGTAAAAGATCTCATTCCCTTAGTAGGTGTCCGTTTTGTCCCCCGTTCCCTCCCCCTTTACCCAAAATAGGCTTTACCCCCCCAGTCGGCCAAATTGATTCCCCAACCCCCAAGGGTTTCACAGACACGTTCCCTCTCACCCGACTCACCACCAACATCCACTGATCCACCCCTTCAATCAACCGCCACCATCAACCAACACCTCTCGTCCTCTCCCGCCGTCACCATTATCAGTATTGGTGTCTGCTCTTCGTCCCCATTGACCCACCCACCACCCCCAAAAGCATCAGATCTAGTCATTTTACTGAGCCGTCACCAAAATGTGCCGGGTGCTTTATTCCAAATGCAGCCATGGAAGTAAATACGAGGATTATAAAGAGTTTGTGTCAAATTCAACAAGGTTTTTGGGTTCTGGTCATGTAGGGACACGGGTGGGTCGATATTTTCGAGTTTATGACTAAAGAGCATATCAGGTTAGCTTTCGACATTTCTAGGCGAAAGCTCACCACCCTTATTTTAGCTCCAGAAGCAATCGGTTCTAACACAATCACAACAACTACGACATCCTCCACGGCCTCCAGGGAGCTCTCAAATGGTTGTTTCGCAAAACTAGTTAGGTTCGAAAAACATGAAATCTTATAAATACGAAAAAAATCTCACTTGATAATATGGTTGCAACTTTCTTATCAAGCATCGAGGTGGGCCTTGCGATTGGAATAAGTAAACTCGGGAATTTTTTCACATGATCATGCATGCACTGGCCAGCGGCAAACTGCAAGGTGTGTTGCAACGTCAGTTCCAAAACAAAATGACGACGGTAAAAAAACTATAAATGTGGCACTTATATCTGACCAGTAAGGCCCCGTAAACTCTCCACGCTTCTTGTCTTTTGATCTCATTCTTCTGCCCCTCTAGTTGCATTTCTGGTTCCAATAGTTGCATATATGGTAGTAGATTTGGTAGTATAAGAAGACGGACCTGGAATCATGAAGCACTGATCAACTTCTTACATTTGTATACACTGAAGGCTTGAAGCCAATATAAAAACAAGAACACAAGTGAACGGAAACGGCTACATCTGGCAGAATTTGATTACGAAATTAACAAAGGGGCAGTTCTGTTTAAAGTTTAAACTATTCTCGCTAAACTAAAATTCCAAATTTATGTTTTCTGTAATAAAACCTTCTGTACCTTGCTGAACTATCATGAAAAGAATGAAAAAAACCGAAATACTTTAGTAGCGTTGAGTACACCGTTTTCTGCTTTGGTTTTGTATTTAGTCAAGACATTAGACGCCCTTACCCTTCTTCGGAAACAAAAAAAATCTGGTAAATTTTATTCAGAAACCAATAAAATCCGGATAAAGTTTATTCAGAAACTGAAAAAATCTGGTAAAGTTTTAGCACAAAATGTCGATACAAATTTGTTTTTTATGAACATACCACGCTAGGTCCAAGAGCAGCCAGTCCTTGAATAGCACCATAATGTTGAGGCAATGCTTTTGTCGGGTCCAAGAATGCATGGAGTAGAGTCCTGGTAACTCGGGGTTGGAGACTGTTATATACATGTCCAAATCTGTACGTTTTTCATAAATTAATAACGGGATAAATGAAAACACTGGATTATGTTGAACAAGGTTGACAGACAAGGGAAGCAACACGATTTATTTATTTTCAGAGAAAGAGGTAATTTAGAGAAACAACGAACAAAGTGACGATAAACAGAACCAATAATTAAGTTTCCCTTGATTAGGCAGGGACTGCTTGACATAAACCAACATCATCAGAAAAAGCTAGAAATAGCTTAGTTCAAAGCTACATTCATCACCAGGGGTTGAGCAAACATAACTAGAAAGTACGCAGTCATCCTCAGAGCACTTCATCTATACAACCAGCAATTGATAAAGCCAAATTAGCTCAGCGAAATCTTGACTCATGGAGAACACGATCAAAACCCTAGGAAGGAACTAAAACAAAGAAGGGATATTCTACGTGGTACCCTTTAATTTTTCGACTTTCTACATGGTATCCCTACACTTTTTAAAACATACATGGTACCCCTAATTGCTGTCATTATCACTATGTGTGCCCCTAAACTTTATTTTCCGTCAATTAAACTCATTTTTAAGCTTTGAGTGATAACTTGAATGCGTAAGCAAGCTTGTCATTTATTATCACATGACATAAGGACTCTATTAGGCTCAATATCCATCTCGATTCTAATAGAGTCCTTATGTCATTGGATGATAAATGTCAAGTTTGGTTATGCGCCTAAGTAATACTTTAACGCCTAAAAAATTGAGTTTAATTGGTGGAAATAAAAGTTTAAGGGCACACTTAGTGATAATGACCAACAATTAGGGGTACCATGCATGTTTTAAAAAGTGTAGGCGTACCATGTAGAAAGTCGAAAAATTGAGGGGTACCATGTAGAATATCCCAACAAAGAAAATGAGGAAGAGAGAGAAGCTAAAAGGCGACCATAGAGAAAACAAAAACACAGCCACCTTTTCAGCTCCTAGACTCGCTAATAGCCATGAAAGACTGACCAGTTGTAACAAGTTTACTACCCCAGGGAAAAGAAAACCAGGTAAAGAACGATCTTGGTGCTTGCCACCGGATAGAGAAACCAATGGTGTTGGTGGGCTCGTGAGCAACTACAAGAGGAGATCAATGGTGGTAGCTGGTATGCGTAGAACTGAATGGTTGTGGGTGGTTTAATGTGGGATTTTCACTTCCTAGCACTCATCTCTCAATCCACGAGGATTAACCACATAATATCTGTCTTTCTGCCTTGAAAATAACTTAGTAAAAGACAATAACACAATAACACAATCTGCATATCTTTAATCATCTTTCCAATTATGGAGTAAAGAATCAAAACCTTACCTTTGGCATATAGTGGCAACTAGATTTGCAGTGAAGTTCCTGAGCTCCCAATGATTGTCAGACAATCTATTTCCTAGCCTCTTCGCGACTAGACAGGTAAGTATAGACGGCATCAGTTGATGTAGCTGCAAAAGAGTGAGAGTACTTCAGATGCCTAAATAACAGAGTCCAGCCCCCAAAATGGCAAGATTACTGCCTATTTTCGAGTAATAATGTTCAACGTCTTTAAAACAGAAGCAAGGAAAGATTTTTCTGCAAATTTGATTTAAGGTCATATGCGTCAACTAAGGTAAGCATTTTGATTTTGAAGAATACAATGCCACAAGTCAAATGATCTAAAGAGTCAAAACTGATAAATAAATATATGTTTAAGCCTCGTTACAAGAATAGCAGTATAAAGAGTAAAGTGGGGATTTACATAAGGTTCTAAGTGTATATGTTGGTTCTGCAGAACACTCCCAACAACGCGCATCAGGGCAAACAGCAGATCAAACTTAGTCAAATTCCGAGAAACCTGCAGTAGTCGTAAATATCCAATATTAAGTGAGTCACGAAAAAGCACACTTGAGGAATATACTTTTGGGGTCTGATCAATTTTTTTGTGGAACATAGCAAGTTACCTCATCCGCAACGAAACACGTGAAATAAGGGAGAAGAGGATGGAGTCCTGAATCAGTTGCCAAACTCCGTAAAGCTTCTTTGAAAAGAACAGTGTCAGACTTGTGCTTAGTCAACTCAATAATTTTGTCAAAATAAAGCTTCACAAAGTGACGGAAAGGCAGTCAGTCATTGTGAGGCAATTCAGAGAGGAAAATAAAGATAACGATAAGTCTAGATATGAACCTGAAGCTCTCTCGAAAGGACATGCTTGACAGGTAACTTAATATCAATAGGAGGACCTTCTTCTTTACACTCTAATTTCTTTCCATCAGAAGAAACTGCAAGCGCTGTGAAAAGCAAGTCGCATTAGGAAATACTCCCGATATTGTCCCATTTGACTTTGGTGGTCAAACAATGTCGACTTTGATTGATATTTTCTCCGATTATACAAATATACAATAATAACATCCTTATAAGATGATATACAACAAAAATATCACATGATCTAAGTGAAAGCCTATAAATTTGGAGAAATTATTGGTGAATCTACTCATTTGTTGACTACCAAAGTAAAACGGAACAATAAATTTGGTAACTTGCAGGGTAATCCTTTAATGTAGGCAGATAAGAAGTGGAAACCCGTAAACCCTATTAAACTAAATGATGAAAGTGTGTTAGAGCAAAGGTTTGGTACCTTCAGCTAGAGGATTTTCAGGAATAGCGGGTTGTACTCCTTCAATGGCCAGCCAATGGACCAAAACAGATGTATCCAGTGGCGCTCTTGGCAAAGGTGCTTCAGTGATCTATGTAGGGAAATATAAGTCGTGGATGAAACAATTAAAGAAACTAGAACAACTCTTTCCAATTATCACTTATCAGCAGACCTTACATTTTTAAGCTCGAGATCAGAGTCATTGACATAAAACAAATCGTGGTGTCCGGCAGCTCTCTTGAAGCGCAATGGATCATTTGAGGCGAATCCATAGATTGGCTGATAAACAACAACAATAACAAACCTTAATGAAGAGAAACAGAAGAATAGGTAAAAGAAAACACATTGAATGGGAAGATATAGTCTCACCTCTACATTTCTCAGCTTCAGGGAAGCATCAACATCCTCTGCTGTCAAAATAGTTCGCTTTGAATGTCGCATGCATTTAATTGCTTCCTAATCCCAGAAATTACAATCTCAGTTTCCAGGCATTTGAAAAATTGTACTCCATAGCATGGTATGAAAATGCAGTACGACAGTCGATACACTACACGGAATTTTATTGTATCATAGCCAATGCAGCCTTAATTTCAAAATCATTTAAAAACTGCTAAATCTTCACTTCGTAAGATAAAAAAATTGAGCTGATTTTACTAGTTTATAATCCAACTTGTCTCTCCTATGACCTTTCTCTGACAAATAAATGCACCATTTATCTCAAATTAGTGAAAGTCAATTCCATAGGGGAAATCGGTTATTTCAATTACGATTTCCTTGTTTCCAAAACCTAAAGAATTAATGAAGAAACATTGGCCGCAGTTTAGCTGTGTACGGTGGCAAGACCAAAATGCATTAACATTTGTAACTCATCATGCATGCGCAAATGAAACATCTCAATGGTTCCATTGTCAAATTAGCTTCAAACGACATAACTTAGGGTTAATGCTAGAGAACTAATTAACTGCAATCTGAAAGGACCCCAAACCAGAGAGCTTAATTCAAATTAAGCTCAAGCCGAAATGACGTCATTCTGGAACTCTGTATAAACCTTAGTCTCACACTGATGATGGTTGCTAACTAAAATAACCGCGAAGAGATTAAGGAAAGAAACGCTAAGTCGGTCAAACAATCAACAAGAAATGATGGACATACTGGTGCTTGTTAAAATACTTGCGCCCTTTGGACGCACTTAAGCTCAAGCCTCGGTCCAGACTTTCTAGATAAGGAGAAGCTAGGGATAGACACGCTACTACACTACTGTGCAATTTCCATTTTTTTCTAATAGTTTTTTAGCCATGTCCTTCTCTTTGCCGCTTCATCACCCGCTCCTAGCCTTCTACTCTTTTACACATTAATCTTCATTTAAAGCCAAAAGGTGAATTGGTGCACAAAATATAATTTTGAAAATACAAATTTGGTTTGCAAAACGTGAGCGTCTCTTGTCTATGAGATGCCACTTTTTGCTGCAAGTCTTGCACCTTATCACCTGAGTTAACTCTTTCTAGTTGGCAATGGCACGCAATAACCAGACCTGAATTCTAGACTTTAACCCGCAGAAAACATCAAGTTGGAATCTATATTGAAAAATCCTTAACAAGCTCTTATCCATGAAGACATGTCTAGCAAGATCTTGACAAGTTTCGAATCATCGTCTTTGATACCATCACACCTAAAGCATACCCAAATCCAACTTCATTACAGGTACAATTTACACCCTTTATCTCACAATCTATGCTCTCACATACTATTACCTCATCAAACTTCCCCAAATTAAAAACCCTTTCTCCAAATTATCCTGAGGTGCCAAATTCTACCTCCTATGCAACTAAAATGAAAAACCCTAATCATATTCCACAAACTCAACACACACTAGTAATGCAAACTTGGAACAAACCCGTTAAAAAGACGAGATTTTTAAGCATATACTCCCTTCGTCCCGATCATTTGTTTACCTTCCATCAAAGTAAACCTCACAAGTCACAACAAATTAACAATTCCTGACTTTCCACAGAATGCAGCATATATACCCACAAACAATAAACCCGTTAAAATACGAGATTTTTAGCATATACTCCCTTCTTCCCGATCATTTGTTTACCTTCTCTCAAAGTACACCTCACAACAAATTACAAATTCCTGAATTTCCACGGAATGCAGGTTATGCAGCATATATACCCACAAACAATAAACCCAAAAAAACATAAACTTTTCAAAATAATTGCTGAAATAACATAAAACCCGATAAAAAGACGATATTTTTAAGCATATACTCCCTTTGTCCCCAATCATTTGTTTACCTTCGATCAAAGTACACCTCACAACAAATTACAAATTACAAATTACAGAATTTCCACAGATTGCAGCATATATACCCACAAACAATAACCCAAAAAAACATAAACTTTTCAAAATAATTGCTGAAACAACATAAAACCCAATAAAAAGAAGGGATTTTTAGAGCATATGATAAAGCAATACCTGCATGATTTCACGAACACGGTATTCAACATCAGGAGCAACAGCAAGAGCAGCATCTGGTGATAAATTAGTGATGCCAATGCTCTGAGCTATTAACTCTATTGTCTCCTTTTGCACTATACTCATCTCTTCCCCCTTCTTGACTCTTGAGGGTGTGATCTTCACTGCTGGTATATACTTCTACTTTCTTACTTGTACCAGGACTCCAGTAGGCTAGAGGTGATAATCGGGTCAGTCGCTAGAATTTGGACCGTGTCAAGATTAATACTTATATCGGGTTGACATGCCCTTTTTGATCGAGTCAAGTTCGCTTAGGTCATTAATGAGCTGAGTTATCGGGTTAATTAAGTTTTAGACCAATAGTATTTTGGTTTAGGTGCTAAGTTATCAATTAAATTTGTTTTGGTTGGGGGTCTATAAGAAAGGGAAAAAAAAGTTACTCATTCCCTTTGTTGGTGTTTGTTTGACACAATCAAAGGGAATTGAACTCTCTCCCTTACCCCTCAATCTCTCTAACTCCTTACCCCTCACACCCAAGGTATGAGATTTCATTACCCTTGTTACCCTTCAACCACTTTTTTCACCTACCACCACGCTTACAACTACCACCCCCACCACTACCACCGCCACCACCGCCGTCACCCCCCACCATTATCACCGCCACCACCGCCGTGACACCCCCACCACCATCACTACCATGACACTCCATCATCATCACCATCGTGACCACCACCGCCACCGTCACCGCCATGACATCTCTACCACCAACATCGCCACCACCGCCATGACACCCCCACCACCACCACCACCGTGACACATCCACTACCATCACTACCATGACACTCCATCACCATCATCGACGTGACCACCACCACCACCGTCACCGTCATGACATCTCTACCACCACCATCTCCACCACCGCCATCACCGCCATGGCACCCCTACCACCATCACCGCCGCCGCCATGACACCCCTACCACCGCCACCACCGCCATGACACCCCTACCACCATCACCGCCGCCGCCATAACACCCCACCACCGCCACCACCGCCACCGCCACCGCCGCCATGACACCTCCACCACCACCACCACCATGACACCTCTAGGCTCCACCACCATCATTGCCGCCAGTAGATAAGTGGTTGTTTGTGGTGGTGTGTGTTAGTTGTAGGAATGAGTATGAGTGGACCATTAGTTCTCTTTCTTAGAGTAACCAAACAACCATTTAAGTTTTAGGTAATCCCTTTCCTTTCCCCTTTTACCCTTTCTTATTTTCTTTCCCTTTCCCTTTCTCTAACCAAACGCCCCCTAAATTTGTTTTTTTTGTTAACAAAGAATCGTAGCCACTACACAAGATTTTGGTAGTTTTCTTTTTGCTCCATAAGATTTTGCTCTTAAAGAGGCTTAAACTCGGGTCTCCTGGGAATTTCACTTAAATTTTAACCATTAGACCCCACTCTTGCGGGCTATCAAGTCAATTTTATCAAGGTAAATGGTAAATAGCTTTTTTATCAACAATTAGCTTAATAATTATCGAGTTATTAATAAGTCGGGTGGGGTTCGAACTCTACTCCTTTATCATTAGGTAGTATTGGGTGTCAGGAGAGAAACGGAGTGGGTTGATTTCGAGTTGCTAAACTTTTGAGTTTTAGTGGGTTGGTTTTCGGGACTTGAGTCAAGTTTGTTAACTCTACTTGTACCGCTTTACTAATTCGATTTGTAGATCGTACTCTTCGCTTACTATTTCGATTTATAAATTGTGTTTGTTTTTATGAGTAGTTTAACAAATAAAAAATAACTAATTATTTCCACATATTTAGAGATATATACAATTTATTCCAAAAATTTTACTTACTATATACTTTTATTCGTTCTGATTATTTAATTCCCTTTATTTTGACACAAAAGCCGCCAATTAGAGAGGAGGGGGACAATTTGTAGTTACTCCAAAAGTCCAAAGTCAAATGACAAAAATTATTAACTAGGCACATGTAGATGTATTGTACGAAGTATTTTGGAAAAAAAATATTAGAGAATTAATTTAAACTAATGCAGTTTACTTTTATTTTGAAGTAAATGAATGGAAATTTTGTGTATATGATTTCATAGAGATACATTATTGACCTTATTTATCTAAAAGTCAAACACTAATTGATGTTATAAAATTGATGTTTAATAGTAGTAAATATAGACAGTCAACATTAATAAATTAAAAAAACAAATATTGTCTGATAAAATATCAATCACTAAAACTTGAGAAAGACGTTCTTCTTTTGTACCATTTTATTTGTATTTCGTGACTCTTTTGTTCTTAATCGTACCATAGTAATTTCGTACTTATTTACAGAATAAATGTACTTATTTTATCTTTAATCATGATTTGTACCTATTATATTACTCTTAGTACCAATTTTTCTTAAATTTGTACAATAGTCTCTCAATAGGCTTATTGAGAGGCGGTCTCTCAAAAGACCTACTGAATATCAAGTAGACGGGAAGTTTTATCCGAAAAAATTCGAGATGCGTTAATCTCTTAGTACAAAGGAGAACGGGATTGACCAGGACGGAAGGAGTCATAAAAATTTGTATTACTACACAGTCCAAAATCCCAACGTCTGAATGCGGCCCACTGGGCCCTTAACTCTTTGAGTTAACAAGTTCTGGTCCAAAACCACAAAGAAACGTAAATAACGTTTTAAATTTTAATCTCCAAAAAACAAAATAAATTAAAAAAATATTAAAAAGTTATTATCAGTTTCTCTCTCTAAAAAAAAAACCTTGGTTTTTCCCCATCTTCTTAAATCGTGAACAACAAATTTCTCTCATCTTTTTAATCTTACGAATTTTACCCGCCAATTTCAGGTTTTTTAATTTCAGACCTTAATCTTTTTAAATTTTTTAAACTTTCCCTCCAGTTTTTGTTCTGTATTTCTCTCTCTATATCGTCTCTCTAGGGTTTCGGATTTCCGCACTTTCGTCCTTCTCTCTCATCGGTTGTTCTTCAATGGAATCATGTCTTGTTGATTATCTTAGTTTTGATTGTGATTGTGATTGTGATTTTGCAGGTTTTTTCTCTGGCGATTCAATTAGACGACATCATGCCGATTTCGCCGCAATCGGATTGCGGCGAAGGCGGTAAACGACGGATGGAGATCGACGGTGGCGGTGGTGGCGGAGGTGGAGGTGGTGGTGGTGAGGTGAAGAGGAGGAGGAAGGAGGAGGTGAATGGTGGAGATGCGGAGATGAAGAGAGTGGCGGAGTTAGTGTTGGTGTTGTCGGCGATGGGGAAAATGAGAGGTGGTAGAGATCCTACGGTTGTTGAGACGGCGATGATGGCGGAGGCGAGGAAGAAAGTTGTGGCGTTGTGTGAGGAGTTTTCGCCGAAGGACATTGTGCCTAGGGAGGTTTTTTGTGGTGTTATTGAGGATTTAGGGCTTAGTAGGTTAAAGGATCAGCGGTTAGGGTTTCGTCCTCCTAAATTGTCGATTTCTGATAAGATTGCTCTTACTAAACGCAGGGTAAGAGACTTTTGGCATTGCTTTTGTTGAATGCGTGATTGCGGAATATTGTGTTGATGTTATGTGTGATTTTGTGAGTCGCATTTGCTGAGATTGAGATCTTTGTTTGTTGTTGATTGTTTAGTCAACTGTTGTCGAGAACGAGAATGACAACGTAATTTCAAATTTTTGCTGATGTGTTTTCGTCATGTGATTTGTCATTGCACTTGTTGAGCTTTTTCTTTTTAACAAAATTTGAGGATGAAAAGTATTATGCAGTCTTTAATTCGAAAGATTGTGTTTGAGTAACTCAGATCTAGGCGTCTACGTCATGTTCATAATTGAAGTTCTTTTTTGTTGCTAGTACTGTTTCACTCTCGACAACAAATACTTTGCTGTATTAAGGTTTTCCACTCGTGTTATAGGCGTGACATTGCAGACACTTGAGAACATGAGCGATATACAGTTTGGAATTAGGTTGGAAGCAAAGGAAAAAAGTAATGCATAGACTTTAATAGGATGATTGGGTTGAGAGTTGAGACCATTCGAATTTTAATTTTATTTAGGTAGGAGCTAGAGCTTCATTTCACGCTTTCAAATATGGGTTATGTTGTACTGCATGTTGGCTCTATTTACCGACCATGTTTAGGACAGGAGTAAAATTGTAGATATTATATTGGTTTATAAGATTTTTGTTTGATTGACTCAAGCACACAGAAGTGTGTTTGTTTCAATTAAGTGCATCATGGTTTACACATTTACTATTTTTTTTAACTGCCTCAAGAGTTTCCGTAGAAATCATTGGCGCGAAATCGTATGTCATTGAATTCATTAAATGACGGGCGAGGAGAAAATATTTTTTCCCTTTTAAAGCTGTACACCGCAATGTTGTAATACCCTGTTGTAAGTTCCTGGTTTATGTAGTTTGCTGTGGGTTTCTATGGTTCAGACTTCAGAGGCCGTGTACGGGTGTAGGAATGAGAATTGAGATCGTTAGCATAGTGTCGGTTAGATTTTTCAGTGTTTGTTTTTTCTAGTTCCTCAAGTGTCGTTGTAATGTATGTCGTTTGCAGGCTACAGTTGTACATGTTTATCTGTATTGTGTTCGGACAATTGGCGAAGGAAGCTTAAGCCTTCTCCGACACTAAGAGATAGCTTTCAGCTGTAAATGTTGTTATCTGTTTGTTAAAGATGAACTAAGCAATGTGGAGTAACATAGGCCTAACCGCTTAAATCTTTTGCTGAGGTCATACTTAATTAGCTATGGTTGGTATTTTTTTCTTTTACTGCTCTATTAAAACATGCAGTAGACTAGTCAGAGTTGCCATATTCGCTCAAGTACCCTGCAAATCACGAATCGTTAAGAGCAAATCCTATCGTGTCACTTACTGAAAATACACAAACACTTTCTATATGAGCAAATCGCGAGTCACGAATGGCACATTTATAGCGAATCTGGTAACCACGAGATCGTCAGGAAGATAGAACTGATTTAGAATCTCCCTCCTCTTAGACTTTTGTGACTATTGCCTCATTCTTGGGGGAAAGCTGGAATATAGTATATATTTTGTTAGCAATTAATAATGAGTTATGACACATTTATCTGACTTGATCAAACTGAGAAATTGCAATACCACCTTCATATCCTCAGTATTATCTCAAAACCAACTTATGTTGATCTGTATTTCTTTTGGTACTTTCTTTATAATGTAGATGGAAGAATCCAATGCTTTTGCTGCTCAATCTGCACAATATTCAGCTCCGCGGCTACAAACCGGAAGCGGAGCTTCTAGTGAAAACAATGGGACACAACCTCCTGTTCGTGTGTTCCCTGCTGATAAAGCGAGCCAAATTTCTGTTACCCAAGGAAATTTGCAGTCTCCTACTCCTGTTGTTCATACTCCTCCAGCTGTTCAGACACCTGTTAATGTCACTGCACCTACGTCGGCGTTCTCTGCTGTGACTAGAAGTGCAGGAAAGGATTCTACCTCTGCAATACCTACTAGAAGTGACCGAGCACATATAAGACCTGATAGTAGACTGAATGGACCAACTGCTGTGCCACAGATTCCAGGTACATTTATATCATTATATGATGCTTTTGAATTAAGTAACTCTATAACATGTTATTAACTGCTTACGGCTTCTGTGATATGTTGGGTATATGAGGGTTATCAGTGAAAGTATTGTGGGGAGGATTTATGTAGGAATTTTTTTGGTGGTGAGATATGATTGCTAGAATCTTGTAGTACTCTGTATGTGTTACAATTCACATTCTTGGGATTTAATGCTCGACTTCGGTTAAAAGTATTAGCGTGATATTCTCTGTGGACCGAGGCAATGGGTGCTTTTAAAGGTATTCTAATTACTCAATGAAAGGTCTTAGATTACCCGTTCATTTTTTTCTCTCAAAGTGTCCTTTTCCACTGCTATACCTTTGCCATTTCGATTATAGAAGTATCAATGATTTTTTATAATAAAATACTGTTTTCTGACCTTCTCATATTATCACGTATGAGTTTCTTTGGTTGCAAACAGCGGAGTTCATTTATATGACAAGTGATTTAGTTAAAGCAGGCACCAAAATTGAACAATGATGTATGAATAATAGGAAATTAGAAAGTAAACTATTGGTTAAAAGTTGTTCTATACTAATGATTTGCTTCGAGGCTTTGATGCTACTTCGATTGTCTTTTAGTCCCTTTTTTTGTGTGCGCGCTATTTTAACTCAACTGCTTTATCTCAAAAAGCATCTTCGTATCTTTGATGATTCCCACAGTAGTGATGTAACTGGATCCTAGGCTACTTATTGCTAAATATGAAACGCCTATAGTTTAATGATGACATTGCACATAGTTAACTCTTTTGTTATTAACCCTACTTTCATTACAAACTGAAGTGAATTTGGAAAACCTTGGTGATTGTGTTAATTTAGTAATAATCTCATTTTCCGCTTTATCTAGTTGGACTTGTTTTCGAAAAAAATGTTCAACTGTCTGTTATCTATTGGGTACCGTGATGATTGAATTTGTGAATTTGTGGTTCGTATTTTCATCTCTCCTAAGCATGATGAATAGCTATATCAATTGTATGTTTTCAGTGAGCTCTCCAGCTGATCGACATACGGCTAGAATCACTCCTGTTCATATGCAACCTCAACCTCCTTCACGGATCAATATTGGAGCAAGCAAAGATCAATTTCCTGCTAGGGGTACGAGTGGTATCCAAATGCCGGTGCAACCAGCAAGTGTTCAAGCTCCAAGACCAGTTGTCAGCCATGCTGCTCCTGGAACTTTACCGACTATGCATCATACTGTACAAGGATTGCAAACTGCTCATCCTCCGGCCGTCAGTCATCATGTCGAGATCTCTCAGGTAGTGCAGAGGCTGCTAAACCCAAAGCTCTCCCAGCGTCCTACTTGGGCGCCTCCTTCAAGAGAGTACATGACCAAAGCACATCCATGTCAGTTTTGCAAGATGGTCATCAATGAGGTTGAAACTGTGGTGATTTGTGATGCTTGTGAAAAGGCTTTTCATTTGGGATGTCTTCAGTCACACAATGTGAAGGGCATTCCTAAAGGCGAGTGGCATTGTCCTAGGTGTATGGCGATGAGCCATGGCAAGCCATTTCCTCCAAAATATGGTCGTGTAACTAGAAATATGAATGCTCCAAAAGGAACTTCTAACGCGTCTGTAGCTCATTTTCAGTCAGATAAAAAGCTGGAAAGTGTAAATGAGAAGGTGAGCCAGCCAAGTGCCACAACAAATGGAAGTGTGAATGTGAAAACACAATCACAGGCTGTTAATATTACCGAACCGTCGTTTGGGTCAAACCTGTCTCATGGTATTGGCCCTGGTAGAACTGTCATGTCTGTAGGCATGAAGAAAGAAATTGAAACTAACATAGGGAGTGGTCCCAAAGGCAGAATGACGGCTGCCCAGGACGCCTCCCTTTTACCTTCTGCTGGGTCTTCTATGAAAAAACTTCCTTATCAGCTACTGAAGCCTGATATTTCGCATCCTGAAGATGGTTTTCACCCTCAGCCAGATTCCAGCACTCCATTAATTACTCAAGCAAATAGTCCATCCGAGAATTTGCCTGTATCTAGCAATCAAAATAACGTTGACCAAAAGGTGTCAAATAGTGACAAAATCCCACCTGTTCAACACGGTGATAGCAACGGATTGGTTGGATGTAATCAGAGTTACAATGAAGAAAGATGCGAAAAGGATGGGGCTAAACAGAATCTGGGTGTGACAGATAGGGTTCACGACCAGGCAAGAGAGATAGTTGGGACTTTAGAGAGTGAGCTATATAATGTTGATTGGATTGGTGAAATAGATAAAGTTGTTGGCGGGAATAAATTTTTTCGATCTTGCCGCATCAACGGAGTGGTATATCATGTGCAGAATTATGCTCTGTTTCGTTCTAGCACTGGCAAGCTGACACCGTTTAGACTGCAGGTTAGTGGTCTGTAATGATAATTTCTATTATTTTTGAGTCATATATAACACAGAGTACTACATATATATGGGTATATCATTACCGTCTGTCTTTAAAGTAAAGTGAATTTTTGCCGTGATTCAGGGCATGTGGGAAGATAGTGAAACTAGCTCAAATTGGCTTCTTGTCCATAAATGTTACTTTCCTGACGACTTACCCAGTGACGTCGGCCGCCCGGGGGCTCCTCAAATCAACGAGGTGCGCTGCTACTTTTATTTGACAATGTTATTTTAGATCTTTTCACGGCTTTAGTGATATCTACGTTTTTTTTTCCTGGATCTTTACTGGTCTCAGAACTTCAGAAACCTGTATTTTGTCATTGCAAAACTTCAACATTTACCTGACATATTCTAACTGAATACTGACACAGGACTATATTTTCTGTACTTCCTGTAGGTGTATGAGTCCACTCACGACAGCAGTGTGATGGCTGGTTCTGTTCAAGGCCCTTGTCAGGTCCTTCCATTTAGGAAGTTCGGGGAAGAAGATGTTATAAGTGAACCCACCTCTCAAGGAAATGAAAGAACGACCCCCGTTTTTGTACGGAAGTATGTCTCTTTACTCATAGCCTTTACACTAATACACTTGTGCTATTTATTCGTTATTTGTATGGAGTCTCACTTATTAGGTCTTTATGACTTTCTAATGCTTGTCAAAAAGATTCACCCTTCCCTTCTTTTGCACTTATCTCTTGGCTTTGTTTGACCATAAGTCAATAACACATGAAACATTAAAGTGCATCAACTGATTGAATTTATAGGCTAGATGATATTTTTAGTAATCACTTTTGTCCTTAAAAGGATGCAGGGAATTACCTAAAAACTTCCGATAAAAAACCAAAGTAGAAGGAACCAAATCATTGGGCTGCTTTGCCGATGACCTGTAGTCCTGCACTGATAATTTGCTATCTGAATTCTGAGCGTAGCTTTTCTTTAACCTCATAGAATATTTTCATGGCAAAATTGTTGTCAAAATAATTATATTAGAAAAGAAAACTACACTGAAAGACAGCTTTGAGTTACAAACGCAGGGGCAGCCCCAAAAGGATATTACAATAGGCAGTACCTCAGTGACGTGGAAATGATTGACATTACATAATATTAGTATCTATAAATTTTATAGAAGGTTGTCGAGTCCTCTTCTCACTACATTGCAAGCCATGGATATGCGGTGTTTTTTTAGAATGGCAATTGCTATCTTGAAGAAAATCTGCAGAGCTGAGTAATCCGTGTTTATAATCTTGTGTTGTGCTATGCAGCTGGTTCTACGACGAGTCAAAACGGGCTTTCTGTCCGAGTGATACTTGATTGTGGTATGGATTAATGCTGTAGTTCTCGCTATTTGAAGGTTTTTATGACAACCATCAAAATGAATCTTCTTAATAGATAGAGGTACGTGTCGCGTGGTTCATTAAATTGTTGCTTTGTCGTATTCGTTGTAGACTTGTAGTAACCTAGGTTGATTTACTGGGAACATTATTGTCTATTAAAATGTGCTTTTTACATGTTGAATCCAAAGAAATTATGGTTTCCACCAACATTTTAGAGCCATAGATGATTTCCTTGCGTCTTGCGGAATTCCGCTAAGCTGAATATTGGACCAAAATTGTCATTTCAATGGAACCAATGGCTCCTTATTTTTTGGTTTTGAATTATGAATCGCGAAACTGGATGTGTTTCTTCTTATTGTGAAGTAACAATCATTCAATATGATTCTCAAATTTTAATTTTAATTTTGGGTCATTAAAAAGACCTTGTCGAGTTGCCAAAACTAGTTAAAGATGTGTACATCCGACCCCATATCCCGCAAAATTTGTGGACAAACCGTCTTGCTTGTGACTGAATAATCCCGTCACAAATGAGAACTTGTGATTTGTGGAAGCCTTTGAGGCGCAACGTTGATAAAGGTAAGATTATTGGTAGTCTTGAGACAAGACTTTAGAAAATCTTAATATAAGACTCACTCAAAACTACCAATAATCTAGTAAAGTCTTAAATTGAGTCCTGGAAATCCAAGACTCAACTTAAGACATTGGGTGAGTCTTGGCCCCACTTTCATTAAAATTATCCAATGAACGGTTGACATGTGTCATTTCTTTTTTGTAAAAAAATGGCAATGTAAAAAAAGTAAAGTCTGAGGCGAGTTTGACGGATTATGTATAAAGTTTTGGGTGAGTCTGAACAATAAAGAAATAATAAAATTTAGTGAAAAGCTGATATGGCAGAGTCAAGATTTTGGCGGTCTGACCAATAATGTTACCCTAACAAATGTAAACGGTAAACCCATGGAATTGAATTCTGGTTAAGACAAGTCCACTTATTACTGTTTTTAGTCATCTACGGTATCTAGGGTACCCGGATTCTGCTTATTATTATTATTTTTATTGTATTTTGATTCGATTTTTGAGACGATGACACTTCCGTTTCTCATGCAGGTAATTAGTCGTCGGAGTTTTTAGTCCTGGCTAGATAGATGGAAGCTTGTTATCTCCTGTGTACACTATGTAGCAGTAGTGCCGCGGTTTTTCATCATCCTGTAACATCCTGTTAGCCATCCTGATAAATATGTACAGGGTTAGACTATCCTTTTATCTTTATTTTTCCGATAAATTTGCTTATGATTGAGATGAATTTTAAGCCGAAGCGAATAATATTTACCGGTGTTTGGGACTTGGTATTAATGTATACAACGAGAAAATAAATAGTCATGTCGCCGCCAGTAACATGGATTATCGTCTGAAATGGTTTAAATCAACATTTCCGAGCTCCTAAATAGTTTGGCCTATTCGCATGTGATACCCGCCCCGTGACCCGCGACGAATGATGCTTTTGAAACCCATTCCCCCACGACCCAATAAATCATTACCCACACCCGCTCCACGCGGGGCGAGACCCGCCCCATTGACATCCCTCACCTTTCACTACTATGGAAATAGTAAGTTTTCTAAGGGACCGTCGCTCTTAAGAATTATTATGAGTAGGAGAAAACTAGGTAGTATAGACACTTCTCGTAATCTAATCGGCCGTGCAGTACTCTGTCTGACACCGATACTCTATGGACACACGCCGAAACGTGTCGGACACTTGCAAAAACCATGTCTAACTTTCTACATTTATTTGGGCATGTGTCCATGGTATTTGGTCATCATCGCGTGTCCATGGTATTAATATCAAATAGTTTTACCAAAATAAAATCAAACATTTATAACAATAAAATGTATATTTTATCAAATTTAAATAACGTATCCCGTCTCCTAAATTTCATTTCATGACATGATGTATCACGTGCCCGTATCGTCTCCGTTTTGCTGCTACCTAGGAAGGGAGTATATATTTAAAGTGGATTTAAATAGAATAGACGCAATGAAAGCAAAACGTTGTCCAAGTAAATAACTCGTCTTATACTCTTATTTAGTAAAGTGGATTACTATTTGACCCATTTTAAACTTAAGAGTTAAGACGGACCAAGCCGTACTTATTCGATCTCACTGGAAAAGTGGATACACATTAAAAAATTAAAAACAATTCACAAACTCTCATTCACATCAAACATAAGGGCAATACAGGAGTACGATAATTGGCATCGACATGTACGAAGTTACAAACTCGCATTTACAAAACCAACTAATGTAAAATGATTTTTGTAAAAGAAAAAAAAAATACCATTGTAATTCGGAAAATTTATCCAAAGCACGCGGAATCAATGACCTGCAGATGGATTAGTCAAATATTCGAGAGCTTTCTTGAGATGTTCGACAGCAACAGGCACCTCGTCAAATGCCAATGCCCCAACTGCAAACCTAGCTGCCTTTTGTGCTTCGGCTATCTTCTCAGGCGGAACCCGGTAACTGCTATCATAATGGTATGCCTGAGCAATAGTCGGGCCATCTTGTACACTTCCATTTCCGCTACTTGATTTGTATTGAGGGGGAGGCGCGTAATTTGTTACTGGTGGTCCTGATGGTTGGGAATATGATGCATCGGCACCCTGATAATACGACGGTTGATGAGATGGTGCAGCCGGGAGACTACTTTCAGAAAAACTTGGGTATGACTGAAAGTTAGGTAAAGTATACGGCGCTGGGGTTTCTTGTGGATGATAGTTTTGAGGAGGAGGAGGAGCGTAAGGTGGATGTTGAGGTTCTTGCATATATGTTTGGCCTTGATATGGCGGAGGATAATTAGGGTTTTCCGGTCTTACAGAAGTAGTATGACCCGATTGGTAATCATGAGAAGGATAGTCGGAAGTATGTGAGGAATAATCACCACTCGGGTATGAGGGAGGAGGTGGTGGCATATTTATGGAAGGTTGTCTCTTCAGAGTATCGGGGAATTGAGGGGACGGTGTTGGATCGGGTTCGTAAGTTGGATTGATATCATTCCCAATATGCTTTGGTTCAACATCCTGCAAGAAACAGCAACGATAATCATTTTTGGAACGGTCACTGAAATCAATATATTAACTTGGTGGTAGCATGGACCTTTAAATATACTTAACACGCATATCATTGCCACTCCCGTTCCCAGACGTTGGTCTCCGTCTCCGTCTCCGTCTCCGCATGGACATACTACCTTAGCCTTTTAAGTAACACAAAGTTTCCTCTCACAAAATATCCACTTTTTCTCTCTCTCCGACACTATTTATGTGGTCCCCTTTCTCCACTAACTCATTTTGTATCCATTTTATCTCACAAAATATCCGTCACAAATGGTGACCCGTCACAAGCAAGACTTACTAAGTAACATAAATTCTCATTTGTGACGGATACCGTTTCCTCTCACAAAATATCCACTTTCTCTCTCTCCGACACTATTCATGTGGTCGTCTTTCTCCACTAACTCATTCCCTTGGTAGAAGCAGCTCCTATCTTATTTCCGGATACTCATTATTTCACTCCTCAATATATATTCACTCTTCAATGTCCACAAATTGGAACTTAAAGCAGTATCGTCATGTAAGCCACATCAATCCGATGCACGCGACAGTGCTACCCATGAGTGTAGCTTATTTTTACACTGATCGCCACAACAAATATATCACTACTCTGCTTTGTTATATCCAGAATATAGAAATGTTGCTTATCTAACGGGACAGTTGGGGGATGATACAGTTTCAAAAAAAAAAATTAAGAACCTTTGTCCCGGAAATAGTTAGATGTAAAGTAATAGTGTGGATTCAAACTTATAAGAGCTGGAGACCGGTTAATAATGTGTCCGGATAAATTTTCGGGCTCCACTCAGGAATAGGACATAAAGCAAGACTACGTTACTCCGACTCTTCTAATTTCCTCGCGTACCCGTGTCCACGCTGGACACTCGGACATGGGTATGACACATGGACACCTCATTTTAGACCAAAATGTGCATATTTTTCAATAAAATAGCCGAGTCCGACACTTGAACACGTACCCGTGTCGGGTACTTCTAAACGAGTCTGAGACTCTGAGTAACATAGAAGCAACTAGCAAGACATAAAATTTGCCTTGGCAACATGAAACTGTAAGAAAAAGCCTCGGAAATCATCAATAACAAAGCTTTCAATCTATAACTAGAGATGAAGACAAGCTGGGATCTTACATATCCACCGCTTGTGGTTGCGGAAGGACTTGGCAAATCCTGCTCACCACCAGGTGGCCCTGGCACAGGCTTCCTTCCCTCTTTTATAGCTTTCCGTATATCAGCAGCTTTCCATATAGCATACTTTTGCTTCTGCTCGAGCTGTTAAATGGGAAGTTTGGAGTAGATAAGCAAAACATCTTCATATTATACGATAGTTAATAAACAATTTAAGCGGAGCTTCAAAGGAAAGCACTGTCACATGAAAGAAGGAAGAAGTATTAACACAAAGTAAGAAACTTACATCTGGTGCAAGTTCTCCAAATTGAGTAAGAATCTCAAAGAAGATGCTTGCAGCATAAAAGGTCTTCGCAGTGTTTCTACAACAAATTAAGTACATCAACATCAGACAATGCCTTTTAGAGCAAATTAAACTCACACAATTGCAGGATTTCGATTTCCTCCAATGTAGTGCGCAAATATACTAGAAAAAATATTACTTGCGATTTAAACATCCATCTAGGGCAGGGGATCAGCAGATATAATTACGCAGCTAGCAAATGTCAGATTTTGAGAATTCGAAGACAGAGATAGTTAAAGAAGTAATCTCAAAAGAGCACAGAACTCCGATGTTCGATAAGCTTATTCACTCGGCTCAAACGTATAACATTTTTCTACAATGTAACAATCTCATTCATGTAATATTCTCAAAATATTATAAAATTATACTGTATTAGAAACTAAATTAGATATGAATTTTATCTCAAAATATATACTCCCTCCTTTTTATTATTTTTCTTCCCATTTGCTTTATTGGGGTCACGAAGATGGAATTTTGACCGTATTATTCTACATCTATATGTTACTTTTTTTGTCGAAATTTTTTCCGATACGAAGTGTAAATGTTTTTGTCTTATAAATTTGCTTTTTATTCTCCAACATATATACAGCAAAGTTCGGAAACTTTGACCTCCAAAAGGCAAATGGGTAGAAAAATGGAGGGAGTACTTTGTTTCTTTGATGACTTCCAAATTAGAGAATAGGGAGAATTTTTAAAAAAAAAGCAGAGAAATGAAAAGCTGTTAGGAACATGAAACATAACCATTTCATAAACATATAAACCATTTTTTATTTCTTTATATCATGCTTTTAAGCAAGAAAAGCAGTCATTAATAGAATTATAATTTAGAATAGGCAGCTATATAAAACTAGTAACAGAGATCTTGAACATAAGTCATTGGAGATAAAAGAAAAAGTCTCTTACAGATCTGCTCGCCCAGCCCGATCTTGCTTGTCTGCCTTCGCAAAAACGTTTAATGCAAATCCTTCCAAGTGTAAATGGTCATCTGCTGATAAATTCAACGATTTTTTATCCTGCAATTTGCCAACAAAAGAAATGACCCCCAGCCAGCATAACATTAAACCAATTATCAATTCTAGATAACAACGTTTTCTCAGCTGTAAATGTGTGCTTATGGAACCAGGAAGCATATCCTCTTGCTTAATAGAAATGATAACTGATTATCCTTTCAATAAACGGACAAGGTGAGCTACTTCTGTAATTTCAACAAACATTCTAGAAAATAGTAGTAATGCATTATTATTAACACAATGATAATTCTAGGATATTGTACATGCCATCAGCCATCACTCGCACATAATGTTGTCAGTCAGCCATCGGTTTAAAATTTCATTGGGAAATTCACTGACCATCTTTTGAGCATCATCATTAGATCTTCAAGTTGAGTAACTAATATGTCATCTTTGCTAGCAAGTATCAACTACGTCCATAAATTTGCTTGTATTTTATCCGAAAGACAGAGCCCTAGAGATATCTAATTTGAGCTATTACATTCAATACCTAGAGGTATATCTGTATATCAATGATATCCGCATTACTATTAGTTATCCAACAGTCCTTCACGACCACTAATAACACGTAATGAAACTATGAACTCAAAATAGCATATCATATAATACCAACTAAACAAACGCCCTCACTAACATGTGACGCGTTTTCGATATAAGCACTCCACCACATTATTTACAGAGAGGTAATTTCTGTTACACCCTAAAGTAGAACACAAATGTATGAATTTTGCTTACGGCTGTCTTAAGCTTACCACAAATTCATTATATATAACATTAACTGAACCACGTATAAGCTTAAGACGGTCTAAAACGAGATTTTTTAAACCAGAATTGCATCAATCGGCCAGTTGCAAACAATTGATCGAATAATAATGTACGCGCTGAGCGTAGAAGTATAAATTTTGCTTACGGCTGTCTTAAGCTTACCACAAATTCATTGTATCTAACATTAACTGAACCACATGCTCGTCTAAAGCTTAAGACGTTCTAAAACGAGATTTTTTAAACCAGAATTGAATCAATCGGCCGGTTGCAAACAATTGATCACATAATGAAGTAGGCACTGAACGTATAAGTATAAATTTTGCTTACGGCTGTCTTAAGCTTACCACAAATTCATTATATCTAACATCAAGTGAACCACATGCTCGTCTTAAGCTTAAGACAGTCTCAAACGACATTTTTTAAAGCAGAATTGCATCAATCGGCCAGTCGCAAACAATTGATCACATAATAATATAGGCAGTAGCACTGAACACACACACACGCGCACATGCAATTACACATATCTAAAAGACGAATCGATACAATACAAATCGAAAACACAACAAAAATTCAACCTTTTCAAGCTGTTTGATCAACGAAACGAGAATTTTACTCGTAGTATCAGTGCGTTCGTTCTGCGGAATCCTTAATCCTCGTTCCATCGCATATAATCGACCTAATCAATAAACAAAATCAAACAAAATAATCGATTAATTAAACTGAAACAACAAAATTAGGGTTTCGAAATAAAATCTGGAATCAAACAAGGTAACAAAGGAATGGAAATGAAAGATTACAGTAGTAAGCGATAAGAGGTTCATGCTTGAAGAGTTCATCGGCGCGTTGGAGATAAGGAAGTAAGAGTTTCGCAGGTTCGGTATCGGACGCCATGGATGATAGTTTGATTAGCTTAACGAAAAAGGAATTAGTTAGTGGTTGACCGGATCAACAAGCCAAAGGAGAGGGATTGTTGGAGTGAGTATATACGAAATGCGATGGTTCGTGTTGTTGTATCCGTTTTTTGTGAATTGATTTTGATTTTGGAAGTTTCGTCGTTTTGATTTATTATCGAGCTTCTCCCGACCGGCAAACGGGTTAATTGGATTTGGTGACGGATCGGGTTATTAAGAGCATTCGTGAAGGTGGGGTTCCGGACATTTTTCTTTTTTTTTCTTAATCGTTCACCTCATTGTTTACTAACTTTTCTACTAGTTTTATACCCGTACAACAAATGTACGGTTATGTTTTTAAATATTGGTTACTCATAAATACACGACTAATTAATACAAATATATATAATTCAAAATAAAAATTAAGTAAAAAATATATAAATTATTATAAATCATGAATTACTAAAATAAACCATTTTTTTGCTTATAACATCCGACCTATTTCATTACTAATGTAAAAGGCAAATTTTATTTGTTATGGTTTCAGAATTAACGGATTTTTTTAGAAATATTGATCCCGTCTTTTTATTACCTACTTGTGTCGTCTTTATAATTGTCAATTATTTGATTATTATCAATATCGTTTCAACCTCTTAGGAGATGATCTACATGATCGAATAAGATTAATTTACAGTTTTTTAAGCATAATACAATTATAATTTTCAGATTTTCAGTTTATTTCCAGTATTTTATTAGTATTAGTATTATAATTAGTATTATCATTAATCATTAATATGCAACCTGATTAATAAACGTAATATCCCCACCTGAATAACTTTTAGTTGACTTTAATCATATTTGGACCGTTTAATATCGTATTTTATTGAAACGTTGTATACTGTTATTAATATTTTCGATGAACAATAATTTGATCGTATCGTATTTTATTATACAATGACGAAATGTAATACTGCAATCGATTACGTAATTAGGAATAAAAATTCTGAATTTAGGAGAGAGGAAAATTAAATCAAATTAAAGTTAGTGGGTAGTTTTGTTTTGGTATTTCAATGAACCAATCAAAATGAGTTAAATTTTACTCCTTTTATAGAGATAGATTTATACTCGTACAACAAATGTCCGGTTATGTTTTTAAATATTGGTTACTCATAAATACGTGACTAATTAATACAAATATAATTCAAAATAAAAATTAAGTAGATAATATATAAATTATTATAAATCATGAATTACTAAAATAAACCATTTTTTTGCTATAAAATCCGAGCTATTTCATTACTAATGTAAAAGGCAAATTTTATTTGTTATGGTTTCAGAATTAACGGATTTTTTTAGAAATATTGATCCCGTGTTTTTTTATTACCTACTTGTGTCTTTTTTATAACTGTCAATTATCTGATTATTATCAATATCGTCTCAACCTCTTAGGAGTAGATATACATGATCGAATAAGATTAATTTGCAATATTTTAAGCATAATAAAATTATAATTTTCAGATTTTCAGTTTATTTCCAGTGTTTTATTAGTATTAGTATTATAATTAGTATTATCATTAATCATTAATATGCTACCTGATAAGGGTAAAGTCGTCACCCTAAATCAAAGTAATCCTTAGAATACTACTAACTAATAGCTAGCGGTAAGAAAGGTATCGAATCCACAGGGAGGCGGTAATAAATTGTTTGCTAAAGTAAATAAGTCTTAAAGTAACAATTGGGTTGTTTTGATTGTTTTTGTTTTCTAATGAACTAATTGCGAAATAAGTAAATAAAGATGTAAACAAGTATTAGGAAAGATCTAGGGATCAAGTTCACATAGGCAATTATCCAGGGGAATGGGATTTAACTAATTTAATTGGGCAAAATTATTATTTAAGATCATATGTCCGGTCGGTATTCATATAATCTTTAGATCTAAACCTAACATGCGGTCGCTATAATTAGGTCAGTCTATTCAATTGTTGTGACCTATCTTAGTCTTAGTCTACGGTCGGATCTAAGACTAATTCGCGAGACTAATTAACTAATCCTGGCCAGTAATTAATTAATCAGGTTTAAAACAACAATAGAACAATAATAATAAGCAGTTTAACAATTAAACACCATTAAAGTTTGATTCCCCCTTCTAATCACCTAGATCCCTTTTCACCCTAGACAAATAAATTAGCTATGCATGGCTTGGGATCTAACTACAACAATATTGATTGAAAACATAATTAATAAAGCAATAAACTAAGAACAAGAATAATTGAAGAACAACAAAGTAGAGATTATGATTAAATACCGTAAATAGGAGAACAAGATCCAAAGGCAATTGCTAAATAATAATCTAGAGAGCTACTAGTAATAATTAGGGTTTTTAGAGTAATAAAAGTGTATCTAACAATAGACTACGAAGCCTTTATTTATAATAAACTACTAAACAATTTATGGAAACTCGGGGTAAATTAAAGCACTCGATCGAGCACTCAAGGCACTCGATCGAGTGTTGGTGGCACTCGATCGAGTGTCTCTCAGCGCGTAATTTCTGCTTCGCGCACTGAATTTCAAACGGTCGCCATTTCTTCGTTACTTGTCCGAATCAAGTGATTTTCGTGGCGTTGGAAAGCTAAGAGGATGAGCTTTCACCTCCAGTTGGAATCACCTGATTATCATTTGTATAACTCTAGATATGGCTCTCCAAAGTAGGTACTAGTTATATGGAGCTCTTCTTTGTGCTTGCCTTTGATAATCTCCTTAGCTCTTCCTTCCTAGATCCTCGTGCCATGCTACGTGTGTTCCTTCATGTCGGATCCGCGGTGCTCCAATCCATCTTTTGCTCCATAAATGCATCAATCCTGCATTAAACACCGAAAGGCGGAAGTATCGACATTCTAATATAAACAGCATATAAATGACACAATTTAGCACAAGAATCATCTCAAAACAACTAAAGGGGAGGCATAAAAGTGTATAGGAATATGACTCATCAAACTCCCCCAAACCAACCCTTTGCTTGTCCTCAAGCAAAGCATCACACACAGTACAAAAGGCAATCATACAAATGGTGGATAAATAACTCAGAGCTAATGTTAGTGCACATACAAATCCCAAGTTGTCCACATTTATAACAAAGTAATGACCAAATGTACCAATAAAACAGATTCAAAGGTACGGGTGATAGAAAACGTAGCTCAAGTCACAAGGTTGATATGACGGTGTAATATAGACAAAAACCCAAATATCTTTCGACCTTGCAAGACAAATTTTAGTCGGACTCTCGCGGATTCACTCATGCTCATAAGTATATGTAAGGGTGAGTTATATGTGAAGATAGAAAGAAATAAGAACACTCACTCAACTTAATGAAACATGCATGCAATCTAGTGTGATAGAGATTTCCCCAACAATTATGCATGTATAGATGGACAAAGTACATGTATCAAGACGGCAAGGAGGCGAGCGGGTAAGGGTAAAGAAATGGTTTGTGCCAAAGCACGTTATGGATATGTGGAGCTAAGACGGTAGTCGCAGCGCTAAAACCAAAACCACTTCTGTAATGAAAGATAAACCAACCCAAAACTAGAGAAATTATCTTAACTTGATAGAACATGAGAGTTTATAACATTACACTCCAAATAAACATTAGACTCTAGATAGTCTCCTTAAATCTCTTAACAAAAGCCAATGAAACATTCTTTTTTTTTTTTTTCGAATCACAAATATTCTTCTTTTTTTGAAGTTTTTCTTTTTCTTTCCCTTTTCTTTCTTCTTCTTTCTTGCTTCATATTTTTCTTTTTTTTTTCAACATAAGAGATTGACACAATTGCTCCCAAATTTTCACTACACCCACTTGGACAAAATTAGTCCCTTCCCAACCATAGTAATGAAATATCGTGATAAACCAAGCAACTGCGACTGTCCCGAAAAGGTAGGCAAATTTTAGGATTGTGGCTTATAAATATTCAAACACAAAACATGCCACAACGCTTCAAACGGGTTTTTCTTAGGGAATTTGGTTTCAAAGGTAGAAAGGCAAATTTTGGCTATGTGAAACTTATTTGAAGGGTAAGGACCGCCTATCCTCATGTACTTGTCATACATTCACATAAAAGCATCAAGCAATCAATTTCACACTTATGCAGTTTGATATTACATATTCCACAAGGAGAAACCACACTCAGGCCTAAATAACAATGAGACCAGTTTATTAATGTTCCTGGCCTAGGAAGCTCTATAGACCTCAGAATTTAAGTAGCTTACCAACTTAATTTGTCAAGTCTAATCAATATAGGGTATGTCAATTACGGTCAAGACTTGATCATTGAGCTTTGTTTTCATAGGCTAACGAGTCAAAACAATGTACATGGATAACTATTTGGGATTCAAATGCAGAAACAATGCAAATTATCATCATTGCTATTTAATTCACCAAGACTCGACCTGAAAATAAAAGAAAAATGAAAGAAAAAAACATATTTTTGGATTTTTTTTTTTTTAACACACAACATAAAATAAAGACTCTCCCCCAAACCTAAATGTCACACAGTGTCCTCATTGTGACCCAAACAACATGAAAGGCACAATAAAAAAAAATATAACCAGCATCCTAAAGGACACTACTAACAATCGGAAAGAGGGGAAAAAAAATAGTACAATAAAAAAAAGGTACAAGGAAGGAAAGTACCAAGTGATAGCGAAATCCCCCCAAACCATCATCAAAAGAGGGAAAGAAGACCATCCACGCGATCTCGGCAGCAAACAACAGTCGAACTCAATCGAGTTAAGGTGGCACTCGATCGAGTTCGCATCTGGCGAACAAAACCTGCATTTAAAACAAATGCCGAATAAAGGCATAATTAATACACGATAAAGCACGTAATAGTAAATCAAAAAGTAAAGCATGTGCTACACAAACGGACAAGTAGCACCAATAAATAACGCGGGCTAAGAAAATGAATAAAGAAGAATAGCCCGGTATAACAAAATCAAAATCAAGCTTAAAAGAAGAGCGGGGGTGTTCTTCGCTCTCGAAACCATCTTTAAAAGGTGGAATATATCCAATGTCATCCACCACGTGAGCTTGTTCCGCTATGATGGCCTCATCCTTGAAGATCTCTAAAGCATCTAACTCGGCCTCCAAGTCAACACTTCCGTCACAGCTACAATCCAAAATAGGAGGTGGCTCTTCTTCGTAGATCAACTTATCGAACTCATCCACCTCTAGCTCCCATGGATGCGACGTAGTAGTAGAAGCGTCAAATGAATTCCTATCAATAGACAAAGCATGACAAGAATCAAAAGAAGGATCGAGAAGGGTAATTACATGACATGTAGCTTGCAAATCGAGAGGACGGGGTGCTTGGTTGTGTAGAAAAGTAATGGTGTCATCCCCGATGCGAAAAATGAGACTACCCTCCCTAAGGTCAATAAGAGCCCCAGCGGTACTAAGGAGGGTCGTCCGAGGATAACAGGTATTTCAGCGTCCTCTGCCATGTCCATCACTACAAAATCACAGGGTACATAATATTTTCCTATCCTAACCGGCACATCCTCTAAGACACCCATAGGGCGCTGAATGGACCTGTCAGCCATTTGGAGGGTCATATTGGTACATTTAAGTGTGGTCATGTTAAGTTGTTTACAAGTAGTATACGGCATGACACTGACACTCGCCCCAGAATCACATAGCGCATTAGAAAAATCAAGAGAACCAATAGTGCAAGGAATAGAAAAACTCCCTCGATCCTTAAGCTTGGGTGGAGAATTGGCTTGCAGCGCGGCATGGCACTCCTTAGTGAATGTAATTGTCTCCACTTCGTTGAAAGTTCTCTTCTTAGTTAATATCTCCTTCATAAACTTTGCATAAGCTGGTACCTGAGTAATCAATTCAGTAAAAGGAACGCTTACTTGAAGATTCTTCACAACTTCCATGAATCTCCCGAACTGTTGATCAAGTTTTGATTTCTGTTGTCGGGTTGGGAATGGAAGAATAATATTTATTGGTTCACCTTCCTTTGCATCCTTAGGGACCTTTGAGGAACTCGGACTTGGAATAGTAGTCCCTGGAGTAGGTACCTGTGCAATAGGCGAAACAGAAGCATCATCAGAAGTACGAACATGAGTCACTCGATCGAGTGGGGTTGGCACTCGATCGAGTGCACTACGAGCTCGATCGAGTGTCTCGGATTTAGATCGCATCGCTTCTTTTCGTTTTTCTTTTTCGCTTTCCTCGTGTATACGATCTTTCTCTAATTCCTTTTCTTCTTCATCATCACTGAAAGAGAAATGCCTTAAACCTTTAGGAGAAACATAAGGCACTTTAGTATCATCTTTGGGCATCTCCGGCTCTTTATAAGAAGTACCACTCCTCAAATGAATAACATGAACTTGCTCATGAGCTTGTTGTCCTTGGGGAGGAAGGTTTCCGGGTTGCCTATTTGTATTTTGGCCTGCTAGTTGGGCAACTTGAGTGTCCAATATCTTATTGTGAGCCAGTATCTGAGTAATCTGTGCCTTTTGCTCCATCTGAGCTTTAAGGCTCTGCTGCAACATGGCTTTGATCTCTGACATATCATTATTTGAAGCTGGTGGTGGAGGAGGTGGCACCAAAGGTTGAAACTGTTGTTGGCGCTGATTGTTAAACTGAGGACCTCCTTGAATCTGTCTATAATTTCCTTGCTGGCCGCGGTTTTGAGGGATCACATAATTTGAATTTGGTTGTTGCTGAGGTGGGTTAGGGTTTTGAACATTCTGGCTTGACCATTGAAGAAAGGGATGTTCCCTTGTCCTCTCATTGTAAGTGTTAGAAAAAGGATTAGCTTGCTTGTAGGATTGGAAAGCAAGTACCTGTTCCATAGGACTTATACACTCATCAGCAATATGACCCTCTATACCACATCTTCCGCAGAGAGTTACCTCCCCTTGTTGAACCATATTAACTGCTTGGTGTTGGCCACCCAAAGCTTGTGTTGTTTGCATCTGTGCAATCTTAGCATTCAAAGCTTCTAACTGGGCTGCGACGGCATTATCTGTACCACTTCCCCTCGCACAGCCTCTTGGATTTCCATATTCGGCAGTATGAGTAGCCATATCATCAATCAATTTATAAGCTGTATCATCAGTGGTGTTATTCTGAAATCTTCCGTTAGCAGAAGAATCCAAAAGAGCTCTATGATCATCGAATAACCCGTTGTAAAACTGGTTACAAAGAAACCACTTTTGAAACCCATGATGAGGAACTGCCCGAACCAATCTTTTGAAACGTACCCATGCCTCATTAAAATCTTCATTACCTCCTTGCTTGAAGTTAGTAATCTGATTCCTGAGATTGTTTGTCTTTTGTGGGGGAAAATATCTCTTGTAGAATGCAAGAGCTAGGGAATTCCAATCAGTAATGGCATGAGCAGTCAAATCCAATTCGCGTAACCATTCGCTAGCATCATCTTGTAGAGAAAAAGGGAAAAGTCGGTACTTGACCTGATCATAAGTCACTCCTGTTGGCAAAGGAATGGAGCTGCAATAAGTGACAAACTTATCCATATGTTTCGCAGGATCTTCCCCAGATCTACCTCCAAACATATTCCGCTCTACCAACGCAAGATAAGAAGGCTTGATATCAAAAGGCTTCTCCTCAGCATCAGTAGGAGGAGGTATAAATCCTGTTGGAATAGAAGCCAAAGTAGGCTCGTTGTAGCTTGCCAAGGTAGCTGTATTGGGTGCAGCCATCTTTGGTGTAGCGACAATGGTCTCAGAAAAACTATTGTCCTCGTCAGAAGATGAATTTTCTGAGGTAATTAAAGGCTCAATCCTGTCAAGTATACTTAAGTCTTCTACTTGACCCACTTCTCTATTAAAATTCCTTCTGTAGCGAAAAGTCCTCTCTGGTTCAGGATCAAAATCAATGATCTCGGACCAATTTGACCTGGGCATACAAGGAACTAACAAGAAAAGCGTAAAAACAGTCTCAAGGAACTGGAGTTCCCAGAGACAAAAGACAAATTAAACAAGTAACAAACAAATAAATTGTTGCCTCCCCGGCAACGGCGCCAAATTTGATAAGGGTAAAGTCGTCACCCTAAATCAAAGTAATCCTTAGAATACTACTAACTAATAGCTAGCGGTAAGAAAGGTATCGAATCCACAGGGAGGCGGTAATAAATTGTTTGCTAAAGTAAATAAGTCTTAAAGTAACAATTGGGTTGTTTTGATTGTTTTTGTTTTCTAATGAACTAATTGCGAAATAAGTAAATAAAGATGTAAACAAGTATTAGGAAAGATCTAGGGATCAAGTTCACATAGGCAATTATCCAGGGGAATGGGATTTAACTAATTTAATTGGGCAAAATTATTATTTAAGATCATATGTCCGGTCGGTATTCATATAATCTTTAGATCTAAACCTAACATGCGGTCGCTATAATTAGGTCAGTCTATTCAATTGTTGTGACCTATCTTAGTCTTAGTCTACGGTCGGATCTAAGACTAATTCGCGAGACTAATTAACTAATCCTGGCCAGTAATTAATTAATCAGGTTTAAAACAACAATAGAACAATAATAATAAGCAGTTTAACAATTAAACACCATTAAAGTTTGATTCCCCCTTCTAATCACCTAGATCCCTTTTCACCCTAGACAAATAAATTAGCTATGCATGGCTTGGGATCTAACTACAACAATATTGATTGAAAACATAATTAATAAAGCAATAAACTAAGAACAAGAATAATTGAAGAACAACAAAGTAGAGATTATGATTAAATACCGTAAATAGGAGAACAAGATCCAAAGGCAATTGCTAAATAATAATCTAGAGAGCTACTAGTAATAATTAGGGTTTTTAGAGTAATAAAAGTGTATCTAACAATAGACTACGAAGCCTTTATTTATAATAAACTACTAAACAATTTATGGAAACTCGGGGTAAATTAAAGCACTCGATCGAGCACTCAAGGCACTCGATCGAGTGTTGGTGGCACTCGATCGAGTGTCTCTCAGCGCGTAATTTCTGCTTCGCGCACTGAATTTCAAACGGTCGCCATTTCTTCGTTACTTGTCCGAATCAAGTGATTTTCGTGGCGTTGGAAAGCTAAGAGGATGAGCTTTCACCTCCAGTTGGAATCACCTGATTATCATTTGTATAACTCTAGATATGGCTCTCCAAAGTAGGTACTAGTTATATGGAGCTCTTCTTTGTGCTTGCCTTTGATAATCTCCTTAGCTCTTCCTTCCTAGATCCTCGTGCCATGCTACGTGTGTTCCTTCATGTCGGATCCGCGGTGCTCCAATCCATCTTTTGCTCCATAAATGCATCAATCCTGCATTAAACACCGAAAGGCGGAAGTATCGACATTCTAATATAAACAGCATATAAATGACACAATTTAGCACAAGAATCATCTCAAAACAACTAAAGGGGAGGCATAAAAGTGTATAGGAATATGACTCATCACTACCTGATTAATAAACGTAATATCCTCACCTGAATAACTTTTAGTTTACTTTAAGCATATTTGGACCGTTTAATATCGTATTTTATTGAAACGTTGTATACTGTTATTTATATTTTCGATGAACAATAATTTGATCGTATCATATTTTATTATACGTGACGAAATGTGATACTGCAATCGATTACGTAGTTAGGAATAAAAATTCCGAATTTAGGAGACAGGGAAATTAAATCAAACTAAAATTAGTGGGTAGTTTTTTTTTTCTTATTTCAATGAACCAATCAAAATGAGTTAAATTTTACTCCTTTTATAGAGATAGATTTACTCTACCCGGTCGGCCATCCCCCATTTCATAGCCACATCTTTGTACTAATGGAGCTTTCCAACTAATTCACACCCAAAAATTGCAGTAAGCGGATGGTACATCTGATTAATTACCTCCAATTTTATAGTTTTTGAACATCATAGAAAAGTTTTTGAGTTTTGTTTTACAAATTATGAGTTTTCCTACAAAGTTTTGAATTTATTTATTTAAACATTAAACTCCAAACAATCACAATAAAACTCAAAAATATTACATACGGAGTACAAATTTAGTTGAACATGAGTTATGACCGAAAAAAATATGCTCAAAAAATAACTTATAAATTTATAAACTTTAATATTCTCAAAAAAATATACATTTGCTCAAAAACAAATAAAGTTTAAGGTAATAAGCTAAAAAAAAAATATATATGAGCTCAAAAAATAAAAAATTAAAGGTACTACATCCGTGTAGGTTCCTTTTTCTCCAAAACTAGTTTTACTCCCGTGCAAAAAATGCACGGGCTTAATTTTATTAAATTAAAAAAATAAATAAGAAGGTGAATATATTTTAAAAAAGGTATGATTTTAATATTACAGTTATGCCGATGTAAAATGTATAAATAATCTATACGCTTAACTTAAAAGTATGTAAAAACAACGCATTAACTCAACGTTATAGAAAATAAACACATTCTTATTTAAGACGGTTTAAATATATATGTATATGATAAACAAAACAAACTAATAATATTATGCATATGAAAAGTAAAATATTTGTCTTATATGCCCAAAGAATAAATATTGACCCGTTTTAAACTTAAAACGCATAATAATAATAGTTAATAAAAATATGTAAACATCTAAATATTATATTTACGGTTTAAACCTAAGTTCTTAAATATCATAATTAACCCAAATTATTATTGATCGACCCTCTAACTACAAAAAAACACCAATCATAAAATATAAACTCCGACCCTCTAACTACCCAAAAAAATTATCACCTTATATGGAGTTGATTTTTTCCACATGCAAAATAATTATTCATAATTTTTTTATCTCCGATAGTTAATTTTAGCTGATCATTTTTTGTTCTTTTTATCGAGATTTATAATCTGGCTCTTTGTGTTAGATTCGGTGTGTAACTATATGAATTTGCTTGTCTATATTTTATTTATTATTATTCATTAGGTTTGTTATTTTTTAATTTATTAATTTGAAATTTATTAATTCGTAGTCTTTGAACATATACATTCTGTACAATTTTCGTTTTTTATTTTTATTTTTATTTTTATTTTTTTGTTTGCATAATTTTTTCTGTAAATAAACTTTTTAACATAAACTTAATATAAGAATACGAATATTTTGGAATCGAAAATTTGTAAAATGAAACGCAAATGAATTTGAAGGAGAAAGTAATTAAAGGAAAGAAATTGATGGTGGGCCCATCTACCTCAAATTAAGGAACCAATCAAAAACCTTGAAATGTCCTTCCTTTTATAAAAAGAGGATGTTTGCATAAATTTGTCTGTAAATAAACTTTTTAACATAAACTTAATATACGAATACGAATTTTTTGGAATCGAAAATTTATAAAATGGAACGCAAATGAATTTGGAGGAGAAAGTACTTAAATGAAAGAAATTGATGGTGGGCTCATCTATCTCAAATTAAGGAACCAATCAAAAGCCTTGAAATGTCCTTCCTATTATAGAAAGAGGATTGGGAACTTCCCCAAAACTAGTAAGAATTATTTTTTTCATGAATCTTGCCTAAAAATAGGGGAGGTTGGTGCAATAATGAGGCTCCTCGTTTGAGGAGACATAGGGCATATGGTAAAATCTCACCTTTGCGACTATTTTAATGATCTTAATTTTCGTAGATTTATTCAATTTATTCTGACTTACAAGTATTTTTGTGGGATTTAGTTGAACCGGTTTCTGTAATTTTGAATTTTATTATGCTACGATAAGAGTTGATGTTAAATATTATCAAGTTGTATTCTTCGCACGGTTGTACAAATGTAGGACAAGTTAGTTCACTCTAGCTCCATTAATATCAATTAAGTTGCTTCAATAGAAAAGAGCATGATTTTTTTAGTGGCTAAGCAGCCTAAGTCGATCACTTTTATGTTAAAGATCACAAATGTGACAGTTAGTAAGTATGATAAACTTGATAATGTCATTTTACTACGTGTCTTTATTACAAATTTTGTTAATCTAATTCTTTTTGTTTCTATACATACCTAAATTTACAATATAAAACAAATAGTCATTACAACCCGTCAATACCGTTGTGGTTCTTGAATCTCGAGTGAACTCCATACCACATTACTTGCAATTAACCGTAACACACTTATTGTAATTCAAACTCAATACTTATCATATTAATCTAATTCAATTTACAACATATTATACCGATCTAATTCAATTCACTTTCAATTTTAGAGAAATACTTGTGTCTTCCGAAAGGACGTCCTCCTTACAAAAAGGGAAAAACACTATGGCCACAAATCAATCCTCGTCTTTTTCATTTTATTCCTTCTCGCGTGGTACAAGAAGAACGTCCTCTCCAAAAACACGTGTATTATCCCTAATTTTAAACATTTGATCGAGTTATTCAAACCCGTCAATAAAACCGGTTCCGCCCCAACACACCCGGTACCCACCTGGACGCCCAATTCCACCGTCCGTGGCCACAAATCAATCCTCGTCTTTTTCATTTTATTCCTTCTCGCGTGAGTATAAGAAGAACGTCTTCTCCAAAAACACGGGTATTATCCCTAATTTTAAACAATTGATCGAGTAATTCAAACCCGTCAATGAAAACCGGTTCCGCCCCGACACACCCAGTGCCCACCTGGACGCCCAATTCCACCGTCCGTCACCATTCCCGCCCATTAAAACGAACACCCTCAAATTAAACCTCCTCATTTCAACTAAGCTTCGATAACAAGAACTCACTTCTTCATCAATGGCGGAACTCTCCGATTCTCCAAAAACACTACAAATCACACCACTCGAAGGCGAACACGTCGAAACCGATGATTACTTCTTCTGTAAAGTCGGCGCCGCCATCCCTCTCACCTCCGACGACGATGTTTTCGATACCGACGCTGTTCCTTCTAAACCTTTGGTTCTCTCTCCGCATTTTGGTCTTGTTTTCGCTGCGCATTCCACAGGTATGTTGAGTTGATTGTACTGTTAAGCGGTTTAATTTCGGCAAATTTTGGGAATAATTGGTTGTAATTTGTGATAATTTTGTGGAATGAGTAGGATTTTGTTTAGCGAAGACGAAGGATGTTATTGATGCGGCGAAGGAGATTAAGGTGAACGGAAATGGTTCTACTGTGAAGGAGTTGAGTGTTGTTGATGTTGATATTGGTAGGGTTTCTATTTTGTCTTTATCGGATGATTCGTCATGTGTTTCGGCTGTGGTTGGGAAGGACATTCATTTCTTCGCCGTTGATTCGCTTCTCAATAAGGTATTAATTTCACTGCCAGTGTTTTATTTCGAGTTATTCGTGTATGTATATGGAAGCATAGGGTTAGTTTTCGTGTTTTATCGTTGTTGGTTGTAATTTAGGCTTAATTTAATGTTTTTTTGTTGGACTTAGTTTTGTGTGTGATGTTATTGTTATTGTTCATGAGAGATAAAATGCGAAATGAAGGAGACGGGGTGGATTTAGTTTTTAATTGAGGCTTAATCTAGTTACGTGATGGCGTTGACATGAATTGAACTTTAGCAATTCCTACTCCCTCCGCACATAAGTGTTCGCCCCATTTCTCTAATATATGTGAGGAGTATTAGGGTAGTAGTAGTATAGCCGTATAGGTGGGGAGCTTGGATTGATCTAGTTACGCGATGGTGTTGACATGATTTGGACTTTAGTAATTGCTACTCCCTCTGCACACAAGTGTTCGCCCAATTTAGTAGGGTAGTAGTAGTATAGGTGGGGAGTGGAATTGGATTGATCTAATTACGCGATGGTGTTGACATGAATTGAATTTTAGTAATTGTTACTCCCCCCGCACATAAGTGTTCGCCCCATTTATCTAATATATGTGAGGAGTATTTTATTAAAATGGGGTGGATATAGGTGTGTGGAAGGAGTATTACATCAGTCAATGTGATTGTTGACCCTCCTCTACTTGTGTTCCCTTACATTGAATGATTAAACAAAATGTGATTCTGTTACATTGTAATGGTGATTACACCTAGCAATAGCTAACTTTTGGCTTGTTCTAGTCAACTTAGTTTTTTTCACATCGTATATTTCTAGAGTTCTGGAATGTAACTTGAGAAATAGCAATATCTCTTAACCTTGTGAATAAACTCCAGTTTGTTCGGCGAAGCTCGGAAAGAAAAAAATCACTACCCGTGTGATTTGAAGTGTCGGTAGTCTGTGTTTTCAATGTCTTATTAGTCCTCATAGCTTGTCCTAGGGCGCTTATTTCGGTTGGATCACAAGTCTAGTAGCATTTTTTGGAGGAGAATACCAAAAAAGTTACATTGATCATAGTGTATGTGCTGATAATAGTATTTTCCTAGAAGAATGTGAGTACAACTGAGAAAACGAGTTGATAAGCTTATTGACGAATCCTTGGAAGCTTATGTGGCTTAGTCAACCAAACAGTAGGGAAGTCCGACGGATATCTGATTGCTCGAAGTAGAGCTACTAGATTTATATGGCCAGATTTATTTGTAAATGCTTAGCAATTATTGAATATTTGCCACAATCTCGGCTGGATGAGTAATGAGTGTATGCATGGTGCACATTTTAGAAGACTGCTCTAATTAGTTAATATAAAGAGAAATAACTTGGTGCTTCAAGAGAACAATTTAGTTATGCCGAGTCTGCTGAGGTGCGCCTTCAGCGAAATAAGTCTGGAATTTGAACTTTTTATACCAAAGTGATGTTACCGTTTAATTTGTCTCTGAAATTTTATTAGTCATTATTCAGGAAGGAATCAGCAGCGTATCCTTTTTGTTTTTTCAATTATGTTTTAGATACAGTTAAAATACATCGATCCTTATCTTTTTTTTGTGGTGTGTTTAAACATCTGATTTCTGTTTCTTGTCTACTTATGCTGCAATTTGTAGGATCAGAAACCAATGTTCTCGTGTTCCGTTGAAGCAAATCATGTGAAGGACATGTTATGGATCAAAGACACAGAACAATCCTTTATTGTCCTCACAGATAGAGGGAAAGTGTATCGTGGAGCTATAAACAAACCTTTGACAACTGTGATGGACGAGGTTGATGCAGGTTAGTGTCTTTTGAATACGAGTTTGTGCATTGTTCTTACACAAATAGAAAATCTAATAAATTCTCATTAATGGGTATATGATATATCAGTTTATGGTTCAGATATTCATGTGGTTAACTTGTCTCTCTTCTAATTTTTTCTTATTTGAACACACTTGATGATATTCACTTGTGATTTATTGTAGTTGAAAAGAGTTTAGACGGTAAATGCGTTGCTGTTGGGAGAAAGAGTAATCTTATCATCCTTTCTTCACAGTTCAAGGAAATTTTTCAGATTGTACTTCCCATGGACTCATTTGTTGAGGATAACAGTGTCATCGACACTGTCAAAGGTATGGGCTGCCATGACGCTGAGTTATATCTTTTACTTCGTACATATTCTCTAATCTTGGAATTTCTTTTGAACTCCTTTACCCTGGCTTCTCACAAAGTGAGTATCTGGTGTGTTGATAAACTAAATAATGTATAATGGTTATTGGCTTAACCTAGATATGGTTTCTGAAAGAGTTTAGTTGGCAGTGTGTCTTTCCCGGCTCCCTTCACAGTATAATTATGCTTGTCAGCTATACTTGCATTGTTTTTTTGGATCATTTCTTCAATATAGTCCATAAATTTTCTTTTATTTACGACCCTTCTTGTACTTATCGTCTTAAATTTTTTTTTAAAAATTTCGTGACAGTGGATAGCATCAGGTGGGTTCGCTCTGATAGTATTGTAGTAGGATGCATTCAGCAAAATGACAACGATGAAGAGGAGAATTACTTTTTGCAAGTAATTATGAGTGATGATGGAAAATTCATTAATGTAAGTCAACTTAATAATTTTAAGCTTTATCAGCATGTTGACAGTCCACCACTTGTCTGCTTGTGCTCTTTTTTTTGGAACAGCAGTCTCACCCTTTTTATGCATCTTAAGTCAGTTGAGGCAGGTTATACTTGGAAGGCTGGAATTATTGTAAAAAGGCTAATAGAAATTATAAAATTAGACAAATTCTTGGAAGGCTGGATGTATACAAGTTGTAAGATTAAGCTGGTTGCTTGTATACATGGGTCTGAGAAGTTTTTTTTCTTGTAGTTTCTTAACGCTACTGCAATTGCATTACTTTGTAAACTAAGCAATAGAGCGAGTATGGAATTCACGAGTACAGTGCGGTATATGTTCCTTGATTGTTGGGCGCCGTTGAGTTTTTGCATCATGTATATTCGTCACCCTCACGGTTGACCATTACCTGCTTGGAAATTCTTCAAACTGTTATCTTGGATTCAGTTCAGTCTTAAAAAGCTACTCCTTGTCATCCCCTGGATCCAAGATTTAAAGAGAGTAATATTTGTGGAGCGAAATGAAAACTCAGAAGTATGTGGGGTTACAAATCATAGTAACCAAAAATAGCACACAAAAAAGGAATTAAGCAAATGGTGAACCTTGTTGTGAGACGGCCTAAAAAAGAAAGTGTGAACCTCCCTCTCTAGATATAGGCCTTGTAGGGAGTATTTGGTATTATTGTTTCATATATTGTGAGTCGCGTCACCTTGCGTGTTGAGGTTTTTTGTATGTTACTTGTGTAATTTTGTTGTTCTACATGGTGGGAATATTCTAATGAATATGCGCATATGACTTGTGAACTTTCTGCTGTAGCGACAAATTTGCTTGTTCTTTTGGAGGCGTTGGACAACTCTGCTAATTGTAGACTTATAGAGAAGGGTATTCTAATAAGCTGTATATCCTTTGGAATTCTAATAGGCCGATCCTTCATTACATGTGTTAGAATTTGAAATGGGACTGGCCATGCCCGGAAGGAGTGAGAGTGTCATCTTCACAAGTCCAAGGGAACTCTATCTTTCCTAAAACCAATTGGCAATAGGAGGAGAACCCTAAGGCCTTCTGAAAGTGAGCAACTCTCTATGTCACCACCAATGTGGGACTTGACATGTGGGTTTCTTACATTCCAACAACATGAAACGCTTCTAAATGACTAATATATAGCGAAAAGCCGTGATAGTCATGACCAAAAATAGCTCGGTTTGGGACCAGTAGCCACCCGATCCGAAATGAGACAACATAAAATAAACTACATACAAACTGACACATGCCTAAACTGCATTGACCAAAATGACCCTGTTTGCCTGTCTACTTATACCATCATACCAATCTACAAATGCACCACTGCACCGGTCTCTTTTGTGCTGTATGGAATGATAATTTTTCATGTGTTGCATGTAACTGATTAATAACTACGGATATCTTTGGTTAGGTGCTCAGCTGGAGGTCTTAACTTCTGTCTTTGGGAAATACCACTATACGTAACTATGAAAAGTTTTGAGTTTTCGATTTGGACCCATAATGCTTCGTCGAATCTATTTGCTCTTTGTGGAGCAGAGTAGCAGACATCAAACATTTGATATGCCTGTCCTTTTATGGGTTGTGATGGTTTTCCTTCTACATTTTTCTTGGTTAGTCTTACTGGTAATGGTGTTCTGTATGAAGCAGGATTGTTCAACGGTCACGGCAGTGCAGTTCAACGATTTGTTTCCTGGTATTGTTGACGACATTGTGCCATATGGCTGTGGGCCACATCTATTTATGAATTATTTGGATAAATGGTATTTTCACTCTTCTATTCATTCCTCTTTGTTTCCAATCATGTCCATATTAAAGTGTTTAAGAAGACATAACTTCTTTGTAATATGCCTGCTAGCTGATTGTAAGAAAGTTAGTTAAGCACTTAAAACTTGGTATTATGTTCTGTCGGAAAGGCAGGTGGATAGATGGGGGACAATATATCTCTTTTGTGAGCTACTTCTTTTATTCCTCAATGTCCCCCTCTCCTTATGTCCATCTGTCCCTTTGCTGAGTATATGGAACCATTAGAATGTTTGCATATACTTTTACAGCAAGATAGTGATATTATTTGACATTTAAGGCAGAGCAGTTAAGGCAACGAGTTCTAAGTTGCCTCTTGAGAGACACCCTTTGATTTGAACATAATGTACATGTTTATTAATATTTGGAGCCATGTGCTTAACCCAAATTGAAACTTGTCTCTTTATCTTTGTAGATAACATTACCCACAATAGCTTGAGAGCATAATTATCTCTCATTTTATATATAGGCGTCACATTTACGGTTTTTGACTTCTTGTTCTATATTTGCATGATGTTAAATTTTTATATGGACATCACTCTCATGGTATCTTTTTGTTGATGGGTACCATGCACCCAGGAGTATGGTTCATGGTACTCTCACCCTTAACCTTTTTCTATAATAAATAATTCTTAAATTTCGTAGATGAGAAAAAAAATACCATTATGCATAATTTTTATTCCTCTACAAGTAGAGATCATATTTGATATATTTTGGTGTTCATTTTAATTTTACTCACATATTCACATCACGTAATTGACATATTCATAATAATGAGATATTCATGTCATTTCACATAATTAGTTTTACTCTAAATTATTTGTATTATGCGATTTTGATATGAAATAAAACGTTCATGATCAGACTAAATATTATACTAGATAATACTCCCTCCATTCAAATCCACATTACACATTTCTATTTTACACACTATTCACAAACAACCATTCAAATTCGATTTTCTCTCGATACGTAAATAAAATTATATTCATGTGGGATCTAGTTTTATTCGTCTTTACGAGTATATTATTAATATCTAATTTTTATAATTTTTGAAAATACGTAGCTAACAATATTTACCGTACAAAAGACGCGTTGGCAAACGTGAAAAAAGAAATGTGTAATGTGGATATGAATGGAGGGAGTACACATTAATCAAGCTACAGTGCCATATTCACTAAACTGAAAGTGAATATAGTAGAGCAATGCGGTGAATATCATAATAAATAATACATATGCATCAAACTACACTGCCATAGTCACTAAACTAAAAGTGAATATAATAGTGTAATATTGTGAGTATCACACTATATAACACATTCATCAAACAACATTGTCATATTCACTAAATTTAACGTGAATATGATAATGTCATATAGTGAATATAACTTTACGTAACAATTAAGTGAATATAATAGTGGTAACTACTTAAAAGTGGGAGTTGATTTTATTTTTTTATTTTTAAAAAAGAAAAGAAAAAGGAAGTTCAGAGTGAGTGAGGGAGTTGGAGGGAGTTGGAAGTTGGAGGGAGTGTGAAGTATCCTACACATGGGTGTAGGATATAAGAATTGGTGTACATGGGCATCGCCCCGTTGGTTTGCCTTGATTAATATAATATCTTACTTAAAAATAACATAAAGTACATTTTTACTGGCTATCTTAACCCCCAGGATTTCGGGATAATATAATTTGCTTCAAACAACAATTCAAAGAATGACGGATAACAATTTCTGATAAGTCGTCTTCGTTCAAATGCACTAAAGTGCACCAATTGTTTTCTCACACGTTAATCAGCCTTAATTAGAGGACATTCACGAGGAAATTCACAACTAATGCGGAGAGTACCACTATAAGGCCCTGTTCTTTTGGACTGAAACTTAACTGAACTGAACTGAACTGAACTTATAGGATCTGAACTGAACTGAACTGAACTTATAGGAACTGAACTTAACTTATAGGAACTGAACTTAACTGAACTTATAGGAACTGAACTTAACTGAACTTATAGGAACTTAACTGAACTGAACTTATAGGAACTGAACTGAACTGAACTGAACTTATAGGAACTGAACTGAACTTATAGGAACTGAACTGAACTTATAAGATCTGAACTGAACTTATAAAATACGAACTTAATTAACTTTATTTTAATTTAAGTTAACTATTATTATTATTATTATTATTGTTGTTGTTGTTGTTGTTGTTGTTGTTATTATTGTTATTGTTGTTGTTGTTGTTGTTGTTGTTGTTGTTATTATTCTTCTTCTTATTATTATTATTATTATTATTATTATCCAATAGATGACATTGATTAAAAATTAGTCTAAAACATAAGGTAGTTTAAAATATTTTCAACTTTATATATAATGGTTTGTTCATAGTTGATACATTATACTACAATTACATTACGATAAAAATAATTCACTATTACAATTTTCTCTAACCATTTATTTTCTCTAACAATGGTGATGAAGAAATTGATTAATGGGAGAGTGACAATTGGTGAGGGTGAGGGCGTCGTATGATGAGTTGTTGTTTTTTGGCATTAATGAGGATGATAGTTTGACATTAATTAGAGAGTAAAAGACGGATAAATTATTAATGAGTTTTTTTTACAATGACGTGTATCGAATAATTAAAGCGAAATGTTTGTATCGGTTGTTAAAAATAATTCTCCGTATATAACTTTTCTTAATTGAGTTTATATGAACTGAACTTATAGGAACTGAACTTATAGGAACTGAACTGAACTTATAAGAACTGAACTGAACTGAACTGAACTTATAGGAACTGAACTGAACTTATAGGAACTGAACTGAACTGAACTTATAGGATCTGAACTGAACTGAACTTATAGGAACTGAACTGAACTTATAAGAACTGAACTGAACTGAACTGAACTTATAGGATCTGAAGTGAACTTAAGTTAAGTGACTTGAAGTCCAAAAGAACGGGGCCTAACAATCACATGAATTTTGGCTTTGTCCAACTAGCCAGTGTAACAGTTAGTTTAGCTGAAATTACTGCTGGAGTTGATACGGTTACATGTGGTGGTGTTGATGATGCAACCTGGAGAATGAATTATTTGTTACTGATAAGCAACCGATATATATGATGTTCAGTGAGCTGATTAATTAGAGCTGGTTTCAAATTTTGCAGTGAATTTGCTTTTGTGTCAAACCGAAAGAACACTGATCAGCATATTATGCTGTTTTCCTGGTCAGAAGGAGATAATCAAGTCTCCGTGGTTGATATTGAGAGAGACAACTGGCTTCCAAGAATTGAACTAAAAGGTACATTAAATTTGTGTTTTCATAATGTATATTTTCTACTTAGTTGACGCTTTTTGGCCAGCAGCGGGCAGCTAATTTGAAGAGTGGGGGACACTAAGATAAAGAAAATTTAAAAATTTTAATTGGAAGTTGGTGTTAGAGAAGATTCCGTTTCACCTTGCCCATCAATTTAAGGTTTCGATACATTGTGGAAGACAAGGAAATTGATTTATGCGACTTCCTTTCCCAACTCCAAAAATATTATAGACCTTTTTCTTCATCAATCTACTAGTCTCAACCAGACAAATAAACAAGTAATTGTAAAGCAAGCAATTGAGCAATTGTTTAACTACAACGTAAGTAATCATAATCCTAAGAGTCTTGTATATCAATCCTCATCAAATTACCAAACTTTGCAAGTCAAGTAATTGAAGAAACAAGTAATTAATCATAACACTTAAGTATCATAAGAATAAATTATAAAATCACTTACAAAAAGTTAAGAAACTGAAATTAATTGTTAATCTAAGGTTTGAGACTTGCGTAGGGATTTAAGTCCAACAAACAAAAACAAAATTCCAATTATAATCGTAATTAGGCAGTTAGATTAATAATTCAATAACAAGTAGTTGCAAATGGGATTCATTAACTAAAAAAACGAGATTCAAAAATGAAGAAAAAGAAACCTTACCAGTAACTTGAGGTTCAGGCTATAAGCAGTAGGCAAGGCGGAGCGTCGACGAGTGACAGCGTGGGACTGGCGGTGGTGCAGGTGGATGTGTGAAGGAAGCGAAGGGGATGGTGGGACGCTACTTTGGCCTAAAAACAATCGACAACTTTTGTTGGTCTGACATCGTCCGAGATGAACATTGTAGATTTGTAGCTGGGGGGGGGGGGGGGGGAGGTGATGATTACGTTAAAGACTGGAGGAGGTGCATGGGAGGAGGGAGTTGGGAGAAGAGGAAGGGTTGTGTATGTTTTCTAATATATTTTATTTTATTTTATTTAGATGAGGGGGCACATGTCCTTGAGCCCCCTAAATCTGCCCTTGCTTTTGGTGGTATATTTCCAATCTCAATGTAATATTTTGCTTTCGCAACCATAATAAAAAATTGGCATGTGAAAATCATCAATGTATAAACCCGGTTAATGAGCAAACTATAGTCTCATGAGAGTTTACTAGAAATTAAGTGCAAGTATCAGAGTAACTACACCACATCATTACCATTATTTGAGCCCTAATGCCTATTGTTAATTGCTCCATTATCTGGTTTTACATTGACAAATGAGTAGGGAGTTCACTACTCTATAATCACTCAACCTATCATCAATTGCTTTTAGGATTTAGCCCTTTGGACTTACGAAGTGAATTCTCTCTTCTCCTTATGAGTGTGGCCCAAGCCCTTTTCATGGTCTAACATGGTATTAGGACGCATGACTTTGTCCTGGGTTTGGTGAAATTTAAATTCATACCAAAACCCAAAATTATGTTGCGGAGGAGGGTTTGTTGATTATCGCTTTAATGTGCTCCCATGATTTTAGCTTGGGTTTCTTGAGGCTTCACATGTGAGAGGGAGTGTGGAGCTCCATTTTATGGCTTACCCACATGTGAGTGTCCCACATTGATAAAATGAGGAAGGAGTACACTGTGCACTATTTTACAAACCAACGAGATACCCATATTATCTGTTGGTTTTAGGATGGACTCGTCTCGGACTTATAAAGTGGACTCTATCTTTTAATTATGGGCATGGCTCACAGAGTCACAACACAAGCCCAGTTCCTTTTCATGGTTTAATGCCTATAAAGAGGCTCGTACTCAAATATTTTGATCACAACAACTACATTGTTCTGAATTTATACTCTTTGGCTACTTTATTTTTAGTGCATAGTTGTCTGATTTGATTCAGCTGCATGGAGTCTTTTCTCATATTAATCCTGAGATATCAAATTCTAGCATGTACGTTCTTGTTATGAGCTAATTTCTTTTTTCATTGTTATTTCCATGTCCAGAAAATGGGGATGACAACGTGCTACTCGGTCTTTGTGTTGACGAAACATCAGTTTATGAGAATGTGGAAGTCAAGGTTAGAGTTGAGGAACAGAGGGAGCTTTGGCCGCATTGCCTTCTTGTATGTCTTACCCTTGAGGGGAAACTTGTTCTGTTCAATGTTGCCAGGTATGATGACCTCCATATCCCGTGCACATATTAGATTGGTGTATTTGTCTTTCTGCTCTAATTCAGAATATTTTCTAATTTTTTGCGTTAGCTAATTGTATTAATATGGAAGTTTCTGGTAAGGATAATAAAAAAGTAGACACAGCACAGAGGCTTGTATTCCTTTCAAGATAACGCGGAGAATACTTATTTAGTAGTCTTTGTGAATGTCGCTTGGTTAAAGCTAAATCTTTTAGATTATAATAAGCTTAAATGTGTGCGTTGTGTGGTATTGTTTTACCCTTTTTTTTACAGTATTTCAGGATGTCAGAATTCAAGTCAGACTGTATCCTTCTCTTCAGATAATGTGAAAAGCATCCCTCAAGTTCCCCATTCAAGCCTTGGAGAGGGTTCTCATTTCGAGAAGGAAATACCCAAACAATTTGATACAGTTTTAGAGTCTCATGACTCGAATGCGAAGAATATCAACACTGAACGTGATGTTTCTGTTGCAACTCCGACAAATGGAAACTTTGGTGGCACTCTTAATTTTGAACAAGATCTGAGAAAGGAACCAATTGCTAAAAATGACGGACAAAGAGATTTGATGGGTGTCAGCACCTCTAAGCTTCATGAAAATTTAGCGCATTCTCGACAGGATACGTTAGCTCCTTTCTCACTGAAGGATTCACATGCCCAGGTTGGTGGATTTGAAAATTGGAAGGCTGCTTCGCCTGACATGTCTCTGAGGAAAAACATGGCTGATACAAACAACGAAGCAGTAGTGAAGACTAGCTCTAGAGTTTCACACAGCAGTTTAACCCCAGCAGGTGCAAATAGTTATCTAGGTTTGTCAGGCACTTCTACTGCAAAATCTCCCTTTTTTTCACCAGCTTCCGCTTCTACCAAAAGCAATTTGTCTGGTATACCTTTCACTTCAACCAACACTGCACAGAATGCTGGAACCTTTTCCGGAAATGTTGGTTTGCGGTTATCTGATTCGTATAATTCCTCAACTTTAAAAGCCGCAAACCACAGCCAGAAAACAACGAGTTCCAGCGGTGTCTCTGAAATGGCTCAAAGTATCCCTAACTCAACGTTGCAGTCAAAAGAACCTTTCGTAGGTTACAACTCTACGAATCAAAGTGTGCCACTGATGAAGGCGAACCATCAGAGTCTTTCTCCTCTCCGTCAGCAAAACGCTGAGAAAAATGCATCCGAGCAGTTTGGCAATGTAATGTCTTTTATCCCCGCGTATCCTTTCTTCTCTGATTCTTAATTTATTTCATCTTTTAACCTATTAGGGTCTGAAGAATTTACTTTTCTAGCTCATATACCAGTGTATTCACTTAACCTTGACTGCTTTTATGTTATTCTATACAATGTTTCTCCCCTAACAGAATAGAGTGGAAGAGTGAGGTGCTTTACACATTTGTGCCTTGTTTTTTTTACCCTTTTAAAAATTTCTCTTGTCTATATGCTAAAATTACCGATGCTTACGTAAGAATGAACATAATGCATGTGAGGTGAAGGTGTATTTTCTTTCTTGAAAACAGAATAGACATGTGGAAAAAGTAGAAGTGAATATTTACCTCTATGTGTCATTAAAAAGAACATTTAACTATTTCAGAAACTTTAGATTAGCAATTTTTGTCTTTTGTTAACGCTTTCTATATTTATAAAAATGAAAATGTTTTTGTAGTAGGATTTCTTCTAGACCTGAAACACCAGAAATAATCTAAACATTTCGTGCCTCATCCCCTTACCGGCTTGCCTGAAAGCAATTGTTACTGCATTATATAAGTCTTGCGGGTACACCTTTAATATGACATTTTTACTTGATTGCTTTTGGCCAGTTGAGACCAGTGCCATTCAACATAATATAAATCTGATTAGGGGTTCTTTCCTAGGTAACTTGTGTTTGCTTTAAATATCTGTGTACAACTGTCATTTTCTAGTTAGTGGTCACCATTAATTCTGATATGGTAGCAATTGTGTCCGACACTACGACTGTCATGTACTAGTTAGTGGTCACCATAAATTCTGATAAGGTAACAATTGAGTTACTCATGTACATTTTTTGGCGACCTTGGACATGTTTCTCGATGGGAGTCACACTGAATTGAATTTAAACTAAGGTAAACTTATTTAATGTCATGAGGTTATTATAATAGAATGAAGCAAAATAGCTCGCTAACCTTGTTGCGCTTTTCAGTATGGGTCATCCGTAAATAACTGTGTGCTGTGTTAACATAGTGGTAATGTTGCCTGCCTTCGACCCCTTAGCTTGTCATTTGTGGTAGGCTTGAGGCGTGTTATATAGGTGCCTTGCTGTTTCGGCTAACTCTACCTATTTTGTCGACTTGATTTTGAACAACAACAACATCAGAGCCTTAGTCCCAAAATGATTTGGGGTCGACTTGATTTTGAACAATCTACCAAATATACTTCTCCATTCATTAGTTTGCATCTGTAATTAATCAATCTATGGGTTTTTATGGGAGATAAGAACTTTGTGTTTTGACTTTCCATAAATAATGATGTCGGCATCATAGAGTAACTTCCACAGAATGACAAATTGATAGCTATGTCATCCCTACTTTTATACTGTATCATTTTAATTGATCAAAGCTTATTATATTGGCAAACGGGTTGTTATGCCACTTTTCATTCCTATAAGGAAGCTAAATGCTTAGGTGTGTCGATGTTCCGTAGGAGTTCTCAAAACGTTGGTGTCTTTCTCTGATGTAATTCTATTCCCCTTGCCAATTTACTTTGAAGTACAAATGGAAAGAGTCGGAGACTCCCATGCATGAGAATATTTTGTGCAAATTTGGTCATGGCTTTTTGATAATGTTTATCTGAAAAAATTGTTCTCTTGGTCTAATTTAATTTCTGATCATTATCAGGTTCAAGACATGGCAAATGAGTTGGACAAACTTTTGGAATCCATAGAACAAAGAGGAGGTTTCAGGGATAGATGCAGAATCGCTCACAGCTCACTAGACACCTTAGAGAAGGGCATGCGGAGTTTGTTGGAAAGAAGCAGAGTGTTGCAGGTAGTTGATCTATTACCCTGTTTGTACGTGGGTCAAATTTTGACTTCCGAATTCTTGCTGTGACATGTTGCTTATCTAAGTTACTCAGTGGTAAATCCAAGGTCAATGTTTCTCTATCCGCATTGTTGACTTTCTCAGTGGAATGTAGAATATTGGGTTCAGATGTCTTGAGAAAGATGAGATTTATTTGACATATTATGCATTGGTGTCTCCATATGTGTTCCTCACCTCTAGGTTGCCTGTCAATGTTCTCTATCAACTCTAAGTCTCTAACTATACCTATTTTGATATAGAAGCTAAGACTCCATTTCTGATATAAACAATGTTCTCAAGTTTACTTGAGTTTTCCCATCTTAAAAGCTCCAGTAAATATTATCATAACCAAATGTGAGTATATATTTTTGTTCCTCTAATAGCTTTTACAATTGTGCTTGCATCTTTATAGTGTACAATGCTCACAGACATTAGATTGTAATAGTATGACACCGTATTGTGACACTTAACCTGTTGTGTCAGTGGTATTGAGCTATACTGATTTTATTTTAAACATAAATAGCTTCATATGGTATGACAAATTGGTCCTATAAGCTACAGTTAAGAGCTGAAGAGCTGTACTGATTCCACTTTGATGGCCTTGAGATTTGAGATATTTCCCTCTTTAGTGACTAGTGTAACATCACTTAAAAACGCGGGACTGGAAATGAATTTTGCTGGAAAGCTCGTATTATACTAGAACATTTCGTGGCTAAAAATAATGCGTTTTTTGTGCCTTAGTTCGCCAAAGTGGGAGAATTTTTAAATCTTAGGGTTACCACTGTGGGAAATCTTACAAAAGTCAAACTGAGGTGACCAAAGTGGAATTAGCCAGACGTCAGGGCATTGAATTGAAAATTTTCCAAAAAATTATAAAAGCCATGTTCACCTCCTCCGTTCTTTAACCAACCCTGGATAATGACTGCAATTTCACATCCAACCCTAGATAATGACTGCAATTTCACATTCCTGTATACGTTCCTCATTTTTTCCATGTTAAATGTTGTATTTATGTTGTACATGACAAATTCAAAGTTTACCGTCTGGTTTATTTGCTTATTTGTTGTAGCTTGAGACTGTTCTTACATGAATTACTGAACTTGATTATTACACGATGTGGACATAAATAGTATGGTTTTGAAATGATATCACATGAACGACTCTTTATGCTGTTCTCATTCTATATAACAGAAGAACGATCCATAAATATAAATTGCCAATGTCTACTTCTTACATGTACTTTGGAGCTTTAATGACGATTGTTGTATTGTTGCCTTCATTTCTTCTTTAGATTATTATCATACTGATATTCGTTGTTTTTATATGTTTTGGGGTCTTTCCCCTGCTTGCTACTTGTTGATTATATCTAAAGAATATTTCTGAGGAACGGCTTACAGAGACTGAAATTCTGCTTGATAAGACTGTACAAGGTATTCTTCAAAGCCTTGTGGTTCATTTTTTCTCTTCGTTTGGCTACTTCGGCAAAGTATGTGTCAATCTTCTTTTCCTGATACTCAGGCTTATGATTGTTGCATTGTTATGGTACGTGTGATCTCAGTGTTATCTATATGTGAGACTTTTGTACCTCAATCAAATGCAATATAGGGTTTAAATGTAAAAAAAGACACTACACATTTATATCCTTGCAGTGTAACTTTCGTTAAATATATGGACTGTGAAGCGCATGATAACCGCCTTTTCTTATATCCATGGTCATCAGCTACTCCAGATTTTTGCAAGATTAACCACAGTTAAATATTCACATTGCTGTTTATTAATTAGCTGTTGTAGACTTGTAGTGACTTAACTTTTGTCATCTATTGAATTGTGTTTCAGTTGAGGCGAGGAAAACACTCATGGAAGGAATTGTCAGGCAAACCACCGATGTACAATATCTGGACCTTTGGGATCGTCAAAAGTTAAATTGTGAACTTGATCAGAAGCAACAGTCGATAGTAAATCTAAGTCAGGTACATGTTTCTTTTTCCCTAAAAGCTGTAGCATGTCTGGAATCAAGGAATGTGCTGTAGCTTAAACGTATTCTTGATTAATAGCCATACAACTTCACATTTTACAAGATGGGGTTGAAGTGGGAAATTTTAAGCATGTAATGGCAAAGCTCTGTAAAAGGCTTCTATATGCAGAGTTAGGCACCAATGGCTACACTTTCCTGGTACAGGGCCGATTTTTTGACTTTGAGTGTTTAACTCTCATTAAGTTCTGCGTTAGCTTTTTCAGAAGAGCGGTTTTTAAAATGATTTTCCATTTCCTCCTCTTAAATGACAGCAATGACTTACACTCACTATCTCTTTCCCATTCTTCTTTTCTTTGTCTCAAGTATTGACAACTAGTTTAGAATTAGTACTAACTACTCTTTATGCTTCAAATAATTTGAAATTATTTTCAATAGTATACGAAAAATGCATATATTTTATGTCATAAGAAGGCTTATTAGATGTTTCTCTTGGCATAAAAAATGTGTATTTTTTCTTTGTTATAGTATTCCGTATCAGAAGGGAAGCCTTGGTGCACCGCTTAAGGCGTTGCTTTATGACTGTGAGGTCACCGGTTCAAGTCCTGGGAGCGGCCTCTTGCCAAAATGGCAAGGGAAGGCTTGCCCCCATTACACCCTTGTGGTGGGTCCCTTCCCCGGACCCTCGCCTAGCGGGGACGCCAACGTGCGCCGGACTGCCCTTTTTATAGTACTCCGTATCACTTAGGGGATTGGTAGCCTTGGCCCACCGGTTAAGGTGCTGGCGAATGACCGAGAGGTCACAGGTACACCCTTATGGTGGGATCCTTCCCCGGACACTTGCCTTGTAAGGACGCCATTGTACACCAGGCTTCACTTTTTCTTTTGTATCACTTAGGACCCCATTTAAAACTTTGCACAAGGGCCTGAAAATCTGTAATATGTCCGTCTTTTAGTGGGTGTGTTACCATGTCTTTTAGTGGGTGTGTTACCTTTACTTCTGGAGCTCCAACCAATCATTTGCTACATAAGTTTTTGAAACTATATTACAATTTACCAGTGTCCACCGTGCAAATAATATGATATTTTGCGCAGGATCTTGTTAACAAGATTATTGAATTAGAAAGGCATTTTAATGCGCTTGAGCACGATCGTTTTGGAGAAAGCACAGGAGCAAATTTGGTTTCCCGTGCCATTCATTGTAGATCGTCCACATCAAGGTATGTAATTGATCTTTGCAGTTGTATTTGATACTGCGAGCTGTCAATATTATGATTGGCACCTAGTGATTTTTTTGACATATGAATATATGATGCATGGGATTTTGCTCCCGAACCAGTTAACACAGATTTTTTTATTCTATATTTTAGCAGTTGGCCGATTTAATTTTCAACAATTTTCATTATGGATCATCCATAAATACTCTCTATGTTTTAATCACAACTGAAAGATTGCTTACAACCGCCCTACCTCACCATGGACGAACGAGCCTTTGATACACTTGGGTCATGTTGTTGACAGTCTACCACTTATACCTGGAGTGCATCAGCTTGTACTATACATACATAGGGCTTTAAAATATGGGGTTGGCGTTCTTTTATTGTTGACGGCACTTTTCCAGAATGTTTGTGTGATAAGATAATTTGTACTTTTGATGAAATCGGGATTGCTATACTGGGGTGATACTGGGGTAGCTATAGTGTTCTTCTGTTATTGTTTGCATGTTGATGTATATGGGGTCTACGGGATAAAGGTATTTTGTCTACATTTTTTGTTAGTATGTCATTTCTTTTTGTATTCCTCAAAGGAAAATATTTCTAATTAGATCACGGGATGTATTTTGTAAGGTAAGGGGGCGTTTGGTACAACGTTGTCAGGAAAGGGTAAGGGAATCAGAATTAATGGAATCCTTAGTTTTTTTTTGTTTTTTTGGATAAGGTAAGAAAACTAGATTGATCCACTAGGATAGGAGTCATAGGACCAACCTATCTCATCCTTTTGAATGTTTGTTACTGTTTGTTTATAAAACCCTTTGTTACTGTTCATTTTTTTACTCTATTTTCTCATTCCCTTTGCCTACCTCATTCCCCCAAATTCCTCTACACCCATTCCCCAACCCTTTGCCCTTCATTACCCAACCACCATATTCCTCAGCCACCACTGCCACCAAGTACTATGGCCGGTGACTTGTCTCTCTTGACGCCGGCGAAGCACCTTCCATGTCACTCAACGTCGGCGACTTGCCTACCATGCTGCCCCATCGCTGGCACCCACCTAGGTCACAACGTCTTCAAAACCCAAGTCTCAACCATCAAAATCGCTCATACCCACCTCAAAAACCCCACCCAACCACCGAAATCGTTCTCCCAACCTGTGCCGGCACTGATTTCGGTGGTTGGGTGGGGTTTTGGTATGTGGTTTTTATATTATTTTATTTTGGTGGGTGGGGTTGGAGTCTCGACTGGCAGGGAAGGGGTTCGACGTGGGTGCTGGGGTCGGACACCGGTGAAGGGGCGGTAGGGGAGCCATTGGTGTAGTGCTCGGTGTCCTTGTTGATGGTTTTGGTGGTAGACATGGTTGTTGTTGGTCGGATAAAAGATTGTCTTTTATTTTTATATGTTTCAAACCAAGCAAGAAATATAAGGGTTTTGCCTTCCTTTCCTTTTCCCTTTCCTAAACTAAACGCCCCTAAAAACTAATTTTTTTTTATGTCTGGAGTACTCTTTTAAGACGTAAAATGATTTGTAAAGCTTATAGGAATTTGAATCATTCTGCAGGAACAATGAATCATTGAATGCAATTCATAATTCAACTGTATCTCAACTAGCTGCTGCACAACAGCTCTCTGACCTACTATCAAGACAAATGGATTTATTAAGTGTCAAGTCACCTCCCTCTAAGCAAGTCAGTGTCAAAAAGAAAGTTTTTGAGACTATTGGGATACCTCTCCCAGATGACAACCTCATTTCTCCTTGCTCCCCGCTGAACAAACACCCTCTAGTTTCTAGTTCGGGTGCAACACATAATGGATTTAAGAAGAGTCAATCAAGTAGTCGGAGCAGTGTACTTGAATCTTCAAGAAGAAGAAGAGATTCACTTGATAGGGTAAGATTATCTAATGTAATTTGATTTTGTGGTTCCCATGTAGGATGTGCTTTAGTAATCAGTAACTTTAGATAATGGTAACTGACTATTAAAACAACCTCATAGATGACCTGTTCAATAGTTTACAGTTGTGGCTGCTGCCTTACGTTTGGTTTAAATTGTATTGATGATGAATCCTATACGAAAACATTGTGTGAGGTGAACATTGAGACAATTAGGGAGAAACTAAGAGCCTGGGTGTCTCAAGATAAGATGAGTCAGAATTGGTTAAGTAGCATTTCCTAGCTACCCTTTTCGGATAAAGTATTTGTTTGCTTTTTGTTACATTTTTACAATTTGGCCCTTGAATGCAGAATTGGGCAAAATTTGAAGCTCCTATAACCACGGTGAAAAGGATGTCGATTCAGAATGAAGGACACAGTGGTAGTGGTTTGTTCTCTTCAGTGGATAAACCATTGGTCAGTCCTTTAAAACTACAAGACTCAATGGCTAACCATTCCAGGATTCTTAGTTTTCAAGACAAAACTGGTATGTACAGACGCTGAGGAAGTAGTTTTTTATTGTGGAAACTCTCTATTGATCAAATAACAAATTTGCTTGCAACTTTAGACACCGCCCTGTCCCCACCCCATCTCCCTCCCCTCTTCTTCAGAGAAAAAAACATTTAATATTTGATTTCACAGGAGGCGGTGGCACCCATGGGAAGGACTCTAATACTATTGCCTCATCCGCTTCTAAGTGGGTTGGAGCTGCTCCTGAAACTTCACAACATCGAGCAGAGCAATACTCAAGGTTGCAGCCCAAACAGGGTAATAATATTTCAACGGTCCAAGGCTCATCTGCTTCGTCATCACCATTATCATTTAGGGCTCCAGAAAAGAAGACGGAAACCAGTTACACCACTGCTCTAAAGTCAGGATCCCATGTAGGGTATATCAGCAAGCCTGGTAATGCTGGAGCTGATCAAAAGCCTTTTGAATTCCAACGGGCGATCGAAAACTCAACCATCCAAAATATTCAGTCACAACCGCCCTCACCACCAATACAATACAATCAGATGCCAGTTCCTTCTAGCAAAGAGACAAAATCAACAAAGCTTGATGATAGAAACTCATCAGTTGATTCGACTATTAAACAAGATATTCAAATCTTATCCGCGTCAAGATTTTTTGGCACTTCTACCGGGTCTTCCACATTTGAAGGTATCGGCAACTTTGCAACCAGTGGAAAGGTGTTCAAAGATGCTAGTAAAGAAGTTTCACAAACTCCGTCATCATCCTTTCCGGTGTCTTCTTCATCAGCAGCACCAATGAATCCCATTTTATCCAGGGGTCCACTAAAAGAAGATTCCAGCCCCACCGGTTCTTCTATAAGCTTTGCTCAAGATTCCCTGAAAGGCACCAAGCCGTTTGCAGATAAAGTTAGTGCTACGACTAAATTGGCTACCTCTTCACAATCTTCTCCGGAGTTCCCGTCTTCTAGTGGTGATAAATTGAAGTCCGAGGGTTTGGCATTATCTTCTAGTTCGACCGAACCCCCAAAACAATCAACATATGCTCCAGCGGAAAAGCAATCTACAAACTCTGCAACAGAAAAGCAATCTACAAATGCTCCAACTGAAAAGCAATCTACGACATTCAATTTGCCTTCAATGCCCTTCTCCGGATTTGAAGGTACAAGTCTTTCAAAAAACTCTACCACGGCCGCGTCTAGCGTGGCATCAAGTACTGCTCCAGAAATTCAGTCTTCGGTATTCGCTGTCCCCTCTGTCTCTGAAGGTACTGCTGTTGGGAAAAAGAATTTTGAAACTACCATATCCCAAGAAGATGAAATGGAGGAAGAAGCGCCCGAGACAAACCAAAATAAAGCCTCTGATTTTTCACTAGGAAGCCTTGCTGGGTTTGGGATAGGATCAGCTGTCAGCCCTACAGCTCCCAAATCTAATCCATTTGGTGTTTCACTTTCTAGTATGCCTCAAACTACGCCAACATCATCTCCTTTCACGGTTCCTGAGGGACAGTTGTTTCGTCCAGCATCTTTCAGTTTCCAGTCTCCGGTTAACCAGCAATCGCAATCTCCTACTATGGGACCCGCATCTGGTGGGTTTGGTGCTACTGCTGCTACTCCTCAGCAGTCTCCTCCTGCTGCAAGTGGGTTTGGCCAACCGGGGCAAGTTGGCTTTGGAGGACAACAGGTTATGGGCTCTGTTCTAGGGTCATTTGGGCAATCGAGACAAATTGGTGCCGGATTGCCTGCCAGCAATTTTGGGGGTGCCCCATCTTCTGGTGTTGGTGGATTTGGCGTCCCTTCTGTCCCGACTGGAGGATTTGCTGGTGTTTCTGTGAAGACTGGAGGCTTCGCCGGTGTTTCCGCCACAAGTGGTGGCTTTGCAGGCATTGGTGCCACAGCCAGTGGCTTTGCCGCTGCTGCCGCTCCTGGTGGTGGTTTTGCCGCTGCGGCTCCAAGTGGAGGAGGTTTTGCTGCTGCTGCAGGTAGTGCAGGGTTTGGTGGTGGTGGGGGTAAGTTTTCTGTCATCACGACGTTCTTGTTCTTTATAATCTATTTCTTCGGCATACATATTCTTTGGAGTTGCCCCGTCCTAAATCTCCTCACATATTTTGAAAAATCCTGTGTATCTAAGAGAATAGAAGAGAGAACTCCTTTTGATTTGTTTCTATCATACATTATGTAGGTGGTGGATTTGGCGCTTTCAGTAACACTGGCTTTTCTGCATCTGGCGGTGGTGCCACAGGAGGAATACAGCCACCTTCACAATTCACACAAATGAGGCGATAGTACAGTTTATCAACTTTAGAACTAAGGATTAACTTCGACCACAGACGTTTATTTAGGAGGGTTTGTCCACTTGTCCCGCTCCTTCATCGCACAACTAGTTCGCCCCTCTCTTAAATCTACGTTCTGTCTGTCACCGCTTCGACCAACCATCCAAAGCTATCTAAGTTCTCAACATTTGTAAGTCGTAACCCTCGTCTTGCATATTTCTTTGATTTCCCTAACCTTGTTGTTCTTTCCCTTGTCCAGTTTTTACCTGTTTTCCATGCTCTTAATTAGCACTTTCATGGTCTCTGTATCTCACATATTTTGGAAAATCACAAATTCTCATTTAAGACGGATCTTAAGCTTAAGACGGGTCAAATACTAGCCCATTCACATAGATAAGACAAACCTTTTGCTTTTCCCTATACTTTTTCTCTGTCATCTTATTCATGCAAGTGGATTTTTTTGACCCGTCTTAACCTAAGATGGATATATCCGTCTTAAAGGAGACTTATTGTTGGAAAATGGTGCAGTCACCTTCACAACGTATGTGGTTAGACTGCTTGGTTAGTATAATTATCAGTACAATGTTTTTCGCAGTTATCTAATATGGACCGACTTGAAAGGCTGTGTGGATACTGGATCGAACCTCCTAACCGACTATCCATGGGAGATATAAAGGTATTGGTGAATGGTAGCTGTTGTACAATGTCTTTCAAAAGAAGTGATTTGTCAAATATTCCATTTTAAAGATTATTTTAAAGATAGTGTTTGAAATAGATAAAATATTTTTTTATACTTTATTTTAGGTTGTTTTGTAAAAAATCCGACATTTAATAGTTATTAGAGGATATAATTAGTCTATAGACAAGAATTCAGAAAGAATTTTTTCGGGTTTAAAAACAACCAAAAATACACGATTTCAAAGGTTATTATCCACGTTTTTTAGGCCGACAATGTCGCGAGATAAAAGCTTTCGAAATTCGCACCTTAGTACCTTAAATTTATTATAGGATATAGTGAGTCTATAAAAAAAATTCAGAAAGATAATCTTTTGGGTTCAGAAATGACCAAAAATATCCGATTTTGGTGTTTTAGGCCAACATGGACCTGGGATAAAAATTCAAGAAACTCGCACAATAGTACCTTAGTACCATATAAAAATTACTTGAGATATTAAATTGGCATACAGTTTAAAACAGATACATTTGGAAGCTCTAAAATTATTTTAAAAAACGTGTTTGAAATAGACAAAATAAGTTTTATAGTTTATTCTATATTGTTTTGTGAAAATTCCGAACATCCAATATTTTTTAAGGATATAATGAGTCTATATACAAGGATTAAGAAATAAATTTTCCGGGTTCAAAAAAGACCAAAAATAGCCAATTTTGAATGTATTATTCACGTTATTTGGCCAACAAGGTCCAGAGATAAAAATTTACGAAATTTGCACTATAGTACCTTAATACCCTATACAATTGATATACGGTTTAAAATCGGCATATTTGAGTCCTTAACATGTTAAAAAGGCGTGTTTTGAAATAGACAAAATAAGATTTCACAAATTTTCATTAAAAACGAATAATATCCGTCCCTAGCTGAAGACGAATAGTGCATTTCACAATATGCAAGTGACAATATCCAAGGGTGCTACATTTTTCTCTCCACTTGTCTTCCCTCTTGCCTTATTTTGAGAGAGAAATATTCGTCTTGTGACGGATCCCGCCGTCACAAGCAAGACACCTTAATAAGATTTATACTCTATTTTGTGTTGTTTTGTGAAAAATTCGAGTATCCGATATTTATTATAGGATAAATTGAGTCTTTAGACAAAAATTCAGAAAAAAATACGAGCATGCAATATTTGTTTTGGTGACAGGGGATCACGAGTTGCACTTGGGCCAATGTCGTGGACGTGTTCTGGCACATATGTGTTATGAGCACGGTTGGACGTGTTCCGGTACCCGGAATTGAGATAGTGGTTGATGTTATGGCTAGGCGTGTCACGGGACCGCAAGGGCGTAGCAATATGGTTAACGAGTATCTGATTTACACACGAAATCGGTTTGTCTCGCACCGGTTGTCTCAAATGACCTATGTTGATGCTCAAAGTTTACGAAGCCGTTTAGACTGACCCAAAAAACATATATTATACACTTCGATTTGAAACGTTTTGAAAACCCTACCAGGTTGTGTTTCGTTTTCTCCTTATTATTCTACCACATGACCAGGGTCACTTCAAGAGTTAACTAATTCAATATCAACCAAAAATAACAAGTTTTAAACCATTTTTAATGAGTATCCGATTTACACACGAAACCGGTTTATCTCGCATCGAAAGCCTCAGATGACCTCTATTGATGCTCAAATTTTACGAGACTGCTTAGTCTAACCCTAGAAAATATCCGTGCGACATTTTTCTTCAGGGACATTAAATCCCGAAAAAGGTGTATTATACACTTCGATTTGAACTGTTTTCGGAGCAAAACCGGGTTGTGTTTCGTTTTTCGCTTATTTTTCTCACATGACCAGAGTCACTTCAAGAGTTACCCAATTCTATTTCAGCTAAAAATAACAAGTATTCAACCATTTTTAACGAGTAACCGATTTACGCACGAAAACGGTTTATATCGCACCGGTAGCCTCATATGACCTCTGTTGATGCTCAAAATTTACGAGGCTGCTTAGTCTAATCCTAGAAACCAACTGTGCGATTAACAAACATTTTTGTTCCTGGACATTAAATCCCGAAAAATGTGTATACACATCGATTTGAACTGTTCTAATTTTAGGCTCAACAATGAGTATTGAAGAAAGTTTGTTTTTAAACATTATTGAAATATTAAATTTTTGTATTTAATGATTGGCTTAATTGATATAATTACTATAGAATTAGGGTTCCTGGTATGATGATCGATTATGATCATGATTATGTTTTAATTGAGTTTACTCATCAACAATGTTATTTGTCAATTTTGATGTTGATTAACGTTTTGATTACTCTATTTAATTAATTGAGTTTAATCATTTGATGATCGAGTATCATCATGATTAAGTTAGTATGATTGAGTTTAATCCAATTTGATGAACAAAAATGATGCGGTTAATAAAAAAATCGTTTTAATTGAATCAATTTAAAATTGAATAATTAAAACAATAAACCTTCCATAAATAAAGTGACAGTATATATTCATGTGATTTCCCATTTCTCCCACTTGTCCTCTCACTTAGAGTTATTTTTTCTTGGTTCAAAGGAGCGCACACTGAGTCGCATTACAGCAGGGGGAGGGGGTTCGATCCAGGGACCTATTGTCCACAATACCTCTGTCTTAACCACTAGACTAAGACATCTTCGATTCACTTCTGTGTTGCTCAGACTCTCCAGACACGTGTCGTGTCGGACACGTGTCGGGGTGTCGGACACCTCAATCCAAAATTTGTTAGACACTCTGATACGGTCAACGAAGTGTCTTGACCTGTTATAGGGACACTGATACGACACTTCAAAATTAAAAGTACACAAATTAACTTTAACAAATTAATAAAATAATAAGACTAATAAGAAGTTAATGAGACAAAATTTTCAACTTTTGGTTACCTACCTATTGTACTTAATGCACTGCACATTATTAACACATCTATTCATTTGCCTCTTCATCTTTTTTTATTGGTTTCATTTCCTTTTATAAAAAAACTCCATTTTTGGCTCTTCATTTTCCTCAAACCATCTTCTTCTTCCTGATTTCATTACAGTACAACGTTTTTCCTCTTCATTTTTGGCTCTTCAGTTTCTTTTTTCTCCATCGTTGCTGGCTTCACCGTGCAGCGTGCAGTGTCGAGTGTCGTGTAACAATGACGTATCCCAGACGTCCAAGGTGTCGTGTCCAGTGTCGTGTCGTGTGGACACGCGATACGCCACCTAAGAGCAGTGTCAGAGCTACACAGGTTCACTTACGTTATTATAAGAGGGGTACATTTCGTTTTCAGCTCGTGACGATGGATGATAAACATTTTGTCAAATAAAAAAGTCACAGACTTGCCATATAAGCAATCTAAAAGTTGGAAAAAATACAAAAAAAAATCCACAAATTTCCTTGTTATTGGGCTTTAGCCTCTAGTAACATACATAGCACCAACAGAGTCAAACCCAACACATCTATATATCAAACCTGATACAGTTTGAACAGATAACACATATGATAGTACATCAGGCTTTCAGGTGCATGCTCTTAGCTAAACTAGTAATGCTACAATTCTTAGCCATCAATGCTAAAGTTCCTGCAGTCATCGTCTTCGGGGACTCTTCTGTCGATACAGGGAACAACAATGAGCTTCCTACATTTCTGAAGAGCAATTTCGAGCCTTATGGCCGTGATTTCAGTGGAGGAAACCCAACTGGCAGATTCTCGAATGGCCGACTTCCCTCAGACTTTATTTCTGAAGCGTTTGGACTGAAGTCGATAGTTCCTGCATTCCTGAACCCGAATTATAACATCTCTGATTTTGCTACAGGGGTTTGTTTTGCTTCTGCTGGTACTGGCTATGATAATGCTACATCTGATGAAGTAGTAAGTTTTCTAACTCGCGTTAAAACAGGATGAAAAAAACTCGCTTTTCTGCAGATTGTCGATCATCAGGAAATATTTGTCATTTCAACCAAAACTTTAAGGTGATGGTTGATGCTCCCTCACTCAAATGCCCATTGGGCTTGAAGAGTGGTTAGTTTGCACAGGCTCCCCGGCCGCCATACCGTGTGCTGTGTTTCTACTTCGTGTTTTTGAGGGGTTTTGAGGTTGTCAGGATTCGAAACCGAGTGGTTAGTTTGCACAGGCTCCCCGGCCCCCATACCGTGTGCTGTGTTTCTACTTCGTGTTTTTGAGGGGTTTTGAGGTTGTCAGGATTCGAAACCCTGACCTTCGATCATACTGGCTCTGATACCATGATAGATGAACCGTCTCAACGTAATGGTTGAGACCCAACTATTATTAATATTCCTAGTAGGCTCCCTAACTCAAATACCCATTGGGCTTGAAGAGTGGTTAGTTTGCACAGGCTCCCCATACCGTGTGCTGGGTTTCCACTTCGTGTTTTTGAGGGGTTTTGAGGTTGCCAGTATTCGAACCCGTGACCTTATGTCACACTGGCTCTGATACCATGATAAATGAACCGTCTCAACCAAAACCTTAAGATAATGGTTGAGGCCCAACTATTATTAATATTCCTAATAATATGAACGTCGTTTATGTGTCTGAGTTTGCAGTCTGTACTGCCACTGTGGAAGGAAATCGAGTACTACAAGCAATACCAGCAGCAGCTGCGGCTTTATCTAGGCGAGGACGGAGGCAGGGAAGTTGTCGAAGAGGCGCTATACTTGATAAGTATAGGAACCAACGACTTCTTAGAGAACTACTACGCGCGTCCAGGAGGACGCGCGCTGGAGTTTAATATTCAGCAATATGAAAATTTTCTGATATCAATTGCAGAGAATTTCATCACTGAACTCTATTTCCTCGGAGCCCGTAAATTGTCTCTAGGAGGGCTTCCTCCAATGGGATGTCTCCCATTGGAAAGAACCACAAACGCTATGCATCACCGCGAATGCATTGCAGTATACAACGAGGTGGCCGAGGAATTCAACAGGAAGTTAGAAAATTTGGTGGAGAAACTGAACATCGAGCTCAAGGGATTACGCCTGGTGTTCTCAAACCCGTATGATCTCCTTTTAGAGATGATTCAAAAGCCGTCTTCTTTTGGTAAGATGTTTCAAGCTTAAATAGCGCGTCTTGTGTCAGACCGTCTCATATAAGTTTCCGTTCTCCTTAAATTGGTTGCGTAGAAGCGAGCGCATATAGCGTGTAAAGTGTGAAAAGATATAACAGATGAAAAGTGTCACATGGTACATGAATTATCCTGCAGGTTACTTACCTTTTCCAACTACCTACATATGTTCTAGCAATCTGCACAGCTAGCTAACAGCTTCGCTACATGTTTTGTACACAGAAGAACCGATAACTAGAGTTGTCAAATAATGACACGACACGAAAACCCGACACGAAATGTGCGCGTTTGGGTTGAAGCTTAATGAGCCATTTATGTAAGTGGGTCGACACAAACACAACACAAATTTTAATTGGGTCGGGTTTGGATTTAGCTCTTTAAACACAAACCCGACACAAATGACCTGTTTACTAAATTAATCGTAATTTTTTTAATCCTTCATCACATAAATATACCTAAACTTTCCAAATATGAACATGACACGAAAACACGACACGAACCCGACACGAAATTAACGGGTTAGGGTTGAGGCTTGATAACCCATCTATCTAAGTGGGTCAACACGGACACGACACAAAATTTAATTGGGTCGGGTTTGAGTTGGAGGTTTCGTGACCCGTTTACATGTGACACGAACACGATCTGTTTGCCAGGTCTACCGATAACCCAATCATAAATTCTTCTTATTCACTCTACGAGCCGAGCTCGAGTCGAGTTCACACGAGCCGATCTCGAGTTGCTCGCAAGCTGTCTCGTCTCGTTAACAGCCGTAACTACTCCTTAGATACACTACAAACTTTAAGTGACTAAAATCGACATGAACTCGTAGAATAACAGTATAATATTTCTGGGTTTCAGGATTCGATTATGGAGATATAGCATGCTGCGCAACAGGACTTGTCGAGATGGGGTACATGTGCGATAAGCTAAACCCGTTTACTTGTGCAGATGCAGAGAAGTATGTATTCTGGGATGCATTCCACCCTACTGAGAAAACAAACAGCCTTATCTCAGCACATCTGGTGAAGAACTATCTCACTAAGTTCTTATGATCGACTACAACTCGACAACATATATGAAACCGTATTGTATATATATTCGGAAATGCAGATTATTTCTTCATTGCCCTCGGCCTTGGCCTTGGCCTCGGCCTCGGCCTCGGCCCCTCGTGTCCCAGAGTAGTATTGTAAGGGTGTTGCGTGAGTTGAGTCCGCTCAACAAGCCCCGACTTAGTAAGGATCGGACTGTAAAAAACTCCCTTGAGCTTATTAATTTTTTTATGGACTGTAAAAAAATCGATAAAAAATTCAATACTTTACTTTTTACGAAATATTAAGTTCATTTAACCTGAAATATAACACATCTAATATACGTAGTATATAAAATATAAATAAACCTCTAGAATAAATATCTTCCATCATATGCTCAATGAAAAAATATACAAACTTTGCTTGAACCTTAGCAATTTTGTATTTTGAGACTCTTAAATACGTTCCTTTTAAAACTATTTATTAAAAAATTGTACTAGCCGTAGCCTATATAGCCTTCTTAGTGGCTCCATCGTTGCTGAGTCCAAAGTAGGGTTGATAATGGGTAGGGTCCAACAAATCCGGACCCGACTCTAAGTCACATACCTTGGACCCATACCCGAAAGGGTTTGAAATTAATGGACCCATACCCGACCCAGAGGGTCCGGGTCCAGGTAGGGTCTACCACACGGTCTACTTTTCCTTTCACTAAACAATTTTTTCCCTAAATTATAAGTATCATTTAGTCTTTTATCTAGTAACCAAACTTATCATTTTCATCAATTTGCTCGTTATTCTTAATGATATTTGGATATGCATATATTATATTAGTGATAACTAATAAGGGTCGTCTGTGTGTAGGGATGTCATTGGGGCGGATCTTGGCGGGTCTCGCCCCGCACCCGCCCCACTTGGGGCGGATGTGGATAATAATTTGGCGGGTCGTGGGACGGGAATGGGTTTCAAAAGCATCATTCGTCGCGGGTGTGGGGTGGGGTGCGGGTTTCACATGAGACCCACCCCACACCCACCCCGCTTGCCCCGCCCCACATGTCCCCGCCCCGCTTATACCCACCTAATAAATAATAATATCTAATAGTAATATATAAGAATAATAAGATAAAATAAATATAACTTAAAATAATAAAAAAAAAACTTTTAATAAATTAAATCTATCCTAGTACCCACTTCCCCAGGGCCAAACAAGTAAATAATTAAAATAACCCACTAACTTAGACTACCCACTAGCCAAGCAATAAACAATAATCATTCATAAATTGTTATCACTGCATTCGGGTCATTCACTAACTACCCAAATTTCCCCAAAATTCCCATTTTCCCAAACTGACAAAAAAAAAACGAAGCTGAAGAACGAAAGAGGAAGAATCGAAGAGTATTTGTTGTGTAGTTTTGTTTACTCTTCTAGTACTCTTTCAGAATTTGGGCTTTGGGCTGTTGTTTGTGCATGTATTTGGTGGTATATTTGTATGTGAAACCGCTTTATGGCTCCACGGACACTCTAGTTAATTGAATGTTAAAGCATTTTGCGAAAAATTATTTGTATAGGTAGTACGACAAGTATATTTTAGAATTACGATTTACATTTCTTGAGGAGATAGGCGGGTCAACAGGTCCCCGCGGGGCGGTGCGGTGCGGTTTTGAATAGTTCAACCCTCCGCACCCGCCCCGCCCCATTGACATCCCTATCTGTGTGTATTATTATTGACGTTCGTATCTGTTTTTTTTTTTCTTTTTTTAATAAATATAAGAGTCGGGTAGGGTCTCAACACCAAGACCCGGATCCGAACCCGAAATTTTTATATAAGACCCATACCTGAGTAGGTCTCAAAAATTCAAACTCAAACCCGACCCATTAGGATCCGACCCAAAGGATTTGGATCGGGAGCCCGATTCACTAACATCCCTAGTCCAAGGATACCGGTTGCGGGGTTCTTCGTCATAGACAAAGAAAAAATACAAAAATATATTCAATCGCCGAATGTATCTAGACTTGACAAGTCTATCCCTGCCCGAACTAGGGATGACAGTCTCACCCTGACCCTGTGGATATCCATCCACCCGAAATTAAATAGGTGGGATATGGATGATGATTTTTTTTACAATTTAGGGTGGGATATGAATATGGGTGAATTTAGGGTGGGGTATGGATCATAGTCTACCACCCGCTTATCACCCGGTGGATATCCTAAATTAATAAATATAATTATATTTTTTCTAAAAAGTATTAAGAAATATTTTGATTAGAAAAATGCTTTCAATTTATAAAGTTTTTTTTAAAATAAACTTAGAACTACTCGTTAATGTTTTGTTGCACCTTTTTTATGGGCGTGTAAAACTTGTGCGGATTAGTTTCGTAGTGGTAAGTTGTAAAATTGTAAATATGGTTAACAAGATTAAAATTTATGTTCAATTTCCTCAAAAAACTATGTAATCCGGAATTGTTTGATAATGTACGCTTTAAATTTTATCGTCTTAGGTGTATATTTTTGATATATCGCCTTGAAATTTATGAGGGTGAAAATATCCAACGGGTGCCCACTCCACCCGCTTCACCCGGTGGATATGGATATGGATGAATGAAAAAATATTAAACGGATGAGGGTGAGATATGGATAACCACAAATTAAATGGATATGGGTATGGATATGGCTCCACCCCATCCATATCTCACCCATTGTCATCCCTAGCCCGAACCAAGCAAAGCTGATCGGACCGAACCCGAGAATATTCTAATTTCCTATTCCGTCTCTAGTAAAAGTTTCCTATTCTATTCCATATATACTAGCATCAATTGTACTATAAATATGACAGATTTCCCGCTTCTCTCTTATAAACCCTAGATCAAACTAATCTCTGATTTTCCAAATACCCTAGAAAATCAATTGGTGATTCATTCAATTAGCACGATTTTTTGAATCAGTGGTACAGATTCAGGTAAATATTATTTCTATCGTCGTAGATTTTATGGAATAACGAATTGAATCATCATTTACTATCTCTTACGATTTGTTTGTGGTAGATTGTTTATAATAATTGTCGCTAATTATTTACTTTTGATTTGAAAAGTTATTTTTGAATTTGGGTATGAAAATTAGGGTTAAGATGGAGATGAAAGTGAGATGTTATATTGTTATTGAAATTAATCAGTTTTATGCTTCACATGCTATTGCTTTTTCAATTCTTCGTCAAATTACGCTGAAAACTGGTGCAAGTATCGTTTTTTGTGGTTGATTTGTCGAGTTTTCGATGTATTGCTGAAATTGTGAATGTTTGCTGCTGATTGATAGGTAAAGTTTTGAAATGGCGCATCGCTTGTTGAGAGATAATGTAGCTGATGGATGGGAGCGGTCCGACTTCCCTATCATCTGCGGTACTTGTCTTGGCGACAATCCCTTCGTTCGAATGGTACTGTTGGTCTAGCCTGTTATTTTTCGCGCTTAATCCTGATTAGTTTCTATCATTGTGAGCTGAACCCTAGCTTGTACTTTCGTCAGTTTGATTTAGTACCCCCTCCATCCTATTTTTTCGTCCCCCTTTCCATTTTCAGATGATTTAAGTATTAGGAATATTAATAATAGTTGGGCTTCAATCATCACCTTAAGGTTTTGGTTGGGATGGTTCATCTATCATGTTATCAGAGTCAGTGTGACCGAAGGTCACGGGATTCGATTTGAGTGAGGGAGCGTATTAGGAATATTAATAATAGTTGGGCTTCAACCATCACCTTAAGGTTTTGGTTGGGATGGTTCATCTATCATTAAGGAAACACGATGGAATACCAACCGTAGCTCTTGAATTAAGTTGAATGGGACAATGTTATTGTGAATGGAAATGGTTGCATATGTAGGGGTTTTATTGGATGTTCATTCTTTCTATATACTAGATTTAGAAAGGTGACAATGATTTTGCGATGTATGTAGAGGGGAGAGCGGACGCTACAAGATGGTGGAGGGAGTACTAAATCAAACGTGTAGAGAAGTTTACTCACTTGTTAAATCTGTCCATGTCTATTCGTAGCTTGTTATGCTGAATATTGATGTGGATGTGGTTTCATTCTAGAAATGAGACTAGTGGCATATTCCTGAATAATTTTGAGATAGCTACCTGTATGATCGTTTTGTCTGTTGCGTTGAATCTCGTTCCGACTCCTATTGATGTTTTCCTCGACCCATTCCATTTATTTTATGTTTGTTCTGATGATTCCTTTAAATTTTAACACCTTCCATGTGATGGATAATTCAGTAGGAACATCTTTATTTTTAAATCAGCTTATGAAAGTTGCACTTTTCCAAGTCTTATTTTTTCGGGAGTGAGCAAAACAATGTCTAAATAGTAATGAGTAAAGTGTCCTTTACTTGCCTAAATAAATACATGACGGATTAATTTATCCACCTAAGTTAGATGCTAGGATATGGCTGAAAAGCAAACCATCAACTGTTTTGCTGAATGTACACTAAGGTGTCATACATATTTATGTTCTTTCATAATCTTGACTTAGTTATGAAGATATCTCTGGAAATAGCCAACTATGTAACTTTATTCTAAGTTTTTCTGTATTTTCTCTGTATTTGCATGTCATTTCGTTGCTTCCTGGCTCTCAGGCCCAGCTGACACTGCAGTCATCATATCTTTAAATCCCAAGTTCAATATACTCAGAATCTTAATTTCTGACCTTACGTTGTTTCCGTCTGTTGCAGACTAAAGCAGATTATGACAAGGAATGCAAGATCTGTACAAGACCATTTACAGTGTTTCGTTGGAGACCAGGTAAGGAAGCTAGATATAAAAAGACAGAGATCTGTCAGACATGCTGTAAATTGAAAAATGTGTGTCAAGTCTGCCTTCTGGATCTCGAGTACGGTCTGCCAGTCCAGGTTCGAGATACTGCTCTCAGCATAAGCACCCATGATGCTATCCCAAAGAGTGATGTCAATAGGGAATACTTTGCAGAGGAGCATGACCGCAAGGTATGTGTATTTGCATCTCTGAATATCTGAATGTGTGTCATCTTATTATAAGTTCTGGCTGCAAATTGCTTAAAGGAACCTCTGTTCGATTTTATCGTGCCTCTTACCATATTGTTTATTGGAATGACGTTTTTTTTTACTTGTTAAACTAAAACCTTATATATGCCGTATAAGTTGCCTAAACCGTTGAGATTTCTAATGACCTGTAACATTTGTTCATGATAACTTCAAATTTCGGGGAAATCAGTGATGCTCCTGTATGAATTAGTGTTATAATCTTGTGCTGACTACACTACCATTGAATCAATTTAGTATCAAATACTTAATGATGTTGAAAGATGAAAATGACAAAGACTACCAAGTCGAATACTTTGCCAATTAGGTGGCCGTATGCCCGTATTATAACATTTATCTCAACATTATTGAATCAATTTAAAGGTATCAAATACTTTTATATGCATTTATAGTTTACCGTGCGTTTAGAATTTCTTTTGTGAAGGTCTTTTGTTGCTTGCTTGCTTTTTTTGTTGCATATCTCTACTTTATTGTTGTATTTTCTTTATCATGATAGTCTATTGCTTTTACCTATCAAGGTAGCTCTATTTTATAGTTGATGTATGTTAAGTTTAATGGGATGTTAAGTTGCTCCGTCATTGTTTTCTTATGGAATAAATGTTTTTTTTGGTTTTTTACAGGCTAGAGCCGGTTTAGATTATGAATCTTCATATGGCAAGGTGCGACCTAATGACACTATTTTGAAGCTTCAAAGAACAACACCATACTACAAAAGAAATAGCCCTCATGTTTGCAGTTTCTTTATTAGAGGTGAATGTAATAGAGGGGCTGAGTGTTCTTACAGGCACGAGATGCCAGTTACCGGGGAGTTGTCACAGCAGAATATAAAAGATCGTTATTTTGGGTAAGTTGACGATTTTTGTTTCTACGTTGGTTGCATATTTATCTGTTTCTGTTTCTGCAGACAGAGTTGGTGCTGTCATTGGTGGGTAGTTGTCGTGTAAATCTGACTGTGACAGAGTTATTAGTTAGTAACATGATTGGCATAGACATTCTTGCCAAACTCCATCAAATGGCCAACTTTAACCAACTTCATTTCCTTGAAGTTTTTTACTGTCAGATTTATGACCAAGTTAATATTTTATAGTGTCACCTAGGGTGTTAACGAGCTGAGCCGAGCCCGAGCTTGGCCTTGCTCGGCTTGTGCTTGATTACCAAAACTCGAGCTCGAGCTCGAGCCGATCTTAGCCGAGCTTGAAAAAAATGTGCTCGTTACAAAGCTTGCGAGCTTTAACACGAGCTCGAGCCAAACTCGAGCCAAATCGAGCCTATATAAAATTGTTTTTTTATTGTTTTTTTCTTCCGATATTTTCAATAAAAAGGTTCGAAGATTATATGCTAAAAATATTTAGCAAATCGACAAGATATTTGATATATATGATACAAAGATATAATAATGATAAAATATTCTTATAAAATATGAGCATATTTTTATAAAATATGATTAATATTTTATGTAATTTCAAATGTTCGAGCCGCTCGCGAGCTTTTCGAGTCGAGCCAGCCTTTGCTCGGCTTGACTCGTTAAGCTCTCGAGTCGAGCTCACACGAGCCGAGCTTTGACCGAGCCGATCTCGAGTTGCTCACGAGCTGTCTCGTCTCATTAACACCCTAGTGTCACCTATAAACCTGAGCATGGTATTAAATGACGACCCGCAACATATCTGCTGCTACTAGGACTCTAGGAGTTGTTATTCTGTAATGTTGTTTATGCTTGTTGCTCTTTTAACAATAACGCTCTCTTACCGAATTACCATATCTTTTATTTGAACAGAGTGAATGATCCTGTAGCAAACAAGCTTCTCAATAAAGCTGGTGAGATGCAGACACTAGACCCCCCCGAGGATGAGAGCATTAAGACTCTATATGTGGGCGGGCTTGATAACAGAATTACCGAGCAAGACCTAAGAGACAACTTCTATGCCCATGGTGAGATTGAATCGATAAGGATGGTGCTCCAGCGAAATTGTGCTTTTGTTACCTATACTACCCGAGAAGCTGCTGAGAAGGCGGCTGATGAACTGTCAAACAAACTCGTCATTAATGGTATAAGGCTAAAGCTAATGTGGGGCCGGCCTCAACATCCGAAACCTGAGACTGATGGCTCAGGAGCAACCCATCAAGCATCTGTGGCGCACAGCGGGATGCTTCCTAAGGCAGTTATTTCTCAGCAGCAAAATCAAATTAATCCTCCTGGCGCGCCACCTCAGGGTCAGATCCTGCCACCAATGCCTTATTTTAACAATCCTCCGCCAGCTCGACAAGATCGGGCCTACTACCCCTCTATGGACCCCCAGCGTATGGGTGCAGTAATTCCTTCAGAAGATGGAGCTTCTAGTTCAGGATCGGGACCTGATCAAGGTCAGCACCCATATGCCTATCAGGGTATGCCACCTCAGCCAGAACGGTATCAACAATATGCCTATCACGGTATGCCACCTCAGCCAGGACAGTATCAACAGCCATATTATCCACCATATGGTTATATGCCACCTCCCCTGCCAAATTACCAGCATAGCTGATGCGAGTAACGGCGTTCAAAACTTGGAAGTTGGTCAGACAAGCCAACCCCGACTTAGTAAGGATCTGACTGTAAAAAGCTCGCATGAGTTTTTGTTGGTATAGGCGATAATCATATTCTTTTAAATTATGTTATTTTTTATGAATTAATTTCGAAAACAGAACAAAATCAAAGGAAATGATGAATCAGATTGATCTTCATTTGGCCTGATCTAAGTTTTCTTGCCAGTTGATCGTGAGCTTCAATTTTTTAGGCTTGCAAGCTTTATGCAGAGCCCCGCCCCCGGTACTCAAAGCGAACAAATTCGATCAGAAAAGTTCTAAGTCTCAGTCTGAGTTAATTATACGAGTATGTTTTAAATTATGAATATGAGACAACAGCAAAAGTCATGAATTAGCAAAAAAAAAAAACTTGTAAAATTTATGAAATGATACAATTTAACCCGTTAAGCTTGTATTGGTGACTTATGCATAATAAAATAAAATCAAAGTAAAAAAACATTCTAAATATATGAAAAAATATATATATATTCCACGCTGGATGTATCTAGAGTTTATCCAGATTTGGCAAGTCTGATCCGCCTGACCAAAGCAAAAATTGACTTGATAGGGCTCGAGAATGTTGCAAAGTCGACTCGACGATGACCCGTAACTCGACACAACTTGATGATCAGTGACCTGAACCCAAATTCGACCTGATAAAATTCATGAGCCAACAATTATTACGTTGTTGGTCAAAATGATAGTTTTGTAGTATTTGGATTGATATGTTTGACTTAATAATAAAACAATTATACCAAATAACGGCTAAAAACTAATTGAAGTAATGTCATACATTAACCGAATTTGACAACGACTTGAACCGTAGGGATAGACCGACACGTACCCGGATTTATCCGACCCAAACTCAACTCGACCGTACCGATTGCTTCCTCCAGATGCACCCACAAAATTTATCGAGATTAGTTGTTCATGGGTTGTCACTCGTCACGTAACTCACGTTCATTAAACCCGGCCCATCTCGACCCCGCTGAATATCCGGGTTCAGACAAGACATTTTTAAAAAATTACAAAGACTCGACCAACTAACTTGGGCCGAATCCGCTAAGGCCCTACCCCCTTATCGGTGACCAAAAAATTAACTCAACCGATCCATTTGCGATCAAAACTCGCATTTAATCGCCTGTATTATAAACTACTCGCGTGGATCACTCTACTTGGCCGTTGCGAGTGCCCAGAAAAAAATTATAAGCAACTCTCCCTCTCCATCGAGAAATTAAAAACCAGCAAAACCCTAACCAAAAAAATCGACAAACCCTAGAAAATCAATTGGCGATTCATTCAATTAGATCGATTTTTTGAATCAGTGGTAAAGATTCAGGTTATTCTTATTTCTATCGTCGTAGATCTTATAGAATAACGAATTGAATCATCATTTACCATCTCTTACGATTTTTTTGGTTGTAGATTGTTTATAATTATTGTCGCTAATTATTTAATTTTGATTTAAGAAGTTATTTTTTGAATTTGAGTCTGAAAATTAGGGTTAAGATGGAGATGAAAGTGAGATGTTGTATTGGTATTGAAATTAATCAGTTTTATGCTTCACATGATATTGCCTTTTTAATTCTTCGTCAAATTGTGCTAAAGTCGGTGCGAGTATCGTGTTTTGTGGTTGATTTGTCGAGTTTTCGATGTATTGCTGAAATTGTGAATGTTTGCTGCTGATTGATAGGTAAGTTTTTGAAATGGCGCATCGGTTGTTGAGAGATAATGAAGCTGATGGATGGGAGCGGTCCGACTTCCCTATCATCTGCGGTACTTGTCTTGGCGATAATCCCTTCATTCGAATGGTACTGTTGGTCTAGCCTGTTATTTTTTCGCGCTTAATCCTGATTAGTTTCTATCCTTGTTAGCTGAACCCTAGCTTGTACTTTTGTCAGTTTGATTTAGTACTCCCTCCATCCCATTTGTATTGGCCATCTTTCCATTTTGGGATGATTTGAGTAATGCGATAGAATACCAACCCTTGCCCTTTAATCAAATAGAATGGGGACAATGTTATTGTGAATGGAAATGGTGGTGTACGTTGGGGTTATATTGGCCATCTTTCCATTTTGGGATGATTTGAGTAACGCGATAGAATACCAACCCTAGCCCTTTAATCAAATAGAATGGGGACAATGTTATTGTGAATGGAAATGGTGGTGTACGTTGGGGTTATATTGGATGGTTCGTTCTTTTAGATTTAGAAAGGCGACAATAATTTAACGATGTATTTATAGGGGAGAGCGAACGATAAAAGATGGATGGAGGGAGTACTAAATCAAATGTGTAGAGAAGTTTACTCGCTTGTTAAAACTGCCCATGTCTATTCATGTCTTGTTATGCTGAATATTGGTGTGGATGTGGTTTCATTCAAGAAATGAGACTAGTGGGATATTCCTGAATGTTTTTAAGATAGCAACCTTTCCGACTCCTGTTGATGTTTTCCTCGACCCATTCCATTTATTTTATGTTTGTTCTGATGATTCCTTTAAATTTTAACACCTTCCATGTGATGGATAATTCAGTAGGAACATCTTTATTTTTAAATCAGCTTATGAAAGTTGCACTTTTCCGAGTCTTATTTTTTCGGTAGTGAGCAAAACAATCTAAATAGTAATGAATAAAGTGTTCTTTACTTGCTTAAATAAATACATGACTGATTAATTTATCCACCTAAGTTAGATACTAGGATATGACTGAAAAGCAGACTATCAACTGTTTTGCTGAATGTACAATAAGGTGTCATACATAATTATGTTCTTTCATAAATCTTGACTTAGTTATGAAGAGATCTCTGGAAATGGCCAACTATGTAACTTTATTATAAGTTTTTCTGTATTTCCTCTGTATATGCATATCATTTCGTTGCTTCCTGGCTCTCAGGCCCAACTGACACTGCACTCATCATATCTTTAAATCCCAAGTTCAATATACTCAGAATCTTCATTTCTGACCTTATGTTTTTTCCGTCTGTTGCAGACTAAAGCAGATTATGACAAGGAATGCAAGATCTGTACAAGACCATTTACAGTGTTTCGTTGGAGACCAGGTAAGGAAGCTAGATATAAAAAGACAGAGATCTGTCAGACATGCTGTAAATTGAAAAATGTTTGTCAAGTCTGCCTTCTGGATCTGGAGTATGGTCTGCCAGTCCAGGTTCGAGATACTGCTCTCAGCATAAGCACCCATGATGCTATCCCAAAGAGTGATGTCAATAGGGAATACTTTGCAGAAGAGCATGACCGCAAGGTATGTTATTTGAATCTCTGAATATCTGAGTGTTTGTGTCATCTATTATAAGTTCTGGCTGCAAATTGCTTAAAGGAACCTCTGTTCAATTTTATCGCGCCTCTTACCATATTGTTTATTGGTATGACCTTTTCGCTTGTTAAACTACAAAAAATCTTAAGTGAGTTTATATATGCCTTATAAGTGGCCTAAACCGTTGATTTCTAGTGACCTGTGAGGCTGTGACATTTGTTCATGATAACTTCAAATTTTTGGGGAAATCAGTGATGCTCCTGTATGAATTAGTCTTATAATCTGATGCTGACTACACTACCACTGAATCAATTTGAAGGTCTCAAATACTAAATGACGTTGAACGATGAAAATTACAAAGACCACCTAGTCAAACACTTTGCCAATTAGGCCCCCATATTATAACATTTATCTCAAGATTATTAAATAAGTATTTTATTCACTACTTCTACTTTTATATGCACTTATAGTTTACCGTGCATCTAGAATTTCCGTTGTGAAGGTCTTTTGTTGCTTGCTTTATTTGTTGTTGCATATCTCTAATCTATTGTTGTATTTTTTCTATCATGATAGTCTATTGCTTTTACCTATCAAGGCAGCTCTATTTTATAGTTGTTTAATGGGATGTTAAGTTGCTCCATCATTGTTTTCTTATGGAATAAATGTTTTTTTTGGTTTTTTACAGGCTAGAGCCGGTTTAGATTATGAATCTTCATATGGCAAGGTGCGACCTAATGACACTATTTTGAAGCTTCAAAGAACAACACCATACTACAAAAGAAATAGAGCTCATGTTTGCAGTTTCTTTATAAGAGGTGAATGTACTAGAGGGGCGGAATGTCCTTACAGGCACGAGATGCCAGTTACCGGGGAGTTGTCACAGCAGAACATAAAAGATCGTTATTATGGGTAAGTTGACGATTTTTGTTTCTAGGTGGGTTGCATTTGCATATGTATCTTATGCAAACATGCAATAATTCAAATGCTATTGGTAGTACCGACTACCCAATAGAGTGTTGGACGATGTTTCTGTTTCTGCAGACAGTTGGTGCTGTCATTGGTTGGTAGTTGTAGTGTAAATCTGACTGTGACAGAGTTATTAGTTAGTAACATGATTGGCATAGACATTCTTGCCAAACTCCATCAAATGGCCAACTTTAACCAACTTCATTTCCTTGAAGTTTTTTACTGTCAGATTTATGACCAAGTTAATACTCCCTCCGATTTTTTGTTGTTCCTCTTTCCATTTTGGTCTAATAACTTTGATGTTCCCTATTTCCTTTTTTTGGACAACATTGAGTGGTCCAAAATCAATTTCACGTGGGGTCATATGTATTGTGTGGTCCTAATTGATTCCCTTATTTCTTATGTCAAAATGAAAAGGGAACAACACAAGAAATCAGAGGTAGTATTTTATACTGTCACCTATAAACCTGAGCATGGTAATAAATGACGACGCGCAACATATCTGCTGCTACTAGGACTCTAGGAGTTATTCTGTAATGTTGTTTATGTTGCTCTTTTAACAATAACGCTCTTACGAAATTACCATATCTTTTATTTGAACAGAGTGAATGATCCTGTAGCAAACAAGCTTCTCAATAAAGCTGGTGAGATGCAGACACTAGACCCCCCCGAGGATGAGAGCATTAAGACTCTATATGTGGGCGGGATTCTTGATAACAGAATTACCGAGCAAGACCTAAGAGACAACTTCTATGCCCATGGTGAGATTGAATCGATAAGGATGGTGCTCCAGCGAGCTTGTGCTTTTGTTACCTATACTACCCGAGAAGCTGCCGAGAAGGCGGCTGATGAACTGTCAAACAAACTCGTCATTAATGGTTTAAGGCTAAAGCTAATGTGGGGACGACCTCAACAACCGAAACCTGAGACCGATGGCTCAGGAGCAGGCCATCAAGCATCTGTGGCGCACAGCGGGATGCTACCTAGGGCAGTTATTTCTCAGCAGCAAAATCAAATTAATCCTCCTGGTGCGCCATCTCAGGGTCAGATCCCACCACCAATGCCTTATTTTAACATTCCTCCACCACCTCAACAAGATCGGGCCTATTACCCATCTATGGACCCCCAGCGTATGGGTGCGGTCATCCCTTCTCAAGATGGAGCGTCTAGTTCAGGATCGGGACCTGACAAACCTGGTCAAGGTCAGCACCCATATGCCTATCAGGGCATGCCCCCTCAGCCAGGACAGTATCAACAGCCATACTATCCACCATATGGTTATATGCCACCTCCCCCGCCAAATTACCAGCACAACCAGCACTACCCTCCTGGTCAATATCACCAGCAGCCTTCAGCAGGACCCCCACCGCCGCAGCCACCCACGCAGCCACAGCAGTATCAGCAGCCTGCACCATCAGGTTCTTCTCAACAGTAAGAATGTAAGGTGTATGCTTCAGACGACATAGGATATTGCAGTTGCTTTCGGCAAGATTTTTCCCATTCTGGCAGTGATTTATGTATTTGGAAATACCATGTCATTCTCAATCTTGTGACAATTGGATTTTGTTGCCTTCCTTGTGAAGGTTTTCTATATAACTTTGTACTAGACAGATTACAGTTCTTCCGAATGCATTCCTGCACGTAAACAAAACTCTGGAGAATTTCCGACTGTTGCGACTTGCGAGCTAGTTAGCTAGGTAATGTCCTCCGATGTGACGACTCCCGAATGTTCAAGAAATATGGGAGAGACTTTTCAACTTTTGATATATTTGCTTAAATAAAAACGAAATGTGCACAGCTGCGACAGGTTCAAGTATAGATTAATGCGAGTATATCACGCATTCACGCCAAAAGGCATAACAGACGGAATATACGCTCATCAAGTTGTATGCGTATTTGCTCGGCCAGCTAGGACAAAGGCATCCATCGTGGTTCGATTCCTCTTCCAATCACAAAAGTAGTAAGGTAAACTCAAGTGTTGTTACTCACGAATCTGTTATAACGATTTTGAAGATCGGAAACAACGAGAAAAATGAGCCGGAAATATAGGCAGACTGTATTCATTGCTGACAGAAAACTGACTATTTTTATGGGCATTTACATAGGACTGTTCAGTGTAACGATTGAACGAGTTATCGATCATATGGATTCCTAAAGCTTCTCAGAAGCTCCGGGATGTCGTAGCTCAACATGTCGTCAACAACTTTAATCTTTTGCGGTTTTAACTTCTCGAATCTATCGATGTTATAACCTTTGAGAATCTCCCTGAAATGCTCTACATTGGGGAAGTCTCCTGCTGGTATGTGAAACTCTCTTTGGACCTACAACAGTAAGTAGACGCGCCTTAAGTTAACATCGCTGCTTAAAGAAACCTCGAATACAAAGATAGTAAGGAGTTTGGTCATAAAAACCTTTTGGAATTCGTCTTCCAAGTTATCGGTTAGCCTCTGTTGAGTCCTGGCCTTGCCTATCATCATCGGCATCTCCTTTTTTAGATGACTTATTATGTACGCGTTGATCTTTGCTGCTCTAGCGCGCTTGACAAATTCGTTTATCTGCAAGTATTGGACAATGCTATGATTCGAAACCAAGTGGTGTTAGTCCAGTGGTAACTGAGTTAAACCTTAAAACTTGCAGAAATGCAGGAGTTGAGAGGTCTCAGGTTCGATTACCAGCTGGGACGATGACTACTTGGCCACTGCAGCCCTCCGAAGGGGTGGCTTACATGGTCCATGTGGTGGTGCGGGAATGCATGGGCCCGGGGGAATTAAACCCCTCGTCACCACAAAAAAAAATGCTATGATTCGAATGCTTCAAAATTCAAATCGATATTTCTAAACATAAAATGATGTTTACGAATGACATGTCTAACAGCTCGAGAACTCAGAAACGATGTTTTTGGGGATCGTATTAGTTGTGTATGTGTTACGTAGTTGTCGAATGAGGCAATAAGCACAGAGTAACTCACTCGTCTATCACACGCCTTCTTCGGAATATCTTTTAGATCGGCAAGGAGGTCATCATGCTCCCTTTCGAATAGTTCCTTCCCCATTGGACCGGAAATGTCTTCATTTGAAGGCTTATCATTGAAAGATCTGCACAAGTAATAGTCGGAGGCATATACTGATATACCAGTTAAAAGCCGACACCATGGCCATATGGAGGATGTATTGATAGACAAAGTTACGACACCAGGCCAGTTAAAACATAACCCGAAAGGCGCGTTGATACCATGAAGTCCCGCTAACATGGTTTTAAATCTCGGCCGACATGATACGACTCGGCCGAGTTGTATCGGATTTTCACTCTACCAATACGAGATATCGCCCGAGAAATCACCGAGATTCACCGTGATCCGTCCGCGGTGGCCGATTAAGATCCGGTTATACCGTTACCGCGACTTCGACTGATACCGAGATGTAAAACCATGCCCGCTAAGGCCAAAGGCAGGGACAAAGGAGCAAAAGGAGGACAAATAAAATTAACTATACAAAAATGATACTCCCTCCGAGTCAGAGTATTGGTTCTTGTTTCCCTTTTGATGCGAGTTTAGTGATGGAGTGATGGTTCCTCTTTCCTTTTTAGTAACTTTTTTGTGGTCCAAAATCAATTCAATGTGGGGTAGGGTGTTTTGTGTGGTCTAAAATCATTTTCTTATTTTTTGTGCAAAAAACAAAGGGAACCAACACTCCGACTCGGAGGGAGTATAAAAATTGCAGACTAATGCGCCTTGCTGCGAGCCTCACGTCAATAAAGCGTGCTTAAGGCTGCCAATGTGTTTTCGCTAAGGCCTCACTGAGCATTGCAAGTTGCAGTAGACGCGCTTATTCAAACAAAGGTGAACGACTTTAAAACTTTGTGAAGAGTCAGTTCTTACCCAACGTAAACTCGGGTAACCTCAGGGGTATTTAGAACTTTGCTAAGTGACCACATCAACGCTCCGTAAATTCTCATCAACTGAATCAACCAGAAAGAACAATAAGCTGTTCCATTCGCTAGGGTTTAGGGTTTAGGGTTTAGGGCTAGGCAACTGAAAGAAAAAAAATTGCTGCAATTTATTACTTACCTGCTGAGTATCAACCTGATCTGCCTTGTTTAAAACAACCCGTATCTTGTCATCGTGACCACGTAAAGATGATATGACCCGCTTAAATTCATCACTGACATCAAGCTTATGAGGATCAAACAGGAGCAGGATAAGGTCACATTTGGCAGCAAACCAGGACGTTACTCCAGTGAAGTCGTAACTCCTCTGTGTTCGCTGTTTCTCTCCTGACAACACTCCCGGGGTATCGACCAATGTAATATGCTCCAGAAGCTTTAAAGAGTAGAAAAAATAAAGCATTTATTGCCTTATAAACTTAGAGAAAATGAAGAATATTAGCTTCAGCTCAATCTCCGGGGAAAAAACTCACAGGGTGTGGCAGCTGAGCACACTCAAATTTAGACAGAAAAGCCGTCCCAAATGATGTAAGACCACCGAATGGCATGTCTGCTTGAACCGCAATTGTATTTCCTGGAATACTTCTTTCATCAGGACCAGACTACAGAAAATCATAGTAGCAGATTAGAGACTGCTTAGAGCCTTAGACTCTGACCCAACGACAGCAGCAAAATTACCCTAGTGCTGGTACCGCAGAGGTTGGAGCCAAAACCTTAAGGTGATGGTTGAGGCCCAACTATTATTAATATTCCTGCCCATTGGGCTTGAAAAATGGTTAGTTTGCACAGGCTCCCCCATACCGTGTGCTGGTTTCCACTTCATGGGTTTTTGAGATTGCCAGGATTCGAACCCGTGATCTTCAGTCACATTGGCTCTGATACCATGATAGATGAACCGTCTCAACCAAAACCTTAAGGTGATGGTTGAGGCCTACCTATTATTAATATTCCTAATACCTTACCCTTGTGTTAAAATCACATAGTACATAGAGATTGTTTGGGATAACCGATTGTGTTACAACTGCATCAACTCACTGCTAACTTCAAACTCCGAAGCCAAAGAATAGCGAATCTTTGGCTTCACCAACATGGAAATGAAAACCAGCAACAAACAGCAAACTGAAATCAGGTATACGTGTAAATCGTAATTTTCAGTTTCTCACCATAATGACAACAAATCTATCTGTGGTTGGCTCTGGTCCGATATGTGCCCCTGTCAGTAGAAAGCAACTACTGTATCAGATAATAACTATTGCATAGTAACTTGGATAAATGGGTGAAATACGAGGGACGGAGACAATTATACAATACTAACCCGGATAATTACTCTTCAGAATGTGTTTGATAAATGTCGTTTTCCCGGTGGAATATTGCCCAAGAAGCATGACCATAGGCTTGGCATCAAAATCACTATTTGCCTGATCAATGTCGGAAAACGTAGGAAAGAGTTTAAAGGTTTACTAGACACCGGTAAACAGAATAACAGATATCCGACTTACTAATGGAGGTGATACAAAATCATTAAAATGATAAGTTGTCTCTAATGGCTTCAACTTCTGATTGTACAATCTCTTCAACCCATCAACTATTGATGTAACAGAGGACGATTGAACCTGAAATGCATACGCGTTGAAACTCACGATTCATAAATGGTAATGATATGCTCACATTCAGATTCGAGCCAGATCATGTGCTGTTTCTGGTGTGTTATTATCAGGTCATTTAGAGGCGCGGGTTAGAGAGAATACCTTTTTTGACGATGTTGATGAGGTGAACCAATACGGTGATTGCATCGGCTGGAGTTTTATGCTCTCTGAATTTAGCCCAATTAAGAGTTAATTAGACATGCTGAAATTAAATCAGTAGGTGCATTTCCGCAGTGGTCGAGAAACATACTGTTTAAGGAGTCAGCTTTCTTGAGTTTATTCTTCTTCTTCTGTAGATACAGGTATACAACAGAGAAATCCGTATACAGCTTGAGCACAAACACAGACATGAATAGACGATAAGTTAAAGACTTTAGTTACTTACAGACAACTTTTCCGTCAGACCTTGCATATGCGGTGGCTGAACATTCTCCCAATCAACTGACAAAAAGACGGAAATTGAGCATCCTTCAAGAGAAGATAACTCGAAAAGTCTCTTTGATCCAAAATAATCATACCGTTGCAAACTTTAACGCCGCTCGCGTTGTCTAAAGTAGAGTGAGGCATATAATTGAATTACGCTTATCCTAAGGCGGTGGTTTACAGAAATCACAAATTCTTGTTTCAGACCGTCACTTTTGGTCTGAAATAATAAGACGGGATTTTGTAACCATTTTACAGCCAAATGTAACCACGATAGTATGGTCAATGTTACAGCTTATGATAACTTGTTATTTCAGACCAAAATGGTGGTCTGAAGCAAGACCCACTGGAAATCAGAAATTAAGCAGAAGAAACAGTGCACTCACGTTCAGAATACAGGAGATCTTGATTGATGGTGTGTCCAGATTGTGCCAAAGAAACTAACTACAATAAAAGAAACGGAAAAAACAATTTGCAGGTGCAAAATCGATGTAACTAAGCAACGAGTTACACAGATTACATTCAAATGGTACCTGCATTGCAGTACAGAACTCCTGAATATCAAGAAATCCTTGCCTCTTGGCATCTGCTAACGCCCACACCTTGACAAAATATCGGAAAGTCCATATGTTAGTGATGCTGTAAAATGAACATTAACAAAAGTTTAACCATGAATTAATTGATTATCTACTTCAGAAGACAGTCTCATCCTCCTGCAATTTCAGTTTGTCTTCCCATCTGATCGGTTTTTGCTGATAGATTCTCCCATGACCCCATTTCAGACAGCTATATTAGCTGAGCCAACACAGAATCAAATTTCCATTTAGAGGTCCTTGCGCGTGTCTGACACAAGTACCCGCACAACCTATGTTACTCTGACTCGGCTTGAAGGGTAGGACACGGGTACGTATCCAAGTGTCGGACACAGCTATTTTATGAAATAAGTTCAAGTTTTTGGTCTAAAATGAAGTGTCCGAGTGTCATACCAATGTCCAAGGATCAAGTATCGGACACGGGTAAGGGAGGTCATATGAAGTGTCGAAGTAACATAGCGCACAACATATAGTGTGATACATTCAAAGGAGGTAGCAGAACTAGGCCTTATCTCCCTCACTTCTACCTCGTTCTTGAACCACCGTCACCTTCACACATTCACCACCTGATCCATATTCTTATACCCTTGTTACAAATTCTATTTAGTGCCCTAGATCCTAACATACCCTATTGACTTTACAAACTTAGCTTGCGCACAGCACATGGCTTAACCACCTTCATCTGAAACTTCGGATGCTCATTGCAGATAGACCAATTAACCTAAAATTCAGCAATAAATCTCTACATTGATGCTAAGAATAAAACTTTATGGCAGAAAGACAAATAATTCACGATTCCAATTTTCAGATGCAGGTCTAGAGTTGATAACCTTCTTAACCATGTTATCAACTCAACCATTCAACCCCTTAAAAGATCACAAATTCTCATTGAAAACGGGCACTATCCGTCACAAGCTCAAGATCAAGAGTGCCCCTCTCACAAAATGCAAGTCACACTAACCAAGTACCCGTGGGATGCTCCATTTCCCCCCACTTGTCCTCCCTTGTGAGAGAGACACTATCCGTTTATCCGTCACAAGCAAGACCCTTTGTAAAAGATAGGAGAAACTCATGACTTTTGGGTCTATGCCTTGAATCTGTATTGGGCTAGGGTTTCTGTCTGGGCCTTATTAATTAGGTTAAGTCTGAGTATTAGGTTAAGAGTACTATATAAACTCTTGACCTCTATCCTAGCCGTCATCATACAATATACCGTTCTGAATCTGTAATCTGAATTTATCTTTCTCTGTGCAAAAGTAGTGATTAAAAAAAACCGTTTCACAACATACTTACATAAAACCGCTTTACACAAGTATTCGGTGTTCTAACAAAAAACATACTACCATCTTAAGTCCTAACACATTAACCACAGTATCAGCTACCAAATAATTCAACTTCATGGTAATGCACTAATGCAGCTCAACCAAAAATAATAATATAAAATATACTCACTCCGCCTCACTCATTTCCTTACGTTTGATTAAAATACCTCTCACCGTCACAATGAACATAATCGATAAACAAATGATTGAGACGGGAAAATAACCTGTTTTAGGTCTTCTCTGGGCAAATCAGACATGCTAAAGAATTTAATTGCATCATTCCCCGTTATACGACCATCTCCATCTATAAAATCAAATAAAGGGTTCCGTTCCGTTGAATTATTTACGTTTTTCAAAATATGTGACGGGATTTTAAAACCGTATACAATCAAATGAAACATACGAAATTAAAACAAACCCAAATACCAAAATTAAACAAAATGCTACCTGAATCAGCAAAATTAAACCATTCATCATATAATTTCTTCATTTCTTTAGAACATGGGCAAATTGTAACAGATGTTATCTCCATTATTACATAATCTATTCTTTATGAAAAAGTTTATTCAATGATTTATGTCTCTACATATATATATATATATATTTATTCATATAAAAAAAATTATGGATTTTTGTTTCACCAAATTTTTTGAATTGAGTAAGAAAAACAAGATTAATATGGATTTGATTGAGAGAAAACAAAAAAAACGATGGCGAATATAGCATCGTATTTACTTTTTAGCGTTTTTTCGGGGTCGTTATGCTTCGCGCCTTTGTTGAGCAAAACATACTCCGTAAGAGTTATGTATAAAGTATAAATCTCCATTATTTCGGTAGAGTCGGGTCATTTTTGAGTGAAGGATTACAAGAGAAAATGGTGTTTTAAGGTACTGTGGTGCGAATTTCGTGAATTTTTAAGGTACTATGATGAGTAAATGATTCAGAATTTTATCCCGGGACTCTGTCGGCTTAAAAAACGTGGATAATAACCTTAAAATCGGCATTTTTTGGTCATTTTCGAATCCAAATTTTTTTCCCTGAACGCTTGATCGTATTTGTTTTGTTTAAAGGTACTATAGTGCAAATTTCGTGAATTTTATCCCGGAATCCTGTCAGCCTAAAAAACGTGGATAATAACCTTCAAAATCGGCAATTTTGGTCATTTTCGAATCCGAAGTTTTTTCCGGAACGCTTGTCCGTATTTATATGGTTTAAAGGTACTATGGTGCGAATTTCGTAAATTTTTATCCCGGGATCCTGTAGGCCTAAAAAACGTGGATAATAACCTTCAAAATCGGCAATTTTTGGTCATTTTCGAATCCGAATTTTTTTTCTGGAATGCTTGTCCATATTTATATGGTTTAAAGGTACTATGGTGCGAATTTCGTAAATTTTTATCCCGGGACCCTGTCGGCCTAAAAAACGTGGATAATAACCTTCAAAATCGACAATTTTTGGTCATTTTCGATTCCAATTTTTTTTCCTGAACGCTTGTCCGTATTTGTATGGTTTAAATGTACTATGGTGCGAATTTCGTGAATTTCTATCCCGGGACCTTATCGGCCTAAAAAACGTGGATAATAACCTACAAAATCGACAATTTTTGGTCATTTTCAATTTCGAAACTTTTTTCCTGAACGCTTCTCCGTATTTGTATGGTTTAAAGGTACTATGGTGCGAATTTCGTGAATTTTTATCTCGGGATCCTGTCGGCCTAAAAAACGTGGATAATAACCTTCAAAATCGCCAATTTTTGATCATTTTCGATTCAAAATTTTTCTTTCACGAACGCTTCTCCGTATTTATATGGTTTAAAGGTACTATGGTGCGAATTTCGTGAATTTTATCCCGGGATCCTGTCGGCTTAAAAAACGTGGATTATAACCTTCAAAATCGACATTTTTTTGTCATTTTCGATTCCGAATTTCTTTTCCTGAACGCCGCTTGTCCGTATTTGTATGGTTTAAAGGTATTATGGTGCAAATTTCGCTAATTTTTATCCCGGGATCCTGTCGGCCTAAAAAACGTGGATAATAACCTTCAAAATCGGCAATGTTTGGTCATTTTCGATTCAGAATTTTTCTTTCCTGAACGCTTGTCCGTATTTATATGGTTTAAAGATACTATGGTGCGAAATTCGTGAATTTTTATCCCGGGATCCTGTCGGCTTAAAAAAACGTGGATAATAACCTTTAAAATAGGCAATTTTTGGTCATTTTCGATTCAGAATTTTTCTTTCCTTAGCGCTTGTCCGTATTTATAAGGTTTAAAGGTACTATGGTGCGAATTTCGTGAATTTTTATCCTGCGATCCCGTCGGCGTAAAAAACATGGATAATAACCTTCAAAATCGGCAAATTTTTGGTCATTTTCGATTCTGAATTTTTTTCCTGAACGCTTGTCCGTATTTGTATGGTTTAAAGGTCCTATGGTGCTAATTTCGTGAATTTTTATCCCGGGACCCTGTTGGCCTAAAAAACGTGGATATTACCTTCAAAATCGGCAATTTTTTGTCATTTTCGAATCCGAATATTTTTTTCCTAACTGCTTGTCCGTATTTATATGGTTTAAAGGTACTATGGTGCGAATTTCGTGAAGTTTTATCCCGGGATCCTGTCGGCTTAGAAAACGTGGATAACCTTCAAAATCGGCAATTCTTGGTCATTTTCGATTCTGAATTTTTTTTCCTGAACGTTTATCGGTATTTGTATTGTTTAAAGGTACTATGGTGCAAATTTCGTGAATTTTTATCCCGGAATCCTGTCGGCCTAAAAATCGTGGATAATAACCTTCACAATCGGCAATTTTTTGTCATTTTCGATTCAGAATTTTTCTTTCCTGAATGCTTGTCTGTATTTATATGGTTTAAAGGTACTATGGTGCCAATTTCGTGAATTTCTATCCTGGGATCCCGTCGGCCTAAAAAAATGTGGATAATAACCTTCAAAATTGACAATTTTTAGTCATTTTCGAATCCAATTTTTTTTCCTGAATGCTTGTCCGTATTTAGTTGGTTTAAAGGTACTATGGTGCAAACTTCGTGAATTTTTATCCCGGGACTCAATCGGCCTAAAAAACGTGGATAATAACCTTCAAGATCGACATTTTTTGGTCATTTTTGGAACCCGAATTTTTTTTCCCTAAATGCTTGTCTGTATTTATATGGTTTAAAGGTATTATGGTGTGAATTTCGTGAATTTTATCCCGGGACCCTGCCGGCCTAAAAAACGTGGATAATAACCTTCAAAATCGGCATTTTTTGGTCATTTTCGAATCCGAATTTTTTTTCGTGAATGCTTGTCTGTATTTATATGGTTTAAAGGTACTATGGTGCGAATTTCATGAACTTTTATCCCGGCACCCTGTCGGCCTAAAAAACGTGGATAATAATTTTCCAAATCGGCAATTTTTGGTCATTTTCGAATCCGAATTTTTTTTTCCTGAATGCTTGTCCCTATTTATATGGTTTAAAGGTACTATGGTGCGAATTTCGTAAATTTTTATCCCGGGACCCTATCGGCCTAAAAAACGTGGATAATAACATTCAAAATCGACAATTTTTGGTTATTTTCGATTCCGATTTTTTTTTTCCTGAACGCTTGTCCGTATTTGTATGGTTTAAAGGTACTATGGTGCGAATTTCGTGAATTTCTATCCCGGGACCCTGTCGGCCCTAAAAACGTGGATAATAACCTACAAAATCGGCGACTTTTGGTCATTTTCGATTCCGAATTTTTTTCCCTGAACGCTTCTCCGTATTTACACGGTTTCGGGATTTCAGGGTCTCGGGAAAAAATATCAGTAAATTAAAAGAACGGTTCTTCGGATCAAATAAAGCAGAAAAGTCAAATACAGTTATTCATGAATCGGCCCTGTTACGTGGTAAAAAAAACTAGGAGGAAAGAAACATGTCCCAGGCTGGTCTGACCTTCTAACATCTAAAATTTAGGTGTACATAACACTACTTTCGGAATTTCAGGAATCCGGAATAAAAATGTCACAAATGCAGAAGGCAAGATATAACACAGGTCATCATACAGACGGTTCTTCGAACATTACGCAGCGAAACCAGGCTACAGGAGTGAACAACAGCAGATGCATGCAGAAGGCAAGATATAACACATGAGAAATGCTCAATAAAAAGAAACAAAACTTCATTATACATTGAATTGTCAAGAATTTACACAAATACAGTCATGAATGCTGTAATGACAGTCCACATATGTGTTAAGCAGAGCGACGATGGCAGTTTTAATGCAGACATGCTTCTAACCCTCGTCATGAATAGTCATGAATATAACCGCTCAGTAACTTTACTATCTATACTAAATGATATCTGCACTGACAAGCTAGACAACCACGCCGACAATACAAACAAATCTACAAGAATTTCACGGAACGAGATCAACAACGTGAAATGGTTTTCGTAGCAGCAGACTAGGGCACTTTTGAGAATCGAACTTTAGTGGCAGATGTGCTTGGTTTGGTTAAGAATTAAGATATTCCAATTGTCTTCTGAAGTAGCCAGAGTATTAACGATAACTCAACTCCGAATATGAGTTGTAGCCAACTTCGGTCCAACATAAATCCGTAGACTGAAATCCCGGCTCTGTTGTTCTCAAAGTAATTCACTGTCACATGTAAAATTTCATGCATAAGTTTTCGTGGTTGTGTAAATGCAACAGTTTTCGAAGTAGTTCACTGTAATATACTGATAAACTGTATAAAATTTCTTGCAGGACTTCTACGGTTGTCAGAGCAACAACAGTAGCAACAATAACGACATGAAAACTACGTTGAGTCGAGAAATCATCATTCAAAATCCATCAATGACAGGAAAACACAAATTCTCATATGCACGGATATATCTGTCGTAAACTTGTGACGGGTCAAATATTACCCATGTGTGCTAGATAAAACAAAAGCAGAGTACATTGGGAGTAACAAACGGTTTTGTCTTATCTACCCAGATAGATATTATTTGACCCGTCGCACGTTTATGACGGATATGCCTGTCGCAAGTGAGACTTGTTGAATAAAAAAAGACGGAAAGTTGTGGTACACATGATCAATCGATACTTACCAAGAGCTTGTCGTTTCTGGAATGAGATAGAGCTGTAGGCATAAGCCGGAAGAAAACTGGTGGTGTCGACATCATCTTCTTCCTCACCAGCTTCATCATCTCCATCTGAGAAAGGTTGAGCTGCAGCCATAAGTGTTTCGGTCTCAGAGGTAGTGAAGGATTCGATCGTAGCACAAACATGCCATTTAGACGCAAGCCGGGTAATAGCTTGTGCTTTGTGGGTTATCTTTGTGGCACTCCTCAGAATTATCATCAATCCCGCCACGAGAGTTATGGAACTCAACTGCATAGCCAAAACCCTAAAAGTTAGACATATTGGTTCGACCATCCTACGCAAATCTGAGCTATAGACAAGGAAGAATGAACATACAACAAGTTCTCCTGCTCGGAAAGGGCCCATATCAGCATGGGGTCTGGTAGAAACAAGGAGCGAGGTAAATAAACTCACGGTGATGAGAACTAAGGAGCCTAAGATAAATCTCCGATAACGGTGGCTAATGATTCTCAACTGTCTCCTAATGCTAAGGTGATCTTTTAACACAGACTCGACATCAGAATTGACCTCAAATACAGTCGCGAAGTCCTTGAGTCGTAATATCTGGAGGTAGCAAATGAGTCGAAAGAGGACGCACACTATGAAAAAAACTAGCGTACGGTATAGCCACGATATCAGCTCCAGTGAGCATGTTATGGCGTCACTCCATACATTATCTCCCAAGAAATGAATCGTTGTGGCCCCTGAGGCATACCACCAGATTTTGTAGCCACATTCTAATGCAAAGCAGGGAAGGACAAATATTGATATTATCTTCAGTGACCTCTGCAGAAAACCAGAGGAAATTAGCATCACCCCTTTGAAACAAAGCGGCAAAATATTGACAACATATACATCAATCTGATCGACGTCTGCAATTGCAGTACTAAATCTCAGTCTGAGACTTGATCATGGAAACTGTCGGTCCAGAATGGTGTCAAATCAATGCTGATTTGAGATGCGGTTTGGGTAACATTAGAACCTATAACTAATACCATGGTTGAACTTCATCTCCCAGCCATTTACATGAGGTTAAAAAGTAGATCAGTAAACTATCAGATGAAATCAGGCGAATCAATTAGCTCAGTTTTGCAAAGCAGCTCGGTGAATATTAGTCAACCAGCACAACAGCACACCAAGGCCTCAAGGACTCCCACAAATGGAGGGTAGGGAGAGTCTCATGTATAGAGACTTACTCGAGCGTTAACAACACAAAGAGGTTGATCTCGGGTGACTCATAATAAATTGCATCAAATAATTGATATTTCAAGTAAAAAGAAGCGGGCCGGTTCAGTAAACCGTTTTTTTTATCCAAACGTAGTAAAAAATTGCAGTTTGCCTTTCATTTTTTTGTTTCACTCCACTGCCCTTTTTTTTTTTTTTTGGAGATGAGAGTTCACTCATGACGGTTCCAAAGGATGATTCATGTTACCCGACCCCAAAACATTTTGGGACTAAGGCTCTGATGTTGTTGTTGTTGTTGTAGTAAAAAATAAAAGCATCCTATTCCATCTGTAAAAGAAAACGGTGAAGATGGAAAAAATACTACAACGTATGTATCTAAACACCGATCAAGTCCTAAAACAAACTATCATCAATTCGATCAAACATTCAGAAATTGCAGAACACGGAAAAGACTTGCAAAAAAGGAATATTGGTAAAATTTGGGACGTACACTGAGCTGAGTAGTGTAATGATGTCTAACAGAGTCACTCTCATTAACGAGCTTATCAAAGAACAAGAATCTTCGGAGACCATATTTCCTAACGAAATGAGCCAGGCAAAGAAAAGACAATGAAGCTACACTGGAAAGAGAGAGCTGCACAACAGCGTCGAATGGCCGGTGGTGCTTGACATCACAAGTAGGGCAAGCGAGATAAAAATGGGTAAATGCAGGGACAGCGAGGGCAAAAAGAACAAAGACGAACCAAGAGAGGCAGGCACTCCACCATGTTGATTGGTCAACACACATCCAACGGAGGCAGGTGCGAAAACCGTGTAACTCATCGAATGAAAATGATAGCACTCGATTGTATGACTTATTGCTGTTTCCCCTTTTGGGTAATAAGTAGTCTCTTGGTGTTGTATCTTCTCCTATTTCACTCGAGTTTTGTTTTGTAATAGGAAACCTGTCAATTACGCTTCGATCAGTATAAAATCGAGAACATATATAGTTTACTGTATCCTGTATCCAAATGAATTAGTCATAGTTTCAAGACCTCTCATCATTAACATGGTCATTATCCCGCTTGTCCACGACTTCAATATCCGTCATTGTTAACAGTGCTTCTCCCTGCTATAACCAAAACCAGTCTTCAGTAAACAAGAACAACGACAACGACAACGACATCATAATCCATAATCCATAATCCATAATCCATAATCCAATGGCAAGTCTTAACAAAACTCCATCAATTGTTGGCTAAGCAAAGCCATTGAAGAGTGATAATCAAAATTCAAAATCCGTCAGCATCAAAATCATCTTATGATTCCCTTCACCCAAAATTGATCTTATTTCCAATACCAACAAAAACAAAAATCAACCTACCAATTATGCAGAGACCCTCACAAATCACAATTCTGTAACCCACAAACCAAAAACCTTAAAAATCAAATCTTTTTTCTTGTTAATTTGCCCAAATGAGCGCAATTATGTCTCGGGTGAGAATCAAACCCCAACTCCATAGTTGGAGTAAAAGAACTCTTACCCCTTGAGCAAACTCTTATTCACCACAAATTCTCATTTAGGACGGTTACAAGACGGAAGTATCCGTCTCAAGCTTAAGACGGGCCCATAATGACCCATTCGCATACATAAGACAAACTTCTTCATACAAGTGGATATTACTTGACCCGTATTTACCCCAAATCAAAAATCATTTTTCCTCTGAGGGTGAAATTCAGAATTTACAGATGGAACCCTTAACAAATATGCTCGTTCCCACCGTCCCAATCATTTATTTACCTCTTTTTCTTTTAAAGCGGTAATTTAACAAAAGGTAAACAAATGATCGGGACGAACTGGGTACCATTTAAACAAAATGCAATGAGAGACAAACCTGAAAAAATCAGCAGCAGCAGCAGCAGCTATTGATCTTGAACACATTCAAATTAAATGAAACCACCTTAAACAAAAATTAAAATAATTAAACTCACATAATCAACAAACTTAACAAAATTTACAAAAATTGATTAATTTAGTTAATTTTTTTTCTAAAAATGAGAATGTAAAATTGTTTACCAGCAAAACCCAATTGCCCAAATAGTCTGAAAATCATAGTTCTTGACAAATATAGGATGATTTTTGTAGCGCCTTGTTTTATTTACAAAAACTATTTTTAATTATTAATTATTAATTTAAAATTGTATGCAGACGCAAGAACAACCACAAATGTCGACAGAAGGGAATTAAAAAGGAAAAATGTTGCAATCATAGTTACGGAATCGGACACTTTGACTTCCACTGAAGATTTTCTACTCTATTTTTCTTGTACTATATTTGTCGACGCAAAGAAAGAGACCGACTTTCACTAACTTATTAAAACGTCATATTTCGTATTTTCTTTAACTTTTATACTTGATATTTTGAGCGATTTTATATTAAAACCGTGTTTTTTATGACTTAATTTTATTTTATTTTTAATTTTGATTCAGTTTTATTAGTTTAATTTGTTCAGTTTTAGGGGTTGTTCGGTTGCCTTTTAAAATCACGGGAATTGAAAAATCATGGGAAGTGCAAAAATTGAGTCTTGTTTGGTTGCACAATTCCTGAGAATTAGAAATAGAAATTGCTATGGAACTCTAATTCCTACATCACGTAGGAAGTCAGTTACCTAGCCCCTCTAGGTAATTGGAAGTTCCCGCATGAATTGAAATTCTCACATTCAACCAAACAACATTTACATAATTCACGTGATTTTCAAGTTCATATGAATTTAATCTTCCCGGTAATTTTATCTTACCATGCCGAACCAACGACCCCTTAGTCAGTATTGAGATATCACATTTTCTACTCTAGTTCAATTCATGTCGGGTTCATGTCGCAAGACCCCAACCCCTAACCCGACTCATATAAGTTCGAGTCGCGTTCGTGTCAACCCAATTACGTAAACGGGTCGAAAGACCCTGACCTGAACCCGCTAATTTCGTGTCGTGTTTTCGGGTCGTGTCAATGATTGTCGCCTCTAATTTTACATTAAAGTTTGTTCTTTCTAGCATAGTTTAAATTTGTTTTGGTTCAGCTCGGTTATATTTTGTTCAATTTGTTTAGTTTTAGTCGGTTTTCGTTAGTTGATTTATTCAGAAAATTAAAATTAACTTTTACTCCAACTTTATTCACTTTCACTCATCTTCATTAGCTCTAGTTCAATTCAGTTCAACTCTATTAATAAAGTTCAACTCATTACAGCCGAAAAGAGCATAGCGTAACACAAAATAAATACAAGTAATTGAGTACGGTGTTTAAAGCTTTGTTTAGTAAAACATTTTTGATAACTTATTTCACCAAAATTTCACATACTTTGTTATTTTCAGATACTTCGTTTGGTAAATTGAAGTATAACAAATATATAGTTATATATGTATATAGTTAAATAATTTATTTTTGTTTGATATTAATAGTTGCAATACATTTATATAATTGATAAAATTTGAGCTACCAAATTTCTCTAAGAAAACTAATGCATTTTTTTAAAATAAAATATCAAGTAAACTTTATTTAATGTTCATGTAAAGCATATGACAAAAATATTTTTTTTTTTTTTTTTTTGAAACAAAGAACAATTCATTAATAGAACGCCATACGGCACTTACAGAGAATAAGTATAATTGAAAACAAATCTAATGAAAACCAAAGAAAAACAATTTTCTTATAAACTAGGGATCTCAAAACAACATCTGACAATTCGGCTCGTCTTATTATCGCTATCTTCATGTAGCTTTTGAGGGGATCCTTCGTTTGATTTATGACATAAAACATAAATCTGACTGGTTCCAAAGATCGTCGACCAATTACTTGTACCCTTTGAAAGAACACGCTACGAACCATCAACGAACTACTCTTGACAATATTATAGATGAAACTAAACCACGAATAAAAGGACAAAACCCCGAAATAAGGGACGAAAACCCTGAAATAAGGGACGGAAAAACGATTCTCACCAAAAGGGAGACTTTTATTGAATAGATTAAAGATAGACATACTATTAATTGCAACTCAATATAAATTTGGGGCTTACCATCGATCAATTGATAATCGATGGAAGCCCCCGAATTGGTGGAGGTAAGGGTTTTTAGAGAGTTTTTGGGGGAGGTTTTTTAGGGAGAGTTTTTTTTTTTTTTTCTTCAGTTTACTTGGTAATAAAATATTTATTTTTTAGTTAACGTAAGATGGATCCAGTCACATAAGCAAGACATTATTATTTTTATTAAGGGGGTATGTACCTAATATTAAATAATGTTCAAGTTCTATAACATGCGTGATGAAATGATGCACAAAAGTCTCCCAAATAAAATAAAGTATTTTCCTTTTTTTTGAAGGCCGATATTTGGGCTTAAGCGTATACGCTTTATTATAACGGTTTCTCTATCGTGTACCCTTAGGGCACAGGTTAATAATTTAAATACGCAAAGATTATACCATATTTTCGTTATTTATGGTAAAAATAACTTTCTATCTAAGAATTAGATAAGAATATGTTGTAAATATTTATATATTTATACTTTGAATGTGTGCCCTGGGAGCACACGTTAGAAAAATTGTTATTATAAAATTTATGACATAGTTACATACATATTAATATATTATCGTCAAAATAGTATAATTAAACTCATAAACAATTCAATTAGATTTTAGTTTTAGTGTCAAAAAATTAAAATATTTATAAGAGATAAAAAAGATAAGTATAAACTCAATCAGATTTAATATGATTATAGAATATCTTTATATAACTGATGGTGTAATTATTTGTTTTGTTCCCCAATTATTAGACATTTAAAATGAAACTATCTTTCAATTTGAGGTATTAAACTGTAGGCTTGTCAAACGGGTCAATTAAGTCACGTTTGGGTCGATCAAGTTTGAGTTTGCTGATTTTGGGTTGGGTAGAGTTATTTCATGTTCGGATTACCTTCAGATCAATTATTATAAAGATATTTATAGATAATGAACCGTTTGCAACCATAAACATTCGGGTCGAGCTATAATGGATTAGTCCAACTCAGGTTCCGGGTCAAGCTCTAATGTTGAGTTTAATTGTCAGTTCAAGTCAGTTGAATCGGGTCGTTTTTGCCAGGTCTATAATAAAGCGGGATATTGCACTCACCATGGGCCCATATCTCTTGCAGGGTTGTAGCCTGTAGGAATGGAGTTTAAGCCGAAGCCACAGATTGGGCTCATAAGTCCAAACAAGCTAAGAACATAAACTATACTATTGCTACTGGACATTTGGACACAATGCTATTGTAGCACCACCGGCTGACCAGGATCGGTGTCCGACCGTGGATGGTTGTCGGGGTATAAGGTCGGAACTACGAGTTTTTGCAAGTGTGAAAATTTTAAAGAGACGAATTATTAATAAAGTAAGTTACGTTAAAAAAGATCGATAAAACTTTTACTGATTAGGAGGGCTGATCGGCCCTTACTAGCACCTCGAAATTCAGCCATACTAGATTGAATTACTTTATCGGGTTGATTTTAAGTGATAGTCCCATTGGAATTGAGTTTGTGTTTTGTTTTTTCTAACTTTTCCTTTCATTCGTTTTTGAACCTCATAAAACTTCAATGGGGAGTCGGGCATCAGACTTGATTTATATTTTTTCCCTAATTGAAACCTTGGTATTAAACCCAAGGTTTAATTAGGTCCTTACAAAACTCAAAAGAAAATTTTAGCCCGATAACTATTACAATGACACGGTGTTAATATAATATTCGAGTTTCGGTAAACATTATAGTGCTTACCAATCATCTACTTCATTCTAGCAAACATTAAATTCTAATCCAATCATGAACATGTCTGATTCTACTGATTTTTTTTAATTTTTTTTGATGACGAAGGAGTCGAATCCTCCGGGCTCATACATTCCCGCACCACCACATAGACCATTTAAGAGCTGGAAGTCTAACCTGAGACCTCTCAACTCCTACGTTTCAGCAAGCTTCCAGGTTTAACAACTCAGCCATCACTGGACTAACACCACTTGGTTCTGATTTTACTGTATTGTATTTTGTACTAATCATAAGATTTGATTACCACCTTACAAAACTCGAAACATTTTCTAAATTGATAACTATTAGTCTATTACCGCTACACAACCTTAAATATTCGAGTTCTGATAAGTATTATGTTGATTCTATTATATTCTACCGTCTATACTAAACACAAGATTTAATTAGTGATTACCAGTTTACCACCTTGCGAAATTCTGAACATTTTCTAAATCGAAAACTATTAATCTATTACCGCAACACAACCTTCAATATTCGAGTTTCGATAAATATTAAGTTCCAAGCAAGTCATCTTAGTATTTGATAATAGCAATTGCAATAATCGATATCACCAACTTTACGTGCATACGTCTAAAATCAAATGAAACCCTAAAAAACATAAAGAAATGGAAAATCATGGAAAAGAAGTGGGCGATATTGAAAGGCGTGTTACATTAGGTGCCAGATTGCAATGCCTCTCTAATCAATACATTACACTATTATATTACCATAAATTATCAACCCACCCTTTTTATTATGTGTCCGTTTTTTGTAAGACGGACATACCCGTCGCAAGCTTGCGACGGGCCAAATATTGCTTAAATGGGGCAAGTAGATACCACATTGTGACTGACGGGTCCATGCAAGTGGGTGTGTGATGTGAGTATGATGTCATATGTAAGATAGATGGAATGTACCGTACATAACAGTTAAAGAACAAAACATAGGCAACATGTTAACAAACTTAAGCATAATGTTAACAAACTTAAGCATAATGTTAACACAATCGAAGGGAAACATAATTACAAATGACAACTACAAATCAGTCTAACAACATGTGTAATATATATGTACATAATACATAAGTATATCAACATCTAATTACACAGCATAAATTTTCGTATGTTAACTAACTAAACCATAATGTCAACACTACTGAGGGTAAACATAATGACAAAAGGTAACAACAAAGCAGCATAACCATGTGTACGTAATATATAACATTATGTAACGTATACAACATAACAGTTAAAGAATAGAACATATCTACTTAACAAAAAAAAAAAATATATGTCGGCAAAATAAAGAACATTGTAGTCATCATACATAATGCCTAAATATATCAACATTAAAACACAAACATCACACAATTGCGAGATCTTATTTGTTAGTAAATCTGACCCAGATCCATTTTGCTATAATATGGTGCCTATTTGGCCCGTCGTAAGCTTGTGACGGGTTGTGCGGTCTTATATAAGAATTTGTGTTTTATTATTCTGCCGGTTTTCATTTCGATTTACATAAATACATATCCGTTATAAATTAACGATGGATGAAGGCACTGTTTTTTGTAGCTTGATTTCAGTTTTCTTTGGTTGTATTATGTTAAGTTTTATTTATGTTCAATCAATGATGTTCAGTTGATCTCTTCACAAAATTAACTTTTAATTCAACTAAATTCACTTCAGCCTATTCCAAAACAATTTAATTTAATTCAGCTCGTTTTAACCGAAAAATAGATTGTCAGGTACTTTGTAAATGTCTTATCTATCCATATGGTTAAAGTTTGAGGGATATTGTCATCATAATACCGTTAGATTTGGCAAAACTGACCTAACCCAACACCCGAGCTTGACCCGAATCCAAACAACTCGATTGGAACTTTTATTGCTTCAAAGTGATTATATTTACAAATAACTTAATACTAGCAGTCTAGCAGACCAAAAAATGAGCCGAACCTGAAATGACCTGACAAAACCTGAAATTTATAAACCTGAAGCGACCTGACCTGATAGACCCGTTAGTGAAAATGGGACCGGATTTTTGACAAAAAAATTACTTGAACAATAGACACTAGTTATAACATTTTGTCGTTAAATTATTACAGTTCACTACTAAAATGGACAACACAAATCTCATTAAAAACTAACACTATCCGTCACAAGTTGAAAACGATAATATCCCTCTTACAAAATCCAATTAACATTATTTATGAGATGCACGAGTCTTGGTTGTGATGAATAACATCCGTCACAAGCTACAGACTTTGGTTGTGATGAATAACATCCGTCACAAGCCGGAGACGAATATTTTACTCTCACAATAAAATAAGTGGATATGCAAGTGGGAGAAAATGGAGTATCTTATAGATATTGTCGCTTGCATTATGTAAGAGGGCACTATCCGTCTTCGACTTGTGACAGAGGTATAATAAATGTTCTCAATGAGAATTTGTGCTATGAGATACTCTATTTGCAACTCATATGCCTTATTCTAAAAGAGACATTTCCGTTTAAATTTATAACAGATAATACTCATCACAAATAGATATCGTAAAGCCGTGTGAAACTTTCAAGGGAATAGCTCGTTGAAATGAGAAATCAGTTGATTATTATTATGGATATTCACAGGTCAAAGTTGGCTACTTGTGCACTCCACTTGCTACCCATTTTCCTCATTTCACCACTAAATGACTACCAAGTACGTTTTAAACATTTTTAGTTTAATAATAATATGAGACCGTAATGTGACAAAACATAACCCGTATAAAACTATGGAATATTCTTTTTTTGGCAATTGGTATGAAGAAAACAAAGAGAAACTAATTAAAAATATGAATTAGATATAATTTTTATATATGAGACGGTTTTAGGATAAATTTACGGAGGGTTTGGTTAGAGAAAGGGTAAGAAAAAGGAAATTCAAAAGGGCAAGAGAGAGAAAGGTGATGGTTACAACAGAAAGAGAACTAATAGTCCACTCACACTCACTCCTACCACTAATACACACAACCACAAACAACTGCTATCTACTGGCGGCGGTGGGGGTGTCATGGCGGCAGCGGCGGCGATGGTGGGAGTGTCATGACGGTGGTGGCAATGGTGGTGGTGTCATGGCGGTGGTGGTGGTGGCGATAGTCACGGCGGTGGTGGTGGCGTCATGGTGGTGGCTAGTGTCGATCTGCTTATATATTGACGACGGTGATGGTAGTGGGGGTGTCATGGCGGTGGCGGCGACGGTGGTGGTTGGGGTGTCATGGCGGTGGTGGCGATGGCGATGGTGGCATAGCGGTGGTGGCGGTAGTCACATCGGTAGTGGTGATGTCATGATGGTGATTTGGTGTGTTAAAGTTCCAATTTTCACCGCCATGACTAAACTGAAAGCACGGTGACTAAACTGAAAGTATGTTAAGTTTTTCATTATTGGATCGGGGACTCACTTGTCACTTGTGATACTTAACACACATGAGATCCTTTATCTCGGTTGATCGACTAGACTTTCTTGGCTAGCTACAATTCCTTGATCCATTTTTCCCTTTCGTTTAGCTCTGCACTTTGTCATGTTTTTCAATATCGGTCTGAGCCGCACCCATATAGAAGAAAGAATGTCCAAAAGTTACAAATGTAAAGATGTTTCATTTCAAAAGATTGACAATAGATTAAATAACTCATTGATTAAAAAACTAGTCACCGCTCTTTGTTATCCAATGTAAAATTAACAGTCACCACTCACATGTAATTTTTATAAGTGTGCGCTAGATCGGGATAGTGCATGTTGAGTCGGGTCGAGTTTGGTTGGGTTTCATATTGTGTGGACCAGCCCGATCCACGCAGGGCTATTCTTAATATTTTTATACGTAATTTTTATCCGCCCAAATTGGGCTTGCCCGTAAATCTTGGGCACTGGCCCATCCAGCCTAACCCGAATAGAGTGACAGGCTGGCTGAGCTGGCACACGAGCTGATTGAGCTAGAAAACCCTGGCTCTCAAATACAGCTGAATGCAATTGGGTCGAGCAAGCTAAATCGACCCGACTTGACCCGACACGCGCCATTCACAAGTCACAACCCTATCAATCATAGGTAAGCTCCTTTACCTTCACAAAGTAAAACCAAACAAAAACTCAATTGTAAACTTGCTTGTATAGGAGAAGACAATCAAAAGAAAAGCAAGGCACCCAAAATAAAAAGAAGAAAATTGTTACGCAAGAAAGGCAAAAACAAATAATATAAAGGATGCCGTTTGCCTACCATTTGTCTGCTGAAAAATTCAATCACTTCTAAAATTGGCAACCAAACAAAAATAGTTGGTATTTATATAATACTATCATTTTAGTTGCGGAATTATTAGGTTTTGGTTTTGAAGTTGATACAAATAACATCAACAATCGTCCTACTTCTCTGCCTAATTCCGTTTCCACCCACCCACCTACCCACCTCGCCGTCCAATGAAAGCCGAGAGAAATTTGCAACCACCGATATATCTGTAGATGTTAATGTCAACTAGTTTAATCGGTAAAATTATGAATGACACCCACCTACAAACCTACCCACCTTGCCGTCCAATGAACTCGAGATAAATTTGCAACCACTGATACATTTGTAAATGCAAATGTCAACTAATTTAGTTGGTAAAATAATGAATGACACATGCTTACCCACCTCGTCGCCAAATGAACTCGAGATAAATTTGCAAACACTGATGTAAAATAACAATTTGTGAATCAACACGATAGAGAACATTACACCAGTGTCTCTTGAGCACCTTAAGTTGTAAGAAGAAGCGATAAGGTGTATACAGTCTTGCTCTTTGCTAGAAAGACAAAGAAATTGTTTCCGATTAAAACAATGGACAAATTGAGAGAAAATATCAAGAAAAGACGGAGAATACGACAAGAAAATATACGAAATGGAGAAATTAACCTAAAATACATGAAAATATACGAAATGGAGAAATTAACCTAAAATACATGAATACGCAATAACACAATTTACAATTTGTGAATTTACAATGACATGTGTAAAGATTCTAACTTTTTTTTTCTTACGAAGCGCACATTTAGTTGCTTTACAACAGAGGGAAGCGAGGATTCAAACCTTGGACATATTGTCCATCGTATCTTCGTCTTTACCACAAGATTCTAACTTTTTTTTCTTACGAAGCGCACATTTAGTTGCACTACAACAGAGGGGAGCAAGGATTCAAACCTTAGACATATTGTCCATCGTATCTCCGTCTTTACCACAAGATTCTAACTTTTTTTCTTACGAAGCGCACAATTTAGTTGCATTACAACAAAGGGGAGCGAGGATTCATACCTTGGATATATTGTCCATCGTATCTCCGTCTTTACCACAAGATTTTAACTTTTTTTCTTACAAAGCGCGCATTTAGTTGCATTACAACAGAGGAAGCGAGGATTCAAACCTTGGATAAATTGTCCATCGTATTTCCGTCTTTACCACTAAATTAAGACATCCTCGGGATACGAAAGATAAAACTTTAGGAGTAGAAAAACCTTATCAAGAAAGATTCGCATAGAAGGCAAGATTTAGAGTTGATCTCCACAACCACAACCACAAGCATCCCATTTGTTGATAATGATAACATTTCTGATAAAGTCTGCCAATATCATTTTCTGATTTTTGCCCACCATCTTAAGCTAAAGGAACAAACAAACTCACGACAAAGATAAAGATTAAAGGGTATGGAAACCCAGAATTACATCAATTTATACGCGTTTATACGATAATTCTTACTTGAGACGGTCACAATCTTAAGTCAGAGAATAGACAAACACGCGACAAGGAGGATAAAGGGTAACACATTTACACAAAATTTTACTTGTGAAACGGTCACAGGTTATGACGAAGCTCACGGGGCAAAACCGATGTAAATAATATGGGAAAAAAAGGAATTGTGGGAGGTCATGTTTTTGACCTGTCACAAGCAAGACAAGACTTGCTGTTATATTAACGCAAATTCAGAATGAATTATTGCACACAAAAAAAATCTAAAACAAAAACATTTTGGTGAGGTAGAAAGAAGTAACAAGTCTTGTAGAGCCATATCCTCTTATGTACAACCGTCTTGTATAAAACTTTTATAGATTCTTATTTCAGACGGCTATTTCAACGTCAAACGGGCCATACATGACCTTTTTATGGACAGCTCTGAAAAATAGTCGTTTGAAGGGAGACATACTGAAAAATTTACGCCGATAATTTGTAAAATGAATTTAGGAAGTATTTACAATTTAATTTGGTTATGCCCGACTCAAAATCGTCACATCCGACTCACATCCAAGTAATTATCTTTCAAATTGTTCAAGACACTTGACAATCAAAGAGAAAAACTTAATCAACCTTAGTTAAGATATTATTAAAAACAATGAAGAAAAATCCATATAATATAACAAAACGTCTTACTTGCGACAAATAGTGCCTGTTTTCAACGATTATGGTAAGCTTAATCAATAGCAACTAGCAAGGGTACAAAAGAGAATGAAATGATAGATTTTCATCTCCACCAAACACATAATGCAACAAATAAACAAATAAATTAATTAGAAAAAAAAAACTAAATGACGAAAAGCTTAAAAAAGATTAACATGATTATTACTAATTGGCACTCCTCAGGGCCACACCCAAAAAAAAACACCAAACTAATGTACCCTAAAATCAATCACGAAAGTCGAGTCGAATTCAAAATAGACGACCCGTCGCTAACAACGGTAGCAAAGACGGAACTCAAACATACGACGTATCAATAATGGAAAGGACAAGAGATGAACCTAATAAAAGAAGGCAAATTCTTGTTTTAGACCACCACCTTCTAAAATTTCATGGCTATGTCAGACTCCAATCAAAGATCACCTATAAGTCTGAAACCGGTTGGAAACCCGAATCAAATTCAAAATAGACGATCGGTCACTAACAACGGCAGCAAAGTCGAAAATTTCATGGCTATGTCCGACTCCAATCAAAGATCGACTGAAACCCATTGGAAAGTCGAATCAAATTCAAAATAGACAATCTGTCACTGACAACGGTAGCAAAGACGGAACTCAACGTATGACGTATCAGCAATGGAAAGGACAAGAGATTTAACTTAATAAAAGAAAACAAAAATCTTCAAAAATTTCATGGCTATGTCCGACTCCAATCAAAGATCGACTGAAACCCGTTGGAAAGTCGAATCAAATTCAAAATAGACAGACCGTCATTAACAACGGTAGCAAAGACGGAACTCAAACGTAGGACGTATCAATAACGGAAAGGACAAGGGATTAACTTAATTAAAGAACACAACAACCTTCTAAAATTCCATGGCTATGTCCGACTCCAATCAAAGATCGACTGAAACCCATTGGAAAGTCGAATCAAATTCAAAAGAGACGATCTGTCATTAACGGTAGCAAAGACGGAACTCAAGCTGTGACGTATCAATAATGGAAAGGACAAGAGATGAACTTAATAAAAGAACACAACAACCTTCTAAAATTTCATGGCTATGTCCGACTCCAATCAAAAGATCGAGTGAAACCCGTTGGAAAGTCGAATCAAATTCAAAATAGACAATCCGTCACTAACAACGGTAGCAAAGACGGAACTCAAACATACGACGTATCAATAATGGAAAGGACAAGAGATGAACCTAATAAAAGAACACAACAACCTTCTAAAATTTCATGGCTATGTCCGACTCCAATCGAAGATCGCCTGAAAGTCTGAAACACATTAGACGATCGACAAACTTTCGACAAAATCAAGTCGGAAACAAGACCAGCAAAGAAGAACATGGTAACCATTCATCAACTACATTCCAAATCATGAAACAAGCAAGGGAAGAAAAATGAAAACACAAAGTAAAAATCAGTAAATCACAATTTCAAATTCATCAGAATATGTTTGATTTCAGAATAGAAATTTCATTCTTCGTTTCGTAAAATCTCGTAAATCTACAATACAAGTTGGATGAACCAACATGAAGGGGGCAGATTTACATTGATCCAAAAACAAGACCTAGAATCTATACCCCCCTCGTCGTTCATCATCATCGTCTTCATTATCATCTAACAATAATACAAATCTATTCGTTCTTCCGTCATCCTCTATTTCCGATTTTCCCCTCTATATTTCTTATCGAAGAACAAGATCCCAGATCTCATAACATCGTCTCATAGTTCGAGAAACTTTTCTAAAAAAAAAAAAGAAAAAAAAGACGAATTATGAAAGCTCTCATCTTCAACAATGGACATGATATGACAATCAACGACTAGTCTTGCTTAAAACCGTCTTAAACGAACCACAAAGCATAAAAACAGTCTACCTTTCGGCTCGAGACGGTCTCAAATAAGAATTTGTGGATCATCATTCAACAATATGAAGTATGCCAATAAAAATTTTTTTGAAATTTTTTGAAAACATGAAAATTTCAATTAACATAATCAGTAAAACAACAATATCATCATCATCATCATCATCGTCGTCATATAAGAAGAAGAAGAGATAGTAGGTAAGAGTGAGATAGAATTACAACCATCCAATTCAAATCCAACAATTTATCGTCGTCGTCGTTATCATCATCAACTATTAAATATGGTGGTTGGATTGTTGAAGACTTGAATCTCCGATGCATTTGATGTTAAGATATTTGAAGTCAAAGGCAAAGCGTAGTAGCCGGAAAATCATCAAACCCTAAACAATCGACTGGCGGAAGATTCAGATCGAACGGAAACGGACACTTCATCCCCACCGCCGTCGCCGCCGTGGTACCCGCCGTCACATTCGCAGACGAAGAAGCGACATCAACATCGCAAGCATCATCGCAGTCAATAACCGACGACGACGAATCACAATCACTCCTACAATCCTCCGGCACAATCGGCGGCGTTCTCGGCTTATTCACACCACTAGAAACCCTAACCACCGCAACCGCCGCCGTAAGTGACTCAACCGTACTACTCATACCACTCTCCGCCGGCCGTTGAATCATTTCAACATCATGCTGTTCATGCTGCTGCTGATGATGCTGATTCTGATGATGAAATTGTTGTTGACGATGATCAAATCCGCCGCCATTAACATGACTCTTATGCACAAAAAGGTTGTCGTTTCTGAAAAAAGGAGACGGATCCAAAACGACACCGTCTGGTGGCGAAGGAAAATTAGTCTTCGCCTTCGGACCGCGTAACTGCCACGCAGCTTTATCGTAAGCACGTGCAGCATCTTCCGCTGAATCAAACGTACCTAACCAAACCCGAGTCTTCTTCCACGGGTCACGGATCTCCGCCGCGAATCGTCCCCATGGCCGCTTCCTCACACCTCGGAATTTAATTTGAGTCAATTCCTGGATCGGATTAGATCCGTTATTATTATTATTATTACCATTCACCCCCGCCATCGCTCCCCCCGCTGCCGCAGCCGCCGCCGCTGTCGATCTTCCTTTCCTCATGTTATTCAAGTACGTATCTAATCCAACTAATTGGTTTGGTTGTGGTTGTGGTTGTTGTTGAAGGTTGATTGTATGAATAAATGGGTATTGTATGGAAAAATGAAAATAAAATAAATAAAAAAAGAGGATAAAAATGGTGGGAGAAGAAGGAGAAGGAGGAGAAGAGGAAGGGGGATGTTAATGGTGGTGGAGAAGGTTTGATGAGGAATAATGTGTGGGTGGGAAGATGGAAGCCATAATAATAATAATAAACATAAAAATAAATAAAAATAAAAATAAATAATTTGTAATTTATTTTGTAAAATAATTAATGAATTAATTATTTATTTATTTCTCTCTCTTTTTTGGTTCACCTTCTCTTCCTTCCTTCTCTATGCTGTTGTAGGTGGTGGTGGTGTTATTGCTTCTCTTTCTTCCATTGTTTTTTCTTTTTTCATGGAATTCTTATCTATTTTTTAGACGTGTTTTTTTTTAAAGAAATAAATGATTTGTTTTTTTGTTTTTGATAGATTTTTTTGGGGGGTGACTCATCTAGTCATCTACTCGTTTGAATTTGTGGGGGGATTGGATTGGAGGGTGGATGTGATTAAATGCTATAGTTTGGGTGTATGTGTATGTGGTGATGTATCGATTTTTCAAAGTTTTAAGACTAAGTTGAATTTGTAAGGTTTTGTTATATCGATTTTTCTTTTATTTTTATTAGTTTTTTTTGTTCGAGTTCACTTTAGTTAGACTCATTTACGATTTTATTTCTTCATTTTATTTGTTCGAGTTCACTTTAGTCGGACCCATTTGAGACTTTACTTCTTCCTTTTACTTGAGAAAATGTGGGAATTAAGGAAAAAAATGAAAAAAAAAAAATAATACTATAACAAGGGGTGGAGTGTTCACCTGTCCAAAATCGATCCGACTGAACAAACTCGTGGACAAGATAGTCACCAAACCTAAGACTAAGGATTAGACCAGACCGGAATCCTTTAGGTCCGTTTTTATCTGGGTTTGGACCGGACTGGTACTACGTTGCAAGGTAAACTGAATTTTATTTGTTATGTGACCGGACCGGAACGGACCGGAGACCGGTCACCATATTTTCGGGGACTCGGAGACCAGACATGTATGTATTCGGTCCGGACCGGTATGTATTCGGTCCGGACCGGTTTGTATTCGGTCCAACCGATATGTTTTCGGTCCGGGTCACTTTTGTTCAACCCTAACTGTAACACATGATTTTTTTTTTTTTTTATGTATTCTCTCGAAGGAAAGGTCAAGACTAGTGTCGAGTCTTAGAACATTAACATTGAAGAGGATTTATCATCCTCTTAGATAAAAGAGAATGCTAAGAGGATATCCTCTTCAATGTGGATACATCCTCTTAGCATCATCTTTGAAAAGAAAGACATCCTCTATAAATGAAGGATGTCCTTATCTTGGCCGTTTGCCAAATAAGAGATAAAAATTATAGTGGGATATATTTAAATGGTGAAAAAGAAGAGGAAGTACCATCCTCTTTGATGTAGCACAAAAGAGAAAAAAAGGAGGTAGATAGTAGAAAGTGGAGTAGATGAAAGATAATTAAAGGTGTCAAAATTATAAGATGAAAGAGAAGAAATAAGAGGATAAAATCATCAATTTCAATGTACATGCTCTTAAGTTGAATCTCAGGAGTTGTTTGATTACCCACTACTCCCTCCATTCAAATCCAAATGGTACTTTTGCTTTTTGTACACTATTTACAAATCAACGTTCGCTATCAATTTTCTCCTAATATGTAAGAGAAAATATACTCATGCGGGATCTTGTTTGATTCGTCTTCACGAGTACATTGAAAATATCTAACTTATATAATTTTTGCGAATAGTAGCTAAAGATATTTAGCACGTAAAACGTGCGTTGACAAACGTGAAAAAGCAAAGGTGCAAAGTGGATATGAATGGAGGGAGTATAAAACTCATGAATTGAATTCATGGAATTTGCAAAAGTTATTTGTTTCCCCCAAATTACATGAATTTAAGTTTAATATGCCCCCAAGTAAGCAGAATCATTTCCCACATTCCAACCAAACAGTTTCTTTCCATTTCATGTGATTTAGAAAATCGTAGAAATTTTTTACTTCCTTAAAATTTCAATTCTTCTTGCGAACCAAACGATCTCTTAAATTTTCAAGACTCAATTTAAATTGTACAATTAAGAAATATAAACGTTCCTATTATAATATCATTGAAATCTATTAAAAAATATAAATACTCGGTATTTATTAGAAATTAACCAGACATGAAAAACATTTTAATAAAACATAGCAATTTCAAAGAAGTGAACGGGGTATAATATTCTCAAATTCGTGCCTTTCTTTTGAACGGTAAATTAAAATAATAATAATAAAAATAATATATTAATTTTTTGGAGAAATGATCTCTCACTAAGTTATTGAGATGTCACATTAGCGTGACTCTTTATCTAATCTGCTTTCATACCCCTTTTATTTCACACATGTTATTACAACATCCGTACTATTTTATCATAAGTTGTGGCCATTTTTATTGGTACCCAGTTTATAGTACATGTATTCATTTTATTTATTTGGTACCATATTTCCATTAGCTATGATTTCTTACCCTTTTTTTTTTCTTCTCTTCACTGGGAGCTGGAGGCAGATATTATTGTCTTGTTCAAGCAAATTTAGAAATTTTCATTTCTTAAAATGTTTAGACACGTGCTGTTGCTTTTATTTTATTTGTCTTAGCTTGTTACTAAGGGGACAAGAACCAAAATAGTAACTTGACCGCCCACCAATTTTTTTTTTTAAACTTTTGTTTTATTCTATCAATAATACTTACAATTAATAATAATAATAATAATAATAATAATAATATATTTCTCCAAATCAATTACAAAAATAAGTTCATTAGGATTGAAATTTGATATTTGAAATTAGTTGATTTTTAGTAATAATAATAATACTAATAATAATAATAATAATACTAATAATAATAATATAATAATAATATATTTCTCCAATATCAGTAATAATAATATTTAATAATAATATATTTACCAAATCAATCCGAGTTTATTTATTTACAAAAATAAATTTATTAGGATTGAAATTTGAAATTAGTTGGTAATAATAATAATAATAATAATAAAAGGTCCCGGTTTATAAAAAAAATAAAATAATAATAATAATAATATATTTCTCCAATATCAGTAATAATAATAATAATATATTTCTCCAAATTAATCCGAGTTTATTTAACTAAAAAAACAAGTTTATTAAGATTGAAATTTGAAATTGGTTGATTTTTAAGAGAATTGTTTATTTTATTTAATTTTTTTGTTCAAAAAAAGAGAGGTAATGGGGAAATGTGGAATGGGGGGTTAGCTTTCTCGAAAACTTGAAAAAAAGTAGAGCCCACAAACCGACCGTATTGCCCCCCCGCGTTCCTTCCTTTTTCAATCTCGATTGCTTCGTCCTTTGTATTTTCCCATTTTTCTTTTTCTTTTTCTTTTTTCCTCCTTATTCTGACTTCCACATTTAACTTCGTTGAATTCTTCTTTTTTGGTTTTTTCAAACCTAACATGACTCACTACTACTTACTATACGCATTGGTTAATGGGTCATGGGTTCCCTCTACTTACCTGTAGGAACTACTATGTGCTAGCCTTGAGTACTGCTTAACTTGGTACAACAGGTCTTGCTTGTGACAGGCTAATCCCGTCACAAGCTTGTGACCTCTCACAAAAAAAGAGAGGGGGTAAGGTGAGCCCTTTATGTGCTTTTCCACTAACCTTTTATGGACATTTTGTGAGAGGAAACGATATCCGTCACAAATGAGAATTTGTGAACTTTGTAATTTCCGACTTAATTATTCTTGCTTGTGACGGAGAAGTTTCGAATTTTGTTCACCTTTATGATTTTTCCGACATAAATAGCTATTCTTGCTTGTGACAGACCAACTTAAACATTTACAACTGGAACAACTAGTTTAGCTTGTGACGGAAATGTGTCGAGTTCTGCCCAACTTTGTAATTTCCGACTTAAGCAGTTATTCTTGCTAGCGACAAAAATGTGTCGAGTTCTGTTCAACTTTGTAGTTTCTAACTTACATAGCTGTTCTTGTTTGTGACATAAAGGTGTTTGTAACATCTCATAACCAGTGGTTGAGCCATGATTTTAAGTCTGAGAGGTGAAAGGGTAAAGGGGTTCAAAAAAATTGAAAATTTTATCTAACTTCAAACTTTTCTCAACGCCAGCACGAGAGAGCATCCTTGCTACTCTACTCGGCCCCTTCGCTCAACCACTACTCACAAGTCACAAACTCACAACCATCTTCCTATTTTAGTATTATTTTAATCAGTTCTAGGACATCACAAGTTTGTGATACGTCACGAACAAGAATTTGTGCGACTCAAGTTGTGTGAATCCGAAACTATGGCAAACTAAAATAGGGCCGACTCAACGACTCCACCAAATGTATTATTATCATCAATACGCGCTTATCTTACGTATAAAACGGCTCGACTAGGGGGGGAGTGACATGTGAATAGCTCTGGACCAAACTAGTATCAAATAATGCTCAGTGTAACCTAATTTGCCCCACCATGAGGTAGTAGACTATGACTCACTAATGGCCGCTTGATTAAAGCACAGTAAATTAGTTTAGTATAGTTAGCTGGAGTATAAGAGGACTAACACGAGTAACTCCCATTGATAGCTTTGCTGTTGTCTACTGTACTATTTTGTGTAGGTCCAAAATCTGTGCCGACCTCTACAGCGGTCCGCACCAAAGCGGAGAGCGAATACAGCTTAGCTTAACCGCTTCGCTGCAAAGTCGGAAATGTTGGACTTGCCAAACCTGCAGATGTTAGCACTTTCACATACCAAATGGTTAAAATATTTACCTTTGCAGTGTTTAATGTAGTTCGGCACGAGGGAGAAAAAAAAAGATTCGGCGACATTACTAGGGTTAATAGTTACACAAAATCTTATTTACAACGGCACTATCCGTCGCAAGCTTGTGACGGATACCGTTTTCTCTCACAAAATACCCACTTTTTCTCTCTCTCCAACACTATTCCTGTGGTCCCTTTCTCCACTACTCATTTTATATCCGTTTTATCTCACAAAATATCTGTCACAAATGATGACCCGTCGCAAGCAAGACTTACTATAATAGTTAATACTGGCTATATTAATTCGTAGCATCTAATACAAGTAGGAAGTCCGTGTAATATATCGAATCCTATAGTATTAAACACTAGTATAATTATACAAAAAAATGCATAATGCTCGCGATAGAGACGTTTAAATAGGATTTCCACAAGTTAGCTCAGACACCCTTTTAATCCTGGGAAAGAAAATGTCTAAATTCATTCTTCTTAGACCTAATTGTGCCTAAATTCATCACAATTCATCGTACTCGTCCACCGGCATTGAATCGGGTGGGACGGAATCCCCAAGAATGATTCCACTGGTCATGAGAAAGAACACGACCAAACCCAAACACACCATGAAACAAATCAAACCGACCCTAAAATATTTTCCACGATGTCTTTTCTCAACAGCTTCTACTTTCAAATCGTCATTATCAAGGTTGTCGGGAATTTTACTATCGGTTACTTGCTCAACTTTATCAGAACTAACATCGGCAATCTCACCTGGCCTTTTATCAAATAAACCTTTAAACTGCTTCTTAGCTTTCCTCGCAGCTTCCTGTACACGGTTGCAGTGAGTCAATATATAGACCTACCGAGGACTATTATAACCAAAACGAGCAATCGGAATTAGAAAACCAAACACCTGTTCCCTTTGCTTTAATTTCTGCAAGGCTGCTTTAGCATCAGTTTCGGATGATTGATCAACTTTCATCATCTGGGATCATCAAAAGAATGTGTTTTTTAAGCATAATATAGCAATTGTGGCATCTTAACAAGAGGAGGACAAAATATACCATATTGAAATCACTTTTTGCCTCCTCAAAGTCCCCAAGTTCCATATAAGCCATTCCGCGACGATAAAAAGCCTTGGCATGGACAGGATTTGCATCTAACACCTAAATCAACAAATATGCAAATTTCAATTAATAGATATGCTTGTCTCAAATCACACCCTTTTCATATTTTCCTAATTAATAACTGGTTATAAGTTACTCAATAAGTTTACATTTAATAAACATTTTTCTTAATAAAAACGCAGCCATGTTTCCATATAGAACATAGATGAACAAGCAAAACAGGGTGCAACATTCATTATTTCGCAGAAAATACTTGGAAACAAGTTTAATTCAAGCAAAGGCATAAATATGAAACTGTTAAACCCTGATCCCGAAAGTAAGAAATTTGAAGAAAGGGAAAGAAATTAAAGGTAGCATGTGAATCGCATGCTCTCTCCGCATACCTTGTCACACGTTTCAATGGACTTTCTGCATTCTCCCATTTTTAGATAGCACGCAGCGACGTTTAGATGTAGCGAATTCTTTACCATGAAAAAGAATAATTAATAAATAAAATCAAATAGAAGATGATCCAACGAGTTCACCATAAGAAAAAAAGTGAAAACTACTTATAGCACACTTGAAAGTCTTTAAGCTAAGCCTTACTCGTGAATTCAGAAACTCCTTCCCTTCTTCATCGTCCTGTGGATTAACATGGTTGAAGTCGCGAAGAACCTGTAGGATTGCAATAGTTAATTGTTATTAACTATCCAGTGACTAGTAATTTCCGCGAATCACTATTGGGTAAATATAAATCCGCAAGCTTCTAAACAAAATCTAATTCAGATTGATTGTCCAATCATATCACGACATCAAACGACTGGGTCAAAAAGGGAACCGCAAGGTTAGAACTCTTCCTTAGTCCACAATAACAAAACTATCGAGAATTTTAGTCAAACAAGGAAATTTCTTATGGTAGTCATGTGGTTTTGACCTTTCCTAGTAAACTTCAGAAACCAGCTAACTATAGTGCATAAACTTAATCGAACAGTTTACAACTTTTATGCTAATAGTGATTAGCCTGCTTGCATGCGCCACAAACGATTGACAAAACTTGACCTGAGAAGTTTTTGGAACCAAAAAATGTGAGGGGTATTTGCAGGAGAGATCAAAAGCAAAACAACAAGGATGTTATAGGTAATTTCCCATTAAGGAAGGTCTCAATTAATGAAAGAGTGAGATCACAGTGCACAACAATATCAACAACATTTATTGTTGTACCGAAATGTCAATCTGAGGCTGAGAGACAATGAAAAAGAGGAAAGAAAGGAAAACAAATAGAACGAAGCACTATTGGAAAAACAAATTTGAGAAAAAACTTTTCAAAGAGAGTTGAGAGGAGATTATTTGAGCGGAAAGATTTGTGAGATCTGTAGTTAAGGCTACAAAAACATATCCAAGTGAAACTAATCTATCTTCTTGTTCCTCAACTTCCTCTCTTTAGTTTCTTAGCAATTTTAACTCGGGCAGAATACATAGAAAAGGGACTACTAATCTACTTGCTGATATTCCTTAAAGCACTAATCCCTACATCATATTCATGAAGAAAGTCTCGATACAGCAAAAGATAATTTATACATGCCTTGTCATACTTGGCTTTTGCTAGTTCATACTTTCCTTCCTTGAAAAGCCTGTTACCCTGTAAATGAACCACAAAATAGGATGTTACTTTTAGTTTCTTCAAACTAGGAAGAAACAGTTCACAACAATTTCAAATTTGTCCAAGCATCTCAGATGAGTAAACAGTCAATCATTGGGACCAGAGCGTTACTTTAATATCTCACACTCCACAACCCATATACTTCAATCGTAAGTGATGCTCAAAAGAGGAGGTGAGTAAATAGAAATCAAATATGAATGACTCCCTGAATCCAGAAGTTTAATCTCAGTATGAACCACAAAACCCTTGTAACGTAAACTTCCAAGACGCAAATCATCAAGGACACGGAAAAACAAGGACATACTGAGATAAAGTATAATACTGATACGGTAAATCAGGATAGTCACGACAGAAGGAGCAATAACACAAACAAAAAACAGCACAGGTGAAGCAGATATTATTATGTTTAAACAAGGACAGCTGAGACGGAGAGTTACCGTGCATTTAATATTCTCTGCCTCGGCCATGATACCCCGAAAATCCAAACCAGTCCAGTCCTGTATATATACAACGAATATGCACACATTATGCGCAAGTAAAATATATGTGAACTGACAGTTATAACTCCTACGACATACTCTCGAGGAGAAGACACGATGAATGCATTATGACAAGACATCATACAACTAAATTAGAAATCAAGAACTCTTCCATATTCCAGTAAGGTTTCATCTGAAAATTCTTAGTCAAATCCTTATTCGTCAAACAATCGTGCTTTAGAACACTTAACATCACATAAATAATTTTCAACAGTTGTGAATTTTTGATTGGTTACACTTTCCCCCTAAGCAACTTTCATCTCAATTTTAGCTGAGAATCTTCAACCTGAAGCAACTCCCACTCTAGCACCAAGGTAGTCTAATACTCAGAAAGACTTGAGATTACAGTACCTTCACCATATCAAAACCAAGCAGCTCAATTTCCCACTCCACATATGACCCTTCTGGTACCTCAGCTGGCCTAACCAACATTGGCAAAACCAAAGACGAATCAGCAATAAGAGCATGGAAGGAAGGTAAAGAAAAGGGCCCAATACACACTAGCTGTAATCAAATTTAAATCATGCACATAATAACTGTAAAATGAACAAGCTTCACAGGCTGGTGAGAGTCAGATAGGAGTTGACCTTGGAAACTTGCCATATGCATAATCTGGAGGACAGGTTACAAGAGCTATTTCTCCAGGCAGCATTAAACGAACACACATTTCAAAGCCTTCAGGCACCTATCACGGAAATGAGGATAGCTAATTACATTGTAATGTTTCTAAACCGTAAAAAAGACATTGCATTCTGCATGATGCACGCCTAGATATATGTATATAGTTATATACTAATGATAATAGAGCATTCCAAAAAAACTTAATATTCAGAGTGCTGAAAGACATCTATACTAAGAAGGCATGTAGTGAAAAGGGAAGACAGGAAAAATGACTTCTGACAAGAGCAGCCATAAGAGGAGCCAACATGACTAAGTATGAAGTGCAGAACACATGACAGTAAAATACAATTAGCTTGAAGGAGACAATACACATGACTTTAGCGAGTTCAACCATGTTGATTAGGAGGCAAATATTCACCTGAGCTGGAAGAAAATTTCAGAGTCACAATACCAAAATACTAGGAAGTGCAGAACATATGAGGCTGTCACCAACAACAGTAACGCCTTCATCCCATATATTTATTTGGCGCCGGCTAACCACTAGATAGATCATCACTTAAAACCATCAACTCTAGAACCAATACACATTACTAATAGTCTGTTGACAATAATGAAAGCCAGGCCAAGTTTCTTTCCAATATGTGCCGTTATGGCGATGCCAAGTTTCTCCATTTTAGAAGGTGAATTTTACTCTAGCCTTAGGTACGAGAAAGGACGTTACAAACAAAAGAGCTGTGCATTCATTATTTTAGCTTATATTGCAACCCAAAATAGACCTGTAGCTTTGGTGACAACTGAAATTATTATTAGTCAGGACTCATTATCTTAAGGCGACTCCTAGTCCTCTATTGATGTTGCATTGAACTATATGAACGTGCACGAAAAATTCAAATAACACTCTAACTGAATAACAACTCACAAGTCCTTCACCAGAACTGAACTCTAGAGGTTGACCATCATTATTAACTCTTGTATCATAGAATACAGACTTCTTGTCATCCTGCAACATGGCTTTGTAGTGAACACGTAGCCGACTGTCTTGAAGAGGGCAGTCCATAGGAAAGTCACCTAGTTATCAAACAACGAATCTTAGTCACCATATACAACTGCAACAAAAAGGAAACTTCAACATTCCCTTCAGAAGAACTTAAGAAATAAGGTTCATACATCTCATTCCCCAATTAAGTATCACAGCTAAAATCCACATAATAAATGAATTATCTGGTTCTACGATAAAAAAAATTGCATACAACATTGACGAGTTACGGAAGGGAAGAATATAAGTAAAACCCAAAAGAATAATTGTTGAAAAACAAAAAAATACAAACAAGATGCTTCATCAAAAAATAAGCATAGAAGGTTTTGAAGGTCATTTTGATTTAGCCAAACCCCACCGTAACCCACTGACAAAAGAACAAAAAACTATTGGCCAACATGAGAAACAGATAACAACAAATTAAGCCACTAATCGAGCTACAAAAAGTCAAGAATCAAGTAAAAATCTCAAAAGCTTGAAGTTGTCATGCCTATGGTTCAACTCTCATATATGATATTCTGATTTATACTAATGGTGAGGCGCGCTCAATTTTCAACTTAATAAGTCAGTTTAAAAATAAATGGGTCGTTTGTTAAAAAAATAAGACGGTGTATATGACGAGGCCCCTTTAATCTAATAAACTAATAAAGTTATCTTTTTATTTCTCAAAGTGGCTACTTTTGCTTAGTATGGTGGTCCGATCATAACATAATGTTGTTTGGTGGTGAAGAAAGCCACAAGGGACCATTAACAGGATTCGACCTATAATGTAACATAGTTTACTGTTATGAAAAAACAATACTAGATTCATACCACGACCATCACGAATACGGCGTTTTATAAGGCGCCCATCTCCAAGCACATCTCGAACCTATCAAAAGAGACCATGTTAACAAATTTTAAACTACCTTCACATTACAAGAATTATAAAATATAGACGACGCCACTTCCCTAAGATAAGAACAGGTATATAAATAAGAAAGAGAATGATAGACGGGTGGGTGGAGAATAAGCTATGATAGCTATCCATAAAATTATGTTACTCAGGCTCGTTTAGAAGTACCTGACACGGGTACGTGTCCAAGTGTCGGACTCGGCTATTTCATTGAAAAATATGCACATTTTGGTCTAAAATGAGGTGTCCATGTGTCATACCCATGTCCGAGTGTCGAGTGTGGGACACGGGTACGCGAGGAAATTAGAAGAGTCGGAGTAACATAAAAATATAAGGTACTCCAATTACGTTGCAAAATCGTGATAGGAAGTTTCTTCCCAGACGAAGGCACGAAAAGCACACTTCTAGAGAATTATATGTTCCTTTTCACTCCAGGGTCAGTATAGGTGACTTACAGATGTTCCACAGCTCCTCTCGCCCTAAAGTTACTATAGTGCTGACAAGATGAGTTATACATGTAGGTGTAGCAGCTTGTGCGTAATGTTAAACCTTGGTTTTGGTTAGTCACTATCAGTTGTCAGCTTATAACGGCCTAGTATTGCTAAATGCGGTAAAACGCCGTTGTGATAACCTCCAAAACCTTTATAACTCATGAATGAATCGGGTTTGTGGCCAATATTTAAACCATGAGCTTGTGTACCAGATGTTCTAAATATTAGGACACAGACTATAATTTTCTTAGCATCAGGGTTCCACAAAAAAAAACACGTTATTTTCGGAAATGGCCATAAGTACCACTTACCAATAATTTACGACAACAACCAACTCCATTAATATGCAGCCAAAATATAAAATTTCAAATTCACTAATAACCTCATTCTTCTTCCTCTACACCAGACCATAAGAGAATGCTCTCATCAGACATTCTATTTCATTTCTAATCTCACAGGTATTTGCAAAGGAAAAATAGTACTGAGGTATGCTTAGTAAACAAGAACAAAAGAGATTGATCGGCCACCCAAACAAGTGTAGGCTTCTTTCTACAGTTATATTCAATAGTAAAAAGTTTAAAGTTCAACTGCGTTTCCCAAATAACAGAATGCATTGTCACTGCAAACTACTATGTTTCTACCTAAGATCAGGAAGGTAACAAAGGCCTCCAAGGCTCCGACCAACTCGGTCATACATCATTACAACGCCTAAATCATGTTGAGGTAGCAATTTCAACAATTTTAAAGACCACGAAATGGCTGATGCATATGTAGGTAAAATTAAATTATAGAACGATGAATGCACCTGGACAAAGTGAATAAGATCCACTTCAAACTGAACTTCTTCAAGACTAGTCACTTCAGGAAGAATGGAACACTCGGTCAAGTATTGATTTGCTACATATATTATAGACTTCTCTCCTCTTGTCATTGTCCCTATTCCCATCTCAAGACCCTTTGGCAGCTGCAATAATATAATTTTCAAATGAATTAAGTACATCTTGCAAATAAAAACAATCAAACAAAATATATAATTTTTGCTTGACAGAACTGTTAGAAATGGCGAGTAATCTAGAAAAATCTTGAAGAGTAGATTAATTAAGTTCTAAGTATTATTTAAGAAACCAAGTAGATTTACCTAGGTTGTTGATATACTAGAATTATCTAGAGATGCCCAACACCAACCTAGTATAAGACTATAAGTACAAATACGAAGGCTTGCCTCATTTAGAGCCATAGAGGTGTGTAGCCATGGCTCCAACCATGGAGCTTATAGGTCTCACCACTAATATCGTCTCCCCCAAATATCATGTAATATCATACAAATCAACATATAAATAAAATCATCCATGTTGCAAATATCGAGCTCGCAATACTTCCTCTGTCAAAATTCCAACACTCCCCAAAGAAGATACGAATCTAATCTATAGACAATTAAGGGGGGGAAAGGATCAATTTGATTCCCAAATAATGCCATGAACATACGTATATAGAAAGCAAGGAAACATATTTTGGCCAAGTATGTAGCAGCATGCCAGCATCGGCATGAAAAACAGATGGCTCCACAACTAGACACTCACCCCTGAGTTTCCAAAAGTAAAGAAAAATGGTTCTCCTTCTATATGACTCCAGATCAACTTTCCATCATTGCTTTTTGCAGAGATCCTGGATGAAAGTGTGAATAGAAGTTTTAAAGGCCTTACCATGAACAATAGTGTAGAAATATTACAAGCATTAAGCCTATGTACTGTTCAAAAATATTCATATTAAATTCAAAGAAATATAAAACAAAATTAGCAACTTCATATGCAGAAAATGCCATAGTAGATTTTTTTAGTAGATAGCATACAACATTCCCTCAAACTAAAGGAGCTCCTATTGTTAAAAAAAAAAAAAAAAAAAAAAAACAAGGTTGTCTTGCAACGCCAATCTCCATCCGGACACACGAACCCTTAATGTCAAGCAAGTTATAGAGTGTTTACCAAATGAAAATTTATAACATAAAACAGAACGAATTTGAATTTCAAACAAGCATCTAAGTTGGTTTTGTAGACCAGAACCACTACAAATAGACAAATTATAAGGTACCCATCCGTTCGGTTGAAGTCCAAACATTTGATTAAAATATACACTCACGTATATTGAACCGTATAGAATTCAACCTAACGGAGGGAGTAAATAAATACATACCAAGCTTTAACTTCATAAGGGGATCTAGGTGTCTCCCAGCCTTGTCCATCATGCAATACCTACACAAGGCAAAAAAGAGTGGGAAAACAAATCAGAAGTAAAGCTCATGATAAAATACAACTAGATGTTGCCACTCTTCTAGAATCATTACAGTATAAGTGCTCTCCATCATCCTAGTTTTTGTTTTAAATCAATTTTGATGATGGGTCAAATAGGGCAAGGTACAATGTACAAATGTACAATGTTCTACCAGGCCACACCAAGCATGACAGGGTACAATGAGGAGTTCTATATTGGATTAAAAAGCTTTATTAAGTGGTCATTCTTCGATGACCCATACTAAATCAGTTGTATCAGTCGACTATCAGCCAAATACCGGCTGTGTCGGCTACTTTTGAAAAGTCCGTTACACATAAAAATGTATCAGCTCAGCTAGCTAAAAAAATATGTAAGCATTAATCAATATAGGGTATTAGCCAATATTCAATGTCATGCTTAAGTCCAGAAAACAGCTAAATAAAAGATAAAGCAAGACAATTAACAAAGAGAAATGTAAAGAGGAAAGTAGAGCAAATCAGAGAAGACATTTATTGGGGGTGATCCATGTTATACCTTTTTAACAACTCCAAGATCTTCTGAAATGACCTGAAAACAAAACATAGTCAGAGTAAACTACTGTCAGGTTTTTTAGAAAGGATCAGCCATGAAGCAACCCTATAAAACCAGCCAAAACAAAATTATCCAAACACAATTACATTGCCTAAAAATTGCAAAAAGGATTCAATTTCTGTGACTTCTACGTTACTTATTTTTTGAATATTCATTTCCAAAATTTCAGAGCTTAGTTTCAGGCTTTCAGCGATTACTTTTGAGGGATCAGATCATCAAACATTAAGGTTATTTTTGTTTTTCTAGCTTCTATACAAGCTCAAGCCTAGTGGTTTTTAGAGAATCCGTATTACCTTAGTACACAATAATGGGGATCTTTGTCATGATTTCATATGAGGACTCATTGTCCACTTCTGCTCCTTTACTAATTTAATATGGAGTAATATCTTATTTTTCTATTCAACAAATGTACATGCTAACAGTAGAGTAAAGTCAATCAGCATATACTGTACGGAGCTTCAATATCACCACAGACATTAAAAACCAATTGTATTATTCTCAACGTTCTTTTGTCCAATTGCTTTACTAAAATTATACAAGAACTAAGACATTACAGCTCCGTTCAAAAAAAAATATTAGACATTGCAGCAAACAAAACTGATAATCGCAGGGCCACTTCAAGTAATACAACACGCAAAATAACTAAATTAAATTTAATATCCAGGACTGTTGAGTTATTCCCCCTTCTGACTACTTCGTAACACGGAGGGCGGCCATGTTACGATGTTGGTGTATCGTAAATTATAATGACAAAACTACTCAACTTCCATAGCTCAAAAATCAACCAACTTATCAATCGTAAGAACTGAAGAATTACTCACAGAAATAGAATTTACCTTTGCTTTCCCAAAATCAATGAGCTCAACCTCAAAGTGGAGATCATCTTCTGTCGGGAAATTGTCTGGTACTGGAACAGGACAATCTTTCTCGCCAAAATGCATCTCAGGTTTCATCTTGAACTACACAAAAGAGGTCTGAAAATGATAAACCAAACATAGAAAGGAAAATGTACCTGAACACAAGTTCAGTCCACAAGCAGAGCACATCCTTAAAACCATTAAGATTTTTTGTTACACACATCAGAAGTATGAGAGATCAACCGTCACCGTCAATTGCCTAAACATATTTGAATAACTTCAATGGTATCAACACTTTAGACTAAACTTCCTACCCTTAAGTTTCCCATGCGCCCAAAACTTGACTAATAGTATCATGCGATCTGACTCCTCCAGATAACATGTCAACTAATTAATATTCAAAAGCATGATTAGCAAATAGCCCTGGCCTACCAAGCTTCCCCGGCTACAAGTAGGCTTGACAAACGGAAAATTAGTCAGGCTGGGATGATCTCTTTAGGTAAATTATTGAGTTTGGGTGGGTAGGACCGGCCATTTTAAGTTCTGGTGTGTTCTAAGAGTGTTATCACTAGCTCAGTTTGGTTGAGTCAAGTGGTTTCAGATTTTATCAACCCCGCGTACCTGGGTATTGGTTCAATTTACGGATCGGCTGATATTGGGTCAACTTGATCATTACTATTGGGTCATTTTTGGATTGGGTGATTTGGGTTGATTCATTTAGGATTTAGATACACCAAAGTTTGGGCCAGCTATGTGAGAGGTCAATTTAGGAATCTAGCCATTTCGGTGTTCAGCTGTACACGCATTTTGTATATAATGAGAAACGTTTAACTTGGGTCATTCTTTTCTACAACTCCTTCCCGCATGTAACAAACAACAGAATGGAAAAAAAATCTGAAAGGTAACTTTAGCATTTTAAATATCAAAGTGATGGCCCATGATTTAACATTGTCGTCTACAGCATTCACTGGGCTAGAGACAATTGATAAACAGTTTACTATTCAACTACTAATTGAAAAGCTAACAAGAAATACCATGGCAACTTCACCCTTCTTCATTGTAGGTATTCCTTCCATCAATCCTAATATAAGCTTGCTTTTACCAAGAACATCCCTTAAGGGGCTTCCTTTACCTGGTAGAGGAGACGTCAATTAATTGTACATTTGTACAGCAAAGAAGATGAATATGCCAAACTTTCTATGTCCATGAGTCCATCATTAACAGAAACTAAATACATACAGAAATAATGCATTAATCCATAAATGATTTGCCACTGTCTAACAAGAATCATCATTTGAAACTGTCGATGAGAAGAACAAAAAAATAGTTAAAAAAAGAAAATGAAAATGAAAATAATAATAAGGTAAAGGAAACCGTGATAGATAGTCAATACGAGATTAAGCCGAGACGGTAAAAAAATGTGAGTATCAATATGAAATTTGGAAAAGAAAAAAATGTTAAAATCAATAAGTAAATAAAAAGAAATTAATGAAAGAGAGATGCAAAATTATGTTCTCAACTATCATGGTAAATTAACAATCATATCTGCGGAAAAGGGAAAAAACAAATTCCTATCAGGGTAAAGTATATAGCTCCATGCCTCCAACTATATAGTAGCTATAGATAGAGAAACTTGAACACTTAATGGGAAGAAGCAACATCATCAAATATACAATGATTCCAATCAATCCAAGTGCGCCTACTACCAAGCAAGTGAAAAAAACAAATGAACCATCTTCCAAACTTCGACAATTCAAATTACAACAACAGGATAATATCATCCTAGGACATATTTCATAAAGACAAGACCCAATTGCAAGATACAAGACGCTTAAACTTCTTCTGTTAAGCGCATCTACAGGACCCAAGTGCAAGAGGGAAGAAGATAATCGATAGTTTTGTCATGCTCACCACAAAGAGGACGTGAGGACGTAGAATCAAAAGCTAAAACTTCTCCTTTCAAGCATTATATTGTGTAGGAATTTTCCATTTGCTACGGGATTGATCAAAAAAAACAAGTCCAGGATTGTGGACTGTTTTCGAGAAGATTACAGGAATTCTTAAGATGAAATCCTTCAATCATGTCATAAACCTCATAGAACACAAACTTAACAAATACGACCAAAGGAATAAGGTTCTTCCCAATCATTGCGAGAAGAGCAGAATATTTTAATGATATCAGTAAGATGACAGATTAGTTCAAAAGTTTTGAAGTTGGTGGGCTACTTATTCTATCACCAATTGGTTTAAGGGTGTAACCTCACCTGACATGTGACTAGTCTGCTGCTCTTGTTCTAAGGGTCTCCTGCGAGGGACTCAACCGTGACAGCTGTTTTCTCATAAACCTTCCACGATGTTGGCTTCCATTTCTAGTGGCAAGTCTTGATGGAAACATCATAATGACGGGATCTCACACTAATTTTCAATTAAGAGGCACCAAGGGGGAGGCCAAGGTGGAGCAAGGGAAGAGAGTCAAAGGTGCAAAACGAGAAATCAGCTAAACAGATAATCTCTATAATCTCACCCACGGGATAAGCACACTCTTCGTGAGATCAAACTCAAGGCTACGTATTTCTTCAAATATAATCACAATGCATCCAAGTTTTACTCATCCAGCTTTCATAACATTTCATCAGCAAAAAAAAAGTGTGGAATGGTAGGGTAATCCAAAAACAATACTCCACATGTCAACACCCTCTAAAAAAAACATGCATCCAGTGCCTTAGTGACTAACACTACTCACCAAAGACACAAAGCACCTAGAAACGGGAAATTACAAAAGAAAATGGAAAAAATCATTTTTTCTGTTTCACGATCGATGATGTTGAAAAGGAAAAAATCATAAATCAACAAAAAAATTAACTTATGCAGATTCATATGTCCAGGAACTAGTAACTCCTACGATTACATTAGTACCTACTTCTTACTTTATTGGTCCTTACTTAGATAACCAACTGAATTAAAATACAGGAAAAAGATCACTATTTTGTTAACAATGAAGTGATGTGGCCGATAGGCCACGCACTATATCACTATTTTACCCGATCATCTTACTGGTTGACTCTGTATTCTCTTTTCCTCTTCGTCCGCTTTTTATTGACTCGTAAGAAAATGCAACCCTATCTCGAATAAAATGGTAACAAATAACTTGGCGTTATATAAATTTAAGGGGAAAAAACAGTAGGCACTCCATTGAGTCCATCCAACACTCATTTTCATCATGTCGGGCAAAATAGCATCCTCAGGTTAGGATAGCTTATGTGTCAACCTACTACTTCAAACAATGTTCCAGCAAGGTCTAGCATGGCTGAACCTAATTAGTTAACCAAAAACAACTTGATACTGCGGCCATTGATCCTCAAGTCTCCACTTATCTTCACGTAATACTAGTATATAAACTTACAATAACCAACCTAACTTAACCTAACCAGCCCTTGTTCTTCTCGACTGAAAAATGACCGAGCTAAATTGAACTCATGAACAAAATTGAACTAAACTAAACTGAATTAAGTTCAAAAAAACAAAACATTAGCCTCACTTCCAATAGAACACTATATCAAATCTAAATTCATATCTACTCGTAGTTTTGCCTCAACTACGTCCTCAATACCGCTTTCACAAAATAAATCAGCTCATAAGCCAACTAATTACGGAATTTTCCATTTGCTACCGGATTGATCAAAAAAACGAAGTCCAGGATTGTGGACTTTTTTCTAGAAGATTACAGGAATTCTTAAGTTTTGAAATCCTTCAATCGTGTCATAAACCCCATAGAACACAAATTTAACAAATACGACTAAAGGAATAAGATTCCTCCCAATCATTGCAAAAAGAGCAGAATATTTTAATGATAATTGTTCAGATCTTTTTGCAAGTACGTAGGGGGGAATTCTCCGACATACATAAGATGACAGATTAGTTTAAAAGTTTTGAAGTTGGTGGGCTACTTATTCTATCACCAATTGGTTTTAGGGCGTAACCTCGCCTGACATGTAAGTTGTAACTAGTCTGCTGCTCTTGTTTCTAAGGACCTCATGCGAGGGGCTCAGCCGTGAAAGCTGTTTTCTCATACACCTTCCACGATATTGGCTTCCATTTCTAGTGGCAAGTCTTACTGGAAACATCACAATGATGGGATCTCACACTAATTTTCAGTTAAGAGGCACCAAGGGGAAGGCCAGGGTAGAGCAAGGCAAGAGAGTCAAAGATGCAATACGAGAAATCAGCTAAACAGATCATCTCTATAATTTCACCCACGGGATAAGCACACTCTTCGTGAGATCAAACTTAAGGCTATATATTGCTCCAAATACAACCAAAATGCATCCAAGTTTTACTCATCCAGCTTTAATAACATTTCATCAGCAAAAAAAGTGTGCAATGGTAGGATAATCCAAAAAAACTACTCCACGTGTCAACACCCCCTAGAAAACCGTGCATCCAGTGCCTTAATGACTAACACTACCCACCAAAGACACAAAGCACCTAAAAATGGGAAATTACAAAAGAAAATGGAATGCCTCATGTGACACTTACAACATTTTTTCTGTTTCACGATGGATGATGTTGATAAGGAAAAAATCATAGATCAGCGAAAAAATAAACTTATGCAGATTCATACGTCCAGGAACTAGTAACTCCTAGGATTGCATTAGTACCTACTTCTTACTTTATTGGCCATTACTTAGATAACCAACTGAATTAAAATACAGGAATAATATACTTGTACTATTTTGTTTAACAAGGAAGTGATGTGGCAGATAGGCCATGCACTATATCACTATTTTACCCGATCATCTTACTGGTGGACTCATTATAATTTCCACTTCATCTACTTTCTGTTGACTCGTGAGAAAATGAAACCCTATCTCGAATAAAATGGTAGCAAATAACTAGCGCTCTCTATAAATTTTAAGGGGAAAAAAACAGTAGACACTCCATTGAGCCCATCCAACACTCATTTTCATCATATCGGGCAAAATATCATCATGAGGTTAGGATAGCTTATATGTCGACCTACTACTTCAAACATTTCTCCAGCACGGTCTAATATGGCTGAACCTAATTAGTTAACCAAAAACAACTTGATATTACGGCCATTGATCCTCAAGTCTCCACTTATCTTCGCGTAATCCTAGTATATAAACTTACAATAACCAACCTAACTTGACCTAATCAGGCCTTGCTCTTCTCGACTGAAAATGACTGAGCTAAACTGAGATCGCGAACAAAATTGAACCAAACTAAACTGAATTCAAGTTCAAAAGAACAAAGCATTAGCCTCACTTCCAATAGAAGACTATATCAAATCTAAATTCATATCTACTCGTAGTTTTGCCTTATCTACGTCCTCAATATCGCTTCCACAAGATAAACCAACTCATAAGCGAACTAATTACGAAATGATACAATACATTGCAGAAGTAATTAAATAAATTTAAACATGAGATCGACTATAACAAAACCGAAAAACGAACCTCCGAACTCCTTCTTCGTGGACCGAACCACATATCCTTCCAATGTCCTGACAGTGAAGTGATAAATCACCTACAACATTTCTCGCAACAATTAACATTACTAATTTCTCACAAATTAACGAAAATTAAGCAAATAACACAACATTAACACAACATGTTAATCATAATTAAGACATCAATTAATCATATAATACCTGATCACCATCAGAAGGTGAAGCATCACCTCCACCAGGTCTTACTTCAGCTTTGAGTAATCCACCTGGAACAACTTTCAATCGCCTGTAATAAAATCACAAAATTAAGCTAATTATTCACTTAATTACATAATTAATGAAGCACTCACTCCATCTCGATCATATATTTATTTTATATTCTTTGTGAAGCGTAATTCAACTAAATGTAAACAAATGAGCGGGATGAAGAGAGTATAAGTTCAATAAAATTGATCAACCTTTTATCATCTTCGGAAAGTTGTTTCTTCTTCGGAAGCATTGCATTGTGATCGTCGACTTCAGAGACCGCCATTGCGATCAAATTATGAAGGAATTGAGTGTGATTTTGATTACAGCTTAGTTGATTGATTTAATGTGTGGTGAAATTCGCGGGAATTTCTACGGAGATTACAATGCGGAAGAACCCTAATTTTGTGGAAAATGGGGGGAAATGAAGGATTCGTTAATTTTGATTTAATTTGTGTTAAATATTTTTTTTTTTTGGTAAAATTTGAGTTAAATATTTTGATGATGAGTGATTAGTCTGCAGATTAGTGGAGTATGGAAGCTTCGATTAAGTGGGGGTTGGCCACTTAACACACCGGAATTTTCAATAACAAACTGCACATTTAATTTTGCGGGTAAGGTGGTGTCAGTTATGCCTTATGACTCGACTCGGGTTTAGATCTCGTTAACATTAAATTTGTTGTTATTTGTAAGTTTGAATGGAAGCGGAGGAGTGGAGCAAGGACTCGAGGAGGTCGTAAGAGTTACACTTGGAGCGTAATTTATGGACGAGTGAGAGGTTATAGTGGCGGTATTACGAAAATTTATTGAATAAGCATAAGAGGTTTGGTCGATGCTCGGAACTTTGGATTCTAAACGCACGACTTTGGGTGTCGTATCCAATCCCCTCCTCAGCTTATAAGAGTTTTTGGTTGGGGGAGCGACTGAGCGGTGGGAAAATAGAACGATGTGAGAAACTGAGAAAGTGGGATTACGAAATACCCGCTACCCATACTCCCTTCCCATGTTTTGCAAGGTTCCGCTAGTGCTAAATTAGCATTCAAATTTGTTCGTTTTCTATTCCATTAACTATTATCCTCTGTCTATCAAAGTTGGTTCGTGTGACTAGTAAGGGTCCATCAATTAAATTGTCTTCAATACCCGGAGGAGATTGCCTCAACTGTCGGTAGGATATACTCCTGGTCGAGGGAAGATAATATTTCCTCCTTACAAAAAACTAGCAGTGTTGTAAAGTATAATATTCGACATTTGTATTTATCTAACCAATTGTTGAAATTTGCACACTAAGGCTCTATTCTTTTCAGTTTAATTTCAACTCATTACAGCTTAGCTAAGTTCTTTTTATTTCGGTTCGATACAGCTGCAATTGGTTCTATTAAGCTCATTTATTCACAAAATCAACTCTTACTTCAACTTCATTCACCTTGTTCAATTCAGTTTAGTTCAAGTACTTCCTTTAATTCAGTTCAACTTATTTAAACCAGGAAGAGTAGGGCCTAACTCTAGCCAAAATGTGCACAGAGTAAAGGCCACTACCCGATCTCTTAAGAATGAACAAAATTACAAAACTGGATAATCGAATTAATTTTTAAATCAATCCTAGTTAAATATATTTCAATAGCATTTTTGGTTTGAATCTAGAACTAAACTACTTTTGAATTGGTTAAGCAATGTTTTACAACGTATAACCAAAACCAGGTTAATCAAAACCAGATTTTAGATTTTGACTGTAGTTTCAAATTTTAGTACTTCTTTAGACTTTAGTTCTTGCTACAACTATATTTTTTTTAAGTAGTACGTAGTAACTCTGTTTAAAATCGAATTATCTTGTTTTGATTTTATAACACTCAAAACCAATTTTCAATTAAGTTCAAAATCTCCGGGTTTCAATTTTGTTATCCCACCCGACTGATCCGAGTACCGTATTGGTTTGGATTCAATTAATCATGTTTAATTTTCCAAATTAGTCTAACAAGCTGCAATTAGGAAAGTTATCACAACCACAATCCACCAACGAGACAAGTAGACAACCATTCCAACCTGGTTTGTGAAAATACAAATAATTAGAAAAAAATTATAAAATTAATTCCCAAATTTTATCGTAAAAAAAAAAATCATAAAAGTTTTCATAATTTTGATCTCCCCTATAAATAACACCGTAAAAAATAAATACTTTATATATACGGCGCTACCAACCAGACAACCATTCCAATTTGATCGATAAAAATACAAATAATTGAAGAAAAATTATAAAATGAAATTCATAACATTATTGTTAAAAAAATAGATTTACTTCCATAACTTCAATTTTCCATTATACCATAAAAATAGATATTTATATAAACCGCACATTGCACGGGATTTTAATACTAGTTTGGTGAAAAATACAACACAAATTCTTGTTTCAGACCGTCACTTTTAGTCTGAAATAATAAGACGGGATTTTGTAACCATTTTACCACCAAATGTAACCACGATAGTATGGTCAATCTTACAGCTTATGATAAGCTGTTTGTAAATAATGGTTACATTTGGCTGTAAAATGGTTACAAAATACCGTCTTATTATTTCAGACCAAAAATGTGGTCTGAAGCAAGACCAACTGAAAATACAAAATGGGCGGCTAATTTGACAAAAAGGTGAAAAATTCAAAAACATTCCCGCCATTTGACACCTTTACACAGTACTCTTCACACCTTCCTATCCCGCCTACTCCCTCCTCAAAACACCATCACTCCACCACTCTCTTCCTCTCCCTCCAAATCCCTCACCTCTTTCTCTCTCTACATTTCTCAGCATCAATGGAAATCCACAACTCCCAATCAATCATCCACGACATCAATTCCCGAGAACTCCGCGGTTTCAAAGGTAACACGTCTTTGTCTAGTGGTTAAGACGGAGGTATTTTGATTCGTAGATTTTTCCGTATGCCGTATGCGATCTTAATTAGTCCGTCAATTTGTTTACATTTGACACTGATTGCACACTTTACCTAACAGTCTTAGCGACTTAGCCTAGTGATTAAGACGGAGTTACCCTAAACCCTAATTAGTCCGTCAATTGTTTACATTTGACACCGATTTTACACTGTACCTAACAGTCTTAGCCTAGTGATTAGGACGGAGTTATTGTGATTTGTAGATTTTGCGGTATGCGATCTTAATTTATCCGTCAATTGTTTACATTTGACACCGATTGCACACTGTACATAGCAGTCTTAGCGTAATGATTAGGACGGATGTATTGTGATTTGTAATGACGCCGAAAATTAATCAGTTCAAAAATTTGTTGATATTTGATTTCGATTTATTTTGTTCAGGTCGAAAGCGGCCTTGTTTTACGTACAACAGTTCATTTGATCCTCGAAGTGATGAAGCTAGTTGTAGCCGAGGACTGTCCAGCTTACATGATGGGTATCCGACTCCGCCTCTTGCCGTCTCTTTTGCTAAGGTTTAGTATCTTTTTCTGATTTTGTACTCGTTTCGTCTCAATAAGTTGTTTATGTTTGATTAAAATACTATTAAAATACATTTTTCTGCTAAGGTTTGTATTTTTGTTGAAATTAGGGTATGGTTCAATATGTCTTTCTAATTGTTTACTCCCTTCGTCCCAATAACTAGTTTACCTTTGATTAAAATACGTCTTGTACAAAAATAACTAAACAATTGTCTGGGATTAAGAGATGGGTGTGAGTTTGTATTGATTTTTCTCTGATAAATTAGGGTAAGGTAGTGGGGAATTGTGGTAATTGGTGATTGATTTGGAATGACTCAATTGAAGCTGGAGTTTACCGGGTTTTTGTAATTAGGGTTTCGTCAGTTAGTTCATAGTGTGTAATGTTTGCAGGCAATTGGGAATGCACATATTCCGAAAGACTCAAATTGTAGCTGGATTTTACTGGGTTTTAGTAATTAGGGTTTGGTCATTTAGTTGATAGTGTGTAATGTTTGCAGACATTTGGGAATGGACATATTTGGAACGACTCAAATTGTAGCTGGATTTTACCAGGTTTTAGTAATTAGGGTTTGGTTATTTAGCTGACAGTGTGTAATGTTTGCAGACAATTGGGAATGCGCATATATTGGGAGTGACAGATGAGGAAGGGTATTTGAAATTATACGATACTCGATCAAAGCTCAAGCCTTCAGCAACCAACCAAGAAAATGCAGGTACCCTTTTACAGTGATTTTTCGGAATTATTGAAGTTTTGGATTTCAGGTGGAAATTAATGTGATTGAGCTAATGGGAGTTGGGTTTTGTTGTGTATGTTTGATGGTTTCAGAGAAAGCCATTGTTTCAAGCTGGATTGCGCACAATAATTCGGTTTATGATATGTGTTGGACCAAGGTATTGTCATGCTGTACTAATCCTTGCTTCAGAAGTTCAGAGGTTATTAGTACTGTCGTGTTGCTAAATAGTTTACGATAAATCATAGATTAGAAGACGGAACTTTGGTGATAAGTATGTTTCATTGATTCTATTTGATCCGAAATCTTAATTTAGGAAGGCATATCGATTAGAGGGACACATTGAATTGACATGATTGAACTTTTTGTGTGCAGGATGATGCTACAATTTTGACAGCGTCAGCCGATCATCTAGTAAGTCACTAATATCCTTCGAACTTTGGCATATGAGGTGAAAGGAGCGTAGCAATGAGGCTAGTTATTCATTTTGAAAAGCCTTGGGTGATTAAAAACGACTTTTGTAGGCGAAGTGGTGCCCATCAAAACACTGCAAATTGTAACACAAGGCTTAAAATTTTACATATATAAGATTAGAGCGCGTACTTTTGATTTTGATGAAAATAAACCTTTTGAGTTTTCTCATACACTTATACAATGTGATGGTCTCACAATAGATGCAAGATTAGTTGACAAAACACGAAATGAGATGCTGAGCTGCGTAGGTGCAATAAGGGTGAACGGATAGTAGGTGCTGTAGGGGTTAACTTATTACGTTACAAAAGTAGTTCTAACAGGCTCCCTTATTTCCTGGCAGGTTAAGGTATGGGACGTAGAGCAAAAGAAATGCACTGGCGTGTTAAAAGGTCATACTGGTAGTGTCAAATCTATTTGCTCCCACCCTACAAATACTGGTAAGCGAAGATATTGGTCATTGTGTCCTGTCTTTAGTTGCTTATGTACTATGATATCTTGAATGGTCTTTGAGTAATAATCGTTGGTCTTTAATGTGGAATAGATATCATTGTATCTGGCTCAAGAGATGGGTCTTTTGCACTATGGGACCTGAGATGTAAGCATCAAAACGAGTCATGGATAATGTAAGTGGATTTATACTGGTTTCTCTGCGTGAATATTTTTGCCGAAACATCTGTGAGAAGTATGGAGTAACTGGTTTGATCACTTGTTGTAGGCCAACTGAACAGGTAAACGGAGCTCATACCTCAGCTAAGAGAAAACGATTTGTAAAGGGAAAGGTTTGTAATCTCTCAGAAAAAGTCATGTATTTCTGTAGTAAATTGCTGTTACATTCGGTCTAAACAAATTTTCATGATTTCAGGCAGCCTCAATGACTGTTACTTCAGTTCTTTATCTTAAAGATGAAGTCTCCGTCGCCACAGCTGGAGCATTTGACAGGTACTTTCAGTATTGCTGTAAGCAATTAATATCCTTAGAGATGGTCTCATGAGAACTCGTGTTCTCTAATTTGACCGTTGTATGTAAATGTTCTGTTTCTTTCCTGCATTGATGTGGTTTTGAATTCTTCTTGGTTCCGTGCAGCACTATAAAGTTCTGGGACACCAGAAACCTGCGAAAACGTGCTACCCATGCTTCTCCTCAGCAGGAACCTACGACAGATACAGTTAATTCTTTTCTCATTTCTGTTCATTGCCCTTCTGCACATTCTCGGTTGAAACATCACATATTGTCATCCATTTTTCCTCCATTAAACCGTATCGCATTTTGCAGAACGGAAGAGCACACGGTGTAACCAGCTTATCCCAAGATCTAAATGGACTGCTGATTTCTGCTTCTTGTACAGATAACAGGTATTCATAAAGCTGATTGTCACCGAATCATACTCCGAGCATTTCCTTGATTTTATCATTAAATTATTGTGATTGTTTTTCTTCCAGAATATATCTGTATAATGTTCTTAACCTCGACAAAGGTCCGATCAGCTCCTTTACCGGCAGTCAAATTGGATCATTTTTTGTGAAGGTAAAGCATCCAACTGCGCATGTCCAAATTCCAACTGCCTGAAATTTATGCTTTAACCAATTTTTTTACTTAATTTTGTTTGGTATTTTTCGCAGGCTTCAATCAGCCCTGATGCGACTCATTTACTGAGTGGTTCTAGAGACGGAAATGCATACATATGGCAGGTTTAAACTCGATCTCAGTTTCGCTTGCACTTCAGCTTGTTTTCCCTATTAATAAGTATCTGGACTTAAAAATGCTCTTTTGTACCAGGTAAACAACCCTCACCGAGATCCAATGGTTTTGGCAAACCATGAAAAAGAAGTTACTGCAGTTGACTGGTATTTCTTCGATCTTCAGTTAGATTTGAACTGAATTTTCTTTATCCAATAAAATGTGAATCTATTGTACTCCACATTGACAAAACGACATTCTACGTCTTCCACAGGAACCTGCATCAGCCAGAGATGATCGCCACCGCTTCAGACGATTACACAGTGAGTACCACTTGAAATGCCACCATTGAATACAAAATCATGACTTTCTATTCATTTCCGAAGCTCGCTGACTGAAATGAGACTAACCCAAATCCTTATCTGTTCCTCGTTTTCATACAAGTGTTTTCCAAAACATACTAAATTCCATGCACACATACTGCCATATTTACCATAAAAATAATCAGTATGCAGATATTCAATCATTCTCTTGTTTTTCAGGTTCGTTTCTGGAACGTCCATGGCAGATTTGGCTTGTCACCAGGATATCCCTGTGTTCGTCGGAAAGTTACTGCAGATCCTATAACCGACCTTAACAAAGAAAGTCCAAGCCATTCAAGTCATACTGAAGAAGTCGAAGATGTAAGCTGTCAAGACGTGTTGAAAACACCTGAATGTAGCACAGCCTATCAATCCCGAAAGCATGGATTACTATCAGGTGTTAACTTAAACGAAGCCTTCGACAGAACTCCAGAATCTGCAACCAGAAGCCCTTCTTCTGTCCTAACTCCTCCATCTTCTCTGAAGAAGAAAACAATTCGAGACTATTTTGTAGTATGCTAGTCAAATCTATCGAGATCAGCAGATAACTAACATTGTACAGGTCTTCATAAATATTATTATACATCTGTGATTCAAATACCTTGCACAGTCCAAATGCTCAACTTTTGTTTTGTCTGATTTTCATTGGTGAAAGAAAGCTTGATGGTTGTTCTCGATTTTCTTCATTCTTCGCGTACATTACAGTACAGAAAACGAGAATTCTAATGTTTGCATTCTGTACAGAGGCAGTGATATCTTCTGAAATTGTTTACAGTTGCAGAATCAGATCCGTCTTTGCAGGTTAAGGAAAATCGTTAAAAACTAGGCTTTCGAACACTGACTGCACAGCTTTCTGGATCAATTATTTACGGTCTAGAATGATACACTTTTAGAAAGGTATTCCAAATTATTACTTCTCGTAAGCTCCCATGGCCGAGGTGCCTTGGGAGGCCTTAAAATTTTGATGATGATGACAACAATGCATATAAATTTGACGAAGAATATTTGAATAGCTAGGGTCATTATAGGCGCCCATGGCCTAGGCATTGCTCGATCATTGCTGCCAATGGGGGCGGGAATGTTCCCATGATCCCAAGGGACGACTCCTAAAGCATAGAAAATAATTTTAATTGCGATCATTATAATAAAACTAGTACTCATTAAACAAGAGTTAATCTAACATTAAAAGCACGCAAAATCTAGTAAAAGAAAAGGTCAAGACATGGCAAAGTCACAAGCGTATAAAAATATCACTTATCAAGCATCGAACCTAAAAACACTTTGGGCCTTTTACTAGTTAACCAATGGACTTGTCTGGATTAGAATAATCAACATGTTTCTCGACATCCACAAATATTTAATGAATTTCCTAATTTACCCCTCGTTCCAGCCTCCTCTTTCTAAGCTTCATTTTATTAAAAATTTCAATATTCTTTCTTAAATCACCCAAAAAGATAAAACCGCTTTGCAAGCTTTTAAATTTCTGTCACCTCCGCTTCAATTCTAACATTTCCGTCACCAAATTCAAATAATCAACGACATAGTTAATCAGAACTAGTTTGAAATTTCTACTTGTGTAATTAATTAATAAATTTAAGTGATTTATAATAAGACGGTCTATTGTTATTTATTTTTTAAAAATAAATAGAAAAAATATGTCGAAAAAATGACCAGACCCAATAAAAACCCGGCTAATCCAAGTCTACCTCATCGGCTCGGGCCATATAATCACCTAGGCTAAGACGCCGCCGTAACAAATAAAACCGTCTTATTATAAAACAACTAGTTTAGAATCCGTGCAAGTTGCACGGGCATGTATAGATGAAAATTTTCAATTCTATGTTATCATTGTAGTAAATTAGTAATAAAAGCTAAGTATATAACATTTTACATAAATGATCCACTTTAGATTAAAATTAAAATATTGCTTAACCATAAACTGATTTAATAATGATATGCAAGATTCTCTTATAAAAAGAGAAAGCTATATTATTTTCAGGACCGCCTCATAAAAATTGGCATGTATATACACCTGCTTCCAAAATTAAAACGATAAAAAAAGATTATGTGTGCTCTACGCCTGTTAAAACATGACTCGGCCCGTAATCTAGACCGACCCAACTCGATTTGATCCGATTTTTCAGGGTCAAAGACCCATAAATCTTGACCCACAACCCGAAATGACCCGAACCCAAATTAAAATAACCTGTTATTTTATGGTTGAAATTCGAACTGACCCATTCGACCCAATGGTTTGAAGATAAATAAGAATATTATTAAATATTAATATTTTTATATTATGTTTGGAATAGTGAATATAATTTTAAGATTTAATTAAAAAAATAACTTAAATGTCAATTTTATATAGTTTTTAAATTATTAAATCATAAAATAATTATGAAAATAATGAATATAATAATATTATTAATATAAGATGATACTATAAAAGATGTCATAAACTTTTCTCAAACCCGTATTTTGACCCCGGTCTGTTCCGATACCCATATAACCGACCCGTATATGTATGACCAACCCGAGACTCGCCTCCCCAACCCGTTTGACAGGCTTAAGAGTGCATAATTAATAATCTCTTACCCATATATGAAAAAAACTATACCAACTTAATCATACATGTATTAGTTTTGTCATTAACCTTATCATAATATTTAAGACCGTCTTAATTTAAGTCGACTCTCACAACACATTATAATAGAGGAAAACGGAAAAAGGGTTGTGAAGTGTCTTAAGTTAAGACGGTATTAAGCAAGCCATATTCTCAAAAATTAAACTCCATTTTTGACATTAAAGAACAAAGTTTCATGCCATTTGTCGATCCAATTTAACACAAAATATTGAAAAAAAATATAAAAGTTGCCAGAAATATGTAGCAGTTAAGAAAAAGTAGGATACGTAAATTACATGCACTACAGTCAATGAATTCAATAAGCACCAAAAGTAATTTTTTACCCTAAACTCTGTGAAATTATATTACAAAGTACAAAATTTATTAAAAGCTCGGCATGAAGTAGATTATTCATATGATGTAGTTGAAGGGTTTAACTAGTTGCTCATAAACTAATTTTAGTCATACTAACATAAACCTTTAATTAACTCTTTAATTAACATGTTAAAACGATCTTATGCATGCTAATAATGCGGAAATAAGGAGAGTATTTGAACCCTTACACACGGTCCAAATGTTTAGCAAGGATGATCCTCCGAGTACCCAAAATAGAATACCTCCTTTGGATGCACCAAGACAACCCTTAACCAACCGAGATCTTGAACAAGCTAGCACAAAACCGGTTTCTCCTTAAACTTATTCTAATCTCTCTAATTAGAATAATATTTGAATACTACTTTTAGTATAATTTTATTATCTTATAATAATATATTGGAGGTTGTATAATCTCTTCTTTACTTAGTAGAATTTCGGCCAAGAGGAGAAGAAGAGCAAGAACTAGAATGAGTATGACATATATCTCACATATATATCAAGCATGCTTTAATAAGATAATCATATTTTCATAAGCATGCTCATGGGGGAAAGGGGAGCCGGCTTAGGGAGCCTTAATGGGAGACAAGTTCTCTTCTCAAGGCATATAGGTTGGCTTAGTAGTGTGTGTTCTCTAGGCAACACATTAAACATAATGATTAAGGGTGTATTTAACAATTAAAACACCTCACACCCACCTTCACCATAACCGGCTATTAAGTCCATAAAATGGACTTAATTTTACAATTTTGTCAATTGTATAACTTGTATAAAATGTGACATCTAATATGTAACAAGGCAATACAATATAATTATCTTTATATAAATATTTATCATATAAATATTATTTTTATCAATTGACAAGTAATTCGAAATTACAATTGTAAAATGATTATTTATAATTATCGTCAATACGATTTACAACCTTTGTAATAATTATAACCCAATTCATTCTAATTACGATATTATAAAATATCGTTTAATGTTTAACAATTGATACGTTTCAATTTTAAACATAAATCTTACATTAAGATTTAACCTCTAATTTCTCGATATACGAGTTTAAGGAATATGATCAAATCGTATCAATATACATTTGATCATTCTATCAATTAAGGGAATTGTCCTAAAGGTGTGACCTAAAGGGATCAACTGACCACCACCGTCATACGACAGTAATGTCAAACTCTAGCTAGCCAATCATTACCGATTAATGTTGGTCAGTTGACTAATAATTCGTATCATCCCTTGCGCATTCTTGTTATGAGATTTAATTACGTGATCGCACTATTGTTGATGACACATTTCCCAACAGTAGTATCATCAGTTCTAATTGTATAGTTTCGGAATTTTAAAATAAATTTTCCGAGTTTTGTTTTAAAGACTATAAATTTTATTATAAAGTATCTAAGTTTGTCATTTAAATATTATGCTAAAAAAATTACAATATATCTCAAAAATATTACATATAAGATCAATTAAATTTGCTTTTGACGGAAAAAAAATTAAAATGTAACTGATAAACTTTGAAAAAACACGGAAAAATACACATAATCTCAATTAAAAATAAGAAATTAAAAGTTATGCCTGAAGCAGTACATCTGATGTATCTTCCTTTTTTCCCGAAGTTGAGTGACAAAATCATATTAAAACCTACAATTCACATTTATAAGTAAAAATACTAATTAAATTCGTTGATAAAAGTTATGATGAATAAATACCTTGAAAAAATCTACACCGTTTTGAAAAGGTATAACATGATATATATATGGATAATATTTGTATAAATGAACTTAGCGGGATGAAGAAAATAAACTTACATTAAAATTAAAAATATATTTGCAGAATTTGATGTATGAGTAACTTGAGAGTATTACATTAAAACCTACAGAATTTGTGTTTTGGGGAAATATAATCTTGAAAAATGACAGAATAGTTTTTTTTTAAGGAAAGTAATAATCTAAAATGACCATATTTAAAGAAATATTTGCATGTATCTTTAGGGCCTGGGTTAGGCGGAAAAAAATTCACAGTAGCGTGACACGTGTCAAGTTTAATGGATAGCGGTTGTTCTTTTATACTTATATACTAGCTTAGAACCCGTGCAAATTGCACGGAAATGAATAATTGAGTAGTTTGTAGTTCTATATAGATAAATTTTTAAAATGTATAAAAAATCAAAAAATAGTGTTGTCAATAGGTTAAAATAGTCATTCACAATTCGTTATTTGTAAAAATACATCAGTTTAAAATACTGAGACATTTATATAAATAGAATAACTCACATGACTATATTGTATGTTATATATTAGAAGTTGTGTCGAAGATTTACTTGACTTATAAATAGTACCGACAAAAGAAAATTATAAAATTAGTTGTATTATTTATATACTGAAAAGAATCTGACCTTTATAATGAATCATTTTAGTTTAGATTTATTTATAAAGAGTTTTATGTGAAAGAATCTGAACTTCTTTATAAGAAGATTGATTTAAAAAAATTATAATAACACTACTTAAGTATGGTATATATAAGCTCAGTTAAATTTTAATTTTGACATTAAAAAATTTAAATATAAATCAAATACTATAAAAGCTCAAAAAATAAAAATAAACATATACCCCATTAGATTTATTATAATTGTAAATTGTTCTTATAGAACAGGTTGTATAGTAGTATTTCTGATAATATTTGATCAATACACATTTCACATTTCACATTTTACTCTTAAACTATTTACCAACGTCAACACATACACAATAAATCATAATTGTATGAATTCTATTATATGCATGTATCATCATAATATTTCGATCGATAATTTTGACTAAAATATACATAACCAATTAAAAGATGATAAATGTCAAATCCACATACTTCCAACCCATTTTTATATAGATAAAATATGTAAAACGATCTTATACAAATAATAGTTTAGCACATGTGCAAAAATGCACGGATATATGTAAATAATATTCATAATTAAGTTTTAAACCTGTATACTATTAAATGAGATTAGTCGGAAGGTAAAACTTTTTTTATAAACGATATTACATAGAAATATATATTCCGAAATTAACCTTAATGAATGACACGATGTAATTGACAAATAAAAAAAAATTATTACGTACTCAATTGCTAATTAGCTAATTTTATGGTTTAGAGCAAATGATTCTTTCTAGTCATTATAATAATCAAAATATTTAAATAATCTATTTTTTTCGTTTTGTGTTTTAATACAATAATTTCGTCATTCAAAGATGATCTCTTATCGCGTATGGATCATGAAAGAACTCTATTAGTTCTGTAGCATGCATTACACTACACCAAAGCCAAAAAGTTGGAAAAAATTTATGATTAGTTTTCACAAAATATTAATGTAAATTGAATATGATTAAAATATTATTTTAAAAATATTTTTACTTTTTTAAAAAAAATTAATTAAAAAAACATTAGAAATTTTTCTTAACCCGTTTTATAAACCTAAAGTCCTAAACCGGTTCATAACCCGTATGAACCGACCCGCATTCTGGCCCAATCCGTTTGATAGATATATGCATAATATATACACCATCAGATAACTTCTTCAAGTCCCCTAACTTCACGGCGTTAAAAATACTGAGACATTTTCATAGTCTCAACAATCAGCAATATTAATTCATTATCTTATTAAATTTATTAAATATTGTGTATACATTAATATATGTACTCTTTTATAAAAAAATTAAAAATTATCTTTTATTGATTGGTTATTTAAATATTATTTGCCGTTTTTTTCAAGTGTATTTCTTTGATTGATTATTTAAAGATTAATTGCCGTTTTTTTCAGGTGTATTTTTTTGATTGTTTATTAATAATTATAGAAATATTTTTTTCCGTATTTAATATAGATTGGAAGAAAATGAAATTCACCAGATTAGTTGCCGTATTTTTCTGTGTATTTTATAATAATAATTATCTAAATATTCGATTCCAAAGTTAATATAGATGGGAAGGAAAAATAAATTTATCAGATTAGTTACCGATTTTTAGTTTATTATATGGATTAATTATTAAAGCATATCCAAAGAATAATTTACAATATTTTGTATATATATTAGTGATGTGAGAATATTTTTTCCAAGATTTTGTATACATTAATTAGTGAGAATATTTTTTCCAAAATTTAATCGAATCATTGGAATTTGGGCGGAAAAATTTTTAATGTGAGAGTGACACGTGTCTAATTAATGTATGGTAGTTCTTCTTATATACTTTTATATAGATAGATATAGATAGATTTGTGGAAATCGAGCCATTTAATCACCTCAGAAGCCGTCATAACCATATTTCGTAACACATAAAACCGTCTTATAAAACAATTTTCGGGACTAAAACAGTGGGTATTTAAAGCATACGGAGTAAATCATTATAGCGTGGTAGTTAAGCAGTGAGCGCAGTCGAAGAACAAGCGAAAAACAAGAGTTTTGTAGAGAGAGAGGAAGAGCGAAAATGTCAGGAACACAAGAAGAAGACAAGAAGCCTGGAGATCAATCTGCTCATATCAATCTCAAAGTCAAGGGCCAGGTTTGATTGTTTTTCTTCTTTTAATTTAGGGTTTTCTTAAGTAGGTTTTTTTTTGCATAAGTTGTTATTTTGATTTGTTTCGGCCTTTTCGGGTATAGTCTGGTGACGTTATCTCATTTTCCGTTATTTGTTTTTTTGTTTGGTGTTTTTTTAAGTTGTTAATTTGATTTATTTTCGGTATAATCGGGTGACGTTATCTCATTTTCCGTTATTTATTTCGTTGTTAGGTGTTTGTTTAGGTTGTTAATTTGATTTTCTCATTACTTGTGTAATTTTTACTGTACTTGTGTAATTTTTACTGTTTGTTTTGATGGTAATTTGTTGCGGTATGACCCATAAACCCTAGAATTTTATGTTTGTAAGTACTCTTTTTGTCCCAATCAGTTGTTTACCTTATTCATTTTCATTGGGAGAAGTATTTTAGTCAAAGGTAAACAAATGATGAGGACGGAGGGACTAATAAGATTTCTTATTTGATGGTAATATGACCCATAAACCCTAGAATTTGATGTTGGTAAGTACTCTTTTCGTCCCAATCAGTTGATTACCTTGTTCATTTTCATTGGGAGAAGTATTTTAATCAAAACTAAACAAATGATGATGAAGGAGGGAGTAATAAGATTTCTTATTTGATTGTAATTTGTTGCGGTATGACCCATAAACCCTAGAAATTTATGTTGGTAAGTACTCCTTTCATCTCGATCATTTGTTTACTTTTATATTCATTGGGATTCATTGGGAGGAGTATTTTAATGAAAGGTAAATAAATGACTAGGACGGAGTGAGTAGTAAAAATTTTCATTTGTTTCATTTACATGCGTTTATTTTGAATGGACATATGGAAGTGAATGGAGGGAGTATAGTTTAATACACATGCGAATGAGGAATTTGGTATGATTGTGGGTGCTGGGTACTCGTGTTTCCGTTTAGATTATTTTGAACAAACGTATGGAATGAATGAAGGTAATATAATCTATTATAGGGATTGGGATTTATTTGATTGTGGCATAATATGTGTTTGATTAGATGATTTTGGACAAACGTATGAATTTTTGATGTGATTTAGGGATATCTTGGGTTTGCTCATGTTATTTTGAACGAACGCATGGAGATGAATGAAGGAAATATAATTTAATTAGCGATTTTTGGGATTTTTCAAAAGTTTGAATGGGGTGCTAGTCTTAAGGAAGTCACTGTGACTGTTTGTGTGAAGTCGAGTCTTGAGTTTGTATGGGGATTTGCTGCAACTTTTTGTTACCAGGATGTTTGTTGTGGAAGCGAGGAGTTTATTGATTGAAGGTTGTGGTATGGTTAGTGTATGCTGAAGTTACTGCGATGAGAGTTTCTTTAATCTATTAATGGTGTGATAGACTCTCAATTACTGGTGACAATTTATGGTCTTAGGCTCTTTTGAAAAGATTACGGTTGTAGACTCATAGTTTTGATAGAAATGAATGGTGGACTCTATTGTTCGGTTGTTCTACGGTGTGACTTCAAGTATGGATTTTAGATGGGGAACTGTTGTCCGAAAGACCGAAACATGTTGGTCATGGAAGCGAACACTGTCAGTTGTGTTTGCATTTGGGGTTTAATTCCTGTCGTCATCCTCATCCTCGTCCTGTTTACTCTACTTTTCTATTGGTGGACATTGGTTTGAATCATTTGTTTCTCCCCATACGTTTTCAGAGAACCCATCCTCGTCCCATTTACTCTACTTTTCTATTGGTGGACATTGGTTTGAATCATTTGTTTCTCCCCATACGTTTTCAGAGAACCTTGTGTATGTCTACGTGGGATATTAGGTTCAAATTTCCCCTGATTTTATGCGGTATCTTAGATGTTAGAAAAGATTATGTGTATACAGTACGGCACAGATGAACCTTAGCATATTTTAGTATTTGGTTTTGAGCAAGGAGAAAACTGAGTTTGTACATCCGTTTTTCATTCTGTTTGAGGTTGGATTGATGGTTTATCAGAATTCAGAAAGATAATGGATAATTTTAATCCGAACTATTCAAAACTCAAAGGGGAATGCTTCTCGAGTGTTGATGTTGCAATTCTGTTTTGCGGCGAGTGTCAGTTATGTTGTGAATGTTTGGATGTAATTGTTCTTGTGACACCAGACGGAATAGCAAAACCAGGTCTTATATGCGAGAGGGATTTCAACATCAGTAACTAAGACACTTAGAGCATTTTCAAATGTGTTTTGGTACATTCTTCTGTGTTGCTCTTACTGTCGACGACTGTAGTTTACTCGATAGTTTGTTAAAATTTATATCTGACATAGCGACATTTGGTGGCGTTTCTGCATATTTTTTATAATAATTTTCTCACAATGTATGACTGTCTGTATGCTACTAAAGCAGACAATATTGTTTATGCATGTTTTTATGGTTAATATGTTTTGATTTGTTTTAAGGATGGCAATGAGGTTTTCTTCAAAATTAAGAGGTCTACCCAACTGAAGAAGTTGATGAATGCTTACTGTGACCGACAGTCTGTGGATATCAACTCCATTGCATTCTTATTTGATGGGCGCCGACTTCGTGTTGATCAGACTCCTGACGAGGTTTCTTTCTCTCGCTCCCCCTCTGATTCACTTGCATACTGTCTTTCTTTACCTGGGTACAAATGTCGAACTTGGCATGGCTTAGTTATTTAGACGTGGGCAGCCTGTCCTAGATTGATGTTACATGTGCCGGAACATCTGTTAAAAACAAACCAAATACCATACTAAATGTTTTTATTCACGCTTAACTCGTCTTTCCCCATTTTTCGTACTGCCCTCCTATTTTCTCTTGTAGGAGACATTTCAAAATGCTGAGAGTCAGTTACAGATTTCAAACACAGATTTTCCGAGTGTTGTGTCAAAATATGTATTGCCCAAAACGAATAGTCGCGTTTTTTTTTTTTTTTTGACAGCGGTAAAGAAAAGCGTACTACATAAAGTCCGGGCAAACTACGCCCTTAGTACACTTATAAGTAAACAAAACGACAAAACAACTAGTAAACACTAGCAAAAGACCATGTCGGATAGAAAACACAAGTTGGTGGAGTACGAAATAGCGGACGCAAGTTTCCTTATCGTTATTATGCCGGAAGCTAACATTTCCTTAGGCGTCCGACACTTGTGAGGTACGGAATACGAGGGCATGGTGCACTGGTTGAATTTCATACTTATCCTATACTATACGAAACAATCATCTGATGACCGCGCACTGACATAAATTTGTTGCAGTTGGAAATGGAGGACGGGGATGAGATAGACGCAATGCTGCATCAGACTGGTGGAGACTGCAGCTACTACTCCATATAATCAATGTCTTCCCTCCGCCACACTTGGGCTAAAGAAGAACCTACCTTTGTTCTTTTTGTCATCCATGTCGTGGATTACCTTGTTCAACACCGTATTGTGAATCTTAGTCTCTTCGTGTTCGGAACTGTCGCACATTGGCCTAGCGGCTTTTGTTTGGAACTGTCGCACATTGGCCTAGCGGCTTTTGTTTGAAACTGTCGCACATAATCTCGATGTTTGGTTTGTCGTCTTGAAATTGTCATTTTGGGTTACGGAGCGTTGCCTCTGTATCGACTTTATGAATGTCCTAATTCAGCGAATAGTAAATGGATATAAAATGAGTTAGTGGAGAAAGGGGACCACATGAATAGTCTCGGAAAGAGAGAAAAAGTGGGTATTTTGTGAGAGGAAACGGTATGCGTTGCTTGTGACGGATACTGCTGTCAGCCCGTCACAAATGAGAATTTGTGTTCGGCGAAAGTCGCTGTGTATGCTCATGCAATTCTACTTCAGTCTGCTTTATGCCTTCTGATCTTATGTAGTTAAACATGTACAGCTTGGTCGTCTCTCCACTCGGATCTTGACAGGAAAGTACTAAAGTTTCGACATTCACGAGACTGAAAGGTAACGACTACAGAAATATTGCACCGCGTATTTTAGTGGGTAGTACTAAAAGTCGATACCAAAGGGGAACTACTCTATGTCTAGGTCTACGATGCTAATATATTTTCTTGTTCCATCCGATAGTAGTCCGTTCCATCACACGCTAGTCGGTCCGATACCTCCATCATCTGTTGGTTTATGGTATGTTTCGCCAGGGGAAGCCTTTTTGTATATTTCCTTGAGGTCGTCTGGATCAACATCACCGGATATGGCTTCTGTTGCTGCATCAAAAAACTTCTCCGATGTTTGGCTTACAAAACCTTGTCGAGATTTTTCATCCAATATTCTTTCGGTTTCTTCCCTCTCTTGAGTTAGTTCATCCATTATCTCCGCCGTTGATGGCGCCCTCTCTTTGTTTAGTATCTTCTCGTCTTTTTCATGCTTGCTGTATTTCTGTTAGTTAAGATCAAGATCACAGAAGTTACCCTTTAGCAAAACAAATTGAAATGGGTAAAGCCGTAAAGGTAAACAAATGAATAAGACGAAGGGAGTACATATAGTACTATGAGACGGTTTTATATTATCCGATCTAGTGATCAACCAATAGTTTCAAAACTTAACGAGCTACCCTTCTGTTTCAGTGAGATGTCTACATTATAATCGCGAGAATAAAGTGTTTGTGGCGAGAATAAAGTGTTTGTGGCTGATGATAGTGACATCTCAGAAAAGAAATTATATTTTTAATAGACAGAGTGGGAGAAAAATAATTTTGAAACTGATGAAATTCAAGTCACAAAACGAGGATCAAGTAGAGGAAAACAATCAAGACATTCCCTCGTCTTCTCAAATACAAAGGGAGCGGTCTGAATTCTCTTCATTACTTGAAGAGAATGGACCAAATTCTGAGACGATCTAATGGTTGTAATTATTTCATAAAAGTAATGTTTGTTTTATTGAATGCGGAGAAAATATATTAAAATAAGATTATTTTATAAAAGTAATGTTTATTGAATGGGGAGAAAATATATTAAAATAAGTGTGTATTAGAGAGGTAATGGGGATAAAGTTATCCAAACTCCAAATTGGAGTATTTCAACAAAATGAGAATTAAGGTTCTTCTCGGTTGAAACGAGAATAATTGAAATATAGCTTAATTAAACTAAATTGAGTGAAATTGAGGTGACGTGAATTTAGATAAATTAAAAGTTAATTTTTCTGAAGAGATTAATCGAATATAATTAATTGAACGTAAATAAAACTTAACGACAAAATTAAAAGAAACTAAATTAAGAGAAGCTGAAATTAAGCTAGAAATAACAAAGCCTTAAAATACTTCGTTCGCAATTATTTATTTGTTCATAACTTTACATGTAATTGTAGTATTCCCAATTCAAAGAATAAAAACCAAACGTAAATAAATGGTTGAGATGGATATTCATATCCTGACAAAGAATAAAAAAATAAACAAATGAATTCAGACGAAACATATTTCATACTCGAAAATACCTTAACAAGCTGATAACAAAGCGGATTATGAACAACGACAAGCGGCTTGATAAGCGAAGACGAAAACGACGACGACGAAAGGCTAAGAGAAACTCGTCTCATGCTGAAATAGTGAAAGCCAATTTACAATTGTAAGCTTAAGTTGTGTGGATTATTATATGTTGTTGAGGAATTTCAACATCTTAAACACAACATTCTAACAAATCCTAAGAAAAAGAAGCAGGGAAAATCGTGGTTGAAGAACCTGCAAAAACTGTGCATGAGGCGATGTGTCTTATTAATGTATGCTCACAGTATGCGGCTGCGTAGGGAAATGCCACGGCTACTTACTACTCTCAGTACTCTCATGTTAGGTAGCACTAAAACGCACACGGACACGGGACACGGGACACGGCACACGATATCCCATAAAATTTATGACACGGAACACAACATTTAAATATAATAAAATATACTCCCTCCTATTCCATATATTCTTCCCTATTTCCTAAAACGGATTATTCAGCTTTTCTTCCCCTTTCTTATTTTGGAAACTTTTACTCTTATTTTATTCATTTCTCTCTCCTATTATCAAACCCCACCCAACTCTTTTACTCATATTTTATTCCTTTTTTACTCTTTGTGACCCACAATTTCTTATTTAATTTCTAATTATTCATTCCTCTCTCCTATCACTTAACCCCACCCAATTTTTTACACTTATTTTATTCACTACCTTAATATTTGTGTCCTCCTCAAAGGGGAACAATACTTAGAATAGGAGGGATTATATTTTAAGGTTATAAATAAAGTAAAATTTCATTTTATCATGTATTTGAAACTAAATCTAAAAATGTAAAGGTACAATTCGACCTTTATTATAACTAATTCTCATTTTTTCATCCAAATTCATCATTTAATTGATCTTTTTTAAAATTTTATTCATCGTCTAAGTTATAATATGTTTTAACATGTGTCCAACGAGTGTCGGACACGATGTCGAACACGGGACGGCTAATTAGGAGAAGTGTCCATGCTACCTAACTCTCATGTCATGTCCGCTTGTTTTAGGGTCTTTTGTAAGACGATTTTACGATATATGTAGTGTAAAGGTGTATTTTATTTGACTAAATAGTTTTGTAGGGATCTGTTTTTTTTGGCTGGGATGTGTTGAAATGAATTAAATGTTGATGAGTTGAAGATAATTCAATGGAGGCGAATAAAAGTTAACTTTGTGACCAGATGAATTGAATATAACTAATTGAAATTGAGTTGTACTGAACTAAATAGAGTTGAGCTAAAATGAAATGAATTGAAATTCCGCCGGAAAGAATAAAGCGTACGAGTAATAGGTAATTTGCTATTTTTCTCAAAAAGTAATTGGTAATTGGTAGCCACAATTTCATAAATTGTTTGTGTAAAACGATATTACCCGATTATAAAAATAATCTTGTTTCTGAAAGGATTTTTAAAACCTTCTCATAGTTTTGTGGAACTAATGAACATTTTAAAATTTAAACAGTCATCTCCGAGTAATTATTTAATGCAATTGATAATCGTAACTTAAACCTAGCATGAAAAGTTATTGTACATGAAATATCTCGAGTTATGCCCGGTCCAAGATTCACATGCATATTTCGAGTTCTTGGCCGATTCAAAATTGAAAGTTTTACATTTCATTTTCTTACGACATAGTAATTTTTATTTCTGATCATCAATCCACTTTGATTCAGTCCAGTTGACCTAACTCACCCATAAACCTGACAAAATTGACCCGACCGACACCCGATCTTGATATGAATCACAATTAACCCAAACCCGAATAACCCGACCCAATTGTTTAATGTTGCAAAACTAATTATTATCCACAAATAATTTAATATTAACTGACCTGAAAAGACCCAATTCGAAATAACCCGATCCGAACCACAATTGACTCGAACTCGAATAACCCGACTCAATTGTTTATTGTTGCAAACTAATTATTATCCACTTGTAAATTGATACTAGCTGACTCATAATCGAACCGACACCCAATATTAACCCGAACCCGAATAACCCGACTCAATAGTTTATCATTGCAAACTGATTATTGTCCGTAGCAAAAACTATAACAAATCCATAAATTACACAATTCAAAATAATCCGACTCAAACCCGACCCGTTAACCCGATTGCGAGATATCCTCAACCCTCAACTCCTCACCCACAAAAAAAAAACACAACCATTAGACCCAAAAAAAACTAACCAAATGCTCCATCATTACCTAATCCACCAACCAAACAAAACACACAACACAAAAAACAACACAAATCAACACCAAATCAACACAAAATCAACACGATTGGACGCCAAAACACAAGGACCAATTCAACTTCCGTTCGTTTCCTTCCTCTTTCTTCTCAATCTCTCAATTTATTCCCTTGTAAAACTGAGGAATGCAATGACAGGAAGAGGTTCTACCACAACCTCCACCATTACAACTCTCGATGTACTTTTATCAAGTTCTTCCACTTCTTCCGGATCTTCTCCTCAACTTCTCATGTTTCCTCCTAATTTCCCCCTTATTTCTTCTCTTCTCGCCATTGCTCTTGCTCAATTTCTTAAATTATTCACCTCCTGGTATGATTCCTCCCCCCCTTTTTTTTCATTTTAATTTGGTTTTGTTTTGATGTTTACTTGTGTTTTTTAGGTTGGTGTTTGTGTTTTTTAGATTTAGGGATTTGGGTTTGTAAGTTTGTTGGGTGATTTGCATTTATGGGTTGGAAATTAGATCACCACAAATAATTGTGTAAGACGGTTTTTCTTCGCTAGTGTAATGTAAAACGGAGTCGTTGGTGATACTTTTTGCAGTAATTGATCAGGGTTTCTTGTGATTTGGACCCAGTTTTGCTCTATGCTTATGTTTGTGTAAAACCGCCTTATACAAGACGAATTGTTAGATCATTCTTGTAGGAGCCCCTTTTTGTTTGTCATTGGCCTGATTAAGTGATTAGTAATGGAGATTAGCATGAGGGTTATGGTTCCGTTGTTGGGGTTGTAAGTTGTGACATGCAAGTGTTCTATGAAATGGTTTCGTGTTAATATAATGTGAGGCTATCACTAGAGTTACTACCCAAATACCCGTTAACCCACTACGGTATGATACGGGTCAGATAGGTCATATATGAGCATCTGTGTAAATGGAGGGCCAGTATCTTAGTAATGGAGGGGGAGCATATCATACTTGCTACACTTATGGCTCGGTTGGTAGGAGGCGAATTTTTAGGGAAAGCCGGAAAGGTGATGAATCTCGCTTTTTTTACTTTTAATTTGGTTCAGTTTTCATGTTTACTTGAGTTTTTTTAGATATTAGGGATTTGGGTTTTTTGATTAGTTGTTGGCTTTGTTGGAATCTGTGACAGTTTTGAATGATGATTCATGTTGACTGACCGCAACCCGTTTTGGGTTTAAGGCCCTGATGATGATGATGATGTTGTTGGCTGTGTTTGGTGTGGTGATCAGTTGGGTGATTTGGGTTTATTGATCAGTTATTAGCTTTATTGGAATCTTGTGACGATTTTAAAGGATGATTCATGTCGGTTGACCGTAACCCATTTTGAGATTATGGCTGTGATGTTGTTGTTGGTTGTGTATGGTGTGGTTTTCTGCAGGGTGATTTAGATTTTGAGGTTGGGGAGTTTGATCATTATTGTAGGAACTCTTTTAAAGTTTTGGTATTGGATCTAATGAGTAATTGAGAGTAGGATAAAGATTATGATTTGATTGGTAGGGTTGTAAATTGTTCTGGGTAATTAATGTTTTGTGACATGGTCTCGTAGTAATACAATGTGAGATCATCCCCCTTCTACTAGGATTACTAGCATAGAGGTTGTTCGATCATTCTTGTAGGATCCACTTTTGTTTTGTTATTGGTCTGATTACTAACGGAGATTAGCATGAAGGTTACGGTTCCGTTGGTAGGGTTGTAAGTTGTGACATGCAAGTGTTTTATGAAATGATTTCGTGTTAATACCCGTTAGTCCACTACGCTATGATATGGGTCAGATAGGTCATATATGAGCATCTGTGTAAGTGGAAGGCCAGTATCTTAGCAATGGAAGGGGAGCATATCATACTTGCTAGTTGCTACACTTATGGATCGGTTGGCAGGAGGCGAATTTTTGGCAAAGGTGTTGCGTTTTTTTACTTTTAATCTGGTTCAGTTTTCATGTTTACTTGAGTTTTTTTGTAGATTTACGGATTTGGGTTTTTTGATTAGTTGTTGGCTTTGTTGGAATTTGTGACGGTTTTGATAGATGATTCATGTCGGTCACCCGTTTTGGTTTTAAGGCTCTGATGATGATGTTGTTGCTGGCTGTGTTTGGTGTGGTGATCTGTTGGGTGATATGGGTTTATTGATCAGTTATTAGCTTTATTGGAATCTGTGACGATTTTTAAAGGATGATTCATGTCGGCCTATTGCAACTCATTTCGGGATTTAAGGTTCTGACGACGATGGTGATGTTGTTGGTTGTGTTTGGTGGTGGTCTGTTGGGTGATTTGAATTTAGGAGTTGGGAAGTTGATCATTGTTGAGGAACCCTTTTAAAGTTTTGGTATTGGATCTAATGAGTAATTGGGAGTAGGATAAAGGTTATGATTTGATTGGTAGGGTTGTAAATTGTAATTAATGTTTTGTGACACGGCCTCGTAGTAATAAAATGCGAGATCATCCCCCTCGACTAGGATTACTAGCCTAGAGGTTGTGATTTATTTATTAGGGATGTAATTTGTGATGTGTAACTAGTGTTTAGTGAGACAGATTCATATTAATACAATTTGATATCATCCCTCTTTGACTTGGTTTACTAGCAAGGAGACTGTGATTTGGTTGTTAGGGTTGTAAATTGTGGTGGGTAATTAGTGTTTTGTGAGACGGTTTCATATTAGTACAATGGGAGATCATCCCGCTTCAACTAGAGTTAATGAAATACTACCCAAATAGGCAAATACCCATTAACCCACCACACTTTGTTAAGGGTTAGTTGTATGATAGTCATATCACGAGACCGTCTTATATGATATGGGTGTTAAGAAGCGGGGACACTAGTATTTTAGCACTGGAAGGAGTAGAGATCGTTTAAGTTAACACACTTAAGCTTATGGGCTATGGCTCGGTCGCTGCCAGGTGAAAATTATGGAAATATAATGAATATATGAGAAGATTGCATGGTGAACTGATGGATATAGAGGAGACATGACATTGGGACTAGGGTGTGTGTGAACTATTTATCTATTGGATTGACTTTGCGTAAATTGATCTCGAGTGGACTTCTTCTCGTTTGTTTGTGAATGATTGGGTGAACATGGATTAATTAATGATTTCCTGGAAGTGGTTAGTCGTGCCAGTTCAATCTAAATTGTCCTAATTTTGAGCTGCATCTAACTTTATTGTGTCAAAATGTTGGTGCTAGAGGTATACAACCATTTGTAGAAGTGGACATAATTTGGAATTTTTAATAAACTTAGGAATTTGCTTTGCGTGACTCAGGTGAGTGAACATTGCAAAAAGACACGTAAAAGAAGCGAGAATTCGCAATATTTTTTTCTCGTTGAACATGTAACGAAAGGAAATAGTTAAGATGGAGGAAACAAACTAAAATACGGAATTAGAAATATTCCTTTCTTTGTTTGGCTGTTGGCTGTCGGTGGTTGGGACTCGGGATGAACATAGGTCAATATCAGCAATCATCCTTATCCAGTTTAGGCTATGGGAGTTTCATTTACGTTTCATCCTCAACTAGTTTCACCGCCAACTTTGTGGTAACCAGATATTGTGAAAGTAGGTTAAGTTGCACATTCCTTTAATAGGATTACGTCACCCAGGTTATTGAGCAGTTCATCCATTCTTAACCTAGGTTTATAGTTTACATCAATCTAAACATGTTGGAAAGAGACCTACTGGTTAATCAACCAGCATAGTATTAGTAGTTGACTAATTCTCTCCCTCTTGTTTCTGAAAAATGATATTGGAACTGATAGATATCGGTCAATTAGCCAACCTTTAGGTGTCCCAGGCTCCCGGCTCTATTACTTAAGCATAACATCCATTGCTTTAGAAGTCCTCGGACATTTGTGTTTTCAGCTATTTCTCGTTGCTCCTTTGTTCTTTATACCAAAGTGTTGCTGTACAACTTAATGTTTCAGATACTCAGGTACAAAGAAAAGAGATGGGATTCTAAAAGGATGTTAGGTTCTGGTGGAATGCCATCGTCACATTCAGCTGGTGTATCAGCTCTTGCGGTGGCAATCGGTTTTCAAGAAGGAACAGGTGGATCAGCATTCGCTCTAGCTGTGATTTTGGCATGCATTGTATGTACTTCCTGACTTAGTTTAATATTCTCAAAATGATGTTGAAAATAAAACTTTCATTTTATATGCATGGCACCTCAATAATTGGTTAATGAGTGTACTTTACAGCTAGTGCATAAAAAATGAATATGCAAGTGTTAGCGGGATTTATTTTTTCTAAATGATGTCATCTTGCTACGTGGAACTTAAAATCTTACAGCCGAGTTTTAGAATGAACTTGGCCTGATTGCGCCTTTGATTAATTTCTAACTACGAACAATTATTTAGTTTCACAACAAGAATGCGTTATGTTATATGTTAGCATGCGTGCATGCTGCATGACCTTTGTGTTCCGTTGAGTGATCGCTCTCAACAATTATCATTGGCGTAGCTAAGGGGGATGCACTGAAATATGTAATTATTAGTTTTAAATTATATTATCAATTCTTGTGTGCTGTAGTGGTTCAAAGGTTACTTTTTAATCCAATGGTCAAAAGTTCAACTCTCAAGAGGGTCTTTTTTTACCTCTATATTTATTTATTTTATTTATACATACTTTTAGTTCATTTTGATTAAATTTTAAATAGCCACTAATTATTAACAAAAGTATTATATTATTGGGCTTCAATTTTTTTGGATAACATACTCTTTTCAAAATAGAGAATTATATATTCACGGATTTTTGTTATTTATCTCTACTCGGATTTTTGAATATACTTTTATTTTATTTTTACGTTTTACGGTATTTGCACGAATTTTTTTCCCGAAATTTAGTTTCTATCAGTAGAATCACTGTTAATTTTGCATCCCCTATGTTCAAATCCTAGATACGCCAGTGACAATTATTGACATCTCAATGAGACTAAGACACCGGGATTCTACAATATTTTCTTCGTATTATACTCCCACACCGTCAATAATTTGTTATTGAGTGTACTGTTTACCTTTATGACTTTGCACTCCATTGCATCAAATGCTTATGCATGCATGATAATGGGGCGTCTTTTCTTTATGCGCTTTCTTGTGGAAAATTGATACCTTTCTTTTTTCTGAATTATTATAGGTAATGTATGATGCTTCTGGCGTGAGACTTCATGCTGGCCGGCAAGCCCAAGTGAGTTTGTGGATTCTTACCCAAAGCTTTGAATATTTCAGAAGTCTGTTTTTAGTGATGATAAGCGATTTTTCAAGATTTGCGCAGCGTTTCATGGAAATTCTCCTTTACAATTTTATTTCTTTTTTTGATTATGTCTATTCACGTTTTGCAGTTATTAAATCAAATTGTTTGTGAGCTGCCTTCTAATCATCCTGTCTCTAACATCAAACCCCTTCGAGATTCGTTAGGCCATACTCCCATACAGGTTTGTTGTACATTCGATCAAAATTCTCTATTTTAGTCTTCGTGTGAATACGTGATTCATGAACACTATTGTGCAGATCTTCTACATCATTATTATGTAATGTATTATGAATCGAAGTGTCTTGCTTGTGACGGATAGTATCCGTCACAAGAGATAGTGTCCCTCTCACAATAAGGCAAGAGAGAGGGCAAGTGGGGGAAATGGAGCACCCCATGCATAATGTCCACTTGCATATTGTGAGAGGAAGAATATCCGTGTGCGGATAATATCCGAAATAGAGTGAAAATTTTAGTGGCTTTCAACTTTTCTTCCGTCAGAATAGGCGACTAGGCATATAGGAGTTGGGATATTAACCGTCAAATTAACCCTTTTTGCCAAGGAATGCTTTGAGAAATAGTTAACAAACTCAGGCTACTTAGTATAATGTAGAAAGTATTAAGGAAGCAAAGACCACGCGTAGATCTTAAAATCATATGTACGGAAGATTATGGGTAAAATCAAGTCACATGACGATATATCACGGTGTATGATGTTTCAATAATATCGTGTTGATGCATGAGATATCAGGTTCTGAAAATAGGAGGGAATTTTTTAGGCAGCCTCTGTGGTTTTGGGACTTAGTTGGGCAGAAGTAAAACTCGAATATTTAGTGTTAGTTTAGCGTGTTTGGAGGCGATTACCTGAGTTTCGATATGTATGGTGTATTATTCAAACACCCGAATAACATGGAGTTGTGGTTCATCGAATGGAATTAGGTAGAATGGATCAGTGAAGTACAAAAACAACATCAGAGCCTTAATTCTCGGTGGACTTGAATCATCTTTTAGAACTGTCCGTGGGTGATTGCACACCTCAAAATGCGAAAATATAGAAAAGAAAAAGTGAAAAATACAAAAAAAAAAACAATCAAGGTAAACTTTAGGTTTTAAAATTGAATGTCGGGATTTTGTTTATAAAAAAGCTTAGAATTTAAATCGAGAATAGAGATTAAAATGATCACAAATTCTCATTTGTGACGGCGGTATCCTCTCACAAAATACCCATGAGAGGGGAGTGGGAAAGCACATGAAGGGTGCCCCACCTTGTTCCCTCTCCCTTTTTGTGAGAGGAAACGGTATACCGCCGTCACAAATGAGAATTTTTGATCATTCAGTAGGTCTTGCTTGTGACGGGCTAATCCCGTCACAAGCTTGTGACCTCTCACAAAAAGGGATTAGCCCGTCACAAGCAAGACCTACTGTAAAATGATTTTGAAACCGATGTAAAACTTACGGGTCCGGAATACCTTAAAAGTGAATCAGTGAAGTACCACTTGATTTTTGTTTGATCTCTAGTTATATTGGTTACATTTTTACTTAATTTCAATTACACACATAACATTAATTCGGCTGTAGGCGACTAATATTTTACAGGTTCTTGGTTTTAGGATGACTAATATTTTCCGATGATGATACAGGTTGCTGCAGGTGCCATCTTGGGTTGTGTAGTAGCCTACTCGTTGAAATTCTATAAGTAAGCAAGGCGACCATAGATTTGATTTTCACGTCTGTAAACTACGACACACAGTGAGGAGAGCGGCTTGTAGGGGTCAATATAATGCTTACAAGTTGCAACCGGTATTGGGTATTCGGGTCCCTTGTTATCCAGTTCTAACCCGGGAAAAAGAAATGTGTATCAATTCATGTCATTTATATACGTATTCATTTGATTTGGCTATTGTTTAGGATTCGGCTTAGCGTAGGATTAAGTTAGCCAATGTGTATTTATCGCTTTTGTTGGTGAACTTGGAATTGTAGATATGCAAAATGGTTCTTCAATATACGTGATCTTCCTCTGTTTTACTTAGCGAGTTTGTGAACAAGAGCTTGATGAGTGGTTTATGAATTTTTGAACAATCCGTCTTGTTTGTGACCTCTCAAAAGTCACAACCCTCGTCCACTTGCTTGTTTGTTTCACGTCACAAGCTTGTGACGGATTTTGTCCGTGACAAAAGATTATCGTTGACTACATCAGTTGCTAAGGATTTTTAAACCTTTTTACTTTTTAGATAGTGACGTTTTGACTTTGTTTATTCAATTAGTCTCCCTTAAGAGTTAAGACGGATAATTTAAGACGGGGTTAAGTATCCATTTGCATTAATAAGACAAAAATGAAAACCCATTGGAAAGAGTAAAAAGTTTGTCTTATCTATACAAATGGGTCATTATTTGGCCGTCTTTTCCTTAAGACGTGATACTTCCGTCTTCAATGAAAATTTGTGTTGTTTGGTATTGGAAAACTAACCGCAAAGACATTTGGAGTCTGAAAACGTAGCTGAAATTTGAAAAACAAAAGCAGGTCGAAACAAAATGAGAGTTTGTGATGAATTATGTGGTTATCCTTGACTACATGAGTTGCTAAGTTTTTTTTAACCTTTTTACTTTTTAGATAGTGACATTTTGACTTTGTTTTATATTGAAAGACTAACCGAAAAGACATTGGAGTCTGAAAACGTAGCTGAAATTTGAAAAACAAGTCGAAACATGAAAATGTAGTCGAAAATTATTAAAATTAGCAGTTGATAATTTAGTCGATCTTATTAATATTGCTAGGCAAACTAGGTGATATTTGGTAAAACGACGTAAAAGAACATAATCTACTATTACCGAAGACCTAAGAAAAGACTAAAAAGAAGGCATAGTCCAAAGCTCTCTTGGTTTTATATCAACTATATTGAAACATTTATATACAATTAAAGAATTTTAATAATGATGTTATTATCAAATAAAATAAAATTTGAATAAAATTAATTTTTAAGAGGAGTTTTCATTTAAATACTAAACCTAATAATTTAATACTTATTATTTAAAATATAATATATAAATGTATTTATATTTTAATAAGTTTAGAATAGTATATCACTCCATGAAAATACTCCAGTGTCTCCATATATTCACATTATACATAAACATATCCATTGATCCATTTGGTTGAGCGGGTTGGGCGAGTTTCGAATAATTAGTGGACATTTCATGTACTACCAGTCTACCACCGATTGCATGATTTCTGAACATTGTAGTGAAGTTTTTGATTTTTTAAAATATAAAGTTTATGAGTTTATTTACCTAAACATTAATTTCATAAAATTATAAAAACAATAAAAAAACATTACATAAAATCTTAATCAAATTTGAGTGTTGATGGCAAAAGTTAAAATAAAATCGAATTTATACACTTTAATAAGTTCAAAAAAATACAAATATATCAAAAAGAAAAACAAATAAAGTAATAAAGCACCCGTATAAGCTAATACTATATCTGATGTAACTTCCTCGGTTTCTCAAGTAAAGGATAAGTTAGTCCACAAATTCTCATTGAAAACAGGCACTACCTGACTATCTGTCACAAATTGAATACGGATAGTGCACCACACTCACAAAATACAAATGATAATATGCATCAGATGCTCCATTTTCACCCACGTGTCTTCCCAATTGTTTAGTTGTGGGAGAGACATATCCGTTTTCAGCTTGTAACGAATAGTATCCGTTTAAGCAAGATGAGTACATAAATTAATAATTTTTTTCCCACTGGCTCCGAATTTCAAAAACACACTCCACTTCCAGTTTTCCCTCCTCAAATTCAAATCCCCAAACTTCGAAAATCTCAAGTTCAACAACAATGGTGGAAACCCTAATTAACAGTCCAAATCCAACCGGAGGTCTAAAACGACGCCTATCAATCTCAACCCGTCTTCAATCCCCAACTAGTCCTTTCTTACTTGGCTCAAATGACGACCAACTCGAACGCGCCCAAGCACGCGCTGCACGCGCCGCCGCTATTCGCCGTAAAGCTCTCGATGTCTCTTTCGAAAACGAGTTACCGTCTGATTCTGGTTCATCTTTACTTGACGGTCAACAGATCATGGAGTTGTTTCGTAATTGCATTAAGCTTGCTAGTGAAAATGTAAATCCTTCTATCTTACTATTCCTTTTTATTTTGCTTTATTGTTTTTGTTTAATTTTACGGGTTTCGGCTAGTTTAGGGTGAAGTTCTGTTGGTTTAAACTCTTCTGGAACCTCCGATAAGGCCGCCTTATACAACAATTGTGTAAAACGGATCTATTTGATCGGATTATTTGTTAGGATCTGTTCTACTGAATTCTTATGTAAAACCGTCTTACACGAGAATCTGTAAAACTACCCTCTTTGTTCCGATTATTTGTTTACCCATTTTGTTCGTTGTGAAAGGTAGTTTAATCAAAGATAAACAAATAATTGGGACGGAGGGAGTATCTTCTTAATTTATTCGATTTGGGGAATTTGTCTCATTTATATACGTCAAGGGGGTTGGTTTGGGAGAAGGCTTTGTACCTCGGGTCTCATGGGATATGTAAAACCGTCTTACACGAGAATATGTAAAATTATTCTCTGTGTTCCGATTATTTGTTTACCTATTTTATTCTTTGCTAAAGGTTGTTTAATCAAAGGTAAATAAATAATTGGGAAGGAGGGAGTATGTTCTTAATTTATTCGATTTGGGGAATTTGTCTCATTTATATACGTCAAGGGGGTAACTTTCATTTTGATGGTGTATAATTGTATCTAATTGATTGTACCTACCATAGGGAATTAGGGATTGAAGAAATTTGTTAAATTTTACTGGTTTGGGAGAAGGCTTTCTACCTTGGATCTCCTGGGATATGTGAAATTTTATAGTGAGTAAAGGTTTAACCTTTTTGGGATTTTCGGGGGTGGTTATCAAGAGGTGGCAGAGGTGAAGTTCCGGCTACATTTACGTTGATTCTGTAGTCGTTTCAAACGTACCTGGATATGTGAACTTCTACAATAAGTAAAGGTTTCACCTTTGTGGGATTTTCGAGGGGGGCTATTGAGAGGCGTTGGGTCAAGTTCCTGTTATGGTTACCGAATTGGCTTGGTACCCTACCTCGATATGTGAACTTTTACAATAAGTAAAGGTTTCACACTGATTTTAGTCGTTTCAATAAACATGTTATTACCCCCAGAGGCTCGCTCAAACTTGTGAGAGAGTGTTTAGAGATATTTAAGGTGATGTTGAATGCGATGTTAGTTTGATGTTTTGTTAGATGGTTGCGATTTAAGGGTGTATGTTTGTGCAAGTGTCTGATCTGTGGGCATCTTCTGGCAAATACAGAAAATTAATCAGAAGAACACATGGGAGCTGAAGCTTATAGATCACCTTAGTGAAATTATCAAAGTAGAAGATGAAGACGATACTGAAACCAACTTTCAGAAGGTAATTCTCTTCAACCTTGTTGCAGCCTACGTGCAACGATGCAATGCTTTAATTTTGATTAAACAACTGAATGGGACAAAGCGAGTTACATATTAGTCTTTTAGATGATACTTCTAGAACATGAAAGCAGAAATCTGTAATGACGTTGCTGGTTTTTATGTTCTTATAACGAAAGTTATGCATTTTGTTGATTATTGTCTATTAGATCCACGTGGGATTTCCTCTATTATATGAACACTGGCTTAGCTGAAATTAAGAATCCCTTTAGCAAGCTGAATTCTATAATCCTATTAGGGAACTGAGTAGTGAGTAGTAGACTCGTGTATGCAGACATAAAATGTGTTCTTTTCTCTTCTTTTTCATTTTGATATTTTCTGCTCTTATGCTTCATGGTTTACGGACAGGCAAGTTGCACGTTGGAAGCTGGGGTTAAGATTTATGCTCTCAGGGTGGATTCCGTTCACTCAGAAGCGTATAAAGTTCTTGGTGGAATCAGTAGAGCTGGTCTTGAAGATCAACCAGGTTTGTTTATTACACACAAAGTCGAGTTAAAAACTCACCTTGTATTAAGCTTCAAGCCTTCAATTTTAGTTTAGGCAAGAGAAACAAGAAACCCCTTTTGGTAGTATGTGACGCGGAAAGTGAAAGGTGAAAAAGGGTTGTGCAGACTGCAGATTGATATTTGCATTGTACTGCTCTCTATTCAAATCAAAGTTTTCATTTTTTTTAAGATCTACAGTTGGTAAATAAGTTATGAACCAATAAAGATTATTTGAGTTTTATCTAATCTTAAAAAAAAATAGTCAATTAATGTTTGCGAATTCGCTTAAAATGTTTGTTGGAATACTCCGGCGTATATAGAGAGCGACTCGCGAAATTCAAATTGGGCGTCTTATGAATTTAGTGACCATGCCAAATATGCTCCATCTTTGAGGGTATCTGGAGGCCCATTACTTATTTCCCCCAAGTAGTATAAGAGACTAGAAGGGATTGGTGATCAGTGATCACATAAGCAAAAGAAAGTGTATTTTCTGCTAATTAGTAGGCTATGCTGGTATTCTTGGTGGTCCTGTCTGGATATTTAGCAGAATATTTTTCCATTATTGTTCTGTACGGAAAGAGAGAAATTATAGATTTTTTCTCTTTTTGATATCTTCTTGTGATTGAGGGTCTTGAGCAGCACTGAAACATGTGTATTTTTAAACTTCAATGGTATGCTTAATTATATTTGATATTTTGGGACAGAAAATGTGGTTGAAGGAGACAACAGCAGTGGAGATCATGATGAAAATCAGTCTAAAAAAGAGTCAGCAAAGAAGGTTAAATTGATAACTTCCAATATTATACATTTTAAGTTTCTTAACTGTTATATGTCGTATGTTTCTTAACCTATTATAATTGATGCATTATATGCAGTTGTCACCTCTGTCAACGCTGGAGTCTTCTTTCGAATCATTGAATGTCAAGAAATTTGATGGTAATGGATATAGGCGTTCATCTTTCTAACTTGCAAGTTGCAACTTGTCTTGTTTCTCCGTTGACCATGTGTAATGTATACGTCTGGCATTTCAGTTGCATTTGCAGTGGACCCTCTGTATCATCAGACAACAGCACAATTTGATGAGGGCGGGGCAAAGGGTCTACTTCTGAATAATCTGGGGATTTATGGAGGATGCCGGGTACTCTTTGATTCTCAAGAAGTACCTGCTAAGTGTATATCCTCTACATCTGAAAATAGTTCTTCTGACTTGATTGATATTACCTTTGCTGGAGGTTAGTTTGAATGAATGGATTGAGCCTCTTAATACACTTCTGCTCGGCGATGGGATAATAAAACTTACTTTTTATTTCTCTTGTAGAATGCATTAATCAGATGGTGAACAATCTGAACATAAAGCAAGATATATGTCCTACTTTTAGGGTGATAGTGGAGCAGGTCGATGATTTTAGATTAGAACGAACACAATTCTATAGGAGCCAGGAAACTTTGTGCGACGATGATGCAAATGATGGCAGTACTGTCGAATTGAATGGGGGCGATGAATTGCCATACATGGATAATAGAGCTGATGATCAAGGTACAGTGTTGGATGAAGGTACATATGATAATGGCGAGGGGTGGTCCTTCGATCACAATGATGATGCTGATTTTGCTCATGATAGTAATAACTTTGACATCAATGATCAGAACTTGCAAGATCAATATGAGGTATTTTTCATGTATGGAATTGCTCAGTGTCTAGCGCGTTGCCTTTGTATCCGTCCTTTTTTTTATATACAAAATCAGACTTTCAAACTGTTTTCTTTTGATTTTCAATCTGTAGGATCAAGATTCATTTAGTCCCAGTGATCCTGATAATGATAGATTTGAAAGTGTTACTTCTCTTCTGTTGGCTGCTACGGGTACTACTTCAAGTCGAAATGCTTGGGCTGGGCCTGAGCATTGGAAGTACCGAAAAACTAAGGGTCAGTCACTTAATTGAAAACTCCTTGTATGAGTATTGAATTTATGTTTTGTTGCTTTGTTCATTTCATAGCTATTAACTTGGAATCTTTGGCGTTAGGTGCTGAAAACGTCACTGGAAAAGAGCCTGAGGTGACTTTGACCGCTAAGAGATCAAGAGCCAAAAAAGCAGTTGATACTGATATTGATTTCATAAAAGCTTTGGATGAAGACATGCCTGATATTTTCATACCTCCTAAGAATTTGAAGTCGTTACTGCTTCCTTCCAAAAGAGCCCCTCTATCCAACAAACTGCCTGAGGATTGCCATTATCAGCCGGAGGATCTCGTGAAGTTGTTTCTTCTTCCAAATGTTCTGGTGAGATAAGTTTTCCTTTACGACGTGATGTTTATAATGTGATACACTTTTCTTAATAGTATGTGCACCCTACCTCCATTTTTTTTATTCACGACGCAATGAACACAAAAATAAGGGGTTTAGACATATGTCTTGTAAATTATATTCGCCACAAAAAAATAGACAAAAAAAGGAAAGATTCCAAAGTATGAAGTTTAATAATGGACAAAGGTAGTAAAAGATAAGAATGGACACGATTCTTGAGTAATATCTGTTTCCTGGATTGCGCCTGCACATACACACACATACTTCAACAGTCTAAGCTGTTTCTTATCATTACTTTTGTTTAGGATGTACATTGTGGTAAGTTTAACTGCTGAATCATAATTTTAGCAATTACCTGCACAATTATGTGGTCTGAATATTTGATGTCCATGTATTGTTGTGTCGAATTAGTATATGTGAAAACTAGATTATTCTATTTTTTTTTTTTTGTTACAAGGGCAAGATTATTCTATAATATTGCTACTGGTGATATTAAAGAGGATATAATTATTTTCTGCTGCTATTGCTGTCACCTGATCCTTTGTGTTTTTTATTGATCAATTCAAATGTAGGATGTTTTGCAGCTATATGAACCTTTCCATTTAGAATATACAAGGGTTGTACAAGTCTGTTAACTCTTGTAGCTTATATAAGGCAACTATGTTCACTTTTGCTATGCAATTCTCAGTATTAAGTCTTAAAGAGTTTCTGGACATAAAATTATAAGTGTTCTTTGAGTTTAATAATGATCTCATAAACCGTGGCTTCGTTGTTAATTTGTTATAACTAGATTACTTGTCTAAAATTGAGGTGCTAAAAGCCTGGAGTGACATGACAGATCTCATATAATCTTCTAGGTGGTTCCCTCAAAAACAAAATTTTTCCAGGTGGTAGTTTTATACTAGACCGTGTCTTATGTTGGTTGCTCCTCTTTTGCAGTGCCTAGGGAAGAGAAGAAGAAAACTCAGAGGTAATTATTTACCCGGCTCTCTAATGTTATTACCCTTATGCTCTATTGCTCTGTACCTGAAGTGTGTTATTTGTTTGGGCGTCTTCTCCTGTTTTCATATTCATACCACTATACTGTTTCCGGTATTACATGGTATTTCGTATATATTTGATTGTATGAATATTGCTGTAGCTTTGTGACAGTTGAACCTATTTGTTGTTGACTTGTCGTATATTTGTATTAGCAACTGGGTGTCTGCACTGCCTGGCGTAGACGTAGTGCTCTTATTGTTGTGTTCTATAACCTTCAATTTTCATACTTTTAGAGTGCAGTACCTTCACCTTGTGTGTTAACAAAGGCCGCTTAGCTTAATCTATTATGTCATCCACTGTTTAATTCTAAACAGATGACTGATTGCCTATGGCAAAGTATCTTGTTGATAGGAGACTTGAAGAATGATCAAAAAAATTGTGAATTTTTTTCAAGAAATAAATAATGCACTGGTGATCTTCATTCAGATTCATAATACATTCTACTTTATGCTAATAGGTAGCAAAATCATTTTGGCATCTTCGGTTATTTTCTGAGAATCTGCTTAATTTTCTAGGTTGGACTAATATAAAGTTAAATTGATTGTTCACACTTTATCGTAGTAGCGGCCTAGTTTTTTGTCCTGTGTAGCGCGCCTTCATTTAATTTATTGGCATTATAATTTGAGTTGATTAATTCACACTTCATTGTAGTGGTGGTCTAGTTTTTTCTCCTGTGCAGTGTGACTTAATTTGAATTGATTTGGAATATTTCGCTGTTTTCTTAATATCTAGATAGTGGATGGCAAGATGGAAATGACATGGATGAACCATGTCAAGCATGGGACAATGGAAGCGGTTATGGTGACCCCGAAAATGGTGATTATGGTTACAGTGACGCAGAAGAACAAGATACGCTGGTCTCCCAGCCTCGTCAGGTTTGTTTTGATCTTCCTCCTTGCATTCTCACATCATCATAATGCTATTTGTAAACCAGAATCTTAATGATGCTCTTCTGAGGTTTAATCCATTAATTTTCAACAATTTAATTCCTCGGAAGTCACTGTTAGACTTATTGACACGAAATATTGTTCAATTGTTTTTGCACGGCTCATGTTCAGGTCACCAAAATTGAAGTCCAGTACGATAAAGCTGCTAAGCAAGTTGATGTGCATTTGCTCAAGGAAACTCTATGGGATCACATGCATAGTTCCACAGAACTTCTTGTAACTGTGAGTACACTTGGCTTCTGTCTTTATCGGATTTTGATAATTGCTTACTTCAAAGTTCTATCACCTACTATCAAGTATCGTTTACTGGACGATCGTTGTTTCTAAATTGCCAGTATCTTATGATGCATTTGCAAAATACCCAATTTCATCATCGCCTCAGGGAGTCAGGGGTTTATGTAAACATGTTTAAAAGCTGAGATGTTTCTACATCTTTTGTTGCTGTTTTTCTTTTCAGCACAATTCCCGTGCATGCTGAAATGCTGCTTTCTGATGTGTTTTTTGTTCAGAATGTTGACGAGGATGCCATATCGTTTAAAAAAGTATTAGCCAACTTTCCTGATGACTGTGCGGCAGCCGCTCCACAGGACATCTCTCCTCATCTATGCTTCATCTGCCTGCTACATCTCGCCAATGAACATGGACTCCGGATTTTAGGCTGTGAAAGTATGGATGAACTCACCATACATATACCTGCCTCGTGCCAGGAAACAGGTGACAAGCCAGTTTTGATTTTAACCGAGCAAAATGTCAGAAAATTTCGTGGGTAAAACTCAGTAATCTGCGATTTTCATTCAGGTCGTAGCTGATGCTGCTGCAACAAAAGTTATCAAGACATAGTAGTCGACTAATTGCATCTTGCAGACGGGTGAAATGGCGAGACTAACTTATGTATATACGAGTATATGCTAATGTGTATCTTCTGTTCCAAGTTCTGACTCTCTTTATTCACCATTTTGGCATCAGACTGCATCGACAGACCGATTCACTGTCAGTTTCTGCTATGAAAGTGATGCAGTATATGCTTGTAAAACCCACAAATTTATGATATTCGTGACTGTCACGACAACCGTCTCAATTGTTGTACGTGTATCTATATTTAAACTTATCTAAATTCTTGTATTAAGCGGTCTTAACGAAATTTGTTGAATTGGTTTTTATTTTTTTTGTCACACTAAATGGGTTACGATCTCCTAAGAATTTCACGTTATGAGTATGTGCAGTAGTTTCGTACTCCACAAAAAAATGCCAAAGCGTAAATCTCTAACTAATTAGAACAAACTTTTATCGATAATGATACAACGCTTTTCTGTGACGCTCAATTTCAGCTTCCTCCTCTCACATGTATTAAGCCCGATTTCAATAATCATGAATGCATCACATGCTAAATCATTTTCCAACTTTTATAGTTAGTATTAAAACGTGCCATGTAACCAATTCAAGAACTATATATACATGGTATGATATATACCTTTGTACAATATTGTCCTACCTCATGTTTATTTCGTTTCTGGGTTCGCCTCTCTTATGTACTAAAAAAAGAAAATAATATTATTGCTCATAAAGTCGACCATAAAAAAATTAGCCATGGAACAATTTCAAGATGGTCGTATAATTTCCAGTCAAAAATCATTTTTTATAATTAGTTTAATAGTCGGGATTTTAATCTTGCTCTTGTTTCATCAGGATATCTCTTCTGAATTCAAATACCGTATCGTCTATTCACGTAAGTACGATTTTTTCTGTTTCTAATACGACGGTTACTTTTTTACCCTGTATAGTATTATTATTATACTTCGTAGTAAAGTTTTGTATGAGACGATTTTATTCTGATATGTTGATTTACAATCGGTTAGTAAATGAAGGTATGAAACAAGATCCGAATAGCATTGCCATGGAGCTCCAATTGAGTACACTCATTAGAGGTGAGCTTCGATTTCTCGCATTTTACGTTTTATTTCAAATTTTCTCGACGAATAAATATTAAATACATTTAATTTACATAATTTATTTTCCGATAATGAAAATTGAGGGTTTAATATAAATCTATTCTCACTTTCGCCACACTTGAACAATTATTTGCCATATAATTGCAGATGAAGATAAATTTCAACAGAAAAGATAAATATGTGAATACATTTAATTGACACAATTTAATATCGATAATAAAAATTGAGGGTTTAATTATACATCATTACATATATAGTATAAACAAATTAATTCTCACTTTCAATTCACCACACTTATTAAAATTATATGCGATATAATTGCAGATGTAGATAAATTTCAGCCGAAAAGATAAATATGTGAATACATTAAATTGTCACAATTTAATTTCCGAAAATAAAAATTGAGTGTTTAGTTATATTTCATTACATATAAATACTATAAACAAATCAATTCTCACTCCCAATTCGCCACACTTATTAAAATTATATTCGATATAATTGCAAATGTAGATAAATTTCAGCTGAAAAGATAAATATGTGACTACATTTAATTGTCACAATTTAATTTCCGATAATAATAATTGAGAGTTTAATTATACATCATTACATATATAACTATATATATTGCATAAATCAATCTATTGACACTCTCAATTCGCCACACTTATTAAAATTATATTCGATATAATTACAAATATAAATAAATTTCAGCGGAAAAGATGAATATGTGAATATATTTAGTTGACACAAAATAATTTCCAATAATAAAAATTGAGGGTTTAATTATACGTCATTATATATATTGTATAAGTAAATTTATTGTCATTCTCAATTCGCCACATACACTTATTACAATTATATTCGATATAATTGCAGACGTAGATAAATTTCAACGGAAAAGATAATATGTGAATACATTTAATTGTCACAATTTAATTTCTGATAATAAAAATTAAGGATTTAATTATACGTCATTATATATATTGTATAAATAAATAAATCTATTGTCATTTCCAATTCGCCACACTTATTAAAATTATATTATATAATTGCAGATGAAGACAAATTTCAGCTCAAAAGAACAGGATTTTCATGCACCTCGGATTCCGAGATAGAAATTTGCATTACAATCAAACAAGTGAGAATCAATACTAAATCTCTAAACATTTATCTATCACCAAATCAAAAAATAACTCAAGAAATCAATTATATAAAAATTATCAAACCCTATGCCACAACAAATAATAGTAGAGCAATGAATAAAGTCCAACAAATGCAAATAATTCAAGAAAAAAACTGGAAAAATATGCCAATTTGTGAGCATAAACATACGGTTCCTGTGATAATTTTTTCGACTGGTGGATTTTTGGGAAATGTATTTCACGACTTCAACGATCTAATCATTCCATTGTATTTAACGGCTCGACATTTTGGACGTCAAGTTCGATTTATTATTACTGATTATCGTCTTTTCTGGGTGAAAAAATATGGTCGTGTATTAAAAAAATTATCGTCTTATGAATTAATCAAAGCCGATAATAAGAGCATCAATAATGATTGTGTTCATTGTTTTCCGGGAGGTGTTATAGGGCTTAAGTACCATGACGTCCTAGGAATAAACGCTTTAGTGAGTCCGAAAGGGTACAGGTTCGACGACTTCAGACAATTTTTGTTTGAAACGTACGAATTAAAGGTGAATAAATTGTTGGTGAAACGATTAAGACGACCCGTGGTTGTTCTTGTTTCGAGGAAGGGGTCTAGGGTTTTGTTAAATGAAGACGAAATTGTAAACATGATGGTCGGGTTAGGTTTTCAGGTTCAAATTCTCACTTCTGACAAGATGAATAATCTCGAGAATCTTTCAAGTTTGGTTAACGAGTGCCACGTCATGGTTGGAGTCCATGGCGCGGGACTTGTAAATGAAGTGTTTTTGCCTAAGGGCGCGATTGTTGTTCAACTTATTCCTGTAGGACTTATCTGGCAGTCGAAAAGTTATTATGCCGAACCAACACCTAAAATGGGTCTAAAGTACTTGGAATACCATGTGGGGTTCGACGAAAGCTCTCTTTATGAATCGTATAGTCCGAATGATCCGGTTGTTATCGATCCGCCATCTGTATATGCAAAAGGGTTTTTGGTTGCTAAGGCTATATATCTTGAGAAGCAAAATTTGAGTATTAATGTAACCAAGTTTAAAGTTACTATGGCTCATGCTCTTGAGCTTTTAGAACATTAGTTATTCTCAATCGCAGAACTTTTAAAAGCGGTTTGGTTCGCATAAAAATATCAGTATGAAATTGGGAATTAAATTAGGAAAATTTGTGTATTTCGTTCAATTCTCGATAGAGAAATTAAATCTGTTTTGTACGTCTTTCTTATTAATTTTCTATTAGTTAATTATGTATTAATTTCTTTTTACTCGTTATTGAATTTTCATGTATTGACTAATTAAAACTTCTATATAGTTTTTTTAATCCCGGTTAGGTTTTGTAGACGACCTTTTAGTAAACGTAGACGACGGTTTTCATAAAAAAGACGACCTCTACCCTTGGTCTCTCTCCTGACTCTCTCTCACGTTCAACAACAAGAACAACAATCTCTAACAACAATCCCAAACACCAATACTCACCCTCGACTCCACCCACTGTACCCCACGACCACCGTGCCGCACGACCGCCGCCGACAACCGCCGCCGACGACCGCCCACGACGACAGCCCCGTAAGTTTCTTTTTTTTTTCTCGAAGTTTGTGATTTTTGTTGTAATTATGTGTTGTTAATTGTTGAATTAGGTAGTAATTCATGAATTAGGTTAGTTTATGTTGTTAGTTCATGTATTTTGGGCGAAATTTGGGTCGAAATTTGTGGGATTTGGGTCGAAATTTGTTGAATTAAGTAGAAATTGAAGTGTTGTTTCTGGGCAAATGTCATCAATTTGGACGCCTTACATATGCTTACACATATTTCATGGGATTTTGTTTATCATGGTCCATGGAGTTGGTGGTCACAAATTTTCGAACTTGACCGCAAATTAACCAAATATTTATTCCGAATCGATTAATGGAATATGTTGACATCAAAATTGTCGTAACAAAAAGTTGATTTGGGCGCCTTACGTTTCTGGGCAAATTGTAATCATAATTATCAATTTGTTGGATTTTTGGGCAATTAGGATTTGGGCAAATGTTGACATTAGGTTAGTTAATGTATTTTGGGCAAGTTATAGGCAAATTTGTGGGATGTGGGTTAATTTTTGGTCGAAATTTGTGGGATATTTGGACAATGGGATATGAATGTGAGAACCATGGTGGAACATTGATTGAATGTGAATGTGAGAACCATGGGTGGATAAATAATATGAATGTGAGAATCATGGGTGGACAAAGAATGTCAATGTGAGAACCATGGGTGGACAAAGAATATGAATGTAAGAACCATGGTTGAACATTGAATGTCAACGTGAGAACCATGGTTGGACATTGATGTTCAACGTGTGGACCATGGGTGGACATTGATGTTCAACGTGTGGACCATGGGTTGGGGTTTAGGTTAGGGTTAAGGGTTAGGGTTTAAGGTTAGGGTTAGGGTTTAGGTTAGAGTTACGGTTTATGTGATGTTAGGGTTAAGGGTTAGGGTTAGGGTTAGGGTTAGGGTTAGGGTAAGGGTTTAGGGCTAGGGTTTAGGGTTAGGGTATAGGGTTTATGAATTATTATTTTTTAATTTTAATTTTCATTTTAAATTTTCATTTTTTTTTAATTGGTATGACGACATCTCTCACCCGTACTTTTTCCCTCCGGATCGGAGATTTCAGGCGCTGGAGATTCCCATGCACGAGGAGCCGGAAGTCGCCCTAACCGTTAGTCGGCACGTGAAGACTCTTTTCCATCAACCGACAGAGGAGGCGGTTATAGATCGTGTCCGGATTATGATGCGGGAGTTGACTCCGTATTTCGGGCGTGATGATGATGATGAGTAGTGTCTTAGTTAGCCCTTTTAATGTTTTTTAGTGGATTGTTGTAGTTTGTTGAATTTTTAGTTTAACTTCTTTTAATACTTAGTTTTAGTTTGTGAACTTTGTAGTTTTTTAGTTTGTTGAATTTAGTTTAATCGAATTTAGTAGTTTGTTGAATTTAGTTTAATTAAAACCATAAAAAACTTAAAATAACATAGTACAATTTAACTAAAACGGTTACAATTTCAAAATAAACGGTAACTAAACTGATAACTACCATCACTTGGAAGAGGTAAACCTTTTCTTAAACATCGAAAATAACATGATAACAAATCGTCTCCTTTTCGACTAAAACGGTTACAATTTAATCAAATGCTTCATCACGAGTTTCAAATCCACGATCTATAAAGAACAAACGATTATAATCGATCAAATTCTCGCCAAATTCCTCGAACGAATCCTATTAATTGAAAATTTAGTATTGGTTAGCATATATATTTTAGATTAAGCAACATAAATTAACTTAAGCGGAAAACAAAGTACTAAACTACGCTAAAATGGGGAATAATAATCGAAAACTAAAAAAAAAAAAACTAGCCACGGACGACACATTGAATGTCAATGTCCGGCCATGGATTAGACAATGATATTCAATGTGTGTCCATGGATAGACATTGAATGTCAATGTGCGTTCCATGGCCGCACATTGAATGTCAATGTGCGGCCATGGAACGCACATTTACATTCAATGTCTATTCCATGGACAAACATTGAATAATATGTTTGCAAGCATTGAAATTGCACTAATAATCGAAAACTAAAAAAAAAAAAAATTGTCCATGGGCGAGACATTGACATTCAATGTCCGGCCATGGAGTAAACATTGAGATTCAATGTTTGTCCATGGACGGACATTGAATGTCAATGTGCGTTCCATGGCCGCACATTGAATGTCAATGTGTGGCCATGGAACGCACATTGACATTCAATGTCTGTTCCATGGACAAACATTGAATGCTATTTTCCTAAAATGTCGTCTACAAAACCTAATTGGGTTGAAAAAATCGATTTCTATCATTAATCTTAAACGAAACTATAAATTAAACATAACATAATTAATAAAATGTTAAGAATTTGATAACTAACCGAAGAATTGGTTGAATGAGATTCCGTCATGAATTTTAGGTGGTTTTTGTGTTTTTAATTTTTTGGAGTTTTAGATGAATTAATCGGGTTTTCTCAAGAATTTCAGAGAATTTTTCTAGTGAGATAAAGTGGCCAAGGGTATTTTCGTCTTTTTTGTGAAAAACGCCGTCTACGTTTACTAAAATGTCGTCTACAAAAACCAACCCCCTTTTTAATATACCAATGGCTTTATTTTTCATACAATAGAATTGTAAAAGAAAAATCATAGGTTGAATTTTTGAGCCACTCGAACAGTACGTAATCAAAATACAGAAAGAGAGATTCAAACAAATGACGTGTTACCTCGACTTAAGTTCTTAACTCTTATCTGCTTGGCTAAGACCTTTACATTTCTCACACCTGTAGATAGATTATATATCCGATATACTACCACCAGTTGTATAACTTTTTAGTTTTGTTTTTAAACTATGAGTTACTATAAAGTTTTCGAGTTCATTCACTTAGACATTAAGCCTAACAGATTATATTATAGTGCAAAAACAATACATCTAAGTTCAATTAAATATAAATTTTGACAAAAGGAATTAAAATCTCACAACTTCTTATTTGCAACGGCACTATCCGTCGCAAGCTTGTGACGGACACCGTTTTCTCTCACAAAATACCCACTTTCTCTCTCTCTTCAACACTATTCATGTGGTCCCCTTTCTCCACTACTCATTTTGTATCCATTTTATCTCACAAAATATCCGTCACAAATGGTGACCCGTCGCAAACAAAACTCACTATTAAAATCTAACTACGGAGTAAATTTTAATAAACTCAGAAAAATACACATAAACACAAAAACAAATAATATTACTTTCTCTCTTCTCACACCCTATCTGTATTTCCCACCAGATAATAAGGAAAATGAGTTAGCGTTACCGGGACGCCGTATTATTATCCGAATAACAATATGGTATCACCGGCTGACGTTAAATCTCGGCGCCATCCTCTCACATGCAACCCTTATTATTGAAGGTCCCTACTAATTACATATGAGAGGTGACACTAAAATTGAACGCCGCCCTATAACACTAAGATCCTGTTCCTTTTGGCTTAATTTCAGCTCCTTTTAATTATGCTTGCCTCTATTCCGATAAATTTTATTTACGTTCAATCAATTATTTTTAATTACTCTTCACAAAATTAACTTTTAATTCAACTAAATTCATTCATCCCAATTTCACCCAATTTAGTTCAATTAAACTATACTTTAGTTAATTCAATTCAGCTCGTTTCAGTCGAAAGAAGATAGCCTACCTTATTTTCCTTTTTATTTTTTAAATTAAGACCGTTTTAAACACAACCAACGAAGTTCCCATTTCCAATTCGACACTCATAAACCTCTCTTCACTCTAAAACCCTCTCCATTCTTCTTCTCTTATCTAAACCACAACTGCAAAAACTTCAAAAACAAATTCAAATTAAGCATGTTAATCACCTTAACAACGTCAATTAATTCCTCTCCAATCTTCTTTAACAATCAATTCGCAAATTTCCAACCTCAATTTCGACGAACAGATTTCCCAAATAAATGTAGATGTTCTTCTTCACAGCAAAATCAACCCAAAAATAAGGATGACCCATCAACGAGTCAGTCTAAACGGGTCGACCCAGCTGGCTTTCTCACTCGTCTCGGCATTTCCCATAAAGCTTTTGGCCAATTTCTCCGTGAAAGGTTGTTTTCTTTATTTTTTTTGGTGTCTCAGTCATTTATTTACGTTCTCTTCAGAAATATTTGAGTACAAGTTGTTTCTTCTTAGGTGGAATTTGTTTTTTTTCGCATGTTTGTATTTGTTAGAGCATACTCTCTTGCATAATACTGGTTTTTGTGCCGAAAACAAATGTAAAGAAATGACTGGGACTGAGGGTGTCCCTGTATTTAGCTGGATAATTTTGGTAATTGTTGTTGTTATGAACTTATGATTGTGAAGTATCAGTCATTCGATGCAGTTCTCGACGCAATTTTTATGTTGGATAATTTGGAAATAACCTCTTTGTGTTGGTAGCACAACGGTAAGGCTGTGTACATCCGACCCCCTACCCTGCAGTTTATGGGTGTTATTGAGGCCTGTAACAAATGTGAAGAAATGACTGGGACGGAGAGCTTAGTTTAACTTATAGTGATTGGTAAATGTTGTTATGATTGTGAAGTATCAGTCATTTGATATTTTGATGCGGTTCTCGACGCAATTTTTATGTTGGGTAATTTGGAAATGACCTCTTTGTGTTACTAGCACAAGGGTAAGGTTGTGTACATCCGACCCCCTACCCTGCAGTTTGTGGGAGTTATTGAGGCCTGGAACAAATGTGAAGAAATGACTGGAATGGAGAGCTTAGTTTAATTTATAGTGATAAGCCCTGTATTTTGCTGAAGATTTTTTGGTAATTGTTGTTATGATTGTGAAGTATCTGTCATTAGATGCAGTTCTTGATGCAATTTTCATTTTGGGTGATTTGGAAACAGCCTCTTTGTGCTGCTAATAAAAGGGTAAGGTTGCGTACATCTGACCCTCTAGCGTCTATCCTGCAATTTGCGGGAGTTATTGAGGCACTGTGTTAATGTTGTGTAAAATAATGTTGCTGTGATTGTGGGCGAGTTTTAAGAGAGAATTATTGGTGATGTTGCAGGCACAAAGCGGTGAAGGACCGTAAAGAAGAAATCTTTGAGCGGTTTATGAACCTGAAAGAATTGGCTTCTGGGTTTGTTCTTTGTTACTTGATTTTTCTTTCTGTCAAAACAATTAAAATGTGAAGGATAAAGGGGAATAGGAGACTATATTGTTCTGAGTCATGTGATGTTGTTTCATCTCTAGGTATGAATTAATGGGTATTCATCGAAACCCGCAACACCGGGCAGATTTTATGGAATGGGCTCCAGGTTTGACATGATTTACCTTCAACTTAATTTGCTTTTCTTCTGCTTTTGTTCTCTGAAAGGATATTTTTGTTGAAAAAGTTGCATGGTTTATTCATTGATTCATTTGGTTGAAAGGCATAAGATGAATGCCTACTATTTCATCCACTTGCACCAGGCACACCTAAGGCACCTGTGGGTGTTTTGGCTATCGCGTCATTGTGCCATACGCTGCCTAGGTCTTGCATTTTTGGACTAAGAACAATCTTGTCTTATTGTTCTTAATGTAGTGCTGTTCGTCAAACAACTTGGTGATGCTTGCAATCTAGTCACGGTATTTGAACGTTATGATAATATAGATTGCCTTTCTGGATGTTCTGGTATCGGATATAGTGCAGTAAGGGCCACAATTTGTATAAAAAATTACATTATTCTGCTAGGAGTTCTCTCTACTGTTATGCCATTTGAAATTGAGTGATTGTTGTTTAGAATACATGTGATAGACCAGTTTCTCAGCACAGTTATTTTAGTTCATTTCCCATGAAAAGAGTCGAATCTAGGTGAATATTTCGTAATGCTAATCTCTTTCCCCCCTTCTTATTTACAAAGGTTTCTCACATATACCTGTAACTAAACAGGTGCACGATACTGTGCTCTAGTTGGTGACTTCAATAATTGGTCTCCTACTGAGAATTGTGCTAGAGAAGGTCTTCTTGGCCATGATCATTATGGGTATTGGTTTATAATCCTTGAGGATAGGTTGAGAGAAGGAGAGGAGCCGGATAAAGTTTACTTTCAGCAATATAACTATGTCGATGACCATGACAAAGGTGATAGTGGCGTTTCTGTTGATGAAGTTTTTCAGAAAGCAAATGATGAGTACTGGGAACCAGGGGAAGATCGCTTTATTAAATCACGCTATGATGTAGCAATAAAGCTATACGAACAACTATTTGGGCCTAATGGGCCCCAAACTTTCGAGGAATTGGAGGATATACCAGATCCTGAAACAAGATATAAAGCATACAAAGAGCAACATAAAGACAAGCCTCCTGAATTTTTTCGTTACGATGTGCTTGATAACGGGAAGGAATATGATATTTATAATGTCGTGACTGATCCAATTTCAAAGGAGAAATTTCGTAATAAGGAGCCCCCAATTGCTTATTGGTTAGAGACACGGAAAGGAAGAATAGCTTGGATGAAGAAGTACGCTCCTTGTCTTCCGCATGGAAGCAAGTACAGAGTTTATTTCCACACTCCTGATGGGCCTTTGGAGCGCGTTCCAGCCTGGGCTACCTATGTTATTCCTGGTAAAATTATTTTTCTATGCTTTCATGGCAATTTGACCAATAACTAATTTCTATTGACTATAATTTACTTACAATGAGTGACTTTACGATGATTTGTGAATAATCATCTAATAGTTTCGCCACTACATAAACCATAAATTGTTGATTCGTCCTTCCTCCATTTTCAATGAATAAGCTACATTGGACATCTTTCCTCCATTTTTTTAAGAACTGTTTAATATTTTTTCCGTTCGGTAAAGTATTAGCAAATATCAACCGTTCTAGTGAGTAAGCTTACATCTGTTAGGAAGAAACTACAAGTTTATACAGGAATTATTTTTTCTTCAGCTAATTAATTACTGTCACTAAAACCAAAAGTATGTGATATAATACACCTTTAGCTGGAAGCTTGATAAATTGACTTGTTGTTTCGTAGTTAGCATCTATGACAACCACTTAAATTATCTGTCCTGGTGTTTTATGGTTGTTATTCCTGTAAAAAGCATAATATGATTTTTGTTGTTAGTATCCATTTAATACATAGAAGTATGAAGCTTCAGAGCAACCTTATAGTTATACATTTTCAGTTGTTCTCATTACTCTATGTCTGTCTTAACTATCATCCAACTATTTACTTATGGATGATAACTTCAACTGCTGATTACTATTATTTTGTTTGGACATAGACGGGGAAGGAAATCAATCCTATGCTGTTCATTGGGATCCATCCCCTGAGTTTGCACATAAATGGAAGAATAATTCCCCAAAGGCTCCGAAGTCCTTGCGCATATACGAATGCCACATTGGAATTAGTGGGTCAGATCCCAAAGTTTCCTCTTTTATTGAGTTTTCTGAGAAGGTAGAGGCACCTTTTACTCTCTTTGATACTCTTAAGACCATGTAGATGAGATTCTACTCTCATCTCTTTGGTTTCCGGTTCAAAATTGCAGATCCTTCCTTACATAAAAGATTTAGGGTACAATGCAATCCAGTTATTTGGGGTTGTTGAGCACAAGGATTACTTCACCGCTGGTTATAGAGTGAGTTTTTCACATGGATTAGTTCTTGCATATCTATTTTTTTTTTTTTACTGTAATCCTAAGACTCATAACTCATAAACCCATTAGACGCTCTCCATTTAGCGTGCTTTGTTTACTCTGCGTTGTCATCTGTTTGTGTGGTTGCTATAATTTTGCAAGCAGACCGACACAGACGTTTAAATTGTGAAAGAGTTTGAATGAAAATAGAGAACATGGTACATAAGTGTTGCATAGTTTTTTACTTCTTTTACTCTTCTGACCTTGTTGTGTGTTCGATTTTTTCATATCATGTGGGTAGCACTTTGCGTGCATGCACATAACTCCTTATTTCAATATTTTGTCACTGCCAATGTTGAAGTACTCTTTAGAATAATGGGAAGTGGGTACTAATAGCCACAAAAATGTCTTGTATCAGTAGAATTCTAGTTTCTTTTTGGTGTGGTTGCAAAGCGTACTTTTGACAAAATTTACAATGTTGATATTTTCTATTCATTGTCTAGTCTTTTTCTGACCAGCTCTATTAAATTATGGGTTCAGGTTACTAACTTCTATGCTGTCAGCAGTCGTTACGGCACTCCTGAAGACTTTAAGCGTCTGGTTGATGAAGCTCATGGTTGTCACTTGTTCACTATGAGAGCATAAGCAATTTGGCTGTTTTTATTTATCATATTCCTTACTAGAACAGAATATCAAGTTAAGCAAAAGGATGTCTCACACTCTCACCCCCGTGCCTCAAGGGCTCCCTAAATCACGGGATAAGGGGGTCTGATATACATAGTCTACCCCTGTGTTAGCAACACAATCCAACACAACACAACCCAACCCAACACAACACAAGCTTGTTTCAAATGACCTAAAATGAAAACTGCGCTGTGAACTACATTGAATGACTTTTACATCACAATAAAAAAAGAAGTGAAACCAATGTAGTGAACTGTTTTGCCTTATTACAGAAGAATCCACAACCAGAAATGATGAATCTTTGCTTTTATTGCAATGGGAACATCCAAAAAATAATTTGTTTGTACAAACTATTTTTGTGTATTTCAGGGGGAAAGAAAACTAATGTAGCATGCTATTTGGTATTTCACAGGTTTAGGTTTGCTAGTCTTTCTAGACATTGTGCATTCATATTCAGCAGCTGATGAGATGGTTGGGTTGTCGCTCTTTGATGGAACAAGTGACTGTTACTTTCACTCTGGTAAGTTTATTTTCTTATGAGTTCTGTCCTCTGACTGATGTGGGATTCATATAATAAGTAGTCTTTTTATATCCTTTCCATTTCAAGGTTGCATAATTTGCCTTGCCACATGTTCGTTGTCTGCTACAGAGGGATTTTGAGGTTTTGACCAAAGAGAACTAACAAGTTTAAGAGCGATTAAGAATGCAAAGTCGACTTCCTTTTCACTCATTGTCATCAGTGTTTCATTTTGTCTTCTTAATATTGTAGGGGAAATTGATATCTGTCTACTGTAGAGGAGCAGTTGTCTATTCTTGTGGTCAAATAATAGTAGGTCCGTAAATGTTAGTGTGAGCTTTCAAGGTTTAAGGTTAATAATACGGTGTATCTGATAGTCAAATTCTCACTCCAGTTTTTGTTTCTAGTGTCTTATACTTTGGACAAGTATGCCAGAAATTAGGTGTAAGAAGCAGTAACATTATAGAAGCTTCAATTTAATTCCCCCCATATGCAATACTCTAAGGTTCTTTCCTGATATGTTGAATTAAGCTTGGCAAGAAAAGGAGGATGTCTCATTTTTTGTTGAGATATTTGCTGTAGCCTGTAGGATCTCATTTCGTTACCATCTAGTTCAAACAAATTGTTTATTTTTTAGTTGGATAATCATTAATACTTTTAGTTGAATGAATACATTTACGTGTCTTTACCACTGTTATGGCTCTGATGTAGGCAAACGAGGCCATCATAAATATTGGGGAACTAGGATTTTCAAGTATGGTGACGTCGATGTGCTTCAGTTTCTTGTTTCTAATCTGACTTGGTAATTAATTTTTCTTCATAGTATTTATGGCAAATGTTTAAGGACTTCCAGTCTATTGTTAGACCTATCTATTCTCGAGAACCTGCTTTTCCAGGAGCCATTAAGAAGGGCCTGGTTTGTTCACTTGCCTGCAGATCTTTGTTTAATTCATCTCTGTAATTTTGAATGCATTTGATCAGGTGGATCGAGGAATATCACATTGACGGTTTCCAGTTTCATTCACTCCCCTCTATGATTTATACACACAATGGATTTGCTACATTTTCTGGAGATTTAGAGGAGTAAGTCTTCATTGACTAATCTCCCATTGACAAATATTTGGTGTGCTCTGATAGTTGACATGTTTTAAAATTAGCTCTGGGTCTTGAGCCTTGCTCCAATCAGTGTAATTACTTAGTTATAACTGTAAATTCAAGTGCCAATATTGCCGTAATTTTTCCTGAAAAGGAGAAAAGGTAAGACGTAGAATGTACGATGTTTTCTGACTTTCTGGGTATCATAGTCACACACTCACCGTTCCTCCCTCTCAGATAAGTATCTGTTTCCCTTCTTCAGATTTTCCAAAATTTGGTTAGCTCTTTTGACTTTGCTTTATAGATGCATCTATGAAGTAAACATAACCTTTGGACTACATGATTAGTATTTTTAAACTAGATGGAAGCATACTGATATTTGTAAACTAATTTTGAGCAGGTACTGTAACCAGTATGTTGATAGGGATGCCTTAATGTACCTAATCTTGGCCAATGACATCCTACATGCTCTTCATCCCAATATCATAACGATTGCAGAAGATGTAAGCTCATTTTAATGAACTGTTGTTTAGAAATGTTTAACAATAACCGAAGCGTAAATGTAGGTTACTTGTACAAAAAATCTGATTCGGTTTACTGAACCTATTTTGCACAACCTTAGACCCTACTGTCATTGCATGTCATTAATAATTTAAGATCATTCACTTTATTCTAAAATGTGAACTCTCATCTCTGTTAAATGAGTAACGGACATCTTGACATTCTGCTTCTTCAGAAGTTTATAGTTCGGCCGTAATAGAAGTGCACTTTATTTTCAGGCAACACTTTATCCTGGATTATGTGAGCCTACTTCTCAGGGTGGACTGGGATTTGATTACTATGTCAATCTTGCTGCTCCCGAGATGTGGCTGTCGCTTCTTGAGAATGTTCCTGACAAAGAGTGGAGCATGAGTAAGGTTGTATCACACTCTCGTTTTTTAACATGTAATACTACCTTATTATACAACTAGCATTTTGTACTAAATAATTGACAATTTGTCCGTTTGTTGCAGATAGTTACCACATTGATGGGAAACAAAATGTCTACGAATAAAATGCTTCTGTATGCTGAAAATCACAACCAGGTGGTCTATTAAATACCTCATTTTTTTATTCACAGTGCCTTGAAGTCCTCTATGAACGATATACTTTGGATTCTATCAGCAATACCTATGGGAATTATTGTTTTCATTTCTTTTTCAGTCTATATCCGGAGGGCGATCTCTAGCGGAGATATTGTTGGGTACAGAAATTGATTCAGACGTATCAACTAGCTCATTGTTAAGGGAACGGGGAACTTCATTGCACAAAGTATGACTTTATTTCAACATACCCGGCTTATCATGGCCATCGGTTGTTACATTTTCTTTCTTGTTTTGATATGATTTAAATGTGCAAAATGCCAATCTCTTTTGCCTGTTATATTTTCTTGCTTGTTGAGAGGCAAAAAAGTATTTTGTGTTTACTCTTTTTCGGCTGCAAAGTTGAACTCTGAGGAGCCTACCTTCTGCCATTTCAGATGATTAGACTGCTTACTTTTACTATTGGTGGTTTTGCGTATCTCAACTTTATGGGCAATGAATTTGGGCATCCAAAGGTAAAGTACTAGTCTTTTAATTTTTTTTAAAATTGTTTGGAAAGCACTATCATATCTTTCATTGTGCTTTCCCTTTCTTCTTTACAGAGAGTTGAGTTTCCAACTTCAAGCAACAATTTCTCTTTTGAGCTTGCGACCCGTCGTTGGGATTTGCTGTCAGACCAAAGACTTCATCAGGAGCTATTTCACTTCGACGAGGTTCAATTCTAATTGCTTGGCAACATTTCTTTCTCTTGTACATGACGTAGTAATCAAAAGAGGACAGAATGACAAATAGTCCCTCATTTATACATTGTTTAACGGTGATCAATGGGAAGATAATGAAGATTTAACATCCTTATGGGTATTGCTATGAATTAAGAATTTGTCGGAGAATTGAAAAATATTTAGCTTATGTTTTACTTTATCAACTTTATCATTATTTTCCTGCCTCACAGACTTTTGGGTTGCTTCATTTTGGAACTAAGCTTGTTGTTTTCATTATATCTTCATGATAATATGAGGAGTTCTATGCTAGATGTCAATCAGTGATTGTTTCTCTCGTCTTTTGTAGGACATGATGAAATTGGATCGAGCAGGAAAAGTTTTGGCAAGAGGCTTACCTAATGTTCACCATGTAAATGATGATACTATGGTATGGTGCCTCCCACTATCTGCATAAAAGAAGTAAATAAAAAAAATTCAGTGTCAGAGGGTGAATAATGATATTTTCCATAAACATAACTCTAGTATGAATATTTGAGCGAGTTTTCCATTAAAGGGCAAGAAAAAAATTAAATAGTTCTAGTGTAAAAATCTCTGATGAGGCATTCGTTGTTGCGACTCAACTTCTATTATCTCTACCATAGCTCAATGTTGCAGTGCTCTCTTTCTTAAATATGATTGAGTTGCTTTTGGTAAATTTATATTCCGCTTTCAACATACTATCATTAATCCATTAAAACTATATTGATTATATATACTATATCGCTGGATGATGTAGTTTATTGTCCGTTGGATCTCAACACATTACATGAGGACACTTTGTATGAGCATGAGTAGCACACAGAAGAAGTACGAAGTACCAAATATTAAAAAAAGGCAGCCCGGTGCACGATGGCGTCCCCGCTAGGCGAGGGTACGGGGAAGGGCCCCACCACAAGGGTGTAATGGGGGCAAGCCTTCCCTTGCCATTTTGGCAAGAGGCCGCTCCCAGGGCTTGAACCCGTGACCTCACGGTCACAAAGCAACACCTTAACCGGTACGCCAAGGCTCCCCTTCACGAAGTACCAACATTAACCAAAATAATTTAAAGTCCTACCGACACAAGGCCTGTTTCTACGTTAAGTAATTTCAGTAGAGGAGGTAATCAACAGAAGAAACCACAGGTTATTAATTAAAATTATAATATTTAATGGTATGCGCTCTGGATGGAGCTGCTTTATCTTTTTGTCAAGTATGTGGTCGTGTGCTTAGTTTGAGATTTTTCTGCTCACCGTCCGAATTTTATAAACCTATTCGCCTATGCCTTGCAAAATGATATTTTTGACCAACTGTTATGGGAAAGGACGTTACAAGGGATTAAAGGTAGTTGATATAGACGCTGAACAACTGTGGTTCTTCGTGGTAAGTCATCTGCATAAGCCTGAGTCCGATGTTATAGAGTTACTCTCATTTGTAAATCTCGTCATTGTTTCAGGTAATTTCTTACATGAGGGGTCCTATTCTGTTTGTCTTTAACTTTCATCCAACTAATTCGTATGAGAGATACAGTGTCGGAGTTGAAGAAGCAGGAGAGTATCAGGCAAGTTCGGATTTGTTTTATATTTGTTCCACATTAGCAAGTTTCGTTGTTGTTATAGCTTTGTTCATCTTACCTTCTTTATCAGTTTATCTGGTGACATTTAGCCATCGTTCTCCTTGACTCACATACAAACTCCTACAAAGGGCATCCCGGTGCACGATGACATCCCCGCTAGGCGAGGGTCCGGGGAAGGGCCCCACCACAAGGGTATAATGGGGGCAAGCCTTCCCTTCCCTTGCCATTTTGGCAAGAGGCCGCTCCCAGGGCTTGAACCCGTGACCTCACGGTCACAAAGCAACACCTTAACCGGTGCGCCAAGGCTCCCTATGTTCCAATTTTTTTCGTTAGTCAGTCACTCGGCGCCATCTTAATGTAATGTGATAGTGAGACCGACTCATTTAACCAAAAACCTCATCGATATACCCATTAACCTACTTGCTCAAAGAATAACGACTCCATGTTTATTTTTATACGGGTTAGTCTCATAATTGCCTTAAGACCATCTCATACGAGAATTTCTGTTTATGTATCTTTTTTATTATTGTAATTACTGCGCAGATGATACTGAATTCCGATGAAATGAAATATGGTGGTCAAGGAGCCATAAACACTGACCAATATCTGCAAAAAAGTATTCGAAAAAGGTTTGTATTTGCTTAACCTCTAAAATGTTCCGACCTGACCTCTTTAACTTCCAACATCTTTATGTCCAGCTCTCCAATTTTTCATTCGCACTCATCCCTATTTCTGTTGGTGCAGAATCGATGGTCTACAAAACTGTGTACAGCTTCCATTGCCTAGTAGAACTGCTCAGGTTTGTATTAATTTGTATCTTAATCAGTGCCAGGTGCGATTCTCGTGCCATAAAACTGATATCTGTTGAGAAACCTTAGAATTGCTCCCTATGTTCATGAATAAACTTCTTGGCTTTTCCGTTTTGAGCTGTCCATGCATAAATTTCTCATAATTGTACACCCAGTCACCCACATCTTTACTCAACTTGCAATTTCATCAACACCCTAGTGCGCTCCTTAATTCTCCTGCAAAATAAACCGAGAAGTTTATTAAATGATGGAGGAAGTATAAAAGCAAATCTTAAAGCTCGATTTGGCTGAGCTATTGGTTCCATATTCTAATTCGTGTTAAAAATTCTCGGTATATTGAATAACATGGTCACTTGAAGTCACATAGCTCATATTCCCGTATCTCCCACCCGCTATTCGCCTATTTCTACTCAGTATTATGGTATCAAATATCTGTTTCAATCGTGATCTTGAAACTGGTCGTCACGACCTATTGTTGCTGTTCAGTTGAGTTTACTGTTTGATCTCATTAGTAGCTAGATAGCACCAAAACGGACACGGACACGGACACGGACACGGACACGGACACGGGATACGGCATCCCATGAAATTTAGGACACGGGACACGTCATTTAAATATAATAAAATATATATTTTATGGTTATAAATAACGTATAATTTTATTTTTATCATGTATTTGAAGCTAAATCTAAACAAGTAAAGGTACAATTCGACTTTTACTATAATTCTCATTTTTCCACCCAAACTCATCTTCTAATGGATCTTTTTTAAATTTTCTATTCCTCGTCTAAACTATAATATGTTTAGCCATGTGTCCAACGAGTGTTGGGTGTCCGTGTGTCGGACACGGGACGGCTAATTAAGAGAAGTGTCCGTGCTACCTAGATTAGTAGTGCAGAGTAGTGCTAAAAAACAGCATTGTCTAGCATCGTAAACTTACTTCTAATGTAGGTTTTCAGTTTCTGCAGACTAAGAAAACTAGTAATCCGGCATTAACATCTTAAATTCATCATACCGCAGGTCTACAAATTAGCTCGGATACTTAGAATATGATGGATCCAAACGGGTCAACACTGATTTTGTGCCGAGAGCCAGTTTCTTAAGTGCGTTCGCAACTTTGGCCAACCGGGGATGGTATGTTACTCAACTGTAGACGTGTAGTCGCAGTTGAGCGGCTCTGGCAACTCTGCCCAAAGCGAGCCATCCTGTACATGATTTTGCGCTCACACATGCTGACGGGATGCGTTCTCGTCACCCTACTTAAAGAGAAACTGTGCAGGGTAAGATTCACTTGAGTTACTTCAACCTTAGCTATTTCGGGTGAGGTTCATTCGAGTTATTTAGGTTGGTCTATTGAGTTGATCTAATCATTTGGGTAATATCAGATACCCAGATTTGAATTTTGTCGATACGAGTATAATAGGTTTTAACATATTCGTATCTATATACGGAAATTTGTATAGTTTAAACAGTATATTGTCCTTTTTTTTTTTTTTTTTTTTTTGGGCAGCGGTAAAGAAAGTGCGTATATTGTCTTGTATTGTGTATTATAACCGGATTATATATTTTTCCTCGTCCCTAGGTATGTGACGTATTTTAGGCTGTAATTGTTTTGTAATTTGTAAATGTATTGTTAATTGTTATCATTAATTTCGAGTATGGGTTAGTCCGTTTTGATTATCACAAATTCTCATTTGTGCCGGGCGATATCTGTCACAAGCTTGTAACGGGTCAAATAAAATCCACTTGGGAGGAAAAGACAAATTATTTGTAATTCTCCATACACCTACTTTTTGTCTTATTTAGTTATGGTTGATACTTGGTCCGTTACAAACTTATTATGGTAGCTATAAGTCTTATTATCTTGTTTTATTTGTCGGTTATTTTAGGTTGTGTTCTAAACTTTTCAATTTGTCTCGATAATTTTTTTACGGTCACACTCAGTTTAGGCGCTTGTCCCCGCCGACATCTGAAAATTTCGAATTTTTTCGAGAATACCTTATACTACTATCTTCTTCTATACACGACGAGTACCATGACACGTGACAAAGGTAAAGCTTGACTCGTCTCATTTACGAGCCAATTATGTTAATGATTTCCTTTTAGCCGGGGGAGAGGCCAATCTCACCCCCACTGAGCCCTTAATTGGCTCGTGACCAAGAAAGTCATGCGGGTTGGGTCAGGCTGCATGGAGAGGTGACCCAAGCCCGTTTCGTTGGGTGTTTGAGGTGGGTTATGACGATTGGACGGACCTCTACTATTTTCATATTTTTTAAAGCACAAATTGTTGTATAATTAAAAGTTGAAATAAATTAGTTAAAAATTTGTAAAAAATTATTTTATTTTAATAACCTAACATTTTATATTAATAAATTGTATATTTAGATATGTTAATTTTTATTGCTGGGTTGCTAAAATAAAATTAAAATATAAATAAATCTTATCTTAATTAAAACAAAAACATTTAAAGCCCATATTCACCCACATCATCACAATACATTTTTGTTTATTTAGTAGTTGTTGAAACAAGTGGGGTCTTTGGTGGGGCCCATTTCAATATCATGCAAATTACATTAGGTGAATATTATAACATTAAATAAAATTAGTGAATTAATTTATGTTTTTGTTAATTTTTATCACATGTTTTGTAATTTTATAAAATATCTAATTACGGTGTTTAAATAAAAGTCTAAATTGTCAAAAAAAAAATATTAATAACATAAATATAAAGGCCAGTGCATCGTAGTTATTAACTTTAATAATACAATTTATGCTTAAAAGTACTGAAATTATTTGGGCAAATATTGTTTTAATTAACATCAATATTTTATTATTATAACCTAATGTTCTAACAATATCATATACAAAAAATCTTGCTTATGACGGATAATTTTTACACAAAATACATTTTATCATATATATTAAAACACTAAAACGAAAAACCACAAAATATTAACATATGTACCAACTCTAACATAATTATCCAATTAAAGCCGACTAATATTTAGATCTTATTTAACTATAACAGAAAAAAAAATCAAGTTCAATAGTAGGGGGGTTAGTCTTTTATAAAGAAAATTAATGATTTATGTGTCCTGGATGGTTTTTACGGGTAATGAATTAAGAAAGCGAGAAATTCTTATTTAAGATGTGTATGTTCGTCTTAAACTTAAGACCGATCAACAAAAAAATGTTAAGCCCTAAGTTTTTGGGGCTAAATTGGAACAATAAGTCTTGCTTACAACTGTTGTAAGTTGTAACGAAGGTGGTTACCCCCCAAAAAGTGTTGATTTAGACGAATTTATACCTTCCGTGGTAAATTATTTTTCTTTTACAATGGATGAAAATAATAATTTGTGAAATTAGAAAAACAGAGTGGAATTTAAGATGGTTGTGTGGTTTCTCATTTAAGACGGATATACACGTGTACATAAATATATACTCTATCAAAACAAATTAATAATACTTCTATTTTTCCAATTTTTTTATATATTGAGTAATAATTTAGATTGGAATTCCAAGTGAAATTTTATTAGATAATTTATATGTTTTGTACATTAGACATGTATATAAAGTAATTTACAAATAAATATTTCATTATTGTACTATTATTAAAAAAATTATATACTTTATTCATTGGATATAAATTATAATAATGTGAAAATATATTTCAATTCCGTACAATTTTAAATATTCAATCCCGTGTAATTTGCACGGGGTCAAACTAGTTTGATTGTTATCTATGAACTTCTCAATTTTTTTGGGTCAATCTTATATTAAAAGACCGTTTTTTTTTAAGGTTATTTTTAAAAAATTTGCTTGAAATAGCGAGCCCAGTGGGTCGAGCGGCTAACTACACCGGTCAGGCCAAATTCGACATGTAACTTGTGAGCCAAGTCGAGTCGGGCCGACACCTTTTTTTTTCCGGTCTATAATATTTTAGATTCGTGGGCCAATAACTCGTGAAGTCTTTAAAATTCGTATAAAAATGGCGTCTGCCAGTACACATTTACCTTACTCAACCTCGATCGTACAGTTACAGTTGCTGTTAATAATAAAAAACCTCAATTTTTTCTTAAAAAATTACCACACATTTGAACAGTAATCAATCATTAACAATTACTGTAATAATTAATTAAATGTCGAATTTATCAGCACAATCACAGTCATCATCATCTTCAACACTGTCATCAAACGCAGCGTCTTACGGAACTTTGTCGAAAATTGATCGTAAAACGATGCACTCTGCCGAACTCTACATTCTCGATCTTTGCAATCCTGATCGCCGCGAAAACGCTCTTCACGAACTTTCCAAGGTTTTTTTTTTTTTTTTTTTCATAATTCTTAAATTTGTTGATTTTAGGGTTTTGAATTTGTGATTGATTATATCGAAGTTATTAATTTGATTTTTTTTTATTAGATGAGAGAATTGTTTCATGATTTGGCTCCGTTGCTTTGGAATTCTTTCGGTACTATTGCTGCTCTTCTACAGGTGATTTTTTTTCTGTTTTTTTTTTTTTACGAATTTCGCTCCGTCTGGTTACCGTTTATCGAGTTGAGGCAATGCTGGTTGTGTGAAACTGGCGTACCGTGTGAGACGGTCTTTTTATATATATAAATGAGTGTTTAACCAATAAAGACGGTTTTAGACAATGCTGGTTGTGTGAAACTGTTCAACAGGGTGAGACGGTTTTTTTTATATATAAACGAGCATTTAACCAATGCTGGTTGTGTGAAAGTGTTCTACAGGGTGAGACGGTTTTTTATATATAAATGAGTGTTTAACCAATAAAGACGGTGTTAGACAATGCTGGTTGTGTGAAACTGTTCGTTCAACAGGGTGAGATGGTTTTTTTTTATATATAAACGAGTGTTTAACCAATGCTGGTTGTATGAAAGTGTTCTACAGGGTGAGACGGGTTTTTATATATAAATGAGTGTTTAACCAATAAAGACGGTGTTAGACAATGCTGGTTGTGTAAAACTGTTTACAGTGTGAGACAGTTTTTTTTATATGTAAATGAGTGTTTAACCAATAAAAACGGTGTTAGGCAATACTGGTTGTGTGAAACTGTAAAACAGTGTGAGACGGTCTTTTTATATATAAATGAGTGTTTAACTAATAAAGACGGTGTTAGGCAATGCTGGTTGTGTGAAACTGTTCAACAGGGTGAGACGGTTTTTTATATATAAATGAGCGTGTAACCAATAAAGACGGTGTTGGGCAATGCTGGTTGTGTGAAACTGTTTTACACTGTGAGACGGGTTTTTTATATATGAATGAGTGTGTAACCAATAAAGACGGTGTTAGGATGCTGGTTGTGTGAAACTGTTTTACACTGTGAGACGGTTTTTTTATATATGAATGAGTGTGTAACCAATAAAGACGGTGTTAGGCAGTGCTGGTTGTGTGAAACTGTTTTACAGTGTGAGACGGTTTTTTTATATATAAAATTATAAATGAGTGTTTAACCAATAAAGACGTTTTTGGGTAATGCTGGTTGTGTGAAACTGTTCTAGAGGGTGGGACGGTTTTTTATATATAAATGAGTGGTTAACCAATAACGACGGTGTTAGGCAATGCTGGTTGTGTGAAACTGTTCTACAGTGTGAAACGGTTTTTTTATATATAAATGAGGGTTTAACCAGTAAAGACGGTGTTATGTTATTTATTTATCAAGTTGTTATTTTCTATTGATGGTATAAATAAATGAGTGTTTAACCAATAAAAGACGGTCTTATTCTATGCTTTGTGCTAAAAAGTCGTAGAAGGGATTGTAAGCATTATATAAAAACACTGGAAGACGGTTTTATTTTATTATTTGTGCCACTGTTTGTCTGTTTTAGCATAAATTAGCATGTGTAGTGATTGCTACTCTGTATTATCTAAGAGTCGTAGAAAGGATTGTAGGGATTAAATGAGGACTAGAAGGGATGTTAGGGATTAATTGAGGCGTAGAATGGATTGTAAGGTATTATTTGTGCCACTGTTTGTCTGTTTTAGCATAAATCAGCATGTGTATGATTGCTATTAGTTAAGAGTCGTAGAAAGGTTTGTAGGGATTAAATGAGGCGTAGAAGGGATTCTAGGAATTAACCGAGGCGTAGAAGGGATTCTAGGAATTAACCGAGGCGTAGAATAGATTGTAGGGTATTATTTGTGCCACTGTTGTACGGTATACATTGGTAATTAGTAGCGGTTTAGATAATTCAAAGAAGTGACTGATTTCAATTTTTCAGGGAAGATTTGTGGGAGTGATGAAGTAGGTGATACTTCTATTTTATTTAGGTGAGGAATAATCCATGCATTGTTTTTCAACAAGAAGGATTCGTGTTGGCAAATATTTCCATAAATTGTACTTCGTGCTTGTGTATCCGCGAAATAACTTACAAGGGAAAGTTCGGCATGAATGGCGGTACATGTGTAATTTTAATCTCTAATGTTGAATGAGATAAGGGGTGGACAGAGAATTTCATATTTGGTCAGCAAACTAGCTTGATTAGGAGGCACCTTTTTTTTTTCTTTTTCCTTTTATTGTATACTAAAAGGCAAAAAGTTTATGAGTAGTAAGATAACCATTTTGTTCTTTATATTCCCGAGTCCTGACATAAATCTTTGAAAATTAGTTTGAAGATTGGTTTAAAGAAGCATGAGTGTGCTTGAGTACAGGCTAAGTCTTAGACACAAGTTTGATCGTAAAGAAATGAGTAAATTAATAGCCAACCGAGATATTACACAAACAGTCAACAGTTGAAAGAGGGCATACAAGAAGAGGAACAATCTCTTAAAATTTAAACCATCATGATGAATTGATGACTATAGTGGCATAGCAGAGAAGGGAAATTGTGAATCCCGGAAAACATAGAAGAGTTATGGGGAAAGAGAAAAAGCATAAGACTTTTGAACGTATAAGGGTAATGGAAGGATACAAATGTTAAAATGGCGGGCTTTCTGTGTGTATTATCTATTTCTCCAACTTCGTCTAAAAAATACACATCTGAGGGGTGGAATATCAAATTTAGCTTCCTCGAAAATTTTCTTTTCTTTGGTATGTAACAACTGCTGCACTATGAGTCTATGACCGTAGCTAGGTGCCACTGTCTATGAGAGCTTGTACCTGAGAATCTTGGAGCGTCAAATGTGTTGTACCATTTTGCGTGTCGAAAACTAAACTGTGTTTTGTTAGGGTATCGTATTGTTGAATGGGGAGTTTGAGTACGATATGCTTTCTTGAAAGATGCTATGTTATAGTTTGCTTCATTTCTGGTTGCAGGAGATAGTCTCTCTTTACCCAGTGCTCTCACCGCCTTCCTTAAGTCAATCTCAATCTCACCGTGTTTGCAATGCCCTCGCACTTCTGCAGGTCGGTCCTTTTTGTTCTTTTGTGTTCGATGCCATCTGTTTGACCTTTGTTGTTTTCACAATCACTTGTAACTTGTAAGTTATGGTTATTGATGATTAATTTGTTATGCTTTTGTTGATATAGGTATGATGAAATCCAAGTTTGATTTTAAGTAGGTATTTAGGCAAATAATCTCACCTTTACCTGTTGATTTTTGTTTTTATCAAAGGCGGTGTGCAAAAGAACACCTTTCATAATTGGATGTTTGTGACCTGATTGAAATCTTATTACCCCATTCATTCCATTAGGTAAGTGCATTTGCTGTTGGGAATGGATAAAATAGAACAAGCACAAGAGGTTTTGATGCAAATCAGCCAACTTTAACCCCACCATCAACCATCATTAATAATTTACACCCTTTGTGTGCTGCTTCGCTAAGATGCTAAGCCACATTGACCATCATCACTTTGTCCCTTAGTTTAAAATGGTGCGCCTCAGCATGCTTAAGCTCCGTGTAGTTGGTAATCGACGATCCTTTGTTATACTAAGCTCTGGGCCTTGTAAGTATTATTTCAGGATATATCTGTGTAGTCAATGGCCCTCAATGCTAGTGATGCTCCCGCATCAGTTTTCTTCTGTTTTGATGTTAATGAGCATGACTTGTTTAATTGGCATGTGATTTTACTCGAAACAACACAGGTCTCACTCCCTATCATATTGAATGTTAATAACATGTCTTGTTTCCTCTATGGGTGTATTGGTTGCTGTATTGAATGTCCTCTGCCCTTCTTTTGGTTTGCTTATCGCCGCCCTAAGATGATTTCTCTTACAGTATTTGACAATTAAGATCACAATATAGTACTCCCTCCGTCCCAGTCATTTGTTTACCTATTCCATATTTGGGTGTCTCATTCATTTGTTTATCTTTTTTTATCGGGAATGTTTTTGAAGGGTAATTTGATCATTCACATAACCTATTGTCCACTTGTGATTCCCTAACAATATCCACAAATGGTCCCCTCCACTCCCCACTTGGCTTGGTTATCTAAACTTGCAGTGACAGCAATTGTCTATTATAACTGGTTGTTCTTGTAAAATTCTGCTATATTGTGTTCTCACGATCTTCCCTTTGTTGTTTCTATTTGGCTGCCTTTGCTGATTCCTTACCAATTTTGTCATACAGTTGAAATTTTTTTTGTGTGTGTGTGTGTGCTTCTAGGTATGTCTACTAATTTTGCATGCATTTGTTTATTGTTATCTTATGCAGTGTGTAGCATCTCATCCTGACACCCGTAAGCTATTCTTGCATGGTAAGCCTCTGCATATATGCTAACATGGCCTTTTAATTTTATCCATGTGGCTAGCCTCTGCATTTAAATGTGGATGCACTTTCTTTTTGTTAAGTACAGGATCTACTCCTCTTTGAACGAAAATTTACTGCTCCGCATCAGTTACCATGTTTATGGATTTGTAGGTGTAATAAGCTACGCATCAGAATTTTTGGTTTCTATTGACATTTGGCATAATGCAAATTTCTCCTGCAGCTCAGATTCCGCTATATTTGTATCCATTTCTTAATACTACAAGCAAATCCAAGCCTTTTGAATATCTGCGACTTACAAGCTTGGGTGTCATTGGTAAACTAGTAAAGGTATGATTATTGCTAATTTTTAGCCGTACATTATGCTGTTAATTTAAAGTTAATCAGTAACAAATACCGTTTCAATACACTTATTTGCTTTTTTAAAGCTCCTGCCTTTTGTAATGTTTTGTTTCAAAAGATTCCTACGTTTCCTTAACATTTGCTCTAGCAAAAAAAGCCATTATAGAGCGAATATCTCATGAATGTGTTTTTCTTCTGTATTCTTACCAGGGAATTTTGATTTGGAAATCTCGGTTTTATCTCTATTCTCGAAACTTATTCTATTTAAGTTTGTACTCATGCATTGCGCTCATTGGCTTTATGCAGGTTGATGATACAGAAGTTATAAGTTTCCTTCTCTCGACGGAGATAATTCCGTTGTGCCTCCGCACAATGGAAATGGGCAGCGAATTGTCAAAAACAGTAAATTCCATCTTTGATCATTTTACTTGTGAAAAAGTTCACTTTTTTTTTTCGCCTCCTCTTCCGATCTTTGTTGTCTAACCTTTATCCTCTTTCCATAAGTACGACTTCAGTTTTGTAGTATGTCGCTTTGTCTTTGTTCTTCTTTGTCCCTCTTTTTCCAGCATTTTCTTTCTCATCCTTTTTTATGCAAACATACATATTATGTTTTAAGTGTTCGCACTAATGTTTGGAGAACGGAAGAATTTCCCATTACCATTGGGGTGCATTAAGGTTCCGCACTTAGTCCTTTCCTCTTTGTTATAGTTATGGATGAGTTGACAAGGGATAGTCGGGACCCGGCATCCCTTGGTGTATGATGTTTGCGGATGATATTGTGTTTATTAATGAGACGAAAGAGAGGGTTGAGAAAAAGTTTTAGGAGCAAAGGATTTTATTCATAAATTTCTATACTTTCGCATTTTGAGGTGTACGATCACCCACGGACGGTTATAAAGGATGATATATATATTATGTTTTAGGAGCAATGAATTTTATTCATAAATTTCTTCCTACTTGGACCCCGAAATGTGTTGGGGAGTCTTGGGACGTCTTAAGATTATTATCGCATGGCAGTAATGCATGATATGTTTTGGATTGACACATCTCGTTTGCTTGTTCAGTCTTATTTACGTTGCAACTTTAAGTTATGTTATCCTTCTTCCCTGCTAGGTAGCTACATTTATTGTACAGATGATTCTTCTGGATGATGTGGGATTAGATTACATCTGTACTACTGCAGCTCGGTTTTTTGCAGTTGGAAGTGTTCTAACTAATATGGTTGCTGCATTGTCTGAACAAGAAGAGCCTTGTTCTCGGTTGCTGAAGTATATTATTAGATGCTACCTTCGACTTTCAGAAAATTTAAGGTCGGTTAAGTGATCTGTTTGGTGGATATATCTTTGATTCTGATGTTACCGTTTAGGCTTATTAGGAAACCGTCTTTTATTTTCTTGCAGAGCCTGTGATGCACTGATATCCTGCCTGCCACCCATGTTCAACGATCCTGCCTTTGCTTGTTGCCTCGGTGTAAGTTGTCAATTCTTTTCGGTTCATAAGCTTCATATCCGTTTTTCAAGAAATATCCTAATATTAGAATTCCTATAGGAGCTGGTAAATGTAGTGATACATAAGGTCTAAGCTATGTTACTCATACCCGTTTAGAAGTACCCGACACGCGGGTACGTGTCCAAATGTCGGACTCAACTATTTATTGAAAAATATGCACATTTTGGTCTAAAATGAGGTGTCCATGTGTCATACTCATGTCCGAGTGTCGAGTGTCGAGTGTCGAGTGTCAAGTGTCGGACACAGGTACACAAGGAAATTAGAAGAGTCGGAGTAACAGTGGGTCTAAGAAGGCCTTCTTTAGGCTTAAGAATAGTGATCAACGGAGAACTAATTAGTTGTTTCTCAGCGTTGGAATGCCGCCTATAGGAGTCGATAACTTTCCGTTTACTTGAATCTTCTTGTGTCGATATCATTTTTCAGGCGTCTTTATTTTTGAAATTGCAACCAATTTGTGATTTGTAAACGGTTCTGAAGGATATCGTAGCTGCATTTAAGATGGAACCATCTGTATTCATTACGCAATGACCAAGTTTACACTACGACCAGTCGACCACTAGTGCCGTGATCATGACCTTCCTCTGTTCGATTGGATTCACTAGTTTATATTTGGACCAAATTTAACGAATTGAAAAATATTTTACCAGAATGTGATACACACTCGAGGGATTGTAAAACAAAATACGGCCTTGTTCTAGGTAGTACGGACACTTCTTTTAATTAGCCGTCCCGTGTCCGACACTCGGACACCCGACACTCGTTGGACACATGGCTAAACATATTATAGTTTAGACGAGGAATATAATTTTAAAAAAGATCGATTAGAAGATGAGTTTGGATGGAAAATGAGAATTAGTTATAGTAAAGGTCGAATTGTACCTTTACTTGTTTAGATTTAACTTCAAATACATGACAAAAATAAAATTATACGTTATTTATAACCATAGAATATATATATATTTTATTATATTTAAATGCCGTGTCCCGTGTACTAAATTTCATGGGAAGCCGTGTCCGTGTCCGTTTTGATGCTACATGTGCCTTGTTTTACGGATACAAAGCTAAGGAAGTCTCCATTTGACATATTTGACCGATATAAAACAAGTAGCGCGATAAACCTTGATTTTGTACCTTGTAGCAGATACCCGATTCATTCCCTTTTGTCATGATAATAATACGGAACTTGTAACCGTGGTTTCAGGATGATCCGACGACAAAGAGATGGCTTCAACAACTGCTTCACAACGTCAGAGCCAGGTCTCAAGTCACGTTCCCAGCCGGAGCGTATGCTGTGAACTAACTACACCTTAAAAAACTTTTCCTTCCACATAGGAGCGTCGACTCAGTTCTCGAGAGTATTATTTCTTTCAACATCTCAAGGAACATATTCAACAGTAAGCACGAAGAAAGTTACGGCTTCCGTTCATTTCAGGGCCCAATTGGTTCTGTTAGATATGGTGGTTAAGGTTATTACCGTAGCACTCGGCTTTCTCCGGTGATGTGTTGAACAGATCTGAAACCGATACGACACCTTCAGTTGCCCAAAAATGTCTTGCTTACAATTCCCTCGGCCTTTGCTACTCTGATGAAATCACAATGGACTATGTTGAGAACGCGTGGATATCCACTGCAGTTGTTTTGAGAAAAATCTAATTTTGAAAATTATTATCCACGCCTTTTAGGCTGACAGAATCCCGGGATCAAAAAATCTCGAAATTTGGCTCGTAGTATCCTAGTAGTCTAGTACCTCATAAAAATGATTGAAAGTGTTAAAATCGGCATATGGTTTGAAATATGCACATTTATAGGCCCTAAGATTATTTTAAAAGTGGTTGTTTGAAATAGATAAAATAAGTTTTATACTCTATTCCGTGTTGTTTTGAGAAAAAAATCTGAGCATCTAGTATTTTTATAATATATAATGAGCTTTTAAACAAAGATTTCGGGAAAAAATTCCGGGTTTTGAAATAGCCAAAAATAACCGATTTTGAAGCTTATTATTAATGTTTTTTTGAGTTGACTTAGTCCCGGGATAAACAAAATCCGCACCACTTTTTATGAGGGAAAAAGTGGGTCTATGTTAGGTTTGACGGATTGAAATATGCACATTTATAGGCCCTCAGGTTGATTTAAAGGCGGTGTTTGAAATAGACAAAATAAGATTTATACTCTATTTTATATTGTTTTGAGAAAAAAAATCAGAGCATACAGTACAGTATTTATTATGAGCTTAAAAGCATAGATTGAGGAAAAAAATCCGGGTTCTAAGATGGCCAAAAACAACCGATTTTAAAGCTTATTATCTACGTTTTTTAGGCCGACAGAGTCACGGGATAAAAAATTCGCATCTTAGCACCTTAATACGGAGTATCATATAAAAATGACTCAAGGTGTTGAAAATGAAATACAATTTAAAATATACACATATATAGCCCTTAGATTATTTTGAAAGTCGGGTTTAAAATAAACAAAATAAGTTTTTTTACACTATTCCATGTTATTTGAAAAAACTATGAGCATCCAGTAATTATAATAGGATATAATGATGAGTCTATCTATAAAAAAATTCAGAAAAAAATTACGGGTTCTAAGATGGCCAAAAATAGCTGATTTTGAAGGTTATTATTCAAGTTTTTGAGGTCAACAAAGTCACGGGATAAAAAATCTCAAAATTCACATCATAGTGCCTTAATACCATATAAAAATGACTCATGATGTTAAAATTGACATAGATACATTTAGAGGCCCTGAGATTATCTATAGGTCATTTTTAAAATAGACAAAATATGTTTACTCTATTTAATGTTGTTTTGAGAAAAATCGAAGCATCCAGTATATATCAAAAGATATAATGAGACTATACACAAAAATTCAGGAAAAAAATGCCGGGTTCTATGATGCCCAAAAATTGTCGATTTTGAAGGTTATTATCCACGTTTTTTTGGCCGATAGAGTTCTGGGATAAAAAAAAATCTCGAAATTTGCACCATAGTACCTTATTAGTTTATAAAAACGTCTCATTGTGTCAAAATTGGCATACAGTTTGAAGTTTGAACTAGACACATTTAGAATCCGTAAGATTATTTTAAAGGTCGTGTTTGAAATATACAAAATAAGTTTTATACACTATTTTATGTTGTTTTGAGAAAAAATTGAGTATCCAATATTTATTATAGGATATAATGAGACTATAGACAAAGATTTAGAAAAAATAAAGTCGGATTCTAAGCTGGCCAAAAACAACCGATTTCAAAGATTATTATCCACGGTTTTTAGGCTGCCAGAGTCCTGATATAAAAAATCTCAAAATTTGCACCACAGTATCTTAATATCATATAAAAATGACTTCGGGCGTTAAAATTGTCATACGGTTTGAAAGAGACACACGTTTAAACGTCCTAAGATTATATTAAGGGTCATGTTTAAAATGACAAAATAAGTTTTATACTCTATTCTATGTTGTTTTGAGAAAAATCTAAGCATCCAATATTTATTATAAGACATAATGAGCTTATAGGCAAAGATTTAGGGAAAAAAAATTCCGGGTTCTACGATGGCCAAAAACAACTGAATTTAAAGGTTATTATCCATGTTTTTTAGGCTGACAAAGTCCCGAGATAAAAATCCCGTTATTCGCATTATAATACCTTAATTTTATATAAAAATGACTCGGACCATTAAAATTGGCATACGATTTGAAAGAGATACACGTTTAGAGGCCCTAAGGTATTGTGTTTTAAATGAACAAAATAAGTTTTATAATCTATTTTGTATTGTTTTGAGAAAAATATGATCAACTGGTATTTTTTAAAGGATATAATGAGTCTATAGACAAAAATTCATGAAAAAAAAATTTGGGTTCTAAGATGTCCAAAAATTGTCGATTTTGAAGGTTATTATCCACGTTTTTTAGACCGACAAAGTCGCGGAATAAAAAAATCTCGAAATTCGCAGCATAGTACCTTAATACCATATAAAAATGATCCAAGGCGTTAAAATTGACATACAGTTTGAAATATACACATTTATAGGCCCTGCGATTATTTTAAAAATTATGTTTTAAATAGACAAACTAAGTTTTGTATACTCTATTTTATATTGTTTTGAGAAAAATCTAAGCATCCTGTATTTATCATATAGGATAGAATCAGTCTATGGACAAAGATTCAGGAAAAAAAAATTGGGTTTTAAGATGGCCAGAAACAGCCGATTTTGAAGGTTATCCACGTATTATATGCCGACGGAGTCACGGGGTAAAAAATCTCGAAATTCGCACCATAGCACCTTATTAACATATAAAAATGACTCAAGGTGTTAAAATTGGAATACGGTTTGAAATATACACATTTAAAGGCCCTCGGATTATTTTAAAAGTCATGTTTGAAACAAACAAAATAATTTTTATGCTCTATTCTATGTTGTTTTGAAAAAAAATATGAGCATCCAATATTTATTAAAGGATATAATGAGGCTATAGATAGAAAGATTCAGGAAAAAAAGATGGGCTCTAAGATGGCCAAAAATAACTGATTATGAAGGTTATTATCAACGTTTTTTTAGGCCGATAGAGTATCGGGATAGAAAAATGTCAAAATTCGCACCACAATACCTTAATACCATATAAATTGACTCAGAGTGTTAAAATTAGCATACCGATTGAAATAGACACATTTAGAGGCCGTAAGATTATTTTAAATGTCGTGTTTGAAATAGAAAAAAAAAACTTTATACTCTATTCTATATTGTTTCAAGAAAAATCTGAGCATCCGGTATTTATTATAGAATATAATGAGTTTATTGACAAAAATCCAGGAAATTTTTTTTGGAGTTCTAAGATGGTCAAAAATAGCTGATTATAAAGGTTATTATCCATGTTTTTATATGCCGACAGAATTCCAGGATAAAAATATCGAAATAGCACCATACAGTTGAAAATGGAGTGTATAATACACAATTTTGGGGTTTTAAGGGTCTAGGAACAAAAAAATCCCGAAATCACACAGATGGTTTCTGAAGTTGGATAATATAGACCCAAGAAGTTTGAGAAGTAGTTGATGAGATGTGATACTGTCGATGTGCGGTAAACCAGCTTCTCGTACACCCCAAAATGGAGTGTCACGAATTTCGGGATTTTAGGGTTTCGGGACATATCAGACAGATGGTTTATCAGGTCAAATAAAACAGTCTCAAATTTTTTGAGAAGTAACTAATGATTTTTGATGTTGTCGGTGTGCGATAAACCAGTTTCGTGCAAAAATTATATACTCGTCGAAATTGAATTAAAATTTGTGGTTTGGGGCTGAAATTGAATATACACGTTCGTCGGGTTTTCAGGATTTTAGAACAAAAAATTATGTAAATCATACAAAAGTTTTATGGGGTTAGATAAAGAAGGGACACTAATTTTGTGAAGCAATAATGGCCATCCGAAGGAGTCGGTATGCGACGAATAAGTATTGAATGAAAATAAGCTACTCATTGATAATAAATGATTAGTATTTCTAAATTATGGTTGAAAATCGAATACAGTTGAAAATCGAATATGATAACTCATGAATAGCTTCCGACACATGGTATGTAGAAGAACAAGGAAGAAAAGAAACATGACCCGATCTCAAATTTAAGAGTATAATATACGATTTTTAGGATTTCAGGATCTCGGAACAAAAATATCCGTAAATGATACAGTATGAATGTTTTCTCGGGTCAAATGAAGTAGCCACACAAATTTTGAGAAGCTACGGTGGACATTCAAGGGTAACGATGTGCGATAAACGAGTCTTGGACGAAAAACAGGTATTCCGTGAAAATAGATGAATATTTCTTAATTAGGGTTGAAAATCGACTACGATAACTGTTGAATAGACTCCTGAAGATGGTAGAAAAACTGAAAAGAAAAGTATCATGACCCGATACGACCTCGGTCGGACCTCTCGAACTCTTCAAATTTAAGTGTATAACACACGATTTTTGGGATTTCAGGATCCCGGAATAAAAATGTCCATAAATCGTACAAACAGTATTTTGGGTCAGATAAAGCAGTCACAACAACTTTGAGTAGTAACATAAGTCATTTATGAGTGACAGTATGCAATAAACCAGTCTTGGACAAAGATGAGGTATTCCTTAAAAATAGATAAATACTTCTTAATTAAGGTTGAAAATAAAATACGAAAACTCATAAATCGACTCATGGCACGTGGTAGAAAACCCGGAAGAAAAGGAACATTAAGTGATATGATTTCCCAAAACGGCTCAAATTGAAGTGTATAATACACGATCTTCGTGATTTCAATGCCGCAGAACATCTTCGTGATTACAAAATCATATGTTCGTTTTCCCGGCTCAGATAAAGCAGTCATACATATTTTAAGAAGCAACCGCTAACATTTGAGGGTGTTAGTATGTGATAAAGAGTCTCGAACCAAAATGTATTATTCTTTGAAAATAGATGAATATTCATTCATTAGGTTTGAAAATTGATTACAGTATCTCATGAATAGATTCCTAACACGTTGTAGAAAAACATGGAAAAAAAGAAACATGATTCGATACGACCTCCTAAACGGCTCAAAATTAAGAGTATAATACATTGATTTTGGGATATCATGGTTTTGAAACAAAATTGTTTGTAAATCATATGGAGTTTTTCTCAGGTTAGATAAAACAACCACACAAATTTTGGGAGCCAATAGTGGACATTCGAGTGTGCCGTGGTTTGCGATATATGAGTTTCGGCCGGAAATGAGGTACTCGTTCAATAGACGAAAAAGCGTTACACGACGAATGGAATTTCTTAAATATGAATATTTATGGGAATGAATGGAATGGTGGAAGTATTATTTATTGAGGGATAAAAATCAAATCCGAAATTTATGAATAGACTTCTGACATGTGGTACAAAAAAACAGGGAACTAAAGAAACATGACCAAATACGACCACCCAAGCGGCTCAAATTTAAGTATATATACATGGTTTTCGGGATTTTAGGATTCCGGAACAAAAATGTCCGTAAATCATATGGACGTTTTCTCGAGGTTAAGTAAAACAACCACATGGGTGTCGATTTGCGATAAACGAGTTTTAGACAAAAATGAGGCACTCCCTCAAAATAGATGAAAACTTCATAAATATGGTTGAAAATTGAATACGGTAATTCCTGAATCAAGACCCGACACATGTAAAAAAATTCGGATGAAAAGAAATATGGCCTTATATGACATCCCAGACGGTGCTAGTTTAAGTGTATAAGAGCAATAGCAATAGAGGTTTTTATTCTTGGGTTTGTAAATAAGAACTTCAAAGTTAAAGTTCTTCTATTGTGGATCACATTGGGTTTGTTAAAATAAGAACTTGGTTTTTATTTAAGAACTAAGGGAGTGTTTAGTTGGGGAGTTTGGAATGGATTGGAATGGATTGGAATGGATTCCACCCATTCAAGTGTTTGGTTGGACTCTTTTGGAATGGAGTTTGATATCCAAGGGGTTCTAAATCCATTCCAAACCCTTGGAATCCCATACCCATGTCTCAACCCAAGATTCTAACTTCATTCCATCTCATCCCAAATTACGTTTTTTTTTGTAAAACATTTTATATGGATTTTTTCATAAAACATTTTATGTGAAACTTTTTCATAAAAAAAAGTTACATATTTTTCATAAAACATTTTATGTTGAGTCTTTTCATAAAATATTTTATGTTGATTTTTTTTTTTCATAAAATATTTTATATGAATTTTTTCATAAAAAAAAGTTGCGTATTTTTCATAAAACATGTTATGTGGATTTTTTTCATAAAACATGTTACGTGGATTTTTTTTCATAAAACATTTTATGTGTATTTTTTTCGTAAAACATTTTATGTGGATTTTTTCGTAAAACATTTTATGCGGACTTTTGTCATTAAAAAAAGTAGCGTATTTTTCATAAAACATTTTATTTGAATTTTTTTATAAAACATTTTATGTGGATTTTTTTCGTAAAACATTTTATGTGGATTTTTTCCGGTCTTAGAATAATTTTGCTATTGTCGTATTATATGAACATGAGTCATTTGATTTTTATGGATTAATTTGAATTTTGGCTTTGTTGTAATTAATTTTAATTCAAAATAATATAATTGCAGTTATCTATGATAAATAAAATGAAATAATTTGAAATACATTCTAAATGTGAATCAAACAATAAGAATGACATTTACAATCCATTACGAGATCAAACCAAACAAGCATTAATAAGTATGAGATTCTAACACCATACCTCCTTGATATTAGAATCAATTCCATTCCATTCCAATTGTTTGAACCAAACGGCCCCTAGGTTCTTTGTTAGTTTCAAGAAGAGAAAAAAGTTTATAAAAATAAAATAATTAATAGTGGGTCCTAATTTAGAACTAAATAAAGTTCTTCTATTGTGATGTGAAGTTCTTAAACTTAGTAATTTGTGAAAATAACTTGGAAATAGTAAGAACTTTATATGAAGTTCTATTATTGCTATTGCTCTAATACACGATCTCGAAAATTTTAAAGCCCCGTAACAAAAGTGCCCTTGAAATCTTGAATCATACAAACACTTACTCGGATTAGATAACAACGGAAATAGGTTCCATTGATTTGAATTTAAAATATTTATTTACTCTTGTTAAGACTCCCACATTAACTACTTATTTATTGACTCTTTATTTGTTATGACTTGTTGTCACCCAAATTGTAATTCACCTAATCTATTTTGTACCCGACTTGAAATATTAAAAAGAGACTAAACTAGCTAATAGATGAATTGAACTAAATCAATTTCAAACTGAAATTGATATTGGAGTCAATCAAATAAAATCAAACTGATTCAATCCTATATAAAACCACATTAAATAACTTTTATAAGTATCTCGATAATATTTTCATAATTATTAAAAATATCTTGAACATATTTCCACATTTATAGAAAATATTTCCATATATAATATCTTTCCATATTTACCTTTTGAAATTAATGGAAACAGGTCTAATTGACTTGATCTTAAAATATTTATTTACTCTTGTAAAGACTACCACACTAGTAATTTATTAATTGATTCTTTATTTATTACGACTAAAATAGCTAAATTAATTGAACCCAATCGATTTCAAACTAGAACTAAGCATGTGTTTGGTCCTGATTTTAAAGTGTTTTTTCAACTAAAAACAATAGAAGTTAGGTCAAACACAACTTTTTAAAAAACTAAAAACTAATTTTATTAAACATAAACTTGACCTCAAAACATATTGTTTCTATTTTCACGTTAATTGTGTGTTATTTGAACACCAAAATTCTAAGAAATACCCACAAGCAACAATTTGCAGATTTTTTTACCTCTTTTGTATATTCATATATAATACTCCCTCCGTCCCGGTCATTTGTTATCTATTTCCATTTTAGGGTGTATCATTGAATTGTTATCTATTTCCATTTTTGGCAACTTTTTGTGGATGACATTTGATTACATGTGGGGCCATATAATTTGTGTGGTCCAAATTCATTTACACTTCTTTTCTTAATCTTTGTGTCAAAAGTAATAGATAACAATTGATCGGGACGGAGGGAGTAATATTTTAGCAAAAAATAAATAAAAAAACTGATAAAAACAAGTTAGACCAAACACGATAAAACTGATAAAATCAACTAATTTAATAAAAATATTTTACAAAAATCTTTCCATATTTAAATTTTAACATATCCAAAGTAAAAAATACGGAAATAGATACCTTCTCACCGAAACAACGAACCTACTCAATATCTTCAAACATGCATGACAAACGAAACAACCAACAAAAAAAACACAGGAAATTCGAAAACGACAGTTCCACTTTGAAACTTAATATATAACCAACCCCACAACAGTCATTCAGTCAATATCAAAACCCACGCCAAATATAATTCCCTTTTCTCTCTCTAAAACTCGGACAACTCACCGAGTCAACTCGCAATCCGACTCGTTCCAATGTCAATCAACACGGTCCAAAACGACCTAAAATCCTGCGTTTCATCCGTAGAAAAAATCCTTCAGTACAAATTCACGAACCAGGCGCTTCTAGAAGAAGCGCTGACGCATTCATCATGCATTGAAACGGCGTCGTATCAACGACTGGAGTTCGTAGGCGACGCCGTATTAGGTTTAGTTTTCGCTAATTTTGTTTACTTAGCGTATCCGACGGTGGACCAAGGTATTCTATCTCTTATCCGTGCCGCGAATATTAGTACTGAGAAACTCGCTCGTGTTGCTGTTCGTAACGGTCTTTATCGCTTTGTGAGACATAACGCGCTTGCTCTTGATCGTAAGGTGATTATTTTCCGTCTCAATCAATTCTTTACGTTTATTTGTTTTGTTTCGTGTCCTCGTCTTTCTTCACGTTTCTGTTCAAAAATTTTGTTACGGGTTGGCTATTCAATTAGTAATTTAGTGTAGGGCCGTGATATACACGGTATTTTAGACAAATATATTAGAGAATTTGATAATTAGTTAAATTAGTGTAGTTTTTTTTTTGAAATAATTAGTTAGAAAATTTGCATAAGTGATGGAATGTTATAAAATGAATTAAGAGATAAATATTGTTAATAATATTCCCTCCATTTATATCCACTTTGCACCTATTCCATTTCAGTCCATTCGAATCCACTTTGCACCTTTCCTTATTTGGTTGTACTTTTAATACTATAATACATAAAAACACTATTAAGACCCACTTTTTCAACGCAATACTACACTTTACACCTATTTGTTGTACTTTTATTAATATTTTAACAATACGTAAAAATCCGTCATAAAGCACATGTACCAAGTGGAAATGAATGGAGGTAGTAGTAAATATAGATAATCGACCTCAATTATTGAGGAAACAAATATTGCCGAGCGAGAAATTTAAGCGGGAAAATTTCAAATGAGTTAACCTTTTTAATTAGAGGATTATACAACTAGTATAAATTTCGTTCTTTATAACAAAGAATTTGAGCTTATACATATATTTTACGAGATATATTGAAAAGAATTTGAACGTCTTTATATAAAAAAAAATTAAATTATATTGAAACACAAAAATAATACATATAAAATCCAAATTTTTAATTTTAAAATTGTTAAAAGCTCAACTTAAATTGCATATAAGTTCAATTAGTTTTGTATTATATGTACGATTAATCTTTTGGTATATGGATGGACCTAACTCAATTAGTTTCAAATAAGCATCAAAACGATAAATAATTTGTTTAATTAATTAATATTTAAAGTAAAAATAATTTGATTTTTTGTTAGGTAGGGCACACATTAAAAATTCAGAGAATAGTTCTTTTTATAATAGCAATAAAGTAGGGTAAAAATAACTTCTTAATCTTTGTGCCAAATTCTAATTTTTTTAAAAGTATTTGAGAAGAATAGATGGATTACAAATTTACAATTGATTCAAATATAGGATGCATGGTATATTTGTCATTTGTGCTTATTGTTTCCATTGAATTACTTTTAATCCCATGATCGAGTTGGTCTCGTGTAAAACGGTTCTACAAAAAATAATTACGGTCTTATATAAGAATTAGTTTGTCAGAAATATTATATAATAAATATCGGAAAAACTTAAATATTTTTTTTTTATAGAAAAATGAATTAGCACCACCCGGTAATACCCACGGGCGGGAAGCCGGACGTAGGGAGTAATTGAATAACAGCAAGATTGTGATCAGCTGTCCAACAAAATTGCTGACTTTATGACTTCTATTGGACATTCGTGTCCAACCCTTTCGAGGTGGTTTGAAAGTCGGTGGCTTCAACCTAAGGATCAATTTAGTTTTCTTACCTAATTAAAAAAAAAAAAAAGATTGTGATCGGCTGCTTTTGGGTGAAAGCTAATGGAATAACTGAATATTCAGATCAGGAGAGTAAAGTGCATGTTCTGACTGACAAACAGGCTTTCCCTTTACATCAAGTTTGTATGATTTGTTGTTGTGGTCCATGGCATGTACTTGTTCCGTCTCAATCGTTTGTAAAGAATATTTTAATCAGAGGTAAACAAATGATTGAATGAAAAGGCCTTACAAATAGGTTCTCCCTCCCATTATTATACGACAATTCATGTTTGCCGACCACAAATTATAATGTGGTAAATACTTTGTTGTTGGGATCTCAACACAGGTCCGAGAGTTTGCTCTTGCTGTTGAATCGGAAGAAGAAACCGCGGTCTATGGAGGTACTGTAAAAGCCCCTAAAGTTCTTGCTGATATAGTTGAATCAGTAATAGCAGCTGTTTATGTTGATTGTGATTTTGATTTGAAGTTCCTTTGGCAGGTAAGCAAGCTTAATACTCGAAATTATTTCTATTTTCTCTGTTCCCTAGCTCGCGTCCTGCTGATTATTCGTTTTTCCGTCTTTATGATCATTGACATTCAATCTACATTGGAAATAATAGGTTATAAGAGGTCTTCTGGAACCCATCGTTACACTCGAGACCCTGCCATTACAGCCGGTAACAATGCTTTTCGAGACATGTCAGAAACAAGGGAAACAGGTTGATATCGGGTACTTGAGAAAGGCTGATAAAAACATATGCAGCATTTATGTTGATGGAGAACTTATAGCAACTGGAACTTCGGATCAAAAGGTTATCGCCAAGCTTAATGCAGCAAAGGAAGCCTTGGCAAAACTCGATCACTCGGGTTATAACCCGGCTGGAGTTATCTGTGAAGTTAATGAGAACAATGAGATTGAAGCGGCTAAGCAGAAGTTGCATGAGCTATGCGGGAAAAAGAAATGGGCTAAGCCGAGTTACAAAGTTCACAAGGAATTGGGGCTTGCCCATGAAAAGAAATTTATATGCTCGGTGGAGATTGAAACAGCAGAAGCGAAGTTATTTATGATGGGAGACGAGAGGCCGAGAGTACGGGAGGCTGAGAATTCAGCTGCCTCGTTAATGATCCATAGCCTCGTGGAGTCTAACTATGCCTAAGGTAACGCGTAATGGCCCATTCATCTGCTTCTTTTAAGTGGAGGAAATGAAGGCGAGTTCCTGTTTCTCATGTCTCTACGATAAATACTCGTGTCAAGACGGTTTTACCTATGAAGCCTCTGATTCATAGGGATGGAAAATCTCGAGACATAAGATCCAGGAACGGCCGCATTTCCTTTTCTTGGCTGTGGCAGAGAAATGGGCCTGTTTTATCAGTAAACATCGAAATTTGATTCACTTTTCTGAATTTGCATCGGTTTTAAGCTCAAACATTCATCGTTTCATGTACCCTGTCGAATCCCAACTTCTAATTTGTTCTGAATTGTTTGTATTGGCTGCTGTCGATTGTCGAACACGATTACAGTTTTACAGATCCTCAATGTCCTGGTAATGTTCACCATTAATTGTCAGTGAAATTTTCAGCAACTAGACATGTTTAAACTTACATGTTTAAACTTATAGTAAGTCTTGCTTGTGACGGGTCACTATTTGTGACGGATATTTTGTGAAATAAAATGGATATAAAATGAGTTAGTGGAGAAAAAGAACCACGTGAATAGTGTAAGAGAGAAAGAAAAAGTGGGTATTTCACTATTTTGTGAGATGAAACAGTATCCGTCACAAGCTTGTGACGGATATCGCCGTCACAAATGAGAATTTATACTGACGATACAGACATACAGTCCCAAATGTAGCAGACTATGTAATTAACGATCGAGGTATCAAAACAACTAAATTACACTTTTAGAAGTCAACGTTGGCTAATAAAGCAAGAAATAAGTCTTTCTTAGGACAAATTTTATATTTTAAAACGGAACCGGATATATCCGTTTTAAGTTAAAACGAGTTGAGTAATACTTCCTCCATTTTTATCCAAATACCATATTTGCTTTTTGTACACTATTCACCAATCAACTTTCAATCTCAATTTTCTCTCAATACGTAAGAAAAATATATTCATGTAGGGTCTTGTTTAATTCGTCTTTACGAGTACATTGAAAATATATAACTTTTATAATTTTTACAAATACGTAATTAAAGATATGAAGCACGCAAAACTTGCGTTGGCAAACGTGAATAAAGCAAATAGGGTATTTGGATAAAAATGGAGGAAGTATTTACTTGTATGAATAAAATAAAAATGAAAAAGATTTGGGAAGAGCAATAGGTTTGCTCTCTCTATGCAAATGAATCATTATTTATGTAGAATTTAGTCAATTCTAATATTTTCATTGGGTGGTGTACCATTTCATGTCAGTGTACCTAAAAATCTATACAAAGTCTCATTGAATACGAGAGATATCCGTCACTTCGGAGTAACGAATACCATTTTATCTCACAAAATCCCCTATCTATAAAAGGAAGGTCTTTTCTAGGCATGTGATTGGTGTAATTTTTACTTTTTTTTTTACACATTAACCAAACTCACTCTCACCACTTACTCTCTCTCCAATTAATTACCCTCTCTCCTCATTTCTTAATATTTTTCATATACATATCTATACAATATTATTAAAAGGTAACTTAAAATGCCACGTAGACAATGCCACCTATCTTTAAAAAAAAGCCACATCACTTATTGCACATGACATAGAGCCACATCACTATTTTTTATTTAAAAAGAAGAAGAAAAAATTTCTAAAACATTAAATGTGAATAGCATAACAATTAACAAACATTAATCTTTGGTCTTTTTAATTTCTAGATAAATTAAATAACAAATAAAATCAGAATTCTTAATAAATTTAAAATACCGATATTTAATGTTAGAATACTTTAAGCAACGAATAAATACCATATTATTCTAATTTATACGTCGTTTATAAAAAATAATTTTTTAAAAATTTTAAGGACAAATAATATCATAGTTAACATTAAATATTAGCCTTTTTTTAAAACTATAATATGTTAAAGTTCAATTAAAAATTTACAGTCTCTAATTTTATACTTTGCTAAGAATGAAAAATAATACTCAAAAATAATAAAACTATAGTATATATATCTATAAATCTATAAAATCTTATTAAAATGGAAAACTAAAATATCAAACTAATGTGACGTGACAAAAATTAATTGTGACATGCAAAAATTATTGTGACATGATCACACTAATCTATATATTCAAAATTTATTGAATTAACTTTTCATATACACATAAAATACATATACTAAAATGTTTTACAAAAATGTCATAACTATCATCATTATTCTTAAATTAATTGTGCATATTAAATATTTGATGAGTTAACAAATTTAAAAAAGTAATTTTACCTCTACAAATTCACATTGTATAGTTAGATTTCAAAGTATTAGGTTAGATTAGTAGACAAGTAATGAAAATTACGGTGACGAGTAAAAAATGCACTGCAATAATAAACTCGCTACAACATTATATATAAAAAAAGGACTAGACACTTCACTTACTCATATGTCATTTAAAATTCATCTCCAAATATTATGGATCACATATTCACATGCTTACAAATATAAAAAAAAATGTAAAATATTAGTTACAAGCACAAAAAATAAATTAATACAAACTTTTTGGTTTCCACTCACAACTTTGGTTCTTAACTTATCATAATCTATTTATCATCTACTTCTTTTATTTAATAGTATGTTTTTAATCACCATTATTGTACCTTGTAGTTATATTATCATAAATATTATAACTTCTCATTCACAACTTTTCTTCCTCCCCTAAATAAATTGGTGATATTAATGCGATAATGAATTACAAAAATGATCTAATATAAATATCACACTAATCCTAATTTTTATTTTTATTTAGAAAGTTGGTAGGTAACTATATATACATAAAGAAATAAATAAATTGTTTCAGTTTCTATCGTTTTTATATGATGAATTAATAGTTAGAATAAGAATCTAATTTAATTATTATTTTTGTTGTTTGTATTCAAATTGCAGGAGTGTGACATACTTACATATCAATAGCATTACATGAAATTGGAAAATAATGGTAATATATATTTTTTCCATTTTTCTTTTGTTTTGAATACTCTTTTTTTGTTGGAATTGTTTTTAATTATGACGTGTGCAATATAAAATGATAGTATGAATCTATGTTATGTGATGACATGTTATATCTATAAAATCTTATTAAAAGTTTAACTAAAAAAATGTGACATAACAAATATTAATGTGACGTGACATAATTTTAATGTGACTTGACATATTTAAATGTGACGTAGCATATTTTTAATGTGACATGACGAATTTATGTGATGGATTATCAATTTATTATTATATGACATTAATTTGATTCACTTATCTATATATAAATTAATTTAATTCACTTATCTATAATATTAAAGGATATTATCGATATTCTTAAATTAATTTTGTATATTAAATATATTGTGTTCCAAAATTTATGTAACCCTTCAAAATTTAAATCAAAATTTCATAATTTATAATTAATATTGACATTTTAATTGAATTTCTTGTAATAAAATATGTTAATAAATTTTATAATTATAGTTAAGAATATTTTTTTTTAATAAAAAATGTTAATAAATAATAAAAACTTTTCATATAGTTAACACCAGCCATTTTTATTAACATTATTTCCTATTTATTTCATTTTTGTATTTAAACATGGTAACAAATTGATTAAAACTCTTCATAATACTTAATCCTCACCAAATTAATTAAATTTTTTTTCTATTTAATTACTTTTTGTAATATAATATGTTAATAAATTGATTGCTCCATATTTATGTCTATTTTAAATTTCATAATAATGAAAAAAGATACTCAAAACTCTTAAGTCATAAACTTGATTCATATTTATGCCTATATTGATAATAATGAGAAAATGATGCTCAAAATTCATGACCTTAATCCATAATTATGTATATATTAAATTTGAGAATAATGAAAAATGATACTTAAAAGTCATAAAATACTCAATTGTTTATATATTTGAAATGGAAGGCAAAATTTATAAGTCACTTTTTTTCTTATCTCTATGTATACTATTATGTGCTACTAATATTTTATATCATTTTATCCTCATCAAGCTAAGTGTATTAAAATTTAAAATTATTAACTAATTGTTTATTTTTTATGGAAGTTTCAGTGGGTTATGAAACGTTTATCACATTTTCACTTTCACGTATGTGTTTATTTTGTTCTCATTTAAGGAATATCAAGATTATTTGTGGTCCTGATCTCTTCAAAGGTAAATCACCTACACCCCTGCGTTGATTCTCATTCGCTCTTCTTTCACTATTTAAGAGGGAAAACTTAAGTTAATAACCATAATATGTTACTATTTTTTATAATTATAATTCAGTGGAGAAAGAAGATTATATGGAGAAGTGAAATACTATAATTGCTTAAACAACTATATATTCCATACGTAGTAACTAAAGATTGACGACAATAACGTGAATGACCGATAATTGTTTACTATTTAATATATATTTTGAAATATATGGCTGAAAGTGAAAACTTTAAGAAGACGATATAACACATTTTTGTATAATATTGTTTAACAGATGAAGTATTCGGCCTAATGATGACCCAATAGTTGTTCAAGTTGCTCCTTTCAAATTCTTGGTTCCGCAATTTATTATTGTATTAACTACAATATTATGGGGGTTGTGAAAAGACAGTTATGTCATAAGATTCATAATCGTGTGTTTTATGTTATTTTCACAATTGATAAAATTTTAATATCTAATTTGTGAGCTTCATTTTTGTAGATCCTTGTTTGACAATAATATTGTTTTGTATAATGTAATTATATGAATACTTATATAACTAATTTATTTTAGTTTGCATCGAGTTACTTTAGTTTTGGCAGGTGCGTGTATCTACTATATAGCATTTTAAATTATGAAAAACCGTGTTAAAAAATACTAATTGACTTTATACAACCCTTAAAACACGAAAATCGTAAGTTGAGTTGATTGTAGTATGTTATTGTATTAAAGTACTAAAATATGACACTAGAAACAGAACATCCCGTGAATTTCACGGGTTACAAAACTAGTTCATATGTTAAAAAGCTTATGATAAAAAAAAGTAATCACATTCAACCTTACAATAAAAGAAAATTTAAAAAAAAATCGGAAATCTATATAGGGGACAACAAATTTTAATAAAAAAAAAAAATTACAATTCCGGCAAGTAAACCTCTTGGATACCTTGACAATTAAAATTAAATTAGAATTTTTGTATGAACGGTCTCATACTCTCATACCATAAGACGATCAACATATATAAAAAAGAAAAATCGTTTATTAGCACTGAAGGAGCAACTTTTTATATGAGACCGTATTACTCTATAATTTGTGACAATTAAAATGTATAAAAGCAAATTTATATACTATATAAACTTATACATTAAATTTAACACGAGGCCCAAATTTTAAGATTTTGATGAAAAATAAATCCTAAAAATATCTATATTTCCAAAAATATGAAAAAATAGGTCACTATTTAATCAAAAGTGGTCACTACGTATCAAAATGTGATCACTTTCCTACTGGTCGCATGTGCGACCGTCGTAAAGTAGAATTTTGCGAAATGGTAAATTAAGGCTACATAAAATAATACGAGTAATAGTTATTATTAGGTGATATTGTCGACTCATGCATCTATATCGATCCATGTTTTTATGGTTGTCTATTAGCCCAAAATATATATTTTTACAAGCTCAAAAATAGTTGGGGTCAACAAAAATATACAATGCCGTTTTATTATATACGGTTTTAGATAAAATCCCTTATCAATAAAAGGAACAACTTTTCCTGCTTTTTCATTGCTTGCTTAATTTTGAGAAATTAAAAACCTTCTTTCTCGCCATGTCCCACCACTCACACAAGGAGCTTTAATTTTTCTTCATTTTACTTTTCACCATTTAACATTCTAAAGTTACAAATAATTTTTATCTCCATAATAAAAAAAACAAATTTACTCCAAATTCGAAAATAAAAAAATCACTAAACTTCTACCCATAAACATAAAATTCAGCAATATTAAAAAAAAGTTGGACAATTAGAAGTAATTAACAAATATTTAGAGGTATGAAAAACGAAAAAAAACGAAAAAAATTATACAAAGGGTTAAAAATTAACAAACATACGTATATCTAAAAAAATGAAAAAAATACACGAGGAGATAAAAATTAACAAAAAAATTCTTTAAAATACACGAGGGGAAATTTTTGCATCTTTTCACGAGATCTTTGAGTTGGTTAAAATACATATCTCTCTTACTTGCTTTAGCAATAAAATTCTTTAAAGCTCAAATTATGTTAGCAAAGGTGAAATTAATTTGCGGTACGTGATTTATATTCCACGTAATTGCACCATTTAAGTATGTTATGAAGTATAAACAACAAATTTTTTTTTTCAAATCACATTATTTTTATATTCAATATCTTAATGCAACTGAAATTCATAACTAAATTCAAATTTCAATCATAACTTGATAAAAAAATTAATCATTTTTTTTTCACTTTTTTAGTAACATATTTAAATCAACATACCCGTGCAATTTGCACGGATTTAAGACTAGTATGCGTGAAAGTAACAATTTGTCTCTTTTAACTTTGTTTAACAATAAAATTAAATACCTTAACGGCTTAACGTTCAAATGTAACAATTAATCCTCTTAACTTTAACAAAAAGGTGAAATTCAATCCCGATTTTTAATTTTCCCTATAATCTCAACATAATTTCATTTTACATTTATATTATTATACAACTAATATCATATAAAAAGTACTAATTTAAACTTTATTAAGCAATAAAAAATTAATTATAAATCTAAATAATAAATTTTCATCATATAAAATAAACAAAATAAAAATACGAAAAAACTTTAATAACTATTTTTACATTCATAATAAATTGGCTAACAATTATAAGATTATATAAAAAAACCTCACTATTACAATTATATATTGTACAATAAAAGTTGTAATTTAAAAAAATTAACTTTTGTAATTGATTAATTAGATTATAAAATGAATTCTGGTGAAATTTCAGGAGAAATAGTTAAAACAATGGAGTTTAATTTCATTCTTAACTAGAGTTTTAATTTGATTGCTACAATCGAAATTTAAAAGTCGTCTTAATTTCACCATTGAACGAAGTTAAAGTGGGCACATTGCTACTTTCGCCCTTGTAATGCTATATAACTTATATTTCATAAAATTGATGAAGACATGATGCCCAAACTTTAGCACATACATTTAGTACAACAGTTTAAAAATTATGATGAACTCATAATTATATTATTTAGTAGAATAATCAATAATAATGCTAGTAGAATTTCAAATCCTGCTCGGTCACCATCACCATCACCGTCACGGTCATTATCTACAGTCCTTTTATGGCAAGGCTTGCCTGATTAAGACCGTTATTGTTACCACCACCACCACCACCACCACCACCAGTAGACGACGCAGAAGAAGCTGAACCACCGGCAGCCGCGGAAGAAGCTGAGCCACCAGCAGCCGCGGAAGAAGCTGCTGCTGATAGTTTCCGAGCATTAGTATTATCACCACCAGCAATACTAGATGACGCGGAAGAAGCTGAGCCACCAGCAGCCGCAGAAGAAGCTGCAGCTGAACCATTTTCACCTTGATGTCCCATTAATTTCCTAGCATTAGTATTATCACCACCACCAGCACTAGATGACGCGGAAGAAGCTTCACTAGTTGCTGCGGCTGCAGCTGCAGCCGCAGCATTATCATTTTCCCATCCCATTAGTTTTCTAGCACTAGTAGTTGTGCAAACTAGGGCACAAATTAAAGCACAAATAAATAACTTATTAATCTTAATAAGCCCCATTTTTTTTGGTTAATTAAATGTGTAACGATTTATGTTTTTGTATGAATTGGAAGAGCTAAGGTGTGGCTATTTATATTAACTAATAGCTTGTTAATTAGGGCATCTGATATTCTGATTAGTTAAAAATGCATGTTACGTCAAGATATGGGATAGGTTGCACATTCGTGCTATTAAAATTTAATGGGATTTAAGTTTGTGCCGTGCATTACATGAAATGCAAAGGTTATGACCTAATTATGGGGGAACTAGTTCTGAACTGGCAGCCAAGACTGTTAGATTTGACAAATTATATATGTTTTGAGTGTAATTATTTGTCTCAACCGACTCACCCTCTTAGGACGCCATACTAGTGTTAACCGGTTAAGAGACGCTTTTAGAACGCGATACTAGCTAGTGTGGACCGGTTGAGAGACGCTCTTAGGACGCGGTAGGGTTGGTCAAGAGTGCGGGTCGGCATTGGCAACTCGGACTCGACCCACAACTGAACCCGGATCTAACTCGCCCCGCCTCACCCGGGTCCAAACCCGTCCCGGCCCGTGTGTGAAGTAACCGGGCCCGGGTCCAATTTCTGGAGCCCGACCCAGAAGCTAACCCATAAACCCGCCCAAGACCCGCCCCAACCCGCCTCGGGCCGGGTCCGGGTTACACTTCCCAAGAATCGGGCCCAACCCGTCTCGGACCTGCCCTAACCCCGAGCCGTGTCCGGGTCCCCATTTCTTGAACCCGCACCGTCCCTCGACCGTCCTGAACCCGACCGATCCGCACCATTGACCACCCCTAGGATGCGGTACTAGTGTTGACCGGTTGAGAGTAGTCTTAGGTTGGTGTTGCATTTTGATGTTGATTGAAGTGAGTGTTATGAGTTATGACCATTACCATGGTTATAGTGATCAACAATATTGTCTTCTATCACTTTTGTTCCTCGGACATTGAAAACGAATTTTCTTTTTTCCGGTATTTTGATCTAATTTTTGGGTAAAAATATAGCTGAGAATTAATGAGTACCACTATTATATTTTCGTTGTGATCTCGGAAAGAAAATTTTCTGGATCCGCTACTATTACTACTACTACCCGAGGTTTTTTTATGACATGGGGAGCCTAGCCAACCACGGCAACAACCCTCACCACAAGTCAACTCCTTAAATTTCACTTATACTAAATTAACTTTATAACTTTCAAAAAATGTGCAAATCAGCACATATCAAGTTTTTTTTTTTAACTAAAACATATTATTTTCAATTATAAAAACATTTTAAATATATTTATTAAAAACTAAGTATAGTAATTACATATTCACCGAAAATGCAAACTAAATTTATTATAAACAAAAATTTGGTCATATGACTTTTCATTTGAACATGATTTTCAATAATCAAGATTTTAGGATTAAAATCTAATCAATAATGGTAAATATTTAATTAGCAAATTTTATACTTAAAAAATAAGATATATGGTTAATTATTACACATTAAGAGAAACTTAAAGTCAATTTGCTACATTTATAAGTTAGGGTACTCGACTATTGCGCATAATATAAAACTTATAAGGGTGATTTGCTATTTCCGTTTGTAATTTTTATGTTTGGTGATTAGAATTAGTATGCATTTGAATGTATGGTTTCCATTGTCTCGGTGTCTCAGTCTAGGTAGGACGGATACTTCTCCTAATTAGTCGTCTCATGTTCGATACCGTGTCCGACACTCGTTGGACACGTGGCTAAACATATTATAGTTTAGACGATGAATAAAATTTAAAAAACGATCGATTAAAAGATGATTTTGAGTGAAAAAATGAGAATTAATTATAGTAAAGGTCAAATTCTACCTTTACTTGTTTAGAATATAAGATAGTTCACACCGGAATAAAATAAAGGTGAAAATAAAAGGAGGTTGAGAGAAGTTTTACAAGACAATCTTAAATAAGACCCAACTATTTTTAACATTCGATGGCAAGTACGAGCCTAGCCGCCTATACTCGTATTAATTACTCCATAGTCCATACTATTCCATTCCGATTATGGGAATGCCTGGATGCTATCATCTTCAGTAGATAATGAAATTGAAAGCTTACTGTGAGATTCAGCTCCCCAATTTCACCTGTTTTATGATACATGCAGCATGCTCTTAGCCTCTTATCTGGTCCAGGAGCTAAAATATAGGCCGCGCATAGTTCTGACTTGTGAGCCATACGAAATAAACTTCATTGACGACTTGGCATTTTAAGAAGCGCTAATTCTAGTATAGGAGACGGTTTACAAAACTACGCAAAGTGTCACAAAAACCTAATTAAGTGGCTTGAATTGGGGATGCTTCCGTTCTTCCTAACAAAAAATTATTTTCCATCACATGACATCATTCATGATGCCAGAAAGTACCAAGTACAATTAAGAGGAAATGTTAAGGAAAATAACGGGTACCAGAAATGTCACCACATTAAGGGTGAGAGCGACCTCATCTCTGTTCCATTGCCATTAGAAAGGTAGTACATCTTCTTCCATTTCTCCTCTGTGAAAACTTCTCGGCGGATGAGTCTTTGCCTGTTATTAGCACACACAACCACGAAACATATCGGTCAGGCATCACACGCTAATAACTTCATCATATCACTACACCAGCATCTTAACTGTTTTAACAGATGCTTCAAACTCACAAATATTCATTCATGCAATAATGAATCAATATTTAAAACATGTTTCTATATACTCTAGTCCATACAACAATGCTAACTACGGAACACGGAAGATTAAGTTTGCATGCCTTAGATTTGTCAGAGCCTAAACAATAAGTTGTGGTCCGCAATTTCGAGGGTAGAAGGCCCTAGAGGCGTCAGGTATATACCGTATTAACAATAAGCTGCAGCAAACATTGTATATATCCGGACTACAGCAGTGCTTATACAGATAAAAGCACATAGAAATAGAAAGCACACCTGAGGTAATAATGGCAAACGACTCCAGCTTCATCTAGAGAGAAACGGGGGAAATCAACACGAGCACCATCAGGCACATCGGGCAAATCTCTGCGAAGCCTCCCCACTGAAGTGGAGTGTGAGAATGCACCAACCATCATGTCGTTATGTTTCATAGTTCTAAATGCATTTACCTGTACAAATGCCAGCATGCTTAAGAAAAAAAAAATCTTATAACCAGCATGCTTCGGAGAAAAAACTTGATGCTAGCATTTACATGAATTGGGAAAGTCAATAAGCCGGTAAAGAGAGGGAGGAGAGAAAGAAAGATGGCATTCTAACCATTGCAAGTTCTCTAGCATGAATTTGTCGGGTAGATCGAGCTGTTACAACCTCATGGTACTCGCTGAAAGTAAACCAGCTATTATACTGCAACGAAACAAAACAAGTCGAAACTATGAACATGAATATACAGGCAATAATGCAAAAAGGACTATCTTAGAATAAATTCAATAATTATTGGCAGCAAAATCAGATAAAAACACTAAAGCAAAATTGCACAAATGCCTTACTTGGTCAATTGCCAGCAGCACAGGAACGTCTTTCACAAGTGATAACTCCTTACGCAAACGGACCACCACTCCAACAGCTGCATGAGTTTGAGTAATTCCCTTTTGAGCCAGATCAAAAAGAGTTGAACCCTCAGGCAGTGTAATGGAGTCTGCTCCCTTAAAAAATCCCACACCAACACCTTCCCCCAAAGGAATAGGATCATTTACTTGACAAGAGAGTTGTTGCAAGCGGGATTCATTAAATTTGAGGAAATCCTAAAACAGAGTGACATGAGTAAAAGTTTGTATGTTGTAGCGCACGTAAATATGATACAAATCATACAATAAGTCACATGTATTCTCGTTTTCCAAGTTATGAGCTGCAAAATAGATCTGAGAAATCTTCTCCTTCAAGTAGATGCGTTGACGGTTGAACTCACCAGCGAGCGTTAATATGTTTCAACTTCTAAAAAATTATCAAGGACTTAAAGAGAAAATACCTTGAGAATATTTTCAGCCTGAAGAGGGGTATCCCAGAAACCAGTTTCTGGGTTTTTGTAGTAATATCCACCATGGGTCCAGTCACGGCCTTTAGGGACATAAAGCACCAGCCAACCTTCATCGCGATCCAATGAACAAGCATTGCAAGTGCAATACTCTTGCCAGAGCTACGAGGACCATCCAAGACAATCTGTTTTTTAAGCTTTGGAGCTGCAAAAAATCATAAACGATTAACGCAGTGCAAAGTGTGAGAAAAGGCAACAGCATGGTCAGCACTCAGCATCAACTTCAGGCAAGGCGATAATAGGAAAGGCATGAAGATTCTGCTGTTGCCCCTGGGGTTGGGGGAATTTCATCGTGATTACTTTTAAAGCGACAAGCCAACTTGGGACATCACATCTTTGCTTACAGAAAGATACAATAAGATACTATACGATTCAAAGTACCATATACTATTATACTCCCTCCATTCCCGTCATTTGTTTACCTAACCCATTTTAAGATGCCTCATTCATTTGTTTACCGTTCTATTTTGAGAATGCTTTTCATAGGTAAGTTAATCACCCACATCAATCTTTGTCCACATTTCATTCAATAACAATATCTACAATAGGTCTCTCCACTTTCCTTGGTCTTTACCAAAACCAATGGTAGAAAATGACAAGGATAGAGTACCGTACAAAATCAACTTCTAGTAATGACAAGGATAGGGCAAGGTTAAGCGTTAAACCAATATGTGTTCCAACAAAAGAGAACGAATACGCAAAAATTCTCCTCTTTCCTTGAGCATAACGTGAATATGTAGTTATCTTCTTTGTATGGGCTTGTTCCCGAGATTTGTTTAGTCATGCCCATAGCTAGTTTAACACTAATTCAAATCAAATATGGAGTATATAAAATGTACTTCTGCGGTGGGATTGAGTTCCCTTGATTCACTTAGTCATTTCCACGGCTAACTCACTAGTACGAGCTCAAATCAAATACGTAGTATATAAAATGTACTTGTCTTACGCTGTGGGATCATGTTGCCTGGATTCGTTTAGTCATTTCCACAGCTGATTTAACACTAAGAACTCAAATAAAATACGTAGAATATAAAATTGAGAAATGGTGTGGAAAGAACCTTTAGATTTGGGAGAAGACCAGGAAGGAGGGTCAACAATCCGACGAAAGTTATCACGAAGATCAAGAAAGCTCTTACGAACAAGCAAAGCAGGGCGCATGGAATCCTTAAACTCCTCAAGAATTCCCTTTGGAAGGCCTTCGGGCAAAGTAGCGTTCAAGTCGTCAATTACGAAGCGAAAGTAGGAGCATGCATCGCTGCGCGTGAGAAGCGAGAGAGACGGAGTCGACGTAAAGAGAGGTGCTCCATTGGGCCCCACATCCAATGCCGTGTTTCCTTCATCGACCTCCAGCTGCCGCATTCGCAACTGCTCACCTTCGTCGGCCACATCCACCACCGCCGTTCCTAAACCAGCCTCATCCCCCTTCGACATCGGTTTCGATTTCGATTTCGGTTTTGGTTTTGGTGACACCTTCTTTCCCGCTGGGGTTTTTTTTGAAGCATAATGCCGACACTGGTTTCGCATCCCCGTCACCGTCACCGTCACCGTCACCACACGCTTCCACATCTTTATCAAATCAGCAAATTGAATCCCTAAAATTAACCCTAAGACGGAGTTCCTGAGCTACAAATCACCATTTTCAAATCAGAAAATTGAAATAACGAATCGCAAATCCAAATTCTTAGCTTAAAAATTAACCCAATAACATGAAATTCTAGCATTCGGAGCAACGAATAACAAAAGTGAAACCTTAGAATTATTAAAAATAACCTAATTAATTACAAATGTAGTTCAACTAAAAACACATTATTGAACAATGATACGATCATTTCGAGGCAACTGAGAATATCGAATTGTTCAACTAAAAACGAAGTTCTAATCTAAAGAAGTAAAATTCAAATTAAGTCATAGAAGGTGTAAATTATGCAGAAGAATAAGAAAACATACTTGAATTGAATTGGATTGAAGCGCACTTGGATCAATCAATTGAGGATTTCTGCTTAAACCCTAGAAATTGAGTCAAATCGTTTTGTTGATTTAAGTTTGTTATTGGGCTCTTTTCTAAACGGAACCAAGACTACCCATCTCTGTTTCAATTTTTTTTTTTTTTGAGATAAGGGATTCCGCAACTTTGTACATCGTTTTTCGTGCATTATAATTAAAACCAGTCGAATATAATATTATAATTATAAGTTGGGATAATAATATGGTTGTTTACTTAATAATATCAATTATCGTATGTTTTCGTTATTAGTCAAGCATCTTATAAGATGTTACATTATAACGAGTATAATTTATAAAAAGGTATATTTTTTTTGTTGTCGATACGTTGGCGCATAGTTGTGTTGTATTTCATGTTAACCATGTCGTTGATGTTTATTTTCTCGCAAGTTTAACATTTGAAACCACAAAAAGTAATTCTCGTTCAAAATCATTGATGTTCTCCAATTTATTATAGACTAGTTACTCGGAAAAGATATTTTCTCATACATACCATGCTTAAAAAGATGTAATTACGTAATGTCGAGACTATATGAACTTTTATTACATCCATAGTTATGGATATGAAATACAAATCATATAACTAAAACAAGTACTAGCACATGGAGATAGCTGATAAGTGCGTCGAGTAATGAATGCGTGTCAATCTTGTTAGTCATCGAGACTATTCATATGTTGAAAGACAAGAACAAGATGCACTTACGCCACAAAAAGCATGAAAATATATTCGAAAATTCAGCCACAAAAAGCTTAGTGTAGTACTCTTTATTCTATTTTCAAATTACTGAACAATTTACACTGTTATTATATACAGTCTGTACATTATTATTATCAGTATGGTATACAAAAAGACTCAACTCCTGTCGCGTGCACATACTATTGAACCAGGGATGGATGTTCTAACGACGTCTAGGAGCAAAGCAAGCTACATAGTTCTTCCAACCTTGCTGCTGGGACGTAGTTCGAATGTAGAACTTTGTACTTGTCATTTTTCAAACATGTCAAAGTCGTTTGCCCTCCGCTTTGAATTGTCTGCCATCAGAATATATACACAGCATTAGCAATCAGAACCCCATACATCGAAACTCAACAATGCACGAAGCAAGAAGTCAATTCAAGACGGAAACAGTGCTTTCTTTTCCGAACTCACTCCAAAAAAGTCGCCAGTTTAGAAGCTGTATATGAATGAATAGTCTGACAGTATCACATGCCGGATAAAAATGTAAGCTTTTATGAGATTCATCCTTTACATTTACACACTTTGTGATCTTGCAATAGATTTTCAGCTCGTATGAACTCCATTTACACCAAAATGAGAAGTTCACAAAGACGGAACTTGACATAACATTTTATTTGAATTTAAGCCAGTTAAAGCTCGTTCTACATTACCTTACAAGTTGGCCCTTCGATGTCACAGACCCACTTTCTCGAAGGCACACAGTCAACATATTGGCACCAAGGGCAGTATTTGGCTGCATTAATGCCGTAGAAAACTGCCAGAAGAAGACCAGATATCCTTCACACAAATCCACAATCGTGTTAATTAGTCCTAATTCCAGCAATTGACGAGGAAATTCACGAAACTGATTTATTAATAATTGCAGCAAGTCAATAAAACTTACATGAGGAGAAACAAAACAAGAGAGACTGTTCTCAAAACTGGCTTGTCTAGCTTCTGCTTAAGAGAGACAGGCTTGTTTACACCATAATCAAAGAGACCTTTGTGTAGAGCTGGCTTCCTAAGCTGTGGGGAGAAAAACAAGACACATCCTATGAGGAACCCCGACACAAATCCTGCAATGTTTGAGAAGTTGTCGACAAAGGGAAGAAGCCCAATTGCGAAATTGATTGCCAAGACCAAAAGCAGTCCTGTTACTGCCTGGATCTGCACATGAACACAGCAGGATGTTGTCAGTGAAACGCCAAAGCAACGAACAAAAAGAACAAATGCTTGAAGGGATATCATACATTCTATCCATCACGTTTTTTTAAGCTTATTATACTCTCCATTTTATAAAATGCTTCAATTATACCCATCGACACTCTGAATAGTTCGTAAACAAATATAGGTACTAATGTACTATAAATTGGAGTTGTATGTTAAGATTTACCAAGAAAAGAATATTTACTTCCCCGAGTAAATGATGATTATGTTAATGTCCGGACTCCCCACAGATTACTTTGAGTAGTCAGTTATACATGCTTAAATGTACCAATTCAAGGAGGCTGAATGGGTTACAGCATTAAATATAACCTTATTTGTGTACAGTTTCCAGTCTCGAAGGAGGCCTGAAAAGGAAGCACCTATCAAGCCGAAGAGAGCACCGGAAGAGCAAACATTTGGACTGTTTTGGACGAAGAGTGAAGCCATCAAACTACCCACAAAGGCAGACAGAAGATAGATGATTGCAGTCCTCCCTGTTTAAAAAAGGAGGTTAAATTCATGTCATTCCAAATGTGACTAAGCTGAAATCTAAGTATGAGGAGATAAGTTTCTACATGGTCCATATTTCCGCTCAAGGTTGATCCCAATGAAGATAACACTGGCGAGGCTAATGAAGAGGTGAAATGCGCCAGCATGCAGCAAAGGAGAGGAAAAAATACGCCAGATTCCATGACCCTGAACAGCTCCCATGCGATCCAACCTGAACTCATGAGAATGTGGTACGTAACACACCACAGTTTTAGACTTCGGTGTAGTACGATATGCAACAAGCCATTTACTTGAACATACATACAGGCGTAAGGTTGTGCACAGACGGCTCTTCATGCTTCAGGGGAAGACAATCAGGTAACGTTGTTTAAAAATGTCATTATCATAAAATAAACAGAAAATTACCACAGCAACCAGTGAAACAAGGCTGGGTCAGTCTGTATCGCTTCATACATCACCATAGCATACTCTAAACCCGTCAAACAGGAAATAAAAACATACTCCCACAGTACTAGCGCGTAAATTACATAATTTTTCATCCTTATCATCGCTTTTCAGCCACTTCATTATACTCCATAGGAATTAACTGTATTAGGGCAAAATTGAATCCTGAAGTAGGAAATTTTGCTGCACAGACCGGATTACCAATTTTGTTCACTAATGAAAATCATCAAGTCCCATAGTGTGGCTGAAATGTGATAGACATTCTGATCAATACTCATGATTCAGAATTGCGACATGAAAATCGAGTATATCATGAACTCCACATATGATCAGTTGATGAAACCAGAATACCTTTATTTCTCAGCTTCCTCATTTCAGCTTCTCCAGTTAAGCATGTACAATATTAGGGTTCTCGTATGAATGAAAGCTAAAAGTAAACATTGCTATTCACATTCTGAAATTACGAAATCCACAATTCAATCGAAATCTGACTGATAAACCCTAATTCAATACATTCAGCAAAAACTGTAACACCACATTGCAGGAACACATTCAGAATTACAGAAATTATACTTTACATACTGAAACAGTGAAACTACCATCAAAATTTCAATCACACCTGCATTTAAACCCAAATTCAAAACACAATTTTTTCGCTCAAGCAAAATCAAGAACGCAAATTTATTATCACCCAATAAATTCAGAAGTATACAAATTGTACTTCGCATACTAAATCAAAGAGAGAGAGACATACACAGAAGGAGAAGGACCAAGAAGAGGGTTTTCAGCAAGAGGTTGAAAAACCATTAAAAGGCATTCTCCATGTGATTTAGCCCAACAACTGTTCATCACTAAAGTACTAAAGAAAACCACAATGTGAATGAACACAAACAAAGAAACCACCCAAGTTGTTTCTTTATTCTTCGAAATCAAACCGAAAAACGAGATCTTTTGTTCTTCTTGTTCTCCTCCTTCATTACCATTTACAGTTTTTGCTGCATTATTTGTACCAATAAACTCCTGTGATTTGCTTAAATCGATTAGCACTTGATGTTTCTTTGGAGAATCCATGATTTCTGCTTCTGGGTATGGATTAAAGTTGAGTCTTTTAATGGGTTTTTTTCTGAGAGAGGAAAATAAAATGATTGAGAGATCAATTTCTAGGGTTTATGAGGTAATGATTTGGGAATTTGTTGAAGAATTAAGGCTTGGCGGGAAATGGTGTAACTAATTCTTGGCAGTTATAGCTTACAACTTGCAACTGCCAGCTGGAATAATGGCTAGTATAACTCTATAAGGGTGGAAATGCGTCATGTCGTGTTTGTGTAACGTGTTTTGTTTAGTAATTGAATCGGATAATTTGGATAGGTTAAGCCAAATAAGAGGTTATGTGCTTCATCGAAATGTGAAGTTAATTTCTCGAATATATTTTATTTTAACTTTTAAAAGTGTCGTTATTTCAAATTCATTCAGTAACTACGTCATTGCGTGAATGATCAACTATACATAGTAGCTCGTGATCATGTGACTGCGGAAGTGAATTAAAACTCAAAACGATAAATCAAGTTTGATAAAAAAAAATTATTAAATCTTGGTTGATGTTCAATGAGCACTATATTGCGAGTAAGAATCGAACTCCCAATTACCACTAGAGTTAACGAAGATGTAGTAGTCTCCTGAAAAAACGTTTTAACAATAAATTAATGTAAGAAATAGCATTAATACACTCTAAATTAAAATAAAGAAAAATAAATAAAGAAATAATCATGCCTATGATGTGAGTGGTCTCTTGTGTAAGCCTAAGTCTTGCTTGTGACGGGTCATCATTTGTGACGGATATTTTGTGAGATAAAATGGATATAAAATGAGTTAGTGGAGAAAGGGGACCACATGAATAGTGGAAAGAGAGAAAAAATAGATATTTTGTGAAAGGAAACGGTATCCGTCACAAGCTTGTGACGGATACCGCCGTCACAAATGAGAATTTGTGCTTGTGTAAACACTATTTTGGGAGACGGTCAAATCTTCAAATCGTGGAAGAAGATACGGAAGAGTTGAGATTAATAAAACGTTTTTATGGTCTTAATTTGCTTGAACTCAAGGCGGGCTTACTCTTATCAATATAACGTCTCCACTTCGGATGTATGATCGGTGATAATACGTATTTCCAAAACGAACCTAAACAAATATATTTCGTATAACACGTGAATTAAACAAAACATAATATTGGATTGAACATCCTCTTTCTATAAAAGAAATCACATTTAGGGGTCGTTTGGTTCGGCATGGGAAGATTAAATTCTATGAACTTGAAAATCACGTGAATTAAGTAAATGTTGTTTGGTTGAATGCGGGAACTTCAATTCATGTGGGAATTCCCACTTACCTAGGGGGTCTAGGTAAGTGAGTTCCTACATTATGTAGGAATTGAAGTTTCATGGGAAGTTCTAATTCCAATTAATTGGGCAACCATACAAGACTCAATTTTTCCACCTCCCATGATTTTCCAATTCCCGTGATTTTAGAAGATAACCAAACAACTCCTTAGAGAAATCTGATTGGCTGATTTTAAGTAAGAAGTTAATTTTTGTTGATGTAGGGTCCTCCATGATCATCAAAAGTTAATTAATTACTTTCTTTTACCATTTTCTCTATATATTCTTCTATTAATTCAATAATTTCTTCTTTCTTAATTTGATGAACTCAACAATCATTAAAATTAATTACTTTTTAAAAATAATTAGATTTAATTAACTTCTATTTCAAAGAAACGATCAAGTAAATAGCCTAGAGATACTACATTGAGTCATTGATATACTGCTACTATTATTCGTTATATAGAGAGAGTATTATTGATCATATAATTTCTTCAAATATTAAATTTTACAAAAATTAGAGAAAAAAGTACTCTATTAGCAAAATAATATGAGATCTGAAAATTACCGATTTTTTTAATCCTTTTATTATAAAAGCTAGAGCATTTATGAGTTAAAAGGGCATACATTTTTCCAAAAAGAATTAATAACCCTCTGTTCTAATTTCAGTTTTTTATATGGTTTCTTATCTCCTCTATCATTATGGTATATTATATTGATATATTGTATAACCAAAATTATAATATATGATATGATAAAAAAAATTCGTTTTACATTAGTAACAAAATAGATCAGATTTTATGGTCGAAAAATGGCCTATCTTAGCAATTGACGATTCATAATAATATGTATATTTTCCACTTAATTTTTATGTTAAATTATATTACAATAATTATTTAAACATATTTGTAAATAACTAAATATTTAAAAATATACCCGTACATTTTTTATACGAGCATAAAACTAGTACCCATATAAAGTGTATGTATGACAGTATGAGCTATGAAAATTATTTGTTTTGGACCCTCTGATGTTGAACTCCTTGGCATCACTTGTAAGCTTGTTAAGCTCTAAGCCGATGACAAATATGTGAATATTGCATCATAAGTCCTAACAACAAACAATTAGTTATGATTATTTCAATCCCTCCCATGGACACTATGGACTCTTCATGCTTGAAGTTTGAAGCATCAGGAAGGTCTTCTACTAAGAGTGGTTATAGAATTGCTTTTGATACGCTTTGGAACAGCTTTGCGACGACTAAAGATTTGTCACGTTCCTCTTCATCTTCCTTTCCTATTAATAAATCTTCTTTTTGGACTTTGGATTTTCCGGCCAAATGGAAAGTGTTTCCGTGGAAAATCTTTACAAAGACTTTGCCTGCTGGATATGAGTTCAATCGGAGGAGGTTGCTGGGTTTTCATCATTGTCATATGTGTAATCATAGTAATGTTATTGAAACTCTTGATCATCCCTTTAAGCTATGTTTGGATAGGGGTATTTGGAGGGAAAGGGAAGGGAGGGAAAGAGAGGGATGAAGTTTCTCTTGTTTGGATACAACATTTAGAGGGAGGGAAATGAGGGGGAAAGAAATGAGAGGATCTATTTTATCTCCTTTAGTTCAAATTGTTTTCTTTCCTAGGGAGGTGAGATTTGGAAGGAAAACACAACTTCAAAGCTTCATAGTGGTATGGGAAGTGTATTATTATCATTATTCATCATATTCCATAACATCCTCCATACAATACATCATGTCCCTCTTTTATCCCCTCCCATTTCCCTCTCAAAATTTTTATTATCCAAACAACCACAATTCCCGGCCCTCCTCTCCCCTCACCTCACCTCACCTCCCCTCACCTCACTTTCCCTCCCCTCTCTTTCCCTCCTAAAATTGTATCCAAACACACCTTTAGAGACTGCCCTTTGGCATCTAGGATTTGGTTTGCTTCTCCTTTGGGCATCCGTACTCATAATGGTTCACATCTTAGTTTGGCTTCTTGAATTGCTACTTCGATTGTTTTTTTGGCTAAAAAGGATCCATTTCGTTTCTCTAGGCTTGTTTCGTCTCGACTTTGTGGTCTCTTTGGAAGCTTCGTAATAGGAAGGTGTTTCATAATGAAGACCTTCCTTTGCCTATTCTGCTTGGCCAATTATATGAGGATGCGAGGCTTTTCAATTTGGCTAGTTTGGGTATTCCTTTGAGGAATAGTAATTCGGTTTTGGGTTCATCTGATGAAGATTTGGATGCTATGGCGATCAGAAGCTCTGTTTCTGTTTTGGTTGTTGGATCTTATACCTGTTTTCCTTGTGTACGCATTAAGACTGATGCTTCCTGGTGTTCTAATTTCATGGCAGGTGTTGGATGGGTTGTCTTGGGGGGGGGGGGGGGGGGGGGGGGGGGGGGGGGGGCGTTCATTGCATGTTTGGTAATTAAGCTTTTCGAGCTAGAAATGCTCTTGATGCGGAAGCTTTAGCTCTGCATAAGGCTCTTTTTTTTGCTGTCTCGAATGGTTTCCCAACATGTGGAATTGTCTTCTGATTGCCTCAACTTGGTTCTTCAGCTGGTTGGTCTATCTGAGATTGATTTGTGCATCAAGCCAGTCATCACTGATATTTCAGCTCTTTTCGTTTTTTTCACTGTCTTTCTCTAAGTTTTTGTCCTAGACGTCTGAATAGAATTGCACATCGTCAAGCTCGTTTAGCTCTGACATAGGTGCATTTCTGTTTTCATGAACTTTGTAAAAAAAAACTTAGTTATGATTATTTCATATTGGAGCTGGTTATCATCCAATGTGGAGTTGGTGCCTTACCTCCCCACCATGAAACTCTCTTAATCAATTTGTCCATCTCGATTTTGCTTTCAGATCATATAGAATTTTTTTTTTACATACGAACTTTACTCTTTCACATACATTTTATCATTAACTTTTCATCTAGTGCGCTTGTAATCTCAAAACTAATCAAATTACTCAAAAGACTTCAATCATCGATCTTAACTCACTTATCAATGAATTATTTTATTTATTTATCAATTACCAATATTATTTGTTGTAATTTTTTAAAATTATTATAAATGTTCGATCAATAAAATATTTGCATGCCTTGAAATAGAATAACGAAAATCGTGAAACTTTGAATTGAATGTGATTTTAGATACGTTGACTCGGATACATTGAATTGAAAGAGTAAACTTCGTATGTGAAAAAGTACGACCCATTCTAAAATAAGAAATTTTACTCCAGTTTTATATGGAAAATTAACATCTATTAATCTTAATCTATCAATTACCAAACACTCAAACAATTATATTAATTATAATATTTTAATTAAACCTTCTAATAAAAATTGTTATCTATAATCTGCTCTTTCATTCTGCTTATACTGAAATTAATGAGTTGATTACCAAATAGAACCTAAATCCGAGACTACTAATCGAATCTTATAAATATAACATGTTTCCTAATTTATGAATTACACTATCTTCCCATAATTTTAAGCTTGCAAAGTGAAAGCAGAATAAGTCCTGCTTAAGACGGTACTATTCATCTTAAATTTAAGACGGGTCAAATACTATTACGGTTTTTCTAATGCGTGCCCTATAGGCACGCATTAATACTTCATTAGGCACGCATTAAGCATTATCTATAGATAATAGGATCTTTTAGTTACCTTAATTATCTCTTATTTTTTTCTCCTAAATATTCTTATATTCTCCTAAATATTTTTTTCTCTCTCCTAAATTTTATTGTTATTCATATTTGATTGAGTTTTTTCTTTTTTTAAAAAAAAAATTCTACCCCAATTTCTTGTCAATGAACAACGTATGGCAGAAAAAATTCTACCCCAATCTTTTACCTTCTCTATGAAAGCCTCATTAAATGGAAGTAAATTGGGACTTTTGGACGCTCAACATTTAATTGAAATATATTAACACTAAAATAATACTAATAGAGTATAAAGAACATAACCAATAAATGTCATAATCACTTAAAACAATTTTAATCTCAAATAAATTTTAAGATACAAAATAAAAATTTCAAAGGATAAAAAAAGTCTCTAAATTTATTCTACTCCTTTAAACAAAAAATGGGATTTAAGCCTTCTCTTGTTTGGGAGTCTTTTTTCCTCTTCTTAGCAACAACCGGGACATTATTTACATGAATGTTCTCCTTTTCCGGACATGTTGTGATTTTATGTCCGGACTTTTTACAAAAAGAACAGTTTCTAGATTGCCTCTGTGCAGCTTCCTTTCCACCTATTTCTCGCCTGAATTTCGGACGACCTTTAGTTTTCGAAATCGGAGGATTTCGGATGTGATTATCCTCGCCCAAATTAATGACTTCAGAACTCAATACTTCACTATCTGAAATTCTTTGATTGAGGGGCGGGACGATTACCCTGATATGAAACTCATCGCGACACCATCGTAAGGGTAAATATCTCACTGGTATGTCAAAACGATCTTTATGTATGAACACAGATAATATATGTCGACAAAGAATACCCCAAAACTCAAAAAGCTTACAGCTGCAATTAATACTGTCACAATTCCAAATGACATTATGCTTCTGTGTACGTAGCTCCTTATAATGCCGAACAATGAAAACATGATTATGATCCTCACATACCGTATATTGAGTTGCCCGTTCAAACTCTTCTTGAAACTTTTTGAAAGAAAATGATGTGAAAACTTTATACACTTGTTCTTCCAACGGAGATAAAGTACGCAAAGAAGATCCTCTATATATATCCAACATGGTATGGTGTAATTGAGTTTGTCCAATATCCTCAACTGCTAAATCTACCTGATCTTCTTTATGTGCTAAGTCTACCTGATCTTATTCTGCTAAATCCGCGGTCGGTAAATAGTTGCGTAAACACCTTTCTCATTATTAAGAAGAAAAGCATTACTTATGTGAGACTTAAGGTAGAGTCCGATTCAGATTCAAGGAAAAGGGATCTCCTAATACTATGCAAGAAACAATGCAGACAAAAACGAAAAACACTTTATCCGTCTCCTAAACAAAACAACTATGTACGGGTTTCAATTCAAGAGATAATTTATTGAAACTCAGATCTTTTCACAACTAGCATATTACTCATAAAGAACTTCAGACTGTTCCAATACGTAAAGAGAAACCACATACCTTGCAAAAGGAGCGCCTGTTGCGTCGAAACGGACGGAATTGCTCATTGTTGATTTAGGGCAGATAAAAATTGATTTACGGAGTATAAAATTTGTATAAATTTAACTGATGATGAACTACTGTATAAATAAACTAAATGATGGGAGGAGAAAATATTTAGGAGAATATAAGAATATTTAGGAGAGAAAAATAAGAGATAATTAAGGTAACTAAAAGATCCTATTATCTATAGATAATGCTTAATGCGTGCCTAATGAAGTATTAATGCGTGCCTATAGGGCACGCATTAGAAAAACCGATATTATAATTATAATATGATTAATCATCATTTTATTCCTTAATATTATTCTTCTTACATATTCATTTTTACTCCCAGCTAGCTTAACCACAGTACACACCAACAGCCGATCAAAATGGTACACCACCGTCACCGGCTCACCACGGTCACGACTCTCGCCGGTCATTACTTACTGCCCGGCATTGCCAGGCCCTGCCTCATTACCCGGACCGGAATTTGAACCTCCATTATCACCATTCTTACCAGAACTTCCATCAGAAGTAGAAGAAGAAGACGCAGCAGCCGAGGCCGCACCACCATTGTCCGATTTCTGACATTCGCTGGCTGAGTTACTGTCTGCAGAACAAGTATTGGTTGTGCAAATTAGGGCACAAATTAAAGCACAAATGAATAACTTGTTAATTGAAATAAACCCCATTTCTTTGATCTTTTAATTAATATATTTTTGTGTTAAATATGTAATAATAATGAATTATATTTGCGAAATGGAAGAGAGATAATCCGCTTTATATATTGAAATTAGGGCATTTGATTAATTAATTAAAATTGCATGTAAATGGAAATTAGTTTAAGAAATGGGTTAAGTTGCATCTATGGCATTATATTGCCTACCAAATTAAATGTAATTTAAGTTTGTCATGTTTATTACATAATGGAATTGTTATTACGTTGATGATAGGGAACTCGTGTTTCTAATTAATGGTCGTTTACGGTTTAATAAAGGATTTTGTTCAAAAATGGGGATCAAACTTATAAATAGATGTGTTGTTAGGGATTGGAATGGCAGGTGGATTATAGGATGGACGCGTTGTTGTCATGCTTTAAACCTTTTGTCTAGCGAGATTTATGCTATTACAGATGGAATTATATATATGGTTAAGTTCAAGAGTATTTTGTAAAATTGACTCCGATCAATTGTAGCATTATCCCCTAACCCGCCCCAATGATGTACAATTGTAATTTTAGTGTCTCTTCTTAATTTTTGCACCTTTATGCCAAAAAAATATCAACAAACGGGAGAAGACTCGATCTGTTTCTTTCTGGCTTAATATCAGTCCGTTTTAGTTCAGTTGGACTATACTCACTTCACTTTAGTTTAGTTCAGTTATATTCAAATTAAATCTTACTCTAATTTCATTTAGTGCAACTCAGCTTTATTCAATTTTGTTCAACTTAGCTCCATTCAGTTCAGTTCTTCTTCTTTCAGCCAAAAAGAACAATGCCATAAAAAAATATGGAATTAGCTGAACCATGCTAGACAATGTATTTCTAAGAGAGATGTACAACCCATGGTCATCCCAGAAAGCCACGTAAAGATACACACTACACACATACACCCAATGTAAGGCTACCAATGTCTTTTTTTTTGGCAGTATAAACAAACTAGCTAGATCATAAAAATAAGCCATTAAAGTTAAGAAAATCAACTACCACCACATAAATCCCACCAACTACACTACCAAGTGGTTTGTCTGTGTATCGGGTCTTTCCTTGCTCGTTGTTTTGGACTAGGGCTTACTTGCTTATTCTGAGTGGCTCCCAAAGTGTAAGAATTTTGGCCCCACTAGGCGTAGATTTTCATGGTCTTTGAATTGCCCCCTCTTTCTTTCTACGTACTTGTGGCGTAAGCACACTTTGCACCCTCTTCTTGGATCTTGGGATTCATGTGGTTTATTGGTTTTCGTGGATTCTGATGAGTGAAGATCGTTCTGGTCATCTGTCAAGCTTTGTTTGTCCCCTCAAGAATCTTTAGGTTAAAGATGGTGGCTCCAGGCCAGGGCTATCTCGGCTTTTAGTCATCAGCACATGTTTTCTATCCATTGTAGTTACTTTTATGTTATTGCTTATCGTTTAAGAATTAAAAGTGCATGTGACCAAATGAGTCAAATGCAAAGTGTATAAACCTTGTTTTATGCTGTAAAAAAACTAAAACAATGGTTCAGTAGCGATGAAGCAATAGGCTGTCGTAAATTTAGACTTGCAATGGAATAAATTGCATTCGCGATGAATTGGTGAACTTGTAGCTGATTTATTTGGAAAAATGAGTTAACGTCACCAGGTGACGCGTAATGTCGATCGGCGTCATCCTTTTACATACAATAATTGAAAACTCAACAATAGAAGATATATAAGAGATGGTGACGTCAAGATTGGGCATCACCGAGTTACGTTGTATCATTATCCTTCCTTTTGCGATGGACACATTATCATTTTATTAGAGGCTTGTTTTTATTTCATATGGAACGGAGGGCTATTGCAATGGAATAAATTTGTGATACCTGTGATGGAGTTTTACAATAACCCGATATACGTCAGGCCAGAACTAACGCAATAAGGCATTTAGAACTGACGCAGTATGAGACTTTTGTACTAGTGATCAACCGCGATCTGGGGAATTTCGCTAAGTCGCCCACCTACATACTTGTAGTCACCGCCGACAACCGCCTCTCCGTTTCTTCCGTATCGATTGATTTATTTTCATTGATTATGCATATTGTCCTAGTTTAATTATGTATGTATATTATTTGTTCTTAGGTTAATTAATTAAGATCACAAAAGTTTCACGGAGACGGTCTCTCAATAGTAGTATTATTGAGAGATCTCTCACAATACGATAGGTGAGGGACGCACATAAATTAATTAGTGGGAGACGATTTCTCACGAGATCTACTGAATTACGATAATTATCGTTGTCACGTGTGTAAACTAACTTGATTGTTTTTATTAAATAATTTTGTTGTTGTTCGATCTAGTGTTGACCATCTAGGTGAAAAGAGCCAAAAACAACAAAATATAAATGCAATAAAACATTTAGACAGCAACTATACTTGTAATATGTTTGGTTCATTAAATTGGTTAAGACATGATGCCCAAACTTTAGCACATACATTTAGGAGTCGTTTGGTTCGGCATGGGAAGGTAAAATTCCCGGGAATATTAAATTCATATGAACTTGAAAATCACGTGAATTATGTAATTGTTGTTTGGTTGAATGTAGGAACTTTAATTCATGCGGGAACTTCCACTCACATAGAGGGGGCTAGCTAGGTGAGTGACTTCCTACATTACGTAGGAATTAGAGTTTCCTAGGAAGTTCTAATTCCTATGAATTAGGCAACCAAACAAGACTCCATTTTCCCACTTCCCATAATTTTCCAATTCCCGTGATTTTAGAACGCAACCAAACAAACCCTTAGTACAACAATTTAAAAATTATGATTAAATCATCATTTTATTAATTAGTAGGTAGAATTTCAATTCCTCCTCCGGCCATCATCACCGTCACCGTCATTGTCACCGTCTACAGTCCTGTTATGGCAAGGCTTGCCTGATATGGACCTTTATTGTTATCACCATCACCACCACCAGTAGACGACGCAGAAGAAGCCGAACCACCAGCAGCCGCGGAAGCTGCTGCTGCTGATAGTTTCCGAACAGTTGTCGATAGTTTTCTAGCATTAATATTGTCACCACCAGCAGCACTAGATGACGCGGAAGAAGCTGATCCCCCGGCAGCTGCAGAAGAAGCCGAGCCACCAGCAGCCGCGGAAGAAGCTGCAGCTGAACCATTTTCGCCTTTCTGTCCCATTAATTTCCTAGCATTAGTATCATCACCACCAGTAGCACCAGATGACGCAGAAGAAGCTGAACCACCAGCAGCCACGGAAAAAGCTGCAGCTGAACCATTTTCACCTTGGTCTCCCATTAGTTTCCTAGCATTAGTATTATCACCACCAGCAGCACTAGATGACGCGGAAGAAGCTCCACCAGTTGCTGCGGCTGCAGTAGCAGCCGCAGCATTATCATTTTCCCACCCCATTAATTTTCTAGCACTAGTAGTTGTGCAAACTAGGGCACAAATTAAAGCACAAATAAATAACTTGTTAATTTTTATAAATGCCATTTTTTTTGGTTAATTAAATGTGTAATGATTTATGTTTTTGTATGAATTGGAAGAGCTAAGAAGTGGCTATTTATATTAACTAATAGCATGTTAATTAGGGCATTTGATTAGTTAAAATTGCATGAAAACGGAAATTACTTCAAGATATGGGTTAGGTTGCACAGATGGCATATAATGCCTATTAATTTTAATGGGATTTAAGTTCGTGCCATGCACTGTACGAAATGCAAAGATTATGACCTAATTATGAGGGAACTAGTTCTGAACTGGGAGCCAAGATTGTTAGATGTTTGGGGAGGTTTCGAAACCAAAATTAAATGTTTGGGGACGATTCGAACTTTGGCCACTAGGTTGAAAATCAAAATATTTAGGGATGTGCTTTTTCACATACGGATTTTACTCTTTTACATACGGATTTTACTACGCTATCCTTGTCATTTTTTTAAACATTCCTCCATTAATTTTATTTTTCTCTCTCTACCTTCACCCCTTAACAACTACTCCGTCAACTCCGTTCACCGTCGACATCTCACGACTGTTCAAACCGCTGCCCCACCCCTGCGCCGACGATCAACCGCCCTCTCCCCGTGCGTCGCACCTCCGCCTGTCACCCCCTCCCCTGCCGCGCCGGACCTGCGTCTGTCGCCCCCCTCCCCCAGTCGCGCCCTCCCTCCCCCTGCCGCGCCCCTCCCCCCGTGCGCCGCCCCTCCCCCTGCCGCGCCTCTCCCCTGCGCCGCACCTCCGTCTGCCCCCCTCCCCCTGCCGCGCCTTCGTCAACCCTTACCTCCATCTCCTCCACAATCTGGATTTCCTATTTTACTTTTTTCAATTGGTTTTAAATTAATCAACTTTTGCTACTTCTCTCATTTTTCTTTTCTTTAATTAATTATTTTTTCCTGCTTTTTTTTCAATTGATTTATTTCTTCTTAATTAATTAATTTCTAATTTTCTTAATTAGTTTGTTTTTGATTGTTTTCTTAATTAGTAATTGATTTAGTTTGTTGTTTTGTTGGTTTAGTAAAGAGAGGTTCATGTAGGGGTGTTAACGAGCCGAGCCGAGCCGAGCTTGGCCTTGCTCGGCTTGTGCTCGACTACCAAAACTCGAGCTCGAGCTCGAGCCGATCTTACCCGAGCTTGAAAAAAATGCGCTTGTTACAAAGCTTGCGAGCTTTAACACGAGCTCGAGCCAAACTCGAGCCAAATCGAGCCTATATAAAATTATTATTTTTTTTTTTTCTTCCGATATTACAATAACAAGGTTCGGAGATTTTATGTAAAAATATTTAGCAAATTAACAAGATATTTGATATATATGCTACAAAAATATAATAATGATAAAATATTTTTATTAAATATGAGCATATTTTTTTAAAATATGACTAATATGTAATGTAATCTCAAATATTCGAGCCGCTCGCGAGCTTTTCGAGTCGAGCCAGCCTTTGCTCGGCTTGACTCGTTAAGCTCTCGAGCCGAGCCCGATCTCGAGCCGAGCTCACACGAGCCGAGCTTTGACCGAGCTTTGACCGAGCCGATCTCGAGTTGCTCGCGAACTGTCTCGTCTCATTAACAGCCCTAGGTTCATGTTTAGAATAAGGGTATGAAATGGAAATTTTATGAAAAAGTGTATGTGAAAGAGTAAAGTCCGTATGTGAAAAAGTAATTTCGAATATTTATTATTGAACCACAAGAATTTTACTAGACATTGAGTGGTATTAGGAGATTGGGCCTACTAGACCCATCTATCATTAGGGTTATCTATAATATGGTTTATTAAGATGCTAGGTATTATAAATACCAAGCCATATCTCAATGTAAGAGAACCAATTATCAATAATACAATATTCTCCCCGTCTAAGGTGGTTTTTAAATTAAATTTGGAGTCCGAAAAAAATTAACGTTCTCTAAATCTTGAAATTTTAACGGATAATTTCCGTCTTATTGATATTTGTCAGGTTCGATAGAGTTCCTGCAAATTAACTCATTCTTCCGACAAGTCCGAAAAAATTAACGTTCTTGTTCGGAGCCTTTCTCGCGAGTCTTAATACTCGTTTATCTTACCTACCTTGCGGAGATGAAGATGTAAATGAAGACGAAGAAGAGACGAAGATTTTGATTTTCTTTTTGTTTTGGGTTTTCCTTGTATTTCTTATGTTTTTTCTTTTGTTTTTTTCTCCAATCGTAAAGTTCGTCTTATGTACTGCCTTTACGATTGCGGGAGGGTATTAGGAGATTGGGTCTACTAGACCCATCTATCATTAGGGTTATCTATAATATGGTTTATTAAGATGTTAGGTATTATAAATACCAAGCCATATCTCAATGTAAGAGAACAAATTATCAATAATACAATATTCTCCCCTTCTATATTCTTAACAAGTGGGATATTGTTTATTTATTTACTATTCAACAATATTTGGGGTAACAAAAATTCGTTTTTTAAGTCATTTTTTTAAAGTTTGGGGTAGCGGCTGCCACCCCTTACTATTATGTGGGTTCACCCTTGGTTTTGAGTGTTTGAGAAACAATAAAGGAGGTCGAAGCCGGGTTTCATGGCTAGCGATTAAGTTGCACTGTAAAGTTCTGTTCTTTTCGGCTGAAACGAGTTAAATTGAATTAAATGGAGTAGAGTTTAATTGAACTAACTTGAGTGGAACTGAGGTGAAGTGAATTTAGTTGAATTAAAAGTTAATTTTGTGAAGAGATTAACTGAACATAATAATTGATTGATCGTAAATAAAATTTAACGAAATACGGCTAAGTTAAACAGAATAATAATTAGCTGAAGTTAAGTAAAAAAAACATAGCCTAAGTATGTGTATCATGGAGCATTATAGATCAAAGTCATTGAACTCCGTATACACACCCTCAGATACTAACTATAATTTGTATCTAGTCTTTGATGTGAATATGACGATATTAAGATTAAATATCATCTTATAACGTTTAATTAATCACTTCTCTTTGATTTAATTAGTGTGTGTTTGGCCTAACTTTGTAAAGTGTTTTTAGACTTAAAAATACTTTTTGGCCAAATACATTATTTATTTAAAAGTTAAAAATAATTTCTCAAATATCCTCTTTTTGCCCATAAAAATAGAAGCAGCAATTTGATGTTTCTGATTCTTAAAAACTGCTTTTAAAAAAAGCTATTTAGCATATTACTACCAAATAAGTCTAAAATTTTGCATCTTACTATCTAATATGTTCAATTATTCAAATAACAACCTAATAACTGTAAAAACTCACACGATTACTACCAAAATGACGAAAATTGCTAAAAAATGACGGATATCAGTTTATTGCGTCCCTTTTTAATTTCAAACCTAAAATAATACACTCATATATTTAACAAATGGGAACAATATATATAAAAACGGAGGATAGTACTATATTACCCTTCCCCTCTCATTCCTCCATTAAAACACAATTCTCTTCTTCATTAAAACTCAATTCCTAGATTATAACTCCTCCATCAATCTCCTTCCATTTCCCCCCCGTAAATTCTTTTAATTTCTAATCGGTAATTCCTTCCCAGATTTTAACAACAAAAATTCCAGCAATAAAAAATTAAGTATCAAAATACCAAATTTTCGGATTTTTAGCAATAAAACAACAAACTTTCCAGCAATAACACACACCAAACAAAAATTAACACAAAAAAAATTTTACTTATCAAAATTCCAAATTTTACACAAAAGAATCAAATTAAGGGAAGAGTTTCACTACTACAATTCCCTTATGTTTCCGACGCTTCAATAAGTGTCGACCCATTTTCCCACTTTACACCAAATAATTAATAAAATATTAAAATTTTATTGTTACCGCTGAAAAAAATTACTGAAACTTTGTATCCCGCTCATATACACCGCCACTTCGTTCAACTGCTTCGTTATTCCAAATAAACCAAACTCTCAAAATTCTAATCAATTAACCCTAAAAATTTACAGCGCCAATTCTTCATCCCTTTATTGTTCATTCATCAATTTATTCCCTTAATACTTTCCAAACCCTAATTTATTTACTCCCAAAATTCGTTAGTTGTTAATTAATCAACACCGTTCTTGATTTTTTACCATCCGTTCATCATCGACGAATTGTTGGAATTGTTGATCGAATTGATCGAATTGTTGCGACTCTCGTTGTTCATATCCGGAGACAGCTAAACAGGTACGTAATACCGTTTATTGCGTTTGTTTTATTCTCGATTTCGATTGTTGAATGTATTGTATTATTGCCTCGTTACTTTGATATCGTCATGTGATATTTCGTTCTTGATTGTTGTTCGTTCTTGGTTGTTGTGATTATATGATTGATTGTTGTGATTATATGATTTAATGTGCTGAAGTATTGATCTTTATTCTCGATTTCGATTGTTGAATGTACTGTATTATTGCCTCGTTCATTCGTTCATTCGTTCACACTGACATGAATTCTCCTATTATCTTCTGCTTCATTGTAATTAATTTCGATTGTTGAATGTACTGAATGTACTGTATTATATGATTATTCGTTCATTCAATACACTGCTGCCAAATAAAATACCAACACGTATTATACGCTGCTGCCAAATAAAATACCTAATTGATCGGATCATGGGCATTAGTCATTGTTTTGTTGTTAGATAACATGAAGTAGCTTTCATGGAATGAATATACGATTACTGAACATCAGCGGCTACTTAATAGTAACCAAATGATGGCGATTAGCTTTGATCCCCCGCTTCTCTGATGATTAAACATTTTGACATCATCTCTGCTTGTTATAATTGCACAGAATTCCAGAAAGAAGGTTGTATCCTTTCAAATGAACCTGAATAGATATACTGTGTAGATATGATGTTTCATAGAAAATCTCAAGTTTTAATTAAATCCCTTCCCTGAAGTCTCTCTACCGCTAATTACTTGAGTATTTCGTACTGATATGATCCCGGGATAAGAATAGGCGAAGATGAACACAAACATAACTAGTGGCAAATCTGACCAGAATATAACTACGTTGTTACCTATAAATCTAGCTATACGCCTACACTATTCTCTTTATCAGCTCCGACAATAGGTTGGAGATTTAGAGTGAAAAAGCAGATGGCGTAGAACACAACATATCAGTTACTTGTATCTTCGCCTATTCTTATCCCGGGATCATATCAGTGGAGGCTTAGGAGGAAAACAACCAAATTCAGCAAGCAATTCTTGAGTGAACTTTTGTTGTGTTATGGCAAGGCCTGAGTCTGTGGAGGTGAATTCCAAGCCCAAAAATTAGAGAGCTCTGCGCTTTATTCAAAGCCAATTCGTTTCAATCAAATCTAAATTCTACTTAGTTGTTAAGCTATACTCTTATAGTCTATAATAATTTCATCTTTTCGTTACATTAGTAGCATAACTTCCTTCTTCATTCACTTGTTAATGATATTTAATTTTCTTGCATGCAGATATCGGACTCAACAAATGGTGGCAGAGAATCGAGTTGAAAGGATCAAATTCGGAATTCACTTTTAATTTGAGAGTACTTTAGTCATCGTACATTTTGGCTTGGATTTAATATTTGGGAAGCTTTTATTATTTTTGAGTGACAACGTCACTATTATTGTTGGGAGTAAAATAATTACAATAGTTCTTTTAAATTTTGAAAGCTTGTAATTTAACTTGACGATGGAATTTTAATTTATGTTATAAAAGTTTGTTTTTGCGTATATTTAGCCAAATTGGATCTTCGTGGCATCATTATGCTAATGATTTTATGAATCCATCGTCGAGGTACGTATACGGTACCTGAACAAAAACAACAGGTCTCCAATTTCGACTAAGACCGAACCGAAGCACAGTAATCTGATTTAAAAAAAGCAGGAGGAAAAACAGGGATTGCTAGCAAAAAGCGTCAAAACAACTTACGACGCAAAAAAGCGTCGCTGGGCTAAACACAAAAGAGTGTAGCAAGTACTGACACAAAAAACCGTCGCTATTGGTGACACAATAAAGCGTCGCTGTTACTTACACAAAAAAGCGTCGAAAATTGCTGACACCCCAAAAGCCGACGCTTTATTAAAGCGTCGAGAATTAATTTACCGACGCTTTTAAGCGTCGAAAACATGCCAAAAAAGCGTCGGAAAATGGCGGGATTTGTAGTAGTGTTTTACTACTGAAAATAAAATTAAAAGAATGCTTACTTGATCAGAATTGGAGAAGACAACAGAAAAAGACCTCCCTTTAGTGTTGCAAATTGTGCTTCTTCATGGAGTTTTAGGGAGGAAGGAAGCAGGAAGTTTAATCGGGGGAGGGAGGGAGAGAGAAGATTTCACAGGTAGGGAGGGGTAAAATCGTCATTAAACGTATTCCGAACATTTAAAACTAACTTAAGTTCGATTTCCGTCAAAAAAATAGCAAAGTGATTAATATTGTGTGATTTTAGGTAGTGAGTTGCAAAATTAATTATATTAGGTATTAGTACGAAGTAATATACAATTTTTTGAACTTATTAGGTAGTAATTTGCCATATTTCCTTTAAAAAATTAAGCTCTAAAAACAAAAACTCATTTTTAACAATCTAGATCAAACATGCTCTCAGTCTAAAAGCAATGGACAACAAGCTAGCTATAGTCCAGGTCCAACCATGACTAGGGCAAGGTCATTGACTCGGCATTTCAATCCCGGCTCAATCTCAATTGCCAGTTCGGCTTAATTTCCAGTCGCAACACCTGTCGAGATCTATTTTAGGAACTTTGAACAGTTAACCCTGCAATGTGAAATCAATGAGAAATCCGAGCAAAGGATTGCCAAATTTGTTGAGGGTTTAGATCATCATAAGATCTAGGTTAGGGTTATAATGTAACAAGTATAGTCCTTTGATAAAGTTGTGAACCTAGCTTTGAGAGTTAAAAAGTAGGCATCCGGTGTTACTGAGTTTCGTTAACACCCTAATCAAAAAAATTGAAAAATAAAATAAAAAATATAATAGAAAAGTAAATTTCGTTTTTGCGCCACTGTTGAAAGGATAAAACCGTAATTCACAAATTTATGATATTAATAATATAAAATTTAGAAGATAATAATTAAAACTAAACTATATCTAATATTTAGATATTACAACAAATAAATTTATTATTATGGTCAAAGGGTTAGATAAAATCTTTTATTTTTTTAGTTAAGTATTGATTCATTATTATTGTTAAATTTCTAGTCTTTGATAAGAGCTCCACATGTGGAGTAGGGGGTCGTTTGGTTACCCACTAAATTACACAGGAACTTTAATTCATGTGAATTGCAAAATGCCTAGATTGTTTGGTTACTCCAATTCACGTGAATTGGAACTTTCCATGAATTCCAAATTCCTCCATAATGGAGGAAATTGCTTACCTAGGTCCCCTAGGTAAGTGGGAATGCCTACATGAATTACAATGCCTACATGTAACCAAACAACATTTTTCTAATTCACATGAATTGTAAAAACATGTGATATGAAACTTCCTAGGAATTGGAAGTTTCCGTATGTAACCAAACGACTCCTGTGTGTTTGGCCTAACTTCACAATGTGTTTTTGAACTTAAAAACACTTTTTGGCCAAACATATCATATATTAAAATAATTTCTCAAAAACTCAAATAGCCCCGTTTTGCCCATAAAAATATATAGAAGCAACAATTTGGTTGTTCTAATTCTTAAAAACTAATTTTAAAAAATTAAGCTCTAAAAATAAAAACTATTTTTTAACAATTTGGGCCAAACATGCTCTTAGTTCGTTGTTGCATTTTGATGATGATTGAAGTGATAAATAATGAGTTATTTCATGTATGTTTTTACTATGAAAACGGGTCCAAGGTTGAATCTGGATTTTCAGGGTCTGCGTAGGAGGATCCAGATCCAGATCGTTTTAAAAGAGTAGTGGATCCAGATCTGACCCAGATTCAACGGGTCTGAAAAAATAAGATCCAAATCCGGTCTATCAGGGTCGGATCTTACGAATCTGGACCGGATTCGGAATCCATTGTCATCCCTAGTTCTTGCAATGGAATAAATTTGTGATACCTATATGTGATGGAGTTTTACAACAACCCGATATCAACCGCGACCGGGGGCATTTTGCTAACTCGCCCACCTACACGCCAGGAGTCACCACTGACAACCGCCTCTCCGTTTCTCCCCCTATCGATTGATTTATTTCATTAATTATGCATATGGTCTCAGTTTAATTATGTATGTATATTAGTTGTTCTTAGATTAATTAAGATCACAAAAATTCCAGGGGACGGTCTCTCAATAGTATTATTGAGACATCTCTCACATGATGGGTAAGAGACTCACATAAATTTTTGTGTCTCTATTATATTTCTCGCTAAAGTAGTGAGAGACAGTCTTTCATGAAACCTACTGAATTAAGATAATTCTCGTTGTAACGTGTGTAAACTAAGGGGTTATTTGGTTGCCATTTAAAATCACAAGAATTAGAAAATCATGGGGAGTGAGTAAATGGAGTCTTATTTGGTTGCCCAAATTCCTACATAATATAGCACGTCACTTACCTGGCCCCTCTAGGCAAATGGGAGTTCCCATATGAATTGAAGTTCTCATATTCAACCAAACAACATTTACATAATTCACGTGATTTTCAAGTTCATGTGAATTAATCTTCCCGGGAATTTTATCTTCTCACGATGAACCAAACGACTCCTAAGTTTATTGTTTTTATTGAATAAAATGTTTGTTGTTCGATCTAGTGTTGTCCATCTAGGTGAAATGAGCCAAAAACAACAAAATATAAATGCAATAAAACATTTAGACAGCAAGTATACTTGTAATATGTTTGGTTCATTAAATTAATGATGGCATGATCCCCAAACTCTAGCACATTTAGTACAACAATCAAAAATTATGATGAAATCATAATTATATTATTTAGTAGAATAAGCAATAATAATAATAATGCTAGTAGAATTTCAATTCCTGCTCCGGGCCATCATCACCGTCACCGTCACTGTCATTATCTACAGTCCTATTATGGCAAGGCTTGCCTGATCAAGACCGTTATTGTTATCACCACCGCCACCACCAGTAGACGACGCAGAAGAAGTCGAACCACCAGCAGCCGCGGAAGAAGCTGAGCCACCAGCAGCCACAGAAGAAGCTGCTGCTGATAGTTTCCGAACATGGTTTGATTTTAGGTCACTGGCCGATAGTTTTCTAGCGTTAGTATTATCACCACCAGCAGCACTAGATGACGCGGAAGAAGCTGAGCCACCAGCAGCCGCAGCTGAACCATTTTCACCATGGTGTCCCATTAGTTTCCTAGCATTAGTATCATCACCACCAGCAGCACTAGATGACGCGGAAGAAGCTCCACCAGTTGCTGCGGCTGCTGCTGCAGCCGCAGCATTATCATTTTCCCATCCCATTAGTTTTCTAGCACTAGTAGTTGTGCAAATTAGTGCACAAATTAAAGCACAAAGAAATAACTTGTTAATTTTTATAAACCCCATTTTTTTGGCTAATTAAATGTGTAATGATTTATGTTTTTGTATGAATTGGAAGAGCTAAGATGTGGCTATTTATATTAACTAATAGCTTGTTAATTAGGGCATCTAATATTCTGATTAGTTAAAAATGCATGAAAAAGGAAATTAGTTCAAGATATGGGTTAGGTTGCAGATATGGCATAGATAGCCTATTTCCTGTGCATTACACTAAATGCAAAGGTTATGACCTAATTATGAGGGAACTAGTTCTGAACTACTGGCAGCTAAGACTGGTAGATTTGATAAATTATGTTTTGAGTGTTAAAGAAACAATAAAGGAGGCCGAAGTCAGGCCCGGTTCTTTTCGGCTGAAACGAGCTGAATTGAATTAATTGGAGTAAAGTTTAATTGAACTAAATTGAGTGAAACTGGGGTGAAGTGAATTTAGTTGAATTAAAAGTTAAGGGATATTCTACGGTGTACCCTCGTATTTTTCGATTTTCTATGTTGTATCCCTACATTTTATAATTTCTATGGTATACCCTTAAACTTCTTACTTATTCTCCATAATGATCTCCTTCAAATCTCCATTAACACTATTACTATAAAAAGTCATAATTTGACATTTATTTTGACTTATTAATGTGGTATCACCATTCTATATAGAAAGTATCACAAATATCTTTAAAAAAACATAAAATTCTATTAAAAAATATATGTTATAAAGCATGAAATAACAATAGCAATTTGATAAAATTGAGTTAGATTTGTATACTATTTAGTTGATTAATGGTAACTCGGCGAACTAATAAGTAAATGAGAAGGTTGTCGAGTAATTAAAATGTTAAATAGACGATTTAATAGATAATTTAAGAAATTAAGCTAGCAAAACCAATAAATAAGGTCATTGTATAAACTCATGTGTAGAGTTTAAGGGCATATCATAGAATTTAAAAAATGTAGGGGTACAACGTAGAAAATCGAAAAACACGAGGGTACACCGTAGAATAAAATTGATTGAACGTAAATAAAATTGATTGAACGTAATTGATTGAACGTAAATAAAATTTAACTGAACATAATTGATTGAACGTAAATAAAATTTAACGGAATATAATTAAGCAAAACTGAAATTAAGCCAGAAAGAACATGAGCTAAGACTCTGCATCATGGATCATTATAGATAGGAGTAATTGAACCCCGTGAGGACGGAGGGAGAACATGAAGATTGTGATCATCAATTCACCGAGACCTAAAACCAAGTCCTGCTTTAGACGACTTATGAGCGTAAAAATTTGCTTCCATATACACACCCTGAGTAATTCTTTGTGTTAGGTCTGTAGTGAGAGTCTTTGAGTTTAATTCTTTATTCACCGAGACCTAAAAGCGCCATTGTTAGGACTTGAATGTTGAAGAGCAAACTTGGACGTGGCATCGGCAACGCGGTTAGTAGGCATTGTTATTTATGTAGTCATTTCCACTTACTTAGGGGACCTAGGTAAGCAACTTCCTCCACTATGGAGGAATTGGAATTCATGGGAAGTTTCAATTCACGTGAATTTGAGTAACCAAACAACCTAACCATTTTGCAATTCACATTAATTAAAGTTCCTCTGTAATTTGGTGGGTAACCAAACGAACCCTTGGTTTGGTCTTGAATTTTGATGTTAATTGAAGTGAGTGTTATGACCATTATCGGTTTCAATTTAAAGTCGGATATATTTATATTTTATAGGCAATGTCATCAATTATGTCCCAAGTCGCATATTTTTGATGTTAATTTAAAGTCGGATATATTTATATTTTATAGGCAATGCCATCAATTATGTCCCAAGTCGCATATATTTTAAGTTAATTGAAAACGTATTATGAACAATAGGCCACAAATCCAAGTCCCGCCATATATTACCCCGTAGTCATTAATATTTAATAGGCAATAACGTCTATTATATTTGAAAGACTCTCATTTAGGAGTCGTTTGGCTGATTAGGTAAGTTAATTTTTGGAGGAACTTAGAATTCATGGGAAATAAGTTCTCACGTCCAATTCGAGTGAATTTGAGAAAACTGTTTGGTTGCCCATGTAGAAATTAAATGCCACAGAAACTTCCAATGACCATTGGGGAGTAGGTAAGCAAGTTTCTACATTATGTAGGCATTGAAAATTCATGGGAAGTTTCTGTATTTTCCAAAAATTTTGCCAACCAAAACGCCCACTTTTTTTTAAATCGTGGAATATTGCAATGTCTGTGTTATTTCAGTGGTAACCAAAAGGCCCCTAAAAATTAATTAATTACACTAATACGTCAAATATTATATTATTCTCATCACAATAAACAAAATTAATAAATCAACAATTAAACAATGGAACATTTATATAATAATTAACTAGTTTAGAACCCGTGCAAAGTTGCACGGGCATGTATAGATGAAATTTTACAATTTCATATTATTAGTGTAGTAGTAAGAGTACAAAACATTTGATGTAGGATTAGAAAAAATAATTTAAGAATGTATTATTAAATTTGATGTTTTGGGGAAACAAAAGAAAGATTAAAAAGACCAATAAAAAAGTTATGTATGCTTTAGACGTATCAAAACATGATTCGACCCGTAAACCTGGCCCGACCTGACCCGGTCTGATCTGATTTTAAAATTTTCATGGTTAAAGACATGTAAATCTTGACCCGCAACACGAAATGTCTCGAATCGAAAATAACATGTTATTTTATGGTTGAAATTTGAACCGACCCGTTCAACCCGGTGGTTTGAAGATAAATTTAGAATATTATTATTTTTATATTATATTTGAAATAAAAAATATAATCGTAAGATTTTAATGAAAACATTAATTTAAAAGTAAATTTCATATAACTTTTAAACCATTAATTCATAAAATAACTAAAAAAATTAATATATCTAAAAAACATTACATATGAGCTAAGTTAAATTTGCGTTTTGACGGATTTTCTTTTTAAATATAACTTATAAACTCCACTCAGAAAAAATACACATAAACTCAATTAAAAATTAAAAATTAAAAATTAAAAGTAGGTATGAAGTAGTACATCTAATATATGTTTCTTTTTTTTAAATAGTGTGGCAAAATCATATTAAAACCTACAATTCACATTTATCTGTTTTATATCTTGAAATTAAATGACAATAGTAAAAATATTAATTAAATTCGTTAATAAAAGTTCAGCTGAACAAATACTTTTAAAAAATTTACACCGTTCTAAAAATGTATAACATGATATATGGATAATATTTGTATAAACCAACTTAGTTATGCAAAACAGTTTCGTCAAAATTCAACTATAATAAAAAAAATAATTGCAGAAATTGATGTATGACTAACAGACGAGTTTGACATTAGAAGCTAAAGAATTTGTATTTTGGGAAAATATAATCTTGAAGAATGATAAGATAGTTTTTTTAAGGAATGTAATAATCTAAAATAGCAATATTGAAAATAATTCATAGTATGCATCTTTAGGGTTTGGATTAGCGGGAAAAAAATCAACAATAGCGTGATACGCGTCAAATTTAATGTATAGCGGTTCTTCTTTTATTTATACTTATATATAAATATAGATATAGATAGGTAGATATATAGATATAGATATAGATAGATATTGATCTATAGATAGAGAGTCACATATGGGTACCATGCGAAATTGATCATCTTGTACTCTATTAATTTTTGTCTAGGTCCATATGAGACTCAATCATTGTTTCATATACGACCGACATAGATAAGTAATATACCAATTTTAAATTTAGGTAGAGGTTTCTCGGTGAAAAAAAAACATATTTTCGACAAAGAAATGTAAATGTCAGGAAAATAACTACACAAGGGGCTTTGTGGAAAGCACATAATTTTTTAAAAATGAGATAAACTTTATTAATATGCTTTCTACACAAGGTGCAGAAAAATAAGTGTAGGAAAGATACTATTATAATATTTTTAATATTAATTAATGTTATTATGTATAATATGGATTTTAGTTCGTTATGAGTTTATTGGTAAATTGGTAAACTATTTATATTTTAGGAAGATAGTTAGATACGTAATAGTAGGAATTTTAGGCATCTTATACTCTTAATATTATTATGTATAATATAATTTTAGTTGGTTATGAATAATAGACTATCTATATTCTAGGAAGATAGTTTGAATATGATTTTGTAATTAATTATAATAATATCTTTAGTGGGTTAAGATTGGAAGATGGATAAATAGGCGGGAAAAGTAGTATGGTAGTGGTTTGTGTTTTATTATTTTATATAGATATGTATTAATTCATTTAAATTTTAATTGATAAACTCCAACACTTAAGCAAATAGTACAACAATTAAAAATATACTATGATTAATTATCATTTTATTCCTTAATATTATTCTACTTATATTTTCCATTATTCCCAACTTAACTGTACACACCAACAACAGCTCAAGGTGGTACACCACGGTCACTGCGGCCACGACTCTAGTCGGTCACTACTTACTGCATGCCCGGCATTGGCAGGCCGTGCCTTATCTACCAGGACTGGGATTTGAACCGTCACCAGAACTTGCAGAACCAGAACTTGCAGCTCCATTATCACCATTATCATTCTTAGCAGGACTTTTATCCGAAGAAGAAGAAGAAGAAGAAGATGCAGCAGCCGAGGCCGCACCACCATCGTCTGATTTTTGACATTGGCTTGCTGAGCTACCGTCTGCAGAAATGTTAGTTGTGCAAATTAGGGCACAGATTAATGCACAAATGAATAACTTGTTAATTGAAATAATAAACCCCATTTCTTCGATCTTTTAGTTAATATTTTTGTGTAAATATGTAATAATAATGAATTATATATTGTGAAATGGACAAGCCAAAATGTGAACTTTTAGCATTTGATGTTTTTATTTAAGTTTTTAAAAAAAAGTTTTTTTGGGGTTTTTTTGGTTTTTTTTTTTGTTTTTTTATGACGAGGGGTTTAATCTCCCGGGCCCATGCATTCCCGCACCACCATATGGACCATGTAAGCCACCCTCTTCGATCTTCGAGAGCTGCAGTGGCCAAGTGGTCATCGCCCCAACTGGTAATCGAACCTGAGACCTCTCAACCCCAGCTGGTTCTTTTTGGACTTATTATTACATTCTTTTTTCCAAAAACTTTTTATATTAAGTTTTACTTCGTTTTTCAAAATCTTTTTAAGCTTTATTCTTGATTTTAGTTTTTAGGTTTTTATATATGTGATAAGTTCGATTTAAAATTTATAAAAATTCGTTGCCTTTCATATTCTATTTCACTCCACTTCCGTTTTTCTTTTCTTTCTTTATTTTCGCTTGTTGAGATGAGAGTTCACTCATGACGGCTCTGATGTTGTTGTTGTTGGAGAAGCCAAAATCCGCTTTTTTTTATAGAGTGGTTTACGGTTTAATAGATGATTCTGTTCAAAGGTACGATCAAATTTATTAACAACGATTATACAAGATTTATACTCAAACGAGTGATGTATGACTAAATAATGACAACAATCAATAAAATTTATCAAATAGGAGTCATGCTCGGTTTTTTCAGGTTTAATTTCAATGTTAGTTGACCTCAACTTTACTTAGTTTCATAATATTCTTTCTATTTAAATTAAATCTTAATTATTTCAGCTACATTCAGTACAACTCAGTTTTATTCTATTCCAGTTAGCTCAATTTAACTTCTTTCAGTAAAAAAGAACAGAATCTTACAAGAATACAGCATAGATCGAACCATGCTAGACATTTTTCTAAAAGATAATGTCTTTACACCTAAAAAAATTATTAGTAACCATGAAGCAATAAGCTATCGGAAAAATTAAACTTGTGGCGTAGTAAATTGCATTAGGAAATGCTAGGGTGTAGGGGTGTAGACACCGAAAATTTAATATTTCGGTATCTTTTAATGATTTGGCATCTTTAGCATTTAAAGATAATTATCAAAAAATATTGTGATAATATCTTAGCATATTTCAGAATATTTTAACTTCTCCTCCAAGCCACTTCTCTATAAATAGAGATGTTGTGTTTAGGGTTATTATACGAGAGCAGATGGATTAAGTCAAACGACCCCGTCTTCCTACTACCAAATTGTAGGTGAGATGGAATAAGTCACAAAACGACCTCATCCTCCCCTACGAGATTAAGTCGATAAGACCCTCGTAGCACTATCTAAACCCCAAATCCCCTAGAGATGGAATCAAGAGAATCCCGAAAATTGTAATTCCACAATCTTTCGATAATAAAATAAAAATTCTTGTTTTCCGTAATATTTTTGTTCCTCGTTAATTATTATTGCAGGTTTGAAAATTTTATGGTTTACAAATTGGCACGCTCGGTGGGACCATTTTCGCTCTTCATCTCCATTTTCTCCAAGGGTCAAATTTAGCAAAAGAGGATCGAGACAAAGTTGCAACCGACATCAAAGTCTCTACAACAAGTCTGGAGGGGGCATCTGTAGACACCGAAATTTTATTATTTCGGTATCTTTTAATGATTTGGTATCTTTGACATTTAAAGATAATTATCAAAAAAATATTGTGATAATATCTTAGCATATTTCAGAATATTATAACTTCTCCTCCAAGCCACTTCACTATAAATACAGATGTTGTGTTTAGGGTTAGAGGAGAGCAGATGGATTAAGTCAAACGACCCCGTCTTCCTACTAACAAATTGTGGGTAAGATGGAATAAGTCACAAAAGACCCCATCCTCCCTACGAGATTAAGTCGATACGACCCTCGTAGAACTATCAAAACCCCTCAAAACCCCAAATAAATTCCTAGAGATGGAATCAAGAGAGTTACGAAAATTGTAATCCCACAATCTTTCGATAATAAAATAAAATTCTTGTTTTCCATATTATTATTTGTTCCTCTTTACTGTTTATTGCAGGTTATGAAATTTTATGGTTTACAAGGGGCTATCGAATATTACTGATATTCGGTAACACCCTAATTAAAATATTCGTATTAATTAAAAATAAATAAAAATAGTATTTATTTTTGTGTCAATGTTGTAATGCTGTAATTGGTTTTGGGATAAATCAGATTGGACTTGTAAAGTGGACAATCTCTCCTTTTCGAGAAGAACAACACAAACCCATGTGGCATGTGCAAATGCCGCGTTTTTATTTCATATGGAACGGAGGGTTGCAACAATTTAATATTGCCGAGTCATGTGCAACGGGTTTATATATAGAATTAATTAGGTGCATGAGACCAGCCAATAAACAAGTGAAGTTTCATCCTAAAACTTATTGGTGATAGGAAGGCTAGCATAGTAACATACTTACTTATTATAAGCCGGTCGTTTTGCTATTATTCCACCGAAGTGGGACAATGCCCCTCACACACATATGAGAAGAGACCTCAAGCTATCTCCTCATTTCTCACGTGTGTGATGACACCCCCCAACCCAACTTGGCGCTACTCCACACCCGACACAAACCCATGTCGGGCCGACCAGGCTAATTATTTAGCACGATACTACTTTGTATCTCTAGTCAACCAAGGGAGAGAGTCCAACAGTGGTGCAACTCCGCAACCACGATGCTACATACTTCGCGCCATCTCGAGCATTATCACCACATCGCACCTTGCGGTCCAAGCCGAATTGTCAGCTCTGATACCATTTGTCGAGTTCTCTACAACGGGCGTACAAAATTAGGTCCACGAGACCGGCCTAAAAGCAAGTGAGGTTCCATCCTAAGATCAATTGGTGAAAGGAGGATTAACCCACTTACTTATAAGCTAGTAGCTTCACCATTATTCTACAGATGTAGAACAATGCCTCTCACACACATATGAGAAGAGACCTAAACATTCATTTATTAATGACAACAAGTCTTTAATCTTTACTTATCCCTTAGCTAAAGTGTATTGGTTAGATGTGAGCTATAACAGATTTTCAAATGATTGACATTGTACATGGAGAAAGCTTGAATCAACAATCAAGTTCTTATCTATTTTTTTGATGACGAGGGGCTAGAATTTCCCCCGCACCACCACATGGACCATGTAAGTTACCCCTTCGGGGTTTGTCGTGGCCAAGTTCTTAATTGTCCCAACTACCCCTAGACTAACACCACCTGATTATATCTTTGAATATTTTATCTTTGTTTATATCGAGGAGATTTTATTAACCAATATCTTCTCCTATAAATAAGTGATTGATATTTCAGAATAAACAATCTATTGTACTTCATATTTTTCACGTTTAAAGCTTATACCAATTTAAGAGATTTGTGAAAGTTGTTTTAAATTTTTTTTATCTTTGCAAAAGCTATTGGCGTGTCTTAGAGAATTTGTTTCAAATGTTTTTTCATGACTAGGGGTTAAACACCCGGTCCATGTATTCCCGCACCACCACATAAACCATGTAAGTCACCCTTTTCAGGGGTTGTAGTAGCCAAGTGATCAAACTGGTCATCGCGTCATCTGGTTGTCGAACTTGAGACCTCTCAACTTCTGCATTTCTGCAAGCTCAACTCCTGCATTTCTGCAAGCTCTAAGGTTTAACTCAGCTACCACTAGACTAACTTCACTTGTTTCAAGTGTTTAATTAGTCTTCTCATCTTTAAGCATACTTTGGTTCTGTTCTTTCTAGCTTAATTTCAACTCCTTTCAATTTTGATTGACTATACCGTTAAGTTTATCAATTAATCTCGTCTTGTTTGAACAGTTATCAGTACTCTTTAATTTGTCTGTGTACTAACTCTGCAGTGTTGAATGACCGTGTTTCTCGTTTTAAATTTAAAAAGGGTACTTAATTCAGTCTCTCCACTCTTAAATAACGGATTGATAAACTCAACAATCAGAATTATTATCACGATTCTTACCAGAACTTCCATCAGAAGAAGAAGACGCAGCAGCCGAGGCCGCACCATTGTCCGAGCATTGGCTTGCTGTGCTACTGTCTGCAGAACAAGTATTACTTGTGCAAATTAGGGCACAAATTAAAGCACAAATGAATAACTTGTTAATTGAAATAAACCCCATTTCTTGATCTTTTAATTAATATATTTTTGTGTAAATATGTAAATATGTAATAATAATGAATTATATTTGCGAAATGGAAGAGAGAAAATCCGCTTTTTATATAAAACGAAGGCCATCTGATCGATTAATTAAAAATGCATGTAAATGGAAATTAGTTTAAGAAATGGGATAAGTTGCATTTATGGCATATATTGCCTATCAAATTTAATGTGATTTAAGTTTATCATTTTTATTACGGAATTGAATGGAAAGGTTATTACGTTGATGATTGGGAACTCGTTTCGAATTGACTGTAGTTTACAGTTTAAGACGGTTTTGTTCAAAAGTCTGGATCAAATTTATTAACAACGATAATACAAGATTTATACTCAAACGAGTGATATATGACTAAATAGCGACAATAATAAATAAAATTCATCAAATAGGAGATGGACTCTATTTTTTTTTTTTGCTTAATTTCGTGCCATGTTAGCAAAACTCAATATTTTACTCAGTTCAATTCAATTCAAATTAAGGGGTCGTTTGGTTCAGCATGGGAAGATAAAATTCCCGAGAAGATTAAATTCATATGTACTTGAAAATCATGTGAATTATGTAAATGTTGTTTGGTTGAATGTAGGAACTTCAATTCATGTGGGAACTTTCACCTACTTAAGTGACTTAGGTAGGATTTAGGAATTAGAGTTTCTTAGGTAGTTCTAATTCCCATGAATTGGGCAACCAAACAAGACTCAATTTTCCCACTTTAGTTTCATTTAGTACAGCTCAACTTTATTCTATTCAATTCAGCTCAGCGCCACTCAGTTTAATTCAGCTTTCTTCAGAAAGAACAAGTCCTTAAAAGAATATGGCAGAGGCCGAACAACACTAGACATTTTTCAAAGAGAAATAATGACTTTACAACTAAAGCGATGAAGTAATTGGCTATCGCAAAACATAAACTTGTGGCGGAATAAATAGCATTTGCGACGAATTGGTTAACTTGTGCCGATTTATTTGCTTTTGCGATGAAAATGTCGATTGGATTTTCATTTCTGCAAAGAATTATATGTTGGTCTCGCACATTGAAAAAAGAGAGAAGTGTAATCATAGTTTATTAGACAATAAATTTAAAGTGATTCAAGTTTGATATGTACATTAGAGAATGTAAAGGTTATTATACTTCCGTCTTAAATGAGAATTTGTGATTACTTATTACGTTGATGATGAAGAACTATTTCGCACTGAGTCGTTCGATAAACGATTTTGTTAAAATGTATAGATCAAGTTTATTAACAACAATTCAATAATATAAGATTTGTACTCAAACGAGTGATATATCAAAGATGAAAAAACTAAATAATGACAATGATAACTAAAATACAACAAACGAGAGACCTAAGCCAATATTTTTTCCCGCTTAATCTAAGTACATTTTAATTTAGCTCAACTGTATTCGGTTATTAACTTATGATTATACTTCGTAGACATTGTAGTTGTTTAAAATCATTGATAACTGTTATTGTTGATGTATTTTGTGATAATATATAATACTGTAATAGTTTTTATTGTGCGGAAGCGTAAATATCTCGTGTTGGACTTTTGTTGCGCCGGTGTCCATTGTCATAATATTACGATATTATCTGCACCTCACGGTTTTACTCTTGGGCTCCTTCCCAAAGGGCCTCATACTATAATATTTGTAGGACACTTATAAAGAGGATATTTCACTCTTATACTCCGATGTGTGACATGAGTTTGCACCCAAACAATCCTCCTCTCAAGCCAAGGATTATCATCTTAACTCGGACCTTGACTTACATGGAGAACTCCCACACTCTACAGCCCCAACTTCTAGACACCTGAAATATCACCAAGTCTTGATAACCTCCTCTTGGCTGACACATCATGATATCACGAGCCATGTCTTGCACCACATGTCACCGCTTGGTAAAGTGCGTGACCCCACGTGCTCTTATATCAACATGTCCATGTGCTGCCCTTCTTGGTGGTTTGCTACACATGCATAACGAACATCATATACATCCAATATACCCTGGATCGGGTTCCTCACTTCGGAAGTGCTAGAACACAAATCTCTCTGGTATCCAACCTGGAAAGGACCCACCAAACCTGTTGCACCCAATCTGATAAGGGTCTACCTAATCAATAGTTCTAGTACACAATTGGTCTTATTCCATAAGACCTATGACGCGTTTCATCCATTTAGCCCGGGATTGGGCTTGCTCAATGATTCACTCGCGCGAGCTAGAAGTTTCATGTCATATTATATAGTGTACAACTTCAAGTCTTTGGGCTGCTGATGCATCCTCATTTTTAGCCTAAGTCGAACCCTGGGTTCTGATACCACTTGTTGTGCGGAAATCCAACTTGGAAAACACCCACGAGACCTGTGGCACCCAATTTGATAATGGTCCACTTGATCAACAATTCTAGTACACAAATGGTCTTTATCTTACATGACCTATAACGCCTTTGATCCATTTAGCCCAGGGTCGGGCCTGCTCAAGCATTCACGAGAGCAGGAGTTTCATGTCATATAGTGTACAACTTAAAGTCTTGCGGCCATGTTGATGCTTCCTCGTGTCTAGCTCGAGTCAAACCTTGGGCTTTGATACCACTTGTTTTGCGGAAACGTGATTACCTCGTTTTGGGTTTCTACTGCGCCGGTGTCCATTATCCATAATAGTGCGATATTGTCCGCTTTGGGTCAAGCCCTCACGGTTTTACTCTTGGGATCCTTCATTCCTAAAATGCCCCGTACTATAATATTTTTAGGTTATTTATAAAGATGATATTTCACCTTTACACTATCAATGTCCATCAATACCAATATGGGGCATGGGTTTAAACCTTAACAGTTTTTGACCTAAGTTGACATATCTTAAAATAATGCTTAATAGAAACGTATTGTGAATATTAGAATTATGTATTTCAATCTAGTGATTAAACTAGGTCTGCTCTTTTGGAGGAGCGGAAAAAATAGTTCACACGACCATCTTTAAAAGACTCATACTTGTGATTTATTCCGTTTTATTTTTACCAATACGTCAAGCAATAATGAATTAGTCGCTTCAAATTCAATTGAATAAAATGTTTGTTGTTCGATCACGTATTGTCCATCTAGGTAAAATGAACAAAAACAACAAAATATAAATACAATTAGATAGCAAGTATACTTGAAATATGTATAGTTCATTAAATAGATGAAGGCATGATGTCCAACTTTAGCACATATAGTACAACAATTAAAATATTACAATGTAATCATCATTTTATTCTTTATAAATATAATAAGCATATTTAGTCTTGTAGAATAAGCAGGAATGGTAGTAGCAATTCAATTCCGGCTCTGCCATTCTCACTGTCACCTTCATTACCAACAGTCCAGTAGTGGCAAGCCCTACATGATCGGGGGAGTTATTAATTGTCACCACCACCGGCGGCAGCAGATGAAGCTGCAGAAGCTGCACCACCGTCCCCTTTGTCCGACAATTTTCTTGCATTAGTATAATCATCACCCCCAGAAGCACTAGATGACGCGGCAGCTGCACCATCACTTGCGGCAGAACTAGATGCTGCGGCTGAACCGTCGTCCCCTTTGTCCGATAATTTTCTTGCATTAATATAATCATCACCACCGGAAGCACTAGATGACGCGGCAGCTGCACCATCACTTGCGGCAGAACTAGATGCTGCGGCTGAACCGTCGTCCCCTTTGTCCGATAATTTTCTTGCATTAATATAATCATCACCACCGGAAGCACTAGATGACGCGGCAGCTGCACCATCACTTGCGGCAGAACTAGATGCTGCGGCTGAACCGTCGTCCCCTTTATCCGATAATTTTCTTGCATTAATATAATTATCACCCCCAGAAGCACTAGATGACGCGGCAGCTGCACCATCACTTGCAGCAGCACTAGATGCTGCGGCTGAACCGTCGTCCCCTTTGTCCGATAATTTTCTTGCATTAGTATAATCATCACCCCCAGAAGCACTAGATGACGCGGCAGCTGCACCATCACTTGCGGCAGAACTAGATGCTGCGGCTGAACCGTCGTCCCCTTTGTCCGATAATTTTCTTGCATTAATATAATCATCGCCCCCTGAAGCACTAGATGACGCGGCAGCTGCACCATCACTTGCGGCAGCACTAGATGCTGCGGCTGAACCGTCGTCCCCCTTGTCCGATAATTTTCTTGCATTAATATAATCATCACCCCCTGAAGCACTAGATGACGCGGCAGCTGCATCATCACTTGCGGCAGCACTAGAAGCTGCGGCTGAACCGTCCCCATCGTCCGATAATTTTCTTGCATTAATATAATCATCACCACCTCCAGCGGCACTAGACGACGCTGCAGCAGCTCCATCACCATTATCTTTTCCCATTAGTTTTCTTGCACTAGTAGTTGTGCAAACTAGTGCACAAATTAAAGCACATAAGAATAACTTGTTAATCTTAATAAGCCCCATTTTTTTTAGTTAATTAACTAATTTATAGTTTGTATAAATGTATGCTTTATGTTTTTATGTGAATTGGAAGAGCCAAGGAGTGGCTATTTATATGAGTTAATAGCTTGTACTCGAAGGATCCGATTAATTAAAAATGTATGTAAACGGAAATTAGTTCAAGAAATGGGATAAGTTGCATATATAGCATATATTGCCTATCAAATTTAATGAGATTTAAGTTTCGTCTTGTGGATTACGAAATGCAACGGTTAGTACTTCACTTGGGGGGAACTTAATTCGAATTGACAGTCGAGTCGACTGATAGAAGGTTTTGAAATATTTTCATCATCGAACCTAAGATAATAAGGACCTCAAATATACCTGAGATTTGATAAATTTACGAGACACACATAGGTTATTTCTGATATAATAATAGTGAATATAAATTCCCATATATTGTTTCATGATTGAAGACGTACGTTTAATTCTTATACTTATTATATCGTACGGAAAATTTACACGCACGTTACTTTATTAGTGTTACGAAAATGAGTTCGAGTAAGCGAATATTTTATGTGATATGCACTCAAAATTGAAATCATAGAAATTGCGTGGGTGTATGCTACCGTACATTATATTACAATGTAATTTACCGTATAGTTTGTGACGGATATACCCGCACACAGGGGCGAACCCAGGATTAAATTTTCGGGGTAGCAAAACAAAATTTAAAAGGTAAAATGATAATAAGGGGATTCGAACCCAGGACCCCTGATTGGAAAACAAAGTCTTTACCATTGCACCACAAGATATTTATTGTACATGTAATTAAATATCAATAATTTAACTACTATTCAACCATATTTGAGGTAGCAAAAATCCGTCTTCTAAGTCAATTTTTTAAAGTTTGGGGTAGCACCCGCCACCCCTTGCTACTAACTAGGTTCGCCCCTGCCCGCACACATGTAATTTACAAACAATCTGACTGTTAGAGCGTCTTTTTAACCTATAAAATCGAAGCTCTCGCACACAATCATATTATCAGAAAAAATGGTTGTAGGCTTGGGGCCTGGTCGTGGGTACGTAGATGGTGGGATGAGGTAGCACAAACCCATCCACCTGATCTCTACCCGAATGATTGAGCTCCATTGTCGCGTAATTGGTCCTAGATCAATGATGATGTGTCATTCTCCTTTGTCAGTTTTGATTGTGTAATACCCGGATATTTTGGAACCCGCAAAGGAACTTTGAGTTGCGTGATAGACCTCATTCTAGATGAGAGGTCACTCAGGAGTGAATTTGACTCTAAATACTAGACTTAGTGAGTTGTTATAACGCCCGCCTACAGAAGGGATATCTTAGAACTAACATAACTTGAATTCTAGACATGGTATTGATGTGATTCCAATTGGCGGTGCTAGTTTGTTCTCTTAAAATTACAATGGCAAGTCACACGCCCAAAATGACAAAGAAACGAGTGAGATATATATGACTGTTTTATGAAAACTGGTCATTGTTTAGCCCAAAAATCCCCATCGCAATACTGGGCCCATAAGTAGTCCCAGAAGCAGCAGCCCATTACAAAAGCAGATCAGAGGCAAACTAGACGCAGACCAGAGCAGAAAAAGAGCTGTTGGAGGAAGGGAATGGGTCAAAACCCTAAGAGAATATTCCCCTATATTCTCTCCCACATTCCAGCACCAAAAACCGAATTGGTTGAGCTTAAATCCGCAGCTATAAAAGGAAAGGCTAGGGCATTCTTTGTTCATTCAGTTCATACGTTGTAAAATCATAAACTTACGCAAACATCTGTACTCATACAAAGCAGCGAAATCACTCGATCATAGTAAAAATATTGGTGGGATTCCGTTCCCCCCGCGGTTGTTTCCCTCATTGGGTTTTTCCGCGTCACCAAAACCTTCTTGCGTCATTCTTTATTTCTTCTGTTCTTATAGTCGTTCATACGTTAGATTTTAATATTGGTTGACACTTTGACCCGCATCACATAAACATTGACCCGGTAGAAATTTTACCAAAACAATTTGGCGCCCACCGTGGGGCATAGTGCGCATTCCAATATATAAAACCGTCATTTCGTCACAAAGAACATGTCTGGGACCAGAGCTAACCCTTCCAGTTCCCAGAGCATGCCAGCCCAGTCCAGTGGGACCAACCCTACTGTACCTGCTGGTCTCGCAGGACCGTCCCTGGTCGCGAGTCAGACCACAGCCTCCAAGGTTGTGTCCCTATCCAGCAAACCTCCTCAGGTTCCCAGATCACCCCCTGTGTCAGCTTCTCCAAGGCAGAGCAGAGAAAGCAGCCCCAGCAGAAGTGGAGAAACCCAGATGCCAGGAGCAGGCCAGCAGCCGCAGGCTCCCTGTACAGATCCGATGCAAATGGTGGTCCAAGGAATGAGTGCTCTGCAGGAAGCCATAGAGGGCCTGAAGAAGGACAATCTGGACCTGAGAGAGCAGATCGCCGCGGTCGCACGTCCAGAGCAGCCGTTCAGAATGTTGCAGCCAGGGCCTGGCCAGACCTTCAATCCCTTCGGGAGAGCGGGGTTGAACCGGCCAATTCCCCAGGAGATCGTCACCAGGCTGGATCTAGGTGTCACCACCCCGAGCAGTGGCCCAGAGATACTGGATCTGGACTCATCCGTGTTTGGAGCACCGCATTCCAGACCAGTTCAGCCTGCAGGTAATCCTACACCTTGTTTTCCCCCTGGGACTGACCCTTTGATTTTTTCAGGTACCTCTCCGCAGCCTACCATCGGACGAACGCCAGAGATCTCAGCAGGAGCAGCACCCGAGAACCAGCCCAGCGTTGGAGGGTGGCAAGGAGGAGCACCAGCGCAGTCAGCAGTAGGTTGGTATCCAGGACCAGGCTTCAGCTCATCCGTAACAGCCAATCAACCAGCTGCAGGCCCTTGGGGAGGAGCCCCTCCAGGCTTCTTCCCTCCGCCAGTCAACCCGACCTCAGGTCCCTGGGGAGGAGCCCCTCCAGGCTTCCTCCCTCCGCCAGCCAATCCATTCCCTGGAGTAGGCAGTCTCTCAGACCAGCGCTACCAGGAGTTGAAAGACATGATCACCAAGATACCTGGCATGCCAAGGCCCATGGAGAAAGCCTCCCAGGACAGCTATGCAGATTCACCATTCATCGACAACATTGCCTTGATCAATGTGCCCAAGGGATTTGTGCCACCAACCATGACACTATATGATGGTACGGCCGACCCCCTGGACCACATAAATCAGTATAAGCAGAAAATGATGGTGGTAACCGCAACCGGAGCACTTAAGGAGGCTTGCATGTGCAAAGGATTTGGGTCAACCCTCTCCGGAGCAGCCCTGCACTGGTTTGTGGGATTGCCCAATCGCAGCATCTCCTCCTTTGCAGATCTGGTTAATGCTTTTAATCAGCAGTTTGCTAGCAGCATGAAACCAGAGAAGCAGACCAGCGATCTATACAGAATTGTTCAAGGATTCAAGGAAACCACTCGAGATTACCTCACCAGGTTCAACAAGGAAAAGGTTGCCATCCCGCACTGTGATGTACCCACTGCCATTGAAGCCTTCCGCAGGGGGCTACATCACGATTCAGACCTGTACAAGCAATTGACAATGCACCCATGCACTGCCTTTGCTGATGTACAGGCCCAGGCAGTTGCAGCCATGAGGCTGGAAGAAGACGCTGCCTCCAGAAGAAGTACCTATGACACAGAACCTGTGTCTAGGAAAGCACCAGTAGAAAAAAGGAATGAAAGATCAAAGCCCTACAGCAAGCCAGTGAGCAAAGTATCCGAGAGCACCGGAGGGAAAAACGATGCAGATCCACCTCCGAAGGTCAGTGAGTATGGTTTTACCACCGGAATGGCTGGCTTGCTAAAGGCATTGAAAGAGCTCAAAGGAGTCAGATGGCCAAAGAAGAGAGAGGAGCGGCTCAATGACCGTCGTGATGCTAGCAAAAAATGTGAATTTCATGATGACATAGGTCATACCACGGACGAATGTTACACCCTCAGAAAGGAGGTCTGATTCCAGTATGACCGAGGCAACTTGGACCATCTGCTCCCAGAGAAGTCCACCAGAGTCAACGCAGCCAGCCAGGTGCAGCCTTCACCAGCTCCTCCCTGCAATAGAATTGTCAATGTCATTACTGGAGGATCAGAGCTGTGTGGGCTCACCTATTCAGCAGCCAAAAGACGTGTAATTGCAGCAAAGGGAGACAAGCCAGAATCATCATGCAGAATAGCAAGGCAGGACCTCCCAGCAGTAACTTTTGACGAGACAGATGCAGAAGCTGTACCAGAGCAGCACCATGACGCCCTGATTATCACATTAAATATCGGCAATTGTGAGGTCAGGAAGGTCATGGTAGACACAGGCAGCTCCGTCAACCTACTGATGCTGGATGCACTAAAGAGCATGGGGTTTGACGAGAAGGACCTGACCAAGAAAGCTATACCCCTGGTCGGGTTCAGCGGAGCAACAGCGCATACCTTGGGGGAAATCATCATCCCTACCTACGCCGGAGGCCTAAACAAACAGGTAAGGTACTTAGTTATTGATGGTCCATCTACTTACAATGTTATTCTTGGCAGGCTCTGGATCCACGAAATGCGAGCAATCCCGTCAACGTATCACCAGTGCCTGAAGTTTCCTACGCCGTGGGGAGTTCAGGAGATACGGGGAGACCAGGAGAAGGCCAAGGATTGTTACAAAGTAGCTCTTAAAAGGACCACCAGACCACCAGCTGCCAGAGCATAGCAATTACAGCAACTGCACATCCGGGAGGAGTACATCGAGCCCCAGCAGGCAGAAATCGATGAGGTCCACCTGGATGAGCAGCACCCAGAAAGGACCGTGTTCGTAGGCTCAGAGTGCTCTGGAGATCTACGCCGGCAGCTCCTCCAGCTGCTCCGAAAGAACGTGGACTGCTTCGCCTGGTCCCACAAGGACATGATTGGCATAGACCCAGAAATCATAACACACAAGCTCAGCATAGATCCAGGATTCAGACCAGTGCAGCAGAAGCGCAGGAAATTCGCAGCAGAAAGACATCAGATCATAAACCAGGAGGTGGACAACCTTCTGGAAGCAGGAAAGATCAGGGAAGTCAGGTACCCCGAGTGGCTATCTAATGTAGTGGTGGTGCCAAAAAAGAATGGCAAGTGGAGGGTCTGCGTGGATTTCACAGACCTGAATAAGGCCTGCCCCAAGGACCTATTCCCCTTGCCACACATCGATGCTATGGTGACGCCACTGCAGGCCACGAAATGTTGACTTTCCTAGATGCGTGGAGCGGGTATAACCAGATCAAACAGGACCCGGCAGACCAGGAAAAGACAGCATTCAGGTCCGAAAGAGGCATCTACTGCTACAACGTAATGCCCTTCGGCCTTAAGAATGTTGGTTCCACGTACCAGCGGCTCGTCAATATGATGTTCAAAGACCAGATAGGACGTAATATGGAAGTCTACATAGATGATATGGTGGTCAAATCCAAGCAATCAGCAGACCACACCCAGCACCTGGAGGAAACATTCAACACCCTCCGGAAGTACAAAATGAAGTTAAATCCAGCTAAGTGTACCTTCGGAGTATCCAGTGGGAAATTCCTGGGGTATATGGTAACACAGAGGGGGATAGAAGCCAGCACAGAACAGATCAAAGCAGTTCTGCAGCTGGAATCACCCCAGAAGCCAAAAGATGTGCAACGTCTGAGGGGAAGAGTAGCAGCCCTGAGCAGGTTTATCTCCAGATCCTCAGACCGGTGCAGATTATTCTATGATATTCTTAGAAAAAGCCAGAAGTTTGATTGGACACCAGAGCACGAAAAGGCATTCCAAGAACTAAAACAGTACCTGAGCAGCCCACCCCTGTTATCCAAGCCAGAGCAGGGAGAGGTCCTGCTCCTATACCTCTCAGTAACCGAAGCAGCAGTAAGTGCAGTCCTGGTCCGACAGCACGAAGGGGCCCAGCACCCGGTGTACTACGTCAGCAAATCATTACTGCCGGCAGAAGCAGGGTATACCTCACTTGAGAAACTAGTATTGGCATTGGTCACAGCATCCTATAAGCTGCGTCCGTACTTTGAGTCTCATATCATCTCAGTGGTTACCAATCACCCACTCAAGACGGTTATGAGAAAGCCAGAACTATCAGGACGAATGGCTAAGTGGTCTGTGCACCTCAGTGGATATGACCTCCAGTTTGAACCACGCACAGCCATAAAGTCACAAGCCCTCGCAGACTTCGTCTCCGATTTCAGCCCAGCACTCCAGACCCAAGCAGAGCAGGAAATCCTGCACCTACACCAGGGTGCCAAACCAGGCACCTGGGAGTTACGAGTAGATGGAGCTTCAAACGCCAGAGGGTCCGGAGTTGGGTTGATCCTCCGATCACCAGAAGGGGATCTAATCACCCAGGCAGTCCGATGTGAGTTCAAGACCACAAATAATGTGGCTGAGTATGAAGCCCTAGTCCTGGGACTGCACCTAGCCCTGGACATGGGAATCGACCATGTCAATGTATACAGTGATTCACAACTAATTGTGAACCATGTCAATGGAACATACGAAGCGAGAGACCCCACAATGGTGGCCTACTTATGTGTAGCAAAAGAGTTAATCAGCAGATTCGTGGAATTCTGCATCTAGCAAGTACCCAGAGAGCAGAACGCAGAAGCGGATGCACTGGCAACTCTAGGCTCAACCTTCAAACCAGCCGACGTAGCCAGTATTCCAATCACCCATGTCCTCAGACCAGCCATTCCTGGACCAGACTCGGACCAGGAGGAGCTACCTATCTGCAGCAACAACCCAGACCAGGAGTCAGAACAAGACTGGCGAAAGCCATACCTGGACTGGTTGCAGCATGATATCCAGCCCAGCGGTAAGAAAGAAGCACGCAGTTTCAGAATGAAGGCCTCCAGATTCCTACTAATTGATGGAATCCTGTTCCGGAAGTCATTAGCAGGGCCATATCTGCGATGCCTGGACCAGACTGAGGCGCAGACAGTCTTGCATGACCTCCATAGCGGGGACTGTGGAAATCATGCAGGGGGAAGAAGCCTGTCCAATAGAGCCCTCGGAATGGGATACTTCTGGCCCACAATGCCCAAGGATGCGAAGGAGTATGCAAGGAAATGTGACGCCTGTCAAAGGCACGCATCCGTCAATCACCAACCAGCAGAGCCTCTGCACCCGATCATATCCCCATGGCCTTTTATGAAGTGGGGGATGGATATTGTGGGACCTCTCCCCAGAGCACCAGGAAACAAGCTATACATGCTGGCCATGACAGATTACTTTTCTAAGTGGATTGAAGCAGAATCATTCACCCAGACCACCGAAGCACAGGTCATCTCTTTTATTAAGCGCAATATATTCACTAGATTTGGCATACCCTCAGAAATAATATGTGATAATGGTTCCCAATTCATTGGGAAGAAAACCAAGGCTTTCTGTGCTGGGTGGAATGTGTCACTCCAGAAATCTACCCCCAGAAACCCCCAGTCCAATGGACAGGCTGAATCTAGTAACAAGATCATCATTGGGAATATGAAAAAGAAACTACAAGAAATGGGAGGGAAATGGGCAGAGGAACTTCCTCTGGTCCTGTGGGCTGACAGAACTACTCCAAAAGTAGCAACCGGTCAGACCCCCTTCAGCCTTGTCTTTGGAGCAGAAGCGGTAATTCCTTCTGAGATCAAAGTCCCAACCCACAGATACGGGAGCATAACTGAGGACCAGAACCAAGTAGAAATGACAAGAAGCCTGGACACTGTTGATGAACTCAGGACCAGTGCCTACGTCAGAATGGCCTCATACAAGCAGATGGTGGCTCGGAGCTACAACAAAAATGTCAGGATCAGAACCCTGCAAGTAGGAGATCTGGTCCTGAGAAAAGTGTTCCAAAACACCAAAAACCGACAAGCCGGAAAATTCGCCTACAACTGGGAGGGTCCATACCAAATCGAGAGCATAGTTGGTAATGGGGCCTACAGGCTAATGACAATGGAAGGGGAAATGATACCCAGATCATGGAATATACTTCACTTAAAAAAGTATATCATCTAAAGGTGCCTCCACCAGACCAGAACAGCTCCCTTAGACTCAGGTTCTACTCTGTATAAAGTTTACTCTGGTTCAGTTTAAAATTTTTGTTTTACCTTTATATTTTTTAACCTAAGTTTAGTAATCTAAGTCTTGTAATTTCAAACCTTAGTGCATTTTCAATTTTTAAGCCTTTTAAAAGGAAATTTCACTACTTATTTTCTGGACCAGAATTTACTTATCCTAGTGGACTGACCTAAAGAGGAAATCTGCACTGATCGCAGGAGAACCTAAGTCAAGCCTGGCACCCCAGTATAGGGATGGGTACACAAAACACCAGGCCAGCACACCAAAACAGCGATGGCCAAAATACAAACGAAACATGCATGTACAAAAGAAAAAACGCCAGAAAAACGGCATAAAGCAACAAGATAAGAAAACCCCACACAACGGGGACATACGATTAAAAGCTGCTCAAAGCAGCTCAAAACAGAATTGTTTTCGCTGGTCCACCCGGACCAGCAGCAGAATTGTTTTCACTGGTCCACCCGGACCAGCAGCAAAAAGTTACAACAGTTAAAGCCCACGCAGGGGCATCCAAAGTTCAAAACGAAATATTAACGCCCATATCAGGGCCCAGCAGATAAATTTTAAGCCTACTCGTCAGGAGTAGGCCCAGCAGCAGCTACATCAGCATCGGTGGGGTCAGAGGTCACCTCCTCTCCAACATCTGGGGACCCCACCCCATCTTCTTCCTCATCATCGTCAGAAATCAGGTCCATGTTCAAGCCCTCGGGAAAGTCAGCAGCAAAGGCCTTCTCCAGAGCTGCTAAGTCCCAGGTAGTATGGCTACCCTCCTGGAACTCACGAACACACTTCACCCGGGTCTCAGCAGCGGTATATGCAACAGCTTCAATTAACGCCCTCTGTAGACCAGCCTTCTTTGCTCCAGGGCCTCCACCTTCAGCACCAAATCTGCCTCTGAAGTCAAGGCCCTCTCCAGCTTAGAGTGAGCCGTCGCTAGCTCGTTCTGAGAAGCCTCCTCCTGAGCTTTGAGCATCTCCTGGCCCTTAGCCACATCCTGACGAGAACGCTCAACAGCCTGCCGCAAACTTTCCCTCAAGGTCTCCTCCAAACTTAACTTCTCTGATAACTCCCGCTCCTTCTTTGTCAGGGCCTCCTGCATCCTCTCCACCTCATGTCTCCTCCTCAGAGCCTCAAATTGAGCCGCCTTCGAACAATGGAGTTCAGCCAGCAAGGCCTCACTCTGTCGTTTAGCACAAAGTGACAGCTCCAGGACCTGGACGTCCAGACCAGGTCAGGGAAAACAGAAGAAAGAAAAAAGAAGAGAAAAGGGAAGGAAAAAGGAGGGTTACCTCAAAGGAAACCTCCGCAGTACGCCTGATCAAGTCCTTGAAAGGACGAGTTTCCATAATAGAGGCAGAGGCGGGGAAAAGTAGTGAGTCCAAAGTAGGCCAGAGATGGGTCTTGGACCCACCAAAATCCGCTGGGAGCTCCAGGCGCAAAGAAGAAGAGGAGGATAAACCTTCTCCAGAAGGTAGCAGAGGCAGCTGCTCCAAAACTGGCTTGTAACCAGGAGTAGGAATTGAGGGAGGAATCTTGAGAGGAGAAGGATCAACATAGGGAGCCTCAGGAACAGGTTCCTGGACCAGATCAACGGTATCAACTTCAATAGGGGCAGCCTTGGACCCGGCTCCAGCAGAGCTCCCCTCCACAACGTCCATTTTTGTCTTCTTCGAGGACCCCGCGTCCCCAGAAGCCAACCTCTTTCTGCGCAGCTGCATCACCCTGCTCACATCTACTCTGGGCTTGCCTGAAAAGGTGACAGCAGAAATCAGAGTAGAATTAACGCAGGACCACCCAAAGAAAACAAAGAACATCGAAAATACCGTACCCTCCTTCTTTACCACCAGAACAGCAGCATCTCGGACCAGCTTGGAGAACGTCCTCTCCTCGGCAGGAAGGTCCAGGAGCTTGGCCTTGGAAGTAGGGGGATCAGCAGAGTCAGGAAACTTAGCCAAGCTACGACCTGCAGAGACTAACAAACCGTCAGAAACAAACGAAGAAACAATAAAGTAAGGAAAATCAAAAGAATGCTAGAGCAAAAACCAGTACCTTCCACGGGCTGCCATGCAGAGAAAATATAGTCAGGAGAGGAAGGCAATGTGTCAATCTTGACAAAGATAAAACGGGTAAACCACTTACTATCATCCGGAGTAGTGGAAAAAATAATGGCAGAAGGCATATTGTCATGACTGCGAATTGTGCACTGAGAATGACCCAGGGAACGAGGAGCGAACCACTGCCCCAAGTCAGCCAAACCAATGTTCAGCCCCCGTTCACGGTTCAGAGCACAAATACTGAGCAAGATTCTCCATGCATGCGGAGCAATCTGACACATAGCAAGTTTGGTTAACTTCAGAAAATCTACAATCAAGTCAGGAAAGGAAACCTAAGACCCAGACGGAAAGGATACTCATAGAGACAAGTCCATCCCTCCCTCTCAAAATCGGCCTTCTCGCCGGCGAGAGGAAAGTGATAGACCACTCCCTCCGGGAATCCGAAACGAAGCCTGATGAAAGAAGCATGAGATTCGTTGAAAGAAGAGTCGCACAAGTGCTTAGCCGCAAGTAACTTCTGCGACGGGAAAGGACCAGAATAGTCCCCCGAAGCAGAACTAGACCCAGAGGACCCCTCAGGAGCAGGTGTAACAACCCGACCCGCCACCGTCGTAACACAAACCCAATAAGATGGGTGTGCACTTTTGGGCCCATTATTTGTCCTCACTTAAGCCCAAAAGCACAAGGCCTTGTTACTAAGTGGTGGGTGAAAGCTATTATAAACATATCACAAGCCTCACATTCTACCAATGTGGGACAACTTTCCTCTCATACTCTTGGGGTGTTACAAACTCCCCCACTTAAAGAACACAACGTCCTCGTTGTGCCTCAAACTTGACCACAACCAGGGCCAGAATCCTCCCCCGCTAGGTGTGTGACCCGGGTACTCCCGACCACAGGCTCACCACACGGTCGCTGGGTCGCTCTGATACCATTTGTAACAACCCGACCCGCCACCGTCGTAACACAAACCCAATAAGATGGGTGTGCACTTTTGGGCCCATTATTTGTCCTCACTTAAGCCCAAAAGCACAAGGCCTTGTTACTAAGTGGTGGGTGAAAGCTATTATAAACATATCACAAGCCTCACATTCTACCGATGTGGGACAACTTTCCTCTCATACTCTTGGGGTGTTACAGAAGGAGTATTGGAAGGAGTAGCGGAAGAAGATCCAGGGGCAGACATTGTGTAATTTCGAAAGTTGTGGCAAAAGGAATTAAGAAAGAAAGTGAATTTTGAAAGAGAATTCAAATTTATAAAGGAAGCAAGTGGATGAAATTTGAAAGAGAATTCAAATTTGAAAGGTGAAAGGTTAAAATTGAAGAAGTAATAAACAGTGAGGGGACAGGTAGTTAATGCGAGTGGGACAAGTGGGACAGGAAATGCGGCTATAAGCAGTTACATCAACTTCTCAACTACCCACATGATTCCAGGATTCTCAGAGGCAGAAAAATTCCAGCCCAATTGAAGCCAAGTTAAGCTGAAATTTGGGGGAAATTGTTTAGCCCAAAAATCCCCATCGCAATACTGGGCCCATAAGTTGTCCCAGAAGCAGCAGCCCATTACAAAAGCAGATCAGAGGCAAACTAGACGCAGACCAGAGCAGAAAAAGAGCTGTTGGAGGAAGGGAATGGGTCAAAACCCTAAGAGAATATTCCCCTATATTCTCTCCCACATTCCAGCACCAAAAACCGAATTGGTTGAGCTTAAATCCGCAGCTATAAAAGGAAAGGCTAGGGCATTCTTTGTTCATTCAGTTCATACGTTGTAAAATCATAAACTTACGCAAACATCTGTACTCATACAAAGCAGCGAAATCACTCGATCATAGTAAAAATATTGGTGGGATTCCGTTCCCCCCGCGGTTGTTTCCCTCATTGGGTTTTTCCGCGTCACCAAAACCTTATTGCGTCATTCTTTATTTCTTCTGTTCTTATAGTCGTTCATACGTTAGATTTTAATATTGGTTGACACTTTGACCCGCATCACATAAACATTGACCCGGTAGAAATTTTACCAAAACAGTCATTGTGGAGAATTGCATTGTACTTGACCGAGTGGAGTTTCACCGGACCGAGTGGGGGTGAAAAGTCACTCGATCGAGTGCCGCTGAGCAGAACACGGGATCAATCCTTCCTTCCCCAAATCTCAAATCATTCTATTTTTTTCCTTATCTCTCTAAACCCTCTCTCTTCTCTCTAAAACCTTCATAAACACATTATTTATATGAGATTCAAGCTTGTCTTAAGAGAAATCTCATCTTGCTCTTCTTTCCATTCACCTTGTAAGTGAGATTTCTCTTTCTCTAGTTAATATGAACGCTAATTTTAGGGGTTTTTACTTCGGTTGTCAATTTAGTAATTAGGAGGTATATATGGGTAATTAGTGGATACTAATAAGGTGTTTTACCTTGTATTATAGTGTAGGATGTGATGTAATAGTTATTATGTGATTATTATAGGATTAGATGGTTTTATGAGACGGGTTTTGAGTTGTCTTGGATTGCTTGTGAAGTATATATATGCTAAAAGGTAGGTCAATCCTAGTCGGTTTCTATATTGTGTGTTATTGAATTTAGTGTAACTAATGTTAATTAGCCTCACATGATTAGTTTAAGTATTTTATGACATGTTTAGTCTTAATGAATGTTGTTAAGGTGGTGATTATGATGAGTAAATGAGTATTGATGGATTACTAGTCTCATGTTATGGTTGAAAAGTTTAATAAGCATGATTTAGGGGTAGGTTGTAACACCCCTTTCTTAGACGAGTGGGTGTACTAGGTCAAGTAGACTATACTCGGTCGAGTACACCCAGGTCAGGGTTGGTTGCTGAACTTCGTCCTAACTCGGTGGAGTACGTCGTACTCGGTCGACTTAGGCAAACTCGGTCGAGTACGGGTAACTCGGTCGAGCTGGTCCAACTTGGCCGAGTACATGCGATACTCGGCCGAGTGTGTTTTTTCGTGTCAGCGTCGCGGTATGTTAATAAAAGGATTTCGGAGATTAAATTTTATTTTACCCTAAGTATTTCTGCCGCATCAGTACTTTTCTCTCAAAAAAAACATCTAGCCTAAATCCCTAGAGCTACCTACCAGAGTTAGTCGCGTCGATCATCCGAACCTTGTGTCGTCGTCTTCAAGTAAGTTCTTAATCGTTAGTTGTGTTATTAAGTTAAGGTTATGTATATGACAGTCGTTAATAATAATTTGTATGTATCTAGGAGGAGATTTCGTAGAAGAACGGTGATAGAACTCGTTTGAGTCCTTGCTTTTGTGGGATTTGCCTTGAGGTTGGGTTCTACCTACTTAGTTATTGTTATGTGTTGTTGTGACGCTTTTCTGCTATTTTGTATAACCGATATCATTGTGATGTTGAGATTGAGTATGGAACATATGTTTAGGACAATTGACGAGAAATGACTCTCAATCCTATAATCGCCCTTTGTGGTTTCCGAAGCGGAGGGGCTATGCACGTTAATGGTTTTGGTACCCCTTGCCGCGAGCAAGTGGGGGTTGGATATTCGACTAAAGGTCGTCATTTGTGAGTTGATTTGATATGATATTAGTATGGCTATGGTGTATCTATTTGTTATTGCTTTTGGTAGTGACCGTCTCATTTGACAGTAACTAACGCATGTTGTGTATTACTGTGATGATTCATGGTTATTGTGAGCAGATCCTCGGATAATACGTCGAGATTGTTGATGTTAATGGCTGGGAGGATTGGGACATCACATTTTTGTAGTCTTAGTCACATATTTTACATTCATTCTTTAGCTTCCATAAACTTTGTATTGGTTATTCTCTTGAACAGTTGTACTCCATTTATTTGTCTTTATAATTGAATAAAATATTTTTTGTTCGATCAAGTATTGTCCATCTAGGTGAAAAGAACAAAAACAACAAAATAAAAATACAATTAAATAGCAAGTGTACTTGTAATATGTATTGTTCATTAAATTGATGAAGGCATGATGCCCAAACTCTAGTACATATAGTACAACAATTAAAATATTACGATGTAATCATCATTTTATTCATTATATATATAATAAGTATATTTAGTCTTGTAGAATAAGCAGGAATGCTAGGAGCATTTTAATTATGGCTCTGCCATTCTCACTATCACCTTCATTACCAACAGTCTAGTAGTGACAAGCCCTACCTGATCAGGGGAATCATTAATTGTCACCACCACCGGCGGCGGCAGATGAAGCTGCAGAAGCTGCACCACCGTCCTCTTTGTCCGATAATTTTCTTGCATTAATATAATTATCACCCCCAGAAGCACTAGATGACGCAGCAGCTGCACCATCACTTGCGGCAGCACTAGCTGCTGCGGCTGAACCGTCGTCCCCCTTGTCCGATAATTTTCTTGCATTAATATAATCATCACCCCCAGAAGCACTAGATGACGCGGCAGCTGCACCATCACTTGCAGCAGCACTAGATGCTGCGGCTGAACCATCGTCCCCTTTGTCCGATAGTTTTCTTGCATTAATATAATCATCGCCCCCAGAAGCACTAGATGACGCGGCAGCTGCACCATCACTTGCGGCAGCACTAGATGCTGCGGCTGAACCGTCGTCCCCTTTGTCCGATAATTTCCTTGCATTAATATAATTATCGCCTCCAGAAGCACTAGATGACGCTGCAGCTGCACCATCACTTGCGGCAGCACTAGATGCAGCGGCTGAACCGTCGTCCCCTTTGTCCGATAATTTTCTAGCATTAATATAATCATCACCCCCAGAAGCACTAGATGACGCGGCAGCTGCACCATCACTTGCGGCAGCACTAGATGCTGCGGCTGAACCGTCGTCCCCATTGTCCGATAATTTTCTTGCATTAATATAATGATCACCCCCGGAAGCACTAGATGACGCGGCAGCTGCACCATCACTTGCTGCAGAACTAGATGCTGCGGCTGAACCGTCGTCTCCTTTGTCCGATAATTTTCTTGCATTAATATAATCATCGCCCCCGGAAGCACTGGATGACGCGGCAGCTGCACCGTCACTTGCGGCAGCACTAGATGCTGCAGCTGAACTGTCCCCATCGTCCGATAGTTTTCTTGCATTAATATAGTCATCACCCCCCGATGCACTAGATGACGCGGCAGCTGCACCATCACTTGCGGCAGCACTAGATGCTGCAGCTGAACCGTCCCCATCGTCCGATAGTTTTCTTGCATTAATATAGTCATCACCCCCCGAAGCACTAGATGACGCGGCAGCTGCACCATCACTTGCGGCAGCACTAGATGCTGCGGCTGAACCGTCGTCCCCTTTGTCCGATAATTTTCTTGCATTAATATAATCATCACCCCCAGAAGCACTAGATGACGCGGCAGCTGCACCATCACTTGCGGCAGCACTAGATGCTGCGGCTGAACCGTCGTCCCCATTGTCCGATAATTTTCTTGCATTAATATAATCATCACCCCCGGAAGCACTAGATGACGCGGCAGCTGCACCATCACTTGCTGCAGAACTAGATGCTGCGGCTGAACCGTCGTCTCCTTTGTCCGATAATTTTCTTGCATTAATATAATCATCGCCCCCAGAAGCACTAGATGACGCGGCAGCTGCATCATCACTTGCAGCAGCACTAGATGCTGCGGCTGAACCGTCGTCCCCTTTGTCCGATAATTTTCTAGCATTAATATAATCATCACCCCCAGAAGCACTAGATGACGCGGCAGCTGCACCATCACTTGCTGCAGAACTAGATGCTGCGGTTGAACCGTCGTCTCCTTTGTCCGATAATTTTCTTGCATTAATATAATCATCGCCCCCGGTAGCACTGGATGACGCGGCAGCTGCACCATCACTTGCGGCAGCACTAGATGCTGCGGCTGAACCATCGTCCCCTTTATTCGATAATTTTCTTGCATTAATATAATCATCACCACCACCAGCGGCGCTAGACGACGCTGCAGCAGCTCCATCACCATTATTTTTTTCCGATAGTTTTCTTGCACTAGTAGTTGTGCAAACTAGTGCACAAATTAAAGCACATATGAATAACTTGTTAATCTTAATAAACCCCATTTTTTTAGTTAATTAACTAATTAATACCTTGTATAAATGTATGGTTTATTTTTTTATGTGAATTGGAAGAGCCAAGGAATAGCTATTTATATGAGTTAATAGCTTGAACTCGAAGAAATCTGATTAATTAAAAGTGTATGTAAACGGAAATTAGTTCAAGAAAATGTATAAGTTGCATATATAGCATATATTGCCTATCAAATTTAATGAGATTTAAGTTCGTCCTGTGGATTACGAAATGCCAACGGTTAGTTGTTAGTACTTCACTTAGGGGGATTTAGTTCGAATTGACAGTCGAGTCGACTGATAGAAGGTTTTAAAATATTTTCATCGTCGAACACAAGAAAATAAGTACATCAAATATATGCGAGATTTGATAAATTAACGAGAAATACATAGGTTATTTCCGATATAATAATAGTGAATATAAATACGCATAAATATTATATTACACGAAAATTAATTCGAGTAGCCGAATATCGTCATCTATATATCTATCATGCTCTTATAAAATATTTTATGTGTTATGCATTGAAAATTATCGTAGAAGTGGGTGTGTGCTATCGCACATTATATTATCGTGTAACTTACACCAGTTTGTGACGTATATACCCACATAAATGATGAGAACTAGTTTTAAACCCGTGCAAAAAATGCACGGGTCGTAATAACAGACGTTATTATTAAATACGTAAACATATAAATGATTGTTATTAATTGTTCAAAATTGTGACAATATAAATATAAATAAATCAATAATTGGAGATTATTCAACGTACATATAATTTAACTTGTTAATCAGTACCCTTCGATGCAGAGTATGTTACAAAATGTATAACAAATCTAAAACGTAACAAATACCTAAAATGCACAGGTTGATTTTTTTAATTATTTTTTTTTTAAAAAATTATTTCGTACCATATTCAAAGTACTCATAAATTTCATTAGCATTGAACTTTATTTAACTCAGATATGACTTATGAAAGATCGTATTAAGTAAGAGAGTTAGGATATGTGCTATATTAAGAAGAATGAAATCAATTAATTAAATTTCATAGTAGAACGTGGGTATTAGGAATTTTTTTTTTGTTTTTTAACCCCCTAAAAATTAGGAACCAATCAGATTTCTTAAAATTCTATTCCTTTTATAGTAAAAGTATTTTATCTTGTTTGATATCTTAATTTGTATTTTATTTTGTTGGAAAATAAAATGTAATTTAATTTTTGGACTAATTATTTGTGCAGTTTGTAATTTTTTGTGTTTTGGATTTTATTTTTGGTTTATCGTATTTTATGGAATTACGGATTAAAATTAGTTACGGAACAGAAACGATTAAGTAAATAGAAATAGAAATAGTAATGAGGAAAGATCGAAATACGTAATTACGGATTAAAATTAATTACAAAACAGAATACGGAATTACGGAATAGAGGGAATATACGCAGGAATTATGGAAAAGAACCGTTTCTGATTCAGCAGAGAAATTAATTCAGATTGGAAAAAGGTGGGGCCATAGTTTCCCTAATTTTAGCGACCAATCAAAAGCCTCGAAAATCTACTCCTTTTATAGAGATAGATTTGTGAACTTGTAGTATTGTTTTGGTCAATAGACCATGATTTTTATTCAAGTCGGTCTTAGTCTCGATTTCAGATCGATTTTGAGATTTTTATTTCGGTTATTCAATTTAATTAACTTGTACAGAGTTGTACTACAATTCAGGAGCGGAGTGAGAAATTAAATTTTGGTAGCAAATTTCTCGAGCCAGAAATTCTTACTTTAGACAGATCAAAATAAGACGGATTAAATGTCACCATCTTTTTAATTGGATGTTATCATTTAATAACAAAATGTTATAATTTGAGAATATAACATCTTTATCATGTAGATATGCAATCAAGTTAGTGTTAAATTACTTCGTGTAATTTAACATGATTATAATAACCAATTATAAAACATAAGAATTCCAAACGATACTAATATACCATGAAATATCATCAAGAACCACACAAAACCAAAGTACTCATAAGTAATTCTTGTGGTTGAATAAAGCTAAATTACAAACTAATGGATAGATGGCGAGACTAAACTATTCTAGGATCATAAAATAGAACTATGTTGTTTGATGGTTCGATTTGATGTTGAGTTGTCCTTTGCTCGGTGGGAAGAAGCCTCTTTATATAGACACTTCATTCCATAACCGTCAACTTAGTGGGGAGCGGTTAAATAACCGCTTCAGCCTGTCTTCCTGGAACTTCAGGTCTTTGTTCTCATGTCCGCTTGGGCTTAACTTTCTATTTCATGACCTTTGAATACCTTCTTGGATCTGCCTTTTTCTTGACGCACCTGATTTTATATCAGCCCAATTAACAATTCTTTTCTTATAGACCCTCTAACCCTTAAAATAATAAATATTAATGGCTGTTATTTTTCAATGCTTAACAGTCCGAATATTTCTAGTTAATCGGAGAAGTACTATGAACAGTAGGCCGCAACTCTGAGCCCTTCGGGTATAATGTTGCTCTGTACTTCTGTAGTCATCAGTATTTAATAGGCAATATTTCTATTATATTTGAAAGACTCGTATTTAAGATTAATTAATTTCGCTAATACGTTAAATATTATATTATTCTCGTCGTGATGAATAACATACGTAGTTGCTCATTCATGTACGAGTTTTACTCATTCGTTAACCTTTTTTCATTATTTTTCCATTTTATACCCTTTGCCTAAACACACAAACAAAAAAACTCTCTCTAATTCTCTCCCTCACAAAGTTAATCAAATTTATCGAATCCGTCAAAAGTACACAAGTATGGATGCTAGTTTTCGTATCGATCAAGTAATAATTCTAATTTCTAACATTATTAATTATATTGTATGAAATTAAGGAATTGATTTATACTAATTGAATTAGGGTTTGTTTAAACCGTCTTTTGTTTTGTTCTTTTTCTTCCTTATTCTTCTTTTTTCGATTATTATTTAGATTAAATCTTGTCACAATAGGTTTGAATTTGAAGGATGTTCAATGATTAATGACGGGGTTACTCTTCCGACTAAAGAATATATTACTTGAATTTACTGCTATTTTATTATATTATTTTGTTTGATTGGTCATTAGTTAAACCATGGAGGCGTTGAAGTTCATAATCTTCAATGAAAATGGTTGCTTCGTTTATTTTATCAGTGCATTCATACCTAATTCACAGTATATCTGCTAGTGTTGTATGTCTCCTTTCCATCTTCATCTTTACTCAGTCCGAAATAGGCAGAATTTAGAATTTAGACCTAATTCAGTAATCTTCAATTAGTCACAAGATCTCATGTTTACTAATCCTATAAATGGTGTTGATACTACTTTTTTGAACAACAATTGGAATCGAACCGAATTGAATAAAAAGTAAAGAGAAGTAGGCCTGATTAAGATCATAGTTAAGAGACAGATTTCTGAGATCGTTTGATGGTCGGTCTGAGAAGGTCGTCAATAGCAGTTAGTGGCGCAGGGTTGGCGGCAGAAAGGGTGGTGGATGACGGATGACGAGTAGTGGTTGGATGATGGTAGGATTGAAAATATGGAGGAAGGAGGGAGAGAGGAGATGAAATAATTTTATTAAAATAAAAGGGTATTATAGTCATTTACGTTTATAAATGAGTAAAACTTGTACATGAATGAGCACCACCCATAACATAAATAAATAAGTAATGAAAAAGTTATATATTAATTAATATGTATTAATTCGTTTAAAAATTTTAATTGATGAACTCCAGGACTTAAGCAAATAGTTCAACAATTAAAAATAGGTTGAGATAGTGCGCCACCATAATTTAAAAAATGAAAATAGAAAAAATAAGATATTTATTTTCATTATTGTGGCAAAGTTTAAAGGGTAGGTAAGTAATTATGTATTATGTATCTTTTTAATTTAACATCTATAGTAATTAAAATAAAACTATGACTAAACTATCAAAATTTATCTACAATAATATTTTACACCAAAATAATTCATTTATTAGTAATTTAATTTAAATTGAATTATCTTCATCATTGATAACATTACTTTTTTACATACGGATTTTATTATTTCACATACCTTTTCTTCATAAAATTTCCACACGCTACCTTTTTCCTAAACACAGACTTTTTTTCCAAAACATAGAAAAAACAAATCTTATATATATGCATTTTTACCCTAAAATTGAATCATTTTTTACCCTAAAATTGAATCATTGGAGTAATATTGTTTATTAACGATTATTAACACGTTTTATTAAAATTATTAAGTTTATATTTTACTGAAATTATATGAGTACATAGCTTTTAATTGTGGTGGTCAAACGTTTTTCTGTTGTCGACATTGTTAGGCCCCAAAATTAGGATTTTGGCTACCTTGACATGTGTCATCCTTTCAATGGGTAAACCAAGGGAAATCAAAGTCAACAAAAAGGAGTAACATGGGAAGGGAATCAAGAAGCATACACGTGAACAAGAAGAAAGAAAAGGGAAAAGAGGAAGTGTGCTAAGGAAGCCAATTGATAGCCAAAAAGGACCATAGACAAGACCTGCATAAAGAAAAGCAAAAAAAAAAGGAAAGCTGGAAAGGGGAAAAGCTGGAAAGTAGGCATGCAAACTCTGCACCCCAAATCTGACCGTTGGATAATGTTTGATCCAACGGTCACAAGTAGAAGAAGAGAACATAAATAGGAGGAGGAGCAGCATGATTAATTCATTCAAGATCACTCCACACAATACATTAGAATAGATACTTCTATCACTAGAATTAAGCAAAAATACTTGTAATATTACTCGACTTTCTGGTCGAACTTTCTAGTGGAATTGGTGGAACTCAGTTTCCCCCGCGGTTTTTCCTAACGGGTTTTCCGCGTCAACAACCCTCCTTGTGTCTTTCCTCCTCCCACTTCTTCTAATCTTCATAATTCCTTTTACTTTTATAATTTCTAACACAAATACCATTTATTTCACCTAAAGATCACTATAACCCGACTTTAACAACTTTTGGTAATTCTCGACCCGTTTAGGTAATTTTTGACCAAAACATTTTGGCGCCCACCGTGGGGCTATAGTGATCGTCTTCCCCGAAACTGGTCAAGCAAAGAAGCCGCCGTCATGTCAGGGACCAGCCCAAAGGCCGCCAACTCCCTGACATTAAGTACTCTAGCTGCTGGTAGAGTCGCTGTCATGTCTGGAACCAGCTCGAAAACCACCAGCTCTCTGGACCCAGCCGCTGGCAGAGAAATCAGCGCGAAAACCACCAGCTCTCTGGACCCAGCCGCTGGCAGAGGAATCAGCGCGAAGACCACCAGCTCTCTGGATCTAGCTGCTGGCGGAGAAACCGCCTCCAAAACCACCAACTCTCTGGACCCAGCCGCTGGCAGAGGAATCAGCGCGAAGACCACCAGCTCTCTGAATCTAGCTGCTGGCGGAGAAACCGCCTCCAAAACCACCAACTCTCTGGACCCAGCCGCTGGCAGAGAAATTAGCGCGAAGACCACCGGCTCTCTTGATCTAGCTGCTGGCGGAGAAACCGCCTCCAAAACCACCAACTCTCTGGACCCAGCCGCTGGCAGAGAAATCAGCGCGAAGACCACCAGCTCTCTTGATCTAGCTGCTGGCGGAGAAACCGCCTCCAAAACCACCGACTCTCTGGATCCAGCCGCTGGCAGAGGAATCAGCACGAAGACCACCAGCTCTCTGGATCTAGCTGCTGGTGGAGGAACCACCTCCAAAACCACCAACTCTCTGGGTCTAGCTGCTGGCAGAGAAACCAGCTCGAAGCCAACTAGCTCCCAAGCACTGTCCCCCTCGAGTCAGCCAGCTCCAACACTCGAGATGTGGCGGATAATGATGGAAGAAATGAACACACTCCGCCAATCAGTGGATGACCTCAGAAAGGACACCCAGAAGCTGAGGGAAGAAGCTGCATCCAGAAGTCAGGCGGATCCAGCCTATGTCTTAGCAGATGCAGGAACCAGACCCCCAAGAAGAGCATTTCCAGCAGAACTAGTCACTTGCCTGGATCTAGCAGGAATCGCTCCGCCAGAAGTGACAGCACCCAGCGGGTTGGGTCTCCTCTCCTACGAGTCACCTTCACGCCAAACACTAGCTCTAGGTAATGAGCTCATAAGAATGCGTTCAAGTACTAACTTCTATAACTATGCAGGACCCTCGCATCAGCAGACACCTGAATGGCTAGCAGGATCCTCAATGAGGCCGCAGTTTACTGGAGGAGAAGGGATAGCAGGATGCAGCATCCAGCAAACCCCATCCATAGTCCACACGACCCCAGTCGCCAGCCTCCAGGCTGCTCAAGTTTCTAGAACACATGGGTATGAAACTCGATCTCCTCATCCCATTACAACTAACATTTCTGCAGGACCCAACATGTGGGAGCAGCAGTACAAAGAGTTGTGGGACCTGGTCTACCAAATACCGGGTGTACCTCGGCCCCTGGAAAAGGCTGCACAAGATTGCTACGCGGATTCTCCCTTCACCAGCAACATTGTTTCCGTCAACATGCCAAAGGGATTCAAGCCACCAACAATGGTGCCCTACGATGGCACAACTGACCCCATTGACCACATCAACCAGTACAAGCAAAAGATGATGGTGGTAGCAACATCAGGACCCCTAAAAGAAGCGTGCATGTGCAAGGGATTTGGATCAACCCTCTCGGGACCAGCGTTGCAATGGCTCATTAGTCTACCAAATGGGAGCATCTCCAACTTTGCCGAATTGGTGAACGCCTTCAACCAGCAGTTCGCCAGCAGTAGGGAGCCAGAAAAGCAGACCAGCGACCTATACCGCATTATCCAGGGTCCAGAAGAGTCCACCAGAGATTACTTGGCTAGATTCAACGCGGCAATGGTGTCGATACCCAAATGTGATGTAACTACCGCCATCCACGCCTTCCGCTGGGGGCTACCAGAGGGCTCAGAGTTGTACGAGGACCTGACCAAGTGGACCTGCACGAATTTCGCCCAGGTGCAGCAGAAGGCTCTGGATGTCGTACGCCTGGAAGAAGATGCTGGACCCAGAATGCCCAACCATACCGCTGAATCTGCATCCAGGAAGGCTCCAGCAGAAAAGAATGAAAGGCCTGGACCATACAGCAGGACAGTCAACAAAGTCTCAGGAGGAAAATCCTAGAGGAACCCCTCTACCTCTACCTATCTGTAACCAAGGTAGATGTAAGTTCTGGTACCAGAACACGAAGGTTCTCAGCATCCAGCACTATGTCAGTAAGTCTCTACCTGCAGAAACCATGTATTCAGCTCATGAAAAACTTGTCTTTGCATTATTTACAATCTCTTATAATTTAAGACCTTATTTTGAGTCTCACATAATCTCAGCTTTAATAAGCTATCCCCTAAAGACAATATTAGGAAAACGTGAATTATCTGTAAGAATGGCTAAGTGGTCTGTACACCTAAATGGCCGTGACTTAAAATTTGACTCGTAATGCAATAAAATCACAAACTCTTGCAGATTTTGTTTCTAACTTTAGTCCAGGATTCCGGAAGGAGGCTGAAATAGGCATTCTACCTCCAGAAATAGGGCCCAGACCCTGAAACACCTTCCACCTAAAAAAATACTTCTTTTAAAAGGTGGAACACGCTGGGCACTCAGCTGCCAAACACATTTACCCCAGGTTCCAGGCAACCAGAAGGGGCGAAATTTGTATACAACAAAAATAGCGTGCGAATGTAGCAAGGTACTAGCAACCGGGACACTGTCGCCCGCGATACTGAGCACCCACGCAAGTCTGGCATCCTCTGACTGAGATGAGTATACCCTGAAGCCAGCACCCACACTTGGCCATACTCAAACAAAAACATGCATGCATAAAAAAAGAGGCAAACCGCCTACAACGGCTGAGCCTAAAAATCAAACAGAGGCAAACCGCCTACAACGGCTAAGCCTAAAAATCAAGCAGAGGCAAACGCCTACAACGGCTAAGCCTAAAAAAAGAAAAAGGCGTTAAAAACAAAAAATGCTAAAAATGTCAACGAAACCCCTGACACTCAGGGTCTAAAGTAGTCCAGAAACTTCCTACTGGCGCCACACAGGGCCCAGAAAAACTGCATACTTAAAACTGAAAACATAATGCGACCCCCAGAATTAACCGGTCCCTCAGAATCAAATTCTGGCCGAAAAATAAGCTACTCCAGCACCACGTGCTACACAAGAAGTCCATCCACCGTCGTCGTCATTCTGGACATCTGGAGCAGGAATCTCTTGGACCAGGGTATCCACCTCTGGCAGATCCTCTTCCTTTACGCTCCACTCCAGGTGCTTACTCTCCTTAAACTCTTTCATATATATTATTCTAGCTCTCCAATGAGTGCAGGAAACAATACTAGATGAAATCTTGGAGAGTACATCCCCCTCCTCCACAAAGCATCCACCTCGGCAACCAGAGCACCCTTTGCCTCTTCCAGTTCCTTCATTTCTGTTGCCAGAGCGTCCTTCGCCTCCAGCATAGCCGCCTATTGGAGCAGAGTGCTTGTTCAGTACGAATCTTGGGTCCAGGAAGCGGTCTGCCCCCGGGAGTAGCCCGAAACCTTCTAGCGACCAAATCACTTTCTCTGGGTCCAGGAATAGGGCGAATTCTTACATAAGCGCACTTATGCAAGAATTGGGGGCTAATGTTAGGCCCCAAAATTAGGATTTTGGCTACCTTGACATGTGTCATCCTTTCAATGGGTAAACCAAGGGAAATCAAAGTCAACAAAAAGGAGTAACATGGGAAGGGAATCAAGAAGCATACACGTGAACAAGAAGAAAGAAAAGGGAAAAGAGAAAGTGTGCTAAGGAAGCCAATTGATAGCCAAAAAGGACCATAGACAAGACCTGCATAAAAAAAGCAAAAAAGAAAGGAAAGCTGGAAAGGGGAAAAGCTGGAAAGTAGGCCTGCAAACTCTGCACCCCAAATCTGACCGTTGGATAATGTTTGATCCAACGGTCACAAGTAGAAGAAGAGAGCATAAATAGGAGGAGGAGGAGCATGATTAATTCATTCAAGATCACTCCACACAATACATTAGAATAGATACTTCTATCACTAGAATTAAGCAAAAATACTTGTAATATTACTCGACTTTCTGGTCGAACTTTCTAGTGGAATTGGTGGAACTCAGTTTCCCCCGCGGTTTTTCCCTAACGGGTTTTCCGCGTCAACAACCCTCCTTGTGTCTTTCCTCCTCCCACTTCTTCTAATCTTCATAATTCCTTTTACTTTTATAATTTCTAACACAAATACCATTTATTTCACCTAAAGATCACTATAACCCAACTTTAACAACTTTTGGTAATTCTCGACCCGTTTAGGTAATTTTTGACCAAAACAAACATCTATCGGGTTGTCGGCGTTCCTTGGGTTGTGGCGTGATTGTTTATTATATTGCCGTGTGTTATCGTGCATTGTTGTTGTGTTGTTGCTTTGTTGTTGAGTGTTGGCCGTTGCGTTGCGGTTTTCTTCTTCTTTTTTCTAAGTTATTTTTATTTTCTGGAGCAGGGGGAGGAGTGCGGGGCAAGGGAACGGAGTTGGTGACGGAGGGGCGTAAACGGAATTGGCAGACAGAGGGAAGGTGAACAGAGTAGTTGATTGGTGTTAATCCCTTGGTGTTTATGGGGATAATGGATGATAAAGAAAATCAATTGAGTGAATGGGAAAGAAATGACAAGAACAGCGTGATAAAAATTGTATCTTAAAAGAGTAAAATTCGTATTGAAAAAGCAAATTCCTTGTTATATTGTGTTTTTCATACATACCTCGTTTATCATTTATTGAGTTATTCATGTACAAAGCCAACAAAATGCATAATCGATTGAGTTCGATGCTAATTTGAAATCAGTTTCGTTTGATCTATCATAATCCAATGATTTAAAACAAGTTGGGAAATTAATTTGTTGTTCAGAAATTCTTGTTTAAAATATGACGGATTAAATATCATCAATTTTTTAATAGAATCTAAACATTTAATAACAAAATATTATATTGCAAATTCGTCAACTTTTACTCTAAAAATAATGGTAACATTTTATCAAAAAATGGTAACATTTTATTGTAAAAATGGCCACAATTAATCTGTCTTATTTCATACGGAAAATAAATCGGCTGAAATAAAACTTTGCCTTTGGTAAATGTGCACGAAGCAAACTTCATGTATTACTAATTTGCATCATCATCAATAGATTTGAGTAATCATCATTTTATTCCTTAATATTACTCTTCTTATATACTTTCTCAATTCAACCTCGCTCAAAATTTGCATTTTGTACATTATTCACAAAAAACATTCAATTTCGATTTTCTCTCAATATATAGGTGAAAATATATCCATTTGTAATCTTATTTGATTCGTTTTTACGAGTACAATAAAGGCTTGTTTACGTGCTAAATATCAATGCTAAATAACAACAATTATAAATAAACTACATCAAACGAGAGACTTAAGCCAGGCCATATTCTTTTTGGATTAATCTAAGTTCATTTTAATTCAGTTCAACTTTATTCGGTTATTAACATATAATTGTAATTAGCTTCGGAGTTGTTTAAAATCATTGATAATTGTTATTGTTGATGTATTTTGTGATAATATATAATATTGTAAAAGTTTTTGACCTAAGTTGACATATTTCAACCTAGGGCTTGATAGAAACGTGATCTCATGACCAAGTGGTCCTGTTCTCGACCCCGGGCGGCATGCGATAGCACCCTATAACCACAATGACCATCAGCAACAACATCAGCCCAACCATCAAAGTGTGCCCATAAGTCTTGGGGGACTGCATATTTTTTTGCCCAAGAACACAAAGGTCCCGTTGTGTAACCGACCTCCAATGGTGCACCAACAGGTCCATCTCCAAAAGAAGATACCGTACTGACAGAAGTTGTTGTCGAAGGGGTGGAACAAAACTTGGCACATCTACGGTTAGCATGCTCAAAAGCGGACTTGTTCCGAGTAGTGGAACCCCTCGGTCTCCCCTTAGGGTTTTCTCGAACCTCAGGTGGACGAATATCTTCATCTGCCGGGTGGAGACCATCTCTAAGTTTCTCAATGATTACCCGTCTCTTCGCCGGATCGACCCCTCTAGCCTGCTCTATAAGAGCATCAAACTCATCATCATCGGTCTTCGGCCTATATTCGGGACTGTCGTACACCAAAGTCCTCCAAAACAAGTGCACATCCTCAACGTGGACCCTCCTACCGTTTCTTTGCATCAGAATCATAATGCAGGCACAAGGCAACCCGTGTGTAGTCTGTATCGCACATCCACAATTCTTTTCAAGCCCGTTTCCCAGCTCAATCCCTCTCCTAAACTCATCTTCCAGTAACCTAATGGCTTTGATAGACACATGATTTCGCAATAAGGAGAAAAAGGGTCCAGCACTTACAGAGTTGGTCAACGACGTCTGTAACTCATGTCGAATCTTGGAGTGTTGAGCTTCAAGCATGCCGTGAATACGAGTCCACATAGTGTCGAGGTTTAAGTTTTGACTCTTCAACCAAGCTTTAAGGAGGGCGTGACACGACTCTACCCGGGAAGTGGCCGTGTTACCGAGATGAAAGTATTCGTTCGTATAGAAAACAACGAACTTCTTCTTGTAATGCGCCCATGTTCTCTGCACATAAGCAGACAACTCCACCCAAGTTTCAGAAAAGGCTTCCCATGCTCTCCCAAACTCACTTTGTGTGCTTGCATTGATGACCCGGTACCAACCCGTTTCCTTACTATGCAATATCATGTCTTTGTACATCATCATCTTTCTTGAATTTTTGACTCTGGTCTCAATGGCTCTGTTCACATGCCAACGACACAAAATGTGAGAAGTGTCCGGAATCCAGTTTTCTGACGGAATGTCCGTCAGATGCCTTTACCGCCATTGACTTTGTCAACGCGCCAATATAATCTGACCGATTCTGACGGAATTTCCGTCAGTAATTTTTACCGCCATTGACTTTGGTCAACGCGCCGGATTTAACTGACGGCTTGTGACGGAATTTCCGTCAGGAATATTTTCCGTCAGTATTCCGTCCGAAATCCGTCAGTCCTTTGAAAAAAACTGACGGAATTAAAATTCCGTCAGTATGTCGCGCTTTTTTTGTAGTGGTATTGTGAATATTAGAATTACGTATTTCAATCTAGTGATTAAACTAGGCCTGGTCTTTCGAAGCAGAGGCAAAAAGAGTCCACACGACTATCTTTAAAAAACTCGTACTTGTGATTTACTCCGTCTTATTTTTGCTAATACGTCAAACAATCAACTAATCGCTTCAAATTCTACTGAGTAAAATATTCGATGTTTGATCAAGTATTGCCCATATAGGTAAAAAGAGCTAAAACAACAACATATAAATGCAATTAGACAACAAGTATACTTGTAATATGAGTTCATTAAATTGATGAAGGCATGATGCCCAAACTTTAACACATATAGTACAACAATTACAATATTACGATGTAATCACCATTTTATTCGTTATATATAATAAGTATATTTAGTCTTATAGAATAAGAGGAATGCTAGTAGCATTTCAATTCATGCTCTGTCATTCTCACTATCACCGTCATGGAGGCAAGCCCTACCTGAGCAGGGGCGTTATTAATTGTCACCACCACTGGCAGCAGCTGACGCGGCAGCTGCACCATCACTTGCGGCAGCACTAGATGCTGCGGCTGAACCATCCCCATCGTCTGATAATTTTCTTGCATTAATATAATCATCACCTCCGGAAGCACTAGATGACGCGGCAGCTGCACCATCACTTGCGGCAGCACTAGATGCTGCAGCTGAACTGTCCCCATCGTCCATTAGTTTTCTTGCATTAATATAGTCATCACCCCCCGATGCACTAGATGACGCGGCAGCTGCACCATCACTTGCGGCAGCACTAGATGCTGCAGCTGAACCGTCCCCATCGTCCGATAGTTTTCTTGCATTAATATAGTCATCACCCCCCGAAGCACTAGATGACGCGGCAGCTGCACCATCACTTGCGGCAGCACTAGATGCTGCGGCTGAACCGTCGTCCCCGTCATCCCCTTTGTCCGATAATTTTCTTGCATTAATATAATAATCACCCCCTGAAGCACTAGATGACGCGGCTGCTGCACCATCACTTGCGGCAGCACTAGATGCTGCAGCTGAACCGTCCCCATCGTCCGATAGTTTTCTTGCATTAATATAGTCATCACCCCCCGAAGCACTAGATGACGCGGCAGCTGCACCATCACTTGCGGCAGCACTAGATGCTGCGGCTGAACCGTCGTCCCCGTCGTCCGATAATTTTCTTGCATTAATATAATCATCACCCCCGGAAGCACTAGATGACGCTGCAGCTGCACCATCACTTGCGGCAGCACTAGATGCTGCGGCTGAACCGTCCCCATCGTCTGATAATTTTCTTGCATTAATATAATCATCACCCCCGGAAGCACTAGATGACGCGGCAGCTGCACCATCACTTGCGGCAGCACTAGATGCTGCGGCTGAACCGTCGTCCCCGTCATCCCCTTTGTCCGATAATTTTCTTGCATTAATATAATCATCACCCCCGGAAGCACTAGATGACGCGGCTGCTGCACCATCACTTGCGGCAGCACTAGATGCTGCGGCTGAACCGTCCCCATCATCCGATAATTTTCTAGCATTAATATAATCATCACCCCCAGAAGCACTAGATGACGCGGCAGCTCCACCAGCAGAAGCACTAGATGCAGCTGCACCATCACTTGCGGCAGCACTAGATGCTGCGGCTGAACCGTCGTCCCCTTTGTCCGATAATTTTCTTGCATTAATATAATCATCGCCCCCAGAAGCACTAGATGACGCGGCAGCTGCCCCATCACTTGCGGCAGCACTAGATGCTGCGGCTGAACCGTCCCCATCGTCCGATAATTTTCTTGCATTAATATAATCATCACCACCTCCAGCGGCACTAGATGACGCTGCAGCAGCTCCATCACCATTATTTTTTTCCGATAGTTTTCTTGCACTAGTAGTTGTGCAAACTAGTGCACAAATTAAAGCACATATGAATAACTTGTTATTCTTAATAAACCCCATTTTTTTAGTTAATTAACTAATTAATACTTTGTATAAATGTATGTTTATGTTTTTATGTGAATTGGAAGAGCCAAGGAGTGGCTATTTATATGAGTTAATTAATAGCTTGTACTCGAAGAAATCCGATTAATTTTTTTTTTTTTTTGGTAAGAAAAGAAATCCGATTAATTAAAAGTGTATATTGTAAATGGAAATTATTTCAAGAAATGGTATAAGTTGCATATATAGCATATATTGCCTATCAAATTTAATGAGATTTAAGTTTCGTCCTGTGGATTACGAAATGCCAACGGTTAGTAGTTAGTACTTCACTTAGGGGGAACGTAGTTCGAATTGACAGTCGAGTCGACTGATAGAAGGTTTTAGAATATCGTTTGAGATGAGTACTTACGCAAACAATGGGATTGAATACTGTGAAATGCACTGAAAATCGAAATCATAGAAATTGCATGGGTGTATGTTAGTATGTTACAGTACATTACATTACAGTGTAACTTACAACAATTTGCGACGTATATATCCGCACAAACGAAAATTTGTGAACTTACTGTATAGTTTTTGTTACTAGACCTTGATTTTTCTTCAAATCAGTCTTAAGTTATGTTCTTTTGGACTAAAACGGATTTGTTTGAACTGAACTTTTAGGATATGAACTGCACTGGACTGAATTTGTAGGATCTAAACCGAACTGAACTTATAGGTACTGAACAGAACTAACTAAACTTAACTTAACTTATAGGATCTAAAATGGGTTTAAGTTAAGTAACTTTAAGTCCAAAAGAACATGGCGGAGTACAATTCATGAGCGGATCGATTTTAATATTTTTATTTTGGTTAATTTAATTAAGGGGGTTGATAGGGAGTATATAAGAAAGGGAAAGAGAAACAAAATTATTCATTTCCTATGTTGGTGTTTGTTTGACACAAACAAAGAGAACGAAATCACTTTCTTACCCCTCAATCCATCTAATTATTTACCACACCCTACTAGGATATGAGATTCCATTACCATTGTTATTCTTCAATCAGTTTTTTCATCTACCACCATACTTACGACTACCACCACACTAGCCACCACCAAACCACCCCGATGTCGTCGTGCCACCGCCACCGCCACTGGCAATTTTCTTCAGGTTACTCATGTTTTTGCTAGCGCCTCAGTTTAAAGATACTCCCTCCATCTCAACAGATTTTTTACGTTTACTTTTTCACATTTGTCGAGGTGCATTTTACACCATCAATATATTTCATTTTGCATTCATAAAAATTATAAAATTTTGATATTTTTATTGTATTCACAAAGACGAATCAAACAAGATTACACATGACTATGTTTTTTCTTATAGATTGTCGAGAATATTATAGATTTTCTTGACTTGTGAATAGTGTTAAAAAGTACTGGTAAAAAATCTGTCAAGATAGAGGGAGTATTTTTAAATAGCAAACATGGAGATTTTCACTTTAAGGCTCCCCTGTGACTCTGCTACCACTTATTTCTACAAGGGTGTGTGTTAAGTCGGGTTAATATAAAACCATGAGTTCATGGGATCGAGCATCTACGGACTTATAACTTGGGCCATTATCGAGTTTTAATTTACTAAATTCAAATATTTTAACGTCTATTTCAATCTAAATCTCGATATCATCCAATTTTAATTTAGATCTTATTGGATTATGATTGTATTGTTGTTTGTCTTTTCAATCTTCTTCATCTTTTTAGTGATAATTATTGATTTAAAAATGATTAATATTATTTCCAATATTCAATAGAATTTGATTATTATGGATTATCAATTAACTCACACTTCTCCCCTCAATTTCATATTTGATGTGATGGTTTAACAATACTAACGGGTTGTTTGGTTAGCCAATTTAAAATACATGAATTGGAATCATGAGATTTGTAAAATACTGGTGGGTTGTTTGTTTGCCCCAAATCACATAAATTTAAGTTTTATAGAAACTTCAATTCCTCCAAAATGGGGGAAGTTGTTTACCTAAGTCTCGTTGGTGAGTGGAATTCCTATGGAATTCACTTTCCACATTCCAAACAAACACTTTTTTTCCTATTTTACGTGATTTAGAAAATCGTAGGAATTGAAACTTCATTGAACTTCAATTCTTCTCGCGAACCAAACAACCCCTAATTGTACTTCTATAATGTAATCTCTCATTTCCTCTAGGCTCGAGTGCTCAACGTATACAATAAGTCTCCCTTAAAGCTAAAGGTATACGCCGTATAATTTCTACTTATTTCATATCTCTCTTTATTTCTTCTAAGTTCAATTAATCCTAAACTAATTTTTGAGTTTTTAAATTATTTTGAGTTACATTTTAATTTTTTACATTAAAATTAAGCTATAGTTGAAATTATATGCATTGTGTTTTAGTTGTATAATAATTTTCTAATCTCAATATTTTGTGAAGGAGCTCATTAACTTTACAATATAACTCATATTATTTTCAAGAAAGCTCGAAATTTCTATTAAAAAACTCAAAATAAGTACAGCCAATTGTATATATGGTGGTATAATCAACTAATTGACTAACTAATGATTTGGCCTTTAGTTTTAAGGTACGTTTTTCAAAATTCCCTCACATATTTAGGTCACAACTTCTTATTTGCAACTGCACTATCCGTCGGAAGCTTGTGACGGATACCGTTTCCTCTCACAAAATACCCACTTTTTCTCTCTCTCCAACACTATTCATGTGGTCCCTTTTCTCCACTAACTCATTTTCTACCCACTTTATCTCACAAAATATCCGTCACAAATAACGACCCGTCGCAAGCAAGAATTACTGTATTTAGGTAACTGGAAGAAATGTTAAGATTTATTACAGATTTTATGGAAGTTAGGTTTTCTAGGGAGTTGTTAAATCCCACACACGATTTTGTTTAATCTTGCAGACTTTATCGTTTTATTATGATTTTATCCCCTCACTTTTCACACACGGTTAGAGGACAATAATCAAAAGCAAAAATATCCAAAAAAATATGTATATGCTCGGCCACCCCAGCACCATACTCCATGCCATCGGTCGCTCACAACCAGAAAGCACCACCACCACCAGCCGCTATAAACTGACCCATTACCAGTCGCCATAAACCGACCCACCTTCAACAATCCAGAATCCCAAATTCCTAAATTTCAAACCCTTAAAAAATTTATCTTTAAGATTAAAAAAAAACATTGATTCAATCAATTAAAAGACGCATAAAATTTGCTGATAAAATGGCGAAATTACTTGTGATATGTGCGAATTAAAATCCCTAATTTGTTAAATTGCTAGTGTATTGCCCGTGCGTTGCACGGATTTTAAAATAATTGGCTAAATTTAAATTATTAGGAATTTGGCTGGGGTGAATAGAAAAGAAGAGAGGGAATTTTTTATGTTTTTTTAACAAACGAATAAATTTGGAATAAAGTGATAAAGTGCGCGGAATTAAGTAAAATGATGGGAAGGATTCAGCAAATACGATTTTTATATAAGAACGTTATTTGTGAGTATGTTATGACCGTTGTTTCCAATTTCGCGTTATTTGTGACCTTGACTCAATTTCGCAACTAATTTATCGGTAATGTGCTAAGCAACATAGTTTTTAAGTCGTGTCGTACCGTCGTGCAATAGTTGCATAGTTTACGAGGCGTGAGGTCGTAACTTGTAAGCGGCCGCTCTGAGGCGACGAGGGCTTACGAGTTAACAAATAATCGTGAGGTTGTAACTCGTAAGCGGCCGCTCTGAGTGATGAGGGCTTACGAGTTAACGAATAATCTTATCCAAGAGCAGAAGCTATGATACTGATTCAATGTATGGTTACCAATAATATCACGAATTTAACACCCACAACTTGAATTTTTAAAAGTTCAACAAAATAATCGTACATTATTGAGTCAAACATCTAAAAATATAAAACGCTAAACGTTCTTAATTTCGAGTTCCACCATTGATACTTACATCGGATTGAAATTAGCAACTACAAAAACAGCATTACCACCAAATTCAGCTGTTGCACCAGGAGTTCGATTTATTTTAAGACCCGCCATTTTCCAATACTATGGGTTCACCATCAATGCTGCCGATTTCACCATTATCAGGTGCTACGGTAACATCTGCATTAGGCGTTGCACCGTTGCCAGATGATGCAGCCGCACTGGCACTGGCACTGGCACTGGCACTGGCATTTCCACCATTTTCAGAGCCTGCAGTAGCTGCTGCACTAGCAGTTCCGCCATTAACAGATGCAGCACCAGCACTGGTGGCTGCACCTGCACCATTAACAGACGATGCAGCAGCACCAGTACTGGTGGCTGCACCATTAACAGATGCAGCACCAGCACTGGTGGCTGCACCTGCACCATTAACAGATGCAGCACCAGCACTGGTGGCAGCACCTGCACCATTACCAGACGATGCAGCAGCACCTGCACTAGCAGCCGCACCTGCACTAGCAGCCGCACCTGCACTAGGGGCCGCACCGTTCCCAGATAGAACAGAATCAGGATCATCACGGGTGGTCGCAGCATTTTCAAATAATACTGTAATATCGACAGTTTCAGTTGATGCATCAGCAACACCAGGAAACGGAATACCAGTTGCATCAGTTCCGGACTTCATGACAGCACCAGGAATTTCACCGTTTCCTGAATCTACGACAGCAGCATCACCTGCAGGTGCAATTTCTATAGATTCTACCACAACAACATCGCCATGTTGTCCTGCTGGTTCCGACACCTCAGTCCTAACATTTGCATCAGTACCAACACCGATATCAAACACAATTTTCTCGTGTTCAACTAACGGCCTAGCATTAGTAGTTACGGAAATTATTAGTACACTAACTACAATCCCGAACAAAAACATGTTACTAACAGAAGTCATTTTCAGAGTTAGTTAAGATTTCGCTTAATTTGATGATATGTGAATAAGACCCGGAACTCTAAGGACTGAAACTTATATAATGATAGTTCAATTACGGTTCAATTAGGACAGTTCAGACAGGATTAAATGCAGTTTAATGCAAGTTCTTACAATATTAAGAAACCAACTAGTCTTTCAGTAGCATAATACTACTTACCCACCAACTACTAGTCTTAGAACTAGAAGTAGTTAGGTTGAGTCGGATTTTGTTTATAGGTAGGTATAACAAGGGTTAGGTCTTGAATAAAGACAAAAAATAATTAAAATAGAAAAGTTAAGTAAAATAAATTATAGGAACTAGTTCCGTTCTAAGTGGTCTGAAGTGGACCTGGTGGAAGCCGTGGAACATGTTTAGGAACGGTATTTGCATGTGGTCCTCATACGTAATTCCAATTTAACCAAAAATAATGTCGGAATTTTTAGGTCTAACTAGGGCTTGATAAAATAACAAAATCAGAAACTAGGTCTAGTAGGTAAGTTAACAAGTATATATTAGTATTTTAATGCAGGAACTAGGTTTAGGTAGGGCTCCAGGAACGACTGATAAATATGGTCTAATGCGATTTACATTAAAGTAGACATCGTATTTATTAAGTAATCAAATACTTTTTTTTGGTATATAATCAAACAGCAAGTCTCAGTTGTGACGGATAATATCCGTCACAAGCTTGCGACGGAGCAAAGATTACCCATGTGGGTTAATAAGACAATACAGTTTGTTACTTCCCGAGGCACTTTACCTTTGTCTTATCTACCTCACAAGTACATTACTTGACCGTCGCAAGCTTGTCGCGGATATGCCCATCACAAATAAGAATTCGTGATAATCAAATACTCGTAAACGTTTGACAAGTAATTTATTTCAGTATCTTAATTCTTTTGTAAGCATTTGGCAAAATAATTTATTTAACCAAATAAGCTATCTGAAATCCAGCATTTGAGATTTGAGATACCTGATTTGATTTGATTTCATTTTTCATTTTTACCCCTTAAATTTAAACTATTAAATAATTTAGCTGTGTTATAGTTATCTTTTCGCATTTGAGATTTGAAATACCTGATTTGATTTCATTTTTCATTTTTCATTTTTACCCCTTAAATTTATACAATTAAATTTATACTATTAAATAATTTAGCTGTGTTATAGTTATCTTTTCGCATTTCCCTTAGTTTTTCAGTTTCAAGCTACTTATTCGGATTTCAGCTACCTTTTCAGTTAGTTTTACCAAACAGAGCCGAAAACTAAAAAGATGAAAATCATGAGGTGACTGATTATTTAAAATATGTAACAACTAACAACTAGCTAAAAATGTAGCTGATTTTGGCAAAATTATGTAAGTTATGATAATTATTTAATATTATAGATTAAGGGGGTAAAAAATGGAAGATATATCACTTCAGCTACCCGAGGTAGCATATAATGTCAGGCAATTTATTTGATTAAATAAGCTATTTACCAAACACTTCTAAAAAAATCAGGTAGCTAAAATTTGGGTCAAATAAACTACCCCAAGCGTCTTGTAAATCGAATTTTTTTTGGTTTCTAGCGTAGCATTGCAACAACCAGCAATTCAATACCCTAATGGATGTGTCTTGCCATGCCATTAACGATGTTAATGTCCTTAATGAGACGGGTAGATAGACTTATAAACATCATTTGGTCTCATTTAAATCGGTCATATCTGTTTCCAATGTAAAACGGGTCAAATAGTACCACATATAGGTGGATGATACAAGTATTTTTTACCTTCAACTCATCTGACATTTTTCAAGAGTTATTAACTTTATTTGTTTTAATAAGGTCCTGTTCTTTTCGGCTGAAACGGGCTGAATTAAATTAATTGAAGTGGAGTTTAATTGAACTAATGAGTGAAACTGAGGTGAATTGAATGTTGTTGAATTAAAAGTTAATTTTGTAAAGAGATTAATTGAACATAATTGATTGAACGTAAATAAATCCTAACAGAATATAGCCAAACAAAATTGAAAGGAGTTGAAATTAAGCCAAAAAAAACAGAACCTAAGTCTCTTTTAAAACGGATATAACCGTTTTATGACTAAAACGGGTCAAATATATCTCATTTGCATAAATAAGACAAGTCTTTTTATTAATATCGAGACATTTTGTTTTTGTCTTATATATAAAGTGATAGTTATTTAACCCGTCGTATTACTTTAAACGGATATGCTTGGTTTGAAACAAGAATTTAGGTTTTTTTTTTGACAACAACCGTGTGTACTGTACAAAACCTCAAATTTCGAACAATAAATTATGGTAAAACGGTTAAATTGAAATATCCAGATTGAATAATGCTTTCGAATGTATTTTCAAACACCCTGCCATCAATTATAGGAAATCCTAAATACTTACCCATCAAATAAGCTTCCTCGTTTATACGGAGAATGCCTCTAAAAATTCACGAAAAAACGATCAATATTTCTAATGCATTGAAAAGTAATCGACAATTCAACATAAGCCGAAATGTCGAATATTTTGTTGTGTCGACCTCATCTAGATGGGTCAACTTCATTGAAATTTTAGAATAATTATTGAATTTTTTTACGCGGCCTTCTTGATTTTGACTCGGATTTTCGTTCAATGGATCAATTCCACGTGAATTAAATTAAAAACACAATTAAAATATTAAAAAAAATGTTTTTTTTTGTAAATGGTCAAACTTTGATTTGTTATAAGACCCAAGTTCTTACGCAAAAGAGATCAGAATGTTCATAATCTACAGAAATTATAACAAAGATATCGAAAGGGAAAACCCGAGGGAGCGAGACGAGCGACATGGCCTCGTTCATTAACCTTTTTAGTTGTTTCTCGGAACCACCAAGCTCCGACATCAAGTACGTCTGCAAGGGAGATGTTTGTACTTTGAGGGATAGAACGGTTTCCGGGAAACGGGAAAAGGTTAGTCTTTTATCATCAATTTCCCGTCTCTCGTGGCGCAAAGTTTAAGGTTGGTCGGGGTTCGTCTAGCAACTCTAGGATCATGCCTTCGGAAGGAGATGAATTGGTCGAAATCCTGGGTTGAATATCGTTGGATAAACCGATTTATGAGCAATTTGTATTTAGTTGAAATATAACCTTTAGGCTTCATCCCATTTATTTAGGATTAATTGATAAGAATACTCTGAACTTCTTGCTCAAAATACTCCAATCTCTATTTTAACTACCAATATAACCAACTAGTGCTCTCATTCGCTTTTATTATAATATATGACTTGTTAGCGGCTAAATAAGTGAAGAAATTTCTAACTTTTCTTTAACCTGTCTTTCTCTTTTTACTTCTCTGTTAATATATATTCACCGAATCAGACCATTAAAACATGCTGCAATAAGTTAACAAAACAATAAATTATATTCAAAGTCGGTGAGGGCATTAGTTGGTTATATTGGTAGTTAAAATAAAGTTTAGAATATTTTGAGCAGTTCACTCATGGTTCGGAGTATTTCTATCAATTAATCCTTTTATTTATTGTCCTTGTATTACTTTGATCGTCAACTATGACTCTTATTTTCTCCGAATATATATATGATTCATCAATAACTTGGTTGTGTTATTTTTAGAAAGTTGCGAGTTTTGTACATATCGGGAAAAAATCGGTCAAAGTTGACATCGGGATGTAAGGACGGTTTCACTAGTATGCTTTCGAACGAATTTGAACGATTAAGATGAAGGGAAGAATACCATTTATGGCCGTCTGCTAGAAAGTTCAGACATTTGTAACATGAGCCTCGGGTGTCTCAGGATTTCGATCCAGAAGTTGTTTCAACAGCTTTTTGAAACCTTTTTCCGAGCTCTGGCTATGAGTGACCAGCTGAAGTTTAGAGCAGAGCACGAGGACCTCGAATGGATGTAATTGCAGGAAAGCTTCCCGATCTCGTTCATCGTCCTGTTTACATAGATCCTTAAATGTCATAATTGCAATTACCAGTATGATGCGATGCACGAAGGTGTTTCTGTCAATTCTGCATTTGACATCAAACTGAAAAAAAAGGAGTAGAATCATGGCTGCATCGGAAAAAAAAAGTAACATAAAACGTTAACTAGATTTCCCTTACGCTGCAAAGGCTTCCCCATCAGCGGGAACATGGCAGGGTAAGCGGGTCTATCTATTCTGCCTCATCCCGTATGAGGAGAAAAAAAACAGAAACGAGTCTGAGATGACTCTTCAGGGAAATTGTCCCGGATTTAGGCCTGTTCTTTTCGGCTGAAACGAGTTGAATTGAATTAAATGGAGTAAAGCTTAATTGAACTAAATTGAGTGAAACAGACGTGAAGTGAATTTAGTTGAATTAAAAGTTAATTTGTGAAGAGATTAACTGAACACAATTGATTGAACGTAAATAAAACTTAGATTAATACAGGTAAGCAAAACTGAAAGGATCTGAAATTAAGTCAGAAAGAACAGAGCCTAAGCACCAATCTAGTGACTAATACTTCACAATATAAGAAGCGCACAAACATTTGTGAGTCGTTTAATTTACTTCAGATAAAAAGGCCAGTTTCTCCAGGGTTCTCGCTTAAGGCGTGTTAAGGGGTGGAGGGTGGCTTGATGTAAAAAAGCCCTACGCTATGATTAATGGGCAATCTATCGACCAACCTTTTCAGTTGTAACAATGACGGGTCTGGAGCCAAATTGGTTCTGCAATTCTTCGAGCCTTCTTTTCATCTCACAGATATCCTGAATTATTAGTTGAAATATCAGATGTACGGTTCAAAAATGATTCCCAAAAACCATGCATAAACAGCATAAATTCCACCACTGCCAGTCTGCCAGATCCGAGGTATGACAACGATAAGTTCAGCCTTACCCGTTAGTCCGCAAACAGCAAAGCAGCAGCAACGATGATGAGGAAAAATGTGTACCTTAATATTAAACTGATGATGATCACTGAAGTGGAGCTGATCAACATGCAACGGTCCTAGCTGCAAATGAGACAGTAGCGACAAATTGGCGATATACGACTGATCAATACGGAATTACGGAGTACAAGTGAGCAGATCCAGTAGCAAAAGAAAATACCTTCTGAACACACTTCATGAAAGCACTTGGAGAACCAATAGCAGAGATACAGAGAATGACCCTGTGTTCGACAACTGACAGGGGTATTTTGATACGATTATCATGAATGGCAAGGAAGTGTGACGGTAACATTCTACTGAAGAAAACAGGAAGACCTTTCTTTATCTCTTGAATCCTATGTTTAAGAGCATCAAGAATTTCTTCTGAAACCTACAAATTTATCATGCAAAGTTGTGAATATAATGCACACCCCATAGATAAAGTACATGGTGACTAATGTAGATTAGTCAACATACCAGATCTGCATGATGGATCACTACAATATCTGCTCGACGAAGAGCTGACAATGGTTGCCTCAGAGGTCCGAGGGGAACTAACTGGTTATTTCCCCAAGGTGTCAAGCCATTCACCATCACGATGTCCAAATCACGTGCCAAGCTTATGTGCTGTCTGCCACATAAACACTTGTTAGACACCAAGTTGAATACTACAACAACAACAACAACAACAACATCAGAGCCTTAGTCCCAAAATGTTTTGGGGTCGGCTGACATGAATCATCCTTTGGAACCGTCATGAGTGAACTCTCATCTCAACAAGAGAAAAAAGAAAGAAAAGGAAAAAAAAACGGAAGTGGAGTGAAAAAAAAAAATGAAAGGCAAATCGGTTTTATAGATTTTAAACCGAACCTATCACATGTATAAAAACCCAAAAAAATAAATCAAGAATAAAGTTTAAAGTGATTTTGAGAAACGAAGTAAAATTTAATATAAGAGTTTTGGGGGAAAAAGTGTAACAAATTTCATATGGGGACAATAAATTTCAAATGAAGGTAGGGATATATACATAGAAATGTCTTTTGTGAGATGCTACAATTAAATCGAATGTAATATGACAACTAACAGAATATGGAGGAACATCTAACATCGATGGTAAAGATGATCGAAAAGATAAATACCTGCATCCCATCGTCTAGGATGATAGCAGAAATTTTGTCTGACGTAATATCAACTTTCTTTACAGACAGAAGATTCTCCAAAGAACCATTTGTGCGGGAATCCGTATAACTATATCTCTCGAGAAACCAAGAAGCAGTCATAGCCCTATTTGCACCAACACCAACCTTTGCAAATGTTCCCATAAGATGCCTTTCAAGCATTCTCACTTCATCCCCTCCAGCATATCCCTGTGGCAATAAAAGATCGACCAAATTAACAATAAGATTGCGCACACGTGAACGCATTACCCTAGTGCCTCAAAGGCTGCCGTCTACAGTCTATGACAAGGTAAGGTTGAAGATTGTCAACCAACTGCTACTCCACTAAAAACTAAACACTTTAGCTTCGCGTCATCATCTTCCCACGCCAAAAAAGATCAAATCTTTGGCTCCTTTATAAACAAAAATCATACACCCCATTTGCATAGAAAAAAAAAATAATGCAAACTGAAGAAAATTTCCACTTTCCAATGAATCAAAGACTCCAGCCGAGCTATAACAACTGAACCACTGGCCCTAGCAGGGAGTCGCTTTATTCCTTGATTTTTGATTACGATGGAATCAAGCAAAATGGCTCACTGAATAATTGTGATTCTTTTGATTGTGAAGTAACACTCATTCAATGCAGCTCTTAACGTAATTTTAATCTTGAGTCATTCTGAAACCGCCTCTTCCTGTTACTACTTACTAGCACAAGGGTATTTGCGGGAACTGTGGAGGCACTCAGATATTCCAATTTCCAATTAATCAATTTAAAGACTCGTTATTCTTTGGTTCTGGATTATGAACGGAATAAAGCAAAATAGCTCACTAAACCAGTACGATTCTTTCTACTGTAAAGCAACACCCATTCAATGCAGCTCTCAGCCCAATTTTAATCTTAGATCATTCTGAAACCGCCTATCTGCGTTGCTAGCACAAGGGTATTTGCGCGAGCTATCGTGACACTCAAATAATTCGAACTACCAATCAATCAATTCAAAGACTCATTATTCTTTGGTTCTAACGGAATAAAGCAAAATGGCTCACTAAACCAGTTACGATTCTTTCTATTGTAAGGTAACACTCATTCAATGCAGCTCTCAGCCCAATTTTAATCTTAGATCATTCTGAAACCGCCTCTTTGTGTTACTAGCACAAGGGTATTTGCGGGAGCTATTGAGACACTCAAATATTTCTAACTACCAATCAATCATCAAAGAGACAAAGACCCATTATTCTTTGGTTCTAGATTATGAACGGAATAAAGCAAAATGGCTCGCTAAACCAGTTACGATTCTTTCTATTGTAAAGCAACACTCATTCAATGCACCCCTCAACGCAATTTTAGTCTTAGGTCATTCTGAAACCGCCTCTTTGTGTTGCTAGCACAAGGGTATTTGCGGGAGCAATTGAGGCACTCGGATAATGTCGTATTACAAACCAGAGAAACAAGCAAAGAGATTACCCTAGAAAGAATAAGAGGGCAAATCCCAGAATGAGAAAACCATAGAGAAAGAAACTCAACCATGGGAGTCTTCCCATTTCCTCCCCATGTCAAATTCCCAACACTGATCACTGGAACTGGCAACCTTTAAACACAAACCCACATAAACAAAGTCAATAAAACACGATTCGATATCTGTAAAGACGATCAATTATCTATTTGTACAAAAAAAAAAGCAGAAAATCATGAAATTTAAGCAAATATATACCTGTGTTGGTGAAAAATACCAAGTGAATAGAGATGGTGGCGGATACAAAGAGAAAGAGAGTAGAAGGAAGAAGATAGGGAGAGAAGAGGGATAAGAGAACGATGAAGGATAGAAAGTTTGGAGAAATTGTGAGAGTAAGCGATTTCAGTCACTATTTTCTTCATTTTTTCCATGCTTTTGATGTCTTTGAATTTGAATAGCAAATGTTTTAGAGGGGAGAAATGGAGAATAGGAACTTGGAAGTTGTAACTAACATGCCAAATGGGTCATTTAGGTTGGGTTCGGGTTACTTCGAACCGAGTCATTTTCGAGTCGGCTTTTTATTTGGTTGGGTTGTTTTTAGGTCGAGTTATTTTGGGTTGTTTAGGTCATTAGGGTCATGATTTTGCCTTGATTAAGTTATTTCGGGGGAATTTTTTGGTAAAATAGTGTTATTTACGGAATTAATTGGGTAATTGGGGTTGGTTTGAAAGTATTTGGGGTTATAGTGTCCACGTGGACACTTTTTGCTTCTTTGCCGATTTTAAGTAAAGCCGCTAAGGTTATCAGCGGCTTCACTCGGTGTGTTTTTTTTAACGTAAATTTTCCAGGAAGTTGGGAAGAAAAGAGGAAGAGGGAAGCCGCTATGTAGCTTGGCGGCTTTCCCCTTTTGAGGCTGGAATATGAGATTTTCTTATTCAATGTATTTGTATAGTGCAATGTATTAGTAGCTGTCAACATTTAATAGGAGTAATTATCGGTAGTCGAATAGTTGAGTTTGTAGACTTAATTAGTGGATATATATATTCCTCCTTGTTCTCTGCATTTTATATCAACAAAATCAAAACCTTTTTCTCTGCACACAAATGTTTTCCATCTTCTTTTATTTTCTCATTTTTGCATACTCAATCTCTAAATATCTGCACACAGGTTTCATGGGGGAACTGAATTTTGATAAGAATAATGAGAACAGCAAGCATGTTCTTTACACAAACAAGAACTTTATCATCAAGTATAATGGAAATCAGGTAAATTCTGTTACCTCTGGCCTTTAGGTAACCAAGTTGTATTGTTTCTTGTTTTATCTTGTATTGCTAGTTATAACGAATACCTTGTTTTCTCCACAGATCATTCATGTTAACCAAATTGTGTAACTTTTTTTGTTGCAGATCCATTGATTCTCTGTTTTCAATTCATTATGATGGTCATTTTCTATACTGGTTTGGTGTCTATAATTTTGATGCGGACTCTTCGCAACGACTATGCCAACTGCCAAGTATGCTAGGGAAGATGACGATTTGGAGATGATCTTGGTAAGACTTTTCAGTTTCTGATTATTATAAGTTGCTTTGCTACAAAATTCATCTTCAGGAAAGAGATGTGAGTGAAGAATCTGGTTGGAGACTTGTTCATGGAGATGTTTTCCGTCCTCCTCGCAGTTTGGCTGCTTAAAATTTGCAAAAAAGCGAAAACTGTCCACGTGGACACTATATCCCCAAATACTTTCAAACCAACCCCAATTACCCAATTACTTTCGTAAATAACACTATTTTACCAAAAAATTCTATTTCGGGTCATATTGGGTCAATTAGGTCATTTTGGGTTACTCAAGTCCAGTCACTTCCTCCTCGGGTCACTTTCGGGTCATGCATTTCAGGTCCTTTTCGGATCTCAGATCGGGTCAGCTTTGTCAGGTCTACTTTGAACTAGGAAGCGGCTAAAACAACTAAAGGTTGAAACTTGGGTCGCGAGTCGGATAGCACGGGCAATCAGGCATTAGTCATGATGGGCACGGTAAGTTATTTCGGTGGGTCAATTAGGTCATTTTGGGTTACCCAAGTCCGGTCACTTTCTCCTCGGGTCACTTTCGGGTCATGCATTTCAGGTCCTTTTCGGATCGCAGATCGGGTCAGCTTTGTCAGATCTACTTTGAACTAGGAAGCGGCTAAAACAACTAAAGGTTGAAACTTGGGTCGCGAGTGGAATAGCACGGGCAATCGGGCACTAGTCATGCTGGGCACGGTAATGTTCTCGTGGCAGAAAATATACTTGTATGATGGTATGGTTTATGGAACGACGTTGTGCCAGGTTACCGATTTGTTAATTCTGCATTCAATGGGTCGATTAACAATAAGATTGAGTCTGATTAACGGAGCCCTCTTGTCGGACTTGTACTTAATGGTTGTTCAATCATTCGTATGTAGGTTAAAAAACTACACGGCCAAATGCATAGATACTTAGGTTGGTTAGGACCGGGGACTGATGAATTCCAACCTATTTCAGTTCAGTTGTTTTATTGGCGTTATGCCTAGGCAACAAGGGTGAAGACGTAAACAGTTTACGAGTGCGCAATGCAGAAGAAACCTGATCGTTAATTACATAATCTGCGAGTGAGCATCATGCAAGCTCGGAGCAGCTAATATATATGCTCCGAAGCAAATTATGAATCTGATAAGCACAATGTAATAGCTCAGGAAAGGAAATCAAATGTTAAATACTGAATTCGAATATAAACATAGACTTTGAATAACATAAGAGCTTTAATAGAGATTAGTCCGAGGACTGGTGCCAAAGTGGTACTAGCCGCCACTGGCTTAATTGACGATTAGCAGAAACTATGTACAACTTTGACCGATTCGTGAGCTTATTTACATGATTTCATCTCCAACAGCAAGCTTAGAGAGCTCCGAAGGTGTTCTCGCCACTGTAAGTCATGTAGAGGAAACCATCTTCGTCTTTGTGCTCCTCGTAAATAGCAGACATCATAGCAGCTGCAAGATAAAGACGTATCGTTATCAATCCATGAGCAAAGACGAGAGATCGTTAATTACTCCTATGAACTATTCATTCTCGTGTCGCAAAAATATTGATCACATCATCGTTTTAGAATGTCCCAAAATGGTTAATCATTTTTCGACATTGGTTAATTTGGTAACAATTCTGACATTACCCGGGAAACAAACGGGAAGGGCGTAAGTATGATCATATACCCTCCACATCCTCAAAAATGTGGATAGTCGGTTTGACACGACACTTGTGACTTCTACACTTCACTTCATTTTAGACCAAAATACTGAAATAACCGTATCCCACACTCGGACACTGTGTGACTTGCATTTGAGTGAGGGTAACATAGGCGCTCACCTGTTGGTGGAAGAATGTTCTTCACAAAGATAAATATGGCCTTCTCAGCACTCAAATTTATCCTCTTACGAACCACATAGACGAACTGCCCGATAGTTAAATCAGCTGGAACGAGATACCTTCAAGGACAACAAAGTGGGTAAAATGAGAATAAAGGGCATCCTTAAACTCAATACAAATATGATACATATGACACATCGGCTTCTTCCAGACCATGAGATTAGACAAATGTCAAATATGCATGTGTGCAAAGACTTCCCTCCAATTTACACAGGTAACAAGACAAAGAAGTAAGATTCAAAACTTTCTAAAAATTAAAATAGGGCCTGGATCAAGGGACCGACTGAATTGTGTGATCCATTGCTCTCCTAGCCTAGACGCCAGAGTTGGGAGTAAATACAAAATAGAAATAACAGTATCCTCAAAGTAAAAGAACAAGAATGATCAGTGATGCGATGCAAGTTGTGGATGAAAAATATTCAGTAAATTTCCTGAAACAGAGAACTGTAGTGCCATAGAAGCTTAAATTCATACGATTGAAGAATATGAGATTAGTACTACATCCATGTTTCGAAATAACTGTTTGAAGCAAAAGGCATTAACTTAAAAATAAATTGACACAGTTGAAGAATATCAGCTTAGCACTACTCACTTCTTTTTGTCAATATCAGGGATGTCACTTTTTTCAGCCTTCTCCACGATAACCTAGAGAAACGAATCAAAAAAACATAAGCAACATATACAGGTAAGAAAAAATTATCGCTAAACAAAAGACCATAGATCAGGCATAAAAGAGAATATCATACAGGGATTCTGTCTGGGTACTTCTCCCTTATGCGAGCAGCTTCAGCCTGCCTGCGTTCTGTCGTGCAGCATAGTTCAACAGGTTAGTTGTGTTACTGTGCATAAAAATAAACAGCCTTATTTTGCCTCAACAAGTTCCCACAAATAGCTATATAGGACAATCTTATGTTAGTGACATAAAGTTAACTCCAGATGTCCCGTGATGAAAATTGCAATTAGAAAGTGACGACTATTCATGGCCAATAATGAATCAAGTTATCCATCTTACATTCTTACTAGCAAGCACCTCCAGAAATATACAACTACCACGGAGATTGAGCAGAACATGATGTGTCAATCACATTGAACTCGCTTTACTATCATGATGATCATCTAGACCATTCAAAAATGAAACAAGTGCCCTTTTTTCGGTGAACCAGGTTGAACAACCGTGATTAATCCCTCCACGACAAACTTGAGAACTTGAAAAGCATATTTGATAAGCAAAGTAATACGCAATCCAAGAGTTAATTACAGAAACCCCGCACTAAAATACCTCAAATCGTTCACACTACTAATTCTAAAACACCAACGTAACAATTACCCACAATACTTTCACCAATACTTATATAAAGCTGTAAACCATTCATCAATGGACCTATATAATATACCCCTAAAGTAACCATTTGTGATAACTACTTCAATTGTTTTGCTTGTAAAACGGTTTTGCATAAACGTTTCCTGCAATTGCAATGCTTCTCAGCACTCAAACAGATCATATACTAAACCTCCACATCAAATCAAAGTTTCGCTTTGTTACCAGTACATCTAATACCTGATACACTTTCAATTAATGGATTTTAAGAAACAAACATGGTGGATTACAATAAAAGATCGATTTCTTCAATTCAAACATAAATCAGATCAAAACACACAACAATCACACTATTACAAGATCTTCAGTAAATATTCATGATAAATTACAGCACAAAAAGAGATCAAGTTTAGAGAACTACCCAAAGGATGCTGGAGCTTGAAGGAACTCTTAGCCATGCTCAAAACTCAGAAATTAATCAAACTACAAGATCAATCGAAATTCACAAAATTAGGGTTTCAAATATTAATCAGCTCAAAAGTTCAATCGCAATTCACAAAATAAAGGTTTCAGACCTCAATCAAATTACAACTTCAATCGAAAGTCAAAAATCAGGGTTTCCCCAATCAAATTACAAGTTCAATCGAAATTCACAAAATTAGAATTTCGCAAATTAAGCAAACTAAATGATCAATTGACATTCAAAAAATTAGGGCTTTATATCAATCAAACTACACGATCAACTGAAATTTAACAAATTAGGGTTTCAAAATCAATCAAATTACAAAATCAACTGAAATCACAAAATTAGGGTTTCGCAAATTGATCAAAACCTACAATTAAAATCGAAATTGACAAAATTAAAGATGCAGATGTGAATTAAGAAGAAGAAATCATACGAGATGAAGAAAGAGGAAAAGAGATTGATTGTGAGAAGGAACGAAGGTTTGCTTGTACAAGATGATCTTCTTTTAAGGAAGGAATTGAGACAGAGAGTGGACACCCACTAATAATATTTATAATATTTTTTTTAATATTTTTAGAGTCGGGTTACCAGTTTACTGAAATATCGTCTCACGTTAAAGATAATTAAGAAAATAATACGGATTGTTTATGAGAAAAATAAATATTTCCTTGTTTTATAGACGTTTTGTTTTTTTAATTAAAATTGACTGAACTGAACTCACAAGTCACAGAAATGAAAAATTATACTAAATTGATTTGAATTAAATTGAATCGACCAGAATTGAACTTGTGACAACTGAAATTAAAATTCAAAAAAGCAATTTTTTATGTTTATTTTGGATAAAGATGTTAATGAGGTATAAAGAAGTGGGTATCTAATCTTTTCATATGTTGGATTACCAAAATAGAACTAATAATATTTATATACTTTTTTTATATATTTTTAGAGTCGGATTTTGAAGTTTCTTGAGATATTGTCTCACGTTAGAGATAATTTAAGAAAATAATACGGGTTTAAGTTCAGGTTTGGCTCGAACTCGCTTTGAATCTCACAAACTTAATGGCGAATTACCCCTTTTTTACAAGCTCGAGTTTCTGTTTTTGAGCACAAGTCGAGAAAAGCCCAGCTCGAGCTACGGACTTACAGTTTTGTGTCGGGCCCATTCTATGAGCCCAATGTACACTGTACACAGGCCAGTTTGATAATCTCCAGCTTAACTTACTCTATTGCACAAATTCTGATCAGAGAAGTTGGCTAGCTATTAGCCATTTTCGATTAAATGAAACCCCGTAAAGTCGGACCGAGGTGCACGGGATAAATCTCCGAGTATGCATAATTGTAGGTAAATCATATATAATAGATTACCATCCTTTTCTTATTAGAGTGAAAGAACATGATTCAAGAAGACATAATAATCTCATACGAAATTTCATATACGCGACTATTAAACAGTCTTAGGCATGAGTCGAAACTTTACTTTACATTGTATCATGATCGTAACAAAATACCTATCAAAATGATTTAAAGACGACAAACATAAACAAACACACAACCTATCAGCAGTGGCGGAATCAGGATTTATAGTTATGCGGCGAAAAATTTCAACTGGAGTGACAAGTGTCAGAGCCAGGATTTTCGAATATTTCAATTTTCAACCCCTAGCTCCACCACGGCCTATCAGCATACCGCGATGCAAGAGCTAAAATTATTGATACATTTGTTCCAAAGATCCAATTAGCTTTCGGGTTTAAGCACACGAATTAAGTATCTTGATCGTCTTTCACGTCTTTAGACGGCGGAGGATCAAACATGCTAAAAGTCCTGAAAGCCGAAATAATAGCCAAAACAAAGAAGCAAAACATAGCTAAGAAATGAAGAATTAAAGCAAGTTTAAGCTTATTGCAGAACATTCCATATGTTGTGCAAGCTTCACTCCATGCGATTTGTACGTCTCCTTTGTATGCTAAGTACCACATTTCCGCTCCGGCCGCGCCCGATGTCACCATTAGGTACGCCATCACCTAGTACATAGGCAACATAGCAACGCCATTAATCCATTTTCGAAGTTTGTTATTAGTAGTGGAAAGTGTCGGAGCCAGGATTTTTCGTTAGGTAACTTATGTCACATTTGATTCATAGGACTAGTAATTTTACATTATATAATTTCAAAAAATATCGATTTGAATTGAAGCGATGACAAGCAAGGATTTTGATTTTAAGTCAGGAGGGCAAAAAGGTAATATTATAGGGAATTTGGAAAATTTTTGAAATTTTCAAACGTTAGTGGGAAAATCGCCTTGCTAGCCCCCCTCGCTCCAATCTCCACCGGTGTATCTAAGAGAATGTAACGAGTTGGGTTACTTATATTTTTAGAAAAGATCGGTTTGAAATTGAAGCAGTGACGAGCCTATATTTTAATTTTAAGTCAGCAAAGGCGAAAGGGTAATAATATTATAAGAGGGCTTTGGAAAAATTCGAAATTCTAACTAAAAGTTTCGAAATTTTCAAACGTCAGTGGGAGAATCACCCTACTAACCCCTCGCTCCACCACTGGATCTAAGAGAGTGTAACTCTCTCTAGAATACAGTGTCACTCGTTTACGGAGTATTATATTGTTACCTTGTAAAATATAAAACGAGCTAAACGAGTGACAGAGTATATTTCAGTGACGTTATGATCGAGATGCGAAATAAACCTGATCAGAAATAAAGAAAATCCAAACTTTGTTAACTAAACAAGTGATCCAAGTTGCAATTGCAGCAATCAGAGCATATCCAGCAGCTAATGCAGCAATCCAAACCATATATCTTGCAGCAAAAACATACAATTATCAGTGAAATTTCGGCAAAGCTGGCCGAAATTTTCAGTGGGGACAAACGGGTAATGATATATGGTAAACCCGAAAAAGAATCAAAAAATTTAACTAAAAGTTCGGAATTTAGCAAAGGATAGTACTCGCTAAAACTTCGGAATTTTCATCCTTCAATGGGGAGAGCAGGGAACTTAGCTAGTAACAAAGGGTACTACTCGCTAAAACTTTAGTTCAATGGGATGAGCAGGAAGGAACTTAGCTAGTAGCAAAGGGTAGTACTCGTTAAAATTTCGGAATTTTCATCCTTCCATGGGGCGAGCGGGAGGAAACTTAGCTAGTAGCAAAGGGCAATACTTGCTAAAACTTCGGAATTTTTATCCTTTAATGGGGAGAGTAGGGAACTTAGCTAGTAGCAAAGGGTAGTACTCGCTAAAACTTCAGTTCAATGGGATGGGACGAGGAGGAGGGAACTTAGCTAGTAGCAAAGGGTAGTACTCGCTAAAACTTTGGAAATTTCATCCTTTTGATGTGGCGAGTAGGAAGGAACTTAGCTAGTAGCAAAGGGCAGTACTCGCTAAAACTTCGGAATTTTCATCCTTCAATGGGGCGAGCAGGGAACTTAGCTAGTAGCAAAGGTAGTACTCGCTAAAACTTAAGTTCAATGGGACGCGACGAACAGGAGGGAACTTAACTAGTAGCAAAGGGTAGTACTCGCTAAAACTTTGGAAATTTCATCCTTCGATGTGGCGAGCAGTAAGGAACTTAGCTAGTAGCAAAGGGCAGTACTCGCTAAAACTTCAAAAATTTCATCCTTCAACGGGGTGAGCGGGGAACTTAGCTAGTAGCAAAGGGTAGTACACGCTAAAACTTGAGTTCAATGGGACGGGACGAGCAGGAGGTAACTTAGCTAGTAGCAAAGGGTAGTACTCGCTAAAACTTCAGTTCAATGGGACGGGACGAGCAGGAGAGAACTTAACTAGTAGCAAAGGGTAGTACACGCTAAAACTTCAGTTCAATGGGACGGGACGAGCAGGAGGTAACTTAGCTAGTAGCAAAGGGTAGTACTCGCTAAAACTTCAGTTCAATAGGACGGGACGAGCAGGAGAGAACTTAACTAGTAGCGAAGGGTAGTACTCGCTAAAACTTCAGAATTTTCATCATTCAACTGGGCGAGCAGGAAGGAACTTAGCTAGTAGCAAAGGTAGCACTCGTTACACTAAATTTTCAATAAATAATTAAGATTATCGACTTTTGTTACCCTAAAATTCTTGAATATGGAACTTAACGTAAGTTTATAACAATACGAGGAAAATTCGCTACACGGAAATTTTCTTTCTAGGTTCTCCCCTAGGACGAGCGCCCCTGCTAGCACTCCCCTAGCTCCGCCACTGGAACTAATCGACTTAAACAAAATATTTAAACATGTACGTAAAAGCGAGATGAAGAAGAAGATCGCGGAAGATGAAGAAGAAGATGATAAATTACTTGAGTCCAAGAAAGTTGAAGAAATGGATGCTGCCATAATCAAGATTATCTTCATTATTTGTAACAGTAAAACATAATGAAGCAATTGTAAGAGGAATAACAGTAATTCTTAGAGAAAAATCAATGATTTTTAATCTGGGTATGGATTTTTTGGAGTTATGATTATGGGTTTCATTTGGGTTGTTCATAATTAATTTGATTAATGTTTTCAAGATTCAAGTTTAAGAAAATGAAGAACAATAAAAAAAACAAAAAAAAATGGTTTTTTAGGTTGTTTTAAGCTTGGTTTGGAGTTTAGTAGTTGGAGGAATTAGTGATGGGGAATCACAATCACTATATAGTACTCCCTCCGTCCCGGTCATTTGTTATCTATTTCTTTAAATGGGTGTATCAATGAATTGTTATCTATTTCTAAATAGGGTAAGTTGGGGCAAGTGGGTCAAGTGTTCTTTATTTAATTATTGTACAAGTGAGTCTTTTGTTCTTTATTTAATGTTACTTTTGTGTACCTTTCAATCTTTCCTTGGTCTTTGTGTAGAACACAATAGATAACAAATGACCGGGACGGAGGGAGTATATATTATGAAAAATTCGGGTTTTTTCGGGAGGCTACACGTAATATTTTATAATATTTTATTTGGTGGGTTACTTTTCGTTGTAAAAAGGATGAGAACTGGAGGGCACAAGAATTTTGTTTATATTATCAGTAATTTTGTGAGTTCGATATGATGGTTGCTCACCAGTTGTCTGTGACGAAGAGATACTCATTGTGGTCATTGTTAATGGATAGCGGGTTTAGAAAAAACAGTTAATCTTATTTGTGATAGAAATATATTTGTGACGTCTCATAGCGAGTTTCTCTTTTTATTATTGTTTAAAACTGATGTAAAACAATAATTTGTATATGGAAAAAAATTATATCATGAGATTTGTGACTCATGTGATGGAATGATGAAAAATTGTCAACATGATAATGCTCCAAATGATGAACTTTAGCAACACTTTTTGTGTAGGTGTGTGTCTCTTTTAGAAGATTAAACATTTTATAAGACGGTAAAACTTTTGCAGTCCGTCTTGTTTGTAACAGTTATAAGCTTATAATCTCTCACAATTATCTCTTACTTATCTTTTTCACTTATCCCTTTATTTTATGTCACGAATTTGGAACGGATTTTATCCGTTACAAATGAGAATTTGTGAATCTCTTAACCATTTGTCTTCAACTCATCATATTCACTTGAGTTTTTGTGTAGTGTGGTTGTTGGTAGAATGGGAGGTGACTTTAGATCTCACTTTATTGGTGACCCGTGTTTTAACGCAAAATGGAGAATTTGTGACAGCTGACGTCGTCACAAATTTGTAACTTTGTGACGGGTTAAATAAAATTCACTTGAATAATTAAATACAAGTTATTTGTAATTTATTAACACTTTTATTTTTATCTTATCTACTTTTGTCTTATCTACCCATAATGATATTTGACACTTCATAAGCTTATGACAGATTTGTCTATCACACGAAAGACTTATTGAAGTTCTATAGAGAATTTATTTAATTTTCATTACTTAAATATACGATGACAAATAAACGCAAGTCGTAAAAAACTCTTGTAAAACAAATTTCCGCTTAATTTCTGCACATTATATAAGTTACTAAATATTATCTTTATATCAATTTAATTACATAACGCGCTTTTTTAATAAATTACAATTACAATTATAACCGGATTTTGGGGCCGGAATTAATTAAATGTAAAATACAATACAAAAGCTATACACAATTTTATACATACTAATTTCTAAGCCATTATATAGTTATATTTACATTGCTTCAACAGGGCAAAGTTCAGAGGAAACCAGTTTTAGACCAAACAGCATCCCTTTTCTTAAAGAGTTCTTTTCCTTTCCGAGATCGTCCAGCTCCGTCGCCCATTGAAAACGACGAAGTTCCGCTCCTTGCCTGCTTCCTTGCCAGCCATTCATGTGGAGCTAATCTCGGGTCATCGAGGTCATTATCGTCACTGTCGAAAGCACCACCATGAACATCAACATTGTAGTTATAACCATAATGATTAGAGTGATGACTGTCACCGCTCCATTGCGGACTTTTTCCGTAAATCTTAGACCAGTCAGGAATGCTGACGGGCGCGGAATGCTGTTGCACCCGTCTGTGCCCGTCACTGTCATGGGTGTCGTGCCTGTGCGTCCCCGGAATCATTCTCGCTGCGCTTGGAAGACGTCTTGATATCGACAGAGGAGATGAAGAAGATCTTGGTTCGTCTTTGAAGACATTCCATTGATTCCATACATCTTCTTCCTGGTATTCTTCACTTCTTCTGAACGGATCCCAGTTTCTGTTGTCCATTACTGGTCTCGCTTAAAACCGTCTTACAGAATCTTGGATTTGAGAGAAAAGAGAGTTCAGTTAGTGGCAATATATAGGATTCAATGGCCAAGAGGAGCATTTAAGAAACTCTGCACGCAATGCCCAGGAAAACAGTATCTGCATTAAACATTTAAACAAAAGATTCCAAAAGGGAATTTGTATAGTACTTAATAAATTAAAAGATTCACTATCTAGGCTTTAAATGATGCTGCGACGAAGATTCACTTGGACTATTTTACGATATATATACAATGATTTTGAGGTGTATAAGTTATTATAAAATCGTTATACGCATGAGAGTCATACACGCATTTAAAAAATAACGTTACACGCATTTCAAGTAGATTCGAGTTATTAATGGAATAAGCATCGCCAAAGACAAAAGAGTAGACGATATCAATAATGTAGTCCTAAATGAGATTATAGTGCAATAAGTGCTACCAACGGAGTATAAGGAGTGATGAATAAATGGTCGCTCAATAATGTATTGATAGACGGTTTTTCAGAAGAGTTTCTAGCACAACAAAAGTATAGAGTTACCATTTTGAGAGAAAGTGAAAGCATGGATTAAAAACACAATTTTAAATGTGGTTTTATTGTCAAGCAGCCATTCATATGCTTGTCGACAACAAAGATGGCCGCCATTCAGTGAATTGAGATTTTCACCACTCAATATACAAAAAAACAACATAAGAAATGAAGAATTCAACTCCAATTCCATGACTCAAAACTTATTTGTCTCCTATCTTAGATTCCTTAGATAAAAGGGTATCGAGTTTCAATATGGTGCCACATCCATAAACAGCGTCATTAAAATAATAGACACTACACAAAACAAAATGGGATAGCGTCATTAGATGGTATCAAGTTTCACTATGATACCACATCCATATACAACATTATTAAAATAATTAAAATAAAGATACTACACAAAACAAAATGAGATAGCGTTATTAAATGGTATCGAGTTTCAGTATGGTACCACATCCATATACAGCATCATTAAAATAATTACAATAATAGATACTACACAAAACAAAATGAGATAGCGTTATTAAATGGTATCGAGTTTCAGTATGGTACCATATCCATATACAGCATCATTAAAATAATTAAAATAATAGATACTACACAAAACAAAATGAGATAGCGTTATTAAATGGTATCGAGTTTCAGTATGGCACTAAAATAATATTCTCTCCTATTCATTGTTTAGGTCAAAATTTACCTAATGTTCTTTTAGGAGGTTATAGTGATTCCAAACTCGTTAAGTGACGTATTTAGATAAAGTAGGTGATTTAGGAGAGTAACAAGAAGAAGTATGAAAGACGAGAGGTTTGATGACGCAGGAAGCCCCTTGGGGAAAAACTGCGGGAAGAAGGTTTCTTCCAAGTTCCACTAGAATTATCCTTCAGAAGGTTGTGAGATTACAAATATTTTCTATGACTTTCTTAGTGTTTCTTATGTGCTCAGTGTGTTGCGTATGTAAAATTGTGTGTGTTATATGTACAAATGCTTGAATATATATAAAAACCTAGTTCTATGGACCGTTGGATTGGACTTTTATCCAACGGATCCTTCTTCTCCTTTTTCTCCTTTTGGGCCTTCTTTCTACTTGCTTTCTCTGACGGAAGATGGGTGCTTGGCCATTTGGGGTAATCTTCGAGCAGTGCTCCTTTTGGCCTTTTCCTTCTTCTCGACTACTCTGCGCACCTCCTTCTTCCACACACTTCTTTTTGCATTGACTTCCTATTTCTTTATATTATTTGACTTTAGCATCCAATGTTCATCTTTTGCCCAATTATACGATGCCACGTGTTAGCCTAACAAAATGGTAATTTTGGGGCGTAACATTCATCATATTCTTCTCTATTTTCTTAAACAGATTATTCAAGTTTTTTTCTCTATTTCTTTTTTTGGGTTGATTTGTATGGTCTAAATTCAATAGTATGTGAGGTAGTGTGTATGGTGAATAGAAGGGAGTAGACACTAAGCCTTTTGTGAGCAAAACCGAGTATGCGAACCACTGAGGACGATTCAAAATCCCAAGATTTGAGATAAGAAAACTATTTAACCATTGGGTGGACAACATGTACGTGAGTTACAAGTTATCACATATACTCGGTGATTTACCCAGTGTATACTAAAAGTAGACTGTTAGCTTCAGGCAGACTGGCGAACCCAGGATTAAATATTTGGGGTGGCAAAACAAAATTAAAAAGGTAAAAAGACGGTAAGGGGATTCCCGGGGTACTAGGTTGAAAAATAAAGCCTTTACCATTCTACCACAAGACATTTATTGTTTTTTAATTGGATATCAATATTTTATCTTCCATTCAACAATATTTGAGGTAGTAAAAATCCGTGTTCTTAATCAAATTTTTTAAGTTTGGGGTAGCGTCCGCCACCCCTTGCTACTACCTAGGTTCGCCCATGTTAGGCATATAAAATCAATCAAAGCAAAAAAAACATAGACATGACATAGTGGCATTGTTGGTAGCAGCCAAAAATTGCATTCAACTGTCACTCCACTTTCTCTTAAGAGCCCACCACAAATCCACAAGGATATAAACTCAACGAACCATATTAATTGTGAACATAATACAACCACCTAAACACAAATTGACATGAAACTTGCTAAAATAGATGAGAACATCAACTTTTACTTCTGCAGTTACACAAACTAAAAGTACTGTTTTTTTTTATTGACAGTTGCACATACCTTGTATGTTGAGGATAAGTTGAAAGTTCCAATCTTCCTTGAATACCCTTCAATCATCAAAACCTGTAACCATAATTGAATAATATGACAGCTTGAGTATCAACTTTCGAGTTGAGACTCGACCTTGGCGTCTCATCCTAGAGATTAAGACGATCAACGAATACATGTTTGACACTTTCATGATCTTACTATTGTACTGATCACTTACATATTGCCAAGGGACAGGTGCTTCAATCCTTCATGCTACAACAAAAGCCTGAACATTGCGGGATTCCACCAAATTTGTCGTCAGATTCCTCTGTGCATGCCCTGGTTACAGTCCTACCTCGATGCGGTTAGCTGAAGAAAAGGCAAGATGGTCAGACTATGACTAGCTGTGTTTATTGCCTACAGTTTCAATTTCAACTCTAGCAGTCCCTCCCCGAACAGCTTCAATTGGCAAAAAAAAAAATATACTAAAATACGGAAAGAGAGAACAAGAGAGAAGGATTAGAGAATGCCATATTCAGGAGTAGACAACAAACACTAGCAGCAAACCTTACGAAGGAAAAAGACCATTGTCAACTGTCAAGCCATAAATGAAAAGATCAACTGAATATGGAAGAATCGTAAAATCAAAATGGCGCTCTATGCCGTCCATACAGAATACCTAGTTAAGAATTCAGCATTGGTCGTGCTCTGAATTCGACAGAAATCTCAACCCCAAATAAACGTTTGACTGAGAAAGGAAAATGAAATTATTAAAGGATGAAGTTCCAGAAATACCAACACAGATTCCTTGCAGCATGGGAAAACAGCAGAAGGAATATACTTATATCTAGCTTTATATGTCAAGAAACTCTGCACAGATACCCCATTTAACATCATATATATCTAGCTCGAATCATTAAAAAAAAATGTTAGAAAATCGTATGGGCATCACAACTCAACAGGAGACTGCACGAAGGCCGGATTGCCCAATGATAAAAAGTTGTGACAGTTGCACATACCCAAAGACAAGATTCAGATCTGGGGTGAGCCCAGGAGGGAAGTGAGCGCACTCTGGCATGCAGTGGTATCGTCAATCAGTGAATGCATATACTGGAATTAACATAAACAGCACATTAGGAAAGCACAAAATAATTGAAATTCATATGCAATTATGCAGTGCTAATGTGATATAGTCTGGCATAGCCCGTATACAATAATCTAACAGAAAACATGGATAAAATAAGAAGGATCCGGACATACCTTCTTCAAATAAATGAGAATAACATCCACTCTCTAGCATATTAGTTTGAAATGTCAATTGGAAACATGCAAGATTCAGCACCTCTGTTACAACTTACAAGAGGTAAATAATTGTTAGAGAAACTCTCCATGTTTCAAATTATAACCCTAAGAATTGACATTCGCATCAACCGGACCAACATTCCCAACGTGTTAAAACATACCGAAAATCAAATCAGATCAACAGCTTCAACGTGTTAAAACATACACCAATTACACCGCAACATGGGTTAGTAAATGGTTCGCAATCAAATCCAAGAAGAAATCAACCAATTGTACAGACGGCCAGACGGGATTATATGAAAACACAAACATGATCATGACACGACAACATTAACTCAGTGTCTCCAAAACTCCTGATAATGGCAAGATCATAAACTCATAATCATCAGATATAAAGGGAAATTAGAAACCAGCTTTCTAATCTATCCTACATACAAGATGATAAAAGCCAAGGTCATAGGAGGTTTGGAAAAATGTAACAATCAATGAGTAATGCGCTTGATGTAAGCTATTCAGATTCTCGAGGTTAGAGCACCAACAAACATAATCAACTACACACAATCAGATAGATCGCGGATATTACACAGTACAGACTCAGACCCACATATGCCAATGTTTGCTTGATGTAATATATTCGAATAGATTACATCAAGCAAACATAACCAACTACACACAATCAGATAGATCGCGGATATTACATAATGCAGAATCAGACTCACTAATGACTAATGTCTATAGATAATACTCGTATACAAATTGCAGAAATGTTCAGCATGTCAGTATGGATCCTGAACTAAAGATCCTAACGTTCAACTCACGGCCGAAAAAACAACACAGTTTCTACTGATCCATTTACGGAAATGACTTAAATACGCAACAGTAACGATCTAGCTCTAGGTACGTTGACAACCAAGACAAATCTACTGACATTTTACGCTGTAAACCATCATAATTCGTAACAATTCTTCATTTAAATTGGCTGAAACTAACTAAACCAACTAAATCAAGTGATAAACAAACCCTAATTCATCAACAATTGGGAGCATATAACCAAATCAAATGTATAGAATCTTAAGTTATCCTTTTGACTAATACTCGAAATTACAGGCAAGCTTACTAAATTCTAACAGATTAACAGATCCATAAAAAACAACGAAGCATGAGATTAACAGCGCAATTAATCGATCAAATCATAAGCACATTCGACATTAAGAACATATAACCTAAACAAATATATACGGATTAGAATCTTAGGTGATCCTTTCACTTAACACTCAATTCTAACAAACAGCATACCGAATCTATGTAAAACAATAAATACGCAGAATTAACAGCGCAATTAATCGATCAAATCATCAGCATTTTAATTGCAATTAACACGAATTTAAAACAAAATTAATCAAAAACAAATCTATTAACTGCTAAAACATCAATTAATACCGGCAAAATCATGTTTTATTATTTCATTAATTGAACAAGATGAACAAAAAACTGTGTATATTCAGATAATCAGATCTATATCAGAATCTCAACAACGAAAAATCTACAAAACTATGATTATAATAAATTATAAATGATCTAATTAATGAACAAGTAAATTACTATTAGCAGCATTAACAACGCTACTAATAAAAGGATCAACAACACTATCAGAAACTACTCCGTTATTAACACCACCACTAAAATACACTCTCGCCGCACCGAGTTTCTTCCTTCCAAAACACTGCGGTCCGCGGTTTAAATTCACAAACTCGGGCGGCAACTCAGTGAGTGGACTCAGCACAGTATCATCGCTTTCATCACGCTGGAGCAAAACCGAGCTAACTCGATGAGAGCGAGTAGAGATCTTGGAGTCACGGAGACGAGCGAGTGCGCCAGGTTTGAGATACTCCTTGAATCGGTGAGTCGGAGGACGAGTTGATTGAGCTCGGATCCTTCGATTCATGTTTATTTATGCGAATGTAAAGGAGAATCGAGTAGATTAATGGAGGAGATTAATGGGGGGGAATTGAGGAATTAGGGTTTGAGAATTGAGAGTAGGTGAGGAATTGGCGAAGAATGGAGGAAGGGGTTGGGGGTTTATAAAGGGGGGATAAGGGGGGAGAAAGGCGGGAAAATAAGTGTGGATTGTGGAGGGAGAGGTGCGAGGGATTTTTTTCAATTTTTTTGAGTTTTTGAGGGAGGAATGGTGGGAAGGTGCGATGTGGGAGGAGGTGTTGAAGTTGAGTTGAAATTTTCGTATTGACAGACGGTTTCTCTTAAGAAATTGTCGGGTTTTTTGAGAAGGGTTGTCGGGTTTTCGACCAGGTTAAGGGTTGGGCTTATTTGACCAAGCCTTGAAATTAGGTTGATATTCTTGGTTAGGACCAATTTATCTCATCCTTTCGAATGAGTAAAGAAAGTTGAATCCACCGGCTTTCAACTCATCTCGAAGGAGTTGGACATGAATGTCCATCGAAATAAATGAAGTCAGCAACCACCTTGTTAGCTTCACGAAAGCGATGTTTAATTATCACTTCATCGAAAAGATGAAGATCTAGTTTCACATCCTTGATAATACTTGAGATTTTCCACGGATTCTGTTAAGTACTACGTAGTGAGTTGATAACACATAAATTATCACCCTCCGCAATTAATGTGAGTTGGATTGGGTTGGCTTATGCTGTGGCATAACTCGATCTATAGTATTTATTTATTTATCGTGGAACGGGTAACTTTTTGCCAATTCTTTAACTTAACTAGCCTAGGAGTCTCACAGTTTGAGATAAAACGATAAAATGTGAACCTGATCGCATTGGTTGGACGAGATAGGGCGCGTCAGTCCATACGATATCGTTAGGTATATGAGGGTTGGACGGGACAGGGCGGCGCAATCCACACGGCGTCGCTAGGTATGCAGGATAGTATGTTGTAAACTAGTTTCTAAAAGAGGTGTACGTGTCGCGTGTTTGAATCTTTGCCTTACATGTATTGAATATAAGTATTGTAGTTTAACTAATTAGTCAAGTATTGTGAAAACATGAAGGTTAAGGGTTATCGGCTTATCGTCGACTTCATGTGAGCAAATATAAAAATGTCTATAATTAATCACATAGACGGTGATTCATCCATCGAGGACAATGCTCTTTTGATAAGATTTGGTATAAATTGGTGTTATTAATTACTTCATTATAGGTGATAACCGTGATATGATTTCATGTTTGTTTGTATAGCAAATGTAACCTAAGCATGTTTGATTGTTTTTTATTTGGCTTAAATTCAATGTTTTTGTTTATTTAGTTATGTATTTTAGAGGGACGGTCGACGGACGCCAGGGTTGGATATGGTTTTATTCTCCTAAATTCGGATAAATCGACATTCAATATTTTTACTTAAATCGACATTCAACATTTTGGTCAAATAAAAAATAAATTAATTTTAAAATATAAAATAATTACCAAAAAGAGAAAATAAACGAGCTTACAATCTTTCTGTATGAGCCTTAGATTTTAAAAGGATCGATCTAGGCATAGGCTTAGATTTTCTCGGGTTCAGCTCAATCTCGGTCGTAAAGTCGACTTAACCGAGCCAAATCGAGCTTTAACCGAACCGATTACAAAAGTGTCGGGTGACAATAGTTTGGATCAGGTCATATCGTAAGCCCAAAATCCCGCAACCAATAGTCCAATACCATTTCCTACTGAAACTTGATCGTCTAATTATTCATCCAATTTCAATTTTTCAGAAGATTTCCATGGCAACTACCCAGAAATCAAAACAATCGAACATCTTTCGTAAATTATATACATATACTCAGTAATTAGCATAAACATTTAGTTGATTAATCACAAAAATATTAGCAAATGTCGAGATTTATAGCAAAGATAGTTGGATTATTCAGCAGTAGAACAATGGTGGGCATGGATAAAGCTGGGAATCGTTATTTTGCTAGAAATGAAGTTATTGATGGTGTCAGTAAGTGGGTTTTTCTTCCCCCTTTTGCAATTTCTTATGTTTTTCCGTTTCCGCCTCAGTCATTTGTTTACCTTTTATTTGGTTGTGAGTTGTGACGGGTATTTTTATCGAAGGTAAACGAATGATTGAGACGGAGGGAGTAGTTGTGTATTGTTGAATTTAATTATATTATGATCCATGGTTTATGACCGATTTGGCATCTGGGGTTGCGTTATTTCCTGCATTTCTCGTCGTCGTAGAATGTTAGAATGTGCGTTTTTAGGTATACAAATGATCGAGACGGAGAAATGTGCGTTGAACTTGAATACGTAGCCAGCATATCGTTAGTGATTAGTGAACCATCTTAAACTTGGCTGTTTATTTAAGCTTGTTTATTATCTTTCTCCATCTGTTATAACATCGAGGTTGAAATTTTAGCTGGTTAAGAAGATATTCCTTATGATTGACGGGTTTATTGGTTGATGATAAAAGGCAAATTCTCATTTAAGACGGGTATCTAGACTAGCTGATCTTCGTACTAGGTTCAAGTCTATGACCTCGTTTTGGCTTTGGGTGGATTGAATGATTTTGGGGAAAAGGGCGATGGAATTTCTCGAGTTTGGATAGCAAAATGGGTCGGAGGAAAGTGAACCATCTTAAGTTTGTGTGTTTATTTAAGCTTGTTTATTATCTCTCTCGCATCTGTTATAACATCGAGGTTGAAATTTTAGCTGGGTAAGAAGATATTCCTTATGATTGATGGGTTTATTGGTTGATGATAAAAGGCAAATTCTCATTTAAGACGGGTATCTAGACTAGCTGATCTTCGTACTAGGTTCAATCTATGACCTCGTTTCAGCTTTGGGTGGATTGAATGATTTTGGGGAAAAGGGTGGGGAGGGAAAAGGGGGATAGAATTTCTCGAGTTTGGATAGCAAAACGGGTCGGAGGAAAGTGAACCATCTTAAGTTTGTGTGTTTATTTAAGCTTGTTTATTATCTTTCTTGCATCGGTTATAACATTGAGGTTGAAATTGTAGTTGGGTAAGTAGATATTCCTTATGCTTGACGGGTTTATTGGTCGATGATGAAAGGCAGATTCTCATATGACCTCGTTTCGGCTTTGGGTGGATTGAATGATTTTGGGGAAACGGGTTGGGGGGGAAAGGGTTGGGAGGGAAAAGGGGGATAGAATTTCTCGAGTTTGAATAGCAAAATGGGTCGGAGGAAAGTGAACCATCTTAAGCTTGTGTGTTTATTTAAGCTTGTTTATTATCTTTCTTGCATCGGTTATAACATCGAGGTTGAAATTGTAGTTGGGTAAGTAGATATTCCTTATGCTTGACGGGTTTATTGGTCGATGATGAAAGGCAAATTCTCATATGACCTCGTTTCAGCTTTGGGTGGATTGAATGATTTTGGGGAAAAGAGTTGGGAGGGAAAAGGGGGATATAATTTCTCGAGTTGGATAGCAAAATGGGTCGGAGGAAAGTGGATGGGGGAGTGAAATGGAGGGATATAGCCTTATAGGTTCCGTAATGGCCATACAACTACATAATACGGAGTATAGCTTTTGATGGACTTACCAATGGTACCGATTTGGGATGCTTGATCTAAACAAAGCCTTTTCTGCTGTATCTGGAGATTGAAGGTCCTGTAGCAGTGTAGCTAGAGCTAGTTCCATATGACTAATCTCTTAGACCAGACGAGATTACAAGGTACTCATGATTCACATGGAGTACATAATATACACCGTAAGTTCATATGGTCTCAGCAGGATTTTTTTGGCACTGAGTTTTTGTCAGCAGGACAGTTTACTGGTGCTATCGCTTTAGGGTAAAAGTTAAAGCAGTTGGTTAACTGTTGTTGTTTGCAGTGCCGCCTTCACGTGTACTCTCAGTGGATTGAAGTTAGCTGATATGCTAGTACGGCGAATTTGACAATAACCATTGTCCAAACATGAGCCACAATTCACAAATAACTTCATAATGACGCGATTAAGTTTGACGCTAGGGTAGGGGTTCCTAGGTCATTATTCATTATTGATATTTTAATACCTTAGGCTTAGGTCGTTATATCTAGTCACATTGCCACAGATATGTATACCCTGTTAGACATATTCTATACAATTTTGATTGGTTTCTCATCGATTCTTCTTTCTTCTTGAATGAAATAGCGAAAGAGAAGAGGTGGGTGGCTTTTAAAGGAGAACAAGAGCCTACTTCAGTTCCAGGTAATTCGACGCTATCATCACTGTGATTGCGAGTTGAAGCTTTCTTCACATTGGTGAATATTTTATATTGATCCCTTTTTTTGGAAATTTCTTCTGCCACCTTTTGGGTCCATACAGAAAAAACTAGCTTGTGAATAGATAGAGAAAAGATGTTTGATTATGATGTCATAACTCATAATGCATCTCTCTTTTTTCCTTGGCCATGTTTGGAATTCTTAATAGAATGCTTAATTATGTGGTTGTCGCAGTTGAATGGATATGCTGGCTTAATGGGCAGCGCAAAAGACCCCCCACGGCAGAGGTATAATAGATCACTGTGCCACACCTTTTCATGGGTCGTCATTTCCTGATGCAGCATAATGCTTTTTTTTAAAATGACCTAAATTAGGAGTTCACATAAGGGTGGTAGTTTTGAGGATCATATTGCACTTTCTTAGTATGCCATATCATGGAGCTTTCTCTACATATACTGGAATGATTGGCTCTCATCTTCAGAAATCAGTTTGGACTTCGGAGAATACACTCAGTAATCTATGGCCTTATGCTTTCCGTTTTCTGTCTGTTGGCATATCCCGAAGCAAGAATGTGTACTATTGTAGAACTAGTTCTTCTGCCTAAACTTTTGATCCTCCGGCTCTTAACCTTTTTACTATAACTGGTTTCTTAAATGTTGGATGCCTTTCTAAAATATACTCTTGTAGGTCTTTCTAAATAAATCTACTGTTATGTTTTCCCCTTGCTTGTGATCCCGTAATGATACTTTTGATATCGTTGCTCGCTACTGCAGGAGATGGCGGATATGGAGGCAAGGCGCGAACTAGTCAGACAAAACGTAGCGCGTATGTTGCATTGTCGATTATTTTGTACCTCGTTTTGCTGTTGTGTTCACATTGGATTTCTTTTGAGTTTATGATATTCTCGGAAGATTCAGCTACATTATTTTCCTGTACAGTCTGAAATGCTATACTTGTCCCCTCTCTTACTTCCGAATCTTCACTTCTTTGGTCACACTCTTATTGAATCGCTAGACTGTTGGATATGTGTACGAGAATCCATATTCGGCCCTTACTAATCTGACACGTACCCAGAAGAGAGTGAAAAAAACGGAGAGAAGTTCGCATGACAAAGGTAGAGGTCAGAGAAGAGACCGTGTAGGAAACATCTTTTCTGATTGAGAAAAATGTTACGCTTTCTGTGCTACATCTCAAACATATTATGCCTTCTGTGTATGGCACGTTTATATGTTGTTGATTTAAGTGAAGAAACAATGACCCAGCCTTTCTCTTCTTTCTCCGCTTCTTTTTCTTCAGCCTGTAATGCTAATTGTGCTCTTGATTTTCCGTTATTTGGTTCTTGGGGAATACAGATTGACTAACTATCTCCTGTTCCCCTAGTTCAACATTAATGCATGCTTCTGGTTTTCACTTTTCTTCTCGTGGTTGGAGTATCATCGTATATTTTCAACTATCTTATTTAGATTCTAGGTTTTAGTTAGTTCTAACTTCTGGTAAATAATACTCTGTAGTCCCATGAAGCTGCTGCTAGCTTTATATCTAAATTTATCTGCGTAGAGTTTATTGGGGTTGCAGTTGTAAGTTGCTTGCAACACTATGTTACTCAGACTTGTTTAGAAGTATCCGACACGGGTACGTGTCCAAGCGTCGGACTCAGCTATTTTATTGAAAAATATGCATATTTTGGTCCAAAATGAGGTGTCCAAGTGTCATATCCATGTCCGAGTGTGGAGTGTTGGACACGGGTACGCGAGGAAATTAGAAGAGTCGAAGTAACATAACTTGCAAGTTCAGGAGCACTAATATTTAGACATGAGGAAAAAGTGCTCAGATCGACTCGGATCTCAAATTTTTGAATTTCTAGCTTTTTTGGTCCGTCTCGACAACACTCAGCGCTATTCCTATTGTTGTCATTTCCTCTTCTCGTCCCTCGTCTTGCGACAATATTGTACTCCCTTTGTTGATGCATAAACTTTTCTTGTTTCTATATTGAAGCATATATGAATAAACTTCTCATTTGGAACCTTTCTGTTTGTTATTTGTGGCCGCACCTTATTACATTCCTTATTTTTGTGCAAAATAAACTGGGAAGTTATTCACGGATAAATTACCTCTCGGTTTTCTGAAACCCCTGATATTACAATTTCGTCATACAGGTCTAAAGAGAGAAGAAGAAGAAAGAAGAGCTGTTAAAAAAAGCACACACCGTCACAAGATTCCAGGTAGGTGTCAGAAACGGCTATCTTGAATTCCATTTGTGGAATAAAATTGACAAGTTCTTTTTGGCAGATAAAGCTAGCGGCCCTGACTTGCAGAGCTTCCTTCAGCAAGTTCACTCAGAAGGTATTATCACCTTTAACTAAGAAAATTTCATCGATATGACATTCCCTGTTCCCAAAATAAGGCGAATCGACAAAATCCCTCGAACGACATGGAAAATTTAATTTTCATTAAGCCATAAAAAAAGGAAAATGTGTGACGGCTTCAAGTGTGGAGTCTTTTTGGAAACATGCTTGAATACGACTCTTCTAATTTCCTCACGTATCCGTGTCCGACACTTGACACTCCGACACCTCATTTTAAACCAAAATATGCATATTTTTCAATAAAATAGCGAGTCCGACACATGGACACGTACCCGTGTCGGATACTTCTAAACGAGTCTGAGTAACATAGCTTGAATTGTCATTTAAGGCTTAAAGCTTAATAAAAAAACCATGTTTTGAGACAAAATGTGTGACGAACTGACGACTTATATGACTTCTTTGTCGTTTACCAAAGAGTCAAAGCATGAAGTAATTTTGGTATTTTTGCAGGACCATCGTATCTCCAAAACTCCGAAACTGAACCTACCTTTTGTTTGTTGATCTAGGCATTATGTAATGTTATCTAAATGATATAATGCTTTTCTGACAGTCAATTTAATCTCCTTCCTTGCAGAGGATGCCCGTGACGAAACGTCTGTTTCAGCTGATAGTACGAGGTTGGTTGGTCGACTTGAATGTTATTCTAACTATGTTTTGTAGACAAAAGGCCATAGTACTAGGTTTTGTTGTTTACATATGACATCACTCAAATTCTAGAATAAGACGGTCTCACACTCTGAAAAGGTCCATTTTTATAATAAGTTTGCTCATTCAATACTAATAAATGAGTTTTCTTTTTATATAATGGGACCGTCTCACGGTGTGAAACCGTCTCACACAAGAGTTAGTGATGACATCATCTTCTTGAGATGCTATTATCTGCTGTAGCCTGTATGTTATAGATGACTAAATCTGCAATAAAAAAAGTTCTCGTAAGGAGTTATCATATGCAGCAGACATCTCACAGTGTTGATACAAAGAGTGTGTCACTATTCGAGTAGTCATCACCTAAGAGAAGCGCTAATTTCCTGAAAACTAATATTTTGTCTCCTTATCCCATCTTGCAAGCTTTAGCGCAATAGACCGCTTCCTCTTATAACTGTGCCGATTTTGCGATCAGCTTCATTTATTTTCTTTACTTGTTGATTCACGGTCGTATGGTGTTAATAGCTGTCAATTGTCGGATGCAAAGTATGCGAGGTACTAAATAGTCAGGTGCCCATCGGTAAGTTGCTTTCTGTTTGTTGATTGCTGGTGTCATTATGTGTTGATGGCATGGGTGGTATTATGGACGATAAATAGACCTGGCAAATGACTTGCAGGTTGATGCTGGTTAGGGACTATGTCACTTCGACACTTCATATGAGCTCACGTACCCGTGTGGGCCGTGTCCAACATCTATCCTTGGACACTTCATTTTAGACCAAAAACTTGACAATTTTTCATAAAATAGCCGTGTCCGACACTTGGATACGCACCCGTGTCCTACCCTTCAAGCCGAGTCGGAGTAACATAGGTTGGGGACCTGTGCGGGTTAGTTTTACTCGGATCATTTGAAGGTCGTTGGAGTAGGAGCTGGTGGTTTTAGGTCATCATGTTAATAAACTCATAAACTTAAGTCGTTAGGCCTGTTTTCAAATTAGTCTGTCATTTCGAAGCCACGTAGTTCTGAATCTGGTATTATTAGAACCAGCAATGTTCGCGTTAGCTACTATCAAAGGGTGGGTTCAAGGTAGGTCAGATCAACGTGTTAGTTTTTTAGGCTACTGCGTCATTTAGCAGGATATTTACGCCTCTATTGTTTTGATATCTCGATGTTTCAGGACAACAGAGCCTACAGGTTCAGGCCCGTCTTTCCAACCAGGAGTTTGGAAGCCACCATCATAGTGACGACCATTCCCGACAAACTCGAGAGAATATCAAACTTTTGGTTCATAGAGCGAGATATTGCTTGACGTTGGAAGCTCACAATTCGACAGAGTTACAACCTCGAGTTCTTCATTCTTGTGCCTTCAATCATTTCCCGCCAAGTTGACGAAGTAGATCCTCGTTTGTATTCATAGAAATCTTGGATATAGGCAGATAACCCGAATTTTGGTGCTTCCTCGAACCCCAAGACAGGTATAGCAAATGCACTTGTATAACTGTTTTTCCATGTTACTTCGATACTTTATTTTGGATACGGTGCTTGTCGACTTGTCGTGGTCGACAAGACATTTCATCGGGTAGCGCAACACTCCAATTTGATTTGCTATGAGTCAAAATGGAAAGATGAATGATCTTCTCATAGGTTTGGTTGTAAGAGACCAAATCTTTGTTTGGTTTGAATTAATCTTTTAGTTGCTCTATTTTGAAATAAAGAAAGTCATAAGTTTAATTGCTTTTTAGTGAAAGAAGGTAGAAGCCTTTGTTTGATAAATTCTTTGTCGAGCAATTTACCGCCTTCAAGAATGGTGACTATTGGTTAAAACTTGGGTAAAATCTCTAAGGAAATTCTGATTAATGTATTATGAAAAATAATCGCTAATTTTGTTCGGGGTTATAAGGCCTGAGATTATGTCTTCTAGTTTTTGGCTCTGTCGTCCCCCAAAAAGTTGGTTGACATCAGGGGTTTTACAATACGCACTAAAAATAGCGATTGCGTGGAAAATTCCTGGGAAATAATTTACTTTTGGACATTGTTATACTTTTGGAAAATGTTAGGAGGCCTTGGAGTGGCACATAAGTCTTGATACACCTTTTTCATGTGCTCATGTAAGACGTATCAATCATATATGTATGAGATGGTCGTATTAACTATGAGATAAAATGTCATTGAAGACGATCACGATTCGTCACGAGCTGAATACGGATAGTGTCCTTTTATAATATACAAGTGATGTTATCATAAGATGTCTCATTTCCCCTTACTTTTATTATCGTGAGAGATATTATCCGTCTTCAACTTCTGACAAATAGTGTTCTTCACCAGTAAGACTCGACAACCTTTTGTGTATCACATTTCATTGCATGTAGAGCCATGTAATTTGTGTGGTCTAAATTCATTCATATTTTTTTTCTTAATCTTTGTCTCAAAAGTAATAGATAACAATGGATCGAGCCGGGGGAATTGCCAATCCAATAAAATAGAAGAAAAATATCATTTTTTAGACATTGACAATTGTGATGAGTGATGACTCCTAAATGAAGTTTACATCAAATTTGGTCTTTTCAAAAATATGAGGGAATAAGTGGCATAAACAATAGGATCTTTTGGGAGGAGTGAAGGGCCGGGCAACCCGGATAAGTAACCCTACCACTTTATTTGTCCACATAAAGGGATCGGTCCACATTCAATATGCCATTTTGTTCTTCCAAAGGCTTCTTTTATGAAACCGTCTACATTGTGATGGTCACTATCTGTCCCAAACTGTAGATGAAATTGTCCCTTTCATAATAAAATAAGTGGAAGAGCAAATGAGACGGAAATGGAAGACTTTGTGAATAGTGTTATCTGCATATTATAAGAGGAACACTATCTGTCTGAAAACGGTGATGTATAATGTCCGTCGTTTATGTGATTTTGGGTTCTTTAATACTAGATGTAACCATCATATGCTCTTTTGTGATTCCTTAGGTAGGCCTTCCATCACTATACATGCTCTTTGATAAAGGTAGTACATAATTGGTATATATATAAAAATCATGGTTAGAAGTTGGAATAACATCAAGGTACCTACTCCTATAATTGAGTTTATCAAATCGACTTTGACCTAACTTGTGTTAACCGTCCTTTTTGCTTGCAACGGTCAGAAGTTTGTGACCTCTTATTTGTGCTTGTTTAAAGGTTAGGTATGTATTTGAACGTAGATACAGATGTAACTTTTTCACACGAAATAATCTATTTGCAGAAAACGAAAAACAAATCATCGAGTTTAAAGTTATGGTTGTTTAAGCGATAGATTATTGTGCTCGTTATTATGCCCATGTCTGGTAACATACACTTACGTAATGGACAACCAGCATACCCCAATTGGTAAATGACTAATGAATTAACTCTTTTGTAACATTAATCCTAATTAAAAAAAAAAGAACAAAATAACATCAAAGAAGGAATTTAATTATTAATAATGGACCATCAATGATTTAAATATCTGCTATATACTCGAGTTATCGTTTATAATTGAGTTTTTTTAAGGAGGTTGAAGAAGGCAATGGATTAACAATATAAAGAGGTAAAATCGTAACGATAATTAGGTTTGAAATTTTTAATTAAGAGTAGTCATATGAAAAATTTGAAATGAATAAAAATCGTACAAAAAAAAGTTCCATTAATTTAATATAGTGTAATATTCTTAGCTATTGATGTGTAGGTGTATTGTACTTAAATACTTAATATCTATTTAATATCATAATCTCTAGATGTCACTAATTAATTTAATATACTAGTTTTTAAATGAAAAATACTCCTACTAGTGTATAATACTATAATTGGTCTCATAACAGAATTTGTCATACACGTGTGAGGGCATGATGTATACATGAATAAATGTAGACGTGGAGACCATAAGGGTAAGATTATTGTCGGTTTTAATATAGATAAGACTTAGTCAAAATTACCACTAATCTACCAAAGTTTTACAAAGTTTGAAGTTGAGTCTTGGAAATATAAGACTCAACTTAAGATTTCGGTTGAGTCGTGACCTATGTGATGTAAAAAAATAGAGTATGAGATAACTCTGACGAATGTATAAAATTTGAGGTGAGTATGAATAATAAAAAATAATAAAGTTAGGGAAAAGCGGATTGACAGTCTTACGAGTAATCTCTTCTATGACAGATATACAAGCTTATGACGGTCAAATATCATTCGTGTAATCATATAAATAGATAAGATAACAGTAATAATACTTAAAAATTACAACTTGGCATTATTTACCTTAATACATCCTTCATTCAAATTCAAATTGTATACATAAGCAAAAAAATGACTAAAGTATCATTATAGACAACTTTTATTTACATAAAATGTCCTTAAATGGTCCGACATTAATCGACCATCACACATTTAAATTAATAAAAAAACATCTAACACACGTCCAATTATACGTTTAATAGTTTTTTAACATTTTTCTTAATATTTGTGTGAAAAACATATATATACACTTTGGATTTAAATGAAGGAAGTATCACATTTTAATCACTTTTTTTTTTATTAAATAAATGGTAATTTGGATATAAATAGATTAAAAAGAAATATCCATAATTGATACTAATAGAGAAGTACAGAGTATATTTTATTTAACCCGTCACAAAGAGTAGGCAGGTTGTGGGAACCACACGCCAGAAGTACACGAGGATTGGCACACATGTCGAAATCTGCGCATCATCTCTACTTTTAAAATGGAAAAGTCAAAATTTCCTTCATTTTCTTATTCTTACACACCTTTCTCTCCGCCCTTGATGTTTCCCGCCGATCACACTTTTACTCTTCTACCCTTCTTTACTTTTCTTTTGACGGGCCTCCCGGTTCTAAGACGGTCGTAATTCTTAAGCAGTTGTTTGATTGCATGTAATAATTCGTATAATTTAAGAAGTCGTAAAATATATAATGTTTAGAATTGATGTGAATTAGAAAGTATTGTTTAATTGTCATGTAGAAAGTTAAATTCATGTAGACATTCTAACCTATATAATACCTGCAAACGAGAGGTAATTGAGGTAACCAAATAAAAGGTCAATTTTGCAATTTACGTGAATTTAAATTTCTACGTTTTTTTAGTGGGTAACCAAACGCCCCTTTATAAATTAACTTTTTTTAAATAGGAATTTTAATTATAAATACATTTAAATTTAAATCAGTTGTGGATTACAAGTTACAACTCTTCTAAATGAGAATTTATATACTTTTAGTGTTTTCTAAAGCAAACACATATTTAATTATATATGCATTTTTTAGACTCGAATGAGTCTCGTGCTCTTTAATTGAATCCCTTCCCCATCATCTCAAACAAAACAAAGAACACTCTCATTGCAAACAATTTTTTTACTTCTAAAATTAAGACAGATGAAATAACAAAATATCGTAGCTAAAATCACAGCTAAAACCGCTTATTATATTTTAATTTATTTAGAAACTACTATGATAACTTTCTATCAAAAATTTGTCTAATCTAATCCGAAAAATGCCTGCAGTGCCAGTTTTGATATTTTTTCCGAAATGCCCGATATTTTTATTCGAATAACGTCAAGAGCCCATAACTCTTATTTACGAGTTCAGAAAGTGATACTTTTTTTTACAAATCGATATCTTTCCGAGGTCTACGATTTGATTTTTTTTTTTTCATATTTAGCTCTCGTGGCTAATAGTTAATACAGTAAATATCAAAGTTTTTTTAACCAAACAAATTTTGAGTGACCACATCTCTAGGTCACGCATTCCAAACTCGATAATTTTTTTTCGAGTAGTAGTTATCGAATAAACAATCAATTTGAAAAAAATCGCCATCTTCTGAACTCATAACCACGAGATATAATATAACCTTCATTTTAGAGTGACTTGTTGAAAAAGAAAAAAAGATACTTTCCATAATTACCCTAGGGTTTCTCCTCCCTTAACTTAAAACAAAAAAACAATTAATTTTAATTAATTAAAATTAATTAATAATTAATTTCCATTAAAAAAAGCCCAAAAACAAGACACTATATATAACCCACCACCTCCATTTCATAATTACCTTTCACACATTTCATTTCATTTCCGTTTTAATAAAAAACAAAGTCGTCGTCATGATAGTAACTAAATCATCTTCATCATCTACAACATCTCCGCTACTAAGAGCGGCACGACACCGTTTTGTCTCAACGATTTCTTCTCCGGCAATTACATCTCAACCGTCTATCAAATCTCCGTCTACCTCCGCCGTCAGATCTAGTAATCCGGTTACCGGTCACCGTAACTTGAGTTATTCTTCGGTTTTACGATCTACACGGTGTTCTTTTCCCCGGTGGAGTCATGGTGTTGACTGGCGATCTACGGTTACTCTTCGTTCTCAGTTAACCGCGTCTTCTCCGTCTCTTGTTGAACGTTTTCAACGCAATCTCGCTACCATGGGTATATACACACTTTTATTTGATTTTTCATTTTTTTAATGAATTTTGCGATTTTATGAATATTTTGACCGTTTAAATTATGCGATTGTATTAATCGTTTTGAATTAATTGATTTTTATTGTTTGACGAATTTTGCGATTTAATTGCGTTTTTTTTGAGATAAATTATGCGATTTGACATTTTATAATCGCTATAAATGAATATAATCTGCAGTTTTTTTTATTATAATTATTTGAATTAGATGATTTTGATTAACGAATGAATTATGTGTTTTAGTGACTTTTCCTCTTTTAATCTTTGTACTAATTGTTTAGCTGATTTTGATTTTGTGAATTTTGGTATAATCTGACCGTTTTTGGATTTAATTCTGTTATTCAAATTAGGTTTAATTGCATTTTTGTATATGAGTTATATTGTTGATAAGAGTATTTAATTGTCATCGAAAATGATTAAAATATACGGAGTATAGTTTAGTTAATTGTTAATTCTTTTTGCCGTGTATTAATTTTTGGAATTAAGTGACTTTGATTGTTGAATGAATTTTGAGATTTTATGTATAATTTGACCGTTCGTGGATTTAATTTGTGATTTGTATAGGTTTTAATTGCATTTTTGTGCGAGAATTTATTCGATTGATGATTTTATTATCGTTGAGATTGAATATATTCAGCTGCGATTGTTGGAATTAGTTGATTTTGATTGATTGTTGAATAATTTTGCGAGTTTATGTATTATTGGACCTGAATCACCTGATGTTGATTTGTTTTTGTTCTAGGTTTAGGTATAATTGTGCCTAATTTTGAGTTAATGTTTTTGTGTATAGCTTCGAGATTTTCTAAGCGAGAACGCAGCATTTTAGTTAGAAGTAGTTTGATATTGATTACGAGGATTGTTAGGTTTGTATGTTTGATGACGACGGGTTGACATTTTGAAGTGAATTAAATATATGGAATATGGTTTAGAGCTTGACGTAAAATTTAAAGTATAATCAATTGATTTTTTGCACCTTGTTGCGTGGTGGTGAAATCTAGTGTAGTGGATATGTTCCGTTTATTCCGATTCTCTAAGAAAATGTTCTATTATGAGGAATAACTTTGCTGAGTTGGTTACTCTCTGAGGATCGCTGAATGTGTTTCAAATCGTGGTCATATACCAGCAATCTCCACAAAGTTGATTTAACATGTATAGGTTCAAATTCAGAAACTCTGTTTGGACGATTTTGGTGTGTCGATTTTGCTTTTGTTTGATATCGTGGACTTGTTTGGGAATTTGGATTAAGTAATGCTTATAATGTAAAAAGAGGAATGCTGAATATGGTTGAGCATTTCTTCTCTAAAGTTGGGAATCAAATTGGCTTTTATTGAACTCATTTCTTTATGGCTTTCATGGTAGGAAATGGTAGTGGAATATAGTGCATTATTCTTTGGAGCTTTCGGCTTGTTACTATAGCTCATTGCCATTTGCGGCTGAGAAAATAATAGTAGTCTGATAAACTAATCGATGCACGTTTATGGGTGGATATTTTTCCAGCTTCTGAGAATCCTTTCAAGGGAATCTATACCAGTCTACCCAAACCCGGTGGCGGTGAATTCGGAAAGTACTACAGTCTAACTGCTCTTAATGATCCCAGGATCGGTATGTTCGGCTTAACACTCGTTATTTTTCTATGGTTCGCTATTTTATTTGGTTCATATACTGTGAATCTCATAGGCAACTCATGAAATTTGTTGTATTATTCTCAGACAAGCTGCCTTACTCTATTCGGATCTTGCTGGAGTCTGCTATTCGTAATTGTGATGGCTTCCAAGTCACGAAGGATGATGTTGAGAAAATCATTGACTGGGAGAACTCTGCACCAAAACTTGTTGAAATTCCCTTTAAGCCTGCCCGTGTTCTTTTACAGGTTTGCTGCTGATCTGCGCCTTACTGTAATGGATATGTTTTTTATTTATGCTATCTTCAACTTAATACCTAAACGTGCTTTTTTCACTACCAGGATTTCACTGGAGTACCGGCTGTCGTCGATTTGGCTGCAATGAGGGATGCTATGAATAATCTTAAGAACGATGCTAACAAGATCAATCCATTGGTTCCTGTGGACCTTGTCATTGACCACTCTGTACAAGTAGATGTTACTAGAACTGCGAATGCAGTTCAAGATAACATGGACCTTGAGTTTCAGAGGAATAAAGAGAGATTTGGCTTCCTTAAATGGGGGTCAACTGCTTTCCGTAACATGCTTGTTGTTCCTCCTGGTTCCGGTATTGTCCACCAGGTAATTGAAAACCCCATATTTTAGGCGTTTCTCTTGATTAAAATACCCTAAAGAAATGGGAATGTGGAGCTCCTTTACCTGTATTGCTCAGTTGGTGTAAACTTAAGCTTCTAGTAATTTCTTTTAACTGCAACTTGAATAATTTTGTCAGTATGTTTCCTCAGTTTGTACGAGTACGTGTAGCTTATTAACTCATTATCGTTTGTTTCTTGTAATGACAGGTTAATCTTGAGTATCTTGGACGGGTAGTCTTCAATACTGATGGACTTCTGTATCCTGACAGTGTTGTTGGTACCGATTCTCACACAACCATGATTGATGGTCTTGGAGTTGCTGGGTGGGGAGTTGGTGGAATTGAGGCCGAGGCAGCAATGCTTGGACAGGTGTGCTTTTAATATAGTTAATTCCCCACCTTCTGTTTCAAATTGTTTTTTTGTGCTGAAGTTTCAATATAGGATAAAAAGATGCTAAATCGATTTAGTGCTGAAGTTTGAATTTAGGATAAAATGCAAAATACCGTATAATAAGTAATAACTTATTTAACATGGTGAAGCTGGTCTTTTGTTGTGAATTGATAGCTGTATCAGGCTACAGGACAACATCACTAATATTTACCTATTTTGGAACAAAGTTTATAGCTCTCCAATGTATTCTTAAACTTTCATATTCGAGCTCATTAATTTAGTGTGATCTTAGTCATCATTTTACGTTCTGCTATTTCTTGTTTGTTTCTGTTTAGACATGCGACTCCAATTCATCCCGTGGAAACACAGGACTACAAGATATTGATTATTTTTTGTTGGCTGTCATTGTGTCATACGTCTTAAGTACAGCTGTTTTTAACTGATTTCAGTTGGCGGCCCTTGCAGATTAAAATTCTCTATTTAAAAGTTGCATTACTTTTCCATTCCCTTTCCCTCGTAATTTTCAGTGTTTGTCATCCGAAAATAGCCTTTATGTTGTTAATATGGTGGTAGGGCCTCGAGGCATTGGGGGATATTGTTGTTTGGGGGTAACTTCACGTGTCACTTGGTCTATACATTTTTATCTTAGTTGGGCATTTAGACTGAAATTTGATCTTGTATTTTATTGTGGCTGTGTGTTTTTGACCTGGCAGCCCATGAGTATGGTTTTACCGGGAGTTGTTGGATTCAAGATGAGTGGGAAATTGGCTGATGGCGTGACCGCAACAGATTTGGTCCTGACAGTGACACAGATGCTGAGGAAACATGGGGTTGTTGGCAAGTTTGTTGAGTTTTACGGTAAGTTTAGGACAGTCATATGAGTACCAACTCCATTCCTCACCCTCCACTAAGTCCTATGGATTAAAGTTTGTGCTGTTCTTCATGCGTGCAGGTCAGGGAATGAGTCAGCTATCACTTGCTGATAGGGCCACAATTGCAAATATGTCACCTGAATATGGAGCAACTATGGGATTTTTTCCCGTTGATAAGGTTACTCTCGAGTACCTTAAATTGACGGGAAGAAGCGACGAGACTGTGAGTTATTTTGCTCCTTCCACTTCCTTTTCTCCCCAGCATGTTTTTGCAGTCTTTCTTTCTCTGTCTTCCTTGTCAATCTTAGTAAATCGTCATAAATTTGGACCTCAACTATGCACTTGTTTAATTACAGGTATCAATGATTGAGCACTACTTGCGAGCGAACAACATGTTCGTTGACTACAATGAGGTAGAAATTTATTATTGACGCAACAACTTACGCATTCTGTTGTAGTGTTTGTTGCTTGGTTTAATGAGTAAGTGCTTTTCTTCCAGCCTCAACAAGACCGAGCGTATTCTTCGTATCTAGAGTTGGATCTATCGGAGGTTGTACCATGTATATCAGGACCCAAACGGTATGCTTACGCTACCTTAATTGGATGTGCCTTTATTCCTTTAATCTTATTTTTCAACTGATACCGATTCATAAGTCTCAAAATCACTTGTGTATTTCCAGGCCACATGACCGTGTTGCTTTGAAGGAAATGAAGGCCGACTGGCATGGATGTCTTGACAATAAAGTTGGTTTTAAGGTAAATACTGTGTTTCTGTTTTGTGAATTTTATTATTTTATTCTCTTCTGCATTTGGTGTGACATTTTTTTTTATGCAGGGTTTTGCCATCCCAAAAGAAGATCAGAGTAAGGTTGCTAAGTTTTCATTCAACGGGCAGCCTGCTGAGTTGAAGCATGGAAGTGTTGTCATCGCTGCTATTACTAGTTGCACCAACACATCCAACCCTAGTGTCATGTTGGGTGCTGCTTTGGTTGCCAAGAAAGCATGCGACTTGGGTTTAGAGGTTAGTATGTTATGTTCACTCTGTACTATCAGTCTTTTCTTTGCCTTGAAAGTCTCTCTTTGTTTTTTCACAAATTCTCATTTGTGACGGTCGATATCCGTCACAAGCTTGTGACGGGTCAAATAAAACCCACATGGGAAGGTAAAGACAAATTATTTCAGATTCCCCATACATCCTACTTTTTGTCTTATTTATTTCAATTGGAGATTCTTGATCCGTCACAAGCTTGTGACAGATTATCCGTCACAAGTAAGACCTACTGTTGTTTTTTAAGCTGTTCCTACTTCCATGGGTGTTTTGTCGACTTTCTTTACTGGTACCGCTATTTTTAATACAGATGTTTCTGGGCCCAACAATAGGTCTTCTACAATTTGTTGTAGATTGAGTTTTTTTTTTTTTTTTTCCGTTTAGACTTCAAACTGAATTGTCTTTATTTGTTCATCAGGTCAAACCCTGGGTTAAAACCAGCCTGGCTCCCGGTTCTGGAGTTGTCACAAAATACCTGGAAAAGAGGTATTTGCTTCCCTCTATAATGTATAGAATCATACAAGACTAATTGTAGTGTAGTAGTTTAGCAGTGATAGTGTATTGAACACAAAAGCGTCTTGCTTGGGCCAGATACTATAGAATATGGATAGTACCACTTGCATTTTGTGAGAAGGATACTATCCGTCACGGATAGTGCCCGTCTTCAATGAGAATTTGTGCTGAATCAAATATCTGATTTTTTGGTTGCCTGCTAACAGTGGCCTGCAGAAGTACTTGGATCAGCAGGGATTCGCGCATGTTGGTTATGGCTGCACAACATGCATTGGAAACTCTGGTGATCTCGAAGAATCAGTATCTGCTGCTATTACAAAAAATGGTACGTCTCTGTCAAGCTTATGTGTCAGCTTGTTATGCTAGTGGTTATCTTTATTGCATGGAGTCCTTACATACATGTACCGAACTCTTTTTGCTGTTTTCTCAATTGTAAACAAGTACCCACCTCTGCTTTATCCCGTGTCTGGGACAGTGTCTGATTTTTGGTTGTGTGGCGTGAGTTTATTGTATTTGCTTTAAATGGTTGCAATTTTGTTGATGTGTACTTCAAATTGAATGTCATTTTGCAAACTCTCATAATAAAAACCGTTTTGTCTAGAGAATAGTAGGCCTAAAATCCATGGAGTAATCATGAATTTGTGTGGTTGTCAAAAGATGAAGCATGCTATGAAACGGAACCACTAGAAGGGATGGGCCGATTGGCCATATTTTACTATGCCCTTTATATGTGTAACACTTGACCTTTAACGACAGCAGTAATTATCCATATCCTTACGTTTCCGTTGTTTTTATCTGTAGACATAGTTGCCGCAGCTGTGCTCTCAGGTAACCGTAATTTCGAAGGACGTGTTCATGCACTGACACGTGCCAACTATCTCGCGTCCCCTCCATTGGTTGTTGCCTATGCACTTGCTGGAACTGTAAGTATTTAGTGCAAACGTTTATTATGCATTGCTTCTTATATGTATGGCTATAGGTGGTGATTACTTGGTTTTATTTTGTTAGTTATTTCGCATAAGTTGTATTGATTCAGTTGTCCTCTGTATGAGCGAAGAACCGAAGAATACCTGATCATTGAACACTACTATCCTTGTGCTAAAGTACTGTTACGGCAAATTATCAGCTGGTTTGAGTTTACTTGCTAAGATTCCACAAATTTCACGTGTTTTGGGATATTTCCCACTTTAGTGAAGTGTAATAAAACCAAAAATTCGTCCAAATAGCAAACACTTTATGAAAAAGTACGGTATTATTTCTTTTTTTAGGTAAAATTATGTGAAGATTCATCTTAATGTTCATTTTGACGTTGATTTCCGCATCTTTTTCATTTAATTTTAATTTTCAATGACAAGCATCTCAATTAAGTTTTTGTATCTAGGTTTTTCCTTTTTTCCCCGACTCAAAATGAATGTTATTCTATTATAATCTTGGTACTTCATTTGACCACGATAATGCCACATGCAGGTTGACATCGACTTTGAGACGGAGCCTATTGGCACAGGAAAGGATGGCAAGAGTGTGTACTTCCGAGATATCTGGCCTAGTAATGAAGAGATAGCGCAGGTAATTAGGCTCAAGTTATATCTATGCCTTTCTTTTCAACACGGAATTTTCAAATAATAATACCTTCCCTTTCTAGGTCGTTCAATCGAGTGTATTACCAGACATGTTCAAGAGTACATACGAAGCAATCACCACAGGTAACCCGATGTGGAACTCCCTTCAAGTTCCTGAAGGCACTCTTTACCAATGGGATCCAAAATCAACATATATTCACGATCCCCCGTATTTCAAGAACATGAGCTTGGACCCACCTGGTCCTCATGGAGTTAAAGATGCCTACTGTCTTCTCAACTTCGGTGACAGTATCACCACTGACCACATCTCTCCCGCCGGAAGCATCCAAAAGGATAGTCCTGCTGCCAAATATCTCATGGAACGTGGAGTTGATCGCAAAGATTTCAACTCATATGGTAGCCGTAGGGGTAATGATGAGATCATGGCTAGAGGTACCTTTGCAAATATCCGTATCGTTAACAAGCTATTGAACGGAGAAGTCGGACCAAAAACCCTCCACATTCCCACTGGGGAGAAGCTTTATGTGTTCGATGCGGCTATGGTAAGCTACAATGTTCTTGATTTACTGCATTCACCTTTGGTGGGAGACGGGGGAGTAATAATTCTGAAATATAGTCTTATAAAGACAAGGATTCCATAGTCGCTACGATTAGGGGTGAATAAAAAGTGGCCCGGGCCGGTAAACCGGACAGGTCTGGTCCGGTTTGGATCGTTGACACCCCTAGCTACGATTATACCACCTGCTCGCGGCCTTGGTTTCTTGTCTGAAAGCAATTCATAATAATTAAAGTGATGGAGTTATATAAAACGCGTTAGTGATATTGATTATATTTCTACCAAATGCAGAGATACAAGGAGGCTGGACAAGAAACGATTATCATTGCCGGGGCAGAGTATGGAAGTGGAAGCTCTCGTGATTGGGCTGCCAAGGGACCAATGTTGCAGGTAACCGAATACTCCATTCCGTGTTTTTCTGAAACTCACGGTCTGAGTTAATTCGCACAGGAAATAATATAACCCAATCCTGTATTCAGGGCGTAAAAGCTGTGATAGCAAAAAGCTTTGAGAGAATCCACCGTAGCAACCTCGTTGGTATGGGCGTCATTCCTCTTTGTTTCAAGGCTGGTGAAGATGCCGACACTCTTGGCTTGACTGGTCACGAGCGATACACCATCGATCTTCCTTCCACAGTAAGTGAACTCAGACCTGGTCAAGATGTCACTGTCACAACCGACTCTGGAAAGTCCTTCACCTGTACCGTGCGCTTCGACACCGAGGTACTTTACGACTCTCATCAATTCATTCATTCATTTAAATTCCAATCCTTTAAATATAGGGACTTGCTAAATCCCGCACGGTATAATCCTGCACAATTATTCCCGTTATACCGAACATGCCCCTCTCATTTCTCAGCCTTGTTAACAAGAGAGGGAGAAAAAAAAGGAAAAAGAGAAAATCAGAAAGAAACCACAACTGCCATCGTTGTCGACCAACTCCTTCGACCACCCTCCCGGCGCCACTGACCATCCCTCCACAACCCCATCCTCGCGTCGACCTTCCCTCCAGAGTTTGACCCCTGCCGACGACCCGTCCTTGCTACCATCGCCGCGTCGACAACCCCCTCCCCTCGCCTACAACCTGCAACAACCATATTCGGCGACACATGTGTGCCTAACAGCTGACACTACTACTCGACGCCGCCCTCTGAGCATCCTACTCCGGCCTGACGACCCCATACCCACCCCTTCAACAACCTAATTCAATTCAACCCTAATTGTTGATAAAATAGTGCAAGGGGAGGGATAAGGATGGTCGACAATTTATAACGATTTTATCTCGATATGTGTGGTCGACGGCGAAGGTGGTCGTCGAGTTTGGGAGATGGGTGGTCGATGCTAGGGGATGGGAGGAGAACGCGGGGGCATGGATGGTTGGGGGATGGTCAGGACTTGAAAGAGTTTTTGTTCATTTTTATTTTTTTTAATTTCTTTTATATGAAGGCCACTAATGGAATAATAGTGAAAAATGTGTGGGATATGAGTAAAAGTGTGTGCGGGATTTAGCAATTACGTAAGTTAGTACAATACCGTCTCATACATCCGTAGTTTGCTTTTTTTGATCGGGTTCACTTATATGCTACCTCGCTATGCGTTAACAGGTGGAACTTGCATACTTCGACCATGGTGGTATTCTTCCATACGTCATTCGCCAACTCATGAAGCAGTAAACTCTTCGATCCTTTTCTCCATAGATTGTTAAATTTCGGGATTATTTACGGCCAACAGCTTCCCACTTTTGGCGGTTTCCAAATTTTCTGGGTGTCGTATAATGTGGACGGACACGGACTACTACGTGTTCTTTCGTGTAAGGTCTGAACAAGAGAGCTTTGTAATAAAAAGTTCGAGAGTATAAAACTGTTTTCCCTACCCCTTTTGAAGAGGGGGTTCAAGAGCATTTCATTCTGCCTTCTTTTTGTTAATAATTGTTGATTTTAGGAAGAGCATATTTTTAGGTTCTAATTCCGTAATTCATATCCGAATTCATAATGTTAAAAACTTACATTTTATTGAAGAGGATCAAGTTTATGTTTTCAGTCATCTTAAATGATTTTATTTACCGGTTGTCGTTTGTAATCGTATAATATTCGTGTAGAAGTAAACTGCGTAAATCTGGGTAAATTGTCCGCATATACTAGGTTCGTAGGATCTTATCATTCAATTTGATTGTAATTGCCCGATTCTACTCTCATCAATCAAAAATTAGGTTTTGATTCCGATAACATTTTATTTGGTAATGAGGGAATTGGGTGCGCACTCGGTAAACCACCCGAGATGACAGACTCGGAGTTTATAAGATATGAACTCAGGTCAAGATTGCTTTACAAAATGGGGGATAACATTGGTTATATAAGTGTTTGTTGAATTAGTAAGTCTTGCTTGTGACGGGTTATTATTTGTGACGGATATTTTGTGAGGTAAAATGGATATAAAATGAGTTAGTGGAGAAAGGGGACCACATGAATAGTGTTATAGAGAGAGAAAAAGTGGGTATTTTGTGAGAGAAAACGGTATCCGTCACAAGCTTGCGACGGATAGTGCCGTTGCAAATAAGAATTTGTGTTGTTGAATTGTTCCGAGTCGAATTTAATTTACTAAAAAGGTGGCATAATTTTGAAACCCTTTACAGATTGTCATGTTCGAGTAGCATTGCGTAATATATAAGCATCATGTGTGAATTATTCTTTTACGCAATGTTGTTCTATTGTCTCCTCCTCGTCATCCACACTGCTATCGTTAAGTCTCTTTTAAGTCGACATTATTCTTGTTATACTTAAAATGTGTCAAGTATTCCCTCTGAGTTTACATGATTGTTCCTATTTCCCTTTTGGTGCGAGTTTAGTGATTGTTCCTATTTCCTTTTTTAGTAACTTTTTTGTGGTCTAAAATGAATAGGGTGTGGGGTAGGGTGTTTTGTGTGGTTTAGAATGATTTTCTTATTTTTTAGGTATAAAGCAAAAGAAACAATCATGGAAACTCAGAGGGAGTATATGTTAGTTGCGTATAAAAGAGCACACAAAGAAAAATAATATATTTATTTTATTACTGATATCTGATCTACTTTAGGCTTAAAATAGATGATGTCGTCTTAAACCAGTAATCTATTATTGTTGTCCCCACAAATTAGTGCATTTTGATCAACTTTGGTTGAATTTAGATTCCAATTGGTGGCATATTGGTATTTTACAACCTAAAAGTGACATTCAATACGAGTATACGACCATTCTTTGGTCAGCTTTGTGATGAGATATACTTATGTGCTCAATTGGTAAATAAAGATCTAAATTAGGTTATGAGTATTACCTTGTTGATAATATATAAGCTAATAAAATATTCGCATCCACATCTTCAATTATTATGTATGTAGATTATATTTTTTGGACTCAATTTCAGCTCAGTTTGGTTCAGCTAATCTTTTAACAAACTGACTCTGGCGACATGTTCTTTCTAACATAATTTCAACTTATTTTGGTTCAACTTTATTCACTTAAGCTGATTTTCACAAATTAACTCTTGGGTTTAACTTGAGTTCAACTCTTTTCATCCAAAAAGAATGGGACCCTAATTTAATTCAGCTTCAATAAATTCATTTTAGCTCCGTTCAGCTAAAAAAAAACAGAGTCTCTAAAAGTACGATCTCTAAAAATACAGAGCTCAAATAACTAAAAGACATTTATCGTAATGCTTTGAATCTACGCATCAGCAAAAAAAACATTCCTTTTATACACCCCCACAATTATATTCGGACTAAAAGTACGATCTCTAAAAATACAGAGCTCAAATAACTAAAAGACATTTATCGTAATGCAATCTACGCATCAGAAAAAAAAAAAAACATTCCTTTTATACACCCCCACAATTATATTCGGAAAATCTTAGTTACCAAATTTGATACATAATGAATTAATGATCATCACAAAAAATTAATGACGTATTATTTTTTCCAAATTACAAAGTAATCGCCTCACGAACTACGTCAACATGTTACAACCGAAACACAAATTTTCATTTATGGAGGATATATCCGTCACAAATTTACGACGAATATTACGCATATTAGATAGATAAAACAAAAGTAAACTGCTTTATCTTATCTATCTATATTCGTATTATTCGACCCGTCACAAACTTATGATGGATATACCCGTTACAAATTAGACTTACCGAAAATCTAAACCGTCCAAGCCAAGTAGATCTCCCACCGTCAATATGTTAGCTGGCATATCACGTTTTCTCGTATCCAATCAAAAGTTAACCATGGTTACTTCTCTAACTTAACCATAGTTAAATCTTTTTGTGGACTAAAATATTCTTTAAATAAATAAATTAAATAAACCGACCTAGAATATTTCATTTCTCTATATATACCACATTTAACCTTGGTCATTACTCATTCTTCATTTTAACGTATATTTCCTCAAACAAAGCTTTCTCTACAAGGTAACTTACTTTCCCTAATTTCCGTATTACGAATTCTTATTTAAGATCGTCTTATATTGTTCAGTTCATCTTATGCAAAATTGATTTTATTTTCATAATTTCAGTGGTAGAAACGCGCATGGAATTGAACTCGGAAAATTTTTATTTGAAAAAAATAAATGTTGCGAACGCCGAACAAATTGCGGTTACCCAATATACATGAATTTGAAGTTATCGTGAATTGCAATTCCTCCATAATCATGTGTTTTACGATTTACTAAGCGATACGAATTCCTATATGCAACCAAATCGTCGACTGTTTATTATTTGATGTTAGATTAATTTCATGCTGTTTTGTTGAAAGTTGATTAGGTAATGTTATTAATTTAAATTAGAATTATGTTATTTGTTAGACGTAAATTTCATGATCATGAATGTTTTTTTTAATGACGAGAGAATCTGTAGTCGCTAATAATCCGCTATTGTTTGATTAATTGATGATCATGGATTATTGAATATTGATTGTTGGTAGATGGTTGAAATACTTTGATTTTGATTACGAGTAGATAACGATTCCCTCCGTCTTTGTTATTTGTTCATTATTAGTCTTTCATTAATTTACGGGTAAGGCCGCTTTACACCACTATAACAAGAGAATGATAATTTAGCTACTAATTTAGCAAACGACTAAAAATCAGTCGCTAAATATATAATTTAGCGACTAAATTTGAGAGAAAAAATATATTTAGTCTCTACCTAAAAGACCAAACTAATATGGTATCACAAATATTTGTGATCGATTGATTATTGATTGTTTTGAGTTGGGTATTTGGTGTGGTGTTGGTTGTACGTCCACCTTAAATGAGTGGTGGAGCGAGGGGTGCTAGCAGTGGGTCATCATTCGTCAACCTGCTAAAGTTTGAAATTTTTGAAAATAAATTTTAGTTAAAATTTTCGTGGTGGAGCGAGGGTGCTAGCAGCGGGTCAACCTGCTAAAGTTTGAAGTTTTCGAAATTTTTAGTTAAAATTTCTGAATTTTTTAGGCGGTCTATAGTATATTTTTAGTTAAAATTTCTGAACTTTTTAGGCGGTCTATAGTATATTTTTAGTTAAAATTTCCGAATTTTTTAGGCGGTCTATAGTATATTTTTAGTTAAAATTTCTGAATTTTTTAGGCGGTCTATAGTATATTTTTAGTTAAAATTTCCGAATTTTTTAGGCGGTCTATAGTATATTTTTAGTTAAAATTTCCGAATTTTTTAGGCGGTCTAGTATATTTTTAGTTAAAATTTCCGAATTTTTTAGGCGGTCTATAGTATATTTTTACTTAAAATTTCCGAATTTTTTAGGCGGTCTATAGTATATTTTTAGTTAAAATTTCTGAATTTTTTAGGCCGTCTATAGTATTACAATTAAAATCCTGCTTCGCTGCTGCGTAACACAAAGCAAATTATCATGGTTTAAGATTGATTTTTTATTGAATTTGATTGCAATTATTTTTCCACGAATTTAGTTAATAAATTCGTTTTAAGAAAAATATGTATAGTTAAAATTTTAGGAAAATAACACGGTATTATAGATGGAATATTACTATAACGGGTTTATTTTAATCGTTTTTTATGAATTTGTAATCAATTAATTTTGATTTCTTTTCCCATGTCTCAAGAGTTATTACTAATATTCCCAAACATTGTGTAATAACACGGTATTATAGATGGAATATTACTATAACGGGTTTATTTTAATCGTTTTTTATAAATTCGTAATCAGTTAATTTTGATTTCTTCTCCGATGTCTAAGAGTTATTACTAATATTCCCGAACATTGTGTAATAATAAGAAGGTATTATAGATGGAATTTTATTTTGATCGGGTTTTATAACTTCGTATTCAGTTAATTTTGATTTCTTTTCCGATGTCTTCAGAGTTATTGCTATTATTCCCGAACATTGTATAATAACACGGTAATATAGATAGAATATTACTATAACGGTTTTATTTTGATCAGTTAATTTTGATTTCTTCTCCGATGTCCAAGAGTTATTACTAATAATATTCCCGAACATTGTGTAATTGCAGTTCTACAAAGCGATTTCCAGCCCGATTTCAAGTCCCGAACAAACAAGTTACATGAGTGATTTCGACATCCAGATACCTGCAGCTCTTGACCCGTTCGCAGACGACCAGTTAGAGGCTCCTGGAACAAAGGAATATGTTCATATCCGAATCCAACAGAGGAACGGAAAGAAAAGTCTGACGACGGTTCAAGGATTGAAGAAAGATTATAGCTACGAGAAAATACTCAAGGACCTTAAGAAGGAGTTCTGCTGTAACGGCAATGTCGTTCAGGATAAGGAACTAGGGAAGGTTATTCAACTTCAAGGCGATCAACGTAAAAAGGTCGCCAATTTCCTCGTTCAGGCTGGTCTTACCAAGAAAGATCAGATTAAGATTCATGGTTTTTAAGCTCTGTATTTTTGCCAAATTGTTCGAGTTTGTTTGAATTCGGTTTGGTTTTGTGTCGTGACTCGTGTTTGATTCATGTGTCCGGTTTATGGGCATTGTTATGTTGTGGTTCGGGTTTGTGAAGTTTGGTGATAATAAAAGTGGTTGTGTTCTTGTTATGTTTTCGGGTTTGGGTTCTGTTTTGTGTCGTTTATTCTACGTCTATAACGATCATGGACTGATGATCGACATGGACGTATGTTGAAACCGTCTAGCAATCTGATCGGAAATGTAAAATCTGTATCTGCCGGATCTGAATTGTACAGCCTGAGAATCCCGGCATCAAAAATAAAGTATTTGTCGTACAGGGAGAGCGTATTTGAGACAAAATGAGGAGACATTGGAAACAAAATTATGACGCGGGATGAATAATGAAAATTTTGACGGTTTCAAAGGATGATTCATGTCAGCCGACCCCAAAACTGCAAAACATGTTGGGACTAAGGCTCTGATGTTGTTGTTGTTGTTGTTGTTGTTGTTGATGAATAATGAAAATTTGATCTAACACGATTATACAACCTGAATCGATATGACTTGTAAGTTGTAACCATTTTGCGGTCACCCGACTCAGGTCTTTAGATCGGGAAGAAACTGGCCTGATAACAATTAACAACACATCCGAAACAAGCCAAAAGCCAAATAAAACGACAGTCGTTTTATCAAATTTACCAACTTTACGAGATCTTTGATTTGGAAAAAAAAAATCAAAATTCTGAACTTGTGGTAAGAATTACGGTCAACTAAATTGACGGCGTTTGTGATATCTTTGATTTGAAAAAAATCACCACTTTTAGAACTTCTGATCGTGGGTGATGGTCAGTCAAAGCCATTTTTGTTAAAAATGAGGTTATCAAGTAAAAAAAAAAAAAAAATACGCGCCACCAAGTAGAATATCCCAAAAGGTAATCAATATCAATATTTAATATAATTTAATGAATAAAAAAAAGTCCGGATTGTATTAGTTATATTGTTGCAAACGATTTTGTTGCGATGTTTACAAAAAATATATAGTTTAATCCTAATAATATTAGGAAATAAGAACCGATTAAATATAGAAATTAATTACTCTCGATTCCATATTAGGAAATAAGTTAAAACCGATTAAATATAGAAATTAATTACTTTCTCGATCCCATATTAGGAAATCCTAAACCGAACCTATTAAAACCTTAAACGTTACTCAATTGATCATAAAAGTTTAAAACACGTTCATCCTCTAATCTCTACAAGGTACGGACTTTCTTCCCTTTTTCCTTATTCGGTCGTAAAATATCCGTCTCTATTATATTACGTCCCTTTCTTATTACGGTCCACGAAGTATTATTTTTCCGTATTTGATAAAACATACAATCGGTTTTGTAAACGTGACTAGAGTCTAGACTGATTAAAATTTTACGTGACGTACAGTTCTCGACAAACAAATTACATGACTGATTTCGACATCCAGCTACCCGCCACAGTCGACCCATTCGCAGAGAACCAGTTAGGGGACGCTGGAACTATCGAGTATGTTCATATTTGGATTCGACAAAGGAACGGAAAGAAAAGCGTGACAACGGTACAAGGACTAAGAGAAAGTTATAGCTACGAGAAAATACTTAAGGACGTTAAGAAAACGTTTTGTTGTAACGGTAATGTGGTTCAGGATAAGGAACTAGGGAAGGTTATTCAACTCCAAGGCGATCAGCGCAAGAAGATCACGGATTTCCTTGTTCAAGCTCGTCTCGTTGAGAAAGGAGAGATTAAGATTCATGGTTTTTAAGCGTTGTATTTAGTTAAATATTCGAGTTTTGAACTGGTTTTGATTTCGTGTTTTGTTTATTCATGTCCGACTTTTTGTAATAAAATTGTTCGTGTTTTTGGTGATCGGAAATCTGAATGTTGTTTTCTGGTGTTTAACTTGACTAGGGCTGTTAATAAGACAAGACAGCTCGCGAGCAGCTCGAGATCGGCTCAGTCAAAGCTCGGCTCGTGTGAGCTCGACTCGAGCTCGGGCTCGGCTTGAGAGCTTAACGAGTCAAGCCGAGCAAAGGCTTGCTTGACTCGAAAAACTCGCGAGCTGCTCGAACATTTGAGATAACATTTGAGCTCGAGTTTACTGACCTGTGATCGTGATCGACTAAAACTCGAATGTGACAGACTAAAACTCGAATACAGTCAATCAGACTGACGCTCCTGCATTTGCTTATTTAAAGGCTGATTATCGTATCAGAAACTCTTCTCGTTCTGCAACATACTGAGCGTATGGTAGCAGCGACGACTCTGAAGAGGAACCTGTATTCAAGTAGCATTGATGGCGCTAATCAAGTTTTACGGAGTACAACAAGAAAAATCATCGAAAAACATCATTAAAAAAGTTACGGCCACAGCAAGATACCAGAATATGCACAAACGTTCACGAGGAAAATACTCGACTGGTAAACCATGTCATCTCGTAACTACATAGTACATACACAAGCTCACTAGATTAGCTTGGCACTGGGATTCTGGGTTCCGTTTCTCATCATCGCCACAAATTCATCAAAATTTATTTTTCCGTCCTGCAAGTACGTTGAAATAGATTTAGCATTATGCATTTTATCAGCGAGGCTACGCTATTGAGAGCCGTATCTTACATTGTCGGTATCCACTTCGGCCAATATCTCCTTGATGCAATTGTCATCGGCAATCCCGTACTCTCTCATTGCTGTTTCCAGCTCGTCTGTCGTGATAAATCTGCAACAGTTGATGGTAAAGTAAATCAGAAACTATAGGTTCAATGTCAAAAACATCGTCCTCGTGTGGCTGTCATGTACTGCAACTCCCGACGCAAATTATCATTATCAATATCGTAAAATACCCTCTTGGAGTACTGCTGCATATGGACCTCGCCAGCTCGCTGTAGGGCGTAGCCGTAGGGGTGTTCATTCGCGGTTCGGTTCACCGAAACGCATATTTAATTCAGTTCACAGACGGTTCGGTTTGGCAAAACACAGAACCTAAACCGCACCGTTCCTAAACGGTTCGGTTACCTATAAACATGCAAAATATACTTTTTCTTTAGTTTTCGATAATTTTATCTAATAGTTTAATTAAATTTTTAATATTTAATTATACTCAACAATAAAGTTAATTAGTAAAACTTTAATATTAATCATTTTAACCATTTTTGAATTTGGAAACACATTTTAATTAAACAAATGAACAATTTTTTATATACTATTATAATTTTTGGCTTACTTTTTGTGAACGATTCGATTCGCGGTTAACCTCTTTTTTAAAATTGCGAACCTCAACCGAACCGTGTCCATGATATATTTAACGGTTCGGTTCACCGAACCGCTTTGTCAGAACGGTTCGGTTAATCGAACCTTAAAAATGTACGGTTTTCGGTTTTTCGGTTCGGTTATTGCGGTTCGGTTTATTATGAACACCCCGGCATCAAATGAGGCATTAGGGTAAAAGATTGTTGTATGATCATATTCGCATCCATTCATTAGAACGGTTCTCCGACCCCAACATTCTTAAAGGGATAACGGAAAGCGTAGATTCCAAGGAGAGTAAGCGCCTTACCCGCTATTATCTTTGTCGAAGTACTGAAATGCTTTGTAAAGCTGATCGTCTTTTTCAAGCCTGTATCGATGCATTGTGGCTGTAACAAACTCCATATAATCTATTGATCCGCTTCCATCTTGATCAGCCTGAAAGCACACAAATTATTTGAATTTAGTTGGAAACCCGAAACCCGCTTCAAGAACGACTACTTTATTCACGTAAACTTGAAATAAAAGTCCCGTACAGCGTCCATGAGTGCCTTCACTTCAGTTTCTGAAAGCTTCGATCCAAGTCTAGCCAAACCCGTCTTCAATTCTTCATAAGTTATTGTCCCGCTACCGTCAGTGTCCATGTTTTCGAACATTTGTTTTAGCCCTTGGATTTCATCATCTGGAAGACTTTCAGCAATTACCTGTTTCCCAACAATAAAACCTCATTCGTTAACGTACTTTACCACCCTCGATACCGTCTTATCCCGACTCCAAAGCTCTCAGCACTAGTATACGGATTTCATATTTGTACATACCTTAAGTGCCAGCTTCTTGAGCTTGTTCATAACTCTTAACTGCTTCATCCTAGTGAGCACAGCACCGTCTATTGGATGGTCCGGCGCTTCACCTTCTCTGAGCCATGGATGCTCTATTTCATGTTAGATTGGCAGTAGTCAGCTAGGTAGCACCAAAACGGACACGGACAGGGACAGGGACACGGACACGTGACACGGCATCCCATGGAATTTAGGACACGGGACACGGCATTTAAATATAATAAAATATATATTTTATGGTCATAAATAACGTATAATTTTATTTTTATCATGTATTTGAAGTAAAATCTAAACAAGTAAAGGTAAAATTCGACCTTTATTATAACTAATTCTCATTTTTTCACCCAAACTCATCTTCTAATCGATCTTTTTTAAAATATTATTCCTCGTCAAAATTATAATATGTTTAACCATGTATCCAACGAGTGTCGGGTGTCCGAGTGTCGGACATGGGACGGCTAATTAGGAAAAGTGTCTGTGCTACCTAGGCAGTCAGTTACACTACAATAATCGTGTCACTGACGAATACAAACACTTTTTGGCAGGATCAATGTTTAGTGGGTCGTGACTCGTGAGAGAACGTGGGTGAAGTCGTAAAGAGAAGGTGAATACTAAATGACATTTTTTTTTCTGAAGAGCTCTTTTAAAAAAAGGTAACGAGGCCTACTCAACGGAGGGACGGAGGGAGGGTAAGAAGATCCCATCTCAGACGATTTTGAAGACGGGAAATCAGTGAGCGTATGAGTTTGTGTCAAAATACGAGCTACGGCATAGAGCACTTTCCCTGACATCAAGTTTCCTTTCATTCTCTCATACGCAGCAGAAGTTCATGATACTCTTTCTAACATCCCTAAAACTTACGATAGAAAGAAAAACTCGATAGTACGTTAGATGAATTTTATCTACATTCTTCTTGGAAGCGGGAATAATCAGTAGCTTTATGAAAAAAGAGAGAGCACGCGTACCAAGAACTTCAGCAGCCGTGATACGCTTTTTGGGATCGGAAGTCAACATCTTCCTCAAAAGATCCTTGGCACTATCTGAGATCGTCGGCCAGGGTTTACTTTCAAAATCAATATGCCCTTGCAATACAGCATCAAATATGCCCTTCTCGTTTTCTAGGAGAACCAACAATATCGTAAGAAAATGATTAAGTTAAGAATTTATACAGCCATTTATAAAAAAAGTACGACAACATCGAGGCAGAAGAGAACATTACCAGCCCAAAAGGGAGGTACGCCACTGAGAAGAATATACATCATGACTCCGGCACTCCACACGTCAATCTCCTTGCCATATCTACGGCGTAAGACCTCGGGAGCGACATAGTAAGCGCTACCTACTATGTCCCGATAAACTTTTCCTGAAGGTAGATAATGTTTGTGTCTGAGTCAAATGAACCTCAATATGTTTTACAATCGATACACAAAAAAAAAGTTTGCTAATTTTGAACGCATATCGATAGGGTAAATGAAAAAAACAATCAAACTGCAGAAAATGAAAATAAAGAAGCGGATCCACGATTGTTCTAATCAGCATACAGTCACTACTTCCTAACCCAAACGCACCCAACAGAAGATATGCGCGCATCTTGTATGAGATAGTCTCAGATGTGCGATCAACCCAAATCCTTACGTATTCCTCCTCCGTTAACTATACGTCAAATGAACAGATCTCACATGTAAGGCCGTCTTTGCAAACATTACAATGCGAGGATTCAAATACACAAAAAACGAGATCACGATCACAACAACCATCCTTATACCTCCTTCAAAACACAGAAAGACTATCTCACTTGCAATCGGCCCAAATCCTCACGTTCCTCGTTTAGTTACAGGGTTAATAGGCCGATCTCAAAACACGCGATAAAACCAACCCATCCAACAAACCAAAAGGCTACACAACTCCCACAAAACAAAACAAAACAAAACAAATCAAAATCGCAACAATCATCACTATACATGTATGCCTCCTTCAATTAACATGGAAAGACTGTCTCACGCGTACAATCAACCCAAATCGTTATGGATTCCTCGTTTAATTACAGGGTTAATAGACCGATCTCACATATAAGACCGTCTTCATAAACACACAACAACTAACCCACCCAACAAACCACAATCCACACCATTCTCACAAACCCAGACATAGATTATATCATAGTCACAACAGAAAGCCCAATGCCAGTCAAATCCTTCCATATTCCTCGTAAATTACACGGTTAATAGGCCGATCTCACATATAAGACCGTCTTCATAACCCTAATACAAAACACGACCCATCCAACAACCCAAAACACAGATTAGATCACAGTCACAACAGAAAACCCAATGCCAGTCAAATCCTTGCATATTCCTCATAAATTACACGGTTAATAGGCCGATCTCACATATAAGACCGTCTTCATAACCCCAATACAAAACACAACCCATCCAACAACCCAAAACACAGAATCACAGATTAGATCACAGTCACAACAGAAACCCAATGCCAGTCAAATCCTTGCATATTCTTCGTAAATTACACGGTTAATAGGCCGGTCTCACATATAAAACCGTCTTCATAACCCTAATACAAAACACAACCCATCCAACAAACCAAAAACCCCACATAGCTCAGAAAAAAACACAAACAGAAATCAAAATCACAAAAACACAAAAACAAATCAAAATCACAAAAACCAACATCAAACATTCATAAATTCATAAATTCAGAAATTCATACCTCCTTGAATAAAAACAGAAAGTCCAAAATCAGTAACCTTCAAAACAGCATCATCATCCTTACTCCCCAACAAAAAATTCTCAGGTTTCAAATCCCTATGCATAACACCCATATAATGACAAACATGTACAACATTAACAATCTGTCTAATTACATTTGCAGCAGCTTTTTCACTATAATTTCCTTTTGCAATAATTCTATCAAATAATTCACCACCTACACATAATTCCATTACTAAATTAACACTTAATTTATCTTCATATGCTCCTTTAAATTCAACTATATTATTTTGCCCACTCATATGTTGCATTAACTGTATTTCCCTTTTCATATCTTCCTTATCACTTTTTGTTACCAATTTTTTTTTGGAAATTGATTTACATGCTAATTCTTGACCAGTAATTTTATCAGTACATAAATAAGTTACCCCAAATTGCCCTCTACCCAATTCTTTACCCAATGTGTAATATGTTCTCACATCTTCCAAAGGTTTGCCTAAGATGGTATTCGGGTCGGGTTTTGATGGGCTTAGAGCACGAGTTTGTGGTTGTTGTGCAGGTGGGTTTGACCCGTTTTTTGATGGTTTTGTTTGGTGTTGCTTGCTCCCACAAATACCCATTTTGGTGGTTGGGTTTTGGGTGAGTGATTTGTGTGGTTTTGGTGGAAAGATTGAAACTTTATGAGATTTTGAGGGAAAATGTGTGAAATGAGTGAAACCCAGATGGAGTTATGAAGAGAAAGATGGAGGAAAGTGGAAGATCGAGGTTTAATGGTGAAGAAGAAGAAGTAGAAAGAGTAGGGAAAATGATAGGGAGCTCAATTTTTAATGGAAGACAAAAGGGGTGATTGTGATGGATGATAAGCAAAGGTGGTGGAAACTCAATAGGCACGAGGCATGTGTAGTCTGAAACGAGTTAAATTGAACTGAACAGAGTTAATTTGAACGGAATAATCTTAATTGAACCGTGTTTAGTTAATTCTGTTTTTTTGGACTTAACTCGGTTTATTATAATTTGGGTTAGCTTTATTCAGTTTAGTTTATCTTTTTTTTCGGTCATATTTTTCCGGAAGTGAAACCGTTTGAAGGAAATCAAACATAATAGTGTTGAAGTGAGCTTAATGGAGCGGAGCTGAACTGAATTGAAATAGGATTTAATTTGTGAAAGGGTCGTATTCTTTTGAAATGAAATTGTGAACTGAACTGAACTGAATTTATTGAAGTTCAAATAAACTGAATTTATTGAACTGAACTGCACTGAATTGAAAATAAGCTGAAGTTAAGTCCAAAGGAACATGGCGGAATAGTTGAGCTGAGCTTAATGAAGCTGAACTAAACTTAATAAGTTGAACTGAAATGAGGTTTAAAAGAACATGATTTACTGTACAAATTAACTCTTTATTTCAGTTCAGTTCAGTCCGACGGTTTCATTTCAAAAGAATGTGGCTTAATCTATAGAGTTAACTTGAGTTAAGTTGAACGAAATTACATAACGGCGATAACGCTGAACTAAAATGAGTTGAAAAGAACATGACCTAAGATGTTATAGCATTGTACTTACGTGCTCTACTAGTCTACTTCTAAGTTACTTCTAAGTTCACCTTAATTCGGTTCATCTCATCTTCATTCGAGTTATTTAATTTGGTTTACCTTTGATCATCTCATCTCTCCTCGAGTTAATTCTTAATTCAAACGATTTAATTCTGTTATGTCCAATTTACTTCCATTCAATTTTGTTTCATTCTGTTTAGCTCAGTTTAACTCTACATCGACCGTGAAATTCAGGGCTGAATTTGTTGATTTATGTAAAGTCAACTTGATCCAAGTCAATAAGACAACAAACTTTTTTATCCTTATTTTTTTTACGTAAATCCTCGTTTATGACGTCGATATTCCTCGCAAACATATGACGGGTCAAATAAAATTTATTTAAAAAACAAAATAATTGTAATTTTCTATACACTTTTATTTCTATTTTATCTAAACAAGTGGATATATTTGACCCGTCGTAAGACAGACTTACCGAACAAAATAAAGACAACAAACTTTACGACAATAGTAAGTAGTGACTCAACGGTCCAGAGACCTTAGACCAAAAGTAACCAATAACATTAATCCAACGTAACAATATCTACACGTAATTAATTAATTAATCACATGAAATGATTAATGAAACCACGTGAAAAAGGTTAATTTATGTCTTTTTACTTAAGTTAAGGTAGTGCATTAACTTGTTAATCACCTTTCGAAAGACAAGTTTTATTGGGACTACCGACTACCGTCTCCACCACACGCACCGTCATCTAAAAGACGTCTTATAAAAGAGGTAATACTTCTTTTTCTCCGATATGAGATTTGGGTTGGTCACCCACAATATAAACGGGATTTATTGTCTGATCACTATATTATTTATCAGGAAAACTTTTGACACAAGACCGTGTGAGATTCTTCAATTACGAGGTCACATTGAGGGTTTCGTCCACATTGGGAAAGACGATCCACTACCTTCAACTCCACCACATACTGGACTCGGTCAAACCATCGGCTCTAATACCACTTACTATTGCCACCTTCATTATTCCGTCACATTACTATGATATTGTCCATTTGGATTAAGCCCACACGAATTTGCTCTTAAACTCCTTCTCAAAAACCTAATACTAATCGAGTGTTGGGAGTATAATACTCTTATAAACAAGACAATACTCCACTCCTTCTCCGACGTGCGACTGAGTTTGGCCACTCTCGAGTCTTGTATAAAACAAAGTATCAGGTCAAATAGATTAACTTGTCATATAAATTTTAAAAAAATGATATTAAAGTAATAAAATTGGTACAAATCATGATTAAAGATAAAATAGACATATTTATTATGTAAATAGGTACGAAACTACTATAGTACGATCAATGACAAAAGATCATGAAATACAAACAAAATGGTACAAAAGAATGACCTCTCAATAATTTATTGAAAAACCGTCTCTCTCAGGTTTTAGTGTAGATTAATATATCCGTTTTAAATAACAATTTACAGATCAATAAGTCTCTTTTATAACGGGTATATCCATTTTAAGCTTGCGACGGGTCAAATATTACCTTGAGAATAGACAAGACAAACACAAATTCTCATCTGTCACTACATATATGTATTTAATTAGTTGTAAACTTGCGACGAATATAGTCGTTGGCGATTACGGAAATATAGATGTTATCAATCCCTTTCTCTTCGTTACTCTGACCCATGTTACTCGCTTAAACATAGCCACCAAATAATCTCTCACTTTTGGTGACACGAATTCATTTCTCGTACTAAGTCATAAACCAATAATTGTGGTTTGGATTTCTCTTCTTAATGTGCTACCGACCGACGACGATTGTATGGCGTGACAGATTAAAAATCACCATTTTAAAATTAACAAAATTCGTTTATGAGACGACGTTTAATAACTTTAATATCATTTGCTCTCTTAGTTGTATTTTATAAGAGGTTACAAATTTATAACGAAAAATGTTCGTTATAAATGAGAGTTTGTACTTTAAAATATAAATACATCCTAAAAAATGTCTATTTTTAAGTAATCGTGTTATACAATAGTCTTATATATGATCTGTACAACCAGTAAGTCTCTTGAGAAACCGCCTCCCAATAAGCTTATTTAGAAAATATTGTACAAATTTAAGAAAAAGTGCTACTAAAGATAATAAAATAGTTACAAATCATGATTAAACATAAAATAAATACATTTAATATGTAAATAGTTACGAAATTACTATGGTACAATCGATGACAAAAGGGTCACGAAATACAATTTATTAAAAGACCGTCTCTAGACCTTTCTCTCAAGTTTTAGTGTTTTACAAAGTATACGTAATAAAGACATTAAGAGTTATTTTCACAAAATACAAATTCTCGTTTATAACGGGCGATATCAATTACTCCCTCCATTCTTTTTATATCACCCCATTTCTTTATACACGTTTGACAATACTCATTTTATTTCGATTATATCTTTAACTATATACTACTAAAAATTATAAAATTTTGATATTCTTAATCCTCTTATCAAGACAAACTAAAAAAAATCTCACATGAATATATTTCCGTGAACGGATTGAGAGAAACCGACGTTGAATACTCGATTGTGAATAGTGTCCAAAAGGGAAATGAGGTGATATAAAAAGAATGGAGGGAATACAAATTTACAATGAGTTAAATAACACCCATCTAGCGAATATACCCGTTAGGGGTGTTCATTCACGGTTCGGTTCACCGAACCTCATATTTAATACGGTTCGCACACGGTTCGGTTTGGCAAAACACCGAACCTAAACCGCACCGTTCCTAACGGTTATTTGCGGTTCGGTTAACCACTTTAAACGGTTATTTGCGGTTCGGTTAGCGGTTAACCTATAAACATGCTAAATATTTTTTTTCTTTAGTTTTCGAGATTTTTATCTAGTAGTTTAATTAAATTTTTAATATTTAATTATACTCAACAATAAAGTTAATAAGTAAAACTTTAATATTAATCATTTTAACCATTTTTGAATCTTGAAACACTTTTTAATTAAACAAAAGAACAATTTTTTAAATAATTTTAACTTTTTTCCTTACTTTTTTGTGAACGGTTCGGTTCGCGGTTAACCTCATTTCTAAAATTGCGAACCTCAACCGAACCTTGTCCATGATAAATTAACCGGTTCGGTTCACCGAACCTAATTACCCTTAACGGTTCGGTGAACCGAACCTCGAAAACATGCGGTTCTCCGGTTTTGCGATACGGTTTTTGCGGTTCGGTTTTTTTATGAACACCCCTAATACCCGTCACAATGGTGACTAATTATTTTCATAAATTCGTAGGACGTGAATTCACATCGTGGGATTTGTACTTGATAAGCACGGAAGAGCAGTACGTTGGAGTTTGGCCGACCTTGATTTGAATTTACGAGTCTAGTCTCTCTAAAAACGGATAAATTCGTCTAGAAATTTAAACGGGTGAATAGATAAAGATGAGTTTATTGTTAATATTTAAATATTTATTTTTTATTTTATCTATTTGAGTGATTGTTATTTGACTTTTTAAAACTTAAAACGAATAGTAATCACGTTATAAGAAAATTTGTGATTGTTTTTAGTGGCAGGGGTAGGCATGGTCTTAGGATAGGTAAATCGTTAATAAGATTAACAATAAAAAAGTTTTAGCGTTTTAATTTAAATTATTACGGAGTATAATAAATGCATGAAAAATAATGAAAAATGTAAAGAACAAACGAGAAACAAATAAACTATTAATATGATAGTTACCTTCACCAATGAAAGATAAAGATGTCTTGTTAATACAGGAGATTTATAGATTTCAAATTCAGAATACATACGTTATGATATGCAGTGGTGGAGCAGGGATTTGCACTCGGGGAGGGATGGCCAAGCTCTACCACTGCTGGTGGATGAAAATTTAAGACTTTTAGTTACAATTTTCGAATGTTTCTTTAGGTTATTTTATGCCATTATTTTATTTGTGTTGCTGGTTTCAAATCGTAGCTCTACCGTAGTTTACTGTATAAATGGAAAGACAAATATTTAACTTTTCGAATTAACTTTAAAAACATAATACAAACACAAAATACTATATTAAATTTAAGATGATAGTTTTTTTTATGTTTACAATGCATTGAATTTCCGATGATAATTATGTATGTTTACATAGTAATCCGATATATTTAGTACTTCCAATGTATTGAATTTCTTTTTTTTTTTGACACGAAAATCAATCAAATTAAAACAACTATTTGACTTTTTACTCATTCACATCAAATTTTGGACAATCTACACAAAATGTCGACTTAATTAGTAATTTTTCAATGACAGAATTGTGATTACCCTAATAAATTGTAGTGAACTCTTTCTGTTCTGACAAACCGGCCAACTGGATGGAGTCCGGGACAACCCAAGTCATCATCAAGATTAACAATACTCCGGTCAAATCGAGTTCAACTCAGGTCAATTCTAATTCATATCATTTTCGAATATGAATTATTATCAAACTATTCATCGATTATGAATTGTGTGCAACAATAAACATACAGATGGGGTCATAATACAAATAGTTACATGATACATCCAGATGTATATGAACATCGTAACTCTAATACAAATTTAATTGAGCTTATATACAATTTTGTTGAACTTTTAACAATTTTTTCTTGCACCATAATTTTTTAATATTTAAATAAAAATCTTTGGGTTTTTTATTTATTCTTTTTGAGTTTCAACATAAAGTTTTGATTTACAATTTTATTTATAAATTAAATACGCTCAGATCATTTTCAATAAAACTCGTAAAATATATAGATAATCTCAAATTCTTTGTTACAAAGCTCGAAATATATACTACCAGATATATACATATGTACGATATGGTTGTAATCCTCTAATTGGGATCATATGTCATATTGATCGAGTCAATTCGAGCTACGAGTCCATCCCAATTCCCGAGTCCCGAGATTCCGTGTCGGGTTAGTTACGAGTCGGGCCGTATTTTAAGTCCAATTAAGAAATGATAATGGGCATAAATATTTGGAACTTTGAACTCTTGACGATTCAAAGTCACAAGCCGAAAGAGTGAAAACCGGCAGCCGCAAAAACCCAAAAAAATGGCGTGGATTGCAGCAACTAGTTTCCAATTGCCGGCGATAAACTGCGGTCGCGCAATCGGCGCACAACGCGGTGGACGCGCCACTGTCGCCGCCGGTATCGGTTGTGTTTCACTCGCCGGTTCGTCTATCTGGCGTTCATCTTCTTCCTCACGCGGCAATTTACCCTTCGCTTGTTGCGCTCTTTCTACTGAAGCCGGTAAAATCTTCGATTATTTGATTATTTTTTGCGATTTAGGTTTTTTGTTGTTGGATTGATTGTTTTGAGCTTATTTACACTGTAATGTTGATGGAATGATTGATGATTTGAGGTGCTTTGTTTGATTTTAATGGCTGTTGCTTGATTGTGCGAATGTTGATGGAAACTGTGAGTTAGTCTTTTGTGAAACGGTCTCTGTATGCGTCGATTTTAGACGCAATGATGGAGATTGTTGGACAGGGAAAGTAATTATGAGAAAAAATGGCAATTGCGATAAAGGTTATAGGGCTGGAGAATTGTTTGATTCGGTTAGGAATTCTCGAAATGTATGGTCTTATCGGACTTAGGTTAGGAATTCTCGAAATGCGTGGCCTATAGGACTTAGGTTTGATCTTTGCCTCAACTCAGGCCATGGTTTAAGCTCGCATTCATTTCAGCTCTACTCAACTTGTCTCTATAGGTCGGGTTCATTAAGTTTAGTTTAGTCATTTCAGCTACTTTGAGCGACATTGACTCGCCATTTCAGTAAAATGTGTTCTTAATCGTCATAAAAAGCCTGTTTAGGTATATGACCTAAGTTAAGGCAATGGTCGAACTTAACTAGTAGAAGTGTATTGATTAACAAATGGGCAAGATTCCTGGCTGTATAAATCTCTTTGACGAGATCTTCTTTGACTACAATAGCTGATAAATTGGTGCTTGAAATCAATTCCATGTATGGTTCTAGTTTGTTGTCCCTACGAGAGTTTTGGGTTTGAAGGATGACATTAGATAGGTTGAAAAGAGTGTCTTTTGTTTGGCTGAGAAGCTTGAGTTCGTATAGCATGTATTTACGGACTTGCACGTGAGCAAATTTTATTAGATTTTTAGAATGTTTCCATTTCCCTGATAATTTGATGGGGTGTGCCATGTACGTACTTATTCATGTACACATTATATATGAGCTTAATTATTGCTGCATATATAGGCTTGAAGGAGGTTGTCCAAACAAACAAGGCTCCTGCCGCATTGGGTCCGTATTCTCAGGCTATCAAGGCCAACAACCTACTATTTGTATCGGGTGTCCTGGGTCTTGTGCCAGAGGTAGATTGTTTCAGAATATGGTTTACTATCAGAAAATTACTTTATATAATGATTTTATAACACTTTCATACTGATGTTGCCTAATACAGACTGGCAAATTCGTATCAGAAACCGTGGAGGAGCAAACGGAGCAGGTAAAAATGATTTCCATTCATCTCTTCTATTTTTCATGTTTGTGGATCATTTTTTTTCGTTCTGTCACGCAAAACAGGTGAGATGGTCTAATGATTCTGAATGAATGACTTGCCGTTTGCTGGATGTTAAAAGTTTAGATTAGCGCCTAGAGCCCTAGAAGATGATGACTCTTGTGTAGCCTAGCAAGTTTACCTGCAAAATTTTATGAGTATTTGCAAATTGCGCTGGCTAGTTTATTTTGAGCTTAATGTATGACGAAGAAATGAGAGATTTTATTTTTGGTGTATAGTGACTAGCATTATCTATATTTATAAGCATACGACATAGAGTTGATTGACAAAATTGTAAGTGGCAAGATCAGCCACTGACTAGTTGGCTAGTTTAACGAACGTGAACCCAAGGTATGAGTCACGCGTCCTCCAACCCCTTCAAGTTTATAGTTTGTTCTGCATCTTTGGTCAATGCATCGACAGATTGACCATCTTTTTCTGCGTGTAGGTATGAGTTACGCGTCCTCCAACCCCTTCAAGTTTATAGTTTGTTCTGCATCTTTGGTCAATGCATTGATAGATTGACCATCTTTTTCTGTGTGTCTTGCGTGTTCATGAATTATTGGAGTTGCTAGATTATCATAGAGCAGGCACACTGTTTCGTGTTTGACTTGTGAGATAACCTCAAATCATTCAGTAGACTTACTACCCCGTAGTTTCACAAAACGCAAATTACTAACTGTAGCTTTGTGTTCAGCTTTATCTGATGATTTAACAACCACGTCCTTACTTCTTGTGTTTTCAAATAGGAGATATCTCACCATATGTCACACTGGGGCATACACACCTAGGTTGGTGCATAATTGCATATTAACTGTCTCTAAAGCTGAACTGAGTAATTTATGTCAGGTCCCGTAACTGTAATTTTCAGCAATGTGCCTATGAACCTTTTGTACTTATCAACATTTGACAATCGTTCTTACAAGTTTTGAAAGTCTTATCATTATCTAATTTTTTTCTTTCTGTAATCAACAAACATAATTTTTTTTTCCTGATATGTAAAACCACTTCTCAGACCTGCCAGTACTGATTGTTTAATATTCTGTAATGCATGAAGATCTCCCTGATGAAATTATGTACTTAGTACTTAGTAGCCTCTTGTTTAGTCAATGCCTTGCTAGTGTGAGCGCGATTAGAGGGTCACTAAGATGCTTATCGATGGCTGTGAAAGAATCCTTATATCACCGTGCAAAGGGTTCCTGGAATTAAGGGGCCTATTTTAAACCTATTTTTTTTCATAGACAAAACACCATTGTTCTTTGCTCTTCACTGCTCTTCCCTACCTTTTCCCAGTGGTGCTGCTTGATCATTTTCTTTGGCACGCAGCTTCTCCTCGACAAGACTTATCCAGTTTTCCTCAAAATGCATGTGTTGCACTGTTTCCCCCTGCACCAGTCTACCCTAGCCTATAATTTCTTTTAGTTCAATGACCTAATGTAATTCCATTTTAGTGGTATGAACATCCCTCCATATAATTGCTTTCTTTTGTATGCAACCAAGGTACAAGATTAAAAGAAAACAATAAACAATGCAAAAGTAGAAGCTAAAGAGTAAGTTCGCAGCTTACATATGAGAGAATTCAAAGATATAAAACACTTCGACCACAAAGGGAAGATATCAAAGAAAGGGAGGGGTGGCTTTACATACTGCACCTCTTCAATGCTTAAACTTTGCTGTTTTTATCTGAAGTTGTTTAGTACAATTTTTTTGTGGTGACAGAACTTGGATACGATTGGCTGCCTGTGAAAATGTTCAAGTAGTCTGTTGCTTTATTTCTCTTGTTTAAGCTTAACAGCGCATCTGCAATTTAATGCCAAGTGCGCGCGCGTCAATTTTGATTACTATTTTCCGTTGCTTGATAACATGTACATTATACATTTACAGACGAGCAAACCATTGTGTATATTGTTATCGCTGCTGACACTAGCACTGAAATTTGGGAACTCTGCAGGTTATGAAGAATATGGGTGAAATACTGAAAGCTAGTGGGGCAAGCTATTCATCTGTCGTAAAAACCACAATCATGTAAGCACATTAGCACTTCTATGCATGTTATTAAATATAGGACATGGCACAAAATCACGACCGAGTGTTCAAGGTTTTGGAGGCTACTGCAATCGCTTTTCGAGGCGGTCTAGGCTGCATTTATTTTGCAACTATCACGATCACAGTCGATCCCGAGATCAAGTCTTTTTTTGTGATGGATATATATATAATATATATGATGTTTTGCTTTGTATTGATCTTAGGTTGGCAGACTTAAAAGACTTCAAGGCAGTGAACGAAGTATATGCTAAATGTGAGTAAATCATACCTAAATTTTATTAATCCTACACGTTATCCGTGATTTACACTATTTTAATGCTTAACAATCATAAAAACCTCGCAGAATGATTTATATTTGTAATACGAACTCTCTGTGATTGTAGATTTCCCGACTGCACCTCCTGCTCGATCAACCTACCAAGTCGCAGCCCTGCCTTTGGACGCTAGGGTTGAGATTGAGTGCATCGCTGCTCTGTAGACCTGTATACCTCACTTCCGGTTCATTTACGTTTGCTACAGATGAATAACGCTGCATTGCCAAGGGACATGCTTGAACTCCTGACAACTTTCTCGTTTGATCCATCTTCGTTTAACTCGTTCTTTCCTCTAGACTCTCTTTTCCGATGATGACATTTGTAAGTTAATCTTCGATGTGAAATGTAAAATTTGAGGAAGTAGGTTTCTGGCTCGATTCTCACCCTTGCCATTTCTATTCCTGATGATCAATAAATTCTCGCCAAAGTTATCGGGATTCGGAAGTTCATTATTTACGGAATCGCCGGTGAAAACTGAACTGTGAAGTACTTTCTTTGTGGCTTATAGAGTTCCTTCTTTTCTATTGACAGTGAAAAAGTTTTTACCTTGATTTTTACACTTCGTAAATACGTAATATACTTAAATAAAGGGTATTTCATACAATACAGGAAAACAGATAGAAAATTCTCAGTACTTTTTTTTATACAAAAGGAGGGAAAACTCGAACATGTAACATGTGATACAAGAGTGTCTTTATTCCTAACGACGAGCTTTTTCACGGTTTAGCGAAGCGCGTAATTAGTTGCATTACACACTTGTCCAGAGTCTAAACCCATTTTCGTATGTGAAAATAAACGCTCAAAAGACCGAAATGTTCCTTTAACGCTATCATCAATAGACGAATGTTATAAACTTAACGAAATTTTTATTCTAAGAAAAAACTTTTTATTCTTGAATGAGACCCAACACGAATTTGTTCTTCACATTAATCTATTTTTTTAATTGAAAATGCACGCAGAATTCTTTAGATTTGATATTTTGCTTGAAATACCGAAATTTTTGATTCGGAAAATCTTAAGAGGCCATAACTCGTGGTTACGAGCTCAGAAAGTCACGATTTTTTTTCAAATTGATCACCTTTCCGAGAACTACTACTTGAAGAGAATATTTGTCGAGTTTGGAATTCTTTACCGAGAGATATGATCACTCAAAGTCTGCTCAGTCAAAAAACTTTGACATACAATAACTCCTAGCCACAAAATCCAAATATGATAATTTTTTATTTCAAATCATAGTTCTCGGAAAGATAATCGATTTGAAAAAAAAAATTATCGCTTTCTGAACTCGTAAACACGAGTTATGCCCTCTTTTTCTGGGTAAAAGAAGTTGAATATTTCAGGCAAAATGTCAAACCTCAAGAACACCGTGTATATTCTCCATTTTTTTTCACAATAATCAAATCTTATTTTAAATCTACAAATACAATAATACTCGCAACAAATAAAATAACTTTATTTTCAAAGTTTTATTAACAAAAATTCCCGACTTAAAAACCCCCTCACGCTAGCTCTAAAAAATCGTCTCATATTATAAGTCGGAATAATTTATTTTTAAACTACAAACCCAATAATACTCGCAATAAATAAAAAAACTTTATTTTCAAAGTTTTATTAACAAAAATTCCCGACTTAAAAACCCCGTCACGCTAGCTTTAAAAAACCGTCTCGTACTATAAGACGGAATAATTAATAATTAATTAGTATATAATGTCATAAAAGATGGAATCTATGAAGAACATGTATTTCATTTCTTTTCATTTCTTTTCATTTCTGCAACGCAATTCCTACCAACTTTATCATTACCAACAGATTTGCAATACACAAATACAATCCCCATCAATTCTTTACATATCCCTCTAAAATTCTTACCTTTTCCCATTTTTTTCCTGGGTTTTTCCTTCATTCTCTGCAATTTTACCATTTTATTGTAAGTTCTTTTTAATTTCATATAAATTGATGCAATTAAATTCTGGGTTTTTTTTCTGCTGCTGAATTGTAGATTTATCATCTGTTGCTAGCTTGTTGTTCTTGTTTATGGGTTTCTTGTGTTTTTTTTCCTTATTTGCTGTAAATTTTGTACTTTTTTTTGCGTTTTAATGGTGTTAGCTAGTTAATTTTACTTGGGTTTTGTTTTGTTTTGTTACTTTGATTTGTGCTGTTTAGGGTTCTTGTAAGATTGAATTGGGATTTTCTGCAAATGTTGAATGAAGTGTTCTTTATGCATAATTGATTTTGTTTACTGTTTAGTTGGTTGGTTTCTTGCAAATTGGTTTTATGTAAAGAATCAAGACATTGTATTGAATTTGTGGTTTTTATTGTGTTTAGCTATTGGTTGATGATCTTTTTAGTCATTGATGACGAGATTCGAGCCCAAGTCATGAGTATATCGGTTTACGAGCTAAGCTAGTTGACATTTGCATATTGATTGATGAATTCAGACATTGTTTGCCCCATGAGAGTAGTTGTTGGCTTCAACAGTCAGCTTGAAGCAAGAAATGTTGAATGGAGTGTTCATGCATAATTGATTTTGTTTAGTTGGGTTGGTTTCTTGCAATTTGGTTTTATGTAAAGAAGCAAGAAATTGTATTGATTTGGTGGTTTCTATTGTGTTTAGCTATTGGTTGGTGATCTTTTTGGTAATTGAAGACGGGATTCGAACCCAAGTCATGAGTATCTCAGTTTACGAGCTATGCTAGTTGACATTTGCATATTGATTGATGAATTCTGACATTGTTTACCCCATGAGAGTAGTTGTTGGCTTCAATAGTCAGCTTGAAATTGCTGTCTGATTTCGCGATTTAATTCAAGATAGTAGGATTTAGGCGAATAATCTTTATGCAAATAGTCTTGTTTGCAGCGCGGCGTACAATTTGTGGACTTATTGTTATGATGATTCTGAGTGTGTTCGAGTTTCTGTAGTCTGAACCTTTGGTATGACAATGTCTGGCTTGTTAATGTCGGATTTTAGGTTGAAAGTTGAATATGGAAGGCATCATTGCGAGGCGTGTTATCCCTTCCGACAATAGCTGTCTATTCAATGCTGTTGGGTAAATCTCGAGCTGAATACTTCTGACTTCTGATTCAAAGTATTACTTTCTGTTTTAGTCACGCTGTTTTGCTTATGCAGCTATGTCATGGATCACGATAAGAAGAAAGCTCCTGAATTACGACAGGTTACTCGTCATTTTGCTTGCTAGTTGCCCGTTTGTTACATTGAACAAACATGTCTTGTTATCCATAGAGACTGTAGTGTTTTAGGAGCCTTTTGTTTTCTTCATGTTCGTCTAGAAAGTGTGTCCGACTAGGGGAAAGAAGTTCTCGGACTTAATGATGGAAACATTGCGTGATAATCGTGATTGATATTATGAACGGAGAGCAAAACACGTGATTTCCATTTTATGATATTATATGCTCTAAATATATGTAAATTCGTATCATTATGGGTTATGAATGTCGGTTTGTGTATATCTTGCATCTGCTGTCTGTATCTTCTATAATGAACAAGATAACCTAATACTGTGCTGCTCTTACTTGAAGGTTATAGCTGCAACGGTGTCTAGCGATCCTGAAAAATATTGTGAAGCTTTTCTCGGAAAACCAAATAAAGAGTATTGCTCGTGGATTCTTGATTCCGATAAATGGGGAGGTTTGTGAATTGTTTTCTCTTGTGCCTAAAATATGAATTGTTTTGATGGAGATCAATGTCTTGCCCGACATTGCTGGTCTGCATGCTTGTGATATCTTTAAGTCAATAATGGTTTTGTTTCAACGAGTATGGACTCTTAGAGGCTGCGATATCTACTGCACTTACCCTTCAACTATGTTACTCAGACTCGTGTAGAAGTATCCGACATGGGTACGCGTCCAAGTGTCGGACTTTGGTTATTTTTTTGAAAAATATGCATATTTTGGTCTAAAATGAGGTGTCCAAGGGTCATACCCATGTCTGAGTGTCGAGTGTCGGACACGGGTACACGAGGAAATTGAAAGAGTCGGAGTAACATAGCCCTTCAATTAGTTCTTTCACGTGTTGCATAATGATAGCCTTAGAGTCGCTATTGAGACGTTCTCAAACTTGACTATTGTAGTTAATTTTGATGGACAGGTGCCATCGAACTTTCTATCCTATCCGATCACTATGGCCGTGAAATAGCTGCTTATGACATTCAAACAACCCGGTGTGATTTGTATGGTCAGGTTGTAATATTCCCGAACATTTCTAAAAGATAGCTGGCGTTTTCTGCAAAGTTCAGTCGTCTAACTTGTTATGCTCTAAAATGCTTTCAAAATAGGACAAGAACTTCAGCGAAAGGGCTATGCTTATCTATGACGGTCTTCATTACGATGCATTGGCTGTAAGTTAAAAATCTTCTGATTCCCGTCTCAGTCGAAACTTAAGATATTGCTCTGGTGCTTTTCTTCTCGTGATGTTGACGTCGTTAATGTTAATGCGACTCCTCTTTCTCGTGTGGTAATAGATGTCTCCCTTTGCGGATGCTCCAGAAGAATTCGATCAAACAATATTTGCTGTCGGAGGTGACAGAACCATCGGCCCAATTGAAGGTCTTGCTGTAACATTTGCAAAGGAGCAACAAAGGTACTATCTGAAACCCGTGTATAATACTCCCCTATGTTACTCCGACACTTAGCTTAACTGCCGTGTCGCGTGTCAGACACGTGTCGGTGTCCGACACGACACTTCGACACTTCAATTTAGACCATGAAATAGGAAATTTCACCCAAAATAGCCGTGTCCGACACGCCAACACGTGTCGGACACCGACACGTGCACTGATACTCCCAGTCTCCCTGTCCCTCTCCCTCCATCCATTTCGACTGATGCTTAAGATTACAAGGAAAGCGACACTCGTTTTAATCTGTTTAACCGATGACATTTCAGACTACGACAATTCACGGACACTGCCAACTTCACTTTACGTTGTGGAGTCTGCCAAATCGGTGTCATAGGCCAGAAGGTAGGATCTTATATTTCAAGCATCGACATTCTTTTCCTGTACTAAATTTTTCGATAATTTCTGACTCGGATGCTCCAAATTGGGTTTATCTGAACAGGAAGCAGTGGAGCATGCACAAGCAACTGGCCATGTCAACTTCCAAGAATATAAATGACACACCCATTAAGCTTAGCTCTTCTGCTGTGTTCTCTCGTACTGTGATACCGAAGAAATACTGAAACTCGATATCTTAGCTCTTCTGCTCTATTCTCTCGTACTGTGATACCGAAGAAATACTGAAACTCGATATCTTAGCTCTTCTGCTGTATTTCTCGTACTGTGATACCGAAGAAATTCTGAAACTCGATATTTGACATTCAACATAACATCGTCTTTGTTGAATCGGCCATTGTATGTTTTCGCTTGTGACGAGCCATCTTCTCGAAATGTGTCTTTGTTGTAAGACTTGTAATCTTTTAACCATTGTATTCATGAATTGTTTACATTTTTACAAAATTCATCTTTTGGTGTTTCGACAAGTTTACTTTCCTATTTTCTAATCGACAAAAAAATGCAAAAATCTATATACGGAAAAAAGTTAGCAGACCGATTAAATGTAATATATTCTGTAAAAAATATTTCGAGGGAAAACTTGCTCCATTGTTCTTTCCCTCTTCAGCTCCGGCCATCTCCTCTTACGCTATACTTCTCGAAAAAAACATCCTTAGTGTCGAGAGGTCGACTTCAACGCGCAAACACGGGATCCGTGTCGAAAGGCTGACTTCAATTACGCGAATGATGGTAATTTTCAAGCTTTACAATAAAAACTTTTTCACTACTGCCATTAGTATACCGAATTTTTTACTAAATATATCATCATACTATACTATATAAAGACATATACTATACTATATAAAGACGATATATTTCTATTTTAGTAACGATGGAAATAAATTATAAGCATGTACAAAAATAGATTTATTGAACATTCATTTTATCCATTTTTTTTAAGACGGGTTATTTTGGTCTTTTTCAGATAGACGGGATTTTAAAACCATTTTACAACTAAATGTAACCATTTTTAGAGAACAAGTTGCCGTAAGCCGTAAAATTACCTGAACCATTGTGGTTACATTTTGAGTATTTGACAATAAAATGGTCACAAAATCCCGTCTTTTCAGAAAGACGGAAATGTACGGTCCGTCTGAAATAAGAATTCGTGTACTGTTTTTGGTACATAAATACTCCTTACAACTTCACCTGTTTATATTTGATTCAAACTTCACTTTTGCAAGGCTTAATAGATAACAAAAATTCCAACTCTGTTAGCTATGAAGATCAAAAGCTTACAATATCCCGTCCTCGTCGCGATCCTCCTCCTCGTTCTCTCTTTCAGTAAGTCTTCACTCTTCACCATTAAAACGCTATTTCAATTCACCTGTATCGGGTACTTCTATCTGACTAACGTATTTATGTATGAACTACACAGGCACAATAACGATAGGCGAAGAAGAGGATAGGTTCGATCCCTGGGCACATTGTTCCAGTTTCCCGTCATGTAACGAGAATGAGTGCACTGCCCGCTGTGCGGCTAAGTGGCCGAGGCTGAATAGAGGGTGGTGTGTCCGAAAATTGGAAAAGAAAAATGACAAGTGCTGTTGCATGCCTTAGATATATATAATTCGATTTTTTCTGGGAATTTTATTCGTGTTCTTCAACCGTGTAAAATTTGGAATAATATTATCGAACATACTCTACATTCGCGTTATGTTAATCTGCAGAAAACATCAGGGAGACGGTACTACAGAAAATACTCTGGTTTTTTCGTTAGATTCAGGGTTTGAAGTCGCAAAAATAAGAACAACCCGATTAATTAAATAAATTTATTAAACTGTATCTGAAGCGTGACAGCGATTACACAGAATGTTTAATGACGAGAAAAAAATACGAGTAACATGAAATGTTATGAAGAAACGGGTTTCTGAGATTCAGGGAGATTGTTAACGAAGATATCATGAACCATAGAAACATACTCATTAATCTTATCTTCAGTCCAATCTTCGGTGTTTATGGGAGGAAGATACCTGACAGTTATATGCACAGGTCGAACTCGTAAGCCACCTTTTCTCCAGGCTTTGTGTGTGCCGATCAATACAATTGGGACTAAAGGAAGTCGCGTCTGCAGGGCTAAATGAACGAAACCCTGCACGGAAAAAAAAAAAACAGAATTTTAATGAATGTAATGACCAGCAGACATCAGCATCTATGTTACTCTGACTCGGCTTGAAGGGTAGGACACGGGTACGTATCCAGTGTTGGACACGGCTATTTTATGAAAAAAGTTGAAGTTTTTGGTCTAAAATGAAGTGTCTGAGTCTCATATCAACGTCCAAGGATCAAGCGTCGGACACGGTACAGGAGGTCATATGAAGTGTCGAAGTAACATAGATCAGCATTGATCTCAACAAGCTCCGATCTTAAATGATAAACGCTCGGAGGGAAATGACTTGCCTTCTTAAACGGAATAAGCCTGCCATTTTTGGATCTTGTACCCTCCGGAAAAATGATTAATGACAAGTTATTCTTGTGAACTGCACGAGTCACCTGAAACAAGAAAAAAAGACGGGTCAATGCTGTTACAGTGCTACGTGCAGACGTGCTTGAAACTTGAAAGATGAGATGACAGTATCAGTGTTATCGAACTTTTGTGTATATATACCTCTTTCATTGATTTAATGGCTGCTTGAGGATTTGAGCGATCAATCCGGGGATGGTTTGCCAGAAAGTAGAGTTGTCCGATTAGAGGGTACCAAACGATCTGCAAGAGAAGTTCATATAATTCAGGAATGAAACTGACAAATTCTCGATATTGTACAGATAATCAAGATGAAGTAAAACAATTACTGTCTGCACAGTTCTGCCAAATCACGGCACACATTATCGGTTCTAGTCACGATCCCAAAATTAGTTTTCACAGACGGGTTATCATAACCTTCAAAACTTACACAGAATGCAGTGTCTCAATCTAATGACGGTTTTACAAGACGGAATCAGCTGTCACGCGCAGGTCACAGGAACCTTATAAGGGCATACCAAGCGTAACAATACTAATTTGATTTAAACACGCGCCTCAGAGTTACAGGAACGATACACGGACTGATAAATAGCATGAAAGCTTGAAGTTAAAACTCACTTCTTTCTTTGCGATGGAAACAGTTCCGGTAGGAGTTAACCACATGGTAAGAAACATGTCGATGATTGATGCATGGTTACTGATGTATATAGCCCGCTTCTCAGAATACTCCTTTCCCTCTATTTTTACAGTGTTTCCGAGAATCCACACCTGCAATCAACATTCTGAGAAATCAGCAAGACGGACACAACCAGAAGCTCAGCCGACCTTCAACTCAGTTAAATACGCAAAGTATATAACAAACATCGTTACATCCAATAAACAGAAACCCAAGTGACAGAAACAAAAACAGGAAGTTTATGCAACTAGTTTCCAATGTTCCAATCCAATTGGTGCAGGACAAACCGTCTCTGCCCTAAAAATGTTTCTGATAAAAATTCCCGGATCATAAAACACAGCAGTGAGAGCACTACATTCTCAGGGCCGAATAACATGACACATTGTATGGAACCGCTCAACTGTCTACATAAGCTACGACAGCATTACCCAATACCTCAAAGGCTCTCACAAATATCACAGTATAAGAGGGGTCGGATGTATCCAGCCTTATCCATGGGTTAACAATAACGAAAAAGCTATTCCTGAATGACCCATAATACAAATATCATCGAAAATTGCAGTCTATAAACATCACCCGAAACTTCCAGCAGGAAAAAACATACAAGAGTCTACTTAAAATCACAATACAACCTCTAACATCCAACAACCACATAGTTTTTTCCGAAAGACCCTATAAATTTCTCGAGGTAAGACTGCGTACAACCCGACATCTACATCAGCTACGACAGCGATACAGCATTACCCAATACCTCAAAAGCTCCCTCAAATATCGCAAAATAAGAGGGGTCGGATGTATCTAGCCTCATCCATGGGTTAACAATAACGAAAAAGCTATCCCTGAATGACCCATAATACAAATTTCATCGAAAATTGCAGTCTATAAACATCACCCGAAACTCCCAGCAGGAAAAAACATACAAGTGTCTACTTAAAATCACAATACAACCTCTAACATCCAGCAACCACATAGTTTTTTTCCGAAAGACCCTATAAAATTCTCGAGGTAAGACTGCATACAACCCGACATCTACATGAGCTACGACAGCAATACAGCATTACCCAATACCTCAAAAGCTCTCACAAATATCGCAAAATAAGAGGGGTCGGATGTATCTAGCCTTATAATACAAATTTCATCGAAAATTGCAGTCTATAAACATCACCAGAAACTTCCACCAGGACAAAAAACATCCAGCAACCACATAGTTTTTCCATAAAACCCTATAAAGTTCTCGAGGTAAGACTGCGTACAACCAACCCGACATCTCCATACCATTGAGAACAGGAGAAACAACAAAAAGCAAACACAACACAACACTGAAATGAACAAAAACAACAGCTAAAGAACAGAATCAAAACATTAATTAATCAACTTACTACTAATCTTCCAGTGAAATGTCCAAAATAATTCCCTTGTCTAGCTCTTTCATAAGGCCAAGGTAACAGCAACAACATAATCAATGTCCAAAACAATGTTGTAACCAAAATTACAACAAAACATGTCACAACTCTAACCAAATACATTAACAAAGACAACAACCCATCACCACCATCATCGTCATCATCATCATTATCATTATTATGTCGATACTCCTCGGCCGCCTTCTGTGGCCTTACCACCTCATCTAGTAACCCTGAAGTTACTTCCTCGGAACCCGACCGCGAATTCTCATCCATTTTGCTATTCTCCATCAACTATATGACAATCAAACCAATTTTAGCAATCAAAACATAAACATTATACAGTAATAATTAATCCTAAGTCCTAACGTACGAAATTAGTACATTACATGAATGTGAACGTAATGAATAGCTGCAAATGTGAGATACTTATACAAAGTAGTTGGCAGTTGAATCATAAAAATAAACCCACTTGGGGTTTTAACATAAAACCGTCTTAAACTTACAACGCGTTACACGATAAGGGTACGTAAACCCGTCTCAAACAAGATTTTGTAAAAAAGGGGATTTTGATGAATACCCATTAAAGTATTTGATGAATACTATAATGGGTATGTGACAGAAAACGCAACCTAATTTTGGTGAGCTAGAAATACTTTAAATAAACAAAAGAAGAAACAAAGGATAAAGTGACACTGTCACAAGTCAAATAGACGTGAAACCGTTTATTACGAGAGCACCTACGACGACGGGATTACTTACAATGAACAATAATTAGTCGATGGTAGATATCCCGGTTTAGATAAAGGTAAAGAGAATAAGCATGGAAAATGATGATTTATTGGGGAATTTTGAAAAGAAAAATGAATAAAATAATGAAATTGGGAAATTGGGAAATCGGGAATTGACAGGTGTTGAATAGTGGGATTAGGGTAATTATTATAGAGATTGTTGATAAAAATCCAGGTAATTTGGGGAAGAAAATTGATTGGATTGAGTTGGAAACAAACAAGGAAGACTTGGAAAGTGATGAGGAGATGAATTGTGAGGTTGGTATTTGTTTCATCTAATAATATTCTTCATTTTTTTTGGGACCTAATATCCTAGACTAGTCTTATGTGTGAAAATTATAAAATTTATGGGTTAAATCTTGTGTAAATACGGTATAAGGTGGTAGGGTGCGAATTTCGAAATTTTTTATTGCATGATTATGTCGGTCTAAAAAAACGTGGATAACTTTCCAAATCGGCTATTTTTGACCATCTCAGAACCCATATTTTTTCGTGCTAAATCTTAGTCTATTGGTTAATTATATCCTATATTAAATATTGTATGCTCATATTTTTTTAAAACAACTAAGAATAAAGTATAAAACTACGTTTTCTATTTCAAACACGGCTTTTAAAATAATCGTAAGTCAACTAAATATGTCTATTTTAAACTGTATGTCATTTTTAACACCCTAGGTCATTTTTATATGGTATTTAGGTACTATGGTGCGAATTTTGAGATTTTTTATCACGTGACAATTTCGGCCTAAAAAACGTGGATAATAACCTTAAAATTCGGCTATTTTTTTGCCATAAAATCCAAATTTATTTTTTCCTGAATCTTTCGCAATAGGCTCAATATATCCTATAATCAATACAGGAGGCTCAGAATTTTTTCAAAATAACATAGAATACAGTATAAAACTTATTTTTTCTATTTCAGACACGGCCTTTAAAATAATCTTAGGGTCTCAAAATGTGTTTATTTTAAACCGTAAGCCAATTTTAGCACCCTGAGTCACTTTTATACAATATTACGGTACTATGGTGTGAAATTCGACATTTTTTTATCGCGAGACTATGTTGACCTAAAAAACGTGGATAATAACCTTCAAAATCGTCTATTTTATGCCATCTTAGAACCCATATTTTTTTCATCCTAAATCTTTGTCCATTGTCTCATTATCCTATAATAAATATTGTATCCTCATATTTTTTTTTTTAAAACAACATAAGATAGAGTATAAAACTTACTTTTTCTACTTCAAACACGATCTTTAAAATAATTTTAAGTCAACTAAATGCGTCTATTTTAAACCGTATGTCATTTTTAACACCTTGAGTCATTTTTATATGGTATTAAGGTACTACTGTGCGAATTTCGAGATTTTTTATCACATGACTATATCGGCCTAAAAAACGTGGATAATAACCTTCAAAATCGACAATTTTTTGCCATCTTATAATCCATTTATTTTTTCCCGAATCTTTCTCAATAGGCGAATTATATCCTATAATAAATACTGAATGCTCAGATTTTTTTTCAAAATAACATAGAATAGAGTATAAAATTTATTTTTTCTATTTTAAACACGACCTTTAAAATCATCATAGGGTCTCTAAATGTGTTTATTTTAAACCGTATGCCAATTTTAACAGTCTGAGTCACTTTTATATGGTATTAATGTATTATGATGCGAATTTGAGATTTTTTATCGCGGGACTATGTCGGCCTAAAAAACGTGGATAATAACCTTCAAAATCGGCTATTTTTGGCCATCTTAGTACCAATTTTTTTTTCGTCCTAAATCTTTGTTTAGTGGCTCATTATATTCTATAATAAATAATGATGGATACTCATATTTTTTTAAAACAACATAGAATAGAATATATAACATACTTTTTCTATTTCAAACACGGCCTTTAAAATAATCTCAAGTCAACTAAATGTGTCTATTTTGAACCGTATGCCGTTTTTAACACCCTGAGTCATTTTTATATGGTATTAAAGTACTATGGTGTGAATTTTGAGATTTTTTGAGATTTTTTATCACGTAACTATGTCGGCTTAAAAAACGTGGATAATAAATTTCAAAATCGGCTATCTTTTGCCATCTTAGAACCCAGATTTATTTTTTCATAAATCTTTGTCAATAAGCTCATTATATTCTATAATCAATAATGGATAATCAGATTTTTTTCAAAACAATATAGAATAGAGTATAAAACTTATTTTTTGTATTTCAAACACGACTTTTAATAATCTTAGGGTCTCTAAATGTGTTAATTTTAAACTATATGCCAATTTTAACACTCTGACTCATTTTTATATGGTATTAAGGTATTATGGTGGAAATTTCGAGATTTTATATCGCGGGACTATGTTGGCCTAAAAAAAGTGGATAATAACATCCAAAATCGTCTATTTTTTCCCATCTTAGAACCCATATTTTTTTCGTCCTAAATCTTTGTCCATTGTCTCATTATATCCTATAATAAATATTGGATCCTCATATTTTTCTTTTAAAAACAACATAAGATAGAGTATAAAACTTACTTTTGTCTATTTTAAATCGTATGCCATTTTTAACACTTCTGAGTCATTTTTATATGGTAATAAGGTACTATGGTGCGAATTTCGAGATTTTATATCACGTGACTATGTCGGCCTAAAAAACGTGGATAATAACCATCAAAATCGATTATTTTTTGCCATCTTAGAACCTAGATTTGTTTTTTCCTGAATCTCTGTCAATATGCTCATTATATCATATAATAAATACTGGATGCTCTGATTTTTTTCAGAACAACATAAAATAGAGTATAAAACTTATATTTTCTTTTTCAAACACGACCTTTAAAATAATCTTAAGGCTTTTAAATGAATCCAGTTTAAACCGTATGTCAATTTTAACATCCTCAATCATTTTTATATGGTACTAAGGTACTACGGTACGAATTTTGAGATATTTTATCACGGGAGTATGTCGACCTGAAAAACGTTGATAATTACGTTCAAAATCGACTACTTTTGGCCATCTTATAACCTAGATTTTTGTTTCCAAATGTTTGCCAATAAACTCATTATATCTTATAATAATACTGCACGCTTGAATTTTTTTCAAAACAAAGAATAAACTATAAAACTTTTTTTTTCTATTTTAAAAACGACCATTAAATAATCTTAGGACCCCTAAATATTATCCATTAGCAAGACTTCTTGAAAATGGCCCAAATCAAATTACCAAAACAACTCACAAGAACGGAAGAACCTAATTACACCTCGATCGAACAATCCAAACACAATTCAAAACAAAATTTTGCTAGACCCTTTATTATCCCAATTCAAAATGGAGCAACCTAACCTACAGTCCTACATGACAAAAGTGACATCCAAATTACCAAAACTGACTCGAAATGAATAAAAATATATAAGATATGACAAAAACTTGGATAAACAAGTTCCATATTATCTTAATCTTAATCTTAATCTTAATCAAATCCAAGAAATAACCCAGCCCAAAGTGAATCACATATACCTGAATTTACCCTAATTGTACCTCACCTGATTGACCCGTTAGCCATGTCTACCCATAGCAAAAGACGGGCAAGACAAATCTACGAGTCCACCTTTGTTTCGGACAATTTTCAGTAGCACCTAGACTTCAGGCTCTCAAACGCGGGTCAGGTATACCAACCAAAGATGGAATTTATATACAGGTGCAATGAGGGAAACCAGCCAGTAAGCATATATTGAAATTATGTAAGAAAGTGTGTGAGAATTCCTCTGAGATTGTACAAAGACGGAGTACAAGGGGATTGAGACGGTTACTTTAGCTTTGCAATCTTCGAGAAGTCTCATCACTTTTTCTTGGATGCTCGCTTCTTTCGTGACTTTGTGAAACCTCCAGTCTCCTGTCAAAGAATGTAAATGGTAAATGATAAACCAACAGGGTTGAGGGTTTTTATTTATGTGGAAGTAGACATAGTAAGGTTTATATAGCGGTACTTTGGTTGTCAAATGAAACACGAGAAATTTAATTGGCGGAAATTGCTAATATGGTCAGTTGTTTGATTGACAAAAATTACATAAATTGAACTTTCCTGGCAATTCCGATTCCTTTAACATCTTAGAATTGCAATTTATGTCTTCAGCCAAACAATTTTTGCTACATTTGAAATGTAAAATTATGGGAATTAATCCTTCCTAGACATTGCGAAGTCATGGTGAACCAAAGAACCACCGAAATATACGAGCTAATAATCTAAAGAGCAAAAAAAAATATTACAGGAGTGTAATGCAGTGTACCTTTTTGTAATGCCGGTAAGCAAGTTGACCATGCAGCTCTTTTCCAGTTTTGGTGACATATACCTAAAAAATTCACACTTTACATTAGGGTTTGATACTCACATAAAGTCGTAACTTGTGCAAATTAAGAAATAATACGCTGTACTAATTAGTCTTGTGTAAGATTGTGGTATGCATACATCATAGTTACTATACTTCGTTAAATGGTTTAGAGCCGTTATACTGACAAAGCACAAGGCGAAGGCACATACGTCTTTTGGACGTGCTGCCTATTTTGATAAGAAATTTGTATTTTACAAATTACATTTTTGGGAACGATACACTAGGATTTTGAAGTTAGCTAACAATCTAACATGCAAAGGACTAAAGGAGTAAAAGTTCGGAATAATGGGGAAAAGGAATGGCATAATCAAGGCGCGCCATAGGCACACTCAAGTTCGCAATTTTTTAAACTAAGAGTTGTACGCATACAATGGTCTTATATGAGTTTTTGCCCTACAAGCATTATGTCCCAAAAATATAGGCAACATGCAATTCAAGGCTCATTGTATAAAGAAAATAAATAATGTTCTGGTAAACTAAAAATCCATCTGGTATTTCCATTTGACATTTGGAATTTTGCCTTTTATCCAAGAAATCTAGGAAAGATACCACTTTTAACTTCATAATATGGCTTATCAAAATTCATAATTTCAAGCCCCTAAAAAAATCATAATTTCAAGAAACCATGCAGAAAAAATTAATAAGCAAATGAACAAAAATCATTAGCACAACAGGGATAGACTTTGCCGTTTTGCAGATACTTCTTAAGCATAACTGACATGCTTTTTCAAACTGTATTACAGAATATATATCTCACTTCCCAAGTTCAAGTTTTTATGGATTAAGTCATGAGAATGAGCACTATATGCAGGATCAATTCAATAAATAAGATAAAGTCATGAGAATGCCACATAACAGACAAAAGGCTTTCAAGTTTTAAAATAAGCCGAGTTCTTGTTTTGTTCTTACCTTCCTTCCATTGTCTCCTGTGATCCATTTACCAGGAGATTGTCCATCAGCTCGAACTCTTCTCCTGCCAGCATCTTTTGGTGTGCTAGATGTGTTTTTTGGATCAATCCAACTCCCTGCCGCATGTGAGCCTTCATCGGTGTGAGCTTTCTTAGTTTTCTTTGTAGCTCTTTTGGAGGTCTTCCCTGTGTCGGGATTTCCGCCAGCTCTCTGATTAACACCATTCTCGTTACCAAACTGACCCCTGAATCAAAAGCAAGAAAGCATCAATGGCTATCTTCCAAATTTTTCAATATTCAGAGATATTAAAGGGATGAAATATAATGGAAAAAACTCCTAAAGCAAAATGATTCATTAAACTTTCTAAGCATTGCAAAGTCAGTAGTGTGACTAGTGTCAGTGCATTTTATAACATAAATTTCCATCACGCGTCATTGTAAAACAGTCTGTGTGTGTTTTCAAGAAGAGGTTGGGTTGATAATAGCCAGCCCCTCTTATCCCGCCATTGAAGGCCCCTTGAGGCACTGAGATAATGTTATTGTGGTACGTTGGACATTAACAGACAGATGGATTTACCTAAAATGAAAATGGTATAGCAGAAAACTACCTGTAATCAATAGATGATTCATTGTAAGGCTTCTTTCCTACGTCACGAGGCACACCCAATGGACAAAAGTAACGTAGCCGATTGCGCACTAGTCTCTGGATCCTATCATCATCATGGGAAAAGTAACGGTGACATGGAAAACCATCAGTTTCTATAGTTTCTGATTCCATGAATTCCCGGGCATTGTGCATGCCTGATGTCATACCACTTGAACCAAATTCATGAGAGCCTGAAACTGCCTTGTGTTGCTTTCTCCCATTACAATATTCTTCCAAAAGTTCATCAAAGACAGGTGTAGGCACCGAACCATTATTGTCAATACGGAAATCTTTCCAGAGGTCCTGCTTCTGTGAGGTTGAAGCTGACCGGTCTGTTCTTTCAGGACATGAAATCTTAGCAGATCCATGTCTCAATTCTTTTTGCGTAATAGTCTTCGAAAATTCAACTCCACTAGCATTTCCTTTGACAACCGGGCCCTCAGATGGATCATAAAAATCAGAATCAGAATCAGAATCAAGAAGCTGGAACCTTCTCAGGGGGCTAGAACGGAAGTCTGCAATCACCGACTTTCCCTTGTTTGATGCTACACTTGTAGGAGGAGGGCAGCTTTTACTATTTTGTATTGTGCTCGCCTGTGGTCTAATCAAGACTCCACTTCCAGATAAAGGAACTTTTGAGCTGCTACACGAATTTTGATGTTGGGATACCGAAAATGGATCTGCACTAAAAGCGTGTTAGACAGGCAGAGAGCCACAGACACATCAATATTCAATACAGACTACGACGTAAATGAAAGGTAAATTGGTTATAATTACGGTCACCAAATTATAACTGAAATGCACAATCACGCGGTTCTAGGAAAATAAGCCTATTGCTCACTATAACATTCCAATATATTACGACGACTAATGTAATGTTAACCTTACATTCTTCCTAGTTTTAGACAGTAGCCCAGCAGCAAATACAGTATCCCAATCATCTCGTTCACTAAAGATAAAAGTCTGTCAACAACACTACCAACTATAAACTTCATCTGCACACATGTTGCTCAAGAACTGGAAATATGATATGACCATCAACGATAACTGGAAATACAGTATCCCGTGTATCTCGCTTCCTATAGGTATCCATCTTCACCCTCCACCCTTTCCTTCGTTAATGCTAATAGGCCCGACTCACGCTAACTTTGATCTACAAAGATAAACCTAAGCAAGGTGCAACAAAAGGTTTCTCCCTAATATCTTACTGTAAACTTCATCTGCACACATGTTGCTCAACAACTGGAAATCTGACCATTAACGATAACTGGAAATACAGTTTCCCGTGTATCTTGCTTCCTATAGGTATCCATCCTTAGTTCCTTACCCTCCACCCTTTCCCTTCTTTAATGCTAATAGGCCCTACTCACGCTAACTTTGATCTACAAAGATAAACCTAAGCAAGGTGCAGCAAAAGGTTTCTCCCTAATATCTTACTGTAAACATCATCTGCACACATGTTGCTCGAGAACTGGAAATAGGACCATCAACAATAACTGGAAATACAGTATCCCGTGTATCTCGCTTCCTACAGGTATCCATCCTTACCCTCCACCCTTTCCCATCGTTAATGCTAATAGGCCCGACTCACGCTAACTTTCATCTGCAAAGATAAACCTAAGCACTTTGAGCAAAATTACGACACCCTATCAATCAAACCATCAGTCCAAACAGCATCAGAATCTCGATTCCTGCTGCAACACATGCTCAGTTGTCCACAATACAGCTGATTCCCGGTACATGATGCTTGTGACCCAATAAGCCATCTTCAGAGTACCAGACACGTAAATCATTTAATCATCAAATCGACGGCCTCTAGCAAGACAGCCTCTAGCAAGACGTATCGACTACATAGACCCAAACTAGGTATAGCTCACATATCAATAATTTCAGCAATCCGCTGAACAAAAATCGCTACTTTTGAACAAATGTCGCACAACAATTGATCCAAAATGCAATACAATATGCTACAATCTGCTACAATCATCAAACAATAACAACAACAATTCAAAATAATAATCATAAAAACCTAACAAAATCACATATAAATCAAAACATAATAACGCAATTAACAAAACTTCTATTAAATTCAATTAAGTACAAAACCCTAACCCTAACCTTTCCGAGCAATTTCTTCTTCCGAAAAATCCTCAATATCGTCTTCACCACAATTAGGGGTTTTCACCACCGGAGAATCCTGAACCGGACAAGAAATTCGAGGTCCACCACGACGAAGACGACGAAGGCGAGACGGCGGCGGGTTGTCATCCGATTCAGGGTCCGAATCAGGAACGCAGAAATTTGAATCATCGTTACAATTAGGGTTTGTAGATTGGGGTTTATTTTGAATGTTTGACGGTTCGAAATCAAATTCGATACCTAAGGAGAATGAAGGTGGCTCAATAATGTCTTCGATGCCTAAGGAGAATGAAGGTGCCTCAATAATGTCCGGATCCGCCATTGATGAAGAAGAAGAAGGAGAAGTGAGGTTTGTGAACGAGGTGTTTTTGTAAGTCGTGGGAAATGTTTGTGATTTTTCATTTTTTGCGCCAATTTTTGATTTTATCAAATCTCAATTTTTATTTTCGAAAATCGTCTTGAGATAAAAACGGGTTTATTAAATTCGGTTAGTTCCCTGAGAAAATATATTCTTTTAACACTAAAACGGATTAACTGTATACGATAATTAACATGCAAACATGTTTTTTTTTTTTTGATACATATGCTTTTGTTTTAGATAATGGAGTATTATTTTAAAACCCGGTAAAATTGTAAATAAAATTATTACGTTGTCATATAGTTTTTGACATTTCTTGACTATGAATTTCATATTACACCGTATCAACATATTCTACATATATTCAACTCATCCATACAAGTATTTGATCGTATAATATTATTACAACGGTATATTACAGAAACTCCAGTGTTCCCAAGGACTTCTTGAGTACTTAGATCAAACTAATAAGAATCGTTTATTTATGGTCACATGATAAACAAAGATATATATAAAATACTCCTATCATAGCAAATGTTCCATTATCCATTTCAATTTATTCATCAAAGTGTCACATTGTCTAAATTTAATATATTATTTATTCTCGAACTGGGTGTCCCAAATTAGTACCCAACAAAATATTACGGAGTAAATATTAAATAAAATTAATTAATGTGGAAAAAATCCATTAATAGAGAAGCCTCCATCAACAAATATAGTTTGTCCGGTGACATAAGAAGCCGCAGGCATACAAAGAAATGCAACCACCGATGATATTTCATTTGCTTCACCACCTCGTCCCAAGGGTACCCTTGTCTTCAAATCTTTTAACATCCCATCTTCGTCATTAAACAACTGGCATTTAAACATCAAACAAAAAAGTTAAAAGGAAAAGAAAATTTGACTATTGTAAAAACGGAAAGAAAAAAAAAATGAGCGACTAGAAGAAAATATATTACATCTTCAGTAAGAGGCGTTATTATTGCCCCGGGAGCAATTGCATTAACTCGAATATTGTCCTTTGCCCACTCGCAAGCCAAATTCTTAGTTAGTTGGTTTAACGCACCTGTGTATCGATTAGTAAAGACCAAAAACAACTTTAGAGAAAATAACAAATTTAAAACTTACTAAACCCCGTCTATTTTTTAGATTTTCCATATTTGCTTTATTAGAGCATCTTCAATGGTACTAGCTTACCTTTGCCACATTACAATTTTGAGCTACAACACTTTTAAACTACATATTCCTCCAATAGTTAAGCTATAATTTCAAATGGTCAAGCAACTAGCTTGAAACTTTTATAATTTCCAAGAAAGTCTTTTTGCTCAACCATTGGAAATGCTTTTATAATCTCCAAGATATAAAGTTATACGGAGTAATTTTTATTTTTGAAGATATTAGCAGTCAATATTCAAAAACTGTTACCTTCAAAAAACAAATGAGAAGATGAGATAAGTGTGTGTTGGCCTGACTTTTTAAAATGTTTTTGGACTTAAAAACACTTTTTGCCCAAACAAATCATTTATTTAAAAGCTAAAAATAATTTGTCAAAAACTCAAATACCCTCTTCTTGCCAATAAAAATAGAAGCAACAATTTAGTGTTTCTGATTCTTGAAAATTACTTTTAAAAAATTAAGCTTTAAAAAAATTCATTTTTAACAATTTAAGCCAAACATGCTCTAGGCAAATTTGTACCTTTGGCAGGTCCATAAACAGATCCAACTGCACAAGCAAATTGACTAGCAATTGAAGAAATGAATATTATGGAGGCCGTTTTTGATGTCTTGAGGAGTGGATACGAGAGTTGCGATAGATGGTACGCTGACTCAAAATTAGTCGCCATTACATGAGCGAAATCCTCTTCTGTATAAGTCACGGTTGGTTGTGCGTTTGTTACACCACCAGCGTTGTTCACCTAAATCAAATATCAAATATAGTCGACTTAATAAAGGAGATGAAAGTATGTCGTGAATGTTATCTATATAATTGCAAGAGGCTCTTGTTAACACACATCATCAACTCAATTTTTTTTAATTAATTCACATGGTGGTACCCGCAAGGTTGTATAATGATTTTAATTCGAAATAACTGTCTGAAATAATAGTCTTACAATGATTACGTAACACTTTTGATATAAGTTCGCAAACATGAATTTCTACGAAAATTGTTAATATGTATAACATGAATTTAAATATTATATAAGAAAATATAATAATTTCGAACGTCGTATGTCTAGAACTATTAAATAACAATTTATACCCAATACATAATTACAATAAACAATAATACTTAACAATTTACAGCAATCGAAAAAAAAAACTGTGACGACAATTCTAAATTAAAAAACAATAATAATAACTTAATATTAATCTAAATACCTGGAATAATTGAAATATTTTGCGAAAATTAAGTCATAAACAAAAGTGTATAAACGTTATATATAAATCAAAATCAAACTTTGATAAAATAAAATGTATAGATGTTAGATATAAAGCAAAATTTATGAACATTAATAATTTAGTTTCGATCATACATATTTAGAATAATACGATTTGAAAATAAGCCGTGCAATTTTTTGCACGGATTAAAAACTAGTTATATTTTTAAGGGGAATCGTGATCTTACGAGTATGTTCAATTTTCCATTGAAAACGGAGATGACTTCCTTAATTAAATTTTCTCTTTGTGGCCTCGATGAAACATCACATATTGAGCCAGTTACCGGCATTCCTCTAGACTTCCAATCACTCAAGCAAGTTTTGAGATCAGTTTCATTCCGAGCACAAGTATGCACCCTCGCTCCTAACCCTACTAGCTCCTCGACTATAGCACGCCTGCCCATATATCAATCGAAATATATTTAAGAAACCGTTGAAATTTATTTACAAGATTAATATTGATATCATAATAGAGATACTACATACTACAAATTGTAGTTTGTCATTTGAACCCAAAATAAAATAAAATTATAGTTTCTAAAAAAAATAGTGAATGAAAATGAGTTATGAGAACACCAATTTATCGAGTCATTTTGCATAATCCTACAATGTTTCAACAATTTATTCTTAATAGCAGTTTATTAGACTAAAAATAATTATCTTTATTGGTTTACACCTCGATTGAACATAAACCATATTATATAGTTGCTTTTTTCTGAGATATTAGTTTTAAATCCGTGCATTTATACTATAAATTTGAAAGAAATCAAATACATATCAATTTTACTTTTTTTCAAAAAAAAATTTTATTGCTTAAAAATATTATGTTTTTAACTTTTTTTCATGTGGTAAAATTTATACTATCTGATAATCGAATGTTAAAAATTTTTAAAAGTTAGAACCTAGTAGATATTACTTGGTAATTTTTGTAAATCAAACGTAATGACTATTATTATGTCACATCTAATTGATTTTTTTTTTAAATTATATTTTTCAATACATGTAATATAACAATTTTCTAAATATCTCTTAAAAAAATTTAAAAAATTCATTGTTAATTTTTCTTATGAAATTCTCATATTTAAACTTGAAATAAATTATATTTCTTAAGTAATGCTGACAGTGGGGTAACATATTTTCTTTTTAATCCTAAAATTAACGGACCAATTACATGCTTTTAAATGATTTTCATTTTATATATAGAAAATTACGGCCAACAAACTTAATATTTCAAAATTTAAATAACTAATTTAAAAGAGTATAAATTTATATATATCGAGTAAAAAATGATGTTATACCCAATGCCTTTGGTACCGCCGGTGACGAGGGCTGAGCAGCCCTCTAGTGACCAACGTTGGTTGCTACCACCTATAGCTTCCATCTTTCAATTTTATTTTTAAGTGCTTGTTTAATTTTTTTGTAGTGTTATTATTTGTTAGTTGATTTACTTTTTATAGGAGATTACTAGAAAACTGACTTCTATTTATAGTAGGTGTTAATCCTTGACTTATCTAATTCTTATGTATTCCGAAGTACTCTTTGGTAAGAAATCGTGTTGTTTTATAAGTCGTTTAAATATTATTTCATTAAATTAAATTTGATTTTTATTTCAAATATTTCATCATACAAATTACAGAGCGTTTATATGAGCACAAATTACATAACACAACAATAAAGTTATTCTTATTTAATAATAATTTAGGTTATCTATTTAATTATTTAATGAGACTGTTTAGCATGATAAGATTAATAACTACTATCCCCTCAAAAAAAAAAAAAAGATTAATAACTACTATCATATTATCGTATGACAAGTGTCAAGTTGTTACGTGTTACCCACTCGCAAGAAAAGTAGAGAAAATGACCACGATCATTGACAAACTAGGGAAAAGTAAACTTTCACGAAAATTCACCAATTTGGATTTTACCCATTTCTTTTTCTCTATTTCTTTTTTAATAATAAGACCGTTCGATAATACAGTACACCCTTATTCTTATATATTTTCTTTCTCTGTTTAATAAACATAACTTTTTAAAACTAATTATAACCATTAAATCGTTTCAAGATTTAATCTAAGTTATTTAAAAGTAATAAAAATTCATCTCTTTTTAAGTAATAAAAACACAGATATATATGAGCATTATATCGTACATCTAATATAAATCTAATAATTGAGCTTATATGTAATTTTTTTGAGCTCTTAACAATTTTGACTTGCACTATAATTTTTTAGTGTGTGGGTTTTATATGTATTATTTTTGAGTTTCAATATAATATTTTGAGTTACAATTTTTTTTATAAAGAAGCTCAATTTTTTTTCAATAAAATTCGTAGAATCATATATTTATCTAATGCAGAAGCCAAGCTGCTGACGTGGCTTCACATAAAATAAGCGTTGTCCTACATGGCGCGATTTAAAGCATCCTAACATATTTTCCAATAAAATTTGAATATACGAGATTGCATTCCATAATCCAGAAAAAAGATTTGATTCCATTTACATTATATTGGTTGATGTGATTATGTATTTCAATTAACAATTATTTTGATTCCATAAATTCCATAATTCTACAAGATTTGATTCCATTTGCATTAAATTGGTTGACGTGATTATGTATTTCAATTAACAATTAATTTGACTCCATAAATTCCATAATTCTACAAGATTTGATTCCATTTGCATTAAGTTGGTTGACGTGATTATGTATTCCATAATTCTACAAGTGATTTAATGCCAAGATTGCATTCCTTAAGAACTCAAATTGTCGAGACTGAAAAGATTTGAATATAAGAGATTCAATTAATTAATAATTAATTAATAATATAAATTTATAAATTTATAAAGTCAACAAGCCCATCTATCCCATAATTCTACACGTGAAAAAGTAATTTAAATAAATTTAGGTAATTTAAATACTAGATCCGTCAAATGACCGCCAAGATTGCATTCCATAAGAACTCAAATTGTCGAGACATAAAAGATTTAAATACCATATCCCTCAAATGACTGCCAATATTTGAATAATAATAATAACAATAATAATAATAATAATAATAATATTAAAGATTTCTAAAAATAAATTTAAAAAAATGAATATAGTTAATATTATCAAATATTCTAATTAAGTAAAGCCGTTATTAATTACTAAAGTCAACAGGCTCATCCCATCCCATTATCATAATCATATATCATATTCCATATAAAATTTCGTGATTCTACACGTATATGCAACTAATAGTCAAGATTACAATATTCCATAATATTCCTTAGTAATATTCCACAATATTATGGAATATTGTTTTAAAAATAGATAGATAGAAAATCATATATCATATTCCATATAATGATTTAAATTAGGCCTGTAAAGTTCACGGGTCGGAATAATTACTATTCCTCGGTATATACACTAATTTGAGCGTCGTAATATATTAGACTATATTTTCGATTTTTAACCCAACTATACATTTATTACTCACGTCTCATCAGATTATTTACGTTTTGCTTTTATGGTACAATGTGTAATATACAACTATATTATATATGGGTTACATATTTTAAAAATGTTGTAATGGGTAATTAGAAGTATACTAATTCTACTGTGAGTCTCGATCATCTTAATAAACAACTATATGATAGCTCATGTATACCGTCATACCGACATGTGTCATAAATAATTCGAAATTTATTTATACGTATATAATTAATCAGCTTTCTTTGATATTATTAATTACGGTATTCATCTAAAGTTAAAAGCAGACCACCGTAAATAATTAATTTCTTTATCTCCAATATTATTAACTATATTCATCTAAAATTTAAAAAACAGACCCGTGAATTTCACGGGTTACAACCTAGTATATTTATAAACTCAAATTCTCTATTATAAAGCTCAAAATCTCTATTACTAGATATATACAACTGATCTGATTATATAATCCTCTAATTATAATAAAAATGAAGGCCACTCAAAAAAAATCACAATACTTTTTGAATATAGTATCGACCTACTATGGCCACTCATGAATTTTACTACATATTTTTCGTGATTTTTAATTTTCTCACAATCCACAAGAACAATCTAGCAGATAGCTACGGCCTACGGGTATTGTTAATCGGTTACCTCAAATTTTAAAGAAATAATTAAAATCAGCAACTTTTATTACCCAAAAATCTCTATATGTGACTATGTGAGTCATTATCAAAGATAGTGGCGTTTTTAGCAATAAGTAGATTATACATACGATCTACTAGTGTACTACTATCGATAGACTAACACCACTTGATTAAAGTTTTTGAATTTATTTTTAAAATTTATGAGTTTTACTATAAAGTTTTCGAGTTTATTTACTAAAAGATAAAACTCATAAAATTGTAATAAAACTCAAAAAACTTACCTACAAACTTAGTTAAATTAGAGTTGATGGAAAAAAATTTAAAATTTAAAAATCTGACTTTTAAATTTAAAATTTTTAAAAAATTTAAAAATTTAAAATTTAGAATAGAATATTTCCTAGTAAAATCAATGTATTTTAATTCAATATAACTACTCAATAGCATTTTTTGGATATTTTTTTTTTTTGTAAAGAATGTAAAATAATGCGGACTCTTGTACAAAATGTAAAATCAAGGTCAATAATAATTATGATAGAATTGTGGAGTATTTTAAAGTATCTACATATAGTAAGTCTTGTTTGCGATGGGTCGTTATTTGTGACGGATATTTTGTGAGATAAAATGGATACCAAATGAGTTAGTGGAGAAAGGGGACCACAGGAATAAATAGTGTTGGAGAGAGAGAAAAAGTGGGTATTTTGTGAGAGAAAACAGTATCCGTCACAAACTTGCGACGGATAGTGCCGTTGCAAATAAGAATTGGTGATCTACATAACGTTTATGTTTTTTTTTGTTGGGGTATATTATCCAATTTAAATCGGGTATAGTCATTAGCACGATAAAACTATACCTCATGAGTTTTAATTTTTAATACTAATGCATATCCATGCATTAAACCCAAAATATAGATTAAGTTAAAACAATTTTATTAATCATCATATATATTACTAATGCAAAAGCCAATGGCGCTGACATGGCATCACAAATTTTCATTTGAGTATGACATGTCGCTACATTAGAGATGTCTAAGTAATTGAAAAGAAAAAAAGGCAACCATTGAAATAAAAATGAATCTACATTAAATTGGTTTAAGATATTCCATATTCAAAATGGAATATTCACCGTTTGTCTAGGATATTACTTTTTTAAAATTTATTTGATTATTTTAATTATGAAGATTTTTCAAAAATCAATATGTCAAATGCTAAAATTGTGGAGATTATATCTACTAAAATGTGTTATAGTATTAAACTAATCCTAAAATTCTAAAGTTTAGGAACTGATTGTCATTATTTTAGGGAAAAGAGTGTGAATGGAATTTAAAAAAAAAATCATTGATTCCTAGAAAACAAAAGTATACTCACATCACATTCAAGTTTCAAACTTTCAATCATTTTACACTGAAGTGTGAATGGAATATGGACGATATGCTATCCAATATATAGCTAATCAATTCTGAAAACACAATAAGAGAATTACTCTGAATAAAATACGCATAGTCATTTCCATGACTCCATCCTTCACAATTCACAAAAATAAAGAACAATTTTAAGAATTATGCTACAGCTGTCAAGTGCATTCATATTGTCATATGTCACTTGACCGCCCAGAGATTGCTATGGACATGGAGAATTCTAGAACTTACATCATTTTTTTTTTGGTTTGATCTTAGACATATATGTCAGATTAAAATCTTGCTCGATTTATATATAAATGTGGGCGCGGTAATTTACTATAGTACATTTTCGTTATAATGTAAGACAATTCTTCACGTTTAGGAATTCATTTTAATAGGAAGACTATTTATTTAATATAGTAACTAAGTGATTTTTTAATAAAATTGAATTGTCTTAGTGTAAGACGGCCGTACGCAACAACTGTTGTTCACCATATGAACATCTTTAATAAAATTAATCAAATTTACGTTTTAAAACCAACTATCCATTTACTACTTTTGTCTCAACAAATTCTTTACATTTGTTTTTATTGTACGATCTGTAATAGACAACTTTGATTGCATGACTATAAATATTTTAAAAATGGTGCAATGGGTAGTTACAAGTGCACTATTTTTATGGTAAGTCTTGATCATCCTAATTAACAAAATATATAGGGATATTCTACATGGTACCCCTCAATTTTTTGACTTTCTACATGATACCCTTACACTTTTTAAAACATACAAGGTACCCCTAATTGTTGTCATTATCACTACGTGTACCCCTAAACTTTATTTTTCGTCAATTAAACTCATTTTTAAGCTTTAAGTGATAACTTGAACGCGTAAGCAAGCTTGTCATTTACTATCACATGACATAAAGACTCTATTAGGCTCAATATCCATCTCGATCCTAATATTTATAGATATATATGGGCTAAAAAAATGTTGACGGAGAAATTATTGATCTTTGCCAAATTATCATGTCCAAAGAATGGATATTAATTCTAATACAGTCCTTATGTCATGGGATGATAAATGTCAAGTTTGGTTATGCGGCTAAGTAATCATTTAACGCCCAAAATTGAGTTTAATTGTCGGGAAATAAAGTTTAGGGGTACACGTAGTGGTAATGACCACAATTAGGGGTACCATGTATGTTTTAAAAAGTGTAGGGGTACCATATAGAAAGTCAAAAAATTGAGGGGTACCATGTAGAATATCCCAAATATATATTAGCTCATATATACTTACATATGTGATAAATAATTCTAAATTAATTTATTCAAAAATAATTTGTTTGTTTATCTTTAATATTATTAACTATATTCATTTAAAATTCTAAAAACAGATCCGTGAATTTCACGGGTTACAACCTAGTTGATCTAAGTGCACATATAGTCAGGGACTCATGGTACATAATGACAATGTATCATGTTCTACTTATATATTCAACCTCTTACACATATTCAGGGACGAAGTTAGGACGAAATTTGTACCTGGCCCGATTTTTATTTTATCGTTAGGGCGCACAAGTATGTCTGTTTTTTTATATTTAATAGGGTTTTCAAGAGAGTATAAAACATACTTATTAAATTATTGAGTTATGTAATGTTTTTTTTTCTAACAAATTTACTCGATATTTATAAAGTATCCTTGATACTAGCTTAAGCGTGCAATAAATAAAATTATAAGCATAAATAATAATAAATCTCTTAAAAACGCCTTTATGATAAATTAAAATGGGGATAAAAATATACTTTTAGTACTTTGATGAAAGAACCATTGTTGACAAAAAAGAAGGTTTAAATAACAATCTAAACAAATGAAACAAATTGTTAAAAAGTCAAAAGTCGAACATAAATCATAAAATGTAGTAACATAGTTACTCGAACCCTTGACCTCTTGCAAATGAACTTACTTACTACTTTTTCCGTTATCACTAATTCACTATACCACACAACTTTCATTTAACATTAGCTTATTATTTGTTACTTGATCTTAAAAAGTTAACCTGGGTAATGGCCCGCTCAGCCCAGACCTAGTGTCGTCTATGCACATATTTGATCATATTTTATAACAACTTTACATTAAAATTAAAAGTACATAATTGAATAAAGATATATAACATGGGATATTATTTATCGTCAATTTAGGTGTTCCAAATTATTACCCAACAAAATACTAAATAAAATTACTTAATATGGAAAAAATCCATTAATAGAGAAGCCTCCGTCAACAAATATAGTTTGTCCGGTGACATAAGAAGCCGCAGGCATACAAAGAAATGCAACCACCGATGATATTTCATTCGCTTCTCCGCCTCGTCCTAAGGGTACCCTTGTCTTCAAATCTTTTAATATTCCATTTTCGTCGTTAAGAAACTGCCATTTTGAAAAATCAAATAAATCGGCATTTAGCAGCCTGAGGTTTAGTAGAGATGCTCGCTTAAAAAAAACCGCGTAATAAAAAGGTATATAATTAGTAAATTACATCCTTAGAAAGAGGTGTTATTATGACTCCCGGAGCAATTGCATTAACTCGAATATTGTCCTTTGCCCATTCGCACGCCAAATTCTTAGTTAATTGGTTTAATGCGCCTGTGTATCGATTAGTAAAGGCCAAAAACGATGTTAGAGAAGGCAAAAACACAAATAGAATTATACATTCAGATGTATATGAGCATCGTACAACTAATGTAAATTTAATTAAGTTTATATGCAATTTTGTTCAGCTTTTAATAATTTTTTCTTGCATTATAGTAATTTTTTAGTGTTAAAATTAAAATATTTGGGTTTTATATGTATTATTTTTGTGTTTCAATATAATGTTTGATTTACAATTTTTTTATACGCTCAAATTCTTTCCAATAAAACTCGTAAAATATATGTATAAGCTCAAATTCTCTATTATAAAGCTCGAAATCTATACAACCAGATGTATATATATATCTGGTTGTATAATCTTCTAATTGAGACAAAAGTTTAAAACTTAATTTTACGATATATTTATTAAAACTCTCAAATCATCGACGAGCTAATAAACAAATACTAATACACTAAAACTTGAGAGAGACGGTGTTTCAATAAATTATTGAGGGACCATTCTTTTGTACCCTTTTATTTGTTATTAATCGTACCATAGTAATTTCGTACATTTACATAATAAATATACTCATTTTATCTTTAATAATGATTTGTATCTATTATATTAGCTTTAGTATCATTTTTTCTTAAATTTGTATAATAGTCTCTCAATAAGCTTATTAAGAATATCTCTCAGAAGACAGATTTGTACCTTTAGCAGGTCCATAAACAGATCCAACTGCACAAGCAAATTGGCTAGCAATAGAAGAAATGAATATTATGGAGGCCGTTTTGGAGGTTTTAAAGAGTGGGTACGAGAGTTGTGATAGATGGTACGCTGATTCAAAGTTAGTCGCCATCACAAGACAGAAATGTTCTTTTGTACAAGTTGCGGTAGGTTGGACATTTGTTACACCGCCGGCGTTGTTCACCTGAATCAAATATCAAATATCAAATATACTCGATTTAATTTTAAAAAATAAAATTATTATGCCGTAAATTATATTTTAATGGACCGGAATAATGATCTTACGAGTATGTTTAATTTTCCATCGAAAATAAAGTTGACATCTTCTATCAACTTTTCTCTTTCAGGCCTCGATGAAACATCACATACTGAGCCAGTTACCGGCATTCCTCTAGACTTCCAATTGCTTAGGCAAGCTTGGAGATCAGTTTCATTCCGAGCACATGTATGCACCCTCGCTCCTAGCCCTACTAGCTCCTCTACTATAGCATGCCTGTCCACATATGAATCGGAATATAATTAACTCGCGGAATTTTCCGGAGCTTTTTACAACAACGCAAATTCTCATTTGCGACATGTCAAATAAAACTCATGTAGTGAGATAAAACAAAAGTAAAACACCTGTGTAATACGGAGTAACAAACTGTTTTGTTTTTTTATATATAAACATGGGTAATATTTGACCTGTTGCAAGCTTATCACGAATATACGCGTCATAAGAGAGACTTGTTGTTACAACAATTATAAACATTTGCAAAGTCTTCATAAAGTGGTACTATTACAAATTGTTGTTTTGTCAAATGACTTGTAAAGTTGTACAATCCTCCGTTTTTATATAATGTACCCATTTGTTGAATATATGAGTGTAGTATTTTAATAAAATGGGTATATAAAAATGGAGGAAGTAATAAGTATTGAGTCACGACTCACGACTTCACGATAACACAATTTATCGAGTCATTTTGAATTATCCAACCATCTAAAAGTATGTACGAATATACATACAAAATCGAGGAAAAACAAGAAATATAACGTAAATTTGTTAGACTAATGTTCATTTTGTCTGAGTTATTAACAGTTTCTGTTTACCCGACCTTAAAAGGCAAAGTAAATGACCGAAACGAAAGAATATATATATAATTAATATATTGATAGAATTATAGAAGAGAAGTATAAGGGAAATTGTATTATTGAAGTTGTTTTACCTACAAACATATGTGACGATGTATTATAGATAAACCCTAATGGAGATGGGCTAGGCCCAATATCCTAATACCCTCCCGCAATCGTAAAGGCAGTACATTGTTCGAACTTTATGATTGGAGAAAAATACAAAAGAACATAATCAATATAAAAAACGTCTTCGTCTCTTCATCTTGATCTGTCTTCAAAACATTTATCATCAATCTTCTTTCTTTTCACAAGTTGGTGGTTGGTAAGGTGCGTATTGGTGGTTGGTAAGGTGCGTATAGGACTCGCCAGACAAATTTTGGTGCGTATAGGACTCGCCAGACAAATTTTGGTGCGTAACTCGCCAGTTTTTTTCATTGCGTAACTCGCCAGTTTTTTTCAATGCGTAACTCGCCAGTTTTTTTTCAAGTGCGTAACTCGCCAGTTTTCTTTCATGCGTAACTCGCCAGTTTTTTCAGTGCGTAACTCGCCAGTTTTTTTTTTTTTTTTCATACCACCTTGATTAAAGAAATTAGATTTTTTAGATCTGTCATCGAATTGAAGAAAAAGAACAAAAACTTTTTTTTTATTGGTTTTTTTTTTTTTTTTGCAAAAAAGAAAATTGATATTATCCTAAAATCCAGCCGGAGGGTACCATAATCAATTAGTCCCTCCGGCAGGGCAGCGGAATGTCGTTTTTTTAGGCCTCAAGAGCGTGAGGCTCTGATACCATGATAGAATTATAGAAGAGAGGTATAAGGGAAATTGTATTATTGAAGTTGTTTTACCTACAAACATATGTGACGATGTATTTATAATACATCGTCAAACCCTAGATAAACCCTAATGGAGATGGGCTAGGCCCAATATCCTAATATAGTTGAGAGGCATAGGGGAAATTGTATTATTGAATAGTTAGGTTTACATCATATATGGTGAGGTATTTATAATACCTCACTATTAAGTATTAAGCCTAATACTAATTTAACCCTAATGGGCCTTAGCATCTCAAGGCCCTAATACCCTCCCGCAATCGTAAAGGCAGTCTTACGAACTTTACGATTGGAGAATTACAAGAAAGCATAATCAATAAAAAAAATAGTCTTCATCTCGATCTGCTTTAAACTTCTCAAACTTCTCATCGTCGTCACAAGGTGGTAAGGGGTGCGTATAGGACTCGCCAGACAATTTTCATGCGTAACTCGCCAGTCAATTTTCGTGCGTATTGGACTCTCCAGACAATTTTCAATGCGTAACTCGCCAGTTTTTTCAGTGCGTATTGGTCTCGCCAGACAATTTTCTTGCGTAACTCGCCAGTAAATTTTGGATGCCACCTTGATTAAACAAAAAACTTTTCAATTTTCGAAATATAGATAATTGTTTTTTCTTATCAATTTTAATGAGGAAATATCATGATTTTGCCCTCATCAAAATCAATTAGCAAGAGCAAGAATAAGATGTTGATCTTTTGAACAAAAGAAGGATAAAATCGCACCATAAAAAGGGAGAAAGTATTATTGTATTAAAAACTACCACCACGCAATCAGAATCCTTAGTAATGATATTTGGTAGGCAGTATGAAAGAAACATATAAGATGTGAATCTTTTTTTTTTTTTTTTTTTTTTTGAAAAATGCATAGTCTAAGATATATCCCGTCGGTGAGCGTTATACATGTTTGCCCACCGGCAAGATAGCGGAAACGAGTTTTTAGAGTCCTCAAGGAGGAGGCTCTGATACCATGATAGAATTATAGTTGAGAGGCATAAGGGAAATTGTATTATTGAATAGTTAGGTTTACATCATATATGGTGAGGTATTTATAATACCTCACTATTAAGTATTAAGCCTAACCTTAATTTAACCCTAATGGGCCTTAGCATCTCAAGGCCCTAATATATATCGAGTTGAATATGGAGTCGATCGTACCCAATGCCTTTGGTACCGCCGGTAACAAGAGCCGTGCAACCGTCTAGTGACCAACGTTGGTTGCTACAACCACTATAGCTGCCATTTTTAATTTCCAAGTGCGCGCGTTGCTATTTTTATTTTTTGTTTGACGATAGTTTTTGTTTTATAGAAGAACGAATCTTTTGTTTATGGTACATATTAATCCTTGTGGATTAAGGACTAAGGAGTAGTCCTTAGCAAGGGTCCTAAAAATGTCACAAACCATGTGAGAATTAGGGTTGTATTTGTAATCCGTCTATTCTGTTTGTACGGTTATGTTTTTTTGGCTTACCGTTACACAAATTCTCATTTGCGACGGAGGTATCCGTCACAAGCTTGTGACGGATACCGTTTTCTCTCACAAAACCCACTTTTTCTCTCTTTGACATTATTCATGTGGTCCCCTTTCTCCACTAACTCATTTTGTATCCATTTTATCTCACAAAATATCCGTCACAAATGGTGGCCCTTCACAAGCAAGACTTACTAATTCTAAATTTTAATTCAATTTAGTTGAGTTTAGTTATCGACACTTGCTTGTCAGTTCAACTCATCGTTTTAGAAAAGATATCAGTAAAGCTTGTTTCATTCACTAGTTTTATACTTGTACAACAAATGTACAGTCTATTTTTAAATATTTGATTATTCATAAATATGTTTGATTAATTAATATAAATATAATTCAATATAAAAATTAAGTGAGAAATATATAAATTATTTTAAATTATCAATTATTAAAATAGGTCATTTTTTTCTGCCATAAAATTCAATCTATTTCATTACTAATATAAAAGATAAATTTTATTTGTCATGGTGTTAGAATTGACAGATTTTTTATTAGAAATATTGATACAATGTTTTTTTATTATCTACAATCCTGTATTCTTTTAATTGTCATTTTTTTATCCTATTTTTTTACTCGTACTTGTGTTTTTAATATGTAACATTTTATTATTCATACACTATTTGTAATAATTATTTGTAAATTTTAATATTCAATAAAGTTTTATTGTTAAATTGTATGGGAGAGAGAATAATTAAAAATGATAAGATAAAAGAGGGTAATTAAATAAAAAGTACCTCATATAAAGAGCACAAATTCTCATTTGTGACGGCAGTATCCGTCACAAACTTGTGACGGATACCGTTTTCTCTCAGAAAAACCCAATTTTTCTCTCTCTCCGACACTATTCATGTGATCCCTTTTCTCCACTAACTCATTTTGTATCCATTTTATCTCACAAAATATCCGTCACAAATGGTGACCCGTCACAAGCAAGACTTACTATATAAAGAGGGGTACTACACAATTTAAAAAACAATCATTCCCTTAAAAAATCAACCAATAAAAATGTATTAAATGTTACGGAGTATTTCTTTAATAGAAAGAAGATATGAGAAAAATTACAAATAACACAATTCAATTTTATAAATATTATTCTTGTTTAATAATTGAGTTGTCAGTTTGTAAAATGTGACCGTTTAATTATATGAGACCGTTTATCGTTATTATGACAAAGTATGTACCACCACGATAATCCACAGTACTTTTTTTGGATGTAATGTCTACATAACACAAAATAGGTAGCGGGTTTTATTTCTTCAACCTACCATGGCCACTCATATACTGATAGGCGTGATAGCTGCTTGCGTTTTTTCGGAGGACGTCTTTTTTATACCCAAAGAAGAAGACACCAAAAAAGAAATTTAGACAGTCTTACGTTAGTTTTTTTCCCTTGTTTTTCAAGGTAAAAGGGGCACGAGCAAAAGGAAGAAAATAATTACGAATAACGTAAAATAATTCATCAACAATAGTGGCCGAGCAATCAACAATAAAATGAGTACACTTTATATTGGGCTAGGTACTGAATAAGTGAATAGTACCTAGTACTTCTACAATATATAAATAAAAGGATTAATTCACAACAATAATTTCAACTATGAACGATCTTCTCATATTAATTCATACTAAAAGGATTAATTCACAACAATAATTTCAACTATGTACTACATTTTAACTTAGAATAATTTTAACTATTGACCTTGTTTTCTCAAAATAGAAACGATAGATTTTTACTTGTTATTTTGTAACGAAAAATGTATATAATATAAACTACTCAATTTACTCTCTTTAAAATGATCACTCTCTCATATATTTTTGCTTGTCATTTAATACAATGAATTTTTTTAACTGACCTTAGACTATTTTAAGCAGAAGATTTGATAGTTTGGTTTATTCTAAGTTAAAATGTAGTATGAATTAATATGAGAAAATCGTTCATAATTGAATTATGTTGTGAATTAATCCTAAATAAAAAAGGGTTATAATAAACACATAAAGAATCGTAATTGTCTAAATATTAATATGAATCCTCGAAAACAATCCCACAAATTATTACACAACAAAATACTTGTACAACTCCGTAAATAAAAGGGTTATTTAAAATGAAAAGAACCCGTTAACAGAGACACCTCCGTCAACAAATATAGTTTGTCCAGTAACATAAGAAGCCGCAGCCATACAAAGGAATGCCACCACGGACGATATCTCCTCCGCTTCGCCCGCCCGCTTTAACGGAATCCTCCCCTTGATACTTTTAAATATTCCATTTTCCTCCTTAAACAACTGTCATTTCAACAAATCAAATAAATACAGTTATTCTTTTGTAAAACCGTTTTACCGTGCCATTATATAAAGAACATTCACGGGGTACGTTACATCTTTTGTAAGAGGAGTCGATATAGCCCCTGGAGCAACGACATTAACTCGAATATTGTCCTTTGCCCATTCACATGCCAAATTTTTCGCTAGTTGGTTTATCGCCGCTGCAAATAAATTTGCAGACGTCAGCTAACTTAGACATAATACTCATAATCTGGTTCAAATCCCGCAAGCATTAATTAAACAAGGAGACTTACTTTTTATGAGTTATAATTTCTTATGTAAATTTACATCCTTGGTCAATCAATCAAATGTTACCAATTTAACGCCAAATGTAACCAGAATAAATTTTCTAAGTTAACAGGTTGTTTTTTCACATGGTCACATGTATCCTTAAAATGATGACGTTTTGGCCTGTCTTTTTGAGGAGACGGAATTGATTTATACCTTTAGCAGGTCCGTAAACAGATCCAACATCACAAGCAAATTGACTAGCAACCGCGGAAATGAATATTATGGTGGCCGTCTCTGAGATCGTGAGGAGTGGATACGAGAGTTGCGATAAATGGTAAGCCGACTCAAAATTTAACGAGATTATTTGAGAGAAATGTTCTTCGGTACAAGTTTCAGTTGGTTGTCCATTTGATACACCACCCGCGTTGTTCACCTGTACCAATCATATATCAAATATATCCGACTTAATAAAAACGACAATATGTCGTGAATTAAAATTTTCAAGTAAAATGATCGATCTTACGAGTATGTTCAATTTTCCTTGGAAAACCGAGGTGACGTCCTCAATAAGTTTTTCTCTTTGCGGCCTTGATGAAACATCACATACTGAGCCAGTTATCGGCAATCCTTTTGACTTCCAATCACTTAAGCAAGCCTGTAGCTCGGTTTCATTCCGAGCACAGGTATGCACCCTCGCTCCTAGCCCTACTAGCTCCTCTACTATAGCGCGCCTGCCAAGTATAACACAAACTCGTTAGAACCGTTTCAATTAGTTGTCTACCTTTATTAATATGTCTCTGAGCGGAATTTTAATTAAAGGTAAACAATTGACTTAAACAGTTAACAGACTAATACCCAATGCCTTTGGTGCCACCGGTTACAAGAGCAGTGAAACCGTCAAGCGACCAACGTTTGTTGTTCCCTACTGTTGCGGCCATCTTCAATTCCGATTTTTGTTGATTTGTATCGAGATTATGATTGTCATTTACTCCGTTTTATAGGAATGTTAACATAATAATGTTCTGTTTATTGCAGGTGTTAATTCTTGACCTTTCCAAAAGCAAATACTCTGTTCATCGTAGGTGCTAATCCTTGACCGTTTCTAAAGATCGCGATTTCTTTGTGATAATGAATCCGCTTTACATTATAATATACGGGTAAAAAGCGTTTTACAAGAGACTCGAAAGATATCTAAATATGTAGAAATATCATTCATAAAATTTATAAAATCGTCTAATATATAATTAAACAGATAATCGTTACAGAACACATAAAGGTAACTATTAATATAAGCGTGTTTTGAACTAATAACCACAATCGTGTAATAAGTAAACAAATAATCATTACAGAATACAGAAAGGTCAGTTGATAAAAAAGAGAAAAGAAGTTCTCGCTCATTTAGAGAGATCAGATCGTCCCCTAAAAAGGCCTATCATTTGTGTCAGCACTGTCGGTAGTTTAATCTCTTTTTCTAAAAATGTAATAAATAAGTATGATCCGGAGGATCGAGTGGACATTATGCAAGAATCCTTTCTTTAGTGCTGCCAAAAAAATAAAGAATACCGAAAGGTAACTATTAATACAAGCGTGTTTTGAACTAATAACCACAATCGTGTAATAAGTAAACAGATAATCATTACAGAACACAGAAAGGTAACTATTAATACAAGCGTGTTTTGAACTAATAACCACAATCGTCTAATAAGTAAACAGATAACCATTACGGAACACAAAAGGTAATTATTAATACAAGCGTGTTTTGAACTAATAACCACAATCGTCTAATAAGTAAACAGATAACCATTACAGAACACAGAAAGGTAATTATTAATACAAGCGTGTTTTGAACTAATAACCACAATCGTCTAATAAGTAAACAGATAACCATTACAGAACACAAAAAAGTACAGTAATTATTAATACAAGCGTGTTTTGAACTAATAACCACAATATATGACATTGTAGTTTATTTTTCAATATCGATCTCCCATCCCAAGAACCTTTTAATCAACTTCGTAGTAGACCTGATTAAAATGACATGAACGCGTTCACAGTGAACCCGCCATCAACGACAATAGCTTGTCCGGTGACATAAGAAGAAGCGGGCAAACACAGGAACGCAACCACCGATGATATTTCATTTGCTTCTCCGATTCTTCCCAATGGTATTCTCGCGTTCATTCCACTAAACTTTTTCTCGTCACTTGATACCTACATTATTAATCCAACAATTATAACATCGTAACAAAACATTATTCAGGCCGAAGGCCGTAAAATGTGTATATAAAACATTTACCGTACCCTTTGATTAAGAGGAGTCGATATAGACCCTGGAGCGACAACATTAACTCGAATATTGTCCTTCGCCCATTCACATGCCAAGTTCCTTCCTAATTGATGTAATGCTCCTAAACCAAAGACGACGTAAATTGAATTAGACGAGACGAGGATATAATAATAGACGAAATTAGGCCCTGTTCTTTTCGGCTGAAACGAGCTGAATTGAATTAATCGGAGTAGAGTTTAATTGAACTAAATTGACTGCAACTGAAGTGATGTAAATATAGTTGAATTAAAAGTTAATTTTGTAAAGAGATTAATTAAAAATAATTGACTAAACGTAAATAAAACCTAACGAAATACAGCCAAACAACATTGAAAGGAGCTGAAATTAAGCCAGAAAGAACAGTATCATAAGTAAATGTAATAATATGGCTCGTACCTTTAACAGGTCCATAAACAGACCCAACATCAAATGCTAAGTAACTAGTAATAGACGAAATAAATATAATCGTGCCCGTCTTTGAGTTTTTCAAGAGTGGATACGAGAGCTGTGACAGATGATAAACCGATTCAAAGTTCAAGGTCATGATTTCGTCAAAATACTCTTTAGTAGCAGTCGCCGTAGGCTGTACTCCAGCCGCGCCACCAGCATTATTCACCTGAATTTAAATACTTAATTTATAAGTCGTTCTAACATTTTGTCCATCATATTCCAACGTTAAATTAAATTGTACTTACGAGTATGTTCAATTTTCCATCAAAAACAGAGTTAATCGTTTCCATTAACTTTTCCCTTTGAGCCCTCGATGAAACATCACATATTGAGCCAGTTACGGGCCACCCTTTAGACTTCCAATGTGCTAAGCACGCGTCAAGCTCAGCTTCATTCCGAGCACATGTATGCACCCTCGCTCCTAGCCCGACTAGCTCCTCCACAATTGCATATCTATACATACATATCAAACCGTTATTAAGGCCTTGTTTAGTACGTAACAGATTAATAATAGCAGAAGCACGTTATTGGTCAAGCAGATTATAAATAACAGATTTAATTGACAAGTTTGACTAGTATATTTCAATTAGCAGATTTAATAAACGTATTTGATAATTAGCAGATTTATGTTAATAGATTGTTGTATCTATGTGCAGACGGTTGACAGATTCAATTTTCACAATCTACTAATCTGAATATGCAATGCTGGGTGGAGTACAGTTTAATCTACTATTTCAATATGCCATTACCAAACATGTAACTCAGAAGATTAGTGAGTCAAACATGCTATAAGGCTTAAACATGCTGAAAATTTAGCAATATACTGTTTACCAAACACTGCTAAATGGAAATTAAAGTTGCGAATTATACCCAATGCCCTTAGTACCACCGGTAACAAGAGCGGTCATATTCTCGAGTGACCATCGATTGTTAATCCCGAAAACCTTTGAATCCATGAGTATATAATTTGGTTTTGATGATGAATTATGTGTATTGATTTGCTTGTAAAGTATTTTGTTTTGATGTTGTTTGTTATATTGATTGATTTGCATGGAATTGTTTACCTTATATAGTACGTAGTACGTAGTGTGTAGTAATTGTGTTTATTGTTATTGTAATGTACGGAATACACTATAAAATTACTAGTGGTTTAGTAGTTTAATGGCTCCATTAACAATGAAGTCATGGCTAGTCTGTCTTTCATGCTAGAGTCACTCATATCGTCATCTTTCGAGTACTACACCAAGTCTTCCCTGTGACGAGTATATTCATCATATGTTCGTGACGGGTTAAATGCTGTCAATGTGAGTAGTTATGAGAAAACAGATTGTCACTCCGATCCCTAGCTAAGCAATCTGTTTTTTTGTCTTATCTAGTATCTACCCACACGTTTGCGACAAATATATTTGTGACGGGTCAAATAAGAATTATCGTGAAATAAATCACGGAAATAAGATTGTTAAAGTTTAAAATGGTTGATATTTTTCTATCGAATTGGTGAAATAAATCAAAATTTAACTATAGGCATTTTCTTAACCTCTATCAAATGAGAGGTTTATAGTAGAGCTGTATTCGGTCCGGGCATATTTGGCTAGACCCGGGCCAAGCCATGGGTGGGCTGGATTGAGATAATATTTGACCCGGCTCAGGCTTATGGTGGGTGGAGGGTGGCCCGGGTTTTGGTTTGTGACCCGTGCTAGTCCATGGAGGCGGGATAGGCAGATAGGTGTGTTGCTGAGACCATCACAATCAAGGTCAATAGGTAGGTCGTGATCTTAGTTGGTCATGGTTAATGATATAATTAGTTTGCTAATGTTATGACCTTTGATGGTTAATTTGTGATCAAAATCAACCAAAGGTCACCTGTGTGTGTCAAATTGACCTTGTAATTGACCTAATAGGTGTCAATTTGTTATTGGTTGTACAAATAAACACAATTAAAAAAATAACATATTGAGAATGTTGTAAGTGGAAAATGATTTGGTTGATGAAATAGACCGTGACCTTTTGCTTAGGAGGGTGAAAATAAGTCAAAATAATTAAGATGCGATTAACAGTAAAACTGAGTCGTAACCTAATTAGCACAATCACTGCTTGAGGAAGAGGCTGGACAAGGCGGTTTAAAACGGAGCGGGCCGAGTCAGGTCGTGCACATAGTCAACTCTAGTTTATAGTACTTGACCCTATGACGCAAGTCATTAGGTGGAGAAATAGGCATTCACCAAATCAATTTTAAAATGAGTGAATCTCTGTATGACGCATGACCTTACCTGGACAAATAGCTAGAGATTTTCCTTTTTTAAAAAAGTGTAAATTAAATTTTACTCCCATTTAAAATCATTTTTTTTAAAATTATTTTCTTTTGAAATTTTTTCCTAAAATTACTCCCTTAATTTACATTTTTTACTAAAATTGCCCCCAAACTCCACTTTTAATGACTTATTTTGTCTATTTTTTTTAACATATTTCGTTTGTTACTTAGTCAATCTATACTTTGGAAGGTATAAATATGTAGAAAAATGTAAGAGAGTTAAAAAAAAATGAAATAAATCAACTCAAATCGGTATTTTGAAGCAATTTTAGGAAAAAATGCAAATTAAGGGAGTAATTTTAAAATTTTGATTTCAAAAGTAATTTATTCGTTTTCCAAGATTTCTATAGGAGAGATTTGAACTTGTGCACATTGAATAAGTGTGGATCAAATCGTAGATCAGTCACCAATTTTTGGTTGGACATATTTGTTACATGTGAAACATAAGAATGATTTGAACATAGTTCATAAGTTATGAGGGTAATTTGTTACATTTTCGGTGTAGAAATGAACCCAATCGAAATTGACCAGACTTATAATAACAACAAATAATTATAACTATTAACCAATATAAATCCGATTGAAATAGTTCAACAACTTAAATCGAAATGATTTAACTTGATTTAAAATTATACCAAATAACATAACCAATAGCTTTCCAAAGTAACCAACTTCCATTAAATTAGTGGGAAATATTAGACAAAAATAGAAATTGAAATTTAACGTTTTAAGCATATCCACTTAGATATACACGTCTACCCGGTATATCTCAATAACGCTATTAAAAAACCGTTTTTTAATTTTTTTTTTGTAGTAACGCATTTACCACGAGTATATCAACTCAGATATACATGTCTACGTCACTACGTATATATCGTTCTAAACATATCCACTTAGATATACACATGTATATTATATATTGTTCCAATTTTATCACATATCAAAAAAGGAACAATATACATATCTACTTTAAATAGTGTGACACCTATTTCAAATTATTACCCACAATTTCACATTTTATATACCCCTCTCACTAAATCAATTTAATAAATTGGCTACTCATTTCTAGGGTTTATATATTTTCTTTTATAATTCTCCCCAATTTCACTTTAATTTAATCAATTTTACCGGTGTAGATAGAGCATCCTGTCTAATTTCAGAGGTAATTTTACTCTCATCCAATTACATTCCAATCTATTTGTTTTTTTTCTCCGTTTTAGTCATCTGTTTATTTTTATTACAAGCGTGTTTTTATTGACGGTAAACATTTTGGACGGCGTGGAGCGGAGGGGGTACTTGATTGATTACTAACTTGTACATAGTTCATCAGTTATGAGAATAATTTACCACATTCTGATTTTTAGTTGGTGTAAAATGAACCCAATCAAAATCAACCCGACTCAAAATAACAATAAACAATTAAATTAATAACCAATTTAAATCCGATCAAAATCGAAATCAAGATCAACTCAATTTAAATCGCATTGACTTAACCTGATTTAAAACTGTTCCAAATAACATAACCAATAGCTTTCCGAAAAGACCGGTTTCCTCTAAATTAGTAAGAGACATAGCATGAAAAATCTTCTTTGTTAAAGCAACAACCGCCTGTGGTTAATTGTATATTTTTTTATTTTCTTTTATTTTTTCAAGTAAAGGGTCCCACCTATGTTTAACAAACTATTTTTATAAATTTAAAAGCAATTATGTCAATTATGCAGTACAACATGAAGTAATAAGTAAAATTACAAATATATAATCACATGATTATACTATGTAACAATTCATTATTGTTTGTTTTTCCAATTTAAATTTGAATAATTTGTTGTGTTTTCATATATGATTATATAAAGTATAATTTTATTATTGCCATATTTTAAATATACTCGATAGGTACAAATTTAGTTATTGCAAATTAAATCATATGGATTAACAACAGAAATTATGACTAAGTATAAAGAACAATTAATATTATTAACACATTTTAACGAACCGTGCAATTTGCACGGGTTTAAAAACTAGTAAAAATTAAACAGCTCTTCCCGTTTATCTTATGATACATCTCAATAACGCCAGTAAAAACCCGTCTTTCTAATTTTTTTTATAAAAACGTATTTACCACCACAAATATATCCCCTTTTCACTAAATCAAAATCAACCCGACTCAAAATAACAATAAACAATTAAATTAATAACCAATTTAAATCCAATCAAAATCGAAATCAAGATCAACTCAATTTAAATCGCATTGACTTAACCTGATTTAAAACTGTTCCAAATAACATAACCAATAGCTTTCCGAAAAGACTGGTTTCCTCTAAATTAGTAAGAGACATAGCATGAAAAATCTTCTTTGTTAAAGCAACAACCGCCTGTGGTTAATTGTATATTTTTTTATTTTCTTTTATTTTTTCAAGTAAAGGGTCCCACCTATGTTTAACAAACTATTTTTATAAATTTAAAAGCAATTATGTCAATTATGCAGTACAACATGAAGTAATAAGTAAAATTACAAATATATAATCACATGATTATACTATGTAACAATTCATTATTGTTTGTTTTTCCAATTTAAATTTGAATAATTTGTTGTGTTTTCATATATGATTATATAAAGTATAATTTTATTATTGCCATATTTTAAATATACTCGATAGGTACAAATTTAGTTATTGCAAATTAAATCATATGGATTAACAACAGAAATTATGACTAAGTATAAAGAACAATTAATATTATTAACACATTTTAACGAACCGTGCAATTTGCACGGGTTTAAAAACTAGTAAAAATTAAACAACTCTTCCCGTTTATCTTATGATACATCTCAATAACGCCAGTAAAAAACCCGTCTTTCTAATTTTTTTTTATAATAACGTATTTACCACCACAAATATATCCACCTAAATAACGTCTACGTGTATATTGTTCCAAGCATATCCACCTAAATACACGTGTATATTGTATATCGTTCCAATTTTATCGTATATCGTAAAAGGAACCATATAAGTAGTATATACACAAAAATGTGACACCTAATTTAAATTATTCAACCCCCTTTCACTAAATCAATTTAATAAATTAGGCTACTCATTTCTAGGGTTTATATAATTTTCTTTTATAATTCTCCCCAATTTCACTTTAATTCAATCAATTTTACCCCGTCAATGGTGTAGATACACCATCCTGCCCAATTTCACAGGTAATTTTACTCTCACCCCAATTACATTCCAATCTATTTATTTGTTATTCCCTCCGTTTCAATCATTTGTTTATTTTTTATTACGAGTTTGTTTTTATCGACTATAAACAAATGATTGAGACGGAACGGAACAGAGCGGTTACTTGATTGATTAGTAGATGACTCTAGATGCCCTTCTATATTTAGTATGGGGGCTGATACACTTTATAGGTGTGAAATTGTGAAATTGTATACTGATAGAGACTTGTTTATGTTATTTCTGGGAAATTAGTTAGGTAGTTTTGGGAATTTATAGTTCCGGGTTTGTGTATCGTGTTTTTAGAGGGTAAGACTGCGTATATCTGACTATTTTGCGCACTGTGTTAATTGTTAGAGACTAATGCAATTGGACCTGTTATGTAGTGTACTTCCTCCGTTCTAATTATTTCTATACGTGTTTCGAAATTCCGTGTTTTGAATTGGTTTTGAAATGTGTATACAGTTTGTTGGGAAGATTTCGTGTAGAGTTTGGAATGGAGGGGTGAGTTATTTTGTACAATCCTGTATTAATGTCGAAACTCGAAACACTGAGCTTAGGATGATAGAGCAATTGCTTTAGTTAGGTTGTGTTGATCGTAATAGTCGTGTTTGTATTGGTGATGAAACAATGTTGGGTGGTTTGAAACTGTGTGGTAGACTGGAATCGAGATCATTTGTGGTGGTGTGTTGGAACTTCGAAACACTGAGCTTAGGATGATAGAGCAATTGCTTTAGTTAGGTTGTGTTGATCGTAATAGTCGTGTTTGTATTGGTGTGAAACAATGTTGGGTGGTTTGAAACTGTGTGGTAGACTGGAATCGAGATCATTTGTGGTGGTGTGTTGGAACTTCGAAACACTGAGCTTAGGATGATAGAGCAATTGCTTTAGTTAGGTTGTGTTGATCGTAATAGTCGTGTTTGTATTGGTGTGAAACAATGTTGGGTGGTTTGAAACTGTGTGGTAGACTGGAATCGAGATCATTTGTGGTGGTGTGTTGGAACTTCGAAACACTGAGCTTAGGATGATAGAGCAATTGCTTTAGTTAGGTTGTGTTGATCGTAATAGTCGTGTTTGTATTGGTGTGAAACAATGTTGGGTGGTTTGAAACTGTGTGGTAGACTGGAATCGAGATCATTTGTGGTGGTGTTTTGGAACTTCGAAACACTGAGCTTAGGATGATAGAGCAATTGCTTTAGTTAGGTTGTGTTGATCGTAATAGTCGTGTTTGTATTGGTGTGAAACAATGTTGGGTGGTTTGATACAGTGTGGTAGACTGGAATCGAGATTATTTGTGGTGTTGTGTTGGAACTCGAAACTAGCTTAGGATGATAGATCAATTGCTTTAGTTAGGTTGTGTTGATCGTAATAGTCGTGTTTGTATTGGTGATGAAACAATGTTGGGTGGTTTGAAACAGCGCGGTAGACTGGAATCGAGATCATTTGTGGTGGTGTGTTGGAACTCGAAACACTGAGCTTAGGATGATAGAGCAATTGCTTTAGTTAGGTTGTGTTGATCGTAATAGTCGTGTTTGTATTGGTGTGAAACAATGTTGGGTGGTTTGAAACAGTGTGATAGACTGGAATCGAGATCATTTGTGGTGTTGTGTTGGAACTCGAAACACTGAGCTTAGGATGATAGAGCAATTGCTTTAGTTAGGTTGTGTTGATCGTAATAGTCGTGTTTTTATTGGTGTGAAACAATGTCGGCGGTTTGATACAGTGTGGTAGACTGGAATCGAGAACATTTGTGGTGTTGTGTTGGAACTCGAAACACCGAGCTTAGGATGATAGAGCAATTGCTTTAGTTAGGTTGTGTTGATCGTAATATTCGTTTTTGTATTGGTGATGAAACAATGCCGGGTGGTTTGAAACAGTGTGATAGACTGGAATCGAGATCATTTGTGGTGTTGTGTTGGAGTTTCATAATATTAGTTTCTTTCACCCGTTAACATAGGGTTGAAGACTTCTTTACGGAATGAAAGGCAAATGGAAATGTCGTCCTTTTGTTGGACGGATGATGAAGAGAAACAACATGGTTTTATTTAGAGGACCGGCTAAAGAATTGGAAAGGAATGATAGAATGTTGTGTATGTAATTTGCGAAAAAGGTGCATGTGACCAAACTAAAGTGGCCTGTTCGTAGTATTAAACATGCGTGCGATACCTCTTTGTCGTTTGGTAGAGGTTTTAGCTTTGACCCTTTATTGACCTTTTGATACATTAAACGTCTAATTACAGAGATTCAGCCTCTGCTATTGATTCCGTGGACCTATTTTCAATCAAATGTCTCTAATGGGGCTTGGCATCCGTCTTTGGAATAGGAGTATTTTTTGTTTGGGAGAACTTATTTGGTCTGACAATACTTTATTAGTTACTGTCTGCAGAAGGCGATAATCCATAAGGAAAAATTATTGACGTGTTTTGATATCAATTACTGCTGTCTGCCTTTGTTTCGCAAGAAAGTGGCTTTTTCCTTGTATATCAGGTCTCCCATCTCAAATTGAAACTGCTTTACAATTTCCAGTCACACCTGTCTTGATCCCGCGTTTTGTAAGAGTTCAGATCGTTGGCATTAGAAAGGCGTTCTCTTAGTCATGCACCAGAGCCCAACATCGAGAAATTTTAGTCCAACAATTCTTAAACATACTTATCTAGAACCGTTCCGAATCTTTTTGTGTATGATTTTTTCTAGCATCATCCATCTTTGTGGTACTACTACTACTGACTGATTCTTGAGTTTATTATAACTCCGTGAATAGCTTTTTATCGTTTCTAAATATTTGACGATTGCGCCTTAGAAAATTGTTTTCATCCTGTTGCATGTATCTCACCTCTGAAAGTTCTCCAACTTCTTTTAGTCTATCTGATGTGCAGAATTCTGTATTGTTTTTTGTATAGCATCAAGCTCTGGGTACAAATTCTACGAACTTATATCTTAGTATATGCTTATTGAGGCTTATATCATATTTCTCTAGTGGATCACGTAAACTTGAAATTTATCACTCCGAAGCTAACTATCTGATTAGTTAGATAGTTCAAGCCGACACTGCTCTTAAAATGGGTTGATGAATAGGTTACAAAAGCTTTAGACTGCTGATTATTTATGTGTCTTGCAGGTTGATTTAAGTGTGATTACTGATTACTTATGGAGACGAATCAAGAGAAAAAAATCAGTATTGATTTTCCTACACCAGATGTCACTGTGAAGAAAAAGCGAGGTCGGCCTAGGAAAGATCCGAGCCTAAACCCACCCAAACTTGCTTATGTGCCTCGTAAAAGGGGCATAACCCAAAGTTATGGTGAAAGCGTGCCTGTTCCTCCTGGATTTGAAGAATCACATGTGCCCCACCCTCAACATGTTAATCCTGTCAATGACAATAACCAAGATTCCATGGTGGGACAGGTGGTTACTGGTGTGATTGAGGCAGTTTTCGATGCAGGATTTTTACTCTCCGTTCGCGTTGGCGAGTCAAACACTTGTCTGAGGGGTGTGGTATTCAAATCAGGACATTATGTCCCCGTTAGTGCTGAAAATGACCTTGCCCCTGGCTTACAAATGATTAGAAGAAATGAGGTGCCTTTCCCAGTTGAAAACCATACTCATAAACATAGAAATAGAGGTAGAAAGCGGCGTGAACCCCTTGATTCATTTCAGTCAAATGGTGGTTCTCCTGCTTCTAATCAATTAGCCCGGGTTCCAGCTGGACAACTAGCTATAGTGCCAGCGCAATCTCCCACATCAAACCTACTAGAGGGTAGAGGAACTCTGGTACCAGTTGTTCTGCAACCTGTGAACTTGTCAAATGGAGCAAAGCCAGCTATCGAAGTACACCCTGTTGCTTCTAAACCTGCTCACCTCTCGGCCTCTAGAAGCAAGCTCAATGGCCTCACTCAAGTTGTCCCTGAGGCTATCCCAAAAGTTTTAGAGGCAGATAAGGGATCGCCTTCCCAACCTTTCGAAGAGTTGGTTAGTGTTGCCAACAAATTGAAGCAGGCCCCTCATTCAGCGGAAGTTCAAAATGACAGCGCAAAGTCATTTAGTAAAATGTTTACTAGCAATTCTGGGATAACACAAGAAGTCCTGGACTCGAGTACGCCTCTGTGTGTTGAACCCCTCCAAGCCATCCGTTTGAGTCGGGCTGACCGGTCTGGACCAATGCCGCATCCGTTTTCCGAGAGAAGTACAGGCAAGATGACTGAACTATTGCTGGTGAGTACATTAACTCAAACTTCTCATGTCCATTTCTGATAGTTGTCAGTAGGTTTGTCGTTGTTTTTCCGACTTTGAGATAGAGTAACGAAAACTTCTCTCAAAAACCTCGATGTTTCTTTTCGTAGACATTAGCAGATGGTCATTCCTCTTTTCATTAAATTATCACCTTGACTCTTAATTATTGCAAAAGAGAGAACGAGACAACTTATGGCTTTGTTTGTGGGTTTTCGCTTATGCGGGCTCAAAGTGGGAGCCTCTCCAGTTATGTAATTAATGACTGAAAAGTAGTAGTTAATTTACTTGACGCGATTTTCATCACGAGTCCTGCAATATAGTCTCTGGGTAAGGGTGTGTACATCTAACCTTCTTATCGTGCCACTAGCTAAAACTCATCACGCATTGGGGTCATTTTCCAATTATTGCTGTTATCTCGTAGCATCAATTTCTTGTGTGAAATAATCAAATAAAACCTTTGTTCGCTAGGCTGTGCAAGAAAATTTGAAGGAGAGACAGATGTCCGACACACAACATCAAGAGTTCAGGAGCCCCTAACTTAGTTATGGTACGTAAGAAGTTCCCTAATGTTTGTGCTGTAGACGCATTCCCTGTCCAACGTCAGTTATTGCCGGAATATTTTCCGATAGATATAATTTTCCAAGTGTACAATGCTGAGCAGGAATGGGGGAAGGCACCGAAGCGGCTGTAACATATTGCAGAAAGAAGTTTAGCATCCATTTCTACATGTAATCTTAAAAAACTCTCATGTTTAGTTGTTTTCAGGTTGTACATTATACCGTATACACCTTAGACTTTACATGTACTGTTGTCATTAGTTAGTTCCTATCAATTCCTATGATCGGTGTCGCTGCCGATCATGGAATGATATAGTTTTTCACCGGCAAGTCACTTGACTTTTGTCGGACCGATTTTCTCATTTCATCTTTTCCTTAAGCCTCAAGGTACTTATTTCTTTGTAGATTAATACTCTCGTCAGTTTAATTCCTTCCATGTTTTGGCCTAGTTGAAAATAACTTTCCTCTACTTTTAAATTTGCGGTGGATGGAACCCGGAATTCAAATCAAGGGGCGTTAGTACCTAGGCTCATCCAAAATAATTAGTAAGTCGCTTAGGAGCATGGTAACACTATCGTATTATGCATGATGTACTACATTACTTATATATTAAGCACGACTATCGTACGTAACGTAAAAATGTAAATGGTAAACAAAAGATAACAACTCGATAAGTTGATTAATTTGAATTTCATTTATTTGAATTTGACTACAAATAATCATTACATAATAACAATCCAAGAATTTTAAGAACAAGTTACAACAAATGTCTCACAGAATTAATTTATACTAAAATGCATACAATGATCAATTATACTAAAATGCATACAATGATCTTAGGATCTAAACCTGCAACTACTATAAGGTACATAGTAGTACAATCTGGTACCTCTCACATACCCAACTCCCTACTACAGTCTGGTACCTCTCGCATACCCAACTCCCGCACGGTCAGCGACTAACAAAGGAACTATTTGGAGAGGTGGCCTCAAAAAAATTACTTTACTAGCTTTCCCTTCGACACCGAATTTAGCCATTTTATCCGCGCAGAAATTTGCTTCTCTCTTTTGATGGTGTATAATATAACAACCACCCATGCAAAGCAATGCCCTAATTTCATGTAGGATCAAGCCACAGTCGTCGTCAGTTTTAGTAGCTTCCCCAGTAATAAGGTCTACCGCTACCTTGCAATCGGACTCAATAATGACACGCCTTAAACCGATGGCTCTTGCGGTTTTCAACCCGGTCACTATAGCAATCAACTCCGCTCGAACAACTGAAGTCCCGGGCTCGAATTCATTTCCGAGATACCCGCAAAAGCCTAACACCCAGACACTCTTCTCGTCCCTAATGACTCCTCCGTAGCCGGCCTTACCGTCGTTTCTTACGCTCGCGTCCGTATTCACCTTCACGAAACCCACAGGTGGTGGAACCCACCCTATCACTTCCGAGGCTGGTTTGGCGTTACGTGGACCTCTTCCTTGTAAACCCGTTCGACCGCACCCATGACGTGGAGTAAACCCTAACAAACTGGTTTCGGGTGCTAAATGCATGGTAACATCACGTCCTAACATTTTGGGAATTCTCAAAAAGAAAATTAATAATGTATGTATTATTCGGTTTTGAAAATCAATGAAAAAAGTTGGGAGACGGTATTTTTTTTAGTTTGAATTAAGTGAAAGAAAGTGGTTGATGATTATAGATTTGTGGTAATGATTTTGGTGAGCAGTACGTGTGTATATATAATGTATGTATATGGAACATTCCACAGCCAACAAATTTCCATAATCAATCAAATTTCCATATTTTATTTTGTTAATTTTCCAAATTTCCATATTTTGTTTTGTTAACTTTCCATAATGCATTATTTTATTTTGTTAACTTTCCATAATACTTTGTTTTCTTTTGTTGTTTCCATAATGTCATACGAGTATTTTGTAGCATTTTATTATAAATTGTTTAAGGTTACGAACTTTCCATAAATTTATATTTTGTTTTGTTTTATTTAATATTAATATTATTTTTTGTTTAACAGTAGCTCATATTAGCTCGAATTGAATATTATTAGTTTTATAGACGTGTAATTTGCAGAATTATGCTATTTAAAATACTAATAGTATAAAAAGGTAGCTAATAAAATGATAAAATATATATCATTTTACAACCGATAATATTTATCTTGACCCGTTTTAGCCGCTTAGTATTATTATCCAACCGATAATTCTATGATAAACTAAATATAAAATGTTAATGTTATGTAATTATACTCAATAATATTTTACAAGCATTAGATAGATAATAAAAATTTGAAGGTATTAAAAAAGACTTGGGATCCAATGTGGTTAAAAATGAATTATGTATGACGTCAATAACATTACTTTCCAAAATTTTATCTTGATCAGGCTTTGAGGTCGACTGATTATTTATGTGTCTTGCAGAGTTGCAGGTTGATTTATTAAGTGTGACTACTGATTACTTATGAAGACGAATCAAGAAAACAAAATCAGTATTGATCGATGGAACCCGGAATTCAAATCAAGGGATGTTGTATGCTACGGAGTATTAATATTATGAGTAAGGAGTCAGGACTCGGGATGTCATTGTAATGTTTGGGGAATTATTCGACAAGTTGTATGCGTACAACATGTCAAATTTAAGTCGCTTTCCTCGTATTTAAACACGACTGACATACGTAAAAACGTAAATAGTAAACGAAATTGAGAACAATAGTACTGACAAAAACGAAAAAACATTCGATAAATTGATTAATTTGAATAATTCATTTCATTTTTTTTTCTGACATTCAACTACTACAAATCATTTGTTACATAATAATAATCCAAGAATTAAAGAACATGTTACAACAAATCTACCACAAATTAATTTTTACTAAAACACATACAATTATCTAAACTTGCAACTACCCAAGCTACATACTACTGCAATCTGGTACCTCTTGCATACCCAACTCCCGCACGGTCAGCGATTAACAAAGGAATTATTTGAATAGGCGGCCTCAAGAAAATTACTTTACTAGCTTCCCCATCGACACCGAATTTAGCCATTTTATCCGCGCAGAAATTTGCTTCTCTCTTTTGATGGTGTATGGTATAACAACCACCCATACAAAGCAATGCCCTAATTTCATGTATGATCAAAACACAGTCATCGTAAGTTTTAGTAGCATCCCCAGTAATTAGGTCTACCGCCACCTTGCAATCAGACTCGATAATAACACGTCTTAACCCGATTGCTCTTGCGGTTTTTAACCCGGTCACTATAGCTATCAACTCGGCTCGAACCACCGAAGTGCCCGGCTCGAATTCATTTCCGAGAAACCCGCAAAAGCCTAAAACCCACACACTCTTCTCGTCTCTGATGACACCACCGTAGCCGGCCCTGCCGTCGTTTCTCACGCTCGCATCTGTATTAACCTTCACGAAACCAACAGGCGGTGGAACCCACCCTATCACTTCCGAGGCTGGTTTGGCGTTACGTGGACCTCTTCCTCGTAAACCCGTTCGACCACACCCATGACGTGGAGTAAACCCTAACAAACTGGTTTCGGGTGCTAAATGCATGGTAACATCACGTCGTAACATTTTGTGAATTCTCGAAAAAGAAAATTAATAATGTATCTATTATTCGGTTTTGAAAATCAATGAAAAAAGTTGGGAGACGGTATTTTTTTTAGTTTGGATTAAGCGAAAGAAAGTAGTAGATGATTATGAATTTGTGGTAATGATTTTGGTGAGGAGTACGTGTGTATATATAATGTATGTATATGGAACATTCCACAACCAACCAATTTCCATAATCAATCAAATTTCCATATTTTGTTTCGTTAATTTTCCATAATGCATTATTTTGTTTTGTTAACTTTCCATAATACCTTATTATGTTTTGTTATTTCCATAATGTCAAACGAGTATTTTGTAGTATTTTATTATAAGTTGTTTAGGGTTACGAACTTTCCATAAATTTATATTTTGTTTTGTTTAATTTAATATTAATATAATTTTTTGTTTTACGGTAGCTCATATTAGCTCGAATTGAATATTATTATTTTTATACACGTGTAATTTGTACGATTATGCTATTTAAAATACTAATAGTATAAAAAGGTAGCTAAAATGATGAAGTATATATCATTTTAGAACCGCTAATATTTAGCTTTCCCCGTTTTAGCCGCTTAGTATTATTATCCAACCGATAATTCTATGATAAACTAAATATAAAATGTTAATGTTATGTAATTATACTCAATAATATTTTACAAGCATTAGATAGATAATAAAAATTTGAAGCTATTAAAAAAGACTTATGTATAAATTGAATTATGTATGACGTCAATAACAGTACTTTCCAAAATTTTATCAGGTAAAAAACCAAAAGGAAATGAGACAATTCTATAAATTGAATAGATCAGAGAGTAAAATATGGTGCAAATGTAATGAATTAGAAGGAGTATCATCTATAGTACGTTAAATAATTTAATTTAATTAAGTGTTTGTTTCAATATAATAACGAAAAATAATGAGTATAATGATTAAAATATAATAATAATTCTCAAAAATTATTTGTTACATAATAATAATCCAAGAATTAAAGAACATGTTACAACAAATCTACCACAAATTAATTTTTACTAAAACACATACAATTATCTAAACTTGCAACTATCCAAGCTACATACTACTGCAATCTGGTACCTCTCGCATACCCAACTCCCGCACGGTCAGCGATTAACAAAGGAATTATTTGAATAGGCGGCCTCAAGAAAATTACTTTACTAGCTTCCCCTTCGACACCGAATTTAGCCATTTTATCCGCGCAGAAATTTGCTTCTCTCTTTTGATGGTGTATGGTATAACAGCCATCCATAGAAAGCAATGCCCTAATTTCTTGTATGATAAAGCCACAGTCGTCGTAAGTTTTAGTAGCTTCCCCAGTGATTAGGTCTACCGCCACCTTGCAATCAGACTCGATAATCACACGTCTTAAACCGATGGCTCTTGCGGTTTTCAACCCGGTCACTATGGCTATCAACTCGGCTCGAACCACCGAAGTCCCCGGCTCGAATTCATTTCCGAGATACCCGCAAAAGCCTAACACCCAGACACTCTTCTCGTCTCTAATGACTCCTCCTAGCCGGCCCTTCCGTCGTTTCTCACGCTCGCATCCGTATTAACCTTCACGAAACCAATAGGTGGTGGAACCCACCCTATCACTTCCGAGGCAGGTTTGGCGTTACGTGGACCTCTTCCTACTAAACCCGTTCGACCGCACCCATGTCGTGAACTAAACCCTAACAAACTGGATTCGGGTGCCAAATGATGCATGGTAACGTCTCGTCGTAACATTTTATGAAATCTCAAAAAAGAAAATTAATAATGTGAGTATTATTTGGTTTCGAAAGTGAATGTAAAAATTTAGGAGACGGTATTTTTTTTAAGTTTGGATTAATTGAATGAAAGTAGTAGATGATTATGGATTTGTGGGAATGATTTTGGTGAGTATGTAGTACGTGCATACGTGTGTATATATAATGTATGTAATACCACAAACATTCCAATACCAAGTGTAAAACTAACTTTGTGTAGGATTAGGATTAGGATTTACGAGTTTTACTCTCTTTAAAAAAAACCTAAACCTACTTCAATAATGTATGTATATGGAACATTCCATAGCCAACCAATTTCCATAATTAATCAAATTTCCATATTTTATTTTGTTAATTTTCCATAATGTATTATTTTGTTTTGTTAACTTTCCATAATGCATTCTTTTATTTTGTTAACTTTCCATAATACCTTATTTTGTTTTGTTGTTTCCATAATGTCATACGAGTATTTTGTAGTATTTTATTATAAGTTGTTTAAGGTTAAAACTTTCCATAAATTTATATTTTGTTTTTTTTTATTTAATATTAATTTTATTTTTTGTTTAACGGTAGCTCATATTAGCTCGAATTGAATATTATTAGTTTTATACACTGTAATTTGCACGATTATGCTATTTAAAATACTAATAGTATAAAAAGGTAGCTAAAATGATGAAATAATTATTTTGCAACCGATAATATTTACCTTGACCCGTTTTAGCCGCTTAGTATTATTATCCAACCGATAATTCTATGATAAACTAAATATAAAATGTTATTGTTATGTAATTATACTCAATAATATTTTACACGTATTAGATAGATAATAAATTTTGAAGGTATTAAAAAAGACCTAGGATCCAATGTGGTTAAAAATGAGTTATGTATAACGTCAATAACATTACGTTCCAAAATTTTATCAGTAAAAGTAAAAATAAAAGAAACACAAAGAAAATAACACAATTCTATTTATTGAATAGATCAAAGAAGTAAATATGGGGCAAATGTAATGAATTAGAGGGAGTACCATTTACCAATACGTAAATAATTTTAATTAATTATGTGTTTGTTTTAGTATAATAATGAAAAATAATACGGAGTATAATGATTAAAATATAATAATTCTCAAAATTTACATTTATAATTTGCAAAATTAAAGAATAACTTTATACAAACTTTGACCCGACATGTAACATGTATTATTAGCTTATCCACATGTAATTTCGCATATATTCAACCTTCATTATCAATTTCTTACAACACATTTAACAAATGTAACACAATGTTTTTTTTGGCCATGTTGTAGCACAATGTTATAACTCAAACGATTGATATATAAATCACACCCTCTAATATATCAAATTAAATATATAAATTGGTCTTCTTTAAAATAGATTTATCCGTTTTAAATTAATTGGGATATTATACAATTCACTCGATTAGTTTTCAATTGAATTTTTTTTCTCAAAAAAAATGAGAAATTTAAATAATAAATGAGATAATATACTAATAATTAAAAATTTACATATAACGTAAATTAATTAGACGAGATTTATAAAAGTTTTGATAATATTTACAAAGAACACACCAGTAATACATCTCGCATTCGCTAACCCCATATGTCTAGAGTTCATAGACCGAACTAAACCCGTATCTGATCACCTTTCCCGTCTCTATATAAATTGCCGTTAAAAAAGGCAATATCGACAATATTAGCCTTTTCCCGCCAAATCCAAACCAAAAGCAAAACCTAAAATCAATCCAAATAATTTCTCAACGGTTAAAAATCCTAATAAAACCCAGCAATCGTTAATCAATTTCAAGCCTAAAACCCTAATAAAATACCCAAAAAATGATGATATAATCAAAATAAAGAAGCTTTAATAATTTTAGATTACTTAGAAAAATTGGGTACTCCTGTAGATATCACAACTTTTGTGTAATTTAACTGGTGCTTGTATTAGGTCAAAATCATTAATTTTTGCTAAACAAATTCATGCCTATATTAGAATTAATGGGTTGCTGAGAGGATTCGGGTTTTTGAAAATTTGGGGAATTGTTGGAATTGTATTGGAGAATGAGTATAGTTATTCTTGTATGATTAAGTGTTTTGATGGGGAGTGAAATTCTGCAGATAAGTTATAAATGTGGGAAGATTAAGCTTGCTCGAATGCTGTTCGATGAAATGTCGGAACGAGATGTTGTTGGTTGAGGGGCGATGGTGAGGGAGTTGTGCCGAATTCAGTTGTGCTTAGGGTTTAGGGTTTAGGGTTTATTAGGGTTTACTTCCGGTTATTGGGGAACTCAGGACTCTGAAGTTGGGTAAGACGGTTCATGGTTTTGTGTTTAAGATTCGGAGTTATTTGGATCATCCGTTTGTGAAGTCGTAAATGTGGGGATATGAATTCCGGGAGGAAGGTGTTTTACAGCTCCCAAAATCGGACTACTGTGTCATGGACTGCTTTGATTTCGGGTTATGTCTCTAACGGGAGAATTGATCAGGCTTTGAGGTCGATAATAAGGATGCAGCAAGACGGCTTTGTGAGACTTATAAGCTGTATACTATCACTTCCTCAAGCTCGATCATATTTCTCTAATGGATCACGTAAACTTGAAATTTATATCACTCCGAAGCTAACTATCTGATTAGTTAGATAGTTCAGGCCGACACTGCTCTGAAAATGGGTTGATAAATAGGTTACAAAAGCTTTAGACGACTGATTATTTATGTGTCTTGCAGAGTTGTAGGTTGATTTAAGTGTGACTACTGATTACTTATGAAGACGAATCAAGAAAACAAAATCAGTATTGATGGAACCCGGAATTCAAATCCAGGGGTGTTGTATGCTAGTAATATTATGAGTCAGGAGTCGGGACTCAAGATGTCATTGTAAAGTTTGGGGAATTATTCGTCAAGTTGGATGCGTACAATAGGTCAAATTTAAATCGTTTTCCTTGTATTTGTTTAACTAGTCTGAATGGTCGTTTTATATATTAAGCACGACAGATATGCATAAAAATGTAAATGGTAAACGAAATTGAGAACAATAGTACTGACAAAAACGAAAAAACACTTAATTTGAATAATTCATTTCATTTTTTTCCGACATTCTACTCCAACAAATTATTCGTTACATTAATAATAATTCAAGAGTTAAAGAACATGTTAGAACAAATCTATCATAAATTATTTTTTACTAAAATACATACAATTATCTAAACTTGCAAATACTACAGCGTACATACTACTACAATCTGGTACCTCTCAGATACCCAACCCCGGCACGGTCAGCGATTAACAAAGGAACTATTTGGAGGGGTGGCCTCAAAAAAATTACTTTACTAGCTTCTCCTTCGACACCAAATTTAGCCATTTTATCCGCGCAGAAGTTTGTTTCTCTCTTTTGATGGTGTATGATATAACAACCACCCATAGAAAGCAATGCCCTAATCTCCTGTATAATCAAGCCACAGTCGTTGTAAGTTTTAGTAGCTTCCCCACCGATTAGGTCTACCGCCACCTTACAATCAGACTCGATAATAACACGTCCTAAACCGATGGCTCTTGCGGTTTTCAACCCGGTCACTATAGCTATCAACTCGGCTCGAACAACTGAAGTGCCCGGCTCGAATTCGTTTCCAAGATACCCGCAAAAGCCTAACACCCACACACTCTTCGCGTCTCTAATAACTCCTCCGTAGCCGGCCCTTCCGTCGTTTCTCACACTCGCATCCGTATTAACTTTCACGAAACCAACGGGTGGTGGAACCCACCCTATCACTTCCGAGGCTGGTTTGGCGTTACGTGGAGCTCTTCCTAGTAAACCCGTTCGACCGCACCCATGTCGTGGGGTAAACCCTAATAAAACGGATTCGGGTGCTAAATGGTGCATGGTCACGTCACGTCCTAACATTTTGTGAATTCTCAAAAAAGAAAATTAATAATGTGAGTATTATTCGGTTTCGAAATTGATTGAAAAAATTTGGTAGACGGTATTCTTTTTTAGTTTGGATGATTAAGTGAATGAAAGTGCGATTAAGTGAATGAAAGTGCGTGGTAGATGATTGTGGATTTGTGGTAATGATTTTGATGAGTAGTACGTGTGTATATATAATGTATGTATGTATATGGAACATTACACAGCCAACCTATTTCCTTAATCAATCAAATTTCCATATTTTATTTTGTTAACTTTCCATAATACATTATTTTGTTTTGTTAACTTTCCATAATACTTTATTTTGATTTGTTATTTCCATAATGTCATACGAGTATTTTGTAGTATTTAATATTATAAGTTGTTTAAGGTTACCAACTTTCCATAAATTTATATTTTGTTTTGTTTAATTTAATATTAATATTATTTTTTATTTAACGGTAGTCATATCAGCTCAAATTGAATATTATTAGTTTTTAACATGTGTAATTTGCACGATAATGTTGTTTAAAATACTAATAGTATAAAAAGGTAGCTAAAATGATGAAATATACATCATTTTATAACCGATAATATTTACCTGGAATCATTTTAGCCGCTTAGTATTATTAACAAACCGATAATTCTATGATAAACTAAATATAACATGTTAATGTTATGTAATTATACTCAATAATATTTTACAAGCAATAGATAGATAATAAAAATTTGAAGCTATTAAAAAAGAGCTAGGATCCAAAAAAATGAAGTATGTATAACATCAATAACATTACTTTCCAAAAAATTTTCAGGTAAAAATAAAAATAAAAGAACCAAATATGGGGCAAATGTAATGAATTACAGGGAGTATCATTTACCTATATGCAGGTGCGAACCCACCTAATAGTAAGGGGTGACAGACGTTATCCCAAACTTTAAAAAAATGGTGTAAAAGATGGATTTTTGCTCCCTAAATATTGATAAATAGTAGATAATTAAATGTTATCCTAATAAATCTACAGTAAATATCTTGTGGCTCAATGGTAAAGCCGTTAAATATCCTATTTCGCTATCCCAGACATTCAATTCTGGGTTCGCCCCTACCAATACGTTAAATAATTTAAATAAATTAAGTGTTTGTTCAATATAATAATGAAAAATCATATAATACGGAGTATAATGATTAAAATATGATAATATTTCTCAAAATAAATTTACATTTACAATTTTCAAAATTGAAGAATAGCGTCGTATAAATGTTGAGTTGTTGACCCGATATGTAACGTGTATTATCTTATCCACATGTAATTTCGCATATATTCGTCCTTCATTCTCACAACCCATTTAACAAATGTAGCACAATGTATAGATCGTATATCAAAGACTTGAGTCATAAAACAAGGCCATACCACCGTTAGACCATTCCCAAGCAACAAGTTAATTTAATCGGGTCAATTGCATATTAGGCCTTAGGTCCTGTTCTTTTGGACTTCAAGTCACTTAACTTAAGTTCACTTCAGATCCTATAAGTTCAGTTCAGTTCACTTCAGTTCCTATAAGTTCAGTTCAGTTCTTATAAGTTCAGTTCAGTTCAGATCCTATAAGTTCAGTTCAGTTCCTATAAGTTCAGTTCAGTTCCTATAAGTTCAGTTCAGTTCAGTTCCTATAAGTTCAGTTCAGTTCAGTTCAGTTCCTATAAGTTCAGTTCAGTTCAGTTCAGTTCCTATAAGTTCAGTTCAGTTCAGTTCCTATAAGTTCAGTTCATATAAACTCAATTAAGAAAAGTTATATACGGAGTATTATTTTTAACAACCGATACAAACATTTCTTTTAATTATTCGATACACGTCATCTATAAAAAAAAAATAACTCATTAATAATTTACCCGTCTTTTACTCTCTAATTAATGTCAAACCATCATCCTCATTAATGCCAAAAAACAACAACTCAACATACGACGCCCTCACCCTCACCCTCACCCTCACCCTCACCCTCACCAATTGTCACTCTCCCATTAATCAGTTTCTTCATCACCATTGTTAGAGAAAATAAATGGTTAGAGAAAATTGTAATAGTGAATTATTTTTATCTAATGTAATTGTTGTATAATGTATGAACTATGAACAAACCATTATATACAAAGTTAAAAATGTTTTAAACTACCTTGTGTTTTAGACTAATTCGTGTTTTAGACTAATTCTTTTATCAATGTCATATATTGGATAATAATAATAATAATAATAATCTATATATCTATATATAAGTATAAAAGAAGAACCACTATTCATTAAACTTGACACGTGTCACGCTATGGTTAATTTTTTTCCCGCCTAATCCAAACCCTAAACATGCATACAAATATTTATTTCAAAATTGCCATTTTAGATTATTATCTTCTAAAAAAAACTAACCTATTATTCTTCAAGATTATATTTTCCCAAAATATAAATTCTTTAACTTTTAATGTCATAATCTTCGGTTAGACATACAACAGTTCCTGCTATAAATTTTTTATTATAGTTGAATTTTGATGTAATAAGTTTTTTGCACCGCTAAGTTGATTTATACAAATATTAACCATATATCAAGTTAAACTTTTTCAGAAGATGTAAATTTTTTCTAGGTATTTATTCATCATAACTTTTATCATCGAAATTAATTGATATTTTTTATTTTTATCATTTAATTTTAAGATATACAAAAGATAAATGTGAATTGTAGGTTTTAGTATGATTTTGCCATTCTATTTTGGAAAAAGGAACATATATCAGATATACTACTTCAGGCCTAACTTTTAATTTTTAATTTTTAATTTTTAATTGAGCTTATGTGTATTTTTTGAGTTTTTTGAAGTTTATAAGTTACAGTATATTTTAAAAAATTTCCGTCAAAACGCAAATTTAACTGAGCTTATATGTAATGCAAATTGAGCACAATGTTTAAATAACACGTTTAGATAATTTATAATAAAATTCATAATCTTTAAAACAAAACTCGAAAATCTTATTATAAAATTCAGAAACTATACAACTACATCTGATAGTAGTACATCATATGTATAATCTAATTCATGCCGAGCTTTTAATAAATTTTATACTTTTTAATATAATTCACATAGTTTACTCTATAAAATTTCTTTTGGTATTCGTTGAATTCATTGACTATAGTATAGTATAAGCTAATTGCGTACCATACTTTTTCTTAATTGCTACATATTTCTGGCAAATTTTGTGTTTTTCTTTTTAAATATTTTGTATTAAATTGAATCGACAAATGACATGAAAATTTTACTTTTTGATGTAAAAAAATGGAGATTACTTTTTGATAGTAGGTCTTGCTTAATATCGTCTTAACTTAAGACATTTTACAATCCTTTTTCCGTTTCCCTCTATTATAATTTGTTGTGAGAGTCGACTTAAATTAAGACGGTCTTAAATACTAGGATAATGTTAATGCTAAAAATGGATATTTAAAAAATGTAAGACGGTCTTAAAAAATGTAATACATGGTTTGAAAGTTATATAAAATTGACTTTTAAATTAATTTTTAATTATAAAATTAAGATTATATTTATTATTTCAAATATAATATAAAAGTATTAATATTTTAATAATATTCCTAATTTATCTTAAAATCACCGGGTCGAACGGGTCGATTCGAATTTCAACCATAAAATAACGGGTTATTTTGGATTCGAGTTATTTCGGATTGCGGGTCAAGATTTACGGCTCTTTGACCATGAAAAATCGGATCAAATCGGGTCGGTCGGGTCGGGCCAGATTTACGGGTCGAGTCATGTTTTGACAGGTCTAAAGCACACATAATCTTTTTTATTAGTTTTCTTAATCTTTCATTTTATTAGTTTTCTTAATTTTTCTTTTGTTTCCCAGAGTCATGTTTTGGCAAGGACTATATATAAATTCTTTTGATCAATCGATTGCGGCATTATTGAATTAGTTTATGGTTAACGCAGTTAGGCAATATTTTAATTTTAATTTTAATCTAAAGTAGATCATTTACATAATGTTATATACTCTTATTACTACAATGATAATTTAAAATTGTAAAACTTCATCTATACAAACCCGTGCAAGTTTGCACGGGTTCTAAACTAGTAATAATAATAAGAAGAAGAAGAAGAAGAAGAAGAAGAAGAAGAAGAAGAAGAATAAGAATAATAATAATAATAATAATAATAATAATAATAATAGTTAACTTAAATTAAAATAAAGTTAATTAAGTTCGGATTTTATAAGTTCAGTTCAGATTCTATAAGTTAAGTTCAGTTCAGATTCTATAAGTTCAGTTCAGTTCAGTTCCTATAAGTTCAGTTCAGTTCCTATAAGTTCAGTTCAGTTCAGTTCAGTTCCTATAAGTTCAGTTCAGTTCAGTTCCTATAAGTTCAGTTCAGTTCAGTTCCTATAAGTTCAGTTCAGTTCAGTTCCTATAAGTTCAGTTCAGTTCCTATAAGTTCAGTTCAGTTCAGTTCAGATCCTATAAGTTCAGTTCAGTTCAGTTCAGCTAAGTTTCAGTCCAAAAGAACAGGGCCTTAATCTCTCCTTATTGACCTTGACCACTTAAACCCTCCCAACAGTCCCAAGCAGAAAGTCACGACTCACGACCTAGGTCAATAAACCCTCCTAAACAACCACTTTTTTAGTTTTTTTTTTTCCCCTTTTTCTTAAATGGTTGGAACCAATTAAAATGTGCCACGTATGAGGTCGATTGGTGAGTCAATTTGCCTCAAATTGGGTCGATTTGTGACTCAAATCGACTTGAGTCAATTCTAATCGACTTCTTAATTACAATTAACTTGACTCGACCCCAAATCGACCTCCCAATCGACCTTGCTTGGGGATGATCTTACATATGTTTGCTCTGTGCATACAAAGGCAATTACCCATGAACGACCCTACCCACACACATCCCAATCCCAATTTTAACCCGTATAAAATTGCACGGGTATAATTTTAAGAAGATCGATACAACGATTAATATTTAATAATGTTAAACCAAAATACATGTATATTTGTAGTTTATTTAATTTATAATTATAATAGTTTAAAACACATGCAACAATTGTAAGTGTTTAAAATTTACACATGCTTCAAATCCGTAAAAAAATATACGAATTTAGTGCTAAAACATGATAACAAAATTTTTAGATCGAATCATTTTAGTGGATTAGCTCAATATCTATAACGAATTTCTTTAGGGCGTGTTTGGATTGAGAGAATTGGAGGGAAGGGAAGGAGAGGGGAGGGAAAGGGAGGGATTCAATTTCCATTGTTTGGTTACTGGAAAGAGGGAAATGGAAGGGAAAGGAAATGAGAGGATTCAATTTCCCTCCATTAGGCCAAACTCTAATCTATCCATTGTTGGCAAGATTTGGAAGGAAAACTTTTTTTTGACTCTAATATGTTTTAACTTCCTCCATCCTCCAACTCATTAAAGTCACTTCTTCCTCCATCCTCCTCCCTTTCCTTCTACTTTATTTTTGCTATCCAAACAACCCATTAGAATATTATTTTAACGAAATGCTCTAAAATCTACTTAACAAAGTTTTATAGTTTATTTCTTTTGTTAACTTTTTCGATCTCATTTTTTAAATTGAAAATTAAAAGAGTACTATTTATTATCTTTTTTTGTTGAAAATTATTTCTTATTAAAAAAGATAACTCAAATTTAGTAATATCTGATCTCGACAATTTGCTATATATTATGATGGTTAAAATTTTAGATTTAAAAGCTTGAAAATAAATATAGTAACGTTATTTGTTTTATCATTTATATTTTCATTGTCTAATAATGTTTTTTGTTCATTTTTTTATTATTGATAAACTATGTGGATTATTGGGAAAATTCTTCATTTTCATATTGTACTCCGTATTATTTATGCAACATACATGGAATTAATTATGATGCTTCATTGAAGTTTTATATTGATTATTCGATAAAATTCTATTAACAAAGTTGGTTTTTCATAAATAATATCAATATTTTTGTGGCGGAAAAAATAAATGAAAATGGATGTGATGATGTGGAAGCACGAAATATTCTTGTATTAATATAGATATGTTGGTGAGAATTTCGAGAGTTTTTATCCCGAAACCTTTTTGGCCTAAAAACGTGGAGAATAGCCATCAAAATCGACTATTTTCGGTCGTTTTAGAACCCTATATATTTTTTTTTCTGAATCCTTGTCTATTGGCTCATTATATCCTATAATAAATATTGGATCCTTGGATTTTTCACGAAACAACATAGAATAATTACATAACTTATTTTGTTTATTTCAAAAACGACTTTTAAAGTAATGTTAGCTAGGGCCTCTAAATGTGTCTATTTTAAACTATATGCCAGTTTTAACATCTTGAGTCATTTTTATATGGTATTAAAGTACAATGGTGCGAATATCGAGAATTTTTATCTCGAGACCTTTTCGGCCAAAAAAATGTGAATAATAACTTTCAAAATCGGCTATTTTCGGTCATTTTAGAACCCGGAATATTTTTTTACTGAATCTTTGTCAATAGGCTCATTATATCCGATAATAAATATTGGATGATTGGATTTTCATAAAACAACATAAACTAATTAAAGTATATAACTTATTTCGTCTATTTCAAACACGACATTTAAAATAATGATAGGGCCTTTATTAAATGTGCTTATTTTATAACGTATGCTAATTTTAACATCTTGAGTCATTTTTATATGGTATTAAAGTACTATGGTGCGAATTTCGAGAATTTTTATCCCGGAACCTTTCGGCCTAAAAAACGTGGATAATAAACTTCAAAATCGGCTATTTTCGGTCATTTTAGAAACCGAAATATTTTTTTTCCGAATCTTTGTCGATAGGCTCATTATATCTTATAATAAATATTGGATGCTAGACATTTTCCAAAACTACATAAAGTAAAGTATTTAACTTATTTTGTTTATTTTAAACACGACCTTTAAAATAATGCAAGAGTCTAAATGGTTCTATTTTAAACCGTATGTCAATTTTAACACCTTGAGTCATTTTTATATAGAATTAATGTACTATGGTTAGAATTTCGAGAGTTTTTATCCCGAGACCTTTTTGGTCTGAAAAACGTGGATAATAACCTTCAAAATCGGCTATTTTCGGTCATTTTAAAACACGGAATATTTTTTTCTAAATCATTGTCAATAGGCTCATTATATCCGATAATAAATATTGGCTGCTCCGATTTTTCACAAAACAAAATAAAATAAAATATATATAACTTAATTTGTCTATTTCAAACACGACATTTAAAATAATGATAGAGCCTTTTTAAATATGCCTATTTTATAACGTATGCTAATTTTAATACATTGAGTCATTTTTATATGGAATCAAAGTACTATGTTGCGAATTTCGAGAATTTTTATCCTTGAACCGTTCGGCCTAAAAAACGTGGATAATAACATTCAAAATCCGCTATTTTCGGTCATTTTAGAAACCGAAATATTTTTTTTGAATCTTTGTCGATAGGCTCACTATCCTATAATAAATAATGGATGCTAGACTTTTCACAAAACAATATAAAATAAAGTATATAACTTATTTTTTCTATTTCAAACACGAGCTTTAAAATAATGTAAGAGTCTCTAACATCCATTATTCACGTGAATAATACTCTTCAAAATCGCATATTTTCGGTCATTTTCGAACCCGATTTGTTTTTTCTAAATCCTTGTCTATAGGCTAATTATATCATATAATAAGTATTGGATGCTTGGATTTTTCACGAAACAACATAGAATAAAGTAAATACCTTATTTTGTCAATTTCAAACACGACATTTAATATAATGTTAGGGCCTCTAAATGTGTCTGTTTTAAACCGTATGCTAATTTAAAACCTTGAGTCATTTTTATATGGTATTAAAATACTGTGGTGCGAATTCGAGAATTTTTATCTCGGGACATTTTCGCCCTAAAAAACGTGGATAATAACCTTCAAAATCGGCTATTTTCGTCATTTTAGAACCCGGAATATTTTCTTTCTGAATCATTGTCTATAGTCTCATTATATTCTATAATAAATATTGGATGCTTGAAATTTTTCACAAAACAACATAAAATAAAGTATATAACTTATTTTATCTATTTCAAACACGACCTTTAAAGTAATGTTAGGACCTCTAAATATGTATATTTTAAACTGTATGCCAATTTAACACCTTGAGCCATTTTTATATGGTATTAAAGTACTCTGATGCGAATTTCGAGAATTTTTTATCTCGGGACCCTTTCGGCGTAAAAACGTGGATAAACCTTTAAAATCGAATTTTTTCGGTCATTTTAGAACACGAAATATTTTTTTCTAAATCCCTGTCAATAGGCTCATTATTGACAAAACAAAATAGAATAAAATATACTCCATAACTTATCACAACATTTAGAATAATGAATGGGCCTTTAAATGTGCATATTTTATAACGTATGTCAATTTTAACACCTTGAGTCATTTTTATATGATATTAATGTACTATGGTGCGGATTTCGAGAATTTTTATCCCGGGACCTCTCGGCCTAAAAAACGTGAATAATAACCTTCAAAATCGGCTATTTTCAGCATTTTAGAAACCGGAATATTTTTTCCTAAATCTTTGTCGATAAGCTCATTATATCCTATAATAAATATTGGATGATAGACTTTTCACAAAACAACAAAAAATAAAGTATATAACTTACTTTGTCTACACGACCTCTAAAATTATGTAAGAATTTCTAAATGTGTCTATTTTAAACCGTATGGCAATTTTAACACCCTTATTCCTTTTTACATGGTATTAAAGTACTATGGTGAGAATTTCGAAAGTTTTTACCCCGAGTCCTTTTTGGCCTAAAAAACGTGAATAATAATTTTCAAAATCGGCTATTTCGGTAATTTTCGAATCCAAAACATATTTTTTTCTGAATCTTTTCCATTAGGCTAATTATATTCGATAAGAAATATTGGCTGCTCGGATTTTTCAGAAAACAAAATAGAAAAATATATATAATTTATTTTGTCTATTTCAAGCACGACATTTAAAATAATGATAGGGCTTTTAAAGGTGCCTATTTTATAACGTATGTCAATTTTAACACCTTGAGTCATTTTTATATGGTATTAACTAATGTACTATGGTGCGAATTTCGAGAGTTTTTATCCCGAGACCTTTTTGGCCTAAAATCGTGGATAATAACCTTCAAAATCGGCTATTTTCGGTCATTTTAGAACCCGAAATATTTTTTTTATGAATCCTTGTCTATATGCTCATTATATCCTATAATAAATATTAGATGATTTGATTTTTCACAAAACAACATAAAATAAAGTATACTCCGTATAACTTATTTTATCTATTTCAATCATGATCTTTAAAGTAATGTTAGGGTCTCTAACTGTGTATTTTAAACCGAATGTCAATTATAACACTTTGTGCCATTTTTTAATGGTATTAAAGTACAATGGTGCGAAATTCGAGATTTTTTTTATCTCGGGGCCTTTTCGGCTTAAAAAACGTGTTTAATAACCTTCAAAATCGGTTATTTCCGGTTATTTTAAAACCTGGAATATTTTTTTCTAAATCCTTGTCAATAAGCTCATTATATCCGATAATAAATATTGGATGCTCGGATTTTTACAAAACAAAATAAAATAAAATATATAACTTATATAACTTATTTTGTCTATTTCAAACACGACATTTAAAATAATGATAGGGCATTCAAATGTGTCTATTTTATAAGGTATGCCAATTTTAACACCTTGAGTCATTTTTATACGGTATTAAAGTACTATGGTGAGAATATCGAGAGTTTTTATCCCGAGACATTTTTGGCCTGAAAAACGTGGATAAACAACCTTCAAAATCGGCAATTTTCGGTCATTTTAAAACCCGGAATATTTTTTCTAAATCTTTGTTAATAGGCTCATTATATCCGATAATAAATATTGGATGCTTGAATTTTTCACAAAACGAAATAGAATAAAATATAAAACTTATTTTGTATATTTCAAACACGACATTTAAAATAATGATAGGGCCTTTAAATGTATCTATTTTATAACGTATGCCATTTTTAATACCTTGAGTCATTTTTATATGGTATTAAAGTAGTATGGTGTGAATTCCGAGAATGTTTATCCTGGAACCTTTCGGCCCAAAAAACGTGGATAATAACCTTCAAAATCGGCAATTTTCGGTCATTTTAGAACCCGGAATATTTTCTTTCTGAATCCTTGTGTATAGTCTCATTATATCCTATAATGAATATTGGATGCTTTGATTTTTCACAAAACAACATAAAATAAAGTATATAACTTATTTTATCTATTTCAAACACGACCTTTAAAATAATATAAGAGTTTCTAAATGTGTCTATTTTAAACTGTATGTCAATTTTAACAGTTTGAGTCATTTTTATATGGTATTAAAATAATATGGTGAGAATTTCGGGAGTTTTTATCCCGATACCTTTTTGGCCAAAAAAAATGTGGCTAATAAGTAATAACCTTGAAAATCGGCTATTTTCGGTCATTTTCGAACCTGGATTTTGTTTATCTGAATCTTTGTTTATAGGTTCATTATATCCTATAATAAGTATTGGATGGTTTGATTTTTCACGAAACAACATAGAATAAAGTATATAACTTATTTTGTCTATTTCAAACACGGTCTTTAAAATAATGGTAGGGCATCTAAATGTGTCTATATTTTAAACCGTATACCAATTTTAATACCTTTAAAATATTGTTAGGACCTTTCTGATCCTGTGTTTTTTTATTACCTACTTGTGTGTTCTTTTTTTTTTTTTGAAAGTCCCACTCGGGGTTAATTAATAATCAAAAACATCGTCCGTCGAAATTTCCACAAGATGACTCGGTATAGATGAGCCTTCGAGGAATCGACTTACACCACAACTACTAGAGTGAGCCAAGATATGGGCTCCTCTATTCCGATTTCTACTAACAAATAACCAAGACACAGAATCAAAACAGTGTTCGCTAAAAGAAAGTATATCACGAATAACGGCATGGAAATCGCTTCGCCCCTTCTGTCGCCCTTTCAAAGCTTCAATGACCGATTGGCAGTCAGACCCGATAACTACATTTCGGTGAGCTTGACGTTTCGCTATTTGAAGGCCCACCAACACCGCTTCCGCTTCAGCCACCCGTACCTCCATCTCCTCAACCCGCCTCTCCTCCCAAGCCCAGACAACTTGCCCCTGATCATTACGTCCCCACGCCCTTAAACCAGTACCGCACCCGTCCTTCACCCCCGCATCCACCAGAACTGTCGTAACCCCCTCCCCCAGAACTGCCCTTCCTCCGTTCACTCATCTTCCCCCCTGCACTACAACTTCGCTCGCACTGACCTTCTTCCCCAGTAAACCCACATTGTCCAGCTCTTGCCTCAACTCCCTCACTCTTCTGACAACCACCTCCGGCAAGAAAATGGCGTTCTCAAAAAGTACTTTATTCCTCAGCTCCCACTTTGCCCATACTCCAAACATAAAAATTTCCAAAATCATCTGCATCAAACTCCCTAATCACGTCCTCGGTCCAGTCCCGCACGTTCTCGTACCCGTATGTCTCGCGCACTTTCACCCCCAACCTTTCCCACACCTCATCCTTGCCCCCGCACTCCCCCGCTATATGGATGCTCGTCTCCATCTCGCACCTACAAACCGGGCACCTAGTATCTGTGTTTTTTATCCGTCGAGCTAGGTTCCCTTTTGTAGCAATTGCGTCATGGCAAAATTGCCAGAAGAAAACCTTTATCCGGGGTAAGGCACGTCCTGTCCATATCTTGCGTCACAGCCAATCGGAATTCGACGAGTCCGACGGTCCTTCCTCTACCTCAGTGGTTCCCATCAGTGCTTTATACGCAGACTTCACGGAATACTCCCCTGACTTCTCTAGGCCCCAAGTCCAATTGTCCTCAACCCCCCCCCCCCCCCCCCCCCCCCCCCCCCCAAGGATCATACCACACCCGAGTGCTCAGTCCATTCCCGATTTGTCGCTGCATCCCGGTTATAAGAACCTCTCTGGCCTCGAAAATGCTTCTCTATGTGTTCTTTTTAACTGTCAATTATTTGATTATTATCAATATCGTCTCAATCTCTTAGGAGTAGATCTACACGATTAAGATTAATTTGCAGTTTTTAAGCATAATAAAATTATAATTTCATGATTTTCAGTTTATTTCCCGTATTTTATTAGTATTATCATTAATCATTAATATGCAACCTGATTAATAAACGTAATATGCAACCTGATTAATAAACGTATTTTACCACATTTTATTTTGTTTGGTATCTTAATTAGTATTTGATTTGATTGGAAAATTAGAGAATATAATGTAATTTAATTTTTGGACTGTAATTTTTTTTTTCGTGTTTTTAATTTTTTGTTTTTCAGATTTAATTTTTGGACCGTTCTATATCGTATAACGTTGTATACTGTTATTCATATTTCCGATGAACAATAATTTGATCGTATCGTATTTTATTATGACAATGACGAAATGTAATACTGCAATCGATTACGTAAATATGAATGCGAATTCTGAATTTAGGAGTGAGGAAAATTAAGTCAAACTAAAACCTAGTGGTGATTTCTTTGTTTATTTCAAGGAACCAATCAGAATGAATTAAATTTTATTTCTTTTATAGAGATAGATTCGAATGGTCATTGTGTTAAGAGACCTTTAACCCGTAAACCATCTCTAAGTTGGTTCATTTGGTCATTTTCCAAGGACTTCTTTTTTTTAGTTGTGTTTTGCAAGAAATTCGCATAAAATCACCTTATACAAGTAAAGAAATAACCACACAAGTTCATTTCAATTAGTACCAAGACTCATCCAAAATAATCAGTAAGTCGCTTAGGAAGATTGTCTTGTGCTATACACGATAACACTATCACATTATAGATGATGTACTACATCACTTATATATTAAGCACGACTGCCATGAGTAAAAGTGTAAATTGTAAACAAAATTGAAAACAATAGTACTCGCAAAAGATAATAGACATAAAAAAACACGATAAGTTGATTAATATGAATAATTCATTTCATTTTTTTCCGGAAAATCAACGGCTATAAATAATTTGTTACATATTAATCAAAGTCTTCAAAAAGATATTACAAAAAATCTATCACAAAATTAATATTCCTAAAATGTATAGAATGGTCTAAACCTGCAACTACTACAAGATACCGACTACTATACCTGGTGCCTCTCAAATACCCAACTCCGGCATTATCGGCTATTAGCAAAGGAACTATTTGGACAGGCGGTCGCGAAAATATTACTTTAACAGCTTCGCCTTCCACTCCAAACTTAGCCATTTTATCCGCACAAAATTTTTTGATGATGTATGGCATGCATAACACCCACCAATGTTGATCAACGACCTAATTTCCCGTACGATGGAGCTATGCTTGTCATTTCTAGTCTCTGCACTACTAATCTTGTCCACGGCCACCTTGCAGTCCGACTCGATAATGACCAAGTTCAAACCTATAGTTTGCGTTGTCTGCAACTCAGCTCGAACCACCGAACTACTCCCTAGCTCGAACTCATCTCCAAGATACTCGCAGAACCCTAAAACCTATACGCCCCTCTCGTCTCTAATTACACATCCGTAGCCACCTCTACCGTCATTCCTCACGCTAGTGTCAGTATTGACCTTTACAAACCCCCTAGGTGGTGGGACTCACCTAATCAACTCCAAATACGGCTTGACGTTAGATGTACTTGGAATCAGACATAGCAATCCCGACTCGGGTGCTAAATGATGTAGAGTAAAATCGCGTCGTAACATATTGTAATACTCAGTAATTAAAATATTATTGAATTCGAAAATAAAAGAAACAAATTAAGAGACAAAATGATTTTCGTAGAACAAAATGAATGAAACTTTAAGTTTGTTTGCCAATTATCTATATATAAGTATAAAAGAAGAACCACTATGCATTAGATTGGACACGTGTCACTTCCACGTTAAAAATTTTCCCGCTCAAAACTTAAAATCCTAAAATTATGCTGTGAATCTTTTACTTGAACAATATGTATATGGACAATATCTTCTCAAAAGATTTTTCTACCATTTTTATATTACATTAAAAACTTGGCCAAGTTACCCTCTTATTGTATCTTTTATTTGGCAATTTCTTTCCGTATAAAAATATATTGCTCATCTCTACTCACATGGAGATTTATATTTAAAATTTTATACTCATAAAATTAATAATCAGCTTTATTAGATTGCAAAGTTACACGAGAATGTATTTTGTTAACATTTCATCTATAAATTTTTCTCACATAAGTATTACATAATAGAATTTAAAGAATCTATATCTATATATAAGTATAAAAGAAGAACCACTATGCATTAGATTGGACACGTGTCACTTCCACGGTAAAAATTTTCCCGCTCAAAACTTAAAATCCTAAAATTATGCTGTGAATCTTTTACTTGAACAATATTTATATGGACAATATCTTCTTAAAAGATTTTTCTACCATTTTTATATTACATTAAAAACTTAGCCAAGTTACCCTCTTATTGTATCTTTTATTTGACAATTTCTTTCCGTATAAAAATATATTGCTCATCTCTACTCACATGGAGATTTATATTTAAAATTTTATACTCATAAAATTAATAATCAGCTTTATTAGATTGCAAAGTTACACGAGAATGTATTTTGTTAACATTTCATCTATAAATTTTTCTCACATAAGTATTACATAATAGAATTTAAAGAATATAATTTATAAAATGAACACCTAAAAAAATTTGTGTAGTAAAATTAAGAAGGTGCGATGTTAAAGTATTACATCTTAATTATATATTTTAAATTATATTGCCTGACTGATAAAATATATTTAACATTATATTAAGAGTCCATATATTTAACATTATATTAAGAGTATTTGTTCCTGTTAATTTATATGGACTCTTAATATAATTATTAAGAAATGTTATAGAGCAAAGTTAAATATTTATATCCCACATTTAAAATATTGTATGATTTTTAAATATATGGACTCTTAATATAATTATTTATATATTTTATAAGAAATGTTATAGAGCACGGTTAAATATTTATATCTCATATTTAAGATATAACAACCCAATTCTATCAAATACTCATGTTAATGTGTTAATAAATAAATATATCTTTTTAAAGACCAAATGATGCGTGCATATATCAATTAATTTGTAAAATATATTCTATCTCTACTCAAATTAGATTTATATTTAAAATTTTGTTTCACATAAAGTATAGACTATTACACAATATATCGAATATTAATTTAATTTTTCGTACTTTATGATATATTAAGGGCTGTTAAAATAATAATAGTTTTGCGTAAAAAGTATCGCATGTTACATAAAATATAAGATGTATAAAAAATAGTTTATATTTGACTAATACTTGACAATACATGGCAAACACCATGTTTATTTACAAAAAAAATAAGTTTGAAAGATGTCAAAAATAAAAGCAGTGGCAAGATGACCTGCAATCATAGTTAGATAAGTGAATTAAGATAGTTATGAATATACGTAGGGTTAATCTGTCCCCTATGCAGCTACGCCATAACGATTATGTGCCCGTTTGGCAATGGTTTTGTTTTGGACCCATAATTAAGAATAAGTTTACAAGTAAAAAATGAATGTATGACGTACCAAACTGATCATGGATATATAATTGTACTATATCGTATTGACAATAACATAATTTTATGTGCCCTCAAAATCAATTGATTTACGAGAACGGACATGGTTTATACATTTGTACTCGACAATTTATGTATTCTATCTTGAGATACAAGTTAAGGGACTTGAAATAGTTATTTTATGGTGGATGTATTATGCATAGACCTGTCAAATGGCTCGGGCTAAAATACGTGTCGGCTCATATGGGTTATGGGTCGGTTTAGGTTTAGAATACGGCTCAATAAAAATTTCTAACGTTTTTTACATTAATTTTTTTTAAAAAAAAGAAACTAAAAATATTTCTAAAATAATATTTTAATCATATTCAATTTACATTAGTATTTTGTGAAAACTAATCATAATTTTTTCCTAACTCTTTAGCTTTGGTGTAGTGTAGAGCTAATACATGTTACCCAACTAATAGGATTCGTTTTTAACCCATACGTGATAAGGGAGCATCTCTTAATGACGATATTATTGTATTAAAAAACAAAAAAAAGAAATAGATTATTTAAATATTTTGATTATTATAATGATTAGAAATAATTATTTGTTCTAAACTATGAAAATTAGCTAATTAACAATGGAGTGACTAATAAATCTTTTCTATTTGTTAATTACATCATGTCATTCATTAAAGTTGATTTCGGGATACATATTTCTATGTAATATCGTTTATAGAAAAAGTTTTACATTTCGACTAATATCATATTACAGTATACGAGTTTAAAACTTAATTACAAATATTATCTACATATGTCCGTGCATTTTTGCACGGGTGCTAAACTAGTGTAATTATATAGGAGAGTATACCCATATAATTATGGAAATGTTCCATAACCAAAACATTCCATTATAACTTTCCATAAAGTTTTATTCTGTTTTGTTGTATTTTGGAAAGTCGTGTTTTGTTTTGTTGTGTATTTGTATTTAGTACTTCGTATTAGTTTAACGGTAGTCAGACATCCCAAATTTGAAGCTAAGAAACATGAACAGAACGCTTATAGAAGATTGGACTTAAAAAATGAAGTTTAAATATGGAATTTTGTTTGAAAGAATGTGAGAGTGATGATGAGTGAGAGTGAAGAAAATTATTAATCTTTATATTTGATTTTGTTGTTTAACTTAGTTTCTAAATGTACGTTCTTCTTTAATTTTGTTACTACTTATAATATCTGTGAAATTCACGATATTAGATATATTTTCACGCTGGTGGTATTATAAAACCGCGGATTTGTAGTCACAATAAGACTTGATGACAAAAGGGAAGTGTAAGAAAAATAAAATTATTAATCAAAATACCCCCATTGTCAATAATATATAGTCAAAATATATTTTCACAATTTACCAAATTTTTGCTACAGATTATGAGTATTTTACCACGAATATTGTTATATATATTAGTGTTTTGCCACAATAATTATTGTTTTTATTTTGTTGTTATGTAATTAATTCAATCTAAAATAAATTTGTTAAAATAATTTTTTTATTAAAGTAGGTTGAATAATTATATTTTGTGTTTTATATTTGTGCAAAAAATGAACGAGTTGAGATAAAATAATTGATACGACACTCTGGTGGTTAAACTTAGAAATTAGTGTATTATAAAATCAGTTGTATACATATGGTAATATAGACAGGCGGTCTCGGAAAGATTACTTTAGCAGCTTCGCCTTCGACTCCAAACTTAGCCATTTTATTTGCACAAAAATTTCCTTCTCTCTTTTGATGATGTATGGCATAACAACCACCCATGTTGATCAACGCCCTAATTTCCCGTATGATGAAGCTATGTTTGTCTTTTCCAGTCTCTGCACTATTAATCTTGTCCACGGCCACCTTGCAGTCCGACTCGACAATGACCAACTTCAAACCCATAGTTCGCGCCGTCTGCAACCCAGCTAGAATGTCAGTCAACTCAGCTCGAACCACCGAAGTAATCCCTAGCTCGAACTCATCTCCAAGATACCCGCAGAACCCTAAAACCCATATGCCCTCTCGTCTCTAATTACACCTCCGTAGCCACCCCTACCGTCATTCCTCACGCTAGCGTCCGTATTGACCTTCACAAACCCCCTAGGCGGTGGGACCCACCTAATTAATTCCAAATATGGCTTGACGTTAGATTTAGTTGGACTCGGACCTAGCAATCCCGAATCGGGTGCTAAGTGATGTAGAGTAAAATCGCGTCGTAGCATCGTGTAATTCTCAGTAATTAAAATATATTGGATTCGAAAATAAAAGAGAGAAATTAATTGACGGAATGATTTTACGTGCAACTGGAATGAATGAATTGTTAATATTGTTTGCTAAAGTAATTATATAGGAGACTAAGAAGAGTATTGCTTAGCGAGTTACTTATGGAAAGTTTCCATAAACCAAAACATTACATACGAAACTTTCCATAAACTTTTGTTTTGTTTTGTTTTGAAAAGTTGTGTTTGTTTTGTTGTATATCTATATTTAATATTATTTTCGTGGTAGTCAAAAACCTCCAATTTAATATTACAATTTTGTAACCCGCGTGCACAGTATGCTTTTTCAAATATTAATAATATAAAAATATAGTTAAAATGATAAATTTTTTCATCAAATCAAATTTTAAATTTTGTTTAAATTACAAATTTTATAGGCAATTAAAAGATCGTCTAACTTTCATAATTAAGCTACAACTTTAACAATACACTAGTTTTAGCCTCGTGCAAAATTGCACGGGATTGTTTTAATAATATTGTTATTTTAAATAATTCTGTTAATAATTCGAATATATTTTGAATTTTTGATGATGAGATTTGTGACGAATAATTGAATACGATGATGTAGTGTAATAATAAAAAATAACATTTTCATGACATAAACTCATGTTTGTAAGAGAGGGAAATGAAACAAAGTTATTCGATCCCTTTGTTGGTGTTTCTTTGAAACAAAACAAATAGAATAATTCCCTTCCTTACCCCCAATCCATCTAATTTCTTACCCCACCCCATAGTGTATGAGATTTTATTACACTTGTTACCCTTCCACCACTTTTTCATCTACCACCATATTTGCGGCTACCACCACACTAGCCACCACCAAACCATCACCATGACGTCATGGTCGGCCCTATCACCGCCACCACCACCGCCATGATATCGCCACCACCATCACCGTCGTGATCACCGTCACCGCCACCACCACTACCACTGCCGCCATAACATCTCCACCACCATCGCCATCATCGCCATGACACCCAACCACGTACCATCACCGACGTGACACCACCGTCGTTGCTGCCATGACACTTCCACCACTATCACTACCGCCAGTAGATAAGCGGTTGTTTGTGGTGGTGTGTGTTAGTGGTAGGAGTGAGTGTGAGTGAATCATTAATTCCCTTTCTTGGTGTAACCGATCAACAAACTAAGTTTTAGGTAATCTCTTACCGTTCTCTCTCTTACCTTTCTCTCTCTTACCCTTTCTTATTTCCTTTTCATTTTTCATTCTCTAACCAAATGCCTCCTTATCCCCTGTTCTTTTCGGCTGAAACGAGTTAAATTGAATTAAATGGGGGTATAGCTTAATTGATTTAAATTGAGTAAAATTAAAATAAAGTTAATTTAGTTGAATGAAAAGTTAACTTTATAAAGAGATCAATCGAACATAATTAATTAATTAATTGTAAATAACCTGAAATTAAGAGAAAAAGAAAAAAAAAAAGGGGGCCTTAGTCCAACTCCAAACCCGCCTTCAATCCTCTTTCCAATTGCCAAATAAATAGAAACTCACTCAACACTCACCAGAATTTGCAGAAAAAATGGCAATATTGACTGCTTCAATATCATCATCACCACCTCCACCATACCCATCTTTTCCCGCCAACTCCAAATCCAAATCCAAACCAAAACCAAAAATCAATCCAAATAATTTCTCAACGGCTAAAAATCCCAATAAAACCCAGCAATCTTCAATCAAGGTCAACCCTAAATCCCCAAAAAAATACCCAAAAAATGATGATAATCAGAACTATCCATGGTCAATTCCACTACACAAAAAACACCCACATGCAATTTACGAAGATATTCAAAAATTTGCCCAAAAAAATAAAATTAAAGAAGCTCTAACAATTTTAGATTACTTGGAAAAATTGGGTATTCCTGTAAATGTCACAACTTTTTCGAATTTAATGGGTGCTTGTATTAGGTCGAAATCATTAGTTTTTGCTAAACAAATTCATGCTCATATTAGAATTAATGGGTTGGAAAATAATGAATTTATTAAACTTAAGATTGTGCAAATGTATGCTTCATGTGGGTCGTTAGATGATGCAAAAATATTGATTTTTAATGATGGGGATGAGAAATGTGATAATGTGTATGCTTGGAACGGGTTGTTAAGAGGAAATGTCGTTTCGGGTTTTCGAAGATTTAAGGAATTATTGGAATTGTATGAGAGAATGAGGGAAATTGGGGTTGAAATGAATGAGTATAGTTATTCTTGTATGATTAAGGGTTTTGGTGGGAGTAAAGCATTTAAATTAGGGTTAAAGATTCATGGATTGTTGATTAAAAATGGGTTTATTGGAAGTGAAATTCTTAGGACAAGTTTGATTGATATGTATTTTAAATGTGGGAAGATTAAGCTTGCTCGAATGGTGTTTGATGAAATGTCGGAACGAGATGTTGTTGTTTGGGGGACGATGGTGGCGGGTTTTGCTCATAATGGTATGCCTGGTGAGGCTATTTATTATGTCAGGTGGATGATACAGGAGGGAATTGTGCCGAATTCTGTTGTGCTTACGACTTTACTTCCTGTTATTGGGGATGTCGGGGCGTTGAAGTTGGGGAAGGAGGTTCATGGGTTTGTGTTTAAGATTCGGAGTTATTTGGATCATCCATTTGTGAAGTCGGGTTTGATTGATATGTACTGTAAATGCGGGGATATGAATTCCGGGAGGAAGGTGTTTTACAGCTCACAGGATCGGACTACTGTGTCGTGGACTGCTTTGATTTCGGGTTATGTCTCTAATGGGAGACTTGATCAGGCTTTGAGGTCGATAATATGGATGCAACAAGACGGGTTTAGGCCGGATGTTGTTTCAGTTGCAACGGTTCTTCCAGTTTGCGCAGAATTAAGAGCATTACGAGAAGGAAAGGAGATTCACGGGTATCTGGTTAAGAACGGGTTTCTGCCTAATGTGTCGTTAATGACATCGTTGATTGTGATGTACTCAAAATGTGGCGTTTTGCAGTACAGTCGTAGATTGTTCGACAGAATGGAGTTCAGAAATGTGATTTCGTGGACAGCTTTCATCACTTGCTGCATCCAAAGCGGGTATTCAAATGAAGCCCTGGAGGTATTCCGATCAATGCAATTGGCCACGCACAGGGCAGATCACGTTACAATATCAAGCGTCTTAGGAATTTGCTACGAGTTTCAGCTGTTGAAACTCGGAAAAGAGCTCCACGCGCAAATCTTAAAAAAGGGTATCGAGCACGTTCCCTATTTGGTAGCCGGACTAATGAAGTTCTATGGGCGATGTGGGTTGATCGAGAAGGCCAAAACGTTATTTGATCTCTGCCCAAACAAAGGGTCAATGACCCGGACAGCTATGATATGTGCTTATGGGTATAATAACTACTTCACAGAAGCTCTTGCTGTATTTGATCGACTGGTCGATGATGGTGTGATCCCGCATAAAAACACCATCGACGAGGTTTTGACAGTTTGCAATCAAGCTGGTTTTGCTGATGAAGCGTGCAGGATAGTTCATCTCGGGACTGAAAGATATAAGATGAGCGTATCGAAAGACCATTACTCTCTTATTGCTGGAATTCTAAGTCGTTCTGGTCGTGTGGAGGAGGCTGAAAGGTATATGCAATGGAGTTCACGGTTGGAGTCATTAACCGGAAATAATCCGTGATGATAGATCTGTGTCGATGAAAGAATAGGGACCGAGTTATTCTTGTATATTTTGTACTAGTTAACATTTAACGAAAAAATTTGCTTTAATGTAAACTAGTCTACCTTAAGACGGAGAGTTAAAAAACTCGAATGATTTCAGAGCTCTCGGAATCAACCCGTTTCAAATATGGTTTGATCAAGGCTCGACTCAATCTTAATCAAACCGTCTCAAAACTCGAGCATATGACGTCTTAACCGAATTAAAGCAAGCCCAAGTTTAGTAATAAATCGATTGGAAAACCAAGAACTTTGTTTGAGACTTTGAGCTCTTTATTTTTCACATTTTTTTGTAAAAGAAGCTAAATGAATTGAATCAAAATCTCAATCTAAGCTTGTAGCAGCTTCATATTTTCCGAGCCGATCCAATACAAGCACAAGCCAGATTGCCGATGGCCATGAACCGAGATGTAGCAGTAGACATGAAAATACAGCTGCAGACACCAGACATGAGACATGTAACAGTCGGACAAAAAGCGAGACACGAGACTAGATCTTCAATGGCTATATTGGTGAAACCGTGAAACATCCGAATAGCAATACTTGCCAATAGAAATAGAAACTATATTAATACAACGGGTTTCCTCGAAAAGAATGTAAAGTTCCCAAAAACGACGTAAATGTTAATAAATTACCTAGATGAAATCCAAGATCTCTACATGACTTGTATCAACCCCTCCCTCTTCTAAAACATGGGTAGAGAAATGTGACCTTCAAAACTGTGCTCTTAGAGGATTCAAAATCTAAGCTTAAGGGAAGTCCTATGCCAAAAAAGCGTGTTTCCAAGTCGGAAATTTACCAGGGAAAAAAACGAGGAAGAAGAATATATGTTCAAGGGAACTTAGCGGTACTATAGGGACCAGCGGGGCCTAAAACTGGGACTTGGCGCATTGATGAGAACTGAATGTGACTCGGCATCATAAAAGGTTGCGGTGCATTTGTGAGCAAAGGCGGGTTCATAGAAGCTTGCAGTGTTTGACCAGCTAAAACACCTGCACAACGAAACCGCAACATTAGAATACTCAAGTAGCGTCAGTCTAGGTAACACGGACACTTCTCTTAATTAGCCGTCCCGTGTCCGACACTCGTTAGACACATGGCTAAATATATTATAGTTTAGACGAGGAATAAAATTTTAAAAAAGGTCGATTAAAATATGAGTTTGAGTGAAAAATGAGAATTAGTTATAGTAAATGTCGAATTGTACCTTTACTTGTTTAGATTTAGCTTCAAATACATCATATAAATAAAATTATACGTTATTTATAACCATAAAAAAATAAATTTTATTATATTTAAATGTCGTGTCCCGTGTCCTAAATTTCATTGGATGCCGTGTCCCGTGTCGTGTCCATGTCCGTGTCCGTGTCCGTTTTGGTGCTACCTAGGTGTCAGTCATCTATATAGCGCCTCTAAGCAGAAATTCCTGAATTCCAGTTACGAGGAATGTGATCATCTGCTATTCAGACATTATTATCAGGTTATTTTGAGTCGGAATTGCTGTGTCTACCTAAAAGACAGAAAACCAATGTTCATTCATATAAAAGCTAAGCACCGGATCACTCCATAACGAGATAACATGCTAGTAAAGCATTGGTATTCCAAAGTCTCAAGTGACGACAAGACAGAAGAAATATTCTCGTACCGTCATGCTTGGTAACATAGATGGGATGCGAGGTAAAATAGGGCTGCGGTGCTTGAGAGAGAGATGGAGGAGCTTGAACAACATCCTTCAAGCCAAAAAATAACCAAGTTTAGCAATAAAAAATGGTTCGAGAACAGAATGAAAGTAATCACAATTCACAAATGGGCAGGCGGGAAGGTAATCTTTGCCATTCACTAACTCACATGTGTAACTGGATGCATGTAGACAAGCTGTCCAGGCCTGCCGAAGACGCCCTACAGTAAACAAGATTAAAGTATATTAGAAGGTTTATCATGCATGCAACATCAAAACTTGCCGTTGTTGTTCCAAACAAAGCCATAAAACAGCGTCTCAAGTATTGTCAAATACTGATCTTATAACAAGCAGTAATTAGATCAAATAGACATAAAAACCCCGTGTCTAAAATAAATACTCCTTCCATTCCATTACGTAGGCTATGTTGCTCAAACTCGTTTAAAAGGATCAGACACGGGTGCGTGTCCAAGTGTTGTACTCGGCCACTTTTATCAAAAATATGCATATTTTGGCTTGAAATGTGGTGTCGAAGTGTCATACCCTTGTCCGAGTGTCGAGTGTCGGACACGGGTACGTGAGGGAATTAGAAGAGTCGGGGTAACATAGTAACGTAGGTCACAAATGCAAGTATGAACAACCTTAGAAACCGAACTGTTTTTTTAGTGAACCAAACTCGTCTCACGTAGACCTAAAAAAAAAGTGTAATCTGCTTAGGGGAATGAAGGGAGTAATTAATATACATACGTTTTGATGGCTTGGATGTAGATAGGAAGACACAGCCGTAGTTGGTTGGTACACTGAATTGTGTCGGACGGGTTGTGATCTAGTAAATACATGACCAGCCATCTGCTTGAAGAGTGAAGAAAAACAATATCAATAGGGCACCATCAGTTAATATTCGCAACAACACCATATGACAATTGAACAACCGTCACTTTTAATTTACAGCAGTGCAATGGCGAAGGAAAGAGTTGCACTGGCGTAACGTAATTCCTTGTGTTATTATGAGAAACAAGGCGAGTTTACATTGGTAAAGACGGAAAAAAAAACGAACAGTTGCAAGTGAAAACGATAAGATAAATGCTAATCCGGAAGTAATACTTACAGGTTGACTATACTGAAGATCGTTGTCAGCCGTTGCCAGTGATGAAGTAACATAAGGAACCACCTTAATGGGCCATGAGGATCGTGGCGGTGCGACAGATCTCATCCCAACTTCTGACTGTGGGATAGCAACTTGTCCCGTGGGAATGTTGTTGGGTGCATAAGCAATGCTTGGAACAGTTAATCCAGGTGTTGGGCTGGATCTGAAGTTTGAAACGGATGGAGAAAATACTTTCGCATCTGGATTGAGTTTGGATTCCTGAAAATTATCACAGATATAGAATAATTATCGGGAATAAATAGAAGTCGCTATAAAAAAATTGGGAATAACAGAAGATATAAAGAACAAAAACCTCTCAATCTCTCATACATTAGCTGCATAACACATTGTGACAAGACCATAGAAGTTTTTAAGTTACAATTACCGTATTTAGAGGAGGTACCGTATTGGCCATATTTAAAGCTTAGCAACTGCGATTAGGACGTAACGACCAATTCCAAACAAGTCTCAAGATTTAACAGACTAAAAAACTAAACTATTTCACCAGAGCATGCCTAATTACAAGATACGTTAGAATACTCAGCCTTGTTCGTAAGTCCAAATCACATGAGACTTGTAGATGAGTTCTTTATGAATATCCGCGACCCTTAAAAGGGAATTATTACCCAAAAAAGACAGCCCAATATGAACAAAAAGGGGTATGTCACGTTAGACTCGAATCATTATCCCTACCTTTACAGTCTTGTTTGTGACATGATTTTGAGGTGCCACGGCAGTTGGGGCGGGCACCGAACTACGTACATTTACGTTCAACTCTTTTTTATTGGAAGTAGAAACCTCGGAAGCAACAGACTTTGTAGGTATAGTTTCTTTTTCGTTGAGCTGAGTCGTGACTTTGGCACTAGGAGATCTACCATCGGGAGAAAGATACCCATTTGTTAGCTGATTGTGAACCGTCTTTGCTTGATTTTCCTCATATTCAACAACTTTGGAGTCTCTTCCATTCACTAATAGTTCAGAGTATTAGTTAAAAAATCATTCAAACAAGGAAGAAAAAGGCATAAAGTAGATACGGAGAGAAAGAAATAGACTACTCTATTACGCGTTGCTTTAAAACAATTTGGTATAGACCAGACTTTTAACATGATTTAAATACGAGACAGTGCACACAACAAAAGCAAGGAACAACGTCTCATAGCTTAATTAGACTCATAATGGCTTAAAACAAGTTGCAGAGTGAATTTGTACTTCATAATGCCATAATGGAATTATTTAAGCATTGTTTTTGAGACAGCTTTACTACGTTAAAACAATTCGGTCGCTCCAGTAAGGGTTAGCATTGTAAGCAAAATGTGTTCCGATTATGACGAGCTAAAGAAAATATGCGGTCACTTACAAGCTGTAGTTGAATTTTTGGCTTCATTAAGCTGCAAAATAAAGTCAAGGTCTTATCACTCAACAGCTGTACATAAGTAAAGAAATCCTAAAATGGACAAACGGCGAGTGTAAACTAAAATTTACCTCCTCTATGACTCCAGAAGCATGGTTGTAACCATCTTCTTCCTGAGAACTACCCATTCCAACATGTCTGAAACACAAAGCAACAAAGTTATCACTCATATCAGACAACAAACAGAGGAGTGAGCATCCGAAGTTCAAAAAACCTCGTATTAACATAAGTTGTAAAGCGATATTCAACTTTAGAACGAGATTCTATTAGCAGTAACAGTTGCTTCACCAATTCTATCAGCTGAGATCGTATTGCACTACTAGAAAAACTAACATTTACTAGAGAGGCTTCTCTGGAGTATATAATCTGATAACCATATCAGAAAACGATAAACAGAAACTCTTCCCTCTACTTTCGGAGATTATAAAGTGTCAAAACGATAATCCTTAACATTCCTGTTAAGCAATCACTAACATTCGGCCTTCACTGTCAAGATAAGTTTACAAATCTGAATTCATGTCCCCAGGCAATAAGTTGACACGAATCCTTGAAGATCATTCTCACAGAATTTAAGAGATTGATTTACAATGGCAGTGTAAATATCCAAAATGAAGTATACTCGTGTCTGAGCAATGCCATTAAAGACACCTTTCGAAAAGCAATCCAAGTAAAAAGGGGTATCGTGCAAGTATTCGGTATATTCTGACTCTCATTATTCAACTAGAAAGTAAGCATAACAACCTAAAATTCCAACAATGTCTGGTTACAAAAACCCGTCTCACAAAAGCTACAATCGCGTAAACACTCCCTGATAAATCATATTCGACGTGAATGCCTTACAAAACTGCACACGATAAGGTGAAAAGCAATCGCCCTTATCAATGCAATTCACTCACAATCTGTTACTCCACAATTTTACACCGGTCACACCACAAGCGATATTCAAAACTTAGTTTTATTCATTGTTTGTTGAAGCATTCTCTTTAAAATCGCCAGCACCACAGATACTTAAAAAGTACAACAAAGTCGCAAATATTTTCATGAAGACGAACAAACTGTACGATCTCGTTCCAGAAATGCTAAAAGAAAGGATTACCCTAACAACCCAACTAAACTGTAAATCAGTTACCTTTCCTGATTCAATAGTTCACCAGCCATTACAGTTCCATGTTCAGAGCCTGGAGAAGAATCAGAAGTCCCAAGAACGGCACCCCCATCGTAGGTAGTAGCATCACTCGAAGCATAATCCGCTGGAAGCATGACACCCTGTTACAAATAAACCACGAATCAAATGTTAAATACTCTTATGACTATCAACAACATCAACTAACCTCATATCCAATAAGTCAATGACATGAATAAAGGCTTGACGAACCTTGGCAACTACTTGAACAAGATCGCCTGGACGAACTACAAGAGTATCTATCAGGTCTCCTTTCACCACATTAGCATTGAGCGAGCCCTCCTTAACCATCCTTGCTTTCTTCAATACAATGCCTTCCAACACAAATAAAAACCCTATTAACATCAACTTCCATAGGACCTCCATTTACATTTCACATTCGACTCCAATTAAGATCAACAACTAATAAGCAAACTCAGATCAAATACTATAAGATCTCCATGTATATTTCAAATCCTCCACCATCAAAAACAATATTTAGGCATGCAAATCACACCAATTTGTCTCGAAATGCAAACCCTAGTACCTCAATGGATCCCGCAAACATATCAATTTCTCCCCAAATTCAAAACCCATGTCCAAAATGTGAAATTACCCACATATGAATTCGACATCTCGAATATCACCCATACAGCATTACCCCACTGCCTCAAGGGCTCCTGCAAACTCACATCACCCACAAAAAAATACATCATTTGGGCATACAAATCATACCAATTTGGCAACTTCTCTCCAAATTCAAAACCCATATCCAAAATGTGAAATTACCCACACATACACCGGATTCTACATCTCGAACATCACCATTTTTAACTTACCCAGCACAAATCCAAGATCCCAACAACCATGATCCAATCCATAATCCAACCAAAACCCACATAAATGGCAATAATTCAACACAAAAACAAAAACCCACCAACAAAATACACAATTAAACAAACAATTTAAAGGGAAATCAATAATCATACAAAAGATTAAAACTTTCTAGAAATTACCATAACCCTTGTGAAATGAAGCAGTGTAGAAGATTCCAGAAAAGATGGAACCATCTTTAATGAAAACTTGAACAGGAAGACCAACAATACACATAGTTGTAAATAGCAAAACTTCACTCAATGATGATGCTGCAATTTCTTCTTCTCCATCTCTAACCCTTCCCATGTTATTTTTTATTTCTTTTGTTAAAAATTGTTTATTTTACTATCAAATATTTGATGAAAGATTGAATATTTGTAAAATTGTAAATTGTGTTTTTCTTGTGTGTATAATTGTAGAAAGTTGACGAGGGAAATTGGGAGAGGTTTGCAGCAAAGATCTGACGATGTCGACTGTTGGGTCATGTGTACTTAGGTTTGGGTCATGCGTGCTCACTACTCGTTGTACTCGTGTGGGTGTAGTTTGCTGAATTTTGATTAGAGAATTGAATTCGGTGACTTGGATCGGTAATGGGTCGGATTAGCAATAAATATCTTCTTCATTTCCAAAAAAAATAAACGATCTTAAACCATCCTCAAGTATATATATGGTCATGCTAACTGGGTCGCCAACATTTTAGCTATTAATCTCGCTTTAATTATTTTGACCCACTTTCAACTCAGTTTCACCCTCCCAAGTAGAACTCACGATCTAGGGGCTAGGGGCATCAAGTCAATCATTTTCTATTTTCCAGCATTTTCAATCATTAACTACGTTATCTACCCGACCAAATAATATAATTAGTCAATAACATTTTGACACGTCAAGGTCACCAACTCATTTCGGGGTTACAAATTTACCCCGAAAACTTCAAGATCACCAAAATTAGTGCAAGTTTACCAGAATTAATGTTCTAATTACATAATTAGGGTGACTCAACAAAGTCGCGATCTCTTTGGCGACCTTGCTTGGAGATTGGTGATATATAGGGTGGGGATAATGAAAAAATAAAATATAGTATTAGTTTTTTTTGTGTTAGATGAGTCACAACGCCAATACAATATGAGAGGAGGAAATTCAAAACCCTAAATTGTCAAAATATTTTCGTCTTAATTGTTAGGTTAAGATTTAAGACATCTTCAATAAATAGATACGTAAAACAATAATATAATTAGCAAGTCTTGCTTGCGACGGGTTATCATTTGTGACGGGTAATTTGTGAGATAAAATAGATATAAAATGAGTAGTGGAGAAAGGGGACCACAGGAATAGTGTTGGAGAGAGACAAAGTGGGTATTTTGTGAGAGAAAACGGTATCCGTCACAAGCTTGCGACGAATTGGTGTCGTTGACGGCCTTCCAACGAAAGATAGACTTCTCAAAAGTCATATTAATGTCCCACCTCATTGCATTTTGTGTAACTATTCTAGTGAAAATAAAAATCATTTCTTTTACGAATGTCCTTTGATTAGGTCCATTGTCCAAGAAATGAACATTATTAGTTACAATAACTTCTTGTCAAAGTATAATAATATTGCAAGTCAAAGTTTTCTGATGAAGCTTAATTATCTAAAAGACTTAATTCCACAAAATGATTTCGCTAATATCATTTTTATTTGGTGGAATGCATGGTTTTATAGAAATTTTAATAATGTTAATTTCAATATAAACAAACTTATTACATTATGTAATAATAGCATTAAGGCCTGGAACGAAACTAGACATAAAGATCTCAACAATCCTGAGAAAGTAAAGTGTGTTAGAAACACTTCTAGTAAGAAGGATATCTGGTGGGATAAACCTAGAAATGGGTTTCTAAAGTTAAATTTTGACGGATCGAGAATAGATGGCAATACAGCTGCTTTAGGATATTGTATAAGAGATCATAATGGTGAAGTTGTGTTGCTAGGTGCAAAAAAGTGCGGATCTAATAGTATTATTGTCGCAGAAGCACTCGCCTTAAAAGAAGATATTTTAGCCGCTAAACACTTAGGAATCTCTAAGTTAATTGTGGAAGGTGATAATTTATGTGTTATCAACTCCCTCCGTAGCACTTGGCAAATCCCGTGGCAAATCTCTAGTATTATCAAGGATGTGAAACTTGATCTTCATCTTTTCGATGAAGTGATAATTAAACATTGTTTCCGTGAAACCAACAAGGTTGCTGACTTCATGGCTTCCGTTGGACATTCATGTCCAACTCTTTCGAGGTGGGTTGAAAGCAGGTGGCTTCAACTTACCTTACTCATTCGAAAGGATGAGATAGGTTGGTCCTACCCAAGAGGATCAACCTAGTTTCCTTACCTTATTAAAAAAAAAAAAAAAAAAAAAAAAAATGACCATTTTATAATAAAAAGTGAGATATGAATTTATGGAGGGTAACACAGAATTCAAACAACCTGCTCTTGGAAATGCTCATTTTTAAGCAATGAAACATGAAAAGACTTTGAGTCGCCCGAATCCATTTAGCGATTAATTTCCGTCTCTTAAATTGGTCGTCCGAACCCTTATGTCTTGAAGTGCGTAAACATTCTGAACCCTGTATGATCGATTAAATAACTAGTCAAATTAAACGACGATTAGTACTTGAATTAAACAAGTTAATCGAAACGACAAAGTACAAATCGAGTAGAATTACACAAGTTATCGAAACGCTTTTAGTCAGAATATTTATCTAATAAGTAAGTTATACGAATTAAGGAAGGAAAATGAGTTAACGCCACAATCATTAAGGATACAGATAACCGCTTTAGTTATCATTAAACAATATTTCGTTACATGTAACTAAAAGCCTGTTCACGGTGCTAAATGAACATCCTTGCTAATGACTGAAGAAACCAATTAACCTCCCTACAACACTTACAAGCTCTACAAACTACATTGTCTTCAACTTTGTCGTCTTTGTAATGTCTTGTATAAGATTGTTTCAAAAGTCCTTGTGAACAGGTTGAAGGTCTTTTTAGATGACATAGTTTCTGAAAATCAAAGTGCATTTGTCCCCGGTAGGCTGATTACTGATAACATTCTGGTGGCCTTTGAACTGTTTCACTATATGAAAAACTCGTGGGGGTAATGGTGGACATATGGCTTTGAAGCTCGATATGGTGAAGGCGTATGACAGGATTGAATGGAGTTTTCTAGAGGGAACACTGCGAGCTTTGGGTTTTGAGGAGCGATGGCGAAATCGAGTGCTGGAATGTGTGAGGACGGTCACTTATGCTGTCACGGTGAATGGGGATTATACGGAAAGCTTTGTACCACAACGGCGCTTGAGACAGAGGGCCCCGTTATCACCCTATCTTTTCATTATTTGTGCTGAAGTGTTCTCGGGGATAATTCGAAGGGAAATGGAAAGGAGGAACCTCTATGGGATTCGGGTTGCGCCAAGGGCCCCCACGGTTTCACATCTCTTTTTTGCTGACGATAGCATTGTTTTTGTATGCGGATGGTAGAGAGGCCAATCTGGTACGAAGTATTATGGGGAGATATGAATGCGCGTCGGGCCAGCTTGTGAGTGTGGATAAGACAACAGTATCTTTTAGTAATGGGACAAATGAGGAGCGAAGGAGGCTGGTTTCGGGTATCCTAGGGGTGCGGGCTGTTAGTGAGCAAGGGAACTACTTGGGGCTGCCAACGGTGCTAGGGAAATCGAAAGGTGCTTTGACTAATATTATTCGACAAAAGCTTAACAAGCGTTTGCAGGGGTGGAGGAGCAAAATGCTGCGTAAGGCGGGAAAGGAGGTGTTAATCAAGTCAGTGGCCCAAGCTATCCTAAACATAGTGTTTTTAAGCTTCCAAGCTCGTTTTGTGATGAAATAAGAGAGAGAGGAAGCACATGAGGGTGCCCCACCTTGTCCCCCTATTTGTTTTGTGAGTGTCATTATCCCTCTCTCCACCCGACCCGTCTACGACCCTTCTAAGGGGTTTTGTTGCAAAAAAAAAAAAAAAGATAAATGAATGATAAATTTGACCTGCCAAACATGCCAATTAAGGTCCTGTTCTTTCTGGCTTAATTTCACCTCCGTTAATTTTGCTTGGGTGTCTTCCGTTAAGTTTTATTTACGTTCAATTAACTATGTTCAATTAATTTCTTTACAAAATTAACTTTTCATTCAACTAAATTTATGTCACCTCAATTTAGTTCAATTAAACTTTACTCCATTTAATTCAATTCAGCTCATTTCAGCCGGAAAGAACAGGGCCTAAGTCTAATTCAAGTCGGGTCAATTCAAATTCAGGGCTATTCAAGTTTGTAAGAATTCATGTAATTTTCGAGTGGGTTGTTATCAAATTTTTACAATGATGAAGGAAAATATGCGTAATAAACATTCAAGTCGAGTAGTCGAGTCAATTTGAATTTTTTGTCAAATTTGACTCCTCCATTTAGGACTTTAGTTTTACACAAAATAAACTTTACGACGGTCGCACATACGACCAATAGAAATAATCACATTTTGATAAGTATTGACCACTTTTGATTAAATAGTGATTATTCTTTTGTTTAAAAAATAACCTATTTTTTCAACAGTGACCACAATTTTGGTTTGAAATAATAAGACGGGATTTTGTAACCATTTTACAGCCAAATGTAACGATTATTTACAAACAATTTATCCTAAGCTGTAACATTGACCATACCATCGTGGTTACATTTTGCTTTAAAATGGTTACAATCCCGTCTTATTATTTCAGACCAAAAGTGACGGTCTGAAACAAGAATTTGTGTTTTTCCAAAGTGATCACTATTTATCAAAAGTTGGTCACTTTTCTACAACAAAATTGTCACATTTTAAAAAAACGCACGGTAGGAGACCGTCGTACCGAAAAACTACCGGTAGATTTAAATTGAATTATTCGAGTTGGGAACTCGTGTGCCTCCTTCCTTGTGCCTCCTTGAGATCTCTTACTTGATTTTACTTGCTTAAGTGAATTAACTGTCTAATCACAATTGACAATAGGCAGCACAAAATATTTACTGCCCTACCTCGAGACATGCAATACTGTGATTTACTGTTTGAAGTTACTGTAAAACACAGAAAATGTACTCATGGTAAAGAGTAAAAAGAGCATAAATGAAGGCCACTTTGGATTGCATTTCAAAATCCTCGTTCAATCCCTATGGAATCCTCTTCCCAACAAATACAACAACTTTTTACTGTCTCAATTTAATTTGTACTACTCCCTCCATTCAAATCCACATTACACATTTCTATTTTACACACTATTCACAAACAACCATTCAAATTCGATTTTCTCTCGATACGTAAATAAAATTATATTCATGTGGGATCTAGTTTTATTCGTCTTTACGAGTATATTATTAATATCTAATTTTTATAATTTTTGAAAATACGTAGCTAACAATATTTACCGTACAAAAGACGCGTTGGCAAACGTGAAAAAAGAAATGTGTAATGTGGATATGAATGGAGGGAGTAGTAGTTATTGCAAAAAAGGGTCTTATATAATGAGACGGTTTTATCATGCTTTTCTACATAAAAGAAATAATTTCTCTTATTTGTGTTTTTTAATGACAAGGGAGTAGCAACATTACGATTAACACAAATTCTTATTTGCAACGGCACTATCCGTCGCAAGCTTGTGACGAATACCGTTTTTTCTCACAAAATACCCACCTTTTCTCTCTCTCTCTCTCTCTCTCCAACATTATTTCCGTGGTCCCCTTTCTCCACTAACTCATTTTGTATCAATTTTATCTCACAAAATATCCGTCACAAATGATGACCCGTCGCCAGGAAGACTTACTATTACGATTAATGTGCACTGAGTAAACTCTTTGTTATTAGTATAATACTCCTTTTTGAACCGAATATGATATTTAGGTGGGGTAACCTCTTGAAGAGGTTCATTGAGCAACTCCAATGGTTTTCTTTAAGGACCTGCTTGCAAATACAGTAAATTATCAAGCGGTATGCTTACCATTGGATTACAAAAAATACGTGTTGCTTATAATCGGGTGTAGCTTTGTCAAGCTACATAGCTTGACAATTAAAATTAATAAAATAAATAAATAAAAACCAACAAAATAATTTAATTATAATATTTATTTGTTAGTGCCTTAGTGGGTCTTTTTAAGCTACATTTATTGTAGTTTACCATTAAAGCATGTTGTAGCTTGAAAGATTTTTTGCTTGGAAAATATATGGAGCAAAGCAAGCTAGAAAGTTTTGTAGCTTGCTATTGGAGTTTATAGGCTTACATGACTAGTGCTTAAAGAAATTGAAAGTAGTACCCATATCAACAAAGTGCACTTTCAGAGAATTCCACAGTTAAGCGTGTTTGACTGGGAGTAGTCTTAGTATGGGTGACCTCCAGGGAAGATTCCCGGAATGTGCATGAGTGAGGACAAAATGCGCTGGAAAGAACTCGTATTGATTTGTGGGCCATGTACACAGCCTGACGAGCTACCATGACTAACATTTCCGACCCTAGGTTTGAGCTGGGTGTCACAGTTATAGTATTGTATACGATAGCCATGTTTTTTCTAACTTAATTTCAACTCCTTTCAATTTTGCTAGCTTATATTCCGTTAAGTTTTATTTACGTTTAATCAAAAATTAATTTTTTTAATTAAACTTAATTCACCTTATCTTAGTTTTACTCAATTTAGTTCAATTAAGCTCTATTTCGATTAATTCAATTCAGCTCGTTTTCGCCGGAAAAAAAAAGAAGTCAAACTTCAACTCTAAAAGGCCGAGTCTCGGACAATAAATACTTCACAATATTGCATTTGAAAAAGCTTGAATCCGACACCCTTGAAAATTTCACCAAGTTTTAAAGACTTCATTATTGCAGCAAGACAACTTTTATTTATTAACACTAATGCCCCGTTTTTTCTAGCTTATTATGTTCAAGTCCTTTCATTCAAGTCCTTTCATTTCTACTTCGTTGTATTTACTTCATACTTCCTCCATTCAAATCAACATTGCACTTATGCTTTATGTACAAAAAATAAGAAACTTATATTATAATATTAAAATTACAACAAATAGGTGTAAAGTATTAAAGACTATTTTTATCAATAACATTCATCAAAAGAAGACAAAAAAAATCACCAAAAAGTAATAATAGAATAATGCTTGAGGAAAAAAAATCGACATTGGGTTGTCCTATAACACTAGTGTTGCAACATTGTGATTTTCCTTCCATCCCCACATGTCAACTTTTCATTTGTCAATTATTAAATAGGGTACAAAATTAATATAATTAAATAGTAAAAAGTAAGTCTGGTAGCAATGTTACAAGAGTGTCATTGATAGAGTAAAAAAATTAAAGGCAAATGTTGTAGAAATGGATGAGTGATAAAAGGTGAAAATATTAATTTTATATTGATAACACTAGTATTGCTCAAGTTATCAATGAACATAGTCTTAGTGTTGTGTGTAATTTGTGTTGAAGAAGTCAGCCTTAATAGTATTATTATAGTATTAATAGTACAACCAAATAAGGAAACATGCAAAGTGGATTTGAATGGACTGAAATTGAATATATGCAAAGTGGGTATGAATGGAGGGAGTATTCATTTAATTTATTCAGAAAATTAACTTTTAATTCAACTAAATTATTTCGCCACACACGATTCACTCATTAGTTCAATTAAGTCATACCCCAATTAATTCAATTCAACTCGTTTCAGCCGAAAAGAACATGACCTAAATTAACGGATGTGAAACCGTCTCACTCTATAATTTACATCCTTCCTCCATTCAAATTCAACCTACACATATTCCATTTTAATCCATTCATATTCAAACCACCACTTTTCTAATAAAGCCAAAAAAAACTACTAAAATATCCTTATGAACACCAAATATTTACACAAAATGCCACTGAATAGTCCACTTTTAATCCACCATCACACATTTAAATTAATAAAAAAACATTTTACACACTTTTAAGTGTACTCTTAATAATTTTTTAATATTTTTCTTAATATTTGTGCAAAGTGGATATATGCGCTTTAAATTTGAACGACAAAGTATAACTCTATAAAAGTCCACACCTTGAACTAAATAAAACTCACAACTCTTCTTCAAATTCTCCTCTTCTTCTCATCACCATGTCTAGTACATCAAATGAAAACAAAGTATGTATGAAGTTAATAATAAACAAAACTACAAACAAAGTAATCTTATATATAAAAGCAACAACCACAGTGCTTATGTGTCGCACTGTGGTTGAAAGTACAATATTTTTTTTTATTTTTTTCAAGTGTGCCCCACATTGCTACCCACCTTCTCCACTTTCTTTTTTGTGCTTTAATTGAGAAAATTCACATTTTATACTTTAGAGAATCAACAATCAAGTTGAAAGCCGAATATGCGACTGCTATTAATAATTACAATATATATGATACAAAAGTTGAAACTATAAAAAATATTTCGTTAAAATAATAAAAATCAACTAGATGAAAAAGATATGAAAAATTTTCCATGAAACAAACCATGTATTACTCCCTATGACACATCAAAATAGTATAAAAGGCGACATTAATAAAAAAATATTCACGGATTAGAAAAAATTGGAACTCGAAAAAATAGAAAACAATTTACTTAAAATACTTTTAAATTAATCGATCAACAATAAAATATGTAAAAAAATGCATGCAAATTAATATTTAGTCTTGATGACTAGAGTCGAAAATAATACATACTATTAAAAGTACCATGACTAGAGTCGAAAATAATACATACAATTAATTCTTTGTCAAGTTTGCCTATAACGGTCTATATTATATATATATAGATCTTTATATAGATTAGTTGAGATACACATCTAATAAAAACATTGCGATTTTGCTTAAATTTAGTCTGAGGGAACATTATTGTTTAAGATGAAACATTATTGGTTAAGATTTTTAGTAGTATATATCGTATTTATTTAAAATAACTATATCACATTCATTTTGTATATACTGATATTTAACACTTAAAATCAACAAACCGTTACATTATTGTTTAATTTTTAATTTTTATATATTTATAGTATAATATCACGGGTTGACTATTATACAATTTCTAAAGCACATGGGTCAAAATTTTCACTTTAGAAATGTAGGGGTCAAAATTTCATTTCAAAAGTACAAGGCACTAAATTTTCGTTTTAAAAATGCACGGGTCAAAATTTCATTTTAAAAGTGTATAGATCTAAATTTTCGCTTTAAAATGCACGGGTAAAAAATTATTTCAAAAATGCATGGAACTAAAATTTCTTTTTAAAAATGCATATGTCAAAAAATTTCATTTCAAAAGTACACGGGTCTAAATTTTCGTTTTAAAAAATGCATAATTTAGACCCATGCACTGGTCAAAATTTCATTTCAAAAGTACATGGGTCTAGATTTTCGTTTTAAAAATGCACGGGTCAAAATTTCATTTCAAAAGTGCATGAGACTAAATTTTCGTTTTAAAAATACATTGGGTCGAAATCTTCACTTGATCCCGTTTCACTAATTAACAATTGGGTACTACATGAAAAACGATGTTTAAATTTTCATTTAAAACGCGCGCAGATCAAAATTTTTATTTTAACCTTGCACAAGTTTAACTAAATGAAAAACAAGTTTAATATTTTGTCCTCTGCAATTGTTCGGCCGATTCAGTTTTATTAATTTTGTTTTATTTTCATCCAAATAATTTTGTTTGATAGGTTAGTCGAGTTTTCCTGAAATCATTTGAATATTAAGATAAAGTAGTAACTCAATTTTAACTAACAAAAAGATATATCATACTACAATAACTACATGGTTGTCAGTTGATATTGATGCATTATTTACGTTAATTACAAATAAAATTTATAATATCTAAAAATTTAAATACGATTTTATAAATCAATATTTAGATTGTTAATTTAAAATTCATTAAAATATAGAGAGATTTTATTGTTTTATTCTAGAACTTTATATTTTAAAATAAATAACTTCAAAAGATAATAATTAATCAATTATTATAAAAGTTATCTTATATATTCCTTCTTAAAGAATCTTTTTAAAATTAACAAACCCGTGCAGTTTGCACGGGTATAAGACTAGTATGTGCAGAAGCAGAACAAGAATGTTTAGAATTCATTTCACAAATAATGTCTTTACCACTCTCAACTGTCGTAAGCATACTGCATGCTAAAGGCATGGTGGGTCCTAGTCCTATCAGTAGTTTTTTCAAATCCGTCAAATTACCCAATTATCGTAACCCCGAGTCGAGCGAAGTCGACTGTTCTGTGCTAAACCCGAACCCGAACCCGAACCCAACTCCTGCTCCTGTTGGAACTGTGACAGATGATGTTGTTTATGTTCGTAAACTATTTCCAATAGTTTATATGGTAATGGATAACTTGGATGTCAAACCCATGTCTATGTCTGTTATCGTACCTCATGTTACTCGTACCGGTTCTTTGGAGGAGAAAATTGTTCGAGTTGGTTCTCAAGAGGTATTAACAAATAAGTAACATTCGTTGTCTCATTTTGTATCTCGTCTTGTGTCACATTTCGTTTAATTGGGATATAAGATGAGACACGGAAATGGGACAACAATCCTGAATAAATAATCTTTTGATTAGGGTTTTAGGGTTTAGGGTTTCGGTTCGATTCAGAACCGTATATTTAATTTGATAACGTTTCGGTTTTGTTATACCCGGAACTTAAACTGCTCTGTTTTTAATGGTTATGCGGTTATAGTTAACCTAGAACCGTGCTGAATATACTTTTTAGTTTTTGTGAATTTTATTTAGTAATTTAATTTAATTTTTATTATATATTGTAATTAACAATAATGTTAATTATTAATCAATTTAACAACTTTGAATTTGTTAAGAAAATTAAATAAAAGAACAATTATTTAAATAATATTTTAATTTCTTTGTTTTTTTTTTTAAAATTTGGTAACCTATTTTCTAAAATTTCGAACCTTAACTGAACTGTTTCTATAAATTTAACATATCAGTACATCGAACCTTAAAAATGTACGGGTTTTAGGTTCGTTTATTGCGATTCGGCTTATTTTGAATACTGTGCTTCTAATGGTTTTGATCCTTTTGCAGGCGTTGGCAATACTGAAAGCGTCATTTGAGAGTAATGAAGTACTGACTACTGTATTTCTTGGGAAGAAGACCGGTGGGGGTTCGAGGCTTTACCCGTCCACAACCTTCCGGAAGACGGTTTACGTGCTACTAGTTCTCGGGTTTATAATGATGCTTATCGAAAACCAAGGAAAAAGGAACTGAACCCGAAAAATTCCGAATGTTATGCTGTAGTCTTATATGCCTATGTTTTTCTGGTTGTATCGGAAACTTAGTAGTTTTTCCCTGTTAATGAATGCTAAGCTTTGTAATCTGAAATGCATCTATTTAACTATTTCGAAATCAATCTGAAACCGGTTCTATCGTAACTTTGATGGTCGGGATTTTGATCATTCTGAAACTAGATACTAAATCGATCCACTGACTTCGCTAGCTCCATGACGTTAACTGTTTCAGCTGCGTATATTAGGAGCGCTGTTAACAACAATGATTACCGCGAATGAATCAGGCGCATAATCTGTATCGTTTGATCGTGTTTAAAGCGTGAATCCAAGCCGAGTTGTAACACTGGTAGAGCCCTGTACTACTAGCCCGAGTCCCGACTGTTGCTTGGGGACGTTGGGTAATGTCGTTGAGATCGTAGCGATTTAGAAATTTAACCGCTGTTAATAACAATTTTGGTATTCAAAGGTCTTAAAGAGCTTAAATTCGCAACTCTTCGACTGACTGATTGTCTTCAATACCTGTCTTTACATGTTCTAGCATTTGAACTGAAAATTTTAAATCACAATTACTGTTTAAGCACAATGCACAATAGACGGCACTAAAGATTTACTGTCCTACCTCGAGACATGCAATGTTGTTTGATTTACTGTTTAGAGTTGCTGCAAAACACAGAAGATGTACCCCTGGTGGTAAGACCATTCTCAAGCAAGAAATCAATTTAATCGGGTCACTTGCATATTATAGCTTAATCTCCCCTTATCGACCTAAAGTAGTGGTCGCTATATAGTATTTAATCAAAAGTGGTCACTACTTTTTAAAATGTGATTATTTCTTTTTACTGGTCGCATGTGTTAGGGGCTGCAAACCAATATCCCACATCGGCAGTGTAGAGATGAAATATCATCTTTATAGGTGTTCTGAAAATAAAATAGTACGAGGTCTTTTGTGAAGGAGTCGAAGAGTAAATCCGTGAGAACTTGGCGCAAAGCGGACAATATCGTATTATTATAATAGTACAATGGACACCGACGCAGCAGAGACCCAACACAGAGTATTCACGCTACCAACAGCATGTATGTGCGACTGTCGTATAGTAGTATTTGTCTAGATAAACATTCGGATATACGCGATCACATATACTAGGTGAGCCCTCGGAGGGTGACAAACTCCAAGTCTAAACGGCATAGCCTCGAACAATAAATACGGAGTACTTCTGGGAAGCTTGAATCCGAAACCCTTGGTATTCTTACTCGGTAATTTGTACATCAGTCTATATAAGTCCACAACTTGGAACTTAGAATCACATACTCCTCTCCTTCTCTTCTTCTTCTTCTCACAATGTCTAGTGCAGCAAGTGAGAAGAAGGTAACTATGAAGTTAATGGTAAACAAAAATGAAAACAAATTCATATTTGCAGAAGCAGGACAAGAATGTGTAGAATTTATATCACAGATACTGTCTTTACCACTGTCAACTGTCATCAACATACTGCATGCTAAAGGCGTGGCGAGTCCAAGTCCAATCAGTAATCTATTCAAATCCGTCAAATTACCCAATTATCGTAACCTCGAGTCGAGTGAAGTCGACAGTTCGGTGCTAAACCCGAGGCCGATTCCTGCAGGATCTGTGACAGATGGTGTTGTTTATATGGTAATGGATAACTTGGATGTCAAACCCATGTCTATGGCTCTTATCAAACCTTATGCTCATCGTTTCATTTTTTGGGAGGAAAAAATTGTTCAAGTTGGTTCTCAAGAGGTACGAGTTGATCAAATGTCGATTTGTGTTACGAGTTATAATGTGAGATGTTCTAATAGTTTTCAACTTTGTGTAGGCGTTGGTGATACTGAAAGCGTCATTTGAAACTAATGATGTTCTGACTAATGTATTTCTAAAGAAGACTGGAGGTTCGAAGTCCACATGGTGCCAGGAAAACCTGTGCTTGGTAGTACTCTGGTTTGTACTTGCTGTCGCGGTTGTTGTCGCCAAAAACCAAGGAAAAACGAAGTGATACCGAAGAATTCTGAATGCTTTGTGATGTTTTAGTGTTATGCCTATGTTTTTCTGATTGTATGGAAACTTAGTACTTTGGTTGTCCCTGTTAATGAATGCTAAGCTTTCTATGTTCCAAGATCCATTGTGCAAGTGAACACAGAGTTGTAATACTAGTAGAGTACTACTATCTGGAGAGTCCCGACTCCCGACTCTCGACTGTTGCAAGTAACACATTCCCACTGTCAGAACTAAGTCGATTTAGCGCAGTAAATAGAGAGCGTAACAAGTGAAACACTTTTATTGTTGACATCTTCATCGGATATTCTGATGCACAAATTCTCATTTGTGACGGCGGTAAACGGATATCGTTTTTTCTCACAAAATACCCATGAGAGGTGTGTGAGAAAGCACATAAAGGTGCCCCTACCTTGTCCCCTTTTCCTGAGATGTCACAAGCTTGTGACGGATTTAGGCCCTGTTCTTTTGGACTTCAAGTCACTTAACTTAAGTTCACTTTCGATCCTATAAGTTCAGTTCAGTTCAGTTCCTATAAGTTCAGTTCAGTTCCTATAAGTTCAGTTTAGTTCAGATCATATAAATTCAGTTAAGTTCAGTTCCTATAAGTTCAGTTCAGTTCAGTTCAGTTCCTATAAGTTCAGTTCATATAAACTCAATTAAGAAAAGTTATATACAGAGTATTATTTTTAACAATCGATACAAACATTTCGTTTTAATTATTCGATTCACGTCATCTATAAAAAAAACAACTCATTAATAATTTACCCGTCTTTTACTCTCTAATTAATGTCAAACTATCATCCTCATTAATGCCAAAAAACAACTCATCATACGACGCCCTCACCCTCACCAATTGTCACTCTCCCATTAATCAGTTTCTTTATCACCATTGTTAGAGAAAATAAATGGTTAGAGAAAATTGTAATAGTGAATTATTTTTTATCGTAAAGTAATTGTAGTATAATGTATGAACTATGAACAAACCATTATATATAAAGTTGAAAATATTTTAAACTACCTTGTGTTTTAGACTATTTTTTATATAATGTCATCTATTGGATAATAATAATAATAATAATAATAATAATAATAATAATAACAACAATAATAAGAACAATAATAACAATAACAATAATAATAACAATAATAATAATAATAATAATAATAATAATAATAGTTAACTTAAATTAAAATAAAGTTAATTAAGTTCGGATTTTATAAGTTCAGTTCAGATCCTATAAGTTAAGTTAAGTTCAGTTAAGTTCAGTTCAGTTCAGTTCAGTTCAGTTCAGTTCCTATAAGTTCAGTTCAGTTCCTATAAGTCCAATTCAGTTCAGTTCAGTTCCTATAAGTTCAGTTCAGTTCAGTTCCTATAAGTTCAGTTAAGTTCAGTTCCTATAAGTTCAGTTTAGTTCCTATAAGTTCAGTTTAGTTCCTATAAGTTCAGTTCAGTTCAGTTTCTGTCCAAAAGAACAGGGCCTTAGCCCGTCACAAGCAAGACCTGCTGATTCTGATGGCATCTTCTCAGAAATTATGAATATCTAATCTCGCTACGCAGCTACGCTTATCGCAGAAAACAAGCTGATTAAAGCGTTTAATAGAAATGAACTGGATCAAAATCGAACTAAAAGCAAAAATAAAAGTAACTTAATCAAAATTGTCTGATTTAACCTGATCTAAAACTGAACAGGATGAAGTGACTAGGGGCGAGTATTTAAGATAGTACGAAGTCTACTAGGGGTTGTATCACTTGTATGTATCCTAGGAGTACATTGTGATTCCGTTTCTCCCGTGGAAGAGTGGTTTTTGGCTAAAGCTAAAATGATTTAACAAATCAGATTCGATACAACCTAAAAATGAAGTGAATCAAAACCGATTGATTACCCTGTGACCTGATATTTTCTTCACTTGATAGATGGCCTTATAATGGATTAGCTTACACCAAATTGACGTTCATATTAATTATTTTCACTTAAAACTACAATTAATACAACTACAAATTATTTAAACATAAAATTAATATCGAAACTAAATTTATTAGATAAAATATACTTCCTCCATTTTTATCCAAATACAAGATTTGCTTTATTCACGTTTGCCAACGCAAGTTTTGCGTGCTTCATATCTTTAACTACGTATTTGTAAAAATTATAAAAGTTATATATTATCAATGTACTCGTAAAGACGAATTAAACAAGACCCCACATGAATATATTTTTTCTTACGTATTGAGAGAGAAATGAGATTGAAAGTTGATTGGTGAATAGTGTACAAAAAGCAAATCTTGTATTTGGATAAAAATGGAGGAAGTATGTTGGTAGACGCTGGACCACTAATATTCCGACCCGTCTTGCCCGTTGATTACCTTGCCCGAAGATAACTTGACATGAACGGAATCGATCCGAGCCCATCACTCCCTCGGCATAACCCAACCCGTTATAACATGACCCGTAAGGCCGTAACTGACCTGAGTGACGCGATTGTCAGCTCTAGTTCCCAAACTGTAGTGAGCGTGACATACTGACATCTTATCAGTTATCACATATCATACCCATCAATCAATCATCTATTTACAAAATGGTAAAAAAATAGAGATGATAAATTGGTAAAAAATACTCCATAGTCTAATATATGCCGGGTCGAGTTGAACTATTTCGAATTTGGGTTATTTTTTGAGTATATTATTATCAAATTTATTAGGGAATACATATTTTTTCTTTTTTTTTGAAATCCCACGCATGGGTTAATTCATTACCTCAAAGTCGTTTGCCACAAAAAGAGAAGCTCGACTCGGCAACTCGCCTGTGCAAGTCTTCCTACCGACATACATCGAGCTATCATGAGCCAACTCATGTGCCACCCGATTAGGGACAATATATTAGTTAATTTACAATAATAAACATTCGTGTCGGGTTATATTGTTTCGGATCAATTTCAGGTAATGGATCATGATAAGATCCTTAGTTCGGGTGTCTTTGGTTAATATCAAAATAATTAGCCCAACTTCCCAAGTTAGAAGTGATCAGACAGGACTTGCCATATCCAAATTTTTATAAACACGAAAATGATCCGACATATACTCGACCTAATTAACTCATATCAATCGTAAATGTAAATTCAAATCAAAATAAATTTAAGTCGGAAATAAAAGTTATTTTTATAATATTATTTATAAATTTTGGCCCATGATCACTTAATCAATTTTTTTTACCAATTTGTCCATATTTTTTTTGCCAATTTAATAAGAACATTAGCGAGACCATCTCTCACTAATTTAGTGATAGACTTAATAGGAAAACAAAAACTTCCGTATTTCCCTCACCCCATCATTTGAGAGGTCTCTCAATAACGCTATTGAGAGACCGTCTCTTTAAAATTTTTGTGTAATAAGAAAGTGTTATAATAACTTGGAAAATGAAAATTAATCCATCTGAAATAAGATTTTTTTTAACAATTTGGCGAAGGTTCTCTATTTTTTACCTACTTGGTAGTAGGGTTGTAACTTGTAAGTGATCTGAGTCGGCTCGTAGAGCCTCATAATCAGCTCGGTAAAAGCTCGGCTCGAAATCGGTCAAAACTAATTCAAAGTCGATTTCGAGCCGGGTGGTCAAAATCCAAGCCGATTCCGAGCTTAGTAGAGCTCGGAATCGGAAGTTCGTTTAGACTAGTTTTATCTATTATTTTTAGTTATTTTATCATTTTATAATTGTTTTTGTTCCTAACAAAATGTCATTTTAGCATTTATAATGATATGTTTCTTATATTTGCATTCTTCTTAAAATAAATTTATTTTTAATTTGATTTAAAAGTCCAATAAAGTAATGAAAATAAAGATTTAACCGAACTCGAATAAAGCTCGAGCTTAATCTGAGCTGATTCCAAACTTTGAATTTTTAAGCTTGGATAGTTCGAGCCAATTCCGAGCTCAAACTCAAGTTTCTAAACCGATTCCAAGCCCACCCGAGCTCGACCTCAAATCGGCTCTGTTACACCTCGATATAGTTTGGCCGTAGTTTGAACAGCATACTCCTCTAGTCCTCTATATATACTTATATTTCTGAATTTCCTCATTACCCGAAACAAAACTCAAAACCCGAAACTCGAATTCACTATGGCAGAGAAGAAGGTAAGCTTGAAGCTGTTAGTAGACTCCGAAGCGAAAAAAGTGTTATTCGCAGAAGCCGGGAAAGAATTCATCGATTTTCTATTCCACATTATGTCACTTCCAGTTAGTACAATCATCAACCTTCTGAAACCCAACAACATGGTAGGATCGCTAGGAGCTTTGTTCAATAGCATCGAGTCGCTCAGCTCCGAGTATTTCCAGTCCGATCTCGACAAAGACTCTGTTCTGAAACCGAACGCAGCAATCAATGTTCCACTGCTGTCGCTCGATTGCAAGCCCAACACTTTTACTTATGCATCGACGATGTATAGGTGCAAGGGTAGGGAATGTAGTTATATCACTTACTGGAAGGGAACAGGGTGTCATACCTGTGGCGGTGTGATGTCGAAGGCGGTTAGTTTGATCGAGGGAACGGATGAAGCCGTGTCGTCTGGAAGCGGTGGTGGGTATGTTAAGGGTGTTGTGACGTACATGGTTATGGATAATTTGGAAGTGAAGCCTATGAGTACTATTTCTGGGATTACGATTATTAATAAGTTTCGTGTTAAGGATGTTTCGTGTTTGATCGAAAAGGAGGTCGAGGTCGGTCTCAAGGAGGTACAACATACGTTAAAAAAACCGTCTTTTTTTTTCTTCGTTTAATCGATTCTAAAAATGATACCGAGTACTAGACGACTAGACGTGGCAATATTGACACGACCCGAAAACCCGACACGAAATTAGCGAGTTTGGGTCTATGTGTTTCGGTCCGTTTACGTAATTGGGTCAATACGAACACGATTCGAACTTATATGGGTCGGGTTAGGTTGAGGGAGTTCTGATCCATTTAATGCTGATACGAACCCGACACGACACGACCCAACCTGTTTGCCAGGTCTATAAAGTACTATTTATATTATCGTTTTGCAGGGGTTGGCTATGCTGAAAGCGTCGTTGGAGACGAGGGCCGTGCTGACGACCGTGTTCGTCGGAAAGTAGATGTTTCCTTAGATAATCCGGGCGATCTTCGATCATGATTGGCTCCATTTTGTTAAGTTGTGTATTTTGGGTGTAGTACTACTAGTCTACTACTACTGTTAAGTGTATCATGGCTCATGGATTGTCTGTCTGTAATGTTTTGCCGTTTTAATCTTGAGAAGGATATATCCGTTTTGTGAGAGACGGATTGCATGGTGTGTTACTGTTGTAAAGTGCGTCTGAATATCGTATCTAATCTCCCTACGCTTATCATAGGCATCATTTTGTTTGAGATGTTGGGTAATGTTGTTAAGATCGTAGAGTTATTACAACCAGGGACGTCTTAAAATAACTGGAGGCTCGATGCATCACAAAACAAAACGAGACTTCAAATATGAATGTACGAGCGTGTTTGCTATATGTTCGGTTTTATACTCTCTCCTATCCAGCCTATTCTTCCCTCTTTCCTTATTGGTGACAATCACGTTTTCTTCCTTTTTCCTTATTTGGTAAGCTTGTTGTGGTCCAAATTCAATTTCATTTGGGGTAGGGTGATTTGTATGGTCTAAATTCATTTTCTTAATTTTGGTTTAAAAAGAAAAGGGGAAGAATAGGCTGAATAGAAGAGACTATTAAATTTTATAAACAGAACTTTTAAATTCGGTAGTCAAAACCGGAATCCCAGTTCCACTGCCCGTTAGGGGTGGTCAATGATACTGGTCGGATGGGTCAAGGGGCGGTGCAGGTTTAAGGTATGGGAACCCGGACACTGCCCGGGGTCAGGGCGGGTCCGGGACGGGTTGGGCCCGGTTCTTGGGAAGTGTAACCCGGACCCAGCCCAGGGCGGGTCTGGGGGCGGGCCTATGCCGGGTTGGGGCGGGTCTATGAGTTAGCTTCCGGGCCGGGCTCCAGAAATTAGACCCGGATCCAATTACTTCACACACACAGACCGGGACAGGTTTGGACCCGGGTGAGGCGGGGCGGGTTAGAACCGGGTTCAGTGGCGGGTCGGGTCCGAATTGTCAATACCGAGCCGCACTCTTGACCAGCCCTACTGCCCGTGGTCACCCGTGGCCTTAGACGCTCCTGATTACAACAATTAAACCCAGTTAATAACAATTTTGGTATTCAAAAGTCTTGAAGAACATAAATATGCAACTCTTAGGCTGACCTTCTTCAATGGCTGGCCTTTCCATGTTCTACCGTTTCAAACATTTCATCTTTATAAATAGTACTTCATGTTATTAACCTTAGTATAATCAGTAGATAAACAATCCACCATGGCTAAAACTCAAGTACAATTGAAGCTGTTAGTCGACACCACGACTAACAAAGTTTTATTTGCTGAAGCCGGTAAAGACTTCGTGGATTTCCTGTTCCATTTCATGTCTTTACCGGTTGGTACTGTCGTGAACTTGATCACGATACCAGACATGGTTGGTTGCCTTGGAACCCTCTACAAAAGCATCGAATCCCTTAACTCCGACTATTTCCAGCCTGACCTCAATAAAAACTCGGTCCTCAAGTCATCGGCTCAAGTCGATGTTCCTCTGTTGTCGTTGACTAATGCCAAGGCCGCTGCTAGCAATCGCTTTTACCAATGCAAGAGTAATTGTAATACGTACGTTTCAAACCAATACAAGTACCGCCTGACTGATGACCCTAGCGCAGAGTGTCCGGGTTGTCGTAGCAAAATGTCATATGAGATGATTTATGTGGCAGCGAAAGAGTCGACTGATGTGGCAAGTTCAAGCAGCAAAAGCAACGGGTTTGTGAAAGGGGTGGTGACGTATATGGTGATGGATAATCTCGATGTCAAACCCATGTCGACAATATCAGGGATTACTCTCATGAACCAGTTTCACGTCAAGGATATCGGTTGTCTGGTCGAGACAGAGGTTCAAGTTACTCTCAAAGAGGTTGTTTTCTTATTTCTGCTCCAACTTTTATCGCGTTTTTTTTTTTTTCTCGCACCACCACATGGACCATGTAAGTCACCCTTTCGGGAGCTGCAGTGGCCAATTGGTCATTGCCCCAGCTGGTAATCGAACCTGAGACCTCTCAACTCCTGCATTTCTGCAAACTTTTATCGCGTTTTTAATCATATAATCTCGACTGATAAATGCATCTTTTCGACATAGGGTGTAGCTATACTGAAGGCATCCATGGAGACCCAAGCTGTGCTGACGACCGTCTTCCTCAAAAAGCGAAAGATTTAATCTCCTTCCTACTATCCGAGTCTTGCTTGTTTACTTCATCGCTTCAATAAACTCAAATAGCGTCTGTCTTTTTGATTCAGTTCATCAATGTTACGGAGTTAATCCCTTCTGTTTTCGTAACTTTTCCTGTCATCTGAGCAGTATCGAATATTATGTTCTCTGGATCTATATCAGATTCGAAATCCAAGTTTCTTATGGATTAAGTCGCTCCAAATTAATGTCGTGAATTCACCAGAACAAGCGGAGATGGCTGTATTTTTGAAACCGGCTTTCACTGAACAGTTAAATGATCCGACAGACTCGATTGAATCAATTCAGAACGAAGCTTAAATGATGTTCCAAATGTAACTAAATATCCGATATAACTGAATTTTTTTCCGAAATGGCTGATTCTTACTAATTAATTAACGAAATAGATAATTTTTTGAAATTTATTACCAAAAATGAGTCCACGTAGGATCGGACTTCCAGAATCTGGGCAATAAATCAAGTCGCTGTGGGGGTGAGCGACTTGATTTCCCCTGATTTATTGCCTAGATTCGGAAAGTCCGATCCTACGTGAATCCATTTTTGGTAATAAATTTCAAAAGTTACCTATTTCGTTAATTAATTAGTGAGAATCGCTCATTTCGGAAAATAATCCAATATAACTTATAATTTGTGTTGTATATAAGTCAATATGATTTAAGCTATAAACCCACGTTTGAATCACCAATTGCCATATATAATTCAGTAATGTAAGATTAGTAAAGCCATATTAGGATTCGGTAATAGTTTTCTAGTTACGATTATGATTAGGTAATAAGCGGATTAAGATTAGGAAAACCATATTAAAATTCGGTAATAATTTTCTAGTTACGATTATGATTAAGTAATACGCGGATTAAGATTAGGAAAGTCTAGCTTACCATATATACGGTATGTATAAGGACTTATGTAGTTATGTACTCATATATCGCACTTTAATAATTAATAATAATATCGGTTAAAGATTAATTAGAGAGTCGGCTTACATTATTAGATAAACAAAATAAAATATATATGGCTCCTTCGCGTATCTCCAATATTCGAGCTTCACCATGCATCGACAAACTCGGACCGAGGCCGAGGCCGAGGCCGAGGCGGCCACGTTTTGTAGAGTGTCTTCCTCATGAGATGATTGCTGAAATTGTTGCTAGGGTTGCAGCTACTTCGCCTATTGATCTATTTCGTTGCAAACAAACGTATGTTGTTTTTTTAATAACGTGTGTTTACGTTTCTTATTTTGAGTCGTTATTTTTATTTGTATATGATAGTTTGGAACAAAAGTAAAAGTAATTTATTATGGTTTTGAATAATTAAGTATAAAGACCGTGTCATTATGAAATCGTCAAGTAGCGACTCTAGTAGTTACGACAGGTCCGGCCTAAGGGGCGTACAACCCCTGCGGGAGTACCAAATCTGCTTCAAGCTTCGGTTTAATCTAAACAAATTCTCATTTAAGACGGGAGTACCTGTCTTAAACTTAAAACGGGCAAATAATAACCTATTTACGTAAATAAGGCAAACGTTTTGTTTTTCCTTACTTTTTTATTTTGTCTTATTTATACAGATAAATATTACTATCCGTCTTAAAGAGGACCTATTGCTAATCTAATTTGTGTTATAAAAACTTTAGAGAGACGGTCTCTTAATAGCGTTATTGAGAGACCTTTCACAGTTTCACATGATGGGGGACCCACTAATTTTTCTTTTTTCTTTCGTATTATCTCTCTCACTAAATTATTGAGAGACGGTCTCTCACAAGACCTACCACGTGTGTTTATGTTTTTTAAATTCAAACTGTTAGCATTTAGAAATTTATACACATTCTAGCATGCACGATTCTCATGTAAGACGGAGGACGGAAGTATCCGTCTAAATATAACACCCAATTATATACATATATTATTTTCTAAAGCATTTCACATTTTTATTTAATATATTTAATCGGTTTTAATATTAAAACAGATATATTCATCTTAAGATATATTAGTCGGTTTCACATGTTAAATATTCTTTTATGTAGGGGTGTTCATTGGTCCGGGACCGGACCGGACCGGAGCAAACTCTCTGGACCGAAGACCAAATAAGGGTAAAAGGTGGACCGAGGATCGGACCGTATTAATATTGGTCTGGTCCGGTCTGGGCCATTAAAAATTGTGGACCGGACCGGACCGGACCGGACCAAATGGACCAAACTGGACCAAATATGATGGTCATTGACATGATTTGACATGTAAAATTAGAACTCGAGAAATTTTGAACGATAAAAATAAGCAACATTATCTTTTTACTAGATTTAACTACATAATTCCCACGGATTGCCCTTAGTTACGGAGTAGGATTTTGTTTGTTTTTGGTTGAATTGTGATTGTGAACATGCAAGCATAATATTGACAAGTAATATAATTTGGTCGATTTTGTTATAGTTGCAAGATGTTTGTTCTTTTCTTTTTTTATTTTCGCTTGTTAAGATGGGAGTTTACCTATGACGGTTTCAAATGATGATTCATGTCAGCCCCAAATCATTTTGGAACTAATTAAGGCTCGGATCTTGTTGTTGTTACAGTTGCAAGATCCTTCACGAGATTGCGGATGAAAAGATAGTGCTTCAACAAGCCGCAATAGAGAGATTGTATTCTCATGAATGGCGAAACAAAGACAAAGTACAATCCTTTTTCGAGAGGTGTCGAGATAGTAACAACCCTAAAGCTCTATACCGCCTTGGAATGGTACTCTTCTTCACCATCTATATTGTGAAACGAGCTGAGTTAAATTAAATGAAGTACAACTTAATTGAACTAAATTGAGTGGAACTGAGGTGAAGTGAATTTAGTTGAATTTAAAGTTTATTTTGTGAACAGATTAATTGATATAATTGATTGAACGTAAATAAAACTTAACGAAATATAGCTAAACAAAACTGAAATGAGCTGAAATTAAGCCAAAAACACAATATGTTAGAAAGCATATTTTCACAAATCTTTACAATTGGATAAAAAACATTAATTCTTTCATATTCGCTTAACAATGTTTATTTTTGGCTTTTCAGGAACAATATTTCAGTCAATTGATAATGCCGGAAGGGTTGAACAACTTGACGAAGGCCGCGGCACAAGGATATAATGAAGCCATTTACGCGTTATCCCTTATTTCAATGTGCACCGGAGACGATGAGCGTATGAATAAGGGGGCCGATTCATTGTTTGGATTGATGGGAGTAATTAAAGGGAAAGGGATTGTCAAGTGTAGACAACAATTGAGTCATTTGATGCAGACACTACAGTGGTTAAGACACTCGGGCATTAACAACTCAGCCGGTGTTTCATTCGTTATGGTACAACCAAACATCACTTGCGTCACTCGAGAGCTACACATGATCGAAAGCAATTGGGAGAAAGAGTACTATGAAGATGATAAGGTTGAAGATAATGTAGTTTGTAGAGTTTGTAAGTGTTGTAGAGAGGTTAACTGGTTTCTCCAGTCATTAGCAAGGATGTTCGTTTAGCATCGTGATCAGGCTTTTAGTTACATGTAACGAAATATTGTTTAGTAAGTCTTGCTCGTGACGGGTCACCATTTGTGACGGATATTTTGTGAGTTAAAATGTATACAAAATGAGTTAGTGGAGAAAGGAGACCACATGAATAGTGTCAAATAGAGAAAAAAAGTGGGTATTTTGTGAGAGGAAACGGTATCTGTCACAGGCTTGTGACGGATATCGCCGTCACAAATGAGAATTTGTAATTCGTATAACTTAGCAATTTCGCATACTATGCTTATTAGATAAATATTCTGACTAAAAGCGTTTCGATTACTTGTGTAATTCTATTCGATTAGTACTTTGTCGTTTCGATTAAGTTGTTTAACTCGAGTACTAATCGTTGTTTAATTCGACTACTTATTTAATCGATCAAACAGGGTTCAGAATGTTTACGCACTACAAGAAATAAGGGTTCGAGTGACCAATTTAAGAGACGGAAATCAGCAGTTGCTAAAGCGATTCGGGCGACTGAAACTGGAAGCCAAACATCAGTCACAACTCAAAGTCTTTTCATCTTTCAATGCTTAAAAATGAGCATTTCAAGAGCAGGCTGTTTGAATTCTGTGTTACTCTTCATAAATTCATATCTCACTTTTTACCGTAAAATGGTCACTTTTTATCTGGTCGCAGATACGATAGTCTCATACTCTCATAGTATAATTTGCGCTAGGGGCGTAATCGAGCCGATTTGCGCTCGAGTTTGGGTGGGTTTGGAATAGGCTCGGAAACTTGATCATAAGCTCGGAATCGGCTCATAATTATCCGAGCTTAAAAAATCAAAGCTTGGAATAGATTAGGCTCGAGCTCTATTCGAGTTTGGTTAAATCTTTATTTTCTTTATTTTATTGAACTTTTAAATCAAATTAAAAATAAATATATTTTAAGAAAAATGCAAATATAAGAAACATATGATCATAAATGCTAAATGAAATTTTATTAGGAACAAAAATAATTACAAAATGACAAAATAACTAAAAATAATAGATAAAACGAGCCTAAACGAACTTCCGATTCCGAGCTCTACTAAGCTAAAGCTCGGAATAGGCTCAGATTTGGACCACCCAACTCGAAATCGGATATGAATTAGTTTTGACCGATTTCGAGCTGAGCTTTTAACGAGCTAATTCCAAGGCTCTACGAGCCGGCTCAGATCACTTACAGCCCTAATTTGCGCTCTCTATATATATTTACAAGTCCTTGCTTCCTAGAGCATCCTCAAAATCTGTCATTTATAAGCTCGAGACAAGATGAGTGGGAGTAATGTGAATGGAAAGAAGCTGAGCTTGAAGCTTATGGTAAACACCAAGACTAATAAGATTGTGTTTGCAGAAGCAGACTCGGCTTTCGTAGACTTCATCTTCCACCTCTTGTCGTTGCCGCTTGCTAAGGTTGCTGATCTTTTGAAAGATAAAGGAATGAATGGATGTCTTGTTTCCGTCTTCAAATGTTTTCGTTCTCTCGATTCCAAGTACTTTGACCCGAATCTAAAAAAAGACACTGTGTTTAGGCCAAACTATGATGCTGTTGTTCCAATGTTATCACTCAACTATGATGCACCCTTTCCCTCCATTTATATGTGTCCCACCCACAATCAATTTAGGCTTTCGAGCATAGCAACTTGTACTACTCCTGGTTGTCGTGAATTAATGGGCTCTTCGGGGTTTGCTAAGGTGAAAGACGTTTTATTATCCAACAAAAGTCAAGGATTCATGAAACCAGGTGTGCTTGAGCATTATATGGTGATGGATGATTTGGAAGTGAAACCCATGACCGTTGCCTTCTTCAAGAACAATGCCATTGATTTCGAGAAGTTAGAGGAGAAAGTGGTTCAAGTCGGCCTCAAGGAGGTAACATTATTGCAGTATTTTACTCGTTGTCTTGCAGTGTACTTTCATTTGTAGTATTGACTCTGTACTGTTTTGGTCATTTTGCAGGCTATAGAAATACTCAAAGCTTCTCTGCAGACTGATGCTGTGTTGACGACTGTGTTCCTGGGAAACGCGAATCAGTATCGTAAACGAGTAGCACCAAGCTAAGATTCAGAATGGAATTTCCCAATTAAGTATTGCTTTTATTTTTGTTGTCGTTCGTCTATCAGTGTTCCTTGTAATGTTTGATGTTGCTTAGTTCTGGTCATATGTTTTTGGATGCTATGCTTTCGAAGTTGAAATGCATCTGTAAGGTCCTTGTGCAGTCAGCATTTACCTATTCCGAAATCAATCTGAAACCAGTCCTATCGGATTTTGATCATTCTAAAACTAGATACTAAATCGATCCACTGACATTGCTAGCTCCATGACATCAACTGTTAAAATTCAGTTGTGTATAACGGGAGCGCTGTTAACAACTATGATTACCGAAACTGAACTAAAGATTCAAAACCCGCAGGATAATTTGTTTAGTTGGATCAAATCTAAAGCATATGCAAACAACTACTGATTGTGAGTACTGTCTGAGTAGTAACACGAGCGTTAGTTCTGTGTCGATTCAGAGCAGCTAGGAAATAGACGCGGTAATAAGAGTAGTACTGTCGCAGACATCTTCACCTGATGCATCCCGTCTGCGTTTGACTTTCAAAACCACCTTTATTAACTTCAAATCAGCCAATTCTCGCATTTGAAACTGAAACAAGACGTGCTGCTCCGGAAATGTCAGAAATTTCACACCAACTTTATCGGTTAGAGAAGACACCACCATCATCAACTTTGTATTGATAGATGAACCATCTTAACAAAATTCTTGAGGTGATGGTTGAGGCCCAACTATTATTAATATTTCTAATACGTTCCCTCGTTCAAATGTTCACCGTCTCTGATACCATGATAGATGAACCATCTCAATCAAAAACTTAAGGTGATGGTTGAAACCCAACTATTATTAATGTTCTTATTACTACTATCCAAGGCCTCGACTGTTGCCAGTAACACAGTCTACTACTATTACAACTGGGCCGATTCAGTGCAGGAAATAGGGAGACCAGATATCAAGAGAAACACTTTTGCTGATATCTTCAATCTGATGGCATCTTGACGAGAAAAATCCCCAAAACAATCAGAAGTTCTAGTCAGATGAAGTTGATAGCTCTGTACTAAACCCAAATGTAACCCGTGAAGGACATATGGTAACGTATTGATTTTTTCAGACAACATCGTTCAAGTTGGTTTCCAAGAAATACAAACAATGATCAAGGTCTACTTGGTGAGCCTAGTGTTACCCATGTTTTGAAACCAACTCTGTACTTTCCCATAATGATCGGATTTGAATCATCTAAAACCAGAGATCAAAATAAAAAACAGGTCGGGACTCGGGTCTGGTCAAGTTTCACAGCTCTCGTTGTTCGAGCTCCTTTAAGTTTAAGGTCTGAACTAAAAGCACAGTCAAAATGAGCATTTCCAAGAGCATGCTGTTGGAGGTTGTGTTAGACAAAAGCATGGAAAACCCAAGTTTTCTGCCACTCACCAACTACTCTCATTTACTGCATTGCCCTTCACATCCATCCTGTATATATATTTACCTATCCTTACTTCCTACAGCATCCTCAAAATCTGTCTTTCATTTTGGTCGAGTGAGTTACCGGTTTATAAACTCAAGACAAGATGTTTGGGATTAATTTGAAGGAAAAGAAGCTGAGCTTGAAGCTTATGCTAAACACCAAGACTAAGAAGATTGTGTTTGCAGAAGCAGACTCGGCTTTCGTAGACTTCATCTTCCACCTCTTGTCATTGCCGCTTGCTAAGGTTGTTGATCTTTTGAAAGACAAAGGAATGACAGGATGTCTTGTATCTGTCTCGAAAAGTTTTCGTTCTCTCGAATCTGAGTACTTTGACCCGAAACTACGCAAAAACTCTTTGTTTAAGCCAAACACGGATGTTGTTGTTCCTTTGTTGTCACTCAACGATAAGGCATTCAGTCCCGACTTTTATAAGTGTCCCTCCCATGATCAATTTGCTGTTCAGAGCGGGATAACTTGTCCCATTTCCGATTGTTTTCGAGAAATGACATTTTGGGCATTTGGCCATGAGGTAATTTCATCATCCTACAAAACTTCAGGATTCGTGAAGGCAGCTGCGCGTTATATGGTGATGGATAATTTGGAAGTGAAACCCATGACGGTTGCCTTCCTCAAGTACCATGACATTGATCTCGATAAGTTAGAGGAGAAGGCGGTTCAAGTTGGTGTCAAGGAGGTAATATTGCAGTGTTTTACCCTTTTGCTCGCTTTCTGCTTATGACAGATATCGACCATTCATTTAGTATTGACTGTGTAATTTTTTGGTCATTTTGCAGGCTGTTGAAATACTTAAAGCTTCTCTGACGACTGATGCTGTGCTGACTACCGTGTTCTCGGAATTTCTCTATTAAGTATCGCTTTTATTTTTGTTGTATATCGTGTGGTCGTTCCTCTGTCAGTGTTCCTTGTAATGTTGGATGTTGCTTAATTCTGGTATTATTATTGGATGCATCTGTAAGTTTTAAGTAGTGTTGGCATTTAACTATTCCGAAATCAATCTGAAATTAGTCCTATCGGAACTTTGATCATTCTGAAACTATATACAAAATCGATCCACTGACATCTCTAGAACTGCTAACAGTTCAGCTGTGTATATCAAGAGAGCGTTTTTAACAAATATGATTACTGCGAATGAATTAAAACCGCAGAATCAGGCGTATGAACAAACAACTAATAAAGTTTCAAAATTCATTGTGCAAGTGAATACTGTTGTCAGTAACACTGTACTACTGTAAGTACTGTTACGACTGAGTCGATGCAGTGCAGGAACATTTCAGCTGATATCTTCAATCTGATTGCATCTTTTACCTTGGAGTACGACTACGCTGTTCGCTGTCACGGACCACCATCAGAGCCTTCTTTATGAACACCAATTCACCTAATTCTCCCATGTTGAACTGAAACATGATGTTCTTAATAGAAATATTAATAATAGTTGAGTCTTAACTATCACCTGGTATAAGAGCCACGTTGATCGAAGGTCACGAGTTTCGAACCTGACAACCTCAAAACTCCTCAAAAACCACGAAATGGAAACCAAACACATGGTATGAGGGAGCCTGTGCAAACTAAATACTCTTCAGATCAAATGGGCATTTGAGTGAGGGAGCGTAATAGTAATATTAATAATAGGCAGTAGCAGTTTGACGAAAAATCCCAAAAACAATCAGAACTTCAAGTCACAAATATAGTTGATAGCTCTGTAGTAAACCCGAGAGTAACCCGTGAAGGATATATGGATAACCGATAACTTGGATGTGAAACCCGTGTCAAGGTCTTTTTTCATAAGATTTTTAACGAATTTTTATCTGAATTGATACGTAATTGACCAAAATTACAACGTAAGACGTTCTTACAATTGATCGACTATTAATTTTTGAGCCATCGGCGACACTGAGAGCAATTGCAACGGATGATTCTTATCTTGACAACTTAAGGTATTGGAAGTCCTTTAAGTTTAATATCTGAACTGTCAAAATGAGCATTTCCAAGAGCATGCTGTTGGAGTTGTGGTAGACAAAAGCATGGAAAACCCAAGTTTTATGCCATCCATCAACTACTCTCATTTACTGCATTGCCCTTCACATCCATCCCTATATATATATATACTGATCCTTTCTTCGTAGAGCATCGACATTCGACAAATTCCATTTTTCATTTGTTTGCGGTTTATAAACTCAAGACAAGATGAGTGTGAATAAACTGAAGCTTATGGTAAACCCCAAGACTAAAAAGGTTGTGTTTGCAGAAGCAGACTCGGCTTTTGTAGACTTCATCTTCCACCTCTTGTCGTTGCCGCTTGCCAAGGTTGTTGATCTTTTGAAAGATAAAGGAATGAATGGATGTCTTGTTTCCGTCTTCAAATGTTTTCATTCTCTCGACTCCAAGTACTTTGACCCGAAGCTAAAAAAAAACGCTGTGTTTAGGCCAAAACATGATGTTGTTGTTCCTTTGTTATCACTCAACGATGAGGCAACCTTTCCTTCCATTTATATGTGTCCCACCCACAATCAAGCTACTCTTCAGAGCGGGGTAACTTGTCCCGTTCATGATTGTCCACGCATAATGTACTCTTCGGGGTTTGCCAATGTGAACGCAATTTTATTATCCAACAAAAGTCAAGGATTCATGAAACCAGGTGCGCTTGAGCATTATATGGTGATGGATGATTTGGAAGTGAAACCCATGACCGTTGCCTTCTTCAAGAACAACGCCATTGATTTCGATAAGTTAGAGGAGAAAGCGGTTCAAGTCGGTCCCAAGGAGGTAACGTTGCAGTATTTTACTCGTTGTCTTGCAGTGTCCTTGCGATAGATATACTCTCTACTCCCTCCATACCATTCATCTGTTGTATTGACTCTGTGCGGTTTTGGTCATTTTGCAGGCTGTAGAAATACTCAAAGCTTCTCTGACGACTGATTCTGTGCTGACTACCGTGTTCTTGGAAAAGGCGAAGTAGTGTCAGAAACCAAAAGTTCTAAGCTAAGATTCAGAATGGAGTTTCCCAATTAAGTAATGCTTTTATTTTTGTTGTATTTCGTGGCCGTTCGTCTACTAGTGTTCCTTGTAATGTTGGGTGTTGCTTAATTCTGATTACATGTTATTGGATGCTATGGTTTTCCAAGTTGAAATGTATTCTGAAATCAATCTGAAACCAGACCTATCGGAACTCTGATGGTCGGATTTTGATCAAAACGATCCACTGACATCGCTAGCTCCATGACATCAACTGTTAACATTTGATGCGGTTTAAAACAGCGGACTAACACAGACAAATATATTTGCCGTAACTAGACCTATAGGTACGTCAATGGCGATTGTATTCAAGACCTATTGAATACGAATCGGGCTAAAGTTTGAAAATGCGTCAAACAATAACGAGGGTGAATCAAACGCGTCAATTCAAAAAACAATCGAACGTTAATAAAACGATACAATTGAAACAATTTCTGGTTTTTCCTTAATTCCTTTCGTCCGTTTATTCATCCCGTAGCAAGGTTTATATAGCCAACTCACAGCTATCCGGGTATAAACGAAAGGCCACCATTAAGAGTGCACAATTAAGGTAATTCAAAGCTAATAATAAAAAAAACTAGCAATAAAACTAATGCCTTGTTCAACTTTCCGGTGCACCGTGATTAAACTCACTAATAAGCTCATATTTCTACTATCTAATTAGCATATTTTGAGTACAATAAAGCGTCATTGGGATGCGGTTTTACACGATTTACGTCATTATTGCCAATTTCCAAGTGTCGGGGTTAGTAATGGAATTTTGTTTAATTATCGGAAGCAAGGGCATGTCGTGAAGCTAGCATGATGCAAAACATTCACAAGCATGAAAGAAGACTACCTAAGACATGAGGAATTGGGAAGTATGAAGCAATTGAAGAATTGAAGTTGCGGTTGCATAAGGATCAACTTGAAATGGGTATATCTTGAGTTCTAGAGCTCCAATCGATGCAAGGCCACTTACCATTATCCGTGTCATAATGTCCAGCCCGAGATACATTTAATCATCCCGAGATTCATCTAGCCATTCCCAAATAATCATCGGGAATGCATTAAACTGATCTCCGACTTTCGATGAAATTATCCCTCCCTCAACTCATCAGTCATACCCATACTCGTATCAGACACCAACTCTATACTTTCCCATAATGATCGGTCTTGAATCATCTAAAACGAGAGATCAAAATATCAAACAGTTCGGGTCTGGTCAAGTTTGATAGCTCTAGGTGTTCGAGGTTCGACGTCCTGTAAGTTTAAGGTCTGAACTAAAAGCAAAGTCAAAGTGAGCATTTCCAAGAGCATGCTGTTGGAGTTGCGTTAGACAAAAGCATGGAAAACCCAAGTTTTTTGCCACTCACCAACTACTCACATTTACTGCATTGCCCTTCACTTACCTGTATATATATTTACTAATCCTTGCTTCCTACAGCATACTCAGAATCCATCTTTTATCATCCCCAATTTTATTTTGGTCGGGTGCGTTAGGGGTTGAGAAACTCAAGACAAGATGAGTGGGACTAATGTGAATGAAGAGAAGCTGAGTCTGAAGCTCATGGTAGACATCAAGGCTAAGAAGGTTGTGTTTGCAGAAGCAGGATCGGCTTTTGCAGACTTCATCTTCCACCTCTTGTCGTTGCCGCTTGCTAAGGTTGTTGATCGTTTGAAAGATAAAGGAATGAATGGATGCCTTTCATCTGTCTTCGAAAGTTTTCATTCTCTCGAATCTGAGTACTTGGATCCACAAGTAAACAAAAACTCTGTATTTTGGCCAAACAATAATGTCGTTGTTCCGTTGTTGTCGCTTAATGACGAGCCATCATTTCCTCCCATTATAATGTGTCTTACCCATAATCAAGCTTCTCTTCAGAGCGAGGCATATTGTCATTTTAATAATTGTTATGGAAAAATGAGCACTTCGGCGTTTGACAAAGTGAAAACAGTTTTATCATCCATAAAACCTCAACGATTTGTGAAGACGGCTGTACGTTATATGGTGATGGATAATTTGGAAGTGAAACCCATGACTGTTGACTTCCTCAAGCACCATTCCATTGATTTCGATAAGTTAGAGGAGAAAGCGGTTCAAGTCGGTGTCAACGAGGTAACGTTGCAGTATATTACTCGATGTCTTGCAGCGTACTTACCATTCATCTGTAGTATTGACTCTGTACGGTTTTGCTCATTTTGCAGGCTGTAGAAATACTCAAAGCTTCTCTGCAGACTGATGCTGTGTTGACGACTGTGTTCCTGGGAAACGCGTAGCACAAAGCTAAGATTCAGAATGGAATTTCCCGATTAAGTATTGCTTTTTTATTTTGGTTGTATTTCGTGGTCGTTCGTCTGCCAGTGTTCCTTGTAATGTTGGATGTTGCTTAATTCTAGTTACTATATGTTATTGGATGCTATGTTTTCGAAGTTGAAATGCATCTGTAAGTTCCTTGTGGTGTCGGCATTTAACTATTCTGAAATCGATCTGTAACTAGATACTGAATCGATCCACTGACATCGCTAGCTCCATGACATTAACTGTTAACAGTTCAGCTGTGTATATCAAGAGAGCGTTTTTAACAACTACGATTGTGAGTACTGTCTGAGTTGGATAACACGCGTGTTATTTCTGAGTCGATTCAGAGCAGCTAGGAAGTAGACGCGGTATCTAGAGTAATACTGTCGCAGACATCTTCATCTGATGCATCCCTTCTGCATATGACCTTCAAAATAGCCTTCTTTATTAACTTCAAATCAGCTAATTCTCCCATTTGAAACTGAAACAAGACGTGCTGCTCCGGAAATATCGGAAATTTCACACCAAATTTATCAAGATGTTATCTACAGATTGTTTCTTTTAAGACGGCACGATGGTAAATTATAGTCGGCAACCGTGTCATTTGGGTCGATTTCAGTCGGGTTAGTGACAGGTTCAGGCCGATTGGTTTCATGTCAGGTCATCTTCTGTTCCGGTCATCAACAGGAGGCATGTCAAATCGGGTTAGGTTATCAACCATTATTAAGCTAGTTCATTATCGGGTCATCTATCGAGTTAGAGAAATTAACTGGTCACGAGTCGAGTCGGGTTAGGAAAAAAATAAGTATCTTTTCTGGTTGTATCGGGTCGGTTTTCGAGCGTGTCGGAGTCAAATTTTAGTCGGGTCATATTGTTTCAATTGTATTATATTCTTGTTAAATCTTTTACGAAAGGCAAAGCAAATATTTTATGTCTCGTCTACAAATATATACCCTTGTTCAGACGTTTATACTATTTCGAACCACCATTAATGTTTTCAGAAGTTCTCATTGAAGACTAATAGTTGGGCCTCAACCATCACCTTAGGGTTTTGGTTGAGATGGTCCATCTATCATGGTATCAGAGCCAGTGTGACCAAAGGTCACGGGTTCGACTCCTGGCAACCTTAAAAACTCCTCGAAAACTCACGAAATGGAAACCAGCACACAGTATGGGAGGCCTGTGCAAACTAACCACTCTTCAAGCCCAATCAGCACCCGTCTCACAATTTACTTGGAGTTATACAAAGTTGATGACGGAGTTATCTTCTCTAACCGATAAAGTTGGTGTGAAATTTCTGATATTTCCGGAGCAGCACATCTGTATAAAACTCTCTTGAAATACACTGTATCCTGAATTGCTTCAGCCTGATTCCGCGGTTTTAATCCATTCGCGGTAATCATAATTGTTAAAAACGCTCTCTTGATATACACAGCTGAACTGTTAACAGTTGATGTCATGGAGCTAGCAAAGTCAGTGGATCGATTCATTATCTAGTTTCAGATTGATCAAATTTCCGATAGGACTGGTTTCAGATTGATTTCGGAATAGTTAAATGCCGACACCACAAGGAGCTTACAGATACATTTCAACTTGGAAACCATAGCATCCAATAACATATAATCCGAATTAAGCAACACCCAACATTACAAGGAACACTGGCAGAGGAACGACCACGAAATACAACAAAAATAAAAAGCAATACTTAGTAGGGAAATTCCATTCAGAATCGTAGCTTAGTACTACTGGTTTCTGATACTACTTCGCCTTTTCCAAGAACACGGTAGTCAGCACAGCATCAGTCTGCAGAGAAGCTTTGAGTATTTCTACAGCCTGCAAAATTACCAAAACGGTACAGAGTCAATACTACAGAGTACAGATGAATGGTACGGAAGGAAAAGGGAGAATATCTGTCGCAAGTAAAACGAGTAAAATACTGCAACGTTACCTCCTCAAGACCGACTTGAACCGCTTTCTCCTCTAACTTATCGAAATCAATGGAATGGTGCTTGAGGAAGTCAACAGTCATGGGTTTCACTTCCAAATTATCCATCACCATATAACGTACAACCGTCTTCACAAATCGTTGAGGTTTTATGGATGATAAAATTGCTTGCACTTTGTTAATCCCCGAAGAGCTCATTTTTTCCCAACAACCAATAACAGGACAACGTAGCTCGCTCAGAAGAGTAAATTGATTATTATGGAAAGGGCACATTTCAATGGAGGGAAATGATGCCTCATTGTTGAGTGATAACAAAGGAACGACAACTTCAATACTTGGCTTCGACACAACGTCTTTTTTTGTATTTGGGTCCAAGTACTCGGATTCGAGAGAATGAAAACTTTCGAATACAGATAAAAGACATCCATTCATTCCTTTATCTTTCAAAAGATCAGCAACTTTGGCAAGCGGCAACGACAATAGGTGGAAGATGAAGTCTACGAAAGCCGAGTCTGCCTCTGCAAACACAACCTTTTTAGTCTTGGTGTTTACCATAAGCTTCAAGCTCAGCTTCTTTTCATTCACATTAGTCCCACTCATCTTGTCTTGAGTTTATAAACCGCTGACGCAGTCTAACAGAATAAGACGGATTTTGAGGAGGATGCTCTAGGAAGCAGGGAGAGGTAAGTATTTATAGAGACTATCGTATGTGCGACCAGATTAAAAGTGACCGTTTTACGGTAAAAAGTGAGATGAATTTATGAAGGGTAACACAGAATTCAAACAGACTACTCTTGGAAATGTTCATTTTTAAGCATTGAAACATGAAAAGACTTTGAGTTGTGACTGATGTTTGGCTTCCAGTTTCAGTCGCCCGAATCCCTTTAGCGACTGCTGATTTCCGTCTCTTAAATTGGTCACTCGAATCGTTTTAGCGACTGAGTGATTTCTGTCTCTTAAATGTTTGTCACATGAATATAATGTGACAAACATTTTATGATTTCGTAGACAATTTGTTTTAACTACCTGACTTAACTTGCTTAAGTTTAAGACGTTTATACTCATATACGGAGTATAAAAATTTGTATTATATCACCTAAAAATCTCTCTAAAAAGTCTCTTAAAAACTCTCTAAAAATCCCGCCTCCATCGATACAGGGCTCTCATCGATCATTAATCGATCGATGGTTGACCCACAAATTACATCAAATTTCGATTAATAGTATTGTTATCTATAATATATTCAATAAAAGTCTCCCTTTTGGTGATGGTTCGTAGCGTGTTCTTTCAAAGGGTACAAGTAATTTGTCAACAATAGCTATAATTGGACAAGCCAAATTATCATATGCTGTTTTGAGATCCCTAGTTTATAAGAAAATTTGATCGTAAGATTTAAACCCGGACAAATTTAAAAAAAGCACCAGGGTCGGGGACTCTGGTTATCGGCTGTGAGCCTGTGATTCTAATGCGCCATACCGTTTTACCACTGGAAAAAATTATTGGGAAGATCGGACAATATGAAAAGCATAGTAACAGTAAAAACAGTAACATTAAAACATAAGCGTAACCAAGCCAAACACATACTTTGGCTTGTGTAAAATGTAACAAGGTTTCTGGTCACAGTATCAACAGAGATTATACGGGAAGTAACAACGAAATCAGGCTAGAATTTTGATACATACGCGGAAAATGTCGGATATGTAATCCGACAAATCTCCCGTTACCAACTTCGCCATCTCCCTTGACTTCTTAGCGCCCACACGCATTGCTAAATCACTGCATTTCGTTAAAGGAAGTCATTTTATTAGTCTAATTGAACCTCGATATGATGGTGAACACCGAACATTGGCCATAAAACACAGCGTCAGAGGTTTGGAACGAGAAGAAATTACGGGTAAGGAGAAATAGGAACATACATCGGAGGTACTACCCCACACTTTTCTTAGTTTTTGAGCATATGTATATTTTTTTGTGAGCATATGAATATTTTTTTTGAGCTTATTACCTTAAGCTTTATTTGTTTTTGAGCATATGAATTTTCTTTTTGAGCTTATTACGTCAAACTTTATTTGTTTTTGAGCATATATGTATTTTTTTCTGAGCTTATAAAAAATTATAAGTTAGATTTTTTTTTTTTCATTAAAACTAAAATATAACCAAGTTTATATGTGATGTTTTTGAGTTTTATTGTAAGTTTTTGAGCTTAATGTTTTAATAACTTAACTCAAAAACTTTATACCAATACTCATAATTTTTAAAACAAAACTCAAAAACATTATTATAAATGCTCAAAAAGTATAAAATTGGTGGTAGTACATCGGATGCATGATCCTCCTACCACAAGTTGTGAACGAATCAACGAAAGTAAAGGATGAGATATTCACCTGCTGTGGCTGCTGGTAGTTTCCATATCCGGCATAATTTGCATAGTACATGTTAGGATCTTGAGGAGGTGGTGCGTATCCATAAGCATCATACCCCTGCCCGTATCCATAATAAGCACCGCCACCGTTCCACTGTGCCTGACCTGTCTGTGTCTGAAAATATACAAAGCAAATCAAAAATGCCTCAGTGAGTGCATCGTACAGAAGCAGAAAAGGGTTACTTGGCCTTAGGCTTGGCAACCGAACCTGTTTAGCTGAAGGACTACGACCCCATGAGAGCCGAACAGTTTGAGATCCTATCTGGGCTCCATTCAATGCAGCCAGTGCTTGCTCAGCAGAAGCTCTAAAGCGAAACCAGGAAAAATCGGGGTTCAGACATTATCTCACAGAAGCCTTGTGGATCAATGACGAGATTAATAGAGCAACAATAGTAGTCACCTGGTCGAAAACTGCACAAAACCACAACCCCTACCAACGGGTATTTTCACATGAATCAGCTCGCCATAAGGGCTAAATGTTTGTTTCAACTGATCATCTGAAACACTTGGATCCAAACCACCAACAAAAACCTGCAGTTGTAATGTCCAAGTTGTCAGAGATGGACAGAGAGTAACTATCCCGACAAAAAAATCGACTACCTACAGTAGTGTTAGTTGGATCATTTTCTCCAGGATTTCCTGTTGTACTCTGGTAAGCTGCTGCATAAACAAATAGGGACAAGCTCAGCACGGTGGATGTAAATAAAGCACAATCTTGGCTAAACTAAATCCAGATACAAAAGTATCTTCAGAACAATGAGACCAAAAATAAGATAGATAAGCAAACCCCTACGAACAATATGTACAACAAAATACAGATAGGTGATCTAATAGCACCACAATCAAGAAATATTTGGATGATGACACATGCAGACGGTCAGAAAATACAGTAGTGTCAGAGTACTCTGCACTATGCAATCACAGGAATCCGGATTAAACTCAATAAAAGAAGACCACCGAAGATGTTAACAGAATAGACTATAGAACATTCATCCTTGAAAACTACAACATCTTCAAGGTATAAGAGATTCAGTGATTCACGAATAGCTTAGAGAAACACTTGACACCATGGATCATCGCAGTGTGCTGTGAACATACTAGGTGCCAACCAGCTGCACACTTGTTAAACGAAAAAGGTTACCAAGAAAGGACATTTAGGAATAAGCATAACATGTGATAACAAAGCTGATACGATTCTACATTTATTTTAAAGGTAGCACAAATAGTGTTCTAAACTACGTAAATTCAGATAAATAAACAAAAAACACTTGACAAAAAATAACACCCAGAAGGGATATCCATGAATAACTGCAAAGAAAAATATAGGACTCACTAGTCCACCAATATTAAGTATGTAAGCTTTTATGGCAACAAATACAAGTCCTTTTGACAATTGAGTGAAGTGACAACAAGTCAAGACATCAAAATTAAGGAAACAGACACGTCAACTTGTCAAGGGTCCCGATACACTAAGCAATTGTGACAACCGCCCTTGAAGATAGAAACACAACCAAAAAACTGTCGAATGCCAATATCTGTACCTAAAAAATAAAATCCTTCTTAAAGACGGAAACACAACCATCACGAGTAAAGTACCACACCGTATGACCCCAAAATTAGAATGGTCCGCTTCAAAGTGATCAAAGAAATAACACCATCCAAAGAGATTATGGGGTATAAGAAGAAAAGTTAACATTCAGGCCAGAGGGTGGGCACTTAAAACAATATTACACCATCACCTCAAAGGCCCACACTTACAGGGCACCACAGGGATGGATACCTTTCTTGCCTTAAAAAATACAAGGGGATTGTTTTCAAATGACATATAATATTTCATCCATAATGACGTCAATCAACGGGTACTTTGCAATATAAGAAGCATGAACATCTAGTGAGTCAGCTTGCCATATTCCATCAAAACTTAAAGAGTCAAATATCAACGTGTGTTTTGACTCTCCATTGGTAACGGCAGAGGTTTAAACACTATTGTCAAAATAGAGGCTAAAGTCCAGAAACAGAATAAAAACCGGAAGCTTAAAACTGTACAATGATCCTCAGGGTATTCCCATGTGGTTCTAAATTGACAATAACTAAATTAGAAATATAGTAAAAGGAACATCGTAAAGGATAACACGTTGTCCTTGAAAAAAATTATGGAAAGGAATTGGTAAAACTAACTGGCAAATGTAGCATAGTAAATGCTACAATGGAAAGACGGAATATTGAACTTACGACATTAAAAAATGACTGACCTAAAATGAGGCCACGCATTAAAGTGGAATCATTTCAGCTGATATCAGTTCCAGGCCCCCATTATGAGAGCCTCTTGGTGTCCTGCTTTGAGACAATATGAGGTTTTATAAGAGTTCTTTATATAACTTTAGCAGAATTATCTTGCCCAAGTCATAAAGCCATAAAGGTAATTCGGAAGGAAAGGACTTCAAAAACTGAGGAAATGAAGGATCGTAATGAACGGAAAAAAGACGGCAAGCCATCCAGGCATCTTCAAGCATCAATATAAACTTATGGCAGAACTGAATGTATCAAGAAAGCATAACATATAACAGCTTCAAACAATCACGCATTTAAACCAAAGAAGTTACATTCAACATGACCAACTATGGAAGTATACCTTTCTGTTGAACAGCTGCAGGTTTCTTGTTGGATGCTGGACCAAGTCTCATTGGCCTAGTCGACAAAATAGCACCATTCAATTCAGTCATAGCACGCGTTAGCTCATTCTCATCACCAAATCTCACAAACCCATAACCTTTGGAACGTCCAGTAGTATGATCAGTAATAACCTTAGCACCCTTAACAGAAGAATAATGGGCTCGGAATGCTTCTTGAAGCATGATATCTGAAACATCAGCTGCAAGGTCTCCAACAAAAAGTGTGTGATCAGGGGAATCATCTTGGCGTTTCTGACCAGCACCTAGAGTTGCCCAATTCAATCTAAAGGCCTGCTCAGTTTGTGGCATCAGTGCACCATTGTATGTAGTTAGTGCCCTCTCCGCTGCAGCACGGTTAGCAAATTCAATAAAACCGTAACATTCTGACTGATTGGTTAGCTTATTGCGGATAACCTTCACAGATAGAACCTGCAACACACAAAAAGAAAACGGAAATATTACTGTACAATTTCCACGACATACTAAGTTATGGTCCTTCAACTTGGATAAGACGATCAACTTTATCCGACAATGATCCACCCAAGTCAATAACTGTCTTCCTTCCAAATTACACACGAATATAGGATGCTCTATGCAACTCAAATCGCAAAAGTTGATATCTTTGTAAAATAAATTACCACAAACAACACCATAAAATCGAGCCTTGCTACATCCTAGACAACTCTAAGACCCGTAAAGGCGTAAAGCTAACTAATACAGAAATTTAATGCATTAAGACCCAAGTCACCTCTCCTGAACAATAAAAAACCTAAAATTGTGTTAAAAATTTTGATTTTTTTTTTCCAATTTACCTTATTACATACAAGTCTAACAGTCTCTCTTTAGAAATCCATCTCTTTGCAGTTTTCCACTTCACTTAATTGTATACAACCCTATCCTTCTCTTTCCAGTTAACTAATTAGCCGACCAGAAAGCTTTCGCCCCCAAATGATACACTAATAAAGTAATAAGTACGATATCACTCAAATTTCAATACTTTCAATCAATTCTCAGCAAATAAACGTTAAAAATCAAACAAAATATCTCAATTAAACAGTATCACTCGAATAAAAAACAATTGATCAGTAACAAAACTTATTATATACCTACGCTAATCAAAGGCAAAACAGACGGATTATCTTATCATATCGTGTCAAATACTTCTTAACGAGTCTGAGTAACATAGATTATACCTCTCCGGAAACGAGAAAACAATTATACAAATAATTCTCGTCCATCCAATACTGCAAATCCCCAATCCAAAGCGACCGGATCTCATCAGGATTAGCAGGTGCGGCGGCACCAGCGGCAGGACTCACCGGCGCAACAGCGTACGGCGCTTGAGTCCACATCTGTTGCGGCGCAACACCGGCGGTCGCGGCGGCGTAAGGAGGCGGCATCATCCACGGCTGCTGACCTGGCGCGACAGGCGGCTGACCGTAGGTCTGCGGTGGCAAGCCGGCAGGTTGGTGAGTGGGGTCGACGGGCGGGATAACTCCGGCTGGTTGTTGCATCATGTTTTCGGTGGAGAGAGAAAAACCCTAGAAATTGGATTGAATTGATTTTATTTTATTCGGTTTCTCTCGGGATAGAGAGTGTGAGACGGGAAAAAGGGGGATTTTGATGGGTGAGGTTGTGTATTTATCAATAATTGGGTTATTGATTGAATGTGGGCTTGGCACTTTGACCCACAAGTCACTCGTTATCGGGTTATTTATCGGGTCGGATTTTGATTGCATTACTATACGTTGTATCGGGATAGGACTTTTCTTCAAACAAGTCATTTTAGGTTACTTCGGGTCAGGACAATTCAGACCATCTCATGCTTTTCTGGTCACTTTCGAGTCTCGGGTTAGATTTAATCTAATCGAGTCAGCTTTTTAAAGTCTAATTACAATTCACTTGTTTTCTATGTAGCTTTCGATAGTAGGAGTCGATATCAAATTGGAAGCAATAACGACAGGTATATTGTGTCCATAATACCATCTCGCTCTATTCTTTTATTGGTTCTGACTTAGAGTATCTCATATCGACAGGTGGGACAATCTCTTTTGGTTTGACACTTGTTTAAAAGAGTGCAAGCTCTTAGACCACTTACACCAATTAACTTAATTCTCTCTCGCTCTATTGTAAGCGTTTTTTTTTTTTTTTGGTGAAAAGAAGCGGGACTAACCCGTACAGAAAAGACACAAACGACACTTAACGAAACGAAAAACCACAAAAAGACACCAAACAAACAGAAGAACAAACAACAACAAACAGGAAAAAAAAAACAAACTAGACTACCATCTACTCGACATTAGACACGATTCTTGGCCAAGCCACTCCTTGGATGTCATTACGCAACAGCTCCTCAAGCCTCGGTGGGATGTTACGATTATCCACCATCATTAACTCCTGCGCTTGCTCTATTGTAAGCGTTACGACTGTGTTATTGTGTGTAAATTGATCCTAACGATGCACTGATGTGACATAGGCAATTTCGTTACATTTAAAGTATATATAGTTGTATTTATATTCACAAGTCAAATATTAAACATTTTGGTTATTATCCAAAATGATATTATACTTCCTCTTTTGTATATGCAAGAAAATATTCACTCATAAACTTTTCAAAATTGTTCAGATATTCTCACTCGTAGTTGTACCCTTCTAATTTTTCACTTTCTTAGGTATACCCCTCTTTTCTTGCAAAAAAATTTTTGATCATTAATAACTCTCTGCTCCGAGTTCAAAATGTAAACTTTGTTTCTCAAATTAATCATCTTTACGAGCTCTTTAGTTTTTTAAAAAAAAACATCGACGTGTCAACCCGTTGTCGAAATATTATGATCGTCAAGGTTTATTGTATTACTACCGGCTTCACATTCAACGATACATTTTATTTTTTTCAAATTCAAGGCCTTTAAGATATACTCCCTCCTATTCCATATTTTCTTCCCCTTTTGATGGGCACAAGGATTAAGGAGGGGTATTATTTAATGAATAAGTGTGTGTTGTGGGCCTTGAAGATTGGAGAGAGGATAAATTAATTAAGAGTTAACTAAGGGACCACATTTACTTAAGAGGTTTAATTGTTCCCTCCAAAAACAAACTGCACAATTAAGTGCACAGGGACCACGTTCATTTTCCCTCCAAAATACAGCCACAATAAGTACAGTCCAGTCCAGAATAATACTCCTACAACAACTTCTGGTTTTTAAACAACCAGGATAATGGAGACATGCCTCCATTACAAAATTACAATAATTAGAATCCAAAAATAAATTACAGATTTTACAATACGATATGTTAAAAACAAAACGATTTCAAGGGCAGATTAAGAGGACTTCAGAATTGCATTTATCTGTCTTTGTTCAGCCAAGTTGGCTGCCCTTCAACCAAAATTAAACTGTCAAAGTCAAGTTACATCATCAAATTAACCCATAGTACTTAAAATTGGCACCAAATTTCAAATAAGGAGCCAAATTTCAAGCAAATTTCATTTTAGAGCCAAGTTAAAAATTCAAATGGTGCAAAGTTTCAAGGCATTATAAATAGAGGAACTATTTGAGCATTTACATACATCCTGCCAAAAATAACTTCATTAAAGAGCATCAAAACAAAAGAAACCCTTTCATTTAAATACAGCCATCCAAAGCAACCCCTTCATTTACACACATCCAGCCAAAACAATTAATGAATAATGAAAACAAAGAATCTTGACAACTTAGAAAGAGCAAGAATAGTTCAACTTTTGCTAGAAAAAAGTATAGATGGAAAACCTAAGCATGGTTCTTTGTCAGAATTGGGAAAACAGTTTGGGGTTTGTAGGAAAACAATAACAACTTTATGGAATGAAGCCAAAAAACAAATGGCAGCCGGTCAAGTTATTAATGTGATTAGCAAACTAAAAGGCAGAAAAATGAAAAACAGATTGGTCTTTGATACTGAGAAGCTTGAGGCAATAGAGCTGACAAAGAGGACCACTCAACATCAAGTTGCAGAAGGAATGGGTGTAAGTCAGTCTACAATCAACAGATGGGTGGGAAGGAAAAACATCAACTCTCACACAAGTGCAGTGAAGCCAGGTTTGAAAGATCATAATAAGCTTGATAGATTAATTTATTGTCTTTCACATTTAGAGTATCATGAAGCAACAAAATCATTTGTTTTTAAGGATGATCGTAATTTAGTTCACATAGATGAAAAATGGTTTTTTATAACCAAACCTAGTCAACGGTTTTATTTGGGAAGACGGGAAAGACGACCTTATAGATGTGTTCAGTCCAAAAGATTCATTACTAAAGTAATGTTTATGTGTGCTGTCGCAAGACCAAAATATGGTCCAAACAAAGAATTAATATGTGATGGGAAGTTGGGTTTATGGCCATTTGTGATGGAGGTTCCAGCAAAAAGAAAATCAAAAAACAGAATTGCTGGCACATTGGAAACAAAATGTGTAGAGTCCATTAACAAAAAAGTAACAAAGGAAATGATAATCAAGGAGGTGTTGCCAGCCATTAAAGCTAAATGGCCATCTAATTATAGTAAAAACATCCTCATACAACAAGACAACGCAAGGCCGCATATTAACAACAAAGACGCAGAATTCAGAGAGGCAGCCACTGCAGATGGGTGGAATATTCAGTTCACACATCAACCACCAAATTCTCCAGATCTTAATGTACTAGATTTGGGTTTTTTTAGGGCTATTCAGGCACTTCAGCAAAAGAAAAAGTCCAACATACTCAGTGAACTGGTGGATAATACAATCAAAGCGTTTGATGATATGGATGCGATTAAACTTAACTATGTTTTCATTACATTGCAGGCGTGCATGTTAGAAATAATGCAAATCAAGGGTGGAAATAATTATCAACTACCTCACATGCACAAGTCTAGACTGGCGACAGCTGGTTTATTACCTGAATATCTAACTGCTGATATGACACTAGTTATGGATTGCATACGGTATGTAGAAAATTTAGGCCATGGAAGTTCAATTTCTGATTTAATCAATTCAATAAACAGTATAGGTAGCACTTCAGGAAGTTCAGGTGGTGGAGCAGACATTGTGACGGAGGTAGGCGAATGTAGTAATGCAACAAATGTAGCTGACCAACCTGGTTGTAGTAATGCTCCAACAGGCCACAGTGAACCTGTTGGTAACATTACTACAACTGGTAATTCAAGGTTTGAGATAGACATGTGTTCAGGAGAGTCTTGCAATTAGGAGAATGCTATGGGAGTGCAAAGACAAGTTTTTGAAGAAAGGAAAAGACAGAAAGAAAGAATGCAACATAATCAGAATCAACCACATTTTGGAGAATCAACCAAGACATCAATGGGCATCAACCAAGACATTTTGCAGAAAAAAAAAGAGCACATCTTGGAGAATCAGAGAACACCTTTTGCAGAAACAGAGCACACATTTTGGAGAATCAGAGAACACCTTTTGCAGAACATGTAGTGTATGTACTCCATTATTAATGCCTTATAAACTTTGCACCATTAAAATTTACCCAGCAGTCATAAAATGAAATGTCTAAGGTCAAATTTAATAGACGAATTTACTCAGCAGTTATTTTCAGTTGTGAAGAACACAACCTACACATAGCCTCGTCACATTTATTTGTGGTGGCGTAATGCGTAGATTGTGTCCTAGCCCTCAAATAAAATCAATGGGCATTATTAATGACAGAAAATCAAACACCAGGCTTTTTCATCACTAGTCCTCAAAACAAACAGAAGAAAAAAAATGAAAAAACGAGAAACAGTAATAAACCTTCAACATCTTCAGCTTTTTTTAACTCTTTTTTTAACTCTTCAACTTCTATACCAAACATCGGCCAGTATTGACTCAGTTCCTGGAAAAACCAAATTCTGTGCTCAAGTGACTTCTCCCTCTCCAACCATTTCTTCCTCTTCTCTGCATCATCCATCATTATCCCCAAAGTCTCCTCCATAGCCTGCTCGTCATCATCTTCCAACACACTCTGGACCCGCATGCAACTATCAGGGACTACAGTATCAACACTCCCAAATGAATCAGGAATAATATTATCAGAAACCGGCAACATATACTCAGATTCCGGCATCATATTGCCAGAATCAAGCAACATATACTCAGAAACCGGCAAGATATTGCCAGAATCAGGCGACAAAAACCCAGATTCCGGCGAGTGATTCCCAGAAACCGGCAAGAGATTCCCAGATTCAGGCGACAAATACCCAGTTTCCGGCGACTGATTCCCAGATTCAGGCGACATTTTCCCAGAATCCGACGCGTGCATGGCAGAAACAGGCAACATTTTTCCAGACTCCGGCGAGTGATTCTCAGACTCCGTCAACATTTTCCCCGAAAATGGCGAAAAACAAGATGAATCCGAAAACCATTTTCCAGAAACCGACATGATTTTATCACAACCTTCGACGGAACAGTCGGATTCCGGCATAAAATCACCTGAATCCGGGTAATTATCACCAGATCTATCGCCATCGCCGGAAAATTCAACACCAGATTCATTAGAAATATCGATTTTGGATGAGAAATTCATTTGTGCTAACAGAAAAAGAGAGATTAAAGGATAATTTATGCTTGGAGTTGGGGTGAAGTGACGGCGGCAGGGAGAAGGGAGGGTTTAGATGAAGGGAGAGAGAGGGGCTTTGGTTTGAAATGGCGGAAGAGAGAGAGTGAGACTTAGGGTTTCTGGTGAGGGGGTTAATAAGGCGGGAGGGATTAGGGTTACTAATTGGGTTGGGCTGGGTTAATTGGGTAGGTTAGTGTTAATGGGTTGGGTTAAATAAATATTAGAGGGTAATTGGGTTGGGTTGGGTCATTAAGTGAATGGCAAATTCTGTAAATATAAACATCTAACAAGGACAGAATGGTAATTTAGTAGGTAAAAAAGTTACCAAAAAAGGAAAGGGGAAGAAAACCTGAATAATCCGTTTTAGGAAAGGGGAAGAAAATATGGAATAGGAGGGAGTAATTGGTTTGAAACACAAACTCACCTTTATTTGTACTTGTAGCATAGAATTATTATTTGTCAAAGTTTTTGTGAAAAACGAGGGGTAAAACTTAGGGGTCGTTTGGTTACCCATTAAGTTATGCAAGAACTTTAATTTATGTGAATTGCAAAATTGGTAGGTTGTTTGGGTACACCAAATCACATGAATTCCAATTCCTCCATAATGGAGGAAGTTGCTTACCTAGGTCCCCTAGTTAAGTGTGAATGCCTACATGAATTATAATGTCTACAAGTAACCAAACAACATTTTCTAATTCACATGAATTGGAAAATTATGTGATATGAAACTTCCTAGGTATTGGAAGTTCCCGTATGTAACCAAACGACCCCTTAGAAGACGAAAAAGTTAAAAGGCAATACAAGTGAAAATATCCCAAAATTGTTTATTGTTTAAAGCTATCTCAGAATCTAAACAATTCTCAACGAGGAGAAAACTCGTAACCACTACTTCAGTACTTCCAATATACACTGGGTAAACCCTCGAATACACGAAATACTCGACAACTCTGCAAACCCCGAATATTAGATAAACAGTTAGTCCCATTAAAGACGGACATTATCCGTTACAAGCTAAAAACAGATAGCGCCCTCTTACAAACAGAAAAGACCCTATCCATTTTAACGAGATTTTGCATTAGATAAGCCACCCGAGAATAACGATCCGTCTCAACGATGCCGACGAGAGAAACATAGGCATGTCCCATGCCATGACAGAGTTAATCTGATCCAGTAAGTAAAACACTAACTGACATAAGACTCCCTCTTTCCCATTTATCATTGTATTTCTTCAGTTCACACCAAACTTTACGACTTCTCTAATCGTATAAATTTACCTTAACAAGCAAGCAAATTAACAAAATAATCAAACCAACTTTACCCAAATCACAAAAACCCCACATAAATTCATGCTATTATTTATCAATTGCAGGTCTTAGATCAATTTTTGACAGTAAAAATGGAGTTTAAATCATCTGTAATAATAATAATGATAATACTGTCATTAACAGTGTTAATTTCTGCTTACACTTCTTCTGCAACTGATTATATCAGACCTAAACCACGTCAACTTCTCCATTTTCCTTGGAACCCTCGCCCTAGTTCTCAACCCCAGCAAGTATTTATCTTTCCCTTTTGATTTTCAGTTAATTTTGTTATCTGGGTTGTTTGTTATTTGCTCTGTCTCGATCATTTGTTTGCCTTTTATATTCGCTGTGACGGGTATTTTAATCAAAGGTTGTGGAGTCCGTCTTAAGCTTATAACGGGTCAAATAACGACTCGTTTCATTTTCACCTGTTTTAAGTTAAGACGGATATTGGTTATTGAATTTGCTGATTATATTTTCTGGGTATTGTTAAAGTTTGCTTAGGGTTATAGTGTACTAGTCTGTTGGAATTAGAAGGTGGTTTTGCATAATTAGGGTTAGAATTGAAGGTTTGATTTTATTGGGTGTGTTATTTGTTGTGATGGGTTGGTTCAAAGTTCTGTTTTTTTCGTGTCTAAAGTACAATTCATGGATTCATGTTAGTCGACTCCAAATTACTTAGACTGAATATTGTTAGGAAATATAGGGTTTCACACAAGGTTCTGTTCTCTTTTGGTAATTGGTAATTGGGATTGAGTACAGTTCCAACTTCCAAGTTTTGATTTATGTCTAAAGAATGATTCATGATAGTCGACTCCAAATTATTCAGACGGAATATTGTTAGGACTTAGGAGACATAGGGTTTCATACAAAGTTCTGTTCTTTTTGGTAATTGGTAATTGGGATTGAGGATAGTTCCAACTTCCAAGTTTTGATTTATGTCGAAAGAATGATTCATGTCAGTCGACTCCAAATTACCTAGACGGAATATTGTTAGGAAACATAGGGTTTCATACAAAGTTATGTTCTTTTTCGGTCATTGGTAATTGGGGTTGAGGATAGTTCCAAGTTTTGATTTATGTCTAAAGTATGATTCATGTTAGTCGACTCCAAATTATTTAGACGGAATATTGTTAGGGAACTTAGGGTTTCATACAAAGTTCTGTTCTTTTTTGGTAATTGGGATTGTGGATAGTTCCAAGTTTTCATTTATGTCTAAAGTATGATTCATGTTAGTCGAATTCAAAGTATTAGAAGGAACTATTTGTTTTGTTGATGACGAGGGTAATTCAAGGATTTATTGGTAAGCTAATAGTCTTGTGTTCTGGTGCATACTTTTAGGAATTAGGGTGGTCATAACGCCACTCAGAAAGGTAGTCTGATACTCTGAAAAAAACTTGGAAAAGTTAAGATATTGAAATAATGATCTCACATAACGAGTGACATAGACACACAGTACGTTTCCTCTTTGGGGTTATCGCTCTCTTACTTTTAGGGATTAATTCAAAGATCGTCTCTTTTGGTAGAAGGGATAGACCAAAATGATGCATGAATCTGTCATGCATGGTCTTTTCAGTTTCCCCTATCAATTTTCCGAAAAGAGTATCAGTGTATTAGTGAATCCTGTTCTGTTGCGTGATTTGTGTGAGGCTGTCTCGAGGTATTCGTGTATTGATATATAGGTATATATTTTTATGTGTTGCAGGTACATGTCTCTTTGGCAGGAGATAATCACATGCGAGTCTCATGGATCACTGATGATCCTTCGGCTCCATCAACTGTTGAGTATGGCACATCGCCTGGACAATACACGGGTACAGCGCAAGGAGAGAGCACTTCTTACAAGTACATGTTATATAACTCGGGGAAGATACATCACACTGTGATTGGGCCACTGAATCCTGGCACTGTGTACTTTTATCGCTGTGGAGGGGAAACCCCAGAGTTCCGATTGAAAACTCCTCCGGCCCAACTACCCATTACTTTCGCCGTTGTCGGTGATTTGGGTCAATCAGGTTGGACAAAAACAACTTTGGATCACATAGATCAATGCAAGTATGATATGCACCTACTTCCGGGAGACCTTTCTTATGCTGATTACATGCAGCATAAGTGGGATTCATTCGGTGAACTGGTTCAACCACTTGCAAGTGCAAAACCTTGGATGGTTACGGAAGGAAATCATGAAAAAGAAAGCATTCCATTTATTAAAGACGGGTTCCAATCATACAATGCTAGATGGAAAATGCCTTTTGAAGAGAGCGGATCAAGCTCCAATCTTTACTACTCTTTTGACGTTGCTGGGGCTCATATTCTCATGCTCGGGTCATATACAGATTATGACGAGTATTCCGACCAATACAGCTGGCTAAAGGTTTGACTTTTCTGTAACTTCTGTTTTCATGATCGGCTCTGATCCTTTAGGTTGACTTTATTCCGTGTATATTCCCATGGTTGCTTTATTTTGTTATCTTCTCGAGTGAGGCCAGAGCATAGTATTATATATGGGTTATGAGCTGTGACACGTTATCGTGATTGTTTAGTACAGGTTTGAAAGTTACCAAGACCGCCTTATCATGATTTGGCTGCGATCACCGTTTCTGAGATATAGACCAAAAACCGAATGTAATACCTTGGGTCATAATCTCATAGGTTCTTTAGGTTTCATTATTCTTTTTGTTCTCCTTCTCAACATTGAAAGACATAATTTTGGTTGCATACTTGGATGCCCTGAAAGTTACTGGTTTACAGGGAGATTAGTTCTTAAGTAGGAACCGAAGGTTGCATGAACTAGGATTAATTGATAAAAATACTCCGAACTATGGGTCAACTGCTCAAAATACTCTGAACTTTATTTTAACTACCAATATAACCAACTAATGCTCTTATTTGCTTTGAGTAGAATATGTTGTTTTGTTAACTTATTGTAGCATGTTTTAATGGTGTGATTATGTGAATAGATTAACATAGAAGTAAAAAGAGAAAGACGGGTTAAAGAAGGGTTAAAAATTTATTCACTTATTTAGCAGGTAACAGGTCATATATTATAATAAAAGCGAATGAGAGCATTAGTTTGTTATATTAGTAGTTAAAATAAAGTTTGGAGTATTTCGAGCAGGACACCCATAGTTCAGAGTATTCTTATCAATTAATCCCATGAACTAATGTTTAGATACGATTGACGACTTATGATTAGCTTGATTTAGGAGGGAACACTATGTAATATTCGCGTAACAAATGTGTCATTGTATCTTCACATATACATCGAGAGATAAATGGTCAAAATTGGGTGGAGGTAGTATTAGACTCGTTTATCGATCAAAATGGCAAACAGATTTACAGTTTCTCAGCTACACTTTTTTGCCGTGTTATGTATGTCCTTATAACATGGCTTCTTTCATGCTTGACTACAGGCCGATCTTGCTAAGGTAGATAGGAAGAAAACGCCATGGTTGTTGGCCTTATTCCATGTCCCTTGGTATAATAGCAATGTGGCTCACCAAGGAGAAGGAGATGGGATGATGTCATCTATGGAACCGTTGCTCCACGCCGCTGGCGTGGACATAGTATTCGCTGGGCATGTGCACGCTTACGAACGATCTGTAAGAATTTTTGCACGTGTTTTATTATTTTAGATTGTATAGCGGAACTTTGGACTTAGTTATTGCTGAATTACTGACAGAAACGCGTATATAATGGAAAGTCGGATCCCTGTGGTGCTACTCATATAACTATTGGTGATGGAGGAAACTACGAGGGTTTAGCTCGCAGGTGTGTACTTCTTGTTTTTGCTGTCTAATTGTATTATCATTACACTCTAACCTACCGATTACACGTACTCCATCCTACATACACGTGTTTTCGCAAAACCCTTTTCAAAAGTAGCCATAAACAAATGGATAAGACATGACAAGAGGTGTAATCTATGTTACTCTGACTTGGCTTGAAGGGTCGGACACGGGTATGTATCCAAGTGTCGGGCACGGCTATTTTATGAAAAAAGTACAAGTTTTTGGTCTAAAATGAAGTGCCTGAGTGTCATACCAATGTCCAAGGATCGAGTGTTGGACATGGGTACGGGAGGTCATATGAAGTGTCGAAGTAACATAGGGTGTAATTCAAATTTTTCTCCGTCTTCTTCCACTAAGCAGCAAGAGTTGGGACTGATATTATCAATCTTCTGTGTGAAATTTGTAGGTATAAAAATCCGGCACCAGAGTGGTCAGTATTCCGAGAAGCAAGCTTCGGGCATGGAGAACTCAAGCTAGTCAACTCAAGCCACGCTCTATGGAGCTGGCACAGGAATGATGACGACGAGCCAATAAGATCAGACGAGGTGTGGATAACTTCATTGGCGATTTCAGGATGCCTCGCAGACAAGGCTCAAGACTTTAGCAGGATACTTGCAGGCCATTAAAGCTGCCAGGCTCTCAGAGTAATACATCTTGCTGTCATAAACTGGCAGAAATCGACGTCAATATTTCAGATGATCTGTGTGTGAGTTCAGTAGCATATAGTAGTATAGTTTAGAGCTCACCAGTATCCTGATGTTCCTCTGCAATTAACTGGCTTGTATCTTTTGTGTGTAACAATATTACGCGAAGCTGTTTACCATTATGTTTGGAACAGTACGGTTTTACCTGAAATTTCAGGCTATGTATATATACTCGTAGTCTCGTACTATTGTCTGATCTCTTTCTGCAAGTTTATGATCATTAAACGCGCAATGATGTATCAAGAAGAAAAAAATGTCGATGCATGTTACAACGCAAATTACATTAAGCCGTATCTGAAAATTGCCCGTTTGTATTGTTTACATATTGGTCAGATCGTACTACAACGTACATCCAACCATCGCAAAAGAACAAACTACAACGGAATGATGATCACGACTCAAAGTTCGGTCCTGGAAATGGATAGGTTGCATAGGTCTATTCCGATAGTCGTTCACATTGAAGACAGCATAGCCAAACTCTCGTCCTTGTACCGTCTCTGGTCGTCAACCATCGATTCAAATACTTCCAGCAAGTTATCCAGTCCTGATAAATTCTCGGTTTCTCCCAACGCCTGAAGTGCGTACACAATGCTCTCGATAGTTGACAAATACCCGGCCTTAGGCTGCCGTCTTACTTCACTAAACAAGCTCAACTTCTCCACATCCAATCTCACCGAAGGCAAAATCCTCAGCCACGGATTCTCAAGGTACATTCTTTTTGCCTTCGACCAAGTCCCGTCAAGAACAATCACGTTCTTCACTTGAAAATCAATACCCTCGACAGCAACTGCGTTATCAGACGGGAAAAGAACAGCTGATCCCCGAGGAACTGTTATTTCAAACTCTTCAAACTGTTCTAATTCTATGCTCCCGGGTTTTTCCTTCTTCTGCAATTTCGTTACTACGAACCCTCCTGCAAGACATTCCATGGCCTCAGCACAGTCCAAAACATCCTCAATCGCAGGCGTTTTTGATTCATTCATCAGCTTCCACCGATGAGAAAGATGACGAATTTTACCCGTCTTCCCCATTACTACACTCATCAAAGGCTCGTCATTCCGTTTATCTGAAAATCCTGCATAACCCATACCTAAATCAACCTCGCTAACTCGATCAAAACCCCGCTTCCGGGACATTTTCCCCTTAACAGCGGCATTCCCACAAACACCTGGCGTGCATTCACCCTCTACTGAATCCAAACCACAATCTCCCAGCAACGGTCGAATATCAAACTGTGCATCAAAGTTAACATCAGTAACAGTAATAACATCGACATTTTTCAACCCGATTTTCGCAATTCTTGCAGAATTAAGAGGGTGTTTTCTCTCCAAGCTATGCTGCAGTATAGTGACATGAATTTTGTTTTCAAGGTTTGGGGATTTGAGACGAGTGCAAAGGCAAAGCGATACCGGTTTCGAACAATTTGGGCATGTTGGTCTCTTTGAATTGGGTTGAGATTCCATGTTCAAGAAGCTTAGATCATGGGAGATGCAGTAAATTTTGAAGGTTGAAAATGGCGGGAGTTTCTTGGTAAAGCTTGATGGTCGCGCATGGGGTTCGAACCTTGTTAGCATGTTACAACCGCTATGATATAACGGGTTCTCGTACACACTAACCAATAACATTTTATATAATATATATATTTTTTAAAAATTTCAGATATTTTATTTTCATTATCTTTTATTCGTACGATTTAATTCCCGGTCAAAAGAGATCGTAACAAGCTAACACTCTCATATAGATAACATAATAACATACTACTAACCCATCGTCCCTCATCCTCGACCACCACCCTGCGCCAGCCCGGATAACCCTTAATTGCGTAAGTGAAATTAAACTCGATAAAACCCGAATATAACAAAAGGCCTTTTACCTAACCCACAACCAACTCCGAATAGCTCAATTACCCACTTATCCCCTTTAAACAAAGTCTGTCAACACTAACCACCCGACTTACTCGATCCATGCTTGAACTAACGACCCGACTTATCCAAAATCTGAATTGGCACGACCTCATTCAACCATGACCATTACCCGAAATAACTTACTCCCTCAACACACCTATGATCTTCCCATTTCATTAAAATAATACTCGCATATAATAGAGAAATGGGAAGATCATAGGTGTGTGGAGGGAGTAATAAAAACCCACCTTATTTAAAAAACTGAAACTCAATATATCACGCAGACCCATTTCAATTCAACTCAAATTATTATAAACTTGAAATAACCCCGACCCCACCCAAACTCAACCCGATCAACCCGATTACCATGCCTACCTCTTAATATCACTCGTACCAACAAATGACCCAACAAACTGGTTAACCGGGTCAATCCAATTTCAGATTTACGATGTTCGGGTCAAGCCAGATTATTTTGAGCCTAGTCATTTTCGGGTTAACTATTACGCAGGTTCTTTATAGATAATAATAAGTTTGCAACAATACATACATCCAGGTTGAACTATATCAAATCAAATCAAGCTCGAGTTTTGAGTGCGGGATCAAATTGGACATGAATTGAATAATTCGGAGTCGGGTCAATTTTACCGAGTCTACCAAAATAGGAGTAGTTGGTACCAACTCTTCTATTCCACCAAGTACTCACATTGACCGACCAACTCAAATCTCACTTACGACGACCACACGCCAATCCCACAACTTTCCCATTTTTCACACATTTCCTCAATTTTGACCAAAAAAAGCTTCCATTTTTCATCGATCTTGAATCTTAATTCCCAAATCCCACATCCGATCACATCAATTCTTTACATATCTCACATACCCATTTCATAAAATCCATAAAAATGCATGATTTTTGCTTCACAATCCCATACGGATCAATTCTGATCCTAGGTGGTCTAATCGGATATGCTAAGAAAGGCAGTTTGGTATCTCTTGCTGGTGGTTCTGGTGCTGGTTTAGTGCTCGTTTTAGCTGGGTATTTGAGCCAACAATCCTTTAAAAAGAGGCAAAATTCCCGCTTTGCGTTTTTTCTCGAGACGGGTATGTTTCTCGCTTTATATATTCTTGTGTAAAATGGTTTTATATAAATGTTATTTTTTTTATTTAATTGTGTACATATGATATATTCTCGAGATAAAAGACCCGCGTTAGAAAAACCGTTTATTTAAATAGCTTTCGCTTTATATGATATTTTTTGCCCACTTGTTCAGGTGTTTTTGTCATTGATTGCTGTGTAATGATTTGTTTCTGTAATTGGTAAGCTTAAAACAGTAAAAAAAAACCGAATTATGGTTCGGATTCTCACCAATAAAGTATGGTGACTGGAAATGGGGTAATTCTAGTGAATATGCCGAAAAAGGAAAATGGGGTAATTCCTAAGAATTGGAGGGAGTGCTATATTAGCATAAAATCTCGTGTAAAGCGGTTTTATACAAATGTTATTGTAATACGAAATGTTATTTCACCTGAATAACCCTCAGTGAAATAATTTTCACCAGCTACGTGTTTTTGTAAAACCGTCTTATATGAGATTTTGAGACCTACTTCTATAAACCTATACTAGTTGACTTTAATAAGTTGGGTGTATGGGTTAGAATTCATAAACGAGGGGTGCTAGTGTGCTACGTCTCACAATCGACTAATCTAGTATATATTGTGTGGGGTTAGAAAATAAGTGGATGCATTCAAAGAACGGATATTTTAATCGTCTGTGAGAGGAGAAGGTAGAAGAGAATTACTGGGGAATTGGGGATGTATTGGTGGACAATTAGGCTAGGCTGTATGGTTTATGGAGTTGATGTAGAAATGTTTGTGCCAATTTTAAATCGGAAAGACGATATTTGGTTGGGATATTAGTGATGAGATTACAGATAAATATACTAAGTTTAGTGCAATGAGCATAAAAGAGTAAATGGAAGGAAGGATGTAGAACGTGTTTTTGGTACTATGGCGATAGTAGGGAAGATGAGTAAGGATGAAATGGTGAAGAGCTTGTGGATGGATGCACAAAGAAGAGTTTTCTCTTTATGGGATTCGATGTTGATTGATTATAAGAGACACTCTTGTGAGTGGCTATAACTTGAAAAGGGTTTTTTCCGTCTATGTCTATTTGTTTTGGATGGTTGTCTTCACTCTTCAGATAGTGATTTGCACTTCAGTAAAATGCGCATAAAAGATTAATGGAAGGAATAATGTAGAACGTGTTTTTGGTACTACGGCGATAGTAGGGAAGATGAGTAAGGATGAAAAGGTGGAGGCTGGTCGGCTGGAGGGTGACTTATGATGTAAGGATGAAATGGTGAAGAGCTTGTGGATGGATGTGCAAAGAAGAGTTTTCTCTTTATGGGGTTCGATGTTGATTGATTATAAGGGACACTCTCGTGAGTGGCTATAACTTGAAAAGGGTTTTTTCCGTCTATGTCTATTTGTTTTGGGTGGTTGTCTTCACTCTTCAGATAGTGATTTGCACTTCAGTAAAATGAGCATAAAAGATTAATGGAAGGAATAATGTAGAACGTGTTTTTGGTACTATGGCAAATGTAGCGAAGATGAGTAAGGATAAAATGGTGGCTTGTGGAAGGATGCTTTTCTCCCTCTGGAAGTCGATGTCGATGTTGTAGATTGATTGTAAATTTATAAGGGACACTCTTGTGAGTGGCTTTAACTTGAAAAGGGTTTTTTTCCGTCTTATGGTTCTTTGTTTTGGATGGTTGTTTTCAGATAGTGATTTGTACTTCTAATACGATACTAGTACGACCAATGTTTGTCACAAGTTATGCTAAGGTAGAACATTTTGACGTGTAGTCGGAGTGCCTATGTTACTCCGACTCTTCTAATTTCCTCGCGTACCCGTGTCCGACACTCGACACTCGGACATGGGTATGACACATGGACACCTCATTTTAGACCAAAATGTGCATATTTTTCAATAAAATAGCCGAGTCCGACACTTGGACACGTACCCATGTCGGGTACTTCTAAACGAGTCTGAGTAACATGGCGTGTACGCACTAGGCAATGAACACAACTCGTATTTAAGGTCTTTTGTGTAGCTAAGGTACAAATACATATCAATCAAAATGTCATGATGAATGAGAGTATAGCGGCATATTCTTCTATGTTTCCGAACACATGTTATGGTTTAGTAACATGCTGGACCGATGTATTGCCAAGTTGAACTGGTTTGGGCTTGTGCTTACTTATATAAACAAAGACAGTCAAGCGTTTATCAGCGCTTTTAATGGCTGTATCTTCTGCATACTGTTGCAATCTGAATATGTTTTCAAGAACGAGTGGTAATCTGTCTTGGCTTGCACTTATATGTCATAAGCGATAATTCATACTGCCCATGCGTACCCTGTCAGCGTGATAAATGTGTGGAAATAATCTCCGTTAAATCTACAGAGAATAGAAAAGAGAAGTTATCCCGTCTGCTTGAGAATTTCTAAGAAATTTTTATCAGAATATCTCTTCACTTTATTATTACCTGTTGTTTTGTACTTACCCGTCTCGCTTGGCAGTGACTGCAATCTTACTTACATATCTCATGGGACAACGTTATATGGAAACCTCAAAGGTCATGCCAGCTGGGATTGTTGCTGCACTCAGGTAATCTTCGTCGCTACTGGTATAGTGATATGGCACATTTTCGGGAGGGCATTGTTAGTTGTTTCATCTGTCTTTGTTCAGGAAGAACTTTGTCCACGATTCAGAACGCATTTAAGAATTGTATTGGTTGCGAGATCTCGAGTCGAAGTCTCATTATCTTTAGTTTCAATTATGATCGAGTAAAACAAAACGGCTCATTAAAATTGTAAAGGAAGTGTCTAGTATAACGGCCTGTTCTTTCTGGCTTAATTTCAGCTCCTTTCAATTTTACTTGGGTATATTCCGTTAAGTTTTATTTACGTTCAATCAATTATGTTCAATTAATCTATTCACAAAATTAATTTTTAATTCAGCCAAATTCACTTCACCTCAGTTCCACTCAATTTAGTTCAATTCAGCTCTACTCTAATTAATTCAATTCAGCTCAACCTAAAAGTCATGGTCTTTTGCAAAACTTGTTTTTTTCCGGGTTATTTACGTCAAATAACTCGTGGTGTACGCCCTGTACGCTAATAATTATGTAAAACGCCTTGTACAAGTATTTGGGAAAAGCGTACTTTGGTTATATTTTGGTGTAGGAGTCGATCAATACAATTCTCAAAGGAAACATCTGACCCGGTACACGGTACACCACCTTGATGGGAGCGTTTGAGGCACTTTCGTAATGTTGTCTTTATTGTTTGTGGGCTTCCTTGATCAGGGTTAGCTGGTACGAGTTGTTCGGAACTATTACGGAACCTACAATCACTGTTTTTATGTCGAGGTTGTCGACTTGTCGTAAATGTTTTTCATGGACGGAGTTTAATGTTTTAAAAACTAATGTCCCGTAATCAGTGTTACTGGTTGCATGGTTTGGGGGATCAAACATGTGAATCGGAGTCCGTTCCTCAAGTTATATTGAATCGTGGAACAATGTCCTCGATTACTCCTAATCAATCTCTCTTTGTTCGTATTTGCAGTGCGTTCATGACTGCTTTCTACGTATACAAGGTAACGACTGGCGGCAACCACTTCCCCACCAAGGCCGAATGATCAATTTGTAGACATTATCGATTATCACATTCACCTCGAATTTGTATTATGATTTTGTGCATTTTGAAAGATTTTGCTCTTTTTTCTGTACACTTCCCTACATGAACATTTTGTGGACCGAAAGTACGAGTTTTCCGTAGAAATGCTATGTTAACGGGACTCGGTTTTCTCTTGCGTTCCGTATCAAACAACCGAATCATCTTATAACCGAATCGCTTCAATCTTACATTCGATACAATTAATATTTCTTGTTTGAAAAATGAATGAATTCCCCAAAGGTATAAATCTTGTACAATACGAAAACAGACGTATTGCAAACTGAGCAAGAAATAACAGTATAAAACTGTTGTTTTCGATAATCACATAAAGGGTTTGTCTTTGGAGAAAAAACCGCGCATTATACACTAAATTTGGGCCGTTTGGGAGGTTTTACCGAATTATGTTCATTTTTGTCTCAGTTTTTCTATCACGTATTAGGGTCGAGTACCTGATTTTCGTCCGAAACTAGTTTATCGCGTACCGTCACCCTCAAATACCATATGTTGCTTTTCAAAATCCGTGTAGCTGCTTTATCTCACCCGAAAACCAACCATATGCTTTATGGACATTTTTTATCTGAAATGCTGAAATCCCGAAAAACGTGTATTATACACTTAAATTTAAGCAATATGAGAGATCGTATCGGGTCATGTTTCTTTTACTCCCAGTTTTTTTACGTGTTAGGGGTTACTTTATGAGTTACGGTATTCGATTTTTGAGGGAGTATCAATCACCGAAACTACTCTCAAATGTCGTCCTGTGTTGCTTCTCAAAATTTGCACCAGATATCCGGAGGTGTAGAGGGAGCAGCTATGAAAAGCGGAACAACCAACAAATAAACGACGATTGTTCGTGCAGGTTTCCACAGAAAGACCTCTCATCAGTTCTGACAAAAACTGAAAGCGTTTTGCAAATAACTCACGAAAACGAGGATTTAATAATAATCAATTAAATAAGCACAGTTTACATCATATATCAACACATGAAATCAAGTAAGCTACTGCTATGTGTTTATACACAGGATGACAGGAACAACATGATATACTTATGTTACATCTCTAATATATGCAGAACTAGCAGATTTTGGTTGCTGAAATTCAACAATTGTCGGGTCGATCGTAGTTTGGTGGAAGAGACGGGCATTTTTCGTTCATATGTGGGTATGGATCGATGGTATTGTATCCGGGTAGTTCCATTCGGTATTTTCCTAGTATTTGACAAAAAGGAAGCTTCACATTGTCACTATCATTGCACCAACTGGGCAGTCGACTTGAGTTTGTTTCGAAGAATTTCAATGAATATGCATCCTTTATCTGCAATCAGAACGAGTCTCGATATATAAACCAACTTATAAGAAAAAAGAGACTGAGATTTGTACAGAAAACTTACAGTGAACTCGGTAGCTTGAATGGAACTCGATAATGGTCCAAAGAGTCCCGCTGCCTTGTATAATTGAATAATATAAGCAATACACGAGACTGATGCTCCGTCTTCATATATCCAGTCATCTTCTTCTGGGACTGTAAGCAACTGTTCAAAGGAAGAACCGCGTTTTGCAACTTCTACAAGAATTTCGGGAAGATCAAGATCCTGCATCGAGATTTGGGAGCACCACAAGCGTAAATAAGTCAACAACATTTCGGAGTGTTTTTATATAGACCTGGCAAACAGACGGGTCGTGTCGGGTTCGTGTTCGTGTCACATGTAAACGGGTCACAAACTCTCCGACCCAAACCCGACCCAATTAAATTTCGTGTCGTGTTCGTGTCAACCCACTTAGATAAATGGGCCATCAAGCCTCAACCCTAACCCGTTAATTTCGTGTCGGGTTCGTGTCGTGTTTTCGTGTCATGTCCATATTTGGAAAGTTTAAGTATATTAATGTGATGGAGGATGAAAAAGAATTAGGATTAATTTAGTAAACAGGTCATTCGTGTCCGGTTCGTGTTTAAAGAGCTCAACCCAAACCCGACCCAATTAAATATCGTGTCGTGCTCGTGCCGACCCACTTACATAAATGGGTCATTAAAACCTCAACCCAAACCCGCTAATTTCGTGTCGGGTTCGTGTCGTGTCACTATTTACCAGCTCTATTTTTATATGTAGCTAATGGAACTGACGCATTTTAAAAATACGGTTCAACATATTTCTGTCACTCTTATGAAGAGGGCAAGTTTTTTCACAGGAGCTGAAGTTGGAGGAGAGTACAGAAAACAAATACCGAAGTTCCAAGTCGTCTGTTCAAAGCTTCCTTCCACACTTTTGCGGCGTAAGCAGGCTGCATCTGGTTCCATATTGTCATAACGGAAGCAACCTGAAAGCACAAACGGAATTGAACAAGGAACCCATATACGATATATTCATATCAGAGTATCAGACTTCAGGAAATTTCCGATATGTAAGGCATGGAGGGTGATGCCATACCAGATTTCCGTCTATTGGAGGAGGATAGTTTTTGTCAACAGTGTCGATCCAGCTGAATACAAGGTTATGATATCCGTATGGTAACCCTTCCATGCTTCGAGCATACTCCCATGCAGCAGTTAAATTAAACTTGGCTCGCAAATCAGAATGTAATGGTAATAGCGCAATGTGAGGATTTGTGTCATCTTTTGTTAACTCAAATTCCCACCATTCTTCCCATGGAAGCAAAGCTACAACAGTTTCTCCCTACAAGCAAAATTCAAAAGAAAATTACGCGAGGTTCGTTAAAATCAAATCGTGTCAGCTATAACCACGGAAACCCAGCCCAACAGTTCCTCTAGAGAATCTGTTGAAATTGCTATATCTGAAAATCATAACAAGCAGAGAAACTCGTTTTCAGGGGGGCACGGCTGCATGAAGCTACATAAGAAATGTCGGTATTGAAAAGCTCTAACCTTCCTCTAACCCTCCCTCGAAAAACCTACCTTTCTCTACCTTTGAATCCTTCAAATCAAGAATATCCATTACTTAGACTTTGGTATGCATATAAGACGTAGCGAGCTTTGCAGTAGGATATAATATTGAGCAACACACTAATTCAAAGAATTCCACGAGGTATCTGAAACAGGCTCTATGTGTCGTTAACACAAAGGCAACGTTCTCTACATGTGACCCTTGACCCTTACGACAATTTGCAAGAGCCCTAGAGGCATTAGACGAATACGGAGTATTGTTTTTGTGATCCATACCCGTCAGAATGTGATACAGTACTGTGACTACTGTCATACTTCGGTATGATTTAGACCAAACAGTGAATAAAAATGAAGATAAACTGCACTAAAGGCGAGACAACTACCTGCTCATTATCGTGACCAGATTCAGCAACCCACAACTTCCCATCAGAGTCCCTCAAACACACAGCACTATGACCAGCAAAAGACCCCGTGACCCATTTCTCCATGGTCTCAAATCCACCCCACAGCCCACGAATTTTCGATATAGCAAGAAAATCTCCGGAGTGTATCTCATCAGCAGTAATATTGGTAATCCAAGGCTGTGGACGTTCATCAAAGGAAGCGCCCATATGCTTCGTAAGAAATGCAAGGTTAGTGTTCTCCCCCCAACGACTATGGGTAAATAGAGGAAAGACCTCCCATAATGCTTGTAAAGTTCCCAACATTCCCGCTTGCAGAAGGAAGATAGAAACTCCTTGATGTTTTACCTGAATTAACGGTAGACTAATCACTAATATGTCTTGCTAGTTCCGAACAATAACCATGTAGAACAGTAGACAAATCAACTCACATATTCGTATTCTTCTTTCCCCGTCCACTCCTTGAACTCAAGTGTATGTTCCCGAGATAGAAAATAATAGTCCCAAGTTGCACGATAAGGCGTTGCAAAGACGTAAATATCCATACATGTCCAGCTGTGGGATTTGCTAACCTGGTCCGAAACAAAGAACAGCGAGGTTACGGACATGGTTCATATCAGAATCAACAAAAAACTGGTTCCCTAATTAAGGGAAGCTTTGTCTGCTTACTTATTAAGAACACTATGTTACTTCGCCACGCCACTTCATATGACCTCCCATACCCGTGTCCGACACTTGATCTGTGGATATTGGTATGACACTCGGACACTTTATTTGAGACCAAAAACTTGAACATTTTCATACAAAATAGCCGTGTCCGACACTTGAATACGTACCCGTGTCATACCCTTCAAGCCGAGTCAGAGTAACATAGTAAGAACACATTAAATCACAATCCACCCTATTACTGTTGATTTTTCTTCTCTATAAAGAGAGTCACAAGGGCAATTTAAATGTCGATGGGCTGCGGACCAAGGTCATGACTAGTACTACTACCACTCTCGAGGACTTTACCTACTAAGCTAAGTGGCCACTCCTATAGGTAGTCGATAGCCATCGGCTACCTACAAACTAAGTCATATGCTTCCTCCTCGAGTCCATGTTACCGGGGAAAATATATAAAAATTTTAGCTAAATAGTAAATAATTCAAACAGATTGATAATTTTGATGAGAAGGAAATCAGAACATTACATCCATACTTTAGGTTCACAAAAAAGTTCCCAAAAGAAATTGCCTTTTTATTAGAAAGAATCTTAGCCTGCAAGCACAGCTAAAGGTAAAGTCACAAACTCACAAATTGACCAATGCCCACAAAACTTCTCATATCACTACAACGAGAGCTAGTCTTGCTTAAAACCGTCTTAATCGAACAACATAATCATCATAAATTCATTAGTACCACTAACTAAACCACCTAATACAAAAAATACCGTCTTAAGCTTAAAACGGTCTTAGATTATGTATTACAACAAAATGGTAGTTGGGAGTTGGGACTATGACAAACCAAACCCACAACAGCAAAATCCCAACAAACACTTCCAAAAAATTTGCAAAATACATTAAAAAAACAAAACCCATATTTGCAAAATTCCCACACAACAAACCCTACAAAACTATCACAAATTCTTGTTTCAAACCAAAACATATCTGTTTGAAGCAATAAGACGGGTCAAATAGCTAGCAATAAGACGGGTCAAATAGCTACCACTTTATATATATAAAACGAAAAGAAAAATGTCTAGATATTAACAAAAAAAACTTGTCTTATGACTCTTATCTATGCAAGTGGGGGCCGTTTTAGTCTTAAAACGGTTATATATGTCTTAAGAGAGATTTATTCCAAAACTATTACATACTCCGTGCATCCCGGTCAATTGTTATCCTTTAGTTTTGGCACAAAGAACAAGGAAAGAGGGGTCAGCCAATTACTAGATGACAAGTGGACCAATCAAATTGTTCATCAAGTCCATTTTTAAAATGAAAAGGACAACAATTGACTCACACACCCAAAATAGAATACGATAACAAATAACCGGGACAAAGGGAGTACATTTACAAAAAAAACAACTCTTTCTAAACTTATGTTCTACCTTCTCCTCTCGCAACCGATTAAAATATCGATTATTTTACTTGATATACGTCTCTTCTAGCCCCACCCGATATATATTAATTTAGTCGAGGTTGGAGAAGGTCGAAAAGAGAAGATTGATAGCATCGTCAAACATAAATTCCCACCCAACAAAACCCAAACAATTGCTAAATTCAAAACCCAAAAAAATTGATCTAATTCAAACAATTATTCATCAATTAAACTAAAACAATAATATAAACCTTGAGATGAAGGGTACCACCACCAAATTGAGAACCAGTTTTATTATGAAACTCTAACCAAGCTGTATTTTCATAAAAGCAAGCTCCTTTCCAGCTTAAACTGTTGTTCTGCGACGAAGACGACGAAGCGGTGCCGACAAAAGTAGGAAGAAGGTCAACTTCACTACTGATTGTCTTGAGAATTGGCCATGAAATTAGTTTTGGTAATAATGGAAGAATGTCTCTTGGATGAATTGGGGTTTTGATTGAGATTGAATTTTGGAAGACTGTTGAGAAGATTAGGAGATTGATTATGGGGATTAATGGTGTTTTTGACATTTTTAATGGTGGATGAAGAGTTGAGGAAGACTTTGGAAGTTTGGAGCTGTGTTTTGTTTGTGTTATGTAGTGATTGTCTTGAGTTGGAGACCTTGGAGTATATTCGCTAGGTGATTAGATGCGGGTTTGGATTGGATATTGTCGAAATTGATGTTATTGTTCCGGTCAACTCGAGTTGATGAGTTTGGATGAGTTGGGGTTTCGGATTTAGAAAAATTCTCGTGTTCTTTGGGAGAACGGTGTCATTTTTACATCTAAAGATAATTCATCTAATAGAATATTATAAAGGCTTAAGTATGAAGGGTACTATTTTCACAAAGGACACAATAATTTTTCTCGAATTTTCCTGTTTTTCTCGAAATAACAGATAGATTGAGTTCTCTTTCAACAAGTATTTGCTTGGCCTAGTTAAAAATAGTTGTAATAATTATAAGCAATGTTTTATTGAGTTTCTTAAAATGAAATTTGAGGTGGTGTTATTTTTAGTAGCTCAGATTGATGTGATTGGATGCGGGTTTGAATTGGATATAATAAGAATTGATGTGATTGTTCTGGTCTCCTCGGGTTGATGAGTTTGGATGAGTTGGGGACTTGGGGGTTTGGATTTAAAAAAATTCGCGTGTTTTTTGTGAGAACTGTCGTATTTTTACACCTAAAGATAATCCATCTAATAGAATAATATAAGGCTTAGGTATGAAGAGTACGGCCCTTACAAAGGACACAAGAATTTTTCTCATTTTTTTTTATTTTTCTCGAAATAGTAGATAGATCGAGTTCTCTTTCAACAAGTATTTGCTTGGCAGAGTTAAAAAATAGTTGTAATAGTTATAAGCAATGTTTTATTGAGTTTCTTAAAATGAAATTTGAGGTGTTGTCATTTTTAGTAGCTCAGATTGATGTGATTGGATGCGGGTTTGGATTGACTATTGTCAGAATTGAAGTGATTGTTCTGGTCTCCTCGGGTTGATGAGTTTGGATGAGTTGGGGACTTGGGGGTTCAGATTTAGAAAAATCCGCGTGTTTTTTGTGAGAACTGTCATATTTTTACATCTAAAGATAATCCATCTAATAGAATATTATAAAGACTTAGGTATAAAGAGTACGGTCCTTTCGAAGGACACAAAAAAATTTCTCAAATTTTTTAATTTTTCTCGAAATAGCAAATGGATCGAGTTCTCTTTTAATAAGTATTTGCTTGGCCGAGTTAAAAATAGTTGTAATAATTATAAGCAATGTTTTATTGGGTATACATTTTTTTCTATTTCTTAAAATGAAATTTGAGGTATTGTCATTTTTAATAGCTCAGATTTAATTTTAAGGCGATTAGGATAATCATGATCTTACTACAGAAAAAAATGAATGAAAATGGAATTATAGTTTGTAGTATTCCTCGAAAAAAATTGAAAATGGAGAGAATCTTAATCCGATATTAATGATGAGTGTATTGTCAAAAAATGGGAGATTGTGCCTAGTCCTACACTCCAACTAACACAAAAAGATATGGATATATTTTAACGGTCGGTTTTCGCACATGTCATTTTGGTCTGAATCAATAAGACGACAATAGTGACGATTCCATTGTGGTTACATTTGCGATAATTTAGTATGATGTTTTCTCGGTTAAGACCGAGCCTTTGACTCGTCTGCAAGTGTTAGACATGACACGGTGTTTGAGTATCGACATTATAGACTCTTGTGTCGTGCTTTATAGAAATGTCTGAATGAAAAACACGCAACACACAACCAAAGCAGTGAAGTGTTGAAGTAACATAGATTACACGTTCAGACGGAATAGGCCTGAAACATGAATTATAGAATTATTTTATCGAAATTGAAAGATGAAAGAAGCTTTATACAGTGAACTAGTGAAGTTACATCCATCCATCGATCCATCGTTCCGTCTAGACTCAAACTCCCAACCCACCTTCAAATCGAACCTGGGAAACAAGCATAGAACCAAATAGGCTACAAGTAAAGTGGATGACCCAAATAACGACACTCGAACCCATTTTAGTTTCCCGTACTGAATGGATGGCCGGTTCTGATCCCGTACGTGTTTTGGAGGTAGCTTTCGGAGATTAAAGAGAGCTAGCGCGCAAGGCAGCATTTCAACAAGCTGTACAGAAAATCATCAGAAATGTTAATAATAGAGGAGATAAATTTTGTTCCTAGACGATGAATTGATGATTACCATGTAGTAAATCAGATCGAAAGTTGTCGGGTGATCCAAAACTTTGAGAGATGCATTCGCATTGAAGGCAGACACTGCAGCCTGTGATCACAGATTAGGGAATATCGACAATAACCTCGTGTAAATACTACCAGCAGAAGTTAGAACTTACTGTAATGCAGCGAATGAGAAAAGACGCGGAACAGATTGCTGCAACTGATTTCACCTGCATTAATGTGGGTGACAATGAAGCAAGCGCTTTAGATGTCAAACAGTAAAACCCATCAACGAAAATAGTTTCTTCAGATCATAACTCTTACGGAGCATCCAAAACCATGGGAAACCAGGAAACATATATGTTGTGATCATTTTGTGAAGAAGATTGCAGAAGAAAGAGACAAACCTGGCGAAGTTTATGTTGTCGTCCCTTAGATTGAACTGGGACGATTAGCAGCATCGAATATAGCCTGTATGTAGAGTAATACAATTAACATTCTCGAGAAATTAGTTTCCTTGCTACACCTGCATAGACCGTGGTTACTATAGTCAAGAAGGTAGTGTACCTTCCCCCGAACAGCAGGAATCCAGATGCTGCAATAATCGACACCACTGGAAAAAAAAGCAAGTCATGTGAATGAAATTCAGGGATTTCAAGGAGAAATTTAGACGGAAACAGCGGCATTTGCAAAAACAGTTAGATTACTAACCTGCAATGAAGACTTGGCTCATTGATCCAACAAAACTGCTGTCAAACAGCCATAGAGATATCCATATTAAAACCTGTCATGTTAAACAATCTTAGCACCGCGATGTGAAACAGTTACATGCTATGTTACTCCGACTCTTCTAATTTCCTCGCGTACCCGTGTCGGACACTCGACACTCGGACATGGGTATGACACATGGACACCTCATTTTAGACCAAAATGTGCATATTTTTCAATAAAATAGCCGAGTCCAACACTTGGACACTGTACCCGTGTCGGGTACTTCTAAACGAGTCTGAGTAACATAGGTTACATGTATCAAAATCTCGGCCGAGTTGTATCGTATCTGCCGAGTTGTATTGGATTTTCACTCAACTGATACGAGGTATTGCCCGAGAAATCACCGAGATTCACCGACTAAATCTTTAGGTTGCGCATATGCAAATATGACACGGACTAAATCCAAGCGTAGAGAAGAAATCTCCACTCATAAAAGGAAAAAAAAAAAACAAAAAGAAGAATCAATCTGACCTGAATAACATATATTACACAATTAGCTGAAATATAGCAAGCGCCCAACCTATCTGCCGGAAAACCTTTAGCCTGCTTGTCGATAAAATTCAGGCAGCGTTAGTGTCACTGTCATACAGAATGTAATCAAACGTAGGGTAGTGCATCTGTAGTTTACTTTATGTACTGCATCGGAAACTAACAAAGCAAGACATAAACTGCATGCAAATGCACGGCTGAGTATGCTGGCGTAGAACTTATTTCAGTCAAAATACTCAAAATTTAAGAACCCGAATTGTTACCTGATACCATATCTCAGCCCAGAATACAACCAACAGTGTGTAAGTGCTAAAGAATAACAGCCCGGGGAGGTCCACTAGCACCGATGTTAACACCTGTTGGAAGCATTACATACGATTTTAGCAAACATAACAAGCAACTTAAGGAGTTTCTGCAACGCTGTCGTTTTTAATACATAAACTCTTTAGATTACATTATAACACAGGAATGAAGAGCAGAAAACAACTTCTTGTAAGAGAGCTTACCTTAGGTTTTAAAACAACAAACATGTGGAAGCGAAAAACAGCAGCACGAACTGCAATTGTACAAAGCATCTGTCTTAGGAATACCCATATACCCCCTCCATCCCATTCAGTTGTTTACCTTTTTGATTCTTTGTGAGGGGTATTTTAATCAAAAGTAAACAAATGATCGGAACAGATGGAGTTAAAAAAAATAGCAAAGAAAATGATGTAACCGAGCAAGAGGGACAGTCCTCAGTCACCTCCATTAACAAAAATATTCATGAGGATGAAAACCTTCCGTATACTCCATCCGTGTGTACGCGGTCTTGATTGAATCCTTATAAACTGAATCTGCCATAAAGAAACTATTTAAACCCCCAACATGGCAACATTCATAAAACTCATCGACGTCATATCAGACTTCGTTATTGAACTTAACTGCTCAAGGTTAGATACTTAGATATCCAACCTATGTGAGAAGAAACTCCTCGGTTTATACAGCGTTTCGTCTAGGTACGACACTCATATGTGACATGGCACCTATGTTACTCCGACTCTTCTAATTTCCTCGCGTACCCGTGTCTGACACTGGACACTCGGACATGGGTACGACACTTGGACACCTCATTTTGGACCAAAATATGCATATTTTTCAATAAAATAGCCGAGTCCAACATTTGGACACATACCCGTGTCGGATACTTCTAAACGAGTCCGAGTAACAAAGGTGACATCTTTTATGGGTTGGAGTCGTACTGACGTCTTCACACGATCAATCAAGGAAAAGCAAAACAGACAAGAACCCAAATGAGAAAAGAGAAGGAAGTTACCAGGGAAACAACAGTAAAAAAGGCATAGCCTGAAGAAAGAGTGAAAAACATTCCACCATTCAACTGAGCTAACTCGTTGAACTCGTCCCTCTTTGCCATTGATTGATTCTATCTTCTTCCTTAACTGATTAAATTATAGGGCGTATAACGATTATAACATTTCAACTGATGGAGGAGAATAAGTAGAAACAGTAGATGGTTGCTATTACGTACATTGGAGGGGAAGAATGGTAGTTCCTTGAACAAGTCACATTGTATAATACTGTATGTGACTGTCACAGTCTCAGCTAGTTCAAGAAGAAAGGATATGTGTCAACATCCACAGTTAGCTAGTTGATGAAGGAACCCTAAACTGTCAGCTAGTCTCGCTTAAGACCGCCTTAACCGAACAACATAATCATCATAACTCATAAGTAACACTAACTGAACCACCTATGAATACAAACTAAACCCTAAACCCTAAACTGTCAGCTAGTCTCGCTTAAGACCGCCTTAACCGAACAACATAATCATCATAACTCATAAGTACCACTAACTGAACCACCTATGAATACAAACTAAACCCTAAACCCTAAACCCTAAACTGTCAGCTAGTCTCGCTTAAGACCGCCTTAACCGAACAACATAATCATCATAACTCATAAGTACCACTAACTGAACCACCTAAGAATACAAACTAAACCCTAAACCCTAAACTGTCAGCTAGTCTCGCTAAAGACCGCCTTAACTGGAACAACATAATCATCATAACTCATAAGTACCACTAACTGAACCACCTATGAATACAAACAAACACCGTCTTAAGCTTAAAACGGTTTTAAATGAGATTCTGTATTACAACAAAATGGGACTATGACAATTGACAAACCAAATCCCCAACTGCAAAATCCCAACAAACACATCCAAAAAAACTGCAAAATACAGTAAAAAAAACCCAACTTTGCAAAATTCACATGGAATAAAACCCAGAAAATTGCTACCTACATTCAAAAAAACATAAATTTGCAGAATTCCCACACAACAAAACCCTAACAATTGCTAAATTGAAAACGACAAAAAAAAAAAACAAATTTGCAAAATTGCCAGAGTTTAGTCTTGTACACCAATGTGGGTGATATTTGACCCGTATTAAGTCTAGGACGGATAGTGCCATCTTAAGCGAGACTAGCTGAGCAGCAAAACCCAAAAAAATGTTCTAATTCAAACAATTATTAATCAATGGAACTGAAACAAAACAAAATAACATTAAAACAAATAATATGAACCTTGAGATGAAGAGTACCACCACCAAATTGAGAACCAAGCTGTATTTTCATAAAAGCAAGCTCCTTTCCAACTTAAGGTTGTGTTTGCCATGTTAATGGTGGATGAAGTCATGAAGAGTTGAGGAAGATTGAAGAACAAGGGTAGATGATGAATGAATGAATGATGATTTTGGAAGTTCGGAGTTCTGTTTTGTTTGTCTTAGACCATCCCCAAGTAAGGTGGATGAGGAGGTCAATAGATAGTTGGGTCAAGTTAATTAAGTATTAGTTACTCAATTAGCATGACCCATTACAAAATAAAATAGGGTCAATTTGTGACCTTTTCTCTTGGTATTGAGTTATTGACCCATCTTTCCACCTAGTAGTTGTTTTATTCTCATTGGTTGAGAAATGTGAAGGGTCCAAAAGTGTAACAATGGTAATGGTTAAAGTAGGAGAGATGGAATTTTAGTGGGGTAGAAAATGTGGGAAAACGATTAAAAATGTTAAAAAGTAAAAAATGATTGAGTTGATGACCTAGGTGGTGACCTTCTGCTTGGGAGGGTACAAATGGGTCAAGATAAATAAAGTGTAATTAAGAGTAAAAATATGTATTGACCTAATTAGGGTGACACTTGCTTGGGGATGGTCTTAGGTAGTGATTGTCTTTGAGTATATTTCGAGGCGATTAAATGCGTGTTTGGATTGGATATAGTCGGAATCGATGCGATTGTCCTCCCGTATGGGTTGACGGGTTTGGATTAGTTAGGGATTCGGATTAATGTAATCGGTAGTGAAGTTAATGAGTAAAGACAGTTATGATTTTAAACTATTAACGGTTTAGATTTAACTTTTTATCGCTGTGGCCTAGGTAGCTGATAACTCGATATTTTACCGTCTTTTTTACCCACATTTAGTCTCTTATGTAGTCTAATTTATTATCCGAGTTAGCCTTATTTGCCAATTTTATTGTTAAATAATATATTAGTCGATTAGTTTTAAATAATGTTTTTTCGTATTATTTGTTAGTGTTTTGGTACTATTTCGTCTTTTTATTTTATAGGTACCGGTTTAAATATAATGTGTGGAAAAGAAAGACGAGAAGAATAGTTAGTAAGATAATTACTTATAATTTTCAGTCGGACCGCTATCAAGACTCGAACCCGCATAAACTCGTTTGATTTATATTTGGTGGCCACTTGGGTTAACTCAAGTGACCCAATCATTTGGGCTGTAATGTGTGAGTATGGCCCAGCAAATGAAGAGGAGGGGAGTCACGTGGGGGTAGAAAAAAAGAGCAAGCAAGAAGGCTGCCAGGGGAATTTTTAAAAGGAGAGTAGTGCTGGGCAGAGCGCAGGGGAGACGCAAGAGGCGAGAACAGTCCCAACTTTCATATTTTATTTTAGGGTTCTTCTTTTATTTTCTCCCAAATTTTCTCTCTTAAAATTAGTATAGGAGTAGATTAATTAGTGTCAAGTTTTAATCTTATGGGTATGTAAGACAATCTACATTATTTATGCAATTCCCTCTCATCTATTGGTATCAATTTCTCATCCTTACTCTTTCTTATTGTTTTTTAATTATGTCTTGTTGTTTTGATAATTTTAATCTTTAATTAGTTAATATTTTAGTCTTTAATTATTGTTCTTAGCATCATGTTTAGTATAATTGTCACTTGTTTTATGTTAGATTAGTATGAATAGTGAGTAATACTCACTAGGGTTCGATTAATTCCTAGCATGCCAAGTTTACTTGATTGAATTCCGTAATTAACTAGCTGTTGGGTGAGTAGTTGGGGTTAAGTAAGGGGTTTTACTTGTTTATGTTTATTTGGAATTGTTGTTGACTTTTGACCCTTGACCGTCGACGGGAGTTGGCTAGGTTGGGAGTTGGCTCACCTCACTTGGACTAATTTGTCGTCTTGAGTTGAACCCGAGAGGGAGAACTTAAGAGGGGTGCCCTTAATTTTCGGTTTGAAATCGACCCTTGATGACCGGGAAGATAACATGGGCTTATTATTGACCTTAGCTTAGAATAAGGGATTCCGACTTATGAACCCGAGAGGGAGGTAGGTTGGGGTTGCTAGTGTCCAAACGCGAACCCGGGAGGGAGGTGTTTGGTGAATTAGAGGCATTTCCCCCTAACCATCACCCAATGACTTGTTAACGGGATTTATGAGTGTAAACATGGTGTGTCGGTGGAGAAAATCGGACCCTAGCCTTTCTTTTATTGTTTAGATTATTATTTATATTACTTGTTTGGTTCCTTATTAGTTTAGTAGTCTTAGTTTAATTTTATTTTAGTTTAGTTAATTAGTCTAATGTTAATCATTTTATTGATTCGCGTAGCTAACCTATAATCTAAGACAAGACTAGTACTCAAACGTGACCTCCCTGTGGATCGACCTCGACTACCCTACTACATTAGTTTAGTAGTTGAGTTTTATAAATGTTTGTTTGATCGGGGGAGGGCGACAAACCCCGCTATCAGTAGCACCAAAATCGGACACGGATACGTACATGACACGGATATGGGACACGGCATGCCATGAAATTTAGGACACGGGACACATTATTTAAATTTAATAAAATATACATTTTATAGTTATAAATGTTTGGTTTTATTTTCGTAAAACTATTTGATATTAATTTTAAATAAGTGAACGTAAAACTTGCCCTTGCTAATAACTCATTTTCATTTCTCATCCGAACCAATATTCTAATTAATCTCTTTCAATAGCGCATTTCTGGTCGGAATAACATCATTCACCGCAAATAATAACCAAATACCGTGAACACGCGATGGACACGACTCAAATACCACGGACACGCGTCGAACACGTGCCCAAATAATGTAGAAAGTTAGACACGGTTGTTTAGGTGTCCGACTCATTTCGACGTGTGTCCGTGGAGTGTCAGTATCGGACACGGCACAACTCATTACGAGAAGTGTCCGTACTACCTAAGCTGTGGCGTTGTGGTTTACTAAGGAAAAAATGATTAATTATAATATTGTATTCCTTAAGGAAAATAGAAGGCGAGGAAAATGAGAGAATTTTATTCCGATGTTAATAGTTGATGTATTGTCAATCCCAAAATGTGAGGATGTTCTTGCTCGTCTGCGAGTGTTAGACAAGACACGGTATTATAGTATTCTATAGTCTATACGGTTATTTTTAGGCGAAATTTTGAATTTCTTTGTCTAATCACGTAGGAATATCCGAATGTTGAATACGCGATGCGTAATTAGAGTGAAGTGTTGAAATAACGTAAATTACTCGAACTTTTTATTAGAACCCAAAGATGAAATAAGCTTTTTACAATCAATTCATCCATCCTAAAATATTCCAAACACCTTCACATCAAACCAGGGAAAGAAGCACAGAACCAGTGCCACCGGACAACCCGGACAATGAAGTTCCAACCCGTTTTAGTATCTCGTGCTCAGTGGATGGACGGTTCAGAGCTCATACGGTTTTTGGGGGCAGTTTTCGAAGAACAAAGAGGATAATCGCGCAAGGCAGTATTTCGACTAGCTGTTGTTCCATCAGAAAACAGGCATAGAAAATCATCAGAATTGTTAATAATACAGGAGCTAAATTCTGTCAGTACTCAGTACATAATTATTGATGATTAGTCGATTACCATGTAGTAAATCAGATCGAAAGTTGTTGGGTGATCCAAAACATTGAGAGATGCATCGGTGTTGAAGGCAGACACTGCAGCCTGTGATTACATATCAGGGAATATCGACAGTAACCTCGTGTAAATACTACTAGCAGAAGTTCGAACTTACTGTAATGCTGCGAATCAGAAAAGACGCGAAACAGACTACTGCAACTGATTTCACCTGCAGTAATGTGGATTGAAAGCTTAAATTTAATTTTCCGCAAACACAGTACACAAAACTCATTTCTAAATGCAGCTTCTATAACTGCGCTGCTGCGCGTTAAGCTGTAAATATTTTACCCGATGCATTTTTAAACTATGGTGCTCTGAATGCATATACAAATTTGATCAAGCATTAAGACAAGTATCATAGCGACTCAACTGTCGTCTGCTATGCTGAAATTTCTCCCGAGATCTAAATAATCAAAGCGCTAATGATTGTTTTTCAACGACAGAGTCACAGAGACATAAACATCATCAATCACAGAGATATCGGAACAGTCCTTTAGATGTCGAAACAACAGTACAACCCACAAGAAAAATAGTTTCTTCAGCATCAAAACCACGGGAAACCAGATTTCAGAAGAAAGACACAAACCTCGTGAAGTTTTTCTTGTCGTCCCTTGGATTCAACCGGGAAGTTGAACAGCATCATATATAACCTGTAAGTAGAGCAGTAAAAATTTAACATTCCTGAGAAAGTACTTTCCTTGCTTCACCTGCATAGACCGCGATTACTATAGTCAAGAAAGTAGTTTACCTTACCCCGAACAGCAGGAACCCAGATGCTGCAATAATCGACACCACTTGAAAAAAAAAGAGTCACATAAAGGAAATAAAGCGATTTCATGGACAGCAGAAATAATAAGATAGCTAACCTGCAATGAATACTTGATCCATGGATCGAACAAAAATGTTGTCATACAGCCATAGAGATATCCACAGTAAAACCTGTCAAGTTAAACTATCTTAGCACAGAGATGTGAAACATTTACGTGTCTGTATTTATCGGATCATCATGATTCATGAAGAACAGCAGCTGACTGTCTGGCTGTAAACCGTACCCATGAGTCTAATGCAGATCAACCACAGATATCGCCATATATAGTCCGCGTTAGATGATTATAGACCTTTATTACGGCAGTTGTCAAAGTAATACCACTATACCAGTTCTAAAGAATGTTTCCGTTGTGCATATGCAGAATAAATCCATGGTAGACCTTGAAGCTTGCAGAAATGCAGGAGTTGAGAGGTCTCAGGTTCGACTACAAGCTGGGGGGGCGATGACTACTTGGCCACTGCAGCCCCTAAAGGGGTGGCTTACATGGTCCATGTGGTGGTGCGGGAATGCATGGGCCCGGGGGGATTCAACCCCCTCGTCATCCAAAAAAAAATCCATGGTAGACGAGAAATCTCTCATACAAAAGAAAGAAGAACGAAAAGGAAAACCAGACTGACCTGAATAACATATATTACACAATTAGCTGAATTATACCAAGCTTTCAGGTAATCAGTCGGAAAACCTTTAGCCTGCTCGTCAATAAAATTCAGACAGCATCAGTGTCAGACATAGCCTGCAGATGCACGGCTAAGAATGCTGGTGTAGAACATTATTTCTGCCGAAATACTCAATCTAGGAACCCGAATTGTTACCTGATACCATATCTCAGCCCAGAAGACAACCAACTGTGTGTAAGTGCTGAAGAATAACAGCCCAGGGAGGTCCACTAGCACCGATGATAACACCTGTTCAAAGCATTACATAAGATTTAAAAACATCCGTTGTAAATATGTGCAGCGCTGCAGCGTGAGTTTACACAACACCGTCTTTTTTACCATGAATGAAGAGCAAACAGCAACGACTGCAAGTCTGCAACGGAAAAACTATTTCTAAGAGAGGTTAGGTTACCTTAGGTTTTAATAAAACAACAAACATATGGAAGCCGAAAACAGCTGCATGAACTGCAATTACACAATGCATCTTCTTAGAACAGAAATAAAAAGAAGCAAAAAAACGATGTAACCGAGCAAGAGGGACAGTTTCTCAGGTACCTCCATTAAAAAAAGTATTCATGAGAACGAAAACTTTCTGTGTACTCCATTGGTATTGATGCAATCTCGAGTTAATCCTCATAAATTGAATCTGCCATAAAGCAACTATTTCAACCCCCAAGATGACAACTTTCTTAGAATTCATCGACTTCATATCGAACATCTTTTACGGGCTGGAGTCGTCTTGACGTCTTCACACGATCAGTCAAGGAAAAACAAAACAGAAAAGAACCCGAAAGAGAAAACAGAAGGAAGCTAAGTTACCACTTACCAGGGAGACAACAGTCAAAAAGGCATAGGCTGCAGAAAGAGTGAAAAACATTCCACCATGCAACGGAGCTGATTCGTTGAGCTCGTCTCCCTCCGACATTGCTTGATTATATCTGGCTTAACTGATTAAGTTATATGCAGTATGACGATTATAATATTTCAACTGAGGAAGAAGACCAAGTAAGCAGAGATAGTAGGTGGTTGCCATGACGTACGTTGGAGACGAAAGAATGGTAGTTCCTTGAATAAGTCCTGATTCAAATGTTTTTTGCGCTAACATGGTTTGGTACCGAGTAAATGTTAAACACGTGACATACAAATAAAGTGAAGTGTTGAAGTAACATAGATTACATAACAGTTTCTTAGTCGATATTGAAAGAAGCTTTTGCAGTAAAATTATCCTTCAAAAGATAGGAATACAGGAACACAGAACCAAATAGGCCACACGACGACCCAGATAATGAAATTCCAACCCGTTTTAGTATCTCGTGCTCCGTGGATGGATGGTTCCGAGCTCATACATTTTTTGGAGGCAGTTTTCGATGAACAAAGAGAACAATCGCGCAAGGCAGTATTTCAACTAGCTGTCATTCCATCAAGAAACAGGCATAGAAAATCATCAGAAATGTTGATAATGCAGGAGCTAAATTTTGTTAGTAGATGCTTACCATGTAGTATATCAGATCGAAAGTCGTTAAGTGATCCAAAACTTTGAGAGATGCATCGGCATTGAAGGCAGACGTTGCAGCCTGTGATTACATATCAGGGAATATCGACAATAACCTCGTGTAAATACTACTAGCAGAAGTTAGAACTTACTGTAATGCTGCGAATCAGAAAAGACGCGAAACAGATTGCTGCAACTGATTTCACCTGCATTAATGTGGATTCAAAGCTTAAATCTTATTAGTTTCTTCAGATCATATAATTCATACTAAGTCAGGATCAAAAGCCGTGTGAGACCCGGGAATGTATATTTTGTGATCATTTTCTGAAGAGGATTTCAGAAGAAAGTGACAAACCTCGTAGAGTTTCTGTTGTCGTCCCTTGGATTTAACTGGGAAGTTGAACAGCATCATATATAACCTGTAAGTAGAGCAATAAAATTAACATTCCTGAGAAATTACTCTTTTTTCTACACCTGCACAGACCGCGATTACTATAGTCAAGAAGATAGTTTACCTTCCCCCGAACAGCAGGAACCCAGATGCTGCAATAATCGACACCACTGGGGAAAAAAAGAACATGTAACATAAAGGAAACACAATGATTTTATGGACGAATTTAGACAGAAATAGCGGCTTTTGCAGAAAATAATAAGATAGCTAACCTGCAGTGAATACTTGACTCATGGATCGAACAAAACTGTTGTCATACAGCCATAGAGATATCCACAATAAAACCTGTCAAGTTAAACTGTCTTAGCAAAGAGATGTGAGACATTTATGCATATGTATTATCGGATCACATGGAGTACAGTGGAGATTAATGAGCAAACCCTTTCCCCTGTCCCTCTGACACTAATCATCATGATTCATGAAGAACAGCAGCTGACTGTCTGACTGTAAACCGTAAGCACGAGTCTAATGCAGATCAACCACAGATATTGCCATAAATAGTCCGCGTTAGACTGTAGGCCTTTATTACGGCAGTTGTCAGAGTAATACCACTATATCAGTTCTAAAGAATGTTTCCTTTTAATAGGAATATTAATAATAGTTGAGCCTCAACCATTACCTTAAGGCTCGAACCCTGGCAACCTCAAAACCCCTCAAAAACTCACGAAGTAGAAACTCAAAACACGGTATGGGAGAGCCTGTGCAAACTAACCACTCTTCAAGCCCAATGGGCATTTGAGTGAGGGAGCGTAATAGAAATATTAATAATAGTTGGGCCTCAACCATCACTTTAAGGTTTTGGTTGAGATGGTTCATCTATCACCGTTGTGCATATGCAGACTAAATCCATGGTAGACGAGAAATCTCCCATATAAAAGAAAGAAGAACGAAAAGGAAAACCAAACTGACCTGAATAGCATATATTACACAATTAGCTGAAATATAGCAAGTCCCCAACCTATCTGCCGGATAACCATTAGCCTGCTTGTCGATAAAATTCAGGCAGCGTTAGTGTCACTGTCAGGCATATGATTTGAAATCACATCAAATGCTGCCAGCATTCAGCAATCTACTGCATCGGAAACTAACAAAGCAAGACATCAACTGCAGAGAATCCTGGTTCAGAACTTTAATTCAGTCGAATTGTCGAAATTTAAGAACTCGAATTGTTACCCGATACCATATCTCAGCCCAGAAGACAACCAACAGTGTATAAGTGCTGAAGAATAACAGCCCAGGGACGTCCACTAGCACCGATGTTAACACCTGTTCGAAGCATTACACAAGATTTGAAAACATTAGTTGTAAATATAACCAGCACTGCAACTTAGGTTTCTAAGAATGCTTACCTTAGGTTTTAAACTAACAGCAAACGTGTGGAAGCCGAAAACAGCTGCACGAACTGCAATTGTGCAAAGCATCCGTCTTAGGAGCACAGAAATAAAAAGACGCAAGAAGACGACATAACTGAGCAAGAGGGACAGTTCTCAGTTACCTCCGTTAACAAAAATATTCACGAGAACGAAAACCTTCAGTGTACTCCATCCGTGTTGACGCAATCTCAATTGAATAATTATAAATTGATTCTGTCATGAAGCAACTATTTCAAGGTTTTCAATCCCAACATTCATAAACTTCATTGACTACAGTGTTATTTCAGTATCTGTGTAACATTCATGCTAATTCTGCACAACACTATGCTGGTTTTACAATGGATGTGACGAAGATTTCAGTCAATCAAGCAAAGCGGACAAAAACCCGAAAGAGGAAAAGAAAAGGGAGTTACTCAGTTACCAGGGAAACAGCAGTTAAAAGGGCATAGGCTGCAGATAGAGTAAAAAACATTCCATCATGCAACTGAGCTGATTCGTTGAACTCGTCCCACTTCGCCATTGATTGATTAATTATCTTGACATCAAAGTGTAACACCCACTAATTCACCAGATGATTATCTTGATTAATTAAATATTACTCCCTATGATGATTAAAATAAGTCGTGTGATCGAGGAGAATGAGTAGACCAGCAGAGGCCTGCCATGACATTGGACAGGAAAGAATGGTAGTTCCTTGAACAAGTCCTGATTCAAATGGATTTTACGCCGAAATGGTTTCATACCAACAACAGTCATGAGGTAGGTAATATACAAGTTACTGTCAATGTCGATTAGTTTAGCTGGTATACTTGTATCCGAGTTCAAATTCAGTAAGCAGTAAACAGGGAAATCGAGTATACCACAACACAATAACAACGACAAAGCCCTAGTCCTATAATAATTTAGGTCGGCTAACATGAATCAAAGCTTGAAACCGTCAATACAGGAATTGCACGTGCTTTTAGACATGGTGTCGGAATGTTGGTTATTTTTGGGCAAAGTTTTGAATTTCTATATCAAAAAACGAAGTTTCCACAGTGTCGTATCATGTAGGAATATCCGAATGTTGGACACGTGATTACATAAAAATTATTTATCAAAATTGAATGAAGCTGTTTACAGTGAAGTGATCCATCGAAAGTATGAATACAATCAATCCATCGATTCTCAAACTCCACACCCAAAACAGATGGAACCAAATAGGACAGCGGATCTTCAAATGCTACCTGACGAGTGACAATGCATATGACACGCTCCCTGGATAGCGAAGTTCTGACCTGTTGGTTTCGAGCTCAGTCCCTTTTTGGAGGCAGCTTCCGAAGAATAAAGAGGACAAGCGCGCATGGCAGGATCTCAACTAACTGTTGTTCCAACACAAAAGGGAGTTGTTAAATGTTAACAATTAGTGAACTGAATTCTTGTTACCAGATGATTAGTTGATGATTACCATGTAATAAACCAGATCGAAAGCTGTTGCGTGATCCAAAACTGTGAGAGATGCATCAGCATTATAGGCAGACTTTGCAGCCTGCGATCACATATTACAGATTATTAGGGAATAGAGTTGCGAGTTGAATCAACTACAGAAAACCCGAAAACAAAAACCTCAAAAATCAGAACTTACTGTAATGCAGCGAATGAGAAAAGACACGACACAGATTGCTGTAACTGATCGCACCTGCATTAATCTGGCAATTTAATAACCAACACAAAATTTTGTATCTTCAAAGGGCGTTTGATTGTTTTCCGTTTCATCAGATGCATTTCTACACAATGATGTTTCGAATCCAAAGTGCATTGACAAAGAAACAAGCAATAAGATTACTTTTGTCGCAACTTAAGCGCTCTGCAGGAAATTTTCCCCTAAAACCCGAGTAATCAAGGGGGTGGGAATAGTTCCGTTTCATAAGGTTCATATTGGACGTACGCTCCTTCAGATGTCAAAAGAACAAGAACTATGTGTAACCCGGGAATGTATATATTTAGTGAACAATTTGTGAAGAGTTTTTCAGAAGAAAGAGACGAACCTCGTGAAGTTTCTTTTGTCGTCCTTTGGATTCAATCGGGAAGCGCATCAGCATTAGACATAACCTGTAAGCAGAACAGTAAAACTTATCACCCTCTAGATATTACTTCCTCTTTGTAAAAACAGTAAGATTACCGTCAAGAAAATAGTTTACCTTCCCCCGTACAGCAGGAACCCAGATGCTGCAATAACAGACGTCACTGGAAAAAAAAGCATTTTAACTTAATCGGAACTCATTCATGGACGGATTTAGACTGAAATAGCAGCAATTGCAAAAACAATAAGATTACTAACCTGCAGTGAATACTTGGCTTACGGATCCAACAAAACTGTTGTCATACAGCCCTTGAGATATCCATATTAATACCTGTCATGTAAGAAACTACGTTAGCGCAGCAATGTGAAACATTTTCAAGTACGTATTTACAGCAGAGTACAGTCGACACGAGAAACGACTTTTAGCAGCAGCGCTTTCAAGTCCGCTACTTTCAGTAGGTCGACCAGAGTGTAATAATCAAACAGCAGGCTGAATCCGCTGAAGTAGCGCATTTTGAATCAACTTGTTTGTTTCATCTCAATTCCCGAAGGATTTTCTTTCCATAAAGTATCCTGATGTCAATACAAGCGCGATGAAGGCAGTAACAGGACTGAACGAATCATATAAGTATACAACAGATCGGACCCTCATTTTGTTGTTTTTCATGGGTTTATGCTTACGATTTCTCAAGGATTTTCTACAATCACTCAAGAAATCTCCCTTCCCCACATAAAAGAAAGAAGAACGAAACGGAAAACCAAACTGACCTGAATAAGATATATCACACAATTAACTGAAATATACCAGGCCTTCAATGTATCTGTAGGTTGATCTCTAGCCTGCTCGTCAATAAGTTTAGCCAGCATCAGTATCAGGCATATGCCAGCAATGCAGTTGGTTATCAGTATCGGAAACTAACAAGCAAGACATAAACTGCAAATGCACTTTTAAGAATGGTGTGCCGAAATTCAAGTGTTTAACAGATTCAGATCCGCTATATTTACCCCATAATATATATCAGACCAGAAGAGAACTAGCAGTGTATAAGTGCTAAAGAATAACAGTCCGGGGAGGTCCAGTAGCACCGATGTTAACACCTGTTCATAGCATTACATAAGTACAGCATGAAGAAGTTAGCATTAAGTTGTAAACAAAACAATCGAGTTAAGGATTTCTGCAACGCAGTCTTTTTTAATACGTAAACCTTCAGATTATGTTACATGCCAGGAAGGAAGAGCAGAAAACAAGTTGTAAGAGAACTTACCTTAGATTTTAAAACAGCAAAAATGTGGTAGCCAAAACCAGCAGCGCGAACTGCAATTATACAAAGCATATGTCTTAGGAACACAGAAATAAAAAGAAGCAAGAAACCGATGTAACCGAGCAAGAGGGATAGTTCTCAGTGACCTGCATTAACCAAAATATTCATCAGAATGAAAGTCTTCTGTGTATTCCATCCGAGTGGACGCGATCTTGATTGAACCCGTATAAATTGAATCTGACATGAAGCAATATTTCAACCCAAACATTCATAAAATTCATCTACATATCAAACTACAAGTTCTAAGGACTAGGCTAAGCTGTGTGAGCGACTAGTCTGAAATTACAAAAAGAACGAGAATTTATAAGTAAGTCGCTATCTGACAGTGACTTGCCACTGTACTCCAAACCCATTTCATGTAAATAGTTTGAAACGGGCACCATTTCTATAGTTAGTTTGGGTTTAAACCTCGTTTTAAGTAAAAAAAAATCAAACTTCTAACAACAACATGACCCCGGTGTCTTAACAGCTCCCAAAAATTGCGAGTAAGGGGATCGGATATACGCAGACTTTCAAAAGACCAAGATGAAAATTGCATATAATCTTCCAAATAAATCACAATCAATCAAGCAAAAGTAAAACAAACAAAAACCCAAAAGAGAAAAAGAGAAGGATGTTACAAGGGAAACAGCAGTTAAAAGGGCATATGCTGCAAAAAGAGTGAAAAAGATTCCACCATGCAACGGAGTCGACTCGTTGAACTCGTCCCATTTCGCCATTGATTAATACCTTGATATCAACGTGTAAACACCTTGAGTTAATTATAAGAGTATGATAGAGGATAATCAGTAGAAAACTAGACATACAGGCTGGCCATGATGATGGAATGGACAGAATGCCATTTCCTGACAATGCCAGCGCAGTGTATCCTTCTGAATCTCTGATCATGAGGCAGGTGATACGTGTTTCGGTAGATGTCGGTTAGTTCGGCTGGTACTCGTCTGAATTTGAATTCTTTCAACATTTGTTGTAGTAGTAATTTCATTTCACTTAAAAAGATAACTTAGACCCGTCTCACAATAACACGAGTACACGACTATATACAAGAAAGTCGGAAGTGAAAATCAGATGTCGTTACTTTCTTCAACTCAAAGCACATGAACATGCTGTATGCACTTCCGGATAGAGAAACACAGTAAAGCGATAAAAGTAGAAAATTATGATCAAAACAACGGAGATCTAAAATTGCTACTCGTAAAAACCATTAACAAACACGTACTTCAATGTAAAATATAGACTATCATCTTGCCATCGCATGAGCACGAGGAGAAGATACATGTAAGGAAATCGAGTATACGACAAACCCTAGTCCTATAATGGTTTAAGTTGGCTAACATGAATCAGAGCTTGAAACCGACATAATACATGAATTGAGTGTCATTTTCAAAATTGAATGTCGTTCTTTACATTTGGGTGATCCGGAGGACAGGACTACGGCTTAAATAACCATGTCTCTAACCTCCGACACACCTCAACAAATTCTACTAGTAGTATTAAGTGGGCCCAAGAAAATGGCTACAGGTACTCTCGAGATAGAGAACACGCCTGGAGTTTCGGATCTTGTGAAGCTATCTGTGAGCCAGGATGAACAGATTGGATGGTACAGAGCTCACGCACAAGTGCTCAGTGGATTGGATGGTACAGAGCTGAAACTCGCTTTGGGGGAACCTTCCGGAGAATAAAGAGGACAAGCGCGGAAGGCAGTATCTCAACTAACTGTTGTCACAGAACAAAAATGTAAAGAATTGATTAACTAAATTCTCGTCAAATAGATGCTTTGAGAAGATTACCGTGTAGTATATCAGATCGAGGATTGGGTGATCCAAAACTCTGAGAGATAAGTCAGCATCAAAGGCAGACAGTGCAACCTGTGATCATCAGATACAGGGGATGTGAAGTGATGAGAACGGCTTCAAGCATGATCTGTTAACTAGAATACTAGATAGAAGAACCACAACGAGGATTATATCAATGTACTAGGTAGCACTAAAACGGACACGGACACGGACACGGGATCCCATGAAATTTAGGACATGGGACACGGCATTTAAATATAATAAAATATATATTTTATGGTTATAAATAACGTATAATTTTATTTTTATTATGTATTTGAAGCTAAATCTAAACAAGTAAAGGTACAATTCGACCTTTATTATAACTAATTCTAATTTTTCCACCCAAATTCATCTTTTACTCGATTTTTTTTAAAATTTTATTCCTCATCTAAACTATAATATGTTTAGACATGTGTTTAACGAGTGTCGGGTGTCCGAGTGTCGGACACGGTGTCGGACACGGTGTCGGACACGGGACGGCTAATTAGGAGAAGTGTCCGTGCTACCTAGTCAATGTATAGTCTGAGATTATCGAGATGCTACAGAAAACAATGCGAAGTTGGAAGGAAAAGCTGAGCTCAATGGACAAGTGTATCCGTTCGTCTTTTACAACCAGAATGTGATGCATTGTTGTGGCCTAGATTTAATACCATGTCATGCCCTACAGATTATCTTTCCTGCAGAGCAGTACTCCTAGAACACGGATTCAGCAAGCTCGACATGGTTTCATACCACATTAAATACTATTAGCGGAGAAAGTATCTATGCAGAGCAGCAAAGTTCTCAGAAGACAACTTACCATGAGGCAGCGAATGAGAAAACAGACGAAACAGACTCCTGTAATTGATCCCACCTGTATAACACGAGAGTTTAAAAACCAACGCTAAATTTAATATTTCTTGAAGTATAAATTTTTTTAATTGTTCTCATTTCACCCCGACACCAGATACCGTGTTGCATAATATGTTTTTCCACCCAAACTCATCTTTTAATCGATCTTTTTTAAAATTTTATTCCAGGTCCAAACTATAATATGTTTAGCCATGTGTCCAACGAGTGTCGGGTGTCCGAGTGTCGGACACGGTGTCGGATACGGGGCGACTAATTAGGAGAAGTGTCCGTGCTACCTTGGGGGTAGAATATTTCATGATCACTAAGTTAAGATGTCATTAAAAGAAGAGACTAACCTCGTGAAGTTTCTTTCGTCGTCCCTTAGATTCAATTGGGAAGCGCCTTAGCATAAAAAATAATCTGTAAGCAGAACAGCAAATATGATCATTGATCACCGTATCCAAATTATTTCGTTTTCACAGCAGTACAGCTTTGATAGTGAGCAGACGGGTTTACCTTCCCCCGAACAACAGGAACCCAAGTGCTGCAATAAACGACACCACTGCAAAGAATAAAGAACACACAGCATAGTGTAAACCAGAATGCTTTCATGGACAAAGTTAAATGGCCGGGAATATTGGGTTTTGCTAAACAATACGATAACTAACCTGCAATGAATACTTGGCTCATGGATCCAACAAAACTGTTGTTATACAGCCATAGATATATCCATATTAAAGCCTGCCATAAGAACCTTCCTTAGCATAGTAATATGGAACATTGAAACATCTACATGTACGTCCCTTGGGCATCCATCGCTATGAAGAATAGCAGATGACCGTAACCAACACTGCCCCCTAAACAGATAAGCCAAACACGGAAAAAGACTTTTTGCAACAGACTGCTTTTAAGTCCCTCCCACCACCACAAGAATAGCCAAACAAGAGGCTGAAGAAATGCATCTAAAATCGAACATTTATTTTCATCTCAAATCCCAAGGGATCTAATTTACCTAGACTAACCTTAAGGTGATGGTTGAGGCCCAACTATTATTAATATTCCTAGCTCCCCCATACCGTGTGCGGGTTTCTACTTCGTGAGTTTTCGAGGGGTTTTGAGGTTGCCAGGATTCGAACCCGTGACCTTCGGTCACACTGGCTCTAATACCATGATAGATTGACATCTCAACCAAAACCTTAAGGTGATGGTTGAGGCCCAACTATTATTAATATTCCTATTAACAAGTACTCAGACAACTTCTAATTTAGTAGAAATACTTTGTTAATCTGGAGATATTGATAAAAACATCCTCTGAAAAAAGAAGGTTCACAATTTATTTTTGTACTGGTGTACTCGTGCATATGCAAATATAACGCGGACCAACTCCGTGCATTGACAGATAATCTCCCCACATAAAAAAACCATGAACAAGAAGGAAAACCAAACTGACCTGAATAACATATATTACACAATTAACAGAGATATACCAAGCCCTCAGCTTATCTGTCGGAAGACTTCTAGCCTGCTCGTCAATAAAATTCAGGCAGCATCAGTATCAGGCATAGAATTTAAAATCACATCAATTTATTAGAAATTGGCCCCTTGAACCATGTAAGCTAAAGACTTGGACGTAAACATGACCATCGACACGTAACAACAGCCTCAAGGGTAAATGAACAGCTTAAGGTTACAGATATGAAAACGGCAGAAATGCGAAAATGCTGCCAGCAATGCAGTTGGAGGCTAACAGATCTAAAACCCCATATTTACCTGATAATATATTTCAGCCCAGAAGAGGACCAACAGTGTATACGTGGTAAAGAATAACAGCCCGGGGAGGTCCAGTAACACCAAGGTTAACACCTGTTCAAAGCATTGCATCAAGTCGATAATGAATATTTGAACAGGAAGAAACCAACATAAGGATTTTCTAGTACGGAGTACATAAAATCTCTAAATTACATAAACTACTAATAATGAAGAGCAGAAAGCGACAACTAAAAAGGAAAAAGAACTATAAGCAGCCATGTCAAGCTCACTAGGCAAGCTACTTGATCACAAATAAGGCCATTTTATGTATAGCCACTATGTTACCTGGACTCATTTAGAAGTATCCGAGACGGGTGCGTGTCCAAGTGTCGGACTCGGCTATTTTTTGAAAAATATGCAAATTTTGGTCTAAAATGAGGTGTTCAAGTGTCATACCCATGTCCGAATGTCGAGTGTCGGACACGGGTACGTGAGGAAATTAGAAGAGTCGGAGTAACATAGCTTATAGGTAGCATTTTAGCAACATAAGGTTCCGCTACTTCCCTAGTAATTATTAGTCATACAAATCGACAAGTCTTGCAAGTTGCAACCGCAGATTGAGCTTAGAGCCTTACTAAATACAAGAGAACTCTTCACCCCTCTCCAAGCTATGCCGAACATTGTATGGCTAGTTTGGCTAAGACCAATTTTACAACGTGTTCTAAGCACAAGCTGTAACTGTAATTATATGAAGGATAAACTGGAGCATCTTAATGAATAGAAATAAAGTTGCGAAAATAAGATAGGTTACCTTGGGTTTCAAAATAAAAACATACATGTGGAAGCCAAAAATAGCTGCACGCACTGTAGTCATACAAAGCCTCAAGTCTTAGAAACGGGAAATACAAAAACAGAGAAATATACATAATAACTAAGAAAGAACGGCTTTTCTCAGTCACCTCCATTAACAATAAAGTTCATGAGATGAAAAACCTTCTGTGTAGTCCAACCATACTGAGGCACTCTCAATTGAATCCGTATAAGTTGAATCTGCGCGTAAAACAACTATGTCAACCCCAGAATATAAAATTCAGGACTTCATATCAAATTTGGCATTAAAACAAAAACCAAAAAAAGAGTAAACAAGCTATACAGGATTGAAAATGGCTGCTCAAAGTAAGATTAAACTACTCTAAAAAATGTTACTGATGAGTATACTAGCCATCAAACCCAGAGAACGGTCATATACCCTTTTTCTTCGATAACAATGCAATCAACTCTATAAGCATAAAAGTACAATCTTTAGCCGCAAAACTTTAGATTAAAGATCTGTTCTTTTTGACAGAGCTAAAACATATTGACAGGAACTGAATTCTGTTGAATAAGAACTAAATTAGCCATCTATAACCCTTTAAAACACACTCAATATCAGAATCATATGCAAGAATTACACAATGTCCATCCAGTGAAAGATGAATTGCTACAATTGACTTTATACGACCAAAATGACTGTTCAAAATTCTTGGGTTTGTTAATAAGAACCGAAACAGGAACCATCATTGTGGTTGCTCAGCTCACTTGCTAAGCTGAAGCAGCTGAAGTCCAAAGATTCAACCATTTTTCGAAAAAACAACATGCCTAAACTATAAGATGACACTCCAACTAATCCTGCATAATCGTATGATTCCTATGCAAATATTACCACAACTGCGAAAAAAGAATTCAACTTTATCCATCATCAATTAACAAGGTCAAAACCCCAGAAAAATTTCAACCTTTTTCCTCAATAAGAAACCATACATCAACTCAAATTACCACAAAAGCAACACCTAGGGTGTTACAAAACCCGATAACATATTTTATACAATCAAATGAAACCGATAAACTAACAAACACTCAAATAACATCACCAACTCAATCAATCAAAAGCAAAACCAAAAAAAACCCTGTCACAACTCACAAGTTACGACAGCATTCACAACCGATTTAAATAACATTAAAAAGGAAAGGAAAAGCGGTTACGAGATGTCACAAACTTATAACCGTAACAAAGATTCCTAAACAATTTGAAGTCCAAAGATTCAACCAATTTTCAAGCAAAATTAACATTCCTAAACTATAAGATGACATTCCAACTAAACATAAATAATACTATGCAAAATTTACCACAATTGCGAAAAAGAACTCAACTTTATCAACTACCATCTAAAAAGAATCAAACCCCAGAAAAATTTCACCCTTTTTCCTCAATTACAAACCATACATCAACAAAATCACCACAAAAGCAACACCTAAGGTGTTACAAAACCCAATAAAACATATTTTGAAAAACGTATACAATCAAATGAAACCAATAAACTAAGAAAAACTCAAATTACATCACCAAATCAATCAATCAATCAAAAGCAAAACAGAAAAAACCCAGTCACAAGTTATGACAGCATTCACAACCGATTTAAATAACATTAAAAAGGACAGGGAAAGGGGGTTATGAGACGTCACAAGCTTACGACCGTGACAAGCAAAACCTGCTGAAAAACAGGAAAGAGAAGAAAGTAATTACAAGGGCAATAGCAGAAACAAGTGCATAAGCTCCAGAAAGAGTAAAAAAGATAACATCTTGCCACTGAGTTGACTCATTGATCTCATTCCACCACCCTGCCATTAACTCAGAACTTCTAAACCCACTTGAGATTAGTGCTAATCTACCCATTTACCAAGATAATTACTACACTTACTTACCTACAGTAATAAAGAGTTAATTAATTAATTATATGATTTATGGGTTTTTGAGCTTTTGGATTAAACAAGAACATTCTAAAATCAATCAACTTTATTTATAATTATTATTATAATATATACAGTGTTTATTTTGTTGGTATTAATGGTTGAGATGAAGCATATTCATTGGTTTTAGGTGGTGTGGTTCAAGTGATTAGGAGATTGGAGAGTAATTCAGTATATTACGTGGAATGCTGTACAGTTCAAAGTTTATACTACTACCACTTCCGCAATTCTAACGAGTTCAGAAAACGGTAATTTCTTTTAACAAGATTTGTGAAGAGATCGATATTGATAAAAAAGATAATGGTCTGGTTATTTCCGAGTTTAAAGAATTTTGGTTAGGTTATTTTGAATTCAGATCATTTTCGGATGTGTTATTTTAAATTTATTTGAAGGTTAATTCAGATCCGTTATTCGGGGCGCAGATTAGTATATGATGGGTAATTCAGATCGGATCATTTGAATTAAGTCGGTCTCCACTTCTATATCACCTATGAGTCCATTTTTATTCTTATGATAATGATGATAGGCCAGCACTTGGTGGTGGCGCCTAATCTCGACGTTACCTTTGTTGAATGTGATACACCATTATTATCGAGATCCTTACTTATTGCACGTGAAGGGTAGTGCAAAGATTGAGCGTCGAGTTTAGGCGTCACCCAGTGACGTTAGTAACCGCTAACTCATGTTAAAGAAAATATACTTTTTTTCTAGTAATCATCGTGTGATACCGTCTCACATTGTAGAACACCCCATTTATATAAAAATCACTCTTTTATTAGTAGAAACAAACGAGTGATTTTTTTTTGTAAGAAAAGGACCGTCTTACAATTTGAGACGGTCTTAACTAACGGCCGTGTCCATATAATAGCTTCCAACGGTCTTTCACATGGAAGTATAACAAGTATGAAGTGAAGTTGAAGCATATATCCAACATTCCAACAAATGGTCTTCCATCATATTCTCGCATAAGGCATAATAACTTCCCTACCAAACTCAAACTTGTACTCCCTCCATTCTTTTTATATCACCCCATTTCTTTATACACTCATTTTGTTTCGATTATATCTTTAGCTACATACTATTAAAAATTATAAAATTTGGATATTATTAATACTCTTATCAAGACAAATTAAAAAAGATCTCACATGAATATATTTCCGTGAACGGATTAAGAGAAAACTTACGTTGAATACTCGATTGTGAATAGTGTCTAAAAGGGGATTGTGGTGATATAAAAAGAATGGAGGGAGTACAAATATACATGTATATTCCAAAAATCGAGCGGTAATACTCATGACCCGAGTTAAAATTGCACTTATAACAATGTATATCCCGAAAAGGACTTTTTTACAGATTCTTATACATTGTCATTCTCAAGGCATTCCATCGAGTTCAATCTACATTACACAAATTCCGACTTGTTAAGACCACCCCCAAGCAAGGTCTCGCTAACTAAGTCGCGACCTAGTTTTATCTCTTAATTTCACATTATTTATCTTGACCTACTTTTACACCCCCAAGCAGAAAATCGCGACCTAGGTCACCAACCCAATTATTTTCCACTTTCCAACAACTTATGTCATCTATATGTGTGCCCAACAAATAGAATAAGGACACATGGGAGGTCACAAGGCAACCCCCTTGGGTCATGGAGTGACCTTCCTCCATTGTAGATCTCTTTAATTATCCTCCTTAATACATCATTAAGGAGACCCACCCCCTTGGTGACCTAGTTGGTGACCTTGCTTGGGGGTGGTCTAAGCGATCTCAATCTGTTCGAGTGCATCATTCTCCTTCACGGCATCCTTGCTTGCTTTTCACGATTCCTTCATGTTTTTACAGAGATACGTATATATTTTGATTGGGTGCGGAAATTAACCCAAAAGCACCCAAAAGGGGGAAATAAAACAAGGGTTCGGGTATTCATCAAATTGAGATGGATTCAGCTCCTACAACAGAGGAGATGGAAGAAACACAAGGAAACCAATATCGGCGTTTTCCATCGTCGATCATTGCAAGAGCATCCTATATTGGAAAATGGGACTTGAGTAATATAGCTAACGTCTTTCTAACATATCAAAATACGGAGAAATGAAGAGAGGAACTTGATGCTAGAACTGTTTATTTATGCTAGCAAAGTCAAGGCTAGGGCTGGAACTTGTTCTTCCCCAACCCATAGTTTTGTGGTTCTCACGAACTTAAGTAGCCGTCTGCATTATTCTTTTTTTTTTCAGTTAGAACGTTATTCTTTTTTTACATTGTACGTACAACATAATAAACTATAAACACTTCCTTATTGCAGGTATTCCTGGGAAGCTCAGCCGATAAAAAGGAGAAAAGAAGTCTTCGTTCATTTGAAAAGCTCGGATCGTCCCCTTAAGAAACCTATCATCTGTATTAGCCCTACTCTTAGTTGTTTATCTTTTTCTACTGGTGTTATAAATAAGTCTGACTCGGGAAACTCTGAACCAAGTCATAGTAAATCAATAATCAATGGACATTGGAGATAAGTTCCATTAATCAAAGTGCAACAAGGACCCCAAAATTGCGCAAACAGCTCGATTCAAACTACTTCAGAGAGCTGTGTGAATATTGCAGCTCCAGTGACCAGAGATGGAATACCGACAGGAGTAATCCCCACTGAATTACCTAGCAGTTGACGGTACATTACACCTCTTTACCTGCATATTTGCAAGTATCAGTAATGAAAATTCACTCTCAAAGTCTCCATGGATAGAATTAGTGACTCACTCGGCCGAGTGGATGTAATCACAATGGATTGCTTACCTTCAACATTACCTTGCAGGGTTTTATCGGCTGTTCGGTTTGCTATTTTGGCCGTGTTTATAGCTACAAAATCATTCAACATACTTAGTATTTCAAAGATAGATATCATTAAATCGTTCACAGAACCGGTTAGAAAGCTGTATAGATAGTGAATTAACCTTTGAATTTTCTTTTCTTGGTGGCCCTTTTCTTCTTCCTGTCCTCCTTCGTTAACTCAGCATCCTCTTTGATGTCTCCTTTACCAGCAAAGACCTCCTCAGGAGCGAGCATAGCTGCGTCTGAAACCGCCACTGGAGCTATCTGCTCATCAAAACGGTAGTAGGAACTGTAAATCCTACTCAACTAAGTATTGATCGATCATCCAAGGACATGGACCAGAAACATTATCTTATTATGCTTTTTGTCCAATAGCTTTAATATTTTTAATGACACCAATACAAAATTTCCTAGGTCTGCCACCCCACTAAATGACCCCTGAATCACAATCGTGGATAATTTATTTACTACCAGTCGGAGCAGACAGAATTTAAAAAAGACGCACTAAGCATGAGATGAGCCTCATACCTCTTCCATGGCTAAAGCTGGAACATTTGTCGGGATAGTCATGTCTTCCATAACCTGTCATGGTAATGTTGATTAAACACGCAGACCATAGACAAACGGGTTCACTTATATCTGCAGAGCGGATGAAAGCTAGGAATAAAATAAGGAAAGTATACCGGCTTGGGAGCGAAATGGAAGTGAGAAAGTGCATCCAGTTTCAAACACAGCCTTTTAAAGAGTTCGCTCGCCTGGAACAAAAAGACGGTAATGTGTGAAATCGTATGTCCAAGAAACAGCTTACATAAGGACACGTGCGCACAGAGGAAAACAGAACATCCGAATTCAGACGTGTACTGGCATGACATTTCTTGATCAGGTCTGCACTCAACTGCCTGTACTGATCAGTGCAACTCATTTTCTTATTAAAGAAGCCCCAATGAAATTGATTCAATCATTTCAGGATGGAGGCGGTATTAGGTTACATACATACTCAAAATACACTCAAGAACACTTAAAACAAGGTTGACAAATGACAACCACTTGATTTTAAGCATATAAATCTGAAGCAAATATTGCATAAAACAATCCCCCACATCGCCACCCACTCCCACCCCCACCAATTAGATAGCAAGTGAAAAGGGAGGATGCAGATATGATTAGTACATAGAGTATAAAACAAAGTGCACTACGCAAGCAGTACATAAAACTATAAAAGTACAAGGTAGTGAGATCATTATCCACATTCATCAATTTATATGAAGAAGTATGAAAGCATTATCCATATAAGAAAATTATTCGCTTTGCCTACAAAGAAACAGAAGTTACGTATAAATAATCACCTCTTTTCTCAGCCCCTCGTTATGCGATAAGGGTGCAGCAGCAAGGCCAGTCTGCTGAGCATATTCTTCCTGCAATTATGATATTTCGACAGCAATGATTCAGGTCAATCTATCAAATTGAAACTTCAGAGATAATTTCTATAAATCAAACATAACTTGATCCTGAATGTGTACTAACCTCATATATTTCAGCAAGACCCTTCTTGCTCTTATTATCATCCTGTTGATAAAAGGCAAAAGACAGGCAAAATCAAGTAGATGAAGGACAAACGGAAAAAGATAGCAAAACCAACTGGTAACGAAAATTCAGGACATCTGTATGAAAGAGGACAAACTGACCAGCTCCTTCCTTTCTTTAGGTGCAGCAGATGGCAATTTAGGAGCCCTTTGTACATCATCAAAGCGTCCCTGTGAGCATCAAGGATTTCAGTAAAAAAGCAAACTGTCATAAATCTCACAATACTATATGTGCATTCAAACTACGAAGTAAGCATAGAATACAAAAGACAAGAGGACCCTAAGAAGCATATGAACTTTAAAGTTTTATGGTCATCATCCCAATAACAGAAATTTCGAAACTTTCTGGTAAGCTTCAATCCCCAACCTCATGCAATGATGGTGCATCTTGAGGATCCCTATAAGCTTCAAATACATGTATCTAATTCGATAATATACCTGAACAGAAGCAGATATCACAAATTTGCAAGAACTAGATTGACCAACTGCTCCAACTATCAATATCTCGATTCTCTAAAATTAAATTCTTTAGAATCTACCACAGGCACCTCCAAAGACTGCAATTCATCTATGGCCAGTTTGGAAAAAGGCATTCGATTCTTGAATTTGGACTTGGCCTAAATTCTTTATTTGGGAGTTCTAATAATTTTAAGATTCGGACTTGGAACAAACCGTGAGTATATGATAGAAAGCCCAACATATATGATCCAAATAAGATCTATAAACATGTCATTTTGAATTTTTCTCTCCACATACTCAATTCTCTCACCTCTCCCTCACCCCAACATCTATACCATGAATCCATGATAATGCTCCACTAATTTCTCTCACGGTCTTTAATTGTTGCTCGTTTACCGAGAGACAAAGTGAGTCCCAAAGTCAAATTTCAATCAAAAAAGCAATCTCCCATTTGACTGATTTTTAATTGTTGCTCGAACTAGTGTAGATCCTGTGAATTTATGCACGGTATTTAAGACAATAATGTATATAGACGTTAACTATTATCGTTTGGTAACATGCTTAAGATGTAAAGAGGTAAAATTTCATAGTGCGCACCATATAAGATTGACATTGTAACTGGGTTTAATTACGTAAATAACTTGACTATTAAAAAAATGTTATTATACTATTACCGTTACCAAAAACATTAATTAATGACTTAATGACAATAAAAATTAGAGAATTTGCAGAGGGAGATAATCAACTTGCATTATCTTTGTAGATTAGAGTTATGAAAAAGTTTGTGCAAATAATACTAGCATATCATACATATTATTAATGCAGTTCTATCTATGTAACAAAATTAAAATATCTCGTTAATAAGATTGAAAGTTAGTATTTTTTATTTATGGTATAAAAAGAAATGACAATGTGTGTGAACCAATCATCGAGAGTATTTTATTTGGCAGGAAAATTTTGGAGACCTCTTAATCTTTTAATTAAAGGGGGATATTCTGGTTTGACACTTTAGACTACATCTTCCACTAATTGAGGATGGGCAGACAGGACTGATGTAGTGAAATTGAAAATGAAACTGTAATCGTATGATTAGTGATGAGTTTGGAGAACAATTTTATATGTTTATAAATTATATATTGGAATTTTTTTTCCTATCAATGTTGTGCGATTGAAATCCAAAATTTCAAAATCTTTTGAGTTTCCCAAGCAAAAATTCATGTTCACAAACACTATATTAACGAGTTCTAAAAGCTATGAACTCTCCAGACGCCTATATAGAGTATGGTTCTGAGGTTCTCGCCGTTACAGGATGCCCGTTTACAAAAATCTAACATGGATTTTTGACAAATACTATCAAAACAATTGTTCACAATCACATGAAAAAGATAGTTCTTCGAAAGCATATTGGGAGGGAACGGATTCGGAAAAAGAACTGAATTCAGGCATTTATAACAGGAGAATCTTGAGCATCTAATCAGTTATTCAGTTAACCCAATGTTTTACAAATATTGGTGCAAGAACATTAAGGTACAAAGAAGAGATAAAACGCTTTACCTCAGATATTCTTTTCTTAATAATATCTTCAAGGGAAGTAGTAACCTCCTCTGTGATAACTGGAGGTGGCCTTAGATTGTGCTCAAAGTCTAAATCAACTTCCAAAGCACTGTCTCGTGGCCTTTTAGATGCTGTAACCTACTCAGTGCAACGAAAAAAGGACTATTAAGATGGATAATAGCATGGACAAAACAGTGTTGATCCTAGCACAATTCATCCCCGTGACTTGTCGAAACAATTTCCTGAAACTAAACAGTTACCTCCCCCTGCATGGTCCAGTCCTTGGCCGCTAAATTCGCTTCTTCCATCTGCTTGATTTTGGCCTGAAGTTTCTTTCGCTCCCTCTCATGAGTAGAAAGATTTTTATTGCTCTGCAAAAGGGACCACACATCAAGTACAGTGATCGCAGTACAAAATACAAACACGTGCTATCTCAAAGAGGAACAGTAACCTGAGGTTTATTTCCGTCATCTGATTCTGATTCATCAGATTGATCTGATTCATTAACTTGCTCTGGTCTTCTTTTTGGCATGAAATTCTTCTCATCTTCCATTTCTGAGTCATTTGATTTATCCACTTGTTTTACTCTCCTTTTTGGCAACTTCTTGTTCGGAAGATAGAAATCTTCATACCTGATATTTGAAAAAACAAATTTAAACATTGCTTGCACCAAATAAACTGCCTATCTGAAGGATGAATGGAAAAGAATGTAAACAAGGGAAGAGAGGTTTGAACTATTTGAGTAGCAAGCATGCTTTAGTGCTTTACTATAACTCAGTTACAGCAAATGGAAAACATTGGCAGACCCAGCAAAGTATGAATAACAGAATTTCTAAACATGCCAATAATCATCAATGTGAATATTTTTACATTCCAGACAATAGCTCGTATATACAAACAACAGCATGCCAACTTATCAAGAAAGTTCAAATGAAAGTGTTCCAAATGACTTGAAATGAAAATTGGATCGAAGACATCTACTTCACAGCAAAAAAAGTACTCCTATAAGCACCTATATAGTCTACTAGTCATCATAGTTGTCATTGGGGATCAAAAGAACACTATTCGTCTTTTTCTCTCGTACTAATAGGCATAAACTATATCCATATTTTTCTCTCTTAATAACTACTCCTATATAGTTTTCCCACTCCCTACACCATAGCACGGAAACCAAAAAAACAAAAAAAAACAAAAGATACTGCAACATATAAGCACCTGATTTCTTTTGTGTTTTCTTCATCATCGTCGTTGCCTCCATACATGAGAAGCTACAAAAAAAAAAAAAAAAAAAAAAACAGACATTAAATAATGGACAACATCTGTGAAACAAACATTTCACCTCAGTGGAGTTAGAGGTCTAGAATTATCTGTATAGAAGTGGTTATTTTAGTTGTTGCTAAACAGCAAAGGAGACCATTACCTGCTTCTTCATGGACAAGTTACAAAGAGAGATATTTGCTAAATAAAATTAATCCCAGAACCCTATAAAATAATCATCCACTTAATCGGAACTGAATAGTGAAGTGAATAGTTAGTTTTTTTGTTTATATATATCACCTATCACTACACAACTGGTTAAGGGCAAATACAACGACGACATTAATCCGGTGCCTCAACAGCTCCCTCAAATAAGCCCTCGAGTAGCTCATCTGTAGTTCCCATATCTACACCCTACCCTTGGCAAATTCAATGACCGAGTCATGTTTCCATCCTATTCTTAACTAATGTACTTATGATGCAAAGCAAACTCAACAAAACACCTAATTTTTCTACAACAATCATTCAACAAAAAGCCAACTACTTGCTAAATCCTAGAATCTATAATTTCATGAGATAAGCATATTAACAAAGTTGAAAGTAAAATTGCAAAAGGAAAACAGAATTAACCTCATTAAGACCGCCATCTTCCAAATCATCATCACTCTCACTCTCTTCATCATCATCCTCGTCATTATTAGCCCTTTTTTTCTTTTTATTCTTCTTATTCTTGTTCAAATTATCCTCACCCTCATACTCTTTTTTCTCCTCTCTAACTAAAAAATTCTCCAAATCCTTCATTTTCAAGAACTCGTCTTCTACCTCCGGCACACCATCACCATCATCCTCCACCTCTACCTCTTCCTCGTCCTCTTCGTCGCTTTCGCTTTCACCATCATCTTCATCCCCTTCTTCTTCTTCTTCTTCATCCTCATCCTCAAAATCCTGGCCATCTTCCTCCAAACTCACATCCCCATCATCCCCAAAATCCCCGTTGTCTAACCCAATCTTTTCAATTCCCTTAAAAAGACTGGAAATTTGAAGTGGGTTTTGCTCAAAACGCCTAATATCCCTCTTAAGTGAGGAAATCAAAGGATGAGATTGAATATCAATCTGCTGCCAAATTTGCTCAGCATCAAACCCATCAGTAAGAAGCTGATCAAATGGTGATTTAGGTGAGTGTGGTTTGAGGAATGCAAATAGATATTCAGAGGCTTTGCGAGAAGCGAGAGAAAGGTCTTCGTTTTGAGACAGAAACTGAGGCGGGTCAGTTGATTTGAGCTTGTTAATGGCTTCCATTACTAACACTACCCCCACTTGGTAATCAAAGTGAATATCGTCTGCAAAATATAAACCTAAACAACAATAACAACGGTCTGAAAGTCTGAAACTAATCCAAACAGCAACTATGTAACATTCTGAAAATGCATTCAATTCTACAACTATTTTGGCTGTTAACTAACGCAGAGCAGAGTCCCGTAGCTCTCATATATAGCAGTAACAAGCTAGAAGTTTCAATCAAGGGTAAAAGATAGTTGCCCCTTATTTTAAAGTATCGCTAAAATAAGCTCCTCTATTTTATTAGAACGAGGGCCTCTTGGAAAAAGTACATATACGAATCCGAAACAGCTCCATCTCCATCATCCCTCTTCTTGTCTGAAGTATTTTCCTCATACTTTCAATTAAGATTATACAACTACTATCTACTACTTTCAATTAAAATTCATTCACATACTTTCAATTAAGAATAACGAGATTATTACCTGAACAACAGTGACCGGCTGACGGAAGTGACGACGAGAGAAGGAGGCGGCGTCCGCCCGGCGAGGGCGAGGGTGACGGCGAGGGTGACGGCAGTGAAAAGGAGGTGACGGCAGTGACGGATGAGCGAATGAAATAAGGGTTTGTGATGAATTAGGTTTTCAATTAGGTTTTCAATTACATTGAATTCTGATTTAGGGATTTGTGATTTCTTAATATTAGGCGTGTCCCAAGGACACGGACCGGGTCCATAACAAATAGACCGTGTCGGACACGTTTGGTTAAAAAAAACCGGCGACACGGTTTTTGAAGTGTCTGACACGTTTGAAACCGTGTCCCATTGTGATTTCTTTATATTAGGCGCGTCCCAAGGACACGGACCGTGTCCATAACAAATAGACCGTGTCGGACACGTTTGGTTCCAAAAAAAACAGGCGACATGGTTTGAGCAAAATTTTGCTGTGCCTGTGCTTCTCATTGCATGTGACCGGGTAGCGCAAAGATCGACGTCGGGGTTAGGCATCACCCAGTGACGTTAGTAACCGCTAACTCATGTTAAAGAATATATACTCTTTTATTAGTAATCATCGTGTGATACCGTCTCACATACTAGGACAACCCATTTATATAAAAAATCACTTTTTTATTAGTAGAAATTAACAAACGGTTTAAAAAGGACCGTTTCACGGCTTGAGAACGTCTTAACTAACGGCCGTGTCCATATAATTGCTTGCAACGGTCTTTCACATGGAAGTAGAACAAGTATGAAGTGAAGTTGAAGCATATATCCAACATTCCAACAAATGGCCTTCCATCATATTCTCGCACAAGGCATAATAACTTCCCTACCAAACTCAAACTTGTACAAATATACATGTATATTCCAAAAATCGAGCGGTAATACTCATGACCCGAGTTAAAATTTCACTTCTAGCAATGTATATCCCGAAAAGGATTTTTTTACAGATTCTTATACATTGTCATTCTCAAAGCATTCCATCGAGTTCAACCTACATTACACAAATTCCGACTTGTTAAGGGATCTCAATCTGTTCGAGTGCATCATTCTCCTTCACGGCATCCTTGCTTGCTTTTCACGATTCCTTCATGTTTTTACAGAGATACGTATATATTTTGATTGGGTGCGGAAATTAACCCAAAAGCACCCAAAAGGGGGAAATAAAACAAGGGTTCGGGTATTCATCAAATTGAGATGGATTCAGCTCCGACAACAGAGGAAATGGAAGAAACACAAGGAAACCAATATCGGCGTTTTCCATCTTTGTGGCCATCGTCGATCATTGCAAGAGCATCCTGTATTGGAAAATGGGACTTGAGTAATATAGCTAATGTCTTTCTAACATATCAAAATACGGAGAAATGAAGAGAGGAACTTGCCTCTAATAACGTATCAAGAGCATCAATGGCACGCCCACTTGACCACGAGAGTCGTCTTTCAACGTCTTCGACCGTCACAAAACCATGTGCCTATTATTTGGGAAAAGTGATATCAGTTGATGCAAGAACTATTTTCACAGGTTAATCCCTAAGATAATTTGCAGCGACTTGCAGGCCAGTAAAGTAATGATCTTTTAGCAAGTAAAAATGAATATAAGCAGAAACAAATCACTTCTCCGTTTTGACGGTAAATTATGCTTGAGAGGATTTTCGGTTCAAAAATCTAGATAACTAACAGACATCAACTCACGACTCACATCTGGGGCCACAGAAATTCTAACTAACTATTTCAGGCCCAAGCTGTATCAGCGTGCACTAAGCAGGTATTGATAAAAACGACAGTCCAATATCATAAGTTGGCTATGAATCACTGAATTCAGATAATATGTGTTATTAAAGACCCAATAATAAACCCCAAACGCACACTAAGAGTTACCACCCAAAAAAACAAAACTGTAATACATTCTGAAAATTGCAGGGATAACAACGAACCTGAGCCAGCTCCAAGATTTCATTGTGATCTTTGTTTAACTCAGTCGGAACAGATCGGATGAGTTTTTTCTTACCAACTGATATCACCTCAAAACCACTGCCTAAAACCTGAGATCAAGCACAAGAAAGAAGGAAGACTGGAAAGAAGGAAGACTGTTGAAACTAATCTGGAATTAAACTATTAGAGTAACATGTCAACTTCAAAAGCACAATATCAAAATTTACTTCATTGGAAATTCGTAGGCAAGCTTGCAAGTTACTCCGTATTAAATAGTGGTAGTCAAGTTAATGGCATGACAAATCAAGTACTCTGTTATCGAGAGCACGATAAAATGCTTGGATACATTATACATGTAAACCAGAAAGTACTCGAGCAGTTGCCAACAAAATTTCAAATGACTGTAACTAATCGTATTACTTTAGACCAAAAGCAGACATGTTTACCAACACATAGTATCGGAAGATACCTTCAGCTTACTAATAGCACGTAGACAGTCATCCTCTGACACAGGTTCACGAGCATTTTTCCTTTTCAAACGTAATAGATCTAACAACTCTTGCAGGTTTATCAAGCCTCCATTGATTGGTCTTGTAGCCAAACATATTTCCACAATTTGGACACCTATCCAGGAAGATAACAGATACATAAGAAAATACACAAGAGAATAACAATCATGGGTGTGTGTACAAGTATCAGCCCTCGGCTATTTGATACTAATGTTTTTGGCATAAAATGAAGTGTCTTGGTGTCATATCTATGCCCGAGTGTAGAGTATCCAAAAAGGGTACAATGTAATATGAAAGTCGACATAGACCAAAGATAATACTACAAATGCAGGCTTATAGTAATACATGTGACAGAAACTCTAAATGGATTTATCGTAGGGTGACAAAATGTGAAAATTCTGGCGGAAAATCTACAATAATTCGATGACTAAAATTTGACACGTATACCACTATACCAGCTTGGAAGATGAGAACTGAACTGCACGATACCTTTACTAGAGGATGACACTCACCAAGTTCATAATAAAAGTCACCGATCCCTAGAAGCTCGGCCCAAAAACCTTTATTAGAGGCAAGAGGATCCACTCCTACTTTAGAGCACATCTCATGGAATTGAGCTCTGAATGTGGGATTCTTCCGAATGTCATTCTGGGGGAAAATATAATTCTATCATTTACCATGCTAATTCACAATCAAACAATATTTTTACTAGAACTAACATCATATATAAGGTATGGCTTCCATTCAAAACCACCGATTCTAAGAAATAGCAGTCAACTTCCAGCCACCTCATTGGCAAACTATAGTCTAAACTAGTTAACTAGCACACACAACTGAAAGCATCGTACATTCCTCTTCTGAATCAAACCCTAAAACACATCCTCACCATATAAATTACTCAAGTTGCCGTTCAAAATAATTGACATAATTTGCATGAATAGCAACGAACACGATTATCTGAGACAAAACTGAACAGTCCATGCTTTCTCAACAGGGTTAACTGTAATCTCCGCCACTCTTACCCGATACACACAGCAATTACCAAACACCGAATCTGTTCAATACAGCACAACCCTAGAAGTCCAAACACTTCGTTATAGCTGAGACGAATTTGATCAACACCAAAGCACAATTACAGAATACACCATCAAATTCCATCAATACAAAGCTGAAAAACAATCAATTCATCAAAAACAAAAAAAATCAATGCTTTCTCAACAGGCTTAACTATAATCTCGTCACCCTTGCGTTCTACCCGATACAGACAGCACACCAAACACCAAACTTGCCAATACAAGTATACAGCACAAAATTAGAAGCCTAGTACAGTTCCTTATAGGCCAAATTATGATTTTTATTACTTTTTTCGCATAATAGCCGAGTCCATCACTTGAACACGCACACAAACCCGACACACCAGACGATTTCAACCAACATCAACCACAATTACAGAATGCACATCAATTTCAATCAATAAAAACCTAAAACAATCATCAATTCATCAAAAAATCAATAAAAACCTTGTGTTTACGAGCGAAATCCTCGAGTTGAGATCGAAAAGTGGCGAGCTGTTCCTTCATAAGATCGGTTCTCAATTTAGCTACATTTTCTCCGAGTAATCGATACTGATCCTGTTAATTCAAACTACTAATTACTAATTCATATTCCAAATTTAATCCTACGATTAATTGTAATAGCATGATTAACTGGAAAAAAGGGGGAAAATTGGGACGAACCCTAGCTGCAGCAGCAGTTTGAAGACCACCAATTCCAGGTCTTCGCCTCATTTTTCTATGCTTCACTTCTTCAATTGGGATTTTGTGCACTGTTTTCGTATTTCCCTTTTAAAAATCTCGATACGGAAAATGAAATAGCGTTATCTTGTGGTATTAGTTCGGTTTTCAATTTTCCTTTTATAATTTTTTAATAAAATTATATAATTAGAGGTAGGGCTAATACTTGCAATTCGAGAGCGGCTCGGTCAAAGCTCGGCTCGTGTGAGCTCGACTCGAGCTCGGGCTCGACTCGAGTGCTTAACGAGTCAAGCCGAGCAAAGGCTGGTTCGACTCGAAAAGCTCGCGAGCGGCTTGAACATTTGAGATTACATAGGATTTTAATCATATTTTATAAAAATATTTTATCATTATTATATCTTTGTATCATATATATATATATATACAATATTTTGTTGATTTGCAAAATATTTTTACATAAAATATCGGAAGAAAAAAAATAAAAAATAAACAATTTTATATAGGCTCGAGTTTGACTCGAGCTCGTGTTAAAACTCGCAAGCTTTGTAACGAGCGCATTTTTTTCAAGTTCGGGTAAGATCGGCTCGAGCTCGAGCTCGAGTTTTGGTAATCGAGCACAAGTCGAGCAAGGCCAAGCTCGGGCTCGGCTCGTTAACGCCCCTAATTAAACGGTTCGATCGTCTCTCAAAAATGTGGTGAAAATCTATAAGTATATTATTTGCAATTTGTGATATATATTTTACACGAATACGCGGTATGAATTGAAATATCTTATAACGGGAAGATGCACGGAGAAAGAATTGAAATTATCGTTCTCGGTCCTTATTGAACCAGCAAGCACATTTTGATTGACAATGCTAAGTACATCTTCAAGTCTTGTATGAAACCGACTTAACAGTCGCTCCTCGGCCCTCGCATGCCTAAAAGAGCGACCAATTCATCTGCAATTCATCGAGATGAATTCAATGACGATTTACTTGATATTCGCCTATTCGGAGTCTTAGGTAACATATTTATACTCGCTGTTTCCTCGTTGCTGCAAGTTTCTGATAACGAGAAATGCGCTCTGCAGCGAAAAGAAAATGACTAAAGTTGATGGATCTGATACAGAAAACTACGCATACGATTACACTCTCTCAATATGAATAAACTGGTTAACATTTCAAATGCTAGCTACAAAAACATATCTGCATCGACTGCACGGTACTGTGTGTGGTTCGCTATTAGATTTTATGATCTCGTTAATTGAATAGGAATGTAACTATTATCTAAGCCGATAAGCCAGTAGCATCCTCGGGAATGAGAAAGAGAAGGGCCACCGGGATGAAAATGCTGACGAACTGTATAATGATGCCCACAAGAAGGTTGTCGAAAGAGCCTGATGAAATGTTCAAACTTGAGGCTAGCCCTGCTCCTACGAATGAGCTTATCGTGGATCCTAGGTTGTTTATCGACATAAAGAGGGCGAAAAGTGTCCCTTCGATGCCTGGAGGGCATAGCTGACCCGATAAGATCAAGAATGGCATGAACCTGTTTTCCACAACAGAAACGGGAATTAAACAACGTGCTTCAGCAAGGAATGTGATCAGGCAAAACCAGTATTGTATCATCAAATTCCCGAGTAGTCATCCTGGGTAGATGTCATTGAATTATGGAACCCGTGACCCGGGTTTTGTATTTCTCAGGGTCAAGTGGGTCAACTAAATAAATTTCAGGGAAAGACGGACTGTAAGTGCCAGTATCTCTCGCCCTCTAGATTATCAACAACGGCAATATTATCTCAGTGCCTCAAAGGCTCCAGCAAATAGCGAGAGATAGAGGGGAGAGGGAACAGAAAACCAGAATACGTAATATATTACAACTCGTTGAGCCACCATGGCTGCTGAGCATGATTGAAAACACACATCAAATGAGATGAAAAGGAGTAAAAACAAAGCATACTTGAATTGGTTGACAGCATCGGCAAGAGCAGACCCCCATAACACGACCGTTTTATCTGAAATCCCATATGTGACATTCAAGCGAGACACTAAAACCACGTCTACAAGAATCAACAGAGCTAAGCCAATGTGCGTCCACCTGAAGGGAGAGGTTTACAGAGTGAAATGTAATCACCATGTTGTTCAACAAAGGTTATGCAAATTTGTAACAAGAATATAGGAATTACTTACATAAGAACTTTCCGTAACTTCTTTTTCTTGAGATATTTATTGTAAAGCGATGTTCCAAGCATAAGGCCTAACCAGCCAACGACACGCACGTTCCCCAGGAAAGAAGCATCCAAGTCCAAGTATTCTGTCTGGTAGTAGAACATCACGGTCGAGATATTGGGGAAGGTAATGTGAGCCAGGAAAAACCAAGCCATAGGTCTAGCCTTCCAGTTGAAAAAATGATTAGAGATTGCAACATATTCAGAATGAAAAGGAGGAAAAAAATTGTACATTTTCATTTACCAGATTTACCACTGCAGATGTAGCAAAAATGACCCAACTCATTTCACGTGACGTGACCTGACGAATTGAGCTAAAAGGCTAAGTGACCCGACCCGTAATTGGCCTGAACGTTGTTCGATTGGTCCAATCCAAAATGACTTGCTATGTTCACTCAAATTCCAAACATTTGATTCAAATATTCCTCACGTTGTCACATATATTATGTATGGAATTGGAGTGAACGGAGGAAGTATTTGAAATCATATACTCGAACATGTTTATCCACACTATATAGTTTCATTAACAATCACGATTTATCTGAACTGTAACCACTAACCGGAAAATTACTCAACCAAAAGTAAATCTTTCCGAAATGACACAAAGGTAGCACACGAAAAATAGATCCCCTATTATAGATGATCACCAGTACCCGAAATGACCCCGTACCCATCCAAATAACCCATTTGTCAAGTCTATAACCACCTTTTACCGCCACAACCACAACGATCCAAGCAGCCTAAAAAATGGCACTTTAAATTATCGAATTTAAGGTACCATTCTGGTAATGATGGTGAACCTACACGGACATTTTGTGAATCCAGCCATCCATCGTAAGGATGTAAGAGACACCAGTTTGGCAGTTTGGATGTTCAATAACAAATACTCCAAAGCAAAGCAAATCAAAGTTCACCTATGCAACTTGACATAAAAACAGGTTCCAAATTATTTGCAGTAATTGTATGCCACCCAAAGCAGTAGACATGAAGCTGATGTTCTTTAGAATTGAAAACCAATATCGTTTCAAGTAGGAGTTACCTTAAAATGATTGGCTGCCTGAAAGCATGAAACAAACTGATACTGGCTGCCTTTAATGAATGGAACCACTCCAATGCTAATGATTCCCTCTTTAACGGAGCCTGAGGTTTCCTGGAGGTAACAACTTTCTTTTTGCCATTCTTTTGTCTCTTCTTTCTCCTTGTAGTTTTTGATCTGGAGTACCGATTTGTATATTCGTTCACATTATCTGAGTTATTGTCATGATCATCATCGTCCTCTGATTCTACACTTGCCAAATCCAGCTTAATTGTGTTTATAGGAGCCTCCTTAACCAGACCACAGGACACAAGCTGTAAAGCTGGAAGTAAGGCAAAAAGGAGAAATATGGTTTCTATCTTTAGGTCATTCAAAGCATGTCCTCCCAATAAACTCCCGAAAATTCCTCCAAGAGCCATGGCCAGCCAAGTTACTGATTGAAGGTCTCCTGCAAAGGCAGCCCTGTCAAAGGTCAAACTTTAAATGAGATATTGTAATAAGACATGAACTGATGAGAAGCTATTCTTGTGTCGCTGTATGCGTGTATGCACTAGACAAAAAAAGTCAATTTCCAAAATACATTTTTGTCAGCATAATTGATAATTAACGGCTTTTGCAAAAGAGTGGTGCGACATGCTTATCAAAGGAATTAATCATTGTTAACAGAATATTACGTGCCTATCAGTAGTTGTCAGAGGCTGTAAAGATATCCATTTTGTACGCAGCTGATTAATTAGCGGCTATCAATTAGCTACTGATACAGTACCCTAATTATGTAGGGGTTCTTAAATTACAGTTCCTAGGTTTGCAGATAAATATCTCCTATTTCTAATGAAATAGATTAGGAAGAATTATCATCTCAGCTCATTTAACACTAATCAACAGCAACATCACTCCCGGTTCCTCTACAGCTTCCATAAATGACGGGGAAAGAATATATGCAATCTTACCCCGGAGTCAACAATACAATAGGTTGTTCTAGAAGACCGACCCATAATGACAATTGCATCGAGAATGCACCAAATGACCATCTCCTACTCAATTAAAATAAGCCTAACCAGTTTAGTAAATCATTTTGCTTAATTCCATCATAATCCAGAACCAGAGAGTAGTCATGCCAATATTGAAAATTAACCAAAGCAATTTAAAAATAAAATTAACACGCATACCTCTCAGACCTAACTGCTTCAGCTATCATTGCATCAGCCACGACATCAGACATAGCAGATCCTATATTCTGTAATGTTAAGAAGACCGTCAGCGGCATCTTCAATGTCCTCAATGACTCATTTAACCCTAAGATAGGCCATGGAAGCAGGGAGAGCACTGTCGAAAGAATCAAGTAAGGAATCCTCCTCCTCCCTCTTATGGGTATACAGTCAGATAATATTCTGCATACATAAGCAAACTAAGATGAGTCACCAAAACAAAGAACAATGCAGCACAGTATGTGTTGCACCCCTTCTTTAACTACATGATGTACATTGTCAATACTATCAAGCATAATGAACAAAACCATGAAACTGAAATCCATACGGAAACTTATATGGTAGAGATAAGTGCCCTAAGCCCTACGCGCTCTAATCAAACACATATATATTCAGAAACTTTTAATATATATGCATGTCAACAAGATGACAAATGCATTTTTGTCAAAAGGGAGAAAACAAAGAAAAGAGGATCGGGCGTGATTGCCATCAAATCAGCTATGGATTATGTACGGAGCAACAATTGCTAGTTGAAAACTTGAAATGCATAGCGGTTCAACCCTGATTTGAAACTTTCATGATAGATTCGTACCCATATAGTGGTTTTATGCTCCAAGGGAAAAATGCTACTGAGGAGACAAATTGCGATGCTGAAGGGGATAATTGCAGGCTGTCCTTTAGATGGTAAGAAACTGCTGTCCACACAAAGGACCTAAAGCCCTGCACTTACATAAAATGTAGCTGAAACTGAGTATAAACACACCAATAGTCAGGCAAATAGATAACAATAAAGAAAAGAGCTCCACAGATACGATATACTCCCTCAGACGGTCATTTGTTTACCATTTTCAATTTAGGGTGTCGTATTCATTTGTTTACTTTCCTATATTAGACAAGTCTCTAATGGGCTATTTGATCATCCAATTTTATTATCGTCCACTTGTCATCTAATAACACTACCCTCAAATGGTCCCCTCCTATTTCCTTAATCTTTTTGCCAAAAGCAAGGCAACAAAATAACCGGGAGTCCAGGATGGAGGGAGTAAGATTTACTCTTCTTTATTTCCCCTACAACTGCCCCATTCAGAATTCAAAGCCAGCATCAGAAAATGCATATATTACTCCTGAAAGCATCTACAAGAGAGGAAAGAGATAGTATCTAAAAATTCTAGTTTATATTTATCATTGTTCCCTTCATGATGATAGGCTCAAAATATGAAGATGGATTTCTTCTAAAGTTCCTAACAACTGGCTGTTGACATCTAAAAAGACGATTCTCTGACCAAATACTACCACATTCCTTTTATGCCAGAACGACAAAAAATTGGCGCTAACCCTTCAAACCCATCATCAATTCATCATTACTCCTAGCTATCAAAAGAGAGAAATGATCAATCCCCGAGGGTCAAATGAGTGGAGTAAAACATCTTATTACTCTATGCCCTCAGATGAGGCCATAAAGGCTCAAGGTTCTTAACTAAACAACTCTTAACTCCTCCAACTCAATCGGAAAAAGATCATTTCAACCAAAAACAAACCGATAAATGAGGCTCAATCAAAGGTTTGTAAGACAACATTGCGTATTGCATATGATATACAACAACATTACCTCAGTGCCTCAATTTTACGAATCAACTAATACAAACATAAAATCACAACACATTGTACTTCCTAATCACAACCTCACAAGCATTCCACAAGAAAAAGCTGAAAACCCCACAACAATGAGGAATTGAGGATCATACTCTTCCTAATAACTACAAAGTGGAAACCCTAGAATCCCAAATAAACAACATTAGCTTAGCACACATTGTACTTTCTAATCACAACCTCACAAGCATTCCTATAAGTAAAAGCTGAAAACCCCCACAACAATGAGGAATTGAGGTTCAAATTCAACACCACAATATCACAAAAACAACAATACCATTCACATTAACAGCAAATTGCGGGATAAGGGGGAGTCGGAATAACAAAAATAGTATCTACATTCAAATCAAAAACAAAATCATAAATGGGTTTTATGTAAACGAATCAAAATTAACCTGGGTAAAGTAGATCAAACAAATGAGCCATAAAAATGAACCACCAAAAGCTGATTTCAATTGTTTTACCCATTGTATAATCATATTTAACCTTGTTATTAGAACTACCCTAATCAAAAATCAATTTTTTTATGTAAATTTTTACTGAATTAATGATCCCAAAAATTACATTTCAAATTATTCAACAAGTATATAACGGTTTTGATCGGAAAAAGACGAAAAATTACAGAAATTGTGAAGAAAATAATTGTAGGGTCAGAACTTTTGACATGGCGAAATTTGTATGGGTCCAACAACATGGTATTCTCTCATTGGCTAGTTAATGTCATCTAATTAAGTCGGGTTTGAGTCGGGTTAACTGGGATTTGTAAAAAATTTGGTTTGATTGAGTCGAGCTTTTTTGGGTACGTTGTCGAATTATTTCGGGATTGTGGTCTTTATGCGGCGATAAATGTTTGTTGAATTGAATTGGATTGGGTAAATTCGGGTTATAGATCAAATACGAGTCCTCAATCCTGATGTGCACAGGTTAAAATCGAGTCATTTTGGTTTATATGATCGTGATGATATATTGATTCTTACTTTCCTGTTTCATTGGATTATTTACGATTTTTTTTTATCTTACGTCGTTTCATTTAATTTGTTTTAAGTATATGAGATGTTCTTTAGATCTACTCCCCCGCTGTTTCAGTTGTTTACCGTTTTTATTCTATGTGAAAAGTATTTTGTCGAAGGTAAATAAATAATTTAGATGGAAAAAGTAACTCTAATACTCCGTACAATACAGTTTATGATATGTTCGTCATGATAATTCTCACATATTGGGTAAATATTTGTGTTCATTTGATATTTCCCATTTTTTTTCGACGAATTTAGATTTTTAATAAGAACAAAGTCCCTCGGAAAACCTGTTATTATACCGATGCATCATTCGTTGAACTAAATATGGTCCGACTAATCTGTAACTTGACTGGATTAAACCAGTCACCTCAAATGAGAGTTTCTCGACTCTCGTCTCCATATTGACGGTCACTTGAGACGAGGTTATCCACAAAAAGGGTTTCTCATATTCATACAAGGTAATAGGACGGTTTTATAAGAGGGTTCTCGTAAAAGGGTTTCTCACATTCATACAACGGTTATCCCTAGTTCACACATTGTACGATATATAAGCATAGAAGACTGGATTCCGTTACATACAGTACACTGGAGAACTGGCAAACCTATATACAAACGGTTTAAGAGCATAAGAGCGACCAGAAGGGCGTTTATACGTGAACTTGACACCAGAGGTGGAGTCGCTAAGGTGACTGCACCTCTCGTGGAAGCTACTGATTGGCCGAGCGAGGCATGCATCCCAACGTTCACTTTCAGGCATTGTTTCTGCAACTGTGTAAACCCCTTTTGAATCGGTGAATGCCTGGTAGTTCACAACTTCTCCTGATTTCGTTATGCACAGAACAGCTACCTCGGCTCCTTCACCACAACAATAACATTCACAGATCAGTAATCTCGGTGTTCTGACCATTTTACAATAAAGTATAGCAGGTCGAGATCCTCAACAACAACAACAACATCAGAGCCTTAGTCCCAAAATGTTTTGGGGTCGGCTGACATAAATCATCCTTTGGAACCCTAGAAAGCAAAAACAAACAGGACACTGACAAAGTATAGCAGGTCGAGATCCTCAACAACAACAACAACAACAACAACAACAACAACAACAACATCATCAGAGCTTTAGTCCCAAAATGTTTTGGGGTTGGCTGACATGAATCATCCTTTAGAACCCTAGAAAGCAAAAACAAACAGGACACTGACAAAGTATAGCAGGTCGAGATCATCATTGCTGACTTTCAGAACATGATTATGTCGGGTGCAATTTTTCAGAACACAAATCCTTGACGCACCTTCTCTTATAAAATTTTCATAAGCACAAGGAAGAAAACAATCCCACTCACTGTATTAAAGATGGTGGTTACTCGGATGAAATTTGGTGACGTGGCTCACATTTACAGCCATGATCACGCCACAGTCGTCTTTCATGCTTTCAAGAACGAGAATCTCAAGAAAGCCATTCACAGTTGTTGATTCGATAGTGAAAAGTAGCAATGTAGCTCAGTGCTCCGGTGCAAGTCAAATTTGCTAACAAGGTGACATCTTTAGTTTCCCACCCAACCCTAAACCCTAAACCCTAAACACCTAACCCCCCTTCCTCGTTTCCACCTTCCGCTATTTGATCTATATTACCCTGGTAACAGGCATTCCATCCCAACGATCACGCAATGCGCAGGAAATTCAGGTGTATTGAAGTTAACAACCCAAACAAAGCAGTCCAACATCGTAACAGGCGAAAAATCAGAAAGGTTCACATGGATTTCCTTCACACAAGTTGCCTGGCTACGGAATCTAATGGTAAAAGCAGCATCAAAATGAACACGACATTCGACATCTTTTCGGATTTAAATTCACATGAACTGAGCTAACAGAAATGTTCTTCATGGATTAAAAAAACACCATTTTGATATCATCATCAGCATTCAGCAACCAGAAACTCAAAATCAGAGTGTCGGTGGTAACAATGTTCAACAAATTCGGCACACATTTTACAATTAACAAATTCCCAAATCATATCAACCCTAAAAATTCATCATACATACAGTAAACACACAAAAGATCAAAACTTTACCCCCAATTCACAAACCCCATCTCAATCACAACACAAATAATGCAACAAAAACCATAAAAATCAAAATAAATGATACATTACACAAATTTAACAAAAACCCACATCAAATCAACCCTTACAAATTCATCAAACATAAAATAAAGATCAAAACTTTACCAAAAATTCAACAAATAATGCAACAAAAACCCTAATAATCATAATAAATTACCAAAAAAGAGGGTTAATACCTTCCAAAACATGATCTTCAGGACCAATAGAGGAATCACCACAAACATCACAAACAACTCTTCCATGGATTTCACCAGTCCAAGCAATTGTTGAAGGAGTCAAAAACAGTAGCAAAATCAGTGTAAAACTGATTTTAAGATTGTTCATTTGAAACCCTTTAATCAAATTCTGGGTTTGTTTATCCATTGTTTTAGTGTTAATCCTCTAGATTTAGGGATTAATTTACTTTTGCTGGATTTCAATTACTTAAGTGTGATTTCGTGTGGTATTTCTCAGTGTTGGGTTGACTATTCTTTTGCTGACTTGTTCCCTTTTTTGTTAAGATTTTGTATTTGTTCCTTTTTTGTTAAGATTTTGTATTTGTTCCTTTTTTAGTTAAGATTTTGTTTTTGTTATCGATAATAATAGGACGTACCGGATGATTAGGTAGCACCGAAACGGACACGGATACGATACGGACAAGGGACACGACATTTAAATTTAGTAAAATATACATTTTATAGTTATAAATGTAAAACTTGCCTTGATAATAAATTTATTTTTACTACTCATCCGAATCAATATTCTAATTAATCTCTTTCGATAGCGCATTTCTCGTCTGAAGAACATCATTCACCGCAAATGATAACCAAATATCATGGACACACCTCGGACACGTGCCCAAATAAACGTAGAAAGTTAGACACTGCTGTTTAGGTGTCAGACACGTTTCGGCGTGTGTCCGTGGAGTGTCGGTGTCGGACACGGTACGGCTCATTACGAGAAGTGTCCGTGCTACCTAGCCGGATGATAACTCCTCCCTATCTCGTATTCATCATTAATAATCGATATGAGATCGGAGGGTGTAATTGGAACAATGGCTTCGGGCACAATGTCTACCGATATACTAGTTGAATACGAGATAGGGAGGAGTTGTCGAGACGAGCAATGGTGCAAGGCTTTATTTCCGTCTCTCCTAACAAAGCTAAATTCAAAATTATTAAACTGACAAATATTTTGGTAAATGTGGGAAGATTGTCTTAGGTAAACACGGATCAAGATTGGTCGCGTCATCTTGGATCCTAAAATTCCGGCTCCTCACAGTGGGAACCCGTTCAGTCATTCAACCACCAGTCCATCAGTCCTCAAAAGAAGCGGGTACAAATAACGCATTTTCAAAGAATATGAAGATCTGAATTGGTTAGCTTGTGAGCGGAACCAAGCTTAGTTCCGACCACCTCTTATCTAAACAAAGGGTTACGACAAAAAATCTACTGATGCGGTCCAAGACTGATACCAATACAGTAACATCTGCTAGGCAAGAGTTATGACAGTAAGTTGCTGTAACCTGTGCAATTCATCTGTTCGCCTTTTTGCAGGAAGCGATATATTGGCAACACATACAGAGATAGTGATTCTGATGTCCGAAGGCAGAGAAATCATACGTAAATCCCTTTCTCAAGGCATGCATTAACAATGTCAGACGATGATAAACGAGGGTAAACTACAGCTAAGTTATACTGGTCAAGAAGGCAGAGAAATCATACATACAAATGCCTTTCTCGGGCTTAAGGGTAAACGACAGCTACGATATAGCCAAGTTTCTGTTTCACTAACTACTGACTGATGTTCAATGCCAGCATTTTGTATTTCAAAATGATTAATGACGGCCTCTGAAACTGATTATTAACGGCAGGTAACTTTATCTGCGAAAATCTTCTTCTCGAGCCTGCACATCCTCGATTCATACTTAAGCCAGAAACCTGGAGTTTCCGAGCTCTTGTCCATTGTCACAGTGTGCTCGATCAGATTTTGTTCCCTAGAATTGTCCTGGCACTGTCTCGAGCCCTCTTCACGCCCTGTCGATGGACCCATAACCTTTACCTGTCCAACAACATTGGCAAAATTCTGATGTTCTGCAATAACCTCTGCAATTTCAGGAAGCATTTCAAACAGTTTCAGGTTGCCGTCTTCCTGATCTACGCTTCTATTGTTACCCTCACTCACGCTATGATTGTTCACCGACACCTCATTTTCCTTGCCTTCATCCATACGCGTGACTTCTTCTGAGCTGAAACCAGCCTCCCTATTGAAAACACATGCCATACCGATGTCATCACCAACTTCCAGCACATTTTGAGCAGGGAATTCCTCGACATTCTGACTTCTACCAGAAACTTTGGCCATTTTCCCTGCTCTCTGCCTGGTTTTCTTCTTCCTCTTACAACATACCCGTCCCTCATCGTTCACATTTACCATCGTCCTCCACCAATTAAAGTACCGATATGTAACCTCCCCTTCCTGCAACCGAGGAGGCAAGTACATTTTCAAACGCGTAACATTCTGCATATATCCAATCCCACCAACAGATCCCGGAATGTCCTGATCAAACCCGAATTGGAGAGCCACTCTATGAGGATTATACCTCTCAACAAAATCCAACCCATCCAATTCACCAGCCATCAAACACCGAGAAAATAATCTCCATCTTTCATGAGAACCCGCGACAACCCACATCCCTGAATCAACATAAAACCTAGGTAACGACCAATTCTCAATCAATACGTTATAAGGCCGCCATCTAAACGTCTCCCTGGCCGAGTCTAGGCACCTCTTTACAACCCCAATTCCCATAGAAAAATTCCAAACACTACCTTCCCAACGCGCGAATCTACTCTCTCCCTCATTAATCGTCCCAGGGACGACTCCTAGACACGGAAACCTCTCCCAAGCCCAAACCTGAACTAAATCCAATAACGATGACAACCTCCCACAACCCTTTTTCAACGAGGTTAACTTTCTATAAATAGAACCTAATATAACAGGGCCAAGCGCGAGCTTAGCCCCGCAACTAATCCTAGCAGCGGTCGCAAAAACCGTCTGTCTAACAACCGTGTTAGCCCTACTAAAGAAAACATTATGACTAAGCCACAGAGCTAGAAAACCAGCATACTCTAATTGATCACCAATTCCCATAAAATGTTCTAACCATTTTTTTTCAGAGAAACCAGATTCTGCTAACTTATGATACAACTCGAATAACTTAACCTCGATTCGACCCTCGTTTTCGTCTAAAATAGAACGAACATTACTCGTAACAGGAGCACCCAAAGGCGAAAACCCGGCTAAAACATAAACATCCTCTAATGTAACAGTAGCCTCACCCCATGGAAACACAAATGTATTAGTCTCAGGACACCATTTTTCAACCAAGCTTACAATAAGATCAGTAGCTTTTGGAATGTTGCAGGTAGAACACTTAATAGCATCAAAGATTCCGGCTTTTCGCCACTCGGCTTCATGGGTTGTTTCAAGCTTTTCGACCCATGTTTTCCATCCTTTCAGATGGGTTGTATTGCGAAGAAACTCAACATTCGGGTTCGACGAGGATGAAAAAGATTGAATCTTTTGAAATTTGGGTGGTAATGCTGATGCATTGTGATTTAATGTGGGTTTTATGAAATGTGCAAGTCTTTTGGTTGGGGTTTTTGTAATTTTTGAAGTTTTGTGATTAATCATGAATGCTTTTCTTTTCTTTATGATTGTAGCTTCTGTGACTGTGGATGATTCTTCCGCCATTGTTTCTGTCAAGGTTTGAGCTCAGCTGCTCAGGTCCTCAGGAGACTTTAATACTTCGTATTGTTGTTGAAGTAGCTTCGGAAATTTATTGCTGATGTTCGAGTCTAATATCAGCAATAAATTTCCGAAGCTACTCCATGGCCTTTACGACTGTGAATATAATGAGTTAGAAATACATGTCTTCTTAGGTAATCTTGTACGGTTTAAGACGCTCGCGAATGTCGTATTAAGATTAAAACGGTTTATATCTAATGAGATTTTATAATTTTTATTTTCTTTTTTTTATTTGGATTATTGGGACTTTATTTCGTGTTGCATTAAATAAGTTGATCCTGTTTTTTCTAGCTTAATTTCACCGTTCCAATTTTGCTTGGTTGTATTCTACGAAGTATTAAGTTTTATTTACGTTCAATCAATTATGTTCAATTAATCTCTTCACAAAATTAACTTTTAATTCAATTAAATTCACTTCACCCGGTTTTACTCAATTTAGTTCAACCCTAATTAATTCAATTCAGTTCGTTTCAGCCGAAAAGAACAAGGCCTAAGACAGCTTTCACTATCGATGAAAATAAAGTTGAAAAATGAACAGAGATTGTGAGAGATACGAGTATTAAATTAAGACGGTTTTAACGAGAGTTCTTATTCTTTGCACCATTTGGTCAAGCAAAAGGTTAGGTTAGGTTAGTACTTTGTAGGGGTCAGATTGCTTTTTGGCAGGAATTCAATTCAACACTGTGATTTCGTGTGGTACTAAACAACCGATGTAATCGTCTTCATAAATTTTAGAATAAGACGTCTCAAATCGTAACACGGTCTAATTTTATAAAAAAGTTTGTTTATTTAGTGTTAATAAATGAATTTTCTTTTAATAAAATGAGACACGGTCTGACACACGAGATTTACTAAACCATCATACTAGGTAGGGCTCGTCAAGAGTGCGGGTCGACATTGGCAGCCCGGACCCGACCCGCCACTGAACCCGGATCTAACCCGCCCACCTCACCGGGGTCCAAACCCGGCCCGGCCCGTGTGTGAAGTAACCGGGTCCGGTTCCAATTTCTGGAGCCCGGCCTGGAAGGTGACCTGTAACCGCCACCCGGCCCCAGACCCGCCCACAACCCGGCCCAGACCCGCCCTCAACCCTCACCGGGCCGGGGCCGGGTTACACTTCCCAAGAATCGGGCCAACCCATCCCGGACCCCCCGACCCCGGGTCGTGTCCGGGTCCAATAACCTTGAACCTGCACCACCCCTTGACCCGCACTGAACCCGGCCGACCCGCACCGTTGACCACCCCTAATACTAGGCCTATCTCAGGATCGTAACGACTAACGAGTATCAATATAACGTCTCGTTACTCGAATGGTACTCAAGACAACGAGCTGCAAACGGTTTCTGATCGGACTTATCCAACACCGGAATGCTGTCGTGATTCTTATCTGGTTCAAGACATAATGCTTCATCTGGTGCATCTTCACAAGCTCCATTACTTTCAGCTGGTGTTTCGACATGAATAATACGAGTATTGGCCTTTAGATACTCCGACTTCATTTCTACTTTCACACCGTGTTTGATCATAGTTTGCTCCGTGTTTTGCTCCCTCACAACATCCTCAGACTTTCCTGAGTCCCCTTCAGACCGTATCAGTGGACACATAACCATAACCTGCGCAATTTCATCGGCTAAATTCTCGTGTTTTGAAGCTAACTGTGAACATAGAGAATTCATTGCATGCTCGATTGCACGAAGGAGATGTTACTGTCGGTACTTTGACTGGTGGAGGGCAGGGTCACATTCAGAAGAAGAGGCGCGAGTTGGGTGTAAACGGAAGAAGAGGCCTAAGAAGCGATGTAAGAAAATCTCCAAATTTACTGAATTTGATGCTGTAGATGTCCCTGGAAATGCTGGGGAAAATCAAATGGAAAAATCACCTCCTAGGGAGGAACCATCTTCTCGAAATGTCCTGCAAGTTTGTAGTCATACCAGGATGACTTCCGTGTTCCATAGAGGAAGACACGGGTACAGGGAAAGACGAGGTTATGACGATCAGTCGTAGCTTGGATGACCCGAGTACAGAGGAAGACGATGTGGATGAGGTCCGATTTATCAATCATAGTACGGGTGAGTGTAGTAATAATTCAGACAGTAGCTCCCACAATGAAGTGGAGAAAAATGTGATCAACATTCTGTGCAGGAAATTAGCAGAAACCGAACTGAACACCCCACGTGAGGACGCTGTAGGTCCAGATTTTGCTGCAGAACATCAGAATTTAGCCATTGAAGGTCGAAAGGTTAGGCCAGCAAGGTCAATGTTAGAGACCAAAACGAGGAACATAATGTTGTCGAGCACCATGTGAAAACGGAGCTGAAAGTATCAGGCTCTCTGGGGTCTGCTAGCTGAAGATGAACCCACAAATCAGGCCGGTATTCCTGTTGACAGTCGGCTTGCTGTCAGTAATGATTACAAGTTACAACCCGTTTCTGGCTCTCTGTGCTCAGTACGAATCAAGGATTAGTAGACTCGAGAGGAAGATTTCCGCTTTGTTAAGTATCGATCTTACATAAATTCCATCTAAATGATCTAATACAGGACAGTTAACTTTTGGGCAGTGAACAGCATGCAGTAATTAGTACCTTTAGTCTCCTCTGCTATGGCCTGAAATTGTTAAAACACGCCTCGAAAGACGGGATTTTGATGCATTATTAGGTAACGAAGGTCCTGTTCTTTTCGGCTGAAACGAGCTGAACTGAATTAATTTGAGTAGAGCTTAATTGAACTAAATTGAGTTGAACTGAACTGAAGTGAATTTAGTTTAATTAAAAGTTAATTTTGTGAAGAGATTAATCCAACATAATTAATTGAACGTAAATAAAACTTCACGTAATATAGTCAAACAAAATTATTAAAAAGACCTGAAATTTGTCATATAGTATGGAAGTGGGTCGTGCCTCGTGTCGACCCACCTGAAACACGGATTATGACTGTTAACTGGGCTGTGGCCATTATCATAATCCGTGTTTCAGGTGGATCGACACGAGACACGACCCACTTCCATACTAGCGTTGATGTCCTTGAAATTAATTTATTTCACAAATAATATGAGTCCACAAATGTCATTAGAAAAGTCTGTATTAATAATCTTCATGTTAACAATGGACGACAAATTAAAACAATATATAAAGGGTAGATCGACGATCAAAGCCATTCAATACATTATTAACAAACACTACACAATATATATCCTTATCTCAACTCTCAATACGCGAGTGAAAATAAGAAAAAATGGAGACGAACAAAAAGACGATAATACTACTAGTATTGTTCATGGTGGCGATTGCGACATTAGCCACCACAGTGTCCACGGACGCTGGTTGTTTAAAAGCCGGTGCTGTGTGCGACATAGCGTTAATGCCACGTTGTTGCGCGAATCTGGTTTGCAAGCCGCCCAATAACTTCGATACCCGTGATCCTCATGCAACTGCTACGTTCAAATGTCGCTAAGATTATTACAAAGTACTCGTATATCTTAATCTCTAGACTAAGACATGCCGTTTTAATAAACTTACGTTTTTACGACTACTTATGTTGTGTACTAAGATAAGTGAACATATTTATGATTATTCACATAATCGTACCGTGGACTATATTTATATACAATATTGATTTACATGTCTCAAGTTAGTTATTTTAATTAATTATGAATATTTTGAATAATATTTTGCCTACTCGATATGAGGATAAGAATTTCACGAATTATCATTTGTAACGACACTATTATATCAGAAACTTATAACTATTCACAAGAAGTAAGTGGTAGAGCAAGTGTCGCGTGAGAGGAAAATTGTGAGGAATCAGAAGCTTGTGGCCGTCATGAGCAAGACGGTTTATAAAAATGTGATGTTTAAGTTTGGTTTGTCATTATATTATTTTTATTTCTCGTTTATTAAATTAAATTAAAAATAAACATTTCTAAAGACGTAAAAAAAAATTTAAATTTTAAATAAATGCATCACAAATTTTTAATCCTTAAATTAACTAAAATAATACGGTTTACGACAATCATTTTGTTTTCAGAGTGTTGCGCCATCGATTATCTCTAAATAAATTGATAATTGCAGGCTCAAAAATTAATCAAACCCAAACTGACTTGAGTTCTGTTAAACCCGAAAATGACCGAATCCGAGCTGATCCGACCTGAACTCAACGCAATTGACCCATTTGCCAGGTCAAGTAATTTGGGAATAACGATGACTATGTGATGAAAAACATTCGGATTGGGTCAAATATATGTTGACTAGTGACTACTAATGTAATTACCTTTACCGGATCTAATTAAAGCCCACCATCGAAAATAACGCTTTAAAAAACTACAAATTCTTATTTACGACGAAAATAACCGTGTAACCGTCACAACTCACAAGCAAGACGGACTCGGTTAATAAACATTCCAATAAGCAAATACAGGAAGAGCACGCAAATAAACTCTTTACCTTCCTAAATCAACTTTTGTAAGGTAAGTTGCTGAATTTATACTATCTTTAGCAACAATTCTCATGTATGCATGCATTACCATCTAATTCAAGCTCAACTGATCAACATTTCTTTCTAATTTCTATATAATTCAGGAAGATTAATCTCATTCTCATGTACTGTAAGTCTGTAACACAGAGTTTTGATCTTTTGAAGTTTGTCTGTACTTTATCTGTGATTTGGGTAATTGGGTCATGTTTGTTGTGATTCGAAATCGATTTCTGAACATTGTTGTTTAAACCCTAATTCATTTGAGGAAAAAAATGGCAGAAAACGAATCCTTAGAAACCACCATTATAGAAGAAAGAGTAGAGTTCATGGTTGATCATACTGCTTCTAATGTTATCCGAAACCCGAATAAAAGAACTGCCCGTTTCCTAAAACCCTCTTTAAACCCGACTGTGATACCACCTCTACTTCCAAAGATTCAATCTTTTTCGTCCTCGTTGAGACCCAATGTTCTGTTTAATTGCAGTTCAATCCCTCTTAAAGGATGGGAAACATGGGTCGAGAAATTGAGGGTAACCCATGAACCGGTATGGCGAAAAGCCGGCATTGTAAAACCCCTCGCGAAAGCGGAAATATAAACACATAAAAGTACCAAAAATGCAGCGGAATTAAAACTTTTTAAAGATAAAACATGCGAGAAGTCTTAGACTGAAACGTAAACTGAAACTGAAACCAAATAGATAAGTAACAGTTCCAAGTACTGAAATGAAATATATACATCAGCCGGGGATGAAACATCCCTACCGGCACCAAAACAAATGTAACAAACTACGAGTCCAGCTAAACGACATAAGGTAAGTCATGATGAACGGATCATCGCTCGCTAGCTCTCGTGAACCCCTGCTCCAACCAGCATGTACCTACATACATGAAAACATGTACGCCACAATCAGTGGGGAGTGACTAGAGTTCTCCTAGCCACCTTTTGTGACAACACGTAACATATAAACAATACAGAATACTCCAACATATAACAACATGTGAAGCATAAACAACCCATCATCTGATCTCTTACTATCATGCGAATACCATGCACGGCTCTCAACTAACTTCATAAACAAATAGGAGGGAGAGCCGGTTTCCCTACTGGTTACCCAGTCGGGGGGGTCTTTCAATCCAATTATTTATGAAACCGAACTAAGAGTCATCCAATGCCTTGGATGATTTAACCACAACTCATATAACAACAATAACATACTATGCATATCTGACACTGTACCATCATCAAGGCAAGCAGATATAAAACAGCAAGTACAAAGGTTCAGAGGCGACATCTTAACGCATAACCTAGGTACTAAATAATTCAGCAAGTATAAAGGTTCAGAGGCGACATCTTAACGCATAACCTAAATACCGATTCACAATATCAAGCAAGGACTCAGAGGCGAAAACTCAACGCATGGACCGGCTATTACTGAACATTAGACTCAGAGGCGAAAACTCAACGCATGGACTAACATTCAATTCACTATCACAAGTAAGGAACTCAGAGGCGAAAACTCAACGCATGTTCCCCTACCACATTACAAGATACTAGACTCAGAGGCGAAAACTCAACGCATGTTCTAGCACCAAACACCTGCACTCCGGGTAAGGTATGACAACCTGACTGCCCCGTCGTGCAGTTGCTCTACTCGTCAGACTCAGAGGCCAGCTTAAGGCATGTCCTGACGCGATCACACATACATGTCTGGACTCAGAGGCGAAAACTCAACGCATGTCCCAGACACGACAAACAGACATGTATGGAACTCAGAGGCGAAAACTCAACGCATGTTCCCATACACGACAAACAGTTCACGTATTAAGTTCAGAGGCCAGCTTAAGGCATAACTTAATACGCATCAAAACAATATCATTCAAGTCTATGAACTACTCTATAGTTCTACCTTTAACTTCTAATCAACACTTAATTGACCTCGAGAACTAAGATGAGGGAGAGCCGGTTTCCCTTTCGGTTGCCCGACCGGGGGGTCTCTATCCTTATCCTATTCCCGAACCCAATATAATGTTGCCCATCCTCCGGGGACCTCAAATACATGTCAAAGGTACACAAAACAAGTTTCAAGTAAAACCGATTAACCGTTTGAAAGTTACAATCAAATTACGAAAAACCTCAAAATAGCCTACAGGGGTCCCCAGCCGGTCGGCAGGCAGCCGGTCGGCCGGCTGGTGACCACCTCAGCCTTCCTTCTTTCTTTTCGAAAACGAGACAACACAAAGGGACTCCCAGCCGGTCGGCAGGCAGCCGGTCGGCCGGCTGGGACTCCATTCCCTTAGCTTTACAAACTCGCAAACCCACCCCAAATGTACTCCCAGCCGGCTGGCAGGCGGCCGGTCTGCCGGCTGGGCTCCCCTCTACGTATGTCTTTCGCAAAAACACAAACACAACACAAGGAGTGACCACCAGCCGGTCGGCAGGCAGCCGGTCGGCCGGCTGGCAGTCCCAAGGTCCAATCCTTTCAAAATTTACAAAACTCCCAAAGACGCTCCCAGCCGGTCGACCGGCGGCCGGTCGGTCGACCGGCTCAGAGAGCCTGATACGATTTTCGCAACTTTCAGCATATACGAAATCATCACAAATCGACACCAATTCTCCACAATCGATACAAGTAACGTTTACCCAACATCTCCAAACATCCAATACTACATATCTACCAGCAATTAGTTCCCATAACAATCCTCAAATGAATATCTCTTGTATCCGTCGCAAAATGAGAAAAACTGAATTTAAGCTTAAGAACACATATCAACCAACTCAAGCATAAATTCATCAACATAACTTCATCCTAAACATGTTACTAAGTCTAGAATTCATAAACTCAAACATAAATCAAAAACCATGGCAAGATTAACAACAAAAGTGCTAATATTCACAAATAGGCCGAGTTTCTCATTATCGTCACCTTTAAGCTTATTCCGGCAGATGATCCTCCTCAACCACGTAAGAGTCCACGTCGGGATCGTCGAGACCAACTCCTACAACAAAGAAAACGGTTTAGAACCACTAAAAACGGATTAAAGGCAAAACAGCCTGTTTTTCAAGGTTGGCGAAACGAAAAAAGAAAGTGATGGATGGCTAGGAAATCGAACGAGGATTCCGGAAATGTACCTACTTTTGCGATTTGAAGAACGGATGATGAAGAATTTTACAAAAGAAGGAAGTATTAAATGGAGGTTTTGTGATGAACTTGTTTTACAGTGAAATTGATTTCTTGGAAAATAAGATGTCGACATAAGGTTTATAGGGAGGACAAGTGAGTTGTCTTTTCCGAGTAAGTAAAATGGAGCGGATATTTACACGGATACTTGAGTCGGATATGAAATGAATATTTAAGTCGGGAATATAACTTTGCCAAGTTGTATTCGTCTTAAGGACTTAAGGTTCTTAAGACGGATCCTATTAACTATTAAAAATATTTTACGATACTTAAATAAATTATTCCCGTTGAGTTATTAAAATATTATTTTATTACTTAAAATACTTAAAAATGTTTAAATTAGATTTTACGAAAATACGGGATGTTACAGGCATCTTTGATGCTATCAAGGGTTCTACTTACCACATTGGCAAAGTTAATGAGCTGATTTTTAGCTTGGTTGAAAGATGGTGTCCTGAGACGAACACTTTTGTTTTTCCATGGGGCGAGGCGACTGTTACTTTAGAGGATGTGTTTGTCTTGGGTGGTTTTTCTCCTTTGGGTGTTTCGGTTTTGGGCAAGTCTTCTTTTGGGGAAAATGTCGAATTTGTTGTGAGCAAGCTGGTTAAAATATATGAAAAACTGGTGAAATGTGACCATAATTTGTCTCATTTAAGGTGGCAGGAGCATTTTATTATGGGATCGTCGGCATATGGTAATCAGATTGAGAATGCTGGTTTTCTGGTTGTTTGGCTTGCCCGTCATGTTTTCCCAGGTAAATCAGCCTCGGTTGTTACTAAGGCGGTGTTCTCCATGGCTGCGAGGCTTAGTTGCGGTGCTAAACTTGCATTTGGTCCCGTGATTTTGGCTTCCATTTATAATGACCTCACTTTGTTGAAAAGGACGGTTGTCGGGTCTTTGAGTGATCAGCTGAGGTTGACATCACCATTGCACCTTGTTCAGATTTGGGTTTGGGAGAGATTTCTGCTGCTAGGACCCGTCCCAAAGATAATCAATCGTGGAGAGACTAGATTGGCTCGTTGGAAGAATCATACAAGCAAATTATATGATGACAGTGATGATATAAAGGTGTGTCTAGACTCATCTAGGGAGACTTTTAGTTGGCGCCCATATGCCATGTCGCTTGCCAATTGGTCGTTACCTGGGTTTTACGTTGATTCAGGGTCGTACGTGGATGTGGATTCTCACGAGGAATGGAAGTTATTCTGTAGGTGTTTGATGGCTGGCCAATTGGTTGGCTTGAACTGTGTTGAGGGGTATAACCCTCATAGAGTGGCTCTCCAATTTGGGTTTGATCAAGATATTCCCGTGTTCATTGACAGATCGAATGCTAGTTGTATACTCGGTTGGCTTGGGTATAACAAGAATCTCACGGGTTTGAAGTTATATGTACCTCCTCGGTTGCAGGAAGGAGATGTTACACATCGGTACTCTAATTGGTGGAGGGCAACGTCAAATTTAGAAGAAGACGCGTGGATAGGATGTAAGAGGAAGAAGAGAACTATGAAGCGATTTAAGAAAATGTCCAAAATTCGTGATGGAAGTAGCGAGTTTGAAGCAATGTATGGAGCTTGGAATGCTAGGGAAAATCCCATGGAAAAACCGCTACCTAGGGATCACCCCAGGATGAGTTGTATGCTCCAGATGAAGGTTGGGTCAATCCCACAGGAAGACGCGAGTATTGGGGAAGATGAGGTCCGAAATATCAATCATGGAATGCGCGACTGTAGTAATTTTTCAGATCACTGCAGTTCTCACAGTGAAGAGGGTGGAAATGAGATCGACATTCTATGCAGCGAACCTGTAGGTTCAGATTTTGCTGCAAGACATCGGAATTTAGCCACTGAAGCTGGGAAGATTAGGGCTATCAGTCCATTGATGAGGCCAAAAGAGAAAATGGAAGCGAAAACATTGGATAACCAGCTTGCTGAAGACGAACCCACTGTAACATTACGTGAAGACAAGGATGCCATGAATCAGGCCATTCTTCCTGCTGCCCGTCAGCTGGCTGTCAGCAACGATCATTACCCGTTGGTGGCTCCGTCTGTTCAGTATGAAGCACGTATTAGTAGACTCGAGAGGGTGATTTCCGCTTTGTTAGGTACTAACCTTGCACGACTTAGTTCTAATACAGGATAGTTAGCTTTGCATAAATATTGGGAATTTAGCCTGTAGTCTCCTCTGTGATGGCCTGAAATTGTTAAAATGTATCTCGAAAGACTGGATTTTGATGTATGATAAGTAATTATGCAGTATTTTGAAAATTCCTGACTGTAATAGATAATAATTTGCCATTTTTATTTCGTCGAGATTGTGACAAAATACCGTATAGAAGCTTAAGTCGCCCTAATACGTTTTCTTAGGAATACTAATTACTGTTTTTCAATGCCAACATAATGTTCCTGAAACTGATTACTGACAATTTCATGTCGAATTAGAACCCAAAATCTTCCTCTCAAGCCTACACATCCTCGACTCATACTCAAGACAACGAGCAGCAAACGATTTCTGATCAGACTTATCCGTCACTAGCAGGGTGGCAGCCACAAGACTATTATTAACTGGAACGTTGCTGTGATTCGTGTCTGGGTCCTGAGATAATGCTTCATCTGGTTCATTTTCACCCGTCACTTTGATTAAAGCTCCATTCTTTTCAGTTGGTGTTTCGATATGAAGAATGTTGGCCTCTAGATATTCCGACCTCTTTTCCATTTTCACATTCTTAGCATGTCCGATTTCACTGCCAAAATTCTGATGTTCAGAAGTTACCTGTGAACAAAGAGAATTCATTGCATCACAGCCTCGCTTTCTCTGAAGAAGCATTTCAGCCAGTTCCATACCGCTTTCTTCCTGATCTATGCCCCTGCGCAGCTCAGTCTTCGCTAATTTGCTACTAACGCGACTTCTTGGTTTCTTCCTTTTACATCCTACCAACGCCATACCGTGTACATCTACCCTTGTCCTCCACCAACCAAAGTACCGATAGGTCACATCTCCTTCGTGCAATCGAGGAGGCAAGTACAGTTTCAAACCCTTCAACTTCATCCCAGTCCCATACTCAAGCTCATCAACTGTATACCTCCTAGACTCGGGAATGTCCTGATCAAACCCAAATTGGAGAGCTACCCGGTGAGGATTATAATCCTCTACACAATCCAATCCACTCAACTGACCAACCATCAAACACCTAGCAAATACCTTCCAATCCTCGTCAGTATCGACAACTACCCACATCCCTGATTTGACATAAAACCTCGGTAATGACAAGTTCTCAACAGACATGCCATATGGGCGCCACCGAAAATTCTCCCTACCCGAGTCTAGACACATGTCTATATTATCAACATCGTCTAAGAATTTCCTAGAATGACTCTCCCAACGCGCCAATCTAACCTCTCCACAACCGATCATCCTAGGAACGGGGCCTAGAGACAGAAACCTCTCCCAAGCCCAAACCTGAACTAAATGCAATGGCGATGACACCTTCAATAAACTACCAGTGGCACAATGACCATTCACAGATCCCACAATTTCCTTTTTCATCAAGGTCAAGTCCCTATAAATCGAGGCTAAAATAACAGGACCAAACGCGAGTTTACCACCACAACTAATCCTGGCTGCCAGCACAAAACACGACTTTATAACAGCCGCGGCATTCTTGCCAGGGAAAACATGGCGGGTAAGCCAAAGCGCAAGAAAACCAGCATACTCGATTTCATCACCACATCCCATAAAATGCTCTAGCCACCTTAACTGAGACACATGAGGGTGATATTTCCTTAATTTTCTAGATGTTTTGATCAACTGATTCTCAACCTGCAGAACATCGTCTCCTAAACACGAGCTATTACTCGAAACTGAAACACCCAAAGGCGAAAAACCAGCTAAAACAAACACATCCTCTAATGTAACAGTAGCCTCACCCCATGGAAAAACAAAAGTGTTAGTTTCAGGACACCATTTTTCAACCAACCTATAAATGAGATTATCAATTTTCCTAATGTGGTAAGTAGAACCCTTGATAGCATCAAAGATACCAGCTTTTCGCCACGCCAGTTCATGGGATTCCTCTAAATTCTTCACCCATGTTTTCCATCCTTTAAGAGGGGTTGAATGGGAAAGAAAGACAACATTCGGTTTCGACGAGGACAAAAAAGATTGAATCTTTGGAGGTTTGGGTGGTACTGCATTGGGGTTTAAGGAGGGTTTTAGGAAAAAAGCAGTTCTTTTAGTTGGGTTTTGGATAACTTCAGAAGTTGCAGGATCAACCATGAACTCTACTCTTTCCTCAATAATGGTGGTCTCCATGATTTCTTCTTCTGCCATTGTTTTTCTCTGAGGATTGAAGCTCAGAAATGTTAGGAACAAATGGCAACTTTTTAACTCTTCTGAGTTTTGACTGTTAACTCTGAAATTATGTGCTGGTACAGTATAACCAGGCTACAAAGCTAAATGGCTAAATGTGTGTCCTAGTCTCCTAGCCCCGACCCATATGACACCCAAATAACCCAACATTTGCTCTGACCCAACATCCGAACACATGACTTGAGGTAGACGGTCGGTTCGCCGGTTCAGACCCGGTCGGTTCTCCGGTTCAGACCCCTCGGTTCATCGGTCAGACCCGGTCGCTTCACCGGTCCAGACCCGGTCGGATCCCCGGTTCAGACCCGGTCGGTTCTCCGGTCAGACCCGGTCGGTTCACCGGTCCAGACCCAGTCGGTTCACCGGTCCAGACCCGGTCGGTTCTCCGGTCAGACCCGGTCGGTTCACCGGTCCGACCCGGTCGGTTCACCGGTCCAGACCCGGTCGGTTCACCCGGTCCAGACCCGGTCGGCTCACCGGTCCAGACCCGGTCGGTTCTCCGGTCCAGCCCGGTCGGTCCCCGGTCCGTGTAACTTATCATCTATAATTAGTTTTTTTCTACAAATTCTCAAGGTTACACGAATAGTAGGTAAGTAAACGCAAAGCTATGCATTTCTTATGTGGATATGCAGGACAGGAAAAGGGGATGCTCTCCATATAGGAATTTCAGAGGATAGTGTGGATGAATAGGGTATTAGGGTTTAGGGTTTAGGGTTTAGGGTTTAGGGTAACAAAAAATCTATCTTACTCTCTCATATAGACGGCTTGTAAGTGAGTTAGCTCATCGGTTCACGGGAACACCTACTCAATTCCTCGAGCGTGAGTCGACAGGGAGGTTCCTACAAACAAAGCTAGCCAAGCAAGAGAACTTTTACTATTTTGTACACGAAAAAACCTTTATACTATGTCAAAGAGACAAAGAGAATACATTTATGGACCATCATCATCCATCGGCTAGAGATAAAAAAAGCTATCTTTAATGTTAATGTTCTTGCCCCATTAAAAAGGATAGGAACGCTCGCAATGACGAAGCTAGGCACGATCCCTAGGGGTCATTGCTCGGCCCGACCTAAAAACTTATGGATAAAGTAAAAGAAAACATATTAATTGAAGTTAATTATTACACTAAATTTTCCGTAATATAAAAGGAAATGCCAATAATTTAATATGTAAACAGATAAATTTCATAATAATGATTACCTTAATTATAGTTCTTACTATATTTAAATTCCTACGTTTTTTAGTGAGTAACCAAACGACCCCTAAATATGGCTAAGAAGAATATAATTTCCTTAATTCAACTATACCTTGTTGTGCTAATTTGACATGCAAGGTAGTCTTTCAAATTCTTGGTGAACCTTTCGAGAAATGCGGCCCTAAAAATATTTAATCTTAATCACTAGAATAAAACATTATACGTTCGTATAGTCGTATGTTTTATGTCTAGTTATGTTGTGTGCTCGTAATAAGTAAACATGTTTATAATTGTTTTTTTGCAATCGCCATGGAAAAATATACTCCTTACATATGTTATTAAAAAGTCGTTCGCTGTGTTTATAATTGTTTTTTTTTTTAACGTGTTCTTTTAATTTATCACTAGTTGGCATGCAAATTATGTAGGGGTATTTGGTAAACGGTGGATTGGTAAATTTCTAGCATCTTCAGGACTTTTAGTATATTTGACTCACAATCTACTATTTTGAGTGTTTGGTAAATGACATATTGAAAGAGTAGATTAAAGCTCAATCTGCTGCTTCACCCCGCATATTCACATTATTAGATTGCGAAATATGAATCGGTCAACAATTTACACATAAATACAACAATCTATCTATTAACCAAAATTCGCTAATTACCAAGCAGTTCTACTAAAAGTGCTAATTGAAATATACTAATCAAATCTATTAATTCAATCTGCTTATGCTAATATAAATAATTTGCTGAGTACTAAATGGAGTCGTAATTACAGATGATTCGAATCGGGTTTATATCGATTTGCTTATCTTGTCTTTCTTGAGCCATTCAATTCACCCATAAATTGAAAAGATTACGTCAAACCAACATCCCGTATAAATTAAATTGAACTGAACAGAACATAATATATTAACGTTAAATTAAATAAGTGCCGATATGAGACCTATGTCGAGACCGTGACAAATTTATAGTCCACAATTTTTGGATAATTTGAGTCCACAAATTATTACATAGTCGAGTTGTACATACGTGACCACAATTTGAACTCTATTTTCCATTTTTGCGGCCACGCTAGTAGAAAAATCGTTATTTATAATTGTCACATTAACAATCGACGACAAACTAAAACAATATAAAAGGGCAATCGATTGAAGACATTCAATACATTATTATTACCAAACACTAAAAGGAAAAAAGAAAAAGAAAAATGGGGATGAACAAGAAAATAATAAAATTTGTTCTGATCATGGTTGCCTTCGCGGTGTTAGCCACCACGGGTTTAAGCGGCACGACAGAGGACGTCGTTGTCGGACCATCGTTCAGATGTTTACAAGGTGCTGATGACTGTGCTGGTTCAAGTATACCTTGTTGCGCTAATTTGACTTGCAAGATTTTTACCGTTTTTCGCGGTGAACCTATGTTCAGATGTCGATAAAAATATTTAATCTTAATCGCTAGGCCAAGACATATGTCCTCATATGTTTTATGTCTCGTTATGTTGCGTGCTCGTAATAAGTAAACATGTTTATTATTACACGTGTTAATATATAATGGATATGTTATATTTTAGTTGATGTATGTTATGCTTTCGATTTTATTCTTAATTACTAGATTATGACATTATTTTTAATATATATATCCGTTATAGGTTTGTGATTGTGTTAATAAATAAAGACAACAAGCTATAAATGTGTTTTGTTGCCTTGTTGGTGGTTGAAGTCATATCAGAATAAGATTTGTTTATGCTCCACTTTATCCACAAATTCTCATTAAGAACAATGGGATAAAAAGAAACATGATTCAGTACATCCTTTCGAACAACTCAAATTAAAATGAATAATACACGATTTTCGGAATTTTCCGTCCCGGCACAAAAACTTCCGTATATTACACAAAAGGTTTCTCTAGTTAGGTAAAGGGATCTCAAATTTTCCGAAGCGCAACAAAGGACATTTAAGGCCGGCGGTGTGCGACAAACCCATCTTAGACGGATTTAATATTGGTTATATGAGGCTAAAATCGAATAGGGTAACTCTTAAACCAACGCCGGATAACCGATATAAATTTCGGGAAAAAATTATAGCCCAATATATCGTCCCAAATAACACAAAATGAAGTTAAATACACGATTTTCGGGATTTACAGTATTATTTGTCACTAGCACTAGGAACTAAAAATGTCAATTTATTTGCTTTAAAGACTAAAAAATTACTTTTTTTTTTCTAGAAATGCGGCAAACGAAGTGTCAGCATTAGCACCAGATTGGCCTATATACTTCGCGCTTACTTGTTGGTGGATATGGCGATGGAGGAACAATATCGTGTTTGGTCGGAGTAATGAGAATCCAATTCATCCCCGAGAATTTCTCTACCAACAATTTGAATCAACCAAGAGAGCTTTTGATAGATTCGATATTTTTATTCCACCCATTAGGCCTGATAATATGGAAATTTATGTCAAATGGCTCCCCCCACCAGCTGGTTGGGTGTTGTTAAATACGGATGGTGCTTCGCGTGGTAACCCGGGCCAGGCTGGAGCAGGAGGTATTTTTAGAGACGAAACGGGTAACTTCGTTACTGCTTACTATTTTTCTTGTGGGTTTTGCACATCTATGAAAGCTAAGTTGTTAGCACTTTTAGCCGGCTTGGAGCGAGCAAAATCGTTTGGGTTGAAGCGTATTCTGATTCATATGGACAATCTCCCATGTGTAAAATTGATCAAAGAAGACCAACTACTAAGCAACAACCTCAAGTTCATTGTCCGGAGATGCCAAGAGCTGATTCGGGAATCACATTGGAGAGTGGAGATAGAGCACAATTATAGAGAAGCAAACAGAGCTGCAGATTTCCTAGCTAACAAAGGAATAGGAGCAAGCACAGAACCGTCTCACGTTGACAGTCCACCTAATGATCTACGTCCTATTCTTAGAGAAGATATCTTTGGAGTAGCTTTCCGTCGAGTTATAGCTAATAATTAGTTTTCGGGGCTTCGCCCCTCATATGTACCAAAAAAAAAAAAAAAAAAAATAAGCAAAAGAATTACAATTCTCAGCACTTCAACTACCAAAACATCAATGGCTGTCCAAAAACAACAAAAAAAACCTGACAAATCCATGATTTTTCAAAGAGAAGAACTCATGATTTCTCTTAATAATAATGATTCAATTCCAACATTTAGAAATGCTAATTTCCTTACACCAATCTTTAACCCAACACAAAATCAAAAACTCCCTGAAAAACCACTTTATTTCACTTCAAATCCCAACATTTTACCTAAACTCAAGAAAAAAATCAATTTAAAAGGTATAAAATCACCAAGACTAACTTGGAAAAAATGGGTTGAGAATCTAGAGAAAACCCATGAAACAATTTGGAAAAAAGTTGGTATCTTTAATGCAATTAGGGCATCTTCTTCCAAAATTCACAAAGATGTTATGTTACTCATGTATTTAGCTCAAAAATGGTGTCCTGAAACCAACACTTTCATTTTCCCATGGGGTGAATGTACTATAACGTTAGAAGATGTCATGATTTTGGGTGGTTTTTCGGTTTTCGGGGTTTCGGGTTTTAGTTGCTTTCGTGACAGAAGTTATGAAGATTTAGCAATGGAGGATGAATTGGACATTTGTTGTGCTGCAATAAGAAGAAAAAACCATGGACATTTAGTTTTGGGTAAATGGATGGAGTATTTTGAAGGAAAGGGTGGTGAATTAGAGCATGTAGCTTGTCTGGTTATGTGGTTGTCTAGATATGTTTTCTGTACTGATTGTCTAAATGTTGATACTGGTGTTTTCGCCCTCGCTATCCGTCTTGCTAGAGGAACTCGGGTTGCGTTAGGTTGTCGTGTTTTAGCTGAAATTTATCGAGATTTAAGCTCGTTGAAACGGAGAATTGTAGTAGCTGATGGGTCAGCAAGTCTTGATGTTTGGTCATTGTTGCAGTTAGTTCAGGTTTGGGCTTGGGAAAGGTTTCGGACAGTGAGTCCGAAACCCTTCTGTTTAGTCCGCGATCAGCCGAGAATAAGTCGTTGGCATAATGTATGTTTGCTGAAAAATAATCGCTCTGGTTCGAGAATTGATGATGAGGGTTTTGTTGAAGAATTGTTTCTGTGGAGGCCTTATGGTCTGTACTTACAGAATTGGGATTTTCCGAAGTTTTATGGTGTCGAGGGAACGTGGGTGGTGATGAATTCGGAGGTAGACGAGGCGTATTTGTCGTTTGCAACGTGTTTGCGTGATTGTCAGTTGGAAGGCCTAGATTGTGTGCAGTGGTACCTGCCACAGAGAGTCGCGATGCAGTTTGGATTTGATCAGGACGTTCCTGTTTCCGTTCCTGGGAAGAATTTGGAATTGGAATTGGAACTGGAAGGTGGTCGTAGTTGTTATGTACCTCCTCGATTACTCGAGGGAGATGTCACATTTCGGTATTTAAACTGGTGGAAGGGAGCAAGAGCATCACTGGTTTGTAATGATGCAATGCAGGTAGATTCAGTGAGCAGTAAGCAGATTCTTAAGACGGAATTAGTTCCTGTTCAGAACTCGACATCTCAAAATCATGAATGTTTGGTTCCTGACAGTGCGACTGAGGTCGGAAAAACCAGTGAGCGAGCTCCTGTTCAGAACTCGACATCACAAAATCATGAATGTTTGGTTCGTAATGATGCAATGCAGGTAGATTCAGTGTGCAGTAAGCAGATTCTTAAGACGGAATTAGTTCTTGTTCAGAACTCGACATCTCAAAATCATGAATGTTTGGTTCCTGACAGTGCGACTGAGGTCAGAAAAACCAGTGAGCGAGCTCCTGTTCAGAACTCGACATCTCAAAATCATGAATGTTTGGTTCCTGACAGTGAGACTGAGGTCGGAAAAACCAGTGAGCGAGCTCTAGTCGTCACAAATGAGAAAGACAGTCGCGGTGTTAATGATGCTATGACTGTGGATAAGTTGCTTACAGGGTCAGAAACTGATAAATTCACGGAACTGGAAGACGCATATCAAACACAGGAAGCGCGTGCTGATGTAACTATGGTCGATATAGAAGACTCGAGTGATGATGAGACTGATAACCCGCTAGAGTCGCTATGTAAGCAGTTTGAAGAAAGGATTCGTCTCCTCGAGATTACAGTTTCGACACTTATGGCAGCTAAATCCGAGCCCAAATCAGAACATAAGAATGTTGCTTAGGTGACATTAACAGTTTAGATGATTCGGAAATTAGAATGTTTATTTAGGACGAAACTGATCGAAAATTAACACTCTTTATGTAATTTTCAAATTATAATCATATTAATGAGTTATGACTTACCATTATCAGATTTAACTAAATAACACTCATATTTACGAGTTATCAGACTTATCGCTCACAAAATCGAGTCAAATTTAGGACGGATTTGAGTCGGGTTAATATTGATTTACTTTAGATTGGTAAGGTAATGTCAAACCAACATTTAATGTTGCTGTAAAGTTGTTTTTACTGTCAGTAAATATTTCAGATTATACCAAAATGGAATTAAAGTAAAGCCTAAGCAAAAAAGTGAGATTTGCAGTATTTTTGATATCAAATCCTATAAGATCAGAAGTATCATTATTAACTACAGCACGGTTTTTCTAACGTACACCCCGAGGTGACTCGACAATGAAAAAAAAACGGTTAAAATAATGACCCGTCCGGCCGTCCGTCACCCGATAATGAATAAAAATTAAAATTAATAAGACGGTAAGGCCGTAATTCAGTAGGATATCGACTTAAATCTTAACCACTAGGCTAAAACCGCTCTAATACTCAGTCTGTAAGCTGGAAACACTTGCTAACGGCTGCTTTACCAAATCAACAGGTTAGAACTCTGTAATTACTCCAATTTTCTTAGGAAAATATTAAAATTCTGCATTTTTTACATCTTTCTGTAGAAATTTGTCAGCATTGTTCTTGAGTAAACCACAGAAATGGCATCTCTTATCGACGAAAGAAACGAGTTTATGATTAGTTTTACTAATGAAAAGATTGAAAACCCAACTCTGAGAAATGCTCATTTCATCAAACCAACATTATCTGCATTTTCTCAGCTTCCAAAACCGCCAAAGATTGAATCTTTATCACTTTTGTGTACACCTAAGGTGTATTTCCGTGGAACCCCATCTCCATTACAATGTTGGGAGTCATGGGTTGAGAGGTTGGAGTCTAAATATGAATCGGTGTGGCGAAAAGTCGGAATCTTTGATGCTATTAAGTGTTCAGCTTACCACATTGAGACACACAGGGATTTGCTGTTTAGTTTAGCTGAGAAATGGTGTCCTGAGAGTAACACTTTTGTGTTTCGTTGGGGTGAAGCTAGTATTACAGTTGAGGATGTTATGGTTTTGGGTGGTTTTTCGCCGTTGGGTGATTCTGTTATGAGTAGGAGTAGGAGTAGTTCTTCTGTCGTTGACGATGTTGAGGAGAGGCTGATCAATTGGAGAAGTGAGCTTGGTGTGGTGGGTTCTAGTTCTAGTTCTAAGTCTGCAGTAATTCAGGCTACCTGGACTGAATGGAGTGACTGTTTCATGGGGAGAGGGGATGATGAGCTAGAGCATGCTGCATTTTTGGCGTTATGGCTATCGCGTTATGTGTTCATAACAAAGTCGTCAAAGGTTATAAGACCGTGTGTTTTCTCCATGGCGGCTAGGCTCAGTTGTGGGGTTAAAATCGCGCTTGCTCCAGCTGTTTTAGCATTTATTTATAGAGAATTGAGGTTGTTGAAGGAGAAGCTGGTGCATTGTTTAGATTACCCATATGATGTCGATGCTTTGGTTTTGAGTGCACCGTTTCACTTGGTTCAGTTATGGGCTTGGGAGAGGTTTCCAAGGTTAGCACCAATTCCTAGGATGTTAAACCTTGGTGACCCGATATTGGCTCGTTGGGAGGGTGTTAGAATACAGTACATGGCATTAAAGACGGAGTTAGACTCGTCTGGAGAGACCTTTAGGTGGCGCCCATATGCAACTTCTGTCGATACTTTGTCATTTCCGTGTTTTTATGGTGATGTTGGAAAGTGGGTATGCATTGATTCAGATGAGAAATGGGAAATGTTTGCTGTTTGCTTAAGGGTTTGTCAGTTGCAAGGGTTTGACGTCGAGGATGCAGAGAACTACAATCCCCATCGAGTGGCTAAGCAATTTGGATTTGATCAAGATATACCTAGTTCATTTCCGAGATCATCTCATGAACATGAAGCCTTACAGATTACTTCCCCTGACTCGGATCAACTTGTCACAATGACAAAACTGTATGTGCCCTCTAGATCGTTTCAGGGAGAAGTCACTCTTCGCTACGCTGATTGGTGGAAGGGAAAGAGTTTCGTGGGCAAGAATGATCCTCTTCGGGTCTATACCAGACGTAAACTAAGACCAATTACTTCGTCTTTGCCAATGCTTTGTCCCAAAATTTGTGATAGAAGTAATGAACTTGATTCTATGGATGTAGCAGCAGGGAATGCTAGGGAAAATCAAACAGAAAAATCGCCACCTAAGGAGGTGTCGTCCTCTCGAAATGTCCTGCAAGTTTGTAGTCAAAACAGGATGACTTGCTCGTTCCATATGCCGGTTTGTATGGGTAATAGCTCCCACAATGAAGCGGATGAGATCGATATTCAATGCAGCAAATTAGCAGAAATTGAACAGAATACCCCATGTGATGAAGCTGCAGGTTCAGGTTCAGATTTTGCTGCAATACATCAAAATTTGGCGAGTGAGGTTGGAGAGGCTAGACCAGAAGGCGGTTCCAAAAACTCTGAAGTCGATGCTAGAGACCAAGACAAGGAACATAATGTTGCTGAACACCATGTGAAAACGGAGGTGAAAACATCGGGTTCCCAGCTTGCTGAAGATGAACCTGGTAAAGCATTAGTTCCCATGAATCAGGCCGATATTCCTGCAGGCGGTCAGCTTGCTGTCAGTAAGGAAAACCCGTTTGTAGCTCGCTGTGTTCAGTACGAATTGAGGATTAGTAGACTCGAGACGGCTTTGTTACCTAAAAAGTACTAACCTTGCATAACATTAAGCAATTGCTGGTAGAAAATGCTACTTGTTGCATTTAAACAGCAGTAACCCCAGATGTACTTCAGAAACTTGGTTCTAATGTATGATAGGTAATAATGAAGCTTGAGTCAAATTTCGCACAATTCGAGTCGGGTTCATGTCGATTTGCTTAGCTTGTCTTTCTTGAGCCATTCAACTGTAGATTGTTGATAAGATAATGTCTAACCAACATTTACTGTTGCTGTAAAATTAACTTTACTGTCAGCTAGGTCTATGATCTGGTGGTGGGTAAAATGGAATTAGAGTAAAAGCTAGTATGTTATATTTTGATGTAAACGAAACAGAAATCGACAATTGTTAACCTCACTGAATCGACTACGCTTTTCTAATAGAATATTTCCCTTATTTAGTGCTGGTTTACTTCAAAATTCCTATCACCTGAAACTTTTAGTCCAAAATTTCGGGACTTTTTTTTTATAGTAACAATAGGTATTTTGACCCAAGAATTCCGCTGAAAAATGAAAAGTTCGAAATTTAATCCAAAATTTCGCGACTTTTTTATATTTCATCCAAGTTGAAATTTTTCGCCTCCTAATAAAAAATCCCGGCTTCATTGTAAGGCTTGTTATTTGTCGATCTTTCAACTACATTTACTCATAATATCTACCGAGTATTTTTTTATATATATAAATAAAATAACATTATCATATTATCTGAAATAACGTTTATACTTTTAGCATGTTTATAAAATCTAATCAAATTTTTTTAATCAAATCTCTTGTGCGATCGTTTTTCTCGTGGTTTTGGCAAACTATGACCTTTTTTGGTAAATAGTGACCAATTAAGGTAAATAATGACCACCTTAGAAAAATGTTCCATTTTCTAGTCACAAAAAGTGGTCATTAATTTTAAGTGATGACTACATATAGAGCTGTAAATGATCTGAGTCGGCTTGTAGAGCCCTTGGAATGAGCTCGGTAAAAGTTCGACTCAAATCGGTCAAAACTAATTTTGAGCCGATTTCGAACCCGGGTAGTCGAAATCCGAGCCGATTCCGAGCTTAGTAGAGCTCGGATTCGGAAGTTCATTTAAACTCGTTTTATCTATTAATTTTAGTTATTTTATCATTTTGTAATTGTTTTTGTTCCTAATAAAATGTCATTTTAGCATTTATAATCATATGTTTCTTATATTTGCATTTTTCTAAAAATATATTTCTTTTTAATTTGATTTAAAAGTTCAATAAAATAAAGAAAATAAATATTTAACCAAACTTGAATAGAGCTCGAGCCTAATCGGAGCAGATTCCAAGCTTTGACTTTTTAAGCTCGCATAATTTTGAGCCGATTCCGCTCAAGCTCAAGTTTCCGAGCCGATTCCAAACCCACCCGAGCTCGAGCTCAAATCGGCTCGGTTACAGCCCTAACTACATATCAAAAAATGGCCACTTATTTTTTATCGTATGTAAGACGGTCATATAATAGAATTTGCGATCGGTTTTTTTATATATTTTTAGCATGTTTACGGTAAATGCTTTTTAACCTTGAGAAAATCAAATGACAAAATGAGAAAATGAGAAACAAATTTAATTAAATTTGATAAAAATGGTAAGATACGTGACGATTCTCTTCCTCTGATGCTTTCTAATTTAGTGAAACCTTTTGATTCCACAAATTCCAAATCACTACACAACAATTTAGTCTTTTCGAGTCAAATAAAGTTCGGTTCAAATTTACTCCGATTAATTTCCATTTATCTAATTCATATTTTATACCCGGAACCGATTTTACTACTTTTATAACTTGTTTTTTAAAAAGTAATTATCAAAATGTTGTCTCGAAAATCTCGAACTTGTTTATTATACATTGTAGAACCGTCTCATCCAATAATTATCGATACATACGGTTTACCGCAGAAACGATGTTTAAAGCATGTGCTGTACTGCTGTACTGCTGTACATTTGTAGCAGCAGAAGTAGCATCCTGAAAATAGAACAGTGTACTGTAATCTGTATACATTCCAAAAACTCTCTGAAAAACACAAGAAAAAACCTTGTAAACCATGGCAGAAATCCCTCAAATTTTGATGGATATTAGGGAAGAAGTCATGATTTCACCAAAAGGAGGAAAACAAGTGTCTAAAGCATCACATTTCATCAAACCCATGTTACAGTTTCCTGATAAAACACCAGTTTTACCCACAGTTCATATCGCTTTTCGACCGGTTTTACTGGAATGTGTGTTTAATGGTTGGAGGAGTGGGACTGAGGATGAATGGGTTAACTGGGTTGATAAATTGGCACCAAAGTTTAAACCTTTATGGAAAAAAGCAGGGATTTTTGATGCAGTTATGTCGTCTCGGGTTCGTGTGATTAAGAATGAGGAGCTGGTTCTTGGGTTGGTTGAAAGATGGTGTTGTGAGACGAATACATTTGTGTTTCCATGGGGTGAAGCGACTGTGACGTTGGAGGATGTTATGGTGTTGGGTGGTTTCTCTGTTTTAGGGAGTTCTGTTTATGGGTATAACAATGACAGACAGGTTGCTGAAGTTGAGGAGCAGTTGATGTTGGTTTATGAGAAATTACGTCGATTGTCGTCGAAGGAAGGGGAAGGGAAAGGGGAGGTGAGCCAGGGTGTTTGGATGAAGAAGTTTATGGGAAGGGGAAGCGAAATTGAGCTATTTGAGCATGAAGCATTCTTGTCTTTCTGGCTGTCTAGGTTCGTGTTTCCGAGTTATCCTTTTGATTCTGTTGTTTCGAAATGTTTTAGGATTGCTGTTTGTTTGGCTAAGGGGATTCAGGTTGCCCTTGCTCCTTTTGTTTTAGCTAGTATATATAAAGATTTGAGTTTGGTTCATTCTGCTATGAAAGATTTTGTTGAAATTGGTGTTGGTGATGGTGTTGGTGATGATGATGTGTTGATGGTTAGTGCTTGGGCGCCATTGCAATTGGTGCAAGTATGGGCATGGGAACGGTTTCCTGACTTTCGCCCTAAACCGAGAAAGATTGGGATTGGGAAGCCTAGGGTTGCGAGATGGGATGGTGTTAATGAGGAGGATATTGGGAATGTGAGGGCTGTGTTGCAATCATGTGGTGATAAGTTTGTGTGGCGGCCTTACTGCGAGGCTGTTGCTGGCTTGCCTATCCCGGGTGTGTTTACAGAAGATGAGCAATGGGTATTCATGGACGAGGATGTGAGGAAAGACGTTCAGATATGGGCTCGTTGCTTGAGAGTTGGTGAGTTAGCAGGGTTAGAATCGATTGAGCAGTACAACCCTCATCGAGTAGCTATGCAATTTGGGTATGATCAGGATTTGCCTGTTCGCGTCATAAGGGGTTTGATGGGTTATGGTATACCACACCGGGAACTTCAGCAATTAGCATGGTTGGGTTATTCTAACCCTATCAAAGACCAGATGTTGTATATCCCGTCGATATCATATGTACCGCAAGTTACTGTAAGGTACTTGGAATGGTTCAGAGAAGGTGTTTTAACAAGACGGGCTGCCTTGAAAGGTATTGTCAAGAGGAAGAGAGGATCGGTTAGATTGAGAAGGTTACAACGTCCTCGGCTGCTGTTTGATATTGATGAGGCAGATTCATCTAGCTTTAGTGGTGATGACATTGCTGTACAGTCGGGATGGGACTCGACTAGTTCCGATGTTACTAAGAAGGTAGATGTGCTTCCTGCTACTGTGAGTGTTCCTGATGTACCTCCAGGGTTTACACCAAAACCCAGTCATTCCGGTGTTCCTGCAGTATCTCCAGGGTTCACACCAAAACCCAGTCATTCCGGTGTTCCTGCTGTACCTCCAGGGTTCAAACCAAAACCCAGTCATGCCGCTGTTGCAAAGAGGAAGGCAGATGAGCTTCATGGGTTTGGAGTGAAGAAACAGGTTGTTTGTGCCACTGACGGGCTGTCAGGCCTACGACGTGGCTATGTGTCAGAGAGTATAGGCACTGATCTCGACGTACCTCCCGGATTCAAACCTATATGTGCCACCCCGAAGAAAGTAATTGATGCTGGGCAAGAAGACTTGGGTCCTGTGACCCTTGGCAAGGTCAAGAAAGAACGTATCGAGTAACATCTTGTCAGTCATCTCGAGAAGATTAGTAGCTGCACTCAAAGAAGCTGATTAGGGTTAAGTTGTCAGGTCAGGTCAGGTCTCCAAATATGCATTCTGCAGGTTAGTTTCTCAGTACAGAATACAGGTTATTTTAAAGCTGTAGTTCAAGGAATTAGGTAGAGTTAATTGTTACTAACTTCGACATAGTTTCGTAGTATGAAAAGTTTTTGTAAATGGCTCACAGTACAGACCTCATTTATGCATCAATTTGAGCCGGTATGTCTGAATCAGTAGGATCATGTAACTGTTTCAGTGAAATCTGAATATGTTTTGTTCTGCATTGTCTGCATATATGAGGATGAGAAGAAGAACTGACCTTCTTAGAGAGGTCCTTAACATCCGATACTCTTTAACCAGCAATAGACGGGAACCATTACAGTGCAGCATGCTTTAGTCGCTGCACGAGCCACAAACACTTTGTTCTCGTGAGGATTGTAGAAGTAATACCCACGTTGAGTTGTGTTGCAGACTTGCAGCAGTCTTAATACCTGCAACTCTGCATTTTCTTATTGCGCGATATTAATCTGTTGATTACAGTCTCGAGTCTTGTCTTTATGCCCTTTGTGAGCTGTAATCTTGTTTTCGATTGCCTGGTTATCTATTACAGTATTTACAGTGCATCACAGAGAAACATGAAATCTGTAATATCGACTTGTCCGACAAACTTTTTTTCAGGCAATGCAAAGTAGTTTCTGCAAATGTATTTACAGTCTTGAAATCTGACTGTTCTGAACATTTTCAAATATGAATTTACTGTATCGAAAAATCTTCCATTAATGTACATGTCCAACCACGGACTTCCTGCCTAGCGATTTGACCTCGCTGTCAATCGTTTGGTTAATATTCGTCCTCAAATACAATTTCGAGAAAAAATATGTATGAATGGATCTTACAGTAATTTTTTGTATATAAAAGTATAAAACCGCTTCACAAAAGGACTTTCGAGTTTTATAATCACAGTAACCATTGATTTAATCCATACTTCCTATATAGTAGGGCATTAACTAACTCTATGAAAATCCGTTAAAAAAGGGAGGAAAGAGGTAACTTTACCTGGTAAAAATTTTAGGCCTCTATCTATTCCTAAAAGATAGGTAATTTTTTTTAATCCAGAATGCTTACTCTTTCTGTTGCCAAGCTGGGATAATCGCGGTAAGGGTAAAAAAATTTACTGCTAGGGTCCTCTCTTTCCTGGAAGTTTTCCGGGTTTTGGAATACATCGTGTTCCATTTCCCGGAAAAAAAACTATAGGCACTGACTGGTATAATCTCTAAAGTTACAGAGACAACAGGAAGGCAACAATGAGTTGCTTTCCATGTTGCTCGACACAGGAGGAAGATGAAGAAGTAAAGGAAGAGGAGGCACCTGTTGATCAGAAGAATGTAAACCCGGGTAAACCAGCGACCAGTCGAAGGACAAAGACGACATTAAGGGCGTCTCTAAGGGCTAGCATCAAACAGTTGCTCACGAGTAAACCCACGTTCGCTTTTGCCAACATTTCTTTTAAATCAGGTGACGGTTTTCTCTGCGTTTTCAGGGTTATGATGATAATCTCTGAGACATGATTTTAAGATATTAATTGTCTGAAAACGATACAGATAGCAGCAAGCACAGGTACATCCATGAAGAGCTCGCTAAATATGGAAAGGGAAACATCAATGCAAAGATCTTCTCCTACAAAGAGCTGTCTGATGCAACCGGAAATTTCACAAATGATAATTTACTCGGTGAAGGTGGTTTTGGGAAAGTTTACAGGGGATTCATCGATAATCCTAAGCTGGTGAAAGAAACTAACACGCTCTCTTTTTTTCCTATTGTATCGGGAAACAAACAGAACTACAGAAATGATCGACATTATTTTTCTACAGGTTGTTGCGGTAAAGCAGCTAGACAGGAACGGCCTGCAGGGAAATCGAGAGTTCATGGTAGAGGTTCTAATGTTGAGCCTTCTTAAACAAGCGAACCTTGTGACCCTCGTTGGTTACTGTGCTGAAGGGGTTCAGAGGCTTTTAGTGTACGAGTTCATGGGTAAAGGATCGCTTGAGGATCACCTTCTCGGTACTTGTCAAACCTTTCTGAGTAATTTTGATGTTCTTGCATATGGCCTGCAGGCTGATAGATGAACCGTCTCAACTAAAACCTTCAGGCTCCCTCATACCGTGTGCTGGGTTTCCACTTCGTGTTTTTGAGGGGTTTTTGAGGTTGCCAGGAATCGAACCCGTGACTTTCGGTCACACTGGGTCTGATACCATGATAGATGAACCGTCTCAACCAAAACCTTAAGGTTATGGTTGAGGCCCAACTATTAATTATATTCCCGACTGTTTCCTGTTTAACTCGCCTTCTAAATCATTAACCTTTGTTTTCCATCTCGTATGAAGATTTAAAACCAGAGACAAAACCGCTAGACTGGAAAACTAGAATGAAAATAGCAGAGGGAGCTGCAAGAGGTCTCGAGTACCTCCATGAAACCGCCAATCCACCAGTAATATACAGAGATTTTAAAGCATCAAACATTTTATTAGACGAGGACTTCAACCCGAAGCTCTCAGATTTTGGACTCGCGAAGCTAGGTCCCATGGGAGAAGATACTCATGTTGTTACAAGAGTCATGGGTACATTTGGTTACTGCGCACCTGAGTACGCTGCAACAGGTCAACTGACTACAAAGTCGGATGTTTACAGCTTTGGAGTCGTGTTCTTGGAGATTATTACAGGAAGAAGGGTGTTTGACACCAGCCGGCCAACTGAGGAGCAAAATCTAGTTGAATGGGTAACTACTACTTGTTGATATCGACTGTCACAGAGTCGAGCCATCTCAACCAAAACCTTAAGGTGATGGTTGAGGCCCAACTATTATTAATATTCCTAATACGCTCCCTCACTCAAATGCCCGTTGGGTTTGAAGAATGATTAGTCTGCACAGGCCCCACCAATATCGTGTGCTGGTTTCCACTTTGTGGTTTTTGAGGGTTTTTGAGGTTGCCATGGTATCAGAGCCAGTGTGACCGAAGGTCACGGGTTCGAATCCTGGCAACTTCAAAACCCCTCAAAAACCACGAAATGGAAACCAGCACACGGTATTGGTGGGCCTGTGCAGCTCTTCAAGCCCAATGGGCATTTGAGTGAGGGAGCGTATTAGGAATATTAATAATAGTTGGGCCTCAACCATCACCTTAAGGTTTTGGTTGAGATGGTTCATCTATCATTTCCGTCCCAAATGTCGTTGATCATAGTGTATGTTTGGTGCAGGCACAACCATTGCTGAAAGATAAAAGCAAGTTCCACCTAATGGCAGACCCTTTGCTTAAGGATGACTATCCAAAGAAGGGTATGTACCAAGCATTAGGAATCGCGGCAATGTGCCTTCAAGAAGAAGCATCTACACGGCCTTACATCTCCGATGTTGTGACTGCGTTGGAGTATCTATCTGCTGACAATTCTAAGACGGAAAATAGTGACAAAGATGGATGCGAAAAAGATGACAGCAACACAGAGGAAGAATAAACTGCAAGAATAAATGTAGATGTTCGAGACTAGGCTATATTTTTTATACAAAAACTTGCGACTTATGAGACAGTTGTATGCATACAACCAAGCGATTAACCATTTAACCATTAACCCTATAATTGAATAAGGAAGACAAAAGGATTTATCTCGGTCTCACGCATATAGTCGTCTCATATAAGACTCACTAGAATAAATGTTAATCGGCAATCAATTCCGATTTTCTTTACCCTTAGAGCTAAACTTACTGACATCATTGTACAAAGCAGCTTTTAGATGTGAGATTTTCCAAGCATTTTTATGTTTGGATATATCACAATTCCGTATTTCCTAATTATGAATATGTCGATATCTCGACATATCCTGATATCTTGGAACCGATTGTCTGATCTTACTCCCTTGCTTCAAAACTCTTCTGCATAGATTTGAAAGTTTTGGGCAGGAGCATAGCTACTGCACTCCCCTTGTAAATTGATAAATCTACAATCTCTAGTTTATGGATGTTTTGGACTGTGTCGAAGGGGTATAAATCGTTTTACATAAGCGTTATTGTAAAACCAAATGATTTTTTTTTTTCTTTTTTTTTTTTTGACAAGGATCATACAACAGAAACGGAACATCATCTGGCTACAGATTTAGCCAACTGATGCGCCATTCTATTCAGATATCTAGGACAGTAACTTAGCGACACACAATGAAAAGACAACAGGAAATAATCTATTCTTCTAACTAAATTCTTAAGATACCAGTCCAGTTTTCCAGCTCCTGAAAGTTGCAGAACCAGATTCAGACAATCCGAAACCAAATCTACATGCCTAAGTCCCAACCTATGGGCAGACGAGAGCGCTTCCAAACATGCTAATCCCTCTGCATGATGCGGCATGGTATAACTCCTTTAAAGGAGCAGCGGGTTGGGTCCAAAGAAACCCGGTAAATTTACTTCTACCAATTACTGTTTTGCATAATACGGTCATTAAGATCTTTTGTTATATGGTTCGGTTCTATTAACAAATTAGCTTAATAATAATCCAAATAAGATTAGATCTACATTCATTTTAATTATTTTTCCTACAAAGTGTAAATGGTTATAACATGAAACTATCAATCAAAAAGCAAACATAAGAGATAAAAATAAGTTGATAACTTGACCCTATTTGAAAATAACCCGGAATGAATTCTAATTGACTCGGGCCTAATATTTGCTTATTGACCCAAAATTAACTTGTCATGAAATACGGAGTATAACATTACCCAAACCCTCATTAACACCGGTAGTTGTCTTGAATAACCCATTGCTAGTTTGCCACCTTTATTCCGAGTGTGGAATTAGGGGATGGTTAGAGCGTTTGTTCTTATTGAAGGACAAGAAATTCGTAACTTTTAATTAAAATTTTGATTTATTTTTTCTTCACGTTTTTGGTATCATTACTTGTTCGCTCTTGCCAATTTACCTTAAGTTTAAGATGAATCAAATAGTGATTAAATAGAATAATGTTTAACCCGTTTGAACTAGACCTGATCTGATTGACCTGACTCAAAAAAGCTGACTCGAGGTTCGAAGTTGACCCGAAGCACATCATCAGAATGTGACCCGAAATCCAAATTTTGAGCCTAATCGGAGCAGATTCCAAGCTTGGAATCTGCTGGGTTTCCACTCGTGTTTTTGAGGGGTTTTAAGGTTGTCAGAATTCGAACCCGTGACCTTCGGACACACTGGCTCTGATTCCACGATAGATGAGCCTCAACCAAAACTTTAGTTAATGGTTGAGACTCAACTATTATTAATATTCATATTAGAAAGGATTAAAAATTCGCAATTTTTGGTTACAATTTTGATTTTTTTCTCCGACTTTCTTATATGATTACTCGTTCACTCCTACAAAATTATTCTTTAACCTTAAGACAAATTCTTGTTTAAGATAGGTGCATTCGTCTTGAGCTTGAGACATATCAAATAGTGATCAAGTGAAATAATATTTAGCCTGTTTGAATTAGAGCTGGCAAAAGTAATCTGACCCGATTGACCGACCCGTACCCAATTGATTCGACCCGGCTTGAATATGACCCGAGCTTTCTTGACCCGTAATTGACCTGAAAACAAACGACCCTCCATAACCACCAAACCGAAATAACACGACAAAATATAACTCTAGTTGAACCGGAATGACTTAAAATGACTTTTACTCTCTTATATAGTATTAACTAAAACCAACCCGCCTCGCTTGATCTGAAACAGATCCGACCAACAAACCTGGAACCCAAAATAATCAGACCCAATCCGCTCAGTAAAAATTCCGATTTGACCCCACTTAATTGGCGCAACCCAAACCAATCCAATTAACCCGTTTGCTAAATCTAATTTGAATTTAATACTCTAATTGTTAAAGATGGAGATGTCCAAACTATATAACCTTAAATCATGATTAGCACAATAATAAACAAATAATAAGGGATAATAATATGATTAATGATGAGTAGTGGGGCCTAATGTGCATGTACATAGCACGACAATGTAAGAAACATTATCAGATATTCAGATTATATATCAGACATTTTCTCCCTTATATGTCAGTTCCTCTTCCCCACTCCTCATCCCCTAACTTTGACTTAATCACCTGTCCCCATTTCCTCAATTTAATTCTCCAAACAATTTTATCATTTCAAAACTCAAAACCCCATTTGTTAAAGTTTCAATCTTTTTTAGTGGGTATCAGTAATTTCTTCTAATTATTGGAGCAGCTTTTGTTGGTATGTGTTCTGTAATTCCATCTGTTCTTGTCAATTTTTCTGATTTTTGATTATTTTTGCTGATTATTGGGTATTTTAGATCTCATTTTCTCCTGATCTGTGGTTTTAGTTATTTGTTTACTCTTTATATTCGCGGGATTTTAATCAAAAAGTAAATAAACGATTGAGACGGAGTTAGGACTTGATTTGATTAAGTGGGGTTGGGTGTTTTTCTGATTTTGTAATTTTGACTAGAAAGTATAAATCCCCCTTTTACTTTTTTTTTATTACAATCATTTGTTTACAATTTATATTCGTAAGGTAAACAAAAGATTGAGACGGAAGAGTATTTGATTCGGATTGGTTGTGAATGTAAGTTGAGGTCAATTCTGAAGGGTGTTTCTTTCTCCCTTTGTTTGAACAGTCCGTCTTGCTTGTGACCTCTCGGCCCTCTTCCACTTGCCCTTCTATCCACCTCTTTGTCTCACGTCACAAGCTTGTGAAGGATTTTGTCGGTCAGAAATAAGAATTTGTGTTGTTTGAATAATTAATAAAGATACAGTCTTTGTTAAGATCATCAACTGAAAGTTCTGAAATCGGTTGCTGACTGAATGCAGAAAGTTAATAACCTCGGTGTATCATAATCGACAATTTCAGGAATGATTTGCATCAGTTTATAGGATTTAAAGGCTGCTGTTAATGGATTTCTTCTTTCTAGAGGCATTGTTCAGTTTGCTTATCAATGTATTATGTTCTGCTGCTCAGTTTTAGTTCCCCATTCCTGTCTGTTTGATGATTCCTTCAAAATATGTCGACTCCTGCTCCGTTGCAATGCATTATGAATGAGCAATTAGGATTTAATTCTGTGATTTTCATTCAGCGAAGTTACTGCAGACCTAAAAATCAAACAGTCATACAATAATTAATAAAGTTTTGGTCTTTGTTACGATCATCAACTGAAAGTTCTGAAATCGGATGCTGATTGAATGCAGAAAGTTAATAACCTCGGTGTATCATAATCGACAATTTCAGGAATGATTTGCATCAGTTTTTAGGATTTAAAGGCTGTTAATGGATTTCTTCTTTTTAAAGGCATTGTTCAGTTTGCTTATCAATGCATTATGTTATGTTGTCCAGTTTTAGTTCCCCATTGCTGTCTGTTTGATGATTCCTTCAAAATATGTCGACTCCTGCTCCGCTGCAATGCATTATGAATGAGCATTTAATTCCGTGAATTTCATTCAGCGAAGTTACTGCAGACCTAAAAATCAAAAAGTCGTACAATAATTAATAAAGTTATGGTCTTTGTTACGATCATCAACTGAAAGTTCTGAAATCGGTTGCTGACTGAATGCAGAAAGTTAATAACCTCGGTGTATCATAATCGACAATTTTAGGAATGATAAAGGCTGCTGTTAATGGATTTCTTCTTTCTAGAGGCATTGTTCAGTTTGCTGATCAATGTATTAGGTTCTATTGTCCAGTTTTATTTCCCCATTGCTGTCTGTTTGATGATTCCTTCAAAATATGTCGACTCCTGCTCCGCTGCAATGCATTATGAATGAGCAATTAGGATTTAATTCTGTGAATTTCATTCAGCGAAGTTACTGCAGACCTAGAAATCGAACACAGTCATACATGAACCCGATTTCTGATGAAAACTTCCCTGGCCCCTAACCCGGTTTCTTGCTTATGCACACTTTATGGTACATGATTAGTGAATAAGTTACTGATTACTTGGTATTTTAATTGGTCATGAAGGAGAAAACATGGCGACATTGGAAGCAATGAGAGGTGGCGGGGGTTCTGTCAGAGTGGGAACGATAGGGACAATTAGTTCGTTAATGACAAGGGAACTTGAGTCATCGAAGACAAGTCCTGGATATCGTGACAATGTTGTGAAGACACGGAAATCAATGGATGAAGCAAGCAGCAGTAGAAGCAGCGGCCTGAACACTAATACTAAGCATAAAGATCCTGAAGTTGCCCGAAAAATAAGAAGCCAAAAGTCGCATATTGTTCCGGTTCGTGCAGTGACAACTCCTAAACGACCAAAACAAACGACACCCTTGGAGGACGTGGGCAATAGCAGTGTTAGACAAGCAATGACGAGCAAGAAAAGTCCCGATGCTTCTAGTAAAACAAAGAACCATAGAAGTAACAGTCAAATTCCAATGCTTGGGTCGGAAAATATTCATCTGGAAAAAACTCCTGTCCGGGATTTGTCCATGAAGAAAGGAGTCAACATTGTCGAGATCGTGGACGTCAGTTGTGGGAACCCTTCATTAAGCAATAAACTCAAAAAACTTCGATTCTCGAAGCTATCCCAGAGCTTCATGTAGTTAAAGTGTCATACTTTTATTTACCGTTTGAGATTATAACCGTTGGGGCGGACTTTTGGATACAGTAACTCGCAGATACAGTATATGCTTGCAGACTCTCGAGAAGTATCAGGTAACCGACAGTCCCTTAGATGCGCAGATCGCAGCTACTTATTTTTAACAGGGTAACAGACTGGTTGGATGTTCTTGTTTCTGTACTAGAATGGCTTGATTTTTATAGCTATGGGGTTAATTGGTTCGGTCACTATATTCTTGTAGATCGTTTCTGGATTTCGAGATAAAACTCGTCGTTGATAATTACTGTGTTGTACGATGCTGTTATATATTTACGTGTATGTGTCGAGGTAGCGAATATGTTCTTGAATCATCAACTCTATGTTTGTTCTTCATAACAATTTTGCTAAACTATATACAATTAAGTTAAATCAACATGAAGAATAATTAATTAACTTGAATAAAATACTTGGCATTAATTAACTATTACATAAATATTCTTGATAATAAAACTAGGTAGCCATTAAATATTGTTGGATTGCTGCCCATGAACCGTTGAGGCCGATGTCTTCTTCTTCGTTTGGCAGCAACAATCCTTCTACGAATTCATCGATATCAAATTTATCGTCACCTTCTCGAGCTGCTCCGCTTGGCAGTAATGGCAGAGACGAACTTTTCTCAGCCGCTTCCAAGAGTTGCCCTTCTTGAGCATCCTCATTAATAATAATAACTTGTTGATTATTTATATTATTATTATCAGTGTTATTGTTGTCATCATCCCAGTCGTTGTCGTCGAACAACATCGCTTTTAATTCTGATAATGCGTCTTTTTTAGTCGTGTCGAGGCCAGAATTATCGTAAGCTAGTGGCAGAACTTGAGTCGCGTAATCTTGGACATATTCAATACGACCTTGTTTACTCGTACTGCCCTCGATATCTAATGCCGTGTTCTGAGCATATATCGTTCGACCCCTTTTCATCCCCTTACTCCTTTCGTTACGATCATCAGTAGAATCGGGTTTCTTGGTGATATGACATAACACCATCTCGTCGTTTCCAGCAAGGTAATACTCGTGCATCCTCCACTCATCCCGGTTCCCAACGACAGGCACAAACGTGAAGTACTTCTCCGACCCGACCGCATTGTTGTTGAAATAAAGTTGATGGGTCTTGGAGTTCTCTAACCAGGTTCCATGGCCTTGGATGCGCCGACTGATCCTCTTTCCGTTGGGAGTAGACTTGTTGAGACGACTGAAGAAGAAGCCTTGTTCGAGGTCGTTGACACCTCTGAGTTGTTTAGTTGAAGCCAAGATATTGAAAGGGTGATCGGTGTAGACATCACAGTCTATGAGCTGAGGGTAATATGGAGGTAACGCTCCGTTGTTGAGCCGAGTTGCGAGGAAATACGTGACAAGCTGTACTCGTGTAGGACGGAATCGAACGCCTATTGGTAAATTATAAGAACCCATGAATGATTGAATGAATTAAGATGTGAATTATGGAAGTTTTTTGGAGTAAAGAACGTAAACTAATGAAAGAAGAATGTAGGGTTGGGTGGTAAATATAGAGATGATTTGGTGGGTATAATGTTTTGTTGTTGATAACAAATTCTTACATAATTAAATGTTTTTTAATTGATAACAAATTCTTACAAAACTATACTTCCAAATTTCCAAATTAAAGTGTAGGAGCTCAACTCAAAGTCTTTGATCCTCAGTTAGGGTTATTATGGAGTAATAATTAATGTTTGTATCCTATTAAACGGGACGGGTAGGGTTTTGGGTCAAGTTATACGGATTTCGAGTTAGGTTAGGTCAGAATACGGGTCGGAAATATTTATAGAAATAAATTATTATATTATTTAATAATACAAAGGATATAAAAGTATTTAAAATAAAGGGGAAATTGATAATCACTACTTACATCAGTACCCATTTTCACAATCACTACCTACTTAATAAAACCATCTTTAACACTACCCTAAAACTAACTCCGTCTACAAAATCACTACCAATTGGCCGGAAAACCTCATTAAAGACCTAAAATTTGAATTTCCCTCCTAAACTTAATTATACCTAAACTACCCCCTCCCCTGTTATTTAATACTGGTTCCTTCATTCTCCCCCCTCCCATAAAACGCATCCCCCCATTCCTTCCATTGTTCTTCATCTTATTTAGTTCTTTGCTTCCTTTTCCTCTTCAATTTTAATTTCCCCTAAGGTATGTGTTTATCTCGTTTTAATTATTTTTCGTATCTTCATTATTTTCTGAATCTGATTGTCTTTATTAATGTTAATGAATTTGTGTCATTTTTATTTTGTTGTAAATCAGGAAATGGAAGGTAATAGACAAACGAACTTAAAGTGTCACTGTCGTATTCCACCCGCAATTAACAAGTCATGGACTCGGGACAACCCAGGAAGACGTTTCATGACCTGCAAATTCCGTCATTGTAATTTCTGGAGGTGGCTAGATGGTGAGCAACTTGAGTGGCAGAAAAATGTGATCAATGAAGTTATGTTGGATAAGGAAATTTTGTTCAGCGAGGCGAATTTGTTGAAGTCTGAGAATTCCCATTTGGTGGAGAAAAATGAAAAATTGAAAGATGAGAATGTTTTGCTAAGGAAAAAAATCATCGATCTTGAAAGAGAGACGGATATCCCAGTTCAAGAAGTAATGGTCCATGGCATGAAGTCTAAGGCATTTTATGTTCTTTGTTTAGCCATTGTTGTGTTGTTGTTGATTAATTTACGTACCTAGTATGTATGTACGTTCCGTCTGCTTGTTAGTATCTAATTAGTGTAAGCATGTTATGCTCTTTTTTTAGCCAAGTGTAGGCAGAAAATGCCGTTTTCAAATGTAGGCATATTCTGCCATTAAGTATTTATGGAACTTCAATGTTATTGGAAGTAATGGAAAACAATGGTGTTGAAGACGAAATTTCATTCATAACACGAAAATGTTTCATACATTGGACAAAAGGAAACAATGTTCCTACGATGCATCATTCATACTACATACATCAGTTTCTAAACAAGGAAAAAATAAATTACTGCCTCCTACCCTTCTGTCTCCTAAAACGAGTTTCTGGTTGGCTGCCTCCATCAGTTGATGCTTGGCTTGGTTGTTGTGGATTTGAATGGCTACCAGATTCTATAAATTGAAGTACATCAGCATCGTGTTGTTTTTTTGCCTTTCTCTTGTCAATTGAAGCCCTCATTTTAGCAGTCCACTCGGTGGTGGGTCTTGGCTGGCTAAGTGCAGTCTTTGGTGGGTTCTTGCAGCTTTTCTTGTTATGGCCTAATTCTCCACATTGCCCACAACTCCTTTGTAGTCTTGGCCTTTTAGCTTGCTCTGAACTAGTCCCTTCACCCGCTTCTTTCCTTCTCTTTTTTAGACTAGGTCTTCCTGGCAACTTTCTGAATGGAGGAGGCAATGGTTCTGCCTGGTCCACCCTTTCCCATTGATTTATTCCAGGCAGTGGAGGTACAGGAGATCCATAAGCAGCTAGGTACTTGTCCTTTGTGTATGCCTCATGAACATAGTCTTCATATGTGGCTCTTTGATGATGGATGACAGCAATTGCATGTTGACATGGAAGTCCACACAACTGCCAATGACCACAACTACATGTTTGATTTACAGCTAACATTGAATGCATGCCTACTCCAGTGACATGCTCCTATTTCATCCAAGTAGTTGTGGGCACTTGCATTTAAAAATTTGATGCCATTCATTTCAATCTTAAATTTAGCCTAGGAAATGATAGGATAGGGTATTAGCTTAACTGAATGCATAACTATGTTGATGCTATTACAGTAAATTGAAGGCATACCTCTGTTGATGCCCTAGCTGCTTTCCAGAAGGCTTCTTTGAATAGAATGCCTGGGAATTGGACTTTGAAGTTGGCCCATATATGTCTCACACAAAATCTGATGTGAGCTTTAGGAGTAACAACCTTGAATGCTTCTCGTATTCCCTGCACAGTATACATAAACAAAAATCAATGTGCAGCCATATACTCCTTAAGAAAGTGCACTTATACATATATCAACAATGAAATGGTACCTTTTGTCTGTCAGACATGAATGTGATGCCCAACCCTTCTTCCATGCCAAGATCTTCCATGAGCAACCTCAAAAACCAACACCAGGTTTGCCCATTCTCAATTTCAACAACAGCCCATGCAACTGGGTAAATGTTGTTGTTACCATCCATACCTACAGCAACTAAGCACAAACCAGGGTATGCCCCTTTCAAATGGCAGCCATCCACACTAATGATGCTTCTACAACCATTTAAGTACCCTTCTTTAATTGGTTTCAAACAAATGTACATCCTTTGGAAAAATGGAGGTGGCCTTTCAATATTGTCGACAACAACAATAGCAGTTGAACCTATTATGAACTTGTTTATTACTGAAACATAATCCCAAACCCTCTTATATTGGTCAGAACAGTCACCATAAATAATGAGTTTAGCCCTTGCTCTTGCTAACCAACACAGTCCATACTTGACATCAACACCTAAATCTCTCTTTATCTGTTTTCTCCAAAGACTTATTTTCAAATTAGGATCCAACCTCCAATCCTCTAGATACCTATCAGCCAAGTATTCTGCACTAACCTTCTTATTGACCCCCTTAAACACACACTTGTGGTTTAAATCTACCGTCCTAATCTGCCAAATACCAGTGTTGCCCATTGCAATTGCATACACAGTATATGTACACTTTCTAGTTGAGTTACAAGAGCACTTACCAAAGTTTGATCTCTTTGTGTTCCACTCACACAAACATTTATGTCTACAATGTGTTCTTATTCTTGTGTTACCATTATGTTCATAGTAGATTGAAGCCCTAATTTGGTGAATTTGGGGTTTCTGGTATTTTGGTCGATTTTTGAAATTGATAGAGAATGTAAGGAGTTACTTAGAATAAGGGTAAACTGGTCCTTTAATTTTTTAATTCAAGAGACCGGCCAATTGGTAGTGATTTTGTTGACGGAGTTAGTTTTAGGGTAGTGATTACGAAGGTTTTATTAAGTAGGTAGTGATTGTGAAAATGTGTACTTATGTAGGTAGTGATTATCAATTTCCCCTAAAATAAATTTTGCAACTAATTTTTTTTAAAATAAATTACTTTTATGTTTTACTATATCAAATATAATATAAAAATAAAAATATTTTAATAATATTCTTGATTTATATTTGATTAATTGTGCTGATCGGACTGGTCAATTTTAACCCTAAAATAACAGGTTATTTTAGGTCGCGAGTTAAATTTACGAGTCCTCGACCTTAAAAAACGAGCCAAGTCGAGTTTACGGGTTGGGTTGACGGGCCTAATTGTAAGTATTTTGCATTTGCGATAAACTGGTCTCGGATGAAAATTGGGTACTCTTTAAAAATAGATAATAACTTGTTAACTAGGGGTGAAATCGAATACGGTAACTCATAAAATGTTTTTTAATTTTACAGACGGTTCCTCAATTATTTTGTCTAGGGGTGAAATCGGCTATTTTTGACTATCGTAGAACCCGAATAATTTTTTCTTGAATCCTTGTCAAAAGCTTCATTATTTCATATAATAAACATTGGATACTCGGGCTTTTCTCAAAAGTCAAAACAACATAGAATAGAGTATGCAAGTTATTTTGTCTACTTCAAATACGACCTTTAAAATAATCTTATGGTGTTTATGTGTCTATTTTAAGCCGTATGTCATTTCTAACACCTTTAGGCATTTTTATATGATATTAAGGAACTATGGTGTGAATTTCGAGATTTTATATTCCGAGACCCTGTCGCCTAAAATCGTGGATAATAACCTTCAAAATCAGCTAGTTTTTGGCATCTTAGATCCCGAAATATTTTTTCCTGAATTATTATATGCTAAAATAAATATTGGAAGCTCATATTTTTCTCAAAATAACATAGAATAGTATATAAAACTTATTTTGTTTATTTCAAACACGATATTTAAAATAATCTTTGGGTCTCTAAATGTGTCTATTTTAAACCGTATTCCAATTTTAACACCCTCAATTATTTTTATATGGTATTAAGGTACTATGGTGCGAATTTCGAGATTTTTTTATCTCAAAGACCTTGTCGGCCTAAAAATCGTGGATAATAACCTTCAAAATCGGTTATTTTTGGTGAACCCGAAAGATTTTTTTCCTAGATCCTTATTTATATACTTATTATAGCCTGTAATAAATTATGGATGATCGGATTTTCACAAAACAATATAAAATATAGTATATAACTTATTTTGTCTATTTCAAAGACGACTTTTAACATAATCTTAAAGCCTCTAAATGTGTATATTTTAAACCGTATACCTATGTTAACTCCTTCAGTTAATTTTATATGGTATAAAGGTACTATGGTGCGAATTTCATGAATTTTTATATCCCGAGACCTTTTCGCCAAGAAAACGTTGATAATAACCTTCGTATTCGGTTATTTTTGGTCATTTTTTATCCAGAAATATTTTTTTCCCGGATCCTTGTTTATAGACTAATTATACCCTATAATAAATTATGGATGATTGGATTTTTTATAAAACAATATAGAATAAAATATAAAACTTATTTTGTTTATTTCAAAGACAGCCTTTAAAATAATCTAAGGGCATCTAAATTTATCTATTTTAAACCGTATACCTATTTTAACACCTTGAATCATGTTTATATGGTATTAAGGTACTATGATGCGAATTTTGTGAATTTTTATCCCGGGACCTTTTCGCCAAAAAACGTAGATAATAACCTTCGAAATCGGTTATTTTTGGACATTTTTGAACCCGAAATATTTTTTCCCTGGATTCTTTTTTATAGACTCACTAGGTTTAAACCCGTGAAATTCACGGGGCTACTTTTTAAATTTTAAATGAATATATATAGTTATAGACTCATAGCTAAAATATAATGATTTAGGGAGTAATTAATTTTGAATTATTAACTATAAGTGAGTAAGACTTGCAATAAAATTAGTACGTATGCTTAAAATGAGTGTAACTGTGTAATACAAATGGTTATAAGACTTGGTTAATAAAAATAGTAATTTAAAAGTTGGGTTAATTAATAATTTACATTTGATTTTATTAGCAAAAAGATACATATATCGAACAACCGTGATTGCGTGGGAGAGTTCGATGTTGCGAGATACTCCTGTTTTATAAAAGAACTCATTTATTATATTAAATAAATAGTTTTATTAACAAAATGGATACTCTTACGGATTAAATAAATTAGTTACTCCTATTAATTTGTACTTTAGTTTTTATAGTGATAGAATATGGAATATTTCATTCATATTCTAGAATTGATTTTATTCCATATACTATCCCATTGATTTCGCAATCTTCAGTATAATTTATTTACTTGTTTTTAAAAAAAATGGTCATCACCTATTATAAAAAATGTCAAACTGGAATAATGCAATATAGTAACAACCCCGTGATTTGTTATTATATTGCATTATTCCGTGATTTCTTATTGCATTATCCCGTGAACGAAAATCACTGAAAAGATTATTCTAAAAATCTTGCAAAACAGTATTGCATTTCTAAAATATTGACTATTATTTGACTTTTTTCTAAACTAAAGAAACTTCTGCAGTAAGGAATATTATGAAATATTGCAATCTTGACTATTAGTTGTTTAAATTTGTATTTTTTTTTTGGATATTTTTTGGAAATGTTCCAGTAGCTCTAAAATCGTGTCACGTCAGATGAAGGTTGTTTTTAGTGATGACATGTCAGCGGATTGACTTCTGCATTCGTAAAGTATATGATAATAAATCATGGATGATCGTATTTTTCATAAAACAATATAGAATAAAGTATAAAACTTATTTTATCTATTTCAAAGACAATTTTTAAAATAATCTTAGGACCTCTAGATGTGTCTATTTTAAATCGTACCTATTTTAACACCTTGAGTCATTTTTATATGGTATTAAGGTACTATGGTGTGAATTTCATAAATTTTTATCCCGGGACCTTTTCGCCAAAAAACGTGGATAATACCTTCGAAATCGGTTATTTTTGGTCATTTTGAACCCGAAAGATTTTTTTCCTGGATCCCTTGTTTATAGACTCATTATACCCAATAATAAATGATGGATGATCGGATTTTTCATAAAACAATATAGAATAAAGTATAAAACTTATTTGGTCTATTTCAAAGAAGACCTTAATTTAAAGTAATCTAAGGGCATATAAATGTGTCTATTTTAGACCGTATACCTATTTTAACATCTTGAGTTATTTTTATATGGTATTAAAGTACTACGGTGTGAATTTTGTGAATTTTTATTCCGGGACCTTTTCGCCAAAAAAACGTGGATAATAACCTTCGAAATCGGTTATTTTTGGTCAATTTTAAACCCGAAAGATTTTTTTCGTGGATCATTGTTTATAGACTTATTATACCCAATAATAAATTATGGATGATCGGATTTTTCACAAAACAATATAGAATAAAGTATAAAACTTATTTTTGTCTATTTCAAAGACGATCTTTAAAATAATCTAACTTGAGTGCTTCTTACAATTTTTGAGGCTGTTTTATTTGACTTCATAAACCATCTGTGTGATTTTAGGACATTTTTGTTCTAGGTGTAACAGCCCGTATTTTCGTAAAATCTAATTTAAACGTTTTAAATTATTTTAAGTAATAAAATAATACTTTAATAATTTATTGTGCAAGATTTTAATTTAATTAGTAAGATCCGTCTTAAGAACCTCAAGCCCTTAAGACGAATACAAACTTGGTAAGGTTAAGTTCCCGACTTAAATATCCGTTCTAATATCCTAACCCGTTCTTTTAATACGGAAAGGACAACTCACTTGTACCCTTCATAAACCTTATGTCGACATTTCTTTTTGCTCAAGAACTCTTTTTACAGTAACACAAAACTCTCCCAAACCTCCATTTTATTTCTCCTTCTTTGGATCTTTTCTTCATCATCCGTTCTCCGATTGAAGGTAAAAATATCATTTTCGGAATCCTCATTTAATTTCCGAGCCATCCATCACTTTCATTTTGTGTTTCGTCGATTTCGAAAATGGGGCTGTTTTGCATAAACTCCGTTTTTCAATCCTTAAACCCGTTTTCTTTGTTGTAGGAGAAGACTTAGAGGATCCTAAGGAAGTTGGTGGCAAGATTGAAGAAGAGATTGGAGCTTAAACGCTATAAAGGTGACGATAATGAGATAACTCGGCATTTATGTGTATATTAGCACTTTTGTTGTGATTCTTATGTTAGTTTCTGATTTTGTTAATGTTTGTTGATCAAAGGACATAGAAACAGGTTTAGGATGGTTTTATGTGAAAAATTCACGCTTTAAGATGTTGTTACATGTTCATATGCAAATTTCAGTTTTTCACAAAGTTGAGACGGATACTTGATAAAGTCGTTTGAGGATTGTTATGGGACTTGTTTGCTGCTAGATAAGTTGTATTTGATGATTAGTAATGTTGGGTAAACATCATATGTAGCGATTTTAAAGTTTGTAGGTTGATTTGTGATGATTTCAAATAGGATGAAAATTGCGAATTTACGAACAGGCTCTCTGAGCCGGTCGACCGACCGGCCGCCGGTCGACCGGCTGGGAGAGCATTTGTGTGTTTTCCGAAATTTTGAGAATTGGCCTTGGACTGCCAGCCGGCCGACCAGCTGCCTGCCGACCGGCTGGTAGTCAATTTGTATTGAGTTTGTTTTGCGAAAACCTAGGAAGAAAGGGAGCCCAGCCGGCAGACCGGCCGCCTGCCAGCCGGCTGGGAGTGCATATGGGTTGGTTTGCGAAATAGAGAAGGCTAGGGAAATGGAGTCCCAGCCGGCCGACCGGCTGCCTGCCGACCGGCTGGGAGTCCTTTGTGTTGACTCCTATGTTTTCAAAAGAGGCGTAGGCTGAGGGATCACCAGCCGGCCGACCGGCTGCCTGCCGACCGGCTGGGGATCCCTGAAGGCTGTTTTGTGTTGTTTCGCGTGTAACTTTCAAACGGTTAATCAGTTTTAATTGAAACTCGTTTTGTATACCCGTGATATATATTTGAGGTCCCCGGTGTACGGGCAACACTATATTGGGTTCGGGAATGAAGTAAGGATAGAGACCCCCCGGTCGGGTAACCGAAAGGGAAACCGGCTCTCCCTCGTCTTAGTTCCCGGGATCAATAAGGTGTTGATTAGAAGTTTAAGAAGTTAAAACTATAGATTAGTTTCTACCTTTGGATGTTAGTGGTTACATTGGTTGTTGCGTGGTGGGATATGTGTTAAGCTCACCTCTGGACCCACTACGTGTTTTATATGTCGCGTGACGGGATATGTGTTAAGCTCACCTCTGGATCCGTTACGTGTTTTGCTTGGGCGTGTCAGGATATGTGTTAAGCTCACCTCTGGACCTGACACGTGATCGGTTGTCGTACACGGGATATGTGTTAAGCTCACCTCTGGACCCGTTGTGCGGTAGTTGTGTATTGGGATATGTGTTAAGCTCACCTCTGGACCCAATACTTGTTTGTAGCATCGGGATATGTGTTAAGCTCACCTCTGGACCCGTTGCTTTTGGATGATTAGGGATATGTGTTAAGCTCACCTCTGGACCCTTTTCATGTTGTGTAAGTTTAGGGATATCTGTTAAGTTCACCTCTGGACCCTTTACTTGAATTGTATGTTGGGATATGTGTTAAGCTCACCTCTGGACCCGACATAGTGTAGTAATGGGATATGTGTTAAGCTCACCTCTGGACCCGTTGCTAGTGATATGAATCTTTTATCTGCTTGCCTTGATGATGGTACAGTGTCAGATATGCATGATGGGTTATTGATGTTTATTGAGTTATGGTTTAATCATCCAAGGCATTGGATGACTCTTAGCTCGGTTTCATAAATAGTTGGACTGAAAGACCCCCCGACTGGGTAACCAGTAGGGAAACCGGCTCTCCTTCCTAACGGTTTATGAAGTTGGTTGAGAGCTGTGCATATGTAATCGCATGATAGTATGATATCAGTTGATGAGTTGTTGATGCTTCACATGTTATTATATGTTGGAGTGTTCTGTATTGTTTTATGTGTTACGTGTTGTCACAAAAGGTGGCTAGGAGAACTCTAGTCACTCCCCACTGATTGTGGCGTACATGTTTACATGTATGTAGGTACATGACAGGTGGTTGGCAGAGGGTTGCATGGAACTAGCGAGCGATGATCCTATTCATCGATTGACTTACACGTTTACGTTAGCTAGACTTAGTTTACATTTCAGTTGAGTGCCTGTAGGGATGTACCATCCCAGGCTGTTTGTATATGTATTTTACTTTCAGTTACAGTTTTTAGTTCACCTCGCATGTTAGTTATGTTAAAAAGTTTTAATTCCGCTGCATTTTTAGTACTTTTGTATGTTTATATTTCCGCTTTCGCGAGGGGTTTTACACTAGGTCCAAGAAATCTGGAAAATCGTGTATTATACACTGTATTTTGAGCCGTGCGGGACCTTGTACGGGTCATGTTTGTCTTTCTCCCAATTTTTCCCCACGTTTCCGGAGTCGCTTCAGGAGTTATCCTATTCAACTTCAACCCCAAACGAGAAGTATTAAACCAATTTCAACGAATATCTAAACTCACGAGACTGGTGTGTTGCACATTGACAGCATTAAATATCATTAGTTGCTTCTTAAAATTTTTGGGGCTTATTTATCCGAATTGACTATTGATTGAGAAACCATCTGGCTCCCAATTTTTTAGGACATTTTTGTTCCGGGGCCTTCAAATTCCGAAAATCGTGTATTATACACTCTATTTTGAGCCGTACGAGAGACAGTATCGGGTCGTTTTTTGTTTTTTCCTCCGAGTTTTACCCCACGTTTCCGGAGTCGTTTTAGGAGCTACCTTATTCAATTTCAGCTCTAAACAACAAGTATTAAACCAATTTCAACGAGTATTCGATTTTCGCACAAGGTTGGTTTATTGCACAACAACAATATCAAATGCCATCAATTGCTTCTCAAAATTGTTGAGGTTGTTTTATCTGAATGACAAACCATCCGTGTAATTTCGGGATATTTTTGTTCCGAAACCCTAAAATTCTGAAAATCGTGTATTGTACACTCTATTTTGAGCCGTATGTGAGGCTGCACCTGGTCACTCTTGTTTTTCTCCCGATTTGTCCTCCACGTTTCCGGAGTCGCTTTAGGAGTTAACCGATGCAATTTCAACCCAAACACATAAGTATTAAACCAATTTCAACGAGTATCTATTTTTCGCACGAGATTGGTGGTAACGTACAACGACAACATCAAATGTCATCACTTGCTTCTCAATGTTTTGAGGCTGTTTCATCTGAATTGAGAAGCAATTCGTGTGATTTCAGTAGATTTTTTTTTTCCGGGACCCTAAAAACCCGAAAATCGTGTATTATATACTCCACTTGAAGCCGTTCATAAAGTTGTATTGAGTCGTTTCTCTTTTGTTCCCATTTTTTACATCATGTTTCCGGAGTTGCTTCATGAGTTATCCCGTTCAAATTATACCCCCAAACAACAACTATTAAACCACTTAATCTCCCATTTACAGTTTACGACAGATTATAAACTTATAACGAAAAAAATATCGGTCACAACAAATAAGAATTTGGCCATAAACTATTACTTCCTCCATTCCTATCAATTCTATAAATTTCACTTTATGGATCATCGACATAACTTCTAATATATAACATAAAAGATAGTCATGTGAGATCTTGTTAAATTATCTTATCGAGTATATTGTGAATGCCAAAGTAAATGGGAAATATTATTGAATAAAGTATTGAATATTGTCGCCTTGTCGGTCCATATTTTGACAAGTAAATAAACGGAAAATAAACGCAAACAAGTAAGCAACAACCAACTAATTCACCCACTTATTTCTGCATCTCCTTCCCCCAAATCTTCCGATTGCTAAGCTTATCCGATCTAGGGTTCTTACTTCCCCTCTTTCCTTCTTCTTCGGATCAGGTATTTTATTTTCTTATTAATCTTTATTTTTAGCTTTTTCTTAATTTTGGGTTTTTTATTTTATTTCTTCAAACCTTGCTTTTGTTATTTTTTATTCATCTTAATTCATAATCTCGATTTCCGTGCTAAGGTCAACTCTTTTGATCAATTTTTTGCTTTTTTTATTCGATTCATTTCATTTTGATACCTGGGTTCTCTTTTAATTGTTGTTTGATTTGTTGTATATGAAAAAGTTTCAATCTTTTGATTGTTTGATATCTAAATTTTGGCTTTTTTTTTCTGTTGAATTGTTATGATCTGATAATACTCGTTAAGATTGCATGATTTATTAGTTAATTCAATAATTTCATCATTTAACTGTGATTGCATGATGATATATATGTATTAAATCGTTTATAATCCATGTTTTTTAATTACAATTGTTGTAATTTGGCTTAAGTAATTTGTTTAGTACATAATTTTAGGACAAATTTAACCCCTTTAAGTCGATTGATGATTGATGCTCGCTCCGTTTCGATCATTTGTTTACCTATTTTATTCTTTGTGATAGATATTTTAATCGAATTTAAACAAATGATTGAGTCAAAGAGAGTATATATTTCTCTCTATAAATATGTTCAAGTTGCTTTTTTAATCTAGTATTTGGCTGTTGTTCATTGACATAGCTCCATAAGATGATGTGATTATTGGGCGCGGTTTGTTTTCATTTGTTCTGAAAGCCCGGGTATCATTTGTTTACGGGGAAGTGGCAAATAAACCCCATACGTTTACTACTATGTGCAAATCACCCCCATACCCCATGTGTTTAACATTTGGTGTAAATTACCCTTTACTATTTAATTTAATTCAGTTGATATTCAATATTTAATCTTTTTTCTTATTTATTCCCCATTTTATTGTCCGTCATTTTTAAAAGAAATTTAGGGGCAAGGGACCAACCTACCCCTATCCTACCACACTTTGTTTACTTTTAAAAAATAAAACCCAAATTCATATCTTCATACACTATGTTTGCTCCACAACCCCAACACCAAATATGACGGTACCCACACATGTCATCCGACTGTCGCCATTATATTCGCTGACAAAGGGAGATTCGCGGTTAGATTAAGTGGATCCAAGTGTGAGTGGTGGTGTTTTGTGTGGTTGGGTTTTGACGAGAATGGGATAGGCCGTAGTGGTAAGGCGATTGGACATAGAGTATGACGAACTTGCTTGGGGGTTGAAGGTGTGATTTTTGGCTATACTTAGGTTTTTAGGTGGTCGGAGGTAGAAGACGGTGTTGGTATGGTGATAAGAAAAGGGTAAATTTGGATTTTCACAAATTAGTAATATTAGTTTAAAACTCCCTCCATCCTTTTTATATCACCCCATTTCTTTATGCACGTTTGCCAATACTAATTTTGTTTCGATTATATCTTTAGCTACATACTACTAAAAATTATAAAATTTTGATATTCTTAATCCACTTATCAAGACAAATTAAAAAAGATCTCACATGAATATATTTCCGTGAACGGATTGAGAGAAAACCGACGTTGAATACTCGATTGTGAATAGTGTCCAAAAGGGGAATGGGGTGATATAAAAAGAATGGAGGGAGTATTAGTTTTAATTACGTTAATTCAATTTTTATGTTTCAAGTTACAAAAGTTTAATAATAGAATTAAATTGTAGCAAAACATAAAATTATGGGGTTAATCTGCACGTGTTGAAAGTTGTGGGGTGATTTGCACATAGTAGTAAACGTATGGGGTTTATTTGCTACTTCCCCGCATTTGTTTATTAATTAGCGGTCGATTGGGTTTGATTTGGAGGCGGCGTTGAATGTTGCGAAATGCTCAAGGCCGAGCGCTTCCCTCTTTAGTGAGGGGTGGCCGTGGCGTGGTATTCCATGGGAGAGGTTATAATCGTGGCGCTCTCTGTGTGATGGGAAAATAGTATTGTTTTGGACTCCTTGGCTGCGAGTATTGTCCTACATATATCTTTCGCTGAATTTGATTCTTGTTAGTTTGGTGGAAACCAACCCGTTCGTTTCTTGGGAAGGCTTGGAACCTAAACAGTTTGATGTGGTTACACTTGCTTTAATGCGAAGTTTATAAGTTCTATTTTCTCCTATTTCATTCTTGTTATTCTTAAGTGTTATTTGCCGATGGAGTCAGGGGATTTAAATTTTTCATTAATTTTTTGTGGTATCCATTTCAATGCAGGCGTGAACAATTATTATAAAGCAAAAAACGTTTGCAGGTTCATCTAACTTCTCATCTAGAAGCCCAGTTTTCATGTCTGACATTGACATCCAGATTCCCGCTGCTTTTGGTGAGTTTACAGTCACTGTATTAATACTCATATTGCTCTTATGGACTACAGTCACAAATATGGTTTCAAAGTGCTATTAGTTCACGACGCTGATGGTGATGAACTTAAAAATTGGTGTTGTTGAAGCTAGGAGTACTTGCGATCATGGTAGTATACCATGGCCGTAATACCCTTCACGAGTCCACGACTGAAATAATAAAGATCTAAATGGGTTACTAGGACCACATTTTAGGTGTTGTTCTGGCCGCTTATGTGGCAAGATTTAGTGTACATGCTTGTAATGGGGATAATCAGCCTTTTAGTTCAAGCTGATGCCTTTGAGTTAGAGGTGATGAACCGATGGGCGATGAGCCGATGACTGCTTTTGGATATACTAATTAGATTTATAGTACATTTCTTTAATTTGGAAAAATAGGCCGGGAATCTGAGGGTATTGCGTTGCTAGTAGATCGGAGGAACGGATTACGTTACTTGAGTAAATGAGTTTAGAGTATTCATGATGAGCACCACCACTTTATTTTTATTCCTACCCAACACCGCACATCACACCAGCTTAGTTTTTCCGACCCACTATGGACATCCACCACCAAATTGGTCTTCCCACACCTTTTCCTTTCCCCACATATCCTCTTCTCTTTGAAACTACTTTTTCATCTTTTGCATTTTTGTTATCATTTCTCTCCCAATACATCGATTCAAAAAGACGCACTCAAAGCACTATTTACCAAGTGGTGGTCTTTACTCTTTCAACCTGTTTTATTCCGTCTTTTTTGGGACTTTAGAAGCACTAACCTTGTGGTGACCACTAGAGGTACTCCGGTGGAGCTTCTGTCTTTTTGCTTTGTGTCGATGTTCTGTTTTCCTCGCTAAATGTGCTTGCCTCCGTTTGATGTGTATTGATGACACTCATAATGTTCTATTTGTGGCATTAGATCCTTTTGCTGATGCAAATGCTGAGAACTCTGGTGCCGGGACAAAAGATTATGTGCACATCCGTGTACAACAAAGGAATGGTAGAAAGAGCCTGACAACTGTTCAAGGGTTAAAGAAAGAATTTAGCTATAATAAAATTCTCAAGGACCTGAAGAAGGAGTTCTGCTGTAATGGTACCGTTGTTCAGGACCCAGAACTAGGCCAAGTAATCCAGCTGCAAGGTGATCAGCGAAAGAATGTTTCTACCTTCCTGGTTCAGGTAAACTTCGGTTCAGTTTGCTTTGTAACAATCTCGTAATACTTGTTTAACCATATAACAACAATTCTGGCTTAACATTGTGTGCCCGTTTCCATCGACAGGCTGGGATTGTGAAGAAGGAGCACATCAAGATTCACGGGTTCTAAATCAACAGTGTTTGGGTTCGCTACTTTGCCTGTTTGTGCATTGGTGCGGATCTGCTGGATGATATCAAAGTTAATTGCTTTTCAATAGTAGTAACTTCTCTGAGAATATATTTATTTATTTCTGTGTAGTGTGTATTATTGCATTTTCAGTGTGATGTGGATCAACACATGGAGTATGAGACATGCTTTTCGTTTGTTGTCAACCATCGTATATGCTATAAAAATATGACGACTGGTTTGCTTAATTCAGGTATGTTCCGTTTGCGTGTTCTTTTGTTGATGCTTGCAGTGTCTCCTTGGAGACCTATATTACCCTGCCTTCGATTTGTCATCGGCTTTGTGCTGATCTAGTTCTTGAGATGTATAATACTGGCCGGAGTTGAGTTTACATGAGGTTTCGACTAGATCGGCCTGAAATAGGTGTATCTTGGATATTGTTCCAAGTTTGTGTACATATTCTATGAACATCGAGCAATGGCTTTTATCTTTCTTGTGATAGCAGTTGGGTTAGGTTAAGCTAGGTCAGGTCGGGTCTTATTAGGTTCGGATCATACCTCCTACCTGGTTAGCACGCCTTTTAGGTTGAGTGGGGCTAGGGGTGGGTCGGGTTATTTCGTGTTAATTAACGTGTCGGATCGAGGGTCGATTTTGGCCAGGTCTATTTATTTTATTGCATTTTTTATACCAGGATTTTTTATTTTTTTTTTGGACAGTTGGAAATAGTAGCTTATACACTACCTATCCGAGATAGTCGGAACTTATTATTACATCATTTGAAACAGAAATTAAACTAAAGATAGGAACGGTATACGAAGTAGGCTTCTTGTGGGGACGATCATTTCTAGACAACTGGCCAAACATTTCTTTCCTCTTCTTCATTAATTGAACCTCAAAGGAGTACCTACGATAAGACACACTTACGCCACTAGGACGAAGAAATTTACGTGTTGAATACCAAGAAGTTAGTTTTCAACCTTCGTTTGGTTTAGTTACTTTGTTATTAGGTCAAACGATAACTATCGGGTCATTAATTTTATCAACTCAATATAGGGCCAGGTTTATATCAGGCCAGGTTTGGGTTCGGGTTCGGTTGAGTGGCACGGGTTTGTCGGTTTCTTATTCCTAATTTTTGGATTATGTCGTGCCTGTTTTCGAACGGCTCAGGTCAAGTTTATCAGCTCCACTGGTTGTCTATAGGAATATGACCGGTGGTCGACTCTTGAATCACCGCAACTAAACTATCGTGGAGCGGTGAAGAAATGCTCTATCGATCTCGTTTTCACCCTACTTCCTCAAATCTCTACCAGTACCATTAACATATACTCGTATAGTCGTATACGTACAAGTATATGTCGAATGTTCCATTAAATTTGTACTCGTACGAGATACTTCAAGTCGAAAAGCAGTGGACCGCGATCACTCCGATGGTCCCAAGAAAACGACATAAAGAGATGTATACAATACGATACGATACGTCGATACTTGGACGATAGCGACGCAGATATTAGCTCAAGTAGCCGTTAATAATGATCACGAGAAATGTAAGGCAGTCTCGATCACTTTAAACAAAAGGCCAGAAATGAGTACCAGACTCTTGTGCGCATGCACGTCACAACACCAATGACACAACATTGCGACACAACACACTAGTGTATTGATAGACACCTAACTTGCTCGTTACCGTTCTCAAAGGCCATCACTCGACACTCGGTGAGTGTCGATACTCGATACTTTGTTTCATTTCCGTGTCTTATTGTCTCAAAAAGAGAGGGAAATATAGTCGTTGGACATATTAAGATGGAAAAAGGAAATGGAATATAAATGTGGTTTCTTTGCATTGCTTGGATCTTGATTAAATTTACCGTCATGATGATAATCTACTGACGCTTAGGCAGTTACCGTATTAGACTTAGAAGACTAAGAGGTCGAAAATTTGAACCAATTGGTCATTTCTCGACTGTTTGCTATGTTAGAAAAAGTCAGACGATGATCAAATTTAACAACTGTCTAGTGAATATATCTGATCACTAGGCGGCGGTCGGAAAAAAAGGAGTATATACCCGTTAATTTACCCAAAGAAAATTGGATATGACTTTGTAAGCCTTAATATTATCCAAGTGATAATTCATTTAGGAACTCGACATTAGAGGTGACTAAGATTTAACATATCGTAATTAGCTAATACTTGCGTATTAACCTAAAAAAAGCAAAACATGACATTAGATATATTACAATTTACATCCCGAGATCGCTTATTCGCTATAATATTTTATACTTAGCTTAAAGGAGAATATAATAGCACAACCAATAATACCAAGTTTTGATACCACCTTTCAAATACCCTCATACAAACTCTTATTATATAGGTTCACCATTACAGTAAACACCACATATTACATGAGAGGATCATACCGAAACAAATATCATCATCTCATTCAAACTTAAACCGACACGAATCTCGCTAAAACAAATCCCTTTTAACATTTGACATACACAATTTTCTAAATTTTGAAAATTTCAAAATCTCACTCAAACTTAAACCGACTTGAACTTAAAGAACACTGTTAGGGCGCAATTGATAATACCGAGTTTATATAGCATCTGTCAGATACCCTTATACAAACTCTCACTGTATAGGGTCATCATTAATCATTACAGTAAACACCACATATTACATGAGAGGATCATACCGAAACAAATATCATCATCTCATTCAAACTTAAACCGACACGAATCTCACTAAAACAAATCCTTTTTAACATTTGATGACATACACAATTTTCTAAATTTTGAAAATTTCAAAATCTCACTCAAACTTAAACTTAAAGAACAATGTTAGGACGCAATTAATGATACCGAGTTTTTATAGCATCTGTTAGACACCCTTATACAAACTCTTACTATACAGGATCATCATTACAGTAAACACCACATATTACATGAGAGGATCATACCGAAACACATATCATCATCTCATTCAAACTTAAACTGAATCAAATCTGGCTAAAACAAATCCATTTTAACATTTGACACACAAAATTTTCTAAATTTTGAAAATTTCAAAATCTCACAACCTATTAATTATGAAATCTCAAAAATTTGCAAGGTCAAAATCACTCAAAATCCCTATCTTCCTCCACAATTATTGCCACTAGTTAACACATTCATTCACAACCATCCAAACCCTAACATAATCAAAGATGATTTCCAAGTACAAACCAACATCATACATTTTAATTTCATTCAATTAATTCAATTTATTCAATTAATTAGTGGAATTACACACATACACATTATCTCAAAGATATTTTTCCCATTTTACCCCTATAAATAACACTCATACCCTCACTCTCCCTTCATCACACACACTCACTCTCCCTTCTTAACAAAACAAACACTCTCATCCCTTCCTAACAAAAATGGCTTCCATGACACTCACCTCAAAGCTCAACAAGCCTCTTTTCCTAGACTCAACCATCCATGGCATCCCCTTAACGGCCTCGAAACCCGCTTCATTCAAACCAAAGCCAGTTAGCTCTGTCTCAGCCATCTCAACAACCGCCTCTGAGGGCCAACACCCTACCCCACCCTATGACTTGAACAACTTAAAATTTGCTCCAATTCGCGAATCCATTGTGTCAAGGGAAATGACCCGTCGTTACATGACAGACATGATCACGTTCGCAGACACGGACGTGGTCATTGTAGGCGCAGGATCAGCTGGGCTGAGCTGCGCCTATGAATTGTCAAAAAACCCTAATATTAATATCGCGATCATTGAACAGTCGGTAAGCCCTGGTGGCGGAGCATGGCTAGGAGGACAACTATTTTCCTCCATGGTTGTACGTAAACCAGCTCATCTATTCCTAGATGAGCTGGAAATCGAGTACGACGAGCTTGATAACTACGTAGTTATCAAGCACGCCGCACTCTTTACGTCAACCATCATGTCGAGACTCCTAGCCCGCCCTAACGTCAAGCTCTTCAACGCGGTCGCAGTTGAAGACTTGATCGTTAAAGCGGGTAGGGTTTCGGGTGTGGTTACGAACTGGGCTTTGGTTAGCATGAACCATGATACACAGAGTTGTATGGACCCGAATGTGATGGAGGCGAAGGTGGTGGTGAGCTCGTGTGGGCATGATGGCCCGTTTGGCGCGACCGGGGTGAAACGGTTGTTGGATATCGGGTTGATCAAGAGTGTACCCGGTATGAGTGCTTTGGATATGAATTCGGCTGAAGATGCTATTGTTAAGTCGACTAGAGAAGTTGTTCCTGGTATGATTATTACTGGTATGGAGGTTGCTGAGATTGATGGTGCTCCTAGAATGGTATGTCTTTCTTTTCCGACTCAATCATTTCTTTACGTTTTTCTTTTTTCAGTACATTTATTTACGTTTAATTTTGATACAAAATAAAGATAATATGCTTTTAGTCAGTGGCAGATTCAGGGGGGTAGCAGGGGCGCTTGTTCTTGCTGGAAAATGAAAATTTTACAAGTTTTAGCTAAAATTATGGAATTTTTTTCTTAATTTGCCTTATAGCATTACTTCTTCACCCCGTTGGAACTTTTCTCCCTTGCTGACTTTAAAATCCCGGATCTGTCACTCTTTTAGTCATAGGAAATACGAACTTGTACATACATCATACGGAAGCGTGACAAAATAATCGTGACACCCAAATAAGAAATTGTACCTATTTGATACGGAAATATAAAAATGAAAAGTAACTGACACGTCCAAATTAGAAAAATGTAAAAAGTCTTCAAGATGAGGGGTATTTTGGACATTTCGTGTAGTGTTTTTTTTATAGGAGGTTATCGTGTTTAATGTAGTGATAGAGTCAGAATTCGATGCTTACAACTTACAGGAGCTAACCATAAGTTAAATATTTAGGAGATGAACTAATAATAAACTAAACGAAATTAATTTGAGATTGCCTATTCGGAAACTAAGCTTGAAATTGCATAATAATCAGTGACAAAGTCGTGATTAGATTATTATACATTAAAAAATCTAAATTAAATTATGAGAGTAAATTTTAAGGTGAATATCGGATAAAATTATATTTTTAGTCACTCTGCTATCAATGAAAGCGGAAAGTGGTGATCCATTCAGGTGGTGAGGAGTGGAAGAGCTCACTCATGCTCGTGAACTTGAACAACAACAGTGTGATATATGGCTCCCACCATTCACGATATTTTTGAGTAACAACAAAATGCTTTTAACTTTTGCAAGTGTATGAATTTGTGATGCACAATCATGTTGTTTGGCCCCCGTCTCACTCATCCTTAGCTTCAATCAATTGAAAGATCAGCTCGTCTCATTGAAGACGGGTACCAATATATCCGTCGTAAATTGAAAACGAATAGTACCCTTTTCACAATATCACAGGTGGAAAGGCAGGTAAAGTGCTCCATTTAAGTTGCACTTGATTACTACTTGCATATTGTGAGAGGGACACTATCCGTGTTCAACTTGTGATAGATAGTGTCTGTTTCCATTGAAAGATCAATTTAAGAGATAAATATTTGTCTTAAAGTAAAAGCGGGTTTGGATTAGAGTATAACATTAATTTTGGAACTCTAATCATTAGTTTAAGTTTTGATTGATTGATTTCTTGACATGATATCAGAGCTATGTAACTAGTACGTTATGGGAACAAATCTCACTGCCTCCTATTTCTTAAGTGGAATAACACCACGTATGATGAGGAGGTCTGCAGTTGCATCTACACTTCACGGGAGTGTGTTAGAGTATAAAATCGATCTTTGAACAACCATGAGCTTAAATTTTCGATTGAGATGGTTTATTGACAGGGTTAAATAACACAGGTGAAATGAAGCAGAATGTCTAGATATTAAAAGGAAAAAATAACTCATCATAATATAGATCATAATAACATAACTACATGTTGTGTGACAGATGTCATAATAGATCATAATGACACCGTCTTATATCAGAATTTGTGTTTATAAAAATATCGTGAATTGTGATGCTATACGGTTTTTCCATCGTGTTTGAAATTTTTTTTATTGTATTTTTAACTAACCCTTTCGAATTTTTCATTGAAATAGGGACCAACATTCGGAGCAATGATGTTATCGGGCCAAAAGGCAGCCCATTTGGCATTGAAGGCATTGGGCCTACCCAACGCCTTGGAGGAAGCCGAAACCGGAAAGCTCCAACCGGATCTGGTATTGGCTGCTGCAGCTGAAGGTGCTGCAATTGTTGATGCTTAAGTATGAAAAAGCCCATTGGGCCCCGATTAAGTTTCGGGTTGTAGAGGCCTTTGTGAAACGGGCCGAGCGTAATTGAATAAGTTTATGGGAGGATGGATCTTATGAGGCTTTTGGGTTGTATTCGTGTAAATGGGATTTTAGTAGAATGTTTGGCTTGTTTTTATGATCAATGTTAGACTTTTGATTTTGTTTAATAAATTTCAACTTTTGGTATTTGGGAATGTCACAAAACAAAAATATATGAGTATAAAAAGAAGAATAAATTTAATGATGATCGCAATAATACAAATGTGGCGGAAAAGGCGGAAAATAGAGAAAAAAATATGAATTTTTTAAAAAAATCGGATTTAACGATTTAGGAAGGTATACGTTCTCTTTTCTTGGATTCGGGCTAATAGTTTGGCCCAAAAAGCTCGTGGCCCGACCCAAAAGAAACCCGATATAAATATAGGGTCGGGTTTGGGCCAACTTAAAGGCCCGATTTTTGGCCCAGCCCGACCCGGAATTATTTTTTAAAAAAAGTTTAAAAGTTGGAATCGTATATCATATGATCATATCACACGAATAATCTAATATCACTAATGCATTGAATTATCAACTTTGCGGATATTTTTGTATTCTTATCGTACACCTTTAGTTAGTTAGTGTACTAATAATTTTTTGTCAACTCATGAATTATGTATGGTATTATGGTATTGTTCATCCAAATAGTAGAAGTCAAACACCTAAGACTTGAAAATTTTATTTCGTTGCTAATAGTTTTTTCACATATCTATTTTGTTGATTATTTTGTATTGTAATATTTTGACCCATTTTGGCCCATTTGGCTCGAGACCCATTATAGCACAAACAATTATGGGCTTTGGCCAAAAATATAGCCCATCTTTCCGACCCGGACCATTTCCGACCTGGCTAGGCCCAACCCTACTCAGCCCGGCCCATGATCAGTTCTAGGTCAGTCAGATTGGGTTTGGGTTGCATCGGTTAGCTATTTTTTGGGTTCAATTTGGGTTCTTATCGAGTCGTGCGATTTTATGGCATCACTTCAACCTTTTACCATTAAAATTAGTTTTCCAACCCTTATTTTGTTATTATTATCATGTCAGAGGTACCAAACTAAACACTAAATCGCTTTGAATTTGATCAATATTAAGCTTAAAAATTATTGGGTCATCAATTTAATCAAGTCAATAATGTGCAAGTTCAGGTCACTGGTTATCACGTTGTGTCGTGTTACACGTCGATTTCGATCTACAAAATTCTCATGTTTTGTCGAATCGAGTTTACTCGGTTCGAATCGGGTTAGACTTGTCAACTCTTATCATGACCATTATTGGTCCATTGTCTCATTGTTTGCAAACCTCATTTGAAAGTATAAAACAAGATTCTGTATATCACACAAATCACTTTCGTAAGCTCGTGCAAGGCATTTACAACTCACAAGTATATTGAAAAGCAAATAACATGATTATGTAAATCACATAAAAATCATTTTCGTAATAAAATAACTCAAATATCTTCAGATCATGCAACGCACAAACAATTTACAAGTACATTCAAAAGCAAATAATAACATGATTCTGTATTATCATATAAAAACCACTTCCTTAATAAAATAACTCAAATTTGTGCATCGCACAAACAATTTATTACAAGTATATTCAAAAGCAAAAAGTCCTTATATTTGGAGATCATACCAAAAAATTTGTGATCGGTAAAGCAACACTTGAATCAACAAAATATTTACGTGAATATTTCATTAATTATGATAAATATTACGAGTAGTTTGTACATCAATTTCTAATCATATATTTTACGAAGTATAGATATTATTTTAATTAGCTACTTAATATATACTCAGAAAAATTGTAAATTAATCCATTATTCTATCCGATCTTCATCACTCTTTATACTAATTAATTAATACTCGTAACATACATGAAACTCTCAAAGTAAAATAATTATAAAGTGGTAAAACGAGAATTATGTTATAACCTAGATCTCTATTTGTTAGGATTTATACGCAATAATTATTATATTAATTTAATATTAGTGTAGCTCTCGTATAACTGCACGGTATTTTAGATACGGATATTTTTGAAAATTTGTCATTAATTAAATTAACGCGGCTCTCATGCAATTGCACGTAATGTTGGTTACATATATTAAAGAATTTTACAATTAATTAAATTAGTGCGGTTTACATCCATGTTGAAAAAGGTAGAAATTAGAAATTTTTTATATATAATTTCAAGCTGATATTTTATTAGTTTTATTTATGTAAAAGTTAAACAATAAAACAGTTATTATAAAATTAATTAGGAGATAAATATTGTTTAAATGATAAATATAGATAGTGAACCGCAGTTAATTAGGAGATAACATAAATGAAGTACTTACTTTGTAGTTTTATCCAATAATGTTTGATACAGCTTATTAAGTTTAGCCTAATTTAGCATAATTTAATTAGGTTTTATAATTTTAATTTGAGTTAATTCTATTCAATTCGGTTTCATTAAACTCGGGTATCAAATCACTTTTCACCAGGACACCAACCATTATATTTAAACGCATTTTAGTATTTTACCACGCCAATAGAGATCTAGGTCGATGGTATGTAGATTTTCAATATGTGATCATTATGAGGACTTACCTACTCCGATCATTGGAAGTTCATGTAGAATTTAATTTCTACATAAGCAACCAAACACTTTTCTCAATTTCACCTAAATTGGATGTTGGAACTTATTTCCCATGAATGGTAAGTTCTTAGGAAAATTAACTCCCATAATCAATCAAATGACTCCTAATTCTTTCTGCCTTAGGGTCTTCTGGACGTAGCTAATATGCCGTTAGTAAATCACAAAAAGTTTATGTATTACCTTTTTTTTTCCCTTTATCTTTTCTCACTTCTGTTATAATAAATCGTATTTAATTCAAAGTGGATTAGGGCAAATTATTTGTTTTATTTTTGTATAAATATTTTTATTTCTTAAAAAAATATTTATATTTAATTTCTTTATAAAAAGGGGCGATGCATGCATGTGGAAAAGAGGTGGGTGAATAAAATGTTGGATTAAAAATTATAAATGGGACGACAAAATATGATTATTGACACAATATTCACATGTTTTTGTCGACCAATCATGAGTCCTACTCATATATCTTCTCATTTGTCGCCAAAATTATTTTTTTCCCATTTCATATTTTTCCAAGAAATAGAAGATCGGTCCATACTTGTATGAAAAAGTTTGTCGCTACTCATTTAATGAATATTCAATTTCATATTTTCTTTTTTTCCCAAATAAAGAGAATTTACTTTATTTTTTTCAAAATAATTGTTTATTTAGGACGTCCAAAAAAAGGATACCTAGAGACTAGCCAGAAATTTGTGTCGGTTATCTATGACTATGGGTTTGTCTTAGACCTGTCAAACGGGTCGAGCGGACCGAGTCCCGGGTCGGGTTGAATACATGTCAGATCAGGGTCATAAAATGGTTTAGCAAAAAGTTTATGATGTCTTTTATTTTATCATTATTTCTCAGTCGAAAAAAATATACCTTTTGAAAATATAAATCATATTTAATATTAATAATATTATTGTGCATTATTTTAATAATTATTTTATTATTTTAATGATATAAAGTTATATAAAATTGATTGTTAAAATAATTTTTTTATTAAAAAAATTCAAATAATATTTTTATATTTATTATTTTAAATATAGTTTTATTTTAATGACATTTTTAATTTATCCTAGACCCATTGGGTCTCAACCTAAAATAACGGGTTATTTTAAGTCGGTTCTGTCGGGTCACATGTTAGGTTTACGGTTTGGGACATGTTTAAACGATTTGACACCAAATTAATGTAAATAAACAAACCATGTTTAGGTAAAATTATAAGGTGATTTTACACTAATTTTGTGTAAAACCATTAACCATCTTACGCAAGAATTGTTTTTTATTTAAATAAGGTATAATTTAACTAGATTTAAACTTTACGGATATACCATCTTAAAAGACATAACCTTTTATAAGCAAGTGTGTTTAATTTACTCAAATAGTAAGACGGCAACCACATAATTACTGGTGATACTTTAGTTAAAGTCCTCAACTTTATACTTTCCACCAACTAAAATTATTAATCAGTGTGTATATTCAATTATTCATTAAATTTCTATTACTTTATATCACATGCTAAATATGTTAATATATAGTATTTCAAGATATATAGGGGGTACAATTATGGGGAAAAAATGTTTGTTTACTGCAATTTCCAATGATATAAATCTCATAAAGTTTTTCACTATAATATATTGTTGATAATAATCATCCAACTTTTCATAAAGGGTTGATCCAATTATTTGATTTTCTATTCCGAAAATTTGAAAATGTTCATGTACATGAAAGGCAATTCCACAAATTTAAGTAAAAATTTGAACCAAAATAAAAATAAAAATAATATCATCACGGATTTAAGATATAGTATCTGGATTACTTAGTTAATAACTAGAGCTCGAAAATTCAAGAATTGACCTAGATAATATATTTAATTATTAAAGATTGAAAATTTAATGAAATAAATATTTTCTTCGTATCAATTATTTGTTTACTTTTTTTATTATTATTTATCAGAGTATTCTAATCAAAGAAGATAAATGAGTAAGATGTACGGGATAGTAAATTTATAGTTTAGGGACCCGACAACCCACAACTTCTTGGTCTCATATCTTTCGAGTATATGATGAATTCAACCCATTCGAGAATACCTGTTTGACAAACGACAGAAGCAGATTCATAATAACAGGTAACGTTGGCAAAATATGTACAGTTAGTAGATTTTAGTAGTAGGTTTGACTATTAAATTAGAATTAGATAGCAGATCAAAAAAAGGCGTTTGGAAATTAGCAGATTATAGGATAATTAGAACCGTTTCATGTATAAATAATACAATATGCTACTATTAGCCGCATATTCGAAAACAATAAATCTACCAATATGGTATCAGAATATGTTGTTTACCAAACACATAAAAATAGTGGATTGATTGGTCAACCTACTAATCTACTAATTTCTCTCAATATGTTAATTACCAAACATGGCCTGAATTAAGAACCTCTTCAGATCATTTCAACCAACAAACAATACATGAACTATGATTAATTTTCAAAAATTCTTACAAATCCTCTCTAAAAAAACCCTAGCCTCTCTTTCTTCTCACAAAAAAACTCTAGCCTCCATCAACTAAATCCGGAGCTTCCATCGACTTTTGATCGATGGTAAGCCCCCATAAAACTTTATTTATCAATTTTTACTATGAAATCCTACAAATTAATCAATAAAAGTCTCCCTTTCGGTGAGATCCGTTCGTTTGTCTCTATTTTCGGAGTCTTTTTAGTCCTTGTTATTCAAGGTTTTTCGTTTGTCTCGATTTTCGGAGTCTTTTCAGTCCTTGTTATTCAAGGTTTTAGTTCTATTGGTAATATAGAGATGAGCGTCTTGGTCGTTTCTTATATGGTGAAGATGCTGAAGATCAGTTTCGTAATAAATCGTTATATGGTATTACATATGTTGTCGATTTGTTGGTTGCACTTAATTTGGTCAGATGAAATCGTCTCTCGTCAAGGCTCAAGATCCTACGATCCTCTTGTGAAAAGTTGTTTGCGGCGATATGATAGAGGACGTGCTTTGAATCAATTCAAGTTTACAGTTCTTTCTTTGAACAAGATTTTATTTTATTTGATTCTAGTCGATTTGTATCCAATCAAATTACACATATATTGTAGATGTCGTATGACTATTTATTAATGGAGTGATCTTTCTTTCAAAAAAAAAAAAAAAGAACCTCTTCATTTCTTCACTCTTTGTTTTGTTTTCTTCACCTTAAGTTTTTATATTGGCATTGCTTGATAAACAATATATTAGGTAAAATTAATTATAGTAGTAGATTACGGCGTGAATAGTAAATTGTGTACCCTAAAACTTGAGAGAGAGTGAGAGACTATTAATCTTTTGTATTATTTTATTTGTATTTCGTGACTCTTTTGTCATTAATTGTACATAGTAATTTCGTACCTAACATATTTAACTAATAAATGTATTCATTTTATATTTAATCATGATTTGTACGTATTTTATTACCTTTACTACCACTTTTTCTTAAATTTGTACAATAATCTCTCAATAAGCTTATTAAGAGGCGCTCCCTTAAGAGACCTACTTGATTGTCTATTGATATACCCTTTCACGTGTTTGGTGAATTAACCTATTCTCATACTGTATCATATTAATTGAAGCAGTAGGTCTCCTGAGAGACCGCCTCTCAAGAAGCTTATTAAGAGACTATTGTACAAAATTAAGAAAAAGTGGTACGAAAAGTAATAAAATTGGTACAAATCATGATTAAAGATAAAATAAATACATTTACTATGTGAATAGGTACGAAACTACTATGGTACGATCAATAACAAAATGGGCACAAAATACAAATAAAAGGGTATAAAAAAATTGGTCTCTCAATAATTTATTGAAAGACCGCGGTCTCTCTTAAGTTTTAGAAGTCTATTAATTAATTTTTTAACATGCTGCTAATTAATAACAACATATTGTAAATCATATTTAATTTATACATGAAAATAATATAGATAATAAAAATTATATAATTATCTTAGGAAAATAACGACACCGGTTGAGGCGATTGTTACTTAAATTGAGCGACATCAGAGTATTATTGTAAATTCTTTAGCCATTTTGCTTTCCCTCAACCGAATTTTGAATTTTACATTAATTAGTGGTAAATGATAATTTAAGAACTTAACAATAGTAAGTACTTAATTTAACAATAATAATAATAATAATAATAATAATGATAATAATAATTAAAAAAAAAATTGAAAGATTCTATGTGATTTTTGTTCAATTCTGGTACATACATTACACTCACCTTTTGTTGATCTTTGATCAAGAGCCTATTATTTACTCCTATGTATTAAGACTATTAGTGATTGTAAAGCAGCACATAATCAACTTGTTATCATGGAATTTGAGGCTTAAGTGTTTTTCTTGTACTGGCCACTAGGTAGTCGAGGGTTCAAGTCTTCATGATACATTTTGCGAAAATTTCAGAGAGACCGTACCGTACCTTACTAGTTACTAGCGTTATTGATAGACCTCTCGCATGATGAGTGACGGACACACTAAAATTGTTGTTTTGCTGTTATGTCTCTCACTAAATTAATACTGTCCTTCAATTGTTCTTCTATGTGAAAACTCAACAACTTTAATGAATAAATTGTTTTTCATTCATATTTGGAGAAGATAATTGTTGTTTGACAATTAAATTCTCCTTTTATTTTTTTTGTTAATGGATGAATATTTTATAAAGATAAAAAAGTGTTTAGATGTGATTAATATTTTATATTTTAGGTTATTAATATATTAGGTTATGAATCACGGTTTTATCCTCATACTGATGGCGTAAATTCAAAAACCACTTTTTAATATTTAACTTTTTTTAATTAGGGTGTTAACGAAACTCTGTACGTGTAGCCGTAACCCTTCCCTATCTCATCATCTGTTAATTATCACCTTTTTTTTCTTAATTTTACTAGTTTAATTTGATAGTCAGATGGGTACTAAAACTTGCTAACCGTATCCTATTCTACCACCATTATTGCTAGTAAATTACAAATCCGATTCTGTTGTTTACTAATATAGCCACAATCTGGTTTAATCAGACTATCTTTTCTTTTCAATAAAATCCTACATGATAATTGATAATGGAGACTGTATAGCGGAGGACATCCATGGTGATCATCTAATAGACAACCTATGTACGGGTGAACAACGAGATAACTTGCGAGTAACTTGACCCCGTCTCAGTCAAAACTCGGGTAAAGTTTGACTCATGTGAGCTTGGCTCCAGCTCGATCGGGCCCGACTAGATACTTACTTAACGAGCGAGGCTAAACTTACATTGGTTCGTCGAAAAATTCATGAGCGACTCAAACTTGTCTAATAAAATATAAAAAAAAACTAATTTTATATTATAAAATTAAAATATTCTATAATGATTATATTTTTATATAACCATATCAAATGTTCTCATAGATTTGCCTAATATTTTTCTCTACAAGCTTGACTCATGTGAACTCGAATTTGACTTGAACTTAAATTAAAGCTCGTGAGTTTGATAATAAGCACAATTTTTTCAAACTCAGATAAATTTAATATCGACTCATACTGTCGTACACGATTATTATATCACGAGCATAAGCCAAGCAAGGCCAAACTCATACCCAACATGCATGATAATTCCTTATCACCCTTAAGCCACCCAAACAGTCTTATCCTCTTTCTTAAAGCCTATAAATACCTTCTAAATTTGCATAAATTACAAGTCAAATAAACACAAAACATTATCTTCCACAAAAAAATGGCCACCCCAAATTATCACGAAACCCTTCTTAATAATCCAACCAAAACTACCAAAACTACCCACAAAATCCTCTTCTTTTTTCTTACGTTAGTTACCCTAATTTCACTTATTTACCTTAGTTTTGTTACTATTCAAGTAAACAATCCAAACCCTAATAATAATCCACTTTCACTTTGTGAAAAATCCCATAATCATACATCTTGCTTAGCTTTCATCTATGATGCAAACCCTAATGAAGCTGAAACGGCGTCGTTGGGTTCCGACAATGGTCGTAAAATGTTGTCGAAGTTACTATTATTACATGCATCAGACGTTACCAAGGCCATGTACGTGACCAAACGTAGTAATGTTGTAGGAAATCAAGCTGTTGCTGATTGCCTAGAGCTCATGGACTTGTCACGTGACCGTCTCGAAAATACGATTAAGAAATTGGTTAAGTATGATTATGATACTAACAATGAGATTAATGCATGGTTAAGTGCCGTGTTAACTAATCATGTAACATGTTTAGACCAAATGGAAGATAATAAGTCCAATTTATTAGGGATAAAGTCTATAGTTGAGGACTTAATTTTAAGGGCAAGGGCATTATTGGCAATTCACACTAAAGTTTCATCCACTAACCCTAATAATATTAGTGAAAATTTAGTAAACAAAATAATGTTAAGGGGAGTTTACCCTAGTTGGGTAAGGAAGAGTGATAGGAAGCTTCTAGAAGTAGTACCGGGAAACGCGGTGAAAGCGGACGTGGTGGTGGCGAAAGACGGGAGTGGGAAGTATAAGACGGTCGGGGAGGCCGTGGCGGCCGCCCCGGAAAAGGGGACCAAGAGGTACGTGATATATGTGAAAAAAGGAGTGTATAAGGAAAATATAGAGGTTGGGAAAAGTAAAACGAATGTGATGTTGGTTGGAGATGGCATGGGTTTGACTATTATTAGTGGAAGTAAAAATGTTGATGATGGGAGTACGACCTATAATTCTGCTACTCTTGGTAATTTTTTTTTACTCTCTAGTCTCTACTTATTTACATTTTGGTCTAGGGTTTTAGTAAGTTTTTGTTGATATATTCCCGTACTTGGCTCGTTTTCAGGTCGCTAAAAAGAAAAAGAAAATAGATAGGTCGTGGTGGTTTGGGGTACGGTTAGGTATGGGCTAGTCCAATCCTTGCCATGGGTCGGTTGTTTTAGTTTAGGGTTACTTGGCCCTGAGCTAGTCTTAACCTGCCTAACTGGATTACGATTAGTATTAATCTGATCTAAAAAACAACTAATAAAATTACGAAATTATTTAAACAGCATTAAAATAGTCAATACTATCTCTTAAAATTAATGAGTAAATGTAATGAAATTTACTCGGTATTATGTGAAAGTATCCGAGAGGTATGCCATCTGATTTACTCCATATTTTCGTAGAGTATTTAGACCGTTGTAAATTAAGGGAATTTGTTCTCAAATAAATGAATTGTGATTTAACTGAAAATTTAAAAAATAAAATAAAAAGGCATGGATTGGTTGGCGGAAAATGATTTAAATGAACAATAGATAATTAATTGAAAATATCATGAAATAATTGAAATGAACATTAAATTAAATTAAATAATTTACTAAAAAAAATAATTAAATCAAAAGAAGATTTAAAATAATAATATACTTAAACAATAGTCCCTATCTCTTTAATACATTGTCCATTCAAATAGTATAAAGTATAAACCCTTATCTCTTAAACAAATTGTGACTACCATTCAATTCTCGTTTTATAAACGTCCATGTTCAAAACAAAAACAAAAGTACGTAATTCATAAAGCCATATCGGCTACTTTCCCCTCGTCTTTTTTAATAGACATGTTGTACTTTTGAAATAACCTATTTAATTTGTTAATTGTTACATCACTTTTTGTGGGGATGCATCTCTTAGGACACTAAAAGCAATGATATTGTTAATAATTGAACAACCTTACTTTTATTAAATCAAATAAAATGACTTGTCAAACATTTTTTTTTCAATTCTCATTTAAGCGTAAAATTAAGAGTAAATTAATAATAACTTTTTTGATAGATGAACCGTCTCAACCAAAACCTTAAGGTGATGGTTGAGGCCCAACTATTATTAATATTCCTAATACGCTCCCTCACTCGAATGCCCATTGGGCTTGAAGAGTGGTTAGTTTGCACAGGCCCCACCCTCTCCTTCACTTGAGCCCAATAACACGGACTCCCCCACACCCTCTGTCAACCCAAACTCTCTCATACAAACCCCTGCCTCCACACCACACTCTTCTCCTGCCTCACGCTCCTCTCGGACAACCCCAACCACTACACCTACACCTACACCACCAGCCAACTCGCCCCAAATGACGACTCGAGCACAACATGGCATTTTTAAACCAAAACAGTTGTTTGACTTATGTGCTACCCCTTTATCACCAATACCCAAATGTCCCATTTCTGCCCTACAAGACCCGAATTGGAAACAGGCCATGACCGATGAGTACGCTGCGCTCATCAAGAATGAGACTTGGGTTCTTGTGCCTCGACCCTCGAATGTCAATATAACGCGTTGTCTCTGGTTGTTTAAACATAAGTTTAAAGCTAATGGTGATTTGGAGCGATACAAAGCTCGTCTTGTGGTTAATGGCAGGTCCCAACAGGTTGGCATAGATTGTGAAGAAACCTTTAGCCCGGTGGTCAAACCAGCCACAATACGGACCGTACTCAGCTTAGCCGTATCCAAAAACTGGCCCATTCATCAATTAGATGTCAAAAATGCTTTCCTCCACGGTCATCTTGTTGAGACCGTATACATGCATCAACCACCCGGGTTCCGTGATCGGTCGCACCCCGACCATGTTTGTCTCCTTAAAAAATCTCTCTATGGTATCAGGCTTCTTTGATCCTCTGCTTCCGCTCCATCTCCTCTATCTCGAAATTCCCTTCCTCTATCCCTACACCATGCCTAACGAAACACAGACATCCAAACCTTCCTTCTCCCCTGCATATTCAGTTTCGAATATATGGTTGAGGCCCAACTATTATTAATATTCCTAATATTTTTTTAATTTTCAATTTTCTAAAATTACTCTTTTATATAATTTTTTCTTAAAATTACTCCCTTAAAATGTATTTTTTATCAAAAAATGCTTAAAAACTCTAATTCAAGTGATTTATTCTACAAGTTTATGAATTGATTCCGTTTGTAACATAGCCAATTTATACTTTACAAGTTTATGAATTGATTCCGTTTGTAACATAGCCAATTTATACTTTACAAGTTTATGAATTGATTCCGTTTGTAACATAGCCAATTTATACTTTTAAAAGTATAACAAATTAACAATGAAGAATAAGTTTAAAAACATACCGAATAGATAACCTAAATTGAAATTTTGAAGCAATTTTTAATAAAAGTGTATCTTAAAGGACTAATTTTAGAAAAAAAATTATGTAAGGGCATAATTTTAAAAAATCTTATTTTAAAAAGGTGTTATTTTTAATTTACTCTGAAATTAACTGAGATTAGAAAATTATACTTACCTCAGCTCGATCAACTTCACCATTATTTAAAGTCCTAAGGAAATAAATAGTCGGATCAATTTTTGAAAATTCGAATTATGGTAACAAAAAAAATAAACTCATCACACGTGGACTCATTTAGAATTAATAGTTTGAAAATAGACACGAAACGTTAGAAACCAAAAAAAAATCTATATTTATCTTACGAGTATATGAATTTTTTTGTGCATGGAAATCAGCTGCGGTAGGAGACGGATTCATACTACAAGACATACGTATCGAAAACACAGCCGGGGCAGTAAAGCACCAAGCAGTCGCACTTCGAGTAGGAGCCGATAAATCCGTCATAAACCGATGTTATATCGACGCTTTCCAAGACACTCTATACACCCACTCGCTCAGACAATTCGTCACTGAATCCACCATCACAGGAACCGTCGATTTCATCTTTGGAAACGCGGCCGTAGTATTCCAAAACTGTCAGCTCGTTGCCCGAAGGCCAATGGCTAGCCAGAAGAATATGGTCACGGCACAAGGCAGGACAGACCCGAACCAGAACACAGGCACTTCTATTCAAAATTGTCGGATCATCCCAAGTGGGGATTTAGCCCCTGTCGCGGCCCAATTCCCGACTTACTTAGGACGACCTTGGAAGGAATATTCGAGGACTGTTGTTTTGCAATCTAATATCGGGGCTCATATCGATCCCACGGGTTGGTTCCCGTGGGATGGGGAGTTTGCTTTGAAGACTTTGTATTATGGTGAGTATATGAATAATGGGCCGGGTTCTGGTACGAGTAAGAGGGTGAAATGGGCCGGGTTTCGAGTTATTCGTGATGCTAATGAAGCTAAGAAGTTTACTGTAGGGCAGTTTATTCAGGGCCAAGTTTGGTTAAAAGCTGCTGGAGTTAACTTTGTTGAGGGTTTGTAGGTTATGTTAATCGTATTATTGTTGGTGAATTGTAAGGTTATGAATAAGTGATTGACTGATTGTGAGTTATGGTCTTAGGGAGTATTAATGATCTAAGTTGTGTTTATTTGTTTTAATTTCGAATTATATTATGTTAGTGTTACGAAAACTTGTATTCTATGTGTCATAAATAAATTGTGAAAACGAGTTGATGCGGCTCTATTTTTTTCGGTTGAGAAAAGTTGAACTGAATGAGGTTTAACTGAATAGAATGAAACTTATGTGAACTCGCAGAGCCGTCCAATGATTTTAGGAGGCCCGGTTCAAAACTGCCAATTTGGGACCCTAATAGTACTTGTAAGCATTAAAAAGAAATGTTCAAACCACTACACCAAGGGATATTAGTGATAATTCAGTACAACAAAAGGTAAATGTACTCTAACCATACTGAGTTTTAGGCCCCGGTTCTTAGAACCTTCTGAACTTGTCAATGGACGTGCCTGAAACTGAATGAAGCTGAACTAAACTGAACTAAAATTAAGAATTAATTTGTTAAAAGATGTATTGAATTGAGCTGAACTGAACAAAATTGACCTAAATTAAAATAAGCGATAATTAAGTCCGAAAGAACAAGGACTATGACTAATTTTGTGGTTAAGGAAGGGTACATCTGTTAATGGGTTATTCCACCGGATAAGCCCAGCCCAGCCCATCTGGTCCAAAATTTTACCGGGCTTGAACAAAAATAAATTACAAAAATGGGTTCTAGAGAGCCCGTTAGGTCACAGGCAGCCCGAGCTACAACGGTCTTAAGGATAAGGCCAATGTTAAATGACCCGTTTTTCTAGCCTGTCATGCTCGCTACCGAGATAAAGGTAAAATTTCCGCTTATGATCCACCCAAACCCGATTTTAGAAAGCTCCAAGTCTCGCAAGTAATACGGAGTACTTGACACTCGACATACAGTACGTCTAGAATAAGAGGACCAAGAATACGCAGCAGTCACCTTTCTATTTATTGGGCAACTTCGTTCAATAACTCTCAACATACTCCACTTCGTAACAAATTAAAATGCCATTAATTTTTTGGGTCCAAAAAAAGACATTAATTTTGAGGGTATGTACTTACCACTTCCACTTGACCACTTGTACTACTCACTACGTCCTACTTTTTTTTTACTTAAATGAAGAGAGTTGAACGGAATTAAAATAAGGAGTAAAGTTAAATTGAATCGAAATTTTTTATGATAAATAAAATTGAAATAAGTAATATTAAATTAAACTTAACTGAAATGGGCTGGACTGAACTAAAACGACCTGAAATAAGGTGAATGATAATTAAAATTAAATCGAATAAAACAGGGCCTCCAACGTGGTTTTAAAGGTGATCCGTCTCATTTCAATGTACCATTACTTTAAATTTTTTTTATTCACGTTTTATGGGTGTGTTTTGCGCAATTTAGTTTGAAATATGTATGTTGTTGTACCGAAAAAGAGATTGTAAGATGAAAACTTTCACAAATGAATGGCACGAGTAAATAGAATTGTTCTCCTACTTTTAATCACTTGTTATTGTCCGTCAATAATTAATCTAATATTTTTGTCATTTATCCACACAATATTTATTCAATTATTTTCAAAAATATAAGAGATGATATATCGTAATATTATGAGTTTGAGCAATATAAATATTCACCTTTACCATTAAATACTAAATTAATGTAAAGATAAATTAATTTAACTTTTTTTTTTCCTTTTTTTATATATCATTAGAGAGTGCATTCTCTTAAAAATAGAAAAAGTTTTATATTAAAAAGGGTGGTCATTTGTCCATGGCAAATGGCAATCACAAATTGTTTGATAGGATATCATCTATAGTACTAACTCAATAAGGATAAAATTATGAGTGAGACTTCCTAGAGGGCTAGAGTTTTCAGACTCTGTCATATCAACTTTTCATTCATTTTTGTAGTTTTTTTTGTTAAGACTCAACTCCGACTATGTATATTATGTCTCAACTTATCTTAGACTCTACTTTTTCACTATACCTTGACACATAATTGTCATTTATTGGTTGTTATTATAAAAAGATTGGGTCAAAATTCTCCAAAAGTTTTAAGTTGAGTCTTAATAATCCAAGTCAAATATAGTTGATGAGATAAAAGAAAAAGCCTAAAAATTAGGAAAAAGTTCGACCTATATACACAAATGAATACATGTTTGATCTGTTTTTATTTTAAGATGAATACCCGTGCCATTTTAAAAGAATGGATAAGGTAACTGATTATAAAAGAATGGATAAGGTAACTGATTATAAAAGAATGGATAAGGTAACTGATTATAAAAGCTATCAGAAAATTATTTTTGGGCTATCTCGTTTTATTGTCATTCTTATTTTGAGATTAAAAATTACATGTTGAGAGGATCGATCCTTGAACTTCAAGATACTAAACCATCTAGTTAACCACTAAACCATTAATATTGATTGTTCATTTAATTATTAAAATTTAATATACCAAATTATTCTTTTATAAAATTCGCCACAAAAGTAAGACAATATTAATGGAAATCAAGTTGCTCATAACTTGAAGAAACTGAAACCGTATATTGTTGGTGATTGAATATGGATGAAAGAGACAGTTACTGAGATTGGAACATTTGTATCAATATATATTGTTATTCTTAATAATATATTAAATTCTTTATTCTGTAAGGTTAAAAATATCCATTGAGATTTTTTTCGTTTTATTTTAAACATTATACCATAATATTGTAGAACAAAATTCAAAACAAAAAATTGCGTTATAAATTAAAGAAAATTTTTGTCGAAAAAAAAAATTGTGCCCACCCTATGTCAAAATCCTGCATCCGCCACCGATAACAACCTTATCCTCTTTCTTAAAGCCTATAAATTCCTATATGAACTCCCATAAATTACATATCACCAAAAAGCTCAACACCACCTACTAAAAAATGGCCACTCCATCAAACACTTACCACCAAACCCTTCTCAATAATCCAACCAAAACTACCAAAACAACCCACAAAATTATCTTCTTTTTCCTTACATTAATTACCCTAATTTCACTTGGTTACCTTGGCTTTATCACAATCCAATCAAATTACTCAAACCCTAATAATAATAATAATAATCCAATCTCACTTTGTGACAAATCCCATAATCCAACTTCTTGCTTAGCCTTCATCAATGAAGCTCAAACGACGTCGTTGGGTTCCGACGACAGTCGAAAAATGTTGTCAAAGTTAGTAGCATTACATGCTTCAGACATTACTAAAGCCATGTACGTGACTAAACGTAGTAATGTTGTAGGAGATCAAGCTGTTGTTGATTGCTTAGAGCTCATGGACTTGTCACATGACCGTCTTGAAGATTTAATTAAGATTTTAGCTACTAATTACAATGTTAATTATAATTATATTGATAATGATGATATTAAAACATGGTTAAGTGGGGTGTTAACTAATCATGTTACATGTTTGGAACAAATGGAGGAAAATAAATCAAATTTATTATTAGGGTTAAAGTCTAAAGTTGAGGATTTAATATTAAGGGCAAGGGCATTATTGGCAATTCACACTAAAGTGTCATCATCCACTAATAATTCTAATAATTTAGCAAAAAAGTTAATGAAAAAGGGTTTATTATACCCTAGTTGGGTCAGGAAGCGTGATAGGAAATTTTTAGGAGTTCTGGGAAGCGCGGTGAAGGCGGATTTGGTGGTGGCGAAAGACGGGAGTGGGAATTTTACAACGGTTGGGGAGGCGGTGGCTGCGGCCCCGGATAAGGGTAAGAAAAGGTTTGTGATTTATGTGAAAAAAGGGTTGTATGAGGAAAATGTAGAGGTTGGAAAAAAGAAGAAAAATGTTATGTTAGTAGGCGATGGCATGAATTTGACTATTATTACTGGAAGTCAAAATGTTGTTGATGGGAATACTACCTTTAAATCTGCCACTCTTGGTAATTTCTCTATTTTTTTGCTGTTTTTTATTTGCTTAATCGTCTTGATAAGGCTGTCTTAACTTAAATCGACTCACATTTTGATTAAAATGAAGTTGTGAGGGATTTTAAGTGAAAACATTTTTTACTTTATTTGCAGTTTTATTAACCCAATGGTTAGTTATTTCATTTCAAACATTGAAATTTTCATTTGTCAAAGGGAGCGAGCTGTCCGGCTAACTCACCTCTAACTCCACCACTAGTATGTGTACAAACTCTTTGTATTGTATCTGTAATTTGACTATATATAATGCAATCTCATACAAACAATTTTAAACAATACCAGATAGTTAGTTACTTTGTAGTTCAGCTACTAGTTCTAATATCCTCAATTCACTAGTGAAACTACTAATAAGTAATATATTTGTTTGTTATATTATCTCAATATTATAATACCGGTGTGTAAATAATTGCCTGTTTTTTCCCTAAATTATTAATTTGATATGGGGAAATTTAAAGTATTGTTACGTGTAGCCGAGTCAGGAGTTAAACTCAATTAGGGCGAAAAATATCAGAGGAGATGAACGGATTATGATATACAAGTAAGAAAAACTCAAACAAAAATAGTAAATTTTTTTTAAAATTTTTAAAATTTTTAAATTTTTCATCTATCAAGCTATGATAAGATTTTTGGTGGACAAAATGGGGCAAACGTGGATTTTGATATCTCGCGTTTGAACAATGAATGTACTTTTGTCCTTCTAGTAGACAGTCACTATTTAACTTGTTTGGTTGGGACTTGTCATAAATTGACAAAAAAGTCACACAATTTTACAAATTTTTATAAAATGGTAATTTAGGTAAATTTTTGTATTTACGAGTATTTAGTTATCAAAAAGGATATGAATTATCGGGTCATATAGAATAAACGAAATTTAAGCTAATAGAACTATTAATTGAATATAATTAACACGGATTATAAATTCTGAACACGCACAAATTTTGTTTTCTTCTAACTTTGTATAATTATAATTTTGTAAATTCATTCTTGGCATATGAGTGTCTAAACTTTTAGCATAAATTTCATTTTTGACGTCTTACAATCATTTTAACTACTATTAAAATAATAATTATCTTTTTTTTTTTTTATCATAAATAAGAATAAATGAAGTTTTAGAGGGGTCGAGGTACCACATAATTCGTCGACATTGATTTGTAGGCAATGACGAAGCTAGGGCTGGGCTGCGCGGGCCACAGCCCGGGGTGCTATTGTAAGAACAAGTAATAAATCTATACATATAAAAGGAATAGATTTTAAGTGTCTCCCATTGGTTCCTTGAAATAAGGAATTAATGGGCCCACCAAATTTTACACTGATTTAATTTCTCTCTTCTATATTCATAATTCTGATCTTTACTCATCTCTAATTACGTATTCTGATATTTTCTCATTGCTAATTACGTAATCGATTACCGTATTACATTTTGTCATTGTCATAATAAAATACGATATCATCAAATTATTGTTAATCGAATATTTAAATAACAATATACAACAGTCCAACAAAATACGATATTTAACGGTCCAAAAATTAAATCCGAAAAACAAAAAAATTACAAACAACAAAAATAATTAGTCCAAGAATTAAATTACATTATATTTTCCAATCAAATCAAATACAAGTTAAGATACCAAACAAGATAAAATACGGTAAAATACGATATACAACAACCCGATAAATATCAAAATGATCCTATTTTGCCAATGTCGTCATAAAAATCCGTTATACTGGAGAAAACAAAAATCATGTATACCAGCACAAAAAATGGTCTTTTGTTGAAATTAAATTTTTAGTTGAATTTTATTTAAATTCAACTAAAAACTAGAAATATACATAAAAAACAAAAATCTGTATATGAGCACAAAAGTATTTTTTTTTTTTTTTAATTTAAATCTTTTAGTTGAATTTAAATTAAAATACGATATAAACGGTCCGATAGCTATCAAAATGATCATATTTTGCCAATTTCGTAAAATGTTTTGAGGTAGTTACAGGGTCGAACTAAGAAAAATTTGGGTTGATTACGATGATTCGGAACTTAGGACAAAATCCGTAAGCATAATTTTAATATATATATATTTTTATCGGCTACTATACGTCTTAAGTTTAAAACGAGTTAGTATCGCTCCTCATGGATTATAAGGCACATTTTATTTTCGTCATGCATAATGCTTTTTTTTTTGTATTATTCATTCTACATATATATTTGACCCGTCTTAAACTCAAACCGATAAGTCATCCTAAATAAGTTTTGTGTACTTTTATAATGTCAAGCAGATGCAGTAGTTTTATTTGCGTCTAAGTCAAGTATATAAATTCTCTTTACTTTTACCTTGATATTACTCCGATACTAAAATTATATATTTTTTTAATATATATTTACCTTTTTATTAATTTTTTTAATTTAATAAAATTAGACCCGTGCATTTTTTGCACGGGCGTAAAACTAGTGTGTTATATAGAGTAACATGAAATGAGGTTGTCACAGTGGTTATGCATCATTTTGAAGAGCTGAACCTCAGCAGTGAGGTCACAGATTCGAACCTTTTTGCTCACATTTTTTTGAACAACTTTTTTTTATCATAATTTTCTAGATTTCTTATCTATTTTTTTTATGTCAAACAATGGTTCTTATAACTAGTATAAATACTAATATTTTATATTTAGAAAATAAGGATTTATATTTTTACCGTTCAGTAATGTTATTGTTTTATAAACTTAATCATTTGTAGATAGTCGTGTTTGACCCATCTTAATTAATTTATTATAAAACAGTCTTTTAGGAAGTTAAAATAATCAAATGTATAATTCGATAATTAAATAAAAGTAATATTAATTTTTATATTATATATTATAATATAAATAGTATGGAGTATTCGATATCAACAATGTTATCCAAATGACATGAGATCTACAATAAACCGATCAATAAACATACATCAACGAAACGAAAATCGACCCCTGTTCTCATTTTAACCTAGCTTCGTCCCTGTTTGCAGGTCATCAAAATTCACATTTGGTGGTGTACTCACCAAAGCATAAAAAATGTGCTACATAGTGACATTGTGGTCAGTCTATTCCGTAATCAATTGTTCACGCGACAATTATGAAAAGTTAAAGGCTATGAATAATTCATGAATTGTCCTTTGAAATGATATAAAGGTCCTAATTTTACTAGGATGTCTCCCAAAATCTGCTTTATGATGGAGTAATTAATTCTATTATTACTTCGTATGTATTAGTCGGTTTTTGGTGAAGTTATTATGTAAAATACGAGATGATCGTATTTTTGATATTATTCATTAATTTTTAATATTTTTTTTGAAAAAGGGCTTTTGTAATAAAGTGAAAACTTAAAATAATATAAAAATTAGAATATGATGGTGAAATAATTTATGATTAAAAAATTTAAATTTGATTAAGGACCTTTAGAATAGAATAATGCGAGTAATATACTTTAAGTTAACAAATAAAAAAAAGTAAATTATTCGAGTAAATGATAATATTACCAATATATACACTAGACTTTAGCATTAATAAGTTCATAATATTAGGTTTAAGACCATGTCCCCTTAGACAGATCCCGCCATAATAGGGATGTAAAAAGTTCTAAATTAAGACGGTTTTTAAAGATTATTTGCCGAAATAACTTCACAAATCCTTATTTAAAACAAAACTGTACATTTTAAGTTTAAAACGGGTTAAATATATATTTATACGACAGAAATAAGACGAAAACAAAATACATAAAATGCTACTTCCTCCGTTCATATCCAAAGCGCATATGTGCTTTTTGCACAAATATTAAGAAAGATATTAAAAAACTATGAAAAGGACATTTGAAAGTGCGTAAAATGTTTTTTTATTAATTTAAATGTTTGATGGTGGATTATAGGCGTGCCGTGGAGTGCCATTTTATGTAGATAAATGGTTTCAATAAGCGTAATTTAGTCATTTTGTTTTCTTTTTTAAAAAAGTAGTAGAGTGAATATAATTGGATGAAAAAGGAATATATATAGGTTGGATATAAATAGAGCAAATATTTAACCCGTCTTAAACTTCCTTGGTATAGTAAGTTTCTTTGACATGACCAAAATAAAGATACAACTTTGTGTCAGTTGGTAGTCCTAGAGGATACTCGTGAGTCGGCACCCAAAAAAAATTGATGAAACCGTCGGCTACTTTTTCATGTGCGAGTGTAATCATAGGTCTCTTTCTTTTGTAGGTATGGTTACTTTGAATTAACCTATCTGTTCCATCTTTTTTGGGACACATTGGAATTTGGGAACGACTTTAGTTATGCTTGGATCGGGTCTGTTATCACTAATTATAAGTCTATGTCAAGTTTTGCGAGTAGAATTGTAACTCGGTCTCCTCAGCTCTGTGATTGCGAATAATTATTCATATATAAAAAAGTGTCTTGTAAATTGTAATCACGTTACTTTTATACTTTAGATCGGTCACTAAGTAGTCCAACGTTGTGTCTTTTTTCAATTATCGGTCTCGATTACTTGTAGATATTGGGAGTATTAATTGATTGACTAGCGATACAAAAACAGTCATAGGTTTCTATGTAGGTTTGATTCTTCTAAATTATATTGTACTTCCTCCATTCATATCCAAACTACACTTATTCCATTTTAATCCATTCATATCCAAACTACACATTTCCTAATTAAGCCAACAAAATTACTTAAATATCCTTATAAACATCAATTATTTACACAAAATGTCATCAAATGGCCCACTATTATTCCACCACAAACAATAAAATAAACAACATACACACTTTCCATTATACTTTCAATCATATTCTAATAAACTCTTAAAATTTGTGCATAAAGCATAAATACACAATGAATATGAATGGAGGAAGTACGACTCAACATATTCTTTATGCTTTGACTAGACACATTAATTTCACGAATTATTTTTTTACATACGAATTTTATTAATTTACATACTAACGTGATTTTTTGTAAACCATGGAAATCAGCTGCGGTAGGTGACGGATTCATACTACAAGACATACGCATCCAAAACACGGCCGGACCAGAAAAACACCAAGCAGTCGCACTCCGAGTAGGAGCCGATCAATCAGTCATAAACCGATGTTACATAGACGCTTTCCAAGACACTCTATACACCCACTCGCTTAGACAATTCTTCACTGATTCATCCATCACAGGAACCGTCGACTTCATCTTTGGAAACGCGGCTGTAGTATTCCAAAACTGTCAGCTGATTGCCCGAAAGCCAATGGCCAGCCAGAAGAACATGGTCACGGCACAAGGCAGGACAGACCCGAACCAGAACACCGGCACGTCCATTCAGTACTGTGATATTGTTCCCAGTGAGGACTTAGCCCCTGTCTCGACTCAATTCCCGACTTTCCTAGGCCGACCTTGGAAGAATTTCTCGAGAACTGTTGTTTTACAGTCCAACATTGCAGGACATATTGATCCTGCAGGGTGGTTCCCATGGGATGGTGATTTTGCATTGAGTACTTTGTATTATGCTGAGTATATGAACTCTGGGCCGGGTTCCGATACCAGTAAGAGGGTGAACTGGACCGGGTATCATGTCGTTACTGATCCAACTGTAGCTAAACAGTTTACTGTTGGGGAGTTCATTCAGGGACAGGAATGGTTAGATGCTGCTGAAGTTAACTTTGTCGAGGGCCTGTGAACGGACTATGTTATCGTATTCTCCAGTTAATCGTAAGTCGTGTAACTTATAAATAAATGTTTGCGAGTTAAAGCTCCAAGATGTTGTAATTCATAACTCAATTAATCAATCACCATGTTGAAAATGTATCGAAAATTAACCTAGCATGGTTACCAAATTCGCTTGGGTGCGCACTATTGAAAGTTAATTAGTCGGGAAAAATGAAAACTATAAGGACATTAGTGGGAAAATCATTTGCCAAGTCAGGTGCTTATTTGGCAAATAGAGTGCCAACATGACACTTAACGTCTAAAACAGACGGCATAAACATGTTTGGCTACGGATGAGATTAACTAATTAAGTTTAGGATACGACTAGTAAAGTGCTATACGCAGGGGTACAAGTGGGAAAAGTGAAAACCACGGGGATATTAATGGGAAAAACCCTACATATAAATAGTGAATTGGTAAGGGCGTATTTATATTGAATCCGATTAAAAAGCGTTATACCCTCTTTATTAATTGCAAGTAAATAAATCTACTAATTCTATTACAAAATTCAGAATTTCCCTAATTTTTAAACACAAATTTTTATAGCTTTTTTATAATTTAAGAAAATAAATTACTTTATTTTAGTGGTTTTTATGAGTTCCCAATCTCTCTTCACAACAAAATAATTTTTTGTTACCAACAACCATCCCAACCTAACATTTTGGAAGTAGAATGTATATATGACACAATGTTTTCGATACTTGAGAATGTACACGAAATGAACGTCTGACATTGTGTTTTCACTCTTTATCCACAGAAAACCGTATAGATGACGACTTTGTGGTGTACGTGCGCGTTGTTGAACTTAAAAGACTTGATCTATGATCAGGAGTATAGCAATAATGGAGGTGAAGATCAATGTCATAAGACTGTTTATTCCGTTTAGTCGGGAACATGCGCTCTTGGTTGGGATCATTCGAGGAAGTGCACATTCTTCACCGTTGAAGAGTATCTTAGATGGAAACCCGTCTCCTTTATGTATGTTCAGATTCCACGTAAGCTTCTTGGTGAATGTAATAACTGATTGTTGCTTTCCTGGCACTCGCGGGGAGGATGGTTTAGACCCGTTAGTCTCTGCAATGAGGTAGTTTAAGCCCTTTATTCCCTGCAGGAATATGGTATCGTTCACGTCCTTTAACAACGTTCCGTTGAAGGAGTAGGCCTTCTCATACCCTTTTGATGCCTTGTCTAGCTGCACCCCTACGAACCAATCCTCAAAAGCCGTCTCACCCCAGTTGAATAAGGTCATCCGGGCATTCCACCCGTTTTTATAGTCTGCATCGACATGCCAGTTTATGCTGACTCCACAATTGTCGGGGCAGGGTAGTGGGTCCCATACTGGGAGGTGCTTTATCTTTGCCCAAGCGTTAGCTTTGATAGTCCGGTTTTCAAAGGGTACGAGGAGAGCCTCGGGTGGCAGGAGCATGGATGGGGCCTTTGTGCTGCACTGTGTGTCGTCTGGAAGGTTGTCGCATCCACACGCGCATGTGCTGCAGGGAACGACTGAGTCATTGTAGTAGGCTGAGAATGAGACACAACATCTATTTTGCTTGTCTTTCGGCTTTGTTATGTTGCATACCACTTGCCAGCTTGCAACCGCCACAATTTTAGCCTATAAAAACACGAATTAACGACAACTTAAGGTTCAAATTAGACCTGATCATGCGTCGGGTTTGGGTCGGGCTCGTGCTAAATCAACGGCCCAAATACACCGGTCGTGTCGGACCGGGCCGAAAAGGTGGGCCATTTTTTGGCCCAAGCCCATAATAGTTCGGGCTATAATGGGCCTCGGGCCAAAACAGGCCAAAATAATACAATAGGAAATAATCAACAAAATGGATATGTGAACAAACAATTAACAAAGAAATAAAATTTTCCAGTCGTTTGACTTCAACTCTTTTGGTAGGAGAACGATCTCATAGTACCATACAATAACTTATGAGTTGATAAAAAATTAGTAGTACACTAACTAACTAAAGATGTACGATAAAAAAAAAAAAAAAATATTCGCAAAGTTGATAATTCAATGCATTAGTGATATTAGATTATTAGTGTGATATGATATACGATTTCAACTTTTGAAAAAAAATTTTGCTAAAAAAAAAACGGGTCGGGCCGAGCCAAAAATCGGGCCTTTAGCTTGGCCCAAACCCGACCCTATATTTATATCGGGCCACGGGTTTTACTATTAGGCCCAAACCTGAGAAAAAATTGGTCTGGGCCGGGTCGGGCCACCGGCCTGGGCCATTTGATCCGCTCTAGTTTAAATCCTTATGTACTCCGTATTTCTTATGATCACACGGACCTGACTTGAATGACCCATTTGTTAGGTTTTGGTGAAAGGGTTGACGTTTGTGTTCAGCAAACAATTATGAAGACGGATTTACCTGCAATCCCATCGGGTCAGGAAACTCAGTCGATTCAACCCTCATGGGCGGTCCACACTTATAGTCAGGGTTGAGAACACCGGTAAGCCTCCAGTTCTGAGGCGGATACAAAGCAGTTCTGTTCAAGTCTGGTGGGATCTTAAACACTTGCATTTGGAAAATCGACCTCGACTCGCTAACATTCATAGTTTTAGGCAGGACAGTCCCATTCCGACAACAAAAAGGCAACTTCCCGACTTTATCATCGTCCTTCATTTCAGCAGGCAAGTCTGAGATGATCGGCTTCTTATCACAGCTTATGGCATTGGAAAAGTCCATTTCTTGATAGTATTGGCCTTGAGGACCGTAGATGCACTGAGCCGGGTCCTTAAGGTGCGTGAAAGCGCCTTTCATTGAGTTGATGAATTCTCCTCTCATCCACTCAAATGTTAGGTTCCAATGGTCGAGGCGACCTAAGGGATGGTCGTTTTCCATCGTTACTTGCGCTTGGTAGTTGTTGCCGTAGGCTTGCAGGATATCATACATTATATTAAGATCGCCGAATTTCTTCTTGGAAACCTTTAACTTGGTGTTTATCTTGAACTTTTTGTCCTTCCTACAACATACATACATGCTGCTTTCTGTGGGAAAAACACGAAAACAAATTAATTCACATAACTTTGTCGGAAAACTAAAATCGCCTGGGCAATTTTGCTGCTGACGGGATTTGAACCCAATCATGAGCAATTGAGCATCACGTCTGCCGTCTAATGTTGCGCTTGTAGCCTTGTAGGCTTCAAATTTCACATTATTAACGGTACCAAATAATGCTGTCTAAATGTCGGAAACATTTTATAGGAGTTCCATATTTTGCCTAGTTTTTCGGGTTTTTGATGCTGAAGGGATTTGAACCCAAGTCAGGAGCAATTGAGCACCACGTCTGATGACTTTACCAACTAAGCTAGCTGACATCGACAAAGCTGTGACATAAAAGACGTATGGATAAAAGTGTAAATAAATGTCTATACTTACTACGTTTGTTCGGAGCAGGACATTTGAAACCGTCATTCTCCAACTTAATAGTCTTAGGCATGGGTGTTGCCGGTGGCCTGACACCAAACATAGTACCCTTAAGTCCAACCTGTACCGACATTTGGGTGAAATCCCCAGCCGTCTCAATAGCGGTCTTGAGATCTGTTTGTGGGTACCCTGCAATGGTGGTACCATTAACACCAACTTCAGCTGGAAAATCATCGCCACCAACCAAGACACCACCATCAGCCGACACAATCAATTCCCTGTTATGGAACCCGACAAACACCCTCCATGACTTAAGCTCGGTCGCCCCCATATTCACTAGCTCCAATTGGGACTTGAAGGCCCATGATTGCGCTGTCGTGTTCTTTACATGAGGGAACTCCTTTTCCCGGCCCATAAAGTTGTAAGAAATGTATATCCCATCGCAGGTTTGGACCGCTTTTGGGATCGTTGTTGGACCACCTGCACCTCCTCCTCCTGGATTTACGAAAGTGGAAGTGACTCCCGGGGTCTTAGGATCACCAAACTCGTCAAATTCCTCCTTACCGGCTCCATCTGCAACCGCTAATGAACATAAACATACTAACATTATCGATATCCTCCATGGTATTTTCATCGAGGATTTTACATTCCTTTTCATCGCCGTCTTAGGTAAGCTTAAAACACGTATGACAACGATACACAACGTTTTCTTTTTACGTCTATAACGCGTATTAAAACCCGTCTTCTCTTTTGTTTTTTATCAATCTTATGACATAAAACCTCTAGCAATGCAATGCAAGGCAAGGCAATGCAAGCAAGGGACGGTGTGTTGGAGGACCGATACCTCCCCGAGCTGACGAAAGCGAGGACGGATTGGGTGAAGAGAAGGGGAGAAAGGGGATGAAAAGATGGGGAAGTTCAAACGAAACCCCCAAAAGTGTAGGAAAGAAATTGGTTTATCTAAGGAGAAAAAATTTAGGATATTGTAATGTCTAAGTTTAGTTAAACTTTTCTCTTGTTTAATTAAGAGCTACATTTGCGCCAAGCTTTTATTTTTTTGGATTTTTAGTTTTTTTTTGGCTGGAAAAAAGAGAGGTTTACAAAAATTTGATAGTTATTTTAAACTTTGTATGTTGATTTCGTGATTTTGATATACATGTGGCCTCGTGATAATGTTATTGTAATAATGACTCATATATATATATATATATATATATATATATATATATATATATATATATATATGGTATATCTCTTAATGACGGGGTATGATATTATTTGAATTTATCGAATTTATGGGTTAATGCCTAATGGGTATTTGACGGATTTATCTTGTATTGTAAAAATATAAAAGCGAGTTAATTAGTTTTATCTCCACTCTCTAATTGTGAAAATAAATTGTATGTAAACAATGTACTCGGTGTTATGTTAACAATTAAGAAATTCGAAGTATCTGCCTTTTTACCAAGTGTGCACTGAGTAAACCCGAACATATATGAACAGTTGGGTTTTTCTTTCCAGTATTTTCTACTTTAGGTTAACTTGGCGGTATAGTTCAAGAAGAACGAAAATTATCGTCGGAAAAAAAAGACGTAAAAAACGATGGTAACAGTTTTTCTTGTCACAAACTTGTGAATGAATAATTACAACACGGTATGTTCTCCGTCGATTAAAGACATTCACATCATTATATGTTACATTACATTTTGTATATATAGCCATGAAATATCTTTCACCGGCAAAAATGTCCCAGCTGTTTAAAATTGAAGACTGTACGTAGGCAGACTCGACCTCTGATCGTTGATCGGATGTTCCATGAAGCAACGGTCTAACAAGATAGACATGTACGACTCCATGTACATTGTTCTCTTGGTACTACTGCAACTCTGTAAGTGCGAAAATAAAAAAATAGAAGCATAGTTAATCGTAAAATGAGCCACCTGGCAAAGAGTATTTGATCTGATGTACGACTTGGAATGGATTTATAAAAATAACGGGGCAATGTCATTTAATCTTCTAGTGTATGAATAATTATTTTGTATTGGACAAATAGCTTCGCCCAAGCAGATTATCAGATGCCAGGAATACCAACTTTTGATGGACGATAACGCTGGTAATGTTCCTCTTACGCGTGATCTTAAGCTTAATTTTAGGCAAACAAGGTATGGAGTAACATCGTGGCATGTGGAACAAATCCTTACCATTTAGAATTATGCGCGGAACAATCTTCTTGGCAACTAAACAAATCTTGATATGACAAACAAAAGTATGGGTTAAGCTTATGGGTATTGTAGGAAATGACCACTTGTAATCATGTATGAAATATTGGTCAATCAAGGTAATGCTTCTTAACGGCACGCCGATTCAGAAATCCCGTCTGATTTATGAGTGTAATTGTCGATCTACACCAATTTGTACACGCTTTCAAATTGTCGGGTTTTGCAATATTCATGAGCTAGAGCTTGAATATTTATAGTTTGTCTATTCATCATGAACTTGTTGACTTGTCAATGAAACTTTTTACATCCAGTTTACATATTCAAAAACTATCACACGCTTGTTCTTAAACTATCAGGAATTCCCTTCAATGTTCACTCCTACATTTGTTTGCTTTCCAAGCCTAAAGGTTATTGAGCTTTGGATTACAACCCTCGGTTAATAGTATATTCAAAACTTGCACTCTAGCTTCCTAAATGAAATTTCAAAGGAGAAGTCACATGTGGTACACATATCCAGTCATTCTCTTAGCGGTTCACTTTTTGTGAGAGGAAAAGAATGAATTCAAGAGGAAATGAAAACGGGGCATGGTGACAGAGAATCGAGTGAGCAAACGCGTTCCCTCCATCTCCCTCCTACACATGAATTGGAGGGAAAACATTCTCGCTCGAATCTCTATCCTCATCCGCACCTCTCCTCTCCTGTCCCATGCACTCCCTCACTTGAAAGAGAAATTCAAGTGAATGATAGGGTATATGTACCACATGTGACTCCCCCCATGAAATTTCGTTTTTAAAAACTAGAGAGCATGTTTTGAATGCACTATTAACCGAGGTAGTCATCGAAAACTCAAGAATCTTCAAACCATGAAAAGTAAACAAACCAAGCACTAGTACATAAATGACTTTAGGCATGGACAAATGGCAACGGTCATTAAAAAGAACCGTTGCTTATTAGAAAAGGCAACGGTTGTTAACAACAACCGTTGCCAAATATAGAGAAAAAACACATACGGCAACGGTCTACTCAGAAACCGTTGCCATATGTATTTTTTGTACACAATTAAGGCAACGGTTCCTACTAGCAACCGTTGCCAAAAATAACATTTGGCAACGGTTAACAACCGTTTCCGTAGGTGATTGTTTAAGGCAACGCCCCGATTTACAACGGTCGTTTGACCGTTGCCATATGTGCTTTTTGACCGTTGCCAAATGACATTTCTGTACTAGTGAAGGAACGAAGATTGAAAGGCATTCATGATAGTTTATGAACAATCTGTAATAATTTTAGAATAATAAATTGATGTAAAAACCTTTATTAACAAGTCAACAAGTTCACATGAAATGGACAAACCATAAAATTCAAGTTCGGGCTCATAAGTATTAAAGAAACCGACAACTTGAAAACACGTTTAGATTGGTGTAGATTGACAATGATACTCATAAATCAGACGGGGTTTCTGAATAGACGTGCTATTAAGAGCATTGTCTTGAGTGACCAATTTATCATACATGATCCATAGTGGTAATTTCCTACAATATCCAAAAGCTTAAACTAAACTTTTGTTAGTCATATAAAAGATTTATTTAGTACCAAAAAAATAGCTCCGTACATGATTCTAAATCATAAGATATGCTCCACATGCCACGATCTTACTCCATATTTTATTTGACTAAAAAACTTAAAATCATGCATAAGAGGAAACATTACCAACGATATAGCTCATCAAAAGCTAGTATTTCACGTATCTGAAAAACTGCATGGGAATAGCTAAACCAAATGTAAAATACATATTCACACACTAAAAATAAATGACATCTTACTTTCGGTAAAATATTCACCATTAACAAAAAAAATTATAAAAAGGTATTTCGGTAAAATATAAAATAATTTTTATTTTATTAATTTAATGTGAGACCGGCTTGCAACTGAACACATCTATAATGAGCTATTTATAGTGTTGTTGAAACGTTTTTTGTGCTATCCCTTTACAAGTTACATGAAAGACTAAGTCACATTTTATGTGCCATCTATTCACAAGTTACATGAAAGACTAAGTCACATTTTATGTGCTTTTAATTGGAACTTGTAACAATTTGTTAGTAACGTAAAAATATGGTTATGCATGCACTCATGACTCATGTGTTATGAGTAGTAAGTAAGCGGATTATGTCTTTGATTTTTTTTTTTTTAGTATTATAGTAAAAATTTTGAATTTTATTTTATAATTTTTAAGTTTTATTTTAAGGTTTTTGAGTTTATTGACTTGAATATTATGCTCAAAAAATTACAATAAAACTCAACAATATTACATATAAGCTAAATTGAACTTGAGTATTTACGGAAAAAAAATTAAAATCTAATTTATAAATTTTAATAAGCTCAGAAAAAATACACTAATGCTCAAAAATAAATAAAATCCGGATGTATGTTACTATTTTTGTGTGACGAGTCCTTCCCCCACTTGAAATTCACCTGAAAGAACGCCGGTCTTATTTATTTATTTAACTTTGATTAAAATATTATTATAAAAAATAAAAAAAATGAATGAATAAACGGAGAGAGTATTAACTAATTTTGTAACAAATTTTGGTTTGAATATATGTTCGTTTTACGAATTTAAAATTGTATTAATAGACAATTTGCGACAAAATTTGCGACAAATTATATACTTGGGCAAAATGATATAATGTGAACGAAAAGTATGTAATCCGAATTATCTTTTCTGATTTATCTAAATAAGTGGCATCTAATTTAATCTAAATTAAATTGCATGACTTAGTTGTAATTGTGAAAGTACTTTTTTTTATTAATTTCAATATACTCAAGAACTAGAATTATTAAAATTAACTACTTTTTTTATAAATTCGATTAAGATCTATCGTATTCAAAGACATGCCTAGTAAAATGAATATGGATTAGACTTGTACACATCATAAAATTAATGTTGAAAAATTAAACTTATTTTTTATAAAGGAAAATTTAACTTATTTGTATACTCCTATAAAAATAAAAAAGCAATATTATTACCTTGATTTTGTGCCATGGCGGAGAATTTTTGTTTTTCTCATTCGCAATTTTCCTATAAGATTAACGCAACTCCTAGTTTTTATTCATTTATTATAATTATAATGATATTCAAAGAATAGACGATCTTTTTTTAAAAGAAATAAACTACAAATGGAAAATCTCGCATTTCTAAGAGTTATCGACGTTTTATAACTATGTGAAAAGTAATATATCCGTTACAAAATTTACCCTTCGGGTGTTTAATTAAGTATTTTGGAGATAAATCTCGAAAGATAACCGTCTCCCAATGTCGTTATGGAGAGACATTAGCCATTTAACTCAAATACGTTTCAAATAAATATGTTTCTCTATTTGGAACGGAAATAGTAAATATGTGAACACTATAATTCATACTAAGTACGTCTTAACCATTAGATTAAAACGTGTTCGGTTGAACGGTGTAATAGTTAGTATATAATGTATGAACAAATAATTTTAGTAGCAATCACAAGCAGTGATTGTTACAAGTTCTGTAAGCCTGTGACGAAGAAAGTATATGATTTACAACGACAATAATACACGAGTTTTGTGAATCGATTTTCCTACGAGATTTCTATGATACAATTAATAAGAAAAATCTCACAAGGAAAATAATTATGCCATGTGGTACAGGTAATTTTCCGTCTTCGACGACATGAATAGTACGGTTTCCGTCTTATGGTTTCTTTGCCTGAAAATTTAAACAGAAACTTATCTGAGTATGACAGATTTAGCTACTGCAATCGAACAATGGCGCTGTTTGCAGCATATTGAAAGAAAGTAGATTCCAGCGTAATGAATAGGTTGACCAATCAATCTACTATTTTCACGTGTTCGGTAAATAACATATTTTGACAGCATATTGGTCGGAATCTACTATTTTTGAATATGCTGCTAGCATATTGTATTAGCATATTCAATTTATACAAGAAACCGTTCTAATTATAATGTAATCTGCTATTTACCAAACACCCTTTTTTAATCTGCTAATTTAATTTAGTAGTCAAACTTGCTATTAAAATCTACTAACCGTATTATGCTAACGCTATTATGAATCTGCTTATGGCCCTGTAAAGATTAATATTGGCAGAAACAGATTTCAAAAGCAGATTTGACTAGTAGAATGATTTAGCGGATTTGACTAGCAGATTTATTTAGTAGAATTATTTTAGAGGTGTTTGGTAATTGGCAGATTAGATTAGCAGATTGTCTAAAATCTTTATAAAATGACATATAAGGACATGAAAAATTATTTAGTAAATATATAAAAGGAATGTTAGTATTTTATTAAGAGGGTAAATAAGACAATTTTTTTCTTTCTAATATGCTCGTAGGAGCAGCATATTGTAAAATAACATATTGGTAAGTCAAACATGCTAAATCTCTCGCATATACTGAAATTTGACCAATATGCTGTTTAACCTATATCGTTTGCCAAACAGGGCCAATGTCTCTGTCTTATCCAGACTCGTTACCGCATTTAAAAAAAGAAAGAACGAACAAAAGAAAGAACGACAGACAGAAAGATACCTGTTGTTTTAAATACTTTTTATGCAGCTTCATTGCATTAACACAAGCTTTCTTGGCGTCTAAATCTCCAGCAATGTCATTCAAAATCTGAAGAATATATCAGAAAAGATACGTCAGAAAGTCGAAGATGTGTACTTCATGCTAGAGGTAGCCATAGCGTGGACAGGATATACTCTGACGGTCTGATGGCCGAAGCTGAGGCGGGTACCTCTACTTCATCTTGTATATTTATATAGCCAAAGAAAATTATCGATACATGAAAAATTGCAGAGTAAATGCTTAAACAAAGACGAACCTTGACAACATCATCGAGACCACGAGCTTCTTTGAGTAGCTTGGGGCTCTTGTCTTTCAAAACACTAACAACAAGGAAAACGGAAATGGGTAAGGGAGCATCTTCCTTGACTCCGCTTTTCAAATTCTCTCGCTCAAATTTTCCATAATGGCGTATTGATTTCGTTCTACTTTTAGATCCGTCTGGGTTTTCACTAGCAGAATCAGAATCTTGGTATACATGGTAAAGGTCTGGATCATATTCTAAAGCCCACATCATCTGCAATCAAGCACCATAGCTTAAAATATTGAGACGGAAACAAACATCGAATTTCATAGCAAATCATGTTACTCAGACTCGTTTAGAAGTATCCGACACGGGTACATGTCTAAGTGTCCGACTGGGCTATTTTATTGAAAAATATGCATATTTTGGTCGAAAATGAGGTGTCTAAAGTGTCATACCCATGTCTGAGTGTCGAGTGTTGGGTGTCGGACACGGATACGTGAGGAAATTAGAAGAGTCGGAGTAACATAAGTAACTATTACATACCTCCCACAGGTACAGAGAGTCGCCAAAAGAAAATTCACGGCGAAACAAAACCATGAGCATTCTAATGGCAAATAGATAGTCACCTCCACCAAGTGTCTCTGTTTTCCATAATCATAATGCAAAATCAGACATGTAATGTTGAAAACGATTACATCAACGAAGAAGCGAAGTAAATATCAGCGAGAGAGGGGGAGGACCTCAAATATTAACACGTTATATGGAACTCGAACCCAAATTAAGATATTACGGAAAATTATACTCCCTCCTATTTAGCCTATTCTTGCCTCTTTCCTTATTCGTGATAATCACGTTTTCTTCCCTCTTTCCTTATTTGGTAAGTTTTTTGTGGCCCAAATTCAATTTCATGTGGGGTAGGTTGATTTGTGTGGTCCAAATTCATTTTCTTAATTCTTGGGTAAAAAGAAAGGGGAAGAATAGGCTGAATAGGAGGTAGTATATGATTCCAGATTCCCATATTCAATTTGATGGAGCCAAAGACTCGTTACATTTAAGCTTCGTAAAATGATAGAATAAAGCACAATGACTTGTTCACCTATAGGAAGTAAGGTTGCGTACATCTGACCACCCCTTTCCCTACCTCGGCATGCGCAGGAGTCTATTAAGGCATTGGGGTTATATTGTTGTAATAAAAATATAAATTTATATCTAAAGAAATGAATCATCCACGCGCAAGTTAATATGGCTAGTTGCGGAGAGAAAAGAAGGATAAAATAATGTTGATCATACCTAGGTGCTGATGAAGTTTGGGATCAACGACTTGAGTAATTGCTGATAGATTGCTAAGCTGTGCCTCAACGCCAATAGATCTACCAGTGGCTCGGAAATTTCCTCGCTTTAAATTTTCAAAAGACGATCATTTCGTAAGAAACTGAATCAAAGTTTTAGATACTTGAAATAAAAAGACAGAGCTCACAACCCGAATGTTGTAACGGCCTAACATGCTTAAATAAGGCCTCGCACACAACGGCCACAAGGACGATGCTGTGTTAATCTGGTACGTGTAGCCTCAGACCAAACCATAGGGAAAGATATAAAAAAATTACCAATCTTCGCATAAGACGTTCAAAGCACCAAAAGGCATCTGCTTCATTGTCAAGGAGAATTATCATGGGAGAACATAGATCACTCATTCCTGCACTTTTACCAAACAACATTTCAGAACTAACATCTCTTAGAGTCACTATGTTACTCAGACTCGTTTAGAAGTATCCGACACGGGTACATGTCCAAGTGTCGGACTCGGCTATTTTATTGAAAAATATGCATAATTTGGTCTAAAATGAGGTGTCTAAGTGTCATGCCCATGTCCGAGTGTCGAGTGTCGGGTGTCGGACACGGATACGTGAGGAAAACAAGAACAACTAATCACTGACCTTGGCAGTAACCGACGTCCCCGTCTATCCAAGCGTAAACAGATAAAATATCCCAGAGTTTAGAAAGATTTTCCTGCTTCTCAAAGAACAGGAGCGCCCGATCAGTGCGTTTCACATCAAGACCTATTATAAGTATTTGTCAAGGCATCGACAAAAGCACAAAGGTTAGAGTCAGGGCACAATTTTACCATAGTGTCGTAAACTCCCCTCGTTTATATCAGTGGGTTTACATTGTCCCTCTTTGACTAATATCGTTAAACCGATATTAACTTTGACAATCAATTCTATATATATATATGGAGATACGATGTAAATTTTGTCATGTACAATTTAAAAAATTACTATTTTCATATCATCATTATAAAAAAACAATTAAAAAAAGAATATTTTAGCTATTGTACACACTTAGAAATTAGAAATTAGTAGTTAATTTTGACCTTATTTGACCGCCAAAGTAACATGGAGACAACATAAAGGGGACGGACTAACGGAGGGAATGGTTTTAAATCTCGGTATCGGTCGCAGTCGCGGTAGCGGTGTAACCGGACCTTAATCGGCCATCGCGGGCGGATCACGGTGAATCTCGGTGATTTCTCGGGCGATATCTCGTATCGGTAGAGTGAAAATACGATACAACCTGGCCGAGTCGTATCGTATCGGCCGAGATTTAAAACCATGACGGAGGGAGTATAGTAGTAATAAATTGCAGACTATAATCTAGTCCTTAATACCAACCTATTTGATGTAGATGAAGCTTCCATTGAATTTCTTTCTGGGACATAGGACCGTTATCCCTCTTTAGATTCTCTATTATCGTATCTTCACTACCCCCATTATCATTTCCCATATTTGTTTCGAACAGTACCAAAGGATCTAAAACGGGATCTCCTTTTTCATTGATTATGGGAGCGGTTATAAACCTGCCACTGCCAATCAGGGGAAACATCTGACGACAATCCTCCTTCCATAACGCGTATTGCACCCTGCAAGTGTGAACATTTAAAAGTAACATGAATCACATGGTAAGCAAACAACCTCTCGACGGAAGTGGCAAGAGAGTAGTTTTAAGATACCAAGAATTTGGAAGCTGAAACGGAAAAAAACTTCTAGTTCACCGTTCCCTAAGGCTTCGGCTAATTCCATTTTGGTAACCGGGGTTTCACTAATTCTGCTTCGGTGACTCGAGGTTCGAAAATAAGAAACCACGTGATATTGCAAACATGGGTGAAAAGACTACCTTCTTTGTTCCTGTACTTGTAATCGCTCATCAAATGTGCTATTCGGATCATAACATCCAAGTAAAAATTCCCAGACCTCTCCTCTAATTGATGGATGGATCCCCTGATTATTAGACGTATACACATTAGTCGCACTAATACCAACAATGTTTCCCGAAACAAAACCTTTTTAAGAAATTAAGCAACTGTGCAGTAAATTTGGTCATGAGCGCATCAAAAGTGTTTATGAGACGATTCGGGACTTGAATTAAAACTTTCAGGCAGGTCGATAGATTATTCCATGATAGAGCAACGGTTTTGTTAGACCATTTTTTGTCTCAGTCACTGTCATTGGTTTGTGCAGGAAATAAAAGGGGGCTTGCATAAACTACCGTATGTTTACAAATTTACGACAAAAAATTTAACGAAAGTAAATATTAAGTTTCATAGGGAGACAAGGTTGAATATTAAACTAAATTATATAATACCCCGCATAGATAATGATAAGAAAAGTAGTCTATGAATCTTACCCCTCGATGTATCCGACTCAATATCTTGGTAAAATCAACTTGGCCTTCTGGAGAAAAAGCAGCCTGCCATTTCCTCGCACTCAAGGTTCTACCAGCCTGAAACGGCAACAAAGTAAAAAGGAATCCTAACGCGGAATCTCATCTAATGACAGACATATTTGTGTTGAAAACTACTAACTTAAATACATCCATACATGTTCTTGGTCAACGACTTCTAGCCTTTTAGGGTTGGGCTATTTCGTCTATTTGTAGTAACAATTAAGTAGCCAAACCAAGTAATTTGACAATAGCAACCAATGTACCGATTAGGTCTTAAAATATGGATTGAGAGCGGGATTTTGTTGTCATGGGTTAAAATTCACCTTCCCTGGTAATTGCACTCCGGATAACCCTAGTGCAACTTTTCACACCGAGTAAAACAATACGGAGTAGAAACTAATGTCCATACAGAATTATGACTCTTATAATGTGCCCGCATCAATTATTGACGAAAAGAGTAGCTGCCAGTTCATCACAGCTCTATATTCCCACAATGACAAGGATCAACGGATCATTAGTACATTACACTCGGAACACACATATAAATATAACATAATGGACCAACTCAAACCAAATTAAAGCATAAATTTCCAGCTTGGCAAGGAAAACTTTCCGGTTTCAATGAACAGCCGTATGGAAATCCCGCTATTGACAGGTTTACAGTCGAAGATTATGCAACATTGCAAGCTTTCCCCAATCTTGACCATCCTTGAATCAACACATGATTGACAAACCAGGTTTCCGAACCCCAAAAGAACACATTAACTAACCAAACAATCAAGCAAAAACCGCAGCCAGCTTTTCATCCATCGACATTGTACCCGATTCCCTCATCCAAACTCCCACCAAACATTTCAATTACCGGGTCTCAAATACTTGTGTAAGACGGTCTTACACAACCATATTGCAAAACGGATCCTTCTGATAACTACCCTTTAACATCCATAGGCTATATGCTAGCTAGTCATGAATCATGATCCACTTTACACAATATTATCGTAAAACCGTCTTACAGAAGACTAACTGACTGTCTGTCTGTCCATACTCAATCATGAACCATTTCAATAGGCTAAAGCTCCATATTCCAACAATCACAAGGATCAATATATCAATATATCAATATATACAAAATAAGCATATGGGAGCGGTATTTTAATCAAAGGTAAACAAATGATTACGATTACGACAAAGCGAATCAAAAGAAGCACAAACCTTGATCCTGAACTTAGTCTTAGGAGCATCAGTAATTCCAGGCTTAACTTCATAATATGAATCTGCAGATTGTCCATGATCCCTCCACATCATCTTAAACCCAACACCCTAATTACAAAGTTTACAACTTTTTACCAAAATACTAATCAAAACTCACAAAATCAACTCAAAATCCCAGAAAATTAGATGAAAAAATAGAATATGAAAGGGAACCCAGATGAATGAAGGGCCAAATTCAAGGAATAAACACTAATAATTAGTTTATTATATGCTTAATTTGTAGATTGGGGGCGTTTTTTATCAAACTAATGATGGTTTTGCCTGATTATAAAGGACAGTTATGGTAAGGCTAATTAGTGATTACTCCTTCGCTTGTCTGCCTAGTTGTTGAAGTGCTTCTCCATTGTCTGCCTGTCTATTTCCCGGATCGGCAATTTCTCGTTTAAAACGGATATATCCGGTTAAACGTAAGATTACGTATGTATATTCATGTTGGAATGATAAGACAAAAGCGAGAAAAATAAGAGATCGGTTACAAAGGAGACTTGCTGTTTTTAATATTAAGGATAACTCCGTCTTAAGGAAGATTAGCCCGGTCATTACTTTTGCACTCGGTTTTGTTCGGTTTTGCTACTTTGGTTTTTGACCTAGTTTTTTCTATCTATATTTACTAAACTTTTGTTGATAAAATTATTTTGTGTAATAGTTTTTTAATAACAAATGTAAATACATAAATATATTAATATTGTATTTTAAGTTTTAATTTTTTTTGGTCTCAAACTATGAGATACGGAGCAAATATTTCACTAAGTTATTAGGAAATTATCTATAATTCAGCTCGGATTCTATACGTTGTATTCAGAAAAATTATTATTATATAGTTCAGTTAAAAGAGTTAAGGTTTTATTCTTTGGGTTGAATAAAGCTGAATTGAATCGAGTTGAAGTGAGCTGAACTGAATTGAGCTAGACTAAATGAGAGTTGGAATTAAACCGAAAATAACTTAGCATAAGTCTAAAAGAACACGATTTAATGAGAAACCATCAAGTTATGTAATCATTTATGGTCAAAATTTTAGAAAATTTAAAAGCAGACAGTCGTTAAAAATTTGTGACCTAGGTAGCACCAAAACGGACACGGACACGGGACACGACATGCCATGAAATTTAGGACACGGGACACGACATTTAAATTTATAAAATATTCATTTTATAGTTATAAATTTTTGATTTTATTTTTGTAAAAATATTTGATATTAATTTTAAATAAGTGAATGTAAAACTTGTCCTTGATAATAAAGTTATTTTCATTCTTCATTCGAATCAATATTCTAATTGATCTCTTTCGATAACGCATTTCTCATCTCAAGAACATCATTCACCGCAAATGATAACCAAATATCGTGGACACGCGACGGACACGGCTCAAATACCATGGACACGCGTCGGACACGTGCCCAAATAAATGTAGAAAGTTAGACACGGCTGTTTAGGTGTTGGACACGTTTCGGCGTGTGTCCGTGGAGTGTCGGTGTCGGACACGGTGTCGGACACGGTACGGCTCATTAGGAGAAGTGTCCGTGCTACCTAGATGAGAGCTCATAAATTTATAATCCAATAATATCGTTATAAACGAGAATTTACAATTTAAAAGTTTATATTGTTATATATCAACAAAAATATAAACTCTTAAAAAAATGATATCTGATTAATATTAACGAGAAATCTCTCACATTAATGATTTCGAACAAGAAAATTAGCATCTATGGAGAAATATTCGGAATGAAGACAAGTTTATGCCTGATGACCTAATCTTGTAGTGGGTAGTAGTTGGTTGATATTGTTAATTAATTTATGCAACTAATCCATTGGATGATTAGTTGACTATAATTAGTCAATATTGCTATATTGGAGTCAAACCATTTTATTTTTTAATACATATATGAGTCAGGCAAATTAATAACCCATTTTCGTGCTAAGATTAAGGATAGCAACGATGTAATTTGCATATTTTTGGTTTGGATTCATGGGTAGTTTTCGATTTTCGTGTTTATTATTAATTTAAATTTGTGATAGACTGATAGTTGATTAATGGTGAATCATTTAATGACATTTTATGTAAATAAAGGTTGTCATAAGGTACTTTAGTTATTTTCTTTACTTGATTAGAAAAGTTGTAATATGGATATGAATGGATTAAAAAGGAATATGTGTAATTTGGAAATGTATGGAGGAAGTATTTGCTTTTGACCCACAATATAAGAGAGTACTCCTAAGAGTTTAACATATCTTTAAAAAAATTAAAAGAGAAAGAACCCTTGTATATGAGGAATTGAGGAGTAATCATTTGTACATCGAAATTGAAAATGGCAAGAAAATAATTGAAACGCCTAAATAAAAAACAACAGTAATAAAACAGCTGAGATGTATATATCAGATATCACGAGAATTAGGTGGATGAATTGTATCATGATATCAACTTCTCATATAAGTATATGACACATTCAAACCAAATTAAATTATCGTGTTTTAAATCAAACATTTTTTATGATGTATGCAATGAAATTTCTTCTAATAATTCACATGTTACGTAGAGTTGACAATAAAACCAAGTATTCTCATAACTTATAAATCCATTTGTTTGATTTTTGCTTGCTTAATGAACATTCCTATTCCTTTTGTAATATAAACAATAAAATTTACTCGTAAATCTGAAAGAGATGGATTATTTGTTAAAGTAATTAGATTTATTTCATTGTTACTCTTCAAAAAAGATTGTACGTTTACTAATGTTTTCATTGTCAGTAGTTGTAAAATATACTCTATCACTATTTGGAACGAGAAAACTAAAATATTTTAAGCACTAAAAAATGAGGTATACTCTACAAGTCAACACAAATTCTTATTTATGACAATATTGTTTCATCACAAACTTGTAACTTCTTACAAAAAGTAATTAAAAGAGCGAGTAGATGGGCAAATAAGAATAACGGTCACAACTCACAAGCAAGACTATCTTACACATCAATTACAATACTACATACCCGCATCTTACATATCATTATATTATTTAATGCAACACGTGGTAATATATACCAACAAGCCCGTCTAGCTCAGTTGGTAGAGCGCAAGGCTCTTAACCTTGTGGTCGTGGGTTCGAGCCCCACGGTGGGCGTTTACTTTTATTTTATTTTCTCAATTTGTTTATGAAATAAAAAGGCCACATCTTTGAGGGATTAAGAATTTTGTTCTGAGTAAACCAAAAAAAAAAAGAATTTTGTTCTGTAAACAAAAAAAATATGTTAAATGTATAAACAATTTTCGACGTTCAACTTCCGCTGTGTTATTTTGTAGCTTGTTTTATTTAATGTGCAAGAGTTCGAAATGTACACTAGTTGATGCAGTGTTAAAAAGATCAACAATACAACAATCCGACGTTTAATTCCTAAATATGCGGATTTCGAACTGATTCCTAAATATGCGGTGATCACAACGATTATTTTGCACTTTCTTGGGGAGAATAAAAATAAAAATAACATTTCAATGTCCGTATACTATACAGTTATCGTCTCTAAATATGACTCCAAACGTCACAATATGACGAAAACTGGGCAACATCAATCCTAGATCGCACCCCCAACAAAAAAAAGACCTAATTATCCCGTTTGTATCAAAAATTCTTTCCTAACTCGACTTTCTTCACAATCCGCATTGTATTGTGCAGAATTGAATCCAATATTCCAGCTACCTGAAGTTACGCGTAAGAGTAAAATGCTTAAAAAGGCACATGAAAAATGAGATTTTGTTGGGAAAAAAGGAAACGGAAAGAAAGAACTGACCGTGAAAACGCCCCCAATAATTGCACAAACGCTGGTAATGAAATGTGAGAAAGACCTTGGATTTTCGGTTATCAGCACCTGGCGACAAACGGAAGGGGTTAGAGATGTGAGATGTAGAAAATAGATCTACTTTAAGCCATAGATTTGCATCTAAAGGTAGTTAAGTTACGAGACCTGCAATGGAGAGAGCTCAAAGTGAAATTTTGCAACCGGGATGTTGGGACTATGAACCAGGCTACTGTGCGCAGTATATTCATGCTCCTCGACCAATGTACGCTCATTTGATGTCCTCACTTCGCTTTTCACAACTTGTAGATAATGCTCGATCTGCAATTTATTTAGTGGATCAGATGCGCAACTGAAAGAGCTTCAAATGGAAACCGAAAACAACCCCTCGAACAAAGTAATCCGCGAGTATTAATTTATGATAGTCGTGACTCGTGATTGATGAAAAAAATAGCTAAGAACTCACAGTGACATTTGCATCTGAGGCCTCGTCTTTTGTAATATACGATTGGCCACGCAACCTATCATGGCTGGCGCCAAGATAAGGCCTGATTCTCTTCATGTCACTCATTATTCTTGGTGTGACGGCCTTTCCAAAGGAGAAGTGAGTGATGACATGTGACATGTTCATCTTAGATGCATCAAACGAATGCGATCCGGAGCGAGCAGAGATGACAAGGTTGCCAGGCACCTGTAAGGTATAGTGAAAAATAATATTAACACCTTAACATAGAAGAAATTGATGATGAAGCTACTCAGATTTACACTACAGATATCAGGTCAGGCTGCATAATATCTCCAAGAAACTAGAACAAGAAAAAATATGTCGACAACATTTTACATCATACTCTGTGCATATGATTTAACTTGTTATTAAATAACGATATAAGCCCTCCTGAGCATCTGAAACCAAATATGAGTTAGTTTCACTTGCCTTCTTAACACGAACAAATCCTTCAATTCTACAGCCACCTGTAGCCGGGGCAGGTCTCTTTACATTCCGAGTCTTATTATCAGACTTATCCTCAATAGCCAGTTGCTTCTCCAATGGAATTGATGTGAGTTGAGATTCAAAAAACTACAAAGCAGAGAAGATTCTCATTAACCAGACAATGAGAATGATAACAGGCTAATAGTTACAAAAGGCAGCAGAGCGGATCTTGAAAAAACTTCCCGCATTTTAAAACCAAACCCGATTACCTTAACTAGACTCTCTGTGTCACGATCTCCATAATAAGACTCGTGTTCATGGTGGCCATGATCGTCCCTGGTTGAAAAAACAAATTAGATAGAAACTGAGATGAATTTGATGCAGATGAGAAGCTTACTCAAAATACGTGTAGCGCTCATTACACATAGATTGGATACAATATGTGCAGGTTATGTTGGAAACAACGGTACATGTTGATGGGAGATAACAATTGCTTTTCTTGGTGGAAGTTTTGGAACATGACAATTGACAAGTGACAAAACAACCTATAACTTCAACATCAACATAATGAATAGGCATCAACATATCCCATGTGTAATATTTCACTTCTACAATGACTTCAATACTGTCAAGTATCGAGGGTAAACAAATTAAGGCCCAAAAGTGGCAACTGGCGAAGAAAGCAAACCTCAAAAAGCAGTCGACAAAAAACATGATTCTAAATTCATAAAACAAATTTATTGCTTCAGTTTGATTTACCACTTTGTTGTGATAACATAGTTGGAGCATTAAAAATAGATATCTACATATTCAACTTACTTCATGTCCGATCCTTTCCTGAAAACTCTAATAGATGGGTACCCCTGTATGTGATGCCTGTAAATTCACAGAACAAAAATCTTAGTCCCTCAAAGATCAAATTCAATTACCCTGAGCTCTCAAAAATATAAAAAGCTAATGAAGAAAATTACTTTCTGCACAATTCAACTTGTTCAGTGCAATCAACTTTACCCAAAAGAATCCGTCCATCTGCTTCGGGGTCATGTCTGAAGTAGAAACGAATGAGTGATTATTAAACTTTTTAAGAATCTTTATCAGCAGCAACATGATGTTAAAGAAGAAAAGGCTGCACAAAATGACAATTGCATACCTCTCCCTAATAATATTTGCTGCTTTCTCCCATGAAGGTTTCTGAGCAAAGAATCAAATGCAAGGTGTTAACATTGTTCCACGGCCGATTACTTTAATACAAAGCAATCAATGATACCAGTTATACAAAACACAAGATTTGCAAGGGATAGCGTTACAACAATCAAGGTATCAATGATCAAGCGCATCAATGAGGTCACAACAATTACAGAAACAAATTATTATACAACTACACATAAATATTTGAATGACGAAAAAATTGCAGCACGCTCATGCTGCGAGAATAGAAACTTCATCATGGTATCCCATTAGTTGATCAAGAAATTTTTAAGATAAAGATAATTAAAGGCTTTAAGACTAAGTGGGTTACTCAACAGCAGCAGCTAAAAGAAAGACAAACTCTATCGTTTACTGTATCAAAAAGTGATAATGTATAGAGCCGTCTTTGAGAGAGGAAATAAAGGCCATAGAGTTGGGGCAATGCACAATTTCCTATCAATCTGAAACCAAAGGCCAATTTTCATGGATTATGATGAACAGCACATTCATGTCAAGTTATTGCAATGGCAAAGGAGAATCAGGGACAAAGAGCATATTGTACACATAGAATAGTCATTTACCAAATGGCACAGACTTGGGGATGATGTCCTGCTTCACAAAACCAAAACAAGAGCAGAATCTTTTCTCACGATGAGAAACATTTAATCAAGTGCCATTCAATAAAAAAAAGGAATTCCCTTGAATTGAAATAATCAGAGCTTAATTGCATCAAAATATTGCAACGTCCAGCAGATATGTCACGGATGGTGTCTTGGATTTATCAATTGCACATTCACCAAGCACCAAGAGCACAAACTTAGGGATGGTGTCAACCTTCACATTACCAAAACAATGCTAGAAGTTGGACACATTCCCAGAGAACATACCAGTCTTTTGCTCCAGAAACACCAAGGCGCATAAAAGTTGACCACCAAAATATCATGCCTGTAAAAGCAAAGCCAAAAGTCATTTAAGTATGCAAGCTACATGTCATGCCCATGGGAAAATACTAAACATATACATAATGAACTAAACACTTACTCATGTGCAACCCTCTCAAAATTTTGCCCACTGAGGGACAGGGAACCTTCACCGTAGTCTTCCTCACCATCATCATCATGCTTAACAAGATTTGTGGTCGATCCAGATAGGTACTCCGGACCAGTTGGTCTCAGATGAGCGTCTATTGAGAACTTGCGGATTGTCTTTGTTATATTCAACCTGTTCTGAAAATAAATACTCAAAATTGAGACAATTAACAGGATTTTCAAAGCAAAAAAGCAAAACGCACAGCATTGTCCCATGCCTCAAACTCCCCGCCAACGTAAGGGGAGGATGTACGCAGCCCTAATAATAAATAAAAAGAGATTACAGGTAAGAACTTCAAGAATATACATAAGATGTCGCAAGACTCGCAACCAGCCAACCATCAAACTTCACTATGAAGATAATGAAAGAAATATCCACATCGCATAATCTACCCCATTACAGGGTTCTAAATCTCTCCCCTCCAACAGTACTACTCCCTCTTTCCTCTAACTTCGTCCAAAAGTAACTTGACCAGTGAGATTCTCCATGGTGAAGACTGAGGGGAAACTTCTTATTTGACCGTTGATTTAGACGAACAAGACGATTAGGTTTGCACACAACAGCACTTCCATGAACCAATAGCAAAAAAAATACTCCCTTCGATTTTAGAAATTCCCCATTTACTTTATGCACAAGGATTAAGGTTGAGTGGTACGGTGCCAATAAAGGAAGGGGATTTTATTAACAAAAACATGCTCCGAATGGAAATGGGGTAATTTTAATGAATAGGCTGAAAATAGAATATGGGACATTTCTAAGGGATCGGAGGGAGTAAGACCAATAAATGGAACAAAGGGCCCAGACGAATTACTTTTGGAGTGAAGCTTGCAAGTAAAAAATTGTCCTTAGCATTCATAATATTGCAAAGAGGGGGAATATAACTATATAAGGTAACATGAAGTGATTGGAAGATAGTAATTACCGTTCCCAACGCATCGCTCACATCCACAGAAGCAAATTCACAAGAAAGGGCTGGAAAGCTACATAAATAATTCACAGAAACGTTAGTACCATAATTTACATAAGCTAAAGAAAAGTATAAAATTCTAATAGGGACTCAATGGAGTAAGAAAGGGGATGAATTACCAATAAAATTCAAATTTATAAAAATAATTAGAAACATGGTAATGATATGGCAGCACCCAGATAAAAAAAAGATAACTAAAATAGCAATAGTAACATAGTTCAGATATGAAAATCTACCACTAATACTCCATTCCGTGGGTTCTAAATTTCTAATACCATGTTAAACCATGCAAACGGGACTGAGCCACACCCAAAAAGAGGAAAGAGATCCCACTTCATAAGTCCAGGGATGTTCGATCCTAAAACCAATTGGTGATAGGAGTAACAGCCACTTAATTAATAAAGTAGTGAATTCCCTCCTCATTCTGTAAATGTGGGAGACTCACATGTGGCCATGTGGGTAAACCACATAATATGAGCTTCTAAACTCCCAACAAGATAACTACTGAAGACAGGAGATGAATAGCTAGAATTTCTTGTTTACAGTAAAAAGAGAGAGAAGAAAAAAAAAACTATAACATAGAAAATAAATAGAGCACATATCCATGTTGCCCATCCTTGTCAAAGTGGTAATCCATTGAAATTTCAAGCACAGAAACGGTGCAGCGTTATTCATCTACTTCCTCACATGGTCCTCACTTCTTTTTTCAAGTAGCACTCCCTCCAATCTTTTGGTTCTTTACAATTTCCATTTGTAGCCAACCACTTTAGTAATTTACTTATTTACCTTTCCTTTTTGGATAAAAACGTCAAATCATAACTATATAATTACTTTTCTCATTTTCTGGATCCACTGTGCCACTGAACCTAGCCGCTACTTTCTCCAAAATTACCAAAAAGATTGAAGGGGAGTACTAGCACCAGTGGACTTATCAACTGGCCAGCATACAAAGAAATTCAAAAAGTCATGCTGTCACTCAATTATTCATCAGTCAATATGCAGAGTCCCAGAAGCTGAGGAGGTCCTTGGAAGATTCCGCTTCCGAAATTTGTCCATTTGCGTCTTAGTTCAATAAAACAAGGCTTCTACAGATAGCAGCAGCAACGACAACATAACCCTAGCCCGTACTTCTATGAGCTCTAGGGAGATGAGGCAATTACTTGCACTAACGAAATAAGTGAGCCATCCTTGGTTTTATAAGCCGTGGCCCGTGAGGCACATAAAGAGATGTGGCCTGTGATGTTGAGGGCCACGGCACGAGACAAAGGAAAGCACCTCAGAGAAGTGATACTAACATGTAAAAAGAAAATGAGTAGAAAATTAGAGATAAAAGGTATAGACAATCATGAAAAGAGCAAGAGTACAAAATACAGGATTTGTGTTGTAAGCTTCAGGCACCATGGGGGTTTGTAGTGACTCTTAATTGTGCCTTGCGAGTTGCGCCCAGAAGATACATAGAAAAATATGAGACAGAGGAAGGGGAAGTTCAAACATCTTACACGGGTAAAGATACGAGAACTACGTAGAAGTAGAACAGACAAACTGAGACAATTAGTGCCAACTATGGCAATACCTCATACTGAATTCAATGCGTAAGAACTCTCCATCAGGGCTCTTATCAACTACAACAGATGTAGATGTGCTCAAAGATAAATAGCTACTTAGCTCCTGAAAGAAAGCATTTAAAAATCAGCCAATCCTAAGCATAAGCACAACTCTCAAAACTTTTTCAAAAGCTGGGAAAACAGAATTTACAACTAGACATTATAAGTTACTGATGCCAACTAAAACAGAGAACCACCACCGGAAAGTTATCACAAAGCACCACCAACGGAGATAATAATTAACACAAGCTTCACTTTAGTTATGGATTTCAGGACCCTAAGGCTAAAACACTGCATTAACTAGAGGATGTTGAGCTAAGACGGTTTCTGTTCATGGAGCTCAATCAGTGGCTTGGCCAGGAAAAAAAGGTGTGTGGTATGTGATAATATCAAATTCAATTTTTTTAGCGGAGAACCTTTAATATGAGATAATGAAGTCTTATACATGCAAATATGTAACATTTTTACACATACTTATGAAAAAGCTATGGGTTTTGTGCCAAAGCTGTCGAGTCCGGAGACACCACTATGCATAGAGTGGCTACACCCCTTAATTCAAGAATGACTACTCAGATGCCCAATGTGTTTGGTTGGCTACTTTGGAATGGAATGGAAAGGATTGAGTCCATTCAAGTGTTTGGTTGGGTGATTTTAGAATGGAGTTAGATACCCAATGGATTCTAACTCCACCTCAACCCCTTGGAATCCCATACCCACCCTCCCTCGTTGGATTCAAACTCCATTCCCCCTTCTATAATTTGTGATGAACCAAACGAGATTATGAAAGTATGGATTTAGAACCCCATACCACCATACTATCAGAATCCATTCCATACCATTCCGACTTGTTGAACCAAACGACCCTGGTTGACTCTTATAACTCAGAGTGTGACCGCGCACATGCATTTGAAGCTTGGCAGCCAAAACGTTCTATTGTTAAAGTTAATGAGTAACAAAGTCAAGCAAGAGGAACTCATTCCGCCATACAATTTTGAAGCAACAAATTTTACAACCGTGATATCAAGTTTAAGAAATGAAAACAAATCGTTTGTACCTAGAAAAAGTTAAATAGGCCAAGCACGTGAGTTTCCAGGCAAGTTAGACTAGCTTCGTATGTAAAGAATGTCAAACACACCCACCCATCCGGCAAAACAAAACATAACAAGAACTGGAAAATATAAACAAACACTCATGTATGATTATTGACTATCAGTGAGATTGTACCATAGTAGAAAACCTTATAATTACGCACAGCTACCTACCATTCCAAACAAAAAGACCATGGCCAACGCAGCTACAATGGACAATCCTGCACCTGATAATGATGCTTCCGTCAAATCTCTGGGAATTTTTCTGCATGCAAATGGGGAGAAGATAAATAGATAATGAGTCATGCTACTACAAGTCATTATTACAATTCACATAAACCAACACCAGATTTTCTTTAGGGTTTAGCCATGGTGATGTTTTCGTTGTCATTTCAACCATTTAAGCCACATGCAGCACACTGATTACACTAATCTACTAATTACTGAAATTTAAGCTGCCGCTTCTGTCCTAAAAGTAACAATTCAAGCATAATGACCATAATCAACATGCTTAACTACACTGATCAAAAACTTAATAACAAGGTACAACAATTAGCAATATGCAGCACACAAATTCAACAAATTTGCTTATTAATGAACTCTACATTACCGCTTTCGTCATAAAATTAACAATTTAAGCATAATGAACATGTTCGGTTACATTAATCTACTCATTAATTCACTATTTTCGTCCTAAACTCAACAATCTTAGCATAATCATCAAGCTTAATTACATCAATTATCAACAAGCAACACACTAATTCAACAAAAGCGCTTATTAATGAACTCTAGACTGCCGCTTTCGTCGTAAATTTGACAATTTAAGCATAATCAACATGTTCAATTACATTAATCTACTTATTAATTCACTACTTTCGTCCTAAACTCAACAATTTCAGCATAATCAACAAGCTTAATTACATTAATCTACTTATTGTTAACTCCGATTATAAATCAAACAACCTAATTATACTAATTAATCTACTAAGTAATGAACTCTACATTATCAAAATTCAAAAGTAATGATTAAAAACTAAAAAGAAAGATCATACCGATAGAAATCAACGGATTTGAGCTTGCTGGAAGACATCATATTATTCCGACGGAGAAAATCTCCGGAAAATGTCGGAAAATTGGAGTAGAATTTGTGAAGAAAATTGAGATCTGCTGACTATTTTAATTGGGGAAGATAAAGAGAGAGAGTGAATCATATACGTAGTCTCACACTCTCACTCTTCTCTTATCAAAGTCAAACTTATTTAGATCTTGTGCATTTTATCAATTTGTTTTATTGCGCGTTTGCGTACAATGTTAGTAGTATTTTTTATCGGAATTAAAATTAAGTCGTTATTTTCGCGGTATACTGTATATTTTACTCAGTAAGTGGATGGTACTTCTGATATAATTACTTTTAATTTTATGATTTTTGAGTCTAAATTATGAGTTTTTATATAAAATTTTTGAGTTTATTTATTTAAACATTAAATCTAAAAAATCAATACCAAAAAAAAAGTTTTAAAAATTCACAATAAAACTCAAAAATATTACATATAAGTCTAGCTAAATTTAAGTTATGACGGAAAATAATTAAAATTTAATTTATAAACTTTAATATGCTCAAAAAATACACATTTACTCAAAAACAAATAAAGTTTGAGTAATAAGCTCAAAAAAAATACATATATGCTCAAAAAATTAAAAATTGGAGGAAGTGCATCCGATGAATGTTTCTTTTTCTCTATTTTACTCAATATATTATTTTTAAGTCATTTTTTAATTTATATACTCTTGAGGCTTGGAGATTGAAGAAATAAGGTATTTTCTCCAATTCAGACAAATGATAACACGTGTTTTGTTGGCATTATTCATAATCGTAGGAAAACTTTGATATTACTCTTAATCTATAAAACGTGTGAGATCTTGTTTGATTTATAATCATAGGGTATAAGTTTTTTTTACAATATCAAATTTTTATAATTTTTGATAATGTGTAATTAGAGATATTCACGTTATAAAATGTGTCTCGACAAGTATGATAAAGTAAATGTTACCATTTGTGTGGATCGGATAGAATATAATTTTTAACTTTCTAAATTTGTTGTTGGGTCTGGTGATGGGTGGTGTCATGGTGGAGGGTGGTATGAGGAGCTAGGAACGGGGGCACAGGGAGAGGGTCAGAGGGAAGTGATAGTAAGGGAAGAGGGGAAGGTGGTAATCTGCTTGAGTTTCATAGTGAGAAGCGAGAAACAGGTCGAGTTTATTAGAGGTAAAAACTAAAAAGATATAGTGAAAACTATGGTTAAGACAAACACTAAAATCACTCAAATTCATTCCATTCCATTTTATTCTACTCCAAGTCCAACACCTCCGGCCAAACACTCCTTTCAAACGAATTGAATAAGAGATAAAAATAAGTAGAACGTCTATGACAAATAACTTATTTGCCATCATTTATACAAGTGAGGAGCTTTTTTATTCGTTTTAATCTTAAAACGGATATAACCTAAGAGAGATTAATTGTAAGTCGAATTAAGTCGTGTAATCATTATTATATTATAGTTGCGTATTTTATAACATAGGTGTATAAACACAATAAAAACCACAAGATAGGAAAATTATTTACTAAGCAAAAAATTTAGGAATTACAGCTGGATGGTCGTTTTCATAATCAACTAAATATAACCATTTTATGATAGACAAGATTGTCAACAAAAAAACTGTTAGTCGAATATTCCCTGAATATTTGACATTGTATTTTAGTTAATATTTACACCTCTAATTAATTAGCCTAACTATTATTAGTTATTTCAATATCCATTGTAATTCCTCCGAGTCTTTATATATATATATAACATCATCATGCAATAACATAAGTTTTGTAAGAAAAATTATAAATAAACTCAAGTATCTAGAAAAACCCCAAACCCGACCAACACGGGTTTATCGGGTTATTCATATTGTTCATCAAAGAAACAAAAAAAAAGAAGGCGAAAGATGGAATTCAGTAAATCCGTTATGGTTTCAATATTTTTATTTAGTATATTAATATCCTCAACAAAAATTACCAACGGTCAAATATTTTCCCCTGTTCCCGCTCCCGCACCTGGACCAACACAAGAAATACCATGTGAAGATATATGCCAGAGGATTTGTATGCTTGTACATGGCGCTACAGAACAAAAGTGTAACGACAGCTGTGGAGATGTTTGTGGACCAATAAAACGAAGAGCAGCAATAGACTTAATTAATTTGCAACAACTTCAAGGTCCACCGTCTCCGTCACCGTCACCGTCTCCGGCGAATAAAGAGGAAAAGAAACCATAACTCCGATCCGTTACAATGCCGTCTTCAAAATTCGATTGTTTCTTTTATGTAACAATATGTTTATACCTAGATACTTAAAAATCGAAGCGAGATTGTTAAGCATTGTACATCAAGTTGTACTTATAATGCGTCTTATTTAATAATATTGTACGTAGTAACAGAACAATTATGTTGTACCATATAACAATCTTGTCCAAGACGAACTGATTTAGATAAATTCAGTTAATAATATTTGATATGGCTGCTCCATCTAGGTATAGCCATGATTTTCCATCTTATCTATATTAATACAAGAACATTTTCTGCAATTTCGTGCGTCTATATTATCACGTCCATTTTCTTTTATTTTTTATTTTCAAATAAATGTGGGACCCACCACCAAAAATATAGAATTAATTTAAGAAAAACCGACTTTGTAAATAGAATTTCATTGAATAATCAATACAAAATTTCAATGAACTACCATCCTCAATTCCATTTATGTTGCATAGATAATACAATATAAAAATGCAGAATTATTAATAGTTCATTTAATCTATCAATAATAATAATAAATAAAAAAAGAATCTGAACAAAAAACATTATTCGACAATGAAAATATAAATGATAAAAATATGGTAAAACAAATAACGTTGCTATATTTTTTTAACAAGTTTTTAATTCTAACATTTTGACTATCATAATAGCAAATTTTCGAGATATTACTAAATTTGAGTAATTTTTTTAATAAGAAATGGTTTTCAATAAAAAAAAATGTTAATAAATAGCACTATTTTAATTTTCAATTTAAAAAAATGAGATCTACAAAAAGTTATTAACAAAATAAATGAACTATAAAACTCTGTTAAGTAGAGTTTAGAGTATTCCGTTAAAATCTTACTTATAAAAGCAACAACCACAAAGCCTATGTGGCGGCTTGTGGTTGAAAGTTGAAATTTTAAAAAAGAATTATTTATTTTGTGTTGTGGGTACCCATGTTCCTTAGTTTAATTTAATTTGGCAAACAAATACATCCATAATCCTAAAAAAATCATGTACATAAAGTTCTGTAGATTAATTAAGTCAAATATCAATTTTATATGATTAAATATCCAAGTGATGATCAAAATATAGAGCTACGAAGAAATATATGTTGTTATGATTGTATAATATGTTGAGAATTAAAGTAAACTTCATATTGTAAGGAATAAATTGGATGCAACATAAACTTATTATTTGATGAAAAACATTAAAATACAATTATATTCTTAACAAAAATACATATACGATAAAAATATTACTCAAACGACCCTTAATATTTAAGGCTCCCTATTAAATCGGATAAAAAAAAAAAAATATTACTTTAAAAGGGTAAAATAGGAAAAAAAATATTACTCTTTTCTTAAGAATAAAAATCATGTTTGCATATCGGACAAATAAGTATACTTTTAATGCTTATAGGAATAAGCACATTATCATCATTTTATTTTACTAATAATATTTTTAAAAAAATTCCGTACTAAAATATCGGGGTAAAAAGTGACTCAAAACAACGAGAAAAACAAAACAGAAAAATATAACAAATACGTCAAAAACATCTAAGGAAATTTTCTTGATAAAGTTTCAAGGATGAGATAGATAAAGAACGTTCAAAAACCATAAATAAAATTGCTATATGAAAAAAATAACCCCAAAAAAATGATAAATAAACTGCTACTATAAAAGCAACTGAAAATGTTCGATTATCGTCTGTAATTCTATACACTATTTATCGTCTGCAAAAGGGATCCATACATACTTCTTTTGAAAGTTTTAATAGTTACACCTCATGCATGAACCTCTATTAATAAGATTAAGGGTGAGATTGAGTGAGAAAGAACGAAGTTTTTAGGCAATAATATATAATTACGGTTACATAGCTTTGGGACGTATTTATTTTGGCATTTAAGAGAGAAGAATTTTGAGATTAGGACCTAAGAGACAAATAGGTGATCACCTGAAATAGAGAAATGATAATTTATTTAGAGTAAAGAAGAGTGTCACATGGGTGCGCGTATGACTACATAAATGCATAGTTCATAATGATAAGTGTAAAGTATATGAGCCAAAGAGGTAGATCATATTCTTAGTAATATAGGTCCATAATGATAAATTATTCAAATACATGGCCTAACCCCATATACTAATAATAATAACTAGGTTAAAAGTCGTAAATTATAAATTAGTAAATTAAATCTTAAAACATAAAATTATAGAAATACTATCATTATTAAACGGGTTATCCGTCTTAAATTTAAGACGAGTCAAATATTTGAAATAAGTAAAAGTACAATGCATGGGAAAAAATAATATTTGTTAACATATATAAGTAGGATGATAATTAACTCATTTTAAAGTTAAGACGGATATCCCGTAGAGATGTAAGTGACATAAGTTTGGATATATATATAGGACACTTTTTTGAGTGAATTGAACCAATTTACGTTTAAAAGAAAACTTTGCCCAGTTAAACGGGTCGAATTGGCCGGGTTTGAATATGGGTCGTACCGTACAAGAAGTTGGAATAGAGGACATTAAAACTATCTAAATAGTTGTTTTAGAGATAAAGTACTAAAATAAATACTTTTTTATATTCATATTTAACATAAACTTATCATTTACGTAGTGCAGATATGGACCCAAAATAACGAATCATTTTATGTTGGTGGAGGAACTTCTATTATAATGTTGGGAGAGATGGTCGTAAGTTACACTTCGTATATTTATAAGAGTTTGTCAGTTGATTATTGGGCGTAATATAGTGCTTCATAATTAATCATTTGAAAAACACAAGGGGCTTATATTCATATTTAATCAATCTGTTTTTTTTCATCGGGTCAAACGAGTTAAGTTATGTGCATCATGTAATTTAACATTTAACACTATTATACATCAGTGTAATTTGGTTAAAACTTTATTCTTAAAATAACTATTCTTAAATAACTATATTTTTTATATAGTTGATGTATAATCTATTTACTCTTTTTTAATGCCAGTTTTTTTTAATAACAATGTTAAAATTACATTTTTTAATAACACTAGGTTATAACCCGTGAACTTCACGGGTCTGCTTTTATTAATTTAAATTAATATTGTGAATAATTCAAAGATAAAGAAATCAATTATTTTAAAACTTTAATAATATGAAATTAATATTGTTAATAATTAAAAGATAAAGAAATTAATTATTTTAGAATTTCAAAATATGAAAATAATATAAAGATAAAGAAATTGATTATTTTAGTATTTTAATAATATGAAATTAATATTGTTAATAATATTAATCTAAAATATAAATACGATTAGTTTAAAAATTACGTAGCGTAATTTTAAAAATCGTGTAAGATTATAACTAAAATACGGTCGCATAAATTAAGACGCATACATTGATAAAAGTTATTAAATAATATAAAGATAAGGAAATTGATTATTTTAGTATTTTAATAATATGAAATTAATATTGTTAATAATATTAATCTAAAATATAAATACTATTAGTTTAAAAATTACGTAGCGTTATTTTAAAAATCGTGTAAGATTATAACTAAAATACGGCCGCATAAATTAAGACGCATACATTGATAAAAGTTAAAAAACAAAAACAAAAATGAAAAAATAATATTGAACAACTTTATTCTAGAATATACCATATCTTGTATACCATATACCATATCTTGAATGTTATTGGACGTTAATTGAAATTGAATTAATTTGAGTCAAAGTAAAATGGAATATATGGAATGAAATCTTGTTAGAGAAAATTTTTGTCATATATGGCGTATCTTTTTTCTGATTCAAGATTGGTAACTCTAGGATTTAGGCCGTGCTACGGAATTAATCTTCAGCCAAAACTGTCATTATTTATTGTTTCAATATATGGAATGAAATCTTGTGATTCCATAGATTTAGGCCGTGAAATCTTGGAATAGTTATTATTATACCATTATACCATATCTTGAATGTTATTGGACAATAGCTCTAGGATGAATCTATTTGGACAATAGCTCTAGGATGCTTTACAACGCGACACGTAGGACAAAGCTTTTTTCTAGTGATGCCACGTCAGCAGCTTGACTTCTGCATTAGATAAATATATGATGATTATTAAAATTACTAGCCCGTGCAATTTGCACGGGTTTAAAACTAGTAATACTCTAAAGAAATTCGTTATAGATATTGAGCTTATCAACTAAAATAAGTAGGTCGAAAATTTTTGTTATCATGTTTTAACGAAATTTGTGCATTTTTTCATTGATTTAAAACATGTGCAAATAGAGTATAAAATATACATGTATTTTGGTTTAACATTTTTAAATATCGATCATTTTATCATGTTCTTAAAACTATACCCGTACAATTTTGCACGGGTTAAAAGCTATGACTTTGCTAATTTATATTGGATTTGATTATAAATCGGTTAACGTATTAATTATCGACTTTTTCATAAACTAGTTTTTGGCCCGTGTAAAAAGTTGTACGGGTTATTTTCAAATCGTATTGTTCTAAATATGTATCATCGGAACTAAATTATAAATATTCATAAATTTTGTTTTTATATCTAACGTCTATACATTTTTTTTAATCAAAAATTGATTTTGTTTTATATCTAGTCTATACACTTTTGTTTATGACTTGATTTTAGCAAAATATTTCAATTAATAATATTAATTTGTATACTATTCATGGTTGATATATTAATATTAAGTCATTTTTTATTGCTTTTTTAGTTTAGTATTGTCGCCACAGTTTTTTTTCGATTCATGTAAATTGTTAATTATTATTGTTTACTGTAATTATGTATTGGGTATAAATTGTTATGTTTAGTTCTAGACAGACAACCTTTGAAATTAATATGTTTTTTATATAATATTTAAGTTCATGTTATACATATTGATAATTTTCGTATAAATTAATGTTTACGAATTTATATCAAAAGTGTTACGTAATAATTGTAAAACTATTATTTCAGGCAATGATTTCGAACTAAAATCATTATACAACTTTGCGGGTTCACCATGATGATTTTTTTTTTAAAAAAAAAAAAAAGGAAAAAGAGAAATTAGGTTGATGACGTGGCTCAACCAAGGCGTTCTAAATGATCTTGCAATTATATAGATAAGATAAGATTGTTTTTCACGAGAAATACAACGTAAAAAGCCAATACCGTTATACAATTTTCATGTAATATAAGCCATAAATTGCGCCACGAACCAATGACATTTAATCTCGGTTTGAAACTTGATCTCGAAATCACACTCATGGTCTCGTAGTTGTGTCGTGATACCGACTCATGTCCGCCGAAGACCGATGCTAGCAGTGACCCTTAACGCGACTCATGTCCATTCCGTCTCCATGTTAGCACCGCGTCTTGCCCGTACTGTATCACCTTTCGGAATTCTTCAGTTCGGAGACGGGAAAACTGAAAACACGTCTCGTATACTAGCCGATCATGTTCATCAGCTGGAAGACCTTGACGCGACTCAGGTCATCAGTGATTCGTTTTGTACGAGACAGTCTCACATTTCAAACCGTCTCATATAAGTTTTCGGAATTCTTCATTCACGGAAAGTTGAACAACATAGAAACAGGCACCAAACACAGTCCCTTCTCCCTCAGTTTAGTATAGCTCATTTCTTTCCAATCGAAATTTGATTGCATCAGTTCTCCAATTTGGTTTACTGTATTCATTTTTTCCTGCAAAAACAGCGCGATTAAGAATTCCGTTAGCAAAATTGCACATCTCAGAAACAATTGATATCAAGATAACTGACAGACTTCCTGCATACCTTAGAACAGCTATCGTAATCAAGTTCGCCTATCTGATTTGCCAGTGCCATACTCAAATCATCGTCTTTGCCTTGGAACTTCGTACACAAGTTTTCCAACTCGTCACCCTGTACGCAAAAGAGCGATTTCAGCAAGCAGTTTCAGCAAATATAAATACAACACAAATGGGGTCACGACTCACGACTCACGACTCCTGTCAAGTCCAACTCTCTTACACCCATTCGGCCATCAGTAGGAGGATCATACATCTGCTGTATGTTCCTTTTTCTCTACGGCCATACCCTAGGGTATGCCCTGGCATACCCTAGGGCATACCCTAGGGCCGAGTAACAGAGGTAATACATTCGACATAAGATTGTTAGCTGAATCTTACCTTGGAACTACAAACAGGAGAGCTTGCAGTATCCTCCAGATCATGATCAACAAAATCTGCTGCAATTTTCCGTCTTTTTGCGACAGGCGGCCTAACAGATACAACATTATAAACAGCAGAACTCTGAGCATCAGAACAGAAGCTACTGCAGGCAATGCTACTGTCATCCTCAGAATCATCGATGTACAGAGACCAACCACTATTCTCCGAAGCAGATTCACATTTAGAAACCGAGTAATTGTTTGTCGTGCTCAAAGAGTCTTCCATTGAAGTAAGTAGTACAGAAAAAACAGGAAATTATGTAAGTTTATGTAATTCGGAAGGCGAAGTTTTCGTGTTAAAATGCTGAAACTAATGTATTTTTCTGTGTTTTATAAGCAACACAGAAAATAAAGTAGAAGAAGAAAAGCACAGGGTGTTTGACCTCATCAATAATAGAATAATTCAATCATGACAAAAGATTATCCACCACGTTTTTTGTCTGAAAAGCACTTGCCTTCCACTAAAACAAAACACAAGGGCATGAAGCATCCAACAATCCAACATTACCCTGAAAGATTTGGTCAATTTCTAAGGACATCTTGGCATTTGTTCATACCTGAAACATTCAGAAACATATTCATTCCACTAAGGCACTAACTGACATTAACCCTCGGAATAGGGGTGTAACTGAGTCGATCTTGATAGATGAATCATCTCAACCAAAATCGAGTTTTTGAGGGGTTTTGAGGTCGCAAGGATTCAAACCTGTGACGTCACACTTACTCTGAAACCATGATAGATGAAACCTTAAGGTGATGGTTGAGGCGTTGAGCCCAACTATTATTAATATTCCTATTAGATCTGAGCTCGAATTTGATTGAGCTTGAGCTTGGGTTCGGCTTAGAGATCGTTGAACCTAAAAAACTGAGCTTAGAAAAAGCGCGAACCACTTTAGCTCGGTTTGTCATTATATTCTTTCCATTTTCTCGTAAATCTAAATAAAAATAAATATTTTGAACCCTGAGAATGCAGCAGTGTTAGAATTATGAGCACGTAGATCAAATGACAAATTGTTGTTCTAGCTTAACCAGAGGTCTCGTTTTCAAGCCCTAGGAATGGAGCAGTGTTAAAACTTATGAGGGAGAGTTTTACCGCCCTAGTGATCCTACTCGGCTCGAATTCACGTTAAACCGGATGGTTTACACCGAAAAAAACAAAAGTAACATAATTTTACAATACATATTGTGAAATATGGGTTTTTTTACGTGATATCCTGCGTTTTTGAACTTAAAGTTTGTAAAATGTTCCTACAATACCCAAACTACTAAAAATTACGTTTTTAACCAGTTAAATTTTGTTAGGAAATTATGGTTACTATTGAGAAAACCAGGTTTTTGTTAATAACATGACAAACTATTGTCGAAAAATAATTCAAAAATGTATAAACTAAATATTTAAAAGAGGCGAATTAGATAAGTTTGAGTATTAAATTTAGGGTACCTCTGAAATTTTTAATAAGCGAAAGATACCACGTAGAATTCGAAAATATACAGGAGTACCACGCAGAAAAAATCCTAAAAATATTAGATGATCCTCCTAAAACAACTAAAACAAGCCTAATTTGAGCTCATGACCGGCTCAAATTTGGTCATATTCAGCTCGAGAATGAGTTTAACCGAACCGATTTTGATGGCTCGATGAAATGACTCACTTCTTTAACAACCCTAATTGAGAATGATATGTGATAGGAACAAATTATTAAGATGTTGTTGTGTCATGGTGTCATGGTGTGCGTGTAGAATAAATGACAATTATTACGTCAGCATTGACGTAGGTTGCTGGCCATGAAACAATCTCTCTTTTAGTTTGTGAGAAACATTGACATTATCTTCAACTAATTAGATACCCATATCAACATGAAAATGACTCTAATTAGCTTATTATTCACCACTTTTTGCTTCGTGTCTTCTTCTTTTGAATGCTTACTCATGTTTCTTTCTATCAATAATAACTAAATAATTATCGATTGATCTGTTACACGATTTCTTATTTAAAACGGACATATTTATCTTATATTTAGTACTGGTCGATTATGATTTAGGATAGATGAGATAAAAACATAATGCCTAAACTAAAAGAGTGTTATGTAGACTTTGTTCGGCAAATGGCAGAAGCAGTTTGATTAATAGAATAATAGCGGATAACGTTAGCCGGATACATTAAAAGATTTTAGTAACAAGTTTGACTATTAAATTAAATTAGCAGACTAAGAAATGATGTTTGGTAATTAGCATAATATATGATAATTAGAATGATTTCATGAATAAACCGAATTTGCTAATATTATGGCCCTCTTTGGTAAACAACGAATTAATTTCAGCATAATCAGATTGCAACGATAGATTATAAATGACAGATTTTAACAGAAGATTCGACTAGCATATTATAATTAACAGAATTAATATTAATGTTTGGTAACTAGTAACTAGTAACTACCCGATTACGATTAGTAAATTATTAGTTTTGTTTCTAAAATGTAGTACAATTTCCTAATTTAGAATATGTTAACCAATATGGTGGGGTGATTACGGAGCATATATGCGGTTTGAATATGTTGTTTACCAAACACTAAAATTAGTATATTGATTGGTCAAACATGATAAAATCATTGAATATGCCAAAAAAAATGGTCAATATATCGTTTACCAAACACCCCAAATATGTTGCTAATAGCCGTGCATTTAAAAAAGTAGATTACGACCAGTATGCTATCAAAATAGGTCGTTTATCAAACACATGGAAATGATAAATTGATAAGGCAACCTACTAATTAGACCGGAATCTACTTACTTCGCTTAACATGTTGTTTATCAAACCTGATCTTAACCAGTTTTAATCTCAAGACCGATATACCCGGCTTACGGATTCAATTGAATATAACAGTATATATAATTCATAGCATAAGCATATATATATACTAGTATAAGCATAATATTCGGAAAGATAAGTTCTGTGAGATTTGATAATCGTAGAAAAACAAAAATGTCAAAGCTCCGACGAAGAAATATATAGTAGATAATTCAAAACTTGTTGATCAAGGATAATCAACAAAATCTTTGGTAATTTTAGGTCAAATATTTTGCAAGATTTTATTGGACTTATTATTACACAATTTATTGTCAATCGTATTCCAGAATTATTCTCTATGTCAAACAATATTTTATTTATTTTTTTTGGAAAAAAATGCAAACCTTAACAAATCATTAGTAGCCAGATGGATAGGGTTAACAACAATAGCCATTCACATTTGTACTACTTATGTCAGTGCCTCAATGACTCGTAAATTGCGGAAAAAGGGGTAAGGGGATCCGAGCTTTTATCCTTTAGTAAGTCTTGCTTGCGACGGGTCACCATTTGTGACGGATATTTTGTGAAATAAAATGGATATAAAATGAGAGTGGAGAAAGGGGACCACATGAATAGTGTTGGAAAGAGAGAAAAAATGGATATTTTGTGAGAGAAAACGGTATCCGTCACAAGTTTGCGACGGATAGTGTCGTTGCAAATAAGTATTTGTGTTTACCCTTTTGTTAGTAAAACAAAGTTACAAAGACATTTTTGAAAAAATAAAATGAAAACTGAGTCGAGGATCGCATGGAAAGACCGATAACAACTACTTAGTATTACATAAGATTAGGGTTTTTCTATGTGATCTTTCAAATTTTATGTGGTACCCTGCGTTTGTGAAAACATCAGTGGTACCCTTACCCATCGTAAAATGTTTCCATTATACCCAAACTACTAAAAATTACGTTTTTTATTAGTTTAATTTTATAATGAAAATATGTTTACTATTGAGTAAACTATGTTTATGTCAATGACATCATAAATTAATTTCCAAAAGTTGATCAAAAATGTATAATTAAACTAAACATTTATAAAAGGCGAATTAGAAATTTGGGAATTTTAGGATGGTTTCGTTAAGTTTAGTTGTACCACTAATATTTTTGAAAAGCGGGGTATACCACGTAAAATTCAAAGAATTACAAGGTATCGGGTAGGAAAAAAACTTATTATTATACTCGTACCATTTATCATAAATCTGGTTTACCCAATTATAAACATATTTTCATTACAATATTTACGAGAATTTCAGCATATTAATTTCATATCATGCTGATATTTAACCTGTTGAACAACACAAAAACTTTAGAGAAACGGTGAAGTTTTATTTCTCTATTATATGTCTCTATTAACCTGGTTGAACAAAGGCATGACAGAAAATAGTATGTAATGATCATCTATATCCTCAATACTCATCTTGGGGCGGCATGGTCGACGCTACCGACGATAAAAAGGTCGATCTTTCGCTCTGAAACCGTAATCCTAGTAACATAAAAAAATGGATCGGAGTGACTTAGAATGTGATCAAATATGAATAGTCAAATTTGATGAAGGGTTTAAAAGGATTATTCTTGACTGACTAATCAGTTTTTGGAATCACATATAGCTCTTGAATGAAAAGCTGTAAAATTAGTAAAATACCAGGTCAATTCAATTCCATTAATATATCGCATTGAAACACGTGCCATTCCGCTTCTGTCTCGCTCCTACATGTCATCAGCCGAGTCAGCCAGACGAACAGACATTTTTATATATTATCATCATATGAATACAGAAGATAAAAGAATACAGCAATGCAATGCAATGCAATGCAGTACTGGTTCAACTCATCTGCCGTCTAAAAAGGAAGGAGGCGAAAGTACGTGCACATTTACGGAATCCATAAAAGAATTAGAGAAGATTGACAGATGCCCAAAATATATAAGAGTTCAGACTTCATGGGTATCAATTATCATGCTGACATGCATCAGTGAAACTCAACACTGTATCTTACGACTCTTCTCGGTTTCAGACTTTCAGAATTCAGAGCTGAATTTATCTGATATACGTGATTTCTCGTTTATGCTTTGCTTGTCGTCCAAGAACGGTCATGATCAGGATTTCAGGATTAGCAAATTGGGATATCTTGAATGCTCAATGACATATAATACCAGTATGTACAGCAGTCAGTACAGGTGTTAATCCCCTGTTGCGCAGCGCGACGACAGCATATACGACATACAAACAAATCACCTATTAACTAATACTCCCTCCGATTCAGCCTATTCTTCCCCTTTCTTTTTAGAAAAAAATTAAAGAAATGAATTTGGACCACACAAATCAATTCTACCCCCACGTGAAATTGAATTTGAACCACAAGAAACTTACCAAATAAGGAAAGAGGGAAGAAAACGTGATTATTGTCAATAAGGAAAGAGGAAAGAATAGGCTGAATAGCTATATGTCAGTCAGTACTCAGTAGGTTATCATATCATATCAGGTCATAGTTTGTTAAATTCAACAACGGGTCTGGGCCACACCCGAACGGAGGAGAAAGAGTCCACAATATAAACCCAAGAGGGTTCCACTCTAAAACCAATTGGCAATAGAGGGAGTAACCCCTTGCCTTATATTATGATAATTCTTCTCCTCTTTTATCAATGTGGGACAATCCTCACATGTGGGACTTTCGGGTTTCTTCACACTCCCCCTCACATGTGAAGCCCACTTACACACAGACTGGACAAATTTAACCGAGCAACCTTGCTCGTCCAGCTGTAAACTTGGCCCAGTATCAACTCAGACCGGACATATTCAACTGAGCAATTTTCTTTGCTCGTCCGACTGCAAACTCTGGCCCATGAATCCCAGGTCTTTAGCCATGGGCTCTGATACCATGTTAAATTCAACAACGGGTCTGGGCCACACCCGAACGGAGGAGAAAGAGTCCACAATATAAACCCAAGAGGGTTCCACTCTAAAACCAATTGGCAATAGAGGGAGTAACCCCTTGCCTTATATTATGATAATTCTTCTCCTCTTTTATCAATGTGGGACAATCCTCACATGTGGGACTTTCGGGTTTCTTCACACTCCCCCCTAATTGTATTATTGAATAGTTAGGTTTACATCATATATGGTGAGGTATTTATAATACCTCACTATTAAGTATTAAGCCTAACCCTAATTTAACCCTAATGGGCCTTAGCATCTCAAGGCCCTAATATAGTTACTATGCTTAGATCTCGGAACTGATAGCCGCAGTCTGATCCCTACCATTTCGCTATAAATATGGCCGATAATGTGATTAATGTCATACATAATGCATCAAAATGTGGTCGCTGTAACCTCCAATACCTCAATTATTTGGTCGCGTGTCTCGTGTTACAAGTCAAGAAGATACCGATAATTATCAACATTAAACTTGAGTAAATGAATACTCAAAAGTAAGATGTGCCCACTTCGTCACCGGTCCCTTAAAGCCCTTAAAGCCGAATAAATTAAAGGCTAATGAGCCCAAATTCAACGACCGTCTTGTATAGACACGAGACAAGCAACCTGCTCCATAACTCGGAAGCAATGTAGCTTGAAAAGTTGACGAGGCGAGTCAAACTACAAAGCGATCAATGTAGATTGAGTAAAAAAATCCATATGGTCCATTCGGAAAAAAAAAAAATAATCAATTGGCTTTCAAGTATGTCCTTGAGTATATAATTACGCGAGTTATGAAATAAAACCGTCTCAGCTTCTAAGACCGTATTACCCACTACGAAGAAACATGAAAGGGGACATCAAATTAATGAAATCAATTATAGCGAATTGTTCATATCCTAAATAACAGAAGTTCTAGAATGAGACGAACTGCTTTTATAAAAAAGTTTATACATCTAGTGTTAATAAATGAGTTATTTTTTTATATAATGAATTCATCCCATAACGTGAGATCGCGCATACTGCCTAAACAATACCAACGTGCGTCTAGGGTTAGATTTCGGGATAATAAGAATTGCAGATAACATACCTCCATGTTTGCTACTCCTACCGTCCCCGACGGTAGAAGAACTTGTTAGTATCCGTTCCGTTCATTTGTTTAACGTTTTGTTTTAACACAAAGACCAAGACAATTATTTGTTTGGAGGATTAAATTGCCCAATATATAAAAAGATAAATAAGTGAATAAAACATGTAATGTAATAGGTACATTGGTTAAATTACGTTTAAATAAAGGTCTATTTCTAAAACAATCATTAAGTCTTGCATAAGACAGTTACCATCCGTGTCTTTTTCACGCCAAATGTAATCAATATAATTTTGTAAGTTAACAGGTTGGACGGGTCAGGTTCAACGGATTGGGAAACAGAAGACTCGTGAGCAGCTTCGACTCAAATACTCGTATGTGTACTACTCGTTTGTGAACAGAGTGAAATTATCCGGCGCAAGTTAACCAACACCATAAACAGATTTGCAAACAGATTGACCAGCATAGCCATAACTCCGTAAGATAAACACAGATTAATACGAGTACAGTTGATAGAACATCAGAACTTTTCCCACTGTCGAATAAAAATAATACATTAGCGGGCTACTAGCAGCAGAAACTCGAGAAATGATGCACTGTCACTGTCACTGTCACTGTCACTGTCACCGTCAAATTGTGAAATAAATTAACACAGCGGTAGTCGACTAGTCGATGCTCGAGGAACGTAGTAATGTCAAAACTCGAGAGAAGAGAGCTTTACTGTGAGTATGTGACTGAGGTTCTTAACTAAGAACCAATCATTCTGTCGGTTTACTGCTCCTACTGACAAAAACAACTGCATAGCAACACAAGAAATCGATGATCCTCATATGGATGAGTGTTGCGCTGGTATTAATCTACTCCACACGGTGTGAAGTTTCGTTGAAACTTGCACATACAAATATTTACGTTGCTTCTTTCAGATTTTGCATTGGCCGTCTCTCATCTGTGCCTGGCAAGATGTCTGAGAATGCAAAATCATGAAAGGGAGGGCCTGCGAAAATCATACAGTTTAGCCATCAATGTAGAGCAAGAAACGAAATTGTTGAATTTTCCGGAAAAGAACCAAAAAATACATTCTGAAAGTCATGTTTTGCGACGAACATGGGGAGGGGGTAGAAAATCTACTACGAAGGTAGAAAATTATGCATCTCAACACGTGAAAGCATAAAAGGTTGACCCTAAGCTCTTGAAAAAATATAGGACGGAAAAGGCCTCAAAATATTAAAAACCAAAGCACTTCTTCGTCTGTCCGTGAATACGGTCTCTGTTTATATTTGTCGGTGTCCATAACTGAAATTTCCACTTGAAATATTTCCATTGTTTCATTGTGGATTTTGACTTTCTGACCCTGTATATTTCCATTGTCTCATTTGTGATGGCAATATCCGTCGCAAGCTTGTGACGGGTCAAATAAAACCCATTTGGGGAGATAAAGATAGAGCATTTGTGATTTTCTATGCACTTTTATTTTTGTCTTATCTAAACAAGTGGGTGTACTTGACCCGTCGCAAGTTTGTGAGGGATATACCCGTCACAAGAGAGACCTATTGATCTTATACAGAGTAATGTTTATTAATTTTGTGCAAAACAAGTTCGGAAGTTTATTATCATGCGCAGTAGTACATGAACCACAGCGAAAGAGTTAATTAACTCACCTGCTTGCCCCGCCAAAATATAGAATGGGATATGAGCAATCATCTTTGTACCACCTTCATTCCAGTTTACAGTTCCTGGGTATGGCTTATTTCCTTTGGATTGTCGTGAGGACCCTAATACAGACATGCATATCGCGGGCTCATTCAGCAAACCCAAACAATCACGAGCCCTTGTCCACACCCTTGCATCAGACAACCGAGAGCGGGCCACCTGAGATGTAATTAGCCATCTAGTTATAAATTACTTACTAACGAGTCTCAAAGCAAGATATTATAAACCGACATTTTATTCAAGACGCCCTAGTTATTCCATTTCTATGCCTGATATAGCTATATTTACCTCTCTATTTGATTGCGTCTAGAGTCACGATTTAATACTAGGGCAATAAAGCCAGTTTTTTTAAACACGCCAAAGGAAAAGACAGAAATTTAAATAGAGCATGAGGAAGAATATTAATTCTACATACCTTGCCCAAGGATACATGTGCTCTTGGGAGAAATTCACGATGGTAAGTGGCAAGCTTTGCAATAGCGGTCACGACAAAGCATAGAAGCCTTGATTGTGCTGCCTTTTCAGAGCCAGTACTATTGGTGTTCAAGGATAAATCTTGCCTTAACCCTAGACGACTTTCATAGAAAAGGAAACAAGTCAGCACAAAAAGATGAAAATTTATGTTTATCATTTAGAGACGGAGAAGAGAGATGGTAGAAGACAGAGCTCACCTAGACGAAAGGTTCTCATATAAAAGTAGCTCCAAACTTTCAAACAGTTCACGTGCTGCATCTTTGCGAGATTCACCACCACCTCCATGTTCTCCAATGGCCCAACAAAGTTGTAAGGCCAATTCTGTCTACCAAAGATAAATATATACAAACTTCAGAACATTTTTAACCAGCTATATTTACATGAATTACCAGCGTTCGAAGATTCAACCTTCTCCTGGCTGTCATATGCCTCCCCGAGTCTGTCCATAATTGGCTTCTGTACAGAATTAGATCACCATGAGACTCTTAGGAAATATGTTGTGTAGAAAGAAAGAAGAAAGATTGATCTAAGCATTCATTAGAGTCCAAGTATGGTAAAAAATTAATGATTTATTTATTCACGCTGACCTTCAGAAGGGCGATAAAATCTGGAGATCTCTTAAATGAAGCGAGCATGAATTCCAATAATCTTTTCCTAACCTGCGTTATATGGTACCAGTCAAATATTTGAAATATCATATATCAAGACATGATCTAACCAAATCCAGAAAACAACCAAGTATCTGGAGTCGAACTACAGATGAAACACCCATTATTTTTCTTTGAAGAGAAATATTAAGATACAGACACCTATCAAACGTGGAGAAAAGAGGAGTGTCCATATATTGTATGTAGGCTTGCTTCAATCGAACAATTCACACATTTGAAAAGTCTTTTCAAGAGCCACAGAGATTAACTGCAAGACATTCTAATACTACCCGATTGCTTAAGATCCCCAGTTAGTAGAGAAACTGTCTCAGATGTGTAAGGGTTCACATTGTGGTATAAGAAAATATGTTAAGTGCATGATCTACGAGGAATAAGAAACTACTTAGAGTAAAAAGCATGGAAAACATGTGTTTGAGAAAAAGAAAAAAAACGAGGAATAAGAAACTACTTAAAGTAAAAAATCATGGAAAACATGTGTTTGAGAAAAAGAAAAAACAAAGCATAGCAACAAAAGCAGGAGAATTAAGTGTTCAATTTCTTATTCTAGACCCGCTATGATTCAAATTACATTACCTCATAAGAATAAATTTTATCAGGAAATACAGAAGCATTTCTTGACATAAGCATGGGAACTAGTGCGCACATCAAGGCTGTCAATGAACAGGAAGAGAATGTTCAGAAAAATGTATAATATGGAAGGGCTACTGTTAGACGGTTGACTGCATAAGAGGTGCGAACAGTCCCACTAGGTTTAGAGTGATAAGAAATAGAAAGATCACATACAATCATTGACATCTTGCAATGCTATTGAAAAATATAAATCCAGAAGATGAGGTGCAATCTTGAATGATTGTTTTAATCGATCAGACTGAGGACCATTTGTGGCAGCCTGCACTGCTGCAGCGATTCCCGGCGAGGTCCAGTGACGTTCCTGAAACATATCAGCAATTCATCGTGTCAGCCATGTTATACAAGAAGTTCAATGTCTATTGACTATTGGACAGAAATTGAACAAATTACTAAAGAAATGAACATTTAGCCGATATAAGGCAGCAATATCACTTTCCCCTGCCCAATCCACATGCACACTCGTTGGCCACCAGAATTTGTTCTCTCATACTCCCTATGTCCACAAAACACTTCTTATTTTTTCTTTTCTGGATCGTCTCTTTAAACCTCTTACAGGGAACTTTTCCTTTTCCGTGTTATTTGTGGTTATTGCATTGCCTTGGTCTTTCGACATACGACAAGTAAAGTATCTGCAAGATCCCATGTCGTATGTCAGGCTTGTTTTAAGCAAGCCAAGCTACTTTGAACGAATAAAGTCAGGAAAGACCTCTGAAAATATTAAGCATAAATAAATTTCATGATGGGTGACCAAGGTTGCAGCGCTACTGCAGTTTCTTGATATCCAATTTTTTTTATTTAGGAGTATTGAATGACAATAAGCCTAAAAGAGCATAATCGATATTTATCATTGTCCCACAAACGACACTCTATTTCCTCCTTTCCTCACCTCTCCTCTCTACCATTCTCATTCTATAAGCGGTAAAAATCAATCTCGACATTAACATCCACACCTTGGCAAATCATCAAGCATAGAAGACTCCATACACAACCACCCATCAACACCCCAACCCCCTCTTCCCAACAGGTTGCTCACATGTGCATAAGTCAGAACGAGAAATAATATTATTTTAATGAATTAAACTCAAATGTAACTCCAACTAAATAGAACTAGCCATACAGCGATACCGTCATTTTCATCTTTAAGAAGATCCATAAAAGCAGGGTCTGCAACATCAATAGCACTGCTATCCTCAGATTCGGAGTCACCTTCTCCGTCTGCTACAGTTGAGCCAGTGTATGCCTCATCCATCAGTGCAAGTAGCATCTGTACCCAATAACTATTAGTTCCATCATAAAAATTTCACCCAGCAGACTACACAGTTGACAAACATATAGTTTCAATCAACAAACCTCAGGAGCCCTACTGTTCTTGATTGTAGCAATGCTGCTGCCAACCAGTGATCCAGAACCTTTTTCCACCTTTTCAAGAGCAACCACTAGGACTGGCATAGACAAAACAAAGTTCTTAGAAGGACATAACCAGAGCCACTTCTAACTCACTCAGAGAAAACAAAAGCCCTAATGTAACACTGTTAACAAATTCTGAAAGCCATAATACTGTGGACATTGCCGACATGAACCACTGTCAAGTGGGACCAACTACAATTGTCGACCTTGTGAACTATCTCAAATTAAGATAAGTGTAATAAAAAATGAGGTCAATACCAAAAAGTTACATTCAAACACAGACTTATCAAATACATCTTCCCCACGGTTTTAGAACCTACGTGACTCACCTGGAAAGTCCACAATAGCTGGAAATAGAGGCAAGAATGAGCCAGGAGCCACCAATGCAGGAAATATCTTCAGAAATGATTTCTCTAATCTGAAAAACAGAAGGGAAACAATGAAAATATAACTATCTGAAGCTACAATTTCTCTGATAGATTTTAGCCTTATTTAGTACGACAAATGTTGATCACTGACTCCTCAGCTACCATAATGGATCTACATACCCATACTAGTAATTCTATTTTTAAAAGAAAATATTTCAGGGAAAAGCAAATATTAGCTAGACTTGGCATAACTCAGAGTCGGGTAAATAAACAGACCGAAAATACTTCAACATTAGCATTTGAAACTAATCGCTTTATAAACAGTCGGACGTACTAAGACTAGTGATGTCTAGATAAGCAATTTCAGGGCAAAGAGTTGTGGTTATGAGGCAGATGCAATCTTACAATGAATCACTTCAAAATTCAGACTTCCCTAAGTCTACCTCTTAAAACAATTTAACATTTCAGCCTAGTAGAGAACCAGCTCTAAACAAGCAAGCTACATTGCTACAATGTTGTTGACAACCTAAGAAATTGAATGACTAGCAACTATTGCTCGTTAAGATAAGAATCCCCGGCCTATTGTGCACTGACCACGAATAAATATGCTGGAAAGTTTACGCCGCATTAAACTGATTAGACTCCAAAAAAAAGGAGAGTAAACTTACTTCTCTCTGTTCCAAGCTACAAGCTTAAATAGCAAGGGGAAGAACTGCAAGCACCAAAATAGAGATTACTGGCTTAGCTTAATTGTTTACTAATTTATTTAGTTAATTGTTTGGTACACTGACATCATTACCAAGAAGATTTCCAATTACCATACAGAATTCCAAACAGAGCACTACAGCAGTACAATCAAAATAGATATTACTGGGTTAACTTTATTGTTTACTAATTTATTTAGTTGATTGTTTGGTACACTGACATCATTACCAAGAAGATTCTGAGTTCCATAAAGAATCCCAAACACAGCACTACAGTAGTACAATCGAAATCACAACACTGCCTCACAGGCCCTAGCTTATGGCGAGATAAGGGACTTTGATCACTTTAATGTACATAGCCTCACACTTGTGTTGATTCAACAGATTTATGGATTGCCTTCTTATATTGTGAAGTGGCAGTCATTCGATTCAATTTTCATTATTGTCATATAGGCTCTTTAAGTTCTTATCACAGCGGAAGGTCAATGGCATCTGACCCCCTTATCCTGTCATATACTTGAGCCCTTGAGGCTTAGCGGTAACGTCATTTCTGGTGTAAAGAGAGGTAAGCATAGACATTACTACTAGCAAAAGATAGGTCAACATACTTGAGGTAGCACCGTGGGAAATGAAGTCTGAAGTTTCTTCCTATTGGTGACAAGAAAGTCAACAGTCTCCTCTGCAATGACAGCATCGGCAAAATCACTGCAATTTAACATTAAGAGACTTGTGAGCGATGATTATAGTGATGGTCAAACATCAATTTCACTCAAAAATAGCTATACTACGATGGAAAGAGTGCAAACAATTACCGGCTCAAGCATGAGCGGAAGAACGTTCTTAGACTTGGGTCAGCATCATGAAGAACAGTCTCTCCAAAGTCCAGGAAAAATTGAAGAATTGCCTGTTACCATGTGCAGCAAACAAAGAGCGCCAAAGTCATCTTCACTTACAATCAGAAGATTTCCTAACAACTAAGCAGATAAAAGATGCGAACGTAAAACCTATCAAATTGATACTTCAGATAATCACAACACTGCTTTTTTTTTTAGAACAAGAGTTGGTTCAAGTGCTAAGAGCTCTCTTACCCCAACCATGAAATTGGGGGTTCGATTCTCACCCGCGACTTAGTGCACTCATTTGAACCCAAAAAAAACACTGTTTTTTCCCTTGAGTACCATTAAAAACAAACCAGACTTTTAAGCCATCTAAAGACATTTGATACTATCATAAATACATGCTAGATAAGTACTCGTACTTAACTAGTTCTCGTACACTCGCAATTGTTTGTAGCCTAGATACCTAGAAGTTCAAGAACCTTTACACACTCAAGCTCATTTATATTTCCACAAACGTCTCCCCTTTCCAAACTCCAAACTCCACATAATTACGCGCTCAAGTTTAGCTGAATGCTCTCATCATTGATTCACAAGTCTCACAATATATCAGCTAACTATCTCAGAATTCAATGTACAGAAAAAAAAAAAACAAATACCACTCAGACCAGTATTTTCAGCTCGCACTTGCCAGAAAATGTGATAATCCCAAACACACAAATGCTCTTATCAACGATTCAAAACACTCACAATTATGGGCTAATTATCTCTGCTTTCAATACAACCACGAAAAAAATCAACCATATAACACTCAACCAGCCGTTTCAGCACGCACTTACCACCAAATGTAGTCACAAACACAAAAATGCTCTCATCAACAACCAATTCAAGAGTCTCACAAATATAAGCTAATTATTTCCCGTTTCAATACGACCAAAAGAAAATCACCCAAATAACACTCAACCAGTCATTTCCGCTCGCAGTCTCCATAAACTGTAATTACAAACACAATCACCACACTCCGCAATTCCTCAATTTTTCAGCTAAAATACCTAATCTTTCAACCACTCGTTTCAGCACGCACTCATCACAAAATGTAGTCACAAACACAGAAATGCTCTCATCAACAACGATTCAAAAGTCTCGCAACTATAAGCTAATTATTTCCGCTTTCAAGAAAATCAACCAAATAACACTCAACCAATCATTTCAGCTCGCAGTCGCCATAAACTGTAATCACAAACACAATCGCCACAATCCTCAATTCCTCAATTTTTCAGCTAAAATACCTAATCCTTCAATCACTCACAGTAACTAATAATCAATCAAAAATCACATTAAGTTGAACATTTAAGAAACATACAAGCAAAAGGAGGCCATGAGACGTTTGAGACTGAGAAATCGAAGCCACAGAGCGCTGAAAAAGCCGATTAATAGATGGATAAACCCTAGCTATCAAATCATCAGAATTCTCCTGTTTACACAACTCGCACAATTTTTTCACCTGCAAATTTTCGACAAAATCATTCAAAACATTGCGCAATTGAAATTCAAAATTAATCGAAAAAATGCGAAAAATAGATTAATTCGAATTGATAGGAAATTGAAAAGAGAGACAGAGAACTGACGGAGTAGAGAAGCGAAGGATCAGCGGCCGGAGGTGCGGCGTCGCGAGCGCTAGCTGATAGTGTTCGGAGGTGGTAATCCCAGTTGTTTTCTTGGTCCACCATTTTTTTTACATTGATCGATTTTTCTTTTCGCAAAATGAATAATAATCATTCTATTTATTCGTTTTCTTTTCATTTGCTTTATCACGATTTTCAAAATATAGAGTATATTTTTTACCCTTTTTCTTCGTCACCCTTATATATTCATCTTTTATATTCGAAAAAATTCTTTTATAAAAAGTGTAAATGTCTAACTTCATAGCTTAAAATTTACTATTCTCTTACTTATTTGAGGTCAAAGCTTGGAAGTAACTGATACAGAGCCATAAAGGGGAAGAAAATCGGAAATTGGAGGTAACTGGTAAAGACTACTGATCCGTACAAACATTCATGCACAATATAAATAGGGTCGTTACTTTTTTGTATTACAATATTGTGAATTTGTTTAGTTGTCAAAAATCAAAATCATCCGAAAATTTTCTAAGAAATTTAAGTTCCTCTATTAGGGAGAAACTCAATTACCTAGTCTCATAGGTCGGTGACAATTCTCGTGTGAAATAAAAATGAAGCTTGTGGAGTATTTAGAACTTGAGTTTATGCATTATAAATTTCGATCATGTCACTCTAATCTCAGTTTGGCTTATTGATGAGTATTTAGTTAGCAACTATCGTGTATATCCGAGGATTAAAAACATCGATTACGGATCCTTTATTATTAAAAAAAACAAAAACAAAAACAAAAACAAAAAAATAAATAAATAAAACGTTGAAACTTAATTATGCCAATAAACAGTGTTAACCCTTTTGTCCCCTGCACGCTGCACTGGTACAGTGGTACTTGCTCATTTTTCTCACTAATCATCGTTTTCATAAAAATATTGTTCCATAGGAGTATTTGTCATGAACATTAATTTCGATGTTCTGACATATATTGAGGGTAAAAAGATCACAACTTTATACTTTTTGATCAAGTTTTGCTGCAAATGATGATTGTTGTTATAACCATTGATTGATGTAACCCCAATTTCTTGTTGCAGGGGAGTTAAAAAAAGGGACGAATGATGATTTTTCAGCAGTAATTATTATATGAGACGGGCTCACACGGTAAGACGGTCCTTTTGTATGAAATTTACTCTTTAATTTATAACAATGAGTGATTTTTTTTACTGAAAAGAATCGTCTTATAGTATGAGACCGTCTTATTCGAGAATTTGTAAATTTCCAGATACCCCAGGTGATGTTTATCTTTGCTGAACGATTTGTGCTGTTTAATTTGCTTAGTTTGTATCAAAGTTTGAATCTTTCAGCTTTTATATGGGTTTTAAATATGAAGTTTCTATTATTGGAAAAAAGTTGATCTTTAATTTATAGCAATGAGTGATTTTTTTACTGAAAAGAATCGGCTTACGGTTTGAGCCCGTCTTATTCGAGAATTTGTGAATTTCCAGGTAACCCAGGTGATGTTGATCTTTGCTGAATGATTTGTGCTGTTTAATTTGCTTAGTTTGTATCAAAGTTTGAATCTTTCAATTTTTATATGGGTTATAATTATGAGGTTTCTATTATTGAAAAAAAGCTAGTCTTTGATTTATAGCAATGAGTAATTTTTTTACTGAAAAGGGATCGTCTCACGGTTTGAGACCATCTTATTCGAGAATTTGTGAATTTCGAGATACCCCAGGTGATGTTTATCTTTGCTGTGCTGTTTAATTTGCTTAGTTCGTATCAAAGTTTGAATCTTTCAATTTTTATGGGTTATAATTTGGAGGTTTCTATTATTGAAAGAAAGTTCATGTTTTTCAATTTGGGTAATTGTTGTTATTTTGAGATTTGATTTTTGTATTTAGTGATTAAAACAACTTGATGTGAGATAATTCTCTTGCTTATTAAAATCACGTTTCTTTGGTACTCCCCCTGTCCCTATCATTTGTTTACTTTCGATATTATTTTTGAGGGGAGTATTCCGATCAATGGTTAATGATTGATTGGGACGGAGGGAGTATAACCTTAGAGCTAAACTAAGAGAGAAATTATGATTGATTGGGACGGATTTATTTTCATCATCATTCCCAACGATATTAACCTGCTACTAACCCAATACTTCAAAGGGTAGTGGCTATGACAGGTTAAGGGGTTGGATGAATACAACAGAGTTTGTTTTAGGATGCACAGTAATGAAGATTGCATTGAGAATTGCATTGGCCTGCTCTAATTCACCATTTAAGAAACACAATAGATGATGCTTAATGCAATTGAGTGCGCAATTCTTATTAGGCAAGTATGGGACATGCTTTTGATCTTGTCGATCCTCTTACGAAGTCATGCTTGACTCTCTGAATGCATGGCTAAGAATACCTGCCGATGAAAATACTGCGAGTGATTGATAGGAATGCCCTCCCCCGACTATTAAAAGCAGCTAAACTCTTCGAGAGGAAGCCCTTAATATGCTGCATTGCTACCTTTATGATGAACTTTTGGAATATCAGTGAGAAGGACGGACAAATCTCCAGTCTCTATCACAGGTTGATGTCATTTCTATTGTGTCAATATTTTACTTTAAAAAGTGCCACTCGGGTTTGGGCACTTACTTGCAGTGCACAATGAGGCGCTAGTCAGAACTAGAGCCGGCAAAAGCTGACCCGACCCGACCTGCCCGAAACCCGACCTGCCCGAAACCCGACCCGATACAACCCGAGAATTGGGCGACTCGAAACCGAACCGACCCAACCCGAACCGACCCGATAACCGATAGCAGCATTATTTTGTCCAACCCGAACCCGACCCGACCCGAACCGACCCGGCCTGTGATCCGATATTTCTCAACCCGATAGATGACGTTATAATGAACCGACTTAATAATGGTTTAAATGACACCAAATTGATAATTCTTCTTAATTATTTTAACTTAAACTTCAATTAATACATCTATATATTAATTAAACATAAAATTATCATCTAAAACTAAATATATAAGATAAAATATATGTCAATAACCTGACCCGCAAATGACCCGACCCGAATTGTCACCCGCGATGACCCGACCCGAAGATGACCCGACATGAACCGACCCGACCCGAACCCGTAACTAACCCGACATAACCCGAACCCGATATGACCCGACCTGCTTTGACCCAACCCGTAACCGACCCGAGTGACCCGATTGCCACCTCTAGTCAGAACAATGAGTCGCTAGAAGACAAGTTCTTGGTCAACAATAATATAAAATTTTAATTACAAATACTACCTGTGAATCTCTGATGCATACTAATCTTTTGCTGGAAAAAGAAGGTACATTTGTGGACTCTGGAGTATACCCTAAGTTAAGATTGCAGGACTTTGCGCACAACAATCGTTTTGGGAAATAAATATGACAAACAAGACCCTGGTTTAAGCTCCTGAATGTTGCGTGAAATAGTCACGTGGGATCCTCTCTGGTCATTGGTATTAAATAACATTCATGTATGAGGTGGAAGACATAAAAGGAGGGTCCAAAACAGGCACAACGATTTTCCAAGTTTTCGAATGCCAAATCTAATTTTCAGATATGGCACCAAGATAGGCTACAATGCCCGCTTCACTTTAATGCTCATAATGATAAAGAAAAGGAAGTCCATTGGTCCATTTGATTCTGCATCAAGCTGCTGAATCCTTGTTTGGAGGTATGATTGATTCCTTATTTCTGTTGTCAACTACTCAAGTTTTCAATTTCATTCCTTATATAAATGGAGAGAAGTATTGTTTGTTCTTCTGCATCAAGGGCTACCGTTTAGGCTAGTACACATTTACGTCCTATGTTACTCAGACTCGTTTAGAAGTACCCGACACGGGTACGTGTCCAAGTGTCGGACTCGGCTATTTTATTGAAAAATATGCACATTTTGGTCTAAAATGAGGTGTCCATGTGTCATATCCGTGTCCGAGTGTCCAGTCTCGGACACGGGTACGCGAGGAAATTAGAAGAGTCGGAGTAACATAGTTTACGTCGGTAGTCTTTTTATGACAGGGTTAGTTAAGTTAATTGGTATTTGATATGCAATTGAGTACTATTTTTATTTATTATGGAGTCGTATAGTTTCTCTTCAATGTAGAAGTATTATCTGTTTTAATATTATTCTTACGATGCAATACTGCAATAGCAATTGAGTTCCTTTTTGAGTAGTTTTAAGTGTTTAACCCCCTCACGGCGATAGATTTCTGATTTTCAGACATTCGAAGTTGCCTCCTGTTGTGGTATTAATGGAAACAATGTTTGGTTATCCTCGTCAATCATGAGAGATTCACAACTTAATCGGTTTGACAAATATTGAGAGACGAGATTGCCATGAAGTTGAGATGTCATTAACTATTGTTGCTCATCTATCACACTCTAGCAAATGGTGAAGATATTGTCAATGGAGGATGATGGCGCGTATTTAGAAACAGGGATTTGCAGAGAAGCCTCGGTAAGTATCTATTTTCCTCATTATTAGTTTCCTCGTTGTCATGTTTTTCGGTTTTTGTGAAATTATTGAAAATATCAAATTTTATATTTCACCTGCCGTAGTAGTAAACCTCAGTGAGCATCACAGGTGTTCTTTAATACTAGATCATAATTCATAACATTCATAACTGAGAACATTGGCCGTGTTTTTATTTCCCTTTCCGTCTATTTTGTGTTTTGACGAGTTACTTTTTTTTTTTTTTTTTTAATCTAGTGAATACTTGCATTATAATTTATAACCTTTTGTCCGTTTTCGGATTAGGGTGTGTTTAGATAGCATTCGGGGAGGGAAGGGGAGGACGGGAGGATCGAAGAGAAAGAGAGAGGAGGGTTAACGGGATTTTGATTTGTCTTGGAGGACGGAAAATTGAGTACCATTTCCCTCCGTTTCTATTTGCTACTAAAACGAAGAAAATTGTATTCCTCCCTTTTCAACCAAATCCGTCTATCCATGTGAAATTGAGCAGAGTTACACAACGAGCTTCCATTAACAAAGCTTGAATACGCCATTGATATGATTGATTGTATTTAGTGTAAGAAATGTATGAGATTGTATTAGAGTTTTTTTGTCATATAACACCTAACATTTACACTGTCTGTAGAAATAGTACCTAAAGTTATTTTTTTTGCCCAACAACACCTAACATTTTCTGTTTTTTGTCTAATAACACCAAAATCAGTTTTCCGTCAAAAAAAGTCAAGATTCCGTCTTGACTAACAGTGAAATTGATTTGACCTTATTTCTTCATTCTTTCTTTTCCACGAACTGGTGCATGTGTATTAACATATGAACTTGTAATAACAGAAAACTATAACTAATCTAGAGTTTGTTACAAGAGTTTGTTACAGTTTGTTACATAAATATCTAGATATTTTAATCTACAAAAATATCTTCTATGATCAGCTTCTTCATTCAATCACAAACCAGTACCTGTTTCATAATCCATACAAAGGATTTTAGTAAAATTTAACGCTAGGTGCTAACAAAGATCAGTCCAGGATTTTGTTCTTTGTTTTATTTCTTGAACGCTTCCTGGATCGTGCATATAACGCATGCCTTGTAAAGTTCAGCCTTTACAAAATTCACCGTCTTCCTGATATTAGTTTGAATTTCTACGCTTACGATTACCTTTTGTTTTTAATTTGAATTTCTATGCAATTTACGGGAGTCATTGAAGAAATGGGGTAATGTTATTGTTGATGCTTATAACTTATAAGGGAATAAATGGCCAATAAAAATACCAGTTCACTTTTAGATACTTTTCCAATTAAAACTTGATTTTATACCTAAATATTCCAATACTTAAATTTAAACCTTGTTTATGTAACATGAACTGATGTTTTTTTCCAAGATTTATTTTGCTGAAAGCTTTTAAATTTGCTTAACCGGATTCATTCCGCCTCTCTTTGTAATAGAAGATTCCATTTTACTGGCATTGCTTAGGTCGGTTTATGTAGGTAGGTCGTCCTACACTTCCGTTCAATTTGAAGAACCCGTGACTTGTTAGACCTTCTAAATTTTATTTTTTGAGTAAATTTTGGTGAATTGTTCTTGTGATTTTATTGTCCATTCTTGATTGTGAATGAAACATGTTCTTGTTTCGAGTAGAGAGGTAGTATTCTTGTCCTTTGTTAGTGTTATTGTTTCTTGTGTTGCCTTCTGATCTTATTATCTATTTTAAAATGACGTCGGACGCATCTTTTTTTTGTAAGATATGATAAAAACATGCAAATGTGTCAAGTTTCCGAGTCCCTTTACCATTTCTCATAAGAGCCTTCGGGTTTCCGTGACTTAAAAATGTATTTTTAACACTTTTCTTGCATCTATATGGCTTTGTCTACTTTGGTTTCCGAAAATTTGTTATTAATTTCTTTGAACTCTTTTTCATCAAAGGGACGATCTATTTCCGGCTTATGTTCATGAAGAAACTTATCTTAAACATCTTGCCAATAGATTGTGTAGGTCTTTGATAATTTCAAACCAATTTACTCGATTTTCCTCCTTATTCGTGAGATCACAAATTTAAACACCCAACTTAATAATTAACGCAGGGAACGAACGACCTTTGTTTAAACAGAAAAGTAAATGTATTAAAAGTTGGGGAAACATAGATATGTCGTGTAGCAAAAGGTCAAACGCTGAAACACTATTTGCGTTTTCATGAAACAGACTACTCGATCCATCCAAATGGACGCGTAGAGATGATCCGTTACCACTCACCTTTTGGCATTAAGAAAATCGCTTCCTTCCTTTCTTTGCTTGCCCGCATGATTATTGCTTTCCTTTAGAGTACTAATGGTTTTCGTGATATATATATATCGTTACGATGCATAATTCCTTGCTAAAGTAAAATTAAAATTTAATATCTCTCTTTCTTTCCTTTTCATCCCCCTTTGATTTTCTGTGGCAGGGTTTGCTAAAGATCGATGGACAAAATCAGTAGTTTGCCTGACCACATTCTTAGTCACATTCTATCGTTTCTTCCGACTAAGAATGTTGTGGCAACTTGCGTTCTATCAACCCGATGGAGATATGTATGGGCTTCCGTTCCAGTTCTCGACTTTGATGCTAGGCTACATGCAGATTGCTATTCTGTCTTCAACATGAATGCAAATAAATCCGATATTACTTTTCAGCATTTTGTGAGCAGAGTAATACTCCTTCACGAACAACGTATTCAGAAATTCCGTCTGATTTACGATTGTCTGTGGCCGTATACACCAGTTCATACATGGCTCCGGGTTGCCATTTCTGAAAATATACAGGAGTTGGAACTTGACATCGGGTTGTCTGTCCAGCATGAAATTTTCGACTTGCCAAAAAAGTTTTTTACATCGAGTTCACTCGTTGTTCTTAAGCTCTCTGGAATTCCCTTCAATATTCCGTCCTTTGTCGACTTTCCAAATCTTAAGACTCTAGTGCTTAGAAGAGTCTCGTCTTTGGATGAGAAGTGCATCGAGAGTTTACTTTCTGGCTGTCATGCACTTGAAGAATTAGTCATCGAAGAAATTTCAAGGATGAAGCCAAAGACGGTATATCTATCCATTAAAACACTAAGAACTTTCATTTTTAGTTATAGATTCGTGGTCGATGCAATGGTGGATCTCCCCTATAAATTTTTCATTAATGCTCCAAATCTGACATACATCCATGTGAAAGGCTGTATATCAGACGTGTTTGTCATGAATACTTTCGCTTCATTGGATGAAGCACATATTGATCTTCGTCAAACACCTGTTTCCGTTGAGAACTACATTGTTTGCTCTCACCGTATCTTCAAACTCTTCAAAGGAATAGCAAATGCCAAATTCATCTCATTTTCCGGTGAAGTTGTTCAGGTATCTGCTCTACCCTTAGTTCATCGTTTTTTTACCCCTTTTTCTATTTATTACGATGCAGAAAGATCCTTTGATACTAACTGTGTACTAACGAAATGATTTTTCTCTTAAATAGTTGCTTTGTGCGGCAGCCAATCAGAGTCTGCCTGCGTTTTCCAATTTGGAACAACTAACGTTTGGTATCGGCTTTGATTTTGCGTGGAAAAGAATACTCGCAGAGTTTATTATACGTTCCCCTCACTTGGAAGAACTTACCCTTAATAACAAGGTAATGGTTCCTCCTCCGTTCATCACTTCATTTAGAAGATGAAAATTGATCCGAGATGATGTTCCCCTGTTCTTTAATTTCTGGCTTAATTTCAGCTCCTTTCAATTTTGTTTGGTTGTATTCCGTTAAGTTTTATTTACGTTTAATCAATTATTTTCAATTAATCTCTTCACAAAAGTAACTTTTAATTCAACTAAATTCACTCCACCTCAGTTTCACTCAATTTAGTTCAATTAAGCTCTACTCTAATTTATTCAATTCAGCTCATTTCAGCCGAAAAGAACAGGAATCTAACAAATTTGCTGAAGTCATGGGAACGTCAACGAAACGGCTCTTATTAATCTTTTTCTGTTGGCAGGAAGGATTTCTGAGGAATATGGATGGACTGAGCAAGTTCGGGACTCGGCCATTGCCTGATAGTTTAAGTTCCGACCTGAAGCAGATTCTGATCGAGGAACTTTATGGTAATTTCATGCCTGAACAAATAGTATACCTGGTGAAACATGTTAACATTCTGAAGAGGCTGATAATAAACTGTCGTTGCCCTACAACGCTGAGAAGCCAAATCGGTCTTGCCTGAATCTCTGTGGTATCCTATAGAAATCGAAGAAAGTTTTGTCAACTCCCGATTAAATTTGTTTTTCGCCATTTTAATCTTCTTTTAGAATGATTTAAGTTGTATTTTGATCTATCAGTTTATGATTGGCAGGCAACTCATAATCCTTATTTTCAATTTAATTCTCAATCTGGTTTAGATACATTCAAATTTCAGACTAATCCAGATGAAATTTCTTTTGAATAACTGGCTTCTCTGTGAGGTCGACACAACTTTACCCATCTCCATTTTCACCTGACTATGAGTCCTGCAATGGCACTGTACAAAATGGCAAACGTCAAAACACCCGGATTTAAGTTTGAAAAACCAAGTTAACTTGATAATGTTTTGAGCAAGGTAGGAGACCGATGCACCATCTACCCCTGGCGGGTCATGTGTGAAGCGAGGTTTTTGTTCTCGTTCCTGTAAGCATTTGGTTTAACAAAGACGTAAGTCGACTTGAACTTGTAGTACAGGCAATCCAACACCTCGAACATTATTATTTGAACCCGAATGCCATTACCTCGATACCTCGCAAAAACACAAAATTTGCAGCCCTCGCTTTCTCGACATTTATCATCGTCATTGTATTACAATCAATTTATCTCGTTCGCAAGCTTGTTTTGCTGCAATGAGAACTTAAACCAAATCATCTCAGTAAGACAGTAACTGTCAGTAACGGACTTGAGGTCCATTTGTAACTATTTGAACAAGTACATGAAATAAAATGTGTCGAGGTATTAACAAAAAGCACCAGTGGTCTAGTGGTAGAATAGTACCCTGCCACGGTACAGACCCGGGTTCGATTCCCGGCTGGTGCATTTCAAAGCAATGATGAATTTCTGCGCTTGCAGTGCCACATTGGGTTTGGCACGTATTCATCACTCATCGGTGAAAAGCTGCGCATCTGAGCTTTATTTTTTAATTTTTTTTAATCACACTTTTTAGTTTTTTTAATTTTATTTTTAAACATTTTTTATTGATATTAACTACGCTAAAAATTTCATTCTGAATACTGACGCGCGATTTTTAAGATTTTTTGATCGTTTTGTATAGAAAACTTAACAGTTAAATACTTTTTGGGTTTGTCAGCCTCGTCTGAAATAATAATAAGACGAAGTAATTTGTGTATATGAGGTTTTTTTTGTAAAGAATCGTTTAGATGTATTCGACATGATAGCGTTTTCATGCCTATTATTTTAATTAATAATATTGATATTTTGTATTTAAATAAGGTGTTTAAGTGTCCTACCTTTATTCAAATTAATAAGTTTCTCTTAAAACAGATATATCAGTGCATTTAACATTAAAACGGAAATACATGTCACCTACAATCCTGCTTAGTTAAATATAAGTCTTTTGCTAATTTCTAGGCATTTTACTTTATCTTATGACATAAGCTTAAAACGATGGTATCTTCCTTATAGTGAGAATTTGTGTATCCAAATATCGAGTATAAGATACTGATACATTACGTTAGATAACTGGAGAACAACGAGTTAGAGTCATTTAGAAGTATTTGATGAGTCTTTTGCTAATATCTAAACATTTTGGTTTCATCTTATTTATGAAAACGGTAGCTATATATCTGACCCGGCATAAATTTAAAGGGGAATAATACCCGTTTTAAATGAGAATTTGTGTATCTAAATATCGAGTATATGTTAGGTAATCTGATATGTATAAAGTGTCGCAATAACGTAGAGTAGTACCCTACATGACAAAAGAGTAATGGCATGTATTGACTTAATAATAGATAGTAGCAATGGTAAACTTGCTGCTAAGGGAGTTTCTACTTATGGACAAACTTAGTACATCATTCTATCAAGATGTGTTTACCATTTTTTGTTCAATTAAGTTTTTGCAGGCTATCATATGAGAGCAAAAAGTTGACATTTGGAGTCAACCTATGTGAAATTAGGTTTTTTAATAATGATATATTGACATTGGATTATTGGATATCTTTTCCCGTAAATTTTTTAAAAAAATTTAATAGGGAAGAAAATGGTGAATTGGAGGAGGTGGTATTTTTCCATCGGAATCAACAACTCAAACAATGTCACTAGGTGTGTTAACTTTGATCTGATCAACTACGTCGACCTTTTACTCAAGGAACAACATGAGCTAAAAGAATGTGTGACATGGTTAATTGAATTGTCTATGAACAAAAAAAAAGAAGCACAATAAAATAAACGAGATAATAATGAAAATGTCTTTTAAAATCGGAATTAAGTTCGATTCTTCTCTTTGGTCACGACTAAACAATCACTTTCCAACTCCATCGTTTGTATGTCATGTCTTCAAGCTTCTTGTAAACCTTTGATTGAGTACAACCACCTCGATTAGAAACTTTGGCTAACTCTCTATGGCTCAATCATTAGCCTATTTCCGCAACTACAAAATTTTTTTTGATGTAAATTGGATAAACCTAGATATACAACGTACAAAATAAAGTACAAATTACGTTTACAACATGCATCACCACCTTTTACCAAGGTGACAGATACGAAGTCTGATAACAAATCATACATATAAAATCACTTGCTCTTAAGATCATCCCCAAGCAAGGTCATGAGGTAGGTCATGACCTTGTTTGGTCATGGTTAATGGATAATTAAGAGAATTAATTGGTGACCAAGTTCACTAATTTGTGACCTTATGACCAACCAAGGTCAATTTGTGACCTTTGGGAAACAATAATGACCATATTTGTGACCACTTATGTGGCCACTTGTACTTGGTTGAAAAATAAAAAAACAATAAAAATATTAATTAATGGTTGAATTTTCAATGATTGAGAAGGATGTAAAGTGAAAAATGATTGGGTTGATGACCTAGGTCGTGACCTTTTGCTTGAGAGGGTGAAGGTAGGTCGAGATAATTAAGATTTGATCAACGGTAAAACCGGGTCGTGACCTAGTTAGTGTGACCACTGCTTGGGGATGGTCTTACACTAAGCTAGGGTGACAAATTCCTTTTTCCAAATTATTATCCACTCATACCCCAAGCAGAAGGTCGCGCTAATCGGGTCACCAACATTTTTACTCTTAATCTCATCTTAATTATCGTGACCCACTTTTAACCCACCTTCACCCTCCCAAGCAGAAGGTCACGACCTAGGGGCATCAACCCAATTATTTTCCACTCATTTTCCATTTTCCAACATTTTCAATCATTAATTACATTCTCTACCCCCACCAAATAATATAATAAGCCAATAATATTGTGACACGTCAAAGGTCACCAAGAAGGTCACCAACCCATTTCAGGGTCACAAATTGACCCTGGAAATTTCAAGGTCACCAAAATTAATACAAGGTCACCAAAATTAGTGTCTTAATTACGTAATTACGGTAACCCAACAAGGTCGCGACCTCCTTGGCGACCTTGCTTGGGGATGGTCATAAATGAGAAATTGCACTAATCTATATGAACACGAAAATCGATATTATGAGGATAATATAGCAATAAAGAAACTTGTTTTTAAACCACGATCAAATTTGACCTAGCCACCTATATAGCTAATACGTCCATTTCAATGTGATAATTGGATGAATTATTTGGAAATACAAACCATATTCCACATTACTACACTACAGAGTATATCTAACATTTTCCCAAAAAAAAAAAGCATATCCAATACTTTATTGTCCATCAAATTGTAAATTAATGTAGTATTTTTTTAGACCTAGCGTTTCAGTTTAGTTCAGACTCCATGAGTTCATTTAATTCAATTTAATTTTACTTTTATTTCAATTTGTTTTGGGTTCTAAAGATCCGATTATTAATTCTGTTTAGAGAACTTGATACCCCTATCGAAATAGTTCATAAGCCTCAACCTAAGCCCTCATAGACCAATTTTAGTATAGATTATTTAAGTTTGGTTCAAGTCATATTAGTTGTGAGGTCAATTTGATTCTTTTACTTTTTTTATTAATTTAGCTCGGTGCAATTTAAATATATAAACATAGTTCAATAAAATCCAGTTAAGAGAATCATAACTCAAAACGGCAAAACGTACATATCGTCAACAATTTTCCATAAGGCAAATTTATGCTTATCTTAATGCATTTTGCTTTTGTTTTATGTTTAATACTTAGGCCATGTTTGGTAAACGGCGGATTAATTTTAGTATAAAAATATAGACATATTGCAACACAGTCGACAGATTATAAATGACAGATTTTAACATAAGATTTGACTATCATATTATAATTAGCAGAATTATTTTGAGTGTTTGGTAACTAACAGATTACGATTAGTAAATTGTTAATTTTCTTTGTAAAATGTAGTCTAATTTCGTAGTTTAGAATATGCTAACCAATATGTTGAGTAAATAAAATATTGTATAACAGCCAAATATGTTGTTTCAATAGGCTGTTTACCATACACTAAAATTAGCATATTGATTTGTCAAACATGCTAAAATCCTTAAATATGCTAAAAATTGGTCAATATGTCGTGTTTACCAGACACTCCCTTAATCCTCTTAAAGTTAAGATAAGATAAGTCCGAATTAAATAACAATTTGTAATATATCACTAGCACTGTTTTTTTTTTTACTCATAAAAACTAAATTGAATAAAACAAACTAAAACTAAAATAAAAATTTATTTCTAAAAAAATCTAGGCTAAATTAAATCAAGTAGAATTAAGTTAAACTAGGATTAATTGAAAATAAATCAGAAAAAATTCAAATTAAACACATCAATCCAAACCCTACCCATTAACGGAAGATTTATGTCTCACTAAATGTAGACCGATAAACTTGGTAAAAAAAAAGAAGAGGTGAAATACAGTAAATCCCATCCCATCATCAATCCATCATCATCAAAAATAAAGAAACTCAAATTGTTTAGTGTTTTGGAGCATGAAATGACTAAGACCATCCCCAAGCAAGGGTCACCCTAACTAGGTCAATACATATTTTTACTCTTAATTACACTTAATTTATCTTGACCCATTTTTACTCTCCCAAGCAAAAAGGTTACCATCTAGGTCATCAACCCAATTATTTTTCACTTTCCAACATTTTTAATTACTTTCCACATTTTTTAACCCACTAAAAAAATTCATCTCTCTTACTTTATCCATTATTATTACTATATTTTAAACTCTTCACATTTCTAACCAATGACCATTAAACAACTACTAGGTCAATAAGTGGGTCAATAGGTGAGTCAATACTAAGAAAAAAGGTCACCAATTGACCTTATTTTATAATGGGTCATGCTAATTAAGTAACTAATCCTTAATTAACTTGACCCAATTACTTATTGACCTCCTCATCCACCTTGCTTGGGGATGGTCTAAAGGCATCAACTTTAACCATGTATTGAAGTACGAGTAAATTTTTTTTAGTGGTGATTAGTCCGTTTGATAGTGGAGGTATCTGATTTGTCTGAAATAGCTGTTTTGTCAAAAGAATTATTTAGCTTATTTTTTGGGTGTTTGGCAAATACTTTATTTGGTCAAATAAGCTATCTGAAATGAAAGGCTACATAAGGTAGCATTTTAGATTTCATGTACCTGATTTTAGGTTATATTACTCTTTTACCCTTCAATCTATAATCTACGTAGTTTGTCAAACAATTTTTTATATAATCAGTCAGTTTATCCTTTTATTATATAATTATTATATCCTTTTATGTCATTTCACCAAAATAAGCTACATTTTTCAGTTAGTTTGTCAAACAATTTTTTATATAATCAGTCAGTTTATCCGCTCGTAATTTTCAGCTACCTTATCAGCTACTTTTTTTTTTTCAGGTTTCAGCTACCTTTTTAGTTTTCAGGTACCTTTTCAGCTCGGTTTACCAAATAGAGTCTTAGTTGAACAAGTTTGATCGGGTTACTGAAAACAACTAATTAATTTATCACAAATTCTACTTTACGACGGTCGTACATGCAACTAGTAGAAAAAGTTGTCACATTTTGTAAGTAGTGACCACTTTTAATTAAATAGTGACCATTTTTTTGTTTTAAAAATGACCAATTTTTCAAAAGTAGTTACTATTTATCAAAAAATGGTCATTTTTTTATCACAAAATGGTCACATTTTGCAAAAAGATACGAAATGAGATTGTCGTACAGAAAAACTACTATTAATTTATAACCCGTTTATATTAAATATTTTATTTATTAGCAAGAATTAGGAATCGGACCGTATTCGCAAGAATCGGAAATCAAACCGTAATTTACGAATAAAGATTCTTTAATTTTAACCTAGCATTTTATCTTTCTTTATGTATTGTCCAGTAGGAGAAAAGTGGTAGGGTATTCCTATAGTTGTAGGTCCATTGGTCATTTATTTTACCTATAAATACTGCCTACTGATATCTACATGGTCCATATATTATTATTGCGTTTGTTTTTTGACGCACAGATAGGCACATGTCATCTGTCCATATTCTCTTACACCTCTTAGACCTACCGTTTCCGATCTGATCCGAACTGATCCGAAAATATACAGAACTTGAATTCGAGTTCTTGTATTAATAGTACGACTCATTAATTCACTGATAACCAAGCCTAAATACGTTCATTCACAAAATGTACTTTTTATCTCTGATTAATAGAGTAAGAGACGGTTTCTTAAGTTAGTTACTAAATTCATAAATTATAATGTAAGGAGTGACGAATATAATTTGGGTCATCTTAAGCCATTTTAATTAGGATTAATTGCTAAGAATATTCTAAACTATGAGTGTCATTCTCAAAATATTATAAACTCTATTTTAACTACCAATATAATCAACTAATGCTCTCATTCGTTTTTATTATAATATATGACTTGCTACCTCCTAAATAAGTGGAGAAATTTCTAACACTTCTTTAACCCGCCTTTCCCTTTTTACTTCTCTGTTAAATTTTTACCTAATCACACCATTAAAACATGTTAATAAAGTTAACAAAAAAACCAAATTCGATTCAAAACAAATGAGGGCATTAGTTGGTTATATTGTTAGTTAAAATAAAGTTTAGAGTATTTGGAGCAATTTACTCATAGTTTGAAATATTTCTATCAATTACTCCTTTTAATTATTAGGGGAACAAGTAAAATTGAGTTTTATTTAAGGGGGAATATTATAACATTTTGAATATGAGTTTGAATTTCTATCTTTGTAGCTTCTTTTATACTGAAAAAATAGATTAAAATAAAATTTAGCTGATACCGAGTATATTTTAATTCAATATTACATTTACAAACACGCGATAGATACTATAGGTGGTTGCATATTTATTATTAGTGATTACTCTTTATCTTTGGTCACATTATTTGTGAGCGAATTTATGATCAAGAAGTTATTTATGGGTCTAATAATGTGAGCAATTGCGATTTTGCGACAGTTATAACATCTTATGATGGATAGCGGTTGTTAATAATAAATTTGCAACCGTTTTGTCTAGCTATATCATAAATGGTAATCAGAGAACGGTGTGTTTCTTGTAGTGTGAATCTTAAACGGGGGACTATAAGGGCCAAAGTTGTGCGCATATTACGGAAAATCCGTTTTGAGGAGAATTTGAGAGGAAAAGAGAGGTCAAAGACACATGAAAAAAATGACAACTAGGGTTGTCTAATCCCCCAAGATGGAAATTACGAAATAAAGTATTTAGTTACTTATGTTGCTGTTTAAAATGGCTTTATTCGTATTAAATTTTAAAAATTTTAAGTAGTTCATTATTTAAATAGATACACCTATTATAAAATAAATTATCTTATTTGATTATCATTATTACTATAAAAGAAGAATGTATAACTGCATACGTGACGCGCTAATATTCCACCATTCACTCTTTCGCTCACCCACATTCACTCTCACAAAAATCAGTTTCGTAGACCAATGAGAACCCTCAATTTATGCCAAGTCATATATTTTTATGTATTATAATATTATATTAATATTATTATTATTATTATTATTATTATAATCATTCCAAGATTCCCTAAATATTATACCGAGATTTCCTAAATATTATAAATATTATAATATTATACTAATAACAATCAATCAGATTATACTAATAACAAATCCTAAATATTCCATATATATTCCCTACGATTGTTTACCATAATTCCCTACCTATCATCATTATTACTATAAAAGAATCTTGGAATTATGAATATATGGCATTATGTGGTAACTGGTAACAGCATAGGCCCTACACACCCTCACATTCACCCACACAAAACAAGTTTCTTGACAAGTCAGTCATTATTTTATTTTGACAAATCATTCTTGACAAGTCAGTCATTATTAAATATGGAATTTGCACCCATATTTTCAATTAATGGGTTGTAATGTAACGTTTTCATACCAAATTAAGTTTGAAATTTCAAGAATCCGACTCACAAAATGATTCTCGAATTATTTAGAGAATATAATAAATAAAGTTGCCTTTAATGGTCTGAAAATATAAATTAAGAATATCATTGAACATAATTAGGGTTAATTAGGTGAATATAAAGTTCGAGAATCATTGAAGATAATTACGTTGTGAACTAATAATGTTGCTTTTAATGGTTTGCAAATATAAAGTACTTTTTATCGAATCCTCTATTTTTCACCATTAATTATTTTGCCACATAGTTTCAAATTCGTACAAAATATGACGGGTTAATTTAAGAATGTAACAATACCTAATTACATTGGGTTAATTTAAATTTTATTAAAAATATGACGCCCTCACATTCACCCTCACAAAACAATTTTTTCGAAAAATATAATACTTTGAAATTTGACAAGTCAGATTTCCTAATTGATTTAAAAAACGTGTTTTATCTATCAAAAAAGACAACGTAAAACAAGTCAGATTTTCTAATTTGCCTTTTATATTCTCTAAACAATTATTTAGAGAATATTAATTATTTAGAGAATATATAGAAAGATTCCGTATGATACATAATCGTATTATTTAATGACGGGTACAAAATATGACAGATTTAATGACGGGTACACCAAATATGTCTATTATTTTTCTAGCTTATTAGATTTGAGTTAATATTTCAATTTTCAACTACAATTTTCAATTAGATTTACCAAATAGAACCGAAGGCATATCTAATACCACTGTCAAACTATCGTGAACCATGCATTGTAAAGAATTTTATTTTATTTAAGCGATATCAATTACTTTTTTAGTGATCCATGATGATTGACAAATATATTAATGTGGCATTACGAGGAATATAATATAGCTCCTATGGTATTTTGGAAAATGTGGTATATAATATGATATAATATATTCCATAGCTGAAATTATGTTAATGATTGTTAATATTTCTGAATCTAAATTAAGGTAACATAATATCCTAATTATACAGTTCCTGGGCTATACCACCAGATTTACAATGCTATTGTACATCGGGGTTATTTTAGTCTTTTTCTTAATTATTTTTGCAAAAAAAGTCTGTAATCTCATTTTTCTCCATTTTCCTTTTTTATATAACTTCTTCCCTATTTTTCTAACTCATCTTTATCCATCATCCAGTAATTGATTTTTCTCATTAATTATTATATCTCCATCTTTCATTAATTATTATGTCAAGGTAATTTTTTATTTTATTAGTCCATATTTTTTTACGTCAACGAATGTTGTTTACAAGGAGGTTTTCGACAAACTGTAATTTTTGTCCTAGATTATCGAATTTTAATACACCCATTTAATTTAGATTTCTACCTGATTAGTTATTTTATTCATCCTATTTGTCCGTCAACTTAAGTTCTGTCACCAATTCAGCAAATACAATAACTTTCCAAATTAATCATTATTAATTATTTAATCTTTTTTTAATCGTTTATTGTTTTTTTCTTATATATCTTATTCATTCATGTTATCATAATTAATCCAAATATTTCCATCATTGATAACAGATATTCGAAAATTAGTGTACCAGGAAATTCACCTTTTGACCGAACATATCTTATATGCAAAACAACTCCGTTAAAAATCAATTTGTTCGAATAAATAGAATTGTTATATAATGAAATGAATTTGCCTTTGTTATCTTTAAAAGTAAGTGTACACAACCCCGTGATTTTTCACGGGTATTACACTAGTTAAACTAAAACAAGGTTATTGAATTATTTTTGAGAAGGAAAAAAATGTGTGACAATACTGAGCATGGATTGTACTCTTTTGAACAAATGATGGTAAAAAATAGTACTCCGTAGTACTATAATTATAATATATAGTCCACTTGTATATGAGTAGTACGTAATTGAGGGTGTTTGGTTTAAAAGATCGAAATGAAATTAAATGAATCAAGATATTGGGTAATGAATCGAGATTTTAAAATGCTTCAATCAAATACTTGAATGAGTCAAATAATCCGTTTCATTCATTTCCAATATATATACCCCTAACCAAACCAGTGTAGATCCTTTGACCAATCTTGTGTCTCATCACTTCTTCTATTGACACATAAGCATTATGATCAGAGCTGGCCGTTTGCGGGCTTGGGCTGGACATGGGCCGGGCCTAACCTATCAAAAAGTGTCCAACGGGCCTTTTTTTTATGCCCATGCCCGCTATGGCGGGCCTACTATAACTGCCCGTACCTGCCCTATATACCTTAGCGGGCCAACCCGCGGACTTGCGGGATTTTATTGATATTAATTATTGGAAAATCAAACCAACAAAACGGTACAAAACAAAACATGATTACCAAGTTTGCAAAATAAAACTAATAACATAAGAGTAAAAATCCCGTGAGAATCATGAGATATTATATAATAAAAGATATTAATAGCTACCTTACTGATATAACGAAATAGTAAAAAAAACATATTTGGGGAGAGAATTATTAATTTAATGGTGGAATAAAAATAAGTAATAAAGTACCTAACGATAACCCTTTAGCTCGTAACCAATCTTCATAACACACATACCATTTTCAATACAAAACTTTTCAGTTTAATTTATAAATTTTTTAGGTTAAATAAAAATTATAGTTTACAATTTTTGTAGCGGGCCTAGCGGGTTGTCCGTGGACAAATTTCTTTAGTCCAAGCCCGTCCATTAATTTTAGCGGGCCTAATTTCCTTGTCCGTACCCACTTGTTTAAAATTTTTTTGTGACCAAGCACGCCAGCAAAGCGGGCCGAACGGGGCGGGCCAAACGGGTTAGCCCGGATTTGGCCAGCTTTAATTATGATATACTTCCTCCGTTCATATCCAAAGCGCATATATGCTTTTTGCACAAATATTAAGAAAGATATTAAAAAACTATTAAAAGTACATTTGGAAGTGTGTAAGATGTTTTTTTATTAATTTAAATGTGTGATGGTGGATTATAGGTGGGTCATGGAGTATCATTTTATGTAGATAAATGGTTTCCATAAGGGTAGTCTAGTCATTTTGTTTTCTTTTTTAGGAAAGTGGTAAAGTGGATATGAATGAATGAAAAAGGAATATACGTAGGTTGGATATGAATGGAGGAAGTATATTACTTCGTATTACCATTTTTATTATCTTATTGGTGGTGTGTCGAGATTTAAAGATAGTGAGACACGAATTGAGATATAAAAGTGAGACGGGTGATCTCAAATGCAACCAAACACTCCCACACACTTATCCGTTATTACTCGGCCCCTCAATAAATCAATACTGAAATAAAATACTAGTATATCTTAATCACTTATTTACCTTTATTTTTGGTACAAATATCAAGCAGAGAGGAGATAACCATTTTGTGATTGTAATAATTAATGGATGACAAATGGACAAATAGCATATAGAATGATAAGATTATTCATCAAAACCTTATTAATATAGAATAAAGCTTAACAAATAAATAAAATATCATAAAATATATTGAGTTAACAAATAACAAAGACGAAGGGGGTATTTCAAAGTATTTTTTATTGTTGATTAATGTGACTGTGTTCATCTAGCTCACTTAATTGAAATGACCTTAAATAAATTGGATTATTTCATAGGAATAATTCAACCTATACCTCATCTTCTCATATTAATCCATACTAATGATTAACTGAGAAAAATCCAACCTATAACCTCAATTATCTTTCATTGAACTTTATCTATTTTTGAACACTTATTTTCGGTAAGCAAGCACGTCACCTTGACTTACTTTTTGTTTTTCCTTCTTCCTGGACAAAAAGTAAGTGAAGGTGACGTGTTAACCTACTGATAATAAGAGTTTAAAAATAGTCAAAGTTCAATGAAAGATAAATGAGGTTATAGGTTGGATTTTTCTTAGTTAATCGTTAGTATGGATTAATATGAGAAGATGGGACATAGGTTGGATTATTCCCATGAAATAACCCAAATAAATTTGTGGTGGAGTTAACTAAAAAAATGGTTTTTTTATCCCCTTAAATCAGACAACAAATTAAAAGTCTTTAAATGTCTCGATGTAGTAAAAATTGGTTCAAACAAATGAGTAAATATTTTATTTTATGTGGTGCTCTGGAGTTTCTCAAACCAACTATTAAAATAGTCTTTTTCAAGCTAAAGAAAACTTAATCATGGATTCACGGAGGGATAGTATCAGTAAGTTTCCCTTAAGCTAGATGACCTAATTATATGTCATTTGTATAAAAATGCATAAAAAATTGTTTATTTATTTTTTATATATAAAAGATATATTATTTAACTCGTCTTAAATTTAAAATGTATAATTCGTCTTAAATTAAAATTTTGTGATCAATTATCAATTATAGGGAATAAGGAATCCCACCAAAATATAGAAGGTAGGGTACCGCACTAGGTGACCTATTTGGATGACCGGTCAATAACGAGTCCGGATTCTTTATCCCATTTTCGTGTTTCATCTTGTATTACAGTATTTATTTATTTGAAAAATAAACGTTAGAACATCATAAATAAGTATTTAGTCATCACAAAATGATGAGGTGTTGAAAAATTAAGACAACAAGATACGAAAATGGGATAGAGGATCCGAATAGAAATCATAACATGAGCGACTCTTGTTATTATAAAGTGTAATGGTATCGTTTGGTCTTTATTTAGCTTCTTTAATTCTTTCCATGGAAAATTCCGTGACAAAGTGGGCCACAGTTTGCGCTTCTTCTCCTCATCACTAAAAATAGAGTTGAAAATGAGATTTTTGTTCTAGACAGTTTTAATTTTAGACGTTTAAAACAAGGGATTTAAATAATGTTAAAATGATAAGAGAATCATAAGAGGTTTAAAATTAAGATCGTCTGAAATAAAAATTGCTGGTTGAAACTAGAGCTGGTCATCTCCGGAGCAACCCGTCCAGCCCGGCCCGTCCAGCCCGCTATTGAAGCGGGCTTGGACTCGTAAAATATCGTAAAAAATGGGTAACGGACAAGCTAAAGTTGGCCCGCTATTTTAACGGACGGGTACGGAATAAACAAATATGTCCATGGGCAGCCCGCTAAGCCCGCTAATACTTTTATTCTTACTTTTTATTTCCAATTCTCATATAAAATGACAATAAACTAATAATAAACTAATAAACTAATATAATAAATTAGTAACACTAAAAAAGGAAGTGAATCCCTTCATGTTCTATCCTATTTCCTATGTCTAAGACTCCTAAATTTCAAGAATTCCTTCGTATTTTCAAGTACCAAGTACCAACTTTCTAGGTACCAAGTATCAACTTTCTAGAGTTTGATACTTTTAAACTTCCTACCACATTTACGCCTCCTTATCATTTTATTATTAGATTTATTTATGAACTTTCAGCTACTTAGGTTTTAATTTTTAAGTTCCATAAGCCCGCGGGCAGCCCGCCAATTATTAATGGGCGGATATGGACAGGGGTAATAGGTCCGCTATAGCGGGCTCGGACATGAAAATTAAGCCCGCCGGACACATTTTTATAGCTTAGGCCCGGCCCGCGTCCGGCCCTAGCCCGCAAACGATCAACTCTAGTTGAAACTCTTCTAAAAGATTAATGTTACGTTCATTTATTTATTTTATTTTATTTTATTTTATTTTAGATCATTTCATTGAGTTTAACTTAATATTTTCAATTCAGTTTAGTTCATCTTCATTTAATTCAGTTTGAACTCTTTTTTTCACAGAGGTTTTGTTCTTTTAAATTGAATACGTCTGAATTGTATTGAACTAAAGTTACTAAACGTAATGGAGCTAAATTGAACTGGAGTTAACTTAATGGAGTTGAACTAAACTGAACTCGAATGAACATAAATTAAGTTCAAAAAAACATGGCCAAGTTAATTCCTATTTCAGTTTAGTTTAATTAAGCACCATTATGTTTAGTTTAACTCTATTAAGTACAGTTCAATTCAGACTGTATCGGTTCAAAGAACGTGACAATTTTCAGGAAAAGTCTTCTGAGACATCGTTTCAATGTACACAACAATAAATAATTTAAACTAATAAAAAAAGAAGATAAAATATAAATGAAAATGAAAACTACCTAATATGAGAAGTTAAAGGTCTCTTAATAACATCAATGAGACCGTTTTCTAAAGAATTTGTATTATTTTTAAATGGATTGACTTTCTTGTTGAGTCAACCAAAATAACATATTTAAATAGTGAAATTATTGTTTTAAATATAATTGGTTTGCTCTTTCTCAAAACTAGTATATTATCGTTCTTAACATTAAAACAAATTAAATAACACTTAACACCTTTTGCTAGTATTAACCTTTTCGATAATCTATTTTTTCGTCTAATATATTTACAATATTTAATGTTTAAAATGAATACTCGTTTTATACTTTTATAGTCCCGACTTTTCATATTTAATACCAGCACTAACGTTAATGCAAACTTTTCATATCTAATTTTATACTCTAATACGCCTCTGACTCGAATGGTCTTTAAGCATGATGTGTTGATCAATGCAACACAAGCTCCCCAAGCAACCCCGAATCTAGTGTTGAGTAATCCACTTTAGAAAGGAGTGGATAGTTTAGATTTAAATTCGGTGCCTCCTATTTTACCGACTCTAATATCAAGTCAAGAAACAAATTAAATTAATAATTTTATATTAATCATTAGTAGAGGTGATTTTTAGAATTTTATTACGTACGTGGGTGTTTAAAATTTTATAACAATGATGTACAATTTCGAGTTTTCTGAATAAATTTTTGTTTAGTTGGATAAAACGTACATTGAAATGGTATTGGACAAAAATTGCTCCATGACTTCTAACAAAAAAATAGTATCAATAATCACTAGACCCATACATAATATATGTGCTCCCATACCAAGCAAATTACAATTATTTTCGAGAAAAATGGACGCAATGAAGTGATTAATCTCCTGCATCCCAATAAAAAACGCTCCTGATATTCCTTAGAATTTCATAATTGATTTTATACTCTAATAATCGTCCTTCCGATCTCATCATGTTTTTTTCGTTTTCAAACCTCAACAATTTGGATAAAACTCTGATGGTTAAGTATTCTATTTCAATACATTAATAGTTTAATATTATGAAAATTAAAATAGTTTAATATTATGAAAATTAAAATTGTTATTTTAAATATTAAAATTAAGACAGGTAGTAAAAGCAAAAATTATCTATAAAAATTATCGTAGAGTGACAAATTTATTAATAGATAAAGTACATAATAATTTTTGAACATTTTTTTCTACTAAAATCTCAAATTTCTATTACATACTCCGTACTTAATATATTTATTTGAAAGTTTCTCAACACTTATAATAACCCCTTTGATCTTGCATTTATCAAATTTGTTGCTCCGGCAAAATTGTCATCTATTTGTATAATTGTTTTTTGGACTGAAACGGTTTGAATTGAACTGAATCGACCTAATTAAATTAAATTGAACTAAACTTATGAGCAATAAAAATGTTAAATTAAATTAAACTAAAGTTGAATCGACCTGAACTAAACTCACATGTTACATTATGATCTGATTAAATATGATTATGGGTACACGAATTTGTTCGGGCTACATTACAATTAGATATGATGTTGCATGGAAGGCGGATTCTACAATTGTTGCATGATGGTTTTTCAGAACGATGTGAGTACTATCATCCATCAAAATCATGCAATTTTCTGGGCAAGATTTGTGTTCAAGCTAAAGCTTATTGGACATGGTTATAAGACCATTTCCAAGTAAGAAATCAATTTAATCGGGTCAATTGCATATTATACCTTAATCTCACTACATAGTGTTTAAATCTGGCTTTTCAGGTTGGTGGCATTGCTATTTATATTGGATCATCATGCAAAAGTCATCATTCTTTCACTTGATATTTTATTATTACTTTTTATCCACTGTTTTTCATTAGTTACTGTCCTAAAAATCTTAATAAAATGTTCCATTTTATAACAAAACCAGTGGTAATATGAGTATTTTATTTTGTTTATCGTATAAAAAAGTAAAAAATATTAGGGACCATTAAATTTGAAATCGTCAAACACAAATTTTCATTTGCAACGGCGATATCCGTCGCAAGTTTGTAACGGGTCAAATAAAACCCATTTGGTGAGATAAAGACAAAGCATTTGTGATTTTTTTTATCTAAACAAATGGATATATTTAACCTGTTACAAACTTGTGACAGATATACCTGTCATAAACTCATAAAAGACCCATATTGATTATCAAAACTAGACGTGACGGCAACCAAGTAATTAGGTGTGCTTGTCCTTGCCGTCACTACGTGGTCCGTACAAGTTGTTGAGTTGTCCATAAAACTCCTAATGTGTACTCCCTCCATTCATATTCACATTACACATTTGGATTTTGTACACTATTTACAAATCAACGTTCGATATCAATTTTCTCCTAATATTTAAGAGAAAATATATTCATGCGGGATCTTGTTTGATTCGTCTTCACGAGTACATTGAAAATATCTAACTTTTATAATTTTTGCGAATACGTAGCTAAAGATATTTAGCACGTAAAACGTGCGTTGGCAAACGTGAAAAAACAAATGTGTATAGTGGATATGAATGGAGGGAGTATATATTATCCTTCATAGTGTCTTGCTTGTGATGGATACAATCCCGTCACAAGCTGAAAACGGATATTTTCTTCTTACAATAAAGTAAATTGGGAGGCAAGTGGGAAGAAAATGGATCATATATGGATACTGCCATTTGCACATTGTGACTTGTGAGAGAGTCATTATTCGTCTAATCGTCTTCAGCTTGTGACGGATGATGTCCGTTTGTAATGAGAATTTGTGATTATCCTTTGCATTTGGGAGTTTGTGTCGTTATCTATCGCCCATACATAAGAAGTAATTTTCTATCTATATAAAATGTAACATGATATAAATTAATAATTAGTTCGGTATTTTTTAATTATTTTATTTTGGTGTAGAGTGCGTAGACGATATAAGTGAATAAATTCAAATAAATAATATAAACAAATTAAAAGTAACGATGATAGTAATATAAGTTATCATAAATTCTCATTTGTGACGGTAGTGGAAAAACACATGAAAGGTGTCCCACCTTGTGCCCTCTCCCTTTTTATGCACAAGCTTGTGACGGATTAATCCGTCACAAGCGTATTAATCCGTACAAGCAAGGCCTGTTGATAAGCTATATCGTATGCGCAACATATCTTATGATTGAAGGAGTCGTGGTATGACATCTTGATATCTTATGTATAATCCCTTTCAGCGGGTCAAAAATGAATTTTGTTTACGGAATAGTAGTAAGAAACGAAAATAGTACTAACAATCTATAATATATTTTGTCATCTATATATTAATCATTATTTATCGTTGTTATAAATACGACATCGAATGTTGATATTTGTACATTGTATAAATTTTGGATCACCAAATTTTTGAGAACACTAACAATATATTATGAAATTTTTTAATTTGAAGTTAGTTGATTTTTTAGGGTGCAAAAAAATTTAGGTTCAAAGGTCAAATTTATTCTATCTTAAAGTCGGGTACCACCATCTTTAAAGGCTTGATATAGGGTAGTACTAATCACGACATAAACTAAATCACCGTGTATCACCGTGTGTACAATAAAATAAGGTAGAATAAATCTCCCATAAATAGCTCGTTCGCTCGCCAAAAATAAAATATAAAAGAAAAACGGCTAATACGGCATACGCACATTCATAATAGCAGATAACGTTAGCCTAATACGGTTAATAAATTTTAATAGCAGGTTTAACTATTAGATTAAATTAGCAGAATAAAAAAGTGTTTGGTAAATAGCAGATTACAAGATAATTAAAACGATTTCATGTATAAATTGAATATGCTAATACAATATGCTGCTATTAACAGCATATTCAGAAATAGTAGATTCCGATCAATATGCTATCAGAATATGTTGGTTAAGCTAATAATTATCCCGGAATCCACTAATTTCTTTCAATATGTTGTTTACCAAACAACGCCTGAAAGTTTTCAATTATATAAAGTCATCTTAAACATTTTTTTTAATTATTTACCATTTAAACCAGCTAATCAGATTCTAATCTATAATACCGTAACATTTAATTTGGATCGGAAAAAGTTCGGAAGACCTACAAATTTGAGCCCATAAAACTATTATATTTGTCATGATAAATGTTTGTCTATTTTTTGTCTATTAAAACCTAGATAATGATGGTTTTGTATTTAGTTGGTATATTCACTCTTTTGTAGCAAAACCCCAAAGTCTATAAAATCAGATAGAAAATTTAAAACGGAATGAAATTGGTGGTTGTCATACTTTGCAATAATAAACACCACTTTCCATGTCTCTCCAATTATAGAAATATACTTCCGTACCCTTTTATTTTAATCCACATAATAAATTATTCAATTACCTTGTTTCCGAATTCCAACCCCGCTTCGAAACCGGTACTCGATCGGTATGGGATTCGAAACCATGAACACTAGGTGGGATTTTGAAACCTTTATCATTGAGTCTAATGATGTTTATTGATAATTTAATGAGATTATCTTTACTTATTTAATATTCAGCAATATTTGGGGTAGCAAAAATCCGCCTTTTCAACCAATTTTTTAAAATTTGGGGTAGCGGCCGCTACCCCTTGCTACTTAGTAGTTTCGCCCATGGTTTCGCTATAAGTTTCTGAGTTTATTTACTATAACATTGAGCACAAAAAATTACAATAAAACTCAAAATATTCACTACTACCTATAATTTTAGTTAAAGCTGAGCTTTGACCGGAAAAAAAATTAAAATCTAACCTCTAAACTTTAATAAGCTTAAAAATATACATATATATGCTCAAAAAAACAAATAAAATTTGAAGTATTAAACTCAGAAAAAATACATATATGTTTAAAATAAACAAAATCTGTGGTAATACATCCGAATATCCGACATATATTATTTTTTATCTTTAAAACCAGACAATTATCACATCATTCAAAATAATATCTGAATTAGGAGAGAAAAAAACGAAATGAAATAGCTCCACAATTTTATTAAGACAACAATTAATAACCGTTTTAGCTGTAAATCAATTCAAATACGGGGTATGTATATAATAACTATAATAACGTAGTGGTCTTAATTTCATCAACTCGTAATATTTTGTGTTTGTTTTACTATTACAACGAACTAGATTTAAACCCGTGAAAAAATTCACGGGTTAACTAATGAAGGTTTAATACTACATTATGATAATACTCGTCTTTGAGAATTTTAATCGTAACAAATATATAAGATTTTATAAATAATATTGCAATGAAATAAATAGTGTTTTTCTCCTCACCATTATCAACTTGAGCTTTGTACATTGTTTACGTGTAAATCACCTATCTTTTTATTTTTTCGTACCATGAGACGATACTTTTGAATAAATTAGGGAGTTTCATACAAAGGAACGACCTTATAATGTGAGACTTTCTCATAGTGTGAAAATGCATCATAAAATAATTATATGAAACTAGTGTTAACCCGTGCAAAAATGCACGGATTGTTTATTAAAATTCTAATATATAAAATTTGTTTAGAATAATGCGAATATATATCGACATTATTATTTTCATTGTTACAAATTAAACCCAATAAGAATGTAATTTGTTGTTTTTATTTTAAACCTTTCAATTAGTTCAATTCGATTAACTTTGGCCGAGTTAAAAATATATAAGTAAAATTGTGCATCCTACGTACTAACGTAGTTTGTTGGCGACTAATAGTAACTCCAATTTAGTACATATATCTAAACAACTATAGTAAAAAAAAAAATTGGGTTCAAGTTTAAATTGGTCCGCATTAAAAATAAGTTTTTGCCACCCCATATGAAATGAATTTATATTTTATCACTCATGAACCAAAAAAACACATACTCTAATGTCACGCTACATTATTATTTTGCACAAAATCTTCTATATTATTTATAAAATCTTCTATATTATTTACACATTTATCTTTATACTCTCTCTATGTCTTCAATTTTGAGATCACTTTCAAATTAATCTAATTATATCTTATTATTGTTCTTAATTCATTACCAATCAACTTTTTGCCTCAAACATACTACTTTGCATCATATTGACATATTTGGGTTAAACCATAATTAAAGATTCATGTACGTATACAAACTAATTTCTTTGCAACTTTTAAATTAATTGTAACCTTTAAATTGTTTGTAAATTAATTTTTGAAATAAAAATTATATTGTATGTAATATGAGTTTAATCTATTTTCGTTTTTTCAAACTTTCAGCAATAAGCTTTTAAAACTCCGTAATTATTATTTTTTAAATGTTTTTAAAGTTGTTAAATGCGGGAAATTTTTTATCTTATAATTTTTTAATATGTTGATTTTTCGTAAAGAGATATATTCGTTATTTTATAACCAAATTAAGATCTAATTATTATTCAAACGATATGATAATTTAATTATAAATAGCAGATTTTTTATGCCGGAATATTTGTTAGATATAATAGGTATAATTCCAGTATGATAACTATTTCTTTTAAAGAATCCGCTCTAACACTATTTTATCCATATTTTTCCGACAGAGTATTCCGTATTAGTTTATTAACATTAACCGTGAATTTATATAAATTTAACTGTAAATTTTACGTACAAAATAAACGAATAACTTTTCCAACATTAACCGTGAATTTACATAAATTTAAACGTAAAATTTTACGTACAAACATAAATGAATAACTTTTCGAGAAATAAAATCCAAACTTTTTGATGTGGGACCCTCATTTATCTTTTTTTTTTTTTTAAAAATGTTGGGTTTGATGAGGTGGGTGAATGAGAGTTGTTTAAATGTTTTTGTTATAATATAGATAAGATTGTTTGTAAATTAATTTTTGAAATAAAAATTATATTGTATGTAATATGAGTTTAATCTATTTTCGTATTTTCAAACTTTCAGCAATAAGCTTTTAAAACTCCGTAATTATTATTTTTTAAATGTTTTTAAGGTTGTTAAATGCGGAAACTTTTTTATCTTATAATTTTTAATATGTTGATTTTTCGTAAAGAGATATATTCGTTATTTTATAACCAAATTAAGATCTAATTATTATTCAAACGATATGATAATTTAATTATAAATAGCAGATTTTTTATGCCGGAATATTTGTTAGATATAATAGGTATAATTCCAGTATAATAACTATTTTTTTTAAAGAATCCGCTCTAAAACTATTTTATCCATATTTTTCCGACAGAGTATTCCGTATTAGTTTATTAACATTAACCGTGAATTTATATAAATTTAACTGTAAATTTTACGTACAAAATAAACGAATAACTTTTCCAACATTAACCGTGAATTTACATAAATTTAAACGTAAAATTTTACGTACAAACATAAATGAATAAATTTTCGAGAAATAAAATCCAAACTTTTTGAAGTGGGACCCTCATTTATCTTTTTTTTTTTAAAAAAAAAATGTTGGGTTTGATGAGGTGGGTGAATGAGAGTTGTTTAAATGTTTTTGTTATAATATAGATAAGATTTTTCCGACAGAGTATTCCGTATTAGTTTATTAACATTAACCGTGAATTTATATAAATCTAACTGTAAATTTTACGTACAAAATAAACGAATAACTTTTCCAACATTAACCGTGGATTTACATAAATTTAAACGTAAAATTTTACGTACAAACATAAATGAATAACTTTTCGAGAAATAAAATCCAAACTTTTTGATGTGGGACCCTCATTTATCTTTTTTTTTTAAAAAAAATGTTGGGTTTGATGAGGTGGGTGAATGAGAGTTGTTTAAATGTTTTTGTTATAATATAGATAAGATTGTTTGTAAATTAATTTTTGAAATAAAAATTATATTATATGTTATACGAGTTTAATCTATTTTCGTTTTTTCAAACTTTCAGCAATAAGCTTTTAAAACTCCGTAATTATTATTTTTTAAATGTTTTTAAGGTTGTTAAATGCGGAAACTTTTTTATCTTATAATTTTTTAATATGTTGATTTTTCGTAAAGAGATATATTCGTTATTTTATAACCAAATTAAGATCTAATTATTATTCAAACAATATGATAATTTAATTATAAATAGCAGATTTTTTATGCCGGAATATTTGTTAGATATAATAGGTATAATTCCAGTATGATAACTATTTCTTTTAAAGAATCCGCTCTAACACTATTTTATCCATATTTTTCCGACAGAGTATTCCGTATTAGTTTATTAACATTAACCGTGAATTTATATAAATTTAACTGTAAATTTTACGTACAAAATAAACGAATAACTTTTCCAACATTAACCGTGAATTTACATAAATTTAAACGTAAAATTTTACGTACAAACATAAATGAATAACTTTTCGAGAAATAAAATCCAAACTTTTTGATGTGGGACCCTCATTTATCTTTTTTTTTTTTTTAAAAAAATGTTGGGTTTGATGAGGTGGGTGAATGAGAGTTGTTTAAATGTTTTTGTTATAATATAGATAAGATAGTGACTTATTTTGCGATTTTTTTCTTTCTTTTGTTTTTTGTAAAAGAACATTGTATTATGTAAAAGAGAAGAATTTGTGTATAAGTTTATGATCCATAAGTCTGAAACTTCCTAAATGGCATAAATGACGTAGCCGTTAAATCTACAAATATTACTTACGCATTTACTATTGTCGTCAACGTGCGTGGTATATGTTTTCATTACCATGCATCTTTGGACCGTCACATGTATTAACCTTTAACACCCAGAAATCCAGAATTAGCAAGACATGTAAACTTGTGCTAATATTTACTGCAAATGCTAAAAATGGTTTTTGGTATGTTTGGTATGAGTAATTTATATGGAGGTATACACATATTTTGGTTAGGTTTGTATTAAATTGACCATCATTTTAGGAAGTATCGTAGGTAGTCAATCTCGAAATTATGGGAAGTTATTTGTTCTTACCTAAAATTTAGGTAACTGTTTGATATATATTTGTATTTATGAATTGTGATTGGAATAATATAAATTTTTACGTAATATTTTCAGGGCTTTTCATTAATAGCCATGTAGGACTGTGCTAATAAATTACGGAGCCACGTCTGCTGATTTGGCTATTACATTAAAGAAATATATGACGGGGATGATATAGCTTTGTTGTTGGGGTAGTAATTTCACTTTTCTAAAGCAAGTAGCCGAAAATTCTGGGAAAAAACGACTACTATCTCGATTAAAAATCCTTGTGAATCTCATTGGGCATTCAGGCTGTGCTAATTGATTTAGAAGACATGCAAAAATGTTTATAGGGCAAACATCACTATTCATCTTATGATAAACTCAAATAATTCAACGAAAGGTACCATATAATTTAATTACACATCTTCATTGAACAGGTTAATATATTACACAATATTTCTCCTACAAAATAAATAAACCCCTCCAAATCTGGAATCCAAAATCTTAAAAAAAAAAGAAAAAGAAAAAAGAAAAAGGAAGGAAGACATAGGCACATAAGACGATTTTTCGTAGGAATTCATGTTTACGAATTTATATAAAACTAGTGTAACACCCGTGAAAAATCACGGGGTTGTGTATTTTTTTTAAAAGAAGATGACAAATTATAGTTATTATATAATCAAAATTGTTCATAAGTACACCTTGAAGTTTTCGTTTTATTAGGATCGTTTAATATTTTGTAAGTGTCTTAAAGTTAAATTTATTGAAAAAATAATGGTGAGTTAATGTCAGTGTTGATATTTCAAATTCTGTAAAATGGCGGACATTAAAATACGTTCTTACAACAAACACAGTCCTGGCATAATGAAGGTCTCTCATTCATAATGAAGGTTGTCTTCAGCATTTTATTTTTTAGTGTAACACCCGTGAAAAATCACGGGGCTGTGTACTTTTATTTTAAAAGAAAACGACAAATTTTATTTATTATATATATAACCAGAAATTTTATTTATTGAACACGTATACTTAAAATAAAAATGAAAAAAAATTAATATATAAATACATAAGGACATTTGAAAAAATTGTTGATAATATATAATAAGATAACATATGATAATGATAATGTTCATAGTAGTAATAATTGTGAGGTGGTATAAAAATGGAACTATTAAGACATAGTTAAAAAAGAAAACTATAAAATTCAGATTTGAGAACTTTAAGATATATGTAAAAATCCTGTAAAAAAAAATATATGTAAATTAATTAAAGAAACAAAATTAAGATAATTATATTCGATATATTGCAGAAAATGGAAACAATATAAAAATCGGTTAATGGAAGGTGACATGGCTACTATTGTTCACGTTATTGGCTGAAAAAAACTAAAATTCTGAGGTTGAATGAGAGAGCTCCATTAGACTAATTCTAAAATCACATTGCGCCACATCAGCGGTTTTACAAGATTCTTTAATATATATAATGATATTACGTAATTTTTCTGAAACTACGATATCGGGCATTTATTTAGAATATCGGGCGGTTATGACTCAGGAAATTCATTAAACACATTGCGGGACCCACCTGAGAGAATTCAATTTAAATAAAAATCAAAACTTGCGTTGATGACGTGGCTCAACCAGAGCTTCTGAAATGTTTCTGTAATTATATAGATAAGATATAAGATATTAATTTTTTAAGCAAAACTACTTAAAATACGTATTAGATACTCTTTACGAGTCGAAGTGTTGGTTCCTGTTTCCCTTTTGATACGAGTTTAGTGATGGTTTTTCTTTCCGTTTTTAATAACTTTTTTGTGGTCTTCAATTCAATATGGGTAGGGTGTTTTGTGTGGTCTAAAACCATTTCCTTATTTTTTGTGTAAAAAGTAAGGGAAGTAATACTCCGACTCGGAGGGAGTAGTTGCTATTGACTTGACCCCAAACATAGATTCAGTTTAGGTCCAGGTGATTGACCCGGAACATAAATCGGATTTTCAGACGGACTCTTACATATTCCCGAATGATATTTGGACCGATAACAAAATAGAAAAAAATGGAGAAAATCCAAATATTTCTGTAGTTGCTATTGACTTGACCTGCAAAGACCCGTTCATTTCAGGGATACTAGATTGACCCGGGACATAAATCGGATTTATACAGGTGTTGATCTCGGATCAGGGCATCTGGGGAGTGTGGACTGAGTTGACTCGGACGGATATATCAAGTTTGTTAAATGTCCATTTGTGTACTTTCATTAATATTATTATCGAGATTAAATCTATAAAAAAAATTTAAAAAAGTTTTAAATTGAGAAATTTATCACAATATTTTAAGATCTCACTATGTTCGATAACCATATAGCAAATGATAACAAGATCTAAAGTTGATTTATTTCTGATGATGAATCTAGAAAAAATGTATTTTTATCACTAGGAACACAATAATCGAATTGACTTGACATGAGGTTTATCGATTTTTTTGGTGTAAATCAGGAGTATCTAGTACCGACCGCAGAACAAACTTCATCTTAGTAATGCAGGCAACTTAATGGGTTTAATTTTATTTATTTATTTTTTTTTTTTTTTTATAAGGTGGCTGGTTCCACAAAATTGATGATCAGTTGTTATTGATATTCTGTAATTAAGATTTTTATTAGGTTTTGAGAATTGGTACCCATATTAATTAACACGATTATATTAATTAAGATAGTTAATTAGGTGGTTGCATAATTAATTTCAGTTTTTTTATTTGGTTTTGAGAATTGGTACCCATATTAATTAACACGATTATAATTAAGATAATTAATTAGGTGGTTGTGTAATTAATTTCATTTTTTTATTTGGCTTTGAAAATTGGTATCCATATTAATTAACACGGTTATATTAATTAATACGGGTAATTAAGTGGTTGTATAATTAATCTCAGTTTTTTATTTGGTTTTGAACATTGATACACATATTAATTAACACAATTATATTAATTGACAAGGTTAATTAGGTAGTTATATAATTAATTTTAGTTTTTTATTTGGTTTTGAGAATTGATACCCATATTAACTAACACCTTTATATTAATTAACACGGTTAATTAGGTGGTTGTATAATTAATTTCAGTTTTTAATTGGTTTTGAGAATTGTTAATCATATTAATTAACACAGTTATATTAATTAACACAGTTAATTAGGTAGTTGTATAATTAATTTCAGTTTTTTATTCGTTCTAGTTTGCTGTTGTGGAATGATGGCCAATACAATTTTGCATGATTGAAAGCATAATTTTTAAAGTTGAATGAGAGAGTTTGAATACCCTCTTTTTTACACCACATTGTGCCACATAGACAGAAATACAATATTATTTTATGTATAATGATAAGACTAATTTAAATGACTCAACGATAAATTAACTTTATAGGTCGGATTGCCATTGTTTAATTTCAAGTTAATAAAGAATAATTTATACCGTAATATGAAATTACAACTGAACTTGAAAAGTTCGAAAGACTTAATAAAATGTTTATTAATAACTCGTTAATGGGAACCAGTCAAATTCGACTTGACTCACCCTAAAAGTTTATTCAATTGATGATGATTGATGACGCGAACCCTTAAAAAATGAATGATCCGTTTGCTAGTCGTATGACTCGTACGATCGTATCCGACCCAAAAACATACCACTACACCCATATATCCGCTTTTAAGAAAACTTTTTGTGATGACAAAATATGAAAAATATAATCCCACTTTTAGATGAAAAACCAATAATTTGGCATAGTGGCGTAGTAATCTTATCTTAATTAAAACAAAAACATTTAAAGCCTCCACATTCACCCACCTCATCACAATACATTTTTCTTTGTACAATAGTTGTTGTAGTAAGTGGGGTCTTTGGTAGGCCCCATTTCAATATCATGCAAAATATATTAGGCGAATATTTCAACATTAAAATTAGTCAATTAATTTATCTTTTCATTAATTTTTATCATATGCTTTGTAATTTTATAAAATATTTAATTAAGGTGTTTAAATGAAAGTCCAAATTGTCAAAAAAATATTAATAACATAAATATAAAGGTCAGGACATCATAGTTATTATCTTTAGTAATACAATTTATGTTCAAAAGTACTAAATTAATTTTGGACAAATATTGTTTTAAACATCAACATTTTATTATTATAACCTAATGTTCTAACAAAATCATATACAAAAAGTCTTGCCTGTAACGGCTAATTTTAACACCAAAAATATTTTATCATATATATTAAAGCACTAAAAGAAAAAACCACAAAATATAAACATAAGTACCAACTCTAATATAATTATTCATTTAAAACTGACTAATGATTTAGATCTTATTTGACTATAATAGAAAAAAAAATGCAGTTCAATAGTAGGGGGGTTTAGTCTTTTTAAAGAGAATTAATGATTTATGTGTCTTGGATGCTTTTTAAGGGCAATGAATTAAAAAACGAAAAATTCTTATTTAAGATGTGTATATTCGTCTTAAACTTAAGACCGATCAACAAAAAAATGCTAAGCCCTAAGTTTTTGGGTCTAAATTGAAACAGTAAGAGTCTTGCTTGCAACTGTTGTAAGTTGTAACGAAAACCTGAAAAACACCATCTCCCCCTAAAAAAGTATAGATTTAGACGGATTTATCGTTTCGTAGTAAATTATTTTTCTTTTACAATGGATGCAAATTATAATTTGTGAAATTGGAAAATAAAGTGGGATTTAGGATGGTTGTATAAATCTATGGGTGGTTTCTCATTTAAGATGGGTATATACGTGTATATAAATCCATACTCTATCAAAACAAATTAATAATACTTTTATTTTTCCAATTTCTTCATACATTAATTTAGATTGGAATTTGAAGTTAACTTTTATTAGATAATTTATATGCTATGTACAGTGTACATTAGACATGTATATAAACGTAATTTACAAATAAATATTTCATAATATTATTAAAAAAATTATATACCATGTTCATTGGATATAAATTATAATAATGTGAAATTATATTCCAATATTTATACAATTAATCAAATTATTGAATATTCAATTCCGTAAAATTTTAAATATTCAATCCCGTGCAATTTGCACGGGATCAAAACTAGTTTAAATAAAACTGATTAAATGTCAATTTTTTTTCTAATATAATGTAATTATTTAATCACAAAATGTTATAATTATATTGTTATTTTTACTTTGAAATCTCATCTTTATAAATAGAGAAACATTTCATGCATCCTGGTTTATCCACATCATACATCCAATTTTATTATTTTTTAAATTTTTTTTTAAAATGGGTCCCACAACAAAGTTGAATGAATTATTTAACGAATAACCGCCTATGTCTATTTTCTAAACGTAAATAGTTATGTTTTTAATTTGTTCATAAACGATAATTTCTAGGTAAACGATTACGTTTATAATCTCATCTTTATAAATAGAGAAACATTTCATGCATCCTGGTTTATCCACATCATACATCCAATTTTATTATTTTTTAAATTTTTTTTTAAAATGGGTCCCACAACAAAGTTGAATGAATTATTTAACGAATAACCGCCTATGTCTATTTTCTAAACGTAAATAGTTACGTTTTTAATTTGTTCATAAACGATAATTTCTAGGTAAACGATTACGTTTATAATTTCAACGTAAATATTAAAATATAATGATGATATGTACGTTATTATCAATTAATCCTTTACGACTAATAATCCAAATTACAATCTTATCTTATCTAATCTATATAAATTCTGAAACATTTATCAGGCTGTGGTTGCGCCACGTCATACATCCAACTTCTAATTTTTTTTTTCTTAATTCACTCAGGTGGGTCCCGCACAATAACTTATGATTTCTCTGCACAATAACCGCTTAATATTCTACGTATTCCAAATAAATGTCTAAAATCGTAGATTACGAAACATTACGCACATTTTTATATACATCAATTAATTAGAAATAGATGTTGTGATAATTAAACCACAATTTATTTAGATGATTAAAATATTATAATTAATAACAATTTACAACAATAATAAACCGAACATACAAAATTTGAAACATTATTAAAACATTTTTTGCGTGATTAATTGATTATTAATAAAAGTATACATTATCAGACGTATGTTCATTTAATTTTTATTTTACAGCCACATTTTTGTAAAAAAGTGTATGAAATATATTAACGTAAATTTAATTCATCTAAAAAGGAAAACAAAAAGAGTAAGCAATTATTATAATAACAAACTTTAAAACAGCATACCCGTGCAATTTGCACGGGTTTAAAACTAGTTATACTAACATATTATCGCAAGATAACTGGATTTAATTCATTTTATTTCAGACGGAATATAGCTTGTGAAATACTTCCTCCATTTTCCTATTTTCTTCCCATTTTCCTTATTTGGCAAATTACCTATTTTCTTCCCATTTATTTTCTTTCCTATTTTAGACAACCAAATTACAACTTTATCATTTTTTTATTACAAAAAGTACCCTCTTTTCATTACTAACCCCCCACTTATTACCTTCCTTTCATTACTTTATCATTTCTTTATTAGTTTGTCTTAATTCAAGTGTAAAATGGAATGGGAAGAACACTTATAAATGGAGGAAGTAAGAATTTGTGGAAAATTTATATACGTATGACTTTTCTCTTGAGTGTCTTGACCTACACACGTGATATGAAATGCCACTACATTAATAATGTACAGGAATCACCTCAATCATCGGGAAATTTTGGAAGGCGAATATTGACATTAAATAGATTGATTACCATTATATTAGCCACGTTAATTAGGTCAAACTATAATAATGATTTTGCGTTATCTGGTGACGTTCAATTTCGACACCGGTTAAAGTCGATATAAATATATATATATATGACATAAGAAGATCCAAATCTTGTAAATTTCTTGTAAATTATCGTCAAGATTTCCATGTAAAAGAATGAACAGAATCTCGACGTCAATTGAAGTCAATATAGTACGAGAAAAACCAAATTTCTTGTAAATTGTCGTCACGACTTCCTTGTAAAAGAAATGAATATATAAAATTTGGGCGCCGGTAAAGTCAATATAATACGAGAAGATCCAAAATTCTTGTAGATTATCGTCACGATTTTTCCTTGTAAGATAAACAAATAATGCCTTTATTCAAAGTAACACGGTTCGATGTTGTTGAGTTAAGACGGGGATCGTGAATTTTAGTCCGTACAAATTAGTGTATTTATTCTGTAATCTATTAATTAATATTAGCATGTTTTCCATGACTTCGACTTTAAAATTGTTTTTTAAGCGGCGGACGCAAAATTTTAAGTAAGCAAAGAACTTTCTAATCAAGCAAACCGGACACGGACACGGATATGGAACACGACATGCCATGAAATTTAGGACACGAGACACGTTATTTAAATTTAATAAAATATACTCCCTCCTATTCAACATAACCTTCCCTATTTGGGGAAGACACAATTCACACAAAGAATAAGGAGGAGATTATTATATGGAAAAATATTGGTGTGGGGTTGGGTAATTGGAGAGAGGGTATGTATTGTGGGGTAATTGTTGTGAGTAAGGTGATTAAAATAAGTATAAAGTATGAGTATGGTGGGTATTGTGGTGGGGTAAGGTGATTAAAATATGTATAAAACTTTACTAAATAAGTAAATAGGGAAGGTATTCTGAATAGACGAAAAAAGAAATAGGGAAGGTTATGTTGAATAGGAGGGAGTACATTTTATAGTTATAAATGTTTGATTTTATTTTTGTGAAAATATTTGATATATTAATTTTAAATAAGTGAAGGTAAAACTTGCCCTTAATAATAACTCATTTTTATTTCTTATCCGAACCAATATTCTAATTAATCTCTTTCGTTGGACGCATTTCTTGTTGAAAAACATCATTCACCGCAAATGATAACCAAATACCGTGGACACGCGATGAACACGATTCAAATACCAAGGACACGCGTCGGACACGTGCCCAATAAATGTAGAAAGTTACACACGGTTGTTTAGGTGTTCGACACGTTTCGACATGTATCCGTGCAGTGTCGATGTCGGACACAGCACGATTCATTACAAGAATTGTCCGTGCTATTTAGGTTACTAGCTAGCTCCCCTCGACCGTCATAACTCATAATACAATTTAATTACATCTATTTGTAGGACAAATAATATCGATCTCTTCATTAATTAAACATGCATGGAATATAATCCGTTGTAGTAATTTATATACGTTGTTGAATACCTTTTCTGACCCAGTGAATAATTACACGTATTTTATTTTGCGAAATGTAAATTATTGATTAGAACGAAAATACTACTATAAAATAATGGGATAATTGTACAGACAAGAATATACTACATCTAGTATCGGTAATAGTAGCGTATCGTGGTAGCAACGTAGATCAGAACATGCTATATGATTGCATTTACTCCCTACTTTTTACATGCATGGCACGGATTATAATATGTTTTCTTATTTTAGGAAGCATACTTTTTTTCCCACTATAAGTTTATGACAGATTTTGTCCACATAAATAAAAATTTGTGTATTATATATACCAATATTTGTACATTAGCATTTTAATATGGAGTACGGCTTATTATATAAGCGATTATCTAGGATTTCAGTTCAATTCAATTACTTATATCAATGCTTTTTTGGGGAATAAAGGGAGCTACAATGATGATTTTGATGCTAACCGAGCTAAAAATTAGGTCATAAGCACAAACTAAATCGTGTAGAGAGTAAAAGATTAACACTTTTTCAAATTTTCAGTTTAAATTTCCTACCTAGGTAATATTTATTTGTATCCTAATTAACTAATATTCTCTATTTATATTTATCGTAAAGTATTAAACAATATTTATCTTCTAATTAATTTTACAACATCAATCATTGTTTATATTTTAGTAGGAGACTAAGTGAGTATAAACCTTCTAAATCAATGTGAAGATTGATTTCTTTTATCTTATGTAATCCATTTTGCATGCATTAGATCATTAACAAGTTTTATGACCAAATTTAATATAAAATTCATATGTGATATGAGTATAATCTGAAATTCGATTTCTATCACTATAATTAAGGCAAATAAAATATCTTATTGGAATTATGTATGCAAATTTTTACCCTTTCAAAAATAAATGTAAATTACATTAATTTTATTATTAACTGTTAAATTCTCTAATATCTATACCTAAAAATCTAAAATATCGGATATTTATATGAAAACTACACTAGCTAGTTGACAACTAGGTAGCACAAACACTCCTCTTAATTAGCCTTCCCGTGTTTGACACCGTGTCCGACACCCGACACTCGTTAGACACATGGCTAAACATATTATAGTTTAGACGAGTAATAAAATTTTAAAAAAGATCGATTAGAAGATGAGTTTGGGTGGAAAATGAGAATTAGTTATAGTAAAGGTCGAATTGTACATTTACTAGTTTAGATTTAGCTTCAAATACATTATAAAAATAAAATTATATGTTATTTAGAACCATAAAATATATATTTTATTATATTTAAATGCCGTGTCCCGTGTCCCATGTCCTAAATTTCATGGGATACCGTGTTCCGTGTTCATGTCGTGTCTGTGTCCGTTTTGGTGCTACCTTGGTTGACACTAGAAGGTCAAGTTGGCCAAAGTGATGTACTCATGTCTCTAAATTTATAATTAATCAGCTTTAGTTGACATCTTGCGGGGCTTTTACTTGCACAAATTTTAAAATAAGACAGTCTTACAGGTTACACCGTCTCACGATATTAACAAATGAATTTTATTTTTTATGTAATGAAACCGTCTCACATTATTAAACCTTCTCACATAAGAGTTACTATGTACAAAAACCCTTTATACCTTCTCACATAAGAGTTACTATGTACAAAAACCCTTTATAGACTGATATGAGGTATCTAAATGTTGTCATTAATTAATACAAAGTATGTAGTAAAGTTTATATATACGTAATATAATTTATGCAATAAATTTGGGTAATTATGTTATATATGTGTTATAGGATTTGTCATCAATACGAATGTGCATGAACTACTAAATTTGTGATGCACGTGAACGAGTAACAAATTTACTACTCCCTCCGAGTCTGAGTGATTGTTCCTTTTGCTTTATGCACAAGAAATAAGAAAATGATTCTAAACCACACAAAACACCCTACCCCACACTGAATTGATTTTAAACCACAAAAAAGTTACTAAAAAAGGAAATAGGAACAATCACGAAACTCGCATGAAAAAGGAAACATGAACAATTATACAGACTCGGAGGGAGTACTATATAATAATTATTAATTACCATTTAATTACTTTCTATGTTAATATTCTTACCATTTTATTTATTTATTTACTTTTATGGAAATATTTCTTTAAAAAAATGAATGAAACAAATAGAATACAATAACTCCTACTATGAAATCGACCTATACTCTACATCCCGTTCACGGTTGGGTTATAATGTAATAATAAGAGGCCGGACACATAAGGTACGGTGGTGCATATGTTTCACAAAAATAACTCATAGAAATATACAATAATTGTAAATGAGATTATTTAATCCAATATTCCTATTATTATATTTACATACCATCTAAAATTTATCGTTGGGTGGATCGAGTTTTTATCAATTGTCCTTAATTTACCTAAGTATGACGGGGATACAATAAGTTATGTTTAGTAATTTTAGTATCATATTATTGTTTATTTGAAAACCTATATTCACATTATTAGAGGGTATTTATACGTGAAAAATAAAATTATTAGTCAAACGGTGCTATTCACATGATCAATACTTTCAAATTAAAAGAGACAATGAATTTGAGAAAAATTATGCTTAGAGTATAATAGCCTTAAAATCAAAATCTACCTTTATTCGGGATTCGAAATTATAGAAAATGTCGTCTTTTGGTAATGTGTGATTTCACAGCTAAGAATACAAATATTGAGGTTATGTTACAGGGAATTCTGATCAGATCAGATTAGATACATTCTCCAGCTAACATTTAATTATACCGGGATTTTGTACCCATATTGCTCTACTAATTTCTTAACAAAAAAACGCATATTTATTTTCATATTCAGCCAGATCTCGTATCAACACCGATTTTCTTCCACCGATAATCATAATTTCAAGAAGAAGAAAACGCTCCACTTCTGGCTGTAGAAACCACTGACTTTCACTTCCACATATTCCAGCTGTCATCACTAATTTCAATTTCCAAATATCGAAACATATCGACATTGTTGCTCTAAACAATCAGCCTAATTTTCTTCCCTTATCAAAATATTAAAAAAATTCAAATTTTTTACCATGGTAATTATTTTGTATTAAATTTTTACCCTAGATAATCATAATGATTTTGTTGAGTGCACTCATGACATAAACAAAAGTTAATAGTACAAGTTGACAAACTTCTTACACCTAGTCTATATGACAAAAGACCCACCCTATATTCTAATCCCAACCACATTTAAAGGTCCAGATTTTAGGGTTAGATTTTCACTTCATAAATTTAATTTAATTTTTATTAACACTGGCTTGTACCTGATCTATTCGTCACAAGTTTATAACGGCTTAGTTGTCTTTACTTGTGTAGATAAGACAAGTCTCAAGAATTCAAAGTGTATTTTTACTTATTCAAGTGGATAATATTTGACCTTTCAAAAGCGTGTAACGGATAAATATATCACAAATACGAATTTGTGTTCAATATTTTATTATTTTATTTTATTATATATATATATATATATATATATATATATATATATATTTTTTTTTTTTTTTTCTTTAAATATCTAGGGTTGGTGGGACAAACCACCACAACTTTTCCTACACTTTATAAACCACTCACTTACATCACACGTGAACTGCACGTTCAAATCATATTTATTTTTTGTGGGGAAGCGTGCATCTGATTCCAAATTTGTGACAAGACAGCGCGTGGGCTGCAAACCCTAGGGTTTTTATCTCTTCTTTTTAAAACATTTTTTATTCCGTAATTATTGTATTAGACGGTTTCGCCCCGTGAATCAGTCTTATTACATAAAAAGATAACTCATTTATTAACATTTTATATATAATTTTAATATAAAAAATAAGTTAACTCGTGTTTGTAATGTTATACCGTCTTATTCTATAAATTACGAATTTTTTTATATGTTTTTATGAATTAAAAAATTATGTAGTAAATGGATTGTGATAAGAACGCACTATACATCTATAGTATGACAGTAGGAGTCAGATAAGAGAAAATATAGCAAGATGCCTTTCTTTTCTTTTCTTTCTTCCCCTTTTTCTTCTCTCACTTTCACTATTGTCTATTTTTGAATCATGCATCATGTTATCATCAATTATCATGCATCCATGATCCATAACATTATCATAAATTCATAATGTTAAAATAATATAATTTACCATGGTAAAAAAAACAAAAATATAAACAAGGGATATAATCAATATTTACTTATAGAAATAAATTTCTTAAATATGTTTGTATTTATATATACGTGTTTGTGTACATGCCCAATAATCGTATTCTGACCTGATTTTTGAACATTTTAAATATATTCTTTCTTTTAAAAACGGATATTAAGAGGCGGTATTTAAAAAAATTATAAGCTTAATAATTTAAGAACAAATTAAAAAAAAGTCGTTATTAAAATCGAGCTATTTTTATGTCTATGCTATTTTAAATGACAAGTTAATTAAATAAATACGGTTGAGACAAGTAAATAAAGAAGATATAAGGAAATACATCCCCGATGAAGGACATAAGGGTAAGAAATGTATAGTTTGAGATAAGTCTGAGTAATAATATAATAATAAAAGTTAGTAAAAGCTAATGAGACGGAATTTTAAGATTTCGGTGAGTCTGATCAACAATTATACCCTAACTTACAACCTACTCGATGGGTAAAACATATAACCGTTATGTATGGATGACAGATCTGTATGATATGATCACATGATATATTATACCATAATAAAAAAAAATGTATTTGGTCTATTATTCAAGTGTAGCACTATTATAGAATAGTACTATTGTTACTATAATAATTGATTACCATTTGCAAATTTATTTCCTATTCAATTTTTTGTTTGCAATATAAAAGGGATTGTTAAATGAAGGAAATAGACACATAGAGATGTGTGTTGTTCAATACAACAAAACCACCTTTCAAGGTCACATAACATCATCATCATCATCATCTACATAGCCAAGAAATAATATTAAAATAAAGAAAAAAAATTGTTTTTTTATTAATAAAATAATATAAAAAAGTAATAAAGAGGGTTTTCTCTCACTACTCTCTTTCTCCATTTCTAGTCTCTCAATATTCCTCTCACTACTTTCTCTCTCTACATTTTCTCTAAAAAAAAAAAGAAAAACCTCATCCTCTTGCTTGTTCATCATCATCATCATCATATATTTCTACCAAACAAAAACTAAACTAGAAATTGAAATTTAGGGTTTTGTTGATTTCAATTTTCCCATCAAATTCATGTAAAAAAGTTTTGATCTTTCAATCAAAGTTTTCATCTTTATTGATTTTTAGTTTTTGGTTGATAAGGGGATAAAACGGCGTCGTTTTGGGATCCCAACTCAAGATTACTGAGGTGACCCAGGTGAGTTCTCTCCCCCACCCCCTCTCTCTCTTATCTTCAATTATTTTATTTTTTGGGTATTTTTTTAATTTTTTATTATTCTTAGTTAACTTCACTTTTAGCTCAAAAATATATACATTTATTTTCATTTTAGTTTCATTTAAAAAAAATGGTACCTTTACTAATTATATTGACTTTATATTATTATCATTGTTATTATTATTATTTTTTTCCGTATATTAATGAAATTATTACTAGCTCCGACCCTGAATAAGTGTAGTTGTTAAATTCAACAACGGGTCTAGGCTATAGTAGGATAATCTTCACATGTGGGACGTTCGGGTTTTTCATAGGAGTTGTTAATTATTTTATTTCATTTTAAAAAAAAAAATTAATTACATGGGAAACCACAAAACCCTAGATCTTAGATCATTTAGATTTTTTTTGGATTAACCCTAAATTTATGATTATCTAGTGATAATCTTGAGGTAATTACAAGACTAATTATGGTAAAATATTGTACTTTGAATTGGGGTTTTTGGGTGTTAACAAACTTTGGAAAATACATTGATTTTATATTTTATGTGAAAAAATTGTCTTATTTTATTTATTTATTAAATTAAACAAAACCCTAATAAGATTCTTTATACTTAATTATACTTAATTATTTAAGGAATATAATTTCATTTCATTTTTATCATGTTCACATTTTTTAGGTTTTTTTTTTTATTTTTTTTTTTAATTTTTGCCCTTATTATTTAGATCTAGGGTTTACTTTACAAAAACTAATCATTTACTTTTTAGTTCATCGAAATAATATATTTAATTTTATTTTTTCCGTAAAAAAAATTAATTAAAACGGGTTATTTTGATACCGAATTGTAAATATAATGGTAAGGAAATGTCAACAATTAAGAGTGAGGGGCCACATTTTTTGTTTGTTTTGAAGTCTTTTGCTGGTTGTTTATTTCCTTTTATTGCTTATACAACTTTGGTTACGTTGTTGTTACTCTTGTTAGTGTCCTTAGGATTCTATTTTGTATTTGGTTTGTTTACATTTCTATTCAATTTGTTTAGTGTTATGTCATACTCGATATGTCGTAAATCGTTAAATTTTAAAATATATTGTATCATAAGTCATAACTCATAACCCTGGATGTCGCTATAAATTTAATATGGATCGGAGTAGAAATATGTAATCGGGTTGCATGCATGTATCATGAGTTATGACTAGGTATTTTTTCAATAAATGTATTTCATGGGTTAAATTTTAAATTATATCTAACATGAAATAATTACGTTTAGATTTTCTAAAAAGTAATTAGGATTTTCTATAGATTTCATCGTTACTCAAAGTATCTAAAATTAAAACAAATGCTCGACACCAGTATCGCACTAGTGCGATACTGGTAGTCGAGTTATCTTAGTTAGACCTACTCCATGCTAGACGATGTCTAATATTACATGGTCGTGTCGAATGTAGGGATCGAGAAATTCAGCATGGGAAATAAAGCCATTATTATCGAGTTAGACAAGCAAGTCGATACAAGTCTTGCCCTCGGTTCTACAAGACCGCGACCTGAACCCGTTCAAAACCCTTCTACAAGACCGCGACCTGAACCCATTCAAAACCCTTGTGTTAAGGATAATGAAGACGTTGCGACAAAGACGAAGTGCAACCATTTCTCCATTCGGTATGATTCTAGTATTTTTGTTTCGCGATAATTAAAAGGGTTTTAATTAACTGGTCGCGTTTTTTTATCGTTAATTAGATTATGATCTGATGATCCATTTCACAACCTAATACTCATCACGGCCTCACGGGTAGACATGAATTTCATTTTAACAATTTGCGGGAGCGTTTGAGGCTCGGAAAATATTTGTTACCATGAGGAACTCTTATAGTTTAAAACCTTATATTTCCTGCATGTAACTAATGAAAAAATGCGTAGTAAAAAAGGTTATAGACAACGTTGTTAATTTGTTGGATTAACGGTTTTTTTAACGCGTACGTTATAATTTCAGTACTCTTAAAGTCGTAGGAGTAATATTTAGTCAGACACATTAGATTATTCGGTTTACTTAAAGTCGTAATATTTAGTCAGACACATTAGATTATTCGGTTTACGACAATGCAAAACTCGGATTATAGTATTTGTTACCGTGACCCTAAAAGTATTAAACGCAGTAAAAAAAGGTTATTGGTAACGTTCTTAATTCATTCGATTAACGGTTTTTTTAACGTGTACGTTATAATTTCAGTACTCTTGAAGTCGTAATATTTAGTCGACACATTAGATTATTCGGTTTACGACAATGCGAAACTTGGATTATATTTGTTACCGTGACCCTAAAAGTATTAAACCTTATATTTCCTTCATGTAACTAATGAAAAAATGCGCAGTAAAAAAGGGTATGTATAATATAGCTAGGTAACGTTCTTAATTCATACAATTACCGATTTTTTTAACGTGTACGTATAATTTTAGTTAGTTAAACTGTAAACATTTTTATTTTACAGTGGATACGTATCAGAAGTCAGGAAACGGGATCCAAAACTTTGCTACCCGTTTCCTGTGAATGAAACAATCGACCTGACGAAGGAACTGCCTCCGATGACAATTCCCGAGTCTAGATGGTGGCGGTGCAGTGGATGTGTTCCCGAAGCTAAGAACTATGAAATCCGTCTTCAACGAGATTCTTCTGGTGCTGCTAAAGATGAAGCTCAGAAAGGTGTTAATGATCTTCAATTAGGGCTATGTTCGACTGTCGATAATACTACTGCAGCTAGTGTTCGGGTTTCTGAAGTATTTACTTCGACTGAGTCCGACTACAACGGAAATAATAACGCTCCTACTGGGGTGTCGAATACAGTTTCAGATCGAAAAGGAAAAGGGAAAGCTGTTGTTGGTTATGATCTGATTCCACCGTTTTCAGGTTTTATTTCTTTCCTTACTCGCGCCCTAATTTAATGTCGGATGTTATAGAACAAAAGGCCAGGTTGTCGGGATTTAAACCTGTGACCGTGAGACTAGGGCTGTTAATGATACGAGACATCTAACAAGTAACTTGAGATCGGCTCGTGTGAGTTCGGCTCGAGAGCTTAACGAATCAAGCTGAGCAAAGGTTGACTCGACTCGAAAAGTTCGCGAGCGGCTTGAACATTTGACATTATTTTAGATTTAATCATTTTATAAAAATATGCTCATATTTTATAAAAATGTCTTATAATTATTATATCTTTGTATCATAGACATATATCCAATATTTTGTTGATTAGCTAAATATTTTTATACAAATATTCGAACCTTGTTATTGAAAATATTGGAAGAAGAAAATAAAAAAAATAAATAATTATATATAGGCTTGATTTGGCTCGAGCTCGTGTTAAAGCGATCATGAGATTTGTAACGAGCACATTTTTTTCAAGTTCGGGTAAGATTGGCTCGAGTTTTGGTAATCGAGTACAAGACGAGTAAGGCCAGGCTCGGGCTCGGCTCGGCTCGGCTCGTTACCACCCCTAAGTGAGACCCATGACAGTCGATTTATAACTTATGTAAGCGGAATAGAATGCTGCCCTAATTGTTTCTCTCCATTGATTTATGTTATTCTTTGTGACGGTATTTTAATAAAACGTACATAAATGATGAGACAGAGTGAGTAGTTAATATCAGAAGCGTTTGAAGCCGACTGCATACATATAATCATCTGTTTCAGCTTCAACTTCTTTTATACGGGCTATTAACTCGCTGTTGTTTCTGTTCCACAGGGCGCGAGAATGGCTTTCTGACAGTCTCTTCGGATCAAAAGACGTTCCAACAAGGTACAGTTCAGATCGAAGGTAATGAAATCAGAATAGTTGACGGGATTCATAAGGAAAGAACAGCAGGGAGAACTGAAGTAGGATGTTCTAATGGATATAGTCGAGGAGACCCACAAACATCGACACAACATCGTCTTACTGAGTCAGCGAACAATGGACTAGTAGCTCATCGCGTAGCTGGTAATGGTGGTGGGTCGTGCAGTCGCAGCCAGGGTCGGCCAGTAAACTTGCCAGATTTGAATGAGTGTAGCGATGAGCCTTCGGATGAGTTACATAATGAAGCTACTGTTACAGGAAATTATATCATTTTAAGTGAAGATGAGGAAGAGTACTTGGGGACGGAACGGAGGAAGAGGCCTAAGTCGAGGCTTATGAGCGAGTTGCTGAGCGTAAAGGAAACCGAGTGTCATGGGAAAGGGAAAAAGAAAATGGGATCGTGTTCTAACTCGCAAGGTGAGAATGGGAAGCGGAAAAGGATAGAGGTTGTGATTTCTGATTCGGAAGATGAATCTGATTCAAGTGAGGTTTCGATTGAGAAAATCTCCGGGGTTTCACATAGAAGGAGGTATAATTCTAAAGATTCGTTGGCAGTGGTGATGAAGAAGAGGATGAAAATGGAGAACGGAGGTTTTACTTCAGTTTTTCTGCCGAAGATAACAAAACCCAAATCGAGTCCTGAAAAAGGGAAGTCTTCTGCAGATGAATTGCCTCAGAGGGTCGACCGTTTTGCGCATTTTAGCGAGGGGAACAAGGTTGTGAAGAGGAAGAGAGGGAGCGGTGTTCTTGCACGGAACATGAGCAAAGAGGGCGGAACCAGTCAATCAGTTGGAGAAGCTGCTGCGCGAAATACAGCTGAAAACAACCAGCAGTCGCTTCAAAAGAAAGACGGTTTGTATTCTGCATCATCTCAGGTACAAAAAGAGACAGAAAGTAGACATTATGAGGAGACGCGTGGAGTGACTTTAAGCCGTGGTTGCGCTGTTGGTGTGTCTATTACTGCAAATCAGTCTGATCCCGAGAGACGCACTGATTATCCAACAACTAGCGCAACTGAGAAGACAACCAGAACCTCTGAACCTGATCGACGTCGTCTTCCTGCACAGGATATGACTGTACAGGTTTGCTCTCGTTACCAGCCTAGCCCTGTAGTTTATTTCTGTTTGTTGGTACCAAGTACGCGGAACTTCTGCAATCTGATACATTTTTCGTGAAATATACATAGGTGTCTAACTCAGTTCCGAAACAAAAGGAGCAGATGAAAGAAGTTCGTGGACGTGTACACGATATTGACATCAATAGCATCCCTGCAGATGACAAACCAAATGAGCTAGGTCCAGGGGATGATAACTTAATGGAAATCGCTGAGTTGATGGTTAAGATTCGACATGAACGACAAAATAATCCAATGGATAATCGTGTTTCCTCTGCACCACCACCACCTCCACCTCCTCCTCCTCCTCCTCCTCCTCCTCCTCCTTCTGGCGCAAATGTAAGACAGTACGAAACCCAGGGATCTTATGGACAACCTATGCAGATTTTTGGGTCGTCTCCGTTACTCAACTTGCAGAAGCCATCATCCATGATGGTTAATGGAAACTCGACCCATTATTCTCAATATAACGGTGACAGTAGTGGTGTCCGAGGTGCGCTTGGTCCTAGAGAAAATCCCGTATCTTCAAGGTTTACCTACCCTAATCAAGATGTACAGCAAATTCACCCGTACTCTGCTAGTAACAGATTACCTCCCGGTATTGTCGTCCAGGCTGTTGATTCACACCAGAAATTCCAAGCTTGGTCGCCACAACAGGGTTTACCTCAACCGTCTTCTGTCTGGCCGTCACCTGGGATGCCAAGCCGAATGCCTATGGGAATTACTAACCCTCGACAAATGGTCTCTCCAAGGTCGAATACATTGAAGGATGCAAGATTCCGTCACCAGAACTCCAGGACCTTCTTAAATTTCGAGAATGCAGCAAGCTCATCAAGGCCGCCTAGCGGTGGTGGTAATGTCAATGAAACGATTCCTGCAATGCATTTACTCAGTCTAATGCAAAATGCTGCAGCAGTGCAAAACACAGAGTTGTCCCTTGGCCCAAAAAGGATGGTAGCGCCATCGAGCTCCAATTTTCCCTTCTCAAAGAACAACTTTATGCAGCAGAATAACTCTCGTCACCCATGTTACCCGTCTACCCTCCCCCCTGCACACCCCTTGCCTCCGTCCTTGCAGAATGACAAGGGCATTATGGGTAGGAACAGTGGCAGTAACGGGTTCATGGGTCCCATTCCATTGACATCAGGAGGGCAAAGGAACATGGAGAGCACTCGCTTTGCTCCTCCTCTCCCAAGCAGAAGCCCACGACCTCCTAGACGACAAGCCAGAAGGCCAATGGCGGCTCCTCCACTTGACAAAGGGAAGGGTATCGCTTCAACTTCAAATCCTACCTCCGTCAACAACCCTTTGCAAGTAGTAAAAGAGTCCTTAAACTTGCAATCTGATAAGTCTGACATCCCGGACTCAACACCAGAACCCGAAAAGATAACCTGCAAGTTAAACCAGAACCCAAGTGAGTTCAATGACCTCAAGTTGTTGGCTAAGTATATGAATGGGCCAGAGGACCTAAGGCCTAAGGAAACCGAGCAGCGACAACGTGTCTCGGCCTAGAGGATATTACAAGAGACAACATTAGCCTTCTAAACCAGCTATATACATACATTGTTTTTCTAAAGAAACTCATTAAGAAAATTTTTCAAAACACAGTTTGATTTTGTTGGAGAAATTAGTAGAAGGGTATGTGTTGTGTACCCTCTTCTTAGTGTTATAGTTTTTGAATAAATTCATGTTAATTAGTTGTTGTAAGCTTATGTCAAAGGTATAATTAGTTTTACTGAGACGGGATTAGTATAGTGGTTAAAACTTAAATCCAAGGTTTAAAATCCTTTTTTTTAAGTTGTATGGGCGTATTTTGTCTCCCTAAATTGAAAATAAAATATTATATAATTGAGTTTTTCTTATCTGAATTCTGTACTAAGGGTAATAAAGTTTTTTATTTCTCGTCATTAATGGAAAAAGTTTCATAATCTCTCTAAAACCGGTTTCTTTAAAACTAGTTTTATAGAAGTTCCTTAATTATTTTACAAATCAATGGATAAAGAGGTTCTTATATAGAGATGAAACTTCTTAATTAGAAATAGATAATTTCCAAAAAATTAAAATTGAAAACAAGATCATAACTTTGAAAACTATTTCAATTTATTGATTAGTAAATGGTTTACTCCTCTATTTAAATTGTACTCTTGTAAAAACAAGTGGCATAATGAAATAGAATGACAAGTTTTTAAAAAACATTTTATAATTTAAAACAATAAAAATGACAACTTTTTAATATAAAAATGGTTACCATATTTAGTAGTATAAACCTAAAAGTAAGTCAATCTTGTATGGTTTGGGTCAGGTCGTTTGGATTGTAAGAATTTGGGTTAGGTCATCGTCATTTTCAAGTGGGAATAACAATTAATATGTGACGATAAATATTAGGGGCAGATTGGATGGAGCCGGATCAATCCGAGTTTAGATTTAGATTTCGACCCCTAATTCGAGCGTCGTTCGGGTTTCGGGTGAGTTATTTGAGCACCGCTAAGCTTAGTTTAACCATGTCAACCATAAAATGACAATTTATACGTGTTCGTAAATACAAATATACAACAATCTCATACAAAGTAATAACAATTCCGATACAAAAAAAATATTTTAAAACCGACCCAATTTAAAATTCTACTTTCCTCCCTCCCAAAGTTGACTATCTGAAATTCAACAATATCTATAAACCCTACTAAAACCCCAAACCCTAACCCTAAAAAAATCCCCAAATATAATCCAACAAAATTCACCTGAAAAAATGTCGTCTTACCGCGATAAATTGCCAGAATCTTTATTCGATCTACTATCCGAAGAACTAATTACCGAAATCCTAACCCGAATTCCATCGAAACCTTTATGCCGTTTCGAAACGTTTCAATTCCATAAGTTCCGACCCGAATTTCCTTCCTTTCTACGTTTCCCGCGCTTTTTCTCCTTGTTCCTGGGTCATCCTTGACCGAATCCCTTAACTCGCTCGCGAGTCCACTCACCCGATACGTTTCCATCTCGTTGATAGCCCAAAAATCTCAACATCTGCTATAAACCCTAACAAATTAGCACTCAAACTGATTACCGACCCGACCGCAATACTCCACTCCATGTACCCGACCAAAATACTCCAATCCAGTAACGGGTTGATTTTGTTTACCTTGTTGATTAAACGTGACCCGTATGAGAAGCATAAGAAGGATCCGGATTGTTTTGCGTATGTATTCGAAGAGGAAGCATTGTATGTGGTTAACCCGATTAGTAATGAGTGGGGTGGGCTTACGGAGCGTGAAAGGTTCATTGTTAAGCGGAGAAATGTTGGGTTTACCACCCGGGTTGACCCGGAAACTGGTGTGGTGGATAGGCTTATGGTGGTGGACTACCAACCTGAGGTTGGGACTTTGTTCTGTTTTGTCTCTGACACTGGTAAATGGGTCGAAAAGAGCGGGAATTATATGCTGGGGAGGCGTTATTAGAGGGGGGGAATGGGCGTTTGAATTTGAAGGGAAGTTGTTTTGGGTTGATTACTTGGGATGTGAAGGATAATGATTATTTTCGAGAAGTTGAGAGTAAGGAGAAGGCGGTGTGTCGGTTTATTCCTGTTCCAAAGGGGAGAGAGAAGCCGTGTCATACGCCTAGGTTGGAGGACGAGAGGTGTGTCGGTGTTGGAGGCGGGTTTGTGCAGTTTATGGAAGTGTTTAAGAAGGGACATTGTGTTTTGAAGTTGTGGAGTTTGATGTATATGGTGTCGAGGGAGAATGTCGAAAGGTTTTTGACTTGTGAGGCTGGTAGACGCGGTGGTGGTGGTGGTGGTGGTGGTAGTAAGATGTGTAAGCCTTGTTTTGTTCATCCTTTTGAGGCGGATGTTGCGTATTTTGAGACTGGTGATTGTACTCAAAATGTTGGGAATGTTGATATATTTACTCCACATCAGTACGTAGTTCCGTTTGTTCAGCCAATGTAGCCTTCTCCTATCCCGAAACGTCTGTGTATGTGCCACTAGTATGTCTTAAGCTTTACATTGTGATTGTTTGGCTGAAGTCATTATGAGTTGAAGATTAACTGTATTTGCTTATGCCTACTGGGTTGCAGATGTCGGACATGACATTCGACACACCTGTTTTGTGAAAGTTTCTATGTTTTTGGTTTAAAATGTGCGTAGGTGTTGTTTTGTGTCGGACACACGTCACATTGTCAAAGTGAAGTAATGATCTGACAACTGACATAGGCTTAAGTTGGTGTTGTGGATTCATATTTTAAGGGATGATGATTGTACAGTTGTACATATACTCATGCTAGATGTTCAATTTCGAGCTTCTAGTATAGAAATAGCTCTATTGGATGACCGTAAGAAAGCCTGAACCTCAGATTAAACAGCCTTTTTGCTCTAAAATTGTTTTATTTCTGGTTTAGTTGTTCGGGACTCAATACTTGTATCTCTGATATACGGAGTATTATGTTTTTCACTTCTTATTCTGTATATTTTGGCAGTTGAAAATTCTATTATGGTGATGGTTACATGTCCTCGATTTAGCTTAGCATATATGGTATATTATCTTTGTCTTAAGCTTTGGATATGTGCATAGGTTGCCAACTAAACTTCTCACTGAACGAGACAGCGAATTATAATCATAGTGTGCATTATGTAACAATTTCTAGGATTCAGGTAACTTAGTGGGTGATTTAGTTGTTTGAACTATGGTCAGGGACGCGTATTTGAAGTGATAGCCATTTCTCTCAGCAAGTATCTCAACATTCATCAGGTAATTACCCTAACAAGCGTTTAGTGAATAACGATTGGTAAAAGGATGGATGTTTCTTTCAATAACCTTAGAAAGTGCAAAGTTGTGTGTATGTTAGTTTCCTGCACTTTTTTTTAATACCTTGGTTCAACCAACCTCTTTTATCCAATAATTAAGTCATGTCGACATTATTGGTTCCTGCAGATGCGGCTTATGCAAAAGAACATGGGGACTGAGTATTTCAAGAGCCAAAACTTCACCAAAGCCATAGAATGCTACTGTAAGAGCATCGATCTGTCACCAAATATAGCGACTTTTGCAAATAGGGCTATGGTGTATCTCAAGGTTAACAAATATCAAGAGGTTGAGATTGACTGTACCGAGTCTTTGAAGCTTGATGCCAACTATTTCAAGGTGTATTGGCGCCGAGCCCAAGCTAGAAAAGAGCTTGGCAATCTCAAAGGAGCTTTGGAGGATGTCGAGTTTGGGCTGAAGCTACATGCTAAGCTCAAGTCCATGCTTGAGAAGGTTTGGCTTCTGCCTTTACATATTCTCGTTCACGTTTATTCTTGAAACTCCATTTCGTAATTCATATCACCATTCATGGTCTTTTAAACACGAGTTTTATCATCGGATTAGCCATTTGTATTTTGTTTGAGTTGTGTTGGGAGATTATCTAGAATTTTTCCTCTTAGACTGCACGCGTTTATGGTAATTGTAAAACTTGATGGCTGATTCGCTGGCCTAATGTCTAACGTTTTCTTTTTCAGAATTTTCTGAACATATTCTAAGTCTATGACCTCTCACACCCCCTTTTGTCTCCCTTCATCACTTTCATGGCCCGCCATGGCGATATGTTTTTCTCTGTTCGACTCTATTTTCTCTCGTTGATAAGGAGGTGAGGTTGAGGTTGAAGTGACTAACTGGCCGAGTTTCCCACTTCATAGTTTTTCAGGGTAATTGTTTGGATTCCCAGGAAAATTTATTTACCTCTGATGGTTGTTGCCTATTGATTGACCATGGGGACTTCAAATTTCCCCTCACCAAGAACATAGATGAGCATGCTCTCAATCATGAGAATGTAGTGTTGCCAAGTTATTGTCGAACGCAAGTACTATTAGGAATATTAATAATAGTTGGGCCTCAACCATCACCTAAAGGTTTTGGCTGGATGGTTCATCTATCATGGTATCAGAGCCAATGGTACCGAAGGTCACGGTTCGAATCTTGGCAATCTCAAAACCTCTCAAAAACCACGAAGTGAAAACCAGCACACGGAATGGGTGGGCCTGTGCAAACTAACCACTCTGCCCAATGGGCATTTGAGTGATGGAGCGGATTAGAAATATTAATAATAGTTGGGCCTCAACCATCACCGTAAGGTTTTGGTTGGGATGGTTCATCTATCAAGTACGAGTGATTGTTAAGTACATTTAATACGCGTGGTTTGAGCCAAATTCGATCGACCTGACTAGACACTTGTATTTTTGTCAGGTTTTCAGTGAAGGATCTGATTCGGATTTTGCTTCAGAAGTTTCTGCATGCGGTGGTATGGATGTGAAGGGTGACGGTAACTAGTATGTGCTTGACGATTTCGATGATATCTTTGTTTCAGCTTCACGAGTGTCATGTTAGCAACATGTATTTATGCTCTTCAAACAAGTTCGGAATCTGTCCGGTGTGTTAACACTCATTAACAGTATGTAGTTCGTCATCTTGGTTGTGGAGCTGTTTTTGATGCAAGCAATTCATGCTAAATATCAATCTAAATCGAGTGTATTATATACGGTTTTCGGGATATTAGGATCCCGATACAAAAAAGTCCGTAAGTCACACTGACGGTTTTTCGGGTCAGACAAAGTATTGTAATATGAATATTGGCAAATATTAACAATGTATTAATAAAACTATCTTGTTTACATCTTTGTGCAAATACATATATATATGGGTAGATGTATATCTTAGGAAAAGGAAAGAAATAAGTGCTATATCAATATACATGGTAACATATATTTACGTTCTTCATATGGTAAGTTACCGTTGCCGAGAGCAAAGAGCCGTTGAAGGCTGGGTTGAGGCGCGAGTTCCGTATTACCCCCCTCAAGTTGGAGCGAGGATGTTGACGACGCCCAACTTGGCCAATAGATCATGAAATAGCGTGGTGCCGAGGGCCTTTGTGAGGATATCGGCTAACTGGCTTTTTGTGTGAATGTAACCTGGTTTGATGAAGTTACGTAATATTTCGTCCCGAATAAAATGACAGTCGATCTCGATATGTTTCGTACGTTCGTGAAATACTGGGTTCCGAGCAATATGAAGAGCGGATTGGTTGTCGCAGTGAAGCTCAATTGGCGTTTTGCGCGGAAAACCAAGGAAATCGAGAAGTCCTTGTATCCATTTAAGCTCGCAGACCGTATATGCCATAGCGCGGTATTCAGATTCCGCAGAAGAACGTGAAACAGTAGATTGTTTCTTAGTTTTCCATGAGACGGGTGTACTGCCGAGAAAAACGATATATGCGGATAAGGAGCGCCTCGTAATGGGACAACTACCGTAGTCCGCATCGCAATAAGCATGAAGCTCAAGATTATTATTACTGCGTAAAAGGAGTCCTTGACCGGGCTGGTTTTTGAGATACTTAACCACATTGAGAGCGGCCTGCCAATGATCCGTGCGAGGCGCATTCATGAATTGCGCGAGTATGTGTACCGAATAGAGGAGCTCGGGCCTGGTGATGGTTAAATAGATGAGGCGACCCACAAGGCGGCGGTACGGCTGCGGGTCCGGTATAAGAGGCTGAGTTGAGGTAGCGAGATTGTGGTTCGGTTCCATGGGCAAAGTGACGGGCTTGGATGCAAGAAGGCCAGTTTCTTTTAGGATATCGAGAGCGTATTTCCGTTGAGATACAAATAGACCGGTTTTATTTCGAGCAACTTCTATCCCTAAAAAATATTTTAAGGGACCCAAGTCCTTCATATGAAAGCATTTTCCAAGGTAGGCCTTGAATTCGGAGATGACGGACTTGGTATTACCGCAAATGACCAAGTCATCCACATAAACCAAAACGTGTAGTATGGCCGTATTTTTGGTGAGAGTAAATAAGGAATGGTCATATGGGCACTGTTTAAAACCGTAGGAATTTAAAGCGGAAGCAAGTTTGGCATACCAACAGCGGGGAGCCTGACGAAGACCATAGAGAGATTTTCGGAGGCGACAGACGCGGCCATTGGTGATAGAGCCGAAGCCAGGGGGTGGCTTCATGTATACCTCTTCATTGAGGTCGCCATGAAGAAAAGCATTATGAACGTCCATTTGGTGAAGATCCCAATTTTTCGCAGCAGCCAAGGTGAGGAGCATCCGAACGGTGACCATTTTAGCTGTGGGAGCGAACGTTTCAGTATAGTCCACCCCTTCGATTTGCCTATTGCCCATAATTACCAAGCGAGCTTTGTGACGTTCAATCGTGCCGTCAGCGTGATATTTCACTTTGTAAACCCATTTGGACCCGATTGCCTTCTTACCGGGAGGAAGGTGTTCGAGAGTCCAAGTCTGATTTCTTTCAAGAGCGTCGATCTCGAGTTGCATAGCTGTACGCCATTCGGGAACCTGCATGGCATCAAGAAAAGAGCGTGGCTCGTGGGTGGCAGCCACGGCCGAAAGATAACAGCGATAATTGGGAGAGAGTTTGGTATAGTCAACGAAATGAGAAATAGGATACCTTGTATTTGATGGCGGTGAATGAGTAGTAATAACGTGCGTGGATGGATTGATAGGAGGGCGTTCAAAGCCGTTGAGCCGAGTACTCGGGATCTTAGTACGGTGACCTTTGCCCATATTGGGTGGGATAACGTTGGTAGTGGGTGTGGCAGGGGAGTCGGTAGCGTCCGGTGAAGGCGGTGTAGGATCGGGAGTGGGTGTGGGTGATGGGGGCAGGGAGTTTGCCGTAGTAGGAGTGGTGTCGGTAGGTGGCTGGGTTGGGGGAGTGGGGCGGTCAGGAGGTGAAAGAGAGGGAACGGTGGGGTCGGGAATGAGCTGGACCAGAAGGTCAGCATCGTGGGCAGTGGGTATGGGTTGGTCGTGGGGTAGGATATGTTGGTAGGGAAAGTCTGTCTCTAAAAAAATGACATCACGAGAGGTAAAGTGCTTACCGGTTTCGAAGTCGTAAACTTTCCAGCCCTTCTTGCCAAACGGGTAACCCAAAAATAAGCATTTGCGGCTCCGAGGAGCAAATTTATCTTTTGAACGGTTAAGAGTCTTGACATAACAGAGGCATCCAAAAGTACGTATATGGGTCATGGTGGGGGGTGTTTTGAATAAGAGTTCAAAAGGGGTTTTGCCGTGATGAATGGTAGATGGGGTGCGATTGATAAGATGAACGGCGGCAAGAACACATTCCCCCCAAAACATAATAGGTAAGTGAGCTTGAAAAAGTAAAGCACGGGCGACATTTAAAATGTGTCGATGTTTACGTTCGACTCGTCCGTTTTGTTGAGGTGTGTCAACATTGGAAGTTTGAAAAATAATGCCGTTTTGAAGAAAGTATGGGATTAAACTTTGAAATTCGGTGCCGTTGTCACTTCTAAAAATTTTAATTTGAGCATTAAATTGGCGACGAATCATGGCAAAGAAATTAAGTAAAGTTTGCATAGTAGCACTTTTATATTTTAGAAGATAAACCCAAGTGGACCTTGAAAAATCATCGACGATGGTTAAAAAATAGCGCGACCCACAGGACGAGTTTTCGGAGTAAGGACCCCATAAATCGCAGTGAATAAGATCAAAAGGATTAGCAGCAATATTCGTACTTAAAGTAAAAGGAGTTCGGGAATGTTTGGCCCGAATGCAAATATCACAAGAGTTTAAAATGTCCGTAGAGTTTTTAGAACAAAAAGGTAGAAAATGCATAATACTTCGGGAGGGATGACCCAAGCGCCGGTGCCACAGTGTGAGCTCATCTTTGGTGAAAACGGTATGGGCTTGAACGGCTATTGAACGCACTTCATGAAGAAAGTAAAGACCATCACGCTGTTTACCAACCCCAATCACCGTCATCGAGGAACGGTCCTGAATAAGACAAATGTGATGAGAAAATTGAATAGTAATAGAAGAATCAAGTAAAAGACTGGAGACGGATATTAAATTACAATGAAGAGCAGCGGAGTATAACACATTACGCAAAATAAGACTAGAGGACAAGATTATATCACCACACTGAGTAGCGAGGGCCGAAGCTCCGTTCGGCAGACCGACGGATAACGGCTCAATGGACCGAATATTTGAAAACAGCGAAATCGTATTAGACATGTGGTGTGAGGCACCCGTATCAATTATCCAAGAGGGAGTAGAAGAAATACCTTGGAGTTGGTCGGTCTGGTGAGTAGTTTTGCGAGAATCAATCATGGCACTTAATTCAGCAAGCTCTGTTTCACTGAGTTTGTTGAGGTCTATTTTATCAAGAGAATGGAACATACCCGAGGAGGAGGAACCGGCTGACGGTGGAGGGGCTCCAGAAGGCGGTGGAGCAGGGGTACGGGTATGCGCCATATGCGCTTGGGGAACTGCCGAGGAGCCCTGTTGATGACGGATTTTGTCCCAACGAGCCCGCCCTTGGGTATCCGGAACAAACTTGGCAGTACGTAGGTCAGTGGCATTGGGGTCGACATAGACTCGGTCGCGAGGACGTTCACCCCACCAGTCAGGAAAAGTACCGGTTACGCGATATCATTTTTGCCAAAAATGACCAGTACGATTACAGGCTTCACATTTGGGTCGAGAGGAGTCATGATGAGTACCCTTCCCTGACTGTTTGGAGTCACGGGTCCCACTACCCCCGGTATGATGTGAATACGAGGACACATGGGTGGCGAAAGCCATAGGTTCGGGTTTGGTTTCAGTTTTGGAAAAGGCAAGATTACGAGCGCCTTCTACTTGTGATAAACGGTAATAAACTTGATTTAAATTAGGTAAGGAATCGTTACCAAGAATTTGAGAGCGCATATTGTCATACCTATCGTCGAGGCCCATGAGAAAATCGCGCACGCGATTGCGATCTCGTTCTGCGGACATGATACTCATCCAGTCGCACGGACATTTAACGCAGGAGCAGCGAGGCAGCGGTGAGATCTCGAGGAATTCGTCCCACAATTTGAGGATGCGTCCATAGTAGGCCATGAGGGATTCAGAAGGACCTTGACGGCAGGCGTGAATCTCGGATTGTAATTGATAGATACGGGCTTCGTTCCCGTGACAGCATCGTTGTTTAATATCGTTCCAGACATCCTTCGCTTCGGAGCGATAGGATATCAAGCGCTTGACATCCCGTTCCATGGAATTGAAAAGCCAGGATGTCACTAGTGCGTTCGTTCCTTCCCAAGCGTCAAGGGCCACGGGGTCGGTGGGTTTCGTTTTTGACCCATCGAGATAACCATGTTTACCCTTGGCGCGGATGGCGAGAAGGAAGGCGCGAGACCACTCATTGTAATTGGTACCATTGAAGAGAATTTGAGTGATATTAGAGCCAGGATTTTCAACTGGTACGTATGAAATTGGAGTGGAATTGGGTGTCGATTGCTCTTTGTCGGAATCAGAATTGGTCATATTGGTGAATGGAAGTAGTGAATGGAAGAAGCAGAGGATTGGGAAAAGGAAAGAAATAAATTGAGAATTAAGAGAACCGTGTCTCTGATACCATATTGTAATATGAATATTGGCAAATATTAACAATGTATTAATAAAACTATCTTGTTTACATCTTTGTGCAAATACATATATATATGGGTAGATGTATATCTTAGGAAAAGGAAAGAAATAAGTGCTATATCAATATACATGGTAACATATATTTATGTTCTTCATATGGTAAGTTACCGTTGCCGAGAGCAAAGAGCCGTTGAAGGCTGGGTTGAGGCGCGAGTTCCGTATTACAAAGCGACCTCAAAATTTTTGAGGGAGTAACAAATGACATTTAAGGTTGTCGTTGTGCAATAAACCAGTCTCGATAAAATAATTTAATACTTGTTACACAAATTCTCATTGTAGACGGAGGGTATCCGTCACAAGGAGAAGACGGATACCATTTTGTCTCACAAAATGCCCCTATTCGTTTTCAAGGCTAACTGTGCTTGTTATTTGAGGCTGAAATCGAATAGGGAGCTCCTGAATCGACCTCGAAATGCGATAGCAAAATCGGGTAAAAAGAAACATGACCTAATACGAAGCTCTTGTGACAGAAAAAGCGGCCTCAAATTTTTTAAGGAGCAACGGATTACGTTTAAAATTGTCGGTATGCGATAAACCAGTCTCGGGTGAAAATCGTATACTCGTTAAAAAGTAATTTAATACTTGTTATTTCGGTTAAAATTAAATAGGGTAATTTCTCAAATGATCTCGAAAATGTGGTAGAAAAAGCGGGTGAAAAAGAAATACAACTCCATACGACCTCTCAAACGGATCACAAATCACAATAAAGGTCTATAATATACGGTTTTCGGGATTTAAGGATCATGAAACATAATTGTTCGTAAATGCTCACGAAATAAAATGACCAAAACTTGAATTGACCCGACTACAACCCGACACAATCCAACCCATTTAAGATGGTCCGGACTACTAGTAGACATATTTGGATCCGTTTTAACACTAACATTTTGTCTTTCTCCTTCTTTTTCTCTCTCTGAAATTCTAAAATCTTCCGGCGAAATTCCTCCATTTTCTTTGCCTTCCTAATTCCTACCAGGTATTCTCTCTCTCTACTTTTTCTAATTACGTAATTAATCATCTTTGGTTTAATTAGTTAGTCTTGCGTAAAACGGTTGTTATACAAATATTAGTACGAAAAAACCGCTTTACAATGTACTTGTGTAAGACCGGTTTAATATGTATATCTGATGTTAATTTTACTTTTGTTGAAGTTCATTACTTGACGAATTAAATTGGCGGATTTTGGGTGGAAAACTTGTTTTGGGGGTGAATTTGTATGGGGGCGAGTTTCGGAGATTGATTGATCGATTAAATTTAGGGTTTTTGAGTACATGAAAGTTTGGATTGGGGTTCGAAGTACTGTGTAGCAGTGTAGGTGTGATTTTGTATTTGTGAACCCTAAAATTATTTAATTAAGAGAATATTGGCTATTATGCGTTTTGGGTATTTCAATATTTTTGCTAGGGTTGATGGGTTTAAGCTGTGAGTATGGAATTGTCGGAATTTCGATGTTTGTGGATGAACTTGGTTATTTTGAAGTCGATTAAGCTGGAATTTTGATAATTAAGCCAGACATTCGAATGGCAGTACGACTATGCGTATTTCACATTAGTAAGGTCTTTGAGGCAGTTATTGGCCTCTTGGGTCATCGAGAATGTGGGACGGATTGAGTGATAGTGAGGTACTGTGATTTATGATGGAGAATTGAAGAGAGATGTTACAGAAGTCGCTCTTCTTGGGATATTTTCTTCAGTTTGTGGTTATAATATCAGGCTGGCTTAGAAGTGACTATATGTGGGTTGAGTTTTCGTTGCAAACTTATTGATGACTGATGGTGCGACTGGGTGACTTGCTGTGAGTTGAACGACGAGTGTCTTAGCTATAGCGTGAGAAAGTCACTGGGAAATGAAATAGTAAAAAATTACTCAAGTAACTTTAGTAATTGTGTTAATATCTGATGGACCAATCACCATTTATCCTCTCTAGATGTAGTCCTGGTCAAACAAAAGATGGTTTTCGGAACTTGAAGTTAGACCGGATACGGAGGCTGTTGAAATCAAAAGTTAATTTGTAGTTTCAGTTCTTAGATTACCGTTTGGGGTCGTATAGGTGTTCCAGACTTGATGACTATTGGTGATACTACGTGACTTACTGAGAGTCAAACAATGAGTGTGTTAGCTATAGCGTGAGAAAGTTACTGGGAAATTAGGCAATAAGTAATAATAGTAGTAGTAGACTAGTAGTGCAGCACCCAAGCAATTCATGTGATTGTCTATATATCATTATGACCAATCTCCATTATGCTTGCTTTCTAGTTGTAGATTTGGTTAAGCAAAAGACTGGGTTTCTAAACTAGAAGTTAGATCGGCCTACATTTTCGATGCTGTTGAAATCAGAATTTAATTTGTAGTTATAGACTTTTAGATTACCGTTTGGGGTTATCTTTGTTGATTTTTTCCTCTCTTTTTTCTTGCCGTTCACTCGAGAACTTGACTTCTTTTTCTATTGCATGCATAAAGTAGCAGATGCAGTAATCTATACTCACGTATATTAAGTTTGGAGGTTTGTTTGGTAACTTAAAGTTGAGAGTAAGGGAGTGGGTACAAAAATATGAAGGGTGGGGGTGGGGATGCTGGAAGGGACGAGATGTTTATTTCCTTCCCTTTCTTTTCCCTTCATTTCTTCCTTCGAATTAAAGGAGATGTTAGGTATTTACTGGATATACCTTGACCCATTTAGTATTGCTCTCCTATGAGAATGAACATTCAAGGAGGGGATGATTCATGTGTATGATGGGGTTCCTGTGGTTTTTTTACTATTCATTATGGTTCTCTTCGTAAGGCAATTATATCGGAGTTACATCCCGTTTGGAATATATATTGAGCCTAATTTGTGACGTTTGAAGTCAACTACATCCTGATACTTGAAGGCTTAACTCTAAAAACCCTGAAGTGACAAATAATAGGAAGTCTAGACGGGGAACAATGGTGAGGAGATTTAACTTTTAACCTTAAAAACAGTCTCATTGTATGGAACTAAGTTTGACTCTAGTTAGATGTGCTTGAGGTTAACAGTGGTTTATGATCTATGGAACTTTCATATCCTTCATGGGCATTTCCTAATTATCGTTGGATTTTTTTTTGTTTAGCTATCTGGTTCTTCATCCGGATCCTTGTAGTCTGGCACTCTGGCCCTTGAATCGACTAGTCCAAGTCTTCTAGGTTTGCAGCTCTTTTTATGTATGGTTGGTGTTGGAATCTGGATTTGTTTTCAGCAATAGACTCGTCATTTGTGGCAAAATCTAGCTTAAGGATTTTGTTAGAATGGATGCTGTTATAAGATGTTTTTGACATATCTATTGATAGCAGCTTACAAAATATCTGAACGGAGCCCTTCTGCCCAGTTTGATACCCTCCATGCTTTTTATTGCACAACTTTATGTGAGGATTTGTGACGATGAATTGGCTCATGATTTCAATAGGTTTTTGGTCAAATGACAGTCACAACTCACAAACTTGATTTCCTTTTGGTTTCACCTTTGTTATTGGCCAACTTCAAGTTTTTGTGATATTTATATCTTGCCTTCGCCAATATAACTTTTGTGCTTTGAAACAGTTACAGAGAAGACATGATGCTAGCTACTACTAACAATAATGAAAGCGCTCTATCCGTGGCTGGTCCAAGGCCAGGAATGGAGTGGTCTGCTGTACCATACAATGCTCCTCAGGCCCTGGGTCCAAATGGAAGGCAGCGGACGTCAAGCTTGGAATCACCAATAATGCTATTGACTGGTCATCAAAGTGCTGTATACACCATGAAGTTTAACCCGGCAGGTACAGTAGTTGCATCAGGTTCACATGATCGAGAAATTTTCTTGTGGAATGTCCATGGAGACTGCAAAAATTTCATGGTTTTGAAGGGACATAAGAATGCTATCCTTGACCTTCATTGGACTACTGATGGGGCCCAGATCATCTCAGCCAGCCCTGATAAGACGGTGAGAGCATGGGACGTCGAAACTGGGAAACAAATTAAGAAAATGGCCGAACATTCTTCGTTTGTCAATTCATGCCATCCGGCTCGGAGGGGCCCACCTCTTGTTGTGAGCGGGTCTGATGACGGCACTGCTAAGCTGTGGGACATGCGTCAGAGAGGCGCTATCCAGACATTCCCGGACAAGTACCAAATCACGGCCGTGTCCTTCTCAGATGCATCCGACAAAATCTACACAGGCGGAATAGACAACGATATCAAAATATGGGATATCCGTAAAAACGAGGTGACAATGACCCTTCAAGGGCACACAGACATGATTACCGGCATGTCCCTTAGTGCAGATGGGTCTTATCTCTTGACTAATGCCATGGATTGCAAGCTCTGCATATGGGACATGCGTCCATACGCCCCTCAGAACCGATGTGTCAAGGTCCTAGAAGGTCACCAGCACAACTTTGAGAAGAACTTACTAAAATGTGGATGGTCCCCTGACGGTAGTAAGGTCACTGCCGGAAGTTCTGATAGAATGGTTTACATTTGGGACACAACATCTCGTCGTATTCTGTACAAGCTTCCTGGGCATACTGGCTCTGTGAACGAATGTGTCTTCCACCCGAAGGAGCCTATTGTTGGTTCATGCAGTAGTGATAAACAGATTTACCTCGGGGAGCTATAAAACATTACAATTCACCAAAGTTAAGACTGTAATTCCTTTGTTTCAAGGTCGGAAAACTACTATCCTGTGTTCAGATTCTTCTGTTAGTGCTGCTAGTAAGGATCGAGCTATAGATAGTAGCCGTAGAAATTTGGTTCTGCTTGTTTTGCTGGGATAAATGCGTTATCGAACTGTTCCGTGTATGAATAGAATAGCAGTCTAATTTTCAGGGAGTTCAGTTTTTTTAAAGGGTGTCAATAGTTGAAAGCACTTGCAAGTATTTATCTGCATTGTACTCTGATCGATTTTCTAGACGATTCTTCTTTTCGTACATCAAACCAGTTCTTGGGGTTCCTTAGTTGCGCAAATCAAAGCTACTTGTTTGTTAACAGGGTAACCGCCTGGTTGGATGTTCTTGTTTTCGTAGTAGGATGGCGGTTCTGATAGGAATCATATAAGCTTGATTTTTAGAGCTATGGGGTCGTCTCTCGGCTAGGTCACTGTATTCTTGTGGTTGGTTCCTTTGGAGATTGGTGGTGGTGACGGCAGCAAGAGGGCGGTGATGTCGAGTATTGGTGATTTAGGGCTTGGTTTTTGGGGAAAAATCGATTTGGGGGAAATGGGGTCGCATTTGATTTTAGCTTATTTAAAAGAAACTTGAACGGATTTCTGATAGATAATCCGTCAGTTTTAAATTTTGGGTTACTGTTGGATTATTCGTCCGAATTACCAAACTGCTAATCCGTCAGATATTTGACTGATATATCTACGGATTATCCGTCAATAGTTGGTAATTCTGACTTCCGTTAGAAAATTTTATCGTCATTGACTTCGGTCAACTCGCCATAATAAGCCACTATTTAATTCCGTCAGAAATTTGTCATTTATGCGAAAATATTTCACGGACTTTTTTTTCCGTCAGAACGGCCGTCTGTTTCCCGTATTTTCGTGGTAGTGTACGTATTTATATTAGTCGAAATTCCTCTCTTTCTTTTTTTGGAATATTTTTTGCACTCTAAATTTAATTATACTAGATTTCATGCCCGGACAACGGCCAGTTAATATCTTGACATGGTTTCAAAGTAATTACCGTAACCATAAATCTTCTAAAAATACTTAGTATAATAGTCATATATAAATAAAGATAAAAGACGAGACCAAATATTACTTAATTCTCAAATTAAGTAATGAATTGTTGTCTGACTATTCTAACCTATTGACAATATTGTTATTCTAATTTTTTATACTCCCTCCATTCAAGACTACACTACCACTATGAGTTTTACACACTATTCACAAACGGTCATTCAAATTCGATTTTCTCTCGATACGTAAATGAAATTACATCCATGTGGGATCTTGTTTGATTCGTCTTTACGAGTATATTATTAATATCTAACTTTTATAATTTTTGAAAATACGTAGTTAACAATATTTACCGTATAAAATACGCGTTGGCAAACGTGTAAAAAGAAAGTGATAGTGTCGGCCCTAGTAGTGTGGACTTGAATGGAGGGAGTATGTTTTAAACATTTATCTATGTAGAACTACGAAATAAATTTACACGGGAGTTTTACTATATGGGCCATGTATATAGGGGGGCAGCATAAAGCCCAATTGCTTATTCAAATTAAACACACTGTTACAGACAGTTGAGAAGAAAGCATTTGCAGTACCAAATACAACAATGGCGGATGCCCTCGCTCTTTTCTCCTCGCGTCTCAATTCAAACAGGTTTTCCTTCCATCTTTCCAACACTTTTAATGCTTTCTTCTTCATTTACAATTTTGATTTCCATTTCCATTTCCAAACAGATTCGACGACTTCACACTTCAAATTCTCCACCGATTGCTGTCTTCATCTAAAGATGTGAAGGAAATGCACCATCTCCGGACTCATCTTCTTCAATTTCTCACTTCACAATCTCTAACAATTCTTCGCCAATCCCTCCATAAACCTATCCTACACAGGCTATCTACTCTTGACTTCTTCCTTCGCGCCTTCCTCATTCTTAATCATCTCCAGGTCTTTTCATTTTCATTTTCAGCCTGCTTTACTGCTATTAATCTATTATTATCGTTTCTCAATCTTGCAAATTCACTCATCTATATATATGCGTTTCTGAATCTTGCACTTAGAGTTGCTTGTCTTTGCGGTATGAGGGACTGGTTTTACGTGATTCAATCGCAACCACTGATCCGCAATTTCAAGTTACTTCTGATGAATGGATCAAATTTGCAGAAGATGCTTTTCAGAATGCTTTCTACTCTGTCGCCGCCAAGGTACTCTAAATCCTAATTTACGTTTCAGCTGTCAGTATATTCGACTTTTCCCCTATCCGTCAACATGCTCCTTTTGCCTTTCTAGGATTTCGGATAACCTGGCTTCATGACTGAAACCAGGGACAGTCACAGTCATAGCATTTATTGTCTTTTTTTTTCTCTATTTTTAGGCATGTGAGAATGCTATATCATGCTTCAATAGAAATGGTGATCAAGGTCATGACAAGTTACCTGAAAAGATGACGAGCATTGATAGAGTCTACAGGCTTAAGGATGCTGCTCTCCAATTATCTTCAAACCATTCTGGTAAATCTCACACTGTCACACATGTAACATTGCTAACTTACTTTGTTTTTCACCTCTGTCCCACTGTTTCTGAGATGTTTTGATTGTTGAGGTTTTAGGTTTGCTGTTTCTGAGATGTACTGAGCTTGAAATGCAGTTTGGATGACATAAACAATAATCCCCACAAATTCTTGCATAACTTCTCATGCCAGGGCTTTGCTTCTAATCACTATACTTTATGGCGAAATCAATTAATATACTGACATTGTATGGGATACCAAAACTACCACTTACTGACTTACTGTATTAAACACTTGTTTTCGACGGGTGCAGCATATTACCACTAGGATGGAACAATTTCAAAACTGTGCCCAAATAGCCTTCCTGAGCGAGCATGCTCTTTAAATTTACTTCTAGCAGCACAGCCTTGGTGAAAGTGATGTCTTTTCTCTTGATCATTGACATCAACTGTTAGACACCTTAGGTTCACTTAGGCTATGTTTGGATAGAGGGATTTGGAGGGAAAGGGAGGGGAGGGAAAGGGAGGGATGGAGTTTCTCTTGTTTGGATACAATATTTAGAGCGAGGGAAATGAGGGGGGAAAGAAATGAGAGGATCTATTTTCCCTCCTTTAGTCCAAATTGTTTTCTTTCTTAAGGAGGTGAGATTTGGAAGGAAAACACAAATTCAAAGCTTAATAGTTGTATGGGAAGTGTTTTATTGTCATTATTCATCATATTCCATAACATCCTCCATATAATACATCATGTCCTTCTTTTATCCCCTCCCATTCCCCTCTTAAAATTTTTATTATGCAAACAACCACATTTCCCCTCCCCTCCCCTCCCCTAACCTCCATTTCCCTCCCCTCCCTTTCCCTCTTAAAATTGTATCCAAGCATAGCCTTAGAGACGTATGGAGGTAATTCAGCCTGTATCTAGCTTTTATGGGGTAACCCTTGGCCATCACAACCCTTTAACACGTGAAGGCACATCACATATGTGGTGGATGCCTTTGATGCATCACAGCATCCCTGACAATCAAAGCATCATGGCGTGCATAATAGTTAATCACACCTTTCCTCGATTTTTGGTATGCCTGTCAGTATGGCGCGCATCATGGTACAGCCTTGCTCACCAAACATGATCCTCTGCTACGGCTATAATCTATACACATAAAAATTACGTAATAACATAGATAGGCTTATTCTTGATTATTTTGGCGTATTGGATCTTTATGCCCTTGAAGCTAATACAACCTCATTATGATCACATAACGGCCTAGTTTCGAGTCCCATTTTTGTCATTATGGATGTAATTTTACCAGAACATATACCTCTAGTCCCACACAAGTACTTAAAATAAGGAGTGATGTTGATTTTTTTTTTTACTGTAATATATACGACTTCTCTGCACAACATATGACCCTACTAAGTCGTCCACTCTGAAACCGTGCCTTGGCAGTCATCTTTACCTTGAGTAAACTCACCTAGAACAATTTTTTAAGTATGACATTTGAGTTGATTTTTGTGAACCTGAACTAATAGCACCGTAGGTCCTATTTTGCCTGGTCATGATGACGACTAGTCCTTGAGCAATGCCACACTGTTAATTTATGAAGATTATGTCAATGTAGATATTTTATCTTCTCTGCCACTTGTAGAATCAGGATATTCATCCAACTGCCTCTAACACCGTTCCTTTTCTTTGGTGGTTGATTAGTTGAAGCACACACTGCAAAGTACGTGAAAAATAAGATTATGATTGTTGAACAATCTTCCCTCTCGACTGAGGCAGAGTGTCCAGCAAGCATTTCTTTCAAAAATGGGATGAAGCTGCATAACGCACAAAACTTGTTGCGGCTGAAGAACCGGAAGATACTCTAGCTGGTCTGAACGGACTTCAATTAAAAATGAAGCTACTCTGGCATCCATTTCGGCTCACTTATGTTACAGGTTCCTCAAATTTGCTTGTGGGCTGTGGCCATAATATAGAAATTTTGTAAATGTTTGTAAACAAACAAGAAATATGGCTTTATCCTTTAGCGATATCAAGTCGACATTTTACCGAGTTAACTCCTCAATCAAGATACTAAATCATCAAAAAATTATTAATCAACTATTTTCTTCCCTCATTATTTTGAGCTTTGGGCGAGCAAGCGGCGCTCAGTTGAGTCCGTTGACTATGCGCACCAATAACTAAATCAAAGAAGGTTTTAACCATGATGAAATCTGCTACGATCACTAGAAGGCTGTGATTAGACTCCAGCACATCAAACAGCTGGTGAATCTTTTTAGAATCATTCTCAGTTCTGGTCTCATATTTCATGCTATATACTTATATGCAAAGTGCTTGATTGATCGAATTATATTGACATGAAATTATCATTTGAAAGACTTAATTGTGAAAATTGTTTTTTTCAGCCAGGGACCTTAAACAATGTAAGTATGAAGACAGTTATTTTGCCGAGTCGAATATGGAGTATGCATTGTGGACTATGTAGACAGCTATTTTGCCAAGTAGAATATGGTGAGCAGGTGAGGTATGAATAAACTAACACTTTGAAGCAATCTAACTTAAGCTGTTGATTGTTGTTCCATAATAACAATACTAATTACATTCTATTATATAACGGTCTTACACAAGACCAACTAAAAATACTCAAAGGTAAAGTTAATTAATTAAGAGTAACTTCACTTGATAGTCGAGTTGTCCTAATTTAGCTTGCACACGAACAAGCTAAGGTTTTCAGGCTAAGTAGTAATTAGAGAGTGGCTTGTGCATGGTGAGGTAAACAAGCGACGGTAAATTAACTGTCAAATTAATGTTCATCTGCTACTATATTGCTATTTGCTTGAAATTGTGAATTGTGACACACAATGTTTGAGGTGTGCGAACTTAATTCAAATTGTATGTGAATATCTGTTAACAATATCCACGTTGATCCGATTTCAACTCTTGGTTCATATCCCCACCTTACTTGTTCACCTTTATTTCGGTACTGTCCCCGTTTCAGTCATTTGTTTACCTTTGATTAAAATATTTTTCAAAAAATATAAAAGGTAAACAATTGATAGAGAGAGTTATTTATCTAAGGCAGTAAGAGTATTTATTTAAGAAGTGGACAATATTGATTAGAGAGGCGATTAAAGAAGCAGTCAAAGTAAAGCGTGGAAATGCAGAAACGGCAATAGTTGTCAACCCATCACGCGGTGAAGCGGTGATTCGTGGTCATACATACTCTCCTGCAAATGGTCATACATGAATAACATAATACACCTCTGTATGCTGTATGTATGCTGTATGCTGTATGCTGTATGCTGTATGCTGTATGCTGTATGCTGTTGGATATACAATCCATTTGTACCACTATTTAATTGGTTGCTTAAGTTTCCTGCATCAACTCTTTCATTGTTTTAATCGATATTTATAAATATCGATTGCCAAGTTCTCAACTTCATCCCTTCTATTCTTCATATTTCTAATCTTTTTTACGCGCAATATATACCGTGCCTTCTGTTAGTTGTTGTCAGTACCTTGTGCCTCATGCAAGCTTTTGAGACGTCGTTGTGCCAAGGACTGCATCTTTGCTCCGTACTTTCCTCCTGATGACCCTCAAAGGTTTGCTATTGTACATAAGGTCTTTGGTGCTAGCAATGTTAGTAAAATGTTACAGGTTCAATTATCACTCCTATGCTCTATTTATGGCCATTCCATTCCATTCCACATGTACAACTTGGTAGTCACCAGTCACCACAATATTGATGTTGATAATGTGAGGAAAATGCAGGAACTCGGGATGGACGAAAGAGCAGATGCAGTGAGCAGTTTAGTTTTTGAAGCAAAAGCAAGGAAGAGGGATCAACAATGCATACTTAATTTATTTATATACTCATATTTTATTATTATTTGATTATTTTTTATTTATATACTTAATTTATTTAATCAAATTAATAGCCAATGAATTACTCTAAAACAATAGCCAATAAAATCGCTCGAAAAGTTCCTTTTTAAGTATATATATTGATATATTGATTGATATTGATGTAGGGTATGGTATTTTTTGTGGTTCAAAATTAATTTCTTATTTTTTATGTTTATGAAAAGTAGAGTAGGAAATAAATAATCCTTTTTTCTTATTTTTTATGGAAAGTAGAATAAGAAATAAATAATCGCCTAAAAAATCGTAATTAATTATCTAAAGTCTAACAAATAATAATATTTTCCTAAATATTTTCCTTAATCAAAGACTCAAAGTCTCCCTATATAAGGAAGTGTACGGTGTTTCCCAATTTAACACTCAAACTTCCATAAAAAACACAACTTTTTCTTTTCATCTTCTTCAAAAACCCCAATTTGTGAACCTTAATTCATCAATTGGTTTGCAATTAGGGTTTTAACTTATACAATTGAGTTAATTGATTATAACTGTACTTGATTATTACTATTATTATTAGCGTTTAAGCAATTTCGAAAACAAAGGAGGAATTTGATCACTAACGATTTTTTCGTCGAATTTCAACTCAATTTTAAGGTAAATTCCTCCGTTTTTGATTTTTTTAATTGTAATTGTGTTATTGATTGCTGTGAAGATGATTGATCATGGCGCCACGGCGGTTTTAGTTCAATTATGCCTCGTTCTTCTGGACTGAAACTATGTGAAGTAAACGAACTTATTGAGACGTGAACTGAAGAATTGAACTGAACTTTGTCGTCGGCAATTGCTGTTTAATTTGATTTATGTCTCAACCTGAGCATAACAGTATGATTTTGGTTGTGGTGGGTTGATTGATCATGGCGGTTTATTTCAGTTATGTCTCGTTTTTTTGGACTGAAACTGTTTGAGGTAGACGGAACTTATTGAATTGAATGGAATTGAACTGAATTAAGCTCGAAATAGGTCCAATTCAATTAGGTCTCCGTTCTTTTGGACTGAAAGTGTTTAAAGTAGACGAACTTATTGATGTGAACTGAATTGAACTGAATTAAGTTCGAAATAGGTCCAATTCAATTAGGTCGACATTCTTTTGGACTGAAACTATTTGAAGTAGACGGAACTTATTGATGTGAGCTGAATTGAGTTCTAAATAGGTCTCTGAAACTATGTGAACTAAACGACACTTCGACTAGAACTGAATTGAACTGAATAGACGATAATTGCTATTTAGTTTAGCCTCTGTTATTTGTATGAATTTGAAAAGTGATTTGTATGCCAATGATTTCATTCTAATTCTGTAAAAGAATGGAATTTACATATAAAGAGACTAGCTTTTTAAGGTTTAATAAGTCTGTATAAGGGGTGTAAGGGAGATGAGTCAACTTGATATAATCTCGGAACTGTTCGGTCAAAACCCGGTTCTAGTTCATTCATCCTCGTTTAGGGGTGGAGCTAAGCTCAACCCATTTCAAGTTCTGCCATAATTTAGCGTAGAAAATAAGGGATAGAGTAGAAGATTGCGGCAGATAGAGTGTGGCAAACTGGACAACATCGCACGGAACTTCGGGGCACTATAGCTTTTGTTGGATTAAACAAATTATCTTAATAAAGCTGTTTATTTGTAATTAGAGACGGAAAAGGTGGTTTTTTAATCGAAAGTTTTCAAGTTGGAAACTTTTTGCCAAGAAACCTTGTCAAAATCATTGCAGTGACATCCTCGTTAGCGTTTGTGACTGGTTGTGATTCGTGAAGAAACTATCACTGATTGTTTGCATTTTATACATATGAGCCTATTTTACTGCCTCTGTGTTTCATGTACAAAATGGCAAGGGAAGGTGTTGCTTTATGACCGTGAGGGCACGGGTTCAAGCCTTGGGAGCGGCCATCTTGCCAAAATGGCAAGGGAAGGCTTGCCCCCATTACACCCTTGTGGTGGGCCCTTCCCCGGACCCTCGCCTAGCGGGGACGCCATCGTGCACCATGCTGCCTTTTTTGTGTGTTTCATGTACAAACTTAAGACTGCAGATGTTTGTATATTATTCAGTATCAAACAGTTTTAATTGTGTATCGGACATTTGATATTGGATGCGTAGCTAAGTTTGTTTAATTATGATGAAGTATTTCTTAGTCAATGAGGTGCCTAAGCCTAAGGTAATTGCAATGATGTGAAACATGACCGCTCGTGGGTTAACTTCTGATAAATATTTGTATCTACTTCTGTACAAACGAGTTGACTTAGTAAGTGCGAATTTTCTGAATTTAAAGTTGAACCCATACTTACTAGTTAATGCAGTGTATCCATTTGAACAGTTTACTAGTTTTTGTACCTCTGTGTGATGGGACGTGTCATTTTGTTCAGGCAAAACTACGAAGATGGCAGGCGTGGGGGAAGTTATCGACTTGGATTCTTATGCAGTCGATAAGGCTGTTGGGAAACAGAAACAAACGGTGGACGTTATGGACTTGGATTTTGATGGTATTATACAGAATGTGAATGTGGTAGACACGAGCTCATATTCAGGACCAGACATTATAGATGTAGATTCGTCTGTATATATTGATGATGACAATGAGAAGACAAAGAGAGGCAATGCTAACGGGGGTTCTTGTTCAAATGCTACAATCTTTCAAAATGCAGCTCCGACTACTGAGCAAGGTACTATTTCACCATTCATTTTTTTTGGTTGAGTTTTGTCCATTGGATGGTAATTAGCTTACACCTTAAAGAAACAGTATCAAGATCTCATTTTTAATAGTCTTGTTAAAGAAGTTGTGAATTGCATATGGTCCCATTCACTTTGGGAGTATGCATGAAATTCACAGGAAGTATAATTTTAGATCACAAGATTCATCATCAACGATTCAACGATAACAACTATACTGGAAATTGCGGGGTAAGGGGAATAAGAGGGTCGAATGTACTCAGCCTTGTCTCTGTAGTAGCAACACAGTGAGAGCGTTTCTCATGCAGTTTATTGTATAATGTAACTTAGGATATACTGTATGATAGTAACACACGGAAACTGTTTCTCAAGTGCACAGTACCAGTACCACTGTATAATAATAACTTAGGAAATAGTGAGTTTATGTCTTGAGTGAGAAAGGAGGCAATAATAACAAAAACTCAGTCACATGTTAAAAGGTTATATCACGTTGGAGCCATGTTAGTCGCATTTCACAGCTAGAGTCGCTTAGGAGTGCACCTTTTCAATTACTTTGGCGAAAAGCTCCTAAAACTCTCTTGTAATTTTTAATGAACTGTATCTAATATCTTGGATGGTTGCTTTCATGGTGTAGCGTCCGAGAAAGCTGATTGTGAAGAAGAAATCCAAATTTCTAAGAAGCAAAAGTCGGTGATTAAGACCCAGAAAGCTCCAGTTTTGCCGGATCAATGTGTTCCAGACGACATCAAAAACACTTACCATGTTATAGAAGTGGTAAAAATTGTCCTTTTAACTGATTCTTATCTAGTGTTTTACAATGCATTGGTGCAAAGGCATATACAACTGGTAAAAAAGACTTCATATAAAACAGAGAGGACAAAAAGAGAATTGAGAAAAACACCTTAGGTTTGGAAATTCGTAATACCAATTATTGTTGTTTCAATGATGCTAGGGAGGTGCAGTCTATGAAGCCATGCTGACACAAACAAACATTGAGAACAATACCAATGATTTCTATATGATTCAAGTTCTGAGTAAGTTAAAATATTTATGTAGATACATGCTCTGGAGCTTCGCTTTTATAATCCATTGATAAAACAGTTTTTATTTATGCAATGATCTATTTGAATATTAGCCCAAGCAACCTCTATACCATGGAGTATTTATGTAGTAAAACAAAATGGGATCTTATAGAATAGGACTCAACTAAAAGGATGGGAATTGCATTAGAAAACATGAACTTACATGTATGGGAATTTGTCAAGCATGAAAAGGACGATTGCAGGGAATTTTACAATTAGAAAAAGAAAGAACAATATATGTTATTATGTGAATGATCCTCCCTGAGCATTCATATTTAGGGTGAAACTCCTTTTAACTGTAGGTATAAGTTGTCATCGGGATATCAATTACAAAGGTGAATGAGGTGATACAGTATTTTACAGTATAATTTTTTGAATTATCTGTAGAAGTATTGTGAAAGATATACAGTCATCTTGTTCAGTTCACCACAACTTTAGTGTTATTTTTTATTAGTGCCAATTTTTTCTACCTTTTATATGCTATTAAAATAATTATCCAAAGTTTATGTCGTTTGACCTGACCGCTGAAGTCAACATCGTTCTGTGTTGGAGGTAGGCAGACGTATGTATGGACAACTAATAGTTTTCAAAATTCCGTAGCTGTGCATGTTTGTTAAACTTGTACTATGGCTTTAATGCTATTATATTTACATGTTTTGTGCAACTGCAGAAGCCAACAATGCTGAGTCATACATGGTGTATAATAGATGGGGAAAAGTAGGTGAGCATGGCGAAATTAAGCTTTCTGGACCTCATTCCTCTTTCATTGCTGTTCAAGAGTTTGGGGAGATCTTCTATGCGAAGACCAAAAATCATTGGTCCGAACGAAAAAAATTTGTTTCTTATCCGAAAAGCTATACATGGTTGGAAATGAATTATCGGAGAAAGGTACCCATTGAGTATCCCACTCCTTTACACTTCAAACATTTTTAACATCTTTTTTTTTTTTGCAATTTCTATAGCTAAATATTTGTGCTCAACTTTGTTGGTTAACACCTTAAAAAACTTAATCAGATTTATTAGAATTACTTCTTTCTGATTGAAAATGCTTGTACAGCCAGGTTTATTATTAGAATTACATCTTTTTGAATGAAAATGCTTGTACAGCCAGGTTTATTTCCATACACCCTTATAACTTAGTTTTGAAGTTACAACAACTATCAAGGGATATGGTTGTACACACATGAAGGTCAACAAGACAATATTCAAAGCTTGTATCTCATGCTTAAGTTTACTTCTTTTTGTTTACAATTGAATACTACAGGCTTGATTGTTTTTAAAAACTTGTAATTTTTTTTCAGGACCAAGGACAGTTATCTCTTCCGTCTGCTGGAGATAGAACATATGGTCCCCTTGTTGAAAGGTTCATGTCTCTTATCTGCAACTTTTCCGTGATGACGCAGCAGATGACAGATATAGGTCAGTTTCTTTCAGTCACAATTCCTGGACTCCGGTTTTTCTTGATGCAAACATATTAAATCGGCCCATATTACTCTTTATTAGAGTTGATAAGCTAGCTAGCACGGACACTCCTCCTAACTAGTCGTCCCGTGTCCGACGCCGGACACCCGGCACTCGTCGGACACACGCCTAAACATGTTATAATTTAGACGAATAAAATGTAGAAGAGATTGATTAGAAGATGGGTTTGGGTGAGAAATGAGAATTAGTTATAGTCAAGGTCAAATTTGACCTTCACTTATTTAAATTTAATATCAAATACGTTACAAAATTAAAATTATGTTATTTATAACCATAAAATTTATATTTTATTAAATTTAAATAGTGTGTCATGTGTCCTAAATTTCATGGAATGCCGCAGTACATGTCCGTGTCCGTTTTGGTGCTACCTAGTCGACAAATTGGTTAAGGAGAATTAAGTCATCATATGTGCTATAATTTTTGATATTGTGAATGCACTTAACAAATCCAGTACCTACATGGATATTTTATCATTCATGTATTAATAATTATGTCAAGAGGATACGCTAAGTAATGCATAAATTAGGCAAGTAGCCTGAATTATTAGTACAGTTCAGATATGGGTGTTTTCTAAAAACGCAAATGATTCAAAGCCTTTAGTTTCTGCTTATATACATTACATTTTATGATCCAGGATATGATGCTCAGAAGTTACCTCTTCAGAACTTGAGCAAGTCGACAATTTTGAAGGTATTTTGAAGTTTTCTTATATACATTATACTTTTTGATTTGTAAAGTCTTTTACAGATAGACCTTTATGTTAGCTTAAAAATATTACATACAGCTTCTGTTGACGCTTATGTCACAGTTGTCATGTTTGACAATTTTCACGGAGAGGGAGCAACATATTCATTACTATCTGGCATTACTCTGACCCTGACTGATAAATTATTAATCTAAACCAAGTAGTCTTGCATAGTCTATCTTCTAAAACATTATCTCGTGCTCCATTTTGACACTGGATTTATCTTCTTGTCCTTATGTATTGTGAAGGCGTATGATGTACTCGCTCTTATTGCTGAGGTCATGGGTGAATCTAACAGAAAACTGCTCGAAGAATTAAGTGGGTGAGTTATGTTTGGTAATTTGTGCACTTTCTATTGCATTGAAAAATCAAACAGCTGACCTGGTAATTGATACTGCTTAGTGTATATCAGTATCCTTACCTCTGAATTGTTTTCCTCTTTTTTTCGTGTTCTTATCAACATAGACTTATATAAACTCTAAAATTAAACGAGAATATGTAATGATATGGGTTGGTCCAGATGGATTTTCAATTGAGGACATAAGCTTATTCCATTGTCGTCTTCCTAGATGCTTGGTTGTTTCCACACTTTAGAAACTTTGATTTTTCTTGCAGGACTTTGAATACAATATACAATTTCTGAGTATTTGCTGTCTTTTCGTTTCCTTTTTCTTAAGTTTTTATACAAACATTTTTTTTTCTTTGCAGGGAATTTTACACAATCATTCCCCATGTTTTTGGTGATAAAAGCATGCGTAAGTTATTTTGATTAATAGACCTTAAATCAAATTTATCCTCGTCGTCCAGTAGTCCCTTGCTCCAAGTTTTAAATTTTAAAGAATTGCAAGGTTTGCAATTGTATTACTCTTTTCGTCCCTTCAAGTATGCTAGTAAGGGATTATATGTAGTATTCTGAAGTCTCTACATTCTACTTGCAAACTATATCTGATTTCACACAATGTTACTTTGTAAGCAAAAACATTGCAACTGTTGCGACATTCCTTGTGATATACACAGTTACACATGTATTTGTAAGTCGGCTGAATGGTTATTTTGTTGGCCCAGATCCTAAGCATTCCCTCCAAAGCAAATGCACCTGAAGTTTTTGTGTCTTTCATATTAGAAACTTCCTACTTTATACTTTCACTGCTCTACAACTTCCAACTCATTTGATATTATGTTAATTTCCAGGTCAATTTATCATTGACACGCGTGAAAAATTGAGAAGCAAATTGGAAATGGTAAGTTTTAGATTTTTATTTGTGACAATCGATTTTTTGTGTAACTAGGATTTTAGAAAATCGTTTTGTAAGACCTTATCTTATATACAAGAAAGACTAGCCCATTAATTGTAGGACCAATAAAATTGCTTAATAAAATAATTTTCTTTTTTTAAATGTAATATTTTAAATTGATAACATGCATATTTAATTTGAGTATGGTAGTATTCATTGTAAGATATCGAGTTATCAAAATAAAATCAAGAATTTTATATGTTAAGGAGTTAAGTTTGGGTTTTTTCTTCTTTTTGGGCTTCCCTATAATATAGGACACTTGTTGATTTAACTACGCATTTGTGTCTTCTTGTTTTCTCTCCGGGGAGGGAGGGGGGATTGTGGGGTAGTAGGGCAATGTGATTTTGAGGGGAAGCAAAGATCTAAGAAGCCTGAGACAGAGTGATTGAGAACATTTTGTGAAAACATCATGTTTTTTCCCCTGTATTTTTCGAACCTATAGTGTTCGACTCCTCTCTATTTAGATTTTATCTCTTCCATTCCTTTCTTTCACTTTCTCTTTTGGCTTTGTTTACTCTTTTTTTACCTCTTCTATGTACTTCAAACTTGTTCTACCACCTCATATTTTGAGACTTGGCTTTCTTGTTGTTTGCATATTATCTGTTATGAAGTTCTATTAGTTTAGTAGACGACTGTCATGACACTGCTCTCGTTGATTACCTAGGTTGAATCACTAGGTGAGATTGAGAATGCATCAAAATTGTTAAGCAGGTGTGCAGGACGACAGGTTAGTTGTTGTGATCATTGCTGGGCTATTTTTCTGAAAACCGAGAATTTCCCTCTCATGTGGACACACAAGAGTTACTCCGGATTTTTTATGTGTTTGTAGGTAGATGTTATGTTTGCCCAATATCAGTTACTTCGTTGTACATTGGCTCCAGTTGGAGCTACATCAAGGGAATACGAAATGGTACGTAGTTATTGCTTGGTGTCCTGTATGACGTATGAGTGATGAAAACTTGAAATTATTGATTGGCTGACCTTCTTATGTCAGATTGAAAATTATATGAAGAATACGGCATTACAGACAAAGCCGAAAATTGTTCAGATATTTAGGGTGTCAAAGGAGGGAGAGAATAAGCGTCTCAAAAAGGTATCACGGACTTGAGCATTTGTTACTTTTTTTGAATTAGTATCTTTGTTTTAGGAAATTCTCAAGGGCTATTTTAAACTTTAGTCAAACAGTTTATTTGAGATTCATACATATAGAAAATGTGAAACCTACTGTTGAGAATTCATACATATTTTGTGAGACTGTTACTTGAGAATTTGTGTTTTAATCAATCGTACATGCTCACACTTTTCTGGCAGTATGCTCATGTAAAGAATAGAATGATGTTGTGGCATGGTTCTCGACTAACAAATTGGTTGGGCATATTATCTCAAGGTAAATATAAAAGATTCCATAGGAGTAAGCTTTCACTTTTTTCTGGATCTCAGAACTTATGGTTCCGTATTGACGTCCCATATACAGGGTTGCGCATCGCTCCAAAAGAAGTTCCCTTGTCAGGCGCTTCATTTGGTAGAGGTCTCTATTTTGCTGACATGTTTGACAAGAGTGCAATGTACTGCTACCCACGTACCGCAACAACACGGCCAGGAGATCCTAGTTCTGTTGCGAGTGCTGGAACTGCAATTTTACTTTTATGTGAGGTATTAATAAATAGTTTTAGTAATTTATTTATGTATGTATACATCGTCTATCTTATTTATTTAGTTCTACTTGATTGGGGTGGCCAACATACAATGGTTACTACTCTTAAAAAGCCGTAAAATACAAATAGCTTCTACTTGATTGGGGTGGCCAACATACAATTGGCCCTGTTCTTTTGGGCTGAAACGAGCTGAATTAAATTAAGGGTGTGTTTGGTTTGAGAGATTTGGAGGGAAAAGAAAGGGAGGGAGAGTAGGTGATTTAAAATCACTTGTTTGGATAGGAAATGGAGGGGGGAGAGTAGGTGATTTAAAATCACTTGTTTGGATAGGATCCATTTTCCCTCTTCAAGCCTAATTAAAATCTCTCCATAATAGGAGAGATTTGGAGGAAAAACGTATCCAAACAACCATACTCTATTCCCCCCTCCCCTTCTCTTCTCTTCTTTCCCCTACCCTCCTTCCCCCTCCCCTCCCTTTCCCTCCACTTTTGCTATCCAAACACACCCTAATTGGAGGTGAACTTAATTGAACTAAATTGAGTGGAACTGAGATGAAGTGAATTTAGTTGAATTAAAAGTTAAGTTTGTGAAGAGATTAACTGAACACAATTGATTGAACATAAATAAAAATTAACGAAATACAACCAAGCAAAATTGAAAGGAGCTGAAATTAAGCCAGAAAGAACAGGGCCTAAACATGGCAAGTGTTATAAGTCCTCCATCTTTCCATTTAGCCTCATTGCGCTAAATGGAAAAGATGCAGGGAGTATCTAATAGCTTCTAATGTACATAACTTTGGAGAAAATGAGTAGACAAAGTTTATGTTCATTGACCAACAAAGTTATAAAGGGAACTATTTAAGAGTAAGTGGGATCGAGTAAGTAAGTTGTGACTTGTGAGTAAAGTCCAAGTTTATGTTTCCATATGGATACTTTCTCTTTGTATCCGAGACTGCCTATACGCTTATGGTGCATTTTTCACTGTTCACGCAGGTGGTTCTGGGTGAAATGCGGGTGCTTCAAGGCGTACAACATTACAGTGGAAATTTTTTAGAGAACCAGCTAAGGTGTTAATTTTTTTTATATTCTTTTTAAGTTATAAGCTAACCGTTTCTCTGAATGGATCAATTTAAAGGGAAAGGGAGAGGAGCAATTTCCGTTATGTGGTTAGAAAATGGTGTTTGAGTAATTTGGAGGGAAGGGAATATGGATCACTCGTTTTCCTTACTAGAAGGGTAATTAAATTCCCTTTAACACGGGGCGATTTGGAGATAAAACGCATACTCCATCCCCTTACCTTCCAAACTCTCTTTCCTCCTTTCCCCTTCCCCCCTATTTTCGCATTCAAAAACTTCAGGGCATTAATTTGTATCCCCAATATTAAGTGGCAGAGTCAGAACTCGAACTTAGTTGGCTAAAACATAGGTTGAAATTTTAGGGGGGAAAATAAGTACTGCGCGAAAGTAACTTACCCAGCCAGGAAAGTAGTTTCGCCTAGAAGAAAGAAACCAAGTATCATAGTGTGAATTCTGAAATATTCCGAAATTAACCTAAGATTTGCTTGATATGCATACAAAAAAAAGCGAGAGTCGAGGACTCTAGGATATGTATTCTTGAAATTGTCCTTAATTCATACGGAGTAGTAAATTATAGACCTTATATATACAGTATAATATATATATCTATCTATGTTGGCAGTGTAAAAGCAGTTGGTTCAACAGCACCATCTGAGTACAAGGTGCTAGAAGATGGCGTTATTTTTCCCACGGGAAAGGCAGTTACAGCAGTTACAGCGCCTAAGGTTTATCAAAGCCGCTAGTTCCCCATTTTAAGCTTAAAACTTCTACTCTAATCCAATTGTGTTTTTTTTGTTTATCGGTAATCCTCCTGACGTTGCTGTTCGTTTGTGTTAATCGTGAACAGAAGGGTGCCACCAAGGGTGCCAACACGGGTGCCATTGCTGCTACAAGATTTTATAACGAGTATGTAGTGTACAAGGAAGATCAAGTGAGGATGCGTTATGTTGTTCAGGTTAATTACCACAACCCGGGATACTAAGATAGGGAAGGCTATCGACAAACGACAATGGGTGCTACCGTGCTACTACAAATGTACCGAGACACTTCCCTGGACATCCCGACATCCCAGTGATGTTTTTTTTGTATAGCTTCTAAACATCCCGTTGATGGTTTTTTCTGTGCAGCTTCTGTCTTCGTGGTTTCGCGTTGAATTGTCTCCATTGTTACTCCTCGACTTATTGCATGGCGCGTTAATTTCTAGATTTGTATTATATTAGATTTAACTAGATAGTTAAGTTATGGGTTAGGTTCGAATAAAATTATGTTTATGATATTAACTGCTGATGCAGTCTATTAGTATTACTTTACTTGATCGAATTTTAGTTATCCCGTCTTTAATTATGGTTTTTTTGTCTTAATATTGTAATGGAGAAAAAGTAATGAAGACGACTCGTTACAAAGTCCAAATATATACTTGGGTGTAAGCATGATGCATGAATACATGTGCATGCGCCAGTCACTCCAATAGTATGATTAAACTAAAAATCAAACATCGAGAAGACGACTTGTATAAGAATTTGTGGACTTATAAACGTCTCATAAGCCACTTTCCACTTACTTTTTCAGTTACCCTCTCACTTGCATTTTTTAATTCAAAGAATACAAATTTGTGACGAAAAATATCCGCTACGGAGAGAATTTGTGTCGCAACAGTTATTGTACTTTTAATTGATAGTTATTGATAATAACAACTTATTAGTTGTGTTGCCCCTTCTAGTCAAGGAGAGCCCTTTGCCCTCTTCCACACCCTAACTAGTTTAATTAAGATGTTTGTGACTCACAAAAATGTCCGTAAATAATGTATCATCCGTCCTTAAAATCAGTAAGTCTTACTTAAGATAGAATATTCAATTTAAATTACAAAACCTGTCATACAATCACATGGTAGAATTAAAGAAAAACTTTTGACAATTTACAGCCAACTTGTCATCTAACTTGATATGTATCTGACGGTCTTAAATTTAAGACGAATAATATTTATTTTAAATAAAAAATTGCTTAAAACGAATAAGACTAATTACGTCACATAAAACGCTAAAAAAAATATCATCCCACAATATTCTCAAAAAAAATACCTAAAAAATACGGAGTAACTTATACTTTATTCCCACTCCCAAATTATTTTTCACATTTCATTTTTTCATGGACCCATCACATTGATTTTAAATTGACCATTCAAGTTCAAGTTCATTGGTCCAATTCCAAGTGCTCCAAACTTGCAACAATTTAAACTAAATAAATCTTATTATAAACCCCTAAAATTAAAATATCTCACACCATTTTTTAAAAAACTTTTAATTCAAAAGTTTTTATTTACAATAGTACGCAAAGATACAAACCATCCTATAAAAACTAAAAAATTATACTAAAAATAAGAGAATGTATCTCCGTAAATACCGACTACCGTCTTAAATTAATACACTCTTAACTTAAAATTGTTTTAAATTAACACAAGTCAATGAAATCATGCCATTCTAATTGACCAACCCCCACTTTGACACTTAACTATTGTTGTTTGGTCCAACATCCCATGCTCTCTGATTTCAATAAGTCCCTCTTGTACTTGTATACGTGCTTTTGCTTCTGCCGATGACACGGGCTAAATATTACCCACCCATATAAATAGATAAAACAATAATTAAAATGCATAATAAAATTACAAATGACTTGTCTTAATAGGCTGCTAAATTTTAACTTAATGCGCCATAAATTTATGATGCTTATGACAAATGAGTATTTCTACTCTAATTCTCTATGCTCCTATTCGTTGTGCGTCCATCTTGCTTGTGAGTTGTGACCTCTCACAATTCCTTCCACTTGCCCTCTCCACTCATACTCACACTTATAAATTTGCCTCACGTCACAAGCTTACGACGAATTTATCATCTGTTATTTGTTCAACATCAATATACCCTTCTTAAATTCTTACTCATTAGATTCCTAATTTAATTCCTCTAGATCTAAACTTACCCTTTTTTCTCTCTTTACCTCCCACCGCCATTGTTTTTTTTGTTAACCCTTCAAAAACCTAAATTTTACCATAAATTTCGTGATTATTTTTGGTTTTTAATTTGACCCCTTCATCTAATTACACAATTTATTAATAATTTACACAATCCAATTCAATCAATAAATTAATCAAGCTCATTATGATTTTATGAAAAAATTGTAGTGCCATATATATGCTTTTTTAGGCATCTTTTTAGTATAATCCAACTTTTTTCACTACCTACCAAGACCACCATCATATTATAACAAAAAAAAGCATAAAAATTTCATCAAATTTATACAAAGAATTGATCTTTCACCCACCAAACTCTCAAAACCAACAAAAAGTTTTGATCTTTGATTGAAAAAAACCATGATGATCACAAATTTGAAACAACCCACAATTAATTTAACAAGTCCTAATGTTTTTAGGCAAAAATCACAAATACCCACATCAAAATTCACCTCATTTTCCCCAAAAATCAATCAAAAATCAAATCTTTTGATTAAAAAACCCTTATGTTTGTCAAATTTTAATGAAATTAAGGGTTTGGGGTATGGAAATAATGGGTTTTTGATAAAAGAAAGGAAGAAATTATTGACAATATGTGATGCATATGATGCTGCAGATAGATCTCAACCTGTTGAACCTGAAATTGTTGGTGAAAGTGCAAAAAAAGTTAAAATTGGGATTTATTTTGCAACATGGTGGGCTTTAAATGTTGTCTTTAATATTTATAATAAAAAAGTTTTGAATGCATATCCTTATCCATGGTTAACTTCAACTTTGTCACTTGCAATGGGGTCTTTGATCATGTTGGTTTCTTGGGCTACTAGAATTGTTGAAGCTCCTTCTACTGATTTTGATTTTTGGAAAGCTCTTTTCCCTGTAAGTTGAAGAATTTTTAATTTTTAGGTGTTTCTAAGTTCAGCAAATCTATTGTTCGGCCATTTTTCCCGTATTTTTCTGGTAAAATATGACGACTTTTTGATAGACAGTGACCACGTTTTTAGGTTTATGTGTATGTTGATATGGGTAATTTGTAATACTTGCTCCGTCTTAGTCAATAGTTATTGTGGTCGAAATTTTCCTCGTATTACTGTCAATCATTTGTTTACCTTTTAATTAAATTAAAGGTAGTAACTTTTTTATTGTTTCTGACAGTAGGGTATTTTAATTACACAAATTCTCAGTCGGGGAGATATAGTCTCACAAGAGAGACCTATTTTTTTAATTAAAAGACAAATAAATGATCGGGACGAGTGAGTAAACTGTAATTTTGATTGTGAGGAGTTTTGTTCTTGCTTTTAAAGTTGGGGGTAGTTTGAAGAAAGTGGTGAGGTTTTTTTTGTTGTTTCTTTTGGTTATGACATCCAAGTTCATTTGTGAATTTCATCTGCATGTTCTGATTCTAGTTTGTTTTGAATGGGTGAGAACTAAGAAGAGTATGTATTTGTGATTGTTTTTGGCTCATAAATACAATTTGTATGTTCAGAAGATAATTAGCTTTTGTTACTGATATAAGCTCATGATTTTAGAGTTTCGAAATCAGTTTTGTTCATAATGGTTTCTGCTTGCAACACTCTACGATTGGTAGTGTTAGTTGTAGCTTGTAGGCATGGATTGATAGATGAACCATCTCAACCAAAATCGAGAGTGGTTAGTTTGCACAGGCACAGGCTTAGCTCCCCAATACTGGGTGCTAGGTTTCCACGTCGTGAGTTTTGAGGGGTTAGGCTCCCCAATACTGGGTGCTAGGTTTCCGCTTCGTGAATTTTAAGGGGTTTTGAGGTTGTCAGGATTTGACCCCGTGACCGTCGGTCCCACTGGCTCTGATACTGATACCATGATAGATAAACCATCTCAACCAAAACCTTAAGGTGATGGTTGAGGCTCAACTATTATTAATATTCCTATTATGGATAACTTCTTGTTTTAGTTGTCTTATTTTGATCGGTGGATCATGTACGAGATGGTCTCACGTATGAAACCGTCCCGAACCCTTATCTGTCATTATAGCCTTATAGGGTTAATTGGTTTGTCTCACTTGTAAGACCGTCTCATTTCCGAAATTTTTGCCTATTTTCTTATAGGTGGAAAGTGGAGTAGTAGGTCTCATCCTCTTTGTTTGAACTTTTAATATATGTTGGTTGCGGATGTTGAATTCTTCTTTGCAAGTTTGGCACTCTGACAAGAACAGCTTGTTGAAATTGTAGTTGGTTTTGTAATGTTGTTGGGTACACTGGTTTGTTTTCTTGTACAAGTAGAATTATGTCTCTTTCATGTATTCCTCCTGTTTCTGTCTCGGTATCTCTAGTTTGGATTTTATTTGGACCCTGTTTTATTTGTTTTGTTGGCTTTGAAATCTTGGCAGGTTGCTTTGGCACATTCAATTGGACACGTTGCAGCCACGGTTAGCATGTCAAAGGTTGCTGTTTCATTTACGCACATCATCAAGAGCGCTGAGCCTGCTTTCAGCGTGTTAGTCTCGAGATTCTTCTTGGGCGAGTCCTTTTCTCCTGGAGTGTACTTATCACTGCTCCCTATCATTGGAGGTTGCGGACTTGCTGCTGTGACAGAACTGAATTTCAACATGATTGGTAAGGGGAAGCTAAAAGCGTAGGACTGTAGGAGTATCTTTTGCTTGAAGGCTAGTTCTCAATAGCTTAGTCAAACAGTTTTGATGGGATGTAAATAATTCTAGACTTAATGCCGTGATTAAGCTTTTGAAACCCGTTCGCAACAAAACTGCCAGCTCTTTCACATGATACAAAGTATGTAAAATCAAATATGCACCACTCCCTGCTGGCCGTTGTAGCCTCCGTACATTGAAACCCTTTACCCACCATAGGGATGACATCCGCCACTTATGTACACTTATTTTGTTGACATTGGAGCCTTCAAAGCTTTACGAGAACTATGAGATGTTAATCAAGTTGGACATAATCCGTTTGCCTTTCATTTTTTGTTTCACTCCACTTACGTTTCTTTCTTTTCTTTCTTTTTTCTCTTGTTGAGATGAGAGTTCACTCATGACGGTTCCAAAGGATGATTCATGTCAGCCGACCTCAAAACATTTTGGGACTAAGGCTCTGATGTTGTTGTTGTTGTTGTTGTTGTTGTTGGACATAATCCGTTTCCCTAGGCCAAGTGTGGTAGAAGTATAGGAGAAGTATCTAAGCCGGTCTAAATGACCGTTATAGCTTTCAACCTTTTGTTTATCAATAGCTTTTGTTTGAAATTTTGAAGGGTTTCCAATTGTTTTTCTCATAACATGTGTAAATTTAATCCCGACCAAATGTTAATAGTTAACTTCTGAATTTCCGTGTATCAGTAGCTCGTGTTTGAAAGTCGGAAGGTTCTTCAATTGTTCTTCTCGTACTGACTTTGTTATCTAATTTTCATTTTAGGTTTTGTGGGTGCCATGATATCAAATTTGGCTTTCGTCTTTCGTAATATATTTTCAAAGAAAGGCATGTCGGGGAAGTCTGTTAGTGGAATGAACTACTACGCTTGTTTGTCCATTCTCTCTCTTGTACTTCTCACGCCGTTTGCAATTGCTGTGGAGGGTCCCCAGATGTGGGCTGCTGGATGGGAGAAGGCTCTTACCGATATTGGCCCCAACTTCATCTGGTAATCATAGGACGTGCTTCTTCGTTTTTCTGTTTGGTTGTGAATTCCACCTCTATCTATTTGATTGTGAGTTCCACCTGTATCAATCATTTTTAGATTTCAACGTTTTTTATAAAAATAGACGAGTCTGACATTGACTCTCAGTTTTCCCCAAGCACAAATTCTCATTTGTGACGGGAATATTTGTCGCAAGTTTGCGACAGGTCAAGTAATACCCATATGGGGTGTATAAAACAAAATCAGAATGACTAGGGAGAAACAAACTCTTTCGTCTTATTCACCCACAAGAATAGTACTTGCCCCGTCACAAGCTTGTCCCAAGCGTCTCTCTCGGATACTTAACAGTCTAGTCTAAGTCACTTGTAGACTACTTGTCAGGACTGAACCGTTAAAATTTTAGAGACTACGCGCAACATTGGTAGTTATCTTAAACATTACTGCCTCATCTCATCAGTATTATCGGAATTTTTGTCACACGACTTTCATTGTAAGAGTACGTTTAATAGCTACTAACGTATCAGCAGTCGTACCTCCTAAAACATACATTTTTGTTAGCTCCAAGATTTTCGTGGTGCACATCCTATGACGGAAATATTTATTGGTTAAATTTTCGAAGGTTTTTCACTAGTGAACTAATTATCTGTACTGTTGCAGGTGGCTAGTAGCTCAAAGTGTGTTCTATCACCTGTACAACCAAGTCTCATACATGTCGCTGGATGAAATCTCGCCTTTGACATTTAGCATTGGGAATACCATGAAGCGTATATCCGTCATTGTCTCTTCAATCATCATTTTCCGGACACCTGTCCAACCTGTCAATGCACTTGGAGCTGCTATTGCTGTTTTGGGAACCTTCTTGTATTCTCAGGTATGTACCATTGTACCAAAGCTCTTTGTCAGAGATATGGTTTTGATGCCTTCATCGTTAAATATGTGATGCTTCCTTTGGTCTTTCCATGATGACGTGAAAACCAATTTTATCTTTTGTTTACTGTACTATACTCCGTATAACGCATGTTTCGTGGTGATGTGTTTTACCTGAGAAGGTATATTGTTTACCAATGATACGGTACATTACAAACAGATGGTGGTTAAAAATTAGGAGCCAAAAAATGAACTCCATGCCGTGAATGGAGGCCGTGCTATTTAGGCTCAAAACTAGCCCAACCTAGCTGTCATGATCACTTCGTAGACGTCTTCAGATATAGGAAGGGCTGTATGTGTAATGTGCATCGCCCGCGCTTTGCCATTAAAATGCCAAAACTACCTCTCACGCTTTCAAACTATTCAACTCTCTCCTCACTCTTCTTCAAATCCTCTTTCCTCTTAAACAAAAAACCAGAACACTAACACCAAAAAGTTGATTGTAAAGCGAAGTAGTTCAGAAGAATTTGGTGAGAATGGAATTGATTACTGACAAGGTTATGATTAGATGAGTTTTTAATAATGGTGATGTGCGTTTGAGTAATGACTAATGAGACGCAAGTGGAAGGGGCTGGTAATGTTGTGGTAAACTCTACACTTTAGGATCCCGAAAAAGCGTTGAGACAATATATCTACACTGAAATATGCATTTATATTTAGCCTTGGGATACGCTATGTTACTCAGATTCGTTTACTCAGATTCGTTTAGAAGTATCCTACACGGGTACGTGTCCAAGTGTCGGACTCGGCTATTTTTGTGAAAAATAAGCATATTTTGGTTTAAAATGAGGCGACCAAGTGTCATACCCGTGTCCGAGTGTCGAGTGTCGAATGTCGAGTGTCGGACACCGGTATGCGAGGGAATTAGAAGAGTCGGAGTAACATAGGGAATACGGGAGGGCACACCGGGAAATTATGGCATACCCAAAATTGTCATATTGTCCGATCCTTCTCATATTGTCCTATCGTTATATGGCATACCCAAAATTGTCACGTTAGTTGAACTTAGGGAATAGGGAATATAGCTTTGAGTTACGGATCAGAAATTCCATTGCTAGCCTAGTCAGTTTATCGTGCAGAGTGATAGATGAACCATCTCAACCAAAACATTAAGGTGATGGTTGAGGCCCAATGGTTATTAATATTCCTAATACGCTCCCTCACTCGAATGCCCATTGGGCTTGAAGATGGTTAGTTTGCACGGCCCCCCATACCGTGTGCGGGTTTTCACTTCGTGAGTTTTCGAGGGGTTTTGAGGTTGTCTGGATTCGAACCCGTGACCTTTCTGGCTCTGATACCATGGCTCTGATACCATGATAGATGAACCATCTTAACCAAAACCTTAAGGTGATGGTTGAGGCCCAACTGTTATTAATGTTATTAATATTCCTAATACAGAGTTGCATACAGCATGCACCAACAGGAAATAAATAATTTGCGGAAAATAAAAATCTATTGCACAGAAGAGCCATATATCTTTTTGATTCGTTATGTAAACCGTAGCTTTTGTGATTCTTTACTCGACAAGTATAAGAAAAATGTTACCTGCGCCTCAGAGGGGTCGGTATAGCAACCTCTGGCCAGTGTTAGAAGTAGTTTCGGGATGATGCAGAACGGAAAATTGCGTCCAGAACTGCATTGATGGACGGAAAGCAATGAGCTCGTCTTTCCAACATTATTGACATATATCAACTCCGACTCTTATCCAAAAATGTTAAATTTCGGAGAAGGTTGTAATTACCATGCAACTTCTGCAGCGGTGTTACAGTTCCGATTCTAACCATTGACTTGTGTGGATTCCGACAGGCAAAGAGATGAGAAGTCGCAACTCAGAGAGCTTGTTTTATCGAGTATCAAAAGCAAAGAGGTGGCGGAGGCTTTGAAAGATGGGGATTTATCTGCATCATCATCTTCAAGTATTTGAGGCCACTAGATTTTGATAAGGTTGGACAAGCATGGCGGAATATCGCAGTGTAGATATATAATAGCTCGTTCGGAGTTTTCTATAATAATGACGGTACCAGGAAAACAACACATTGTCCTTGCATGAGGACCATGTAGATGTTTTTATCCCTATTTTGCTACCATATCACATTTCGAATAAGACAGAATTCCGAAAACTGTATTTTTTCTTTTTTGGGTGTATACGGTAGGAATATCAATAACATTGTTGTTATTTACTCGTAATTTTCTTAGTAATTCGGTCTGTAATGTTTGTAATTTCAAGTATGAGTGAAAGAAAATGTTCATGTTCCGAAATAAGGAAGTCGATGTTTGAACCTATTGGTGTTGAACGGTCCACAGTTAGTGTCCTCGCACAATGCAGCGTTTAATTTGAAACGATGCTACTGCTATTCCGTCATCCTGCACTATTTGCAGACAATCCTCCTTCCGTAGCAAGATAGGCCGTCACAAGTAGGACTGTTAATGAGACGAGATAAGACCGCTCGCGAGTAACTCGAAATCGGCTCAGTCAAAGTTCGGTCAAAACTCGGCTCGTGTGAGCTCGACTCGAGAGCTTAACGAGTCAAGCTGAGCAAAAACTGACTCGACTCGAAAAGCTCGTGTTTTGGTAATCGAGCCCAAGCCGAGCAACGCCAAGCTCGGACTCAGCTCGGCTCGTTAACACCCCTCGCCGCAAAGCAGTGCGGGTAGGTAGGTAAAAGTGGATTAGGTCGGAAGGATATGCCCACAAAGACGAAGACAATGGGTTGTATTGCGTTGTTGGCCATGGTTCGACAGCTTTGTTTTTCAGACACGGTTGTGTGATGTCGAACTGTCAACTGTCAACTATGAGCGTTGATGACGATGGTTATTCCTAACAAGATACGTTCTAAAATTACATGCGCGAAAATGATAATTTACAACCCAAAACTTCCTAATCGGGTTGGTGTCGTTCCTTCTGCAGTTGGTCAGCATGCGAACAGTATTACCATTACCCACAGAGACGGCAAAATGATTTCGGTATGAAACAAAACAAATGTGCTGATTTCTTTTTCTTATTCGGCCGGAAAAAAAAAAAACAAAAAGTTCCTTTTACAATTGAAATCAGCACAGTAAATTCTATAGGAGAGATACAACATTTGTGTGTTACTCTTATTCTCTTAGGAAAATGTCCTCAGCTCACATCTTCAAATGCTTGATTGCTGTGTGTACATCCTTGTCTCCTCTGCCGCTACAGTTTAAGACGACCTTGGTGCCGTTTGCAAGTGTCGGACAGAGATACTCCAAATGAGCGAGAGCATGAGACGTCTCTAGTGCCGGAATTATACCCTCCAGTCGAGATAATCTCTTGAATGCTGAAACATTCCCAGAAAACCATTACATCGCTATCAAACATGACATGAAAATACAGCAGTCGAACAATAAAGAGAAGACTCTAATTCAATTACGGCCGTCACATTGTTCATACCATATTCCGATATACTCGTATTTAAATCAATCTTTTTCCTTGGGGTTATGTCACCAATGATAACTGGATCAATTCAGGTCACATACATGGGCGGATCCAGTAGGGGGGCCGGTGGGGCAGGTGCCCCCATGAAATTTCCGAAATAAGTTTTTATAAGCATCTATAATAAATAGTAAGTTATCATGGCATAGTTGGTATGGGTGCATAATTTTATCCATGAGGTACAAGGTTCGAATCCTGGTAACATATAAGGATTTTACTTTTTTTTTTTAATTAAAAAATTGTTTGAAATGAGATTTGAACCCATGACTTTTAGGTAACTTACCAAACTAAGTCATTGAACCACTTTGATTTCTTGTTAATTGTAGTAATAAAATGTATTATATTCTAGGAATGAGATATCTTTTTACATATACTTACAATTTAAATTATTTTAGAAAAAAAGCTGAAAAAAGATGTCGACCAATATGTTTTCATTCTTTTACTAATATCATGACTAATTAAGGAAACATCTCCAAAATATAAAAATATTATCTTAGATGTGCTAAGATAACACGTTAAAAAAAATTTGTGCCCCCCAAAAACTAAATTTCTGGGTCCGCCACTGGTCACATACCGAAAAAATTTAAAAAATCAAGAGAGTAATTCCAGGATGAAGTCATCCTAGTTAACAGGAAGTTTACCTTCCAATGCCTCTTCATCAGTGACACTGAAGTATTCAGCACGTCCTAAATCTTTCAGAAAGCTATGTTCCGGTCCAACTCCAGGATAGTCCAAGCTGTAAACCGAAAAGAAATCTCAAAAATAGAGGACTTTAAATCGAACAGCGTAGATAAACATACAATATAAGTTTAAATAACATACCCTGCACTGATAGAGTGAGGTTCTACTATTTGCCCATCATCATCCTGCAACAGATAGCTCATTGCTCCATGCAACACTCCAACCTCTCCTTTAGTCAACGTGGCAGCATGCTTGCCACTATCTAAGCCGAAGCCAGCAGCCTCAACACCAATCAACCTAACGTCTTGGTCCTCCACAAACTCATGGAACAGTCCCATGGCATTTGAACCTCCACCAACACATGCAACCAGCACATCTGGCTTGCCACCCCATTTCTCCAATGCTTGTTTTCTTGTTTCCTTGCCGATCACTGCATGGAAGTCTCTTACCAACATGGGGTAAGGATGTGGGCCAGCAACTGATCCCAATATATAATGGGTAGTCTCTACATTTGTTACCCAATCCCTTATTGCTTCCGAGGTAGCATCCTTCAAAGTTGCAGTGCCAGAATGGACCGCTCTAACCTACATATCAAAAAATAATGTTACGGTTTCAAAGAAACAGATCGAACAGTTATGAATAGTTACCACGTAAGGATGCTAATTCTATCCTTTATGACAAAATATATCGAACTATCCATGAAATGAAGGAATTACATTATTTTAGAAAAATGAATGTATAATGTCACAAGCCCTTAATTATGAGTTGAAGTGCAATGTGAGAAACAAACCTCAGCACCAAGAAGACGCATTCTGAATACATTTAAAGCTTGTCTTTCCATGTCTTGAGCACCCATATAAATAATACATTCCAAACCAAACCTAGCACACACGGTAGCTGTTGCAACTCCATGTTGACCAGCTCCAGTTTCAGCAATGATACGCTTCTTCCCTAATCTCTTGGCGAGTAAAGCTTGACCAATTGCATTGTTGATTTTGTGAGCACCAGTGTGGTTCAAATCTTCCCTCTTTAGGTAAATGTGAGGTCCTTCACCATTCTCATTCTTGTAATGCTCAGTAAGACGTTCAGCAAAGTACAGAGGAGTTTCCCTCCCTACATAGTCCTTAAGGATCGCTGCTAACTCTTCCTGCAACAAAGAAGATTTTACTTCCGCGTCATTAAGAGAAAGTGAGAAACAAAAAGAACTTCCACACTCATTCCATGGACATTCATTCTTTAGGTTTTCTTCAAGACTTCAACAAAGAGAAGCATGAAAATGCCGTGTGATAAAGCAAATAACTAAAAATTCTTCATTGTTAAATGTGAAATGTGACCTTTTGTTTATTTTTTTAACCAAGTTGTTTTCTTTTCTTTCTCACTAAAATAACTCTTAGTGTCGACCATCAGTAAGGAGCTACCACAACCTTTTTGTATGGTGGTAAGTCCAAATTTTTACTCTAATCCTTTATTTTACTCGGTATTTATATACGTTGCATAATTCTCTATACTGCAACAAAGACAAGTTTTTTTCTCATTGTTCGTGAGTTATATGACTTTAATCTCCAAATGACGAAATATGGGAGTTTGGAATTGTTTCATAGTTAGCAGTATGCGAAAGATGTGTGTTCTAGTGGTTCTTCACATGATGATTCATCCCGTCCGGTCTCATACTCCCCTGTCTTAAAGATCCACAGCCCTCCAGCCTCGTGGATGATTATATTTAAGAAACAATAGCATAATAGAGAGTATTTGCACCATATCTTAATTTGTAATCAATCGTTTATGAACTCAAACTTTTAAAATAAAGAATCAACCTTTTCGTTGAAAATGTATTTTTTTGCCCCGCCACTTCTCGAGAATTATCCTTGTATTAAGTGGGGAATCTGTGAAGATTTATTTAATTTTGTGGATTACAATCTTAGGAGATTTCTACTACGAATTAGACCGTTTTTATGATTTTTTTCCTTTTAAACCAATATGGGAGATTTATTTCAATAATAGGTTTGATTATTTACCTTTTTTGTGTCATGTAGGAATTCATTTCTAAAAATGATATTGTTCATTTTTTAAAATAAAAATTCCCAAAACAGTTGAGTGATTACAGGACAAAATCAAGTTCCATACTCTAGTTACTTCAACAACCATGAATTTCACTCACAAAAACACCCACAATCAGAAAATCTCGAATCTCTAAGACGGCCTTATACAAGTTTATTGCAAAACGGGGTATTTGCCTAACATTTACCCCCTAATAGAGTTGTCTTTGGATCCGTTTTACATTATGTTAGTGTAAAACCGTCTCACACCAGACTAACAAATGCATGATAGCAATAAGCAGAAATGTAAACAATCTAAACACACAATTTAAAAATCATATCAATGAAGCAAAATTGGAATATCAATCAGAATGAAGAGCAATAAGCAGAAATGTAAACAATTCAAACAGATTAAAAATCATATCAATGAAGAAAAATTGGAAATTTAATCAGAAGTAATAGCAATAATCAGAAATGTAAACAATTCAAACAGACAATTTAAAAATCATATCAATGAAGAAAAATTGGAACTTTAATCAGAATTAATAGCAATAATCAGAAATGTAAGCAATTCAAACAGACAATTGAAAAATCATATCAGTGAATAAAAATTGGAACTTTAATCAGAATTAATAGCAATAAGCAAAAATGTAAACAATCAAAACAAACAATTTAGGATGAAAAATTAGAATTTCAATCAGAATGAATAGCAATAAGCAGAAATGTAAACAATCAAAACAAACAATTTAAAAAACGATTCAATGAATAAAAATTGGAACTTCAATCACAAAAACAAACAATTGTAAAAATGTCAAGCAAACCTAAAAATCAATACCAAATAAGCAGAAATACAATTCAACCAACCAATTAAATAAATTAATTAAATCAACGAAAATATTGAAACTTTGATACTTCCAGCAGATTCAACAACTACCAATTTCATTAACAAAAACACCAACAATAAAAAAAACCCTAAAATGCAGAAAAATAAGCAATCAAACCAATAAAAGGGGGATAAACAAACCTGAAACTCAGAGTCATTAGATAAAGCACGAAATGCAGATTCAAGTTCAGAAAGAGCAAACATTAGGGTTTCGGGCACATACTTCCCCCCAAATTTCCCAAACCTCCCAAAAGAATCAGGACGTTGAACAACATTCAAACTATCAGCAATATTCGAAACGGCGGAAAGGGTATCTGGCGCCATAACGCGGGAAACAGACAACCTTGAATTGTGGGAACTGGGAAATTTGACAAAATTGGGGGAAAGTTTAGGGTTTGTAGAGGTTTTGAGGGTGGTCAATGCGGCGGTTGTGGTGGCGGTTGGTGTAGTCAATGCCATGTGAGTAAAGTAATGATTGGGATTTATTATATTGACAAAAATGAAGGACTAATAATATTTTGATTTGATTTGGTGAGGCTGAGGAGGGAAATTATTGTTTTATTATGAGATATAAAAAGGTGTAACGTTGTTGTTGTTGTGGACTTGTGGTGGTCAATTTGTGTGAGCCTACGTTTTATTCTACTTTTGTGTGCGGTCTACGATCACTGACCAATTAGCGGATTATACAACCACATATATATATTTTCTTCGTTTGAATATTCACGGTATGTTTCTATTTTGTACCTATTTATAAGTGAACATTTAATTTTTAAATTTTTTCCTAATACGTAAGAAAAAATATATTCATATGGGGTCTTGTTTAATTCGTGTTTATGAGTACATTGAAAATATATAATTTTTATAATTTTTGCAAATACGTAGCTAAAGATATTTATCACGTAAAACGTGCGTTGACAAACGTGAAAAAGCAACCTGCAGTGTGGATTCGAACGAAGGAAGTATATATCTGGTAGTAAAGATTTCAAGTTCTATAACAAAGAATTTGAGCTTATACACATATTTTACGAGTTTTATTGAAAAGAACATGAACGCCTTTATAAAAAAATTGTAAATCAAAACATTATATTTAAACTCAAAAAAATATAAATAACCCCTAAGATTTTATTTTTAAAACTAAAAAATTATTAGTAAGTCTTGTTTGCGACGGGTCATTATTTGTGACGGATATTTTGTGAGATAAAATGGATATAAAATGAGTTAGTGGAGAAAGGGGACCACATGAATAGTGTTGCAGAGAGAGAAAAAGTGGGTATTTTGTGAGTGAAAATGGTATCCGTCGCTAGGGCTGTAAATGATCTGAGCCGGCTCGTAGAGCCCTCGGAATCAGCTCGGTCAAAGCTCGGCTCGAAATCGGTCAAAACTAATTCCAAGCCGATTCTGAGTCGGGGTGGACCAAATCCGAGCCGATTCCGAGCTTAGTAGAGCTCGAAATCGGAAGTTCGGTTAGGCTCGTTTTATCTATTATTTTTAGTTATTTTGTCATTTTTTAATTTTTTTTGTTCCTAATAAAAATGTCATTTTAACATTTATAATCATATGTTTCTTATATACGATAAGTATTTTATATTTGCATTTGAATTAAAGTATATTTATTTTTATTTTGACTTACAAGTCCGAGAAAGTAAAGAAAAAAATTATTTAACCGAGCTCGAATAGAGCTCGAGTTGAGCTCGAGCCTAATCTGAGCTGATTCGGAGCTTTGATTTTTTAAGCTCGGATAATTCCGAGCCGATTCCGAGCTCAAGCTCAAGCTTCTGAGCCGATTCCAAGCCCACCCGTGCTCGAACTCAAATCGGCTCGGTTACACCCCTATCCGTCGCAAGCTTGCGACGGATAGTGCCGTTGCAAATAAGAATTTGTGAAAAATTATAGTGCAAGAAAAAATTGTTTAAAGCTCAAAAAATGCATAAAAGATCAATTAGATTTGCATTAGATGTACGATACTCATATATATCTGGTCTGAATGTATAGTCATATTTATGATCAGTGATGGATTTAGGTATTATTTTTTGGAATGAAATCGTCTGAACTAAATTAATGAAATGAATTGAACTGAATTGAAATAAGTGTTAACTTGTAAAGGAGGAGTTGAACTGAACCAAATTGAACTGGGTTAAACTAAGCTGAATTGAATTGAGTTAAACTAAACTGAATTGAATTGAACTGAATGAAACTGAAATAAACTAAATCACTATAAACTTGAGAGAGACGGTTTTTTAATAAATTATTGAGAGTCGTTCCTTTGTACCCTTTTATTTTTCTTTCGTGACCTTTTATTATTGATCGTAGCATAGTAATTTCGTACTTATTTACCTAATAAATATATTTATTTTGATCTTTAATAATGACTTGTACTTATTATATTAGTTTTAGTACCATTTTTTTTAAAGTTAACCCATTATAAATTTACGACGAATATTACCGCCACAAACGAGAACTACTCGTCAGCCGGTGACATTTATGTATATTGTTAGAAATGGTATGTAATAAAACGATTATGTGCAATGTGCCAATTATGTGAATGGTAGTTACACGTGTGACGTGTTCATCGTCTACCTACCTTTGCATTTGAGCATTGTAAATTGTAATCGACAGAATCTTGACGGTAATCTTAATATACACAAATTCTCATTGTAGACGCACTATATCCGTCACAATAAGAAGACGGGCCCAATTAGTGTGGTATTCGTTGCAAAACGGATAATTGGGTGGGTTGAAATATTATTTTTTTAATAAGAACATGTGATACCTACCTACCCTACCTTTAGCACTCTTTTCAAGTACACATACATGTCATACAATACACTAAACAAAACAAAAGTTTAACAAATTTTGAAGAAAGTTGCAGAGCTAAAAGAAGGTAAAAGCAAAAATTTATCAAATCAAAAAGAAAAAGCTGAACAAAGATTTGAGGAAAATTTCCTCTACAATTCCAGAGAAAATTGGCGCAAACTTGTTCATCTTCAAACATTTGTTCATCCTCAAACATTTGTTCATCCTCAAAATTTCTTCATCAACACCATTTTGATATGTTAGAAAAACTAACAATCATCATATCTTCAAATAAAGCAAACTGATTTCAACCCGATTCTCCAAAATAAAGATAACAATGTCAGCGGAAACGGGTTCTTTAACCTCGGAGACGGTCGTAGAGGATGTTGTCCCTGTTTTAGAGAAGCATGACGTTGAGATTTGTGATGGTACCGATGAAGAATTTCTTACGATATTGATGAATAAAGGTATACTCTTTGGCTATCTAAACATTACTCGTTACTTTTCGACAACTGAGCTTCAGAAGTAAACTTTTCGACAACTGAGCTTCATATGTAACCATAATTAAAGTAAACTTTGACCTCACATTTTGATACAGATGTAACTACGGAATGTCACCATTGCAGTGGTATTTTGTAACCATATTTAAAGACATTCTGTTGCAACATCCAACTTTAGCTACAAATGTTTCCACATTGATAATGTAATGTTACCAAGACATGCCTACGGATGTCACCACATAAAGTTATTTTGTTTCGTATTCATTTGTTGTAGGTACTGATTTCTCTGGTTCTCTAATTGGAATCAAAGCTTCTAAGTGGGAGCACATTTTTGCTTTGTATAAAAAGCATTCGCAAAACATCGGATTTAGTGTGAAGAAATCAACTTCTCGTAGGGCAAATACTGAAGATAGCCCGTTCATAGATAGATACTTTCGGTGTTCCTGCGAAGGAAAACATGGCAACAATAACAGGCGTGGTTTGCCACGCTTCTCTGAAGTTCATGGCAGTGTGAGAAATGTTGCGGTTACTCGATGTGAGTGTGGTGCCTTTGTTAGGACGGTGGTGAATAATGATCATGTGTGGGAGGTAGTACAACATGTGGTTGAACATAATCACCCTTTAACGCCGCCGCAATGGCAGCATCATCATAGGTCTGAGCGTAAGATTACCGCAGCGGAGGGTGAGTTAATCATGGCAATGACTGAAGCACACGTCCCCCCATCGGTGCAGTTCAGTGTTGCTGCTGCCGCTGCCGGAGGTGCTGATTTTGTGGGGCATACAAAGCGAGATCACATTAACTATGTGAACAGGCTAAGGATGAAACAAATTGAAGGAGGTGATGCTGCTACATTGATAAACATGTTGACAATGAGGCAGGCGGAGGAGCCGGGTTTCTTTTTCCGTGTTCAATTTAATGATGAAGGAAGATTAAGCAACATATTTTGGCGGGATGCGATGATGAGAGAGGACTACTTATTGTATCGAGATGTTATCATATTTGATACAACCTATCGTACGAATAGGTATAATCTTATATGCGGAGCCTTCGTTGGTATCAACAACCATTGGTCGAATGTTATGTTTGGGTGTGCCTTCCTCTCCAACGAGAGGGAAGACTCATTTGAGTGGTTGTTCAACGTTTTCAATGAATCAATGGGAGAGGAAATTCGGCCCGTGTCTATTTTCACCGACCAAGACCAAGCAATAGCAAACGCCATTGAAAAGGTATTATGTCATCCGCTGTCATCCTTACCTATGCTGGTTGTATACATTTGCAGTATGCTGCCATTTAAGCTATCTATATTTGGCAACATTATATGTTTTAGATGGTAACATTACAATATGTATACCATCTGAAAATATGTTACCATTTAAGATATCTGGATTTGTTCAGATTATAACATTTCATTGATCAAATATTTTGTCACCATGGTTAAATATTTAACCATTTTTTGTCCTCATTGTCACTACTACAGGTTTATCCAACTTCGAGACATAGATTATGTCAGTGGCATATTCAACAAAATGCTATTTCTCATGTCAGTAGTTTCTACACCGGATTCATCCTGTGTGCCGCCAGTGGGCTCCATGCCTGAAGATTCTTCCATCTCCGTTGTCATTTGACGATGCAAACGTGACACCAACTGTTGGTTCCTTTTCGTGGTGTACCATTTCAGGACACGTGCCTGCAAAATATAAAACATAAACACTGACCAATATTAGCTTCCTGAAAAAGTGGTCATTCCCACATCTTTCGGAAATGTAGCTACCATAAGACGAATATGTTGCCTATCTTTTTGACAACAAAGAGGTGACATTCTGCAGAAGAAACGTATGTCATCAACAATAACACAATATGTAACCAACGTACTATGTTTCTGGTTGCATTACCGTGGCCACATATAAATTAAAGTCACCAGGTTACCCTAACGTTATTGCTACAACAATTAATAAAAGTGGTCACATATGTAGAATTAAGAGGTGACATTTCTCAGTTTGGAAGTATGTTACAAGTACAGACACAAAATGTCACCCAATTCTTACTGCGTGTGCATTTATAGACGAAAATTCACTTACGTCTTTGTACTTTGCGCGAAGCTCATCATCGGTAGGGATGTCTTCTGGTAGCTCGAAATACAAACAACGGCCAACATTTTCAATCGTGTTGCCAGCCTCGTTGTCTCCGACACCATCAGCTCGGTAGAAGGACTTCGTCTGATGTAAGGACACTGGGTAAGTAGACAAATCCCACACCCCGATCCCGAAGCCCTGATATGTGCTGTATGCGCAGCATTCCTCCCTTATCCGCTCCTTCAAGAGAAATGGCAAGTCATTAGTACCCACAATAAATGTTACCCTGTCACTGACACATAAAGTGACCATCGTATATCATATTTACCACAAACAAAATAATCAATTTAAAGTCATACAGTAGGATGGCAATCACACCTTCAAGAGGTCGTTGGTCCAATGTTTTATCAACGGTAGACTGCGTGGTGCTGGCTCACCCCTCCATACTAAACGGTGGAAGTACAACACTTGGAAGAACATAAGGCACCCTCCCATGCTCTTGCTCGAGTGGTTCTTCCAAGAGTTGACAGCTTTGTCGAACCGCTCAAGGACATAAGAGCACCAGTCCATGAGGGGAATAGCATCAACGTCCTGCACAGCTCCAATCAACCTAATGTCCACACGGTTGTGTACCGTTGGAGCCAAGAACGACCCCATTGCAAACACCACAAATAACTTCTTAAACTCCGGTCCTCCTCCAACCAGCTTCAGCATCTCCATTTTCACATTTTCCAATGAAATGTCTTTCTGTTTGCTTGACCCTGAAATGTCTTTCTTTTTGTTTGACCCATACTTCTTTCTCCAACTTTCCACTAACTGCTTATCATCTGCCACCGTGGGAACAATGCTACCACAAGCCGGCAACATAAAAACATCATAAACGTCATGTTTACTAATTGCAAAATGCACATGCCTATTGAACAAGAAAAGGCGTGTAATAGTATCGTAACGCTCCAACAACCAATCGATGAATGTATGAATGAATATGGAAGCTTTTAGTTCCAATAGGCCTCCAAACCCAATCTCTTCAACATCTTTCCTTTGAGCACTTGATAAGTGTTCAACCACAAACTGTAGGGCTGCTGGTGACCCATGCCCCTCCACCTCCTTCATTTTTCTACAAAAGAAAACGATGAAACAATATGTTAGTAAAAAAAATTAAAGAGTGGTTACATTTAACATTTAACATGGTTACACTATATATTATATCAACAAATGCATAAAATCTCAGCAACAATATTAGCTACAAAATTCAAGAAGTTATATGTCATTATTACAAATATAAAATGTTACCACTACATACTGCAAAATGTCACCCTGTTACTTCAATGTAAGGCTCAACAAGACACCTATGCATTGGAAACATTTTCAAGTTTGGCAACATGTCACAACTACATACATAAAAAGTTACCACAATAGAATATGTTAAAGTGGTAACATACTACAATGTGGACACAAGTCACCACGTTGACAAATAAATGGTCACTATCATTGGGTCATTTTGCATGATCAATATATACGTTAAATTGGTCACATTTTCATCATGCATATAGGTCACCATTTCAACAACCACAGATTCAGAAAATGTTACCACCCTATACGGCAGAATGTCACCCTGTTACTTAAATAAATGTGACTTACGTTCCTTCTTTCCTCTGCCTTTTCTTAGCCACTTCCTTTTCCGGTGCATTCGCATTCGAGCATTCTCCAACTTCCATCTCCTTTGACTTTCTCTTCAAACTCTTCTCTACTTCCACCTCCTCTGACTTTCTCTTTGTCTTCTCTACTTTCAAAGACTCTGGTTGTTTACCTGCAGGATATAGAGACTAGGTTATGACCATGTACCAAAATGTTACCAACAGGTACAGAACTTGTAACCCTGTAAGGCTACCATTGTTTTTCTGTCTACAAAATATGTTACCAATCCTCATAGCATAAGTGACAATAAGCATAAAACAATGTCACTACTCACATTTAAATCATGTATAGATGCCACACTACGAAATAAATGTTACCATGCTACTAGTGGTCAAAGGTCCACAAATGTCATCAACATTGTTTATAAAATGTTACCCTGTCCAACTACGAAAAATGTTACCAACCTACTAATAGTCGAAGGTAAACAAATGTTACCAACAGGGAGGGAAAATGTAACCCTGTCAGGCTACAATTGTTTATCTGTCTAAAAAAATGTCACCAACATGGTGGCTAAAATGTTACCCTGTTAGTCTACCATTTTTTGCAGTTTTATACTGTTATCAGATCTATAATCTACCATTTTTTTATCTACTTACAAATGTTACCAATCATAACAACACATGTAACCATACGTTTTTCAGCAGGCATCCTTACCATTAACCTTCTCTGCTGGTTCTACCTTACTACTCTTTTTCTTGGAACCAATATGAGCAACCATCCTCACCACCTTCTCCAGTGCGTCTATATGTCAAAACACAAATTGTCACTAGTAAAAGATTAACACAAATGGTATTAACGTACGTATAAAACTGTAGACATTGTACCCTTAAAAGCATCGTCACCCGAACCGGACACATTTTCCTCGTCCTCTTCCTCATTTTCACCCTCTTCGTCTTCCTCCGATCCCTGTTCTTCGTCCTCGGAATCAGCACGCTCTTCTTCAGTAGCCGAACTCGCCTCTTCATCATCATCTGACAAATCTTCATTTCCCTGCTCCTCCGAACTCTCCTCCAACTCCTCGGGCTCATCGACCTCTACGATCGGTTCTGAAAATGTAACTTTAGCTTTCTGTTTTCCTTTATTGTTCTTCACGTCTACATTCAAAAATGGCAACATTATCATCAATCTCGAAATAGCAGCAAACCCTAATATAGAGAGAGAGGACGATTAACATACCTTTCACATTTTTCTTCATTGTTGGTTTCCTTATTACCATGAAATCCAATTTTTTGTTGAATTTGTGTTAAAATTAAGATAATAATAACTGAAAATTAGAGAGATGGAGGATATTTTTTGGGTACAGAAAAGTGGAACTCAAAGGTAGAGAGATGAAGGGTTTTGAAAAGTGAAAAGTGAAAATTGAGAAGAAGAAGACGTATTGGAGAAGCTTCATTATGACAAATTCTGAAAAGTAGAGAGGGTTGTAATTAGTCAAACTGCATGTACTCAGAACTTGGGGAAAGTGCAATTTTTTTAATTTAATAATGTATGAGTAGTCAAATCAATACCAAACCCATATACGTAAATGGTATCAAATATACCCGTCTTCTCCTTGTGACGGATACACTCCGTCACAAGGGAGACTAATTGATATTCTTATCCCAATATTTATGGAGTATTGTCCTGTGAATTGTAATACAAATAATCATACGGATATATTTGTCGCAAGTTTGTGGAGGTTAAACAATATTCATGTGAAAGATAAGACAAAACTAGAGTATTAGGTATAGTGGCAATTGGGTCGCTCGGGTCGGTTATGGGTCGGGTCAAAGCAGGTTGGGTCATATCGGGTTCGGGTTATATCGGGTTAGTGACGGGTTCGGGTCGGCTCGGTTCATGTCGGGTCATCTTCGGGTCGGGTTATCGGCGGGTGGCAATTCGGGTCGGGTCATAAGCGGATCAGGTTATTGACATATATTGATGTATCTTATATATTTAGTTTTAGATGATAATTTTATGTTTAACTAATGAATAGATGTAATAATTGAAGTTTAAGTTAAAATAATTAAGAAGAATTAACAATTTGTCATTTAAACCATTATTAAGTCAGTTCATTATAACGTCATCTATCGGGTTGAGAAATATCGGGTCACAGGCCGGGTCGGTTCGGTTCGAGCCGGGTTCGGGTTGGACAAAATAATGCTGCTATCGGTTAGTGGGTCGATTCGGGTTGGGTCAGTTCGGTTTCGGGTCGCCCAATTCTCGGGTTGTATCGGGTCGGGTTTCGGGCAGGGCGGGTCGGGTTCATCAGATCGGGTCAGCTTTTGCCAGCTCTAGTATTAGGTAGTAGCAAAATATCATGTCTTATCTATCAACATATTGAACATAGATTGTATTTGAACCGTCGCAAACTTGTAAGGATATGCCCGGATGTGTCGCTGGAGTTGTGCGAAGGATGAGGGACGTTTTGGCAGAGGAAAGGGGGCAGAGAGTGTATGTAATACCTGCAATTTTTAATCTTCTGTTTTCCTTGCATTATAAGAGACGGTTATAAATGATATTGTTAACTTTGCTTGAAGGGTAGTTTTAGAACTTCGAGGACGAAGTTCGTTTTAAGGAGGGTAGATTGTAATACCCGTAAAATCCGTCAATAAAATAAAATGAGAAATTTATTGATTAAACAAGTACTGCTTAATAGAGACACGTAAAACCGTCGCATGCATCGTTTTCCGTGCATCGTTTTCCGTCACAAAATCGTTGACCAATGCATGTCTAGACATGTGGACCAATGCATGCCTATACATTTGGCTTATGCATTAGGACACTTGTCTAGACATGCAAAGTCCTATTTTCCTCTTTGTTTCCCCCTTTCCCAAGCCACTTTCAACCCTCCCACCAGATTTCATTCTTCATTTTTCCCCACTCAAACACACAAAAACAACAACAAAAAAAATATATAGAGAGAAGGAGAGGAAAACGTGAGGGAGAAGAAGAAAGAACAAGAGGAGATCTTGCCTAGCACTAAGTAAGCTTACATTTCCATTCAAATCTGATTTTATAACTTTTTAACATGCATTCACATATCACCTAACATCTAAATTTGAACTTATGAATCTACAACCATGCATGCAAAGGATTGAACATAGTAAAAACCGTTATTTTGTCAAAAACGTAGCATGCATGTAGTAGATCTGAAATCACATGTTAAAATGAGTATTTTCAGAAAATAAAAATTTGGGACTTTCCTTAAGTTGTTATAAAAACACTCACCAAAAATTAGGACGATTGCATGCACCATCTGTAAATGAAAAATCAAATACTACAGCATGTTTTCTGTCTAGTCAAAACACTAGATCTCACTTAATGAGTCATAAAACCATATCTACAAGATGAATCAGTATCTAAAATTTTAGTATGTTAAACTACTATGAATGTAGATAATAATGGGACTTGGAATCAACTCGTTTTGATTTGTTAAGAAGGATTTATGATGTAAAACTTTTCATGACTCAGTTTCTGACCATTGTTTTTAAAACGCGTTTTTAGATCTGATAAACCCATTTTTGAGACAACATGCATGGCTAACAATATGTTTTAGACACATAAAATAATCCAATAAAGCTGACCATGCACAAAAATATGACGTTTTGGATTTATTATGATTTTTACAAGTTTCTGTTGTATTCTGGAAAAATGTTTTAATTAGTCTTACTTGCTAAAAGCTTACATTTCCATAAAAGGGTAATTTAGTCATACATAAAAATATAATCAGTGACCCATCTCTTCACATGTTAAATTTTAATGAATTTAAAGTGTAGTAGGCTTTCGTTTCGACGAGTTTCGACATGTTAAGAGTATTTACCACCCCGTAACTTTTTAAGACTCACCTTTGGACCAACTTTGGTAGTCTGTAACTTTGGACCCCTTACACACGTTTTTAGACTCTTACCACCGAGACATTAAAGATGGTAAACTCACTAAGGAACCAAACCCCACTGATCTCACCTCAAAACATTTAGTAACGAAGGAGATATGACGATTTAAAGTTTCTGTTTCAAATCTGTAAAAACCGAGAAAGTATAGTTATCGCATAATTTTCTACAAGTAGCTTAGTAATGGTCGTTCATATAAGTAACTATTATTTTAAATATTATGTAGAGTCGGGATTCATAGAAGAGGCTCTCTAATCTTTAATCGCTCGTAAAGTAAGGGAAACGCTTATCCGTACACTCTTATTAAACCGTTACGATTTGTTACTATCTTGCATGTTGAGACTTTTGGTTATATTGAATTATTTATATTGGTTGGATGTATTTTACAAAATGATTATGGACAAAGATTGGTTTGTTTTGATCTTTTGAAACGGGATTATTTTTAATATGGAAAAGAAGTGCTTTATGATTCTAAAAGTTTTGGGAACCAAAACCGTTTTGCTTTTCTACAAGCTTATTATGAGTTATCAAATTTGAAGGAAATATCTTGGTTATTTTGGAAATGGATTCTCATGTTGGTTTGAAACGGTTTTGGTAGAGGGGTAGGTTGTTCCATAATAAGGGACTTCCTATACAGAGCTTCTGATGGGGGTTAGTTGATCGAGACCCCGTCCTTTTATCTTCCTCTTTGGGGTTGGCCCTTAGAGGGGTGTGCACACTCGGGATTCTAGGACAGTTTATTTAGTACATGATTTGGTGAGCCTCGACTTATCCGGTTTAGGGCGAGTGGATCCTCTTCATACGGCCTCTATCCAAGTATATACCGACGTTGGAAATTGTGGGAAAGAAATGTTTTCTTTGGATTGGAATTATCATGAAAAGTCGGATATGGATTTGAATCTTTTGGAACACTCATGTTGTTCTTAATCATATTAAATTATTTGTTCCCTTTCAATTAACAGTGGCAATTCTTATACTCTGTTTTCAATCTTTCGAAACACTTTTGTTACGCATTATTTTTTTTAAAATGTCTTTTAAGTTATGGTTTCATATTCAGTTTATTCATTATTCGGATTGTTTACCTTACTCAACATTATTGTTGACCCTTTTATTTGTTTTGTCCTTGCTTGGACCTGCGGTGATCACAAATTGTGTGAGCAGATCGTGTGACAGGTACTTGTGGGAATTAGTCGTGGGATGCACGGGAGAGAGCGCTTAAACCTTTCAATCAAAGACAAATGCTTAAATACTTTATCTTTCTTTTGGATCGTTGAACTTTATTTCCGCTTCCGCAAACTTTAAATTTGGTTGTAATCGGATTTTATCCTTCGGATTTTAAATTGCATTAGACAACTACCCATTGTATTTCATGTCTAGGTACTACTACCATATTTGGTTAAATTGTGACACACCCATGATCCGAATTTTACTTGAGAATCATATTTACAAATAAAGAGGATTATGGGGGTGTTACAGTGTATGGGAAGGCGAAGGAGCAGAACACCAGGTCAGATAGACGGAGTGTGCATGAAAGAGACGCGGAGGATGGGTGGCAAAGCTAGCACGAGTAGTCCGTATGTTAAAATAAACGTGGATGCAGGGGTGAAAGTAGGGGACGGTGTGGGTTTGGGGGCTGTCTGCCGTGAGGAGGAGGGGCGGGTTATTTGGGGTATCTCTATTAAAAACACTCAAGAGGGGACACCATTAATGGCAAAAGCTATGACCGTTTTGGAAGGTCTCAAAGAAGCGCACCGCAAGGGCCATAAGTACGTTATATTGGAAAGCGATTGTCTACAAGTCATTTAAGCGTTCAAGGATAGAGCCCACGGAAGGAGTTTATTTCATTTAATTATTTCGGATATTTTATCGGTTTGTATTTCCTTTGATTCTGTTTGTTGGTCTTTCACTAGGAGAGCGAACAATACCGTCGCTCACAGTCTTGCTCATTTTCTTAACTCTGCGCCAGATAGAATTGATTGGGCAAAGGTCTTACCGCCAAGGGCAACTTATGCTGTTACTTTTGATTTAAATTCAATCAAGTAAGTTTCGGCTTTTCCCCTCAAAAAAAAAATTAGTTGAGTCTTTGTATTAGATCATCATAAGTTCTGTTTTAGATGGTTCGAAATAAGAAGGCTGTCGTTATTTTCTTAATATAAATGTAATCATACACTGATAAAATATTATGATTAAAACTGTCGTTTTTTCTAGAAAATTATGGATTTATGATAATATCTTATCAAAAAATAGGAACATTTATCGTAAAATGACTATACTTAAGTTGTGTTATTTTCGGTTGAAAATAATTAGAATTGATTTGAACTGAACTTAATAAAACGAAACATAATATGTAATAATGATTTAGTTGATTCGTTTGGTGTGGTTTGGTTCTTTTTCAAAATTTGTAAACATTTAATTAATCTTTGCAGAAATAGGAAAAATTATACATGTGGTATTTAAGGTTTTACGCTTTTAAAGTTCTACCCCATTTGCATGGGAAAACTTACTTACCATAAACATAAAAACTTACTTACCATAAACATTTCGCTGTAAAGTTTATAAACAATGATATTTTTTTCTCAAAACGAAGCTCCGTAAATGCGATCAATTTGAAAATCATTCTTACCTGTTGAGTATGAACCCAAGAAATAGGATTGGTCAAAAAATGTCGCTTAAAATAACTTTTATCACAAGAGTGTTTTTTTTTGTTTTAAATCAAATACATCAAAAGAATCATTGTGAGATCTCGTGTGCGAGGATTACAGATTACTACCAATTAACCGAAGATTTTCTTCACACTTACGATACAATTTAAAAACGTAAAAATACAAAAGACAATAATATGACGTTTTGTAAGCTTTACTCCTCTTTGTACAAAAAGAACAAAAACAGATAATACATAATTCAGTATGGACTTGATGAAATTGACCCATCCTAATACCCCGACTCGATACCAAAACCAAGAATCCGAGTGATGCGAAAGGATTAGAGTATAGTGAAAATGAATCTGAAACGTGGCCCAAATATTTTGAAGGAACAAAACGTGCCAAGTTGAGATCATTCACGGTTTTGACAAAACTGTCCAAAGCTCCTTATAATCAAAATATCGGTTTGGTAAAACTCATAAACTCATGGTTATTTTATATCACCGAGCTTAAACAAAGCTTGAATTAATTCACATTTATTATAATACACTGATCATTGTCCAAAAATAACTTGATAATAATTAATAATTGATCAAAGAAAATGATCTTAAATCATGTTGATTAGTCCTTCCCCTTTGTGCAAACCCGAAACTAACCCGATTTTAACAACCTAACTCAACCTGACGAGACCCAACCAATACCAACTCGTTGGCCCGTTTGCGAGGTTTCTACTTGTCATATTGATATGTGTGCAAACCCGAAACTAACCCGATTTTAACAACCCAGCCCGACTCGTCTGGAGAAAATGATCTGAATTCATATAGATCTTTGTGCAAACCCGAAACTAACCCGGCCTAACAACCATTCAGACCCGCCCCGTTCTGTTCCCAACCATATTGACCCGTTTGCGAGGTTTCTACATGTCACCCATATTTGGGGTGTGTCCACATTATTTGGATCGGAGCCCCGGAAGTACATGAGTAACATGACCCACTTCTTTGTCTCTTCACACACCTTCGTTCTTCTCTCTTCCCTCACCTTCACTACTTGATTAATGTATACACAAATTATCCATAAACCATAATCTCTTAAATCTCTTAAATATCTGTTAATCCTTCTAAATTTACCCCCTTTATCTCATCATTGTTGGTATGTAATCTGTTCTATTTTTAATCTACCCGATGAACAATACCATGCTTATTTGAATGTTATTTTTGTATTTTTGATGTATTGTTTGCGTAAAGATTCAATCTTTTGCAATGCATTTGTGTTTCAATCATACCCAGATTAATTAATTTGTTATTTATGGAGTATTATTGCATTTGTGATTGATTATCTGTTGCATAAATCAGGTTGTGGTAATTATTGTTTTTGTATATATATGTTCTTGAGGTGAAAAAAAACACATTTTTGATGTCTAATCCTGATTTTTTTTTTGCAGTAATTAGTTTTTAAATATGTTTAATGAAAACCCTTCTGGGGGATTACAGCTTTTTGACATTATTTGAGGATCAGAGTGTGGAAGAGATGGTATTTAGGGTTTAGTAGAGGTTCCTTTGTTTAAATTGATGTGCAGGTCGAAACCGTCTGTTTGAATTTTTCGATTGCATAGGTTATTATTGTATGAGACGGTCTTACTTCTGTTTATAGTATTTGGGGATAAATTTGTGGGAAGGATAGTCTTTAGGGTTTGGTAGAGGTTCCTCAGTTTACATTGATGTGCAGATCGAAACCTTCTTTTGTATTTTGTCTGAGCTGAAACAGCAGATTACTCTTGATTTTGCACAGTGATTATAGTGACTTACTGACTTGTATCACTGTATGAGACGGCCTCGCATATGAGATTAACCCTAACTATTGTGTATTCCTCAGCCCTTATATTATTCTATATGGTTAATGAGTGGGTCTTACATGTAAAACCGTCTCATGTTGCACATGGAGAGCTTAATGTAGTTCGTAGAATAATTGACATAGTTGATATAGCAACTTGTGCTTTGTTAGGAGGACTCTAGTTATCAAGCATGGATCTTGATTCTAAGGGATGATGTAGGTGTGGTGATATCTATGTTTTGGGTTCAGTCTCGAAATTATTAGATTTGCTTATGTTTTGGGCTCATGAATGCCATGTAATGTAATTGATGTTTGGAAGACATATTCCTCTCTTGGGTTCAATTTTATTTGTGTTTGCACTTTTAAGTCCTGTGTATGTTTACAAGTTCATGGTTATATTGTAGTCATGTGTGTGTCTGCAGTTAGCCTCTTTGGTATGTTTACTGTTTACATGTTCATAAATCATAAGATTATTATTATGGTGTCTTCAGATGAGTCCTTCTGTGGTTGGAAAACCTCCGATGGGGCGCCATGGATCCGGGCGATCAATATCTTCAGAGAGAGATCGTAGTTCACCTCCTCGTAGAAGAGAAAGATCTCCTGGTGCAAATTCTCGCCGTAGTCCACCTCGCAAAGATAGATCCCCTGCTCGTCATCAAAGGTCGTATAGGGATAGGGGAGGATCTCCATCTAGGGAGAGGCATTCCGGTCGAGCAAAATCTCCCGCACAAGAATCGCGCTCCCCTGATTCCAGATCTCTGTCACCTAGAACTAAAAGGTTGAGGAGAGCTCAAGCTGAAAAGGAAGTTGATAGAGAAAGGGATCATGACAGAAACCATGGAAAGGGAAACGATAAGCCTAAGCATGACCGAAGTTACAGGGAAAGAGATTCTGAGAAGGAAGTGATTAAGGAAAGAAGGGAGCGGAGGTCAGAGAGAGAAAGTGAAGGCGAAAGACCGAGAGATAGAGACAGAACTGGAGATAGAGAAATAGGGAAAGATAGAGATGGAGATGTAGTGGCTCGTGCATCTTCAAGATCAAAACACAGGCACTCAGAGTCACCTCCTAATCGCCATCAGCATCGCAATCGCCATCATTCTCGATCACCACCACCAGCTTCGCGCTCTAGAGTTCCTCACGAGGTGTCTGGTGATATCCAAACCTTCACTTTGCTTTTGACTCAGAAACTTTTCTTCTTTTTTTGGACGTATATTTTTTTTGTGTTAGGCTGTTAGATTATATATGCTGGCTTTCATTACGTACAACACAACTTTCCCTGACGCTATTTAGCTACTTCTAAACATATTTTTTTTATTCAAAGTTTTGAAACATATTTTCAATGCCCTCATCATGTTATGGTCGAGGGAGCTGTGCTCAGCTTTCTCTTGTGGATTAACCTATTTTCTTACGAGTCTGACGATTGCCAACTTGGTGTAATCGGGTGTTTTTCAAATAAACAGTATTCTTAAAAGAGAAGATCACACAAATCACATTGGCCTATGCTTTGTTATATTGTCCAAATAATATCGTCAGTAGGGTTAAAAAGGAGTTGGAGACTAGGGCTTTGTTGCTGTTTATCTTATAATTATTTTTCAGTTTTTTGTATGACATGTCCTCTACTGTGTCTAATGCTCCTTATGGTATCTAAACTCGAAATGCCATCTGATCTTCATCTCAGGATGATGATTCAAGAGGAGCTGATCACGGGTAAGCATCTCAACTTGGTGTAATGTTGTCTGGTCAATCTCTCTGATAGTTACCTAGCTTACACGCTATTTAGGCTAGCTGAATATCTTCTTCACTTGATTTTCTTACGCCAGCTGGCTGTTAGCCATGCCTGTGAGTCCGAGAATATTCCTCTCTGACAAAAGAACTGACCCCCAGGGTGCATATGTGGAGTTCTTTTTACCAATTGCTAACTAATATGCTTCCGTAGTCTTATTATGTCCGACTTTGTATGTACTTATGTTACCTCCAGTTTTTTATTTGCATTCATTTGATATAAACCCAACATGCTGATTCTGTATACTCTCTTCCGGTGCTTGGAAAATTTGTAATGCACTTTTTTTCAGAAATACTACCAAAAAAAATCTCGTGTATCTCTCTGCTTCTAAGTTTCTAAAAACTTTGGTCATTTTCATTCATTAAAGTAGCTCAAATAAGCAGTATACAAATAAGGCTTAGAAGGTTCCGAAGTTTGTTGGATGTTTTTTTTTGAAAGTTCATTTCTATACTCATGTGTTAGCAATAGGAGTCAAACAGAAGGCTTGCGCAGGTTGCTCACTTAACCTTATTGTCATTTTTTTCACCCTGTTATTTCTTCCTAGCTGAAGATTCAGTAATGAACTGAATTTTTTTTAAGGACATTCAATAAGAAAACATTGCAACTTTTTTCTTTAATGTTGCCGCAATTGTAGCTTGTGGGAGCGCCTTTCAGGCATTGGGTAATATTCCCGTAATTGTAGTTTCTATATTGTCTACAACTCTAATGTTGTGTTTCAGGGTAGTTAACTTTTCCGATTGTATTACTTGTATGAGTTGCACTTGCTTTAGTTTTCTTTTAAATTGTTATCTTTTTCCTTGCTTCTTAGAGATGATGAAAGTGATGCCGTAGCGCAGATGAAAGCAGCTGAACAAGCATTGGAAACTAAGGAAAAGGTGCTAGCCACTTCAAATCCTCCTATATGCTCATGTTTGATTCTTTCAGCACATTTTGTTTGACAGTGTTTCACGTTTATGCTTTTTTCTTGGTTTGATTTTGTCAATGATCCTTTATTTCCTTCACTTACTCGGTTACCATATCACTTTTCTTCTATTTTTTTCTTTACAGGCAAAGCCTTCATTTGAACTATCTGGAAAGCTCGCTGAAGAAACCAATCGAGTTAGAGGTATTTTCCGGCTCTTTTAGTTTTGTAGTCTGGTGCTCCTTTTCTGAGACATTCCTGGAATATTCTCTTGATTCCACATTTTTTGAATAATTCTTCCAAGCCGATGTATGTAAAGGAGTAATGAACTGTCTGAATGACAACATTGTTACCATCTTCAATGCGAATCTCTATCTGAACAGGACTCTGATGCTTCTTGTATCAGAAGATTAGTGTCACAGCAGCTAAAACGATCGTTAGAATATCTAGTGTACTTCCGTAAATCTTGGATGCGCTTGTCATCCTAGGAAGAATTCATCTTTGTGCTTTTGTCAATCGCACTGGGATTAGTTTCGTGTTTTACAACAAGTACTTGAAGTAGTTGAACACAGTCCTCTTCTAAGTTCTAATTTATTGAGATCGTATATGACAGGTGTTACTCTGCTATTCAATGAACCTCCTGATGCTCGTAAACCTGATGTTAGATGGCGGTTGTATGTTTTCAAGGGCGGCGACGTGTTAAATGGTAAGGTTTCTTGTTTTCATTCTCTTTTCATTTCCTTCCTGTCCGACTGTCCGTCACCCCGCGATTTCTCTCCTCCTTTCCTATCCCATCCAAACACGGCCCTTCGTAAGTTCCTTGTATAAATGGGTATGTCATTAATAATCTCGTACTCGACAAGTGATATTAGCTTATTAATATGACGTGTCTAGTTTCTTCTACGGAGTTTACGATAAATAACTGATATTAACCCATATACTGTTTAACAGAACCGCTTTACGTGCATCGTCAGAGTTGTTACCTCTTTGGTAGAGAGAGGAGGGTAGCAGATATCCCTACTGATCACCCCTCTTGTAGCAAGCAACACGCCGTTCTTCAATACCGGTATGTCCAATACTAGCTACTTGATATTCAATATATTTTACGAGAGCCTTTTACGACGATGTATTTTGGCCAGGCAAGTGGAAACCGAACGCCAAGATGGGATGATGTCAATGCAAATAAAGTATGGTTTCTTTGCTTCAGTTTTCGTCCTGCAATTAGCTAATTTGCTACCAAGAACGGTTTTGAACTCGGTTTATTTGCTCACTAACAGTCTTTACCATTTCTAATCAATATAGGCCATACTTGATGGACTTGGGAAGCACAAACAAGACCTTCATTAACGTGAGTAGTTACCGATTATTTCATTTGCAATGTGCATCTCACCTTTTGTATGAACCGAGTTGGAAGATCTAAACGAATGTATTAATTCAGTTTAATAATTATCCGTCTGTTTTCAAGTAAGATGCCGACCTAATGGATTTCGTAGCCACTTTTTTTGGGACCTATTCTTAGAATCTAGTGAAACTTGCGATGGGTGACTTCAAATTTTTTTTGCTCTATCAGCTCACTCTATCAGCTCTTGTGACAGGATGCCGCAATTGAACCTCAGCGTTATTATGAGCTATTTGAGAAGGATACTATAAAATTCGGGAATAGTAGGTAAGACCGTAAGACTTAAACTTCTGTTCGTTTGAATTACCTTTTTTCGTAAATCTGTAATCCCCACTAACGGTTCGCTCCCTTCCATAATTTAGTTTCCGTGTGCCATTGAATTTCTTCTGCTTTTCTTAACTCGTGGATGTCTTGTTTTTGCAGTCGTGAGTATGTGCTTCTACACGAGAACTCTATGAACTGATCTTCCCCGGGTTCCAGTTGGCGCTACCGTTCACATTTGCTTCCTAGGATAGTCGGAATAGAGTCGTAATTCGTGTTTAATCTTATTTTATTCCTTTTTAGTTCCTGGTTCGTAATTCCCCCTATCTTCTGAAATGAGTGGGTTTCCAGAGCTTCTGATGTAATGAGAGTACTGCTCGGATTTTGCCTAGCATGGCGATTTGTCATTTCGTATTATTTAGGCCCTTCTGCACTTGTAATGTTTTGTACAAAGTGGTCGCGACTTGAAGTCATTGCTTTACGGCACTACACCAGACATTGTTCAAATGCTTAAACGAATTGTGCAAATGCTGGAATAGGGCCGCAGGGAGAAAATTGGAGACGGTTTTGGATGAGTCTTCACGGAAACTGGGTTGAGAATTGCATCAAAAGACGGCTACAACGGCCTACAACATGTTGCTAGAAACAAAAGCAATTCAATAAGCGATTTTACTTTATTCCGTCATAATCAATAATCAAATAACATTAAGTGCAGAATCAGTCCAGAATCCAGATACCGTTTCTAAAACTTCATACCGAAAATCATACTAAAACTTCAGAGCTCAGACTATACTCGATAATCTTGATTAATACGTCAAGCAACGATGTAAAAATATAACTCAATCCGATAATTTGATAATAGTTGATTCAAAAATGACCCGAATTCTAAATAAAGAACCCGCTCGAGTCTCGACGCCTCGACCCACCTGACCGGATCTATTGCAAACCCGAAATTATCCCGAACCAACCCGATTTACCCGTTTGCCGAGTCTAGTAACTCTAGTTGTAAATTTCTAAAAAGACACAAAATCAAAACCCTCTGTATAAATTCTCATAAATCTCCCAAATTCACTCTTTCACGTATTAACTCTCAATAACAATCAGAACTCTCAAACAACACCACTGTATACTGTCTCAAGTAAATAATCCCATGTTTTCTTATTAATTTATTTTCTTAATTGCAGTTTGTTTTTCTATAATTTCGTAAAAAGATTGAATCTTTTAGTGAATTTATGTTTAACTGTGTGTTAAATTTGTTGCAGATACGAAAATGGCAGCAACAGGTTTGAAGATTCCTGGTACTGTTTATCCTCAGGTGAATTCATGGAGTTTTTCTGGGTTTAGAGGGAGAAATCCCAGTTTTCAGAAAATGGGCAAATCTTCTTTTTCAGTTTCTGTAGTTATGTCTGCTGAAAATGTGGATAAGTTGGTTGTTCAATCCAAAAATGTTGTGGATAAGTTGGTTGTTCAATCCAAAAATGTTGGAATTCCTGTTATGGTAAGGCTGCGTATATCCGACTCCCCTTGAGGCACTGGGTTATTGTTGTGGTGGTTGTATTTTAGCTTAATACGGGCTTTGTCTTGGTCATTTGTTTATTTTTATATTCTTTGTGAGGGGTATTTTAATCAAAGGTAAACAAATGATTGAGACGGAGGAAGTACATTTTATGGGTTTTTGAGTGTGGTTTGTTATGCATGGTTTACTGGTTAAATTTTGCTGAAATTTGTAATGGCTGTTTTAAGGAGGATTATCAAGGTGCATTACTTATTGATGAATAAAGATTAGGACTTTCCTAGGATTTGGCCATTTGAGGTTTGGGTGAGTGTATCACTGGGCGTTCAGTTCGGAATTCGTTGTAATTGGCGAGTTTTAGTCTGTTTTCCCATAATGCCATCAATCATACATGTTTTAAGAGACGGAAACTATTCGAAATCCAGGTGTCCTGTAGGCTTGTGGCTATACGCCCGTTTGTTTTGTTTTGTTTTATTTTATTAGATAATGGAAATTTTGATGATGATATAAAGAATGAAACATCAATGGAGTTTTAGAGTTTAGGGTAAGTAAGATATCTACAATGTGTCGAGCATCTAGCAAAATCACGAGTTTTTTGAGCTGTCTCTTCGAGTTCTCTTATCCACTATTCTTCTCAATACTTGTCATCTTAGAGACTGGCCCTGTTCTTTTCGGATGAAACGAGCTGAATTGAATAAATTGGAGTAGAGCTTAATTGAACTAAATTGAGTGGAACTAAGGTGGAGTGAATTTAGTTGAATTAAAAGTTTCTTTTGTGAAGAGATTAATTGAAAATAATTGATTGTACGTAAATAAAACTTAACGGAATACAACCAACCAAAATTGAAAGAAGCTGAAATTAAGCCAGAAAGAACAGGGCCTAGTCTGTAGTCGAAACCCTGATGTTCTGGACATGTATCCCAACTTTTTTTACTAGGGCCTGTGGAGCCAGGATTTACATTTCGGGGTAACAGTTTGTTTTTGTAAACGCTGGCACAATAAGGGGATGTGAGTTTCGAGCTTGAAAACTAGCGTGCCTAATGCCTGAATCAAAATCACGATTAGCCAATGCTACTCTTGATGACTAGATTGCCACATAAGTTATGCAACTACAGTTCCTTACATCCCAACCTTTTTTTGCCTTCTCATTGTTGGCCAAACTTGCTTACAGTGTTTGGGATTTGAAATATTATTTGTTACCTCTTGCAATAGTGTAACCATGCCTTTGGCTGGAGACCATACTTGCCAAATTTAACCGTGTCTGTGTCAAATGAAGTCAGGCTGAAGGAGAGGGTGACATTAGAATCTTCTTCTTCAGATTTACTGTTTTAACTGATCTTGTAAATAAATTGCTGTGCACTGGTTCTTGTCAAAAGTAAGCGAGACCCGGGCATTGCTAATTGGGAACCATATTACCGTCCTTGCATCGTCAAAATGAATGCAAATTTGCAAAAGTAGTCTTGTTTGTTTGATCTGATTTTCATTCTCTCAGAAGCTAGCTTCTTGTATGTGTGATAGTTATCTGTTGAGATGAAATTATATCGAGTTTCCATCAAATGCTGGTACTCTATTTGTAGGTCAATAGTTGCATGGGGAAAATGGGGAAGTCGGTTATTGAAGCAGCAACTAATGCAGGACTTCACGTCGTCCCGGTGTCATTTGGGGCAGATGAGGAGAGTGGTCAATCGGTTCAAATAGGCGGTAAAGAAATTCAAGTGCATAGTCAAGCTGAAAGAGAGGACATTCTTGCCGCTACCTATGAAAAATACCCCAATCTGGTTGTGGTGGACTATACCGTGCCAACTGCAGTAAATGGTAACCTTAAAAATCGTTAAAATATATGGAATTCGTTTTACTTCAAAATCGATATGGTGGTAGAGAACTCGAGATGTATTCTCTACCCATCTTTCATTTAACTTCATGCTACATTTTTAATCAAGGGATAAGAAAAAGCTCATTTGCAGGCGGATGTAAATTTACAAAAACGGTAGTTAGGGTTTCACTCCACTTCCGTTTTTTTTCTTTTCTTTCTTTTTTTCTCTTGTTGAGATGAAACACTCATGACGGTTCCAAAGGATGATTCATGTCAGCCGACCCCAAAACATTTTGGGACTAAGGCTCTGATGTTGTTGTTGTTGTTGTTGGTAGTTAGGGTTTTATTGCGTACTGCACCTACAAGTCGGACTGTTAGGAAAATAATAATCGAGTTTAATATTTATAAGTTCATGATTTGCAGATAATGCGGAACTGTATTGCAAAGTCGGGGTGCCCTTTGTGATTGGAACTACTGGTGGAGACAGGGAGAGACTCTATAAGACTGTGGAAGATACGAACAACTATGCCGTTATATCACCTCAAATGGGAAAGCAGGTTGACATTCTTAGGTTTTCTAGCTTTAGCCAGTTCCACATTCCGTTGTGAGTTGTACAGTCTAATCTGAATAATACTGTGTATTTTTTCAAAAGGTTGTCGCATTTTTAGCCGCCATGGAAATCATGTCCGAGCAATTTCCAGGAGCATTTACAGGATATTCCCTACAGGTATTGATTGATACACCATCTATCTACTTCATAATCTTGTGGTTTTTGATGTGATGCAATAATAGCCAAGCATTTCCAACACGGGTTTGTTAAAATGTACCCATCGCTGGTAGGCAATCTGTAAGTTTCACTTTGAACCGTCAAAGAGGTGTATGCTGTATGGTATGCCCTAGGCCTACGGCCGACCCCTTCACCTAAACATTTTAGAAGAAATAAAATTTTGTTCATGCATTCTATAATCTGCAGTTAATATCAATTTGATTGGATACGTTGCATTTTCAGGTCATGGAGTCTCATCAGTCCAACAAAAAGGACGCGTCTGGAACTGCAAAAGCCGTCATCTCATGCTTTCAGAAGCTTGGGGTGAACTTTGATATGGATCAGGTAAATTCACCCCGAGACATCAATGATTACCATAATACGGCCCCTTTGAGGCATTGGAGTAATGTTGTTAATCGTTCCGAGTCCCACTTCTATCTCAAATTCTTAATCATTGTTATACTTTGAAGTTCGAACAGTGAATCTGAGTGACACATGACAGAGAAGATGAACTTGGGAAACGTTATCGTTGATTTCAACTTTACATGCTACTGCTTCATATTTGCACGATTTTGTCAGACTCCTCACAGTTACTACCCTTAAAATGTCTCAGATACAACTAGTAAGGGATCCCCAACAGCAATTAGAGATGGTTGGTGTCCCTGAGGAACACCTTGCCGGTCACGCATTCCATTTGTACCATTTAACATCACCCGATCAATCGTAATCACTGCTCCATATCTGACCTACCGTCTTTCCCCTTTCTTTCTCCAACAACAAAGTTCTAAGTTATTTTTTCATTGCAACCTCTTTTTTCAGGGTATCCTTTGAATTTCAGCATAATGTGTGTGGAAGATCAATATATGCCGAGGGCACTGTTGATGCAGTGCTTTTCTTGGCAAAGAAGGTGAGATCTCCTTTTACTCGGTCTCATATTCTTTTTTCTCAGGCTGCTGTGTTTTGTACCCTTGTTATCACACTGTTCAGCCCTATATTACTCAAACCCCGCTAGAAGTGTCATCCACGTGTGCGCCAAGTGTTGGTTCTGACTAGGTTAATAGAAAAACAGAAAAACCCTCATATTTTTTGCTTCAAATGACGCGTTCAAGTGTCTAACCCAAGTACGCATGAAGAGTTTGAGAAACGTAGTTGCAACATGTGAACACATAGGTATTGACTATGATTATGAACACAGGTGCAAGCGAAGGCAACAAAACGGATCTACAACATGATTGATGTGTTGCGTGAAGGAAACATGCGATAGATTGCTTCAGTTACATGACAGTTTTCTTTGTTTCAATTTCATCGGCTCTTGCCTTCAGAGAATCAACTTAGCTAAACAGAGCTCCAGTTTTGAGTATGGTGACTGCTGAGCATCTCCGAGTACTAGTTATGTTTTTTTTTTTGTGTCGTATTTGGATTTTGTAGAAATTTCAGATATATTAGGCGAAAGCATTATATTTATCAGTTGAGGTGTTAGACTGTTAGTTGCCTCTGTAATCTGAACCTCCTATTTGTAGCTGTACACATTACATTCTGCAATCGTATCTCGTTCTATGAATGAACTCAGCCTAAACAACTCTTTTCTGCAGAAACATCTGTCTGCAGAGCATTAACCCAAACTGAACTCAGCCTAAACAACTCTTTTCTGCAGAAACATCTGTCTGCAGAGCATTAACCCAAACAGAACTCAGCCTAAACAACTCTTTTCTGCAGAAACATCTGTCTGCGGAGCATTAACCCAAACTGAACTCAGCCTAAACAACTCTTTTCTGCAGAAACATCTGTCTGCAGAATATTAACCCAAACTGAACTCAGCCTAAACAACTCTTTTCTGCAGAAACATCTGTCTGCAGAATATTAACCCAAACTGAACTCAGCCTAAACAACTCTTTTCTGCAGAAACATCTGTCTGCAGAGCATTAACCCAAACTGAACTCAGCCTAAACAACTCTTTTCTGCAGAAACATCTGTCTGCAGAATATTAACCCAAACTGAACTCGTACTGACTCAACCGTATTCTAACCTAGCACAAACTGAACCACTTTGAGGCTGGTCTAAGACATACTCCGAAATATTGTGTTTCAGGAAGATGAACATTCATATAACCAATGGAAAAAGTGGAAAACCAAAAACCCGATTCAACATTCATATCCGAAAACTTGATTTCTCTCCTACAAAGGGAACTGGGATTCTTTTTTGTCATATGAATATCACAAAACTCGATTATCTACTGCAAAACAAATGTAACAAAACAGGAGCAAGACTAACAGAAGTCGTCTGATCTAGACTACGCCTCCTGTGCTCGGAAACTGAGGATGAAATCTTTAATCTCGTCATTAGCTCTGTCAAGCGCAGTCCGTCCATCAGGATCCTTGACATCGTACTTAGCTCCGGCTTTGAGTAGCTCCTCAATCTTCGGTTTGTCGCTTTCAGTTGCAGCCAACAGGAGGAGGATATCTACCGGGTGTATGTTCTCATTCAAAAGCGCTTCCATCTTGTCGTACGTCCCTTCGACAGCCAGCATTCCCATGTAATTGAAGTACTGCAAATCCATTCATAAACAGTAAACAGTAAGAAACGGCATCGTTCCGAATCCTGCACATTCTGATATCAGTACATTACCGACTAAACTAGCTGACATTATCTCGACTCAGAAACAAAAGAAGACAAACGAAAACCTGTTCAACATCATCTCTATCGAAATCGTTACGAGACTGACTACCATAAATACCAGCACCTTTAGCATCAACACCATTCTTCCCAAACTTGAACCAACATGTAATTCTTGCACCATTGCTGCTGCGTCCAAGCTTATTGGACTTCAAACCCGACCCATGTAGCGTGTTGGTACAGCCCATAAACCCGTTTCCCAACTTCAATTTTTGACAAGTTGATGAGTATGTAGGTAGATGGATAGAACATGAAAGGGAAGCCATGGTTGTTTATCTCGTGTTTCTCTCACTAAAATCTGTCCACTACTTATATAAGGCCCCAATCATGGAGAACGGATAGATAGAAAAGTGTAGACCCTTACTTTTATCTCACGAGTCGGTCCGACTTAAAACCGTCTTAACTTAAAACGTAAAATTTGATTTTAGTTTTGCTTTGTTTAAATCGGTTATTACTTCCGTCTTAATTTAGAACAAGCTTACACGGAATAATGTCATATGAGATTCGTAGATTTAATACAATACAAATCTAATTGAGATTATATACAATTTTTTTGAGTTTTGTGAAATTTTGACTTATATTTAGATTTTTTCGGTGTTAAAATTAGGATAGGATGAGTCTACAGACAAGGATTTAGGAAAAAATCTTTCGAATTCGAAAATGGCCAGAAATATCTGATTATTTTTAGGCCAACAGATTATTTTTAGGCCAACAGATCCCGGGATAAAAAATCTCGAAATTTGCACGATAATACCCTAATAACATATAAAAATGACTCAGAGTGTTAAAATTGCCTTGTGATTTAAAATAGACACATCTAGAAGCCCTAAAATTACTTTAAACGTCGTATTTGAGAATCTATGATAACTTCGTTATCTACGCGCTTTCCATACCTCAAAACTCTTTCTCGTGGCCCGTTTTCTTGCTTTTTATATGTTCTTCCGTGTTTAATTTGCATATAACGCTCAACTTGCCTTTTGGGGAGCTTGTTTCGGATTTTGGTTGTGTTTGTCGATTTTGTAGGGATAACGGACCCATTTGACAACCTAAGGCCCAACACAAACCTATGGATAGCCCAAAACAGAGAAATAAGGAAGCTAACTGAAGGCACCGTAAGAACCGTGTCGTTCCTCTCCAGGGAAGAAGGGGCCGTGCGGTTCTCCGCCGTGCCGTTCCTCTACAGGGACGAAGGGGCCGTGCCCTCCGTGCCGTGCCGTGCCGGCCGTTCTTGCCGTGCCCAGCTCAGTTTTTGCGCGGATCTTTGTTTACTTGAACGACAATGTTTTGGGTCGTTTTGCCTTTTTGTAACCTAGTATATAAGCACTTTTCCTTCTCTTTTTACTATACACCCTACCTCTAGTTCAAGTTTTTAGTAAGAGAAACCCATTTTTCCTTTGTAATTTGCAACAAACCCTTAATCAATTTCAATAGTTATCAAGCTTCCTTTGTTCTTTTTTGCTTCATTGTTCTTCCTTGTTCTTCCTAGTTGGTATATTTCTTATCTCTTTCTTTATTTTGTCATTTGTTTACATTTTAGTATATTTAGGAGTTTGAATTTTGCATTTAGCTTGTTCACAAAGTTTCTTCCTTTGTGCTTGATTATTGTTTGTTTTGATTTATTTTGCCTTAGATCATTGTTGTAGTTGGTTTTTGCATGTTTGATAGTAAGAATTTATCCTTCATCATGTTTAATCACAAAGTGTCATCTTTTGTTATGAATTTGTCTTTCTTAGTTTTGACTAGTGAGTAGTCTCATACTAGGATTCGATTAGCTCCATCATGGGTGTTTCATTTTATTGATTTCTCACTAGATTAGTCCTTGGGTTTGGCTTGTGAGGGTAGACTAGGGGATTTGGCTTGTTTAAGGGTCTTTGCGGGTTTCATTGACTCTAGACCCTTGTCCATCGGCGAGAGTCGGTTAGGTTGGGAGTCGGGGTGGCTTGTTTGACCTTATTGTCTACCTAGGTTGAGACCGAAAGGGAGAACCGAGGGAGGACCCCCTAGTCTAGCGTTTGAAATCGACCTTCGAGAGGAGGGGATGGATGACCCGGAAACCAACGTGGGTATTTAACTTAGGACATCGACTTTCGAACCCGAGAGGGGGGTTAATCGGGATTGCTAGTGTCTTATAGTGAGCCCGAGAGGGAGTCTATGAGCGAATTAGAGACGTTTTCCCCCTTATAACCCATACCCGTTGACTAGTAAAGAGAGATCATAATCATGAATACTTATGGTGGAGTGAAATCGGGTCCTAGGCCTTTTCTCTATTGAATTACATCCATTCTTGTTATTGTTAGTTTATTTAATCTACCTTGCTATTTCATACTTAGCTTATTTGTAGTTATTCATCTCAACCATCTCATTGTCGACTTAGCTAAACTCATAACTTGAATAACTAGTATTGCGATTTTAGCTCCCTGTGAATCGACCCTCGAGTGCTACTTCGTCAACCGTGCACTTGCGGTATTAAAACATCCACATCACTCTATAAGGTCTTTTAGGCCAACAGATTGAGAAACTATAAGATCTTTTTCCTGGATCCTTGTCAATTGAGAATCTATGAACCAATTGACAAGGATCCAGGAAAAAGATCTTACGGATTTTAAGATGGTCAAAAATAGTTAATTTTGAAGACATGTTGTTTTGTGAAAAATCCGATCATCCATAATTTATTATAGGCTATAATGAGTATATAAACAAGGATCCAGGGAAAAAAAATCGGATTTAAAAATGACCAAAAATAATCGATTTTGAAAGTTATTATCCACGTTTTATTAGGCGAAAAGGACCCGGGATAAAAATTCACGAGTATATAAACAAGAATCCAGGAAAAAATAATCTTTCAGATTAAAAACTGACCGAAAATAACCGATTTTGAAGTTTATTATTCACGTTTTATTTGGCGAAAAAGATCCGCCGGGATAAAAATTCATGAAATTTACACCATATTACCTTAATATCATATAAAAATGACTCAAGGTGTCAAAATAGGTATACGATTTAAAATAGACACATTTAGAGATTCTAAGATTATTTTAAAGATAGTCTTTGAAATAGACCAAATAAGTTTTATACTTTATTCTATATTGTTGTTTGAAAAATATGATCATCCATAATTTATTATTGGGTATAATGAGTCTATAAACAAGAATCTAGGAAAAAAAAATTCCGGCTTCAAAAATGACCAAAAATAACCGACTTTGAAGGTTATTTATCCACGTTTTTTTGGCGAAAAGGTACCGCGACACAAGTTCACGAAATTCGGACCATAGTACCTTAATACCATATAAAAATGAGTCAAGATGTTGAAATAGGTATACGGTTTAAAATAGACACATTTGATGACCTTAGATTACTTTAAAGGCCGTCTTTGAAATAGACAATAAGTTTTATATATACTTTATTCTATATTGTTTTATAAAAAATTCAATCCATAATTTACTATAGGGTATAGTGAGTCTATAAACAAGGATCCGGGATAAAATCTTTCGGGATAAAAAATTACAAAAAATAACCGATTCCGAAGGTTATTATCCACGTTTTCTTTGCGAAAAGGTCCCGGGATAAGAATTCAGGAAATTCGCAACATAGTACCTTAATACCATATAAAATTGACTCAAGGTGTTAAAATATGTATACGGTTTCAAATAGACACATTTAGAGGCCTTAAGTTGTTTTTAAAACTCGTCTTTGAAATAGACAAAATAAGTTTTTATACTTTATTCAATATTGTATTGTGAAAAATCCAATCATCCATAATTTATTATAGGCTATAATGAGTATATAAACAAGGATCCAGGAAATAAAATCTTTCGGGTTTAAAAATAACCGATTACGAAGGTTATTATCCACGTTTTTTGGCGAAAAGGTCCCGGGATAAAAATTTACAAAATTCGCACCATAGTACCTTAATACCATAGAAAATTGACTCAAGGTGTTCAAATAGGTATACGGTTTAAAATAGACACATTTAGAGGCCTGAAGATAATTTTAAAAGTCGTCTTTGGGATAGACAAAATAAGTTTTATACTTTATTCTATATATACTGTTTTGTGAAAAAATCCGATCAACCATCATTTATTATAGGCTATAATGAGTATATAAACAAGGATCTAGGAAACAATAATCTTTCAGATTCAAAAATGACCGAAAATAACCGATTTTGAAATTTATTATCCACATTTTATTTTGCAAAAGGGACCCGGGATACAAATTCACGAAATTCGCACCATAGTACCTTAAAACCATATAAAAATGACTCAAGGTTTTGAAGTAGGTATACGGTTTAAAATAGACACATGTAGAGGTCCTAAGACTATTTTAAGAAATAGACCAAATAAATTTTATACTTTATTCTATATTCTTTTATAAAAATTCCGATCATCCATAATTTATTAATTGGTATAATGAGTTCATAAACAAAGATCCATGGAAAAAAAATCTTTCGGGTTCAAAAATGACCAAAAATAATCGATTTCGAAGGGTTATTATCCACGTTTTTTGGCGAAAAGGTCCCGGGATAAAAATTTACGAAATTCGCACCATAGTACCTTAAAACCATATAAAATTGACTCATGGTGTTAAAATAGGTATACAGTTTAAAATAGACACATTTAGAGGCCTTATGATTATTTTAAAAGTCGTCTTTGGGATAGACAAAATAAGTTTTATATTTTATTCTATATTATTTTGTGAAAAAATCCGATCATCCATCATTTATTATAGGCTATAATGAGTATATAAACAAGGATCCAGGAAAAAACAATATTTCAGATTCAAAAATGACCGAAAATAATCGATTTTGAAGGTTATTAATTATCCACGTTTTATTTGGCGAAAAAGATCCGGGATAAAATTCATGAAATTTGCATCATAATACCTTAATATCATATATAAATGACTCAAGGTGTTAAAATAGGTATACGGTTTAAAATAGACACATTTAAAGGTCCTAAGATTATTTTAAAGATCGTCTTTGAAATAGACAAAATAAGTCTTATACTTTATTCTATATTGTTTTTTGAAAAATACGAATATCCATAATTTATTATTGGGTATAATGGGTCTATAAACAAGGATCCAGGAATAATATCTTTCGGGTTAAAAAATGACCAAAAATAACCGATTTCGAAGGTTATTATCCACGTGTTTTTAGCGAAAAGCTTCCGAGATAAAAATTCATGAAATTCGTACCATAGTATGTACCTTAATACTATATAAAAATGACTCAAGTTGTTCAAATAGGTATACGGTTTAAAATAGACACATTTAGATGCCTTTTGATTACTTTAAAGGTCGTCTTTGAAATAGACAAAATAAGTTTTATACTTTATTCTATATTATTTTATAAAAAATCCGATCATCCATAATTTATTATAAGGTAAAATGAGTCTATAAACAAGGATCCGGGAAAAAAATCTTCCGGGTTCAAAAATGACCAAAAATAATCGATTTCGAAGGTTATTATCCACGTTTTTTGGCGAAAAGGTCCCGGGATAAAAATTTACGAAATTCGCACCATAGTACCTTAAAAACATATAAAATTGACTCATGGTGTTAAAATAGGTATACAGTTTAAAATAGACACATTTAAGGCCTTATGATTATTTTAAAAGTCGTTTTTGGGATAGACAAAATAAGTTTTATACTTTATTCTATACTATTATTTTGTGAAAAAATCCGATCATCCATCATTTATTATAGGCTATAATGAGTATATAAACAAGGATCCAGGAAAAAACAATATTTCAGATTCAAAAATGACTGAAAACAATCGATTTTGAAGGTTATTATCCACGTTTTATTTGGCGAAAAAGATCCGGGATAAAAATTCATGAAATTTGCACCATAATACCTTAATATCATATAAAAATGACTCAAAGTGTTAAAATAGGTATACGGTTTAAAATAGACACATTTAGAGGTCCTAGATTATTTTAAAGATCGTCTTTGAAATAGACAAAATAAGTCTTATACTTTATTCTATATTGTTTTTTGAAAAATACGAATATCCATAATTTATTATTGGGTATAATGGGTCTATAAACAAGGATCCAGGAATAATATCTTTCGGGTTAAAAAATGACCAAGAATAACTGATTTCGAAGGTTATTATCCACGTGTTTTTGGCGAAAAGCTTCCGAGATAAAAATTCATGAAATTCGTACCATAGTACCTTAATACTATATAAAAATGACTCAAGTTGTTCAAATATGTATACGGTTTAAAATAGACACATTTAGATGCCTTTTGATTACTTTAAAGGTCGTCTTTGAAATAGACAAAATAAGTTTTATACTTTATTCTATATTATTTTATAAAAAATCCGATCATCCATAATTTATTATAAGGTAAAATGAGTCTATAAACAAGGATCTGGGAAAAAATCTTTCGGGATAAAAAATGACCAAAAATAACCGATTTCGAAGGTTATTATCCACGTTTTCTTGGCGAAAAAGGTCCCGGGATAAAAATTCATGAAATTCGCACCATAGTACCTTTATACCATATAAAATTGGCTCAAGGTGTTAAAATAGGTATACGTTTTAAAATTCACACATTTAGAGGCCTTATGATTATGTTAAAAGTCGTCTTTGAAATAGACAAAATAAGTTATATATTTTATTCGGTATTGTTTTGTAAAAATCTGATTATCCATAATTTATTATAGGCTATAATGAGTGTATAAATAAGGATCAAGGAAAAAAATCTTTCGAGTTCAAAAATGACCAAAAATAACCGATTTTGAAAATTATTATCCACGATTTTTAAGGTCTGCGAGGTTTTGAGATAAAAAATTTTCTAAATTCGCACCATAGTAGCTTAATACAATATAAAAATGATTGAGGGTGTTAAATTGTGAATAAAGTTTAAAATAAACACATTTAGAGACCCAAAGATTATTGTAAAAATCGTGTTTGAAATAAACAAAATAAGTTTTATATTCAATTCTATGTTATTGTTTTGAGAAAAATGTGAGCGTCCAATATATATTTTAGCATATAATAAGGCTATAGTCAAGAATTCAGGAAAAGATATTTCGGGATCTAAGATGCCAAAAAAAATAGCTGATTTTGAAGGTTATTATCCTCGAAATTCTCACCATAGTTCCTTAATACCATATAAAAATGACTAAAGGTGTTAGAAATGACATACGGTTTATAATAGACACATAAACGCCATAAGATTATTTTAAAGGTCGTATTGAAGTAGACAAAATAACTTGCATAACTCTATTCTATGTTGTTTTGAGAAAAGCCCGAACATCCAATATTTATTATAGGAAATAATGAGGCTTTTGACAAGGATTCAAGAAAAAATTATTCGGGTACTATGATGGTAAAAAATAGCCGATTTCAGCCCTAAATAAGAAGTACTTCCTCCATTTATTTGTTTTCTTCCCATTTCCTTTATTGCGGTCTCCAAGACGCACCTTTGACCGTATTTTCCGACACCTATACGATATTTTTTAATTTTCTATTGAATTTTTTTTCCCCACGAAGATTTGTTGATAATAATTGTAAATGTTCTAATTTTATAACTTAAAATTCATTATTGTCTAACTTACTTACGGTCAAAGTTCGAAAACTTTGACCTCCAAAAAGCAAATGGGAAGAACATAGAAAAATGGAGGAAGTATTAATTTATGGTTAACGAATACCTAAATTTTCGTCTGAGATAAGAAGTATTCATTTATTGTTAACAAATACCTAAATTTTCGTTTGAGGCTTGTTTATCGCGTACTGACACCCTAAAGTTTCCTTTCTCGCTTCTCAAAATTTGTGTAGTTGTTTTATCTTAATTGAGGAACCTTCTGTAGGATTACAAAACATTTTTGTTTCAGAACGCTGAAATCCCGAAAACTGTGTATTATACACTCAAAATTTGAGCCGTTTGGGAAGTCGTACATACAAGTTCATGTCTAGTTTCCTCCCTATTTTTCCACCACATGTCCGAGATCGTTTCATGAGTTATCGTATTTGATTTAAGCCTTAAGTAACAAGTTATCATTTATTTTTAAAGAGTACCCGATTTTTGTCTGAGACTATTTTATCGCTTTCCGTCATACTCGTATGATCTCTATTTTTTCTCAAAATCCGTCTGGCTGCTTTCACTGACATGAGGTCATATCATGAGTTACCGTATTCGATTTCAGCCCTAGTTAATAAGTTATTATCAATTTTTATGGAGTACCCAATTTTCATCCGAGACCATTTTATAACAAATGAAAAATATTTTCAATTAGGCCCGTCAAACCAACCCGTAAACTCGACCTGACCCGTATCTTAAGGCCGAAGAGTCGTAAATTTTATCTCGCGACCTAAAATAACATGTTATTTTAGGGTCAAAATCTAACCGGTCCGAATGTCCGATCGACACAATTAGTCAAATATAAATCAAGAATATTATTAAAATATTTTTCTTTTAATTTTATACTTTTGGTAAAAAACATGTTGGGAGGAATAGAACACAAGATCATCTATTAAAAACCTGCATACATAACCGCTAGACTACTTGCCTTATTTTTTAATTTTATATTTGATATAATAAAACATAAAAGTAATTTATTTTAATTTTTTTTAGTTGCAAAATTTATTTTTAATTCTTTTATATCCTTTATATCACTAAATAATATAATAATGTATTTCTATAAATATTTTCAACTCGTATTCTAACCTAACCTAACTTAACTCGAGAGTCTCCTACACTTTAATTTTGGAAATTTGGAAGTTTAGTTTTGTAAGAATTTGTTATCAATTAAAAAACATTTAATTTTGTAAGAATTTGTTATCAACACAAAAACATTTAATTATGTAAGAATTTGTTATCAACAAAAACATTTAAAATCATCTCTATATATACAATACAACCCAACCCTACGTTCTTCTTTCATTAGTTTACGTTCTTCCTCCAAAAAACTTCCATAATTCACATCTTAATTCATTCAATAACTCATGGCTTCATATAATTTACCGATAGGCGTTCGATTCCGTCCAACACGAGTACAGCTTGTCACGTATTTCCTGGCTACTCGGCTCAACAACGGAGCGTTACCTCCATATTACCCTCAGCTCATAGACTGTGATGTCTACACCGATCACCCTTTCAATATCTTGGCTTCAACTAAACAACTCAGAGGTGTCAACGACGTCGAACAAGGCTTCTTCTTCAGTCGTCTCAACAAGTCTTCTCCCAACGGAAAGAGGATCAGTCGGCGCATCCACGGTCATGGAACCTGGTTAGAGAACTCCAAGACCCATCAACTTTATTTCAACAACAATGCGGTCGGGTCGGAGAAGTACTTCACGTTTGTGCCTGTCGTTGGGAACCGGGATGAGTGGAGGATGCACGAGTATTACCTTGCTGGAAACGACGAGATGGTGTTATGTCATATCACCAAGAAACCCGATTCTACTGATGATCGTAACGAAAGGAGTAAGGGGATGAAAAGGGGTCGAACGATATATGCTCAGAACACGGCATTAGATATCGAGGGCAGTACGAGTAAACAAGGTCGTATTGAATATGTCCAAGATTACGCGACTCAAGTTCTGCCACTAGCTTACGATAATTCTGGCCTCGACACGACTAAAAAAGACGCATTATCAGAATTAAAAGCGATGTTGTTCGACGACAACGACTGGGATGATGACAACAATAACACTGATAATAATAATATAAATAATCAACAAGTTATTATTATTAATGAGGATGCTCAAGAAGGGCAACTCTTGGAAGCGGCTGAGAAAAGTTCGTCTCTGCCATTATTGCCAAGCGGAGCAGCTCGAGAAGGTGACGATAAATTTGATATCGATGAATTCGTAGAAGGATTGTTGCTGCCAAACGAAGAAGAAGACATCGGCCTCAACGGTTCATGGGCAGCATCCGAACAATATTTAATGGCTATCTAGTTTCATTATCAAGAATATTTATGTAATAGTTAATTAATGCGAAGTATTTTGTTCAAGTTTATTAATTATTCTTCATGTTGATTAACTTAATTGTATATAGTTTTGCAAAATTGTTATGAAGAACAAATGTTGATTAACTTAATTGTATATAGTTTAGCAAAATTGTTATGAAGAACAAACTTACATTACAACGGAACAATTATCAAGGACGAGTTTCATCTCGGAATTTATGGCATTACTACAAGAATATAGTGACTGAACCAACCCCATAGCAATAAAAACCTAGTTTATAAGATCCCTATTAGATAGAACAGACATTCTAGTATGTTATCTGATCCTCGCTCCATTCAAATCCACTTTGTATGTCTGTTTTTTCACGTTTGCTAAACATCTTTGAAATGAAACTCATTTTCCGTGAAAATCACATCTCTACTAACAAATATCTTGTGCAAATCAATGTCATACAATCTGTAACCTTTTTGATTGTGAGGGTATCCTAGAAAGATACATTTTCTATCCCGATTACCAAATTTATCAGAGAAAGTTGGAGGCATTGTAGCATAGCAAATACAACCGAAAACTCTTAAGTTATCATAGTTAGGCAAATCACCAAATAAAACTTCAAAAGGAGATTTGTTGTCAACAATTTTTGTAGGCATTAGATTTATCAAATATGTGGCAGTTAACAAGCAGTCTCCCCAAAATTTTATTGGTAAATTGGCTTGTATTTTCAAAGCTCTAGCATTCTCTAGAAGGTGTCTATGTTTACGTTCAACCCTTCCATTCTGCTGAGGAGTCCCTACTATACTGGTTTGGTGCAAAACACCCTGAAGTTTAAACAGTTCAGAACATGTTTGTTGCAAGAATTCTGTACCATTATCTGAACGAACAGTTTTAATAACTTTATTGAAATGAGTCTTTATGTATGCAAAGAAATCTCGAACTAAACCAGACACTTGACCCTTATTTTGAAACAAGATAGTCCAGGTATTTCTTGAATGATCATCTAATAATGTTAGAAAATATTTTGCTCCAGAAATACTTGGTATCTTGTATGGACCCCAAACATCAATGTGCAATAAATCAAAGCAATTATAAGCCCTTTTGGTACAAATAGGAAAAGGCAACCTGTGATGTTTAGCAAGTACACAGGTTTCACAAGTAAAGTTATTTTGCATTACATCTTTGTTATTTGATACAAACTTGAATCTTTTTACAGCCATGTGTCCTAATCTTTGAAACAACAAAGTAAGTTTATTCTTAACAGTAGACGAAGATAAAGCAGGATGAACATCAACAATATTACACTTAGAATTAAATCTTTGCTGAACAAGAGAATTTATTCTATGTTGGACAGACAAATTTTTACTAGCACGAATCCTATAAAGATCAGAAACTCTTCTTCCCTTAGCAATGATGGTCTTATTTGAAAGATCCTGAAATAAACAATCATGCGCATTGAACAAAACAAATAATGAAGTATGATCAATAAGCTTACTGATAGACATTAAATTTTGCTTAAAATCTGGGATATAAAACACATTTTTCAGTACAATTTTATCTGATATTGTAACTGTACCAGATTTGTAAACAAGTTTAATAGATCCATCAGGTAAACCTACTCTAACAGGTATCTTAAAATCATGCACATCATCTAAAATAGCATAATTATAAGTCATATGGTCAGAAGCTCCAGTGTCAATGATCCAGTCATTCAAAAATAATGACTTACAGGCTGCATTAACAGAAGATTTAGATAAAATACCTGCAAACTGTGAGGAAGAAAGACCTGGATTATTACCATTAGAGATGCGTTGAAGCACTTGATCCACTACAGAAGTAATAATTCCATCCAGAACATCATTAGAAACACCAGACTCAGAGGAGGTTTGAACAGTAGTAGCTGCAGCTAGACCTGTCAAACAGGTCGAACGGGCGGGTTGCGGGTCGGGTAGATACGGGTTCGGGTAAAATACGGGTTGGGTGTATTTCGGGTCGGGTAAAATACGGGTCAAATCTATACGGGTTCCGGGTCGGGTTCGGGTAAAAATACGGGTCAATCAACATCTTTTCCTCCCATTTTTTAAAACTTCTTTTATATCGTATTCCTATCCTTTATACGTTTTTTATCCTCTTGCTCGTCTTAGTTAACTTAATTGTCACCATTTTCGCCCTCACCACCAACATCACCATGTTATCATCATCATCATCCTTACTAACTCGCTAAGTACGATAATGAGACTCAAATAAGATAACAATGATGACGTGACATGTGATCTGAGGTGATGAGGTGGAAGTGTTGACGCGAAGTGCGGTTCAGTTCGACGTAATACGGTGAAAGTGACGGTTTGACACATATTTTGAGGTGATGATATGGCATGCGGTCCTAGGCAATTATGTGGCATGAGGTGTAAGTGATAGTGTGGCACTCATTTCGATGTAATGACGTGACATGTGGTCCGTCGAAATAATGAGGTGACAGTGCTAACGTGGAATGTAACTTGACGTACTACACTAAAAGTGACGACATCACTTCGATGTGATGATGACGTGGCATGTGGTACAAGGTGATGAGTTGACGCTGCTGATGTGGAATGCAATTCGACGTACTACGGTGAAAGTGACGGTGTGACACACACTTTGAGGTCATGACGTGGCATGTTGTTTGAGGTGATGACGTGACATACCGCATATATATACATATTTCTCCTCAAAAATTTATAAGTCATCAATACTTATATGACATTGTATATTATAAAAATGATATATTGTCTTGACCCAACGGTCAACCCGCTGCGGGTCGGGTTTTGACCTGCTGTTTACGGGTCAAAACGGGTTCGGGTATCTTTCGGGTTCGGGTTGAAAAAACCGGGTTATTTACGGGTCGGGTTACGGTCGGTTTTCGGGTCGGGTCAGGTTTTGACAGGTCTAGCTGCAGCCAATACCTCTAAGGATACAGACTTTCCTGCTGTCTTTGATTTCCCTTTATTCTTATCAGGAAAACCTTTTATGACATAACAAAAATCTGGATTATGACCAAATTTGTTACAATGTGGACATTTGTGTAACCCAAAACATGTTTTCTTGGTGTGACCTTTCTTTTCACAATGGTGACAAAGTTTCTCAGATTTAGCATTCTGAGTATTAGTCTTTTTTTATCTGAATACTTGAAAGATGCATTCACCTCAGACAAACTGTGTACTACATCAGTTATTTGCTCTGTCTTTCAATCTTTTGAAGAAAAAGCCCAAAGCCTTGTTGATTGTTGGCAATGGTTCCATAGACAATATTTGAGTACGAACAGTTTCATACCCACCATTCAGACCCATTAGAAACTGAATCAACTTAGTTGTATTTTCCCTGCCAATAATCTTTTTTATTATTAAACAAGTACACTGACCAATCTTGCCACAAGAACATGATGGTATAGGGTCCAAACCATCCAAAGATTCCCATAAACACTTCATTTTTCCATAATAATCAACCAAGGAAGAATTATCCTGAACAACAGCATCTAATTCTTTCCTAAGCTGATATATTTCTAAAGCATTGGCTTGACCATATTTTTCCTGAAGTTCAGTCCACAACTCATGTGCAGAATTGACATACTTCATATTTTCTTTAATAGGCTTGACCATGGAGTTTAAAATCCAATTTTTAACCATGAAATCACACCTTACCCATTGATTGTACTTTTTGTCAGCCTTTGGAGGTTGCTTAAAAATACCATCTATGAAAGAATCCTTATTCTTGGAAACTAAAGCCATAAAAGCATCCCTTCTCCAACCCATAAAATCATGACCATCAAAAAGAGTAGTAACCAAACTAGCACTTGGTTGTTCAGTATGGGACATGTATAAAGGATCATCATAAAACTCATAGGAAGAAGATGAATTGGCATTAGTTGCAGAAGAATGCATTGTTGTAAAATAGTAGCGGAAGCGAAAAAGAAAGAAAAAACTGGATTAATATGTACGAAGATGAGAAGAATTTGAAGAAACAGTGATGAAAAAAAAATCACCAGAAAACCAATGAAGAACCCAGAAAATTGATCACGAATCAAGATCGTATCTCTGATACCATGTAGAATTCATCATAGTGTTGATGTATATTTGATAATATGTATTATTGTTATTGAATATTGAAGGAAAATAGAAAGAGAAACAGAAAGTTTGAATCTGTTATTATATTTTCCAAAAGTACAATTACAATTGATCTTCTCTTGTTTATATAGCAACTTATGAAAAACTACTTGAGGTAAAACAAGAAAGTTAGTTAAATACAACTAACTTCTGACTTAGCATAGTTAGTTACAACAATCTAACTAACTCACTATTCTAATATACCCAATACTACAAGAATATAGTGACTGAACCAACCCCATAGCAATAAAAACCTAGTTTATAAGATTCCTATTAGATAGAACAACCATTCTAGTATGTTATCTGATCCTCGCTCCATTCAAATCCACTTTGTATGTCTGTTTTTTCACGTTTGCTAACATACGTTTTACGTGTTAAATATCTTTAGTTACGTATTTGCAAAAATTCTGAAAGTTAAATATTCTCAATTGTCAATGTACTTGTGAAGACGAATCTAACAGGATTTCACATAAATATATTTTCTCTTACGTATTAGAAGAAAATTGAAATTAAATGTTCACTTGTAAATAGTATATAAAATAAAAATATACAAAGTGGATTTGAATGGGGAATACTTCCTGAGAGTCTCCAAGCATATACGGAGTATGACACAATAGTCAATACTAAATAGCAATAGTTTATGGCCAAATTCTTATTTGTGAACCAATATCTTTCGTTATAAGTTTATGACCTCTCGTAAACCGTAAATGGGAGAGTAAGTTGTTTAATTGTTGTTGTTTGGGTCTTTGGTGGTATAATTTGAACTGGATAACTCATAAAGCGACTCCGTAAACAAGATGGAAAAAATGGGAACAAAAGAAAAAACAACTTGATACATACAACTTTTTTAATAGCTTAAAGTGAGGTGTATACACAATTTTCGGGTTTCAGGTCCCGGAAAGAAATGTGCTGAAATCACACGGATGTTGTCTCATTTCAGATAAAACAGCCTCAAAAACTTTGAGAAGCAAGTGATGACAGATTGACAGTTGATAGTGTCAGTGTGCGATAAACCAGTTTCATGCAAATTGAAGATCAAATATTTGTTGAAATTGGTTTAATACTTGAGTGTTCGGGGTTGAAATTGCATAGGTTAAATCGTGAAGCGACTCTGGATGAAAAATCGGGAGAAGAACAAAAGCGACCCGATACAGCCTCACATATCACTCAAAATATAGTGTATAATAAACGATTTTCGGGATTTCAAGCTCGCGGAACAAAAATGTCCTGAAATCACACAGATGGTTTGTCATTATAGATAAAACAACCTCAAAAATTTTGAGCAGCAATTGATGGCATTTGATGCTGCCGGTGTGCAATAAACTAGCCTCGTGCGAAAATCGGATAGTCGTTGAAATATGTTTAATACTTGTTTTTTAGAGCTAAAATTGAATAGGATAGCTCCTGAAATGACTCCGGAAACGTGGGGGAAAAATCTGGAGGAAAAACAAAACCGACCCGATACGGCCTCCTATACAGCTCAAAATGTAGATTAAATATGTTTTATACTTTATTCGATGTTGTTTTTTCAAAAATTCAAGCATCCAATATTTATTATAATATATAACGAGTCCATAAACAAGAATTCAGAATAAAAATCTCAAAGGCTAAAAAATGAGCAAAAAAATAACCGATTTCGAAGGTTATTCTCCACGTTTTTATGCCGACAAGGTTCCGGGATAAAAATTTACGAAATCCGCACCGTATGTAGTGCCTTATTACCATATAAAAATGACTTAAGGTGTAAAAATTGGCATACGGTTTAAAATAGACACATTTAGAGGCTCTAAATTTATTTCAAAAGTCGTGTTTGAAATAGATAAAATAAGCTTTATAATCTATTCTATGTTATTTTGTCAAAAATTCGAGCATCCACTATTTATTATAGGATATAATGAGCCTATAAACAAGGACTCTGTTTAAAAAATCTTTCGGAATAAAAATGACCAAAAATAGCCAATTTTGAAGGTTATTATGCACGTTTTTTAGGCCGACAATAACCCGGGATCAAAATCACGAAATTCGCACCATAGTATCTTAATACCATATAAAAATGACTCAAGGTATTAAAATTGTCGTATTGTTTAAAATAGACACATTAAGAGACTCTAAGATTAATTTAAAAGTCGTGTTTTAAAGACAAAATATGTTTTATACTTTATTCGATGTTGTTTTTTCAAAAATTCAAGCATCCAATATTTATTATAGTATATAATGAGTCAATAAACAAGGATTCAGAATAAAAATCTCCAGGGCTAAAAAATGAGCAAAAAATAACCAATTTTGAAGGTTATTATCCACGTTTTTATGCCGACAAGTTTTCGGGATAAAAATTTACGAAATCCGCACCGTAGTGCCTTATTACCATATAAAAATGACTTAAGGTGTAAAAATTGGCATACGGTTTAAAATAGACACATTTAGAGGCTATAAATTTATTTTAAAAGTCGTGTTTGAAATAGATAAAATAAGTTTTATAATCTATTCTATGTTATTTTGTCAAAAATTCGAGCATCCACTACTTATTATAGGATATAATGAGCGTAGAAACAAGGACTCTGTTTAAAAAATCTTTCGTGATAAAAATGACCAAAAATAGCCAATTTTGAAGGTTACTATGCACGTTTTTTAGGTCCGACAATGACCCGGGATCAAAATCACGAAATTCGCACCATACTATCTTAATACCATATAAAAATAACTCAAGGTGTTAAAATTGGCTTATTGTTTAAAATAAACACATTGAGAAGCTCTAAGATTATTTTAAAAGTCGCGTTTTAAAGACAAAATATGTTTTATACTTTATTCGATATTGTTTTTTCAAAAATTCAAGCATCCAATATTTATTATAGTATATATTGAGTCAGATGAGTCTATTGACAAGGATTCAGAATAAAAATCTCCAGGGTTCAAAAATGAGCAAAAAATAGCCGATTTTGATGATTATTATCCCCGATTTTATGCCGACAAGGTTCCGGGATAAAAATTTACGAAATTCGTACCGTAGTGCCTTATTACCATATAAAAATGACTTAAGGTGTAAAAATTGACATACAGTTTAAAATAGACACATTTAGAGGCTCTAAATTTATTTTAAAAGTCGTGTTTGAAATAGATAAAATAAGTTTTATAATCTATTCTATGTTATTTTGTCAATGTTATTTTGTCAAAAATTCGAGCATCCACTATTTATTATAGGATATAATGAGTCTATAAACAAGGACTCTGTTTAAAAAATCTTTCGGGATAAAAATGACCAAAAATAACTGATTTTGAAGGTTATTATACACATTTTTTAGGCCGACAATGACCCGGGATCAAAATCACGAATTTCGCACCATACTACCTTAATACCATATAAAAATGACTCAAGATGTTCAAATTGGCGTATTGTTTAAAATAAACACATTTTGAGGCTCTTAAGATTCTTTAAAAGTCGTGTTTTAAAGACAAAATATGTTTTATATTTTATTCGATGTTGTTTTTTCAAAAATTCAAGCATCCAATATTTATTATAGTATATATTGAGTGATAAACAAGGATTCAGAATAAAAATCTCCAGGGTTCAAAAATGAGCAACAAAATAGCCGATTTTGAAGGTTATTATACACGCTTTTTGGTATTTCAGGATCCCGAAACAAAAATGTCCTGAAATCATTTGGATAGTTTCCAAACTTAGATAAAACAACTTTAAAATTTTTGAGAAGCAACTAACTGGGAGATAAAACAAAAACAACACGATACGACCTCCCGTACGACTCAAATTGAAGTGTTAATACACAATTTTCGAGATTTTTGGATACCGAAATAAAAATGTCCTGAAATCACAAGGATGGTTTCTCAAGTTATATAAAATAGCGTTAAATTTTTTTAGAAACAACTAATGAAATTTGACGCGGACGATGCGCGTTATGTTGGGGCTGGTGTCCTTGACAATTAAGTACAATGACTTATTAAATCTCTTTAAGGATCACAAGGGCATACTTCTGTATTATTACCAGTTGATCCACGTTTATCAATAACGGTTGGCTTGCTAGATAAGTTTGACGTTATTGTCATACGGATGGCGGTGGTCAACTGGTCCCTATACGTCACACCTATAGGACACGTTTGAGAGATGTGAAGGTATGAAAATACAGTCACATTTTGCCGGATATGACTAAACGGTTAGTCAGAGGTATTGACTATTAAATTAGTCAATAAGATGTTGAGATTATTATTTAATACGGATTAAATAATTTTAGCTAATACGGATTACATGATTAATTCGTAAATTAAATATAAACGGTTATATTTAATTAAATATTGTATTCGCGTATTAATATAAACAGTTATATTAATTTGGATAATTATACAATATCGTATTTTGTCAGACCATTATTAATATATCGACTGTATTAATATCTGATAACATGTTACGATTTATAAATAAAACCCGCGAACAACTTAAAGCTAATTGGGTCGAATCACGCATTGGAATAAGGTAAGAGTGGAAAGCCCACTCCTACCCGACATTAATTTCGGCCGGCCAAGTGTAGTATATAAGGAGAGTCCTTCTCCTTATATCAGATACTCTTGTTGCACTGTTTAATAAATCTCAAGGTAAAATTAGGATTTGAGAGCATTCTTCTCCCAAAACCTCAGATCTCACATCTAAAACCTCAGGGGCTCTCCCTATATTGCAAGGCAATTGGAGAGGATTTCTAGCACACGCGGCCACGTCTCAAACTAAGTCTTGGGTGCAAGTTATAGGAGGGAATTTACTTTAATTCCTGTTCTTAGGCCATAAGCACAAAGGACCAAAGGTTGAATTCTTTTTCTTATCCTTTTTAATCTTATGACTATAAACACAACTGTATTTTTCATTATAATCCTGCAAGTTTAGGGTGAATACATGCTTTATTCCCCACACGTTAAACCAGTCTCGTGCGAAAATCGGATACTCGTTGAAATTGGTTTAAAACTTGTTGTTTGGAACTGAAACTAAATAGACTGATTCTTGAATCGACTCCAGAAACGTAGGGAAAAATCGAGAGAATAAACAAAATTGACCCGATATGGCCTCCCGTACAGCTCAAAATGAAGTGTATAATACATGATTTTTGTGATTTCAGGATTTAGAAACAAAAATATCCTAAAATGACACGATTGGTGTCTTAAGCCAAATTATATAGCCTCAAAAATATTTGAGAGGCAACTAATGCCATTTGATGTGGTTGGTGTTGTGCGATTAACTAGTCTCGTGCGGAATTCGGATTGTCCTCGAAATTGGTTTAATAATTGTTGTTTGAGGTTTAAATTGAATAGGGTAATTTTGAAGCCACTTCGGAAACATGATGGAAAAATCGGTAGAAAAATAAAAACGACCCAATACTACCCCAAATAGCTCAAAATAAAGTTTTAAAATACACGAGTGTCGGGATTTCAGGGCCCCAAAATAAAATGATCCTTAAATCATACGAACGATTTCTCAAATCATGATAAAACACAACCACAAAGTTTTTGAGAAGTAATAATGACATTTGATGCCGTCGGTGTACAATAAAACAGTCTCATGCGAAAATCGAATACTCGTTGAAATTGCATTAATACTTGTTGCTTGAGTCGAAATTGAATAGGGTAACTTCTGAAGTATCTCCGAAAACGTGGGAGAAAAGTCGGGGAAAAAATAAAAATTACACGATACGGCCTCTCGAAAATGAAGTGTATAATATGTGGTTGTTGGGATTTCAGCTCCTCGAACAAAAATGTTCTTAAATCACACGAACGATTTCCGTCATTTGTTTTTACCTTTAATTTTGGTATAAGGATAAAAAAAGAAAAGGATTAGTTGTTGAATAATGAATTAGTGAGTGAAACAAATCAAGGGTGGATTAATAAAATTACTTAGCGAATTTTTTTCCGAAAATACTTAAAAATAAAAAAGATAAATAAATAATTGAAACACAACCCTATTGTTTAACATTTTATTGTGTGAGCATATCACCCTTGCCCGTTGCCGTCCTATACGTGTGAGTAGAATGAATATGAGGATGAATGTTCAACCACACCGCCCTAAAAACCCAATAAACCAGGCACAGATAACAAACTCTCTTCATTACTATACTTAGTTCATCACAAGCCACGTTTAAATTCATGCAAACCTCGCAAAACGCAAATTCTTATTTCAAACCGTATTTTCGTTTGAAACAAAACCTATAAAAGTATAAAATGTAGTTATTTTAAGATAAAATGTTTTATTTTAGGCCTAAAAAATAATAACTTATTATAACATTTGTAAATTAAATGGTTACGTTCTACTTTTAAAAAAATGACGATATTCAATCCGTTTTATTTAAGATCGTTTGAAGGAAGACTTAGGTTATTTTTTTCTGGCTTAATTTCAAATCCTTTCAGTTTTTCTTAATTGTATTCCGTTAAGTTTTATTTATGTTCAATCAATTATTTTTAGTTAATCTCTTCACAAAATTAGTTTTTAATTCAATTCATCTCAGTTCTACTCAATTTAGTTCAATTAAGCTCTACTCCAATTAACTTAATTCAGCTCGTTTCAGCCGAAAAGAACAAGTCCTTCTTGAAACAAACATCCTATAAATTCATTATATTCTCGAAATCCAAATACTCCTCGTACAATATAATTATATTATCCACTTACCCTTCCTTATCTTTGTTCTAAAAGAAATGGCAAACAAACTAGTTATTTTAGCAGCAACCCTAGCAACCCTAATAGTTCTAACCCAAGCCATGTTCCAAACCACCGTGATCATACCCGAAACCGACACGATCCCGATAACCGAATCGGGACGGTGCAGCCAGGAATACCCGGAACAATGTGAGAAGTTCATGAAGCGTGGTAGTAGTGGAAGAGGATTATTTGACAAGTGTTGTGATGAACTTAAGGAGATGGACGAGACAGAGTGTCAATGTGAGTCTATGAAGATGATGATGAAGGAAATGAGAAGTTCCATGGCCATGGGTGGTGGGTCCCAGAAGTTTATGATGATGGAGAAGGCTATGATGATGCCTATGATGTGTGATACCATGGAGAGGAAGTGTTCCATGTCCACCATGTAACTAAGTTTGCATGGAATGGTGGTGATGGTGATGATGGTGATGATGTATGGTGTATATATATATGCATGGTGGATTTGTTTCCGTCATGTGGATGTAGATGTGGATGAATAAAGAGTGTTTAGAACCCATTATCGTGTGTTTTATGTTAAGGTCATACGACTTTAGCTTTATCGATCAATGTCGATTTTTTTTTTTTTTTTTTTTTTTTTTTTTTTGTGGTAGTTTTGGCTCTACTGCCTCTTGTATCTTGAGCTATATGGTATATAAATAAAAGGGATATTTTACGGTGTACTCTCGAGTTTTTCAATTTTCTACGTTGTACTCCTATATTTTTTAAATTCTATGGTATACCCTTAAAGTCTATGCATTAGTCTATACTCTATACAATGACCTTATATATTGATTTTGCTAGCTTAATTTCTTAATTTATCTATTATATCGTCTATTTAACATTTCAATTACTCGACAACCTTCACAGTTACTTATTAGCTCGCCGAATTACCATTAACCAACCAAATAATATACAAATCTAACTCAATTTCATCAAATTGCTATTATTATTTCATGCTTCATAACATATGTTTTTCAATAGAAGTTTATGCTTATTTAAAGATATTTGTGATACTTTCTATATAGAATGGTGATACCACATTAATAAGTCAAAATAAATGTCAAATTATGACTTTTTATAGTAATAGTGTTAATGGAGATTTGGAGGAGGTCATTATGGAGATTTGGAGGAAGTCATTATATCATAGAAATTATAAAATGTAGGGGTACAACCTAGAAAACCAAAAAACACGAGGGTACACCGTAGAATATCCCTAAATAAAAAGAAAATTTGGCTAAATGGTTGGTTTTATAACCATAGTTTATCATCAATTTCTTTCGAACAAAATTGTATTAAAATTGTTAATCCTCCCCACCTCATTGCTTTGGCTGATAAATTAGGACAATCGACGGTCTTACAATAAAATTTAAACTAAATAGCATCAAGAGATTGTAAAAGGAAATCGAAAAGTTCATATAGGTCGATTGTAGAATAGGGTTTATTAGGATACTAGGCCCATTAAAGGTTTAGCCTACGACGGCTATCGTCTAGGGTTTAGTCAAGTAGTCTTTATTATATAAGGAATTGTGTAAAACCAATTATCAATAATACAATTATCTTATGCAATTCCCTTCCTCTCTAATTCTTAACATGGTATCAGAGACTCGTTCTTGAGGACCCAAAAAAAAAAAAAAAAGGCTTCCGCTTTCTTGCCGGTGGGTGGCCGGAAATTTACACCCACCGGTGGGATCTTTTCAAAAAAGAGTTAAAAAAAAAAAAAAAAAAAGTTGCAATGTTCAACGTCAAATTGCTTCTAAATTTTTTTTAAAAAAAAATCCCCATCTCTGATTTGTTATTTTTTTTGCAAATTTTCATTTTCATGAATTGAGAAAAAAACAAAAAATCCCAATCTCTGTGAATCTTGATTTATCGTCTTCACTTTGTTCAAGGTGGTACAAATAATCATCATAATGGTGGTCTAAATTTGTTTGGAGTACGAAAAACTTTGTGTTCTCCAAATATTGAAATGACGATAATTTTTCCGTGTTACTGAAATTTATTTAGGTCCGATTAGTGTTCCTAACAAGTTTTTGATATTGATATTCGACAAGTCCGAAAAAATTAACGTTCTTGTTCGAAGAGTTTTATAGCGAGTTTATACTCGTTCATATATTAACTACCTTGCGAAGATGGAAATGAAGATGAGAAGATCGAGATGAAGATTGTTTATCTTTCTGTTTTTTTTTATGATTATCATGCATTTCTTCAATCGTAAAGTTCGTACTATGTACTGCCTTTACGATTGCGGGAGGGTATTAGGATACTAGGCCCATTAAAGGTTTAGCCTACGACGGCTATCGTCTAGGGTTTAGTCAAGTAGTCTTTATTATATAAGGAATTGTGTAAAACCAATTATCAATAATACAATTATCTTATGCAATTCCCTTCCTCTCTAATTCTTAACATGTTAGAATATAAAACGAATCAAGAAACTTCAACCATCGGCTTAAGCTTTTGGCTGAGTTGGTTTCTTGACATGGTATCAGAGCCATGTGACCAAAGGTCACGGGTTCGAATCTCACCCCCTCCATTCTAAAGTGGATAATCAGAACAGGCAAGGGAATCCCGCCTGCACCCACACTTCAAGCCCAAAAAGAAAAAAGGGCCTTCGTGTGAGGGGAGTGTTAGAATATAAAACGAATCAAGAAACTTCAACCATCGGCTTAAGCTTTTGGTTGAGTTGGTTTCTTGACAGGGTTTTTTTTTCCAAATGAGCGCTCCCTCTCGGGATAACTTCATGGTTGGGATAAGGGTACTCTTAGCACTTAACCTAACTGTTGTTCTCTCGATTGTAGAATAGTGGAGGCCCATATGAAGACCGAGGCCGGACTCTGCAAAGTTCTCAAATAAAAAGCCTGGACTCTAATCCGGGAAGAGACCTGAACTTCATTTGAAGTCTAAAGCCCGGATTAATCCAGGCAGAGACCTGAACTTCATTTGAAGTCTAAAGCCCGAACTCCAATCCGGGCAGAGACCTGAACTACATTTGAGCCGAAAGTTCACTATTGACAAATCTATCAAACATGTGATTGAACGCGAAGCATATAGGAAAAGTTGTTTCGATATAGGTCTTGTGGGGTTTGAAAGACTCATACTCCATTAGTCGCTGTGCAGCCTGTGCTAAACGGAAGCTCCCTCCGTAGTTTTAAGGATGCTAATTGCTAAGAATGGAAAATAAGACCGCAAATTTACATAGTAACTTTTATTTTTCATCATTAATAATGTCGCGAACATGGTATAACATGAACCGACTGATGAACGAACACACACGAACTCAAACCCGACACACTTATAGGACTATATATTGTCCGACACAAAACGGTAAATACACCAACACACCAATTTCAATACATCATACAAACAATTACTTCCAAATCACAGTTCAACTTCTTCCAGACACCGACACCGACACCGTAACCACAACCACAACCAGCTTAGAGACCGCCACGAAGACGAAGGACAAGGTGAAGAGTGGATTCCTTCTGAATGTTGTAATCAGCCAAGGTGCGCCCATCTTCCAATTGCTTTCCTGCAAAGATCAGCCTCTGCTGGTCTGGAGGAATGCCTTCCTTGTCTTGGATCTTAGTCTTCACATTATCGATGGTGTCGGAGCTCTCCACCTCCAAGGTGATGGTTTTGCCGGTCAATGTCTTCACAAAGATCTGCATACCACCACGGAGACGCAACACCAAGTGAAGTGTCGACTCCTTCTGGATATTGTAATCCGCTAAAGTCCTGCCATCCTCAAGCTGCTTTCCGGCGAAGATCAACCTCTGCTGGTCTGGTGGGATACCCTCCTTGTCCTGGATTTTGGTCTTGACGTTGTCAATGGTGTCCGAGCTCTCAACCTCCAAGGTAATGGTCTTGCCGGTCAATGTCTTGACAAAGATCTGCATACCACCACGAAGACGGAGGACCAAGTGAAGGGTGGACTCCTTCTGGATGTTGTAATCAGCCAAAGTCCTTCCATCCTCAAGCTGCTTTCCGGCGAAGATCAACCTCTGCTGGTCTGGGGGGATACCCTCCTTATCTTGAATCTTAGTCTTAACGTTGTCAATGGTATCGGAACTCTCGACCTCAAGGGTGATGGTCTTGCCAGTCAAGGTCTTAACAAAGATTTGCATCCCACCCCTTAGACGGAGCACAAGGTGGAGAGTGGACTCCTTCTGGATGTTGTAGTCGGCAAGGGTACGACCGTCTTCAAGCTGCTTTCCAGCGAAAATAAGCCTCTGCTGGTCTGGGGGGATACCCTCCTTATCTTGGATCTTGGTCTTAACGTTGTCAATGGTGTCGGAACTCTCGACCTCAAGGGTGATGGTCTTGCCAGTTAGGGTTTTAACAAAGATCTGCATACCACCCCTGAGACGGAGCACAAGATGGAGTGTGGACTCCTTCTGGATGTTGTAGTCGGCTAGGGTACGACCGTCTTCTAGCTGCTTTCCGGCGAAAATAAGCCTCTGCTGGTCTGGAGGGATTCCCTCCTTGTCCTGGATTTTAGTCTTGACGTTGTCAATGGTGTCGGAACTCTCGACCTCAAGAGTGATGGTCTTGCCGGTCAGAGTCTTAACAAAGATCTGCATACCACCCCTGAGACGGAGGACAAGGTGGAGAGTAGACTCCTTTTGGATGTTGTAGTCGGCTAGGGTTCGGCCGTCTTCTAGCTGTTTACCGGCGAAGATAAGACGTTGCTGGTCTGGGGGAATCCCTTCCTTATCTTGGATCTTAGTTTTGACATTGTCGATTGTGTCGGAGCTCTCTACCTCGAGAGTGATTGTCTTGCCAGTGAGGGTTTTCACGAAGATTTGCATCTGAAGAATAATTAAAATTGATCAGCAACAGCAAAATTGAACACACGAAATAGAAACCTAAATATTAATTAGGTTTTACAGATTAATTCAAACTAAAAATTGATTGAACAAACACCTTAAATCTGACTTCTCACTAGTTTCATAGATTAATTCAAACTAAATTAGGTCAAAATTAATCGTGAACCTTTGATGCAGGTAACAAAATTAGATCTAACTAATTTCAAACGATTAAATTAATCATCTGACCTAATTAATTTCAGAATTACTTTCACATCTTGACACAAACCTAATCACAAATCCTTCAAAAGTTGATCAAGTGAACAAATAAACATCATTAGACCTAATTAATTTCAGACGATTAATTAATTTTACATCTAACACAAGCCAAATCACAAATCCTTCAAAAGTTGATCAAGTGAACAAATTAACCTACTCAATTTCATACGATTAAATTAATAATCAGACCTAATTAATTTCAGACGATTTATTAATTTCACATCTAACACAAACCTAATCACAGATCCATCAAAAATTGATAAACAGAACAAATTAACAACGTAATTAAAATTACAGATCAATAATTATCATCAATTGACAAAATTAATCAAATTAAATCAGATTAAATTCGATGAAAATTAACATAAGTTCTTCAAAAACTGATCAATTAAAACGATTAACAAAGTTGTTAAGAAGAAAATCAATAATCACCGAACAAAATCAGATCTAACTAACTTCATAATCGATTAAATCAAACAAAAATCTGATCAATTATACGATTAACAACATAATTAAGAACAAAAATCAAAAATCATACAAAATCAAAGATTAATCCAAAAGATTAAATACCTTGAAAAAGGATTAAGAAGATTGAATTGATTGAATAATTTGTGATTTAATTTGATTGAAGATGATAATTGAGAATTGAGAAGTGAAGGATGAGAAAAAAAGAAGAGATATTGAGAGTATTTAAAGAGAGATTAGACCGACTTATTTTAGTAATTTACGTAACTGTACCCAATGATTGATGAACACGTGGAGGTTAGATGACGTGGCTTGACCTAGCCCTCACGCCTGCCGCTCCTTTACTTTTCGTGTTTGAGGACTAGTCCGGAATCCGAATAGTTAACAGAGACGGAAAGATGGAAAGATTCTGACGGTGTTAAGTTGTTGTGGGATAATGCTATTTTTACTTGCGGTGGAGATATTTTTTGGGGTTTTGGTAGCCGTTGCCTCTTGGATATGGAATTTAATATTTAAAAATATTTGTTTTAGGTTTAAAACGGGTTAAATTAGACTATTTATATTGATAGGACAAATTTTTTGCTCTTTGCTAAACCTTTCTAATTTGTTTTATTCATATAAGTGCATATTACTTCACTCATCTTAATTTAAGACGGATATATCCTCTTACGGAACACTTAGACCATCCCCAAGCAGAAGGTCGCGCTAATCGGGTCACCAACATTTTTACTCTTAATCTCACCTTAATTATCGTGACCCACTTTTAACCCACCTTCACCCTCCCAAGCAGAAAGTCACGACCTAGGGGCATCAACCCAATTATTTTCCAATCATTTTCCATTTTTCAACATTTTCAATCATTAATTACATTCTCTACCCCACCAAATAATATAATAAGCCAATAATATTGTGACACATCAAAGGTCACCAAAGGTCACCAAGAAGGTCACCAATCCATTTCGGGGTCACAAATTGACCCTGAAAATTTCAAGGTCACCAAAATTAATACAAGGTCACCAAAATTAGTGTCTTAATTAGGTAATTACGGTGACCCAACAAGGTCGCGACCTCCTTGGCGACCTTGCTTGGGGATGGTCTTATTGGTTGAGCTGCAAGCCTGCAACTAATATTGTCTTTTTTTTTTTTAAGAAAGTTGACAACAAGTTGTTGGATTGTAGGTAGATTGGTAATTGGGCCGGGTTTGGGTTGGATCTTTTATTGATTTTGAGTGATTTGAGTTGGGTTAGGTTATTTCGGGATTTGGGATTGTTGGTCGGGTCTACTTCGGGAGTTCGGGTCAATGGTTTTGGGGGTTTTCGGTTGTTGGGTCAGCTACAGACTAAGAAAGCTCGGGTCGTGTTTGGATCAGGTTGGCAAATTCGGGTTTTGGGTCACATTCGGTGATATGGTTCGGGTCAATTCCGAGCCTCGGGTCAGCCTTTCGGGCCGGGTCAATCGGGTAGGATTGTTTTTACCCGGTCTAATTGTAGGTAGAACTTGTGAACGGGTTAATTTTTGGTTTTTACGAGTTCGGGTCGGATTACTTCAACTTCGGTCAACTATTATTAATTTTTTAATGGATAATATGAATATGTAACAATAAACAGTCAGGTCATGTTACACTGAGACGTGTCTTAAGCTCTAGTGTTATGATGGTCAGGTCATTTAAACCGGGTCAATTTTACCGACTCGATTTAAATTATAACATACAGTATTATTCTAAAATAATAATGGAATAAAACCAAAGTTATGAGCCCGTTATTTCTACAATTTTCTAGTGCAAATAATCAGGATCCCTTTATACCTTTCCCTCTTTGTCTAGAAAGTGTCCTGCTAGTTGCTTGTCACGGATATTATCTGTCATAACTTGCACACGGATAATAATTCTCTTATAATAAGACAGGTGGGAAGACAAGTGAGAAAAAATGTACTCCCTCCTATTCCGAATAAATGTCACATTTGCCATTTTCGTCTATTCACCTAATTGTCACATATTCCATTTTGGGACATTGTTTATACGTATTTTATTCACTCTAACCCCCAATAATACCCCACCTTACCCCACAACACTACTTATTTTAATCACATTTACTCACAATAATAATCAATAATACATTCCCTCTCTCCAATCTTCCCACCCCACACATTACTTTACATTAAACAAATGAATTCTTTAATTCCCGTACCAAACCCGAAATGTGACAGTTATTGGGAATAGGAGGGAGTATCATTTTATGGATCGTATCACTTGTATTGCATAAAAGGGTATCTATCTTCTACTTGTGTAGGTGGTGCGGTCTTAAACGAGAATTTATGTATTAGTAAAAGGGTGGACGAAATCATACTATAGCTATAAATCCAGCTACACTAAAGCAAAAAAAGCGTAAAGCTCATGATCACCATTAAAAAATATCAAGTGGTTGACTGATTATTGTGCTAACATTTGATTCCAATTTCCATATACACATAATGGAGTGGTTGATCATGTGGAGTTCAACTAATAAATTTCACAAATTCTCATTGCGACTGCGTATTCATCGTAAACTTGCGACGGATTAAGTTTTATCCATTTGAATAGATAAGTCAATTAAATCGAGATTTTCGATACTTTATCTTATATACCCAAGTGAAAGTGACGCATTAAAAACTTGCGACGGAAACGTTGCAAGAGAGACTTATTGAATAAATTTACATTCATCCCTTGTAATTCTTGCAGTTGATCATTCAATTGATACAACACCAACACAACTACACAAGTACTCTATAATCTATATGAGTATATGACCATTTTTCAACTCTTATGTCAACCCCTTTAGCCAACCGAGGTTTCTCTTAAGACAACAATATCCATTACAAGATTAAAATGGATTAAATAGCACTTTTTTCAATTTAGTCGGAATAATTAAAACTCTTTTTTTTTGGCTTATTTTAAGCTCAGCCCAATTCATCAGTTCAGCTTCATTCAGTTAATTACTAGCATGAAGATCGACATTCAACGATAGACTTTAAGGAGAATGATCTTTTTGTCACCAGCAACAACTTAAACCGTTTTAACTTTAAGACGGAAACCAAAAAATATGTAATCAAATCTTTACAACAATGATCAAAAAGAATTAGCAACTAAAATAGCTTGTCTACATCTAGCTTTAGCTTGTTCAAGTCTTTGATTAAGTGTTTCTTCCTTAACAGAAGCCTTAACCATGGCTAAATCCATTTCCATTAACTTCAAAACCCTACAAAGTTCAGTCACCATTCTATCTTCAACTTTACCTTCATCCAACAAAATCTCAGCTTCTTCCTTAGCTCTTTCAGCCACTATTTCCCCGGTTTTCGCCAGCAGTTCCGTCGACCCGAACCCGAGTCCCATTAACCCTTCTAGCTTCTCCAAGAAGTCCATAATCACGTACCCTGTGGGTTTCTCTAAGGGTAAAGGTTTAGTTCTTTTCCAACCTATTTCAAAATTTGGTGGGTCGGGTTTTACGAGCCCGGTTCGGGATTTCCGGTCGCGGATTATCTCGGACGGTCTTCGTTTTTCGATAGGGAAGAGTTCGGCTGGGGTCGTGGTTGTTGATACTGGGTTTGGAAATGGGTTATTCGTGTCGGGTTCTGCTGACGAGGGATTTGTGGTGCATTTTGTTAGGAGGATGTTTATGTTTTTTTTGGGTGTGGGATGGTGTGGTTTTGGATTAAAAATGGTTGTTTGGGAGAGGATTTGGATGTATGAAGATGACATTGTGTAGTGTATGTAGTGTTGTTGATGGCTTGAAGGTTGAGGAAAAATGGAAAATGTTGGTGTGGATTTAAGATAAGGTTATGTAACTTCATGGCCAAACAAAAAAACGATAATAAAAAGAGCGAAATGATAAGAATATTTTTATTGTTAGTTCGTTCGTGCCTCTAACAAATATAATAGTTCGTATTTACAGTATTTTTAGAGGTCTAAACAGAATAACAATAATATTTCTTAATAATAATAAACATAATATATTAATATTATTCTGTTTAGTGATTACGGTATATCATACCGTAATCTTCTAACATCATGGCCAACCAAAAAAATGTTATATTTGTAAGTGTTTGTTTATGACTAAGTAATAACCAATGGGTTTGGTTCGGGTTGGGTTGGGTTGGGTTGGGTTGGGTTGAGCTGGTCGATACGAGTTTAGTTGGGATTTAGTTGGGTTAGATCGTAGGAGTGTGCTTGATAAAAGTATGCTTACACTCGTTCTGTTACGATAGTTTGTTTTGACTATTTCATTTTGATTGTGTCTTAGCAGTTTGTTTTCGATCTACTAATCTTAGTAAAAAAAATTGTTAGTCTCGATTGGAGCCACAAGTGCGAATTTGTTGTCGACGGAATTTGAATCCAAATCATGAATACTTTACCTTATGTTTTAGCCGGCTAGCTGACATATGTATACAGTTGTGAGAATAACTCTTGAAAGAAAAATCTCGAAGAATATTCTAATTTCTTTGAACATTTGAGTTACAAGGGCGAATTTGTTGTTGGCGAGGGCCGAGGCCGAGACCTAACCATTTGTTAATAGGAAGTGCGATCTACGATTATTCGATAGTGATTGCTGAACAAATACACTTTGCTTTGCATAATAAAGCAAATTTGTTGTATTCACTTGCTGCTAGTGCAATGATTCAAGCATCAACCATAATAAAGCAAATTTGTTGTATTGGATAGTCTATAGTTGATGAACAATGATAATGTAATTCATCATACCTAATATAATCACACTTTAGCTAAGAATAATACACGGAGCTAATATTCCTCAAAAAAAAATTAAGAGGTGAATTGGTATTACCGTAAAGTAAACCTAATCGGAAATTTTAACTAAGAAATTTGAAATTTCCAATGTCTAGCGGGGTCGAACGCTTTTGTTAAGCCCCTAAATCTGCCACTGATAATACTTTTGTAGTCTCATATGGCCATATATACTCTTATTACACTAGACTGATGGCGGTATACCGCTAGACCGGGCCTAAATAGATGTAGCTCGCCCGGCCTTGTGCAACCCGCGAGCAACTCGTTCAATGTCCGGGCCGATTCAGGGCCTTATAAATAATACTCATCATGCTATAAAAATCAAGAAGGTTGGATTAGGGTTAGAGATCCAAAATCAAGAAGGTTGGATTAGGGTTAGAAATATCTGGATCGAGTCGGCCAAGCTTCCCCTTTCGACGAGTCGGCTCAGGGTCTAACCTATTAGCCAAAGGAGGTCGAACCGACCTTAGTCCAACTCGTAACCATGTCTAATATTGACATGATCACATGCTTGAACACATGACTCATCTAACAAGTCGTCTAATTAACTCGTTTACTATTTTCTTGTATAGTGCATTTAATCAAATGTAAATAATGAGTTGGAAAAAAAGGATAAGTTTTCCGGTTGTTTAACACCAAGATCAAAGGCTCGGAATTGAGGGGGCCGCCCAAACTTTTGAAGTCTAATTTGCTAGCTGAATGTCTACATATCAATTATAACATACACGTTATTTTATTACCTATGGTTTCAAATTTCAACAACTCTTTTAAAACTCAACTTTTCAAATTTATTTGACGGTCCTAAACAATTTTAAATGACTTATAAATAAAAGAGGATGATTTAAAATCAACAAGAGATAAGCTTATGAATGGGGGATGATCTTTTTAGCTAATTGTCTACCCACTATCCAAATTTTGTACTAGAAAATTTGATGCCATGACTTTGCATTATTGTCACTATTATCAAGTTGTACTACTTTCCTTGAGATCATAGCTTATGGACTTAACAATATGTCAAGAAATGGAGCATCTCATTGATTTAGAAAATAATTAGTCCTACCAAATACAATTGTTTTTGCTAACTCAATTGATAGAATAAATAGTATGCTCGGTCGATATCATATCGACATAAATGAGTGTTTTCGGTATAGTGAGTGACTAGTGAGTAACCTTAAAATTTATGGAGATTTATACATTTTTAAACGTCTTTACTCTTGTTGTTTGCATAATTATCTCGACTCTCTTTTATTACTTCTTCCAATACCAAAAACACAAACATGGTACGCCTAATCTTCCCCCAGGGAAAATGGGGTTGCCGTGGTTAGGCGAGTCTTTAGACTTCCTAACCACGATGAGAAATGGTGGCAAGCCGGAGATCTTCATTTTCACCCGACTTGCCAAGTATTACGGGTCAGGACAACTTAACGGGGTTTTCAAGACTCGGTTATTTGGAAACGAAGTTGTTGCCATGGCCGGGACCGCAACAAACAAGCTCATATTTGCAAATGAGAACAAACTTGTAACAATGTGGTGGCCACCCTTCATAAACAAAGCCTTCCCTTCCTCCAACAAAAAATTGAGTATTAATGAAGACTTTGCTAAGAAAAAAGTAAGGCAAATGGAAATCATCCCTAATTTCCTTAGAAAAGTCGAGTGGTTAAAACGTTACGTCCCCCTTATGGACGATTGCACCCGCCGCCATATAGCAGCGGGTGCGTGGGGGCCTTCTGAAAGAATAGAGGCCTATACCGTGGCTAAACATTATACTTTTAATGTGGCATGTCGCGTGTTTATGAACATAGAAGCTCAAGATGACCCTGACACGGTAGCCTCTCTTTTCGACCCCTTTAATGTGCTCCTTACCGGGATTTTGTCAATTCCAATTGACCTCCCCGGTACTAAATTTAATCGGGCCATTAAGGCCTCGAAGAAAATAAGGGAGAAAATCGGAGAGATTATCAAGAAGAGGAGAATGGATATGGCCGAAGGGAAAGCGGCCCCTGCTCAAGACATACTCTCTCATATTCTCGAGTCTCAGATTGATCCAAAGTACTTGAACGATTTCGATCTAGCTAGTATGATCCTTGGGCTTCTAACTGCTGGCCAGGATACTAGTAGTAATATCATTACCTTCATTTTCAAGTATCTTGCTGAATGTCCCCTTGTCTATGAAGCTGTTTACAAAGGTACGTTCTTATATACAGTCTGACTCGACAAATTCTTTACATTTTGTTTTTCCATGGGAATTTTGAACACACGTAGGAAAAAAAACAACTACGTGGTATTCAGTTTCAGTACCATCATCTCACATATACACGGTGAAACATACACATTTCTCTGTACTACGTGGAATCTTCATAATTTATGAAAAGGGTGGGACGGAAATTTCAGTATTACCTGGTGACGCCCTATCTATTGTGGTGTGTTGCAGAACAAATGGAGATAGCGAAAGCGAAACAAGAAGGGGAGTTACTAAATTGGGAAGATATACAGAAGATGAAATACTCTTGGTGTGTTGCTTGTGAGGTTCTGCGTTTAGCTCCTGCTGTTCAAGCCACTTATAGAGTTGCCATTACTGATTTCATGCATAATGGCTTCCTTATTCCCAAGGGTTGGAAGGTAATTTCCTTTTTCGTATTTTTGTATTACGAAAACGACAATTGTCCGTTCCAATCATTTGTTTATCTTTGATTCAAATATGGGACGGAGGGTAAGATGCACTGAGCATGAATCTAGGTAGTACCAAAACAGACACGGACACGGGACACGGCATCCCATGAAATTTAGGACACGGGACACGGCATTTAAATATAATAAAATATATATTTTATGGTAATAAATAAGGTATAATTTTATTTTTATCATATATTGAAACTAAATCTAAACAAGTAAAGGTACAATTCGACCTTTACTATAACTAATTCTCATTTTTCCACCCAATCTCATCGTTTAATCGATCTTTTTTAAAATTTTATTCCTCGTCCATACTGTAATATGTTTAGCCATGTGTCCAACGGAGTGTCGGGTGACCGAGTGTCGAACACGGTGTCGGACACGGGACGGCTAATTAGGAGAAGTTTTCGTGCTACCTAGCCATGAATTTGAGAATGACTTATTGCAGATATATTGGAGTACACATTCAACACATCGGAGCCCAGAATGCTTCCCGGAACCTGAAAAATTTGACCCGACAAGGTTTGAAGGTCAAGGACCCGCGCCTTACTCGTTTGTACCATTTGGAGGCGGACCACGGATGTGCCCCGGAAAGGAGTACGCAAGGCTCACAATTCTCACCTTCATGCATAATATAGTAACCCGGTTCAAATGGGAAACACTGCTTCCGGATGAAAAGATTATCATCAGTCCGATTCCTCGTCCTGAACACAATCTCCCTCTTCGTGTATTTTCTCATTAATTAGTTCGTAGTCTTGCAAGGCCAAAGTCTATTTACCTTAGCGTCTTACATGTCGTGGCCTAAAATAAAGTGTCAGAGCAAACAGCGCATATTTGTACAAAAGGAAAAAAAGCGTCGAAGATCATGTTTTCAGGCTAAAAAGCAACAATTAGTCTTGCTTGTGACGGGTCGGCTAGAGGGACGGATAATGACACTCACAAAACGAATAGGGGGACAAAGGTGGGGCACCCCATGTGCTTTCCTCTCTCCTCTAAATGGGTATTTTGTGAGACAAAATGGTATCCGTCTTCTCCTTGTGACGGATACCTCCGTCTACAATGAGAATTTGTGAAAAAGCAATTGCCTCGATGCCAATCTTGCATCTTCTAAGTTTCCACATTTACTTTCACTAGTTACAGATTAAGGTACAATAAATTTTCCGTCACATTACAAAATTTCGGATTAGTGAAATTCCGATTATTTAGGCTCAATTTGCCTACACACACTATATGTAGTAAATATATGGAGTAACTATGTACAAAAAAGAATCATCGAAATATGACATTGTTGGAATCGTTCACCTGATGGCAGTAAATCTTGGTTTGATACTTGATCTCGGAAGAAGTCTTGAAAGAAGTCGTGTTGCCAGATCTCAGTTGTTTCACTAGATAGATCGATAGCACCTCAATATACGGCCACGTTAGGCTTCATAACCTTGATAATGCTATCACCATGAGGTGTCGCAAGTCGCAACATAATTTAAAACCATAGAAGTCCCGTGTAAGGCAGAGACGTGTGACTAAGCAATAAGCATATAGCTATCCTAACCTTGAGTCTTCAACTGCTTCAATAAACTCTCTATACTCTCAATTTGTTGACCTAGTTCTTTAACACGATCAAGGTATTGAGAGGAAGGTTCGGACTCACCGAGGCTGGAAATAAGGGATGCACATTTGGACTTGGTATCCTCGACTTCCTTGTCAAGTGAAGCCACGATTGTTGTTAATGATGAATATGGATTGTTGCTGTGTCCATTTGAAGATACACTGTGTTCAAGTGCACTCTCTGTACGCTCACTTGTCTTTCGATCAAAAAATTTAACCAAGCCTTCGCTCCCTGCATGCCATAAAAAGAGTTCTAAACTGTTAGATGCTGAACGAATTTTCGGTGTATAAAATAATTCATCCACTTGAATGAATATGCCATAGTCAATGAAGCTTATTCACTCAATAATGGAGCGGGTAATAGATATGTCATTAAGTTGAACGAATTTTTTAATTCTAGTTTCCAAGGAAATGTAAGTGCTTCTATTTTCACTGCAGTAACTTCTGTTACCGTCATAGCTATGATACAATGTTTCTCGTGATAACCTTGTTAACTGATCTGCGGAACCAATTCTCTTTCTTAATCGCTAAATGTATCAGTGCTCGAAGATATCTGAGAAACTAACAAGTTTTACCACTACAAAAGCTAATTTAAGGGAAGGGGTAAGTAAACATAGTATGAAATGTTGTAAAGGGTAGATTGTTGAAAGTACCAAGGTTATTTAGCTGATCAATAGCTGATTGGCCAATAGAGCCTTCCAGCTTCAGCAGCCGCAAGACAACAGCAGAAATTCTCCCGATGGAATCAACTTCAGATTTACAAAGAAATGCAAGATGTTGTAGCTCACTTTTGGTAACAACAGCCTCAATCTACACAGAAATGAACCTCAGAAACTAAATTAGCCTGGACAACGACGTTAATGACATAACAAACGACGTTAATGACATAGCAAACATTTAGATGTCAGAAAAAATTGACAAGTACTAAGTAAGAGATATTACTGGTTGTTCAACAGAGAATTTCAGATTTTCGATTATCCAGTTATCTGACTCATCATGACACTGTTCTTCAGATGCAACCATCTGAACTTCAAAATTTATCCCACCTTCCTCCTTTTTATCTGCTTTCCATAAACCATTGACTTGGGAGTCCGTTTGGTGAATGGCTGTTTGTAATTGAGGCTTCAAAGTCTGCAAACCTTCAACCCCAATCTGCACAGAACACTAATTTGGTGACTTACTGATTAAGTTGCAACCATCTAAATTATTTAGCTTGCTCCTATCGACTTATTCCCGTAAGTTGCAGAAATGAGCATTCACTATGATAAATAGTAGGTTTTTCTCATTTGTACCCGTCAAGTTTTGGGGGTTCTCTCTTGTACCCTCAGTATTTTGGAATTCTTATGTGTACCTTTCAACTCTGACCATTAGTCTCAAACGTGACCATTAGTGATAAATCTGTCAGCTACTCCGTTACTTAGCTTATGTGGCACATTAATGACTTCTTAATAACAACCCCCTCTATAATTCCTTTCATTTCTTATACCTATTTGCTCCCTATAGAACACCTCACTATATTTCCCTTCTTTAAAAAAAGTCATTTATGTGCCATTGAATCTACTAGAAAAAACCTACTCAATCCAATACATTTGCATGGCTCTACTATCTTATACAATCGTGTTCGTATTCTTGTATTAATATAGTTTTAGTGTGTTGATTAATTTTTTTCTTAAAAAGTCATTATCATTGATCGCCTTAAAATCTTTGGTAACTAAAACATCTTAATTGGACAACCATGAAATACTCACATTGTAGACACTTAAAATAATTCGTATAAATCATTGTTTGCAGATCCAGAAATCTTCAGCACCATGTTTCGTCCTCAAGAATTGTAAAGTCGTTTTATAGATTTATAGATTGAAACTCTTTTATCGGTTATTTCTCTAGGAAGATGAATAAAATAGGGACAAAATTAAAGGACAGAAAAATTAAGGGATTTTACCAGATAAATAGGGAATTAAAAGTTGAAGATACAAGGAAAAGGTGGGGAAGGAGTGGTGTTTATGGAGTTTTTTGCTAAGCAAAACTTGGGTGGTTTGGAGGGAAAACAATGCATTTAGCAAACTCATGCGCCACGTAAGCATTTGACGGAGTATTTAACTTGAACTTCATACTTAGGTCAAGTTTGGGACTAACAGTATGAGTTTTGGGGTACAGGTGAGAATTCCAAATACCAAGGCTATGTACAACAGAGAAAACCCAAAACTTGAGGTGTACAAATGAGAAAAACCCTAAATTGAATAAATGGATCAACCACCTCAATTTCGACTTATCTTGTGAAAATGTGATGCTTGATCCTTCCTGTGTCATTCTCATTTAAAAAAACGTAAAAGTATATTCTTTGATGGACGTTGTGGATTACACTTCTTCAGTGAAATTTCACATCACCACCTGATTCTATCAACCAGAGCTGAACTTTACTTTAAGTGTAGAGCAGCTCTAATTAGAGGAATTAAGTAAAACTATCATTTTCACTTACCTAACTTATTACTTACAAGTGATCACTTAGTAAAAGGAATCACCAGGAGTACAGTAAATGTCAACTACGCACTGCAATAGAACAAAGCAGATAAGATAAGTCATACCGTGATCAAGTCTACAGGATACTTCCGAACATTATTGCACTTTAGACCATTAGGCAGCACATCCTTCGGAGTATTTTTAGCCTTAATCTTCAAGCTTTCAAAAGTTGTATGCCAGCACCTATTTTCCCTGTCCGCTTGATGATCATCTAATCTAATGTTTTCACCCAACTCTTGTGCACCTTCAAGAGCAAATAGCCAATTTCTGAGATCAACCGACACATCCACATCATCGGGCATTCCCAACTGTGAGATAAAACTGTCATGTTCACCCTGGCAATTTCCATCTGTAAATGAAAAATATTAGAAAATTAAAGTTAATACAAACCAAGATTCAAGCTTGTCAGATAGAAGTAATAGATAATATAATAGCAGAAATATGAGCCATACTTTCTTTCACATTGTTTGCCGCTAGAGGTGATGACTTGAAAACTTTTGACAGTGGACCTGAAGAGAAATTTTCCAAACCTTTCAGGAGCCCCTCACTGGGACCCCCATCTGGACCAAGAATTCCAAATTGATGTAACAAGGCCTCAGCATAATTCATACCCCCAGCTAGGCGAACACCAGCGACACAAGCCGACACATTTAAGCTGTGACATCCTGTATCCTGTGTTTGAGAGGGAATGACGTGAACAATACTTACATCGAGAAAAGGAACGTTCATTTTCGTTCCGCTCGACCGTTTCTTTCCTTTATGATGTACCCATAAAACTGCTCTGAGCTGTGGATATCGATTTGCAGTCAACAAAGAACCATTTAGCATGGTATCATTCCCATGAATAGAGTTACTTTCAGCATCCAAACAATCGATTTCCACAGCTTGCCAGCGGATGGTAGAGGATATGGCAATCGCACCACCGAGTGTTCTGTGACTGACTTTAGTAAACAGATCTTCTCCAACAAATTGAACTAAAGTTTTTCCCTGTGAACTTTTGCACGAATCGTCCAGAAATCTTAGTTGAAGATCCATAACTGAAAAACTCACTGCAGTATCACTGGGAACATTAGACATTAGCTGGTCACTCCAAGAGTCAGTTCTCGGGATAGCCAATTTGGTACTCTTTCCAACTAAGGCTATCTTTTCACTAACTTCACCAAAATACGAGCACAGATCAAGGACAAAAAACAACTGATCAACTGAAGTACTAGAGCAACATTGCTCAAAAGCAATACCCATTCTAACAACGCCATCAGGAGGAGGAATACAAACTAGTGGACTTCCATCTGGAGTTGCCATAGCTACCTCAATACACGCTTTTTTCATGTCAACACATCTCCATGATCTCGAACTCGAATCAGAAGAATTTAGTTTGCCAACTACTTTGGGAGTTTTTTCAAGAGACAAAGTTAAAGCCGAGGCTCCAGCAGACCATTTCTTTTGACCAGCATCAATAGGTTGACCATGCCAAAGACAGAAACAAGCAGGATCTTTCTCCAGCTCAAGCATACTAAGCCTTAGCGAAGGTGATTCAAACAGAAATAAATTCTCAATTAGAAGTCGAGCTCCATCAAATAAGTGCTCAAAAGGGTTGCTATCACTGCAGGCATGATTGGTTGACTTTACAGTGTGCAACGGAACTGTGAGATTTAATTCTTTTAAATTAAATAAGAGAGAATTTATAGAAAAATCTGGCAAGACAGAACTAGCTTTGCCTACAATTCCGTCGGCTAAGAAAGAACATATTCTCAGACAGGAATCTTCATGAAGATAAATCTGGACAACGAGAAACAGTATTCAGAGCGGAATTCACAATTAAATCAGCGAAATATTTACAAATATGCTAGCAGAAAGCACACCATGATAGGCTGGCAGCCAATGACCGTCTGTGAAGCAAACAATGGAGGAGCCGGAGATGGTGTGACTTGTAGAGAATGGATGCTAACGAATGGAGCAGTCATATTTGCTGGCCAATGTTTATCTCCCAGTGGATATATTGGAGGACAAAAATCCTTGGCTGCCAAGACCACGGAAATGGCTTAAATAAATTTACCATCTAACACATGAGAGGCTTTTGTATTATTCTAATAAGAAGTAAAATGGTAAAAATGGATTAAATCTAACGGATACCAAAGTCAGGAATCTCCTGAAATTCTGTTGTTAGAGTTTCCATTGATGGTTGGATCAGTGTGCATGGAGGCCGTGAAAATGTATCCCTGTTTAAGAATAACATGCGCATCATATCTCCGTCCACTTCGAGTACAACGGTCATAAAAACCAAAAGAGATTATTAGGTAAAAGTACTCTAACACCCAAATGTATCAATCTCTATTTGATCAACGAATTCAGTTCAAGTTTCAAACAGAAAGTGTAAAAGTACCAAAAACATTTGCTATATGATATGGACAACTAAGTAATCTGTAGAATAGAAGAACCACAAAATATTCTCATACTGCAAATTACTACAATGAACTATTATGGCAAACAATATACTGAAATTAGAAGATATAGCCATTACTTGTTCATTTGGGGAGATTGAGTGCCTTGTGAAAAATGTAGAGAAGCAATATCCGAACATGATTCCAATAAAGTAAATAATTACCTCAAAAAGAACCCACCAATCATAATTTGCGTCAAATTTTTGGCGTTCTCTGCATTAGCTATGCTTGCCTGACAATAATTATAATGAGACGAAGAAAACTGAAGCGACAAAGACGCACATAATTTATGTAATTTGTTTTCAAATAGGTACAAAGAATTTATCGAAAAAACATATGAAGTTGTCAAATACATTACGACTATCCGAAATAAATTTCATTTTACAATCAAGCCAAGCTAATACATGAATCCGTCATAAAATGCTTCTGTAATCTCGTCATCACCTTTTACGAGTTATAGCAGTCCATGTTAGAGTAGAGAGGGTCATTTGAATCTTTCACATGTTCTCATCAGAAACCAGTTTTACTTGTTACAAATTAGCAGGAAACTTTTACTGTTGCTACAGTGACACTTCTCCGTGAATCATGATTCATGCATTTTCTTTCCCGTGTACTATACACAACATGTATGTGTGTGACACTCTATCTAGTCCCTCCTACCAGCATCAGCTTTGACATCGGTCAAATACCAAGGAGCTTCTATAGTTCTATTCTCGAAGTAGGCCCTAGATCGCTCAACACAATTACTGACAATTTAACGTCACATAATAATGGCAGCCTTAAATTCATATCCTGCTTTTTACTTCTTTTTGTTGAGTTAGGTACTAGCCTACTACTAGGTTTTGAATTTTGCTTAAGTAATAAGTATACATAACAATAAGTATTCTATACCAACAGTAACAAGAAGCAAGAAGGTATGAAAGCGTATGATTATAAAAGGAACATGAATAAGGAGACTTGTGTTGCTAATGCTCTTATTTGCAGTCTCCTCTTTTCTCTTATTGTAGAGGGAAAATGTTCTAGTGACTCATTCTTCAGTTTATAAAGAAAATATATACATGTGACTCATTCTTCAGTCTAGTGACGAAACAAAATATTATAATGAAAGATTATAAAAGGAACATGAACGAGGAGACTTGTGTTGCTAATATTCTTATTTGTGGTCTCCTCTTTTCTCTTATTGTAGAGGGAAAATGTTCTAGTGACTCATTCTTCAGTCTAGTGACAACACAAAAAAATATAAAGAAAGATATTATCATAGATTCCATTTAGCATACAGTTTATGCGGCATTAATTAAGACCTAAAATACATACCCGTGTAAAGCAGAGTGACTGCATCAAAAGTTCAAGGCGGAACTCTGCAAGAAGTTTAAATAGTTGGCAAAATACTTATAGGAACAGTTCATACAACATTTAGCTAAAATCATTCAATAAACACCATATTTGTCAAGTACTTTGGTTTCACAAAATTTAGAACTGCAAGTTGGAGTATTGTGCAAGTGAATGGCAAGTAACCTCACAAATGATGAATCCATGTGTCAAAACTAACTCCGTATAAGGAGACAATTAAAGCTTGATTCGTGCATGTAACTTCACAGACACATTATTAATAACCACCTTGGAAACTGTTGCTAGTTATACTTTGTGAATAGAAATATTCATACATTTTAATCTATCTAAAAGTACAATAATGATCAAAGTACACATCACGTACAATCACTCCAGAGCATGTTTGTTTATAAGGTCATATTATAGAAGCTGGATTTGTTTTTTATTAATGAGGCAATGAGCCGTGCTTTCTGACATGCCTAACAATTCATATTTCCTTTGTAACTACAGAAATTATTTTTTTTACCAGAATGTTAATTTTATAAAGTGAAGTTTGACAGAAAGTAGTGCATGATTGTGCAGATGAAGAAAGACCATACTTTCATCACTTATAAGCTATAATCTAATAAATTATAAGTGTGAGAATACAAATCTAGTTAATTCTAAAGATAACTGGACTTACCCGTGTCCTTAATGCAAAGGAAAACGTGATCAACAATAAAAGAGATCAATGACCGCCCAGCTGCTTCTGTAGATCGCTGTGAGTTCAAAAATCAAAAGGCAAACTTATAGAGCAACTAAACAGGAACTCTCTCAAGTTTAACCCAAAATTAAACATCAGAATATCAGACAGCACCTGTTGAGACTTTGGATCTACATCTCCTCTGTTCAGACAGACATAAAGTCCCGTCAAGAACCGAAGAAACGCTCTCAGTCCTGACCAGAAAATAAAATAAAATAAAATAAAAAACAATTAGCTACATAAAGCAAACAACAAAATGTAATTAGACCATAATGATATGTTTTCTCTGACCTGGTTCACTTAAAGCAGGACAAACAGCCTCACTTATATGCAATCTTGCCTCAAGGCCCAGAGGATCATTAAGATGTGTCCTTTGTACGGTTATCTGGTGAACATATAAAATATGCTAAGCCTAAACTTTGGGATTCTCAGAGACTAAAGAAGCCAGATACATAAAAGGATACTACAGAAAACATACATAAGCCTGCCCTGATATTCCCTCAAGAAAGCGTTCACCACCAAAGAAAGATCGTTTTGCTCCATCGTCATCTCTCTTGTTTACTCCCTCTTGAACACGGACATCCATAAACATGTCAGGGTGAGGGAGGAGATCAATAGACAGCGATCCCCATTCAAGTTTCTACCAGTAAATAAAACAGCGCAATTGTGAGATGATCATGTGTGACTAACCGCTACAACAGGACAAAGAGAAAAAAAAAAGGATAACGCGAAAAATCGTCCCCACATAAATGAAGATGAAGAAAAGCACTATGAACCATATCAAGCCTGAAAATAACGCCAAAGGAAGAATGAAATTGAATATATAGAGTAGCAAAAACAAGGTAAGAGGGATTACTTTGAATACATAGATAAATTCCTTGTTGGTGGAGAAATCCCTGGCTTCTTTAAGATTGACAACCTGGCATACAGCATTGTACAAAAACACTTACATTTTGTTAAGAAATAAAAACACGGACATCCAAGAAACATCAGAAAGACAGAGAGACAGAGAGAGATCAAATAGTGATTTCGCAAGTACCTCCCATTCCTCATTTGTTGTGTAAAGCAAAAGGTTACGTATGGTGATAGATGCCATAGGAGGTGTCCTGATCATATAAACAAATGGCACACTCAATGGAGAAATATGAAGATAAACAGAACAGTTACATACAGGTTATTATATTAAGCTCACAAATATCAACAGACAAAAAAATCGAGTTATAGATGACAATTTTTTTGCTATCTTTTCAGGATAGCATATCGAGGAGGAGCCGTGGAAGAGAAGGATTCTTTCAGCTAAACTACAACAAGTTGAATTAATACGTTAAGCAGACTAACTCCAGCAACCAAGTCCAATTTCATTAATTAACTTTACGAACATGAACACGATTCATCTTTTTTCTGAGAAGCATTGTGCATCTCAGCCAAGTATCCAACAAAAAGGCATTACCATGTGGCTCCGCCTTGCTGACAACCAGCCCCTCGAGTTTCAAGTAGAAGATTGACAGTTTGAACTTCTATAGTCATTCCATCCGCAATCTAAACCAATGAAACAGACAGATTACTATCAAACCCTTAATGCCTCTGCCAATGGGACTGGTGAGTCACCACTATGAAATAGAAGCAATAAAAAAGTTTATATAGAGATCATCTAAGCTACCCAAAAAACGGCCAAAATGTGACTATTAATACTGGACTTTGTATTATTTATTTTGTACCTGCAAAGTACAAAATAATGTTTACCTTATCAGCATATCCATAACCGCTGCCTCTTCCTGAACTACTGGTGGACTGAGCACTATGAAACATTTCAAAAAATAAAACAGTCAAAGACGAAAACACCGTAATTTCAGTGATAGCAAATGCAGACTCAAACCAAGAAAACGCCATAGCAAAAATGGCAACACCACAACAATACCTGCTTGAACTCGGGCAAGTATCAGTGTCGGCATTCTCTTCAAGAACCAAATCCAGTCGATCTATTTGCACTACAATTGGCTCTACTTGCACCATGCTCACAGAAGGCAGCTACATCCGATTTATCAAGCCAAATTAAAGTTACACCACGCCACTCTCTAAATTTTAAGTACTCCGCAATAACTTTACACGGTAAAGTACACCAAAAAGAACACATTATATATACTTAACTCTTCCACAAACTTACTGTCACTACATATAATTAGGTGCATTGAACTACGAAAAAGCTAGTACTCTGAATTCATGAGGTCAAACAACCAACAATTCACTAATAACTACTAGAGCAAGTCTTGGATAAGAGTATAAGACACTCAAAATAGGAGAACAGGTGAGCTTTTAAGTTTGGATAATAGTTTTCAGCTCGTAACCTCAAGAGCTCACACCAAAACCATAAATTTACATGGTCCTACCACAGGACAATTATAAAGGCTAGGTCAAATTAATAACACAAACGAGATGATTTTAAGATTCTTTTTATAATCTAATCTATATAGCATCACTCATTCAGTCACTCATCCCTCTAAAACTTTCGATCATAATGTCAAGTTCCTCTAACTTCAAATATTCACTTCCTACCTCAGCATCACCCATTCAGTCACTAGTCCCTCTAAAACTTTCAATCATAATGTCAAGCTCTTCTAACTTTAAATTTTCACTTCCTACTTCGGGATAATCTAAAGTCTATGAGAATTTAATACCAACACAGAAGATATTTTTTCCCAATATCAAATAATGAGCTTTCAAAACTAAACACAATGTCTCCCTCATTTCAGTAAAACATAGGTTAATAACTTAATACGAGACTTGTAGTTTGATAAGAATTTTTTTATAATATAAACTACGGAGCTCTATAGCATTACTAACTGGTCCCACTAAAACTTTCGATCATAATGTCTAGCTCCTCTAACTTTAAATCCGGTCCTCCTACGTCAGGGCAAACTAAGCTCTACGTCAATTTAATAATACAAAGGAGATTATTTCCATATCAAATAATGAGCTTTATTTTTCAAGACTAAACAACATGTCTCCCTCGTTTCAATAAATCATAGGTTAATATGAGTCTAGTTTGATGTTAAGATTTTTTTAATATAAACTACTCCGTAGCGTTACTAATTGGTCCCACTAAAACTAAGCTCATAAAGTCTAGCTCCTCTAACTTTAAATCCGGTCCTCGTACTACCTCATGACAAACTAAGCTCTACATCAATGTACTTGCACAAACGAGATTGTTTCCAAATTCCAATATCAAATGAGCTTTAAGTTCCAGACTAAACACAATGTCTCCCTCATTTCTCTACGTCATATACTCATACGTTAATACGAGTCCTTAACTTTGGTTTTTCATCGTTTTTTTAGATTAATCTACAGCCTTACTAACTTCTCCCTCAAAAACCTTTCGATCAAAATGTTGAGCTCCTCTAACTTTATATCCTGACTCCGCAAATGCTTTTAAGTTTCAACTATCAGGAGCGTCGAAAACTGCGCTGCCTTTCGCCAATCAATAAATTTCACAATACATGAGAACAATCTCCCTCTTCCGACAACAACATTACACATTTTACCTAAATTAAGCTAATTCATCTCCAAATGCTCAATCATAGGGGAAAAAAACCTCACTGAAATCTCCAATTTTCCGACTTTGCCGTAGCAACATTAATCTATACTCTACAGCATTACCTATTCGTCCCTCTACATTATTCGACCATAATGTATTAAGGTCTAGGTCTTCGCCTACTCTAACTTCAAATCCTAGCTTCGCGATACGACACCTTTCCGCCTAATCAATTAATTTCACAAACTCGAAAACATTTAACCTAAATTAAGCTAATTCAACTTCAATTGCTCAGTAAATAACTCAAATCAACGAAAAAACTGACCGAAATCTCCAATTTTCCGACTTTCGCCGTAGCAACATTAATCGCAGGCGGCAATCCGAGACTCGAATGTAATGCATCACCATTGATATCTAAAATCAACAAAAACAAACAAAAAAGTTACAAATCGCAAAATTTCGATCAAAAACCGTAAAACTTACACAAATCCGTAGCTCAATTTCAACAGATCTACAATCAAAATCTCAAATTCAATAGAATCATAATTAACAAGAAAATAACCTAAATTAGAGAGTTGAGCAGTACGGCCTTGAAGCTTGAATTGATCTCTAGAGAAGGATTTCAACCAATACTTAAGCGTGTACTCTAAAGCTCGCGCAATTATCGACTCCATTTTTACGCAATTTCGAGCATATACGAGTTTTTAACAATTGAATGGTCGGGAAACCGGGGAAGAAGGTCGGAAAACCGGGAGTGGTTTTGGGAGGTGGTTTTTGGAATTTGATTGCTATGATTGGTGGAGAATTAGGGGGTTTTGTGTTATTAAGGTTTTGTTATTACAAGTAAAGTGTCCGGCACGTGGGATGGACGTACGTTTTTTGCTTTATTATTATTTTTATTTTTATTTTATTAATCAATTTTCCTTTTTAAAATGCGGCGGATCTGAAATAGTGAAATTGACAGTGGAGGTGGGAACAAGTCGAAGGACAACCGATCAAGGTGACTGACTGACTTGTAACGATTTTTTTTGTTCTTCTTCATGTAAATAAAATACGTATTTAATCGCGTTATTATAGACACAAATTTTCATTGAAGACGAACATTATCCGTTACAAGTTGAATAAGAACAGTGTCTCTCTCACAAAATGCAAGTGTCGTGACGCATGAAAATGTTTCATTTTCCTTCACTTGTCTTCCCACCTGCATTGTTGTGTGAAGAAACTATCCGTCTTCAACTTGTAACGGATAGTATTCGTTTTCAGCAACACTCACTTGTCTTCCCACCTGCATTATAGAAGGGAGGGGGATTCGAACTAGAGAATACCTCCGTCTTAACCACTACATTAAGATATTCTTGGTGGTATGATATGTGACTCTGGGCAGATTATCGTTCAATTCGGTTTTTCACACGAAAAAAACATGACCTACGATTATATATGTGTATATGTGTTTGGGTGAGGGATACACGATAAAGACATCACTGCCGCTGTCAAAAAATTTCTTAATGTTATTTCGTCCTGTCATTGCGTTTCTTTAAGTCATTGTCCTAGGTCTATTAATAGGTCAGCCCATGCTATAGCTAAGGCTTTTTAGTGTAAGGCTTATCATAAGCGCCTGACAAAAAAAAAAAAAAAAAAAAAAACTCACGTTTTCATCCAGGTGCAAACGTGGCGGTTTCACGTCTGGATTTAGATGGTGATATATTCGATCTTTTTCTCATTTTAATGCAAGTATAACTTTATTAGTATTTGTTGTTTTGATTAAGTTGTTAGTAATTCAGTTTTAGTTGTTAGTTTTGATTAGTTTAAGTAGGTTTGTCATTGGTGATTCATTTGTCGAACACATTGTTAGTAATTAAACATTAGTTGTTATTTTCGATTAGTTCTTAGTTATAAGTTACGATTTATCGATTAAATTGTTTATCGGTCAGTTTAATTGAAGTGTTTGGAGTTGGAGGGATATTTTGAGTAGTTCATTAAAATTTTCGATGATAATCACACCACAATGATTTGTTTATCGACGACGATTAGCGATTTGAGTTTAGACCCGAGTGACAATCTTAAATGGGCTATGCACCTTTTGAGACGGTAAGATAGAACATCTGGGCTGAGAATTCGGGCCGCTTAGTTCTTTTATACTAATCTGTTTTTGGTAACATGGCCCAAAACCATGGGCTCAAATTTTGGAACTGACACTCCTAGTATTTCCATTGTACTCTAAATTTTTTATTTTTTTTATTTGTTTTTTTACAGGTGATTATGATCAGTTTATGATATCGCTTTAACAATAACATATGTTGATCTATTATCAATTGTTACAAGATAAACTATTCGACTAAGTAGCCCTAGAAAATAGACTATTAAATGTAGTGTTATCGAGTCTAAACTAAAAATAAAATAAACATTAGTAAATATTTTGATTATTGATTTTCGCAATATATATTGATCACCCGATTTCATGATTTTGCCAGATATTAAGTCATTCGCCATGATTTTTGCAAATACCAACTTTGAGTGAGGTCGTCGTTTTTTAAAATTATATTCCCTTCGGGTTATAGTGATTATATATTCTTATTTCTCTTTTGAAGCGAGTTTAGTAATTGTTCATCTTTCCTTTTTTAGTAACTTTTTGTGGTCTAAAATCAATTCAAGGTGAATTGGGTGTTTTACTGTTTTGTGTAGTTTAGAATCATTTTTTTATTTTTGTGTATAAAGCTAAAAGAACAAACACTATAACTCAGAGAGAGTAAATTTTAGTACTTTTTGTGTAAGATTGTCGATATGTACAATGCACAATATTTATTTTTTTAAGTCAAATACCCCATTAATTCATAGTACACAATATTAAGCGAATGTTTAATCAATCAAAATATCATTTTTACATACTAAATTAGCAAAACATATTCGATAAATATTTATTCAAATCCGAGGTGTAGAGACATATTTGTCATCCCATGAAGTTGCTTGATTATCATATTTTGTCATGGGTAGTAGTAGGTAGGGATGGAACTTATATAATAATATACAAATATAATATGTTTCCTTTTAAATTAAATTAAATGATTGATCCTCAATGTTTCAGAGAATGTGGCAATTAATCGGACAACTAAATTCTTGGTGTCTTTCTAAAATCAGACATGCATCTTTTATTTGAATCCGTCAAGTCCTACAATTTACCTAATAATAAAATATAATAATTCGCGATTTTGGGCTTTAGAATTTATGCTTCGATACAACTTGATTTGTGACATTTAATATGATTTAATTGTGAATTACGCATTTTTAATGATAAGTTACAAGTTATTGTGGCTTATTTTGTCATATAAGAACTTTCAGTAATATTGCTTGTAAGCTACATACCGTCGGTCCGTCCTCATGGTGAGCAACATACAATCGTAGCTTGAATAAGCGCGCTTAGTTGACCAGTAAAAAGAAGCTACTTGAAATCAAGCATGTAACTTGGTAGAGCAGGTGTAGCTTTTAAGCGGGTCATATTTTTCCTACTTCAATACTAAGCAACCCGTTTAATTTTTTTTTGAAATTGCAAGCAGGTCCTTTTTAGTAACCATTTGTGATACCCGTAAGTCAAAAACTGCGATTATGAGATTAAGACTTATGCTTCGATACAACTTCATCTGTGAGTTGTGACTTGTGACACTCAATTTGGTTTACCCGTAAATTTGTGATGTATGTAGTGATCGATATGTCCTGAGAGTGATGTTAGCTACGTACTCATCGAAATAAAGCTAGACAATAATTACTAAAAATAAGAATGAAATTGTAATTTTGCATATGATTAAGATACACTCTACATATGTCAACTATTTTAGTTGATAAAATCACGAAAATTTGTATAGCTGTATTTATGATGGTTTAAAGTCAACATCAAACCCGCTCATATGACTCGCAGGTCTCCTTAGTCCCTTACACCAAAAAAAATATTATTTGACCCGACCAAAAATTATAATACGACTCGAAACCGATTTGACCAACCCTACAACAACCATAGAGCAAAATTGTAATATTAAAAATGAAGACATCATGGTGTCTTTCAAATGTTGAAGCGATCGATCAACATTCAACATTAGAGATATAGTGTCATTTTCCATTTTAGAAATTATGTTTCCATCAACAGATCTATTAAACCATTTTATAATACCATTTATTTCAACGGTAAAATTTCTTGTGTAATACTAATGTAGAGTTGAAGAAAAGCAAAACTAAACAATAGCTCCTTCTCATCTAATAATTTGCTTATATTCTTCTTTCAACATTTATTACATTTCTAAATAAAACGACATTTTATCAACCTCGCTCGCTCTCTTCCCTTCATCCACCGTTTGTCTCAATCATTTGTTTACCTCTAATTAAAATACTCCACGTTAAATATAAAAGGGTAATAAATAACTGAAACGGAAACGGTGCACATAATAAACCAAATAGTCTTATACAAACTTTTTTTAATAATATAATTTGCTTATATTCTTCTTTCAACGTCTATTACACTTCTTTTAAAAAAAACATTTTAGCAACCTTGCGCTCTCTACTCTTCATTCTTTGTTGTCTCAATCTTTTGTTTACCTCTCTTTAAAATATCCCACCAAACTAAATATAGAAAGATAAATAAATAATTAAAACGAAGACAGTATAAATAATAAACCAAATAGTATAATACAAACTTTTTTTAATAATATAATCTGCTTATATTCTTCTTTCAATGTTTATTACATTTCTAAAGAAACGACATTTTAGCAACCTCGTTCGCTCTCATCCGTCATTCTCCGCCTATCCCAATTATTTGTTTACTTTTGATTAAAACTAACCCACCGCACTAAATATAAAAAGATAAACAAATGATTGAAATGAAAACAGTGCGCATCACAAACCATATAGTATTATACACACATTTTTTTAATAATAGAATTTGCTTATGTTCTTCACAAGAACCAGATCTATAAGAGGATCGTACAATCATAATGTATTTAATTGAGTTTATGTAGATATTTGTTGAGCTAATTTTGAGTAATACTCTAATTTTTTTATATTAAAATTAAAATATATTTGAACTTATATATATTTTGTTTTAGTTAAATAATAATTTTTCAAGCCCAATATTTTGTAAAAAAGCTTATAAACTTTACAATATGACTCATATTCTTTCCACCAAAGCTCGAAACTTCTATTAAAAAACTCAAAATATGCACAACGAATTATATGCATCTGGTTGTATAATCCACTCATCGTATATTCTTCTTCCAACATTTATTTCATTTGTAAAAGAACTAACATTTTCCTCATTCTCTATCCGTCCCAATCATTTATTTACCTTTAATTAAAATACGCTCACAACTAAGATAGGAAACAATACACATAATAGACCATAAATCATACAAACATTTTTATGTTTTAATAATAAAATGGCCTGCTTCTTAAGCAAAAGTTGGTAAATGATGGCAACATTAAACTACAACCCCCTGAATCATTCTTCTATACAACATGCCATGCAAGTATGCAACTCATACCACTTGACACATAAATAACCAAATAACTCTAAAGGGTAATTAATTGACCTTGGCCTGGGTTAGGTTGCATTGCATTGCATCAGTTCATTGAATTTCGTGTCGTGTTTGAGTCGTTTTTCGACAATGCAGCTGCATATATCGCCGAGTTTAAGGCATGTTACTGTTTTTCCAGGCAAGGGAGTGAGGGAATTTATCAAAGTTAAAGGCGGTTCGAGACGGTTTTCATGGAGGATCATCTTTTATAGTCTTCTTTTGTTTACATTTTTGCTTCGGTTTGTGTTTGTCTTGACTGCTGTGGATACAATTGATGGTCACAGAAAGTGTTCTTCCATAGGTACGTTTTTTAGAATACATATTCGTTTGATTTCCTGCACGACATGACACTTCGACACTTCATTTTATAAGCAAATGTTTAAAAAATTCTTACAAAATAACCGTATCCCATACTCTAAAACCGTGTCGTGTGTTATAATTCAGGTTGTTTGGGAAGAAGAATTGGACCTGGGATTCTTGGAAGTTCATCTCCTCCTAATGTAAGCCTTTTTTTCGATACCATTCGGGTTTTGTTCTAGGTAGGACGGACACTCTTCCAGAGGCGTATCCAGGACTCGATCATAAGGGGTGCAAAAACTTAATAATTATCTCGACTATATGAACTAAATTCAAACACAATAAAATCGTGAGGTCATAGTAAAACACAAAATTAAAAAAATTTGGTTCTAAATAATTCAATAAGGTGTAAATAAAATAATTTGTATAAATTTGCAAGTATATAGCTCTTTAATGAGAAAAGATTACATTTCATAATATAATCCAGATAATTGTAGCCCAATAATATGATCTTAGAACATTAAATAGCAATGAAGTCAAAATTTATTACTAAATGAGAAAAAAGTGCAAAAATGTCGTATATGGGAGTCAAACCCGTGACCAAATTTGTAGAATTTCAGCATCTAACCACTACACCACCAAATATTTGATGAACCTAACAGAAACTAGTTTATAAATATTTCCGAACAAAGGGGGTGCGGGTGAACCCCCTGCACCCCCCCTAAAAACGCCACTGCACTCTTCCTAATTAGCCGTCCCGTGTCCAACACCGTGTCCGACACTCGGACACCCGACACTCGTTGGACACATGGCTAAACATATTATAGTATAGACGAGGAATAAAATTTAACAAAGATCGATTAAAAGATGAGTTTGAGTGGAAAAATGAGAATTAGTTATAATAAAGGTCGAATTGTAGCTTTACTCGTTTAGATTTAGCTTCAAAATGATAAAAATAAAATTATACGTTATTTATTATAACCATAAAATATACTGTATATTGTATTCTATTTAAATGTCGTGTCCCGTGTCCTAAATTTCATGGGATGTCGTGTCCGTGTCCGTTTTGGTGATGCCTAGGTTTTGTTTCACTTCCTCTGTCAATATACAAGACCAAGTAACATACCCTTCTGGTTAAAGCCTAAGTTTTTCAGTTGATAATTTCAGATTCAAGCAGTAATATACCAAGTATTTGAAGAACCCGGTATGGTTGTCGACGACAAAAATCCAGGTGATGATGTTCCTCTGTCGTTAGACGAGTTTATGGCCGAAATGAAGGACAATATGCCCGATGCCAGAACATTCGCTCTCAAACTCAAAGCCATGGTATTAAATCTATACTCCGACTACTAGAATTTCTGTGAATCTGTTTTCATGTCGGATTTTTGCTACCTGAAATTTGATCGGGGTTCATGATATCAGAGCCAGTGTGACCGAAGGTCACGGATTCGAATCCTGGCAACCTTAAAACCCCTCGAAAACTCACGAAGTAGAAACCCAGCACACGGTATGGAAGGCCTGTGCAAACTAACCACTCTTCAAGCCCAATTGGCATTCGAGTGAGAGAGCGTACGTATTAGGAATATTAATAATAGTTGGGCCTCAACCATCACGTAACATACTTCGACTGTTAATTCACCCGTGTTCAATTGCATTTATAGGTAAACTACTTAGAGCAAAGAACAAGAACAGCAAAGATACAAGAGTACCTATACCGGCATGTAGCATCAAGCAGCATTCCGAAGCAACTCCATTGTCTAGCCCTACGACTAGCCAACGAGCACATGACAAACTCAGCAGCACGTCTCCAACTTCCCAAACCCGAGCTAGTCCCAAACCTTGTCGACAACTCGTTCTTCCACTTCGTCCTTGCCTCTGACAATGTACTCGCATCATCAGTAGTCGCAACTTCTCTTGTTCGGAACTCTCTCCACCCTGAGAAGATTGTTCTTCACATCATCACTGATAAGAAGACTCACTCTCCGATGCAAGCTTGGTTTTCTTTACACTCTCTGGCGCCGGCTATCATTGAGGTTAAGGCTTTGCATCAATTTGATTGGATTAGTAAAGGGAAGGTTCCGGTTTTGGAGGCTATGGAGAAGGATCAGAAGGCTAGGTCTCGGTTTCGTGGCGGGTCTCAAGCCATCGTTGCTAGCGACACTGAAAAGCCGAATGTCATTGCTGCAAAACTTCAAGCTATGAGCCCCAAGTATAACTCCATCATGAATCATATTAGAATTCATTTACCAGAGGTATGTTTATCTACGCATTACTCGGTCTGTGCTCGGTCTGTACGCGGTCTGATTATCATTTAGGTTTCGACACTACAAGGTCGACCTGTCAAATGACCCAAAACTCGTGTTAACCCTGTCCGACCTGAACTCCCTTGAACTGTGACCCAAATGGGCTGATTCGTTCATAATCGTAATAACCTAGCTCAAACTGATTTGTACCTAAAATGTCCCCGGAAACTAGAGCGGGCAAATAATGACACGACACGAAAACCCGACACGAAATTAACGGGTTTGAGTTGAGGCTTCATGACCCATTTATGTAAGTGGGTCGACACGAACACGACACGATATTTAATGGGGTCGGGTTTGGGTTGAGCTCTTTAAACACGAATCCGACACGAATGACCTGTTTATTAAATTAATCCTAATTTTTTTTATCCTCCATCGCATAAATATACTTAAACTTTTTAAATATGGACATGATACGAAAACACGACACGAACCCGACACAAATTAACGGGTTAGGGTTGAGCTTGATTACCCATTTATCTAAGTGGGTCGACACGAACACGACACGAAATTTGATTGGGTCGGGTTTGGGTTGGAGGTTTTATGACCCGTTTACATGTGACACGAACACGAACCCGACACGACCCGATCTGTTTGCCAGGTCTACCGGAAACAGCACATCCATAAGACCGTAAACGGTCCAAACTCGAGATTAACAACCAGTCTAACCCGACCTGAAGTGCATAAAATACAGTGGCTTGGCTAATTCTCTGTTTCATGACTTGTTCACTTGTAACAGTTGTTTCCAAGCCTGAATAAGATTGTGTTCCTAGACGATGATATTGTGATACAAACGGACTTGTCGCCCTTATGGGACATTGATATGAACGGAAAGGTGAACGGAGCAGTAGAAACATGCCGAGGAGACGATAAATTTGTAATGTCAAAGAGACTCAAGAACTATCTCAACTTTTCCCATCCATTAATAGCTGAAAACTTCGACAGAGACGAATGTGCTTGGGCTTACGGCATGAATATCTTCGATTTGGACGCTTGGCGAAAAACCAACGTCAGCCACACGTACTACCACTGGCTACAACAGGTAATATCAATATCACCTAGCGATGATTTTACCAGCTAAGCTAGCTAATATCATCTGCTAATATCATTGCCTTTTTATCGACACAGAACTTGAAATCCGACCTAAGTTTATGGCAACTCGGAACATTACCACCGGGACTAATAGCATTCCACGGTCACGTTCACATCATCGATCCATTTTGGCATATGTTAGGCCTCGGATACCAAGAGAATACAAGCTTTGAAGAAGCGGAAAATGCTGGTGTCGTTCATTTCAACGGTAGGGCAAAGCCGTGGCTTGACATCGCCTTTCCACATCTAAAGCCATTATGGGCTAAATACGTCGACTTCTCCGACAAATTCATCAAGAGTTGTCATATGAGAGAAGCTTGAATTAGACACAGGGAAGACGATTGGAGGGTTGTCGTGAACTCGAGCAAGAGCCGGAGCCAGAGCACGTCGAGACTGTAACTAATTCAGGGGATCATGCAGAGTTGAATGCAGATACTAAAGGAGGTAAACTGAGGATTTAGAGTTAGTTGTATGTAATGTACTTAAAAATTGCCTCCTTGATTTTGGAGATTACCTTCTCATATTCTTTGAATTCACATCATACATATTATTATATATAGATTGAAGCATTATTCACAATTGTTGATCTATGATTTAATGTCGGGATTCAACATCGCTTGGTAGGATGTGTCTAAAAGCAGCAACAAGGGCGATTTTGATGCTAACGAGAACCCGGGTCATGAGTATTACCCCTCATAACTTTACCAACTAAACTAACAGCCTAACATCACCGGATCCTTAAAACGACATACATGACATCGTTGGAGCCAACATCTAAAAAACGTGGAAACACCTCAAAATAATAATCCCGTCTATTCCTTTGTCGAATGAAGTGCAAGACCAGTACAATATTTGGTCATTGTGGTGGGACAAGGAATTCGAACGCGTGACCTGTTGGTGATTTTATAAGTAAATCACCGGTTTAATTTAAGTGTAGTCTGAATTCGGTCAAAGTCAAGTAAACACGAATCACTATATTGTGGGTAAGGGAGTGTGGTGTACACGCTCACATAAACGTATGTGAATTTACGATTCTAAGAGGAAAATTGATCGGGAAAACAATTGGCAAGAATTGCAAAAGAATTAAAACTCGAAAAATGGGAAACATCACGTCCCAGCTTTTCGAAAACACTGTGTTTTCCCATGATGCATTGTATGTTATTGTTTCGATAATTCCTTTTAGATGATAACCGCTCTCTCATTCAGAGTACCTTACTTGTGTGTTTCTAACTTTCTATATATATACAAGACCATCATTTGAGAGAAAAAGAAAAAGAAGAAAAAATACAACATAACCTATTATCACGATACCTACTACATGAAACGGGTTTCATACTGATCGATAAATTGGTTGGTAAATTACATTACCGACTGAATTTTGAACTTGACCAAGTTAAATCGCCAAATCGGTTGGTAAATAAATGACCGACTGACATAATTTAGTCGGTAAATACAAATATCGGTTGATACTTGATACCTAAAAATGTTGATTTGTCAACATAGGTCAGGGTCCGTCGGAAATTACATAAAATGTCAGTAATTACTGACGAACGAGCACCCGGAAAATTAATTTACCGTATTTTGTAGCGACGTCCGTCAAAAAAATAAGGCGAAACTTAAAAGTTAAAAAAACATGAGCAACCAAGTGGAGAATGGACCACAAAACCTAAGAATGTCCACAAAATACAGCGTAGCACGCACCATTAGACCATATCATACGTCCACAATTTTACCAATAACAATTCACCAATTTTTCAGAGCGTCAAATCCGTCTAAAATAATAAGACGGATACCGTTTTATCTTACAAAAAATCCATTTAGAGAGTGAGGGGGAAAGCACGTGGGGGTGGCCCACTACGGCATTAGCCATGTACTTTCACAATTGTGAGAGGTCTTATTATTTCAGACCGAACTTACGGTCTGAAGCAAGACGGACTGATAACAATTAGGCACGGCCGAAATCCGACCCAACCCAAATTACGACGAAGCTTCTGTTACTGTACTACGCCATGCACTACTTACTCATATTTCACGTGTTACTAAATTTAGTTATATCTTCTCCATCTTATAACACCTACCTTTCCACAAAGCAAACCTACTCCCACTATCCCAATGACAATTACCCACAGATTATATATCTCGGGTGGGTCATAACCTCACTCGGAAATATAAATAGTCGCTCACAAATCATAAGACGCCTATTACAGGATAAGGGGCCGATACAACTTCAGAATAGATCTAATAGTTAAAGTGGTCTAATACGGCAGTAGATCTCCTGAGGAACGGCCTCCCAATAAGTTTATTGAGAGATTATTGTACAAATTTAAGAAAAAGTGGTACTAAACCTAATAAAATAGGTACACATCAGGATAAAAGGGTCACGGAATCTAGATAAAAGGGTACGGAGGAATGGTCTTGAAAGACGTCTCTCTCAAGTTTTAGTGTTGATACGGTGCAGGTCTAACCAAAGTAATTGAATAAATAGATGGTTTCGGAACGAGATGAAATAATGGTGAGAAGAACACACATTTTTTTCGTCACCAAGGGCTATCTCATTGAAGTTCAACGGTTAGCATACACAAAGGTCAACAATTGACATCCCATAAAATGAAGTTTGTTAGTAGACTTCAGCAAAAACAGATTGACTAAAATAACAGAACAACAAAAGATAGGATAAGTTGGAAGAGTTGATGATAATCACGAACCCGAATTATGACTAATGAGACTAGATTGCTCGATTAAGCGACTGGTGGTCGAAGCGCGTGATCCTGAGATGTGTCGACTGCAGCAGGAGGCATGAACTGCCACATCGCAACTCCAGGGTATCCCATAAATGGTACCAACTTGCCGGGTGCTTGTGGAGGTGGGCCGTATGCAGCTGGGATCGGAGCGTGGGGTGGGAAGTATGCGGGTTGGGTGTTCGCTGTTTTCAGTTGTTGCTCGAGCTTGTCCTTCTCGGACTTCAGCCTCTGCTTCTCATCACGCAGCTCATTCTTCTCAGCCTAAGAAAAAAAAATTAAATCGAAGTTAGGATATTTGACATTAATCATCCTTTGTGACTCGGAAAATCTCTTATAAGACAGTTTTACACTAAAATAATATGGTGATATTGCCCCGGGAATAAATCCCTCAACAGGAATTTACATGAATTGGAATAACAATAAGTCTCCTTGTGACGGGTCGAATAACACCACATGGGTAGATAAAACAAAAACAAAGGTGCATAGATAATCACAAAGCTTTGTCCTTATCTTCCCAAATGGATTTTACTTGACCCGTCACACGCTTGCGACGGATATTATCTGTCACAAACGAGAATTTGTGTTGGGACTAAAAGGTATGTGTCTGGCAAGAGAATGAAATCCATGGAGCGGTTGAAACGACCTCTAGCAAAACCGTATACCCGATACGGTTTTGAAAACTGTATACGGTTTTAAAAATCAATAAAAATCAGTATACGGTTTGGTTTTTGCCACTTTGCATTATTTTTAATTTTATTATACAAAAACTTCAAAACGTGTCGAAAACCGTATATATGGTTTCGTTTTTGCATGACTCGGATACGATACGTATGTACGGATTTCCGTATCGATGATACGAAAATCCGTATAACTCAAACCGTATACCGTATCGTATCCGTATTATAAAATCGTATCGTATAATTTTGCTCACCCCTGTATACGTATATCCCTAGTAAGAGATACTGTAAAATAATCCCGTAAAGAAAGGTCATTGAAAGATGCAACGAGAATAGCTAACTACCTTCAATTCCTTAATTTTCTCTTGTAGATTTGAGTTCGAGTCTTTCAACTTCTGGGATTCACTCCTTAACTGAGTCAGCATTCGGACAGCATCGTTCAAAATGGCTGCCTTATCAGTCTTAGGTGCCCTACCAGGTTCGAGTATAGTGCCTAACTCCACAAACCTAAGCATGATTTAAAAGCAGTGGTCACACACAAAACACATGCACATCGGCCCGCAAGTATATTTGAGGTATAAAAGGAAAGTTTACTTGTCGTTGAGGCGGTCCCTTCGTGCCTTTTCTCTACAAGCTTTCGAGCTCGACGGACCACAAGAATCAGATCTGCCCCTGTGATACGATAACTAATCAACTTCAGTGAAAATAAGTTACGAGTTGATATTGCGACAAGTAATACACAGTAGTAGGGGTGAGCAAAACCGTATACCCGGTACGGTTTTGAAAAACGTATTTGGTATACGGTTTTAAAAATCGCAAAAATCACTATACGGATCCGATACGGTTTAACCGTATATACGGTTTTCGGGTACCCAGAAAAACCGTGTATATGGATACGGTTTGGTGAGAAATGCTCAAATTACATCTAACAAGCCTACATCTAATGAAAGACTAATTTTATATTTATTAAGATAAGTTAGTAAAATAAGTCATAAAAAACCATCAAGAGTGGAAGTTGAAAGCCGAACTTTGCGTTTCATTAATTTTTTTATACAAAATTTTCAAACCGTGTCAAAAACCGCATATACGGATTTCCGTATCGTACATACGGAAATTCGTATAGTTCAAACTGTATACCGTATCGTATCCATATTATAAAACCGTATCGGAATTTTTTTACTCACCCCTACACAGTAGAAGCATCTCCTTAATGTCGCTTAAGAATAGTTAAGATGCTCCAAATGCACAGATACAGTCAAGCTCAAGTAAATCTCGCAAATGAACAGTCTACCCACAAACGGGAATCATATACGATATACCACTCAGTCTCAATGTCTTCTTAAGACAATGCATACTGATGTCAAGGATCCATAATCAAAAGGGTATCGATTCTCACGGTCTAGGAACAAACTATTTACTGTATAAAACTCAGCCGAGGAACAATCAACTGACAATGGCGACAAATCTACAGAAGGATAAAGTAAAAACACATAAGATAAAGAATCTGTACCTCTTCTTTGAGGTGTTCTCCTTAGCCCCCACAGAATCTCCGTAACTTCCATCTAGTTCCGCACTGCAGTAATCACAAGGTAAATCGAAGCTCATGAGAAGTCCGAAACAAAAGGAATCACGCACCTGCTAACACCACCTTGCAGCATTCTAAATATATAGAATTCCCATTAAACATCATCAACAGTCTTAGATGTTAATCCATGGACTGCCCACAAATCATTTTGGGAATAACGCGCTATAATTGTATTCTGGCATGGTATTATATCTAGGCAACGACACCACATCGTCATTCCCGAGTCATTCATTCATAGCTCATAGCAGTACAGCTAAAACTTCATCAATGTGACAGATAAAAACTACTTGCAGAATCCTGCAGTTTAGCTGAGATCATGCACATGTCGATTTTACGACATATAATAAACTCCATACTAAACTTATTGTAACTACTTCCTATAACAAAACTGCTGAGGTATGACCATGGATTTTCTGTCACAATTATGATCATAAAGCATCAACATTCCCAAAACAAACCTACCAATTTCAGTCATCAGGTTAACTTTGTTCACAAATTCTTGTTTCAAACCGTCTTTATCCAAGATGGGTCAAATACATACCAAATCACCCCACTTGACAATTTTCTTGTCTTTATTGCCCCACTTGTTAACATTTGACCCGTCTTAAGCAAGACTTACTGAACTTCGTTTATAATCCCTCTAAATAAATGATCAAAAACAATTGACTGAGACGGAAGGAGTAGTTCTATACTTCTATGCATTATCTTAATAGTAATGCATCTCTATCTCGGTCATTTGTTTACCTTTTTCTATAATCCCCTCTTGAAAAACGGTCTGTATACAATTGACGGAGACGGAAGGAGTACTTTCTATGCATCTATGCATTATCTTAATGGTAAAACTCTCTGCCTCGGTCATTTGTTTACCTTTTTCTACAATCCCCTCTTGAAAAGCGGTCTGCATACAATTGACCGAGACGGAAGAAGTACTTCTATGCATCTATGCATTATCTTAATTGGAATATTGTTTAACAATGAAAATTAACAATCAAAATAAGGGCACACGCCAAAATATATAAAAAAATAATAAAATTACTCATTCCGGCTCAATCATTTATTTATCCTCGATTAAATAACCCTAGCAGAGTTAAACAAATGATTGGGATGGAGCGAGAAAAAAACATTAATTCACACCTCTCAAAAACATCGAAAAAATTCAAACTTTAGTCACATAAATCACGTATGATAAAATGTAAACAAATGATTAAGACGGAGCGAGAAACACATTGATTCATACCCATCAAAACATCCAAAAGACTCAAACTTTACTCACATAAATCACACATACATAAAAATTGATGCACAAATCAAAAACCCAAATCATAACCAAAAAAAAATAGATTAAAAAAGTTAATTACCTAAGATTAAAAGCAGAAGCATTAAAGGGTTGAAGAGGGTAATTAAAGGCAGAATTAGGGGAATTAAAATTGCAATCAAGAACAAAATTTTCGTCCATTAAAGAATTGCAATCATACAACAAAAAATCTGGGTTTTCTTCAGACATCTCTCAAAAAAATTGCAGTAAAATTCAGGGAATGCAGAATTGGTTGAATTTTACAGCAATAATAGAGAGATAAACGCAAAATGGTGGATTTTTTGTTTTTTTTTTTAATAATTGATTAATTGTATTTGGGTGTGGTGATAAAATTGTTGATGTTTTATTCAAGGAAGGTTGGGATTTGGGAACTGGGAGAAAAAGTACGAAGAATGTGTGACTTGTTGATGTTTTTTTTAAAGGAAATAAATAATGGGAGATTGTGTTTGATGTCTGACCATATAAGTTGCCTACTAGTACCACTAGTTAGACTCGGAATCCGGGTAAAACTGAGCTGATCTGAATGACCCGAGTTTGATGATCAGCTTAATCGTAAGTTAGATTTGATTTAATGATATCATTCGAATGATCAGTTTGATCTGTTAAGTTGAAGAGATTTAGCATCTACGGAGTATTTAGTAAATAGAGGATTAATTTCAGTACAAGTAAATTGTAACGGCAGATTATAATGGCCGATTTAAATAGAAGGTTGGACTAACATATTATAATTAGCATAATTAATTTGAATGTTTGATAAATAGGAGATTACGATTAGTAGATTGTTAGTTTTCCTTGTATTAGTATTTCTACTAACCAATGGCTATTGTTTTCAGACAAACTAGGTTGTAACCCGTGAAATTCATGGGTCTGTTTTTTAAACTTTAGATGAACATAGTTAATAATATTGGAGATAAGCAAATTAATTATTTACTGTGGCCTGTTTTTAACTTTAGATAAATACCGTAATTAATAATATCAAAGAAAGCTGATTAATTATATACATATAAATAAATTTTGAATTATTTATGACACAAGTCGGTATGACGGTATACATGAGCTATCATATAGTTGTTCATTAAGATGATCAAGACTTACAATAGAATTTGTATACTTTTAATTACTCATTGCACCATTTTTAAAATATGTAACCCATATATAAAATAAAGTTTTATATTACATATCGTACAATAAAAGCAAAACGTAAATAATCTGATGAGACGTGAGTAGTAAATGTATAGTTGGGTTAAAAAACGTATTTTTAATTATATTTATTAAAGATGTTCATATAATAAATAACAGTTATTACGCACGACATCTTACACGAAGACATTCCAAAATTAATAAATGACCACTCATTTACTATTTACTATATTAAATAAATACTCCGTAGTTGTTAAAATGTTTCGCATTCACGTGAATAGTCAGATGTCTTACAATAAATCGAAAATGTAGTCTAATAAATCACGGCGCTCACATAAGTGTATATACCGACGAAGTGAGCGTCGTGATTTATTAGACTACATTTTCGATTTATTGTAAGACTTAGACATCTGACTATTCACGTGAATGCGAAACATTTTAACAACTACGGAGTATTTATTTAATATAGTAAATAGTAAATCAGTGGTCATTTATTAATTTTGGAATGTCTTCGTGTAAGATGTCGTGCGTAATAACTGTTATTTATTATATGAACATCTTTAATAAATATAATTAAAAATACGTTTTTTAACCCAACTATACATTTACTACTCACGTCTCATCAGATTATTTACGTTTTGCTTTTATTGTACGATATGTAATATAAAACTTTATTTTATATATGGGTTACATATTTTAAAAATGGTGCAATGAGTAATTAAAAGTATACAAATTCTATTGTAAGTCTTGATCATCTTAATGAACAACTATATGATAGCTCATGTATACCGTCATACCGACATGTGTCATAAATAATTCAAAATTTATTTATATGTATATAATTAATCAGCTTTCTTTGATATTATTAATTACGGTATTTATCTAAAGTTAAAAACAGGCCACAGTAAATAATTAATTTGCTTATCTCCAATATTATTAACTATATTCATCTAAAGTTTAAAAAACAGACCCGTGAATTTCACGGGTTACAACCTAGTATTTAATAACGATTAAACCATAAAAAAAATGTAGTCTAAAAAATTCTTGTAGGTATTCCGACCCGTAATTATTCCGACCCATATGTAAATCGAAAACGTAGTCTAAAAAATACTTGTAGGTATTTTTTTGTTCGGTGATTATGGATTGGTAACTCTAGGATTTAGGCCGTGCTACAGAATTAATCTTCAGCCAAAACTGTCATTATTTATTGTTTCAATATATGGAATGAAATCTTGTGATTCCATAGATTTAGTCCGTGAAATCTTGGAATAGTTATACCATTATACCATATCTTGAATGTTATTGGACAATAGCTCTAGGATGAATCTAATTGGACAATAGCTCTAGGATGCTTTACAACGCGACACGTAGGACAAAGCTTTTTTCTAGTGATGCCACGTCAGCAACTTGGCTTCTGCATTAGATAAATATATGATTCTCATTTTGTGGCGGATATACACGTCACAAAAGAGATTATGTTATTTTGGGCTCAAATTGTCTAAATTGAACAAAACTTAATACTGTTGCACTGAACTGAAGTTAATTAAAGTAAGAGTTAATTTGTAAAGAGAAAAGGGGAATTGAATTGGACTGAATAAAGCTAAATTGAACTAAAATGAGTTGAAATTAAGCCAAAAAATTAGGGTCATGATATTATTTTCAAAGAACTTGATGATAAAGTGCTCGAAACTCATATAGATGTAAGTAGTCTAGAGATGGCAATGGGTAGTATTTGGACAGGATCATATAGGATCCAGATCCAGATCCATTTTAAAATCGTATATCCAGATCCTACCCTTATCCTTAGCGTCCGAAATTTGTAGATCCATATCCGTACCCTAAGGATCTGGGTAGGATCTGGATAAAATTCAGATCCGTCAATCTCCAACGATACATTCAAATGAAACTGCACCAAGTCAGTATTATACACTATTTCACTTTTACTTATCAATTAAAGACGATGTTTTAGTCAAATTACCCTCTATTAGCTTCAGTGGTTTAAAATCATAGTCCAAAAAACAAAAAGGGTGTACAAGGTGTTAAAAAGTCTTATAGCAACTTACAAATAAGGTTTACAAACCACAAAATAATTATAATTTCAACAATCATCATATATTTATCTAATGCAGAAGCCAAGCTGCTGACGTGACATCACAAGATAAAAGTTTCGTCCTACGTGTCGCGTTTTAAAGCATCCTAGAGTTATTGTCCAATAAAATTTCAATTAGTGAAATCAAATGGAATCACAAGATTTGACGCCATATTTAGTAATTTAAATTAGTGCAACACAATTGATTTCTTTCATATAACCCGTGATTCCATTTGCAAGTATTATGGAATCAAATTGATTTCTTTCATATAACAGACTGACTATTATACACCCATATGTATAACGCCATAAATTCCATTTTAATTTGATAATAACAATTAATTTGACTCCATAAATTCCATAATTCTACAAGATTTTATTCCATTTGCATTAAGTTGGTTGACGTGATTATTATGCATTCCATAATTATACACCTGATTTAATGACAAAATTGCATTCCATAAGAACTCAAATTCTCGATACTGAAAAGATTTGGAAACAATAATAATAATGCTAAAACAATAATGATCATGCACAAAATTTCCTAAAATAATAAGATATTAGGTTGTAACCCGTCTTCACGGGTCTGTTTTTAGTATTTTAAATTAATATTCTTAATAATATAAAGAGAAAGAAATCAATTATTTTAGAACTTTAATAATATGAAATTAATATTGTTAATAGTTAAAATATAAAGAAATTAATTATTTCAGAATTTTGAAATATGAAATTAATATAAAGATAACGAAATTGATTATTTTAGTACTTTAATAATATGAAATTAAAATTGTTTATAATATTAAATAAATATAAATACTTTTAGTTTAAAAATTACATAGTGTTATGTGAAAAATCGTGTTAGATTAAAATTAAAATGCGCTCGCATAAATTAAGCCGCATACATTAATATATAAACCGAGTCGGATTGAATTAATCCGACATATATATTTATAAGTTAAAAGACAAAAAAATGAAAAAACAATATTAAGCATCTAAAATTCACTGTTATTTAAAATAATAATATTAAGCATAACTTACTCATATTTAAAATCATTCAGTTATTATTCTTTTCATATTAGGTCAATTAATAGTGTATAATTCATGGATTGACGGAATCTTAAAATTTTGTTTAAGAAGCTATTTAAAATTCACAGAAATTCTATATTTAGGAAATTATTATCTTTCAGTTATTTAAAATCCATATTTAAAATTCACGGAATCTTAAAATTTTGTTTAGGAAGCTATTTAAAATCCATATTTAATTAAAATTATATATTTCAGTAATTATTATAATTCTTTTCAAATTAGTTTACTAAACTAAGTTGAACATATAATTTTTACATTGCTCTTAAATCAACCATTAGTTCTTATATGATGCATATTTTTTTTCTCTGGATGTATTCATGCTAACTATATTTGTAGTGTATTAATTTAATATACACTTTATATTTAATTAATATGAAGAATATTTATAAAAGGGCCACAAATCTATTTTATTAACTTATCAATAGGCACGAAGTAATTAAACTATTATATCTAAAATATGATTCAAATATTTTGATTTTAAAATTTTAAAATCACCCGTGAATTTCACGGGTTAAAAACTAGTTCATAATAAAACAAATTCTTCAAACAAACTAAACACTAATACTTCATTCCGTGTTTACATGATCTACCTTTGAAGGGTCGAATCTATCCATAAATTACCCTTATAGAAATTAAAAGAGGGTCCAAGGGTAGGATCTGGATCTTAGTAGTGGGATCCAGATCCGACCCTCATACTCTTATGAGGATATGGATTTGACCCATATCCTAAGGATCTAAAATAATGGGATCCATATCCTACCCTTGGGTATAGGGTCTGGTAGATTTGGGTAGGATTCGAGATCCATTGCCATCCCTAGATGTAACACTTTTAACCCGTGCAAAATTGCACGGATATAATTTTAATAAGATCGATATAATTAATTTTAATAAGATCGATATAATGATTAATATTTAAAAATATTAAGCCAAAATAAATGTTTATTTTATAATTTATTTCTTTTTATAATGATAATAGTTAAAACACATGCAAAAATTGCAAGGCTTTGAAGTTTATAAATGTTTTAAATGCGTGAAAATATGCACGAATTCTGTTAAATGGATAAACGTTACTTTTTATTTCTCTTGACTTTTTGTGTTACCTCTTCCATTGTACAATCCATATATATATAAGGTACACTAGGTTTAAGCATAAGGGAAACAAGGCCCACAACTAAGCCAATACAAGTGGGCTGAAACATAGACTATGACCCAACGCTATTACCCCCCCTCAAGTTGGAGCATACGGATTCAAAGTGCCCAACTTGCAAACGAGATAAGTAAATTGAGATACACCAAGGGCTTTCGTAAGGACATCGGCTAGTTGATCCGTCGTAGGAACATGAGAGGGGGCAATGAGGCCCGCTTGAATTGCATCCCGAACAAAATGACAGTCGATCTCAATATGTTTAGTGCGTTCATGGAACACGGGATTGTGCGCGAGATGCAACGCAGACTGACTATCACTAAACACCGAGACCGATGTAGGATGTAAAACACCCAGATTCTCGAGAAGACCCTTGAGCCATTTAATCTCACAGGTGATAGCTCGGAGGGCACGATATTCGGCTTCAGAAGAGGACAATGAAACAGTAGGTTGCTTTTTAGTCTTCCACGAAACAGGAGAGGAGCCCAAAAACATAAGCCACCCAGTCACGGAACGGCGGGACACGGGACACGTGCCCCAATCGGAGTCACACCACCCCGACAACTTTAAATTCGAACGAGAAGAGAGTAAAATACCTTGCCCGGGCGTACCCTTCAAGTACCGCACAGTACGAAGCGCAGCATGCCAATGGTCTTGGCGCGGAGCACTCATGAACTGAGATAAAATATGCACCGTGTACGAAAGATCAGGCCGAGTAACAGAGAGGTAGACTTAGCGACCTACTAATCTGCGATAAGATTCGGGATGGTCAAGTTACATGCTCACACTATTCCCGAGTTGATGATGTTGCTCGAGAGGTGTAGGGGACGGTTTACAGCCGAGAAGACCTGTTTCCTGAATTATGTCCAGCGCATACTTGCGTTGACACAAGAAAATACCGTCAGAATTCCGAGCGACCTCTAATCCCAGAAAATATTTAAGATCACCTAAGTCTTTCATGTGAAAACAAGTATGCAAATACTCCTTGAACCGAACAAGAGCATCCAAATTATTGCCAGAAACAATGAGGTCGTCGACATAGACCAGAACATTAAGCCGAACCCCTGTGTGGACATATGTGAACAAGGAATAGTCATAGTAACTCTGAGAAAAACCATATTTTTGCAAAGCAAGACGAAGCTTAGCAAACCAACACCGAGGAGCTTGTTTTAGTCCATACAGGGACTTCTTTAACCGACAAACATGACCAGGTACCGGGGATTTAAATCCTGGAGGAAGGCGCATATAGACCTCTTCTTCCAAGTCACCATGGAGGAAAGCATTATGAACATCCATCTGATGTAGATGCCAGTGCTTAGCGGAAGCCACAGAGAGAAAAGTACATACCGTAGTCATCTTAGCAACCGGAGCAAAAGTTTCTTCATAATCAATGCCTTCGGTTTGATGATTGCCAAACACAACCAAGCGAGCTTTCAACCGTTCAATGGTTGAATCAGATTTATATTTAATTTTATAGAGCCATTTGCTTCCGAGAGCTTGCTTACCCGAAGGAAGCGGTTCCGTAACCCACGTCCGATTATCAATCAGAGCTTGCATTTCTGCCTCCATAGCCTTACGCCACCCCTCACTCTGTACGGCCTCCTTAAAGTTGCGAGGTTCCGTATTGGTCGTTAAAGCTGCCAAGTAAGATTTATAGGGTACCGAAAAGTTGTGACATGAGAGATAATTGGCGAGGGGATAGGACGTACCTGAGGATGACGATTGCACATGAAGGTTGGAAGCACTAGATGGACTGGGAGAGTCATTGTCTTCATCCGAAAAATCGAGTAGGTAATCACGAAGGTGAGAAGGCATAGCCTTGGCGCGCTGGCCACGCCCCAAAACAGGGGATGAGGGGTTGGTTACAGGGTCAGGAATGAGTACGGGGTCTGCTGGGATGTTTCTGTCTGGCGTCGGTTCAGCACCAGCGTGAGGGACCTCATAATCAGTGACAACCTCATCATAAGAGACAGGGTCAACGAAAGGGGAGTTTGGGTCAACCAATGAGTTTGCATTCGGGTTTGGCTCAGTAAGAAAAGGAAAATGAGTTTCGTAAAATTTGACATCCCGAGAGACAAAAAATTCCTTTTTATCAAGATCATACAGATACCATCCTTTTTTACCAGACGGATACCCCATAAACACGCATTTCCGACTCCTACTCGCAAATTTATCACCTTTGGCCTTTTGATTGTGAACAAAACATAACGACCCAAGGACGCGTAAGGTCTCGAAGACAGGGGGTTTATCATATATGAGTTCATATGGTGTTAAGCCATCAAGTAACCGAGAGGGCGTATGTACGATTAATAACATAAGCGGCAGCTAGAGCACACTCCCCCCAAAAATGAATAGGTAAACCCCCCTGAAATCTTAAAGCACGGGCCACGTTCAAGATATGTTGATGCTTACGTTCTACTCTCCCGTTTTGTTGGGGTGTACCGACACATGAGGATTGAAACAAGATTCCATGATCAGAAAAGAACGACTTTAAGGTGTGAAATTCAGTCCCATTGTCACTTCTGACAATTTTTACATCGGCCAAAAACTGACGTTTAATCATGGCAATAAATAGCAAGAATTTTCGGTAAACCTCAGTTTTATTATTTAACAAATAAATCCAGACCCCACGAGAAAAATCATCCACCAATGTCAAAAAATACCGAGCCCCGGAAGAAGAGGGTACCTCATAGGGTCCCCATAAATCACAATGTATTAATTCAAAAGCACGCAGACTTTTATTATGACTTAACGAAAAACTGCTGCGAATATGTTTAGCTCGGTGACACACCTCACATGGTTTGGACAAGGATAGCTTGCTAGAACGTAAGAAAGGGAGCAATTTAACAATTTGTTCGGATGGATGACCCAACCTATTATGCCATAAAATAAGAGAAGACAATGTTGCCGCAACCACATTCACCACCTCCGGTTTTTGTTGTTGAAGGTAGTATAGTCCATCTAGTCTTTCACCCGTGCCAATCGCCGTCCTCGTATCCCGGTCCTGGATAGTACATACATTGGCATTTGTTAGAAATTCACAGTGAAGTGAATCACACAATTGAGAGGCAGAAATTAAATTGCAGGTTAATTCGGGCACATATAAAACCAGATTAAGAGTAATATTTGATGTAACAGCAACACTGCCAACTTGAGTGGCATATATTTTCGACCCATCAGGTAAGCCAACAATACGACGCGGTATATGACGAATATCGGAAAGCAGCGCATAATTACCGGTTACGTGATGAGAACACCCCGTATCTATCAACCACTTACCAGATTGGATGTGAGACGGAGTACCATATACATGAATTGAAGAAGCCGAGGTGGCAGGGCCTTCGGCAGAGGCAGGAACAGAGGATGAGTGCACCGCATGACTTGTCTCAGACTGTGAGCCAGCACCACGACTATTGCTCCCTTCATCACGTGAGCGAGCACCACCCCCACGAGCACCAGCACGACCACCCCCACGTCCTCCACCGCGACCAGAACCTCGTTTGAGACCCTTTAATTCGTAATACCAGTCCGGAATTTCGCCAAGAAGATCAAAGCACATACTCCGATCGTGCCCATCACGTTTACAGTGAGTACACTGAAGTTGTTGGCGTTCTGTTCGGGACAATTGAGAAGAAGATTTCGTCGGCGTCCGCGTTGAGAACGAACATTAAAGCTGGAAATTTCAGGAGCAGGCTCGGGGATACGATCTTGGCCGCGGACACGCTCTTCTTGAGAGAGCATCTGAAACGCACGAGCAGCAGAGGGAAGTGGTGTTTGAGCCAAAATAATTGAGCGCAGAGACGCATACGGACCAGGGAGTAAACCCAAAAGAAATTGATGTAGCTGATCAGTTGCGCGTCGCTCGGTATGTCGTTTCCCACTGGTGCAGTTCTTACAACAATTACAATCAATAATGGGCTCGTGTTTATCAAGTTCGTCCCACAATTGACACAACTTACCATAGTATACGCCAACAGACATATTATCGGTTTGACGGCAGTCTTGGATAAAGGCCTTAAGTTGCTGAATACGAGAGCCGTCAACCACGCTAAAGCGTTCATGTAAGGCATCCCAGAAACTTTTAGCATTTTCAAAGCATGGAGCGTACCTCAGGTGTGATGGTGTTTCGTAACCATGCCACAAGCATGGAATGAATCGTCTCCCAGTCATCGGCTGTGCACGGGGGCTGAGGCTCGTTAATGACACCATTAACGAAAACATACTTACGACGAGATTTGAGCGCAACACGAACGTCGTGGGCCCATTCGTCAAAATTATCGAGAGTAAGACGGATAGGAGTGATTGAATCACCAGGTTTGTCTTGAGGACCTAAATAGTATGGGGAAGAGGCATCGATTTTCGTGCCGGAGCTGTCGTCCTTCGTCATGACGACGGCTGGGTTTGAACTTTTTAATATTTTAATGTTGAGAAGCTGATAACTGATACCATGTTAAATGGATAAACGTTACTTTTTATTTCTCTTGACTTTTTGTGTTACCTCTTCCATTGTACAATCCATATATATATAAGGTACACTAGGTTTAAGCATAAGGGAAACAAGGCCCACAACTAAGCCAATACAAGTGGGCTGAAACATAGACTATGACCCAACGCTATTAAATTCCATGTAAAAATACGATAATAAAATTTTTAAATCTACTTATTCTAGTGGTTAAGCTCGATCAATATCTATAAAGAATTCCGTTAGAGTCTTACTCTAACGGAACGAAGAGCACTCTAACGGAACGAAGAGGACGTTTACTAGAAGAGTTGGATTGTTGGAATCGAGTATATGTGGATAATTTGTTGTAAGTTTGAATATCTTTTTGTCTATATATTGTGTTGATGATGTGTTTTACTCGTACTTTTTTGTTCTCTTCGTTTTACACTTTCACAAATACAAAGAGTGATTTTGAATAAAATTAAATACAATGCATCTGAATAGAAGTATATTATCTTACAAAACGAGAAGTTATGGGAAATCCCCTGTGAAATTGTCTTTATTATTAGTATTATTATTATTATAGTATAAGAGTATCCTAAATTTATGGTTTGGTCAAACTTTTAATTTGCAATAGACAATGTATTATTAGTTGTATTTAAAATTACATCTCTAGATAACACATATTTCTTTATTAATTAATATTTACTATCTATATTTACTACTGTATTATTAAACAATATTTATCTTCTAGTTAATTTTATAACAATTTAATTTTTACTTAAATAGGGCTAGTAAAATATCTCCTTACATATATGCCAATTTTCTACCACTTCCAAAATAGAGTTGGGGCAACTGGGCAAGTGCAATTGTTAGCAAGGTTATACGTAGCTAGAAATTTCCACCTCAAATTTTCAGCTACCTTTCTTGTGAGCTACAATCACATCCAATGGTGAAGCAGTAGTCGTTGTAATTTGAATGACCCCACAATTTTAAAGTATAACAAAAACATTGCACTGAGATTGGTTAAATGAAAATGTGGGTCTTCTCAATCAAGTAGCTCCATGGAGCTACCCGCTTGGATTAAACTAATCCATTTGATGTGAAATAATGATTTTCACACTAGCTTAATATTTTTGTTAATTGTTAGTTTGTCCCTTAACAAAACAATTGCACTTGCTCTTAATTAAATTGCATTAGTTTAACTAATTGTCTAATTCTCTAATATATATTTAAAATACCGTGCATTTGCACATGAACTACACTACTACACTAGTATATAAACATTTCAAATTTGCGTATTTTTGGTTGCATTTAAAGCCAAATCAAACGTTTATATAAGATAATTTCACACAAATATATATGAAATAAATCACTCATATTAACCAAGTGGTGTTAGTCTAGTGATAACTGAGTTAAACCTTAAAACTTGCAGAAATGCAGGAGTTGAGAGGTTTCAGGTTCGATTACCAGCTGGGGCGATGACCACTTGGCCACTGCAGTCTGCAGCTCCCGAAGGGGGTGACTTATATGGTCCATGTGGTGGTGCGGGAATGCATGGGTCCGGGGGATTAAACCCCTCGTAAAAAAAAAAAAAAAAAAACACATATTTTATTTATTGTTATTTAATTATACATCCATCTTTTTTATCCGTAACTCCTTTGTGAGACGGTGTATTAAATGAGCAAATTTATTACAAAAATGAACCGTATCATGGTATGAGACCGTTTTATTCTAAAATTTGTGCTTTTTTATATACTTATTTTAAGCATTAGATTTGTAATCTTGTTGGAATATATGATGCATTTTTATGTTCTTTTTTTTCCCTTGTTGGGTTTGAAACAAGTGGGAGGAGAAAGCAAGTGAAGGAGACTAGTGTTGGCTTTCAAACCATTAGAGAAGGCTAAGATATATTCATATAATGATTATGGTGGCTTTTTTAGTGCGTGGCTAAATGTAGACGCTTCACATGAGTCTTTTTAACAATAGGTGTCGTGACGGATATTTCTGTCACCAGTTTGTGACGGATTAAGTATCAGTCAAGTAATTAATAAAATAAAAGGTAAAATGCATAGGGAATTACAAACGACTTGTTTTTATTCTTTTATGCGGATTTAATTTCCGTTACAAGTTTGTGACAGATATTAACCGTTACAAATGAGAATCCGTACTCTTTAAGCACAAGTTCTTGACAAATGTGGTCAGTAGGTTAAACGAACATGATTCTCGTGATTGAAAGGCCAATTACCTTGGTTTTCATCGGCTATTCTTAAGTTCAATAGGCAACAAAACACTAACATCATATTCTGAGGTACAACATTGAGTTCACTTATCATGTCATGATGTCTAGTCAATCAATCTTTTCTTTTCTTTTAACCCAAATTCTTGTTTCAGACAACCTTAAATTAATACGTACTCACAAACGATTTAGATAATGTTAAAATAATAGGGAATTGTGAGAGGTCTGAAGTTAAAACCGTTTGAAATAAGCATTAGTGTTAAGACAACGGTGAAGTGAGGGGTGTAAACATAAACGCTTTTTCATTGGCGGTAAATCTTCGAAGTTTGTAGTTAAATTTTGGATTAACCCACATATTTAGGGGAACGGGGACATGAATTGCCGACCCTTGACCCGGTTCATAAACATGTAACTGTTTTAAATTTGAAATTAAAGCATATTAAAATGATAAAACATGTTTGGATTTGTTTTGCATCATAGTTTTAGCACATGTACATGATCACGATTCATGTATATGTAACAAGTAATAACGTAATCAATACTTCATGTAAATACAGATATTAAATATTTGAATAAAATATATTTACTCTTAAGGTGTGTTTGGATACAATTTTAGGAGGGAAAAGGAAGGGAGGGAAAAGGAGGGAAATGTGAGCTGAGGCGAGGTGACGGGGGAGGGAATTGTGGTTGTTTGGAAAATAAAAATTTTAAGAGGGAAATGAGAGGGGGTAAAGGAGGGACATGATGTATTATATGGAGGATGTTATGGAATAGGATGAATAATGACAATAATACACTTCTCATACAACTATGAAGCTTTGAAGTTGTGTTTTCCTTCCAAATTTCACCTCCCACGGAAAGAAATCAATTTGAGCTAAAGGAGAAAAATAGATTCCCATTTCTTTCCCCTCTAATTTCTCTCCCTCTAAATATTGTATCCAAACAAGAGAAACTTCATCCCTCCCTTCCCCTCCCCTCCATTTCCCTCCAAATCCCCCTATCCAAACATAGCCTTAGTACTATTATCATAAATAGAGAAAGTAAATAGTTGTACAAAGCCGATAACTCGACCTATATATATTGACTCTAATTCAACTTGAAACTCGTATAAGACCGACATAAGCATGTATATTCCAATTCTAGAATACACCTGACCTGTATTTGCTAGTACTTGAGTATCTGGAGTCTGAACCCATAACTAGTTTTGATAAACGGGTTAACCGGGACAGATTCGAATTAGGCCATTTCAGATTTACAAAGATTTGGGTCAAATAGGGACATGTTCAAATTTGGATTTTTGGGCTTTCATCACCAAGTTATTTAAGGACAACACTACAAGTCACTTTCCAACATTAGCCATTCAAGTCGAGCTTATCAACACCCTTTGGACTTTGGCTTCACCGTAATATGTACTCCACTAGTGTTAACCCGTGCAAAAATGCACGGATTGTTTATTAAAATTCTAATATATATAAAATTTGTTTAGAATAATGCGAATATATATCGATATTATTATTTTAATTGTTACAAATTAAACCGAATGAGAATGTAATTTCTTGTTTTTATTTTAAAACTTTCAATTAGTTCAATTTGGTCGAGTTAAAAATATATGAGTAACATTGTGCATCCTACGTACTAACGTGGTTTGTTGGCGACTAATAGTAACTCCAATTTAATACATATATCTAAACAACCATAGTCTAAAAACTGGGATCAAGTTTAAATTGAGTCCGCATTAAAAATAAGTTTTTGTCACCTCGTATGAATTGAATTTATATTTTATCACTTATGCACCGAAAGAACACATATTAAGCTTAATTTTCTAATGTCACGCGCGCTACATTATTATTTTGCTACCCACCGTTTTTGTAATTTGAGATTACTTTCAAATCATCAATACTCTATATTATTTACAAAATCTTCTATATTATTTACACAATCTTCTTTATACTATACCCTCTCTATATCTTCAATTTTGAGATCACTTTCAAATTAATCTAACTATATCTTATTATTGTTCCTAATTCATTACTCATCAACTTTTTGCCTCAAACATATTACTTTGCATCATATTGACATATTTGGGTTAAACCATTATTAAAGATTCATGTACGAATACAAACTAATATCTTTAAATTGTTTGTAAATTAATTTTTGAAATAAAAATTTTATTGTATGTAATATGAGTTTAATCTATTTTCGTTTTTTCAAACTTTCAGCAATAAGTTTTTAAAACTCCGCAATTATTATTTTTTCAATGTTTTTATGGTTGTTAAATGCGGAAACTTTTTTATCTTATAATTTTTTAATATGTTGATTTTCATAAAGAGATATATTCGTTATTTTATAACCAAATTAAGATATTATTATTATTCAAACGAAATGATAATTTAATTATAAGTAGCAGATTTTTTTATGCCGGAATATTTGTTAGATATAATATTTATAATTCCAGTATGATAGCTATTTTTTTTAAAGAATCTGCTCTAAAATTATTTTATCCATGTTTTTTCGACAGAGTATTCCGTATTAGTTTATTAACATTAACCGTGAATTTACATAAATTTAAACGTAAAATTTTACGTACAAACATAAACGAATAACTTTTCCAGAAATAAAATCCTAATTTTTTGATGTGGGACCCACATTTTTTTTAATTTTTTTTAAAAAAATGTTGGGTTTGATGAGGTGGGTGAACGAGAATTGTTTAAATGTTTTTGTTATAATATAGATAAGATTCTTCCAGAAGACCAGAACTAACAAAAGGGTAAATCGGGTTGATTTTTGGTCCTGCCAGTTAAAGTTTGCAAGATTTGGGGCTAGGTTGAGTCGAGTTCAGGTTATTTTAGGTTCAGGTCATTTTCAGGTTGGTTATTCTCAAGTTATTTAAGAATAATGGTCTCTTAACATTAAAAATATTTGAACCATGGCATATAGGATCAAGTCAATTCGAGTATCGGGTCAGTTTATTTTTGTCCGATTTTACTCATGTCATTCATTTGTTTTATTTTATTTTACTATTTGATAAAACAAAAGACGATATATATGAGTAATATTTGCCCGTCAAAACTCGTAAACTTGTGACGGGAGACTTGATGATTAAGAATTTTTAGAAACTACGGTAGATATTGGTCGGTCATTTTCACGTGACGAGCACATACATAGTCCCGTCCAACTCCATGAAAATACCCCAATTTTCGTCAGAAAATTCAAACAATCTAATAATCAACCTTTTACCATTAACGTATGCGCGTCAACTTTTTCATCATCTTTCAAACAATTAACTCGTACGTTGGTAGATCTGCACAAAATTTCATATTTCCATCATCCAATTTTTATCTTTTTTATTTTTTATTTTTTTAATTTCAAATTTTCCACCCAAAAAATCTGCAAAAACAAACAAAAAACGCCTACTTTTCTTGATAAAAACGTTTAATTCTGAATTTTCAATTAATATTCTCAATTGGGTTCTTCTTAATTTTGCAAATAATCATATTATCTTTCCCTAAATTGCTCAAATTTTGAAACTTTTTGGGTGGAATTTAGCCAAATTGTTGCAATTTGGTGCAATTTGGCTAAGTTATGTTGTGAATTGAATTGGGTTTGATTTAATTTTGCAAAAAAGATAAAAAGTTTGGTTTAATTTTGTAGAAAAATGGGTGATTAATTAGGGTTTATCATTGATGAAATGAGAAGTATTAGTATTTCTTCAAATGATGCAAATAAAATATGTGGGGGTTTGGTTTTTGTTTGTTGTTGTATTTTGTGGGGGTTTGGGAAGATCATTGGATGATAAGGAGGTAATTAATGGAGTAATTTCTGGGTTTGATCTTGTTTCAGCTGCTCAACAATCAGATAAAACTTGGGTATGGCGATTTTCTTCTCTTATAGCTTCCTATTAGTTGGAATGCCTTAAGACTTTAACATTATCCGTCTTAAGTTTAAACCGGTTTCAATTGCGATATTTGTGATAAACTTTTTGATAGTCACAGCCTCACATGATTATGTTTTTGTCACATCCATGTATTTGACCCATTTTAAATTTAAAACGGATATGCCTTCGAATGAAGTTTACTGTACTGTTGATTATTTTGTTAATTAGGTTGATGAGGTGGTTTGGAGTTCTTGATTTAGTGGATTAGTGAAGTTTATGGAATTTTTTCGATGGTATGTTTTCGCTTTTTGGTGTAATGAGATTATGATCTAAAGAATCATATGGTAGCTTAATGTTTTCAGCAAAGGGTGTTACTTTGAATAGGATGGTGTTTTTGTTAGCCAAGTGCCTTTGGAGTTTGGAGGGTTAAAATCGAAACACAGTGCATGTTTTATGGTTGAGCAGGCTGTACTCGACTATTCGGGACATGTCTGAGTCGTCTGACCATTTCGGCATTAGGGTGATGTACTGGTGGTTTACTCTTAGGTATTTTGTTATGTAGATGAATATGTTGTGGTAAAAGACGCGGGGAACGCTGAGGTGATAGGTAGGCTGTTTGGAGCCTTAGCACGAGGCACTGGGTGGGGCCGTGGGGGTATGCCTTGTCGGAAAGAGGCACCTATTTTCCGTAGTTAAAATTGTAAGAACCTAAAGCATCTTAGCATCATGTTAGATAAAAGCAATTGCTTGTGGATACGGCTTTTTTCATTAGAAGTTTGAGATTGGTTAGAAATTAGTGAGCATGAAGAGGGTGTGCCTCATTCCCCTGAATGCGCCCCAGCTGCGCCCCGACGTTTTTTGTTAGAAGTTTGTTTCATGAGCACAGGCCAAGCTCGGCCAAGCTCGTGCTCGTGCTTGGCCAAGCGAGACTGATTTTTATAAAGCTAGTCTTCTCTCTCTTTTTTTTTTCCTTTAAGAAATTGAGTAGGCCGTGTAAATGACATTACCAGATCATGTTGCTATAAGGTCATATATAGTCCGTAGTTCTAGAAAGGACAAGTGCATTCAGGCACAGGCGTAGGATGATGACACACGAGGCAAAGGCATACCTCATGGACACCAGGCACACTTTAAATTGAAAGCTTATTTATAATCTACAGAATTACGTGCGCAAAAATTCCTTTTTGGTTGTTTTTTTGGGCGGTTTATGATTCAAGAGGGAAAAACTTGTTACAAGGAGGTAGTCAGAAGGGTAGAAGAAGAGAGAAAAATTAATAAATATGAAAACTGCGTAAGCATATGTGTTGGATGCGCCTAAGGCACACCACATGAATATGCTGCTGCCCATAGGTCCTTGAGGCATTTTGGATGGTGCCTTAGGCACACGTTTTTTGTGGGTTTTTTAGTTCGGTTTTTCGTTAATAATCTAAATGCAGAAAGATTACACAATATTTTCGTTAATTATGGTAAAAATGATTTCTACCTAAGAATCAGACGAGAATATGTTGTAAATCTTTCCGTATTTAAATTATTAATGTGTGCCCTTAGGGCACACATTAGAAAAACCGCTTTTAGTTTATTTACTCCTTAATTCACATTTCACAAGAGGTAACTCCGTAACTGACCATATTCTTTTTTTGAGCCTAGAAGTGGTCATTAATATGCATAATCATTTTCAACGTCCAATAAAAGGGCACGACTGCTTGTATCAGTTTCTTCTATTTATAACATGTTGCTGCTGCAATGCCATGGCAGGTGGAGGTACTAGAAAAGAATTGCAGACTTGAGTTATTACTTCTGAAGCGAATTTATGAAGATCTTGGTTTCACTATTCGAGAAACTTCAAGCAGTTTAACAGGAAAAAGTATTCATGATAAGGCATTAAGAGAGGAGGATGTACAGAAAGCTCTTAGCCTTTTGGATCCACAGATTAAGCAAAGCATTTACAAGTGTTTACGCGATAACTATGTTATCAACCCGGTTTCTGGTGAAGAAGTTGGTTGGTTACAGAAACATCTGCGGAATGCAATGCCTAAATCCAATCCAACAGTTAGTTCGAGGAGACAATTGGCTGAAGCTCCTTCACCAGCTCCTGCACCTGCTCGAGCTTCTTCTCCAAAATCTTCCGGCTCTAAACAATCTGGTTCAAAACGGAAGGCCCCACCTCCAGAAGATACTTTTGTGATTCCAATCCCGGTTCCCGGAGATTCTCCATCTCTTGATAAAGATGCTGCAGATAGTGGGTCAGACACAACAGGAGACCATCATAGTAACAATCAGAACACAATAATTATTGTGGTTGCTGCCACTGCTGTTGGCACATTTTTTGTTGCAACAGTCCTTTTTCTTTGCTGCCGGAAAGCTTTCGGTGAAGGTTCGGGTCTTGATCATAAGGATGATAGGCCACTTCTCAGGCTAAGCATGAGCGAATTTTCTGCTAGCGGTACAGTTCTATTGTACTACCAACGATCTCCATCCCGTCAATATTGTCCCCTTAGACCTTGGTGTCAATCAATGTCAACTTTGACCATCATTTTCTCCAATTTGATTTAACAAAACAACTATTTTGTATCTTGGAATATCATTTTTCAAAAATTAAACATGGAATGGACGGGTGAAATTTCATTTCGGTGCTCAAATTTATTTCTGTATCTCTGTTGATAGCGGACTGACATTAGGCGCTTAACATGCAGATTCTCCATCAAAAACTTGGGTGTTAGGAAATGCCGATGACAAAGAAAAGATTAGCCATCAGTTTTACGCTAACAACTCTGCTGAGACTATAGGAGGTAAAGCCTCGGCAGAGGGTGCTGCCATGGAATTCTCAACTGGTGTAAATGCATCTTCTTCAGCTCTTAAGCCTCCTCCAGGAAGGACTGGTATTGGTGGACTCCCTCTTGGGTTCTCCCCTTTGAAGCCTCCCCCGGGAAAGGAAGGCGTCTATCCGCTTGAACCGCATGTGCTCATGAACTCGTCTTACGGGATGGGCGGTCCACCACCACCACCACCACCACCACCTCCTCCTCCTCCAAAGCCGCCAGTCGCTCCTCCTCCCCCTCCTCCTAAAAAGGCTGGCCCCCCACCTCCACCACCACCAGGTGGGAAGCCGGGGGGTCCTCGTGCACCGCCGCCTCCAAAGGGTGGTGCACCGCCTCGACCCCCATCAATTTCAGTAAAAGCTGGCAGTGGTTCTGCTGATGACTATGCTGCTAAAACTAAGCTAAAACCATTCTTCTGGGATAAGGTGATGGCCAACCCTGATCATTCAATGGTCTGGGATCAAATTAAGTCGGGTTCTTTTCAGTAAGTTTCCCGCTTGCCTTAATCACACGTGTTTTTTTGGTCAATGACATGTAGTAATGTACTTCCTAGTAGTTATAATATTTATTTTAAAATTGCAGATTTAATGAAGAGATGATAGAATCATTATTCGGGTATGCTGCTGTTGAGAACAAAAATGAGAAAAAGAAAGACTCATCCAGTGAAGTTCAAGTGCCACAATTCATTCAACTCATAGATCACAAGAAAGCGCAAAACCTGTCCATCCTTTTGCGAGCTCTGAATGTGACGACAGACGAAGTTCGTGATGCGCTTCTAGAAGGTGATTTTCCCACCTGGTTTTTTTCCCGGGGAAGAAGGGGGAGGGGGATCGTTAATGTGGAATTGAAAGTTTGCATGAATCAAGCTTGTTAGTGTTGTCGTTTCCGTATGCTGTCTTGCACATGAGAGTATTAGACCAACCCATTCACCAACAACAACAACAACAACATCAGAGCCTTAGTCCCAAAATGTTTTGGGGTCGGCTGACATGAATCATCCTTTGGAACCGTCATGAGCGACCTCTCATCTCAACAAGAGAAAAAAAAATAAAAAAAAATAAAAAAATAAAAAAACAAAACGGAAGGGGAGTGAAACAAAAAATGTAAGACAAACCCTAAACCCTAAACCCATTCACCCTATAGCTTAAATGAAAAGTACACAAAGGATTTGAGTTCGATCTTCTCATACAAGACCCTAATTATTTGATTGAATTATAGGTGGCGTCTGAGATGTGTTATAATCTGCATTTCAGTTACTTACCGAGTTATCTGGTGTTCCCTCTATTTGGGTAGTAATCCTTAGATTATGTGGCTGTGCCTCTTTTGTAGGGAATGTGCTTCCTTCTGAGCTTCTCGAGACACTGTTAAAGATGGCCCCTACAGCTGAAGAGGAACTGAAACTGAGACTTTTTAGTGGGGAAATTACTCAACTCGGGCCAGCTGAGCGTTTTCTGAAGGTTATGGTGGATATCCCATTTGCCTTTAAGCGAATTGAGGCATTACTCTTTATGGGTACTCTTCACGAAGAATCTACAACCGTCAAGGATAACTTAGCAACTCTAGAGGTGAGTGTTCTTGAGGTTTTAGTCAATGTTCCGAGTTCTCATTTTATTTAAACTCTCTTTATTCCTCACACTCAACATGAGTCACATACTCGATGACATCAACAAAATACTCCCGTGTACTCCTTCTATCCCTTTCAATAGTTTACATAATCCTAAGATCCATTCTAGCCAAAAGTTTACGTTTTTTTTGGGGTTGTTTTTTTTGCGTGGAGAATTAGTGTGGACAGGGGCGAACCCAGGATTAAATGTTTAGGGTAGCAAAATAAAATTTAAAAGGTAAAATGCTAGTAATGAGATTCGAACCCGGGGCGTTAGGTTGAAAAACAATGTCTTTACCATTGTACCACAAGATATTTACTGTACATTTAACTGGATATCAGTAATTTATCTACAATTCAACAATATTTGGGGTAACAAAAATCCGTCTTCTAAGTCAATTTCTTAAAGTTTGGGATAAAGCCCGCCACCCTTTGCTACTAGCTAGTTTCGCCCCCGAGTGTGGGACACAATTTGCCCTCTTCTATGCAACTTCAGATGTATGAAATTGTCGTGACATTTGACTGAGCAGGCGGCTTGCAAAGAACTCAGAAGCTGTCGGCTTTTCCTCAAGCTCTTAGAAGCTGTGCTTAAGACGGGTAACCGCATGAATGACGGAACAAATCGGGGTGGGGCTCAAGCATTCAAGCTGGACACACTCTTGAAATTGGCAGATGTCAAAGGGACAGATGGCAAGACAACTCTTCTCCATTTTGTGGTTCAAGAAATAGTACGGTCTGAAGGCATGAGAGCTGCCCGTGCTGGCCGAGATAGCAAGAGCATGTCCAGCATTCAATCAGAGGATCTTTTGGAAGATGTTGTGGATGATTCCGAGGAGCATTTTCGGAACCTCGGCCTTGAAGTTGTCTCAGGAGTGGGAGCCCAGCTTCAAAATGTCCGAAAAGCCGCATCTCTGGATTCTGACAGCGTGGCAAGAACAATTGCCAAACTCGGAAGTGGTTTGCTTAGAGCAAAGAATTTTCTCAACAAAGAGATCGAGGACATGGACGAGCAGGACGGATTTGGTACTTCCCTGAAAAGCTTTGTAGACCACGCCGAGGCTGACGTTATGAAGTTATTGGAGGAAGAAAAGAGGATTATGGCTCTTGTTAAGAATACAGTTGATTACTTCCATGGGAACACCGGGAAGGACGAGGGTCTCCGATTGTTTATTATAGTTCGGGATTTCTCGATGATGCTGGAGAAGGTATGCCGGGAAGTAAAAGCGAGACCCAAGTGGCCTAGCAAGGCCCCAAAAAGGGAACCTCCTGTTCGGCAAACATCTACAGAGACTCCTCGTACTCCGTGTACTCCGTTTTCTCCTGATTTCCGAAACCGGCTTTTCCCGGCCATTGCAGAGCGACGGATGGAAGGTTCCAGTTCCGATGAAGATTAGTCAGATGTTATTTTCGTGTTTAGATAGGTATGTCGTATGCGAACTAGTAGCGCTCATCACTCTCGTGTAGGGAGTCTTGTATGAGACGGTTTCTGACCCAAATCCTTGTATCACTCGATTAATTATATCGCTGATTAGTTGGTTTCACTTGTAAAATTGTCTCACGTTAACCTTTTTTTGTATTCTTTTAATTGTTCGAATGAGAGTTTGGATAATTACGATGATCCAAACCAACAAATTTATACCTATTTAATTGTTTCCTATTTGTGAAGTGTTGCAAATATGGTTTATACACAAGTCCCCTAGTTAAATGAGATTACAAGTTCTTATTTAAGCGGTTTCAGGTGTGTAACGTATCTAAAATCAACATGTATACCTGGTTAATAATAGGATTTAATTTCCAGTAAGTGGATGGTACATCCGATGTATTACTCCAATTTTATAGTTTTTGAACATTATAGTAAAGTTTTTGAGTTTTGTTTTTCAAATTATGAGTTTTTCTATAAAATTCTTGAGTTTATTTATTTAAAAATTAAACTCTAAAAAATCACAATAAAACTCAAAAATATTACATACGGAGTATAAATTTAGTTGAATTTGACTTTATGACGGAAAAAAACTAAAATCTAACTTATAAACTTTAATATGCTCAAAGAATATACATTTGCTCAAAAACAAATAAAGTTTGAGGCAATAAGCTCAAAAAAATACATATATGCTCAAAAAATTAAAAATTGGAGGTACTACCTCCGATGTAGGCTCCTTTTGCTCGATTAATTAGCGCTTATCAATGTCATGAATAAAATATAGAACGACAGTTACAGATCATATCCTGTAAAGTGGCATATGCATCTTGTATTTTTTTTATCAATTTTGAAATTTATCATTCATTTAGGAGTCGTTTGGTTGATCAAGGAACTTAATTTGCCTAGTAACTTCAATTTCATAGGAATTAAGTTCTAGTATCCAATTCGGCTGAATTTGACAAAGTTGTTTGGTTGCCCATGTAGGAATTAAATTCCATGGGAATTTCCAATGACGAAGGGAGGGGTAGATAAACCAATTCCTACATCATGTAGGCATTGAAAGTTTCTAGGAACTTCTAATTCCTCCATTTTCCAAAAAAATATGTCAACCAAACAAGACATATTTTTGCAAATCATGTGATTTTGCAATTCATGTGTTTTTAAGGTGTTAACCAAACAACCCCTTAGTTGTTTATTTTTTAAAAATATCTATTTAAAGTACTTGTATCAGTGCAAAATACAAAAAGACATCAAATTTGTTTCCATTAAGGTAACATAGTTTGTACGGTGCAATATTTGCACGGGATTAAGACTAGTTTGTGTTAATTTTATATCATGCACTTCCAATATTTGTATGAAGATGGAAACTATCTATCATAAATCGAAGACGATATGGCTCCTCTCACAAAATGCAAGTGAAACTACCCATGAAATTCTCTATTTATGTAAGTTATATGTCTAAACCCGGACTCATTAAATGTAAATTACATAAATATGCCTAGACTCAGACATGTAATTTACATAAAAAAAATCTGAGCTTATTCATGTAATTTACATGAACATGTCTGAACTCATTCATGTAAATTACATGTCTGAGCTCGAGTTCATTCATGTAATTTACATGAAATGACCTGGTCATGAGCGTGTAATTTACATGAAATGGCCCCAGCCGATTGTTGTAATTTGCATGTACTGACGCGTATGCATATTTCCAATTATTTGATTTATAAAAATAATTGTGACAAAATATTAAAAATAGTGATGAAATTTAATTAAATCGATTAATACCTCATTTTCAGCTTCTTCGGTGTAATTATATGAGCCCACATTATTTTCACCGTATACAAAATCATTTGTCTTCCCGTATTCGTGACTATTATACTCATCGTAATATCGATAATGTTATTCGACATTCCAATCTTTGTTAAATCGATTTCCGTCATTGTTGTAAGAACTATCTAAGAACTAAGAGCAACAACAATGGTTGTTCTTAAGCATGGTTCTTAATGAAGAACTATCCTAACACCATTGTTCCATTGGGTTTGTAATCCCTATATTATAAAAGGAGTAGAATTTCAAGCATTTTCATTGGTTGTAGATTTTCATAAAAAAAAATTGATTAATATTAAGGTAGGCCCCCCCATAATCTCAAACTAATTAATTACCCTCTTTCTTCCTTCCATTTTTCTATTAATTAAATAATTCTTTACTTTCTTAATTCAATAAATTGTAAAATTATTAAAATTAATTAACTTTTAAAAATCATTAAATTTAATTAACTCTTTTTTTTTAAAAACGAACAAGTAAATAGCCGAGAGAATGCACTGAGATAATGTTACTATTGTTCATCGTATAACGAGTATTATTCATTGTATATTTACCATTTTTTTAATTACATATTTACCTCTACAACAAAGATAAACAACAAAATAAAAAATTTATATAAATAGAGTTGAAAAACCGATAGCAAATTTTTCTAAAGGTATTATATTTTGAACACATACTTTATATCAAATTAAACGAGCCCAATAAATATTAAAAATACATATATAATATTAAAATAATATTAAAATCATACAATTTTTTTTTAATTTATTCACCTTCTTTATTGATTTTCAATTTAATAAAATTAAACCCGTGCATTTTTTGCACGGGCGTAAAACTAGTATGTTCTTGTTTTTGGGTTTCTCTGCAAGAATGGGTTCTTAGAAATAGGGAAAAGTATGGGTGGGAAGAGATTGAAGTTCACACAATTATTAAAAAAAGAAGAAGAGGGTGGGTTGTTTCACACGCACAAAAAATTGAGTGGTTATGAAAACCATGTGGGCCATACCCACTAACTCTTATTTTTAATTATTTTGACACAAATTTCTCAACTCAACTTCAACCCAACTCAACTCAACTCAACTCAATTTGTGTTTTTCTTTTTAAATTTATTAAAATTTTTTTTAATATATTATATTATTTATCTATAAATATCAAACCTTAGTTTCATAAAAAAATGCACAAATTTCTACTTTCCAACTCAACTCAACTCAACTCAACTAAATTTGCTTTTTTTTTTCTTTTTAAATTTAGCATTTTAAATTTATTAATTTTTTTTTAATATGTTATAATATTTATCTATAAGCGGAGTTGGTTGAACATATTTGGCAATGTTTCGGAGAAAATGTCGATATCTAATTTTATCATATTTAATTATGCTTAAGTTTGTCTTATCTTATTGTTTAAAATAAAAAGTTTGTCATATGTAAGAATATAATTATTTATGTCATGATTGGTTTTTATGTTTTAAAAATTAAAGTTATAAAAGTTATTAAATAATTAATTACAAAATATTTTTATAATGTCTTTTTTTTTATGGTTGGTTAAATAGATAATGGATTGTGGGTCCCATTTAAGAACAAGGGAAGAACATTTGTCATTGTTGTGAGTAGTTCTTAAAATGTTGAGTTTAGTTTTAAGTGACGTGGCGTATATGTGGCAAAGAACAAACCAATTCTTGGTTTGTCCATTGCTAATGCTCTAATAACTATTGTACGATTCAAAAATAAAATCGGTTTCCGTGGCTTCTGAAGAGTAAAGATCGTTCTAGTCATCTACCAAGCTGTGTTTGTCCCTTCATGAAAGTTGAGGTTAAAGATGGTGGCTCCGGAGCTATGTCGGCTTTTAGTCATCAATACATGTTTTCTATCCATCATAGTTACGTTTATGCCTTTAGTTTTTGTTTAACAATTAAAAGTGCATGTGACCATATGAGTCAAATGCCAATTGTATAATTCTAGTTTTACAGCTGTCAAAAAAAAAAAAAATAAAAAAAAAAAAAATAAAATCGGAAAATGGGTTATCGTTACACATTAATCGGTGAAGTAATGTGTTAGATATTCTTTTAGAAAGAGAGATCGTGACGAAGTAATGAAAATAGTGACTGAAATTTCATTTTAAACTCGTTTAGTGCGCTTTGTAATATAGACAAATGACTCTTTACCTAATACTCCATACTTATTGGATCAATCACAAATTGAGTCTTTAGAATCTACCTAATACCGTTTAGATTAATCACAAGTTGAGAATGATCCAACCCCGAAAGAACCGGAAACCTGAATTACCCGAATAGATTTGCCCGATTTGGATGTTTATTGTTGTAGGCTCTATTCTTTCTGGCTTAATTTCAGCTCCTTTCAAATTTGCTTAATTAATCTCTTCACAAAATTAACTTTTAGTTCAACTAAATTCATTTCAACTCAATTCTACTCAATTTAGTTCAATTAAGCTCTAGTCCAATTAATTCAATTCAGCTCGTTTCAGCCGAAAAAAACAGAGCCTAATTAAATTGACTACTAACCCAAAATAACTTGATAATAATGAACCTGAAAATGACCCAACCTGAAAAAACACTACTCGATCAGTCGATCTGACCTAAACTCAATTCTTAGTAACTCCAAAATGACCCTACCTGACTCAAACCCGTTCATCGATTACCCGTTTGCCAGGTCTACGACCGAGTACCAACCAGATTGTTGGCATGGTATAAGGAAACGATTGAAAGATTTTATAAGTAGTAGCAATGCAAGTGATCATGAGAAGCAAATAAGAAAAATGGATTACATGACAAAAATTGTACAAAGTTTAGCTCTCATTTCACTCTTAAGCTTCATAATCATACTCTACAAATGGCTATACAACACCACCACCACAACCAAAAACCCGAAACTGCCCTCACCGCGAAAGTTACCTATAATAGGCAACCTTCACCAACTCGGCAAACACCCACATCGCTCCTTACAATCCTTATCGGAGCGATACCGATACGGACACCTTATGTTACTCCACCTTGGCACTAAGCCAACTCTTGTCGTCACCTCTGCTAATGCAGCAGAGGAAATCATGAAAACCCACGACATCGTCTTTGCAAACCGGCCTTACTCTAAGATCGCGTCCTTAGTCGTGTATGATGGCAAGGACTTAGCTTTTGGCAAGTATGGAGAGCACTGGAGGAAGATAAAGAGTATTTCTGTATCGAATATGTTAAGCAACACAAAAGTCCGTTCCTACCGAAAAATCAGGGAAGAAGAAGTCGAGCTCATGGTTGAAAGTATGAAGAAATCGACACCCAATTCGCCAATAAATTTGTCCAATGCTTTCATGAAAACAGTAAGTGATTTGCTGTTTAGGGTGTCGTTTGGACAGAATTATGGTGAAGAGTATCTTGGACCGGTTTTACGAGAGTTTAGTGAGGCACTCGGGTCGTTTATTGTTGGAGATTTCATACCTTGGTTGGGTTGGATCGATGAATTTAATGGTGTGTTGTCGAAGGGTCGGAAAGTTGCTAAATCGTTAGATTCGTTGATCCAGAAGAGGGTCGAGGACCGTATAAACGGGTTTGATGAACATCGTAACCAAGAAGATAAAATTCAGTACCTTGTCGACGTTCTGCTTGAATGTCAGAGGAACGATTCGTCCATTGATATGAACACTGTCAAAGCACTTCTTATGGTAAATATATACCTACTCGTACTCCTTCGTCTCAATCATTTGTTTGCCTTTGGTTAGCCAGTTTCTGTGAAGTTTTTGCTAAAATGGGGTCGAAAATCAAACTATTTACCAAAATATCGCTGATTTCAAACTATTTACCGAAAATGGTTCCACGTCATCAATTCCGATTTTTCATTTTTTGTTTCATGTTACTTGCGTGTTTTGACATTTGTCGAGCTAACTTCGTCATGTCTGTTCTCCTTACTCCGACCACCAAATAATGAAATACAACCAACATTCTCATCTCGAACAACAACTCGAATACGATAAGGGAAGTGAGGAGATGAGAATGGTGGTTGTATTTCATTATTTGGTGGTCAGAGTAAGGAGAACGGACATGACGAAGTTAGCTCGGCAAATGTCAAAACACGCAAGTAACATGTCGCTGTTTGGGACAGCGACAAGTTGTGAATTTCTGAAAAAAAAAATGAAAAAATCGTAATTGATAACGTGGAACCATTTTCGGTAAAAATAGTTTGAAATCAGCGCTATTTTGGTAAATAGTTTGATTTCCGACCCCATTTTAGCAAAAACTTCAGTTTATGTAGGGTTTCGAGTTGATAGGATATGATTGTTGCAGGAATAGAGACATCTGAGACGCTACTAGAATGGACAATGTCGGAGCTGCTTATACACCCTCGAGTCATGAAAAAGCTGCAAGACGAAGTCAGGAGGTTTCTCAGGGGAAAACCCCTTATCGACGAGGATGACTTAAATGACATGACGTACTTAAAAGCCGTGATCAAAGAGGTACTAAGGCTACATCCTCCAGTTCCGTTTCTGTTATTTAGAGAAGCTTCACAAAATGTAATAGTCAAGAGCTATGAAATTGCTGCTGGAACACAAGTTATCATCAACGCGTGGGCTATACAACGACACCCGGCTTACTGGGAAGAACCAGAGGAGTTCAGACCAGAGCGGTTTCTTAACTATTCAGGAGGGCATGACTTTGAATCAGGGGCGGATCCAGGATTTAGAAGTGGGGTGGGTGATAGTAGGTATTTATGTCGGTCTTAGATTGTGATTTTATCACAATCTAGTCTTTTACTTCGGGTCGTTAGTATCGTGTTGTCAAGTATTTGATTTTTGGTCATATTGTGGTTTTGTAGCATTTTTACCCTACTTTCTTGTAAATCTTTATGTTCGAGATCAAGGGATTTCACTCCGGTCCAAGGGTAGCACACGAACCTCATCATCATCCGATTCTTGCTTGGGAAGTGACTTGTGAGGTGAACCTTTGAAGTTTTGAAGTATTGATGCCAATTGAAGTGAAGAAGCAAAGGAAAGAAATGGAGGCAAGACTGCGAGCCACTGCGCAGCCTGCGCAAATGGCGTGCGCAGCTGCGCCCTCCAGCGCAGGCAAGGGGGGTCCTGCGCAGCCTGCGCCCCCTGCGCATCTCTGTTTTACACGGATTTTCTAATCCGTGTTTGGGCTTTTAAAATGAGTTTATCCTAGGGTTTTGTGCAGGGGTATAAATACTAAACTTCAGAATGTTTTAAATCATCTTATCTCTAGAACAACAACAATTATTCTCAAATTAAGTTGTAATCTTTCCATATTTTAAGCTTGTAATTATGCTAATGAGGAGCTAATCTCCTTTACTCTTGGTGTGATTCCGATCAAAGTCTCCGACTTTGACTTTGTAAGACTCAAATAACCCTTTCTTTTTATCTAATGTTGTTTCCTTAGTTTATCTTTTACATTCTAAGTAATTATTTGTGTGGATTGATCACCCTTGCATCTTAGTTGCTTAGTTTTCGCATATGTTAAGTAATCGGTTTAGTTTACTTGATGTTTATTGAAGCAAGCTTGTATGTATGTTGAGTTGGCTTAGATGAGACATATGTATGAGTAGGAAATTTCATAACTTTCCTTGCTTTCATGGTTTAATGATTAGTGAGTTTAGTTTCTACATCACATCTTTTGGAATTAACGGAATTACATACACGGTTTAGTTGTGTGGTTCGCTTTCATTAGATGTTGGTTAGGGTTGGATAGTTTAAGGGGTTGTTAGAGTCGAGCAAGTCTTTGTTGGGTGACTTTGTGACGGTTACACCAAGTTTTTCTCTCATATTGATTATTGCACACTACGTGTTTGTGTTATTGCCAAGCCCAAATCATTTCTCATTTATTGCTCTTTATTGTCTTTATGAATGCTTTCCAAATCATTGAATCTTTGCATTTATGTTATCTCCTTGTTTGTCATTTATGTGAATATCCATAGTTTGTTGATAAGTCATTTATCTTTAGTCCTTAAGCATCATTAAGTTGTCTTTAAATCTTTGTTTAGTTTTGTTTAAAGCAAGTCTTTAGTTATTTCCTTTCTCTTGGGTTCGACCCTTTACTTGCACTTTACTACTTTTATTCCGAGTATAGTCGAGTCTAGTTTAGGATTTATAATTTGTTTGGCGAGTTAATTAGTGTAATAACGACCACTAGTTTTCCCGTGTCAAATTTTGGCGCCGTTGCCGGGGAAGGGCAACATAGCTAAAGCTTGTTTGTGTTTTGTGTTGTGTTGAACTTTTAGTTGTGATTTGTTTATTTGTTGTTAGTCATTTTTAGTCAATTTGGTATATCTTTGTAAGTAAGTGGTAGTTCTAATTAGTTTTGTTTAGTGTGTAGTGTTTTGCTTATGCCTAGGTCACAAGAAGGGGATACCAACATTGAAATTGAGGAAAGTGCGGCATATTCGTGGCTCTTCTCGAACCCCTTTTACCACCGTAACCGTCAAGAGGAAGAAGCAAGTCCACCTAGTAGCTACACATCCATTGAGAACTCACCCTCAACCATAGAGATTGACCCAATTGAAGTTGAATACCCAAGAATGGCGGATGACACTAGAACTATTCGGGAGCTTCGTGCCCGGAATTATGAGGAACAACCCTCATGCATTACCTATCCACCAATGGGGGCCAATGGAAACTTTGAGTTGAAGGGTTATTTCATCCACAACCTTCCTAAGTTCTATGGCTTAGCGGGAAATGATCCAAACCGACATCTAGCGGAATTTCACATGATGTGCCAAGGCACCATTCCCACCGGAGTATCCGAAGATCAATTCAAGTTGCGGGCTTTTCCTTTTTCTCTTCACGATGGTGCAAAAGATTGGCTTTATTATCTACCTCCGGGCATCATAAACACATGGACGGATATGAAGGCGGCCTTCTTAGAGAAATACTACCCGGACTCCCGCCACAACCATGCCAAGAAGGCAATAACCTCTATTGAGCAAGGGAGTGGGGAAACCATGTATGAGTACCGGGAGAGATTCAAGAAGCTTGTAGCTCAATGCCCATACCATGGTTTGAGTGGAGATGATTTGCTTGTTCATTTTTATGATGGTCTAAACGAGCAAGACCAACGGATGGTCAATTCCACCACCGGTGGAGGCTTGGAAAATTACTCGGTGATGGAGGCTAATGAGCTCATTGAGAGGCTTGCCGCTAGCACAAGAATGCATGGAAGATCCCGTCAAGCTACAAAGAATACTTCCGCCATGGGAGCCTCTTCTTCATCAAATTCAAAACTTGAGAAAAGTGTGGAAGAACTCAAGCTTCTTGTATCCAACATGTTGGTAGGCTCACAAGGGGATGGTGGAAACCAAGGTGGCCAAGTTGAATGTTCTTTTTGCCAAGGTCCTCACCCGGTAGAGGTTTGTCCTATCATGCAAGTGGAGGATGTTGGGGTTGAAAATGTAAGTGCAATGGGGCAAGGACACTACAACTCAAGGAACCCTTCCGGTGGTGGGTACTACAAGTATGACCCAAGTGGAGCCACTTACAACATAGGCTCACGAGATCACCCAAACTTTAGTTGGGGAGGAGATAAATCAAAGAGTTTTGTGAATGGACAATTCAACCACTTGAGGGATCAAGGACAAAATCAACAAGGCCAAAATCAACAAGGAACAAACTTTCAAAGAAACACAAATTTTCAAAGACCACCCAATGGTGGAAATCAAGGCAATACATCACAAAAGCCTAATGAAGAAGACATGTCAATGAAAGAGATGCTCAAGGCTCTTTTGAAAGGACAAGCGGATTCCGACAAGAGGTCGGCAAATGAGAAAACCATGAATGATGCAAGGTTTACAAATCTTGAGAATCAAATGGGGCAAATTTCCGAAGAGATGGCAAAGAACAAACAAAGGAGTTCAACTTCCATTCCTTCCACCACTCTCCCTCCTCCTCGGCAAAATGCTAGTGCCATGACCTTGAGGAAGGGAAGAACTCTAGACACCCCTCCCAAAAAGACAAGAGCTAAGTCCAAGGATTGGGTGATTGAAGAGATTGAAGTGGAGGAGGAGGAACTAGAGGTCACTCCAAGAGTTGAAGCATCCTCAAAAGGAAAAGAGAAAGAGGTGGACAACAACACCCCACCAACCAAGGAAGTAAGCAAAGAGCCCCGGAAGAAGGCCAATGACACTTTGGAGATTCTCTCAAAGGAACTTGAACCGGAGGTACCATTCCCAAGTGCCCTCACAAATCCTAAAAGGATTGATAAAGACTCCGATCTTTATGAGACTTTTAGGAAATGTGAGGTCAACATCCCTCTCTTTACTATTATCAAATCCGTTCCTAGGTATGCAAAGTTCCTAAAAGAACTTTGTACCCCTAAGCGGAAGCCAAGAAAAGGGATTGAGAGAGTCACGGTTAGTGGGCATGTCTCGGCAATTTTTAAAAGAAACCTTCCCGAAAAATGTGATGATTCGGGCATGCTAACTATACCGTGCTCCATTAAGGGTGAATCCTTTGCTAGAGCCATGTTAGACTCGGGGTCCTCCATAAATGTCATGCCTTACTCCGTGTATGAGACTTTAGAGTTACCCCCTTTGTCCAAGTCAAATGTCGTCATTCAATTGGCGGACCGGTCAATAATTCAACCCAAAGGTTTTATTGAGGATGTCATAGTTGAAGTTGACAAATTCATGTTCCCGGCCGATTTCTACGTTTTAGACATGGAGCCGGATTCCAAGGCTACACCCCTTTTGTTAGGAAGACCTTTCATGAGAACTTCTAAGACCAAACTTGATATGTATGATGGCAACTTAACCATGGAATTTGAGGGAAACATCATGAAATACAATGTATATGAGTCCATGAAAAGAGCCGATGAATTGAGCTTTTGTTATTTTTTGGATGTCATTGAGCCATTAGCAAATCAAGTTTATAAACTTTGTCATAGGAGCCCTCTTGAAGTGGCTCTCACTAACGATGTGGAGAAAGAAGGGTTGCGTTTCTTGTTGTCTAATGATGTGCAGGAAACTATCAAAGCATTGGAAAATGAAGAACCCTTGGAAGAAATCAAAGAAGGAGAGGAAATGAAAGAAATTGGAAGTGAGAATGCGAGCCAGGGCGCAGGCTGCGCAAAGGAGGTGCGCAGCTGCGCAGGAATTTCAAGGGCGAAATACAAATTAAAAGAAAAGAAGGAGCAAACTGCGACCATAGGCGCAGCCTGCGCAGATATCGGGCGCAGCTGCGCAAGCCAGGCGCAGCCTGCGCATACCCCAAGCGCAGCCTGCGCAGTTCCCAGCCCTGTTTTGCCTTGTTTTTCGACTATTCCTTGCACATTCCAAAACAAATTTCTTCCCTTGGAGGCTTCCCTTGAAAGACCATTACCCTCTACTATAAAACCACCCACCCCCAATCTCAAACAACTTCCCGATCACTTGAAATACGTTTTTCTTGGTGAAAAAAATACCCTACCCCTTATAATTTCAAACACACTTGAGGGTGACCAAGAGAAAAGATTGGTGGAGGTTTTGCAAAAGTACAAAGGTGCTTTTGGGTGGAGTATTGCGGATCTTAAAGGGATAAGCCCAAGCATTTGCATGCACAAGATTCGTTTGGAAGGAGAAGCAAAGCCGGTTCGACAACCGCAAAGGAGATTGAATCCTCCAATGATGGAAGTTGTGAAAGAAGAGATCATCAAACTACTCCAAATGGGAATCATCTATCCGATTAGCGACTCCCAATGGGTAAGCCCTACTCAATGTGTACCTAAAAAGGGTGGGGTGACGGTAATCGAAGGCAAAGAAGGAGCCTTAATCCCCACTCGGATTCAAACCGGGTGGAGAGTTTGCATCGATTATCGCCGCCTCAATGCCGTGACCTTCAAGGACCACTACCCCTTGCCCTTTCTAGATCAAATGCTAGAAAGGTTGGGGGGGAGAGAGTTCTATTGCTTTTTGGATGGGTACTCCGGATATTTTCAAATCCCAATTAAGCCGGAGGACCAATCCAAAACAACGTTCACATGCCCTTTTGGAACATATGCATACCGAAGGATGCCCTTCGGATTATGCAATGCTCCGGGTACTTTCCAACGTTGCATGATGAGTCTATTCTCCGACCTTGTGGAGAGAGTCTTAGAGGTCTTCATGGACGATTTCACCGTCCATGGAGACCACTTCGACGCATGTTTGGACCACCTCGCTATGGTCCTAACACGATGCACGGAGTCACACTTAGTGTTGAACTCCGAGAAATGTCACTTTATGGTAAAAAGCGGCATCGTGTTAGGACACATAGTGTCTAAAAGAGGGATTGAGGTGGATGTGGCAAAGGTTGAAGTAATAAAAACCTTGCCATATCCATCTAATACTCGAGACGTGAGGTCGTTTTTGGGACATGCGGGTTTTTATCGGAGGTTTATAAAAGATTTTTCGAAAGTCGCTTACCCCTTGTGCAAGCTCTTGCACAAGGATGTGGAGTTTGTGTTTAATGATGTTTGTAGGTCGGCCTTTGACACCTTGAAGGAGAGGTTGGTGACGGCACCTATCATTCAATCTCCACGGTGGGACCTTCCCTTTGAGATTATGACGGACGCTAGTGATTACGCTCTTGGCGCGATCCTAGGCCAACGAGACGGAAAGGTGGCCCATGTGATCCAATATGCCTCATCACTTTTGAATGATGCTCAAAAGAACTACACCACCACGGAGAAGGAGTTCTTGGCGGTGGTGTATGCGATAGAGAAATTCCGATCATATCTTTTGGGGGCAAAGGTAGTCATTTTCACCGATCATAAGGCCATTAGACAACTCGTTGATAAGAAGGATACCAAGGCGAGGTTGATGAGGTGGGTTCTTTTATTGAGTGAATTTGATATCGAGATCAAAGACAAGGAGGGAAGTGCAAATGTGGTGGCCGACCACTTGAGTCGGCTCCACATAAATGAAGATGTGGCAAGAAAGATGGGAGTAGTCGATGGGAGTTTACCACACGAATCGCTCTATGGGTTGCGAGTGATTGAGCCTTGGTACGCAAACCTTGTGAATTACATTGTGACCAAGAGGTTCCCTACCACCCTATCTTCGAGTCAACGGGACAAGATCAAGAAGAATGCTCGTTACTATATTTGGGATGACCCGTATCTTTGGAAAATTTGTCAAGACCAAATGATTAGGAGGTGTGTGCCGGATGTTGAAGTACCTTCAATACTTAAGCATTGCCACGAATATGCGTGTGGCGGACATTTTGGGCCTCAGAGAACCGCTAGGAAGGTGTTGGAGTGCGGATTCTATTGGCCAAGCTTATTCCGGGACACTAATGCTTTTGTGAAGAGCTGTGATCGTTGTCAACGTTGTGGCAACATATCAAGAAGACAAGAGATGCCTCAACAACCCATGCTTTTTCTTGAGATATTTGATGTATGGGGAATCGACTTCATGGGGCCGTTCACCAATTCAAGCGGCAACCTCTACATTCTACTTGCCGTAGATTATGTTTCCAAATGGGTTGAGGCAATCCCCACACGGAATGATGATGGAAAAACTGTGAGTTCCTTCGTGCAAGACAATATCTTCTCTCGGTTTGGCTTTCCTAGGTGCATCATAAGTGATAGGGGAACCCAATTTTGCAACAAATTAGTGGGCTCCCTCTTGAAGAAGTATGGAGTGATCCATAAGATTTCCACGGCCTATCACCCGCAAACCAATGGCCAAGCGGAAGTGTCAAACCGAGAAATTAAGAGCATTTTGGAGAAGACGGTCAACCCCGACCGGAAAGATTGGAGCAAGAGACTCAATGATGCTTTGTGGGCCTATAGGACGGCTTACAAGACTCCCATCGGCATGTCCCCCTATAGGCTCATCTATGGAAAAAGTTGTCATCTCCCGGTGGAGATTGAACACAAAGCTTATTGGGCAATTAAAGCATTCAACCAAAGTTATGATGAGTCGGGGCTCCACCGAAAACTTCAAATTCAAGAATTGGAGGAACTACGAAGTGATGCTTTTGACAATGCCGCAATCTACAAAGAGAAGACAAAGAGGTTGCATGATCAAATGATCACTCGTCGAGTTTTCAAAGAAGGAGAGGAGGTGCTAGTTTTCCAAAGCCGTTTCAAGAATTTTCCCGGAAAGCTAAGGTCTAGGTGGTTTGGGCCTTTCACAATTCGGAAGGTACTACCTCATGGAGCCATTGAGGTGGAAGACCAAAAGACCGGGAAAGTGATTAAGGTGAATGGGCAACGGTTGAAACATTACCTTAAGAACATGGAATTGCATGGAGAAGGGGAGATCCAACTCGAGGACCCCGTTTATCAAGAATGAGGAAGCAAAGAGGTGGTCGAGCCATCGACATTAAATAACGGCAAAGTTTGTAAATATTCTATCCTTATTTACTTGCTTTCTTAGACTAGTTTTAATTTCATGTCATAGTTCTTTAATTGTTCCTTTTAGTCTAAATAATCTTTTTGCTTTGAAATCCAAAGTGCTCTTGAGGTTTGTTGAATGGTGTAGTGATTTGCATAAGACTTTGGAGAAAGCGTGCTCGAGAGGAGGTGAAGGCCGAGTCGGAAATAGGGAAACGAGTTTAGGAGAAAGGTTGGCTAAGAAGAGGAGTGAAAAGAATTGAGAAGAAAAAAATTTGCGAGGCAAGGCGCAGCCTGCGCACCCCTTCAGCGCAGCTGCGCAGGAATTTCAAAATAGAAGAAAAGCATAGGAATTGTCGAGCTGCGGCGCAGCCTGCGCACCCCAAAGCGCAGCCTGCGCAATCCCAGCGCAGGTCTTCGTAAAAATTCGCGCAGCCTGCGCAATCCAAGAAATCCCGGTTTTCTTTCTTTTTATCCTCATTCTTATCCAACACAATCCCTCATTCTTATTTCCATCGACACACCTTCAACCTCTAAACCCTTCTCAAAAACCCCTCTCAAACACTCCATCCTCTTCAATAATCCTTCCCACCATCAACAAACTCAAAACCTTTTCACTCAAAACCTTCATAAGACCCTTTCCCACCATCAAACAACCACTTTTTAACATCCAAATTTCTGCAAAACCCCTATTTTAACCAAAAATCCTAGATTTTTCCGGGTTATTCTCAAGATTTGCTACAGTTTTGAAGGGTGCATAGGAGGTTTCGCTTATTCTCATTCCATTTCAACAAGCATTGAGGAAGTCGGGACGGTATAAACCTTCTCATTTTTTTTTTTTGTGATTTAATCTAGTAACTATTTTGTAGTTTGGGTTAGATTACTTATTGTTGATTGTGGTTGAGGATTGTTGTGGAAATTTTCTATTAGGGAAGGAACAAAATTAACAAACACCATCTTAAAACTTGTTTTCTCACTAGTGCCTTCAAGGTGTTTGTTGATTTGCCCCTTCGAAAATTCTTTCAAAAATTTGTATTGTTTCAAGTTGGTTGATTTGTATTACAAGGACTATTTTCAAGATGGTTTTCGGTATTGGGAAATCTAAGGGAAAGGGTAAGCAAGGAGAGTCATCAAATGCTCCACCGCCCCCACCCGAGCCTTTTAAGGGAAATGAGGGAATGAATGCCACTTACAAAAAGCACTTCAAAAATCTAGACGACAAACCACTTCACATCTCAAAATTCCTTCACCCAAGTACTTTGAACGATATGGGGATTTTTGATCAAACCTTGGCATTTCTTACCAAGGTGGGGCTTGAGAGATACATGAACCTCCAATGTAACACCTACCCCGCTTACACCTTGGAGTTCCTAGCCACCCTAAGTATCGAGGAAGTAAGGGGAAATGAGATGGTGAGTTTTCGTTTAAACACAGTATGGCATTCAATTACCTTTGAGACGGTGAGGGAGATCCTTAGAATTACCCAACCTCCTTCCCCCATCAACCCACCCGCCGGAAAGCTCAATGAGATGTGGTGTGGGATCACGGGCAAACCCCGCCAAACTAACAATGATAAAATCTCCGCTATCACCAATCCACCCCTACGGATTCTTGCTAGGATGATAGCATCATTCTTTTTCTCAATGGGGGAACCAACCAAGGTCAATGATAGCGTGAGAGAGTGCTTGTGGGCTATGCTTCCCGAGGGATAAGGAGTGCCGGATTGGGCGAAATTGTTCGTGAAAAATGGGATCAAGCACAAGGGAAAAAAGGGAAGCATCAATTGTGGGGGACTTATCACCCTTTTTGTCCGCCATTTTGTGGACATAATCCCCGAGGACCAACCTCAATTGTTTGGGACAAATCTTTACAATGAAGCGGGTCTTGTGGAAACCCACATGATCCAAGCATTAGACACGGTCCCATGGAGTTGTGTTTGGTTGGGAGAGGGGGGTGTTTCTTACATGAGGCTCCCTAGTAATGATCCCCTTCCTAGTGGCTTTTTGGCGCGGGAGTTCTTTTGCCCCGGTGAGGGGGATGTTATCGAAGCCCCGCTCCAAAGGATAAGGAAGAGAAGAGCCGTGGAGTCAAGCTCCAACCCTCAAGTTGTGGAAGAGAGGGAGCGTGAGTCTTTTGAGCAAGGTATTCATGATACTCCTATGCCCGATGTAGGTGGGAGCTCTCACAACCCACTTGCTCCTTGGGAGCAACGCCTTTTTGCCTACTTTGACTCCACAAAGAGTACTTTGGAGTCCATTGGTGGGAGGGTAGAGAGCGCCCATAATTGGCAAGGGGAGGTTAATACATGGCGCTCCACGGTAGATGAGAGAGCCCGGTTGCATGAGGAGGCCGAGAGGGCCCAATTAAAGTTGATGGAAGATATGCAAAGGCGCTAAGAGGAAGACCGTCTTTGGAGAGAGCAACAAAGCAATTACCGGGAGGAGGAGTTAAAGAGATGGCATGACCAAGAGACTTGGAGGAACTCTATGAGCGATCACTTTGAGGTGCAAAACCAATGGCATCAAGAGTATCTCCATGACTCTTATGAGGACTCCCGGCTCCAAGAGGACTCCCTTGGCATCATTCGGGGCCTCTTTGGGATGCAACTTAACCCAAGTGCCCCTACTCTTGTGGATCAAACGTTTGTTGATGAAACTTACAACCGGGCTCAACAAGAAAGAAGAAGAAGAGAAGAAAGAAGGAAGAACCGAGGCACCTATGAAAAAGGAGGCTCCTCGGGTTCTCATGAGTGAGCAAGGCTAGTGACTACTTCCTTCACATTGAGGACAATGTGAAATGTAAGTGTGGGGGAGGTAAATAGCCTTGTTGTTTCAAATTGATGTATTTTTGTAATTTCAAGCCAAATTTCCTTGTAATTTTCACTCTTGTTTAAAAAAAAAAAAAAAAAAAAAAAAAAAAAAAAAAAAAAAGCGAAAAAAAAAAGAAAAAGAAAAAGAAGAAAGAAAAGAAAAAAATCCCGGTTAGGTGAAAACCCACAAGGGTGGGCGCCTAGGCAAAATTGGGAGGGTGGCCGAGGACGGAATGAAAACCCGAAAGGGCGTTCCGGGCAAAAAGAAAAATCGAGTTGCGAGCCACCATGAGAGGAAAGGAAAAGCTAAGGTGAAAACCCGAAAGGGCACCTTAGGCAAAATGAGAGAAGAAAGAAAAAAAAAAAAAAAAAAAAAAAAAAAAAAAGAAAAAAAAAAAAAATGGAAAAGGTCAAAACAAAAAAAAAATGGAGGGATAAGAAGGGAGCGATAAGGAGGGGTTTGGAAGGAGGTTAGAAATAGGTTTAATTTCTTTTTGTGTCACAAATTTTGTTTTAAATCGGTGGTTTTCACTTGTGATACTTGGCTTGTCAATGTTTAGGTGTTTGGGGGGCAACCAAGTATCATGGTTTACATCTAGTGGAGTGATAAGGGGGTGTTATAAGTGGGAATTTTGTTGATCTTGATGGATGTTGAGGCCACCTCACTATCACCTCGGGATGAGGTGAAGGTGGTCATTTCTTAATAGGGAGTTATAAGAAGGGTGGAAGTGTCGGTTTCGGAGTTGGAGTCTTGTTGAGTCTTGTTTAGAGGGAGGTATAAGGAGGGCGTGCGAGGGAAGAGTGTTTGTTATACCTTTTGAGTCTAGTTCATTTTGTTCCTTTCCTTTTTAATAGGTGTTTTATGTCGAGAGAGATATAAGAAGGGTGTAGTAAGGGAAGAGAGGTCAATGCACCACACTTTCTCTTTGATTTTCGGAAAAGCTTGTCTCGGGTTTTGCTCGGGACTAGCAAAAGTTAAGTGTGGGGGTATTTGATAGTAGGTATTTATGTCGGTCTTAGATTGTGATTTTATCACAATCTAGTCTTTTACTTCGGGTCGTTAGTATCGTGTTGTCAAGTATTTGATTTTTGGTCATATTGTGGTTTTGTAGCATTTTTACCCTACTTTCTTGTAAATCTTTATGTTCGAGATCAAGGGATTTCACTCCGGTCCAAGGGTAGCACACGAACCTCATCATCATCCGATTCTTGCTTGGGAAGTGACTTGTGAGGTGAACCTTTGAAGTTTTGAAGTATTGATGCCAATTGAAGTGAAGAAGCAAAGGAAAGAAATGGAGGCAAGACTGCGAGCCACTGCGCAGCCTGCGCAAATGGCGTGCGCAGCTGCGCCCTCCAGCGCAGGCAAGGGGGGTCCTGCGCAGCCTGCGCCCCCTGCGCATCTCTGTTTTACACGGATTTTCTAATCCGTGTTTGGGCTTTTAAAATGAGTTTATCCTAGGGTTTTGTGCAGGGGTATAAATACTAAACTTCAGAATGTTTTAAATCATCTTATCTCTAGAACAACAACAATTATTCTCAAATTAAGTTGTAATCTTTCCATATTTTAAGCTTGTAATTATGCTAATGAGGAGCTAATCTCCTTTACTCTTGGTGTGATTCCGATCAAAGTCTCCGACTTTGACTTTGTAAGACTCAAATAACCCTTTCTTTTTATCTAATGTTGTTTCCTTAGTTTATCTTTTACATTCTAAATAATTATTTGTGTGGATTGATCACCCTTGCATCTTAGTTGCTTAGTTTTCGCATATGTTAAGTAATCGGTTTAGTTTACTTGATGTTTATTGAAGCAAGCTTGTATGTATGTTGAGTTGGCTTAGATGAGACATATGTATGAGTAGGAAATTTCATAACTTTCCTTGCTTTCATGGTTTAATGATTAGTGAGTTTAGTTTCTACATCACATCTTTTGGAATTAACGGAATTACATACACGGTTTAGTTGTGTGGTTCGCTTTCATTAGATGTTGGTTAGGGTTGGATAGTTTAAGGGGTTGTTAGAGTCGAGCAAGTCTTTGTTGGGTGACTTTGTGACGGTTACACCAAGTTTTTCTCTCATATTGATTATTGCACACTACGTGTTTGTGTTATTGCCAAGCCCAAATCATTTCTCATTTATTGCTCTTTATTGTCTTTATGAATGCTTTCCAAATCATTGAATCTTTGCATTTATGTTATCTCCTTGTTTGTCATTTATGTGAATATCCATAGTTTGTTGATAAGTCATTTATCTTTAGTCCTTAAGCATCATTAAGTTGTCTTTAAATCTTTGTTTAGTTTTGTTTAAAGCAAGTCTTTAGTTATTTCCTTTCTCTTGGGTTCGACCCTTTACTTGCACTTTACTACTTTTATTCCGAGTATAGTCGAGTCTAGTTTAGGATTTATAATTTGTTTGGCGAGTTAATTAGTGTAATAACGACCACTAGTTTTCCCGTGTCAAATTTTGGCGCCGTTGCCGGGGAAGGGCAACATAGCTAAAGCTTGTTTGTGTTTTGTGTTGTGTTGAACTTTTAGTTGTGATTTGTTTATTTGTTGTTAGTCATTTTTAGTCAATTTGGTATATCTTTGTAAGTAAGTGGTAGTTCTAATTAGTTTTGTTTAGTGTGTAGTGTTTTGCTTATGCCTAGGTCACAAGAAGGGGATACCAACATTGAAATTGAGGAAAGTGCGGCATATTCGTGGCTCTTCTCGAACCCCTTTTACCACCGTAACCGTCAAGAGGAAGAAGCAAGTCCACCTAGTAGCTACACATCCATTGAGAACTCACCCTCAACCATAGAGATTGACCCAATTGAAGTTGAATACCCAAGAATGGCGGATGACACTAGAACTATTCGGGAGCTTCGTGCCCGGAATTATGAGGAACAACCCTCATGCATTACCTATCCACCAATGGGGGCCAATGGAAACTTTGAGTTGAAGGGTTATTTCATCCACAACCTTCCTAAGTTCTATGGCTTAGCGGGAAATGATCCAAACCGACATCTAGCGGAATTTCACATGATGTGCCAAGGCACCATTCCCACCGGAGTATCCGAAGATCAATTCAAGTTGCGGGATTTTCCTTTTTCTCTTCACGATGGTGCAAAAGATTGGCTTTATTATCTACCTCCGGGCATCATAAACACATGGACGGATATGAAGGCGGCCTTCTTAGAGAAATACTACCCGGACTCCCGCCACAACCATGCCAAGAAGGCAATAACCTCTATTGAGCAAGGGAGTGGGGAAACCATGTATGAGTACCGGGAGAGATTCAAGAAGCTTGTAGCTCAATGCCCATACCATGGTTTGAGTGGAGATGATTTGCTTGTTCATTTTTATGATGGTCTAAACGAGCAAGACCAACGGATGGTCAATTCCACCACCGGTGGAGGCTTGGAAAATTACTCGGTGATGGAGGCTAATGAGCTCATTGAGAGGCTCGCCGCTAGCACAAGAATGCATGGAAGATCCCGTCAAGCTACAAAGAATACTTCCGCCATGGGAGCCTCTTCTTCATCAAATTCAAAACTTGAGAAAAGTGTGGAAGAACTCAAGCTTCTTGTATCCAACATGTTGTTGATAAGTCATTTATCTTTAGTCCTTAAGCATCATTAAGTTGTCTTTAAATCTTTGTTTAGTTTTGTTTAAAGCAAGTCTTTAGTTATTTCCTTTCTCTTGGGTTCGACCCTTTACTTGCACTTTACTACTTTTATTCCGAGTATAGTCGAGTCTAGTTTAGGATTTATAATTTGTTTGGCGAGTTAATTAGTGTAATAACGACCACTAGTTTTCCCGTGTCAGTGGGCTAGGTTCATGTCCGCGATGGTTAGTCCTACGAAACCATCAAAACGTATAATTGAGGTCGTACATATGTGAAAGATGTTAGTTAGTTGGGGTTGCTCCCTTTGTCACAGACTGTCATTTGGGCAAATTTTTATTATTTATAAATGATATTTTATTAATAGGCAAACAAATAATGAAGAAAGAAGGATATCTTATAAAAATATACAATCTGATTTAATAATAAAAATGTATACTTGTATAAATCTATTTTAAAATATTATTCAAGGATACAAGTTTCGCTATATACTAGTAAATTCAATCATCATTAAAAAAAAAACGTAAACGTCTTATAATTTCATTCTCTTTAAAATACAATATATTTGTATTCTCAAATAGACAAGTACATGTTTATCTCAACTTTCTTAAAACTAATGATTCTTATTCTAACAATTATTAGGTTTTATGATGAAATGCTAAACAATTTATTGGGTAGTAAAAAAAATGCTTCTAAGGAGATTCGAACCCCTACCGGCAAAAACAAACCCTTTTCCTTCAACCTTACCAACTGAGCCCCATTTCAACAATGAACATATTTAGATGCATATTTTTGTTATTCCTGAACATAGGTTGGGCTGACGCCCACCCAGCCCTGTGGGTAGATCCGCCGCTGCTTTGAATTCATCCCGTTTGGAGCGGGAAGACGAGGTTGCCCAGGGATCGCTTTTGCTAGTGTTGAGGCTGAGCTCGCGTTAGCGAATCTTGTTGGTCACTTCAATTGGGAGTTGCCTGATGAGGTGAATGTCGAGTCGTTCATGGCTGAAAGTTTTGGCGCCTCGTTGCGTAGGCGAGATCCTCTCATGGCCATTCCGACTCCATATTCGAATTATTAGGTGAAGCAAAACACTCTGTATGTGATCATTACCAGCTGATGATAATGGGATAGACCTATCCCTGTGTTTATTTGTTCCAATATTCAATCTGAGTTTGGATCGTCGATCAGAAATATACTCTCCATTTCTTTTAAGAAATGTAGATGATTCTAATTTATCCAAGTTTAGTGATATTTGTGGCTTAACTGTTATTAATATTTCTAATACGCTCCCTCACTCAAATGACCATTGGAGGCTTAAAGATTGGTTAGTTTATACAGATGCTGTTTTTCACTTGATAGATAAACCGTCTCAACCAAAATCTTAAAATAATAATTAAGGTCCAACTATTATTAATATTCCTAATATTTAGATCCTCTGCTACAAAGAAATGAGAGTCCAATCATCTCTCATAAGATAATATAAATATAATATAAATAGTTCACAAATTCTTATCAGTGACGGCGGTAATGTGACGGATACCGTTTCCTCTCACAAAATACCCACTTTTTCTCTCTCTCCGACACTATTCATATGGTCCCCTTTCTCCACTAGCTCATTTTGTATCCATTTTATCTCACAAAATATCCGTCACAAATAGTGAACCGTCACAAGCAAGACTTACTATAAACAGTTTTTACCATTGTCTTTTCCCTTCACTTTTCAGTATAAATTGGATTGATGTTTGATAAAATTTTGAGCAAGAGAATCCACGTGCAACTAACAATTACTGTTGACCAGTCTAGGGTGTTAACGAGGCGAGTCGAGTTTGAGCTTGGCTTTGTAAACTTGTGCTCAATTATCTTATCCAAACTTGAAAAAAATGTGCTCGTTATAAAGATTGTAAGCTTTAATACGAGCTCGAGCCAAATTTGAGATAAAATCGAGCCTATATAAAATTGTTTATTTATTTATTTTTTTCCTTTCGATATTTTCAATAACAAGCCTTAAAAGTTTTATATAAAAATATTTAGTAAATTAAAAAGATATTTGATAGCATGATACAAATATATAATAATGATAAAATGGTTTTATAAAATATGAGTCGCTCGCAAACCTTTTGAGTCGAGCCAGCCTTTGCTCGGCTAGACTCATTATGCTCTCGAGCTATGTCCGAGCACGAGCCGAGCCACACAAGCCGAACTTTGAACGAGCCGATCTCGATTTGCTCACGAGCTGTCTCGTTTTATTAACAACCCTATACCAGTCCGTAAATTTTAAAACAAAATGTGGGATCGCTCTTGAGATAGATTGTTCTGTTATAAATTACCGCAAGCGAACAAGGTTTTTTTTTTTTTTTTTTTTTTTTTGGTTTTTGCAAGCGAACGAGTTAGTTTTTTTTTTTTTTTTGGTTTTTGCAAGCGAACGAGTTAGTTATAAAGCTTACGGATCAATATTAGGGAGGTCAGGTTAGAGGTAATCAAATGGTCCAATTCTTTAGCTTGACCCAGCCCAACTCACTTTTTCTTTGAAGGCTTTGAGGTCTTTATTTAGGCCTAAAAAGCCAATGGGCTGACCCCAAAATGCTAAAAGTATATTTGGGTCGGGTTTAGGCCAAAAGTTTGACTTGGGCCAACCCATATTTATTAGTAGAGGAATATTTTTTTTCTTTAAGAAAATTGTTAGAATGGTGTTAAAGTTATAAACTATCTTCACAAACTCATGTACGTTTATTATAATTTAAAAATGATGTTTACATGTTTATGATTAAGCATTCTACAATCACGATGTTTGTCTTTATTTTATTTTGAAGAACGATTCATATACATTGTATCATATTTTGTACGAGTATAAGTTTACTACCTCTTATTCGGGATAACCCTCCCTATTCGATATTGACACAAATTTAAAGGTTTGATTAAAATAAACGTAAAGTATTGTCGTGAGTTGAGATGATTGGAGATTTGGAGAGAGAGTGAATATCGTGGGTTATTGTTGTCAGTAAGATGATTAAAATAAGTATAAAATATGAGTATTGTGGGGTATTGTGGTGGGATGAGGTGATTAAAATATATGTAAAACTTTCCCAAAAAAGGAAAGAGGGAAGATATTATGAATTGACCAAAAAAGAAATAGGGAAAGTTATTATGAATAGAAGAGAGTATAAAATAAGTACTTTGTAGGTTTATAATGTATTGTGAAATGTGTTTGGTGTGGTGGTTGCTCACCTCATCCCTTAACCATGAGGTCAGGGATTCGATCCACCTCTTCGTGAGAGCACTCGGCTGAAGTCGCATTATTATTGACTGTTATTTCACTTCGATAGCAAGCCTGCTGCACTTTACTTATTGATGAGGACTTTCGATCCACCTCTTCGTGAGGGCACTCGACTGAAGTCGCATTATTATTGACTGTTATTTCACTTCGGTGGCAAGCCTGTTGCACTTTACTTATTGATGATGACAAGTCCTTCACTCTTATTCCCGCATGATTAATCGTGTGTGTGACAGGCCCATAATCACATTTGCTCGGACTAGAAGACGGATGGAGCTTTAGTTTAGTATTGGATCGTGTCTAGAAAATTTAATTGATTTGAAAAAATATCCTGTAGAAAAACTTCCTTATTTGTTTGGCATGTGATTTTTGATTAGCAACAATTTGTGCTTAAATAAAAGATTTGATTTTATGTGATAATTTATTGCCTAACTTAGTATGAATTGTTTTTGGTCAACTATAAGCAATTATATATTGACAAATTCCTTAAGGCTTGTTGACTAACGAAAACACGCAAAAGAAAATAAAGTTCAGAGCTTTCATAGAAATTCATTTTGCTAACTTTTGTTCTCAAAAGCAATCATTGCAAATCTGTTTTTTAATCGTATTATCTTCACATTTGCCCATCATTTTTAAAGCCGTGTTTTTGGATTGGATTAAGTTGGAGTACTTAGGGGTTGTTTGGTTGACACTTTAAAAACACGTGAATTGCAAAATCCCATGATTTGCAAAAACATGGGTTGTTTGGTTGTCATAATTTTTGTAAAATGGAGGAATTAGAAGTTCCTAGGAACTTCCAATGCTTACATAATGTAGGAAGTTGCTTACCCACTCCCCCTTGGTCATTCGAAGTTCCTGTGGAATTTAATTCCTACATGCGCAGCCAAACACTTTTCTCAAATTCACCCGAATTGAATGTGGGAACTTATTTCCCATGAATTGTAAGTTCCTAGGAAAATTAACTTCCCGAATCAACCAAACGACTCCTTAGTTCGTATATTTAGGGGTTGTTTGGTTGACACCTTCAAAACACATAGATTGGAAAATCACGTGATTTACAAAAATATGTCTTGTTTGGTTGACATATTTTTTGGAAAATGGAGGAATTAGAAGTTCCTAGGAACTTCCAATGCCTACATGATTTAGGAATTGGCTTACCTACCCCCTCACTTAGTCATTGGAAATTCCCATGGAATTTAATTCCTACATGGGCAACCAAACACCTTTGTCAAATTCACCCGAATTGGATGCTGGAAGTTAATTCCTATAAAATTGAAGTTCTTAGGCAAATTAAGTTCCTTGATCAACCAAACAACTCCTTATAAGGTTATTTTTGTCTTCATAATTCTAATTGTTGAATATTTCTTTGTAATCGGGTTTGGTTATAAGGAGATTTTTAATAAGAGAAAGATGGTGGACGTAGACCTTTAGAGAGTAGGTCGAACCATGTTAAAAATCTTGTGTCTCGTGCTTCTCTTCTTTTTATTTGTTTTATTTTTCTTCTCGTTCATAGTATTCTTTTCACGCGAGCAGTCATAACAGTACAACACAATTGCAATTGTTTGAACATACATCGTGACTGTACAATTAGCCTGTGTACTGCTTCAGTATAAATCGTGGACGCTATTTCTGCTTTAAAATTAAAAGCGTACTTAATTCACCCCCTCCCCCTCTTAAGTACCGGATTGATAAACTCAACAATTGGTATCAGAGCCTCGTGCTCTTGATTGCCTTACAGCAAAGAGTTTGATCCTCCTTTGAGTTTATCTTTTAAGTAATTTCTTTCAAATGAATTCCACAACTGTCAAATGTCCTGTCTTTGATGGCACGGACTATGGCTGGTGGAAATATCGTATGATGCATTTTATAGAAGGAACAGACTACGAATGTTGGGTAATCGTCCCCTTACTATCACTTACACAAATTCTAATGGTGTTGAAAGTGAAAAGGCACCAAAGGACTACACATCGAGTGATTACAAAAAGGCGGAGAAGAATGCTAGAGCCATATCACTTTTGCAATCCGGTATCGGAGAATCCGAAACTAGTCGGATTGCAGGGTGTAAAACGGCCAAACAAATATGGGATAGTCTAGAGCTAGTCCATGAGGGAACAATGCAAGTAAAGAAACAACGTATTGACATTTTAATGCAACAATACGAAACCTTTAAAATGCAACAAGATGAATCAATTAAAAGCATGTCTTCACATTTTTCCAACATAACTAACGAACTTTCCAATCTTGGTAGAACTTTTGAAACCGAGGACATTGTCCGTAAAATCTTAAGAAGTTTAACTAAGAAATGGCAGGCTAAAGTCACCGCCATCGAAGAGGCTAGAGATTTAACAACTCTTACCTATGAAGCTTTAATGGGATCTCTCATGGCACACGAGTTAGTTCTCGATAATGATGCAGAGAAGCCCAAAGCTAAGGGACTAGCCTTAAACGCCTTGTCAAGTGAAAATAAAAATGATCTTGAGGAGGAAGTGACTTTGTTATCTAAACGAATTGCTAAGTCATTAGAAAACATAATGAAGGAAAGTTCGATAGTTACAAACCAAAAGATTTTTCATCATCTTCATCACGTTCCACATCTCGAATGGGCTGTTTCAAGTGTGGGGAACGTGATCATCAAATCAAAAATTGTCCTATGTGGGAAGAAGAAAAATCGAAGGACAAACGTGAAAAATCTAAGCAAGAGTACAAACGTGCAATGATTGCTGAAATTTGGGGTGAGTCTGATTCAGAAGATGATGAACCCTCTAATGACGGAAAAAATGAGAAGTTGTGTCTGATATCAGTCTACAAACCAAGATCACAACGAAAAAGGGATGAGGATACAATCAGGTGTCTTATGGCTCACTCAGACGGCTCAGATAATGAATCAGACAATGAATCAGAAGATGAGGTAAATCTTTCAAAACTCAAAAACTAAAATAAGGTCTTTGTCTAAAGAAAAGATTTTAAGATTACTTGATGAGACATTAGACAATAGTTATGAGCTGAACAAACAATTGAGTGCTATGCAATCTGAAATTGAAAATATAGCGGAGGAGAACATAGATTTAAAACGTGAGTTAACAAAAGTCGGCAAACAGACAGTCGGTCAGACTGTTCTATCTGAACTTAATGAACTTACTGCCGCAAATGAGTCTCTTGTCAATCAAGTTCACATGCTTACTAAAGAACTGGAGAACAAAAAACTTTACATGCTGCTAGAACCTCTAGGTATTCAGACACATGCTCTAGGTTTGATAGATTAAATGTTGACTATTTTGCTCTTTTGTACAAAAATAAGAAACTACTTGAAAGAGTAAAAAACTTAGAGACGGACTTGGATAATGCTAGAAATGTTGCATCCAAATAGGAAGGAAGCAATACCGTGCTAAATTTCCTAGTCAACCAATCTCAGAACACTAAGAAACTTGGATTAGGGTATGATTCATGTTCTAACATCAGACAAAATGATCCTCAATATCGTACTGTCTGGGTTCCTGAACAGAAAATAAACACTCCTCCAGAATGTTCAAATGTGCATGATTCTTGTTCTGATATCAGACAAAACGATCTTCAATATCGTACTGTCCGGATTCCTGAACATAAATTAAACACTCCTCCATCAGACTGTTCAAAGTAGGGTGACTTCATTTACGCTAAGAAATCTGAACGCAATGATAGAGACTTTCGCAAGCATAAATATGTTGGATTACCTGAATATATTATTTGTAAATTTTGTGGAAAAACAGGTCACGTATTTAATGCTTGTGCAAACGACTGAGACATTTGGATAATAACATAAAAGTCGTTAAGAAAATGTGGATTAGAAAAGATATTCTTGACACTGTTCGTCATAAGAAGGGACTGTTCGTCATAAGAAGAGACCCAAACTTGTTTGGGTTCCTAGATCATCTAACTAATCTTATTTCAGGGCCATATGAGAGGAGGCCACCGTTGGTATCTTGATATGCAAAAATTCATGACATATGACAGATAATAAGAACCAATTCCTCTTGTTAAAGGCTTACAATGGTAGAAATGTGACATTCAGAGACAACAAAAAGGGTGTGATAGTTGGTACTCGTAAAAACGGTAAGTCTTTCTCACATTTCATGGATGATGTGCTGGTGGTAAAAGGTCTCAAATTCTAGCTTAAAATCTTGCGTGATAATGTAGAAAAAGGAAATATATGCTTATATTCTTGCAAAATTGAAGATCAGTTGTCCAACATTTTTACTAAACCTTTGACCCGAGAACAATTCGAGAAAATTCGCCTAGAATTAGGTCTTTTGAATAACAGCTCATAGTATCTCTTGTCCTTATTTTAATCTCTTGATGATTGACTAGATTGAAGAACTTGTGACTGTGTGTTAATTATTTAAACCATAGAATTTAAGTTGATGTGCATTCTATTTACTCTAGTCGGTTCTTTAATATAGACTAGTCATAAGTTGACTTTCTATGAGGTGTTACTTTCTTACATAATCATGCATATTGTTGGCAAAATTTGAACCATTAACCCTAGCTTGGACCCTAACCCCACTCTTTTTAGGATAACCTGCTTTGTTCAGTAGCCCACTCCCCTTCTTGTCCAAAAGCTTATTTACCACACAATTACCAATCTTGTTAATCCTAAATCCCAAAAAATTCAACCCAAAATTCACCTCAACTGCTTCATCTTCTTCAACATAACAATGACAAAGAAGAAATCAACCATAAAAAACAAAACAACTCCTCTAAAACCCAACCATACTCCTCTTGCATCCGTTGCCACTAACACGCCCAAAACGTCGCAATTAAAGACGCGCAAATTAACAATTTATAAACCACAAATCGTGTTATTTATAGTAACAAGAGAAGGGATCGAACCAAAGAGAAGGAGGGTTTTGCAATTGACTTTTAAAGATGTAAATAGAATAATTAAGACTAACTAATGACAAGAATGTAAAAGAGGGGGGGGGGGGTGTTTGGGGTTGATTGTGAATACAAATAAAAGCAATAAAATTCAAATAAGAGTGTCAAACAAGTAACAAGTAAACAAGTATTAAGATGAAGATTATCAAGTTTAAGAAAGACTTAACCCAACTCAATAAAGTGAGACACTTTAGTTAATAAAACCCCTTAATCAATACTTAAGCTAGAATTAATGTCCTATTAGTGAGATATAAACTCCAAATTCCCTTAATAGAGGCCAACAACAAGGAAATCACACTTAGCAATTGACCCAACTCATTAATTTCTCCTAGTGGAAATCACACACATAGGATAGATAACAAGAAGAGAAAGCAATAGGAATCTAATAGGTGCAATTGCTCACAAGGAAATCACACTTAATGAGTAATTACAAATTAATCTCTCTAATGTCAATTAAATCAAGAAGAAATCACATTCATTAATTCAATGACAAGTTGTTGCAAAATGGGTTCACAAGGAAACACATTTAATAAACCCAACAACAATAAATTAAGGAAATTTGTGAGATTTAAACAACAAGGAAATCACACTTAGTTGTCTTAATCAAGCAAAATTCCAAAATCATGACAATAAATACAAGAGATTAATAACAATAACAAAAATTAAGGAAAGATTAGAGTATCTTACAACCAAAGATTACACCTTTTTTTTTTTTTACTATGAAATCCTGCGAATTAATCAATAAAAGTCTCCCTTTTGGTGAGATCCGTTCGTTTGTCTCTATTTTCGGAGTCTTTTCAGTCCTTGTTATTCAAGGTTGTTCGTTTATCTCTATTTTCGGAGTCTTTTTAGTCCTTGTTATTCAAGGTTTTAGTTCTATTGGTAATATAGATATGAGCGTCTTGGTCGTTTCTTATATGGTGAAGATGCAGAAGATCGGTTTCGTAATAAATCGTTATATGGTATTACATATGTTGTCGATTTGTTGGTTGCACTTAATTTGGTCAGATGAAATCATCTCTCGTCAAGGGTCAAGATCCTACGATCCTCTTGTGAAAAGTTGTTTGCAGCGATATGATAGAGGACGTGGTTTGAAGCAATTTAAGTTTACAGATCTTTCTTTGAACAAGATTTTATTTTATTTGATTCTAGTCGAGTTGTATCCAGTCAAATTACATATATTGTAGATGTCGTATGACTATTTATTAATGGAGTGATCTTTCTTTCAAAAAAGATTACACCTTTGAGTTGGATTAAGAGAATGAACCTTAGCTCTCCATTCTAGATCTAAAAACCCAATTAAAATGATAAATCTCAAATTACAACTTATTCTCTCTAAAACCAAAGAAGATTGCATAGAAAACAACCCTAAAGATGTTCAACCCTTATATAGTGCTCAACAAAGAAGGGTTAATGAGCTAAAACTAGGGAAGGAAGCCCGTAACACCACACGAAATCAGTAGGAAATCGGCACCGTGCGAGTTGAAGAGTGCAGGAAAAATGGCACGGTGCCAATATTGAAAATCAGAAATCCGCACAGTGGGGATTTTGCTCCTCCAAATTCCGCACGGTGCCAATTTGGTGCTGGAACTTTTCTTCAATTATATTCTTCCTTTTGAACCTTCCTTTTGGATGACTTCTTTCTCCATTCATGTTATGGTTGGTCTCTTGTTTAAACCAATCTTAACACTTTTAAAACTCATCAAAACTTGGTGAAAGAGTTTCAAACCTCGGAAAGTGCAAAAAGGGGTATTTCGCGCATTAATCACTTCACATCTAGGCTTATTCCGACTAAAAGTACGATAAATAAAGACAAAAATACAAGCTCATCAAACACTCCACACTTAAGGCTTTGCTCGTCCCGAGCAAACTATTATTGATCTAATCAACGAACAAGAAGGCTCACATAAAAGCATGGGGCTCGAGCTATCATCACTCTTCTCTCACGCGCCATCCTTCTTATACCACCCTCATCATGTTACAAACATGGTCACTATACCGCTACAACATCACCACAAGAATAGTGACCCAAATCCTCCATTATGACGCTCTTCTCCCACATTCCCTCCTTATATCTTCCCTCATCTAAAATGATCATATTCCACCAATCATTCTCCATAAACACTTCACAATTAATTCATCACAACACTCCTTATGACTCCATTCATTTCAAACACAAAGTCACCTAAATCACAACACCTTCAACGCATTCAATAAATAGGCAACCACAAAATCCTCCAAAGCACATCAACATAATCCTCAAAAATAAAATAATAGCAAATCCAACCAATTCACTCCATGCACCAAGTATACCAAGCACTAGTTACAAAATAATCTTCCAAGTCCCCCTCCTAGCCTTGGCATACTTCTAACCTACCCTTTCGGCCTTCTAGAGCTCCACCACTTATGTCGCCACCGTCTAAAGGAAATATTCACGTATGTGACATGATTAAGGCTTCAAAGAATTAACATGATTTTTTTCAATTTTTTCCTAATTCTCTCATTTTGACTAAACCGCCCTTTCGGGTTTTTGGTTTAGCTCTTTTCCTCACCTCTACTCTCGTGGCTCGCACTCATTTTTTTCATTTTTCCCGGAGCGCCCTTTTGGGTTTTCACTCCGACCTCGGCCACTTTCCCATTTTTGCCTAGGATACCCTTTCGGGTTTTCATCCTAGCCGGGTTTTCTTTTCTTCTTCTTTTTTTCTTTTTCTTTTTTTTTCTTTTTCTTTTTCTCTTTTCCTTTTTTTTCTCTTTTTTTTTCTTTTTTTTCGCATTTTTTTTTTCGTTTTTTCAATAAGGAAATAATTACAACTTACTCAATCCACCCCACACTTGGTTCATCACTTTGTCCCCAAAGTGTGAGGTAACATCTCAATCCCATCATCTCGAACTAGAGGCACCCCTTACTCAACTGGTTGTCCAAACATTAAACCTTGAGTCGATCCCTGGCTTTCAACTCATCCTCACCTCTATAAACTCCAAACCATAGGATATACTCTTCTGCGTGCATGACCCATAACTTTTCCTTTTCCTAACCATTCGTAAATCATCAAAATTCCCAACCTCACATCTCTCTCTAAAATCCTTTATAAAATATGAATTCTCATTAGAAATCACACGCCAAGCTCCTGAAAAAACATAGACAGTCCATTTTCTTTAATAACCTTTACTTTATATAATATTCCTACTTTATATTATTCTTGTTAAATTCAACAACGGGTCTGGGCCACACCCGAACGGGGGAGAAAGAGTCCACAATATAAACCCAAGAGGGTTCCACTCTAAAACCAATTGGCAATAGAGGGAGTAACCCCTTGCCTTATATAGTGATAATTCTTCTCCTCTTTTATCAATGTGGGACAATCCTCACATGTGGGATTATCGGGTTTCTTCACACTCCCCCTCACATGTGAGGCCCACTTACACACACTGGACAAATTCAACTGAGCAACCTTGCTCGTCCAACTGTAAACTTGGCCCAGTATCAACTCAGACCGGACATATTCAACTGAGCAATTTTCTTTGCTCGTCCGACTGCAAACTCTGGCCCATGAATCCCAGGTCTTTTAGCCATGGGCTCTGATACCATGTAAAACTGAGATGGGAAATTGTATGCTTCTGTATTAATTGAATGAATGCATAACGAAATACATGTAGCGGGTTTTATACTAAGACGAACCCGTATTCGAGATGAACTAAAACTCTAAGAACGTACCATCCTAGTAGAACTACAATATCCTAGTTGAATTACAGTAGGAATTGTGTTATATGATAGGATATAGTTTAATACTCCCCCTCAAGTTGGAGATATGGGTAAACCAATACCCAACTTGGACTGTAAGTACTCGAATGCTTCGCCACCAAGCGCCTTTGTAAATAAATCGGCAACCTGCTCTTTGCTACGCACATGAGATGTCGCAATAGTCTGGTTCATTAAATGATGTCGAATGAAATGACAATCAATTTCAATATGTTTGGTTCGATCATGAAAAACCGGGTTTTTAGCGATGTGTAACGCAGCTTGATTATCACAGTAAATATTCATAGCTTCTTTGTGATCAATACCCAACGAATATAGAAAAGCTTTCAGCCAAATTAATTCACTTGTCACGGCGGCCATTGCACGATACTCGGCTTCGGCCGTAGATTTTGCCACCGTAGCTTGCTTCTTTACCTTCCAAGATATGGGTGTGTCCCCTAATGCAACAAAATATCCTGTTAGCGAACGTCGTGACAGTGGGCAGCTTGCCCAGTCCGAGTCCGAATAACCACGTAAACACACCTTCGAATTCTTGCTCATGACAATCCCTTTACTGGGTGTTCCTTTGATGTACCGTATGACCCTCATTACTGCGTCCAAATGTTCTTTACGTGGCTCATGAACGAATTGGGAGAGTATATGTACAGCATATACCAAATCTGGCCGTGTAATAGTCAAGTAAACGAGTCGTCCTACTAACCGTCTATACTTCATAGGATCCTTAAGAACATATCCTTCAGCTAAAGCAAGCTTATGATTTGGTTGGATGGGTGTATTGCTGGGTTTTGCACCTTGTAATCCGGCCTCCTCGACAATTTCTAATGCATACTTCCTTTGACTCAAAAACAAACCCTTCGAACCCATTGCAACTTCGATACCGAGGAAATATTTGAGACGTCCAAGGTCTTTAATTCCGAAACTCTGGTCGAGGAACACTTTTAACCGTGTGCTAGCTTCACTATTATTGCTTACTATAATCATGTCATCTACGTAAACTAAGACCCCAAGAAACACACCATCCTTGTTGTATGTAAACAAAGAGTAATCGGCTAAAGATTGATCAAAACCGTACCTTTTCAATGACTCAGTTAATTTTGCGAACCAATTTCTTGAAGCTTGTTTTAAACCGTATAATGATTTTTGTAGCTTACACACCTTATTCGCCCCCTTTGCCTCGAAACCTTGTGGTAACTTCATGTAAACTTCTTCACTAAGTTCACCATGAAGGAAAGCATTATTCACATCTAATTGGGTAATCGACCAACCTTTCGTTACTGCCACTGCCAATAAACACCTTACACTTGTCATCTTGGCAACGGGAGCAAAAGTCTCATGATAATCGACTCCTTCTACCTGAGTAAAACCTTGTGCGACTAGCCTTGCTTTGTATCTCTCAATTGTTCCGTCTGCTTTATACTTTACCTTGTAAACCCACTTGCAACCGATGGGTCGTTTTCCTTCAGGTAAGGTAACTATCTTCCACGTCCCATTGGACTCGAGTGCCTCGATTTCTTTTGTCATGGCAATCCTCCATTCAGCCCCTTTAGACGCCTGGTAGTAATTACTCGGTTCCTTGATGCGATCAATAATTGCTAAGAATGACCTGTGATCAGATGAAAAACAATCGTTTGTGATATAGTTAGCTATTGGATAATGAGTACCTTTCTTTGAGGGGTCGAGTTGGTTGGAGGCAGCACGCTTCATGGGGTTTACAACTCGTGTCGATTTACAAAAATAGTCCTTCTTCCAGTATGGTTCGAACCTTTCGCGAGCACCTCGCCCAATTCTGATTTCCTCTTCGTCTATATCATCAATAGTCTGATGCACATCATCAAAGTCTTGTTCAACTTCCTCTATCCTTTCTTCCTCTGTCCTTACATTCTCACCGTATGTGTATTCGGGTTCCGTCGCATTCCTACTGTCTATATTATCAGAATGCTTTTCACTAATGTCTATATTTTCAGAATGCTCTTCACTACTCCCCCTTTCCTCGACAGTACCATTATTGTCCTCCACTTCTGTTATACCCAACTGTTCCTCACACGGTTCATGGGCGTGTTTGTCATTAATATGAGCAGGCCTTTCACCATCTAGAGCAGCGGAAGTGTTAGCGTATGGGAAAGTATGCTCATAGAAAATAACATCTCTAGACTCCAAGATGGTTCTTCTCTTTATATCATATAATTTCCATCCTTTCTTACTGTGTGGGTAACCGATGAAGACACAACGTTTTCCCCTCTCATTGAACTTGTCTTTTGGTCTATCTTTGTTGTGGGCATAAGCTAGACACCCAAGAACACGCAAGTTAACGAGATCAGGCTTTTTACCGTATAAAACTTCATATGGGGTCATACCATTCAAGACGCGGGTGGGAGTCCTGTTGATCAAATATGCTGCCGTTAATACACACTCGCCCCAAAATTGGATTGGTAGGTTAGACTGGAAACGGAGAGCTCTAGCTATCTCAAGGATATGTCGATGTTTTCGCTCTACCCTACCGTTTTGTTGAGGTGTATCAACATTACTTGTTCGAAAAATCATACCATTTTCCCCATAATAATCTTTTAATGGACCCGACAAGAATTCGGTGCCATTGTCGCTTTGTACGATTTTTACTTGTTTACTAAATTGAGTAATGGTCATTTTAAAGAAATTTTTCATTAGTTGAAACACTTCCCCTCTATCTTTCATTAGATGAACCCATACGCTCCTACTACGGTCTTCTACTATAGTCAGGAAATAATGGGCTCCCGACAGGCTACTAGTCTTATATGGTCCCCAAATATCACAATGAATTAGAGAAAATAATTCATCACTCCTTTTATTATTAATAGAAAAAGTAGACCGAGTTTGCTTCGCACGACAACATGGGTCACAAACACGGGAAGTATTCCAAAACAGATCATAACCAACTAATTTAGAAAAAGAAGGGAAAATACTACTAGAGGGATGCCCGAGCCTCTTATGCCAAAGGTTAACATCCTCGTTTCCTTTTGTCTCTATCCGCGACACCATCTCACTGCTAATCTTGAGAATGTAAACCCCATCTTTGTGCTCACCCCGTCCAATCTGTATCCTCGTAGACCGGTCCTGTATAACACAATAGTCAGGGTAAAATATCACAATGCAATTATTTTCATCTATTAATTGACGAATAGAAATTAAATCACAAGTGAGTGATGGCACATATAACACGTCTTTGAGAATGAAATTCTCATTTAGTGAGACCGTTCCATGATCTTGGGCAATTATGTTCGAACCGTTTGGTAGTCCAACCGTGGAGGGTGATCCCCTCCAAACTTTCTCGAGTAATTTCCGTCTTCCTGTCATATGGTGTGACGCACCACTATCGAGTAACCATTCAACAGTATGATTATGTTTTATACCTGCTAACTTGTGATTACCATCTGACTTATGGTTTAGCAAACCTCGTAACGCAGCTAATTCATCCGTCGTAAGTGCCTGTTGATTCTGTTTTGAGGGGTCAGAGTCTCCCGCGGTGGTTGCATTGGCAGCCTCAGAATTGCTGCCTCTTCCTCGACCTCCACGACCACGGCCACCGCGACCACGTCCACGGCCTCGACTACGTGTAGGGTATCCATGTTTCTCGAAACAGATGTCCTCTGTGTGATAATCTTTGTTGCAATAGGTGCAGTGTACTGGATCATCGTCGTTACGGTCTTTATTCGAGTTGCTTCTTCCCCCACGCCCGGTGCCACTTGTGGTTTTAATTGACATTGCTGCTTCATTGATTTCTTCCTTGGGCTTCGTTACCGCTTTGTGTCGTTCTTCACGTAACATTAATGCATAAGCTCTGCTTAATGAAGTGATATCGTCCTCCATTAATAAATTCGAGCGAATGTGGCCAAAGCGATTTGTGTCAAGACCCATGAGGAATTGGTGAACTTTCTCTTCCTCGCGTTCTTTAAGTAATGCTACCGCCGCTCCACATGTACACGGGGGAATATGACTGTAATTGGACAGCTCGTCCCATAGTGACTTTAAATTCGTATAATATTCAACTATGGATTGGTCTTTGCCTTGCTTACATTCGGTAAGTTGGCTCTTTAATTCGTGTACGCGCGGTGCATTCCCAGTGGAAAAACGCTCCTTCAATTCTTTCCATATCTCTGTGACGGTACCGGAGAATGAGATACTTGGGTGAAGCTTAACCTCAATAACGTTTCGCAACCATGCCTTTACCATGGCGTTACACTGACGCCACGCCACGCTTTCGAGTGTTTCTTCGTCTCCTTTGGTTGAGTCAGGTTTCATAATTGTTCCTTCGACGAAAGCAAGCTTATTTTTTGCGTCGAGACCATTACGAACCGCATCTGCCCAAAGCTCATAGTTCTCGCCATCGAATTTTACCTGGGTTAATAACAAACTAGGACTGTCGGAAGGATGGAGGTAAAGCGGGGAAGACGGCGCAATCTGATCAACTTTCCTGCTGTGTCCGTCTCCGTTTCCCTTTCCTTCATCACCTGTTTTTAAGGTTCCGTTTGTCATTCTTCTCCTCTTTTATCAATGTGGGACAATCCTCACATGTGGGATTATCGGGTTTCTTCACACTCCCCCTCACATGTGAGGCCCACTTACACACACTGGACAAATTCAACTGAGCAACCTTGCTCGTCCAACTGTAAACTTGGCCCAGTATCAACTCAGACCGGACATATTCAACTGAGCAATTTTCTTTGCTCGTCCGACTGCAAACTCTGGCCCATGAATCCCAGGTCTTTTAGCCATGGGCTCTGATACCATGTTAAATTCAACAACGGGTCTGGGCCACACCCGAACGGGGGAGAAAGAGTCCACAATATAAACCCAAGAGGGTTCCACTCTAAAACCAATTGGCAATAGAGGGAGTAACCCCTTGCCTTATATAGTGATAATTCTTCTCCTCTTTTATCAATGTGGGACAATCCTCACATGTGGGATTATCGGGTTTCTTCACAATTCTTCATTACTTAAAAGTGTGATTATAAATGTTTTCATAGAATCTAAGTTATTTAGAGGAAAGGAAGAGAGTTTAAATCGTAAAATCTCAACATGACCTCGTAAAATCAAGTTGGCCTCTTAAAGTTTTTCAATCCATAAATTCGATATTTGTACAAAATACCACATTTCAGGATAACACGTAAATTTTCCGATTAATAATTAACGAAGCTATCACGTTGTCTATTAAACTAATTACTAGTTTTTGACCCGTGTAAAAAAATGCACGGATTATTTTCAAATTGTATATTCTAAATATGTATCATTGGAACTAAATTATAAATGTTCATATATTTTGTTTTATATCTAACGTCTATACACTTTTGTTTATGAAAATTCGATTTTGTTTTATATCTAACGTCTATACACTTTTGTTTATGACTTGATTTTCGCAAAATATCATCAATTGATGATTCTAATTTGTACACTATTCTTGATTGTTATATTAATATTAAGTTATTTTTATTGTTTTTTTAATTTAGCATTGTCGCCACAGTTTTTTTCGATTGCTGTAAATTGTTAATTATTATTATTATTTATTGTAATTATGTATTTGGTATAAATTTTAATGTAATAGTAGTCGACAAACGACGTTCGAAATTATTATATTTTCTTATATAATATTTAAGTTCATGTTATACATGTTGTGAAATTATGGCTTGAATTTGTGTCAAAAACGGATATAAGCTAAGTGTCTTATTAAAACTTGGTTTCTTAGTTTATTTTTGGTAGGAGAATTTGATTTAGATTAGGAAACTAATACAATAGTTTCCTAATAGTCTTTAGTATCTAATTAGGTTAAATATTTTATCTTGGGTGGAATAACCATATAAATATCCCAGTATTATTCTAGGTTAATTAGAAGAGACAAAGATGTGAGAAATTTGAGAGCACAATAAAGAGGGTTAATTTGTGAGGTTCAAAACTCAGTTTGTCTCAGGGCTCTATTATTGGTGTTCGTCTATCTCGTTTGTTTTTGAAGATTGAAGGAGTTTGTTTAGTTATTGGTTGGCCTCAAGATAATTTGTCCTTCGTTTTATTTGGGTAATCTCTTTTGTCTCTTTGAGACTACCATATCTGTTGGTAGAATAGGTATACTTTTGGCTCATATTAAGCGTGTGTGTACCGGTTTACTGTTGTACTATTTTCTCCATTATAGTGGAGTTTGATCTCCTTGCAGGGTGGACGTAGCCAGTTATTTTATTGGTAAACCACGTAATTCTTTGTGTCAACTTTATTTACATTTGTTATTTATTGTTCTTATCACCTTATCAATTAACTACTTGAGTAACGGGACGCCTCCGTTACAACATTATATATTGACAATTTTCGTAGAAATTCATGTTTACGAATTTATATCAAAACTAACAATTGTAATTTGTAAAACTATTATTTCAAACAGTTATTTCGAATTCAAATGATTATACAACTTTGCGGATTCCATAATTTGGTTTGATAACGTAGGTAAACCAGAGCCTTCTAAATAATTTTATAATTATAATTATATAGATAAGATCGTTGACAGAGAAGATAATTGTCATGAACTTATCATCTTATCCTCTGTGACAATTTAATACAATCCAACTATCAATAACATAATAACGATTAGGTCATTAGGACACGGTAAAATAATATACACGTGAATAACACATTCATAATGTTGTACCAAAAAAATAAATAAGGTAGATATGTTTTTATTTCTCTGCTTACGCTATGCCGATAGGTACCAATGTACCATTCCCCATACAACACTAAAATAATTTTTTATGTACAAGTAGACATGGCAAATTGTTGAGTCCCCAGCAGGCAGCAGCAGGTTTATAGAATTAGGTGTATGAGATCGGCCCATAAACAAGTGAAATTCCATCTTAAAATCAATTGGTGATAGAAGGAGTAGCCCACTCACTTATAAAATAGTCCCTTCACTATTATTCTATGGATGTGGGACAATGTCCCTCACACACATATGGGAAGAAACCTCAACATAAATAAATTCGAGTTCGCGTAACATATAAGCGTTATAATCCTTCAACCTAAATTCAACTTAATTAAATCTCGTGTTGTGATCATGTCAACCCACTTATATAAATAGATCATAAAGCCTTAACTTTAACATGTTAATTTCGCGTCGGGTTTTCGTGTTAGGTCAATATTTGAAAAGTTTAAGAATATTTATGCGATGGAGGACAGAAAAAATTAGGATAAATTTAGTAAACATATCATTCGTGTCGGGTTTGTGTTTAGAGGGTTCAACCCAAACCCACCCCAATTAAATATCGTATCGTGTTTGTGTCGACCCACTTACATAAACGAGTCATTTAGTCGCGACCCTAATCCATTAATTTCGTATCGGATTTGTGTTCTTTTTGGTGTTATGTCAGTTTTTGTCAGCTCTATCTATAATCTACCCTCTCCGTCCATATTAATATAAACGAAAAATACACATGGTATCCTTGAAGTTTGACATTCTTCCTGAAACACCTGATTTTTTAATCCGAAAAATGTTAAGAGGCCATAACTCACCCGTGTGTATGAGTTCACAAAATCAGAATTTTTTTTATATCGGTCATCTTTTCGAGAACTACGATTTGGAAAAATGTCGTCGTATTTGGATCCCATGGCTAGGTGTTTTTGTTTGTCAATCCAAAGTTTTATTTTGACCGAACAGATTTTGAGTGACCATATCTCTTGATCACGAATTCCAAACTCGACAATTTTTTTTCGAGTTGTAGTTCTCGAAAAGATTATCAATTTGAAAAAAAAGTATCAATTTTTAAACTCGTAAACACAGATTATGACCAACTTCTTTAAATTTATTTTCCAAAAAAAATTTGAAATTTTTGGTCAAAATATGAAACCCCCGATAAAACCGGGTATATTTACAGCATTATAATTTGTCAAGCATTTTGGTCACGTCATAATGAGGAAAGAAAATTCAATACTCACTAGTTTTAAACCCGTGCAAATTGCACGGTATACTATTTTAAATTTTGTTATTATAAATAAATATAAATAATGAAGTTAATTTTTATATTGATTGAATATCGCCTTTTAAAATTATTTATCTTTATAAATAAAGTTAGAAAATAAACAACAAAAACTCTCTAACTTTTTGTAAACCAATTTTAAATTATAAATGTAATTGTCGAATTATAAGTTCATAATTAAGTTTTTGGACCTAGATTTTAAATATTATGTGCAATTATCAAAAGTGATGTGATGAAGTCAATTAGGCGAGTAGCTCTTAGTACTATATTTGTTGTTATTAGATAAATATGAGTTTCTAATTTCTAACTTACAACTTATATGTTTATTTTTGTTAGATAAATATGAATTTCTAGTTTTTAAATTACAATTTATTAATTTGACAACTTATAAAAAACGATGTATGAAACAAATTATTTGGATGAAAAAGAGCATTAACTTTGTAAAATTGCATAGCTTGTGCAAATTGTTCACGTTTTGAAGAACCCGTGCACGGGACAGAATGATGTTTTCGCCCGCTATGTACACGTTTGAAATGAAAATTTTGACCCGTTTTTAAGTCAGTACAAATTGCTAATTAATGAAACATGATAAAATGAAAATTGTGACCGTGCACATTTTAATTTTTAAATGATTTGGTTGAATTATTAAAGATTCAAATCTATAATATTATTATATAAATATATGGTAAATTGTAAGTAATAGGTAAATGATAATATGTTCAAATTTTTTATTAAATGTTTTTGAAACCCATTATCCAGGATAATGTAATATTCAAACTCATGATTATTAGTATTATTACTTGATGACCACTTGATGTTTTTATTGTAATATCTGATGTGATGCCAAAACAACGCTAACAACTATTATTGTATAAAAACAAAATATGTATAAAAGCAAAATAATTTTTATCTTAACTGTCATCATCCATCTCCCATGTTTTTACAACAAAGCAATTAACTTTTATTTGTACCAAATGCGAAAAAATATGTAGTATTAATTTGATTTTCGTCACATTTCGAGGTATTAGAAATTCCATCGTTGTGGTAATACTTCTGAGTTTCCATAATTTCTTTATTTGAGTACAATTGTATAATTTAATCTCTATTCTTATATTTTTACATTTATAATCATACAAAGATAGTGATAAATTTTGCCTAATTTAACTTGGTTTATTTATCAAGCCTCATTTATGAACATAAACTATGCTTTAGTAAAATTATTTGTTACGTACTTTAATAAATGGTAGTGTGAGACTGCAAGTTTTAAAAAATTAATTCCCAACAAAGTAGTGGTCTCTAAAATTCCTATTTTTAAGGATTCCATGACAAATAAGCATATTGGTTGTTGCTTTAATAAATAAGATAAATAAAAAGATGTTTATAACGAGCGAAAAATAACAAAATTGCTATATTTCTCCCTTAATTTATTATTCCCCCCCTAATTTTATTTCAAGCCTTCCAATTTACCCTTGTCTTTCGAAAATAAATATGTAACACATTAATCAATCTATTAATCGTATAAGATGAGTATAATAGTTACGAATACGCGTAGGATAACGGTTTTATTTACGGTGAAAATAATACGAGTTAATATAATTATCCCAGATAAGCTTAAGATGAAATTTAATCACTACTTCATAACTTTGTCACAATTTTCTCTTTCTAAAAAATATTTAACACATTTATTTATCGAATAATGGGTGATGATAACCCATTTTTCGATTTTATTTTTGAATCGTAGATTAATAACAGTTCTTAGTTCTACAATAATGACGGAAATCGATAAGATTGGAATGCAGAACAATATTATCGATATTACGATGTGTATAGTAGTCATCAATACGAAGAGGCAAACAGTTTTATTAGCATCTATCATTAGGGTTTATCATTCTAGGGTTTGACGATGTATTATAAATACATCGTCACATATCAATGTAAGACCACCAATCAATAATATAATTCTTTATGCTATTCTCCTTCTATTATCTTATCATGGTATCATGCTGCCCTGTCGGAGGGACTAATTAACTATGGTGCCCTCCGACTGGATTTTAGAATGATATTTATTTTATTTTTTTAACCAAAAGAAAAGTTGTTTTCTCTATTCTTCAATTTAATGATAGATCTAAGAAATCTTATTTCTTTAATTAAGGTGGTATTAAAGTTACTGGCGAATTACAACGTTATGTTGATTATTCTATTTTGTACTTTATTTTTATTGAAAATGTAATTAATTAAAAAAAGTTGATATTACATTGTTTAAGTTACCAAAATAAAATTTTATTTAAAATTTAAGTCACTAAAAAGGATGTAGTCCAAACCTCAACACAATAAAGTGAAATTCTGCAATCTCAGAAAACTAAAATGAAATTAGTCTAATGTAAAAACACCAAAATATAAATATTTTCCTATATTTTCCTATATAATGTAATAATGTGTGGGAATAAAATTGACTAAATAAAATCAATTTCCTAGAATATGATCTTTCACCTACTATTCCCACTATCGCACTACTATAGAAAACAAGAGTTAACTCAAATGGTAAAAGTGCTCTTACTCCAACCATAAAATTGAGGGTTCGATTCTCACCGATAATTTAGCACGCTCATTTGTACCATAAAAACTATCGCACTACCATACCAATATACCATGCCTTTTTTTTTGAAAGAATATACCATGCCTTTGATTATATTGTTTAACATAAAAACTTTTTGAGACGGACGGAATCTTATTCGAGACGGACTCTTATTAATGTTAGTGAAATATATCTCTCATAATATGTACTCCCTCCATTTTTTTTTATATCACTCCATTTCTTTATACACGTTTGCCGATATTCATTTTGTTTTGATTATATCATTAGCTACATACTACTAAAAATTATAATAATTTGATATTCTTAATTCTCTTATCAAGACAATAAAAAAAGATCTCACATGAATATATTTCCGTGAACGGATTGAGAGAAAACTGACGTTGAATACTCGATTGTGAATAATATCAAAAGGGAAATTGGGTGATATAAAAATAATGGAGGCAGTAGTTATTATTTTGATTAATATTTACCTTAATTTTTTATTGTCCCTCATTAACGTAGTAGTGGGTGGGGGGTGTTTCTCAGAAAACTTGCTGGTTTTTTTTGGAGATGAAATGTTTTTTTATATAAAAGCAATTTAAGAATATTTTGTTGTGCAAATATTTCTTTCAATCTCTTTCCATCAACTTTCATTTTATTAGTAAACCAAATGTTCCAACTAATTGATATTTTAATAAGATAAACACCCTACTTTCCTTGTCACTTTGCTTTATTTAGTAAATTACTAATTTTACCAATATATTTAATCTATGTGCCATGACCTTATGATTAGTTTGACATTTATTGGAAGAATAGAAGGAGAAAAAGTTTACATATTAAAAAAGTTGGACTCTTTTAATATTTGACATGTTGAAATTGTGTAAGTTGTTAAATAAACGGGTCTATTTGGTAAAATTAGTTAAATAGGTAACTGAAATTTGGAAATCTAACTGAAAATTGAAAACTGAAAAGCTAACTGAAACCTGAAAACGTAACTGATAAGGTAACCGAAAATTAAGAGATGATTAGGTAACTGATTATATAATTTTTTTTTTGACAAACTAGCTAAAAAAGCTACTTGATTTTTTGGTAAAATAACATAAAGTGATGATAATTATTTATTTTTATAGATTAAAGGGATAAAAACTGGAAAATAACTTGTTTCACCTAGCTAAAATCTCAAATGCTACTCAAGATAGTATTTTATTTCAGATAATTTACTTAGCCAAATAAGCCCATATCCAAACTCACCTTTGGAAAACCCATATCCAAACTCACCATGATGAATTAAAAAAAAAAAAAAAAAAATTGGATTGATGTCGTGACTAAATCAGAGCCTTTTAAATAATCTTATAATTATATAATTAAGATTGTTGACTGAGAAGATAATTGTCATGAACTTATCGTCTTATCCTCTGTGACAATTTAATACAATCCAAGATCCAACTATCAATAACATAATAACGATTAGGTCATTAGGACAAGGTATAATAATATACACGTGAATAGCACATTCATAATATTGTACCAAATAAATAAATAATGTAGATAGGTTTTCCTCTGCCTACGCTATGCCAATAGGTACCATTCACCATACACCACTAAAATAATTTATTATGTACAAGTAGACATTGCAAATAAATCGTGTCGAGTTCGAGTTCAAGTTCGAGTTCGAGTTCGAGTTCGAGTTCGAGTTTCTGTTCGCGTCACAAATAAGCATTATAATCCTTCAACCTAAATTCAACTTAATTAAATTTCTTGTTGTGAGTGATCATGTCAACGCACTTATATAGATGGATCATAAAACCTTATCTTTAAGAACTTGTTAATTTCGCGTCGGTTTTCATGTTCGGACAATATTTGAAAAGTTAAAGAATATTTATGCGATGGAGGACAAAAAAAAAAATAGGATAAATTTAGTAACATATTATTCGTGTCGGGTTTGTGTTTAGAGAGTTCAGCCCAAACCCACCCCAATTAAATATCTTATCCTGAAACACCTGATTTTTTTAATCCGAAAAATGTTAAGAGGCCATAACTCACTCGTGTGTACGAGTTCACAAAATGATAATTTTTTTTTATATCGATCCTCTTTTCGAGAACTATGATTTGGAAAAATATTGTCGTATTTGGATCCCAGGCTAAGTGTTTTTGTTTGTCAATTCAAAGTTTTATTTTGATCGAACAGACTTTGAGTGACCATATCTCTTGATCACGAATTCCAAACTCGACAATTATTTTTCAAGTTGTAGTTCTTGAAAAGAGTATCAATTTTTAAGCTCGTAAACACGGGTTATGATCAACTTCTTTAAATTTATTTTCCAAAAAAAATTTGAAAATTTTGTCAAGCACTTTTGTCACGTCATAATGAGGAAAGAAAATTCAATACTCGATAAATAAAAAGATGTTTAAAACGAGAGTAAAATAACAAAATTGCTATATTTCGCCTTTAATTTACTCATTCCGCTCCTAATTTTATTTCAAACCTTCCAAATTTACCCTTGTCTTTTGAAAAAAAATATGTCACATTAATTAATCTATTAATCGGATAAGATGAGTATAATAGTTACGAATACGCGTAGGATAACGGTTTTATTTACGGTGAAAACAATACGAGTTAATATAATATCCCAAATAAGCTTTAGATGGAATTTCATCACTACTTCATAACTTTGTCACTATTTTGTCTTTCTAAAGAAATATTTAACACATTTATCTATCGATTAATTAATGGGTGATGATAACCCATTTTTCGATTTTATTTTTGAATCGTAGATTAATAACAGTTCTTAGTTCTACAATAATGACGGAAATCGATAATGATTGGAATGCAGAACAACATTATCGATATTACGATGTGTATAATACTCATCAATACGGAGAGGTAAGCGGTTTTATTAGGATATTGGGCCTATACTAGGAGCATCTATCATTCTATCTAGGGTTTGACGATGTATTATAAATACATCGTCACATATCAATGCAAGACCACCAATCAATAATATAATTCGTTATGCTATTCTTCCTCTATTATCTTATCATGGTATCAGAGTCTCACGCTCTTGAGGCCTAAAAACGATATTACGCTTCCCTGCCGGAGGGACTGACTAACTATTGTGCCCTCCGACTGGATTTTAGAATGATACTTATTTTATTTTTTTAACCAAAAAAAAGTTTTTTTCCTCTATTCTTCAACTCGATGACAGATCTTTACAATCTTATTTCTTTAATCAAGGTGGTATTAAAGTTACTGGCGAGTTACAAAGTTATGTTGATTATTCTATTTTGTACTTCATTTTTATTGAAAATGTAATTAATTAAATAAAAGTTGATATTACATGGTTTAAGTTACCAAAATAAAATTTTATTTAAAGTTTAGGTCACTAAAAAGGGATGTAGTCCAAACCTCAACACAATAAAGTGAAATTATGTAAATCTCAGAAAACTAATGAAATTAGTCTAATGTAAGAACACCAAAATATAAATATTTCCAATATAATGTAATAATGTGTGGGAATAAAACTGACCAAATAAAATCAATTTCCGAGAATATGATCTTTGACCTACTAAAAACTTTTTGAGAAGATGGACTCTTATTCGAGACGGACTCTTATTAATGTTAGTGAAAAACATTTCTCATTATATGAAGTTACTATTTGATTAATATTTACCTTAATTTTTTATTGTCTCTCATTAATGTAGTAGTGGGGGAGGGTTTCTCAGAAAAATTGCTTTTTTTTTTTGAAGATGAAATGTTTTTTGTAAAATAAAAGCAATTTAACAATATTTTGTTGTGCAAATATTTCTTTCAATCTCTTTCCATCAACTTTCATTTTATTAGTAAACCAAATGTTCCAAGTAATTGAAATTTTAATAAGATAAACACCCTACTTTCCTTGTCACTTTATTTAGTAATTTACTAATTTTACCAATATTTTAATCTATGTGCCATGACGTTATGATTGGTTTCACATGTATTGGAAGAATGGACGGAGAAAAAGTTTATGTATTAAAAAAGTTGGACTCTTTTAATATTTGACATATTGAAATTGTGTAAGTTGTTAAATACACGGATCTATTTGTTAAAATTAGCTAAATAGATAGTAGCTAAAACTCGGAAATCTAATTGAAAATTGAAAACTAAAAAATTAACTGAAACCTGAAAACGTATTTGATAAGGTAACCGAAAAATAACAGATGATTATGTAACTAATTATATAAAAGAATGTTTGACAAACTAATTAAAATAGCTACTTGATTTTTTTGTAAAATAACATAAAGTGATATGATAATTATTTATTTTATAGATTAAAGGGGTAAAAACTGGAAAATAACTTGTTTCACTTACCTAAAATCTTAAATGGTATCCTAGGTAACATTTCATTTCAGATAATTTATTTAGCCAAATAAACTACTTGCCAAACACTTGTAAAAATAGTTAAATAGTTGAAATGTTGGTCAAATAAGCTACCCGAATTGTCTTGCCAAAGAGAGCCTTAGACACTGGTTATTGGGGTTGAAAAGAGCAGAATTGAATTGAATTGAATGTAAATGAATTGAACTGAATGAAGCTAAATTAACGAAAGAGTAAGGTCCTATTCTTTCTAACTTAATTTTAGCTCGTTTCATTTATGCTTATCGCTATTTAGTACAGTTCAATTTTGTTTCGTTGAGTTCAGTTTAACTAATCTTTTCACAAATTAATTTTTACTTTAACTCTATTCAATTTAGCTAAGTTTTATTCAATTAAGTTCACTTTAGTTCTACTGCATTTAGTTCAAATCAGCTTCTTTCAGTCGTAAAGAACATGACCTAAATTTATAAAAGGATAAACTTAACTGAACGTAAGCTGAATGATTAAACTAAACTGAGCTGAACGGAATTAAAACGAGCCAAAATTAACCCGAACACCTAACAACTTATTTGCGTCACATATGAATTCCTTTGCTATAAATATGGCTGCCTTACCAAAACGAAATTGCAAAAATCTTATTCTTCAACATAACGTACCAGAACATTATTAAGCATTAACAAATTAAGAAAATGGAAAATCTTTCATTATTTAAGATGACCAACCAAAACGACGAGGCAGAATGTCCCCGACCTCTAGCCAATTTTCAGCCCGACCTATGGGAGGATCGCGTGCTAGACTTCACCCCCCTTGACGAGGTAATTATTTCCGTTTTAAAGTTTAGCAGTTATTGTGTGCGATGCCGATAGTTGTATGGTTAAACGAAAAAAAAGTGACAAATTTTAGAAATAGTGGCCATTTTACATTTGTAAAAATGGCATTTTATAATAATAAATGGCGGTCTCTTTTTTATATTTTTTATCATAAAAGTCATTTTTTAAGTAATCACTCCATATGACGGGCTTATCGTATGTACTATGTAGGGTATCTAAAATTAAGTCTAGTTTATTTTTACATAAATTCTAATTTAAGACGATGATATTTGTTTAAATTAAAATACGGGTTAGATAAATATTTCATAGGTAAGATAAGAAGTAACAAAACATGCGTCAATATTATTTGGGAAGAACCGCTAATTAGTAACAATCTCCGACATCTAGTCCTGCATAATGCGTTATCTCTGTTAATATATTAATTAGTGTTCTCTTTGTTAATATTATAATATATTAATTAATATATTAAGACGGTTGGTCAAACCTAACGTTCTCGTTGTTAATCTAGGAAAACAATTCATATAAATAACCATTCTCTTTTAAAGTCATGTATGCGCCCCAAAGTAAAGTTACAAAACATCGATTCTGCAAATAACCGTTCTTAAAGTGGCCTTAAATTGTAGTAGTGACGTACTGCGATTCTCAATGCTCCACTGGATGGTCTACGCACTATTCTTAAGGAAGATGTTTAAAGGATTACATCCCGTTTAGTTACTAGTTTTGATTTTTGTTTCGAGACTTTGCCCCTCTTAATAAGTACCAAAAAGATTCGGTAACATACGAAGTAAAACACTGCTAGAGAATGCAAAAAATTATTTTTAATCTTTATTAAATCATGCAAACGGGTCTCGACCAAGATAAAATACGAATAACGACTACCTAATAAGGATATGAATATATTTTGTTTCACCCTACATACATATATTTTGTACCTACCAATTGTCATCTCTAGTTATCAAGACTTGGCAGTTGGCATTGTTAGATACTGATACGCACAGAAACGGGGACTGCCAATATTGTTAACCACACCAAATCGTCTTCGCTTTCCTAATAGAATATTTCGACCCTTAATCAGTGCCTGAGTTCGTTACTCCGAAATTCCTATTGAGATAAGACGGTGTTCTCTCTGGATTTGGCACAAAAACAGAGACGTTAATTCAGAAGTATTTATGAAGTTTGTTTTGGTTTTTAGATACAAAGAAGATAAAGTTTTTCTGTAAAGAATCTTCATCAACTCTCATTCATATATATATATATGAGGGTTTGAATTAGAGGAACAGATTTCGCCAAACAATGCAACCCTTGAATTCCGTTTAATTGCTTTCTTTGAATACTCCGTAATAGATTCTTATGACTGTGTGAATTTAATTTCCGCTACAGTAATTCCGATAACTATTCCGTAATTCCGTAAATAATTTAATAAGCGTACACTCCGTACTTTCCGAACTTATTTTTATATTATTTACGAAATCACCAATCGAAAACAATCTTAATTACGCAAAAACGAACCGGTAGTTACACTTAAATCACCAACAGACATTACTAGGGTTGGCAATAGGTATGGTCTGGGTAGAGTCCAGCAAGATCCAAACCTGACCCAGAGTCACATACCTTGGACCCACACCCGACCCATACCCGAAAGGGTCTGAAACAAATCGACCCATACCCGACCTAGAGGTTGCGGGTCTGGGTAAGGTCTACCCTAGGGTCTACTTTTTTTCTCTGACAAAACAATTTTTTGCCTAAATTTTATCATTTACCTAGTACCCAAACTTATCATCTTCCTCAATTTTTTCGTTATTCTTATTGGTTATTTAGATATGCGTATAATATATTAGTGATAGCTAATAAAGGTCGTATGTATGTGTGTATTATTTGAGGTATTGACGTTCGTATGTGTGTTTTTTTTTTAAACAAATATAAGGGTGTAAGGGTCGGGTAGAGTCCTAACACCAAGACCTGGAACGGAACCTGATGTTTTTATATAAGACCCATACCCGATCCATACCCGAGTGGGTCTCAAAAATTCAGATCTATACCTGACCCATTAGGGTCCGACCCTGAGAATCAGGTTGGGTACTGACCCACTGCCATCCCTAGACATTACTCTACGACTATATATATATCGCCACGAAAATTCACATTTCTGTTTACGTAGGTGGCTGAAAGGCAAACAACGCAGGAAATCAATGAGCTGAAAGAGCGAGTACGTAAGGTGCTTGTGGCCGACGATAAGGATCCAAAGGAGAGACTGACGTATATTGATACTATTCAGCGACTTGGGGTTGCATACCACTTTGATGAAGAAATTGAATCCATTTTGCTTAAATTTTACAATATGAATTATAATGATGATTGTTTTAAGAATGATCTTCATTATGTTTCCCTACGATTTCGTATCTTGCGTCAACACGGTTTTCGTGTGTCCTCTGGTACGTTACAATCGTTGTGTGATTAATCTTATTCCGTTTCAATTAATTATTTACCTGAAAAGTATTTTTGTTACATGTTAAATAAAACAAAAGTGATTAGAACATAGAAAAGTCCGGGATAGTAATAAATGTGTGTTATCGGGATGGGACGGTGGGGTTATGCACACATAGGTCCTGTTTGGCAAACGGCATAAGCAGATTTGTAATAGCAGATAACGTTAGCATAATACGGTTAATAGATTTTAATAGCAGGTTTAACTATTAGCTTAAATTAGTAGATTAAAAAAAAAGGTGTTTGGTAAATAGCAGATTACAGGATAATTAGAACGCTTTCATGTATAAATTGAATATGTTAATACAATATGCTGCTATTAACAGCATATTCAAAAAATAGTAGATTCCGATCAATATGCTATCAGAATATGCTGTTTACCAAACACATGAAAATAGTAGATTGATCGGTCAACCTACTAATTATGCCGAAATCTATTAATTTCTTTCAATATACTGTTTACCAAACAGCGCGTACAAGCGGAAAGCCACGTAACATCATGGTTAGATAGATATATTCCTGGTTGAAAACATAATATGCAATCAGCTAATTAGGGTTTGATTTAGATTAGGTTCACATAAAGATATTAACTTAAACATATAAATGAGCTGTAATATGAGCTTTTAACCGTTCATTTTATAATGATATACTCCGTACTCTTAATTCACGAAACAGATGTATTTGATAACTTGAAGAATGAGGAAGGAAATTTCGAGCAGACTGACGTGGAAGCCATATTAAGCCTCTACGAAGCGTCATATTTTAGGGTGCACGGAGAAGAAGCGCTAGACGCGGCGCTAGCGTACACACGTGCACGACTAGCTGTATTTGCTAGCGACCCAAACAGTCCTATGGTGCGTCAAATCACCCATGCATTGGAGTTGCCCTTGTTGAAGCGCTCCCCAAGAATCGAATCAACGTTCCAAATATCTTATTACGAATTTGATTCGTCGTCTCGTGATGATAACTTGCTCAAATTTGCTAAGTTAGATTTCAACCTTCTTCAATCTTTGCACAAGAAAGAACTACTAGACATTTTAAGGTACGTTAAACGTTGTTTTTTTTTTCGACAAAGATAAATTATGATATTAAAAAAAAGTAAATTAGATTTTATCACCTTTTGAAACCAAAATTTGTAAAATTACTCTCTTTTAAAAAAAATTTCTAAAATTATTCCAGTTGCATTTTTTGCTTAAATTAGTCCATTAAATTGTATTTTTTCCTAAAATTGCTTCAAAAAACCGATTTGAGTTGATTTCTTTCCTCTGTTTTTGAACCCTTACATTTGTCTACATATTTGTACTTTTCAAAGTATAGATTTTTCAAGCTACAAACGGAATATGTTCAAAAATAGACGAAATAAGTCACTAAAAATGGAGTTTAGAACAATTTTTAAAAAAAAATGCAATTTAAACGAGTAATTTTAGAATTTTTTTTAAAAAAGGAATAATTTTAAAAATTTTGATTCTAAAAATGAGTAAAATCTAATTTACCAAGAAAAAGGGTTTACACAACAATATATATATAAAGAAGAAAAACAAAGGAACCGTCCGCCTACAGGCTGACTGTCCAACAACGATAAATACATAAAAAGACAGGAAATTTCCAGGAACTTCAATTCCTGGAAATTTCTAATTCCTATATTAAGCCTAGGAACTTCAATTTCATAGGAATTAGAAGTTCCTGGAAATTTCTAATTCCTCCATTTTCCAAAAAATATGTCAACCAAATAAGACATATTTTTGTAAATCATGTGATTTTGCAATTCATGTGTTTTTAAGGTGTCAACCAAACAACCCCTAAAAAGAGCATGCCGCTCCACAATTGGACCGACTTGTAGGTAGTTAGAACTGATGACATATAGTTTTCGGGAGGTTATCTAAAAGGTGACCGATGTCAAATTCCTGCTAAAAGCGCTGGTTTTGAAAACGGAATATATATACATTTTATTTTCTTACGTTTACTCGAAACCAGGTGGTCGAAGAGCTTGGATTTCGCCGGAAAAGTGCCGTATGCGAGGGACAGATCGGTGGAGGCGTATATTTGGATATTAGGTGTATACGCAGAACCGAAGTATTCATATGCTAGAATAATAGCGAACAAGCTATTCAAATTGATATCCATTGTAGATGACACCTACGATGCTTATGGTGTCGTTCAAGAACTACAGCTCTTCACTGATGCAATCCAAAGGTTGGTCTAATCAAACTTAAAACGAATCGGTTTAAAACAAGGCGGCGGTTTAAGTTTAGAAAACTTTTTAAAAAAAGAAGAGTACGTATGACTAATCGACATAAAATGAATCGATTTTTTTAAACTATTCAATGTAAAATTTCAAAAAAAAGGAGGATTGGATGTCCACAATATCCAAACCTAGGGTTGGACGTGTATGGTCCACATATAAACCCGTGACTCCGTGAGAGTTGTTTATTTGAAGTTGGACTAAAAGATTAATTATATTGTCGTCGTGATGAAAACACATTTTATTTAGAGTAAATTAATAATTACTCCCTTATATAATTTTTTTCTAAAATTACTCCCTTAAAATGTATTTTTATCAAAAATTGCTTCAAAACTCTAATTCAAGTGACTTATTCGACAAATTTATAAATTGATTTCCTCGTTTGCAACATAGCCTATTAGAAACAAATTATATAAGGAAGTAATTTTAAAAAAACCTTATTTTAAAAGGGAGTTATTTTTAATTTACTCTTTTATTTATATAAACTGTTGATGGGACTGAAGGGGTACTAACAAACACATGGGGGAAAAGGCTGGTTGGCGCTAGGGATGACATGAGTGGCCGAAACCGATCAGGCCGTAATGAAACCGAAAGAAAAAGTTTGATCCAAATCCAACGTTTGAAATCCCATAACCGATCAACTATTTAAAAACCCATATCCAAACTCACCTTTGGAAAACCCGAACCAAATTCAAACCCGAACTCAATTCATTCAAATATTTTTGAAAATTTTGCCTTTTCTGGTGACGAGGGAACCCGCAGCCGTTACCTTTGGTGTGCACTGGGTAAGCCCGCGGGTATATGTGATAGCCTGTAAACCACATACATACACCAGGTAAATCACCCGAGGGTGACAGACTCGAAGTCTATTTAGGCATGAACTCAGGCCAAGAATGCTCTACAAGATTTTGCTCTTGGGAGGTTTGAACCCGGGTCTTTTGAAAATTTCAACATTTTCTTTTTTTGTGTTTATTTTTTTAAAAAACATAAATAAAAATAAAAAGAAAATTTTGGCTTTATTAAGGTTGAAATTTCAATTTTGACATATTAGATGAATTTTATATTGCTAAAATAAGTTTTGAATCGGGTTTTGGATTATATGGTGAATTGAATTTGGAGCGGATATAGATTCGAAAAAGGTGATATCCTAATTAAATAATTTTGGATATGGACCAGGTTTGAATATGAATCGGTGATATACTAATTAAATAAGTGGATCGGGTTTAGATCTTGCAAAAGCAAAACCCAATCCAACCCGATCTATTGCCATGTTCGGGTTTGAACCCGAGAAGGCCGAGTTCAAGGCCGGGTCCAATCGAGTTTTAAAATAATTTGCTTTTTATTGATTGTTTTTCAGGTGGGATAAGAGTTGTTTGAGTCAACTTCCAGACTACATGAAATTTATCTACGATGTGATTTTAAGCACTTTTGAAGAATTTACGATAGATCTGGCAAAGGAAGGAAGATCCTACGCTGTTGATTATACCTGCCTACAAGTAATGCATTTCTTACACGAAAATGTGTGCATGATGTTTTTATTTTGTAATAAGCGTTTCAGTTTTTGATTTCCAATTAAACGGATTTATGTTAAACCGCTTTATGAAAAACTAAAAGTCAATTTTATATATAAAACCGAGACAATGACTTTGTTTTTTCGACTTAATTTCAGCTCATTTCATCTCTATTAAGGTGTATTCAGCTCAGTTTAGTTCAGTTCAATAAAAAAGGTCAATGTATTTTTCATTTATTTTAATTTTAGTAAAAATTACAACTTATCACCACATAAATATCGTATTCTACGGCCTTACGGGCCTCTTAAGATGTGGCCCACACGACCCGTGTCATGACCTACCTGACCCACTTCTTACCCTTGGATGGGTTCGAGTTTCTAGTATCAAACCCCAGTTAGAGGAAGACAGATGAACCATCTCAACCAGGTAATGGTTGAGGCCCCATACCGTGTGCTAGGTTTCCAGTTCGTGTTTTTGAGGGGTTTTAAGGTTGCTAGGATTCAAAACCCGCGACCTTTGGTCACACTGGCTCTAAGACCATGATAGATGAACCATCCCAACAAAAACCTTAAGGTAATGATTGAGGCACAACTATTATCAATATTCCTATTAGGTTGGTTAGGTTATGACGGAGAGCGATGGAGGTAGGCGGGGGTGGTGTTATGGAGGTAGAGAGTCAAGAGATAATTGGAGTCACTATATCGCGGCTAAGAATGAAACCCCAAAACCCGTGACTAGATTACATACTCATTATAAATCGTTTTTTTGTTCAGATTAAAGCGTTGCTTAGGGGCTACATGCAAGAAGCTATTTGGCGTCATGAAAAGTATGTACCAACATATGAGGAGTATATGAGAAATGGCATTGTAAGCTCCGGCTATCTCTATATGCATACTGGAGGTTTAGTAGGAATGGGTACCGTTGCGAATAAGGATGCCTTTGAATGGATTAAGGAGCCATCAAAGGCTATACAAGCTTCTTGTGTGCTGGCCAGGGTCTTGAACGATATTTGCACTCATAAGGTATGTGTTATATCACCGTTGCTTCTATTAGTCGACGAAAGATTTCCGGGTAATGAATTATAAAAGGAGAATAACGTAATGAATTATATTATTGATTGGTACATTGATATATGTTTATAATATATGGTCAAACCCTAGTATGATAAACCCTAATGATAAATGGGCAAATTGATAAACCCTAATGATAGATGGGAGACCAATATCCTAATACTCTCCCACAATCGGAAAGACAGTACGTAGTACGAACTTTACGATTGGAGAAATGCAAAAGAAAAAAAACATAATCAGTATAAAAAAAACGGCTTTATCTCTTCATATTGATCTTTCTTCGAAAGATTTATCATCAATCTTCTTCCTTTTCACTAGTTTGTGGTTGGTAAGGGTGCGTATAGGACTCGCCAGACAAATTTTGGTACGTATGAAACTCGCCAGACAAATTTTGAATTTAATACCACATTGATTAAATAAATAAGATTTCTTACATTTGTCATTGAATTGAAAATAAAGGAAACAACTTTTTTTTAAGTAATAAAGACTTATCGTTTTTAGGCCTCAAGAGCGTGAGGCTCTGATACCATGATAAGATTATAAAAGGAGAATAGGATAATGAATTATATTATTGATTGGTAGTCTTATATTGATATATGTGACAATTTATTTATAATACATCGTCAAACCCTAGAATGATAAACCTTAATGATAGATGAGCCTAGTATAGGCTCAATATCCTAATATATTAAACAGAATATTATAAAGAGAACAGAGGAATTAGACCTGACAAAAACAACCCGATCCGATTCACCCGAATGTGACCCGAAATCCAAATTGACCCCGATCCAAATATGACCGAGCTTTCTTGACCGATAACTGACTCGACCTGAATATAACTCGATCCAAAACCTCCCGATAAACACACAAGTCTAATTGAAGCGAAATGGCTTGCAATGACTTTTTTTCGTTTTTTATTGACCCAAAATTGGTCTAATTACCCGAAACAACCCTACCTACTTGACCTGTAACAGCCCCTACCAACAAAACCAAAACCCGACCCAGTCTGAATTAACCAGAAATCAATGAGAGACCCTACTTGACCCGACCGGATCCCGATCCCGATCCCGATCCCGATCCCGATCCGATTAATATGTTTGCCGTGCCTAGTCAGAATCATGATGCCACGTTATTATGGCATTAATTTACAACTCTTGTTTTGGTATAATATTACAGTTTGAGGAGAGTAGAGGTCACGTTGCAACGGCAGTGGAAGGCTACATGAAACAATATATTGTAACACAAGAAGAAGCCTATGAACAACTACACTTAATAGTTGAAAATGCATGGAAGGATATGTTATCAGACATGTTTCGACCAAATGTTGTTCCAATGGGCATATTATCCGGAGTCCTAAATCTAACTAGGGTATTACATGATGTTTACGGTCCGATAGGCGAAGACGGGTACACCATGAACCAGTTTATGAAGGCTCAGATTGAAGTGGTTCTCAAAACTCCGATATTGTAATTGTTGTTTATGTCCTTTTGTTCAAGTCAATTTCGGTACATATTTGAACTTCTGTAAGTTCACCTTATGATGGTAATGTAGCGAATTGACTTAAACGAAAGTAGATGATTGATATCTATTAATGTATGTCCTTAGGCGTTTTACTTGCTTCTATGTTATGGTTGTTGTATGTTACGAATAATTTTGATCTGTAGGTCAATGGCTGCCTGCTTGAATCCGGAGCGATTATATTAGGATATTGGGCTTATACTAGGCAAGCCCATCTATTATTAGGGTTTCATTTCAGGGTTTGACGATGTATTATAAATATATCGTCACATATCAGTGTAATCAACACAAATCAATAATATTTTATTCTTTATGTTATTCTCTCTTTATAATTCTACTAGATTTCATACCCGGGCGTTGCCCGGGTAATATCTTGACATGGTTTCAAAATAATTATCGTAATAGTTAATCTTCTAAAAATGCTTAGTATAATAAGCATATATAAAGAATAATTGAAGCATGATTGTTTTTACGGCTAATCAAATATCATATGTATCATCATCGGAACAACATGGAACGTTAAAAGTGCATGAAACTCCAATAGAAACGGAAACATGTACCTCCAATTCAATGGTCTCGCAAAGACACTTACATATTACGCATCACTGTCAAAATATTATTTTAAGCACATGTATTTTTATAATAACTTCTATACTCTTTATTTGAGCATCATCTTGAAGAAATTTTTTATCCAATATTTCTAATATATGAAGATAGTTGAAACTCGTATTCTTTTAATATTAACTCGTGTTTTTTTTTACCATAGATCATATTCTTGTTACTTTAGCTCATATTCTTATCTTAATAGCTTGTATTCTTATGTTATTAGCCCGTATAATTTTTACATTAGCTCGTATTCTTATCTTAATAGCTCGTATTCTTATCTTATTAGACCGTATGCTTCTTACTTTGACTCATATTCTTATTGTATTAACCCGTATTCTTATATGCTCGTATTTGTAAGTTCTTGATCCTCTAATATGCTCGTATGTTTTTTTTACATTAGCTCGTATTGTTATCTTAATAGCTCGTATTTTTTTACATTAGCTCGTATTCTTAGTTTAATATTTCTATTAGCTCTCATTCTTACATTAATAGTGCCCGTATTAAGTTCTTATTCATTTTACATTAGCTCATATTTCTTATATATTCGTATTTTGTAGCTCATATTCTTTTAATTATACCTCATAATCTTAAGTGCCTATTATATCATGAAATTTGACGTATTGCAAATCTGGTTCTATTTTTTTAGCTCGAGAAGTGTTTCAAAAAGCTCGTGTTTTCGTATTCTGTTTATATTAGCTCGTATTATCATATTAATAGGCTGTATTCTTATGTGCTTGTATATTTAAGTTCGTGATTCTTTTAATCTCATATTCGTATATATTCATTTGTGCTCATATTTTAAAGCTCGTCTTATGTTAATAGCTCGTATTGTTTTTTCATTAGCTCGTATTCATTTGTGCTCGTATTTTAAAGCACGTCTTTTCTTAATAGATCGTATTGTTTTTACATTAGCTCCTAATAGTTCGTATTCTTTTTTTATATTAGCTCGTATTCTTAGGTTAATAACTCACATTGTTTTGTGCTCGTATTTTTTAGTTCGTGATTCTCTTAAACTCATATTCTTTTTAAAATTAGCTCATATTCTTATGTGTTTGTATTCCGTAACTCGTAGATATAATTTAGCATTTAAGTATTTAATTACATCCCTATTTAAAAGCAAACCAAAATAAATTCTTTTTCTTTTCTCCTATATTCCTATATTTTATCCTTCATTATCTTCTTCATTATCTTCTTTGTGACGGATTGTAACATGTCAAATATTATCCGTATTACCAGATTTATTATTAAGACATGTATTTATATGATCAAGAATCATGTATTATTCATGTTGGCTTACTATCGTTATCTTCATAAAATTTTAACAAATTTATTTTTAGCTCGAGAAGTGTTTCAATTAGCTTGTGTTTTTGTATTTTGTTTATATTAGCTCGTATTATCATCTTATTAGGCTGTATTCTTATGTGCTTGTATATTTAAGCACGTGATCCTTTTAATCTCATATTCGTATTCATTTGTGCTCATATTTTAAAGCTCGTAATATGTTAGTAGCTCGTATTGTTTTTTCATTAGCTCGTATTCATTTGTGCTCATACTTTAAAGCTCGTCTTATCTTAATAGATCGTATTGTTTTTACATTAGCTCGTATTCTTAGCTTAATAGTTCGTATTCTTTTTATATTAGCTCGTATTCTTATGTTAATAACTCGCATTGTTTGTGCTCGTACTTTCTAGTTTCTGATTCTCTTGTGTTTGCATTCCGCAGCTCGTATTTGTCAAAACAAAATTCCATTGACAAAAATACGAAGCTAATGTTTTACTCTAAATGAATAATGTTGTTATAAAATTAATTTTGTTTTATTAAAAAAAGGTACTATATTATATCGAAAGTGGCTAGCTCATATCTCAAAGTCTCCTTAATCCCTATAACTCTACAGTAGCTAAAACTCGTAGTATAAAATCAATTATTTTATTAATTAATTCAATAGTTTACAGTCAATTTATATTAAATAAGTCAATAATTACCCAACTAATGATGGTCTTAATAACAATACATTATTATTTTCTTTATAAAATCATCCACAAATTTTAAGAGACTGTTATTAAAAATATTTCTATCATTTTACTTTCATTTAGAGAGTAAGTTATTTAAAGGGTAAGATATAGAAATACAATACAATTTCTTTATCTATTTTATATGGTTCAAATTTATTTCATAATGTCATGAGTATTTATTTCAATTTATATAATTATTAAAAAAAAAAAAATTAAACCAGTAAATCAATTATTGGAGTCAAAATCATCCCCGAATTCATAATTTATATATTTCTCATTTAAGTTCATATTAAATTATATTTGTACTACTTTTTTAATATATTTACGAAATTTTTAGAAATAGACGCGTACATTTTTTGTACGGGCATAAAACTAGTCTATCTCTATAAAAGAGTAAATTTTAAGAGTATCTTATTCTCCCTTAAATTAAGGAAAATATGGCCCCACCATCTTTTACCCTAATTTAATTTTCCTCCTTCTTATATTCAGAATTAATTTTGTTCCGTAACTAATTCTGATCCGTAACTAATTTGATTCGTAATTCCGTATTCCGATCTTTACTCATTCCTATTTACGTAACCGATTGCAGTAGTACATTTCGTCATTGTCATAATAAAATACGATATGATCAAATTATTATTAATTGAATATTTAAATAACAACATACAACAGTCCAATAAAATACGATATTTAAAGCTCCAAAAATTAAATCCCAAAAACAAAAAAATACAAACGGTAAAAATAATTAGTCCAAGAATTAAATTACATTATATTTTCCAATCAAATCAAAAACAAATTAAAATATCAAACTAGATAAAATACGATAAAATACGATATACAATGATAGATATATAAAAATTCTGTATTTTGGAAAAAAAAACAAAATTAAATTCAACTAAAAATCTGGAAACATACAGAAAAAACAAAAATGATTTAATTTCCCTCCTTCTTATATTTAGAATTAATTCTGCTCCGTAATTAATTCTGATCCGTAATTAATTCCGATCCGTAATTCCGTATTCTAATCTTTCCTCATTCCTATTTGCTCCAATTCTAATACGTAATTAATTTCGATCCGTGCATTTTTTGCACGGGTTTAAACTAGTATAAGTAAATTTTTTACCCCTTTCAAATAAATATAAACCGGTGTCTAGCCGTTGCACCAAACCTATACTAATTTAATATCTTTATTTAATTAATTATTAAATTTCTAATATTTTTATTTGAAATATCGCGCAGTCGCACAGACCTATTATTATTAATAATAATAATAATAATAATAATAATAATAGGCCAAGGCCAAGGCCAAGGCCAATTTGCCAATTTGACCAAACCATGTAGTCATGCATGGGAATCAACTAATGTAGGCCAAGGCCAACATGGCCAAATTGGCCATGAGCACTATTCTAGAAAACAAATTAAAATTAGTAAGTCTTGCTTGCGACGGGTCGTTATTTGTGACGGATATTTTGTGAGATAAAATGGGTAGAAAATGAGTTAGTGGAGAAAGGGGACCACATGAATAGTGTTGCAGAGAGAAAAAGTGGATATTTTGTGAGAGGAAACGGTATCCATCACAAGCTTACGACGGATAATGCCGTTGCAAATAAGAATTTGTGAATTAAAATACCTGCTCTTTTCGAAGTAATCATCTCAATTTGAACAAAAATTCTTTTGTCTGAAAGTTGCATAGTAATTAATCAATTATTATATAACCACTTATAATTTACATTTAATAGTATTAATTTAAAGTTTTATAAAAAAAATTTGAATGAGTTTTATGAAAAGAATTCGAGTGTCTTTATAAAAAAAAAACAAAGTATCCTATTGAAACTAAAAAATAATATATATAAACTTAAAAGGTTTTTTACTTTTAACACTTAAAACATTGAAACGTAAGTCAAAATCTTTAAAAAAACTCAAAAAAAACTGCACAATATCAGTTAGATTTATAGTGTAGATATACGATGTTCATATACATTTAAATATATATATATTCCTATTTGTGAACAAAAGTTGATCACTTTTTGCTTAGTAGTAATGACTTTTGGTTAAATAATAACCATCTTTTTTACGGTCAATCAAAATGGTCATACTGCAATTTGAATTATTTTATGGTCAAAATTCTACAATATTGACAATAATAAGCATTACGTAATAATACCACAAATAAGATTATAGAAAAATTTTTAAAAGAAAAGGATAGCCGTCGTAAAAAAAAAAATTTAAAAGAAAACGTACTCATGAACATTACTTTGAGATCGGTGTGTACCATGAATTTGGTCACTCTTAACGGACTATATATTCTATATCACAAATTCTCATTGGTGACGACGATATCCGTCACAAACTTGTGACGGATAACATTTCCTTTCACAAAATATTCATGAGAAGTGAATAGAAAAGCACATGAATAGTGCCCCACCTTATCCCCTCTTCCTTTTGTGAGAGGTCACAAGCTTGTGACGAAATTAGGCTCCGTTTGGCAGCGCATTTCAGGTACCTGATTCGCCTGAAGTAACTTTTTTGCCAAATGAATCAGGTAGCTTATTTTTTTGGAAGTGTTTGGTAAGTAGCTTATTTGGTCAAATAAGCTACCTGAAATGAAAAGCTACATAGGGTAGCATTTTAAATTTCAGGTACCTGATTCTAGGTTATATTACCTTTTTACCCTTCAATCCATAATATAGTAAATAATTATTATATCATTTTATGTCATTTCACCAAAATAAGCTACCTTTTCAGTTAGTTTGCCAAACAGTTTTTTATATAATCAGTCAGCTTATCAGCTCATAATTTTCAGCTACCTTATCAGCTACCTTTTCAGGTTTCAGGTACCTTTTCAGTTTTCAGGTAGCTTTTCAAGTTCCAGGTAGCTTTTCAGGTCGTTTTACCAAACAGAGCCTTAGTCCGTCACAAGCAAAACCTGTTGGTTATATATTAACACTATAGAACAAAACGGTAGTAGTGGAGTTAGGATTTTTCTCAAAGTGACGTGATAAATTAAAATATTATATATAGTGTTTTTCGTTTAATTTTTTAAGTGTTTCAAATTCAAAAATTCTTAAATTGATTAATATTAAAGTTTCACTAATTAACTTTATCGTTAACTATAATATATAATAAAATTTTAATTAAACGAATAGATAAAATTCACGAAAACTTAGGAAAAAGTATATTTAGCACGTTTATAGGTGAATCGGTAACCGAACCGCAAATAAATGTTTAAAGAGGTTAACCAAACCGTTTATAACCGTTAGGAACAGTACGTGCGGTTTAGGTTCGCTGTTTTCCCTAACCGAACCGTGTGCGAGCCGAATTAAATATACGGTTCGGTGAACTGAATAGCGAATGAACACCCCTAGTAATAGTAGTGACAACACATGTAGCGAAAGTGACAGTATGAACAGCGAAGAGAGTTTAAAAAATTAATTAGCAATTCGATTTTAAGAAAATATTAGTTTTTTTTAAATACATAAGTTTGATAGAACTAACGGGTTAACCGTAAAAATAGCATGAATAATTATACAAACAACAGTAACCGAAAAAGTAGTGAACGTGATAGTATTAACAAGGGATGTAATGAAAGTACTAATATTAACAAGGGGATAGGTGAACGTGTCTCATAATTTGTTGATTAGTTTTATGCAACCTTAAAATAGTTTTAATTTATTGAAAATATATTTTAATGCTAAATAAAGGTAGTATGGGCGAAGCCGGACACCCATACTAGTATAGTAATATATTATGTATCTCCAATAAAAATAAAATGTACCTTTGTCATAAATATATTGTACGTACATAATTTTTTTTGTTATAATAATATGACCTATAATAAATGTAATTTCGTAATATAATTATTTAAACTATAAGTACAAAAAATATATTGTTTAACTTTTTATCAAATACATTTAACTAAATGAGCATTATATTGATTTTATAATGGGTACATTGAATATAAGTTAGAAGTACATTTGAAAATTATTATAGGTACATATTAATTTAACCCAAAATGTAGTTGTCATATATATAACAAAAGAAATATCAAAATTAAAACAAAATGTTTATGTCATAGTGGTATAGCAAGTGTACCTCATTTAAGAGGTAATGAGATCAAACCTTAACAACTACTTTTTTGAAGTTCTCTGGCAAAAAAAAAAAAATACTTTTTTGAAGTTTTATTTGATGGCTGACCGCAACCACCACGGTCCACCGGTGGCCAAACCGTCGGTTGTGACCGCCTTTGACTATAATTTAAAACCATTAATTAACTAATATTAGTTTCTTAAACTACCCTTGACCATCAATAAGTTTACAATTTCAATGTTGATGGAGGGTTTGATGGCTGACCGCAACCACCACGGTCCACCGGTGGCCAAACCGCCGGTTGTGACCGCCTTTGACTATAATTTAAAACCCTAAAATTAATTAACTAATATTAGTTTCTTAAACTACCCTTGACCACCAATAAGGTTACAATTTCAATGTTGATGGAGGGAACACAAAATACGTAAGTAAATTACAATAATATCCTGGATTTCGCTCAATTAAAGTAACAGTGTAACACCTAGTGTCGCTCTACCATTATTCTTATTATTTGAAAGGATCTGAATTCCATGGTCATTCCTATATAAATAAGAATAGCGTACCAAAACGAAAGGGCACAAATTTATACCCTCAACATCACGTACCAAAACTTGGGAGACATTTAGCTATACCAAAATGGAGCATAACCTTTCATCCATCACCAACCAAATCGACACGGCCGAGTGTCCCCGTCCTCTAGCCAATTTTCAACCCGACCTTTGGGAAGACCGCTTCCTAAACTATGCTCCCCTTGACGAGGTTATTTTCTCGCTTTTATAATTAAGGGCTTGTTTAAATTGGGGTTTGTCAATCATATTAATAATCGTTGACAAATGGAAGAAATAATAAAACTAAGCTCTTAAGAAACAACTGAAAACAAGAGTCTACTCAAATGATAATAGCTCTTTTACTCCAATTATCTGACCCGATCACCTTTATTTATGTCCTTATCATTTATTATCATTTGCTTTTTTTTTTTATGCTTGGGAGTATAGGAATATCTATTATTTAATGAACTTTTGTTTAATAATTTTTGTTTGCTTAGAAATAGTACTAGTGTTTAAAACGCAAATAATAACGAATAACTTAAATAAAAGGAATGTTTTGAACAACTTTTTTTGGTAACCAGGGGTTTAATTCCTGACCTATGCATTCTCGCACCACCGGACCATGTAAGCCACCTCTTCGGGAGCTGCAGTGGTCAAGTGGTCATCGCCACAGTTGGTAATCGAACCTGAGACTTCTCAACTCCTACATCTCTGTTGAACCTCTCAACTCCTACATTTCTACAAGTTTTAAATTTTAACTTAGTTACCACTGGACTAACCCCACTTGGTTATGTTTTGAACAATTACCCTCACAGTCACACGTTAACCAATCAATGATTTTATACCCTAATACCGCGTAAACTCATACTTCTGTCGTTTATGTAGGTGGCCGAAGGACGATCAAAGCAGGACATCGAAGAGGCGAAAGAGCGAGTACGCAAGGCGCTTGTGGCCGACGATAAGGACCCAAAGGAGAGACTAACGTATATCGATACTATTCAGCGACTTGGTGTTGCATACCACTTTGAAGATGAAATTGAATCCATCTTGCATGAATTTCACGACGTGCATTTTAACGATGATTGTTTTAAAAACGATCTTGTTTATGTGTCGCTACGATTTCGCATCTTAAGGCAACATGGCTTCCACGTGTCCTTTGGTACGTTATGATCAATTGGGGGAGAACGATTACAGATTAATATTAAGATACTAAAATCATTGATCGAGTTATTCTAACTGTGAGCTTCAACTTAAAATTATACTTCATTCCTTTGTGAATAAATAAAGCCAGCGTAAATTAATGACTGAAATGGAGGAATACGTAGTAAGTTGAATTGGTGACCGAGCAGTGGCGGACCCAGGATTTTTGTGTAAGGGGGCACAAAAAAATTTTGACGCGTTATCTACGCGTGTCTAAGAAAATATTTTCATATTTTAAATTTTTTTTCCTATATTAAATAATATTGAAGTAAACAATGGGAAAATTTTAGATATTTTTTTAAAAAATAACGTTTTCTCTAAAATATACAAAGTATATATTTTAAGTATATATTGTATAAAATAATGACTTAAAGTTGTAAAATATAATAAATTTTGGTACAAAATTTAACAACAAAATACAAGTGGTTTAATGGTATAGAACTTCTCATATAATCTAAAGGTCATTGGTTCAAATCTTATATTACGCAATTTTTTCACATATATTTAAAAGAGGTAATATGAACTAAGGCCCAAAAAAAAATTTATCAATACGATGTAGTTATGGGGAATCGAACCTGCATCTTTACGATAAAAATTGACACCTCTACCAATTATACCATGATAATTACATATCTATATTGGAGACTTATAAAAATTTATTTCGAAAATTTCATGGGGGGCACGTGCCCACCCCGAGACCGCCTAAATCCGCCCCTGTGACCGAGTGTTCATTAGCGTTAAATAGCAAAATAATTAGGTGATTAGTGTTCATTTGAAAGTATTTGGGTCTATGGTGTCCACGTCATCACTTTTTATTTTTGTCTGATTCTTACCTGAATCCGCTAAGAAACCTAGCGGCTTCACTTAGTTGCGTTTTTTTATATATAAACAAAAAGCAAAACCGCTAAGAATCTTAGCGGCTTACCATATCAGTACCGTCATATTATAATTAACCGTGCAAAATTAGTTGGAAAATTGTTGAAATTGTTGGAAGTCGCTGAGAACTTTCGCGGCTTCTCTCTCTCTCTCTTTTTAAACATATACAAATATTTGGACGATGATATTTTGGTAAAGCCGCTATGGTTCTTAGCGGTTTCATGTAAAAATCGGAAAAAAATAAAAAGTGATGACGTGGACACCATAGATCCAAATAGTTTCAAATGAACACTAATGCTATTTAACGCTAATTAACTAAAAAATTCTTTATTTTGCTAACCCGATATCTGAAATTGATGAAACAGATGTATTTGATAACTTTAAGAATGAGGAAGGGAACTTCAAGGAAAATGATGTGGAGGCTATGTTGAGCTTGTATGAAGCCTCGCATCTTAGAGTGCATGGAGAGGACGCGGTAGACGAGGCATTGTCGCACACTCGTGTGCGACTAGCAGCATTTTCTATGGCACGGCAAGTGAGCCGTGCCATGGAGCTGCCCTTGTTTAGGCGCTCCCCAAGACTCGAATCTACATATCAAATTTCTATATATGGATCTGACCCTTCACACGATGATAATTTGCTCAAATTAGCTAAACTCGACTTTAATTTTCTTCAATCCTTGCATAAGAAAGAATTGCGAGACATTCTAAGGTATACGTTTAGATTTATGAAGTGAACTCTCTTTACTCCTACAGACCCGACACTTTAGCTCGTATTATTAGGTACAATTTCACATAATATTGATCTTTTTTTTTTTTTTACGTTATATAGGTGGTCGAAAAGGCTGGAGTTAGCCGAAAAACTGCCCTTTACGAGGGACAGATTAATGGAGGCTAATGTTTGGATGTTAGGTGTATACACTGAACCGAAGTATTCATATGCTAGAATAGTTTGCAACAAGTTATTCAAGTTGATATCCATTGTCGACGACACCTATGATGCATATGGAGTCGTTCAAGAGCTACAACTCTTTACCGATGCAATCCAAAGGTTTAGTTATTGTTTGCCACGGATACAGGGTGATCATTTTATGTTAAAAAGTGATAACACACGTTATGTGATGACTTTGCAGGTGGGATAAAAGTTGTGTGAACCAGCTTCCAGATTACATGAAATTTATCTACAATGTGATTTTGAGCACGTGCGAAGAATTCGAGAATGATTTGGCTAGGGAAGGAAGGTCGTGGGCCGTTGATTATGTCCGCTTACAGGTAATAATGCACGCCTAATATACAGGTCAATTGGGTCGGATACAGTTCAGGCTAATTGGAACTTATATTTGCTACGCTTAACTGGTTCAGATGAAAGCGATGTGTCAAAGCTACATGCAAGAAGCAAAATGGTGTCATGAAAAATACGTACCGACGTATGATGAGTACATGAAAAATGGGATTGTAAGCTCCGGCTACTTCTATGTTATTACATCGGTTTTTCTAGGTATGGGCGATATCGTAAGTAAGGAAGCCTTTGAATGGATTTACAAATCATCAAAGGCTGTCAAAGCGTCGTGTGTGCTCGCTAGGATCTTGAATGACATTACCAGTCATAAGGTACGTCTGTCCAGTAGTTAAAACAATAGTAACTTGAACAATACAATTCACGATTAACGATTCACTTTTCACAAAAGTGTAATCCAAATACAAACACATACACTGTACAAAAGTAAAGTTATGTGGACTACCTTTTGATGAATTCACCTTAATTGAAAATGTTATAGCGAAGCACAGAGAGACAAAAACAAACAATAAAAAACAATACGCACAGATTTACGTGGTTCACAGGGCAGAAGGGAAAGACAGTGGCGTATCTAGAATTTGAATATAGGGGATGCAAAATTAACAATGACTCGAATGATGGAAACTAAAAAATTTACGCAAAACGCAAAAATAAAATAAAAGTAGATCCAAAAATCCGAATAGATATAAATAGCAAAAATCCATGAGTATATAATTCTCTATTTTGAAAAGAGTATCTTAATCCAAAAAAATTGAAGCCCAATAACATAATACTTTTGTTAATAAATTAGTGGATATTAAAGTATGTATTAAAGATATTTAGAATTTAAAAAAGACGCCCATGGGAGTTGAACCTATGACCATTGGATTAGAATATCTAATACAAACCACTACAACACATAAGAATTGACGATTCATATTGAAACTTAAAAATAAATATTTCAAAGCAAGGGGATGCAGATGCATCCACTGCATCCCCCGTAGCTACGCCATTGGGGAAAGAGTTTTATTAATGTGAACAGTTTTCAGATTACAGATTCAGAACGGTATATTGTATGATATTTGCTAGGGTAGAGATTAAGAGTTTATATAGTACTCTTAACCTAATACAATACAGATTTGACCTAATCTAATAAGGCCCCAGACAGAAACCCTACCCAGACAGAATTCAGACCGTCGCATAGTCGTTCGAAGCGGCGACTAACAGATTTAAGGCATAGAGCCAACAGAAAATTATCTTTAATTTTCGCCCCCTAACGACAAATCCTGGTCCGAGGCTAATTATGACCTTACTTTTAAACAGTTTGAGCAGAAGAGGGGTCACGTTGCGTCGGCAGTGGAATGCTACATGAAACAATTTGGTGTCACAGAAGAAGAATCGTACGTGCAACTACATTTGGTATTAGAAAATGCATGGAAGGATATAATTGAAGACATGTTTCGACCAACTCTGGTTCCAATGACGTTATTAACTCGGGTCCTAAATCTATCTAGGACGTTATATGATGTTTACGGGACTGGTGAAGACGGTTACACCATGAGTCATTTTATGAAATCTCAAATTGAAGCTGTTTTTAAAACTCCGATGATGTAAATAATTCGCATTTTAAGTGAATTATTTACATCATTCGAGTTTTACTTGTTGAATGTTATGGTTGCTTACATTTATGTTATGAATAATTTGTCTTGGCTTCTTTAAGTAAAAGGTAAAACTATGACTTACCTTGTATTCACTATGGTTTGTGTAATTGTGAAGATATATTATTGTATGTGCGCGTTTGTGTTGTGAAATATTGCATCATTTATTTCAGTTATTTGTTTGTATTTGATATAAAACGTACATATACTTTTTTTATTATAGTTTTAATTTTGATGATGATAAAGAACAAATTTTATTCAACATCTACGAGTAGAATTTAATAGTTTAATGTCTAAATTAATTGTATTGTTTCTGATTATATGAGAGTATTTTCGTTTGGGAATAAATTGTTACAATGGTTAGTTTGGGAATAACATAATCATATCAATATATTACATGCACCTTTATTTAGAGTTGTAAGTATAGAAGAACAACCGACTCAAAAATTTGTAATACAAATAAGTCTTTTATGATCCTATAAGATCCTACCATTGATCCTACACGATTCTGAACGATCGTGTACCGATCCTCTCCAAAACGATCCTACAACGATTTAAACAATCCGAATGCGATTTTAACAACAATGGTACTGAGAAGTCATGTTAGACAGAATTCCTAGACTTTTCTCAAAATTATGCCGGTGTAAACATCTCTTTGCAAAATCAAAAATATTAATTTTTTTTTTACTTTAGATTGAACTAGGGCTTGTCGAAGGTGCATGTCCGTTCGGACTTAATGAGGGGGTAGGTCGAGAATGGCACAAGAGACCCGGAAGCAACCCCCGATTAAGGGTGGATCGGGCATGGCTGGGCGAGCGGGATAGACAGGATAAAAGGTGGCCCGAGAAGCGTGTTTGGTGTGGGTTTTAGGATTGATGAGGACAAGTCCGAGTTGAGATAGGTCAGACTTGATGTTGGGGACCTGGAACTAGCCCAAATTTTAGGCCAGGCCGGTTGAACTTTAGGCGGGTCAGGCCAGGACAAAAGTGACCCGATGAACAGTACGGGTCAGGTTAACTTGCACTTCTGACCACCCCTAAATTGCACTACTTGCTAGTTGCTACTTGTGCAATACGACTGTAGTGTCGCACATTGCTATGTTTAAATTTCCTTTAGATCTTTGCACTATTATTGTAATTGTCACATTGGTCTTGAAAAAAAACATCCACGATACATGCATCATATCAACAAGAACGTTAGTTATGTCAGAAAGGGGACCGACTACAATCCATATCCTATTTCACGTCTCATCTTATATTTCATCAATTATCACTTCCCCTATTGACAGATGAACATTATAATATATACTATTACCATTTCAATCATTTTATTAATAATGTGTCTTCAAAATTTTAAAATAGTGGCACACAAAACAAGACATAAAAAAAGACAAAAGATTTTAACTGATTAACCCCATTACCCGACCAATATTTCATATGGAATTTGCGTTGACAGGCGGCTGTTTTGTACGTTCATTGAACGTAGCTCATTCAGTCGTTTGGCTTTGTCGAGTCGTCAAAAAATCATGCACGATACTATAACGGTCCTACCCGTTAATCCATCTTAAAACCGTTAACTTGTTTGTTTACAGGTCAGTCAAATAACCCAATTGATATTCGTCGTCGGTAAACTACTAATTATCATCAACATTTTTATCTAAATTACCCAAAATATCCCTCTGTTTTTTAATGACGAGAGAGTTAAATCCCCTCCGCTTTTTTTCCTTTAATTAAATCCCCAACACAATAAAAGTCAAATAATTACATAACACTAACTAATTAATCTAATCGTAATAACCAAGTACTAAAAACAAACACCAATGATTCAATTAGAGAAATTGCAAAAAACAATAGACTAATTAAACTAATTGAAAGAACAATTTAATAACAATAAATTAATCTAACATACTACGATTCTTTACAAAATTAATTACTAAAATAACAAGGAATTTGATAATATTAAAACAAGAATTAATGGCAACTAATCAATAATTTCAACATAATAAATTCATAAATTTATATACTCCGTACTATAACAACACTGGTTTACCTAACACAAAATACTAATAACAAAAATATTTTATTTTATTAATATTCTTATTACGCTCCCTCACTCAAATGTCTATTGGGCTGATACCATGATAGATGAACCATCTCAACCAAAAGCTTAAGGTGATGGGCCTGACGGATGAGGCTCACCTATTATCAACTATTATTTTTTTTTTTTTGGTAAAGAGGAGAGGGACTAAGCCCGTACAAAAGCAAAACAAACATACGAAAAGGAAAAAAACACAAAGGAGCAACCAAAAGAAAACTAAACGGCCCTCAAACCCACGAGCTTAGGAAACCGTTCGAAAAGGCACCATTCGAGGCCACGCTACACCGCTTATATCTTGTTGTGCAAGCTTGAAAAGGTAATTCGGTATATTGGAGAGATCATACCGAACTAGTTTGTGGTCCTGAATTACACCTTGGTTCGCCAGCCAGTCAGCACACGCATTTGCTTCACGATATGTGTGATGAATTTCTACTTGCCATTGAGAATCCCGGATGAAAGATTGGCATATATTGATCATATGAGAATGACCCGAAGGGGCACTAGTCGGTTTCTCCATGAAAGCCATTATGGTTTTTGAGTCCGTCTGAACCACCATTCTCTCAAATTTACACTCTAGGGCTATTATAAGGCCTCTGCGTAACGCTAACAACTCCGCCCTAGTGACTGTGGCCTCGCCCAATTTCTCCGAAAAGGCTCCCAAAATGTGCCCGGCAGAATTTCGAAAAACGCCCCCTGCACCCGCAAGTCCCGGGTTACCCTTAGAGGCGCCATCTACATTTAAGGCCACCCACCCTTCCGGAGGGGCTAGCCAATTCACAAAAATCTCCTTCCGCGTCACCTCCGTACCCAGTTCTACGCGTCTGTTTTCCTGCGCGCGAGTCACTTCCTGCATCCTTAACATGAGAAAATTAAACTTATTGAGATCAAAAACGTGCTCCTGCCCAAAGACCCGAAGATTTCTCCACTTCCAAATCCACCAGACCACAACCGCAAATTTCGAGGGCCAATTGTCAATACTTGGTGTGTTGCCTGGTGATAGATTAAAGATAACCCAATCTCGAATAGTAGGAAAATTAGCAAACAGCGGGGTTTGAGCTATCGGAAAATGGGTCCAGATTTTCCGCGCCTCCCGACAATCGCGTAGAATATGAATTGCAGTCTCTTCAATATTTGAGCAAACACTACAGCAGGGATTATTCGTTAGCCCACGCTTCATTCGGTTTAAATTTGACATAATACGATCATGAAGGAGCAACCATAAAAAAACCCGCATCCGCTGAGGAGCCCATGTTTTCCAAGGTAGTTTCCAGAAGGCTTCTAATTCCTCTTCGGTTTGGTTACGAATAATTCGGATAGCCGACTTGATCGTGAAAACACCCGATGGGGTAGCATTCCAGTACAGTTGATCTTCGGTTAGGTCCCCCGGGTATACCTCGTAAGACGCAATCGTTTGGATAATATTGCTTGGTATATATTCCGCAAAAACAGACCATCTCCAACCTAACGTGGTATCCCACATGTCTGCAACTGTGGCATCGAGCAAGTGTTGTGGAATTGGTACTTCGACCGCCGCTTCCAAAGGAGTATGCCACGCCCATTTGTCCTTCCAAAAACTCGTGTGTTTCCCATTACCCACCGAGGTGCTCAGTCCCGATTTCAACACAACAATGGCTTCTACCACACCCCTCCATAAATTCGAACTATTTGTTTTCGCTTCAAAAATGTGTCTATCACATCTAGCCTTGCAATACTTGAATCGTAGAACACGAGCCCATACAGAGTTTGGTTCCGCCACAAGACGCCAACCAATTTTAGCCATGAATGCCGTATTTACTTGCCTCATAGATCTCAAACCCAATCCCCCTCTCCCTTTATCTTCGGTCACCATGTCCCAAGATACAAGGCTCATTTTCCGGGTATCCTCATCACCACCCCATAGAAACCGACGTGCTTTCTTATCAAGTTCATCACAAACAGCCCGGGGAATTTTCGCCGTTTGCATTGAATAAGATGGGATGGTCGAAAGAGCTGACTGGATGAGGGTAGCGCGGCCTGCGAGCGAAAGGGTTTTGGTTTTCCAACCCGACAATCGTTTGTCAACCTTTCGGGTTATGAACTCGAAAGTTTCTTTCGTGACACGCCCATTAATTGTCGGCATACCCAGATACATACCCAAGTCCTCCGTTTGTGAAATCCCAAGTTCTGTTGATATAGACGCCCCTGTTTCATCACTCACGTTAGGCGAAAAGAAGACCGTGCGTTGTATCAACTATTATTAATACTAGTGAGTTGTCCGTGCGTTGCACGGATTCTAAAATGATTAGTTATATGTAAAATGTTTAAAAGATAAATTAATACAAAGCCATATGTAAGGCCCCGTTCTTTCTGACTTAATTTCAGCTCCTTCCAATTTTGCTTGGCTATGTTACGTTAGGTTTTATTTACGTTCAATCAACTATGTTCAATTAATCTCTTCTCAAAATTAACTTTTAATTCAACTAAATACACTTCAACTCAATTCCATTTAATTTAGTTCAATTAAGCTCTACACTAATTAATTCAATTTAACTCGTTTCAGCCGAAAAAAACAGGGCCTAAGTACCCGTTATTATTAATAGTTGGGATACGAAGATGGACTTTTATGCCCTTCAGTATTTTGCTCATTAATTTAACGCAACATCTTATTTGCAACGGCACTATCCGTCGCAAGCTTGCGACGGATACCGTTTTCACTCACAAAATACCCACTTTTTCTCTCTCTCCAACACTATTCCTATGGTCCCTTTCTCCACTAACTCATTTTGTATCCATTTTATCTCACAAAATATCTGTCACAAATGGTGACTCGTCGCAAACAAGACTTACTACATCAAATTATTTTGTACTTCTATTATTTTAATATTCTTAGTACAATGGTACTAAAATTATTTATCACCAGGTGACAACCTATCATTATCCTTAAAAGAATCACTAATAAAAGCGAAACTGCGTTATTAATGTCAAGGTAAAGTTGTCTAAATTAATAAAAAAAAAGTCGACAACGATATTATTAACGTTTGACGACCCAATTAAATAGATCGAAAGATTTCAACTCTAACCCGACCCAATTAAATTTCATAATCAAAATTCGTGATACCAAAGTTTCTAGGGTTCAATAGGAGAAGCAAGCTAGCTAGAAAAAAAATGGGTAATGGCGGATTACAAATCATAGAGAACCTTCCTACATATCCCGTCGTCGCCATTGTTGCTCTGTTGAGCTTCATAATCATACTATACAAACTGGTATACACAACCAGAACCCGAAAAAACGGATTGCCCTCGCCGCGAAAGCTGCCCATATTAGGCAACTTTCACCAGCTGGGTACGCTTCCACATCGCTCATTACAATCCTTATCAAAGCGATATGGAGACATAATGTTGCTTCGCTTAGGCTCCAAGCCAACTGTTGTCGTGTCGTCTTCAAAAGGAGCAGAAGCGATCATGAAAACCCATGACATTATATTTGCAAACCGGCCTAAATCTCAGGTTGGTAATTTAAGTGTAATTACTACTTCATTTTCCGTATTTTGGGTTTGGTTCAAAGACGGGCGAACTTATAAATAATAAAGCTAGTTCGGGAAGTACCGAGTGTACACTGGTCTATTATTTGTAAGTTCGTTGTATAGTTGCCTTACGAACAACTATGCGAAGCGCCCTGGTTAAATCAGATTTTGGCGATTGATTTCGAAGAGTTGTAACTCTTCAAGAATCAGACTCAATCCCTTCCCTTTTCCCTTCATTTTCTTATATATATATATGATAGAAAATGGATCAGTAATTTTCCTAAGAAAAATTGCTGATAATCAATCCTTTTGAACAGAAAAACGAATTACATATAAAAACTTCGAAATTACATCTCTGTTTTCTTGCCAAAAACCGAGGAACATCGCCTTTATTAGAAATAGAGATGGTTAGAAATAGAGATGGAAGAATTCATAAGGTAATCGTAGTTTTATTGATAATCGTTCGTGCCTCTAACTATTAGAATCGCGGTAGTATATATAATACTACCGAAAATCAGATAATATCACTATCAAATATAATTTATTCTAAACAATTATAATATTATTCTATACGATATATTACGATACCGTATTTCTTAATTATGAATATGTCGATATCTCGACATATCCCAGACACTGATATACGGGATGAATTTCTATAAGGAAAGCGTAGCGGTTCGGTGCTGTTTTCATTGTTTCCATTTCTTTGACAGTATATCAATAACACAGGTAGCGTTCCTAATCCTTTATAATGGAATGGACATAGCTTTCGGCAAGTACGGAGAGTTTTGGAGGAATCTTAAGAGTATTTGTGTTTTGAATATGTTAAGCAACAAGAAGGTTGTTTCTTTTAGAAGAATCAGGGAAGAAGAAGTTGGTCTAATGGTTGATGGTATTAGGAAATCGACACCAGCAGACGCACCAATCAATTTGTCCGATAGTTTGACGAGGTTGACGACTGGTGTCGTGTTGAGAGTCACGTTTGGAAGTAGAAAGTACGGTGGAGACGATGGTGTCAATGTTGGTGAGCTTGTGAGCGAATTTAGTGAGGCATTGGGAACATTTAGTGTCGGAGATTTCATTCCTTGGTTGAGTTGGATTGACGAATTAAGAGGTGTGTTACCTAAGGCTAGGAAAGTTGCCAAGGCACTGGATAGTTTCATCCAGAATCGAGTTGAGGAGCATATCGATGCCTCCTCCCGTGTCCAGAATCATGATGACGAGACTGACAAAGGCGAGAAAGTTCACGACTTTGTGGATGTTCTGCTTGAAATTCAGAGGAATGATCCATCCCTACAAATGAACTCTTTGAAAGTTATTATTATGGTATATTTCAGGCTTCTAATTTGTTACTGTATTATCGAATCAACCCGATTACATGTTTTAGTTTCGCCCATGAAAAATAGAAGTTTTTGCCAAAATGGTGCTCAAAACAAAACTATTTAGCAAACTAGTACTGTTTTGAAACTATTTACCAAAAATGGTTCCACGTCACCATTTTTGGTTTTTCCTTTTTTTAAAAAATTCTTTAAACATGTCGTTGTCCCAGATGCAAATCATTAAAACTGGGCAGAAACTTCCAGCGACCAGTGGATACGCCAATGCCCAATTTTAATGATTTTGCCAAACAACTGGTCGCTGTGGGACAACGACATGATGTTTAAAGAGTTAAAAGAAAAAAAGGAAAAATAAAAAATGGTGACGTGGAATTATTTTTGGTAAATTGTTTCAAAACAGCACTAGTTTGTTAAAAAGTTCTGAAAAATAACCGGTGTATTGTATATATGGTTGAACAGGATATGCTTGCTGGAGGAATCGAGACAAGTGCGACACTGTTAGAATGGACAATGTCGGAGCTACTTCTGTATCCCCGAGTAATGAAACGACTACAAAACGAAGTGAGGGGATTCAGTAAGGGGAAAACCATGGTAGACGAGGACGATTTGAAGGACATGATATATTTAAAGGCAGTGATCAAGGAGGGACTACGGCTACATCCTCCGCTTCCTCTTCTCCTATTCCGAGAATCATCCCAAGATACTAAAGTCCATGACTACGACATTTCTGCTGGAACACAGGTTATCATCAACGCATGGGCTATACAACGAAACCCTGCTTATTGGGAAGAACCAGAGGAGTTCCGACCAGAGAGGTTTTTGAGCTCTTCAGTGGACATAAATCAAGGCCAAGACTTCGATTTCATAGCGTTTGGAGCAGGCAGACGAGGCTGCCCCGGGATTTCTTTTGCCATGATCAAAGTAGAACTGGCCTTAGCTAATCTCGTTTCTCAATTTAACTGGAAGTTGGCTGGTCATGTGCATCCAGAGTCTTTCCTGGCTGAAACTTTCGGTACCTCAGTGCATAAGCGAGACCCGCTTTTCGTCATTCCGACTCCATATTCCGACGCCTAGGAGACTATAAATAACCGCAAGGTCTGCAACTGCGTGCATATGGTGATTGGTGGTGCATCTTGTATCAAATTGTGTCATTGTGTTATGTTTTCGCTTTCGGTCATGTTAATTATATTGTTATGTGCTGCATTCAAATAACATTCAAATATGGATTCATGCTCGTTATGTGTGGCAAAAATTGAATAGGTTAACATCTGAAATGACCTCGAATACGTGGTTAAAAAACCGGAGAAAAGAAAACGCGGTTCAGAATGACCTTACAAACGGCTCAAATTGAAGTGTATAATACACGATTTTGGAGATTATAGGGCAAGGGACAAAATTCTCCAGAAATCACAAAGAAGGATCTACGGGTCAAATAAAGCGATCACACAAATTTAAGGAGCAACCGAGGATATTTCGGGGTGCCGGAGGAAACGAGACGCTCCCGAACCCCTTTTAAAAAGGAAAATTATTTTACGCAAGATTAAACAACACATTTATATTCTGCAGTTATGAATAAGTAGCTCCTTCGAAAAAGGCTCGTCCCTGATAAGGTTATATTTTACGTACTTTTGACCCATATTTTATCTGTTATTTTTCGTGTTAACCTTATTCACCCATTTTACTGTTAAATAGCACATTAGCCCGAATATTTTAAGTAATGTCATTTTGTATTAGTTTGAGGTATTTTATCGTTTTATTTTGTTACAAATTCTCATTGTAGACGAATGACCCAACCAAAAAGAACCTGAAATCTAAAGTTATAAACTAGGCTTCACAAACTTTTGTATATTTATTAAAATTTAAAAATAATCTCTACAAATATACGATAAAACATTCTAAAATGACAATGTTTATCTTTATTTTATTTTTGGAGAACATTTCATTTGCACTTCATCATATTTTGTACTCCTATAATTTTATAAAATAAGTTGATTTTTAGTGTACTAGTTGAATTGTTGACCGTATTATCCTACTTATCATATGAACTATTTCAACATTTGATAATGAACGTAACACTTAATTAAAAATTACTTGAATAATATGTACTCCGTACTCGGTTGGTAAGAATTTAACAGATGTAAAGGAACATAAAAAAAATTGGATATGTATTTAAAATATATGAAGATATAAAATGACCCATCTCGAATTAATCAAAAACGCAATTGCTCTTTCATGTAAAAGTTTTACTCTTTTATGGACATTTTCCATAGTATGCCCTTCTAAAATAAATCCTCGTTAAAGTCTTCTTCTCAAAATAAATCAAGTTTTCCCCAAATTGTTCAATTATCAAATTCGACAATAATTCTTATAAATCAAATTTCATCAAATTATTCAATTACCAATCTTAATTATCAATCTTAATCCTCGTATTAATCAAATATCATTAATTATGCATCAATATTTGTTAAATTACACGAAAATTGAATTAGGGTTTGTAACTAGGATTAATTATGAATTTGTAGGAAAGGATGATGGTTGCATGTGTGGTGGTTGAGAGGCGGAGGAAGGAAGTTGAAAGGGGATAACCCATTTGAAAATGGCCGAGCCGTTCAATTATTCATTCGAAAATAACCCAACCTAAAACAACCCAGCCCGCTTAAATCAAAAATGACTCGATAAACATACCCGAAACAACCCAAACTAACCTAATTAATGCGGTAGACCCAAACTGACACAAACTGAATTGGCTTGACCAGGACCCGACCAACAGTCCAAGCCCTCCCCTCCAACGGGACGGTTCGGGGGCGGACTAGAGTAACCCCGACCAGCCCAAACTCGACCTGTATACTCCTCTGTTCAGCCCAAAGCTGCTGAACTGACGGAATGTCGTCGCAAAATTTTTAAGGTTCACCGGGTATACAATAATATCATACACCCCTAACTAATAAGATGCCTTTTTTATTTTAAAAGTATTATATTCTACTCCCTCCGTTCGATTCCACTTGACATGTTTGCTTTTGCACGTTTGTCAACGCACGTTTTACCTGTTAAATATCTTTAGCTACGTAGTTGCAAAAATTATAAAAGTTAGATATTTTTAATGTACTCGTAAAGACGAATCAAACAAGACCCCATATGAATATGTTTTCTCTTACGTATTAGGAGAAAATTGAGATTAAATATCCACTTGTAAATAGTGTACAAAAAACAAACCTGTCATGTGAAATCGAACGAAGGGAGTATTATTAATAGATAATTTATTCAACTTTAGCTTTCTCGTTAGTTAAATGCATGGTGACATGGTACAGTGTACCTGATAATACCGTTGCCAACTGGCAGACTATCCCTTGCATGGCGAAGGACATGCAATTCATGCATGCTTAAACTAATGGGACCGGCCATGCAATGCAAGGTGCCACGTGGCAAATGGCAAAACCATGCAATTGTTCACGTAAACTAAGTAAATAACTCCCTTTTAAAATAGGTTTTTTTAAAATTACTCTTTTATATAATTCTTTCTAAAATTACTCCCTTAAGATGCACTTTTATTAAAAATTCCTTCAAAATTCCAATTTAGGCTACCTATTTTGTATGTTTTTAAACTTATTCTACATTGTTATAACTATAAAAGCATAAATTGGCTATGTTACAAACGGAATTAACTCATAAATTTATAAAATAAGTCACTTGAATTAGAGATTTGAAGCAATTTTTAATAAAAATACATTTTAAGGGAGTAATTTTAGAAAAAAATTATATGAGGAGTAATTTTTGAAAAGCGAATTTTAAAAAGGAGTTATTATTAATTTACACTAAATTATGTAAATCATAATTGTAGTAACGCAAACCACAAAAATGGAGAACCTATCTTTCCTTCTTCTACCTCTCATTTCAATCATCCTAACCTCCATACTCATACTCTACCACCGCCACCACACCACCGCCACAACCACCGCCGCCACCGCCACGACACAAAACCCGAAACTACCCTCACCACCAAAACTACCCATCATAGGCAACCTTCACCAACTCGGAACACTCCCACATCGCTCATTACAATCCTTATCGAAGCAATACGGAGACCTTATGTTACTTCACCTCGGCAGCAAGCCGACCGTTGTCGTCTCCTCCGCTGACGGAGCGGAGGAAATCATGAAAACCCACGACATCGTCTTCGCAAATCGACCTTACTCGAAAATCGCATCTTTAGTCGTGAATAATGGTAAAGACATAGCTTTTAGCAATTACGGAGAGAAATGGAGGAAGGCGAAGAGTATTAGCGTCTTGTATATGCTAAACAATAAAAAAGTTCGTTCCTTTCGAAAAATCAGGGAAGAAGAAGTCGAGATCGTGGTTAAAAATGTAAAGAAATCGATACTTAATTCGCCTCTAAATTTGTCCGAAATGTTTATAAAAATGACGACTGATGTAGTGTTAAGGACGTCGTTTGGTAAAAAGTATGATGACGAGAATGTCGGACCGCTTTTTTGTAGGTTTATTGCGGTACTTGGTTCGCTTAGTATCGGAATTTTCATTCCTTGGTTGAGTTGGGTCGATGAACTAGCTGGTGTGTTGTATACCGCGAGGAAAGTCGCGAAATCGATGAATTTATTCATCGAAAAGCGAGTCGACGAGCATGTAAACGGGTTCGATTATGAGGTTCGTGAAGGAGATGATAAAACTCAGGATTTCGTCGATGTTTTGCTTGAAATCCAGCGTTTTGATTCATCCATCGATATTGAGACGGTTAAAGGCGTTCTTATGGTACAATTATTGTGCTACATACTATATGCTCCCTCCGTCCGTCCAAGTGATATGTTTACGCTTGCTTTATTTTCCCTCACAAAATATAAACATGAAGCAAGTATAAACATATCACTGATAGACAGAGGCTCTAAAAATATCATGATAGACAGACGCAGGTGATATGTTATTATGTCTACACTTACTTTATTTCTTCTCGCGAAATGTAAACATAAAGCTACTGTAAACATAACACAGAGAGAGTGATATGTTTACACTTGCTTTATTTCCCCTCGCAAAATATAAAGATGAAGCAAGTGTAAACATACCACTAATAAGAGACATGGGTTAAAGCGGTTTTTGTAAGTTTTTTTTTTTTATGATGAGGGGTTGAATCCCTGAGTCCATGCATTCCCGCACCACCACATGAACCATGTAAGCCACCCCTTAGGGGCCGCAGTGGTCATCGCCCCAACTGGTAGTCGAACCTGAAACCTCTCAAGTCTCAACTCCTGCATTTCTGCAAGTTTCAAGGTTTTCATAAGGTTTATTTATTCTATTTCTATAGTTTGAGTTTTGAATTGATATATGGTGTGTGCAGAATATGGTGGGAGCAGGGATAGAGACAAGTGCGACAGTATTAGAATGGACAATGTCGGAGCTGCTTATGAACCCGTTAATAATGAAAAAGCTTCAAGAAGAAGTGAGGCGATTTCTAAGAGAGAAAACCATAATCGACGAGGATGATGTGAAGAACATGACGTACTTAAAGGCCGTAATCAAGGAAGTACTAAGGCTACATCCTCCAATTCCGTTTCTATTATTTAGAGAACCGTCTCAAGATGTGAAAGTCAAGAACTATGACATTCGTGTTGGAACACAAGTTATCATTAACGCGTGGGCTATACAACGAGACCCGGCTTATTGGGAAGAACCAGAGGAGTTCAAACCAGAGAGATTTGTTAACTATTCAGGAGGGCATGAGTTTGCATTCATTCCGTTTGGAGCGGGAAGACGAATCTGCCCGGGAATTGCTTTCAGTAATGCTGAAGTTGAGCTCGCGTTAGCGAACCTTGTTGGTCACTTCAATTGGAAGTTGCCTGATGAGGCGAATGTCGAGTCATTCTTGGCTGAAAAATTTGGCACCTCGTTGCGTAGGCGAGATCCTCTCTTGGCCATTCCGACTCCATACTCGAACTTTTAGGTGATTGAAGGGGAAAAAAAACTGTGTATGTAGTACTTAGGTCGACAATAAACCATGTTTCATACAAGTATTTCTTTCAAGTTTATTCTCGAGTAGACGCGCTATATATAGCAGCCAACTTATTAACCGACTACAACCATCCGGTGTAGAGTTCCGTTGTCTCTCCAAGCCCGACTCTCGCGAAATCCCAAAATGTCGTTTATCGACGACACGTTAGGCGTGACTCTTCAGACTTCTAAGCTTCCCATTGTTAGCATACAACACACTATGTCACCAATTTACTGCACTTAAAACTTATTATCCTTGCAATTTGCAACACTTATTGGAACACATTATGTTAAATCTTAGGCGAAATTTTCATGGGTTTGGATTTCAAATCTCCCAAGAGCAATTTTGTAGAGTGTTTATAGCCTAAGATTACGCCTTTTAGACTTTGAGTCTGCCATTCTGGTCTCGGGAAGCTTAATTACCTAGTATACGTGGTTTGCAGGCTATCACATATATGCTGGAGAATTACTTTGAACACCTTTGTTCAATATCTCATCGAAATTGATGGATTTTTGTCTACGGCTTACAAGGTACGGATATTTATAGAATAAGACGGTTTATAGCTTAAAATACTCTTTTGGATTAATCTGCAACTATACATCAAAAACTTTAGCAATTATTTTTCGAAAGATTTATGTAAAGTTGAGATTAATAAGCATGTTAATATTTCGAATTTGTTAAATTGGTCCTTTAATCTCGTCAATTTATCACAAATTCAAATGCAATAAAATCGGTGATAATTAAATCAACAAATTGACCTGACTTGACCCGACCCGACCTATCTGATATCTGGCATGGTATAAAAAAGGCAAGTCTTCTTGTTCAAGTGTTTACGAGACGCAGGCCGAAAAATGGCTAGTGCAACAATACAATTCCTAGAGAAACTCCCTTTTCATCATCTAGCTCTTCTTGCCATCTTAAGCTTCATAATTATACTCTATAAACGGCTATACACCGCCACCGTCACCACATCCAAAAACCCGAAATTACCTTCACCACCAAAATTGCCTATAATAGGCAACTTTCACCAACTCGGCACACTCCCACATCGCTCCTTACGATCCTTATCAAAGCGATATGGAGACCTTATGTTGCTTCACTTAGGAAGTAAGCCGACCCTTGTCGTTTCCTCTGCTGATGGAGCAGAGGAAATCATGAAAACCCATGATATTGTCTTTGCAAACCGGCCTTACTCTAAGATCGCGGCCTTAGTCGTGTATGATGGTAAGGACATCGCTTTTAGCAAGTATGGAGCGTATTGGAGGAAGCTTAAAAGTTTTTGTGTCTTGCATATGCTAAGCAACAAAAAAGTATGTTCCTTTCGGAAAATCAGGAAAGAAGAGGTCGGGTTCATGGTTGAAAGCGTCAAGAAGTCGACACCCAATTCGCCACTAAATTTGACCGACAGTATCACGAAGATGGCGAGTGATGTAGTGTTTAGAGTGGCCTTCGGGAGAAAGTTTGAGGAAGAGAATGTTGGATTACTTTTGAGTGAGTTTGTCGAGGCACTTGGGTCATTTATTATCGGAAATTTCATACCTTGGTTGAGTTGGATCGATGAATTTACTGGTGTGTTAAAGAAGGCTAGGAAAGTTTCGAGTTTATTGAATTCGTTCATCGGGAAGCGAATTGAGGAGCGTATCAATGGCTCGGACAGTGAAGGTAACGAGGGTGATAAAACTCGGGACTTCATAGACATTCTGCTCGAAGTTCAGGGAAATGATTCGTCTTTTGATATGTTCACAGTCAAAGCCGTTCTTGTGGTAAATACTTCTTGTAAGCTAAATTATACTCTATAAATCGAAGTTTTTACCAAAATGGTGCTCAAAACGAAACTACTTAACAAAATGATGCTCTTTTCAAACTATTTACCAAAAATGGTTCCACGTCACCATTTTCGGTTTTTCCTTTTTTTTTAATTCTTCCAACATGTCGCTGTCCCAGACAGCGACCAGTTGAAGGCTTAGTTTGTTGCAAATTCTGAAATTGGGCAGAAATTTCACCATGGAAGAATTAAAAAAAACTATTTAACAAAAATTAAAAAAAAAAAAAGAAAAACAAAAAATGGTGACGTGGAACCATTTTTGGTAAATAGTTTCAAAAGAGCACTATTTTGTTAAATAGTTTCGTTTTGAGCACCATTTTGGCAAAAACTTCCTATAAATCTCGGGTTTTGCGAGTTTTAAGTTATATTGCCTGCACAGGATATGGTTGCAGGAGGAATAGAGACAATTACGACGCTACTAGAATGGACAATGTCGGAGCTGTTAATGCACCCGGTAGTCATGAAAAAGCTGCAAGAAGAAATAAGGCAATTAATCAAAGGAAAAACCATAATCGACGAGAATGATTTGAAGGACATGAAGTACTTAAAGGCCGTGATTAAAGAGGGACTAAGGCTACATCCTCCACTCCCGTTTCTCGCATTTAGAGAACCGTCTCAAGACGTAAGAGTCCAAAATCACGATATTGCTGCTGGAACACACGTTATTATCAACGCGTGGGCAATACAACGACACCCAAACTATTGGGAAGAAGCAGAAGAGTTCCGACCAGAGAGATTTCTCAACTATTCAGCGCTTGAATTCAAATTCATACCGTTTGGAGCAGGCAGACGAAGCTGTCCAGGGAATGTTTTCGCTACTGTTGAAGCAGAGCTCGTGTTAGCTAATCTAGTTGGCTTGTTCGATTGGGAGATGCCTCGTCAGGTGAGCTTAGATTCTTTCATGGCTGAACGATTTGGCACCTCGTTGCGTAGGCGATATCCTCTTGTCGCTATTCCAACTCCATATTCGGATAATTAGGTGAAGTAAAAACAGAACGTCTAGGTAATCGCGTAGTACCTAACTCTGTATTATGTAACACGGGTTGGTCTCACGTGTCAAACTGTAGTCTCGTCGATTCTAAATCTTATCTAATGGTGAATCCGAATTTTATCAAATTTACTTTATTCTATTACTCGTTTTCCACATTAATTTCTTTTTTCTCGTAAACTAAAAATCATGATTCCGTCACTGGCTGAACGCTTAATGAAGTTATGAAACCAAGGAGATATACATCCTTGCACAGTTTTGGACACATTAGGCTGTAGATATCTATCTAACACAACCAAAAAATGCTTTTGTTTGATATCTAACATCAAACAAAACTGATGGTTATCTGTTACGGTGGAGGACCTTAGTTATGTCGGAAGGGGTTTTGACTCTCGATGATTTTTCCTAATACATTGTCAAATTAATAGTCGGCCTCTCGTGACTCAGCAATTGACGATTTGACCATTAGACATATCGTTTTAAGCCAAGATATAGACGGAAAGAAATAATCATAAAAATAATTAAGTCCGACACTTAGACATACATCCGTATAAGATCTTTCATAAGAAGCCAGAAAACGAGGAATTCCGGCCAAGAGAGATTTCTTAAGTATTCAGGGAAACGAGGCCGCTCTGGGATTGCTTTCGCTAGCGTTGAAGCAGAGCTCGCATTAGCGAATCTTGTTGGCTTGTTTAATTTGGACACTACCTCGTTGCGTAGGCTAGGTGAAGCGGAAACCGTGTGCGTCTATCACCCCTTATGTTTGCTTGAATGAATGTAGCTACTGCAACTGTATGTATTTACATTAGAGAAACCGATCCAAAAACAAACGAACGAGAACGATCTAAGGGACACAAACGAAGTATATATCGAGTATTATTTCATTCTTAAGAAGTGTATAAGTCGGAACGAGGAGATTTTACTATGAATTACAGGAGAATTATACGAAAATAATCGATCAAATTGTTCAAGAGGTATCCTTTCCGAGTATAGTAGTAAAGAATAAGAACCGGTTGCCAACGCGCAGCTCTTAATTACTCGAATATGGAGTTGGAATGGCTAAAAGAGGGTATCGCTTACGGACTGAGGTGCCGAAATTTTCTTCTAGGAAAGAGTCAGGAAGAACATCACTCGGCAACTTCCAGTTGAATCCGGCAACAAGATTCGCCAATGCCAACTCTGCGATTATCATGGCAAACGACATCCCTGGACAACCTCGTCTTCCAGCTCCAAAAGCGAGGAACTCAAAGTCGAGGCTGTTTATTTCCACTGAAGAGCTTAGAAACCTCTCTGGTCGGAACTCCTCTGGTTCTTCCCAATAAGCAGGGTGTCGATGTATAGCCCACGCGTTAATGATAACCTGTGTTCCAGCAGAGATATCGTAACCATTCACCTTTACGTCCTGAGAAGGTTCTCGGGAAAACAAAAGAGGAAGCAGCGGGTGTAGCCTTAGTGCCTCCTTGATCACGGCCTTTAAGTATATCATGTCTTTTAGATCGTCTTCTTCGATGATTGGTTTCCCTTTCGAGAAACGTCTTACTTCTTCTTGCAGTTGTTTCATCACTCGAGGATGCAGAAGCAGCTCCGACATTGTCCATTCTAACAAAGTAGATATTCTATGTAGGTCATGATTAAAAAACGGTGATCGTACAAATTATGAGACATTATATTTTTAACAGTAGACAAAAAATTCAACTTATATAAAAAAATTGTAAATCACCATGATCAACCTCAACGAAACTAGGTAATTAGTTGCAAGTAGAGTTGGCCGACCCGACAAACCGGACCTCTCGGCCCACGGACAAAGCTATGCTTGGGTCGGACGGGCCACATGCCAGACTAGCTTTTTAAGAACAAGTAATAAATAAGCAGACTAATGTTCAATAAAACTCATGTGATATAGTGGTAACCGGTAAAGTGGTAAGTACATCCAGCTGAATTCCAGTATGCGACCCTAGAAGACTAGAAGCTCCAAAGATCAGTGACCTGAACCCCTAAACTCGACCCAGTCAGATATGAACCCGACCCCATATTGAGCTGATTAGATTGATGACTTAACCATTATTAATCTCAAAATTGATCAAAATGAAAACAATTTAGTGTTTAGATCGGTACATTTGATTTAATAACAAAGTAACTAAACCAAATGATGGTAAAAAATTTAATGGTAAAAAACTGAAATAATGCGGCAAAGTAACTATACTCGTTAATGATCTGCCCCAAAACCGACCTCACCCGATACATCAATTGACTCGAAATGAAACGGCCCGATAACGACCAAACCCGAACACGACTCAACCTGAAAGGGTAGACAAACCCGATATGACCCAACTCCGATATAACCCGAGCCGATTGCCGCCTCTAGTTCCTTGTAAAATTCTTTTTTTTTTCCCTTATCTTTTGTATCTTGCCGTATACTTGCCTAGAATTCACCATCTCAGAAAGTCTTTGTACAAGAGCAGTAGTTTTTAATGTGTGCATCTACGCTATGTTACTCCGACTCTTCTAATTTCCTCGCGTATCCGTGTCCGATACTCGACACATGGACACCTCATTTTAGATCAAAATGTGCATATTTTCAATAAAATAGCCGAGTCCGACACTTGGACACGTACCCGTGTCGGGTACTTCTAAATGAGTCTGAGTAACATTGCTGGCTTACGGCACAATATATTAGAAAAACCGATATTGTTGTACTATTTACACCATCAAAAATCAGGAAAACAGGGGATTTACCAGAATAAGAGCTTTCAAAGTGAAGAGTTGAAAGGACGGATCATCCCTCTGAATTTTAAGAAGAATGTCGACGAAGTCCTGAATTTCATCGCCATTGTCGTCTTTCTCCTCCTCCCGATTTATATGCTCGTCAACTCTGTCTTGGATGAACGAATCCAATGCCTTAGCAATATTTCTAGCCCTGGGCAACACACCACTCAATTCATCAATCCAACTCAACCAAGGCACGAAATCTCCGATATTAAACGCGCCCAATACCTCGCTAAGTTCACTCATAAGTTCTCCGACATTAGTCGTATACTTTCTTCCAAATGCCACTCTCGACATAACGTCAGTCGTAAGCTTTGTCAAACCCTCGGGCACGTTGAATTGTGTGTCCGGTGTCAATATCTTGATACGTTCAACCATTTGAGCAACTTCTTCCTCCCTGATTCTTCGAAAGGAACGTACCGTTATAGCGGAAGCACAGAGAAAGATAAAAACAAGATAAAAACAAACACTAAAGAACAATACGCAGAGATTTACGTGGTTTACCGGTGTGTTAGCTACGTCCACAGGGCAGAAGGCAGAGAGTTTTATTAATGTGAGGAGTTTCCCAGATTACAGATTCAGAACGATATATTGTAGGACGACTGTTAGGGTATAGGTTAAGAGTTTATATAGTACTTTTAACCTAATACTATACAGATTAGACCTAATCTAATAAGGCCCAGACAGAAACCCTAGCCCAATACAGAATTCAGACCCCACATAGTCATTCGAAGCGGCCACTAACAGATTCAAGGCATAGACTCAACAGTACCTTCCGGCTGCTTAACATATTTATAGTGCAGATACTCTTGAGCATCCTCCAATACTCTCCATACTTCGAAAAGGCCATGTCCTTGGCATTGTAAAGAACTAAGCAAGCCACCGTATTGAAAGGCCGGTTTGCAAATATTACGTCATGGGTTCTCATAATTTCCTCTGCTCCGTTAGAAGACGACACAACAAGAGTCGGCTTGGTGCCTAGGTAAAGCAACATAAGGTCACCTAATCGATTTGATAAGGTATGCAAGGATCGATGAGGGAGCATGCCGAGCTGGTGGAGGTTACCTATGATGGGCAGCTTTCGCGGTGAAGGTAATGTGTTTACGGTTGTGTTAAATCGTCGTTTGTAGAATACGATTATGAAGCTTAGGAGCGAAACAAGGGCTAGATAATGGAAAGAGATGAGTTCTAAGCTAGTACCCATTTTCATAGCTTGTGCCTCATCATAAACAATCGTCCTTCTAATATATAGAGCAGGGTTACCGAATTCGCTTGGAACCCTACGAATGCAATCTTGTCGCTAGGGATGGTAGTGGGTCGAATACCCAACCCAGAATTTTAGGGTCAGATCCTAACGGATTGGATATGGGTCTGAATTTTTGAGACCCACTCGGCTATGGGTCTTATATAGAAACTTCGGGTCCGGGTCCGAGTCCGGATCTTGGTCTTGGGACCCTACCCGACCCTTAGACCCTTATATTTATTAAAAAAAAAAAAAAAAAAAAAAAAAAAAAAAAAAAAAAAAACACGTACGAACGTCAATAACCTAAATAATACACACAAACATATGACTTTTATTAGTTATCATTAATATATTATACGCATATCCAAATAACCATTATTGTTAAACTCCCGATCCGGATCGTAGGATCTTACGATTCTACGATTCAGAAAGTGGCGACCGATCCCGATCCTAGGTAGGATCTTAATTTTGTAGGATCGTACGATTCAACTTGCGTCAAATTTTTTGAGAGTAGAATCTTAACCCGATCCCACGATCCTACGATTATATAATTCGATCCTACATTATTAACATTTAATTTTTTTGATTTACTAAAATTTTATATATGACTTTTAAGATAGACATCTACTATAAACGAGAACAATTAAATTAGGCACGTGCTAAGATAAAAGTGTTTTCATATTTAAGCACAAGATTTTAACATAGTTTGATTGCACAATTATGTATTTTAGTTAATTTGTAGGATCTTACGATTCTACGATCCGATCCTAACGATTCGGTCCTAGGAAGCTCATCGATCCAAAGTAGGATCCCGATCCTAACAACATTGCAAATAACCATTAAGAATAACGAGGAAATTGATGAAAATGATGAGTTTGGGTACGGTAAATGATATAATTTAGGGTCAGGTACGAGTAATGATCCAAATAACCAAGACTTTTAATACTTTAATCAAAACTTTGTAATTTAATTCGAACCTTGGTACATTTTATTGAATGACACGTTAAGAAAAATTGGACTCTAAGGTAGACCCTACCCGGACCCAGACCCATTAGGGTCGGGTATGGGTCCATTAATTTCAAACCCTTTAGGGTCTGGGTCGGGTATGGGTCTAAGGTTTTTAACTTCGAATCGGGTCGGGTCTTGCCGGACCCTACCCAGACCCTATCCATTGTCATCCCTACTTGTCGCTTATAAAAATACACGTAACACACATTCTGTAAGAGCAAATTGCGAATTGGTAAGGAGTAGGACGTATTCATAGCAAATCTGATAACCATGATATAGAGTATTATTGTATATACAAGCGTTTTTTCATACCGTGCCCTCAATAATGGAGAGGGATATGATTTAATTTCGGGAAAAAAAGTTTAATGGTCCCGATTTTAATGCGATATAGAACATTAAACATATTGAATATTAATTGGACCTCAACTATCACCTTAGTATTTTAGACTGCAATAACTAAAATCGGACCCCATTTACCGACTTTGAGTCATTCGTACTCGAAATGACCCGATGGACGTACCAACAATGAATTGCCTCGTACTAACCCTACCCAAAGTGTCCTGATAATTAACAATGATTAACAGCCCACTTTCCGTGCATCTAAAATAAGAGGACCAAGAATAAGCACTAGTCATCTTCATAGTAGTTTTTCTGTACGACGTTCTCATTCCATGTTTTTTTTGTAAAATGTGACTACTTTTGAAAAAGTAGTCATTTTTTGAACAAAAAATTTGGTCACTATTTAGTCAAAATTGATCACTACTTATCAAAATGTGATCACTTTTCTACTGGTTGTAAAGTAGAATTTGTGGTCATCTTCCTATTTACTGGGACACTTCGTCCAATTATTTTCAATATACTCCATTACTTAACAAAAACCCATTAAATTTATTTATTTTGGTACAAACAAAACACAAAATCTCATTAAAAACGGATATTGTTTATCACAAGTTGAAACGGATACCCCTCTCACAATATGCAAATGACACTACCGATATAGTGCTTCATCTCCCCTCTACTTGCCTTATCGTAATAAGCGCACTATTCGTTTTCAATTTGTAATGCTCGTCAGAATAAAAACGCTTTGCGATTAATTTTGAGGGTACTTCTGACAACACTTGACCACTTGTAAATTGTAATACTCGCATGGTTCTAAGGTTGATCCGTCTCATTTTCGTGTACCATTTTTTTTTTTTTTTTCCACGTGGTACGAGTACATTTTGCATAATTTAGCTTCAAATAAGTTGATGAGACCAGTAATAGAACTCTTATATTCTTGATCAGTTGTTAGGCTGTGTTTTTTGAACTGAACGAGACTGGATTGAATTTAACGAAGCTGGGTCGAAGTACTCTTAATTGAATGAAATTGAGCTAAGTTGAATAAAGCCGAAGTAAAAGTTAACTTATGAAGTGATGAGTTGAATTGAACGGTATGAAACTGAATTGAACTTAATAGCGCCGAGCAAAAATGAGACGAGCTGAAATTAAGCCTGAAAAAGCACGGCAGAAGAGTTCCGGCCAGAGAGATTTCTCATCTATTCAGGGAGTGAGTGACTTTGAATACATACCGTTCAGAGCAGGAAGCCGAGGCTGCCCTGGGATTGCTTTTGCTACTGTTGAAGCAGAGCTCACCATAGCGAATCTTGTCGGCCAGTTTAATTCGAGTATGACTGGTCAGGTGAATGTACTCTTTCATGGCTGAACGTTATGGCACCTCGTTGCGTAGGCTAGATCCTCTTGTGGCCATTCCACCTCTATATTCGAAATAATTAGGTCACGTAGAAACCGTATGTGTATATACACAGTATTTCTGAGTTCGGACCAAAATATAAAGAATTAATGAATGTCCGTCTCTAGCCAAGCCGCTGGCATGTATTTCGGTATTTACATTGAAAAGAAAAGAAAAGAAAAAAACGGATTCAAATACTACCACGCGACTACATGAGCATTATTGAAGGACACAAACGGAGTATTATTCATTTATAAGAATCGTCCTAAAATCCAAACATCTGTCAGTTACTTCCGAATTCATCAAAACTCTGTAAGTGTATAAGTCGGACCAGGGCCTTCATCTCTTTCAGTCGATTTTCTAGCGGATTATATACAATGAACTTCAAAGGAACGAATTACCTTCGTTACAATGAAGTTGCAAGGAATGAACAAATCATGTGAACACGACGTCAAAATGATGTGCCAAATATTTGTACTAAAAGCACGTATAAATGAAAATTGGGAGGCAACGGAAGCAAACCAGTTAAAGGGTATCGTTGCTATCTGCTGAATCTTGTCTCCTGTGCTCGCTTAAAGGAGTCCGTGCCTCTGAGCTGTCGACATCGATAGCAACCTCCTCGGGTGTTGCAGTTAAGGACAAACCAAAAGGCTTCCGGCCATGCCGGGATTTTAGAACACGTGACAGCACTTGGACTATGTCTCTCATCGAAGGCCTTTTCTTAGGGGAACGTTTGATGCATTTGTAAGCAAGAGTCGCAACCTCATTAAGCTCTACAATATCAAATTCACCATTTAGACGGGAATCAACGATTTCCTCCCAGCCGGACCCTCCCTCTGTATTCATCGCAGCCTGTCGTCATTAGATCAAAAGATTTAAGTCAGAACTTGTACATCTCATGACGCGAAAACCGCGTGTCTAGCATCGTAAACATCATTCAATTCTCTTTACTTTATCAGAAATTTCGTTTTCCTATTATTCGGGACAAAACTCCGCCTGTGTGTGTTTTTGGACATTCACTGCCGGTCCCAAGCCCGGAGAAAGGAGGAGGGTTGCGGTAGGTTTGTGGCAGCCAGCGTAAAAATCAGTCACATTTTATGGACGTGAATCAAAATTTGGACAACCTTGGGGCGTCTCCTCTTTTCTCCTGTCGAGATGAGAGTTCACTCATGACGGTTCCAAAGGATGATTCATGTCAGCCGACCCCGAAACATTTTGGGACTAAGGCTCTGATGTGTCCGAGCCCTAGGAAGCCGAATAAAAAAGATATCGAAGCTTAGGAACAAACTTACCAACTCAACATATTCCATCAAGCCTTGGTGTGGGTTCCTTGCCGCAATAAGTTCAAAAAGCAGTACACCGTAACTGTAAACATCACTTTTCTTCGTAAAGGTTCTGGACGAAATATACTCGGGATCAAGATATCCGAAGGTTCCTCTCAAATTGGAGGCATGCCCGTCAACCCTTTCTTCCCTTGAGAGCCCAAAATCAGCCACCTGGACATAATTTTGACATCTACTGATACATCAGAGAGTTCTAGGTTACAGAAAGCCTTCAGAAACGAAGGCACGTACAGAAAAGGGAGACTTACTCGAGCTTTCATAGACTGATCCAACAAAATATTGGTGGATTTAATGTCTCGATGTATTACAGGAGGAACCGCCTGATTGACACAGAAATAGAAAATTATTGAATAAATAAACAGTTGTTTTTGTTTATGCTAGAATTACACCAGACAAAATAAACAGGGCCAAATAGCAAAAACAGAACTTACGCCGTCATGGAGATACTCCAATCCCCTCGCTACATCCAAGGCGATATGAATCCTTCGATCCCAGCTTAAAGGTTTTATCTTCTCATCTAGATAAACGAGTCACCGAATATTATGCTAACGCGGAGGGTCCATCTTATGGCACATAAAAAAGCACAACTGTGGATATATTTACAGATTTGATGAATGTGTGATTAAAAATGAATGTAGTGGGACTTCTGAACTACGGAGTAGTAGTTACGTCACTTACGCGCAGGAGCGAACCCAGGATTTAATATATGGAGTAGCAACAAAAATAAAAAAAAATGAATATACATGTAGTGGGATTCGAACCCATGACCACCAGGTAGTATTTTTAGACCTTTACCATTGAGTCTGATAATGTTTAGTGGTCATCTGATGAGATTACCTTTACTTATTTACTATTCAGCATTATTTGGGATAGCAAAAATCCGCCTTTTTAATCAACTTTTTTAAGTTTGGGGCAGCGGCCGGCGGCCGCCACCCCTTGCTACTAGGTGGGTTCGCCCATGCTTACGCGTCACCATTTCATTTACCTAATGAACCCATTGATATACCAAAAAGACGGAATAAGGGTAATGAATTACTTACTGTATAGATGAGAAGCTAGATTGCCATTGCTCATATAGACATATATAAGCATGTTTTTGCCCTTTTCGATACAATATCCAACCAAATTCAAAAGGTTTCTATGATGCAACCTTCCGAGTAGTTTAACCTGAGAATATGGCAGACAAAAGGTAAACAAGGTAAGATAGAGAGACCACTCAGCTGAAATGCCGTGGCATAACATGACATGATTGTTCGTACTCGCTCAAGAGATTAAGAAAATTCTGTTATTTGCAATTACCTCTGTTTCGAATTCCCTTTCCCCCTGCTTTGAGTCCGTTGCCAGAACCTTCACGGCAACTATTTCGCCAGTCAACATCTGAGCTTTGTATACAGGACCAAATGCACCTTGTCCGATCAATGTTGTAAAATTTTGAGTTCCTTTTTGTATATCCCTGTCCAAATCATCAGCCGCCAAAAGGTCACCAAAAGAAGTATAATTACAGAAGCATGTACATTGGTGAACGATGGCAGGAACCGGCTAACTATTAGTACGATCTCATTCCAAGAAACGATGATGATGGGTGAGCGAGAAGGAAAAATATATAGGGTGGCAAGCAAGCGTGGAATCGTGGAGGAGGAAAAACGAGTCCAGGGAAAAATTGTACATTAGACTCTTGCTTTGATCATTGTGTAGAAAGCGACGTGAAGAAATCAGTAGGACAGAAGGAATATAATAGAAGAATACCCGTCAACAACTCAAAATTGGAAATGTCACCTTAATCATAACAATTGATTACCTAATACCTAACATCCTTATTAGAGACTGATGTTCGTAAGACTAATGAAAACAGCAGCATTCAAATGTTCCGACTGTCAAACTAGATTCTCGTGTTCATTATGTCAGGAATTGCATCAGCATCAGCACCAGCAAATGAAATCAAGTTCGCTATAATCACTAAATCACTTAAATCAAAGACTGTTCACAACAGTTCATGCTGTTCAAACAGACATACCTGTAAGTGTACTCGGGTATACCCGATTTTGAAACAGGATTACTCTTCCGAAACCCATCAAACCACGAGGACATGGCATCAACATTTTTCTCAAACTGCCGGGGTGAATCTGCACCCGTGGTAGAGTCAGAGAAGACTGTACAAGTATCAATACCACGGGACCGAATGGGAATTGCTGATGCTCTCCTAGAACTGTTCTCTTCTATCTGTGCACGTTTCTTCCGGTATCTTAAACAATACAAGGTAAAAATAGCCAATCCCACGCCAATTACTACTCCAATGGAGATACCAAGTATCAAACCACTAGATGCATTAACAGCCATTTCCTTCACAGTGCTAAGCTACCTCATCATTGATGCATACTTTCATCGAGTAAACTGCCAAATGATTTCAATACGGATTACAAATTACAAACCACAAAAGGATTTCAAGTCTTTAGCAAAAAATAGAACAACTCGACATGAAATCAATCAACATATACCAATACGGTTTTCATTCTCACCAATACAACAACATTACTCGAGTGCCTCAAGGGCTCGTGCATATTGCGAGGAAAGGGGGCCAACCGGGAGACTGTGCAACAATAATTGAATCAAATGACGGCTATTTCACAATAAAAACAAGTACAGTCACTTTAGTGAACCATTTTGCTTTACTCCCAAGCAAAACTGATCAAAAACCTATTTGAAAACCTACTGAAATCATGAGATAACTAATAGGAATATTAATAATAGTTGAGCCTCAACCATCACCTTAAGGTCACGGACTCACGGGTTCGAGCCCTGACAACCTCAAAACCCCTCGAAAACTCACGAAGTGGAAACCAGCACACGGTATGGGGGGCCTGTGCAAACTAACCACTCTTCAAGCCAATGGGCATTCGAGTGAGGGAGCGTAATAGGAATATTAACAATAGTTGAGCGTCAACATCACCTTAAGGTTTTGGTTGAGATGGTTCATCTATCAATAACATCCCCAAATAAACTAGAAACCAAGAAGCACACCCAAAAACACATTCATTTCGATTCCGAGCAAAATAGTGAACTTCACATTGACAATGGAGATGGGCAGGCAACATCACTATTGTTGACCTAAAATGTCAATTCTCCCATCTATTTCTATGTTCTAAGCAATGTATCTCCTCAAAGTCTAGAACTATACTCAACCTTCTACACAGTAATTAATTAATTAACAATTAAAAGCAACAAAAGCTACTTTAATTCTCTAAAAATTTCTAAAAAGTAAAAGATTAGGTAAACTAGATCCAACCATCAATCAATAATCAATAAAATATCCATAATTCAGAGCTACCCAGTAAAGAACAGTACAACATCATGCAAAATTCAATCTCAATACCAAAACCCAACATCAAAATCACAAACTAGGGAATATCTCGTCTGTCTCAATCATTTGTTTAACTTTGATTAAAATACCCGTCACCAAGAATAAAAACCCGTAAACAAGTGATTGGGACGGAGGGAGTACGATACGATACGATACGATACGATACAATCGAGCATCTCAATTGCTTAGAAAACCCACCATGGAATACTAATTTGTATCAAGTCAAAATTTGAACTTGAATGCAGTAATGAGAAAAAGATGGAAAATTGAAAAGGGGTTGAAAAGGTCAGAGAGCAATACCCATTATACAAGTAAGAATTTTCTGCAATGCCCACTTTGCAAAACGAATCCAAATCACAAGAAAATCGTAACCCGTATTAGAGTAGAAATAGTTATCAGAAGAACTGTTTTTTGCTATATACTTCTATAAAACCGTCTTATACAAGTAATCGGACATTTTTGAAGTCAGAAATTTCTTGGAAATAATTAAGAAATGAAGTAAAAAATGAGGGGAGAGATTCAAGGAGTGAGGAAAGAGAAAGATGGATACGATTTGCGACTTTTTGAGGTCTGACTTGTGACTGCACATATTTCTTACATAAGTTGTTCAAATCTCGGCTTTTTAGGGGATCACTTGTTTTGTTTTTTTCTTGTTTTTGTTTGTAACCCGAACCGAATAATACCGAACTGTACTGGAGAATTAAGGTTGTATTTTTTTCGGCTAAAACGAGTTGAATTGAATTAAATGGGGTAAAATTTAATTGAACTAAATTGAGTGGAACTGAGGTAAAATGAATTTAGTTGAATTAAAAGTTATAAAGAAATTAATTGAATATAATTGATTGAACGTAAATAAAACTGAATGGAATATAACTAAGCAAAATTGAAATGAGCTGAAATTAAGCGAGAAAAAACAAAGTCTAAGTCTATAATGACTATAATTCATCTAACTTCACTTGACCAAATAAAACGAATGAAAAATCAGAATAACCCTAATTTCAATTGGACTACGATGCGACTATGCAAGCTCGCGGAATCAGAACTACAATAACGCATCTCCAATTTCATATTTTCACATTAGTTATGTACATTGAATCTTGCTAATTTTTTTAGAATTATAAAAAAATAGTTATAAATTTGCGTAACTTGAAACTTTGTGAGGATATTAAATTTGTTTATATGATAATATATAATTCGGAGTTTATGTTGGGGTTTATTAATTTTTACAACAATAAATCGGCTAAGAAGTAGGCAAAGATAGCAGGTGTGATTTATAAAAAAAGATCAAATATTAAAATCTAGGTCTAAAAAATTTGGACGATCAAACTAAAATTTTATTGTCGGAAAAAAATTAGGTTACCGATCTAAACCAAGTAACCAACTTGGTCATGGGTTGCAACAACAACCCAAAAACTTTTTATGATTGACTAGGTATCCAAACTAGTTTATTCGAGTATCCGATTTTGCTCACTATTAACATGCTTGAAGAAAAATATTGGGCTTTAAAAAGTATTGGGCCTTGTCCATTTAGTTGGGCTCATTTGATAATTTGTCGTTGTTAGGCCTATTTTATGGATTAGTGTTACACCTTCTCTCTTTCACTTGCACAAATTCTCGTTTAAGATGATATAAATTGTTTTAAATTCATAACAGATCTAGTATCATACTACTTGTATATATAAGATATATATATTATTTTTTTCGATGAATTTTTATTTACAAAAGTGGTATATATTTAATCTGTCTTAACTAAAGACGGATATTGCCGTTTACGAGAGACACTTGTAGTCCGCTAATATTGCCAAAATTTATGGCCGAAAGAATAAAGATCACGTTAATTAATTGATAATTGAAATCTAGCATGACAACAAATTACATTTGGTGGTAGATTTTCCAACAATTATACCTGTGAAAAGTAAAAATGCCAAATATTATTGACTTTTTACCGTCAAAAGTAGTACACAATCTACTGTCAAAGTAGACAAGACGTGTTACACGGGTTCTCCATCTCTGTCAAGTGTCAACCGTGCCTTCGTATTTCCTTTTTCACAAATTCTTATTCACCAATTCTTATTTCAGACCGTCAAATCCGTCTGAAATAATAAGACGGATACCATTTTATCTCACAAAAGACCCATTTAAGGAGTGAGAGGAGAAGCACATGGGGGTGGCCCACTACCCATGTACTTTCACACTTGTGAGAGGTCTTATTGTTTCAGACCGAAAGTTCGGTTTGAAGCAAGACAGACTGATTCTTATTTGCAACGGCACTATCCGTCGCAACCTTGTGACGGATACTGTTTTCTCTCACAAAATCTCCACTTTTTCTCTCTCTCCAACACTATTCCTGTGGTCCCCTTTCTCCACTAACTCATTTTGTATCCATTTTATCTCACAAAATACCCGTTACAAATGGTGACCCGTCGCAAGCAAGACTTACTATTCCTTTTTACCGTCGTTAATTGGTTATCGCAAGTTCATGGGTATATCCGTCACAAGATTATAACAGGTTAAGTATATCAATTTGTTTAGATAAGATTAAAATAATACGGAGTAGTGTATAGAGAACCACAAATAGTTCTATTTATTTTTAAAGTGGATTTTATTTAACCCGTTACAAGTTTGCGACGAATATTGCCGACACAAATGAGAATTTGTGATTGGTTATATGATCACTGTCTTTTTCTTGAAGAGATATCGTCCATCTTTCTTGAGACCGTCAACTGAAAAACACATCATGTACATCTTCCTTGAGACGGTCAACAGAAAAACGCATCATGTGTTAATCAAGAACTACAGAGTAAGGTATTTAATTTTCTAGGCCAAGATAATAGGTTTAAAATTCAGTTATAGAGAGTATGTATTAAAAAACATTAGGGATCTTGTAATTAGTCGAAAACATAACATGGAAAATTTGAATTAAATAATTTTCTCTTTTTATTGTGAGATTTCTCAATAACGTTATTGATAGATCACTTCTCTAAAAATTTTGTGTTAAAAAAATACAAGTAATGAAATATTTTCGATATTAGAGTTCCGGCCTATACGTGTATATGAAAAAGCCTAAAATAACCTACAATTTTCACATTCAACCGTATCCAAAATCCCCTAAAAACTAGTTTCCTTAAAGATTTCATTAAATTTGTCGATATTTCTAATGGTAATATCATGTGATTTCGCCTAGGGGTGTAAACGAGTCGAGCCGGGCTCGAACTCACCTCTGATTGAGCTCGGCTTTCAACGTGAAAGTCGAGTTTGAGCCCGAACCCGAGCTCTTGAAATCAAGGGTGAGATCGGCTTATATGATATTTTACAAACCAAGTTCGAACTTTATTTATTTTGAGTAGCATTTTCCGAGCATTATTTGAAGTCTAACGTATTTTTTTAATTAAATATTTTATATTCTGCTATTATTTTTTATGTTTTGAAATAAGATTTCTTAGGTTATTTTCTTTTCCACGCTAATATTATGATTAATTTATCATAAAATTGGCATATTTTAAGTAAACATTATTGATAAAATTAAACAATTTAAAAATTAACGAGCTCAAACGCGCTTCTGAGTCGAGCCTTAGCTAGTGTGCTCGGGTTTCACTCAGTTTCGACTCAGATTGGCTCGAGCTCAATTTCACCAATCTCATGTCAAGCTTTGATCAAGCCGAATCTAAAGACTTGTCGGGCGGGATCAGCTCATTCACAAGTCACAACTCACTCGATCTCGCCCTTGCTAACAATCGAAAATAAACTTTAAAGTTTATTTATAGTTAAAAAAACCTCATTTTTTTCGGGTTTCCTTAGACCATTACTTATTTATCTTCTCTAGAGTCATCAATTCCTAACTCCGCCACAAATAGTACCTCCAAAATCCATCTCATTTCATTATTATTCTTAAAGTTGGATAACTTGGATTTATGGATATGAACGGAAGAATATATTCTCGAGTAGAGTTCACTTTTTAAGGTGTTCAATGCATTGCCTTTATAATTTTGCTTTCTCGAGTAATTATTTCGTATAATACTATAATATAGTTGAGTCATTGTCGACTTTAAAAAAGTCTTCATTTATATTCATTTGCAACTTATTAAAGTTATATATATGATGTGATGTCACATTGTATAAGATAAGAACAAATCATGAGACCACCAAATTTGTATGATTTACTTGTATGTATTTAAGGATATCTTTCAATTTTGGAGTCATCCATCAATATTCAACATGCAACGTCCATAAAATAAATAAAGTAAATAGAAATACCTAAAAGCATTCAAATGGTAATTAAAAAGGTACAAATAAAATAAAGTATATATGTGAGCAATTAGAGAATTATACAACCAGATGTATACATTGATAGTATAGATTTCGAGCTCTATAAGAAAGAATTTGAGCTTATACATATATTTTACGAGTTTTATTAAAAAAAATTGAGCGTCTTAATAAAAAAGTTGTAACTTAAAACATTATATTGAAACTAAAAAATAATACATATAAAACCTAATGATTTTAATTTTAACATTAGAAAATTATAGTGCAAGAAAAAATTGTTAAAAGCTCAAAACAAATTACATATAAGCTCAATTAGTGTTGAATATTAGAATTGTAGATGTGTAATATTAGAGAGAGTAATATTGTAAGAATGTTTGTAAATTGTATTTCATAGAGTTATAATTTGTGTTACAGCATCATTGAGTATTTATAGGAATAGTTGTATAAGCTAACAACCTTATAACAACTTATAACAACTTCCTAACTAACTATTTATACATATATATTATCAATACACCCTCCTTAAGCTAGACTTATAATACTAGTCCTAGCTTGCTAACAAAGAAGTGATGCTGATCAGCGCCTAAGGGTTTAGTCATTATGTCTGCGAGCTGTAGTCCAGACCTTACAAACTGAGTAGACAGAAATCCTTCTTGCTGCTTATCTCGAACAAAATGACAATCAATGCTAAGGTGCTTTGTTCGCTCATGGAAAACTGGGTTTTCTGAAATGTGCAATGCTGCTTTATTGTCACAGAACAAAGGCATAGGTTTAGGAACTTGTATTCTGAGATCTTTCAGTAAATTATCTAACCAGACCAGCTCTGCTGTAGCATATGACAGGCTCCTATACTCACTCTCAGCAGAGCTTCTGCTAATGGTAGCCTGTTTCTTGGTTTCCAGGAAATCAAAGAATTACCTAGGAAAACACAATAACCACTTAATGAACGACATGTATAGGCGCATTGCCCCCAATCAGCATCACTATCACTAGTACAAAAAACCCCTATCGTGTCGCTGCTATCGTGACGGTTCTAACAGAAAACGACATAAAAGGCAAAAAAAATTGTCGGGAGCAACTTTGGTATGCTAAATGAAGCTTATTGTGACGGTTTTAATAAAGAAGTGTCATAATAAAATAAATTATTTGTGTCGGTTTTAAGTCAGAACAGTCACCGTAAGTCATTTATGACGGTTATTAATACAACCGACATCTATATAAAAGTATATAAGAAGAACCATTACACATGAATTAGGCACGTGTCACTCTCACATTAAAAATTTTCCCGCCCAAGTTCCCATGATGTAATATCGATTTTGGAAAATCTTGGAAAAAATATTCTCGCTGATTAATGTATACAAAATAGGGAATATATGGCATGTCCGTGCAATATTTAATAAAATTTAGACTGGTATTCAAAATCTAAAATATTACTATGCATATCGGTGCAAAAATATTCTATATAAATATAGAAGTGCTTAGACTATACAAATATTCTATATAAATCCGTGCAAAAATATTTTATGTAACTATGAAAATTATTTTATATATCTTTTAAATTTAGACACTTCTTGATGCAAATAGACAGCGAACAATATTATTCAAAGATATTATCCGTGCAATATTAAATTTATCCGTGCAATATTAAAACCACCAAAAAAATATTCTCACATACAATTGTTGGAAAAAATATTCTCACATATTATGATTTTATGTAGTCATGTTATCTATATCTATTTATAATTTATTTTTCTTTTTTGATTGTATTGTGTAGAATTTTTATCTGTTTGAATTTACTTGAGTAATTCGACGTCTACGAAGTATTACTCGGTCAGTAATTTCTTTAGTGTAAAGAAGTATTTGTTAATGTAATTTAATTCAGGTCCTGTCGGGCCAATTCAGGTCATGTCAGTTTGGTTCATCATTTTTTTCGAGATAATTAGGGTCGGATCGGATTGGATCATTACGGGTCGGGTCGTGCCGGGCCAATGATTAAGAGAGAAATCTCATTTCAAGTCATTTTGTTCATTAGAGTTTTTGTTTTTCCAAGTTATTTTCGAGTTGGGTGGTTTCAGATTATACCACTTCGGGTTGGATCAATTACGGGTCAAATTAGTTAAGAAGTTTTTGACAAGTCAGATGAATTCTGATTTTGGGTCATATTTGGGTGATGTAGTTTGGGTCAATTTCGGGTCTCAGGTCAGCCTATTTTCGGATATGTAACAATTATTGTTCTCAAATTGAAATATGACAAAAATAATCGTTAGTAAGGGAAAAACCGTAATAATCGGGCAACGGAAAATTGAAACTTATAAATAAAGATAAAAGGCGAGACCAAATATTACTCTAAGTCTCAAATTCCAAAAGATAAATTGTCGCCCCGACTAATTCTAACATATTGATAACAATGTTATTCCAGTTTTTAATAAAATTAAGAACTATTTAACTATACATTTCCGTGCAAAATTGCACGGGTTCTAAGCTAGTTTATAATGACACTACAGATGGTGATAAATAACAACACTTTTTTATCAAAAACCGTCACCATATATATTTTATGGCGATTTTAACTATAATAGACATATAAAAAAGAGTTTGTAATCAAGTAAACTACCTATCAAAAACCGTCACAATAGCAACGCATTGTTCATTTGCACGCCTCTTCACATTCCTACCCCTAATTTCTAATTCAATTCAGTGGGTGAATTCACTATTGTAATTCCCTAAACCAAGATCAATCAATTCCCTCATTATTTATTTTCTTAAATGTACATCAGTTCTCACAAATACTCGATGGAGCGATTACCCGAAGCTACAATAGGCGAAGGTATTTTTTTCTGTTTTAACATTCGAAACTTCACTTCATTCTGTCTATGATTTAATAGAAACATATTTCTACCATGTCTGATGAGCAGAGTTACGATCTAACTGACCTTCGGCTATTATAGTCCTATCATTTACTAAAAGCCAGTCTTTGGAACGATACCAAGCTTGATGAGTCAGCTCCATGATTTTATTGTCATTATATTATGATAGAATAACATTCCTGTTTTTAAAACTGCGATTTGAATCTTTTTCTGAATTGGGTCATTCCTTCGATTGAAGTTTGTTAATTTCAACTTTAGTTTGTTCAATTTGTGTTTATTGTCTGCTTAATTCTCGTATTGAGCTGAAAATTATGGTTCTTTTGGTGTTTTGGTGGAAAAAATTGAGTTCGTGAAGTTATGCATTTGATGAATTGGGGATTTGGTTGCTGAAGTTGTTATGAGTGTGTAATTAGAGTTTATCGATGTGTTAATTACTGTAATAAGCTTAAAGTTAGGGTTTTTTGGTGGTTTGATGCTTCAAGAGTTGAAGAATTTGAGCTCGTGAAGTTAGGGATTTGCTGAATTAGGGATTTTGGAGTTGATTTGGGTGTTAAATTTGCTGTGGTTTGGAGATTTTGATGGTTTTAGTGGAAGTTAGGGTTGCCAATTTTGGAAGTAACTAGTTTTTAACCCGTGAAATTCACGGGTGATTTTAAAATTTTAAAATCAAAATATTTGAATCATATTTTGGATATAATAGTTTAATTACTTCGTGCCTATTGATAAGTTAATAAAATAGATTTGTGGCCCTTTTATAAATATTGTTCATATTAATTAAATATAAAGTGTATATTAAATTAATACACTACAAATATAGTTAGCATGAATACATCCAGAGAAAAAAAAATATGCATCATATAAGAACTAATGGTTGATTTAAGAGCAATGTAAAAATTATATGTTCAACTTAGTTTAGTAAACTAATTTGAAAAGAATTAATAATTACTGAAAGATATGATTTTAATTAAATATGGATTTTAAATAGTTTCTTAAACAAAATTTTAAGATTCCGTAAGTTTTAAATATGTCTTTTAAATAACTGAAAGATAATAATTTCCTAAATATAGAATTTCCGTGAATTTTAAATAGCTTCTTAAACAAAATTTTAAGATTCCGTCAATCCATGAATTATACACTATTAATTGACCTAATATGAAAAGAATAATAACTGAATGATTTTAAATATGAGTAAGTTATGCTTAATATTGTTATTTTAAATAACAGTGAATTTTAGATGCTTAATATTGTTTTTTCATTTTTTTGTCTTTTAACTTATAAATATATATGTCGGATTAATTCAATCCGACTCGGTTTATATATTAATGTATACGGCTTAATTTATGCGAGCGCATTTTAGTTTTAATCTAACACGATTTTTCACATAACACTATGTAATTTTTAAACTAAAAGTATTTATATTTATTTAATATTATAAAAAATTTTAATTTCATATTATTAAAGTACTAAAATAATAAATTTCTTTATCTTTATATTAATTTCACTGTTATTTAAAATTATGAAATAATTAATTTCTTTATATTTTAACTATTAACAATATTAATTTCATATTATTAAAGTTCTAAAATAATTGATTTCTTTCTCTTTATATTATTAAGAATATTAATTTAAAATACTAAAAACAGACCCGTGAAGACGGGTTACAACCTAGTTTCTTATTATTTTAGGAAATTTTGTGCATGATCATTATTGTTTTAGCATTATTATTATTGTTTCCAAATCTTTTCAGTATCGAGAATTTGAGTTCTTATGGAATGCAATTTTGTCATTAAGTCAGGTGTAGAATTATCGAATGCATAATAATCACGTCAACCCGCTTAATGCAAATGGAATAAAATCTTGTAGAATTATGGAATTTATGGAGTCAAATTAATTGTTATTGTCAAATTAAAATGGAATTTATGGCGTTATACATATGGGTGTATAATAGTCAGTCTGTTATATGAAAGTAATCAATTTGATTCCATAATACTTGCAAATGGAATCACGGGTTATATGAAAGAAATCAATTATTTGCACAAATTTAAATTACTAAATATGGCGTCAATTCTTGTGATTCCATTTGATTTACTAATTGAAATTTTATTGGACAATAGCTCTAGGATGCTTTAAAACGCGACACGTAGGACGAAGCTTTTATCTTGTGATGCCACGTCAACAGCTTGGCTTCTGCATTAGATAAATATATGATTAGAACTTATGAAAAAGTTGCGGAATTTTACCTGAAATTATTAGGGTTTGGTGAATTTGGGGATTTTGTTAGAGTTTATGTAGAAAAGTTGGAGGAAGAATAAGGTAATGTTTTATTCACAGTTTATATTGGGTAAAAAGGGGACTTTGGGAACTATATGGATTGTAGAGCATTTAGAGAGGAAGCTGAGGAAGAATCAAATTTGCCCTCGATTTCTTTACTACTTATTGACATATATCTTGTATAAGTTTTGTTTGTTGCTTTTTTAAACTATGAACTTCAGTAATTTTAAGATGCTAAAGTAGATGAAGTGGTTTTTTTGTGAAGAGTAATAAGGGTATTTTGCTGTTGCAATCATTATCACTAATATCAAGTAGCATTTACATGATTCTTCATATATATCAGATGATGTCCAACTTCGTGATTTCGTCGTTGTTGGCAGGAGATATTAAACTAATTTGTATTCACCCGGTGATAGAGATACATAGAAAAATCAACTAATGAGCCAAGCATTGATATTTTTCTAATCTATGCTCTTCATTTCTCTGTTAGGCCCGTCCTACCCGACATCTAAAAAACAAGTAAACTTAAGATGTAGTTTGCCTAAAATTAGTGTAAAATGAGCTTGGATTTCGGAATATGTTTCTCTTTTGTCATTTGCGCTCAATTGCTTGATGTGTCATTAGATCTTCTTGGCCTGTGAACTGCATTTATTGTTTCCACTTTGCAGAGATTTGGGGCACAGGACAAAGATAACTCAGTGAATCACATAGAAAATAGTAGACCAGACAATTATTATCTCGGACTAACTTTTTTAACGTTACTAGTATACACAACCCTCTGGTACTGTGAATCACATAGAAGGGTGTAGTGTTTTAATGTGAGTATATGGTTTTGAGCAATTACTTTGTTTCCTTACTTGATACTTCTATCTTCCAACCTTTTCAGCATGTTTTTTTTAAATATATGTTCGTGCTCTTGTTGGAAACTAATTTTAATGTAAATCACGAAGCTACCTCCAAACATAGCTAATATAGGGAAAGACAAAGGTAAAAGAGCACTGACGTTTATGGCCTTTACCATGTTCCAAATTTCTGCCACTTTCTGGTTTAGCGCTCTCAGAGTTCATCGTGTCTGCTTGCTAATATGTTGTCTACTTTGATATTCATCTCATACCTATACTGCTGTTAGACTCGGTTACTGTATCGCTTTTCTGCTATTTGTTTCTTTACAGGCAAAGCCTTCATTTGAACTATCTGGAAAGCTTGCTGTAGAAACAAATCGAGTTAGAGGTATTTTCTAGCTCTTTTAGTGTCACAGCATCTAAAACGATCAATAAAATATCTAGTGTACTTCCTTAAATCTTGGATGCGCTTGTCATCCTAGGAAGAATTCATCTTTGTGCTTTTGTCAATTGCACTGGGATTAGTTTCGTGTTTTACAAGCACTTGAAGTAGTTGAAACCGTTAACTATAGGTATATTTTAGACATATAGTTGAACACAATCCTCTTCTAAGTTCTAATTCATTGAGATCGTACAGGGTCACTCTGTTATTCAATGAACCTCCTGATGCTCGTAAACCTGATGTTAAATGGCTCTTGTATGTTTCCAAGGCCGGTGACATGTTAAATGGTAAGGGTTCTTGATTTCATTCTCTTTTCCTTTCCCGGCTATCCCTCACCCCTCCATTTCTCTGCTCCTTTACTATCCCATCCAAACAACGATTGGCCAGTGAGCAAGATGTCTATGGACAAAGTCGTGGTAGCGCAAGACTGGAAGCAGCTAGCAAAGCATCACCACTGATGTAATTAAGCCTGATGTATTCCTTTTATTGTTATTAGTGAAATGTTAGTTATCTGTTTGATCCATGGGGATTTTTTCTATTTTGTGCAGGCAATGCAAAATTTAGACGAGGAGCCTGAGATAACTCATCGAGTGTTTTTGGATGTTGATTGGATAACCAGCGTTTGGGTAAATTCATGTTTGCTCTGTTGTTGTCATTCATTTTGTCATGTTTCTTCAATGAGGTCGTTTATTAAACCGGTTGCTTGTTTCCATAATCACTTGCAGACCCATACATAGATTCATCCTGCCTCGACTTGGTATTCAGGCATTCAAAAATCAATATGTTCTCTTAATGTCGTTTTATGAACTGAAACAGTATTGTTTTTTGACATCTTTTAGAAATGAATTTTTAGACCCCTGATAATTTTGTCTTTTGAAGTTGGTTATCAAATGAAAGTTGTAGCTAAGAGCTACAGGAAACCAAGAAAACTGATCTTATGTCGTTTTGATTTTTCTGTATGTAATTATGAATCTTACGGTACTGCTGTCCTGTTTTATAAACTGTTTTAGAACTCACGGTTGAATTGTTGAATTGCTGCCCATCAGTGGCTTTCATTCTGATATGTAAAGAATCTCCCCTTTGATTATATGTTAAGAATATTGTACGCTTATTTGATATCACCAAATTATTTCCCAATCATGCTCTTCCTCTGTTTCCACTTTATCATATTTATAGTTTACTTATTTTCTTTTTAAAAAAAAAAGCTCATTATTGATTTTCTTAAATGTAGATTATTGAAGATTCAACCATGTGAGTTGAACTGTTGAAGATATGAATGAAGTTAAAGAGGTGTCGGCTACAAAATATTTCGAGAACATGTAGTTTAGATTAAATTATTGGATTTTTACCTATTGCTTGGTTGAGGTTATTGCTGAGGATACTTGTTGCTTGTTTTGTCGGATTATGCGTCGTTGGGAAACATAATGATGTTATTGTATTGTTGGATGAGAATATGAAATGTATGTTTATTCCGAAGCTATTGTATGAAGCATTATTTTGTTGGTAATTGCTTAAAAGTCTTTGGAGGTATTCTTCCATCAATATTTATATTTAGAATTAAGGTAGGTGCTGCTATTTTTTTAAAATATATATATATATATGGCGACGGTTCTTAAATTGGAACCGACACCATATCATACCATAAGGTGACGTTTTTTTAACTCATAACCGACATCGTAGCATACAAGAAAGTGACGGTTTTAGACTCAAAACCGTCACCATAGCTTACATTATGTTGACGGTATGGGTCTCACAATCGACACCATATCTTACCCTATGGTGACGGTTTTAGACGCAAAACCGACACCATAACTTACCCTTTGGTGACAGTTTTAGACGCAAAACCGACATCAAAGCATACCCTATTGTGGCGGTTTAGACCCTATGGTGGCGGTTTGGGACTCACAACCAACACTATAGCGTACCCTATGGTGACGGTTTTAGACGCAAAACCGACACCATAGCTTACCCTATAGTGACGGTTTTAGACGCAAAACGGACACCATAACTTACCCTATTGTGGCGGTTTAGACCCCTATGGTGGTGGTTTGAGACTCACAACCGACACCATAGCGTACCCTATGGTGACGGTTTTAACGCACAACCGACACCGTAGGGTAAGCTACGGTGGCGGTTTTACAACCGACACAAACATTATGTGACCCCAGCAATCACGTCGCTAGAAAACCGACACTAATGGAGTATTAGAACCGACACCGTAGGGTATAATTCTACTAGTGTATATGCTGTAATATTCAAACCAGAATTAGCCTTATAAAACAACCCTGCATTAATGGTTCCTTTTAGATATTTCACAACATGAATAGCTGCCTGCATGTGTGGCTGTCTTGGCTGACTCACAAACTGGCTGAGATGCTGCACAGAATATGATAAATCAGGCCTTGACATATTCAAGTACAAGAGTCTACCCACCAATCTCCTATACTGCTCAGGATTTTCCAATAATTCACCCTGATCAACAGATAACTTCAGTCCTTTCTGGAAAGGAAAAGAAGCAGCTGTACATTCTTCCATCTGCAAGTCTTTCAGAATATCTAGAATGTACTTTCTCTGATTTATCATCAGTCCAGTATCATTCCTAGATATCTCTAAACCCAAGAAATATCTTACTAGTCCCAAATCCTTGATAGAAAATTGTTTATCTAGTCCCTTCTTAACATTCTTAATTTCCTGTATTGATGTTCTTGTAAGAAGGACGTCATCTACATAAACCAAGGCCACTGAAAAATCTTGTGTCTTACTGTCAAACTTAGTGAACAATGAATAATCATGCTTAGACTGAACATAACCAATCTCTAGCAAATATTTGGTGAGTTCCTTATTCCACTGTCTCGAGGCTTGCTTAAGCCCATAAAGAGATCTCTTAAGCTTGCACACCATTCCAGATTGAACATTATAACCTTCAGGTGGATGCATATATACTTCTTCATCCAGAAATCCATGCAAGAATGCATTGTTGATGTCTAGTTGATAGATAGGCCAATTGTATGCAGCTGAGAGTGCTAGCAAAGTCCTCACAGTTGTAAACTTTGCAACTGGTGAGAAAGTTTCCTTATAATCCTTGTATTTAACTTGATTGAATCCCTTGGAAACTAGTCTTGCCTTGAACCTTTCAACAGAACCATCAGCTTTATATTTAATCTTGTAAACCCACTTGCAACCTATTGCTTTCTTGCCTTCGGGAAGAGCAACTAACTCCCAAGTTTTATTGTCCTCCAAGGCCTGTACTTCCTTGGCCATTGCTTTTACCCATCTGTCGTCTGTCTTAGCAGATGAGTAATTATAAGGTTCTTGTTCTTTCATAACAGCAGCCAAAGATCCTATATATGTAGGATCAAAATCTTGTAACTGCTGTAATAAAGATGTCTGAAATGCGGAACTGGTAGCCAAACTTGCATTACTATCTGACTGTATGGGAAGCTTTTGAGTACACTGAAACCCTTTCAACCAAGTACTCATTTGTCTTGGCCTAGTAGACTTCCTGACTGATGGAACAACAGTACTAGTAGCAGACCCCTGGTTAATAGTTTCAGCAGGAATTGCAGTAGGAGTTTGAATTACTTCTGCAGAAACAGTCTCAGGAACATATTGATTGTTCATGACAGTAACATTTTCCTTTTCCTTTGGAATAATAAGAGTGGATGTGGCTGGATTGAGCAAACTAGTAGAAGTAATCTCCAAATCTTCAACCACAGAATCAATAGAAAAACCAAATTCATGTTCTCTGAAACTGACATCTCTACTAACAAAAACTTTATGCAATTGTAAATCATAAAGTCTATAGCCTTTTTGGTTGTGTGGATATCCAATAAAAATACATTTTCTAGCCCTTGCCCCAAATTTATCATGAAAAGTAGGAGGCATAGTGGCATAACAAACACAACCAAAAACTTTTAGAGCAGAATAATCAGGCGTATGCCCAAATAACATTTCAAAAGGTGTCTTATTGTTGATCACAAGAGATGGCATAAGATTGATTAAGTGAGTAGCAGTAAGCAAGCAGTCACCCCAAAATTTTATAGGCAAATGAGACTGTATTCTCAAAGCCCTAGCAGTTTCCAATAAGTGTCTATGTTTTCTCTCTACTCGACCATTTTGTTGGGGAGTACCAACTATGCTTGTTTGATGCAGAACACCTTTTGATTTAAGAAATGTAGAACAATAAATCTGTAGAAACTCAGTGCCATTATCTGACCTTATGGTCTTAATTTTTGCACTAAACTGAGTTTCAATGTAAGAGAAAAAATCCTTTATTAAGCCAGGGACCTGATCTTTATTTTGGAACAATATAGTCCAAGTGTTTCTTGAATAGTCATCCAAAATTGTTAAAAAATAAGATGCACCAGATAATGATTTAATCTTGTAAGGTCCCCAAATATCCATATGCACTAATTCAAAACAAATTGATGCTCTCTTTGAACTAGTAGGAAAGGGAAGTCTATGATGTTTAGCAAAAACACAAGTTTCACAATTAAAATTCTCATTTATTACATGCTTGAAATTGTCCAGATACTTGAGTCTTTGTATAGCCATATGACCAAGTCTATTATGAATCAAAGCTAAAGACTCGGATGCAGCATTACATTGTCTAGATAAAGCTTTATGTAAAACAGACTGAACTTTATTAACTAATACAGCCTTTTGAGAATAAAACTGAGAAGTGTTATAGAACCTATAAAGATCACCATTCCTTCTTCCTTTGGCTGTTACAGTCTTATTTGAAAGGTCCTGGAACAGACAGTCATGTGAAGTAAACACAACAGAAAGATTATTATGATCAATCAGTCTACTGACAGACATTAAATTCTGTTTAAAATCTGGTATGTAAAACACATTAAGCAATTTAAGTCTGTCTGTTAACATAACATTACCAATTTTAAACACTAATTTCACTGTTCCATCAGGTAATCCTACTTTGATAGGTTTAATAAGAACCTTGACATCAGATAATAAAGACAAACTAAAAGTCATATGATCTGATGCTCCTGTATCTATAATCCAATCAGATATCAACATGTTTTTATTTGCAGTAAAAGCATGAGAATCAGATTTCATACCTGCAAACTGTGATGAAGAAGAAAGATTATTAGAAGAAGTATTGGGCTGATGATCAGTCATTCTCTGTAAGACTTGATCAACAACATAAGTGATTATTCCATCCAGTATATCAGGTGAAATCTGATTCTTATCAGCAGCTGCAACATTTTTCTGTGATTCAGCCACATTAGCATAAACTTGATCATCCAAGGGTGAATCATAAGTCACTGTATCTGCATTATTTGCGGTTGTTTTGTGCTGGTTACCCTTGGGTCCTGAAACAGCTGCTTTTCTCTTTCCCTTGTTTTTGTCTGTTGGATACCCTTTAATAGAATAACAATGGTCTGGATTATGACCAGTCTTTGAACAATGAGGACATTTATTCAGATTAAAACAGGTCTCTCTTGTGTGACCTTTTCTTTCACAGAAATCACAAAACTTGATTGTGGATGAACCAGCTTCATCAGTTCTTGGATTAGTATTGAGCTTTTTTGAATCAGCCTGTCTGAAAGAAGCATATGTTGTAGCCTCAGAAAGAGTAGAGGCCACATCTGTGATTTGTTTTTGCCTTTCAATTTTCTGAAGAAGTCCTAACGCCCTGTTAATAGTTGGCAGTGGTTCCATTGAGAGAATCTGTGTTCGAACCCCTTCATAACCCCAATTCAAACCCATCAGAAACTGGATCAGCTTTGCTGTATTTTCTCTTTCAATCAACTTTTTCCACAAAGAACAGATACATGTATCCATTTTTCCACAAGAACACAAGGGTAAAGGGTTCAAACCATCCAAAGTTTCCCATAAATTTTTCATTTTGCTGTAATAATCCACCAGTGAACTGTTGTCTTGAACAACACCATCAAGTTCCTTCTGTAACTGGTAGATTTCTAAAACGTTGGCTTGACCATAACGCTCCATTAATTCTGACCATAATTCTTTAGAAGATTTGACATACTTCAAATTTTCACGCAGAGGTTTAGCAAGACTGTTAAGAATCCATCGCATGACCATTAAGTCACAGCGAATCCATTGATGATGTTTCTTGTCAGTTTTAGGAGGAATCTGACAAGACCCATCAACAAATCCATCTTTATTCTTGGATGCTAATGACATGTAAACATCCCTTTTCCAGCTTAAAAAATCATGCCTATCAAACAAGTATGTGGCCAATTGAGAAGTAGGTTGGTCTGATGAAGACAGAAACAACGGATCATCATAGTAATCATAAGATTGTTGAGAAGATTCATCACCAGAATTAGGCATGATGAAAAGTAGAAGAAATTAACAGAGTATGCGGAAGCGATTTGAATTAGAAAAGAAGAAGAATTCTTTAAAGAATAAGAATTTATTTTGAAGAAACAATCCCAGAATCTATGTACTGTCGATTGATACCATGTTGAATATTAGAATTGTAGATGTGTAATATTAGAGAGAGTAATATTGTAAGAATGTTTGTAAATTGTATTTCATAGAGTTATAATTTGTGTTACAGCATCATTGAGTATTTATAGGAATAGTTGTATAAGCTAACAACCTTATAACAACTTATAACAACTTCCTAACTAACTATTTATACATATTATCAATAATTAGATTTGTATTAGATGTACGATTCTCATATACATCTGGATGTATAATCATATTAACCATATGTGAGAGTTTAACCAGTGCACACCAAAAATAGCGTTTGTGTGTTCCCTCGTCACACACTAAAAAAAGCATGAAAAGGGTAATTAAGCCAACTTTATATTGACGTTCAAAATTTCATCTAATAATAATCTAATGGTCCGGATTTTATAACGAATCGATAAAAGGAAAAGCAACAAAAAGAGAATCCTTTAGATAGAAAATAAAGAGGATCTAAATTACCTGTTCCTTATAATTAATAAAGTGAAATTGTTAATAAAGAAGTATTATACTCCCACCGTTGAGGTTAATAGTTTACAATTGTGTTTTTTTTTTTTTTTTTGACAGAGTTGAAAAGATTACTAACTCAAGCTATGGAAATAGCTAAAGTTGGAGTAATCCTAATACTATTACATTGAACATTATCTAATAATAAAACAAACCATAAAACTACTAAGACAATCATCATCTCGTAGTAAAAGAGACGACTAAAGACAAGCTGGTAGATGATGTAGATAGGCCACGGGCAACTTCGTCCAAATTATCAGCAATACTAAGAACTTCCATGAGCCAAAGAGACGAGCTAGGTGCACTTACGCCACAAGTGCGTAGAAATAAAGGGGGAAGAACGAGCTGAAAAAGCTTGTCTTCAGTGGAGAGGGATCTCCTACACCGTGGTGGTCGACCGCAACAGTCCAAAGACCAACGACCCAAGAAAGTCAGTAAAATGATAGAAAAGGCCAGAAATCTCCTCCCGACCAACCTTCCACCAATTATTACCAACATCGCCTTTGTAGGACACATAAGAAACAAAAGACAAACAAAAAACATGGTCTCTGTAAAGAGATTTATTAAAACAAAAGATATTATAGTACTAAAGGTCATAAGTTAACAACGGAGATGAAACCATCGCCTCCGACCCAAACCAATATCACAACCAACACCCCAAGAGTTGACCCGGGGCACTCCTCAATGACCCCTCACAAACTAGACAAGAAACCACACTTCGACCGATCAACCAAAACAAGAGTCTCGACAACATAAAACCAAAGACATACACAAACAAGAGCACCCACATATCAAACCTCCCAAAGAAACAGACCGTAATTGACTCTGAAAACAAAGACACACATGCATGCAACCCAAAAACCGGGAGTAGACAACCAAACAAAAAAACCATCCAGCGGATTACAGACACCTACCAACCAGAACCGTTTCACCAGACAATACCTCCCAGGACCACCAACATACAAACAACCAGACGAACACGTAGGAAACGAGACCGATAGGTGGGGGAAATGGGGGGGATCACCTATCGGACACAAAACCCGACCTCGTAAGACAGTAACGATAGAATGAGCTATACTCATTGACACGACTACAGACAAAACCAGGGGTGGGGGAAGTGGGGGGATCACCCCTGGGAAGATAAAAACAACAACGGTGACAGGACAAGGTACTGGAGGGACGACGACTAAAGTAAGGATCAAAATCCAGCAAAATGGAAAATCAAATACACATGAAGCCTTTTGCTCTGATGTGTAGGAAGAACATACTCCCAAAGATTGCATGCAAGGAGACCACCAAGATTTTTAGTTTTACTAACAAACCCCCTGACGGACTGAGATTGACTGCCTGCAACTTTTACTTTATAAAAGCTGAATGTCTTACAGGAAGGACTACCACTTCGAGCCAAGGGCCTTTTCTTGTCTGCATGCTCGGCTACTTACATGCAAACAATTACAGCTCCGCTCCCCGATCGGCTGAAGAATCTCAGCCCGGCTCACGCTTCAAATTCAGACGGAGAGAAATGGGAGACAAGAAAGGAGAGCTCCGATCGTCTTATACAAAACCAACAACCACCAAAAGGATCAGCGCCGACACAATCGTCACAGATGACGATCGAAAACAGAACCAAAGCGAAACCAACGAAAAGGAAAGATCGATCTTAGTGAAGAGACGATTAATAAAACAAACAGACGGTAAGAGAAGGAGTGCATTTTCCGCCGGAGTTGGGCCAAGGAAAGACCCAAACTCCGGCGAAAGAGACAGCGGCTACAAGGGATGAGGGAGTGATCGGTGAGGGAGAGACAGCGGCTACAAGGGTAATTTATTTGGGTTTTGTAGAGAGAGAAAGAGGAGAGATGGGAGAGCGTTTTTTTACACACTTAATAGTTTACAATTGTGTTATACACAATTATTAAAGTAAGAAGATGGAAATGAGTACATTTAAAAAATACTCCCTCCGTCCCGGTCATTTGTTATCTATTTCTTTAAATGGGTGTATCAATGAATTGTTATCTATTTCTAAATAGGGTAAGTTGGGGCAAGTGGGTCAAGTGTTCTTTATTTAATTATTGTGCAAGTGAGTCTTTTGTTCTTTATTTAATGTTACTTTTGTGTACCTTTCAATCTTTCCTTGGTCTTTGTGTAGAACACTATAGATAACAAATGACCGGGACGGGGGGAGTATAATGGTATTCGCTCACATGGGTTGGTTTATTTATTAGAAAAAAAAAAGTGTAAACTAACGGATATACCTTAAATAAAAAAAGTGTAAATTATTGACCGAAACAAATATAGTAATCAATACAATAAAATTGTTAATAAAATGTGCAGTATCATAAATCCGATTCATTTAGCTCGGTTATAAATAGATAATTACAACATATTTTCCAAAATTTAAAAGAATTATAACTCGCTAACTCCATCATACAATTAAATTTAACGTGAATTCGACCCATATTCGAGCCACGGATACAAGTTGCCCGAGTGGTAACCGGTAGCGCGTCAAAGTGGAGAGTCAAAGCTACGTGAACGCGCCAACGTGGCATTCCATTACCTCAATATGAAGCTCACTGAGTAGATCGCGTTTATGTCACGTGATTGACACTTGCATTTCCCTGATTGTTAAGCTCACTACTTTATTTTATTTAATTTTTAAAAAAAAAAATTGTCATACGTCTAGAACATACGTCTTGCTGTTTCACTACTCACGTCGGCTATATTGTCATGTTCTACTTGCTTTTCCTTTAATCATTTTTACATCATGATAATTATATTTATTACTCCCTCAGGAGTATTTTGTTTCCCTTTGAGTTGGGCACGTGGATTAAGGTAGGTAATAAAATAAGTGTAAAAAATTGGGTGAGGTTTGGTGTTAGCAGAGAGATGAATAATTAGTAATTAAATAAGAAATTGTGGGCCACAAACATTAAAAAATGAATAAAATAAAAGTAAAAGAGTTGCGTGGGGTTTGATAATAAGAGAGAGAAATTAATAAAATAAGAATACAAGTTTTCAAAATAGGAAGGGGAAGAAAACCTGAATAATCCGTTTTAGGAAATAAGGAAGAAAATATGGAATAGGAGGGAGTAGTATATTATTTTAGTGATGTCAAAATCGATAAACAAGGTTAAATTCAGTGTAATTGTTACATTTTTTTTATAATAATGTTTAGATTTTTGAACGACAAGTTTTTCATATTAAAAAAATTTAACAATAAAAATGTATACTTTTTGAAAAGTGGTAGAGTTTTAAATAATAATTTTTTCTATGTGGAACGTGGATACGTCACTAAGGACACTAACTCACTGTATTGTTTAAAAGACAATACATTATTACTTAGAAAACTTTACTTTTAAAAATCGTGATCTCTAATATATGAAATATAAATTAAGTACATGACGACGCGAACATGTATTCTAAAGTGTAGACGTATCAAGTACCAAGTACGAAGTAGTTAACCGAAAGATACTCACAAATTTGGGTTGTTATTGATGGACAAACTCAAAGTTATTCAACTCAACCATTCATCAAATGAAGCAACTAACTGTGGACAACATTGCTTCGACCCTCATCATGTTTAACACACCCCGACTGGCTACTGTGACTCTACCTGACCCTATCTCTGGGCCAGGTTAACGGTGAAACTTTCTCGACTCAGCCTATGCCAATCCTAACTTGGCCATGTCCTAACCATAATTTCTATTGCATATCTTGTTAGTTTTGATTAAATCTAACAGACAGGTTAGATGGGTCGAGTTCGGGTATGATTAGTTATTGCCAAATCATTTCGAATTTGCAAGAATTCGAGCCATTGTGGGTTTATTCACATCGACTTATTTCGTATTTCTAAGAATTGAGGATATTTCACGTTGGTTCTTATTAAGTTATTTAGAAAAATAGTCAGTACGTAACAATAACACATGCGGGTCAAGTCATATGGAGCGAATCCACTCAAATCATGGGTTAAGCTCCAATGTCAAATCAAGCTATTTGTGTCAGGTCATTTAAATTAGGTCAATTTTACAACATTTAGTTTCTACAAATGCCAAAATTCGATTGATCTAGAGGTGAACAAAAAGTGGTTCGGGCCGGCAAACTTGACCGACCCGAACCTGTCCAAACCAGATACATACTGGTCTAGTCCGTTCCCGTCCACATAAAAATATAAAATTCATTTTACCTGGTAAAGTACCGATTCGGTCTAAACCCATAAAAAATCAGACCTAAAGGGTTCCGGTCCGAATTCCCTCCCAACCGGTCTGGTCCCCGGTCTTAGGGTTGGTGACTATCCGGTCCATGAGTTTATCCGACCCAGTCCGGTTCGTTCCAATTTTAGACCTTTGTACAGCCCAACCCTACCTAACCCAACCCAATCCAACCCGAGCTAACCCGACCCGTATACATAACTCCCACAATTCCAGAATTCCACCCACCCAAGCGTGCGGGTGCCAGGTAATAAGGTAAGTTACATAAAAAGAGGCGCGTAGTCAAGTAACGCCAACGTGTGGTCGGAACTCGTAACTCGAAACAAAGAATCTTCTCCGTTACTCTCCAGAAAGCCAGTTAAAATAGTACCGTTTCAGTAGATGTCCCCCGTTTTCCGTCACATTTTCCGTCACCGTTTAAACAAACACATACGTCCTTTTCCGTCGTACATTTATTCTTCGTCAAACATACCCGCTTTCCATCCGTTTCTTCACTTCTAAGTTCTAACTTCAAACTTATATATATATCTCAACACTTTGCTTACTTTTTTCTTGTTTTAAATAAATTAATTAAATTAAGTAAATCTCCTTCATTCTTTCATTACTTTACCAATTCTAATCCACTCGTGTTCATAATTATAATTATAATTAATAAAAAAACAAACCCATTAATTACTTTGTTACATATACATAATTTTATTCATACCCATCAAACCAATTTTGACCTCTCTAATTCAATTTCAGGTACACTTTTCTCTCTTTTTGTTTGGTTTTTGAGTTAATTTTATTGTTTTTTTGATTCTAAATGTTTAATTTTTTGGTGTGAAAATGTTGTAATTTGATGTTAATTTGAATGTTTGTTGCAATTGTTACTTCACAAATTCTCATTTGTGACTGCGTATCACAAAATACTCATAAGAGGTGAGTGAAAAGCACACGAAGGTTACCCCACCTTTGTCCTCTCTCTTTTTGTGAGAGGTCACAAGCTTGTGACGGGATTAGCCCGTCACAAGCAAGACTTGCCGTTGTTACTTATGTTTCAAAGATTGTTGTTTTGGTGGTAGTAGCGAGTCGGGATTTATAATTAGGTGTGAATTACTAATAGAGTAGGATAATCTTAAAAAAATATTGTATTTGTCGCGGTCATTTGTTAATCAAAGGTAAATAAACGAAGGAAGCGAATTAGTAATAATAGAGTAGGGTAATCTTAAAAAATAGTGTATTTGTCGCGTTCATTCGTTAATCAAAGGTAAATAAATGAATGAAACGGAGCGAGCATTTCAAAAAATTTAACTAAAGATCTCGGATTTTCTATAATTTTAGCGAGGGCGGTCGCCCTGCTAGGCTGCTCCGTCACAAACCGTAAACGGATAGTGCCTTCACGTATTATCCGTCACACGCAAAACTCTTTGAAATTTACCTTGAGCAAAACCCTGGCTTACCCTGCATATTAGTGTTTTATTAAGACTGATTAATCAATTGAACCGTCATAACTCGTAAAGACGACATCTTTCCACGCTATGTGAGTATGTGTTTATTTTACTGCTATTTATACCGACTACTCCTTCCGTCTCAATCATTTTTTACCTTTTTATTCTTTGGGGAGGGGTAGTTTAATCAAAGATTTTTTACTTTTTTATTCTTTGGGGAGGGGTAGTTTAATCAAAGGTAAACAAATGATTGAGACGAGATGAGTATGCTGTAAGCGGTGATTTGGGGGGTGGGGGGGAAGGGATCTGTTTTTTGGGATTTGGGAGGTTTTGAAAGATAAATCGTCCCAAGGCGGTGTCTGAGGGTTGGAATTAATAGGAATATTAATAATAGTTGGGCCTCAACTATCACCTTAAAGTTTTGGTTGGGATGGGTTATCTATCATGGTATCAGAGTCATATTTGAGCGTAATAGGAATATTAATACCTTAAGGGTTTGGTTGAGATGGTTCATCTATCAGGAATAACTAATGAGGGGGGTTGGTAGCGGACTAGCGATGGTCCCAAATATTGAAAATTTTGATCTTTCAAAGTTAAAATTTCCGATTTTAAGTTACTATATTGCGTTACTAATTCGCTTCTCATAAATTTTTGGTCAAAGTTTTAGCACCCCAAATTTCAAATCCTGACTCCGTTGGTGGACCATGGTGATTACTGATTAGGTGTTGTATTAATGGTTGTGACTCGTGACTCGTGAGTATATGTCAGAGTTGCTCATTTTTCCGTCTACAATGATACTAGTATTGCTATTTTCGCTCTAAAATGGCATTTGTTCCGTTTACAATAATACTAATGTCGTTGTTTATGCAGGTTGTCATTGAAGCTAACGCGAGATAAGAATCCAGAGTCACTCTGCTTATCGGTGTGTAGCTGATGGACTCACACCAAGTCTATAAATACGGTTTTCCCGGTGCAAATTCAACATACATTTCTTCTCAATATACTCCTTCATCGCTTCCAAATAAGATGTTTGGACCATTAAAGTTCAACTTTAGAGATTCGCCAATATCACCCTTCTCGACTCACTTTGATTGTGATACCCTCATGACATTGAGTGATGTCAAAGAGCATCACAGCTCGACTGATTCACTCTCAGTAAAAAGCCCGTCTTGCAATTCAAGCCCGTCTACTGATTCTCCTCAAGGTCCCGCTGTAGGTTCCACTGACGGGAATTTCTATTGTAGAACTGCAGACTATGGGGTAGTCAGCATGAAACATGCCTTGCAGGAGCTCGAGACTGAACTTATGTGCGATGAAAGCAACCCACCGCGTTCCTGGAGCAGGGATGCGCAGGTGTCGCCAGTCGTTAGGTTAAAAGTTGAAGTGCAAAGCGAGAAACGGCACAAGGCAATGGAAGGACTCCCATACGGGAATTTGAAAGATTTACTGATTGAATGTGCGAGGGCGCTATCAGAGAATAGAGTAGACGATTTCGAGAAATTAGTCGAAGAGGCTAGAAAAAAGGTCTCAATCTCGGGAGACCCGATACAACGACTTGGTGCGTATATGATTGAAGGACTTGTAGCGAGAAAGGAGGCTTCGGGAAGTAACATTTATCACGCTCTTAGGTGCAAAGAGCCGCTCGGGAAAGACTTGCTTTCTTACATGCACATTCTGTATGAAATATGCCCGTACCTCAAGTTCGGGTACATGGCGGCAAATGGAGCTATAGCAGAAGCTTGTCGAAACGAAGATAGGATACATATAGTAGATTTTCAGATTGCACAGGGAACACAATGGTTGACTCTTCTGCAAGCGTTGGCTCAACGACCCGGTGGGGCCCCGTATGTCCGAATAACCGGGATTGATGATCCTATGTCGAAGTATGCTCGGGGTGATAGCTTGGAGGCGGTTGGTAAGCGTTTACAGGCGCTGTCTGAGAAATGCAAGATACCCATTGAATTTCACGCAGTGCCCGTTTTTGCTGCTGATATTACTCGGGAAATGCTGGATGTTAGGCCCGGGGAAGCGCTAGCAGTGAATTTCCCGTTGCAACTCCACCACACTCCGGACGAGAGCGTTGATGTGAACAACCCGAGGGACGACCTCCTAAGAATGGTGAGATCACTCAACCCGAAGGTGACTACTTTGGTAGAGCAAGAGTCAAATACCAATACTACCCCTTTTGTCACACGGTTCATTGAAGCACTGGAATACTACACAGCGATGTTTGAGTCGATCGATGTGACCTTGGCGAGGGATAGGAAGGAGCGGATTAACGTCGAGCAGCATTGCTTGGCTAAAGACATTGTTAATGTCATTGCATGTGAGGGAAAGGAGCGAGTCGAGCGTCATGAGCTTCTCGGGAAGTGGAAGTCAAGGTTGACTATGGCGGGTTTTCAACAATTCCCTTTGAGCTCTTACGTTAACTCGGTCATAAGCGGTTTACTCAGGTGCTACTCTGAACACTATACGTTGGTCGAGAAGGATGGTGCTATGCTTCTCGGGTGGAAAAACAGAATGTTGATCTCAGCCTCGGCATGGCATTGATTATATACACGGTATCACCGTGTCCGTGTGAGATCTGACCCGTTAATCCTATAGTTAACGGGGAATATCGACTGAATCAAAGAAGTAGTCGTAGTTATATAAAGACGCGGTACTCTAACCAGGAAAGCTGGCCGAGGTTAGTCTGTTCTTTTTCAGATTGTTGTATGTTTCTTAGACATGTTACATGTATGATAGAAATCTAGTTGTAATCTGTTTATGTTTCAACTGCACATCACAAAGAAACCGTATTCTCCATATTCGTAACTCGCACTCAAACACGCCTTACCGCCCACTCTATTTCCGATACAAGCCGCCCACAGCCGCTGTCCGCAGGCCATGCCAACCCGAGCCCAATGACTAACAAGTACTTCAAAGTCTTCAATTTCAACTGCGGGGTGTACCAGTACCACCTTCTCACATATACATTGTCGTTCCTATACATTTCTCGCTGTTGTGCGCGGGTCTACATATGCATATGAGAGGGTGGTCTGAAAACCAGTATCATCCGATGAAGCATGTTATTATCCGTAATTGTGACGAACGTTAGAATTTTTTGCATTTTCGTTAGAATTTTTTGCATTTTGGCCATGGGTCTTAGACTTGCGCGGATTACGCCTTTTGGATTGAACAAAATTCCAATTTTCGGTGTCGAAAATATAGATTTGGATCTAACTTTCACAAGCAAAAGCAAATTATTGCATATGAGAGGGTGGTCTGAAACCCAGTATCATCTGATGGAGCCTATTACTATCTGTAATTGTGATGGATGTTAGAATTTGCATTTTGGCCACCGGTCTTACACTTGCGCGAATTACGCCTTTTGGATTGAACAAAACCCAAAATTCCGGTGCCGAAAATATAGATTCGAATCTAACTTTCAAAAGCAAAAGCAAATTATTGCATCTGAGAGGGTGATCTGAAAACCCAGTATCATCGGTAATTGTGATGAACATTGAATTTTCATTTTGGCCACCGGTCTTATACTTGCGCGAATTAAGCCTTTTGGATTGAACAAAACTCAAAATTCCGGCCCCAAAAATATAGATTCGAATCTAACTATCACAAGGAAAAGCAAATGATATCTCTTTTCATGTTTCAATCACTTTCAACTTTATAACCTAACACACCATCTCCAGATTCATCCAGAGGAGAAAAGGCATCACCATGTCTTTGTCACACAAGTGAGAAATCTTTTCCAATATTTTCCCATGCATTACAAATAAAGCACAACAATTTATCTACCAAAATACACACACAAGTTGCCAGCTTTCGCCTCGACGACACTATTCATCATACGATCATACGAAGTACATTTTTTCTTAGACCGGAAAGACCCGAGTCATAGAATACACGACTTCAAATTAGGCCGAAACAATTGTGCCTTGCACTCGGTGGTGTTGTCTTTTTACCCGCGACTTCAAAACATGAAGGGTGCTGCCGAGAATGTTGGAATGGCCATTGGAATCGGATCATGACTGTCAAAATATGAATGCAAACACGATCAGTAAACCAAAGATGTCTTAGTTTCGCGATTAAGATAAATATATCTTGAATAATAGATTTCTAGTTCGATTCTCTATTCCGCTTTTTTATATTTTCCTCGAAATGGGACAAAACATTGCTACCTAACCAGGATCACAAAGTTTGTAGTGAACTTAACTGCTCTGCTTGACTAAACAGAGTAAAAGGATGACCTAATTTTTACCTAAAATCCCACCCAATTTTTTTTATTATGACCATGATGATTGAGATTAAATGAACAGCAAGTCTCTTGAGATCGCCTCTCAATAAGCTTATTAAGAGATTATTGTATAAATATAAGAAAAAATGGTACTAAAAGTAATAAAATGGGTACAAATAATGATTTAACATAAAATGAGTACATTTATTATGTAAATAAGTACGAAACTATTATAGTACGATCAATGACAAAAGCGTCATGAAATACACATAAAGAGGTACAAAAGAAATTGTTTCTCAATAAATTATTTATTGAAAGATCTCAATAATTTATTGAAAGACCGTCTTTCTCAAGTTTAGTGTTAAATGAATTGACAAGTTGATTAAATCATTTTTTTTTCATACGATTTGACAAAAAAACTCATACGAAAAACGTTTGATTCCTTAAGTTTGAAATTGGCTTTCAGACGTTTTTCTGGATTTAATTTCAATTCGTTTCAGTGTTGTTTAGGTCGATTCATTTCATTTCAGTTCAGTTAAGATCGGTTTAATTTAGTTCAATTTTTTTTATTATTTATAAGTTCAATTCAGTCAATTTCACTCCTAAAAAGACCGTGCCAAATCCGCTAATTTTTTTTTGCTTAAAATTGATGAAACTTGTAATTGATGAGACCCCGTAAGAGTCAAGATCAGGATTAAATCACAATTAAGGACATTTTGTGGTGCTACGTAAGAGGATAAGAATTACATCAAGTATCCGATGGTCTTTCTCGTAACGATCACAAATTATGACGATTTAAAATATAACCATTTAAAAAGAAAAAAAAAAAACACTCATTAAATGTTACCTATTAAATTACACAAATTATAGTCATATTTTCTCATTGAAATGATTACATTTGAATTTGTCACAATTTATGACGAAAGAAATCCGTTAGAAATGAGAATTTGCGATCCAACATTGACCTAACTAAAATCCTATTTGATTTAATTTGATTCGTGTTAGTGGAATAATGATTCTATTTGGTCAGTTATACGATAAATAAGAGTACGCCTATTATAAAAGAAAATGATAAATACAATTTTTAATCGAGATATAATTATAAAAGCGAATATCAAATTTAAATCAATTTAAGTTAGGATTAATAATGACAAAAATACAAAAATATTAAAACATATACTAAAAAAAGTAGTTTTTCAATAACTTAGTATGAGATCGTATTGAATACAAATTTGACTGATCATTTTCTATTTCTTTCTATATATTTCAAACAAATTAAACTAATTTAGAACAAAATAGAATTTTTAAAGTTTAGGCATTAAATTTAAAAAACTTTATATGATCTTTTGCACAATTTCAGCCTAACAATAATTAGAAATAAATCATACATTACCGTAAAGGCGTAAACTCATTTTAAATACACAAAAAACTTTAAAAACGGTTTTTCAATACATGATAATAAAAGAAAATTATTTTATTCATATTTTTCATGTTACATCTGTCGCTACTGTTTTAAATGGAGTATTAGTTTTAAACCTGCGCAAAAAATTGCACGGGTCATATATGAACATATGTTATTATTATAAGAGATATAAATGATTAATGTTAAATATCATGACAATATAAATAGTATACCGCTCGAGATTTGACGTACAAATAATTTAATTATTAATAACTACCATTCGATGCAAACTATGCTACAAATACTTGAAATTCTATTGAAACTACGTTCGATGTCATATTAGCTGTAAACTTGTTATTGTTGCAAATCAATTTTCTAACTACTCATATTAGAAGTGTATATTATTTTAACAAATATTACTTTCATTTTTCTTCGACTTTCCTATTTTATTGGGAGTTGCTTATGAGTCTAATACCTATGAAAGTACATTTTACAACTCATTATAAATAGAAGGTAAACATATGTAATATATGGAAATTAATTATCTCCAAAATTTATTTGTCCATATTTAATAAAATCATTTTACAAAATCGAGTGGAACAAAAACATGAGCCAAGTTAGTGGTGGGCCAATTTCAAAAAATGATTTTTTTTCCTTTTAAATTAAACAACCAATCATAACTCTCTAAATTCTATCCCTTTTATAGTAAAGGGATTTAACTAGGGAATAGTATAGAATTATCTTACCTATAAATTCATAGGAGCGAGAACTCGACCCGACTAAACTCATTTTAAATACACAAAAACTTTAAAAAATGTTTTTTCAATACGTGATAATAAAAGAAAATTATTTTATTCATATTTTTCATGTTATATCCGTCGCTACTGTTTTAAATATTTAAGTAGGAGTAGTATAGAATAATCCTACGTAAAGTCATAGGAGCGAGAACTCGACCCGACTAAACTAGTTTTTTATACACAAAAACTATAAAAAAACGGTTTTTCAATTCGTGATTATAAAAGAAAATAATTTTATTTTTATTTTTCATGTTATAACTGTCGCTAATGTTTTAAATATTTAACAAGAATAATCATACCTAAATTCATAGGAGCGAGAACTCGACCCGACCCGACCCAACGACCCAACACATCGCTTAACATTCCGCTGAGACGACGACGGCTGTTTCGTCGTCGCCACAGTCGAACAACAATGGACTTTGTCCACGGTCTTTCTCGGTGTGGCGGCGACAGGGTTATCTTCAGCAATGACAAAAAGTGACGGCTGCCAATCCACCGACGAACCCCTCGTCACGGTTCTTTTCCGGCGACGGCCACTCACCGTCGTCGATGTCTTAACCAGCGACCTCGTCTCATCCTCCGTTGCTCTAGACAACGGAGGATGAGACGAGGGCGCCTCATTGTTATCGTTACATGGGGAGCTCATCATACAACATGTCACGTAGTCGAAAATAAATCTCATTTTTATTGTTTTTTTCCGCTCTTTTTAATTTTAATTTTCCTTGTCTTCGACAGAGGAAAATAACTATAATAATAAAAAGAAAACGTAGATGAAAAAGGAAACGATAATTGTTTAATTATCGAGTTATTTATTTGAAGAATTTGTAGGGTTGCCATTGGTGAAGGTTGATCATTTTTTTTGTTGAATTGAGGATGTTTTTATTTGGGATTTAGTAAGGAGGAGGGTAGTAGTTGTTTGTTAGAGGGGTTGGGTGTGTTGCTTTAAATAGAGTTTTTTTTTTTGTGAAGTTGTTTAAGTTTGGGTCCACATTAGGTAATCCTCTCAATATTGTATGTTCTCATTTTTACGATCACAAAATCCCGTTTAAGACAGTATTATCCGTCTTAAGTTTGAGACGAATTAAGTAACAAACCAGTTATATGATGTAACGTGATGAAAGGCTCCCGTATCTATAATTCAATTATACTATGGCATAGTGCTGAGACGATCAATAGACGAGGATTGAGGGAGGAGCAGGCCGGTAAGCAGGACATTGGCACGGGTTGGAGGTCATCCCCACCAGTCCGGGAACTTCTGGGACTTAATAAAACAGTTCTTATTTATGTAAGTGGTAGATAACTTGGCCTATTTTAGTTTTAAAGCGGATATAATTGTCTTAAAAGAGACTTACGTCCTGTTCTTTTCGGCTGAAACGAGCTGAATTGAATTAATTGGAGTAAAGTTTAATTGGACTAAATTGAGTGGAACTGAGATGAAGTGAGTTTAGGTTTTGTGAAGAGGTTAACTAAACATTATTGATTGACGTAATAAAACCTAACGGAATACAACCAAGGAATGAAAATTAAAAGGAGCTGAAATTAAGTCAGAAAGAACAGGATCTTATTTTCTGAAGATATGAGTCGCGACAACAAAAATTGAAGATTAGGGGAGATTATAAGATGATTTTATAGACAATAACTTTTTTTATAAGAGGGCCGAGTCTTATAAAATGTTGTTTAATACTCCGTATAAGATAATACTTATATTTATTCAGTTTTATGTTTTATTTGTACAACTTGATAAGGGGTATTTTATATTGATCTGACGAGTATGACAAAGACCGATATATTAAAGTATGTTAGTTGTAATCATAAAATACTAGGTTATTAAAATAAAATAAAATAAAATAAAAATATTCAATTGTTACTAACTTTTTTTGGTTTAATCATATATTTCTTTAATGCAGAAGCCAACAAAGCTGACATGGCATCTCAGTTTTTTTCACAAGCTGACGTGGCGGTAAATTAGAGACCCTAGAAAATTAAATAAAAAACTAAATAACTAAAACAACAAATGGAATATGGGATATGGAATATTGTTTTCCCTATTTATGAGGAAAGTTCCAAATATTAGGTAGAAATACTTATATAATGTGCTAACTAACCTCTTATAAGTTAATTTTCACCAATCTCTTTAAACTCATAAAACCAATAAATTTTATAAAAAAGATCTAAAGAAAATAATTACAGGTATTTAAAGGCTCCACCAAACAAGAAAAATATAAGTCGGACTAAATTAACCTTGCTCGGATTATACATTAATGTGTGATCGGTATTTACTAGAGTATATTTTTCGTTATAATGTAAGACGAATTGTCACATTAAGGGGATTCACTTTAATAACAAAACTAATTATTGGTTGTTTAATAAAATTGGATTGTTTTAGTATAAGACGATTGCATTTAATACCTGTTGTTTCACTATATGAACATCTTTTGTAAACATAATAAGGAGTCATTTGGTTACATACGGGAACTTCCAATACCTAAAAAGTGTCATATCACATGATTTTACAATTCATGTGAATTAAAAAATGTTGTTTAGTTACATGTAGGCATTGTAATTCCAACTTCCACCATTATGGAGGAATTTGGAATTCATGGGAAGTTCCAATTCATGTGAATTGGAGTAACCAAACAACCTCATCATTTTGCAATTCACATGAATTAAAGTTCCTGTGTTATTTAGTGGGTAACCAAACGACCCCTAAAATTTACGTTTTTAACCCAACTATCCATTTACTACTTTCGTCTCAAAAATTTTTTTACGTTTGCATTTAATATACGAGCTATAATACACAATTTTTATTGTATGACAATTTTACATATTTTAAAAATGGTGCAATGGGTAATTATAGGTGTACTAATTTTATTGTAACTCTTGATCATCCCAATGAACAATAAAATATACAATTGCTGACATATGTGATAAATCATTCGAAATTAATTTAAATGTAAATAATTAGTCTATTTATGTTTAATATTATTAACTACATTTATCTAAAATTCTGGGGCTTCGCCCCTCTTTCGTACCAAAAAAAAAAAAACATTTATCTAAAATTCTAAAAACAGACCCGTGAATTTCACGGGTTACAACCTAATTTGTTATAATTTGATTGATTTTCCAGTAAGTTGGTCATATGTAACAATTTGTGATCAAACGATGACTCATTGACTCGTATGAGTATTTATGGCACATGTATATCTCTTAACATTTTGGAGTACAATTACATTGAATTGCATCATAAGGATTCCAACAAGATTTGCTAATCTCAACGATATCATGATTGTTTTTCGAATGTTCATGTCTAAAGATATACCATTTCTCAAATAAATCGAAAATACAAATTCTAGAAAAAGACAGTCTCACACCGTGAAACGGTATTTTTATAATAAGTTGCTCATTTAATACTAATAAATAAGTTTTTTATATATAATGAGACTGTTTTACGTGTGAGACCGTCTCAGAGAAAACTTACTGAATTGAAAAAAGTGGTGACACTTTAGCAAAGTGTCAAATAAATAATCAATGCTAGGTAGACTTAATTGTCTTTTATCAATTCGTATTAGGAAACTGTCATCAAACACAATTAAGACATAATCTTATGATCTTTTGTAGCATAATTTGGATACACAATGGCACAAAAATGTTATGTTGTCACAAGATTTGGTGACTATAGAAGATTTGTTAGATACACTATACAATGAATGTTAAATTCAACAACGGGTATTTATCATATCCAAATGGAGGAGAAACAGTCCAGAATACAAGCTCAATAAGGTTTAATTTTAAAACTAATTGATAGTAGAGAGAGGTGTAATAGCCCCTTCCTATATATAGGCCCTGTTATTTTCGGTTGAAATGAGCTGAATTGAATTAATTGGAATAGAGCTTAATTGAACTAAATTGAATAAAATGAGGTTAAGTAAATTTAGAAAGTTAATTTTATGAAGAGATTAATTGAACATAATTGATTGAACGTAAATAAACTTAACGGAATATAACCAAGCAAAATTGAGAGGAGTTGAAATTAAGCCAGAAAAAACATGACCATATTGAAATTATCTTCTCTAATTCTTCAATGTGAAATTCTTACATGTGAAACTCATGTGGATTGGGGCTTATTCTCAGCAATGAAGCTCAATTCGAACTAAACACACGCAGAATGACTCTGTTTAAAGATCAACGCGGCTTCTCGCTATCTCAAACAACAACTGAAGCTTCAATAACTAGTCAATGTCCCAGACAGTAAGAAGGTATTCCCACAACATACATTCTAACCGTATTATGCCTATTTGCTTAAATAACTTATCTCTATATGGACAACAATTTAGATTTCAACTCCATTTAAGCAAAAATTCAAGGAGAGACGAATCACTTTATAAGACGGGGGTGATTCCATCCTGAAATCAATTGGTGATACGAGAAGTATCCCACTCGATTATAAACTAGTCTAATCTCTCTTTCTCCTACAATGTAGGATAACCTCACATGTAATTTATATATTTCAACATAGTTATTAGTAATAAATCGTCTTTTACAAACTTTCCGTGGTTCTAAACAAGTCGCGAGAATCTATTTCGGTTCTAGTTTGTAAAATATCCTAAGTATTAATTTTCTGTTCTTGCCTTGTCGGGAAGGCAACTACATAAACTTTGGATGATTGTATTAGTTATGCTATGATTTATTAATGTTTTTATTGGAGGATCACAAATTATGGTTGAGCTTAGGTGACCATATAATCTCTAACGATGTCGTTTTGTCTTGTTGTTTAGATTCTCTATTGAATTGACCAAATAACCTAGGCAATGCACAAAATTGGTTACTAGGCTACTAGCTAGACAACAAGTTTTGTTAAATATTAGCAAAAGAATCTTTTATATATAACAAAAAAAATATGGTTCTTGTAATTTGAGTGTTGACATTTTGTTGTTTATTGTCATGTTGTTGGGAAAAAAGTATGTGCAAAATTGAGAATGAAATTGTAATTAGTTATGATATATAGTCTTGGGTGATATGAGCAAGATGTGAATACAAAATGCATCAAATGTTTCAATCAAATACATAAATAATAATATCATAAAATTGTTGGGAGATCATCGTCGATCTCCCTCGTAATGTAATTAGGATTTATTTTCTAAAAGAAACTAGTGTGATACCCATGCTTTATCACATAGCATTATATATTCAGATGTATATGAGTATCGTATATCTAATATAAATCTAATTGAATTTATATGCAATTTTTGAGCTTTTAACATTTTTTTTTGCACTATAACTTTTTAGTGTTAAAATTAAAATATTTGGGTCTCATATGTATTATTTTTAAGTTTCAATATAATGTTTTGGGTTACAGCTTCTTTTTATAAAGACGTTTAAATTCTTTTCAATAAAGCTCGTAAAATATATGTATAAGCTCAAATTCTTTGTTATAAAGCTCGAAATCTATATTATCAGATTTATACATCTGGTTGTATTATCCTCTGATTGATGTTTTATACCAAAATATAAAAGGAAAATAAAATGAAAGGAGAATCATTATATATATAAAAGAATCTTGGAAAACTGCCTATGTGGCACAATGTGGATTCAGAATTAGGCTAATGCAAGTCTCTCATTCAATCTCACAATTTTAGTTTTTTTAAACCAATCATGTTTAACCGCGTGGGCCATCTTTCCATATCAACAAACTAAAACAAATAAAAAATTTAAATTAATTGAGAACCACATAATTAACCGTGCATAATTAATATAATTGTATTAATTAATTTGGGTAACAATTCTCAAAACCTATTAAAAAACGGTTTTACTCATTGCAGTACCCAAGTCATTGCAATACAAAAAAAAAAAACAATAATAATAGTTTATTTTTCCTACATTTCCATGAGAAAAAAAAGTGTTGTAGTGTGTATGCTGTAATATTAATTCATTCATTCTGTCGTTCAATCTTGCATTGATAATTAAGTCATACTATTTGCCGCTTTCTCATACTTTCATCCTGGTATTTTTTTCTTCTTATTTTTGTTGGGAAATGTGTCCTCAACAATAGTGCGATCACAACAATGATAAAATATCATTGTCATAAATCTTATGAAAAGAATATGCAAGGGACGATCCAATATTGATTTAGTCAACTGACCAACATTAATCGGTAATGATTGGCTGACTAGAGTTTAACATTACTGTCGTATGACGGTGGTGGTCAGTTGATCCCTTTAGGTCACACCTATAGGACTAAGCCCTTAAACGTATATTGATTAATTGTATAGGATACAGATTGATCGATATTCTTAAAACCGTATATTGAGAAATTAGAGGTTGAATCTTAAAGGTAAGATTTATATTTGAAATTGAAATGTGTCAATTGTCAAATGTTAATCGACATTTATGAAATATCGAAATTAGTATAATGAATGGTTCATGGTTATAACAAACGTTGTTAATATATCGTATCGACGATTATTACGATAACCATCTGTTGGGACAGTAATTACGAATTACTAAAATAATTTGTTAAATATGATTTAATTAATTTAGAAATATGATTTATATGATAAATATATTTTAAATTAATACAATTGAATTATGTCACATAGGATGTTACATATTATATACAATTGTACAAATTACAAATTGTAAAATGAAAGTCCATTTTATAAATATATATGGCGTGTGATTGTGATTATTAGAAGAACAAATTTGTTTAAATTATGGTCTTACAATCACAATCATGAGAGTAGTCTTGGACCTATTAATAGGTATGCATGCCTATATTTTCTAGTGTGTGGAGAAAGCAAAGTGAGTCCTCCCTTTTGGAGCATACCTCACGCCACTTTCACTACATACACATCCCAACCCATTATATATATGTATGTTTATCATCACATATAGTGATTATGCCTAAGCTTATTTTCTAGTGTGAGTGAGAAAATAAAATCACAACTTCTAAAATCTATTACTAGATAATATATTTTCTAGTATACTAATATTAGTATTAGTACTCGGTTTTAGCCTAATTCCGTCCTCTAGTATCGGGTTCGGTTATTTGGTCCGTTTAAGGTAGGGTCTTGGTGCCTACCCATTGGAGGCAAGCTTACTTGGTTGCTCTTGGAGGATCGTCCTTAGCATATTTCGGACCGGTTGTAAGAATACGATTCTCACTATTTCCGCTTTTATTTTGCATGCATAAGATTAAAACGTTTAAACTATATTAATATGAGATTAATGAGTATATTAGCATGTCTAATAACAAGTAATTAGCTAGTTTGACTACCTAGTGAAACCAACAATTGGTATCAGAGCCATAAGGTTGTTTGCATGCAACTCGTTTTTATACGTTTTTGCGAGAAAATGTGATTTTAATTAAAAACGAAAATGAGTAGTACATATAGGATATGCACGAAAATGTTAATGCATGTATATTTCTGGTCTTAAAATAGTTTTAAGTCATTTTGATGATTTATGGAATAATATTGTTCATTATTGTAATTAATTTGATTAATTTATGCTTAAATCGGTTTAATATATGGATATTCGGGAAAAATAGCTAAATAATATTTCTGGCCATGAATTTTAAATATGTTCTCACATGCATTTAACATATTATGAATATATAATTTTCGAAATTATTGAAGGTTTTATGCATGGTTTATGATTTTTAATGGTTAAATAGTCATAAAATGAGTTAAATATGGGAAAAATAGTTATATTATGAATTTAACTATAAAAATTTTGGTACATGTCACATGCAATATTTAAAACATATGATGAATTTTCCAGAAATTTTTCGTTAATATTGCATGAATATTGATTTTTATCGTAAAAATCGTAATATTAGTGACATATTTTAGCTTAAATAGTTTAAGTTCGAATTTGACCATAAAAATTTAATATAGTGTCACATATATTATTTCTAGCATGCATGTGAATTTTGAGCTTTAAATCTCGAATATTGCATGAGAAATGATTTTAATCGGTAAAATCGCGTAATATATGACACGAATTATTAAAAATAGTAAAAGTTGCTTATATGGTCCGAAAAATTCACCCATATTAGTCATATTATGTATGATCATCAACATATTTTTAATTAGTGCCAAAAGTTTCAGAAATATTAATTTTAATTTTAAAAGGTTAAAGTTGAAATTGAGTGTTTAAGGAGTCATAATCATTACTTTTCAGATTTAAATCAGTGTGCATGTGTTTTTCCCTGCATTTTTCAGTCACCTTGAGTGTCTAGGAAGATGTAAAAATTATATTGGTATTTTATTTCATAATTTTTGAAGAAGTTTTGATTTTTCGACTAATATTGCATGCACACGGCAATTTTACGAAATAAATAGTGTATTTCGAAAATATTTAATTTTAAGAATCTGAAATTTTAGAAAATTTTCAGTATGTTCAAAATTTTGAATTTTGAATTTTCGAAATTTTTATGACTCGTTTGATTATTTTAATGCTTTTTCCCGTAAAACCGATTAAAACCGAACAATATTAAAATAAGTTAAGTTAATTTTCGAAATTTGAGTAAGACTAAATTTTGAATCCTAAAATGTGTTAGGAAACTTAACTAAATCATGAATGGTGATTCATAGAGTGATTAGTGATTTTAAAATTGTTTAAATCACGTTATTCCATAAAACCGTGTTATTACGAATAACGATATTTAAAACGTGTTTAAATAGGACGATTTGGCTCAGGTTTTGCATTTTACATAAGCATTGCATATTTAATTATTGTTTATGAATGTCATAATTTATTTACGTAATTTTGAATTATGTAATTTACTTAGTATGGCCTTAGATTTTAATCGATATCTCCCGTAATGTAAGGGTTTATCGATTCGGTTGTAATTTAATGTGATCTCGTATCACTTTATTTTATTGTTTTATTTTATTTTATAATGTATAAAATAGATAGAAAATTTGTAATTATTTGTAATTCCGGAGATCCTTGAAGACGGTGCCATTTCGGAAAGGAGTTCCGACCAAGACGGAGTTGCCTTGGGATGCGTGCCGCGTGTGAAGTTCAAGGGACCAAAGGAGTTGGTTTCCGAATTTGTATTTTACATTTAAATTTTCTATTTTAGGAAAGGCCATACTAGGGTTTATTATTTATGCTTTTAATTTGTGCTTATTTCGCTTGCATGCATAGCCAAATCGTCATCCAAACATCATGCATTTCATCGATTTTATCGACCGTGTCAATCAATTTATCGATAATTCACCGACTTAGTTCACTTAAAGGAGATAGATAATAAATTGACAAGATCTCTTACGTTATTTAAAAATCGAGACATAGCCATACCAAAAAGTAAAGAACCCGCGAAGGATCTTCTTCATAAGGGAGTAGGCTCGGCTAAACCGGGGTGCAAACCTTATTACGTTGGTGAAGTGGGGTAATATGATTACGTTTTTCTTGAAATTTGGTCGATCTCGACGAAGGTATTCGAGCCACCGTAGTGGTAATAAGTTCGGGCTAAGATAAGAATTAGAGTAATTTTATCGACCGAGAGTTCTAAAAGTAGAATCGATTAAAGAGTTAATCTACCGAGTCACATTAATGAGGGATGTATCGGCTAAACCGTGCCCAAGTTAGTGTGTATTTGGGTCTCGGGATCATTTACTTAATTGGGTAAGAGATCATTAAGTAGATGCTTAACTTGTTTAAAATTTACAAGTTTAATTATTAAAACGATAATTGTGTTTTAATTCCTTAATTTTTATTGTAGTTCATTTTTTCGACTTTCAATCAATGGCAAATAACGCTCCACCACTCCCACATCACGTTTCATGGCTTCGGTCTTTTATGGATCGTTGCAAGCTTGAGAAGCATGGCGCCAATTTTAAAGATTGGGACGCCCAATTGGTGTTGGCCGCGGAAGCCGACGATAAGACTCGTTATCTTACCACTGCCGCTCCTCCCACTCCCGGTGCTCGTTCATCGGAAGCGACTCGTGAGGCCTATGAGGCCTACATGAAGGAGTCGCACGCTTTGAAGAACGTGCTTATATTTTCGATGGAGCCGGATCTCCAAAGAAGAATGATTAAGCTAGCCACGGCTAATGAGATATACACTAGAGTTGCGAACATGTTTTCACAAGCTCCTAGGGTAATCCAATATGAGGCGGCCTCCGCCTTCTTCGATTTGACCTTAAAGGAAGGTCAAAAGATTAGTCCTCATGTGCTCAAAATGGTTGAGCTAGCCGAAACCTTGAAGTTGCAAGGGGTGAATGTTCCCGACTCGCTTATTATTGACAAAATCCTTCACTCCCTCAACAAAGTGAAATCGTATGTTCAATTTCGGGTAAATTATAACATGCGCAATCAAGTAACCTCCTTGGACGAGTTACATAAGATGTTAGTCCAAGCGGAGAGGGATATGGGACTTAATGAGAGTTCCACAAAGGATGTGCTTAATATCGATTCAAAAAGCAAGAGGAAGTTTAAGCGCAAGGCCAATAAGGGTAAAAATGTTAAAGCCTTCAAACCCGCATCTCCCAAAGAGAAGACTTTTACGAAAGGTGCTTCTTCGTCGTCAAAGGTTGAAGACAAGTGCTATCATTGCACTAAGATGGGGCATTGGAAGCGGAATTGCCCAAAGTATCTCCATGACCTCAAAGCCGGAAAGGTTCCTGCAGTAGGTATAAATTCTCGTCTAATTCATGTTACTTGATCAATTTTTGTATAATGATACAAGTTATTGATTCTCACTCGTTTAAAAATTGTTTTAAAGGGGCTCCTACCAAAGACAAAGGCAAGGAGAAGGAGAAGGAAACTTGAAGTTCCTTCCATGGATGGCTAAGGTAGCATCCGAGATTGAAGACATGAAGAGCATGGCTCTAATTTTCATTTGATGTCTTCTTTCTTTTGCATTTTAAGTTAAGAACTTTGTATTTCTTGTAAGACAAGAATCTTGTTGAAACAATGGTTGTAATAGTGGTGACTTGGTTTTCAACCCAAGTCATCCTTTTGTTCTTAATCAAACATGTTTGGTTGTTTTAAAATGCTATTATAACATGAATTAATACGATTTTCATAAATCGTAATAAAGTACCTTGAATGATTCAACGTACGGAAGAAATGATAGGATCATTATAAAAGTAATACGACTTACTTAAAAACGAGAATTGCATCCCGTGAAATACTTCAAATTCAAACATAAGAACATCAGTTCATTATAAGATTTTCATCTTAAATGAAAGAATATGTTAATGTCTCAAATACTCACATAATTCTTTATCCAATACATTGTTGACGGGCGAAAATGCTATCCTTCCTAAAATACAGGTTATTTTAGAGGATAGAGTGGGAGAAATTCTACGCCCGTAAACCAATGAAATAAACATAGGATCTTAGAGAAGAGTTCTATGAGGAGTCCTTGAGAAGAACTCTAAGAAATTGGATAGAAGAAACTACGAGAGGACACAGAAGAAACTACGCGAGGACACAAAAGGAAAATGTTCCATATGTTGTCAAATGTTCCTAGAGAGGACAATGGGAACCGCGAGTGTTAACGGAAGGAAATTGTTTCCATGATGTAAATGTTTCTGTTTTATAAAGATAATAGAGGAGAAATCGTCTCCCGTTCTCGTGAAAATAGAAGATTCTTTCCGTGGGAAAGAAAATCAAAATGAAATGTTCATTACAAGTTGAGAAAATGTTTGAAGCAAATCAAAATGAAATGTTCATTACGAATTGAGAAAACAAATGAAGTGTTCATTATGAGTTGAGAAGATGTTTGAAGATGTTACCTAATCACTATGAAGATAGTGGGAGTTATTAAACTATAAGATAGTAATGTGAAAATCAGTGGGAGAAAAGTTATTAAGGAAACGAAACCTACCATTTAGAGAGGATGGTGATTCTTTAAAGGTTAAAGAATATAAGGTTTTCAGTTCTAAATGAATGTATGTTAAGAACATAAATCATAAGTGAGTTTATTATAAGATAATGAAACGTCACCGATCAGTTAACAAGGTTTGGATTTGAATCCGAGATATGAATATGTTGATTCATATAACCTTGATCAAAATGCCATAAGTTGAAATAAAGCCCTATTTCGATATAAGTTTCTCGAGGAGAACTAAGAGATCGAATCTAGGTTAACTACAATATAAATTCTAGTACAATATGACTATGTTCATATGGATGACATGTCATGAGTTTTAAGAAAACAGTGGGAGCTTCCTTAAAGTAAGGAGACTCGAGTCAAGTATAAAAGACTTGAAGTGTACTTGAATAAAGATCATATTATACGAGATAATATGAGTCAAAAGGAAACCGAAATTTGTAGGTTAAAGGATGTGAAGATAAGGTATATTCACATAGCAAACCATTAATACAAATTGATGTATGATCATCAAAGATTGTTTATGTGGAGCAACAATATCGTATTGTTTGTTCGCACATAACAATCACTCTTATCGTTTGAGTTATTATTATTAATATTAACTCACAATTTATACTTTGTGAAATCCAAATGGGTTGTAAGAGACAATTTGAACCCCATAAGTGAACTGGATTAACTTAGTATAGCCCATAGTCGCTTATATGAGGTGACGTCTCGAAGCGGCTACAATGTGAGGCGATTGATGGCAAGTTCAAATGTCATAGAGTCATATGGGATGACTAGTCGATCACATCGGCAGACTGTGTAACACTCTGTTGGGCATTTAGTGACCGCTTATAGAGTTCTGGAAATTTTATAATTAGCCCGGTCGTGGCGAGAGCTACTATATTATTCACATAAGTCGATTCTTTGACTTGAGACTGTTCGCCCAAGGTGATGCAGCCTCAGATTGGCTTTGATTTTAGCTCTACGATCATCCGTTAAAGGGGGTCAAATGGGCTTCTTTTGGGTCATGATGGACTGTGTTAGTCGAAGGGAACAGTAGGATAGGAATTGTCCAACCCCTTGTCAGGGTTGTCTTAAATCTCAAGGCCACTCGAGGAGAAGTTTAACTGGAAATGCGTGGCCACGCTCGGAAGGTATCTATGGTAGATAATTCCGGTCAAAGCAGTTAAATCTCCAGATCGAGAAAACCGCTCAAGATATGATCAAATGCAAGTACGACCTGGAAGACACCTTGCATTGAGTGGGAGATGACGTAATAGGACAAGAGAATTGGTGACGCACACTTGTCGAGGACAAGTGGGAGATTGTTGGGAAATGTGTCCTCAACAATAGTGCGATCACAACAATGATAAAATATCATTGTCATAAATCTTATGAAAAGAATATGCAAGGGACGATCCAATATTGATTTAGTCAACTGACCAACATTAATCGGTAATGATTGGCTGACTAGAGTTTAACATTACTGTCGTATGACGGTGGTGGTCAGTTGATCCCTTTAGGTCACACCTATAGGACTAAGCCCTTAAACGTATATTGATTAATTGTATAGGATACAGATTGATCGATATTCTTAAAACCGTATATTGAGAAATTAGAGGTTGAATCTTAAAGGTAAGATTTATATTTGAAATTGAAATGTGTCAATTGTCAAATGTTAATCGACATTTATGAAATATCGAAATTAGTATAATGAATGGTTCATGGTTATAACAAACGTTGTTAATATATCGTATCGACGATTATTACGATAACCATCTGTTGGGACAGTAATTACGAATTACTAAAATAATTTGTTAAATATGATTTAATTAATTTAGAAATATGATTTATATGATAAATATATTTTAAATTAATACAATTGAATTATGTCACATAGGATGTTACATATTATATACAATTGTACAAATTACAAATTGTAAAATGAAAGTCCATTTTATAAATATATATGGCGTGTGATTGTGATTATTAGAAGAACAAATTTGTTTAAATTATGGTCTTACAATCACAATCATGAGAGTAGTCTTGGACCTATTAATAGGTATGCATGCCTATATTTTCTAGTGTGTGGAGAAAGCAAAGTGAGTCCTCCCTTTTGGAGCATACCTCACGCCACTTTCACTACATACACATCCCAACCCATTATATATATGTATGTTTATCATCACATATAGTGATTATGCCTAAGCTTATTTTCTAGTGTGAGTGAGAAAATAAAATCACAACTTCTAAAATCTATTACTAGATAATATATTTTCTAGTATACTAATATTAGTATTAGTACTCGGTTTTAGCCTAATTCCGTCCTCTAGTATCGGGTTCGGTTATTTGGTCCGTTTAAGGTAGGGTCTTGGTGCCTACCCATTGGAGGCAAGCTTACTTGGTTGCTCTTGGAGGATCGTCCTTAGCATATTTCGGACCGGTTGTAAGAATACGATTCTCACTATTTCCGCTTTTATTTTGCATGCATAAGATTAAAACGTTTAAACTATATTAATATGAGATTAATGAGTATATTAGCATGTCTAATAACAAGTAATTAGCTAGTTTGACTACCTAGTGAAACCAACAATTTTACTCTATTTCATCTTTTTTTTTTTGTGAACATACATTAATTACAAAATACCAATAACTACTAATCATCAATTCTGTGAAACCAACCACCTTATCAAATTGTCTTTCAAAAACTTTTTACTTTCTCAATGTTGCTCGAAAATCTCAAAGGCGAACAACATCTTTTTTCTCTCCTCTTTTTTCTTCTCCTTTTTTGTATTCTCAATAAACTCCTCGAAAATCACAGTTGTCTTCCACTTCTTAAGACCTAAAGTAGACAAATTGAATAAATAAAATTTCTGGTTATATAATAATTATAATTTGTCGTCCTCTTTTAAAATAAACTACACAATCTCATGATTTTTCACGGGTGTTACACTAATGAATTAAAGGAACATTGAACTAAAAAAACAACAAAGCGGTTATAATTAATAAGGAAATAATGTGAAATTGGTTATAATGAAATATATAATTAAACAACACCAATATGAATTGATTTTTGAATAAGAAAAACCCATATAATCAAAATTGGTTATACTGAAATATATATACTCGGTATGAAACAGAATAAATTATAAGGAAATAATGTGAAATTTGGGAATGTGGAATGAAAATAGTTCACGAAACGGCCTACCGATAAAGACAATTAAGCAACATAGAAAAAAAAAACATAGCATTACATGCCTCACCAGCAACAGTTACCTACATGACGTTCATACTATCAATTTAATTAGATCACTTCAATATTTATCACTCAAAATTGTTCAATTATAACACAACATCAAATCAGCTTGCACTATTAATGCAATTACTATAAAAAAATCAGATTTCGAAAAAATTGTAATTATAAAACAATTATACTAGGTATTTACATTTTATCAGAATTACTTGGAATTTAATTTAGAGTATTGCCAAAATTGTTCAATTATCCCGTGTTGGTCTTTATCTTCCTAGACCACTCTTCACCCATGGACAGTTGGACGTTGATATCTCCCGGGTTACAAATAAGGATGGTCTAAAAGTCCTTATTTTAGATGACGACAAACACATGTCTACTATAACAAGTAATGTTGTTTACAAGGAGATTTTCGAGAAACTATGAATTTCTCTTAGATTTTCCAGTTTTTATATCCTACTCTATTGTACTTTGGATTTGAAAATACAAACTTTTATCTTATTATATATAGACTTAATTTATTTATTTTTATTAAAGCATTTACATATACACCACAACCGTTATTAGCTTATTTAACAACTTAATTGATCTTTCTCTATAAAAATTGAATTAAACAATCCCGTGAATTTTCACGGGTGTTATACTAGTATAGTACTATAGCTATTAACCTGTGAGAGGGAAATAAAAGGCAATAAAAGGAGAATATAAGCTCTATTCTTTATGACTCATTTCTACTCATTTCAATTTAGCTAGTTCTAGCTATTTGGCTAAGTTTAGTTCGGTGCAACTCATGTCTTTACAAATTAATTCTTAGGCACTATTCTTCTTGGCTTAATTTCAACTCTAGACAATTCGATTCAGCTTCATTTAGTTTAGTTCAGTTGGTCTCTTGAACTCTTAGACCTTGTTCTTTTAAAATTAATTTCAACTCGTTTCAGTTTAATTCGATTTAATTCAGGTAATCTTTTCACAAATTAATTTTTACTTAATTAGTTCAGTTGAGTTTAGTTCAACTATGGTTATGTTTTCTTCATCTCAGCTCTATTCTAGGTTTTGTTATTTCTGACTTAATTTTAGTTCAGTTCAGCTCTATTAAGTTTAGTTTAGTTAATTTTAGTTTAGTTCATTTCCATTAGTTCAGCTAAGCTCAGTCCACCTCATCTCTTAGCAAATTATCTCTTAGCTAAGCTCCACTAAATGAACCTTTATTCAATTCAGTTCAACTTATCTTTTCACAAATTATATCTTACTTCAGCTCCGCACCAGCAAAATCGATTTAATGGACTCGATAAGCTGACTCTAGTCATTTAAATCCATAATTGCACCTAGACCTAACATTGGCCCGAACCGAATGCTTCAACCCGAGACCCGAAAGTATCGTTAACAATGTAACCTGTACTTGACCCAATCGACCAAAGCGACCCTACCCGAAAGACCCAATATGACTTGGTTAAAGCATAATCCTCATACAAACTAACCCTAATGACTCGATCCAAAATATCTGATAAAAAAATAACCTATTATTTCACTGACTAAAAAATTACTCGACTTAAATCCGACTTAAATAACCCATTTATCAATTCCACACTTTAACCCATTATAGAGAGAGGATGTAGCAAGTTCCGTGTACAATGAATTCTCATTGAATCCACAAATGTAACAAATCTTCCCCCATAAATGAGGCAAATATATCTCATTGTCAAAAGATGCCCACACCATTGTGTGGATCCAGAATCCAGGACCCAGGACCCATGTGTCCATCCGGATAATTTGATCTATTTATATCATTTACTAGGCCCATAATAAGACTATTAATTACGAGTTACGATCTTCTCCATTACCTCAAAAGTAATGAATGATCCATTACCTTTAATATGTTATTCTAATATATTATTACATCTACACATAATCATTGAGTATTACTTACTGGGTTGTGAGCGTTAGATCGTTTCGGGATAATATCTAAACCGTTAAGAGATAGACGAGACGATCCAAAAAAAATTGGTTACCCACTCAACACGGTACTTTATGTAATGTCATACAACCTATTGTCTCTTTAGTGGCCTTAATTAGGGTTATTGTTACCCACAATAAATCTTTTCAATTTATGTACCAAAAAACAATAAATATCAATCAATTTCAGTTTGGAAGTTGAGAACATTTTGTAGTTTGTGATGTATAGTTTGTTTAATTATGAGCATTGCTTCTACATTCTTCCAAACGTGATCTATGGTGCCTCATTGTTATTGGATTGTCCTTAAATGAAAGAAACCAATACCAAATTACCAATATAACTAGTACAACACTAGCTATATGTGTTTTACACGTGTTCACTGTTCACGGTACGTATGAATCCGTATCTATAGGGATTTAGATCAACATGTAACAGATTGTTCAAACTTAATCAAAGTTTTCGAGTTTGAAGAATTGGATTGGAAAAATGTTGAAACTTATAGGAAGAGTCTTGTCATTTTTTGTGGTTCTAATCGACACGGCTTCAAACTATACCAGTTAGTTTATATTCCGAAAAATAACCAGAGTAATAGTTGAGAGTTTTTAAGTTTACTTAGATTTCGGGTTTTTTTAACTTTTTGAAGTGGAACATAATGTATGAAAGCTGAATAGTGGAATCCATCGATTAAACCAGGTTAAATTAGAAAAGGTAGTATTTTGAAATTCATTTATGAAAGCGGAGACTCGATGATATATCTACCCCTAAGGACTATTGTTACAACTTATGATTTTCCCAAACCACCACACCCCAATTATAACTCAATAATGGTAAGTAACATATACAAAATAAACTTTAAATAGAATAATTCGATCTCCTATATAAGAAATTTGCGAAATAAGAGTGAATTAAATACTCCAATCTCTAAATTAAAACATTTACGACAGAAGTTATGAAATGAGAAATGAAAAAAGGCCGGAAAAAAATCGAGTAATAGTTGAGAGTTTTTAAGTTTATTAGATTTCGGGTTTTAAAACTTTTTGAAGTGGAGCATAATGTATGAAAGCTGAATAGAGGAATCCATCGATTAAACGGGGTTAAATTAGAAAATGTAGTAATTTGAAATCCATTTATGAAAGCGGAAACCCGGACATATATCTACCCTAAGGATTATTGTTACAACTTATGATTTTCCCAAACCACCACACACACCAATTATAACTCAATAATGGTCACTAACATATACAAAAACACTTTAAATCGGATAATTCGATCTTCTACATGAGAAATTGGCGAAATACGAGTAAATTAAACTCTCCAATCACTAAATTAAAACATTTACGACAGAAGTTAAGAAAATGAGAAATGAAAAAAGGCCGAAAAAAACCGAGTAATAGTTGAGAGTTTTTAAGTTTACTAGATTTCGGGTTTTAAAACTTTTTGAAGTGGAACATAATGTTACAACTTATGATTTTCCCAAACCACCACACACACCAATTATAACTCAATAATGGTCACTAACATATACAAAAACACTTTAAATCGGATAATTCGATCTTCTATATGAGAAATTGGCGAAATACGAGTAAATTAAATACTCCAATCACTAAATTAAAACATTTACGACAGAAGTTATGGAATTGAGAAAAGAAAAAAGGCCAAACAATTCTAAGTTACAATGACATTCACAAAGATAATTTTGCATTTGACATCTTTTGGATAAGCAAAATGACAATTATTATCCTCTATTGATTAAGAATAACCAGATCATCAAATGAATTAAATAACATGAAAATGAAAACCAATTTAGATCATAGCAAAGAAGACACCTATATGAAATGACAAGAAGACATTCATGGAAATATTACACTTCATCTCATTTTTGGAAAGGGTATTTATCAACCACATCACATCTTTGCTAAAGTATGATAATAAAATTACAATGTCACATTTGAAAAATTGTAAATGATTAATCGATTTGTCCTGATCATTTGTTATCTTTCTGGTGTAGTTTGAATTAGGGTTAGGTAAGATTTGTAAAGCGGTGAAACTATGTCTCATAAATTTTATTCACCAAATTTACAAGACTTGAATCCAAGACCTTTTTCTTCTTTTTTCCACGTAAGCCAAAGCCACCCTCAGCTCTTGGGAGGCTTGAACTCGAGTCTCCGGAAAATTTCAGCCAAGTTTTAACCACTAGACTCCACTCCACTCTTGCGAGCAAATTCAAAACGTTTGATTAAGTTAAAATTGTCCTTTTTATTTATTATGAGGGGTAGCCAAAGGAGTAGAAAGCATTGTTATATATATTTTGTTCGTCTTAATTATTAATTTGTATTTAATTAAAATATTTAATATAAAATAAAATAAAATAAGAAGATGAAAGAGACAATTGGGGTTTATTGGTTTGGCCGGTTGATTGGGCTAAACAAGAACAAAAATGTGTGCCAAAATTGGGTATGTATTGTGTGGTTTGGGCCGGTTATTTAAAGGATTGGGATAAGAGAGCTCTTACCATTAGAGTTAACTCTTGTTTTTAGTCTCTTACCGGTTAACGATAATGTTGTAATGTCTTATGTAACGTTGAATTTAGATTGTTGGGAAATCGAACGATAAGTTACATAGTAGACTTTTTTTGCTGAAAATCGGCCATAAATTATAGTTTAAAAACTGTCTTGGAATTTCATTGGCTTTCAAGAATAAGACAATTTTTATGGAGACACGTTTAAATTCTAAACTCTTTAGTTTTATAAATAAAGTAGTACTCTTAAACTAAAGAAGTTTAATCGAATTGTCAACCATATTTTAACTCTTAACCCCTTCGGTAGAAATTTGGGAGATCTATATCATGGGCCATATTAAAATGCCATGTATGCATTTGGGCATCGAGTTATCTACCTTGTGCCTCGTAACCTCTTTTAAGGCCTAAAGAAAAGCTCGGGTGTGAAGTTTCCAAGTCCAAATCTAGACTTGGAGGTAGGAACTTCACAATTGAGCCTTTTTTTTAAAAAAAACCAATAAACTACCTTGTTAGGATTAATAATTCATTACTCCGTATTTTTGATTTTTAAAATCGATATGTTCTTACGTTGATTAGTTTAAAGTTGTTTCATTCAGTAAATTTTTTTTTTGATTTTATAAAAAAACAATTCATTTTACATCAATTAGTTTAACATTTTTGTGGATCAAATAAAAAGTTCTTCAATTGTTTATTATTCGATATTAATTGTTAGTTTCGATTTGTCGATAAATGAATATATAAGAAGTTCAAAGTGAGAGAGGTAATCTAGAAATTCATTAAATTTGTCGACGATTCAAAGTAATTGATCGTCAATAATATTCGCAAACTCCGATCTGATTCAGTTCAATTCCAAGTTTCGAACCTCATAAACAAACCTAAGGGTCCTAACAAGTCTAAACCTAGGTAGCACGGACACTTCTTGTAATGAGTCGTACCGTGTCCGACACCGACACTCCACGGACACACGCCGAAACGTGTCCGACAACTAAACACGTGTCTAACTTTCTACATTTATTTGGGCACGTGTCCGACGCGTGTCCATGGTATTTGAGCCGTGTCCGTCGCGTGTCCACGGTATTTGGTTATCATTTGCGGTGAATGATGTTCTTCAGACGAGAAATGCGCTATCGAAAGAGATTAATTAGAATATTGATTCGGATGAGGAATGCAAAAAAAAATTATTATCAAGGACAAGTTTTACTCTCCTTTATTTAAAATTAATATCAAATACTTTTACAAAAATAAAATCAAACATTTATAACTATAAATTGTATATTTTGTTAAATTTAAATGCCATGTTCCATATCCTAATTTCATAGCATGCCGTGTCCGTGTCCGTCTCGTGTCCGTGTCCGTTTTGGTGCTACCTAGGTCTAAACCCGAACCCGCATCCGAACTCGAAACCGGTAAGTTACCGATCCATGAGTCCATAACTCCATGTTACTACAAATGGGATTATTAATTATTACGGAATTACGGATATCGGATTTTCCATAATTTGTACTTTCTTCTCCCTCCACTCACACAGTAACGACCACCGTCGTCACCGCCGCTGCTCCCGCCGTTAATTCATCAATTACTGTAGTTAACCCCAAAATTTCGCTAATTCAGGTTAATATTTTCTATATTTTTGCCAAATTTGAGTACTACATTGTTTATGATTTTGCCAGATTGTATTTTTGATTGATTATGCTGGAGTAGATAATCAATTAACAATCAAAACCGATACGAACAAGTTAATGTTTAATTAAACCCTAATATTGCAGTTTTATGAGTTTAATTTGATTGCCCAAGTTATCAAATTGAATTTTTTTGCAAGAATTTGTGAACCCAACAATTTGAAACTTGTGTATGTTTAATTAAAACCCTAATATTGCAGTTTTTCAATGTAATTTGATTGCCCAAGTAAACGAAATTGAATCTTCTGCAAGAATTAATAAACCCAACAATTTTATTCAAGTTAATGTTTGATTAAACCCTAATTTTGCAATTTTATGGATTTAATTTGATTGCCCAAGTTATTAAAATTGAATATTTTGAAAGAATTTACGAACCCAACAATTTGAAACATGCATATCTTGATTTACACCCTATTTTTGCAGTTTTCTGAATTTAATTTCATATTGTAAATTGTAAATTGTGGAGGCTTAATTAAACCCTATAACTGCAAGCCTGCAATTGTCCTAATTCGACTGCAACTTTTGGTAGAATATGAAGTGAAAAGTAGCTCAGTGAAGAAGTTCCGAGTTTATGAGATAGAGGGACTTATGGGGGGAATTGCCGGTTATGATGAACTTATGGTGGTGAATTGCCGGTTATTGTAGGGTTGTCAATTTAGGGTTGAAATTTATGGTGGGAATTGCCGGTTATGATGAACTTATGGTGGTGAATTGCCGGTTATGATGAACTTATGCTGGTGAATTGCCGGTTATTGTAGGGTTGAAATTTATCGTATTTCAAAGATAGATAGATGTTTATCATACTGAGGAGAGTTACTGTAGGGGTTAGTGATTGTGGGTGTAAATTAGGCAGGGATCGGATTACGTTTTTTTTCCTGAAAATTATAGAGCAGTGTAAACTGCGAGTTTTGTGTCTAGTCTTACTAGGTACATTGAATTGTAATTATTGCTTTAGAAACTGTATCTGCGGTATCCGTTAGTCTACTGTTCAGCATCTTGAGCTTGATTTAATAACCTTTGGATATGACTCGATATACTAGACTTAATCATTCTCGCACGTGAGCTTAAAACCTTGATACATTCAATTACTCACTTTCCTTCTGGTTAAATTTATTTCATTATTTGATCATTTTAGGGTCATGAAACGCGGGTACCAGGGATCCCCATCAGGACCACCTCAATCTCGCCTCAAACCTAATCCAGAAGGTAAACATTGAGATTTGACTTGATTCCCCTTCCCATCCTTCCCCGAATTTAGGGATAAAATATTTTATTCTTGGTATATGGATATTTTCCTTGTACTGATGTGATTATTATGCGTACCTTGAATATATTGTTAATAACTAGGGTATATTGTTAGTCTTGAGTTTGAATGCTGGAGAATGTGTACTGCTTTTTGAGAATTTTGGTAATCATCTTGAATATGGTTGGAATTGCATTTTCATATCGCACCTTGCCATTTTTTTTGGTAATTTAGGAGATGAATATTTTCTGGAAGATGAAAACAAGAAAAATTTTGCCCGGAAAGTGGCTGATCATTACAGCGCAAGAACTAATCAGACCTTGGAAGAGCGAGAAGCAAGCCCTATTATACATTTAAAGAAACTTAACAACTGGGTATCCTTTTTCAATATTATGAATGAATTTCATTTTAAGTTTTCTGATGAATGGTCCTTACATGTGCTGTTACTTTGCAGATTAAGAGCGTTCTGATTCAGCTCTATGCCCGCCGTGGGGATGTGGTACTTGATCTTGCCTGCGGAAAGGTATTTGTTGTTTTAGATAGCTAATGAATTCTTTTAATACTGTTGATAATGTTACCATTGACGGCATTCTTGTTCTCTCCTCTTCACCTTTTAGGGTGGGGATCTAATTAAATGGGACAAGGCAAATGTTGGGTATTATGTTGGAATCGACATTGCAGATGGCTCGGTATGGCTCGACCTTGAACTATACTTTCTCCTTCATCCTCTCAGCTCTCATTCTGTATATATTCGAAGATTTATTCTGCAGATAACAAGTTTAATAGCTACACTTCATGATTAAATCATATAGTGGGCTGTCTTTTCACATATGATGTGTAAAATCTTTATCGCCATGGTCTCATGGAGCTCAATTTTGTAACGCTGTACAGATAGAAGATTGTCGTACACGCTATAATGGAGACGCTGATCAGCATCAACGTCGTAAGAAGTTCTCATTCCCTGCACGGCTTTTATGCGGAGATTGCTTTGAGGTTGTTATTACTTATAACTGCAGTGCATGTATTAATGGCTGTTAACTATATCATTTTGTGTATTCCTGGTCACTTTAAGGTAGCCTAACCACAGCTGATGATTTCAGGTTCGCCTGGACAAAGAGTTGGCGGAGGATGCCCCCTTTGACCTTTGCAGTTGCCAGGTGAGTTCAAGATGTTCGTTGATGTGATACTCAAAAGTCTTGAGCGCATGTAAAACCACCTTTAGTTGTACCTATCAAGTATTGTTCCCGAGTTAATCAGTAAACAACAACAAACCCTTAGTCCCAACATAGGTTGGGTCGGCTAACATGAATCATCATCCGAATCCGTCTAGGTATGAATCCGTCGGTCGAGGGTGAATAAGCAAAGTAAAAGATAATACTCCATATTCCATACATTTGATTAAAATATACCTCATATATATTAAAAAAACGTATGGAATTCATTTGAATGCAAGGAGTAGATAAATTAAAAACAGAACAAGTTTGTTTGTAGAAAAAGCATGGAAACCGAGAATAAAGCGGCAAAGTTGGTTTGTGTAACAAAAAGGGTATAAATCATTTTAAAAATAAATCAATAAATAAATTTTGAGTATAATGATAAAAAATAAGTAAATATCTAACTGCAATAATTCTCAAGTATTCTGCCAGAGTTAATCAATAAGTCTCAAGAATTCTATACTATTTATGTCAGTATTAGTCACGACGCCCTAATGGGCGGATTGCCATCGGCGCATCAATATTGAACTTCTTCATTATATGGTGTGCCTGGATTTGCTTCCTTGTTAGTAGGATGATAAATGTGACTTGAACTTGCTCTATCTCTAATAAGTATTTGTTTTAGCATAGTCAGTCAATTTTTTCTCCTTTCTCTTTTCAACAATATCTATGTCGATACAGAAGTGGTGTTTTTAGCCTGTTTGCGGGATCTATCTTGGGTGAAGCTGAGATTTTTCTAACTGTTTGATCTAGAAGTATTACTATATCCCATGACCATTTTAAAATGTAGTTTTATGAAATTGCTTCTTACGTGATATATTTTGAAACATTTTTACTTTTGCAGTTTGCCTTGCATTATTCTTGGTCTACTGAGGCACGTGCACGACGAGCTCTATCAAATATATCTGCATTACTCAGGCCTGGAGGCATCTTGATTGGAACTATGCCTGATGCCAATGTTATCATCAAGAAATTAAGAGAAGGTTCTCTCCGAGTTTTACTTCTGCTTATAATCCATAATATTTCGAAACATCGCGTCTTAGTTCCTTCAGAAGGCCTACCATTTCTCGAATAAAGCATTATATGATTATACACTGGAGCCTGGAAGAGCATGTGCTCGCTTTATCTTATGTGTTCATGTAGGATTTTGCTTCTTCACGGAGAATCAAATTGTTTTCCGTGTATTTTGTGCAGCTGAAGGGTTGGAATTTGGAAATAGTGTCTTCTGGATACGTTTTGACGAGGATTATGCTGACAAGGTCACTTCTATAGTTCTCTTTTCTTGCTTTGAATGTATGCCTAATTATTTTATTGTTGATGGCTGATGTTCTTTTTTGGGTACAGAAATTCAAAGCTTCCAGACCTTTTGGTATACAATACACGTTTCACTTAGAGGTATGCCTAATTATTTTGTTGTTGATTGTCTTTGATTACTCTTGTCTTCTGAAATATCCGCTCCTTTTCACATATTTTTTTTGTAGGATGCCGTGGATTGTCCTGAATGGGTAGTACCATTCAATCTGTTCAAGGCCCTGGCAGAAGAGGTATAGTATGACAACTTTGGAGTAAACTGGTACCCTCTTCAGTCCATTCCAAACTACTCGTCCACTTTCTGTACAAAGATTATAAAATGTCGCAAGTGTTTGTAACGGAATATGGTTTGGAATGGATAGGACGGAGTACTTGTTAGATATCTTCTACCCTGTTGCAGTATTTTCTAATTTAATAAGCTCGTGGCAGTTTAAGTGATATTAATGAAACTTTATTTTGCAGTATGACTTAGAGCTAGTGTTTGCGAAGAATTCTCATCAATTTGTTGAAGAATATATGAAGAGGCCAGATTTTGTTGAGCTCATGAGGCGGCTTGGCGCTTTGGGTAATGGAAACGAGGATCTGAGTAAGTTTCTTGCTCTGCCGTAGATTTTTTTTCTTGCTTATGCGCGTGTGTTTGTGGGTGGGTGGGAGTGGAGGCACAGAGGCCGATGGAAGGGAATACAAAGGGAATGGGGATTTGAATTTCCATAACAGATGATAGTAATTAAATCGGAAAATATGACTTGGGACACGAAAAATGATATTTTGTACTCGGCCTCCTCGTCTGTGTTCTATCTTTGCGTGCACATAGAGGGATTTGAGCATTTTATTCCTTTGTAGGTCCATATATTTTGTTATAACAGAAGCACAGAGAAAGATAAAAACAAACAGTAAAGAACAATACGCACAGATTTACGTTGTTCACTAACGCTGTGTTAGCTACGTCCACAGAAGGGAGAGAGTTTTATTAATGTGAGGAGTTCTTCAGATTACAGATTCAGAACGGTATATTGTGATATGATAACTGCTAGGGTAGAGGTTAAGAGTTTATATAGTACTCTTAACCTAATACAATACAGATTTGACCTAATAAGGCCCCGCATAGTCGTTCGAAGCAGCGACTAACAGATTCAAGGCATAGACCCAACATATTTGACTCTACGTCCTGTCTTATGTCAGGTACACTTTCGCCGGATGAGTGGGAAGTGGCCTATTTATATTTGACATTCGTGCTGAGAAAGGTAAGAACTAAAAACACCGTCTTTATTCAACTGGTTCTTTTATTGCTGTCCGATACAAGTATCATACTCGTCAAAACCAGATCTTATAGTAGCAAGTAGATTAATTTGTTATTGTTGTTACAGCGAGGCCTACCTGACAAAACGCTAAAGCGTGGGAGACGGGACAAAGGCAAGATGCAAATACAAAAAGACGACATTGTGTATATTAGCAGTTGACTGTGCTACATTGCAACCACGGCACCTGATTTACGTCTGTTTCCTTTAGAAGAACTCTCACACCGCTTGCCATTGCACTCCAAAGTTCCGAACCTGTACGTAGTTGCGAATGCATGTTTGGGGAGTACGCCACAAAATTGGCTCGTTGCTCGGTTTTGTATCATTAGATAAATGTCTTCTTGATAGAAGAGGACTACAGAAAGTATAATGTACTCTTTGTTTATATCAGGGGGGTTGCATGTTTTATGCAAAAAGATTGATTAGCTCATTTTTGTACGTTTTAACCGTGTCGTCGCGATGACTGTCCTTTTGACAATTTAACTCATGTATTTCTTTTTACCTGCTAGTAAACCTTGTATTAGATTCTCCGTGTAAAAGCGAATAATATCAAGGTTCCGATGACCGATTTTGGCATAAATGTCTAGCTATCTGTGATTGCAAGTTGTATATATTATGAGCCGAGTCTAATCTCGCCTTGAAATTTTGTTCCGGCTCACATTAGGGCCGACGTATTTGGGACGCGCACATTCGTGTTGAGTGTTGAAATATTATCGTAAAACCGACCTTTCGACTTCAAGTGAGCTATTGAAATCATAATTTGTGACGGTCCCAAATGTGAGTATGAGTATGTGACAACTTTATAATAAAAAGTAACTACTCGTGAAATGTTACCTATTAAATAATTGTCATATTTTCTCGTAAAAAGGTCATATTTGAGTTATCAACATTTGCGGTGGATATTATGGGAGGATATTATCTTATGGTTATATATGTATATAATATAATTACTTAACATAATAGTATAAGTAGAATTAGGAGAGTCAAAGATTATGCTAACCCCAATTATTATATGTGTAAGGTATACACTGGAAGTTGAATAAGAAAGACAATCAATTCATCTTCTTCCAAACTCTATTGATTTTCACAATTATCAGAATATGTTGCCTCATTCATCAAAAAACTATATTGGCAATGTATATATTGAATTTTGACCAACCCAGCCCAGATGCTTGTTAGTGTTAGACTCTGTTTGATAAAACGAGATGAAAACCTACCTGAAAAACTATCTGAAAACAGAAAATGTAGCTGAAAATTAGGAGCTGATAAACTACTTATTATATAAAAAAATATCTGGCAAAGTAACTGAAAATGTAGCTTATTTTGGTAAAATGACGTACTCCCTCCTACCCAACTTAAATGTCCCATTGTACATTTCCGTCTATTCGATATTGTCTCATTGTCTATTTTTGGTAAGTTTTTTTTACCAAGTTTTTACCATTCTACCCTTATTAATTTTCATTTATTACTCGCCCACTCACCCATTACCCCCACTTACTTTATACAAATCATAACACCCTCTCTCCAATTTACATACCCTACACAATGGGACATTATAAAGGAGTAGGAGGGAGTATATAATAATTATTTACTACTCCGTATAATATAGATTGAAGGGTAAAGAGTTCATATAACCTAGAATCAAGTACGTTATGTAGCATTTCATTTCAGATAGCTTATTTAACCAAATAAAGTACCTTATTTGACCAAATCCTCCCAGAAAAATAAGCTATTGATTCTTTGAAGTGCAGTAGCAAATATTCAGACTTGTATATATATATATGTAAACATTGCCACTTTTTGTAACACCGCAATACCAACACCAATAGTCCAATATCATCATCTGTCTATTATTTTCTGACTTTAATCAACAGAAACAATGTCCCAAGAGAGATTACAAGGCAAGGTAGCCTTGATTACAGGAGCAGCGAGCGGACTCGGGGAGGAGACAGTCAAGTTATTCGCTGAGAACGGTGCTCTTGTTGTAGCTACGTCCACAGGGCAGAAGAGAGTTTTATTAATGTGAGGAGTTTTCCAGATTACAGATTCGGATATAGAATATTGTATGACTGCTAGGGTAGAGGCTAATACAAAACGGATTAGACTTAATCTGATAAGGGCCAGACAGAAACCCTAGCCCAATACAGAAATCAGACCCCCGCATAGTCGTTCGAAGCGGCGACTAACAGATTCAAGACATAGACCCAACAGCTGCTACTATCAAGCATGCTGCACGCGCTATGGTGTCCCGCAACATTCGTGGCTCCATCATCTGCACTGCTAGCGTCGCCTCCTGCATTGGCGGTGTCTGTCCCCTCCCTTACACTGCCTCCAAGCATGCTATGCTGGGTATAGTGCGCTCTGCAAGCACTGAGCTGGGCGTCCATGGGATTCGTGTCAACGCCATCTCTCCCTCCGGAGTCAGCACACCCATGCCTTGCAAGGCCTTCAATCTGGAGCCGGCTCAGGTTGAAGAAGCCATAACTGGAGTAGCTTCTCTCAAGGGACTTGTCCTAAAGCCGCGCCATATTGCTGAAGCCGCTCTCTTTTTTGCTTCTGATGAATCTGCCTACATTAGCGGCCATAATCTTGTTGTCGACGGTGGCTTCACCGTCGGCAATCATGCTCCAATTGTCTCTACTACCACCCAAGCTCCCTAGTCATACACCCCTATCAACTTTTCGTACTTTACGATATAGTACTTCGTATTTACGGGATGTTAAAATAATAATAATTTTGCGTAAAAAGTATTGTATGTTATATAAAATATCAGATATATAAAAATAGTCTATATTTGACTAATACTTGACAATACATGGCAAACACCATGTTTATTTACCAAAAGAATTAAATTTGAAATATGTCAAAAATAAAAGACCGTGAGAAGATGACCTGCAATCACAGTTAGATAAGTGAACTAAGATGGTTAAGAATATATGTAGGGCTAATATGTGCCCTATGTGGCTACGCTATAACGATTATGTGTCTGTTTGGTCATGGTTTTGTTTTGGACCCAGAATTACGAATAAGTTCACAAGTAAAAAATGAATGTATGACGTACCAAACCCATCATAAATATATAATACTATTTCGTATTGACAATAATATAATTTGATGTGTTCTCAAAATCAATTGATTTACTTGAACGACATGGTTTATACATTCGTTCTCCACGATTTATATACTCTATCTTGAGATGGAAGTTAGGGGACATGAAGTAGTTATCTATGGAAAAAATAGAATATTAATGCTGGAAATCCTATAATAATAAAATTTGTTTTTTTTCCAACATTATATCCTATAATAAATATTGGATGCGTGGATTTTTCACGAAACAACATAGAATGAAGTATATAATTTATTTTGTCTATTTAAAAAACGACATTTAAAGCAATGTAGGGCCTCTATATGCGTCTATTTTAAACCACTTTAACAGCTTGACTCATTTTTATTGATATTAAAGTACTATGGTGCGAATTTCGAGAAGTTTTATCTCGGGACGTTTTCGGCCTAAAAAACGTGGTTAATAACCTTTAAAATCAGCTATTTTCGGTCATTTTAAAACCCAGATTTTTTCTGAATCATTCTCAATAGGCTCACTATATCCGATAAGAAATATTAATGCTCGGATTTTTCAGAAAACAAAATAGAATAAAATACATAACTTAATTTGTCTATTTCAAACACGACATTAAAAATAATGATAGGGCCTTTAAATGTGTCTATTTTAAACCGTTTGCCAATTTTAACACCTTGAGTCATTTTTATATGGTATGAAAGTACTATGGTGCGAATTTTGAGAGTTTTTATCCCGAACCCTTTTTCGCATAAAAAACGTAGATAATAACCTTCAAAATCGGCTATTTTCGGTCATTTTAGAACCCGAAATATTTTTCTTTCTGAATCCTTGTTTATAGGCTCATTATATCCTATAATAAATATTGGATGTTTGGATTTTGTTCAAAACAGCATAAAATAAATTATACTCGTATAACTTATTTTCTCTATTTCAAACACGTCCTTTAAAATTAATGGTAGGCCTAGGGCCTCTAAATGTGTCTATTTTAAACCGTATACCAATTCTAATACCTTGAGCCATTTCTATATGATATTAGAGTATTATGGTGCAAATTTCGTGAATTTTTTTTTTTTTTTATCTCGGGACCTTTTCGGCGTAAAAAACGTGGATAATAACCTTCAAAATCGGCTATTTACGGTCATTATAAACCGGAATATTTTTTCTAAATCCTTGGCAATAGGCTCATTAAATCCGATAATAAATATTGGATGATCAGATTTTTCACAAAACAAAATAGAATAAAATATGTAACTTATTTTGTCTATTTCAAACACGACATTTAAAATAATGATAGAGCCAATGTGTATTTTATAACGTATGCCAATTTTAACTTCTTGAGTCATCTTTATATAATATTAAAGTACTATGGTGAGAATTTCAAGAATTTTTATCCCGAGAGATTTTTGCCCTAAAAAACGTGGATAATAACCTTCAAAATCGGCTATTTTTGGTCATTTTAGAACTCGAAATTTGTTTTTCTTTTTTCTAAATCCTTGCCTATAGGTTCATAATAGTTTAAAACACATGCAACAATTGAAAGGGTTTGAAATTTGTACAAGTTTCAAATCCGTGAAAAAAATGCACGAATTCAGTTTTAAAACATGATAACATAATTTTTGGATTTACTCATTTTAGTAGATTAGCTCAATATCTATAACGAATTTCTTTAGAGTATTATTTTAACGGGACGTTCTAAATTCTACTTAACAGAGTTTTATAGTTTATTTCTTTTGTTAACTTTTTGGATCTCATTTTTGAAATTGAAAATTAAAATAGTACTATTTATTAACTTTTTTGTTGAAAACTATTTCTTATTAAAAAAATTACTCAAATTTAGTAATATCTCGAAAATTTGCTATTATGAGAGTCAAAATGTTGGAGTTAAAAGTTTGAAAATAAATATAGAAACGCTATTTGTTTTATCATTTATATTTTCATTGTTTAATAATGTTTTTTTGTTCATTTTTTATTTTACTTTTTTATTATTGATAAACTATGTGGATTATTGGGAAAATTCTTCATTCTGATATTGTATTATTTACGCAACATATATGGAATTGAATATGATGATTCATTTAAGTTTTGTATTGATTATTCGATGAAATTTTATTAACAAAGTTGGTTTTTCATACATAATATCCATATATTTTTTTTTGGCGGTTTATGCATTTATTTAAAATAAAAAATAAATGAAAATGGGCGTGATGATGTGGAAGCACGAAATTGCACAAAATGTTCTTGTATTAATATAGATAAAATGGTGAGAATTTCGAGAGTTTTTATCCCGTGACCTTTTTGGCCTAAAAACGTGGATAATAACCTTCAAAATCGGCTATTTTTCGGACATTTTAGAAGCTGAAATAATGTTTTTCTGAAGTCTTGTCATTAGATTCATTAAATCCTATAGTAAATATTGGATGCTTGGATTTTTCACGAAACAACATAGAATAAAGTATATACGAAGTAACTTATTTTGTCTATTTCAAACACGACCTTTAAAGTAATGTTAAGGCCTCTAAATGTGTCTATTTTAAACAGTTTGTCAATTTTAACACCTTGAGTCATTTTTATATGGTATTAAAGTATTATGGTGCGAATATGGAGAATTTTTATCTCGGGACCTTTTCGACCAAAAAAACATGGATAATAACCTTCAAAATCGACTATATTCGTTTATTTTAGAACACGAAATATTTTTTTTCTGAATCTTTGTCAATAGGCTCATCATATCCGATAATAAATATTAGATGGTTGCATTTTCATAAAACAACATAAACTAAAGTATATAACTTATTTTCTCTATTTCAAACACGACCTTTAAAATAATGTAAGAGTCTCGAAATATGTCTATTTTAAACCGTATGCCAATTTTAACACCTTGGGTCATTTTTATAAAGTATTAAAGAATTATGGTGCGAATTTCGAGAATTTTTATCCCGGGACCTTTCGGCCTAAAAAACGTGGATAATAACTTTCAAAATCGGCTATTTTCGGTCATTTTAGAAACCGAAATATTTTTTTCTGAATTTTTGTCTATAGGCTCATTATATCCTATAATAAATATTGGATGCTAGACTTTTCACAAAACAATATAGAGTAAAATATATAACTTATTTTGTCTATTTCAAACACGACTTTTAAAATAATTTAAGAGTCTCTAATTGACTAAATGTGTCTATTTTAAACCGTATGTCAATTTTAACACCTTGAGTCATTTTTATATGGTATTAAAGTACTACGGTGAGTATTTCGAGAGTTTTTAACCCGAGATCTTTTTGGCCTACTAAACGTGGATAATAACCTTCAAAATCGGCTATTTTCGGTCATTTTAAAAACCCGAAATATTTTCTTTCTGAATCCTTATTTATAGGCTCATTATATCTTATAATAAATATTGGATGCTTGGAATTTTCACAAAACAACATAAAATAAAGTATATAACTTATTTTATCTATTTCAAACACGACCTTTAAAGTAATGTTATGGTCTCTAAATGTGTCTATTTTAAGTCGTATGCCAATTTTAACACTTTGAGCCAATTTTATATGGTTTTTAAGTACTATGGTGCGAATTTCGAGAACAATTTTTTTATCTCAGGACCTTTTCGGCGTAAAAAACGAGAATAATAACCTTCAAAATTGGCTATTTACGGTCATTTTAAAACCCGAAATATTTTTTTTAAAATCCTTGGCAATAGGCTCATTATATATCCTATAATAAATATTAGATCCTCGGATTTTTTACAAAACAAAATAGAATAAAATATACTCCCTGCTATTCTACATAAAAGTCTCATTTTATTAAAATACTCCACCCATATATTCGAACAATGAGACTTTTATGTAGAATAGGAGGGAGTATAACTTATTTTGTCTATTTCAAACACGACATTTAAAATAATGATAGGGCCTTTAAATGTGTCTATTTTAAACCGTTTGCCAATTTTAACACCTTGAGTCATTTTTATATGTTATGAAAGTACTATGGTGCGAATTTTGAGAGTTTTTATCCCGAGCCCTTTTTCGCATAAAAAACGTGGATAATAACCTTCAAAATCGGCTATTTTCGGTCATTTTAGAACCCGAAATATTTTTCTTTCTGAATCCTTGTTTATAGGCTCATTATATCCTATAATAAATATTGGATGTTTGGATTTTTTACAAAACAGCATAAAACAAATTATACTCGTATAACTTATTTTCTCTATTTCAAACACGTCCTTTAAAATTAATGGTAGGACCTCTAAATGTGTCTATTTTAAACCATATACTAATTCTAACACCTTGAGCCATTTTCTATATGATATTAAAGTATTATGGTGCAAATTTCGAGAATTTTTTTTATCTCGGGACCTTTTCGGCGTAAAAAACGTGGATAATAACCTTCAAAATTGGCTATTTACGGTCATTATAAACCAGAATATTTTTTCTAAATCCTTGGCAATAGGCTCGTTAAATCCGATAATAAATATTGGATGATCAGATTTTTCACAAAACAAAATAGAATAAAATATGTAACTTATTTTGTCTATTTCAAACACGACATTTAAAATAATGATAGAGCCAATGTGTATTTTATAACGTATGCCAATTTTAACTTCTTGAGTCATCTTTATATAATATTAAGTACTATGGTGAGAATTTCAAGAATTTTTATCCCGAGAGATATTTGCCCTAAAAAACATGAATAATAACCTTCAAAATCGGCTATTTTTGGTCATTTTAGAACTCGAAATTTGTTCTTTTTTCTAAATCCTTGTCTATAGGTTCATAATAGTTTAAAACACATGCAACAATTGAAAGGGTTTGAAATTTGTACAAGTTTCAAATCCGTGAAAAAAATGCACGAATTCAGTTTTAAAACATGATAACATAATTTTTGGATTTACTCATTTTAGTAGATTAGCTCAATATCTATAACGAATTTCTTTAGAGTATTATTTTAACGGGACGTTCTAAATTCTACTTAACAGAGTTTTATAGTTTATTTCTTTTGTTAACTTTTTGGATCTCATTTTTGAAATTGAAAATTAAAATAGTACTATTTATTAACTTTTTTGTTGAAAACTATTTCTTATTAAAAAATGTACTCAAATTTAGTAATATCTCGAAAATTTGCTATTATGAGAGTCAAAATGTTAGAGTTAAAAGTTTGAAAATAAATATAGAAACGCTATTTGTTTTATCATTTATATTTTCATTGTTTAATAATGTTTTTTTGTTCATTTTTTTATTTTACTTTTTTATTATTGATAAACTATGTGGATTATTGGGAAAATTCTTCATTCTGATATTGTATTATTTACGCAACATATATGGAATTGAATATGATGATTCATTTAAGTTTTGTATTGATTATTCGATGAAATTTTATTAACAAAGTTGGTTTTTCATAAATAATATCCATATTTTTTTTTGGCGGTTTATGCATTTATTTAAAATGAAAAATAAATGAAAATGGGCGTGATGATGTGGAAGCACGAAATTGCACGAAATGTTCTTGTATTAATATAGATAAAATGGTGAGAATTTCGAGAGTTTTTATCCCGTGACCTTTTTGGCCTAAAAACGTGGATAATAACCTTCAAAATCGGCTATTTTCGGACATTTTAGAAGCTGAAATAATGTTTTTCTGAATTCTTGTCATTAGATTCATTAAATCCTATAGTAAATATTGGATGCTTGGATTTTTCACGAAACAACATAGAATAAAGTATATACGAAGTAACTTATTTTGTCTATTTCAAACACGACCTTTAAAGTAATGTAAAGGCCTCTCCTTTTCGGCCAAAAAAACGTGGATAATAATCTTCAAACTCGACTATATTCGGTTATTTTAGAACACGAAATATTTTTTTTCTGAATCTTTGTCAATAGGCTCATCATATCCGATAATAAATATTAGATGGTTGCATTTTCATAAAACAACATAAACTAAAGTATATAACTTATTTTCTCTATTTCAAACACGACCTTTAAAATAATGTAAGAGTCTCGAAATATGTCTATTTTAAACTGTATGCCAATTTTAACACCTTGAGTCATTTTTATATAGTATTAAAGAATTATGGTGCGAATTTCGAGAATTTTTATCCCGGGACCTTTCGGCCTAAAAAACGTGGATAATAACTTTCAAAATCGGCTATTTTCGGTCATTTTAGAAACCGAAATATTTTTTTCTGAATTTTTGTCTATAGGCTCATTATATCCTATAATAAATATTGGATGCTAGACTTTTCACAAAACAATATAGAGTAAAATATATAACTTATTTTGTCTATTTCAAACACGATTTTTAAAATAATTTAAGAGTCTCGAATTGACTAAATGTGTCTATTTTAAACCGTATGTCAATTTTAACACTTTGAGTCATTTTTATATGGTATTAAAGTACTACGGTGATTATTTCGAGAGTTTTTAACCCGAGATCTTTTTGGCCTAATAAACGTGGATAATAACCTTCAAAATCGGCTATTTTCGGTCATTTTAAAACCCGAAATATTTTCTTTCTGAATCTTTATTTATAGGCTCATTATATCTTATTAATAAATATTGGATGCTTGGAATTTTCACAAAACAACATAAAATAAAGTATATAACTTATTTTAACTATTTCAAACACGACCTTTAAAGTAATGTTAGGGTCTCTAAATGTGTCTATTTTAAGCCGTATGCCAATTCTAACACTTTGAGCCAATTTTATATGGTTTTTAAGTACTATGGTGCGAATTTGGAGAACAATTTTTTATCTCGGGACCTTTTCGGCGTAAAAAACGAGAATAATAACCTTCAAAATTGGCTATTTACGGTCATTTTAAAACCCGAAATATTTTTTTTAAAATCCTTGGCAATAGGCTCATTATATATTCTATAATAAATATTGGATCCTCGGATTTTTTACAAAACCAAATAGAATAAAATATACTCCATGCTATTCTACATAAAAGTCTCATTTTATTAAAATACTCCAGCAATATATTCGAAAAATGAGACTTTTATGTAGAATAGGAGGGAGTATAACTTATTTTGTCTATTTCAAACACGACTTTAAATAATAATAGGGCCTTTAAATGTGTTTATTTTATAACGTATGCCTATTTTAACACCTTGTGTCATTTGATATGGTATTAAAGTGTTATGGTGAGAATTTCAAGAGTTTTTATCCTGGGAACTTTTAGTCTAAAAAACGTGGATAATAACCTTCAAAATCGACTATTTTCGATAATTTTAGAACCGAAATATGTTTTTTTTTCTGAATCCTTGTGTATAGGCTCATAATTGTTTAAAACACATGCAACAATTATAAAGGTTTGAAATTTACACATTTTTCAAATCCATGAAAAAAATGCACGAATTCAGTGTTAAAACATTATAACAAATTTTTTAGATCTACTCATTTTTTAGATCTACTCATTTTAGTGGATATATCAATAATTTCTTTAGAGTATTATTTTAACGGAATGCTCTACAATCTAGTTAACAAAGTTTTATAGTTTATTTCTTTTGTTAACTTTTTGGAGCTCATTTTTGAAATTGAAAATTAAAACAGTACTATTTATTAACTTTTTTTGTTGAAATCTATTTCTTATTAAAAAAATTACTCAAATTTAGTAATATCTCGAAAAGTTGCTATTGATGGTCAAAATGTTAGAGTTAAAAGTTTGAAAATAAATATAGTAATGTTATTTGTTTTATCATTTATATTTTCATTGTCTAATAATGTTTTTTTGTTCATTTTTTTATTTTACTTTTTTATTATTGATAAACTATGTGTATTATTGGGAAAATTTTTCTTTTCTCGTATTGTATTATTTATGCAACATATATGGAATTGAATGTGATGATTCATCGAAGTTTTAATTTGTATGTATTATTCGATGAAATTCTATTAACAAAGTTGATTTTTCATAAATAATATCCATATTTTTGTGCGGGTCCTGCATTTATTTAAAATAAAAAATAATTGTGATGATGTGGAAGCACGAAAGTGCACAAAATGTTCTTGTATTAATATAGATGAGATATATCAGAAAACTTTCCATTATATAAAAAATAATCAATTTATCGCTGAATTATCTCTAATCAATCGACTCATGATTCTTATGATTTTTATTAAGTGCGACACATGACAATTGAATAACGTGTGACACGTGACAATTGGACAACGTATGACACATCCCAACATATGGATAAACCGATGCATTTTTGCACGGGACTAAACTAGTTGAACATAAATAACTCAAATTAGAACACAATCCTATTTCTCGGTTTCTCCCATACCATCGTTCTTCATTCTACTAATTCTAATTCTGTCGAATACTGGTATAAAACGGTTTTATAATCATGGGAGGCGGAGGAGCAATGAGAGCAGCCACTAAACTCGCCGGAATCTCAACCTTTACCACACCTTTCCGCTCCGCCACCGCTTCCATCACCAATCCACCGTCCAACACCGCGGCGCGACCAGTTTCCGCCACCGTGAGCGACGGCGGAGTGAAATTCGAACAGTCGGTGCAGCGGCCGGCTTGTGAACTCGACGATTGGGAGTTCGCTTCGTGTTTCGAAAACGAAAAACAACAAAATGATCAGAAACATGAAGATGAAGAATTATTGTTAGTTTCGGATAAATATGGATATGATCGGGTTGTGTTTGGTCCTGTTCCTACTTTTGAGGAGACTAAGGAAGCTACTTTGGAGCTTAAAGATGCTCTTGAAATGTATTCCCTTCCGTCTCGTTCTCCGTCATTTGTTTACCTATTCCATTTCTTATCGTATCGTTTATTTGTGTCATTTAATTCACTTAAAATGCTGTTGAATTGTAGGTTTTTGATTTTTTTTTTTTTTTTTTTAATATTTGTGTTCTTCTGTTAATTTGTTTGATTATGAATTATTTGAATTAGGGTTTGTTGTTTTGATTGTGGTTTTGTCGTTTTTGAGGACGTTAGATAAGGCCCCGTTCTTTAGGACTTTAACTGCCTCGACTTAATTTAGAGGAATTGAACGGAAGTGAAGTGAAACGTAGAAATGAATTGAATTGAACTGAATTTAACGGGAGTGAATTAAAATTAAGTCCAGGAGAACAGATATAAGGTCAAAAAGTCGTCTTGAAGATTGAAAAAAAGCGATTAGGAAGTTAATTAGATGATAATGAAAAGGAGGGAGTAGTAATCAAGTGATCATGTTATGTAGTATTCCCTCCTTTCGGTCCAATTCACGACATTTGGCCAAATGTAGTGAATTAGACCGAACGAATGGAGCAGTATGATACTGTGGAGATTATTGTTACTTTGGTAGTTTTCTGCTCAGTTTTTTCATTAGAAAGATTTGAAATTTCTAAGCCGATCAGAAATCGTTTTGGGATCAGGCTGGTGTTGCTGTTGTTTGCAGATTTGGTTTTTGTGAAGTTTTGAACTTTACGCTTTGATCATATTAGTTGAATTTCATGCTTTAGTGTTGAACTTATGGTATTCATTTTTAAGCTAACTGAATTTGTTACATTGTTGTTCTTTGAAATTTAATTGTTAATTGAATCATTAGGTGCAAGGCTTTCTGGATATATTAGCTAGCCAATCCAAATTCATTTTGGGACTAATTTATTGTTGTGATGGTGGCTATTGAAGGCGATGTGTCCTAACACTCTAACTTCTGAGTAGTATCTGAAAGTTATAATCACGGCCTTATGTGGTTTTTTGCACCATTTTGACCCAGCTACAAGTGTCTTACACGGGCAGTGTCGATGTTGGACACGGCTATTTTGTGAAAACTGAAGAAAGTTTCTTGCTTTTGTACTAAAATGTGGTGATGGAGTATCATGTTGAGTTGGTTGGTTTTGGAGTTAGACACGCGGTGTAGCTAAAGTGAAGTTTCAAAGTACTTGACCATGATGCAATTCAGGATGGTAGTGCCAATAGAGTTGGCTGGTGATCTTGGGAAGTTTGAGAACAATGTTTATTTAAATGGATAAATTCATAAATCTTCTGAATGTTGATAGAATTTGTTTCTGTAATTGAACTGGCATCGTCAACTATAGATATACACGTTACTTTGTGTATTAACTAGATATTCATCAAATGGTGATTTGATATGTGCAGGGTGTACAGAACTTCTCCAAAATCTTCTGGAAGTGTGGGATCACTTTCTTCAGTTCATGAAACCAAAGCGTGCATCACCCACGAGTCTTCTGCTTCAAAAGGAGCACTCCAAGCTTTTAAGTTACTCAAAGAAAACCCTGCTGCTCAGGTATACTCTCCTTTAATCTTATAATATGTCACATCTTCGAATGGTTGATGTGAACTTTAGTGTTGGCTATATGTTGTTGCAACTGTTATGCATTTTCTTTATCTTAATCTATTTATATTCTAGCTGTTCTTGTATCTTGAGTCTCCCGAATTCTAGTACAGTTACTTGATGTTCATACTTGTATCGTTATCTAATGTTGTGCTTGAACTGTAAAGCTCCTTTAATGTCATCTGTGAGTACTGTGACAGACGTCGCTGTAGAATAGTGTTGGGAGAAAATTGATAACAAGGAACTGTATGACTGTAAATTGAGCTAGAGTAGTGTTTGTTTCTCACTTCCACCATCAGCTGTGATGGTATGTACTAGGAATTGTCATGCCCTACTATAGAATGATTCTTCAAAAAATATGTGCTGAATAGTTGAGGACTGATTTTACTGTTGAACTGTGGCTCAGTCAGTAGGACTTCTTGCTTGTGTTAATGGACTAATGGAACCTTCTATTTTTATTTTTTATTTATGGTAAACGGAGCCGGGTTTGAAAATTCAGGTTATTTTCAGTTGAGTGGTTACAACTCGGGCCAACCGATAGTCGTTTCAGTCGTGCCAACCGGGTTATTTTTTGTTCGTTTCAGTCATGCCAGCCGAGTTCTTTCTTGTTCATTTCAGTTGTGCCTCTAAAGCTTTGTGTTGGGTCATTTTTTAGTCAATCTGGTTCCAGGGTTATGTTGGGTTGTCCTGTTTAGGTTTGGGTTGCATCGATCAAGTCGGGTCAATTTTGCCAGATATAATTAGTAGGGCTGTATTAAAACTAGATTGAGCTCTTCAATATTTTTCGCATTTTGAGGTGTGCGATCACCCACGGACGGTTCTAACACATGATTCATGTCAGACGATCCCAAATCATTTTGGGTTGAAGGCTTTGATGTTGTTGTTGAGCTATTCAATATTTAGTTTCTTAGGGACTGACTGCTGCTGGCCCTTGCACGCATTTCTCTGAGTGTGATTTTGATTTTCAAGTAGGAAAGAGTCAAAGAACAAAGGGGGTGTATCATGGGATCAATAGTTGCCTTTGTCTTCTGTTGCCATGATTGATCAACTAGACAGACAAGTAGACAACTGCTCCGCTCAGGATGTATCTTGTATAGGACAACATTTTAGATGTTCTATCCTGAATATAACAAGGAGAATTTCACATTGGTGTTCTGATGTTTAGGCCACACTTTGGTGACCCGAGGTTTGACTGTTTTACTTTGTTGCCATGAGGTTGTGCTGTTTCTCATTTCGGTGATGTGAAGTTTGATTTGTTCTGTTTTTCATTTTGGTAACCTAAGATATGAAACAGCCAAGTTTTATTCTAACTAATGATGTTTTTCAACTTGTTAAAGTGCTGATATAAACATTATAGTGTACTTATTCAGACGGCTTTTCCCATTAATATGCAAACAATCACTAGTTCATGTGTAAATTATCTGTTTATGTGATACTTTTTTACTTATGTTACACTTTTTGTCATCAAAGTGAAAGTATTTCCCGCTGTTTTTCTTTTTTTGTTTCTCCCTTCCAGACCGTGGTTGCTTCAATTGCAAGTGATCCTAATGTGTGGACTGCTGTATTGCAAAACCCAACTTTAATGGAGTTTTTGGAGTCAGAGAAAAAGTGTAAGAACCTTTGGTTTTATTCACATTTTTTCCTCATCGTTGCTCCAAGCGTAATTCAAAGCTCATTGTGATTTGTGACAGATGGGACTCAAGAGCCCCTCAAGACTCCCGTAGATGCCATGTCATCTAAGAGCTCCATAATCTTTGATGCTGCCGAAGAACAAGGAAAATTGAATGGGTTCATGGGTTTAGTACAAGATGTGAAGGTAACTGTCGTAGATATGGTTAGTCGACTGTCAAGCTTTGTTGAGAGCTTGTTTAACGTCCCAGATGTCGAGAAAAAAGAAGAAACTTGTCATGATTCCTCTAAAACCTTTTTCGCGGGAGGTACGTTCTTTGCCTTGGCTATGATGGTGATCATGATGGTGCTTATGAAGCGTAACTAAATGCCGTGTTAGTTGTTTAATTTGCCGACTCTTCGAACTGAAAAACCTTTAGATAGGGTGTCAAGCACTTTGGTGTGGTTATTTTAGATCTTTCGAAGTGTTCAAGTTTTTCTTGTGTAGTGAAGGAGTGAAGGTTTTGTATATAGAGTGGTGAAACGTTTGTCGTTTTGAAAGAAGACTGGTGAAACTTTTGGAATGAATAAATGTTTAAATTGCCATAGCCTCTTAACCTCGTCTTTCGTTAAAGCTGAGATTGAATGAAGGATTGGACAGACGAAATGATACGGCGTAGCAAGTTTGCCAGTTTGTCACTAAACTTCAATACCCTACCGGCAAAGTTAACCACTACTAACCCGTCCTCCTATTTTTACTGTAAGCAGCTATCCTGACTCATGACCATTAATAGTCTTTTGGGTTGGGTTAAGTATGGGTCTGATTAGTTCAGATTTAGGCTGTTTCAGGGTATATCTACATTTGGGTTGCGGTTCTGTTGAATTTGAGAATGTTTAAACATGTTACTATCGAACCATTTAAGGGTACGGTTAAGCACGCACCTACAAAGTTCTGTTCAATCGAGTTCAGCCAATTTGGGTTTTGGTCATTTTGTGAACACGTATTGAGTCGACCAGAGAGCTCCTCTACCCAACACCTCAGAACATTGAACACTCGATTGGGCCAAGAATATTCTGGGATCTTGCTGATGAATTGATCCACCAGAACACAAAACTCCAAACCCACAAACAGTAACCTTATCAAGATTACCAGATGTCAAAATATTGGAGAAAAAGCTGAATTTGAGTAACTGCTAATAATGGAGCAACAAATTTTCAGAGCTTTAGTTAACTCTGAAACACTATTACCTGCTCAGCAGTTTGTCTGGTAAATGTTTACCCCCCTTAAAGCTTGAAGACATAAAGTACTGTGCTATTTGGTGGAAACATTTTATGGTGTGATCATCTGTTATTTTGACCGGTTTCCTCGGATTCCGTACCTGACCCCATCTTCCGGGAAGGTGGGGCCAGTCATCAGTTATTTCTACTGTTGGAGTTACTGCAGGATAATTACATCCATTCAGACAGTATTTGATCTTTAGTCTCATTGCTTTTACACACTTTAACTTGTCATCATCTATTCATCTGTTATTTTAACTGGTTCTGTAAATTCGGGTGCTGGTCTCATTTTTCGGGAAGCGCAAGAATTTGTATGAGACGGTCGTGTCCAGAAGAACGTTTAGGGATAGAATTATCGTATGTCTATGTGTTAAACATTAGAAACACACTGTGTTCCTATGCCTTATTGTATGGATATGACAGTCCCGAAAGAAGGTCACCATCGACTTGGTGTCCCGAAAGAAGGTCACCATCACCATGGATTTTAACCGTGGAGCAGTCGAGGTATTGCAGCATAACTCCATGATAATTACATCTATGCCGGCAATAATTATAAGTTTTATTGAGTAAGACGATCTCACTGCTCTCACAAGTCACACCATGAGACAGTCTATTTTACATTATGTGTCTCACGACGTGAGACCGTCCCATGAAATCAAGTCAAGTCAAGTCTGAATTAAATATTAAATACAAAACCATACTAGCTTTTGGCTGTCATGACTAGCTGCTATAGTCACATGTTGCATGATTAAGATTACTTTTTAGCAGATTTTAAGGCAATATTTGCATAAAAAGGAGCTTAAAACCAATGTTAAAGATTCAGTTAGAGTATGATTGTGTGAGTAAAGTGATGTGCTTAATTAATTATATGCATAAAAGTTGACTGTCTTTTGGAAACTGGAAATGTTTACCCTAAGATTGAGGAACTTGAGGATAAACAATTTGGGATCTTTTTTTCGGAACACCTTTGCTTAACTATTTTAGGAAAAGTTGCCCATGTCCCATTACATGAGAAAGAAAATGAATCGGTGCTTAGCAGCGGAATTACGACCATTCCCAAGCAAGGTTATGACTTTGTTGGATCATCTTAATCAGTAATTAACGATCAAATTAACATGATTTTCTTGCCAAAGAGGTCAATTGATAACGTCTTCTTTACATTATTGACCCAGGTCGTGACCTGTGCGTGTCACGTTCTGGTTGGTTGAACACAAAAAAATGGCAGCCATATCTCTGCACAGATTTTTGTAACTCTTTCCATGCCCGCCATTTCCATTGAGTAAAAGGAAAATGAAGAACTAATTAGTAACGAACTAATTAATTAAGATATTTACAAAATTAAGTTATTTATAATTTGTTAGTAAAAAGTAATTGAAAAAAATTAAGATATTTACAAAATTAAGTTATTTATAATTTGTTAGTAAAAAGTAATTGAAAAAAAAAATAAGAAAGAGGTTTAGGTGGGGTAGAGAATGTAGAAAATAATGATAAATGTTAAAAGTGGAAAATGATTGGGTTGATTACCTAAATTGTGGCGTTTGTCGCGGAGGGTGACAGTAGGTTAAAATAAATAAGGTGTGATTAAGAATTAAAATGGATAGTGATCTAATTAAGGCGAACCTTGCTTGATGATGGTCTAAGAGGGTTAATAGGTCAGCAAGTGCGGTTCTTGAATGAACTTTTTTGAATTGAACTTATAACATATGAACTGAACTTATAAAAAATTGTGTGAATTAAAATAAATTTATAGGTGAATCTGAAATAATATCCGAAATAGGAGTACATTTTTCATTAGGGAAAAGAACTAATTTTGTACAAAAGAAGCCTAATGTCGATATTTCCTAGCCATTACTTGACAAGTTTTACATAAATTTTGCATACAGTGCACATCACAATGAAAAAACAAGAAGAAATGCACTAAACCTTGTCGAATGCTCCTTTTAACTTGGACCATTTTTCGATTATCACTTTGCAAGTGATAAACGAAAATATGGTCAAAAAGTTAATGAAAGCATTCGATCTATCAAACTATTGACTTCACGTGTAAATACTTAATACCCAGTCCTTGAGCTAAGGGGATCGAATGATAAACTTTCACGAAAATTTGAAAAACCAGCTGACCCAGTCCCCTCCCGACATAACTAAGATTCTCCGAAATGACTAACCCTCCTTCATTAATCATTACCATCCCACCTTGAACAATCATAACAATTTCTAATCAAACTCTTAATTCCTTAATAATTTTCTCTCATTTCTCTTCATTATTATTATTATCATTATCATTGCACCATTGCTTATGACCAGGGACCCACTTAGGACACTTAGGGCTAAAATAACTAGACATAACCCTAGAGTTCATCAACTCAATTATAGGTTCAAACTTGACACACCTAGGAGTTTTATATTGATTAATTGATGCTCCTAAACTAATTGCATAATCCATAAGTTTATCAAATGTCCCATTTTCAACAACCTTGATCTCCAATGGCCCAATCGACTTGTCGGAAACCCGGCCTTGTCGGTACACGCTATTCAAGGACTCTTCAATGGCTAGACAACAATCCTCAAAGATTGAGTGTGGTATCAATGTTGAACCATTTAAGCTTAGTTCCCAAAAGAGTACGTAATGTCCTGGTATATTGCTCGTCTCTGCATAACTTGTGTACTCTAGGAGGGTCGCGTCGAAAGGCTGTAAATGGGTTATTGCATTTTTGACCGCGTTTTGAAGCTCCACCTCGTCTGTCTTGTCGGAATCTATGCTTAGAACTACGTTTTTCCGACATATGAAGTTGAATTGTGGTGCCTTGTTCTTGAACCCTGCTACCTTTAGTATATCGCCAACCCTGTATCTATACAGTCCTGTGAAATCAATAATTGATTAGTATAACTGTATAAGCGAGGTTACATCCTAAAATCGTGTACATTAATCTTGAGTAGATTATAATAACAAAATAAAGTTACTTAATTTAGTAATAGATGAATTATGATGGTCATTGACTTAGTTTGCTAAAAGTGGTTTAATTTGCTTTACTTTAGGATGAATGGATAGCTTTTTAATAATAATGGCCTCCATCTATTAAACCAACTTTCTATTCCTTAAAAATCACATCTTTATTATTTATAATCACTTTCTTAATCACGCAAAATATCATAAGTCTTCTGGAAAACAGTCTAACTCGTAGCAGAACAAACTATTAAAATAACTCAACTAACTACTCATTCACTAACATAACATTGACTACACTTCCTCCGTCTCCAGCATTTATTTACGTTTCATACGAGATTTTTGTTGTGATTGAGAAGCATTTTATTTTAAGGCAGACAAATGAACGTGACAGAAAGAGTAAAACCTCAGAAACGTAAAACTTACCGGAATAGGTGGTGATGATTAGTTCATATTCTTGACCAAGCTTAACATCAACAAGCTCAACAAGCTCTTCTTGTTCCTTCTCAGTAAGAGCTTTAGGCATGGAAATCGAGTTTGTAACGCCATTAACGTTACGTTGAACCGGTAAAAACTCGAAATAACCCATGCTCGGAATAATGGTATAGGAAACTTCACTTGGTTTACATAATGGATTAAGATTGACACCAAAATAGCATTCGGATGATGCATACATTGTACAAACTAAGGGTAGTCCATTGCTATAATAATCTAGGGTTGGTATATATTGTGCCATTGTACCCGTTACTATAACATCAACATATTTTGTGTTAGGCCAAACCCTAGGGATAATTCCTTGCCATGACTTTTTCCCACACTCGACCTCAATAAAATCTGCTAACTCTGTGTCGGGTTTCAGAATCTGTGTTACAGAGGATCGGACAGATGGGTCAGTGATTTGAGGATTGAGGGTGCCAGATCGGATATCCTGAGCCAGATCAGGCCAGTGTTTCTCGAGGAACTTAATGGCCCGGATGAATCCCGAGGCAAAGACCGCCCCGACCCGAAGGACTTCTTTGTTTTGGCATAGGCCACATAACATTTGAGAGTACATAGATTGGTAAGAGTCAACACAAAGGATAGTTTCATTTGGACTAGTATAGTTAGTGTAAGGGTCATATGGTCTATTCTTGAAATGCGAGCTCTTGTAGTAACTGGTCAAGACAGGGCGGGCTACTAGCCCGCCTGGTGTCTTGGCCTCGGATTTAGTAAACAAGAAGTACATGCCTTTGCCTTTTTCGAGACCCGGTACGAATTGACTCATAACGGGCATAAGTAAACTATATAACATGGACCTTCTTTCTAAATCCTCTTCAATTGTCGGCATCAATTTTCTTTCTCCTCCGGATGTACCCGAACTATAAATCAACATCAAAATAAAAAGGTAATTATTAATTTATAATATAGAAAATTACTTTATATAATATGCTAATCTTATCTAAATAAATAGTAAATTTATATAATATGCTATCTTATCTAGGGAAAAATTCTACAAACATGAGGACATACATAACAATTCAGCTTGATATTTCCTCCGTTACAGTTAATAACTACAAGTAGTATTTTCCCCCGTGTGATGCACTGATACTAAATTATTTGTTATATTCATAAAAATTGTCACAATGTAAATCATAATACTTTTTTCTTGTTATAAAAATAATATAAATTCGTTCTATAAATGTGAATTTTGTTATTTAATAAACTATTTTCTAATTTTCTAATTTTAATAGAAAGATTGTAAATAATTTATTATTCTCTTATTTCCTAATTCTACTAGAATAATTATAAGTAAATTATTATTTATAAATATAGTGTTTTGTAATAATTAGAGGCTACCACGTCGCTCGAAAAAAACCTCCTTTAATTATATGTATATTGATTTACGTTTACTTTATTTTATGAGAAAAAATTAAATAAAAACAAACATGAACTATAGTGGAAAAGGAGTTAGAACCAAACCCTAGATGTTTATTTCTTACTAACTCAAATTCGGATAAATCTCTTACATTTATCGTTTAATTATAGGGTAACGATAAATACAGTCCTTAGGGTTACATATAAGGATTTAAAAGAAGAAATAATAACTCAAATCAGACATTAATTACACAAGTATAGTTTTATTCAATATATTTTAGGAAATCTAATAAATCTAAAAAATGAGTTTCCGTTTTTTCAAGCTTAATTTTTTAAAAGTTTATTTTACAGTAATACGATCTTAATATAAAAAAAGTTACGATATTATAAGAAAATGTAGCTTATTATTATAAAGGAAGTATACTCACCTTGTAAGAAATTCAGAAATGGGATGAGAACTAAGAATACGAGATTGATCACCATTGGCAATGCGATTGATGTCGAGTACAAGATCTTCATACTTCGTTACAGGGACGGTTTTTTTGAAGGTTTCTCGGTCAGTCGCGCCATTGAGGCCGTGCCTTTGCAAATATTCGACGTTTGCATTACGGGTTAAGATTTCAGAAAGTATTCGTTTTTGTACTTCATTTACATTTTGTGTTACTTCTTCAATGAACTCAAGTGCCCTCTTGTTCTTTTCTAAGAGGCTGTTTTGGTCATTTGGTGCTTTTTTCGGAGCCTCGGGCATTTTTTTAAGGGTAATTTAGGGTAAAAAATAGGGTAAAAATGAGGTAAAAGAAAGAAATAAAAGAGGTTTTTTTTGATGAAGAAGGTGAATTGTTTGTTATTGTTGGTTAAGAGGGTGAGGTTGTGAGGAAAAGGTAGGGAGTTGTGTGTTTATATAGGAAGAAAGAAAAGGGTAAAAGGGTAAAAGGGTAAAAAGGTAAAAAAAAATGTAAATAGATTATGATACAAATATCATAGGAAAATGCTTCTCTATGAGAGAAATTTTAGATGGTATCCCTATATCCGCGCTAGTGGCATTTCTGCTTGAGTTACGCCCTTCATCCAATACTATTTATAAAAAATTAAAAAATGTAAATAAATAAATGAAATCGATGGATTAAGTAGTTTAATTTCTATCTAAAATGAAGAAATAATGATTTGAATATCTTGAAAAGAAAATGGCATGAATATAAATGAAATTAGAAGTTAAAGTACAATAATTCGAGTAAATTTATTTTATTGTAAGGCATTGTTTAATAGGCTTATGAGTAATTATTTCATAATTAAAGGTGTATCAATTATAAAAGGTTGGAAAATAGTCACCAATGATACAAAATGGAATTAGGGGATTATATGACCATTTGTATTCATCTGATAATATATATTTGAATTTTATAACAAAAGAATTTGAGTTTATATATACGTTTTACGAGTTTTATTGAAAAGAATCTGAACACCTTTTAAAAAGTTATTAACTCAAAATGTTATACTAAAACTCCAAAATAATATATATAAACTCAACAAAATATTGATTTTAACACCTAAAAAATTAAAATGTAAGTCAAAATTTTTAAAAGCTCAAAAAAAATTGTTTTATCTGTGTATAAAATGGTGCAGTTCATTCATATACAACTGGTTTTTCGATCGATAAAATTAGTGGTCGATAAAAACACATAAAAAGTCAGATAATACTTCATCCGTTTCATGAAAAATACAGCATAATAAAATATGAGTTAATTTGTATTTTATTTTTTATTTATTTTTTATTTAATGAGAGCTAACTTTTTACAAGTGATAATGAGGGGACGACCTAAACTTCCATGCTCTTTTAATTAAGGTTAAACTTCCAACTATTATTGAGAAATATAGTTTATAGTGTTTTAATTAGTTATCATTTGTTAACATGTTATGTAATATGATTACCCAACATAGAAAGGTGAAGTACTAAAGTACTCCATATATTGTACTTAAATTTGCAAGACAATATGATGATGTTTGTTAGATATATTAACTTTGAGTAGTATATCAACCATAAACTTAAATTTGCAATTAAAATGATTTTTCCATAATGTGTCGGAATATAACGATTCTGAGATATTACCCTCAGAGTATTTAAAATCCCGCAAGTAAAATTTCAGTACATGGTAATATAATGTAGCGAGGATTGTCTATTTTTTCGTATTATGTTATCAAGCCAAACGGCATTTGAGTGAGGGAGTATTAATCAAGATATAATATCGTCCGCTTGTTCATAAATTTATTACAAGTTAAATATTAATTAGAGGATTATAGTATAGATTTCGAGCTTTATAACAAATAATTTGAGCTTTATAACAAAGAATTTGAGCTTATACATATATTTTACGAGTTTTATTGAAAAAAAATCTGAGCGTCTTTATAAAAAAATTGTACATTAAAAGTTAAAACATTATAATGAAACTCAAAAATAATAAATACAAAATCCAAAGATTTTAATTTTAACACTAAAAAATTATAGTGTAAGAAAAAATTGTTAAAAGCTCAACAAAATTGCACATAAGTTCAATTAGATTTGTATGAGATGTACGATGCTCATATACATCTGGTTGTATAATCCTATTTATGGTTAAATATTAGTGGAATTAGGGGTGAAAAAAAGTGATCCGGATCGACAAACTAGACCGACCCAGATCGGTCGGTCCGCTCTCCGGGTTCTAAAAGTACATAGTGACCGATCTCTGGTCCGGTCCACATTGAAAAAAACTCAATTTACCTTGAAAATTAAGGTCGGTCTGGTCTAAATCGGAAAAAATCAGACCTAAAATGTTCTGGTCTGGTTCAATCCGCATCTATTCCTAACTAATCTACACTTCGATCATAAGATAGGTGGTTATTCGACCGATGAATTTGATCAGTCTAATCCGATTTTGCACCGATGAACACCGCTAGGGGAACAGGACCACAAACAAGTGGCACTATAGACATTGTCCGTGATATAAGAATAATTGAATTTGTAATTTATTAGTGAAATTGTAATTAAATCATATATTTACCGGAATTTCTTATTACTTCTCCCTAATTGCAATTCTACTCTCAATAAATATTGGAATGTTAAACGCAAGAATGTTGTGCGTGTAGTATGCGCATACTGCATCTGTACATTTTGTAGGAGACAAACACAGTTAGGCAAATCTTTGACCATTCACATATTCTATCCTCATTCATTTTTTTTAATAAATAGCAATAAATATTCGTTTACATGAGCGCACTTAAGCTAAAAGATTAAATATTTAGGGAACGACAAATTTTGTCCCGTTTATTTTTATAATTTTTTTCGTTTACATGAGCACACTTGAACTCTTACCACTTGAGCTAAGAACTTGTTCTTTTCGGTTGAAACGAGCTGAATTGAATTAATTGGAATAAAGCTTAATTGAACTAAATTGAGTGACACTGAGATGAATTGAATTTAGTTGAATTAAAAGTTAATTTTGTGAAAAGATTAACTGCACATAATTGCTTAAACGTAAATAAAACTTAATGGAATACAACGTTTTTTTTCTGCTAAAACGAGCTGAATTGAATTAATTGGAATAAAGCTTAATTGAACTAAATTGAGTGATACTAAGGTGAAATGAATATAGTTGAATTAAAAGTTAATTTTGTGAAGAGATTAAGTAAGCGTAATTGCTTGAACGTAAATAAAACTTAATAGAATACAATCGAGCAAAATTAAGCCAGAAAAAACAGAATCTAAGTCTTATTTCCAAAATTAACTACGCCCACCGTGGGGCTCGAACCCACGACCACAAGGTTAAGAGCCTTGCGCTCTACCAACTGAGCTAGACGGGCTTTTGTTTTATATACTCCGTATAAGTTATAAGACAATTTTAACCATCTTAACGAAGATTAACTGTTTTGAATCAAAACTTATCTAATTCTTGTTTTATTCGAGCAAAAGTTCATCTTAATTTGATGCAATTTAAAATACCTTAATAAAGGTTTTTTTTAATAAACAGAAGTCAACATAGATTTTGATGATGAATATAATTTATGAAAAATAAACAACATATTTCTTCATTTCCAAAATTTTATGATCGTTAAAATTCAGATAAGCAAAAAGGGTTTATATTTAAAACATAAATTTGACGACTAAAAAAAGTGGAAGAATTTCAAAGTGCGTGAATTACTGATTCAAAGAAAATCTCAGATAATTACTCAATTGTTAGTAAAAAATTTAAATTATGAATTAAAAACTCATAATTAATCTCACACTTGATATATAAAACGTTTTCTCTTATATTTATATTAGAAAGATTACTCAATTATAAATATTCGATAATGAATCTGAGTTTCCCATTCGCTATAATATAATTAATTAACCAAATAGTGCTCATTGTTCTAACCCATTTCTATAAGATAATTAATTAATTAATTAATCACTAATAATGCTCATTGTTCTAACCCATTTACTATAGTATAATTAATTAACAAAATAAGATGAGGTTACAAGACTTGCATTGGACAATTCACAAAAAGATAATGAATAAAATCCGTAGCCTTTATCTATCTTGTCTCCCATTATCCTACTTTTTCCTCAACTCGTGGAGTTTACACTAACACTAATGGCTGAAAACTACTTCTAGCTCTTAGATAATTTAGCCAATTACATTATACTAGAATTATAGCTACTTTGTAGTATATGAACATTGGACATATACTTAGCTTGTCACAAATGGCTAAAACCGATTATAGAAATACCCGTTTTAAATTTAAAATGAAGTAAACAGTATTAATAAGACATGCAATGCCTAAATATAGTAATAGGAATATTTATAATAGTTGGGTCTCAATCATAACCTTAAGATTTTGGTTGAAATGGTTCATCTATCATGATATCAGAGCAGTGTGACCGAAGGTCACGGGTTCAAATCCTGACAGCGTAAACCCCTTAAAGACACAAAATGGAAACCAGCACACGGTATGCGGGAGCCTAAACCCCTCAAAGACACGAAGTGGAAACCCAACACACGGTATGGGGGAACCTAAACCCCTCAAAGACACAAAGTGGAAACCCAGCACGCGATATAGGGGAGTCTGTGCAACCTAACCACTCTTCAAGCTGTTTTGGTTGAGATGATTTAATAGATAAAAGAATTGTTTTATTTATATCTGAGCGAAACTTATCTTATTTTAATCTTAATATAAATATATTCATTTTAAGAGATACTCGGTGGTGTAATGGATTAAATATCATGCATGTAAATTTGTAGCAAGAGGATTATGTGGTCCATTTCTACATATATTTATGTGCATGACCCTGAATTTATGTGTAAACTTCTCCCTATCAGCAGTCACAATATTGAAAAATGAAATTTTGGATTGTTGAATGTGTATGCACTTGTCCTTTTCTTTTGGTTTGGTTGTCCCCTCTCATGCATCCTAAATACTTAAATTTTCTTGTAAGAATCCCTTCTTTTGGACTCTTATTTATCTTAACAAATTTCGATTTAGTTAAGCTCTATTCTACTCCCTTTTACTTCGTTCATCTTAATAGAATAATTCAGTTCACCTTGGTTCCTTTTAAAAGAATAAGGACTAAGTAGAACATTTAAAGTCCCGCGCGCCCAACCCGCCTTAATAAATCCCCTTGCATCCCTACTAACATTTTAAGGATTTACCCAAGTCTTCAATATGAGGCTCAATTCGCATAGGCCTGCTAAGAACACAATAAAAAATATAATAATAATAAAGGTTTTCAACCGGATTAGGATAAGGTTAAGGCACCTGGCTTGACTCAGCCCATGCTAAGGCACATGCTAGTTCAAGGCTTGAGTTTGTAGGTCTGGCCCGACTTGTGGATAAGTCAAGTCGAATGTAGTAATACTTTTTTAAAAGAGGAAAATTAATAATTTGTTTAACATAAGCACTTTAATTTCATTTGTAATTTTTGCAACTTCACCTGAATTAGGGTAAAAAAAGACAGAAGTAAATAACTTTCTTCAAAGCGATAATGACATATAATAAGAACATAGAGAATAACCTATGTTTTGTTTGGTAAAAAGAAAAAAAAAGGTAAGTTGAAATTGAAAGTTAATATAAGATAACTTATTAACTCTAAAATGACCTTTTAAAATAACTTATAAGAACATTCAACATTGTTCTTATTATCACGATAATTAATAAACGGTAAAAGTTAAAACACAATATGACAAATTACGTTTAAAAATAGTTATAGTGTTAACTTTTTATTTTAGTTTTGTATAAATTTATTTCAAATAGCTGAAATGTTTTTTATCCAACACTTACATTTAAAAAACAATTACTTAAAATATTGGTTAAATAAAATAAGTCAGGTTGTTAAATAAGCTAGCTAAAATGCGCTCGTTCAAATATAGTTATAGTAGGAGAAAACTCCAATCTATTTTATGCAATTTAAACTAATTAAAATTAACTTTAAATATAATGAAGATCATTGTGTATCATTCTTCAATCAGTAAGCTAAGTAGATTATATATACAATATACGATCACCAATTTTATAGATTTTGGGCATTATAATAAAAATTTTGAGTTTCATTTTAAAGTTTCTGAGTTAATTAACTTACACATTAAACTTAAAAAATTACAATAAAATTCAAAAATACTATGTATAAACTTAGTTAAATTTGAATTTTGACGGAAAATAATTAAAATCTTATTTAGTTATATCTACTTTCATTTTTTACTTCTTCAATTGTTATTTGGTAGAGTACTTTTTTATACCTTTACTTTATTTTATTTTAATATTCATCTTACATACTTTTAGTTTAATAAAGTATTAATGCATAATCACACAAATTTTATAATTTTGATGGTAATGTGGTCCAATTTTACATATTTGTATGTGTTTGACCCTGAAATTAGGTCTGAACGTTTCCCCATAAAGAGTACCATTATTGAAGAATTAAGCATTTGCTAGTTGGATTTGTGTGCTCTTGTCCTATACTCACTCTTGTTTTTTGCGGTAAGTCTCGCTTGAGACGAAAATATATCGTTTTAAGGGATTAAATACTATTATCTGGTGGTAATAAATATAAAAATTTATCATGTGATTTGATATGTATTTAATCCGTCATAAGTCAGAAGAATCATAACCTTAAGACAGATAGTGTCCATGTTAAATGAAGGTTTGTGTTTTTGTTTTTAGTTTGGTTGCTTTCTTCCGCGCCTTAATCCCACTTACAAAAAACTCTGCCATATCGAGAAGTCTTAATTCTTAACGTAATAGTGGACATGAAAGTGGGGACGAGGTTGTTAGATTGACACCCCCACCATAGCCCATGACTTATTTAAGCGTGACATAGCATTGACATGATCCAGCACAGTACAACATGCTATGGGCCGAAGTTTGAGAAAGAAGACCATGACTAGCCTTAGCACGAGGCACGAGCTGCACGACATGACACACTTAAACACGTCCAAAATACAAAAAAAGTTAACAATAAAGTGGAGAAATTGTTCGGATACATGTGTACGACAACATGTCATTGCACCCATTGGCCGTGAACCCTACCGGAGCCGCCATTTGAATCTTTACCGGCACTTCCATATTTCCGCCGGAAGCTATATTTCGGTAAGTGGCTGTTATTATTAACGGGCCTGTGACATTGCATGATTGTGTTATATTGGACTGAGACTCATATGGGCTTGCGTGATACAAAAAGATGGGCTTTTGAAATGGGCCATAAATACCCCATATACCATTACCCAATTGTTAAAAATCGTCGACAAATTATTAGATATCGTGGACAGCAGAAATTGACAAAAAAAACAATCAAACACACCGCAATCAATAGATGAAAAGAGAACAAAACCAAAACCTAGAAAATAAAAAATAGGATAATAATGAATTAGAATATATGGAAGAAATTTCTCGAACTTCAATAAAATAAGGCTATTTAGCATATTACTACCTAATAAGTCTAAAATTTTACATCTTACTACCTAATATGTTCAATTATTCAAATAACAACCTAATAAGTGTAAAACCGACACGATTACTACCAAATGGCGGAAATTGCTAAAAAATGACGGAAATCAGTTTATTTCGTCCCATTTAAATTTAAAACATAATTTAATACCTAAATTACCCTCCCCCTCCTTCCTCCATTAAAACACATTTCTCCTTTCACAAAACTCATTTCCCCCTGATTCTCCATCAATGTCGCTCCAAACCCAGATTTCCCCACTAATTCTCCATCAATCTCGTTCCAAACCCTAATTCTCCATCAATCTCGTTCCATTAATTCCTTCCTCCTTCATTCCTCCATTAATCCCTAAATCTTCAAATTTGAGAATAAAATAAAAAAAAATGCTTACTTGATCAATTTGAGAAGACAACAGAAGACTACCTCCCTTTAGTACTGCAAATTAGGCATGTTAATGGAGGTTTTCGATAAAAATGGGGGCATGAATTGAGTTATTGTGAGTTTAATCGGGGGAAGGAGAGGGATGTGTAATATGTTAACAGGGAATATGTTTGTTAAAGGAAGGGTAAGATCGTCATTTAACTTAACCCGAACATTTAAATCTAACTTAAGTTCGGTTTCCGTCAAAAAAGTAGCAAACTGATTAATGTTGTGTGATTTTAGGTAGTCAGTTGCAAAATTAATTATATTAGGTAGTAAGATGTAAAATTTTAGACTTATTAGGTAGTAATTTGTCATATTTTCATAAAATAACGAAGAGTTTTATTAAATATCAATTTGATCAACTTACAAACAACATAAAATCAATTACTTTTCTTTCACTACAACAAGTGAAAGTACATATAAAATACACACATCAATTAACTTGAAACCGGAATAAAATAGAATTTCGATCGAGAAACTCACAAACCAACTCGTTTTAATTGAGCCAACCTGAGTTGACCAGACTCGACTGACTCCAAACTCGAAAGCTAAATTCACCAGAGTCTAGTCTTTCCAGGTTGATCCTTATTCTTAGAAGACGCGACAATAATAAAACACACAAAATATAAAAAAACCCAAATGCAAACGTATCCAAAATGACTCATATCGAGTATCAAATCAGATACCCGTTTGTCAGGTCTACATAGAGATAGGACGAGCAAAGACTGAATCGATTTTATCCTTGAGAACTTGATTAACATTAGTAAAACCATCAGCACTGCCATGGTAAATGACATGAGCGGATCGAGCCAAGTTCAAGATTCGAGTTAATAATGGCTTCGGTATAACGTAAGGCCGTAACATTGCTCTGTTTATAACTTTCCACGCATCTTCTACTTCTTTGATTAGCATCTCATTTGCTTGATCCGCGGTCACCTTGTTATGCTCCATCAAGCATTGCACAGACGATGCAACATGATTCCTACTCTGCTCAAACTGAAAGGAAAAAAAACCGTTTTATTAGAAAATGTTCACATTCTGTCGTAAATCATTTTACGAAGTCTTGTTTGAAACTATTTACCAAAAATGGTTCCACATCGCCCCTTTTGTTTCTTACTTTTTTTAAAAAAAATTCGTAAACATGTCGCTGTCCCAGGCAGCGACAGTTGATGAGCAAAATAGGCAGAATGGCCAGAAGTTGGGGAATTGCGGAAGTGCATATGGTCACTGTCCCAGACAGCGACCAGTTGAAGAAAGTGCAATTCCAGAAGCTGCTATCTTGGCCAAAAAAAACACTTCTTCAACTGGTCGTTGTCTTGCACTTCCACAATTCCCCAACTTCTGGTCATTCTTCCTATTTTGTTCATCAACTGGTCGCTATCTGGGACATCGACAGGTTTAGAAATTTTTTTTAAAAAAAGGAAAACCAAAAATGGTGACATGTAATCATTTTTGGTAAATAGTTTCAAACGAGCACCATTTTGTTAATTACTTCCGTTTTAAGCATCATTTTAACAAAAACTTCTCATTTTACATATTACTCCGTAACAAGCTAAGTTATCACCTCATGACCACCCATGTCGTTCATGAGGCGTAATATTGTGGACGCGGCTTTTATAATATCCGGGATAGGGGTTTGAGTCGCCCATTCAAAGTACTCCTTGGAAGCAATCTCTCCCATGCCAAGGAATGAGGCAACTGTTCCTAATGGATACGGAGATGTTACGATTGCGTTCTTCATATACTCCTCATATGTCGGAACATAATTTTGATGGCACCATTCCGCTTCTTGCATATATTCCTTGGACAACGCTTTCACCTATAAAATCAAACCAATTCCATATCTAGTTTTACCAAACAGAACCTTAGATGAAACAGTATGTGAGGATGTAGGAAGCTAGTTAATATTGTACATGTTGTCTAAGGTAGTCAACACAAAAGGCTCGTCCTTCTTTGGCAAGGTCTTCCTCGGCTTCCTCGCATGTTTCGACAAAAGCATAGTAACCCCATTTCACATGCTCCGGAAGTTCTTCTGCAAGGTCTTTGTTCCATGGCCTGCAATTCGTTTGTAATAGGAATATTAATAATAGTTGGGCAAGGTCACGAGTTCAAATTCTGGCAACCTCAAAACCCCTTTAAAAACCACGAAGTGGAAACCCAGCACACAGTATGGGGGAGCCTGTGCATGCTAACCACTCTTCAAGCCTAATGACCATTTGAGTGAGGGAGCGTAATAGGAATATTAATAATAGTTGGACCTCAACCGTCACCTTAAGATTTTGGTGAGATGGTTCATCTATCAGTTTACTTGCTTATTGTCGCATCAACATATTTATATAAACGATATAGTTATGTATGTTGTGGATCGGAGTATATATCGACTAATTTAATACCTTTGAAACGCTTCTGTAAGGACCCTAAGTTCTTCGAGGGTTCCATAAGCATCATATGTATCATCTGTTAGTGTCGTAGACTTGAAAACTTTTCCAAAAAGTTTTCTCGCAAAAGAAAATTGAGGTTCGAAATAGACTCCCACAATCCAGAAATACGCTTCTGTAATCCTGTCTCGGCTGAATGATGCCTTCAAATGTAGTCCTTTCCACCAACTACATAGACACAAAAGATTATATATCAAATTCACGATAACTATTCGTAAGACAGTCTTATTCTATCATCGCCATTTTTTGTTAATTCTGTCTCTGCTGAATGAATGATTTGTATATAAAAGGACCGTTTCACGCAGTACAAGTTATTACAACTACCTTTTTAGATCTTTAAGCTCCCTTTGGTGCAATGATTGCAGGAAATTGAAATCTAGCTTTGCAAATTGAAGAACAAGTTTATTATGAGACGGGTCTTTCTCATAAATGGAGATGTAAAAACGAGCCTCGACTCGAGGCATTCCCAAGTGCAGAGGTTGATGGAGGGCATGAGCCACTTGGTCAGCAAGCGGGGAGGCTAACCGGTTAGCCTTGACCATCGCGGTAAGATGAGGAGTTGTGAAGGTAAGGGCTTCATCTAGTATCTTGTCATCATCAACTCTAACATGTGCTGCCTCGTACAAGCTTAGCATTCCTTGTACATCACTTGCCAATGACTCCTTGAATACTCCATTTTCGTCCCTAAACTTATTGAAAACATCTGTTCCATGATCCGATAATTAGTTTAGATTATACACGAGCTAACTTAAACATGATTGATTATATATTATAAGGTCATACCAAGATACGTGAGTTATATTTTAATCAAATGTATAGAATTGACTGAAATAGAGGAAGTACTAATTAGTGCATGCATAAATGGAAATTAAAGCGTATAATACTTGATTTAGGTTAAACTTACCGCAAGGGATGTAGAAACCATGTTGCCTAAAGATGCGAAATCGAAGGGATACATGATTGAGATCGGCATTCTCGCAATCAACATGAAATTTGTCATAGGCAAGCTCTAGAGCTTGCTCAATTTCTTTTTCAAAATGATATGACACACCAAGACGTTTTAGTGTGTCGATAAATGTGAGTTGCTCTAGCGGCTTTTGAGCCGCTGCTAACAACTTACCAACTTCCACCTTGAGTTCATAGATTTCTTTCTCCTTTTCCAAAAGAATTTCCTAAATCATAAATTATAGGGGAAACAAATTAATTAAAACACTTTCTAGAGATAAATAATCGCAAAAATAGTGATTAACTCCCATTATTTTCATCAATAGTGAGATTATCCCCTTAGATTTAGGCCCATCACTTGAATTAATGTGTAATTGAGTCCAATTTTTTAATTTTATTTCCATCCAAGATACAAATAAAAGTTGTTATACATTATAAATTGTATAAAATTTATCCCACATTTTTGGAAAAAAATAATATTGGAACTATTTACATAAAATTTAGAATTTGTACCGTGATTTCATATGTATATCATCTATATTAAAACTAGTAAAAATATTAAATGTATTCTATCTAAAAACTATGTTAATTAATAAATATTTGAATACTTTTAAAATATTAAAATTTATTTAATATATAGTGAATCTAAATATAAAATGATTTAATTATATATTTTTATGTTAAAATTACAAATAGGGTGAAATTTCATCTTTTTGTCAAAGTTACGGGGCTAATTGCTACATTTATAACTTATGAGCTTAATTACATAATTGCTCCAAGTTATGGGGATTAATGGTCACATTCGCGAATAAATAATTATATATCATGAATTTTTTTTTTTTAATTCAAGGGTCAGATTTTGCCATTTGTTTTTTTCCACCTATGTAAAGCAGTGAAATATAAGGTTTCAGGTATGAGTATAATGCTTTTGTTGTAAATTATTTTTGTTTCGAACAATTAATCGATTATAAATAAGAATTTGTGAATGTAAGAAAACAACCGTTTAATTTAACTCGTCAATTAGAGCGAACTTGATAAGTTGAAGTGTTGAACACGAGTACATCATTGCTCCAATATTTTACGGGATCCAATTTTGGTGGAGTAAGAAGTGTACGTACTTTCCAAACTTACATATACAAACACTTTTTTATGTCTTAACTAAGTATGGAATATTTTGGTGAAGTTTTCTGAAACGATTTTACAATAAGTTTATTATGAAATCATTTTACAATATAAAAAAAATGATGCAAAATATAATACTAGGACACAAATCACACAATAAATATTAAATTGAAAGCTCATTTTCGACAAATTAAAAACAATAATATTACGAGTAAGAAATTAAGGGTTTTCGAGGAAGAATGAGAGATTATTACTTCATCATGGTGAGTGATATTGAGAAAATGGTCACCCCAATGGCACGGGTGAAACCCGGCAATGTTACGAGGAATTTGATTTGCTGAGGATTGATTAACCATTGTGGTTACGTTTAACTGTAAATAATTATTTATTTGATTAATTTGTATGTGTTTTGGTTGTTGAAGTTGGGTTTTACTACCAAGTGCACCATTCCTTTATATAGGAATCCTTAAAACACATGAGGAATATAATATAGTTTACAAATTATTAATTTAAAGGTGTTATTGTGTACTTAAGTTGTCTTAAGTAATAAATAAACTAAATTTAATATGTAAATAATTAAACGCGGTTTAATGTTTAAAAAATGATATGGCCACATGTTCTATCTCCAATCTTCATGTTCATTGGTAAGGAGACACTAGCAATTAATTGTGTCATCGAGATCGTGATGATGATCATGATGATGCATGGGCGGATTTTTGGGGGCCGGGCTACGGGTAGCCTCATAAAATTTCCGACATAAATTTTTATAAGTCTCTAAAAGGAGGGAGGTTCGATTTCTCGTAGTTACAGATAGAGGTGGCAATTGGGTCGGGTCAGGCCGGGTCATATCGGGTTAGCTTGCCCTTTCGTGTCGGGTCGGGTTGGGTTTGGGTTGTTATCAGGTCTGGTCATTTCGGGTCAAATGATATGCCGGGTTAGGGTCGAGTCATTATCGGGTTTGGTTACTACTTAACCGTATTACTACAATTTTTTACCATTAAATTTAGTTTTTAACCTATAATTTGGTTTAATTACTTCATTATTAAGTTAAATGAATTAATCTAAACACAAAATCACTTTCATTTTGATCAAAATTAAGCATTATAATTGTCAGATCATCAATTCAATCGGGTCAGTACGTATTGGGTCGGGTCAATATCGGGTTGGGTCTGGGTCGGGTTGGGGTCACTGATAATTGGGTCGTGTCGGGTTACAAATCGCCATCGGGTCAGGTCGGGTCGGTTTCGGGCCACAGTGTTTTTGGGTTCGGGTCGTGTCGGTGTTGCTCGGTTTCGGGTCGGGTCAAGACTTGTCAGCTCTAGTTACAGGCCTTAGTCACCCATGACCTTTAGACTATATGACAAATTCTAAATTAGTGAACCACTTGTATTTATTGTTAAATTTTATACCAAAATATATTATATTCTACAACTGTTAGTCATTATTTTTATATATACTTCGTAATATTTTAGAGAAAACGTTATTTTTAAAAAAAGATATCTATAAGTCCAATTTTTTCTCATTTTTTTATTTACATATTAATTAATATAGAAAAAAATTTAAAATATAAAAATATTTCCTTAAACACGCGTAGATAACGCGTCAAAAATTTCTGTGCACCCCTTGCACAAAAATCATGGGTCCGCCAGTGTGATGATGATCGATAATAAGTCGTAAATTTGAATTTAATATGTAATAGTTGTTAACATTTGAATGTCTAATTTGAGGTTCATAACATATTAGGGTTTTATGATCAAGAAAATTATATTGAACCTAAAATTATTTTCTAAATGTTTGGCTTAATATTAAGTATATTCTTTAATCATATAATTAACGCACTATATTCGATGGAAATATATATTCTATAATTATCTTTTTATATCATACATTATAAATTCCGTGAATTTCACGGATTTAAACCTAGTTATTATTATTTTTATAAATTAAAGGTTATTTTTCACATATAAAAGCGTTTTAAATTTACTGAGATTATTGTAAAAGTGATATAGCTTGATTTTTTTGGGCTTCTGTTATGGCAAGAGTGATTGATCCTGTAAAATTCGAGTTCCTTGTTTGACAAATGTATATGAGCTTACGCACGCTAATAAGAAAAAAGTTCATTTCATAAATCTCGGAAAAAAATTATTCTAAAATCGCTATAAATAATAAAAAAAGCAGCTATTTTCTTTTCTTTTCTTTTCAGATCACTCGTTCATTCAATTCATTCGATTGAATAAAATTAAATGAACGAGTAAGTCAATTCAAAAGTTAAAACACAAATATTTGTAATTTACACCTTAAAGTCTATCCAAAAGTCAAATTTTAGCCATTATTGAGTTTGATTTTAATCCAAATTTCGATCTCATCCACATAAATAATTTCATATTCATTAATACTATTTGTAAATCATGAAATAATATTAGTTACAACTTTACTATTTTTGTAAAAATTATGAAATGTATAGAATAATTTAGGTGTAAATTATAAAAATTTTGACAAAATTTTATAAAAAGTACTCAAATGTTACAATTGTATAATTATGATTGGTAAATTGATGATAAAAAACCTTATATCTATACAATATTATTAAAAGGGTAACTTAAAATGCCACGTAGACAATGCCACCTAGCATTAAAAAAAACCACGTCACTAATTAAACATGACATGGAGCCACGTCATTATTGCTTATTAAAAAAAACACTAAAACCGTAAATGTAAATAGCATAACAAATATTAAATGGGCTTTGAATTTCTAGATAAATTAAATAACAATTAAAAATCAAAATTTCTGATAGATTTAAAATATCGATGTTTATTGTTAGAATATTTTATACACAAATGAAAACCATATAATTCTAATTTTTACGCTATTTATAAAAAATACAAATATCTATAAAACTATATTAAAAGACTACCTACAAAATGTCACATAAATGTCATGCGTTAAATCCACGTCAACTTTCAAAAAGCCACGTAAATGTCACTCGAGACAAATAATTCCACGTCAATTCCACATGTAAATAATTAGCCCAAGTCAATGACACACGTCAATTTCATGTAATTTTTCAAGTATTTTTTATAAAAGTTCCCAGTTGATAATTAAAAAAAAAATAATAATAATAATAATAATTATTATTAATATTAATAATAATAATCAATAATAATAATTACAATACTAATTACAATAATAATGTCACATTCAATTTATTTTATTATGGTTTTTTCCTCTTCCCCGCTCATTCTAAGTTTTCCTTAAATTTTTTATTTTATATATTTCATTTCTTCAAATGAAATCTATAAAAGTAATTAAAAGGCAAATCAAACTATCATTATCATCCACAAGTCATATTTTAATTTCATAATATAACATCTGAATCCACCCTCATGTAAAGTTGATTTTGTAAAAACAAAAATAAAATAACAATAATTAAACAAACCTTATACATTTCATTCTCATTATTGGCCCATATTTATGTCTATATTAAATTTCATAATAATAAAAAATAATGTTCAAAAGTCATGAACATTAATTGATATATTTATATCAATATTAAATTTGAATCCCTTTACTATAAAAGTAATAGATTTTAGAGAATTCTGATTGGTCGATGAAATTTAGGAAAAGAAAAAAATTTAATTGATGTGGGGTCCGCCATGTTCATTTACATAATTAATTAGCTCAATTTAATCTTCTCACTACTTTCATAATTAAATAAGTTACACTATAATCACACATTGAATATGAAATCTTCCGAAATTCTAAGTATTTCAATTTCAACAGTAAAAATCAAATTTTTGATGAACATTGATATTAATTTAACTAATTTTACATAAATTAAAGGTATAGTTTAAATATAATAATATGATTGAGACGCCTCGACTTTACATATATAGAGTAGTATATTCCAAGATTAAAGAAGTTGTTAATACGCCATTTAACATGCAGCTAATAAAATGATTAAAGTGAGTGACAATGAGTATAAAACAAAAACAAAAAGTTAATATCAAATATAATAATATACAAATTGGCAAAAATTAATGCATTCAAATACTTGAAATCAACAAATTAAAATTGTTGAAAATTGGAAGTCGTGTAACTCCGTCTTAAATGTACATAAAATAGATAAGATGTATATTATATGGTCGGAGTTTTTTGGGTAGTTAAAGAATCGGACTAATAATAATTTGGGTTCATTACGATGGTTATGAACTTAGAATTTATATCTTAAGTATAATTTTAAAATCTATATATGTTTTTACTGGCTATTATCCGTTTTAAATTTAAAACGGGTGAATATCACTCTCTCATGGGTTATAGAACAACTATTTTATTTTCGCCATGCATAATGTTTTTTTTTGTCTGATTCATCCTACATATGTATATTTAATCTGTTCTAAACTTAAACCGATAATGTCGTCTTATATAAGAATTTATATAACTTTATAATGTCAAACAAATGCGTTATTTTTACTTACGTCTCAGTTAAGCGTATAAATTCTTTTTATTTTTTACATCGATATAACTGCAATACTAAAATTATATTTTTTATTAAATATATTCACCTTTTCATTTTTATTTTTTCAATTTAATAAAATTAAATCCGTGCATTTTTTGCACGGGCGTAAAACTAGTAATATTTAAAAAGAGGATGCTCAAAAGTCATAAAAAGCATCCTCAATTATTTATATATTTTTGTTGGAAGACAAAATTTGTAAGCCTAATTTTTTGTTATTTTTATCATTAGTAGAATTCTATGTATCACTTATCTTTCTTATCATTCTATTCACATCAAGTTAATTATATTAAGATTTTAAATTATTAATTAATTTGTTTATTTTTTATGTAACTTACAATGAGTTATGAAATGTTTGTCACATTTCAATTTCATCGTATGTATTTGTTTTATTCTCGCTCATTTAGGGGTTAAATCAAGATTTGTGGTGTTTGTGTCTTTAAAGGTAAATATACTTACATCTCTATGACTTGATTCTCATTCTCTATTTCTTTCACTATTTACGAGGATAATTAAGTTTATAACGATGATATTGCATAAAACAAATTTCACTATTGTTGGTTATTTGACACTAATTATTGAGTTTTTTTTGTTTATATAGAGATAGACGATTTATTCGAGAAACAAGACTACATCAAAAAGTAAAATACAAAGATTGCTTAACCAATTGTAAATTATAGATTTACTACAAAACTAACGACATTAACCTGAAAGATTAATAGTTTTTTTTAGTTTTTTTTCCACGTGTATTTTGGTATTGTTGTTTTTCTTCCATTATTTTGCCTTTGAAAAATTAACACTCTTTACCTACCGACTTATTTGATTTTTCCGACTATGGTCTTTATATTAACACGTCGATGTTCATAATTTCGATACATGTTCTATCATGAATTAATCATGAGGTGATATGCGTGTTTGATATTTTATAAATCCAATTACTATAAACACTAAAAACATCACACTATGAAATAATATAAAGTCGTTGCTTTAAAATTCTTAGGTCCGCAATTTATTGTTGTATTAGCTTCAATTTTAGGGAGAGTATGAAATGTTTGTTTTGTCATAACATTTCTACTCGTGTGTTTTATGTTATTTTCAAAATTGTTGATGAAATTTTTATATCTAATTTGCGAGGGTGCTCTATCTTTGGGATCTTTGTTTGCTAATATAGTTTTGTATAATTTCATCATACGAATACCTATATTATTTATTTATTTTAGCTTGCATTGAGTTACTTTAATTTTGCACGGTATTGTATCCACTATACATCACTTTAATTTCTAATAATTTGTTGACAAAAGACTAATTAACTTTAACGCTTAAAACATGACAACCGTAAGTTGAGTTGATCTTAGTATATTATGATATTAAATTACTAAAATATCACATTAGAAATTGAACATTCCGTGAATTTCACGGGTCATAAAACTAGTTTTATATTTAAATTGTATAAATTTATTTGATAATTTTTAAGATTGAATATGTATAATGAACTAAGTATAAATTGATTAAAACATAAGACTTAGAATGAAAAAATATATTAAAATAAAGGATATTAGTTACGTACTACGTACAATTTAAATCAAACGAGCTTAGTTTTATACTTTTATGATTGAACAAACATAAAAGATTAATCATTATTTTCACGGTTAATGCGTACAAACTTTTTAGAATGTACTATATATATTTCATAACAATTTTGTATTGCATGACAATATGATTGAGTTATTAATTATTTTGGAATAATGAAGAAAAAAATTTAGAATTATTTTTCCCGGCGTAAAGAGAACTTATTTCAAAGAGTTAGCGCTAGTAGCTAGTTCGTTGGCCACTTTGTTAAACTTTCTAGGAATAAAAGAAAAATTAAGATCGACAATGAAAAAAACTATATAACAACTTATAGTTATCCAAAATGCTTTCAGAAGACGATCCTCCTCTTCGGTCCCAGAAATCTGAGATATCAACCTTAGACAATCCGAAGCAACATGAACATGAAGCACCACATTCCTGAGCCCACCTCAACGCGTACAAAACTCTCAACACCTCCGCTTAAGAAACAGGTTCCACCTTAAGAGTAATATAATGGTCAACTAAATCAAAGTCTTTAGCAATTAGCATGTGCTTTGATTATTCCCTAATAAATATGAGTTATGACCATATCTTTGGGATTTTGGTTAATAACTTGTGTTAAGGACTTTAGGTTACGTGTAATATTATTGATTTTCGTATTTTCGATAATTAGGTTTATTATTTTGGCTGAAAAGAGTTGAACTGAACTCAACTTTAAGTAGACGTGGAATAAATTTAATGGAATTGAAGTTTATGAAATATAATAAATATTTTCTACATCTTTTTTATATGTACCCAAGGGTTAAGGACACGTTAGGCGAAATGAAATGAAGGCCAGCTCGATTTTTTTGTCGTTTTCCTCATCCTAGGTCTTGATTGCTTTCATTCAAAAATTAGCTGTGGCCTGTGTGATAACGTGAGAGATCATAAAGGATCTCAAAATACTGATTAACAACTTTAGAAAATATTCAATGTGTACCGTGTTATTAATATCACAATATCTTACTCGTATAACTTATTCTGATACGATATTATTCTAATTACGGTATAATACAATAAATCGTAATATTCTCAACAGCTTTTACTCGAGAGTGCCGGAGACTGACAATAACCTCTTTATAGTGTTAGCACAAGTGTATGGTTACGTATATCAAACCTCCTTACCTTGCAATTGCAATTTGATGGAGCCTATGAAGCACTAGGGTAAAGGCGTTATTCTTGTTGTATTGCAACATTCTAACTACCTTACCTCGCAATTTGCTGGAGTTCATGAAATATGAAGAGTAATGTTAGAGCAATTACAACGGTGTTCATTTGAGGGATTCTTAACAGATGAACGAACAGACACCATTGTTGGGTACAGTTTGTCTTTCATTCGTAAATGAACATTTGTGCAGAAGAACTTGGTTCATCATTGTTCATGGAACCCATCTCTGAAAATTTTATGCGTACAAATTAAATTTTACTACTGAGTGATTGTGGGTGAGACATTTATAAACTTGAATCAACTTGTACTACCGTTGACAATGTTTCTATGAAGATTGAGCTTGTACTTTAATGATGTGGTGGTAGACCTGTTAAACAGGTCGAACGGGCAGGTTGCGGGTCGGGTAGATACGGGTTCGGGTAAAATACGGGTCGGGTGTATTTCGGTCGGGTAAAATACGGTTCATGTCTATACGGGTTCCGGGTCGGGTTCGGGTAAAAATATGGGTCAATCAACATCTTTTCCTCGCATTTTTTAAAAATTCTTTTATATCGTAATTCTTACCCTTTATACGTTTTCTATCCTCTTGCTCGTCTTAGTCAAATTAATTGTCATCATTTTTGCCCTCACCACCAACATCACCATCGTTATCATCATCATCACCCTTACTAACTCGCTAAGTACGATAATGAGACTCAAATAAGATAATAATGATGACGTGATATGTGATCTGAGGTGATGAGGTGGAAGTGTTGACGCGAAGTGCGGTTCAGTTCGACGTAATACGGTGAAAGTGACCGTATGTCACATATTTTGAGGTGATGATGTGGCATGTGGTCCTAGGCAATTATGTGGAAGGAAGTGTAAGTGAGCGTGTGACGCACATTTCGATGTAATGATGTGACATGTGGTCCGTCGAAATAATAAGCTGACAGTGTTAACGTGGAATGTAACTTGGCGTACTACACTAAAAGTGACGACGTGACACACACTTCGATGTGATGACTTGTCATGTGGTTCGAGGTGATGAGTTGGCGCTGCTGACGTGGAATGCAATTCGACGTACTACGATGAAAGTGACGGTGTGACACACAGTTTGAGGTGATGACGTGGCATGTTGTTTGAGGTGATGATGTGGCATGTTGTTTGAGATGATGACGTGGCATGTTGTTTGAGGTGATGACGTGACATACCGCATATATATACATATTTCTTTTCAAAAATTTATAAGTCATCAATACTTATGACATTGTATATTCTAAAAATGATATATTGTCATGACCCAACGGTCAATCCGTCGGGTTTTGACCCGTTATTTACGGGTCAAAACGGGTTCGGGTATCTTTCGGGTTCGGGTTGAAAAAAACGGGTCATTTACAGGTTATTTACGGGTCGGGTTACGGTCGGTTTTCGGGTCGGGTCAGGTTTTGACAAGTCTATGTGGCGGTAACGTGACAGAATATGAACTTATATGAGCATGAAATTATTATCTCAAAATATTCAAAATACATAGACTCTGTTTGGTAAACAACATATTGGCCAAATTTCAACATATATTTGAGAGATTTAACATGTTTGACTTACCAATATGGTATTTAGAGTGTTTGGGTAATGACATATTGAAATAGTATATTGGGTGCAATATGATATTTTACAATATGCTGCTTCTACCAGCATATTGGATTAACATATTAGAAAGAAAAAAATTGTCTTACTTTCGCTCTTAATAAAATATTAACATTTCTTTTATATACTCCGTATTTAATAAATAATTTTTCATGTCCTTATATGTTAGTTTATAAAGATTTTAGACAATTTGTTAATCTAAACCGCCAATTACCCAACACCTCTAAAATAATTCTGCTAAATAAATCTGCTAGTCAAATCCGCTAAATCATTCTGCTAGTCAAATCTGCTTTTAAAATATGCTTCTGCCAATATTAATCTGCTGTTTACCAAACAAGGTCATAGACATGCACCTAGTCAAGATGTTACATTTAAGTTTAATACATGTTTGAAAAATCCTTGCCACCTTCATCACCTTCAACATCAACATCACCAACACCATTTTTTCCTAGTGGACTGTATGCTTTGATTGACTGCACACTGCTGCTTTGTTAGACTTTGCTCCTTCAAAAGATCGACGACGACTTTTGTTGATTTCGATCTATATCTCTATATAACTGAGTATCAGCTTAGAACAATATCCAACTCAACTTCAACTAATATCAATAACCTCGAAACATGAATTCGTCTTTAAACTTCCGTCTGACGGTTCTTCTGATCCTTTCAAGTAAGTCACTCACTACACCATAGTGTTAGTTTCGGGTTTAAAACTAGTTTGGTCACCTGTTTTCGGGTCGTTTGTCAAAATAGCCATTTTATCTAAACTATTTACCATAATGACCATATGTTTATTCTATTTACCAAAATGATCATATAATATAGTAATATGATTATACCAAATTTATTTATTTATTTTGAAGTGTATTATGATAAATCATCCACCTTCATAATAAATTAAAACTATTTTTTAAAATCTTTTTTCCAAATTGAAATTATCTATAAAATTTGTATTAATATTTTTTAGTGCTTTATCAAATAGAAAAACTGCATGTTATTTTTTGCATGTTCTTATTTTTTGTAAACAATATTTTTATTAAAATGTTTTTATTTATATTTGTAAAACTGCATGTTTTTTTAAAATTTCAAAATATTTTTAGTCTTGTAGACTCAGAACTCAATAGTGGATGCATGGGTCAACAAATAATTTTCTTAATTTTCTGAAAATAATATTGAAAAATTAATATTTTTCAATTTTTTAGAATTTTGCATAGTTCTTAGGTCTATATTTACATTATTCTTAGGGAATATAAATAAATTTGACAAACAAAATTGGTTTTGCTTTTTTTCATGGCAACTTTTTAACTTAAACTAGTTTTACGCCCGTGCAAAAAATGCACGGGCTTAATTTTATTAAATTGAAAATGAATAAAAAGGTGAATATATAATTAATAAAAATATGATTTTAGTATTACAGTTATACTAATGTAAAATGTCAAAATAATTTATACGCTTAACTTGGACGTAATTAAAAACACACATTAGCTCGACATGATAAACAAAAATAAATCTTATTTAAGATAGATCAAATATATATGTAGGATGGATAAGAAAAAACAGTAACATTATGTAAAGGAAAACTAAAATATTTGTCCTATATATTTAAAGGACTGAAATTAAATTATTTTAAACTTAAAACGGAAAAATAGCCAATAAAAATAAGTATAAATCTAAAAATTATACTTATGGTTTAAATCCTAAATTCCTAACTATCCTAATTAACCTAATTAGTCATGGTCGACTCTCTAACTACCAAAAAAACCTGTTGTCCTCAAAAAGGTGACATTTTGGGCCGTCTTCTTAAGGAGACGGAATTGGTCCGTCTTCAATGAGAATTTTTTTTTTTTTGGTGATAATCTTCAATGAGAATTTGTGAACCTTTATATAGGGATATAAACATATAACAAAGTGAAAAATTATATGTTCGTTTATTTGATAAACTCCACGTCTCCCTAACCTCATTTCAACTCACAACTTTGCCTTTTTTTCACTCTCTAAATCTCCCTCACTACTTTATCTTTAATCTAACTACTATGTCGCCTCTCTAAAATCTATTCGGGATTCGTTACAACGCTCATCTTTGTTATCTCTTTATGTTTTTACAATTCCATCAATATTCTTTGGATTAATTAAATTGCTCAATTGATTGCTAATTAATGTTTAACGCATGATCAGAAGAAATCAAATGAAAATTTTAATTTTTTTCCGTCAAATATATAATACGGATTGTTATTTTGCGTATTTATTGTTGCAAGTTTTTATCGTTTTTTTTTTCATTATTTATATATTATATATTTACTTTTTTTTATTTTTTTGGCTCGTTAAATTTGATATAAAATACGTGTTCAAAATATACTACCTTTAAAATTTTTTGCTACTCTCTTTTCATAAATTTTAAATTTTTGTTGTTTATCTTTGTTGTAAAGGTAAATCTGTAATTTTAAAAAATATTGGTAGTTATCAAATGAATAATACTTTTTAGGATTAATTTATAAGAATACTCTGAACTATGGGTGTCCTGCTCAAAATACACCGAACTTTATTTTAACTACCAATATAACCAACTAATGCCCTCATTTGCTTTGAATAGAATTTTGTTGTTTTGTGAAGTTGTTGTAACATGTTTTAATGCTGTGATTAGCTAAATAGATTGACATAGAAGTAAAAAGAGAAAGACGGGTTAAAGAACGGTTAGAAATTTCTGCACATAATTAACATGTAACAGGTCATATATTATAATGAAAGCGAATGAGAGAATTAGTTGGTTATATTCGTAGTTAAAATAGAGTTTAGAGTATTTTGAGCAGAACACCCATAGTTCAGAGTATTGTTATCAATTAATCCTACTTTTTATACGACGAACAATAGTAATACTATCTAAATGCACTACAAAAATTACGTTTTTGAGCGACCGTATTTAACAGTAGCCAAAAGGACGACGAATATTAAATTCTCTCGGCTATTTACTTGTTGGTTTTTTAAAAATTAAAGTTATTGAAATCTAATGATTATTGAAAGTTAATTAATTTTAATGATTTTAGAATTTATTTAATTAAAAAGAAATAAATCATTGAATTAATAGAAAAATAGAAAAATAGGAGGAGAGAGACTAATTAATTAACTTGGTGATCATGGTGGACCCTAGATCAATAAAAATCAATTTTTTTTATAAAACTCAACAACCAATCAAAAGATGGTCATTTTGGGTAATTAAATTTATGAAATGATCATTTTGGAAAATAGTTAAAGTTCATGTGTGTTCTAATGTCGGATATGAACAAGATAACTAGTAGTTTACTGTGAGACGCTCATTTTATAAACACAACGACCCATTTATTTAGCCTTGATCATACTGTAAAACCGTCTTGTTCTATAATTTGTCGTCAAATGCTAATATTTACATACAATTTTTGAAGGTATGATTTTGCTTGGAAGTTCAGAAAACAGGGGTTTAAGAGTGGTAGCATGTCCACTGTTTTGCTTAGATGTGGCATACATGACATGCCCTTCAACCGGAAACCAGCAACTCCCGGCGAGCTGCAATTGCTGTTTGACCCCTAAATCGAAAGGTTGCACTCTCCACCTCTCCGATGGTACTACTCAGAGTTGCTAGCTTTTCTCGTACCCAATCGATGATCGAGCGTGATTAAATGTTTTCATTTTCATTTAATAATCAATGTGTATTCTGTTTGAATGAAACTTGTAATTTGTTTTTGATGTCTTAGCTACGTCCACATGGCAGAAGAGTGAGAGTTTTATTGATGTGAGGTGTTTTTTCAGATTACAGATTTAAAACGGTATATTGTGATATATAACCGCAAGGGTAGAGGTTAAGAGTTTATATAGTACTCTTAATCTAATACAATACAGATTTGACCTAATAAGGCTCAGACAGAAATCCTAGCCCAATACAGAATTCACATACCGTTTAGGTTACCCACATAGTCGTTGGAAGCGGCGACTAACAGATTCAAGACATAAACCCAACATCTTTTAATAATCAATTTGTGAAATACAAAGTTTTATTAGATATCAATCGACTTACAATCAACAAAACGTAATGACCTGACCCAAGTGACCTGACGACGTCCAAACAGATAAACCGAAACATAATTGGAGATCCAAATTATTCAACTAATATTCTTAGAGACGCGATAATAACACACTGTAAAACAAATATGAATACATAAATAATTATCTCGTATCATTTGCCAGGTCTACATAGAGATAGGGCGAGCAAAGACTGACTCGATTTTGTCCTTGAGAATTGGATTGACATTAGTAAAACCGTCAGTAGTGCCATGATAAATAACATGAGCAGAACGAGCCGAGTTGAGGATTCGAGTTAATAATGGCTTCGGTATGACATAAGGTTGTAACATTGCTCTGTTTATAACTTTCCATGCATCTTCTACTTCTTTGCTTAGCATCTCATTCGCTTCATTCATCGTCACCTTGTTATGCGCCATCAAACATTGCACAGATGATGCAACATGATTCCTACTCTGCTCAAACTGAAAGGAAAAAAAACCGTTTTATCATAAAATGTTCACATTCTATCGTATTTAACAAGTTAAGTTATTACCTCATGACCACCCATGTCGTTCATGAGTCGTAATATTGTGGACGCGGCCTTTATAATGTCCGGGATAGGGTTACGAGTTGCCCATTCAAAGTACTCCTTGGAAGCAATGTCTCCCATGCCAAGGAATGAGGCAACTGTACCTAATGGATACGGAGATGTTATGATCGCGTTCTTCATATACTCCTCATATGTCGGAACATAATTTTTGTGGCGCCATTCCGCTTCTTGCATAAATTCCTTGGACAATGCTTTTACCTTTAAAGTCAAAGCGATTTCAGCTACCTAATCTGCTAGTTTTACTGAATAGAACCTTAGATGAAATATATTTTGAATTTGGTAACCTATCTAAATTAGCTTTCAAAACCTTACATGTTGTCTAAGGTAGTCGACGAAAATGGCTCTTCCTTCTTTGGTAAGCTCTTCCTCCGTCTCCTCACATGTTTCGACATAAGCATAGTAACACCATTTGATATGCTCTGGAAGTTGTTCAGCAAAATCTTTATTCCATGGCCTGAAATTCATGTAGTTGCTTATTGTAACACTTACATATTCCCAGAAGGTGGTACTGAGACTCGTTATAACCCTTTCACATGTCCGTAATTATGTAAAGTTCACCATTTTAACGGACTCTATGTGAAAGGCTGGTATGTAACAATATTCGGTCAACCCATTTATGGTATCACCTGATAACACTATCTCATTTTTCTTATGCGGATTCAGTATAATTATGTATTGAATATCGATTTATACCTTTGAAATGCGTCCGTAAGGACCCTAAGTTCTTCGAGGGTTCCATAAGCATCATATGTATCATCAGTTAGTAAGGTTGACTTGAAAACTTTTCCAATAAGTTTTCTTGCAAAAGAGAATTGAGGTTCAAAATAGACTCCCACGATCCAGAAATACGCCTCTGTAATCCTATCTCTGCTGAACGATGCCTTCAAATGTAGTCCTTTCCACCAACTACAAAGCCACATAAGAGTATATATATTAAATTTACAATAATTATTGTGTAAGACAGTCTTTAACTACCTTTTTAGATCCTTTAGCTCCCTTTGGTGCAGCGATTGGAGGAAATTGAAATCTAGCTTGGCAAATTGAAGAACAAGTTTGTTATGTGAAGGGTCTTTCTCATAAATGGAGATGTAAAATCGAGCCTCGACTCGAGGCATGCCCAAGTGCAAAGGTTGATGAAGGGCATGAGCAACTTGGTTGGCAAGCGGCGAGCTCAGGGTTTCAGCCACGGTTGTAAGATGAGGAGTTGTGAAGGCGAGGGCTTCATCTAGTATCTTGTCATCATCAACTCTAACATGTGAAGCCTCGTACAAGCTTAGCATTCCTTGCACATCACTTGTTAATGATTCTTTGAATGTTCCGTTTGCATTCTTGAACTTGTTGAAAACATCTATTATAATAAAAGAAACCCTGTTAAAATTTAACCTGACTCGGCCTGACCTGCTTTGATTTTTAGAGTCAATACCCATGGATATTGAGTGTTGAAAATTTAAAAGTGATGTATATTTCTAGTAGAATATGGGATTAAGATATAGTTTCGGATTCAATTGAATCCGATTAAAGATAAAAGGCTTGAGACCTATGCAAGTCTTTAAAAATCCCATGTTCATACCACTTCTTTTTTAAAAAAGGAAGATGTTAAACTTACCACAAGGGACGTAGAAACCATGTTGCCTAAAGATGCGAAATTTAAGGGATACGTGATTGAGATCAGCATTCTCGCAATCAACATGAAATCTCTCATAGGTAAGCTATAAACCTTGCTCAATTTCCTTTTGAAAATGATATGACACACCTAGACGTTCGAGTGTGTCGATAAATATAAGTTGCTCTTGCGGCTCTTGAGCCGCTGCCAGCAATTTACCAACTTTCACCTTGAGTTCATAGATTTCTTGCTCCTTTTGTTTGAGAATTTCCTAAATTAAAAATTTCAGGTTAAAATTTACGTATTCGTGGTTTTCTTTGTAAAATGCATTAGATTTTATTATTGAAAGATATGTTAATTAATATGTCGGAATTAGAAATACGCGGTAAAACATTACTCACCCAAAATATGTCGTTTTAATATGTTATTTACCAAACTCTAAAATTAGCATATTGATTACTTAAATATGCCAAACGCCTTAAATATACTAAAAAAATTTACCGATATATGATTTACCAATACTACATATAAAAAGAATCTATAAAATGGTGTGCTTATAAAAATGTCACAATAAACGATAAATGAGAACACAAAAACTATTATATATACGGTATTAGATTAATAATATGAACAAGATTTATAGTTACTGATATGACGATCAATAATTAAAAGGGTTTCGAAAAAAGGAATAGAGAATTACTTCATCGTGGTGAGTGATGTTGAGGAAATGGTCACCCCAATGACACGGGTGGAACCCTGCAATTGGACGTGAAATGTGACTTGTTACGGATTGATTAACCATTGTAGTTACGTTCAACCTTAATATTTGTTTCGTTATTAAATTATTTTGATTGGCTTGCTGAAATTGTGTTTCGTTCCCAAGTGCACCATTCCTTTATATAGGAATTCTTAGAACAGGTGAAGAACGTCATGTATGTTACAAATTACATAAACTATACTTGCAAGTTGCATGTGATTTTAGGGCACATTCTCCCCGTATCTTTTAATAATTTGTTTTCTCGATATAAAATAAAATAAATGTAAATTATTTATTAGGAGATACGGGATATCGAATAGATACACTATGACGATTTCTTGGGATTTGTTTCCCACTCGGCTTGGAAAAAGGCGCTTGCGTTTAGGTTACGTAACAAACGCGTACTTGAAATAATCTTAAATGAAAATGTTAATTTGAGAGAGGTTTTAACCTAAAACCGTCTTAAGCAAAATCTAATAGTGGGTAATATGTTAGGTTAGAAGAAATGAACTATAGATCGGATCATTTGATTTGAACTGAACGTAAACCGAGTTCATTTAAATCTAGCCTCGGTTCACACTTTTTGATATTCCGTTTTCGGTCCGCTCCTACACATAAAAAATTCAAAATGGTGACTGACTGGCTAGTTGTTAGTGTCACACCCATAACACCCAATCAATTTCTCCCATCACCATTTATGGACTCAATAATGTCACCAAGCAACATCACTGAATACGGCATTGAATATTGTCTGTCATTTGTCAGTTAGAGGATTATACAACCAGATATATACATCTAGTAATATAGATTTCAAGTTATATAACAAAGAATTTGAGCTTATACATATATTTTAAGAGTTTTATTGAAAAGAATCTGAGCATCTTTATAAAAAAAATTGTAAATCAACATTATATTGAAACTCAACAATAATACCTATAAAATCCAAATAAAGAATTTAAATTTGTCACTAAAAAATTATAGTGCAAGAAAAAATTAAGCTTAATTAAATTTGTATTGAATGTACGATACTCATATACATCTGGTATAGTCTATGGTCATTTGCTCCGATTGTCTCATTATTGTCCGTTAAATTACAATGTTGATAAAACAAGGTAAATTCACTATTTCAAAATACGACATACTATAAATCATCAATATTAGTACGATTTTTGATAAAATAAGGCAAATTTGCCATATTTAGAGTAGCAATTTATCCCAAAACGGGGAATCGTTAATTCAAGTAACGACTTACCTAAAAAATCAGTGAAGAAAACGTGAGGTGACTACTGGAAGTCTGGAATCATTGAAGAGAAATAGTTTGAAATCGATAATAAAGTGTCAAATAGTTCGCGTAATAACCCCATTTTTAAAAAATTCAATAACCTCTATTGCAGATTTGTTCACAGCAAACTTCAGGTGACGACGGTATCCGTCACAAGCTTGTGACGGATACCGTTTCCTCTCACAGAATACCCAGTTTTTCTCTCTCTCTCTGATACTATTTATGTGGTCCCCTTTCTCCACTAACTCATTTTGTATCCATTTTATCTCACAAAATATCCGTCACAAATAATGACCCGTCGCAAGCAAGACTTACTACGGCTAACTTACCTATATCGATTATCCACTTGGCCACTTATACAAAATTTACTATATACTTCCTCCGCCCTATCGATTAACGCAAATTCTTATTTGCAATGGCACTATCCGTCGCAAGCTTGTGACGGATACAGTTTTCTCTTACAAAATACCCACTTTTTCTCTCTCTCCAACACTATTCATGTGGTCCCCTTTCTCCATTAACCCATTTTGTATCCATTTTATCTCACAAAATATCCGTCACAAATGATAACCCGTCGTAAGCAAGACTTACTAATCGATTAATCGTAAGACGATAGTATATCGGCTTAGTAATACTCTCATATCGAATAATAATTATGGTTCGTTTGACTATTGACTCGATTTATATATGAGAGTTCTAGAATCCATAAATTGTGGTTCTGAATTGTTTAGTTATCCCATTTTTTGTAAAACGGATTGAGGGAATTAAATCACACAAATATTAGACTATACATTTAGGTATATATGAGTATCGTACATTTAATGCAAATCTGATTAAGTTTATATGCAAATTTTTCTGAGCTTTTAAAAAAAATCTTGCACTATAATTTTTTAGGGTTAATATTAAAAACTTTGGGTTTTATATGTAGGGAGTATTATTTTTTGAGTTTCAATATATAGTGTTTTGAGTTACAATTTTTTTAAGGATAAATTACAAATAACCACCACGTATTTACGTATTTTTACAAATTACCGCCACGTATTTGTGTTTTTACAAATAACCCCCAGCCTTTTACGTATACTCCCCGAACCACCACCGTATTTTAATCCCGAACATTATTTTTCTTATTTTCCGTCTTGTTAAGTAATAATTTACATAAAATACCCATATCACCCTCCCTAATTACACTAACCCATTACCCAATTACTCCCAACACTTCTCCAAATCATACGTTTTATGTGAAAATAGATTTGGCAAACCTAAATCCCCAAGTTGTTGGAGATCCATCTTTCTCATCTTCCCAAATTTCTCAAAGGATTGTTGAATATGATAAGGATTGTTTGGTAGTAAGGAAAAGTCTCCTCCTTCCAAATTGAATGCCAGGAAGGATAAATTATCCCTCTCTAAATTGAATGTTAGTAGCAAAGATGATAAGGTGGATAGGAAAAGATTATCAATGACCAGATCGAACTCAACTTCATCGGAGAGAAGAGCATCTTTAGGAAGGTTGAAGACTTCGAAATCTTTCCAATCGATACCCTCATCTCCTTCAAGTTTATATTCACTTCCTACTTCATTTGAGAGGTTTTCAACTGGGGTGAAGAATCAAGCAAAGATTAGAAGTGATAGGACGGTACCTAAATTGGGTTTGGTAGATAAGGTGTCTGCCAAATTGGGTTTGGCCGATTCTGGGCGTGGTGCGAGTGCAACCCCAAAGAAGCAGCCTATGATTAGTAGTCTTAATACACCCAGGAAATTGACTCATATGATCTTCCCAAACCCATTGTTGAAGATGAGAAAGATGGATCTCCAACAATTTGGGGATTTAGGTTCGCCAAATCTATTTTCACATAAAACGTATGATTTGGAGAAGTGTTGGGAGTAATTGGGTAATAGGTTAGTGTAATTAGGGAGGGTAATATGGGTATTTTATATAAATTATTAGTTACCAAGATGGAAAATAAGAAAAATAATGTTCGGAATTAAAATACGGTGGTGGTTCGGGAGTCTACGTAAAAGGCTGGGGGTTATCTGTAAAAATACAAATACGTGGTGGTAATTTGTAAAAGTACGTAAATACGTGGTGGTTATTTGTAATTTATCCTTTTTTTAATAAAGACGCTCAGCTTCTTTTCAATAAAGCTCGTAAAATATATGTATAAGCTTAAATTTTTTGTTATAAAGCTTGAAATCTATGGAGATATTGTGGACTCTTGGGTTTATGTTTTGGACTATTTCTCTTCCGTTGGGGTGTAACTAGGGGTATTAACGAGTCGAGCCCGAGCCCGAGCTTGGCCTTGCTCGGCTCGTGCTCGATTACCAAAACTCAAGCTCGAGCTCGAGCCGATCTTACCCGAGCTTGAAAAAAAATGCGCTCGTTACAAAGCTTGCGAGCTTTAACACGAGCTCGAGCCAAACTCGAGCCAAATCGGCCTATATAAAAATTTTTATTTTTAATTTTTTTTTCCGATATTTTCAATAGCAAGGTTCGAATATTTTATCTAAAAATGTTTAGTAAATCAACAAGATATTTGATATATATGATTCATAGATATAATAACGATAAAATATTTTTATAATATATGAGCATATTTTTATAAAATATGATTAATATTTTATATAATCTCAAAGGTTCGAGCCGCTCGCGAGCTTTTCGAGTCAAGCCAGCCTTTGCTCGGCTTGACTCGTTAAGCTCTCGAGCCGAGCCCGAGCTCGAGTCGAGCTCACACGAGCCGAGTTTTGACCGAGCCGATCTCAAGCTGCTCGCGAGCTGTCTCGTCTTATTAACAGCCCTAGGTGTAACTCAGACCTGTTGTAGAATTTAACAAAATCTATACTGCCAGATGTCTACATCTGGTTGTATAATTTAGGCTATTTAGCATTTTACTACCTAATAAGTTTACAATTTTGCATCTTACTACCTAATATGTTCAATTGTTCAAATAACTACCTAATAAGTGTAAAAACTGACATGATTACTACCAAAATGATGAAAAATCAATTTATTTCGTCCCGTTTAAATTTAAAACCTAATTTAATACCCATATTACCCTTCCCCTCTCCTTCCTCCATTAATACACTTTTCTACTCCAGCAAAAACTCACTTCTCCTTTCGTCAATCTCGTTCTATTTCATCAATAGAACTAATTTCCCCCAGATTTTCATCAATCTTGTTCTATTTTCATCAATAAATCCCAGATTTCACTCTAAATCTTCAAATTTTTCCAGTGGTAACATGTCATCAAGGGTCTAATAGGAGGAAGAAGAAAGTTGGTTGAGAAATTTAGGAAAAAAAGTTGTTGGAATAATGGAGAGAATGATAGAAGAAAGTGATAATAAAGAGATTGATTTAAATGTTAACCAGAATCATGGAGTTTAATCGAGGGAGGGAGAGAGTTGGAGATGTTTTATTAAAAAAAAGGTAAAACCGTCATTTAACTTATCCCGGACATTTAAAACTAACTTAAGTTCGGTTTCCGTCAAAAAGGTAGCAAACCGATTAATGTTGTGTGATTTTAGGTAGTAAGTTGCAAAATTAATTATATTAGGTAGTAATATACAATTTTTTGAACTTATTAGGTAGTAATTTGTCCTATTTCCTCTAATTTATAATTGTAATTCGCGTAAATTCTAATTTAGAAAATTGAATCACCTGAATTGTAAACTAACACATCATTTTGATTCCCGTATGAATCAGATGAGGCCTTAATATAAGTATAAAAATATGTAAAACATAAAATAATCAATGCAAACAAATATTAAATACAAATTTGAGACTTAATTATCATCATGATTCATCAAGATGACAAGATTATTGATAATATTCCCTTAATAATAAAGATGGAGATGGAACATGAGGCCATACTTTTTTAAGGATGGCCCCGTTTGCATGCAACTTAGTTTATCTATTGCGTAAAACAACACGACACATTTTTAAATTTGAATTATATTTGTATAAAAGAATGGTGCGTTAGGGAACAAAACACAAATTAAACCAAAACAAATAAAATGGCTAATGGATCATCAACAAACCATGTTTCACGTCCAATTGCTGGGTTTCACCCATGCCATTGGGGTGACCATTTCCTCAATCTCACTCACCATGATGAAGTAATTAATCTCGCTCTCATCCTTTTCCCGAAACCCTTTATTTATAACTCGTAATTGTTCTGATTCTGTCGAAAATGACATTTTAGTTTACAATATATTGTGTTCTCATTTATTGTTGATCGTGACATTTTTATATGGAAACCATTGTATGATCTTTGTGTTGTCGTGATATTATTTATTTTTTCCTTGTTTAGAAGACTTCTACTATACATCTTATACGTTGTTAACAGATAAATATGATTTATAATTTAGGAAATTCTCGTTGAAAAGGAGAAGGAAGTTTATCAACTTAAAGTGGAAGTTGGGAAGCTGCTAGCAGCGGCCCAGGAGCCACTGATGCAGCTCACATTTATTGACACACTTGAGCGTCTAGGTGTGTCGTATCATTTTGAAAAGGAAATTGAGCAAGCTTTAGAGCTTGCTTATGAGCGATTTCACGGTGATTGTGACAATGCTGATTTCAATCATGTATCTCTTCGTTTTCGTATTTTTAGGCAACATGGTTACTACGTCCCTTGTGGTAAGTGTAACATCAATTAACTTCCACATTGTTTTTGTATTCTAATCATTCATGCACTAAGTTAAGTTAAAGATAGATTAATTTAAAGATTGTTTTGACTTTAGTCGTTAAAAAATAAACTAGTATGAAGACTAAGAACATTGCATTTTTAAATATTTGCATAAGTCTTTGCATATAATTGGATTCAGATCTAGGTCATACTTCCAAGATCCATATTCTAACGGATTCATTATATGTAAATTTTAATTCCTAGATCCATATTTGCACAAACTTTAAACCTTTAATCTTTGATCAGATTTAACTGAATCCAGATCTAAATCCGACTAAATTAAATCCATAGTATAACGGCTCCATCACATGTAAATCTAATTGAAACAGATGTTTTCAACAAGTTCAAGGATGCAAACGGAGCATTTAAAGAATCATTAACAAGTGATGTACAAGGAATGCTAAGCTTATACGAGGCTTCACATGTTAGAGTGGATGATGACAAGATACTAGATGAAGCCCTTGCCTTCACAACTCCTCATCTTACAATCGTAGCTCAAACCCTAAGCTCGCCACTTGTCGACCAAGTGGCTCATGCCCTCCATCAACCTTTGCACATGGGCATACCTCGAGTCGAGGCTAGATTTTACATCTCCATCTGTGAGAAAGACCCGTCACATAATCAACTTGTTCTTCAATTTGCTAAAGTCGATTTCAATTTCGTGCAATCGTTGCACCAAAGGGAGCTGAAAGAACTAAAAAGGTATAAGACTGTCTGACACAAAAATTACCGTAAATTTAATATGTAGTTGTGAAACGTATTTTAATATTTTGTGGCTATACTATATAGTTGGTGGAAAGGACTACATTTAAAGGCATCATTCAGCAGAGACAGGATTACAGAAGCGTATTTTTGGACAGTTGGAGTCTATTTCGAACCTCAATTTTCTTTTGCAAGAAAGCAATTTAGAAAAGTTTTTAAGATCATATCACTATTAGATGATACATATGATGCTTATGGAACCCTTGAAGAACTTAAGGTCCTTACAGAAGCGTTTCAAAGGTACAAATAAATCTAAACTCGATAATACGATTATATCGTATATATACATTTTTTTGTTTTTTTGGTGACGAGGGGATCCCGTGTTCATATATTCTCGCACCACCACATGAACCATGTAAGTCACCCCTTCGGGAGCTGCAGTGGCCAAGTGGTCGAGACCTCTCAACTCCTGCATTTCTGCAAGTTTTAAGGTTTAACTCAGTTACCACTGGACTAACACCAGTGTGACAATTAACAAATTAATGTATTGTAGGCCATGGAACAAAGATGTTGCAGAAGAACTTCCAGAGCATGTCAAATGGTGTTACTCTGCATTTGTCGAAGCATGTCAGGAGGTTGAAGAAGACCTTGCTAATGAAGGAAGAGCCTTTTGTCTTCACTACCTTAGAGAACAGGTGTCGCGCGCGACATCTCTAATCGATTAACATTGTTGATCGCTTAAGCTATATTTTACGTCAACTTACTATTCCCTCTGTCCCGATCATTTTATCAGGTGAACGTCTTATGCAAAGGATATATGCAAGAAGCGGAATGGTGTCATCAAAACTATGTTCCGACTTATGACGAGTACATGAAGAACGGCATTATAACATCTCCATACCCTGTAGCCACAATTATGTCCTTCCTTGGCATGGGAGAGGTTGCGTCCGAGGAATACTTCGAATGGGCGACTCAAAACCCTATCCCGGACGTTATAAAAGCCGCGTCAATAATAATACGACTCATGAATGACATGGGCGGTCACGAGGTAATTTAACTACGATTTTAAGAGGTTGTTTGGTTGCTTTTTAAAATCACGGAAATTGGAAAATCATGAAAACTGGGAAAATAGAGTCTTATTTGGTTGCCCAATTCCCGGAATGAGAACTTCCTAGGAAACTCGAATTCCTACATAATGGAGGAAGTCACTTACCTAGCCCCCTCTAGGTAATTGGAAGTTCCCGCATGAATTGAAGTTCCTACCTTCAACCAAACAACATTTACATAATTCACGGGAATTTCAAGTTCATATGAATTTAGTCTTCCCGGGAATTTTATCTTCCCATACCGAACCAAACGACCCCTAAGTATATGGTCAAGTATTACCTATATAGACCAGTCTGAAGATTAAAACACCTTTTTTTTTGTACAATCAGTTTGAGCAGAGTAGGAATCATGTTGCATCATCTGTGCAATGCTTGATGGAGCATAACAAGGTGACGATGAATGAAGCGAATGCGATGCTAAGCAAAGATGTAGACGATGCTTGGAAAGTTATAAACAGGGCAATGTTACGGCCTCATGTTATACCGAAGCCATTATTAACTCGTATTCTTAACTTAGATCGTTCTGCTCATGTGTTTTATCATGGCACTGCTGATGGTTATACTAATGTTAATCAAATTCTCAAGGATAAACTCGATTCAGTCTTGGTTAGTTCGATCTCTATGTAGACCTGGCAAATGATACGAGAGATTTCGACTGTATTTATATTACGTCTGAGTATGTTTCAAGTGTGTTGTTATCGCGTCTCTAAGTAAGGGTTAATCTAAAGGTATAGTGTATATCAGATGAATAATATCGGTTTGTTTGTTTGGACATCGTTAGGTCATTTGGGTCGTGTCATTTACATCGAGTTGGTTTATCAATTATTTCATTTTGTTGCTTGTAAGTTGATTGATATTTAATAAAGTAACCCCCCACAACCTACACGGACTATGCTAGAAATTAGATGTCCGTTAACTGATGTCCTTTACAGATTTTGTAGTATTAGTGTAAGACATATAGAATGTGATTAAAAACGAGTAAAATAAAGTGTTACTAGCAATACGATGTCATATCAAAATTTGACTTAGGTACGGTCATGCTTTTAGTCATAAAAGATATCCATCTTAATTTAAGAGATAAAATGTGAACATCTACATCACTCTCGAGTTTTAGGTACACAAGTGAACCTCGAGCAAGTCTCATTTAAAGTGGTATCCGCTCCATTTTAAGTTAATAAAATGGATAAAATGTAACCATTTTACAATATAAAACGTTCCCAGCAATTTATTATTGAAAAATAACGTTTTTAGTTACAACATTTTATTATTTAAATATTTATTTTCTTTTTTATTATAAAATAGTGATATTTATGTCGTTTTAAGTGAAACCCATCTAAAATAAGAATCGGCGAAGTCACTAATGTCAATATTGTCTAGCAAGAGTGTTGTATTTTGACTGACCACGTTGTTGCTTTGCAAGACTTTTCTCCTTATTACATAAAATGTTGACTTTTGTTGCTTTGGAATTTTGATGAATATATCTCTATATAAATGGATATCCACCTAAATTGGCTAATATTAATACCTCACAAAACATGATGACTTCCTCTTTAAACTTCCGTATGATGGTTCTTTTCATCATTTCAAGTAAGTCCCTCACTACATCATCCACCTTTACGGTAATTTACCGAGTAATTGATAAATGAGTGCTTAACCAATTAAGTATTATCAGATATTTTAAAATCGACCGTCGTATTCTGTAGTATGTGATTAAAGGTAAATGTGTTTATACAATTTTTACAGGTACGATTTTATTTGGGAGTTCAAATAGTGGAATTTTAAAAGTGGTAGCATGCCCGCAATCTTGCAGGACAGATGTGGCATACTTGACATGCCCTTCATCTGGAAACCAGCGACTCCAGGCAAGCTGCAGTTGTTGTTTCACCCCTAATTCTAAAGGTTGTACTCTCCACTTTTCTGATGGTACTTCTGAGAATTGTTAATTCTTCTCAAACTTAATCGTGTGTGGGTGATCTAGTGTGAATTAATATTTACTCCCTTTGTCCCGATCTTTTTTTAGCCTTTGTTTAAAAGACTTCTCGTAAAAAAAAGGTAAACAAAGGATCGAGAAAAGCGAGTAACATTTTCATTTCCTTTTAGTAATACAAATTGTGTATCTTGTTAAATGAAACCTAATTTGGGTGCATATACCAACTATTTTGATAGTCTTGTATAACGCGGTTTCATACATAAAAAGCTAGTACTCCATACTTTATCCATTTATATAGAGAGACCAATTTTGTTAGAGTTCGATTCGAGTTGAGGCCCGATTGATTCAAATTTCAAGCCACTTTGGATTCCTACAAATTAGATTAACTTCATCAATCCAATGTTTTTCTCTCCAAATCCAATTCAACTTGTGCAGCGTTGTCATATTTGCTCTTTTAAGACAAACATATTTGTCAAAAGAAAGATAGGACCTTTGTCGAATAAAAAGAAAGATAGGTATTCTCTCGTAAAATAGATATATTTGTCTAAATAATTAATAGTCCGCTTAACTATATAGACAATTGTTTTACTAGTCTTATAGAGACGAGTTTTTTGTTAGTCCTTATATCACAATGTATTCCGCTTTTAATTATCTTATCTATCTTATTTGCCCCATTTTATATTTAAAACGGATGCATTCATTTTAAACTCGATCCGAGCAACCGACCCGAGCTGTTCAAAACCCGACCCGATACAACTCAAAAATTGGTTGAACCGAAACCGAACCGACTCGATAATCCATAACAGCCTTATTTTTAACAACCCGAACCCGTTGTAGACCAACCCGACCCGACCCGTGACTCCATATTATCTAAACCCGATAGACGACTAGATAATAAACTAGCTTAATAATTGCTTAAATAGCACCAAATTGACATTTATCTTAATTATTCACTTAAACCTATAATGAATACACCTACCCATTGTTTAAGCATAAAATTACCATCTACAACTAATTATATAAGATAAATTATATGTTGATAACCTGACCCAATAATGATCCGACCCGATTTGCCACCAGTTGATGAACTGACACGAAGATCACCCAACCCGACCCACCAGTAATCCAACATAACCCGAACCCTATATAATCCAATCCACTTTAATTTGACACGAAATCGACCCGAGTGATCCGATTACCAATACTAGTATATCTTAAACAATGGGTAAGTTATCTTACTATGGATACACCCAGGGCCGGCCCTAAGGGGTGTCTGGGTTGACAAATGACAATGGCCCAAGTTTATAAGGGGCCTATTAGTGTGAGATTGAAAGTCTGTTTTTTGTCAAATAGAATGTATTGCGTATATAAATCAAACTAAGGTAAAGAGTCTAGTGGTTTGGTATCTTATTAATAGTTAACACAAATTCTTATTTGCAACGGCACTATCCGTCGCAAGTTTGTGACGGATACCGTTTTCACTCACAATATATCCACTTTTTCTCTCTCTTTAACACTATTTATGTGGTCCCCTTTCTCCACTAACTCATTTTCTATCCATTTTATCTCACAAAATATCCGTCATAAATGATGACCCGTCGCAAGCAAGACTTACTGAATAGTTAAAAGGTCTTGAGTTCTATTCTTTGTAATGACATTTTTTATTTTCAATTTATTACAAGGCTCATTTCAATATTTTTTGAAATTCACTACATTGATAGTTTCATTCATTTAATTATTTATGTATTTAGTGGGACAACTGAATTATAAAATATTTTACATGTTTCTGAGATTTTGTGCGAATAATTTGTCTAAATTATAGATTCAATAGACACGTCTAATAAAGCTAATATCTAAACTTCGAAAAAATTTCAATTTTTTAACGATAAAATGGTTGAATTATAAGGTACCTTCTTCCTATTCTCCAAATCCAAAATTATTTTTTCCTAAATTTTTTGACATTTTTCAAGAATTAATTCAATAGTTTTTCTGCGTCCGTTTTATTAAATTGTACGAAGTACTTCGTATTAGATAATTACACATAAATTACTTTAACAATTTTTTTAAAAAAAATTAGAGGCCCATTTTATAATTTTGCCCAAGACCTCAAAATTTTTTGAACCGGCCCTCTATACACCAACTTGGCTATATCCCAGACGGCATACAAGTTTAGTACCACACGCACAGCGCACTCTCCCAAAACCATGGACAACCTAAAGTTTTGGTACCACTGTTTTTTCCCCTTAAAACCGTAGGCATAAGTGCATAACCCATAGTTTTTATATCAGTCGTTATCATAACATCAAAGGCAAATCTATTCACTATATATAACTCACACTTTACTCCCAAATCCTCATCATCAAACTTTTACCCTTAAAACAACATAACAAAACTCACCCTATCATTTACTCTCTCAGTCCCGATCAATAGTTATAACCATTCCGATCAATAGTTATAAAAGATGAATAGTGCAGCGAAAAGCAAGTGTGCATGGATAGTAATGTCAGCAGTAGAAGGATTAAAAGATCAAGGATTTGCAAGATGGAATTATACAATTAGATCTGTTAATCAACATGCTAAAAACAGGATTAAATCTTATTCTCAAGCTACAAAGATTTCTGGGTCTTCTTCTTCTTCTGCTATTTCTCATAAGATTAGAGATCAAAAGTTGAAGCAATCTGAGGAATCTCTTAGGAAAGTCATGTTCTTGAGTACTTGGGGTCCCAATTAAGCAATTAGTTTGCGATAATACTTGTATAAGACGGTTTTACATAAATCATTGTAAAAAACGCCTGTTATAATGTTATCATTTGTATGTAGATATGTTTTGGGGATTTATGTATTTGACTTGGTTGTTATTTCTTCCTTCCCTTTGCCTTTGTTCTTCGTTGTTGTTGACTTGAAATAGTCAATTTAAGATCGGAATCTTATTTTAGATCGATGAGATGCTTAGGATCGAGTAGATCTGAATGTATGATCAGGTCGTAAAATCTCTGGATACGAAAAATCAACTAAAAGAAATACTTGTTTGTTAGAATATAGTAAAATCTCTTATATAAATCTCCAAACGTTTCTATGTAAATTTGCATGAAAGGTTGTTGCAATGCAAACCTTTATTTTTCTTTCAGTGGACAAGTAACAAAAAAAATACACGGTTTTCGAGATTTTTGGGTTACAGAATAAAAATATTTGTTAATCATACGGACAATTTCTCATGTTTGATAAAACAGCCACACAAATTTTGAGAAGTAACTAACTGCCTATATTTGAGGGTGTATGTATGCGAATAATCGGAGTTCGATACAAAAATTAGCTACTCCTTAAAACTAGAGAAATATTTTTTGTTTAAAGCTGAAAATCGAATACGGTAACTCATGAGCGTACCCTGATATGAGGCAGAAAAACTAGGAGGAAAAGAAATATAACCGGGTATGAGTGTACGACCTCCCAATCGCTTCAAAAATAAGTATATAATACACTGTTTTGGGATTTCAGGATGTCGAAAAAAATGTTCGTGAATCATACCGACAGTTGCTCGGGTGAGATAAAACAGTCACACAAATTTTGAAAAGAAACAGATCGAACTAGATAAATACTTCTTATTTAAAGCAGAAAATCGAATACGGTAACTCGTGAGCGACCCTTGAGATGAGGCAGAAAAGCTAGGAGGAAAAGAAACATGACCTGATCGACCTCCTATACGTCTTAAATAAAAGTGTATAACACACTATTTGCGAGATTCCAGGGTCACCGAACAAAAATGTATGTAAATCATACAGACGGTTTCTCAAATCAGATAAAGCAGCCAAACAAATTTTCATAATCAACAGAAAACATTTGAGTGCGCAGATACACTATAATCGAGTCTCGAACGAAAACTAGGTATTCCTTAGAAATAGTAAATACATCTTAATTACTTAGTTAGGGTAAAAGACTAAAAGTCAAATACAGTAACTCATTGAGCGACCCATGACACGTGAAAGAAAAATTGGGAGGAAAAGAAACATGACCCAATACGACCTCCCAAATGGTTCAAGTATAAGTGTATTATACACGGTGTTCGAGATTTCCAGGGTTCCGAGGAAAAATGTCCGTAGATCATATAGTGGTTCATCGGGTCAAATAAAGCACTCACGCAAAATTTGAGAAGAAACCAAGGTCATTTTGTGTGTGCCGGTATGTTATACACTAGCCTAAAATCAAGTACGATTTAAAAATAGATGATAACTGATGTTGTTATTGAAGGTTGAAATCGAATACGGAAACTTATGAAGCGACTCAAGACACAGTGGAAAAATTGAAAGGAAATGAAACATATCTCGGTATGAGCTCCCCACACCTAGTTAATTATGTAAAAGTATATGGTTTTTAGAATCTAGGGTCCATAACAAAAATGTCTTTAACTGACACAGGCGGTTCATTAGGTCCGATAAATTAGTCACATAAGAAGTAACAAAAGACATTTAAAGGTGCGGGATTACAATATACAAAAGTCCCGGTGAAAATCAGATACACCTTTATTCAAAAAAGATGAAAAGTTTTCATTTAGGCCTAAAAATCAAACACGATAACTGATCTCTTGACACGTGTTAAAAACTTGTAGGACAATGAACATGACATGATATAACAACTCAAACTAGATCTGATCATGGGCCGGCCGGATTTGGGTCGGGCTCGTGCTAAATACATGGCCCAAATTCATGGGCCGGGCCGGGCCGGGCCAAAAAGGGTGGACCAATTTTTTTGGCCCAAGCCCAGAATTGTTCGAGCTATAATGGGCCTCCGGTTAAAATGGGCCAAAATAATACAATACTAAATAGTCAACAAAATGGAAATGTGAACAAACAATTAGCAACGAAATAAAATTTACTCCCTTTTCTTGTGTTGTTCCCTTTTGATTTTAACACAAGAAATAAGGAAATTAATTTGGACCATACAATACACATGACCCCACATAAAATTGATTTTGGACCACACAATGTTTTCCAAAAGAGGAAAGAGGAAACATCAATGTTATTAGACTAAAACGGAAAGAGGAACAACACAGAAAATCGGAGGGAGTATAAGTTTTAGGTGTTTGACTTCGACTCTTTTTTTAGGAGAACAATCCCATAGTACCATACAATAACTTATGAGTTGACAAAAAAATTAATAGTATATTAACTAACTAAAGATGTACGATAAAAATATAAAAATATTCGCAAAGTTGATAATTCAATACATTAATGATATTAGATTCTTAGTGTGTTATGATATACGATTCCAACTTTCGAATTTTTTTTTCTAAAAAAAAAAGTTTTGGGTCGGACCGGACCAAAAATCGGGCCTTTAGATTGGCCCAAACCCGGCCTATATTTATATCGGGCTTATTTTGGGTCGGGTCACGGGCTTTTTGGGCCAAAATATCAGGCCCAAATCCAAGAAAAAATCGGACTGAATTGGATCGAGCCACCGAACTTGGGCCATTTAATCAGCTCTAACTCAAACGAATCAAATCTAATTACGTACAGTTAGTCTTGCTTGTGACGGATCGGGTGGAGAAACGGATAATGACACTCACAAAACGAATAGGGGGACAAGGTGGGGCACCTCCATGTGCTTTCCTCTCTCCTCTAAATGGGCATTTTGTGAGACAAAATAGTATCCGTCTTCTCCTTGTAATGGATACCCTCCGTCTACGATGAGAATTTGTGAATTACTAATACTAGTACATGGTTTTCAAAAATTCCAAATCGGGAAAAAAAATATCCGTAAATCAAACAATTTCTCGGTTGAGACATGAGATAAAGCGGTCCCCCAAAATCACGGACTCCCTAAAGTTTTGGTACCCCTGTTTTTCCCAAAACCATCGGCATAAAACCATAGTAGTTTTTATGTCAATCATTATCTTATCATCAAATTTATTCAACTATATATAACTCACACTTTACTCCCCAATTTTCAACATCAAACTTCTACCCTTAAAACAACCTAACAAAACTCGCAATATTATATACTCTTTCCGTCTCGATCAATAGTTATAAAAGATGAGTAGTGCAGCGAAAAGCAAGTGTGCATGGATAGTAATGTCAGCAGTAGAAGGTTTAAAAGATCAAGGATTTGCAAGATGGAATTATACAATTAGATCTGTTAATCAACATGCTAAAAACAGGATTAAATCTTATTCTCAAGCTACAAAGATTTCTGGGTCTTCTTCTTCTTCTGCTATTTCTCATAAGATTAGAGATCAAAAGTTGAAACAATCTGATGAATCTCTTAGGAAAGTCATGTTCTTGAGTACTTGGGGTCCTAATTAGTTTACGTTAATACTCGTGTAAGACGGTTTTTCCTAAGTTATTGTAGAATCGCTTGTTATAGTGTTATCAATTGTAAATAAATAAGTTTTGGGTATTTAGGTATTAGTGTCTTACTCGTGCGTTACATGGAATCTGAAATAATTGCTAAATGTATTAGACTTTTTTTTTATTACCTTCTGCCTTTGTTCTTCGTCGTTGCGATTGAGATTCTACTTTAAATCGATGAAATGGTTAGGATCGAAAAGGGGCGAATGTATGATTAGATTCTAAAAATTTTGGATTCGAAAAATCACCTAAAATAAATATTTATGGTGTTAAAATATTCCTACCATCCCAATCAATAATTATCAACTAAAAAATTTAATTAATTGTGCAAGAGAATAACAGAAAACCAGGACCGTGTTATGATTTTTAGGAAAAATAAAATCGTAATTTCTATGGCCTCACAAGAATCAGGATATAAAATCGTAATTTCTATGGCCTCACAAGAATCAGGATCGGTCGCCATTTTTTGGATTTAAATTGAAAGTTTAACAATGATGGCAGAAGTTATTGACAAGGAACTTGTGAAATTAACATGAAATGATTTTTTTTTTACTTACAATATGATAAGAAATGCAAAAGTTTAATTAGATACTATCAATAAAACATAGAAACAACAAAACGAACAACTTTATTTTTCTCACTTCAACCACCAACAAAAACACTTAAAATTAAAATGGAGTAGACATAGATATAAATTGACAAACCAACTCGATCAAAATGACATGACCCGAATGACCTGACAATGCAGATAAACCGAAACGTGACTTAGTTGCGCGATAACAACACACGTATGACATACTCACACATAAGTGACTCGATCAAACCCAAATATAAATACATTGGTCATTTGAGATCTCTCCTACCCGTTTGCCAGGTCTACATAGAGACAGGGCTAACCAAGACTGACTCGATTTTATCCTTGAGAATTTGATTAACGTTAGTATAACCGTCTGCAGTACCGTGATAAATGACATGAGCGGAACGAGCCAAGTTGAGTATTCGAGTTAATAATGGCTTCGGTATAACGTAAGGTTGTAACATTGCTCTGTTTATAACTTTCCATGCATCTTCGACTTGTTTGGTTAGCATCTCGTTTGCTTCTTCCTTGGTCACCTTGTTATGCTCCATCAAGCACTGGACAGCTGATGCAACATGAATCCTACCCTGCTCAAACTGATGGTAAAAAAAACCGTTTTAATCACCAGTTCGGTCTAAAAACAGAATGCCTAGAAAATGACAATATAAACTTGTCCCAGTCCGCTTTAATTGCCAGACCGGTCTAACAAACAGAATGCCTAGAAAATGATAATATAAACTTGTCCCAGTCCGCTTTAATTGCCAGACCGGTCTAACAAACAAAATGCCTAGGAAATGACAATAAACTTGTCCCAGTACGGAAGACTGATATATAAAACTGTTTTAAAGGAGACCAGCTAAATACGAAGTAATATATAAGTTACCTCGTGACCACCCATGTCATTCATGAGTCGTAAAATTGTGGAAACGGACTTTATAACGTCCGGGATAGGGTTTTGATTTGCCCATTCAAAGTACTCCTTGGAAGCAATCTCTCCCATGCCTAGGAAAGCCATAACTATGGATATAGGATATGGAGATGTTACAATGGCGATCTTCATATACTCCTCATATGTCGGAACATACTTTTGATGACACCATTCCGCCTCTTGCATATATCCTTTCGACAAGTTTCTCACCTATTAAAACCCGATTCATGAGTATTGAAACATTGATAATGCTGGTTAGATATGCTTCTGTCTCGGTCATTTGTTTATCTTTTTTTATTTTTTTAAAATGGGTATTTTAGTCATGAAATAAAATGATTTGGACAAACAGAGTAATATGTTGACGAAAATGTCAATTAAGTCGGTCCAGTGATCAAAGACGAAGTCACAACGCGCACCTGTTGTCTAAGGTAGTCGACACAGAAGGCTCGTCCTTCTTTAGCAAGGTCTTCCTCGGCCTCCTCGCATGTTGTCACATAAGCATAGTAACACCATTTGACATGCTCTGGAAGTTCTTTCACAACATCTTTGCTCCATGGCCTGCAATTCATTTACATATACATTTATATGGAAGATATACGGAGTATATAATTATATGTCATCGTTGATATATGTATACCTTTGAAACGCTTCTGTAACGACCTTAAGTTCTTCAAGGGTTCCGTAAGCATCATATGTATCATCTAATAGTGATGTCGACTTAAAAACTTTTCTAAAAATCTTTCTTGCATAAGAATACTGAGGTTCGAAAAAAACTCCTAGAGTCCAAAAATACGCCTCTGTAATCCTGTCTCTGCTGAATGTTGCTTTCAGGTGTAGTCCTTTCCACCACCTATATAAAAGTATATCATTTCTATATTAACCAAATAAACGTCAAGTGATCAAAGTATTTTAATCAAACGTAAGAAATCTAGTTAATACGTTTTTAGATCTTTCAGCTCCCTCTGGTGCAACGATTGGAGAAAATTGAAATCTTGCTTAGCAAATCGAAGAACAAGTTTGTTATGTGACGGGTCTTTCTCATAAATGGAGATGTAAAACCTAGCCTCGACTCGAGGCATGCCCTTGTGCAAAGGTTGATGGAGGGCATGAGCCACTTGGTCGCCAAGCGGCGAGCTTAGGGTTTGAGCCAGAGCTGTAAGATGAGGAGTTGTGAAGGCAAGAGCTTCATCTAGTATCTTGTCATCATCAACTCTAACATGTGCTGCCTCGTACAAGCTTAGCATTCCTTGTACATCACTTGTCAATGACTCCTTGAATCTTCCGTTTGCATCCTTGAACTTGTCGAAAACATCTGTTTCAATCAGGACACGGTATGAGTGAACGGTACATTATCCACTCTTCAATTCTAATGGTCAATCAGGGAAAGCGACGTGTTATGATATAAGATCATAAATAACCGGTCCTTAATCGGTGTATTTAAATACTTGATGGTAAACTTACCACAAGGGACGTAAAAACCATGTTGCCTGAAGATACGGAATCGAAGGGATACATGATTGAGGTCATCATTCTCACATTGACTATGAAAGCTTTCATAAGCGAGCTCTAAAGCTTGCTCGATTTCCTTTTCAAAATGATAAGACACCCCGAGACGTTCAAGTGTGTCGATAAATGTGAGCTGCTCCTGCGGCTCTTTAACCGCGGCTAACAGCTCCCCAACTTCCACTTTGAGTTGATAGATTTCTTGCTCCTTTTTCATGAGAATTTCCTAATCATTTAAAATGGCCGGGTTATTTCAAATCTCGTCACTCAATATTAATTAATAAACTCGTTAAAAAATTATTTTATTTTAAAAATCTTAATACGTTATATTGATAATTAAGATGTCAATTTTATTATGTAAGACGATTTTATAATAAAGCGAAAGATGAGAGATTATTACTTCATCATGGTGAGTGAGATTAAGGAAATGGTCACCCCAATGGCATGGATGAAATCCTGCAATCGGACGTAAAATTTGGCTGGGTGATGATTGATTAGCCATTTTCGTTCAAGCTTAATAATATTTGTTATTAATTACTATTATTACGTGTTTAAGTTGTAATTTACTCTAATTGTGGTATTGATCATTTATATAGGCATTCGGGCTGGAACACATGAAAAGCATGTTTCAAATTAAAAAAATTAAAATCATCAAATAAAGATACTCGTATATAATTCTGAAAAAAACAGCTTTACAAAATCTGTTCTTAAAGTATTGTACAGAGTATTAGTAATCTTTAGTAATAATGGACGTAGGCTGATAGTCGATTGACAATAACCTGATAACGTTGTCGTCTTAGAGCTGTCCAGATGCAGGTTGGGTCGGGTATGGGCTGGGTCGAAAGAGAGAAATATGCCCTGTAAGACTATAGCGGGCGGGTTGGGTCGAACTAATGGTCCACTTCTCCTTGCCCTTACCTGCCCAACGGCTAAATTCGAGCAACCCGTGGGCGATTAGACTCATATTTTTCGGTTAACTCCTGAGATAGTTTTAATTAAGTAATTAACAATGCGATAAACTTGCAATGCGATATTTAATTAAGTTCTTAGTTCTTAACCTCAATAGATAACGCTTTCAATCGTTATCAATTTTCAAGATATTCATTCACTAGTTTTAATTTCTAAACCCATTATTAATTATATTAATTTAGCGGACCGGACGGGTCATCCCGTTTTACCTTTCTCTTCTCCGTGTCCGACTCATTTACTAAAATGGGTTGGGCCGGGTTAGCCTATGACCCATTTTTTTAAAAAAAATGATCCCCATACCATTAAAAATTTGGGCCGATTTTCGGACAGTACCGCCCATGAACAGATCTAATTCGTCCATAGACATTGCTTAACAAACCCGAATTAAACACATAATATTCATTCTCGAATCTCGCCCAAATGTTTATTATCATATAGTAGTTGTAAGTGGTCGATTTAGGCGAAGGGGTTAGCAGGTGAGCTCACCTCCGATTCCATCAACCATTGAAAATTTGAATTTTGTTGGAGAATATTACGGTGTATTGTATTATACTGTAATCGAAATAATATACTCCCTCCTATTCCGAATAAATGTCACATTTGTCATTTTCGTCTATTCACCTAATTGTCACATATTTCATTTTGGGACATTGTTTATACTTATTTTATTCACTTTAACCCACAATAATACCCCACCTTACCCCACAACACTACTTATTTTGATCACCTCGATCTACTCACAATAATAATCAATAATACATTCCCTCTCTCCAATCTTGCCACCCCACACATTACTCTACATTAAACAAATGAATTCCTTAATTCCCGTACCAAACCCGAAATGTGACAGTTATTGGGAATAGGAGGGAGTAATATTCGGAATAAATGGAATTACTTTTTCAAATACGGATTTTACTTTAAACCTTTCCAAACCTTACAAATTTTCCTAAACATAAACAAAACACCTCTTATATATTCATATTTGACCTAATATTAAATCTAATTACTCTAAAACTTTAACAATGGATTCCAATTGTCCAATTACTTAAATAAGTTATTTATTAGCAATTATTAAGACGTTTAGCGTTGGACCGTGGTCAGATGCTGATGGTGATGTGGTTGTCGGGTCAGAGTTGGATCGGATGGAGTTGTTGATGATTGTGTTTCTACGCACGTTGTATTGATGTTGTTGTTTTTCATTGTTCATCTTTTCTCTTTTTTTCTTTTTTCAAATACTAGTTTTACACCCGTGCAAAAAATGCACGGGTTTAATTTTATTAATTGAAAAAATTAATAAGAAGGTGAATATATTTTATAAAAATATGATTTTAGTATCGCAGTTATATCGATGTAAAAAGTAAGGAAAATTTATACACTTAACTTAGGCGTAAGTAAAAATAACGCATTTGCTTGAGGTTATAAAAGTACACAAATTCTTATTTAGAACAACAATTCGTTTTAAGTTTACAACGGCTCAAATATACATATATAGGATGAATAAGACAACACAAACACATTGACACATTGGGACGTGTTTTTTCACATACGAATTTTTCTCTTTCATATACAATTTTTACCACACTGCCCTTGTCATTTCTTTTATCATTCACTCAATTAATTTTGTCTCTATTCTTTCATCTCTTAAACCAACTACTTCGTTCACCGCCTCTCCTTCACCAACTCCATTCACTGCCCCTCTTTACCAACTAAGACTAAAACAAAAAGAACAATTTTTAAAAGAGAAAACAAAAAATTTAAAACAAAAATAAAAAGTAAACAACTCTAACGTTATATTTAAAAAATAAAATTAAAAAAAGATTATTTTTTGTGCTAATATACATGGTTTTTGTTTTAGTTTTATGATGATATTGACAAAATATGATCATTTTGATATATTTTCAGTTTTTTAGTTGAATTTAAATAAGATTCAACTAAAAGATTTAAATTCAACAAAAAAACTATTTTTTGTACTAATGCATAGGATTTTTGTTTTTTGCAATACGTAGGATTTTTATATATCGGACCGTTATATATCGTATTTTACCGTATTTTATCTTGTTTGGTATATTAATTTCTATTTGATTTGATTGGAAAATACTTCGTATAATGTAATTTAATTCTTGGACTATTTTTTTTGCTGTTTGTAATTTTTTGTTTTTTGGATTTAATTTTTAGACCGTCAAATATCGTATTTTATTAGACTGTTGTATATTGTTATGTAAATATTCGATTAACAATAATTTGATCATATCGTATTTTATTGACAATGATGAAATATAATACTGGAATGGATTACGTAATTAGGAATGAGAAAAGATCAGAATACGTAATTATGGATCAGAATTAATTCTGAATATAAGGGGTCGTTTGGTTACCCACTAAAAAACGTAGGAATTTAAATTCACGTGAATTGCCAAATTGACCTCTTGTTTGGTTACCCCAATTTACATGAATTCATACTTCCCATGAATTTGCAATTCCTCCATAATGGAGGAAGTGACTTACCTAGGCCCCCCTAGGTAAGTGGGAATGCCTACATGAATTGCACTTCCTACAAAGCAACCAAACAATATTTTCTAATTCACGTGAATTCTAAAATCATGTGTTTTACGACTTCCTAGGCAATACGAATTCCTACATGCAACCAAACGACTCCTAAGAAAGAGGGAAATTAAATGAGTGTGATCTGGTGGGCTCATACCTTCCTTATTATAAGGAACCAATGAGAGCCTTCTAAAATCTACTCCTTTTATAGAGATAGATTAATTAGTTTATTTTTTGTTTTAAATTATAATAACTATTTTAGTGTTTATATTTTTTTTAGTGTTTTTAAATTTTTTCTTAAATTAAGTATCATGCAGTAATAAGAATAATATAATATTCGGAATACACTTATTACATGTAGCATATACTAATAGTTGATATGATTAAGATTTCAAGAGTACTATAAATATCATGTTAATGTACATTCGAAACACGGACGAATATCAATAATACAACGATTCACGTTATAAATTCCTCCCTTCTCGATTTCTAATAAAAAATTTAGTTAATATTTTTTATTTGTTTAGAGACTCGCTTACTAGGAGATTGGGCCTAGGATCAACGTATCGATAATATCTTATTAAGTTATTTAATTTCCTTAAAATATTATACAATAAGTTGGAATCTCGGTCTTACTTAATATAAAATACAATAAAATATTATCACTATTCTAATAATATTTAATTTATTATTCTAATAAGATATGTCAATATCTCGAAAATATCTCAACATACCCCGATTCTAAGCCTAATCGCCTAATATCGTCGGTGAGGTCTATTAGTCGTCAGGTATGACGGGGCACCCAAAAAGGCGTGATGGCATGATGCTAATGCACAAGAGTACAGTGACAAGTGTCGGCCATTAAGTTCGACCCGTTTTCCATATAACACCGTTTATTGCCGGGTGGTGCATCAACAGTAAATGTCTAAAACCCTAAATGTATACAAATATTAGATATGTAAATCGGGTCAAATGGGTAAGGTCAATTCGGGTCGGGATGCTTCGGCTCTCCCGTAGATTTTGGGCTAATTCCGTTCGGGATGGAGTATTTCAGGTTTCGGGTCAAACAAGTTGAGTAAAACAGCCCTACAAATTTTGAAAAGCGATATTGGTCATTTAATTTAATTTGAAATTGTGGTACCGATAAACGAGTTTAAGATAAGAATTAGGTACTCTTTAAAAATAGATGAAGGCTTGTTTTTTAGGGCTAGAATCGAATACAGTAACTCATAAATCTAACGCAAACACGTAAAAAAACAAGGAGGAAACAAAACATGACCCGGTACGACCTCCTGAACGACTTAAATTTTAGTGTATACTGCACAGTATTCGGGATTCCAGGGTTCCGGAACAAAAGTATTCGTAAATCATACGGATGATTTATTTCTTGGATCAGATAAAGCAACAAAACATGCATTTAAGCGTGCCGCTATGCGATAAAATATTTTTCGACGAAAATCGGGAACTTTTTAAAAATAAATGAATACCTGTTTTGTAACGTTAGGACCTCTCAAATGGTTCAACTTGAAATGTATAATAATACACGATTTTGGGATTTTAGGGTCTCGGAACAAAACGTCTGTAAAATCATACACATTGTTTCTCGTGTCAGATAAAGTATCCACGCAAATTTTGAAAAACCATAGAGGATATTTGAGATTGTCGGTACGCGATAAACGAGCCTTAGACGAAAATCGGGCACTCCTTAAAAATAGATGAATACTTGTTTTTCAGGGCTGGAATCGAATACAGTAACTCACGAGTCTAACTCAAACACGTTGTAGAAAAACGAGGAAAAGAGACATGACCGAGTAAGACATCTTAAGCAGCTCAAATATATATGTATAATACACGATTTTCGAGATATAATAGGTTACCCCACCCTATTAGTCTATTAGTCTATTACCATATGCCATTTGCTTTTAAAACCGATTTTTATTACTTCTTCCGTCTCGTTCATTTATTTATCTATTCTACTTTAAAATATTTTGATCAATTACATGCCTTTATATTCTATGAATGATTTTGATGAATGAGATGCCTTTTTATTTTATGAATGATTTCGTATCAAAACCAATGCATTGACGTATATAGCAATCAACAAATGAGTGTGGTCTGATGTTTTACGCATAACATGTAACATCTATGATCAATATTTGGTAAGTGTCACCTTCATATTTCTCAAACTATGGAAGATTCGTTAAGAACATACGGAGTATTTATTAGTCGTTCCTGCAGCTCCACCTAAATCGAGTACTTGCATTAAAATAATAATATATACTACTTCTTAACCTACTTACTAGAACTAATTCCTGATTTTGTTATTTTATCAGGCCCTGGTTAGACGTAGGAATTCCGACATTATTTTTGGTTAAATTGGAATTACGTATGAGACCACATGCAAATACCAACTTCCTAAACATGTTCCAACATGTCCATTTCAAACCATTTGAACGGAACTAGTTCCTATAATTTATTTTACTTTACTTTTTTATTCTACTTATTTTTTATGCTTATTCAAAACCTAACCCTTATTACCTATAAACGTAGTTTAATAAAATGATTATTATACTATACCATAGTGACTAAGTTGATGATTAAATAATAACTTATCGAATAAGACTTGCTATGTGGATACAAATATTTTTGAAATGATTACATCTTATACTAGACCAATAATTCTTCATAGTGGTTGTGAATCTTGTGATTATTGCACTTCTCATTATGTCATACATGCAAGTTATTGGATATGTCTCAATGTCTCATGGTGATAACTAAGAGGCTAAGATTGTAATTGATTTATTTTCTGAGTCGAAAATAAAATAAATGTAAATATGATAACCCTAATTTCAATTGTTTAATTGCAAGTTGGATATGTTTTATATGGTGATATTATTTCTTTGCACATGGGAGGATACTGAAGATCATATTTTTACTAGCAGTATATCTCAAGGTCCTAGTCAGATATTCCATACACAGGGTAAAAATAAAGGAGGAAAGGGAATCCCCTTGTTTTAATCCTCTCCAGCCTTAAAAAAAACCAAACGCCTCTAAATAAAGGTCTATTACTTTTTAAAAATGTCACAGATTTTTATTCCTAATGATTCAACTAAATTTAGAATTGTTAACGATTGTGGAGTTAGAAGCCGAGCGTCCGCGAGAATCCTCGTCCCTAATGATCAACTAAATTTAGAATAAGAATCTGGAGCTAGGGATGTTATTATATTAGTGAGACCCTCCGATAGACAGTTCTTATATAAACACGACAGGGGTGGTGGTGTGGTGAAGAATCAAGAACGAGTTTAGCACCTAAGAGGGGGAGGGGGTGAATTAGGTGACCTTTTAAAAATTTAGAAATAGCTTAAGTGTTTCACGATTTAAGGCAACAAGATCAGGGACTAAGCAACAGTATAAGGAACTGTTGCATAGAGCTGATCTATTACGAGTATAGCAAGAAACGAGAACAAGTACGAGAAAGAGTAATAAGCAAGCAATATAAAAATTGGTTCAGCTCCTACTCCGGAGCCTACGTCCAACCGTTATTTTATTGAAAGTTTAGAAGCTACTCCGCTTAACTAAAACTATTACAACAAAACAACTCCCCAACCTACTCCGGTTGCATTTGCTAAGAGCTACTCCGCTCGAAGACTTGACTCAAACTTAAAGCTACTCCGCTCTAAGAGTTTGTTGTTCTACCTTTGGTTTACAAGATCAATGTCTCAAGAGTTCTCTTAAAGAACATGGAGACTACTTTTAAGATCTAAACTCAAGGTTCATCGAACAAACATTTATACTCGTTAGAAGTGCGAACTAGTACAAGGAGATCATAGCTTTTCGAAAACACTTTGAAGACTTCTTTTAAAACTGAAACTTTTGCAAAATAAACTTGAAGAGTAAATGCTTGAAAAGGTTTTGCAAAGTTTTACAATAAATGCTTAGAAAGTCTTACCAATGAATGAGTTAAAGGGTTGGTATTTATAGAGGGTTGGGCGAGTGAGAGGAGCTCTCAAATTGTGTAATATGTTTGCATAACTCTTTTACCCAAGGGTTCAAATAGGAGTGCCTTTTACAAACTGAAAATGCACATGGTTGCAATGCTCAAGGTAGATTACTCAAGGCTCAAAGCAACCCATAAAAGGAAAGAGTGTAAGAAGGAACCTTCCTTTTGTAGGTCTAATTGCCAAAAAAGGAAAAAGTAAACTTTCTACTTTTTCTAACCCTTAGACCTTTTGTGCAAGTTGAGCTTTTGATTTTTTTAAGTTAATTTCCTTCAGTTTGTAAAACATTTGAAATATGTAAATGAACCAAAACACCAACACCTTTGATAAAAATATTTTACGAAATATAATCTCCATGAACATACTAGAAACCCCAGTTGCAACAGTCTGTTAGACTGTTGCAAGGATTTTGCACCTCTAACAAATACGAATGAATGTTGACTACCTTGCTTACAACACATTCCTAGACTTGGCCTTCTCTTGTCTTTGCTTGTATCTTGACATATGAACTTGTGATTCTTCAATAGGCTTTATGTCATTTTGCTAATCTCTTGTATAATCAAGCAAACATTAGATTAATCAAGGTAACTTGTCATCATCAACATATTGTGTTCCAACATGTGGGTCGGCCGGATTCGGGACGGGTTAAAGGGCGGGGCGGTGCGGGTTTAAGGTATGGGACCCGGACACGGCCCGGGACAGGTTGGGCCCGGTTTTTGGGACGTGTAACCTGGCCCCGGCCCGGGGCGGGTCAAGGGGCGGGTCTGGACACATATGGGTTACCTTCCGGGCCGGGTTCCAGAAATTAGACCTGGACCCGGTTACTTCACACACGAGCCGGGTCGGGTTTGGACCCAAATAAGGCGGGACGGGTTAGATTCGGGTTCAGTGGCGGGTCGGGTTCGGGTTGCCAATACCGACCCGCACTCTTGACCAATCCTAAAACACGTGTTATGGGTTCTGTATGTGGATTAAATCTAAGATTTGTAATTGTTTGTTATTCGATACTTCTTTCATTCAACTCAACTCTATCACTTTACTTTTTCACGTTTGTAACGTTTGTTTTACATATTAGATATCGTTAGCTACGTATTTGCAAAAATTATAAAAGTTGGATATTTTTATTAAACTCATAAAGACGAGTCAAACAATATCTTACTTGAATATGTTTCCACTTATATATTCTAAGAAAATTGAGATTGAATGTTAACTCGTGAATAGTGTGTAAAATGGAAATATGTAGAGTGAAATTGAGATTGGATTTGTTTATTAAAATGTCTGTCGGTCATTTAATTAAAATCTTTAGATTAACAATCCACTTTATCTTATCTATCCATATAAATATTACTTAACCCGTCTCAAACTTGTGACGAGCCACGGCTTATCCAAAGGAAGATTTGTTGGCTAGCAAAAAGACAAAGTGTCTTGCATTGTAATTTCATAAAGCCATCAAGATAACTACGAAGTATAAGGAAAAGCCACGTTCAATGTAAGAAGCATGAGTCACCTCATCCTCCCCCAATAAACAACTAACTTAAAGTCCCAAAACCATTGGCACTATACCCTTGTCTTTTGGGCACATTAAGCCAATGGTTTTACTCACTTACCTTCCTATATATAACACCAACTCCCACCCCACTATCCCATCATCAACTCACAATACAATTTACAAACACCCTCTAAATCACACTCTTAAGTATACAAAACAAGAAAGGGGAACTTTTTGAGCGATATTATTATATAAACGGAACGATGAGTTCGACAACAAGAACATGGGTAGTAGCAGCAAGTATAGCAACAGTTGAAGCACTAAAAGATCAAGGATTTGCAAGATGGAATTACCCTATTAGATGTATTCAACAACATGTTAAAAGTAATTTGAGATCTTATTCTCAAGCTAAGAGTCTTTCTAGTTCAACTTCTAGTGTTATTTCTAGTCAATTTAGAGAGGAAAAGTTGGAACAATCTGAGGATTCTCTTAGAAAAGTTATGTATTTGAATTCATGGGGTCCTAATTGAGTTAACTTTTATCAATTGTGTATAATGTGTTGATGATGTGTTTTAGTAATATCATGAATACAACATGGCTTTTGTTTTCAATTATAACTAGTTTTTTTTCCCGCGAAAAAAAATATACGGGTCGATTTTACAATTATTATATACTGTACTTATAGCATAATTTTTATTTTATCGGCAATTAAATTAAAAAGATATATGAGCTAAAATTAAATTAGATAATTGCAGTATAGTTTTTATTAAATTTAGACCTATCTAATTAATGGAAGAGAGGGTAATTAAATCAATAAGGAGAAAGGTCTCTACCACAAAAGAAAAAGAAAATTAATTTTTTCGTTTTAATAAATTAAGAACCAATCAAATCTCTTTAAATTATATTTTTTTTTTAGTATAGAGATTTTTTGTTTAATGTTTATCTACCTACATTGTAGATCGGACTTGTCTCGAACGGTTATTATTATGTAACTTGTTTTATACCAATATTGTGTGAAATGGATCTAATACAATTTAATTAACTTATAGAATTATATGACTTAACGCAAAATGATAGAATGATCCGATAATAATACAATACAAGACTATAATACAATACAAGACTCTATCGGAATAGAGGACCTGAATTTAAGCCAAAATCGAATTATTCCTTATTAATCAACCGTCCATGTCCAACCCAATTCAAATGTTTATTACTCTACCTACATTGCAAATAAATAAGTTGGTTACAACTTACAATCGACACGAAAATGAGCAGAATAGGGTCAATGACTCAATTCTGAATCTCTGCGAAACTAAATTGACCCGAACCCGACTGCAAATAAATAACTTGATTACAAGTTACAACCAACACGAAAATGAGCCGAATAGGGCCAATTCCGAATCTTTGCGAAACCAAATTCCACCCGAACCCGACTCTGAATCTTTGCGAGACGGAGACCATCCATCAAGCTGACGGCAGATAGTTCTACTCTCACAATAAGGCAAGTTGGGAGAATATAGAGCATGAGTGAATTTTTGCAAGACGGAAACCCTCCATCAAGCTGAAGACAGATAGTTTTGCTCTCACAATAAGGCAATTGAGGAGAAAATGGAACACTATATGAATAGTGTCACTTGTATATTGTGAAGTAGGTAAAATCCGTCAGCAAATCTCTTTTATAACGGACATATCCGTGACTAAAGCAACGCGAGACATACTCTGCTCCACCACCGACTTCACTTTTAATTCGTACTTGTACACGTTTGTTTTGCAATGTTCTAGTTTTTTTTTTTTTGCTTGTTTTGCTCAAACCATTGGTTTTACCACTCAAAAACCATTAAAAATGCCCATTGTTTATCATTAAACTTAATTATAATTGCACAAGACATGTTAATTGTATGTATAAATGATAAGCCACTTTACTTCTGAACCCCTCAATTTAGCAATATTCTATATATTTCAAAATTCACCCTTAATAAAAAAAAACCAAAAAAAGAAAAAAGAAATTATTATATTTGAATAAGCAAAGATATTGTAATGGCAGTCGAGTCGCTTAAGGACCCGTTAAAGTACGCTTATGAACATGTAAAAAGCGGGTTGAGATCATATGTTCCACAATCGTTTATACCATCGACTGATCAAATTTCCGAGATTAGAGATAAAAGGGTTACCAAAATTGAAGACCGTTTCGACAAGGTTATTCAGCTCAATTGTTTTGGTCCTACTACCACTCGATTTTAGTTTACGGTCGACACTTTCCGTTATGTTTGTTTCTTAACGTTGTGATTATATAGATTATAGATCAATGAATTGCATATTGTCGGAATCGTTGGATCGATCGATGTTAATTAACTATGATTTTCTAAACGGGCAATAGCAACGCTAGAAGTTTTATAACGTAAAGATTTTCTTCTTTCGGTAAGTCTTGTGAGAGATCATCTTTTACTAATTTAACGAGAGATATAGGAAAACAAAAATTTTAGTGGGTCTCGTATTTCATGTTAGAGATCTCTCAATAACGTTATTGAGAGACTGCTCTTTGAAGTTATTGTGTTTTTTTAATTTGCCAAAGAGAAAAAAGACTACTTAGCTTATAATTTTTGCAATAGCATGACAATCCTATTGAAACTCCTTGATGTAAAACCCCTCGCGAAAGCGGAAATATAAACATACAAAAGTACTAAAAATGCAGCGGAATTAAAACTTTTTAACATAACTAACATGCGAGGTGAATTAAAAACTGTAACTGAAAGTAAAATACATATACAAACAGCCTGGGATGGTACATCCCTACAGGCACTCAACTGAAAGGTAAACTAAGTCTAGCTAACGTAAACGTGTAAGTCAATCGATGAATAGGATCATCGCTCGCTAGCTCCATGCAACCCTCTGCCAACCACCTGTCATGTACCTACATACATGTAAACATGTACGCCACAATCAGTGGGGAGTGACTAGAGTTCTCCTAGCCACCTTTTGTGACAACACGTAACACATAAAACAATACAGAATACTCCAACATATATCAACATGTGAAGCATAAACAACTCATCATCTGATCTCTTACTATCATGCGATTACCATGCACGGCTCTCAACCAACTTCATAAACAAATAGGAAGGAGAGCCGGTTTCCCTACTGGTTACCCAGTCGGGGGGTCTTTCAATCCAACTATTTATGAAACCGAACAAGAGTCACCCAACGCCTTGGATGATTTAACCATAACTCAATTAAACATCATTTACTCATCATGCATATCTGACACTGTACCATCATCAAGGCAAGCAGATAAACATCCATAACTCATCATGCATATCTGACACTGTACCATCATCTAGGCAAGCAGATAAACATCCATAACACTAGCAACGGGTCCAGAGGTGAACTTAACACATATCCCATTACTACACTATGTCGGGTCCAGAGGTGAACTTAACACATCCCAACATCCAATCAAGTAAAGGGTCCAGAGGTGAACTTAACACATATCCCATTACTACACTATGTCGGGTCCAGAGGTGAACTTAACACATATCCCAACATCCAAACAAGTAAAGGGTCCAGAGGTGAACTTAACACATATCCCATTACTACACTATGTCGGGTCCAGAGGTGAACTTAACACATATCCCTAAACTTACAAACATGAAAAGGGTCCAGAGGTGAACTTAACACATATCCCTAATCATCCAAAAGCAAAGGGTCCAGAGGTGAACTGAACACATATCCCAATGCTACAAACATGTATTGGGTCCAGAGGTGAACTTAACACATATCCCAATACGCAGTCACCGCACAACGGGTCCAGAGGTGAGCTTAACACATATCCCGTGTACGACAACCGATCACGTGTCAGGTCCAGAGGTGAGCTTAACACATATCCTGACACGCCACAAGCAAAACACGTAACGGGTCCAGAGGTGAGCTTAACACATATCCCGTCACGCGACATACAAAAACACGTAATGGGTCCAGAGGTGAGCTTAACACATATCCCATCACGCGACATCCAATTTCCATTAACATCCAAAGATAGAAACTAACCTATAGTTCTAACTTATTTAACCACTGATCGACACATAATTGATCCCGGGAACTAAGACGAGGGAGAGCCGGTTTCCCTTTCGGTTACCCGACCGGGGGGTCTCTATCCTCACTCCATTCCCGAACCCAATATAGTGTCGCCCGTCCCCCGGGGATCTCAAATACATATAAACAAGTATAAGGGAAAGGCCACTTCGATTAAGTTCATTCTAAACAACTACCATATATTAAAATAACTTAGCCCGATGATAAATATTAGCGGACACTTAAGAATTTACTAAATTTAGATTAGTAACGAATTACTTACTAAATCTTACTTAGCTAAAATATATTTTACTAACTATTTGATTACGTTCTAATTAACCGGTTCAACCGATAAAGGAAATAAACACGATTTAAATTAAACTTCATATTACATTACCTATATTTTAAAACGGGAAAAACGTCTAACTAATTAAATTATTTCGACAAGCTTCTAATAAGACCGTAACCCATTACTAATTCGTAACGATTTCTAACGTATAATATTTAAACGTAAACAAGCTAGCAAGCACGTACGTAAATTAATTAATTCAAGCAGGCTAGCAAGCACGTACGTACAATATTAATATAATAATAAAATAATAATAAAATAATGAAATCAAACTAAAACTAAAATGATGTACAGGAAGTATGAAGTAGTAAATAGCGTAGGTATTAGTAGTAGGAGACCAATCATGGTTTAAGCGATAATTTTAGCAACAGCAACACTCAAACACATCCGTACTATCTACAGCGTGGGCAGAAACAGACGCATATCAGGAGTAAGACAGACCTTAAAGACGCGCCCAAACAGACTCAAAACGAACTGAAACAGACCCGCAACTGACCTGCAATACACGCCTAAACCGACCAGAAAACTGTGCAGAACAGAGCCGCAAAACAGACCCGCAAATGACGCGTATCAGCCTGGAAACAGTCCAGAAAATAACGTGAAACTGGCCTGAAAAAGGGCGTGAAACTGGCCTGAAACAGATGCCTAAGACGGACTGCAACAGACCCATAATAATGTGCAGGACAGACCAGAAATCCAGGCCTGAACAGACCCTTGAACAGACTTGAAATGGACCTGAACATGGCGTTGAACACAGACCCGAACAGACCCATTATAAGCGCGAATTCAGACTTCAAAACAGACCGTAAAGTGACGTGAAATCAGACCTGAACATGACGTATCAACTGACTGCAACAGACCGTAAAATGACGTGGGAACTGACCTGAAAGACGCCTACAATCAGGCCTAAAAAGACGCCTAAATCAGACCCCAAACCAGACTGAAATCAGACCTGAACATGACTCAAATGTCACACCCATATCAGACCTGGAATAGATGTATAAGACGGACCCAAAATAGACCAGAAATTGTATGAACAGAATGAATGTAAAAATCAGGAAAACATGAGGTTTAACATCCATTTTTTTTCCAGATTATCTACCTATACTCATTCACAAATCCTAGCATACTTTGAACATATAAGAACAACACTTAACATGTTACCAAGTCCTAACACTATCCAAAAGCATAATTCATATGGAAAACAACATAAAAATCACATATTGTGCTAATATAAACAATAAGGCCGAGTTACTCATTATCGTCACCTCATTACGCGTCTTCGTCACTCGAAATCTTCAATCTCGCACGAATCCTTGTCCAAGCTTTCGAATTTTGACCCTCAAACACAAAGAAAATACATTAGCAAATACCAATTTTCGAGTTAATTAAGAACAGACCAGAAGTATCCATAAGAGATTTCTGAAATTCGAAGAGGTAGAAAGGACGGAAATGACGAGAGGAATACAATGGCGAAAGAATTACCGTATTTGGAGCTATAACGAATCTGTGGTGTTGAATTTGGTGAAGACCGAGTCTTACCCCATTTTTACGACTTGGAGCTCAAGTCTGAAAGAAAAGGACGAAGAAGGAAGAAGGAATTTTAGGAAGGTGGGAGGAAATTTCATTTCCCTCCTTTCTTTTATTGTTATTTTTATGAGACGGGATTTAGTAAATTGATCGGGATTCTTGTAAACGGAATGCCAAGGAAAGTTGTTTACGTCTTAAGGTCACTAACACTTAAGACGAAACTTCGAGGAATGTTTTATCAAAAATATAAGTTACCTATTAAATTATATTGATTTTCCGAAAACCATTTAAAATATAAAAATATATATTAAAATAGTTTTTACGAAAATTAGGGATGTTACAATCACCCCATCTTTCAAAAAGTTTCGTCCTCGAAACTTGAAGACAGAAATAAGTACAAAAAGAACTCTAGCTATCAAAACGTACTACCCGGGTTATGGAAACCCAAAACTTTATTTTTCGAAAAGGTTTCAAGAATAACTAGATTTCAAGGCACAAGTCTTTGTCAATGGACATTCGGATTCTCGTTACGTATTCAAGAGTCCGACATTCCAAATCTGAGACAAGTCCCAAAATTAAATCACTAAAAGTTCAAAATTTAGATCGATTCGGTGTTGATAAACATAGCACAGGTTATCAGACGTCTCCAATAACACGTTCCAGTGGCAGTCAACGCTGAAATCCATCAAAGTTGTAAAACGTTCTGTTCTTTAAACCAAGTTTTCTCCAAAATCAACCTTTATTCTCAAATCCTCGCAAGAGTAAAATTGCAATAACGACTAAAAGTCACTTTCAACGGAAGAGGAAGTAGTTTCAAATTCTCAAAACAATTGAGATTTTCCAAAAACTGCAAACTTCCAAAGTGAACAATTCCCAAAAACGATCCTTGGGAGCGTAGAAACAATCATAGAGATTACTTTCGACACGAAGGATCAGAAGTTCCAAGTTTCACAGCTGACAGAACATACAAGGAGGGTCGAAGGAACGGAACAACCAGGTTAAAGGTCAAGGAAGACGGTCACTCTTGCCAAACATGGGGTCACTAACCATTCAATACACAGTCAACGCATCGTTACAGCGATTCCTAAAATATCCCCAGAAGAACAATTCCAGTGATCTCTAGCCCCTCAATGGCTTCACGATTCCCTCTTATAATTATCTCATCCACAAAACAAGGTATTCCTCAACAAGAAGGCTTCCAAAACTCCAAACCGGAATTCTATTACCATAACCGCGAATCTCAAAACCTAAGATATGGTGTTCATTAACCTATAACCTAAAATTTTAACAGTTCGATCCTAACAAACTTATTCCACAAGGTTATATAAGTATCTTAAGGTTAACACTCAGTCAGCTCCATAAGTCCACTTGTAAATGTCTCACCATCCTCACACCGTTACCAATAACTCTCGTTCCTAAAGTATGTAGTCCTTTCTGTAATTAAGTAATTCCTCAAGATCAAGTAGCACTAACTTACCTCATTCATCCATTTGACCACATCATCACGATCTAAGGCACATTCCTCTAAATTCATCTATAACTCCAAGCATCCTATTCCAATCCTCAAATGGTGCTTAGAAATCTACAAAGATCACTTACTCACAATCCATCTAACATGGACTCTCAAGACGGCACACTGTCCCACATCGCCCGAACATTATTCTCACCAACTCTCTCAACCAAATCCTGACAACGCAGAACCAAGCATTCCTCAAGGCATGTATCACTACTACAAGAACGAGTCAATATCGCCACCATTCTAAAAGAGAGGGAACAAGGCTCACAGAAGAGAAGATCAGATGAGATACGAACTTAAAGGGCAAACATGATACAGATCTCGAGAGAGTCCTAAGAAACGACTCGAGGAGCAACGAGATGACCAGGTACGAACTTTAGGCTGTGGACTCTAATAAAATTGAAGCCATGATCAGAAGGGGAAGCAAAGGAGAGGAACGGAGAGAAGCGATATGAAAGAAACGATTACGACATCTCCCAAGGTGCGGGTCTCTCACTATTCTCACGGGGTTCTCACTTCTTACTTTCATATCAAGTCATTCAATTATTGGTTCTCACGAACAATTCCTCCAATGATTTATATACCCTTATCTTTCAACTTTAAACGGTATCATCATTATAACTACCTATTCCCAAAAGTTTGAGATGTCTCATCTCTGCTAGTCCCTCAAATGACAATTCAATAACACTTTTAGGTCATCACCCTTATATGCTATATCCACTTTACTTACCTCACTGTCCACAAGTTAACAATTTTTAAACCATCAAGTTTTTCCGAACTTACATCTCTCAATGAATTACTTTATTCCATTCACAAACTGGCGGTGCATCCTCAAGTTTCTCTTAAGTTTTTCAATAAATAAACGCTAACATTTATTAAGCAACCTAGGGTCACATAGTGATTCACTTCCTCTAAGCTTAGTCAACCTCTTCGAGTATTCCACTATTATAGCAAATGATTCGTATTCCCCCACAACGGGCCTTCCCCAGCTCAATCACTCACCTAAGTCAAGTGATACTAACTCACTTCACTCATCCACTCATCATCTTTAGCATCTTAAGCCTATTCTTCTAGGTCGCTCTATATCCTCAAGTATCTTATCTAACTCCTTAAACAATACTCTTCAATCCACAGTTTTCACAATCTAAGCATGGTTCTCAAGATTAAGTTCCACCGAATACTAAGTAAACAACTCATCCTTCAAGCCGGTATCCTATCACTCACTTTCACTCTCCCAATCGGATAGACAACTAGACCCTGAGATCACCAAAACATGTCTCTCGATACCTCTTAAGTTATTCCTCAAATAACAATATTTCTCATAACACAGCTTACGATTATCCTAAGACTAGTTCCTCCAAATCAATTAAAAGGGAAGATTACCTAGGGGCACTTTAAGAAAGCAAGCAACAAGGTTAAGCTGAAAAGATATGAAGATCTGTTCAAGTGAGATAGACAAATATTCTAAAATAAGGATGTGCATCCAGAGTTATCGAAAAAGGTGATGCACGAAGAAAGAGAAGTGTCTTCAAGGCTTAGAAGCATTCTCCAACAGTAGCACGAATCTTCTATCTTCGGTAGGAACTCGGGTCTTCATCGCCAGATGGATTAGTCCACGGTTCGTCGATTGGAAGGCAATAAAGTAAAATCAAAGACAATCAACAAACACGTTAGAACCTAATAAAAGCAGTCACAAAACAGACTACAATATAAGTCCTTAAATCTACCCATCTCTCATTCCTTATTTGTTTATTTGGTCAAGTTAAGGTTGGGGTTACATGAGTGCGTCGGGAGCAATAATGCTCTGATACCAACTGTAAAACCCCTCGCGAAAGCGGAAATATAAACATACAAAAGTACTAAAAATGCAGCGGAATTAAAACTTTTTAACATAACTAACATGCGAGGTGAATTAAAAACTGTAACTGAAAGTAAAATACATATACAAACAGCCTGGGATGGTACATCCCTACAGGCACTCAACTGAAAGGTAAACTAAGTCTAGCTAACGTAAACGTGTAAGTCAATCGATGAATAGGATCATCGCTCGCTAGCTCCATGCAACCCTCTGCCAACCACCTGTCATGTACCTACATACATGTAAACATGTACGCCACAATCAGTGGGGAGTGACTAGAGTTCTCCTAGCCACCTTTTGTGACAACACGTAACACATAAAACAATACAGAATACTCCAACATATATCAACATGTGAAGCATAAACAACTCATCATCTGATCTCTTACTATCATGCGATTACCATGCACGGCTCTCAACCAACTTCATAAACAAATAGGAAGGAGAGCCGGTTTCCCTACTGGTTACCCAGTCGGGGGGTCTTTCAATCCAACTATTTATGAAACCGAACAAGAGTCACCCAACGCCTTGGATGATTTAACCATAACTCAATTAAACATCATTTACTCATCATGCATATCTGACACTGTACCATCATCAAGGCAAGCAGATAAACATCCATAACTCATCATGCATATCTGACACTGTACCATCATCTAGGCAAGCAGATAAACATCCATAACACTAGCAACGGGTCCAGAGGTGAACTTAACACATATCCCATTACTACACTATGTCGGGTCCAGAGGTGAACTTAACACATCCCAACATCCAATCAAGTAAAGGGTCCAGAGGTGAACTTAACACATATCCCATTACTACACTATGTCGGGTCCAGAGGTGAACTTAACACATATCCCAACATCCAAACAAGTAAAGGGTCCAGAGGTGAACTTAACACATATCCCATTACTACACTATGTCGGGTCCAGAGGTGAACTTAACACATATCCCTAAACTTACAAACATGAAAAGGGTCCAGAGGTGAACTTAACACATATCCCTAATCATCCAAAAGCAAAGGGTCCAGAGGTGAACTGAACACATATCCCAATGCTACAAACATGTATTGGGTCCAGAGGTGAACTTAACACATATCCCAATACGCAGTCACCGCACAACGGGTCCAGAGGTGAGCTTAACACATATCCCGTGTACGACAACCGATCACGTGTCAGGTCCAGAGGTGAGCTTAACACATATCCTGACACGCCACAAGCAAAACACGTAACGGGTCCAGAGGTGAGCTTAACACATATCCCGTCACGCGACATACAAAAACACGTAATGGGTCCAGAGGTGAGCTTAACACATATCCCATCACGCGACATCCAATTTCCATTAACATCCAAAGATAGAAACTAACCTATAGTTCTAACTTATTTAACCACTGATCGACACATAATTGATCCCGGGAACTAAGACGAGGGAGAGCCGGTTTCCCTTTCGGTTACCCGACCGGGGGGTCTCTATCCTCACTCCATTCCCGAACCCAATATAGTGTCGCCCGTCCCCCGGGGATCTCAAATACATATAAACAAGTATAAGGGAAAGGCCACTTCGATTAAGTTCATTCTAAACAACTACCATATATTAAAATAACTTAGCCCGATGATAAATATTAGCGGACACTTAAGAATTTACTAAATTTAGATTAGTAACGAATTACTTACTAAATCTTACTTAGCTAAAATATATTTTACTAACTATTTGATTACGTTCTAATTAACCGGTTCAACCGATAAAGGAAATAAACACGATTTAAATTAAACTTCATATTACATTACCTATATTTTAAAACGGGAAAAACGTCTAACTAATTAAATTATTTCGACAAGCTTCTAATAAGACCGTAACCCATTACTAATTCGTAACGATTTCTAACGTATAATATTTAAACGTAAACAAGCTAGCAAGCACGTACGTAAATTAATTAATTCAAGCAGGCTAGCAAGCACGTACGTACAATATTAATATAATAATAAAATAATAATAAAATAATGAAATCAAACTAAAACTAAAATGATGTACAGGAAGTATGAAGTAGTAAATAGCGTAGGTATTAGTAGTAGGAGACCAATCATGGTTTAAGCGATAATTTTAGCAACAGCAACACTCAAACACATCCGTACTATCTACAGCGTGGGCAGAAACAGACGCATATCAGGAGTAAGACAGACCTTAAAGACGCGCCCAAACAGACTCAAAACGAACTGAAACAGACCCGCAACTGACCTGCAATACACGCCTAAACCGACCAGAAAACTGTGCAGAACAGAGCCGCAAAACAGACCCGCAAATGACGCGTATCAGCCTGGAAACAGTCCAGAAAATAACGTGAAACTGGCCTGAAAAAGGGCGTGAAACTGGCCTGAAACAGATGCCTAAGACGGACTGCAACAGACCCATAATAATGTGCAGGACAGACCAGAAATCCAGGCCTGAACAGACCCTTGAACAGACTTGAAATGGACCTGAACATGGCGTTGAACACAGACCCGAACAGACCCATTATAAGCGCGAATTCAGACTTCAAAACAGACCGTAAAGTGACGTGAAATCAGACCTGAACATGACGTATCAACTGACTGCAACAGACCGTAAAATGACGTGGGAACTGACCTGAAAGACGCCTACAATCAGGCCTAAAAAGACGCCTAAATCAGACCCCAAACCAGACTGAAATCAGACCTGAACATGACTCAAATGTCACACCCATATCAGACCTGGAATAGATGTATAAGACGGACCCAAAATAGACCAGAAATTGTATGAACAGAATGAATGTAAAAATCAGGAAAACATGAGGTTTAACATCCATTTTTTTTCCAGATTATCTACCTATACTCATTCACAAATCCTAGCATACTTTGAACATATAAGAACAACACTTAACATGTTACCAAGTCCTAACACTATCCAAAAGCATAATTCATATGGAAAACAACATAAAAATCACATATTGTGCTAATATAAACAATAAGGCCGAGTTACTCATTATCGTCACCTCATTACGCGTCTTCGTCACTCGAAATCTTCAATCTCGCACGAATCCTTGTCCAAGCTTTCGAATTTTGACCCTCAAACACAAAGAAAATACATTAGCAAATACCAATTTTCGAGTTAATTAAGAACAGACCAGAAGTATCCATAAGAGATTTCTGAAATTCGAAGAGGTAGAAAGGACGGAAATGACGAGAGGAATACAATGGCGAAAGAATTACCGTATTTGGAGCTATAACGAATCTGTGGTGTTGAATTTGGTGAAGACCGAGTCTTACCCCATTTTTACGACTTGGAGCTCAAGTCTGAAAGAAAAGGACGAAGAAGGAAGAAGGAATTTTAGGAAGGTGGGAGGAAATTTCATTTCCCTCCTTTCTTTTATTGTTATTTTTATGAGACGGGATTTAGTAAATTGATCGGGATTCTTGTAAACGGAATGCCAAGGAAAGTTGTTTACGTCTTAAGGTCACTAACACTTAAGACGAAACTTCGAGGAATGTTTTATCAAAAATATAAGTTACCTATTAAATTATATTGATTTTCCGAAAACCATTTAAAATATAAAAATATATATTAAAATAGTTTTTACGAAAATTAGGGATGTTACACTTGAACCGTGTGAGTAAGAGAAAAACAATGACATAATGAAACTAAATCTCATATAAGATAAAACATAAAACCGACTCAATAGCTTGAGTGACAGCTTCGCATCCATTTGTTTGAAGCACTAGGTTAATTGAGACGAAAGAAGGTCCGGTTTTTTGGATTTAATTTCAGTTCAATCATACTTCATTCAATTTCGTGCAGTTTAATTGATTATTCTCTTCACAAATTAACTCTTGATCAGTTCAGGTTAGTTCAACTTCATTAAATTCGATCAAAAAAATAGTCAAAATATTCTACATATATGAGCCCGGATGCAAAAATCATATATTCACCACTCCACTATAGAGCAATTGCTATATTATTCTTCACAAATTCACATATTCGTCGCAAACTTGGGATGAGTCAAATATTACGTACTTGGGTAGGAAAAGATAAGGCATTTGAAATTTTTAATGTTTTGTTTTATATAGACAAGTGAGAGAATTTGACTCATTACAATCTTGCGACGGATATAGACTTATTGATTGTTCTTAATCAAATGTTATTTAATTTCAGTATTGTACAATTGCTTTTGTTTTTAATCAAAAGTTAATACATATTATATATATATTTGCTACATTACTAATTAAGCAATTTATATTTGAATTTATCTTAAAATATATTTATTCTTAATTTGATTTTAAAAATGGAAGAAAGTCAAGAAATTAATAATTTAATCAAGCTCAACCTCAAATTTTCGAACCTATTTCAAGTCCATCGAAACTCGAGTTCAAATCAGCTCGGTTACACATCTACCCGCATCATATACACCCCTAAAAATGCAAGTCCAATAATAGTAATAAAAAAAAAGATAAACAAGAAGTGGGCCTTGATTTTTTACGATGTTAATATTTGGGCTAAAAAGCCCATAGGTGAATGGTACAGACCAAGTACGTGAACTTCTTCTCCAAGAAATATATCGTAGGTTTGATTGTAACCTAATATATGACGTTTTCATTTTACGAGACTGAGACGAGACTTTCACAAAATGTGAAATAACAATAATTTGTACCAAAGAAATGAGAACAATATTATTGAAGCTAGTGGCTCCGATTAGAAATTTATATAGGAACAGAACTGTACTGAATAATGTCACGGAATCGAACAAGCCTATCAACAAGCGACACGTGGTTGGCGGCATGAAATCGGCTACGTCCATCTCCACTGATCGTAGTTATGTCGAAATGAGGAGAATGGAAAAGGATGAACACCTTATGCATGTAATTTGTTGGGGATTAAAGTAATTGTCGTGTTATTTCATTTATTGATATTATTATGTAAGACGGATTTTATTCTATAATTTATGTTATTTTTTTAAGTTATTTGGTATTTGGTTCAAGTCATGGACCAAAGGCAAATGTTAGAGAATAGTCTAGGTCTTTTTTTTTTTTTTTTGTTTGGTGACGAGGGAACCCGCAGCCGCTACCTTTGGTGTGCACTGGGTAAACCCGCGAGTATATGTAATAGCCTGCAAACCACATACACCGGGTAAACCACCCGAGGGTGACAGGCTCGAAGTCTATTTAGGCATGGACTCGGGCCAAGAATGCTCCACAAGATTTTGCTCTTGGGGAGGCTTGAACCCGGATCTCCTGTAATTTCACCCAAGTTTTAACCACTAGACTCCACCCTTGCGGGCTATTATTATTATTGTTAATATTGTTGTTTTAATTTTTTTATTATTATACTCGTGCAATCTTTATTAAGATAAAAACAAAGTTTATCAGAAATTGCTAGACAACTCAGATATTATTTTATTATTATTATTATTATTATTAACAAGGCCTCATCCATTTCGATTGGAAAAATGAGGAATTTAAACATAAATGTTACGACAACAAGTGAGTTGTTTGATTTCTTGGAAATTATACAAGACCGTTTTAAGATAATTATTCTTGTATATATTTACTAGGGTAATTATTTAATTGACACTGAAATAACGCTTAATATTTCCTCTGTACTGGTTATTTTCTTTACAATATCCCTATTTATTTCAAGCGAAGCTTTATACATTGTATCGAGTAACCAATATCTCACATTTCTCGTGACGGTTTGACGGACATGCCTATCGTCCTCTCTTTTTATGGGTCATGAGTGTATCACTATGCTTTTTTACCAAATCTCAAGATCATATGAATCTGTACGTAAAAAACAATAATATTGGGGTTACATGCACCAAAAAATATGGGCAAGACTGCTATACATTCTAAGACCATCCCTCTAGGTCGTTATTATACAACGTTACGTACATTTGTCTATAAAATATGTACGAACTTTGTCTCGGAAAAACAAAATAATTAATTTAATTTCAGTAAAATGAGGGTCGCAAATAAGACTTGCATTGCTCTAGGAGCTGCAATTGCATTCAAGAATTTATTTTCCAAATCTAAAATCTCAGATGATTTTAAACACGTCAAGTTTCCGACACTGCCAACCCGATTAGGGAATGTCCGTCAAGACGGTTGTCGTGGACCGGAGAAAGGTATGAGAAGTAGTAATGTTACGAGAAATGGCCCTCCGGGAGAGGGTTTAAGGATGGTGGTTTACTTAAGTTTTTGGGGTCCTAATTAACTTCTAACTAAACATGTATGTAAACTCATCTTGTAATTTGTGAGTAATCATTTTTAAAGTTTTTAATAAGTAGATACGTAAATAAAATCCCATTTATACTAAAAGAATAAGAATTTCGGCCTAAATAAATTTGGTTGTAATTAGTTTTTTATTATATATCATAATTAAAATTAGGCTTTTATTATATCATATTTGTAATTGAGTTTTCAATATATTATACTACGACTGGATTATATTGTACTTTTTTATTTTCAGAAAATTAACATAAAACATTGATAATAATAAATTTTACAAATAAATTTTAAATTGAGTAAATATCAGTTGTATAATTGTTATTTTTTTTTAATGTTTCTCTCTAAAAACTGCGCTAAAAAACACATATTAATAATAATTAATTTTACAGTTAAATTTCAAATTTAGTCAAATATAAGTTTAGTTGTTATTTTCTTTAATATTCATATCTAATAACCGTGCATTCACGCGAGAATTTAGAAATTGAATTTTGTCGGACATCCCCTAATAATCCTTAACTCACACCTAAATAAAACTGGCTTGACTTTGCTTGCATATTCAATGACGCAAACTCATTTTCCCATCCGAAATAATGTCACCCAAAAACAATGTCATTAACCAAAATTGATGCTTCCCTAAAATGATTAGAGTGATAAGGAGAAGCGTACTTGAAAGTCGAAACATATTCAACTCTAAAACGACTCATTTAAGTGTTTAATTGAAAGCAAATGTAAATTCGGCATGACCGAATCCAAAATAACTTGATAAAGACGCGTCAGAAAGGACTAGTTCGTCTGGCCCGACGTCCAGGGCAAGCTCACATGTACAATCCAAACTAGTACAACGCCACATTAGCTGCTAATTTTACGTCCCTAACAACAACGACAAGTCTCCAGCGCATTAGAAGATGTAGGAAAAATATAGAACATCCAATACCAACCACTAAAACCGTCGGTATATATACTCCAAAAACGCCAAAAAAAAAAAATACGTGGGTGCTGTTTGGTAAACAGCATATCGAGAGAAATTAGTAGGTTTCGGGATAGTTAGTAGTTGATCAATCACTCTACTATTTTTATGTATTTGGTAATAACATATTCTAATAGTATATTGGTCGGAATCTACTATTTTAGAATATGTTTGTAATTACAGCATATTGTATTAGCATATTCAATTTATACATAAAAATGTTCTAAGGCCTTGTTCTTTTCGGTTGAAACGAGCTAAATTGAATTAATTCAAGTAAAGCTTAATTGAACATGACTGAAACTGGGGTAAAGTGAATTTAGTTAAATTAAAAGTTAATTTTGTGAAGAGATTAATTGAACAAAATTGAATGAACGTAAAAAAAAAACTTAACGAAATATACCAAAGGAAAATTGAAAGGAGCTGAAATTAAGCCAGAAAGAACAGGGCATAATTATCCTACAATGCTAATTATCAAACACCTTGTATTATTCTGCTAATTTAATTTAATAGTCAAACTTGCTATTAAAATATACTAATCTCATTTTGTTGTCGTTTGCCAAACAGGGCCGTACTTTCCCTCATATTTTCGGAAATTTCAAAGTTGAAACGCTAAACGTTATATATATAAGTCATATACTCCTTTCATCTCGGTCAATAATTTATATTTGTTTTATTTTTCTCCTAACAAAATAAAATAAATATAAATAATTCACCGAAATAGAGAGGGAGTAGAAGTCATGCATTGTTGTACATGAAACAAAATCAATAATATTTGAATTATTCTTTGCCGTAAGTTATTGTACGAAATATGAATATTCTGAAGGGATAATACTGGAATCTTCCCTTGTATATGGAGCAAGTATATGTGACTATATGTGGTTCTTGGTCATTGATGAAATGTGGAGGGGATATTATTAGATTCCGTCCTCAAGGGCGACCAAAATGTTGACGGAATTTGAATTCAGGTTACGAGTAATAGTTTAACAAAATATTGTGTTTCGATACATGTATAATGAAAAGTTGTAAATATTATATGGTGGAGATAATTTAAAATGAAGATTATGTCTTGAAATTTGTTGTACGAAAGCATGAATATCTCGTGTTAGATAACCCTAATAGTACGATATCGTTCACTTTGGGTAAGCCCTCACGCATTTAGTGATTTACTCTAGACTTTTTTTCAAAATGCCTCATACTGTTATATTTAGTAGGATATATACTTATAAAGATGATCTTCGTCATTTAACCATCGATGTAAAACATGAATTTACACGCTAACGAATCTCGTAATCATGCACCTAATAACACCATTATCTCATTTTCCATTTGAATCAAGGATTTCAATCTGAATTCCCAATCCAAATGTAATAAATCAGTTTTTTCTGTGATGGTTATATCCTTCACAAGCTTGTAACAAGTTAAGTGTCATCGTATCAGCGTGATTATTGATTAGATAAAATAAAAATAAAAGTACTTAGACACCGACACATGATATGTTTTATCTGTTCAAGTGAGTTTTACTTAAGCCGTTATAAACTTGTGACAAATATCACTGTAGAAAGAACAATTTGTAATTTAAGAGGGACCCAAATTATTTGTCCCTAAACAAAGTCCTTAAGTGTCATATTAGTGTCCACAAAATAAGAATTGGACATTTTCTATTTAATCAACTTACCTAGCATCAACCTTTTCATCCTTCAACAACAATATAATAATTAATATTAGCTTTTCTTACTATAAATTTCTTAAAAATAAATAAATTATATTATCAAATAAATTATTAAAATATTTTATAAATATATTATTAGATAATTAAAAATGCTAGAAGGTAAAGCAATAGTTGGTGAGACTGATATGCTTCAAGCCATGCAAAAATATGCACTTGATCTTGCAGCAAAAGCATTAGATTACTTTGATGTCACTGAATCTACTGAAATTGCTCGATTCATTAAAAAGGTACTACCAAATTTATTTATAATTGTTTTTTTTGGTCTCAATCATTTATTTACATCTACAAATCCCCTGATAGTATATATTAAAAAAATAAACACATAGTTACGACCAAAATACTTGCTAGTAGTATCCTGGCGTTACATCTACTTTATTTTCACATCTCAAAATAAAACAAGCATAAACTTTCACGAGTACAGATGGAATAGTTTATTTATACCACTCGCACATTATACTCTCTCTTTCCCAATCATTTATTAACAGTTACAAATCCCCTAGTAATAAATATAAAAAATAAACAAATAGTTGCGACAAAAATGCTAGCTATATTGGTAATATCCTAGTGTCATTACATCTGCTTTATTTTCACATCACAAAATAAAACAAGCATAAACTATCAGTGGTAGAGATGGACCACTCGCGCATTATACTCTCTCTTTCCCGATAAATTTTGTATGTTTTTCTTATTTAGGTATTTTGATAATATGTACGAAATAGAAGTTATTGTTTCTTTTATATTTCATGATCGTATATTTATCAATTACAGGATTATACAACCAGATATATATATTTGGTAGTATAGATTTCGAGCTTTATTACAAAGAATTTAAGCTTATACATATATTTTACGAGTTTTATTGAAAAAAAATTGTGAATCTTTATAAAAAAAATTGTAAATCAACATTATATTGAAATTAAAAAAGAATAAATAAAAAACCCAAAATTTTTAATTTCCACACTAAAAAATTATATATAGTGCAAAAAAAATTGTTAAAAGTTCAAAAAAAAATTAAATGTAAGCTCAATTAGATTTGTATTAAATGTACGATGATCATATATATCTGGATGTATAGCCCTATTTGTATATATTTATGTTATTTCTGCCTATTTATATATGTTAAGAAGAAGCGTAAAGAATTGATCAGCAAGTGAATAATTTATATCTACTTTATTTTATAAACGGGAAATAAAATAAAAGTTAAAAGTTAGTCGGACTCAGATAATTATTAGTCACCCTAATGAAAAGACGTCGTGCATGATTTACATGTGAATTATATATACGACATACGTGCATGTAAATGACGTCTAGATGTCTATAATACATCTATTGCAAATCTTTTGTGGGGTTTACGTTAGATTGCTTGGTGAAGCGTGACGACTTAAAATACACAGCAAATTCTTGTTTCAGACAAATCATTTCGATAAGTTAGTATATTTATTATTTCAATAAGTTTTTTACAATCGTCTTATACAAAACTAACTGAGGAGTTTTGATGCAGGAATTCGACACGGTACATGGAGGAGGATGGCAATGCATAGTCGGGACGGATTTCGGTTCATTCGTAACACATTGCCATGGATGTTTCATTTATTTTAACATTGGAAACTTGGCATTTTTGCTCTTTAGGGGTGCTGCAGGACTTCATGAAGATGTAGAGGCTACCCAATTATCGTCTTTTGAGGCCGTTAAAGCTTGAAATTTTCACGATGAGTCTTAGTTGAGACGGATATATTCATTTCACTCTTAAAACGAACCTAAACACTATCACACAGTCGAGACAAATTTTTGATAGTCAATCACTAGACAGTTTGTCTTATCAGATGATATCTACTCAATCAATTTTATTAGTAAAAGGAATATGTCACGTCTTAAATAAGAATTTATGTGAATCTTTAACCTGTTACGTTCCGCTTATTTAAAAGTATTCCGTATTATAAGTATATCGATCGTATATATGTACATCTCTCTCTATCTCTATGTCAGGCAGTAGCTAGATGTCACGGTCCGGTACATATGCGGATCCTTACATTAAGCTTGTTTGTAAATGGTGCAACTTTTAGCATTATGATCTTTTTTCATCGTGCAAAAATCTTATCTATTGTCTATATTGATATTATTATCAGTACTCGTATAAGTTTAATGAGATTTCATCCTAAAAAAGACGTCAACAATCATGATGTCCTAACTGGGCACGGGATGATAACCATTTGGCCACTATGGCACTATAATTCTTAAAACGGTAGTGACTTATATGGTCTATGTGATGGTGCGAAAATGCATAGTTCGAGGATTCAATCCCCTCGTCATTATTAAAAAAACTCATAAAGGGTAAAAACTTGTACAGGGGTTTGTTATGCAGTTTTTTTTATTTGGTAAAAAAAGGCACAATATCAATATATAAGAGATTATGAGTACCTTTTCTCGTGATTTTTTATAGCGAGGTGTCTAGATAAAAATGGACACAATTGATAGAAGAAAACCCTTACGGAAGTCCCAAAATATATATATTTTCTCATTATTAAATTTTATCTTTAGAAAATCATCCAAGCCCTACCCTTTAAAAGCCTCTTAGATATGACTTCCGTCATTTGGAGCCTAGACTTAGTCCGATCTGGGAGGAAGACACCTCTAGAGGCTCTAGTGATTCAAGATTAAGAAGAAAGACAAAGAGCGGTGGCTCGAGAATGGATTAATGTCTGATTATTTTAGTTAAACGGGTTTGATTAATTTGTGAATTTGTTTCAAAGTATGATTAATTTGTGACTTGCCTCCTTTTTTAGGAATTTTAGGAAATATAAAAAATAACAATATTAAAGTCTTTACGGGTGATCAAAGCCGCTAGTTAAATTAGCAGCTTTATAGATGCCACAAAGGATACACTTACAAGTTACAAAGAAATTATGACAAAGAGTAAAGTTGTTTGTTCAACTACTGGCTTTTCCTTTATCATATTGGATATTGGATACAAATACAAAAGATTTAGCAATTTGTAACGTTATGAAACACATGCAAAGCCGCTACTCCTTTTCTTTTCATTGTTGTGACGAGAGAACCCGCAGCCGTTATTTTTAGTGTATACTGGGTAAACTCTCGGGTATATGTAATAGTCTGCAAAACATGTATATCAGATAAACCGCTACTTTTGCTTCACCTGAAATCAGAGAAAAAACAGCGTGAGTGTCGACTCATTGATCATAAATAGTTTAGAAACCAAATTAGTTTGTCAAATAACCTTAATTACGAGAAATTCTACTATCTTAATCATTTTTTATTTAAACATTGTCATTCCCTATTTGAATATGCATAAAGTAATGTATTTTGGATTTTCTTACATATTTTCTTTTTTATTATGAAGGGTATTTTTTATTTTCTTGTTCTTTTTTTTGACAAAGATAAACTTTATGATTAAATTAAATATAGTACAAGATTCAGCATGTAACTAAACTTACAGACCATTGTGGATACATTCGCAAAAAAGTACTAATACCTCCTAATCTCCTAGGTTGTTCTGAGTTGCTGTTGGGGTTGGCATTAAATATGCCAGAATAAAAGATAATTTTCTTGATGTCACCAGAAGGTGACATAAGGCGGACTGTTAACACTAATGTTGAGAATACCTTCTAATTGAGCTGAAGGATAATTTACATACAAAACGGATATTATTCGGTTTAAGCTTAAAATGGGTCAAATACTACCAAGTGGGGGTAATAAGGACAACAAAATTGTCATTTTCTAGGTGACAAATGAGATGATTTGATATGTATTTGACCCGTCTCACATTAAAATGGATAATGACGATTTAAAATGAAAATTTGTGATTTTCATAAGTACATATTTTCATCATCTGTTAGATATAAAACGAATCAAGGAACTTCAACCATCGGCTTAAGCTTTTGGTTGAGTTGGTTTCTTGACATGGTATCAGAGCTATTCGGGAATGGAACAGAATCGAGCCACACACTGCCACACACAGCATCAAGGGCAGCCATGTTGGTTAGGATCAACACCCTTCTACAGGGCTACTCTGGTATCAGAGCCATGTGACCAAAAAGGTCACGGGTTCGAATCCCACCCCCTCCATTCTAAAGTGGATAATCAGAACAGGCCAGGGAATCCCGCCTGCACCCACACTTCAAGCCCAAAAAGAAAAAAAGGGCTTTCGTGTGAGGGGGAGTGTTAGATATAAAACGAATCAAGGAACTTCAACCATCGGCTTAAGCTTTTGGTTGAGTTGGTTTCTTGACATCATCTCCCAACATTTGACTTTAGATTTAATAGAATTTGCACATGTTTTTATTATATCCATTTTAATCCATAGAATGTAAACATTCTGGTTGAATAGGTATAGGTAGGATTATGTGTATCTTTTGTCATAGATAACCATAACCATATCAACTAGAGTAGTGATGGATTGCAACTTGAGTGGTTGTCATAGTTTTCTGTACACTTTTGTTGCTATTTATACACTGTCGGCTACGCAATTAAAACGTCTTGTTTGTGACAGACACTATCCATAATAAGTTGAGAACGGATTTCTGTTTATAATAAGGTAAGTGGGAACGGGAAGTCAAGTGGGGAAATAGAACACTCCATAAGCATTATGAGAAAAGAATTATCCGTTTTCAGTTTATAACAGATAGTTTCCGTGAAAATTTGTATTATTGATTGTTCTCTCTTATGCACCTATCATGCTTTTGTTTCAATTCGAGTTGGGTACGATCGAAAGCAACAAATCAGACAAGAACCATTAATATTAATGTTGGTGATCGTTACAAGTAAGAAATTTTGGAATGAAAAACGGGTGTAGAGAGTCCATTGGATATCGTGATCATCTAAATTCCAAATCGACTCATGGGAAACTCTAGTAATATATAACGCGATTTATTTTCAAATACTCCTAGCAATAAGCCAGTTCAGATCACTTATACCCTATCGAATCTAAGATTTGAATTGAATTATAAGAAATATTGATCTCAGTATTAATTTTCATAAGTTTTTATTGAAGACAGACAAAATCCGCCTTTTTAAGGGACCTTTCACAAAGAACAAGTGAAGAAAGGTTGTGACGACACAAGCTCAGAGCGGGCCGATTAATCTAAATGTTGAAAGATGGGAGGCAATAGTATGGAAGTAAATGCACATGTAGTAAGTATGGAAGTAGTGATGGGAGTATGATAGCAAAAGAGAGATTGGCGTTGGCATCAGGGCATGGGTCAGCCGCAACTTACTTCAATGGATCCCTTTTCCCTCCCTAGCTAGCTATGCTCAAACAATCTCATGATTTTGACCAACTTCATACATCTCAAATCTTTTCATGTTCGCGTCGTGTCACATGTGTCTTAGACGTGGTAAGTCAGGTTGAGTTTGGGTTGGATCAGATCGAGTTTGTAAAAATGGTAAAATAGTGATGCGTGAAGAAATGAAAAAAAAAATGAGTGAATGAAAAAAAATGGATAGGATCTCCACTCATAAGCAACTTGAAAGGGTGTTTATTGGTCCCCGGATCGAGTAGGGCCAATTTTTTTGGACCGAAGATTAAATAAAGGTTTAATTGTGAGCTGTGATCGGCCCAAATGAATCAAATATGATTGTTATCGGCATAGTGTAAACGTGTAGTATATAAAATTAAAACTCAAAAAACCTGTAAGGATCAAAAGAAGTAGCATTATTCGACTAGATTTAGATACATAAATTACATATCTTAAATTACATATAAACAAAGTACGAAATAATCAATAATCAATAATATTAAAAATTTAAAAATTCTTTTGTCGTATAAGCTCGGTCCATGATCCATTCCGTGGTCCATTAAGGTTTGGTTTAGGATCAAACCAGGGACCAAAGTAGAGTAAACGGGTGGGCCATAAACCAAACCAGATAAAAATGCTTCCATTTGGTACAAACTAAGGTATGAATACTCGTAAGACTCTCCAAAGTCTTAAGAGTCTGCACATCAGTTTTCCACTAATTTTTATTATGTCTTTATTATTCAGACTCACCTCAGACTTCATACGTTACCCGTCAGACTCATCTCAAACTCTACTTTTTTACATCACATTGACATGTGGCACCCACCCATTGGATAATTTCAATGGAAGATGAGGTCAAGACTCACCCAAAGTCTTAAATTTAGTTTTGAATTTCTAAGATTCAACTTAAGACTTTGTTAAGATTTTAGTAGATTATTGGTAGTTTTGAGTGAGTCTTGTCTTAAACTTACCAAAATCTAATTTTAAAACCGCCAATAATCTTACCCTAATTATTCCGCTCCGATCTCGTCTTTGGCACCGAGTAAACCCTAGCAATTTGAATTTTCTCCATTTCTTTCCGAGAAAAGTATTATGCACATTTATTATGAACAAAAACGAGCCAAAAGGAGACATGAATATCTTGAAGTGGAGTGGTGAGATTGTAGTGAGTAATCTTCTGTGGCAATTTGTCTCTTTGTTTCTGCATTTGGTATTCAACCTTTTCTGACTCCTCCATTGTGAACTCACTCTCTTACAACTCATCTTTGCTTCCTCATCATTAATGCAAAATATATTATTAATATTCTTATTTTTTTTCTCCATTTTTCTTAAATTGGTTGTCTGATAACTCATTTAAATGCTACAAACCAAGAGATAAAAGAAGTCACACGGCGGTGGCGGTGGCGGTGGCGGTGTCAATGGAGTTTGAACCCAGAGTATCAGTATTATTTTTTACTAGCTACTCCGTAATAAACTACTCCTTCTATTCCAATCAATAGTTTATAATCAGTTTATTTCCCTCACAAAATAAAATAAATATAAATAATTCAGTAGAAAAGAGGGAGTAGGGGAGGTGAAAAGCCAAAATTGTGTAGTGATCATTATTTTTGAATAATTTGAAGATAACCCAACTCAAATGACTTAACTAAATTTGAACCGATTGCTACAAGATATTCAAATCCAAATGTACTGAACCCGAATGGACCGACCTGACAACCCATGCTAATTAACGCATTTGTCATGTCAATTTTCAACTATCAAATTGTAGAAATGTATGTGTGCTAGATTAATGAAATGTTAAGCTAGTAAAACCCTCATAAATTAGTCTCACCAAGCCAGTTAGTACATTATCGGCTTATTGTCTTATCGATCTATATCATTACAATATATCCATCAAAACCCCAATAATTTGAAAACCGGTTCTTCTAGACTTAATTTCAGCCCTTTTGATGCTCCAGTAAGTTCAGTTCAACTCATCACTTCACAAATTAACTCTTACTTCTGTCGAGTTCAGTTCAGTACAATTCAGCTTATTTTCATGAATTTCAATTTATTTTTTTCTCGTCAAAACGAACAAGACCTTAACCCTAACTTCGAATTATTACTTTTCATCCATGTGTTAACATCCAAAAGTTTGAATTATTGGTTTAAATTAGAGATGTTTGACATATGAGTTCATGGTCCCATCCACATCAAGTGTTGATCCTCCCTTATCTTCACCATAAAGTAGTCTCAAAGACAATGAAAGAACACAACTTCCTACTTTCCACTCTCTTTAATTCTTCTTCTTTCTATTTGATTGCCTCACTCTAACAACACAAATACACATTTCAAAAAGCACATTTTTTTTCCTTACCATTTCCAATCCCTAAATTTCCACACCTAAACTAGTACATACTCCTTAATGTACTATCACCCTAAAAATAGCCCATCTTTAAACTTCCCAACAATATCCGTAATAGTAAGAAATAAGACGGTTTTACAATAACCCAAATCGATATCATTAATAATTGATATCGACTGTAAAAATTGGTTATCATCATAAGTAGTACTCAATCAATTATGGCACAAATTGATGAAAAAAGTAATGTACTTCCTCTAGATTTAAACCTAAGTTATGACCCAAAAAAGGAATTATCAAATGAGGGTGTACAAATAGTACCACCAAATAACACCAAGGTATTCTCATGCAACTACTGCAGAAGAAAATTCTATAGCTCACAGGCACTTGGAGGTCACCAAAATGCACATAAAAGGGAAAGAAGTATAGCCAAGCGGGCGATGCGCATCGGTCTGTTAGCTACTGACAGTCACAAGCATGTCAGCTTAGCATCCCTACCTCTGTATGGCACCTCACCATCATCATCGCCTTTCGTAGCGGAATCTAGGCCTTCCATTTCTATCCAAGCTCATAATGGGTCCATGATGATGCTGCATCAACAACAACCACATCAGCAGTATGGTGGGGGTGGGACAGTAGGCAAGTTTGAGGGGCAAAATGGGTATTTCATAGGTGGTGTGCCGGTGTTCAGTACGGTGCCGTTTTGGCCAGGGAGTTTTAGGCAGGTTGGTGAAGATGATTGTTATGAAGTTGAGTGCACAACTAATACACCAACTAATGATATTAATCAATTTGAAAAGCCTGATCTTACACTCAAGTTATGATTATTACTATACTCCGTCTGCCTCGTTCATTTGTTTATCTTTGAATTGACTCAGGAGGAAAAAAAAAGTAAACAAATGAAGGAAACGGAGGGAGTATTTATTTCATTTTGTAGGGGGTGGAGTTAGTGATTGTTTTATGATTTTTCATCAGTTTTATTTTTTGTATTGTAATTTTTATTTATTTTTATATTGGTTATTTTTTTATGAAAAATGGTACTCTGTATGGTGGAATTTTGTAAGTATAGGATAAGCAAGGAAATTATCGAGTGCGTGTCCAAGTGTTACGGATTTTAGTTGCTTTCGAGTGCAAAAGGAGTCTATTTTGTTTAAGTACTTACTACATGAAAAGGGTCATACTAACCTTGTGGATAATGCAAACCAGAGGAGGATACAGTCCTACAGTAGCTGTTGATAAACAAACAAACAGAAAATCACAATGTACGAGTATTAAAAGTCTTGTAAATATATTAAATAAGAGAAAAAAATATGAATATTACCTATGTTACTCCGACTCGGTTATATGGGTCGGACATGGTGCGTATCCAAGTTTCGGACACGGCTATTTTATGAAAAATTGACAAGTTTTTGTCTAAAATGAAGTGTCGAAGTGTCATATCAACATCCAACGACTAAGTGTTGGACACTATTCTGTGAGTTCGTATGAAATGTCGAAGTAACATAAACGATTACCCAGCCCACCTAAACCTGATCCATGACTAGCCCAGCCCGACCATCAAAAACTAGGGGCTGGGTCTGGGTCAAACAAATTAAACCCGGGGCGGTTGTGGAAGAGCCCAAGTCTTTTTTTTTTTAAAAAAATAATGTTGAACCAGATGACCTCCCAGACTCGCCCTTGGCTTGGACCAGGCTACTTCCATGCCCGCCTACATCAGGCCTATATGGGCCCGTGTTGACCCAGCCCCTACCCCAGGCCGAATGTTTGACCAGGGCTACCATAGCAACATGTAACCTTTTAGTGTTAAAAAAACAGCTTTGACAAATATTTGAACTTAAGAAGTCTTATAACATGTACAAGAAATATCGAATAATGTATAGGGCTATCCTCCCGGGAGTCCCGGCTCTTCTAGTATCGCTTGAGACGGCTATTACTGTATTGTGAGCTTGTTTTGCTCAAGAAAAAGAATTTTAAATAATGACGATGTTTGGGCCGAATTCATAAAGTAATTATGTGGTAGATGGACCGATCATTTTGCTACAAGGTAATTCGATCATCTTCTTGATGTTTAAGATGCATTTCATTCCATGGTTATACAGTTACAAAGGTGTCTTAAAACCCTTCAGAAACCATTGTTATTATGAGTTAAGATCTTAAAAATGGACCAAACTTATATTTGTGTCTTTTCGGGCTTTAAGATGAGCAAACGAGAAAACTAGTAACAAATTGACCCTGGACGAGACGGATCGGATCCTCAATTCCTCTCTAGAAAAAACTGTTAGAAAAAGAAGATAAATACAAGAAGGTACTAACACAGTTACAGTAACATAAGAAAGGTTCAGCTCGCTTGCAGATTAGCCAAGCATGGTGCGCTTCCGTCCCCGCTGTCTCACTGCAGTTTTCAATATAAGAGGTGAGAAGTGAGAACACTGAAGATAACATCAGATAGTTCTAAGAGGTTAACACCCTGAAGATACTTCATAAAAGGTGCACTACCTTGAGCTAGCTTGTTCAACGTTGAGCACCATTGCTTTGAGGACTTCCTGTACGCAGCAAGCACCCTTTCCATCTGCACGAGGCCAAAATAGGTCCTCAAGTTAGGAACACATCGAGCGGGTATATCATGAATGTTCAATCATTCAATGAAGAACATAAGCACCTTGATGAGATTCGACAGCTAAAATCATAAATGGTGCGAGAAAAAATGAAAAATGTAGAGCTTTGGAAAACATACCACGTTTCCACATGAAGAATGCATGGAAATCAAGGCCCGTTCAAGCACATACAGGTCCACAGCTTTGTCTTCAGGTAGTGTAGAGGTGAAGCTCAAACCAAAGTCAATGAGTACCTGATGTAATCGAAAAATAACAATATGTATTAAAAATTGTGCGAGTTCTCCTAAGGTTGGATTAAGGCTCTGTTCTTTCTGGCTTAATTTCAGCTCCTTTCAATTTTGATTGGCTATATTCGATTAAGTTTTATTTACATTCAATCAATTATGTTCAATTAATCTCTTCACAAAATTAACTTTTAATTCAACTAAATTCATTTCATCTCAGTTTCACTCAATTTAGTTCAATTAAGCCCTACTCCAATTAATTCAATTCAGCTCGTTTCAGCCGAAAAGAACAGGGACTAAATGGGATAAAGCAAAATGAATCATTAGACTAACTATGATTCTTTTTAGTGTGGAGTAAGTTACCAATCCTTTATTGTTCTCGACTCGATTATCATAATGTGTCATGTGGAAAGTGGAAACGACCTTTACGTGTTGCAAGGGTAAGGAGGGCACATTCAGTCCTCCCTTACCCTGCCGTTTGTGGGAGCTCTTGAGTCACTAGGATCATTAAAAAGAGGCTTACCAGTTGATTGGTATCCTTCTTTACCAACATGTTGGATGTTGTCAAGTCTCCATGTATAAGGCCGCCGTCATGCAGTTTTGCGATTTTGTCTCCTATCTGTGTTGCAATATCCTGCAAGCTTTCTTCAACGATTCCAGTGGCACCAAACTCAAGTAATACTTCCTTAACCATCGGACCTTCGATGAATTCAAATGTCAGTGTATGAAGGAGATGATCCACTGAGAATAAAACTGGCGTTGGGACGCCTAGTTTTCTGGCTTTCGTCATACATCTAGCTTCCTGAACAAAATGGAAATCGAAATGACTCAGAAAAAAAAAATCAAAAGGATAAAGATTCCCGACTCCTCCAGAAAACCAACTTACAGCATTCAAGCGTTTAAGTGTAAGCTTTGAGTCCAGAGTTGGATGCCTGTACTTCTTCGAAAAACGCTCCTTTATAATACATCTCCTTCCAACAAATGCTGATTCAAAAACTCTCTGATAAAGAACGGGATGAAGATTATCCATAGGGGTAAATAAGTCAGCTGATGACATGCACAAAGCAGGACTATATGTACTTGCTCCATAGAACATTGCACAAGTGCGCAATACCTCCGTGTTAACTTGTGTCGAGGATTCCATTAAAGGATTGCTACACAATATAGGAAGTGCCAGTCACCGAGCCAATTTACTTTATTCTACTGAATGAGTCCGTACCCTTATGTTGAAAACTACGTCTTCTATCTCAGCTGATGTTTAGGGTTTAGGGTTTGATTAAAATACTCCTCACAAATGCATAAAAAACGTACAGAACCAGATGAGACAGCTAGCAAACAGCCAAACACATGATGATACAATATAAATGGGATATTCAGGAAATAGGCAACATACAGCTTCAGCGCCTTGCTTGAGTAAAACGAGACCCGTCTCTTTTCCATCAGCCTCCACCTCCATTCCTCAAGACAGTCACAGTATAGCAACGGCAAAACTGTATTTCCTAAACTGCATCATCAAGGATACATCATCAGTCAAATTCACCTCTATTTACGCGTATGCGTGGGTGGTGATTTAACGTTGCGCTTTTTCAGTTTCATTCTCCCATTTCCAACACAATCACTCATATCACTAACAGAGTAACAATACATTTATCGCAAAGAATTTCAAGAGACGGTCTCTCGCTAAGTTATTAACATACAACGTATTCCGTATCGGTTTATAAACTACGGAGTAGTAGATTTGCAGCTACAGCATTATTGAAATCGGGAAACAAGGTAAAAGCAAAAACATTTTATCCAATTAAACAATTGCATTTCAATAATCAGAAACAATAAATAAACATAATCAATAATTACATGATTAAATTAGGGTTTTTCCATTTTCTGATTTTCAATTCATACCTGAAATTAGGGTTAGGCTGAACAAGGTGGTGACTGGTGAGGGGCGTCGGAAGTTGTCGGTCTGGAGTCAGCACAAGTTTAAAATATTAAATTGAATCCGTCAACATCAAAACCGTCCTCGAGTTTTTTTATACGGATACAATAAGTCTCTCTTCAAACGGATATAACCGTTTTAAGATTAAAACGGGTTAAATATACTCCACTTGCATAGATAAGACTACTCTTCTGGCTAATATCTGGTCATGTTATTTTTGTCTTATACTCCCTCCATTCAAGTCCACACTACCACTTTCTTTTTACACGTTTGTCAACGCGTATTTTATGCGGTAAATATTGTTAGCTACGTATTTTCAAAAATTATGAAAGTTAGATATTAATAATATACTTGTAAAGACGAATCAAACAAGATCCACATGGATATAATTTCATTTACGTATCGAGAGAAAATCGAATTTGAATGATCGTTTGTGAATAGTGTGGAAAATGCATAGTGGTAGTGTAGTCTTGAATGGAGGGAGTATATATAGTGGTACATATTCAACCCGTTTTATTGTTTTAAACAGATATGCTTAGTTTGAAACAATAATTTACGTTCTTTATAATAACCGACAAAAAAAGGAGAAAATAACTCTAGGTTAAAGTGTGAAACCATTCATCTAATGTTGTGTTCGAGTCTATACATTATCGACAATGTAATTGTCGATCTGGTTATATACCGTAATTATTATCAAAAGTGAAAAAAAAAATAAAGAGTTTATATTTTTAATTATATATAAAATTAACGTGTATCATGTCAATTTAATTGCCGGATAATTATTAATTATTTTAACTAAATATTTATATAGGTAAGAAGTCGAGTAATTTAGCCGTGAATATATTAGTTTGCAGTATAAATTATACTTTGTATCTTTAGAAAATAATCGTAATTAATCGATGTTAAATGGATGATACTCCACGTCTTTAGTGATAATATTCATAATCGCGTGTTAATAAATATACGTCCAGACCTCTACGACTGTAACATAAAATTTTATTTAGAAATAAGTTTAAAAAAAGTATACGGTATACGTATACGGTATACGGTATACGGTATACGGTATTACGGACAGTTTTAAATTAATACGGTTTTAAATAAGATATACGGATTTTATACTATTTCGGGGTCGCTTCTCTACCTCTGTGATTATCCTGGTTCACAAATCGCAACGCCCAAATACTATCAACAAAAACCCTAGAAATTTGACGAATTCAATTCAACTCAATAACTGAACAATCAAATAATCAAACCTGTAGATCGCAAGCAGCATCATTAACCTCGAGTCGATTATGTTCAATCAGGTACTTTTAGTTTTATTTTTCGTACTGATTTCAATTATCGCAAGTCATTTGCAAAATTGTTTAAATTATTAGATTGAAAATCAATATTCGTGAATTGGACTATGGAATTGAGTAATTGAGATGCTTGATTGTGGATTTGCGTTATTAAACAGAATTCAAATGTTTGAATTGTTAAATTGATGAACTGGTGTACTCAAAATGATGTTTGATTTGATGCCAATGGTGAATCGTGTTAGTGATTTGATCAGTTGGTCTCCCTTGCTACGGTCGTAACTTGCGACGGAGGAAAAGTTACCATTTTAGTAGAAAGTAGTCACATTTTATCGTAAAGTGGTCACATTAATCTCATCGTAATTTATGACTGTCACAAATGAGAATTTGCGAAATTTGATTGTAGCGATGAATTTTGTAGGATGTGTTTTCTGTTGGGGCAGTTGCTGGAATTGCAATTGCTATAATATTTACATGGAGAATTTTTGTAAGTGCACCAGAAAGAAGGCAACCTAAGAGACAACAACCTAATGTAGGTACGAGTTCTGGTGTGGCCGGTACGCAGCCAAATGCTGCTGTGGTTGTATCTTCTTCTGGGTCGCAGGACGATTCCAGGGCGCGAAACGTGGTTGATGATTTCTTCCAACCTGTTAAGGTGGGGTCATATCTTAAACTTCAATAGCTCATGTTCTTGATTTTGACCGTTTCTTCTGTGAAAGTATACTGTTTTGAATCTGTGGTTTGTTGTTGTTTTGTTGTTTCAGCCTACATTGGCGCAAATTGTGAGGCAGAAGTTGTGTGAAGGGAGGAAGGTATATCTATGTATAATCTACGCTATGAACACCTTGTTTTGTACTGTTTCATTATGGAGGTTGTACTTGTGGTTGTGGAGCTTGTTGCTGAATACTTTTTGGGTTTTTTTATTATGGTTTAGAGCTTTTAGAGAAGATATGCTTTTGCGTGATACGTTCAATTATTATCGAGTCATTAAATGCGTCGCTTTCTTTAGCTAATTTAAAGAGAGTGATATGAAAAGTTATTAGACTGAAGAAGATACTAACAATGTCGCAAGTAATTAAATTTAGGATGTGGATGTGGCAGAAAGGATACTTTCTTTTCTGTATTAGGTAGATCTAAGTAGAGAATTGATACGTTCTCTTTTTTTGACATAAAATAGTGTATAAGATTCCATAACCGTTTTGTGTTGTCAAATATCCAACAAGGATTGCTTGACATAGTCACATAGAATCAGGGAACTGAGTGTCATTGCGTTAAAAACCTGTTTGACATGACATGCTAACAACCCATGTCTTCTGTTTAGGTGACGTGCCGCTTGGTTGGAGTTGTACTTGAGGAAACAAGTCCAGAGGAACTTCAGGTTCGATATTAATTCTTTTTTCATTTTCAGATTCTTTGAAAACAAACATGATATTGATTTGTGATAGCTAACTTGTATATTTCTGCAGAAGAAGGCAACAGTTAGATCTTCTGTGCTAGAATTGTTATTGGAGATCACAAAATTTTGCGATCTATATTTCATGGATCGTGTTCTGGATGATGAAAGTGAGGTATGTCGGAAGCTTGCTCATTTTGAATGTGTTGTTTTCTGGATGCTGAAAGTGCCACTCAGTGTAGTTCTAATGTTTTGTGCAGAAAAGGGTTCTTTCGGCTCTGGAAGAAGCAGGGATATTTACATCTGGAGGGTTAGTTAAAGATAAGGTATCATCTCTACATTTGCATTTTTCTCCTTTTTATCTCCGTGTGCCCGTATGGTAGGTTATCTATTCTTCCACGAGGACTGAATGTCATATTGGTTTCAGTGTTGATCTTTAAATTGATCTTAACGGACTAATCTCAGTCAAAGAGCCTTAAATGCAGCCTCTATCTTTCCCCTTATATCTTGATCGTGTGACATGGATGACATTAGTAACTTGTATCCAGATCCTATCTTTCCCTTTCTTGGGACAATGAAGGCAGGGAAAAACTATGTCAGTAATTACAATGGAGTTTTGCTTTCTATATCTGTGCACTGTACAGTATTAGGACTCTCAAAGGTGTGAGCACTGAACGGTGTTGGTTTGTGGCCGCCCCCTCTACGACAAATTAATTTGGCCATACATGGTTCCTTGTTGAACACTTGAACCAATACACTTTAGGAAAAACTATATAAGTAATTATAATTGAGCCGTACCTTTCTAATTTCTATCATGGACAGTAAAGCATTATGGGGTGTTAGGAGATTTATTTTTTTAAATATCAAATATTCCTTTTCATTTAACTTGGGTAGTGGGAAAAGTCAATCAATTCCTGAGGATCTTGAATATTGGAAGAACGTCCATTTTGGGTAACGATAATCGCGTTCTAAATAGTAATTCACCAGAAACTGGAAACGCGTTATCAGTTAGCTGAGAGCTCCTTGAAACATACAACAAGCGCACCTAGATACTATAGTTTCCTTGTACCACTAAACTAACCATCTAATATGTATGTCTATGGAAAAAAGTATCAGCAGATCTGCATTTGATATAGTTTTCTTGTAATTTCTAAAATTTTGCACAGCATTACTATTATTATTCAGTTATCTGATACATTGTTTGCCTCTGTGCAATCGAAGGTTTTATTCTGTAGCACAGAGATTGGACGTACGTCATTTGTTAGGCAGTTGGAGCCAGATTGGCATATTGATACAAATCCTGATATTATTTCTCAGTTGGCGGTAAATCAATTTTCCGAGATCTAAAATCTTTGTTTTATGTCATATTTTCCTGGCTCTTAATATCATTATACACTTTTACTGGTTCAGAGGTTCATCAGATATCAGCTACACATTTCCCCGAGTAAACCCGAGAGAACGGCGTCCAATGTGTTCTGTTCTACATCCTTGGAAGATTTCTTTGGATGCACGTGATGTACCTAGTTTAAACGCTCTGTAAGCTGCTCTCTATGCTGTTCTTTTTGCCCACTTTTTTCTTCTAAGAGCCGTTACATTCTGTTTGGCTTGGTATGGCCTTAGTTGTAGGTTGGTACGTGGTACAGTACAAATTGTTCAATTATGTTGGAATCCGTGTCTCTTTTCTTTCGATAAGTAATTTCTTTCATGTGAAAGTTGTAATTAAAAAAAATAGAACACCTAGGGGAACTACATGGGACACCAAGAGTAGCCAGGGTTGAAAGGGAACTAAAGCTAAAGCGGAAAAGCAAACCCAACGAGCCATTTTCTTGTAAATTGTTTAAATTTCAAGTTTTCTACTTGGATATATTTTTTTTTGAGGAAATTCTACTTGGATATATGCGTGAATATCAAATTTTATGTTTAATTTTTCAAACTTCAATGCCCGTGATAATCTTGTATGTTGAATAGATGCTCGTGGAATTTGGTGTGTCTGTACGACGAGGCGCTGCCATAATTGGGTCGGAGTACATGAACTTGGTGCAGCACCGCTGCTGCTGATGTTACATTGGATCACTGTAGAAGTGGATATTAGTCTGACTAAATCCTTGTGTCATGGTGTAGCTCATTGCTGTAATAAGATACGGTATTATTGTATTAATGTAAAGCTAACCGATACTATCAACTTTTGAAACTATTTTTATACTCCGGAGGTGTTGCCCGTAAATCTGGCAAACACGTTGGGTAAGTTGGTAAACCAAGTCGGGTAATATAAATTCGGGTGAAATACTGATATTGTACTTTCGAGTGCATGCTGGTTTGGTTAGAAAGTGGTGCGATCTGATGTAGCTGAGAGTCAGAACACGACTTGCTAAACGACTTTAAAGATTAATTACTTTCGTTACTCATCGACCCTTATGTACCATACCCATCAGTTACAATCTAGGTAGCATCGAAACGGATATAGTTGTACATAATTGAATTCTATCGAGTATTTTGTACTCCCTCGATTATTCTTTATATGTCGTTTTTGGTTTTTGTTATGACGATGGACATCTTGAGTAACAGTAAAAATAACAAAAAATTGAGAATAGGCTCTGTTTGGTAAATAACATATTGGCCAATTTTTAGCATATTGACAGTATATTAAAACAGCATATTTGGGGGTCAATATGCTATTTTACAATATGCTGCTTACCCCAACATATTGGTTAGCATGGTAAAATAGGAAAGTTTATTTTATTTTATAAAGAAAATTAAGAATCTACTAATCCTAATTTGCCAATAACCAAACACTCAAATTAATTCTGCTAATTATAATTTGTTAGTCAAACCTTCTAATGCAATCTGTCATTTATAATCCGTCGTTCAATCTGCTTATGCTAAAATTAATTCGCTGTTTACCAAACAGGGCCAATGTGGAGATCATAATATTTCTTCTTTAAATCCCCCTTTGTAAATACCAGCCATGGCAACAATGTTCAGCTCTGGTAATGTCCAATAAATCTCTCTCGTGGTGGCCTGGTGAGTATATACGTCACAAGCTTATGACGGATCAAATATCATCCATTAAGTAAATCTCACCCACAAAGGCTTGTCCTTATCTTTCCAAGTGGGTTTATTTGACCTATCACAACCCGTCACAAATGAAAATTTGTGAGAACGGTCCGACGGTTCCGCAAAATTCACCATGGTAACTTCACTCTTGCATCATGTTTGAGTTTTAGCGAATGAAAATGTTAGCTAAAGTTACTCGAAGACGCTCCTTTATTGATTAAACACTCATTTATTACTATTAATAAATAATATAAATGAATATCAAAAGACGGTTTTACACACCAACCCGAAAAGAATTGCAAGAATTTTAAAAATGATCATATCGCGTAAAAATTTATCGACTATTAAGTCTATAACTGGTTCGAAACAATAATAAATTACAACTTTACGAGATACCGAGTGTTTCCGATACAAGATGATGAACTACAACTTTTTGCAAACACACACACAAGTACACAACATTAAAGGGCATTATAGCCTGAAGCCTATATGTACTTTGTATTACTTGCTCTCCAACAAATACATGACCGATAGCAAAATATATACACGGGCAAGTCGGCCGCATTTACACGATGGTGATTCATTCATCGTTGTTTGGCTGAAGAACACGGGTATCTTCTTCACCGCCAACATTACCCTAGTGCTTCAAATGCTCCCGCAAATTGCAGGGTAAGGGGGTCGAGTAACTTCACCGAGTGACAAAAATTGGCTGATTTCCGTATTTTTCGTCTCCCGTCTTCTTCTCACATTGTACAAACATGCAGTTATTCCCGGAGAACTTCACTGCTCCGGAGATCCTTGAGCGGAGTTCTTCCCGATATTGTTTTGAGTCATTCAAACCTAGCTTTAATGACCTAATGCTTTCTTCCAGAAAACTTTACCCACCATTTCCGCCTATTCTTTTCGGTATCACCATGACTAAATTTGTGAAGAGCCGTTTTTGTCTCCCGTAACCGAGTCCTGTATTCTCTTTTCCATACTGCAAATCTCAGTTTTAGCCTCCTAAGTTCATCATAAGAATTTGGACCTGGAGTAGACTGTAATGCTCTGTAATCAAAAATATTTCTTGCATCTTCGTCAAATACTTGTCTTCGCTGCTCAAACTCCTTTTCTAGCCGGTTGACAGGATTCAAAGAAACACCGTTGGGTTCTCGTGCTAAGTGATTTGATAATTTGTTGGGTGTGCTTTCTCCTGGTGTTCGAGGTCCCATGAACAGGTTATCATCTGAATCCTCAGACACGGGCGATGTACAAACCTCTTGTCTTCCAGGTCGACCCGCAGCATTCTCAGGGGCAAGGCTCTTTTTGGCTTCAGCCAAACTCATCTGGAAAAATTAAAGATGTTATGACCAAGATTTGGATGAATACATAGAAGGCAGAAATGAAATGTTAAAGAAAAAAAAACTCAGCAGTTAAGCTTACGATGCAGTCTTAGAAGAAGTTGTTCCACTAAAAACGATAATAAACCAACAATGTTGACGTGGTTCCTAAATGTCGAAAAAACAAAGGTGACGACTGAAGACAGTGATGATGACAGGTCTGTACCCAAACCTAGCTTACCTAGCTAACATACGATGTTGCTTAGTGTGGGTAACCAGGTAGAGTACAGATTGACCCAACAAGTTAAATCTCTGGCACAAATGCAGAATATAACAGAAATCAACAATAACAAGTCCAAGTGTGAAAGTCCTCACCATATCCAAGTTCAATTAATTATTTAACCGATTTTAAATCACTGAATAATTCATTTGGAGGTTATAAGAGAATGCACACCCAACTAAGACACCCAACTAAGATTGTTTTGTGCAAGATGAAGGAGGAAGCAAAACAATACAAACCAGGATGTATGCCAAGTGTCAGAAACTTACTTGCAACGAAACTATTTGCTTCTGCCACATATCTTCCATTGACCGCATTTTAGCCTCATATTCTGACCACCTCTTGTCATACTCTTGTATTTGTGTCTTTAATGCAGCATTCTCCTCTTCCCTCTGAGCTGAGATTGCTTCTGCTCTCTCAACCCGTCTTTGAAGCTCTTCCAGAGCATTAGGGGGTAACTCCTAGTCAGACAATAAGAGTTACACTTCAATTTTTTGTTTATATGAACAGATACAATTTAAGGTTGATAACAGTTTTTGAATTTGTTAGGAAGCAAAATTGTTGAATGAAAAATTGCAGTATGTAGATGAAATTTGAAGGGAAAAAAACGGTTTTGCTTCATATTTGAAATGATGTAGCGTCTTCGGTAATGTCCCTCTTGCATGACCGATGATGTGCGCGGTTGAGAATGAGTGAGACTGAAAATCTATTGCAACTTGTGGTTGAATACTGAATCTTTATCCAATAACAATACTCCTCACCCATATCCAACAACAACAACATCAGAGCCTTAGTCCCAAAAATGTTTTGGGGTCGGGTGACATGAATCATACTTTGGAACCATCATGAGTGAACTCTCAACTCGACTGGAGAAAAAGAAAGAAAGGGAAAAAAAAAACGGAAATGGCGTGAAAAAGAAAATGAAAGGCAAAGGAGTTTTAGTCATCATCAAAAAACTATTTAGTCATCTTACTCTTCACTAATATTTTGTTCCTTTCTTCTTAATGATTTAAGAGCAAAATTCCCGAACTTTACGGATTCCAACCTAGCTGAGAAGGCATTTATGACAAGATATACGACGAAGTAGAACACAAGGGGATCAAAGAAGTTTCAAATGGTCACTTCATGAGTCACGACCACACCAACAACTACTTCCATCACATTTACTGCTAACGCAAGAGCAAGTTCCCGTATATTAGTAATATTCAATGGGATGAGTGCTATTTAGCAGCCATGGTGATACGAAGTTCATTCAACATTGGCTTAACATGAATAGTAGTAATTGTACCTTCATTTGAGCCTCTTTATCGGGCAATTGACTCATTTTATTTTCTTCAACCTTCGGGTCTTGTGGGGTCAACATGCCATCAAAATGCTTCCGGGCCAACCAGCCACGAACAACTATAGAGTACAATTCAAAATATAATAAGAAGACTATTTAAATACATTATTTTCAAAAAGAACATAACCAACAAGTAAAACATGCTTTACCAGATTGCAATCGTATGATTGCTTTATGCTGCTCGTGCATAACCTTTGAAGCACTACGTTTATGCTTGTGCTGTTTCAAGTGGGCTCTCTGAATCTTTAATAAAGAAGTATATTCCCTTCTACGATTTTCACCACGAATGACTGTAGCGAAAAAATTAACCATAAAAAAAAGTAGAACATATATATAAAAGACAAGGCTTCTTTTTGTTTACACAAAAAATAAGATCAATAGAGACAGGGTATTACAGGACTGCAAGGTAGATACTCTAGCCTTCAGTTCGCTAAACTGAGAACGAGCCTTGTAGCCACGATAGCACTTTTGAAATCCAATCACAGACTGTAGTACTCGTTTTCTTGTTTCCTCCAAAGCCCCGATCTACATTTAAACATATCAGAAATATGAGAGCAAGGAAATCTCACAAGTATAAATCAGAGAGGTAAGTAGCAGAAAGAAAACATTGAGCTTCTTTTTCTTCCATCTCTCCAGAATGGAAGTTTTCACTGAGATTCAAAACCGATTACCCAAAGAAAAGGCACACAATCCCTAATTAGACAAATAATAACTCAATGAAGGTCACTAATGTGCATCAGTGCATGTGGCTTGAATCTCCATGGAAGTATCAAACAGAGAAAATTAGGTTGAATTGTTTGTAACCACACCAGGGGAATATTCCCCAGTCACTAGTGCCTGCGAACGGGAAGAATGCAGCATGATAGTTTTTCAAGGGACCGAGGTTGAAATATTTTAAGTATTTTAATTCAATTTCGACCAGCTATAATGTTAGTGAGAGTGTCAGAAATTAATAATAGAGCTTTCGGATAATTCCAGAACACTAGTGTAAAGGAGCTAACTAAATGCTAACGATTAGGTTCAGTGCATTAGTTCCAGTGGCACATGCTACATAAATATCAATACCAGTCCTGAACTGAGGGAAGAATATAATGAATGCCAAAACTTACCTGACCAGTTCGGAAATATAATTTTGTGTAGCCAACTTGGTACATTTCAGGAAGGATGTTGAATTGCTGCAGAACAGCTACCGACAAACTCAATGGATCACGAGAAACATTGCTTTCTGAAATCAAGAATCCATACCTGAAAATAACATGCGGACGAAGCGGTACATAAAAAACTATCAAAAACAGAGCACTGCAACATCAAAAAAAATTGCCGACAACTTGCAACATCATACCTTTGAGCAAACTCTTCATGGTTTACCCGGTTAGGAAAACCACATCTAGCAATTCTAACAACTTCTAGAACTCCACAACATCTCAATTGTTGCAATACAAGATCATTCTCATAGACCCCCGGCAGCTGCGTACTATTTGGTTTTATGCAGCGAATGAAGTGAGGTGTGGTCATTTCCAACTGCTGCATTAGTTTGTAAAGTTGAAGCTGCAAAAATAATAGAGTATGACCAGTTGCTCCAAAAGTAAATGCTTGTCTTTTCAGAGTTGAATTGCTAGACATGTTTGTAAATGAAAAGCTACCGTTGCGTAAGTGGATCGAGTTATATGTTTATCATATTTAATTAGTACTACCTGTGTCCCAAATTTATTATCTCGGTATAACTTTGTTGGTTAACCGATGTCAATTTTATACATGTACAGATATAAAGTAAACTTAGTCGAGCTGAATTTAAAAAACAACTAATTCCACCTTTTAAATTATCATCAATTTTTATAAAAGGTTTGTAATTATTGTACATTGAGGAAATATCAGTCACACTTGAAAAAGTTCGACCCCCAAAGTTAGACGGGGACCATATAGATCGAACAGGAAAGTTATTGTAATTATTGGATGGTTTGTAATTATAGTACATTATGGGAAAATATCAGTCACACTCGAAAAAAATTGAACGCCAAAGTCAAAGGGGGGCAATATAGATCAGGTGGAGTAACTCTAGACTCTATAGCATTACCCAGAAAGAACTGAATTCCATCTAGGTTTGCACTGAACTAGACCATCAAGCATCTTTCATCTTTTTAAATACAGAGGCATGATCCCCATGGGCCTGAATAAACAAAGGTTACCTTGAACTTTGTTGCAACACTTTGCTTCTGGCAGCCTTTGGCAGATTGACCTTTAGAACCCATTGCTTTTTCAGATTGGTCAAGCATTTTTGAGGCAAAGAGTTGCAGCAATTCACAGCTGCGAGATCGAAGGAGCTGAAGAGAATCAGAGTGTAATGGATCTCTGTTCTTCTCCAAAAAGCCACTAGTATCATAAACAACCTGACGATACATGGAAGCAGAGATTTACATCAGAAATCATATTTACAAAACACCAGTGAAATAGCAAGACAAATTTCATTAGAAAAACAACCAATATACACATTAAGTAGATGTTGCTCAGCAATATTTACCAATTGTTTGAGCAACAAGGCCAACAACATTAATTATCAAAGAACGCTTTACAATTAGCAGGCAAGCAGAAAAAGCACAACATGACAAGGTTACCAGAAGTTCATAGCCACTAACATGCACATATACACAGATGCATACACATCGAGGAGGACAAACAATGTAAGATGAGCCCCACAGTAAAACACAAACCTGTCCTGCGTAGTGAGAAATACTGAATGCCCCATCCCTTCTACCTTTGAAGCAAGAGTTAGAGCTCAAATGCTGCTCAAGCTTGTGTGCAAAGGTCAAATCTGTAGCCTTGGGAAAATTTGATTCCTCGTCTAATAACGACAAGAGCCCCAGGGGTTTCTACACGGCATAGAGTAGATTAACAGCTATTATTAATCAGATCAAGAAAACGATATAGAACAGTGAATAATTTACAGGGTATAACTTATGTACCTGCTCAAACAAGTTCAGGCACTCTTGGTTGTCTTTAAAATCGACTTTAGTCCAGTCAATTCCATCGGCTTCATAATCCTGAAAACAAAAACAATGAGGGTACGTAAGGGCAAAACCCAACATTTACAATAAAATATCAAATATGTACAAGAAATGAAAGTTGTAAACTTGAAAGCCATGTAAAGGTTCATAGGCAATCAAGTGTTACAAAAAATCTTGCTGATTGTACAAAGGACCAGTATTAGCGCATAAAACAGGGGGATGAACAATTGCAAGTGCATGACAGATTAGTTTAGGTCCGAACCTGGAGATCCAATTTCCATAATCATTGACACAAAAATTACTGTCCTACATAATTACGTGGGCCATGCTGTTGGACTACTGAAAACAACAATATGTCTAATAGAGAACAATTCACGGTGATAGTTGTCCTTCCATTTTTTAACTTAAGTAACAGGGTCAACAGCAGAAAATCTTGGCAGTGCATCGTAGTCATGTTACGAAAGAAGCCAAGACAATTATAGACCAGACTATTTACTACTGAAGAACAGTACCTAGAGAGGATCCTATACTGGAATAGACAGCGTATAAAAGGTCTGTGCACATAAATCCATGCAACAATAATAAATCAAGCCCAACACTACAGCTGTTTGCTAGAGGAAAGAGCGGAACAACATTTTGCAGTTTGCAAGTATCACCATAATAACAATTGATTTTTATTTAGACATGACTAAGGCATCAGTGCATCATCTAGTAAATCTTTTCAGCCTTGAATTTACAATGCATACTAACAACAATACCACATCAGTACATCACTATCAATGTGCATAAAACTTCTCCCATGCATTACGATTATATAAGAATTCTTGAATCCTTACCTCTTGCTCGAGCTTAAAGAGATGGCGATTGAAATGCTGCTGCAATCTCTCATTTGCATAATTTATACAGAACTGCTCAAAGCTATTTTTCTGAAAGCAGATTGCAACTGTGAGCACAAACATGGCAGTACTGCATAACATTGAAACTTATTGAATTTGAACACACCTGAAATGACTCGAACCCGTAAATATCCAAGATGCTGATGGACCTCCCAGTCCTCGATTTACCAACTTCAAGTGATACGTTTATTTTTTCAACTAGCCAATCAAACAATCGGGCATAAATGAATTTTGCCAATGCATCCCTGGTGTCTGTTGCCTGCAGATCAAAAGATCAAAACTAAGACGCATTGCATGAAGCAAAGACAAGGTAGAATCAAATCATTTTATGTTCATTAGCTGATTGTATGCAAAACCTGTGGCTGTAACATGCGCACATACCTGCTGTAAAGTTAACCCTTTTGCAATGGTATCTTTGCCAGCTTGAATTCTACGGGTTGATAAAGCCAAACTCAAGTCTTGCTCAGTGCATCCTATCAACCTGGCTGCAGTGGTCAGAGCTGCCAAGCAAATAAAACCAATAAACCTTGTGAGAAACAAGATAAAAACTCATGTGCCTTGTGAAGAAAGGGTAAAGGAGAAATCTTCAAAACAAATTTGAACTCCAAAAAACAGATCATTAATTAGGTAAATTTTGGCAGTTCCTCCATGGCGTTGTGGCATTGCGCACGAAGTAAATTTTGTGTCACAGTAACGCTATCGGTAATCGTGGCTTAATCTCGCTAAATAGGACTAATATCACCTCACAATGTGGTAAAATGTGGTTGTGCCATTATGGCAGACTTCAAAACCTTGATAACTCGATCACAAGTCCGTAAGTCCGCTTCATGGTTGATATTTAAAACCATCAGCCATAACCCAACATAACTCGAGCAAAATTCCTTTTATTCCATAATTCTCCAACTAAGTCATGGTATTTTATTGCTATGTTGGTCGCAAACAACGGTAACATAGTATGAGGGAGTGACATGGATAAGTAAGACAACAAAGTTTTCAACCAAAATAACTATATATTCACACAGTAATGAAACAACAGGTGCACAACAAGAAGTGTAAGACTGTCATTTAAAGGAGATATTTGATGAGCAGAACCATCCTATTATTCAAGAAAGAAATTATTTATAACAAACTGATCTGTACTAAATCTAGTTTGACTGGGTGACTTGAACATCCAGCATGAAACTGACTGATACTTCGTTCTAAGAAGAAGTTGGCATAAAAAACCAATCAAGTATTAATAAGCTACAAAAATGAATGATGTATTGAATAAGGAATAAATCCAGGAGACAACAAAAGTTGATCAAAACAGAAAGCACCTTCATCAGCCACCACTTCTATGTGATTTTCGTTATCAGTGATTTGAAAAGATATGTTCCCAAGCCACAGCACTGCAGTAAGCACTGCAAACATACTCTCCTGATTTTCTTCTGAAACTTGTACAGCGTCTAATGCTTCCTATCATGATAAGATGTGAAGTTGTAACCGATAAACATTGACTAAAGAATTGAACATCTATAACACCTTTAGAAAGAAAAAAACCAATACCTGAAGCTTTTGAAAGTTCAGAGCATCATCAACACCATCAATCATCAAGCATTTACTCTGATTGAGATAGTTGTACTCGTTAGCCGTTCTAATGTTCAATTTATCTGCAATGACATTCAAGTGCTGAGGACATGGCTGCCGAAAGATTTTTTTTCAATATACTAATCTCAGGCAGAACAAATAATAGAAGCAATTGCCACGGAGTACTACTATGAAATAAAAAGAGTTTCATTGAATCCAGTATATACAAACCCAGAATTAATAATACCTCTAAGATCAGATGGGGCACCAGCACATAGTTGGTAAAAGACGTGATATGAGCGTTCTCCCGAGCACAACTGCACGACTCTTGACTGCAAGAACAACAATATAAGGAAAAGAAGGGTTTGGAATCCTAATTGAACTAAAACATATATAACAGAAAAGAATTCTTACCTTTTCAAGCAGGACTGGTTATCAATTCAAAATATCAGATAGCACAGACAACAATGAATAGTCAGTCAAAGATACAGAGAGAGCAAATAATTTTCGAAAACCGAATTAAAATATATAAACCAGAGATAAATAGCTCACTCACAAGTTTGAATTATAGCACCACATATCTTTCCTGTCATGCTAAAATGAATTTCGATCAACTTCCCCTGAATAATAAAAGAGACTCAGTACCAAACTCATGTGACTGTTTGTCTGTAAGTTCCCCAAACACTGGGTAAAGAATGAGGCGTGAAGTCATCATGCATAAAATAAATTGATCAAAAGCAAACAAAAAAAGACTAAGAGTGAAAGGGAAGCCCAAAGAAGGGGAGCAAAGATAAAAATCTTACGAATCGGCTAGAATTATCATTTCTTGACGTTTTCGCATTTCCAAATGATTCCAGTATCCAGCTTGTTTGAAGAACTTCATGTTCAATTCCATCTCCACCACCACCAAGGATAGCCAAGTACTGCATTGCCAACTTAGCTGTCTCAGTTTTCCCTGCGCCACTTTCCCCACTGTACAGCAAAGTAAGTGCATTGGCATATAAACCAAAGCAAAAGACACTGCATCCCCAACGTAAAAATATGAGTTAAAATTACAGCAAAAGTAAAGCTCACCTTATTATGATAGACTGATTCACTCCATCTGCAAGTTAGCACAAAACATATAAATAATTTAATACAGGCAAGGAAGACAATAAATGCTTAACCATATTATGTGCAGCGACGAACCTCTCATCATCTTCTCGTATGCGGCATCTGCTGTAGCATATACATGGGGAGCGTCTGCAAGTTTCTGCCTGTAATCGATTATTTGGTTGCTCCCATATATTTTCACCGACTTAAAGGGATTGATTGCAATCAAAACAGGTCCCGCTTTAGTCTACAGAAACCAGCACACCCAATATAAGTCTAAAAAGATGAAAAATTTAAAAACAGAGAACCCATAGTTAAACTTGTAAAGTAAGCAAGCACTTACATAAATCTGATCACGTGAATATCTGTACTGCAGATTACTAACAACGGAGGGCTCGTTCAAATAACTAAGTTGTATTAGATCATCTACGCCTTCGAGAATATCTGGATTTGCAGGTAAGAGATCTATTGTCGGGACTTTAACAACCTATACCAGTCAGTAGTCGCAAGTTATTAAAATAAAATTTCCACAACTGCGTTATTTCGTATCAACTCGTATCAAAAAGCCATGTCTGGAACCATGTCACTCACATTTTCAGATGCAAGCTGTACATGAGATTCTGTGCCTGAAGTTGACATTATCCTTCCTAATTCCCATTCTCCAGATGAGAGTCGGCACCACACGCGAAGTTTCTGACAAAAAGAAACCATAGGTTCAAGACTACCACAAAAGATGGAAAAAAATAGATAAATAAAAAGGTACATTGAAAAAATTTGATGGCATGCACAATTGCACACTGTAAAATAAGACCAGCAAATGCATTCTAATCTAATAATGCCTGTGTGGGATGATCCTCAATTCCTAATGATTAATGTAAAGATCTAATTTTTTACACGGACACCCCATATTTTTCAAAAATAATCGACTATTTCACTATATCCAACTAGGAAAAAATCCGAGCCAGCAAAAACTAAAGGGAAAATTTTTCTATTGAATCCAGTCAGGAAAAAGAGCTTGAATTATGTCTGTAAGGCGAGGAAAAAACAAATCTTTGAGTTTGGAGTTCCACTTACCAGTCTCTACTCTCAAAACAATCTAATTCGATTTCAAGCAAATAACCAAGTGCATCATCCTGACTAGTTTAGAACTACCCAAAAAATCCTCAACTACTTGCAATTAGCTACAGAATGAATCTTGTAGGTATACAACCAATTGACCAAGATTAATGACCTTGGTTTTATGCATATGATAGTGTCTCGTACACGTATTTGTATAAGCTACCATTTTCTCACTTGTCAGTTATCTATCTCTAGTCAATCGCACTGAAAAGCATAATTAATGCAACAATAAAGCGGGACGATCCAATTCCCAGACCTCAATCTACAAACATTAGTCCCCACAACACGAAATAACCCCCACAACGAGGGCGAGAATACAGAATTAAGAACAATGTCTCAAATATCGTTCTTTTTCTCATTCAGCTCTTCAACCCTCATCCATTCACATTAACGCCAATAAACAACATCACTAAGAAACAGTAAACCAGTACACTAACAGCAACAGATGATATGTGGTCGACTAACATGAATCATTCTTTAAAACCGTCAACAAACCAATTGCATCAAAATTAAACATTTCTAAATTAGAACACCTACAACAACAAAATGATTTGCAGTTGACTAACATAAACCATTCATTAAAACCGTTAACAAACCAATTACATCAAAATCAAACATTTCTAAATCAAAACACCTATCATTAATCAAAATTACCTTCCTGAGAAAATAACCAATATTATCATCACATTCAACAACCACACCATTATTCCAAAAACCGTCAACAAGCCAATTGCATCAAAATGATATGAGGTCGACTAACATAAATCATTCCAAAAACCGTCAACGAGCCAATTGCATCAAAATTACACAGTTCTAAACTAGAACACCTACACCAACAAAATGATTTGTGGTCGACTAACATGAATCATTCTTTAAAACCATAAACAAACCAATTGCATTAAAGTAACACATTTCTAAATCGAAACACCTAACATTAATCAAAATCATAATCACAATCATAATCACAATCATAATCACAATCATAATCATAATCATAATCATAATCAAAATCGAAATTAAAACTACCTTCCGGATAAAATAATCAATATTATCATCCCACTCAACAACCACACCATTATTATAACCACAATCAGAGCTCGACGTGACCTCCTCACCATTACCACCACCAATACGACTTTCCTTTCCGCTTCCGCTTCCGCTTTCTCCTCCTCCTCCTCTCTCCTCCATTAAACCATACGGCGACTGATCCGCCTTCACCTTCTTCTTCCTACTATTCCCGAAACTATTCCTCCTCTCTCTCCCTTCCTCCTTCCACACCACCGGGTCCACCGCCACCTCCGCAACCTCCACCTCCGCGACCTCACCTCCACCTGAAATCACATCAACCTTCCTTTTTCCGTCAACTCCGCAGTCGCTTCCGTCAACCACGCCGGCACCGATCTTAAACCCTACCGGAAGCGACCTCCTAGACGACGGCAACCTAGCACGTGACGTAGGCCGGGACGGTAACGCCGGCGGAACCTCACCAGACAAACCTTCCTCATCTTTTCTTCGTAAATTATCTAACATCTCCTCTAACGAACTCCGGACTGCCATCGACGGCGATGTCAACATCATCTTTACTTAATTCTCAACACCACAAAACCTGCATTTGCCACAACAAATTGAAACCAAAATCGACGAGGTTTTATCAAGGGGGTAAGGTAAAACTGTAAAACCGTAAAACAGAAAAGAGGTAAAAAAAAGAATGGTTTAAGGGAGGATTAAGGTGGTAAAATTGAAAGTATGAGGTGTAAAAAAGGAAGGAAGAAATGAAGTGGAAAAATGGATGTATGAAAATGGAAAGGAAAAGGAAAAGGGGAAGAACAAATAAAACGGTTTAATTTGTTGTTGTAATGTTGTTGTTAGAAGAAGAGAAATAAAAGGAGGAGTTTTTTTGAATTTTTAGCTGAGTTTTGCTGTGTTCTTTTTTTATTTATTTTTTTGGGTTTTATTTATGGATTTATGGATTATGTTTGTGGTTGTTGTGTACATGACTACACCTTGCCGTTTGGATTTTTGTTTTTTCCCTTGCTTTTGTTTGTTTTTTTGGGTTTTTTTCCGCCATTTTAAATCGTTGTGGATTGTGGTAAAGCCATTTCGATTCAAATGGTCTAATTGATTGACTGTGAGTCTGTGACTTGCACGGTTGTACCTAAACTTAGTATACAGGTCAAACAGACTGGGCTCGGGTTTGGACTCGGGTTTGGGCTCGATATTGGGTTCGGATTTGGGGTCAGGGTAGGGATTAAGTCAGGTCGGGTCATCTAGGCTCGTGTTTATTATTTATCAAGTTATTTAGAGATAATTTAAGAAGTATTTGGATTAGGTTAATTAGAGTTCCGAGTGATGTTCAGGTGTTGAGTTTGAGTGTTGAGCTGGATTATATCCAGGGTTGGATCATTTGTTTTTGGGTCTACTTGTACCCGAATGAGGATCTAGATTTGATATGTAACCTTAGTTTACCTAATATGATTTGTTTCAATGCAACTCGATAATGGCCGGCCCTCGATAATGTTAGTTTATTGTCGCATGTTGAATTAATTGATAGTAAGTATTATAGTAATACACGTGTGTAAATGATCTAAATTGAAAAAACTGTATCGATCGATCCATGTTCCAGCCTAAATTATTGGCTGTTGAAAATGATTGGACTTGCACTCGACCCAATTGACTCATTGGTCAGGTTTGCTTTAAAAGTGGTTGTTTTAGTTTAGGTATCTTCTAAAATCCTTGTTGATATGAGAGAATAATTGAATTTTTATCCATTTCTTTTTAGTTCCCATAAAACTTGGAAAATAACTCACTAGTACAATTTATGTAATAAATATTTGTCCACGTATGGAGAAGCTTTTATACCATTTGTTGTTAGATTTATCATGAACTTCATGAATAAGATCGATTATTCGATTGTATGATGTCAATTATGGTCGAAATTACTTTAACATTGTATTGCATATTTGCACTCTCTTACCAATTTGAATTCTCTCTATTTTTTTTGTTCAATTTGTTCTCTAATACACCTGTATATTATACTATACATTCATTTTCATTCAGTTACCTTTCCCTACTCAATACTCAAGTGTATTTACAACCATTCGATCTATTCAGAATTACATCCACATCACTGAAAAGTAATTAACCTCTATTTCTTTTGGAGAAATGATAGAATTCTTACTCGTCATATTCCTTCGTTAATTATTAACCACTGAGTCAATAAGTACAACTTAATTAAAGTCAATTAAACGTTACTAACTCATTTCATTTTCAGAAGTTCTACGAATGATTACATCCTAAAACTAATGAAATAGATCATTCCAATAATCCATGTTACACACTTACCCTACAATAATCCATAATTCATACTCGTAAATTCTCATTTATGACGGACATATTCGTCATAATTGTAACAGATCGGTCGTAAATTTGGTACAGATATACCCATTACAGGTAAGACTTACTAATCCATACTCCATAGTCCATAGTACAAGTTAATAAGCAAGGTGAGTTTGTAAATGAAGACAAAGGAATATTGGGAGACTTCTTTACAGGGCAAGGACAAAGTAGAACAAAAGCTGATTTCAAATGGTTCCATTGTCTCTGACTCCATGTTGTGACTACCCCATGCACTTCAACTTAGCACGAGGCTCTCGTACACTCTCGATTTGTTCTCAATTCAAATCCCATTTTCAGAATACCTCAGAAGTAGGGCACAACCAGCCTCACAACCAGGCCACTTTTAGTCCTTTAGCCTTAGACCAGCAGCACCAAGTCTCTCTTGTAACAAACATATTCGTGAAAGGTTTGTAACAGGTTAGATATTACCCATGTCGGTAGATAAAACAAAACATATTATTCATTCTTTTATAAGCACTCTATTTTTGTCTTATCCATCACTCTGATATACTCGGCTATACCACGTACGTCAGGTCAACCACCTTTTTTAAGAGGTGAGACTCGAGGGCATAGGTTTAAATCTCGTCTGAGTTATATCGTATTGGCCAAGTTGTATCGGATTTTCACTCTACCGATACGAGGTATCACCCGAGAAATCATTGAGATTCACCGTGATGCGTCCGCAGTAACCGATTAAGGTCCTTTTATACCGTTGTCGCTAGGGGTGTTCACCGGTCCAAAACTGGACCGGACCGGACCGGACCGGACACTCACCATCCCCAAGACCGCGGACCGAACCGGTTGGGAGGGGACCCGGACCGGACCGGACCGACACCCTTTAGGTCCGGTTTTTTCCGGGTTTGGACCGGAACGGTACTACTTTACAAGGTAAATTGATTTTTTTTTTCTTATGTGGACCGGACCGGACCGGACTGGAGACCGGCACCATATTTTTGGGGACCCGGAGACCGGACCGGACCGAACGGTCCGGGTTGGTCGGGTTTGCCGGTCCGGGCCTCTTTTTGAACAGCCCTAGCTGTCGCGACTATAACTGATACCGAGATTTAAAACGAGATTTAAAACCATGCTTGAACTGAGGGGCTCGCTATATAAAAGGCAGCCCAACCCCGGGCTATTCTTTACCCTTACAAGATTACTCTTGGTGAACATAAATTTGAGGCTTTTAAGAATTTTACTCAAGTTTTAACAACTAGATTTTCACCTTTTATGTTAGAAGGGGTTACTATCCGATAGTAGATCCAGACGTATTATCACATATTTGAAGGTAGTAAATAATTTGTTATACAAATTTATTCGTTATTATGACAAAAATAACCTTTATATATTTAATAAGTTTTAGTACAAATCATTTGTTCTCCGTCCGTCTCGGTCTTTTTTGACTAAAATTTACACAATATATTAAATATGCATAAAATAATTCTTAAACGGCCCGAAATAATTAAGAATGGAGTATTTATAATAAAGAAAACTAATAATCAACAAAAAAATCCATTTATTATTTCTGCCTTATAGGACTGTCCAAAAGTCAATACTTTCTTTTTGTAATACCCATTATCATTAATATTAATTAATATTAATTAATATTAATTAATGTCTTTATTTTGCTATCACCAAGAATTAAGTGTATGGTTTTGTAATATTGTGCAACCCCTCCGTTTCGGTCAATTGTTATCCTTTAGTTTTGGCACAAATGCCAAAAACGGGGAAGAGAGTTAATTATGAGATGTCGAGTGAAATAAATTGAGTACGAATGATCAAATTGCTTATTAAATATCATCTTAGAATAAAAAAGACGGTGAATAATCGAGACAGGCTAAAATGAAATAGGACAACAAATGTCGGGAACAGATGGAATATAATAAAGGCCTACAATCATACATCCATAAGTAACTACCTTTGAACTTCGTGGCATGCACAGCTTCACTACTTAGATAGCAACATCTCCTTTGTAGTTTAGACGGAATAGAGATTGAGACTTTTAACATATTTTAACCGATTGGGATTTGGGATTGTACAACTAAATGAGTGATAATAGAGTCACTTGGTTGTCCTTGTAGCGATCATATCCGTTTTAAGCGTAAAACAGGTTAAATATTAGTATATTACCTTGTATAAATACTACTCGTAACAAGATATTACCTTGTATAAATACTACTCGTAACAAGATATATCCGTCACAAGCTGAAAACATATAGTATCTCTCTCACAACAAGGCAAGTGGGAGAACAAGTGGGGTTAAATGGAGCATTTTATGGGTCGTTCCACTTCCATTTTGTGAGAGAGACGGATAGTGTACGTCTTCAATGAGAATTTGTGTAATTTCATAGGCGTTATGCTTTTCGTATCACCTATCTATTTCACCTGTTTTATCGTTTAAGGCGAAATGTTCATCTGGAATAAGAATTAATTTAGATCATTCATTTTCACATTTCTAAAATTGATTTAAATCATACATTTTCACATTCATAAGTTGTTCAAGATTAGAATATATTATAACAATTTTGTCGCACCGGTATGGTTCGGTCCTTCTCAATTCAGATGCGAACTAATCCGATTTTTTTTGAAACTAAACTGAATTAAGTGATGCTAAACTGAACAAAACTGAAATAACCTAAATAAGGGTTTCATCGGATGATGCAATCAACCAAATTTGATCATACGCGTGCAATATCATATTCAAACATGAATTATTTGTTATTGATTTGGATAATGTAAATATCGCTTTTATAGGTCATTAAAAGTTGTTTTGAACACGATTAACAACATGACATTTAATTATATACTAGTTTTACTCCCGTGCAATTTGCACGGGTTCATTATTAAAATTATTTTCAATTAATTTAATTAAGGGTAGTGATAGGGCGACATCGGGTGTTAATGATTTCGGTATTACAAAATACGTAATTAAATTACAATAACATCCCGGGTGTCGCTCAATTTGAGTAACACCCGGTGTCGCGCTATACCATTATTTTTTAATTAAACATGTATATTATTTCTATAAAAATAGTTTTATTCTCGTTCAAATTGCATGGGTTTATATTTTAAAACATTGATATATCTAAATGTTAATAAATTAACATATTAAGTTTTATACGAAGTATTATGTAGTAGTGTTATTTATTTCTTGGTTATAAGTTATATGTATTGCATTATGAAAATGTTGTAAGATGGAATAAAATAACTACTTTTAATATGAATATGTGATACGAATTAATATTACTTGTACTTCACTTATTAGTTATATGTAAAGCCGGACAACAATGTAAGAAATCCACCATCTAACCCAACTTATTTATTTTAATGTTTTAATTAAGGTTTTTTTTTATATATTTTTCGTCATACGAAAGTCCATTATTTTTTTAGATATATACGCTAACATATCGAGTATTCATTTGTATTCTAGTATACCACATTACGATCTTGAAATTTAGGTCCAATTTTTACTTTTTACATAAAATTAATTTAAAAATTGTTTTTATTTAAAATATTTTAATAACTAAATTAAATAAGATCAGTTAATTACGTGTTTTCTTGGTTTTTTGAATTCTCATCATAAAAATTGATTTATTATACAAAATTTTATTTTTATACGGCATATTTTAGATCCATTTTATACTTTTAGTTCATATGAGTATGTAGTTATATTTTATTTTGAAAGTCATTAAACATTGATTTTTAAAGAATTTAGATGATCATGTTATTGTTTTTTCCTTTGAATTTGTGTTTTTAACAATATTGTTATTATATTTATTTATAGAACAATTACTTTTTAAAAAAATTATAAAGGTGAAAGTTTAAGAAAAAATATAAAAGACGGTTAAATGTCGAGAAAGTAATCGTAAAAAAAACTGAATAATGTTGTGGGGTTTCAAAGACTGGCCCACCAAAAATTGTTGATTAATGACGTGGGTTAATGTGAATGCATGAAATGTTTCTGTATTAATATAGATAAGATTGTTTACAACTTCTACACTACGGCGGTCGCACGTATGATCAATAAAAATAACCATTTTTTTTATAAATAACTATCACTTTTGATTCGATAGTGACCACTTTTTTAGTTAAAAAGTTAACTTATTTTTCAAAATGGTTACTATTTATAAAAAATGGTCACTGTTTACCGAAAAATATGAGAGGAGCTCGTCTCACGGAAAACTACTAAGTACTAATGCATGTTTGGATTTGTTGTGGCCCATTTGGTTGTTAGCAAACCAAATGCAATCAATCAATGCTTTATTAACACAATTTATAAACATTTAGGATGATGTGCAATTAAGTCAAACGTAAAGTTTCCAAATATCGTACCTAATACATACCCAATTTCCCAAACCCTTTTACTTGTGCACTTTTTCATCTTTATGATTATAGTAGTTAGAACAATGGCAGATTTAGCGGGATAGTAGGAACGTTCGTTCTTTCTGAAGATTTGAAAATTTCGGAGTTTTAGCTGAAATAATTTCCTTCTTCTGTAAAAAAAATGTGGCTCCGAAACAATCCCAAGGATTTATTTGGAATTGATGAATTTAGAGGAATATATAATTTATCTATATTATTAGCAAATTGAATTGAAAGTAATGAAAAAAATTTAAAATAATTTTTTTCTTTATTAATGATGTGCCACAAATCTGATTTGCCTAGTTAAAAGAGTATGATAAATCTAGAAAATAACGATTTCCATAGATATCAATCACGTATTCACATGTAATTAACTACTTCGTATGTAAGAGTAATTTCCAAGACACAAATTATTGGTTAAGATGCCAAAATTTATCTTAAATTTAAAACGGATTAATTATGATAAATGAGACAAAATGAGAATGTTTAGGAACTAACAAAACGTTATCCTATACAAGTATCATCATGCAAGGGTGTCTAAGGCCACATGTATGCAATCACGGATGTGAAAACCGACCCTCCACTTTTAGTCACCGTATTACAAGCTTTTATTAATGAAATTCAAGACAAACCTCGAAATATAATATACTTGTATCTTCACATTGAAACCTGCCTCCCATTTGTTTTAAGACCCTCTAAACAACATATTTAACCCGTTTTTTCTTAATCCGGATAACACCGTCTCATAAACGACCTCACCGTCTTATGATTGGTGAGAAGGTGTGTTTTGGAAGGGTGAGAATACTACTTTTACGTAACGTTATTATTACTTGAGTGAAGCACTATTGACATCGCCAATGTTATCGACATGTATAAATCATAATGATTCTACGCACTAATTACCAAAACACAACTTACTCAAATACTCTAATAAAATTCACTTTAACTTTCCAACAAAGCTAGACATACCACGAGTATTGTACCTTCTTTTATTTCTTTATCTTTCTTTCAACTTTGGATCTCTTCCATTTGGATCATCATTTGATGGATCCTATTTTGGGTCCTATCATTTTATTGTTTTCTTGCATTTTGTGGATATCACTTTCTTAATTAACCGACATGACCCTGTTCTTTTAAATTGAACTGAATTTGATAAAGTTGAACTAAATTTAATTAAGCTGAATTGAACCGAGCTAAAAGTTAATTTGTAAAGCCCTGTTATTTTGGTCTTAATTTCAGCTCATTTCAATTCAGTTCAGTTTTATTTAGTTAAGTTCAGCTCCATTAATGTTGTTCAGATGCATTAAGTTCAGTTCCATTGAGTTCAAACAGTTTAGTCCAAAAGAACAGGCCAAAAAAGAAAAGTGGAACTGAATGAAGCTTGAAAAAATAGAACTAAACCGATTATAGCTGAACTAAACTAAATTGAGTTGAAATTCAGTCCAAAACAACAAAATAACAAGGCTTTGTTTCTTTTGCTTAATTTCAACTCATTTCAATTTAGTTCATCTTTATTCAGTTTAACTCAATTTTTTTCCACAAATTAAATCTTAATTTAATTCAGTTCAACTCTATAAAATGCAACTTTTTTCAGTAAAAAAGAAATACCGATTTTATAATGTTTTTATTGGATTTTGGATTCCTCCATTTAGAAGATAATTTGATGGATCCAATTTAGGTCCTACAACCTAAATGTTTATTGCATTTTGTGGAAATCAGTTTTTGTTAATCAACTTATTATATTGTTTGTATTGCATGATAACTTTCCCATTGTTTTCACCAAATCTTTCTACATAAATTCTTATCTTTTAAGTACTCCATAATCCAACTTTTCACACTAAACGACTAACCTCACCATGATCTTAATTTTCCCCAAATTTTGACTAAATCTTTGTTATCATTATTTTACTTTTAAACTAACCTCAAACTCGTCCTTCAAAAGCTTAGATTCTTTATTTTATTTCAAAATTTATTTTTTTAGAAAGCTCACAATCGCAAAAAAACTACATCGAGTTTTTTTGCTTGTAATTATTAATTAATTAATTAATATATTCAACAGTGCATGAATTTTTGTGTTGCATGAATTAAAAAAAATTCTTGTTACGTACTATGTTACCAAATGAATTTTTTTTATATTTATCTCGTGCTTGAAAACATCTAATCAAACTATTATCTACTAGTCAAACTAGTACTCCAATCTAATTGGAGTAATGTGCTAAAACATTAGATAAATTCTCTTATAATTCCCACCTACTTCAAGTTACAGTATAAGTTGCAACTACATAAATTAGTGAGATACGTATACTAATATTACCTCCAATCTACACCAAGCGACGTAGTTTGGTGTTGGATCGGAGGAAATAATCCCTAAGCTATCATCTATCTTAGATCTCAAAAGAGTACGCTCTGCCAACAATCCCAATATATATAGTTACAATTTCACGTTTGCAATACAATTACCGATCATTTACTCTCAAAATTAGCTATAAAAAACGCCTCCGACTGCTAATAAATCAAAAAAAAATTATTACATGCTAGCTCCGTAACTTTGTAAGGAATTGTTCCCAATTCCTATGGTTAAAAACCATCTACGTTGATATTATTGTACGACTATAAGTAAATTTTCTTCGATCCTATAATTTTTTTCCAAAATAACTGCAGAGTTCACTGCTCTTTTTATCCCGATCAATTTATTACGTTTTTTCATTATTGTCTAAGCCATTCCGATACGCGTTTGTTATAATTTGTAATATCTACTTTCCAATTTCCCTAATCCGAAAGCCAAAAAGCAGACGTAAAGAAATAACCGAGACGACATAGTGAGAAAAGAGTCCAGGCCCATTGGCGGCCATTAACGGTGTAGTACAATACTACAACAAGCCCATACTTTAAACAAAACACTTGCATTACTTCACCACTCAAATAAATCAAAACCCCCAATTTTTTAGGGTTTATCATTTTCTCCGCCAATCCGCCCCCAATTTCTGTACTCTACGAAGCACTCAACAATGGCGAAAAATCGAAACAAAAAGTCAAAGGACAAATCCGGTAAATCTCCCATGGACACCTCCGAAGTTACCGTCTCTGAATTACCTCAAGGTTCTTTTCCTTTATTTTTTTTACGATTCCCCTAATTTTATTAATTTCTGTTGAATATTGATGATTTTACTTATGTATGTTATGTTGTTTTCAGCTATGGATACTTCAGAATCAGCAGTTAAAGTCTCGGATTCGTTAACTAGGTTAGTATGTGCAGTAATCTTATGTTAAATTTTCCGATTTTAATTTGTAATGTATGATCAATTAGCACGGATTAGGTTTAAATTTTTCCAATTGTTTCGATAAGCGTTGTTTAGTGTGACCTTATAAGTCGGATATTTAGGCCTTGTTCTTTTGGACTGAAATTTTCCGAATTGCGGAACTGGAGTGAAATTAAGTCTCTAAGAACAAGGCATTTGTACTCGTAGCTTAAATCGAGCTGAGCAACGCCGGAAAACGATTGTTTAACCGATGAAGAAAGGTTATACGGTAGAACTCTCCTCTGCATTGTTCTGCATTGATCACTGTAGTGCAGTTTGTTCAAATTTAGTTTGATGAGGATGAAATGCATTGCGTTTCCTTTACGATGCCATCACTTTCTCTAACGAAGTATGTACTATGGTTTATCTCAAAAATATGGAGAGTTAGTTAGCGAAGATAGATGGAAGAGTTAATAGTTATCTCTGTGTGAGAACTAGATGCTTTAGATTGATGAAATTGGAGGTTATGATGCCAGACAGCGCCTTATTTGAAGTAACGGAAAGTTAATTCCCGTTTGTTCATTTTCTTATTCTGATCCCATCCTTGTTATGTAGGAAAGTAAAGAAGGGAGTTCAAATGAAGAGGTCGAAGAATGTGAGGAAGATGAAAGCGATTGCGAAAGCAATTTCAAAAACTGATAAGACATCGGAAAAGGAAGTGAAGCTTGAGACCAAGAGAGCGAGAGTCCAATCAGCCAAATCGCTGTACGATTGAGTTACAAAGCGTTTTTTTCACGAGGGACTTCAGTTTCACTTCCTGTATAGGGTAGAATCCGACTATACGTCTATACTAGTGTGATTGTGGTTAACTGGTTACTATATTTCATGATTTATTTAAGCGCGTTCGTTTCATTACTCATGACCTTGTGTTTGCAAGATTTGTTTGACGAGGATTGGCAAGAGGTAACAAGGCTAACAATGTTGATTAAACTCGACAAGTGTAGATGGCCTACCTTCTTATGTATGAATGATTCAGCACTGGGAGCTACAATTCTTTTGCAATGTTTACTACTCCATAGTCTGTACGACATGAGAGACGGCTTGGAGATCATAGAAAGCTCGATTCAACCGAGAATTATCATGGTCTCATGTTGAAATTGCAGGCTCGCAGTGAGTTCGAGGCATAGCCTGAGATTGCGTGGAGAATATGTTGGCAGGTTATTTCACCTTTCTTCATATATTTTGGCGACATTGGTTCTCTTTGCTCGTACCCTTTTTTTTTTTTTATCGAATCAACTGACCAAAATCATCAAAAAAGTGCTATAATAAGATTCTACAGTATATTGTAACAACTACTCCGTAATAATCACCCTGTGGCATGTTTTCTACGCTCGTTGGAGGAACTGCTTTTCATTGCCTATCGTCTTGAGAAGGAGTATTGGGTTAGCAACGAGAAATCACAGACTTTTGCGGATATTGTAGAGGTTCCTGGGGAGTTTATACTCAAATCCCGTGTACCGCAGTTTGATGACCCATGGGATGAAAACTGCTAGCAACAAAAGACAAAGAGCTACAATGAAAATGGTAAAAAGAGTGCATTGTTGTTACTGTTTATCGAACAAGGTCATTCAACAGACTCCTAAAGATCCAGTTGCCGGGAACGCGTTAGGATTGCCTGCCTGAGGAATCGATTGATAGTTTCCCGCTTCCTCAATTCGCATTCTAAATGTCAAGAACTTTAAGATACTGTGCAACTTCATTACTGCCAAAAACCCGAAGAAACAGTCATCGAAAATCCTACCATATTCACAGACGAACTTTATGATAGCGGGATTCAACACGATGATTTTGGGTTTTCGCAGACTAACTTCATTTTTTTAAATTAAAATCATGTTATTTCGATAATTTCATGAATATGGCTCGAGTTACAATCATCGAAAATTCTACCATATTCACTTAGATCAAAACAATTGAATAAAATACTACTCATATTTATTCAATTAACTTTATAGTTAAAGTGACATAGCTTCTCATTTTATGACTCTATCGGATCTCTTAGAGACTATTAACTATTATAAACTCATATTTTAATGAAATCGAGTCAATCAAGTCGGTTATTATCAAATGGAGTCGACGATTGTTTCAAACCACATTTCGGACTGTACAGAAGTAACAAGATAACAACTAACAAGTCTAATTAAGTAAAATCTAACGGGTGACTCATTCCTCGGCTTCTTCGTGCCTGAAAAACTCGAGACGTTTCGAGAGACGATGAGTACCGTTTCGGGAGTTCGCACCGCCGTTTCGAAACACGACAAGCTTCAGCCGAATAACCATGGCGGTCGCCGCAAAATTGGCCGGATTTTCGATGATTTCGGAAAATACATCGTCGATTTCGCCGTCAATTTCTCCTCCAAATCCGATTTAGGTTATTCCTTCTCCTTTGTGAATTTCTGTTACAAATAATTTACGGTTCCAATTTAGGTTTTCGTACATCGTGATCTTTATATCTCTGTTTTTTCTAAATTAATTTGATGTTTTTTCGTGTTTTTAAGAAAGTATGATGATCTTTCTGTTAACTTATTGCTGTGAGTTAGGATCATTATTTCTAGCGTAATATCAGTAAAAATTGCGTTGAGAACTGCATCAAATGATTATACTTCGCAATTAAAAAAGCGCAGTCAATTTAGCGAGTTATGATTTCTGCCGTTAGAGTGAAGTTTGATTACATACTGAATACTGATTACGAAGTGTTGATTTTGTTGGTTGAATTAATGTGTTTAGTATGATGATCGCGTCTCAGCTAGCCTCGGATTGTTAAGTGTTGTTTGCGAAGTTGTACAACTTACCTATCTGTTTTGTATGATGATCGTCTGTCAGCTATTTTGTTGGTAGAATTCATGTGGTTAGTAATTAGTATGATGATCGCGTCTCAGCAAGAGTAGGATGGTAAGTGTTGTTTGCGAAGTTGTACTACTTACCTATCTGTTTTGTATGATGATCGTCTGTCATAGCTTAGGAGGTGGTAAGTGTTTTTGGTAGAATTAATGTGTTCTGTACGATGATCGTGCGTCTGCTTAGCTTAGGATGGTAAGTGTTGTTGAAGAAGTTGTATAGCTTTGACCTATGGAGCTTATTTTGATGCTTCATTTTGGTTCTCTGCTATATTGTGAGATACTCGACATCCCAGACAGTGTCGTTTAGTAGTACTCTATTGTGAAAGGTATTTGTACACACGACCATCAGCTCATTACAGTTAGGATAGATGATGGTGGGAAATGCCGAGATCAGTAGTTCAACACAAGTAGTAAGATGAACAAAACACGTCCAGCTCATTTCGTTCAAATATTTTTGAGAACATAACGGCTGTTCTTGGCTTCATGTTCCTCTATGGCTCTACCTCCTGGTAAAATTATCTGATGAGGAAGATATGATTATGTGGATTCGTGAGCGATCTTGGTTAAACTTAAAAGATCGCGTTCCCGTTTATTTTACTTTCTGTAGTCTGTACTCTGTCGTCTTTGAAGTCATCGTCCTACCATGCGGCCCAACTTATTACTTTCATTGCTTCAACTGCTTTTAGAGACGATCATTGAGGTCGCAATAAAATCAAATTTTGCATCAATAACTATGATATGTTTGTCAAAGAACTATGTATCTCACTTAGGTTTCTTTATTTCGTGTCTATGACCTTGACTCGACCAAGACCGTATTGAGCTGAGTATTTTCCACAAACCTATATTGATATTGAGTTGATCCATAGTTTGTTCCAAGCCACAATCACCCGACCCTGTTTGGCGGATCTATATAGCAAGGCTTCTTTCTTTCTTTCTTTCAAGTTATCAAAAAACAATGGCACCATTATATCCATTTGTTTCTTCCCCATCTTACTCTTTTGAGTGTTTGCAGGTCGCAGGAAATTACATAAAACAGTGCAAGAAGAAATAAAGGATCAAGGCCCCTTAAATCCATGTAGCAACAGTGAAAAACATGCTACTATTCTAAAAGAAACGGGAACCCAAACCAAGATACAAGAGACGCAAGAAGAGCTGAACCATGTGAAACACAAAATTGGAGCATCTTCTGAAACAATGGAGCCAATGTCATTGGATCCGTCACTACCTAAGCAGCTGAAGGACAAAGACATTATGTTGCCAAACAAGAAAAGGATAATGATTCGATCGCGTCTATAAGCCATGCCTCACCCCACATATTAGCTGTATCCTTGAGTAGCCCGAGTATTTGCTGGTATTTATCGCTGCTAGTTCCCTACTGGAAACACCTGTATAAATTAAGTAATTTATGTATATTCTACACGTTCCACCCCTTTGTGTATGTATGTATAAGCCTATAAGGTAATCCCTCCGTGTCAGTCACACTGGTTTTAGAGATTCATCCTGCAGTTCTACGAGATGGTCTCGCGTATTAAATATACGAGACAGACCCGTTCTCACAAATACTAAATGTAAGACGGTCTTGTTTAAGTATTTGTGTCGAAACTATTCCAAGTTTTTGTAGCTTGATTGACATGGTGTTTGCATTATGTCATTGTATCTCTGGCTTGCCTGGAACAATGTTTTTGCAAGATGTATGAATAAAGGAAGATAGTCGATACGTCATGATCATTTGTTTACTTTTTTATTCGTTGCGTAGATATATTGATCAAAGCTAAGCAAATGATCGCTGAGGAGGTAATATCTTTATATTTCCGCAACCTTTATTTGCCTTTTATCCGGATAAAGTGAACCGGTCGGATTCATTTCCAACATTATTAATTTATTATATCCCATTTCTTCAAGAAGTTGGATAAAAATGCACATCTGTGTTCTTTTTATGTCAAAAGTTATCAGGTACATGTTCATTAACTGAGACTTTGCCTTGTATTGTGGGTCAATGCTTTCAGGTCAACCCCACATCTCAAATTCATACTATCCTCCGTTTTTATATAATGTTCCCATTTGTTGAATATACGAGTGTAGTATTTTAATAAAATGGGTACATTATATAAAAATGGAGGAAGTATTTCAGACGAACTATTTTCCGTCTGAAATAAGACGGACCAAATATACTCATTTTATCGTCATTTTAGGGTAAAAAGTGAAAACTTTAGTTATAATATCTTGTCATAAAATGATTACATTCTATTAAAAATAAGGTGATATTTAATCCGTCTGAAGAAGACTTATTAATATACGTACATAAATTGCTCAAGAACCAAAACTGCGTGGACCCTTGCAAAACAATCTGTTGGAATGTCTTAACTTCAGTACTTCGTACATGTCCACCACATTTGTGCCCTTCTGTTACTCGGGACCGAACCTTACGCACACAAAATCGATTTGTATTCCACGCTTAGATCTGACAAATAGGTCATTACGGTTTGGTTTGGGTCCGACCCCTCGGGGCATGGTCAATTTTAGGTTAACAATTATAGGGTCATTTTTTAATCGGGTCATTTAAGGTCGGGTCATTTTGGGTATATTCGGTCCCTTCGGAGTGGGCCAGTTCAGGTCATTGGGTCACTGGTTAACCTTAACGCGGGTCAGGTTACTTTTGCCAACTCTCGCCTCATCGTTGCTTCGTTTTTTTTAAAAGCGACATTGGACACTAGAACAGGTAAACCGAGGATGTGGGTAAACTAAATTTATTCAACAAACCCTCAAAATCACTTGAACCAAAACTCGCCCAGAAATCTAACAGCCGATGATAGTTCGACCATGACCGATATTTGTAGCCGAGTTTAAGCCCGATCAATCGTCCTATTTTCAAAAACGAGCAACGGGTGCGTAAAAAACAGTAAAATGAATGTACATTCATTTCAAATCTGCTTCCAAGCCAAACCTCCCATGTTACTCAGCCCTCTGTATACAAGAATGTTCCCAAAACATCTCATTTAGGCTAAGTAACTTTAACCCCAATCCAAAGCATTGACCATGAGTAAAATTAACGCAAAATTATTTTAACCCCAACTAGTTTCACATCACATGTTAATAACTTTGAATATTCACTTTTCTAGGTTGAATTATACCAGAAAATAAAGTGCAGAAAACTTGCAGGTATAATACAACTATAACAAAAACCCACTTGCTTACTCCTATAAGAACTTAGAGGGTCAGTATATTTTAAGTATCCAGGGAAAAAAACATGAAGTTCTCGAGCATCAACGGTTTATTATTGATCGTCTTCCTGGTTTTTATCTCCTGTTTTATATCAGTACAGTCAAAAACATCGCCTGCACCACCAGTGGTTCGTGCAGAGACTAGGACTTGTGTTACTCGGAGAAGCCCTTGTTTCCTTAAGCGGATTACTTGTCCTAGACAGTGTCCTACACAAAACCCGACAAATCCCAGAGCCAAAGTCTGTGATATTGACTGCTATAACCCGATATGCAGAGCTGAATGTAGAAGTAAGTCCTCTTACCTATTCAGAAATTCTTGTTTCAGACCGTCCCTTTTGGTCTGAAATAATAAGACGGGATTTTGTAACCATTTTACAGCCAAATGTAACCACGATAGTATGGTCAATGTTACAGCTTATGATAACTTGTTTGTAAATAATGGTTACATTTGGCTGTAAAATGGTTACAAAATTCCGTCTTATTATTTCAGACCAAAAGTGACGGTCTGAAGCACGACCAACTGCCTACCTATTGTTTTCTCGTAGTTTAAGTAAATATTGCTTACGGTGGTTTGGATGACAATGATAGATCGCAAGCCAAATTGCAGTGGCCGTGGAGCAGCGTGCTTGGATCCTCGCTTCATAGGTGGAGACGGAATAGTTTTCTACTTCCATGGCAAGAGTAATCAACACTTCAGTTTAGTTTCAGATCTTAATTTCCAAGTAAATGCCCGATTCATTGGTCTTCGACCAGCAGGCAGAACAAGAGACTACACATGGATTCAAGCCCTAGGAATCTTGTTTGATTCTCACAGTTTCTCTCTTGAGGCCACACCAGCTGCAGAATGGGATGAACAATCTGACCACCTGAAATTCTCGTATGACGGGCAGGAGTTGGATCTTCCAGAAGGGTACCCGTCCAGCTGGACTGCCGGCGACCTGAAAGTAGAGAGAACAGATAAACAGAACAGTGTCATTCTCACTGTAACTGAGATTGCCGAGATATCAGTCAATGTTGTTCCTGTAACAAAAGAGGATGACAGGATTCACAATTACCAGATACCTTCAGATAACTGTTTCGCTCACTTGGAGGTGCAATTTCGATTCTTTGGACTTTCATCGGAAGTTGAAGGGGTGATTGGAAGGACTTACCAACCTGATTTCAAAAACCCGGCAAAGCCAGGTGTTGCAATGCCAGTGGTTGGCGGAGAAGATAGATACAGAACGTCAACACTTTTATCTCCGGACTGCAAGTCCTGCCGGTATTCCCCAGTTGGAGTTATCAGCCAGGACGTCTCGTTTCTCAAGGACCTGGGCATGTTAGACTGCACTGGCAGTACATCCAGTGGTAATGGCATAGTTTGCAGGAAATGAGAAAACATGCAGTAATCTCCATAGTCCATACATAGCAATTTAATAATTTATCATACTTCATCTCCTATAGATTATCTGTAATTTCCGTTTTTGAAACTTTTATTAAATCGGAACCATGAAAAAATGAGTAAGAATTACCTGGTTTATGCACAGTTACTCCAAATTCAAGCGAACAGGAACGAGTAACAACTCACTCCGTAGCACTTGGCAGATCCCGTGTGAAATCTCTAGTATTATCAAGGATGTGAAACTTGATCTTCATTTTTTCAATGAAGTGATAATTAAACAATGCTTTCGTGCAGCCAACAAGGTTGCTGACTTCATGGCTTCTGTTGGACATTCATGTCCAACTCTTACAAGGTGGGTTGAAGGCCGGTGGCTTCAACTTACCTTACTCATTCGAAAGGAACGAGTAACAAAGAAATCGTTTGTATTTTTAGAATCCGCATTTGTAAAAAGGTCAAAAATCATAGAGGCTAATCATTCGGAAAATTGTGCTTTATTTCTGTACTTAGAACAAGAGTTGGCGAAACCCATTACACATATCAATATCCATCAGAACTGTAATAAAAAACCGTAAGTAAAATCCATATAGAGTAGAAGAATGAACGGAAAATAGACCGGTTTGTATGATGATTTCGGAACCAGTATCAAGATGGGTAAAACAATGAAGAATGATTTATAAAAAATAGCAATTGCATTTAACTATATTAACCTTCTTATCATCTTGATCTTTGAGCGGGCGGAGGAGCATTCGCAGACCTCAATGCACGCGTAAAGTTTAAAACCGTATGCTCATCTTCCACGAGGGTTTACTAACTGAGAGAACACGGCACTCGTTGTAGCATCCTCACCATCATCATCAGTACAAGAATTAGCACAATCAACGATGCTAGTAGTACTGTTGTCAAATTGCTCAAATGACGATAATTGCAGACCTTGAATATGATTTGTACTGTTGTCATCGGGTTCAGTGGGCGCTAACGACGTCTCCTCCAACTGAAGGGCATACTCGAGATTCCATAACACGTCCCCCATTGACGGCCTATCAGCTCCATGGTCAGCCAAACACTTCTCAGCAGTCTCCCCGAACTTCTTCAGCGAGGCAGAATTAACCTTGTCTACAAGGTTTGAGTCCATAATACGATCCAACATGCCCTTCTTCTGCCACGTCATTGCCCATTCGGCAATATTGACTTGGTCTCGTGGCAGCACGGGGTTTAAAGCCGGTCGACAACAGAGAACCTCCATTAAAACCACCCCGAATGAGTATACATCAGACTTTTCGGTCAATTGTTGCCTTCTGAAGTATTCCGGGTCTAAGTATCCAAAACTCCCCTTTACAGCGGTGCTAACGTGGGTTTGATCTAGAGACGGCCCTGTCTTCGACAGCCCAAAATCGGCCACCTTAGCCACATAATTCTCGTCCAAGAGAATATTCGTGGTTTTAACATCCCGATGAATAATGCTCTGAGATGCACCTGTATGGAGATAATGGAGTCCCCTTGCAGCACCAATGCATATTTCAAGCCGCTGTTTCCACGACAGAGACGGGAGATCTGTCCCATAAAGATGGCTTCTGAGAGGTCCGTTAGCCATGTATTCATACACCAATATCATCTCAGATCGCTCATCACAATACCCAATGAGAGAGACAAGATGACGATGTCTTAGCTTAGATAACATCTCGATTTCAGTTCTGAATTCAGCTATACCTTGTTCTGACCTTGGATTCCCTCGCTTGACAGCGACTTTAGTCCCGTCTTCAAGTGTTCCCTTATAAACCCTACCGAACCCACCAACTCCAAGTAGCAAGCTTTCATCAAATTTGTTTGTAGCATCCATGATTTCCTGGAACGAGAAAAATCGGCCAAAATTGGTTGACGCGAGTGAAATACAGCTAGCCGTACCACTCTTTTGAGAATTTGTCGACATCTTTGTCATCGTCAGGGAATTTCCATACAAGGGCAACGGTAACCACGATTGCCCTTGTTGCGTAGTCTTTGATTTCCGACTCACAAAACAGCAACCAAATAGAAGTAGTACCAAAGTTGCAGCTACTCCACCTACGACTGATCCTACGATTATCAAGATACCTTTATTTCTCGATCCTGATTTATGAAGAAGATGTTCTACAGGAGAAACGCCGTCCAAGCTTCTAACATCATTACTAATCTTCATGATTTCCAACCCGTTCAAGATAGCTTGACCGATTTCAGCTTCAGCGTCTGGACCGACACTAACAGTCAACACACCGGAATCAGAAGAATTGGCAACGAAATCCCTGTAGAAAGGCACAGCTAGACCACCAGTGAAGCTTGACGGGTCTATACTTCCCCCGGATTCAGAATTAATATACAAGTTGAAAACAAGAAGGTTCAGTGATTTACTGACAATATCACAAAAATGAACCCTTAAAAAGTAGCTGAAATCGGGATCAACGTTGAAAACCCAAGTTATATTAAAGTTACTATCGGCCACGTTTGCCTCCCCCATAGTCTCGGCAGTGGCATACACCCAATTGGGTGCTACATTCGGACTAACAGTTGCCGAGTACTTGATAGTAGACGGAACAACAGAAACATTTGCAGCTGAACTATTCACATGCAGATACTGCACATCATTCAGCCAAATTCTACCCAGTGTATCATTTTGAGGGGTAATCAATGGCCCACCCATATTCAACCGGTAAACAGTCTCGAGGGCCCGCTCTGAAATCCCATCAAAAGGGGTTGATGGCAAAGCCAGAGCCTGGTCAGGGATCAATCCATCTGGGATCGAAACAACCTCAATTGCATTCACAAACGCGACTGAATCATTCGAAGGAATAAAGTTCAGGCTCAAAGAATCCAAATCTACATTGACTACAAACTCCTTCCACACATAAGAACCCTTGTAGCTCTTAAATGTGAAGTTACTGAGCAGCACAAAGTTTTCAGTAACGACAGTCAGAGAGGCCGATTTCAAATCATGGTCAGAATTAGCAATCGGGCAGAAATAAACCCGAATCCAATGCAAACCCTTTTGCTTAATTTCAAACTCATAAGAAGTCGTTTGGGTGAAAACGCGTGCAGATTGGTAAATCGGAAAGGGGGCACCAGAACTAGAAGCAACAAAAGAACCGGCCTCGTCACTCAGTTTAACTGAAGAATGCTTAGAATCAGGAACATAAGTCTGACCTTGGAAAACCACATCATGTGAAGAACCACAAGCAATCAAATAATGATCAGGTGGAGTATAACCAGCATTGGAGTTACAACACATATGCCCTAATACAATAATACCCACCATCAAAGTTGCCAACTTTACACTACTCCCCATCTTTACTACCCTCAAATCACCCAAAACAAAAACACAAAAACCGTCTCGTCCCCAATACCGATATTGGGGAGTTCAGATGTACACAGTCTTACCCTAAAACGCTAAATTGGTATAAACCCAAGTAGGCATGCAATTTATAGTCTCTTAGACATTTCCACAAACACAATTAGATCTAACTAGCACAACCAACTAACACAATGCCTTACAAATACAAGGTTAGTAATTAGTTAGTGATGACAATAACAACCCAAATTGGCAAAACAATGTAACAACAATACAAAACACAGATTACCCGTCCCCGTCCCAGTGCCTCAATAACTCCCGTAAATTGCGAGGTAAGGGGGAATCGGATATACAATGAAGTATATATTACCTCAAAATGGTATGAATGAGCTAAGAGGGTTGTATTACAAGAGAAGATAGAAAGCAAAAAAAACCAAGTGTGCCCAATTGAGTGGGCATCAATTGCAACATGAACTAATAACAACCAACTTAATTTAGCCAGTTTATTTTTGCCTTAACTATAGTGTACCACCTCTTTACAGCCTGTTGATTAGCCTGTCATTTTCAGAGTAAGAGGGAAAAATATACTGGACCCACATTCGGAAAAAAATATTTGAAATTAGACGGATAATGATACGACGCAACCAGTATAAGCTAAAAGTTTATTACGGGTATTTTAATTGATTTCGTAAAGGGTAGTATTGAGATTCAGTATTTTTGATGTTTGATTAGGGAAGTAGTTCTTAAATGTGTTTTTTTCGAAATTTTAATGCTTCGATAACGGTTGTTAACTTATTATAGGTCATCCAAGGTCTTGGATTCGAACCCTGAAAATATATATTGTTAAAATTACGAGGGAATTTATTGCCATTATAGTGATTTTATTCGGTTTGAATTCAGACTAAATCGGAATCCTATGATGCGAAAATAAGTACTAAGTACTAGGGTATGGAGTAGGGAAAATGGAGTGATAATTTGTTGCACCGTTTAGGGGTAGTTTTCTCAATTATAGAAGTAGTTAGTAAAAAGTAGCACATGCAACGTTTGTAAAGCTGGACTTGACTTTAGACACTTGACAATTATGATCTTGAATGTGCAAATTAGTGACTCACATTTGGTACAATTATAATTATGATTATGATTATCATAATTTATTGAGAAATAGGAACATATATCGAAGGTATTATCCCGCACTCTTCTTAGTTTTAGAACATATTTATATTTTTTTGTGCAAATGAATATTTTTTTGAGTTTATTACGTCAAACTTTATTTGTTTTTGAGCATATGTGTATTTTTTCTAAGTTTATAAAAATTTATAAGTTAGATTTTAATATTTTTTCGTTAAAACTAAAATATAACTAAGTTTATATGTAATGTTTTTGAGTTTTATTGTATGTTTTTGAGCTTAATATTTTAACAACTTAACTCAAAAATTTTATACCAATACTCATAATTTTTAAAACAAAGCTCAAAAACATTATTATAAATGCTCAAAAAATATAAAGTTGGTGGTAGTACATCGGATGTATGATCTTCCTACTGTAATTTATTAGTCTTTACTTCTCCTGTTTCGATTAATAGTTGTCTTTTGATTTTGGCACAAAAATCGAGGAAGAATGTTGGATCAATTATAAGCCGACCAGTGGATCAATTTGACTATAAAAGTTCAAATTGTTCATCAAATATAATACTAAAATAGAAAGGACAGCAATTGGCTGAGACATCCAACATGAAATAAGACAGCAAACGACCGAAATAGGGGGAGTATAAGAAAATATATCAATTTACATATGTAATTATCATTTGATTGAATCGTTTTAAACTGCTAAATAAACTAGGCGTTATGACATATTTATAAAAAAAATTCATAAAATATCTCGTTCAGAAACTTGCTCAAGAAAATTTGTACATTTGAAAATGCCGTGAACATTTTTTTCTAAAAACATTATATTGTCTTTAAAAAACTCGTGAATAGAGTTTAAATGACATGCACACATGGAGAGTAAACCACGCGTTTATATTCAATTATACAAGTTCTCAATTTTCGCGTGCAATTATGTTACAATGTCCCTACTGTAGTACTCCCTCCGTCTCAACGGATTCTTTACATTTACTTTTTGACACTATTCACAAGTCAAGATAATCTATAATATTTTTGACAATCTATAAGAAAAAACAGAGTCATGTGGGATTTTGTTTGATTCGTCTTTGCGAGTACATTAAGAATATCAATTTTTTATAATTTTTATAAATGCAAAATGAAAGATATTGATGGTGTAATATATTCATAATGGTCCTTTTAATGAATATTGATTGCACCACAATAGGTCAATAGTTATAACATTTCATTGATCGAACTACTATTAATCCTTCATCCCGAAAATAAAATGTGTACAATAATACTTGTGTGTTTGAACAAAGTTTCAAAGTTGAATTATACTCCTACTGAAGAATACTTGACAATAATTGTCAAAATCGTTGATTAATTACACTCGGTTTACATTATACATTTCTCCGTAAATCCAACAAAATTCCAAATCGATAAACACGGACAATAGTTTTCAAGATATGACTATAATGTAGACAAACCAAATTATTTTTAATTTTAATTTTTATTTTAATATTAATAAGTAGTAATAATAATAATAATAATAATAATAATAATAATAAATAATAGTTTACAGATCATCACGTATGCTCGCGAATTTTTGCTCAGTGCACACCAAAGTTAGCGGTTGCAGGTTCCCACGTCATTTTAAATAATAATAATAATAATAATAATAATTAATTGGATATAGGTTGATGGAGATTTTGCTGGCTATGCTAAATTGCTAAATTTGGGCTGTTGGGCCGTGGGGCCCAATATACGCGGCATTTTTATTTAGAGAATTAGTTGAATGACGGCGTTAGTTAACGGCAAATGAGTCAATTAGGGATGATTTGGTGGCGTCAGTGTAATTAACTAATTATTCAGTTAGGATTAACGGTAAACTGTAAATGGGCGTTAAAAATGACGTTAAGAATGTCCAGCGAAATTTGGAAGTTTCTTACAAATCGCCGCATTTTCGCACATGGCTAGGGACACACGTCATTATCAATCTTCTTCTTTTCACTAAGACCATCTCCAACCATACTCAATACTACTCCTCATCTCACCCTCTCTAATCACTTCTTACTCCTCCACCTCATTATTCCTCAACTTTTCAATTTACAATCAAAATATTCCTCCAACAATAATTTACACTTATTCATCATTACTCTCTTTCATCATTTATCTCTCTTACTTTAACATACCCCACACATTTTTTACAACAAACAATTATTTTTGTAATTTGTTCGGGTTTTCAACTCGATAATTATTCGATTTCGATTTTTTTCCAAGACAATTTCAAAAACCAAAAAGACACAATATTTAAAACATGTAATTAATTTTAATTTTATTCACGAATCTTAAACGTCCGTTAGAAAACGATATCTAATAGAGTAAATAAAATCTGAAAAAGAAAAGAAAAAATATGTCAAAATATGTCAAGTATTACTACCTATTTATAATGAAAAAAAAATAAAAACTATGGTGTAATTATTTTTCAAAAAAAAAAAAATTATATTTCAATTATTAATGAAAATAAAATTTATACAAACAAAATAATACTAAAAAAATCCATGCTCCAAAATTTGATGATGTGAAATGACATCATCATAATTAAAAAAATCAAATTTAAAACATCCCTTTCCTCTCACGCACAGCGTTTTGTTCCGCTATTTCTCGCTGTGTGCTTTCTTCCTCAACTTTCAGCATATGCATACTCATTGTTGGAGAACATTTTTTTCTCTTCCTCAATTTTTCAATTAGTCTTATCCTCATGGATGGAGATGGTCTAATAAGCAAGGAATTATAGACAGTTTTATGATAATATACGGAGTATAAATTAAAAACGAAAAATAAAAAAGGGCGTATTAAAATAAATAGAGGATCAGTATTCACCTAAAAAGTTATGTGGTTGAAACCCCGAGAGTGGTAATAATTCGTCATTAAAGTGGTTTTATAAAATAAGATGTTTTTAAATTATACAAACTCTCATTTGTGATGATCAAATTCGCTGCAAATTTACGATAGGTCATATATTTTTTATGTGGATAGATAAGACAACCACGAAATACATAGAAAGTAATAATCTATCTTATCTATCTTCATAAATAATACTTAACCTCACACAAATTTATAAACAAATATGTTCGTCAGATAAAACACTTAGGCTCGGTTAAGTTCAGCCCACATTATTATTATTATTATATTTTTTTTGTTATTGTTATTGTTATTATTATTATTTTTTTAAATCCGCGAATTTTTATCCATCAAACAAAACTTTTATTATTATTATTATTATTATTATTATTATTATTATTATTTAGTTAGTTAGTTCAATTTAATTAAATTTCATTCACTTCTATTAATTTCAACTTCATTCAGTTCAGCTCAGCTCGATTAAATTCAATTCAGTTTAGTTCAGCTCAGTTCAATTCAGTTTTATTTAACTCGATTCCGTTCAATTGAGTTTAATTCTGCTTCATTCAATTTAGTTGAGTTCAACTTAAAAAAAAAATCAGAAACAACGTAACCTTGTTGCTTAAATTAGTGATCATGAAGGTAAGACTCATGGTAATAAGTCCAATTTTGACGAAAGGTGGCATATATTATTTCCACTAAACAAAATTCCAGGTCCAGGGGATATGTTCTTTTGGTTGACTAAATAACATTTAATTAACTTGTCTTTTCAATTACTAACCTACTTCCTACCCTAGTGTAAATTACTCAGGAAAACAAAAAAAAAACTAAATTTAAAAGGACATTTTTTTTTTAAAACCAATATATACATTTTAGTATTAACAAAAATTCTTGTTTTAGATGATCTTATTTTCAGACTGTATTCACAATCGATTTAAATAATGTTAAAATGACGAGGGAATTGTAAAATGTCTAAAATTAAAATCATCTGAAACAAGAGTGGTTGTAATATTAAAATAGGTCAAACAAATACTATGTGATTTCATCTCTACTATCACTACTATGTGGTAGGAGTAGTAAACTAGTAATTGGGGTCTTTTTAGGATTAAGGGGTCGTTTGGTTCAGCATGGGAAGATAAAATTCTAGGGAAGATAAAATTCGTATGAACTTAAAAATCACGTGAATTAGATAAATGTTGTTTGGTTGAATGTACGAATTTCAATTTATGCGGGAACTTCCAATTACCTAGGGGGCTAGGTAATTGACTTCCTACATAATGTAGGAATTAGAACTTCCTATGGGAGTTATAATTCCCATGAATTGGGCAACCAAAAAAGAATCAATTTCCCCACTTCCCATGATTTTCCAATTCACGTGATTTTAAAAGCCAACCAAACAACCCCTAAAAGTGTACAAAAAAATTGTCGATTATAAGTTAGAAGACCATTCCCAAGCAAGGTCATGAGGAAGGGGATGAGTCTCATGACCTTGTTTGGTCATGATTAATGAGTTAATTAAGATAATTAATTAGTAATTATGTTTGCTAATTTGTGATCATATGACCAACCAAGGTCAAATTGTGATCATTGATGAACAATATTGACCATTTTGTGACCACTTAAGTGGACAATTGTGATTGGTTGATAGATAAAAAATAATAAAATAATTGGTAAGAGAGAGGTTTTGGCAGGGTAAAAATGTGATAAATGATTGAAAATGTTGGAAAGTGAACAAAATGATGACTGGATTGATAACCGAGGTCGTGACCTTTTGTTTGGAAAGATGAAAGCATGTCAAGATAAATAAGGTGAGATTAAGAATAAAATCGGGTCGCGACCTAATTATCGCGACCACTGCTCAGTGATAGTCGAAGTAAAATATAAAAGTCGTTTGCAAATCACGAGAAAAAAGTGGTTGGTTAATGAAGTTGAAAATTAAAAGTTTAGTAAGAACGTAGGACTTAATTAGGAGAAAAGGACACACCGTCATTCACGTTAGCCCTGTGAATTAGTCATTGAGTCGTGATTCAATTATTATTGCATGGATATTTCGAGTAAACACCCTAATATTATTATTGCTAATAATCATATGTTTCAAGTCAAACATACGCGTAGTTTATACAAATTCTCATTAAAAAACGGATATTATTTATGACAGACTAAAGACGAGTGGGTGAAATTATCCTTGAGGTGCTTCATTATTCCCTCCTAGCGCTCTCACTTGCCTTATTATAAGAGATTACCTGTTTTTAACTTGTGACGGATGATGTCCCTGACAGTCAATACAACTTGATGTTATATATGATTAATTGATAGAAATAGTCCGAACTATGAGTGAGCCTCAAAATACTCTAAGCTTTATTTTAACTACCAATATAACCAATTAGTGCCCTCATTTGCTTTGAAAGAATTTGTCATTTTCTTAACTTATTATAGCATGTTTTAATTGTGTGATTAGGTGAATATATTAACAGATAAATAAAAAGGGAAAGACGGGTTAAATAAGGGTTATAAATTTCACTTATTTAACCGTTAGCAGGACATATATTATATTAAAAGTGACAACATTACTTGGTTACATTCGTAATTAAAATAGAGTTTGAAATATTTTAAGCAGAAGATCTATAGTTCAAAGTATTCTTATCCATTAATCCTAGGATAATTTGTGAAAAACTACCTTATATTTATGCCCATTTGTGAACAACTACCTTACTTTTTTTTTTGGTTAAAAACTACCTTTCATTTATATTTTTTGTTAAAAACTACCTAAAAAAAAGTTTTGAGACCAATTTCTATTTATTATTGGCTTCACACGTGTGAGTTCTCTAAATTTTCATTCTTATTTTGTCGTTAAACTTGATATCCAAGCATATCCTTTTTATCAAAAGTTCTAAACGAAATGGAATTCTTGCCATTAGCTTCGGAATAATTGCTCCGGATGATGAACATGGGCTAAATGGTATGAAATCTATGCTATTAGTGAAAATTATTCCACCTATTCATTGATAGCATAGAGTTCATACCATTTAGCCATGTTCATCCTCCGGATCAATTATTCCACGTGCTTAAAGAAAGAAATTGAAGCTAATGATAAGAATTTCATTTCATTTAGAACTTTAGATAAGAAGGATAAGCTTAAATATCAAGTTTAACGACAAAATAAGAATGAAAATTTAGATAACTCACACGTGTGAAACCAATAATAAATAGAAATTGGCCTCAAAACTTTTTTTAGGTAGTTTTTAACAAAAAAATTAAAATAAAAGGTAGTTTTTAACCAAAAAAAAAAAAGTAAGGTAGTTGTTCACAAATGGGCATAAATGTAAGGTAGTTTCTCACAAATAATCCTTAATCCTATTATATATAGTCTCTTTATTTACGTGTTTGGATTTTTCGTTTCATTTTATAATTAGTTTAATTAGTTTCGATACAACCACACAATGACACAAATACAATGTAAATAAGTCGGAATAATCGAAAGTCTAATACAAAAAGTTTGTTCCTATTCGTATTCAGTAACTCTTGTGTGAGACCGTCTCACGCGTACAACGGGTTTATTTATTTGTATTAAATGAGAAATTTATTATAAAAACAAACCGTCTCATGGTGTGAGACCGTTTATTGTAAAATTTGTGAGTCGTATTATATGTTGCTTTCTAACATACGACATAGACTCCCGATAATTAAGCATGTTTGTGTGGAAGAAAAACGTGTCATGTAGCACATTATATGTTTGGTAGTTAGAAGTCTTAGAAGTTAGAACAAGTAATTAAGGCATCTAGAATCGTTCGAAATAAAGTTTATACCATAACAACATTTTGGTACTCATTGTCTTTTATTCTTACTATGATATTCTTATCGATACTTTAATAAGTCGCTTCACAAACGACTTAGATTTACACGGTTTTTGGTATTTCAGGATCACGGATAAAAAAATAATGTTTGTAAATCATACGCGATTTTTCGGATTAGCTAGAATAGCTACAATTTGTTTGAGATAAACTAGTTTCAGACAAAAATTAAGTACTCCTTAAAAATAGATAATGAAGTAACTTATTATTTAGGGCTGAAATCGAATACGCTAACTCGTGAAGCAACCCCAAACACGAAAAGAAACATGACCCGGTACGACCCCACAAAGGGCTCAAATTTATGTTTTTAATGCACTGTTTTCGGGATTTCAGGACTCTGAAATAAAAAATATTCGTAAATCATATAGATGGACCATCGTCACATAAAGCAGCAACACAAATTTTGATGAAGGAAGAAAAAATTCAAACGTAGACGAAAAAGTAATAGTTTAAGGTAAACTTTGAATTTTTTTTATCTAGATGAGGGATGGAGCACTCGTACTAGCCCCCTTAATCTCGAGTAGGTCTCTTAAGAGACGGTTTCTCAATAATTTATTAAAATACTATTTTACAATTTTAGGAAAAAGTGCTACTAAATGTAATAAAATTGGTGTAAAATATCATGATTAAAGCTAAAAATGGATTCATTTATTTTGTAAATATGTACAAAATTATTATATGACGATCAACAAAAAAATAGTGACCGAGATACAAATAAAATGGTACAAAACATAAGTCTCTCAATAACTTATTGAACAATAGTCTCTCCCAAGTTTTAGTGCTAACTAATATGTTTCAACTTTCAAGTTTGTGACGGCTAAAATATCAATCATAAGTCATATAAGTATATATAACAAAAAGTATAATGCACAGGGAATCAGATACGACTTGTTCATATCCTTTGATGAGAATTTTATTTAACCCGTTACCAGCTTGTAATGAATATCGACCGTGATAAATAAGAATCTGGGTAAAACAAAACTATACAAATTTGTATAAAACACAATAGGCTTTGGTAATTTTTTTCCATTTTTTTTTTGATAGGGTGACGAAATGATCTTGGATAAGACCAACCTATCTCATCCTTTCGAATGAGTAAGGTAAGTTGAAGCCACCGGCTTTCAACCCACCTCGAAAGAGTTGGACATGAATGCTCAACAGAAGCCATGAAGTCAACAACCTCGTTGGATTCACGAAAACAATGTTTAATTATTACTTCATTGAAAAAATAAAAATCAAGTTTCACGTCCTTGATAAGCTTTGGTATTTTGGTTAAAGAGTATTGTCCCATACTCCCCTAATATGTTTTTCTTTGCTGAGTATAGACAGACTATCGAGTGATTGAGTAGATTGGGCCCTATAACATTTCAACTCCATTCAGACAAACAAGCTTATACGACGTTGGCCCATATATGTCTAATTGCCTACTTATAGAGTACTTTTTTATCGTATCAACTAGTTATAATCTCCGTGAAATTTAGGTGACTGAAGATCTGCAAAATTGCAAGTATTACTTTGTTAGAGACTTAGAGGGAGTGATATAATAAGAACTTCTTTTTTTCTGTGTAAATTGGGGTGTGGATCACCGTGTTTAATTCTTTTATCACGGATGTTCTAACGATCAGGTGAATGGTCGACCATAGTTTGCTTTTATTTTTTTTCTGATGGGTAAGGATTAAATCCCTAAAGTCACGGCCGCTAACAAAAGAGGTAGATAATTTGACAAGCTAGATCGACCTAACCAGTCACGCACATTGAGCCGGACTTTTGTAGCCTACCTGGCCCACCACCCGACACATCTAGTCTGCACGGGTCAAGCGTGTTGAGTGTTGACCTTGTGGCCATATGGCTAGATAGGCCTGGCACTCTTGCCCACTTGAGTCGCATTAGCGTGACACCAACGGGCCATGCTCGATCCCAAATTTTCTAGCTCGCTTGGCATAACCGGCCAAACCGGGCACTAACAATTCAAAGTGTCGTGTCTGAGCCCCTTACAATTGATCAAGCCCATAATAGCCAGACCCGATGTCATCCTTAACTAAAATTATATAACGAGACTGATAAATAATACTCTGTATATGTTATATACATTTGTCCTTGCATTCTTATATAAATATCTGATATGGAGGAGTACAAAATATTAATTATTATCTTATTTAAAAAAAATATATAAATAATTATTAACTAGGATAAAGGGAGTACTAATATTTATATTTTATGATTGCAATACCGTATATTTATACGTTCGATTATTCGACAACTAGTAGTGGGCTTTGTCATACCCGGCCCACTCTGATTTGGGTTTAGTATTTGCTCCAAAGTTCATCACTCCTTGGCCGACCTAGGTAATTCTTAAACTTATGAAAACCCAAATTTATACTCGAACTATCCCTTTCGTCCTATTCTTTTGTTTCCCTTTGCAAATAACAGAAACGATAAATAGTGATCGTGACGTAAAATCTAATACAATTAAAGTATTAAATGAACAACATCTGCTAATTTTTTTCAATGTCTAAGCAACTTACAGAGCCAGAAACTAAACTAACTTCTAAATTCCAAATAAATGATTAAGAAGTAGGAAGTAAATCTGTTAAAGTATTAAGGAAACAACATATGGCAATTTTTTCAATGTTTAAGCAAATTATATCACCGAAAATTAAACTATATTAAACTAACTTCTAAATTTTTAATCACTTTACAAATTAAAATACATTATCTAATCCATTAAACTTATTAATATGTTGTAGAATTTGAAAAAAAATGAAAATAATGAGCTACATTCTATAATGAATACCAAACCACCATCAAGTCAATAGATAATAGACCCAACAACAAAATAAATAATTAAATTACAAATAATATTTCCTACTTTTGATCCAATTCATTGTATATATCAAATTCCCGCTCATATATTTAGTTAAATACAGTAAATTGGACCGAACTAATAAAAAGATAAATAAATAAATAAATAAAAAGAGAGCACCAACCTACCATCAAGTCAATAGATAATAGACCCAACAACAAATAAAATGAATAATTAAATTAAAAATAATATTTCCTACTTTTAATCCAATTCATTGTATATATCAAATTCTCGCTCATATATTTAGTTAAATACAGTAAATTGGACCGAACTGATAAAAAAGATAAATAAATAAATAAATAAATAGAATACTCGGTAAATAGCTACATAAATAACCCTAATAAATAAAAAAGAAAATAATTAGCCATAAGATTTAAGAATAACACCACAAAAAGTGCAAATAATAGCTTTCCAATACTTGAAATAAAAAGGAATGAAACAACATCTAGTTTCCGTTTGCATATCGGCGACACGAGCGCCACCGCCACACCGTGAACATAAGCTTGCCACCGGTCTATGGCTTCGAATCCTTCTCTTTTGGTCTAGTATGAAACAAATGGACACCATTTTTTTTTCTTCTTTTTATTTCTATTTTAAGAAATATAAAGTTTGATGAATTTTTATTGTTTTTATTATTAATATTGAGAACGTACAATTTTGTTATAGGTTTGTTGCTTTCGTTTATATGCGTTGGTTCGTGTTCATTTATAGAAGGAGTTATTACGATTTAACGAGGGTTGTACACTATTTGTATTATAGTAGACTGTAAGAGAATAGTAATTGAGAACTTATCATTTTCTTTGCACTCATTATTCACATTTTTGTAACTCGGTTGATGTACTCCCATCGTTTCAGTGATATGTTCAGAGTATGTATTGTATATAGACTTATTTTATTTTTCCCTCGTTGAAAAAAAAAGTGTAAATATATTACCGGCACTCTAAACATCACCAAATCTTGATAGTCAAGTCTACACTACATGTCACATTGTCACCGTCTGTGTCTGGTCAAGTGAGTGTTTTCATATGCTCCTAGTCTGGTCGTGCATGTCCATGTTCCCCTTTTGGTATTGTGCTACAATTGCATATATATCGAACTCATCTGCTTCTCTAATATATCCTGGATTGGGTTTGTCATTTATTAGTTAGAAGTCCTAGAACACAACGGTCTCTGACATCAAAATTAATAGATCTGTAACACCCAACCCGATAAGCTAGGGTGCACCTAATAAAGCGTTCGATCTAGTAAACTAATGGACTCTAGCGTCGACAAATAAGCCTTTAATTTCATCCATTTCTCCCTAGACCAGGCTTCCTCGAGGATTCTACCTCAAACTAGGAGTTCAATGCATGAGAGTGTGTTTCACCTTCAAATTTTAACTTGATGCTTTACAAATGTACTACCATTGACTTGAAATTTGCAAACAATCTGCCAAGTCGAACTCACGCGACCGTGACTCGGGAATGCTATCGGTCGTTCTGCAACTCTCCCAACTCCACCATTTGTACTTTCTAACAAGGCGTAGGTCAAAGTTTTTTCTTGTGCTCTGATACCACCCGTATCCGTAGAAGCATTGATACTTTTTGTTGGGTCTCTCTGTAGCTTTGGTGTCCACTGTCCATAATAATACGATAGTAAGCGCTTTGATCCAAGCCTTCAAGAATTTGCTCTTGGATTCTTTCCATAAGACCCAGACTATTATATTTGGTCACATATAGATCTTTCATGTTTACACCACCAGTATATAATAACCAGATCAGAGTTTGCACCCTAACAATTATCATTCACATCAAACCAAAGATTATCATCTTAACTCAATTATATATTTTATTACACGTATTATTTTACTCCATATAAACTTAATTATTTGAAGACTTATTTAGGTCAAAATTATTAAAGTTTAACCCCAAAATTTTCCAAAAAAATTACTCATGGAGTATTATTTTTCCTCCAAAATTTAATCAAGCATTAATATTACCAACAACACTCATCAATGTACCCTATAAAGGTGTACTGAATTTATGGCTAGGTACTTAAGTCACATGGGAAAAAAACAAGCTTAGAGCTTGCAAAAATGTAGATTGTAGACCCAAATGACGTTAGTGTAGTTGTAACTGAGTTAAACCTTTAAACTTGCAGAAATGCAGGAATTGAGAGACCACTCGACTACTGCAACCCCGAAAAGATGACTTATATGGTCCATGTAGTGGTGCAGGAATACATGGACCCTAGGAGATTCAACCCCGTCATAAAAAAAACAAGCTTGGAAGATATTATAGATGCAAATTTATAAAATGCATAATCTTAAATTTTAGGGATACTACGTGAATTATATTTTATACTATCAATTTTTTTTCAACCGAGTTTAATAAACTATAAGAACCGAGTTTAAGAAACTTAACTTAAGACTTTTTTTGTAAAACCCCTCGCGAAAGCGGAAATATAAACACATAAAAGTTCCAAAAATGCAGCGGAATTAAAACTTTTAAAAGAAACAACATGCGAGAAGTATTAAACTGAAAACTGGAAACAGAACTGATATAAACAACAATAGATAAGTAGCAGTTCTAAGTATCAAACCGAAAGATAAATACAAACCTGGGATGGAACATCCCTACAGGCACCAAAACAAAAGTATCAAACTACGAGTCCAGCTAAACGATATAAGGTAAGTCATATGATGACAGCAGGATCATCACTCGCTAGCCCTCTCGTGAACCCATCTCCAACCAGCATGTACCTACATACATGAAAACATGTACGCCACAATCAGTGGGGAGTGACTAGAGTTCTCCTAGCCACCTTTTGTGACAACACGTAACACATAAACAATACAGAATACTCCAACATATAACAACATGTGAAGCATAAACATCTCATCATCTGATCTCTTACTATCATGCGATTACAATGCACAGCTCTCAACCAACTTCATAAACAATTAGGAAGGATAGCCGGTTTCCCTACTGGTTACCCAGTCGGGGGGTCTTTCAATCCAACTATTTATGAAACCGAACTAAGAGTCATCCAATGCCTTGGATGATTTAACCACAAATTAAATAAACATCAATAGCTCATCATGCATATCTGACACTGTACCATCATCTAGGCAAGCAGATAAAACATCCATAACATTAGCAACGGGTCCAGAGGTGAACTTAACACATATCCCGTTACTACACTATGTCGGGTCCATAGGTGAACTTAACACATATCCCAACATCCAATCAAGTAAAGGGTCCAGAGGTGAACCTAACACATATCCCTAAACTTACAAACATGAAAAGGGTCCAGAGGTGAACTTAACACATATCCCTAATCATACAAAAGCAAAGGGTCCAGAGGTGAGCTTAACACATATCCCAATGCTACAAACATGTATTGGGTCCAGAGGTGAGCTTAACACATATCCCAATACGCAGTCACCGCACAACGGGTCCAGAGGTGAGCTTAACACATATCCCGTGTACGACAACCGATCACGTGTCAGGTCCAGAGGTGAGCTTAACACATATCCTGACACGCCCAAGCAAAACACGTAACGGGTCCAGAGGTGAGCTTAACACATATCCCGTCACGCGACATATAAACACGTAGTGGGTCCAGAGGTGAGCTTAACACATATCCCACCACGTGACAACCAGTGTAACCACTAACATCCAAAGGTAGAAACTAACCTATAGTTCTAACTTCTTAAACTTCTATTCAACACTTAATTGATCCCGGGAACTAAGACGAGGGAGAGCCGGTTTCCCTTTCGGTTACCCGACCGGGGGGTCTCTATCCTCACTCCATTCCCGAACCCAATATAATGTTGCTCGTACACCGGGGACCTCAAATATACATCACCGGGGACCTCAAATATACACGCGAAAACGACACAAAACGGCCTTCAGGGATCCCTAGCCGGTCGGCAGGCAGCCGGTCGGCCGGCTGGTGATCCTTCAGCCTACACTTCTTTTGAAAACAACGAAATCAACACAAAGGACCCCCAGCCGGTCGGCAGGCAGCCGGTCGGCCGGCTGGGAATCCAACCTAGCCTTCGCAAAACTCAAAACCATCCCCACATGCACTCCCAGCCGGCTGGCAGGCGGCCGGTCTGCCGGCTGGGCTCCCTTTCTTCCTAGGTTTTTCGCAAAACAACCCTAGACAAAATTGACTACCAGCCGGTCGGCAGGCAGCCGGTCGGCCGGCTGGCAGTCCAAGGCCAATATTCCAAAAATTACGAAAAATACACATATGCTCTCCCAGCCGGTCGACCGGCGGCCGGTCGGTCGACCGGCTCAGAGAGCCTGATCGTAAAATCGCAAAATCGAAACATATGGAAAACTTCATAAATCGACCTACAAACTTCAAAATTGTTACACATGATGTTTACCCAACATTACCAATCATCAATTACATCCTATCTAGCAGCAAACAAGTCCCATAACAATCCTCAAACGAATTTAACAAGTATCCGTCGCAATTTATGAAAAACTGAAAATGAGCCTAAGAACACATAACAACATCTTAGAACATGAATTCTTCACATATTAAACATCCTAAACATGTTACTATGTCCTTTGAACAATAAACATCAACAAAACAGAAACTAACACAAGAATCACAACAAAAGTGCTAATATACACATAAAGGCCGAGTTATCTCATTATCGTCACCATTCAAGTTTTTCCGGCTAAAGATCCTCCTCAACCAAGTAGCTATCGACCTCCGGATCGTCTAAGCCCACTCCTACAAACAAAGAAAACGGAATTTAGGACAGAAACGATCCATTACCAAAATGGACAGATTTTTCGAAGTGAAAGAAATGGAAAACTAAAGTGATAGATGGCTTGGAAATCGAATGAGGATTCCAAAAATGTTATTGTTACCTCAAATCGATGAACGGATGATGAAGAATTCCTCAAAAAGAGATGAATAAAATGGAGGTTTTGGGAGGATTATTTTTACAGTGAAATGTTTGAAGGAAATGCAATTGTGTCGATGGAAGGGGTTTATGGGGGTTTTATGGACTGTCCTTTCCGAGTCAATTAAACGGGTCGGACATTTGAACGGATATTTAAGATACGGGAACTTAACCTTGCCAAGTTTGTATTCGTCTTAAGGACTTGAGGTTCTTAAGACGGATCTTACTTATTAAATTAAAGTCTTTCGAAATAAATTATTAAAATATTATTTTATTACATAAAAATAATTTAAAATGTTTAAATTAGATTTTACGAAAATACGGGATGTTACATTTTTTGTGTTTAAAGGAAACCACGGGGTAAATTTAATATTAACAGGATTTGAACCTAGTTTTTTAATTCCTACTCTTATAAATTTCATCCCTCCACTCAATTTTATAGCTATTCTATATCGTAAATTGTAATTTTGTCTGAATTTAAGACTTTTTTTGTGTTTAAAGGAAATCACGAGGTACATTTAATGTTAATAGGATTTGAACTTATTTTTTATCCCTCCTCTCAATTTTATACGTATTATATATCGTAATTGTAATATCAATTTTATCATTTTAATATTGCGAATTCAGTTCAGTTAATAATTTAATATAGTCTTAAATATCGATCGATTCATTTTTGTCTAATATCTTTTTCGAAAATTATAAGCACAACTTAAACGGGTGATAGACCATTACCTATATAATAGTATTGGTACGTGTCATTTTTAGTTGGCTCATTTAATTCCTACTACGTAGTAGTTTTAAGTCAATCGATCAAGATTCAAGAGTACACGATCATGCATAACGTTGTCTTACTAACGAAGGAATTATGAATAACGTCACTTTCTTCTCTTCAATATGCCTACCCTATCAATCGACTGTAAATCTTACTTAAAACGGGCGTATTTGTCTTCAAATTAAAACAGAATTAATATACACCTATTTATATGATAGAGTTTAGAGAATTATTACGGGAGAAACCGTGTTAGTAAATCTAGGGTTTAGTAATGATGATATAGCTACGTCACGACGGTTGTCTCTAGGGTTTTGGTAATACTTAGGTTTCTCACGGTTGTCTCTAGGGTTTTGGTAATACGTAGATTTCGCGTAAGGTATTACAAATACCCTTTATTTTATTTTATCAAATCGATCAATAATACAATTTACTCTTTGACAATCTTAACAAGGTATCATAACCTCTTTCTCGATAAATATAAAAAAATCGTTTCTGCTTTCTTACCGGTGGACAAAAATATGTAGTGATGTTCGCCAACGGGATTTCTACACTGATCTAATTGTGAGATTAGTTTAATGTTAATTTTCATTCAAACAAAAAAATTGAATTAGGAAGATTGGAATATTCTTTATTTAATTAACGGGATAAATATGTAGAAAATGATACTGGTTAAGATGATTCTATTCAATGTGAAGAAACGTATAAGTACATGAGAGGTAGTAGCAGTAGACTAGGAAACTAAAGATACAAAAGGATATCCTACTCTAAATACAAGATATACAAAGACCAAAGAATATTACAAAAATGTAAAAGATAATACTAAAAACTGAAAGATTATATACTATCTTTAATATGCTCCCGCAAGTCGGACAATCCAAAGGAGAGACCGATCTTGATTAAGATAGGCTGTAAGCGTGCGCGAGAGAGCGGTTTCGTTAGAGCATCTGCTAACTGATCATCGGCAGAAATATGTTGGACCCGTAGTAATCCTTTAGTAACCTGTTCACGCACAAAATGAAAGGCAATCGCGACATGCTTCATTCGAGAATGGAATACGGGGTTTGTAGAGTATTGAGTAGCACCGAGATTGTCGCAATAAATGACGGGGGGGGATTGAATATGAAAATCAAGTTCAGTAAGTAAAGACCGAACCCACATCATTTCCGTAGTTGTATCGGCTACGGCACGGAACTCGGCCTCGGTTGTGGAGCAGGCTAGTGTCCGTTGTTTTCGGGAAGTCCATGAAATGGGATTGCGACCCAAGTGTACAATGTATCCCGTGGTGGAAATGTAGTCATCCGTGTCTCGGGCCCAATTCGCATCGCAATAAGAATGTAAAGATAATGGTGTTTCACGATGTAATTGGATTCCAACTGTAATGGTGCCTTTTAAATATCGGAGTAACCGTTTAAGTGCTTGCCAATGGGATTCACAAGGTGCTTGTAAGAACTGAGCTAGCTTGTTGACGCTATACGCAATATCGGGACGGGTAAGGGATAGGTATTGGAGACTTCCGACAAGAGTGCGATAGTCGGTGTGATTGGTAATGGGTGGGCCTGAGTCTCGGGTGAGGGGTGGGTACGGGCTCATGGGTGTGGTGGTGGGTTTGCATTCGAGCATGTTCGAGCGGGTCAAAATGTCGTGGATATATTTGGTTTGAGTAAGCTTGAGACCAAGGGTATTGGGTGTAACTTCGACACCAAGGAAATAGGATGGAAAACCGAGGTCTTTGAGGGAAAAGCGGTGGGCAAAGGACGTGAAAAACGTAGTAAGAGAGGAGGAGGGGGGACCTACGACAATGATGTCGTCAACGTAGACAAGGAGATAAATATGGGTCGAGTTTTTATGGTATAAAAAGAGAGACGGGTCGGATAGAGATTGTGTAAAGCCAAAAGAGAGAAGGTAGGTTGTGAGTTCATTATACCAAGCTCTAGGGGCTTGCTTGAGACCATAGATAGCCTTGGATAGTTTACACACATGGGTTGGGTGGGTCGAATTTTTGAAGCCTGGTGGTTGTGACATAAAGACAGTTTCAGTTAACGTACCTTGGAGAAACGCGTTGTTGATGTCGAGTTGCTTGATGGACCAGCCACGAGAGAGTGCTAAAGACAGGATGAGCCTAACTGTGACGGGTTTGACAACCGGACTGAAAGTTTCGGAGTAGTCAACTCCGGGACGCTGATGAAAACCTTTAGCGACAAGACGGGCTTTGTATTTATTGATGGAATTATCAGGCTTATATTTGATACGGAAAACCCACTTGCAACCTACAATATTTTGAGACGGAGCAGAGGGTACGAGAGTCCATGTGCCATTGTTAATTAAGGCAGAGTGTTCGGCTTCCATGGCCTCTCGCCATTTGGGTTGGGATAGAGCATCTTTGAGAGTGACAGGGGAAGAGGTGGGTGTAAGCGTGACGAGCTTTGCATATTTGGGATTGGGGCAGCGGATATTATTACGGAGGCGAGTAGTGGGGCCTGGTCGTGGTTCGGGTTCAGCATTAGGAGGGTGTAAGGAAATGGTAGGAGAGGAGGTAACAGCCTGGGAGGATTGGGTACTGGTTTCAGGAATTACAAGAGTAGTATTGGAGGTAGGGGGGGCCTGATTTGGGGGTATTGCAGGGGGTGTTGGGGGGTTATCATGCTGAGACGTAGGGGCAGGGGAATTGGGAAGGATAATGTTGAGAGCAAGGGTGCACCATTCGTCGGGTGTGTAAGTAGGTTCGGGGTCAGGGGCTGTGGAATTTGCTAGTTTGAGATAAGGAAAAGTATGTTCAATAAATTGGACATGACGGGAGGTGTAGAGACGGTTAGAGGTGATGTCAAGACAGTAGTATGCACTTTGAGTAGAAGAGTAGCCAACAAAGATGCAAGGGACAGATTTGGGGTCGAGTTTGTGGTTGGTGTAAGGGCGTAACCAAGGGTAGCAGAGGCACCCAAAATTACGAAGCTTGGCATAGTTGGGTACGGTGCCAAATAATTTTGTATAGGGGGCAATGTGTTGAAGAGTGGGGGTGGGCATTCTGTTGATGAGGTATACGGCAGTGACAAAAGCATAGGACCAGTAAGTAAGAGGGAGAGAGGCATAGGTCAGGAGGGATAGGCCAATTTCGACTATATGACGGTGTCTTCGCTCGGCTATTCCATTATGCTCAGGGGTGTGGGGCGGGGAGGTGAGGTGTGTAATACCATCAGCGGTAATGGTGGGAGTAAGTTTGATGTACTCACCACCATTATCCGAAAACAACTGTTTGATTGGTCGATTAAAGTATTTCTCGACTAGTGCTCGAAACCTATTAAAGACGGCTGCAGTGTCAGACTTTTGTTTGAGGGGGTAGATCCAAGTATAACGGGTAAAATGGTCAACAAACACAACATAGTATTTAAATTTGTCAACAGAATACAGTGGAGAAGTCCACACATCAGAGAAAACAAGATCAAGAGGTTTATTAGAGCAAAAAGAAGATTCTGAAAACAAAAGTTTGTGACTCTTGTTTATTGAACAAGAGTTACAGTGATTGTCATTGTTTTGCTTAAAATGTAAACCAAAAGTCCTAGTAATTGAATGCAAAATAGGAGAAGACGGGTGACCCAGTTTGTGGTGCCAGGAGGCGTAATTGGTGCTGTGAGAGAGGAGAGCCGCGGGTGGGGAGGGTGGATGCCATTCGTAAAGGCCAGAGTTAAGTTGACCCTGGATTAGCACTTTGCCCGTCAGCCGGTCCTGCAAGGTACACGAATCAGAGGTGAAATTAGCAACAGCGTTATTATCGTGACAAAATTTGGAAATCGAAATAATATTTTTCGAAATATTGGGGGTGTGTAAAACATCCAGAAATTTAACAGTAGTGAAGGGAAGAAGAATAGAGAATGAACCGATATTGTTGATGAGTAGAGGTGACCCATCGCCTATGAGTAGGTCATCGTTCCCATCATACGGAGCATGGAGGGCTAAGTTTTGGAGGTCATGGGTGATGTGGTGGGTAGCACCACTGTCAAAGACCCAGTTTTCAGGGGTAGGGGAGGTGAGGGATACGGTGTGAGCACGGGGGGGATTGCGGTTGGAGTTGACAGGAGGTGGGCGAGATGGAACGGTAATGGCAGAGTGTTTGGCGCGGAAGTCGGGGCATAATTGGAGATAGTGACCAGTGGTATGACACCACTGGCACTTCCCTTTGAATGGGTTTTGGGAATTAGGGGAGTGGCTGGTGCCGTGAGATAGAGAGGGTGGAGTGGGTAGGAGGGCAGGGGCAGAGTTTGTAGAGGGATATTTGCTTCGGGTATTGTATGGGTGGGTGTACGCGGCTAGGGCAGTGGCAGGGAGAGGCGTGGCAGGGGACGGGTTGTGAGCAAGGGAAAGGTCAAATTGGAGGAGACGTTCGTGAAGGGCGTCAAAGGCTATGAGGGTATCCCGATGTTTGATAGCGTCAACGAGAGAGCGGTACTTGTCTTTTTCAAGACCATTGAGAACTTTGGCAATAACATCCTCATCATCCATGGGTTTCCCCATATGTGCCAATTCATCAACACAAGAGCGGATGGCTTGCATATAGTCGGTGGCGGATGAGGAGCCTTTTGAGATTGATTGGAGACGATCCTTAATTTGAAGGATGTGTCCCCGGGAAGAACTGACATAGGTGGATTTGAGACGGGTCCAAATTTCATGAGAAGTTTTTGCATTGAGAAGAAGGGGGGTAATACTTGAATGAATGGTGCCACGAAGAGCACCACTTAGGAGACGATCTTGGCGTTGCCAAGTCGAATAGGCAGGGTTGGGTTTGGACACATTGGAGGAGTCACGAATGTTTGACGGAGGGCAAGGGTGTGAATTGTCGAGGTACTTGGCCAAGTCGTAACCGAATAGTAGGTCTTCGATTTGACGGGACCAAGCACGGTAGGTGGTGGAGGTAAGTTGAGTGACATTAGTGAGACTGATAGCCACAAACGGGACTGAGGGTTCACCGGTATTAGGGAGAAGGGAGGCATGACTGGCCATTGAAAATTTTTTTTGAGAGGATGAAGAAGAAAGGCAGGAAGTTTTGAAGGCTCTTATACCATGTAGAAAATGATACTGGTTAAGATGATTCTATTCAATGTGAAGAAACGTATAAGTACATGAGAGGTAGTAGCAGTAGACTAGGAAACTAAAGATACAAAAGGATATCCTACTCTAAATACAAGATATACAAAGACCAAAGAATATTACAAAAATGTAAAAGATAATACTAAAAACTGAAAGATTATATACTATCTTTAATAAAATATACACCCATTTATATACATACGACAAACATTTTTTTGTTAGTAGCTAACAAAAGCAGGTTAAACCAGTTCTTATTAATAATTTTTTGCTTTTTCACGGGTTAAGCTGGGCCAGGCTGCTAATATTGGGGTCAGGCCGAGCTCATGTGTGAGATTCATAAATTTTAAGGTATAAATATTACAAACAAAAAAAATCAAATAAAAAACATGTATTTTTGTCGATTTTATATAAAATTTAGAATAAATATATTTCTCGTAAGTTCGTAATTAGATTGTAGACCCATGATTCCATGATATGGAAGAATGTTTCTCTTGTTCAACAAAAAAGTAGTACGCCGTACAAATGTAGGTCTAAAGTATACAATTAGGTGCGTTTGATAGTGATCGGAACCCGTTTGTGTTACGATTGACAATGATGATTTTGATGGTATATATATATATATATATGATTACTTATCGACGAAGCAATTTGTGTAATCAGTGAGTCTCATTGAAAATAAATTTATCGGCTTTTCCAGAGAATTTGTGTATTCTTTAAAGGAAACCACAAGATGCAAATAGTATGTTCATGTATGAACTTATAATTGCGTAGTATATTCCCTCAATCAATCAAATAACACGTGAGAGGGTTTTAGATCCGAGCCCTGAAAATACAGCAACGTTAAAATGCTGAGACAAGAATTTACCGTCTATTTATCCAACCCGGTTTGAAATCCGGGTGGTATAAAATGAATTCAGGATTTTCAACATTGGTAGCCTCGTGTTTATCGTTTTTTACTTGGTACTCCTTGATATTTTAAAACAACACCGGTATCCCTAAATTACCAAACTAATAAAAAAATTCGAGTTTTCTAATAGTTAATTAAGTATTATAATTAAGATTGAGTTAATTGAATTTATGATTAAAGTTTGACAAATTATCACCAAAAAATTGAAAAATTAAATAAACTTAACATTAAAAACAACAAATGAAACAATTTTGTTTAAAATTATTAATAATATTTTCAAAAGAGATATTGATATCTAGTAAAAAACATGTTCTAATGACATAATTAATTTTATAAATTATAAAATAAAACCATTTTAGGTGTGAAATTTGTTATCATTACGTGTCGAATAGTGGATGAACGGAGCGTGACCCGGCCCGGCCAACTTGGTTCTGCCATTTGCATTAGTTTCATTGGCCTGAGCTAGAATAATCAATAAGACGTTTGACTATCATCACTTTTGTAAATGTCAGTATTATTAATTAACTTCACTGTTCTGTATTTATGATCAACACAATATTCATTCCAAAATTCGAAAATATCTCTCAAAATTTAACACAGCAAAACATACTCCTATATTTTAGAGAAATATTTCTCTTGCAACATATCTAGTGTTACAGAGTAGTATTTGTTTTAACGGTTTTTTTAATGTGTGCCCTTTAAATCGAATATGGAAAGATTTATAATATATTATCATCAGAAATTCAAGTATAAACTTAGTTTTAGCATAATTAATGAGAACATCTTATGTATATTTCAATATTCGATTTATTAACGTATGTCCTTAGGGTACACGTTAAAAAAATCGTTGTTTTAAAACGTTGAAACTACACATTCTATGTTTTCGTGGTGTAAGTGTGTCTGGTTGCAGTACTCCTTTAAAGCTAAGCTAATTAAGAGGGGAGAAGAGGCGGTGGCACGATTGACCTGCTTTGATCGACCCCAAAAGAAGCCTAGTTTGTTGGTCATCCAAAATCAAATAATGTAATAACAAAATCCGATTCTTAGAGTCGGGTTTGTGCTTTGTAAAACACTTTCTTTACTATTTTTTAAAAAAAAAACAGTTGGAACAATCAATTCGATAACATGTAAAAGGGTAAGAAAACACAGGCTGTTCAAATTCATTTCTGTAACTTGGAATCGTCCTCTTTCTATATTTATACGAGGGACACATTAATAAGGCATGCCAAAAGTACTACTGTTACACCAGCCTTCAATTATTAGTTCACTCCTATGACAATGATTTTACATTGTTAGGGTTACGAGTCGAGTTAAAAATATGCGGAAATTATTGAGTTGGTTTTACATATGGAAAGCAAGGATACCTAAACAAAGTACAAAAAAGAAATATAAATATGCCGTTAAAGTTTGAACTCAGGTCATGAGTATCACCAATCATGAGTCATGACTTTTACAGCGAAACTAGCTGACATCGATATTGCCCTTCTGTCCGTCTCTACCGCGAAAAAGAATTAGTTAATGCTGACAGAGTTGGTAATCAGATCACGACTTTACCAGCAAAACTAGCTGACATCTGAAATTGCCCTTCTGTCCATCTCTATCGCGAAAGAGAATTAGTTAATGCTGACAGAGTTTGAAATCAGGTCATGAGTATCACCATTCATGACTCTACTAGCGAAACTAGCTGACATCTGAAATTGCCCTTTTGTCCGTCTCTACCGCGAAAGAGAATTAGTTATTGCTGATAGAGTTTGAAATCAGGTCACGAGTATCACCATTCACGACTTCACCAGCGAAACTAGTTGACAATTGAAATTGCCCTTTTGCCCGTCTCTACCGCGAAAGAGAATTAGTTAATGCTGACAGAGTTTGAAATCAGGTCACGAGTATCACCATTCATGACTCCACCAGCAAAACTAACTGACATCTGAAATTGCCCTTCTGTCTGTCTCTACCAAAACAGGTCATGACTATCACCATTTATGACTTTACTAACGAAACTAGATGACATCTGAAATCGCCCTTCTGACCGTCTCTACCGCGAAAGAGAATAAGTTTACATTTCATTAAGAATTGTTCTCCACTCATTTAAATCAGTAACACCTCTCAGTTGAGTGCCCATGTCAATAATCCTAGAAGGCACACCATTACATTTCTGAACAACATTCCTGGCAACTTCCCTTACTTCTGCAGAAAGTTCAGCATTTGATGTTAACTTCTCCATGAACAAAATTTCCGAGTCTTCTAACGACAGTCGCTCTAACAGAACCGTCTCCTGGCATACCATCCTCCTGCAGACGTCTAACGACCTTGTTGCGAAAACCAATTTCCCTCCATTGCCTTCTGCAGGAATCCCGACTTCTTCCCACCTGAAAAACTCTGATAAACCGTCTAATATCAAGATATAATCTTTTATCGAGTTTAATACATTGAATATCCTAGCTGCCCTGACATTTTCACCTCCTTCCGGTATCTCCACCTTCATTGCTGTAGCAATTGCAGCTTGTAAACTGTAAGTAGTAAAATCCCGAGGTACATTAACATAATAAACTCGATGACTTAACCTCGACAATAGTCGATTATAAACCTCCATCAGTAAGGCAGTTTTTCCGATTCCTTCATCCCCTTGAACTCCAATCATCATAACTTCACTGTTACTAACGCTAATACAAATGTCATCAAGTTTTTCAACGATTGCTCGGCCTACCAATCGATTTGTCACAAACGATTCTCCCCCATTTCGCGGTGCATCAAGTAATAGCCCGTCAGGGAACTTACCATGCTCAATAAGTTCCGTTACCTGCTGAATTTCCTCTCCGATACAACTCCCTAACCACGCTCGAAACAAAAATCTAGGCAGAAAATGTACAGAGTTCACTGCTGTCTCGACTTTACTCACATCATCGGCTTTCCTCTTTACGTTTTTCAACCAATGATCGACTTCTCTTTTCCGTTTCTTCCCAGTTTGAAGCTCCGTATTCTGAAGTTGTGTTTCCACATCGTCTTTTACACCCTCTAAGCATATCATTTTCCTTCTTAGGAACTGTTTATATTGTTCAAGATTCTTGTTGTGATGATACCAGTCAGGCAATTCACCAACGAAATCTAGTATCCTTTTTATATGTTTGATCGTGTCGCTTACAGTCGATAATTTCACTGTTCCTGCTGCAACTGATGCAAATACTGTCGTCTGCAGTTCCCTTGCCATGGTCGTACTACCTAACAGCAGGAAAGAACTTGCATCAGTTATGTTATTCCGACTCAGTTAAACGCATTGACAGATGCAACCACTAACGCTGTGTTAGCTACGTCCACAGGGCACAGATTTACGTGGTTTTCAGATTACAGATCCAGAACGATATATAATATGATAACTGCTAGGATAGAGGTTAAGGGTTTATATCGTACTCTTAACCTAATACAATACACATTTGACCTAATTTAATAAGGCTCATGTAGAAACCCTAGCCCAATACAGAATTCAAATACCCTAGCGAGACCCCGCATAGTCGTTTGAAACGGCGACTAACAAATTCAAGGCATAGACCCAACAGTAACCCTTTACATTCAACTGTAAAACCAAAACATCAGAAAACAGTGGATTAACAGAAAATTATTGCAGTAAAGATTAATGATCATACCTGAAACAGTTGGGATTAACAGATTGCCAGAAAGTATTGATTAAATGTTGAAGAAATTCAGATTAGCAGAATAGCAGATGAAGCTGTAAAAAGAAGAAATTTAGTGAAGTTGACTTTTGAAGTCTTTTTTTTGAGGAAGTTTTGAGCAATTTGATTGAGCAATTTGATGGAAATTTTCAGGAAAAAAACTGTGCAGCAAACCCCGGTTCGACCGACAAAAAAATCCCGAAAGGCCGGTTTATTATACGTCTCGTTCCGTGATACGTGGTTCGTGTTATTAGCTCCAATCGACTTGGCGAAATACAAGGTTTATAGCAAACCAGTATCATCTTATTTGTTTTTGGAATACAAATACGGATTAATCTATGAAACGAGTTTAGGTGATCAAATGCGAGTTTAGACTCGGAAAAATGTACCCTTAGGAAAGAGAACAACCCAAAATTGAAAAGCAACATGGCCTACATTCCATTAATTTGACATCAATTGTATGCTTGTGTTTGTCTTTTGGGTTGCTCAAAAGCTGAGAGATGTATTAAGAAATATATATTATTTTATGGAGTGAAGTAATAACAAATCAGAGTGGCGCAGCGGAAGCGTGGTGGGCCCATAACCCACAGGTCCCAGGATCAAAACCTGGCTCTGATATTACTTAGAGTGGCTTCCGTCCTTTTTTTCCTTTTTATTGTTTTATTTTTTGCATTGAATAAAATGATTACAGTGATTAATCGAGATAACAACGGTCCCATGGTCTAGTGGTTAGGACATTGGACTCTGAATCCAGTAACCCGAGTTCAAGTCTCGGTGGGACCTTTTATTTGTTTTATTTTTATTTTTAAAGCAAAGTTAATAATTTGCCACAATGTCCGAAAATCGTTAATTATACGGGTTTAAACACCAAGAGATATACGCGTACATCATTACGATTTATCGTAGGCTCGTTTTTCAAAATAATAAGCAACTTAAAATTTTAAGTTTGTATGCTTAACCTTAGTGAATAGACTCGATTGATTATCGGTTGCTCAAATAAACCTACTCCATAGATCGTTTGCTTCTCGACATCTCGTTGACCTCAAATTAACTCCATCCAAATACAAAAACATTATAAAATATAAATAACCTGGCTCATATGTACACATACTAAAAATAACCCGAAATAAATCCATACCTGCTCGAAATAACCCGTTTGCGAAATCAAATTGTCAAATCAGCTTATATGTAAGCATCCTAAAAATCTCGGAATAAATCCGTGTCTATTCTGAATAACCGTTTGCGAATTCAAATTATCAAATTGGCTTATATGTTTTTTTTTTTTTTGGTACGATAATCGGCTTATATGTAAACATACTAAAAATAACTAAGAATAAATCTTATCTTCTTCGAATAAATTGTTTACGTAATCAAATCGTGAAACCGGCTCACGTCTAAACGGCTAAACATACTAAAAATAACTCGAAATAAATCCGTGTCTTCTTCGAATAACTCGTTCGCGAAATCTAATTGTCAAATTGCCAAGTAGATAACGATTTCTATCAGGACGAGACGCGCCACATCTGTTTATCACTCAACACTAACCAACACAACTTCTGCAGTTCTGTGATGAACTCAACAATGGCGTCTTCAATGTCATTACCATTATCTTCATCACCATTTCACCTCTTTTCTTCTCACAAAACTTCTCCTAACACACAATTCAATGCTACATTTCAAAGGCATTTCATTTTCCCTCTTTTTTCTACAATTCCTTCGAAAATTTCATCTGGGCATCACAATTTTTCACCAATTCATGCTCATTTTTCATCAAAGGTTGGTTCTTTTACTGTTTCTGTAATTTCCCATTTGTTAAATTTGTGTTTTCATTTTAAAGTTCGTTTCTTTATTAGAAAGTACGAGCACAAATTATAGAATAAGACCGTCTTATCGTCTTACAGTCATTACACAATAGTTACTGAACTAGGATGATTGCTTTTGGGTGTAATTACTGAATTAATATGCACAATTTGAACATGCTATGATTGATATGCCTAAATTTTTGTTGATGGTCTTGGTTTTTTGATTTCTTTGATGTGGATTGAGACTTGAGAGTTAATCTGTCCTGAATTGGTTGTTCCTTGACCGTATTTCAATGAAAGGGAAACAAATGATTGAGATTGAAGGTGTATTTTGGAGCATTTTAATGTTATGAGTGCCCAGATGTTGTCATTCATACCTCAAGGATTTAAGTGAATACTAGGAGTAACATAGCTTACCCAAATTCTCATTGAAGATGGGCAGTATCGGTCACAAGTTGAAGACGGATAGACGGATAGTGACCGTCTCTCTAAATGCAAGTGGCGCTACCCATGAAATGCTCCATTCCCTCTCACTTGTCTGGGCTTGGTTTGTTGTGAGAGAGACATATCTGTCTTCAGCTTGTGATGGATTGTATCCGTTACAAGCAAGACTCTTTGCATAGCTTAAGGTGAAAACTGAAACCCAAAGTTGAAATGTAAACTTCTGTTCAATCATCTTCTTTGTGATCCTCTCAGTAGGCCTTACTGTTTAGATAATTCTGGAATTGTGGTGCATAAGCCCGAAGGTACTCTAATTTATCAGACTGTGAAAGGGGTGGGAAAAGTTGAATCCTAAACTTCCTCTCAGGAGGGCCTTATTGTTTAGATGACTCCGGAATTTTGGTGCATAGTATATGTAGCCGAAGGGGTATTCCCGTTTTTGAGAGTGTGAATGTTAGGTTTTTTTTCCAATCGATCCTACTACTCCGATCTTTGAGACTATGAGAGAGTGGGTAAGGACTTCACTCCTGTTTACGAGTGTGCAAATTTTGAGGAAGTATTCGTAGATGAGAGTGCAATGGTCATCTTGGAAGATAGGCCAGATCGTAGTGTAGACATTATGTACCTTAACGGGTTTTGAGATCCCATAAATTTTTGTACAGTTGACGGTTTCCCCAACTGTACCTAATTTGAAAATGAAAACAAATGAGAACTAAACTAAAAATACAGCATGCTGTACGGATTCTGGCAACGTCCTTTTATTACTATTAATGACGTTTTGATGAGCTAACTTCATGCTTCTTTTTGTCGAAATATCACATTCATTTTCTGCAAAAGACTTGCAATTTACATCAATACGGTCAAAATGTTAACATTATTGTAGTTATTCCAATTCATAAATGTAAACTTCAGTTACGCAGGAATCAACAGATCAGCCATGTTCTTCATTTGTTTCGTGCTCGTATATGGTGAAACATGGACTGAAAAGGCTTCAAGTTACCCTAGCAGCAGTTCTTCTGGCTGTTCAGATTGCATCTCCACTGCCTTATTTTGATGGAGATTCTTACTCTGTGCCACCCGCAGAAGCCGTTCTTTATTCCCCAGACACTAAAGTTCCAAGAACTGGGGAACTTGCACTAAGACGAGCCATCCCTGCCAATCCAAACATGAAAGCTGTACAGGTCAGTCTTTCAACTATATCAACACGAACATTACCTTAGTGCCTCAAGGGCTCCTGCAAATGGCAGGATAAGGGAGTTGGATGTAAGCAACCTTCTCTTTGTGTTAACAACATCAAGAGATTGTTTACATGACCCATAACGACAATTGCGTTGAGAATAGTCATTTTTTCGTGACCCATTTTGCTTTAGTCTTTCATATTCCAAAAAAAATAGAATAGTGAGTTTTTGGTTCCATTGGAAATAAAAACCCGTCTTACAGTTTTGCTGACTTATTTCGTTATGTTTATAAAGGAGTCTCTTGAGGACATATCATATTTACTCAGGATTCCCCAAAGGAAACCCTTCGGAACAATGGAGGGAAACGTAAAGAAATCATTGAAGGTATCCTTCTCTTTACCTTGGTTTCTGTACTATTTCATGTTGGAGGGCATCTTTTGCATGCACTGAGCGAATCCACGCGAAGCTGAGAAATCAGTGATGTATACTGTTTCTGTTTGTTCTATGAAGCTTTCTTACGATCTTATCGGCACAAGTGGTACCAATGTTTTTGACAGAATTATGCATAACCGAATAATCACATCTTCTTTTTCATAGCATGCTACTCCATATAACCCATATCGCAGTTCCTGAACTATTACATCATTTGCATTTATCTAGTCATTATTGATAGATGAACCATCTCAACCAAAATCTCAAGGTGATGGTTGAGGCCCAACTATTATTAATATTCCTATTACGCTCCCTCACTCAAATGCCCATTGGACTTGAAGAGTGGTTAGTTTGCACAGGCTCCCCCATACCGTGTGCGATACCATGATAGATGAACCATCTCAACCAAAACCTTAAGGTGATGGACTGATGGTTGAGGCCCAACTATTAATTATTGCGTTTGCTTCACTCACAAAATCGTTGTTGATAGTTTTAGGTACATTTTTCCTTCGAGTAGATCTCATGGTCTCTTAAGAAGGTATTATTGCTTGTGATTTTTGCGTTTCTGTTTTATTTCCATTCCAGGCAGCAGTGGACGGAAAGGAAGCTATTTTGGCAAGCATGCCTCCTGAGTTCAGAGAAAAGGGTTCTCTCCTATACGAGTCTCTAATTGATGGGAAGGTATTGACGTACTGTTTAAGTTTTATTTTTTCCAATTTTGATGGGAATTTCTTTAGCTCGCTTTGGCAGATCCAAAATGCATATCTGTGATATAAATTTAAAGTTTGGAACGTAAAAAGTTACTCTTTCTACATCGGAATGAATACTTGTGATCTCAAATTGAGGTCTTACGGCACTATCTTGTAGCATTGCATGGAAAGGGTATACTCGCCTCGTCAATGGATGGATCTTATTGCTCATTTCAAATTTCTTTGAACTTTCAGGGCGGTTTGAACACGCTTCTTAAATATATAAATGACAAAGACGCTGATAGAGTATCCGTGGGCCTTGCATCTTCATTAGATATTGTTGCAGAAATAGAGCTATTACAGGTATCGTCTTCCTCGATGCACATACATACATTTGAAAGGACAAGATGACTTTACGGATTGGATGTTCTCATTCTGTCATAGCTTTTATGTTTATGTACTTCGATGCTTGGTAACTCAGTGTGTATACCAGCATGAAAATTCAGCATGAGATGGCATATTCTGATATTTTTACTCGAAATTACTTTGTGAGATGAGGTATTAAGTTTGATTTTATCAATATAGGTAGTAATTTTTAAACAGTGTATCTAATAGGTTGCAAACGACACAATAGCCAATATACGAGTGGACCAAAAATTTGCATGACGCCGGGTTTGAACCCGAGCAAAGTCAATGTTCTTCGTTTTCCTTATGTCTTCAATCTTCAAGATGTGTTTTTTTAATTCCTCAGGCTCCAGGGCTATCGTTTTTATTGCCTGCGGAATATTCGAAGTATCCAAGGCATGTTTTCTCAACTTCTTTTAGATATTGGATCCGTTGAGGGGGAGCTGAGACGAGGTTTTAATTAAACGATGCTCTTATCGTCTAACTGGGTTAGTGATTTCCGAAAATTGGTCTTTTCTGTAGGTTTTCAGGGAGAGGAACGGTTGAATTTACCATTGAAAAAGGAGATGGGTCAACTTTTTCTTCTCAATCTGGTGGCGGAGCCAAAAATTCGGCCACTATTCAGGTATAATATAGCTCTATAGCCCTTGTGAGCCAGCATGAGAGTCTTCGTCTATCCTGCCCGCTTTTAGCAGTCTCCATTGCAATATCGAGTGACGGGTTTTTGTTGTCTAACGGCTGTTGACCAATCTAGGGATTTTTTTTTTTTCTGTAAAAATGTAACTTTATGTCTTTCGACAGGATGTCGTTTCCATAGGTACGGATTTCTGAACATTCGTTAATTAGCATTGCAGGAGCAAATGTTACTTAATTTACATTTCCAGTTATCTGACAACAAGTGCATACACACAGGTTGTAATAGATGGATATTCGGCGCCACTGACAGCTGGGAATTTCGCTAAATTGGTAAGGTACTTACTGATAAACTTTCCTCGTCAATTTCATTTGTTACTTTCTGCGTACAGGTTTCATTTTCTAACCAACACCGCACTTCTTCAGTTATCAGTTTGTCCTTGGTTCAAATTGCGAGAGTATAACCCGTATCTTGTGATTCCTGTCTATCACAGCAATGTTTGCGCCTTTTAATCCTGCCTATCATCGCAATGCTCTGCAACTGTTAATTATTTATCCCCGGACTGGAACAATAAGAGATCAGCCTGTAGCTATGTTACTCGGACTCTTCTAATTTCCTCACGTACCCGTGTCCGACACTCGACACTCGGACATGGGTATGACACTTGGACACCTCATATTAGACCAACATATGCATATTTTTCAAAAATTAGCCGAGTCAGACACTTGGACTCGCACCCATGTTAGATACTTCTAAACGAGTCTGAGTAACATAGGCCTGTAGTGCTACAGATCGAGTGATGATCAACCCTTTTCCACTTTCCACTTTCCTACGCTAAGTCGCTAACACATGTTGACCCTTTGGTTACAACTGTAAGCCAATTGGGTATATAACGAGGTTAAGCTTACGAAAATGTTGCAGAGGACGTGATACCCGGAGGAACACCTTGGAAAAAATGATATTACTATGATCTTGTAAAATGATCTTGTGGATATATAGCATTCTCAGTCGTGCGCATGATTTATCAGGTGACCGATGGTGCATATGATGGCACTAAGCTCAATTTTGCCACCCAAGCCGTTCTCTCCGACAACAAACTTGATCAAAGCATTGGTTGTAGCGTTCCTCTCGAGATTATGCCCGCTGGACAATTTGAACCACTTTATAAGACAAAATTAAGTATACAGGTATATCTTTCAAACTTCACGCCTCTGTTAACTAATTCTCGCGTCCTCCACTGTCAATCTTGGCATTAATTCTCTCTTTTTCTCCGTTTAAGGACGGTGAGCTTCCCGTATTGCCATTATCTGTTTACGGAGCTCTTGCTATGGCCCATAGTGAAGCCTCTGAGGAATTATCGTCACCAAATCAGTTCTTCTTTTATCTGTATGACAAGAGAAATGTAAGCCTTGACCATTTCTTAAACGCGCTTTCAATCTGCTATAACGAAACCTGGCAAACATTTTTCCGACATTTTTCTTCATTTGATGTAACACCCGATGTTTCATCTTTATCTATACACGTTTGACATCCTTTATATTCCGCAGGCTGGATTGGGAGGACTATCTTTCGATGAAGGTCAATTCTCTGTTTTCGGGTATGCCCTAATGGTTCATTCTGTGATATAACTCCGGGATTTTATTTTATTTTTCCTGCAACTTCGCCATAATACGAGGAATGTTTTCATGCAGTTACACAACAGCAGGCCGAGATGTTCTTCCTCAAATAAAGACGGGAGATATAATAAAATCTGCAAAGCTCATAGAAGGCAGTGATCGTCTCGTCCTGCCAAATCAAAGTTAAGAATGATTTTATCTCCTTCAATGAAAGCTCCATTCATTCGTCATGCTGTTCTTTCTTCCCCACCTTCAACGAGGCGAGGAGTCGATTTATCTTCAAAATATCATCTTGATAGAGGTCTTTCAATGCCGGATTTCATCCCTCCTGCCCAAATTATCTGGTTCAATCTCATATTCATACAATACTGTACAATTATATCTCAACATTTTATGATTCCAGTTTTTGCATAAATCCATTCATGGCATGTCATATCTGTTTATAATACCAGTTTAGTAAATTCTGCTGATTTAGGAATGCATTCCGATATCAAAAACTTGTGTTTTCAGTGGCAGGATTTTTATTATTAAGAAATAGAAGATGATCCCATTTTACCACGTCACCTGCGGGTATTCTTGAGGCAACAGGGCCTGTTAACTCTGGACTCGTACAGTCGTACAGTCGTACCCTGTGGTTATTTGATCACCGGCCATACAATGTCTGCTAGATAATTTAGCTCGTTTACTTCATTACGAGTTTATTAGTCGACTGTCGACTGTCGATACATTTTGCAAGGGATTTATCATGTGGCAGATGGATTAGGTGCCATGAATATATATGCATGGCTGTGAAAATTAGGAATATGTGATGGTGATGATGATGATGCTAAAAACAACCAAGTCAAGATATATGTTGAGGACTGAGGAGTTGTAGATTGTTTTGAAGAGGTTGTTGTTTTCATCTAGGGGTCTGGCTTTCTGATATCCACATATGTAAATGTCAAGCTGATAATTCTGACCTGTCTTGAATCTCATTTTCACATGCTTTTGGTGAACTCCACAAACCGGGACCGTGACCGGGTCCGAGTCTGGGTCTGGGTCTGGATTGAGCATGGGGTTGCATGGGAATCTACTTAAATTGGGTTTGACATTCCGGTCGGCCTTTTAGGTTGATTATCTTGGTTAAGACCAACCTATCTCAGCCTTTCGAATGAGTAAGGTGAGTTGAAACCACCGCATTTCAACTCACCTCGTAAGAATTGGACATGAATATCGAACAGAAGTCATGAAGTCAGCAACCTTGCTGGCTTCACGAAAACAATTAATCATCAATTCATCGAAAAGATGAAGATCAAGTTTCACATCCTTGATAATACTAGAGATTTTTCACGGGATCTGCCAAGTGCTACGATGTTTTGTTCACATTACAATACTTCCTGTCTGATCTGATTCCTTTATCCGGATTTGGGTTGAGTTAGTTTTGACGGATCTGCTAAGCAGGATCTAATACAAGGGTGGCCGAATCAAGGGAATGAGCCATCTGACTCAAGAATCAATATAGTTTTTCTAGCGACTCTAATCAAAATTAAACCGAAGTTGTATAACCTCTGAAAACACAAACACAAGATGAATGGAATGCAATTCAATTAAAATAAATTTGAGCATAATTAAGAAAAATTACCTATTATTTTTTTTTTAAAATACTCTCGATTCAATAATGAGCCGTTTTAACTTTCATTGGTAATGGAAAATCTCAAACAAATTCACTCAACGTCAAATTAGGTAAAGACGGTAAACCAATCAAACTAACATTACTGATCCGACTCAACCCGACCGGAAAAAAAACAATTTTTTTATTTTTTTTCCTTTGAGAAGATTCCAATTTGTTTTTTTCATTATAAAATCTTTGAAGAATCTCTAATATCCAATTTTTCAATTTGGAGAAAAAAACACAAAAACAAATAATCATCTCCTTCATTCATCTTTCTCCCACCACACAACTCTCCACCCATCATCCATGGCTTCCCTCCACACCATATCCCCCATAACCAAACCCACCATCAAACCCACCACTAAACCCACCACCACCACCACAAAACACCCACTTACATACCTCTCCCTCCCCACCATCCCAACCACCGTACGCCGCCGCAGTCTCGCCGTATCCGCCGCCACAACTGCTGGAAAAGACATGGATATTGTCCCACTTCAGACCCTTGACGCCAGCGTCGACGCCGGCGCGGTGGTTGGTGGTGGTGGAAGCGGTGGTGATGGTGGTGGTGGGAGTAATGGGGAGGATGTAAATAAGGAGATGTTGGATAGAGCTATTAATGCAACAATTGTTCTTGCTGCTGGTTCTTTTGCTATTACTAAGTTGCTTACTATTGATCATGATTATTGGCATGTTTGTACTCTTTCTTCTCGATTCTCTTTATTATTTCCGGTTTTTTTCCGTCTCCATCATTTGTTTACGTTTTCTTATTTTGTTTCATGTATCACCAACCTATCCTCTCTTATTTCGATCTTTGAAATAGGAATATTAATAACAGTTGGGCCTCAGCCATCACCTTAAGGTTTTGGTTGAGATGATTATCAAAGCCGGTGTGACCGAAGGTCATGGGTTCAAATCCTGACAACCTCAAAACCCTGCGAATTTGAGTGAGGGAGCGTAATAGGAATATCACTAATAGTTGGTCTCAACCATCAGCTTAAGGTTTTGGTTGAGATGGTTAATCTATCACTTTGTGCCAAAAACAAAGGTGAAAGGTGAAGAATGATCGGGACTGAGGGAGTACTATTTTATTATATAATAAAGTTTGCATCTTTGCAATAAATTGGTATTTTTGTTGTGTTTTGTTGAAATAAAAGGAAATTATAGGCAAACATTTGATGCAATTCTCCATAAAATTATGATTTTGAGTCATTAGGTTGAACACAAATTCTCATTGAAGACGGATACTCTCCGTCTCAACCTCTCAACCTGAAGACGGATAATAGTCAATAACCTTGAGACTTGGGGTAATTTTGTTTGGTTACTACTCCCTCCGTCCTGGTCAATTGATATCCTTTGGTTTTGGCATAATAATGAGAAAAAAAAAGGAGGGGATCAATTACTAATGAGAAATAGACCAAATTGGGCGTGAATGGTCAAATTGCTCGGGAAATTTATTCTTAAAATAGAAAGGACAACGATTGACTTGGACACCCAGAAAAGGAATAGGACAGCAAATGACCGCGACAGAGGGAGTATGTGCTGGCTAAGTTTTCTGCTTGAAAGTGGTTTTTTGTGTGTGATTGGACTTGATGTTGGCGATAATTTACTTGGGAAGATAGCCTCTTTCGAATAGTTGCTTTGACTGCAAAAGTAAGAAGTTCTATAACTGATAAATGGTGAAATTGAGAAAGGCTAGCTGGGTGGTGAATTGAGTCGGGATTTCGTAGATGCTAACTAGTTTAGTTGGTACAGTTTGTGATGATTATAGACGATACTTTGGTTGACGTTTCCAAGTCTTTGCTTGGAGTGTTGGAGCTAAGTATCTTGCTTTGAGCTAAATATGAATGATAGTTAAAGGATCGGGTTCTTCCCGAGGCTTGAAATTACAGTAGCCTTCTTTAGCTTGCTATTTGTCGAACTTCATGAATCACGGGGAGTAGAAAGCTTAGTTTTTCTGTTTGTTTTGGGTAGGATGGTTCATAAGTTTTTATGCAAAGCTGCTGCATTTTGTTCAGAGGATAAGCCAACTTCTCTGTTCTGTTATTTCAGGGTTGGACGATCTTCGAAATATTGAGATACGCCCCTCTACACAACTGGACAGCCTATGAAGAATCTCTTAAAACAAATCCCGTACTTGCTAAAATGGTGATTAGTGGAGTGGTGTACTCGGTAGGGGATTGGATAGCACAGGTTAGTATTGAAATTAATCGTTCTTGATATGGACTTGCATTGATGTGTTGAACAGTCTGTGTAACACGGTACCCTAATTTACGCAACAATCTTGCTTTTAGTGCTATGAAGGGAAACCGCTCTTCGACTTTGATCGTGCACGTATGATAAGATCAGGGCTTACTGGATTTGCTCTGCACGGTTCTCTGTCTCATTATTATTACGAATTCTGTGAGGTAATCTTTGCTAAATTTTCATCTTAGTCCTCTCGACTTCCCGAGTATGTATTAGGAATATTAATAATAGTTGGGCCTCAACCATCACCTTAAGGTTTTGGTTGAGATAGTTCATCTATCATGGTATCAGACCAGTGTGACCGAAGGTCACGGGTTCGAATCCTGTCAACCTCAAAAGTCAAAACCCCTCAAAAACCACGAAGTGGAAACCAGCACACGGTATGGGTGGGCCAGTGCAAACTAACCACTCTTCAAGCCCAATTGGCATTTGAGTGAGTGAGCGAGATGGTTCATCTATCAGTATGTTCACTAGTATTCTTTTTTACAGGTACTATTCCCATTCCATGACTGGTGGGCGGTTCCTTTAAAAGTGGCATTCGATCAAACTGTATGGTCTGCAATTTGGAATAGCATTTATTTTACAGTTTTGGGTTTTTTGCGTTTCGAGTCACCAGTTAGTATCTTCAAGGAACTGAAAGCGACATTTTTCCCTATGCTTACTGTAAGTTGCTTTTCCTAAGCCCTTCTTTAATCTCAAAATATACGGATCAGCATCTTATACACGCTGTTAGATGATATTATGATACGTTTTGCAGGCAGGGTGGAAACTTTGGCCATTTGCACATCTGGTTACTTATGGCGTAGTTCCTGTAGAACAAAGACTTCTCTGGGTTGATTGTGTAGAGCTGATTTGGGTGACTATACTTTCAACGTAAGTTTTAAAACGATCTGTACGGTCTCATGCTTATTAGCTTTACCGTGGATATTCTGTCAAATTTCTAATAACTAACTCTGTTGGGTCTATGCCTTGAATCTGTTAGTCACCGCTTCGAATGACTATGCCGAATTCTGTATTGGGCTAGGGTTTCTGTCTGGGCCTTATTAGGTCAAATCTGTATTGTATTAGGTTAAGAGTATTATACAATATACCCATTAATAAACTCTTAACCTCTACCCTAGCACTCATCATACAATATACCGTTCTGAATCTGTAATCTGAAAACTCCTCACATTAATAAAACTCTCTCCTTCTGTCCTGTGGACGGTGGAACCACGTAAATCCGTGCATATTGTTCTTTTTTGTCGTCTTTCTTTGTGCTTCTGTTATAACAAACTCATTCTAGTGATTCTGACAATCGGACCGTCTTTCCTTTGTCAAAATCACCATTTCTTTTGTACTGTGTACATGTGATGCTTCAAGTTAGAAGCATAGATCATCTTTGGATCTTGCTCCTTAGTGACCTGATAGAATCGCATACGTCTGAACTATGAGTATGACAATATCCTCCGGAGTATATCCCGTGATTTAAAACAACGATGTGATTAGTTTTTGATCTGAAGGCATAACCTATCGTATGCCTGAAGCGTTGGCCTTGACTATATGATTAGAATGCTTAAGCTACACATCTTTTTACTGTCAGGTATTCGAATGAAAAATCAGAAGCAAGAATTATCGAGGCATCAGAGGAAGCCACAAGAATTATCGAGGCATCAGAGGACGCCTCAGTTTCAATCCCTCCGAAGGTACGAGTTAAGTCTTGCAGTGAAAACATTATTTCCACAAAATCCGTCAAATGCACACAAAACTTTCCCTTTACAGGAACCTTATTTTCGACTCTGTAGAGCTATTATTGAGTACTCCTATCGGGGTGAGCAAATTTAGGTCCGGACCGGAAAAATGGATCGGACTGGACCATTTGGTCTGGACCAAACCCGGACCGAATTATTTTGGTCGGGTCCTCGGTCCTCATTTTTCCAAGTTTTGGTCTTCGGACCGGTTAATTTTGGTCGGACCGAACGGACCAAAGTTCTTGTTTTTTAAGACTAATCATTAAAATATTTTGAATTAAATTACTAACATTTTATCTTCAAAAGACATTATAAATTATTATTATCAATGATTTTCATAAAAAGTGTCGTCTAACTATTTAAATGCATGTTATTTAGCGGAATTAAAATGTAATTAACTTCTACGAAATAGTGAAAAAAAAATAGTTTAGGTTGTTTTCGGTCCAAGACCGAACCGGACCAAATATTTCGGGTTTGGTCCGGTCCAAGACCGAAAGTTTTAGGTCCGGTCTTCGGTCCACCAAATTTTTAAGTTCGGTCTCCGGTCCGGTTTGGCCTGGTCTTGGACCGATTCTCACCCAACTCCTATCGGCTGTCACCCACAGTCAGCTTTGATTCTAAACCTTACGAGTTACGCTTGATGTTGTGGGTTCTCATTTTCAGGAGTAAGGAATCTAAGATAGACAGACAACGATTGTCGAAGGATTCATCCTGCCTCCGGAGATTCATATTGGTGATCATTGGCTTCGGTATATATGACCAGAAAAACCGCAAACTGGATTAAACAGATTCTTAAGATCGTATAGCCTCCGAGTAATTAAAATGTACAATAGAATGCTATGGAGCTGCGACTGGCCGCTTCATGTAAAGATCACATGTATCGTCTTTCTCCTCTGCATAGGTATGTATATTTTTCTTGTTATTTTTGAGGTGAAAGTAATGTAAATGCTACCATTATTATACCGGATTAAATACACTCGTTTTCGCTGGCATAAAAAGATTAGCCTGACCAAAATGCCAGTACAGTAGAGGTGGCAATAGGGTCACTCGGGTCGGTTACGGGTCGGGTCAAAGCAGGTCGGGTCATATCGGGTTCGGGTTATGTCAGGTTAGTGACGGGTTCAGGTCGGTTCGGTTCATGTCGGCCATCTTCGGGTCGGGTCATCGGCAGGTGACAATTCGGGTCAGCGGGTCAGGTTATTGACATATATATTTTATCTTGTATATTTAGTTTTAGATGATAATTTTATGTTTAATTAATGGATAGACTAGAGCTGATCATGTCCGGGATAGCCCGTCCAGTCCGGCCCGCTATTTGAGCGGGCTTGGTCACAGAAAATATTAAAATAAATGGTTAATGGACAAGGAAAACTCGGCCCGCTAAATTAATGGGCGGGTATGGACTAAGTAAAAATGTTCATGGACAACCCGCTAGGCCCGCTAAAGCTCATAATGTAATTTTTACTTTATGTATATTATTTACTACACTAATTAACTATTAAGTCCATGTAATAATCTCATACCCAAATAAATTAATAACGAAAAATAATAATGAAATGAGAAATCCACCCATAAACTTACCCGTTTTTTACTTTTTTTTGCCCTATTTGTTATGCTTATGAAACCAATATCAGCATAACACATTTTCTTGTTGCATAAATATTTTCTATATTAGGATTTTTGAGATATATACACATGATTTTTAAGTTTGTGACTCTTATGTTTTAAAGCTCGGCGGCCCATGGGCAGGCCCGCCAACTTATAACGGACGGGTACGGACAACTTCAACAAACTCGTTTTAGCGGGCACGGACATAAAAAATTGGCCCGCCGGACACTTTTTCTGAAGGTGGCCCGGCCCGTGTCCGGCCCAAGCCCGCAAACGATCACCTCTAGGATAGACGTATTAATTGAAGTCTAAGTTAAAATAATTAAGAAGAATTATCAATTTGGTGTCATTTAAACCATTATTAAGCCAGTTCATCATAATGCCATCTATCGGGTTGAGAAATATCGGGCACAGGCCGGGTTGGTTCGGGTCGGGTCGGGTTCGGGTAGGACAAAGTAATGCCGCTATCGTTTAGCGGGTCGGTTCGGGTTGGGTCAGTTCGGTTTCGGGTCGCCCAATTCTCGTGTTGTATCGGGTCGGGTTCGGGCGGGTCGGGTCAGGTCAGCTTTTGCCAGTTCTGCAGTACAGCAGTTCGATGATCGTTTCTGTACGATTTCATACGGTCTCTGGTTCAGCTGGAAAAAACCGTCACAGAAATGTGTTAAAACGAAAGATTGATGTAAAACGGTATCTCAGAACACACAAAATTCCTATACAAACCAAAATCAAGCATTCAGGTAGTGGACATAATAGAAAGACGACTACGCGTAGGCTGAAAGTTACGACACCGCCAATTGACCTGCCTTTGAGACGGTGGCGACAACGCCCTGTTTATCATTACAGCCTTCATCATCTTCTGTCTTCTAAGTTTATATCCAGGTATCAACCTACATGAATAGTCATGTATTCCATGTAACACCGATGTTAACCCTTTTGTATGATCCGATGCTGACCGTAACAACCATGCACCACCCTTTACGGTCTTCCTACCGACTGCGTTGATCGCCGTCGGCCATACATCTCCTTCTGGTGTTGGTGGTTTGCCTTGAGATTCTTGAGATTTTTGTTTCATACTGAACTTTTCTTGGTGTTTTTTGTTATGGTTTTTTGGGTTCATTTTCTGCTGTCATTTTATAGGTGGGAAGATTGACTTTTAGAGTTGACTTGTTGGCATGTGTTGACTTGAATACATAGGAAATTAGAAAGCACTTTGTTTATGATTTGACTTTTAGACGATAAGAACAAGAGTAGCTCTTTCGTAGAAATGCAGTATCCGTCGGGTGTTTATTCGCGGTTCGATTCGGTTCATTCGGTTCATTAAACCGCATATTTAATTCGGTTCATACACGGTACAGTTTGGCAAAATATCGAACCTAAACCGTACTTTTGTTAGCGGTTATCAATGGTTTCGTTAATTACTTTAAACGGTTATTTGCGGTCGGTTACCGATTTACCTATAATCATGCTCAATATATTTTTTTTACTTTTCGTGAATTTTATTTAGTAGTTTAAATAAATTCTTAATGAAACTTTAATATTAATGAATTTAACAATTTTTGAATTTGAAAACACTAAGAAAATTAAACGAAGCACAATTTTTTATAAAATATTTTAATTTTTTTCTTAATTTTTTGTGGAACGGTTCGATTTAGTTAATCTGCTTTATAAAATTGCGAACTTTAACCGAATCGTTTTTTTGCTAAATTTAACGGTTTGCTTCACCGGACCGCTTTGTCAAAACGGTTAAGTTCATCGAACATTAAAAATGTACAATTTTTCAATTTTTCCAATTCGGTTATTGCAATTCGGTTTATTCTGAACACCCTTAGTTTTAAGATAAAAACGAGTTCAACATCGTATATATACTCCTGCATGTATAAATAGGACTTTTCTTTTTGTTAGTCTCTTGATTACCTCATTCGTCTCATTTACATACGGAGTATTATATTTGATTGATTCCGTTTGAGATAAAAATTGTCGTTTTAAATAAGGATTTGTGCACGAAGAAATCGTATAACCCGAACCGTGGGTTTGACATTGAGTAACTAATTTGACAAGTTGGATACAATGGGGGATGGTTTTATATTAGAGATTGAAGAATTCCAGCACCAAAAATAAGACTTAACAAGTAATAACCAGGAAAAAATATATACCCACCTCGTTAAGGATCCTCTCCATTTTTCCGTCTCTTTAATTATTTCTATTTTTTTCGAAATGGTGCAATATTTTGTCACAAAACGAAGGACCCTGAAAGGTAATAGTTCGATAAAGTGGAAAAGAATAGTAACTTAAAATTGTTAAATGTTTGTAAAAGTCGAAGGAAATGGAGAGGATTTTAACTTTTACTCGGTAATTCACATTTTTATTATGATCCGTTACATTTATGATTTAGGTTTACCTTGTGTATGAGGAGAAAAAAGAACATACATCGAAGGTAGTACCTCCAATTTTTTATTTTTTGAGCATATATGTATTTTTTTCGAACTTATTATCTCAAACTTCATTTGTTTTTGAGCAAATGTACATTTTCGAGCAAATGTATATTTTTTTGAGCATATTAAGGGCGTGTTTGGTTCACTCATTTTAGGTATGAGGTATGGGTTTAGAATGATCTAAACCCATACCTTGTGTTTGTTTTACACTTTTTACAATTTGATACCCATACCTCAAACACATGAGGTATGGGTTTCTCATACCCAAGAGGGAGGAGGGTATGAGATTGATACCCATGAGTATCAAATTAAACAATGCAATTGAAAAACTAATATAGTAAAAAACAAATATTTTCTCTAATAAAAATAGATATACGCATATAATTAATTTTTCTTCTAAGATTTTTGTTTCCGTAAAAAATACAAGAATAATTTTTTTTCGATGTGTTATTTATACTTTAAAACTTTATTCTTGATTTATTTTAGGGTTTTTATACATGTTCGATTTAAAATCTATAAACCCATTTGCCTTTCAGTTTTTTGTTTCACTCCACTGCCTATGAGAGTTCACTCATGACGGTTCCAAAGGATGATTCATGTTAGTCGACCCCAAAACATTTTGGGACTAAGGCTCTGATGTTGTTGTTGTTATTTATACATTTAAGAATAGATATTATGATATTAAAAATAAATTAAAAATTTATAAAAATAAAATATGTACAAGTTTTAAATAATTAATATATGAAAATTTTAAAGAAAAAAAATTGTATATATGTAAATGTATAAAGTCAATAAAATAGACATAGAAAACGATTTGATTCCTCATTCCCGAATTGAACCAAACACAAGGTATCAGGAATCGAGTTCCAAACCCATACCACCCTAGTTAGATTCCTGATTCCATACCGATACCTTTATGCGAACCAAACGCCCCCTAAAGTTTATTAGTTAGATTTTAATTTTTTTTCCATCATAACTTTAATTCAACCAAACTTATAGGGAGTATATAATATTTTTGAGTTTTATTGTAATTTTTTCGAGTTTAATGTCTAAATAAATAAACTCAGAAACTTTATAGAAAAACTCATAATTTCTAAAACAAAACTCAAAATTTTTAGTATAATGCTTAAAATCTATAAAATTGGAGGTAATACATCGAATCGAAGGTACCATCCACTTACTAATGTATAAGTGAGTATGACCGATCTAAATACAGTGTAAACTTAGGACCCCATGTGTCCATATAAATTAATCGTATATCGTACCTTAGTAAAATTAAAATACCTCTTATATACAACAAATGCAGTAAATGACGGAAACGAAGGCAGTAGCGAATCACTTTCCTAATCTAGGTAAAAGTTCCCCAACACTCTGAGTCGGTTTAGGTCCAAGAGGTCGTTTGGTTACCAACTAAATTACACAGGAACTTTAATTCATGTGAATTGCAAAATGGCTAGATTGTTTGGTTACTCAAATTCACGTGAATTGGAACTTCCCATGAATTCCAAATTCCTCCATAATGGAGGAAGTTGCTTACCTAGGTCCCCCTAGGTAAGTGCGAATGCCTACATGAATTTCAATGCCTACGTGTAACCAAACAACATTTTCTAATTCATAAATCAAAAGCCTAATCCCAAATTTCAACAAAAATCATTCAAATTTAATGAAACCGAAAGAATGATCTAAAACCAGGGCCGGCTGGATGGGTGATCAACCCGTGCGGTCGCACTGGGCCCCCAAAAATTTGGGGCCCAATTGTGTAACATGAGAGAAAGTTTATATATACTTTGAGACAACTAAAGTTAGTAGAATGGCAATGGCTTAGTGGCATAAGTGAATGTTTTAGGAAGGCAACCCAGGATCAAATCCTTGTGCAAACATTTTTTTTTCTTTTTTACTTCTAAGGCCCACTATTCACCCTTTTAATAAATAGTTTAATTCTAATATTTGTTATAAATTCACGCGTCATGGTCGATATCATTTATGTTTGTTGAAATTTTCTCTCTTATTATTGATGATTAAAATAATAAATAAAATAGCTAATTTGCTTTAAGATGAAAAATGTAAAGAAAACATGATGTAACATGGCGTCAAAATGATCTAAACGATACTGTTAGGGCCTTTATAAAATCTCGAACAGGGCCTCCGAAATCTCCCAGACGACCCTGTCTAAAACATGTCGAACCATCCGTCAGAAATCACCGTCCCTACAATCCAAAACATCGTATCAATACTTAAGTTGGGTTGCAAGTTAAACCTAACAACAATAACACTCAATGCACGCAATGCAGAGTACAACCAGACGCGATTTTCAGCCGTGATAAAGTGAATCAGGGAGTTGAAAACAACGTTTGATCTCTGCGCCTGGAAATCTGACTAGTGCATAAAGAGATTGAAAGTAGGAGTCATATCAACAAAGTGTACTTTCTTTTCTGGTTATCCATGCGAAAAAACTACACACTTAAGCGTGTTTTCCTGGATGTGCATACGCTGGAAAGGACTCTTATTAGTCTGTAGGACCAGTATAAAGTCTGGCGAGCTACTTTGGCCAACATTGCAGAAGTTGACTCGAAACTAGTTGCACATAAGACGGCTAGAATAGTTCAAAAGTTCGGATTTCAAGAGAAATCTATCGATTTCAAATTCAGAATATAGTAGGTTCGTGTGACGTGAAATTCCCGATTAAATTGGAACTACTTAAAGCATAAGGCCACGGTGACTATATGCTTTATGAACCGGGAGTATTTCCAGGAATGATTTATCATAGGAAGAAACCGAAGATTGTGTTACTTATTTTCATTTCTGGGAAGATTGTGCTTACTGGTGCTAAGGTGAAAGACGAGATTTATCATGTCTTTCAGAATATTTTTCAGGTGATGAATCAGTTCAAGAAGACGTTGCGATGATTAGTTTCGAAATAACGAAGATCTAAATCGCTAATTTCTTATCGCCCTACAAGTATGATAACTTGGTACACCTACTATTCAAGAAATTTTATGCGATAATACTTTTTTCGTTTTAATTGTTTGTTTAGCTTTAATTAAAATATTAACTTTATAAATAAAAATACGGCTAAATAATTGCGATGACATACTATGAACTTGACATTTTACGTCTACCAACTCTCCAAATAGGACAAAATTTGACAATTAACGCCCAACACATATTCCCGTGTAACATGGTTATACATAAAACGATTATAAAATGAATCCTATCGATAACTACTTTTTTTTACTTTTAAAACCGTTTCACAAGAAATCAACTGTTACCAAATACTTGAATATTTCAACCCGTATACGAATTTCATCCAAGAGATCAACTGTTATCGAATACTTGAATATTTCAACCCGTATACCAATTTCATCCCAATACTTACGTAACTAACAAACTAACTAACTAACCTGGCCTATACAAATCTTGTCCAATTTCACTTACAAAAAAATTAATCAATGTCTATATCCATACTCGAATCCCGGTCGGGTCGAGTAATTAATCCCGAACGGATCCACCGAGTTAGCGTAACTCTGGGTGATCAAATCCGAATTAAAATTAATAACTCGTTGAGTTCTGATACCACTTTGGACCTCCTCATCGACAAATATCCCATTTGTAGACGAGTTTACATGTGATAAAGGCGGTAACGCAACTTGACCCGATTGACTTTGATTTAATCCGCCAAACCCAAATTCATTAACCGAGTTGAATCCAGCTAATGAAGCCCAATCGAAATCACCCGACCCGAATTGCTTAAGACTTAATTTGTCATCTTGCTCCTGCCCCTGACCCTGCCCCACTGAATTTTTTGACGAATCCATACGTGACACGTCATTAATATCGGGCAGCAATCCCGAGGACGCCGTAGATGTCGATCCACCCGTGCTGGTCTCGGTACTTAACGTGGCCTTGGTCGCACCCGAACTTTTCTTATATATTCGACATAACACCCAATCATCCAACTGAAAAAAAAAAAAAAAAAACAAATCTTATAACGTTAGATGTTCCCGTAATTATTGCGTGAGACGTTCTCACACGGTAAATAGCCATAGATATTGTATACGAGTTTACGAGTTTACGAACCTTAGAGCTACCGGTTTTCCGGTTAGGTTCGGTAAGACGATATTCATGCATAATCCAATTAGTTTTAGTACCCTTAGGAGCTTTACCAATGTAAAAAACCAACGCTTTTTTAATTCCAACTCTTTTTCCTTGAGTTGTGATGACTTTATCGGTTCCGGTCGCTTTCCAAAACCCTGAACCCGCTACCCGGTTCGGCCTTGACCCGTTCGGGTATTTTCGGTCCCGTGGACTAAAGAAATACCATTCTTTCTCTCCAAATATTGCCTTACCTACAAATAACAAACCACATATACAACTTGTTAAAACTCGGTACCAGCTAATGACATTGTAACGTTATGTCATATTAGCATGACACGTTCAAACTCAGTATCAGCTGATTACGTTATTCAATTACTGATATCGAGTTTTTATATCATGACACGTTGAAATTCAGTACCAGTCGATAACGTAATATATTAAAAACTTACTAGGTAAAACCCAAGGATCAAACTTGTAAAGATCAATTTCAGCAATAAGTTGTAACGTAAAATGATGACCGGCTACTTTTCTACATAAATATTGAACAAATAATTCTTCATCCGTAGGGTAAAATCTGAACCCGGGCGGTAAACGTAATCGCTCTAGCGGATTACTCGTATTATTTTTCGCTTCGAAACCCATATTTTAAAATTAAGAAAAATATCAAAATAAATTTTTTTTTTTTTTGAATTTTGAGATAATTTTTAGAGGTGGAAAATAAGATATTTCGAAGTGCCAATTTTGGAAAAATGAAGGAAGTCGGTCTATATTTATAAAGACGAAAAATGTAAGTGGGACCGGATATTATTATAACCCGATAAAATAGTGACACGTATTACGTTAAGGTTATGGGCTTATGGCTTGTGTGCTACGGCCGACCCCGACGTACAAAATAGCGTGTTGAGTCACCACGTAATGAAGAGAACACGTGTGGGATGTAAAATATGAAATGGGTGATGTTGACGATAGAGGCGATCAAATATCGGCTTCACGATATTTAGAGAAAATAAGGATTATATTTCGTCGTATGTTATCCTGTTTATTTACACCGTTACGAGGCGTAAAGTCAAGGTAATATATGAGGAAAGAAGTTTTTAAATTATAATGTTTTCCTATTTAACTTTCGGGTTGGTATGAACGCGTGGTTAAATTCGATATTTGTTGACTGAATAAAATATACTTCGTATAAATTTAAAAATACGCCAAGTAATTAATTTTTAACCGTTTAATTGAATGACCAAGGTTTTACCACTAGACCGACGGAAGCCTAAGAACGAGGGATGCTGGTATAATGCACTTATACACACCGTATCTGAGTCCTTATGTCTTAAATTTCGAATCATGATTAAATAGCAAATTACATAATAGTATTTTTTTTTTTTTTTTTTTGAGTGTAATGAGAGTATTAGGCCCTGTTCTTTATAGCTTAATTTCAGCTCGTTTCAATTTTGTTTAGCTGTATTTCGTTAGGTTTTATTTACGTTTAATCAATTATGTTTAGTTAATCTCTTCACAAAATGAACTTTTAATTCAACTAAATTCACTTCACCTCAATTTCACTCAATTTAGTTCAATTAAATTTTACTCCATTTAATTCAGTTCGGCTCGTTTCGGTCGTAAATACAAAGACGAATATGATTCTAAATTAAAATACTGTTATTCATGAGTTACCAGCTAGGGCAGCTACCTTAGCTGGCATTTGCAGTTTAAAATTTTAAGTTCAAATAACCTTAGAAAGTCATAAATCTACAACTATAAATCAAACCAAGAATTGAATATAGAATATTTTAATAACATATTTAAAAACTACTCCGTACAGAAAAGTCAAAATTGCATGTGTATGTGTAATTAGTCAAACTTAAATATGCATGCAATAATAAACTGCATGAAAGCTAAAACACAAAATTACATCGGGTACTATCTGTCACAAACTGAAAATGAATAGTATCTCTCTAATATGCAGGTATCATATCCATGAATATGCTCTATTTTCCTCCACTTGTCTCCCCACTTCCATTTTTCAGCAAGACTAATTGAAGCTAAAAAGTTACCCAAATTGTCGTTTGTAATCGACATATTTAACTAAATAAAATAAAAGTAGAATATCTGAAAAATAAGATTTTATGTTATTTTATTTACCAACATAGGTTATACTTAAACACAAATTCTCATTGAAAACGAGCACTATGGATCACAAGTTGAAGACGGATAGTGTCCTTCTCACCGAATATAAGTAACACTATCCATAACGTGTTCTATTTCCTCCCACTTGTGTATCCACTTGTTTTATAATAAGTCTTTTTAATACTTAAATTATTGCAAGTTTGTGACGGATTTGATGGAGAAAGTTAAGGTACATACAGCCGTACAAGTGTAGAATTGGTACGTTAGTCAAAGAAAGTGTTTAAATTTGAAGTTATCTGAAAGCAAAGTCGTACTCATCCAATATCTACAATTTAATAATTATCTTCTGATCATAATAATAATAATAAGACAAGTCCACACTTCACCTCTTTTCTTCTTGGTCTTAACTAACTAATCTTATGATTTGTGATGTAATGTCTAACGTAGATTATGATGTTTTTTAAGTGCGTCGTATCTGAGTAAATCCTCGAGTATTCGTTCTGAGTAAATCCTCGATTATTCGTATCTATGTATTAATAAATGTGTGCATGCAAAAATGTTAGAATAATTTTCATGCTTTGAATCGATAAATAATTCATTATACTATATTATATCTTAATTAATTAAGATGAACTTGAATATGACCTAGATAAATTATTATCTTAAAGTTTAGCGAGATAGTTTAAAATTATGTGACTTTATCCAGTAACAGAGCCGAGACTTGCGAAAAATTCCAACAGGTTAAACTGGTAATAATGCCATGAAATAAATCTTGGAAAAATTTCGAAAATTTTAACTAAGAACATTTCCAAACAAGAAATCAATTTAATCGGTTCAATTGCATATTATACCTTAATCTCCCCTTATCGACCTTGACCCACTTAAAACCTTCCAAGCAAAAAGTCACGACCTAGGTCAATAACCCAATCAATTTAATTAAGAAATCAAACAAATTCACTCATTCTTTTTTTTTTTCTTTTTCTTTTTCTTAAATGGTTGGAAGTGACTTGGAACCAATTAAAATGTGCCACGTATGAGGTCGATTGGTGAGTCAATTTACCTCAAATTGGGTCGATTTGTGACTCAAATTGACTTGAGTCAATTCTAATCGATTTCTTAATTACAATTAACTTGACTCGACCCCATATCGACCTCCCAATCGACCTTGCTTGGGAATGGTCTAAGAAACTTAAAATTTTCAATTTGCAGCTGAGATAGACGATCTTCCCTACTAACCCTTTCTGAATCCGCCACTAATTTTATGAGTTCAATTTTATGTTTTCTAAAGTATAGATTGAGAGATCATTATTTTGATTATTATTAACTATTAAATCAAATTAAACTATTTATTTCACGTGTTGCAACTTCTTTAATTTACAAATTATTGATGCAAATATTTTGTGAGTGTTTGATGTGTAAAAGTCTTACAATCTAGTTAGCCTCACCAATCAATGTTATTATTAAAGGCCGGGCGTGACACAATTGAATAACGAACGTGGTTAATGTGAGCTTGGGCATGGTTCGGACTTATGTTGAATTTTTAGTTCAAGGACAAGCAGATTAACGGGTTTGTCTTTTTTTTTTGAGGGATTAACGGGTTTGTCACAATTAATAGGTCAAATTTTCATAAATTTTTTAAGATACTTTATACTTTTTAAATTTAAATGCCCGTTTGTTTTACAAATCGAACAGACCGGGTTCAATGGATGGTCGTCCACGAAGCTAATAAAGAAATAAGCTCAATATTTTTGAACTACATTGTTTGAACACTTGATTAAAAAATGAGTTCGTCACATCATATGATTTGAAAAAGAATTAGCCATTCGTGTGTGTTTTTTTGAATTTTTCCGTTTTTTATATATATTTTATTTTAATAATACATTTTACTTTTATAAACTTTGACTAATCGAACTATTATTATATTGATTTTGCCATAAAAGTCCAATTTCCAACAATGGTGAATCAGGTGGAAAGGCAGCGCAAGTGTCACTTAAATTTCAGAAATAATTTAATTTTGGTACTAGTTAGACCTGTTCTTTCTGGCTTAATTTCAGCTCCTTTCAATTTTGGCTGGCTATATTTCGTTAAGTTTTATTTTCGTTCAATCAATTATTTTCAATTAATCTTTTCACAAAATTAACTTTTAATTCAATTAAATTCACTCTACCTCGATTCCACTCAATTAGTTCAATTAATTTGTACTCCAATTAATTCAATTCAGCTCGTTTCAACCGAAAAGAACAGGGCTTTAGTTGCATTATCACCCGGGTTTAAATCTCACCAATAACGTTATATTTCGGGAAAAAATATAAACCAAACATTTTTTTTAGTAAAAAAATTTCATTGTTCTACCTTAAGTAAAATCTTGCGTTTGCCCCTGTTTCCAACGTTAAGTGTGGTAAAATTGACAAATATTGTCGTTAGTTGTGAATTTGTGCTTGAAAATTTTATAAAATTTCTTATATATATAATTTTATTAATGTGTACCTTTAAAACAGACGTTATTTAAACCGTTATTATACCGGACATTCATGCATCATCTTAGCAAAGTGGCTCAAAAGAGTTACAAATGTGTGAACGATTCTCATAATATACGGTTCTTCAACGCAAAGTAGATGTAAATTATTCCGTAGTTGGTCACCTGCCTCAATGTCTGCTGAGCTTAGCAACTGTATTACAATTAACAGTCCCTTTTTTTAGACGGTTTAAAATAAGATCCATCAAATGTTACCATTTTTTAATAAAATGTAATCATTTAATAACAAAATGTTATAACTAAAGTTGTCACTTTTTACCCTGAAAACGATAATAACATTTTTTTTTAAAATAGTAATATTTTATTGTAAAATAGCTACATTTAGTCCTTATTTCAGACGAGAAATAGCTTGTTTGAAACAAGAATTTATGTACAATTAATTTGTCTCGTATCGGAGATATCTGATCCTAATGGTTAATATAGAGATTATGTGATAATATATCGTTTTAGACCTCGTTCTTCATAACTTATAGTAGTATTTTACCCCTCATTTATTCAAAAAAAACTTCTCTCTTGAATTAATTTTTTGTTTATGGTGACGAGGGAAGTCGCAGCCGCTATTTTCGATCCCACACTAGGTAAGCCTTCGAGTATATGTGATAGCCTGTTTAAGAGACCGACTCACAAACAAGTGAGGTTCCATCCTAAACCCGATAAAAAAAAATACTTTTAGCTAAAATTTCAAACAATTGTGTGGCTGCTGGGATTCGAGCCCAGGTCTCCACGGCCACAACGTGGAATTCTTACCACTAAACTACAGCCACTTTTATGATAATTATACGGTCATAAATATCAAGTATTTTAGAAGTTTTGAAAATGTACAACCAGTTGATTATTCATAGCCCTAATATTTACTACAATTACTAGTTATCAAACAAAACTTGAATCAAATTCGTTATCGACTCATTTGATCTTCAAACGTGATTATATATAAAGTATTTTGATTTTTGATATTAAATTATGTTCATCCAAAGTCACATATCGGTTATATTAACTCTGAACTACATGCAGTGTATAGTTCGGAATTTTAATCATGGAATCTAATTAAAAATATAATTCATGTTTTAAACTTAAAATAGAGTTGTTTAGATACAGCTAAACTAAAACTGATCCATGTCTAACCTCGACAACTTTAATACTAATATTCATGATCTGGTTTCGATTCATGAATATCTTATCTTTCTATCGAAACAAAACAAATGAAAACGATGTCGATAATTTAGGCAAAGAAGCAATAATCAAACAAAATCAATAATGCTTTAATGACTTAAATTGTCTAATAATAGCATCTTTACCTAATTATCAATTTGACAAGTGCAAAACTTTTGCTTTTTTACGTGATTCAACCCACAAAGCCAACTTATTGAGTTGGGGACCTTGAGGACTTGAGATGCTTAGGACACATACATAATGTATATACATTTAATTTATATTACTTGTAAAAAACAAATCCCTTTTCCCATATTTAATTGAATACGTATACGCCTTAGTGATGGAGCCAGGATTCTTCGTTAGGGGGAAATTTCAGCAGGGACGAACTATCAATGTTGTAAAGTAAACCTTGAAAAAATTCGGATATTTTAATTGGGAAATTCGAATTTTTCATTGTTTAGCGGGGTCAGCGCCCCTCCTAGACCCTAACCCTCTAAATCTGCCACATCATGTCGGTATGTCTCCAATCTGCATCGTAAAAAACATTTTTATGTACCGAAAATATACAACTCAATATACACCAATGACAACAACAAAGCCTTAGTCCAAGAAAATGTCTCTACTGGGCCCGGCCGAACTGGGTTGTGGGTTAGTGGCCCAGACCCAACACTAAAAGTGGGTGGGATGGGCTAGACCGAACTGTATGAGCCGAATCGTGCACATAGGGTTTATTTATTTATTTGATATCTGGATTTTTATTCGTCTCGGGCCGAATCAATGTTATACGTAATTCAATTCAAATCTCTTACAACACGAAAAAAAAAGGAAACATCCGATATATTACATGATTTACATCACACGGTTCTTAGTAATTGAGTTTATATATGTTTTTTCGAGCTTTTAAAATCTGTAATTTTTATTTTAATTATTAACGTCAAAACTCAAACATAACTGACTTTTATGTATATTTTTAACCAACATCATGTTTTTCTTCGCTTATTATTTAAGTAAACGAGCTCAAAGCTTCATAATAAAACTTATAATCTTTAAATCAAACATCGAAAATTTTATTATAAAACTCAAATTTTACACCGATTTGATTAATAATCGATGAATTGTTACATATTTCTATTTCTTGATTCACTTTTACATTCTCTGTAATTAGTTAAGCGGCCTTGTTCTTCGTAACTCCAACACGCATAAGCGCGAAATAAGCCATTAACCGGTAGGCAATAAACATGACGATCAAAGCAATGACGGACCTAAGTTGTCCGTCAAGTCCCACATTTTTTATAGACGGAAAATCCGTAACCAAACATTCCTTACCGTTACCACAAGGGTAGGTCTGCCCTGTTCGATACTGAGACCCTAAGAGTAACTTATAATTATAATTACTAATCGACACGTACTTAACCCAACTAATAAACCCGGGAATGTGTTGGACGTAAAACCCACCGGCCAAAAGGAACGTTAGCATGATCACGGACCCTAATGTTATCGCGGGTTTTAAGTCCATGACCAAGGCTCCGAGTGCTAGACCTAACCCTTGCGAGACGAGGATGGTTAACAAAAGCGTGAATAGATAGTAGAGAAAACTCGTGACAGTACGTTTTAGCCCGGCCATCCAATACGTTATGAGTACGAATGTTGTAGGAAGTACGAGTTCCATTGGAAGATCGCTCCCCATTCGAGCCATGTAGTAGGATGATAGTCGATACATTCCAGACGATCTTTCCTTGGACAGGATCATTCTTTCGGGTGGGAATTTGAAGATCGCGTCTAGTAATGGAAGGAAACACCAGAATCCTGACGTGAAATATAGTAGTCCAATCTGCATATTGACACCAGATTATAGTTTAAAACATTTATCAGTCGATTTCTTGTTTTGGACCTTTTGACGTTTAGCTTTAGGCTCTGTTTGGTAAACAGCGGATTAATATTGGCAGAAGCAGATTTCAAAAGCAGATTTGAATAACAGAATGATTTAGCGAATTTGACTAGCTGATTTATTTTAGAGGTGTTTGGTAATTGACAGTTAAGATTAACAGATTGTCTAAAATCTTTATAAAATGACAAATAAGGACATGAAAAATTATTTATTAAATATATAAAAGGAATGTTAGTATATTATTAAGAGGTTAAATAAGACAATTTTTTTCTTTCTAATATGCTAATCCAATATGTTGGTAGGAGCGGCATATTGGACCCAATATATTATTTCAATATGTCATTAACCAAACACTCTAAAGAGCATAGTGGTAAGTCAAACATGCTAATTCTCTCAAATATGCTGAAATTTGGCAAATATGTTATTTACCAAACATGGCCTTAATAAAAGTACATGGTCGAATATGAGTACAGTACCTGGTCTTGTAGGTTGGAGACCTTGGACTGCCACCATAAAAGGCCGGCTAAAAGCGAAACCAATACAATTTCGACAGTCTTAAGCATGTCGAAAGACTGATGTTTTCTCTCTTTGAGGCCTCTTTTAAGCAAAACAGAGAATTGTTGTCCCCAAGTTGTAGGCCATTCTTCCCCTTTGTACGGGTCGTTACCCTCGCAAACAACCACACTGTCATCGTTGTCTTCCACTTCTTCTATCTCGGTTTTCACTTTGTTTGCTAACTTGTTTTTGTAGGACACTGTTAGCTTCTCTTTCACAATTACTTGATCTTCTGACTCATCTGGCCCGACTCCTGAAATTCGAGTTATATCACGTGTCACACGACTTTGTACTAATATTTTACGACATGGGTATAGGCACGTGCTAAAGCGTCTATATGTCGTTTCAAACAAAATTATATCCTGAATCCTGATACAGACTTTTTCTTAGCGTAAAGGAAGCCACAGTGACAACTCAGTATAGCAACCTATATTTGGATTTTGGATATAGACTTTTTCTCGCTGTAAAGGGAGCCACAATGACAGTTTTGATGCTGATGTAATGAATACAGCTAAGCAAAACTGAAATGAGCTGAAATTAAGCCAGAAAGAACAGAGCCTAAAACCGACCAGAGAAAAGGACATACCGTTTGCGAGGTCTAGGAGGAAATCAGCCGGGTTCATCGCAACAAACGGGGCATACCCGACACTCTCGAAATAGTCCATAACTTGAGCACCACTTCCAAAGTACAAAGCATTACCCTCAGACAACAACATAACCTTATGAAACATGTAAAACAGTCTACTAGAAGGCTGATGTATAGTCATCACAACTGTCCTGCCTCCACGAGCCAACTCTGACAACGTCGACACGATCCTTTGAGCCGTTGTCGAGTCCAAACCCGACGTTGGCTCATCCAAAAACAACAAACTTGGATCAATCAACATTTCCTGCCCAATACTAACCCGCTTTCGTTCTCCACCCGATACCCCTCTTAGTCCAGGGCCTCCAACAATACTATTTTTACAACCAGATAAGCCTAATTGAACAATCACACCCTCAGCTTGTCGAATTTTCTCGTCTTTTGTGATAGAATTCGGTAGCCGTAACAGAGCAGTGTACATTAAGGTTTCTGTGACTGTTAAGTGGGCATATAGCACATCATCCTGTGTTACAAAACCCGTGTTTCGTTTAGTCTGTTTTGAAAACGGTTTACCATTATATGATATACTGCCTCGAAGATTCCCGCCTAGTCGGCCACCTAAGGCCGTAAGCAGAGTCGTCTTACCGCTCCCAGATGGACCGAGAATGGCTAGCATTTCGTTTGGCCTTACCACTCCCGAAACACCCTTTAGAATTACGCGTTCTAGTGATTCCGATTTTGATGATGTTGCCTCTTTCTTGAAGGACATTGTCCTTCGTTTTGGTGACTTAACTTTGTAGATCACATTTTGGAACTGCAAAATGTATTAGGAGGACAATTATACATGTAAATTATATAGATTAGTCATAAAAGCAACTAAGCAAGTAATTAGCAGCTACAAACTGAGCTAGTTCGGTTTACGTAAGGCTAAAGATTGCAGATGTCAACTAGCTTAGCTGGTTACAAACCCCGTCAACATTAAAATCGCTCCTGTGCCTCTCTTTAAACTAGAAAAACATAACGCTCGGGATTAATATGTATGATCAAGTGTAAAATAAAATTATTCTGACGCAAATTCATGTCAAAAATTGATTTCCGATACTTATCCATTAGCACAAAAATATGATTTTTTGGGTAAATATTGAAAACTTTTTACGATTAATAAGAGACATTTTTTCTCCAAATTGATTACTTGTTGTCAAAAAAGTATAAAATAGAAATTAACGCGTCTGGGTTGAGACTCGACGATTCATTTATTTTAGGTTGGACATGAACACGACACAACATTTAGGCACTATTCTTTCTGGCTTAATTTCAGCTGCTTTCAATTTTGTTTGGCTATATGTTGTTAGGTTTTATTTACGTTCAATTAATCTATTCACAAAATTAACTTTTAATTCAACTAAATTCACTTCACCTCAGTTCTACTCAATTTTGTTCAATTAAGCTCTACTCAATTTAGTTCAATTAAGCTCTACTCCAATTAATTCAATTCAGCTTGTTTCAGCCGAAAAGAATAAGGCTTTAATTGGGTGACGTTTGGGTTGATGAACTCTCAATATATGAATCCGACACGATTAACGTATTTATTAAATTAATCCTATTTTTTCTTGATGCTACATCACATAAATATACTTACGCTTTCTACATACTAACATGAAACGAATACTTGAATTATCGGGTTAGGTTTGAGGCTCGATTAATTCATTTACGTAAATGGATCAACACGAACACGACACGGGAGTTAACTGGGTCGGGTTTGGGTTAAAGATCCGAGTTCGTGACTCATATTATTACTTAATTAAGGAAGATATTATTCTTAATTATAGCATAATATATACGACTATATGAGCATACGACTCATATTATTAGAATATTTTCCTAATAGTAAGTAATATTCTTTAGCCATTATCGATCAGAAAATAATAAACTTTACAACAAATATAAGCTGCATGTTTGATTTAATTTAATTCGAATATTCAACGAAACGGAATAAATGAATAATGAGCATCAAGCCATCAATAATGGTTCTAAAGCCTCTTATTATTCGATTCTAATATTCTATCTGCACTTTTGCTTTTTTCTGTTCCAAAATGAATAGTGTTGACGGGCCCGTCCTTCATTTCACATTCCTAGCCTTTCTAAGTTTATAACTTTTTATGATCGTAGGTGTCGTGAAAAATCGCTTTTTAATAAATTTATTGAGAGATTATTGTACAAATTCAAGAAAAAATTGTACTAAAGGTAATATAATAGGTATAAATCATGATTAAAGATATAAATAGTACATTTATTATGTAAATAAGTACGAAATTATTATGGTATGATCAATGACAAAAGGTCATGAAATACAAATAAAAGGGTACAAAAGAATAGTCTCTCAATAATTTATTGAAAAACCGTTTCTCTAAAGTTTTAGTGTTTTATGATTTTCTCGGTTCCCGTTAATTGTTTACCTATTTATTTTTAGGTAAGGGGGCCGATTTATAAACTAAGTAGTATCATACTTCAATATATTTAGTATTGTTTATTAGCATCACACCCATATTATATAACTGTCATATTATTATAAAAAGCGTAAGACAGAGTAAATTGTTTTTTAGCAGTAATCATGAAATTTCACACTAGAGTATTTTGTTTGTATATACAAAGTTTATTTTATTGTTAAACTTTTAATTAATACTAGTATTCATTATTAGGTGGCAGAAAAATTAAACCATGTAATAAATAAACATAAGATTATAATAAGGACATACATGATTATGAATAGAATAAAAGAAATTCGAAATACATTATTTGATTCGGTTACAAAGTTGTCGGCAATTTTTGTTTTAGTTGAATAAGAAGTTTGCTTTAGTAGTGCAATTTTATTTAAGATTAAACATAAAATTTGAAAAGGTAATTGTACGGATTCGAACACTAGACCTCCAAGTCTAAAGGGATCACCTCAGAATTGTCATCTTTGCCAGTTCAATTGAATACTACTCCCTCCACACTCCTATAATCTTCTCATTTCATTAAAATAATACTCACGTATAATATAGAAATGGGAAGATAATAGGGTGTGGGGGGAGTAATAACTAACAAAATATATATACATATAGACGCTTTTTCCAAGGCTGCCCGGGCCATGGCCCATTCGGCCTAGCCTGTGCTTTTGCCATTGGATACAATTATAAATAGAAAATGATAACTATTGAGCGGAACGAGGTAAGTATAATAATACAATCTTATCTTAATTAAAACAAAAACATTTAAAGCCTCCACATTCACCCACGTCATCACAATACATTTTTGTTTGTCCACTAATTGTTGAAACAAGTGGGGTCTTTGGTGGGGCCCATTTCAATATCATGCAAATTATATTAGGGGAATATTACATTAAAATTAGTTAATTTATGATTTTGTTAATTTTTTCATATGCTTTGTAATTTTATAAAATATTTAATTAAGGTGTTTAAATGAAAGTACAAATTGTCAAAAAAATATTAATAACATAAATATAAAGGTCAGGGCATCATAGTTATTATCTTTAATAATACAACCTATGCTTAAAAGTACTAAAATTATTTGGGCAAATATTGTTTTAAACATCAACATTTTATTATTATAACTTAATGTTCTAACAACATCATATACAAAAAATCTTGCTTATGACGGATAATGTTAACACAAAATACATTTTATTATATATATTAATATTAAAACACTAAAACAAAAAACCACAAAATATTAACATAGGTACCAACTCTAACATAATTATTCAATTAAAGCTGACTAATGATTTGGATCTTATTTAACTATAATAGAAGAAAAAATCAGTTCTATAGTAGGGGGTTTAGTCTTTTTAAAGAAAATTAATAATTTATGTGTCTTGGATGGTTTGTAAGGGTAATGAATTAAGAAAGCGACAAATTCTTATTTAAGATGTGTATATTCGTCTTAAACTTAAGACCAATCAACAAAAAAATGCTAAGACCTAAGTTTTTGGAGCTAATTTGGAATAGTAAGCGTTGCTTACAACTGTTGTAAGTTGTAACGAAGGCGTGAAAAACACCTTCATCCTCAAAAAAGTATTGATTTAGACGGATTTATACCTTCCGTGGTAAATTATTTTTCTTTTCCAATGGATGTAAATAACAATTTGTGAAATTAGAAAAATAGAGTGGAATTTAAGATGGTTGTACAAATGCATGGCTGGTTTCTCATTTAAGATGGTTAGACACGTGTACATAAATCTCTACTCTATCAAAACAAATTAATAATACTCCTATTTTTCCAATTTTTTCATAGAGTAAAAATTGTGATTGGAATTTGAAGTGAAATTTTATTAGATAATTTATATTCTTTGTACATTAGACATGTATATAAAAGTAATTTACAAATAAATATTTCATTATTGTAATATTATTAAAAAAATTAATACTCTATTCATTGGATATAAATTATAATAATATGAAAATATATTTCAATATTTATACATTTAACCAAATTATTGAATATTCAGTTCCGTACAATTTTAAATATTCAATCTCGTACAATTTGCACGGGGTTAAAACTAGTATGCCTTAAAGGCTTAAACTAATAACAATATGCCTTAAAGGCTTAAACTAATAACAACATTAATCCAATACTTGTATAATATTGAAGTTTTTGTTTAAATGGTGTCGAAAATCAAACTATTTACCAAAATGGTGTCGAGAAATGGTACTATATTAATAATTTAATACTAGCTGAACTGACTTTGAATTAATTTTAATGGATCTGGACGAATTTGAAATGAACTAAACTTATTAACAATCGAAAAAGAAAATTTGAACTAATATTACAACCACTATTTCAGTATTTCATGCAATTTACCTTTTTTTTGTCACGTACCTGATCAAACCTAGCGAATGTCGACTAACTAGCTTAGTTGTTAAAGTCATAACTAGTACTGCTCACAAGCCCTAACCCGAGTTCAAATTTCATCAGCATAATCAAATAATTAACCTATATGATTAGCAATTTAGCATACGGGTACGAGTAATATGACATACCGTCAATGTAACGGGACGTTTGGCTATTTTCAATATAACATGATGTCCATTGGATTCCGGCACTTCTCTCCGAGCTTCGACGTCGACGACCTCACCGTTCATGATTTTCTCCTGCACGTACTCCTTCTTCAAAGAACCTAACAAAATTCAAGACGGGTTTAAAACTAGTTACTTATGAATTAATTAAGATATATATAAGAAGTAAAATAGACTAAAATTTAAGCTAATAAAAGAATGATTATTATATGGAAAAGCTGTACTCCTAAGATACGATGAAGAGCTCACGGGTGTTTTAATGGGAAAACAAGTGCAATTTTTGAATGACGCAAGTGGTTTGTCTTAAGGGTTTTCACTCCAATAACGACACATCTATATATATAAATCGTAAGCCAAGGGTTCCTTCGAATGACAAATGTATATAACATTTCATATTATCATATACTAAATTGTCATCACTATTTCTACAAAATTGTTATATCACGTCACCGTTTTAAATAAAACGTTCCCTATTTTTCAGTTATTCTTAATTTGCCTTTGTGCATCCAAATTAAATTTAGTTAACTAACGATTTATCACATGTGTAATAATTAAAACAGAGGCGTGATATATAGCAGATCTCTATTTTTAACCTTCTCATTTGCTTTTGCACATTGTTTAAGAATATTGATCATAGGATTTTTTTACCTTTCTCAAGCTCACTCGCCAACATATTAAAGGGTAATATGGTGAAAATGGTATAAATAAGGATAATGAAAATAGAGGAAGTATAATTTCAATGTATAGAGATATTAATTATTATCAAGATGTTAATTATTTATAATATATATAAATAATGAGATTTAGTTCTGAAACATATAAAGATTACATAAATTAAGATTTTCATAAGATATGATATTTCGTAATTCTTTAAAATTATAATTTAACTAAAGTATAATTTAGTAATGATCGCTTTTAAATGACACCTTAATCGAATATTTAATATTTATTTAAATATATAAGATTAATACAATTAGATAATCAACTAATATAAGAAATTAATTAAATTTGATAAAATTATTAAGAAACGGAATGGTTTAATCCAAATATGTAATTCTACATATATTATTTGGATAGTATATACAGGGGTGCGTGTTAACGAGCCCGAGCCCGAGCCCGAGCCCGAGCCCGAGCCCGAGCCCAAGCTTGGCCTTGCTCGGCTTGTGCTCGATTACCAAAACTCGAGCTCGAGCTCGAGACGATCTTACCCGAGCTTGAAAAAAATGGCTCGTTACAATGCTTGCGAGCTTTAACACGAGCTCGAGCCAAATTCGAGCCAAATCGAGCCGATATAAAATTATTTATTTTTTATATTTTTATCTTCCAATATTTTTAATAACAAAGTTCAAAGATTTTATGTAAAAGTATTTAGCAAATGAACAAGATATTTGATATACGGAGTATATGCTACAAAGATATAATATAAACTTTATTTATAAAATATGAGCATATTTTTATAAAATATGATTAATATCTTATGTAATCTCAAATGTTCGAGCCGCTCGTGAACTTTTCGAGTCGAGTCAGCCTTTGCTCGGCTTGACTCGTTAAGCTCTCGAGCCGAGCCCGAGCTCGAGTCGAGTTTTGACCGAGCCGGTCTCAAGTTACTCGCAAGCTGTCTCGTCTCATTAACAGGCCTAAGTATATATCCCTAATAAATTTGTCTAGTAATAAAACTTATTATTCGGTTAATAGTGAAAATAATAGTAGCAATAGTCAATATGTTACTTTCGCTACTTATCCAGTAGTTTGATTAGATTTTATCATGATTAAATTCATTACTTAATCACAAACTCAAATAAACAATTACAACATGCATGCTTATTAAACAAGCGACGTTACCAACCTTACAAATCCAACATGCTAGAATGCTAGCTACTTTAAAAATTATAATGACATATATAATGAACAAAAACATGATTAAATTAATGAAAAGGAAAAGGGAAGAACAAATTTATTCTTAAATTAAATTATATAAAAAAAAGAACATAGAATACTCTGAGTGGCGAAGAAGTTAAGGATCTTCTCCTGTACTAGTTTTAGTCTCGTGCAAATAATGCACGGGTCACTTTTAAATCCATGCAAAAAAATATTGGCGATTACGGTTACCTTTCTATAAAAATATTACTGATGACGAATTTTCCAGTAATTATTATTGTTTTTGAGTAACTTTTTTATTTGAGAAAAAATTGTTTAAAACGATTTTCGCATTTTAGATTTTTTAAAAAATGATTTGAATGAGATAAAATAATTTGATAATAATTGACTCAAAAATAACTCAAAACCGAAATAACCCGGATCGATCAAATAACCCAACTTGATTGTCCCTTTTACCAGGTCTAGGGAGGGGATTCACCAATTTTGTTTTTACGTTACTATTTTGCCTAAAATTAGTAGTAAAAGTAATGATCCTATCAATTTCCACTTGCCCGTACCCCAATGTTAATCGTAGTTATCACAATATCGATAACTCATCCATTTTTTCATATAATCAAACTCACTCAGCCATTTCTTTTCATATTATCAATAACTCATCCGTGTATGTGAATTATTTTTGTACCTTGAAGACTGAGATCAATCGCATTTTTTTATAGTAAATAATGTACTCCATAATATTTTGTAAAATTCAGGTTGTAATTTTTTTTATATTATATGGTAATATCATAGAAAACGTTTTAACTTTTTCAGTGAAGGCTATTATAGTCAATTGATATTTGTAATTTAGTTTGTAACTTTTGAATGTTTATATTGTATTGTATTAATAGTAATAACAAATGTATAATATATGATGTTGCATAGTTTGTGTTATTATATTTGGAATCATAATTTAAGTAGTTAGAAAACATAAAAAATTAATTAAATTGAAGAATGAAACATGGTGGGACCTACAAATAGAGAAGTTATTTATTCAACTTTAAAATCAACAACCAATAGAAAGCTTTTATTTTCTATTCCTTTTATAGTAAAGGGATTAAACTTATAACGAATAGTTCCGTCTAAAATAAGTTAAGGCGGTACTATTCATTTTAAGCTTGAAACGAGTTAAATACATATTATTGTGTATATATTAGGATGATCGTTTCAAGTCGCGAATAAAGTTGTCTTTGGGTCGGGGCGGGCTAACCAGGGGCGGGCTTAGTTGGCTAGGCCCGGGTCAGGCCAAGGAGATGGCAGGTTTGGCCTAGTTGGGACTCTTGGGAGAATATTTGATCGGGGACAGGCTCAAGGACGGGTTGAGAACAGGACAGGCTGACGGGCAGGTAAGGGAGGGGAAGAGGGCAAGGGCGGGGCAGACCAAGGAAGGACGGGCCGGGTTAGATAGGTCGAGCTGTGTATAGGGATGGCAGTGGGTCGGGTACCCAACCCAGACTCTTAGGGTCAGACCCTAACGGGTCGGGTATGGGTCTGAATTTTTGAGACCCACTCAGGTATGGGTCGAGTATGGGTATTATATAAAAACTTCGGGTCGGGTCCGGGTCTTGGTCTTGGGACCCTAACCGACCCTTGGACCCTTATATTTATTAAAAAAAAAAGAAAAGAAAAAGAAAAAACACATATACGAACGTCAATAACCCAAATAATACACAAAAACAAATGATCCTTATTAGTTATCATTAATATACTATACGCATATCCAAATAACCACTAAGAATAACGAGGAATTGATGAAAATGATGAGTTTGGGTACGGTAAATGATATAATTTAGGGTCGTGTACGGGTAATGATCCAAATAACCATACTTTAATCAAAACTTTGTAATTTAATTCGAACTTTGGTACATTTTATTGAATGACTCGTTAAGAAAAATTGGACCATAGGGTAGACTCTATCCAGACCCAGACCCATTAGGGTCGGGTACGGATCCATTAATTTCAGACCCTTTAGGGTCTGGGTCGGGTATGTGTCTAAGGTTTTTTACTTCGGGTCGGGTTGGGTCTTGCCGGACCTTACCCATTGCCATCCCCAACTGTGTACTAAGAGCCTGGACATAGTGGGACGAGACGGGTCAGCCCGTGCTAATGTTCAGTTCTAATTGTAGATATAATATATTGAAAACCCAATCACACATATGATATAATTAAACCCCAATTACAGATATGATATAATAAAAGTCTATTTATAGCCGAATTCGTTTAATCGAGAAAATTTAGAAAATCTCGTATTCTTATAGTATAAGGGAGATGCATTTTCTCGGCCATTATTAACTTACAGTGCATAACGTCCATTCCGACAAATAACTATACAAACAAGTAAAAAACCTGTACACGAAAGAAATAGTATGCAAAATATACTAAATTGCCAAAAAAAATTATAAAATCACTTGAGAAAATCGATCGGATTCATTAAAATTAAATCGATCAAAATATAACCCGTTAATTCGGTAGTACAAGCTTACTACATTCTCTGTGTATAATAAAATCGCCTGAAAAACCGTAATCAAGCCGTCTTGTTCTTCTTCGTAACTCCAATGCGCATAAGCGCGACATAAGCAATTAACCGGTAGGCAATAAACATGACGACCAAAGCAATGGCGGAAGTAAGTTGTCCGTCAAGTCCCACATTTTTTATAGACGGAAAATCCGTAACCAAACACTCCTTACCATTATTACCACAAGGGTAAGTCTCCCCTGCTTGATACTGAGACCCTAACAGTAACTTATAATTATAATTACTCGTCGACACGTACTTAATCCAACTAATAAACTTGGGTATGTGTTGAACATAAAACCCGCCTGCTAGTAAAAAGGTTAGCATGATCACGGACCCTAACGTGGTCGCGGACTTCACGTCCATGACCAAGGCTCCTAGTGCTAACCCTAACCCTTGCGACACGAGGATCGTTAACAGAAGGGTGAATAAATAGTAGAGAAAACTCGTTGCTGTTGGTTCTAGTCCGGCCATCCAATATGTTATGAAGACGAATACTGTGGGAAGAATTAGTTCCATTGGAAGATCGCTAGCCATTCGTGCCATGTAGTAGGATGACAGTCGATACATTCCAGACGATCTTTCCTTGGACAGGATCATTCTTTCCGGTGGGAAGGTAAAGATTGCTTCGAATAATGGAAAGAATCCCCAGAATCCTGATGTGAAGTATAGTAGTCCAATCTGCATTTTCAAGAAATTCTTAGTAATTTCAGAGTAGAGCTGATCAAACGGCCTAGGCCCGATGGCCCGACACGGTCCAACCCAATTTTTTCTCGGGTTTGGGCTTGATAGTTTGGCCAAAAAGCCCACGGGCCGACCCAAAAGAAACCCGATATAAATATAGGGCCGGGTTTGGGCCAACCTAAAGGCCCGATTTTTGGCCCGGCCCGACCCAAAATTACTTTCTTAAAAAAAAAAATTGAAAAGTTGGAATCGTATATCGGATCACACTAATAATTAATATCGCTAATGCAGTGAATTATCAATTTTACCGATATTTTTATATTTTTATCGTACAACTTTAATTATTTTTGTCAACTCATGAGTTATGTATGGTACTATTATATTGTTCTCCGGACCATAAGAATAGAAGCTAACACCTAAGACTTGAAAATTTTATTTCGCTTTTAATAGTTTGTTAACATATCCATTTTTGTTACTTATTTTGTATTATATTATTTTGGCCTGTTTTCGCCCATTATGACTCGAGGCAAATTATAGCCCGAACAATTATGGGCACGGGCCAATAAATGTGGCCCACCTATCCGACCCGGCCTGACCCATTTATTTGGGCCGTTTATTTAGCACGAGTCCGGCCCAAACCCAGCCCGGCTCGGCCCATGATCATGTATTGTGAAGTCGTAAATTAGTCGAGAAAAAGTTGATTATTACCCGGTCTTGTAAATTAGAGGGCTTGGACTGCCACCAGAGAAGGCCAGCCAAAAGGGCAACCAAGACAATTTCGGCAATCTTAAGCAAGTCGAAAGACTGATGTTTTCGCTCTTTGAGGCCGCGTTTAAGCAATACGGAAAACTGTTGCCACCATGTTGTAGGCCATTCTTCGCCTTTGTACGGGTCATTACCCTCGCAAGGGACACCGTCTTTGTCTTCCTCTTCGTCTAACTCTTCTTTCACTTTGTTGGCTAGCTTGGTTTTGTATGATACTATTAGTTTCTCTTTCACATTTACTTGATCTTCTGTTTCATCTGGCCCAACTCCTGCAATTTACGGCATGGGTTACAAGTTACAAGGCCGAATCTGACTAGTATAGCATCTTATATTTGTATTTTGGATATAGACTTTTTTCTCGCTGTAAAGGGAGCCACAATGACAGTTCTAATGCTGACATAATGAATACAGCTAAACAAAACTAAACTGAAATACAGCTAAGTAAAACTGAAATGAGCTGAAATTAAGCCAGAAAGAACAGAGCCTGCAACTCCTGCAATTTACGGCATGGGTTACAACCTTACAGGGCCGAACTTGACTCAGTATAGATGCTAGTTAAGCAAAAGTAAAATACAGCTAAGCAAAACTGAAATGAACTGAAATTAAGCCAGAAAGAACAGAGCCTAAAACCGACTAGAGAAAAGAACATACCATTTGCGAGGTCTAGGAGGAAATCAGCCGGATTCATGGCAACAGAAGGGGCATACCCGACACTCTCGAAATAGTCCATAACTTGAGCACCACTTCCAAAGTACAAAGCATTACCCTCAGACAACAACATAACCTTATGAAACATGTAAAACAGTCTGCTAGAAGGCTGATGTATAGTCATCACAACTGTCCTGCCTCCATGAGCCAACTCTGACAACGTCGACACGATCCTTTGAGCCGTTGTCGAGTCCAAACCCGACGTTGGCTCATCCAAAAACAACAAACTTGGATCAATCAACATTTCTTGACCAATACTAACCCGCTTTCGTTCTCCACCCGACACCCCTCTAAGATGATGCCCTCCAACAATACTGTTTTTGCACCTAGTTAGGCCTAATTGAACAATCACACCCTCAGCTTGTCGAATTTTCTCGTCTTTTGTCATACTATTCGGAAGCCTTAACAACGCGGTGTACACTAGCGTTTCTGTGACCGTTAAATGTGCATATAACACATCGTCTTGTGTTACAAAACCCGTATTTCTTTTAGTCTGTTTTGAATACGGTTTACCATTATATGATATACTACCCCTAAGATTCCCGCCTAGTCGGCCACCTAACGCTGTAAGCAGCGTGGTTTTACCACTCCCTGATGGACCGAGCATGGCTAGGATTTCGCTTGGCCTTACCACTCCCGAAACACCCTTTAGAATTACGCGCTCTAGGGATTCCGATTCTGACTCTTTCTTAAGAGAAATTGCTCTTCCTTTTGGTGATTTCACTTTGTAGACCACATCTTGAAACTGTAAAATGTATCATTTTGTCATATAAACAAGTATATAGTAACGGGCTAACGGCACACCAGCCACCAGCACTCTGGTGATATCTCGTTTTATAATAAAATTTTCGAGTTTTGTTGTATCCACTGTAACGTCAGCTTCTGAATAATGGTATTATAAACTAATATCTACATAATAACATAAAATTATTCGACAAAAATATCATGTCGAAAATTGATTTACGACACTTGTCCGATTTTTATTGGGTAGACACTTCTTAACCCATACCAACCAGACCATCACTTCTTGGATAGGTAGCACGGACACTTCTCCTAATTAGTCGTCCCGTCTCCGACATCGTGTCCGACACTCGGATACCCGGTACTTATTTGATACATGGTTAAACATATTATAGCTTGTATGAGGAATAAAATTTTAAAAAAGATCGATCGGAAGATGAGTTTGGTGAAAAATGAGATTTAGTTATAGTTAAAGTCGAATCATATCTTTACTTGTTTAGATTTAGTTTCAAATACATAATAAAAATAAAATTATACATTATTTATAACCATAAATTATATTTAATGGGATGTCGTGTCATGTGTCTGTGTCGTATCGTGTCGTGTCCGTGTCTGTTTTGGTGCTACATAATTTCTTGGTCCCAAACTTTGACATTAGAGACAAAAACCATTGATTTTAAGGATTAGTAATTAGTAATAATTGAACTAAAGATTTATGTTTAGTAATAATTAGTAATAAGTACAAATATAATTCCAAAGTGTTCCAAATTTATGTGGATGGTTCTTCTACCACATGATGTTTCATCACAAATTTAGTAAAGAATTGTTTTTAAAGTTTTTTAATTTGTTATGTCGTTTCCTGTTAAGTCCGCATACATCTGATCCAACCATACCCTCTAATACAAAGTACATTTCGTATGTCGTTATTTGCGATTAGAATTGTGTTCCCTTTAAATTTACGTATCTGATAATGTTCGGTTATAACGAGATACATGAATAACACGACATAAATGTACGTAAAAATGCCTACAATATGTCGTATATATGCGACATACCATACTATTAGGCAAAACAAGACATCATCAACCATAGAAAAATTCACGTCAGCTCAGATTATCTTTTCACAAATTAAATCTTATTTTAATTCAGTTCAGTTCCGTTCAATTTTTATGTCAAGTTCAGTTCTTTTCAGCCGAAAAAACTAGTTTTTACTTTACATACGGTAAATGAGTCATTATTCTACGACCAATTTCCTTAATAATAACAAGGGTATATATTATTGTCCTCATAGGTGGATATATAAAATATAAGTATACGACCATATATAATCAGAATATTTTCTAATATTGTAGTGACGTAATATTTTATAATCTCTTACCATAGAATAAAATTACTTCAATAATACGACCTAAATATACCACAAGACACCATCGGCCTCAAAAAAATTATGTGTAAATGATTCATTATTTAATTTTACGACCAGTTCCCTTAAGGGGAGATATTATTATTATTCTAATAGCTTGATATATACGTGTATACGACCATATATAATTAGAATTAGAATATTTTCCAATATTGTAGTGACGTAATATTCTATAATCTCTACCATAAATAAAATTACAATAATATAGAATATAATTATTCGATTTTATGTGTACTTTTACCTTTTTCTTTACGAAATGAAATGGTGTCGAATTATCAATCGTTCATTTCACATTCATATTTCGTGCACTTTCTAGCTTTTACGATACTATGATAGTATGACAACGATTTACGCGCATTAACAAACTTTTTCCTTTGAAAATAATGCAAATTAATTATTATTATAAGGAAATATCACATAATTATAATTATTATTCTTAATTAACCAATTAATGCTTTAAAACTTATATTCATGAACACACTAGAAATTAATTGATTAATTGAATAAATAGTTGAAAAAATTAATTGATGAATGAAATTGATAACTAGAATGTGTAATGTCTCTTTCTATTCCTAAGAAAAAACGTAAGGAACTACAAATTTTGATTATTATAAGGGGGTACGGTTACACGGTACCAAGAGTCGGTCTATATAAGTAAATTCCGATTCAGGCAAAATCTTAAGTTCACACATGACAATTGACAAACATGCAATAGCAGAGGGAGTTAGTATGGACACTCGACCTCACTGAAAAATGAAAATTTCGCAATTTTAGTTAAGAAATTTCGATTTTTTACTTAGTTTCCCATCTGCGCAAATCCTAATTTCGTCACTGTATGCATGCATGATAATCTAAAGATGCCATACATGATGAATTTACGTAAACAACAATTCAATACTAAATCCACTGAAAAATGAAAATCTCGTAAATTTCAGTAAAAAATTCAATTTTATTTAATTCCGTCAATGTATGCATGTATGATAATCTAAATATGCACATACATGATGGATTTACATAAACAACCATTCAATACTCAATATTACTCAATATTACTCCCTTCGTGTCATTTATTTATATACTCCTACATTTAATCAAACTAATTCTCGTAAAGAATAAAAAAAAAATTAAACAAAGAAATAGAATGATATCATTTTATTATTTGTTCCAAATATACGACCAAACATCGATAACATTTTGTTTTTTTTCTCTCAATTGACTGCACTATGTCGCGATGAAAATCGAACCCAACAATTAACCCAATTAATTAAGTGTGACATACCTCAATCATCTTACGTTCAATCCCAACTCGTAATGATAATTATATGTTAATAATCAAGTAATTAAGGAATATAATTAAATTGAAATTTACGCGGAACTAGGATTCAGAATCAGGAGGGACGAACAAGTAATGACATAATAAACTAAATTCAAAAAAATTCATTCCGAATTTTTCCTAGAAAAGCCTCTGACGACCGTACGACCCCTAAATCCGCCACTGAACGTATATACGATTAAAAGTAACATGACATACCTTCAATGTAACCGGACGTTTAGCCATTTTCATTATAACATGTCCATTGGTTTCCGGCACGTCTCTTTGAGCTTCAACGTCGACAACATCCCCGTTCATGATTTAAATTCTCGTTACTAATGAAATAAGGTATACTCGTAATAATAATAATAACTAAAAATTAAGTATAGGGTATACTTAATTTTCAATATATCATAGTATATATGATTATGATGAACTCACGGCTGTTTTAATGGAGTAAGAAGTGAAAGTGTTTGAATAATAATAATAATAATAATAATGTAAATTATTATGTGGTTTGTCTTAAGGGTTTTTAGCGGATGTTTCTCTAATTCTGGTACAATGTTTTTGAATTAATTAAATAAGTGTTTTTAATTATGTTGAATATATGCACGAGATACAAATGACTTATATATATATATAAGAATAATAAATATGCCATCTAATTTGTAGTTGGAATTGGACGTACTCTTATGTGAATTTGGAGTATCTAAAAGTACGTTAAATATGAACTTAATTTCATTAATTGGTTGATATCCTAGGTATGTGACTCGGATCGTGTTTTTCGACTCGGTGATTTTAATTGAGTGTGGACTATGTGAATGGTTAGAAACGGATCTGAATATGGATTTTGGTTTCTTTTGTTTTAGTAGTATTGGTTGCCGGTTTTGTCCGGGCTATTTCTGTTTAGCATTAAAATTTATTTTCAATTATATAATATATTGAAATTGCGTAACTGGAAAATTTATCATTACTCATTAGTATGTTTTTTATGAAATATTTAAAAATTATCATAAAATAATTTATGAGACAAATTCACTAATGTTGTTATTAATGTTTTACTATCATATTATTATTTATACAATGTTAATTAGTTTTACTAATTTAAGCATGTAATTTTGAGATGTTTATATATTTATATAAATATATTGCATTAAATCAAATCAAATCAAATCAAAATAATTATGAAGTATTATATTTTTTGAAAATCTATCTTGATTTATTTATGTTTTAATACTTTTCAAGATATAACATACTTACTCCGTATTATATTTGTGTAAGTTAAAAATAATTACATCCTTCTACTAAATAATACGATAAACGGAGCATGTTTATTTGAAGGAAAAATCGTCATATTTTGATATTCTCTAAATTTATATTTCAATAATATTTACATTAAATTTTCTTGATCAAGTTTATCACATGGTGTTACCGATTAAACACTATATACTATAATTAATTTGCATAAATTTATTTAGTTACTATGAAGCTCTATGATTTCAAGATTATACATATAGTATAGCGTGGATATATTACATATATGCAATAAATCAATCAAAATAATTATGAAATATTACATTTTTTTTGAAATCTAGCTTGATTTTTTACAAATACAAAGTTTAGATCTGGGTAGGTTTAGGGATGACATGCAATAGATAGGATCTGGATAGAATCCTATAGGATTCAGATTCATATCCTTATGTTTGTCGTCATCTAGATCAAGTCCAATTCCCAGATCCATATCTTGACCATAGGATTTGGACTGGATCCCGTATCCTTTTCATGGTAAAAAAATCACTTTTTAAATATTAAATTATTAATTGTGTGTATTTTTTGGGTTTTATTAACAACTTAACATACTATTGTTTTATATTAGAATACAAATATTAAATATAGAGTTCTAAAAATGTTAAAATAAATTTCATAAAACAAATAGTAGCAACAACAAAGTACTTTTTGCAATTAAAAATTGTTAACGAGAAAGAAATCATAGCTAACTCTATACGAAAAACTTATAAAAATGACTTTTTACTATTTCTTCACTTATTTTTTTCTTTTTATTTTGAATACAGATTTTAACCATCTACATGCTTATCCGAATCCATTTCCATACATATAGATCTTATTCATATCCAAATCCACTGGATCCAAAATATTGTGATCCAAATCCGATTCGTAAAATCTTGACAAACCCGGGATTCATTGTCATCCCTAGGTAGGTTTGACCAAGTTCAGGGTCAAAGCAGATCAAGCCATACATCAACCTTTTAAAGGCCTGCAATTCTATTTAAAGATAGGTTGAATTTGAAGTATTGTATTAGATGAATTTAGCAAATTAATCTATATATGTGTTTAAACTAAATCGAGGTAATTTCTATATACATTTAAGACAAATACATACCAAAAATATGTCACAAACAAAATATAATCTCATCAGAAAAAAGCATTAATTTCAGCTCATTTTAGTTTTGTTTAGTTGTATTCCGTTAATTTTATTTACCTACAATCAATTATGTTCAATAAATTTCTTCACAAAATTAACTTTTAATTCAACTAAATTCATGTTAGCTCAGTTCCACTCAATTTAGTTCAATTAAACTCTATTCCACAAAATTCAATTCAACTCGTTTCAATCGAAAAAGACAGGACCTAAATATTTTTTCCGTCACAAACTCGTAACATTTCATAACGATAAATAACAGAGCAAGTGGGAACGTATTGATTAAATCGGTTGATTGTTGAACATTAATTATCTTTCTTGCAAAATTTGATTTGATTTAAATGAACGTCATCATCAAGTTCCCAAAAGGTAAATGTGTTTCTCGTATGAACCTTTTTTTGACTTCAATAGATAGATTGTGTTTGCTTCTTTTAAGATTGTGTTTCACGAGTCTTGCAATTTAATGATGTTATTGGTCTTGTTTATAAGAGAAGCTAAGTGTCACTTGTGGAGAGTTTTTAGGAAGAGAGTTTTAGAATGGGTAGGTGAACGGTGAACGACTTGATAACAGTGACCTGATTTGAATAATTTAATATGTATTTAATTCGATTTTTGAAATGGATTTAAGGGGTGAGAATTTCTACGGAGACGGGTGGATCAATAAAAGACAAGTTTTTAAATTTATGAATTTTTTTGAAAAAAAATTTGAAAGTTTCATCCAGCAGCGTGAGTGAGCTTGAAATTAACCGACCCTATGTAACACAACTCCTTCTAACTTCAATTGTGCCAGAACATGACCCGTACCGTACCTTGAAATTACCCGACCCTGAGTAACACAACCTGAATATAAGTTATACCTAAATAACTTAATTATAACAGGCTTATCTAGAAATAATCTAACTTGACTCAAATTCTCGCATTCGAAAAATAACCTGAACCAAACTGACTCCGCCTTCATACGATTAAGATTTTTATCATGTCCATTGGGGTAGTGGCAACGATGGCGATGGGAGCGAGTCCTTCCTAGCCTCCCTTAGCTTAGCCTATGCTCATTGACGGAATTATGTGGATTGACGGTAATTATTAGGATTTAGGTCTTGTTCTTTTCTGCTGAAACGAGCTAAATTGAATTTATTGGAGTAAAGCTTAATTAAACTAAATTGAGTGGAATTAAGGTGAAGTGAATTCAGATTAATTAAAAGTTAAATTTGTAAATAGATTAATTGAACATAGTTGATTGAACGTAAATAAAACTTAGCATAATATAGCCAAGCAAAATTGAAAGGAGCTGAGATTAAGCCAGAAAGAACAAAGCCTTAAGGGAAATTATGATACATTTTTTTTTGCATTTAGTTTATTAATGAAGTTTGTTAAATAAATGACTCTTCACATGTCATAAGTTATGAGTTTCTCATGTATAAATTATACGTCTTTGTAGAGAAAAGAATGACAATCAATTATAAAAGTCGATATTACTCTCTTTTAAAATTCAATGCACTCGTTATCCCTCGTACAATTATAATGTTAATTAAAACGTGTTTTTATTTTCTATTTTACCATTCCACTAAATTATCTTTAACTACAAAACTTTATCCTTCGTAACTATGAATTCTGGTAACGCCATAATTAAGACACTCGGACGTATACAACAACTTGAGGACTCTAATTTGTAAACCGGATTACACTGAACCGGATACTAAACTCTCTGCTATTCCACTCAGCCCAACCCAATTAATACCCTTGATGGGCCTTCAAAAGTTGTGGCCCAAGTCTAATGAAACGTAGAAGGCCAGAATTCAGTTCGGCCCGGCCGACATGGACTTTTTAATTGTGTTCTAATGGGCTTGGGCCATTTTCATGAATCACAAATTGATTTTCTAGAAAAAAATCAACTGATTAAAAAAAAACCGAATATATATATTTGAATAAATCGATGTTATAATCATAGTAAAGCATATATTTAAACATTTATTACGAAGTATTATTTTTTAGTATTCTAGTACTGTATTATAAACTACGATCATGTTATTTAGTTTAAAAGATTTATTTACAAATTATAAATTTAATAGATACTTCATATTAGTATATAATTATTTTTAGCGGAATAGCTTTTTTGATATCATCTTATATTATACTCCCTCCTATTCCGAATAAATGTCACATTTGCCATTTTCGTCTATTCACCTAATTGTCACATATTCCATTTTGGGATATATTTTTGACCATAAAAGGACAACCTTACCCTTAATACTTTACTTATTTTACACTAAAACCACCCCTAACCCAACCCCTAATTGTCACATATTCCATTTTGGGACATATTTTTGACCATAAAAGGACAACCTTACCCTTAGTCCTTAAATCTTGTGCCCTCCCTCAAATGTGACAATTATTGAGAATAGGAGGGAGTAACAGCTTATAAAAGAGATCAACTTAACTTAATAATGCAAAGGTAACATTTTTGTTTGTTATTTCAAACTCGAAATCATCATACTCGGACCGATGAAATACAACTAACTGAACATAACTAACTGAGTTTATAATGTACAAGATATTATTAATGAGAATGGAAATATGAAATAAATATATGAGAAATGATATCTAGCCCTTTAACTCCAACTTGAAACTTATAAAGCTCTATAAACAGAAGTATAAGTGAAAAACTTTAGCACAAAATATATAAATATCAATTCATTTTTCGATTTTTGCATCCCGTTTCTTTTATTTTTTTTCCAATTTATACTGAGTACATATTTAATTAATAAATACGGATAAAAGAAGTGGAAATATTAATCTAAATGAGTTTTCCAATTCATGCTTATTAAGATTAGACCATACTCATATAAGCCCCGGTTTTTTTTGGGCTGAATGAAGTGAAATGAACTAAAGTGATCTGAATTAAACCGAGTTGTACTCAACTGAATAAAGTTGAACTAAATCGAAATTTGCTTAGATAAATTGAGTTGAAATAAACTAAACTAAAATAAACTGAATAAAAACTAAAATTAAGCCGAGAAAAATACAGCCGATCTACCGAAAAGTGAGAATAAAGAACGAGTGTACGAGGCCCGCCAATTTGGTTGTTCTCTTCAATTATAAGCTTTCATCAATTTCACATGATTAGATTTAGATTAGACTCCTCACCTCTCCTACTAAACAACAAGCTATTCAATACTCTTCCCATCATTTTCCTTAACTATTCTTATTTGTCTTGTTATCATGTCAATCTCATAATCACATAAAATTCTTATCTAATACCGTATTATTCGTCTTAGAATAAAACAGATTAAGGCCATGTTCTTTTGGACTTCAAGTCACTTAACTTAAGTTCACTTCAGATCCTATAAGTTTAGTTCAGTTCAGTTCAGTTCCTATAAGTTCAGTTCAGTTCCTATAAGTTCAGTTCAGTTCCTATAAGTTCAGTTCAGTTCAGATCCTATAAGTTCAGTTCAGTTCAGTTCCTATAAGTTCAGTTCAGTTCCTATAAGTTCAGTTCAGTTCAGTTCAGTTCCTATAAGTTCAGTTCAGTTCCTATAAGTTCAGTTCATATAAACTCAATTAAGAAAAGTTATATACGTAGTATTATTTTTAACAACCGATACAAATATTTCGCTTTAATTATTCGATACACGTCATCTATAAAAAATAATTCATTAATAATTTACCCGTATTTTACTCTCTAATTAATGACAAACTATCATCCTCATCAATGCCAAAAAACAACAACTCATCATACGACGCCCTCACACTCACCAATTGTCACTCTCTCATTAATCATTTTCTTCATCACCATTGTTAGAGAAAATAAATGGTTAGAGAAAATTGTAATAGTGAATTATTTTTATCGTAATGTAATTGTAGTATAATATATGGGCTATTAACAAGCCATTATATATAAAGTTGAAAATATTTTAAACTACCTTGTATTTTAGACTAATTTTTTATCAATGTCATCTATTGGATAATAATAATAATAATAATAATAATAATAATAATAATAATAATAATAATAATAATAATAATAATTAACAACAACAACAATAATAACAACAATAATTATAATAACAACAATAATAACAATAATAATAATAATAATAATAATAATAGTTAACTTAAATTAAAATAAAGTTAATTAAGTTCGGATTTTATAAGTTTAGTTCAGATCCTATAAGTTAAGTTCAGTTCAGATCCTATAAGTTCAGTTCAGTTCAGTTCAGTTCCTATCAGTTCAGTTCCTATAAGTTCAGTTCAGTTCCTATAAGTTCAGTTCAGTTCAGTTCCTATAAGTTCAGTTCAGTTCAGTTCAGTTCAGTTAAGTTTCAGTCCAAAAGAACAGGGCCTAAATATTACAGATAAGAAAAAAAGTAAGATTTGTAGGGATTAATCGAAGGTATCTCTTACATATGCCAGTAAGAGTATATCTATGTTTAAGAGTGACTTGCTAGAATTATTTGCTTTAGAAACATTCTTACATAAACCGTTAAGGTATAAGAACGATTAATCGGGATTTTACCATTATCTTAAAGTTTTGCTTGTTATAGTCACTCATAGAGTTTGATGACTCTGAGATCCGAGCTCTCTAAACAATTTGAGTGAGCAGAGACGTATTAAGATGTAATCATATTAAGAATCGAATTCGAAGAAACCAACAAACAATTTCATATACTTACCTATAGCTTTGAGCCTTTGACCAATTTTAACACGACAGTGGGAGATGAAAGTTGAGTCGTTAGATGGTATGCCCCGGCACGATCCATGTCCCCCTTTAACACAACACGACACTAGCACAGTCTGACATGGTTCAACACACCACGGGTCCTAAGTTGTGGCAGGGCCAGAATTTGAGAAAAAATTACCCGACACTGTACAATAAAACACGCACGAAATATGAAGTAATAAGGATAAAGTGAAAAATTTGCGCGCATCGTAGACTGTATCAAAGCTGTTATTTTCATTTCACAGGCACAACATAACACGACATAAATACCGTCTTCCCTACCCATACCATACCATTTTCTTCTCCTAACACAATAAACCAGCACAAAACACGACTTCCGGTTCACGTCCACCATAAACCAAAAGTAACTCTCGTTTCATCCAACCCAAACCCGAATTATATCACCTTCCAATTTCCCCCCAACTCCCAACCCCATTTGACTCGAGTAAACCAACATCTGCCAACTCATCCATAACCAACCACCCAAAAAGCATATCTCAAACATATACAATGGTGTGATATGTCGGCATTAATTGGTGTAAATACAACATTTACATTCAAATGGGTCCCATTAATTGCATAAATTATCTCAATTCCACATTAAAAAAAATAAAAAAATCTATTATACCACCGCTTTTTCGGTATTTTTAGTAAAATATGACCATCTTGAAAAAATAATACTAAGAGGATTATACCACCAGAGTTATACAATATTTGTACATATTTTGAGCTTTTAATAGAAAATTCGGACTTTATTAGAAAGAATATGAGTTAGATGGTACAATTTATGAACTCCTTGAGAAAATATTGAGAATCAAAAATTATTATACAACTAAAACACAATACATATAAGTTGAACTATATTTTAATTTTAATATAAAAAAACTAAAATATAATTCAAAATAGTTTAAAAGCTCAACAAATATACACATAAGCCCAATAAAATACACAATGGTTGTACGATGTTATTATACATCTGATTGTATAATTTTTTTTGTTAAAAAAAAATGTTTATTTTTTAGTCATATAAAATGGTCAGTATTTCTCCAAAAACGATCACTATTTACCAAAATGATCATATTTTTCTAATCGCTTATAAAATAATTGTATAATAAAATTTGCGAATAAAAAATTAGCAAAAATATAAAATCACACACACTCTTCCACAACTTGTCTTTATACACTTGATCCATGTGCTTTGATTCATCACTTCTAGCTGCCCATTATTTTTTTCTTCCCTTTTTTTCCCATTTATTCTTCATAATAATTCAATTCAATTCAATTAATTTTCATGAATTTATATCCCTTTTGATTTGATTTGTGTCTCTTTTTTTTTGTGTGTTGTCAAATGGAGTCTAATGCTCACCTTGATTATGTTCTTTTTCACCTCACCCCGACCCGTACCAGGTATCGTTCTAATTCTCATGTAAAACCGTTTTACGTTCACAAATCACGACTTAATTTAAATGAGTCCCTCATAAGTCTTTAGTGTAATTCTTATGTATATATCGACAATATTAACTCGATGCCTTAATAATCGTTTTGTGAGAAACGGTTTTACAATTAAAAAAGCCGTTTACGATAACACCGTCATACACAAGTAAGAGAGACGGTTTTTAAATAACCCCGTAATAAAAATTGCGTTCAGTATATCTAATTAATCAAAATTAGGGTTTATGAGCATAAAATCAAATTGAATTAAGCAATTAGAGACTATGATCCGTGATTAGCTTATAATTTATGCTAATTGACGGTGTAATTGTTGAATTTTGATTTGTGATAGATGTGATCTGGTAATTTTTGCTGGAAAATTGAATGAAAAGTTAGCATATGGATTATTAGAGCCGTTTATTGCACATTTGGGATCAGCTAAAGATCAGATTTCTAAAGGAGGTTATTCAGTTACTCTCCGGCCGCCATCACCGTCGAATTCTCAATGGTTTACTAAATCTACTCTTCAGAGGTTTTTATTTCAGATCATACTACTTGTTCGATAATTATTGTATAAAACCGTCTTACAGTGTGAGACGGTTTTTTTTAAGTATGTAAGAACACTCGTTTATTGATAATAAAGAACCGTCTCACATGGTAAGACCGTTTTTGAAATATCTGTAATTTCGGGTTGAAATTAATTTTCTGAATGATTATATTTTAATATATTTAAAGTCAAAGTTTTGACTTGGACTTCAAAAAGTCAAACAAGATGACTGTAGTGAAAAGGAGTCGAACATGGTTAGTACTCGACCCGTCGCAAGCTTGCACTGATATTCCTGTCACAAACGGGAATTTGTGCTGATTTGATGTATACTATTGTTGTTGCAGCGGGTCTTGCTTTAGACCATCACTTTTGGTCTAAAATAATAAGACGGGATTTTGTAACCATTTTATAGCCAAATGTAACATTGATCATACTATTGTGGTTACATTTGGCTGTAAAATGGTTACAAAATCCCGTCTTATTATTTCAGACCAAAAGTGATGGTCTGAAACAAGAATTTGAGTTGTTGTTATTGGTATGTGGGTTTTATATGATTTGGGTATTGAAATTGGAAATTTGTGGATTAGGTTTGTGAGATTTGTGAGTACACCCGAGGTTTTGGAACGGTTTGTGACGATTGAGAGAGAGATTTCGCAGTTAGAGAATTCGATCAAGTCGTTCCAAGCTACGAATGCTGATGCTGAGATTGAAGGTATGAATGTGAGCTTGATGTATTCATTGGAGTGGGTTTGTTAGTGTTGATTAGTTTACGTTTGTTGTAATGTCGACATTAGTTTTCTTAAAGCCTTGATTAGGTGAGCATTGCGCGAATTCTACTTTTGCTGACCCGAGAATGATTTACCAAATTGGGATTTACAGGAAACGGTGATGGTGGAAATTCAAAAACCTCGGCTGCTTCCACTAAGGTATGGAAATGATTACATGTGCTCAAACAGTGAAACATCTGCATGTCGACTGTTGAGTCGAAGTTAATGGTTTGTTGTAATGGTACTGCAGTCATACGGCGAATCCAATGAAAGTGGCGATCTTGTACAGGAAGAAGGTTCCAAGTAAGCGATACTCTTTCTCAGTATCTGAGTGACCTAACAGGCTACCAATGATTGATTCCTCCTACTGATCAAGTGTCTGCTTTTGCTTCTTACGTGATAGGGCTCGCCTTAATCGTGTAGTGGAAACTCGGAAAGTAGTCCTTCAGAAAGAACAGGCTATGGTATATGCTCGTGCTTTGGCAGCGGGATTTGAAATGGATAATCTGAATGACCTTATATTGTTTTCTGATGCTTTTGGAGCTTCACGTCTGAGGTACATCGCTCACACTGTAAATTTAATACCGTTGACAATGCTAGACCGTCTGACCATTGTAGACTTCGTACTTTTTGTTTAGATGCGACAAATTGATCACGACTTATTCAACTATGGGTTCTCACATCTTTACTTTGTTATTATTATATAGGGAAGCATGCATAAATTTTAGGGATTTATGCAAGAAGAAAAACGAAGATAGATTTTGGGTCGATGAGATTGCTGCAATGCAGGCTATGATGCAGCCAGATTTGTCATTCATGGGGTCATCGGGAATTATCCTTGCTAGTGAAGAAAACGATCCTTTGACGGGTGGAAAGCAGAATGCTAGCACTGATATTTCATTGTCCGACTCCATGACTAGTCATGGCAGTTCAGATGCAAATCAAGGTGCAATTAACGATTTCTTTTTTTTTTTCGTTTTGTTTTTTTATAGTGACGGCTCAGATTAATGTTGCACTCTATCCCCCATCCGGCAACTTCGTTCTGGTTCATATTGCATTTGAACTTAACTGATCTTGTTTATTAAACATTCAACACTGCAAACAGTTCAAAGTATCTGAAAACTCCGAAAAAGGTTAGGACTTGGGGCCATTTTGTTTATTCACAAATTCTTGTTTCAGACCGTCACTTTTGGTCTGAAATAATAAGACGGGATTTTGTAACCATTTTACAGCCAAATGTAACCACGATAGTATGATCAATGTTACAGCTTATGATAACTTGTTTGTAAATAATGGTTACATATGGCTGTAAAATGGTTACAAAATCCCGTCTTATTATTTCAGACCAAAATTGTGGTCTGAAGCAAGACCAACTGAATTTTCGGTCTGATTTTGCGAATATGTTAATCAACTAGTGTAAGTGGGAAACTAGAGTCACCGGGTCAGTTGTCATCTCCTTTTTTTCAGCAGTCTACAACCAATGCATCATTTAGCTGCAGTGGCCGAAAGTATGTGTACAAATTAAGACCTGGAAACCGAAACATTTGGGTCAGGTCCTTTCTGGTACAAGTCACTTCGAGTTTTGGTCATTTCTGGTCGGTAAATTTTGCCAGGTGGTCTAGGGTTTCCGTACCATCGTCTGGATTTCTAACAGTCTTTCGTGCTGCATTGTAGAAAGCGGCATTCCAGCACCTCAGACTCCAGGGCAAATGCAAAATCCATGGGCCAATCAATTCTCTCAGTACATGAGGAACTTTCAAGGTCCCATGTATCAACAAATGCCTCCGTATCAAGGATATGGTTTCCCCGGAATGCAGGGTCCCCCTCATCATTATCCTGCAAATATGCCGTGGCCTTCAGATGTTAATGGTTCTGCAGACCGTGATTCATATGATCGGAAATCATCATCTAAGAAGAAGAAAAAAGCCTCGAAATCACGGGGATCAGAGAATGAGGAGGAGGATGGAAACTCTGACCCGAGTGAGTCCGGCTCTGATTCTGATTCGGATTCTTCCTCCAATAGGTCTCATCGGAAAAAGAATGCAAAGAAATCTTCAAGAAAAGTTGTCATTCGCAACATAAATTACATTAGTTCCAAAAGAGATGTCGACAAGAATAGCGATTTAGAAACAGATTCATCTGATGAGGAAGATTATTTGGATGGAGATTCTCTCAAACATCAACTCGAGGATGCGGTTGAATCTTTTGAAAAGCACAAAAAATCAAGCTCTCGCCGCCACAGAAAACATAAAGGATCCAAGCACGAGAATGCTGTTAATGACTCGGCGGGCCCGGATAAAAATAAAGGAAACGAAGGCTGGGATGCCTTCCAACAATTGCTGTTGAAAGAGGACTCAGATTCCAACGTTCCAGAGGCTCAGACGATTCCAACATCTGAGGAACCAATTTCAGCGGTTGCTAGTGATGCATTTGTAGTCGCTGAAAAGGGAACAGGACCTTATTACAGTGCAGCGAAATTCTCAGATGAAAGCTTTGAACACAGTGAGGGTTATAACCCAGTACCGAGAAGGGGGAATACTTCTGAGGAATTCTTGTTTTCAGAAAGAAGTGAAGAACCCAAAAATCCTCCACGTGTTTCACTGTCTGATGATGTTGTCCGCTCTTCCGTTGTCAAAAGTCAAGCAAGTGATGATTGGTTTGTCGGTAAAGGGTTGGATGAAGTAGCTAATCGAGGGCAAGACAGTCGTGTTGGGTTTATTGATGGCGATTATGTGACATCTTCAGCTGATCAGGCTGAAAAGAGAAACAAAGAGACGGTTATTGATGATTCTCTCATGATTCACGGAAGACAAGAATATGACCAATCTGAAGGGCAGAGACGCACTGGTATCATTGAGGAGACAGAGGTGGTCCCACAGAAAACCCCCGAGTCACGGAGTTTCTATGAACCAGATGAACTTTACATGGTCCTCGACCGAGACACAGCTGTGGAACAGTCAGTACCATCCTGGACACCCGAGATTGATTTTGAGAATAATGTGTTAGCGAATGTTTCTAGTAAAGGATCTGATATAGATGCTGCTGCTGACTTGCCTTCCAATGAAAAGGGCCCAAACAAAAAAAAGGCTGGAGCTTCTGTCACCAAAGCACCCAGTCGAGATGCACGATCACGAATCACCAGTGGGACGGCGAGGAGGGGTAAACCTGAAACGACATCAGGGCCTCCAAGGTCAACTTTTGGAAGCAAAACCGCTGCTCCTAAGAGTCAATTTGAGAAGGTATTGGTCACATCCAAACTGATTTTTAGGCCTCCACCTGTTCTTTTGGACTTATTTTTTGCTTAACTTAACTTAACTTATTTTTTCTGAATTTTTCTGAACTTTACCTATATTTGCCGAACTTAACGTATTTTTGCTGAACTTTTCTGAACTTATTTTTGCTGAACTTTTCTGAACTTATTTTTGCTGAACTTAACTTAACTTATTTTTTCTGAACTTATCTTATTTTTGCTGAACTTTTCTGAACTTATTTTTACTGAACTTAACTTAACTTGTATTTGCTGAAGTTAACTTATATCTGCTTAACATTTATGAACTTAACTTTTCTGAACTGAACTTATATGAGTCTAACTTTTTCGAACTAAATCAATATTAACTTAAATAATATAGTGAGAATATAAATCACTATGGAAACTAGCGCGTTTATCTGGTGGGAATTATCTGCAGCGTTTGTGGGTGTGAAAGAAGCCACAAGGACAGTGTTTATGCTGACGAGTTTTTAATAAGAGTTACGGGTTACCACTTAAGCTGGCTGACACGCAGCCATGCGCATTCTAGTCGACGTTTGTGTTCACTGCAGACTGTTTTATGGTGTTAACAATTCAAATGTCTGTTCTTTTTATGAGATTTTTTTTATCTGGGGTGATTTATTGTATTAATCTGATGATTGCTGTCGAGCAGGATGAGGCGAGAAAAAAGAGAATGGAAGAGTTACTGATCAGAAGAGAAAAACGGATAGCCGAAAGGGATGGTGGCAAACCTGGCACTACATCAATCAGTTCCGACAAATCAAAGCTTAAGGCAACAACCGAAGAAACAAAGAAACCCAAAGCCATTCTCAGGAGTTCCACCATTGAACGACTCGCAGCTGCAAAAACAATTCCAACTTCACCAGTTGCTCAACCAAAGAGAGAAGCCGCTAAGGCGAAAGCTCCCAACGTGAAGCGATAACAGACGGAGGTGAGGTAGCAACGGTCCCTCGATGCATCAACCAAACAAGTTCTAATAATTTACGCGGGCATGAAAATCATGTGAAAAATTCCTACTGTGAACCAAACGACCCTAAATTTGTCATCCTTTATCGAGGAACACTGTTTTATTGTGTACATTATTTGATTTATTTTTTTGGGTTGCTGCCAAGTTTGAAGATCCTGCAGTCAGTTTCCGGTGTGGCGTTACTGTCGGCTTCTTGGTGAATTTTGTTTGCCTTTTTTTTTTGTATTCTTTGTATTGATTGATTATAGACTATTTGTATGTAATTTTACATCATCATAAATTTATAATACAAACTGTTTGGAATTAGCAAGTTTGTTGTTTCCCTACATTATGCGTCGCCGCACTCGCAGAGTCGCGGTTTCAGTCTTTGTACAAAATTGATCGTCTTTACGGAAACTTGATTGTTTGATATCCCCTCAAAATCAGGTTACAATCGTCACCACTCACGACTGTCTAATAACACAGATCGTTAAGGGCGCATATTAGAAAAACCGTTTTCGAAAATAAAAAAAAGCTTTTGAGTGGAAATATACGGATAGTCTGTCATAAGAGTAATGTGACCGACAGATGAAGGAAAGGAATGTGATTAGTTGGAGAAAAGCTGTCACACACCACACCAGTTGACAGTTACATTACCCAATTCTCGTTCATGACGAGTAATATTCGTAGGAACTTTGTAAAACGTTAAATAAAAGTTATATAAATAAATAAGAACAAATCACTTATAATTCTTTAAACACTCGATTTTTTTTATCTATCTATATTAAAGATAGTTAATCGTTATAAATTTACAACGGATCTTATGATTGTCATTAATCAGTATCATTTCCGCCGTTTTATTTGTTTTGACTTCACCGACACTCAACCCACGTTATTTGCAAATTATGTTGCAAATGAACAATGCAAATTCTTATTAATGACGATTTTATTCGACACAAGCTGAAAACGGATAGTTTTTCTTTCACAAATATGAGTGACGTGATCCATGAAAATGTTCAATTTCCGTCAACTTATCTTTCCACTTGCATTGTTGTGAGAGGATACTATCCGTCTTAAGCTTGTGACGGATAGATCCGTCTTCAACAAGACTCATTAAACGGACAATAATACGATGGATTTTGTCATTATTTTATAATCAAATTTAATCGTAATAGATAATTAGTGTTACTCTTTATAGGTAATCTTTTTCTTTCAAGTGTGGTCAACTCGTCACATTTAGTGTAAAATGGTCTCAAAATTCCGTCTTATTTTTCTGACGAAAACGACCTGTTTTAAGAGAGACCAACTCCACATTATTTGCTTCATACTCCGTTACCAAGCCTTAGTTAAATTTGTCCGGTCTTAATTTAAAATGACACTCTCATTCTGTAGGGACTTTCGGTATAGACCACACACACAATAATAAATATAAGAATCGGAAAAATAATAAGAACACAATATTTACGAGGTTCACCAACTTGGCTACATCCTCACTATAATCGCACTAGGAATTTCATTGATCACTCACAACATGAGGTTACAAATTACATACTTTCCTTTTTCTTTTATAGCTAAATGTCAAACTATAACTTCCATGTAACTTAACTATATTTATAATCTTGATCAATGTAAAACTAAGTTTTTGTGAGTTATAAACTCCTTTTCATTATGTCTCAATTAGAAACGTCAAACTCCATAATGGAGGTACTTAATTCTAACACATTCAATTAAAAATAAATGTGTAAAATATAAGGAGTTCACCCGACGTTTTAAATTAAAACGGTTTTAAGTAAGATGAGTAAATATTCCAACACAAATTCTCATCTGCGACGATAATATCCGTTGCAAGTTTGCGACTGGCCAAATAAAACCCATTTAGAGGGATAAAGACAAAGCTTTTGTGGTTTTCTATGCACTTTTATTTTTGTCTTATATAAACAAGTGGGCTTATTTGACTCGTCGCAAGCTTGTGAGACTTATTGATATTCCAAATACGAGGAGTTTACTAGAAGTAATTATGTATGTAGGAACTTCTAGGTAAGATGCCAAATGGTAGCTTTAAGACTTTTAACCTCAGTGGGTACAATGTCCTATTCTATTCTCTCGAACACTTCAAAACTTTGTAACATGTTAAATTCCATTCCATTTTCTAGAGCACATATTCCGATTTATGACGGACTATATCGCCACGAGTTTATGAAAAGTAAATAAAATTTATTTGAATGAAAAAAGATAAGAATTTTGTGATTCTTTAGACACTCTTGCTTTTCTTTTGTCAACATTAAAAATCGATGAAAATATTAATATAATGATACAAAAACATAATCATGATAAAATATTTTATAAAATAAGAGTAGAATCTTAGCTGATTACACAAGTTCAAGTTACTCACAAACTTTTGAGCCAAATCAACGTTAGCACATCTTAACTTGAGCTCTTGAACCAAGGCCTAACTCGAGCCGAGTTTTGACTAAATCGAGTTTGACCTGATCAGTGGTCACGAACTGTTTTGTCTCCTTATCACCTCTATTATTGGGAAAATAAGATCCCATCACAACTTCACAAGTGCTACATATTTAACTATTTTAATGCTAAAGACAGAAACATCAGTAACAAAACGTACCTATTTCCTATATTTCGATCCCTTAAATAACTCTCGCAATAATTCTCCTTTTTATGGAAAAGGAATAACATTTAATACATTTTTATTGGTGATTTTTTAAGGGAATGAATTTCTTAAATTTGTGTAGGACCCCACTTTCCAGTTTCCACGAGTTATTTAATTACCGTCTTTCATCTTATCATCTTTAATTATTCTCTCTCCCATACAATTTAACAAAAAACTTTTATTGAATATTAAAATTTACAAATAATATTACAAATAAAATATGAATAATAAAAAGTTACATATTAAAAATACAAGTACGAGTCAACAAAAAATTAGGATAAAAAATTGACAATTAAAAAAAATACACAACTATAAAGTAGATAATAAGAAAAACGGGATCAATATTTCTAATAAAAAATCTATCAATTCTAAAATCATGACAAATAAAGTTTCTCTTTTATATTAGCAATGAAATAGATTTGGTTTTTTAGCAGAAAAAAAAGGCCTACTTCAGTAATTGATAATTTAAAATAATTTATATATTTCTCACTCAATTTTTATATTGAATTATATTTGTATTAACTAATCAAACATATTTATGAATAATCAAATATTTAAAAAGACCTTTATACTGTACATTTGTTGTACATGTATAAAATTAGTTGGACGAGAAAGATAAACAAATAACCGAGTCGGAAAAAGCGATAATTCATCATTTGTCTTAACATAATCATTAGTCAATACAAATAATGAGCATTCTCTCTCTGACAGTTACGCAGTCCTACTGTAATATCAGTAGTTCATACTTCAAACTTCATTTAGTTGTTTATGCTTTCAACCCACTTCACCTTCCTCTCTTTAATATTACTCTTCTTCATTAATTTAATTAAATTCACCTTTATTCACATTTTCACATCATACAAATCCCAAAAGTTTAGATCTTACATACTCAACTACAACTTTATTCAAATTGATTTTTTAGAGCTCTGAATTCCTCCATTAATGGCTTCCAAGCTTGTTATTGCCTCCATTTTTATCCTTGATATCATTGCTTTTGGTCTTGCTGTTGCTGCTGAACAAAGACGCCATAAAGTATCCATCTTTTCTTAATTTCTTGCTCGATTATTTTTATTGGGTTTTATTATATTTGTTAATTTGTTAATTTGATTAATTTGATTAATGGGTTTTGTTTATTTTATTGATTTGGTTAATACCCATTTGTTTTTAGTGAGTGGGTTTGTTAGAAGAGCGGATTCTCTGTCCCATTTCCGTGTCCTATTTTATGTTATTTTATGTCATTACCTCCTCATGTTCTTGAACATGTGGACACGAAAATGGGACAGAGAATCCGGACTCGGGTTTTTAAGCTTGGTTTTGCTAGATCTAGCATAATATATGAGCTTTTGAGAAAAGATTTAGAATTTATAATGATTTTAGTTGAAGGGTAGATTTTAGGGTTAGTCCTAATTTTGTGCAGTTGATGGATCTACTTAGAACATTTGGAATAATCAAGCTTTTAAACAAATTATAGAATAAGACGGAATGTGAGACGGGTTTTGATTGGTTAAACACTCGTTTATTACTATCAATAAACGGGGTATTCATAATTCACTACTATTCAGGAAGCTTTTAACAAATGTTTTGACTGTTCTTAGGAGAATATATTTACTAAAACACAAATTCTTATTTGTAACGGGTCAAATATTATCCACTCGGCTAGGAAAAGACAAGTTATTTGGGATTTCTAGTGCTTTGTCTTATGTACTCAAATGTGAGAACTTGATCCGTTATAAGCTTGCCAAGAGAGATTAGGCCCTGTTCTTTTCGGCTGAAACGAGCTGAATTGAATTAATTGGAGTAGAGCTTAATTGAACTAAATTGGGTGGAACTGAGGTGAAGTAAATTTAGTTGAATTAAGACATAATTTTCTGAAGAGATTAATTGAATATAATTGATTAAAAGTAAATAAAATTTAACGATATACAATGAAGCAAAATTGAAAGGAGCTGAAATTAAGCCAGAAAGAACAGGACATTGTTATAGTTATTCGTATCGTTGAAATCTTCCAAGTCATTTTCGTTATGGGTCGTCAACAAATCTCTCATCGGGGCAGGAGTACATGACCCCCTATGTCCTGTTAACAGACGAAGAAGGCAACCCCCTATCGCAGTGGGGGTAATGTACTAATGTTGATCAGTTGACGTATAGTTTATGACTTTATTTACTGGTGTATCTGTATCAACGAGTTGTCTGAGTCTGAGTCTGAGTCTGGTCATTAAGAAAATATATGAACGGTTGGTTCTTTTACAGACCCATGTTGTGCAAGATGCTGGTGCAGACTACAGATGGTGCGCTTATGACTCGGACATAGCAACAGGATATGGGCTGGGTGCCTTTTTCTGTCTTCTCGTGAGTCAAGCTATTGTGATGGTAGCTAGCCGATGCTTTTGCTGTGGGAAAGCTCTGAATCCCGGAGGATCAAGGGCTTGTGCCGTCATTCTTTTCATCGTCTGCTGGTATGTTTTAACGTCTGAAACTCCGTGCTATTGACTGTATACTGCCTATATTCTGTTCTTGAGGGTCTACTGCTATGTTACTCAGACTCGTTTAGAAGTACCCGACACGGGTTCGTGTCCAAGTGTTAGATTCGGCTATTTTACTGAAAAGTATGCACATTTTGGTCTAAAATGAGGTGTCCATGTGTAGACACATGTCCGAGTGTCCAGTATCGGACACGGGTACGCGAGGAAATTAGAAGAGTCGGAGTAACCTAGGTCTACTGTAGATCACGAGTATCACCTCACAACGACTTTCCCCAACGTTATGCTAAGATCTAAAGTGTATCATTTACTCGGGACTTGAGACAGTGATTATGTACCTTCCGTGATCTGATAGTTCGACACAAACGATTTATTTCAGGCTTACATTCTTCATTGCCGAGGTATGCTTATTAGCGGGTTCAGCAAGAAACGCATACAGACCCAAATACAAGCACTACTACGAAGACCCCCTACCAGCTTGTGAGACGCTTAGGAAAGGTGTTTTCGCAGCTGGAGCTGCTTTCACTTTCTTCACTGCCATCATCTCTCAAGTCTACTACATCTGCTATTCCAGGGCACTCGACAGTTTCCGACCTTGAGCTTTCTAAATAGATAAATACATTTTCGGCTATGTTATGAGAAAGTATATGTTCTACTTCGAGTAATTTTCTCTGTTTTTTTTTTCATTTCCACTCGAAAGATTATTTCAGATAGGATTTATGATGTCTTGATTTGTGAGATATATCGGTGATTACTTGTTTCTTATGCTCTCGTTAGTTATACGAATAAACAAATAGCCAGAGACGGTTTTGTCTAGTATTCCGTTTCAGTGTCGAGGAATTGAAGCGTTGAAGGTTTTCTTCCTCGTTTCCTCGATTGGCTTGCCTACATCAAGCATCATAATTGTGTACTTGTGTTATGGCAAGCGTATCGAGGGATTTTGGTAGTGCAACAAAATATCGATTAGCCAAGCGCATTCTGCCCTTGGATTTACGAGGACCTTAAAAAACCATTATGCAGCTCGGAAACATACTGAAGAACATGGTTTTAAATCTCGGCCGAGTTGTATCGGAGTTGTATCGGATTTTCACTCTACCGATACGAGATATCGCTCGAGAAATCACCGAGATCCGCCGCGATCCGCCCGCGATGGCCGATTAAGGTCCGGTTATACCGCTACCGCGACTGCGACCGATACCGAGATTTAAAACCATGCTGAAGAATGAACAGACTATTAAGATTGGTACAGAAACATTTCCTTGTAAGTTTTTGAGTTTGATGTTTACACGCAGGAGCTCGGAAATTCTACATTAAAACTTCTAAACTTACAACAGAAGTGGAAAATTTATTATAAAGCTCGGAAACTATATTACAAGTAATACTACAATTGGGCGGTATAGTCTATGAAGTGTAAATGATTATGAAGGTACATTTTGTGTGTCTCAGCTAACCATGTCTTTCATATTCATAGGATAGCAAATGTTGGCATTCAGTCCAGACCATACATTATCTGCCAGAACTCCGTTAATCGCATCCGTTGGATGGTACTGATCCCACCACAGGTGAGATGAAGCATTCGGACAGGCCATATCCGGGGACAGACACATAATCCACCCCTTGTAACTTCCTAATCCGCAACACGCTTCAGTAGTAACACGGAAACCTGCAAAATTAGTTTCGTAATTTGTTAGAGATTTCAAGGGGCTCTTGCAAATAGGGCAGGGGATTGGATGTACGCGGTCTTTCCCAACATTAACACGCGCATAAACCTAAATTAATTTCTGAGGTGAAATATTCGAAACTTTACCATAACTTTCATGGTTCTCTAATATGTTCATGGAACCTTCATAAGTATCACAGAAGATGATCTTCGCGTCAGGGAGCTCTGTGTTAAGCTGCTCAACCGTGTATCTCATCATAAAATTGAACTCCCTTATCATGTTGTTGATATCTTGGATGCATTCTCCGTTCTTGCTTTTGTGCCTCCATAGATAGTGAGGAGCACAACCCATTGGCGCTAATCCCATCACCACCACTTTCCTCGCATCTTCTGTATATAAATTCTGTCATATAGCAACATCTGAACACAATCAAACGATAGTCGACGACATTAAATGCATCCATCAACACAACAGTACAACACCACCCCAATAATTTGGAAGTATCTGCCAGTCTGTGCAAAAGAGTCCATATACAGATGAAATAGCAGTTACCTTGATCCCCTGCTTAACTGATGTTGCCAAAAGATGGTTGAAATTCCAGGGAGTGAACGACGATTGCACACCCGATACATTAAGGAGATAGTAATGTATGTAGTCATTAGTTCCTATCGAAATGTAGAAAATGGATTTGGAGATGAGATTACTAGCTGCACCCTCCCCCATTTCCATTTTGAATCTCTGAAGTGTGTCAGTAAGCTGCTGGATTTGCTGAGCCATAGATATGCGCTGACCCTGCAAGAAATCACGTCGGACAGAAATCAGAGGTAGTTTGATGTATTTAGAGGCATTCCTGGAGAGAAATGACCGGGGCGGAGGGAGGATCAGTTCAGATAAGTTGGTGCATTCTTATTACCAGGTCAGTACTGCTTGCAAAGATGATTCCTGCACCGGCAGAAGCATAGTTCACTCCATGGATCATTTCCTCAATACTCCCAACTAGTCCAAGATAATTCGGCACGAACGGAAGCCCTAATTTCAATGCTAGCATTCAAGCAATTAATTAAATAGGTTAGTATATTTCCATGTACACACAGCTCTAAACACTGGCAAAATGCTTAAAATCATAGTATTAGAATGGAGTGCCACAACAGGTTTGCAAAGTTTTGATTTTTACAGGGTCATTCTTTGTCCTATCGGCGCATTTATAACATACTGTCTGAAAGCAAGACCGTTCGACTCCAAATTTGATACCATTCTAAAAAATGCATGAAATTTCACCAAATATATTATAATCAAGCAATGACCCATCAATCAAAAACTCTGAGAAAAAACAAGCAAGGATTACAAACCAAGAAAATCAACAGGGATCCTGCCATTGGAGAATCGTCCAGTAGGCTGATGAGTATCAAAATCTCTTCCGTAAGGAAGGTGATCAGCTCGAGCGAATGTCCCCAAAAAGTTATTGTTTCCACAGTCTACAGAGGAGTCTCCAATGACAAACAATGCTGGAACTAACCCGGATATATTCTCTGCAGAAGGTGATGCTAAGGCTGTTACATACGAGGAAATTGGGAGGAAAAAGAGGATAAGAAATGAGAAAGTGAAGATTTTGAGCACCATTGTTGAGTGTTGGAAAAGTAAGACATGCGCTTCAGCAGCACTTTATTTATGCAGCTGAAATTTGGTAGATCACACAGAGTGAATGGACATCAACTTATTATGGAGAGAGGGAATGGGTTCGGTACTTTGGTGTAACAGTTGGGGAATGTCAATATTATCTCAAGGTTTGGACAGTCTTAGAGAGACATCGGAAATCTACGACCACTTTGGCATTCCATCTGAGTTTCAATTACTCCCTCCTTGTAAGTCAAGTAACTCAATCTATCGAGCAAGCTGCGTTTACATACAGTTTATCAGTAGTCCAGATACAATGGCGCCTACCGAGACGATATGAGAGGGCAAAAGAAGCCAAAGTAGAAGCTGAGGTATCGTCTATCCGAGGTCTCGACAGTGACACAAGTTTCAGCTTCGCACATTGGACTGTCCTGACATATCCCAGAGAAGTACAGACAAGTACTCCACCATAAAGACTGTGCAACATTGGTAGATCTTCCAAGCTTATTACTTCTAACTTAGGGAGACAAAGAATGGGCTTGAAACAGCAAAAGGTGGGACCACTATTGGATTCAAAAATCTCCTCCACCTCATGACAGTCAGTCACGTCAATTAACCGGAGATTGGGAAGGTGAAGCTCCATATTCTGCGAAAACACAACCTTGATCTTTGGACAGGACTTCAAACGTAATTCCTTCAGTCGTGAAAAGGAGTAGCCCCCAAACTCCACTATCCCTCTCAAATCAGGCAACCAACTTAACTCTAATTCCTCCAGGGACTCCAACTGAGAGTTAATAGAGGGATCTTGCTGTTTGGTTGCTGAAACCGTTAAGTATTCCAACCCTGTACAATCTGCTACAGTCAGCACATTCAACTCGGTAAGACCAGCCAATGAGGGCAAAACATCTGTTAGAGTTCCCTTTCCTTTTATAGTCATGCAAAAGATGTCTACCACTTGAGTGTCGCAAGGAAGTAGAGGGCTGGGATCCTCCACTCCGAATTGGCCCCCTATTATATTTACTACAATCTGATATTTATCGTAATAATTGGTCAGACGAGGAAACTGATCTGCATATGCCTCATCATAAATGCAAAACTGGTAGCGATCTAGTAATGCAAATTGCCAAAGTTGTATTATGGCATTGAAGTCCGTCACATCAGACATCTTCCATATGAAATGGGGTAGCTTCTCCAGATACTTCAGTCTTTCTAACCCCTTAGGTGCTGCAATCTTCATATCATCTGTGAGTTCCAGCACCCTCAGGTTAGTCAACTTTGCAACTGAGGGCACATACACAAGCCGGTTACAATGACCAAGTAAAAGCGCCCTCAGATTTTCCAACTCCGAAATACTTTCAGGCAGCCTAACAACGTCAGTAAATGATAAATCAAGAAGTTTAAGGGCCTTCATGTGTACAAAGAATGATTCTGGTATTCCCTTCAGAGGATTGTGATTAAGCATCAATGTCGTGAGCTTTGGGGTTACGGGTGACAGGCCAGGTTGTATCTCACTTATCTTATTCCTGCTTAATATGACCTTCACCAGTTCTTCTTTCCAGTTCTTCTCATTTGGTACTTTACTCAAACGAAATCCAGACTTCACCATAATACTAGGATGATTCTTTGTGATATAAATACCCATGTCTCGAATCAAATCATGCAGTTTTATGCATCTCAAACCTTGTCGATTAAAAGTTGATTCCAACAAGCAGTAATTCTCCAGTTTGTTTAGAATAGCACGTCCCTTGTTTATCTGCTTTGACCTGCCTTCCACATCGTCCAATAAGCCCTCCATAATCCATAGATCTATTAATCTGGATCTCTCTATATTGCAGTCTTCGGGGTATAAGACGCAACTTAAAAAGCACCATCTTAAAAGTTCATTGTTAAGGCGATCATAGCTAAACTTTAGTATCCGGAGCACATCATTTTCCATGTCATGATGTCCTCCATTAAGGTTTCTCAAGTCATCCAGAGCATTTTGCCACTCCTCCTTGCTGAAAATCCCTCTCATACAAACTGCAATTGTAATTATTGCCAAAGGCAGACAACCACATTCCATAGCAACTAAATATGCTATTTGCTGCACATCAGGAAGAAGTGTATTAAAATTTTGAAGTCTCTCGACAAACAACCTCCAAGACTCATCCATTGAAAGAGGTTTGACATGAACGTAAAAATTTCTGCAACCCATACTTCGACAAACTTCTGCTGAACGGGTACTTAAAACAATTTTGCAATAAATTTCATCTCCAGGTCTGGTATTTGAAGTTACCTTGCAAGTGTTTGTTCCTACTGGGATTCCAATTTTGTTTACTATGAACTGATCCCACACATCATCTAGAATCAGCACAAATGTTCTTATCTTCCCTTCTTTCTGTTGTTTCCCTATTGTCATTATTGAGGCATGCAACAAAGCTTCTCTGCTATGTTCATCTTCTACACCAGAAAGGTCCAAACCGATAGCACGAGCAATTTTGTGTTGCAAGTTATAAATACTGAAGTCTTGTGATACAGTTACCCAATGAACCAACCCTTCCATATCAGGATCTGACAACAGTTTGTTGTATACTTGTTTCAACAGTGTGGTCTTCCCAACACCACCCATCCCTTGCACGCCAATAGGACATGATATGGGATCTCTTAGCCATCCCATAATAGTTTCGACATGCTCATGAAAATTCATGCCAGACAATGGAAGTATTTGAAATGGAAATGCCCTGCTCTTCAAATCAAAAAGTGTCAGTCCATTCGGAAATCTCCCCTGCTCAATCAACTCTTGGACTTCCCTCACAGTTCTCTCAATGAAACCATTAAGCTTTGATTTTGATGCTTCGCATTCGTTTTCAATGCGCTGAACCTCAGTACGTTTTAGTTCTATTGTACCCAACCAATGAACGACTTCTTGTCTTCTCCTAATTCCTGGCTGTATCTCAGCATTTTGAATTTCTGTAAGAACATCCATTTCTCTTGCAGCCAAAAGTTTCATTTTCTCTCTAAGGTTCTCTAACTTGGGTATCATGACAGAATCGCTCTGTAGCCATTCTCGCAGCCGCTTCATTTGGACCTAAAATAAATGATAATAGACAGCTTAGCCACAGATATCCCTATGTCTGTCCTGCCAAAAGAAATAAATAAAGAAAGAATGGTTTGTTCGAACACTTCATTTATGTACTGTTCTGGGGTTCTGCACTTCTGGCACCTTGTACTAGATTGTTTGGCTTTCAGACTTTAGGACGTGTTTGGACGGAGAGATTTTGGGGAAAGGGATCTGTTTCCTTCCTCGAAGCCATATTAAAACTATTTTCATCATACTCAGTATCGAAGATTGGAAGAAAAAATATCCCCTCCCCTCTTCTTTCCTCCAACACAACACTTGTATTCAAATAAAGGTTGAAAGAAACACTAATCATTGAAGAAATATGATCTTACTCAACCACTAACAGGTTTTTGAAAGTCTATATACCTTATGGTGGAATAGCAACTCACAGATACAGGTAAGGCAACAAGCCCATCGATTCACCCAAGTTTTAGCTCGATTTCAGAATAATATCGAAGGCATTAAAAAGACAGCTTAACCTAACGGATGAACTGTTTGACATTTTTCTCTATTCATAATTACTTTTTTCTCTATTCATCATTTCATTGTGATCACTTAAGCTTTTAATAAGATGTAATAGTCATTACTATGTAATGAGATATCAACTAGAATATAACATTGGAACATGTTTCAGCAGTAAAACAAATGAATCTTACCTACTAAAACTTGAATATAACAGCAAACATGGACATAGATATACCTGGTGTTAGAGATCCTCTTGCAGTGACGTACAGTGAAACAGTTCAATATGTACAATGAAAAGAAAGAACTATGGTTTAAGTTCTCGCTTAGAGACAAACACTTTTTAACAGGAGCAGAGTGAGTGCTCTTCAGGAAGCTTCACTGAATTGCAGAGGCACATACTCAGTGTTCTGATATATTTATTTAAAAAGAGAAGCTTGACTATCATGTCATTTCCACTACCAGTGAGTCAAAAAGGCGACATTAAAAGTAAACCCTATTGAGGTACAAATGAAGAAAATTTCAGCACAATGCAAAAAAAGGTATGTGGACATAATCTCATCTAATGCAATATAAATTTGGTAGCAGTTAAAGAAAGATATAACTACATCAAGCGGGTTGTTCCAGGACATAAAAAACGCTCTAAGCCCTTTAGAAAATCTAAGTTAGTTGTCATCGAATTTAATTGAACTTACATGATGCAATCACATCTCACATATGACAGCATAAGGATTACTGTATGCACTCTTCCTGTAGAGCTCAAGCTTGATAGCTTTCAGTCTGCTGTATGCCCATGTAACTCTGGAGGCGACGTGCATCATGAGGATAGTGCTGCTTTAGCCATTGCCACGATTGTTCATTATTTTGGAGTGACGACAAAGAAGGCAAAGAATCACACAGAAATGGCCCTGAGAGAGGTACCAAGTTCAGCTTTGGACATTCTTCTTTGTAAAAGTTCTGCAGAGAGGTGCACAAGAGCAGCCCAGAGTATATGCTCTTCAACTTTGGCAAATCCAACAATTTTAAAATTCTTAGGTTGGGAAGAGAGACGATAACATCAGTGGGATCAATAGTCTTAAGAGCATCAGAGAATGATGGATCACAACTTCCTGTAAATATCTCCTCCATTTCCTCACATCCACTGACTTTAATGTATTCGAGATATGGGAGGAGGGATTGCTGCTGTTTTACCATATTGATGGGAAATAACTTCTTGATTATTGAACAGTTTTCGATTATAAACGTCTTGAGATGAGAAAATGTACCAGAGGGCGCTACCGCTCCTCCTACATCGATCAGTTCTCTAAGATCACACAAACCAAAGAGCTCTAAATACTCAACAGTTCCAAGTGGAGTCAAGATGCAAGGCAGGGAGATGCTATTAGAATGTGATGATATGTACTCCAAGCCTTTGCACTCCCTTATATGCAGATTCTTAAGCTCCATAGCATCATAAAGTGAGGGGATGGCGCTCCCCAAGCTTGCACCCGCAGTTATATCACAGTCATCAATCTGCAGACATTGGATGTCACATGGAAGTAGAGGAGTTAGTACCCCTTCCTTGAAAACATGCCCTGATATCACAATTTCCTTGTTTGATATCCTAGATGGCCCCTCAAAGTCTTCACCTGGTTCCCCAAGCCAAAAGCCGTAGGAGCGTAGTTGCCGAAACTGCTGACATTTTATGTATCTATTAAAGGCATCGAGATGAGATGATTTCCATCCACAACTTATTTCTTCCAAATGGCTTAAACATTCAATCCCCATTGGTGCCTCGTCAATTTTGGTACCATAAAGATTCAAAACTTTGAGCTTTGTGAGCTTGGAAAGTGATGGCACATAAACTAGCTCTGCACAAAATCGAAGCAGAAGTAGCCTAAGGCTTTCAAGATCAGATACTGAATCTGGAACTGTCTCAATTCCTGTAGCGGATAAATCAAGGAGTGCAAGTGAGGTCATATGCATAAAAAATGCATGTGGTATTTTCTTCAGAGGATTATTTTGGAGAAATAATACTGAAAGGTTTGGGCATCTAGGGGACATTTGACAAGGAATCTCTTGTATCTTATTACCCATCAAGGAGACTTTTACAAGATCTTCAGTCCAATTCTCTTCCCCTGGTACTTCTTCAAGATGCATGTCAGCCTTCACAATAAAGCGAGGATTGTCGTGTGTAATGAAGATTGCCATGTCTCGAATCAGATCATGCATCCCTACACAACAATCACTGTCAGATGACTCGTATCCGGCGACTGATTGTAGTAGGCATACATTCTCCAGTTTATTTATAATAGAATGTCCTTGGTTAACTTGGTCATGCCTGTTTTCTACGTCATCCAACAGTCCCTCCATAATCCAAAGTTCTATCAATGCCTCTCGCCATATAGGATAGTCTTCTGGGTAAAGTACACAGCTTAAGAAACACAGCTGTAGATTCCTGTCATTCAAGCGATCGTAACTGACTTTTAATTTCAGAAGTATATTATTATCCATGTCCCCGTGCCAATTAGAGGCTTTCTGAATTGCAACCAGAGCATTTTGCCACTCAAGCATGTCAAAAACGCCTCTCATGCTGCAAGCGACTGTAATGATAGCAAGTGGCAAGCCACCACATCCGTCAATAACTAGTTCAGCAATTTGTTTCACATTCACAGACAGTCGCTCATAAGACTGAACCCTGTCAATAAACAATTTCCGAGCTTCATTCTCCGGTAGGGTATCTACCTTTATAATCGATTCATTGCATCCCATTCTTCGACATACTTCCAACGAGCGAGAAGTTAATATGATCTTGCACGTATCAGCTCCAAGTGGAATTCCCACTTCATCAATCAAGAAGTGTTTCCACATATCATCAAGAAAGAGTACAGTAGAACCTAATATAGCCAGTCTACCACGTAAAATACCAGCTCTCTTCTTCTCATCCGTTTCAGTTCGAAGATCAATTCCAACTACTTCTGCAATCTTATGTTGGAGTCCGTACAAGCTACACTCTTGTGAGACCGTAACCCAATAAACATGGCCGAAAATCGTAGAGTTAGATAGGAGGTTATTGTGTATGTTCATCAAAAGAGGTGGTTTTCCCCACACCTCCCATTCCGTAAACACCAATTATGAAAGCCTCATGACTTCTTAGCCACCACAGTATTCTATCAACATTCACTTTAAATCTGTCACCAACTAAATCTGTTAGCACCAATGGCACCGACTTGCCTCTAAAATCATCCAGAGTAAGTCCATTTAGGAACTTACCATGTTGTAGCAGGTCTTTAATCTCTTCAGAAACTCTTTCAATACGACCATTGAGCTCTGATCTAGATAAAGAAAATCCTTGTCCTTCAACTTCACTACTGATGCTTTCAACCTCAGTTCTTTTTAATGCAACGTGTCTCAACCAAACATCGACTTCTCTTCTCCTTTTCTTTCCCGGCTGAATCTCTGCATTCTCAAGCTCCGTACGAACATCACATTCCCGAGCAGACAACCAATCCCAATTGTTTTTCAAACTCTGCACCTTTTGTCGTACGTCAGAGCTAGAACTACTACCTATCCAGTTCCGCATTAGGTTCATGATTATCAATATCTGGTCCTAGAAATAAGCTACAAAATGTCATTCTGCATGTCAACTTAGCTCATCCAAACATACTCGACTACTACAAAATGAAAAAAAGTGATAGAAAATTTACAGTAACACAAAACAGTGTCAGAGACTATTATTTGCATTATTTGCCTTCTATACTCCGCTCTATCAAAAATCATCTTTGTGGGCTTAGGGCATTTAGCCATTTACAATGGTTGGTTTTTAACAGTAATAATTGGACCATAATAATAAGGTAAACTAACCGGTTATACTGCTACTACTCTCCTTTGATTAAAATATCTTCACGAAAATAAAAAAAGGTAAATAAATGATTGGGACACAGGTAGCACTTACAAAACAGCAGGACCTTTGTAGAAGAGATGTCACATTAGAAAGGTTGAGTGTTTTAAGGAGGGTTGCTCTATGATTGATGACATGGCAAGGATGGGAGTTAGTAAGGAGCTCCATCATTGTGGATTGGTCACCCACTTTGATCAACGGCTGGTGGCAGGATTTGACAATAAATTGACACGAAATATAGCGTCATTTTGTGAATCGGCTTGCGATTGAATCTACGTGTTGATTGGTGATCCTAATGCGGGTGGGAGATAAGGGATAACCCCTAATCTCCCAACAAAATTCCTCAATATTCATACATCATTCACAAGTCACAAGTCACAAGTCACAACTCTAACATATCCACTCTTCCACTACCCTTCACCCTAATTCATACTCCTATAAAACGGTTTTACAATAAATAATTGTGCCCTCCTTACAAAAAAAACACGGTAATTGGTAGAGGTTGTTTTTGTAGAGTTATTTAAGTAAAAAACGCCTGGTTTTACAATACCACTTGTGTAGAACCATCTTACACCAGAATTTACGATCCCCAAATTCAAAACCTTTCCAATAAAAGGTGCCCTCCTTAGTCCTTACCAAAAACATGGTAGTTGGTGTAGGTTGTTTTGGTAGAGTTATTTAACTAAAATAACGCCTGCTTTTACAATAACACTTGTGTATAACCGTTTTACACAAGAATTTGCGATCATCCTACTAAAATTTGTAACATTTCCGATAAAAAGTGACCGGACGAGGAAGCTAACGAGGAAATCATCGCCCACAATCAACAGAAAGTTTTACAAATTCTGATGAAAATGTTCGACTTTTTTATTCATTTTTCACTATTTGTTTTTCCCCTAAGTTCAAATCCCGGTTTCGTCACTGCCTGTAGATGAACAATCTATGTCCAGAACCCTAACTACAAGCTTAAAACCCCAGCATAGATAGATTCGGTTTCGAAGCGATATAGAAATGTACTTGAATGAGCAATAACATCCAATTAAACAGATTAAACCAAGAAATTAACTAATTAAATATAGTACTTATCATTCTAATAACAGAATTGAAATTGAAATTGAAAGAGAAATAAATCAGATAATTGAATAATGCAGAAGATGGAAAAGAGTATACCTCAAAGTAATATACATTCAGTAGTATATGCAACTCAAACAAGGATGGAGCTTCTTCTTCTTCTCCTTCTTAAGCTGGAAGCAAGGTCTGATAAGCCCTTCAGTGTCTACTGTCTAGTGTTCAGTGTTGACCATCTACTAATTATACCAAAACGGTTTTTCTATAACGCGTCCTCAAAATCTGGTCGGGTTTCGGTCGGGTTTGCTCTCGAGTTGTTGGTCAAGTTTGTTTCGAGCAAGCGTGTCGGGTCATTTTTGGTTCGGTGATTTTAAAAAAAAAAAGGCATTTCAACTCTTTTGTAATCAAGTAAAGTAATGTTTGGTCAGGTTATTTTCGGGTTGGGTGGTTTCGATTTCGCCATTTGGGTCATTTAGGTATGGGCTGTTACGGCCTTACGGGTCCATGAAAGCTCTGCAATTTTCGGGTGTGGTCAGGTTAATTCGGCCTCCTATGTCACTCGGGTGCGGCAGTTCGAGTTAATTTCGGGTCTCAGGTTAACCTTTTTTTTTTTTGTCGAGTCAATTTTACGAGGTCTACCTGTCGATAAATACTAGCATGTATTATTAAAAGTTTCTTAATTAAATCGCTCATAAGTTCTTTCAAATTGTTCATAGTATGTGTTAATCACAATTTCCCTTACATATTTTTACTTTTATATAGCCATCTTTCTCAATTCCCCACCTTTATTCTAGGTATTTCATAGATCTTATCTTAGAAAAGTTTATATTGAATTGCAATGTGTTTAATTGCGATTTTTTTTATGATCAAATCTATAAAAATATCGTCTTTATGTGATACATTTAAGTAAAAGAGAGATTTATAAAAAAATAAAATACAAGTCTATATAAAAGAAAAACCCTAAAAAAAGTTACTGAACAACTACACCCCTATGTGTAAATCGTCTGCACGCTATCACATATACGGTGTAGTGGGTGTACTTAGGGCTGTTAATGAGACGAGACAGCTCGCGAGCAACTCGAGCTCGGTCTCGGCTCGAGAACTTAACGAGTCAAGCCGAGCAAAAGCTGGCTCGACTCGAAAAGCTCGCGAGCGGCTCGAACATTTGAGATTACATAAGATATTAATCATATTTTATAAAACTATTTTATGATTATTATATCTTTGTAGCATATATATCAAATATCTTGTTGATTTGCTAAATATTTTTACATAAAATTTTCGAACCTTGTTATTTAAAATATCGGGAGAAAAAAATTAAAAAAATAAACAATTTTATATAGTCTCGATTTGGCTCGAGCTCGTGTTAAAACTCGCAAGCTTTGTAACGAACGCATTTTTTTTAAACTCGGCTAAGATCGACTCAAGCTCTAGCTCGAATTTTTGTAATCGAGCACAAGCCGAGCAAGACCGAGTCCGGGCTCGGCTCGGCTAGTTAACCCCTGGTGTAGTACTACTGCTCATTCGTTTAACAAGAAAATTCTAAATTACTCCGTACTTGTTTACCGTCAGTTTTACACTTTTACCGCATCACAAAGCTTCAAACTTCACCATTTCTCCCAATTCCCAACTCATAATTTTCCCCCTTTTCCTTCAATCATCAGGAACCCTAATTTCATCTTCAATTAAAGTTTAAACAATCTCCATTCCTAATTATCCCTAATTTTATACTATTCACATTCTTCAGTTTCATGTCCATACAAATTCTCAATTTCATGATAAAAGTATAAAACCCTAGAATTCATCACTCTACAGGTAATTTCCTTATTTCGATCAATTCCTCGTTAATTCAGATTATTTTCTTAATCATTATCATAATTTGTGCTTAAAATATTAAATTTTTTAATTTCTTTACGTAGTTACTGTTTTCTACTGTTAATTATTGTTAATAGCATAGAATGTCAATGAATCAGGTTTATTTATTGGAAATTTTGAGGTTGAGATTTTTTACGCCATTGGATAGAGCTTTCTCGATGTTATAGTTTTGTTTCGGCTTTGTAAATTATGGCCATGGAATCCGATGTGCAATCAGAGGAAGATAAGGATAATGCTGGTTTGAATGTAATGGAAACTGGTGAAGATGAATCTGAGGAGGATGAAGATGTCGATTTTAATCCCTTTTTTATGAAAGGTAGTCCTTCGGAGGAAGCTTCGTCAAGCTTGAGCTCCGAAGTGGAAGGGTTAGATGTCGACGTTGTTAGTAGTCGTAGTGAAGACGTAGTGAGGAGTCCTGAGGGTTTAAGTGATCATGTTGGAGGTACGGTGGATGAACGAGTAGGAGTTTCTAATGAAGGTGAAAAAGAGAGTGGGACGGTTGAGGGGGTAGATAAAGTATCGACTAGTGGAGCTAATGTGGTTGAGGATGATTCTGAGGTGCTGTTGGATTTGAGAGATACTAGGGGTAAATCCATGGTTGATTTTGACGAGGATGCGATTTGTAAGCGAACTAGAGCTCGTTATTCTCTAGCAAGTTTTACGCTTGATGAGTTGGAGACCTTTTTGCAAGAAACGGATGATGAGGATGATTTCCAAAATGTTGATGAAGAAGAAGAGTATAGGAAGTTTCTTGCAGCGGTTTTGAAGGGAGGTGATGGGGATGATCAAGGTAATGTGGAAGGTAATGATGATGATGACGATGATGAAGATAATGATGCTGATTTTGAGATTGAAATTGAAGAGGCACTCGAGAGTGATGTCGATGATTGTGTGATCACTTCGCTTAATGCTGAAGACATTGAGAGGACTAGCCGGCGTCCTCAGACTAGGCAAAATAGGCGACAAAAAACCACGGCTCCTAGTAAGAAAAAGGTTGTGAAGGTGGAAGAAAGGCCTTTACGCCCACTAGTTCCTGTCATGTTTAGGGCACCTAATGCATCTGTACCCTGTCTGGGTACTACATTTGGGACAAACAGCTCTAGTACTCAATGTTTGCCATTGAATGGGTTTGTGGACCATCAGATTGGCCAACTTCATTGCCTAGTTTATGAACATGTACAGCTTCTCATCCAAGTATATTCACTTTGTGCGCTTGACCCATCCCGTCAGCATATTGCAAATCAAGTTAAAGGCCTCTTGGCTGAGCTGCTTCACAAACGTGATCTAGTACTAACTTGGAGAAATGTTGAGTACCCGAATTCTTGCTTTGCTCCGCCACACGTCAACTCTGTATCTGCTCAAACTCAACAGTGTGTTCCTTACTCTACTGTTGCATCTGATGGGAGTGACGATCAGGTAAAGTTTGTGGCTCCCACTTTCTTTAAGGATATGAGAATCTTCATTTGTCGACATAATTATTGCATAGTGCGTGGTGCTTATTTGTTTGCTTGTTCAGGGATGTAGATGGCTGCCATCCATAGGTGGCCCTGTGCTCTCAGTGTTGGATGTTGAGCCACTTAAGTTAGCTGGAAAATATATTGACGATGTTTCAAATGGTATGTCGTGGAATGATTCATTAAATGTGAAGGCTTATTTGAGGCTTGGTTAGGTGATATTTTGACAATCCTTGGGTCTATGACATTGTCTTCCTTTTGCCATGGTGTACTCAGCTGTACGAGAGCATCAAAAGCGTTGTGTGGAAACTACTAACTACTTTTTGGAAAAGCAACCTCTCTTCCCTCATCCTGCCTGTTCTTCTCCAGAAGTAGATTGCACTGCTACTATAGGAGATGATCCATCCCCTAATCGGTCTGCTGTAATATCAAATGACAAGGTGCCAAAGAAGACACTGGCTGCTACACTTGTGGAGAACACAAAAAAGCAGTCTGTTGCCTTGGTCCCTGAGCAAATTGCCAAACTTGCCCAACCCTTTTATCCCCTTTTCAATTCTGAGTTATTTCCTCACAAACCACCCCCATCATCTGTTGCCAATCGTGTGCTTTTCACAGATTCTGAAGATGTGTAAGTCAGGCCTTTTATTTAAAAGCTTAGCATCCTTTGATTTACTCACTAAGTCACCATTTAGAGTAATCAAAACTTTTATGGGAATAATTTTGTTTCAAATGCTAGTGTAGATCGTCGGTTATAATCTTTCAGCTTTTTGCTTGGTGATTTTGCTGCTGCTTTTATCTTTTTTCAAGGCACTAAGAATGTTTTTTTTTTTTTTTTAATTCAACAAACAGGTTGCTTTCAATGGGGATGATGGAATACAATAATCATTGGAAAGCCATCCAACAACGTTTTTTGCCTTGCAAAACAGAGCATCAGGTATTAACTTGTTGTCTACTTAGTTGGTTATTATAGGTCCAATGTTGGATTCTGCGCTCTCTGTCTTATGCTGTAATTCATTAGTCGTTCATAAGTTGTGAAGTTGCTATGATCTTGTAGCATGCACACAGGGTTTGACATGCTAAATTCGATTCATATTCTAGAGATGTATATAAGAATTGTTTTACTGGGATTATTTGTGCTTCACATGTTTGTTCTTTTTTAAAAACAAAATAAAATAAAATAATCCACCCGTTTGTGATCTGGTGTCTTCATCTTATGTCTTAACCATCTTTTTTCAACTCTAGATAGTACGATTCAATCTGCTTTGTTGGATATATTTATGAATAAGTTTATACTGTAATCGTAGTTGATCAGCAAATCAGACATGTTGCAACCATTTATGTGTTTGGCAGATTTATTTGAAGAACAGAAAATTGGAGTAGGTGTTGGCTGGATGGAAAACCCTAACTTGTGTATATTATTGTATGATCTGTTTTTTGCTCATCATCTCTTCTGTGTTATTTTGTTAACGGGCCTTTTCATATATACATCATATTTGTGAAAGATACATTTGGTTCATGTTCTTGAAATGAAAGATGGCTTATACTCCGTAGTTCATTGTCTAAGATTGTCTTTGTCTCATTTTTTAAAATGATTTCTTCTAGTTCCTCTTAAGAAAAGTAGGGAGCTATGATTTTTCCCCCTAGATTTCTTCTAGATTCACTTTGAATTTTCTGTGAAGTTAGTTTTTTTTCTCCGGTGCTTTCTGAAATCCTAGTTCACAGAAAATGCATTTAAGTGATGGTGTGTTTGGGAACAAAGATTGTATTCTCAAATTTAGATTTGGACCAATTTGCATGTTTGGCAAACCTATTACATTATGGATTTGGATTTCATACAAATCCTATCAAATACAAGTAAGGCTAAAATAATCCCATTTGAAATCCACTCTCTAACCTCCTCATTTCCAAATCTTTATTTCACTTAGCTAAATTGAAAATGATGCCTTTCAAATTAAATTCTTGTTGCCAAACACTCTCTGAAGGTATTTGTTACTCCTGCGTGAAATTGTAATCTTGTTGATGTGTGGTTTCAAGTTTTCTCTGAACTATTCACCTGAAATCCGTCTATCTGTATCTGATGAACGATAACTATGTTTTGACTTTTGATTGGGCTTATTTTATATTGCTAGAGAAGGTTTCGTCTATTCAGATGTGACTGTTTGTTCCAATTTGTTTACTGCTTTTCGTTTGGTTGTAAGAGTGTTATGGGATTCATTTTTTAACAGATATAAGTAGTCTGTGTTTCTAAAATTTTGATGTAGCAGTTGGTCAATGCATTTTTCTTTTTCGTTATGGGTCATTAGGAGAAAATCTTTCTCTATTCAACACAAGCTAAAGGCGACATACATCCCGACCCCCTGCTATTTTTGAGGTGTTGGGGGTAATGTTGTGGTATACACTGACTTCTTGTTTTTCTCCTGGTTTACTTTAGCATACATAATATTTACGATATGTATTAAGCCTTATTTTCATTTCTTGCAGATTTTTATACGAGTAAAAAACCGCTGCTCATCTAAAGCACCTGACAATCCAATAAAGGTACCCATTAACTTTTCAGCGAGGAAAATTGAGTGTCTCCATTTTTTATTCTCCTTTCCTTAATACTAATTTGCAGTAAAGTAAATTTAATAGTCTATCTTTTAGGTAATGTGGGAGTGTCTATGCATGGTTTGAGACACTCATTATTAGGTCATGTTGCAGATGTCTGTTGTCTTCGAAATTCTTCAAGTGCTGGTAGCCTGGTAGTGATATTAGGTCATGCAGCAGTATATCCCCAGTATCCCCTTCCGCATCTACACATGTTAGCATTGAAAAATTAATGAAGATGCAAGTGTGCTATTAGTGGATCGTAGATACAACAGTTATAAAGAGTTGTAGAATTTCAGTATATGAACATTGCTCTCCAAGTATTTTGTTCTTGGTTGGTACGTTTTTTTTTTGTTTCTCAAAGGCTATAATGTCTATTTTCTTTACTTCAGGCTGTAAGAAAGTTTAAAACATCTCCACTCACAGCCGATGAGAAAGCTCTTATTGAAGAGGTAATTACATGATATCTTGCTCTGATTCTGATCTGTAAATCTATTTATCAAAAATAATTGTGCGTTGTTTGTGTTACTGCATTCGTAAAAAAAAGGCATTGAAGACATTTAGACTTGATTGGACTTCAGTTTGGAGAGCTGTTACCCCATATAGGGATCCCAACCTACTTCCCCGGCAGTGGCGTATTGCTATTGGGACTCAGAAATCGTACAAGACGCCGGCGGCTAAGAAGGAAAAACATCGAATTTATGAAGCAAATAGACGGAGAAGGAAGACTTCCGCTATGGATAACTCTCACACTGTATCAGAGGAGGTAAACATTATGCTCATTCACTCAAGCAAGCATGCATTCATGTTCACACTTGTTGCAATTAGACGCTTGATTTCTTAGTTGCTGTGATGTTGTGGCAAGTGGTTATATTGGCCCGTAGTTTAACTCACTCTAACACTTAACCCTACAAATAATTGTCAGATTTCTTTTTGATCAATTGATAGCTGTGGAAAACCTGTCAATTGGCTAGTCTCAGGAGCCAATAATTGGTTTTGTAATGAATAATATTCTTGATAATTGGTGAAGAAGCAATGCCATTCTTTAATAACATTCATATTTTCTAAATGGACGGGATTGCGCAAAAGTCACAAGTTGAGTTTTGTTTCATTGTGTTTTTGACTTGATTGTGTTTGACCTTATGAAGGATAATCAAACGGAACTTTGTGGTCCTCAGCGCGAAAATGGAGAGGATGGCATGGACAAGGAAGCATATGTTCACGAGGCATTCTTGGCAGATTGGAGACCAATTACCGCTGGACTGAATGCTTCCAAAGTATTTGCATCAGATCTTAACTCTAGATGTTTGCCCGGAAATTTAGATCCTACTAGATTCTGTGAATCGCAGGAAGTGCCAAATCATGGAAACAAAGAAACCCCCTCTAAGAGAGACCATGCACGAGATTTCTTAGTTGGTTCAGAAAATTCCCATCATGTGAATCACAAATCCTTCCAAGCTTACGCAGGTTCTGGATATCCAACAACGAAAGCAACTTCCAGAGCCTTTCGTTGTGAATCTTTCTTGCATTCACAGAATGCTCAAAAGCCTGGTGTTACAAATGTAGTAAAATTAGCACCAGAATTACCTCCTGTGAAACTTCCACCAGCAGTCCGTGTTATATCACAGGCTTCTCTCCGAAGTTCCCAGCTTGTTAGTTCCACCGAGGTTGTACATGACAAAACTAGGGTATTAAATCCTAATTCTGCTAGTGTGTCTTCTCAAAAGTCTGAATCTTTGAATAATAGAAATCGTATGGAAGATAAAGGTGCCGAGTTGGATCCCCAAATGCATCCTCTATTGTATCGAAGCCTCGAAGAGGTCCGTGTACCAAGCTTCTCAGTCAACAATCCTAGCAGGATTCCCACATTTAGTTTTTTTCCAGCTTTTCAAAATCACTTGAATGGGCATGTTCGTCTGGATCCCCATTTACCTGACACTGCTACTGGCTTAAAATCTTCTTGTTCAAAGGAAATGGCTTCCACTTCTTCTAGTCTTGATTTTCATCCCTTCCTTCAAAGAACAAGTGACGTCGACCCTAAATCGTTTGGTTCTGATTCAACTAGAGCTCCATTGACGACTGATCTGGAGCTGTCTAGAGATTCATTCGAAGAACTCGGTTATCGTGCTGGAACAGATGCAGCTCAGTTGGCTGCTGCTAGTAAACCGAACACTTCCAACGTCGATGCGAATGATTTAGACTTGGGCATCCACTTGAGTACTTCGAGAAAGAGGAAAGCTTCAGGTCATGAAGGCACTGAAATTAATCCTATGGTTCCATCTGTTATTGTTGAAAACTCTGTTGAAGTTGCAAACGGGATAGCTAACTCCGATAATTCTGCTGCACGGACAGATAAGCTGGGTGATGAGCCTAATTCATGTATCATTGACAATGTCGGATACCAACCCCCCTTAGAAATAGTGATGGAACAAGAAGAGTTGAGTGATTCTGATGAAGAATTGGAAGATGTAGAGTTTGAGTGTGAAGAAATGACTGATTCTGATGGAGGAGAAGGATCAGCTGTGGAACCTATCGTGAACACAAGACTTGAGGTAATTAAAAAGAACTTGTAGCAATATTACATGTATCTTTGAGGTTTCCTATAAATTGTTTTTTACATTTTAGTTGTGGTATTGTTTCTAGTCTGCTCTCATTTAGGCTTTTATGGAAACTGAATATGTTTAAAAAAACGCATGGATTAGGCTGCATACATGCTACCCCTGCCATTGACACAGGGGGTATCAGTATTGTTGTTCTATTTTAAGCAATTGGCATTAGCTTATACCATAAGTTGAGGTTATATTCAAGGTCTAGTTTCTTTTCGGTCATGTATTTACGGCTTATCAAGGACTCTGTTACATGCATAGAGTTGTTTGTAAGAGCTGCTGTTTGAAAATTGGAATTGTGATTGCTTACTATGCATGCTAATGATTTATTTTATTTTTCATTTTACAACTAGGTTAAAGAAAAGAACACTAGTAAAAAAAAATCACCAATGTTTTGGTTCATGACATCTCAGAATCAGAAGTACTTTCGGACATACAAGTGGATAATGATTTTCCTGTCTAGAGGCCTTCTTTTTTATCGTTTAACAATCCTTTTGTGCATAGCTTATGATCACTTGCTTTTCCTTTAAATCACTGTTGTTCTGTCGGCTTTTCTTCTGAATTGAGAGATGACCTGGATCAGTCATTTCCAGCCTTGGTTGTGTTTTCTATTCTCTGAAGGTTTTTTTTGTCTGGTATTTCAAATATGTTATTTTGCACTGTAGTGATTTGCACTCCCTTTTGCTGCTCGCTATTCAGTAATATACCTGTTATAATCGGAGAAAAATGTCGGACAACCTCAACGGCTTATTTTTGCTATCTATGGAATCTTGATGTGCAATTTTAACGGTGCTTTATTTTCTGGATTAATTGATAAGAATACTCTGAACTATGGGTGTCCTGCTCAAAATACTCCAAATTCTATTTTAACTACCAATATAACCAAATAATGCTCTCATTCGCTTTTATTATAATATATGACATGTTACCTACTAAATAAGTGAAGAAATTTCTAACCTTTCTTTAACCCGTCTTTCTCTTTTTACTTCTCTGTTAATCTATTCACCGAATCAAACCATTAAAACATGCGACAATAAGTTAACAAAACAACAAATTCTATTCAAAGCGAATGTCATTAGTTGGTTATATTGGTAGTTAAAAAAAAGTTTAGAGTATTTTGAGCAGGTCACTCATAGTTCGGAGTATTTCAATTAACCCTTATTTTTTTGTGTTAGCATTCTGTCTCCTTTTTTCCCCGGAATAGTCACATCTTTCTCTTTGGTAAATCAGGAGCAAGAAAATACTACGCTGGCCACAGAGATCAATGAGCAATGTTCCAAACCAGGCACATGTGACGTCTCCAAAGGTAGTCGCGCACCCAGAAAAAGGAGAACTCCAACCAGTTGTTGGCTAAGCTTGAACTCAGGTGATTTTAATCACGCAGAACAAGCAAGTTCAAAGATCACTGAAACTTCCAATGGAGTCCTACCAAGAACATCACATTCTAAAAGATACCCTAAGAGACTGATAATTAACCCGAAAATTTCACCCGCTGTACAAAAAAGCGACTCTTCCAGGTTAGATCCCTCACCCAGTTCATCGAGGAAACACAGGAAACATAGAAAACCATTAATGAAAGCTCCAGATGTAAATGACAGTTGTACAGAGAAGGATGCCATAGTTTGATGCCCAACCGTGTCAATAGCTGCTTTTTCGGTTGGCTATTGAATTTATCAAGTTTAATGGCAAGTCTACATATATGACTTGGCATTTCGGCTCTCATCTCCTTCGACCTGCCCGTGTTTAATGTCTTTAGATAGGTCCATTCCAAGTGTAGATCGATTTTTCCCGTTTTCTTTTTTTTATGTCGATTTTGTATGGCAGGCCGCATTACTCCACCATAGACGGGGATCCTTTGAGGCGGCGAAGAGGTAATGTCGTTTAAGATATAATTGTACATAACCTTTGGTATCATTTCTTTTGTAGTATGTCAATTTCGAGTAAATTGCATAAATTGTCGTTTTTTTATTCTTTTGTTCTTTTTTTTTTTTTTTTTACTATCAGTCTTTTTTTTAACAGTGGTCATTTCGAAAAAGTAAATTTGATGCCAAAACGATAACTTTCATATTGCACATAGTTCATGTATAACCAATCAACCAATTCCTAAATAATTCTTAATTACTGTTCTTCAAAGTGTAATGTCCTTGTGTTACTACTTGAATTGCGCAAAACCGACCCTACGATTTTTACATGATTAACACTAATTGTTTCACGTTCAACAAAGATTTAACTTTACGGCAGTGGTGGAGTCAGAATTTACAGTTAGTGAAAACGAAAAAAGTCAATTGGGCGAACAAGTAATGCACAATGTAAACTTGAAAAAACAATTTAGAAATAGTACCTAAAACTTTTGATGTTTGCAATTTAGAAATAGTACCTAAAACTTTCGATTTTTTCCTTGGCAAACGGGAATTTCCCCTGTTAGCCCCCCAAATCCGTCAATGCTTTAAAGATGCTTATAACACGATTAACACTAATTGATTCTTGTGGAATTAAGACATCACTTTGAAACAATTAGGGTAGCGGGAATATTTAGCGAGAACAAACAAGTGATGACATAACGTAAATTTTAGAAAAATAAAAAATGTTAACTAAAACTTTCGAAATTTTCTTTGACCAATTGAGATGAGCGTCCCTACTAGCCCCCCTAAATTCACCAGTGTTTTAGAAACGATAATTAAATGATTAACACTAATTGTGTTTCATGTGAAACAAAGACATAGCTTTAGAGAGCACAAGAACAAAAAGGTAGTTAATACAATAATTATCTTGTATTATGAAAAGGCAAAAAAAGAGCATAATTATGTTAAAGAGATGTTTCTTCCCTTATCACTAATCTCTAGTTTAATGAAGAATTAGTACAATTAGCACATGCAAGCATATGACATACAACAGTTTAAACATTGATTGTGTTCCCCATCTATCACTCTCTTTTTGGTCCTATTTTGCTTTGCTATTGTTGGTTCTTTAGGCATATTTGAGTGTTACTTGCCTTTGTTTATTTCATCAACAAACAATAATAGTAAGTCAAGATGAACTTGAGGGGGAAGTTTCTTTAATTACTAAATTATGGAAAGTTAAGTATGAATTATTTTTTCGGTGTAAACGGAGGTAAAGAGCGATTTTGATGGTAACAGCTGACAAGGTTTGAACTTTGAAGCAAATTCGTGGTTGAGTTGGTTGACATATGCAGTGAAATGCTGACATTTAGAATTAGGGTTGGATTAGTCACCTAATTCGATTGAAATTTGAGATTCTAGAGGTTTATTATTTCTTAATGAGATATTGGTTGTTTATCAAATTCACGATGTAGAATTGTTTTTATGTAATTCCAATATATATCTAGAAAATGTAGGAGATTATATTAAACGTAAGTATTCAATTAAAGGCCGGGTAAGTTTGTGTTAGTATTCATCTCAACAAAATCGTCTTCAGATCATATAACTCTACACTCACGAGAATTTCATTTTTAACCTAACACTTGAAAGAACGTTATGTTAATAGATTAGTAATATGTCAAATTCGTTATTTGTATATAAAAATATTTGGTAAATCAATGAAAACATTTGAGATGATGATAAAACTATATATTCATAATAAACTATTTATAAAAAAATAAAAGCAAGATAACATCTAATCATGCAAGACATAATACTCGTGAATTTTTCGAACCAATCTAACATCAGCTCAGCTTAATTCATTATATCTAACGTCCAGTATTCCTTAATTTAAGCCAAACCTTAACCGAGTCAAACTCGAGCTACTCAAAACCCGTCTTCTCTCATTGTCACCCATAATCATCCAAAATAATAGCATAAATTCATGAAGAAAGTAGTATGAAAAATCTCCCTTTGACCTTAGAATAAGTTTAGTGGGACCAAATGACGAACACAAGTAAAAATTCAAAGGTTGAAATTCGTCTTGGTCCTCTTGGACTAAATAGAAAAAGTATGCAAAATGGCCCATAATTTCTACGAATCAATCACGTTTTATGGAAAAAAAAAAGGGAAAAAGTAGACAAAATGCTTATGTCATTCTCACATAATATTGTCTCATTTTTCAAAACAAGTCTCCCAATCGATTGTGAGAGCCTCTAAAACCCCATTTGGTTATAAAATTGGATAATACTCCTCCGCCCCGGTCAATAACCGTCTCTGTTTAAAATCATAAACTTTCATTGAAGACGGACTAATTTCGTCTCCTTAAGAAGAGGGTCAAACAAATGTAACCATATGAGAAAAAACATGATAACTTAGGAATTTATACTGGTTACATTTAGCGTTAAAATGGTAACATTTGGCCCGTCTTCTTGAGGAGACGGAATGTCACCCGTGTTCAGCAAGACTTACTGATTTGAAATATTCTACCAAAAAAAGAAAATTATTAATAAAGATGAAAGTATCTAAGCAAAAATATTCTAATTTTTTATAAAATATAAGTCTTATGCTTAGACACACCCGTGTCAGATACTTTTAAACGAGTCTTAGGTAACATATCCGGGGAAGTAGCAAATAAACCCCATACCTTTATGACTATGTGCAAATCACCCCCACAACTTTCAACACGTGCAAATTAACCCCATAGCTTTATGTTTTGCTGCAATTCAATTCTATTATTAAACTTTTGTAACTTGAAACATAAAAATTGAATTAAAATAATTAAAACTAATATTAAACTAATATTACTAATTTGTGAAAACCCAAATTTACCCATTTTCTTATCACCACACCAACCCCGTCTTCTACCTCCGACCACCTAAAAACCTAAGTATAACCAAAAATCACACCTTCAACCCCCAAGCAAGTTCGTCATACTCTATATCCAATCGCCTTACCACTAAGGCCTATCACATTCTCGTCAAAACCCAACCACACAAAACACCACCACTCACCCTTGAATCCACTTAATCTTAACCGCGAATCTCCCTTTGTCAGCGAATATAATGGCGACAGTCGGATGACATGTGTGGGTGCCGTCATATTTGGTGTTGCGGTTGTGGAGCAAGCATAGTGTATGAAGATATGAATTTGGGTTTTATTTTTTAACAGTAAACAAAGTGTGGTAGGATAGGGGTAGTTTGGTCCCTTGCCTAAATTTCTTTTAAAAATGAGGGACAAAATAAATAAGAAAAAAGATTAAATATTGAATATCAGCTGAATTAATTAAATAAAGGGTAATTTACACCAAATGCTAAACACATGGGGTTAATTTGCACGTATTGAAAGTTATGGGGGTGATTTGCACATATTAGTAAACGTATGGGGTTTATTTGTCACTTCCCCGGTAACCTATCTCACAAGCCAAGTAAATAAAATTGGCTATCGTGCTAAAGAAATTATAACTCTCTTAATTTCTCTATTTATTTTCTCGCTCCATTACTATCAATAATCTGAATTTAATCTACATTTCACCTAAATAAATAAAGATAATCCTAGACAAAAAATGCACATAATTCATCACTAAATTGTTCATGGTACCACCAAGGCCGTCATGATTTTTTGTTTCACATTTCATTACCAAACTAATAACTTGGATTTAATCTTAGGTAAATAAATACCAATTTTCATGGTTATCTAATTTATTCTGAACTGTTAATTTAATAATTGACTCTTTATTTTCTCCCCATAAATGAAGCGGATCTTAATTTCCATCAAAGTGAGTTAACTAGAATAGTCTCAATTTAATCTTAGGTACACCGTACACCGTACACAAACCTAGTTTTCTTTTTGTTCACTCTTTTAATTACCTAATTTATTCTGGACCTTTGATTCGAAATAAACCCTCCATTTCTTCCAAATAAATGGACGTGAGTTACCTAGCTTAGTTCAGATTGAATCTTAGGTACACAAACCTAATTTTCCTTTGGATCAGTACTCTTCTGATTGCCTAATTTATTCTGAACCCTTAATTCGATAATGATCTCCATTTCCTCCAAAAAAATGGACGGATCCTACTTTCCATCAAAGTGAGTTAGCTAACTTGGTCCGAATTTAATCTTAAATACATAAACCTAATTTTATCTCAGATTTCACTCTACCGATCCATTTGACTTATTCTAAACCGTTAATTCGTAAATAAATAAACCCTTCATTTTCTCCAAAGAAATTAAATAAGTTGGATCCTAGTTCCTATCAAAGTGAATTAGCATGCCAATAAATGTACCTCTTTTGGTGAAGCAAACCCATGATCCATGAATTAAACTCAATATCATTTTCCCATCACCTACTTCAATTTAATTTATAAGAATTAATGAATTTACAACTATTTCAAATGGTCTAGTGTAACTAGTGTGTACAATTAAATTATTATTTAGCCATGCAAGTGATGCAACTACTACTTTACATAGTCCACGAGACTAATGCTTCATTTCTAAAGTTTATTTATATGGTAGTTCTCATGTATAACGGTCTCATGCCGTGTTTTTTTTGGAAAATGTGCCCATTTTTAAAAAATAGGTCATTGTTTAAACAAAAATGTGGTCACTATTTAATTAAAAATGATCACTACTTATCAAAATGTGATCACATTTCTACTGGTCGTATGTGCAACCGTCGTAAAGTAGAATTTGTGTTATTTATATATATGTATGTAGCTTTAGCTTTAAATTTCTTGAGCTTTGGCCCTCAATTTAATAGTAGTAGAAAAGCAAGCTATAAAAATATGTAGGATATACATTATTGTGTAAATTGATCATTTAAAGATGACCCCTTTTGTTAGGTTTTTATGCCCATTTTGTTGTATTCTAAAATCCGCCAATTCGGTATTAATGAAGTCGTGTAATGTTAGTATTTCTGATTATTAACATTATACCTTTTTTTTGAGGGAAAAAACTATTTAATTAATCATGATAAAAAGTTTTCAGTAAGTTAATTAACACTAATTTTGTAGTTTTTGAGCATTATAATAAAAATTTTAAGTGTTGTTTTAAAGTTTCTGAGTTTTACTATAAAGTTTCCGAGTTCATTGAGTTAAACATTTAGACATTAAGCTAAAAAATTTACAATAAATCTCACGAGCATTACATATAATTACATTTGAGTTTTGAAGGAAAAAAATTAAAATCTAACTTATAAACTTTAACAAGTTCAGAAAAAATGCATATATGTTCAAAACCAAATAAACTGTAAGGTAATAAGCTCGGAAAAATACATATATGCTCAAAAACGAATAAAATTCGAGGTAATACATATGATCTGATGTATATTCTTTTTTATCGTACTAATTAAGTAGTTTAATTTTCTCACTTATTTCGATAAAATTATGGGTTTTTTTTTAATGTGTACTCTGAGTATATATAAATGAATTGAAATAATTTACATTTCTCATGATATATTCTATTCTTAATAGATAGTTTATTCAATCTTAGTATTCACATTGGGTAGGGTGTACAATGACGTGGTACACCGGGTGTACCTAAGAATTTCTCTTTTCTTTATTTAGACTAAATGTATATTACTAGGGCACATATTAAAAATACCAATATTCAAATTCATTTGTGATTTATGTAAGCAATTTTCCGAGTTATAAGATTGAAATAAATGAATTTATTTGGTTATTATCTATGTTAATTAATTTCAACATAGGATTCACTTGATTATATGTTATAACATTAAGTGAACAATGTGTATCGCATGAACATTAAATTTAGTGGAGTATTAAATTAAAATAAATAGCTTAAGCTAAAATTGGGTGATAGAGATCCTAAAATATGATTTCTTTAAATGACCTATAGTTTGATAACTTTGATTTAAAGCCAAGAAGAATGTTAGCATTAATTAATGTTCAAGTTGTTCATTCGCATGGAAAAAGATGATTTATTGTACATGTTTTTAATTCTTGTAGGTGATGCTTTTATTGCTACAAGAAATTAAATCTCATGAAATTGTTATTAAAAAGTTAAATATTAGAGGAAATGGTAAAAGTTTTTTCCCTTTTTAGGGTTTAGTGGTAGAGTTAGAGGAGGGGTTAGCAGTTGAGTTGTTCATGCGTAGTTTTGTCCATTGAATATGGTGATCTGTTTTAATTTGCAAATGTTTTCTTAATAGCCATCAATGGAAGGTCGAAGTCCATCATGTCTATTAGGAGGCGAATGTGTGCCTTGATTGGTTCGCGGACCAAGGGATGACTCAGTCTCAACAACTTGTCATTTGGGAACCAGGACATCAGAAATATTTGTTTTGGCTGATGCAACAGGACATCAGAAATATTTCGTGGTCTAAGATCATTCCTTTTTATGCTTTCTAGTGTTTTAGTTTGTTGTTCCGTTGTTTCTTGGGCAATCTCGCGCTTCTTGTAACAAAAGAAAACTATGATACTCCGCTGTATTTATTCATGAGCACTTAGATCAACTGATACGTACCAGATGTGAATGCAACATTAATGTTAACCTCTCCCCAATAATCCTACCTGACTCGAATCGATGCATTGTTTATACCAAAAGACTATAATAGTGTTTCCGAACTTGAGTTAACCCGAACCAAGACAATTCAATAATCTTTTTATCAAAATGTCCCTTGCTCCTAAATATATTAGGCTGGTCTATAAAGCAAAAATAAATGGTATAATAATAATAATAATAATAATAATAATAATTGGGCGCCCAGCTAGTTTCGCGGGTGCCCACAAATTTCATGTAATTTGTCCTTTATTTTTTATAAAAGTTCCCGGTTTTTATAAAAAAAAATAAAAATAATAATAATAATAATAATAATAATAATATGAATATGAATATAGAGAAGCTATAATATATAAATAAAAAATAAAAACAAGTGGAAAGAATGGAGGAAGCATGTGAAGAAGTCATTCTCAAAGATGAAGTGGTGTGTATTTTGTATTGTATTGTTTTAGACATGTAAAGTACGTATGAAGTAATACATGTGCCACCGACTGCCTTCCTTTGCTCTTGTCATCATGATACATTTTACATTATGTACGTATCAACTATCAACTCCATGTCCGACCACCTTCTATTTCTGTTTTTTTTGCTAATTCTCGTTTCTAACAATAATAACTTACGATGAGATAAATGTGAGCATTTTATTGATATAAAGAAATTATTTTATAATAAACTTATGATCATTTTATTCTGTATTTTATCATAAAATGATCATTTAATACGAATTTTGATATTTGTGTATGAAAAAAAGCGAAAAGTAGAGTTCAAATAAAAAAAATTGCATATTGTATATGCTTAATAATAATATATACTCGGGATCGGCGGGACCGACTCAATTAATTATTTAATTTTGTCAAAATATTTTTATAAAAGATATAAATAAATAATTGAAACGGTATGACAGAACAATAATATGAATTAAATTAGCAAGGCTATCGAGATTTTGTGATGACTTTTATTTTGATCTTGTTAATCAATAATCAATCACCAATGCATGTGATGAGAAAGTTGATTATATTTGAATGACAAGATGGATATACTTTTAAATTTTTAATAAGTTTTAACTAATATAACATTATTATATATGTGCATGTAATTAATTGACTTGATTTGGTTTTTTAATAGCATGAAATTGAATTCGGATTCGAATTAGGTAGGATTATTATATTGTTAATAAAGTTTTTTCTCTTGAGTTTTAATGCTACTCCATTTCCATATTTTGAGCTCAACACCTCTATTTCACAAATACTATTATACAAATTGGTATACAAGCATCACAAATCTACCGAGCTAATTATTTGTATTTATTTCGATCTTTTATAACTTTTGATTTATATTTAATTTTTTGATGTCAAAATTTAAATCTAATTAAGCTTATATATAATATTCTTGAGTTTCATTGTAATTTTGTAAAACCAATATTTTTTTAATGGAGCTCAGATTCTTTCAAATAAAGTTTATGATGTAGTATAAGTTTATTCTAAAATAATTCATTATAAAACTCAAATTTTTTTTACTATACAACCAATATAACTAGTTGTATAGTCTACTTACCGCCTCTAATCAGGCTAGAAGTCTAAAACAACCCAGATCAATCAGTTAATGTAAATGTCCATAAATACTCGTTCTTTATTTGTACCGTGGAATATTAGGGCTAATTACTAATTAGTCATGACTCGCTCGAGGACTACAACTCAATACTCTACATGACCTAACGTGTTTAATTCACCTATTTTTTTTAGTTCACCACCTTAAAATTTTCTCGATTATCTTTACTACAAATCTTTAATCCGCCACTAACCGAACATATATATATATAGTCAATAAATCCACATTATGAATTGACAATTATAACCTCATGCATGAAGTTAAAGATAGAAAGTGGAAAGATGTAAAGGAAAGGAAGCATATTGATGCAATGTGTAGCAATGAATGAGGCAAAGAAAAACAAAGGACAAACTTAAACAGAGAGGTTGGTTTTCCGAAGAGAGCACATCATATAGATAAATAGATGGAACAAAAGAACATTCAATTTTATTTCTGAATTTTGGACCACTAAATTAAACTAAAATATAAACTCTAATTATTATTATAATATATTAAATATAATATATATCGGATTTTTTAACGTGTATCCAACTATTTTTACCATAAATATAGTAAAATATCTTATAAATCTTATCACATTCGAATTATTAATGTGTTGTTAGAAAAACACAAATAGGACTTTACATCCAGATGTATATGAGCAGTACATCTAATACAAATGTAATTGAGCTTCTATGCAATTTTTTTTTTAACTTTTAACAATTTTTTTTGAGCTTTTAACAATTTTTTCTTGCACTATAATATTTTAGTGTTAAAATTAAAATTTTTGGGTTTTATGTATTATTTTTTAGTTTCAATATAATGTTTTGATTTACAATTTTTTTATAAAGACGCTCAGATTTTTTTCATTAAAGCTCGTAAAATATATGTATAAGCTCAAATTCTTTGTTATAAAGCTCAAAATCTATATTACCATATGTATACATCTAGTTATATAATCCTCTAATTGGTTTGAAAAACCGTATACATTACATATATATAAATATATACTTATGATGAAAATAAATGTCTTAGCAAGGTTGTTTTCTTTGCTAGATCATGACCAACCTAGCAAACTAGCTTGCATAGTAAAATTAAATGAAATTATAATTAATTATTGTTATTATTATTTGTTTTTGAACAATGACATTTCATCTATAAAATGGTCCATACATTGTAGGTTTACATTATCATGCATACATATTAATGGTAAGACTAATGTATGCATGTTTGAGTTGGTGTTAATGATGAACTCAAAGTATAAAATTATTATGGGTGAAATATTTGTTTTTCTTATATATATGAGTTGTTTTACTAAATTTTAAAAGTAAATTTTAGTTATTGCAAAATGTGTAATTAGATTGAAGTTGTAGCTTTCTAAAAATGTATAATATGTTTAAATATAATCGAAGTGGGTTTATATTTATAAATGTTATGATTTTTATAAAGCTAATTAGCCCAAATATGAAAAACACTTACCATTTTCATTTAAATAAACTTTTAAAGTTTTACATGTTTTTATATAAATTACATACATCAACGAATAATCACTCTGTCACACAATGACATTATATTCCTATCAGATGTTAATATCATTTTTTCAGAGCATCTCCTTTTGAAAGTGAAGGTCTCACACACACTACATTTGATATGAATTCAGAGTTAAAATCTCATAAATGTATAAATTACTTGAATAAAGTATTATTTATATTTTTTAATAATATTTTTTTTGTATCTAACATTACTTGCTATCAATTTATTGATCATAAGCTTGTAACATTATTTATTACCAACACCATTTGCAACAATAATTCATATATGGAGACTATGTCATAATTAGCACATTTATAACACAGATTTCATAAACATAACCTACCATTAAAACAACAAAAATCACTAATATAAGACAATTTTATAAATATAACAATTAAATCCTAATTTGATATATATAACCAAACATAATACATTTTTTTTTGTTATTTTGAAACTAGTTTTTTCATATACAATTGATTATCCATTGTCCTAACTCTCAACTTAACTAACTAAAAATCACATCTTAATATTAAATTCCCCAGACATCAACCTAAAACAATAAACCGCATTGTATCTAAACATTTTCACTTAACCAACTTTCAACCATTAAATTCACAAAAAACCTATCCCGTAGTCCTTACTAAACTAATGACTTAAACCAAACCAAACTCTTAAAACAAAATCGATCCAACCACTGTAGCAAATACCGTAAATAAAAGAATCGACCCAACCGAAATGATCAAACCTCGGATCCGACCATGCACATACCGCTCTCGATACTCAAAAAAGGCCAAACCTGATAAAGCCCAAGCACGAAATAACCCAATTTGGATCCTCTATCTATTACTTTTGAAGTAATGTAAAGAATCGTAATTCATAACTCAAAATAACCCAACCCAACCTAACCTCAACCCTAGCAAATTCACCTCGCACTCCAAACCAGGATTAGAACAGAAGGAGTATATATAACAAATCAAGCCAACCGGACTAATCCGTCCCTAAATAACCCGACTACGCACAAATCACCCCGTTCAGAGTAAACAGAGCTCGAAATAATCCGACCTCACCCTGAACCGAACCAAATCCTTACAAGTTCACCTCACTCTCCAACACATAAATCACTCCCATCAAAATAAACAGAGCTCAAAATAACCCGACCTAACCCCGAACCGAACCAAATCCTTACAAGTTCACCTCACTCTCCAACCTCCATCACCACTTCACCACTTCACCATCACCACCATCTTCCCCTCCAAACTTACAATTACAATAACATAACAATAATAACAAGGTTTGTGTTTGTGTGTTGTGTTTATTATTATTGTGTATGGATTTCGCACGCACTGCTTTGGGCTTCGTTCCACACACACTTCCCTCCTTTCTCTTCCTCTCTCTCTATCTTTCTTTCTTTCTATCATCGGATCTGCAATTCCTTCTCTCAGATCTTCATTCACATTTCTAAATCCCCTCTTTTCTCAATTTCAATTTATTTAGTTTAATCATTTTTCCCAATTTCCCGCATTTTCAATTGAACAATATAGTGTGATTCAAGGATTTGAAGACGAGTTAGTGGAAATTGATTGATGCCCATTTGAGATTGCGTGATTTGTTCATCTGGGTATCGTTTTGTTTTCCATGATCCCATCGAATTAACCAAACCCCCTTCAAAATCAATTAAGTTGCACTAAACCTAACCGCCATTGTTGAACAACTTGAAGAAGAAGAGCTGGGAGTGTAATTAAGTGGAATAATTAGTGTTAAGTTGTTAATTTATACCGGAAATGCCCTTACAATCTGAAGAAGAAGAAGAGGAAGAAGAAGAAGAAGAAGAAAGGTTTTACGAATCACTAGATAGGATACTGTCCTCTTCAAATTCCTCTACTTCTAATTCCGAAGACGATACCGAAAACGCTGTCGTTTTACCCTCCTCCTCTTCTTCTCCTCGCCGCCGACGTGGGTCCCACCGCCGGTTGTCGGCGGCGGCGACAATGCCGTCGGTGGCAGCGAACTATGATGTGTGGATCTCGTCCGAGACTTTTTCACGGTCGTCGGTTGATCAGCGGCGTGATCGGCTTCTTCAGGTTATGGGCTTGCCTGCTGACGCCGCGCTTTCGCGGCGCCGGCCTGACCGATCTGTCTCTTTCACTTGTGGGACCCACTCTCCGCATCAGGAAAGGTATATAGTTGGTGGTAATGGTAATGGTAACGCTAATGGTGGTGATCATGTTGATTTAAGTATCAATGGGTTTAAGTCGGATCACTGTAATAATAATTCGTCTTCAAATTCGTCAAATTCGATTATTTCAATTCGTTCTGTTTCTGATACTGTATATAGAGATAGTTATACTAATCCGAAAGATAATAATTATGTTGGTAAGGTTAATGTTAATGTTAATGTCGATGTTGGTAGTAGTAAGAATTGTAATGGGGTTGGGGTTATTGGTGACGGGGGTGTTGGGTCGGGTTTGGTGAGTTTGAATAAGCCGCCGGTGGGGAGGAGTGGAGGCAATAAGGTGGAGGTGTGTAATGGCGGCATTGAGGAGGAGGTTGTTGTGGAGGATGTTGAGGTTGATAAGATGTGTAGGATTAAGAATCTTGATAATGGGAAGGAGTTTGTGGTGAAGGAGGTAAGGGAGGATGGGACATGGGATAAGGTGAAGGAGGTTGGGACGGGGAGGCAATTGACGATGGAGGAGTTTGAGATGTCTGTTGGGCATTCTCCTATTGTACAGGAGTTGATGAGGCGGCAGAATGTGGAGGATCGCTTGAATGGTGGTGGAAGGGATAATGGTGGTGAGGTAAGTGGGAATGGGAATAGGAATGGTGAGAATGGGTCTAAGTCGAAGAAGAAGGTTAGTTGGTTGAGGAGTATCAAGAATGTGGCTAGTAGTGTGGCGGGATACAGAGAAAGGCGTAGTAGTGATGAGAGGGATACCTCGTCTGAGAAAGGTGGGCGGAGGTCTAGTTCAGCTACTGATGATAGTCAAGATTCGTCTTTTCATGGGCCGGAAAGAGTTCGAGTCAGGCAGTATGGAAAGTCGGTTAAGGATCTTACAGCAGTGTATAAGAGCCAAGAAATTCAGGCGCATAATGGGTCTATCTGGACTATTAAGTTTAGTTTGGATGGGAGGTATCTTGCGACTGCTGGCGAAGATTGTGTGATACATGTTTGGCAGGTGGTGGAGGCCGAGAGGAAGGGTGAGTTGTTGATGGATAGGCCAGATGAGGGTAGCATGAATATGTTGCTTTTGACAAATGGGTCACCTGAACTGAGTTTGGTTTCTCCGAGTTTGGAAAATAACTTGGAAAGGAGAAGGAGGGGAAGGACATCTATCAGCCGGAAATCTGTGAGCTTGGAACATATTTTGGTCCCAGAGACAGTGTTTGGCCTTTCGGAGAAACCCATTTGTTCTTTTCAGGGGCACTCAGATGACGTCCTTGACCTCTCATGGTCCAAGTCCCAGGTTGGTTACCACTGTTTACTAAATCAATGTGATTATTTCCCTTTTATATGCGATGGCCTCGTGCCCTCGTTGTCTTAGTACTCATTTGTCTTCCCGTGTTCCCGTTTTGCCCATATTTTTGGTGTTTGCAAAATGATATATGTATCACGAATCCCCCAACCCCTCGAATCGTACCAACCTTGTACCTCCTTTTACACTTAAAAGAGACGATATATTTATCTTCCATATAATACAACTACAGCAACAATAGCGCATTAGTCCTAAAATCATCATTGAAAGTCATTACTTAATGATAAAATTATGAAGAAAAAATAAAGTTAATATACAACCAATAACATTAGGCTGTGATGTTGTAAAATCTCTTTTGACCATGTAAGATGTAATCGAATACGACAGCAGCTACCTAAATTAAAACCTTGTCCCTTTGGTAAAGGTTTGGCATGGTTCACTTTCAAGCTGATATTAAGATCAGTCTATATCAGTGGTACACTTACTAACGTTTGTTATCTATCTCTACCTGACTATTCATAGAATCAGTATGTGAATGAAGTTCTAAAATATCTGGCCTTCACTCTGGTTAAGGATCTTGCATGTTTTACATATTACTTGTTTATTTGTAATATATAATTCTGGGAATGATTTAGCCTTGATATGGACGTAGACTCGTAGAGTATAATTGCCTCCTTGTGTCTGACATGTAATTTTTACGTTTATAACTTTTTGATATTGAAGGGGAGCCTTGGCGCACCGGTTAAGGTGTTGCTTTGTGACCGTGAGGTCACGGGTTCAAGCCCTGGGAGCGGCCTCTTGCCAAAATGGCAAGGGAAGGCTTGCCCCCATTACACCCTTGTGGTGGGGCCCTTCCCCGGACCCTCGCCTAGCGGGGACGCCATCGTGCACCGGGCTGCCCTTTATAACTTTTTGATATTGCTGTATGGTATATTATCTTCTTATTACATGCTTGGTTTTTACTAAAAGTTCTCGTGTATTATTTTTGTGGTGTCACGGCTGTCACCACTCTGTACATGTGTTTCAATGTAGTATAGGTGCCTTACTGTAGTCTCAAGTTATCTAACTGTACAAAGTTACTTTTTCAGCTTTTACTGTCCTCTTCTATGGATAAGACTGTACGGCTCTGGAACTTGTCTAGCAAAACCTGTTTGAAAACATTCTCTCACGGTGATTATGGTGAGTGCACCACCTTTTCTGCATGTAATTCTGCATTATTGAACTCCGATTACCTTCTCGTTTTCTTTGATACCTCTTTAGAAGAAATTGTATGGTTTTATTTTCTGATGGTTAATTAATGGCTATGTTCATGCTTACCATTTTTTTTTATTTTTCTTTCCACAGTAACGTGCATACAGTTCAATCCAGTCGATGATAGATATTTTATCAGTGGATCTCTAGATGCCAAGGTTCGCATATGGAGCATTCCTGATCGTCAAGTTGTTGATTGGAATGATCTTCATGAGATGGTCACTGCGGCTTGCTACACGCCGGACGGTCAGGTATCATGAAAACTTAGCTGTCATTCTTTTTCAAATATCTTTGGTATCATTTCGACATTTTATTTTGCTAAACGTCACGAGTTTTTAATTGTTGGTTTATTTCTCTGAAGGGTGCATTGGTTGGTTCTTATAAGGGAAGCTGCCGCTTGTACAACACATCTGGTAGAGTCTCACGTAATCTTGTATATGCTTTACCAAACTTAACGGTAGGTTATGAATTTTCTAATTTGTAGTATTATTGTTCCAGAAAACAAGCTGCAGCAGAAATGTCACATCAACCTGCAAAACAAGAAGAAGAAGTCTCACCTTAAGAAAATTACGGGTTTCCAGGTAAGGATTTGATGGTGAGCCTGGTTCTTTGTGCATTTTGTTTAGTTACGCATTAATATCACATCGCCTGATGACTTACATGTAATGTGTTTATATGCATTGCTGTACTCTACCTGTTGAGGGCTTATTGATGAGTTGTTAATCTCTCTGTGTAAGGCAATTTTTATTAATATAATGCGTGGCAAACTAAATTCAACTAAAATCTCCACCCGTAGACCCATAAATAAATTCACTAATAAATACTAAAACCTATCAATAACCATCCCATCATATGGGTCAGTCTCAGATGAGTATTTGTGATTGATATGCTTGATTTCTTCTGTGCCATTAGTCTGGTCATGTATATATATATATATTAATGTATTTCTATGTGGCTATGTGCTGCCTTATCCCATTCATGATGTTGCCTTCTCTATTGCCTAAACTTCTAGCTTTTCATCGAGCAGTTTGCCCCAGGAAGCTCCTCTGAAGTCTTGATTACATCTGCTGATTCACGTGTTCGGGTTGTTGATGGAGTTGATCTTGTGCACAAATTCAAAGGTACATAGCGTAAAGTTTTTCCTAACTTGCTTTTCTGTCACTCCTCTGCCCATTTAACTTTGTTAAGGTCATTTTCTGTTGTATTTAATTGCTAAAACCTGGTACTACCTTTAACGTTATTTTTATGGTAGATGAACACTAGGAAACTAAGCAAAGTAGAAATTAATTTTAGAAGATTTCCCCTTTTCCGGAATGTGTTTATGGGTCAGTTCCGAAGGAGCAATGAGTTCCTCATACGGGCTGAAGCTTTCTCATAGAACTAACATTTGTCTCAGTTGGATTTGTTGGTTTTTGACTTAACTTCTTGTTTCTGATATGTATACTGGTAGGGACAAAGATTGATGGGTTATAATACTATTTATTCATTTCGGTTCACTACATTTTTCGAAATCCCTTGCATATCTCTGAAGATGTAGTAAATCTAATTGAATGGAGGGACTATAAATGTATAATAGGGTAGGCTAATGCCTGAGCTTTTTCCTGTTTGTTTACACACTTCATTGACCACTTTGGAATGCAATCGTGATCACTATGGTTCTAGAAGTGATCAGAGTTTGTTGATATTGACCTTGTAAGGACGACAACAACGACAGAAGACTCCCATCAATGGACAGGTGGTTTGGATGTATGCAGCCTTGTCCATGTGAGGTGGTTTCTGAATGACCCCAAAAAGAAAGGTTGATTTTGGGTACCTTTACATTGACGATCTATGTACTAAGTGGATGTTTTGGCAGCTCTAAATTGCGATCTAAAGTTACACCATCTCAATTACCCCAAGAGAGTACAATATTTGGCAGTACCCTGATGTTTTGTAATCCGTCCCGTCTTAAGTGCAATATTTTGCCATTATCAATTCCTTGATGTGTTGCTCAGACTTGCCGATTTGTTGTGGATAGGCGCAGTGTCAAAAGTAACATAGATTATGGCTATAGCCTATTTGCTTTGGAAGATTTGTTGTCATTTCGTTCGTGTTTTCTGGTATGATGGTTGATCTGTGGTGAAATTTTTTAGTGTACTCAGATAATGTTTAGCTTGTCTGACCAGTGTGGTGGTTTCGCGTTAACTAGTAATCTTAACTGAACTTTTGTTGCAGTAAAAAAATAATTTAAATTCCTAATAAGCGTTGGATGAGCTTGGTTTTTACATTCTTCTATTTCTTGCCAGGGTTTCGGAACACCAACAGTCAAATATCGGCATCTCTCGCTGCCAATGGAAAGTATGTTGTGTGTGCCAGCGAAGATTCACACGTGTACGTTTGGAAACATGAAGCGGACTCCCGTCCTAGTCGAAGCAAAGGAATTACCGTCACACGATCTTACGAACATTTTCACTGTCAGGATGTATCTGTGGCTATCCCATGGCCTGGGATGGGCGCTGGTGAATCATCTGGGCCACACGATCCATTCTCCGAAGAGCTGATTAGGCCGAGGGACCGTCTGGATGAGCTTCCTACCGCCAACAACCCTCCAACACCAGTAGATGAATTCAACGGCAATGACAGCTCGCCTTCCGGGTCGGGTTGTAGCAACAGTCCATTTCGTGGGTCCCTATCCAATGCACCAAATGGTTACATCTTTGACAGAATATCAGCCACATGGCCTGAAGAAAAACTCATTTTAGCCACAAAAAATCGCAGTCCTCGAGTCAGTTTAGACTTCTCAAATGGACAACTACAGAACCGAGCCGCCTGGGGGATGGTCATCGTAACCGCTGGTCTCCGTGGAGAAATAAGAACGTTCCAAAATTTCGGACTGCCAGTTCGGATTTAGCCCCAATAGGTATTGTATTCCTTATTTTTTGTCATGTCGTGTATAGGGAGAGATCGAGAGAATTGTAATATTACGAGTTGAAATTCTTGCTTGTGCCCGTCCGGCTTATGAGGGTAGAGGAGGAAAGTACAGATGGTTCGGGTTTGAAAAAAAGTCGGAAAACCGAGTGAAAAAAAGAAAAGGTATATGTAAACAGGAAATGTAGAGTAATGCCAGAAAGAATGAATGATATTTGAGTTGAATGAATTGAATTGAATTGTTTCCACGAAATTCTTTGTCAAATACAGAAGCAGAAGCATGTGATGACTGATGACAGTGTACTTTTGATTATGTTTGGCAAACTGTCAGAATCTTGATCATGTGAACTGTGAATTCACAAATCTTTTAAATTGTTTTTAATTTGTAAAAATGTCAGTCATCATTGATGTAGATCGTGTAATATAGCCTGGATTTTTCATTTTTTTTCATTTTTTTTTTCATTTTTAGTACATTGTTTTTGCTGACTTTCTGAAAATATAATATCGGTTTAAAACCGGTTTCAGAGGTTTGCCATGTGAGGATGATACTGGTTTAATCACAGCATTGCTTTTGCCTGGCAGTTTCCTTCAATCTGTAATCTATTAATGGGAGTACTTGCTAATTGTATTTGGAAGTTCGAGGAGTCGAGATTTTCAGTAAGTTTTATGCGAGGCGATCAGTCCTCGGATGTCTGATTTGTGCAGCGAGAGTCTGTGACTGCGTAACGTTGGGTTGTACCTGTTTGCGTTCTACTCCTGCCTTTTCAAATAGTAGTACAGCTAACGCGATGAAATTATGCAACCTAAGCGAGCTGCTCTCCTACATTTCCTGCAAGACCGCCTTGTATATGGTTTATGAATTGAGTTATTCATGAGAAATCCCGTCCATTTAACCCAACTCATCCCACCTGCCAAATAAGCAGGAACGGACAAGGCATTTTGAGAAAATACAGAAGCGCACTCCACTAACCCGCATGTCCAACCATGTCCGACCAAAACCTGCATTTGAATGAATTGGATACGAGATGATCTTAGGTGTGCCAACAGTCCGAGACTACTACAAACGGAGTAAAAAATCCGTAGCTGGACCTAGTTTTTCGCACACGAGACTTCGACAGTTTTTTTTTTTGGCAGCTGTAAATGACATTCTTACAAAATCATGGCTCGTTTCGCTAAGCGATGAGTCACTGAGTTTAGGTTTTTAGGAATAAAACTAAAACTAATACAATGAAATAGAGGTAAACTAGCTTCAATGTCAAGAAGTATTCCCTGCGTCAAATGGTGTTCGGTCTCCACTCCTGTGATCTGAAATAAGATCTGCAAGCAATCAGAATACACGTCCAAATGTAGAAAACCCTTAGCGCTAGCCCATTGCAAAACTTCTCGGATACCCTTTAACACCGCCCGTAATGCAGATTCAGACCGCCTGTAATCTCACAAGCTTGAAGGTTCATAACCGTAGAAAAAAATGATTGCATACACTCTGGTTTTACAATCTATATTCACTAATCACTATAATAAACCTTCTCTGAGTTCCTTGTCAAATTTGAACATGAATTTTACAGTTCTCGAAAAATCAAGCTAACAAACAATCGAGACTAATTTCACAACGCGAACTATTCATCCTCGTTCAAGGATTTTGTACGACAGCGAGGGCGTGTTCATTGACAAATAATTCAGTGGGCTGAATACACGTTCTCAAGGAGTCGTGCCCTAGCTGAGCTCTTTCATTGTCCCCAAACCCAAAGATTTGTCCCAATCGTGTTATCAGAACTGTGTGATAAAGGCCTGTGCTTATCTGCGATATGTGGTGACCCCTCAAGCTGTCTAGAATCCGAGGCCTTACAATTTTGTCAGAAGCACCACGGTCGGTAAACCCGAGGCTGCCAAATCCCATCCATCCGAAGGCATAAACTGCACCGGTGTCCCCAAGGACAAATGTTTTCCTCTTACTTGCACACACCTGCATACAGTGAGCATGGGGGAGCACGGTGGTTTGTTAACTGGAAACTGTATTAACATTAGTCCGTAACATCCTATGTTACTCCAACTCGGCTGACGGCTGCTAGTGCCATACTTTGGTGTCTAACTGTCGGAAATAAAAAATATTGTGAAAAAGTTCCATGTTTTTGTCCCGAGTTGAAATGTAAGTGTCGTGTCTATCAGATAGGCAACATGTAGCCACAATGAAGCGTCAGAGTAACATATAGCCCAACAACGCTCCACGTGCCAAAAACTGAGCGACTGAGCACAACGCAAGGGTGGTGTCGAGTGGTTAAAACTCGGATGAAATTCCTAAGGGACTCGGGTTAAGTGTTTTAACCCTCCCCAAGAGCAATCTTGTAGAATATTTATGGCCCGAGTCTATGCCTTCTAGAGTTCGAGCCTGTCACGCTCGGGTGGCTAACTTGGTATATGTGGTTGATAGGTTATCACGTATACCCAGGTAGCGGCTGCAGGTTACCTCGTCATCCAAAATTCTTTTTATCCCAATAAGTTAAAAACACTCGTCAAATCTACCGCATGAATTATAAATGAAGTACAGGCTCTCGTCAAACCCACGTTTCTCAGAAGGGTGGAAAAATGAATTTACCGTAAATCTTTATACAGGGTGGAGAGAAGTTCGGAACCGTTTTTCTTTTTAAAAAAGCTTGGAAAAGAGGAGAAATATTCATGGATAGCAGCAAAACAAGAACAATAATCCACCTAAGTTGATCGAATGGGAGATATGTCTCAAGGATCAAACACGGTTTCTTGTGCTACTACGTTTGCACGATACCAGGGCAGAAGTGTCCAAAAGTAAACTAACCTGCACAGCAATATGATGCTTCAGACTGCTTACGAGTGCCGGAGTTGTCTTATCTATCTCATCTCCGTGACCCAAAGCGCCACAATAGCCTTTACCCCAAGTATAAACCTATCGTTATTTCAATTATTAAGAAGGAAAGGCATAAGAATTGACACATCACCTATCAACACACATCCACGGACGACTAACCGAGTTGAGATGAAGATAAAAACTTACATATCCACTGGAGTCAAGAGCAACAACATGCTCGTCACCAGCCGACACACGAACTATATGAATACCCTTTCTTTTGAAAGAAAGGATAGCCCGAGGCTGGTTTTCATTATGCTGCTCACCATGACCTAGACAGAAATTAGTACCCGAGCCAAACGAGTATAGCGTACCATCACGAGCCACTGCTAACGCGTAACTTGGACCAGCAGAAATCTGAACAACAGGGCCAACCCCTTCAAGAAGCTCCACAATTGTCGGTGTTGGTCTATCTACAGTGTCACCAAGACCAAGCTGTCCTTGCGAGTTTGTTCCACATGTATACACATGGCCCTCCCTAGTAAGAAACATTGTAAAACTAAGGCCAGCGGCAACCTGCAAAATGTCAAATAATTGCATTCTTAGTGTGCATTCAATATCACATAGAGCCTATGTTACTCAGACTCGTTTAGAAGTACCCGACACGGGTACGTGTCCAAGTGTAAGACTCGGCTATTTTATTGAAAAATATGCACATTTTGGTCTAAAATGGGGTGTCCATGTGTCATACCCATGTCCGAGTGTCGAGTGTCGGACACGGGTACGCGGGGAAATTAGAAGAGTCGGAGTAACATAGCATAGAGCTCCCTCTATCTCATGTGTACCACCGACACTCAAAAAGTAGTTTTTTTTACCTTACTTAACGAACTTTTTTGGCAATACATCAGTTAAAATAGACGAATATTAAGCGTATTTAAAACCAGAAACGGGATAAGTGAAGTAGGTAGAGCGGTCAAATTTTACAATATACACAATTTGTGCATCTAAACTCACCACTGGCCTCTAAAGAAAGTCCATGCGACCATGCACAAAGCACACACAATTTAAGTGTCTTGAATAAAGTTATATTTTCAAAGAGGAAACAATTCTTACTTGCATACAAGGAACACCTTTCAGTGCTTCGACTAAACGAGGACGGAATATTGGCCTAGTCGTATCTTTATGACCGCAGCAATAATTGGAATTGTCTCCGCATGTAAAGACCTATAAATCAGCGAGGAAACATACGTTAAATACTTAATAACCAGTCACGAAACAATCAATTACGTTGGCGATTTCACCCGATCAATCTTGTCAACTGCATGTTGTTAACGAAATACACTATAAAAGCGAAAAAGGTTCTTGTGTTGAGGTACTTGGATAGCTAACAAACAGTCAATAAATATATATTGTTGGTATTTAACCCTAACACTCTTAAAAGTTCAAAAGTAGTATTTGTATAATATGTCGGTTCTTCAAAGCCAAAGAGATAACTTAGTTCAAACTAATCAGACGAGCATTTAAAAACCCAAAGGATGCATTACATCATTACAGTTAGTTTCAACAGTTGTATTGCAGAAAACGGAATTTCTTAAAAAGTCACGAACCTCTCCAGACTGAGTAACGAAAGCTGCGTGATTGTGTGACGCTGAAACTTGAACGACAGGAGATAAAGAAGGAAATGTAATCCGGCTAAAGGATACACACTTAGTAATCTCAGGCCCATGACCAAGAACACCACACAAACTAGCCCCACAAGAGTAAACAGATGAATTACTGATAAGCAAAGTGTGGTATCTTCCCGACTTTATCTGCATCTGCTGATATACAATTTACAAAGTAAATGAAAATCATAACTTACATTCTAAAAAAAAAAAAAAAATAATCAAAAAACCAATCTCAGATGTCTATAAGACTATAACTCATACAACGAACAATAACCTTAAGAAACAGTTGACAGAAACAGTACACCCCTGCTAAGATAACCCACCAATAATATACTCGAGCAAAACTAAAGTTTTTCGGGTTTAACATGGTATCACATTACCAACTAAATCATGCAATTTTAGACATGATACATTTCCCTAGAATATGAATGTGGTAGTGTCTATTCCCACACCACTATTCAAAACCTTGCCGAATTCAGAACAAATTGGTCAGGAAGGTTTCATATGTTATAACAGAGGGCAGGATTACAAAACCAGTATTTGGTTAATAAACTAAGAATAGTTAAATTAACTACATTAGAACCATGTTTTAAGCGCGTGAGTCATCTAGATCAAAATTCACTACCAAATTACATCTTTGATAAAAGAAATACTTTTTAGAACAATTTGCTACCGGAACCCTTTAGCACAAGGACATGTTTGGTAGTAGGGATATTTTTTGTAAGTATTCGTGTAGAGCCAATTGGCCGGAGCATCAACTTTCTTTTCACCGAAAGTGTTTTGGTAGCAAATTTTGACCAAAATAATTTAAAAGTTGATTATTTTGACAAAAAAGAGTTTTGAAGTTCATAAGTTTGAAAAAAACCTATATAAAAGGTAGTAAATTCTTATTTACCCATAAAACAAAGCATAAACAACCACCCAATTAGCAACATACAAAGTCAACATCAACCATACCTCAAATGCAAAGCCGCCAACAACAACATTACCCCGATGCCTGGCATCGCAAATTGAAATCTAGCGGGGCAGGGGAGTCAAATGTACGGAGCCTCATCGCCACGCTCTAAGCTAATACAACAAAATCATACAGGCTGACAAGCTCACACATTTACAGAATAGCATCAAACTAATCATCAATCACAAAGGCTACAATGTCATAAATAACACAATTCACAAAACCAACTACTGAACAAAGAGAAAACAGCTAGCCACTAATCTATTCAGAGAAATTCTTGGGTACACCGGGTGTATACTAGACTTTAGATCATTTTCCGCGAAAATAAAGAGTTTTCTCATTGGTTAGGGTGTCCGATAATGTGGTACACCGGGTGTACCTAACAATTTTCCGTCCATTCGAAAGTATAAACAGAGAAAAGAACCATTACATTGCCAACAGAAGTATCAACAATATCAGAAGCTTGTTGAACAGACTGCAAAAACCTCAAAACCCTTTTCCAATTTCCACTACACCTATCAAACAACTCTTTCTTAGCATCAACACTCATGGGTTCGAAAATCGGGTTCAAATCACATAATTGGGCAGTTGCAATATCAACTAAAGACCTAAATTTCATAGGATATAACCCTTGACATCCTCCAAATATAGAGCAACTTAGCTCCAAACATACAAGATCAACTGCACTTAATCTACCTGAAGTCAATATATCCAATACAATATGGGATGGTAACTCATAAATTGAACCAGATACCGCCATTTTAACACGAAATTGATTACAAGATTGGATTTTTATACAACAATGTTGAAAAGATCAAATTTTTATCAAATTTTGAGGCGAAAACGAGAGCAATTGAAGTATAGTATTAAGAAAACATCCGAGGGGAGAAAAATATTGGAAATTGAGTACAGAAATTGGGTTTTTTGAGAGATTAGTAAAGGATTAAACATGAGAAGTATGTCAATTATCAAATTTTAACTATCTTAACCTATAATTTAAGGATTTTGTTAATTAAGGATGATTAGAGAGGAAAATTGAGAAATTGAGAAATGGGTATTGCAATTAAGGAATTATTCTGAAGTGGGTATGAGAGTAATTGGGGAATTAATGAGTGGAATTTCAAATTACCAAATTTTAACTATTTTGACCTAGAATTTGGGGATTTTGTTAATTAAGGGTGATTAGAGGAGAAAATTGAGAAATTGAGAAATGGGTATTGTAATTAAGGAGGAATTATGAGGTGGGTATGAGAGTAATTAGGGAATTAAGGAGTTGAAACTCAAGGAATGATGGCTGAAATTAAGGAAATTAGAAGAAATTTGTGGAAGAAGAGGATGAAATGTGGAGAATTTTGGTGTTATTTTTGTGTAATTAAAGAGTGAAAAAAGTTGGTGACTTAACTAACAAAGTCTCCACTTTCTGACATTATGCTTATAAAGTGGTGCTTATGAGTATTGTGCTGTCAAATAAAGAATACGTAAAATGGACGCGGTGTTCTTAAAATTTGACATTTTGTCTGAAATATCTAATCTGTTAATTCGGAAATTTTAAAAGGCCAAAATTCGTGGTTACGAGCTCGGAAATTGATGATTTTTTTCCAAACTGGTCATCTTTTCAAGAACTATGACTTGCAAAATTGTCGAGTTTGGAATTTGTGACCAAGAGATATGGATATGGTCACTCAAGGTTTGTTCAATCAAAAAAGTTTTGACATAAAAACTCCTAACCACGTGATCCAAATACCACATTTTTTTTAAATCATAGTTCTCGGAAAGATAATCGATTTGAAAAACAAATTATCAATTTCCCAGCTTGTTACCACGAGTTATGGCCTCTTAAAATTTTCCAGATAAAAAAAATTGGGTATTTCCGGAAATTAAGTTCTGATTCATTTAGTTCAATTCAGACCAGTTCAGCTTATCTTATCACGAATTAACTTTTACTTCAACTCTATTAAGTTCAGTTCAACTTTTTTCAGCCGAAAATAACATGATTTTAATCAGTAGTTCCTGTTATAGTTTATACTAGTAAAACTAATTTAAATAGTACTACTACAAATTAGTATTCAAATAGTTACTAATCAATGCCTTCAAAATACTTATTTTAGACGGTAATATCCGTCTCGACCTCACGATTCCAAAGTTCCAACTTAACCTCTTTTTATGTATGTTTAACTTAACTTAATCATATGTTGGAAATGTTGAACTAGCTGTTCAGCTGCTTATCAACCAACGGTTATCAATAATCCTCCTAGTTTTTTTTCAACTTTTCTTGTTAGTTAAGGATACATTATGCAAAGTAGGCACTTTAAAATTGATAGGTATTAATACTTTTCGGACGATTGTACATTGTTCTCGACGGTGAACACATAATTTATCCCCGAAAAGAAAAACCCGAAAAGAAAAAGATACTCTCTATAATTTTATGGCTTTATGCCATGCACGATGGTGGGCTAAGTATGCTACCTTGACTTGAGTCCTTGACTATTAGTATTTGTATATTATTTTCTTTGTTCAATTTAGGCCTTGTTTTTTCCGATTGAAACGAGCTGAATTGAATTAATTGGTTTAAAGCTTAAACGAACTAAATTAAGTTGAACTGAGGAAAACTGAATTTTGTTGAATTAAAAGTTAATTTTATGAAAGAGATTAACTAAACATAATTGTTTGAACGAAAACAAAACTTAACGGAATACAACCAAGCAAAATTGAAAGAAAATGAAATTAAGTCAGAAAGAACAGGGTTTTAATCTGTTCCATTGAACATCAATTAATCGATTAAATGACCGTCATATGTTTCTAAAATTTATGAGATCCACACGCGTGAGGATCTAATGGTATTTCAATATGCAAAAACATTACATACCCCGCTTATTTCCGCTTTCTTAATTTTTGTCTAAAAAGTAAATGTAAAGAAACAAATGGGACGGAGAAAGTATAATACTACTAATAGATAGGAGTAGTGGAATATGAGTAGCATCATTGATTATGATTGCAGTCTGTAAAATATCTTTGATAGTGACTCTAAACATGTCATGGGGGGGTTGTTTCAGTCTTTTTACATTAGTTGTTTATTTGGAGAAAAGTCATACGATAAAAATACAAATTATAGAATAAAACCGTTTTCCTATCCAGGCTTTGACGCAACACGGGTTTATACATTGAAGAGGCTGATCACAAACGCTAGTGGGAACGATCCTAGTCAGGGAAGGCTAAGACGTCGTCTCAGAGTCAATCTGTCTCGGACAATTTTGATAGGATCACGAATGTTTAATCAATAAAAGAGTCGAGTTTTTTTTTGTTACCAAATAGAAGTGACCGGTTTATTCGATTCTGTAAAAGATCGGATTTGATTGTCTTGTGCATGCTTTTATTCTGTACTTTTCTATCAGCACGATATACATTTAGACCTTACAAAGGCTAGAACTCGAAATTAATTTTTCGGACCATGGCTATCCGGATCATCAGGATCTGGCTCCCCGGAAACTCCGAGCAAACCATCTCCGGGATTTGGATCAGCAGCTGTCCCTGTAACTTCCCGTGGAACACGGGTCATCGAGGTTGAAGATAAAGACTGATCAGTTACCTTGCCGTCTTCACATTGAAAATGACAGTTCCAATCATCCGTGATACCACCACGTCTTCCATCACCATCACCATCACCATCACCGTTACTTCTCAGGTTCCGGGACTGGCGGAGAGAAGAGGTTAGGGACACCCTATGAGCTAAGCACAGGTTAATGGAGAATAAAAGCAGCACAACGAAACTCAAGTAGCAGAATTTCGGCACAGAAGCCATTATTTTGATCTGCAAAACTGTGTATACTTCTGTTCTCAATTTATAGACTCGGTACCGAAGTGCTCGACAGCTCGAGTATGCAGTAGTTCTGCAAGTAAGAATTAAGATAACGTGTATGCAACTAATAATACCATATGAAGACGGAATTCTGTTGAACCAAGTACTATCCCATATGCACGATTTCCGTTTTTAAGGGGATACAGTTTCGTGCAAAAACTTGTTTCTTGTGATGTATTTCTGGACGATTTCATTTAGGTTCGTAAGTGCCTAACATAAGAAGGGGGAATTTAGCGACAAATGAATACTTTTGATAGTCCGGTTCAAACTAAATAGTATCTCGAGTGGCTGAGGTCTAGCGAAGTAGCAAGTAACTCCGTTTTGTCTGTGAACAGATCAGCCTTCCATTGTCCATACCTTCAGCCGTCCACGATTGAATTCTAGCAAGCAACTCCAGTGTCTCGTACTGTCGTCCCATAGCTGATTCTGATTACGAAGCTTCCATTATAATCAGCAGCGACAGCCAGTTATCACATCGCAACATCTGGATCCAGCTTCCTCTGTATAGCAGCTGCAGCCTACACAGAAACGAAACCAAATTGTCAATAAGGAGAGGATGTAACGATATAATGAAGATGAAGATAGGTGCACCGTGCATGATATAAGTGACTTTCCGTTTCTTACCTCGGTGTTTCCAATTTTAAACAGGTACACCATTTCCTCCTTCAGCCGCACTTGCTCTTTCATTGCTTGTGCCTGCAGTTTCAAAAGAACGGAAAGAAAAAAAAGTAAATAAACAGGCACGTGCAGAGTTCGATTGTATGGGGATAGGCCTAAAAAAGACAGGGAGGACAGCAAAGACTGACCATGCCATCCTTCTTCATAGCATCCTTCAATGCTATTATCTCTTGCTCCTTTTGTTTTTCGCGTACTTGCATCATTTCTTGCCTGTAGAAGAAACGAACAATTAGATACAGAAACTCGTGAAAACACGCAGACAAGAGCAACAAAGGAACCTATTGGACCCTCATTCCTGCTTCTACGAAAGGGAGAATAAGGCCCTGTTCTTTTGGACTGAAACTTAACTGAACTGAACTAAACTGAACTTATAGGATCTGAACTGAACTGAACTGAACTTATAGGAACTGAACTGAACTGAACTTATAGGAACTGAACTGAACTGAACTGAACTTATAGGAACTGAACTGAACTTAACTGAACTTATAGGATCTGAAATGAACTTAAATTAAGTGACTTGAAGTCCAAAAGAACAGGGCCTAACTAAAGTAAAATGCCCAGTACTACTACTAAGTAGCGAAAAACTGTTTCCAGACCAACAAGTTTGTCAAAGGTGAAGAAGCTTAACATACCGACGTTGTTCTTCATCATTAAATACACTGCGCTCTGTATGTGAGACCTTTTTGAAGCCCTTTTTCATCTCTTTTTCCATCTTACGTCTGTGATAAGCATCCAGGTCATAGTACCTGCACCATAATCAAGGAAAATGATGTATTAAATACATTATACAGATACTAGTATACTACACAAGTGAAAATACCTTGTAATTAAGAACTAAGAAGCATGACGGAAAAAAAAATAATGATTCTCTTCTTACAATCTTACACATTTTAAATGGACATTTTTTCACCTAAACAGGGATAAAAATTAAAAAATAATGATTCTCATGTTTACATAATCATCAGAGCAAATTTTATTTTAATCACATTCGCATTAGGGATGGCAATTGTGGCTCAGACCGAACTGACCCGAAGGAAAATACCCGACCCAAACCTAACTTGTAAAAACTCATACCCGATCTACTATTTAAATTCCCATATCCAAATCCACTATTGAAAAACCCGAATCATACCCGAACCCGATCCAATCAAATATTTTGAAAATTTAGGGTTTATTAAATGTGAAATTTCAGTTTTGTTATATAATTAGAAAAATTTATGTAGTCAAATCAAGTTTCGGATTATATGGTGGATCTGGTACGGATTTGGAGCAGGTATGGATTTGGAAAAAAGTATAATGGATCGGGTTTGGATATGGATTGGTGATCCAATAAGTGGATCGGGTTTGGATCTCCCAAAACTTCTATAGTCACTTCGCATGTAGCAGGAGAACCATTATGCACTACTACTTCCATAGTTCCATGCTAATATGCTATTAGGCTCGACACATCATAGTCACTTCTAAGAATCTACTGAAGTAAATAGTACTCTATGTAACATGTTTCTCACATTTGGCACTAGGAAAATATAACTAACCTATCAATTCATAAGAGCACTTACGGAGTTAGGGGTACCACTAAGACTAACATACCACCCAATAACTCAACAGAAGTGGGAGAACATGTATGCGACTTCTGACACTGAAATACTTGTAAGTTGTAACCCATTTTGCAGACAACATCCAAAGATGATGTGCTATATCCTTCTCACATTTGGTAGTAGGAAAATATAACTAACCTATCTATGTTTTGGAATGGCATATTTCAGATTTCAGATCACAAGCACCCTCAGCTCAAATCTCATTGACATTCAGAATAGATTCACATTTCACACAAACAAGTCACAACAGTCTACAGTACATGGCTCAAGCAGTCAAGCACCCTTCTCCTTTGTAAAACCAGCAAGTGTCAAACAGACTCGCAATTTTGCTTGCCACAGCACAAGAAGGTCAGAGATTATAGCTCAATGAGAAGAGACTCACAGAAGTCGACTAACAGAAGTCGTGACTCGTGAGTAGGTTGTATGCCCCTGAAGCGACTTCTTTCGAGCTTAGGGGATCAGAGATGCACTCCTCTTTAAACAATGTAAAGCACAAACCTCAATAAATAGACAACAAATGCATAGAAGAGCACTCAACAAACATTTGAGAAAAAAATATTGAAATAGTTACAGAATCCTCACTTTTTAGAAGGGAAAGTGGCTGTGTTGTAATCCTCCATATATCTGTCCAAAATAAGATATTAGCCTCACGGGTCTTGTCAACAACAAAAAAGCATTTCTGAGGTATGTAACTTACTCTTTGAACATAATCTTCTCGTCCCGGGTAGGCAGACTTTCAAGGTTCACCTATACAAATACAAAAAACAGTAAACCCAAATCTGTACAGATGAAACAAGAGTGACGTTTAGGGGAATAAAAGCGACACAAAAAAAGAGCAGGAGAAACAAGATCACACTGCAATAAAGCCATAAACTGTTATGGTTTGTGAAAAATTTGGGCCAAAAGATAAAATTAGGGAATGCATATATGCACAGAAACGTTCAGATGTTGCTTCTCCAATTAATATGAGTGCTAATCACTTCAATTAGACGTAACCTCAAAAGCTCAAACAAATCTCTTTCAGAGTTTAATATTATGAGCTAAAGGAAGGAAGCTACACCGTAGCAACAAGAAATACTGAATTACCAACAAAAGAACAACAGACAGGTAACAAACACCAAACAAGCTACAATAAACAGGAAATGCACAATCTCTTAAAGATACAAGTATATGACTGTATAATTAATCTACACAAGAACGGTGCACGAAAATTGACGCATGCAACAATAATGCAAGCAACATGATTCATTTATCTAGGAGGCAGTTCAACTAAACGACTTCAAGTAACATGAGTACATGACCAAACAAATACCGCGTTAAGTCCTGACTCCTGACCTACCTTGACTCAAAAAGAAATATGGCTCGGTTAGGGCCTAAGCTCTAGCCTACAGCTGTATTAAATTACGGCTCAGCCCCCAAGCCAAGCCATCCCAACCCAACCCTGAATCTGATCCCAGCCTTGCCGTGACCTTAACTCTAACATCTTGCTCATAGCCTCATAGCCCAGCCCACTTCCCTGGCTAGGCCAGAAGGGGTCTAGTATTAAGCCTAGCTCGGCCAAAAATCAGTAAGGTCAGAGTTGTATCAGTTACACAAGAGGCATGACCTAAGATCACAAGCCTATTAGCCAATGCAACTACCAAAATAAGAAATAGATGCCCAGTTATTAAAGATAAAATTGCTGCATAAACCATAGACATTGTAATAGAATAACTTCAGCAGGTTTTCTACCGAGGGAAAAACGAAGGGCTGGTACCAGATCCAAGGAGAGAACAGTATACATCAAGAAAAGAACATGGTAGCACCTCAGTTCACAAAAAATACCTGCTTAACTTCAAGCAGCCATGCTGTGAACTCTGGTCGTTTATTCCTACAAGTAGCAGATGAACATGTGAGTGCATTGAAACTAGGAAGAGATTTCTCAGCAAGCAGGACAATTTTTAAAACATGTTCCAGTAAAAAATGTCAGCCAAAAAAACAGAAATGAGTGATGTTTAACTTGCTTTATTATCTGTCGGTTGCTCTCATTTTAGTGATTAATAATTTAATAGTGCAGCACAGATGCTGTGTTCAAAAGTTATTAATGAACTCTCAAACATATTGGAATATATGGTCTTAAGATGTTCATGAATATAGCACAGTGTGACTGGAAAGACTGGTTTTTTCAGGTTGATTTGCAGAACTCCTAAAGGATATTTCACATCTGATAGATTATTATTAGCTCATATAATGACGGACATGAGAAATGAGCAACAAATAAACCTAAAAAACAAATGAAGGATTAAGCATACGAGAAGTCCATAGTTGTTTTCAAGAAAATAAGTAACATTTCCAGTTTCAAATATAACCAAAAGATGATCCCAAGATAATGTAGCAACTCTGATTACATACATCCCTACCATCAAAGATGAAGAAACCAAATGTAAAGCTGGCAAGCTCTAAAATTCAAGAGATATCAGCAATAACGCTAAAAACATTGACCGATTATATAGGAAGTTTACACCCTTAGATTATATAACAATCAGAAAAAAAGTGATGTAATGCAGAACGCTACTGCATCAACATTCACGAGTTCAGCAAACAAAACTGACCAAGATTACATCTTTGAAAGGCACAAAGCAAACCTTTCAACATTGTTGTCATCATGAAGCTCAATTCCACGCAAATTCACATCCCAACCTCACAATAGTAACTTCAGTGACAAATCCCACAATCGTAAGCGGTCACATATGTCTCAACCTAAAACGATTCTAAAAACCCTACTCTTCTACAGAGAAATAAGTGGCACAAAATTCCTAGTTCGTCTTGTAACAACACATTTCTGTCACAAAGGATACGTCTTTGGCAGTAAATCAACAAACACTGCAGCTGTATCAAATCCTAAACTCCCCCCTACCAAAGCATAGTCAATACAAGCCGCTCCCAAGAGCAACTAGCTCACCGAACCCCTACCCAAAGAATGGAATTAACATCGTGAAATGCCGATATTGCCAAACATGCTAGTTGCTAATTAACCCTAATTCCTGACAAGATGAATAAGATTTCATGAGAACCAACTGTAAACATTACTAGCTAAACTAGAGCAAATTTAGCCCTAATTCTCCTCAAAATCAAAGTATATGCTCAACAAATGCATAAAAACACACCAAAACAGTCAAAACCCTAACCCTAGAAATCGAAATTGAAATCGACATAAACAAACAACACCATACCTCTCCCAAGTATTATTAACCGCTACACTACATCATAAGCTCAGCAAAAGCATGGAAACACAAACCCTAACCCTAGGACTCGCATTCGAAACCGAAATCAACATAAACAAACAAATAAACAGGAATCAAGCATTATACCACATATCAACTTCACGAACAACACCAAACTTTCCCCAGGATTTAGTAACAGCACCAATTTTTCCCCTTTTCTCTTTCTCTTTCCTCTTTTTCTTCTCATCTTTCTCTCTCTTCTCCTTCTTCTTCCTCTTCCTCCTCCTTTCACCATCATCATCACTATCACTATCATCATCGTTCTTCTTCCTCTTCTTCTTCTTATCCTTCTCTCTCCTTCTTCGCTTCTCCTCTCTCCTCTTCCTCTCTCTCCTTTTCCTCCTCCTCCTCTCCGACTCCGACTCGGACGATTCTGATTCCGAATCCGAGTCCGACTCGTCGTCATTATGCCGCTTCCTTGAAGATTTCCGCTTTCTGCGCTTCTCGTAAGATGATGATGATGAATATTCCTCGGTTTCAGTGCATGATTCGGAATCTTCGTCGTACGATGATGATGATGATTCCGAAACGCGTCGTTTGGATTTCTTCTTCTTGTCGTCAATTGAAGATTTTGTTGTTGTTGATGAGCGTTCGTTTTGAATTGGTTCTTCTTCAGTTGAAGTTGTTCGCCTTTCATGGCGTTTCTCTCTCCTCGATTCTCCGTCTCTCGCCATTTTCGCGAGCTTCGTATCTACTACAAGCTCGACTGTATAAGGTTGCTCAGGGCTTTAGGATTTGAGGTCGCTCAAATTTCGGGTCACGACGTTTATATTCATTTTAAATTTAAAACAAAATAAGTAAAATACGATAAAATAAAATCAGTGGGTGGGTCTTGCTTCAGACCACAATTTTAGTCTGCAATAATAAGACGGGATTTTGTAACCATTTTACAGCCAAATGTAACCATTATTTACAAACAAATTATCATGAGCGGTAACATTGACCATACTATCGTGGTTACATTTGACTGTAAAATGGTTACAAAATCCCGTCTTATTATTTCAGACAAAAGTGACGGTCTGAAACAACAATTTGTGAATAAAAATGTTTAGAGTAATAAAATGTGAAATATAATTGATTTATTTTTATGTTAAAATGTAAAATATTGTTTTAAGAAAGTTTTTTTTTTTTTGGTACGAAGAAAGATTTATTATTAAACTTAGTAAAAAGATTCGATTCCATTGACACGGTTGAATAATTCGACTAGACATCGAGCTGAGGACCCGAACTTAACCTGAACCTAAATTGTCCTGATTCTATATTCTATGTGACTCAATCTGGATATTGATTGTTAAAAAGTAAAAACGGTTCATTTTCCCTAAATAACTTGATAATAATAGACTTGAGAATGACCTGAACCAAATGGACATAATCCAATCCAAAAATAATCCAACCAAAATCTAACCCACTTTACCCATTTACCAAATCTACTTTGTGAGTTCAAATAAAAGAATAGTAGTTATCTTGTGACGGTTTCATCTCGTGTTTTTTTGTTAAATGGATCATTTTGTTGAAAAAAACTACTCCCTCCGAGTTTCTATGATGGTTCCTTTTGGTTTTGTGATCAAAAATAAGGAATACATTATTTAAATGAAAGAAAGTACAATTGATAAAGTAGACAGGAGAGAGAAAGGGTAATTAATTAAATTTAATGACCCATCATTAGCCACTAACTTTCCCTCCAAAAAAGTAAATAAAAGTACAGCATACACAGTAGCCTTGTTACAACAATTCGGACTTGAACATAATTTCCGATTTCGACATAATATCCGATGTCGACAGAAATTCCGACTTAAACATAAATTACGAGTTCAACATAAATTCCGACTTCAACTATTTAAATAGTACCGCTTACATAAATTAGACCGTCTCCAACAAAAATAAAAATAAAACGCTTACATAATTTTACAAACAGTAGCACTGTTACATAAACCGATAAAATGAAAATCGAACGAACTTCAGATCTGCATTTGGGTATTCCGTCAATTCGTCCTTGAGATGTGCCTGACATGTTAATGGAGAGGACACACAAGTAGAGCTTCATGTTTGAATTAGACACCAAATTTTCATTTTTGCGCCAAAACGAAAATTCATTCTAATTTCATTATTGCGCCAAAACTTTCAGCCAAATTAGTGCAAAGTTCAAATTGCTAGGTTTTTTCCTCAACTATATTTAAGGCCACAGTGACACTATGAACATCAATAAATTCCAGAAAACAAAACTACCACCATTTATTGACTAAGTTCCAAATAAATCAAACATTCTACCAATCAAGTAATCACCATTTATTTAGATACTGCCAATATTTCAATCAAAACAGCCTATTTCAATCAAAAGATGGTGAAACAAAACCTAACAAACTTGGAGAGGGCAAACATAGTCCAAATTATTCAAGTAAAATGCAGAAATGGGAAACCACCAAAGGGTGTTATGTCAGAACTTGCTGAGCAATTTCACGTGACAAGGAAAACAATAACTCTCATATGGAGCAAGGCAAAACAACAAATGGACTTGGGTGAAGTAATTAACGTAAACAGCAAGATCAAGGGCAAAGCAGGGTGTAAGTGTGCACAGTTTGATACTGACAAGTTTAAGAACTTGGATTACAAACAGAAAACAACGCAACGAAGGGTTGCTACTGCAATGAAGGTCAGCCAAACAACGGTGGCTAGGTGGGTTCGAACAAAAGTACTGAAGAGCCACACAAATGCCCTCAAACCAGGTTTGACAGACAAAAATAAGTTGTGTAGGTTAATTTTCTGCTTATCACAGTTAGTTTATGACGAAACAAGTAAGAAAATCATGTTTAGGGATCAAGGAAAAATTGTTCACATGGATGAAAAATGGTTTTACATTACTAAAGATGGCCAAAGATATTACGTAACCCAAACTGAACCTGAACCATATAGGAGTGTTCAGTCAAAAACTTTTATTGGAAAAATTATGTTCATGTGTGCTGTTGCTAGACCACAGTATAATGCAAACAACGAATGTATTTTTGATGGGAAGATAGGCATATGGTCATTCGTAAATTTGGTTCCAGCACAGAGAAATTCTAAGAACAGGGTTGCAGGAACATTGGTAACTAAACCAATAGAGTCGGTAACAAAGGAGGTTATCAAAAACATGCTGATAAACACAGTGCTGCCAGCAATCAAAACAAAATGGCCAGAAACTGGAGGCAAGACTATCTACATTCAGCAAGACAATGCCCGTCCCCACATCAACAACGAAGATACAGAATTCAGAGAAGCAGCAACAAGAGATGGGTGGAACATACAACTAATACAACAGCCCCCAAATTCACCAGACATGAATGTGTTGGATTTGGGATTCTTTAGGGCTATTCAATCACTACAAACCCTAACCAATTCATACAAGTTAGAGGAATTAGTGGAGGCAGTGACAATTGCTTTTGACAGTTTAGAAGTGCATAAGCTTAATTATGTCTTTATAACTATGCAGGCTTGTATGGTTGAAGTGCTAAAAGTAAAAGGTCACAACAATTACAAGATTCCACACATGCATAAGAGCAGATTAGCAAGAATTGGACAACTACCACAATATTTGGAGGCAGAAGAGGAACTGGTCAAGAACAGAATTATGTATCTTAACAATCTAGACATTGTTGAGGTAGCTAATGCAGGTAAGGGATACAATATAACTGAATTAGTAGACTCTTTAGCACCATTGCAGCAGTTCGAGATAGATATGTGTGCTTAAAATAGTTTAGACATCGTAGTTGGTTGGTCTATGTACTCATTTTGCGTACTAAGAAAGGTAGTACAAATACCAACCACATTTTGAAGACAAACAAAATGAAAATAGTAGCAGAACATAGGATGTTGGAATTGCAGACTCAAAAGCAGAAGGCAAGAGAGGACCATACAACAACATTTTGGACAGCAACATACAACATCATTTTGGAATCAATTCAGAGCAGAATGAAGACAGCAGGATACAACAACATTTTGAAAAAGAAATGTCAATTCAGAAAAGAAGAATGTTCAACAACTTTTGGAAAAACAAATCAGAACCAAAGTGAAGACTGCATCATACTACATGGCTTAACACGAATGTTTTGTTATTTAAAGTGGAGTATGTTTGAACTTTGCAGATATTTTAATTGTCATGTTGGTTGAATTGTTATGTAAATTCAGTAAGCTTAATTCAAACCATCAATAACCATCAATAACCATCAGAATAGAATTCAAACCATCAATAACCTAAAACAATTCCTTACAATCATATTAACATCACCATCAATAACCATCAATAACCATCAGAACAGAATTCAAACCATCAATAACCATCAATAACCATCTAAAAGAACTCCTTACAATCATATTAACATCACCATCAATAACCATCAAAATAGAATTCAAATACACGAAATCCAGAAGGAAAGCAGTTCCTGAACTTTGCACTTATGTACCAATTATTTTACGTATGAACTTTGCACTAAATTTAAGTCTGATGTTGGTTGAATATCATTATCGCTCTACTTGGCATACAACTACGTTAACCCTAGTCAGACCACAACCGTATAAGGACGACTCGTACATCCATTGCCTCATCAGATTCATTGAACCTGGTGGCGTAATGAATGTACAAGCCATTCTTGCCCTCACATTTTGTCATTGGGCAAGTACCCATTTACGAAAAAATGCATTTCATCATCAGTAAGTTAAAAAAAAAAGGGACGAAAATAACAACCTCTAAAGATCTTCCAGAAGCATCTTAAATGCAGGAAAATACTTTGAAATTTCCTCAATGAACCACCTCCTGTGTTCAGGAGTCTTCTCCATTTCCTTCACCCTCTTTCTTCTCTCCTCGGCAGCCACAACTCTCCTCTTGGCCTCGAGATCAAGTTCCTCCATCCTCTTATCAAACAAGAGAAATTCTGGACAAGTTTCAGGAACACAACTTTCAGGAAAACAACTTTCAGGAACAAACGATTCAGATTCTAAAGAATCAGGAACACAAAACTCCATCATTGACCCGTCTTCGTTAATTTCTTCAACCCAGTTCTCCAGATCATTACTTTCACTCAAAGATTCGTCAATATCTTTGACAAAAACTTCAGGAACGTCATCAACAACGTTCATGTTGAACAAACATGGTGGATCTTCAATATTCAGGTCTGAATATTGAAGGCTATCTTCAAAATCGTAAGTAAAAAATCGAGACATTAGATCGAGTATTTGATTGAAGAGGGTAAAAGTTTAACGAAGTATTTGGTCTCAGAAAATTAAAGAGGGCTCTTCAATAGGGTGATTTTCGAAGGTTTTTGATTGAAAACAAGAGAAAGGAGTGGCTACGGGAATGAGAAAAGAGGAGTGAATGTTTGGAAATGAAAAGGAGGAAAACAAAGATACGGATTTAGAGAGGTTTTCTGGGAAATGATGAATGGGGAAGATGAAGATCTTAGGGAAGATGAAGAGGAAGCTGCGGTTGAAGAGGAGATTGAAGGGTAGGGTTTTTATGAAGAATGTTCTAGAGAGGGTGGGATTAGGGTATTAGGCGGGAATGATTTGGGCTGGGTTGGGGTTATTAGATTTAAGTGGGTTGGTTGGGTAGACTAATTAGGTTGTGTAAGTGGGTTAGTGTGTTAATTTAGTGGGCCAATACAATGGCAAATACGTAAATAACGTAATGGCATGAGGACCACTTGGTCATTTCACATAAAAAAAACATACCAAAAAAGGAAAGAGAACAATCATGAAACTCGCATGAAAAAGGAAATAGGAACGATCATAGAAACTCGGAGGGAGTATTTTGTTTCTTTTTCACATAATATCCACACGGTTCTCCGGATCAGACTTATTTGTTACAATTTTAGAAAAGGGAATTAATTATCATGTTCAATGAGTCGATGAGAGGTGACGTTGGTTAGTCATCAACTCAAATTTACATCTATAAGAAATTTATAATGCATAGAAAAATGTGGTAGAAGTAAAATAACCAAGAAAACCTTCTTGGATAAAAAATTAAAACCGTGTTCTTTTGGACGAAACTAAACTGCACCAAACGGAAGAACAGGAATAAAGTAACAAACTTTACTGAACTGAAATTAAGTCCCGAAGAACTGACCAACAGTAAAAATAAAGATTTAGTAAAACAGATAAATAGCAGCAATCAAATTTAGCTTTCGTTCACCAAATCACCAGACTACAAAGAGCATATAACAATAACAGCATCAGGGAGCTAGAGCTAAACAACGGGTAGAGCGAAAAACTTGCATCTTTCCTACGTTGCGCAGATCGACTTCTCTTCATGAAACCAAGTTGACAAAATTAAGTTTCTGCCCTCATTAGCTTTCTCGTCTCCTCGTTTATATCTATGTTATCCTCTTTCAACCTCTGCAAAATCGCATTGATGTCTTTCCCGTGCTTGCTACTAGCTTGCAGAGCCACATATGTGTTTTTGTTCATCGGAGCAACTCGGCTCATCAGCTTCAAAAACTCGTACACTTGTTCACTGTCTCCGTGCTCGCCAAGCCAAATCAGTATGTTTGAGATAGCTGCACGTTTCGGGGCCCACCCTTTGTGTTGTGGGCCAAGCTGAAGAGCCTTCTCCATGCACTGCACAGCCTTCTGCATGTTCTGACATTCGATGTACCCCTCACTGATGATACCCCACGAGACGGGAGCTGGTGTCGTGTTTTTACTTATCTCGTCCTCGAGTAATTTTTCAGCTTTCTCAACCAGACCTTTATGCACATATCCATATAAAAGGGCATCAGGAACTCGATGATTATATTCATTGCCAGATGTTTTCCATTCTTCAAGTAATCCTTCAGCTTGTTCAAACCTATCAAGCTTCATCAATGAACTAAGCATGACAATATAATCATTATTACTGCATGATTTAGTAACATTTTTATGTTTCTGCCATAATTTCGTAACCTGAGTAACGTCTCCAAGCTTTGCATATAAACTTATCAGGTGCAAATATCCAACTGGATTATCAGCTACAGTATCTTCAGCTATATGTAGGCAACTAATCGCCTTTTCGGGATGACCTCCATCCAAGTAGTAGCCACCAACTGTGGCGTAGGTAAACCAGTCAATTGAGAGGTTATGTTGGTCTTTTAAGGACTTTACAAGCTTGTCCATGGAAGCAAAATCAGAAGTAAGTGAGCACGCTTTCAGGCATAATCTATAGCTGATCTCATTGGGAGAAACCCCCTTATCCTGCATTTCTGAAAGTAAGTCTAGAAGTTTATAAGGCTGTCGATTTTTCATGTAAAGTGACATAATTTTGATGTATGTAAAAGGACTTGTAGCAATTCCCGTTTCTTTCATCTTCTCGAAAAGAGAAAGAGACTTATCTACGAGCATTCCTTGAACATAGAAGTTAAGCAAAGAATTGTACATCTTTTCAGAATGGTCATTTGCTTCCTCGAAGAACTTCTCTGCATCAGCAATGCCACGCACCTTGCCAATGAGATCAAGGTGAGAAGGAAGATCACTGAAATCTGTGTGTCTTACAGATTTACTATTAGTCCATTCTAAAACCTGCATCATTTACATAAAAGAGGAGGTTTGGTTAACTATGATAGCGAAAGTTGTATGAGACGGGATGACTTGTGAGGACAGCTCGACGTTTTTTATATTTCACATCTTACAATTGTTCATTTCTCATTGGCTATGGTTAATGGATATGCAAATCAATCCCATAGTTAACGGGACAAAGTGAATAACTAATCACCGGCAAATACAGAGGACGATATATTGGCAAACCATAACAGGTATATTTACATCATGCTTCAATTGCCCAAAGAAAATAAACAAAGACAAGAAAAAGGGAAATTTAGTGCTTTAATCTCCCTGAAAAAAGCTGTTTACAAAGTTGCAGAGATACACTAAAGTACCTATGATGAGGCTACAATCACTTCCATGAGAAATTTTAGTTCCTTGGTATTTACAAGGTTCATTCACAGATCAAAAGTAGCCTACGATAAAAGTCTTTTGTCGATGAACCTTGGTATTTTGTCGTCTCCTTTGAGGAATGCGCAAATCAAATAGTTTACATGTAGCTTTAAGCATACTCAAAAACAGCACAGAACAACAGCTCACACTTAGTCCCAACATGAGTTGGGGTCAGCTAACATGAATAACATTCAAATCCGTTTGTAAAACTACATTATCTTCATTTCATATGGTCTGGATTTTGTTTTCTAAAGCAGCACGTAAAATAGTTTTGAAGAGTGGTCTACGACAACTTTCTGTTCCCCTAGCCATTGCTATTTCCTCTGTTCTTAACTGCACCTGTTTTATTGTTATCATTCAATGCACCATTTCTAACGCATCCCAATTTCGTCTTACGCATCCCTCTTCCAAAAGTACTCTCTTGATATGATTTGAGTCCCGTTCCAAACATACTCTTACTATATTGATGTACAAGCTAATCTTAACCACCATTTTTCTGGTTTCAAACGAGCTGCAACTTCACAACGGCCGTACAATATTGGGGATGGGGGATTCGAACTTGTGACCTATTGCCCCCTATACCTCCATCTATCTGACCTATTTGGTTCTTAACCAATTTAACAATATGGTTCCTAACCACCATTTTTTTGGTTTTCAAACGAGCTCCAACTTCGCAAGGGCCGTACAATATTGGGGATAGGGGATTCGAACTTGTGACCAATTGCCCACTATACCTCCATCTATCTGACCTATTCGGTTCTTAACCAATTTAACAATATGGTTCCTAACCACCATTTTTTTGGGTTTCAAACAAGCTCCAACTTCGCAAGGGCCGCACGATGGGGATTCGAACTTGTGACCTATTGCCCACTATACCTCCATCTATCTGACCTATTCCGTTCTTAACCAATTTAAGAATATGGTTCCTAACCACCATTTTTTTGGGTTTCAAACGAGCTCCAACTTCGCAAGGGCCGTACAATATTGGGGATGGGGGATTCGAATTTCTGACCTATTGCCACTATACCTCCATCAATCTAACCTATTCGGTTCTTAACCAATTTAAGAATATGGTTCCTAACCACCATTTTTTTGTGTTTCAAACGAGCTCCAACTTCGCAAGGGCCGTACAATATTGGGGATGGGGGATTCGAACTTCTAGCCTATTGCCACTATACCTCCATCTATCTGACCTATTCGGTTCTTAACCAATTTAACAATATGGTTCTTAACCACCATGTTTTTTGGGTTTCAAACGAGCTCCAACTTCGCAAGGGCCGTACAATATTGGAGATAGGGTTCGAGCTTGTGACCTATTGTCCACTATACCTATCTCCACCTATCTGACCTAACAATATGGTTCTTAACCACCATTTTTTTGGTTTCAAACGAGCTGCAACTTCACAACGGCCGTACAATATTGGGGATGGAGGATTCGAACTTGTGACCTATGGTCCACTATACTATACCTCCATCAGTCCATCTATCTGACCTAACAATATGGTTCTTAACCACCATTTTTTGGTTTCAAACGAGCTGCAACTTCGCAGGAGCCATACAATGTTGGGGATAAGGGATTCGAACTTGTGACATACACAATAACAATTGTTTCTAAGACGTATTTTAACCAAACGTAAACAAATGATAGGGACGGAAATTTAACAAACCTCGAGGGCACGATCAAATAGCTTACGTTGGCGAAGCTCTCGAATAATCTTAGGAGCCTCAGATTCTAACACACTGTTATCCTCAGTAAAATACTGTTCAAGTAAAGGGATGACACTGGAGCGAGGCGAACCCGTAACAGACTTAATAAATTCAGGGATTCTAGATAATGGTTTTTTTTTAGGAACAGAACACAATGTTCTTGTTAAATTGAAATGGGAATTTGTGGGTTTTGTGAACAATTGTTTGAGGAGGAATAATCTGGGTATGCCCATGATTGAATTATAACTGTGTATTTTGAAATTAGGTTAAAAAAGTTTGAAGGGATTGTGATGAAAGTGATGATTTGGGTGAAAATGTGAAGGTTTTTTTTGGTGTGGTTGAACTTTGAAGGGATGAATTTGTTGAGAGGTTTTTGATTTTTGATTTAGGGTTTTAGGGTTTACTGGGAGTAGTTTATGAGACTAGAGGGGTTTAGGTTTTTGGTTTCAACTTTTAACCAAAAAAAAAGCCAATTAATTTATGAATTATGTGCAAATTAGCTTATTTAGCTTTATAATTTTTTTTAAAAAAGTGCAATTAAGTACAAATTAATTTTTTTAACAAAAATTTATTGTTTTCTATTATAAAATTATTGAAAATATATTTATTAAAAGTTAAATATAATATTTACATATCTAACGAAAAGTGTGAACCAAATTGAGTAAAATAAAAAATTGGTCATTTAATTGTTTAGTGTAACTTCATTAACAATTTTTATATTAGGATAATAATTTAGTTTGCAACAATAAACATTTGGGTCAGATCAATTTCGGGTCTTGGATTTAGGTATTGGCCAAAGGAGTTTTTTTTTTAAGAAAACCCTACAAAGGGAAGATAAATCAAACAAAGCAGTCGAGTTTGCCGAAGGCAGTAACACATTCGACCACTCGACCACAGATTCTTACTAGATATCCTAGGCAACACATGAGCTAGAGCATGAGCAAATAACTAAAATATCCTCAATAATTTATGCGAAAACACTCCCGATACGCTTCTCTTTGAGGGCATCAATGACCTGAAGACAATCGCTTTCCACCACCACCACCAAAGCGGTGTTGATTAACCTCTTAGCATTACACATTACTGGAAAAATATCTTATAGTACACAAGAAATTTTCAAAATTTTCGATATTACGTTCTATTTTTCGTTGTGCAAGAATTTGAGCTAAGTATTTTAATTGTCCAAATATTTGGCTCTATCTCCGGCAAGTCATATCAGTTACCTTTTCGGGCGTCAAATGGTCATGAAGCGCAGGCAAGCTTTGTTAGGTACTATGCAACTGCACGGCCTCGACCATCATAGAACGATCTCCTTCGAAATAACCTCGAGAAAATTATCTTCACTTCTGGCACCTATCGCGCCAGTACCAATATGTATGATAAATACTATTCGTCCGATTAGGGCTTATCTCCGCCTTAATCGTCATTAGTCCGTTAATCTAGCTACGGGTTAGTTTCTGTTCTCACTTTGCTTCGACTACTTTTTGTTTCTACCTTTAATATATCAGTTTACTGTTGTCCAAAAAAAAAACAAAATACATCCAATTTCCAAATCTTCATTTTAAGGTACATGAAAATATGAAATAAAGAACAAAAATTAAGCTTCTAATCTCATTACTCTGTCTACATCTATATTATCATCTTTCAACCTCTGCAAAATTCCAACGATAAACTCACCGCGCCTGGTACGAGCTTTCAGCGGAAGATACGGGTCTTCGTTCACTGGAACAACTCGGCTCATCAGCATCAACAACTCGTACATTTGATCACTATCTCCATCGTCAGCAAGCGACTTCAATATTTTTGAGAAAACTGCACGTTTTGGAGCCCACCCTTTGAGTTGTGGACCTAGCTGAAGAGCCTTCTTCATGCACTGCACAGCCTTCTGCATGTTCTGACAGTTGATGTACCCCTCGCTGAGGATAGCCCACGAAATGGGAACCGGTGTCATGTTTTTACTAATCAGGTCCTCGAGTATTTTTTCAGCTTCCTCGACCATTCCTTTCTGCGCATATCCAGATAAAACAGCATCGAGTACTAGATGATCATACCCATTGCCAGATGCTTTCCATTCTTCGAATAGTCCTTCTGCTTGTTCAAACATATAAAGCTTCATCAATGAACTAAGCATGACCATATAATCATTATTACTGCATGATTTAAAAACCCTTTTGCGTTTTTCCCATAATTTCATAACCCGAGTAGCATCTCCAAGCTTTGCATATAAACTAATCAGGACTTTATACCCTTCTGAACTATCACGTACAATATACTCGGCTTTTTGTAGGCAACTAATCGCCTTTTCAGGATGACCTTTATCCACGTAGTAGTTAGCAACTGAGGTATACGTCGACCAGTCAAATAGGTCATGTTGGTCTTCTATGGACTTTACAAACATGTCCATGGAATCAGAATCGGAACTTGAAGCGCACGCTTTCAGGCACAGTTTATAGCAGACCTTATCCTGCATTTCTGAAAGTAAGTCGAGAAGTTGACCAACCCGTTGATTTTTTTTGCAAAGTGACATAACTTTGTTGAATGTATGAGGACTCGAACCAATTCCTATTGCTTTCATCTTCTTGAAAAGAGCAAGAGACTTATCTATGCGCTTTTCTTGAACATAAAGGTCAAGCAAAGAAGAGCACATCTTTTCAGAATGGTCATTTGCTTCCTTGAAGAACTCCTCTGCAGCAGCAACACCGCGCACCTTGCCAACGAGATCAAGTCGTAAAGGAAGATCAACGGAAAGTACGTGGTAAACAGGTTTACGATTACTCCACTCTAAAACCTGCATCATTAGCAACAAAACAGGTGTGACTAACAATGAGTAGCGAAACTTGTAAGAGACGGTTCATCTATCATGGTATCAGAGCCAGTGTGACCGAAAGTCACGGCAATCCTGGCAATCTCAAAACCCCTCAAAAACCAGGAAGTGGAAACCAGCAGACGGTATGGGTGGGCCTGTGCAAACTAACCACTCTTCAAGCCCAATGGGCATTTGAGTGAGGGAGCGTATTAGAAATATTAATAATAGTTGGGCCTCAACCATCACCTTAAGGTTTTGGTTGAGACGGTTCATCTATCATGATATATTTCACTTCTTACAATGTTCATAAGTTCATTTCTCATTGGCCCATTGCATCATATGGTCAATGGAAATGCTAATCCAGGACCAAGTGAATAACTAATCACCGGCAAATACAGAGGATGACTGGCAAACCGTTAACAGGTCTATTTACAACAAGCTGCACCTCTGTGGATATTCTCTCGATCTCTCGATAAGTAGTTGAATTCCGTGTCCCTCAATTGCCTCAAAAATTATAAAATAAGAAAGACGAGAAAAAAGGAAAATATAGTTATCTGATCTCCATGAAGAGAGCCTTCAACAAAGTTGCGGTAAAACACTACAAGGCAACGATCACTACCATGAGAAATTGTCTTTCCTTATTAGCTTCAAGGTTCATTCACCAAGTAGAAGTAGCGCACAATCAATGACATTAAATAGTCTTTTATGGATCATAAATTTTGTATATTGTCGTCTGCTTTCCTAACTGGGTTCAATTGCTACCGTATCAAACAAGGTCACAAGAAAACCGAAGCAAATCTGCGCGTTTCTCTCATACGGGTTCACTTAAGTGACATATTACAACTTGCAGGAACATAAGATCCCGAAATACCACAACCATATGCAACAAAGCGCACACAAAACAGCATACAACAAGAACAACCGAGCCTTAGTCCCAAATTCGCAATAGGATTGGAGGTAGGCTAACACGAATCAGCATTCAAATCGAGGCTAGTTTTGTTTCATAAAGCAGCATGCAATATACTTTCGAAGACATTGTCCGCCAGTCGGTATCATGAGACAAACTTGAATATAGCCATTGTCATTTCCATTGTTCTAACCTGCTCATTTATCGTTGTCATCCAATGCGCCATTTCTAACGCATCCATCTCTTGCAAAAGTACTCACTTGAAGCGAGCTCGTAAAACTGATGCATTGAGTCCCATTCCTAACAAATTACTACCATATTGTCATACTTATACACACTAATCTTAACCATTATCTTTTTTGGTGCATAATACTGGTATCCATTTAGTCCGGATTCAAGCCCTAAACCCTAAACCCTAAATCCATTTAGCGATCATTAGGACGGCAAATCTCTCACTCGTAAGTTTTAGCACTACTACATTCCTAGGGCTTGAACTCGAGACATTTGGTTAAGCTAGAAAACCCGCTTACCATTTGATCAAAGTGCTCATATGGGTAAGCTTCACCGTTATTAACAATATGTTACACCCAACTGCCAATCCATACAAAATCTCATTTAAAACCGTCTCAAGCTCACAACGGACTCGTTTCATGCTAAGTGACCGATTTTTTTGCATAAAATGGTCACTTTTAATCCGTGTAATAGTACATAATTTGCGAAATTTCAGACGGCTTAGGGTTTAGGGTTTAGCTCAAGTACTCAACGACTAATGTCGAGCTTAATACGCCATTCATACACCAACACAGTATAAATAAAAATGGGCCTAAACTGATACTACATCAGTTCAATCACGTATGAGGGCGTATTTTAATCAAAGGTAAACGAATGATTAGAACGGAAAGTAAACAAAACAGCAACAAACCTCAAGGGCACGATCAAACCGCTTAAGTTTGCGAAAATCTCGAATAATCCGAGGAACCTCAGATTCTAACAAATACTTATCCTTAGAAAAATGCTTTTCAAGTAAAGGGATGACACTGGATTGAGGCGAATTTTTAACAAACTGAACAAATTTAGGGCTTAGAATTGAAGGGGGTTTTGGGGGAACATCACACAGTGTTCTTGTTAAATTGAAATGGGAATTTGTGGGTTTTGTGAAGAATTGTTTGAGGAGGAATAATCTGGGCAAACCCATGATTGAGTAATGGTAAATTTGGAAATTAGGTTAAAAAAATTGAAGGAATTGAGATGAAATTGATGTTTTGGGTGAAAAATGGGGAAATTTGTGGTGTCTGTGTGGCTAATGGGATGAATTTGTCGAAGGGTTTTTCATGTTTGATTTGGGGTTTTAGGTTTTGGTGAGTTAGCTATGAGACTGACCATAGTAGGGTTTAGGGTTTAGGTTTTCGACGAGCGAACTGAAATGAATTTAATTGAACGCAATGGAGCTGAACTGAATTGAGTGAATTGAACTTATATAAGAGTTAATTTGTGGATACATTTACTTTATACACGTGTATGAATGCTCGTTTTCTTTGTTCAGATCTTCAATGACCTATTACAAAAAATTATAAAAATTTGATATTCTTAATACGTTCAGTAAGATAATTTAAACAAAATTTTTACATGAATATGTTTTATGTTATACTCCCTCCATTTTTTTTTATATCACCCCATTTCTTTATACACGTTTGTCAATACTCATTTTGTTTCGATTATATCTTTAGCTACATACTACTAAAAATTATAAAATTTTGATATTCTTAATCCTCTTATCAAGACAAATTAAAAAAGATCTCACATGAATATATTTCCGTGAACAGATTGAGAGAAAATCGACGTTGAATACTCGACTGTAAATAGTGCCAAAAAGGGGAATGGGGTGATATAAAAAAATGGAGGGAGTATTAGAAATTATATCGGAGATTTTCCTCACATATAAATATTGCTGAAAAAACAAAGGAATAAAATTCATTGCTGAAAAAACAAAGGAATAAAATTCATTGGGATGGGGGAAGTATGTAAGAGATGGTAAAGCTCAATATCACCCTCGGAAATTCTACAAACGATTTTTTACATTCTAGGTAATAACTGTCGGTTATATTAATTTTTCTTTCGGAAAATTTGAAAAGGTTACTTAAATATCGTATCTTCTAGTCAAATTTTGAAAAGATTTTACTTCAATATTTAAGTGATACAGGCATAGTCTCCAAATGATAAATCACTTGAAATACATTTAATATAAGTTCGCCAAATCGTATCAGCCTAGTGCTTAAGACGGAAGTACGATTATACATGTTAAATACCAGGTAGTCAGGACACTAAATACTCCGTCTCAGGTTCAAATCTTCCTTCTAGTGTTCAGTCGCCCACAGCTCATCTGCAGGGTCGTTCTTCTGTCAGTCTAAGATCATGTCCTCGACGCAATAATCTTCCTCGTTTCTTCACTAACATCTATCTTATCATCTTTCATCCTCTCCAAAATGTCATCGATTTCATTCCCATGTCGAATATTAACCATCAACAAAGTCCGGTACATATCTTCGTTCATAGGAATCACCTGACTCAACAACTTCAAAAATTCATCAACTTCTGTTATTTCTCCTTCGTCACCAAGCCACTTGAGTATGCTTGAAGTAACTTCATGATTCGGGATCCACCCTTGGTGTTGTGAACTCGAACCCAGATCAAGGGCTTTCTTAAAGCACAGTAAAGCCTTCTGCATATTCCCACACTTGATATGCCCGGCACTGATGATGGACCATGAGGTCGGGATTGGTATCATTTCTCTATCAAGTATCCCATCGAGCAATTCTTCCGCTTTCTCAACCTGACCCTTTTGAGTATACCCAAGTAAAAGAGCATTAACAACTCGGAAATCATAGAAACTACACAATGGCTCCCACTCCTCAAGTAGCATTCTTTCAGCCTCTTGGAATTGATCGAGTTTCACCAGAGAGCTAATCATGGCCATATAATCGGGATTAATGTGTGCTTTAGAAAAACCACTACGTCTACGTCTCTGCCACAAGCTCATAACCTTCGACAAGTCTCCGATCTTTGCATACGTGGTTATGAGATGAATGAACCCAGATGGATTGCCCTGTTCTGCTTGCTGCAAGTAGTAAACAGCCTTTTCCTTAAGCCCTCCTTCAATGTAGTAATTAGCAACTACAACATATGTTAACCGGTCAATTGTGAGACCACGTTGGCCTTCCATTTTCTTAATAACCGTCTCCATGCTAGAAAAATCCAACTTCAACGCTAAAGCTTTAAGCCATATTCTATAAGTAACGTTGTCGAGGGATATGCCATTTTCTTCCATTTCTGAAATTAACTCCGTTACTTTCTCCCTCTGACCGATGTTCATATAAAGGGTCATCATGTTGTTGTAAGGAAGAGAATTCAACTGCAGTCCCATGTCTTTCATCTTCTTGAAATGGGAGAGTGACTTATCCACGAGCTTTGCTTCCACGTAACAATTGAGCATGGCACCGTACGTCTTCTCAGTATGAACATCGAGTTCGTTGAAAAACTTCTCAGCAGCATCCAATCCATGCACTTGATTAATGAGAGATAACTGACTTGCAATATCACCTGGTTTCCGATTACTACCTGTTTTGCTCATAGCCCACTCTGAAACCTGCTTAATTAACAGCATAATAAGAGCTTATTCGCCTGTTAAAAACAGCGTCAGCAACAACAACATTGCACTACGTTTCTATTATAACGGAAGCACAGAGAAAGATAAAACAAACAATAAAGAACAATACGCACAGATTTACGTGGTTCACTAACGGTCTGTTAGCTACGTCCACAGGGCAGAAGGGAGAGAGTTTTATTAATGTGAGGAGTTTTCAGATTACAGATTCGGAACGGTATATATTGTATGATACTGCTAGGGTAGAAGTTAAGAGTTTATATAGTACTCTTAACCTAATACAATACAGATTAGACCTAATCTAATAAGGCCCAGACAGACCCCCGCATAGTCGTTCAAAGCGGCGACTAACAGATTCAAGGTATAGACCCAACAGTTTCAAATGATACGTAAAAAAAACAGAAATGAGAACTGCACAGGACTATAATTCCGACACAGTGGCAGAAGCAAGGGGGTTTCATAAGGCGGTCAGTCCAGAGGAATGAAAAAATTGTAAGGAGTAATTTTTAGTAAAAGATTCGTTTTTTTCTGTTTCATGTGCATCGTATTGCCTTACTGGTTCGCCTCCCACCCCCCAAAAAAATCGGCCTGAACTAAAAGTTCTGGTTCCGCCATTGCTCATACAAAACAACCATCCTACTTATAACACATTACCATCTTTACCTCTATGATAAAACCGACAAAAACAATCCAAACACTTGGCATTCTATAGCTCAGAAAGTCAGAAATGGCAGCTAGGGTTTAACTGTAACAATTCCTAATCAAATATCGTCTCATGAATTAGCATTTTAATCACTAGGACATATTCTTTTGGACTGAAACTAGCTGGAACTAAAGAACAAAAATAAACTGAACTGAAACCAGACTAAGCTTATAGAACCCCACAGACGATATTCTTTGGGACTGATAAACTGAACTGAAATTAAGTCAAAGAATGAAGACGGCGATTAATTGGATGTGCATAGAAACCCACAGACGACATTTTTGTGTACTGAAACTACTTAGACTGAAGAACGAGATAAACTAAACTAAACTGAACTGAAATTACTTCTGAAATAACACAGACAGCGATTAATTAGAAGCGCGTACAAACCCACAGACGAGACGACATTTTTTTGGGCTGAAAAAAACTAACTGAAGAACGAGATAAACTGAACTAAACTAAGCTGAAATTACGTCTAAAATAAGGAAGACAGCGATTAATTAGAAGCGCGTAGAAACCCACACACGAGATGAAACCCTAAACCCTAAACTGAAGAACCTGAACTAAACTGAGCTGAAATTACGTCTAAAATAACGAAGACAGCGATTAATTAGAAGCGCGTAGAAACCCACAGACGAGACGACATTTTTTTGGACTGAAAAAACTAAACTGAAGAACGAGATAAACTGAATTGAATTGAACTGAACTGAGCTGAAATTACGTCTGAAAGAACGACAACCACAGACCTCAAGAGCGCGATCAAATCGCCTTTGTCGACGAAGTGTGCGGATGACATTTCTGAGTTCTTCAGTAACCTGGAAATTAGACTTATCACCATAACGCGATACAAGCAAAGGGATAACACTCGATTCCGGCGAATTCGCTATGAATTTAAGAATGTCTTTGACTAAAAGGTTATTTTTAGAAGCAGCATTGCTCATAAATCTAGGTTTTAATGGTGAATTGAAATGGGTTTTTGTTGTTGTTGTTGTTGGGTGGATTGATATGAGATCTTTCAGAGATTTGGGGATTGATTTTGATATCAATTGATGCAAGATTGATGATCTGGAGATGCTCATGGTTGAAGGTTAAATGAATAATTAAGGTTGAGAGAGAAATGTTTCTGCAATTTTGAGTTGGGGTTTATCAAGGGTTTTAGACAATTTTGATAGTTATGCTTGAATGCAGAATTTATTCGGGAGGCGATTTTTTAATAAATTTATTTTATTTGAAAATTACGATTTTGAAGGAAATGTTATCAAAAATAATGAAACGGTTCATGAATGATCGAAATTGGTTTAGTGGTAAAATTTGTGACGGTAAGAGAGAAAATGATTATAGTTACGGAAATGGTGCTTGTCGAGGATGGAAGGATTGTCAAGTCGAGGAAAGGTTAGCCAAAAATGTCTTACAATCGAGATATGATCAATAGAAGATAAACAGGAGTGGTCGAGTGGATGACGATTTCCAGGACATTTGTGAGAATTCTGTGAAATTCAGTAACAAGAACGCTGTCGTAGTTAACCATGGGATCACTGAGTGGAAGACGATTTCCAGGACATTTCAGAGAATTCTGCGAAATTCAGTAACAAGAACGCTGTCGTAGTTAACCATGCGATCACTGCGTGGAAGACAATTTCTAGGACATTTGTGAGAATTCTGTAAAATTCAGTAACAAGAACGCTGTCGTGTCGTAGTTAACCATGCGATCACATCACTAACAGTCACGGTGTGACACTGTCACCAATCATTCCAATCCGAGAACCAAAACAACCTGAACTAAACCAACAGTGCCAGTAGCTCATCGCCTTTCACGAGTTCCTTTTTTGCTGATAAATGTCGTCTAGTCACGCTGGATAATCATACCCCGGGTTACTGCAAGTCTGTAACTATCTACGAGTTCTGACAAAATTAGACGAGGGAATTTACAATCATTCACAGGGAAAATACAAATCCATAGTTCGATACAGTGATACGTTCCATGTTTGACAAGGTTCGCTTGGCAGAACACATACATCAGATCATTATAAGATCGGATCTGGTATTATACATCTACAGATCTTACACTTCAATAGTACAGAGTTTCAGATCTCCACGGGTTTTGGATAGTAATATACAGCCGATACAAGAGTAGCACAGATATCGGGTTTTCAGAACAAAAGCAAGCATAAGATCAAACCACAAAATAGAAAGATGGAAACTCTATTGAGTGACTTATCCAGCTGCATTTCATGCCTCCTAGTCCGAGAATTGTTCTGCCAGACCACAGCGTATGAGGTAGGAAGAGGGAAGGTCAACATACTCGGGTTTCCAGCCATCCTCGGGTTCACTAACTCACCAAGTAACCCAATGGTGGGATTGATAATGCCAGCCATTGTAGTACTAACAAGATTGGATGATGTTATAGCTGCATAACTTCCATTTGGGTCGGAAAAATATTGCTGGTGATGAAATGCTGGCGACTGCGGTTGAAAAAGATTGGGTGGAAGGTGATTAGAGATCCGAACCCCACAAGAAGTCGGTCTAGGAGGAATAACGTCGAGAGGAGGATTCCTGAGGTTAGATTCAGTGTGGGAAGGTCCGTTGCAGTAAAGCGGAATCAATGACGCTTGTGAGATGCTTGCTTTGCACACAGGACACGCTTGGTGGTTACCAGGCTCGGTGGATGAAGTTTGGATATGGAGCCACTTGAAAATGCATGCCCAGCAGTACAAGTGGCCGCAGAGTGTGACTACGGGGTCGTGAGCTGTGTCGAAGCATATGCTGCAGCTGAAAGAGTTCTCACCAGTACCCGATTCTGTGGAGTGAATTGAGCCCGAGTCATATTTTGGCTTTATTGGCGGATCTTCATTAGAAATGGTTTCTGTTGCATGATCATGCAAGTCCTGAATCAAGTCCATCCCTGTACTGTCAAAGATCAAATTAAGCCAATCAATGTGCCGCGTAGAGTGAGACAAATATTATAGATAGATTTCTTAGCACAAAATTTACTCGCATAGGGAGCATAACCAGACGACTACGACCTATGTTACTCAGACTCGTTTAGAAGTACCCGACACGCGTACGTATCCAAGTGTCGGACTCGGCTATTTTATTGAAAAATATGCACATTTTGGTCTAAAATGAGGTGTCCATGTGTCATACCCATGTCCGAGTGTGGAGTGTCGGACACGGGTACGCGAGGAAATTAGAAGAGTCGGAGTAACACTGCGACAGACCAAAATGTGCTTGCTAAGTCTACTAGACATTAGCTGATGCTCTTAAGTCTTACCTCAACCAAAGTGCTCACATATACCGGGGTTGTAATGGATAATCCTACCACAGAACGTATGATTGGTCTCATACTACCAGGGTAGCCGGGTAGGTTTAGGTGATGTTGGTAGATACAAGATAACCCAAAAACAATATCGAGGAAACCCAGAGATTTATATGCAGAATAAAATAACATATTCAGGGTAAATTTAGCCACTGGCCGGTCTTATTCATTATGAAAGGGAAGATGAACACGGACAGTAATTCATTGAGCGTGTTTCCCTTCCCTGCAAAAGGACTACAGGTTTGTGACCACAACATCACCAAGGATACAACGGCATGACTTCATTAGCTCAAGTCACTTAACAGAAATGCGGAAAGCAATATTTGAGGTTAAAGAGAAGATGTCATTACATTCTCCAGCCGAAACTAGCTATCATGGAGTAGTTAGTGTCAACAGGTCAAAGAAAATCCAAAGAAAGTAAAAATGTGCAGTTACGCACGCAACTCTCATGAATAAAAAGGACCATGACTCCATGCTATCCAAATATATATTGCTATTTTTCTTCACTAAAACTAAATCAATCTCCAAAATTAAACTGTTTCCTTGAAGTAATCCATAATCTATAATTCATAATAATCTGTCGCCATTCTTCTTCCCTGGTGTAGATAATCTCCCAATCAAACATCTAAAGTTAGTATATTTACTACATAAATCAACCCTTTTTAACCCATATAATAAAACCCGTAGAAGCCAACCTGATGTGACTTAGGGCTGCTTCGGATGAGATCATTGTCACCAGGGCAACAGAGCTCAAGACAAGCGGAAAAGGGAAGTAGGGGATGGTGGAAAAAGGGATGACACATAAATATTACTCCCATATGAGCGCAATGATCCTATGGGGACGGGTTAACTATTACTTTTACTACACATTGCCACTGATTTCCTCCAATTTCGTCACCTATTGAGCTCCACTACTTCTGCATCAATTACGCTTACCCTAAGCAATCCCTACAAACCCTAGCAAAGAACAACACTTCCAAGAATATTCGCCCCCATGGCTCCCTTTCCTCCCATATGCGCGCAATGATCCTATGGAGACGGGTTAACTATCAACTCCTACGATAATAACTTCCATCGAATAACTATTACTTTTACTATACATTGGCCATTGCCACTGATTTCCTCGATTTCCATCACCTATTGAGCTCCACTACTTCTGCATCAATTACACTCACCCTAAGCAATCCCTACAAACCCTAGGAAAGAACAACACTTCCAAGAATATTCGCCCTCATGGCTCCCTTTCCTCCCATATGCGCACAATGATCCTATGGAGACGGGTTAACTATCAACTCCTACGATAATAACTTCCATCGAATAACACTATTACTTTTACTATACATTGCCACTGATTTCCTCGATTTCCTCGATTTCCGTCACCTATTGAGCTCTACTACTTCTATATCAATTACGCTTACCCTAAGCAATCACTACAAACCCTAGGAAAGAACAACACCTCCAAAAATATTCGCCCTTGTGGCTCCCTTTACATTAAAAATTGAAGCATACCCAAAGAACAACATTTCCAAGAAAATTACTTTAAACAGACAGAAATTATCCTAGAAAATTAAGAACACACAAAAAAACATGCTTTTTTCACCTAAATCAATCTTTTTTACTTTAAATTATCAATAATTAACTAAACCCTAGAAAACCCATCACTCACAGCTATCAATCCTCCATTAATTTAGCCTTAATTCCTTAATTCCTCATAAATGTACGATTAATTTTGCAAGCTATGTTCTTCAGCAACAAAACACAAATGTCAACATTACAATAGTTTAATCATTTCTTTACATTAATTATCTTTGCAATGCGTATTTTAATCAAAAGTAAACAAATTATCGGGATGAGAACAGTAAATGGGCATCATGCAAACAACAAGATCAATAACACTAATAAAACTAATAAAATTAATAAAACCCAGAACTTTGGAAAATGCAAAACATGAAATAAAATTATTAAAAATGAAATAAAGGATTAAATAAAAAAATTACCTGAAACCCAAAAATGCTGTAAAAAATATTGGGTAGGTGAAAAGAAGAGAAAACAAAATCAAAATCTAGAAAATGATTGATTGAAGAAAAGAGAAAATGGCCGAGAAAAATGGAGGAAATGAGATAAGGATTATAGAGAGAGACAGAGAGAGAAAGAGAGGAAGGAAGGGGAGAAGAAATAGAGATAAATAAATAAAATATCTAAATGGGTCCCTGTATTACCGTGTTAGTAATTCCATCATCTCGATCAATTATTTACGTTTGATTTTAATACGGGGTAAAGAAATGAAAAGAAATAAAAATTCTAGTTTAGGGTTATCGTAAGTAGAAATAATTTATAACGGAGGTGTAAATTTATTTAAATCGGCATTTTTTAAAGGATAACGGTGCTTTTCACGCCTTCGCGGTAAATATTATAGATTATTGTTAAGTTACTGAACAGAACGTAAATAAAAAATCGAAAAAAAAATTGGGGTGAAGGTAGTAGTGGTGGTGGTGCGGCGGCTAGCGAGGTGAAGTTTGCGGCGGATGAGCCCATTGAGTTTTTTTTTTTTTTTAAATTAGTCAAAATTAACGAAAAAGTTTAGATTTTTCGAACCTCCTTTATTTGTTCGCTCTCTCTACGCCTTTTCATTTCGTTTAAGTATAAATTTTGTCTCGTAATTTACCTATAATTCTAGATTGAGAGGTTTATTACTTGTGCAAAGCAATTAAAAAGTGGTTGCATAAAAGGAGGATAAAATATATTTTTATCTAAATCTAAATCTTAAATCTACCAACCACGTTAGATTTTATTTTAATCATGAACTAGTATAATACCCGTGAAAATTCACGGGATTGTTCAATTCAATTTTTATAGAGAAAAATCAATTAAGTTGTTAAATAAGCTAATAACGGTTGTGGTGTATATGTAAATACTTTAATAAATAAAATAAATAAATAAAGTCTAATATAATAAGATAAAAGTTTGTATTTTCAAATACAAAGTACAATAAAGTAGGATACAAAAACTGGAAAGTCTAAGAGAAATTCATAGTTTCTCAAAAATCTCCTTGTAAACAACATTACTTGTTATAGTAGACATGTGTTTGTCGTCATCTAAAATAAGGACTTTTAGACCATCCTTATTTGTAACCCGGGAGATATCAACGTCCAACTGTCCATGGGTGAAGAGTGGTCTAGGAAGATAAAGACCAACACGGGATAAAAATTGCCTTAACTTTTGTTAGTAGTCATTGCAAAGCAAACTACTAAGGGAAATTGTCTCCTTTCAAACTTAACGGGAAAGATGGACTACCTAAAAGATTATTAATATAAATCATACCTTAAAACAATGAAAGAGTCAAAGTCTAATATAGATGAGCACCGAAAATTGAGTAGAAATAACTAAAAACAAAAATTGAGTACAAAAACAACAGTAATATCATTTGTTAATTGCTCTATAGAGTTGCGCTACTTTAATGGTTTAGAAGTGCGCGTTTATCATGTTTTCGACAAAAATTCTAAATTTGTAATCATGTGGTAATTATTTTTGGCAATACTCTAAATTAAATTCTAAGTAATTCTGATAAAATGTAAATACCTAGTATAATTGTTTTATAATTACAATTTTTTCGAAATCTGATTTTTTTTATAGTAATTGCATTAATAGTGCAAGCTGATTTGATGTTGTATTATAATTGAACAATTTTGAGTGATAAATATTGAAGTGATCTAATTAAATTGATTGTATGAACGTCATGTATGTAACTGTTGCTGGTGAGGCATGTAATGCTATGTTTTTTTCCTATGTTGCTTAATTGTCTTTATCGGTAGGTCGTTTCGTGAACTATTTTCATTCCACATTCCCAAATTTCACATTATTTCCTTATAATTTATTCTGTTTCATACCGAGTATATATATTTCAGTATAACCAATTTTAATTATATGGGTTTTTCTTATTCAAAAATCAATTCATATTGGTGTTGTTTAATTATATATTTCATTATAACCAATTTCACAGTATTTCCTTATTCATTATAACCGCTTTGTTGTTTTTTAGTTCACTGTTCCTTTAATTCATTAGTGTAACACCCGTGAAAAATCATGGGATTGTATATTTTTTTTTTTTAAAAGAGGACGACAAATTATAATTATTATATAACCAGAAATTTTATTTATTCAATTTGTCTACTTTAGGTCTTAAGAAGTGGAAGACAACTGTGATTTTCGAGGAGTTTATTGAGAATACAAAAAAGGAGAAGAAAAAAGAGGAGAGGAAAAAGATGTCGTTCGCCTTTGAGATTTTCGAGCAACATTGAGAAAGTAAAAAGGTTTTGGAAGACAATTTGATAAGGGGGTTGGTTTCACAAAATTGATGATTAGTAGTTATTGGTATTTTGTAATTAATGTATGTTCACAAAAAAAAAGATGAAATAGAGTAAAATAAGAAGAAAAAAAAATACCAGGAGGAAAGTATGACTTAATTATCAATGCAAGATTGAACGACAGAATGAATGAAGAATTAATATTACAGCATACACACTACAACACTTTTTTATCTCATGGAAATGTAGGAAAGATAAAATATTGTTATTGTTTTTTGGGTATTGCAATGACTTGGGTACTGCAATGAGTAAAACCGTTTTTTTAATAGGTTTTGAGAATTGTTACCCAAATTAATTAATACAATTATATTAAATATGCACGGTTATGTGGTTCTCAATTAATTTAAATTTTTTATTTGTTTTAGTTTGTTGATATGAAAAGATGGCCCACGCGGTTAAACATGATTGGTTTAAAAAAACTAAAATTGTGAGATTGAATGAGAGACTTGCATTAGCCTAATTCTGAATCCACATTGTGCCACATAGGCAGTTTTCCAAGATTCTTTTATATATATAATGATGTCTACCAAACATGTTTAATGCAATTTTTATTATTCACATGATTTTAATACTCGTATTTAGATGGGAAGTGTGAATTATGGAGTACATATATGAGGTGTCATTTTCTACATTTATGTATGAATTTTTTTAAATAATGGCTTGTATGTTTATTAGAACTTATACAAATAAAAGATCGAAAAAATACGTAGATTTTAAGTAATATTTCTATTATTAATTTGTGAAAAGAATATATGGATTGATAATATAATAAGTGAGATTTTAAAGAGGGGATGATGAGTGTACTATTAACTATTGACTATATAACGCCATTTTTTTAATTTTCTTTTATGAAGTTTGTAACGATTTTCTTAAACTTTATATGTATATAATTAAATGTGGCTTATTAGTTCATCGTCTCAAATTCTATGGAGTCGTTTGATTACATGCGGAAACTTCCAATACCTAGAAAGTTTCATATCACATGATTTTACAATTCATATGAATTAGAAAATGTTGTTGTTTGGTTACATGTAAGCATTGTAATTCATGTAGGCATTCTCACTTACTTAGGGGAGCTAGATAAGTAACTTCATCTATTATGGAAAAATTGGAAGTTGCTAAACAATTCGTGACCGCCATAAAGTAAATAAACTTTAATTTAAACTTTAAAAACATTTAATCTTTAATCTATAAATTAAAGTTAACATAAGAAAATAAATATCACAACATTTTATCAGTCTAAAATAAGAATTTGCGACTTTAGTTAGTATCTTTATTAAAGTACATTTTATCAGTCTAAAATATGAATTTGCGACTTTAGTTAGTATCTTTATTAAAGTAAAACAAAGATAATCCCTTTTCGAAAGGTCAAGTTCACAGAAGGTCGGCTGCCTTATTAATCCAATATACTCGTACTACTTTTTCCGATTTCTTGTGTTGTTCCCTTTTGATATTAACACAAGAAATAAGGAAATCAATTTGGACCATACAATACACATGATCCCACGTGAAATTGATTTTGGACCACACAAAGTTGTCCATAAAAGGAAAGAGGGAACATCAATGCTATTAGACCAAAACGGAAGGGGGACATTATAGAAAATCGGAGGTAGTATAAGTAACACTTGCACTTGCACGCTTGCACTTGCACTTGCAGTAGCACTAATTATCGTATTAGACCGACTTATATAAATAAGTGTATAACCAATAAAAATAAAGACGGTCTTGTTAAAATAGTAAGACTTGCTTACATCTATGACCATCATTTTATATAAACAAGTGTTTAACCAATAAAAAAATCGACTCATACAATAGGACAGTTTTATTAAACCATCCCATAAACACACAGTGTTATTTTCTCTTCTGATTATTTAAGCATTCAGATTTCAGACATTTATAATCATAAAATACACAAGGATCCCATTCCGTCGTGCCACCAACTCCTATTTTTCCTGTCACCATCTTAATACAGTCATATATTCAAAGGAGTAAGGACGTCCGTCAACCGACGACTCGTGCGAAAAATACAAAAACTCAAATAAAACAATTTAACATAAACGGACATTTCACGGTGTAAGACCGTGTCTTGATATAGGTTATTATTATCAGTGAAACCACGAATTGAAGGTGCGGAGCTCGCTATCTTCAACCTCCATAGACAATCGACATTGGAGTAGAACACATTTTAACAACCTTGAACACTAGTAGTCCGTTGCGCAAAGACTAAAAGGACTTCCGATTCATCTCCATCATCGGAACAATTTTGAACAATTTTGTTAACAGCGTAACACAACCATAACTATACAAAGAAAATTACCCAGAAACGACAACATTCAACATTATCTTTCGTGAGAAGAGGAATAAAATCAAAACAGTGTCACACTGTCAACTGTACAGGACATGAAGTTCATTGCCGCGGCAGCGGCAGCAGCAGATGATTATACGACATTACGACACCTAAAGTTAAAAACAAAAGAAAAAAAACTAGGATAGGTTTGAATCTATAGGGCGTTGGTTACATACCATCTTTATAAGAATTTCTCGATGCTAGTGGTCAATGTAGTTTTCGGGACAGCGCCAATAACTGCTTCTTTCTTCTCGCCGTTCTTGAAAATAATGACTGTGGGAATGCTTCGGATACCATAATCAGATGCGATAGTGGGACACTCGTCAGTGTTAACCTTGTAAACCTTGAGCTTCCCGGCATACTGCTGTGCTAATTCATCGATCATAGGTTGGACCATTCGACAAGGTCCACACCATGGAGCCCAGAATTCGACCATCACGGGAAGTTCTGATTCTAGAACTAGTGATTTCCATTCAGCTTCAGAGAGTGTAGGCACTGCATTTTTCCATGACAAAGGACGTTACCTTATTAGAGTCAGTGATATGGTAAAGGACACTAAGTCACTAATATTCCGTCTTTACTAACACGGTTATCAAGCATGTAAGAAAAAGTGACTGGACAAGTAAGAAACAGTGTACACATTGGCTCCTTAAAACAACTGTCATAACTTCACAGAACCGAGGATGTCAACTCGAAACTGTCATGGAAAACGTCTCTCCCACATTTCCAAGAAACAACCACTAAAGAAAGGAAACCTCACGAAAAACAGAGTATAATTTATCGAACAAGACTTATGAACTGTTAACCAAATCATCCAGAAATAAACACTTATTCAAACCCACAGTGAGGTAGCAGGTGGATTCACAACTTATGAACCGATCAAAATGTCCACTGCCAAATGAAGTTCGACAGCTTTTTATTGATTCCTTGGGCATGAAAGGGGGTTTATAATTTATATAGACCTTAGAACGACCTTGTCCAAAATCAACCAAGAAGCAATTAACAAGAACAAGCTTTCAACCAACTTGGAAACTGTAAATGCTCAAATCAGACTCCATAATTGAAACTGGCAAAATATTATGATTCTAATTAAATATACCCAGAGGAAATATGTTCAGAGTTATTCAACATGTGATGAACTTCATGGAAAAAGAGAGATTGAACATCCATCCTCACACAAACATGATATCAAGATTTTCCATCTTGCCTCTAGCATAAAGCATATCTGCAGCAAGTGAATGGCTCTATAGATGTTTAAGTTGTTCTGGAAACCATAGGATAAGAACAAGAAATCAAAAAAGTATCTTACAAGTAAACCTATTACAGGGTCTACGGTGTTAAGTCCGTTAACAGCAACAAATTCTTGGTAGGATGCAACAGACACAAACTTATAAATAAGTCATTCCCTTAAATAAGTCAACTTATGCTGTATTAAGCAATACACTGAGCAAAACGATACGACAATAGTCTCACACAGTCACACTATCACCAATCCCTATACTAAGAGGATATTTACCATGGCGAGTATCTTTCAAAACAAAAGACATAAGCGATATTTACAAACAACCAATATGATATGGATTACGTATTTCAATCCACAAACGCCACATGATGCCAACTCCCATGTTATCAAAAAATAAACTCAGTGTTCACATTTTAACACAAGGATATGAGAACTCAAGAAATAAAAGCACATAAATCTGGGGAAGCTATAATGCCTTCGAAACAGTCTAGTTTTAATCCGCAGCAAACTTTCTTGCGGATATTCATTACACTTCCCTTGTTCTATCACCATCGTCAAAAAACAAGCCAAAAAGAAGTGCACAATGCGTAAAAAAGAAGACATTTATAACATCCCAAGATTTCCAACATTTATGAAATAAGTTCTCCACTCTACTCCAATTTAAAAAGCTTAAACCGGTAAAAATTAGAGTGTTGGTCATTTCAAGAACGGAAAGACTAAGGTAGACTTTTCACATCTCAACTTTTCCATCTACGATACCCAAGCTGATCTTCCTTTGCACTAATAAGACACGTTCATTCAAATCTTCAACAGTACAACCCGAGCCTAACTGCTACTCCTTTTAAGACATACAGATTACAGAGTAAACATGATGTGTATTGTGTAAGCATATCTTACATTTAACTAGAGCGGCAACATCACCATCCTTGCTACATTTCTCAAACAATGACTCTAAAATTTGCAATCTACAAACAATCCGTGATAACCTAATCAAATTCTTTCTGCCTACCAGCCATCATCTACGTACATAGATCATTTCAACACAAGCAGAATTCAAGCAGATGACCTTACATTGACATAAGAACCAAACCTAAGCTCTAGTAAGCTCATCTTGCTCACCACTTTTCATTGAATTTATTAAAGGTGAAACAATTTTCATCATAGCAAATCGGAACAAAACACAGCAAAAATTGTATCATAATCCGTATTTGAAAGACGAATTACAACCTAAAATAGCAACGAAAATCAAATTACGACATATCATATTCAAAAATACAAGTGAAATTAGGAGAAGATGTGAAGAATCGGAAGCTCGGAACAAAAACACTACATCTCAAATTCATAAGACTTATTAACAACGCGCAAAAATCGAATAATCTCATGTAATATTCATCACAAATAATCAAAACAAAACAACGTAAAATCACAGCATAAAACAGCAAAACAAAAATCATGATCGAAAAAACTAAAATGAACGCGGCAAAGTTGGAATAATTCTATTACAATATATTCATCTGAATTCACAACGAATCGGAACAAAACACAGCAAAAATCAACGCATATTCGAAAAGATTAATCACAACCTAACAACAAAAATCGTAACAGCAAAAAAATCGAATAATATAAAGTTGAAAAATGAGAAGATGAAGAGTATTACATTGGAGTGTGGTATCGGAGCTCTCGGCAGAGACACGGAAAACGGAGTCACGACGGCGACGCGTGAGGGAGATTGAGTTGACGGAGCGAGTCACGGCAGCCGAAGTGAGTTTGAGTCCGTTGAACTCGGAGAACTTGACGGGGAAAGAAGACGAAGAAGAGGAAGAGAAAACAGCGGCGCGTGGGACTACTGCGGCGGTGGAGGTGGCGGTGGCGCGTGGGATGGTTAGGGATTCGAGGACTATCGCCATTGGTGGAAGTTTAAGAGAGAGAAAGAGGAGTTAGAGGAGAGAGAATATAAGAAGAGTTAGATGACGTGGTTGTTGAGATTAGTGAAATGATGGAGAGTATGGTGGAATTGTGGTACTGGATCTATGCTCATGTATTTTGTGTTTTCCTTATTTAACTCTTTTTTTTATTTTTACTTAACTTAATCACAATTTAATCCGATTATTTGATCCAAATCTCGTCACAAATTTTTATTTAAGACAGATGTATCTGTGTTGGATTTAAACAATTAAAACAGACAAATGTCCGGTTTGGTAAACAACGGATTAATATTAACAGGAGCAGATTGTAAAAGCAGATTTGACTAACAGAATTTGTTGGCAGTTTTTAGTATTATATTTAGTGTTATTTGACCATAATGACTTATGAGAGTTGTCTTCAAAAATCTTTTCATTTTTATCTTTGTTATAATCCGTTATGAGAGCTGTTTTAAGTTAAAAAGAACTTAAACAAAAATTGGTGACCGATTCAAGTAAAGTGTTATTTGACCCGTTTTACAATGTTTGTCTTAAAAGAGATCAATAGTGACAATTGGATAATGACTCGAAAGTTAACTCCTAATTATTTAATTAGTGGATAATTATTAGATACGTAACATAAATTATTTGATAATCATCCTTCAATTGCAAGGATTTTATCAATAGCGGCAATCAGATAATCAAAATGGATCATACTTAGGCCCTGTTCTTTTGGACTGAAACTTATAGGATCTGAACTGAACTGAACTTATAGGATCTGAACTGAACTGAACTGAACTTATAGGAACTGAACTGAACTTATAGGAACTGAACTTAACTGAACTTATAGGAACTGAACTGAACTGAACTTATAGGAACTGAACTGAACTGAACTGAACTTATAGGAACTGAACTGAACTTATAGGAACTGAACTGAACTGAATTGAACTTAACTTATAAGATCTGAACTGAACTTATAAAATCCGAACTTAATTAACTTTATTTTAATTTAAGTTAACTATTATTATTATTATTGTTATTATTGTTGTTATTATTATTATTATTGTTATTGTTGTTGTTGTTGTTGTTGTTATTGTTATTATTATTATTATTATTATTATTATTATTATTATTATTATTATTATTATTATCCAATAGATGACATTGCTAAAAAATTAGTCTAAAATATAAGGTAGTTTAAAATATTTTCAACTTTATATATAATGGTTTGTTCATAGTTCATACATTATACTACAATTACATTACCATAAAAATAATTCACTATTAAAATTTTCTCTAACCATTTATTTTCTCTAACAATGGTGATGAAGAAACTGATTAATGGGAGAGTGACAATTGGTGAGGGTGAGGGCGTCGTATGATGAGTTGTTGTTTTTTTGGCATTAATGTGGATGATAGTTTGGCATTAATTAGAGAGTAAAAGACGGGTAAATTATTAATGAGTTGTTTTTTTAATAGATGACGTGTATCGAATAATTAAATCGAAATATTTGTATCGGTTGTTAAAAATAATACTCCGTGTATAACTTTTCTTAATTGAGTTTATATGAACTGAACTTATAGGAACTGAACTGAACTGAACTTATAGGAACTGAACTGAACTGAACTTATAGGAACTGAACTGAACTGAACTGAACTTATAGGAACTGAACTGAACTTATAGGAACTGAACTGAACTGAACTTATAGGATCTGAACTGAACTGAACTTATAGGAACTGAACTGAACTTATAGGAACTGAACTGAACTGAACTGAACTTATAGGATCTGAAGTGAACTTAAATTAAGTGACTTGAAGTCCAAAAGAACAGGGCCTTATACCATCCCCAAGCAAGGTCGCCAAGGAGGTCGCGACTTTGTTGGGTCACCATAATTACGTAATTAAGACACTAATTTTGGTGACCTTGTATTAATTTTGGTGACCTTGAAATTTTCAGGGTCAATTTGTGACCCCGAAATGTGTTGGTGACCTTCTTGGTGACCTTTGGTGACCTTTGACGTGTCACAATGCTATTGACTTATTATATTATTTGGTGGGGTTGAGAATGTAATTAATGATTGGAAATGTTGGAAAATGGAAAATGAGTGAAAAATAATTGGGTTGATGCCCCTAGGTCGTGACCTTCTGCTTGGGAGGGTGAAGGTATGTTAAAAGTGGGTCACGATAATTAAGGTGAGATTAAGAGTAAAAATGTTGGTGACCCGATTAACGTGACCTTCTGCTTGGGGATGGTCTTATACATATATCATCTGAGTTATTGATTGTCTCGCTTATCAAGGAGTCACTACCTTTTCCGCGAAGCTATCCCTCCCTATTAGGCGATCAATCTTCCGTCTTTCCTTCTATTTTTTAGGAAGATATTGTAGACGTCTTTATCCCATAAGCATAGCTAACTAGATACTCCCTCTGTCCCGGTCATTTGTTATCTATTTCCATTTTGGGGTGTATCATTGAATTGTTATCTATTTCCATTTTTGGCAACTTTTTGTGGATGACATTTGATTACATGTGGGGCCATATAATTTGTGTGGTCCAAATTCATTTACACTTCTTTTCTTAATCTTTGTGTCAAAAGCAATAGATAACAATTGATCGGGACGGAGGGAATATTGTATTTCGAAGTTCAACCCCTCTACCACACTAGGATAAAAAATTGTGATTGATATGTATCATCCGTAACATCAAACCTTAATTGCTTGATACTCTAATAATCAACAACCAGATTTTCTCTTCGGTAATTTCAATCCCTTTTTCTTTTTACCTAATAAATTAAGTTGAAACCCATAATCTACTACTGACTATGATTATTTCTAATATGGTCTGCACCAATTTAGATCATTTTCATCTCCTCTCTGAAACACTTATATTTTAATACTATCTTCATTCATTAAAACATTACTCGTATTAAACAATTATTTCAGCCATTAGATTGTCAAGATCTAGTTCAAAACATTTATAAGAAATAAAGATTCATTTTTTAAAAAGAAATAAAGAGAATCCAGATCGAGAACAAAATGACATCTTTATCCAGACAACTAGACTTATCAAATTCTAGCCCGACCTATTTCTTTAAGGTAAGACCTAAAAGTTCCAACCCGTATTCTTACCTAAACCGTCCGACCATTTAACAAGCCTATGACTCCACCCCATGATTAATCTCCATTGGATACCAATCCAAATAATATTTTCACTCTTACAAGTGAATTTAGATCTTCTCCATTACTTTTTCTCCATTATCTCTCTAATACATACTTATTTTAATATATTTTTTCTCTTTAATCAACAAAACATTACTTTTATGAAATAATTTCAACCACTGGATCGTCTAGTCTAGACTCCAGACCGCTCAAAAGTAATAAAGATCCATTTCTTCTTAAGTAATGAAAAATCCGGACCGAAATTACCTCAAGTAGTCAACACAAAAGAAGTCATGTAATTTCCCATGTTGATCTTGGGTCATAGTCATGTCACTAACTCAACATTTATATAACATTATTACAATCCAACACCCACCATTCCTCCACTCCACAACCCTTCCATTTTTAAAAGAATCCTCAATTATCCAACTCAAAAAAAAACACAATAATGTCACACAAAGAAACATTCCCAAAAACCCGAGTAAGAAAACATGAAATATTACACCCGAATAATAATAATAATAATACTAATAAATTTAAATCGAAGTTAGAAGTAGTTGAAGAGGAAGCGAAAATTCCGAAAATGGCAAGTTTAGCGACGCAATTAAAAGCTAAATTAAGATCAGTCGATATGCCTTTTACTATGCAAGAACGTGCCCTTTACCTTACTAAATCTTTCATTGATACTTTATCTCTTAACTCGACCCGTCTTAACCCGTCCCAATTAGCTTTTGCTATTAAAAAGGTACGTCAATTATGCACTTGTTGTACACTTTTACGTACCATGTTAGTATGTTACTATAATGTTTCAATGACATACTTAGGAATGACTAAGGTCTTGTTTGGTATACAGTAGATTAATTTTAGTATAAGCAGATTGCAATGACGGATTATAAATGACAGATTGTAATAGGAGGTTTGGCTAACATATTATAATTAGCAGAATTAATTTGAGTGTTTGGTTATTGGCAGATTAAGATTAGTAGATTGTTAATTTTCTTTATAAAATGAAGTAAACTTTCCTATTTTACAATATGCTAATTAATATGATGGGGTAAGCACTATGCAGCATATTGATCCCAAATATGTTGTTTTAATATGTTGTTTACCAAACACGAAAATTAGCATATTGACTGGTCAAACATGCTAAAAGCCTTCAATATGCTAAAAATTGGTCAATATGCTGTTTACCAAACATAACCTAAATGCGACCAATATCATCTCAAAATATGATCGTAATATGCAGGAGTTCGATACAAGATACGGGACGGTATGGCATTGTATAGTTGGGAAGAGTTATGGGTCATATGTCACACATTCGACTGGTGGATTTCTCTACTTCTCGTTTGATTCTCACTTTGTTCTGCTTTTCAAAACTCAAGTTCATGTTCTTGTTCCTGCGCCACCCAAGTCCTCGAGTGTTAATCAATAAGATCGACAGACGACATTGTACTCTTTCCGTCTCAGTAAACACATGATTAAGACGGAAAAAGTAGGTAACATGCATGCATGATGGTTGTAATAGTTAGATTGTTGTTGCGTTTGTTTTTCATAATTAGTCGATTTGATTCCAACTTGTAAAGATCGTACGCAGATTCCAGATTCGAGTTTTAAATTTGGTTGTTTGGATACAACGTCGTATCGCAAATTTCTTTTAGCGAGGTCTGTGGCTTATTTGACACCGACAAAAACCCCTGCGCACCACCAATGGACCATGTAAGCCACCCCTTCGGGAGCTGCAGTGGCCAAGTGGTCATCGCCCCAGTAATCGAACCTGAGACCTTTTAACTCCTGAGTTTCTGCAAGCTTTAAGGTTTAACTAACACCACTTGATTGTCCCTGCATATATTGTTCGAGAAATAAGCTTAAGATAGTCGCTACTCGCTAAAAATAACATGCCAACAAAACGGACATGAAACGGACAACTGCCACCTTCTTTCGACAGTGCAAAGAAGACGAAAGACGAAACAAGATTATGGTAAATCAAACAGGAGGATAAATTTGATGGATCAGGTGTGTGTAGTTCAATCCTACAGTCAGTCAGTCAGTAACTTTGATTCCATGAGGTAATGTAAATAACCTGGTCACATACTTTGACCTTGAATCATGATGCATTATTTGACCCGAGACAGTCGGGTAAACTCGATCATTTCAGATTATGTCGATTCAGTTGAAACAAACAGAACCTCAACTCGGTTGGACCTAAAAACATTATAATTACAGAAGAAAAGTGCCCGTCTGATAAAATGATCACATTTATCTCGTCATAACTTAAAACCGTTGCAAACGTTTGCAAACGAGATTTGCGATATTGTACATATAGACAAAGGTACAGTTACTCGAAATAGATTCAAAAGAGTAAACAATTGAGAAGGAATTAGGTAAAGAAATGGGCAGTACAACTTTTTGACCAGATACTGTCACAACTCACAAGTTACCTCTACAAAATTACAAATGTTCATTGGAATATGGACCCACTGTTTTTCAGCACTGCCCTTCTTTTTGCCTAATTCAGCACGCAATTACATAGTTAAATAAATGAGCTCCATACCATCTTCAGGGATAATAATTTGAATCAACTGATTAAATCAGTATATCGAAAGCGCCTGAAGCTCCCGTCTATGGCGGTGTCAGGGAAGTTAAACATACGCAGCATTCATCTCGTGTGATGAAAAGAAGAGTTGATTGTATCTGCATTACTCAAAAAGAAACGAGCGTGTCATGATAGCGTGATAAGTGGCCCTGTTATTTCACCATGTAAGGAACGCAAGCAACGTAATGAGACGACATGTTTTTTTAAATGTATGCTAATAGGATTATAGGAATATTAATAATAGTTGAAAAAACAGAGTAATTGATATTATTTGTGATCTACTGTTATGGTGACGGAAGGAGCGGGATTAGAGCCACGGGTTCGAATCCCACCAACCTCAAAACCCCTCAAAAACCACGAAGAGGAAACCAACCCAGCACACGGTATGGGGTATGGGGTGCCTGTGCAAACTAACCACTTTTCAAGCCCAACGGGCATTTGAGTAAGGGAGCGTAATAGGAATATTAATAATAGTTGGGCCTCAACCATCACCTTAAGGTTTTGGTTGAGATGGTCCATCTATCATATGCCGCAGACAGTGTAGTCGATCTTAGGCTCAACTCGAACGATTTTTAAACTAAAACAACGCAGAATTTGGATTCTAATCTAAACTACGGACTTATGGAGAGTATACAGTTTAGCTGTTTAGGATATGATATTTCAGATTGATTGCACTTTTGAAGTACAAATATTTTGAAGTAATACTACATATGATAAGCCTCACGAGTCGGGAATTGTGGTCCAAAACCTAGGTAGCACCAAAACGGACACGACACGACACGGACACGACACGACACGGACACAGGACACGACATCCCATGAAATTTAGGACACGGGACACGGTATTTAAATATAATAAAATATGTATTTTATGGTTATAAATAACGTATAATTTTTTTTTATCGTGTATTTGAAACAAAAACTGAACAAGTAAAGGTACAATTCGACATTTACTATAAGTAATTCTCATTTTCCACCCAAACTCATCTTCTAATCGATCTTTTTTAAAATTTTATTCATCGTCTAAACTATTATATGTTTTGCCATGTTTCCAACGAGTGTCGGGTGTCCGAGTGTCGGACACGGGACGGCTAATTAAGAAAGGTGTCCGTGCTACCTAGTCCAAAACTACAGTCGTTGGAATCCTACATTCACAAAATGTTACTGTACTCTCTTATATCAGCATAATCTACTGTAATAAGTCTGTAATTAGGAGATTTCACAATGGTAAATTAACCATAAATCATGGGTATTTCACGCAATCAGTTGGTCTTCTCGTATCCATCCCCATGCTAACAAATATAAGCGGGAGATGCACACAAAATCAAGAACGTAATTATTTAAGCGGGTGTCTATATTAAAAGGAAAGCCGACAAATATAGTTAAAATGTTTGTACCTTGTGTCAAAAGCGGGGTCTCACAGATCAGGACAAATTCCGTTCACGCATATATCTTTCTATCTTCTCCACGTCTTCTGGAACATCGACACCATGAGCTTCATGCTCAACCTTAATAACCTGCAATATTAAGATGATAAAGACTAATGTCTGTAATTATGCGCTTTACCAATTTCTTATAGAGGTCGATTGAGGCAAGAATGTAAACCACCCGAGAAAGATCTAAAGATAACAGGAAATTCAGGGCAAATGTATACCCTCATTTTGTAGCCATTTTCAAGAACCTTCAGTTGTTCGAGATCTTCTTCTAGTTGCAATGGAGTAGGCGTGAGGTCTGAATATATTTTAAGGAACTCTGCATCATAGCTCTGTTCATGGACGACCAATAAGGCGTCATTGACAATAATAGGGAAAAGCCAACGAACAACAATATGATTCCGTCATTGCATTTATCTTTTACCTGAATTCCTAGATGGAGCAAATACGGGAAATCTGAATTGACCTTCCCGGACCTACATGAAGAAGATAGATAATTAGAATCGTGATAAAAGAAATTGATGTACAAAGAAAGGAGTAGGGTTTAAAAAGGACACAAACTTGTTGAACGGGATGAGTCCCCTAGAGAAGTAGATTGCATAACCAAGATTATCGACCACACATTTCACGCGATTTGGATCAAATGCATCCTCTGGCTTCAACGATGTTACCGCTGTGCTGAAGACAGCATCAGGAGAGCACTACAAGAATGGGATACTTTTAGATGACTGTACTGATAGTCTTCGTGCATGATAGAAATTAAATGGCCACAATGATTCCAAAGTGCTTATTTACAATACAGCACGGCCAAGATTTAAATATTCTATAATGTAATGCGAAAAAAATTTGAATGCAATGTGACCAAGATTTTCGCGCAATTACATCTAGGGCAGAAGTAATAAACGAACCTGTAATGCTTTAACAATCCCATCAATTATCTCTGGTTCAATCAAAGGCTCGTCTCCTTGGATATTGACAACAATGTCATACTTCTTGCCAAGCTTCTCAAGTGCTTCACTGCAACGCTCAGCTCCTACAACAATTAGCAGACCATTTTAAAAATTGTCCCCATGAAAAACATATTTCATCAGTCAACAAGAATTATACGAGTAACCCAAAAAAATCGTACCATTTCGACAAGATTCTGAAGTCATAATCACGTCCGCACCAAACCCACGACAACAGTTTGCGATTTTATCGTCATCTGTTGCTACAACTGTAGGAAGAAGAAATCAATCAAATTAGTAATACAGATCAGGACTCTCGTCCACCATTGACATCTTAGAACTTCCTAGATCACTTCCGCCTAATTTTAATTTTAATTTTTTACAGCAGTTTGAAATAACTCCAACGCCTACAAGTACCGTCACAAAAATGTCCCCAAACTAAAAATGAGCAACAAGACCCGAGTAAAAATGAGTATCCAAGGGTCCAGGTTCAAGAACTTACCAACTTGATCCAACATAGATGCCAACTTCGCTCTTTCCCATGTACGCTGAGGATGGAAACAGCAAACAAAGAGAAAATAAAATAGTTAAAAGCTTATTCTCTTGATTAAACATCTACCTACAAGGTCTCGGGTACTTTATAAAAGGGCGACTAACTTCCTTATAAACGCTTCCCAGGCACATACAACACTAATCAGATGAGTACTCGAGCATATACCAACTCTCTCATACCCAAAGATTATTACTCAGACACGCCGACGCGTGTCGGTGTCCGACACGTGTCGGCGTGTCGGACACAGCTATTTTGGGTGAAAATTCCTATTTCGTGGTCTAAATTGAAGTGTAGAAGTGTCGTGTCGTGTCAGATACCGACACGTGTCTGACACGCGACACGGCAGTTAAGCGAAGTGTCGGAGTAACATTGATATATCAGTACAAAATATCCTATTTCCAACCTAAACCGTCCGGTTCACCCAAACCAACAAATCTTCCGAGTGGTGCGCTGTTTGCTAACCTAAAACACCAAATATCAAATCCTTCTAGCAAATATACTAGGTGACAAATGGGTTTTGAGTTTGTAAAGTGGCCAGGCCAAGCAATTTAACCAGTGACCTGAGATAATTTCTTTGCATTCAGTCTTCTGATTCCATAATGTCGCAATTGCGATACAGGCATACAGCGATAATTTCTACTCCCTCTATTTTTTTATTTTCTTCCTCTTCTTAAAAATTTCCGTCATATATCTAAAACAGTCCGTAGAATATCAAAACTGTGTCAAACATCTAAACCTTCAGTTTATAACCTAGATCATATGCTGATTTCATACTTACTAACAACCTACTATTATAAGAATTATTATAACAATTAATACCCCAAGACAACAATTAGTCCGTCAGCTTCATGCTTACTAACAACCCATTATAAAAAATCACAACAACTAACACCGCAACATAAATCTTTAGTTTAACCCCAGATCATAAGTTGACTACACACCTACCAACAACCCATTACAAGAATTACGACTATTAACACCTCAGAGAAACAATCGAGTAAGAATTACAACAATCAACACCCCAATATAAATCTTTAGCTCAAACGTCCGGATCATAAGCTGATTTCACACTTACTAACAACCCATCATACGAATTACAACAATTAACATCCCAAAATAACAATTACTCATGAGCTGATTTCATGCTTACTTATCGAAACATGGGATCATAAACTGATTTCATACTTACTAACATAACATAATAAGAATTACAACAATTAACATCCCAAAGTAACAATTAATCCTGAATTGATCTCATACCTAATAATCTTTAGTTTAAACCCGAATCATAAACTCAGTTCATACTAACTAACAACCCAACACAAGAACTACAACAATCAACACCCCAAAATAACAATTAATCATGAGCTGATTTCACACCTATTACGAACCCATTAATCACAACAAACAAATGATCTGGCATTCCTGAATCATATTACAATTCAAAAAAAAAACGCGAAAGATTGGATCTTTCAGCAACAAAAGGAAGAAAACTTCGATCATAAGCTAATGCCACACTTACTAACAACCTATTAAACACAAAATCACAACAAATAAGTGATCTGGGCATTCTCAAATCATATTACAATTCAAAAAACCGCGAAAGATTGGATCTTCATCTTCCAGTAACAAAAGGGAGAAAACTTCAATCACAAGCTAATTTCACACTTCCTAACAACCTATTAAACACAAAATCACAACAAATAAGTGATCTGGGCATTCCCAAATCATATTACAATTCAAAAAAAACGCGAAAAATTGGATTTTCCAGTAACAAAAGGAAGAAATCTTCAATCATAAGCTAATTTCACACTTACTAACAACCCATTTATACACAAAATCACAACAAATAAGTGATCTGGGCATTCTCAAATCATATTACAATTCAAAAAAACCGCGAAAAGATTTGGATCTTCCAGTAACAAAGGGAGAAAACTTCAATCCCAAGCTAATTTCACACTTCCTAAAAACCCATTATACACAAAATCACAACAAATAAGTGATCTGGGCATTCCCAAATCATATTACAATTAAAAAAACACGAAAAATTGGATCTTCCAGTAACAAAAGGGAGAAAACTTCAATCCCAAGCTAATTTCACACTTCCTAACAGCCTATTAAACACAAAATCACAACGATTAACATCCCAACACAACAAACAATTAATTTGAGCATTCCCAAATAATAATTACAAATGCTGAAAAGATTGAATCTTCGAACAAAAGTACGAAAAACTCGATCGTAAGCTGATATCACCCACCAATTAACACCCCCAATTCAACAAACAACTAATCTAGGGCATTCCCAAATAATAATCAAAATTCAAAACAATGCGCAATTGGAACTTTGAGTAAGAGAAGAAGGAATACCTGGATCATAGGCTTGCCTAAGATATCAACCAGAGGTTTTCCCTCAAAGCGAGTCGAGGCGTAACGGGCCGGTATAATTCCGACGACGCGCGATCGGAATTTCGAAGATCGAAGACGGAAGAACAATGCGTGTGCACCAATCGCTGTCGCGGTTGCCGCTCCCATTAGTAATCCATATGTTACCCATGATTTCATTGACATTTGATTCTCCATTGTTGTGTGCTAACCAACTGCTAAACACTTCACTCACTTCAAATGTTGATCAAGTGAAAATATACGACTTTTTTTTTCTGTCCGACGTATAGTCGTATACTACATTTTTTGATTGGGCAATAAGAGACCGTGTTATTGTATTAAGTTAAGACGATATTTAAAAGTCACGATAACCGTGTTAAAATGAACCGAATTGTTAAAATCTTACTTAAATTAAACCGTCTTAAACAAGGTTTATTAATGTGTGAACTATTATTAATATTAGTTTAAACATGTGTAGAAAATGCATATTGTAATAATTAGATATTTAGTGGAGTACATAACAATCTACTAGTATTGACTTTGTTCTTTCTGACTTAATATATTTTATTTACGTTTAATCAATTATATTCAATTAATCTCTTTACAAAATTAACTTTTAATTCAACTAAATTCACCACAACTCAGTTTTACTCGATGTAATTCAATTAAACTCTACTCTAATTAATTCAATTCAGCTCGTTTCAACCGAAAAGAACAGAACCTTAGGCTATTATCTCAACAAGATGGTGAGTTGGTGACCAAGAGTCATAACCGCTCACAATCTCACGGCTCTAAAAGCTCATGCGACTAAATTTTAGTCTGTCATTACTATTTTTTTCGTTTCGGTCACTTGTTTCTATCCCTATGAATCCATGATCGATAAGATGGCAATCAAGTCACTCGGTTGTTTATGGGTTGAGATATATTGGGTTCGGGTTATGTCGGGCCGGTTCGATTTTATGTCGGGTCATCTTCGGGTCACGGGTGGCAAGTCGGGGTCAGGTCAATGCCGGGTCAGTATCTTATATATTTAGTGTTAGATGATAATTTTATATTTAAATAATGGGTATGTATATTAATTGTAGTTGATTATCGGGTCATCCATCGGGTTGAGAAAATATCAGGTCACGGGACGGGTCGAATTAGTTCGGGTTGGAAAAATTAAGGTTGTTATCGATTTTCGAGTCGGTTCTGTTCAAGTCGTCTCAGTTCATCCAATTTTCGGGTTGGGGTGGATCGGGTTTCGGCGGGCTGGGTCGGGTTCCTCCGATTAGGTCTGTCTTTGCTAGCTCTATGTTGACCACGTGAAAATGTGGGAATGTATTTTCTGTCCACCTTATAGTACTCGGATTTAAGATCCGTTTTAACTTAAAACACGTTATTTAAGAGTCAATAAAATCATTAAAATGAACGGTTTCGTGAAGGGAATTTCCAATCAATTAAAATCTAAATGTCACATACATTTTACAGCTAAATTCAGATGTTTGTTAACATACTACAATTACAATTTTACAATAAAGCTGACAAATACCATAGTCCTAAAATCCTAATGTGCACTACTTGTACTAGCTTCAAATTCTCTCAGGCCCATTTGAATTTCTTGGAGTCTTTGCAAAACTTCCCTCGTTGACGGTCTCATCCCGGAATCTTCTTGTAGACATCGGACACCAACCTCGACTACTAAATCGATTGACGTCTTGATAGTTGGGTCGACGTCATATCGGAGAAATGAGTCTACTAACTCACTCATCTCTCCCTTCTGTATTCGGTCGAGCGCCATGGCAGTTAAGTTTACATCTTCCGGTCTTCTTCTATTGTCCACGGCTTCCTTTCCCGATATCAGCTCCATTAGAACAACCCCAAAGCTGTAAACATCACTCTTTTCGGACAACCGAGAAGTCCGAAAATACTGTGGATCCAAGTAGCCGGGGGTACCTTGTGGAAAGGTCGAGACATGGCTGACGTCTTGAGGAAACAGCCTAGCTAATCCGAAATCCGCCACCTTTGCTTGCAAGTTGTTATCCAAGAGGATGTTCGCGGTTTTCACGTCTCGGTGAACAACATCGTTTTGATGGAGGAAAGTTAGGCCTTCCGCGATTTCAACCGCGATTTTTAACCGTATAGGCCAGGGAAGTTTCGTCGTTCGAGTAAACCGAGAATGCCTCCCGTGTAAATGATCCTCAAGTGTTCCGTTTGAGATGTACTCATACACTAAGAGTATTTCCTTACTCATCCTAGATGTACATCCAAACAGAACTAGGAGATTCTTGTGCCGTAACCGGGCCAAGATGTTAACCTCATTCTCGAAATGCCCCATACGCCTCACGTTATATTGGGAAAATCGCTTCACCGCAACTTCTTGACCGTCCGAGAGTTTACCTAAAACCAAAACCACAAAACACGAAAAAATCAGAAATGAATATAATATGGATGTCAAAAAAAGGGGCTATGTAAGGGAAAGCTTGAAGCAACTTCATCAGCAGCATTACAGTGATATTTCCAGAAGAGTTCAGTTGGCTAAAGAGCAGTTAACTAAATGTCAGCATGAAGTTGTTCAATAAAGAGCTAAAGTTACTGATATTCTCAATACTGATAGTTCTACCAGTTATTTCTATGCTAAAATTACCCTCTATCTTCTTATATTTTTGTCCATTAATCAGTTTACTGGACGAGTGTCACCGCACTTGGGTAACTTAGCAAGTCTTCAGATACTACTAGAACTGTCTCATAACTACCTCATCGGGGGGATCCCGGGTGAGGTAGGACAGGTCTGTGGGATTCTGCTAGAGCTCCATTTGGCTTATAATAACTTGACGGGTCCGGTTCCTGACACGTTGTCGGCCTGTAAATGGGTGCAGACCCTGGATTTGTCTCACAATAATCTGTCTGGTGTACTGACTGGACAGATGTTTCAGGGTTTGGAGTCACTGCAGGTTCTGGCTATGAGCAACAACGCGATTTCAGGCCCGCTTCAGAGCAATAGACTTTAGCTCTAATAGTTGGTCGGGAGTGTTACCGCCAAATCTTTGTTCTGGAGCTTCGTCTTTGGAGGAGCTCCGGCTTCCTGATAATGTCATTTCAGGCAGGATTCCGCCTGAGTTGTTCAGTTGCCCAAATTTGAGGACAATTGATTTCAGTCTGAATTATCTGAATGGGTCTATACCAGGGGAGATTGGTAAGTTAGGGAAACTTGAGCAGTTTTTTGCATGGTATAATGGGTTAGAAGGAGAAATCCCAGCAGAGATAGGGAAATGCAATAAACTGAAGGATCTTATACTGAATAATAACCGTCTTCAAGGCGAGATTCCTAAGGAGCTGTTTAATGTTAGTAACTTGGAGTGGATTTCATTCACTACTAACAGGAGATATTCCGAAAGAGTTTGGGCTGCTGCAAAGGCTTGCTGTTTTGCGATTGATAGACGACTAACATTTTATCTGAACCCAATGCAGCAAATGCGATTGAAAGACTATTAACATTTTATCTGAACCCAATGCAGCAAATGCCATTGGAAGACTATTAACATTTTATCTGAAGCAAGCAATTGAAAGACGATAACATTTTATCTGAACCCAATGCAGCAAATGCCCTTGAAAGACTAACATTTTATCTGAAATTCTGAACCCAATGCAGCAAATGCGATTGAAAGACTAATAGTAACATTCTATCTGAACCCAATGCAGCAAAAGCGATTGAAACACAATAACAATTCATCTGAACCCAATGCAGAAAATGCGATTGAAAGACAATAACATTAGCGAAATAGAACAGAATAGAAACCTTAGCATGGCGATGAAGAGGAGTAGCAGCCATCAAACAGATAATAGTAGAACAATTAGGATTAGCAATCAAAGCACCTTTACTGGTGAAATACCCACAGAACTGGCTAGCTGCAGAACCTTAGTTTGGCTTGATTTGAACACCAATAATCTCACTGGTGAAGTCCCGCCTCGGCTAGGTAGGCAACAAGGTAATCCTAAGTTATTTGGGATTTTATCTGGAAATTACCTGATTTTTGTCGCGAGATTAAGGCTGCTATTTCTCACGGGACAACCACGTTACTTTCTTATGCAGGCAGACTCCAATTGCTTAACTCGGTTATCTTTGGATTGGAAAATTATTGGTGTTGTATTAGTCTTCTTCCTAAAGTTATTCTGAAAATTCTAAGGAAATATTGCAGAGAAGCATTCTGACTACTCGTGACAGTATTTTACAAATGACTGGGGATGTATGAATTCTTTCGTCCTAAAGCTGCAAAAGTCCATTGGTCGAAAGCAATATGGAATTTCAATGTTGCTCCTAAACACAGCTTCATTAGCTATTCAGAAAAAAATGCCTACCATTGAAAATTTTCAGAGTAGAGGGTTCATTATGGTGAATAGATGTTCGGACGATTGGGTTTACAGCTGAACACATATAACTTAAATTATAGTTTATCAGTTTATGGATCGGATCATACCATAATAGACGGTTCCACAAGCACCATCCCCCAACACACGGTACTCATCAAAATTATCGGTGGCCTTCTCGAGATCGGTGTAGTTGAATAGTTTGATACCCAATGTGCTCGCCTCTTCAAGTATGGAATTTGGAGATGGCCGAGGCGGTGCCAATGGGCCTAGCTGTTGAAGGGACTGAGATGAAGCGTCGGTTGAGTGCTCAGAAAACTGTCTGTTCCTCAGGAAAAACACGATCCAAACCATCAAACCACCCACTGCCACTCCTCCTCCAACAGATAGTCCTATTATCAACCCGAGTCTCGATTGCTTGTTGGATTTGTTTTCTCCAGCTGCAGTAAAAAAATTGGAGTTTCTGTTATTTTTAATGATTCAAAGCATGTAAATTGTGAACTAATTGGATTGAAAAACAGAAAAGACACCAACTGATTGAGTTGAAAAACAGATAAGTTTGTGTTATTTCAAGCAATTATAACTCTGGTACAAGATAGCTAAAAGCAAGACGAGAAAACTCGCCTAAAGACTCGACTCTACCATTCAGACTCTACCTACTGCTGTTATTTTCGCTGCAACGCCATAGATAGCTAAGATTCTATAGAAAACTTCGGGTACCACTTAAACGACGGATATGGCAACGACAGACAGAAAAGAAAAGAGACAGAAGAGGCCCCTTTACCACATGAAAATGCAGAAAGAGCCTCTCCTGCTATTCCAGTATACTATCGGGTTCATACCATTAGCATTCAACATTATGACACAGTTGGGTTCATAGCATCAATAGTTGGAATTTGAGACTCCAATCCCGTTAACCTAAAGGACCTTCCCACTTTTTAGTGGAGTTTAACCACATCTAAATCGTTGTACTCTTCTTACAGAGGTTCTCGCAGAAAGAAGACTTCAACAGGCACCAAAATTGTAAAATTGTCAAACAATGATCAACAGAAAACTCTAAATAGTCATGGACAATAAAACTGTCAAAGGATATACCTTGGGTGGGTGGGATGGCGGTTGAAATCGTTTTGCACTTGCTATCTTCAACTCCGTATGGGCATAAACAAACAGTTTTGTTTCGGCTGTTATCGTACCCACAACTCCCATTCGAGGGTGCCCCTTCGCAAGTCTGACAAAACTCAAAATCATCCTCGTGATTTTGCAGGGTATAATTCAATTGAAACCCGTCTTGAAACACCCTCTTCAACCCGATTTCAGGGTCCATCTCAGTTGGAACCACAACACCCAAATTACAATCATAGTCAAGCGGATTGACTATGCCTTTCACGTAATACCCCATTGTTGCAGTACCATTTATCCTACAGCTAAACTGACCCAAAACTCGAGTCAGTAGCGGTAAACAACCATACAAAACAGTCGAGTTTTGTGTTGTCGGGAGGTACTGAAACTGATTCCAGTTAAGACTAGTGTTGAAAAACGTCTTCAAGCAAACCCCTTCAGTGTAATAATCCTTTCTCGCCACTCTTATCACCCTATCAACCTCATTGATGTTCAATAACACATATTCCAAACCCTCAATCGTGAGAGTCGGAGTAAGACCGTCCGCACAACTAATCCTAAGATGAGGGTACCCGCACTCTTTCGGTCTCCATTTTCCGCCCCAAAACGGAAAACCGACCGGTACAAAACTACCACATGTAACTAGCCGGTTACAACTTTCGTACCAAGTTTGGGTACCATAACTAACTCGGAATAAGAACAAAAAAAGAACCAGAATAACAATTATAAACTTCATGATGTTAAGAACAAGGGAAGGGAGAAGGAGAAGAAGAAGAAAAAGAAGAAGAGGAAGAAGAAGTATACGAGTTTAATGTAAGTTTGTTTAATGTGCGACTGGAAGAATAAGTGCTGCATACCATTTTTGTTTTCGTTTTTTTCCTAAAATAGTAAGTAAAATTGAACGTAGGCACGTAGCAATTAGCATGGGTTAATGTAAAGTTTGGAAATTTTATTAGCATAACAAAGTTTAAATTTTAAAATGTGAAAATACTAATATTTAATAAAAAATGATTTGACATGCATATATATATTTGTAAATAATAAAACGTTCTCTTAGAAAAATATACGAGTACTTTAAGAGTTGTGAATAGTTTTAGTTGGGTTTTTAAGACTTTAAGGTCTAAATTAACTTTGTTTGTAAGAGTCATCATCCATTTAAAATTATTCTTTTTTGGATGAAAAAAAGAGGTACAAGGTGAGTACATAGCTTTTTGGGCAACACTCATTCCTTGGATTCTATCTGTGCTGAAATTAGCTACCTGATAAATGTGTCGAATTAAATATTATCCATATTAAAATAGGCGCTTACAATTCTAGATAAGACTATAGGCTTGTAAAATAAGTTATTATAATAAGATACGAAAATGAGAGTAAGAAATATTGCACTTTTATCATATGATTCACTATACAACAATTACAAAGTACTTTGGTTAAAAAAAATTAGCTACGAATTGATTGAATATTAACCTTGTCACCGTAACAACACAAATTATACTATGAAACTGTTGTAGGATATATCTACATAAAAAAGTTATCATTTTACGATAAAAATTAACCAGTTTTAAAATTATGATATATACAAGTTGATCACTTTTAAAATAGTAATTAGTATTCTTCATCATTATTTAATAATTTTCATAATTAATTTTCCCAAAATTGTAACTAGTCAGGGTTTTTCAATTTTTTCCAAATTGAAACCCAAAAATTCGATTCAATCAATTGAAAAACAAAAAATTGTAGATAATATCAGATTTGCCTTAACACTACCAACAAGGCAACAACAACAAATTAAACATAAATTTAAGAGAAGATCAAATGTACGACTTGGGTAAAATTTGGCGGAAATGTTAGAGGAAAATGAAAGAGTGTTTGTGAATTGTGAGTTAATGAAAATGGTAAATGAAAAAAATCTGGCTAAGTAATGTAATAGGCAACTCTATCCTTCACTTTTTGACAAAATTGACCGGAAATGTGATTGTGGTGCAATTTTTTTAAAAATAAAAGTAATATATGGGTGTAATTTTTTTTAAAAAAATTATAAAGTTGTAACTTATTAAATGAAAAAATTTGTGGCCTAAATTAAACCCCAACATAGCCTAAAAAAGAATGTCGTGTTTTTATTTTTATTAGATTTTTAATTAAATTATATAAATCTATATACATCTCAGATGAAATAATATAAATCAATGTTTAGGAGTAATTTATGTCCAAATTTGTATCGAATTTAAGAAAGTTAGATCGAATACGAGTTATACTTAAAAGTTACTTCCTCCATTCCAATCATTTCTATACATTTGCTTTATTCACGTTTGCCAATACCCATTTTCTTTTGTTAATATCTTTAGTTACATATCGATAAAAATTATAAAACTTTGATATTTACCATGTACTCGGTAAGACAATTTAAACAAGATCTCACATGACTGTCTTTTATGTTCTATATTAGAAGTTGTGTTGAAGATTCACTCGACTTATGAATAGTGTCCAAAAAGTGAAATGTATAGAATTGATTGGAATGGAGGAAGTACTATATATTTAAGGCGGATAATATAGTTTTTGTTACTCAATTTAAAAGTAACCTTAAAGCCGTTGGCATGCTCAACACAAGGCGCAAAATTTCAGATTTGTATCACTTAAAGTTTTACCCAAAAAGATCCAGCCAATTCCAAATTATTTTACTTTTCATCAGACGATTAATACATTTTGTGGATTTTATAGTTATCATGGGACTGCATAATAGGTCTTTAAGCCACATGGGGTCTTATTCAATTGCACATCTTGGACATCTTTAATGTCGTGTCTAACCATTTAGGTAGAAGTCGTTTTTTAAAAGAATATGAGATAGCGACAGCCGGTGATATTGAATCTTGACGCCACCGAGAAAATAATCGTAAAATACTTTGAAAGCTTCATTTCCCACTGTTGGGAATTGTATTGTGTTAATTATTATTTGTTGTTGCTTCTCATTAATCTTATAGGCTATTTATACATAATATGGGCCGGAATTACTTTACTAATTAAGCCGGCCCTAATACCCCCCCTCAAACTGGAGCATGAAGATCAAGAATGCCCAGTTTGCGAAGGAGAAACATAAACTGAGACGAAGCTAAAGCTTTAGTAAAAATATCCGCTAATTGATGTTGGGTGGAAACATGGATGGGCTTCACAATGTTGGCAGTAATGGCGTCACGAATGAAATGACAATCGATCTCAATGTGCTTGGTGCGTTCATGAAACACCGGATTTTGAGCCAGCTGGATGGCGGACTGACTGTCGGAGTGCACCGGCATAGGAGAAGGCAAATCAATACCGAGACTGGTGAAAAGACCGCGGAGCCACTTTAATTCACATAAAATAGAGGTCATGGCTCGGTACTCGGCTTCGGCGGAGGAAAGCGAGACCGTCCGTTGTTGTTTTGTCTTCCAAGAAATGGGAGAATGACCGAGGAAAATTACCCAGCCGGTCACGGATTTTCGTGTAGTGAGACATCCGCCCCAATCCGAGTCACACCACCCCGAGATTCCGAGTGTGCTATCGGTCCGAAGCAAAATTCCTTGACCCGGGCAACTTTTGAGATAACGAACAACACGAAGAGCGGCCTCCAAATGTTCCGTGCGAGGTTGGCTCAAAAACCGAGACAAGACATGAACAGAATATGAAAGGTCCGGGCGTGTAACGGCAAGGTACACCAAACGCCCAACAAGCCGTCGATATGACTCGACATCAATCAAGAAGTCCCCCGTAGCAGCCCCAAGAGAATGATTCTGCTCAAGAGGAGTGGGAGCTGGTTTAGCACCAAGGAGACCCGTCTCGGAAATAATGTCAAGAGCGTATTTCCTTTGATTTAAAAAAATACCCTCCGAACTGCGCGCTACCTCAATGCCGAGAAAATATTTCAACACACCCAAGTCTTTCATGTGAAAGCACTTTCCGAGGTAAGATTTAAAAGTTGAGATAGCAAGTGAGTTATTACCCGCAATAACGAGGTCATCAACATAGACCAAAACATGAATACATACCTCCTCGCGAGAATAGCTAAAGAGAGAGTAATCAGAATAAGACTGAGTGAAGCCATACGTGCGCAAAGCAGCGGCCAACTTGGCGAACCAGCAACGGGGAGCCTGTTTAAGCCCATAAAGAGATTTCTTGAGACGACAGACTTTACCCTCACGACCCTGTCCAAAACCCGGGGGTAGCTTCATGTAAACTTCCTCAGCAAGGTCACCGTGCAAGAATGCGTTGTGAACATCCATTTGATGGAGTTCCCAATGTTTAATAGCGGCAACTGCTAAAAGAGAACGAACAGTAACCATCTTAATGACAGGAGCGAAAGTCTCACCATAATCAATACCTTCGACCTGATGATTGCCAAGAATAACCAGACGAGCTTTATAGCGCTCAATACTACCATCGGAATGATATTTAATTTTGTAGACCCAGCGACAACCAAGAGCCTTTTTGCCAGACGGAAGATCAGAAATTTCCCAAGTGGCATTATTCTCGAGAGCAGTGATCTCGTCTTTCATAGCCTTACACCAATCCGGGCTAGCAAAAGCAGCTCGAAAATTAGGGGGCTCAACACCCGAAGTAATAGCTGCAATAAAAGCTTGATGACGTAATGAGAATCTTTTACAAGATAAGTAGTGAGCGAGAGCATAAGGCGTACCTGAGGAACGAGGGGAGTCGGGAGAGGAGTCGGACTCGGAGGACGTATCAGCGGTGGTTCCAACAACATAACCCCGAAGCCGAGAAGAAGGAATCTTGGGTCGTTTGCCTCGGCCCATATTAGAAGCAGGCTGATTGAGAGACAGATCAGACCCGATTTCATGAGAGGCCATATTAGGCCCAGTTGCAGGGATTTCCAAATTAGGCCCAGGAGCATGGTTTTCCAAATTAGGCCCATGTGCAGGGGGTTCCAAATCAGACCCAGCTTCAGGGATTTCCAAATCAGGCCCATGTGCAGGGATTTCCAAAGCAGGCCCATGTGCAGGGATTTGTGACCCATGTTCAGGAGAGACCAAATCAGGTCCATTTTCAGAATTAGTCGTGAGAGAGGGGACGGGTTCAGAAGCGGGATCATTAAGGGGATTGGAAGACGGGGTGTCCGGAAAATAAGGAAAGCTATGCTCGTAGAAATACACATCACGACTTACAAATATTTCACGAGTAGCCAAGTCAAGAACTTTCCAACCCTTTTTATTGTGAGGATACCCAATGAATAAGCATTTTCGGCTTCGTTTAGCGAACTTATCACCCTTCGTATGTAAATTATGAGCAAAACACAAGCAACCGAAAGTCCGAATATGGGTATATAGCGGAGCGGAACCAAACAGTTGCTCGTATGGGGTTTTATTTTGTAAGAGAGCAGAAGGCGTACGATTAATCAAATAAGCCGCAGTCAAAATACATTCTCCCCAAAAAAAAATAGGTAAAGAGGCTTGAAACATTAAAGCTCTAGCAACATTCAAAATATGACGATGTTTCCGCTCAACCCGCCCATTTTGCTGAGGTGTATCAACACACGACGTACGAAATAAAATCCCATTGGCCCGGAAAAAATCAGCAATATGAAAGAATTCTGTCCCATTATCCGATTGCACATGTTTTACTACGGCCGAAAATTGAGTTCGAATCATTGCAAAGAAGTTTAAAAAAATGTCTGTGACCTCTTTTTTATTGACAAGCAAATAGACCCAAACAGTTCTTGAATAGTCGTCGACGATGGTTAAAAAATACTTTGCACCACACGAAGACGGAGATCGATAGGGACCCCATAAATCACAATGTATTAATTCAAAAATGGCAGAGGCCTTATTATCATTCGTATCAAAACTGCTACGACTATGCTTTGCTTCATGGCAAACATCACAGATAATGTCTGAATTGGAACGAAAGTTACTAACACAAGGCAAAAATTTAACAACTTTATGTGAAGGATGACCAAGCCGGCGATGCCATAAATCAAGAGAATCAACGCTAACCCGATGTATTGTTGGTTTAACCACCGCGCGCAGCAGATACAGTCCGTCCCGTTGTTCACCGACTCCAATCCTCGTCCTCAAAGAACGGTCCTGAATATGACAAGACGAGTTAGTAAAACTAACAACGCAATCCGTCGCAGCGACAATTTGAGAAACAGACAAAAGATTACAAGTAAGGCTAGGGACAAATAAAACATCATGTAAAACAAGTAATTCATTAAGCCGAACCGTTCCGGCTAAATTAGCCGAGACATGCTGTCCGTTAGGTAACGTAACCGGAAATGGTGGAATAGGGTGTGGGTCAGCCAACCACGTTTCATCCCCGGTTACATGATGTGAAGCTCCGGTGTCAATAATCCAATGAGGAGACATACCACTCAGACGATCCTGAGATGAAGATGGAACCGAACCCGAGCCGCCAAGAAAATTAACTCGAGCAGAAGAAGTACGAGAAGCATAGCGCTCACGCCGGGATTTTACTTCTTCAACCGTTCGGGGACGGTCACCCCACCATTCCGGAAATTTTTGTGACTTAACATAACAATTTTGCACTTCATGTCCAGTACCAGTGCAATGAGTACATTTTAATTTCTGTTTTTCGTGTCGTTCGGCATCACGCAAGGCGCGCCAATCAGGCGCACTAGAGGAAGATGAAGGCGGAACAGAGGGAGCCCGGACAGCGAACGCCATTACATCCATGGGTTCGGCTGTTACAGAGGAACCGAGAAGAAGCCGTTCCTCTTGTAAGACCGCATGATAAACACGGGTCAGAGACGGCAACGGATCAAGAGATAATTGATGGTTGCGAATAGTGCCATAGAGGGATTTATCTAAACCCATAAGAAATTGATGGAGGCGCTCCGTATCTTGGCGTGCTAAGGCAGCCTTAGTAACGCCACAGGGACATCCGACAGTCGTACACGAAAAAGGAGGTTCCTGCGAAGCCAAGGCATCCCATAACGATTTTAAATGGCCATAGTACGTAGTGACAGACATACCTTTAGATTGACGACATTCATGAAGCTGTGTTTTTAAATGGTGAATTTTTGCTCCATCAACCACCGCATATTGGGCAGCCAATTCGGACCAAAGAACACGGGCATCTTCAGTGTCGGACACGCTGTCCAAAATTGACGGATCAATCGAATTAAGGATCCATTGGACCACAGTGCAATGAACGACTTCCCATTGCCCTAATAAAAATTCAGTAGTGGGTTTAGAAATTGACCCATCACAAAAACCGAATTTGCGCCTTGATTTCAAAGACCGACGCATTGAGCGACTCCATTCGTCATAATTGTCGCCTCGGAGTTTGAGATGAGTAATGGAATGTCCCGGTCCCTCCTGATTAGCAAGAGAAAAAGGAGAAAGAGGATCGATTTTGTGTTCGGTGGAGGTCTCCTGGTCTCCTGCCATGGTGAGTGAAGCAAGGAAGAAGACAGGAAAAAAAAAAAACGTTAAACGGCAGAGGAAAGTTGAGAGCCTGACTCTTCTGATACCATGTTGGGAATTGTATTGTGTTAATTATTATTTGTTGTTGCTTCTCATTAATCTTATAGGCTATTTATACATAATATGGGCCGGAATTACTTTACTAATTAAGCCGGCCCTAATACCCACCTTGAAATTGTGAGTTTAAAACAAATTTTAACTAAAGGTAAATTTGGGAATTAACTAATACAATTAATAACGTATCAAAAATCTGAAATGTTAAGAACAAATTTGACAGTTTCATGCTTTCATGGATGTCATTGCTTGTTCCTAAAGCGGGCAAACGTTGACTCAAACCGTTGAACCCGATCCGACATACCCGAAACAATCCGAGAATGGGTGAACCGAAATCGAACTGACACCATAATCGATAACAGTCCTATTTTGTCCAACCCGACCCGACCCGACCAATGTATCGATATTTTCTCAACCCGATAATGAACTGGCTTAATAATGGCTTAAATGACACCAAATTAACACCATCTTACTTATTTTCCATTAAACTTCAATTAATATATTTGCCCGTTATTTAAACATAAAGTTAGAATAATAGAATCTAAATTAAATATATAAGATAAAATATTTGCTAATAACATAACCCGACCCGACAGTGACGACCTGCCAATAACCCGGCCCGAATTGTCATCATTGATGACCCGACCCGAAGATGAACCGACATGAACCGAACTAATGCGAACCCTTCACTGGCCCGACATAACCCGAACTCGTTATGACCCGACTCTCTTTGACCGACCTATAAACGACCTGGGTGACCCGATTGCCACCTTGTTGCTCCTTAAGAAATATCAACATTGACAAAAATTTATCAGTTCCATGATTCGAAAGTATAAATAAAATCCAAATTGTAGAAAAAAGAAGATTAATGTAAGGACGATAGAAGTGCTTTTTCGTTTCTATTTGCACAACTTTGTCATATACAAGAAGGTACTCGTTAATCGTTATAAGCAAGCTCCTCTAATTGTATTCGAATCGATTACCGTTTAAGGTGGTCTGACAACCAAACAATGACGGAAAAAAAATGAAATTATAATTTCTGGTAATAGGCAAGCGAATTCATCTTCTTTTTTATAAAACAAGACCTGGCAAACAGATCGGGTCGTGTCAAGTTCGTGTTCGTGTCACATGTAAACGGGTCACAAAACCTCTAACCCAAACCCGACCCAATTAAATTTCGTGTTGTGTTCGGGTCGACCCACTTAGATAAATGGGTCATCAAACCTCAACCCTAACCCATTAATTTCGTGTCGGGTTCGTGTCGTGTTTTCGTGTCATGTTCATATTTGGAAAGTTTAAGTGTATTTATGTGGGAGGATAAAAAAAAAAATTAGGATTAATTTAGTAAACAGCTCATTCATATCGGGTTCGTGTTTAAAGAGCTCAACACAAACCCGACCCAATTAAATATCGTTTCGTGTTCGTGTCGAACCACTTACATAAATGAGTCATTAAGCCTCAACCCAAACCCGCTAATTTCGTGTCGAGTTCGTGTCGTGTTTTCATGTCGTGTCATTATTTGCCAGCTCTATTCGTATGTGATGTTGAGAGGAGGAAAAAAATTGATAAGTTTTCATTTAATTTTGCTGTCTAAATACCCTCGAGTATTTGGCGCAAAATTAAAAATATATTTTATATTTTGCATTTCTTTTTTTCATTAATTAGGCTGGAGCCGATATTTAGTACCACCGAGTAGCGTTTGATCTGATAAATGGTAAACCGGATAAAACAAATTCTTAACAATGTCTTAACGCACATTATTCATATAGTGTCCCTATCCCATTATGAAAGTGGCAATATTATATAAACAATATTATTAGATAATAAAAATTGATACAAAACACGGTTAAAGATTCTCCCTTCAATTTTGTTCCCTTATTATTTCGGAATTACTTTTTCACATACGGACCCATGATAGTAACATCATAAGAAATCGGAGGGAATATAAATTAAGGAAATAAATATAAAATTAGAGGATTACAACCTATGATAACATAAATTAGAGCTGATAAAAATTGACCCTACCCGAAAAACCTAAACCTGATATGAGCCGACCCGACCCATGACCCGATTATCACCTCTAACATAAATAAAAAAACACGTATAAAATATCAAAGAATAATATATCTCCAAACAATTTATAAAGAAAGGTTTCTCGCAACTTTATGATGCTTCATTGTTGACGGATTTTGAACACGGGATATGAGTATCACCTCTCTAATTTTTTTTATCGTTTTTATGGCTTACAAAGGGAAATATCATATCTCAAAACGTTTATAGTCGAAACATAATTTCATTTGATTATATAAATTTATATTCTTTTCGGAATGGAAAATTAGTGTTCTACAAATTGTGGATATGAAAGCGGCGCATCAATAGGTTAAAGATATTATTAAAAAAATGAAGACGTCGTATGATTTTTTTCATTGTCTTACTATTAGCTTTATACGTAGGTCTTTTATTAGAATTGTGCATAATCAGGCTTATCTGGTTATGCGAGTGTAGGCACTTTTCTTTCGAGTCCAAAAAAAACAAATATATATATAAACTAATATTCTGCCAAAAAAAATGTTTAGACCATATACTAAGGCACTTACTTAATCTTATTCATTCAATCGAGGAACATTATATATTAGCTAGGCCGTAACCAAATCCACAAGTTGTAACGCAACTTTGTACTCGGTATCGACAGTAAATATCCCTGAAGCTAGAGTAGCCGGTACCAACGATCCCAGATCTAAAATTTGTAACTTGCAATCGGAAATAGTTTGAAGAGCCGATGTAATAAGATTACTTGTATCACCGTATTTACGTTGAGCGACACTCTGTTGCGTTTGTTTACCTTTCGTAATAGCAATGGTAAACGATTTCACGCATTGGAGTAGAGCTGATTGTAAACGACCGTCTATGGGGGGAACGCGATGGCTAATAAAGTTGTCGATCGCAGAATTAACATTGTTTGCATCATCGTTAGCGCAAATTAACATTGCCCCGATGACATCAGGGTCAGTCTTAACGGGGTGCTTATTTAGGCATGTTGTGCACAAGCTTGGAGAGTCGGTCGAACCACATAATTTGCCTGTCTGTTGGTCACTATCAACCCGTAAGAATGAAGTTGACACGAGAATGAAAATTGATGCAACCAAAGTCATGTCACGCCTAGACACCATGGTGATTTGATTTTCAGGAGGATTAGCGTGTGAATTTATGTACCGATTGATAAAAAGTGTTGACCATATTTATAAGATTGGTTTTTCTAAACATGTTAATAAATCAATCATAAGAATATCTTTCGAATCTTTTTATTTAGTTATTACCTTAGAAAAAATCAATATAACAATTAAGTATTGATGATCTTTCCATATAAGATATGCAAGTTGCCATGTAATACGACTTGTAAATGGTTATGGAATATATTGCTTTTATCTTAGGTTCGTTTTATGGTAATATGAAATTACTAAATATAAGAGTTTTGGTAATTAAGATATGACCATATGAGCTAGAATTTTGGTATGCAATTATTTTGAGTGATACTATCTGATTTGAAATATAAAACAATATTCCAATTGAATCCAATCCAAATTATGCATTTGACTTTTCACGATCTAGGAAACGATATTTTGACAACGTTTTTCTTCATTTATATATTATGTTCTTTTTTTGAAATTAAATTTTTCAGAGATTCTTTTTATAACAAACGTATATACTTAAATTTTAGGTAAACATTTTTAAAATTTGGCCTTGTGTAACTAATGTCAATATTTAACAAAGCTGACTTAAAAAACTGAATCATAGTTTGGATTGGATTGAAGAGAATATACAATACTGGCATGTAGGGGTATAGGGCTATAGGCCGTATATCTCAAGACTCTAGCCTATGTAGCCTTGAAAAGTAAGGTTGAGTTTTGGATTTAATTTAGGGTATTTTAGTTCATCTTCATTCAGTTTATTTTAGTTTTATTAAGTTTTTTTCTTCACAAATTAAATCTTATGTCCGATTTTTTTTAACTTAAATTCAGCTCATTTCAGTCCAGTTTAGCTTTATTCGGTTCAGTATAGTTTAACTTTATTGTGTAGTTCACTTTAGTTTTATTATACTATTAGTTCAGTTTTTCTCTTCACAACTGAACTTTTACTTCAGTCTAGTCCAGTTTAGACTCAGATCCGTTATGTTCAGTTTTATTTAATTAAGTTCCAATAAATAAATTAAAAAAGGGTTAAAGTCCAATAAAAGGGGAGCTAAGTGTGATACAGTATATAATTAGACATAATAAGTTGTCAACTGGACTCTTGGGACGCTGTAGTGTTTGGACTGTTGGGTCATGGGTGAGTTAACTTTGAGCCCATGCTAAGTCATACGCAGTATATTGTTTCCCTTTTTTCAGTTTTTTGGTATTATTATTCGGTTTAGTCGGAATTTCAGTTATGTTGGCTAACTACAACGATAAAACTTTTCCAAAATAGTTCTAACACTGTTGTATTTTTAAAGCTCAAACCCGATACCTCTAATTAATTTATTTACAGTAAGTCTTGTTTAAGACGGGTATTATTCGTCTTAAGCGTAAGACGCGTCAAATATTACCAAGTGTGGGTAAAAAAGACAAAAAAATGCTATTTTCTAGATGACAAGTGGGGTGATTTGATATGCATTTGACTCATCTTACGTTTAAGACGGATAAAGATGGTCTGAAATAAGATTTTGTGATTTAGAATACCTTACCAATAAATCTAAGTGTTTATTAGTAATGACTAACGAATATAATAAAGTAGTACGATTTATTATTAAAAATACATGGAGTATATTTCTCTTGAAAATAAATACAAAATTAAAAATCACAATCACTGATAACAACATTTACAAAAAAGCACATAAAAAAATACCAGAGAAATAACCTCTAAATAACTTGTAAAAAAACATTTTTTATTAAAAAAAAAAATACCATGAGAAGCTGCACTCGGCCTCGTTGGACGCTTGGGCACAGGGTGAATTAAGTTCGACACTTCAACTCTAGCCCACGTTTTAACGGTTGTGAATAGTGACCGTTGGTCCTTGGCAATTCACTTGTTAAATGGGCCAATTTCTAATGAGTAAATGGATCTTGAATAATAGACTAATCCTCCTATGGTTTTGGCCTTTTGGGCACTTCTAGCACTTGGGAAGTTTGGCAAGTTATTCTTGGATCGGGTGAGTCATTTTGGGTCTGTAGAATTCAGGTGGGATCGATCAGATAGGTCACTTCGGATTTGGGTAATTTTCGGGTCAAATATTATGAAGTTATTCATACATAAGAACCAGTTTGCAACAATAAACATTCTGGTCAGGTCAATTCGGGTCCGGTGTAGTTCGAGTGTCGGGGCGGATTTTAATCGGGTTATTTAGATCAGGTCATTCGAATTAGATCAATTTTACCATGTATACCCCTTTCAACATCAAACAACACATAATTATTAACACAAATTCTTATTTGCAACGGCACTATCCGTCGCAAACTTGTGACGGATACCGTTTTCTCTCACAAAATACCCACTTTTTCTCTCTCTCCAACACTATTCATGTGGTCCCCTTTCTCCACTAACTCATTTTATATCCATTTTATCTCATAAAATATCCGTCACAATTTGTGACCCGTCGCAAACAAGACTTACTAAATTATTAAAAGTCAAATTTCTTAAATATTAACCTTGATTATATTTAACCATTAGAAGTATACAATATTGATGTGTATATACGTGTGTTATAAAAAAGAAGATTTGAAACTTTTTAATTTTGAAACAAAATCTATATAAAAGTAAAGAGAAACCGCTAAATATTTACTGGACACGTGTCAAGCAATGGTGAATTATTTTCCCGCCTAACTCAAAATCCTAATAATTATTCTTACTAATTTTCACTATCATAGTTTTATTCCTAAATTATCTACCTTAGAAAATATTACATATCTTTACCCAAAAAGAAATATCTTTCTTCAAGATTTTTATAGTCGTATAAGATATATTATACGGAGTATAATCTAAACTTTCAATTTCCTGTATATCTTCATATATTATACTTTCTAGATCGTCATCTTAAGAGCATTCATTAGATTTACGGAGTATAATCTAACTCTTATTTTCGCAAAAATGTAATGTAGATTGCTTTACCCTTGTATTAATTCTACTTTTCCATATTTTACATCTACAAAAGTACTCTTCTTTTTCTCATTTTTGAGTCATTTTATATTTTGATGTTCGTTCTAAAATCGTTACTAGAGCAAGTTTTCTGAGTTGACAAATAATATGAATGTCAACGAAGTTTTTCATTAAATGTTAGTAGAGTGCAGAATAAATGTATTTTGTATTGTACTCTATTTGTTTATTTTCCGATAATATTAATTATTTATTTTAAGTCAATTGCAATGGATCATTTTGAGTCATGATTTTATCTTCCTATTTTTCAACTTGATGATGCATGTGACATGTAGTTAAACTCAACAAATTGTCACCATATTTTTCCTTTTAAAAGATTTATTATGGTTTATATTTAAATCTGACGCATTTTATTAATTCGTATAAGACAAGGTTTCTAATCCTATAATTTTAAACCATTCGACTAAGAGATACCTCTATTTAATTGCTCACAAATAGACTTGGTGACCCAATTCGATAAGACATACCCAATATCCGAAAATGACCTAAAATGTATGACTAGAAGGTCTAGAACACTCAAAGAGATCCAATCCGAAGTAGCCCGACCTAAATGTAACCCGAAATGATCCTATTGACCCAAAATGAGTGAATTAATGCAAAATCATGACCCAAAATGATCCCGAGTTTGAGTGATTGTTCCTTTTGCTTTATGCATAAGAAATAAGAAAATGATTCTAAACCACACAAAACACCCTACCCCACACTGAATTGATTTTAGACCACAAAAAAGTTACTAAAAAAGGAAATAAGAACAATCACGAAACTCGCATGAAAAAGGAAACAGGAGCAATCATACACACTCGGAGGGAGTATTATTTTTGAGTTTCAATATAATATTTTGAGTTAATTTTTTTTATTTATATAAGCGTTCAGATTCTTTCTGATGAAGTTTGTAAAATGTGCATACATATAAGCTCAAATCATTTGCTATGAGCTTATACAACTATACCTCTATACAGTTGGATCTATACAACTGGTTATATATTATTCTATTAATTGAGTAGTTGCACACTATAAAGTACTCAAATTTTATTTATTGAGCACATATCTTACACGTAATATAAATCATTACTCTATCATGTACATTTAAAATTTCAAATTAATACATTACTTAAAATGACAATGTAGAACTTCATTTTATATAGGATTTATATATATGCTCGTACAATTTTGTACGGGTTCTAAACTAGTAGTAATATATAAATGAAAAAAACGCGATCAAAATGTTGTCGTGTAAGCCGCAAAAAGTTAGCAGTTTTATATCTCAAGTGATTCCATTCCATACTAACAAGTAACAACCTATTACCATAATTACGACTATTAACACCCCCAATATATCCAACAACTAATATGGCATTCCCAAACAGTAATTACAATTAAAAAAAACTAGTTTTAGCCCGTTTATAATTACCTGGGATATTTTAAAAAACATTAATATAATGATTAATATCTAAAAGTTACCCTATTTCAAAATGTTATATTTCCAAAATAAATGAAAATTTAATAATCTACTTTTTTTTATAAAAGTAATTAGGATATTCATTGATTCGAGATTGAACCAAATTCGTAGACCGAAGAATAAATATGAGCTAAATTGCAAATTTGCAATGCGTGGACAGTAGATTTGACCAGATAAAACCAGATCAAACCATATGAACTAGATTTTTTCTTTGTAATTGTGTTGAGTAATATTATCTGATTTGAAATTTAATACATATACTCCCTTCAATCGAATCCAAACTACGTAACTTTTCATGATCTACTAGACGATATTTTCATATTTTTACTTATTTATATACTAAGTTTTTTCGTCGAAATTATAATTTGGCTTTGTATAACCCATGTAAATATTTAATAAGGTTGACTTAAAAAAAGTAAATGGATAGTTTGGATTGGGAAAACTGTTGTACTTTACTATTGCAAAGATCAATAATAATAACGGGATATAGTCATATAGGGGAATAGACGTATAGTTCAAGATTCTCGTTGAGATAGGTGTAGAAAAGTAAGATTATGTTTCTTGGACTTAATTTCAGCTCATTTTGTTCTGTTCAGTTCATCAATATTCAGTTTAGCTCAGATCAATTCAATTCAGTTCAGTTTAGTTCAGTTTTATTCAGCTCAGCTTAGTTTAGTTTAGTTTGATTCTTCTTTTCATAAATTAACTCATACGCCGGTTTAGTTAAGTTCAATTCTGCTAAATTCAATTCAGTTCAGTTTCATTCAGTTTCCGCTAAAATTTATTAATTTTGACAATTCAGTCCAAAGAAACGGGCCTTAAAGGGTGATTTATAAGTAGACATAATAAGTGGTCCATTAACTTTGAGCCCATGCTTTAACAAGTCTTATATTTTTTTTTTTTCCATTTTTTAGTTTGGGGCATGCTAAAGATCGTCGACAAATTACTAATTATCGTCGACACTTTTACATGAAATACCCATTTTGCCCCCGTCAGCTCTTTATATTTACCGCTTGATATTCGGACATTCAAACTACGATTCAATCCTAATTCCGTAAAAATTAAGGCATTTATCCTAATTCCGTTTCTAATCTATCAAAATAACAAGAAAACAAAAAAACAAAACTTGTCGACGAGTAAAACAAAAAAAACAAAACTTGTCGACGAGTAAAGGGAAAAGGAAGGGGATGGGAGGGGCAGTTTAGGTAATTCATTAAAATGTGTCGACGATAATTAGTAATTTGTCGACGACGTATAGTAGGTTGGTTTAGTTTTTGGGTATCAGTTTAGTCTGAATTTGAGTTAAGTGGTAACTACTAACTATAACAGTAAACTCTTTCATATGAGTTTTAATATTGTTGAATTTCTAAAGCTTTAACCCAATACCTTGATTAATTTAGAATAACCGTTATCAATAAATCCAAGCTTTTATTAATAACGATTAACGAATATAATAAAGTAGGAGTACAAATTACTACTAAAACTACATACAATATGTTTATCATAAAATAATAGAAAATCAGGAATTACGGTCAATGATCACAAAAATCACAAAAAAACACATAAAAAACATTGGGAAAACGATACGTAAATGACTTAATAAAAAACCGTTTTTCCTCAAAAGAAAACAATACCATGAGAAGATACACTCGGTCCCTAGGACACTTGGGCACAGGGTAAGTTAAGTTCGACACTTCAACTTCAAACCCATGTTTTTACGATTACTAGTTTTATGCCCGTACAAAAAATGTACGGGTCTATTTCTAAAAATTTCGTAAATATATTAAAAAAAGTAGTACAAATATAATTTAATATGAACTTAAATGAGAAATATGTAAATTATGAATTCGGGGATGATTTTGACTCCAAATAATTGATTTACTGGTATAATTAATTTTTTTTTAATGATTATATAAATTGAAATAAATAATCATGACATTATGAAATAAAATTGAACCATATAAAATAGATAAAGAAATTGTATTGTATTTCTATATCTTACCCTTTAAAGAACTTACTCTCTAAATGAAAGTAAAATGATAGAAATATTTTTAATAGCAATCTCTTAAAATTTGTGGATGATTTTATAAAGAAAATAATAATGTATTGTTATTAAGACCATCTTTTTACTCGATATTAACGTAGTTTTAATTGACTAATTCTCGAAAGTTGTTATATTTTATTAAAAATCGTAAATTTATATTTTTTTTTTGTTAATTTAATAGGTTGGGTTTATTTGATCTTATTCGAAAAAAAATTGATTTGCGTTTCTTTCATTTTTTAATCTACGTTTTTTTGTTAATTTTTATCTCCTCGTGTATTTTTTTCATTTTTTTTAATTTTATGGGTTGGGTTTATTTGATCTTATTCAAAAATCTTTGATCTACGTTTCTTTCATTTTTTAATTTACGTTTTTTTGTTAATTTTTATCTCCTCCTGTATTTTTTTCATTTTTTTAGATATACGTATGTTTGTTAATTTTTAACCCTTTGTATAGTTTTTTTCGTTTTTTTTCGTTTTTCATACCTCTAAATATTTGTTAATTACTTCTAATTGTCCAACTTTTTTTAATATTGTTGAATTTTATGTTTCTGGGTAGAATTTTAGTGAATTTTTTTATTTTCGAATTTGGAGTAAAGTTGTTTTTTTTATTATGGAGATAAAAATTATTTGTAACTTTAGAATGTTAAATGGAGAAAAGTAAAATGAAGAAAAATTAAAGCTCCTTGTGTGAGTGGTGGGACCGGGCGAGAAAGAAGGTTTTTAATTTCCTAAAATTAAGCAACCAATGAAAAAACAGGAAAAGTTGTTCCTTTTATTGATAAGGTATTTAAGCAAAAACCGTATATAATAAAACGGCATTGTATATTTTTGTTGACCCCAACTATTTCTGAGCTTGTAAAAATATATATTTTGGGCTACTAATAGACAACCATAAAAACATGGATCGATATAGATGCATGAGTCGACAATATCACCTAATAATAATTATTACTCGTATTATTTTATGTAGCCTTAATTTACCATTTCGCAAAATTCTACTTTACAACGGTCGCACATGCGACCAGTAGGAAAGTGATCACATTTTGATACGTAGTGACCACTTTTGATTAAATAGTGACCTTTTTTTTCATATTTTTGGAAATATAGATATTTTTAGGATTTATTTTTTCATCAAAATCTTAAAATTTGGGCCTCGTCTTAAATTTAATGTATATGTTTATATAGTATATAAATTTGCTTTTATACATTTTAATTGTCACAAATTATAGAGTAATACGGTCTCATATAAAAAAGTTGTTCCTTCAGTGCTAATAAACGATTTTTCTTTTTATATATGTTGATCGTCTTATGGTATGAGAGTATGAGACCGTTCATACAAAAATTCTAATTTAATTTTAATTGTCAAGGTATCCAAGAGGTTAATTTTTCGGAATTGTAATTTTTTTTTTATTAAAATTTGTTGTCCCCTATATAGATTTCCGATTTTTTTAAAATTTTCTTTTATGGTAAGGTTAAATGTGATTAATTTTTTTTATCATAAGCTTTTTAACATATGAATATGTATATGAAAAATAATAAGAAATGAGGAGAGAGGGTAATTAATTATAGAGAGAGTAAGTGGTGAGAGTGGGGTTGGTTAATGTGTAAAAAAAAAAAGTAAAAAGTAAAAATTCCGGCCAATCACAAGCCTAGAAAAGACCTTCCTTTTATAGATAGGGGATGAATAGAGTGACATTGGCAATTCACTTGTTAAATGGGCCAATTCTTAATGAGTAAATGGATCTTAATTAATAGACTAATCCCCTCAACAATGTTTATCTTGGTGACGAGTTTTGAGCAAAGTTTATAAGTATCACTTTTTTTCTAATTTTACGAACCGAATTAGCTAACATGTCATTTTAAGCCTTTATAAGAAAAACAATACTCCCTTTTATATAGATCTGCCAAACGGGTCAATAAAATTGGGTGGTCGGACATGCAAGACATTTCGGGTTCGTAGAGTTCAGGTGGGATCGGTCGGGTCAGGTCATTTTCAGGTTGAAATATTATCAAGCTGTTCATAGATAATAACTAGTTTGCAATAGTAAACACTCGGGTCAGGTCAATTCGGTTTCAGGTGTAATTCAAGTGTCGGGGAGGATTTTGATCGGATTATTTGAATAAGGTCATGCAGGTTGGGGATCAATTTTGTGAGGTCTACTCCTATCAACACCTAACAACACCTAACAACACTATTTAAAGTCAAACTTTTTAAATGATCACTTAATTATATTTAACCATTAAAAAAGGTGTATATAAAATTAATATATTTACGTCTGTTGTAGAAAGAAGTTTCAAAATTTGATAGTAATATGCAAGAGTTCAATATAAGATACAGGGCGTGAGGGCGGTATGGCATTGTATAGTTGGGAAGAGTCATGGCCTCATGGGTCGTAACTCGTAATGATTAATTGTTCAATGGAGGACATGCCAACATATTATATCAACAAGATGGTGAGTTGGTGACCAACAGTAATAACTTGGCCAAATTACAATTGGGCAGTTGGGCTAACAACTGCTTTAAAAACTCATACGACTAAAATATAAGTCTTTCATATTTTGGTAAAAAATTACCAAAATGGGTCAAGAATTACCAAAAGTTGTTAAAATAAGAATTGGGGGAACATTATATCTTAGCTAGGCCGTAACCAAATCCACAAGTTGTAAAGCAACTTTGTACTCGGTGTTGACAGTAAATATCCCTGAAGCTAGAGTAGTCGGTACCAACGATCCCAGCTTTAAAATTTGTAACTTGCAATCGGAAATATTTTGAAGAATCAATATAATAAGATTACGTGTATCACCGTATTTATGTTGAGCGACACGTAGCTGCGCTTGTTTACCGTCCGTAATAGCAATGGTTAACGATTCACGCATTGGAGTAGAGCTGATTGTAAACGAACGTCTATGGGGGAAACGCTATGGCTAATAAAGTAGTCGATCGCAGAATTAATATTGTTTGCATCATCGTTAGAGCAAATTAACATTGCCCCGATGACATCAGGGTCAGTCTTAACGGGGTGCTTATTTAGACATGTTGTGCACAAGCTTGGAGAGTCGGTTGAACCACATAATTTGCCTGTTCGTTGGTCGCTATCAACCCGTAAGAATGAAGTTGACACGAGGATGAAAATTGATGCAACCAAAATCATGTCACGCCTAGACACCATGGTGATTTGATTTTCAGGAGGATTGGCGTATGAATTTATGTACCGATTGATAAAAAGTGTTGACCATATTTATAAGATTGGTTTTTAACATGTTAATAAATCGAACCATAAGAATATCTTTCGAATCTTTTTCCATATTTGATTATTACCTTAGAAAAAAATCAATATAACAATTAAATATGGATGATCTTTCCATATAAGATATGCAAGTTGCCATGTAATACACTTGTAAATGGTTATGGAATATATTGTTTTTATTTTAGGTTCGTTTTATGTAATATGAATTTACAAAATATAAGAGCTTTGGTAATTAGGATATTCATTGGTTCGAGAGTGAAGAAATTTTGTAGACCGAAGAATAAATAAGAGTTAGCTAGCAATGCGTGCAGGGTCGTCTCTGAGATTTAAGGGGCCCTGTGCGAGATATTATAACGAGGCCCAACCAAACATTGTACATCTCGTTTAAAAAGTTTATTTCGATGTTTGTATCTCAAATAAAAAATACTCTTCGTAAAGGGCCCAAGAAACAAAATTTTGGGGTCGAATATTTTATTTTCTGAATTTTCCACTAAATTATAAATAAATAAAATATCTCATTTTTTAACTACTACGTATCAAATGAGAAAACTAATTTTATAGTTATTAATAAACCCGATTACGAAACATCGTCGACGTTTTATAACAAATCGTCGACGATTTAAAAAAAAAAGACTTTCCTTACCCTTTGAACTCTCTCTTTCCCTGTAACCTCTCTTTCACCCTTCCCTTTCAACCAAACACCACAATGATTCCGACACCCACACGCACTCCCACCTCCCACCTCCGACCACCACCACCATACCAGCCCGCCGCACCCTCGCCACCCAACGCATCTTAATCCTTTTTGCCCTCTCTTTCTATCCCTCTCCATTTCTTTTGTTTATTAGTTAGGAATAATTAGTTTTATACATTCAATTAATCAATTGGATAATATTAGTTAATAATGTTGTTGAATTCGCGTATTTGGTTTGGTGTTGGTAGTCAATGGGGGACGTTGAAACCATTGTCATGGAGGGTGCGGGACGTTGAATAGCAACGTCAGTGATGGAGGTAGACGTTGGTTGTTCACGTCTGGTGGGGAAGGGGACGGTGAATATTCACGTCGGGTTTAGGCTAGGACGTTGGATTTCATTGTTTATGTCCACTATGGACGTGGGAAACCAACGTCCCATACATACAACAAAATTAGAATTCATATATATGTCCATACATACCAACGTCCCTTACCCTTCAATTTCCTTTTTCATGTATGAAAAAAATTACAATTCTATTCATACGAGGGTCGATTCATACGATTAACAATGTCTTAATTTTTTTTAAAGTTTATCGTTTATGAGGATTTAGGAGAGAACACAATAGAGAGAGTGACTAAGGGTAGTAATGGTCTTTTTTCTAAAAAACGTCGACGATTCGTTATAAAACGTCGACGACGTTTCGCAACCCCTTTAATAAATTTATCAATTTTTATCTATACTTTTTCCCAATATGAATTAGATATCGTTGTATAAGTGATACTCGTGAAACCAATTATTTACTTGTTTTTTTTTATTTTGCAATAGGTCTCTTTTGTGACGGGTATATCCGTCACAAACTTACGACGGATCAAGTAAACTCACTTGTTTAGATTTGACAACCATAAAAATGCATAGAGAATCACAAATAGTTTGTATTTATCTTCCAAAATGGATATTACTTGTGACGGATATTACCGTCAGAAATGAGAATTTGTGTTTATTCTGATGGACAAGATGGAACAAAAATTACAATTGGAAACAAAAAAAAGTTGGAGACCATTAATAATTGTGAGGGCCCTACAGCGTAAAAAACAAACAAAAAAAAAAAAAAAAAAAAAAAAAAGAGCAAGGGCCCTACAGCGTTAAAAAAAATTTAAAAAAAGAGCAAGATGCTCATGGGAAGGCTCGAACTCCGGCCACTGTCACAAAGCACTAATGGCTCTACCATCTCAGTTACTAAATTACCTTATCATTAACTATATTAATATTTACATATCCTTATTTACATATCATTAAGTCTCTAACACAATTGGGCCCCCAAATTTTGGGGGCCCTGTGCACCCGCACCGGCTGCGCTCCCTAAAAGTCGGGCCTGAATGCGTGGACAATGGATTTGTCCAGACCAGACCTGACCATATGAGCTAGATTTTTGGTATGCAATTATTTTGAGTGATACTATTTGATTTGAAATTTAATACAATATTCCAATCGAATCCAATCCAGATTATGCATTTGACTTTTCACGATCTAGGAAACGATATTTTGGGCACGTTTTTCTTCATTTACATATTAACTTCTTTTTTTGAAATTAAAATTTTCCGAGATTCTTTTTATTATATACTTAAATTTTAGGATTTTTTTTTAAAATTTGGCCTTGTATAACTAATGTCAATATTTAACAAAGTTGACTTTAAAAAGTGAATCGTAGTTTAGATTGGATTGAAGAGAGTATACAATATTGCCCATACTGGCATGTAGGGGTATAGGCCGTATAGCTCAAAACTCTGGCCTATGTAGCCTTGAAAAGTAAGGTCGAGTTTTTGGATTTAATTTTAGGATATTTTTACTATTTTAGTTCAGTTTCATTAATTTTATTTTAGTTTTATTAAGTTTTTTTTCTTCACAAGTTAAATCTTATGTCCGGTTTTTTTTTTAACTTAAATTCAACTTATTTCAGTCCAGTTTAGCTTTATTCGGTTCAGTATAGTTTAACTTTATTGTGCAGTTCACTTTAGTTTTATTATACTGTTAGTTCAGTTCAGTTCAGTTTTTCTCTTCACAAATAAACTTTTACTTCACTTTAGTCCAGTTTAAGCTCAGATACGTTATGTTCAGTTCTATTTAATTAAGTTCCAATAAATTAAAAAAAAAAGGTTAAAGTCCAAGAAAAGGGGGGCTAAGTGTAATACAGTATATAATTACACATAATAAGTTGTCAACTGGACTCTTGGGACGTTGTAGTGTTTGGACTGTTGGGTGAGTTAACTTTGATCCCATGCTAAGTCATACAGAGTATATTGTTTCCCTTTTTTCAGTTTTTGGGTGTTATTATTCGGTTTGGTCGGAGTTTCAGTTATGTTGGCTAACTACAAAGATAACATTGTTGTATTTTAAAGCAAAAACTCAATACCTCTAATTAATTTAGAATGCCCTTACCAATAAATCTAAGTGTTTATTAGTAACGACTAACGAATATAATAAAGTAGTATGAATTATTATTAAAAATACATGGAGTATGTGTGTGTAACATCTTGAAAATAAATACAAAATTAACGATCACAATCATTGATGGCAACATTTACAAAAAAAAAGCACATAAAAAATACCAAGGAAATAATCTCTAAATATCTTATAAAACACAAATTCTCATTTCTGATGGACATATCAATCACAAGCTTGCGACGGGTTAAATAATAACCACATAGGGAGATAAGACAAAAGCTCAGTGCATAGGGTATAACATTCTGTTTTGTCTTATTTATCAATATAAGTTGTATTTGACCTATCACAAACTTGTGACGGATATATACGTCACAAATAAGACTTGCTGCTTATAGAAAAACTAAATAACCATGAGAAGTTAGTAAGTTACACTCGGCCTCGTTGGACGCTTGGGCGCAGAGTGAATTAAGTTCGACACTTCAACTCTAACCCACATTTTGGTCCTTGACAAATGACAATTCACTTGTTAAATGGGCCAATTTCTAATGAGTAAACGGATCTTGAATAATAGACTAAGGCCCTATTCTTTTGGACTGAATCTTAACTGAACTGAACTGAACTGAACTTATAGGATCTGAACTGAACTGAACTGAACTTATAGGAACTGAACTGAACTTATAGGAACTGAACTTAACTGAACTTATAGGAACTGAACTGAACTGAACTTATAGGAACTGAACTGAACTTATAGGAACTGAACTGAACTGAACTGAACTGAACTGAACTTATAGGAACTGAACTGAACTTATAGGATCTGAACTGAACTTAACTTATAGAATCTGAACTGAACTTATAAAATCCGAACTTAATTAACTTTATTTTAATTTAAGTTAACTATTATTATTGTTGTTGTTGTTGTTATTATTATTGTTGTTGTTGTTGTTATTATTATTATTATTATTATTATTATTATTATTATTATCCAATAGATGACATTGATAAAAAATTAGTCTAAAACACAAGGTAGTTTAAAATATTTTCAACTTTATATATAATGGTTTGTTCATAGTTCATACATTATACTACAATTACATTACGATAAAAAATAATTCACTATTACAATTTTCTCTAACCATTTATTTTCTCTAACAATGGTGATGAAGAAATTGATTAATGGGAGAGTGATAATTGGTGAGGGTGAGGGCGTCGTATGATGAGTTGTTGTTTTTTGGCATTAATGAGGATGATAGTTTGACATTAATTAGAGAGTAAAAGACGGGTAAATTATTAATGAGTTGTTTTTTTTTATAGAGGACGTGTATCGAATAATTAAAAGAAATGTTTGTATCGGTTGTTAAAAATAATACTCCGTATATAACTTTTCTTAATTGAGTTTATATGAACTAAACTTATAGGAACAGAACTGAACTTATAGGAACTGAACTGAACTGAACTGAACTTATAGGAACTGAACTGAACTGAACTGAACTGAACTGAACTTATAGGAACTGAACTGAACTTATAGGAACTGAACTGAACTGAACTTATAGGATCTGAACTGAACTGAACTTATAGGAACTGAACTGAACTTATAGGAACTGAACTGAACTGAATTGAACTTATAGAATCTGAAGTGAACTTAAATTAAGTGACTTGAAGTCCAAAAGAACAGGGCCTAATTCCCCAAGGGTTTTGGCCATTTGGGCACTTTTTTTTTTCTTTTTTTTTGTGACGACGAGTTTAATCCCCGGACCCATGCATTCTCGCACCACCACATGGACCATGTAAGTCCCCCTTTCGGGAGCGGTAGTGGTCAAGTGGTCATCGCCCTAACTGGTAATCGAACCTGAGACTCCTCAACTCCTGCATTTCTGCAAGCTTTGAGGGTTTCTAGCACTTGGGAAGTTTGGCAAGTTATTTATGGGTTGGGTGAGTTATTTCGGGTTTGTAGAGTTCATGTGAAATCGTCAGATTAGGTCACTTTGGATTTGAGTCATTTTCGAGTCAAATATTATCAAGTTATTTGTAGATAAGAATCAGTTTGCAACAATAAAAATTTTGGTCAGGCCAATTCGGATTTGGGTGTAGTTCGAGTGTCGAGGCGGATTTTGACGGGTTATTTGGATCAGGTCATTTGGGTCAGATCAATTTTACCAGATCTACCCCTATCAACATCAAACAACGAACAATTATATATTTAAAGTCAAATTTCTTAAATATTGACCTTGATTATATTTAACCATTAGAGAAAATGTATATAATATTGATGTGTATATACGTGTGTTATAAAAAAGAAATTTTAAATTTTTAAATTTTGCAACAAAATAGTAAAATATAAATGAAAATAATGTGATTAAAATGTTGTCCCGTAATCCGTAAAAGTTAACAGTTTTATATCTTAAGCGATTCCATACTAACAACCGGTACAACCCATTACAAGAATCACGACTATTAACACCACAATATATCCAACAACTAATCTGACATTCCCAAACTGTAATTATAATTTAAAAACTAGTTTTTAATCTGTATAAAATTGCACGATATATTTTAAAAACATTAATATAATGATTAATATCTAAAAACTACCTTGTTTAAAAATGTTATATATCCAAAATAAATAAACATTTTATACTCTTTTTTTTATATAAAAAGTAATTAGGATATTCATTGATTCGAGATTGAACCAAATTTGTAGACCGAAGAATAAATACGAGCTAGATTGCAATGCGTGGAGAGTGGATTTGACCAGACCAAACCATATGAACTAGATTTTTCCTATGCATGTAATTGTGTTGAGTCATATTATCTGATTTGAAATTTAGTACATATAGTGCCTCCAATTGAACCCAAACTACGCATTTGACTTTTTATGATCTACGAGACGATATTTTGACCCTATTTTTCTTCATTTATATATTACTCCCTCATATTCATAATAAGCTTCCCTCTTTCCTTTTACATTAATTCAAAATATCTTCCCTATTTCCTTTTTTGTTAAATTTTTTAATACATATTTTAATCCTCTTACTCACAACAATTACCCATAAGGCCACAATACATACCCTCTCTCCTATCACCCAATTAACCCCACACCAATACTTTCCCATATAATAATTCCCTCCTTATTCTTTGTGCCTTTCCCATATAGGGAAGGTTATGTTGAATAGGAGGGAATATGTTTTTTCGTCGAAATTATAATTTGGTTTTGTATAACCCATGTCAATATTTAACAAGGTTGACTTTAAAAAGTAAAAAACTGTTATACTTTAGGATTTAGGGTTTAGGGTTTAGGGTTTACTACTCCCTCCTACCCAATTTAAGTGTCCCATTGTCATAATAAAACAAAATTTATGACATATCAGTTGTTTAATATTTTGGTTGAGTATGCGTATGTAGATTGGAGAGAGTGTTATGATTTGTATAAAGTAAATAGGGTAATGGGTGAGTGGGTGAGTAATAAATGAAAATTAATAAGGGTAGAATGTTAAAACTTGGTAAAAAAAACTTACTAAAAATGGACAACGGGACATTTTGATGAATAGACGGAAATGTATAATGCGACATTTTAAATGAGTAGGAGGAGTATTACACGGATCAATAATAATAACGGGATATAGGGGTATAGACGTATAGTTCAAGACTTTTGTTGATATAGGTGTAGAAAAGTAATGTTTTGTTTGTTGGACTTAATTTCAGCTCATTTTGTTCTGTTCAGTTTTATTCAGTTCAGTTTAGTTCGGCGTTCAGTTCCGTTAAAATTCATTAATTTTGACAATTCATTCCAAAGAAACAGGGCTTAAGTGTGATTTATAAGCAGACATATTTAGTGGTCCATTAACTTTGAGCCCATGCTTTAACAAGTCGGAGTATTTTTTTTCCCTTTTCAGTTTTTGGATATCAATTTAGTCTGAATTTGAGTTACGTCGACTAACTATAACAGTAAACTGTAAAGCTCTTTCATATAAGTTTTAATATTGTTGAATTTCTAAAGTTTAAACCCAATACCTCTGATTAATTTAGAATAACCCTTATCAATAAATTCAAGCTTTTATTAATAACGACTAGTTTACTTGACCGTGTGTTGCACGGATATTAAAATAAACTTTTAATTATATATATTGATTGACGAATATAATAAAGCAGGAGTACGAATTACTACTAAGTACTAAAACTACATACAACATCTTTATCATAAAATAATCGAAAATCAGGTATTACGATCAATGATAACAACAATCACAAAAAAACAAATAAAAAAATACCAGAGAAACGATACCTAAATGACTTAATAGAAAACCATTTTTCCTCAAAAGAAAACACTACCATGAGAAGCTACACTCGTTCCCTAGGACACTTGGGCACAGGGTGAGTTAAGTTCGACACTTCAACTTCATACCCATGTTTTAACGATTAAGAATAGAGTGACCCTAACCCATGAGACATTGGCAATTCACTTGTTAAATGGGACAATTCTTAATGAGTAAATGGATCTTAATTAATAGACTAATCCCTCAACAATGTTTATCTTGGATACGAGTTTTGAGCTAAGGTTATGAGTATCACTTTTTTTTAATTTTACAAACCGAAAACGGGATGAACGGAGCAGGAACAATGTATGACATGAATGGGTACGTATGTACCTGTTCAGTTTTGTAGAAACATTGTATGACATGAATGGGTACGTATGTACCTGTTCAGTTTTACAGAAACATTGTATGACATTAATGGGTATGTACCTGTTCGTTCCGTTTCCGTCTCATGTATGCATATTTCCTTATAAATAGGAGGACATTTGTGAGTGAAATAATAACAAGAAAATTTCAGATTTTACCTTCTACAAACCATACAAAAACAAGAAAAGTTTCTTTGTTTTCTCGCCTAAGAACACAAAGGTCGGTGTAGTTTTATCCTAGGATTGATTTCGCGGTTACCCGAGGCTTGTAAGGGGCGAAATACTTTCTAAGGAGAGCAGTCTCTTGCGACTCTACATTTATCTAAGCACCATATTTTCTTTCATATAATTTTATTGTCTTTCATACACTATACAAACCCCTATTTCTCCAACATTCTTAGAAAGTATTTTGTTTTTAATATAGTGTTTGTGCCATGGATGATATGAAAGGAAAAAGTAAGTTTGAGATATTGGAAAAGTTTGAAGGAATTGATTTCCGTAGATGGCAAAAGAAAATGCACTTCAAACTTTCTCATTTAAAAGTAGCCTATGTTATTACTACACCATGTCCTCCGGAACCGGAAGACGATCATGCTCTTGATGCAATCCGTAGGAAGGCTAAATGGGAAAATGATGATTATATATGTCGTGGACATATATTGAATGGAATGTCAAATGCACTGTTTGATATGTATCAACATGTTGAATCTTCTACGTTGCTTTGGGATCAATTGGAAAAGAGGTATATGGATGAAGATGCCACAAGTAGCAAGTTTTTGGTAAGTCGTTTTATGAATTATAAAATGACTGACTCTCGTCCCGTGTCGGAACAATTTAATGAACTAGTTCATTTCATTAATCGCTTTTCTCAATATGACATGCCTATGAATGAAAACATGTTTGTGTCTAGTATTATTGAGAAATTGCCACCAACATGGAAAAATTTTAAACATGAATTGAAACATAAGAAGGAAGCCATGACTTTGGCACAACTTGGTAGAAGTCTCCAAGTTGAGGAGGGCCTTAGGGCCGAAGACAATGACAAACCTACCGGTAAGGTAGATGTCAAGGGTTCCTCCATTAATATGGTAGAACAAGGGGAAAGTTCTAAATGGAAGGAGAAGGACAAAGGCAAAGGCAAGAAACGTCCTTACTATGATACTAACAATAATGAACCAAACAAGAAACCAAAAAGTGCTTGTTGGATATGCGGTAAAACCGGACATTTTAAGGCGGATTGCCGAGTAAGAAAGAAGAAAATGAAAACTTCGGGGAAAAGCACCGGACATGGGTCTAGGGACCATGGTGCTTCTACCAGTCAAGGTTTGAGTGAAGGATTTTGGGGTGAAGCAGTGTTAACCGCATGTTATCTATTAAATAGAGTACCAAACAAGCGGAATGACATAACCCCATATGAACTTTGGTACAAAAAGAAACCAAATCTAAGTTATCTTAGAGTTTGGGGATGTCGGGCTATTGTAAGATTACCCGATCCTAAAAGGAAAACTTTGGGAGAAAAAGGAATAGATTGTATATTCATTGGTTATGCTATGCATTCAAAAGCATATAGATTCTATGTAATAGAACCTAATAATCCAATCGCAATTCATTCCGTGATTGAATCAAGGGATGCAATTTTCGATGAAGAAAGATTTACATCGATGAAAAGGCCTAAAGATTTAGTGCCGAGTATTAGTAATAATACGAGCAACTCGCCACAAAGATTGGCCAACTCCTCCCAAGTGGTCGTGCCTCGGAGAGGTAAACGAGCCAGAAAAGCGAAGGACTTCGGTCCCGACTTCCAAACTTATTTAGTGGAAGGGTCTAGGAATGAACTAGGACTTCAATATGCTTATTGTTATAACATAGATGAAGATCCTAAGACATTTAAAGAGGCAATGACATCACAAGATGTTGCATTTTGGAAAGAAGTCATTAATGATGAAATGGATTCCATAATGGGAAACAATACATGGATTCTTTCTGATTTACCAAAAGGATGTAAACCTTTAGGTTGTAGATGGATCTTTAATAAAAAGATGCACGTTGATGGCTCCATCGACAAGTTCAAGGCTCGATTAGTCATTCAAGGCTTTAGACAAAAAGAAGGAATAGACTATTTCGATACTTATGCACCGGTTGCTAGAATTTCTACTATAAGGTTATTAATAACAATTGCTTCCATACATAATTTGGTAATACATCAAATGGATGTAAAAACAGCATTTTTACATGGTGAATTGGAAGAAGAAATTTACATGAAACAACCGGAAGGTTTTATTATGCCCGGACAAGAGCATAAGGTTTGCAAGTTGGTGAAGTCCTTATACGGACTTAAACAAGCACCAAAGCAATGGCATCATAAATTTGATGAAGTTGTCTTATCTAATGGTTATAAACTTAATCAATCAGACAAATGTGTATATAGCAAATTTGATAGCTCCGGTAATGGTGTCATCATTTGTTTATATGTTGATGATATGCTAATCTTTGGTACGGATCAAAAGCAAGTTGATCTTACTAAGTCATTTTTATCATCAAGTTTTGCTATGAAGGACATGGGCATAGCAGATGTGATTCTCGGAATAAAGATTAAAAGAACTAATCTTGGAATATCCTTGTCACAATCTCATTACATTGAGAAAGTACTTAAAAAGTTTAATTGTGAGAATAGCAGTGCTGCTTATTCACCAATGGAGGCAAACATAAAATTAATGCCTAATACGGGATTACCATTGTCACAATTGAAGTATTCTCAAGTCATAGGATGCTTAATGTATGCTATGACAAGTACTCGACCAGACATTGCATATGCAGTTGGAAGGTTAAGTAGATACACGAGTAATCCAAGTAGTCATCATTGGAGCGCAGTAATGCGTGTTTTAAAGTATCTTAAGAGTACAAAAGACTTTGCACTAACCTATAGTGGAAATCCTTCGGTGTTAGAAGGCTACTCGGATGCAAGTTGGATTACTAATATTGAAGATCATTCTTCAACCAGTGGTTGGGTCTTTTTGCTTGGGGGAGGTGCCATTTCTTGGGCTTCTAAGAAGCAAACATGTATCACGACATCCACTATGGAGTCAGAATTTGTAGCTTTGGCAGCAGCCGGAAAAGAGGCTGAATGGCTTAAGAATTTGGTATATGAAATACCTTTATGGCCGAAACCGATATCTCCAATATCAATCCATTGTGATAGTGCTGCAACTTTGGCTAAAGCTTATAGTCAAATATATAATGGGAAATCAAGGCATCTCGGCGTAAGACATAGCGTTGTGCGAGAATTAATTTCCAATGGAGTTATTTCGGTAGACTTTGTAAGATCTCAACAAAATCTTGCGGATCATTTAACTAAAAGTTTGGCAAAACATTTAGTTGAAAAGTCGGTTCTAGGGATGGGTTTAAAGTCCATTAAATCTTAAGTATTGGGATACCCAATTCCCCTCTAATACAATGTTAGAGGTAGAATTCAATGTGGAAAGCCCTTTATTTAAGATTGAAGTACATCGAAGTTTTGTCCCAAAAGGTATGTACTTGGACCTGCTGTGAGTTAAGGATGAAGTGTTATCTTCTTAATGAATTTTTGAAAAAATGTACTTGCAGGTACATGATAAAAAATTCACCTATGTGAGGCGTGAAGTATAGCCGACTTCGGAAGCTTTTGGACTAAAGCTTTTATACGCTCATGAGAGGATTAGGATACTAGGCTTGTAATAAGTATCAGTATATAACTTTATTTGTTAAATGTAATTTGTGTGTATTGTGCCTTCATGTATTCAACATGTTTAAGGGTTCAATCCATAGAGACACCCTTTTTACTAGAGTACATGGAACGTGCACTTTACTATATGAAAATTCAATCTTCGTGATATTTTCATTTATGCACAAATTTGATGGTTAGTAGGTACTTTAAAAACGTATCAAGGATTACACTTAAATGGGGGAGGAATGTTGGTGATTTAAGTGTCATCGGCCATTTAATGTAATTGGATATCGTGGTAAAATCATACGGAAACTCGTAATGTTATAATATGAATCGGGAGTGTGGAGTACACGTTCATATATAAACAAATTATAGAGTTAACGGGATGAACGGAGCAGGAACAATGTATGACATGAATGGGTACGTATGTACCTGTTCAGTTTTGTAGAAACATTGTATGACATGAATGGGTACGTATGTACCTGTTCAGTTTTACAGAAACATTGTATGACATGAATGGGTATGTACCTGTTCGTTCCGTTTCCGTCTCATGTATGCATATTTCCTTATAAATAGGAGGACATTTGTGAGTGAAATAATAACAAGAAAATTTCAGATTTTACCTTCTACAAACCATACAAAAACAAGAAAAGTTTCTTTGTTTTCTCGCCTAAGAACACAAAGGTCGGTGTAGTTTTATCCTAGGATTGATTTCGCGGTTACCCGAGGCTTGTAAGGGGCGAAATACTTTCTAAGGAGAGCAGTCTCTTGCGACTCTACATTTATCTAAGCACCATATTTTCTTTCATATAATTTTATTGTCTTTCATACACTATACAAACCCCTATTTCTCCAACATAACCTGTCATTTAAAGCCTTATAAGAAACCAATACTCCCTCTTATATAGATCTGACAAACGGGTCAATGAGATTGGGGTCAGGGTCGGACATACAAGACATTTCGGGTTCGTAGAGTTCAGGTGGGATCGGTCGGGTCGGGTCATTTTCGGGTTGAAAATATTATCAAGTTGTTCATAAATAATAATTAGTTTGTAATAGTGAACATTCGGGTCAGGTCAATTCGGTTTCAGGTGTAATTCGAATGTCGGGGAGGATTTTGATCGGGTTATTTGAATAAGGTCATGCAGGTCGGGGATAAATTTTGTGAGATCTACTCTTATCAACACCTAACAACACACTATTTAAAGTCACTTTTTAAATGATGACCTTAATATAAGAAGATAAGAAGATAATTGGTCAGTTCTTATTGATGAAAACGTAAAGTATATATACACTAACTAGGAGCAACTAATCACCTATTAATTAGGATCTAAGCTAATGAGTAGGAGACTAATCAGCTATACAATTTGACTAAGTAAAGAAGTACGTAAAGAATTAACATTATTTACATATAATTTATCACTTCCCCGCAGTCGAAACTGGAGGTAGACGAACATTGAGACTATCACGAAAATCATCAAAGAGGACCTGTGGTAAACCTTTTGTAAAAATATCCGCAATCTGATAACGTGAAGAAATATGACGAACACGGACTTCATCCCGTTCAACTTTTTCACGAACAAAATGAATATCCATTTCAATGTGCTTGGTACGTTGATGTTGAACCGGATTGCTGGATAGATAAACTGCACTCACGTTATCACAATGAACGATGGTAGCTTTTGCCATTGGAACATGGAGTTCGACAAGAAGATTTAGAAGCCAACACGATTCGGATACGACATTTGCTACCCCACGATACTCGGCCTCTGCACTAGAGCGGGATAAAGTAGGTTGACGCTTGGCAGCCCATGAGATTAAATTAGTACCGAGGTAAACGCAATAACCAGACGTGCGCGTGGAGCGTCTAGTGTCGGGACACCCACCCCAATCTGCGTCGGTGTATGCCGTGAGAAGCGTAGGAGCAGATTTGGTGAGCATTAGACCACGAGATAGGGTGCCATTAACGTAACGAATGATGCGTTTTAAAGCAGCCATATGTTCAGTCATCGGATTGTGCATAAAAAGACACACTTGTTGTACGGCGTAGGAAATGTTGGGTCTGGTAAAAGTTAGATACTGAAGAGCCCCGGCGATACTACGGTACAAAGTAGGGTTGTCACAAGGGACGGAGGTAGACGCACTTAACTTAGCTTTAGTGTTAACAGGGGTCGCGGCTGACTTACAGTTTGTCATGCCAGCCCGCTCGACGATGTCAGTTGCATATTTAGCCTAAGAGAGGAACATACCCGAGGTAGAGCGGGTCACGGAAATGCCCAAAAAATAATGGAGAGAACCGAGATCCTTCATGGCAAATTCGGATTGCAAATCACGCATAATGCTTGTTCGAACAGTTTCTGATGAACAAGTGAGAATTATATCGTTGACATAGAGTAACAAATAAGCAAGATGTTGGCCTTGTCGAAGAATAAATAGCGAGTGATCAGATTTACTATGAACGAAGCCAAGTCGAGAAATAAAATCTGCAAACCTTTTATACCAAGCACGTGGTGCTTGTTTGAGACCGTAAAGCGATTTCTTTAAGAGGCACACATGATCGGGTCGTGCTTTGTCTCTATACCCAAGAGGTTGATGCATATAAACTGTTTCAGTAAGTGCGCCATGAAGAAAGGCGTTTTTCACATCAAGTTGATTAATGGACCAAGACGTTGAAAAAGTAATTGAGAGGACCATGCGGATTGTAGTGGGTTTAACGATGGGGCTAAACGTCTCTCCACAATCGACACCAACTTGTTGAGTTTTCCCGTTACCTACAAGACGAGCTTTATACCTTTCAAAGGAACCGTCAGAATGAAATTTATGACGAAAAATCCACATAAAGCGGATGACATTTACGTTCACAGGACGCGGAACCAAGACCCACGTCGCATTATTAATTAGAGCCGTATACTCATCATCCATTGTCAATTTCCAATTTGGGTCACGAAGGGCTAAGGTCGGGTTTGTTGGGATAGGCGAGATAGCCACAGTGTGAGACAAATTTTGAGGTGGGTTTGGTTTGATGTAGCGGGGGTTTGGTTTGTAGATGCCATGGTCAGCACGAGTTGTAGGTTTGGAAGGAGGAGGAGGGAGGGGCGAGGGCTGGGTAACCGACAGTCCAGGGGGACCAGGGGCCGGGTCACGAGTGGCCATGGGGTGGGGCACGGGTGGCTGGGCAGGACTGGTCACGGGTGGGGGGGTTCGTTGGGGTGTGTGGTGTGGGGTAGATGGAGTTGCAGTCATGTGTCGAAAGACATAGGGGGGGACACCATCATCCAAAAAATCATAAGTACGTGTGTCGGGGTGATGAGAAGAGGCAATAGGAAAGACCGACTCATCAAATATGACATGGCGACAAATAATAATTTTATTAGTGGACAAGTCAAGACACTTATACCCTATATGATCTTTTGGGTACCCGAGAAAAACGCACCGAGACGAACGAGGTTGTAATTTATGGATGGTTATTGTAGAGGGCTTAAGGGGAAAGCAGAGACAACCAAAAATCCTAAGGTGGTTATAAGTAGGAGTTTTGTTGTATAGTATTTGGACAGGAATTTGATAATTAATTGGTTTGCTAGGAATTATATTCAAGACATACGTGGCTAAGTCGAGAGCGTGGTGCCATAACTTTGCAGGAATTGAGGCATGAAAAAGAAGAGTACGCATAACATTATTAACAAAACGGATTTTACGCTCGGCCTTTCCATTTTGAGAAGATGTGTGAGGGCAAGAGAGTCGAAAAACGACTCCCTGTTCCGCACAAAAGGTTTTAAAAAGGCCATTAATAAATTCCGTTCCATTATCGCATTGAATTGACTTTATTTTTCGCTTAAATTGCGTTTGGACAAAGGCATGAAATTTCAAAAGAATGTGACCAACTTCAGTTTTGTGAGAGATAGGAAACGTCCATAAGAAATTACAATAATCATCCAAAATTAGCAAGTAATATTTATGACCCATGGAGCTCAAAATCGGAGAAGTCCACAAGTCACAATGTATGATATCAAAAGGCAAGGAAGTACGCGAAATAGACAAAGCAAAAGGTAGACGAATATGTTTTCCTAGAGGACATGAATGACAAATAGAGTGTTTGGAATTCAACGTACAATCAACCAATTTATTTTTCCTAATAAAATTAAAAATTGGATCACCGGGATGACCCAAGCGACTATGCCAAATAGAAGGAGCTAAGGCTGCAAAAGTACTTGGTGCGGCTGATTTCGTATTGGTTGAGAGAGGATAGAGATCACCCCGACTATCACACCTCATGAGATGAGTCCCCGTCCCTAAGTCCTTCACACAAAAACCAAAAGGGTCAAATTCAACACTGACCTTATTATCTTTTGTGAATTTTCTAACGGAAACTAGATTCTTAACTAGGGCGGGGGCGTATAACACGTTTTTCAAGATGAGTGGTGGGTGTGGTGTAGGTAGGATTGTATGTCCGTATCCCTTAATTGGAATTGATTGGCCATTTTCGACTAGTATACCATTACGAAAGCTCGAATTAATAAAATGCGAGAGTTTACCTTGATCCGATGTCATGTGAGACGTGGCACCAGTATCCATAACCCATGGCTCCGAAGGCGTCAGACCTAAAGTGTACATGGCAGCTTTGATATCCGTCGAAGTCGGCACCGATTGAGCAACATAGGCCTGATTTGGCCGTGGGCCTAGATCCCCGGCCTGCTGCTGGTTGCGGTATTGTTGGCGAGTCCAAGGGCTCGAGGGGTACGGGCAGGGCGAATAGCCCCAAGGGGATTGGGGTCATTGCCACGGCACGTAACCAGCGGGCCACGCATTGTGGTGTCGCCGGCGTCGGAGGGGCGACAGAAGAGGCGGCAACAGGGGAATCGGCTGAAGCAGGGGTTTGGGTTTTCCCTTTATTTCCCTTCTTTTTGCCACCGGAGCCACGACCACCCTTCGCCGGAGTAGTTTTCGAACCAGAAGCGGTGTCTAGATTTCCCCGATTATATAAGTGATGCGTGTCTATTTTATGATGTTTTACATCTATTTTTACACGCATTTAGTCGCTCATTTACTATGTTTTAGCCTTAAATTCCCAACAATTGAGTACTTTCGTATTTTTATGCTCTTTTGCAAATTTATACGGAAAAAGGACGATTTTACGCCAAATCCATGCCCTCGAGATTTTTCATAACCAAGGAACAAAGGAAAATCAACTGGAAGCATTGACCAAGTGCCAAGAAGTCAAATCGAGACGAATCAAAGCAATCCTACAGGAATAAGGGTCGACCGACCTACTACTTGGGTCAGCCGACCAGGCCTCTGTTATGGAAAGCCCATAAATCTCTGAAGCCCGTGAATTGGTCGACCGACCCACATAGTAGGTCGACCGACCTCTGCGCAGACCCAGAAGCATTCCGGAAGCCCATTAACGTGTTAGAGTCTTAAGGAAACTCCTAATTTCCGCCTATATAAGCTAATCTTATGTTTAGGGTTAATCATCTAGTTCCTAATTCAGAAATAATCAAGTCTTAATAGAGAGAATTATTCAGAGTTATTCAGTTTTATCTTTAGTTGTAATCTTTCAATAATCATAAAACACTTTTAGTTTTGTTCTTCAATCTTTCAAGCATTCATCAATAAAGTTTGTTCCTTTCTTCCTTAATTCCGATTTCCGGTAATTCTCATCTTAATTTCAGTTTTAATATTTTTCTTATAATTACTAGTATCCGGTTCAAGTTAGAATCCCAAAGCTTTATTAATTCTTGCATGTTTAGATTGATGTTCGCCATGATTTCCATGTTTGTTTCTGTTTTTATTATTATTTTAGTAATCATGAGTAACTAAGTTCTTATATGTTAGGATGTAGGGGGTAGATATGCGTAGATAGTATGGATTCCGAGACCGACTGTAGCAGAGCCTTGGTCGGCCGACCTGCCTAACGGGTCAGTCGACTGAGGTTGTGGTCGGCCGACTGGGCTAGCTGGTCGGTCGACCTACTCGCGTATGTATTCTGTTTCGTTCTATTTCGTTGACTATAATATCCTATAATGAGACCCAAGGGAGACTTGTAGGATGTTAGTAATGACCTACCCAAGATTGAAAGATACGGGAAGGGCATTGGTTTACGCCTTAAGACGACTAGGTTACCCAAGACTGAAAGGTAAGTGACCTAGAATTTAGGAATCACCCTTATTGTTGACACCCAATAATTGTGAGACCTAGGAACTAATAGCATAGGCCGAAAGGAGCTATTAGGTACCATAGACCGAAAGGATATGTTACACCCCTTACGCGACTGCAATACATGTTGACTTTAGGATTTATACTATCGTAGCTATTTATTACCCAAACATCCTAACATCTCTTTTACTATAGTTTTATTCTCATCTTTATTTACTTGTTTTATTTTTATATTTGTTTCTAGACTTAGTAATAGTCAATATAAACCCCCACTTTAGTTACCTTAAAACATTGACATCAAACAATAAACATTCTCCACCTCTCTGTGGTTCGACCCTGACTTTCACTATCTATAGTTAAAGGTTAGGAATTATAAATTTTATCTTTGGTACCCTCAACGACGTGTGGGGAATAAAACGCGTATTCACCCTAAATTTGCAGGATTATAATGAAATATGCAATTGTGAATATCGTCATAAGATTAAAAACATGAGAAAAGAAGTACAACCTTTAGTCCTCGCGCAAAAGGCCTAAGAACAGGAATTAATGTAAATTCCCTCCTATAACTTGCACCCAAGACTTAGTTTGAGACGTGGCCGCGTGTGCTAGAAATCCTCTCCAATTGCCTTGCAATATAGGGAGAGCTATTGAGTTTTAGATGTGAGATCTGAGGTTTTGGGAAAAGAATGTCTCAAAACCCTAATTTTTACCTTGAGATTATTTTACAGTGCAACAAGAGTAACTGACATAAGGAGAGTCCTCCTCCTTATGTAGTTATTTCGGCCGAAAATAGGGTTTGGGTAGGAGTGGGCTTTCCACTCTTACCTTATCCCAATGCGTGATTCGACCCAATTAGCTTTAAGTTGTTCGCGGGTTTTATTTATTTATAAATCGTAACATGTTATCAGATATTAATACAGTCGATATATTAATAATGGTCTGATAAAATACGATATTGTATAATTACCTAAATTAATATAACTGTTTATATTAATACGCGAATACAATATTTAATTAAATATAACCGTTTATATTTAATTTACGAATTAATCATGTAATCCGTATTAGCTAAAATTATTTAATCCGTATTAAATAATAATCTCAACATCTTATTGACTAATTTAATAGTCAATACCTCTGACTAACCGTTTAGTCATATCCGGCAAAATGTGACTGTATTTTCATACCTTCACATCTCTCAAACGTGTCCTATAGGTGTGACGTATAGGGACCAGTTGACCACCGCCATCCGTATGACAATAACGTCAAACTTATCTAGCAAGCCAACCGTTATTGATAAACGTGGATCAACTGGTAATAATACAGAAGTATGCCCTTGTGATCCTTAAAGAGATTTAATAAGTCATTGTACTTAATTGTCAAGGACACCAGCCCCAACAATCTCCCACTTGTCCGTACAAGGGTATGTTCAATGACGTTATCACACTACATGTGGAGGACACAATCTCCAACAAACTCCCACTTGTCCGTACAAGTGTAGGTGCGATAACCGAATCTCATATCCTTTTAAAATTTCTCCCACTCAATGTAAGACAATTTGCAAATCCGCATTCGCAAAGGTCGTATCTCACAAGCGATCTGTATCAAGAGTGGTTTCCCCGACTAGAGAGTAACTTAACTGATAAAACGAATCTGTATTCGAGCATGGCCATGCATTTCAGTTACTACTCCTCGAGTGGCCCTGAGAAATGATAAAATCCTGATAAGGGTTTGGATATTTCCCTCAACTCGAATCCTGCCGATATCGCCCAGCATGAAATAACCCAGAAAAAATCCTCTTGGCCCCTGTTACGGTGACCGTGGGAAAGAAACCAAAGTTACCCAAAATCTGTCTTAATCTCAAGAAACAGTTGAAAGTCAAAAGACTCGACTCTAAGGAACACTATGGAGGTCCTATCCACGACCTGGCACCCAATGTTATAAAACATTTAGGACTCCATAACGATGTCACGGGGTGTCCTACGAGATATCCGTATAACTCGCCTTTGTGATTGGTCAGTCATCCACGTGACTTATGGCTCGTTGAACCCACCATCAACCAACGTCACAAAATGATTACCTGAGTTATCAGCTCAAGTGGGTAATCAAGGACCAAAACGATGTAATGTTAATCAGTTCACTTTGTGGTGTTCAAAATTGGCGTACAATTCCACATGAGAAACAAAACATTTTATATCATAACAATAAGGTTGAATAGAGTACACGAGAAAATGAATTATTAAATGAATTCATAAAAGAGTACTACAACTTAGGAACACATCCAATTCCCATGGAATGAATGTGCCCTTCATGCTTATCACGTGGTAATGCTTTTGTGAGAGGATCAGCTATGTTGTCATCCGTAGCGATCTTTTCAATAAAAATCTCCTTTTGCTCCATGTAATCTCTGATTAGATGAGCTTTCCGTTGTACATGCCTAGCCTTGCTGCTAGACTTATGCTCCTTAGCTTGGAAGATGGCACCGCTATTGTCACAATAGACGGTGATTGGGTCATTCGAACTAGGCACTACTGATAGTCCTTGTAAGAATTGACGCATCCATATTGCTTCCTTAGCTGCTTCTGAGGCGGCATAGTACTCGGACTCAGTCGTAGAATCTGCTGTAACACTCTGTTTAGAACTTTTCCAGCTGACAGCAGCGCCATTAAGAGTAAAGACAAATCCAGACTGAGATTTCGAGTCATCTCGATCTGTTTGGAAGCTAGCATCTGCGTAACCCGTGGCGCAGAGCGTTGAGTCGCCTCCATAAGTCAATCCCCAATCTTTAGTCCTCCGTAGGTACTTAAGAATGTTTTTCACGGCCATCCAGTGTGGTTCACCTGGATGAGCTTGGAATCGACTGGTCATACTCAATGCATATGCAACGTCTGGACGTGTGCATATCATGGCATACATGATCGATCCTATTGCCGAGGCATAAGGAATCCGACTCATGCGCTCTTTCTCTTCCACTGACTTAGCTTCTTGAGTCTTGCTCAAGTGAAGCCCAGGAGTCATGGGAAGGAACCCCTTCTTGGAGTTCGTCATACTGAATCTCTCCAGAATCTTCTCTATATAAGACTCCTGACTGAGAGACAACATCCGTCGTGATCTATCCCTGTAGATACGGATGCCCAAAATTCTTTGTGCCTCTCCCAGATCTTTCATCTGGAAGTGGTTTTTCAACCATGCTTTAACCGAAGATAAGAGAGGTATGTCATTCCCAATCAAGAGTATGTCATCGACATACAGTACTAGGAACACAATCTTACTCCCACTTGACTTGATATAGAGACATGGTTCCTCGACTGATCGAATGAACCCATTCTCTTTTATCACTTGGTCGAAGCGATGATTCCAACTCCGCGATGCTTGCTTAAGTCCATAGATGGAACGCTTAAGCTTGCAAACTTTCTTAGGATGTGCTGGATCGATAAAACCCTCGGGTTGTACCATGTACAACTCTTCCTCCAAATAACCGTTTAAGAAGGCGGTTTTAACGTCCATTTGCCATATTTCATAGTCATGAAATGCGGCGATCGCTAAGATAATCCGAATGGAACGTAGCATGACTACGGGTGCAAAGATCTCATCGTAGTGCAAGCCTGGCACTTGGGTGAAACCTTTAGCAACTAGTCTAGCCTTATGGATATCTTGTTGTCCTTCCACGGCATGCTTTATCTTGTAAAGCCATTTGCTTTGAAGGGGACGTACCTTTGCAGGTAGGTCCACAAGATCCCACACGTTGTTCTCATACATGGAGTCCATCTCGGATTGCATGGCTTCTAGCCATAGCTTTGAGTCAGAACTGGTCATGGCACCTTTATAGGTTGTGGGTTCATTACCCTCTAGGAGTAAGACGTCATCTGTATCGTGTTCCTCGACCATACCAATGTATCTGTCCGGTGGAATAGAGACTCTTCCTGACCTCCTAGGTTCCTCAGGGATATCTACCGCAGCCTCGGTTGAAGGTACTGTTTCCTCCAATGGTTGCTCGGTAGTTGGTTCTTGAACCTCCGATAACTCGAAGGTTCTATTACTCGACTTGTTCTCGAGAAATTCTTTCTCTAAGAACGTCGCACTAGCCGCAACAAAAACACGTTGTTCGGTAGGCGAGTAGAAGTAATGACCAAACGTTCCCTTTGGATAGCCTATAAAGTATGTCTTGACCGATCGCGGGCCGAGCTTATCCTCGTGTCTCCACTTGACATAAGCCTCGCAGCCCCAAACCCGAATAAAGGACAAGTTAGGGACCGTTCCCTTCCATAACTCGAATGGAGTCTTGTCAACAGCTTTAGACGGACTTCGGTTAAGTATTAGAGCGGCCGACAAAAGAGCATAGCCCCACAATGAATCAGGCACAACGGTGTGACTCATCATGGATCGAACCATATCAAGTAAAGTTCGATTTCTCCGTTCGGACACACCATTTAATTGTGGTGTTCCAGGTGGAGTCAACTGTAGCACGATCCCACAGTCTTTTAGGTGTTGATCAAACTCGCGTGAAAGATACTCACCACCACGATCCGAGCGTAGTGCTTTAATCTTTCTACCCAGCTGGTTCTGTACCCGATTCTGGTATTCTTTGAACTTGTCAAATGATTCACTTTTATGTTTCATCAAGTAGACATAGCCATATCTACTCAAATCATCCGTGAAAGTGATGAAATACCTATAGCCTTCTCGTGCGTTGATCGACATAGGGCCACATACGTCCGTATGTATGAGTCCTAATAGGTCGGCAGCGCGCATTCCAACACCTTTGAAGGAAATACGAGTCATCTTGCCGATGAGACATGATTCACACGTGCCATATGATTCGAAATCAAAGGGCGAAATAGCTCCATTCTGTATGAGCTGTTTTACGCGTTTCTCATTTATGTGTCCCATACGACAATGCCATAGGTAAGTTTGATCTTTGTCACCTACCTTTATTCTTTTATTATTCACATGTAATATCTCGGTAGTTTGATCTAAAACATAAATTCCATTCATGGAAACTGCCTTGCCATAAATCATATTGTGTAAGGAGAAAATACAGCTATTATTCTCTATTACAAATGAAAAGCCGAGTTTGTCAAGTGCAGAAACTGAAATAATGTTTTTGGACAAACTAGGAACATAATAACAGTTATATAAAAATAACTCGAATCCACTTGGAAGCTGGATTACGTATGTTCCCTTCGAGACTGCAGCCACACGTGCTCCATTCCCGACACGCGGGTCCACCTCACCCTTGATTAGGGGTTCTTGGTTTCGGAGGCCCTGCACATGATTACATAGATGAGAACCACAACCAGTATCAAGTACCCAAGTTCCGCAACTTGCGTGGTTAATCTCAATCATGTGAATAAAAGAAGAAGAAGACATACCAACAGGAGTAACACGGCCTGCCTTAATGTCCTCGCGATACACGGGGCATGAGCGCCTCCAATGCCCAGTCTTGTGGCAATGGTGACATTCCATGCTTGTATCCTTGCTCTTTGTCTTGCCCTGTGAGTTACTCGACTCACCTGGCCCACTCTTAGCAAATCCTGGTTTCTTGAACCTGGGCTTACCTACTGCTAGGTCGCCCTGAGCTTTAGCCTTCCCTTTACCTTTTCCCTTACTTGAGATCATGAGAACATCCTGCTTTAGACTCCCACTCAACTTTAGATCCTTCTCAGTCTGTACGAGAAGGGAGTGGAGCTCATGGGGAGTCTTCTTCATGTCGTTCATGTAGTAGTTGGCCCTAAAGAGGGCGAACCCATCATGAAGTGAATGAAGCATGCGATCAACGATGATGTTCTCACTGATCTTGCAGTTTAGGGACTCCAGTTTCTCGATATTCTCAATCATGTTGAGAATATGTGGGCTAACAGCTTGGCCCTTCTGGAGTTTCGCCTCAAAGAAGCGACAGGTATGCTCATAAGAAACGATTCTCGGGGCCTTGGAGAATTCGTTAGTGAGCGTGGTGAAAATCTTGTTTGCACCATGGGTTATGAAGCGTCTTTGCAAATTGGATTCCATTGCATAGATGAGTACGTTCTTTATCGCACACGCTTCCATAACGAAATCGCTATGAGCGCGAATTTCGTTGGCTCTAGCTCCAGTTCCTGGGTGTGGCGGAATGGGCTCAGTTAAGAACTTGAGCTTTCCGTCAGCAATGGCAGCATTCCGTAGTGCTGCCTCCCAGTCAGAGAAGTTTGACCCATCATTCCTCAGTCTAGTTGACTGATTCATGGAGTCCATGAAGGCTTTTAGCCAGGATTCACGTGCTAGCTTGGCACTTGGCATTGGGTCTTCACCAGCCATTTTAGTTTTACAGCAGTTTTAATGAACGTGTTCTACACTGAAAAGAAGATAAAACAAAACCATATAAGCAACTTATTGTTGTGATTTAAGTCTATATTAAATTGGATTTAAACTCGTAGACTCATGCATTTATATAATTGATCTCCCTCAAGAATTATATAAACGATCCCAAGACTCAATTTCCGTATATTGATAAGCCCACAGTTTGGCTAATTCCAATCGTTGGAACTCTTGGTCGATAGATTTCCGTAAATCCTATCTATTAGTCCATCTCAGTCACTAGAATATTATCGAGTGACCATGATGTTGAGATAAAATAAATCATCTGTTCCCACTTACCCGACGTAGAAGGGGTCATATTATGCCTACCGACGAAGAAGGGATTCATGGGAGGCTGATTTATAAAGACTAATCTCAATTTTTGGTTATACGAGGAAGACCCCATCAACTCTTATTTATCCATATTTAAGTGAACTAAAAACTAGCATTTGCGTGAATGAATTAAATAAAGTGATGGCTTTTAAATTGACATGTGACATCTGTATTGTCACAGAAAACTAACGCGTGACCTCTACATGAGTCAGTTTTCAGGCATGATATAGGTGGTTTGGTTTTTAGGCGGAAAATGATGCAAACTATTATCGATGAAAGCGTAAAGATAAATGCAATAAACGTAAATAAAAGTCCCAGTGTGGCCTATCCTACCAAAATAAACATAAAACAACTTGGAATCCACCGTTGGACCCTAGAAGCTTGTCTTGATGTTCCATCTTGGTCCTTGCAGCGGGAGTGAGCATCCGGTCTCCGTCTTGTCTTTGGTCTTCACAAAATTACTAATTTAAATTACAAGAGTAATCCTAGATACATTCTAATTTAAATACAAAAGTAATTACATGGCAAAAACCCAAAACGGAGATTCAAGATCTCAAAATTACAAGCAAGATCGTGTCCCTTCATTACGGTGACACAATCTTCTAAGGCCACACTAAGTTACAACCGTTTGCAAAAATTAAATACGTTATTGAAAGCATTCAAGGCATTCACAAGACGATAAATAAAATGCATCAACTAAATAAAATTTATACATGACATAATACTGTTATTATGATTAATAAATTTATACCAAACCACCTTTTAAGATTAAAATTATGTGACTATACCGCTTTAATCACCAATTTTAATAAACATATAATCCATTATTTTAAACTGTTTTAAAACAATATGTATCAAACGAGGGTGAACCGTTTCACTAAATAATATACTATTTCCGTATACAGTATATTATTTTAAGCCATGTGAAAATAAGAAACAAGTTATTTTCGAAAATAAACACCCCGAAACGAGAGCACTCGATCGAGTAACAGGGGCACTCGATCGAGTGTCAGGGTCACTCGATCGAGTGCAGCAGGGCTCGATCGAGTGGCTCGTAAAAACTGCAAATCGCTGCACTTTTAAATTAAAACGGGTTTATAACATGGATTTAAAACGTGTAAATCATAAATAAACAACAACAAAAGATTCACATATTGCTAAAAATATCGATTAATTAACAATATGCAAATTATAATCGAAAAACAAGATCGATTTCTCACAAAAATCACACGCACGGGCCTGGTACGAGGGCACTCGATCGAGTGCAACTGGTACTCGATCGAGTGCCTAAGCACAGTGTACGGTTTTCAAGATTTTTAAAACTTATGAAAGACACAATTGTAAAATTTTCATGGCCTAAGGCTCTGATACCACTTGTGGGGAATAAAACGCGTATTCACCCTAAATTTGCAGGATTATAATGAAATATGCAATTGTGAATATCGTCATAAGATTAAAAACATGAGAAAAGAAGTACAACCTTTAGTCCTCGCGCAAAAGGCCTAAGAACAGGAATTAATGTAAATTCCCTCCTATAACTTGCACCCAAGACTTAGTTTGAGACGTGGCCGCGTGTGCTAGAAATCCTCTCCAATTGCCTTGCAATATAGGGAGAGCTATTGAGTTTTAGATGTGAGATCTGAGGTTTTGGGAAAAGAATGTCTCAAAACCCTAATTTTTACCTTGAGATTATTTTACAGTGCAACAAGAGTAACTGACATAAGGAGAGTCCTCCTCCTTATGTAGTTATTTCGGCCGAAAATAGGGTTTGGGTAGGAGTGGGCTTTCCACTCTTACCTTATCCCAATGCGTGATTCGACCCAATTAGCTTTAAGTTGTTCGCGGGTTTTATTTATTTATAAATCGTAACATGTTATCAGATATTAATACAGTCGATATATTAATAATGGTCTGATAAAATACGATATTGTATAATTACCTAAATTAATATAACTGTTTATATTAATACGCGAATACAATATTTAATTAAATATAACCGTTTATATTTAATTTACGAATTAATCATGTAATCCGTATTAGCTAAAATTATTTAATCCGTATTAAATAATAATCTCAACATCTTATTGACTAATTTAATAGTCAATACCTCTGACTAACCGTTTAGTCATATCCGGCAAAATGTGACTGTATTTTCATACCTTCACATCTCTCAAACGTGTCCTATAGGTGTGACGTATAGGGACCAGTTGACCACCGCCATCCGTATGACAATAACGTCAAACTTATCTAGCAAGCCAACCGTTATTGATAAACGTGGATCAACTGGTAATAATACAGAAGTATGCCCTTGTGATCCTTAAAGAGATTTAATAAGTCATTGTACTTAATTGTCAAGGACACCAGCCCCAACACGACGGGCATCAATAAGGCCTCGGAGGAGCCTTGAGTCGACGCTTGTTTCGCAAGTCCTGCTTCTTCAAGGGTTAACATGGACCGTGCTTGATAAAATGCAGGAAGAGGAGAGCGTTGACGAATGATCGTACCGACGTGTTGGTACGCCGGAGAAAGACCAGAGACCAATTGAATAACTAGCCGACTATCAGACACAGGAGAGCCGACATTTTTTAATTGATCAGCCAGGGATTTTAAACGCTGGCAATATGCGGATACGGAGGCGAAATCCGCCATCTCGACATGTGAGAACTCTTGCTCGAGAGTCACGGCGCGAGAATTTTTGTTATCTTGGAAAATATCAGCGAGACGATCCCATGCCTGTCTAGCGGTGGACTCGGTCTTGATGATAGTTTCTAAGAGCACCGTTGTTACAGTGGAATAAATCCATTATAAGACCGTCGCGTCGAGCGTCTCCCACTGTTTGAGTTCGTCTGTCGTGGAAGGAGCTTTAGGAGGCACCTTGGGTGTGACGATGTGGTGGAGGACACGATTAGATTTAGCGTGATTGGTGAACAACGAAACCCACAACGGATATTGATCGTTGTCCATGCCGAGTTTGACAGGGATGTGGTTGGAGATGTTATTCACGGCAAGAGCCGGGTGGAAAGGTGACTTTGCATCAGGGGCCATGAAAGTGACGTGAGGTCGAAGGAGATGAAGAAAGCGGCAGCAGGAGATTTAAGAAGAAGAAGATGTCACTGATACCATATAAGAAGATAAAAAGATAATTGGTCAGTTCTTATTGATGAAAACGTAAAGTATATATACACTAACTAGGAGCAACTAATCAGCTATTAACTAGGATCTAAGCTAATGAGTAGGAGACTAATCAGCTATACAATTTGACTAAGTAAAGAAGTACGTAAAGAATTAACATTATTTACATATAATCTATCACTTAATTATATTTAACCATTAAAAAAGATGTATATAAAATTAATATATTTACGTCTGTTGTAAAAACAAGTTCCAAAATTTGATCGTAATATGCAGGAGTTCAATACAAGATACAGGGCGTGAGGGCGGTATGGCATTGTATAGTTGGGAAAAGTCATGGCCTCATGGGTCGTAATCAGAAATGAATATAATATTGATGTCACACAATGAATCAGGCTATCTTGTCGTCAGGGCCGGCTAAAGCCCAGTGAAGCTGGAGCCCAAGAACTGAGCCTCATAAGTTTTGGGACTCATTAGTCAGTACAACATATTTCACTGTTATAAAATCCAAACATTGATAAAATAACATTAATAGCATCCTGGTCCATTGGTTGCCTTATAATTGTTCATCAGTTGTTTTCCTTACGTCCCAGGTTCAAGTAGTATCAGTCTATCGGACGGTGGGCCTAGCTGTTGAAGCGGTTGAGATAAAGCGTGCGGTTGAGATGAAGCGTCGGTTGACGAGGGTGTGAGGGGTTGAGATGAAGCGTCGGTTGACGAAGGTCTGTCTTGCTCAGAAAACTGTCTGTATCTCGACAAAACTATGATCCAAACCATCATACCTCCCATTACCACTCCTCCTCCAAGAGATATTCCTGTATAAAATTTTGAAAGAATATTAGTGTTTAAAGATTTGCAGAAGTCTTATGGATTCATCGATAGAGTTCAGTTATTAGTTCATACCTATTATCAAACCGAGTTTCGACTGCTTAGAAAAATTTGTTTTTTGCCACTGCAATAAAAAAAATTGAACTTTCTATTATTTTTAATGCTACCTATCTCGTGACGAAAGACAGAAGATTTGGGAAGTTATCTAGTATCGCTTTGCACCAAATTTTGTAAAAATTGTCAAACTAAGATCAGACAAAAAATCTCTAAATAGTTCAGATACCTTGGGTGGGTGGGATGGTTGAATTGGTTTTGCACTTGATATCTTCACGTCCGTATGGGCATAAACAAACGGTTCTGTTTCGACTGTTATCGTACCCGCAACTCTCATTTGAGGGTGTCACCTCGCAAGTCTGACAGAACCCAAAATCATCCTCCTGATTTTGTAGGGTATAATTCAACTGAAAACCGTCTTGAAACACTCTCTTCAACCCGATTTCAGGATCCATCTCACTTGGAACCACAACAACCAAATTACAATTATAGTCAAGCGGATTGACTATTCCTTTCACATAATAGCCAATTGTTGCAGTACCATTTATCTTACAGCTAAACTGCTCCTAAACTCGAGTCTTTGGCGGTAAACAACCATACAAAACAGTTAAGTTTTGTGTTGTCGGGAGGTATTGAAACTGATTCCAGTTAAGCCTAGTGTTGAAAAACGTTTCCAAACAAACCGCTTCACTGTAATAATTCTTCATCGCCACCATTATGACCCTATCAACCTCATTAACATTCAACAACACATATTCCATACCCTCAATCGTAAGAGCCGGAGTAAGACCGTCAGCACAACTATACAAATATTGCACGTCACTTTTATCATATGACTCTACTATACAACAATTACAAAGTACTTTGTTAATCGAAATTTGGCTACGAATTGATTGAATATTAACCTTGTCATCGTAACAACACAAATTATATTATGAAACTGTTGCAGGATATAATTACATAAAAAAGGTTATCATTTTATGATAAAAATTAACCACTTTTATAATTATTATCATATATACAAGTTGATCACTTTTAAAATATTAATTAATATTCTTCATCGTTATTTAGTAATCTTCAACATTAATTTTCCCAAATTGCAAATAATTAGGGTTCTTTAATTTTCCCCAAATTAAAACCCTAAAATTCGATTCAATCAATTGAAAAACAAAACATTGTAGACAAGATCAGATTTGCCTTAACACTACCAACAACAACAAATTAAACATAAATTTAAGAGAAGATAATATGTACGATTTGGGTAAAATTTGGCGGAAATGTTAGAGGAAAATGAAAGAGGGTTTGAGAGTTAATGAAAGCGGTAATGAAAAAAATCTGGGCAATATGTTGTAAATATATTGTGGCAATATGTTGTAAATATATTGTGGCAATATATTGTGATGTTAATTTGATGTTTAAATCATGTCTACGTACATAAATTAAATGTAGTTTTAGGGTATAGAAATGTAGGAACATTTTGATATATTTAGTCCATATGGGCATAAACAAACGGTTCTGTTTCGACTGTTATCATACCTGCAACTCCCATTTGAAGGTGTCACCTCGCAAGTCTGACAGAACCCAAAATCATCCTCGTGATTTTGTAGGGTATAATTCAACTGAAAACTGTATTGAAACACTCTCTTCAACCCGATTTCAGGATCCATCTCACTTAGAACCACAACACCCAAATTACAATTATAGTCAAGCGGATTGACTATTCCTTTCACGTAATAGCCCATTGTTGCAGTACCATTTATCCTACAGCTAAACAGCCCCAAAACTCGAGTCTTTGGCAGTAAAAAACCATACAAAACAATCAAATTTTGTGTTGTCGGGATATACTGAAACTGATTCCAGTTAAGACGAGTGTTGAAAAACGTCTTCAAACAAACACCTTCACGGTAATAATCCTTCCTCGCCACCCTTATCACTCTGTCAACCTTATTAACATTCAACAACACATACTCCAAACCCTCAATCGTGAGAGTTGGGGTAAGACCGTCAGCACAACTAATCCTAAGATGAGGGTACCCGCACTCTTTCGGTCTCCATTTTCCGCCCCAAAACGGAAAACCGACCGGTACAAAACTACCACATGTAACTAGCCGGTTACAACTCTCGTACCAAGATTGGTTAGCATAACTAACTCGGAATAAGAACAAAAAAAGAAGAAGAAGAACAATTATAAACTTCATGATGTTAAGAACCAGGGAAGGGAGAGGTAGAAGGAGTAGAAGAAAAAGAAGAAAAAGAAAAAGCGAGAGGTAGAAGGAGTAGAAGAAAAAGAAGAAAAAGAAGAAGAAGTAAGAGTGAGTTTAATGTAAGACTGCATACTACTCCGTACTTTTTGTTTTTTTGCCTAAAATAGTAAGTGAAATTGAACGTAGCAATTAGTTTGGGTTTATGTGAAGTTTGAAAAATTTATTAACACAACAAAGTTTAAATTTTAAAATGTAAAAATACTAATATTTAATTAAAAAAATGATTTCACATATATATAATATATTATATTTATACATTGTAAATTATTGTGTCGTAAGCGAGTTAAGAAGTTAGCCTCATTCATATATTGTTCATACGCCTCGCATACTGTTAGTAAAATGAAGAAAATCAGAAATCCGAAGGTACAAAAGCCCGACTAATCGAATTTTTAAAACTAAATACAAACAGTCTCGATTCCCTGAAAATATAGTTTTGTTGTACAACTACACTAAAATTGTGGTAAATTTAAATATGTTGTGGCAATATGTTGTAAATATATTGTGGCAATATATTGTGATGTTAATTTGATGTTTAAATCATGTCTACGTACATAAATTAATTGTAGTTTTAGGGTATAGAAATGTAGAAGCATTTTTTCGTCTCAAATTATACTACTCGGATTTAAGGACAGTTTTAAGTTAAAAGACGATATTCAAAAGTTCCTAAAATAATGTTAAAATGAAGGTTTCGTGAAAGGAATATTTCAACCAATTAAAATCCAAGAATATTTTTGTAAAAATGGTCCAACACCATCTTAACTTACAATTGCCTCACATTTAAGTAATCTAAGTAGTTTTAAACCCGTGCAAAATTGCACGGTATATTTTTGGAAAAAATGTGGTAGATAATTAATATAACCGAATAGTGTCAATAATACGTGAATATTTTGCATTCAATTGCTATTATATTGATAATATGTTAAAATGCATGTTTTAAATAAAATTTATTATCAAAACTGAAAAATTTCATGATAAACTACATTACGTTATTTTAATCTTGTTTTAAATTTTGTATCTTCGGTTTTTTATTGTTGTCCTGATTTTGTGCCTTAAAAGGTAGACGATAGGGAGATGTTTGTCGAATTAGGTACTTTCTTTAATTCTCACAAACAAAGTGTGATAGTGTTCTTTGCGACAATTGATATTGTTACTTAATACTTATACCATGTGATATTGTCTAGTGTGTTATTGTTTTGAATGGCAGGGGTTCGGTGTAGTATTGTTTTGAATGTCAGGTGATATTGTTACATATTACACCTGTGTGATATGGTTTATAGCGGCAATTGATATTGTTACTTATATCATGTCATATTAATATTCTAATTATTTAAATTGTTGTCTAATTTAAATAATTCTAATTATTTAAATTGTCTCGTATTAGAAAATTGGAAATGCTTGTATATTAATATTACGTTATTTTAATCTTGTTTTAAATTGTTGTCTTGGATATCTATAAATTATTCTTCCTTAAAAAATGCATTCTAAACGGAGAATTATAAATTATTATCCACCAGTCCACCACATAAAATTAAAATATTTTAATTCAGCATGAATGGTGGGTATTATTATTCACCATATAGATATCTATAATATTGATATATATCGAGTAAATAAAATCATGATCGAGGTACTATACATAGAATTATACCGTGTAATATGGTACTATACATGAATTCTTCCTTATGAATATGTGCACGGGTATAGTTGTAAAACTATACCCGTGCACGATAATAGTTCCACCTGAGTGAACTATACTGTCTTCATTTTTGCACGAATAACAACCCCGTGATTTTTTGATGAATCATAAAATTGTGGAGAAGTTTATAATATCTTTTTATATTTGATTTTAAGTTTTAGTTTTAACGTTGTTGTTTATAATTTGATTTCCGTAGAATATTTAAATTTGTACATTTTTCCTGGTTGTATATTAATATTACGTTATTTTAATCTTGTTTAAAATTTTGTATGTTCGGTTTTTTATTGTTGTAAATTGTTATTAATCATAATATTCTAATTATTTAAATAAATTGTGGTCTAATTATCACGCAGATAATGTGTATTTCTAATTATTTAAATTCATGATTTATATAAAAATGTTCGTAATGTTTCTGAATCTACGATTTTAGGCATTTATTTGGAATACGTAGAATATTGGGCGGTTATGGGTGCATGAAAATCATCAAATATTATGCGGGACCCACCTGAGTGAATTAAAAAAAATAAAAAAAAATTAAAACTTGGATGAATGACGTGGCGCAACCACAACTTGATAAATGATTCAGTATTTATATAGATAAGATTTTATAAAAGGATTTTTCTAGACATAACAATTAGAATTTGGAGAAAAATAATTTCCATAAATTACATATGTTTACTGTTTTGGTCAAAAATTACCAAAATGGGTCGAGAATTACCAAAAGTTGTTGAAGTCGGGTTATAGTGATCTTTGGGTGAAATAAATGGTATTTGTGTTAGAAATCGTAAAGGTAGAAGGAATTAGGAAAATTAGAAGAAGTAAGAGGCGGAGAGACGCAAGGAAAGTTGTTGACGCGGGAAACCCGTTAGGGAAAAAAAACCGCGGGGGAAACTGAGTTCCGCCAATTCCACTATAATGTTCGACCAGAAAGTCGAATAATATAACAAGTGTTTTTGTTTAATTCTAGCGATTCTAATGTATTATTCTAACGTGTGGAGTGATCTTGAATGCCTTAATTCTGCTGCTTCCCTCTCTATGTATGCTTTCTTCTTCTACTTGTGACCGTTGGATCAAAGCATTATCCAACGGTCAGATTTTGGGTGCAGAGTTTGCAGGCTTCCTTTTCAGCTTTTTCCCTTTCTAGTTTTCTTTTATCCTTCCTTTATTCTGCAGGTATTTGTTTGTATATCCATTTTGGGCAAACCTTGGGTCTTGCATGACACACCTTTTCTTCTTCTTTCTGCGCACCTTTATTCCACTTCTATGTTCTTTTGTAAGTTATTTGTGATTGGGGCCCATTGACTTGACTTGCTTTTTATTTATCCATTCCTACGGTGACACATGTCGGGAGGTCAAAATGCTAATTTTGGGTGTAACATTTATCTTTTAACTAGTTGTAAACCCGTGCAAATTGCACGGGTATGATATTTTTTATTGTTATCATAATGATGTGAAAAATATTTATGTAATTAATTTCTATATCAAGTCATATACAGAAAATAAAATATTACTTGTACTAATTATGCATCACAGTCCTTATAAGATGAGATTTTTTAGGTCTATGAATACATGTTATATAATAGCTTCAATAATAAAAAAAATAGTTGTAAATTTCAAATGTTAGTTATTTAGGGGAGAACTAATTAGTCTCATATAAGTTGGTTTGTTTGTTTTAATGAACCAATGTCAGCTTAGTTGACATAATTTCAAAATACCAAATTACTCTTTTTTATCTCAATCATTTGTTTATTTATTCTATTTTCCGATGTCTTTTTTGTTTGTTTACTTTCTTTAGGAGTAGTATTTATAATAAGGGGCTGTTTGATCTTCTACCTCACAAAAGGTCATCTTTTCTTTCACTGGTTTCCTGCTGAAAGTAAAGGTAAACAAATGACCGAAATAAGAGTATATAACATGCATAATGTATACGTAAACATAAAATAAGTAAATAATTATATTTAATTAATCTCTGAGATGTATAGATATCGTTGTCATTGACACATTTTACCCACCGATACCCGTTAAACAAAAGTAATATCCGTACATCGATATGTCGCTTACTACCCACAACAAATGGTTGTTTTTAAAATGTTTTCCTCTAAATGGTTAAGCTAATTAAGTTGAAAATTATACGTATCACAAATATTCACTACCTATAATAACAATTTTATTATTAAATAATTTTTAAGAAAATTTTGTTTAGTCGGTATCTCAATAAACAATTGTCCCAATTAAAATAATAACCCAATTGATCCAAAACTTACACTTACACTTATGACTTACCTAAACAAACTTTTCTCTATGAATTTTACCCTAATACAATTCACAAGTTGGCCCGTCTACCATCTAATTAACTCATAAACGGCCTCAAGCCCCATTAAATTTTACATCATTTCTTCATTCACAACAATCCCGACTACATAATAACACCGTAAAAGCTCTAACCACCTCCACTCAATCTCACCTCTTTCCCCATTTCATCCATACGACTTAACGATACTAATGCAATAGATCCAAATACTCATGTATTTCAGCTATTTTTACTCGAAATTTTTAGATGTGTTGGCTAATTTTATTTAAATCTACTTAATTTTGTAAAAGTAATATTTAAAGAATTGTTTTTATAACGGAATTTTTGTTTTTGAGTATATTTTCGCTCCTTTTAAATTATTTGTGTTTTTATACTCTTTAATTTTAGAGATATGATGCTTTTATTAGATTAAAATTATCCTTCATTTTTTCCTAGGCAAATACGCTTATTTAATTTTTTTCTCTTTTTAAGTATTTTTTTCATTTTATATTGCGTTTTAAATATTTATATTATTATATAAATGAGTTATTCGTAATAATGTTTTCCATTTAAATAATCTCGTAGTGAAATTATATTGTGTGGATGATTTTTTAGTTTTATACTCCATATTAAATTTGTAATTTGATGTTTTTCAGTTGTTGGTTTTGTTAATACTTTATATAATGATAAAATTAACATTAAAAATTAGTAGTATTAATTTTAGTAAATTTAATTAATGAGCAATTCACAAAAATCACAATTTATATATCAACTCATGTATCATATTGTTTGTTGTATATATCGATTCTTTGAATGAGAATTAAATGATAATGTTGAACATGGTGGGGCTATTGAAAATAATAATAATAAATTGTACTTTCAACCACAGAGCGACACATCAGCTCTGTGGTTGTTGCTTTTATAAAGAAGATTTTAATGGGTTATTGTAAAATGTATTTTCATACGTTTATAAGACTGAAAAGCGACTTCCAATAACGTTGGAGAGTCGAAGAAAAAAGAAAGTAACATTTGTTAAAATAAGATAAATTTCAACACAATTATGCTTAAAATCAATATTTGAAGAAAAATATATGTACGAGTAATTAGAAAATTGATATGAGACAGGAATAAGTGTACATCGAATACGACATCTCCGTATAGTTTCAAAGGAATTTTCGAGTATTTGTAGTGTAATTTGCATCGAGTGGTAGTTATTAGTAAATTAAATTATACGTACATCAAATTTCAAATTGTAAACTATTTATATTGACATGACATTTAATATTTAATCATTTCGATCTCCTATATCTAATAATACCGTATGTTATTACGACCCGTGCATTTTTTTTGCACGGGTTTAAAACTAGTGATTCTATATAGTAGATCGTAATTTGACACACACGGTATTCTTTAAGGCCACTTAATTCATAAGTCTATCAAATGATTGCAGATTAGTAAATAAATCGAAAAAATAATTTTATTTTAATAACCTATAAATTTATATTGATAGCGTGTTTATTTAAATGTCATTTTTCATTATAAAATGTTGGGTTGTTAAAATAAAGTAAATATAAATCAAACAAAATGTAATCTTTGACCTTTCTTGCTTTTGGACTAGTATCATTATTACTATAAAAGAAGAATGTAATTCCGCTGACGTGGCGCAATCAGGTTTCAGCGTTTAGTGTTTCGAGCTCTCACATTCACCCTCAAAAATTTCAGTTTTGTAGACCAATCAGAATTACTCATTTATGCCACATCATAATAATTTAATAATAATTTAATAATTAAATACAAAAACTCTGATTGTTATCTATCCTAAAGATTCTATTCTATATTTACAAAGTGAAAATCCTTCTAAGTTGTCTGACCATATTTGACTAGATTCTATTCTATATCCGTATGTGAAAAAGTAATTCCGTAAAGTGAAACAAAATTTTATATTAAACGTAATTTATAATTTATAATCTCGAAAAAAACACATAATTTTCTTAAAAGTCTGGGGGTTATAATTTCCTGTTTATAAATCCTTCTAAGTCGTCTGACCTAAAATTTTTATATTAAACGTAATTCATAATTCATAATTTATAATCTCGAAAAAAATAGGAATATAGACCAATATTATTAAATTAATAAAGTTAATAAAATAATAATTAAAAAAGAGTGTGATTGTTATTTCAGCACTTATTATTTCAATACAAAGAGTCTGACCGTATTATAATACACCATATAAAATATCTATGCCATAAAAAACGTGTGAAGATAAATATTAATGACATTAGTTACTTAAATAAACGTAATTCCAGTATGGCCGTGATTTCTATGCCATAATATTCTATAAGTGTAAATAATATTAATATACATATTAATTACTAATATTCCATAATCTACACCATATCATTTATCCTTATTCTGACTGCATATTACAAATCAAGCATATTAACTAAATTAAGAATTAAATACAAAGAGTTTGACTGCATATTACAAATCAAGCATATAAACTAAATTAAGAAAATCTTTCAATAATTCCATAAATAAGAACCAAAATAAGAAACTAAGAAACAAAATATTATATTCTTTAGGAGATATTCCATAAATAAGAACTAAAATAAGAAAATAAGAAACAAAATATTATATTCTGTTTCATTTCATTGTCCCTTCGTCTTTCGTTGGTGGTAAGGGTTACATGCGAGAAACATATCAAGATACAATGACCATGTGCAGGTGGTGTGGGTATCCTGATCTGTTTATTACCTTCACATGCAACCCAAAATGGCCTGAAATTACTAGGTTTGTTAAAAAAAGAGGACTACGGCCGGAGGATAGACCTGATATAGTCAGTCGAGTATTTAAGTTGAAACTATATGAGCTCATGAGAGACTTCAGAGAACTACATATTTTTGGACGGACAAGGGCAGATGAATTTATCATCCCCCTTATTATACGTTTGAAACCATCATCTATAATCTATAATCATTTTTCTAATGCGATTAATTAACTCTATGTAATACTGACTTCTGTTTTCTTACGTTTTTTTTTCCAGTTGTTTATACTATTGAATTCCAAAAACGTGGCCTTCCTCATGCTCATATTTTGCTATTTTTACAAAGGGATGACAAGTTCCCTGAAGCCGTCGATGTTGACCGTATTATAAGTGCTGAAATTCCAGACCCCCTTGAAAACCCGGCCCTTTATGCGGCAGTGAAAGATTGTATGATTCATGGTCCATGTGGAGAACTTAACCCAGATTCACCGTGCATGATTGATGGTATTTGCTCCAGAAAATTTCCAAAGAAGTTTAATGAGAGAACTGCTGTAGATGGTGACGGTTATCCAGTTTATATGAGAAGGGACAATGGAAGAACAATTGATAAAAATGGTAAACAAATTCACAACGGATATGTTGTTCCATACAATTCAGATCTGTTGTTGAAATATCGTGCTCACATAAATGTTGAATGGTGCAATCAAGCGAGATCGATCAAGTACTTATTCAAGTACATTAATAAAGGATATGACCGTGTCACTGTTAGTGCAACTCGCACCAACCATGGTACTAAATTATATTTAATTAACTTCTACTTGATATCTTTTCACTTAAGAGTTTTCGAAATTAAATCTAATATTTTCTGATTTTTATCTTTATCGTTTTGAATAGGTAGTCAAGACCCAAATCAGGTTGATCAAATCCAACAATACTACGACTGCCGTTACATTTCACCGTGTGAAGCTGTTTGGAGAATCTTTGCATTTCCTATTCACTATAGGACCTCCCCTGTTTTAAGGTTAGATTATCACCTACCTAATGAGCAAAATGTTATTTTCCATGACGAAGATCCAATCGACGAAGTGGTTGAAAGGTCTTCCGGTGGTAGAACAAAATTCACCGCTTTGTTGGAGTATAATAATTTAAAATCTGATGGTAGAGATCTAACGTATTGGGAGTTTCCTCAAAAATATGTATGGAAACAAAAAGAAAGGGTATGGACTCCAAGGCATAAAGGATTTACTCTTGGCCGAATGTATCACATGTCTCCAAATGGTGGTGAGAGGTACTATTTGAGAACCCTACTCAACTGTGTGAAAGGCCCTAAATCATATGAAGACATTCGTACTGTAAATGGTATCACTAACCCCACTTTCAAAGAGGCCTGCTACGCTCTAGGCTTACTTGGTGATGATAAAGAGTATATTGATGCCATTAAAGAAGCAAGTTTCTGGGGGACTGAGTTTTATCTTAGGAACCTTTTCGCAACTCTTTTGCTCACAAATAGCTTAGTGAAGCCTGAGTTGATGTGGGAGGAGACGTGGAAGTTATTGTCAGATGATATCTTACACAGAAGACAAAGTGAACTCTGTAACCCAGGTAATTTATCAATTTTTTTTTTTTTATAAACACTTTTATTTAACTCATCGTAACAACATTTTCATTTATATATTGAGATTTGTTCACTTTTCGTGTACACAGATCTCCAACTCACAGAATAGCAATTACACCAGTACGCACTATCCGACATTGAATCATGGTTGCAAAAAAATGGCAGTTCATTGCGTAAGTTCGACAACATGCCATATCCAGACGTTGACATTCTTGCTACGTGCTCGAATAAGCTCTTGGCAGATGAGTTATCTTACGATAGGGATGATTTGAATAGGCAACATGAAGTCTTCACTTCTTCAATGACCGACGAACAGAAATCAATTTACAGAAAAATCATGAGCTCGGTGAATTGTGGTCAAGGAGGTGTTTACTTCGTTTATGGGTATGGTGGAACCGGTAAGACCTTCCTATGGAAAACCTTATGTGCTGGACCAAAGGTGAGATCGTTATAGCGGTTGCTTCAAGTGGCATTGCAGCTATCCTTCTTCCAGGAGGGCAGACAGCCCACGCACGACTAAGCATACCTATCATTCTATCAATATCGATGAAAATTCCACATGTCATGGAATACGACCAGGAACCGATTTGGCTGGTCTGTTAACAAGAGCAAAACTGATCATATGGGACGAGGCACTTATGGTCAATCGTTATTGTTTTGAAGCTCTTGATAGAAGCATGAGAGATATTATGAGAACTTCACCGGAAGGAGACCCTGAAAAACCATTCGGTGGGAAGGTTGTGGTATTTGGCGGTGATTTTCGTCAAGTCTTGCCTGTTATACCTAAAGGAAGCAGGCAAGATATTGTAGGTGCTGTTATTTGTTCCTCACCTTTATGGAGATATTGCAAGGTTAGAGCCTATTTTTAAAAATTCTCCCGAGAATTATCTAAATTTCATATCTAATACTTACTTTTAAATAGTTGTACATTTCTGACCGTTTCAGATATATATTAAGTTTCAGGTTTTGAAGCTCACGAAAAATATGAGACTTCAGGTAGGAAGTGCACAGTCAAATGTTGATGAAATCCGAGAATTTTCAAAGTGGATTCTCGAAGTTGGGGATGGCTTAGTAGGTGGGTCAAATGATGGAGTAGCTAGCATCGAGTTAGCAGAAGATATACTTATTCAGCCTGGTGTAGATCCAATATCTACTATTGTAGATAGCACGTATCCATCTTTAAAAGATCACTTAGGTGACCCTCTGTATTTCACTGAAAGAGCTGTACTAGCACCTACTCACGATGTGGTCGAGGAGGTAAACGACTATGTCTTGGATCAAATTCAAAAGGAAGAAAAAATTTACTTAAGCTCTGATGAAATAAGCAAGGAAGAGACTAATTGCGGGGTCAGAGAACTTTACTCTACAGAGTTTCTTAACTCAATCAGATGTTCCGGTTTACCTAATCACAGCTTGAGACTGAAAGTTGGAGCTATAGTGATGCTTTTAAGAAACATTGACCAAGCAAATGGTTTGTGCAATGGCACCCGAATGGAGGTAAAACAACTAGGAAATCGCGTTATTAGTGCAACAGTTATTTCTGGCAGTCATATCGGAAGCAATGTCTATATTCCCCGCATCACCTTGACTCCTTCCAATCAAACCAGGTTCCCAATTAAGTTTGAAAGAAGACAGTTTCCTTTAGCAGTTTGTTTCGCTATGACTATCAACAAAAGTCAAGGTCAATCTCTATCCCGTGTTGGACTTTATCTTCCAAGACCAGTCTTTACCCATGGCCAACTGTACGTTGCTATATCCAGGGTCACGAGTAAGAAAGGTCTAAAAGTGCTACTTCTTGATGAAGAAGGAGGGATGACTAATACAACAACAAATGTTGTTTACAAGGAGGTTTTCGAGAAACTGTAATTTTCGTGTTGGGTTATCGAATTTTAATACACCCATCTAATTTATATTTGTACCTGATTAGTTATTTTGTTCATCGTATTTGTCCGTCAAATTATGTTCCGTAAGTAATTCATCAAAAGACAATAACTTTCCAAACTACTCATTATTAGTTATTTAATCTTTTTTTAGTCGTCTATCGTTTTTTCTTATATACCTTATTCATTAATGTTATCATAAGTAATCCAAATATTATCATCATTACTAATAGCTATTCGAAAATTAGTGCACCAGGAAATTCACCTTTTCACCGAATATATCTTATATTCAAACATCCCGTTAAAAAAAAATTCGTTCGAATAAACAGAATTGCTATATATTGAAATAAATATACCGACGTCGTCTTTAAAAATAAGTGTACACAATCCCGTGATTTTTCACGGGTGTTACACTAGTTATACCCTAAGACGGTCTTATGTGAATACGGTCTTATGGGAGAGTTTTTTTTTTTTACATGGGTCTTATGGGAGAGTTGTGGATTGACAAATGACTTTTTTACCCATATTAATACTTTTTCTTTAATTTTTTAGCAGTACTTTAAAAAGAAATTAAAACAAAAAAAAAAAACTAAAAATAAGGTGTAGAATTTTATACATACAAAGACAAAGGATGTTAAAAAATGAATTTTAGGCCCTGTTCTTTCTGGCTTAATTTCAACTCCTTTCAATTTTGGTTGGTTGTATTCCGTTAACTTTTATTTACACAATAGCTCTGGTACATTCTGGTTTTTTCGAGCTTAGTTCTTGAGTTCGAGTCAATAGGTCTTGATTTGGTCTCGTAATTTGTCAAGCTATAGGTCTAGTTTGTCGAATATATCCTCTTCTTATTCCCGCTGCCAAACAAGTCATAACACGACATAATTCATAAGTCATAAGTCATAACACAACATAATTCGACCGAACCCGATCCGATTCACAAATGTACACGACTCAAATCTATCCGACATCACAACTGTAGGCAGAGCATGAAAATATCACGACAGGGGAAACCGAAAGAGAAAAATGCAGCAACATTTAACAATTTGGCTCAAATTAATTTTCCCATGTGACTAAAACCAAAAGGGGGAGTCGTTATTCAAAATCCATTTACTCATTAGTTGTTGGCCCATTTAAGGGGAGAGTCGAAAGTCGAAACTCATATTCGTTAAAAAATGTGCCCAATGCCAACTCGACCCACCCTGAACCAGCCTTTCCATCGGTCACTATATACTCGACCTCTTGGATTCTTGTCAAACTCAGCACGATTTGTCAAACTTAAGACTTAGCCTAAAACCAGGAAATTAATCCCGGCTAGCCCCACAGCCCCCACTAGCCACGGGCTCACGGGTACAACCAAACAGCTAGTTTGTCTATAATTTCGAAATTAATATCAAGTTTATTTTAATTTGATATTATATAACTATTTTTCATAATCTCGATTTTATTTAATTTCAGAAGTCCTAAAATTTAAATTACTTTTTCCTAAAAGAATATAAAAAAAATAACAAAATTTGTGATTGGGTCCGCGACCCCCTTCTATTTTCCCTTGGCCGCTTTTGGGTTGAACTTCAAAAAGCATGGCCCATGTTGACCCATCCCTCCACTTGGGTTGAGTCTGGGTTAACCTTTGCAGTTTGCACGCCCAACCCGATCCCGCCCACCTGTTTGACGAAGGCTGATACAGAGTGTAAATTGTCACGGTAAATTTTTTTTTTTGAGAAAAATGATTTTTAATAAATTATTTAGGTTGTTGCCTTTTCTTTTTTTATTTTAATACGCATTTTCATAATAAAAATACTTATTTTATCTTTCATTATAATTCTTACTTATTTATCGATATCTCGTTTATAATATTACTGAAGAAATGGGCTAAAACAGAATAAAACTAACCTCGCGTAACAGTCCAACATCCAAGTGTCCAAACTCCTAAGTGGGCTAAAACAATAGAACTTATCTCACCTGATACTCCAACTTCATTAGGTATTGGCCTATTTCTCAACTTCTCCACCGTCTCATTTTTATCACAAATACTCGTTTAAGACGGAAATATCCGTTATAATCTTAAAACGGGTTAAATAATAACCCATTTGTATATACATACTCAATATGACAAAAATCTTGTTATTCCCTAGCTTTTTTTCATTTTTGTCTTATCCATAGAAGTGGATATTATTTGATCCGTCCCAACTTAAAACAAATATATCCGTTTTAAGAGAGACTTATTGCGTTTTTACGCCCTTTCCTCCAAAAAAATTATCGTAGAATTGTTATTTTCTTTTTAAATTTAGTAAATAAAAGTTGTAAACTTTCGATATTACCCCTCGATGTAATTCAAAGAGTAAAATTGATATTACCCCTCATGCAATTCAAAGAATAAAAGTTGGAATTTTTTTAAAATTCCACCACAACCAAATTGGTCTTTACACTTTCTTTTTTAAAATTACACTATTAAAGAAATAAAACAATAAATAATAAAAAATTAGAAAATTAGAAAATAAATCTTACCAAATCTGATCGATTTGTTGATTTATGCTATAAAGAAATCAATAATATTTTGGAAAAAGTTTCACATTTTGAAATTTATTTTCAAATATAACAAAATCAAATCGATTTTATCTCATGTTGCACCATTGCCACAAGTTCATTCGTTACTTGCCGTGTATAAAAGATTGTATACAACGGTTATCAATTGTTTTTTTGTGTGTTCATACCTTAATTTCAATTTAGGAAATACTGCGTATATATTTTTTTACTATCTGTAGTCGATATATTTCATCGGAATTACTTTTTCACACATGAATATTACTCTTTCACATAATTAATTTTGCATATAATTATAATAGCAACTGTATAAATAGTTAAATACTTGAAGCTTTTTATCAATCAGTTCGTCAATTCATTATCACCATGGTTTCGAGTCGTAACATGATTTTTATTGCACCGATTTTGATTCTCTTATCAACTTCATTCATATTCTTACGAGTTGATAGCGACAAAGGGATGGACAAACTGTGTGGTGGGACGACTGCTCCAAGCACATGTACAACGTGTGTGAAAAAACACAACCCTAAAACAGACCTTGATGTGATCGGGGCAATGTTAAATTGCGCAGGCGAGAAAGCACGACAGTTTTATTCTGTCGTCGCTACAATACTTAGTAACCCTAAAACAGATGATAGATTAAGATCAGCGCTAAATCAATGTACGGAATCGTTACAAATAGTTTTTCGGGAGGGTCGGGATGCGCAACTTAACGTCGCTCAAGGTAACCTTGACGATGCTAGAAAAGATAGTGATACGATTATTGAAAAGCTTACCGATTGTAGCGTCGCAGTTACTGATATTCCAAGATCAATTGTACCGCCTTCTGTAACTTCAAGTATAAGTAGCGTTGAATCTGAGTACACCGTCGCTGCTGAGCTTCTGAGGTTGGTTATAGCCTAGCTAGCTAGATAGTGTAATAGTGTTGATACTTCGTTCTCTTATTTAAGTAATAAAATTGAAAATTGGTACGGTATATGTCATATATGTACAAGCTAAGGTGCATTGGTGTTATTCATTTAAGTAATCTAAATACTTTTTTTTAGTGGGATGGTGCTACCTATTTTAAAAATAATATAATTTTATTATATTTACATAATAAATATACTCATTTTATTTTTAATAATAATTTGTATCTATTTTATTAGGTTTAGTACCACTTTTTCTTAAATTTGTACAATAATCTCTCAATAAGCTTATGAGAGCGGTCTCTCATAAAATTATATTTTATTTATATTTTTATTATATTTAAGTGATGTGTTTCGACGTTTCGTATCCTAAATTTCATGGGATTGTGCTACCTACTTTACAGTACATAGAGGAAGTTTATTCAGCGATTATTGTACAAATTTTAAAAACAAATGGGCCATTTGGAAGAAATAGTTTCAAATGGTCCAAATGGATAAATAGTTTGCTTCATAACCCCATTTCGTCAAAAAGTTCATTTTATTCAAGTAATCTAACAATTTGGTTCATATTAATTTTCCTCTTTGAGTAAACCCAAAATGAGTGACGTTATTCAAAATCCATTTACTCATTAGTTGTTGGCCCATTTAAGGGGGAGTCGAAAGTCGAAACTCACGTTCGTTAAAAAATGTGGCCAACGCCAACCCGACCCACCCTGAACCAGCCTTTCCATGGATCACTATATACCCGACCTCTTGAATTCCTGTCAACCCCAGCACGATTTGTCAAACTTACGGACTTAGCCCAAAACTAGGTAATTAAACCCGTCTTAGCCCACGAGCCACTGGCTAACCGGTACAACCAAACAACTAGTTTGTCTATAATTTCGAAATTGATATCAAAGTTTATTTTAATTTGATATTATTTGACAATTTCTCATAATTCTAATTTTATTTAATTTCATAAGTCCTAAAATTTAAATTACTTTTTCTTAAAAGAATGTGAAAAAATAACAAAATTTGTGATCGGGTCCACGATCCTCCTTCTATCTTCCCTTCACGGCTTTTGGATTGAGCTTCAAAAAGCCTGGCCCAATCCGTGTTGACCCATCCCTCCACTTCGGTTCCGGGTTAACCTTTGCAACCCAAGCTCGTCCAACCCGAGCCCGCCCACCTGTTTGACAAAGGCTAATGCAAATTGAAATTGTCACGGTAAAAAGAAACTTGAGAAAAATGAATTTTAATAAATTGTTTAGGATGTGCCATTCTGTATTTTTTTATTTGCCTTTTTCTAATCATCTTATAAATTTTTTTATTTTATAGATATTTCATAATAAAAATATTTATTTTATCTTTCATTATAATTCTTACTTATTTATCGATATGTCATAGGAGTGCATGGTGCATTGGTGCTATTCATTTTACTCTTTGAATTACATCGAGGGGTAATATCGAAAGTTTACAACTTTTATTTACTAAATTTAAAAATAAAATAATAATTCTAGGATAATTTTTTTTTGGAGGAAAGGGGCATAAAAACGCAATAAGTCTCTCGTAAAACGGATATATTGTTTTAAGTTGAGACGGATCAAGTAATATTCATTTGTCTGAATAAGACAAAAATGAAATGGTCTGAAGAATAACAAGATGTTTGTCCTATATATATACAAATAGATTGTTATTTTACCCGTTTAAAGGTTAAGACGAATATTTCCGTCTTAAACGAGAATTTGTGATAAAAATGAAACGGCGGAGAAGTTGAGAAATAGGCCGATACCTAATGAAGTTGGAGTATTAGGTGAGATAAGTTTTATTGTTTTAGCCCACTGTTAGGACACTTGGATGTTGGACTGTTACGTGAGGTTATTTTTTTGGGTTTTAGCCCATTTCTTCAGTAATATTATAAACGAGATATCGATAAATAAGTAAGTATTATAATGAAAGATAAAATAAGTATTTTCATTAAGAAAATATGCATAAAATAAAAAAAAATTATAAAACGATTTAAAAAAGGCAAATAAAAAAAAATACGGAATGACACATCCTAAATAACTTATTAAAATTCATTTTTCTCAAATATTTCTTTTACCGTGACAACTGACAAGTTACACTCTGCACTAGACTTGGTCAAACAGATGGACAGGCCCGGGTTGGCAGTGCAAACTACAAAGGTTAACTCGGACTCAACCCAATTGAAGGGATGGGTCAACCTGGGTTGGGCCAGGTTTTTTGAAGCTCAACCCAAAATCGGCCAAGGGAAGATAAAAGGAGGATAGCGGACCTGATCACGAATTTTCTTGTTCTTTTTACATTTTTGTATTAAAAAGTAATTTAAATTCTACTACTTATGGAACTAAATAAAATTAATAGAATTTGGAGGATATGTAAACATTAATATTTTAGTGAATAATCAAATTGTGTCCCTTACAAATGAATAGTTAGTAGCTATTTATACATGAGATGTGTTAAATTAATTACAGTAAAGAATCAATCTTAACAACTATAAAATACCGAGCTTATCAATTTCAACGCCCCTGCATTAATTCGAAAGCGAATCAAACTTTATGGACAAAAGAGTATATAAAAGAGAAATGTTAGATAACAATGCGTAGATAATGGACTTGACCAGACCAGAACATATGAATTAGACTTTTTCTATGTAATTGTGTTGAATAATATTATCTGATTTGAACTTTAATACATATACTTCCTCCAATACAATCCAAACTACGCATTTGACCTTTTACGATCTACGCGACAATATTTTGACCACATTTTTCTTCATGTATATATTATGTTCTTTTTGTTAAAATTATAATTTTCCGAAACCTCTTTTTAAAACAAACTTATATACGTGAATTTTAGGTTAAGAATTTTAAAATTTGGCTTTGTATAACTCATGTCAATATTTAACAAAGTTGATTTTAAAAAGTGAAAGGGTAGTTTGAATTGGACTCGAAAAACTATTATACTTTACTATTACAAAGATCAATAATAATATAGAGATGTACGGGTATAGTTCAAGACTCTCGCTGATATAGGCATAGAAAAGTAAGACCGTATTATTTTAGACTTAATTTAAATTCATTTTTTTTCTGTTTAGTTCAGCTATATTCAGTCGAACCCAATTCAATTCAATTCAGTTTAGTTTCATTCAGTGTAGTTTAGTTTTATTTCGCTCGTTTCAGTTCAGCTCTTCTTTTCACAAATATACTCTTACTTTAGTTTAATTATTTTCAGTTCAACCCACTTAAGTTCGGTTCAGTTCAGTTTAATTTAGTTCAACTCGAATAAATTAAGTACAGTTAAATTCAAACAGTTCAGTCCAAAGAAATAGGGCTTAAGTGTGATATATAAGTAAACATAATAAGTGATCCATTGGACTCTTGGGATGTTGTGGTATTTGACTGTTGGGTGAGTCAACTTTGAGCCCATGCTTTAACAAGTCTTATATTTTTCCCTTTTTTTTCAGTTTTTGGGTACTATTACTCGGTTTAGTCTGAATTTGAATTAAGTTGACTAACTATAACAGTAAAGCTCTTTCATACGAATTTTAATATTGTTGAATTTTTAAAGCTTAAACCCAATACTTGATTAATTTAGAATAACCCTTACCAATAAATTCAAGCTTTTATTAATAACGTGATTAACGAATATAATAAAGTTGAAGTACGAATTACTATTAAAACTACATGCAATATGTTTATCATAAAATAAATACAAAATCAGGAATTACGATCAATGATAACAACAATCACAAAAAACACATTAAAAAATACCAATTAAATGACTTATAAAAAACAATTTTTCCTCAAAAGAAAACATTCTCATGAGAAGCTACACTCGGTCCCTAGGACACTTGGACACAGGGTGAGTTAAGTTCGACACTTCAAACTTCAAACACATGTTTTAACTATTGTACCAAAAAAAACGATGTTTTAACGATTGTAATTTGTGAATAGAGTTCCCCTTGGGACATTGGCAGTTCACTTGTTAAATGGGCCAATTCCTAATGAATAAATGGATCTTAATTAATAGACCAATCCCCTCAAAGGTATTGGGCACTTCTAGCACTTGAGAAGTTTGGCAAGTTTATCATGCAAACGGGACGGGAGGTACTCTCAAGTCTCAACAATGTATATCATGGTGAGTGGTGACGACTTTTGGACTAAGGTTATGAGTATCACCTTTTCTTTTAATTTTATAAACCGAATTAGCTAACCTGTTATTTTAAGGCTTAAGAAGAACAATGTTCAGTCTTATATAGATTTAATAAACGAGTCAATGGGATCAGGGTCGGGGTCACGCAAGTAATTTCGGGTCCGTAGAGTTCAGGTGATATCAGTCGGGTCAGGTCATTTCAGATTTGGGTCATTTTCGGGTTGAAAATATTATCAAGTTGTTCATAGATAATAATCAATTTGCAATAGTAAACATTCGGATCATGTCAATTCGGGTTCTGGCGTAATTCAAATATCGGGGCGGATTTTGATCGGGTTATTTGAATCAGGTCATTCGGGTTGGGATTAATTTTGCCAGTCTACTCCTATCAACACCAAACAACAACTATTTAAAGTCAAACTCCTTAAATGTTGACCTTAATTATATTTAACCATTAAAAAAGGTATATAAAACTAATATATTTGTGTGTGTTGTAAAAAGAAGTTTCAAAATTTGATTGTATATGCAGGAGTTAGATACAAGATATGGGGCGGTATGGCATTATATAGTTGCGAAGAGTTATGTATCATATGTTACACATTCAACTGGCTACTGACACCTTCTAAATGTCGATTTTTTCGACAATGAAAAAAAGGCGAAAGACGAAACAAGATTATGACAAGTCAAACAGAAGGATAAATTTGATGGATCAGGTGTGTGGAATTCAATCCTACAAACGGTAGGGTTGATTGCATGATGTTAACAACATGGACAAATACTTTGACCATGATGCATTATTTGACCCGAGACAGTCGGGTAAACTCGATCATTTCAGATTATGTAGATTCAGTTGAAACAAACTGAGCCTCAACTCGGTTGGACCTAAAAGCATTATAATTACGGAGGAAAAGTGCCCATCTGATATTAAACCGTGACCATTTTAAGATAAAAAGGTCACATTTACGACTGCTGCAAACGAGATTTTGCGTTATTTTAGGTACAGTTACTCGAATTAACAGGTAAGAGTAAGCAATCAAGAAGGAATTAGGTAAAGAAATGGGCAGTACAAGTTTTTGCTGAATAGATTCAGCACTGCCCTTGTGGGATAATAATTTGAATCAACTGATTATATCTGTATATCGAAAGCGGCTGAGGCTCCCGTGATGGCGGTGTCACGGAAGTTAAACACAGGCAGCATTCGTCGTGTGTACTCGAAAAGAAACGTGTCACGATTGCGTTGATGAAATGTTAAGCCATATAAAGTAATGACAGGCAGTCCAAACAGTGCTTTGGAACCATCCCTTGAACGACTTCTGGTCCATAAACAACATGTATCCTCCTGACAGTACCCTATTTGGTGGAGTTTGCTCCGTACAGGTAGCCCATTTCTCTTGACTAACCAAGTATTGAAGGCCACTGACTTCCATTGAACTTCTGGTTGTTTTGGTCTCAGCCATTCATAAGCTTGTTTGATTGTGAAGGCAGTATTACCTCCCAGCCATGTGTCACCAATGTATGCATCTTTCATTTTCCTTTGAACTTTACAAATACATTTCCTGTTAAATTTAACAACGGGTCTGGGTCACACCCGAACGGAGGAGAAAGAGTCCACATTATAAAACCAATTGGCAATAGAGGGAGTAACCCCTTGCCTTATATAGTGATAATTCTTCTCCTCTTCTATCAACGTGGGATTATCGGGAATGTATATTCTTATATTTCCATGCCCAGGAAGCAGTAACTGGGGGAGTGTAAGTGTCCCAGTTCTGACTTCTGACCCTTTATATAAAGATGGTTAACCCATCTAATCCAAAGTCGGTCTGCCAGCCTTGCTGTAGATCCAATCGACCAATTTGGCCATTGATGCAATATTCATGAGTTCTGCCTTCTTAATGCCGAGTCCCCCTTCACTCTTTGGAAGCGTCCCAAAGGTAGTTTCTGCAGATGGCTTCTACCCTTTTGATCACTGCAGTTGGCAGGAGGAAGAAAATGCAGGCTGCCTTCAGTGAATCCAGTGACATACTTGATATCATCCCTCAGAGTCCTTGCAACTCCATTAAAGTATACCTCAGATTTAGTTGCATTCATGGATAAACCAGAGGCTTTGGAGAAAGAGGAGAAACCTCTGACCAGAAGCATTATAGAGTGAGCATAACCTGATTTCACACTTACTAACAACTCATCATACGAATTACATGTTTACATCAACTAACACCCCCTAAAAATAACAATTACTCATCAGATAATTTCATGCTTACTAATCTAAATCCGGAATCATAAACTGATGATTTCATACTTACTAACAACCCATCATAAGAATCCTAAATGTTACATATATACTTTTAGCTTAAATTAGATGTTCTGCTAACATACTACAATTACAATCCTAAAAGTCCTAATGTCCACTACTCGTACTTGCTTCGTATTGTCTTAGCTGCATTTGAGCTTCTTTCAGTCTTTGAAGAACTTCCACCATTGACGGTCTCAATCCGGCGGCTTCTTGTAGACACTGCAAGCCAACCTCGGCTACTAAGTCGATTGACGCCTTCATAGTTGGGTCGACGTCATATCGGAGAAATGAGTCTACTAACTCACCCATCTCTCCCTTTTGTATCCTGTCGAGTGCCAAGGCATATAGATTTCCATCATTTGCATGTCTTGTGATGTCCGCGGGTTGCTTTCCTGATATGATTTCCATTAGAACAACCCCAAAGCTGTAAACATCGCTCTTTTCGGACAACCGACAAGTCCGAAAGTACTGTGGATCCACGTAGCCCGGGGTGCCTAGCGGAGCAGTCGAGATATGGCTGACGTCTTGAGGAAACAGCCTAGCAAATCCGAAATCCGCCACCTTCGCTTGCAAGTTGTTATCCAAGAGAATGTTTGAGCTTTTCACGTCTCGGTGAATAACCTCATTTTGGTGGAGGAAAAGCAGGCCCTCCGCGGTTTCAACCGCAATTTTTAATCGCAGAGGCCAGGGAAGTGTCTGAGAAAACTTCCCGTGTAAGTGATCCCCAAGTGTTCCGTTTGAGATGTACTCGTACACTAAGAGCATTTCCTTACTCGCCCTAGATGTACACCCAAACAGAACTAGGAGATTCTTGTGACGTAGGCGAGCCAAGACGCTAACCTCATTCATGTATTGCCCTATGCGTCTCGCGCTGTGCTGGTAAAACCGCTTTACTGCAACTTCTTGTCCGTCCGAGAGTTTACCTAAAAACGCCAAATTGAACAAAATCAGTCTGGGTATAATCACAAGATCAAATGTATGCAAATAATCAATCATTAGCAATGAAAGGAGCCTTATAGTCCTACTAATAAACACACTGTTTATCTGAAGGGCAGCAACAGGCAGACATATAGTCCTACTAATAACACGAGCTGGGGATGAAGGAATTGATGCTGCCTGGCACTGCTGCTATTCTGCTAATAACTGGAATGCTAATGGGGAGTCTGGATACACTATTGCAAAGGGTTACCAGTGGATTCGTGTCAACGGAACCTGTGATTTGGCATGGTTTAGTATGGAATAAGTGGACTATACCAAAACATAGAATGGTGGCTTGGATGTACTAGCATAAGGCAATGAATACAAACCAGAAACTTTATCAATTAAATCTGATATCTGATGATACATGCTGGTTATGTGCAAACCAGACAGAGGACTTGCAGCATTTATTCTGTAAACGTGCGTGCTTACAGTAGCAGACTGGTGCAGTACATGGCAGACTGGACTAAGCACCGCAATTGACCCTGCTCTAAATACACACTGGAGACTGCATCTAAGGGGGACTAAAATGAAGAGAGCTATCCTAAATGGAATCATTAATGCTATCATATACCACACTATTCTTGGGCTAATGTCACTGGTTATGCTATCATGGTTCGTATTTCTCGCTTTCTCGTTTTTGTAGACTCAGTTTAATGAAATACTCTCTGTATGGAATACTTGACCCGAACTTTGAAGTATGCTGCAGTTAAATATGATTTCAAATTTCACCCTATGTGCAAGGAAATGAAGTTGGCTTCTTTGGTGTTTGCTGATGATGTCCTACTGTTTAGCAAAGGAGAAGCTCGGTCTATGCACTTATTGCTTCAAGCCTTTACTCGGTTCTCTCACACTACTGGGATGCAAATTAGTGCGCATAAGTCTCATGCGTATTTTGGAGGGGTTGATGATGCTCTTAAGCAACATATTCTAGCTATTTCTGGGTTTACTGAAGGTTCTTTACCTTTTTCATATCCTGGCATGCCTATACAAACCACAAGACTGAAACGGGCTGACTGTGAATGTCTGGTGGACAAGATTTGTAATCGCTTACATTCTTATGGGGCCAGAAAATTTTCTTATGCGGGAAGGCTTGTACTAGTGAAGGCGGTGCTAGCAACCTTGCATTCTTATTGGGCTTCTCTGTTCATTTTACCTAAGAATATTCTGGCGCGTATAGAGGCTACTTGCAGGATTTTTTTATGGGAAAGCAGTGCTACCTACAGCCGGGCACCTCTTGTGGCCTGGGACATCATCTGCCAGCCCAAAGAAGAAGTGGGTTTGGGTGTTAAATATCTGGAGCTAATGAGAATATTGTGATGGTTGGCCGTCTCGTAGACTGGTTTGGGTGAACTGGGTTCACGTTAACCATCTGAAAGGCTGCAATTGGATGGATTACCAGCCCTCTGGTCAGTCTAGTTGGGTGTGGCGACGTGTGTGATGGGGTCTGGTCTGTGAGTGATCAGTACACCGTCACAGGATTCTATGAATGGCTACGGGTGGCAGGGAACAGCATGCCTTGGGCTGCTGTTATATGGCAGAAGGTGGGTGTTCCTAAGCACCAGTTTATTAGCTGGCTGTATGCTCACCGTGCTTTGAGAACGAATGATAAACTGATCGAATATGGGATGAATTTCGACCCTCTTTGCTACCTGTGTGGCAGGCACAATGAACATGCTGATCATGTGTTCTTTCACTGCCAGTACGCAAGTTGTGGCGGAGATTGCCAAGCTCACGTACCTTCTTATACCAGCACAGGATCCCCTGCAGTGGGCTGAAGCGCAGACTGGGAACAGGCTGCAATGCTGCATCAGAGTGTTCGTGCAGCATTACTCCTGAGTGCCATGTATAGCATTTGGTCCCAACGAAATATTAGCAAGCATGAGTTGATTCTTACTGTCCCGTGCAAAATGGCTCAACAGATTGTGAGTGAAGTGCGAACTCGACTTCAACAAAAGGACGCAGTTCAATACAAGGAAGCAGAGGCAGATTGGCTTAGAAATCATAATCTCTTGTAAAAAAACAAGTGACAAATCTTGATACATTACAGTAGCGAAAGATGGTCAGACCTAAATGTTTATACCATTACTAAAGGCTACCAGTGGCTAAGGGGTGGACAGACAGAGGTGCAGTGGCACAGACTTATTTGGAACAGATGCTGAAAGAGCTGAACATAACGACTGATGACAGTGCAGATGCTGCATTTGTGATAATGCTACTGAATCTGTAAAGCATATTTTCTGCCAGTGTCCTTACAGCAACCAAATTCTGCAAGGTATTACTGTTTGGAGTAGATTTAAACCAGAGGAAACTCTAACCTTACAATGGAGACTGAGAATGAGGGGTAGGGGTAACAAACTTCAGAAAGCCGTTATTTATCATGTGTGGTGCCAGGGGAACAAGTGCAAGAATGATCGGATTGTTTTTAGACCAAGCATTGTAATCAGAAATATCAAAACTGAATTGATGAGTTTCTTTAGCAGCAGGGATTATTGTAGACTAAGTCCCAAGGATCTCTATAGCTCTAAGTTAGGTGGTATCAACAAAACACAATACAAAATAACTTAAACTAAAGTTTGGTTTATGGATCATACCATAATACACGGTTGCATGTCCACCATCTCCAAGCACGCGGTTCTCATCAAAGTTATCGGTAGCCTTTTCAAGTTCATAGCAGTCAAACAACTTGACACCCATCACACTCGCCTCTTCAAGTATCGAATTTGGGGATGGTCGTGGGGATGCCAATTGCGCAAGTTGTAGTTGTCGTTGAAGAGGCATGGATGAAGTTTCACTATCTGAACTCCCTGCCCTACGTGTCCACCAACACCACCACAATAAGACGGAGGCCGCAACAAAAACAACCCCCGCAAGACCCGCTGCTAGAAAGATCTCCCACTTGTTACCATGTTTAAATCCTTTACCTGTGAAGCAATACACATTTAAAATATTAAAACAGGGAATAAATTATAAGCGCATCAGATATGAAACTGGCTAATCTAATGTTTGTGGATGATTTGCTCATGTTTAGTAAAGGTGATATCAATTCTATGATGGTCTTGCTCAGAACCTTCTCTACCTTTTCGCATGCTTCAGGGCTACAACTCAGTAAGGGAAAGTCACATATATACTTCAATGGAATCAGTGAAGCTGTAAAGCAGGACATTATGGAAGTTTCAGGATGATTACCAGGTACCCTCCCTTTTAAATACCTGGGTATCCCAATCAGATACGACTCATTCTAAAAGTGACATAAAGGATCAGGAAGATGGGAGCAAGAAAATTGACATATGCAGGGATGCTAGTAATTGTGAAAAGTGCTCTGAGTACACTTCATAACTACTGGCTACTATTTTCATGCTGCCTGCAGGAGTTATCAAACGAATTGATGCCATATTGTAGAAATTATTTGTGGGATGGGGGCACTGAGTACACCAGAACCCCACTGTGGCATCGGACACAAGCTCTCGGCAAACTAGCATGGTGGGTGCAATGGACACAAGCTATCTATCTGAAAGAACAGAATTGGGCAGACTACAAATGTCCAACAGATGTATACCACTAGCATGGTCATGTCAATGTCGGGTCAGCATATTTTATCTTATATATTTAGTGTTAGATGATAATTTTAGATTTAAATAATGGGTATGTATATATATTGTGGTTTAAACTCAAATAATTAAGATTAATTTCAATTTGAAATTATTTAAAATCATTATTAAGCTAGTTGATTATCAGGTCATCCATCGGTTGAGAAAATATCAGGTCACGGGACGGGTCGGATTAGTTCGGATTGGAAAAATTAAGGTTGTTATCGATTTTCGAGTCGGTTCTGTTCAAGTCGTCTCAGTTCATCCAATTTTCGGGTTGTGGTGGATCGGGTTTCGGCGGGCTGGGTCGGGAATGTATTTTTTGTCCACCTTATAGTACTTGGATTTAAGGTCCGTTTTAACTTAAAAAACGTTATTCAAGAGTCAATCAAATCATTAAAATGAACGGGTTTGTGAAGGGAATTTCCAATCAATTAAAATCTAAATGTCACATACATTTTACAGCTAAATTCAGATGTTTGTTAACATACTACAATTACAATTTTACAATAAAGCTGACAAATACCATAGTCCTAAAATCCTAATGTGCACTACTTGTACTAGCTTCAAATTCTCTCAGGCCCATTTGAGTTTCTTGGAGTCTTTGCAAAACGTCCCTCATTGACGGTCTCATCCCGGAATCTTCTTGTAGACATCGGACACCAACCTCGACTACTAAATCGATTGACGTCTTGATAGTTGGGTCGACGTCATATCGGAGAAATGAGTCTACTAACTCACTCATCTCTCCCTTCTGTATTCGGTCGAGCGCCATGGCAGTTAAGTTTACATCATCCGGTCGTCTTCTATCGTCCACGGCTTCCTTTCCCGATATCAGCTCCATTAGAACAACCCCAAAGCTGTAAACATCACTCTTTTCGGACAACCGAGAAGTCCGAAAATACTGTGGATCCAAGTAGCCGGGGGTACCTTGTGGAAAGGTCGAGACATGGCTGACGTCTTGAGGAAACAGCCTAGCTAATCCGAAATCCGCCACCTTTGCTTGCAAGTTGATATCCAAGAGGATGTTCGCGGTTTTCACGTCTCGGTGAACAACATCGTTTTGATGGAGGAAAGTTAGGCCTTCCGCGATTTCAACCGCGATTTTTAACCGTATAGGCCAGGGAAGTTTCGTCGTTCGAGTAAACCGAGAATGCCTCCCGTGTAAATGATCCTCAAGTGTTCCGTTTGAGATGTACTCATACACTAAGAGTATTTCCTTACTTATCCTAGATGTACATCCAAACAGAACTAGGAGATTCTTGTGCCGTAAGCGGGCCAAGATGTTAACCTCATTCTCGAAATGCCCCATACGCCTCACGTTATATTGGGAAAATCGCTTCACCGCAACTTCTTGACCGTCCGAGAGTTTACCTAAAACCAAAACCACAAAACACGAAAAAATCAGAAATGAATATAATATGGATGTCAAAAAAAGGGGCTATGTAAGGGAAAGCTTGAAGCAACTTCATCAGCAGCATTACAGTGATATTTCCAGAAGAGTTCAGTTGGCTAAAGAGCAGTTAACTAAATGTCAGCATGAAGTTGTTCAATAAAGAGCTAAAGTTACTGATATTCTCAATACTGATAGTTCTACCAGTTATTTCTATGCTAAAATTACCCTCTATCTTCTTATATTTTTGTCCATTAATCAGTTTACTGGACCTGTCTCATAACTACCTCATCGGGGGGATCCCGGCTGAGGTAGGACAGGCCCGTGGGATTCTGCTAGAGCTCCATTTGGCTTATAATAACTTGACGGGTCCGGTTCCTGACACGTTGTCGGCCTGTAAATGGGTGCAGACCCTGGATTTGTCTCACAATAATCTGTCTGGTGTACTGACTGGACAGATGTTTCAGGGTTTGGAGTCACTGCAGGTTCTGGCTATGAGCAACAACGCGATTTCAAGCCCGCTTCCAGGGTCTTTAGGGCTATGTACGAAGCTGAGAGTAATAGACTTTAGCTCTAATAGTTTGTCGGGAGTGTTACTGATAGATGAACCATCTCAACCAAAACCTTAAGGTGATGGTTGAGGCCCAACTATTATTAATATTCCTAATACGCTCCCTCACTCAAATGCCCGTTGGGCTTGAAGAGTGGTTAATTTGCACAGGCTCCCCCATACCGTGTGCTGGTTTCCACTTCGTGGTGTTGAGGGTGCCAGGATTCGAACCCGTGACCTTCGGTCACACTGGCTCTGATACCATGATACATGAACCATCTCAACCAAAACCTTAAGGTGATGGTTGAGGCCCAACTATTATTAATATTCCTAATAGTTACCGCCAAATCTTTGTTCTGGAGCTTCGTCTTTGGAGGAGCTCCGGCTTCCTGATAATGTCATTTCAGGCAGGATTCCGCCTGAGTTGTTCAGTTGCCCAAATTTGAGGACAATTGATTTCAGTCTGAATTATCTGAATGGGTCTATACCAGGGGAGATTGGTAAGTTAGGGAAACTTGAGCAGTTTTTTGCATGGTATAATGGGTTAGAAGGAGAAATCCCAGCAGAGATAGGGAAATGCAATAAACTGAAGGATCTTATACTGAATAATAACCGTCTTCAAGGCGAGATTCCTAAGGAGCTGTTTAATGTTAGTAACTTGGAGTGGATTTCATTCACTACTAACAGGAGATATTCCGAAAGAGTTTGGGCTGCTGCAAAGGCTTGCTGTTTTGCGATTGATAGACGACTAACATTTTATCTGAACCCAATGCAGCAAATGCGATTGAAAGACTATTAACATTTTATCTGAACCCAATGCAGCAAATGCCATTGGAAGACTATTAACATTTTATCTGAAGCAAGCAATTGAAAGACGATAACATTTTATCTGAACCCAATGCAGCAAATGCCCTTGAAAGACTAACATTTTATCTGAAATTCTGAACCCAATGCAGCAAATGCGATTGAAAGACTAATAGTAACATTCTATCTGAACCCAATGCAGCAAAAGCGATTGAAACACAATAACAATTCATCTGAACCCAATGCAGAAAATGCGATTGAAAGACAATAACATTAGCGAAATAGAACAGAATAGAAACCTTAGCATGGCGATGAAGAGGAGTAGCAGCCATCAAACAGATAATAGTAGAACAATTAGGATTAGCAATCAAAGCACCTTTACTGGTGAAATACCCACAGAACTGGCTAGCTGCAGAACCTTAGTTTGGCTTGATTTGAACACCAATAATCTCACTGGTGAAGTCCCGCCTCGGCTAGGTAGGCAACAAGGTAATCCTAAGTTATTTGGGATTTTATCTGGAAATTACCTGATTTTTGTCGCGAGATTAAGGCTGCTATTTCTCACGGGACAACCACGTTACTTTCTTATGCAGGCAGACTCCAATTGCTTAACTCGGTTATCTTTGGATTGGAAAATTATTGGTGTTGTATTAGTCTTCTTCCTAAAGTTATTCTGAAAATTCTAAGGAAATATTGCAGAGAAGCATTCTGACTACTCGTGACAGTATTTTACAAATGACTGGGGATGTATGAATTCTTTCGTCCTAAAGCTGCAAAAGTCCATTGGTCGAAAGCAATATGGAATTTCAATGTTGCTCCTAAACACAGCTTCATTAGCTATTCAGAAAAAAATGCCTACCATTGAAAATTTTCAGAGTAGAGGGTTCATTATGGTGAATAGATGTTCGGACGATTGGGTTTACAGCTGAACACATATAACTTAAATTATAGTTTATCAGTTTATGGATCGGATCATACCATAATAGACGGTTCCACAAGCACCATCCCCCAAAACGTGGTACTCATCAAAGTTATTGGTGGCCTTCTCTAGATCGTTGTAGTTGAATAGTTTGATACCCAATGTGCTCGCCTCTTCAAGTATGGAATTTGGAGATGGCCGAGGCGGGGCCAATGGGCCTAGCTGTTGAAGGGGCTGAGATGAAGCGTCGGTTGAGTGCTCAGAAAACTGTCTGTTCCTCAGGAAAAACACGATCCAAACCATCAGACCACCCACTGCCACTCCTCCTCCAACAGATAGTCCTATTACCAACCCGAGTTTCGACGGCTTGTTGGATTTGTTTTCTGCAGCTGCAGTAAAAAAATTTGGAGTTTCTGTTATTTTTAATGATTCAAAGCATGTAAACTGTGAACTAATTGGATTGAAAAACAGAAAAGACACCAACTAATGCTGAAAAACAGATAATTTTTGTGTTATTTCGAGCAATTATAACTCTCGTACAAGATAATGGCTGAACATTGATGTCAGTAAAAGCGCCTTAGCGATAAAAGCGAGACGAGAAAACTCAAAACAGAAGACACTGTCTAAAGACTCTACCATTTAGACTCTACTTACTACCGTTATTTTCGCTGCAACGCCATAGTTCTATAGAAAACTTCGGTACCACTTAAACGGCGGATATGGCAACGGCAGACAGAAAAGAAAAGAGACAGAAGAGGCCCCCTTTCCCACATGAAAATGCAGAAAGAGCCTCTCCTGCTATTCCAGTATACTATCGGGTTCATACCATCAACATTCAACAGTATGACATTATGGAAGTTTCAGGATGATTACCAGGTACCCTCCCTTTTAAATACCTGGGTATCCCAATCAGATACGACTCATTCTAAAAGTGACATAAAGGATCAGGAAGATGGGAGCAAGAAGATTGACATATGCAGGGATGCTAGTAATTGTGAAAAGTGCTCTGAGTATACTTCATAACTACTGGCTACTATTTTCATGCTGCCTGCAGGAGTTATCAAACGAATTGATGCCTTATTGTAGAAATTATTTGTGGGATGGGGGCACTGAGTACACCAGAACCCCACTGTGGCATCGGAAAAGATCTGCAAACCGTATAATGAAGGAAGTCTGAGTCTGCTGCAAAATAAGAATTGTAACAAAGCAGCTCTCGGCAAACTAGCATGGTGGGTGCAATGGACACAAGCTATCTATCTGAAAGAACAGAATTGGGCAGACTACAAATGTCCAACAGATGTATACCACTGCGAACTGCGAAAGAGTATCACTGGTTCATTTACATAATACCAAGTTCATTTACATACAGAAGTAAACAACGTAGACTTATAATGCTACTCCGAGAAGATGACCATCGACTATAATGCTAATTGATAAATGAGTCGAAATGCGAACCTCCACTAGAAGAAGGCAAATCGTTCTTGCAGACGCCATCCTCACTTCCGTACGGGCACACACAAACCGTTCTCTTCCTTTGATTATCGTACCCACAAGTACCAGAGGAGGATTCACAATCCTTGCAGAATGATTCATCGTCGTTGAACAACTTATAATTTAATTCAAACCCAAGCTCGATGATCTCCTGAAGGCCGAAGTGGGCTATTTGTGGTAAGGCTAAACCTTGAATAACCACACTCGTGTTACACCCATATTCAGTCGGGTTTACTATTCCCTCCAAATAGTAACTCGTATCTTGGACAACTCCATCAATGCTACACTTGAACCACGGTATAGTTTGGCTTTTCGGGAGTTCACATCCGTACAAGACAGTCATATTTTCAGTTGTCGGAGCATACCGAAAATGATTCAAATCCATTGTTGTGTTGAGAAATGGTTTTGGACAATTCCCCTTGTCATAGTCTTTTCGCCGAAGACGGATCTTCTTATCTTCCTCCATGACCCTCATCAAAATATACTCAAAACCATCAATTGTCAAGGTCGCCGTTAATCCATCTTCGCATCTTACCCCCAGATGGGGATATCCACACTCTTTCGGCCTAATTAAGCCGCCCCAGAACGGAAATCCAACGCGCTTTAAAGTACCGCATGAAACCAAATTGTTATTGCAACTGTCAAACCACCCTGAGGATACGTTGTTTCCGTAAGCTTGAACGAAGCACATAACCAAACAAGATAGGAGAAAGTAAATGAGCTCCATCTTGTGCATCATTTACGGAGCAATGTGTGTTATTTTTGTTAGATTGATGTAAATATAAGGAGTGGTTAGCTTGTGACTTGTAAGTAATAAACTACCTGAACATTTGAGGAAGATCAAAATGGGTTTTTTTGTTTAAAAATTTCTTGAGTGGTTAGCTTGTGAGTGCATCATTTGAGGAAGAAGACGATAGTAAATGAAATGAGAGGGATGTTTTTTTTGTTTAAAAATTTCTTTTCAAAATTTATTTCTTTTACTGATTGTTACGTAATTGTTTTTTTTTTTAAATAATTACACTAAAAATTTTATCTTTTTTTCTTTATAAATATGTAGTGTAATATTTGACATATTTTTTTGTTGTCTTCCTTCTTTGATTTTATTTACTCTAGAAACCGTATGAAAAATGCAAGGTATATCAAGTGCTAAGAGCAGATCGAATCGAAAATATTTAACAAAAATTTGGTAACCTTGGTTAGTGTGTTTTCCAATTATTTTATGTATTTTTGTATTTAATTAAATTTATGTAATATTTGGTGTGTTTTTGAAAATATTATACAAATACCAAGTATAAGGTTGTATTATGAGTTTTAATCGGGTATAGGATTGTATTTATACAACCTTATTTTGTATAATCTAGTTAATACGGTTGTAATTGAGGGAATATATTGTTGTGGAAATTTGATAGTATTACAAGGACAAGCCTTGTAATTCAGTAAGTCTCGCTTGTGACGAATATAACTTTCAACGGGTCAAGTTATTTCACTTGACAATGAAAGAGAAAACATAGAAAACCTCAAATGTTTCGTCTTTTTCTACCCAAGTGGTTAATACTTGACCCATTGTAAGCTTAAGAGGGATATAACCGTCACAAATAAGACTTTGTGGTTGTAATTTGGATGTATGAATTATGATACTATATATGTGGGGTGCTCATCAATGATTTCCATGTCAAAAGAAAGTTGAACGTGATCATGCAACGTCACGATAAAAAAGTGCATGTGATAACGTTTTGAAGGAATAATCTGTATATGCGGAAAATTTATAAATGGGACGAATAATAAATTCCTTATCTTGAATTAATACCGTATTTTTATTTATTTAATTTTTTTCTCGTTTAAATGAAATATTGCAACTCCTACAAAATACTAATTTAATAATTACTACACTCTTAGATACGGTATATATATTCGGTAACAATTGAATAATATTTAACATATTAAACTACAACTACACAAATAAAACCGCGAAAGTGGCGATTAAGCCCCATAACTTTGAGTAATTGTGAGATTAAGCCGCATAAGTTTCAAATGTTGTGATTAGGCCCCATAACTTTGAGTGAAAGTGAAATTGAATCCAATTTTTTGATTTCCAACTAAAATTGCACCCAAAAAACCAATTTCATTCATTTATACTGGGTTGAATTTCATTCATCCAAGTACAATTTATCAATACAACAAAAGTTGTTATAAATTTATAAATTGTATGAAATTTATTACACATTTTGGGGAGAAATTAATATTTGAATGAATTACATAAAATTTAGAATTTAAAAAGTAATTTCATATGTATATCAATTATATTAAAATTAGTTAAAATATTTAAAATATCCTATATAAAAACTATGTTAGTTAATATATTATTTAAATTCTTGTAAAATATTAAAAATTATTTAATGTCCAATGAATATATAAATATAAAGTTATTGATGATATATTTTATGTTAAAATTAAAAACTGGGTTGAATTTCACTTTTTGTCAAAGTTACGGGGCCTAATTGCTACATTTGTAACTTATGGGGCTTAATTTCACAATTGCTGAAAGTTATGAGGCTACTAATCACCACTTTCGCGCAAATAAAACTAACGATAACAATTGAATAAGCCTTAATACATTAAAATACAACCACACCAATAAAAGTTAAAACCTACTAAAAAAGGAAACTTGAAAAACGAAGTGGAATTTTCTAAATGGAAAGTAGGAAGAAAAGTGTGAAAGGATTTTCCTTTAATATATTCCCTTAATTTTTTATCCAAATAACTGAAGATGGTTTAGTCTAATGGTTAAGACGGAGGTATTATGAACAACAGGTCCAAGGATCGAATCCCCCTCCCCCTATTGTAATGTGATTAAGTGCGCTTCATTCAACCAAAAAAAAGTTTGTCAATGCACGTTTTACGTGCTTAATATTTTTAGCTACGTATTGTAAAAATTATAAAAGATATATTTTCAATGTTTTCGTAAAGACGAATTAAGCAAGACCTCACATGAATATATTTTTTCTTATGCATCGAGAGAAAATTGAGATTGAAAGTTGATGTATGAAAAATGTCGGGTCAATTGTATATTAGGCCTTAATCTCCCCTTATTGACCTTGAGTCACGTAAAACCTCCCCAGCATAAAGTCACGACTTAGATCAATAATTCAACCACTTTTTTAGTTTTCTTTTTTTTTTTCATTTTTCTTAAATGCTTGGAACCAATTAGAACATGCCACATATTAGGTGGATTGTTGGGTCAATTTACTTTAAATTGGGTAGATTTGTGATTCAAATCGACTTGAGTCAATTCTAAACACAATTAACTTGACTCGACTCTCTATCGACCTCCCTATTAATCTTGCTTGGGAATGGTCGAATGGAGGTGGTATTTACTTATTATACATTTTCAAACTCTTCAATGAATTGATGGAGATCGTTTTCAGGATAAAATCTGGACCAATAATTAAAAGTGAAAAACACAAATATACATAGTAATTACATCAAAGTGGTTGTCCACCACTGAATATAGTTCAGACGAGGAGTGGTTAGCTTGTACTCCGTAATTAATAGAGCACTTGAAAATCTGAGGAAGATCAAAGTGGTTGTCCACCACTGAATATAGTTCAGGAGAATTTAAGGAAATGAACCATGCGCTATAAAAGAGGGAAAAAGACGAGTAAATGTGAGTTTAAATGAAATTTGCGGTATGAAAAAGTATACTCCGTACTTTTTAATTGTATATTTGTGGAGTGAAGTTTTTTTGTTTAAAAATTTGTTACACAAATTTTATTTCTTTTAATAATAAGAATTGTTATGTAATTGTTTTTTTTTCAAATAATTACATCTTAATATTTATTTTATTTTCTTTATAAATGGGTAGTAATATTTGACATAGTTTGACATATTTTTCTTTCTCTTGTTTATTTAATTTTATTTACTCTAGAAATGGTATAAAAAAATACAAGGCACATTAAGTACTAAGATCTAATCGAAAACATTTGGCAAAAAATTGGTGATCTCAGACCTCAGTTAGTATTGTATTATTTTGTTTTTCAACGGCCTTTTAATTTATTGTATTTCCTTTATCGTTTTATGTATTTATGTATTTAATTAAATTTATGTAATATTTGATGTGATTTTTAAAATAGTCTATTAAAAATAATGTTTTAAATGTTATATTTTTATATTTTTGAAATTGTCTTGAAAAAAACGGCTTATCTTTTTCCTATAATAAAACCGAACTCGAATAATAATCGAGTTGAAAATCCGAACAAATTACGAAAGCAAATTTTTAGTGTAAAAATGTGTGGGGTAGGTTGATGTAAGAGAGGTAAATGATAAAAGAAAGAATGAAGAATCTCTTTACTATATATAAAAACTAAACGTTTAAAGAAATTTCATTGGTTCCTGGATTTAAGAGATTGAAAATATTTTTTTTAGTAAGACTTGATGCTCAGAGAAAAAATTAATTACTATCTCTTATTTAGTATATTCATCTCTTTCTTATGATTTTTTTATTAATCACATTTAATTAAACTCTTTATCTTATAATGTGACCTTTTAAAAAAATTCTCTAACTCTTAACATTATAGTCAATAGAAATTAAATATGAGAAATAATTTACAAAATAGTTTAAAAATATTGAAAGACTTATTTAAAAGAAAAAACACTAAATATATCTCCTTAATATAGATAACTCATATTAAATACATTATTATTTAATCAACTATAAATTGGAATTATGCATCATCAGTGTAAATCAATTAGTTAGTTTATACTAATAATAAATAATTATAATTTATAATTGATTAATTAATATATTAAAAAAAATTATTTAAAAAAATGAAATTAAATAAATACTTTGGAGAAATTGAAATAATCGTTAGTTTGCGTTATCCAGTTTTATTGAAATAAAGAGCAATGTACAAACTGGAAAAAAAAAAAAAACTTCTTTCAGTTTTAGAAACAGTAATCTCATAACTGAAGTTTTAAATTATAAAAATAAATTAGACCAATTTAAGTTTATACAAATATCAAAAATATTTATAATTTTTCATGTCATTTTTCATGAAATAAAGAGCAATTTACAAAACTCTTTTTGATGTGAGTTTACTCAATTGATGTGTATATGGTATATATAAAACTAGTTTAGAACCCGTGCAAAGTTGCACGGGGATGTATAGATGAAATTTTACAATTTTATATTATTATAGTATAAAAGTATATAACATTTTATATAAATGAACTACTTTAGGTTAAAATTAAAATGTTGTCTAATTACGTTAACCAAAAACTGATTTAATAATGCCGCAATCAATTGGAAAAAATATTCGAAGGATATATTATTAAATTTGATGTTTCGGAAAAATAAAAGGAGGATTAAGAAGACCAATAAAAAAAAGTTATATGTGCTTTAGATCTGTCAAAACATGACTCGACCCGTAAACCTGGGCCGACCCGACTTGATTTGATCCGATGTTTCAGTGTCACAAACCTGAAAATATTGACCCGCAACCCGAAAGAATAAAAGTTTCATGTCATTTGTCGATCCAATTTAATACAAAATATTTAAAAAGAAAAACACAAAAGTTTACCAGAAATATGTAATAGTTAAGAAAAAGTAGGGTAGTAATTGACCTGCATTATAGTCAATGAGTTCAATGAACATCGAAACGAAAATTATACAGTAAACTACGTGAAGTTATATTACAAAGTACAAAATTTATTAAAAGTTCGGCATGAAGTAGATTATGCATCTGATGTACTACCATCAGTTGTAGTTCTACGGTTTCTGAATTTTAGAATAAAATCTTCAAGTGTTGTTTTAAAGATTATTAATTTTATCATGAAATATCTAAATTTGTTATTTAAACATTATGCTAAAAAATTACAGTATATCTCAAAACAATTACATATAAGTTCAGCTAAATTTACGGAAAAAATTAAAATATAACTTATAAACTTGAAAAAACTTTAAAAAAAAATACACATAAGTTCAACTAAAAATTAAAAAATTAGAAATTAAAAGGTAGGCCTGAAGTAGTATATTTGATGTATGTTCTTTTTTTTCGAAATAAAGTGATAAAATCATTTTAAAACCTACAATATACATTTATCTTTTCTATATCTTGAAATTTATTTATGAAAGTAAAATATTAATTAAATTTGTTGATAAAAGTTCTAATGAATAAATACCTTCAAAAATTTTACTCCGTTCTAAAAAGATATAACATGATATATGGATGATATTTTAATAAATCAATTTAGCGATACGAAAAACTTATATCAAAACTCAGCTATAATAATAAATAATTGCAAAAATTGTTGTATGAATAACTGGAGACTACGACATTAAAAGCTAAAAAAATCGTATTTTAGAAAATATATTCTTGAACAATAATAAGATAGTTTTTTTAAGGAAGGTAATAATCTAGAAAGGCAATATTGAAATAAATATTTGTATGCATCTTTAGGGGTTGGATTAGGCGGGAAAAGAATTAACGTGAGCGTGACACTTGTCAAGTTGAATGAATAGCGGTTTTTCTTTTATATTTATACTAGATGATATCATTATTTTACATGACATGTGCGGAGTATGATACAACTTTTTGCTTTGGATTCTGTTATCCTAAATTGTACTTTCCAATTATAAATTTCATGTCCAATTACTTATCCTAAACAGATTAGAATATTAGACTTTCATGCAAATAAAATGAAGTATAATTCAAATATAAGAGTTCAAAAAGATACTCCCACCTATTCTACATAACTGTCTCATTGTCCATTTCCGTCTATTTACAATAATGTCTCATTGTCTATTTTGGGTAAATGTTTATACTTATTTTCTTCGCTTTAACCAATAACAATACCAAACCTTACCCACAAGCTAGGTAGAACCAAAACGGACACGGACACGGACACGGACACGACACGGACACGGGATATGGCATGCCATGAAATTTAGGACACAGGACACGGCATTTAAATTTAATAAAATATACATTTTTTAGTTATAAATTTTTGATTTTATTTTTGTAAAAGTATTTGATAATATTTTAAATAAGTGAATGTAAAACTTGTCTTTCATAATAAATTTATTTTCATTCCTCATCCGAATCAATATTCTAATTGATCTCTTTTGATAGCGCATTTCTCATCTCAAGAACATCATTCACCGCAAATGATAATCAAATATCGTGGACACGCGACGGACACTCAAATACCATGGACACGCGTCGGACACGTGTCCAAATAAATGTAGAAAGTTAGACACGGCTGATTAGGTGTTGGACACGTTTCGGCGTGTGTCCGTGAAGTGTCGGTGTCGGACACGGTACGGCTCATTAGGAGAAGTGTCCGTGCTACCTAGCCCACAAGTCACAACACCACTTATTTTAATCTCTACCCACAATAATAATCAATAATATATTCCCTCTCTCCAATCTTCATACCCCACACATTACTTTACATTGAACAATACTTTACATTAAACAAATGAATTCCTTAATTCTCGTGCCCAACCTACAATGGGACAGTTATCGAGAATAAGAGGGAGTAATATATTTTAGGTTGTCATTTAGAAACTCTTAATCCCAAATAGAACTTATAATTCAAATTCAAACATAATAGTGATTCATGTTTTTTGGACATTTGGGCGGGCGAATGTCGAGAGTAGATAGGCATGACGATTTTCCTTTTCCCTCGGGGGAAATCCTAGGTCTCTTTGGCGTGACCGCGGAAGGCGGTATTACCTCCACCACGTCGTCATCCGCGTCCTCATCCACCCTTACAATGGACAAGTCGACCTTTAATTTGGGCAAGCTATCATCTCTACCCCATTACCCACTTTCTTCCAGTAGAGCTTATCAAGCTCAAACTTACCCCAATTCAACATGTTAAATTTTTCCTCAAACAATTCCACGAGGAAGTCATTGCCATGATTGTCCGGGGAAGCACGTGTAAAACCCCTCGCGAAAGCGGAAATATAAAACATACAAAATACTAAAAATGCAGCGGAATTAAAACTTTTTAAAGACAAAACATGCGAGAAGTCTTAGACTGAAACGTAAACTGAAACCAAATAGATAAGTAACAGTACTAAGTATCAAACCGAAACATAAAATAAATACATCAGCCGGGGATGGCACATCCCTACCGGCACCAAAACGAAAACAACAAAAGTCTAAGAGTCTAGCTACGCGTAAACGGTTAAGTCAACTGACGAATGGATCATCACTCGCTAGCTCTCCTGTAACCCCGATCTCCAACCCTGCATGTACCTACATACATGAAAACATGTACGCCACAATCAGTGGGGAGTGACTAGAGTTCTCCTAGCCACCTTTTGTGACAACACGTAACATATAAAACAATACAGAACACTCCAACATATATCAACATGTGAAGCATAAACATCTCATCATCTGATCTCTTACTATCATGCGATCACCATGCACGGCTCTCAACTAACTTCATAAACAGATAAGAAGGAGAGCCGGTTTCCCTACTGGTTACCCAGTCGGGGGGTCTTTCAATCCAATTATTTATGAAACCGAACTAAGAGTCATCCAATGCCTTGGATGATTTAACCACAACTCATATAACAACTATAACATACTATGCATATCTGACACTGTACCATCATCAAGGCAAGCAGATATAAAACAGCAAGTACAAAGGTTCAGAGGCGACATCTTAACGCATAACCTAGGTACTAAATCATTCAACAAGTATAAAGGTTCAGAGGCGACACCTTAACGCATAACCCTAATACCAAGTTCACATCATCAAGCAAGGACTCAGAGGCGAAAACTCAACGCATGGACCGGCTATCACTGAACATTAGACTCAGAGGCGAAAACTCAACGCATGGACTAACATTCAATTCACTAATACAAGTAAGGAACTCAGAGGCGAAAACTCAACGCATGGACCCCTACTACATCACAAGATACTAGACTCAGAGGCGAAAACTCAACGCATGTTCTAGCACCAAACACCTGCACTCCGGGTAAGGTATGACAACCTGACCGCCCCGTCGTGCAGTTGCTCTACTCGTCAGACTCAGAGGCCAGCTTAAGGCATGTCCTGACGCGATCACACATACATGTCTGGACTCAGAGGCGAAAACTCAACGCATGTCCCAGACACGACAAACAAACATGTATAGAACTCAGAGGCGAAAACTCAACGCATGGTTCCATACACGACAAACAAACACATATAGGGCTCAGAGGCGACATCTTAACGCATACCCCTATACATGACAAACAACCTTCATATTAAGTTCAGAGGCGACACCTTAACGCATAACTTAATACGCATCAAAACAATATCATCAAAGTCTATGAACTAAACCGTAGTTCTACCTTTAACTTCTAATCAACACTTAATTGACCTCGAGAACTAAGATGAGGGAGAGCCGGTTTCCCTTTCGGTTGCCCGACCGGGGGGTCTCTATCCTCACTATATTCCCGAACCCAATATAATGTTGCCCATCCTCCGGGGACCTCAAATACATGTCAAAGATACACAAAACAAGTTTCGGGTAAAACCGATTAACCGTTTGAAAGTTACACTCAATTTACAAAATCCTCAAAATAGCCTACAGGGGTCCCCAGCCGGTCGGCAGGCAGCCGGTCGGCCGGCTGGTGACCTCCCAGCCTTCCTTCTTTCCTTTCAAAAACAAAACAACACAAAAGGCCTCCCAGCCGGTCGGCAGGCAGCCGGTCGGCCGGCTGGGAAGACCTTTCCAAGCCTTCTCAAACGAAAACCATCCCCACATGTACTCCCAGCCGGCTGGCAGGCGGCCGGTCTGCCGGCTGGGCTCCCATCCTATATAAGTTCTTCGCAAACAACACAAGGCAAAATGACTACCAGCCGGTCGGCAGGCGGCCGGTCGGCCGGCTGGCAGTCCTAAGCCATTTTTCCAAAAACTCGCGAAACACACACATGCTCTCCCAGCCGGTCGACCGGCGGCCGGTCGGTCGACCGGCTCAGAGAGCCTGCAACCAAAATCGTGCTTTTCCAATCTTTCTCAAACTTCACAATTCGACTTCTAATCTTCAATAGCATCACAAATAATGTTTACCCACTAACATAAATCATCCAATACCACTAATCTATCAGAAAACAAGTCCCATAACAATCCTCAAACGAATTATACATGTATCCGTCGCAAAAATGAGAAAAACTGAAAGTATCCTTAAAAACATTTGACAATCAATTCAAGCATGAATTCTTCACAACAACATCATCCTAAACATGTTGCTAAGTCCTTTAACATCATATTTCGACACAAATCAAAAACAAAACGAGAATCACATCAAATATGCTAATATACACATAAAGGCCGAGTTTCTCATTATCGTCACCTTTAAGCTTATTCCGGCAAATGATCCTCCTCAACCACGTAAGAGTCCACGTCGGGATCGTCCAAGCCCACGCCTACAACATAGAAAACGGGTTTTAAGCTCCTAAAACGAAATTAAGGAAAACAGGCCGTTTTATTGAAGTCGATAAAATGAAAAACGAAAGTGATGGATGTCTTGGAAATCGAACAAGGATTCCGAAAATGCTCTTACTTTTGCGATTCGATGAACGGATGATGAAGATCTTTGCAAAAGAAGTGAAGGTTTTATGGAGGTTTTGTGAGATTGTTGTTTACTGTAAAAGAAATGAAATGTTGAGGATGAAGGGAATTATTATGTCGACACTTTACTTATAAGAGGACAAGTGAGTTGTCCTTTCCGAGTAAATAATTGGAACGGATATATAAAACGGTTATGGAAATGAATACTTGAGCCGGATATTTAAACTATGCCAAGTTGTATTCGTCTTAAGAACTGGAGGTTCTTAAGTCGGATCTTACTTTTAAACTAAAATCTTTCAAAATAAATTATTATAATATTATTTTATTACGTAAAATAATTAAAACGCTTAAATTAGATTTAACGAAAATATGGGCTGTTACAGCACGGGTAAGAGCATTTTGAACACTATTGGGACCGACTTCTTTAATAATTTCTCTCATGAACAAACGTGTGCAAACAATGTCCCCTTCCTCTCCTCCATCATTTTTACGACAATTAGATTACTTTAGAATTTCTTGAGCTAGATGTGTTAGTAGTAAGTAGTATGGATGAAATAATTTGGAGGGAAAATGGACAAATTGTATTACAATAATTCCCTCCAAAAAAACACAACTACCTAAGGTTTTCCCTCCAAAAAAATGTTAGGTTAACTAACCCTTTTTAAATTCCGACTTAATTAAATAACTTCTCTTTCATAATAATTATTTTGTACTTTACTCTTTGTTCAGTTAGTCAGCAATGGCCTAGTGGGGAAGTCTGTGGTAATCAAACTGAGAATCGAACACGGATATTTGAGGAGAACTATAAACAATATAACCAATTCAACCACAAACAATTATATCAATACTGACATTTTAAATAAACTTAATCCATTAGAAAACATTAAACCAACATACAAATTAAGAGATGTAGCCGTTCGACGTTTGTATAACTAAACTAGTTTTGGTTCCCGTGCAATGCACGGGATATTAATTTTATGGTATTTATGTAACGCATTGTAGATAAACCTTAATCACATTTTCGTGCAATCTTCAAAACGACTTACAAACTCATTTAGTTTTCTCAATCTTTTGATTATTTAAAATGATATTTTGATAATAGCTTATATACAAAATTTAATAAATGTTAGTCTCAGTAATATCTAATTTGCCAATATATTAATTTAATACAAATTCATTACAATATCATTATGGGTTATAAGACATATCTTTAAGTTTTTAAACACATGAAAAGTAGGTGATAATGTACTTTAGCGATTATCAATGTTAAGAGGATTTTTTTTTTGGTACAACATGTTAATATATAAGATTGAGATCTAAATTTTTCCACTAATTAAACCTCTTATAATCTTTAAATTTTGAATATTGTACCCGAACATGAGCTAATATATCAGTAAGCCTTAATTTTGTTTTATGTTTCATTTGTAAGTTATTGTGGATGTTTAGTTGAGACATCATAATTAATATTCATTTTATTTTCAAATGTTGATATTACTCTATCTCGAATGAAAATTTAGGGGGAAACACATAACCTAAGTTGTTTCTAGGTAAAATGAGGCAAAAATATTGATCATATATTAAATATTATTTTAAGTGCACAATGGTCAATGAGTGATCAAAACTAAAACCCTTCATATGCATACATTTTCAACCTAGTATAAAAAATATTATACAATTAAATCATTAGCTTAGCATAATAGCTACCGATATATATCCTCATCCAATATGTAAATGTTGACAGTTTAAGATAATATATAACAAACAAAAATATTAAAGTATAAGAAATGATAAGCAAAAAAATGCTTATTAAATACACAAGAATAAGATTGTTGATTACTTTTCTATGTATACTTTAGTGCTAATTTTTTTAATAAAGTTGAAATTAGGGTTGTTATAATAGTTACATATGAAATTTTTTTTGCAACTAATTCTCTCAAAATTTTATGAATAGAACGAAGATAAAAAAAAAATATGGAATATAAATGAAAAGAAAGTTAAAAGGTCATTTAATTAAATAAAGGAAATAATGGTTAATTAATAAAGGTAAATAAATAACAAAAATTATGAGAGGTATTTAAACTTTAATCTGAATTTCGATTTTGATTTTTTTTTTATTTATATAAAAAAATGCCAAAGTTTATTTTTTATTTTGTTATTACTAATTTAAATTTAATGTTCACAAATTTCTTAATTTCTTATAAACTGCATAAAATTAAAATGATATAATTTTTATTTGTCCTTTTATCTTATTCTAATAATAAACGTAAAAATTTAAAATTTAAGATGTATTTTTTTTAATTATTGTTTAATTTATTGTAAAAATAAATAAACTAAATTTTAATGTTTAGCATGTTATTGCATTTAATGATTACGAATTTTTTCTTTTTCCAAAATAAGGAAGGATAATGTAACTTGATAAATTACTCTTAAATAGTAAAATAGTGAAATGAGATGCATTTGATTCTCCTTTTATTATATTTATAAATTTCTTTTACCCTAGTCCCGGGCAAGGAGCATTAGCAGGCATTTATTTGCTGTCATTAGTCTTTCCCTTGGGTAAAAGTGATGCTCGATTATTTGTAAGACCATGGAAATGCTAGGCCAACACTTCCTTACTCAAAGGACATTAAAATACCTTACTCCTAAATTTTGTGTCAAAACAAAATACTAAAAGTAGTCAATTGGTTTCCCTACGCAATTCATTTAAAGCAAGGGGAAAATATACAAAATATCATTCATTTTAATATTAGACCACCAATTGCCAAAATCGCTTAAAAATATGAAAATATAATTCATAAGGAAGAGTTCTAAATTTTTGGTCACACTTATCCCCAGTTAATTAATCAGAATATCAGCATCCTCCTTTTAAGACCCAAACAATCAAATTAATGATGTCGTTAAAAATTCGAGCTGATTACATCTTATTTAAGTACTCCAGATTCGAGCCACATGGGACCATTAGAGAAGTAAAAGTTAAAACCATATAAAAAAAAGTAACCATTTGTATTTACAATCTTGAATCTATCCACAATTCCACACAGGGTTATTCATTTAGGAACAAACTTTTTTTGGTGGCAATGAACCAATTTTTTTTTTTTTTTTGAGTTTTGTTTTAACAAAACTAATACTAAGACGCTCTATTGCCATTGCACTAACAATCATATACAAATTAAGGATTAGCCAATACAACATTTAGCTTATGCTCGATTGGATCAATTATATTAGAGCATGTGCATTGAAGAGGATGGTTTCATCCTCTTATTTCTTCTCTTTTCCACTAACTTTTTGACACCTCATATTCTCTTTCATCCAAATCATTTTCCACTATCTTCATCCTCTTCCCCATCCTCTTTTATTTTTTTCTTCACATAAAAGAGGATCATTTTTCATTCCTCTTTCATGTTTTAATATTTTTTAATATTAATTTATATGTTTTATTTCTTTTGAATCATATTTACAAATTAATAAGGTTCTTACTAAAAAAGATGATGGCGGTATTAAATAAAATACGTTACAAATAAATTACAAACGAATTAAAAAGATACATCAAATGAAATAGAATTGATTTTTTTGACATAATATGAGATAAAAATAAGTGCTTATTTATAAAAGAAAAAAATACAAAATTGAATAGAATTAGTTGAGAATGCATTTAATACCCGTAATTTACCAACATCAAATATATACTAAATCCATGCAATGTATACATTTCATATGTACGAAATGTAGTACTTACTACATGATTCCACATTACCACTTGCAATATAAAATGTACTCCGTAGTAGTTAATTATCATTAACGAAAATTCAAACATGCAATATACGAAAAACGTAAAATTATTATCGTACAATATACGAAAAACGTAAAATAAAAATCATCGTACAATATGAAAAACGTAAAATTATTATCGTACAATATACGAAAAACGTAAAATTATTACCGTACAATATACGAAAAATGTAAAATTATTAACGTATAATATACGAAAAACGTAAAATCATTCCACCTACAAATTTTATACATTTATTTTAATAAAAATTATGTAAAATAAAAATTACATGCATCAATCCTATTGGATGTTGGGCACAAGGGCCGAGGTTGTACTTCCTCTAAAAATAGAGGAAGTCTTCCTCTTCCTCCTTCAAAGAGGATGTTATTATAAGTTCCACATTGAAGAGGACATCCTCTTAGATGAGAGAGAGTGCTAAGAGGATGGGTGATCCTCTTCAATGTGGATGCTCTTAGTGATGCAAAAACAACAATTAGTCATTCCTAATCAAGACTCAAGAGTATTAATTACTGAAAGTCATCATAATGGATTTCCGCAAAGAAGAACTTTCCATCCTCTCATTCATTAGTTATGCATTCATTATCCTGAAAAATCAAAGCCAAAAACATAAGTTAGTCGAAATACTAATTTGTCTAAAACTGAAATCCGAAATCATTCAAGTATGTACTTCGTATGAACTAAAATTTAATTAACCATTTATTGCTAAACAAAATATGGAAGACAAAATAAAAATAGATTATCATTACGCATATGAATTATACATCAAAATCAACATTGAAAGCCAATGGCTGATTTTGTTATGACATATAACGAGTTTATATAAGCGGGGTTTCTAACCAAGGGAAGATAAGAGGACATATGTTACGTTAAATCATAGTAACTGCACTAATATTGGAAGGCAATAGGTCGATTTCATTAAATTACATGTCTTAATGAATGATTATAGTTATGAAAGAGTATATAGCTCAGAAGGTGAAAAGGCAACCAATATAGAAGAGCTACGTTTTTTTTTTGTTAGCAACATGTTAGTATGACATAGACGTTGACGTGGCAGCTTATCTTGAGTTCCATGTGGCATTTGTTGGGTGCTCAACTTGCCTTTTTATAGTATTATATAGATGTCCGGACTTAAAAAAAATACAAGTACAACGTTCAAAAAAACAATATACTACTTTTATAACAACAAAAATATTCACTTAAATACAAAACGTACAATCATACTTATAAATATCGTGCTAAATAAAACACATAACAAATTTAATAAATATCGGAAGTATAACAAAACGTATGATTAAGACGCACAAATAATTTTTTTTTACTAAAACTACAAATTTACGTATAAATACGAGATATACTACACATACCGTATAAATAAGATTAAATTTAAAAATACAAAGAGAAATCGTATATATACGGCTTACATTAAGAAATACTGCAATACCGTATAAATATAAAGGACACGTATAAATATGAAGTACAATATAAATACACAAAAAGAAGAATACAATAACTGAAAGTATTTAATGAATTAATTTAGAATTAGAATATGTTAGTTAATTAGAAAAAACATTTAATGGGGTGTAATTGATATGAGAAATAGTGTTAAACAAAGATTTCTTAAGACTGCCAAGTGCCCATATGTCGTGTTCTGATTAAAAGTGTATGAAAACCTTCATACACTTGATGCAACTCTAGCCTTTTCGATATATCCATATTTCTTTCTCACATTTTGAGAGACTGTTTTACTTGTGATATTAACTTTTAGTCTTTCCAACTTACTTTCTCGCTTACTTTCTAACTTGTGGGATCATAAACTTAGGGTAACATTATTGATCAGACCAGCCAAAATCTTAAGACTCTGTCACATTAGCTTTCCACTAATTTTTATTATTTCTTTATTGTTCAGACTCACCTCAGACACACTTCAGACTTTATACATTATCCGTCAGACCCATCTCAGACTTACTTTTTTTTTACATTACTTTTTTTTTACAACAAAAAATGACACGTAACAACCACTCATTGGATAATTTCAATAGAAGGTGGGTCAAGACTCATCACCCAAAGTCTTAAGTTGAGTCTTGAATATACAAGACTCGACTTAAGACTTTGTTAAGGTTTTTTGTAGATTATTGGTAATTTTGGGTGAGTCTTATTTTAAGACTTGCTAAAATATTATTTCAAAACTACCAATAATCAATCAATATATATATACTTAAAAGAGGAACTTTTCGAGCGATTTCATTGACTATTGTTTTAGAGCAATTTCATTGGCTATTACATTAGTTAAATAAATTAAGTATATAAATAAAAATATAATTAAATAATAATAAAATATGAGTTGGATAATTATTGTTTTTAAAGAGATTAAATTAGCTATTACTTTGGTTAAATAAATTAAGTATATAAATAAAAAGATAATTAAATAGTAATAAAATATCAGTTGGATAATTATTGAATTAGTTAATAAAATAATTGATTTCATTGGCTATTGTTTTAGAGCAATTTCATTGGCTAATAGTTTGGTTAAATAAACTAAGTATATAAATAAAAATATAAGTTGGATAATTATTGAATTAATTAATAAAATAATTGATTGTAAACTAAGAGTTTTGGCTATCGTAGACTCGTAGAGTTATGGTATAATTTGTTGTTTCTCTTCTCTTATTTAATTAAAAACATAAATAGATGTATTGATAAACATATTAAGCACTTAAAAGTTTACGAGATATAATTAAAAAAAATACGAGCTACAAAATACGAACACATAAGAATATGAGCTAATGTAAAAAAAAAAGTTTAAGAGAATCACGGACTAAAAAATACAAGCACGAAAAAATGCGAGCTATTAGCCTAAAAATACGAGCTAATATAAAAAGAATACGAGCTATTAAGCTAAGCATACGAGCTAATGTAAAAACAATACGAGCTATTAAGATAAGACGAGCTTTAAAATACGAGCACAAAGGAATACGGGGTAATGAAAAAAAATACGGGGTAATGAAAAAAAATACGAGCTATTAAGACGAGTTTCAATATATGAGCACAAATGAATACGAATACGAGATTAAAAGGATCACGAACTTAAATATACGAGCACATAATAAGAATGCGACCTATTAAGATGAGAATACGAGTTGATGTAAACAAAATATCAAAACACAAGCTAATTGAAACACTTCTCGAGCTAAAAACATAGAACTAGATTTGCAAGACGTCAAATTTCATGACATAATAAGCACTTAAGATTACGAGGTATAATTAAAATAATACGAGCTATAAAATACAAATATATAAGAAAAACGAGCTAATGTAAAAGAAATAAGAACTTAAAAGAATCAGGAACTAAAAAATATGAGCACATAAGAACACGAGCTATTAACGTAAAAATGCGAGCTAATAGAGCTATTAAGCTTAGAATACGAGCTAATATAAAAAAAAAATACAAGCTATTAAGATAAGAATTCGAGCAAATGTAAAAAACACTTACGAGCATATAAGAGGATCACGAACTTACAAATATGAGCATATAAGAATACGGGATAATATAAAAAGAATACGAGTTAATGTAAAAAGAATACGGGCTAATAAGATAACAATACGAGCTATTAGGATAAGAATACGAGCTAATGTAAAAAGTATACGAGCTAATGTAAAAATTATACGAGCTACTAAGATAAGAATACGTGTTATTAAGATAAGAATATGAGTTAAAGTAAAAAAAAAGCGATCGGATGTAAAAAAAATACGAGTTAATGTTAAAAGAGTATGAATTTCGACTATCTTCAAATATTAGATATATTGGATAAAAAAAATTTCAAGATGATGCTTAAATGAAAAATATACAAGTTATTATAAAAATACGTGTGCTAACAAATTATATTGACGACAGTGATGCGTAATATGTAAGTGTCTTTCCAAGACCATTGAATCGAAGGTACAAGTTTTCGTTTCCATTGAAATTTCACGCACTTTCAAGTTTCAACGTTCCATGTTGTTCCATTGATGATGATACATCTGATGTTTCATTAGCCATAAAAAAATACATGAATTATTCTCTATATATGCCTATTATACTTTTTAAAAGATTAACTGTTACGATAATTACTTTGAAATCATGTCAAGATATTATTGCCCGGGCATGACATCTAGTCTCACCTTAAGAGAGAAATACGGATGCACACATATTTTTGTTCCATTAATTTTCTATGATTTTCTAGGGCCAGTTTTCTGTTTCCGTAAATAAACTTGTTCGCCTGTACTGCTGTACATACTCTGCCGGACCACTTCTTTATTCTTTTTTTTTTTTTTGGTACGAACCACTTCTTTATTCTTTGCTTATTGCACTCCGTATTACTGAACATGGTCACATACATACTATTGTTAAAGCAACGTTTAAAAACTTGGAACATTTAATTATTACAATTCCGTAAATATAAGTTTTGATACTGCATTCACCGGCTTCGTTTCACATGTCACCACTTTAAGATAAACACAACAATTTTAGAGGGATAATCACACGTAAAGAGAATATTCTATTTTCCTTTTTTTTTATGCTATATCTCCACTAACCTAACCAAAGACGGTCTCTCAGGAGATTTACTGTAAGATAAAAAGTAACCGATCATTAAATTACATTACGGTCACATTTTTTTACTAAAATGGTTACAATTTTTCATCAAAATCCTCTATCTATAAAAGGAAGCTTATTTAAAGCATTTTGATTGGTTGTTGAATTTAATAAAAGAAATTGATTTTTATTGATGTAGGGTCCACCATGATCACCAAATTAATTAATTAGTCTCTTTCCTTCTATTTTTCTATTTTTCTTCTAATTCAATGATTTATTTCTTTTTAATTCAATAAATTTTAAAATCCTTAACATTAATTAACTTTCAATAATCATTAGATTTCAATAACTTTAATTTTTAAAAAACAACAAGTAAATAGCCGAGAGAATTTAATATTCGTCGTCCTTTTGGCTACTGCTAAATACGGTCGCTCAAAAACGTAATTTTTGTAGTGCATTTAGATAGTATTACTATTGTTCGTCGTATAAAGAGCATTATTCATTTGATAATTACCAATATTTTTAAAATTACAGATATATCTTTACAACAAAGATAAACAACAAAAATTTAAAATTTATGAAAAGAGAGTAACAAAAATTTTTAAAGGTAGTATATTTTGAACACGTATTTTATATCAAATTTAACGAGCCAAAAAAATGAAAAAAGTAGATATATAATATATAAATATTGAAAAAAAACGATAAAAAATTGCAACAATAAATACGCAAAATAACAATCCGTATTATATATTTGACGGAGAAAAATTAAACTTTTCATTTGATTCCTTCTCATGCGTTAAACATTAATTAGCAATCAATTGAGCAATTTAATTAATTCAAAGAATATTGATGGAATTGTAAAAACATAAAGAGGTAATTTATTGAGTTTGATAACAAAGGTGAGCGTTGTAACGAACCCCGAATAGATTTTAGAGAGGCGACATAGTAGTTAGATTAAAGGAAAAGCAGTGAGGGAGAATTAGAGAGTGAAAAAAAGGCAATGTTGTGAGTTGAAATGAGGTTAGGCAGATGTGGAGTTTATCAAATAAACGAACATATAATTTTTCACTTTGTTATATGCTTATATCCCTATATAAAGGTTCACAAATTCTCATTGAAAACGGACCAATTTTGTCTCCTTAAGAAGACGGGCCAAAATGTCACCTTTTTTAGGACAACAGGTTTTTTTGGGTAGTTAGAGAGTCGACCAAGACTAATTAGGTTGATTATGATAGTTAGGAATTTAGGATTTAAACCATAAGTATAATTTTCAGATTTATATATATTTTTATTGGCTATTTTTCCGTTTTAAGTTTAAAATAATTTAATTTCAGCCCCTTAAATATATAGGACAAATATTTTAGTTTTCCTTTACATAATGTTACTGTTTTTTCTTATCCATCTTACATATATATTTGATCTATCTTAAATAAGATTTATTTGTGTTTATCATGTCGAGCTAATGTGTGTTTTTAATTACGTCCAAGTTAAGCGTATAAATTATATTTCACATTAGTATAACTGTAATACTAAAATCATATTTTTATTAAATATATATTCACCTTTTTTTTTCATTTTCAATTTAATAAAATTAAGCCCGTGCATTTTTTGCACGGGCGTAAAACTAGTTTGTGACAAAAGAAGCTCCTAACAAATGAGAATTTGAACACATTGATTTGATATAAATTAATTCAAGGCTTAGCTAAAATTTCGTTACAACATTACACATATGCGTTACAACATTACAAATATGATATATATATACTCCCTCCATTTTTATCCAAGTGATACATAAGATTTTTGTACACTATTCACAAGTTAACCTTCAATTTCAATTTTCTCTCAATACGTAAGAAAAAACATATTCATGTGGGATCTTGTTTAATTCGTCTTTACGAGTACATTGAAAATATATAATTTTTATAATTTTTACAAATACGTAGCTAAAGATATTAAGCACGTAAAACGTGCGTTGGCAAACGTGCAAAAAGAAATGTATCACTTGGATAAAAATGGAGGGAGTATTTTTTGGTACAAGAGAGCGGCAGAGCCCGACAAATATGATATATATGATGGTGACAAGACTTTGATTACACGTAAAATGAGATTATGTCACTATTATAAATGCAATTCGTTTTAGAAGACGTAAAATGAGATTATGTCACTCAAATTAATTCTGTTAATTATAATATGCTAGTCAAACCTTTTATTTAAATCTGTTATTTATAATCTGGCGTTACACTCTGCTTAAACTGAAATTAATCTGCTATTTACGAGACAAAGCTTTAATTAACTTAACTCAAATTCAGAGTAAACCGAGTAATAATACCCAAAAGCTGAAAAAGGGAAAGATATAAGACTTGTTAAAGCATGGGCTCAAAGTTAACTCACCCAACAGTCAAACCCCACAACATCCCAAGCGTCCAATGGACCACTTATTATGTATACTTATATATCACAATTTAGGCCCTATTTTTTTGGACCGAACTGTTTAAATGTAAGTGTACTTAATTTAGCTGAATTGAAATAAATTGAATTGAACTGAACCGAACTTAATTGAGTTGAACTGAAAAGAATTAAACTAAAGTAAGAGTATATTTGTGAAAAGAATAGCTGAACTGAACTGAATTACACTAAATGAAACTAAATTACACTAAATGAAACTAAACTGAGTAAATTGAACTCAACCGAATATAGCTGAACTAAACAGAACAAAGATGAGTTAAATTAAGTCTAAAAGAACGCAGTCTTACTTTTCTACGCCTATATCAGCGAGACTCTTGAACTATACCCCTACATCCCAATATTATTATTGATCTTTGTAATAGTAAAGTATAATAGTCTTTCGAGTCCAATTCAAACTACCCTTTCACTTTTTAAAGTCAACTTTATTAAATATTAACATGAGATATACGGAGCCAAATTTTAAAATTCTTAACCTAAAATTTACGTATGTAAGTTTGTTATAAAAAGAGGTTTCAGAAAATTATAATTTTAACAAAAAAACATAATATATAAATGAAGAAAAATGTAGTCAAAATATTGTAAAAGGTCAAATGCATAGTTTAGATTGGATTGGATTGGAGGTAGTATATGTATTACAATTCAAATCAGATAATATCATTCAACATGATTACATAGGAAAAGTCTAGTTCATATGTTCTGGTCTGGTCAAGTCCATTATCCACGTATTGGTATCTGACATTTCTCTCTTATATACTCTTTTGTCCATAAAGTTTGATTCGCTTTCGAATCAATGCAGGGACGTTGAACAACATGTTCAACATGTTCCAAGTACAAGGGCCCATGAAGACAAGGGGGCCCAAATATGCTCAGTCCATTCATTTATATGATTAAATATCTTTATTCACAATAAGAATAAGAGTCTTAGAGAAAATATCTCCGCATTTTGATTGTCTGGAAGTCCGATCATCGTTTCATTCGCTTGCACGAGATGATTTTGTTCTTTGATACCTATTTAATTACTGTGTATTATATTTTCGAAAATTAGAAAATATGAGTGTGGTTGTGAAAAACGGAAGAAAAGAAAAAGAATAAATGAGTTAACTCGATCTCAAAGAGGAGCTTTTTTTTTACGTTATTATGTAATTTGATTTTCTTTATATTTTGGGGCCTCGTCTTGAGATTTAGAAGATGACCATCTAAAATCATTTGACGTCTCTGAATCAATGAATATCCAAATTATCAAAACTCTTATATTTTGTAATTTCATATTACATCAAACGAACCTAATATTAAAACAATAGATATATTTCATAACAATGAGAGGTTAAACATTGTCAAATCTTATTACTTCCACATCTTATATGGAAAGATCATCGATATTCATTAACCTTGTATATAATGGCAAAAATTTCGTCCACAACTTTTATCAATCCCTGAACGTTTGAGATGTGATATTGCCCTTTGTAAGCCATAATAATGATATCTCTAGTAAAATTTAGAGAGGTGATATTTATCCGGGGTTTAAAATCCGTCAACAATTAAACATTATAGAGTTGCCGAGAGTCACAACCGTTTCTTTTGAGGGAGGTATGAATAACTTTGCCAAACATGCAACCGCTAGGCTCCATTTGACAAGCCATTTCAACTACTTGATTTGTCTGAAATAATTTTTTTGTCAAAACAATCAGGTAGCTTATTATTTTTGTAATGTTTGGCAACTATTTGTTTTGAGTGAAAAATGTACCTGAAATAAAAAGCTACCTCATGTAACATTTGATAAATCAGGTATCTGATTCAATTGTATCTACCTATTCTACCCTCGAATTTTATAAGGTTAATTAACAAAATTAAACACAATACGAAACTCTTACATACTTCCCAAATATAACCCATAATCACTCTTCCTCAACCACCGGATTTTATAAGGTTAATTTTATCTTGTGTATGACTTTAGTAGAAAACTAATTTTATATCAATAATATATTTTTAAGAATATATTGTTTAAATTTTGTTTTTACCTAATCGTTATATATTAATTTGTGAAATTCTTTGGGCATGAATGATGTGTATATAAAAGTTAGTAGTTGAAGCTATTCTCATAACTTGATTCTAATGGCCAATTCATTCGAAATAGTGAGCATCAAGAAATCATGGAAGTAGCAATACAGGCATTTTCCAGTAATATTTTAAGTGCACAATTCTATTCAGAAGTGACTACTCTATTTGTTTCAGTCATTTGTTTACAATAACACAATAATAATAGTAGAAACGTAAAAGATATCAATAATAAACCATGTCCTTTTACGTCATTTTGTCAAATATCAGCTACCTTTTCAGCTAGTTTCCAAACAATTTTAACAAAAATCAGCTACCTTATCAGGTCTTAATTTTCAGCTACCTTTTCAGGTTTCAGGTACATTTTCAACTAGTTTTGCCACACAAAGCCTTACATGGGCTCAGAGTCTCAGACTAAGCTCACCCTACACCAACGGGTCTTACACTCCTAACTCCTAAGTGTTGAGCGCAACTTGTAAAAATAGAAGGGGAACTTGAAAAAAAAAAAACTGTTTTTATGTTATTTAGAGATCATTTTTTGACACACAAATTCTCATTAAAAGTGGGGATTGTTCGTCATAAATTGAAAATGGATAGTACCTCTCAAATTATGCAAATGAGAGTATTAATGAGATACTCCATTTCCTCCCACTTGACTTTCCACTTGCTTTAATGTGAGAGTAGTGTATCCGTTTTCAACAAGACTCTTTGTGTTTGATATTCCTTTATGTAGTCCCTCCTATTCTACATTACAGTCCCATTGTCCATTTTCGTCTATTTACAATAATGTCTCATTGTCTATTTTGGGTAAATGTTTATATTTATTTTATTCACTTTAACCTACAACAATACCTGACCTTACCCTACAACACTACTTATTTTAATCACTCTACCCACAATAATATCAATAATACATTTCCTCTCTCCAATCTTCCTACCTCACACATTATTTTACATTAAACAAATGAATTCCTTAATTCTCGTCTCAAACCCACAATGGAACAATTATCGAGAATAAGAGGGAGTATTTTTTTGTGATGTATGTTATCATTGATTGAGATTCTATAATTGTAATATTCGTGATTTAAATTACCTCACCAATTTTCTTGATGTTATGTGATGTCGCATATTGTGTTCCTTATGTGCCTAGTGACCCGTTTATGGACCATTGGATGGTGAACTTCGGGACGAAATTCATTTTTAAGGAGGGAAGACTGTAATACCCCGTATTTTCATTGTTCGTAGTGATAAATTGTTTTATATTTATACTAGTTGATACGTATTTTGCTAATTTCTATAAAAGTAATATTAGTTTTATACTTGTTAAGTGAATAAGAGTCCTTAGTCGAGACAAGAGCAGAATATGGTTAATATAGTTCTTGGAGTACGTGAGGGTCTAATAGAGATGGGCTTGGACTCGTTTGGTTGGATTCGACTTGGATGATTAGATACAATACCATGACCCATATACCATCGATATTCACCATCGACATATTTCGAGATGAAATATCATACTTTGTTACCAAACCCTAATCACCCAAACCCACAACCTGCCTCCATCGACAAAAGAAACCCTACTCCCTCTTTCAATCTGCCTCCATCTCGTAACAGCCTCCCTTCACCAGCCCTACCCACCTTATCACCACCGTGAATTTTGAAGGGGAACAAGAGGAAGACGAACACCTGATAACAGCCATCACAACCGTTACATTCACCTTTGCGTGTTGCCATGTTGGTAAGTAAATTCTCGCTTCGTGTTGCATATTTTATCCGTGTTGGAGGAAGTGTCCTCGACAATAGTGTGTTGACGTAATTAAAACTCATCTGAATGAAACACAACTGGGAGTGTTACTCTTTTAAAGTCGACTGATCAACATTTATCGATAATGATTGGCTATCTAGAGTTTGACATTATCGTCATATGATGGTGGTGATCAGTTGATCCCTTAAGGTCATATCTTTAGGGAATTCCGTCTCAATGGAATAATTAATTAATATTGTATTGGATACAAATTAATTAATAACTAGAAATTTTGGAAATAATTTTATATGACGAATATTTTATAATGAGATTATAATAATAATAGTCAAAGTAATAAAATCGTTTTATTACTCGGTTTTTATTTATTCGTTTAAGAAACGATTAAATTGAGAATGAACACGGTTGATCATAAAATTACAAAGAGTTGTAATTAAAATTATGATATTACATTTTATACAATAAATAATTTCGAATTGTTAGGATAATTATTTAAATGTAATAAATTTGTAAATTATGGATTTTAATAGTTAAAATTGCATAATTAACAAATTGGGTCATGTGTTATGGGACATGTGTGACATGTTACAAATTAACACAATTGACAAAGATAAAATGGGGTCTAAAATAACCCCATTTCAGCCGTGTATTGATGTGCATGTGTGAGGGTTGTGTGTTTGAATGTACAAGCTAGATTGTGTGCATCTTACACAAAAAGAATGTAAGGCATCTTACATGCTTTATGTAAGAGATAGTAAGGCATGCATAGGCCATAGATGGCTTGTGATGACCGGCCAAAATGAAGAGCAAGCAAGCTCAATTTTGTCCTTTAAATACTACTCTATACTACATACTCACACTAAGGGTTATGTGGATGCTTACTCCCATCTTACACTAAAAACATCATTCTCATTAATTCCTTAGTAAAAATAGTTTTTCTAAGTAAGAAATTATTTCCATTACTAATAATATTAAGGGTAATATTATTAATATTTCTAGTATACTAATACTATTTTTCTAGTAACAAAAATAGTGTTAGTTTGAGATCGGGTCCTTGATACGCACCTTTAGGAGACGATTTTTGTTAGATCGTTATAAGAGGATTTCGGGTTTTTGAAGACTCAAATAATAGGTGATTATTGAGTATAAACTTTCTAAAACCAATGTAAGGACTATCTCATCTTATGATATCATCATGCATGCATAAGATCTATTTAAGTTTTTATGACTAAACTTAAAGAAACAAAACTCACATTAGATATGAGTGTATTATAAGGAACCTTAGTTTCCAACAATTGGTATCAGAGCATTACGGTTGTTGCATGCATGATCGGATTCATGTTTTATGTTAAACGGTTTAACATATATATCTCGAAATTTTTGTGTTTATTATGATAAATCACAAAATAATTTTGCATGTTAAAGTTTCTGATTCTAAAATGGTTTTAGGATATAAAATTAATTTTATGGATTTTTATTGTTCATTTTTTAATATTTATTTGTATATTTTGTAGTTTAAATCGGTTTTAAACAACAATTAATGGGAAAAATAGCTAAAAATAGTTTCTGGCCGAGATTTTTTGATATGTTCTCACATGCATATTTAATATATTGTATATGATTTTTCGTAAGAAATGGAGTTAATATGCATGGATTATGAATTTTATGAGATAAATAGTCATAATATGAGTAAAAATGGGTATATAAGGTTATATTTCGAATTTAACCTTAAAAATTTTATGAGAAGTCACATGCAATATATAAAGTACCTGTGTAAATTTCGAAATTATTGGACTTGTATTGCATGATTAATGATTTTTATAGTAAAAATCGGATTAATAGTGACTCAAATTCGACTTTAATAGTTATAGTTGGAATTTTGCCATAAAAATTTAACACAATGTCACATGCAATATTTACAGAATGTATGTAATTTTTGGGAATTTCTTCTCAAGTGATGCATGTTTTGTGATTTTAATAGTTAAAATCGGCTAAATAATGACTTATTGTGTTAAAAATAGTTAATCTTAATATTATGGCATAAAATTTTACCCATAGATGTCTTATATAATAGGAACATCAGATCTAAAAGTTGGATATCAAAAGTTTCTGTTTTTATGATTATTAATTTTTATGAGTTAATTAGTTAATAATCGTAATTTATGAGTCGGAAAATAAAATTTTCGAGAATGGTCTGTTATTTTTGGTCATTTTCAGATTCTATCATATATTTTAGGATGACTAAAAATTTATGGCAAATTATTGCAAGTTTTTATAATTTAAATCGGATTTTTAACCATAAAAACGGCTTTTATACGATTTATTTAAGAAATAAAGCATAAATATTTGCAAAAGACCATTTTAATAATTTCTGAATTTTTTAGAAAATTCCAGAAAGTTTAAAAGTTTTGAATTTTAAATTTCGAATTTTATTGACTCATTTGGCCATATTTTGTTTATTTTTCCCGAAAATACAAGTAATTTTTGAACAATAATGCAAAATCAAGTTAGATCATGATCAAATATTAGTAGAGACTAAACATTGATTCCTAAAGTAAGTTAGGATGATTAACTTGGACATAAATTAGATTTATGTAATTTTGATGATTTTAATAGTTAAAATCGCACATATCCGTAAAAACCGTAAACAAATATGAGATATTTGCTCCCATAAGGCGATTTGGCATTAAAAATTGAGCATGTACATACATATTTTATTATTGCATTTTATATAATATGAATGTCATATTTGAATATCTTTATATAATTTGGAATTATGTAATTTTTCCTTAGTATGGCCTTAGTTTTAATCAATATTACCCGTAATGAAAGGGAATATTGATTCGGTTGTAATTTATGTGATCTCGTATCACGGGTTTGTAATTCAAATTTAAATTTACAGTTTTACAATAGAGTAGTTGTATTATTTTATTGTAATTCCGGAGATCCAAAAGACGGTGCCATACGGAAAGGAGTTCCGACAAGACGGTGTTTTCTTGGATGGCGTGCCAATGAAGTTCAAGGGACCATGGAGTTGGTTTCCGAATTTGTAATAGTTAATTAGTTTTTACTATTACTAGGAAGGCCATACTAGGATTTTATTGCTTTATTGCTTTTATTTTTGCATTTTAATATGTTTGCATGCATAGCCAAATCGCCATAAACATGCATATTAGTTTAGATCGTTAAAACGACCGTGTCAATTATAATTATCGAGTTCACCATTTTAATTCACTTAAAGGAGATAGATAACAAATTGACAAGACCTCTATATTAAACAAAACAATTGAGAATTAGCCTTACCAAATAGTAAAACCCATGAGCTTCTATTTCATGGGGTGGTGCTAGTCCAGTGGGCAGTACGAACCTCATTACGTAGGATAAGTGGGGAAATGAGGTGGATTCAGTCCAGTGGGCGGATCGCATCTCGATGCAATTGAAATTTGGTTTGTACTCAACGGAAGTGTAGAGGACCAGTGGTCAATGTGTTCCGGGCAAAGATGTATAAATTATGATTTGTCATCAACCAAGAGTTCTAGGGTAGAACCGGTTTATCTTAACCCACCAAACCATATCATTGGGTCGGAGTTCCAGTGGTTCACGATTTCGGTAGTAGAGCTGATCGTTTGCGGGCTAGGGCCGGACGCGGGCCGGGCCTAAGCTATAAAAATGTGTCCGGCGGGCTTAATTTTCATGTCCGAGCCCGCTATAGCGGGCCTACTACCACTGTCCATATCCGCCCATTAATAATTGGCGGGCTGCCCGCGGGCTTATGAAACTTAAAAATTAAAACCTAAGTAGCTGAAAGTTAATAAATAAATCTAATAATAAGATAAAAAAAAAGAGGCGTAAATGTGGTAGGAAGTTTAAAAGTATCAAACTCTACGAAGTTGGTAGTTGGTACTTGGAAATAGGAAGGAATTTTAGAAATGTAGGAGTCTTAGTCGTAGGAAATAGGATAGAATATGAAGCGATTTCACTTCCTTTTTTAGTAATACTAATTTATTATATTAGCTTATTAGTTTATTATTAGTTTATAGTCATTTTAAATGAGAATTGGAAATAAAAAGTAAGAATAAAAGTATAAGCGGGCTTAGCGGGCTGTTCATGGACATATTTGTTTAGTCCGTACCCGTCCGTTAAAATAGCGGGCCAACTTTAGCTTGTCCGTTACCCATTTTTTACGATATTTTACGAGTCCAAGCCCGCTTCAATAGCGGGCTGGACGGCCGGGCTGGACGGGTTGGCCCAAAGATGATCAGCTCTATTCGGTAGTATGGGTTTGGGTCTTGGAATCATTTATAAAATTGGATAGAGGTCATTTTATAGATGCATTAGCTTGATAAATATGTTTACAAGTTAAAAAATGAACATTAAAACAATTAGTATTTAATTGCTTCATATGTTTAAAATTTTTGTAGTCTTCGAATCAATATCAATCATGACTACTTCCACTACTACGAACACTTCATGGTTACGTTCCTTCATGGATCGTTGTAAGCTAGAAAAGAATGGGGCAAACTTTGCCGATTGGGATGCCCAACTATTGTTAGCGGCAGAGGGAGACGGTAAGACCGAATTCCTCATTGAAGAATCACCTCCTGAACCTGCAGAAAATGCCACCGCCACAGCAAGACGACCCTATGATACTTATCAGAAGGAGTCTGCGGCAATCAAAAATGTTTTGATCTTCTCGATGGAGCCAGAACTCCAAAGGAGTGCCATAAAGATTGGCACGGCCTATGAGATCTACTCCAGGCTTGTGACAATGTTCTCAAAGGCTTCGAGAATTGTCCAATACGAGGCGGCATCGGCCTTCTTTGATCTCAACCTTAAGGAGGGGCAAAAGGCTAGCCCACATGTGCTCAAGTTAATTGAACATGTAGAAACCCTAAGGATGAATCAAGTAGACATTCCTAAGGAACTTGTGATTGACAGAATCCTCCACTCCTTGTCTAAGGTGAAAACTTATGTGCAATTCCGGGTGAATTTCAACATGAGGAACCAAGACATCTCTCTCGATGAATTGCACAATATGATCGTGCAAACTGAAAGGGATATGGGCCTAAATGTTAGTGCCCCTAAATATGTGCTCAACATTAATGTTAAGAGCAAAGGAAAGTTCAAAAGGAAGGGTAAGGCAAAGGGGAAGCAACCTTCTAAAGGTTCAAAGAAAGTGTCTTCTGAGGCAAGCACCTCCAATTCCAAGAAGAGCCCTCATCAAGGGGCCAAATGCTTTTACTGCAATGGCAAAGGACATTGGAAGAGGAACTGTTCCAAGTATCTCAGCGATCTCAAAGCTGGGAAGATTCTTCCAGTTGGTACGATAACTATCCCGATTTTATGTTAATCTCAACTAATGTATTATGATACAAGTTGTGATATGAATGCTCTTCTTACTTGAATTAGGGCATGAAAGCAAAGATAAGGGAAAAGAGAAACAAGCTTGATGGATCAAGGGAACTAAGAGTAGCTCCACTCGGGATGATCAAGGAGCTTTGTTTTTCGCTTATTTTGCTAGTATTTCAAGTGTTGTATGAACAATTAAAACCTATGTTTTATTTCCTTGTTGGACAAGGAAAGGGTAATCCTTGAACAATATGTTGTATTTTGGATAATGTAGTGACTTGGTTTTCAACCCAAGTCACTATCGGTTTATAATTATGTTCTTGTTTAGTTTAACATACACTTGCAAATCTTAAACATAAAATAGAATTGATTATGACATTTCAATGTATGACCATTGAAGCCAAATTGGTATAGGATACCCAATTCAAATCAAATCAAAATCAAATTAAGTTTAGAACTCAATTAAAGAGGAAAAGTTATCAACCATCCAAAACTATCTAAGCTTTAAAACGAATAATTTCTGTAATAAATCATAAGGGCACACAAACCAACATCAAAGTCATTGCTTGTGGATAAGATCTACGGTTTAGTAAAAATCTACGCCTTATGATCCCAACGGCCCCGGCCCTTGAGGATACTTCAAGGATAAATTCCTGAAATTTGTAAGGAAAAATTCTATACATGGATAAGATCCATAATAGAGTCCTCGTACAGTACAAGATAAGATAAATGTGGGGAACTGAAAGTTCCTACACACAGAAATTGTACACCATAAGAAAAGACTCTTATAGAAACTACGGGAGGACACTCGAAGAAAATTATTTAAAAGATTTTGCAAAGGCTCAAGAAAGGGTTCTTGGATTTAGATGGTGATCTAAATGTGTCAATGCAAATTCTAAAGACCATGAAATTTATAAGACATACATGCTAATTAATGAGATTTATTGGGAGAAGCATATGTTGACATGTGGATGCCAACAGTCTGCAAAGTTAAGGGTAACTTTGTTGAAAGTAGTAAGGTAATTCATTGAGAATGAATTCAGTAAACTCAATAACCACTTTTCAAAAGGGTATTTGAAAAGGATGTGACTATTAGCACATATGGTTAAGTCCCAACCATTTCAATTCATTAAATGTTAAGGAACATTGAATTGAGTGGGAGCTTTATGATTTACGGTTAAATGTAAAGTTCAGTGGGAGTTCTCGCTCCAGGATTTGAACCTATTAAGTCATGGAATGACTTCAGGATCTTCAGAATCAGGCAAGAACAAGAGTTTAGTGGGAGTAAACGTTATCTAAAACAACTCGTTGCTCGTTTGGAATGAAGCATTGATACTTATAAAAGGTATACGAGTTTTTTGTTCTAGATGACATATTGATATGAATTAAATCTAATTGAACATGGGATGTTTGGTTGAGATTATAAAAGACATCTTGTTAGTGTTAAGGTTGTTCATGGAGATGAAGATAGTATAACCATGATGGGATCATGAAAATATATCGAACCTCAAGAACTATTGTTTGCACGCTTAAATCACTAATGATTCCGCCATTAGTATGATCGTGTAAAGTGGATGCGCACCGCTTACAGGACAACCCGTAGAGCAGGTGTTAAACCAATGATTAAACCTTGATCAATTGTCAAAGTATTCTCCAATGAAGATGAAAGACAAATTCAAGATCTTGGAAGATAACTTAGTCGTATGGTAAAAGGTTTGCAACGACTCAAGTTCCAAGAAACCAAGCAAAGATTTGTGATAATCTTTGGCTTACATTCATTGACTATGCATCTCAATGACTTGTATTTTAACTACATGGTCATCACAAGATTCTACAAAATGTGTAAGTTCACAAATTATGTAAAGGCATTGCTGTGGCTGGGAGTTACACAATGCACATAATCTTATTCGCTAGTCATGAGAATGACTTGTCTCTTTCAGAGGAAAGATCAATGTATGGATATGATTCGCAAAGTGAACGCTCGCACGAACCGTGGTAAACCTGGTTTTCTCAAAATGAAGATAATTACAATTTTAAGGGATGTAAACGAGAGACCCTAAAGTTGATTGTAAATTAAATGGTGTTCAAAGGTTGACCACTTGGATGGTGTAATCCACTAATTGTTTGAGTTATTTATAACTCACGAAAGGTCAAGTAAAATTCAAATGGGATGGTAAGACCATATTGAACCCCATTAAAGTGAATTGAATTATCATGACCTCGCCCCTAGTTGCTTAAGTGAGGTGACATCTCAATGCAACCAGATGTGTGATGCGATTGATGGCGAGTTCAATTGCCATAGAGTCATACGAAATGACTAATCGATCACCTAGGCATAGACATGTTAAGATACATTTGCCGGGCTAATGACCGCTGATAGAGCTCTGGCGTACTCTTATTAAAAGACTGCCTGGTCGTGGCGGGAGCATCTATCGTGTTTCACATGAGTCAGTTCTTGGACTAATGACTGTTCTCTAAGGTGGCACAGTTTTCAGATTAACTTTGATCTATGTCCTAACACCTTCGTAACTGGGGTTTATAAGGACATATTTTGGGTTATGATGGACTATGGCCAGCCGGAAGGAATAAGTCGATTAGGAATTGTCCACCCCTTGTCAGGGTTGAGAAAATTCTCTAGGCCACTCGAGAAGAATAATAACTAGAAATGCGTGGCCACGCTCGGAAGGTATCTATGGTAGATAATTCCGGTCAGTAGTTATAAACTCCAGATCGAGATAAACCACTCTAAATTTCAATCAATTGCCGGCACGACCTGAGAGGACGCCATGCATTGAGTGGGAGATAGTAATAGGGCAAGAGAATTGGTGACACACACTTGTCTCGGACAAGTGGGAGATTGTTGGAGGAAGTGTCCTCGACAATAGTGTGTTGACGTAATTAAAACTCATCTGAATGAAACACAACTGGGAGTGTTACTCTTTTAAAGTCGACTGATCAACATTTATCGATAATGATTGGCTGTCTAGAGTTTGACATTATCGTCATATGATGGTGGTGATCAATTGATCCCTTAAGGTCATATCTTTAGGGAATTCCGTCTCAATGGAATAATTAATTAATATTGTATTGGATACAAATTAATTAATAACTAGAAATTTTGGAAATAATTTTATATGACGAATATTTTATAATGAGATTATAATAATAATAGTCAAAGTAATAAAATCGTTTTATTACTCGGTTTTTATTTATTCGTTTAAGAAACGATTAAATTGAGAATGAACACGGTTGATCATAAAATTACAAAGAGTTGTAATTAAAATTATGATATTACATTTTATACAATAAATAATTTCGAATTGTTAGGATAATTATTTAAATGTAATAAATTTGTAAATTATGGATTTTAATAGTTAAAATTGCATAATTAACAAATTGGGTCATGTGTTATGGGACATGTGTGACATGTTACAAATTAACACAATTGACAAAGATAAAATGAGGTCTAAAATAACCCCATTTCAGCCGTGTATTGATGTGCATGTGTGAGGGTTGTGTGTTTGAATGTACAAGCTAGATTGTGTGCATCTTACACAAAAAGAATGTAAGACATCTTACATGCTTTATATAAGAGATAGTAAGGCATGCATAGGCCATAGATGGCTTGTGATGGCCGGCCAAAATGAAGAGCAAACAAGCTCAATTTTGTCCTTTAAATACTACTCTATACTACATACTCACACTAAGGGTTATGTGGATGCTTACTCCCATCTTACACTAAAAACATCATTCTCATTAATTCCTTAGTAAAAATAGTTTTTCTAAGTAAGAAATTATTTCCATTACTAATAATATTAAGGGTAATATTATTAATATTGCTAGTATACTAATACTATTTTTCTAGTAACAAAAATAGTGTTAGTTTGAGATCGGGTCCTTGATACGCACCTTTAGGAGACGATTTTTGTTAGATCGTTATAAGAGGATTTCAGGTTTTTGAAGACTCAAATAATAGGTGATTATTGAATATAAACCTTCTAAAACCAATGTAAGGACTATCTCATCTTATGATATCATCATGCATGCATAAGATCTATTTAAGTTTTTATGACTAAACTTAAAGAAACAAAACTCACATTAGATATGAGTGTATTATAAGGAACCTTAGTTTCCAACAATTCGTTCACTAAGCTGGTAGATAATCCTTGCAATATGTATATTATGTTTATCGTTTTTAAACCGTCATAGGACCACCATAAACGCTATAACGAAGGCCATGAACGTCAACAGTAGGATATACAATGGTCGAACATGCTTTCTGCGTGTGTAATCTATTTCGTTAATGATTGCTTAAATTGTTTATGTTTGGATTCTAATTCGGTCATGAGTTATGGGTAGAGGTAGTAGAAGGTCTATAGGTTGTTTTGGGTGATTGAAGGGAGGTGTTGGCTGGTCGGAGCACGACCAGAAAGTGGGTCGTGTTTTGTGGTCTGAAACAGGGGCGAACAGGGGTTCGCGAGTGGGTGGTGTTTGGAGGTGTTTTTCTAGGGTTTGTTTGGTGTCGAGGGATCGGGGTCACCACCAAGGGAGTCATGAGTGATGAGGGGTTTCAAGTGCAACGTGAGGTGGTGGTTAGGGTGGCTGCGCTGGCGGCTGGAGTCACGTTTTCAGGGGCTGGTCGTGGGTTGGTACTGGGTTATACGGGTTGGTCATGGTGGTTTATAGGGTTGTCGACGACAGGTTTGGGCTCGGGTTTGGTCGAGGTGGCTGTCCAGTGGTTCACTGGAGTACGGTGGTGGTAACCACCGTGTCTTAGTGGTGGTTCAGGTGGTGTGTAAGTGTCAAAGAGGTTGTCGATAGGGGCTGGTCGCGAGCTGATTTAGTGACAACCTGTTCGATGATTTGCTCGGTTATGCTAAGTGGGTCGTGTTTGTTGAGGTTGTTTGACGTGTTGAGTTATTATTATTATTATTATTATTATTATTATTATTATTATTGTAACTATTATTACTAGTGATATTATTATTGTTATTGTTTTGGTAAAATTTCTACCGGATCAATGTTATGTGATGTGAGTCAAAGTGTCAACCAATATAAAAACCAACGTAGAAAATGAATACGAAAATGAAAAGAGATAAACAATGACGCAAGAGGTTTTTGGTGACGCGGAAAAACCCGTTGAGGGAAACAACCGCGGGGGGAACGGAATCCCACCAATATCTTTACTATGATCGAAGATTTTCGCTGTGGGACGGATTACAAGTATTTTTGCTAGAGTATATGGGTTTTACAACGTATGAATTAGATCCATAAAAAATGCCCTAGCCTTTCCTTTTATAGCTGCGGATTTAAGCTCAACCAATTTCTGCTCTGGCCCTGGAATGTAGGAGTGGATATAGGGGAATATTCCTTTAGGGTTTTGACCCACTCTCCTACTCCAACAGCTCTTTTTCTGCGTCTGGTCTGTATCTGGTCTGCGTCTGATTTGCCTTTGATCTGCCTCTGGCGTTGGGCTGCTTAACTATTCATCTCTGGGCCCGGTAGTGAGATGTAAATTTTGGGCTAAACAATTTCCCCCAAATTTCAGCCTAACCTTGGCTTTTAATTGGGCTGGAATTTCCTTTCGTGCCCTTGAATATGCTTCTGAGTTTAATGGAGGTAGTTGGGGGGGTTTCGGCAACTGTTCACAACCGTTCTCTTGTCCCACCTGCCCCACTTGCCCCATCACTTCATTAACTGTCTTGTCCCCCTATTATTTACTCTCTTTAACCCTTCAGTTTTGCCTTTTGAATTTCAACTTTCAATTTTAACTCATTTGCTTTCCTTATAAATACCCCTTTTAATCGTGTGTTCTATTTTTACCTCTTTCAAAAATTCACCATCTTTCTTGCTTTCTCTTGCTTTCTTGCCTCTTTTTTCATCTGCTGTAAAATTCTTTCACCGCTTTTGTCCTTTTACCATGTCTGCTCCTGAATCCTCTTCTGCTACACCTGTTGCTGCTCCTGCCCCTGCTGGGTCTTGTGGATCTGTTCCTGCTTCCGAGGAGTACTCTGGCCTTTTCCCTTCACAAGGCCTACTTGCCGCGAAGCACTTGTGTGACTCCACCTTCAATGAGTCCCATGCGTCACTCATCAAGGTTCGGTTCGGGTTTCCGGATGGGGTTGTCTACCACTTCCCCCGTGCCGGCGAGAAAGCCGACTTTGAGAGGGAGGGGTGGACTTGCTTCTACGAGTACCCCTTCCGCTTGGGTCTCAGATTTCCTTTCCCTGATTTAGTTGTTGATTTCCTGAAGTTAACCAAACTGGCCATGTGTCAGATTGCTCCGCATGCGTGGAGGATCTTACTCAGCATTTGTGCCCTGAACCGTGAACGAGGGCTGAACATCGGTTTAGCCGATTTGGGGCAGTGGTTCGCCCCTCGTTCTCTGGGCCACTTTCAGTGCACCATTCGTGGTCATGATAATATGCCTTCTGCCATTGTTTTCTCCACCACTCCTGATGATAGTAAGTGGTTCACTCGTTTTATTTTTGTCAAGATCGACACTCTTCCTTCCTCCCCAGACTATATCTTTGCCGAATGGCAGCCTGTGGAAGGTACTACCTCTGCTCTGGTGTTGGTTTTGCCAGATTGCTTTGCTGTTGGTTTCGTGCTGATGGTTTTTATTGGCTTCTGCAGGGCATAGCTTGGCTAAGTTCCCCGATGCTGTGGATCCTCCTACTTCGAAGGCCAAGCTCCTGGACCTTCCTGCCGAGGAGAGAACTTTCTCCAGGCTGGTCCGGGATTCTGCTGTTCTGGCGGTAAAGAAGGAAGGTACGGTGTTTTGATATGGCTGTTTTTTCTGGGTAGGTTATGTTTGGTTCTATACTGACTTCTGTCTTTCCAGGCAAGCCCAGAGTTGATATAAGTAGGGTGATGCAGCTGCGTAGGAAGAGGTTAGCTCCTGGGGATGCTGGATCCTCGAAGAAAAAGAAAGTGGATGCTGTTGAGGGGAGCCCTGCTGGAGCCGGGTCCCAGGCTGCCCCAATTGAAGTTGATACCGTCGATCTGGTTCAGGAGTCTGTTCCTGAGGTTCCCTTCGTTGATCCGTCTCCTCTGGTGGTCCTTCCCTCCATTCCTACTCCTGGCTTTAAGCCTGTTTTGGAACAGCTACCTCGAACATTTTCTGGAGAATCTTCCTCTCCTCCTCTGCAGCTGGAGTTTCCAGGAGACTTTGGAGGTTCCCAGACCAAGCTCTGGCCTACTCTGAACTCCCTATTGTTCCCTGCCTCTGCCTCTATTCTAAAAAAGCGTCCCTTCCGGGACTTGCCCAAGCGTGTCGCTGAGGTCTCCTTTGAGGTAGATTTCTTTGTTTCTGTTTTTTTTTTTTTTTTTTTTTTTTTTTTTTTTGACTTGGCTCGGCGTGCTTTTAGGCTCTGGAACTGGCGTTGTGCACCAAGCAGCAGAGTGAGGAGTTGCTGACTGATCTCCAGCGCATGAAGGTGGCTCATGACGCTGCTCTGGAGAGGATGGAGGAGATGAAGGCGAAGCTCAGCTCTGAGGAGGTCTTGAGGGGAAATCTGCGGCAGGCGGTTGATCGTTTTCGTCGGGAGGTGATTGCTGGCCAGGAGAAACTTAAGGCCCAGGAAGAGAAGCTCAAGGCTCAGGAGGAGGAGCTCAGGACCCTGAAGGGATCGTCCCAGGACCAGTTAGCCGCAGCTCAGTCTAAATTGGAGCGGGCCTTAGCCTCGGAGGCTGATCTAGTCTTGAAGGTGGAGGCCCTGGAGCATAAGAAGGCTGGCTTGCAGAGAGCATTAATTGAGGCTGTTGCCTACACCGCTGCTGAGACCCGGGTGAAGTGTGTTCGGGAGTTCCAGGAGGGTAGCCATACTACTTGGGACTTGGCAGCTTTGGAGAAGGCCTTTGCTTCTGACTTTCCCGATGGTTTAAACATGGATCTGATTTCTGACGATGATGAGGAAGAAGGTGAGGTAGGGTTCCAGGATGTTGGAGAGGAAGTGACCTCTGACCCTACCAATGCCGATGCTGCTGCTCCTACTCCTGATGAGTAGGTTTTTAAGGAATTTGTCTGTTGGGCCCTGATATGGGCGTTTAATATTTTCTTTCTTTTGAACTTTGGATGCCCCTGCGTGGGCTTAACTTTGTAACTTTTTGCTGCTGGTCCGGGTGGACCAGTTAAAACAATCCTGCCGCTGGTCCTGGTGGACCAGGGAAAACATTTCCGTTTTGAGCTGGCTTGAGCAGCTTTAATCGTATGTCCCCGTTGTATGGGGCTTTGTCTTATCTGTTGGTTTTTCTGCCGTTGTTCTGGCGTTTTTCTTTTGTACATGCATGTTTCGTTTGTGTTTTGGCCATCGCTGCTTTGGTGTGCTGGCCTGGTGTTTTGTATACCCATCCCTATACTGGGGTGCCAGGCTTAACTTAGGTTCTCCTGCGATCAGTGCAGATTTCCTCTTTAGGTCAGTCCACTAGGATAGGTAAATTCTGGTCCAGAAAATAAATGATGAAAATTTTCCCTTTAAAAGGTTTTTAAAAGTTGAAAACACACCAAGTTTTGAAATTACAAGACCTAGACTACTAAACTTAGGTAAAAAATATAAAATTATTCTAAGCTTAGACTTATAAACAAAAATATGAAGGTAAGATAAAATTTCAAGCTGAACCAGAGTAAACTTTATACAGAGTAGAACCTGAGTCTAAGGGAGCTGCTCTGGTCTGGTGGAGGTACCTTTAGATAATATACTTTTTTAGGTGAAGTATATTCCATGATCTGGGTATCATTTCCCCTTCCATTGTCATTAGCCTGTAGGCCCCATTACCAATTATGCTTTCAACCTGGTATGGGCCCTCCCAGTTATAAGCGAACTTTCCGGCTTGCCTATTTTTGGTGTTCTGGAACACCTTTCTCAGGACCAGATCTCCTACTTGCAGGGTTCTGATCCTGACATTCTTGTTGTAGCTCCGAGCCACCATCTGTTTGTATGAAGCCATCCTGACATAGGCACTGGTCCTGAGTTCATCAACAGTGTCCAGGCTGCTTTTCATTTCTACTTGGTTCTGGTCCTCAGTTATACTCCCGTATCTGTGGGTTGGGATTTTGACTTCAGAAGGGATCACAGCTTCTGCTCCGAAAACGAGGCTGAAGGGGGTCTGACCTGTTGCTACTTTTGGAGTAGTTCTATCAGCCCACAGGACCAGAGGAAGCTCCTCTGCCCATTTCCCTCCCATCTCTTGTAGTTTCTTTTTCATATTTTCGATAATGATCTTATTACTGGACTCAGCTTGTCCGTTGGACTGGGGATTTCTGGGGGTAGACTTTTGGAGTGATACATTCCACCCAGCACAGAATGCCTCGGTTTTCTTCCCAATGAATTGGGAACCATTGTCACATATTTTTTCTGAAGGTATGCCAAATCTGGTGAATATATTACGCTTGATAAAAGAAATGACCTGTGCCTCGGTGGTCTGGGTGAATGATTCTGCTTCAATCCATTTAGAGAAGTAGTCAGTCATTGCCAACATGTACAACTTGTTTCCTGGTGCTCTGGGGAGAGGTCCCACAATATCCATTCCCCACTTCATAAAGGGCCATGGGGATATGACCGGGTGCAGGGGTTCTGCTGGTTGGTGGTTGACAGGTGCATGCCTTTGACAGGCGTCACACTTCCTTGCGTATTCCTTTGCATCTTTGCGCATTGTGGGCCAGAAGTACCCCATTCTGAGAGCTCTGTTGGACAGGCTTCTTCCCCCTGCATGATTTCCACAGTCGCCACTGTGGAGGTCATGCAAGACTGTCTGTGCCGCGGTCTGGTCCAGGCATCGCAGATATGGCCCTGCTAATGACTTCCGGAACAGGATTCCATCAATCAGTAGGAACCTGGAAGTAGGGATGGCAACGGGTAGGATCTGGACCGGATCCTATAGGATCCAGATCCAGATCCATTTTAAAATGTTGGATCCAGATCCTACCCTTATCCTTAGGGTCCGATATTTGTAGATCCATATCCTTATCCTAAGGATCCGGGTAGGATCCGGGTAAAATCCAGATCCACCACCAAGTCACTACTATGCATTATTTCACTTTCACTTGTCAAATTAAGACCATGTTTTAGTCGAATCACCATTCATTAGCTTCACCGGTTTTTCCGTAGTCCAAAAAAACCAATAAAAGTCTTACAAAAGTGTTTAAAAGTCTTACAAAAACAATAAGAGTCGTACAAATTGTTCAAACAAACTAAATTAATATTTCATTCGATCCTTGTTTCCACGATCTACCATTGAAAGGTCGAATCTTCTTGTACTGAATCATCTTCCATATCCTCCTCTAAAATTTCATCAACATCCTGTATAAAACAACAATGAAAAATGAACATATTATAAACAAACAGAAATGAAAATAGAAAAGAATCAGAAACAGTTTTCCGATCTTACATTGAACGAAAATTAGATTAGAAACTCCGTCCCAGATATATACAAGACCAAGGTTTATGAAAATTAAATTAGATTAGCATCTTACTCGCCATTCGCCAACAACCTGCTTGCTTTTATATTTGTTTATACTCTAACACACTCTACGTATAAGTAGAATACATCACTAAGCTAGCTAATGAAAATTATATGGCTTTAGATTATAAACTCCCAGATATACAAGAGTGTCACACACAGAGCCTTTCGAGCTCTAATTGCGACATACTCTCCAGACTTCTATGTTTTTATGTCTACTTAATACTTACCCTATGGTATTGTAGATATTGAAACTTGAAAGTAAAAGAGAAAACGTACCAGGAATAGGATGAACGATGAAGATGAACGAGGCTGTCGTACTTCGAAAATTAGGGTTTTTAGTTTGGGGTTGGGAATTAGGGTTGAATGTTTTAATTTGGGAAATAAGAATAGTCAGTAGAGAAGAGATTGGCATAACAAGTCTTTCGTAATTTCGTTTGCTAGTAAAATTTGGGCTTGGCCCAATAGTACAATACTCACTTTAATAGAAACTAAAAGAGGGTCTGAGGGTAGGATATGGATCTCAGTGTTGGGATCCAGATCCGACCCTTAAATTCGTATCAGGATATGGACCGGATCCAGATCCTAAGGATCTGAAATAATGGGATCCATATCCTACTCTAGGGTATCGGGTCTGGCGGATCCGGGTAGGATCCGGGATCCGTTGCCATCCCTACCTGGAAGCCTTCATCCTGAAACTGCGTGCCTCTTTCTTACTACTGGGTTGGATATCATGCTGCAACCAGTCCAGGTATGGCTTTCGCCAGTCTTGTTCTGGCTCCTGGTCTGGGTTGCTGCTGTAGATAGGTAGCTCCTCCTGGTCGGAATCTGGTCCAGGAATGGCTGGTTTGAGGACATGGGTGATTGGAATGCTGGCTACGTCGGCTGGTTTGAAGGTTGAGCCTAGAGTTGTCAGTGCATCTGCCTCTGCGTTCTGCTCTCTGGGTACTTGCTGGATGCAGAATTCCACGAATCTGCCGATTAACTCCTTTGCCACACACAAGTAGGCCACCCATTGTGGGGTCTCTTGCTTCGTATGTTCCATTGACATGATTCACAATTAGTTGTGAATCACTATATACATTAACATGGTTGATTCCCATGTCCAGGGCCAGTTGTAGTCCCAGGACTAGGGCTTCATACTCAGCCACATTATTCGTGGTCCTGAACTCACATCGGACTGCTTGGGTGATTAGATCCCTTTCTGGTGATCGGAGCATCAACCCAACTCCGGACCCTCTGACGTTTGAAGCTCCATCTACTCGTAACTCCCAGGTGCCTGGTTTGGCGCCCTGGTGTAGGTGCAGGATTTCCTGCTCTGCTTGGGTACGGAGTGCTGGGCTGAAATCGGAGACGAAGTCTGCGAGGGCTTGTGACTTTATGGCTGTGCGTGGTTCAAACTGGAGGTCATAACCACTGAGGTGCACCGACCACTTAGCCATTCGTCCTGATAATTCTGGCTTTCTCATAACCGTCTTGAGTGGGTGATTGGTAACCACTGAGATGGTATGAGATTCGAAGTATGGGCGCAGCTTGTAAGATGCTGTGACCAATGCCAATACTAGTTTCTCCAGTGAGGTATACCTTGCTTCTGCTGGTAGTAATGACTTGCTGACGTAGTACACCGGGTGCTGAGCTCCTTCGTGCTGTCGGACCAGAACTGCGCTTACTGCTGCTTCGATTACTGAGAGGTACAGGAGCAGGACCTCCCCCTGCTCTGGCTTGGATAGCAGGGGTGGGCTGCTCAGGTACTGCTTTAGTTCCTGGAATGCCTTTTCGTGCTCTGGTGTCCAATCAAACTTCTGGCTTTTTCTGAGAATATCATAGAATAATCTGCATCGGTCTGAGGATCTGGAGATAAACCTGCTCAGGGCTGCTACTCTTCCCGTCAGACGCTGCACATCTTTTGGCTTCTGGGGTGATTCCAGCTGCAGAACTGCTTTGATCTGTTCTGTGCTGGCTTCTATCCCTCTCTGTGTTACCATATATCCCAGGAATTTCCCACTAGAAACTCCGAAGGTACACTTAGCTGGATTTAACTTCATTTTGTACTTCCGGAGGGTGTTGAATGTTTCCTCCAGGTGTTGGGTGTGGTCTGTTGATTGCTTGGATTTGACCACCATATCATCTATGTAGACTTCCATGTTACGTCCTATCTGGTCTTTGAACTGTGGGGAATAAAACGCGTATTCACCCTAAATTTGCAGGATTATAATGAAATATGCAATTGTGAATATGGTCATAAGATTAAAAACATGAGAAAAGAAGTACAACCTTTAGTCCTCGCGCAAAAGGCCTAAGAACAGGAATTAATGCAAATTCCCTCCTATAACTTGCACCCAAGACTTAGTTTGAGACGTGGCCGCGTGTGCTAGAAATCCTCTCCAACTGCCTTGCAATATTGGGAGAGCTATGGAGTTTTAGATGTGAGATCTGAGGTTTTGGGAAAAGAATGTCTCAAAACCCTAATTTTTACCTTGAGATAATTTAACAGTGCACCAAAAGAGTAGTTGATATAAGGAGAAGGACTCTCCTTATATACTACATATGGCCGGCCGAAATTGGACATAGGGTAGGAGTGGGCTTTCCACTCTTACCTTATTCCAATGCGTGATTCGACCCATTTAGCTTTAAATATAATTCGCGGGTTTATAATTATAAATCGTAACTTGTTATCAGATATTAATACAGTCGATATATTAATAACGGTCTGATAAAATACGATATTGTATAATTGCCCAAATTAATATAACTGTTTATATTAATACGCGAATACAATATTTAATTAAATATAACCGTTTATATTTAATTTACGAATTAATCTTGTAATCCGTATTAGCTAAAATTATGTAATCCGTATTAAATAATAATCTCAACATCTTATTGACTAATTTATTAGTCAATACCTCTGACTAACTGTTTAGTCATATCCGGCAAAATGTGACTGTATTTTCATACCTTCACATCTCTCAAACGTGTCCTATAGGTGTGACGTATAGGGACCAGTTGACCACCGCCATCCGTATGACAATAACGTCAAACTTATCTAGCAAGCCAACCGTTATTGATAAACGTGGATCAACTGGTAATAATACAGAAGTATGCCCTTGTGATCCTTAAAGAGATTTAATAAGTCATTGTACTTAATTGTCAAGGACACCAGCCCCAACAATCTCCCACTTGTCCGTACAAGGGTATGTGCAATGACGTTATCACACTACATGTGGAGGACACAAGCTCCAACAAACTCCCACTTGTCCGTACAAGTGTAGGTGCGATAACCGAATCTCATATCCTTTTAAAATTTCTCCCACTCAATGTAAGACAATTTGCAAATCCGCATTCGCAAAGGTCGTATCTCACAAGCGATCTGTATCAAGAGTGGTTTCCCCGACTAGAGAGTAACTTAACTGATAAAACGAATCTGTATTCGAGCATGGCCATGCATTTCAGTTACTACTCCTCGAGTGGCCCTGAGAAATGATAAAATCCTGATAAGGGTTTGGATATTTCCCTCAACTCGAATCCTGCCGATATCGCCCAGCATGAAATAACCCAGAAAAAAATCCTCTTGGCCCCTGTTACGGTGACCGTGGGAAAGAGACCAAAGTTACCCAAAATCTGTCTTAATCTCAAGAAACAGTTGAAAGTCAAAAGACTCGACTCTAAGGAACACTATGGAGGTCCTATCCACGACCTGGCACCCAATGTTATAAAACATTTAGGACTCCATAACGATGTCACGGGGTGTCCTACGAGATATCCGTATAACTCGCCTTTGTGATTGGTCAGTCATCCACGTGACTTATGGCTCGTTGAACCCACCATCAACCAACGTCACAAAATGATTACCTGAGTTATCAGCTCAAGTGGGTAATCAAGGACCAAAACGATGTAATGTTAATCAGTTCACTTTGTGGTGTTCAAAATTGGCGTACAATTCCACATGAGAAACAAAACATTTTTATATCATAACAATAAGGTTGAATAGAGTACACGAGAAAATGAATTATTACATGAATTCATAAAAGAGTACTACAACTTAGGAACACATCCAATTCCCATGGAATGAATGTGCCCTTCATGCTTATCACGTGGTAATGCTTTTGTGAGAGGATCAGCTATGTTGTCATCCGTAGCGATCTTTTCAATAAAAATCTCCTTTTGCTCCACGTAATCTCTGATTAGATGAGCTTTCCGTTGTACATGCCTAGCCTTGCTGCTAGACTTATGCTCCTTAGCTTGGAAGATGGCACCGCTATTGTCACAATATACGGTGATTGGGTCATTCGAACTAGGCACTACAGAGAGTCCTTGTAAGAATTGACGCATCCATATTGCTTCCTTAGCTGCTTCCGAGGCGGCATAGTACTCGGACTCAGTCGTAGAATCTGCTGTAACACACTGTTTAGAACTTTTCCAGCTGACAGCAGCGCCATTAAGAGTAAAAACGAATCCAGACTGAGATTTCGAGTCATCTCGATCTGTTTGGAAGCTAGCATCTGCGTAACCCGTGGCGCAGAGCGTCGAGTCGCCTCCAAAAGTCAATCCCCAATCTTTAGTCCTCCGTAGGTACTTAAGAATGTTTTTCACGGCCATCCAGTGGTGTTCACCTGGATGAGCTTGGAATCGACTGGTCATACTCAATGCATATGCAACGTCTGGACGTGTACATATCATGGCATACATGATCGATCCTATTGCCGAGGCATAAGGAATCCGACTCATGCGCTCTTTCTCTTCCACTGACTTAGCTTCTTGAGTCTTGCTCAAGTGAAGCCCAGGAGTCATGGGAAGGAACCCCTTCTTGGAGTTCGTCATACTGAATCTCTCCAGAATCTTCTCTATATAAGACTCCTGACTGAGAGACAACATCCGTCGTGATCTATCCCTGTAGATACGGATGCCCAAAATTCTTTGTGCCTCTCCCAGATCTTTCATCTGGAAATGGTTTTTCAACCATGCTTTAACCGAAGATAAGAGAGGTATGTCATTCCCAATCAAGAGTATGTCATCGACATACAGTACTAGGAATACAATTTTACTCCCACTCGACTTGATATAGAGACATGGTTCCTCGACTGATCGAATGAACCCATTCTCTTTTATCACTTGGTCGAAGCGATGATTCCAACTCCGCGATGCTTGCTTAAGTCCATAGATGGAACGCTTAAGCTTGCAAACTTTCTTAGGATGTGCTGGATCGATAAAACCCTCGGGTTGTACCATGTACAACTCTTCCTCCAAATGACCGTTTAAGAAGGCGGTTTTAACGTCCATTTGCCATATTTCATAGTCATGAAATGCGGCGATCGCTAAGATAATCCGAATGGAACGTAGCATGACTACGGGTGCAAAGATCTCATCGTAGTGCAAGCCTGACACTTGGGTGAAACCTTTAGCAACTAGTCTAGCCTTATGGATATCTTGTTGTCCTTCCACGGCATGCTTTATCTTGTAAAGCCATTTGCATTGAAGGGGACGTACCTTTGCAGGTAGGTCCACAAGATCCCACACGTTGTTCTCATACATGGAGTCCATCTCGGATTGCATGGCTTCTAGCCATAGCTTTGAGTCAGAACTGGTCATGGCACCTTTATAGGTTGTGGGTTCATTACCCTCTAGGAGTAAGACGTCATCTGTATCGTGTTCCTCGACCATACCAATGTATCTGTCCGGTGGAATAGAGACTCTTCCTGACCTCCTAGGTTCCTCAGGGATATCTACCGCAGCCTCGGTTGAAGGTACTGTTTCCTCCAATGGTTGCTCGGTAGTTGGTTCTTGAACCTCCGATAACTCGAAGGTTCTATTACTCGACTTGTTCTCGAGAAATTCTTTCTCTAAGAACGTCGCACTAGCCGCAACAAAAACACGTTGTTCGGTAGGCGAGTAGAAGTAATGACCAAACATTCCCTTTGGATAGCCTATAAAGTATGTCTTGACCGATCGCGGGCCGAGCTTATCCTCGTGTCTCCACTTGACATAAGCCTCGCAGCCCCAAACCCGAATAAAGGACAAGTTAGGGACCGTTCCCTTCCATAACTCGAATGGAGTCTTGTCACCAGCTTTAGACGGACTTCGGTTAAGTATTAGAGCGGCCGACAAAAGAGCATAGCCCCACAATGAATCAGGCACAACGGTGTGACTCATCATGGATCGAACCATAGCAAGTAAAGTTCGATTTCTCCGTTCGGACACACCATTTAATTGTGGTGTTCCAGGTGGAGTCAACTGTAGCACGATCCCACAGTCTTTTAGGTGTTGATCAAACTCGCGTGAAAGATACTCACCACCACGATCCGAGCGTAGTGCTTTAATCTTTCTACCCAGCTGGTTCTGTACCCGATTCTGGTATTCTTTGAACTTGTCAAAGGATTCACTTTTATGTTTCATCAAGTAGACATAGCCATATCTACTCAAATCATCCGTGAAAGTGATGAAATACCTATAGCCTTCTCGTGCGTTGATCGACATAGGGCCACATACGTCCGTATGTATGAGTCCTAATAGGTCGGCAGCGCGCATTCCAACACCTTTGAAGGAAATACGAGTCATTTTGCCGATGAGACATGATTCACACGTGCCATATGATTCGAAATCAAAGGGCGAAATAGCTCCATTCTGTATGAGCTGTTTTACGCGTTTCTCATTTATGTGTCCCATACGACAATGCCATAGGTAAGTTTGATCTTTGTCACCTACCTTTATTCTTTTATTATTCACATGTAATATCTCGGTGGTTTGATCTAAAACATAAATTTCATTCATGGAAACTGCCTTGCCATAAATCATATTGTGTAAGGAGAAAATACAGCTATTATTCTCTATTACAAATGAAAAGCCGAGTTTGTCAAGTGCAGAAACTGAAATAATGTTTTTGGACAAACTAGGAACATAATAACAGTTATATAAAAATAACTCGAATCCACTTGGAAGCTGGATTACGTATGTTTCCTTCGAGACTGCAGCCACACGTGCTCCATTCCCGACACGCAGGTCCACCTCACCCTTGATTAGGGGTTCTTGGTTTCGGAGGCCCTGCACATGATTACATAGATGAGAACCACAACCAGTATCAAGTACCCAAGTTCCGCAACTTGCATGGTTAATCTCAATCATGTGAATAAAAGAAGAAGAAGACATACCAACAGGAGTAACACGGCCTGCTTTAATGTCCTCGCGATACACGGGGCATGAGCGCCTCCAATGCCCAGTCTTGTGGCAATGGTGACATTCCATGCTTGTATCCTTGCTCTTTGTCTTGCCTTGTGAGTTACTCGACTCACCAGGCCCACTCTTAGCAAATCCTGGTTTCTTGAACCTGGGCCTACCTACCGCTAGGTCGCCCTGAGCTTTAGCCTTCCCTTTACCTTTTCCCTTACTTGAGATCATGAGAACATCCTGCTTTAGACTCCCACTCAACTTTAGATCCTTCTCAGTCTGTACGAGAAGGGAGTGGAGCTCATGGGGAGTCTTCTTCATGTCGTTCATGTAGTAGTTGGCCCTAAAGAGGGCGAACCCATCATGAAGCGAATGAAGCATGCGATCAACGATGATGTTCTCACTGATCTTGCAGTTTAGGGACTCCAGTTTCTCGATATTCTCAATCATGTTGAGAACATGTGGGCTAACAGCTTGGCCCTTCTGGAGTTTCGCCTCAAAGAAGCGACAGGTATGCTCATAAGAAACGATTCTCGGAGCCTTGGAGAATTCGTTAGTGAGCGTGGTGAAAATCTTGTTTGCACCATGGGTTATGAAGCGTCTTTGCAAATTTGATTCCATTGCATAGATGAGTACGTTCTTTATCGCACCCGCTTCCATGACGAAGTCGCTATGAGTGCGAACATCGTTGGCTCTAGCTCCAGTTCCTGGGTGTGCCGGAATTGGCTCAGTTAAATACTTAAGCTTTCCGTCAGCAATGGCAGCATTCCGTAGTGCTGCCTCCCAGTCAGAGAAGTTTGACCCATCATTCCTCAGTCTAGTTGACTGAGTCATGGAGTCCATGAAGGCCTTTAGCCAGGATTCACGTGCTAGCTTAGCACTTGGTATTGGGTCTTCACCAGCCATTTTAGTTTTACAGCAGTTTTAATGAACGTGTTCTACACTGAAAGAAGATAAAACAAAACCATATAAGCAACTTATTGTTGTGTTTTAAGTCTATATTAAATTGAATTTAAACTCGTAGACTCATGCATTTATATAATTGATCTCCCTCAAGAATTATATAAACGATCCCAAGACTCAATTTCCGTATATTGATAAGCCCACAGTTTGGCTAATTCCAATCGTTGGAACTCTTGGTCGATAGATTTACGTAAATCCTATCTATTAGTCCATCTCAGTCACTGGAATATTATCGAGTGACCATGATGTTGAGATAAAATAAATCATCTGTTCCCACTTACCCGACGTAGAAGGGGTCATATTATGCCTACCGACGAAGAAGGGATTCATGGGAGGCTGATTTATAAAGACTAATCTCAATTTTTGGTTATACGAGGAAGACCCCATCAACTTTTATTTATCCATATTTAAGTGAACTAAAAACTAGCATTTGCGTGAATGAATTAAATAAAGTGATGGCTTTTAAATTGACATGTGACATCTGTATTGTCACAGAAAACTAACGCGTGACCTCTACATGAGTCAGTTTTCAGGCATGATATAGGTGGTTTGGTTTTTAGGCGGAATATGATGCAAGCTATTATCGATGAAAGCGTAAAGATAAATGCAATAAACGTAAATAAAAGTCCTAGTGTGGCCTATCCTACCAAAATAAACATAAAACAACTTGGAATCCACCGTTGGACCCTAGAAGCTTGTCTTGATGTTCTATCTTGGTCCTTGCAGCGGGAGTGAGCATCCGGTCTCCGTCTTGTCTTTGGTCTTTACAAAATTACTAATTTAAATTACAAAAGTAATCCTAGATACATTCTAATTTAAATACAAAAGTAATTACATGGCAAAAACCCAAAACGGAGATTCAAGATCTCAAAATTACAAGCAAGATCGTGTCCCTTCATTACGGTGACACAATCTTCTAAGGCCACACTAAGTTACAACCGTTTGCAAAAATTAAATACGTTATTGAAAGCATTCAAGGCATTCACAAGACGATAAATAAAATGCATCAACTAAAAACAATTTATACATGACATAATACCGTTATTATGATTAATAAATTTATACCAAACCACCTTTTAAGATTAAAATTATGTGATTATACCGCTTTAATCACCAATTTTAATAAACATATAATCCATTATTTTAAACTGTTTTAAAACAATATGTATCAAACGAGGGTGAACCGTTTCACTAAATAATATACTATTTCCGTATACAGTATATTATTTTAAGCCATGTGAAAATAAGAAAACAAGTTATTTTCGAAAAGGGAGCCCGAAACATGAGCACTCGACCGAGCAGCAGAGGCACTCGATCGAGTGCCAGTGTCACTCGATCGAGTGCAGCAGGGGCTCGATCGAGTGACTCTTTAAAACGCAATCGCTGCACTTTTAAATCAAAACGGGTTTATAACATGGATTTAAAACGTGTAAATCATAAATAAACAACAACAAAAGATTCACATATTGCTAAAAATATCGATTAATTAACAATATGCAAATAAAAATCGAAGAACAAGATCGATTTCTCACAAAAATCACACGCACGGGCCTGGTACGAGGGCACTCGATCGAGTGCAACAGGGACTCGATCGAGTGCCTGCGACAGAATGTACGGTTTTCAAAAATTTAAATCTTATGAAAGACACAATTGTAAAATTTTCATGGCCTAAGGCTCTGATACCACTTGTGGGGAATAAAACGCGTATTCACCCTAAATTTGCAGGATTATAATGAAATATGCAATTGTGAATATCGTCATAAGATTAAAAACATGAGAAAAGAAGTACAACCTTTAGTCCTCGCGCAAAAGGCCTAAGAACAGGAATTAATGCAAATTCCCTCCTATAACTTGCACCCAAGACTTAGTTTGAGACGTGGCCGCGTGTGCTAGAAATCCTCTCCAACTGCCTTGCAATATTGGGAGAGCTATGGAGTTTTAGATGTGAGATCTGAGGTTTTGGGAAAAGAATGTCTCAAAACCCTAATTTTTACCTTGAGATAATTTAACAGTGCACCAAAAGAGTAGTTGATATAAGGAGAAGGACTCTCCTTATATACTACATATGGCCGGCCGAAATTGGACATAGGGTAGGAGTGGGCTTTCCACTCTTACCTTATTCCAATGCGTGATTCGACCCATTTAGCTTTAAATATAATTCGCGGGTTTATAATTATAAATCGTAACATGTTATCAGATATTAATACAGTCGATATATTAATAACGGTCTGATAAAATACGATATTGTATAATTGCCCAAATTAATATAACTGTTTATATTAATACGCGAATACAATATTTAATTAAATATAACCGTTTATATTTAATTTACGAATTAATCTTGTAATCCGTATTAGCTAAAATTATTTAATCTGTATTAAATAATAATCTCAACATCTTATTGACTAATTTATTAGTCAATACCTCTGACTAACTGTTTAGTCATATCCGGCAAAATGTGACTGTATTTTCATACCTTCACATCTCTCAAACGTGTCCTATAGGTGTGACGTATAGGGACCAGTTGACCACCGCCATCCGTATGACAATAACGTCAAACTTATCTAGCAAGCCAACCGTTATTGATAAACGTGGATCAACTGGTAATAATACAGAAGTATGCCCTTGTGATCCTTAAAGAGATTTAATAAGTCATTGTACTTAATTGTCAAGGACACCAGCCCCAACATGAACATCATATTGACGAGCCGCTGGTATGTAGAACCAGCATTCTTAAGGCCGAAGGGCATTACGTTGTAGCAGTAGATGCCTCTTTCGGACCTGAATGCTGTCTTTTCCTGGTCTGATGGGTCCATTTTGATCTGGTTATACCCGCTCCAGGCATCTATGAAAGTCAACATTTCGTGGCCTGCAGTGGCGTCTACCATGGCATCTATGTGTGGCAAGGGGAATGGGTCCTTGGGGCAGGCCTTATTCAGGTCCGTGAAATCCACGCAGACCCTCCACTTGCCATTCTTTTTTGGCACCACCACTACATTAGATAGCCACTCCGGATACCTGACTTCCCTGATCTTTCCTGCCTCCAGAAGGTTATCCACCTCCTGGTTTATGATCTGATGTCTTTCTGCTGCGAACTTCCTGCGCCTCTGCTGCACTGGTCTGAATCCTGGATCTATGCTGAGCTTGTGCGTTATGATTTCTGGGTCTATGCCAATCATGTCCTTGTGGGACCAGGCAAAGCAGTCCATGTTCTTTCGGAGCAGCTGGAGGAGCTGCCGGCGCAGATCTCCAGAGCACTCTGAGCCCACGAATACGGTCCTTTCCGGGTGCTGCTCATCCAGGTGGACCTCATCGATTTCCGCCTGCTGGGGCTCGTTGTATTCCTCCTGGACGTGCAGTTGCTGTAGTTGCTATGCTCTGGCAGCTGGTGGTTTGGTGGTCCTTTTGAGGGCTACTTTGTAACAATCCTTGGCCTCCTCCTGGTCTCCCCGTATCTCCTGAACTCCCCACGGGGTAGGAAACTTCAGGCACTGATGATACGTTGACGGGATTGCTCGCATTTCGTGGATCCAGGGCCTGCCAAGGATAACATTGTAAGTAGATGGACCATCAATAACTAAGTACCTTACCTGTTTGTTCAGTCCTCCGGCGTAGGTGGGGATGGTGATCTCCCCCAGGGTATGCGCCGTTTCCCCGCTGAATCCGACCAGGGGAATAACTTTCTTTGTCAGATCCTTCTCATCAAATCCCATGCTCTTTAGTGCTTCCAGCATTAGTAGGTTGACGGAGCTGCCTGTGTCTACCATGACCTTCCTGACCTCACAATTTCCAATGTTCAATGTGATAATCAGGGCATCATGATGCTGCTCTGGTACAGCTTCTGCGTCTGTTTCGTCAAAGGTCACTGTTGGGAGGTCCTGCCTTGCTATTCTGCATGATGACTCTGGCTTGTCTCCCTTTGCTGCAGTTACACGTCTTTTGGCTGCTGAGTAGGTGAGCCCACACAGCTCTGATCCTCCAGTAATGACATTGACAATTCTATTGCAGGGAGGAGCTGGTGAAGGCTGCACCTAGCTGGCTGCGTTGACTCTGGTGGACTTCTCTGGGAGCAGATGGTCCAAGTTGCCTCGGTCATACTGGAATCGGACCTCCTTTCTGAGGGTGTAACATTCGTCCGTGGTATGACCTATGTCATCATGGAATTCACATTTTTTACTAGCATCACGGCGGTCGTTGAGCCGCTCCTCTCTCTTCTTTGGCCATCTGACTCCTTTGAGCTCTTTCAAGGCCTTTAGCAAGCCAGCCATTCCGGTGGTAAAACCATACACACTGACCTTCGGAGGTGGATCTGCATCGTTTTTCCCACCGGTGCTCTCGGATACTTTGCTCACTGGCTTGCTGTAGGGCTTTGATCTTTCGTTCCTTTTTTCTACTGGTGCTTTCCTAGACACAGGTTCTGTGTCGTAGGTACTTCTTCTGGAGGCAGCGTCTTCTTCCAGCCTCATGGCTGCGACTGCCTGGGCCTGTACATCAGCAAAGGCAGTGCATGGGTGCATTGTCAATTGCTTGTACAGGTCTGAGTCGTGATGTAACCCCCTGCGGAAGGCTTCAATGGCAGTGGGTACATCACAATGCGGGATGACAACCTTTTCCTTGTTGAACCTGGTGAGGTAATCTCGAGTGGTTTCCTCGAATCCTTGAACAATTCTGTATAGATCGCTGGTCTGCTTCTCTGGTTTCATGCTGCTGGCAAACTGCTGATTAAAAGCATTAACCAGATCTGCAAAGGAGGAGATGCTGCGATTGGGCAATCCCACAAACCAGTGCAGGGCTGCACCGGAGAGGGTTGACCCAAATCCTTTGCACATGCAGGCTTCCTTAAGTGCTCCGGTTGCGGTTACCACCATCATTTTCTGCTTATACTGATTTATGTGGTCCAGAGGGTCGGCCGTACCATCATATAGTGTCATGGTTGGTGGCACAAACCCCTTGGGCACATTGATCAAGGCGATATTGTCGATGAATGGTGAATCTGCATAGCTGTCCTGGGAAGCTTTCTCCAGGGGCCTTGGCATACCAGGTATCTTGGTGATCATGTCTTTCAACTCCTGGTAGCGCTGGTCTGAGAGACTGCCTGCTCCAGGAAATGGATTGACTGGCGTAGGGGGGAAGCCTGGAGGGGCTCCTCCCCAGGGACCTGAGGTCGGGTTGACTGGCGGAGGGAGGAAGCCTAGAGGGGCTCTTCCCCAAGGGCCTGCAGCTGATTCACTGGCTACAAATGAACTGAAGCCTAGTCCTGGATGCCAACCCACTGCTGACTGCGCTGGTGCTCCTCCTTGCCATCCTCCAACGCTGGGCTGGTTCACGGGTGCTGCTCCTACTGAGATCTCCGGCGTTCGTCCGATGGTAGGCTGCGGAGGGGTACCTGAAAAAACCAAAGGGTCAGTCCCAGGGGGAAAACAAGGCGTAGGATTACCTGCAGGCTGAACTGGTCTGGACTGTGGTGCTCCAAACACGGAGGAATCCAGATCCAGTATCCCTGGACCACTGCTCGGGGTGGTGACGCCTAGATCCAGTCTGGTGACGATCTCCTGGGGAATTGACCGGTTCGACCCTGCTCTCCCGAAGGGATTGAAGGTCTGCCCAGGCCCTGGTTGCAACATTCTGAACGACTGCTCTGGACGCGCGACTGCGGCGATCTGCTCTCTCAGGTTCAGGTTGTCCTTCTTCAGTCCTTCTATGGCTTCCTGCAGAGCACTCATTCCCTGGACCACCATCTGCATTGGATCCGTTCGGGGAACCTGCGGCGGCTGGCCTGCTCCGGGTATTTGGGCTTCTCCACTCCTACTAGGGCTGCTCTCTCTGCTCTGTCTTGGGGAAGCGGACACAGGGGGTAATCTGGGAACCTGAGGAGGTTTGCTAGATGGGACCACAACCTTGGAGGCTGTGGTCTGACTCGCGACCAGGGATGGTCTTGCGAGTCCAGCGGATACAGTAGGGTTGATCCCACTGGACTGGGCTGGCATGCTCTGAGAGCTGGAAGGGTTGGCTTTGGTCCCAGACATGCTTGTTGCGATGAAGTAACGATTTTAAATATTGGAATGCGCACTATGCCCCACGGTGGGCGCCAAATTGTTTTGGTAAAATTTCTACCGGATCAATGTTATGTGATGTGAGTCAAAGTGTCAACCAATATAAAAACCAACGTAGAAAATGAATACGAAAATGAAAAGAGATAAACAATGACGCAAGAGGTTTTTGGTGACGCGGAAAAACCCGTTGAGGGAAACAACCGCGGGGGGAACGGAATCCACCAATATCTTTACTATGATCGAAGATTTTCGCTGTGGGACGGATTACAAGTATTTTTGCTAGAGTATATGGGTTTTACAACGTATGAATTAGATCCATAAAAAATGCCCTAGCCTTTCCTTTTATAGCTGCGGATTTAAGCTCAACCAATTTCTGCTCTGGCCCTGGAATGTAGGAGTGGATATAGGGGAATATTCCTTTAGGGTTTTGACCCACTCTCCTACTCCAACAGCTCTTTTTCTGCGTCTGGTCTGTATCTGGTCTGCGTCTGATTTGCCTTTGATCTGCCTCTGGCGTTGGGCTGCTTAACTATTCATCTCTGGGCCCGGTAGTGAGATGTAAATTTTGGGCTAAACAGTTATCATTGTTAGTATTATCTTATTAGTATTCCTTTTAGTATTATTAATATTATTATTATCATTAATATTAGTATTAATTATCATTGTTCTTCTAATTACTTTACTACTATTATTTTATTATTATTGTGTTGGGTGGTAATGGTAATAGTGGGTAGTTATTTAATTGTGTTAGTTGAAGGTGTTTATGAGTCGGGAAGTTTCCCTTTTAAGAAAGTTACTGTTTCGGGATGTTTACATTTTAGGAAACTTTCCATTTGTAGAAGGTTGCTAATCATAGTAAGTACCTTGTCTGATATGGGGTTTGGGAAGAATGATTAATCGTTATGTAATATACATGTTTAGGTGACGGTTTCTGCATGGAACATTTTTAGCAACTGTTCGGTGGTCATTCTGCGGTTGAGGTAGGGGAATACTGCATACATGGTGATGTGTGATATGTTATTATTATGTTAACTATTTATATATCTCATTGGATGAATGGTATTACATTGTGCTTAATTGTCTTGTATATTTCTGTGATACAATACGATGTGAAAATATTGGGTCTTGTGATACGGTGCGGAGTTTATTTGGCGTTGGATCGGTGCGGAGTTTATTTGGCGTTGGATCGGTGCGGAGTTTATTTGGTGTTGGATCGGTGCGGAGAATGGATAATTGAATCCCTATATATATATATATGATATTGTTTGTTTATTTATTTTCCTCTACTCAACCTTGTGGTTGACCCTGTGTATTCGTGATCACCTGTGATGAACCAAATTATTGGGGAGCAGATTGACAGGTGGCTGAGACTATGGGAAGCTGTGGGAAGAGAGAGCTTGGATCCGCTCCAGACTAGAGTCTAGATCACCGTAGTCAGTTCATCATGAGTTGTATTTTTCGTTTCATAAGACAGTTTGGATACAGTTGTAAAAGCATGTTATGGAGTTTAACTTTTAATTAAAGTACTGTTTATCTTTCCTTTGTATCTACTGCCTCGGGAAACCGAGATGGTAACACCCTTACTTATCTGAGGAGTCCTAGTACAGGCCCTTAAATAAATGGGGGTGTTACAATAATTGATTGTGATTTATGTTATCATCATATATTTCTTTAATGCAATTTGCCAATTTCGCAGACATGACAACTCACATTTTTATTTAAAGGATGACGTGTCAGTTTATTAGAGCACTGATAGATAATCTTATAAGTAATAATTGAATTTAATTAATAATTAATAACTAATTAATGCGAACATTATAGAATATTCCATTTCCACTTCCATGTTCCATCCAAAGAATAACATTACGTTTTGTAGTAACCATATTAATTTTTGGGAAAAGGCTACAGATACACATTGTGTATGGAAAATTCCATACACGACCAATTACGTCGCGCCACGTAGATAACCCGACTTAAACCACATTAGGTAGTTTTAGGGTAGTTTCGTAATTTTACAAGTGCAGTTGATATGTAGTTAGCATTAATTTAGGAAATTCATTCCAAAATCAATGCTAAGATTATGGAGATTATATATGGCGAATAGAGTTATACCACCAAAGTTATTCTTAGAAGTATGTTAGATATAAAAAAAACATCCAAACTATTCTCGGAATTGACAATTTTCTTATGAAATATTTTTCGAATTTCCATATTCGTAAAATTATTGACCAAAATGATAAAAGAGATAGATGAGAAATAATAATATTAGATGGTTGTACAACAACCAATATTTTTTTTTTTGAAATAGATTATTACTTATTGAAATAGTTGTACAACAACGACCGATATTTCATTAGTTTTTCTGCTTATTGAAATACAGAAATAGTTTATGTATTTCCTTATTTATGTTTATGTATATACATCTTTAAGTAAATTAAAACAAAATTATGTTAACAAACTTTCGAACTTTTGATTGATATGTGTTCTAACAGACGGGTAATTAAACATTTACAAATTATGAAATAATAAATAAAATGGTCACACTTATTATGGAAATAATAAATAATACTAATTTAATTAAACAATCGTTTTGACCACGATAAAATATGAATAAAAGGACTGCAAAAAAAAAAAAAATGCATGAAAGGCAAAGAAACGCACAAAGTGGTATTTTAATAACATGTTTTTCAACGAGAGACCGCTTCTCTTTATGATAAATTATATTGATTTAAATTTTAAATTAGGGCCGTGAATTTCACGGGTTAAAATCTAGTTGATTGTGATTCTATAAAGATAATTATAAATTTTAGGATTAAAATTTAATCAATAATTTTGATTTTCACTAATAGTAAAATATTTAATTAGCAAATTTTATATCTAAAATATGATATGTTTTTAATTATATATCAAGAGAAATTTATGGGGTTGATTTGCCACATATAAGTTCAGAAGCTTGATTGTACATAGTAATGAAAGTATCAAGTTTATGATGGTGATTTGCTATATTTCCCAACTGACAAATATTTAAATTGTTTGTTATTTTTCAAAGTATGTTTCTGGAGTTAAATTTTGTTTTAGATTGACGTTTTCCAAATGTTGGTTTCGAATTTTTTGGGTGATTTATTTTGTAGAAAACACTAAAGTAAAATTAATTGTAGAAAAATAATGTTGAAACAATTTATTTTACAGTACATGAATATCATTGTATATTTTTACAATTTTTAATAATATGTATTTAAAGATATTCACGTTGCAAATTGTGTCTCGATATGTATGATAAAATAACTATTACCTTTGGATTAAATGAAAAAGGGGTATTAATTAATTTTATTGAACTCGGGCTACCTAGTTTTAGGTAGAAAATGTTGTGGTCATGTACAACAATTTGTGAAGTATTATACACCTAACTGCGATCATATCTTGTATTTGATGTTCTAAACAAATTTTTAGGTTATAAAAATAAAATTGAATTTTTTGGTGTATTGGGGTTATTTATCCAATTAATTGGGTAAATAGAGTTGTTTTGAAACTAATTGGGGTTGTAGTGTCCACGTGGACACTTTTCACATTTTCTGCAGAATTTAGAGAAAGCCGCTGAGGATACCAGCGGCTTTCCCAATTGAATTTTTTTATTTTTACAAAGCAACTTACAGGGGATTTGGAAGTTGACGAAGAAACGAGAAAAAAGGGAAGCCGCTACTCCTCTCAGCGGCTTTACCCAAAACTAAAAAAAAATAAAAAAAATTGATGATTTTGTGAAAACGCTGAGAAGAACAGCGGCTTTGGCAAAGCATCATTTTTTTTTGGACAGAAACTTTACAGGGGCTTGGGAGGTGGGGACAGATTAGAGGGAGGGGGGAAGCAGACAAGACTGAAGATTACAGCGAAGGCCATGTTGTTACAATGATAGAGGAGAAAGTAGATAGGAATGAACATGTGGGAGAGAGTAGTCAAACTGATAAGCCTGTTAATTCATCCGAGCGTGTAGAGGACTCAGAAACTCAGTCCCGAGCTATGGAAATCGATCCACTGCCTAGTGATTTAAATGAAATTGGAAACGATGATATGACAAAGGACAGTAATGTAGCAGAGGAGGTACGACACAGGGAACTTAAGAATGGTTTAAAAGTGAAGTAACAACATTGGCACTAGTGAGATACCCAGACCACGCATAAACGAAGGAAGGCGATGTGGTTTATGTGGGGGAGGGACTGACGGAAAGCCTCCCAAGAAGTTCGTTACTGATTCAGGTGGTAGCGAGCAAGAGGCGTACAGTGGTTCATCTGCATCAGACGAATTCACTTATGATCCATGGGACGGGTTTGGAGATGAAAGCGGTTGGCTAGGAAAACTGCTTGGCCCTGTCAATGACCGGCTTGGGATAGCAAGAATTTGGGTTCATCAACATTGTGCTGCATGGAGTCCCGAGGTGCGTCTCACTGAATGCGGTTTTATTTTTGTTTTGCCTATCATGCCTTCTATTTGTATAAGACCCGTCCCCAGCAAAGGATATCGAAACAAAGCGTGCTCCTTCGAAGATTGTAAAGGGAGGCCCACCCTTTTTCCATTACGTTAAGTTTTATAAAAGAAGCAATGTTCCCACAGCTCGGCTAAGGAAGCAACCCTACCCTGTGCTCTTTTAAATTGGACAAAAGACAAGAATACATTATTTTCTTATAATTTAGAAGAAAGTTAACTCTTTCTAAGAAAATGCAGATGAATCACCTTCTCTCTGCGATTATCCGAGCGCGACCTCTGCCACCCTTAGGGCACTTTCTTCCTATAAAAGAGAATAAGGATCAGAAAGAAGGATCGGTCACCCTTTTTTACCTCCCTTGCCGGATTCACATTTGAAAGAGACGTGAGCTCAAATACTAAGGATAGAAATGTAATAGAGAGGGCTAGCTCTAGTTTGGGAAAGAGGTCTTCTCATTTGAGACCGTAGCTCAGAGCAGGCTAAACCAGGTGAGCTCTACGTAGAAAGATCCTCCTCAAGTCTGAAGAGGACTTAGCAAAGGAATCCGTCTGCCAAGGAAAAGGAGACTTTCTTTCTCCAATGCCAACCCCCCTCTCGTCTTAAACACTCGCATCGGCGCTTTCCATTGCTGAAAAGCTTGAGAACATCCCCCCTTCTTTCCTTCTTAGAGTTTTCCTCCCTCTCCTGTTTATCAACAGTTTCACTCATCACTGGTATCAATTTTGTGGGGTTTCTTATATATATGATAATATGAATACTTTGCATTTTTAGTAATTGAACAGTCTCCAACTGCTTCTCAGAAGTTTAACTTATCATTGGTAGTAAATGTTGTGTGGTTTCTATAGTTTTGAATACTTTTGCAACTCTGCAATATCGGTAATTCCTTGTAGAAAATGTTGGTTTTTTTTATATGTCCAGCAAAGACGCCAGCAACCTTAGCGTCTTACCCACATTTTTATTTTTTTGAAATTTTTCAACAAAACCGCCCTGAACAATAGCGGCTTCCCTCTTTGTCTCAACTACAAACTCTCTGTAAAATTTCTGCCCACAAAAAAAATTTAGGCATAGTGAAGCCGCTGAGGTTATCAGCGGCTTTGCTTAAATTCTGCCAAAAAAACGAAAAGTGCCACGTGGACACTAGAACCCAAATTAGTTTCAACACAACACTAATTACCCTATTAATTGGGTAAATAACACCCATTAACCAAAAAATTCAATAAAATTAGTGAAACTTTTGGAAACAACGCAAGGATAACTAACCCAAATATTAGGACATCGAAGAGCTTACTCGTGGCAAATATATGGATTTAATATCGGGGTGGGTGTGAGATTAATATTTGGGTGTGTGAGATTAATATTCAAATGAATGAAATTAAAATAAGACAAAAATGTGAAACACGAGTTATGATATGATGTAAATAAAATTTTCTATATACTCATTTAATTAAAATTTTTATTTTCATGATTTTATAATATGACAATTTTCGATTTAAAATATTTGATATTACTGATTAAATTTAGGATTATTTCATGAGAATAATCCATAATGCCTGCAAATATCACTCTATCCTATTAATAATTCAAAATTATTCCGTTCTATTCATCATTCTCCCCATAACAGTTTAATTGGAATTATTGATAAGAGGTATAAGATTAATTTAATTCATCCTTAGACTATATTATTGATGGATTATTCTTATAAAATAATCCTTAAATTTACTTGAATTCCAAATTCATGTCACCCAAACACCTAAATATTAGGGTGAGCAAAACCGTATTCCCGGATCCGATACGGTTTAACCGTATATACAATTTTCGGGTATACGGAATAATCGTGTATACGGAATCCGTATATACGGATACGGTTTGGTTAAAAATGCCCAATTAAATATTATAGTTATTAAAGTGTTAATAATTACATTTAACATGCTTATATACGGTTTTATTTTTAACCAAAACGAATATGGTACGGTTTTGTGAAAATTGTATCGTATATACGGATTTCCATATTGCATATACGAAAATCCGTATAATTCAAATCATATCGTATCCGTATTAAAAAACCGTATCAGAAATTTTTTCTCAACCTACTAAATATGACTCATGATTCCAACCAATACCATATTTAAACAAACCAGAAACACACTTAAAATAAATGTTCATTTTATATAAAAATCATTTAGACTGCTTACACTTATATCACCGTGCCAACATAAATTATTCCTTGAATAAGAGAATGGTATTTGAACATGAGTTAGGCCTAAACGAATCCCATAAGCTGCAAAGCAACGGTGTAGTCGAATTCAACGCTAATTATACCTGAAGATATAGTAGGTGGTACCAACCTTGATGGAACCTCATACAATGCGCTATTACAATAGGCAAGATTTCCAGCAATCTTAATAGTACGTTTTATTGCATCATCGAGGTTACGTTGAGCCACGTCGAGACTCGCAGTTTTACTATCTGCCAAAACAATTGGTTTCAAAGCGACACATCGATATAGAGCTGATACTAATTGAGGATCTGTTTTACGTTGACTAATTAATCTATCGACGAGATTAAAAAACCCAACAGCATCATCGTATGCACAATTTAACATTGCCGTGACCACATCAAGGTCGGTATGAACGACATGTTTTTTCACACACGTATTGCACACGCTTGGAGCCTTCGTCATACCACATAGTTTGTCCGGCCCTTGGTCACTATGAACTCGTAAGAATGAATTAGTTGACAATAGAATGGAAATCAATGCAATAAAAATCATGTTACGACTTAAAACCATGGTGATATGATTTACGGGTGTAAGCAAGCTTATGAATTGAGGAACCGATTGATAAAAAGCTTAGGTATTTATACAATTATTCTCGTGATAAATTCAAGTATAAACATAGTTATACCATAATTAGTGAGAATATCTTATGAATCTTTCCATATTCGATTTAGGACACACGTTAAAAAAAACCGTTTATACAGTTGCCATTATATGCAAAATTCATTATGTGATCTTCTTACCATATACTCTGCAATCTGCATGATATACCAATAAGTAAAGACGTGAATTTCTCAAATTTATTATTTCATAAATTGATTTCGGGTGAAACTTTGGAAGAGAATTTCGATTTGATATTTTAAGATATCACAAATATTTGGGTAAAGTATATTTATTATATTTGTTGTTAATTTAAAGTTGATTTCGGCGCAATTTTAGGAGAATTTTGGTTGGATATTTTAAGATATCACAAATATTTGGTTATAGTATATTTACTATATTTGTTGTTAATTTAAAGTTGATTTCGGCGCAATTTTAGGAGAATTTCGGTTTGATATTTTAAGATATCAAAAATATTTGGGTACAATATATTTACTATATTAGTTGCTAATTTTAAGTTGATTTGTGCACAATTTTATGAGAAAAATTGCGGTTTGATATTTTAACATATCAAAAATATTTGGGTACACTATATATACTACTATATTAGTTGCTAATTTTAAGTTGATTTTGTACGCAATTTTAGGAGAGAATTTCGGTTTAATATTTTAAGATATTAAAAATATTTGGCTATAGTATATTTACTATATTAATTGTTAATTTTAAGTTGATTTTGGGCGCAATTTTAGGAGAGAATTACAGGTTGATATTTTAAGATATCAAAAATATTTGGGTACAGTATATTTACCATATTAGTTGCTTGTTTTAAGTTGATTTTGGGCGCACTTTTAGGAAAGAATTTCAGTTTGATATTTTAAGATATTAAAAATATTTGGGTACAGTATATTTACTATATTAGTTATTATTATTTGATTATTTCATACAATTTAGGATGGTTAACTAACTATTACGTGTACAAGGGAAATTTTGATCCTCATAATACCTCTCTAAACGCCACGTGTTACAACACATTCAAACGCCACGTGTCATACTCTCTAATTAAAAAAAATAACTGAACAATTCAATTACAAAACGATTTGGAATCATATATAGTTGCTAATTTTAAGTTGATTTGTGCGCAATTTTTAGGAGATAATAATTCGATACAATATTTTTAACATATAAAAATATTTAATTTGGAATCATAAAAAGTTGTTAATCTTAAGTTGATTTGGGCGCAATTTTAGGAAAAATTTCGGTTTGATATTTTAACATATACAAAAATATTTAGATATAGTATATTTAATATATTAGTTGCTAATTTTAAGTTGATTTCGGGTGCAACTTTGGAAAAGAATTTCGGTTTGCTATTTTAAGATATCAAAAATATTTGGGTACAGTATATTTACTATATTAGTTGCTAATTTTAAGTTGATTTTGGGCGCAATTTTATGAGAGAATTTCGGTTTGATATTTTAAGATATCAAAAATATTTGGGTATAGTATATTTACTATATTTGTTGTTAATTTAAAGTTGATTTCGGACGCAATTTTAGGAGAATTTTTGTTTTGATATTTTAAGATATCAAAAATATTTGGGTACAATATATTTACTATATTAGTTGTTAATTTTAAGGGGGCGTTTGGTTAGAGAAAGAGAAAGGTAAAGGAAATAAGAAAGGGTAAGAGGGGAAAAAAAGGGATTACCGAAAACTTAATAGGTTGTTTGGTTACCCAAAGTAAGATAACTAATGGTCCACTCACACCCATTCCTACCACTAACACACACCACCACAAACAACCACTTCTCTACTGGCGGACAATGATGATGGTGGAGGTGGCATGGTGGTGGTGTCATGGCGGTGGTGGTGGCGACGGTGATGGTCACGACGGTGATGGTGGTGGGGGTGTTATGGCCGTGGTGGCGATGGGGGTGGTAGAGATGTCATGGCGGTGACGGTGGCGGTGGTCACGACGGTGATGGTGGTGGAGTGTCATGGTAGTGATGGTGGTGGGGGTGTCACGACGGTGGTGGTGGTGGTAGAGGTGTTATGGCAGTGGTAGTGGTAGGGTGGCGGCGGCGGTGGCGACATAGTAATGGTTTGGTGGTGGCTATTGTGGTGGTGGTTGTAAATGTGGTGGTAGGTGAAGAAAGTGGTTGAAGGGTAACAAGGGTAACGAAATTTCAAACCCTTAGGGGTAGGGGGTAAGGAATTGGAAGGATTGAGAGGTAAGGGAGGGAGTTCAATTCCCTTTGATTGTGTCAAACAAACACCAACAAAGGGAATGAATAACTTTATTTCCCTTTCCCTTTCTTATAAACCCCCAACCAAACGCCCTTTCGGTTTGATATTGTAAGATATCGAAAATATTTGTGTAAAGTATATTTAGGCTCTGTTTGGCAAAACTAGCTGAAAAGGTAGCTGAAACCTGAAAAGGTAGCTGAAAGCTGAAAAGGTACCTGGAACCTGAAAAGTTACCTGAAAAGGTAGCTGAAAATTAAGACCTGAAAAGGTAGCTGATTTTTGTTAAAACTGTTTGGAAACTAGCTGAAAAGGTAGCTGATATTTAACAAAATGACAGAAAAGGACATGGCTTATTATTGATATCTTTTACGTTTTTACTATTATTCTTGTGTTATTGTCTTTGACGACGTTACGTTTTTAATAGGCTGGCGTCAAGGCGAATGAGAAAATAATTAACATATAACGATTAGGTAAAAAAATTCAAACAATACACCCTTGAAAATATATTTTAGCGATACAAAAATAATTCTTTATTAAAATCATACAAAAAAAAATACTCCGTATTAATTAAGCTTCACCCCAAATTAAAGTAGCGATCCTATACAATTAAGGGTAGAATAGGTAGATGAAAATAAAACAGGTACCTGATTTCTCAAATGCTACCTGGAGTAGCTTTTTATTTCAGGTACCTTTTTTCCTCAAATCAGGTTCTTGCCAAACACCCAAAAAGAAATAAGGTACCTGATTGTTTTGACAAAAAAGTCATTTTGACAAATCAGGTACCTGATTTGCCTTGCCAAACACAGCCTTACTATATTAATTGTTACTGTTTGATTATTCCATACAATTTTGGATGGTCTAAGTATTGCATGTATAAGGGAGATTTTGATCCTCATAATATATTTGTAGTTGATATTAGGAAAAATGGCAAAATACTACCTATTATAGTTACAAATTTTCATTTTACTACATATTATGATTAATTATGCAAACTACTACCTATAAAGTTCCAAAAATTATCAGTTTACAACCTATTCGACGGAAAACACAACTTAAACCGGGGAAGTGGTAAATGACCCCCTTAAGTTTGCTAGAATGTGATAATAACCCCCTTAACTTTCTTTTGGAGTAAATAACCCCCTTAACTTTACCATAAGGTGAAATTAAACACTTTCTAATTTTCCGATCAAAATCTCGCCGGATTTTCAATTTCTCACCAATTTCTCATATTAATGCAACAAATCCTATCTACACCTTACTTTAAAAAACAAAAAAAAAAAGAAAAAGAAAAAGAACTATCCTACTTACTGAGTTACTTCCGTCCCCCCTTATTCCCCCCAAATTACCCAACACCAACCTCATGACTTGCTTTGTCTTTTTTCTCAATTTTGCCAAACAAATAATCCCACTGTATGTTCTCCTACCTCTGAATCTCATTTTTTGTCAAGTTTAATTAATTGGAGTCGTAAACTGCTGTAACATCAAGAGTATGTTCTCATTTCTCTCTATTTTTTTCATTTCTTGTGTTTCTATTTTTCTTTTCTGTGTTATTGTCTTATCTTAGATTATGATCTTACTTACTTGTTCAATTGGGGATTTTTTCGAAGATGTGATTGTTCATTAGAATAAGTATTGTTATCGTCTAAATCATTTATTTACCTTTGTTTTGGACTAATTAAATAACCAGATTCGATAGAATAAGTATGGTTCCCGGTTCATGTGATTTAAATCCAATCAGGCAAAAAAATAGCAGTAGCAGTAACAGTGGAAGTAGCATTTCTAATGCATAGCATTAAGATTTCTAATAAAAAAGTAGCAGTAGCAGTAGCAATTTCAATTTAACATTGAGATTTCTAATAAAAAATAGCAGCAGTAGTGACAGTAGCATTTCTAATGCGTAACTGAGCTTGGTACATCAAATGGGTATCCAATAACCTTTTTAGAGAAGATTAAGTGCTCTTTGGCGGATCAATGTTTACTTTATATTTGCACGTACGACTTTTGTGTCCTGGTTCTTTGCACTTGGAACACAATTGTTTTCCACTCTTAGAAATTCGGTAAGTGTGTGTTTTTCTCTTACCTTCCCCATATGATCTTTTCCTTTTATTCGGAGGCCTCCCATACTTCACCCTAGGATCACCCTAGCTTATGAGACATCATATGCATTCTCATTAGAGCCATTAAATGGTCAAAGTATGTGGAAGAAAATAGATGGAAGTTCAATTTTACCAAGTGAGATCACTTGGTAAAATTGAACTTCCATCTATTTTCTTCCACATACTTTGACCATTTAATGGCTCTAATGAGAATGCATATGATGTCTCATAAGCTAGGGTGATAATCCTAGGGTGAAGTATGGGAGGCCTCCGAATAAAAGGAAAAGATCATATGGGGAAGGTAAGAGAAAAACACACACTTACCGAATTTCTAAGAGTGGAAAACAATTGTGTTCCAAGTGCAAAGAACCAGGACACAAAAGTCGTACGTGCAAATATAAAGTAAACATTGATCCGCCAAAGAACACTTAATCTTCTCTAAAAAGGTTATTGGATACCCATTTGATGTACCAAGCTCAGTTACGCATTAGAAATGCTACTGTCACTACTGCTGCTATTTTTTATTAGAAATCTCAATGTTAAATTGAAATTGCTACTGCTACTGCTACTTTTTTATTAGAAATCTTAATGCTATGCATTAGAAATGCTACTTCCACTGCTACTGCTACTGCTATTTTTTTGCCTGATTGGATTTAAATCACATGAACCGGGAACCATACTTATTCTATCGAATCTGGTTATTTAATTAGTCCAAAACAAAGGTAAATAAATGATTTAGACGATAACAATACTTATTCTAATGAACAATCACATCTTCGAAAAAATCCCCAATTGAACAAGTAAGTAAGATCATAATCTAAGATAAGACAATAACACAGAAAAGAAAAATAGAAACACAAGAAATGAAAAAAATAGAGAGAAATGAGAACATACTCTTGATGTTACAGCAGTTTACGACTCCAATTAATTAAACTTGACAAAAAATGAGATTCAGAGGTAGGAGAACATACAGTGGGATTATTTGTTTGGCAAAATTGAGAAAAAAGACAAAGCAAGTCATGAGGTTGGTGTTGGGTAATTTGGGGGGAATAAGGGGGGACGGAAGTAACTCAGTAAGTAGGATAGTTCTTTTTCTTTTTCTTTTTTTTTTTTGTTTTTTAAAGTAAGGTGTAGATAGGATTTGTTGCATTAATATGAGAAATTGGTGAGAAATTGAAAATCCGGCGAGATTTTGATCGGAAAATTAGAAAGTGTTTAATTTCACCTTATGGTAAAGTTAAGGGGGTTATTTACTCCAAAAGAAAGTTAAGGGGGTTATTATCACATTCTAGCAAACTTAAGGGGGTCATTTACCACTTCCCCTACCAAACCCACCCGATATTGACTAAATTCGTTTCTTTCGTAAACTATTAATTAATTTATACCCATACTACCCCTTAATAATAATTCAAGTAATCCTGCTTTCCCAAATTTAATCAACCCAAATTTTCCCACCATTAACATTAGCTTCTCGGTCTCTCTTTTTCCATTAATTCTTCTTCCTCTTCTCTTTATTTTCCTTCTTTTTCCAAATTCTCTCTTTATTCTCCTTTTTAGAAATAATTAAACAAATTAATAAATCCATTGAGTCACTTTAATGCCAATTCTCTTCTAGCTTTCTGGTTCATATTCTAACGTAAGTGACAAAAATGGCTCCATTATGTTTAAAGGAGTATAATTGGCTTAGAATATTCACCCTATATTTCTTTGGTGATGAGAGAGTACCTGGTTACACGCATGAAACGAATAAGGATTTCACAAGCAGGTATTTCAAGATTAAATTTGTGTTTTACAATGTGTCTTGCTTGTGACGGATACTATCCGTCACAAATTGAAAACGAATATTTCTCTCTCACAATAAGCAAATGGGTAGGAAATGGAGCACCAATAGATTTTGCCACTTGCATATTGGGAGGGAGTCACTAATCACTATCCGTCCAACTTGAGACGGATAGTGTCCGTTTTCAATCTGAATTTGTATTTCAAGATTTCTATGATCAATTCTCATAGTATAATTGCACCCAAAAATGAAAATTAAACACCGTGCATACAGAAGCGAAAATCATTCCTCTGGAAATCACTACTTGAGCGAAAACTTCTGACATTAGCAAAAATAACAAGATAAACAAGTAAGAAATAGAAGTAGTCGACCTGTATCTATGATGAAAAGATGATCCAGGACGATGACGATGTTGAAAACCGCTTGATTTTGTTGATTAATCGCTGTAAATATTATTTACTGTGATGCTTTAGGTTAAAAGTAAGGAAATTAAATGTAACGGAGTGAAATTGGGTAATTGCTAATTTGTTAGAGTGTAAGGGTAAAATAGTCTTAACAAAAGCTCCGATGATTTATTAGTTGCAAACTCTCTTTTCCGTCTAATTAGTACTAGTTTCTATTTAGTTGTAACTTTTTAGGTTGTATTTTGCATAAATAGACTTATTAGGTAGTAATTTGAAAATTTCTAACTTTAATAGGTAGTAGTATGCAAATCGGCCTTGATATTATAAGAATTACTTTTAACAAAGAGATAAATATTTACTTGTGAATGTTAGCCATTGTGATTTGTTAGATTCTAAAATAATTGTTGTGTCAATGAATAAAATATTTTGGCTATAATTTTCTCTAAATGATAAATTTTTGGTGTAATATTGTATGGTTTTGCGTTTATTTCAATATTTACTACTATAATTTAGTAATTTACTAAATCTAAATAGAAAATAAATGTTACTTTTAATAATAGTTTTGGTCTTGTTTGGAAAACAACGGATTAATATTGGCAGAAGCAGATTTCAAAAGCAGATTTGACTAGCAGAATGATTTTGCGGATTTGACTAGTAGATTTATTTAACAGAATTATTTTAGAGTTGTTTGGCAATTGACAGTTTAGGTTAGCAAATTGACTAGAATCTTTGTAAAATACATATAATGACATGGAGAAATTATTTACTAAATATATAAAAGGAATGTTAGTATTTTATTAAGAGGGTAAATAAAACAATTTTCTTTCTTTCTAATATGCTAATCTAATATGCTGGTAGGAGCAGCATATTGTAAAATAGCATATTGGAGCCCAATATACTATTTCAATGTCATTAACCAAACACTCTAAATAGCATATTGGTAAGTCAAACATGTTAAATCTCTCAAATATGCTGAAATTTAGCCACTATATTATTTACCAAACGGAGCCTTTACCACTACTCGTGTAGTGCACGAGTTCAAAAACTAATCTATATATCTATATATATAAGTATAAAAGAAGAACCACTATGCATTAGGCTGGGCACGTGTCACTTCCACGTTAAAATTTTTCCCGCCCAAAGCTTAAAATACTAAAATTATACCGCGTATCTTATACTTAGCAATATGTATATGTACAATATCTTCTTAAAAGATTTCTCTACCATATTTATATTACACTAAAAACTTACCCAAGTTACCCTCTTATTGTATCTTTTATTTGGCAATATCTTTCTGTATATAAATTTATTGCTCATCTCTACTCGCATAGAGATTTATATTTAAAATTTTATATACTCATAAAATTAATAATCAACTTTATTAGTTGGCAAAGTTGCACGGAATGTATTTTGTTAACATTTATCTATAAAATTTTCTCACATAAGTATTACTTAATAGCATTTAAATGATATATGTATAAAATGGTCATTTCAATAATTATTTTTCTTAGAACCCGTAATTTGATGAATTTGATAGCCACCTACATATGGTGTTTGCCATGTATTGTACTAATGTGTTTTCATATCATAATTATCTATATGGTGTTTGCCATGTATTGTACCCGTAATTCACATATTATTAGCTAATTTTAAGTTAGGCGGGAAAATAATTCACCATTGTTTGTTATTTTAAGAAAAATTAATAATATGTACTAATTTTGCCCAAGAATATTATGTACTAATTAGAGAAAGAGTTAATATGGAAAAAAATCCGTGCAAATTATGAAATAGATTTTGAAACTTTACTTCTGAGCTAATATGGAAAAAAAATTATAAAAATTATATAGATAATTATGATATGAAAAAAAAATCTTTTAAATACATTTATAAGAATTAATCACAGTTATTGCACAGTAATATTTATGGAAAAGAATATTATGCACTTGGAAAAAACGGCAAAAATATTCACAGTTATGGACACAACTAAACTTCAAATAATATGGAAAAGAATATTTATAAAAAATATATAGATAATTATGATATGGAAATGAATTTCTAAATAATATTGAAAAGTTAACTATATGCAAAGAAATACGAAGAAATATTTCAGTATAATTTTAGTCAACCTTTCTTATTAAAAAATTATTTACACTATCATCAGTGCAAATTTGATACGCATAAAATGCATATAGATTGTTAATATTGTAAACTTATATAGTAAATGCTTAGAACTCATGCAAATATTTGTAGTAATGGTACGCCACGATTAATAATATTTACTTACAATACATTGATAGAAATACTCCGAACTATGGGTTAACTGCTCAAAATACTCTGAACTTTATTTTAACTACCAATATAACCAACTAATGCCCTTATTTGCTTTGAGTAGAATATGTTGTTTTGTTAACTTATTGTAGCATGTTTTAATTGTGTGATTAGGTTAATAGATTAACATAGAAGTAAAAAGAGAAAGACGGGTTAAAGAAGGGTTAAAAATTTATTCACTTATTTAGCAGGTAACAAGTCATATATTATAATAAAAGCGAATGAGAGCATTAGTTTGTTATTTTGGTAGTTAAAATAAAGTTTGGAGTATTTTGAGCAGGACACCCATAGTTCAGAGTATTCATATCAATTAATCCTACTATCTTTGTTGTAAACATATAATTATACAACCAAAGAACTATGTAAACCCACTATTTCTACATTAAAAATAGTAAATATTTCATACGTCAAATGTGTCTTGGAGAAAGAAATTTGTTATTCAATCTTTTTATTTTTTTTTCTAAATATGAAATTATGAACAAAACAGTCAATTTCTATATTTCATACGTCAAAAAAATCTTTTAAATACATTTATAAGAATTATTCACAGTTATTGCACAGTAATATTTATGGAAAAGAATATTATGCACTTGGAAAAAACGACAAAAATATTCACAGTTATGGACACAACTAAACTTCAAATAATATGGAAAAGAATATTTATAAAAAATATATAGATAATTATGATATGGAAATGAATTTCTAAATAATATGGAAAAGTTAACTATATGCAAAGAAATACAAAGAAATATTTCAGTATAATTTTAGTCAACCTTTCTTATTAAAAAATTATTTATACTATCATCAGTGCAAATTTGATACGCATAGAATGCATATAGATTGTTAATATTGTAAACTTATATAGTAAATGCTTAGAACTCTTGCAAATATTTGTAGTAATGGTACGCCACGATTAATAATATTTACTTACAATACTATCTTTGCTGTAAACATATAATTATACAACCAAAGAGCTATGTAAACCCACTATTTCTACATTAAAAATAGTAAATATTTCATACGTCAAATGTGTCTTGGAGAAAGAAATTTGTTATTAAATCTTTTTATTTTTTTCTAAATATGAAGTTATGAACAAAACAGTCAATTTTTATATTTCATACGTCAAAAAAATCTTTTAAATACATTTATAAGAATTAATCACAGTTATTGCACTGTAATATTTATGGAAATTATATTATGCACTTGGAAAAAACGGCAACAATATTCATAGTTATGGACACAACTAAACTTCAAATAATATGGAAAAGAATATTTATAAAAAAATATATAGATAATTATGATATGGAAAAGAATTTCTAAATAATATGGAAAAGTTAACTATATGCAAAGAAATACGAAGAAATATTTCAGTATAATTTTAGTCAACCTTTCTTATTATAAATTTATTTATACTATCATCAGTGCAAATTTGATACGCATAAAATGCATATAGATTGTTAATATTGTAAACTTATATAGTAAATACTTAGAACTCGTGCAAATATTTGTAGTAATGGTACGCCACGATTAATAATATTTACTTACAATACTATCTTTGTTGTAAACATATTATTATACAACCAAAGAACTATGTAAACCCACTATTTCTACATTAAAAATAGTAAATATTTCATACGTCAAATGTGTCTTGGAGAAAGAAATTTGTTATTAAATCTTTTTATTTATTTTTTTAAATATGAAATTATGAACAAAACAGTCAATTTTTATATTTCATACGTTAAAAATTAGTTATTTTATTTGTTTAAGTAGTAATGAATATTAAAAATTATTGAGGTCAACACAAATTGTTAATTATATAAGATGACACTATCCATGAGTTTAATACGAGTCAAATATCATACCACTTGTGTATATACGTTAATATCTTACTTTTGTTTATGCATTCTTATATCTTTTACACAAGTGGTAGGTAACTGGTCTGTCCTTAAAAAAACTTATTGTTAAATCGAATAAAGACTAATATAGGAGATATTAAATTATACAATCTATACATCTATCTATATTCTATGAGGTCATTTGGTTCAGTAATGGAATTGAAGTTCCAAGGGATTAAGAGATTCCGTGATTTTATACATCACATGAAATTGGAGAAAATTGTTTGGTTGGGATAAGAGCAGTGAATTCCACGGGAATTCTCATTTACCTAGGGGGACCTAGGTAAGCAACTTCTCAGATCATGGAGGAATTGGAGTTCCTACGAAATTTCAATTCATGTGATTTGAGGCAAACAAACAACTCACTCATTTTGCAGAATTATAATTCATGTGTTTTAGAATGGGTAACCAAACAACCTCTATATAAAATTTAATTCAGATTCTGTTGGGCCAATTCGGGTCATGTAAGTTTGGTTCATTATTTTTCCGAGGTAATTAGGATCGGGTCAGATTGGATCATTTCAGGTCGAGTCGTGTAAATTATTAAGAGAGAAATCTCATTTCAAGTCATTTTGTTCATTAGAGTTTTATTTTTCCAGGTTATTTTCGAGTTGGTGGTTTCAGATTATGCCAATTCGGGTTGGATCAATTACGGGTTAAATTAGTTAGAAAAATTGCCAGGCCGAGTCAGATCAATTTAGATTTTGGGCCATATTTGGGTTATGTAGTTTGGGTCAATTTCGGGTCTCAAGTAAGCCTATTTTCGGATATGTAACAACTATTGTTCTCAAATTGAAATATGACAGAAAAATCGATAGTAAGGGAAAAACCGCAGCAGTCGGGTAACGGAAAATTGGAACATATAAATAAAGATAAAAGGCGAGACTAAATATTACTCTAAGTCTCAAATTGCAAAAGATGAATTGTCGCCGGACTAATTCTAACATATTGATAACAATGTTATTCTGGTTTTTCATACGATTTAAACATCTATCTATATAAAACTAAGAATTATTTAACTATGCATTTTCGTGCAATTTGCACGGGTTCTAAGCTAGTATAAGTATAAAAGAAGAACCACTATGCATTAGGCTGGGCACTTGTCACTTCCACGTTAAAATTTTTCCCGCCCAAAGCTTAAAATACTAAAATTATACCGCGTATCTTATACTTAGCAATATGTATATGTACAATATCTTCTTAAAAGATTTCTCTACCATATTTATATTACACTAAAAACTTACCCAAGTTACCCTCTTATTGTATCTTTTATTTGGCAATATCTTTCTGTATATAAATTTATTGCTCATCTCTACTCGCGTAGAGATTTATATTTTAAATTTTATATACTCATAAAATTAATAATCAACTTTATTAGTTGGCAAAGTTGCACGGAATGTATTTTGTTAACATTTATCTATAAAATTTTCTCACATAAGTATTACTTAATAGCATTTAAATGATATATTTTATAAAATAAACACCAAAAGAAATTCTGTATAGTAAAATTAAGAGGGTGCGAAGTTAAACTATTACATCTTAATTATATATTTTAAATTATGTTGCCTGACTGATAAAATATATTTAACATTATTTTAGGAGTTCATATATTTAACATTATATTAAGAGTTTTGTTTCTGTTAATATATATGGACTCTTAATATAATTATTAAGAAATATTATAAAGCAAAGTTAAATATTTAGATCTCACATTTAAGATATTGCCTGACAGTTAAATGTATAGACTCTTAATATAATTATTTATATATTTTATAAGAAATGTTATAGAACAAAGTTAAATATTTAAATCTCACATTTAAGATATAATAATCCAATTCTATCAAATACTCATGTTAATGTATTAATAAACAAATATATCTTTATAAAGACCAAATGATGCGTGCATATATAAATTAATTTGTAAATATTATTCTATCTCTACTCAAACTAAATTTATATTTAAAATTTTGTTTCACATAAAAAGTATAGACTATTACACAATATATATAATATTAATTTAACTTTTCGTACTTTGTGATATATTAAGGGCTATTAAAATAATTATAGTTTTGCGTAAAAAGTATCGCATGTTACATAAAATATCAGATGTATAAAAAATAGTCTATATTTGACTAATACTTGACAATACATGGCAAACACCATGTTTATTTACAAACAAAAAAATAAGTTTAAAAGATGTCAAAAATAAAAGCAGTGGGAAGATACCTGCAATCACAGTTAGATAAGTGAATTAAGATAGCTATGAATATACGTAGGATTATTTTGTTCCCTACGCGGCTACGCCATCACGATTATTTGCCCGTTTGGCCAGAGTTTTGTTTTACACCAAGAATTAGGAATAAATTTACAAGTAAAAAAGTTAATGTATGACGTACTAAACTCATCATGGCTATATAATATTATATCGTATTGACGATAACATTTTATATGCTCTCAAAATCAATTAATTAACGATAACGGACATGGTTTATACATTTGTACCCACAATTTATGTATTCTATCTTGAGATGCAAGTTAAAAGACTTGAAATAGTTATTTATTTGATGGTGGATGTATTATGCATAGACCTATCAAACGGTCGGTCCAAAATACGGGTCAACTCATACGGGTATGGGTCAGTTTAGGTTTAGAATACGGGTTAAGAAAATTTTCTAACGTTTTTTTAATTAAAATATTTTTTGGGTTTTAAAAAGTTAAAATATTTTTTAGATAATATTTTAATCATATTCAATTTACAGTAGTATTTTGTGAAAAATAATCATAAATTTTCCCAATTTTTTAGCTTTGGTGTAGTGTACACTCACCTTTGCTGTAAGGTTGGATGAATGTAAGTGCACATGTCGATATTGGGATGTAAATGGGATACCCTGCGAACATGCAACAACAGCAATATGCTCCATGAATGAAAATCCAAAAAGTTATGTGACATTTTGGTATAGTAAGGAAGCTTATGCGACATCATATGCATTCTCATTAGAGCCATTAAATGGTCAAAGTATGTGGAAGAAAATAGATGGAAGTTCAATTTTACCAAGTGATCCTAGGGTGAAGTATGGGAGGCCTCCGAATAAAAGGAAAAGATCATATGGGGAAGGTAAGAGAAAAACACACACTTACCGAATTTCTAAGAGTGGAAAACAATTGTGTTCCAAGTGCAAAGAACCAGGACACAAAAGTCGTACGTGCAAATATAAAGTAAACATTGATCCGCCAAAGAGCACTTAATCTTCTCTAAAAAGGTTATTGGATACCCATTTGATGTACCAAGCTCAGTTACGCATTAGAAATGCTACTGTCACTACTGCTGCTATTTTTTATTAGAAATCTCAATGTTAAATTGAAATTGCTACTGCTACTGCTACTTTTTTATTAGAAATCTTAATGCTATGCATTAGAAATGCTACTTCCACTGCTACTGCTACTGCTATTTTTTTGCCTGATTGGATTTAAATCACATGAACCGGGAACCATACTTATTCTATCGAATCTGGTTATTTAATTAGTCCAAAACAAAGGTAAATAAATGATTTAGACGATAACAATACTTATTCTAATGAACAATCACATCTTCGAAAAAATCCCCAATTGAACAAGTAAGTAAGATCATAATCTAAGATAAGACAATAACACAGAAAAGAAAAATAGAAACACAAGAAATGAAAAAAAAATAGAGAGAAATGAGAACATACTCTTGATGTTACAGCAGTTTACGACTCCAATTAATTAAACTTGACAAAAAATGAGATTCAGAGGTAGGAGAACATACAGTGGGATTATTTGTTTGGCAAAATTGAGAAAAAAGACAAAGCAAGTCATGAGGTTGGTGTTGGGTAATTTGGGGGGAATAAGGGGGGACGGAAGTAACTCAGTAAGTAGGATAGTTCTTCTTTTTCTTTTTTTTTTCTTTTTTAAAGTAAGGTGTAGATAGGATTTGTTGCATTAATATGAGAAATTGGTGAGAAATTGAAAATCCGGCGAGATTTTGATCGGAAAATTAGAAAGTGTTTAATTTCACCTTATGGTAAAGTTAAGGGGGTTATTTACTCCAAAAGAAAGTTAAGGGGGTTATTATCACATTCTAGCAAACTTAAGGGGGTCATTTACCACTTCCCCGGTTTAAGTTGTGTTTTCCGTCGAATAGGTTGTAAACTGATAATTTTTGGAACTTTATAGGTAGTAGTTTGCATAATTAATCATAATATGTAGTAAAATGAAAATTTGTAACTATAATAGGTAGTATTTTGCCATTTTTCCTAATATCAACTACAAATATATTATGAGGATCAAAATCTCCCTTATACATGCAATACTTAGACCATCCAAAATTGTATGGAATAATCAAACAGTAACAATTAATATAGTAAATATACTTTACACAAATATGTTCGATATCTTACAATATCAAACCGAAAGGGCGTTTGGTTGGGGGTTTATAAGAAAGGGAAAGGGAAATAAAGTTATTCATTCCCTTTGTTGGTGTTTGTTTGACACAATCAAAGGGAATTGAACTCCCTCCCTTACCTCTCAATCCTTCCAATTCCTTACCCCCTACCCCTAAGGGTTTGAAATTTCGTTACCCTTGTTACCCTTCAACCACTTTCTTCACCTACCACCATATTTACAACCACCACCACAATAGCCACCACCAAACCATTACTATGTCGCCACCGCCGCCGCCACCCTACCACTACCACCGCCATAACACCTCTACCACCACCACCATCGTCGTGACACCCCCACCACCATCACTACCATGACACTCCACCACCATCACCGCCACCATCGCCACCGTCACCGCCATGACATCTCTACCACCCTCATCGCCACCACGGCCATAACACCCCCACCACCATCACCGTCGTGACCATCACCGTCGTCACCACCACCGCCATGACACCACCACCATGCCACCTCCACCATCATCATTGTCCGCCAGTAGAGAAGTGGTTGTTTGTGGTGGTGTGTGTTAGTGGTAGGAATGGGTGTGAGTGGACCCTTAGAGCATCTCCATCCATGAGGAATGGAGTGCTTGATATATTGAGGAAGAGGAAAGTAAGAGGAAAAAGGTTCTCCAACGATGAATATGTATAAGCGGTAGTTTGAGGATGAAAACGCTCAGCGAGAATGTAAGGATACAAACGCTGAGCGAGATGCCAAAATATGTTGGTATTTTAATTATGATGATGTCATGTATGACATCATCAACTTTGATAATCAATTTTTTTTTTATCGTTTTGTTATATAAATTTTATTTTCTTTTAATAATTAAAATATAATTGTTTTTTGAAAAAAATAATTACACCATAATTCTTATTTTATTTTTCTCTACAAATAGGTAGTAATATTTGATATATTTTGACATATTTTTCCTTCTTTTGATTTTTAGATTTTATTTACTCTATTAGATATCGTTTTCTAACAGACGTTTAAGATTCGTACTTGAATAAAATTGAAAAAAAAAAGTACATAGATAACTGATAATTGATAACATTAAAATTAAAATGATGAAATTATAAAGTGAATACGTAAATTAAGCTTACGAAAATAAATATAACACATAGATGAAGCTAACAATTCATTACGTCATTGGATAAGCTCAATAATTTTAACAGTTATAATTACATAACATTGGATAAGATTGGATAAGTGATATCTCAACTGCTTGATTGTGGTTGGTCTATTCAGATTACGGATAAGATTGGATAAGATTTTTTTTCTCTATAAATAAGTAATAATGCTAACATATTTCAACACACCATTCATTTTCTTTCTAACTTGTTTTACTTCTTTTGGGCTTTTTTAATCTTAAGAAGTTATTTTTCATGGATCCTTATGAGATGCAAATGTTAGAACTTTTAGCGAAAATGAAAGATAAAAATTTGAATCCTCAAAATCCTCAAAATGTCTATAATCCTCAAGATTATGGGCAAAACATCTCAGTTACTCCACAATATAACCCTAATCAGAGTTATAATCCTTCTCCTCAAACTGACCACAATTATTCAAATTATGAACAAAGTTATCCGCAAATTTCATCTCAAACACCCTCAATTAACTTATCTCAAGCTTCTATGAGCGATTGGGATAATGTGGTTGAGCAAAATCAAGTACCTGAAAGGGTAACTCAAAAAACAAGACAATCATCAAGATGGACTATTCAAGAAGATGAAGCACTCATTTCATCTTTTATGAGGCATTCAACTGATAACGTGATCGGCACAAATCAAAAGAAAAATGCACTCTGGGTTAAAGTCAAAAAGTTATTTGATGAGGCACGTGAAGCAAACCCAGTTCTCATGCCTAAAGATAGAAATCCAGGCATGTTGGGTGGTCGCTTTCGTAGAATATCTGCCGGTGTTATGAAATGGGTTGCATGTTACGAAGAAGCTTTAAGGAGAAAGTCTAGTGGAAAGAATATGGAAGATGTACTTGAAGAAGCTCACGCACTTCATATTGAAACGGAGGGTGGTAAGTTTCAATTTGAACGTGCATGGGTTTTGTTAAAAAAATACAATAAATGGAATGAAATTGTCGGGCGATATGTTGAAGAAAATATTGGTTCGAGCGCCATCAATAATAAGTCTCAAAAGACTATGTCTGTTGATGTTGATGAATATCCTGATCCAAATACCCCTACATTTGTTAGTGACCCAGACTCGGCCGGTAGTGGTAAAAGATTTAGGCTTAATGAAGGCGGATTTTCTACACCAACTAGTGGAGGAGACGGAGAAGGTATGGGTAGCCAACGGCCTGAAGGTATAAAGGCGGCTAAAAAAAATAAAGGAAAAATGAAAGTAGGCGAGGTTGCCTACTTGGCTGAAAGCATTGACCGTTTTGGTGACCGTTTTGGTGAAAAAAAGTCTAGCGATGCGGAATTACAATGGGAGAAAGTTAATTATCAAAAGAAGAAAATAGAGATGAGGGCTGAGCAATTAGCGCTCGCCAATAAGAAGCTCCAACAAGATGATAGGATGTTCAAATGGAATGCATATCAAAATTTACAATCAAGGAATGATTTAACTCCAGGAGAAGAACAGTGGAAATTATCACTGTTGCACGACTTGCAGAACAGCTAGATAGTCTTTTCTTTTTTCAGAGTGTTGTCTTTTCTTTTTTCAGAGTGTTGTCTTTTCGTTATCAGTGTTGTCTTTGCTTTTTTCAGAGTGTTGTCTTATCGTGATCAGAGTGCTGTCTTTTCTTCTTTTTTTTTTTCAGAGTGTTGTGTTTTCCTTTTCAGAGTTTACCTTGTAAAATAATGTTTTAATAGTAAGCCAGTTGTTTGATCATGGTTGGTTCTATCCAGATTACAGATAAGATAAGATGATATCGATTGGATAAGTGAAATCCTAGTTGTTTGATCATGGTTGGTTCTATCCAGATTACAGATAAGATAAGATGATATCGATTGGATAAGTGAAATCCTAGTTGTTTGATCATGGTTGGTTCTATCCAGATTACAGATAAGATAAGATAAAATCGATTGGATAAGTGAAATCCTAGTTGTTTGATCATGGTTGGTTCTATCCAGATTACAGATAAGATAAGATAAAATCGATTGGATAAGTGAAATCCTAGTTGTTTGATCATGGTTGGTTCTATCCAGATTACAGATAAGATAAGATAAAATCGATTGGATAACTGAAATCCTAGTTGTTTGATCATGGTTGGTTCTATCCAGATTACAGATAAGATAAGATAAAATCGATTGGATAACTGAAATCCTAGTTGTTTGATCATGGTTGGTTCTATCCAGATTACAGATAAGATAAGATAAAATCGATTGGATAACTGAAATCCTAGTTGTTTGATCATGGTTGGTTCTATCCAGATTACAGATAAGATAAGATAAAATCCATTACATAAATATATACTCATTTTCTTAGTTGTATTATTCATCACACTCATATTCCTTCTTCAACTAAAATGGATTTTTTATTTGAATTCTCATCATCTTCATCCTCTAGTGATAGCAATAATGAAAATGAAAACGAAATAATAGAAGAAGCTATTACTTCTGTTATATCTCAAGTACCTCGAATTGTCAATAGTAACCGTCGAAGACGCCCTTATCAAAGAAGGTACATTGAGAGGAATCGTGAAACTGGTCACGAGAACCTCTACAATGACTACTTCTCGCCTAATCCTGTCTATCCTCCAAATTTGTTTCGGCGTAGATTCCGAATGCATAGACATGTATTCCTTCGCTTAGTTCAAGCAGCGGAAGCCTATGATACATTTTTTAATCCAGGGCCTGATGGAAGTGGTAGGGTGCCAATATCATCTTTACAGAAGTGCACTGCAGCCTTACGCATGTTAGCATATGGAGAAGGAGCAGATAGAACGGATGAGTATTGCCGTATTGGTGAATCGACAACATTTGTTGCATTAGAGAAATTTACTGAAGCTGTTATCAATGCATTTGGAGATGAGTACTTACGATCACCTAATGCAAATGATCTCCAAAGGCTCCTACAAATCGGTGCTCGGCGAGGGTTTCCTGGAATGATGGGAAGTATTGATTGCATGCATTGGCAATGGAAGAATTGCCCGGTTGGTTGGAGGGGGATGTACCAGGGGCGGAGTGGTAGAGCAACTGTCATTCTTGAAGCTGTTGCCTCACAAGACCTGTGGATATGGCATTCTTTTTTTGGGATTCCAGGGTCTTGTAATGACTTGACTGTACTTCATCGTTCTCCTATTTTTGATGATATGATGAATGGGCGAGCACCTCGTGTTAACTATACGGTTAATGGTCATCTTTATAACACAGGGTATTATCTAACCGATGGGATCTATCCACAATGGTCGACTTTCATACAATCAATTCCACTCCCACAAACACCCAAAGATAGATTATTTGCAGAGCGCCAAGAAGCGGCTCGTAAAGATGTTGAGCGGGCATTCGGCGTACTACAAGCTAGGTTTGCAGTCGTTCGTAAACCAGCACTTACTTGGAGCGAGCAACTGATGCACAAAATTTTAAAATGTTGCATAATAATACATAACATGATTGTGGAAGATGAAAGAGATACATATGCTAACTACTCCGACCCTACTGAGTTCGACAATAACGGGAATGAAGAAGGCCATCTTAATGTTGATGATCCCGAGTATGAAGTAGGATATACAGCTCCTATAACAGCGTATATTCAAAATAGAAATCGTATAAGAAATGCAAGGGCACATCAAGTGTTAAGAGCTGATTTAATTGAAAACATTTGGCAAAAATTTGGCGACCTCAATTAACGTTGTATTATTATGTTTTTCAACGGTTTTTTAATTTATTGTATTTCCTTTATCGTTTTATGTATTATTGTCTTTAATTAAATTAATGTAATATTCGAATGTAGCCGTTTGATTAAATTTACCGAGTCATTATTTTGTTGTATTTGTATGTCCATATGTTTTTTTAACTTATTTCTTGTTTTTGCCAAAACTTTTACAATAAAATAATTATACTATAGGCCATCTTAAAGTGAATACGTAAATTAAGCTTACGAAAATAAATATAACACATAAATGAAGCTAACAATTCATTACGTCATTGGATAAGCTCAATAATTTTAACAGTTATAATTACATAGCATTGGATAAGATTGGATAAGTGATATCTTAACTGCTTGATTGTGGTTGGTCTATTCAGATTACGGATAAGATTGGATAAGATTTTTTTTCTCTATAAATAAGTAATAATGCTAACATATTTCAACACACCATTCATTTTCTTTCTAACTTGTTTTACTTCTCACTCTTTTATTCATCTCTGTTGTATCAAATTCAAATTAACCCAAAATGACTTACTGGGATGATAAAGTTAGGGAGTTTCAAAGAGACATGGACATGATAAAAAATCATGCTCCTAACTTTGTTACTCGTTTGAATCTAGTCATGCCAGAAACGGTATACATGAATATGTTACATTGTTCACCACCATTAGCAATGTTGATCTCAATCATATCCGGAAACGCCGATACTGTGCTGAGTCCACCTGTTTTGAACAATGCAACAATAGGTAATGTTATTGCTATTTTAATTAATTATACCGAGAAAGTTAAATTGTATTTTACATGAAATCCAACATATTTTGTATTGCGTTTTTTCAGATACTTATCTTTCGAAAGGCGAAGAACATCGCAAATTAAGGAAAGAAGTCGTCGAAATTATTCGACGTTTGTTCAACGTCATGAATCCGGAAACTCTATTGGATCTACTATCTGGAGATGGAAGATTTTTCATTCCACGTGAGCGTCTCCATTATTATCACGTATACAATGAGGTTACCATGGAGGAAGAGCTCGAATATTTACGCGACGAAAACTTACCGGCAGACCGCCTTAATTACTCTTCTAACGATAATTATTCATCTGGTGATGATTCTGATTATGACATCTGATGACGATGATTCTCACCGACAATAATATGTTTAAGTACCATGTCGTTGTTGTGTACTAATGTTTCCTATTATTGCAACGGTCGTACTTCGTGTTTGTTTAGGTCATTATTTAATAATTTGCTTACTAAAAGTACTGCTAGAACGTTTTAATTTTCGTAATTGTGGTTTGTCCCGTAAAATTAATTACATGTTTTTAATGTTATCTTTTTTATTTTTGAAATTGGCTTGGAAAAAAATCGAAATCGAATAATTATCGAGTTGAAAACCCGAACAAATTACAAAATTAATTGTATGATGTAAATAATGTGTGGGGTAGGTTAAAGTAAGAGAGATAAATGATGAAAGAGAGTAATGAGGAATAAGTGTAAATTATTGTTGGAGGAATATTTTTGTTGTAAATTGAAAAATTGAGGAATAATGAGGTGGAGGAGTAAGAAGTGATTAGAGAGAGTGAGATGAGGAGGAGTATTGAGTATGGTTGGAGATGGTCTTAGTTATCTTACTTAGGGTAACCAAACAACCTATTAAGTTTTCGGTAATCCCTTTTTTTCCCCTCTTACCCTTTCTTATTTCCTTTACCTTTCTCTTTCTCTAACCAAACGCCCCCTTAAAATTAACAACTAATATAGTAAATATATTGTACCCAAATATTTTTGATATCTTAAAATATCAAAACAAAAATTCTCCTAAAATTGCGTCCGAAATCAACTTTAAATTAACAACAAATATAGTAAATATACTATACCCAAATATTTTTGATATCTTAAAATATCAAACCGAAATTCTCTCATAAAATTGCGCCCAAAATCAACTTAACATTAACAACTAATATAGTAAATATACTGTACCCAAATATTTTTGATATCTTAAAATAGCAAACCGAAATTCTTTTCCAAAGTTGCACCCGAAATCAACTTAAAATTAGCAACTAATATATTAAATATACTATATCTAAATATTTTTGTATATGTTAAAATATCAAACCGAAATTTTTCCTAAAATTGCGCCCAAATCAACTTAAGATTAACAACTTTTTATGATTCCAAATTAAATATTTTTATATGTTAAAAATATTGTATCGAATTATTATCTCCTAAAAATTGCGCACAAATCAACTTAAAATTAGCAACTATATATGATTCCAAATCGTTTTGTAATTGAATTGTTCAGTTATTTTTTTTAATTAGAGAGTATGACACGTGGCGTTTGAATGTGTTGTAACACGTGGCGTTTAGAGAGGTATTATGAGGATAAAAATTTCCCTTGTACACGTAATAGTTAGTTAACCATCCTAAATTGTATGAAATAATCAAATAATAATAACTAATATAGTAAATATACTGTACCCAAATATTTTTAATATCTTAAAATATCAAACTGAAATTCTTTCCTAAAAGTGCGCCCGAAATCAACTTAAAACAAGCAACTAATATGGTAAATATACTGTACCCAAATATTTTTGATATCTTAAAATATCAACCTGTAATTCTCTCCAAAAATTGCGCCCAAAATCAACTTAAAATTAACAATTAATATAGTAAATATACTATAGCCAAATATTTTTAATATCTTAAAATATTAAACCGAAATTCTCTCCTAAAATTGCGTACAAAATCAACTTAAAATTAGCAACTAATATAGTAGTATATATAGTGTACCCAAATATTTTTGATATGTTAAAATATCAAACTGCAATTTTTCTCATAAAATTGTGCACAAATCAACTTAAAATTAGCAACTAATATAGTAAATATATTGTACCCAAATATTTTTGATATCTTAAAATATCAAACCGAAATTCTCCTAAAATTGCGCCGAAATCAACTTTAAATTAACAACAAATATAATAAATATACTATACCCAAATATTTGTGATATCTTAAAATATCAAACCGAAATTCTCCTAAAATTGCGCCGAAATCAACTTTAAATTAACAACAAATATAATAAATATACTTTACCCAAATATTAGTGATATCTTAAAATATCAAACCGAAATTCTCTTCCAAAGTTGCACCCGAAATCAATTTATGAAATAATAAATTTGAGAAACTCACGTCTTTACTTATTGGTATATCATGCAGATTGCAGAGTATATGGTAACAAGATCACATAATTAATTTTGCATATAATGGAACTGTAAACCGAATATGGAAAGATTCATAAGATATTCTTACTATTATGTTATAACTAAGTTTGTACATGAATTTATCACGAGAATAATTGTATAAGTACCTAAGCTTTTTATCAATCGGTTCCTCGATCAATTCATATCACCATGGTTTTCAGTCGTAACATGATTTTTATTGCACTGATTTCCATTCTATTGTCAACTAATTCATTCTTGCGAGTTCATAGTGACCAAGGGACGGACAAACTATGTGGTATGACGAAGGCACCAAGTGTGTGCAATACGTGTGTGAAAAAACATGTCGTTCATACCGACCTTGATGTCGTCTCGGCAATGTTAAATTGCGCATACGATGATGCAGTTGGGTTTTTTAATCTCGTCGATAGATTAATTAGTCAACGTAAAACAGATCCTCGATTAATATCAGCTCTATATCGATGTGTCGCTTTGAAACCAATTGTTTTGGCAGATAGTAAAACTGCGAGTCTCGACGTGGCTCAACGTAACCTCGATGATGCAATAAAACGTACTGTTAAGATTGATGGAAATCTTGCCGATTGTAATAGCGCATTGTATGATATTCCATCATCGTTGGTACCACCTACTATATCTTCAGGTATAATTAGCGTTGAATTCGACTACACCGTTGCTACGCAGCTTCTCGGATTCGTTCAGGCCTAACTCATGTTCAAAGGAATAATTTATGTTCGGACGGTAATATCTTATCTATATTAATACAGAAACATTTAATAGATTATTTAAATATTTTGATTATTATAATGATTAGAAAAAATCATCTGCTCTAAATTATGAAAATTATCTAATTAGCAATTGTGTAAGTAATAATTTCTATTTGTTAATTACATCATGTCATTCATTAAGGTTGATTTCGGGATACATATTTCTATGTAATATCGTTTATAGAAAAAAATTTACATTTCGACTAATATATATTGTGTTATAATATACAGACTTAAAACTTAATTACAAATGTTATCTACATATGCCCGTGCATTTTTGTACGGGTGCTAAACTAGTTGTAATATACTCCATGAACAATAATAAATGGCCAATTCCTAGCGAGTAAATGGATCTTAAGTAATAGACTAATCCCCCAAAAGGTATTGGGCACTTCTAGCACTTGAGGAGTTTGACAAGTTAAGTTTGAGCCCATACTTCCTGCAAACGAAACAGATGGGACTCTCAACAATGTCTAATGTCTATTATGGTGACGAGTTTTAAACTAAGGTTATGACTCTTATGAGTATCACTTCTTTATTTTACAAACCGAATTAGCTTAATATGTTAGGAGATTACGGTATATTGATATTATTATGTTTACCATTATTAAGAGATATTATTGTTATTATATTTAGAGCTTCGGGAGAACTATAAATATGAAGAGTACCATAAATACGAATTATTGTGACTACAAGAGGTAGGAACAACTATCAATAAACGAATGATTTTTGTTATGAATTCTTCCCTCTCGGATTCTATTATAGCATCACTAGTTTAGAACTCGTGCAATTTGCACGGGTATGTATAAAAGAGTACATATATCAATGTGTATACAATATTTAATAAATTTAATAAGAAAATGAATTAATATTGCTGATTGTTTAGACTATGATAATATCTCGGTATTTTTAACGTCCATTACAATATTTGTTAAGTAGTAAGTCTTGCTTGTGACGGGTCACCATTTGTGACGGATATTTTGTGAGATAAAATGGATACAACATGAGTTAGTGGAGAAAGGGACCACATAGAGAGAGAGAGAGAGAGAGAGAGAGAGAGAGAAAGTGGGTATTTTGTGAGAGGAAACGGTATCCGTCACAAGCTTGTGACGTAAGTATCCGTCACAAATAAGAATTTATATTTGTTAAGATATATTTAATAAAATGTACGGAATTTATTTTAAATGTCTTCTATTAAATTTCCGTATTATGTGCAAACAGAATAGCTCAACACACGAGCCCAACATTATATCATATAGACGGCCCAACTTAAAATCATATTAACTCTCTGAATATTTATAGACGGCCCAACTTATAAGTAAATTATAAACATAAAAAATGAATATAATATTTGTACCTTATATTTTTTTATAATTAGAGAGTTAATTTATTTATTTTTTAATATGGGTACCAATTCTCAAAACCGAATAAAAAACTGGAATTAATTATACAACCATCTAATTAACCGTGATAATTAATATAACCGTGATAATTGATGTGGGTACCAATTCTCAAAAGCTAATAAAAATAAATTAATTACAAAATACCAATAACAACTAATCATCAAACCTAATAACAATAACTTAATTACAAAATATATTAAATTAAAGCTTACACTCTGTCTTATGCTCGATAATTTCTTTTATTATACGAGCTAATCTCAAGTTTAGCATCTCAGTCACACCCAAATCCCTAGTCGTAGCATGTTTAACTCGTAAATTTCAATCACAATAACTCAAAAGAGACCGAACGAGTTTTGTCTTCCTTAATTAATTAGTTAATCAATTATTATGTAATAATCGGTTCATTTTGCGGTATTTGTGTAATTTCGGGTCATGTGTTTGCATTAATTAAGTCGTTTTCAGTCAATTGGGTCATTCAAGTCGGATAACCTTAGGTCGGGTCTCTTCAGGTCAAACATTTCGGGGGATTTTCAATTTTCGGATTAGCCTTATCGAACCAGATCAGTTTTGTCAAATCTAATGGTGAGTTGTGAGTTGTGACTCCACTGTTAAAATGGGCCGATACTTAAAGAGTAAATAGATCTTGAATAACTGACTAATTAAGAAGGTATTGGACGAGCTTGAGTATTGGGCCAGTTAAGTTTGAGCCCATTGTTAGAACATGTACAAAACCAGATGACGTACTTTTTTGATTCATTAACTTGTCATAGAATACCCTTATTCTTGTACTTACCCAAATTAAATTTTACATGTATCTTCTTCCCAAAAATCGAATTTAATTGATCTAAACACTTGAAAAATGAATTGAAATTTTCCAATTAGGGAAATAATTTAGTCGATCAACAATTATTAATATATCTTGTTGAAATCATTAGGATTCATTAAAGTTAATATGTTTAGTTTTTATCGATTGATAATTTGTTATTAATTAGGGTTTATGATTTATCAATTCTCCATATTATGTTAAACAGGTGAGCGTGAAGTTAAATGTGGTAGGCTTTGCGTATTTCGATTTCCGTAGCAATTACAATGAGTCAAAAACTTTAGTCGTATGTTGCGATAAAAAATCATATGCTGCTTGCTTGGTTGCTTCAAAGGTGAACCAGTGATAGAGTACTAACAATGCTCAATCAAGAATGGACTTGGTAGGGAAGACCGGATAAGATGGATAGACAAATTATGTTCCGGCGAAGTATGAGTTGATCGGAGTACGGTTGGATAGTGTTGGGTGAAAACATCCAACACAAGGTATTCAATTTGTTAAGTGTTACATGTTACATAAAATTAATAATGTACATGTAACTTAGGTAGTGTTAAATGAGTGTTAATGCATTAGCTTAGTCTTGCGTAAAAATTGCATTAGCATTTGGTGAAACAAATTAATTATATTAATTCATTTGTGTGGTAACGTGAAGTGACCTTATGACATTAAAATATGTCGTCACTTCACAAGACTATATAAAGGATTGTTTTCCTTTGGAAAATATATCTCATAAACAATAATCAAACAAGGTGACTGTAAAGTCGGGGTTTGAGGGTGAGAGGCAGTATAACGGGTATTTTTATACAATAATTTAGGAGGTTATTCTATGGGTAATATTGGTGGCATTTACCAATATTATTGAAGGGCTAGAAATTGTGATCTTATATTATTGTGGGTTTCGAGTTGGTATTTAAATCGGAACGGTTACGTTGTACTGGTACTATTTTATAGTGGATTCTAGTCGATTTGGCTAGTGGGTTTTACTTCCGTTTTGGAAGGTTTTGCCCTGGGTTTGACCCTAAATATTGTCTCATTTTATTATTGCTTACATTTATTTACTTTTACGGTTTACTTGTCGATTGGTTGCTTCCATTGCACGTGGGATATTGGCGCTAATTTCCCAACAGATAGAATGGATTATTGAAGGAAGTCAGACGAAAGAGAGATGAAAAAAATAATCAAGTGAGAAGAGAGAAAAAATGACAAGGATAAAATTGTAAAATACGTATGTGAAAGAGTAAAATCCGTATGTGAAAAAACACATCCCTAAAATATCCTTGTATTGTACATCATGCACGAAGACTATCAGTACAGTCATCTGAAAGTATCCTATTCTTGTAGTGTTCTAGTGATGCTTGTGCTTTAACATCTTTGAAGCCAGAGGATGCATTTGATTCAAATCGCGTGAAATGTGTGGTCGATAATCATGGTTATGCAATCTACTTCTCTAGGGGACTCATCCCGTTCAACAAGATGTAGAAAAGATCGAAAGATATGCGTGAACGGAACTTGTCCTGATCTGTGAGACTCTGCATGTTACAAGGTACAAACATTACAGTATATTTTGTGAATGTAGGTTTCCGACCACTGTAGTTTTTGACTTAAAAGCCCGACTAACCGAAACTTTTAAAACTAAATACAAACAGTTTCGGTTCCCTGATAAATATAGTTTTGTTGTACAATTACACTAAAGTTGTGGTAAATTTAAATATATTGTGGCAATATGTTGTAAATATATTGTGATTTTAAATTTGATGTTTAAATCATGTCTACGTAGATAAATTAATTGTAGTTTTAGGGTATAGAAATATAGGAACATGAATTGACCAATTCACATGTTCTGCAAAATCATGGGAAATTAATTCCCGTATGACAACCAAACGAGGCCTAAGTGACCAGAATAATTTGCGTGGTAACGGATAAAAAAAATCACTTTCATTACGTAGGCAGTCTTACTTAAAGCATTACTATTAGTATGGTTATTTATTACAGTACACTAGCTACTTCTCATCATTACAAAGAAAAAATAGACATTAATTCATGATAATGAACTAAGTTCAGAAGAAATTCATTTTCAAACGAATACCAAAACAAATACAAATTCTACAAGCAAGCTAACAAACATCTCCAAGAATGAGGATCATGATGAAGGTCGTCACTTTTCTCCTAGTTTTCTTGTTTCTTTGCTGCGTTGAAGTTAATGGTAATGGTAACAACTCAACATGGTATGACAGTTGTAGTAGCGATCTGGTTACATGTGGTGGCTTAAACAACCTCGGGTTCCCGTTCTGGGGCGGGTCATTTAGACCGAAGGAGTGTGGTTATCCTCATCTTGAGGTAAAATGTGACGATTTTTTTACGCCCACAATAGTGATTGAGGGTGTTGAATACGTTTTGTTGAAGGTGTTTATAGAAGATAGAGTGATCCGACTCACCCGAAACGAAAAATGATATTTGTCCAAACGTGTTCCTCAACACTAGCCTCGATTTCAACCTATTTCAGTACGACCATTTGACTCCAAATTTAACCGTTTTACGGTTGTCAACCTCCGAAAAACCCCTACTATCGTCGTTCAAATGTAGAATTGAGGGGTAGCTCAAGATACGGGTTACTATATGCAAGGCATTGTAAACCCGTCGGAGAATAATTGTACTACGAGTGCGGTCATTCAAGGCTTTGTCATACCACAGATACTGCTCGTTGGTCTTGAGAAGGTCATTGAAATCGGGTTTCAATTAAACTATGAGTTACTCAATGGCAACGAAACCTTCTCCAAGGATTGTGAATCCTCCCATGGGACTTGCGAGTACGATAATCAAGAAAATGGTTTCTGTGTGCCCGTACGGGAGTGAGGATAACGTCTGCAAGAACGATTTGCCTTCTTCTAGTGGAGGTTTGCGCTTTGACTCATTTATCAATTAACATAGCATATTCTGATAATACCCCTGTGGTAATTAGTTGTGAGTATATGCGTATGGTTTATTCTTGTGAAATGTGATTTTAAAAGTAAGGAGTAGTATTATAAGTTTATGGTTCTTTACTTCTGTATGTAATTGGAATATTTGGTTGGACAAAAATTTCGTGACTTAGAATGTATTTGGATACGACTGTACGAATACCATTACAAACTTTTAAAACTGAATACAAACAGTCTCGATTCCCTAATAAATATAGTTTTGTTGTACAATTACACAAAAATCGTGGTAAATTTTAAATATGTTGTGATAATATGTTGTAAATATATTGTGGCAATATATTGTGATGTTAAATTTGATGTTTAAATCATGTCTACGATAAATTAATTGTAGTTTTAAATGTAATGTGATTACAAACTTTTAAAACTAAATACAAACTGTCTCGATTCCCTTAATAAATATAGTTTTGTTGTACAATTACACTAAAGTTGTGGTAAATTTAAATATGTTGTAAATATATTGTGGGAATATATTGTGATGTTAAATTTGATGTTTAAATCATGTCTACGTAGATAAATTACCTGTAGTTTTAAATGTAATGTGATTGTATTGAAGTTGGACTTTTAAATTCGATGATTCTCATTTAAAGTTTGTTAATAAATTGTAGTTTAATGACTATGAACTTCCTGTCAAGAGAGAAACGAGTAGAATATGCATTGTGTTTTGTTTAACATTTTGTTAAATTGGAACGATTTAATTTGTTTTCGGAATTAAGTCCAAACAAAATTTTGAAATCGAGTACAAATTGCCAAAAATTCCGACTTTACGCGAGCAGCAAAAAACCACAAATAATGCGAGTAATCATACAAAATTAATAAATAATACGTGAAACTTAGTTTGAATTACTTGTGGATGAGGTTTATAATCGATGGTCATCGTCTTCTCGGTTATTTACTGCCAACGCAGAATGCATAATGTGTGAGATAGTCCGTCTTCTCAATTGACAAAAGTTGCATAATACTTGAGTGTGTTGACAATTATCCTCGAGAATGACCGATGATCAAACTTTAAGATCAAAGGTTGTGAAGGGAGTTTGGAGAGGTATAATGTTGTTGAGGGATTGATATGCATAGTGCATGTTGTGAACGAGTAATATTATAAGTCTATGATTTTTCGTATGAAAACTGCTAGATAAATTTGATGGACTGTCGAACAGTAAAGAGTAGTATTATAAGTTTATGGTTCTTTACTTCTGTATGTACTTGGAATATCTGGTTGGATAAAAAAATCCGTGACTTAGAATGTATTTGGATACGATTGTACGAGTACCATCATATCTGATGCGCTTTTAATTTATTCTCTAGTTTAATATTTTAAATGTGTATTGCTTCACAGGTAAAGAAGTTAAACATGGTAAACACGTCAAGTAGAGGCGGCAATCATTGACACGACACGAATCCGACACGAAATTAACGGGTTTGGGTCAAACTGTTTCAACCCGTTTACGTAATTGGGTTGACACGAACACGACTCGAACTTATATGGGTCGGGTTCGGGTTGGGGTCTTACGACACGAACCCGACACGAATAACCCATTACTTTAAATAGGTTATGATATATCCATCTAAATGAGTTATAATCGGGTTATGTTATTTTGAATTTGAAATAAGATATGAAGATTGTCTATTCTTGCTGTAACTTTTAATTTTGAATGCATTATATTTATATGGGTTGGATGGGTTAAACGAGTTTAATGGGTCGAAATTGATCTGTTAAAACTTAAATGGGTTACACAAGTCGGGTTGGGTTATTGAAAAAATAAATGGGTTGGGTTAGGGTTGATGCATGTGACCCGTTTATCTAATTGGGTCGGGTTAGGGTTGAAGGGGTCATGACTCATTTAATGGTGACACGAACCCGAACCTGACACGACCCGACCTGTTTGTCAGGTCTAACGTCAAGTGGGAGATCTTTCTAGCAGCGAGTCTTGCGGGGGTTGTTTTTGTTGCGGCGTCTGTCTTATTGTGGTGGTGTTGGTGGACACATAAGGCAGAGAGTTCAGATAGTGAAACTCCATCCTTGCCTCGTCAACAACAATTACAACTTACGCAATTGGGCATCCCCCACGACCATCCCCAAATTCGATACTTGAAGAGGTGAGTGTAAGACTTGCTAAATTGTGTGAATGTTTGTATTATTAACAAAACTGAAGGTACAAGGTATTTATAGTTTACAGGGTGTGCAGAATAAAGTAAGATCTATAATTACAAAAGATATGAATTTCTATATTTACAATATATGAATATTTACTAGAATATTTCCTAAGTTGAGGAAATATGGTTAATACGCTCCGCAAGATGGACGTACGATGAGTAAGACCAATCTTGGATCGAAGGTCAAGGTACTGTGGTTTGTGGAGTGGTTTTGTCAGAATGTCCGCTAGTTGGTCTTTGCTTGCAACGTGTTGTATGCGAACTTGGCCGTGAAGTAATTGTTGTTTGACGAAGTGAAATGAGAGAGCCATGCGCTTCATTCTTGAGTGAAAGACCGGGCTTTTGGCATAAAGAGTAGCAGAGATGTTGTCACATAAGATTGCTGGAGGATTAGTGACGGAGATATGCAACTCGAGAAGGGGGTTGCAGAGCCAAATTGTTTCGGTTGTGACTGATGCAACGGCCGAAATTCTGCTTCAGTAGTTGAGAGCGCAAGCCCGCGTTGCTTCTTGGAGGACCAAGAGATAGGATTTCTTCCTAGATAAATGATATAGCCTGTGGTGGATACATAAGAGTCTTTGTCACCAGCATGGTCCGCATCACAAAATGTGTGAAGACGAGAAGGAGAGTGTTTGTAAAGCTGGAGCCCGATGTTTGAGTTCCTTGGAGATAGCGCAGGAGACGCTTGAGTTCCTTGGAGATAGCGCAGTCCGATGGTCCGCATCATAAGAGTCTGGACCTACGTCTGGACGGAAATGATCTTTGTCTTTTTTTTTTATTGTTTTTAATAATATTTCGCAAAACAGTCCAGACGAAAATCCTCTTTGTCCCAGACTTTTTTTTTTCGTTTTTCGCGAATCCCGTTCAAATTCGGGTAATAACATATCTTAAACGAATTACATTAATAAAAATCCGACATTCAAACAACAATTCTATCCTAATTACGTAAAAAATTAAGGCATCTATCCTAATTCCGTTTCTAATCTATCAAAATAAGAACAAAACAAAAAAAAAATCAAAGAAGGGGTTGGGAGGGGTAGTTTAGGAATTTCATTAAAAAGTGTTGACAATAATTAGTAATTTGTCGACGACGTATAGTAGGTTGGTTAGTAAATAGATTTTGAAAAACTGACTAATCAACAAGGTATTGGGCGAGCTTGAGTATTGGGCCTGTAAAGTCTGAGCCCATTGTTAGAACATGTACAAAACTAGATGGCGTAGTTTTTTGATAAAAAAGTGTATGTGGAAAAGTAAAATTCGTATATGAAAAAGCATATCATTTTCTATATGCGTTTTCTCTTCCACGAACTTGATACGGAGTATAATTTTAATGATCACTTTTATTTTTGATTTAATCGCTATAATAAGCAATTCACAAAAGTCCTTTAGCCAAACAACAGGCTAAGGGACAATCACCCAAGCAATTGATGCGAGTGCGACACATTTAATTACATTTACAACTTCATTAATCATATGAATAAATATATAGTCGAGTATATCTATATTTCAACACCCATATATCACGCAAAAGAAACAGTTGTGAGTTGTGCTCGCGACAATTCTTATGTTCGTCCCCTCCCAATGTTCCATTTTGGTTCCTATATTACCATATGATGCTAATGTGTATTGGACTTTAATTTTACTAGTTGAGCTAACTTATATTTCATTCTAACGTTTAAAAAAAGCAATATTATAAATATCTCAAACAAATTGCCTTTATAATAACGACATAATATCGCTTACCGTGTAAAAACGTCTTATCACCACCATGTCATATTGGTAATGTTGTAACCAAATTTTTGCTACGCCTTCAATTAATCTATATCAAATCAATATATGCAAATTCTCATTTGAAAATGTGATCTTTATTTGATGAGTGATTACTTTTGTACTTAAAGCAGTCACAATACGATATATACGAACCGGTGAATGTAATAGCAAAATCATTATTAGACTCCTTTTTTTCTTATTGTATGACATTAACATTTTTTTATTATATTTATTTAAAGTTAAATGTTAGTTTATATTTATAGTTTTTGTTTATTTTAGTATTTTTATATTTACAAAGTATATAATAGAGATATTAATAATAGTTAGACCTCAACCATCATTTTAAGGTTTTGGTTGAGATGATTCATCTATCATGGTATCAGAGCCAGTGTGACCGAAGGTCACGGGCTCGAATCCTGACAATCTCAAAATCCCTCGAAAACTCTCAAAGTGGAAACCCAGCATACGGAATGGGGGAGTCTGTGCAAACTAACCACTCTTCAAGCCTAATGGGCATTCAAGTAGGGAGCGTAATAGAGCTATTAAGACCATCCCCAAGCAAGGTCGCCAAGGAGGTCGCGACCTTGTTGGGTCACCGTAATTACGTAATTAAGACACTAATTTTGGTGACCTTGTATTAATTTTGGCGACCTTGAAATTTTCAGGGTCAATTTGTGACCCCGAAATGGGTTGGTGACCTTCTTGGTGACCTTTGGTGACCTTTGACGTGTCACAATATTATTGGCTTATTATATTATTTGGTGGGGTAGAGAATGTAATTAATGATTGAAAATGTTGGATAATGGAAAATAATTGGGTTGATGCCCCTAGGTCGTGACCTTCTCTTGGGAGGGTGAAAGTGGGTTAAAAATGGGTCACGATAATTAAGGTGAGATTAAGAGTAAAAATGTTGGTGACCCGATTAGCGCGACCTTCTGCTTGGGGATGGTCTAATAATAGTTAGTATTTTTTGTTTATTTCACATTATTCTAGGGTCAAATTACTATGTTAATCTCAAATTTTCTTTTGAACTGGTTAGTGGTCACTAATGTTTGATAAAAGCTTAAACTCCGACTAGTGCTCGATAATTTCTTTTATTATACCAGCTAATCTCGAGTTTAGCAGTCCGATTACACCCAAATCCCTAATAGTAGCATGTTTAACTCGTAAATTCCAACCTCAAAAGTTCAAAAAAAACCGAATGGGTTTAGACTTCCTTAATTAATTAATCAATCAATTATTATGTATTGATGTGTGGTTTCTAATTAAAGATGAGCTAAAAATACAGATGAAATTGAGGTTGACATTAATTTACGCAATTAACTGTCCTAAAACTAAATTCCACCATTAAAATTCTTCTTCCTGTCCAATTTGTCAATTTGTCACCACATCACTATTACCTGAATAATTCCAAAATAGTAAGTAAAAAATTATTTTTTTTTTTAAAAAAAAAGCAAGAAATAGTAAAGTTAACCACAAATTATTAATTTTATTATCATTATTATTAATATTGTTATATCATTATCCGTCTAACTTTTCCTTTTACTTTTAGATATACTTCATCTTCCTTTAATCATTGATAATCAACCCTAATTTTTGCAACTCATAATTCCATCAAAGTTTTAATCTTTTTGCTTTTTTTTTCTAAGTTTAAAGCTTGAATTTTTCTGGGTTTTTGTAAGGTGAGCTTAATTGTGTGAGAGATAAATTGGGAAGGTTATAATTCTGAAAATTTTGATCTTTGAGGTGAAATAATATTGGGTTTGGACTTTGGAGTAATTTTCTGAGTTAATTAAGGTCAATGTTTTGTGGTAATTAAAGGGTTTTTTTACTGTTTATGGTAATTTAGCTTAATGGGTACTAATATAGAAGACCAACAAATTTCAATAGCTCAATCTGGGGAAGAATCCAGTACAAAACCCTCAAGGTAATTTATTTCGTTTCCGTCTTGATCATTTGTTTACCTTTGATTAAAATACCGCTCTCAGAGTTATTCAAATTTGGTTGCTGATTCTGTATGGTTTAATGATATGATGATGTTGGTAATTAATGTATCAGTGAAATTTCTGATGAAACAAATAATGATATAAAAGAGCAAGGTTTGCATGATGATGCTGCCAGTTCATCTGTTCCTGTTGTTGAGGGTTCTGAACATCATTCTGATGGTCCTAATAATGGTGAATTGGATAATCACTTGGATTCAGGTATTAGTTTTGCACCCGGTGTCTAAATTCGCGATAATTATTGTGTAAGACCGTCTTGCAGTGTAATACGGTGGCTTTGCTTCATTATTGGTAGTGGTAAATGAGTGTTTAACCAATTAAGACGTCGTCTCACACTGTAAGACGGTTTTCTTCTGTTATATGTGCTGAAGTGGTTGTTTATATGTGCTGCAAAGTTACGGCTTTTCGACCAAAAAGATCAAAACATTCTTGTTAGTTTGTTAGACTGAATGCTTGGAATCCATGTCTTTGAATGGTTGATATGTATTGGCATTGTGCTCCTGACGCGTAATTTGTAATGTGAGATGATTATGTAATGTTGTTTTTAGTGTTTGTTGGGTCTATGCCTTGAATCTGTTAGTCGCCGCTTCGAACGACTATGCGGGGGTCTCGCCCTTCTGCCCTGTGGACGTAGCTAACACACCGTTAGTGAACCACGTAAATCTGTGCGTATTGTTCTTTATTGTTTGTTTTTATCTTTCTCTGTGCTTCCGTTATAACAGTGTTAAACGACCATACGCTTGTATTGAGCAAGGGTTATCTGATGGGGTTATCATCATTTACGAGTGCTGACACGTTTTTCGGACACGTAACCTTCTGGTTACCCTCGCCCCTTTCGGTTTACCAGTCTAATGAGTTACCGGGTTAAAGTTGGAATCGTACTAAATATTGAAAATTTGGCAAGTACAAGTTGATATGTTTTCAGATATGTGCAATGACAAAAGACAGTCAAGTTTCCATGCTTCTCGTGATCCTGAATTAGATCATGGCGATCTGTAGGAAGTAGAATAGAAACAGATGTTGCAACTTTCTTGTTACTTTCCGTTGTTTTCAAACCTTGTCTAATCTGGATTATGGGAACTTTAGATTCGGGATTGGAAGCTTCTACGCATGATACTGCAAAAGACAGTCAAGTTTCCACTCAAGTAGATCATGCCACCAATGTCGAGGCTGCTGATGCTGCAAAAGACGGTCAAGTTTCCGCTCAAGTAGATCATGCCACCAATGTCACGGCTACTGATACAGTAAAAGACAGTCAAGTTTCCACTCAAGTGGATCACGCCACCAATGTCGAGGCTGCTGATGCTGCAAAAGACGGTCAAGTTTCCGCTCAAGTAGATCATGCCACCAATGTCATGGCTACTGATACAGTAAAAGACAGTCAAGTTTCTGCTCAAGTAAATCATGCCGCCAATGTCAAGGCTACTGGTGCTGCAGTTTACACTGGAGATCCTATTAGCCCCTCAAACCTCACCTCGGTCACCTCAGATTACGACTTAAACAGGATTCTTATTGACACAACTGCGCCATTTGAATCTGTGAAAGAAGCAGTTTCCAAATTTGGAGGCATTGTTGATTGGAAGGCTCATAAAGTCCAAACCGTTGAGGTGAAGTACAACAAACTTTTGTTGCCTATTTGCACTTGTTTCCTAAGTTACTCAGACTCGTTTAAAAGTACCCAACACGGGTACGTGTCCAAGTGTCGGACTCTGCTATTTTATTGAAAAATATGCACATTTTGGTCTAAAATGAGGTGTCCATGTGTCATACCCATGTCCGAGTGTCGAGTGTCGAGTGTCGAGTGTCGAGTGTATATCCATGTGTCAAACTCGCCCTGTCTTAGATTGAGAATAAATTACGAATCGGGTAGGGTTACTGAGGACGATATAAAAAATCCAAAATTTACTAGAAATTGTGAAATACGGATTATTTATAAAAGGAAAGTGAGACTTAGGGATGTCATTGGGGCGGGGCGGTGCTGGATATAGGCTCCCCGTACCCGTACCCACCAAGAAAACCTTGTAGCCATCCCCGCCCCATCACCCATGGCGGGTACAAGTTTTCAAAACCATCCCCGCCCCACTACCCATGGCGGGTACAATTTTCGTACCCGTCCCCGCTCCACCACCCGCCAAAGCTATACAATCCCCGCCCCAACTGGGGCGGGTGCGGGGCGGTATCCACTTGTACCCGCCCCAATGACATCCCTAGTACTGAGACGGGGAGATGTTTGAGACATGAGTTAAAACTGTCATAATTCGTACTATTATGTACTTTGCATACAAATCTCTTTTTCTGCTTTTGCCATGCAACCCTGCCTTTTTGCGTGTGTCTGGGAGAGTGTCGGACTGGTAAGCAATTAAGCATTGAGTACGGATTTCGCTCTCGTATCCTTGATTGTTAAGTCGGACATGGTTCTTGATCCCAAAATTGAAGAGTCGAAGTAAGACGGGATTTTGCTTCTTACTGAACTCCATGCTTTACATGTGCAGAGACGGAAAATCATTGAGCAAGAACTCAAGAAGGTGCAGCAGGAGATCCCTCTATATAAGGAACAATCCGAGGTTGCTGAACAATCAAAGATCCAAATATTAAAAGATTTGGAAAGTACTAAGAGACTAATTGAAGATTTAAAGCTTAATCTAGAAAGAGCACAGACGGAAGAGCGTCAGGCTAAACAAGATTCCGAGCTTGCTCAGTTACGAGTTGAAGAGATGGAACAAGGGATTGCTCACGAAGCGAGTGTGGCAGCCAAGACCCAGGTTGAAGTCGCTAAAGCCCGGTATGAAGCTGCTATCGATGACCTTAAAAAAGCCAAAGACGAGTTGGAAACGCTGCGAAAAGAATACACAGTTTTATTGACCGAGAAAGAAGAAGCCGAGAAGAAAGCTGAAGAAGCTGTCCTTGCATCTAAGAAGGCTGAGAAGACTGTAGAGGAGTTAACAATAGAGTTAATCTCAGCCAAAGAATCGTTGGAATCTGCCCATGCTGCACATTTGGAGGCCGAGGATCATAGAATTGGAGCTGCTATGGCTAAGGAGCAAGATAATCTCACTTGGGATAAAGATTTGAAGCAGGCAGAAGAGGATTTGGCAAATCTAAATATACAAATTGAATCGGCTAAGGAACTGAAATCGAAGCTAAATGCTGCGACTAAGTTGCTTGCTGATTTAAAGGCCGAGCTGGCCGATTACATGGAGTCGAAAATTCTTCAGGAAACTAAAGGTAATGACCCCGAAGCACCTTTTTTCTTTTTCTTTTTTAGAAAAATGTAATCGGAATATTAATAATAGTTGGGTTTCAACCATCACCTTAAGGTTTTGGTTGAGACGGTTCATCTATCATGGTATCAGAGCCAGTGTGACCGAAGGTCACGGGTTTGAATCATGGCAACCTCAAAACCCCTCAAAAATTCATGAAGTGGAAACCTGCACACGGTATGGGAGGTTTTGGGTCACGGGTTTGAATCATGGCAACCTCAAAACCCCTCAAAAACTCATGAAGTGGAAACCCGCACACGGTATGGGAGGTTTTGGTTGAGACGGTTCATCTATCAAAATGTTCCTACAATTTTAAGTCGATTTTAACGTTGTTTGTAAATTACGATTTTAACTGTCGAATGATGATATGCGGGAATAAGGCTGTTTTGTTGTTATTGAAACAGCTATACCTGGCGACAAAACTCGTGGGGAGATGCAGTCAGCAGTTGCTGCTGCGAATAAGGAACTTGGAGGGGTGAAGCTGAACATTGAAAAAGCAAATGATGAAGTAAACTGCTTAAAGCTGGCAGCGACGTCATTAAAGACGGAGCTAGACAGGGAGAAGCTAGAGTTAGCCAACTTAAGACAAAGAGAAGGAATGGCTTCGATTGCGGTGGCATCTCTTGAAGCTGAGCTTGAAAGAATTAAGTCGGAAATAAGCGAGGTTCAAGTTAAGGAGAAGGAGGCGAGAGAAAGAATGGTGGAGTTGCCTAAGCAATTGCAGCACGCATCTCAAGAAGCCGATGAAGCCAAGTCAGCTGTCGAAATGGCTGGGGAAGAGTTGAGGAGGGCTAAGGAGGAGGCTGCTCAAGCAAAAGCTGGGGCTAATACGATGGATAGCCGGTTACTTGCGGCACAAAAGGAGATAGAAGCGGCTAGGGCGTCAGAGAAGCTAGCCTTAGCTGCCATTAAAGCATTGAAAGAAAGCGAGTCAGCTCAAACTGGTAACGAAGAGGGTACTGATAGTCCTAATGGGGTCACGCTTTCGTTGGAAGAATACTATGCGCTGAGCAAGCGAGCCCATGAAGCCGAGGAAGAAGCGAATATGAAGGTGACGTCTGCAATGGGTCAAATCGAGGTAGCCAAAGAATCCGAGTCAAGATCCTTGAGTCAGCTAGAAGAGGCAAACCGAGAGATGGAAGACAGAAAGGAAGCTCTTAGAATCGCCATGGAGAAAGCCGAGAAGGCCAAGGAAGGGAAATTGGGTGTCGAACAGGAGTTAAGGAAATGGAGGGCCGAGAGTGAGCAACGACGAAAAGCAGGTGAATCTTTCTATAGCCCAAGAAAGAGCACAGAGGAGGGACAAGGGCTGCAAACCGCGCAACAATTGTCTGATTCTTCTTTGTATGCACAAGGTATTAAGATCGAGAAGGTCGTCGATTCTAATTCTCCTTCAGTTCCTTATGGACAAGGACTTGGACTGAAAAACTTGGAGCAAATAGCTAACCCTAGCCCTAGCCCGGGTCAAGAATCAACTTCTCCAAACTCAAATTCGGAGGAGAGTGTAAATAGTCCGAAGGTAACATTCGGGCAAAGTAATACATTAAAGAAGAAGAGAAGGTCATTGTTTCCAAGGTTCTTCATGTTCTTGGCTAGAAGGAAATCATCATCCAAGACATGATAATAGCATCGACAGTCGATGCATGCTTACTACTTCTTTCTATGAAGCCCCGTTACTGTAAATCGTTACCAATTATGTATTTACGTTCTTTTTTACCCGTTTTCCAATTGGTATATTTGAGCTTCAACGACATTCTTATGTACATGTTTTTCCTAATGACCGCGTAATTTCTTAAGATGGTATAAGACGGTTTTATGTACTCGTGTGTATAGAATATTGATGAACCTTGTAAAATTGTAACTCTACATAATAAGTCGGGTTTTCGTGTTAAATTTGGTCTCAAACTCGACGCTATAGGACCGTCATATAGCATAATAGTCGAGTAGAGAAAAGCAGCATCAAGTTGCATCGAAAGGCGGTAAAGTATATATTCTGTTTGGATGGTTGCAGTTCCTGAAAGGCATATGTGCGGACAACAAGAAGGCCAAATGCTCTCAAAAGTGAAAATGCTAGCTACTTTGTTCTTCTTCATCTGCTATAAATACGATCCCGGATCGTAACTTGAAATCATCAACAGCTTACAATCTCAAATACCTTACAAATTTCTTAACCATTTATCTGATTTCTCTGCAACTCTCATCAAGAATGTCGAACACCTGCGGAAACTGTGACTGTTCTGACAGCACCCACTGTGTGTAAGTGCCTTAAACCGTATGCTTTTTATTCATTTATTCTCGTTTCTATTGAATTTATGTAAGTTAATGAATGCATATGAAGCTTGTTCGATTCCACGCTTTCACATATCCCTGTGAAATCTCGGAAATTATAAGACTCCGGGAATACACTGGGTGCAGACTGATAGATGAACCGTTTCAACCAGAACCTTCTTGAAGAGTGGTTAGTTTGCACAGGCCCCCCATACCGTGTGCTGGTTTCCACTTCGTGAGTTTTCGAGGGGTTTTGAGGTTGTCAGGATTTGAATCTGTGACCTTCGGTCACACTGGCTCTAATACCATGATAGATGAACCATCTCAACCAAAACCTTAAGGTTATGTTATTCCTATTACAGACTGTGGACTGTAGACTGCAGACAGTCCACAGTCTGCAGACTGTCTCAGTCTGCAGACCGCAGACTGTGGACTGCAGACTACAGATGTCACCCCAGATCAATTATCATTACAATTTGGTTACTAAAGCCGTAAAGCGTACAGGGGTTACAGAGCGTATGATCTTAACTCGATTCAGTAATAATGTTCTCTGTCATTAAGTCCTGACTCGAAATTATGATCGTGCAGGAAAGGAAACCAGTACAGTTTCACCATGACTGAAACTGAGAAGTAAGTAATTCTGATATCCCTGCTGCGCAACGTCGTTTCTGTATTTTCTGAACTCGTAACCATAATACTAAGACTTTCTGTAACGACTGGTGAATCGTGAAATTACAGCTATGCTGAAACCATGGCAATGGAAGGATGTGGATGCGGAACTGGTTGCAACTGCGGTGCTGGCTGTGGATGCTCTGACTGCAGCTGCTGCAAATGAATGAATGAACTTCGAGTTGATGTCGAATTGAGGCCGACACCTTACTTGTTACTGTAATGTTACTACTCTAAAAGGGATTGTCTGAATAATTTGTTACTGTATTCACCGCTTTGTGCCTTAATATTATTACCATTTTACTTACTCTACTGTCTCGAGAATCGACTGCCAGTAACCTCGATTATTATCATATTATTTCGACACTAGAATAAAATGGATAACAGAAAAGTTAACGATTCAGGACTTCAGTCAGTAAAAACGTAAATCCCACAAGAATATAATTACTTAATTAGTATTGTGTAAAGTCGTTTTATAAGAAGGTAACGAGGAGTCGTTAATAAAATTACGCGATGTGTACATACAAAGATGGTTTTAGTGTCGCACAAAAGAAATCGACCTGTCTTAAAACCGTGCATTTCCCGGTTCAAAAATGTCGAATTCTGTCTCAATCCTTTTGTTCGAAATTTCTTTGTTCGTACCGAACCTTTTGACAAAAGTGGTCTAGATTATTGAAAACGATTTGGGATGGTTTGACGATTATTTAGTATTTCATCGCACTACGTATCGCATCCGGTACGCCAAAGAGTTTTATACGTTCTTTTATGACGGACATATCCGTTCCAAACTTGTGACGAGTCAACTATCACCACACAGATAAAACAAAAGTAAGGGCGCCAATGTAATCACAAAAGACTTTAGTATTATCTTCTCAAGCGAAATAACAAATATTGTCGTCAGTCCGTCACAAATGAGAATTTGTGCTTAGAACTAAGGAGATACGATTTCGAGTAAACATTAATTGTGATTTATACTGTTGTCGACTACTCGACGGTAGACCCCGATTTACAAAAAAAAACATTAGTTGTGATTTTGTGGCCAACCAACCATGCGTACCAAAGGCTATGTTCTTTACTCTTGCATATTTATATATACAACTTGTAATAGTCGCTTTATTCTTTAAGGACTACGATATTAACAGATTACAGAATTACGATAAAAAAAAAAAGTAGAATAAAACTTAATTATATTGAAATTTGGGTCAAAGTTAATATATTTGCGGTCCCTCTTTAAAAAAATTAAAAATTACAATAATTTTGACCGTCACTATATCAATTCGACCACGCGATTATATTTCAATATCGCTCCAAAATGATAAAATCATAATATATCAAACAACCCAAAAAAAAAAGTCATTGACCAGGTACACCAGTTACATGAAGTGTAAGATACGGTCAAACTTGCAAATCAAAGTCAACAACTTTTACAACTAAAACATTCTTCCAACCACTACTTTCCCTCTCAAATTCGAACTAAATTGAATGATATAGGCCCTGTTTGGTAAACAGCGGATTAATATTGGTAGAAACAGATTTTAAAAGCAAATTTGACTAGCAGAATCATTTAGCGAATTTGACTAGCAGAATCATTTGAGAGGTGTTGGGCAATTGACAGTTTAGATTAGCAGATTGTCTAAAATCTTTATAAAATGACATATAACAATATAAGGATATGAAAAATTATTTATTAAATATATAAAATGAATGTTAGTATTTTATTAAGAGGGTAAATAAGACAATTTTTTTTCTTTCGAATATGCTAATTCAATATGCTGTTAGTAGCAGCATATTATAAAATAGCATATTGGACCTCAATTTACTATTTCAATATGTCATCGACCAACCACTCTAAATAGCATATTGGTAAGTCAAATATGCTGAAATTTGGCCGATATGCTGTTTACCAAAGAGAGGCATACGCTGGCCGATATGCTGTTTACCAAAGAGAGGCATACGCTAAAAGGAAAGATACCCTTAACCGTGGTATAGTATTATATACTCGTATTGTTTCTCGTCATCACACATTCACACCCTTGTCTTGGTTGCTACTCGATATAGCAAGAATACTTCGGACACTGACTCAAATTACAATCGCGGTAACCTTAAAACCTATGCAAAGCGGTCTCAATGCAGGGTAACCGATGAGCCCCACAGTTTATACCATACGACTGCTCGTCAGGAACTTATGAACTCGGAAATTTGCATAAAAATGTTGCCATGTAAAACTGAGTTTAAAAAGAAATTACTTGCAGTTACAGACTTACAGAATTACAGTATATAAATCACTCGTTCAGGAAATTTACAACATCAGCTGTGAATTTTTCGGAAATTTTACCATTCTAGACAGAACTCAGGGAGTGAATTTACAATCTTACTCGCGCGCAACAAAAAATTATAATCGGAAATATTTATAAAATGAAAAACGGACTAAAGTTCCCGGGATCTGTTTGCAGGCCGAGTAATGGGCAAAACTGCATATCCTGCACAGTTCAGTTGCATCTTCAATCGCGTCCTCTAGATAACAAAAAACCGCTTTGATCCACAGACAGTTCATGAGTTCATAGCTGTTCAGTATGGCGATTTCAATCATACTTCTCGCGCCAAGAGTAGAAAAGAAAGAAAACCCAGGAAAGAGCTAACACGGTATCTCCGACAACCTGCCTAGGCAAATCGGCTGCAAGATCCTCGAGATTCATCTGAAAGTAAACCCTCCAAACAGCCATTGAAAGGTGAAGGAGAACACACCCTTTAGCAAAAAAGCTTTGAAATCTACTGTCCTTGATGAATGCAACCATGAACAACAGAAACCCGATAACAAACAGAAGCAACCCGGAAAATGAATTCGATATTTGGATCAATAACTCGTCGTGTGGGGTTGACCCTTGAAGCCTGCTTGCTATTTCTTTACCATGACTAAATGAAGAGATCTCCTTTGTGTAAAACATCATCATTGCTCCACAAGTTACAGCGATTACCGAATGTAATAGACAGATTACAGGAAAACCAGAAGAACCCATTTACTGTTACTGATTAAATTTCCGATTATTCACAGTTTCGATCACCAAATTATACCTTAATCTACACCCAAAATCCGACAGACGACGTCAGAGACTCAATTCCAAAATGATTTGGGGTCGGCCGACATGAATCATTATTCTTTCGAACCCTGAACCCGTCTCAAATCAACCTACACAGAGAAAGGACATAAAAAACCAGCAAAACCTTTAAAACCCCACCTCAAATTTCACATATACAGACTAAAACTTGATCAAAAGGGATGAACTTTGATTTGCAATCACGTAAACAAGAATAATTTACAACGGTTGTAAGCAAAATTTACGAATCACGAATCGTTAAGAGCGAATTATATCATATTGATTATACATATAACATACATTTTATAAAAGATATTCGTAGCGAATCCGGTAACCATAGTTCAAAAGAACAACATCAAATCATTCATAAAAAAAAAAGATTAAAACTTGGGATCATGGAACAAAAACCCTAGAAACCCTGAACTAATATCAATAAAAAGAGTATAAAAAAGAGGAAAAAGAAAGCAAGGAACCTGTGACATGGGAGTTGGGACCCAGAAAGAAGCTATTTAAGGACATAAAAAGAGGAAAACAAAAAAGAGAGAAAATGAACAACAAAGAGAAAGTAAGAAAGAAAGAAATAAACAATAACGTTTTTGCAAGTTTTGGCGTTATATTGAGTTAATAAATAAAAGGAGAGAGAACAAATAATGAGTCTATGATTCTGTCATTCTGTGTAGTAAACTCCATAATTGACTATCTAAGCAAAGTTGGGAACTTTGTTAAATATCAGGACGTTCTTATTTAAGACGGGCATATGACAATATCCGATATCCGATAGTAATTTAGAACGGTCAAGTATATCGATAGTCGGGGCATTTTCCTACGAGTACTGAAGATAATTTAATGGGTTAACCCGTGCCAAATTTGGCTTTTCATTCACTAGAGTCGGAAATTGAACCCTTGACCAAGTATTTAAGAAATACGGAGTAAGAGTCTTTACCTCACACGTCGGTCAATTTTTGGCAAAATGGTCAAGTATAGATAAGACGAAAGAATGGCGACTAGGGAGTGACAAATAAAAGGTTCGCGAATTCTCTTTTATGACTAATAAAATCCGTCACAAGTTTGTGACATGAGACAAAGAGGCAAGCGAGAGATACAAGAGAAAAAGCATGTGAAAGAGGATTGTAAGAGGTCACAGTCATAAAAGATTTGTCTTGCAAGTGGGAGTATATTAATTCGTTTTTATCTTGACGAATATTATCGTCTCAAGAGGGATTTACTTGCCATATAAAAATTCAGTCCGTTTTTCTTAAGACGGGTCACCATTTGTGACGGATAATTTGTGAGATAAAATGGATACAAAATGAGTTAGTGGAGAAAGGGGACCACATGAATAGTGTCAGAGAGAGAGAAAAAGTGGGTATTTTGTGAGAGAAAATGGTATCCGTCACAAGCTTGCGATGGATAGTGCCGTTGCAAATAAGAATTTGTGATAAAAATTAGGGTCTAGAAGATATTTATTTATTAACATAGTTTTTTTTAATATATTATCTTTGATGATTTGTGCAAGGATGAATTGATGATGATTGATGACTGATGATGATGGAAGACTTAATCATAGGGGGTGATTGAAGACTAAATCAAGGCCTCAAGGGATAGACAAATTCTCGAGACAAACGGTATTTGTCACAAGTTGATGATAAATAGTGTCTCTCTCACAATGTGAGAGTGATAATATTAGTGTGTGCTCTATTATCTTCCCACTTGCCCCTCCACTTATTTTATTGTGAGAGAGAAATACATGTTTTCAGCTTATCCGTCACAAACAAGACACTTTACAACGGATAATCTATTATCAACTTTTTTTGTATATTGTTTAAGGTTTAATATGTAACTCAGTTGTAATATCATTCGATAATACACAGATATTTATCCGTGTTAAGAAAGATCTTTCGTAATAATATGTAGCTCATAATTTAGTCTTAAATCAGTCACGATAATATTACTTCGTTTTATATGATTTTGAATTATAAAAATCGATATAATATAGAAAATTAACGAAAAAATGTATCTGAAGGATAATATTACTTCGTTTTATATGATTTTGAATTATAAAAATCGATATAATATAGAAAATTAACGAAAAAATGTATCTGAAGGAGTTAAACCGTAAGAGTAATTCCGAATTTGGAATATGGATGTCGGCATAGAAATGCCATATTTTGTGGATCAGTTTTTCTAATTTTGGGGCAGCTGATGGGGTCACAATTGGTTGTCACTTTCCATTAATTGTTGCCATAATTTAGTGAATCATTTCTTCCCTACCCATCCATTTTTCAAAGAATCTCGAGAAATTAATTAATGGCCCCAAATAAGATTCAACCTAAATTTAATTAAAATAAATTAAATATCTATGTGGATTAACACCAAATCAAAGTAATAACACAAATTTTCATTTCAAACCGTCATTATTCGTCTTAAACATAAGACGGGTCAAATACATACCAAATCACCCCATTTGTCACCTAAAAAATGACATTTTTTTGTCATTATTATCGCTATTTGACAATATTTGACCCGTTTTAATCTTAAGACGGATGATGTCGTCTTAAGCAAGACTTACTGAAGTAATAATAAGGGAATCTCAAAGGTAGGGCGATCCACTAAAGATTGGGTCCACTCCTTAAATATTGAGATAATGTAGTCTTGTTGTTAAGACAAATTTTTATTTACGAGAGACTAAATTCATTACAAACTTAAGCTTGTGACGTGAAACAAACTTAAAAGTGTGAGGAGTTGTAAGAGATCACAAGTAAGACGGACTATACTACTAAATGATCAACCGATCACTCTTCGGACGAACATACTTGTTTAAATTTGAAACGAGGTTAAATTATCGGTTATTCGGATAGATATGATTAAGTTTTTCGCTAGTAACCCATGTTAAGTTTCTCATATCTATTTGAATCGCTCTAAGTTAAAGACGGATATTATACCATCTTAAACAAGAACTTGTGCACAAACATTTGTGATGCATGGGAGTATTGCACATTTGTACGGAACATCTTATAAGTTCATGGAAATTTATATAAGATGGTCTTGTATTCGAATTCATCAAGTACAGAAGGATTCAGATCGGTCTTGATGTAAAAATGTTCCGTACAACGGTACAAGGCTCGCGGAAAAGTAGAGCATGGATGCTGACCAGGAAGTAGACCGAGTAATCCGATGACTTGGTTTCAAGTCAGGTCAGGTAGTTTGACGAGTGTTCACTGTTCAGTTGAGTTGCTATTTGGTGAGGCTAATTGTCGCATCTGTTTAGTTCAATATATTAACAGGCTAAGTATATTACGGCTCATTTTCTTACTTTAGATATTTCAACCAAAAAACAGGGCATACAGGGGAGGACGACAACGAAAAAAAGGAAAAAAAACTCATATATTGACATATCATAGTAACAAAAGTAAGTTCTATTTGGCCGATTTCTACTTATCCTAATTGTCGTAAAGTTTGTCTTCTGTTTTGTTGATGAATCATCCTGTAGTAGCTAAGCGGGAAAGAAGTTGATCTTTAACCCTGCCTAAATGAAGAACTGGGAAAGAATTTTTTTAAAAAGTGAAAAAAAAAGGGAAACACAAGGGAGGATCATAACAAAGAAGCCTTCAGAAAAAAATTCTAGTACCTGCCACCTGCAACTACTTTCCGGTGACGTCTTGAACCAGATTTTCTCTCTTTGCCACGCTTTGAAGGATTTTTCCTCCCGAAAGCCCGTACAACTGTCTCAATTCTATTTACTGTTGGTGACTGTTGAACATAAGGCAGACGGCGTATTGTGATTCTAGGTGGTGGTGGTGGTGGTGGTGGTGGCGGCAGCATGTTCTCCAGTAACTCCCTGTGGTATGCCTGAAGTTTGATAGTTATGTTAGATTCTAATATGAAATAGGCCTAAGAGCGCATCAACAACAATATTAGTTCAGTGCCTAAAGGCACCCGTTAATGGTAGGGTAGAGAAGGTCTGAAGTACGCAGCACTACCCTATGTTAACTACATATAGCGGTTGTTTCTAAATGACAAATGATGAAAATTGAGTCAGAATCGCATTCAAAGATTGCTACAGTACTTCATAAAATTATGAAGTGCAATTAGTTTACTGAGCCTTTTTTTATTTATTCCGTCAAAATCCAAAATCAAATGAGGGAATAAAGTCATACAAGAAGTCAGAATATAAGGACCCAGATCTAAAGAAAATAAAAAAGAGTGAACTTATTAACTGCTGTGTCTAAACTGAGTGTATGCCGTGGTACTCGTGCACATAAGAACTTTTCTATGAATTCTGAATTGGATTGGGTAACAAGAAATATTACCTGTATGACAAAGTTACGTCTTTCACAGTCGAGAAACATGTTAATACTCCAGTTGACTTTCGACATTATTTTGTCCCGGACGGTAGAAAAGCTTAACTGATCTCTAGAAGTGAAACGATCGACTTCATTAAACCATAGGCAGGAAAATAAATTTGTAACAGGAATGTGTTCTCTTATGATCACACAGCCCTCAGGAACATCTGCAGGAGATCATATAGTACTTCAGTGGATTCTAGAGCAATAGAAATGAAAAACAGAGGAAAATTTGTGATGGAAAAAGAAAGGAAAAAAATATGGAGGAGCAACAAATTCGAAAAACATGGAACACGTAAAACGGTCCTTCTACGCACCACTAGTTATAGGCAATTTTGTGTCAGAATATGGAGTCAGACCCTCTTTCCTGTAGAAATCAACCTGGTAATCAATAGACGCATTGTCATACTTTGCTGCCGCTTTATTTGCCTCAGCTTCCACAAACACGTCAAATCTTCTATAGTGCCTTGAGATGGCAAGAGTTGCATTCTCACGCCACAAAAACCTGAAACAAATAGAGGGTGAAGGTAAATAGTAAACATAAGTCTACTGATTTGAAATGCCTATTCTCCTGTAGGACATCACCTCATTTCTCAAAATGTATGTCCATCCAGAACAATCAGAGAGACAAATGACAGATGAAAAAAAGATTTTGAAGGCAGACCAAAGAGACACGGAGGTTTAAAGCTTCAGCAAATTTGTACGTATGGCCGTATGGGTAGAATCAGTGAAACCCAGCATTTTATTTAGTATAACATCTAAAGGTATCACATCAAAAACATACTGTGAAGGAGAAACTGAAATCTAATATCAAGGCTCCGTATAAAACAGGCAACTAGATCTTTAATGCCGTGTGGAATCAGATAAGAGTATAAACACGGGTTCCAGATTTCTCAACTTTTGAACTGCTAAATAGTTTAGTTGTGATCTTATAGAAGCAGAAAGAGTACATCAGCAAACTCGCAATTACAATGATAAAAGAGTTCCCAGATTAAAAGATAATGATAACTCATACTCCGTATTTATTTGTCAGGTATATTACGAATATTCTTACAATCTTACATGAGGAATTTGGACCGGAGAGGGAGGCACACAATTTCCCTTGTGTGGAGAGAAATAAAGGAATTCATTTTCCCTAGTTCAAGTCAAAATAAAATCTACCTTGGAAATTCCATTCCCCCTCCCTTCCCCAGCATTTACAGCATAAGGTTAGCACATTAAACAGCGGATTATAACCAGAACCAGTTTCTACAGCCTTTCCTAAATATTTGCTGTATATGCCTATTAATCATCTTAGTAATCCCCTTCGTATTAGCCATTAGGTATGACCTGGTCTCTAAGTTCTCTTCCAATTGCTAATAGCTCAATAAATAACTTTAGTTACCATATATCAAATTTCTATGAGATAAGTATCAGTTGGCGGATGCTATATACGTACCTTTCAAGGACTTGAAAAGGATCATGAACAAGCTTAAGTTTTCCATCTATCCAGATGGAATAGCGGACATTAGGAAAAAGCCTATGCAATAGAAGTTTTGGAACCTGCAAACATAAATCACATCATCTACAAGGTGAAAATCAAAAGGCATCATTCAAATCCAAAATAAGGTACACACAATAAGAGTAAGGACGTAAGTCACGTAACACTTTCTAAATGTCTAACATGGCCATTTTGCATGTATAGCAGCAAAGACGGAAATAAAAACTCAAAACAACACAACTTAAGCAATCTTCGCTGCAAATTCAACAAAAGCTTTGCATGCTTTGACCCTATGACACTTTCAGAACGATATTGCATGTGTGACGCAACACTCAAGAATATGAATACGTTGTCCCTTTCTGACAAAGGTACGACAAAGACACTTTTCCTAACAAGGACAGGGTGAGGACAACAGAGAATGATACCAGTGAAGTAAAAGGTACAACTTCGTAAACCAAACTTTTGTAGACTTAAGTTCTTAACACTACTGAAACATATAATCAACTCAGAATAACTAAAGTTTCACATTCCAAATAACATTGCACCACATTAGGTCTGAAAAGGAAAGGCATGACTTTACCTTTCCATTGCGTCTCGCATCACTGTATGGAATATTGTGGACAACAATTATTCTCCACAAACCAACCATCTTGCTGCTAGTCAAAACGCTCTTATTTCTCATGTAGTCTTCAGTTTCTTCATCAATAAACATAAAAAATGGAACATTTTTCTTTGCAATTTCGCTTATACTTTCTGGTTCCTGTATAACATCGTAGTTCCCTGCAGAAAATCACAAGCATGATAAGAATCTCTAATTAACAAATGACCAAATCTGAAAGACCACTGGAGATGAGTGTACACTACCAAATATTGCTGATGCTACTATAACATCATAATACTTGTCCAATTCTGAAAGATCGTCTTCATCAATATCAAATCCACTACCGTGACCTGGTTTACTTCCCCTCACAAACCTGTAAAGGAAGATAGTATCAAAAATATGCTAGCTGAACAGTAAATATACTCTGCATCACTTTCATCGCACGTTATTGGTACAGGAATACTGTCTGTTTAAAGTAAAATGGTTTGTTCTAGTCAAAATTCAATAATGGCATGGACTTACCCACAATGCACATGCATTGACTCTTGTATATCGTAGGAATCAATCCTCTGCTTGAGGGAAGGATATCCACCAAAGTCAGAGCCTCCATGGGATTCATTTTTAGTGAGATTCTCCTCATGAATAAAACTCAAATTGCGAAGTACTGGAGACTCGGATGGTAAACTAGGGATGCTAGCAACAGCCTGGTCAATTGGAAGATAACATACTGGACATGCTGGAGCATACAATGAACAAAAATCAGTATTAAGAATTTTGCAGAGGTGTGGAAAACAAAATAGACAAGTAATGTCAGCTTTTATAAATGACATCCCAATCAGGTACGAATGTTTGTTTAAAACTCCCAATGTCATCCCACCATCAAGTTTACAGGAAAAATTCCCCATAAAAGTACAGATGATTGTGTAATTTGAGAGGAAAGGGAAAAAACAATCATTAAAGGTACCTGTTAAGAGTAAGTTTACACGTAATAAACTAGTAAAGCTTTTATCATGGCAATATCTCAGGTGATTGTTCTCTAAATAGGTGATTATCAAACTTTGAAAGATTAGATGTGGATTTAGAAGTGGGAAAAAGGTCTAAAGAAATGTATGTTCCATTTCCAGCTGAGCCACGAACACACTACTCCTTGGTTCTAGATTACGATGGAAGACACTAAAGTGATGCGCTTCTTCCTATTGTGAAGTACCAGTCCTGCAGTTCCCCCTCTCTACCCCGCAATTTCCGTGAGCCGCCGAGGCACTAGGGTAATATTGTTGTATCAATATGCCAAAAAAATGTGAATTTGAGGTTCTGTATTCACCAAGGCCAGGGGTAGTGGCATAGTGCCACTGGCTTCAAATTTTCTCTGCTTGTATACAATTATTCCCTTAAGATCGGATAGGCACACTAATTTAAACGTGAATAAGCTAGCCAAGAGATCTGGATGAAACCTATCCCACACCATTCCCCTATCATTTTAATCAATATCAGTGTTCGGATTCTGTATTGTAATGATTCGACTGATATATGGTTAGTCCACTGTCCACCCCCCTACGTTTTAAATCAAATTTCAGTATCGGAACTCTCAATCATGATGATTCGACTGATATAAGGCTAGTCCATCAGGACACTCTATCCTTAATCCAAATGACCTTAACCAAAAATTTAATAGTCTAGTAGATCTTACGTCTTGGTCCAAACTGTCTGCTGTTAGGAGGCGGAGGAGAAGGGAATTTGAAGTTTTTGCATGGGTGAACTGTAGGAGATGCGACAAATAGTCTTCCACCATCTTTAAGGTAAATCTGTGAATTAGAAATATTTCTCGTCTTAGTAGAATCCTTTGCGGTAGCAGCTGAAGCATGGAGCAAACCACTTCTGGAATGAATTTTTGGGCGTTGATGAGCCTTGGAAATATATATACTGTTAACCTCTGTTGCTTCTATGCAAGGTAAGCCACAACACACATTAGTTATTCCTAATCAACAAATGAACTTAACCATGGTAGTTACTTAATTTTAAGATAATGCTTGGTCAACAATATAGAAATCCAAATACTCAAGTACAAAAGGACAGTGAATACAAAAGAGCAAATTATTCGAAAATTTCTTCAGTTTAAGCTACTAGAGACTAAAACAGAACTAAAGATAAACAAATTTCTTCAGAAAGGGTCATCCAAAAACCCGTAGCTGTGTTCCGGACTTCTAGTACAGCGGTAAGTCTGCGAACAAGTCGCATCCTTTACCCTGCCACGAGCCCTGCCATTGAAGCACTGAGGTCTTTGTTGGTTATAAAACACTTATCAAACCGACACTACTGATAAGCAGAAAGCGATGACAGTATAATGGGAACAAGGGAAATACACACACCTTTGTTGGATGTGAAGAAGCTCAACGTAAAAGCAAGCAGAGCGAAGCAAGCCAAAATCACCATTCCAACTTTCCGCCGACACAACAGTCTGAAAATACAAGGGATACATTTCTCCTTCTCCTTCTCTCTGTGACTCGAAAGTAGGACTTTAGATGGCTTCCGAGGGAAGATTGTGGCCGCGTGATTGTGCAACACACCATTTGATTGTTGTAGTTGCAGCGATCCAAAACTCCCCGTTCGTAATCCCAATGACTTTGGGGTCATTGTCTATCCGAACCCTCAAATTTTCCTCCCATTGTCTTTACTTCCCCAAAACGCCCTTCAGATCAATTCAAAATTGCAGCCTACGGAAATCTCAGTTCTGCCCTCCACTATTCACCAAAATATAATTATCACACAAAAATTCAATCTCGAAAAGGAACAATACTAATAATAGAACACTGGAAAAAAAAAAGTAAAAGAGAAAAAATTAGCATTGAACTAATACGAACCATGTTACACATTAACTCAACAATGTGATCCCAATCTCAGCAATCCACATCACAATTTCCCAATGAAGAAACTTAACAGCATTGTAAACCATCAACCACATCACGCATTCGGACAAATACGACAATGATGATAATACATCGGAAAAAGAAAACTAGCATTGAAATAATACGAACCATGCTACACATTAGCTCAACAATGTGATCGTAACCTCAGGAATCTACATCACAATTTCCCAATGTAGAAACTTAACAGCATTATAAATCATCAACTACATCACGCATTTGACAAATACAACAAGGATGATAATACATCGGGTAAAAAAAGAAACTGGCATTGAACTCATACGAACTATGTTACACACTAATTTAACAATGTCACCCCAATATTAACAATCTACATCACAACTTCTCAATTCCTAGGTTTATTGCGAATATGACAACTTAATAGAACGACACAAATTCTCATGGAAGACAGGCACAATCCGTCACAAGCTGAAGACAGGATATTGCCCCTCTCACGTAATGCAAGTTGCACTATCCATATGATGCTCCATTTTCTCTCACTTGCATGTTCACTTGCATTTTTGTGAGAGTAAAGTATACAAGCAAGACTCTTTGATAAAACAATCGGAAAACTAGCATTGTATTAATACTACAAACTAAGCTTGTGAAGCGACCTTTGACACCTGGTTTACCAGGAGAAAAACAAGCACAACCCAATACAGCCTCCGGAACGCCTCAAATTGAAGGGTATAATACGGCAATTGCTTAATAAAACTTCCAAAAAACTAGCATTAAACTAATACACACTATGTTACACACTAATTCAACTATGTGATCTCAATTTCAGCAATCAACATTACAACTTCACAGTATCAAGTAATCAAACATTAAACATCATCAATTACATTACGCATTTGACAAATACAACAATAAATAATACTACAAACTATGCTACACGCTAATTTTAACAATGCGATCCCAATTTCAGCAATCTAAATCACAATTCCCCAATTTATAAACTAATCAAACGATAATTATCATCAATAACACCATGCATTCAACAAAAACGATCATCTATAAAATAAAATTATCAAAAATTCAAACGATGAAATATGTCGAAATATTGATATTACCTTGGAAAATTGGAAGCAGAACTAGTAGTAGGTTTAAGTCGAACAAAATTGCTGCCGATTAGACAGAACTACGATGAATAATCTAGGGTTCTTGAATAAAAGGGGGGAAATCGAGGGAATTTAGAGGTTTTTTCTGCTGATTGTTGAATATCAATGAGATGACGAACATGCAAATTAATCAGATGATAATTAAGACTTAAATCGTGATTAATTAATGACAAATTTATGACCAGTATGTTTGCTTTGGAAAATACTGGGCATATGATTTTATTCGCAAATTCTCATTTGTGACGATATCAGTAATTATTTGTGAATTATTTGGTAGTATCAGATTATTTGATTACATTTTCTTATGACAATGAACTGCATCGGATCAAATTCCGATAATAAATTACATTTTAAATCATTTTTAATTTTACAATTTCGTGTTAATACGACAATATTTTACAAATTCGTCTGGCCAAAGTATGAACGGTTATGTTCAACCTTTCGATCATGGTTTCGTGGTTTTTTTGAATTTGGTTTTAGTAGTCGGTAATTTGTATTAATTTATCCCGATCAATAGTGTAATTTCATTTATTTTGGTAGTTTTATTATTTTCTTAATTTATTTACTTGTTTAATTACAATTTTTTATGAAATTTATCGAATAAATTGATTAGCGGAAAATGTTTTAATTTTAAAAACAAAATTAATTAAACATTAGTGAATTCATACCTAATGTTTTATTAGGTTTTTATTGTTTAACTGAATTGAAGTAAACGTTAAATTTGTATGTTTAATTCAACTAGTTTTAGCCCGTGCAAAATTGTACGGATTTTGTTATTAAACTTGTTATTAAAAAAACTTTAAGGAAATTATAAATTATTGAAATCGGAATTCCATAATCAAATTTTAAAGTACTAATCAATATCATAGATGAATGAAAAGTAGTAAAACTTAAACGTAGGTTAACGACATCATAAATATTGGGGAATCTTTATTATCCCATTTCAAAAACATTATAAACAACATTAATGTTTGATTTTTATACAATTGTAATATTAAATAAGTAATTCAACACAATTCTTACAACAAAAAAATGAAAAAAAACATTAATTTGATCATAATTATTTGGTTGGCAAGAACAAATTTATAATTAAAGTCTGAACATCAATTATATTTGATGTTCCTCATTAAAATTAACTTTTAACTAAATTAATTTTGATGAGTTTGGAAAGTCCGGAAATGAGAAATGAAATAGTGGTGCAAACAATGTAGGTCCCACATTTATTAATTTTTTGAAAAAAATAAAAGTTGAATGTGATGATGTGGGTGAAGGAAATTGCTTTAAATGTTTTTGGTTTAATATAGATAAGATTGTATCGCTTTTGTTAGTTTAAATTAACATTTTATTTGTTTGTTTTTTAATATGTTTTTAATCATTTTAATTTGTTTAATAATGCAGATGACTAGTGAAAGAGATAGAGATAGAGAGTTAGATCGTATAGCGGCAGATGTTATAAAAATGTCGGACCAGACCCTTGGTCGGTATGTGACATCTTCTAAGCGTCGTTTGGTGACTCGAGCTTCGAGACAATTGTCACCGCCTCCACCATGGTCACATCCGTCACCTCAGACGGTTATGATTCCTACTCCTGGTCACGTTAGTAATGATCACTTCAGTAGTGGTGATTCGGATCGGAGAGGAAAATGGACGGGAATTAGCCGATAGTTTCCGACGTGTAGCCGATGAGGGGTCGGAAGAGGAGACAAAGGAGTAGACGAAGGAGGGGGGAGAGGGAGGAGGAGGAGGAGGAGCTAGGAGGAGGCGCGGTTATTTCGGGCTGCTCCGAACCGTCCACCGCACTTACCAGTTACTCATGGGGTGGGTCGAAATACCTTAAGCCGCTTTGTGAGAGTTGGGGAGACCTCATCGAGCACGGAGAGGTCGAGGTCGGGGAGGAGAGATGATTCTTAAATCCTCATAGGTCGTGTTAAGGGTGGGCCTAGTAATTTGTTTATCTTACGGAATTTTGGTGGACACTTAGCGTTCAGTAGTTAGACTGAACCCGATGTGGAGCGGTTGGGATCGCGGATTAGGTGCTACGATAGGCCGACAATTTCGAGGGGAGATTAGGAAGATGAAGCTCTCTGAATATGTGGTTGAATGGGTAGTTGATAACGGGCTAGGTGTTTTGCGGGGTTGCTTCACCACTGGTTTAGACGACAACCTTTTGAGTGCTTTCATAGAGAGGTGGCGGCCCGACACTAGCATTTTCCACATGCCTTTTGGTGAGATTAGTATAATGCTACATGATGTTCAACCCCTTACATAGGCTTTTTCCTCGGTGTCCAACCCCACAAAATGACGATCTTCGTCCTTGTAAATTAAAACATTATGGCTGTGTTGACCGCCACTCTCGGAGGTGATTATGTTCCAAACTACCGTTGCTTTTTCATTTTTGGCAACGTAGTTTTGGATGGCTCGAATTCTAAATGGACACCGACATTTACTTTACCTCGTACGTTTCTCGGGATAATCGGTTGGAAGCGGTAACCCTTGCCTTGAACATTAAAAATAACATGCCAACAACCAGTCCGCTTTTCGACTTTTAGGCCCTTGACTTGATTTTACCAGAGCAAAATCGTTCTCAAACGCAATCGATTTTGCCCAACCAAATGCTTCATCACGCGTTTCAAATCCAAGATACGTCACGAACAAAGAATTGTAATCAACGAAATTCTCACCAAATTTCTCTAACGAATCCTATTCAATGCAAATTTTTAATTTGTTAGAATATAATTTTAAGATTAAATATCATAAGCGGAAGATAAAGTAATAAATTACGTAAAAGTAGTGAAGAAAAAACGATCTAAAAAAAATTAAAGCCTCTCCATGGAGGAGATGGAGAAATTCATCATTTCTGCCATGGATAAACTATAAATACCTTCGTCCAGTCCATGTAGAGGGTGAAGACATTCATAGTCTATCCACGGCGGGATGATGAAGATCTTCATCTTCTCCGTGGATAGACGAAGAATGTCTTCGTCTTGTCCATGGAAGGGACGGAGACATTCATCATCCTGCCATGGATGGATGATGAATGTCTTCATCCCTTCCATGGACAGGACGAAGATATTCGTCTCTCCATGAAGGAGATGAAGACATTCATCATCCCTCCATGGACAGACTATGAACGTCATGTCGTTCTCAATGGAACGGATGATGACAGTCATCACACAACCATGGATGGATGATGAATATCATTATTCTTCCGCAATGCATTAAAATTATCGAAAGCTACCTCTAAACTAACCCGAAACTATAAATTAAATACAAATTAATTAACTAACGATATTAAGAAGCTGATAACTAACCGAAAAATGTGTTGAATTTGGTTCCGACATGAAAAATAGCGAGTTTAGATCATTTTGGTGGTTTTTATCTTTTTATGAATTTATCGGGGTTTTTCATGAATTTCAGAAAAAAAAAATCCTAGAGAGAGAAAAGGTTCACAAAATGTCTAAGGGCATTTTCGCCATTTTTATGAAAAACGGCGACTACTTTTATTAAAACGCCGACTGTGTTTACTAAAACGCGACTACATTTACTAAAAAGTCGACTACTTTACTACCCCTTAAAAAATACCATAAAGAGCTCCCCATTACCCACGCTCTTATAATTCATAAACGTGAGATCGTCTCACCCCGCGAAGTGGAAACCATGCGGAATGGAAGTGAATGATTTGTATGGAAAGAATGTCGCATTGACCTTGAACTATTCAATGTTTTCACCCTCGCACACTGTATACACTATATGACTATACTGTATACTGTATACTGTATACTGTATACTGTATAACTAACTGTATACACTTACTACATACACTTGTACAGTATTAGAGTTTAAGTCAGAGTGACAATACAATAAATTATTGTACACTCTTTTCTTCTCTTAACTAACAACCAAACAAACAATAATACTACTACTCCTCTCCAATCAATCAATCATTCAATTTCAATTTCCAATTTCCCCCTTTCTTATTAGATCCAATTTATTCCTCTCTAGGGTTAGTTAGTTAGTTAATCAATCAATTTCATTTAATAAGTACGGAGTAACATTCAATTTCATACGCTCCTTCTACTTATACACAGATCTTCATTTTTGTTACTCAATTATGATGATGATGATGATCAAGTAAATTTGGGGGGAAAATGGGGTGTATATGTTGCAAACAATCTGCGATTGAAGATGATAGTCCAATACATAAATTAACAGCAAATAACAACAATAATCATAGTATTAGTGGTAATAATGTAGGTAATGTTAATGTTAATGGTGATGGTAATAATGGCGGAGATGAGAAGGTTATGTTAATTGATAAACAACATAGCGGCGGAGGAGACGGAGGCGGCGGCGGCGGAGGAGTGGATAATTGGGGGGATAGGAAGAGGGTAGTGCGGGAGCAGGGGAAGGAGCAGGAGCAGGGAGAGGTAGTGAGGGTGTTGCATTCGACGATTCCGAAAGCGGTGGAGGGAGAACAGGTGGCGGCTGGGTGGCCTACTTGGTTGGCTGCGGTGGCGGGGGAGGCCATTAAAGGCTGGGTGCCACGACGAGCTGATTCCTTTGAGAAGCTAGATAAGGTAATGTTGGAGTAATTAGTAATGTAGTTGTTTTTTTTTTCGGTTATTTGATGCAGTTCTCGATGCAATTTTTTGTTAGAGACGGTTTTTCAGTAAGTTTATCGAGAAACCTCCCACGTGACAAGGAGATGGAGTTATTTAATTTTTACACAAAATCTCATTGGAGACGGGAGATATCCGTCACTTTGAAGTGACGGATACCATTTTGTCTCACAAAATGCCCATTTAGAGGAGAAAGGGAAGCACATGAGGGTGCCCAAACTTGTCACAAACAAGACCAAACACGTGTCTCCAACTAGTGGGAGACGGTCTCTCAGAAGACCTAGTGTTTTTAGTTTGGGTTCTTTGCGAGCGGGTTTTGTTTAGTGTGTTGTGGATATTGGAAACTGTAAGTAGTGGCGGAACCAGGAATTGTAGTTAGGGGTAAACTGTTAATTGAACGAGATTAAGGGATTGTTTGGATTGAAGGTAAAGAGGGGAAATTGAATAGGGACTAGGGAGTGATATGTAAGGTGCATTTTCCGTGTTCTTACGAATCTATTAACCTCATGAAGTGGTGGTATATTACCCACCCTCGGTCCGGTAATGAATAATGATTATGGGAGTAAAACACCTCAGTAAGCATTACTCTTATATGCCAAACCTATCATCAAGGAACACATTACTTAAGTAATTAACCTTCTTAGTAAAGATCACCCGGTTAAAATTTACCCCGGGTTATTCCATGGATTCCAGGGAAGTAAGTAGAAAAAAAGGAAATATTTTAAAATGTTAATTTGATTGGGAGTGAGCGGCCTTGCTAGTCCTGTAGCTCTGCTACTGGTTGTAAGGATGAATATGTTTTTGACCTCTTATCCTGTCGTTAGTGGGATTGGGGTGCTCGGATATGGAGGTGATGTTGCTGTTGTTGATTTAACTAATACTCGTACAGTCGTACCCTATTTGTTTGTCCAAGGTTTATTGGGTGTTTAGCTGAGGTTTATTTTTTGTTTGATTTTGTTGAATTGAATGAAATCACACTGCAAATTTTGCAAGAATGTATTAGTTGGGTAATTGGATTTATAATTGTGTGAGCAGTTATAAATATGTAGGATAAATTGTGGGTACTTGACTTGTTGAGGACGTGGACTATATACGAGGTGGAACGAAAGAAAAGTTATGGAGATAGCTTTCTTGCTTTTCCAGCAGTTGGTTGAAAATGTTGACAGTTTCTGCACTTATTCCTGATTTTTGTCCGGGTACAATTTTTTTTCCCTTTTTAGTGTGTGAATCATGTGTTTAGTGAGCGAGGGTAATAAAGAAGAAGGTAATTTCGTGGTGCACATTGTAAAAACTAGATATGAGGATTGGTTGGCTAATAGGACCTTTGTAACATCGCTAAGCGACTTACTCTGTTGTGACTCTTGTGAGCGAGGAGGAACTGTTCCCCTGTCATTTCTGAGTTCATTTTAGCAATTTTTTGTGGTGCATTCCGGAAGTCTTGTACTTGTATTAACACTTATGGAGTAATAAGACAACATTTTCCCAGTCTTCAAAAGGGGGTGGTCTTCTGTAGTGACATTGAACCTGACACTATATTCTTGTATTTCTCTTTGAAGGGCTACATATTGCAGTGCAGCATAGCTTGTTCAGGCTTATATGCGCCTGACTGTCGTCGGTTGTCTTTACATATGAGCTGTTTCTTTTCAGATTGGGCAGGGGACTTACAGTAATGTCTATAGAGCACGTGATCTTGAGCAAAGGAAAATCGTTGCTTTGAAGAAAGTAAGATTTGACAACCTGGAGCCCGAAAGTGTACGTTTCATGGCTAGAGAGATTCACATCCTTCGAAGACTAGACCATCCTAATATAATTAAACTGGAGGGACTTGTTACGTCAAGGATGTCATGCAGCTTATACCTTGTCTTTGAATATATGGAGCATGATCTTGCAGGGCTTGCATCGCACCCAGCTGTTAAATTCACTGAACCTCAGGTGTTTGAATTTTTTCCCTCCACAAACCATCTAGTTGATAGAGAAAATTATTTCAAAATTTGAGTGTTTTGTGTTTCAATGTATCGTCCTGTGTTTTTCGTCCTTTAAAGATGTTCATATCCTTGGGCAGGTTAAGTGCTACATGCAGCAGCTCTTGCGTGGACTTGATCACTGTCATAGCAGGGGTATCTTACACCGAGATATAAAGGGATCTAATCTTCTAATTGATAACCATGGGGTATTGAAGATTGCAGACTTTGGGCTGGCAAGCTTCTACGATCCCCATCGATGTCAGCCACTAACGAGCAGGGTTGTAACTCTATGGTATCGACCTCCAGAGCTTTTGCTTGGTGCAACTTATTACGGGGCAGCTGTGGATTTGTGGAGTAGTGGCTGCATTCTTGCAGAACTCTATGCTGGCAAGCCCATCATGCCTGGAAGAACAGAGGTACTGGGCATACCTCATGTTTCAACTTGCACTGACTGAGTTGACTCACTGTCGAAACAATGATTTTCTAATTATTCTATGCGGATTTATTATTTCTCTGGGCCAGCTGGGGAAGGCTGGTTTGTGTGTGACTGAATTTAATTTGGGGTCAAGAGGGACAAGCACTTAATTAAAGAATTTATCCGAAAGGTGATGAATAGAAACATACTTCTTTAGAGTTCAAGTCGCGCAACTCATGTACCTTTATGGGCTTCACTTTGTAGGTGGAACAATTGCATAAAATTTTCAAGCTTTGTGGCTCCCCCTCTGAAGATTATTGGAGAAAATCCAAGTTACCTAATGCGACAATTTTCAAGCCACAACAACCATATGCACGCCGTGTTGCAGAAACGTTTAGAGACTTTCCTGCTCCAGCATTAAGCCTTTTGGAGATTCTTCTTTCAGTTGACCCTGTTGACCGTAAATCTGCATCTTCAGCCCTAAAGAGTGAGGTACAGATTCTATGAATGATTCTTCTTTCAGTTGACCCTGTTTTTGACAAATTTGCTTGTTTTTCAATATTCCTTTTTCCTTTTTTCATCCTTTTTATGTTCCGCAACTGAAGCTTGAGTGTATGTTCCAGAATCAGCTTTCAAATACTAGCCCCATCTTTTCTTTTCCGACAAGGGTCAATTTTGAAGCATATAGAGGTGCTTATGTCTCAGATTTCATGACTATCAAACTATACTACCTTATCTCCTCTAGCTGAAAACTCTTTATTCTTAGAAATTTGCTTTGTGACGATTTTTCTCCGCCCGTCTGGTTCTCAAGGAAAATATGCTAGAGCTTTGGTAGGAGATATAAAACAAGAGTTGGTTAACATCACATTGTGAAAACCCTATTCAAGCAGAATACAGTTTCATGAACTATATTAGGAATTTTTTCTGTTTGATAATATTTCAGAATTTTTTCTTATAAGTTATACCTTACTTTTTACTGTGCCTGTATGAAATTATTGAGTATTTGGTACAAAATTTAGGTTCTATAGATTATCCAAAGCTATGATTATGAACTTTTCCATTTTCTGGACAGTTACTGGAGGTCAACTGTTAAATTATACTTGGATATTTTTTTTCCGCGATCCTTGGACTTTCTTAGTTTGTTTGTTGTGTTTTTCCCTCTTTGTAGGAGATTTGAAACTTTGATTTCTTAAGGTGAAGCTGTTTGTAATTATTTGTGTTTTTGTTCTCCAGTTCTTCAATATAAAACCACTTCCTTGTGATCCATCAAGTTTGCCCAAGTATCCTCCAAGCAAAGAGTTTGATGCTAAAATGAGGGATGAAGAAGCTAGGAGGTGAGCTTCTGTTTGTTTTGTAGTTATTATGGTAATTTCATGATGAAGGTTTTGATTCAGTAACAATGGTTTTCCATGGCAATCGGATGTTGTTTACTCTCTGACAATATAAAAAGGATAAAATACAAGGTGTCAATAACATGTCAGTTTGTCACTCATCTTCACATAGGTAACGACTATAACAACACCAAAACTTTGAAAGTTTAATGGAGTAGTTAATAAAAATAACGAGAAAGTTACTCAAGTATGCTTTTCCACTTATTGCCGACGTGGTAGACAAAGGGGTTTTCGGGAAAGGGTGCCACAGATTGAAAGCTTTCAAACAGCTTTTGCCGTGCGGTGGGTTTAAGGGTCACCGTTACTGTGACGTTGGATACAGTCTTAGTTTATAATTGCTTAGTAAAATTCATAAATATGATAAATGTGGAGAAATGCTTCATGATTTGACCAGCTAAACTTCCCTCAATTCAAACTCAAACATAAGGAACTAAGGTTAATTGTGTAAGCATTCTTATTGAGATTTTGCGATTTTTGTAGGCAAGGAGCTGCAGGAAGCAGGGGCCAGAGAGCTGACCCTGAGAAGAAGGTGACAAGAGAGTCCCGCGCTATCCCTGCACCAGATGCTAATGCGGAATTAGTTTTGTCCATGCAGGTAGTTTATCTCTATTGGAGACACACTTCTAGTATTTTAGTTTTCTTTCTTCTATGGGATGCTTAAGAGCAGGATATTAAAACCAGTGTTGGGTGATTATATGATGGTTTCTGTCATTAACGTGATTTTTGGCCTTTTGGCTGACGTGCTTATTGGATCATATCTTATGCCTGCTGCTCTAGAATTTCTACAGTTAATACTTTTGGGACATATGATGTTAGAGAAGCATCTCTTGAATTTGGATGTTTAGTTTTTGTTTTGTTAATGTTAAGTTCTGTCCAATGCATATCATATTCCAGAAAAGACAAGCTAGTATGAAGAGCCGAAGTGAAAAGTTCAACAATCTACAGGAAGAAGTTGGTTCTGGCTTTCCATTTGAACCTCCTAGAGCATCTCAAGCATTAGAAGAACCTGCTACAAACAGGCATGCGAACCAACGTAAGCGAGCTTCCCATTCCGGACCCCTTGTTCACCAATCCGCACAGGCAAAGGCTGGAAAGAGCATGGACGATGCTCCCAAGGCGTCAAATGGGGCCAATTCATCTACAATGACTGCTTCTGTGGCTTCAAGGAAAAATTTGTTTTCCGAGGACAAACGTGAAAGAAGTGGTTCTTTCCATGCTGGTTTCCCAAAAATGATTGCTCGATTTCCTGGGTCTTTCAAAGAAGCATCGGAGTCCTTGATAAAGCGAGATCAGGTGGATCGCATGCAACCATTTGCAAATTCTCAGCAAAATGAAGAAGGGAGGAGCAGCAGTAAAGATCCTGTTCTTGTAAGCTCTCTCTGTCTTCACCTCCCTCATATATAATGTCTTTTAAGTGCATATAACTCCGTATATTGAGTTGGGTGTTTGCAAATCCCATTTATTTACGTGGGAAGTGGGATACTGGGTATTCCCAAAGTGTTTTAAGGATGTTTGTCAAACTTTCCACCAGTCATTAACTTATGACATACCTCAATGCCGCTAAACAGGCAGTTGCCTCTAGGCAAACATCGTGACAAAGAATGATACTTTTTTTTTTACTTGGTCTACCCCCACACACACACACCGCACCTCCCACCGGCCTCAGACACACACAAGAAGTGCAGTGTTTGGCAATATGACCGTTTAATAAATTATGGTCATTCAGTTAACAACAGCAGAAAACTACTTTACATAATACTGTCACTTGTTATTTTTAATTGAAAAATGGGTTATTTGCTCAGTGCTTAAAAATCTTAAAAGGTAAAGTTGGATCTCGGGAATCTTTCAGAGGCAAGGCTTAATTTCCCATTTCTGCCATGTTTTAGTCAAAGTAGTGATATTCATTCACTACTTCATTAGCCGTCCAAAGCACAAATACTTTTCAATCTGTGGTCCTTTTTTTTATTATTTAATCAGTTCATTATTTATGGTGCATCTTTCAGCTTGGTTATGGATCAAAGGGCAACAAAATTCACTACTCGGGACCTCTCATTGTCCCTTCAGGCAATACAGACCAGATGATGAAAGATCATGATCGCCACATCCAAGATGCTGTAAGGCGAGCACGCATAGATAAGGCCAGAATAAGAAAGATGCAAGGCGAACTAAATCAAGTACCAGTCACCTCATTATTTGTTGCTGGCCGCTAAATTCGAGCAAGTAATATCAATGTCGAGGTTAGTGGAAAAAATTCCTAGCACTTTGTTGCTAGGGATTAGGTGATTTTTGTGATTCAGCTTGTGGAGTAAGAACCGGGTTTTTTCGGGGAAAATCCATTTCTTCTTGTACAGGTGGTGTTTGCCAAGTGAAGAAAGCAGACCGTTCTACTTCACGAGCTTTAGCCTATGTTACTTTGATGGTCCCTTCACTTTGGTTGCATGTCGTGTGGATGACGCTTGAACCTTGACAAGACACAACACTTTTTGCTCTAAATAACCTCATCCGACACTTCCGGTCTAGTCGAAGTAACATAGGCTTTAATCACAATTCATTGTAATTCACTATTTATTTACCTCTGTTGTAGACATAGCCTTTCATTTTAGAGATTGTATTGATATGCCATATCTGGCACTAATTGATGGAAGCTTCTTGCCGCCGTTCCGGATCCCATGTCGAATCCGGGATCGGGATAATCATGTAAATTTTCGGCAGAGGTTTCCAATTTATATATCTATTATTATATTATTTATATATTTCTGGGCAGAATGCATTGTCCATACTGTTGTCTGTGATTTCTTTTGATTTTTTCTTTCAAAAATCATGAAACATGTTAAATGTGGAGAAACTAGTTCAATTTTCTTTAGTGAGTGAAAGGCAGACTGTAGAGGGAGAGAAAATAGTTAAATTAGATAAAATACGGGAGCGCCTTTGAGGTCCGAGGGTAATGTTATTGGGTACGTATCTGTGGTAGTGTTTCCAGTGTGATTTTGATGCGAAACTAAAACAAATTAATCACAATTTGGACTTTATGATATACGAGTAATAAACATTGTATCGATACCTATAAAGAATTTAGCGTTTTTGAAAATTTATACTTTTCATTTTTAAAAGAAAAAAAACAAAGGACAAACTCTCCTTTAAGACGAATATATCCGTCTTAAGCGTAAGACATGTCAATACTAAGAATAAGACAAAAGTATAATGCATGGACGCATAAGATTTATCTAATGTGCTATATGGGAGGGTATTTGTGCCGTTTTAATGTTGAGATGAATAACTGTCGAGAAGGGTGACGAAAAATATAAAGATCTTCATTGTGAAATCTCAAGCATCTCTAGATTGGTGTGCAACTAACTGCATGTCATCATCAGCTGCAATGCTTTTCTTAATCATTCTTGGGTTAGTCATCTATCACCTTAAACTAAGATAATTAATCTTGATTAGTGGATATCATTAGGGTTTCATTAGCCACTAACCCATTATTCTCTTCAACAAACCAATTAGCTATTAATAATTTAATATGCCAAATCTTGTCATTATGTACATTTTCTAGGGTTCTGCACATGATTTAGCATATTAACCAGTACTATATATTTGAGTTTAATTATTATTTTGAAGATACGAAAATCATGCTATGTTCATGTACGGATTATGTTTCTCTAGTAAGTCTTGCTTGCGACGGGTCGTTATTTGTGACGGATATTTTGTGAGATAAAATGGGTAGAAAATGAGTTAGTGGAGAGAGGGGACCACATGAATAGTGTTGAAGAGAGAGAAAAAGTGGGTATTTTATGAGAGGAAACGATATCCGTCGCAAGCTTGCGACGGATAGTGCCGTTGCAAATAAGAATTTGTGATGTTTCTCTTCCACTTTTCCCCTTATTGGAGACACAGACATTGCATTTGATCTCATTTTTCATTTCAATGGGTGGGGTCGTTTCTTAAACGGTTTCAAATATTATTATATGTTGATAGTATGCACAAATATATTTAACTTGTTTTTTGTTTCTATCAGAATTTCCGTGTTAAATAAGAATATGTTTTTCAAATGAAGGAATATGTTGAATAATCCTTAATATTGTAATACTTAACCCTATAAAAATTGACTTTATAAACGTTAAAAATGCTAAAAAATGAACAAAATATGTATTGATATTCCTAAACTTATTTCATACGATACGAAGCAGTTTTCAACGTACTTAACGTAAGGTTTTATTTAAGATGGTTATAAGCGGAAAACAAATACTTCGTATAAATCATGTAGTAATAAACATTCATTAATAATTAGTAAGAGTATTAGAAATACGTATTTAGATCCATTTTAGAGATCGTACCGAAGTAATAAAAGTCAATAGTGATGTCGTCATGCAATATTTTGTGTATGCAGTATACTTGAGAAAATATAGGACCATCATCCACAGTAGTAGTAGTAGGGTAACATTAAATAATAGGGTTCTTTTTCACACGTTGGAATTGAGGATATAGTTAGGCCACGTATGTCATCCTGTATAAAGTAAGGATAAACATACCGAGGCTGTGCTACAACTAGGATAAACATTAAAATACACTTCAATGCTACAGTTATTAGTACAGTATATTATATTATTACTACTATAAATGCATTTTTGTAATTTTGATATGTAATGTGTAAATGTGTAATTCCTTCATTGACCCACCAACAGGATCTCATCAATATTCAGGTTTCAGAACTTTGGAAATAGTAGTCCTTTCACACAAATTCCTGCTTAGACGGACATATCTGTTTTAAACGTAAAATTGGATAAATAAGATAGACGGGATAAGATCACGTAGTAGGAGTAATAACTAACTAGCGGGAAATTTGTTCCATCTATTCAAGTGGGTATTATTTATTCCGTTGATTGTTATCTTAACGGTGATATGCCTGTCTTAAGAGAGACGAATAAATTGGAAATTTAGAATTAAATGTTTATATTATTTGGTATGCAAAACATATGGTCCATGTTTTATGGTGGGGGTAAGAGGGATATTGTTTTTATATCACTTTTATATGTGGGAACTGTTTTTTTGGGAGAGTTTTATGAGGCTGTGATGCTTTGCTGTTTCTGTTGAGCTCCACTAAAACTTTCTGTGTTTTATGTATAGGTTGGTTTGGGTTTTACAGGTTGATCATTCATTCTAACATTCCAAAACTCAACTGCCCAACTTCACTAAATTTCTTTTCTGTAAGGTAAGACACTGTTTCTGCCTCCTGTTTATGTCATTACTGATGCATGTATTTTTTTTCTGAGCTACATGAACTGGTAGATCAAATAGTTTAGTAATGGGATTTTCTGAGTTTGTCTTGTATTCTTTTTATTATATGATGATTGCATGTTGGTTCTGTATAACATACTGTATGTGTAGGACAGTTGGTGCAAATTGGGTCTTTTGTTGCAGAATAGAGGTTTCTGAGTATTGTGAGAGATGAAAAGTTGAGTATTTCGTAGGGTGGTCATAACGCCACGCAAGAATATACTCTGCCGAAAACATACCTTAGAAGAAGTTGAGTGACGGAGTACATTTCATTATTGGCGTTTATCATTCCGTTTCTTTTTATGCGGGTTGGCAGGTTTTAGTTGTGTTGTGAAAGTAGTTTACTTGCTAACAGGTTGAGGATTGAGTTGATTTGGTTCTAGTTGTGGTCTTAATTGAGTGCTATAGTAAGTTATCTAAGCGATAAATTGTGGTTTTAGCAAGTGTTGTACTCAACAATGGAATTGATAAGGAAAGGTGAATTCTTTCCATGTCAGCAAGAAAAGGAGTTGTAACTTACTAGAGGTCATATAGTAGGCCACAATTGTGTGATCACTAGACTTGTCTTTAGGTAGAGGTCAGGTGGACACATGCCGATGTTTTTTTTTTCCGAATGGTTTCTAAGGTTAGTCACCTGTAATAGCTAGTTCACATGTTGATGTTTAAGGAATGTTTTTAAGGTTACCCACCTATGCTACTTGTACTCGGTTGGAGATGTACGACATCGAGCCATGGAGGTGTCCAGGTTTTGTTCAATGAGTGAGTGTCGAGTGAATGACATGGGTACATGAGGTAGTATTAAGAATGAGAGACATAGACTACAAGTTGATGTAACACATGGGAGGTGAGCGTACATTTATAATTCACGGGGATTCAATTTGATGTATGCTAGGAGACTAGAGGTTATCGTAGAATCATAATTCATCGGTTGCTGGTGATGATGTCTTTTTTGTACTTAGGATGTGAAAGAATTGTAGCCCCAGTAGTTTTAATTCAGTTAGATGTCTTATTATCTGGTTATCTCATCTCATGCAAAGTAGTTTTCGCTTCCTATCTTGGAATTTTCCTACTTGTCTTCGTTTCTTGGCTTCGCATGGCTTTGCTTGCCTTGCCTTGCCTTCTTCTTCCTTCCCTCTGCCTCGTAAAGATCATTGTTGTACAGTTGTCTAGTGGCATCATACTTTTTCGTTGCTTTGGCATTTCTTTCATGTTTTCATCAAGTTTGATTCTTATTTCATGTGCCTTCGAGATATATTATTTGCATAACAATCACCTCTTTACATTGTTCTCGATCATTGCGCTGTCTTTGCATGATTTTCCAACGAAGTCTGTTACTTTGTCACAAATGTGCTGTTCAAGACTTTCCTAACACGTCTTTCATTTTCCGTGAAGGAACACTTGTACAAGGTGTCAGCTGATATATTATAACAAACTTGAATTGGTTATACATCTCTTAGTTTGGTTGGTGTGGAACGGTCAAGATGCTCAACATTAGTAGATACTCGAGTTTCAAAGAGTTTTTGCGATAATCTAAACATTCATCGTAAATTCTTATGCTGCTCCGGGGTCCCAAAATTCAAAATGGGTTGGTGGAAAAGGTGCAATCTTCTTGACTCCAATGTTGTTTATGTTAATGGGCTACAATTTAATCTCAATTTGATAATTGCCGGGTAAAAATGGAAGGTTCATCCGATACTGGTTGGCAAAGATCTAGTAGTTCTAGAGGATTGGATAATTCTTTTTCTTCAGAAAGAAATAGGAAACTGCTTCATGCTAGCAGACTCAGTTTATCAACTGATACATCCCGTAATTCAGCAGTCGCCACAGGACGGAAGGTCCAGGATACTTACGGGCTGACATCTAGTGATCATCTAAGAAATCATCAGCTTGCTTCTTCTGGTGTACTTTCTGGGTTTGAGTTAGAGGTGGACCCTTTACTTCACAGTGGAGAATGGGGTGATGTCAGCATGAGACGGTGGCTTGACAATGCAGAACGCACTGTTGACGTCATTGAATCCTTGCATATATTCCGACAAATTGTTGAAATCGTCAACACTGCTCATTCTCAGGGAATCGTGCTTAATAATGTCCGGCCTTCCTGTTTCATTATGTCTTCTTTCAACCATGTTTCCTTCATTGAATCTGCATCTTGTTCGGATTCTGGGTCAGACTCCTTAGAGGATGCACCAAATGGCCAAGGTGTGGAGACCAAGCAGGATTCTGCTTCCTTAGCTCATGATTTACTCGAGTGGAAAAGTAAGTCCGACAATAAAGAAATCAATCAAAACCAGGAAAACAGTTGGTCAAAGTCACAGTCAAGCCAGGAGACAGATAGTGTAAGCTCGGAAAAGGGTGGAGAAAAGCAGTGTTTCCCAATGAAAGAAGTGTTGGTTATGGAAACAAGTTGGTATACTACTCCAGAGGAGATTGCAGGTGCCCCATGTTCCTGTGCTTCAGATATTTATCGTTTAGGTGTTCTTCTATTTGAGGTCTGTATACATGGCACTGACATTGCATTACTTACATACCGTGTTGCCTTAGCCCTGAAGTTTTGGGGTGGTGTTTCCCATGTTGATGTGCCGGATGAAACCTCTGTATAACACATACTCTCTATCCCGGCAGATGGTTTTGCGTAGATTATTTAACTCGTCCCATCTTAAGTTTCCTCTTGTGAACATGTTCTATGTGGTGGTAAATAAATCGGGATTCCCTATCCCACTTGCACGTGCTTACATTGAAATAAACGATCCATAATCAAATGTTAACTATCTGCTGGGATAGAGGGAGTAAGTGAAAAGAGATGAAGAGAAGCTAACATTAAATATGCTGTTGTAACAGTTATTCTGCACATTCAGCTCTATGGAAGATAAAAGCAGAACAATGTCTAGCTTACGGCACAGAGTTCTTCCCCCGCAACTTTTACTGAAATGTCCTAAAGAAGCTTCATTTTGCTTATGGTTGTTACATCCAGATCCATCTAGTCGGCCCAAAACAAGGTAAATGCTACTTCCCGAAGTCTTTATATTGTCTAAATTGTACGTTTCATATCGCCTTTCAGTAACGCTGCAATTCAGTAAAGGTACAAGCAAGCTTCATTTGAGCAAAAAGACTGACCAGTTAACTGAATACTCCCCAAATGTATACTCCAATGATCATTTTTTAGGAAATTCGGAGTACTTATGAGTTATGATCAATCTTTTTTGGTGTTATGACAAATAACAGTGAGTTGCTCCAAAGTGAGTTCCTCAACGAACCGAGGGATGACATTGATGAACGTGAAGCTGCAGCACGGCTGAGAGAGAAGATAGAGGAGCAAGAATTGTTGCTTGAGTTCCTTTTGCTAATGAGACAGGCAAAACAGGATGCTGCTAATAAATTGCAAGATACAGTATCGTTTTTGTCTTCCGACATTGACGAAGTTGTGAGTAGACGAAGATCGCTGAAGGAGAAAGCAGATCCTCCTTCAGTTTTGAACTTGAATGAAACCAATCCAGGCAAGCAAGAAACTCAGGATGATGCCATGAAGTGTGAATTTCATCAATGTGAAAATCATGGTTTAGAGATGAACTTTGAAAATGAAGAAAGTTTGTTGTCAAAAAACTCGAGGCTTCTAGAAAATTTTACAAAACTTGAGGCAGCTTATATGTTGACAAGACAGCGGCCTGACAGGCTGTCAAGGCCAGGTAAGCCAGCGGGTGGCAATTCGCAGCTGAGTAGCAATAGTAGAGGATCAGTAGTCTTAACTGAAAGGAGCAGTAGCATTTCTTCACCTAAGGATGACAACAGCAATAATAGGGGCAGTGGATGGATCAGCCCCTTTTTAGACGGGTTATGCAAGTACCTGTCAGTTACTAAATTGACAGTCAAGGCGGACTTGAAGCAAGGAGATTTGTTGAATGCTTCTAACCTAGTATGCTCTGTCGGTTTTGATCGTGATGGTGAATTTTTCGCTACTGCTGGCGTTAATAAAAAGATTAAAGTGTTTGAATGTGATTCCATTCTAAACGGAGATCGTGACATCCATTATCCTGTTGTTGAACTGGCTAGCCGTTCAAAGCTTAGCAGTATTTGCTGGAATAGCTACATCAAAAGCCAGATTGCCTCAAGTAACTTTGAAGGCATTGTGCAGGTTAATATATCACAAATTGTATCACATTTGGCATTTTAGTCATGACTCATGAATACTCTTTTACACTTTTTTCCGGTTATCATATTCAGGTTTGGGATACAACAAGAAGTCAAGTATTCATGGAGCTCAAAGAACATGAAAGAAGGGTCTGGTCTGTCGATTTTTCCTCAGCAGATCCTACACTGCTAGCAAGTGGAAGTGATGACGGTTCTGTAAAGCTTTGGAGTATTAATCAGGCAATTCTATTTCTGCATTTGTTGAGATTGACTCCGACCCATATTAATGTCACATGTGAGTGTCCCGCGTTGATTAGAGAGGAGAGAGTTCGCCGTTTAATAAACTAGAGAGCCACTCCTCTTATGGTCGGTTGGTGTTGAGACGTGACCTCCTTCGAGCTTAAAAATACTCTTCTTGTGGATGTGGCTCTAGACCCTTTTGATATAGAATTTTAGATAAACGAAAAACATTGATTATTGTCTAGTTACTGTTATTGAAAAAGTTGATTTGGCTGGAACTGCAGGGGGGAAGCATTGGTACCATCAAAACAAAAGCCAACGTTTGCTGCGTTAAGTTCTCTCCAGATTCGGGTCGTTCTCTTGCATTTGGTTCAGCAGATCATCGAATCTACTACTATGATTTACGGAATCCCAGGGTACCATTGTGCACAATGATTGGGCATAACAAGACTGTAAGCTATATCAAGTTTCTTGATTCTACAAATCTGGTTTCTTCATCAACAGATAACACATTGAAGCTTTGGGATTTGTCTTCGTGCACCTCTCGGGTGGTACAAGATCCTATTCACTCATTTACCGGACACACCAACATGAAGGTATGTAAATTTAACCTTCAGAATGAGCTTTAAAACGATTTCAAAAAATTGATTTTCAATGCATTGGCATGTATGTGTTCCTTGTAATGTGTACATTTATAGGGAAATAAACATTGAACTATGCCATTGAATTTTTATTTTTTTTTGGCTTGCTTTATGATGTGTGGGTTTCGATTGAATACCATTTCTCTTCGCTAAGAAAGATTTGATTGTGCTGATCAAACTAGGAACACAAATTCTCATTTAAGACGGGTCAAATAGCTACCACTTTCATAGAAAAGACAAACAAAATGCCTAGATATTAGCAAAAAGACTTGTCTTATCCATGCAAGTGTGTGGTGTATTTGACCCGTCACCCGTGTCAATCTTAAAACGGTTATATCCGTTTTAAGAGAGACTTATATAGTTAGCAATAGTTAGACCTACAAAAGTGGCTCCACATGACCTGAACAGCCTGAAGTAGCTGCAGAGTCAAACTGACCCTATCCGTGACAACGCGACCTAATGAGCACCGCTGAGTCGGTGACTATCACCTCCAAAATGATCAGAATTGACCGATGAACTAATAACAGCGCTCCAGTTATGACCTGATAAGGATAGCCTGTTTCCCTGGTGTAGATGTAGATTTGTAGTCCTCTGCAAAGCTCTCGCCTCTCTGTATATATCACTACTTAGTTATCTTATACTGCCATGTCTGCCAACTTAGTTCAATTCCAGTCAGTCCGACATTAAATTTCCATGCCTTTCAATGGCAACGGAAATGACATATTTGTCGAGCTGAAAGTCTTTGCTTGTGTAACTGTGCGACCTCTTATTGTCTCATACTCTAATTCATGTTTTCCGTTCCTTGTTTTCAGAACTTTGTAGGTCTATCAGTATCAGATGATTATATTGCCACAGGCTCAGAAACGAACGAGGTATGCCACAATTCTCATTTATACGAATTGCAGTCTATGTTACTCCGACTCTTCTAATTTCCTCGCGTACCCGTGTCCGACATTTGACACTCGGACATGGGTATGACACATGGACACCTCATTTTAGACCAAAATGTGCATATTTTTCAATAAAATAGCCGAGTCCGACACTTGGACACGTACCATGTCGGTACTTCTAAACGAGTTTGAGTAACATAGATTGCAGTTACTGTCTTTTTCCGGTATTTTACTGACTCATCTTCTGCAATCTGTTTAAAGGTATACATCTATCATAAAGCATTTCCCATGCCGGCATTATCATACAAATTCAACAGCGTGGATCCACATTCGGGCAATGAATCAGACGACAGCGCACAGTTCATTTCTTCAGTGTGTTGGCGAGGACAGTCGTCTATGCTGGTGGCAGCAAACTCTTCTGGGGATATCAAGGTTCTAGAAATGACTTGATTCTCCGTCATCCCCGTATTCTTCTTTCAATTGGTTTTTTCGCTACAGCTGAAAGCTACTAAGCAAAATTATGAGAGCAATTAACCAAACCAATTTTGAGATTTAGATGAACAATTATTTGGTGTAAATAAATTTAAAGGTATGATCAGGGAAGGTGGTATAGTTAAGACCTTGTATAATCTCGTATAGGTCATGAACCCTTCATCATTGTTATACAATAGCCATTCAGTTAGCAACATACTCTATAATCTCGGTTTTTTTATTAATGTTCCCTTTCCCTCGATTCTCGTTAGTCTGAATCATTTGTTCACGTAGAGAGTATGTGTACACAGACGGAGGCGGATTAAATTGTTGGTTGAATAAATTTTCATATGGTTGGCAAACCAAACGATAAGCGTTGCGGTGGGTCTGTGACAGCCAGCGTAAAAATCACACATTTTATTGACGTGAATCGGAATTTGGTTCCAAAGGATGATTCATGTCAGCCGACCCCGGCTCTGATGTTGTATGGTTGGCAAACCAAACTATGAAGGCCATCCATTATGCCAGGTTTAAATGTGGTGGACCGTGCCCGAGTGGGTTCGATCAGTCGACGAACAAAAGTTTCTCGATTTCTTGGCTCGAAATTTCGGTGAAAGTATTAATTAATCTGAGAATGTCTTCATTGAATTTGGTTCCAAAGAATGATTCATATCAGGCGACCCCGACTCTCTATGGTTGGCAAACCAAACTATGAAGGCCATCCATTATGCCAGGTTTAAATGTGGTGGACCGTGCCCGAGTGGGTTCGATCAGTCGACGAAAGAAAGTTTCTCGATTTCTTGGCTCAAAGTTTCGATGAAAGTATTAATTAATCTGAGAATGTCTTCATGTAGTTCAAGCTAGCTAAAAACAATATATGCAAAAATTGTGGCCTCTCTGATTATCTATTTACACTGCCTTGTTCTAAATGCTTGAGAAGAAACTACATTAGACATAAGTTGTTCAAGCTTTTTCGCTCCCGGCCCTGGTTTAACTTCATCAGGATTCCCAACTCGAGCACACTGCGACTCATCAGCAGCACACCAAAAACCAGGAGTAAAACCGTCAATTTTCCGATTAAGCAACTCTTGATCAATTTTATCCAAAACAGGATCGTCTTTCTTGAATTTCCGGCCAAATGCAGCATTGCTGGCAACCATTTTTTCCATGTCGTTGATGGTGAGAGTGTGGGGATGCTGCTTGGGTGGATAGTCCCAAGCAATGTAATGAAGGTCGTGGTTCACGACAGTTTGAGTGAAGTTAGGTGAATTGCAGATGACGGTATGGAAGTAGCCTTCTGGAGAGGAGACGAAGTTTGTATAGTACATGAGTAAGGTTCTCGGTAGGTTGTCCAATCCCCAAATGAGATAGTCTACGAATTCACGTGAAAGAACCATCCAAGCCGAACCTGCAAACACGAGGACACGTGTGTTACGTTTCAGTAATGTGATTTGCTGATTCGAAACAAGCCCAAATGGGTGACCACAAATTCTTGTTTCAGACCGTCACTTTTGGTCTGAAATAATAAGACGGGATTTTGTAACCATTTTACAGTCAAATGTAACTACGATAGTATGGTCAATGTTACAGCTTATGATAACTTGTTTGTAAATAATGGTTATATTTGGCTGTAAAATTGTTACAAAATCCCGTCTTATTATTTCAGACCAAAATTGTGGTCTGAAGCAAGACCCACTGAAACTTACAAATCTGATGTAGTACCTGGTATCGTATGAGTTGATTTGAATAGATAATATCTCTCAATTAAAAATCAGCTTTTGATATTTCTCTAATAACTCCATGCTCAATTACTCACACAGTCGCACGGTATAAACTTACAAATTCTTGTTTCAGACCGTCATTTTTGGTCTGAAATAATAAGACGGGATTTTGTAACATTGAGGTGTGTACTGTCTACAGCATGTTTTCACAAACAACATTGTCAAAAAACATCAGAAAATCAAGAGTCGCAGTAAAAATCCCGTATGCTGTCTCTATAATCAAACAGAAAGGATTCCAAACGACACCCGACAAGTTTTTTGGGCGTGAAAAGGGACGGGAAACCCGTACAGTCAAGGCAAAGAGGAATTAATCATGCAACCAGTCGTCTACAGGTCCTCGGACTTTTCTATCAGGCCAATAACAAACTCCATTGGGGGAGTATATAACTTTGTAACTCCAAGAACTCAATGTTACTCCGACTCTTCTAATTTCCTCGCGTACCCGTGTCCGACATTCGACACTCGGACATGGGTATGACACATGGACACCTCATTTTAGACCAAAATGTGCATATTTTTCAACAAAATAGCCGAGTCCGACACTTGGACACGTACCCATGTCGGTACTTCTAAACGAGTCTGAGTAACATAGCCAAGAAGTGCCTTTAATTTAACATTTAGAAATCGTAACACCTCAACAATCAATTCAATTTTCAGGGAAGATAAACTCAAATTCAAGAATGTTAAAAGTTCCGAATTTTGAACTGAATCTCAGGCATAGTAGTCGTCTAGATGAAGAAAACTCACCGGTGAAGAGCTTAAATGATGTAGGCAGAGCTCTTTTCGGTTTAACCCAGAAAATATCGGATTTCTCATTTGAGTACAGCCCAGGATCAACAATCAGCGGCATAGCCCTTCCACGCCTGCATCACATATTCAAAACAATGAAACAATCACTACATCTGCTCACAGACTCGAAAACATCACCTACTAACTGAGTGATGTACAAGACCGTTTCTGATTCAATGACACGCCCACACGGTTAGTAGGTTGGTCTCACAAAGTCACTTCTAACTGTAAGACCGTCTCATATAAGTTTTTTATACCTAAATACGGAATTCTATAGTCTGCAGAAACATATGATATCAAGTAAACTTAGGCCCTGTTCTTTTCGGCTGAAACGAGCTTAATTGACCTAAATTCAGTGAAACTGAGCTGAAGTGAATTTAGTTGTAAAGAGATTAATTGAATATAATTGATTGAACGTAAATAAAACCCAACGAAATATAGGCAAGCAAAATTGAAATGAGCTGAAATTAAGCCAGAAAGAACAGGGTCTTACTCCTTCCAACCTAACTTGCTGGTATGCTCAATAAAGTTCAGCTTCCGGTCCAATTTCGAGAATGTGTATAACAAATCTGCAGAGATTTTACATTAACAGTTTAATTGAACAGTTTTGCAAAGCAATGCGTTTTGTATGAGACGGTTTTGAAAAGAAACGAACCGTCTTGTGTGACTAAAGGATAATCAGAAGCACTGAGATTGATAAACCAATCCCAATTATCATACTTCTTCAACAGAATGGCACAAGCATGAAGTGTGGTCGAAACCATAGTAGGCCCTTTATAAGTAACAATATTTGCTTTAACTATCATATGCACATTCTTAACCTTAACAAAAACCGGATCCTGATCAATCAAACCCGAAAGCTCAAGTCTTTCCTGAGATGGTGACTCTAAATCCAAATGCACAATGTACTGATTTCGCGGGTGATACAGCGCACGCAGCGTCCTCCACAACCGTTTTGAGTCACCCTTAGACCCCGATATCAAATACGCAAAACGAGGAAGCGGGGTAGGAGGAGGAGGAGGTGGAGGTGGTGACGGTGACGGAAAACTAGTACTAATCACATTTTCAACAACAAAGACACCATCTTTTGTTTGATTTGTTGCCTTGGAATAATGTGATATAAGATCATTGATAGTTTGAATTGAAGAAGGTGATGATGATAATCCTATGTTAAAACATGCTACAACTAAAAAAACACTAATAATTAAACTAATTACTAAGGGAAATGCCCATCTCTTCTCCATGATCATCAACAATCTTATTCAAAACCCGTCAGCATCAAAATCGCCCTTATGACAAAAAAACCTAAAGATTAAACCCTAATAAAAATTGTTACAAAACCCCCCAAAATCCCTTCAAATCACTCAATTCAAGATGATTTCAAGTTTTCAACTATTATTATGATGCATTAAATCAATACATAAATTACCTAATTAAAACAATAATAATAATAATATATTTGCATCTAACAAAATTCACTTTCTTGCCTAATTTACCAACTTTATTTCAATACATGCCATATAAGAAACAATATTTTGCATAAAATTTAGAAACAAATAAAAGTAGACTACCAAAATATTTGACTGATAAATCAGATATCTTTTATAATAAAAAACATATAATCAACAAAAAAACGTTCAACATTTACTACGAACAATAAAACTGAAGCTTAAAAACTGCAATTTAATTCTAAACAACATTTATAACTCATAAACTCATAATAAATAAGTAAATAACCAGGAATATAATTAAGGAAAATATAATCCTACTGTAATTACACAATTAATATTATTAATTACGACAAATGTGAAATAAAATTAAAAATTAAAAATTACCCAGTTGGTAAAAAGTTAAATTGTGTAAAGGGTAGATGGCAAAATTTGAAGATAATATTTGATCATTATTTGATATTTTGATGGACAAATGGACGGTTTATTAAAAATAAAAGTGATGTAAAAGTTTGAAGCACGTTGAAGTAAAGGTGACAAAGTGGGGGACTTGGAAAAATGAGGACCAAAAACTTGAGAAGGTGGGAGAAAATGAACAAGTGTACTTGAGGTCGGTAGTAAGTTTTACTTGGGACGGGTTATTATCTGTGACGGATATTTTGTGAGATAAAATGGATATAAAATGAGTTACTGAAGAAAGGGATCACATAAATAGTGTCGGAGAGTGAGAAAAAATGGGTATTTTGTGAAAGGAAACGGTATCCGTCACAAGCTTGTGACGGATACCGCCGTCACAAATGAGAATTTGTGTTGTAGAAATATCAAATTGATATTTAATTGAGACATACTACCTCCATTCAAATTCAGTCTACCACTTTACTTTTTCATATTTGTCAACGCGGGTTTTACGCGGTAAATATCGTTATACCTATTTGCGAAAATTATAAAAGTTAGATATTTTTAATGTTCTCGTAAAGACGAATCAAACAAAACCCCACATGAATATATTTTAACTTATGCATTGAGCGAAATCAATCGAAATTAAATGCTTACTTGTGAATAGTGTGTAAAATTGAAAGTGGTAGAGTGGATTTGAATGGAAGAAGTATTATCTATCCAAATCAACTGATACAGAGTATCTTTTAACAATATTATGGAAAATTAAAAATATTTTAAAAGTAAGATTTTTGGCAGTTGGAGGATTATACAACCAGATGTATACTGGTAGTATAAATTTTGAGTTTTATAACAAAGAATTTGAGGTTATGCATCCATTTTACGAGCTTTACTGAAAACAATATGAGTGTCATTATAAAAAATTGTAAATCAAAACATTATACTAAAACTCAAAAATAATACATATAAAACTCGAAAATTTTAATTTTAACACTAAAAAATTATTATGTAAGAAAAAATTGTTAAAAGTTCGAAAAAATTGCATATAAGCTCAATTAGATTTGTATTAGATGTATGGTGTTCACGGGATGTATAGTCCTATTTTTGGATTTTTGGGATGTTTGGAAAATGATATATTAACTAATTTTTAGCATGTTTTAGCATATTTAATCACATACTGAAACAATATAAGCGCATACTATTGTAAAATATTTTTTTTTATTCCTTTTTACAAGGAAGATTGACAATTTACTAATTTGTCAGTTACGAAGCCCTTAAATTAATTTGCTAATCATGTCACATTCGTCAAACCTTTTGATAAAATCTGTCATTTGCAGATAAATTTTTAAAAGGAGAAAAAAAACTCTATTTCATAATTAAAGTGACCGAAGTTTACACTCACAAACAACTGACTAACATCAAAATTGGTTGATGTGAGTGTAAATACTTTCATCTCTTAAACAAGTGTCCAAGTTTGATTTCTGACTCTTGCAAATGAAAAAGTCAAACTAGAAAGGGAATGAGAAGATCTTAAGTGTTGGTATGTGATACCAATAAGCGGATTATACTACCAGATGTATACAATTTTCTGTACATATTTTGAGCTTTTTAATAGAAAACTCGAGCTTTATTGGAAAGAATATGAGCTATATGGTAAAATTTATGAACTCCTTGACAAAATATTGAGAATTGAAAATTATTATCCCTTTACTATAAAAGGGATAGAATTTAAAGAGCTCTCATTGGTCGATGGAAATTAAGAAAAGAAAAAGATTTAATAAATGTGGGGTCCGCCATGTTCATTTACCTAATTAATTACTTCAATTTAATTTTCTCACTACAATCTATAATTACACATCGAATATGAAATCTTCCGAAATTCTAACTATTCAATTTCAACAGTAAAAATCAAATCTTTAATGATCATTGATAATAAGTTAACTAATTTTACATAAAGTAAAGGTATAAATTAAATATAATAATATGATTGAGACGCCTACACTTTACAGATATATTATATTCAAAGATTAAATAAATTGTTAATACTCCATTTAACATGCACTAATAAAAGGATTAAAGTGAGTGACAATGAGTATAAAACAGAAACAAAAAGTGAATATCAAATATAAAAATATATAAATTGGCAAAAAATAATACATTAAAATACTGGAAAATAACAAATTAAAATTGTTGAGAATTGGAAATCAACGAAATTATGTAACTCCGTCTTAAATGTACATAAAATAGATAAGATTTACTTCGTATATTATATGGTCGGAGTTTTTGGGGTAGTTAGAGAATCAGACTAATAATAATTTGGGTTCATTACGATGGTTATGAACTTAAAATTTAGACCTTAAATATAATTTTAAAATCTATATATATTTTTACCGGTTATTATCCCTCTTAAATTTAAAACAGGTGAGTATCACTCCCAATGGGTTATAGACTTATAACACAATTATTTTATTTTCGCCATGCATAATGCTTTTTTTTGTTTGATTCATGCTACATATGTATATTTGATCCGTCCTAAACTTAAACCGATAATGTCATCCTATATAAGAATTTGTATAATTTTATAATGTCAGCAGGTCCGTTGTTTTTACTTACGTCTAAGTTAAGCGTATAAATTCTTTTTATTTTCTTACATCGATATCTGCAATTCTAAAATTATATTTTTTATTAAATATATTCACCTTTTCATTTTTATTTTTTCGGTTTAATAAAATTAAACCCGTGCATTTTTTGCACGGGCGTATAACTAGTACAACTAAAACACAATACATATAAGTTGAACTATATTTTAATTTTAATATAAAAAACTAAAACATAACTCAAAATAGTTTAAAGCTCAATAAATATACACATACGCTTAATAAAATACAGCATGATTGTACGATGCTATTATACATCTGGATGTATAATCTTTTTGTGATGTGACACTCCTTGTCAACAAAGAAACAAAACAAACAATCCAACCATTATAATCACGAGGGAGGTTTCATGCCCCGATTCAAATCCAGCCAAATACGAATTTTTAAAAAGAAACGGGTGATTCATGCCTTAATCTTTGAATTTGCCACTTTACACGAAGAGTGAGTCTTGCTTCAAACCACAATTTTGGTCTGAAATAATAAGACGGAATTTTGTAACCATTTTACAGCCAAATGTAACCATTATTTACAAACAAGTTATCATAAGCGGTAACATTGACCATACTATCGTGGTTACATTTGGCTGTAAAATGGTTACAAAATCCCGTCTTATTATTTCAGACCAAAAGTGACGGTCGGAAACAAGAATTTGTGTTACACGAATTATCCAATTTTTTGATCCGAAAAATTAAAGAAACCATAACTCGTATTTACGAACTCTTAACGTGAAGAATTTATGAGGAATTGCTAACACTTCTGCCACCTCGATCATTTACTTATCTTTTCCGTTCTAAGACATTCAATAAATTATTTATTTTTTATTTTCTAAAATATTTTCCATAAATAATATAATCACGATTTCTCTACATTCAATTTGGTTCACTAATAATCGGCCCGGGACGGAGGGAGTAGTGAGTACATTTTACTCGAACACAAGTATAAAAACTACATAACTTTGTTGTTTAATCGATATTTATCTCTCTACAATCCTTCTCTTTCTCTCTTAAATTAGTGTGAAAAATCAAGAGATCTGACCCTTTTTTTGTGCTAAATCTCGGACAACCCTTCTCAGAAGGGAGTCTGATTTTAATTGCAAATTCAAAAGTTTTGTTTTTGATTTCAATTTCAGGTAATTTTCCACCTAATTTTGATTGATTATTATTTTTAATTTATGATTTTGATTAGTTTTAGTACATTTATTTGAAATTCTGAATTAATTTGTATTCTGAAATGTCATTGCTCAATTGGGTATTTTTCCGATCGGTTGATTGTTCCCAAATTGGGTTTTTAATTGAAGATTTGATTGTTTTCTGGGTTTTTTGAATTTTGTGCAATGTTATTAACCCCAATTGAATTGTTGGGATGATCACATATTCACATGCATGTTTTTTGATCGGTTTTTGATATTATTTGTGTAAACTTATGTGATTGAGTTATCTTTGATTCATGTTTCTGGATTAGTTGTAGAAAACCTCAATTAGTTGTTGCATGCATGCATGATTGTGTATCGAGTTTTGTTATTACTTCCTCTGTCGTAATCGTAATCATTTGTTTACCTTTGATTAAAATACGTGTCACAAAGAATAGAAATGTAAACAAATGATTGAGACAACGAACGAGGGAGTATTAGTTTGGATAGATGCCTTGTGTTGTGCGTTATTGTTTAGTTCACAAATCATGATTAGTTTTTGAGTACCTTAATTCAATGGCTGAGTGATCTGTATAGTTATGATCCAGATGATTTCGGATTTTCGGGGTTTCAGAATTTAATCTGTTAAGCATGTTTTTGGGGTCCAATTTTGCTCTTTAAGATCGGTGAACATTGATCAATTATGGTTGTGGTCGTGGTTGTGGTTGTTGATGTTGGATATATTGAAGAAAGCTATGTTACTCAGACTCGTTTAGAAGTATCTAACACGGGTGCGTGTCCAAGTGTCTGACTCGGCTAATTTTTGAGAAATATGCATATGTTGGTCTAAAATGAGGTGTCCAAGTGTCATATCCATGTCCGAGTGTCGAGCGTCGGACACGGGTATGTGAGGAAATTAGAAGAGTCCGAGTAACATAGGAAGAAAGTGATGGGATATTAGGATGTCAACATGCGGTACCAAAACCCGATACCACCCTCTTGCATTCACAATGTAGGTCCCACAAGTAGGATATACGATTATGCTCCTTCCGTCCCAATCATATGCTTACGTTTTTTGATTCTTTGAACGTAAACAAATGATTGGAGTGGAAGGAGTAGAGTTTAAAACATATGTGACAGGACGGCGTTGAGTTTTAAGTACCACTAGGTGGATATGTGAGACTAACTCATTTTCCTATTTTGAATTGATTGTGAACACTTTGGTTTACTGGCAGGGAATAATGGGTGTGGAAGTTGAAGGATCGGAGTTGCCAAAGGTGAATGGGGAAGCCAAGGTTGTTGTTCATGACATGGAAAACGGTATAGCGAATGAGTCTGAACCCATCACCTTTGGCTCCCAAGGCGCTGATGAGGAACAACCTAAAGAAGAGGCAAAGAATGTCTCAAATACCAATCTTCCTAAGGATGCCACTGATGAGTGGCCTGCTGAGCCCCAAGTCCATTCCTTTTGGATCGTCAAGTACCGGCCTTATGAGGATCCCAAGTTGAAATTGGAAATTGAACAGCTTGAAAAAGACATTCAAAAGAAGAGCGTACAAATTAATCTGATATATGATGAAATGAATACTAAAAAGGTTAGTTAAGAGCTCTTTTTATCATCTTAGTTCGATGCATTTTACTTGTTTGCGCTTGCATTTCTTGACACGGTAACAGTGGCATAGCCATAAATATTCCATTTTGGGGGATGAAATGTTCCTTTCCCTTTTCGGGTGTTACAGCGTAGTGTCTTTGCTTGATATGCTCTAGGGTGCCCTTGTGCACTCCTGCCTATCAATGGAGAGAAATATTGTTTATGATAGGATAAGATAGGATTTGTATGATCACTTAAGGCGCCTACCTTTTTATTATTAATATTTACCTTTTTTTTTTTTTTTTTTTCCTTTTCTCTTTCAAATGATATCGTCATTCTTGTGGGGGGTTTGAAGGACTTTTATAGTTGTGTTGCTTGCTTTCTTATTTCCAAGCAGATCTTTCACTTTTTCTTTTTCTCCAGGCGATGATCTTTGTAGTTTTGGGTTCTGCAATTGGAATGATTGTTTAGTTTCTTAATGAATAAAGTAGTATATATTTCTTGAGGGAGTTATCCCCTTTTGGGTATGTATATAATTCTTTTGCATCGGAATTACGATTCATAGTGTGGTTGGCTAATGTATGATGTACTTTAGACTTTCCATTACCCCTTCCATGGATAAGGCTATGGCTTGTTAAAATTTAGAAACTCAAGTGACCCAGTACTCCAGTAGCTTGTACACGTCAAGCCGAGTTTGTGATTCAAAGTGGTTGACTTGCTATCATTTTTATCAGGGGTACATGAGGCCTATTCTCGTTAGTAACTTGTGTTATTGTGAATTGTGCATCATTAGGAATTGACTTTGAGATGTTGCACTCTGGTGCTTGCAGGCAGAGAAAGAAGAATTGCATGTGATGTTGTCATCCTTAGGCGAGGAGAAATCACAATACCAGGAATTTATAGACCAGAAAAGGAAAGAAATGAAACCATTGCAAGAGGCTTTGGGTGACTTGCGTGGTCCTGGGCGGGAGAAAGGAGTTGCCATATGCTCTTCTGAAGAAGAGCTAAATGGAATTGTGAGCTTTATTCAAATATTTTTGAGAAGGTAAACACATAGAATATTTTGGTGGTGTTGAGTAAGTTTGGGTGTACGTTAATGCAGATACGAAGTTTGGAGTATCACATACAACATGAAAGTGTGCCTTTGAAGGAGGAGAAACAAATCTTAAGAGAAATTAAAGAATATGAAGCAACCAGGCCAAAAGTGATTGCTAATGCTGCTATGAGAGCAAAGGTTCAGGAGTCGATGGGGAAAAAGGAAACAATTCAGGATCAGGTCAAGGTATGACATGATGGACTATATTATTGTGTCCTGAAACCCGATATACTACAACATAGACCTAGAAAATGCATCATTCGGGTTGCTTATTTCGGTTGGGTTGAGTGATTTTGGGTTCTTGTGTGTTTCGAGTGTGTTACTATTGGGTCGTTTCGGGGTGCGTCAGTTTTAGGGGAAGCAAAGTTTGGGTCGAGGTGTCACAATATAGGTTCAGGTCGTATTCGGTTTATTCAGTAAGGATACAGGCCGAGTCAGTTTGCCAGTCTACTACTTCATGCATCCACGATCACTTTTTATAGTGTAATATTTGCTTCCAGTTACCATTAACAGTATTATTTTGTTTTGTTGCTGTAGCTTTTAGGTTCTGACTTGGATGGAGTAAGGAAGCAGAAGGCAGCAGTGCAAGCAAAAAGGGACCACCTGCATTCACAAATAAATGTTCGCAAAGATCAGATAGCTAAACTATATACTGATGTGCAAGTTGCCAAGGAAAAGAGGCAGGAAACGATTGATGCCGTGCAGGAATTGAGGAAAAAACGTGAAGCTGGGGTATATTCTCTTATCTTTGTTAATTCTCAGCTTAGGGTTTATTACTTTATTTATACATGTTTGTATGTTAGGTTGTTTTGTTAATGTTTTAGCTGGGGTATATGTACTCTTGTGGTCTTAGAAACGCCATATCTGCTCTTCTTTTGAAGCGTTTACATGCTCTTGAGATCTTCTGCGACTTGGTCGGCTTTAAGCAGTCATTTTGTTGGTTTTTGAGGTTGAAAACATGGTATAATTAGTTTCTACCTTGGAATTGTTGTGTTTCCACGGCCTCGTCTCGTTCTTTGTGCCATAAATGAGGCTTATAAGTTATATCACTTCAAATGCGATTAGGGTTAGTTGGTAACCTAGTAAACCTTGATGAAGTGGTCATGACACATGATGATAGTGTGAATATCGTTTCTTGGTCGTTGGTTTATGTTTTTGTCTTTCTATTGTCGTGTTTCTAGACTTTTGGATTACAACGAGGACTTGAACGAAAGTGAGAATGCAGTTAATTGGTGCACTTTTAATTGTTTTAGCTGTTAGGGATGTTTGTTTTCCATTTTCTAGACTTCCAGTCGTTGCTTCTTAGGCCCTGTTCTTTTCGGCTGAAACGAGCTGAATTGAATAAATTGAAGTAAAACTTAATTGAACTAAATTGAGTGAAACTGAGGTGAAGTGAATTTAGTTGAATTAAAAGTTACTTTTGTGAAGAGATTAATTGAAAATAATTGATTGAACGTAAATAAAACTTAACGGAATACAACCAAACAAAATTGAAAGGAGCTGAAATTAAGCCAGAAAGAACAGGGCCTAAGTATGCATCAGTCATCTGACCCTGCTGTTTTGAAATTCAGTCCCTTGATTATTATCAAAACCGAACCATTACAAGTAATGTAAAAGCTCTTGCTGCGAAGAAGGATGTAAAGGCTCTTGAGGAACTTGTCGAAACCGAGGTTTGCCTAAACTCATTCTCACTCTTGGCATAAAATGGTATGCCTCAATCAATCTAATATGATGAAAAAAATTCAAAATTTTTAGGTCGAAAAATTCATGTCTGAGTGGAACAGTACCAAGGCTTTTAGAAAAAAATACGAGACGAGGATTTTGTTGTCACTGGACATGCGCCAATTGAGTAGAGATGGACGGATGAGGAATTTCGATGAGAAGCCACTTGTGAAGCCGGAGACACCAATGGCTTCTGAACCAGTGGTTTCATCTAAAGTTACAAGTAAACCGCAAAAGGAAGTTTCAAAAACTACCCCAATGGAGGAGAATTTACCTGCTGAAACAGCTCAAACGGAAACTAGGAAAGGGAGCAAAGAGTCGAAGGTAATTTTAGACCGATCGTTAGAAGACGACATCTTTGTGGTAGAAAAGCCAAAGAAAAGCACGTCAAATGGCAGTGAAATTGATGCCGCGAAATTGAAGGAGATGAAGAAGGAAGAGGAAAAAGAAAAGCAAAGGCAAGCCGCGGAAAGAAAGAAGAAGCTTCAAGAGAAAGCTGCAGCTAAAGCAGCTCTTAGAGCTCAAAAAGAAGCCGAAAAGAAGCAGAAGGTATTTTCTGTTTGCTACTTTGCTGTCATGTTTTGTACTTCATACACCTCCTATAACACCGTAACTTGTTCTAATGGTAGCTCAAACATGAAATTTTTATATGGAATTTGAAACGAGACGATAAAATGGCTGATAATAATGTTCCGAATAAAACTTTAACTTGGTGTTAGTCCAGTGGTAGCTGGGTTAAACCTTGAAAGCTTGCAGAAATGCAGGAGTTGAGAGGTCCCAGGTTTGACTCCCATCTGGGGCGATGATCACTTGGCCACTGCAGCCCCCAAGGGGTGGCTTACATGGTCCATGTGGTGGTGCGGGAATGCATGGGCCCGGGGGATTCAACCCCCTCGTCATAAAAAAAAAAGTTTAACTTGGTCTACTGAGAGCCCATACATGCATGAATTGATCCAAAGACTATTACTTGATTAGTTAATCTCTTATAAAACGATTCTACATTAGTTTACCCTATAATGACTTGAGCCGAACCTGGCAAAAACCAGAACATTAGTTTTTAGTCGTGACTCATGAACATTCTGTTTTTAACTTATGCCGTATTATTGTGTAAACAGGGCCGGGAAAAGAAACTGAAGAAGAAAGAAGGGTCATTAGCACAGCCAGCCGATGAGGATCAGTCACCTGAAAAGGCAGACATCGATGAACCTGAAAAATCCAATGATGAAGAGGCTGTAGAAACCCTGGCCCCAACAAAATCCAAGGATCAGAAGGAGAATGCTCTCAGGAACCGTAAAACCATAAAAACTCGAGGTACGCTCCCCAAAGTCATACTCAAAAAGAAAAAGTCGGCTAATTACTGGCGTTGGGCGTCTATTAGCGCTGCTGCCATTGCAGTTTTACTGCTTGTCATCTTTGGCTACAACTATCTTCAGAATAACCATGTCACCGCCTAAGATCTGAAAAAACGGAGACTCATCTCCATATGTAACGCGTATTAGTTGTAGGGAAACTTTTTCTTTTATTTAAGTTCTTTAAACTCCAATGTAGGGAGAAACCATAAAATCCATAATGGAGTTATCTGTAGCTCAGGCAGTTCCACAGTTTTCTCACAGGAGAGACTAGATACACTTTGTATTTCAAGTTTTGATTTCTTGGTTTTGCATTACAAATTGTTTTTTTTCCGTATTTGAACTTCGAATCTTAGTTTTTTTTTATATATATTTTTTCAGAAATTTCGGTAATATCCTTGATTTTATGACCTTATTTGTCGGAAGGGCATTTTTTATTTTTTTTTATTTGTCGTTTTGAAATTGTTCTAGATTTACCAATTTCGTTTATCCTTCTTATGGAGATTTGTGGAGGAACGTTTCGATGGGATTAGGTTAGTTGCTAAAAACTTACTCTGCCTCAGTAGTGAGGCCGAGGCCGTGGGGGGTAACTGGGTAAGTTAGGAGATAGAACATGTTCGAGGAAGCTTTTTACCTATACGTAGAGTGGCAAATAATGACATGACACAAAAATACGACACGAACCCGACACGAAATTAGCGGGTTTGGGTTGAGGCTTAATGACCCATTTATGTAAGTGGGTCGACACGAACGCGACACGATATTTAATTGGGTCGGGGTTTTGTGACCCGTTTACATGTGACACGAACCCGAACCCAACACGACCCGATTTGTTTGCCAGGTCTAGCTATACGGACAGACCTTTGTCTATCTCTGCGTGCGGAAGAACAAGTCCGCTGCAAGGCGACCAATTCTTGTCGAAATATCATTCTTGTTGCAGTTTAGGTTTCAAATTTTACATTTTACTCAAGGAGGATAGAAAAATAAAATCTCTAATCATTCAATAAAAAATACCGTCAGAAAAAATAAATTATTACAGTGAATTGTTAAAGATAACACACATTACAATATTACATAATATAAGAAATAGAAAATCACTCATGCATGGAAAAAGAACATTAAAAATCGATAAATTCGAGCATTTCTTGCTGTCTTGCTGTTGCCTAGGCCTTGGGTGTGAGCCCAGCCCTGATATTATCCACAGCATAGGATTCAATGTTAAATGCTTGAGCCAACACATCATTAGGAACCGGTGGTTTAGCGGTAAATAATGAAGCCGCAAATTGTTGAGTTCCCGGCAACTGGCTGTTAAACCCGGCAATTACTGAAGCCGGGTAATATGGTGACGGGTTTTTCTGGAAATGAACCAAACCTCTTGGAAACACAAATACTTCTCCAGTATTAAGTGTTTTTGAAATAAGCACATTCTTTGTGGTTATGAAACCTACGTTCAATTGCCCGGTAAGGACAAAAATGATCTCGGTTGCCCGTGGGTGGATATGGGGTGGGTTAAGTCCTCCAGGACCGTAGTCGATCCTGGCCATGGATACACCGAGAGTGTTTAGGCCCGGGATCTTTTCGACGTTCACATTAGTGACAATTGAATTAAGGATTTTGTTGGCGATGGGCAATGGTTGAGTAATTCCGGCAAAAAAGAAGTCTTCAGCTGTTGCGAAAGTTGAGTTTTTGCAGACGAACCCGTTCACCAGTGTTGCTACAAGTTATTGAACAATATAATTGTGTTGGTAAATCGAAATTTTGGAAAATTACGGTAGTAAAAAGTAAAAAATAAAAAAAGAATAAATCTTCGGTACAGTAATATTTTTGAAATAATACATTGTAGTTTTGTATTTATACAAAACTGAAGTACTAATACGTATTCAGTAAAAAAATTATTTTACATAAAATTAAATTATAGACGCGAAATTATAAAATTCTCAATCCAATTAGCCTTTTGTAATTACACTAATATTGTGTGAAACGGATCTACTTACAAGAGAACATAAGTCATAAGGCATAACACATAAGAAAAATAATTCGAAAAATAAATTTCACGGAATTTCTGTTAGTCTACTTTGCACAATAATTACGTAAAGAAAATGAGAAATTACCAGAAGTTAGATCAGCAACACAAACGTCTTGAAGCATATCAGCATCATTAGCAAACACACAACTCGTGATAGCTAATAGTACAATCAATATCGCTCTTATTTCTGCCATTTTTTTCAACTCGATTAAAATCGATAATATGAGAAATAAGATATAATTTCGTATATAACGTTTGTGTATGTATTTGGGAAATCAACTCTTGTTAGCTTGTGAGTTTCGACTTATTTTTTTGCTTGTGATTTAAATCCTTATATAAAGGTTTTGAATTTTGTATTTATGTTATTAATATATCAACTAGTAATTAATTTAGTATATATATTATTAATAAGTTGACATTATCCATGCCTTATTTTTGTTCAACCTTTCAATTGCATAATTCTTGTGTAAAATATTATGAACACATTGATTGATTAGTTCAACCTTGAATTTTTAAATACAATTTAAGTTCGAATAAGGATGTGTGTACTTGGTCTAAAGCTAGATTATGGCTCATTTTATTATTAAGTATTTATTTATTGATTGATTGTTTGTAATCGATCGGAAGGTTTAATTAACTTAAATATTTTTATCTTACACTAGCTTGTATTAATTGATTGATTTGTTCAGTAGTACGCGTAATGTCAACTTGTGAAGTTGAAATAATATTAGCTTCTTTGATTTTTTTTTTTCACATCAGTTTATAATAATGTTTGTCTTTCGTTAAACAAATGCTCAGAAAATTAAAATAGGTAAATTAAATGTAAATTTAAGCGTGAAATAGAGTCGGACATCTGAGAGATTTATAAGAGAAGGTATATAGATATTATTTCCGTGTACAGTAAAAGTTTTAGATTAAGGAAAATAAAAGATCAATCACAATTTAACGAGTTGTGGATATGACAAAAACCCTAATTTTGCTTTTAATGTAATTATCTAAAAGTAAAATGACTAATGTATTATGTCTATCGATCACCTCTAAAATTTAGTCTAAATTATTTTTTGTTCTGCAATCATGAGAACTAAGTCCTGTTTGGTAAAACGAGCTGAAAAATTATCTGAAACCTGAAAAGTTGTCTAAAAACTGAAAAGGCAGGTGAAACCTGAAAAGTTAGCTGAAAATTATGAGCGGATAAGCAAACTGATTATATAAAAAACTGTTTGGCAAATTAACTGAAAGGTAGCTTATTTTGGTGAAATGTCACAAAAGGATATAATAATTATTTAATATATTATAGATTGATTGATTGAAAGGTAAAAATGTAATATAACCTAGAATCGGGCACCTGAAATCTAAAACGCTACTTATGTAACATTTTATTTCAGGTAGCTTATTTGACCAAATAAACTACTCGTACTTGTCAAACACTCCCAAAAAATAAGCTAACTGATTGTTTTGACAAAAATAGTTATAGGGACTAAAGTACACTGCTAGAGCCTTAGTCAATAGCTTGAATAACCAAGCCGTGTATTCAATAACAATTCCCCTATATATAAAACTGTTTTACAAGAAACTTAATTTCGAAAATTGAATGCCTTAATTAGGAGAGTTAACTAAGTCAATCTATGTTCTAAAATGGTCGACCATTTTTGTTGACTCGGTACAACGTACCATATAAGATAAGAGTATAAGACTACATCCTTATAACATTGTACAAAAATGTTTACAGAATTACATGCAAGCCATTAATGGTGCATTTTAGTTCAATTTAAATATTAAGACAAGATATTATTGCCACAAATAATGCCATTTCTGTGAATAATTCCTACATTTTGTTGAACATTATTCGAATATATCCATTGTTATTTTTTGAGATAAGTTTAGTTATGACTTAGGACTTTGGAGGTGGTCAGCATAAGCATGATTCATGCCAATTGCCACATATTCATTTGAGGTGACTAGGTCCGATTAGTTCGATTCGGGTTTGGGTCGTGCTGAGTTGGGTTTGGTTGGGTTGGGTTGTGGCTACCTTTTTAGTAGGACTCGGGTTGTTTACATGTCGGTTTAGCCGATTCAATTCTTAGCTCAGCCTAGGTTAGGTTTGAGTCATTGTCACCAGGTCATTTAGGTTTGTCGGGTCATTCGAGTCATTATTCAGTCCGATCATTTAAATTTGTCGGGTCAAGTCGGGTCATTCGAGTCATTATTCCGTCTGATCACTCAGATTTGTCAAGTCGGGTTGAGTCATTGTCAAATCGAATCATTTATTTTTATCAGGTTAGGTTGGGTTTGGATCGAGTTGGGTCATTTTCGGGTTGGGTACTTATCAAGTTAATCTGTTGGGCTAAGTTAATTAAGTCTCGGTCATCTTTTGCCTTCTTTGGCTCATCAATTTATTATCTAGTCGTTTTTCTAGGAATATTTTCCTAGTCCCAGTTTCAGCAATGGTTATTATCTTAGAAGTTATAGGTTAGTTAATTTTAATATTTTTTTATAAAAAGCGCTCATAATATCGCGGACTATCTTTTGTTTTTTATCACCTTGACTTTTTCTTCAATATCTACTTGTTGGGTTATATTTCGAGTCAGTGTTAGGTTATCTTTCAGATCAAGTCAGCTTTCGAGTTAATTATGGGTTATCCTTATCGTGTGGGTCAGATCGGGTCAATTCGGGTTACATGCCATCTTGGGTCGTGTTAGGTTTGATTTTGGACCTACCTTAATCGGGTTTTGTCGGGCTGCAAGTCATCATTAATCATGTCAGGGTCGGTGTTGCTTTGCAACATTTTCGCTTCAAGTCGAGTCAGGTCGTCCGGTCAGACTTGCCATCTCAATCATATTGTTACATGAATATTTTTCCACACACTAACTATAAATCCCGACATTACTACGGTCTATTCCACTGTTTTCCAATGAGTTTTTTTTTTTTGAGTTTAAAAGCCAAAGCTTACTTCATGAAAGATAAATCATACTCCCTCCATTCATTTTCACTTGGTACATTTGCTTTATGCACGGGTTTTTACGCATTTTTAAAATATTAATAAAAGTACAACAAATAGGTGTAAAGTGTAGTATTGTATTGAAAAAGTGGGCCTTAATAGTATTTTTATAGTATTATAGTATTAAAAGTACAACCAAATAAGGAAAGGTGCAAAGTGGATTCGAATGGACCGAAATGGAATAAGTGCAAAGTGGATATGAATGGAGGTAGTAGAAAACAGCAACGTTCGCAGTTGTCGGTAAAGAGCCAAACCACTCCTCTCTACCCGACACCGTACAAACATAATGAGCTAACGCGTGAGGAATAGTATTGTTCAACTCGTACATGTAGAGTAATTGGTGTTTTTATATTACAAGTTTACCACCTATTGCTTGATGAAAACTAGCTATGTTTTTTCGTATACTATGCTCCATAACATTTTTTTTTAAAACTTTTATCAGTAACTTTTGTTGGAAAACGGTCTTACATGTAAAATGGTTAACAGTTCCATCATATAAAAAGAAAACTCATTTATTAGTAATGTATTAATAATATTAAATGAGACCGTCTTATTTTATAATTTGTCAACTTTTATTATTAGTAACCACTAAGCCTAACCTTTACCGTGGTAAGTTACCTGCTGACATAACTATTGATTTGGCTTTCTTTAATTTGAAAATTTCCATTTTACAGATAAAAAAAAGTCTTTTATAATGGAATCATAAATACCCAAAACAAATAAAATAATAAAATTCAATGAATAATTAGAAATTGCACACATTACATTTTACATAAATCACTCGTACATGGAAAATTTAAATCAATTAAAAATCAATAAATTGAAAGCATTTTTTGTTATGTTGTAAACAATGTGTTACTAAGAGCAAAGACTAGGCCTTGGGTGTGAGACCAGCCCTGATTTTATCCACAACATTTGATTCAATGTTAAATGCTTGAGCCAACACTTCATTTGGAACCGCCGGTTTAGCCGTAAATAATGAAGCCGCGAATTGTTGAGTTCCCGGCAACTGGCTGTTAAACCCGGCAATTACTGCGGCCGGGTGATATTTTGACGGGTTTTTCTGGAAATGAACCAAACCTCTTGGAAACACAAATACTTCTCCAGCCTTTAGTGTTTTTGAAATAAGCACGTTCTTTGTAGTTACGAAACCTACATTCAATTCCCCGGTAAGGACAAAAATGATCTCGGTTGCCCGTGGGTGAATATGAGGTGGGTTAAGTCCTCCAGGACCGTAGTCGATCCTGGCCATGGATACACCGAGAGTGTTTAGGCCCGGGATCTTCTCGACGTTCACATTTGTGACAATTGAATTAAGGATTTTGTTGGTGATGGGCAATGGTTGTCCAATTCCCGCAAAAAAGAAGTCTTCAGCTGATGCTAAGGTCGCGTTTTTGCATACGAATCCATTCACTAATGTTGCTGCACAAGTTATTCAACAATGTCATTGTTAGACAACACTACATAAAGTACGGAATAGGTTAATATCGAGATTCGGTACCACCCAATAATATGTTATCTGGTTCGTCATACATGAAACAATTTTTCTTAAAATTCTAACAAAGAAAACGAGAAATTAAATTACCAGAGGTAAGATCAGCAACACAAACATCTTGAAGCATATCAGCATCATTAGCAAACACACAACTTGTGATTGTTAATAGTACCATCAATATCGCCCTTATTTCTGCCATTTTTTTCAACTCGATTGAGATCGATAATATGAGAAATAATATCTGTTTGTGTAGGTATTTAGGAAATCAACTGTGACTTATATTTTTGCTTGTGATTTAAGTCCTTATATAATGGTTTTGAATTATGCATTTTGTTATTAAATATATCAACTAGTAGACATTATAAGTTGACATTATCCTTGTCTTCAACAATTACCTTGTGTAAAATATTATGAACACATTGATTGATTAGTTCAACCTTGAATTTTTTAATACAATTTGACTATTTGAGTTGTAAGGATATGTGTATGTAATTGGTATAAAGTTAGATTATGCCTTATTTTTATTATTAATATTTATTGATTTGTTTGTTCGTAATCGAAAACTTTAACTCTATTGATTGATTAGTTCAATACTACGCGTAATGTGACTACGTGGCGTTGAAATAATATACGGTAGAAAGAAGTGTTTCCGACCTTCTCCTGCTAAGTCCTAATTTTAGCTTATTCAATATTTTTCTTTTATATTAGATCATAAAATATTTGTTTTTCTTCGACAATGTCAAAAAAAAGGGTAAAATATGCAAAAAAAAAGGTATGTAAATAGTTTTCGTCATACCGTATAATAAGTTTTAGAGTAAAGAATATAAGAGACCGATCAAACTCTTAACGAGTTAACATATGCCAAGACTTAAAATTTACATTTTTTTTTCGTATTATGGGGCTCAACATTTTAGGCGTTGTTTGTTAAACAACATATTGCAAAAGAAATTAGCATATTTGAGGCAACTAGTATATTTGACCAATTAATATGCTATTTGGACTGTTTGGAAAACAATGAAATAGTAGATTGACGTTCAATATGCTATTTTAGAATATGCTACTCCCACCAGCATATTCAAAGAGTAGATTATGAAAAATAAAAAATTACCTTTTTACCCTTCAAAAAATATTAAACCTAATTTTGTTCCATAGTTCATCTTTTTCTCTTATCTCTACAAAAGGTACTTTTTTCTCTAAATTATTTTTTCCAATTTTTCTAAAAAGTATTAAGTAACATACTTCATTGATGAACACCCAGATTTTATACCTCCATATTTATTACAAGATGTGGTTAATCATTTCTCGCAAACTGTAGCCGAGTGTTCAAGAACTAAAGAAATGTCAACTGTCCACGATAATATTATTTCTAGTTTGGTGGCTAGTAGAAGAAATCGACATTAGTCATTAAACTTGTTTGTGTTATTTATTTTGATAAATATTAGTCAATAAATTATCTATGTCTTTTTTTGTCATTTAAATTTAATTCTGCTAATTACAAAACACCTCTGACAAATTCTGTTAATTGAATACTAGTGTAACACCCGTGAAAAATCACGGGGTTGTGTACAATTATTTTTAAAGACGACGGATGTATATTCATTTCAATATATAGCAATTTCTGTTTATTCGAACGAATTATATTTTAACGGGATGTTTGCATATAAGATATATTCGGTCAAAAGTTGAATTTCCTGGTGCACTAATTTTCGAAAAGCTATTAGTAATGATGATAATATTTTGATTACTTATGATAACATTAATGAATAAGGTATATAAGAAAAAACAATAGACGACTAAAAAAAATTAAATAACTAATAATGAGTAGTTTGGAAAGTTATTGTCTTTTGATGAATTGCTTACGGAACATAATTTGACGGACAAATACGATGAACAAAATAACTAATCAGGTAGAAATATAAATTAAATGGGTGTATGTATTAATATTGTTGAGATAGGTACGTATTTTGTGGTAGCTTAAACTCTCTATTTAAAATTCGGAGATAATTCTTCTCACTTGGAACGGAATAGGAGGTAAATATGTATTAATATTTTAATATTAATATTTAATATGGAATTAACGATTCATGCGTGTAATTATATTTCCCGAATTAGATTATGGAAGTTACAATTCAGCCGTTTAATTATATTTTAATAATTAGCTTATGGAATTTACGATTCAGCCGTGTAATTAGATTATGGAATAGCGTATTATATAATATAATATGTATTAATATTTTAATATTAATATTTAATATGGAATTTTTTACCCGACCATAATATTTATGATCTCCCGAATTTCCTATCGTGTGACTATAAATTTCGGCTAAATAGTATATGATTTGGTTTCTTATTTATGGGATTATGGAAAGATTTAGATAATTTAGTTATGGAATCTTTCTTAATTATGGATTCTCGAGATTACTGCATATATCTGTGAAGACTGTGATTGTACCTAAATTAGAATTCCATAGCTAACAAAATACTTACGAATGGTTCAGAAAGTTGTTGTGTTTTGGCAAGATTTAAGTTGACCGAGAATATGTATAAGATAAAAATATTCTCAATTAAATATTTACGTCTATTATTTTTTATGATTTAACTTGACCGAGATTCTGGCCTTACTCACTTAATTTCGACGACTTCCTAAATGGGTCTACATGATTATTAATTAATTTGGTATATTAATTGGTATTAGATGATTTCTACGCCATTCAGCCGTGTAATTGGTCTTCTAAATAACAGAATATTTAGATAATTATATTTAGATAATCATATAATCGGGTATTTCGACTACTTACTAAATCATAGAATATTTAGATAATTATAAAATAGAATATTCCATAACACGTTTTTTTATGGATTTATGGAATATTTTGTTTCTTAATTATATAATTGCAAAATTGTTACAATCTTTTACTATCAATCATCAATATTCAATATTCAATATTAGTCAATAGTAGCAACTAAAATCTGCTAATATCTGTGTAGAATAGAATATATAGAATAGAATATTAGTTGATTTTGGTTTGACGTTTTTTATGGCATAGAATAAGGAGATTAATATTTTAATATTTAATTATTAAATAATTATTAAATTATTATGATGTGGCATAAATGGGTAATGCTGATTGGTCTACCAAACTGAAATTTCTGAGGGTGAATGTGAGAGCCAGAAACACTAAACGCTGAAATCTTACTGCGCCACGTCAGCTGAAAAACATTCTTCTTTTATAGTAATAATGATAATGATGATGTTAGTCAAATATGTCAACAAATTCTGTTAATTACAATCTCTTTTACAATCTGGTTCTGCCAATATTAATTCGTTGTTTATCAAACAGGGCCTTAATGTAACTATTCGGAAGGATAATGACTAATGTATATCAATCACCTTCGTTACCTTCTTTAATCCTAATTAAAATTTAATTAGTCTAAATTATTTTCTTCTTCCACAATCATAAGAATTAGTCAACTTAATAACCAAGCCGCCTTATATCTTAAGGCTCTGTTTGGTAAAACGACCTGAAAAGTTACCTGAAACCTGAAAAGGTACCTGGAAACTGAAAAGGTAGCTGAAACCTGAAAAGGTAGCTGAAAATTATGAGCTGATAAGCTGACTGATTATATAAAAAACTGTTTGGCAAACTAACTAAAAAGGTAGCTTATTTTGGTGAAATGACATAAAAGGATATAATATTTTTTTACTATATTATAGATTGAAGGGTAAAAAGGTAATCTAACATAGAATCGGGTACCTGAAATTTAAAATGTTACCCTATGTAGCATTTCATTTCAGGTAGCTTATTTGACCAAATAAGCTACTTACCAAACACTCCCAAATAAATAAGCTACCTGATTCTTTTGGCGAAAAAGTTATTTCAGGCGAATCAGGTACCTGAAGTGCGCTGCCAAACGGAGCCTAACACTAATTCTCCAAAGAGATAGTTTCTATTTCTTAATTATTCTTAACTTTTTTGTATATAGAGCTTTTATATTTTAACTAGTTTTATACCCGTACAATAAATGTACGGTTCTGTTTTTAAATATTGGTTACTCATAAATATGTGACTAATTAATAAAAATATAATTCAAAATACAAATTAAGTACATAATATATAAATTATTATAAATCATGAATTACTAAAATAAACCATGTTTTTTGCTATAAAATCCGACCTATTTCATTACTAAGGTAAAAGGCAAATTTTATTTGTTATGGTTTCAAAATTAACTGATTTTTTATTAGAAATATTGATCCCGTACTTTTTATTACCTACTTGTGTGTTCTTTATAACTTTCAATTATTTGATAATTATCAATATCGTCTCAATCTCTTAGGAGTAAATCCACATGAACAAGATTAATTTGCAGTTTTTTTAGCATCAGATTATCAGTTTATTTCCTGTATTTTATTAGTATTAGTATTATAATTAGTATTATTATAGTATTATTACTAATCATTAATATGCAGCCTGATTAATAAACGTAATATCTCCCTTGAATAATTTTTAGTTGACTTTGAATTATTTAGGTTGGAATTCCCGTTTTGTTTATTTTTTGTGCTGATTTTCAGTTTTTTTCTGATATATAGAATTTTTATTACGACATTGGCGAAAACGTAATAATTTGGATATAGATTGGACCGTTGTATATCGTATTTTACTGTATTTTATTTTGTTTGGTATCTTAATTTATATTCGATTTGATTGAAAAATTGGAGAATATTATGTAATTTAATTTTTGGACTGTAATTATTTTGCGTGTTTGTAATTGTTTTTTTTCGGATTTGATTTTTGGACCGTTCTATATCGTGTTTTATTGAAACGTTGTATACTGTTATTTATATTTTTGATGAACAATAATTTGATCGTATCGTATTTTATTATGACAATGACGAAATGTAATACTGCAATCGATTACGTAATTAGGAATAAGAATTCTGAATTTAGGAGAGAGGAAAACTAAATTAAACTAAAAGTTAGTGGGTAGTTTATTTTTCTTATTTCAATGAACCAATCAGAATGGGTTAAATTCTACTCATTTTATAGGGATAGATGTGTTTATTTATAGAATTTAAATTATCGGCTTATTAATTCTATATTACACTTTTTTATTTAAATACGAAAGAAAGTGAAAACGTATTAAGAGGATTGAGTGTATAAAATATGTATTTTAATGATTTTTGTTTACCACAAAACTGAGTAATTTTCGCTAATAATTCTGATGAAGTTTTTGTTAGTAATTTATAATATTTAGATTTATACAGTTTTGTTTTATTTTAGTTACAAATGTAATTTAAAGTATATAAAATAATTAGTGATTAAAAATAATAAATTTTCAAAATAGTCTTCGGTTTGCTTTAGGTATTTAGGAGATATACTTTATAATTAGTCTTACCAAACTCAAAATATGAAATTGTCTTACAAAGAACTCCTATTTCAACGGGGTAAAATAGGGTGAGAATCCGTCAAAGATCGAACCGACTGAACCGGACCAAAGACCGAAATTAAAAATTTGGTGGGGCAAAGACCGGACCTAAAGCTTTCGGTCTTGGACCAAACCAAACCGAAAATATATGTCTGGTCCGGTCTTGGACTGAAATGGACCTAAACTATTTTTTTTTCACTATTTCGTATACGATAATTATATTTTAAATTCTAAATAAAAAACATTTAAATAATTTGACGACACTTTTTATGAAAATCATTGAAAATACGAATTAATAATGTCTTTTGAAGATAAAATGTTAATTTAATTCAAAATTTTTTTTTGATTAGTCTTAAAAATATGAACTCTGTCATTCGGTCCAGACCTAAATTAACCAGTCTTGAACCGGACCGGACCGAAGACCAAAACGTGACGAGTATCGGACGAAAATAATTCGAACCGGATTTGATCCAGACCAAATGGTCCGATTCGATCCATTTTTCCAGTTCGGACCTAAATTGACTCATCCTAAGGTAAATTTCTTAATTATTAGGAGTGTTAACTAAGTCAATCTATATTCTAAAAATGGTCGACTTTTTTCATTGACTTGATCATTTGTGTCTAGTACTTTTGTTGTACTTGTACTTCTTTAGTACTAATACGTCGCTACGTGCAAGCCAATAATGATGGATTTTAATTTAGTTTAAATATTCAGATAACACATTATTGCCACAAATAATGCCACTTCTTGAAATATTCCTACATTTTGTGGAACATTATTGGTATGTAAACATAATACATCTAGTAAAGTCATTTTTGCCATCTATGGACGCACCTTAAATTATTTGTTTTTCCGTACTTATTTATTCGAGATAAGTTTAGTTACGAGTTTCTACTTATAAATTATGATAAGGTAGTCGACACTCGACATAGCATAATAACATGATCCATGTCACATTTATCAGTTGCATGTGGTGGTTTGATTTAAATACCTGAAAGGATTATTTATCTTCTCAAAATAATAGCATTTTTTTAGTAAGGTTAAATAAAATTTTAGAAATTTTTTTGGTGTTATATTTTACCTGTTGGCTGGTGGCAATCGACCAGGTCGTTTGTGTTGGGATAAGATCGGGTCAGGTTCAGTTATGTTTATGCATGTATGGATCATCCTAGTCAGGTTCAAATCGAGAAGTGTTGAGTTATGACTACACCCGGATTGTGTCCGGGTCGCTTAGAGATCAGGTTAGGGGTGTCAAATCTTAGTCAGGGTCATCAAGTCGGGTCATTGCCATATTGGATCATTTATATTTTTTGGGTTAGGTCAAGTTGAGTTTGGGACGAGTCGGTTATTATCAGGCTCATTTTTACATTTCAGGTCCGTTCATATGTTCAAAAACAAATAAAAATTATGGTAATAAACTCAAAAAAAAATTTCGTAAACTCAAAAAAATATTCATATGCTCAAAAAAATATTCATAAGCTCAAAAAAAATATTCATATGCTCAAAAAAATATATACATATAATCAAAAATAAAGAAAAGTGTGAGGTAATACCTTCAATGTATGTTCCTATTTCTCTAAAATGTAGGTGGTAAGTTGTGATAAACAAGCCTACAAGGTGGTAAGTTGTATAATACTTTAAATATACGGTGGTTGGTAATTGGTAAGTCGTAATTTTCACCAAGGCTTGATAAAAACTTTTTAAAATAACCAAGATGTCTTATTTCAACATTTTCAATTTTTAGTTTATGCACTTTCTATTGATTTGGCGATACTTTGTCAAACTATTACCGTAAATTTTGTTTGCTCATTCTTAAATATTTTTTTTATTAAATTGAACTGTTAGAAAACTCGAATTCTATTGTTTTAGGTATTTTATGAACAATTTACAAAGTTCACGGGATACCAATGATATTTTTAAAAAGTTAAGGAGGTCACCTAAAAAACAAAAAAAAACACAAGGGGTACCATGTAAAAAATCCCTTAAATAAATTTTCAGAATTTTTTTTTCCGATATCTTACTTAGAGGTGGCAAATGGACGGTTCAATTAAGCTTCGGGTCGGGTTGGATCATGGCTAAGTCTGAGTCTGGTTTTTGTTAATATCGGACTGTGTTGGGGCTATATTTCTATTTTCTAGTCAATGTTTGGTTATCTTCCAGATCAAGTCAACTTTCGGGTCAATTGTGGGTTATCTTTCGGGCCGAATCGAGTCGACACAAGTACTTGGTCGATTCGGGTGACATACACCTGGCATAATTTCCCCGACCCTAGTAACCAGACCCGACACCCGAACTTGACACGACACCTGAATTGACGCAATTCAGTATTACCCGACCCAGATGTTTACTTTTGAAAACGTATTATTAGCCACAAATAACTTGATATAATAATAGCTAAACCGAAAATGAGCCGAACCCAAAAAATCCGTCTCAACCCGATGAACAATTAAAAATTGGATCCAGTAAATAAATAAAAAGTACACTTACATATAAGATATATAAAATCACTCGTACATTGAAATTGTAATTAAAAGAACTTCAAAACTCAATAAATTCAAAGCAATTCTTGTTATGTTGTCAGCCTAGGCCTTGGGCGTGAGACCAGCCCTGATTTTATCCACAACATTTGATTCAATGTTAAATGCTTGAGCCAACACTTCATTTGGAACCGTCGGTTTAGCCGTAAATAATGAAGCCGCGAATTGTTGAGTTCCCGGCAACTGGCTGTTAAACCCGGCAATTACCGAGGCCGGGTGTTTCTTTGACGGGTTTTTCTGAAAATGAACCAAACCTCTTGGAAACACAAATACTTCTCCAGCGTTGAGTGTTTTTGAAATAAGCAAGTTCTTTGTGGTAATGAAACCTACATTTAATTTCCCGGTAAGGACAAAAATGATCTCGGTTGCCCGTGGGTGGATATGAGGTGGGTTAAGTCCTCCAGGACCGTAGTCGATCCTAGCCATGGATACACCGAGAGTGTTTAGGCCTGGGATTTTCTCGACGTTCACGTTTGTGACAATTGAATTAAGGATTTTGTTGGTGATGGGCAATGGTTGTCCAATTCCGGCAAAAAAGAAGTCTTCAGCTGATGTTAAGGTTGCGTTTTTGCAAACGAATCCATTCACTAATGTTGCTGCACAAGTTATTCAACAATATCATTGTTAGACAACACTACATAAAATACAGAACATGTTATTGATATTAAGAATCTTATCTATATAAATTCTGAAACATTTATTAATTATTAGGCTGTGGTTGCGCCACATCATTTATCCAATTTTTTTTTTTTTAATTCACTCAGGTGGGTCCCGCATAATACTTTATGATTTCTCTGCACAATAACTGCCTAATATTTTACGTATTCCAAATAAATTCCTAAAATTGTTGATTACGAAACATTACGAACATTTTTAAATAAATCAATTAATTAGAAATACACATTGTGATAATTAGACCACAATTTATTTAGATGATTAGAATATTATGATTAATAACAATTTACAACAATAAAAAATCGAACATACAAAATTTTAAACAAGATTAAAATAACGTAATATTAATATACAATCAGGAAAAAGAAATTATAAACTCCTCCACGCAAATTATAATCTGATTATGAGTTAGCGTAATAAAAATTATAAACTACTTCACGCAAATTATAATCTGATTATGAGTTAATGGCGTAATCACATGATCGAAATTTCAAGTACAATTTTCATGACAGTACTAAATTAAGATAGCAATAAGAATAAATTTAAATAACAATAACTTAAAAAAAAAAATACTTACAATGTCAATGATATTACAAAAATCTTAATCAATTATAGCATATAGCCTAAAATTTCATCATCAAAAATATATTCGGATTATTAACAGAACTATTTAAAATAACAATATTATTAAAACGACCCCGTGCATTTTTGCACGGGGTTAAAACTAGTATTAATAATAGTTGAGCCTCAACCATAACCTTATATTAAGAATATTAATAATAGTTGAGCCTCAACCATAACCTTAACGTTTTGGTTGAGATGGTTCATCTATCATGGTATCAGAGCCAGTGTAACCGAAGGTCACGGGTTCGAATCCTGGCGACCTCAAAACCCCTCGAAAACTCACGAAGTGGAAACCAGCACACGGTATGGGGAGCCTGTGCAAACTAACCACTCGAGTGAGGGAGCGTATTAAAAATATTAATAATAGTTGAGATGGTTCATCTATCAAATGATACTGAAATTTGGTACCACCTAGTAACAACTAACACGTTATCTTATTCATCATACTGATATTAAGAATATTAATAATAGTTGAGATGGTTCATCTATCAAATGATACTGAAATTTGGTACCACCTAGTAACACGTTATCTTGTTCATCATACTGATACATGCAATGAGACAATTGTTATTATAATTTATAATTATAACAAAGAAAATGAGAAATTACCAGAGGTAAGATCAGCAACACAAATGTCTTGAAGCATATCAGCATCATTAGCAAATACACCAATCGTGATAGCTAATAGTACCATCAATATCGCCCTTATTTCTGCCATTTTTTTCAACTTGATTAAGATCGATAATATGTATATATTTCTTATATAACGTTTGTGTATGTATTTAGGAAGTCAACACTTATTAACTTGTGAATTATTCTTTTGCTTGTGATTTAAATCCTTATATAATGGTTTTGAATTATACTTTTATGTTACTAAATCATCAAGTAGACGAGTAGTAGGAACAATAGTTTGTCATTACATACAATAACCTTGTCTACTTCTTCAACCTTTCTAGTGAATATATAACTCTTGTATTAAAATATTCGTAGTTATTGTATAAGACGGTTTTATACTGTTTATTATTATAAAAAGATGATCTATTATTTATTAGCAATAAATAAACAGTTTTTTTTACAGAAGTGTACCGTCTCACAGTGTAATACCGTTTTATGCAATAATTTGTGTTAAAATATTATGAACTATAAGTCGTCATTATATCCTAGTAGGTACTATAAGTTGTCATTATATCCTTGTCTTCTTCAACGTTTGAAGTGAATAACTCTTGTATTAAAATTTCCATAATTATTATATAAGACGGTTTTGCACTGTCATTATGCGTAAAGATAGTTCATTTATTAGCAATAAATTAATAATTTCGTTTTACCAAAGTAGATTGTCTCACGGTTTTCTCACTATATATGTAATACCATTTTATACTATAATTCGTGCTAAAATATTTTGAAGTTATTGATTGATTAATTCAACCTTGAATTTTTAAATACAAATTTAATTGAAAGGATAGTTGTACTTGGTCTAATGTTAGATCATAATTCATATAGTTAATTTTGTAAATTTATTGATAGTTTGAAAAACAAGAGCCAAACTTTAACTTACATATTTCTTCTTTTATTAAATTTTATACTTATAAATGTTTTAATTTACGGTGGCGGTCGATATGCACCATCAACCCTAAACAAATGTCTGTTTGATTAACTACACAATTGGGTTTTAGATTTAACAGTTATAAATGAGAATTTGTGCGCTTTTGAAGCCATTTAGCATTTCAGCCTATGTTGATGGATTTATTCAAATTGTAAATGCATATGATTACCTTGTGAAATTTGGTTATATACAATCACATGTAATATGAAGTATTTTTTGAAGTTTAAGAAAACATTACAATTTTTTGTATAAAGGGAAAAAAAAGATTTAATCTTAATTATTTTATCTTCAACTCTATAAACTTGAGAATAAGTCTAATGGAATAATTAACTAATTTATTTTTCGGAAAGAAACATACATCAGATTTATTATTTCAAACTTTATTTGTATTTGAGTATGTGTGTAATTTTTTCGAGCTTATTACTTTTATTTTGTGGAAAGGAAACATACATTAGTATATTCTGAAAAATGAGCATGTTACCTATTTACATAGATACAACAATTGTTAACATAAACTTGCTAATTACCAAACACTTGGGGTCATATTTGGTAAACAACGGATTAATTTCAGCATAAACAAATTGCTACGACGGATTATAAATAATAGATTTTAACAAAGGATTTGACTAGCATATGATGATAATTATAGCATAATTAATTTGAGTGCTTCATAAGAAGCAAACTACAATTAGTAGATTGTTAGTTTTCTTTGTAAAATGTAATAAAATTTTCTACTTTAGAATATGTTAACCAATATGCTGCTGTAAGCAACATATTGAACCTGAATATGTTTATTACCCGACACTAAAATTAGCATATTGACTAGCCAAACACGTTAAAACTCTTGGATATCCTAAAAATTGGTCAATATGTCGTTTATCAAAAACCCTTATACTAAATCTGCAATTGAAAATTAATATACTAAATAAAATGATAAAATTTAATGAATAATTAGAAATTGCACACATTACATTTTGCATAAAGTATATAAATTCACTCGTACATGGACTTAAAATCAATAAATTCAAAGCATTTGTTTGTTATGTTGTTAGCACATTGTTCCCAAACAATGTGTTAAGAGCAAAGCCTAGGCCTTGGGTGTGAGACCAGCCCTGATTTTATCCACAACATTTGATTCAATGTTAAATGCTTGAGCCAACACTTCATTAGGAACCGGTGGTTTAGCCGTAAATAATGAAGCCGCGAATTGTTGAGTTCCCGGCAACTGGCTGTTAAACCCGGCAATTACTGCGGCTGGGTGATATTTTGATGGGTTTTTCTGGAAATGAACCAGACCTCTTGGAAACACGAATACTTCTCCAGCCTTAAGTGTTTTTGAAATAAGCACGTTCTTTGTAGTTACGAAACCTACATTTAGTTCCCCGGTAAGGACAAAAATGATCTCGGTTGCCCGTGGGTGAATGTGAGGTGGGTTAAGTCCTCCAGGACCGTAGTCGATCCTGGCCATGGATACACCGAGAGTGTTTAGTCCCGGGATCTTCTCGACGTTCACATTTGTGACAATTGAATTAAGGATTTTGTTGGTGATGGGCAATGGTTGTCCAATTCCCGCAAAAAAGAAGTCTTCAGCTGATGCTAAGGTTGCGTTTTTGCAAACAAATCCATTCACCAATGTTGCTGCACAAGTTATTCAACAATATCATTGTTAGACAACTCTACATAAAATACAGAACAGGTTGATGATACTGAGATTCGGTACCACCCAGTAACATGTTATCTTGTTCGTCATACACATATAAGACAATTTTTCTTATAATTCTAACAAAGAAAACGAGAAATTAAATTACCAGAGGTAAGATCAGCAACACAAACGTCTTGAAGCATATCGGCATCATTGGCAAACACACAACTTGTGATCGCTAATAGTACCATCAATATCGCCCTTATTTCTGCCATTTTTTCAACTCGATTAAGATCGATAATATGAGAAATAATATATATTTCGAATACAACGTTTGTGTTTGTATTTAGGAAATCAACTCTTAGCTTGTGACTTATTTTTTTGCTTGTGATTTAAATCCTTATATAATGGTTTTGAATTATACTTTTATGTTATTATATTATCAAGTAGACGAGTAGTAGGAACTATAGTTTGTCATTACATCCTTGTCTTCTTCAACCTTTCAAGTGAATATATAACTCTTGTATCTTGTATTAAAATATTTGTAGTTATTGTATAAGACGGTTTTACACTGTTTATTATTGTAATAAGATGATTCATTTATTAGCAATAAATGAACAGTTTTTTTTTCATAAAAGTGGACCGTCTCATGGTATAATACCGTTTTATACAATAATTTGTGTTAAAATATTATGAACTTCTTGATTGACTAGTTCAACCTTGAATTTTTAAATACAAATTTAATTGGAAGGATAGTTTTACCTAGTCTAATGTTGGATCATAATTTATTTTGTTTATTTTAATTTTTCCAGTCAAAACTCAAAATTAACTAAGCTTATATTAGATGTAGTATTTTAAAGTTTTATTGATATTTTAAGCTTAATATATTTAAGTAAATAGAATTGGAAACTTTATTAAAACTCATGATTTTTAAAACAAAGTTCGGAATTTTTATTATAATGTTCAGAAACTATACACTATTATATATTTACATTGAGTGTATAATCTCTTTATTGCTATTTTGTTTCAATAATCTATAAATCACCATAATTAGGTTTTTTTAATAACTAATATATATAATACAGTCCCGATTATTTCTATACATTTACTTTTAACATTTTATAGAATATATAAAGGAAAAAACGTAACTTGTAAATTATATATAATTGAGACACTTTAAAGCATAAAAATGTATTAGAATTAATTCAAATAGAGCCAGAAATAATAAGACGGAGTACCAAGTAGTCGAAGTTAACTCATGCATGTTCTAATTAAAATGATAGATCTTTTTAGGTCTTGTAGAATAACGATTAGCGAATAAACTATAAACTATATCTTGTTGGGCATATTCTTATTTTAGACAGTCTGTTTTCCGTTTGACATAAGACGAACTAATTGTAGTCATTTTACAATAAAATATTACTATTTTTTGATAAAATGTTCCATTATTTTCGGGGTAAAGAGTGACGAATTTGTGATATAACATTTTGTTTTAAATAGTTACATTTTATTAAAAAGATGGTGACCATTTGATTCGTCTTATTTTAATTGGTCTGAAGAATTTAGATTGGACGACTTCCATGCATAGTTGCATCACTTGCATGCAACATGCCACCCAATAATAATGGAGCATTTTAGTATACTTTAAATATTCAGACAACACGAATTTTTATTTTAGATGAAAAGGTTATAATGGATTAAATAACATAAATAATACATAAAGCAAAATATTTTTAGATCGGATATACGAAGTATCTGTTTTAAAAGGGACAAATCGTCGGCCAAAAGGCCAGAATGCCATGAAATATTCGTAATTTTAGGGAACATTATTCGTATATATCCATTTTGTCCTTTGGTGATTGGTTAACTTAAGCATGATTCATGCATGCCTCATCATAAGTCATATCTATTTGAGAGTTTATAACTTATTTTATTGATTATTTTATAATTATTTTATTATATAATTTATCATATGACTTAGGTTTTAAATTGTTGGGAGTCGTATTTTTAAATGTTTTGTTATGAAGTCAACATTTTTTTGGGGTACAATGAAAGTGATCGAATATCAAACATTGTAATTATTTGACTGCCTTTTGTGCATATTTAAGAAATTCTTGCTTCAACCGACTAAAATGATGGTAACATTTTATCAAAAAATTATAATATTTTATTGTAAAAATGACTACAATTACTCCGTCTTATTTCAGACGGGAAAACAGCCCGTCTGAAATAAGAATTTGCCTTCTTTTTAAAAGGACAATAACCCTATTTGGTATTCATCAGAAGCAGATTGATCTAATAAATTATAAGCGATAAATTTAATTGATATGTTTAACTAGTTTATTATAATTAGCAGATTTGGTAAAAGTGTTTTGTAATTAATGAATTTAGGTGAATAGATTGTTATATACATATGTACGTAAATTATAACAAATTCGTTTTTTACAATCTACTAAAGTGAATATGTTTGGAGAACAACATATTGAAAACAGTAAATTATAGCTCAATCTACAGTTTCAATATGTCATTTATCAAACACTTATGCCATGTTTGGTATTTAACAGATTATAAGTAGTAGAAACAGATTGGTCAAACAGACTACAAATGACATATTTGATTGACATGCTTGACTAGTATATTACAATTAACAGATTTAGTAGAAATAATATTTGGTAATTAACATGTTTAAATTAATAGATTGTTGTATACATACTAGTTTTAATCTCGTGCAAATAATGTACGGGTGACTTTTAAATTCGTGCAAAAAAATATTGGTGATTATGTTACCTTTCTATAAAAATATTATTGATTACGAATTTTCCAGGAATTATTGTTGTTTTTGAGTAATTTTTTTATTTGGGAAAAATATGTTTAAAACGATTTCGGCATTTGAGATTTTTTAAAAGATGATTTGAATAAAATAAAATAACTTGATAATAATTGACTCAAAAATAACTCATACCTGAAATAACCCGGTTCGATCAAATAGTGTACTCCGTAATATTTTGAAATATCCAGGTTGTAATTTTTTTTATATTATATTGGTAATATTATAGAAAACGTTTTAACTTTTTCAGTGATTTTTTTTTATTATAGTCAATTGATATTTGTAATTATTTAATTTGTAATTTTTGAAAGTTTATATTGTATTGTATTAGTAATAACAAATGTATAATGTATGATGTTATATAGTTTGTGTTATTAAATTTGGAATCATAATTTAAGTAGTTACAAAACATTAAAAAAAAAAAAGAGTGATGGAACATGGGGGACCTACAAAAAAAAGGTTATTTTCAACTTTAAAATCAACAACCAATAAGAAGTCTTTATTTTCTACTCCTTTTATAGTAAAAGGATATATGTAAATTATAGATATATTCATTTTTTTACAATCTACTGAAATGAATATGCTGGGGGAGCAACATATTGAAAACAGTAAATTGTAGCCCAATTTATTGTTTCAATATGTCATAAACCAAAATATCAAACACGTAATTTAATTAGTATGCTGAAACAGTGGCGGATCCAGGATTTTTGCGCAAGGGGGGCACAAAAATATTTTGACGCGTTATCTACGCGTGTCTAAGAAAATAATATTTAAGTAAAAAATGGGAAAAATTGGACTTATAGATATTTTTTTTCAAAAATAACGTTTTCTCTAAAATACTACAAAGTATATATTTCAAGTATATATAAAAATAATGACTTAAAGTTGTAGAATATAATAAATTTTGATACAATATTTAACAATAAATACAAGTGGTTTAATGGTAAAGTACTTCCCATATAATCTAAAGGTGATGGGTTCAAATCCTATATTACGCAATTTTTTCACATATATTTGAAAGAGGTAATATGGACTAAGGCCCAAAAAATTTATCAATAAGAATATAAGATGTAGCTAAATTGACACCTCTACCAATTGTGCCATGATAACTATATGTCTATATTGGAGACTTATAAAAATTTATTTTGAAAATTTCATGGGGGGCACGTGCCCACCCCGACACCGCCTAAATCCGCCCCTGTGCTGAAATATTATCAATCTACCGTTTATCAACACCTTCATATTTATTTTATTTGTAAAATAAATCCAAGTATTACATAATAAATGTAATCGTCTACATCATAACAAAATGTTTGTCTTACATAATAAATGTAATCGTCTACAACATAACAATATGTTTGTCTTAATCAAGTGGGCAAACCACCAAATGAGCTACGTTGGTAAAATCTCGCTTATCAACTCAGTCATATTTGGCATTTGTAATTTTTGGGGGCTAGTGTACTTCTACCTAAAGGGATTGTCAAAAAGATCAACAAGATTTGCAAAGATTTTTTGTGGGGGATCGATTACTAGTTGATATATATCGATTACTAGTGTACTTCTACCTCAAGTAATTTGGATCCTCTCCATTACTTTCTCTCCATTACCTCTCTAATACACACTTATTTTAATATATTTTCTCTATCCATCCAATAAAACATTATTTTTATGAAATAATTACAACCGCTAGATCGTCTCAAGATTTAATCCGGACCGTTTAAAAGTAATGGAGGTCCATTTCTTTTCGGGTAATGGAGAGAATCCGAACCGTATAATAACATAAATACATAATTCAAAACCTTTATATAAGGATTTAAATCACATGCAAAAAAATAAGTCGAAATTCACAAGCTAACAAGAGTTGATTTCCCAAATACATACACAAACGTTATATACACGGAATTATATCTTATTTCTTATATAATTGATTTTAATCGAGTTGAAAAAATGACAGAAATAAGAGCGATATTGATGGTACTATTAGCGATCACAAGTTGCGTGTTTGCTAATGATGCTGATATGCTTCAAGACGTTTGTGTTGCTGATCTTACCTCTAGTAATTTCTCATTTTTTTTACATAATTATTGTGCGAAGTAGCCTAACAAAAATTTCTTGAAATTTGTTTTGAAATTATTTTTTACTTAGATCTCTTGTAAGTAGATCCGTTTCACACAATAGTAGTGTAATTTAAAAAGGCTAATTGGATTGAGAATTTTATAATTTCGCGTTTATAATTTAATATTATGTAAAATAATTTTTTTACTGAATATGGATTAGTACTTCATTTTTATATAAATACAAAACTACAATGTATTATTTCAAAAATATTACTGTACCGAAGATTTATTCATTTTTTATTTTTTACTTTTTACTACCGTGTTTTCCAAAATTTCGATATACCAACATAATTATATTGTTCAATAATTTGTAGCAACACTGGTGAACGGGTTCGTCTGCAAAAACTCAACTTTCGCAACAGCTGAAGACAAAATACTTAGGGGTCGTTTGGTTCGGTATGGGAAGATAAAATTCCCGGGAAAATTCAATTCATATGAACTTGAAAATCACGTCAATTATATAAATGTTGTTTGGTTGAATGTATGAACTTCAATTCATGCGAGAACTTCCAATTACCTGGAGGGGGCTAGGTAGGTGACTTCCTACATTATGTAGGAATTAGAGTTCCATAGGAAGTTCTAATTCCCATGAATTGGGCAACCAAACAAGAGTTTCAATTTTCTCATTTCCAATAATTTTCCAATTCCCGTGATTTTAAAAGGCAACCAAACAACCCCTTACACTCATTCCCATTTCATGTCTCGTCTTTTATTCTATCAGATACCATTCTGACATGTCATTTATTAATCATATACCGGACCACAAAAAAGCTATACACAAAGTTTGTTCTTTAATACTTGTACCACATCAATTTCGCGTTTTCCACCCTTAAACAATTTCTCCGGGTAGACCTGTAAAACGTGTTACCTGAGCCGGATGCGAGCCGATCGAGTTAGTTCGAGTTAGAACGCGGGATCCGATTGTAAAGTTAAGTCAGATTCAGGTAATAAGTTTCCGATCTTTTATTAACAATTTATTTAGTGATAATGGGACGTGTTGTAACCATAAACATTTGAGCTGGTCATATTAATCAGGTCAATCTCGGATTCCGAGTTCAATTATCGGGTCGGTTCAATTTTACCGGGTCAAAGTCTCTAACTAAGCACCCTAACCCTACCAACGGCTCCAAAAATTCAAATTCAAAAAATTCCCCCAAAACATTTCCATTACCTCCATAACTCCATTATCGATCACTTCATCGTTCACGCTCTCCTCCATCATCAACAACAATGGCAACACCATCAACATACCAAAACACTCCTTCCAAAACCCCTTCTAAATCATCACACTCCTCTAAACGCCCTCACAATCAAATCTCCCAAAACCTGAATCCAAACCCTAATTCTTCAATGGATCAATTCAAGTCCAGATTTGAGGCGTACAACCGTCTACAAGCCGCTGCTGTTGCATTCGGTGAGCAGCTTCCGATTCCGGAAATTGTTGCGATTGGTGGACAATCCGATGGGAAAAGCTCTCTTCTTGAAGCACTTTTAGGGTTTAGGTTTAATGTTAGGGAAGTTGAGATGGGTACTAGACGGCCTTTGATTCTGCAGATGGTTCATGATTCTTCTGCTCTCGAACCCCGCTGTCGATTTCAGGTCCCTGATCAATGCCCCCTATGCTATTAATTTTGATGTTTTCTTGATTTTGTTGTCGATTTATTTGATGATCTTGGGTTCAATTGTTATATTATTAGTCTTTTTTTAAGGCGGTTTTATGCTAATATTGTTGCTCTCAAACCCTAATGTCGATTTCAGGTCCCTATGCTTTTAATTTTGATGTTTTCTTGTTTTTATTGTCATATTGGGTTCAATTGTTACATAGTTAGTCTTTTGTAAGGCGGTTTTATGCTAATATTGTGTATAACGGATCTCAACTACCTAGAGCATGACTCATAAGGCCGTAAATGAAACCGTTTTACAATATGAGACAAGTGTTTGTGATTGTTATATACTATGTTGTTTCAGTGATCGCTGTTGGATTGCAAATGCCATGAATGTATTACTGTAGGGGGCAATAGAGATGTGAATTAACTAATAAATCGGTTAAAGGGTTGTTATAATTTCGTCATCGGCCAATGTATTTGAACTGCAGAAGTTAGAATTATGTTCAACATTTTGGGATAGTGTTGAAATAATGCCACCATTGTAACTAGAGAGGACAATTAATCAATAACGGTTCTAATGAGTCGAAATTTTGTGGTCGTCATAAAATTGATGCCTTTAATGGAAATGTAGCTATTGCCACAATAGATGTTCAACATTTGTTGATAGGGTGGGAATAATTAGTGGTTCTGCTAAGAATTTTGTCGGGTTTAGGGGTTTGGGTGTGTGCGTGAAATGTAGGCTATCTACTGGTAGTCTAGGTAGCACGGACACTTCTCTTAATTAGTCGTTCCGTGTCCGACACCGTGTCCGATACTCGGACACCCGACACTCGTTGGACACATGGCTAAACATATGGGATGCCGTGTCCCGTGTCCGTGTCCATTTTGGTGCTACCTAGCTGGTGGTATGCGTTTTGTGCAGCTTGGGAGAATTAGTGCGTCAAGGATAATTCTAGTAGTATAATTTCCTAAACAAGTAATAGATAGTTTAGATGGTGTTATGTACTTGGTGGTTGTACATATCATATCTAGCTAACCAGGCTTATAATCAGCCTGGTGCTAGCTCTGCATACAGTGTTTCCTGGTAGCAGTGAACTCTATCCTGCAGTATGTAAACTGTGTGTGACTGTTGGTTACAGGAGGAGGATTCTGAAGAATATGGAAGCCCAATCGTCCTGGCATCTGCTATTGCAGATACCATAAAATCACGTACCGAGGCCCTTCTGAAGTCCACTAGTACAGCAGTTTCTCCCAAGCCTATTGTTATGAGAGCTGAATATGCACACTGTCCAAATCTTACAATTATTGATACCCCCGGCTTTGTTTTAAAGGTAATCTCTTCGAGGTTTTACTATACGGTACTTGTGAACATGCGTTTTTTCTCTCTAGAGCGGACTGAGATTGGATTACTGACATCGACAATTCTTTTGGTATGCAGGCTAAAAAGGGAGAGCCAGAGAATACACCTGATGAAATCATATCAATGGTGAAGTCATTAGCAAGTCCACCTCATCGCATAATCTTGTTCCTTCAACAAAGTAGTGTTGAATGGTGCTCATCATTGTGGTTGGACGCTATTCGTGACATTGACCCATCTTTCAGACGGACAGTCATTGTCGTGTCAAAGTTTGATAATAGGCTTAAGGTACAATCACATTATGTCCTCTTGTTGATTGCTTTGTTGCATGTTTTCCTTCGTGTTTCTTTATTCTTGTTAATTACCCTTCCTACATAGATATAGGTGATTATAAGGGTTATTCCATCATTACCTTTTGATATTTAAATAGATTAACTAACATATCACACTGTTTTCAGGAATTTGGTGACCGATGGGAGGTTGATCGATACTTAAGTGCAAGTGGATACCTAGGGGAGAATATACGTCCCTTTTATGTAGCACTTCCCAAGGACAGGACCACAGTCTCTAATGATGAGTTCCGCCGCCAAATATCTCAAGTTGATACCGAAGTTATGCATTACCTGCGTGATGGTGTTAAGGGGGGTTTTGATGAAGAGAAGTTTCGCCCCTTTATTGGTTTCAGCGCTCTCAGGGAGTTCCTAGAGTCCGAGCTTCAGAAAAGATACAAGGAAGCTGCCCCAGCTACTCTGGCGTTGCTTGAGCAACGTTGCAGTGAAGTAACTTCAGATTTGGCTAAGATGGATGCCAAGATTGAGGCAACTTCTGATGTTGCTTATCTTCGACGATCGGCCATGTTACATACATCTTCCATCAGTAGCCATGTGGTGAGTAGATAACCCTGCTTATAAATTTAACTTAAATACAATGCTGTTACCTTCTTACAGCTTAAATGTCATTTATGGTTTTTTGAGTTTTACTTGTCATTAATTGGCAAGTGAAATATCATTATATGCAAGATCTTCTCATTGAATAATCGCTAGTCTATGTTTTGTCGATTGTTTACCCATGTTCATGTTCGTCTTATGAAGGGAGCACTGATCGATGGAGCTGCCGACCCACCTCCAGAGCAATGGGGAAAAACAACTCAGGAAGAAAGGTTGCAGAGTGGTATTGGAGGGTGGCCTGGTGTAACTGCAACCATTAAACCCCCAAATTCCACGTTACGGTTGTATGGAGGCGCTGCTTTTGAAAGAGTCATGCATGAATTTCGATGTGCTGCTTATTCCATTGACTGTCCCCAAGTATCAAGAGAAAAGGTAAATTTTCTATCACCAACTTGATAACTCTGCATCTCTGCAACTCTGCAACTCTGCATTGTGTGACAAAGTTTGATGTTTGAAGATTATTTGGACCCTCTAAACACAGGTTGCAAATATTTTGCTTGCTTATGCTGGTCGTGGTGGTGGTCGAGGAACAACAGAGGCAGCTGCTGAGATTGCGCGTACTGCTGCTAGATCGTGGCTAGCACCATTGCTTGATACTGCTTGTGATAGGCTTGCATTTATTTTAGCAAATCTTTTTGATTTATCAAGTGAAAGAAATCGCTGCCCGAACTCAGACTGTAAGTATATGTATGATGCTGGTCATTTGTTCATCTTGAAATATTTTCTTCTCTTCTTTTCTTCATTTCAGTTCTGTTTCTCTGTCACTGTTCTTGATTAATTCATATGATTGAATGCAACTGAATGAAGTTTGTTATTATGTCTGTAGATGGGAAGAAAACAGGAGACATGGATGGCTATGTTGGTTTCCATGCCGCTTTGATGCATTCGTACAATAAGTTCATCAAGGATCTCGCGAAACAATGCAAACAGCTAGTTAGACACCATCTTGATTCAGTGACGAGCCCTTATTCGCTTGCCTGTTATGAAAATGAGTCAGGCTTCGGTTCTATGCTAAATCCGTCCTACAGATTCAACCAAGCGTCTCCCGCTTCACTTTGCCCCGAAATATCAGACAGTGTTCGTGCATTGCGTGATGAAACAGTGACAAATCAAGAGAACATACCCCCAGAAAACAGTGCTCGTGAGACTACACCAGGTACGCGAATTCCTTAATGAGACGATTTAACAGTAACCCTTTAACATCATAAATTAGTGAAATGATCTTACGCTAATTTATTGTTAATACCATGTTACTGGACAGGTAAGGGCCCGGAAGGTAGAGAAGCCCTTCGAGAAAGTCAGATAACGATTCCTGAGACACCTTCCCCTGATCAGCCATGTGAATTAGTTTACGGTTTGGTGAAGAAAGAGGCAGGAAATTGCATGGAAGTCGGAGCAAGGAAACGACATTCCAGAATGTTGGGTAACAGTAGAAATGCTGACGGTCCAAGAGTTCAGAATGGTGGTCTTCTTTTCGGGTATAATAGTTCGAGGTCAGGCTCTGCTTATGATGACATATGCTCAGCAGCAGCTCAGCATTTTGCGCGCATACGTGAAGTTCTTGTTGAACGAAGCGTGACAACAGCATTAAATTCCGGGTTTTTAACTCCTTGGTAAGCTACACTACCTGGCTTTCCTCTATCATCAAGCATCATCTGTTTCTGTGTTAAGCTAAATAATTACTCGACATTGCAGTCGAGAAAGGCTGATGGTATCACTCGGAATAGATCTGTTTGCTGTAAATGACGAAAAGTTCATGGAGATGTTCGTTGCACCAGGAGCGATTGATATCCTTCACAACGAAAAACAATCTCTTCAAAAACGCCAAAAAATTCTGCAATCTTGTCTGAACGAGTTCAAGACTGTTGCCAGGACACTGTAAGTCTGTAACTAAGGTACATTTTTTTTTCACTGCTGGTTCGCTTCAATTTCCTCGATTGGATTAGATTGATCGTGTAAGCTGTCATCTCTGTACGGTAGGATAACTCACCAAAAAACGCCACTTCCTCGTGGTTGTTCTGAAATGTCGTCTAGGTGAAGTTTGACAGTAAAAGCCGAGTTCTTTGTACTTCTATACTGCATATGTTTACCCTTGTGAAAAGCATCTGGTTCTGATTTTCGAACCATTGTCTGCAAATCTGCATTCCGACTTGTTCTTTATGTTTTTCTTTCTTAGATGTTCCATTTGCGAGCATAATCTTGCTCGCTCAGCGTTCAGTGAATCGTAAACAATGCAAAGAAAAGCATCTGGTTCTGATTTTCGAACCATTGTCTGCAATCCAACTTGTTCTTTATGTTTTTCTTTCTTAGATGTTCCATTTGCGAGCATAATCTTGCTCGCTCAGCGTTCAGTGAATCGTAAACAATGCAAAGAAAGCATCTGGTTCTGATTTTCGAACCATTGTCTGCAATCCGACTTGTTCTTTATGTTTTTCTTTCTTAGACTCTGTTCTTTCTGGCTTAATTTCAGCTCCTTTCAATTTTGTTTGGCTATATTCCGTTTGGTTTTATTTATGTTCAATTAATCTCTTCACAAAATTAACTTTTAATTCAACTAAATTTACTTCAACTCAGTTTTACTCAATTTAATTCAATTAAACTCCACTTTAATTAATACAATTCAGCTCGTTTCAGCCGAGAAAAACAGGACCTTAGATGTTCCATCTGCGAGCTTAATTTTGCCCGCTCAGCGTTCAGTGAATCGTAAACAATGTAAAGGAAACGAATTCATTCATTGAATGCGAAAATGTTTAATAGTTTGCTTCATTAATCATCTTAATTTCGCTTCATTACATGAATTCGGATTAAGAAATACATACAATAATAATCAGAAAATCAAATGAAAAGTTCAATATTTCAAATATAATTGTATGCATCGAAAATAATAGCAAACAAAAGGGGTATAATGGTCATTTCAGTGGAGATCCCGAGCGCAGTGAGTGATGTAGGTGCAACCTCTCCGATAAGGGTTCGCCCTGGCGTTACCCCGGCAATAATAGTAGGACTGACCCGGTCGGTTGCAGGGGACTCTGTCCCTCCTTAGTGCATCATTGCTTATAAACCTGTTTCAATTCGTCACATATTTTGAAAAACGTATACAATTAGATAATTGACTTGTCATGTTTTACGGTTAGGTCGATGAGAAATAGGAACATACATCGGAGGTACTACCTCACATTTTCTTAGTTTTTGAGCATATGTATATTTTTTTTGATCATATGAAATATTTTTTTGAGCTTCAGAGTATTTTATTGAGCATATAAATATTTTTTTGAGCTTATGAATATTTTTTTGAGCTTATTGTCTTAAACCTTATTTGTTTCTGACATGAGTTTTTTTTAAAGCTTATTACGTCAAATTTTATTTATTTTTGAGCATATGTGCATATTTTCCGAGCTTATAAAATTTATAAGTTAGATTTTAATTTTTTTCCGAGCTTATAACTAAGTTTATAGGTAATATTTTTGAGTTTTATTGTATGTTTTTGAGCTTAATGTTTTATTAACTTAACTCAAAAACTTTATAGCAATACTCGTCATTTTTAAAACAAAACTCAAAAACATTATTATAAATGCTCAAAAAGTATAAAACTGGTGGTAGTACATCGGATGTATGTTCCTCCTATTGTAGATCGATAGATGTACATAAGCAGTGACGTCTTTCGTTCAGCCAGACCCTCTCTCGACATAACTATGATTTATCGATTTTTGTTGGCTTGGAATTGTACATACCTTAGGAAAGGAAGTTTTGATGATGACGAGTTCATATATATTAGGAATGTAACTAAATCTTCCCGATAATTTTATCAACTAAGCTAGAAAAAATCTCGAATTATAAGCCATGCATGAAAATATACGTACTTTCTTACCCTACCGGCCAACTGACGACGACCGGTCTCAGAGTCCAACATTTCCTCCTCATCACCGATACAATCTCCGACACGGCCATTACACGTTCCCGTGTTCAATATACCATCATCGCCGGAGCTCTGGCGAGTCATACCCCAAGTAGCATCGTCAAATGAGGTCGACTCGACGACAATGACTAAGGCCAAGAGCAGAGCAATTAGCCACAATTTAGTAGCCATTTATTTATTTATTTATGCAAATTAATAAATTATAAAAAAGATTTTGAAGAAGAGAAGAGAAAGAGTTTCAAAATGTTTTCTTAATGATTTTATTTTTGTTTGTGTTTCTCTTCTTTTCTTGTCTTGTAACGTTATGGGAAATGAAAGGATATAGGAGTTTAGGGTTATGGGGGGAGAAAAATAGGGAGATGGGTGATGGTTTAGAGAATTTTATGGGGGATTAAATTAGGTAATAATTATTACTCCGTTCCGTTCGTTCTGGTCAATTGTTGTCCTTTAATTTTGACATGAAGAGTAAGGAAAAGGGAAAATGATGGTTTTAAATCTCGGGGGAGTAGTATCGGAATTCACTCTCCAGAAATCATCGAGATTCACTGTGATCTGTCCGCGGTGGCCGATTAAGGTCTGGTTATACCGCTATCGCGAGTACGACCGGTGCTGAGATTTAAAACCATGGGGGAGATGATCAATTACTAAATGATAAATGGACTAAATTAGGTGTGAATGATCAAATTGTTCATTAAGTTCATTCTTAAAATAGAAAGGAAAAACATTGATTATAATTTACGATAACTCAAAATGGATTTGGACAACAAATAACGGGGACAAACGAAGAAAAGTATTTTTTATTTTGTTTTATTTTGTTTTTGAGATTTTACGGTTTTTCTATTTTTAGAAAATTATGATTGTTTTAGGGATGGGAGGAAAAAATATGATTGAATTTTGGTGATTGATGGTTGGAACGTAACTATGTAGCCATGTAAGTGTATGTAATCTATGTATAGGTGCATGTGATAAGTTTCAATTCCCATTTCCTACCTATTTGTGATTTTTATCGAAGAAATTTTCGTTTAGGACGGTATTATTTGTATTAAGTTTAACGCGATTCAAATATATACTATTTTTGTTGATAAACAACACATTTGATAAACAATATATCGAAAAATTCTAAGATACACCAATTGTACAAAATTATCGTATACGCTAACTAATAATAAACCTTTATTCACATTTCACTTATATTTTTGGAAATTCTAATATTCTTATTGGATAGAGTGTATGTTAACATGGTACAGTGTACACCTGGTATATCCAAAAATTTCTTTTTATTTTATATGCACGTTGTATGTAACTAAATCTGGTCGTATTTAAAATGAATAGCGATCGTTTTAAATGACATTAACCGTTTTTATTGTTGGTTTTGACTTTTATTGTTTTTCTTTTTGATCATACGGTTTTTAATGCGATACTTCAAGTGTATAGTATTATTTTTTTTTTGAATACTTAATTTTGTGATTTTGCAAAAGACTTTTAGATGATAAATATAAAGTTATAAACTATTAGTATTCTTTATTATATGATCACATATAAAGGTCAAAATATTGAAACATTGACCAAAAAGACTAATGGGAATATATGAAAAATTGGAGAAATTTTTGCAATGTCGAAAACCAAACTATTTATTAAAATAGGGCGGGTTTTAAACAATTTATCAAAACTAGGTCCACGTTATCACTTCAAAAAAAATTTTGGTTGTGAAATTTAGTACTTGTCGGCTTGTCGCTGTCCAGGACAGTGACAAGTTGCTTCCATATTAAGTGCTTTTACGAGCTACCTTCGTCATGCGTTCTCCTTACTCCGACCACCAAATAATGAAATTCGATCACCATTCTCTGCTCATCACTTCCCTTATCGTATTCGCATTCTTGTTTGTGTTATTTATTCCATGTTTTGCAAAAAAAACTTAATTAAACTAAAAACCGTCATTCAAATTTCAAACTATCAAATTAAATTGGCAGATAAATTGCACTCAAAATCTTATTTTTATAGATTTGTTAACTGAAGCATACAACACAAATTTTTTTAAAAAAAACAAGAAATGTGATTTCAACGTCTAAAATTAATGAAATTTACGAAAATTAATATAAATAAAATGGCAAATTATTGTCTAAAACCCGGAAAATAACCCGAATGTAATTGATAAAACTAAGACAGCCACAGTGAATGTCACTCTGTGTCCTGCAGAGTGAGCTGGTGCCGGTGCCGGTGCCGGAGCTGGGACATCTGCATCAGGTCCTGAAGGTGATATAATTGGGGACACTGGTCGTGGCGGAGACGACGGAGACGGAGACGGAGATTTTGAGCTTGGTTTTGGTGGAGTAGGAGGGCTTGGTGGTTTGGAAGATGGTGACGGAGGCGTAACCGGTCCATGTGGCATTGGATGTGCTGGACTTGGTGGTTTGGAAGATGGTGACGGGGGCGTAACCGGTCCATGTGGCATTGGATGTGCTGGACTTGGTGACGGAGACAGAGCCGGGGGATGGCTAAAAACAGGGGACGTATTGTACCCCGGGAACGAGAAATAAAAGTAAGACCGACGAATGCTACCCTCAGAAACGGTAATGAAGAGAACGAAAAAGAAAAATAATACGCCACATTGGCTTAAAGAAGCCATTTAAAATTAAAATGAGAGGAAATTAAATTCGTTTTGATCGGTTTAAATATAATTAATTAACCCGTATTGTGTTATATTGTATTGTATGATCGATTATGTTTTGTGAAGAGGTGAAGTAATGAAGTGTGTATTTATATATATTTATATAAACTTAAGAATATTCAAAAAATGAAGTATTTGTGAAATTGGTTTGTTTATTTTTTTGGATTATTATGTGATCTATATATAATAAATATAATAAATGAGGAAGGAGATTATATTTGTACAATAATAATACAAGTATAGTATTAATGGATATTATATATAGTTTTTAAAATAAAGAAGATCATGGAATAAATTACATAGGTAAATAAATAATTATGTTACCATTTGAAAAATAAAATCATTAATTTTTTAGGTAATTATTTGATATATTTGATTTCCATAATCTTGGTGATTGACTGATAGAATCGAAATCTTGTTTGATTTTCTTTTTAATTTGAATTGTTTTAGTTTTAAAATCTTGTTCTTGTCATATTCCTTCAAGTTTTCGCGCTTAACTAAGCCGAATTGAATAAAGCTGAACTACGCTGAATTAAAACTAGTTTATAACCCGTGAAATTCACGGATCTGTTTTTAGTATTTTAGATTAATATTTTAATAATATAAAGATAAAAAAAATTAATTATTTTAGAACTTTAATAATATGAAATTAATATGGTTAATAATATAAAGATAAAGAAATTAATTATTTTAGAACATTAATAATATGAAACATAAATTAATTATTTACGGATAAATTTATTTCGAATGTTATCACACATATCGGTTTACAGGAGTTGTCGTATATTTTGTTAATTAAAGATGTTACCATTGCAGCATTTCCACATAGGTAAAATAATTTTACAATTCAAAAGAACACGACCAAACGTAATGACGTTATGAAATTACCAAAAAGTAGTGATAGTGGATTAGTGTATGTGGTCTGTCGACATAATAGGAAAATAAGATAACAATCACCCAGATGATATCGAGTTTCGGTACCATCCTCTCACAATTCTTTAATGGTGTGTTTGAAAACCAAGATTGTATTTTCAAATTTGGATTTGGATCAATTTACTTGTTTGGCAAACTAACTAGATTTGTATTTGGAAATCCAACCAAATCCAAGGAAGCCTAAAATAACCACATTTGAAATCCACCCTCCAACCCCCTCATTTCCAAATTCTTATTTTACTTTGCTATATTTCAAATGACACATTTCAAATAAAATTCATGTAGCCAAACACTCTCTAAGTCAATTTTTCTTGGCATCAATGAGCATAAAGTCTAGTACAAAGACAGGTTTAAAGATTAAACGATATTTGCTATAACATGTAACATCGATTTTAACTATTAGGTTAAGACCTCCTCGGAACATCAGTTCAGTTCCTTGTGACTCAGAGACTCAATTCTCAACTCATTGTACTGAACAGCCGGGGTTGTCGACGCCACGAGACAGTTGCTCAAGTGCAGACCATTTCTTGAGACATGTAACTAGAAATAGAGCACATGTTTGAGAGGCAATTCCAACAATCATCCCAATCCATAGACCCTGTAATAATGAAAACACGGGCTAAAAACTATCGAAATTTAACATAAACATGACGCGAGTTAGCAAGAAAATCGCTTTACCTTCGCGTGATAATGGAGCGTGAAGGCGAAGAAGCAAGCAACCGGGATACCAATGCCGAAGAAAGCACTCAGGTTTATGAATGTAGTCAGATTTTGCCAACCACATCCCCTGCTTACTCCTAGTTTTTCCGTTTAAAAACAAAATTAATAACGTAAGTAAAACAATTAATCCCGAAATTATGAACTGCAGGGTTAAATTTCGCGAAATTAGCACCTGATAATATGCATTGTATCGAGTCCAAGGATAACGATATGAAAAGCAGAGGCGTCATAGAGGTAAAGGCCTTGATTATGTCGACATTGTCACTAAATAAGCGTGCCCATTTTTCGCGTCCAAACCCAAATGCTAGAAGCATTATCGACATTAACACGATCGACAACTTCATGGCTACAACCGTTGCGTGCTTAGCTCGATCTGGTCTCTTTGCCCCGAGTTCATTAGACACCCTTGTGCTACATTAATTGTTAATTACACGATTTTTTTTTTCCTGAAAAAATGCCGAATGCTAATGGAGTAATGGTATTAGATTAATACCTTGCTGCAGCGCTTAAACCGTAGGTAATATTGTACGCGATTCCTCCCGTGGAAATGCTGGTACGAGTTAACGAGTACAGAAACTGTTAGAATATAAAACGAATCAAGGAACTCCAACCATCGGCTTAAGCTATTGGTTGAGTTGGTTTCTTGACATGGTATCAGAGTCATGTGACCAAAGGTCACGGGTTCGAATCCCACACCCCTCCATTCTAATCTGGATAATCAGAACAGGCAAGGGAATCCCGCCTGCACCCACACTAAAAAAAGGGCCTTCCATCGGCTTAAGCTTTTGGTTGAGTTGGTTTCTTGACAGAAACAATTTCATCAAACTAGCAAAACTGGTACTAATAACAAAAATTTCGGATTCTTGACAGAAACAATTTCATCAAACTCGCAAAACTGGTACTAATAACAAAAATTTCGGAAAAAGGAGAGGAAAGTATGCTTACCACATTGCCACAACAGAGGTACTTGCTTTTGAGTTCGGCATAAGACCGGCTAATATTAACACAACCTCGAATGCCCAGCTTTCTAAACTGCGAACGAGTAGCAATATCGTGTAAAAATTTATTCAAAACCCGTATCTGGTATGGTTCGGAACATGTTAGAATACTCGTACCAATACATAGTAGTCGAAGGCAAGGCCAATTTCAAGTTAGTAAGGATGAATCGGAACAAGTCTTTTGAGAAACCGTTCCAAATTTGTTTCAATGTCCTGACATACCTCACGTAAACCATCAGCAAAACAACGGAAATCCAGTATGTAATCGATGTTGCCAACGCAGCTCCGCGAAAACCAAGTGTAGTATAGTGAAGCAAGATATAAACGAGTCCGAATTGCAATAACAATGGAAGCAGAGAGCAAAATACTAAGGGCCAAGTAACAGATTGAGTTTGAAGAAACCTGACTAGATTCTGCAATGTACCGAATGCATATATTCCCGGGATAAGGTATCGTATGTTAAAAGAATATTAAGGATATTAATCAATATGGTTAATAAGATAAGCTGCCGTCAAAGCACACTCGCCCCAAAAATAGACAGGTAAATTGGCTTGAAACCGTAATGCCCTTGCCTTCTCTAAAATGTGTCTATGTTTTCGTTCAACCCTCCCATTTTGTTGTGGTGTATCGGTATTGCTAGTCCGAAATATTATTCCCTTTTCCTCATAATAATATCTCATAGGACCCGACAACAACTCCGTCCCATTGTCACTCTGAATGATGTTTACTTCTTTGTTAAATTGGGTTCGGGTCATTTGGCAAAAAAACTCGCAACAATTCTCATGCCTCACTTTTCTCTTTCATTAAATATACCCAAACCGCTCTACTGTAATCATCTACGATGGTCATGAAGTAATGAGCCTTCGATAAACTAGCAACACGATATTTACCCCATATATCGCAGTGAATAAGACCGAATAAAACATTGTTCAAATTAAAGGTTAAACGAGTTTGTTTGGCACGACAACAAGGATCGCACAGTATCAACTCAGACCGGACATATTCAACTGAGCAATTTTCTTTGCTCGTCCGACTGCAAACTCTGGCCCATGAATCCCAGGTCTTTAGCCATGGGCTCTGATACCATACGGTGTTCGTTTAATAGGATACCCTCACAATAAAAAAAGGTTGGAAGGTGTACGACTTGCGAGATAAGAAAGTTTTTGCTTCACGTGATGTCAATTTTTATGAACACGTTTTTCCTTTCGAAAACATCCGTGACGGTAATAAAGACAAAAATGATTTCTTTTTTAATTCTCCCACCAACATACATACTCATTCACGGGAATCTGAAAATTGGGAAAAGGAGTCAAGTGAGATGAGTGTAGGGGATATTGAAGGCAGGGGGAGTGACACACAGAACGTGGCAGGGGTAGATAGTGCAGCAGACAATCCCGAACCCGATAATATTACTGTTAGTACTACACTACTACGTCTGACTCAGGCGAAATTGGAATCCCTGTGAACGCTTCTGACCGTGAAGAACACAGAATTGGAGTGAGTGGGCAGGAGAATGTCGAAGGAGAACGAGTTGGCAGGGGTGCAAGGGAAGGTTCGAACCGGTCTGGAAACGTGACTATTACCGTAAATCCACGCGAGTCATAAACCCCATCGACAATGTTCACTCGACCGAATCACCGCCTCCTAAGACAGGTACTCGTTACCCTATGGTAAATTACGTTATTAGCAATTGTTTTACTAACGAACACAGGTCATACATGGTAAAGATCGATGCCATAAAAGAGCCCAAATTTTACCATGAAGCGGCAAAAGACGAGAATTGGCGAGAGGCGATGAGAAACGAAATTAAAGCACTTGAAAACAATGGAACTTGGCAAATTGTGGATTTACCAAAAGGGAAGAAACCCATTGGATGCAAATGGGTTTACAAAGTTAAGTACAAGGCGGATGGAAGCATAGAAAGATACAAGGCTCGACTAGTGGCGCAAGGGTTTACTCAAGTGAAAGGGGTAGATTACCACGAAACTTACGCTCCGGTAGCAAAAATGACGAGTGTGAGATGCTTGTTGGCCGTGGCAGTGGCAAAGAAATGGCTCATTGAACAATTAGACGTAAACAATGCCTTCTTACACGGAGATTTGGATGAGGATGTCTACATGAAAGTTCCCCAAGGATTCGATACCAATGGAACTAACAAGGCGTGTAAGTTGCTCAAGTCGTTGTACGGGTTAAAGCAAGCTTCACGGAACTGGTTCGCCAAATTAACAATTTCCTTACAAAAATACGGTTTTATTCAATCCTTAGCCGACTACTCGCTTTTTACGTATAACAAAGACGGTGTGTTCCTTGGAGTCCTAGTTTACGTTGATGATATGATTGTAGTGGGTAATGATCATACGGCATGTACGGAATTCAAGTTTTTTTTGAACTCCACATTTGGAATAAAAGAGCTTGGTAAGCTAAAATTCTTTCTTGGCATAGAAGTGGATCATGGGCAACAGGGATTATTTTTAAACCAACGCAAGTATGCACTCGGGATTATCGACGAAGCGGGAATGAAGGGTGCCAGGCCGGCCCACACTCCTATACAGCAAAGGCACGAATTGGCTCTGGCAAAGGGGCATTTTTTAAAGGATGTTTTAAAATATAGGAGACTTGTGAGGCAGCTCGTATATCTTACAATCACAAGGCCGGATCTTGTTTACGCGGTTCATATACTATCTCAATTTTTTCATGAGCCCCGAAAAGAACATTGGGATGCAGTTTTACGCGTAGTTCGGTATGTTAAAATGAATCCTAGCAAGGGAATCATCATTGATAAGAAATGTGATTTGCAACTACGTGGATATTGCGATTCCGATTATTCAAGTTGCCCACTCACGCGAAGATCAGTCACCGGTTATTTCGTAGCACTAGGGACGTCACCGATATCCTGGAAAACAAAAAAACAAGTTACTGTGTCCAAGTCCACTGCCGAGGCGGAATACCGAGCCATGTCAACGGTGACGAGTGAATTAATTTGGTTACGAGCTTTTCTCGGGTCCTTGGGCGTATTTCATACCCGACCTATGCATTTGTTTTGTGATAACCAAGCAGCCTTACACATTGCGAAAAATCCGGTATTCCACGATCGAACTAAGCACATTGAAATAGATTGTCATTTCATACGACAATACTTAGTCGATAAATCGATCGTGACATCACATATTCGGAGCAAGGAACAACTGGCGGATCTATTCACAAAGGCACTCGGAGGTGAAGCGTTCCGCTACTTAAAGGGTAAGTTGGGACTTGGGTTACCAAGTACTCCAACTTAAGGGGGAGTAAAAGAATATTAAGGATATTAATCAATATGGTTATTATTCTACATTTAATATTATTATTCTGAATTTATATTTTGAATATTGTAGTTATGGTAGGCTAGGTTGCACGGACACGGCAAAATTTTGCCCTTCGCGTGTCCGACAAAAACCGTGTCGCCGGTTTTTTCTAGAGACAACCGTGTCGGACACGGTTTTTTTTTACGGACACCGGTCCGTTTTGATAGGACACGCCAAACAGTAACAAAACCCCAATTCTAATTTCTGATGTCAGTTCCTCAATCCTCATTCCTTACTATCGCAAACCTAAATCTGAGAAAAACCTAATTCTAAACACAAGCCACCAACACCCACCTCGCCGGCCGCCGCCACCTAGCCTCGCCGGCCGTCGCCTCCTTACCTCGCCGTAGTTCAGGTATTTCCCCTAATTTCTTATTTCCCCTAATTTCTTACTCAAAATAAAATTAAAAGAAAGAAGCATGTGATGAGGGAAATAAGTAGTAGTAGTATAATCTTAGGCTAAATCATGTAATCTATTAAGGGGATTAAGATGCCAACCGAAAGAATGAACCTGAATACCATCACTCAAGTTTGATTGTTGATAATGTGAGTTATGAAGTGGAAATGAAAGCCTACATCGTTCATGTTTGATTGTTGATAATGTTGAATTGGTTTTGCATGGTCATATGATCAATGAAGATGACAGAGAGAGGCAATAGGCAGAATGAAAAGAGAAAGATTATGGATTGGTCAAGTGTGTAGAATACAAGTAGGTGACACAAAATTGTAATGTGCAGGTATATTTAAAGCTACATACGCATGCGAATTAAAAGATGGGTAGTCCAGCTAAGAACTTTGTAAATGTATATTGACTTTGTAGATGTATCCGTGTTTTTATAGACTATTTGTTATCTTTAATTGACCAAAGTTTAGATGTTGGTTGCAATGGACTTAAAATTTCCCTTATTTTAATATCTATATTGACTTTTTTTTGCCGTGTCCCGTGTCCTAAAAAAATCGGAGTGCCGTGTTCCGTGTCCGTGTCGTGTCCGTGTCCGTTTTCGTGCAACCTAGATGGTAGGAGAGTAATTAGTAGTTATGATAGGGTTTAATTAGGGGAGTTTTACGTTATGAAAAGCAGTATGTATAGAGTCATATGTTTGTATATATACGTTTTAGTCATATCAAATAATATTCATTGAGTTTGACCTCAACAATTCATCTTCTTCAATGTTTCTCATATGTAGATAGCCGCTTCACCGGAAACCTCGGGATTTTGGTGAAGCAGAATGATTAGAATTGGTTCTGTGTACCACCAGATTATGGTTATGAAAATGGAGAATAGAAATGATATAATGCAAGATGTTTGTAGATATATTCCCAACATTTCGTATCGTTTTGCACCAAATGCTTGTCCACATAACGTCTCCAGCGCGATGCTGAGGCCAGTCTACATAAGAACGCAGGGGCGGATCCATAGGGGTGATGGGGTGACCCCTCACCCCCATTAATCAGTGCAAAAAGTTATACATATGTATCTTTATAATAATGTTGCATTAAAGTTTAGTGGCTCAGTGGTAGAAGCATTATCACACCATCAAAGCAACCCGGGATCAAGATTACATTTTTCTTAGCTTTTCGTTTTGTATATTAAAAGTAATTGAAAATGTTGTAAGAATGGGTCGAACTTGCATCGTCTTATTTACTATTTAAATTAATTTAACCATCATGACAATGTGAATATGATGATATTTTACAAAATTGTAATCATACTTAAAAATAAATACTTTATATTTTGATGAGCCTTGCTAGAATTATATAAATACTTTATATTTTGATGAGCCTTACTAGAATTATATAAATACTTTATATTTTGATGAGCCTTACTAGAATTATATAAATACTTTATATTTTGATGAGCCTTACTAGAATTATCGATTACGGAGTATCAAATTATTTTAGTATTTATCAAGAATTTGTATATTAGAATAAGTTTTTGTTAAGAGTGAATTATCATTTACATATCATACAGACCCCAAAATTGTTAGGGACGAGATTAATTAAGTGATTATATTTTAAGGGAAGTCTGTTGCTAACATTGATTGACCTTGACTAGGGTTTGCGTCAAAGACAGTCAATATTTGCGACGGATTTCTCGCCGCAAACGTTGACGGAACTTGACCTTGACCAAGGTCAATTTTTGCGACGGAAAATCCGTCGCAAAGGTTGACTGACTTTTATCCTGGTGATCCAAAAAAATTCCGTCAATTTCAGATGCAACGGTTATTCCGTCGCAAATTTGCGACGGAAAGCCCGCCATTTGACTTTTTGTTCGCGAGATTGGGAAATTACCCTTTGTCCCAAATTTGATTGGAAAAAACAATTTCGTTGCAAATTCCGTCGCAAACAATAATTTGCAACACGGCCAACGCCATTTGTGTATCTCGCGACAATACTATTTTTTGTAGTGTAATCACCCCCATTCCATAGATCCTAGATTCGCCACTGTAAGAACGATAACAGTTGATCTTGTATAAGACCGTTCAAATGGCAAAGTTAACGGTTAGGCGCGACGAGCATGTTGCAGATCGAGTTTAACTAGGGGTGTGTAAATGTATAATACCCCATGTTAACTGAATACGTTATTTAGGCCCAGTTTTTTCTGGCTTAATTTCAGCTCTTTCAATTTTACTTGGTTGTATTCCGTTAAGTTTTTATCCACTCAATTTAGTTCAATTAATTAGACTTTATTCCAATTAATTCAATTCAGCTCGTTTCAGTCCCGAAAAAAACCGGGCAGCTAGCTTACCACATTAAAGAGGTCCATTTATAAGCTAAAATTTTTAGTGCATAAAGGGACTGAACGTACTAATCATATCAGCAAATTACGTTTTCCTTTTGTAGAAGCTCATAATAAGAACTCCACAAGAATTCCACGGCTACGCGTGATTTTCGTTTTTGACATAAGTGATGACAAAATGTGCTGAAAGATTTGTATTGGTATATGGTGGACCAAGTACATATCCTGACAAGGCACACGGTTAAACCATATCTAATCTGTATCTATAATTTATTGTTTTGAAAATCGTATACTCGACACGGTTTTTATAGTAATATCAAATACACAAAATCTTATTTACAACGGCATTATCCGTCGCAAGCTTGTGACGGATACCGTTTTCTCTAACAAAATATCCACTTGTTCTCTCTCTCCAACATTATTCATGTGGTCTCCTTTCTTCACTAACTCATTATCCATTTTATCTCACAAAATATCCGTCACAAATGGTGACCCGTCGCAAGGAAGACTTACTATATCAAATACTGAAAACTGAAGAACTAATGGACTATAGAGGATTAATGATAGGCAAGATAAGTTCACTTTTATGAAAGCTTTGTAAACTACTGAAAACTGAAGAACTACCCCATACCTATACGATAGGTCTCTCTTGCGACGCTATATCCGTCACAAACTTACGACGGGTTAAGTACACCACTTATTTAGATAAGACAAAAATAAAAGTACATAGAAAACTATAAATCATTTGTCTTTATTTTCCCAATTGGATACTCCATTGTTTAACCCGTTACAAGCTTGCGACGAATATTGCCGTCGCAAATGAAAATTTATGACACCTAAAAAGTCAGGTAGAAATTTTGAAGTTGATAACGTGGACGACAATATTAAAAATGTTTGACAAACTAGCCGGATATTTCGAGAAATAAGTTTCTCATATGCTATCATTGGAATTACTTCTACCGAAAATGTCTTAGTCTAGTGGTTAAGACGGAGGTATTGTGGACAATAAGTCTCAGGATCGAACCCCCCTCCCCCTGTTGTAATGCGACTAAGTGCGCGCTCCTTTGAACCAAAAAAAAATCATTGGAATTACTTCTTTGACTAGATAACTACCTATCACACACGTGTACAAAACTAAACTAACCTAAGTCGGAATTTTGATAAAATAAATTAGTTGAAATAACTTGCAAAACAAAGTTAGTTTTTCTAAATGAAATTAAAAGCCACAATTATTTGAATGCGAAAATTTGAAGATAAAATCGCCTCTTCCATTCTTCGATTCTTTCCAGGGAGAACCTACTTTATAGAAAGGAGTGATGGTCGCTACCTTAAAATTTAAAAAATTAATTTACAAGACGTATTTTTGCTAATTCCAAATATTATTGAATAATAAATAAATAAATGGTATCCTATTAAATGTACAATAAACATCTTGTATTTATTTCAATAGTAAAGACATTGTTTTTCCACCTAGTGCCTTGAGTTCGATTCCCACTACCATTCTATCCTGAGATCGCCCCTGATTCTCGTTCCTGGTCGTTCTCTCCTCATTTGCTATCCAAATAAGCCCTTAGGAGACTTATGCCTTGTTCTAACTAGTTTAATTTCAGCTCATTTCAGCTTTGCTTAACTTAACTGTATTCCGTTAAATTTTATTACGTTCAATACATTAAATTAATCTCTTTATAAAATTAACTTTTAATTTAACTAAATTCACTACACCTCAATTTCACTCAATTTTGTTCACTAAGCTTTATTTCATTTAATTCATTTCAACTCGTTTCAGTCGAAAATAACTTAGCCTTAATTAAACCGAGTCTTCTAGACTCGGAAAAACGAGAAAGCGAGAAATACGAACCATGATAGCGTAACCAGTGACTTTAGCCCAAGAATTAGCAAGATTAGAAGCAGCAAGTTGAAGGTCTCCAAGATGACCAGCAAACATAACGGAAACAACAGGAATTAAATAAAATATAACATTTGTTAACACCATTGGCATTGCAAATAATATCTGTCGTTTCTCTTCGTCGACGTCGACCACCTTCTTCCACCACCCTTTCCACCCTCCTCTCAACTCCGACGACAACTCCGCCATTTGGCCTAATCAACTTTGTCACCAGTGGATGGTCAGTGACGGAACCAGGATTAAAACTTTAAAAAACAATAATGTTTTTTATGGGAATTTGTTGCTTAAATTAATTTTGGGAAAAATTAATCAAGGAAAAAAGTTAGAGAAAATGAGAGAATTAGCAAAGGAGTTAGTTAAGGAAAAATGTGAGGAATTATATTCGACATTAATTTCGGACAAGCATGCAACTAGAAAGTAGTGACGTGAGGCATGCAAACAATCCATGGCATAGTATGTAGCAGTCGAGAGAAATAAACAAGTGGGTATGGCTGCCCAAATTTGTTGGAGACGTGCAGTTTTTATACGGAGTCTATCGGGTCGCGTCGAGATTGAGTACCACGGCTTCACATAGATTTGTTACTATACAAAAAAATCACAAAATCTCAGAGAAGACGGGAGATATGTGTCACCTCGTAGTGGAGTGAGGGATACCATTTTGTCTCACAAAATTCCCATCTAGAGGAGAGAGGGAAGCATATGAGGGTAGCCCCACCTTGCCTGTCTATTCATTTTGTGAGTGTCATTATCCGTCTTTCCACTTGACCCGTCACAAGCAAGACCAACTGTATATACATATAATTAACCGCTTCACATGTACGTATAAGAAATGTGAGCCACAAAAACCTAGCATCAATCAGTGGCGTATCTAGGACTAGAGCACAGGGGGTGCAAAAATTTAACAATTATTTTGGCGATGTGAGCTAAAATTTAAACACAAAAATCGTGCGGCTAAAGTAAAACACAAAATTAGAAAATTTGGTTCTAAATAATTCAAGAAGGTATAAATAAAAGAATAATGATATAGCGACACCGGGTGTTACTCAAATTGAGCGACACCCGGGATATTATTGTAATTTACATATGCATTTGGTGTTCCCTCCATCAAAATTCAAATTTTAAACTTATTTGTGATAAAGGGTAGTTTAGGAAATTAACATTAATAAAATAATTTAAGAGTTTGATTTGTGGTCGAATGCGGTCAACATCGACGGGTTGACCACCGTTCAACACCAGTGGACCGCCACCGTTCAACACCAGTGGATGGCAGTCAATGGTTGAAGACGATCAACCGTCAAATAAAACTTCTAAAAAGTTCTTAACGGGACTTGAACCCATAACCTCTTGAATGAAATCCACTTGCTATTACCACTATGACACATGCATCTTGTTGTGATTTTAATATCTCTTTTATTATAAATATATCAGCAAATGTACTCAATATATACATATGGTAATCTTTAAATGTAATTCTAACTTATATTCAATGTGCCTAGTATAAAATCAATATAATTCTCAGTTTGTTAAATGTATTTGATAAAAATTGAACAAAATATTTTATGTAATTGTAATTTACATGATTATATTACGAAATTACATTTATTATAGGTTAATTATATTATTATAACAAAAATAATTATGTACGTACAATGTGTTTATGGCAAAGGTACATTTTATTTTTATTGTGTCTGGCTTCGCACATGATACCTTTATTTAACATTAATATATATTTTCAATTAACTAAAACTATTCTAAAGTTTCATAACTAATAAATTTACATAAATATATTTTCCAATGAGACGGACTATATATATTAAAATTACAATGAAATAAATTATGAGACAAATTCACTACTCCTGCTATTAATATTTTACTTAAATCGATTGCTTAGCTAATTTTCATATATACTTTATTTTATTTTTAGAATTGTTATTTTTATTACATTCGTTATTATTATTGTTAATTATTTTCATTAATCTCATTGTTATATAATATTTAGGTAAGTATTTAAATTAAAAACATATTTTAAGCTATATTATTACTCGTTGTAAATAAATTTGGTCTATTTACACGAATTGTCGGATATAATCGGTATAACTTCTTACGTAGTTAAAAAAAATAGCGTTTTAAGGCATGATCAGTTTTATAAAACCTAGCAAATAATTTAGAAACCCTAAACTATAACTTTAACATATTTTCATGAAATATCGATTTTAAGCTATGATTAATATAATTTAATCGTATCTGCATATAAAACATATTTTAGGCTATACAACTTAACATATTTTCATGAAATATCCGTTTAACTTAGTACATCTTTACATAAACTATTGATTTTAACTTTATTCTATAGGCTACGATCAATATAATTGAGGATTATTTACATGAAATGTCGGATTTCGAAATTATAATCAGTATAACTTAGTACGTATATGCATAGATATTAAATTTAAGTTTTGATCGGTTTAACTTAGTAGAAACGTATTTACATAAAATGTTGATTTTAACTTTATTTTATAGGCTATGATCAATATAATTTAAGACTATTTACATAAAATGTCAGATTTAGTTATAGTCGGTAATGAATTCATTTTGCGCCAATGGTGTTAAATTCAAAAAAATCAAAATTATGGGTAAATTCGAAAAATGTACCACGTTACAAAATTAGCCTAAAATTAAATTTTACGCCAAAAGTATACTAATTGTTCTTTCATATAAATTTAACTCATTTATGAACTTTTTACCATAAATTTTCCATACGGAAAAAAAAATTGTTGTTGTCAGAGTTCGAACACGGGTTGGATTACTTGAAATGAGTTTTTGCAAAGTGACTTGTAACAATTAAGCAAGGGTATCATCACATCTATTTAGTGATTAAATTTGTATATATTGTTTATTTACTAGTTAAATATTTTTAGATTCTAAAAAATTGACTCGACAATTTGTTTTTTAATTCTGTTATTTTGTATATTTTGTTAACATATTAAGAACTCTTTTTTTTAAAACAAAATATTGTTACCTCAATTTTAGGAAAGGATTAAGTGTATAATATCTTTCACTTTTTTATTTTTATTTTCTCTCCTTTAAAACAAAAAACTATGCAAAAAAAAACAATAATATAAATAAAAAACAGATAATAAAAATATTATAATTATTTATTTCAATAAATAAAAAGTACACTGAAAAAACGTGGAAAAATATAAAAATATAAATAAAACGAAATATGAAAGTATAAAAATCAAACGGTATTTTTTTTCATAATTAAAAATCAGAAAATCAGTTTAAAAAAATATGGAAATATAAATAGAATGGAAAAGATATGATATAATGCAAAAGATATGGTCAAAGTGAATGATTTACGAATCAATTTAAAAAAAAGTAAAAGATATTATACACATAATATTTCCTAAAATTAAGCTAACAATAATTTGTTTTAAAGTGAAGAAAAGATAAACTAAATCTTTAAGAAATAAATAGATGAAGTACACGAATAATATGAAGTACACGAATAATATGAAGTACACGAACAATATAATGATATGTAATTGCAAAATGAATGTGCTGATACCCTTGCTTACTTGGTTATAAGTTTATTTGTAAAAGACCTGCTTCTTGATGTACTCGTGTTCGAACTCAATATTAACTTTTTTTTCTTTTCGTTTCCACCCTTTTTTCTCACTAACCTACATTAAGGTTCATCAAGTTTCTTACTTTTCGTTTCCACCTTTTTTCCTCACTAACCTAAATTAAGGTGTATCAAGTTTCCTAAATTAGGGTTCATCAAGTTTCCCCAAAATTGAAAGTTAATTGATTTTGTCAATCGAATTAGATAGGGTGCATCATTATAAATTAAGATAACAATTAATGTTATGGTTATTAATCATTATAAATTAAGATAACAATTAATGTTATGGTTATTAATCACTATAAATTGAATAATCAAAATGGAATAATGATGCAGTTAATAAACAATAATGATGCAGTTAGTAAAAAAACCGGTTTAATTAAATTAATTAAAATGGATTTAAAACAATAAACATTTCATAAATAAACTAACTATATGTAACTAACTCGAGTTGCTATTATTGTTGCTTTTACTACTAACATGAGTGATTAATATCATAGTATTAGTTGATTACCTAGTTGTATTTGAGTTATATATTTAAATAAATCTGAAATATTAGATTTGAATATTATTTAAGAGTAATAATAATTATTTTTTTAATTATATTACAAATTTAATGAATTATGAAATATATTATATTTTTTGGAAATTTGAATTGATGTACTTGCCGTTTAATAGTTTTCAAAGTATAACCTATAGTTATTTATACTCTAAGGAAACTCACAAAATAAGAAAAAGAAACCTCAGAAGTAAAATATATCGCTCATTACCAAGTTTCACAAAATCACCTCCAAAGTTCACAAAACAAGGCGTAGATGCGTAGTATACTAGTATTGACAAAATCAACAAATTAAAAGAATATTTCTTCTGTTAAAACAAAATCAACATCTAACAAAATGCTAAAGTTTAAAAGCAAAATAAATTAAATATTGAAGAAAATAAAAAGTTGTTAAATCAAACATTGAAATATACATGGCATGTCATATAGGAAAATATTATGTACCTCCAATGAAAATATAATGTACATCTGACGTAAATATATTTTACGTGCATACATTTTTTTTGTTAAAATAATGTGACACCTATAATAAATGTAAATTTTATAACAATTATGTAAACAATAAGTATGCAAAATCTTTTGTTCAATTTTTATCAAATACACTTTAGTAAGTATTATATTGATTTTATACTAAAGGTACATTGATTATAAATTATAAGTACATTTAATAATTATTATACGTATATATTGTTTTAACTCAAGTTTAAACATACGTATATATATCAAAAGCGATTCAAATTTATCAAAAGATTGATATGGCAAAGTGGTATTAGCAAGTGTATCTCTCTAGAGGTCATGTGTTCAAGCCACACAAATAACATTTTTGATGGATCATTATTGTACGGTCGCCAACCGTCGTGGACTAGCGGTCAAACCTCCACCTTTGACCGGCGGCGTTGACGGCCAACCACCGTCAGCCCCCTTTAGTTTGATAAATATGTGAATTACGGTTCTACCCTTTCGAAATTGGCGCAAATACGAAAATTTACTTTTCTATTTTCTATTTTTTTATTAGGGTGTTACCGAAATCAGTAACACCCGGTGTCGCCCTAGCACCTCCCTAAATAAAATACTTTGTATTTCATTTCACTTTATGGACACTATTTATAAGTCGAGTGAATATTCGACACAATTTCTAATATATAACATAAAAGTTAGTCATGTGAGATCTTGTTTAAATTGTCTTACCGAGTACATTATGAATATCAAATTTTTATATTTTTTATCGATATGTAACTAAAGATATTAACAAAAGAATACGAGTATTGACAAACGTGAATAAAACAAATGTATAGAATTGATTGGAATGGAAGAAATATAAATTTGTAAGTATATATAAAACTTTAATGTGAAAAAATTACGTTTTATAATATAATCGAAATAGTTGTAGTCGGATAATATGATATTAGAACATTAAATAAGCATTAAAGTCAAAATTTATTACTAAATGAAATAAAAGTGCAAAAATGTTAGTTATGGGGGTCGAACTCATAACCAAACTAATAAAACTTCAGCATCTAACCACTACACCACCAAATATTTGATAAATTTACTGAAACTAAATTTTAAATATTTCGGAACAAAGGGGGTGCGGGTGAACCCCCTGCACCCCCCTAAATACGCCCCTGGCATCAATAGAAATAGATAACTATTGAGTAATTACTAATACATCTCAAAATAGAAATAGATAACTGACTCAAACGGAAGGGGTAGAAATTGGGTAAGGATCCTCTCCATTTCTCGAAAAGAAATGGAGGTCCATTACTTCTCAACGGTTCGGATTAAATTTGGAAACGATCCGATGGTTGTAGATTTATTTGGAAATAAAAAGGTAAATGAAAGGGATTTGAATATATAATATAGTAATGTTTGTGAGAGGAAATGGAGAGAAAAGAAATGGAGAGGATCCATTTCCGTAGAAATTTAGGTGTGTCGAGATTGGGTAATACTCTCTCACATGCATTTATTATTGTCAATGTTTTTACTCATTGCATGTAAGAAGGTGATGTTGAAATTGGATGATATTCGAGATAACGCGAATTTTTTGGTGAAATGGTGTTATTTACGAAAGTAATTGGGTAATTGGGGTTGTTTTGAAAGTATTTGGGGTTATAGTGTCCACGTGGACATTTTTCGCTTTTTTCCAGATCTTAAGCAAAGCCGTTGAGGTCGTCAGCGGCTTCACTCAATGGTTTTTTTTTTAAAACGTAAGTTGGGAAGTGGGGAAGCAAAGAAGAAGAGGGGAAGCAATCCGTTATTTTGAAGAAGACCCATTTTCAAAGTGTAATTTAATAGATTAAACTAAATTGAACTAAACTTATAGATATTTAATTTTTTTGAATTGAATTTATAAGAGATAAGCTTAACTTATAGTATCATATTTAGGCCATGTTCTTTTTGGCTGAAACGAGTTGAATTGAATTAATTAACGTAAAGCTCAATTGAACTAAATTGAGTGGAACTCCGATAAAGTGAATTTAGTTGAATTAAAAGTTAATTTTGTGAAGAGATTTAACTGAACAAAATTGATTAAACATAAATAAAACTTAATGGAATACAACCAAGTAAAATTAAAAGGAGATTAAATTAAGGCCAAAAAAACATGGTATTAAACTTATTTTGCTGTACTGAATTAAACTTGGGGCAATTGAACAAATTTGAACTTAAGACCTTACTTTTTATTTAAATTGAATTCAAATGAGCTTAACTTTCCTGAACTGAACGAATTTAACTTAAATTAACTTAATTTAATTTAACTTATAATTTTATTTTATTTTAGTTTTTTCAATATTTTGAATGCAATGAATGAGACTAAATGCTTATACAACTACACCTATGGGATAATTTGCTATATTTCGGATTATAAAGTATGGAAGTGCAGACAATTGCTTTCTTGTTTTGTGGATTCTTATACGATTTGTATATCTTAAATGACCTAATTAATATGGTATCCAAATTCTGTTTTATGATAAATTTGTTTAAACCGCCTTATACAAGTACTTCGTATTTGTTTTTAATATTTGATCACCACTATTTTAGTAATTGTAGGAGAGTAATCGAAATCTTGCCTTGCTTTCTTTCTAAATTTGAATGATTTTAGCTTTAATTTTTGAGTTCTTATTCTATCATTCAAGTTTTCTAATCCACTTAATAATGTTTCGAAATCATCGAAATAATAGCGATTGCACACATAGTAAGAAAACGAGATGACGTCACTGGCAGATGATACTGAATCTCGGTATCATTCTCTCACATATGTCTAATGTACTATTCCCTCCCCGAAATTTTACATGTAATATACTAATCTAGTACAAAGACGGATTTATAGATTTTACGACACTTGCTGTATCATCTAACATGTACCTCAGTCTTAACCATTAGGTCACGAAATCATTAGAACATGTTCTTAAGTCCTTAACAGGATGTATGATTTGAGCATAAGTTAAGTACTTGCTGGTTGCAGCTGAACTGAGCCGGGGTTGTCGACGCCACGAGACGGTTGCTCAAGTGCAGTCCATTTCTTGAGATATGTAAGTAGAAATAGAGCACAAGTTTGACAGAAAATTCCAACAATTAGCCCAATCCATAGACCCTGTAATAACGAAAACAAGAGCTTAAAACTAATAAGAATATTAATAATAGTTGGGCTTCAACCATCAGTTTAAGGTTTTGTTTGAGATGGTTCATCTATCACGGTATCAAAGTCATGGTATCAGAGCCAGTGTTGATGGTTCATCTATCATGGTATCACAGTCATGGTATCAGAGCCAGTGTGACTGAAGGTCACGGGTTTAAATCCTGGGAACCTCAAAACCCCTCGAAAACTCACGAAGTAGAAACCAGCACACGGGGATGGTTCATCTATCAAAAACTATCGAAATTTAACATAAACATGACGCGAATTAGCAAGAAAATCGCTTTACCTTCGCGTGATAATGGAGCTTAAAGGCGAATAAGCAAGCAACCGGGATACCAATGCCGAAGAAAGCACTCAAGTTTATGATTGTAGTCAGATTTTGCCAACCACATCCCCTGCTTACTCCTGGTTTTTTCGATTAAAAACAAAATTAATAACGTAAATAAAACAATTAATCCCGAAATTTTATACTGAAAGTATAATCACGCGAAATTAGCACCTGTTAATATGCACTGGACCGAGTCCAATGATAACGATATGCAAAGCAGAGGAGTCATAGAGGCAAAGGACTTGATTATGTCGACGTTGTCACTGAATAACTCTGCCCATTTTTCGCATCCAAATCCTAATGCTAGTACCATTATAGACGTTAGCACAATCGACAATTTCATGGCTACAACCATCGCGTGTTTAGCTTGATCTGGTCTCTTTGCTCCGAGTTCATTAGACACCCTTGTGCTGCATCAGTACCCATAAATACATAATCATACAATATTAAACGATTGTAACGATGCTATTGTTGTTCTGATTAGTACATACCTTGCTGCAGCACTCAGACCGTAGGTAATATTGTACGCGATTCCTCCAGTCGATATGCTGTTCATAATCAATAATGTCGGCCTTTAAAATTGTAGGATTAATTGATAGGAATACTCCGAATTATGAGTGAACTGCTCAAAATACTCTAAACTTTATTTTAACCATCAATATAACCAACTAATACCCTCATCATGTTTTAATGGTGTGATTAGGTGAATAAATTAACAGAGAAGTAAAAGGAGAAAGACAGGTTAAAGAATGGTTAGAAATTTCTTCAGTTATTTAGCAGGTAGCAGGTCATATATTATAATAAAAGCGAATGAGAGTATTAGTTGGTTATATTGGTAGTTAAAATAGAGTTTGGAGTATTTTGAGCAGGAGACCCATAGTTCAGAGTATTCTTATCAATTAATCCAAAATTCTATCACGCCGTACTAGCAATTACTCGGGATGAAGCCTTACCACATCGCGACTAGAGAGGTACTTGCTTTTGAGTTCGGCATAAGACCAGCTAACATAATCACAACCTCGAATGCCCAGTATTCTAAACTGAAAAACATTAGCCCGTAAATGAAATGGGTCGGAACAATAGAATATGATGAAAAGTGAAGCAAATTACCAAACCATAGTAGTCGAAGGCAAGGCCAATTTCAAGTTAGTAAGGATGAAACGGAATAACTCTGTCGAGAAACCCTTCCACGTCTGCTTCAATGTCCCGGCATACCTCACGTAAATGATCAGCAAAACAACGGAAATCCAGAATGTAATCGATATAGCCAATGCACCTCCTCGAAAACCAAGGGTAGTATGATGAAGCAAGATATAAACGAGGCCGAATTGGAGTAACAATGGAAGCAGAGAACAAAAGACTAAAGGCCAAACAACAGATTGTGTTTGAAGAAACCTCATTATATTCTGCAATGTACCGTATGCATATATTCCCGGGATTTGGTATCGTATGTAGATAGCCGCTTCACCGGAAACCTCGTGATTTTGACGAAGCAGAACGATTAGAATTGGTTCTGTGTACCACCAGATTATGGATATGAGAATGGAGAACATAAATGATATAATGCATGATGTTTGTAGATATATGCCCAACATTTTGTATTGTTTCGCGCCATATGCTTGTCCACATAACGTCTCTAGCGCAACGCTGAGGCCCGTCTACATAACAAAGTCACAATCGTTTTTTGTGTAAGATCGTTGTATTAGACAATAAGGTACTGTAATCAAGGGAGTCACAACACTCACAAGGGCTATTTTGATTTTAACGGGATTTGAACCCGGATCATAAGTACCACAATGATATGTGACTTTGGCATGTTCTTTTCAGCTGAAACGAGCTTAATTGAATTAATTGGACTAAAATTTAATTGAACTAGATTGAGTGAAACTGCGATGAGGTAAATTTAGTTGAATTAAAAGTTAATTTTGTAAAGAGATTAATTGAACGTAATTGACTGAACGTAAATAAAACCTAACGGAATACAGCCAAACAAAATTGAAATGAGCTGAAATTAAGCCAGAAAGAACCAGGCCTTTATCAACTAAGCTGGTTAACAAATGCAGGGATTTAACACAAGTAAAACCGGACTAATTGGCGGAAGTAAACTAATCATAGTTATCAATACGATTAATAATGAGCAAGCTAATTAATTTCACTTAATGAAGTTAGTAAAAATGAAACAAAATAAAATTTACAATTTCAATTAAAAAATTGAAATTGATAGAGTTAAACATAACCGAATTAAACTCGTCATTTTTCCATCTAGTCACCTGGCAAACGGGTCATTCAATTCAGGTCATGTATCAATCGACTTAGTTTAATTTAGTTCAAGTCCGGTCAAGTATATATGACCATGTCAATTGTCATTTCCAGTTCAATTCAGTTCAGTTCAGTTCAGTTTAGTTTAAGTCGGGTTTATTAAACCGAGTCAAGAAAAACGAGAAAGCGAGGAATACGAACCATGATAGCGTAACCCGTGACATTAGCCCAAGAATTAGCAAGATTAGAAGCAGCAAGTTGAAGGTCTCCAAGGTGACCAGCAAACATAACGGAAACAACAGGAATTAAATAAAATATAACATTTGTTAACACCATTGGCATTGCAAATAATATCTGTCGTTTCGCTTCGTCGACGTCGACCACCTTCTTCCACCACCCTTTCCACCCTCCTCTCAACTCCGACGACAACTCCGACATTTGGCCTAATCAACTTTGGCACCAGTGAATGGTCAGTGACGGAACCAGGATTAAATATTTTAAAATTCGCGAGTTGATGGGTAGATTTATTTTAGAAAAAAAAGATTTTTTTATGGGAATCTTGCTTAAAGTATGGAAAAATCATGGGAGTTATAAAAGAGAGAATTGAGAAAAAATGTGAGGAGTTGAACATTTAATTTCAATTTCTTGGGACGTAGCGAGTAGTTAAATATGTGAGGCATGCAAACAATCGAAAGCAAGGGAGCAATGAAAAAAACTAAACAAGTGGCAAATCGAACCCAAATTCTACTCTACGACGGTTTTACGTGCGACCACCTAAAAAAATGACCACTTTTTGATAAATAGTTATCATTTTCTTATTAAAGAGCGACCATTTTTTAGTTAAAAAATGACTTATATTTTTAAAGTGGTCACTATTTATCAAAAAGTCGTTACTTTTTACCAAAAATAAACGCGTGATGAACCGTCGCTTAGTATAACTACTGCAATTGGAGGATTATACAACCAGATGTATAAATCTGGTAGTATAAATTTTGAACTTTGTAACAAACAATTTGAACTTATAAATACTATAATTTACGAGCTTTATTGAAAAGAATTTGAGCGTCTGTATAAAAAAAAATTGTAAATCAGAATATTATATTAAAACTCAAAAATAATACTTATAAAATGCAAACATTTTAATTTTAACACTAAAAATTATAATGCAAAAAAAATTTATTAAAAGCTCAAAAAGTTACATATAAACTTAATTAAATTTGTATTAGATGTACGATAAACATATACATCTGGATGTATAATTTTATCTGTGATAACTACTATGATCGGAAACATGCATGATCTGTTTTATGGTGTGAGTCGAAAATTCTCGGTGAAAGTTCTACTTAATTACTATGAGGTTCAACTTCTTGTACGTCTTTTTATTTTTAAAGGGCGTTTATGACGCCTAACTTATCTCCTTTATATTAAAAGAATAAGACATCTCCCAATTTTTTCTGCCTAATGATTTTGGCTATATTGAGCATTTATTTATTATATCATATTTGTAATTAAGCTTTTATTATATCTACTTATAATTGGGTTTTCAGTATATTATATACAACTGGATTAAACTGAAATTTCCCTTTTTACTGATTATTACAAAACATTAATAATAATAAAATTTACACGTAAATTTCATATTGGCTTAAATATCAGTTGTATAATTGTTATTTTCTTTAATATTTCTATCTAAAAACCTCACATTCACGCGAGATCTATATTAATACAAGTAATATAACGATTTTTAATACTTTGTTATTTGTTGGTCACTAACTAGAAGGACTTATAAAAATAAATGTAAGTAGTAAAACCGTTTTATATACAAAATTTGTTACTGACAGATACACCATCTTTACAACTAGATCATCACTTCTTAGATTTTGATTGTTTAGTAAAAAAATAATTCTAGACTTCTTTTACATATTTGCTTTAGTCTTTTTCCTTAAATAGTCAATATATTCTTTTTTTAAATAAATAGTACGAAGTATTTCTCTAATTCTCTGTTTTTAAGGGTAAAATAAACGGGTAAGAAATCAAGTTGATTGAGTGGCTTAAAAGAAAACGGAGTCTAGTAATAAAGACAAAATGTGAAAAGATAAAAAAGGAAGAATATTGATAAAAAGTACAAAATTATTTATTTTTAGGTAGATATATGTGTAGTACCTAATGTGCACCAAAGGAAAGAAATATGGGGTCTCTTCGACCGTTCGTCTCATATGTCTTCTGTTGTTTCTTAAAAAAAATTTGAGTCTTTCCTCTTTGCCCGACGTAAGAATCATCATTGTTATTTACGGGCATTTTTGTTATGGAAAAATGACGAAAAACGTGTATTATACACTTCAATTTGAGTCGTTCAAGAGGTCGTTTTGGGTCGTGTTTCTTTTTCTTCTGTTTTTTACCACGTGTCCGGGATCGATTCGGAAGTTATATTTTGTATTTTCTGCTCCAAATAAATAATATTAAAACAATTTTTAACGGGTATTCGATTTCCGTCTTGCACTTAATTATCGCACACCGACAATCTGAAAAGGCATCCGTTGTTCCTCAAAATTTGTAAGGTCACTTCATCTAGCCCTAGACACGTTTTGTGCGATTTACAGACATTTTTATTTCGCGACTCCAGAATGTCGAAAATAGTGTATTATACACTCCATTTTGAGCCGTTTGAAAGGTTGTCTCTAACCATATTTCTTTTTCTCCTTGTTTTTCTAGCACGTTTTCGGGACCTTTGAATGCAAAAAAATCATGTATTATACACTTCAATTTGGACCGTTCGGGAGTCATACCGGAACACGTTTCTTTTTCTCCCGGTTTTTCAACCACGTACCTGATGTTATTTCAGGTGTTAACCAATTAGATTTCACCCCAAATAACGAGTATTACTCCATTTAGCAAGATTATCGAAGGTTCGACGAATGTTGGTTTATCGCATACCAGCACCCCAAATGTCTTCCGTCGCTCCTCAAATTTTGTTTGGTTGCTATATCTGACCCGCATAACCTTTTTTGTGATGTTCCGGAGAATCTTGTTCGGACCCTGAAATTTTAAAAATCGTGTATTATACACTTCACTTGGAGCCGTTCAGGAAGTCATACTTGACCACGTTTCTTTTTCTCCCGGTTTTTCAGCCACGTGTTAGAAGTCATTTTAGGTGTTCCCCACTTCGATTTCAAACCCAAATAACAAGTATTAATTCATTTTGCACGATTATCGGAGGTTCGACAAATGTTGGTTTATCGTATATTGGTACCCCAAATGTCCCCAGTCGCTCCTCAAATTTTGTATGGTCGCTCTATCTGACCTGCTGAACCTTCTGTGTGATTTCCGAAGAATTTTGTTCCGGAACCATGGAATCTCAAAAATCATGTATTCTACACTTCAATTTGAGCCGTTCGGGAGCCTGGATTGTGCTTCTTTTTCTCCCGATTTTTTTCCATGTTTCAATGTTATTTCACAAGTTAACCTAATTCAATTAAGTCAAAATAATAAGTATTAAAACGTTTTTATCGAGTTTCTAATTTACACCGAAGACTAGTTTATCACACAACTCCCCTCGTCACCAAATTAAAAAATTTAAAAAACAATATCCTATTGAAGTGAAAACAGTCGGGTCAATTAAGTTTCGAATTCGAATTACAGATTAGTAACATTTGAATTACATAAAAAGTACAATTCCATATCAATCAATTTTCAGTTGAATCCCAAATTCTGAAATTGGTTTGGGACTGGATTTGAACCCGTGTCGGATACAAAATTCAATTAATAACTACTTAGCTGCTAACTAGGCTATGATTGAATTTCCTTTCTCACTTGATAGTTCAATGCTCTCCCAATTCTTGAGCTTAGTGACTAGAAAAAGAGTACCGGTTTGAGCCGCGAGGCCACATATTAAACCGATCCAAAGACCCTGTAAAAAAAACGAGGTAAAAAAAATATTGCATCAGTAACATATACGGAGTAATTTGTAAAAACAAATTATCCTAGTGCATGGTACCGAGTTTTATTATCACCCAGTCACAATTTTCAAATAACGTGGCTGGTACTGAAACTCGGTTCTATCTGATGGTGAATGTAAAAATCGAGGACATAGGCAATATGACTAGTGACTACCTTGGCATACATATGGAGCTTGAAGGCGAGCAGACACGCTATGGGCATGCCGATGAAATAGAACGTTCCCAAATTGATGTAAGTCGTCAACTGCTGCCAGCCACATCCTCGACTCACTCCTGTTATCGACAAAATTTGATTATTGAAGTCGGATATAAACAATGTAAACGAAATCAAGTGGTGTTAGTCCAGTGGTAACTGAGTTAAACCTTAAAGCTTGCAAAAATGCAGGAGTTGAGAGGTCTCAGGTTCGATTACCAGCTGGGGCGATGAGCACTTGGCCACTGCAGTCTGCAGCTCCCGAAGGGTGGCTTACATGGTCCATGTGGTGGTGCGGGAATGCATAGGCCCGGGGATTAAACCCCTCGTCACCGAAAAAACAATGTAAACGAGAAGAACGAGTGTTAAGTATGTATATTTCCGACCTGATAGAATGCCTTGGATGGAGTCCAAAAATATCGTTATACAAAGAAGAGGCGTCATTGCAGCGAATGCTTTGATTATTTCAGGGCTATCGCTGAACAAGCCTGCCCAAGTATCGTGTCCAAATCCTAGTACGAGCACCATGATGGCTCCTAGCAGGATCGATAGCTTCAATGTTACACCCATCGCGTTCTTTGCTTGATCTGGTCTCCCTGCCCCGAGCTCATTTGAAACCCTTGTGCTGTCATGAGGATCGAAATCTTAGGAGTCGATGAACAACTCATAAAATTGAAAGAAAATCTCGGGTTTTACCATCCAGTTACCTTGCTGCAGCACTCAATCCATAAGTGAAAGTGTAGGCTATAGCTTCTGTATTAACACTGGTAAGAGGAAAATCGGAATCTAAGTAAGATCATAACAATTTTACAACATCAAATTAAGTCGGGTTTATGACAAGCATATATATATACTCTATCCAGTATCGTACCATGTCGCAATAAGAGACGTGGTTGTTTCCGAGTTGGGCATTAGGCCAGCTAACAGCACCAAGAACCCGAACGCCCAATACTCTAAACTGTGATTCAATTCATAAAACAGAACAAACATGTATATATATAAGTTCAATGATATATCGATACTAGTCCACATTTCGACTAAATTGAGGTAGATGTCACGACTAACGAGTTAAGATCAGGCCCGGTTTACTTAGTCTTCCGTCCCTTGATGTTTTTCTTAAACAGTACTCGAGAATTGTATCTACTAAGGCCCTGTTTTTTTAGGCTGAAAGGAGCCAAGTTAAACTGAAAGGGCTAGAAAGAACAGGACCTAATTGTTATATCACAGCTAAATTAAGGTAGATGTGATGAATAACAAAGTAAGCAGTCCGATGTAATTAGTCTTGCCTTGGTGTTTTTCTTAAACAATACTCGAGAATTGTATCTCCTAAGGCCTTGTTCTTTTCGGCAGAAAGGAACTGAACAGAACAGAACAGAACAGGGCTAGAAAGAACAATACCTAACTCTTATCTCACAGCTAAATTAAGGTAGATGTGACGAATAACAAAGTAAGCAGTCCGATGTAATTAGTCTTGCCTTGATGTTTTTCTTAAACAATACTCGGGAATTGTATCTCTTAAGGACTTGTTCTTTTCGACTGAAAAGAGCTGAACTGAACTGAACTGAACAGAATAGGGCTAGAAAGAACAGGACCTAATTGTTATCTCACAATATAGCCAATGGGGAGTAGACTTACCAAACCATAGCAGCAGAAGGCAATGCTAACTTCAGGTTAGGAACGACATAACGAAACGATTCCATACTCAATCCCCTCCAAGTATGCTCAAACTTCTTATCACAGTTAACATAGATGAACAACATTAAAGCCGACACCCAAAACGAGATAGAAGCGGCCAATGGCGCTCCCAAGAAACCGAGACTAGTGCAGTAAACCAGGACATAGTTAAGGCCAATGTGCAGAACCAACGGCACAACCGAGCAAACAACAAGAGGGAACACAACAGATTGAGTTTGCAGGAATCTTAGGATGTTTTGCAGGATTCCATAGGCAAAGATTCCGGGGATGAGACATCTAAGGTAGGAAGCGGCTTGTTTCGAGATCGTAGGTGTTTGATGAAGTAGAATAAGGAGAGGTTCTGTGTACCACCAGATGATTGAGATTACTATAGAGACAAATAGGGAGATTATGCATGATGCTTGAAGATGTATTCCCATTTTGTTGTATTGTTTGGCTCCATATCCTTGTCCACATAGTGTTTCCAATCCACCACTTAGCCCAACCTAAGAAACAATCACATGCGCTACGTTAAACCGACACTTCACTTTGGTCATGACACGATAATTAGATAATTCATTTTAGACCAAAATGAAAACTTCACGAAAAATAATACTCCGGTATTCTATTTTCTGAAATTGTATCATGTCTAACGCTTGCAGCCGAATCAGAGTAATCTAGATGTAGTGTTAGTCAATGCCTCGGTGGGTGTATTTAGATTAGACATCATTATGAAGGTATTCTCGTTAAATTAGATCTGGCAAACTGGTTATGTCTAAAACAAGAATTTGTGAAAATTCTAATGGTCCTTACTCCTTAGAGAGTCAGTTCCTTAAGAGTGACATCTATTTGACTCGTTATTATGATAACGGATAAGTCCAATAATGTTGGAAGTCGATAAAAAAGAAAAGGAGAGATCCCGATATTTCTGAGGCTCTGTGCAGAATTTCGAAAATCGGCCTCGATACACTATTTACATTAATTTTTGTATACCGAAATGTTTATACTTTATTTCTTTCATATTGTTATACAACAAATAGTTTTAAATAAAATGAAACCAATAATATGAACTTGAAGTAGTTTCGAAAAAAAATGAAAAAAATGTAGCGAATCTGAAATACATGAATATAAAAAGCCCAAAAAGTCACAAGCTAAACCATTGATTTATATTCTTAATTCAGAAATTCTCATTTGTAACGGTCAATATACGTCACAAGTTTTTTACGAGTAAAAAAAAAGTCACGAGGTGTCAAGAAACCACCTTAACCAAAAGCTTAAGCCGATGGTTGAAGTTCTTTGATTCGTTTTATATTCTATAACTCCCCTCACACGAAGGCCCTTTTTTTTCTTTTTTGGGCTTAAAGTGTGGGTGTAGGCGGGATTCCCTTGCATATTCTGATTATCCACTTTAAAATGGAGATGTGTGGAACCCGTGACCTTTGGTCACATGTCTCTGATACCATGTCAAGAAACCAACTCAACCAAAAGCTTAAGCCCATGATTGGAGTTCCTTGATTCGTTTTATATTCTAACACGAGGATAAAAAAATTTATTTGTGATTCTCCGTGCATTCTATTTTTTATCATCTTATTTACTTATATAGTTGATACTTGATCCGTCAATCCGTCATAAGTTAGACCTATTGTAATTAATTTAACTTCATTGGGTCCAAAAATATGAGGTCCTGTACGACCGCGCGGTCTGCGCACTAAAAACCGGCCCTGCTTTCCATCTTTTTTGACGTGACCCAAATTATTATTATCATTATCATTAACATTATTATGGTTATTATTATTATTATTATTATTATTATTATTATTATTATTATTATTATTATTATGATCATTATTCTTTTTTTTTATGAGAGGGGTTTAATTTTCCGAGGCTATGCATTCTCGCACTATCACATGGACTAGGTAAACCATCACAACTGGTAATCAAATCTGAGATCTTTCAAGAGGTGCATTTCTGCAAATTTTAAGGTTTAACTCAGTTACCACTGAACTAAATCTATTTAGTTTATTATTATTATTATTAGCATTTATTATCGTTATTATTATTATTATTATTGTTATTATTAAAACCCGGCCCTGCTTTCCCATCTTTTTGACGTGACCCAGACTCGTTTACATGATTTGACAATGAAAGAAAGAAGAGAAGGGAACAAACCATGAAAGCAAAACCAGTAACAGTGGCCCAAGAATGAGCAAGAGTACAGCCAGCAAGCTGAAGTTCACCGCGATGACCAGCAAACATTACTGATATTAATGGTATTAAGTAATAAAATACGATTGTTAATATCATTGGTAATGAAAATAACACTTGTGCTTTCGCCTCCTTCACATCCACCACTTTCTTCACCTTCTTACACCACCCGCCTTCGCCTTCTCCGTCTCCTTCTCCTTCTTGCACCGTTGCCACGAGCAACGGTGTTGTACCATTCTCGATACTCATGTTATTATTCTATATTTTGAGAGATATTACTACAATTTTAAGTTTTAGGAGTCTAACAAATGCTTGTAGTACGTGATATATTTTTTTAGTCAATGCAAATGAATGATTAACTTGAAAAATTTAGTGCTACATTTGTTGGATTTGGACCTACGTGGTGGGTATGGGATGTACAAAAAAATATCTTAAATTAATCCGTACGATTTTCTTCAACAATGTTTTTCCCACGTGGTTTTATTAGAAAGGTTTTGAACACGATATCTTCTCCAGTGATGGACATACAAGGGGAGTGTTATAAAATATTATAGTATAATATTATATGATTGTCAATATCTTAGAATATCCTAGTGTTATTATTTTATGAAAACTCTAATTCATTATATATATGTATATATACCCCTCATAATGGGATGAGAATATAGTTTTATCTTACTTAGGACGCTTACGTTCTCTCTATAATTCTTTCTTGTCTTTGGGTTTTTGTGAGAGACATATGTCTGTCGCAAGTTTGCGACGGGTCAAGTAAATAATACTCATTTGGAGAAGATAAGAGAAAAGTAAGGTACCCAGTCTTAGCAAATGGTTTTGTCTTATCTAACTACATGGGTAATATTTGATCAGTCATAAACTTATGACAGATATACTAATCACAAGGAAAACTTAGATTTTATACAAATCTACGATGGATCGATAATATAATTTGTATTTAATAAGCGTAAATAAGGCCTACAAGGCTACAAGCATTATAAGATGGTAATGGTTGGCAAAAGTTGATACGATTTGAATACTTCGACACCGAACTAACCCGGTCCGATAACCGATGACTTTATTTTTTGCAACCCAAACTTGACCCGTCGTCTGATATTTTCTCAACCCGATAGATGACCGGATAGTGAACTGGCCTAATAATAGCTTAAATACAAAAATTGACATTCTTTTTAATTATTTTTACTTAAAACTATAATTAATATATTTAATGTGTTAACGAGTCGAGTCGAGTCCAAGCTTGGCCTTGTTCAACTTGTACTCCTAAAGTAAAACTCAAGCTCGAGCCGATCTCGAGCTTGGAAAAATTGTGTTCGTTATCAAGCTTGCGAGCTTTAACGCAAGCTCGAGCCAAACTCGAGCTCAACTTGAGCCTATAAATAATTGTTGAATTTTCGTCTTTCCGTTCTCAATATGTTCAATAAAAAGACTTAAAAGTTTTATATACAAATATTGGAAAATAAATGAGACATTTTTTATCTGTGTAATACAGATTATATAACCATGGAAAAAATATTTTTATAAAATATGAGCAATATCTTATCTAATTACATAAGATCGAGCTGCTCACGAGTTTTTCGAGCCGAGTCAACCTTAGCTCAACTTGACTCGTTAAGCTCTCAAGCCGGAGCCGAGCTTTGATCGAGCCGATAACCTAACCCGACATGAACTCACCCAACCGGAAGATGACCGGACATGAATCAAACAGCCCCGAACCCAGCACCAACTTAACATAACCCGAACCCGATTTAACCTGACCCATAACCGACCCGATTGACCACACTTGTAACCGAGTCAATGTGATACAGTTGATGGTTGTATTTGATGATATATATATTCGATTATACGGTACTCGAAAGTCGGAGAGCCTAAATTTAGATTCTTGCTTGATTATATGCCTGTTAAATTGTCAAGATGTCATATCTAAACATGTGTATGGACGCGACCTAAACCCATTTGTGAATTCAGATTCTTTATTAGTAGCTCTTGAATTACAAAAAAAAATCTCCAATTTATAGTCACAACCCAAATTTTGATTTTGAATTTGGATTTGGATCGGTGATCCGATCCAAACTTCGAATTGAATCTATGATCAAAATTGAATTTATGACTATACTAAAATTGAATTTCCTTTCTCACTTGATAGTTCAATGCTCGCCCAATTCTTGAGCTTAGTAACTAGAAAAAGAGTACCGCTTTGAGCCGCGAGTCCACATATTAAACCGATCCAAAGACCCTGTAAAAAAAAAGAGGTAACACAGTAACATATGGTACCGGGTTTTATTGTTACCGGGTCACAATTTTCAAATCGCAAATTCTTATTTGCAACGGCACTATCCGTCGCAAGCTTGTGACGGATATCGTTTTCTCTCACAAAATAACCACTTTTTTTCTCTCTCCAACCCTATTCCTGTGGTCCCCTTTCTCCCCTACTCATTTTATATTCATTTTATCTCACAAAATATCCGTCACAAATGGTGATCCGTCGCAAGCAAGACTTACTGTTTTCAAATAACGTGGCTGGTATTGAAACTCGGTTTCAGCTGATAGTGAATGTAAAACCGAGGATATAGGCAATATGACTACCTTGGCATACAGATGGAGCTTGAAGGCGAGCAGACACGCCATGGGCATGCCGATGAAGTAGAACGTTCCCAAATTGATGTAAGTAGTTAACTGCTGCCAGCCACATCCTCGACTCACTCCTGTTATCGACAAAAAATTAATATTGAAGTCGGATATAAACAATGTACACGAGAAGTCGAGAAGAACGAGTGTTATGTATGTATATTTCCGACCTGATAGAATGCCTTGGATGGAGTCAAAAAATATCGACATACAAAGAAAGGGTGTCATTGCAGCAAATGCATTGATTATTTCAGAGCTGTCACTGAACAAGTGTGCCCATAAATCGTGTCCAAATCCTAGTACGGTCACCATGATGGCTCCTAGAAGGATCGATAGCTTCAATGTTACACCCATCGCGTTCTTTGCTTGATCTGGCCTCCCAGCTCCAAGCTCATTTGAAACCCTCGTGCTGTCACGAGACTGAAATCTTAGAAATCGATAAATAAAGCAGACCGTGCTATACAAGACCGTTTATTTTCTGAGGACGTTTAAATGAAGATTATTACCTCGCTGCAGCACTCAATCCATAAGTGAGATTGTATGCAATGGCTTCCGTATTAACACTGGTAAGAGGAAGTTACATAATTAAGATCAAAACGGTCCAATTCTGAATTAGTACAGTTCGAAATAAGGATATATTTTCCGTGTATCATACCATGTTGCAATAAGAGAAGTGCTTGTTTCCGAGTTGGGCATCAGGCCGGCTAACAGCACCAAAATCTCGAACGCCCAATACTCTAAACTGTGATTCAATACATTAAAACAGAGCAAATATGTACTATATGTTCTACACTAGTCCCACATTTCGGCTAGATTTTAATGCTAACGGAGTTTGGACTCAGGTCACGTATACTACATTTCTCGACTTTACCAAATAAGTTAGTTGACATCTGCTGTATCGACCAACTGTTACTATCTGGCTAGGGGTGTTAACGAGCCGGGCCTGAGCTTGGCCTTGTTCGGCTTGGGCTCGATTACAAAAACTCGAGCTCGAGCTCGAGCCGATCTTACCCAAGCTTGAAAAAAATCTCCTCGTTACAAAGCTTGCGAGATTTAACACGAGCTCGAGCCAAACTTGAGTCAAATCGAGCCTATATGAAATTGTTTATTTTTTTTATTTTTTTCTTCCGATATTTTCAATAACAAGGTTCGAAGAGTTTAGGTAAAAATATTTAGCAAATCAACAAGATATTTGATATATATGCTATAAAAGTATAATAATGATAAAATATTTTTATTAAATATGATTAATATCTTATGTAATCTCAAATGCTCGAGCCGCTCATGAGCTTTTCGAGTCGAGCCAGCATTTGCTCGGCTTGACTCGTTAAGCTCTCGAGTCGAGCTCATACGAGCCGAGCTTTGACTGAGTCGATCTCGAGTTGCTCGCGAGCTGTCTCGTCTCATTAACAGCCCTATATATGGCAACATAACAAGTGGTGAAATGGGGAGTAGACTTACCAAACCATAGCAGCAGAAGGCAATGCTAACTTCAAATTAGGAACGACATAATGAAACGATTCCATAGTGAATCCCCTCCAAGTATGCTCAAACTTCTTATCACATTTTACATAAACAACCAACATCAAAGACGACACCCACAACGTTACAGAAACGGCCAATGGCGGTCCAAGGAAACCGAGGCTAGTGCAGTAAACCAGAACATAGTTAAGGCCAAGATGCAGAACCAACGGCACAACCGAGCAAATGACAAGAGGGAACACAACAGATTGAGTCTGCAGGAATCTTAGGATGTTTTGCAGGATTCCAAAAGCGAAAATTCCGGGAATGAGACATCTTAGGTAGGATGCAGCTTGTTTCGAGATTGAAGGCGTTTGATGAAGTAGAAGAAGGATGTGTTCTGTGTACCACCAGATGATTGAGATTATTATGGAGAAACATAAGGAGATTATGCATGATGCTTGAAGATGTATTCCCATTTTGTTGTATTGTTTGGCTCCAAATCCTTGACCACATAGTGTTTCCAATCCACCACTTAGCCCAATCTACTAGATACACACCATAACAAAAACTTAGAATTGTCGGAATGTAAAACCGATTTTGGGATTTCAATCATTAGCAAACTAACGGTTTGGTTGAGCTAGTATCTTGACATGGTATCACAGATTCACAGCCACGTGACTAAAAGGTCACGGGTTCAAAACCCGCACCACACTTCAAGCACAAAGGTCATTGATTGAGGTAATTTGTGTGAAGAGCCGTGTTAGGATATAAAACCGATTTTGAAACTTCAACCACCAGCTTACAAGACACGATACTTTAACACTTCCTTTTAGACTGGAAATTTGTTAAGAATATAGAAGGGAGACAATTGTATAAGGAATTATATTATTGATTGTGATAAATCGTTCTCGGTGTTATTCATTCAATAGCATAACCTCATATATAAGGTTAATATCTCGTTGTATCCTGCTAATAGTTAGGAAACAACCCAATAAAATCGGGATTACAATAACCAAAAGATAGCTGTGAATTATATTCATATAATATCAAACTGACATTGTATGCCTAATAAAATTAAAAACTTGAGGAACACTTAACCATATCCAACACTTTGGCATTGTGTCATGTCTAGACACGTGTAGTAGAGTAACACGTAGTGTTAGTCAATGTATGAATTGGGCATCATTATGAATGTGTAATAGTTAAACTAGAAATGGCAAACCGGTTACACGATTCAAGTATGAGAGTTTTGTTTTGTGTGACAATATTTCACATATTATATCAATCGATTCATTCATAATGTATTTATCATTCATTTTTTCGCGAGTATAAAATGATGTTATATGTGAGACAGATTAATATCAATACTCGTATATATATATATATATATATATATAGTAGTTGCTACTTTATAATATTGTCTGATTTTGTATAAGACGGGCTCACATATGAGACTAAATTACACATGTCACAATGTATGATGGCCTTACATATTTTTTACGCATACACATTTTTTTAACTTAAAAATCTTTGTGACTGATATATATCTGTCACAAGTTTATGACAGATCAAGTACTATTCATATCGATAAATAAGATAAAATAAACTGCTACCTAGATACTTAACCTGCGACGAATATGCCCGTCACTTATGGTGAAGTTGCGAATGAAAATAGACATATTGTACCAATTCAATGCATAGAACATACAGTTGACTTTTTCAGCACCATAATTGCAGCTAATTCCTAATTTTTAGCAACTAGATTATAAAACTCAAATCTTTGAAATGGTCATATGCAAATAAGTAAAAAAAAATACTCCATATGTCATAATCAACCAATAAGAGAACGAAGAACCTACTACATTCTTGTCGAAAACCGTCTCAAGTTAAAGACAACTTTCACGTACGTACTCACAATTGATTTAAATAAGATTGAAACGAAATGAGATCAGGATTCTGACTTGGGGACGGTCTTAAGCAAAACCAACTCAATGAAAAAAAGTAGCAACTGCGGATTTTTTCATCATTAAAAAAGCACAAATTCTATTCTAGGACCGTCAGAAAAGTGATCACATTTTGATAAGTTGTAAACACTTTTGATTAAATAGTGACCATTTTTTTGTTTAAAAAATGACTTATTTTTTGTTAAGTAGTGGTCACTTTTTATCACAAAATGCAAAATGGTTACATTTTGAAAAAAAAAACGAGAGAAAGTGACAAACCAGGAAAGCAAAACCAGTAACAGTAGACCAAGATTGAGCAAGACTCGAACCGGCGAGTTCAAGTTCACCGAGATGACCAGCATACATTACTGATATTAACGGAATTAAGTAAAAAAATACGTTCGTTAATATCATTGGCAATGAAAATAACACTTGCGTTTTCGCTTCCTCCACGTCCACCACTTTGTTAACCACCTTTTTACACCACCCGTCTTCGCCTTCGCCTTCGCCTTTTTTCTCCATTGCCACGAGCAGCGGCGTTGTACCATTATCGAAACTCATATTACTCGAATATTTTGGTATTTTATTAGGATGGTTGTTGAGACGTGTTTTAAACTCGTGATACTTCAGTTTTAACCATTAGGCCGTGGAGACGGAGACGGAGACGTAACCGTAAGGTTGAGGATCTAATAAAACTGTGATTTTGTGGGTAAATGTTATGAATGAACGATATGGTAGGTGGTCATTGTAAATGAATGATTAACTGACAAACTTGGGTGGTAGATATATATCGTATGAACGATATGTGGCTGTGGGATGTCCAAAATAAGTATCCAAATTTGATTTTTCTATTCGGCAAATCTGACATGGGGTATATTCGTTACAAATTTACAACGGAAAAATATTAATCATAAGGGCGAATAAAAAAAAAAGTAAATTGTTATTTGTAGGTAGGGTTGTACAATGGGTTGGGCCGGTTTGGGGAGGGCAGGTCAGAGGCGGGTCGGGCTGAAGAAAGCCAGCCCTAGCACGGCCCTATAATAATATAGGGTTGGGCTGGGCTGGGCCCGCCCAGGAAAAGTCAGCCCTGACCCAGCCCTGTGGGGCTGCTAGTTGTGTTTGTTGGCTATATTTGTGTTAGTTGTGTTAGTTTTATTAGTAGGCTGGGTCGGGCTGCATTTTACATAGGACTGCGGATAGGGCTGGGCTGACAAAATCCGGCTGGCCCTTGCCCTATTCGCTATCGGGCTGGGTGTTGGTAATTTAAGTGTAATTACCGGTTCACTTTTCGTAATTTGGGTTTGGTTAAGAGACGGGCGAACTTATAAATAATAAAGCTAGTTCGGGAAGTACGGAGTGTACACTAGCCTTTAATTATTATAAAACGGATTTTGGCGGGTGATTTCCGAAGAGTTGCGACTCTTCAGAAATCTGACTCAAAACCCCTCCCTTTCCCCTTTCATTCTCCTATATATATGGGATAATATAGATCAGTAAGCACACTAAGAAAATTACTGAAATACAAGATCTCTGACAGAAAAACAAATTGCATATTATTACTTCGAAATTATATCTCTGTTTTCTTGCCAATAATAGAGGAACACCGTCTTATCTCTGTAGAAAATTCGGAACATCCCAGACATCAATATAAGGGACGAATTGTTCTATAAGGAAAGCGTTTGCGATTCGGTGTTGTTCATTGTATTATATTCTTTGTTTGACAGTATATATAACACTGGGCTGGCCCAGCCCTAGCCTTGTGTGGGCTAGAAAAATTGCTACACGTAACCGGGTCGGGTTGGCCCGCTACGTTGTCCAGCTCTATTTGTAGGTACTTATTTTTGGAGTAATAGGTAAGATAAGGGACTCAACTTTTGGTTTTTTTACAGATAAGGGACTCAACTTTCAAATTGTACAGTTAGAGGACTCAAAGGTTAAAACTAACGGAATGCCCAAATTTATTGACAAAAAAGTGTACTGTCATCTAAATAATTGCAAATAAATCATCCTTGTCCAAAATATATGTTTCATAAAGATTATTAAAGCATATATAATTGTTGTTATACATAAAAGATTGTTACTTAAGAAGATATGAAGAAATTTAAAGAAACACCCATCCTAATAACTCCATATAAAATAAGGGATTTATGTAAAAAATAATTGAAATCGATTAATTTCACAAAAGAAAACTTAAATTGAACAACTAAGTAGGAGTAATTAGTATCACTTACTTGATTGTTTTCCAGGATCGATAATTTTTCTAGGATTTGATTCTATTTGTGGGATGCCATGGTTTTTGAGTTTGGAAAAGATGAAGAGGGTTTTGTGTAAAATAATACTTCGTATTAGTTTAGGTTTGATTTAACGGCAAAGATAACGGTGTTACTAGAGAGTCCTCTAACTGTACAATTTGAAAGTTGAGTCCCTTATCCGTAAAAAAACTCATAGTTTTTTTCTTTTTTTTTTTTTTTGGTGACGAGGGGTTTAATCCCCCCGGACCCATGCATTCCCGCACCACCACATGGACCATGTAAGCCACCCCTTTCGGAGCTGCAGTGGCCAAGTGATCATCGCCCCAGCTGGTAATCGAACCTGAGACCTCTCAACTCCTGCATTTCTGCACAAAAAAAAAAAAAAAAAAAAAAAAACTCATAGTTGAATCCCTTATCTTACCTATTACTCCTTATTTTTGTCTTTTACATCTCAAATGGGTATTTAATTGACCCGTCACAAACGTGTGATAGATATGTCCGTCACAAATGAGAATTTGAGAATTTGAGAATTTGTGCTTTCTATTTGCTTCATTCTCCTTTTTTTAACAGCATATTTGCTTCATTCTCGTGTTGCACGTTTTAGATTGTTTTTGTTTGAAAGATATAACATCCTCACCTAAATAGATAAATTAGCTATTTGTTTTTGTTTAAAAGATATATTGATTTGCTTTTGAACAATTAGCTTATATGTATAATTGTATATTATAGGAGGTTTTATTGAAAAGAATTTGGACGTCTTTATAAAAAAAAAATCAGAATATTAGTATATATTTATATTGAAACTCAAAAATAATTCATATATAAACTCAATAATATTTTAATTTGAACACCTAAAAAATTAAAATGTAAATCCAAATTTTTAAAAGTTTATGCATATAAGCTGAATTACGTTTATATTAATTAATGTACGATTTTTGTATTACCTCTGAACCTATAGTCATGGTTTTTATTTTTGAATTAAGAAAAGGGAAAAAAAAAATAGATAAAATGATATGTTTGAGGCTAACATGGAAACATTTAGGCGAACGTAATGGTATGTTTGGCTAATTTTTTTTTTAATAAGATGGTATGTTTTGCTAATAAAACATCATCATTACTACTTTTTAGGTAGTATGATGTATGATGATGAAAGTATTTGGATGAGTGCAAATTCTTACGTGTGATGGTTACGGTTATAAGTTATGACTTAGACAGATTTAAATAATGTTAAAATAAAAAAAAAGATTGCAAGACATATAAATTGTGATGGTCGATTGATCACACACAATTCACAAGCACAACTTATTGTTAGCTGAATATAATTATGAATCGGTCCTGAGTTTTTTGAGGCCCTAAACAAATAAATAGTCGATGATGCCTCTTTAAAAAAAAATACTCAAACTACTAGAAATGGGTTTTTAAACGCTTAGTTTTTATTAAGGAAAATATGTTTGTGGTTGGTTAAACGATATTTATGCTAATGGTATGACAAATTATTGTAAAAGAAAAGCAAAAGGTGGAATAATTTCAAGATTGTAGATTAATGCATTTTGGGTATTTTGATAGGTTGGTGATCGGATAAAATCAGTTGTCATTTTATGCCCTAATTATCCCCTACCAAACATACAATTTATACATAAACGATAAACTAGAGTCTCCTAAATTCTAAACAACAATAGTAAAGTGGAAGTAAATGGTCGAACACAAGAGAAGAGATTGAGCTAAAACTTGTTTTAAAATAACTAATCAAATACTAATTATGTAACTAATGATGATTATGACTTAAACACTAAAACTTATCACAAACTATGATTATTAACAATGAGCAACAAAGGAGAACATAAATGGAGAAGCAATGATTTGGAGTAGCATTAAATGATATCAATGAACAAATTTTTGACTAGGCAATAACACAAACAATAAATGTGCACAAATGAATATGAGAAAAGGCCTTGGTGTAACCCTCTCTAAGTTACTCAACTAGGACAAGTTTAACTCTAACAACCCCCTAATTTAACTATCCATAAGTCCATAACTAACATGTTAATATAATGAATCACTAGTTTTTAACTCGTGCAAAATTACACGGTTATAATTTTAAGAAGATCGATATAACGATTAATATTTAAAAATCTTAAACCAAAATACATGTATATTTTATACTCTATTAATTAGTTTATAATTATAATAGTTTAAAACATATGCAATAATTTTAAGAGTTTGAAATTTACGCATGTTTCAAATACGTGAAAAAAAAAATGCACGAATTCAATGTTAAAACATGATAACAAAATTTTTAGATCTACTCATTTTAGCGAATTAGCTCAATATCTATACCAAATTCCTCTAGAGTATTATTTTAACGGAATGTTCTAAAATCTACTTAACAGAGTTTTATAGTTTATTTCTTTTGTTAACTTTTTGAATCTCATTTTTGAAATTGAAAATTAAAACAGTACTAATTAAAAATTATTTTTGTTTAAAACAGTATTTCTTATTAAAAATTTACTCAAATTTAGTAATATCTTGAAAATTTGCTATTATGATTGTCAAAATGTTAGAGTTAAAAGCTTGAAAAAAAAATAGTAACGTTATTTGTTTTATTATTTATATTTTCATTGTCTAATAATGTTTTTTGTTCATTTTTTTTATTTTACTTTCTTACTATTGAACTATGTGGATTATTGGGAAATTCTTCATTCTCATATATATTGTATTATTTATGCAACATATATGGAATTGAGTATGATGGTTCATTGAAGTTTTGTATTGGTTATTCGTTGAAATTCTATTAACAAAATTAGTTTTTATAAATAATATCCATATTTTTGTGGCGGATCCTACATTCATTTAAAATAAAAAATAAATGAAAATGAATGTGATAACGTTGAAGAACGAAATTACACGAAATATTCTTGTATTATTTTAGATAAGATGGGAGAATTTCGAGAGTTTTTATCTCGGGACCTTTTTGGCCTAAAAAACGTGGATAAAAACCTTCAAAATCGACTATTTTCTGTTGTTTTAGAACCAGATATTTTTTTCCTAAATCTTTGTCTATAGGCTCATTATATCCCATAATAAATATTGGATGCTTGGATTTTTCACGAAACAACATAGAATAAGTATATAACTTATTTTGTCAATTTCAAACACGACCTATAAAGTAATGTTAGGGCCTCTAAATGTATCTATTTTAAACCGTATACCAATTTTAACACCTTGAGTCATTTTTATATGGTATGAAAGTACTATGGTGTGAATTTCGAGAATTTTTATCTCGAGACCTTTTCGACATACAAACGTGGATAATAACCTTCAAAATCGGTTATTTTCGATCATTTTAGAACCCGAAATATATTTCTGAATCATTGTCATTAGGCTCATTATATCCGATAATAAATATTGGATGGTAGATTTTCACAAAATAACATAAAATAAAGTATATAACTTATTTTGTCTATTTCAAACACAACATTTAAAATAATGTAAGAGTCTCTAAATGTGTTTATTTTAAACCGTAAGCCAATTTTAACATCTTGAGTCATTTTTTTATGGTATTAAAGTACGCTATGGTGCGAGTTTCAATAATTTTTAACCCGGGACCATTCGGCCTAAAAACGTGGATAATAACCTTCAAAATCGGCTATTTTCGATTATTTTAGAACCCGAAATAATTTTTTCCTAAATTCTTGTCTATAGGCATATTAAATCCTATAATTAATATTGGATGCTTATATTTTTCACGAAACAACATAGAATAAAGTATATAACTTATTTTGTCTATTTCAAACACGATCTTTAAAGTAATGTTAGAGTCTCTAAATGTGTCTATTTTAAACCGTATGCCAAATTTAACACCTTGAGCCATTTTTATATGGTATTATAGTACTATAGTGAGAATTTCGAGAGTTTTTATCCCGAGACCTTTTTGGTTTAAAAAACGTGGATAATAAGCTTCAAAATCGGCTTTTTTCGGTCATTTTAGAACCCGAATAATTTTTTTTAAAATTCTTGTCTATAGGCATATTAAATCCTATAATTACGATTGGATGCTTGGATTTTTCACGAAACAACATAGAATAAAGTATATAACTTATTTTGTCTATTTTAAACACGATCTTTAAAGTAATGTTAGAGTCTCTAAATGTGTCTATTTTAAACCGTATGCCAATTTTAACACCTTGAGTCATTTTTATATGGTATGAAAGTACTATGGTGTGAATTTCGAGAATTTTTATCTCGAGACCTTTTCGGCATACAAACGTGGATAATAACCTTCAAAATCGGTTATTTTCGGTCATTTTAGAACCCGAAATATATTTCTGAATCATTGTCATTAGGCTCATTTTATCCGATAATAAATATTGGATGGTAGATTTTCACAAAATAACATAAAATAAAGTATATAACTTATTTTGTCTATTTCAAACACAACATTTAAAATAATGTAAGAGTCTCTAAATGTGTCTATTTTAAACCGTAAGCCAATTTTAACATCTTGAGTCATTTTTTTATGGTATTAAAGTACGCTATGGTGCGAGTTTCAATAATTTTTATCCCGGGACCATTCGGCCTAAAAACGTGGATAATAACCTTCAAAATCGGCTATTTTCGATCATTTTAGAACCCGAAATAATTTTTTCCTAAATTCTTGTCTATAGGCATATTAAATCCTATAATTAATATTGGATGCTTATATTTTTCACGAAACAACATAGAATAAAGTATATAACTTATTTTGTCTATTTCAAACACGATCTTTAAAGTAATGTTAGAGTCTCTAAATGTGTCTATTTTAAACCGTATGCCAAATTTAACACCTTGAGCCATTTTTATATGGTATTAAAGTACTATAGTGAGAATTTCGAGAGTTTTTATCCCGGGACCTTTTTGGTTTAAAAAACGTGGATAATAAGCTTCAAAATCGGCTTTTTTCGGTCATTTTAGAACCCGAATAATTTTTTTTAAAATTCTTGTCTATAGGCATATTAAATCCTATAATTAATATTGGATGCTTGGATTTTTCACGAAACAACATAGAATAAAGTATATAACTTATTTTGTCTATTTCAAACACGATCTTTAAAGTAATGTTAGAGTCTCTAAATGTGTCTATTTTAAACCGTATGCCAATCTTAACACCTTGAGTCATTTTTATATGGTATGAAAGTACTATGGTGTGAATTTCGAGAATTTTTATCTCGAGACCTTTTCGGCATACAAACGTGGATAATAACCTTCAAAATCGGTTATTTTCGGTCATTTTAGAACCCGAAATATATTTCTGAATCATTGTCATTAGGCTCATTTTATCCGATAATAAATATTGGATGGTAGATTTTCACAAAATAACATAAAATAAAGTATATAACTTATTTTGTCTATTTCAAACACAACATTTAAAATAATGTAAGAGTCTCTAAATGTGTCTATTTTAAACCGTAAGCCAATTTTAACATCTTGAGTCATTTTTTTATGGTATTAAAGTACGCTATGGTGCGAGTTTCAATAATTTTTATCCCGGGACCATTCGGCCTAAAAACGTGGATAATAACCTTCAAAATCGGCTATTTTCGATCATTTTAGAACCCGAAATAATTTTTTCCTAAATTCTTGTCTATAGGCATATTAAATCCTATAATTAATATTGGATGCTTATATTTTTCACGAAACAACATAGAATAAAGTATATAACTTATTTTGTCTATTTCAAACACGATCTTTAAAGTAATGTTAGAGTCTCTAAATGTGTCTATTTTAAACCGTATGCCAAATTTAACACCTTGAGCCATTTTTATATGGTATTAAAGTACTATAGTGAGAATTTCGAGAGTTTTTATCCCGGGACCTTTTTGGTTTAAAAAACGTGGATAATAAGCTTCAAAATCGGCTTTTTTCGGTCATTTTAGAACCCGAATAATTTTTTTTAAAATTCTTGTCTATAGGCATATTAAATCCTATAATTAATATTGGATGCTTGGATTTTTCACGAAACAACATAGAATAAAGTATATAACTTATTTTGTCTATTTCAAACACGATCTTTAAAGTAATGTTAGAGTCTCTAAATGTGTCTATTTTAAACCGTATGCCAATTTTAACACCTTGAGTCATTTTTATATGGTATGAAAGTACTATGGTGTGAATTTCGAGAATCTTTATCTCGAGACCTTTTCGGCATACAAACGTGGATAATAACCTTCAAAATCGGTTATTTTCGGTCATTTTAGAACCCGAAATATATTTCTGAATCATTGTCATTAGGCTCATTTTATCCGATAATAAATATTGGATGGTAGATTTTCACAAAATAACATAAAATAAAGTATATAACTTATTTTGTCTATTTCAAACACAACATTTAAAATAATGTAAGAGTCTCTAAATGTGTCTATTTTAAACCGTAAGCCAATTTTAACATCTTGAGTCATTTTTTTATGGTATTAAAGTACGCTATGGTGCGAGTTTCAATAATTTTTATCCCGGGACCATTCGGCCTAAAAACGTGGATAATAACCTTCAAAATCGGCTATTTTCGATCATTTTAGAACCCATTTTTCTAAAATCTTGTCTATAGGCTTATTAAATCATATAATAAATATTGGATGGCTGAATTTCCATAAAACAACATAAACTAAAGTATATAACTTATTTTGTCAATTTCAAACACGGCATTTAAAATAATGTAAGAGTCTCTAAATGTGTCTATTTTAAACCGTATGTCAATTTGAACACATTGAGTCATTTTTATATGGTATTAAAGCATTGTGGTGAGAATTTTGAGATTTTTATCCCGAGACCTTTTTGGCTTAAAACACATGGATAATAAGCTTCAAAATCGGTTATTTTTGGTCATTTTAGAACCCGGAATATTTTTTTATGAAGCATTGTCTATAGGCTCATTATATCCTATAATAAGTGTTGGATGCTTGGATTTTTCACGAAACAACATAGAATAAAGTATATATCTTATTTTATCTATTTCAAACACGACATTTAAAGTAATGTTAGGACCTCTAAATGTGTCTATTTTAAACCGTATATATGCCAATTTTAACTCCTTTAGTCATTTTTATATGTTATTAAAGTACGTACTATATATGGTGCAAATCTCGAGAATTTTATTTCGGGACCTTTTCGCCTAAAAAACGTAGATAATAACCTTTAAAATCGGCTATTTTTCGATAATTTTAGTACCCAAAGTTTTTTTCCCTGAATCATTCTCAATAGGCTCAATATATCCGATAAGAAAGATTGAGATTTTTAAGAAAACAAAATAGAATAAAATATATAATTTATTTGTCTATTTCAAACACGACATTAAAAATAATGATAGGGCCTTTAAATGTGCCTATTTTATAACGTATACCAATTTTAACACCTTGAGTCATTTTTATATGGTATGAAAGTACTATGCTACGGATTTCGAGAATTTTTATCCCGGGACGTAATTCGCCTAAAAAACGTGGATAATAACCTTCAAAATCGGCTATTTTCGATCATTTTAGAACCGAAATATTTTCTTTTTGAATCCTTGTTTATAGGCTCATTATATCCTTGAATTAATATTGGATGCTTGCATTTTTCACAAAACAACATCAAATAAAGTATATAACTTATTTTATCTATTTCTAAAACGACCTTTAAAGGAATGTTAGGGTCTCTAAATGTGTTAATTTTAAACCGTATGCCAATTTTAAGAACTTGAGCCATTTTTATATGGTATTAGAGTACTGTGGTGCGAATTCCAAGATTTTTTTTTATCTTGGGACCTTTTCAACGTAAAAACGTGGATAATAACCTTCAAAATCGGCTATTTTCGGTCCTTTTAAAACCCGGAATATTTTTTCTAAATCCTTGTCAATAGGCTCATTATATCCGATAATAAATGTTGGATGCTCGGATTTTTCACAAAAAAATAGAATAGAATATATAAATTATTTTGTCTATTTCAAACACGACATTTAAAATAATGATAGGGCCTTTAAATGTGTCTATTTTATAACGTATGCCTTTTTAACAACTTGAGTCATTTTTGTATGGTACTAAAGTACTATGGTGAGAATTTCAAGAGTTTTTATCCTGAGACCTTTTTGCCTAAAAAACGTGGATAATAACTTTCAAAATCGATTATTTTCGGTCATTTTAGAACCCGAAATATATTATTTTCTGAATACTTGTCTATAGGGTCATAATAGTTTAAAACACATGCAACAATTGTAAGAGTTTGAAATTTACACATATTTCAAATCCGTGTAAAAATGCACGAATTTTGTGTTATATATGATAACAAATTTTTTAGATCTACTCATTTAGTGGATTAGGTCAATATCTATAACGAATTCTTTAGAGTATTATTTTAACGGAATGCTCTAAAATCTACTTAACAGAGTTTTATAGTTTATTTCTTTTGTTAACTTTTTGGATCTCATTTTTGAAATTGGAAATTAAAACAATACTATTTATTAACTTTTCTGTTGAAAACTATTTCTTATTAAAAAAATTACTCAAATTTAGTAAAATCTCGAAAATTAGCTATTACTCAAATTTAGTAGCGTTATTTGTTTTATCATTTATATTTTCATTGTCTAATACTGTTTTTTGTTCATTTTTTATTTTATTTTTTATTATTGATAAACTATGTGGATTATTGGGAAAATTCTCCATTCTCATATTGTATTATTTATACAACATATATGAATTGAGTATGATAGTTCATTGAAGTTTTGTATTGATTATTCGATGAAATTCTATTAACAAAGTTGGTTTTTCATAAATAACTAGTTTAGTTGCCCGTGAAAATCACGGGGCGTTTATGACGATTTTTTCGAAAATCCGCACGTTTAGTTTGTTTTTGTATACCTAATAGTTAGTTTAACGCATGAAATATACATATTAAATTATGATCGAATTTAATATAATACGTATTTAAATGAAATTGTTAAGTCAAGCTATTATATGTTCTAACCTGAAATATACATTTTAAACTATGATCGATTTTAACATACTACATATTTAAATGAAATTTTTCAATGATGTTATTATATGTTTTAATTTTTAAACTATGATCGGTTTTAACATAATACATATTAAAATGAAATTATTAAATTAAGTTATTATACTTCTATGTTTAACCTATTAGTTAGTTTAACACATGAAATATATGTTTTAAACTATGATCGGTTTTATCTTAATATGTATTTAAATAAAATTGTTCAATTAACCCCCTATTATATGTTTTAACCTAGAGTTAGTTATAGTGAAGGAAAAAAAGATAACGCATATTCTGGATAATATTTTCGGTCAACCAAGTAGCATTTACAATATAGTCATTCTTTATACACAAATTTACTCTACGATGGTCGCATGTGCAACCAATAAAAAATTGACAACTTTTTGATAAATAGTTATTACTTTTAATTAAATAGTGACTATTTTTTTGGTTAAAAAATGACCTATTTTTTCAAAGTGATGATTATTTATTACAAAGTGGTTATTTTTTTATCAAAAATGATCACATTTTGTAAAAAATAAACACGGGATGAGACCGTCACAAAGAATAACTACTGTTCTTTATACAGTTTTTGTCTATCCTTTTTAATCGCTTACACTTAATAAAACTTGAATTGAGAGTGACACCGTCAAATAAATTAGTTTTAACGGTAAAATCAAGAGTAATGAAAGGCAGCACTGAAGGGTGGAGGAAAGATAAGGAGGTGAACAGTTTTGCCTCTTCAACTATTCTCCTCTTACAGAAAAACGTAATTCAATGTAAATTTTCATTTTGTTTACTACCATTTTTTTTTAAAGTGTATAGATAAAATGTTGGTTATGATGGCTAATGACATGTGGCAAGTCTTGCACAAGTTTATGTGTCACTTCCATAGAGGCTTAAAAAGCTTTTTTATATTATTATATAGATATCCGTATTTTTTTGGCGGGTCCTGCATTTTTAAAAAGGGATATTCTTCGATGTACCCCTGTATTTTTCGATTTTCTATGTTGTACCCATACATTTTATAATTTCTATGGTAACCCATAAACTTCTTACTTATTTTCCATAAAAACCTCATTCAAATCTCCAATAACTTTATCACTATAAAAAGTCGTAATTTGACCTTTATTTTGACTCATAAAAGTGGTATCACCATTCTATATAGGGAGTATCACAAATAACTTTAAATAAGTATAAACTTCTATTAAAAATATATGTTGAAGCATGAAATAATAACAACAATTTGATGAAATTGAGTTAGATTTGTATACTATTTTGTTGGTTAATGGTAATTCGGCGAACTAATAAATAATGAGTAGGTTATCGAGTAATTGAAATGTTAAATAGACGATTTAATAGATAAATGAAGAAACTAAACTAGCAAAGTCAATAGATAAGGTCATTGTATAGACTAATTTATAGAGTTTAAGGGCATACCATAAAATTTTAAAAATGTAGGGGTACAATATAGAAAATTGAAAAACTCGAGGGTACACTGTAGAATATCCCTTAAAATAAAAAATAAATGAAAATGGATGGGTTAATGTGGAAGCACGAAATTGCACGAAATGTTCTTTTATTAATATACAAACCAAAAGGCGAAGCTATAAACGTATCCTACCACATTAAACCATAATAGCAAGACAAGTCATGCAATTTTCTACTTAATACGTTCATCCTTTAGACCAATTCAACACATGCCAAACTTGCTTCATACAATTTCAAGTAGACTAAACCGTTTCCTTAGAACTTGTTATATTCGAGTAATTAATAAATGTTAGGGTGATCAATCCACACAACCAATTACTCAAAATGCAAATTAAAAGTCAAGGAAACTAGCATTAGATAAGTTAAAGGGGATTGAAAGAGTCTTACAATGTTAAAGTCGGAAACTTTGATAAGATTACACCAAGATTAGAGAAGATTAGCTCCTCATAATATGAAATTTTGTTGCTTCAACATTGTGTGTTCTCTTCAAAACTTGCTCATTTTATAAGGATGCACTCTTTTTTAGGTCAAAATCGTCGTGGGCCTGGAGGAAGAAATCTGAAAACACAAGAATACGTCAAAAATAAGGGAAAAAACAGGTTGCTCCCTGTGACGCAGGCTGCGCATCTGTTGACGAAGGTTGCGCTTGTGACCAGCTGGTCGCAGGCTTGCGCATTTCACTCGAGCCCACCTTCGTCACTTCATTTCTTTTTTTTGCGTTAACTTGTGTCTTGTTCAATTAGAGCATCTTTTACAATGGAGAATTTGCTCTCCATAGACGAATCTACATAAAAAAAATTCTGCATGGCTTGAACTACGATGGAGAGTTTCTCCGGCCATCCCCATAGAGCTCCATGAATTTCTCCATGTTTATTTGTGGAGAAATTTGTGGAGAAAAAAGTGGGGTAGGTATACTAACAAAATAGATTATGAGTGGGATAGATGGATAAAAATTGTGTAGGAAAAAAGTGGGTCTCATAATGGAGAGATTGATGGAAAAAAAAACGTATTTGTAATTGAAAATAATTGGGTAGAGAAAAATAGATGGAGATAAAGAGATGGAGAAAAAATTATCCATTGTAAAAGATGCTCTTAGCTTGTCAAATGGTTCCAAAGATAAAATATACTCCCTCCTATTCTCTGTTTTCTTCCCTATTTCCTTAAACGGATTATTCAGGTTTTCTTCCCCTTTCCTATTTTGGTAACTTTTAATTATATTTTATTCATTCCTCTCTCCTATCACCCAACCCCACCCAACTTTTTTACCCCTATTTTATTCATTTCATCAATGTTTGGGTCCCACAATTCATTATTTAACTCCTAATTATTATCTCTCTCTCCTATTCCAAACCCCACCCAACTCTTTCTTCATTAAAAAAATAGTTTTCCTTAAGTATTGTGCCCCATCCAAAGGGGAAGAACACCATGAATAGGAGGGAGTACACAACAACATGAAATTACAACTACAAAATGCAAACGGTAACTACCTAATAGCTAAACTAAAAACCGGAAATTAAGCATGTTTAGAATGATAAAAACGTTCTACTGACTCGTCATTATTTAATGCTATCAAATACGCCACACTTAGACTTTTACAACTCCCGAGCTTGTGGTTTAATTTGTAGCCTCATGATAAATATTCATTTGTTTTAAGTCAATTTCATATGGTTAATTAAAATAAATCTCACATATATTGAACAAACTTATAGAGTTGACTTAAATGAATAGAGTAATTTGAACCAATATTGTAATATACCCACATGTATATATTCCTTATAAAATCCTTCTAAAGCAACAATTTCAAAATAGATATTCAGAGTTCATTGTTCATGTACTACCCGAGCAGCGTCCGGGTTTGAACTCTAGTATTATCTTAACATGAGACACGGTTCGCGATTAACGAGCAAAAGTCATAAAATCGGAAAATGAGGGAGAGCCAAGTATCAAATTGTGATAAAATACGGAAAAGATGAGAGTGACAAGCAAAGAAAGAACAGATCAAGGAAAGAATACATGTATTGTACTAGGGTTGGTCAAGAGTGCAGGTCAGTATTAGCAATCCGGATCCGACCCATCACTGAACCCGGATCTAACCCGCTTCGCTTCACCCGGATCCAAACCCGTCCTGGCCTGTGTGTGTGAAGTAACTGGGTCCGGGTCCAATTTTTGGAACCCGGCCCGGAAGCTGACCCGGAAGACCTGCCCAAGACCCGCCCCAAGCCCCCCCGGACCGGTCCGGGTTACACTTCCTAAGAACCGGGCCTAACCCGTCCCGGACCCGCCTGTCCCCGGGCCGTGTCCGGGTCCTCATACCTTGAACCCGCACCGCCCCTCGACCCGTCCCGAACCCGGCCGACCTGCGCCATTAACCTCCCCTATACTGTACTCTATTTTTTCAGACCTAAAAAATTAGTGTGAGAGTGAATATAATTTAGAGAAAAGAAACAATATAATAACATAATTTCTCATTTTAAACTGTGATTATCCGTTTTAAGCGTAAGATGGTTTACATACAAATCAAATCACCCACTTATCACCTAGAAAATGACATTTTTTTGTCTTTTATTAAGTTATTACCCCAACTTGATAGTAATTGACCCATCTTAAACTTAAGACGAATAATACCCGTCTTAAGCAAGACTTACTAATATAATAATACATGTGATTATTATGAAGTTTCGCGTGAAACTGCAAAAGCTGCATGCAAATGACCATGCATGACTAAACACTCAAATCGTACGTACAATTGATTCCGCCATTTTTGTCATGCATGGTAGAATTGTACGAAACCCAGCCTATGAAATCTGTTCATGCAAAAGATACATGGGTAGTAGGTGTACGTGCCGTTATGGACCGTCGTCGTGACGTCGTACTCGTTCACATTAACCTCCGGTCTTTTTTGTTGTTTTCTAACTTCAGATGGTTTTGTTTCAGACGACAATTTTGGTCTGAAACAATAAGACAGAATCTTATAACCATTTTACAGCTAAATGTGACCATTATTGACAAACGAATTATCATAAGCTGTAACATTAACCACGCTATTGTGGTTACATTAACTATAAAATGTTAAATTCAACAACGGGTCTGGGCCACACCCAAACGGAGGAGAAAGAGTCCACAATATAAACCCAAGAGGGTTCCACTCTAAGTTGACAAATCCATTGTATTTGGCTGAGTTGATTCATTGTAACAGCCAAATAATTTGATGTATAAATAGTTTGGTGATTGAAAATAATAAAACAACCATTCATTCTATCAAAACACAGTTCCGTCTCAATTATCTTATCATAAAATGATCACATATAGCCCGTTTGAAATTTCAGACAAAAAATGACGATATGAAATAAAAATTTGTGTTCTAACTTATCATTTCGAATCTCGATATGTGTGTCGTGGAATTAATACCCACTTGTAGTTCATTATTGTCAACCAAATTTTGAGTGAATGAGTGATACCATCATTAATGAGTGTTGGGCACTTGGGCATGGCTATTTCGGGTAATTTTTTAAATTTACGTTTGGTTGAAATTAATTTTTTAAATTTACGTTTGGTTGAAAATAAAGTCGTATATCGTTCCAACCCTACGAGGCATGAATCGGGTCCGTAAACTGTGGTATTAATTGTCTGCAACTGGGTGGTCTACCCAGATTCTTCAATCAATTTATATGCTTAGACAGTTAATATCAGAAGTGACTCCTGATTTTGATTCATTTGATACTTCCTCGATTCATATTCAAACTACACTTATTCCATTTTAATCCATTCATATCCAAATTACACCATTTCTAATTAAGCCAAAAAAGTTACTAAAATATCCTAATGAATATCAATTATTTACATAAAATGTCATCAAATGCCCGCCATTACTCCACCACAAATAATAAAAAAACTAACATACACACTTCCCATTGTACTTTCAATCATATTTTAATAAACTCTTAAAATTTGTACATAAAACATAAATATACTTTGAATTTGAATGGAGGAAGTATCGAATAATCACGAAAGAGACCACCCTAAACAACAAATGTGACATGTTTGATCACACAACCTGAAAATGCAGTAAAATTCAATAATAACGATGCCGGTTGCTGCATAAAGGAGGACAGCATTCAGGTCTAATCAATGCAATAAATGAATGATTAACTGAAAAACTTTGGTGCCAGATTTGTAGCGTGGTATGGGATGCTGGGCTGCACGGATATTTCTCGTAATGAGCCGTACTGTATCGGACACCATGTTCGACAACAAAACAGCAAGGACACACGCAGAAACGTGTCGGACACCTATAAAGCCGTGTCTAACTTTTTACATTTATTTGGGCACGTGTTTGACGCGTGTCCGTGATATTTGAACCGTGTCCATCAACTCCTCATATACGATAATCGTATAAACAAATTTCATATCGTATATACGGAAATCCCTATAACTCAAACCGTATAACGTACTGTATTGTATTATAAAACCGTATCGTATATTATTGCTCACAATTATCCAAACGTGTGTATGTACGCGAGTAACGCGACCCAAACCCATTTCTGAATTCAGATTTTTTATTAGTAGCTTTTCAATTACAAAAAAAATAACAATTCCAATTTTTAGTTGCAAACCAAATTTTGATTTTGAATTGGATTTGGATCGGATATCGGTAATGAATCTATGATCAAAATTGAATTTATGGATAACTAGACTAAAATTGAATTTGCTTTCTCACTTGATAGCTCAATGCTCGCCCAGTTCTTGAGCCTAGTAACTAGAAAAAGAGAACCGCTTTGAGCCGCGAGACCACATATTAAACCGATCCAAAGACCCTGTAAAAAAAACCGAGGTAAACAAAAAATTGCATCACTAACATATACGGAGTAATTTGTAAAAACGAGTTTTATCACCCTGTCACAATTTTCAAATAACGTGACTGGTACTGAAACTCGGTTCCAACTGATAGTGAATGTAAAAACCGAGGACATAGGCAAAATGACTACCTTGGCATACAAACGGAGCTTGAAGGCGAGCAGATACGCCACGGGCATTCCGATGAAATAGAATGTTCCCAAATTGATGTAAGTAGTCAACTCCTGCCAGCCACATCCTCGACTCACGCCTGATATCGACAAAATTTGATTATTGAAGTCGGATTTAAACAATGTAAACGAGAAGAACGAGTGTTATGTATGTATATATATTTCTGACCTGATAGAATGCCTTGGATGGAGTCCACAAATATCGACATATATAGAAACGGTGCCATTCCAGCAAATGCATTGATTATTTCAGTGCTGTCACTGAACAAGCGTGCCCATAAATCGTGTCCAAATCCTAGTGCGGTCACAATGACGACTCCTAGCAGAATCGATAGCTTCAATGTTACTCCCATCGCGTTCTTTGCTCGATCTGGCCTCCCTGCTCCAAGCTCATTTGAAACCCTCGTGCTGTCACGAGAGTTGAAATCTTAGAAGTCGATAAATAATGCATATACATAAGAAAACATATCATGTTACGGCGTCTGGTTGATAGATGTTATCAGAGCTAGTGTGACCGAAGGTCACGGGTTCGAATCCTGACAACTTCAAAACCCCTCGAAAACTCACGAAGTGGAAACCAGCACACGATATGGGGAGCATGTGCAAACTAACCATTCTTCAAGCCCAATGGGCATTCGAGTGAGAGAGCGTAATAGGAATATTAATAATAGTTGGGCTTCAACCATAACCTTAAGGTTTTGGTTGAGATGGTTCATCTATCACTGGTTAGTAAATATTTTATTGTGAGACCGTTTAATTTCTGAGGACGTTTATATGAAGATTATTACCTCGCTGCAGCACTCAATCCATACATGAGATTGTACGCGATGGCTTCCGTATTAACACTGGTAAGAGGAAATTACATAATTAAGATCAAAACGGAGCAGTTCCGTATTAGTAAAGGTAAAGTTCCAGAGACGGATATATTCTCGGTGTATCATACCATGTTGCAATAAGAGAAGTGCTTGTTTCCGAGTTGGGCATCAGGCCGGCTAACAGCACCAAAATCTCGAACGCCCAATACTCTAAACTGTGATTCAATACATTAAAACAGAGCAAATATGTAAAAATTCTAAGTTACATCCACATTTCGGCTATATTAAGAGGTCGGGTGTAGAGCCACAAGGGCGATGTAATGCTAACAGAGTTTGAACTCAGGTCACGAATACTACATTTTACGACTTTACGAACTAAGCTAGCTGACATCTGCTATATCGACTGTCGACTAAGGTTTCGTTTGGCAGCGCATTTCAGGTACCTGATTTGCCTGAAGTAGCTTTTTTGCCAAAAGAATCAGTTAGCTTATTTTTTTAGGAGTGTTTGGCAAGTAGCTTATTCGTTCAAATAAGCTACCTGAAATGAAATGCTACATAAGGTAGCATTTTAGATTTTAGGTACCTTTTCTGTCATTTCACTAAAATAATTTAACATTTCAGTTAGTTTGCCAAACTGTTTCTTATATAATCAGTCAGCTTAGCAGCTCCTAATTTTCAGCTACGTTTTAGGTTTCAAGTAGCTTTTCGGGTCGTTTTGCCAAACAGAGCTTAACTGTTAACTGTATGGTGAGATGGGGAGTATACTTACCAAATCATAGCAGCAGAAGGCAAAGCTAACTTCAAGTTAGGAACGACATAACGAAACGATTCCATACTGAATCCCTTCCAAGTATGCTCAAACTTCTTATCATATTTTACATAAACAACCAACATCAAAGCCGACACCCAAAACGTTGCAGAAACGGCCAATGGCGGTCCAAGGAAACCGAGGCTAGTGCAGTAAACCAGGACATAGTTCAGGGTAATGTGCAGAGCCAACGGCACAACCGAGCAAATTACAAGAGGGAATACAACAGATTGAGTCTGCAGGAATCTTAGGATGTTTTGCAGCATTCCATAAGCGAAAACTCCGGGGATGAGACATCTTAGGTAGGATGCAGCTTGTTTCGAGATTGAAGGCGTTTGATGAAGTAGAAGAAGGATGCTTTCTGTGTACCACCAGATGATTGAGATTATAATGGAGAAACATAAGGAGATTATGCATGATGCTTGAAGATGCATTCCCATTTTGTTGTATTGTTTAGCTCCATATCCTTGTCCACATAGTGTTTCCAATCCACCACTTAACCCAAGCTACAAGATAGTAGATACACATAGTGTTAAAACCGATTTTGAAATTTCAACCATCGACAAACGTTTTGGTTTTGGTTGAGATAGTTTCTTGACGTGGAATATTGTCATCAGGGTGTCGCCTGTCGCCAGTTATATACCATCAGCTTACAAGACAAGACACTTTAACACTTTATTTTAGACTAAAAATTAAAAAATTGGCGAATACTTAACCATATCCAGCACTTTGGCATTATGTCATGTCTGACACTTATAGCAGAGTAATGTGTAGTGTTAGTTAATTAATGGGTGAATTGGGCATTATTATGAATGTATAATAGTTAGATTAGACATGGCAAACAGGTTACTCGAGTCGAGTATGAGAGTTAGGTGTAAATAATACTCGTATTTGACATATTATATCAAATCCGTATGGGACAAATTAATATCAATACGCGTATATATATTAGTTACTAGTTTACAATATTGTCTGATTTTGTATAAAACGACCTCGTATATGAGACTAACCATGATTTTTTATATTCCTTATTTCGTGATTTTAAGGAGACAAATTCACATTTCAGATATATGATGGTCTCAATACGTTTTCGTCTCGTACACATATTTTACTTGGCAAAAAAAAGCTAAGGAAAATAGATACATTGTACCAATTCAATGCATAAGATGTACATTTGACTTTTGGTGCATCATAATTTCAGCTAATTCCTAATTTTTAGCAACTAGATCATAAAACTCAATCTTTGAAATGGCCATATGAAAAAAAATGCTCCATATGAAACAATCAACCAATAAGAAAAGAAAGAACCTACTACATTCTTGTCAAAAGCCGTCTCAAGTTAAGACGGCTCTCACAAACTCTCAAGCAATTTAAATAAGATTGAAATGAAAGGACATCAGCGTTATCACTCGTGAAAGGTCTTAACTTAAACGGCCTTAAGCAAAACCTACACAACACTAGAAAAAGTAATAACTGCGAATTTTCTCGTGATTAAGAAAAGACAGAAGGTCACAAACCAGCAAAGCAAAACCAGTAGACCAAGATTAGGTGGAAAATTTATAGCATGTAATCACGTATAATCTGTATACAGTTAAGTTGACTTACTGAAAACGATGACATTTTGTCTTCTCAAGAAGATTGGCTAAATGTTACTTCCATTTTAACGTCAAATATAACCGGTATACATTTCTAAATTAATGGGTTGTTTCTTCACAGGGTCACAAATGTCCTTAAAATAGCGATATTTTGATCCGTTTTCTTGAGAAAACGGAATTGGTCCGTCTCTAATGAGAATTTATGATCCGTATAATATGAGGACGTGAGTCACGTGAGTTTGTATTTGGGAGTCGGAGAATCGTAAATCGTAATGCATGTCAATTGTTATCATACCCCACGCCACGGGAGTAGGTGAAGAAACCCCTAGATTTATGTAATTACGGATTTTGTTTCCTATTCTTTTAATGCGCGGGATCTCACTTGTAACAGTCATAGTATTATGGACAATGACGGATCTCCATTGAATGATTTGCGCAAGGGCCACGCAAAATTTCATAAATTAGTACGGACCGTCTTGCTTGTAACGTTTCACAATTCTCCAATTCTCCACTTACTTCCCAAAGTCGTAAGAATGTGCAACATCAACTTTCCATTAACTTTTACTATATTTTTATTTTTATTTGTCATTTCTTTTTATTTTTATTTCTTTTCACCGCTAAAACTTTGGATTTCCAAGACTAAACTTAAACTTTGTTAAACTTTGATTGATTATTGGTAGTTTTGGGTGAGTCTTGTCTTAAAGCTTGTAATAATTTTACCCTTAGTTACTTGCCATTTCACTTCTTCTTCTACTTGCTCCATGTGAGAGGTCACAAAATTTAAATTAACTAATTTAAAATTTTGAAATTTTAAATTAATTAATACTGTATCTTAAATTGGATACTAAATTTATTAGTCACTTTAATTTGTATCTATAATAACTAAATGCCTAAATAGGTAAATAGTGATAAATTTCCGTATTTAAAAATTTAAATTATATATTAAATTTTTTACCTACTCTATTTAGTCTCTACAATGGAGGCCGAATTAGCTATCATTTTAGTTTAGTTTTTTGACATAAGTAAAGCCTAAATATATTTTTTTGTCTCAAAATTAATCGCTATATTATATATTTAGCAACTGAATTTTAATCAATTGCTAAATTAGTAGCTAAATAATTATTCTGATTATGATTATTATTATTATTACAATTATTATTATCATTATTATTATGATTTTTTTATTATAACTCGTGCAACCATTATGATTATGATTATTATTAATATTATTATTATTGTGATTTATTTATTTTTTTTGTGACGAGGGAACCCAGGCTCGAAGTCTATTTAGGCATGGACTCTGGCCAAGAATGCTCCACAAGATTTTGCTCTTGGGGAGGCTTGAACCCGGGTCTCCTGGGAATTTCACCCAGGTTTTAACCACTAGACTCCACCCTTGCGGGCTATTATTGTGATTATTATTACTTATTACTTCATACTACATAAAAGCTATACTCAAATACGGTTATTTATTCACGCCGATTGTTACGATCTATGAATAAGTTAATCAAAAAACTAATCATGTATTCAAGTCAATGAAAGCGCCGTAGCCGTATACATCTAATCATTCCCGAGAAATATTTAATAACCCCAAATAATCAACGAGAGTGCACTAAATTCATTTTCGACTTTCATTTAATTAACAGTAGGTCTCGTGAAAGACCGATTCTCATTAGGTAGTGGGAGACCTTAATAGTGAAACAAAACGGTTGTTTCGGCGGGTCCCTCTCAATAATGCTATTAAGAAACTGTCTCTCCCGAATTTTTGGGTAACGGGAATGAAGAAGCTACATTCTTCTCTCGATTTAAATAAGTTTGAAACGAAAGCAGACAAGGGTTCCGACTTGGGAGCGGTCTTACGTTAGTTACGCAAAACCTAGACAGTGAAGAAAGAAAAGATAGCAGTTACCGATTTTCTCGTGATTAATAAAAGAAAGATCAAAGAGAACAAACCAGAAAAGCAAAACCAGTAACAGAAGACCAAGATTGAGCAAGACTTGAACCGGCAAGTTCAAGTTCACCGAGATGACCCGCATACATTACTGATATTATCGGAATTAAATAATAAAATACGTTCGTTAATATCATTGGCAATGAAAATAACACTTGTTCTTTCGCTTCCTCCAAGTCCACCACCTTCTTACACCACCCGCCTCCGCCTCCGCCTACGCCTTTTTTCTCCGTTGCCACGAGCAGTGGCGTTGTACCATTCTCGAAACTCATATTACTCGTATATTTTTATATTTTGGTATTTTATTATTAAGACGGTTGTTGAGATTTTATACGGGTTTTAAACTCGCGGTACGTCCGTTTTAACCACTACGCTGCGAAAACGTAACCGTTGAGGATCGTATAAAATTTTGATATTGTGGGGAGTGGTATGAATGACCGATATGGTAGGTGACTAAGTGGTCATTGCAAATGAATGATTAACTGGCAAATTTAGCCATTTGGGTGGTACATATATATGGTGTATGTGGACGCGGTTGTGGGTTGTCTAAATAAATATCCAATTTTGACCATTTTACTTCCATTCTCGTTTTACTCGTTTTAGATCTTTCTTGCTTGTATAATACTCTCTCCAATTCAGATAAAAGGTAACGGTTGCTTTTTGGCACTATTTATGATCGTAGAGAATCTTTGATATTAATCTATAAGACAAAATATAGTCATGTGGGATCTTGTTTGATTTATCATTGTGAATGCTATAAGAATATCAAATTTTTATAATTTTTAATAATATGTAACTAAAGATATTCACGTTGCAAAATGTGCCTCCACAACTGTGATAAAGCAACTGTTACCTTTTGTCTGGATCGGAGGGAGTACAAAAAAGATGATCGACATTATTCGTCATAAGCTAAAATGAACGGTCTTTTTCCACCTAAGGAGTCGTTTGATTACATTCGAAAACTTTTAATACCTAGGAAGTTTCATATCACATGATTTTACAATTAATGTGAATTTGAAAATGTTGTTTGGTTACAAGTAAGAATTGTAATTCATATAGACATTATCACTTATCCAAGGAACCTATGTAAGCAACTTTCTTCATTATGAAGGAATTGGAATTCATGGACAGTCCCAAATCATGTGAATTGGAGAATCAAACAACCTAATCATTTTCAAATTTACATGAATTGAAGTTCCCGTGTAATTTAGTGGGTAATCGACGACCCCTAATATAAAGCAAGTGACCGTATATAGTCGTGAAATGTAACATTTCCTATCACTTGCTTTATTGTGGGAGGAATGTTAACCGTCTTGGAATGGTTATTCTTTTCATAATTGAGTATATGATGTCCATTTTTGGATTAAGATAAAAAGATAGAATGATATGTTTGAGGCTAGCATTGCAACATTTAGGCGAACATATAAATGGTATGTTTGGCTAATAAAATATGATCATTACTACTTTTTAGGTAGGATGATGTATGATGAAGCACTTGGATGATTCCAAATTCTTACTTGGGTCGGTTGCGGGTATAAATTGTTAATTAGACGGATTTAAATAATGTTAAAAGAAGAAAATGAGGTTATGAGATAGATTATTTTAGATTATTTTTTTTTTAAATCAAAATTTTTAAAATTATAATTTTTTGAAACTATTTTTCCTAAATTTACTCTCTCCAGTTGCAGTTTTTACTAAAATTATTATCAAATTCCACTTTTAGTGACTTATTTCATCTAATTTTAAACTTATTTCGTTTGCGGCTTAGTTAACCTACACTTTAGAAGGTATAAATACAAATGTAGAGAGTGTTTGACTCAAATTGCGTTTTGAAGCAATTTTAAGAAAAGATGTAATTGAACTGAATAATTTTAATAAAAAAAATGTAACTTATAAGAGTAAATTTAAAAATAAATTTCAAAATGGCGTAAATTTTATAAAAATTGGTTTTAAAAGGGAGTAAAATCTGACAAAAATTCTGGACATATCCGTCACAAACTTGCGTGAGGTCAAATATTACCCACTTGGATAGGAAAAGACAAGGACATTTGAGATTTTCAATGTTTTGTCTTATATATGCAAATGATAGAACTTAATCCGTTACAGACGTATGACAAATATTATTATATGCTCGGTGAGATATCATATCGGGCGGTTGATCGGTCGGAAGCACAATTTATTGTTAGCGGAATATAATTTGATTTTTTTCGGACCCTAGACAAAATGGTAGATCGAAGTCCCTTCCGGGAAAAAGACTTTAATATGATAAATTGTTAATTGTACCAGTGATCCTAAAATAACGGTTTATAGTTTTTACGTGCGAAATCATTGATAATAATCAACACTAATTTCCATGTTTTCAGACGTTTCATCTTGTTTGTTTGACCAAATTGCAACATTGAAATCTAAATCCCTCAAAAATTCTCATTTCAAAGTGACCCTAGTTTTACTCCCTTGCAATTTGCACGGGTTCATTATTAAAATTATTGTCAACTAATTTAATTAAACATGTATATTATTTCAATAAAAATAGTTCTATTCTCATTCAAATTGCACGGATTATATTTTAAAACATTGATATATCTAAATGTTAAATAAATTCACATATTAAGTTTTATATGAAGTAGTATGTAATAGTGTTATTTATTTCTTGGTTATAAGTTATATGTGTTGCATTATGAAAATGTTGTAAGATGGAATAAAATAACTACTTTTAATATGAATATGTGATACGAATTAATATTACTTGTACTTCACTTATTTGTTATATGTAAAAAGCTGGACAACAATGTAAGAATTACACCATCTAACCCAACTTATTTATTTTAGTGTTTTAACTAAGGTTTTATTTGAGTTTTTTTTATATATTTTTCGTCATATGATAGTCCGTTATTTTTTGGGATATATACGGTAACATATCGAGTATTCATTTGCACTCCAGTGTACCACATTACCATCTTGAAAGTTTGGTCCAATTTTTACTTTTTACATAAAATTAATTTAAAAACTGTTTTTATTTAAAATATTTTAATAACTAAATTAAATAAGATCAGTTAATTACGTGTTTTCTTGGTTTTTGAATTCTCACCATAAAAATTGATTTATACAAAATTTTATTTTTAAATAGGATATTTTAGATCCATTTTATACTTTTAGTTCATATGAGTATGTAGTTATATTTTATTTTTAAAGTAATTAAACATTGATTTTTAAAGAATTTAGACGATCATGTTATTGTTTTTTCCTTTGAATTTGTGTTTTTAACAATATTATTATCATATTTATTTATAGAACAATTACTTTTTTAAAAAATTATAGAGGTGAAAGTTTAAGGAAAAAAACTAAAGACAGTTAAATGTCGAGGAGTAATCGTAAAAAAAACTGAATAATATTGTGGGGTTTCAAAGACTGGCCCACCAGGGAAAAAATGCAAAAATAAAATAAAAACTTAATGTGGATGCATTAAATATTTATGTATTAATATAGATAAGATGCCTCTCAGATTTGTTTGGGTTTGTAATTGTTGACCCATAATATTTTTTCGGAGGGTTGAGGTTGCTGGTTGACCCATATTGAAATTCGAAAAGTTGGCCCTTCATTTGACGTCGGAATACTGGCCATTTTTTGAATTGACAATCGATTGAAATGACGAATAGTGTTGTCGTTCTAACGAATTTGTTGTAGCGGAATGTTCCGGTAGCCTATCATTCTCACCTTCCCGATGGAATGGCGGTGGGTAGTTAGTTGCTGAAATGTTTTGCTCCAAATCAATTCTCAGTGATGATTGGCTATCGTACCAGATCTGAGAGGATTTTTACAATTTAAATATTTTCGGAAAATAAAGATCAATTTATATTTCATAATCATTGTCTTTACTGAAACAATTTATAATTAAATACCTTTGTTTCTAATAAAATTATTTAATTATATTTAATAACAATTTGCTTGTATATATATTTTACGCATATAATATATACAATATGCCTTTATGCTTTTGATTTTTATGAAGTATATAATTAGTTACATAAAGGAGTTTATTTTTATGAAGTATATAATTAGTTACATAAACCAAATGTGTTTGGTGTGGTGGTTGCTCACCTCATCCCTGAACCATGAGGTCAGGGGTTCGATCCCTGCCCATGGGAATGGAGCAACACTTTGGCCAGCCGTTTACCTCTTCGTGAGAGCACCCGCGGCGAGGGGATTATACACAGTTGTCGACGGTGGACACCTTGGTTTAAACCAAAATCCCTGAACCATGAGGTCAGGGGTTCGATCCCTGCCCATGGGAATGGAGCAACACTTTGGCCAGCCGTTTACCTCTTCGTGAGAGCACCCGCGACGAGGGGATTATACACAGTTGTCGACGGTTTGGCATTTATTTAGAAAACGTAGTATATTAAGCTGTTATTGTGCAAGAAAATCATCAAATATTATGCGGGATCCACCTGAGTGAATTTAAAAAAAAAATTACGCCATTAACTCATAATCAGATTATAATTTGCGGAGAAGTTTATAATTTTTATTACGCCATTAACTCATAATCAAATAATAACTTGCTTGGAGGAGTTTATAATTTTTTTTTCCTGATTGTATATTAATATGACGTTATTTTAATCTTGTTTAAAGTTTTGTATGTTCGTTTTTTTATTGTTGTAAATTGTTATTAATTATAAATTTATAATATTCTAATCATCTAAATAAATTGTGGTCTAATTATCACAATGTCTATTTCTAATTAATTGATTTATATGAAAATGTTCGTAATGTTTCGTAATCTACGATTTTGGGCATTTATTTGGAATACGTAGAATATCAGGCGGTTATTGTGCATGGAAATCATAAAGTATTGTGCGGGACCCACCTAAGTGAATTAAAAAAAAATAAAAAAGAAATAATAAAAAACTTGGATGAATGACGTGGCGCAACCACAACCTGATAAATGTTTCAGAATTTATATAGATAAGATTTTTGTAACAGATTTATGACAGCTTCAATAATACTTATATTAATAGATTTTTCCCTGTAACGATATATTCGTTAAAAGTTTGCGACAGGTCAAGTACATCAACTTATTTAGATAAAACAAAAATAAAAGTGCATAAAGAACCACAATTGGTTTGTGTTTTTCTTCCCAAATAGATATTATTTGGCCCGCCACAAGCTTGCCGCGAATATTGCTGTCACAAATAAGAATTTGTGTACTTATATACGGAGATAAGACAACAGTTGAATAACTAGAAAATAGCATTATGTTTTATCTTATTAATCAATATTAGTAATACGTAACTCGTCGTAAACTTGTGACGAATATTCTGTTATAAGATAGACTTGCCGTTCTCAATTACATTAGAGATAAGTTTTATGTGTCAGAAAATTGGAGAAATAGGATTATCCTTTAAGAGAGTACAATTTTTTATTTATGACGGACATATTCGTTATAAATTAACGACGGGTAAACTAATATTTTTATTGGAAGATAAACTAAAAGTAGGTGAAGCTCGAAGGAGGGGCCATTTAAGTGTGGTAGTGGAAAGTGATAATTTCGGAGTTATTGAAGCGCTCCAGAAATGTCGACGAGGCCGCAATATTTTTCATTTGGTTATTGATGATATTCTTTCCTTATGTTCTTCTTTTACTTTGATACTATGGTCTCATACTTGTAGGGCGAATAATTCTGTAGCCCATGCTTTAGCTCATTCTGTGTGTCCGGAGTCGGGTAGAGAGGGGTGGTAGGACTTGTTTCCGGAGTCTGTAAACAATGCTATTCTCTACGACTTATCGTCTATAAATTAAGCCTAGGCTTTTACCTTCAAAAAAAAAAAAGTAGAGTTCTACTCGGTAGTTAACAACAAACTATTTTATCTTATCTACTTAATATGAATAATATTTAACCCGTTATAAACTTGTGACGAATAGGGAGACTTGACGTTAAAGAGGGTGAGGGAGGAGTTGAGCAGTTGTTAGATACGAGTCTATTATAACTACATAACCATTAATTAATTTGGTCCCTTTTTTTACCGCAAAATTAAAATTTGGTCCCGTGTTTTTAGTTCTCATTATTATTTTTGAGATAAGCAATTCTCTTTTAACTTAACATATTGAAATGTATATATATTATATTCATATTAAAGTGTTTTTCATGAAGTATTTTATACACAATTTCTATATTTTTTCAACTAGTTTATTTTTGTAGAAATTGAATTTAAAGTCTAATCTCGTAAAAAGAATACGTCAATTATTTAAGAACGGTGGAAATAATTAATAATGAGGTTTTGTACGAGTATGTGTGTTTTTTCCGAAATTTACACGGTATTTCTGGTTTTTTCAAACATCAATGATATTTACCTTAACGGTACAACAAATTATTGTCAAAAGATCAACAAAAAGTGCATAAAATAAATGATAACAAGATTGCGAATTAATGCATTTTGGGTATTTTGAGAGGTGTTCATTTAATTAAGTTGGTTAAAATTTATACAATATTGCAATTTTTGAGTATGAACTTATGGTATGTTTGAAATCCTAAATTGGAATTGAATTGGTAATTAAGATATTTCAAGTGTTTGAAACCTCTATAATTTGAAATTGTAATTGACTCAATTTCTTACCAAATCCAAACTAGTTGAAAATTGAGGTTATCTACCATATAGTAGACATTTCAATTTCATCACTTCTTATGTCTTATTTCGTAACACAAATTTCATCACAATATTTTTATCTACAATAAACGTCTCTTATCATGATATAACGGTTTTAATATTAAAACTGGTCAAATTCACCCACTTGCATAGATAAAAGTCATAAAACAAGTTTTTTTTGCGTTTTTGTTAATATCTAGTTATTTTATTTTTGTCTTATATAAAAAAATGGTAATTATTTGATCCGTCCTAAATAAAAATTTGTGGTTATTTATGAAATTGTTTTTCTGACCGTAAATGTTTTACGAGAATATTTAATTTTTTTCCAATATAAAACATCCAAGAGACTCGACCCATGTCCGTCCCTCAATTTCAATACCAAGGATTTCCCAAATTCAATTTTGGGATTGGATTTAGAAATTAAATTCGCACCTGGTTTCTTCTGTCAAAAGCATGGTTTCTGATCTTTTGAACATGAGTATATTAAATTTATTAATAAAAAATTGCTTATTTTAATCTGCAATAATCACGTAATTGAATCTATGTTGGTTTCTGATATTACGCTAGAATTGGGTCACAAAGATATTTATAACTTTATAACACTTCACAAATTCTCTCATTTGTGACGTGTATATCGTTGCAAAATTACAACGGGTCAAATATTTTACTTATTTGAGTAGGAAAAGACAAATCTTATGAAATTTCCAATGCTTTGTCTTATCTAATAAGTTGGAAAACTTGACCCGTTAGAAGCTTGCGACGGATATATGCGTTGCAAAGGAGTCTTACTGATAACGCTTAAGGATTCAAACTCAAGTCATGATTACCGCCTCGTGACTTTATCAGCTAAACTAGCGGGAATTAATAACTATAATGATTTAGTATAAACTTTCGTGGAGATTTGTAAACTGTTGTTACTTACCATTGAAAAGATGAAAACTTTTATAATTGCGTACCCGATTTCTAGTATATAAGCTAAAAGATAATTACGTGAGATCTTGTTTGAATATCAAAGTTTTATAATCTCATCTTTTCTGACAATTTTTGTCAAGTTAGGGTAATCGGATTGATGTTGTCGATAATCCTCTATCTATAAAAGGAAGGTTATTTAAAGTATTTTGATTGGTTGTTGAATTTTATAAAAAAAAATTGATTTTTATTGATGTAGGGTCCACCATGATCACCAAGTTAATTAATTAGTCTCTCTCCTCTTATTTTTCTATTTTTCTATTAATTCAATGGTTTATTTCTTTTTAATTCAATAAATTCTAAAATCATTAAAATTAATTAACTTTCAATAATCATCAATAAATTTAATTTTTAAAAAACCAACAAGTAAATAGCCGAGAGAATTTAATATTCGTCGTCCTTTTAGCTACTGCTAAATACGGTCGCTCAAAAACGTAATTTTTGTAGTGCATTTAGATAGTATTACTATTGTTCGTCGTATAAAGAGCATTATTCATTTGATAATTACCAATATTTTTTAAAATTACAGATTTACCTTTACATCAAAGATAAACAACAAAAATTTAAAATTTATGAAAAGAGAGTAGCAAAAAATTTTAAAGGTAGTATATTTTGAACACGTATTTTATATCAAATTTAACGAGCCAAAAAAATGAAAAAAGTAAATAGGAGTATATAATATATAAATAATGAAAAAAAACGATAAAAAATTGCAACAATAAATACGCAAAATAACAATCCGTATTATATATTTGACGGATATAATCACTTGCAGGGGCCAATACCAGAAGGATCGCGTCTCAGTTTTAGAGCTTTCCAAACTCGAGGTTTGAGGGTAATCCAGAACTTTGTGGAGGCTTAATTACACAAAACAGTAGTCTTAGGGCTGCTTGGTTGCCACTGAAATAACACAAGCATTGCAAAACCCCATGAATTTCCAATGCCTACCTAATGTAGAAATTTGCTTACCTACCTTCCCTTGGTCATTGAAAGTTCTTGTGGAATTCAATTCTACATTGACAACTAAACATCTTTCTCAAATTCCCCAAATGGGATGTTGGAACTTATTTCCCCTGAATTCTTAGTTCTTAGTTGAATTAACTTCTCTGATCAACCAAACGACTCCTTACTTGGACTCTCGTTAATTCGAGTAAGTGATTCACATTAGGTAGAATCAAGTCAGGTCGGATCATTCAGGTTCGAGGGATGTTCGAATGTGCTTTTACCAGCGGTCGATCTGTGTTACATATATATACAAAATTAGTAATCCTGGCCTCTAGTTAGGCCAACATAATTAATAAGTCCGTCAAAGGTCGGATCAACTATGATTAAAACGTATAGTAATACTCAGTTAGTCACATACCGCGTAACTTTTATTACTCGTGGATATATCATACATATTACAATATATTAATGATAAACACCGCCTTAAGTTAAAGTTCCGGATATTTCGCGCCTATTTTCCACAAAATCTCATTATTTTACAAACATTATCGATTATCAAAGGACAAAGGGTATCATGGTTATAAATTTAAGACGGATAATCAGAAACCTACATACTACATTACACATTAGTTGTAGGGGATTTGTATTTTGGGTCTTCTACTTCACGAGCATCGGCATCGGCATTGGCATCGGCATCGACATCAGTTATTGACATTTCAGGATCAGATTCTAGATCGATTGCATTGTTCTTAAATTTCGCGTAAATTATAAGTTGAATTAACCCGAGCATGCACCCTAATATATTCGGTATCTGTAATTTAAACAGAATCTAAACGTTAGTGCACAAAATATTAATTAAAATTAATAAATGTATGTGACAAATTATCAAGACAAATTAAAAAAGATCTCACATGAATATATTTCCGTGAACGGATTGAGAGAAAATTGACGTTGAATACCCGTTTGTGAATAGTGTCAAAAAGGGGATTGGGGTGATATAAAAAAATGGAGGGAGTATTGTTTATCTATAATTAATTAAAGTAATAATATGGAAGACTTACTAGTATGAAAGTATTTTTGGGGCATGTAGCATAGATGGTCCAAACCAAACCGTTGAGGAATGAAGCTAACGATGTGCTACACGGCCAATTCTCCACATTTTTTGTTTCGATTACCTTCTTCTGCAATGAAAAAACAAGTGTAAAAAATATTAAAAAAATACTTGTATAATAAAATTATTGACAAATTTTTACATTTAAAGCGGATCCAAAATTTAAAGTAAGGGGTAAAAAGAATATTAAGGAACCCGGAGTTATCAGTATCTTATCTATATAAATACTGAATCATTTCTCAAGCTATGGTTGCGCCACGTCATTCATACAAACTTTAATTTTTTTTTTTTTAATTCACTCAGGTGGATCCCGCATAATATTTGATGATTTTCCTGCACCATAACCGCCCAATATTCTACGTATTCCAAATAAATGCCTAAAGTCGTAGATTCAGAAATATTACGAACATCTTATCTATATTAATACAGAAACATTTAATGAATTCTGGTGAATCCACCTCATTAATTCCATTTTATCTTTTTTTTTTTAAAATTCAATTATGGTGGGCCCGTATTGTTGTTTACTTAATTAATTATCGAATAAATGTTTGCGTTTTATTAGTTGTGTTATTATTACGTACTAATTCTGATTTATTTCGTAAACAATAATTTATACGTAAACGATTATATTTATAACGTCTAAATTATATATTATATATTAAAATATATTGTCGATGTCCATTTATACATAATTATTAAATAATGAGTTATGACTAACAATAAATATTACAATAAATAATACATAATTATAATAAATACTAACCAAAATTACGGTAATTGATAGAAAAATGTAACAAAATACAGAAAATGTTAAAAACACGATCGAAATTTCAAGTACAATTTTCATGACAGTACTAAATTAAAACAGCAATAAGAATAAATTAAAATAACAATAACGTAAAAAAAAATACTTACAATGTCAATGATATTACAAAAATCTTAATTAATTATAGCATGTAGTCTAAAATTTCATCATCAAAAATATATTCGAATTCTTAATTGAACTATTTAAAATAACAATATTATTAAAACAACCCCGTGCATTTTTGCACGGGGCTAAAACTAGTACTCCCTCCATTCATTTCCACTTGGTACATTTGCTTTATGCACGGGTTTTTACGCATTGTTAAAATATTAATAAAAGTACACAGTGTAGTATTGTGTTGAAAAAGTGGGCCTTAATAGTGTTTTTATAGTATTATAGTATTAAAAGTACAACCAAATAAGGAAAGGTGCAAAGTGAATTCGAATGGACCGAAATGGAAAAGGTGCAAAGTGGATATGAATGGAGGGAGTATAAGATAAAACAGAAAACATTGGAAAGGTTTTGAAAAAGAAAAAATTCCGTTGTTTAACAGGATGCACGTTCTTACTAGCTTCGTAGATTTCCCACCATTATATTGAACTATGTAATGTTAATATCTATTTTTATTATTATTTACAAAACTTTTAGTTTTCCTTCTTTTACCTTATTTCTAAAGTTTTGAGTTCTACGACTGGATTATGTTATGTCTCTCATGTAAACGTGTGTTATCTTAACATTAGACATTTAGACGTATGCTTATTTTTGATCTTCTACTGCATTATACTCCCTCGTATTTACTGTATTTTTTCCTATTTGCTTAAACGGATTATTTAAATTCTTTTCCTTTTTTATTTTCAAATTTTTTTATTATATTTTATTTATCTCTCTCCTATAATCAAACCCAGTACCCCACCCAACTTTTTCACTCTTATTTTATTCATCTCATTAATGTCGCACCAAAACGGACACACACGGACACGTCACACGGCATCCCATGAAATTTAGGACACGGGACACGTCATTTAAATATATTAAAATATATATTTTATGGTTATAAATAATGTATAATTTTATTTTTATTATGTATTTGAAACTCAATTTAAAGAAGTAAATGTACAATTCAACCTTTACTGTAACTAATTCTCATTTTTCCAACCAAACTCATCTTCTAATCGATCTTTTTTAATTTTGTATTTCTCGTCTAAATTATACGGAGTAATATGTTTACCATATATCTAACGAGTGTCGAGTGTTCAAGTGTCAGGACGGAACAACTAATATGATGGGATCCAAGTTCCAAGTGTACTCGATTAGCGTGAGAAAGTGAAGGGAGAGCCAAGTGTCGAATTGTGAAGAACCAAGGGAAAAGATGAGAGTGACAAGCTAAAGAAAGAAAGGACAAATGAAGGAAAGAATACAATATACAAGTACTTTATTTATGTTTTCAGACCTAGTAAACTAAAGTGCAAGTCTGTATATAATTCAGAGTATGTAGTTTCACGTGAAACTGCGAAACTTGCATGCAAATAACCATGCATGACCAAACACGCAAATCCCACGTACAATTGATTCCACCCTTTTTGTCAATCAAATTGTAGAATTCAGACTAACTTTATTAATTACTCATACGTGGGTAGTAGGTATACGTGGCGTTATGGACCGTCGTCGTACTCCTTCACGTTAACCTCCGGTTTTTTTTGTTGTTTTCTAACTTGTCATTTCGAATCTCGATATGTGTGCATTAGTATTAATAACCAACGTTCAAATTAGAACTAATTAAATGGTCTAAGATTACGTTTATAACTAGGTCTAACAAGGGTTAGGTGTTGAATAAGCATAAAAAATAATTAAAATAAAAAAAGTTAAGTACAATAAATTATAGTAACTAGTTCCGTTCCAAGTGATCTGAAATGGACCTGGTGGAACATGTTTAGGAACTAGGTATTTGCATGTGGTCCTCATACGTAATTCTAATTTAACCAAAAATAATGTCGGAATTCTTAGGTCTAACTAGGGCTTGATAAAATAACAAAATCAAGAACTATGTCTCGTAAGTAGTTAAGAAGTATATATTACGGAGTAGTATTTTAATGCAGGAACTAGGTTAGGTAGGGCTGCAGGAACGACTGATAAATATGGTCTAAGTATGATGGCCCGATCCGGTTCATTCTGATTTTTTCTCGGGTTTGGATCTGATAGTTTGGCAAAAAGTCCGTGGTCCGGCCTGAAAGAAGCGCGATAGATATAGGGCCGGGTTTGGGCCAACCTAACGGCCCGATTTTTGGCTGGCCCAACCCGAAATTTTTTTTAAGAAAAAAGTTCGAAAGTTGGAATCGTATATCAGATCACACTAATAATCTAATATCACTAATGCATTGTATTATGGGAAATTTAACAAATATAATCTCAACTATCAGCCTTCTTCTCAAAATAATCTCAACTATCAATAATCCCGCAATAATCTTAACTTTGATACCACCCTTCTCAAAATAATCTCAACTATCACTCTCCTTCTCAAAATAATCTCAACTATTAATATTTCCGCAATAAACATAACCTTTCTTAAGACTTATTAGTCATAGTAAACTATTTTGAGAAGGGTGATATAAAAGTTGGGATTATTGCGGGAATATTGATAGTTGAGATTATTTTGAGAAGAAGTGTGATAGTTGGGATTATATTTGTTAAATTTTCCTTGTATTATCATACTTGCGTATATTTTTATATTTCTATCGTACACCTTTAATTAGTCAGTGTACTAATAAATTTTTGTCGACTCCTGAGTTATGTATGTTACTATGGTATTGTTCTCCTGATCAAAAGAGTAAAAGTCAAACACTTAAGACTTGAAAATTTTAGTTCATTGCTAATAGTTTGTTCACAATCTCATATATACATTTTGTTGTTTCGTATTGTATTATTTTTGCCCATTTTGGCCCAAGGCCCATTATAGCCTGAACAATCATGGGTTTGGGCCAAAAAGTATGGCCTACCTTTCCGACCCGACCCATATATTTGGCCGTTTATTTAGCACGAGCCCGGCCCATGATCAGGTCTAGTTCAAATCTCTTTAACATAAGTTAAGTTCAGCAAAATAAGATAAGTTTAAAAAAGTTCAGCAAAAATAAATTAAGTTAAGTTTAGCAAAAAATACACGGGTTAACAATTACACAAAATAATTCTCGTACGACTTTTATTAAAATCGAAACAAAAAATAAGAGATTATTTAAGCTAAACATTATAGTACTTTAAAAAGAAAAAAAATGGAAAAAGGAGAATTCAAAATATGTTGGGTGGGAGGGAAGTGCCCATGACGTTACAATGTGACGGGATGCTTTAAATAATTCAAAATATGTTTACCGGCATCCATCTAAAAAAAAGTACTATTTAGTGGATTTTGGATACCCGGATACAATAGAATATTTTTCTCCTATTATCGACAAAAATGCAAATGTAGATGTCATATGCTCGAGTTTGATCACAGTCCCCCAGAACTCCAGAAGGTATTTTAGAACATTTTAATTATCGACATTCAACATTGAGAATGAAAGTTAAAATGACATTATGTCAATTGAAAAAAAGGTGGAAGGTATTAAAAGTTTTGCCTCAAACGTCACTTAAGTATCAAATGTCCATTATTGTTTCTATTTTTACACTTCATAATTTTATACGGATGCACCTATTATTCAACATGACATGAATATTCAAGGGACAACAGATTCAGGCATGTGTCAAAAACTCACGAAGGGGAAACCCAGCACACGCTATGGGGGAGATAGACCGTGCAAACTAACTTCTCTTCAAGCCCATTGGCATTTGGGTGAGGGGCGTATAGAAATATTAATAATAGTTGAGCCACCATCACATTAAGGTTTTGGTTGAGATGATTCATTTGTCATAATAGAAATATTAATAATAGTTGAGCCTCAACCAACACCCTAAAGTTGCGGGTGAGATGGTTCATCTATCATGGTATCAGAGCCTCGATCTTGAAATCTCTTAAAACCGCTTCCACATTCTTGCCGGTGGGTGGTCGGATATTTACACCCACCAGTGGGATTTTCCCAAAAAAATAAATAAAATGAAACTATTTTTATTCCCTTTTTTCTTATTTATCGTCGTTCTTTATTCATATCTTAGCCGTTCAGTATTCATCAAACAAAATCCTTATGAAAGTCAAACACTTCAATCGTACTTGATTTGTTTGGAGTCTGAAAAAATTAACGTTCTCCACTATTAGAATTGACTGATAATTTTCTTGTCAGGTTCGATTAGGGTTGCTGTAAATTAACTCATACTTTCTACATTCCGAAAAAAATTAACGTTCTTATTCGAATAATTTTAGTTTTAACGAGTCTTATACTCGTTTATTACCTACCACGATTTTTTTTCTTTTTTTATATTGATTCTAATTTTTTATATTTTTCCAATCGTAAAGTTTGTATACGTGCCTAGGGTCGGCTACTATTGAGCTGTCCACACTCCACATTAGGGTTTCACTAATCAATACGTATTAGTGTCATTGTGACTAAAGGTCAGGGGTTCGAATCCTAACAATCTCAAAAAGATTCCGTATTATAATTCTATCTTATGCAATTATCTCTTCTCTATAATTTTAGCAACGAATCAGAAAAACTTTGACGATCTAAAAGTGATTTGTTATACAAAGAGAGTAACCACTTAACCATTTGATATATTAAGAGGATAATTAGTGAAAGAAACGAGCATTTCAATCGTCACTAATTTCTTTTATTAAGTTATTTTCATACTTTAGTTCAAAATTTTATTTCGTATAATTTGAACAAATGAATGAAAATGAGTTGAAATAAAAGATATGAATTGTCAATACTAAATTTTTACGATGACACAAATACCATAAAATGAAATAAAAATATTATAAATTTGTAATGAATATAACCAAGCTATAGTAAAACTACGTACTCTCTCCCGTTCACTAGAATCATAACATTTGAACAAAACAATTCCCATAAATATTCGACTAATGGTATGATTCAGTATACGGGAGGCAGTAGTAGTAAAGTACTCCGTAGTACTCCCTCTGTTCCAGTAATATATTTATATTTTTTTATTTCTGTGTGTAAACATATTACTGATACAGAGGGAATATTACAATACAAGCGATGTAGCGAGATTTATCGACACATACCGCGATCGACAATGGCGAAGCATAGAGAAACAAGTTAGCCATAACACCCAAAGACCCAAGAATCATTGCACCACGATGTTTTCTTAACTCTTTTTTCGTAAAAAAAACAAGAACAATTATCGTCACGACACAAGCTAATATAACAACTTGAAAAACAATAAAAAGAAATATTAAAATCCTTTTTCTATTATCTTTATCAGCATAGTAAGCAAAGAAAATAGTGTAAATAAAACTAAGGAAAAGCCCTAGGCCATTGGTGGTTAACACGAAAACACGACTCGACCCGTTTAAGAAGACTCCATAGGCTAACCATAGACCACAATTAAGCACCATGGCTAGGTAAACTAATGGTGAATATTGCCCTATTGATTTTTTTTTATGAATTACTTTGCAAGTTGAAATTGGTGATAAAAATAAAAATGTTGATGTTATATTTCCTAATATTCCCATTATTAATTCAGCTATGGACCAACCATTCATTATTATTATTATTATTATTAAATTTTAATTTAGTGATTTAATTATGAATATATATTAAGGTTTTAGACTTTTAGTTTACTTATTTTATAGTTTTATGTGGTGGTGAAATAAATTAAAATGTAAGAAACTAAAGGGTGGAGGGAGAACTTTAGCAAGGTAATGTAGTCTATATATAGTGATTGTAGTGAGGTAATTTGGACTAAAAAATTGAAAATCGGATGTATTCGTCGTAAATAATAAAATGGGTTAAATAGATGCGGTAAATAGCAAATTGTATTGAGAATTGAATCTCATATTTTTGTCTCATTTGATCCGTATCACTATTCACTATGGTATAAAAGAAATAGTATTTAGAGCTTTTCTATTGGTTACTAAATTTCAGGAAATGAAAAATAGAAGTGTCTCCACCATTATTAAGTTATGAATTAATTTCTCTCCTTCCCTTTGTTTCATTTTATTTTAGCTATCCAAATTTATATACATCAATAATCTGTATTACTAATTTAGTATGTTTATTTTCAGCCATTATGAAAAATTTACAAATAATACCTAAATATATAACTTGCTATACTAAATAAAAACTCTAATAACTAAACATAACTTTATTCTCTAACTAGCAGGTTACTAATGACAACAACAATTTAAAGTATTAAAAATAGCAAACTAAAAACAATTCCTTGAAAAATTAGTAAAGAACTCATTATTGAAGGATAAGAAATTAAATACGATTAAAAATAATTATTTAAATAAAAAACGAGGATAATAAAGGACTGATTTCTTAAAAAAACTGGCGTGAAAAATAAGCTTACGAAATGGCCACGACCCATGAGTGGAATTTATTTTTTGGGTATATTGTAGGATTGTCAATTTCAAATTTTTTATCGGTTTGGCTGTCGGTCATTTAGTTAGGTATTTTAGCTTTTATATAGCATATACTTTTCTGAAAATATTATTTGGTAATTATATTAGTATAAATTGCAAAAAAATCATTAAAAATTTAGTCATATAAGTTAACTTGTTTTACAGGTAATAAATTTAAAATAACCCGTGTAAAAATATATTTAAAATAACCCGTGCAATTTTTGCACGGGAATAAAACTAGTTACATTTAAAACGGATATGATTATCATACGAACCGAATTAAACTTAATGACGTTAAACTGAAACGAAATTAAGTTAATAAAAGAAGACCTTAAAGTGTAAAAGAAAGAGTTTAGACAAGACCATTGCAAATTTTATTCAAATTTATTATGGACATATTTGTTGTAAGTTTGCACATAAATAAGATAATTATAAACTGGTTAAACTCTATTTTATCTTATTTACGCATACAAATAATACTTGATTAAATTGTAAACTTGTGACAAATATGCTCGTGACAAAAGAGACTTGGTGGGAAAACATTAGTGCATGTAATGTCATTTTCACATAATCTCAAGCACTGCAATCTACATAGTGGGAATATCCCTTACCGACGGTGGTTGCATACTTTTATGCGATAATTTCTTTTAAGACACCGAAGACAACTTAATAAATAGACTTTTTTTAACTTTATTTATTTTTTCACTATCAAACCCATAATAATTTCTTTTCCAAATTTTAGCAAACATCCTTAAATACACGGCCAAAGTCTACATTGTGGGACACGAGAGTTTTCTCCCCATGACAATTGTACCCTCAAAATCCATTCACATAGGTAAGAAAAGTTTTTTGTTAATATACGGTCAAATTTTAAGACTAAAACGGGTTAAATATACTCTATTTGCATAGATAAGATAAATCTTTTTGTTAACATCTAGGCATTTTTTTTGTCTTATATATAAAGTGGTAGCTATTTGAGCCGTCTTATTACTTAAAATGGATATGCTTGATTTAAAACAAGAATTTGTGATTAACTTTACCCATATGCAAAGAAAATTCGTGTCCCACTCATGTGCGGTTCCAAGGATGGTCCGGGTGGGCAAGTGTCCCTCATGATGTAGTGAATTCTGTTTAGAAGATAGCTATTTTAAATATATATGAAAAAATTGTTTTATATAAAATTCGAACCTTTAATCTTCAAATGATTTATCAAGTTTTCAACGATTAAACCACTTACACTTTTTATGAAATCAAGTACTGAAGTGTTTTATATTCTTTAATTTTTTTACGTATGTTTAGAATCTAAAGTATTTTAGAGAAAATATTACTCTTTGAAAAAAGATATCTATAAAACCAATTACTCGTATTTTTTTTTCTTTCTGTTACTTATTTAATAACTAAGGGCTTGTTTGGTTGACATAGGGGAATTAAAGTTCCCGGGAACTTCAATATCACATGAATTTCCAATTCACGTGAATTCGCAAAAAGTGTTTGGTTCGCATATGGGAAGTTAATTCATGCGGGAAGTTCTATTGACCAAGGGGGGACTTGGTGAGTAACTTCCCACATAATGGAGGAAGTAAATTCATGTGGGAAGTTCTATTTCCCATGATATTGGCAACCAAACAACAACATGATTTTACACTTCCTAGGAAGTTCAACATCCCATGATTTTAATGGGTAACCAAACAAGCCCTAAATTCAGAAAAAACTTTAAAATTTAAAATGGTTGCCATAAAATTGTCTAATTAAAGCGTCAAAAAATTTGTTAGTACTCCTAACACTAAATTCCTAGGTATGTCACTTAACCCACTATATTTTCACGATGGATTTATGGGGATCCTAAATTTAGAGAATAATCCATGCAAAAATAATATAATTTGTCTAAGTTACTCCCTTTATTTCGATTAATAGCTATGATCTTTCTTTTACTACAAAGATTAAGAAAAGATAAATTGATGACTTTGACCATACAAAATTTTAACCCGACTTGCACCTATAATATGACCTATAAAAACTACTAAAATAGAAATAAATAATTATTGACCAATATATTCCAGAAAGAAAATTATTAATCGGAACCGCAGGAGTAACATTTATATTTAGTCACTTTTAGTGTCACATCTACAATGTGTTGATCCATTATAATAAGGGTTTTTCTAATATTTTTTTTTGTTCCATTTATTTCTTTTGTTACGTATTCTTTTTAAGTCGGTTCGATTTAATTCTTTATATTTCTTTATATGGACATCACTTTACCTATTAAATGACAATTTTATCCTTCTAAACTTTATGAGGTACACACATAATGTACATACGACTGGCTTGTTAAGTCAGGTTATGAGCGACACTATTAATCTATTACGTAACGGAATTACCATTTCACATACGGATTTATTTTGTCATAATTAGTGAGAATATCGTATGCATCTTTCAATACTCGATTTATTTTGTCATACTGAACTATGGATGTAAATCTACCTCTGATTAGCACCTTAACATGTACTCAATATCGACATAGATTAAAAAATACGATATAATAATTACCGAGTATTATATACCAAGTAATAATAACAACCTTATTTAGAAAGAGTTTAATTATTCTTTCCTAATTAATTCAATTATTTGTTGAAGATTTTTTATTCTTTATGAAAGTTATTCAAAGTATCTAGTAAATAATTAGTAGATTCAATGAACAATTTAATTTGTTACCTTGAAGTGAAGATATATTACATAATTTAATTATATATTTATATGTAGTGAAAAATTCTTCTGATTCTTTCGATTATATTCTTAAAAAGATGCAAAATTTGTTTGATTTTTTTACCTTTTATTATTGACTAATAAAAATTAATATATAGGGCTCAATTAACAAATGTCCTATATATATTCCATTAATCAAAAATCTCATAAACATATTAATTTCATTAAAATTTAAAAATGGGTTTCAATTTTTTCAACTATTTTGCAATGATACTCATTTTCATAGATTTATTAATGTTTCAAAAAAGTTTTTCAAGAAAATTATTAGATGAAAATAATGTTATAAAGCCTACAGATTTTTTTGATTTAGATTATCATATTTTCATAAAGAATCAAATTATCGATGATATTAGGCCGCTTTACGTTCGTTGTCAATCTAAAGACGATGATTTAGGAGAACATTATTTGAAGGTTAATGAACAATTTTCATGGGATTTTCATATAAATTTTTGGCATTCTACTTTGTTTTTTTGTCACTTTAATTGGGAAAATAAAGATATCAAATTTGAAGTGTTTGATGCTAAGGCATGGGGATTATTGTGTGATTGGGACACTAACTGTCATTGGCAAGTACGTGAAGACGGGTTTTATTTCAGTAAAAACGCTACTTATAGCGACGATAAAAGACATTCGTGGTAATCGTGATGTGTTAGTGTTTAGTGGTGAAACGAAAAGGCTAGCAGACCAGCAGAAATAATGCGTTTTCATAAAAGAAAATTGAAATTGCATGTTAATAGATTCAAATAATATACAACTCGTGTTTTATGTATACTCTATTTTTATAGTTTTATTTGTGATAAATGTAGTATGACATTGATTATTATTCATGATTCATGTAGTCATAATTCATCTATTCAATTTAATTCAAAGTCAAAGAATTCATGATCTATTTTGTTTTCATAAATTCATTAATTCAATAATTAATTCAAACTCAAAGTATGATTTATTTGTTTTTTTTATATGAGCGGATTTATCTCGCGTTTGAGAATCAAACACTTAACTTTATGATTGGAGTAAAAGAATATTGGTCCATTGATATTCGAAACAAAAGAATACTCGGCACGAGTTACTTTTTAGAAACAAAAAAAATTCTCGTCACTAGTTATTTTCATATTTATGTAACATAATTTTTTGAGTAAAGTCGTTTACAACAATATTTTATTGTACTCGTAAGTCGTGACAATTACATGTACACATTAATTATGATCCAAATGAAATGGCTCCATACGTTCGAAAGCCTGGCCCATCAATCATTCTCATTTGGGCTGTTTTAACATTGAACCTATAATTCGTTAATTTGTTTAATACTTTTCGCAATTGTTATTCATCTCGACATATTATTGAAAATAGACAATAACTAAACAATAAATTTAACGAATTATCCAAAATATTTCTCCTAAATAATTCAATTAAACTAATCTGACGGATTGAAACTAATAACTAATATCAAATTACTAACATCTTAGTCAAAACAATGAATTAGTCCATAGTTGAGCCAAACAAAGATTACGTAATATTTATTTAATTTATGATTATATTTTTGTAAGAGATATTTTTATTTTGTTGTCGCGAAATTTTGACATAATCTTATTTTGGTATATCGAGGTTGTTTTAATTCCAATTTGGTAACCCGGTATTTGAGTTATTTCCTACTTTGATGACCAAAAGCCTAAATCATAATGTAATTATGAAGGAAGAGTTAAACAAACTAAACTAAAAAAAAGCTAAACTGAACAGAACTAAATTAAATTAAAATAAGCTAAAAGTAAGTCTAAAATTACTAACGCCTTAATCTCCTTGCCTTTTACATAAGCACCTAGTAGTCAAGTAGTGGAGCGATCATGGCCCCACCTGATAAGGTTTGGGTCGGACTAACATGTACTACCTCCTATTCACAATAAACTTCCCTATTTCCATTTCCGTCTATTCACATAAACTTTTCTATTTCCTTTTTTGGAAGTGTTTGTATGGTCCAAATTCAATTGTATGGTGGGGTAGTGTATTTGTGTGGTCTAATTTTAATTATATGGTGGGGTAGTGTGTTTTCTTAATATTTGTGTCAAAATGAAAGGGGAAGTTTATTATGAATAAGAGGGAGTAAAAAACAACCCATACATTCGGATTGGCCAACTCAATAAGCCTGTTTATTTAGCCCAAATCCAATCCTTGCGGGCTCAAACGAGCCCTCGAAATAGACCGGACTTTTCTGGCCTTTATAACTCGTGACACCTTCAAAACATAAAAGAGGCAAAGAGCGCACATTGAAAATCAATACAACGGAGTTTATAGCTGCTAAAATTCAAGATTATAATAATACAAATATAAAAGATTGAAACAAGATTTTAGCAAATTTTAATCAACAATTTCAAGCCAATGAACGCAAACTTGACAAGATAACATGAATATAAAACTTGGTTGTAGCCCTTGTAGGCAGTAGCATATCAATAATCAACTGTTTTAAACTTTTTACTTATACAGTATACATAACTACAAATTACACAAACTACTAAAATTGGGTCCAAGCTTTGGACTTTTTTTGAGGCCGAAAATGTAGCCCAAATTCAGCCCATCTTTCCTATGAGCCGCGTAAAATAAGATCTGGGCCAAGAGTTTAGCCCAAACCCACGAAAAAGAACCGAGTCGGGTCGAGTCGAGTCGAACTTTTAAACTTGGAACATTTAATCAGCTCTACAAAATAGTTTCTACAAAATCTGGCCCATCTAATCAGCTCTATTAGGCAGTTTCTATAAAATCTTACCACTCTATATAAAAATAAATTATTAAAAACTGATTTTTTTTAATTATTGAAATGTGATAATAAGACAACGTAGAGACACGTGCTATATGACATAAACGTGTCAAACAGTGCTAAGTTATGCCCTAACCATGCACCACGTACATACCAACAATGCACCTTCATAAAAATCACATATTTATTACACTTTATTACGACGGTCCAAAATATATACTCAATATTTAACAATATGAAGTTATAATAAACCCCTAATATAAAGAAAACTATAGCTTAATCTATACTTAATATTTATCACTTTGCAAATTAAATATGATGAAGGGTTTGTTTAAAATTGGGAGAAATTTTGTAAATGTATCCAAAATTGGTTCACCTCAACATGATCTTATCTATACTACTAGGATTGCAAGTTTCTCATATGTTAGCCACAACAATGAGGTAATTGAGCAACACTATCGCCTGTCTTATTTCGTGTCTCATTACTTTTTTTTATTGACACATAAGTACTTTAGTTTATATTATTACCATTTTTATTATTTTACGTGTGATATGTTAAAATCTTGGCGAATGGGTACCAGACGAGACATAAAAGTGAGACATAAAAATGAGACAGATAATCTCATATGCAGGCCTACAATATAAAACTGTTTATATACTTGTTTTGGTTGAGTTGATTATTTCGAAAAATAAATGTCTAAATAGACCTATATACCAATAATAGACAAACAGTGGTAGATTTAGGTCTTGTTCTTTTTGGCTTAATTTCAGCTCATTTTAATCCAATTTTGTCCAATTTTGCTTGGCGCTATTCCGTTAAGTTTTATTTACGTTCAATCATGTTCAGTTAATCTCTTCACAAAATTAACTTTTAATTCAACTAAATTCAATTCAGGCCCATTCAATTTACTTCAATTAAGCTTTACTCCAATTAATTCAATTAAGCTCATTTCAGCATTCCCTTAAAGGGGAAGCAGGGCTTCTCGCCCGTTGGCCAACAAGATTATAATTAAAATCTCCAAAAAAAATTCAAATTTTTGTTATCTTGTTACTTGTTCTCCCTTTAATTATAAATCCTAGTTCTATTACTCCCGAAAATTTTGCCCTCTTAATTATAAACTAAGTTTTTAGCCCGCGTAAAATTGCACATTTTGCATGGTATAGTTTTAATAATGGTTACGGTCCAAATTCAAAATGGTAGATTTAAAAGCTTATAAAATAATATAATTACGTTATTTGTTTTACTATTTTTTACCATTTATATTTTTATTATCTAATACAAGTAACTTTTTTTTCATCTTTTTATTTTATTTTTTTATTATTGATAGGATTTGTAGACTATTGAAAAAATTATGCATTTATATATTTTATTATTTATCCAAAATAAATAGAATTAGGGACGGTGGTTCATTGAAGTTTTGTATTGATTATTCGACCAAATTTTAGTAACAAATTTGGTTTTTCATAAATTAATGTTATATTTTTTTTTAGTGATGAATTCTACCTTTATTTAAAAAGAAAAAAATAAAAAAAATAGATGTGATATTTTTTTCGCACACAAAATGTTCTTCTATTAATATAGATTATAGATTAGTCCTGGTTCTGTCATGCCCTTTTAACTAAATGTCATTCGGATATATTTCTTTCATACACTATCATTAATCTCGGACCCTAACGAAAGATTTTTTTTCTCTACGTGAAATGAATATGAACAGCATAATGTTGGTGCACCTCCACCAAGAAGCCCACCCAAGGTCCACTTAACAGTGGATAACCCGAGAGATAACTTGAACATCAAGAAAACCCGGGAAAACGACGACACTCATGAGGACATGACAGAAAAAGCAAAGAGAGGAACGAAAGGAGTTGTCGAAACTGCATTCAAGGCAGGAGCGGCGGTGGCTGAAGGGATGGAGAAGTCATGGGGAGGTATCAAGGAGACTACCGAAAAGCTTAAGGATTCGGTGTTGGGCGATGATGACGACAACAATGAGAAGCGGTATGGTGATAATATGAGAGACGATCATCAAGGTTATGTCGATAAGAATATCGAGGATTTGAGGAAGAAAGCTGGAGGTTATGACCGAAAATTACACTAGATTTCGAGGAAAGATAAGACGAGGGCGTCGCTTTTGTTAGGTTTTGTTGATTCTAATTGTTTGTTTAAGTAGCGTAGAAGTAGTTCTATATTTTCGCTTAATATACGTGTAATCGACATTTCCATGGGCCGTGTATCGCTTGTGTTTATGGGCGTGTGTCGCTTGTGTTTACGACACGTCTCCATGGGACGTATTTTGCTTGTGTTTATGGGCGTGTATCGCTAGTGTTTGTAGGCGAGTGGTACACGGCCCCTAGAGGACGGGTTTGTCGATCCATCTAGGCCTCGACTCTGATCTTGATTTTGTCTAAATAAGATCCTAGATAGATACAGTACTTCTGAATCATGTCTACGTCGCGTAGACAATATCGGTGCTACGGGCCATTACTTTACCTAAACAGCGGTTGTCTTTTGCGTTTTTTGATTTTGTTTTCTCGTATGCTTATTGTTTTGTAATTCATCTTATTACAAGAGTTTACCGTTGGAAGGAAGCGATAATCTAAGAGACGCTATGCAAATATCAAGAGATAAATAAACGGTATAATAGTAACCGTAAATTGATATTGAGCGAGTTTTACCATTGGAAGGAAGCGACAATCTAAGAGACGCTATGTAAGTATCAAGAGATAAATAGACGTATAAGAGTAACCGTACATTGATATTGAGTGAGTTTCAAGAGACGAATAAACGTAAAAGAGTAACCGTAAATTGATATTGAGGGATGACACGTGTTTCGGATTTTAACTCTAGGTCTGGAGTCTGGACGGCTTGCAGGAAAATCGACCAATGGTTCGTAGAGCCAATTGTCTTGATTACACCATTCCGAAGCTCACAACATATACAATTGTCCTCGCAATGTTGCATTGGAAAGCATGTCAATTTGGTCCATACTTGGTTATTTAGTCACTATACACTGAATTCGTGTAATACGTTATCACGAGATACAAAACTCAGTCGTTCACTTAACAATACACTAACGACGACAAGACAAGACCAGACCGGACCGGACCGGACCAGACCAAACACATAGATTCCAATGCGGGAGATCAGATAAAATTACCGGTCCAAAGAGAGAACCACGAATTCCATGATGATTGAAGTTTCGGACTAATGTTTTTGTTCCAACGGCTAGAACCCAACACGTACACATAATATTAACATGCACGACATCAAAACACCAACTATACGGGTTTGGTGCGAAAGTTGAAAGCGAGAAGTCGAAAATGCACTAGCAAGAGAGTAAATGGTAGCGAAACGAGTGGACACAAGAACAAAAGAAAGAAAGAAGGAGGGAATAGTACAGATCTAATGAATTTTACATAGTGTTGCATTAAGTGCCATCAAATGTGCGATAACATTAGTCGTTGTTGAAAGCATACAAGGTACACACCACATTTATAAAGTCCTACCTCTTCTCCTTGACTTGTCCCTCTCAATGGGGGACTTGTGCTCTTTCTTTTCCTACTCTATATTACTTTGCATCTCACCTTTCCGATTTTTGTCGGGTTAATATTGTCGATAGAAACTCTTCGTCTTATTAAATCCCCCCTTCGTACAACCAATAAAATACCCATGAACACTTAGATCAATTAGTAAAGAGTTGGTCTGGCTTAACCGAGGTCTCGTGTTTAAGCCCCGGTGGGGGCAGGGTTCAGCAATGAACACTTAGATCAATGATAAAAAGTTGTTCTAGTTTAACTGATGTCTCGTGTATAAGCCCCAGTGGGGGCAGGGTTAACCAATGAACACTTAGCTCAACTGGTAAAGAGTTGTTCTAGTTTAACCGAGGTCTCTGTTTAAGCTCCGGTGGGAGGAGAACTTTTCTAAACAGTGGTCCTACTTGTTTGAGCCTCGGTGGCAGCTTGGTCAAAACCATCAACACTCAGATCAATAGGTAAAGAGTTGTTCTAGTTTAATCGTGATCTCGTGTTTAATCCTCGATGGGGGCAGGGTTAACCAATGAACACTTTGATCAACTGGTAAGGAGTTGTTCAAGTTTAATCGAGGTCTCGTGTTTAAGCCCCGATGGCCGCATGGTTAAAACTCACGAGGTTGAACTTTTCTAAACAATGGTCCTACGTGTTTGAGCCCCTGTGGCAGCACCTAGATCAATAGGTAAAAAGTTGTTCTAGTTTAACCGATGTACAACAGGGTTAAAACACATGAGGGAGAGCTTTTCTAAACGGTGGTCCGTGTTTGAGGCCCGTAGGATAAAACTCATAAAGGAGAGCTTTTCTAAATAGTGGTCCTACGTACCCGACTCAAATCCGAACTAAACCGGATAAAAAAAAAAAGGCAAGATGATTTCTTAGTTTTAAGTGGAGGATTAAGGTCAATAAGAACATAGTAACGTTCAGCAACTTGGCCAATACGAAGTAGACAGCGACACAGACGATAATAGGATTGATAGACGGGTCTCACCGATAAGACAACAACGTAACGTTGATCAGTGCCTCAGTGGCGATAATGGTCGAGCCCTTCTAGCTAGAGGCAGGTTACTCGACCTAAAGATCGATATTTTTTTCCCCAAGACCACACACCTTTACACCAAAGAATCAAAGATGTCCAAAATCAGTAGCAACTTTTGGAATCAGTACTATTCCCACCCTACAACCAAGCAACAAGAAAGTGAGTTTTTTTTCCCGAAAAATCCGTTAAATGCTAAATCGACTATGATACATTATAGCCGAGGCTGTGGTTACAAAATTGGCTCGACATCAAAAGCAAAACCGATTAAAACGTAAAAAAAAAAAAAAAAAAATCGCGTAAATGTTGTACACTTGTACTACTTCCCTTGCATTGTAGTCCTCATAATTATACTTGATTTCACCCCCCTCTTCTCCCCACATAAATAATACAAAAACTCACACAATTTTCACAAACATAATTTATCATGGACTTCCAAAAAACCCACATGAGAGGAGACGACGAGGAGGAAATGAATAGAACTATGGTTGACGGTGGAGAAAAGAAAGAAAGAAGGTTAGGTGGTGGGAAGCGAGGCGGCGTTAGTGGTGGTGGTGGAGGTAGTGTTTGTTGCCAAGCTGAGAAATGCACGGTGGAACTGACTGATGCAAAGCGTTACCATCGCCGTCATAAGGTGTGTGAGTTTCATGCTAAGGCGCCTTCTGTCCTCGTGTCTGGCCTCAGACAACGGTTCTGTCAGCAATGTAGCAGGTCGTCTCTTCACTTTTCCTTTTCTTATAACAAATTTACATACTTCGAGTTGATACTAGTAGTAAACCGGTTTAAGATTTGATCTCCGGCGTCATCACGGTATAAACTTGGTTCACATGCCGGAAAATGTTGCTCTAGCATTCAGAACAACTACAGAGTATATAACTCAAATATGTTGGTCTTGACCCGTGAGCTATGTTACTCCGACTCTTCTAATTTCCTCGCGTACCTGTCTTTGACACACTCGACACTCGATACTTGACACTCGGACATAGGTATGACACTTAAAGACACCTCATTTTAGACCAAAATATGCCTATTTTTCAGAAAACCTAGCCGAGTCTTGACTCTTGGACACGCGCCCATGTCGGATACTTCTAGACGAGTCTGAGTAACATAGCCCGTGAATCGTGACATAAAACTTCAAAAATTCCCGTAAAAATATGATCGGGATCTTGTAAGCTTTGGAGGATCAAAGTGGTAATTACCTTCGAATTTTATAAATAGGTTTCATGAATTAACGGAATTTGATGAGGCGAAGAGGAGCTGCAGGAGGCGGCTAGCTGGGCACAATGAAAGGCGTCGTAAGACCAACGCGGAATCTCAAGGAGAAGGCAGCTCCTCAGGCCGGACAAGAGCCGAACCCGCTGCTAACACTCAGTGCAGGCCATCTGATCAAGTAACAAGCAGAGTACAAATGACTACTTACCCTGCATCTTCAAGTCCTACTTACAAACAGTTTCAGATCAGATAAGCATATATCATCGGAATTGTGCTATCGATATTGCTCCCTCTCTTCTGTCACTACGATCACACCGTTATTCGACATAATATTGTCGAATGTGTGATTTATTATGTCGTTTTATCTAGTAATTAGCGTTTAGTTTTCGTGGTGTACTGTAACTATGACTTGTGAATAATTAGAGCTCATATATATATGAGCTACTACTTCAATTATCGTCGAAGCATGAAGAGTTAAATAATAAGCACATTCCTAGTCTATCATATTATTCATAGAAGACGTCTTAGCTTTGTGGTTAAGACGGAGGTAAGCCGACATCAAATCCCCTTACATTGTATTGTCTAGCTATGTTGCTCAAACTCTTAAAAGTATACAACCCGGGACCCGTATCAGTGTCAGACTCGGCCATTTTATGGAAAAAATGCATATTTTGCCTTAAAATGAGATGTCTAGTGTCCCCTTGTCCGAGTGTCGAGTGTCGGACATGGGTACGTGGAGAATTAGAAGAGTCGGAATAACATAGTTAACCTCCGACATCAAATCCCCTTACATTGTATTGTCTAGCTATGTTGCTCAAACTCTTAAAAGTATACGACACGGGACCCGTGTCCTAAGTGTCAGACTCGGCCATTTTATAGAAAAAATGCATATTTTGCCTTAAAATGAGATGCCTTAAAATGAGATGTCTAGTGTTCCCTTGTCCGAGTGGCGAGTGTCGGACATGGGTACGTGGAGAATTAGAAGAGTCGGAATAACATAGTTGTCAAGTGGCCCACTCAACACAAGAAAAAATATCATATCAGCCGGGGAAGGGAAGCGTGTTTTACGGTAAGAGGTCAAATATGAATGCGTAAACTCACAACTCGGGTCGATTTTTACGTTTCACCATGAAAGTACACGAAATAATGTTCAGCTACAAAAGGAAAACATTACTCCCTACAACGAAACACATCAGACAGAGAGTACGTTGCACGGAATATAATAAAAGCGGAAGCTGTGGTCCAGGTAGCTTTGTTTGCTGAAATTTGGAGCTACATTTCCTTGATGAAAGGAATAATTGGTATGGTGTCAAACTCAATTAGGAGCTCTCATCTTCCTCCACTGTTTGTCGAGATTGGTGTACGTTTTCGTTTTCGTAAGCAAGGTTGGAGCGGTTTCTTGTCTCTAGTACAACAAAAGGTGTTCTCCAGTGATTTTCAATCATTTGATTCCAACTCCGCTCCTAGTGAGCTATCCTAAACGTGTATTATAGGCTTCAAATTTTACTTTCCGGAACCATTCCGGACGAGAGTGTGAGAATGGGTTAAGGTTATTCACGCAAACTCACATACACCGTCGGACTACTACTGTGTCACGTGAGTGCCCGGTCTAGCCCTTCGTGTTTCCCGAACCATCATGCCCCTACCAAGAGAGGGAGAATTTAAGAGGTGGGATGCATCATTTTAATGTTAGTTATTTAATCCAGAGCCATCAACACATCCATGAAAAATCCCTAGCATGTGCCTAAGAAACTAGGATGTTGATGACAATTTTTGTTTGATATTCGCACCGTCGTCCCTAGTGTATTACACAAATTCTCATTAGTGCTGGCGGTATCCGTGAGAGGTGAGTGGAAAAGCACATGAAGGATACCCCACCTAGTCCCCTTTCCCTTTTTGTGACCTGTGAGAGGTCACGGATTAGCACGTCACAAACAAGACCGGCTGAGTGTATTATTATAGGCTCAATATTGGCATTTTTGGAACACCCGGTGTGAATATTTCAAAACAAATCAGCAGTTGATAACACCAACTCATAGAGACCTTAAGACCACAATAACCCTATTTATAACATGGTAATTATATAGGTAACAATCGGGTCACTCGGGTCGGTTATGGGGTCAGGTTAAGGCGTGTCGGGTCATATCGGGTTAGGGTTATGTCGGGTAAGTGGTAATTAGGACTACTATGCTTCCCCAAAGTCTTAAAAGTTGCATGATTTGCACGATTTTTAATGGCATACCCCGTGTGAACTAAAGTGGTCCAAGGTAAACTAGACGGGTGGTAATTTAACCTAAGGCTGTGAGTCTGTGACCTGTGAAATCTGCGGATGTAGGATGACTACTTTATCAATAGGCTGGGGTCTATCCTATATTGACATAAAATGGGAATGTCGTAGTTAGCGATGCTAGAGACCGAGACCGCATAACCCAACTAGCGATGGTGTCAAATGGAACTATCCCCACAGCAGGAACCAATACCTCCGATTTCCGCTTTATAAATTTGGCATTACGGGTATTTCCAAATGAAATCGATAGAACTCAAGTCGCACAAAAAAAAGTCGCATTCAAGATATTAAGCAAAGATAGGTTATGATTAAGGAAAGCAACATAGTAAAAAGGATTCGATGACTTAGACAGCCACGTCGAAAGTCAACTAACCGGCATATTGTTATATATTCTACGAACAAGCAAACGACAAAACTGACCTTTAATCTCCAACAAGTTGAAGATATTTTGTCACTGGAATCTTACAACTATAACAGAGATATCATCTGTGCTGTTCCTTTTCAGTGCTTCATCGATTAAAGCTTTCGCGCCCGCCTGTGCATCTTCTATGCTCTTAACGCAGTCGACTGCCTCTTGGTTGTCCATTACCTAGAATAATCAGTTAAGATATCAGTCTACATCCAATATATTTGGTTTGATGAGTGACACCGTCTTGGATATGTTACACATTAACAGTAAAACCTCAATACAACAACAACAACATCATCAGAGCCTTAGTCCCAAAATGTTTTGGGGTCGGCTGACATGAATCATCCTTTGGAACCGTCCAGGGTGAGCTCTCATCCCGAGAAGAGAAAGAAAAAAAGAAAAAGAAACGGAAGCGAAGTGAAACCGAAAATGAAAGCTAAAGGGGTTTTATAGGTTTTAAATCGAACTTATCACATTTAAAACCTCAATACGAGCATTTATTATTTCGAGTCTGGTCGAATTAGCCGGGTCATTTTGAGCTCAAGTTTTTTTCGGCTGCGCCTTTATTAGGTGCAGTCAGTTTAACTTGGGGTCCTTTCCGATCGAGTTCAAGTTGGTCATTTTGTGTCGTGTTATTTAAGAATTTTGCCATTTGTTGAAGATATAACCATAGCTGGATACTAGGTAGTACGGACACTTCTCCTAATTAGCCGTCCTGTGTCCGGCACTCGACACTCGTTGGACACATGGCTAGACATATTATAGATTTGAAGAGTAATAATATTTTAAAAAAGATTGATTAGAAGATGAGTTTGGGTGGAAAAATGAAAATTAGTTATAGCAAAAGTCGAATTGTACATTTACTTGTTTAGATTTAGCTTCAAATACATGATAAAAATAAAATTATACGATGACCATAAAATATATATTATTATATTTAAATGCCGTGTCCCGTGTCCTAAATTTCATGGGATGTCGTATCCCGTGTCCGTGTCCGTTTTGGTGCTACCTAGGCTGTATATATGGACTAGTGATGGATCATTTCCGATCAGGTCTAGGGACATACGGTCAATAAAGGCCTAATGAAGTTGGGCCGAAGTCGGGTTCCAGTAAGGTTCAGTTATTCTGTTTGAATTTTCGGCTAGTCTGTCCGGATCTTCGGTTATTCAGTTTATCAGGGACAGTGAGTAAAAATTAAAAACCGCATCATATTGAGAAATGAGGCGCATAAATAGGCATCGTTAGGGGACTCACATGCCAAATCCCGTCGCTAGCAAGGAGAACGAGTTCCACATTGTCGTCTATCGTCTCAACCACAACATGAGGCTCTGAGCTAAGGTGGTCTTTTATACTCTTATCTCCGAATGCCCGCGCCACTGCCAGCTGGGCATCAACTCGTGCCACATCCCCTAAATCAATAATGGATGGATATCAATCTATAACAAAAGCTAGACCGGTAATCGAGATGTTACAATGCTGTAAACAATCTGTGTCAGCCATCGTTACTGCGCGCGCACTTATATAAAATATGACCATTTGCATACCTGGCAACTTGGTGACGAAACCACCCCTCTCCTCGACATCCTTTCTTTCTGAATCCGGTTCATGATCGATTGACAGTTGTTTAGCCTTACCATTCCTGCAGATAACAGCTCTAGAGTCGCCGACATTTGCCACCACGAGCTTCTCACAGTTAATTAGAATTGCTGTAACTGCAGTTGAGCCACCTTTGCCTAAAACAGCTGATTTTTTCAGAATCGTCTCATCAGTCATATGGTACGCTCTCCTGATGGCTTTCTCGGTCTCATTCCAAAAGTCCGGCTGCTCATCAGGAAATATAGTTACGTTGAATCTTGAAGAAGCGGAGTACCATAGAGTACAAATAATATAATAGACTACGGAAAACAGACTACAGAGCCTTTATTCCAAAATGATATACGGTCTGTGTACACCGCCCTGGCAAAACCCGACCCGACTCGACAAAACCAATCCGACTCGCCCGACATCAAACCCGTCTGTTAATCAATAATATTATAAAATCATGGTACCCGAAATCGACCCACTCCGACCCAAAATAACCCGATACGTAATCTTATCCGATGATCGGTATAACCGAACCCGACAACACCCGCCAAGAATAATATCCGACCTGAATGAGTATCAAATAACCGACAATTACCATTTTTTATCGCTTACACTATAGTCTAAGTATGATGTCATGATAGTTAAATTAATTTGTTATAGACAATGAATTTAAAAGAAGAATAAATTGTAACATATGCCAAAAAAAGAAAGAGTAAATTGTAATTAACATGTAAGTGATGTAACTCGATATCAACCGGGTGATAATATTATTGACCCGATATGAATATTGGTGACCCGATATTAACTATTACACAACATGTTAGTTGAGTAAACCGACCGCATAACAACCGAAACCCGACCACGTGTTACACGCTCACACCCGATACTCGACATAAGTCATGACCTGAAACAAACCGACTCGACCTGACTCAGTCATTCATAAGGGTCGGAACAATCCGACAATACAATAACCCGAACCGAAAACAATCTGACTCGAACCCGACTCGACCAACCCGATTGCCAGGTCTAGTACTGTACATTAGAATCCTGAAATTCGACAGCGCTTTAAATCTTTGTATCAGTATGGCTTGCATTTTCACGTTTCAAAAAGGAATCGAAATACTACCTCTTTTAAGATGTTGTTGAACAAATTGGATCGAAGATAATCAGGGACTTCATGGCTCACATGACCATCAAATATGGCAAAGAGACCAAGCTCGTTGCCTTCCACCTCCTTAAATTCTGCAAAAACAAAATCCTCCATCGAATGACCCGATTTCCCTTCGGCAGTATGATAGCCATGTGTGACATGTTTTGATATCTTGCTTTTGCCTTTCCCGGTTTCTGCTGAAGTTTCAGACGGACCGCCTACGGAAACCTTTTCCTACAATCAAGTCACTCATTTTAGAATCATAGTCATACACTCCGGGTACTCCCGGCATACCACGTCATTGTACTCCAAACCAATGAGAAAAGCGAATTGGCAATACTTCCCATGAATACCAACATATAACCCAAGAAAAACAAAACCGGTGCGTTATCATTGGTCAGTCCATAGGGTATTTGGTGTTATAATATACAACTATAGTTTTACTAAATCTGAAACGCCTCACGCTGCACACGGGTGTATGCATTTTTTCCCCATCTGTTTTTTAACCGGGAGTGTCATTTTCCATGAATATAAAGTACAGCATGCAATGTGACCAAAAGCATGTAGCCTGTTCACCACATTTCTCGACATTAATATGATAATTCATGTTGATTAGTTTCCGAACATAGGTCACGAGTAACACTACTCAATCATTTTACTCGCTAGCTAACGTCTACATCTATCATCTAGCCGACTAAATGTGTCGTATTGACCAACAAAGATCTGTCATCTGCCATGTACAGGAAATACTGTATGGAAGTCGCTTACGAAAGTTTACCCAGAGCGCACCTAGTAAAAAGGTACTCCCTCCGATTCTCAGGATTTACTCAAAAAGTGGGGTTGGCCATTCTAAAAGTATTAAATGGATTAGGTAGTTCATATTTCTGAGAGAAATAACGGATTTGTGAGAGTAAATTTTGTCTTTTCACATATTTAAAGGTATAGCAAAAAAGGAATGGAGCAATTCAATTAATAATCAGTCTCCATTAAGACGGCAATATCCATCAAATATAAATATAAAAACAAACTCGTCATCAAATAATACCCCATATAGATAAAAGTTGACAAAAGTATTCATCTATTTATTCAACTTGTTTCTTATTTAAGAAAGAATATGTCTATCTCAAACAAGAATCCGTGTTTAACAAAATACCCCAAGTAAGAAAAACGAGGCAATTCCTGGAATCGGTCTAAGTAATTGTTGTCTTTCCTTTGGAGACTAAAATTAAGGAAATGAATTTGGACCACACAAAACATATCCTACCCCAAGTAGAATAGGTAGAATTGGTTTTAGATCACAAACAACGAAAAATTAACAATACCCGAGTAGCATGAAATTGTGAACAATTGTTGCAAGTTTGCAACTCAAACAAATGATCGGAGCTAGGAACGGGATAGCGGGCCTAATGTTTTACAATTTTTGCACCTTTTTCCAGTTTCCTTATACTATTACCATTCCCCCCGGTCTCACTGACTTCCCTGCCACTAACTCGAACCGAGATATTTTCAATAAAAACGAGTTGGTCTTTTTTCAACCAAATGGGATTAGTCCAGTGCGCTCGACGCTGGTTAAACCTTGAAGCTCTTGCAGAGTTGCAGAAATGTACTTCCTCCATTCCAATCAATTCTATACATTTGCTTTTTTCACGTTTTCCAATACTCGTTTTCTTTTGTTAATATCTTTAGTTACATATCGATAAAAATTATAAAACTTTGATAATTACTCGGTAGGACAATTTAAACAAGATTTCACGTGACTATATTTTATGTTATATATTAGAAGTTGTGTCGAAGATTCACTCGACTTATGAATAGTACCGAAAAAGTGAAATGTATAGAATTGATTGGAATGGAGGAAGTAAGAGTTAAGAGGTCCTAGGTTCGACTACCAGCAAGAAGTTTAGAACGATGACTACTTGGCCACTGTGTGACCCCGAGGGGTGACTTACATGGTCCATGTGGTGGTGCGGGAATGCATGGGTCCGAGGGGTCACTTACATGGTCCATGTGGGGGTGCGGGAATGCATGGGTCCGAGTATTCAACCCTCGTCATCAGAAAAAACAGAGAATTTTGGTTTCAAAAAATAAGACGGGATTTTGAGGCCACATTACAACCAAATGTGACCACTTTTGAGTTTTGACAAACAAATTACCAGAAGTTGAACAAATGCGATTACATTTGAACATAAAATGATTACAAAATCGCATCTTATTAGCGATAAAACAATAATAAATGATTAAAATGCATGAAATGAAAGAATCACCTGAGAAGTAGCCATGAATGATGAAAGCTGGAACCAAATTATAAAATCTTCAACTGGTTTTCCTATAAATAAATCAAGAAATTAAAGCAAATAAGATAAAAGTGTGTTTTTAATAGTTTTATTAATTTTAGCTAATTGTAGGAGGACCCACAAATTAAAACCAAAGAGTAGGCAAAAGGATAGGATCATACACTAGGAATTAGGAGGAAATAGGAAGGACGATATTTAGAAGCAGTAAGTCTTGTTTGTGACGGGTTACTATTTATGATGGATATTTTGTGAGATAAAATGAATATAAAATGAGTTAGTGAAAAAAGGGGATCACGTGAATAGTGTCAGATAAAGAGAAAAAGTGAGTATTTTGTAAGAGAAACCGGTATCCGTCACAAGCTTGTGGCGGTATCCGTTACAAATGAGAATTTGTGATTTAGAATTGCATGTGACACGACTCACACGCGTTGTTGTTCATCTTTGTCACAGCTTGCGACATCTGTCCTCCTTTGTTACTGCCTCTTCTAACATAAACACGACACTTTCCTTCTAACCTGGAAGCGGGGAAAAGTCTTCTGACGAACACAAATTTGTGACCGACCTCAAATACTTCACGTTTGACCGACCTCAAATACTTCCTCCATTTTAATACTTCCTCCATTTTAATGGAGTAAGTACTTCTTAACACGGCGTATTGTTTAGATCCTCACGTCAACAGAGGCGGACCTACGTAATAGCAACCGATGCTATCGCTATCCTAAATTTTTAAAAATTAGTTTAGAATATGGATTTTTGCTATCCAATATTATACTCTCTTCGATTTCTTGTGTTGTTCCCCTTTTGATTGTAACACAAGAAATAAGTAAATTAATTTGGACCACATAATACACATGACCCCACTTGAAATTGATTTTGGACCAGATAATACGATAATAAATAACTTATACTTCCTTCGTTCAAATCCATAGTGTATATACGATAATACGAGTATGTTTTTTGCACAAATTTTAAGAAAGATGTTAAAAAATTATTAAAAATACAATTAGAGCTGTGTAAAATGTTTTTTTATTAATTTAAATGCGTGATGATTGATTAAATGTGGATCATTCAATGGTATTTTTGTGTAAATAATTGATGTTTATATTGAGTACTTTACTAATTTTTTTGACTTTATTAGAAAAATGGTAGGTTGGATATGAATGGATTAAAATGGAATATGGGTAGGTTGAATTTGAATGGAGGAAGTAGTTCAATAGTAAAGGGTTTGCTTTCCAACATAATGCCCTAAGTTTAAATCCTGTTACATACATTTTACTTTTTAAATTTTTTTTTATACCCCAAATGGATTCTTGTGTATATTTTCAACATTCTTATTAATCTAATATTCCATCCAATTCTTTGAATTCATAATCGTCTGTATATAATGTGGGAAGTATTTTATTCAGCACAAATGGAATGAATTCGGAAATAAAGAGGTATACGTGAAATACTTCATATTTTACGAATGAATATATTTTATGACCGTTTTATAGGTGGTACATGGTTTTTTTTGTTTTCTATAATAGTCTTTTTTAAATTTTTTGCTCAAACTTTTCGTTTCAAAAAAGTTTCTCATTCAGAATTTTTGTTTTAAACCGTCGCAATGAGTTATTTTAGTTCAGCTACGACCATTTAGGTCTGAAGATACCGGGAATTGAACTGAGTAACAGCCTGTTGCCACAGATGCTAAGCTATTTACAATTTTTGTTATTCGTGATTCCATGAACGTATTCGCCAATATAATCGAGTAATATAAGTTATAACTAATTCGCTACAAGTCTACAACACATGTAATCGAGAAGCAAAAGTTGTAAATAGTTAGCACTGCACCGCATACTAGGGGTGGTCAATAGTGCGGGTCGACCGGGTCCGGGACGGGTCGAGGGGCGGTGCGGGTTCAAGGTATGGGGACCCGAACACGACCCGGGATTAGGGCGGGTCCGGGACGGGTTGGGTCCTGTTATTGGGAAGTGTAACCCGGACCCGGGGTGGGTCTGGGGGCGGGTCTGGCGGGTTGGGGGCAGGTCTACGGGTCAGCTTCCGGGCCGGGCTCCAGAAATTAGACCCGGACCCGGTTACTTCACACACGGGCCAGGACGGTTTTAGACCCGGGTGAGGCGGGACGGGTTAGATCCGGGTTTAGTGGCGGGTCGGGTCCGGGTTAGCAATGCCGATCCGCACTCTTGATCAGCCCTACCACATACACCATTAGTGCAACAGAAATGTCACTTAAGGTTGAAGGTGATCGGATAATCTGAATCCAATGCTCCCTCCACACTGACCGCCCTATCGACAGTATCTATGTGCGCTCATCTTAAACATTATACCAAAAAAAAAAAAAATACAGCAAAATATTTCAGATAACACGATTCAACTAATGATGGATAAGTATGTTACAGAATGTAGATTTTGAACAATCTTAACCAAGGCCGAGTTTTAAATTACCCTATCCAGCCTTTTATTTGAGAATTTTAAATGTATGGGACACCTGAATATGAAAAAAGAACGACATTTTTTCTGGCGTCAACAAAAAGACGTTTATTAGACACCACACCCCCGTCTCTATGCAAAAAAGGACTATCAAACGGTCGAGACAGGGTGAAATCAAACCTAAATAAATCTATGGTCATTTCCAGTCACACGAATTATGGTATCAAATAAGCAGATCGGGTGTACAAACAACCCTGCAAAATACAGAAGTGAGAAAAGCTCAAATACAACAACACGAAACACTGTCATACGGAAAACATATGATATCAACAAATCGAACAGCAACATTACAATAGCTCTGCTACGATACAATCTCAGTGATCAAGCTGATTAATGGTGCGTGCGCTTTCACTGTAATTGCAAAATTATTTCTCGAAGACGAGAGAAGAAATAATAGTTATAACCCCGTTTAATGGAGGGATTCAACTGATAGGGTTATGTACACTCAATATATGATAGGTCACACCCAAACAAGAAACCTCGTCAAAATGTCCTATGTGGAAAAAAAAAGACAAATTCCTAAGTCGAATTTAGATCACGAGAAGCTTGGCCATGCCATCTGCACCCAGATGCAATATTTTTCAGTGCATAAACATTTGCAGATAGTTGAGCAAAAGTTCAGACAGGTTCAATAGAAGAGTACAACAACACGTCCATATTTGAACCCTAGAAAGTGCAAATGCTCTCAAGACTACAACAACACGTCCATAATTGAACCATTGAACCATTGAACCCTAGAAAGTGCAATTGCTCACAAGAGTTATCACTCAGCACGTTACGTCGAAGAGTTTTAGGTTAATGATATTTGATGTTCTTGCTATAATTGATTAATTGTTCACATAAAAGAGAAATACAGAATTCGAACTAACCTTGCAAGCAAAAACCTTGCTAGAGGAGTCATGTTAGGACTGGAAAGTGACTCTTTGCTTTGATGCGTTTCCTTACTATCAGCATCCGATATCAAATTACCCTGCGCTGTAGCTTTATCGCTCCTTGAGAAGATATGGACTGCCAACTCTTGCAGATCCTTCAAAGAGGGATCCCGAGAACTGGCAATTTTTCAAAAAATTCATTTGTTAATTTTCGAGTTTTTTCTCTGGTAACTATATTCTTGGGCCTCTAAATTTCTTGTTTGGGATTTAATTTTGGCTATAGATTATCATTTAGTTTGTTCGTGTTTTTCCCCATTGTGAACTGTGGCTACAAGGGAAAAAATATGAACTGCAGATTGGAATTTTGACAACAACATCATAGCCTTAGTCCCAAAATGATTTGGGGTCGGCTGACATGAATCATCCTTTGGAACCGTCATGAGTGAACTCTCATCTCAACAACAACAACAACAAAAAAAAAAAAAAAAAAAAAAAAAACGGAAGTGGAGTGAAACAAAAAATGAAAGGCAAAGGGGTTTTATAGATTTTAAATCAAACTTATCACATGTATGGAAACCCAAAAAAAATAAATCAAGAATAAAGTTTAAAGTGATTTTGAGAAACGAAGTAAAATTTAATATAAGAGTTTTGGGGGGAAAAGTGTAACAAATCCAAAAGGAATTTTTTTTTTTTATTTTTTAGATTGGAATTTAATATAAGATTGGAATTTTGACGAGATAAAATAATTGATTGGAAAGAAAAACATGATATATATATCTCATGTATACCTTCCAAGCCGGTGAAGCAGCCTACTCACGAGGGCTTCAGAAGATCCAGGCTTTCTCCGCTCCATATCAATAAGAGCATTTCTAGTAGCACCAACAGCCCCTCCAGAATCCTCAACAATTACCTAATTCAAGGATTTCAATCGTTTGTGATGCTTCTCATTGACAATGAAATGCTACATGTGTGCAGTCATTACAATCTACATGCGAACACTTGTGATAAATTCAGTCTTTCACTGCTTGACATCTCATAGTAGATTACCCAACACCATCGAGCATCATGGAATTCTGACATGCAAGTATACTAGAAATTTTGACAGTTAAAAAGTTGCAGCAGGATGAATGACTTGGATAAACACGTTTACGGTGGTCAAGCTCTTACATTAAGTATCTAATAAAGAGCATGTGTTATTGAACCAACCTCCTTCAGCGATGGGATAAGTAGGGCTGATAATGATGTAGATGATGAGACAATAGACATTCTAGAATTTTCTTCATCGTCACTTTTGGGTGACCTCGAGAAAGCTTTCTGAGCATCTAAATAGTCACGGCTCTGTCTGCAACAGACGCAGAACAATGAAATTTTGTCCAGTCATCAACCATAGCTTTGACATTCTGGCTACAAAAATCCACGAAATCTTTCACCAAACTAACAAAGAAATCTAGTTGACAAACCTAGGAGGAGACTCAGAACTATTTGGCATCTGATCTGATTTGTTATACTGCGTGTCTTTGCTGACTCTGTTCAAGACGGGTCTTTCCCGAGCAGAACCTTTCCTCCCTTTTTGCATGGCCGCCTTTGCCTGTAACAACCAACCAAGAACGATAATGTATCCACCAAAAAATGTATAAATACTCGTCAAGAAATGAGAATATATACACCATCAAAATAAAATAAAATAAAAAAGTACAAAACCATGTCAAATTCTTCAAATCAAAATATCAAAAGGTATGATTGCCATGGAAAGATATAGCCAAATAGCTATATAAAAGCATCAAATGATCAAAACCAACCTCTGCCAAGTTAATCGCACTGTCTTCATAAGAGCTAGAACTTTCATCAAACACAAGTCTAGACTTGGGACTTCTCGGAGAATCTGGTTCGTCACGTTGGGCACGAACACCAAGAGTGCCACTAGTAGTTGAGGTATCCTCAAAAGAAGCATAGGTGCCGCTAGACTGTTAAAATTTATACAAAATAAGAAAACGGAAAAACACATACAGAAACGACCAAGCGAGTACAGCTGCAATCTGAGTAGGACATCAATACGACATATAAAACAATAATCATATTCATACCTGAGTGCTCTGATGAGTCTGATCACTGTGAAAGGATGATGACTGACCTCTGGGAGATCGTACGACAACTGTTCCTGATCCACTCAGAGAGCCATCTTCCTGAAATTTAAAGCATGGACATAAGATATAAATGCTGTGCAATACAGCAAAAAACTGGGAATCGAACAAAAAAAGTAGTCCCACATTTGAAAGATCAACATAGATTCTAAAATTTGTAATAACCCATGTTTGAGTTGCCACACACCCCGCCTTTCCAAAACACGAATAAATCAAAAAAAAACTGTAGGCAAATAAATTTTGTTCTTTGTATCCTCAGTGTGCCCACAGGTCAAGCCACTAAAAAGACCAAGACACCTGTTTTGCTTATCTAAACCGAGAAATAAGATTGTCTCAGGTCCCAAAGATTAAAAATCCTGACAAGTAATCTTCAGTTAAATGAGCTGATTTACCTCATCTCTGGAATATCTGCCAAGGGAAACGTCTGAAGATTCATACAGCCCATTACCAGATGAAACATGCCACTGGCTGTCTCCATCAGAATTTCTCCTTGGAGTACCCACATTGTTTAACGTATCTTCTCTCTTAGCCTGCACCGGTGGCGGTCTCACAACACTACGGACTGTGCCAGTATTCTGAGACGCACCAATGCTGAAGTCCCATCCCTGATTCTTAAAAGTTCTTCCTTGATTGCTGAGGCTATTAATGTCAGTCAACTCATAAACAAAACAGAATTTTTTTTTTTAATATTTTCAGTCGCACATTCACCCACCTGGATTTGACAGTTCCTTCTGTTCTCGGTTCTCTGGTTACCTTGACAGTGTCAGAACCCTCAACATAAGCTTTGAGATTACTCCTGACATTGTCATTATCATCCTTCACATGATACTTGGGACGTTCTCTAAGAAAAGATAGGATAGTTAGTTATACAGCTTCACATATTATGACAGGAAACTAAACGATCAGTAACATAGGTGCCCGAGACATACTTTATTCTATCAAGAAGTCGGGGACTTTTCCTGGCATTCCTAATGAACCTGTGTTTTAAAAGTTCCTTTGCACTAGCCCTCTGAAAGAAAACAAGAAAATGAAAGAAAAACAAGAGTTAATGATAATTCCTGGCTCAATAAAATGACATGTAGTTACAAGTTATCCAACTAAGACCCAGTACAAAATATTTGAAAAGTATGCCTTAATATGATGGTATTTGAATAGAAGTAAAGGTAAAAGATTCGGTATAGAACATTGGCATAAATATGATCGATGAATATACTTTTGCAGCTTTAAATTTATTTTCAGGCTACAAAAACACAGGAATTTCACAAGGGCAGTCGATGTTTATTTTCCGTCAGCTACGAAACTTTCACTAAGACATACATAGATTATTTAACTGAAATTTTCACAAGGGTTCGAGAACTCTGCTCAAGCCTTGAGAGGAAATACTGATAACAATACCAGAATCGGGAAAGGGACAGGAGACATATATCCTCGGATAAACTTGCCTCAGCAGGGACTTTCCGAAGACATAACGCCACAAATTCTTTCATGGGCCGAGAGAAATGGTCATCTAACTGCACGCAAGAAATATTCAATCTACTGTGAGTTAAGAAAAAAGAATATTCAGAGTACAAAATTTATGTTATCCCAAACCAATATTTATGAAGGCAAGAAGCCAAGAACCATGGCCAACCTGTGGGGGATTTTCCCGAGGTATGATAAAAAGCACTCTCATGGGATGGAGATCTGCTAGTGGAGGTTCACCCTTTGCCATTTCAATTGCTGTTATGCCAAGCGACCATATATCCGCCTGCGTCAAGATGACAGCCACAAAAAGGAAACATTCTTCAGGTCCATTATAAAAGGATGGCAGATTAAAAAGAGAGGCACAAAAAGTACCTTCTCATTGTAGCCATCTGAATTCTGGATTACCTCTGGAGCCATCCAAAATGGTGTTCCAACAAACGTCTGAAACAGATAATACACGTAACAGAGTTAATATACTAATATATATTTATATTTACACACATATAGCCGCAGTTCATAAGAAATTGACAGACCATAACATAAGATTAATTTAAGCCAGTTTAATAATCGATCACTATTTTCTTTTCTGAAGAAATTAGAAATTTGTATTCTTCCTTCAAACGAGGGAAACAAGGAACAACTACAAACCCCCTCCCCCTAAACACGGTTACAAAACGCCTACAGCACTTCTAAGTTTAAAAACATTAGCCAACTAAGCTATCTAGTAATCCTGGCGCAGTTGTGCTTGTCCCACATATGATTATATGGCGTACAGGCTACCTCAAATCGAACTGAGCAGGTAATAGTACATACATCAGAGCATTTTCCAATAAAAATTCTAGAGTTATGCTCAATCCAGCTAGAGTATATGACTGCAAGAATCGCAGCCCTACACAGTTGGAAAAAAAGGTTCTTTTTATTCCTCAAGTGGTGTATCCATCGAGGTCCCTTTTCAAAGATCTAGGCCATCTATGAAAACCAATGCATCCTAAAAAATTTCCCCACAGTTGTTTCCTGTATAGACAGGAGAGAATAAAAGCTTGTGGCTTTTAGCGTGAGTAACAAAGGAAACATCTATCAGCCAAAGATAATCATCTATGCTGTGGTTGATGGTAGCCAATCTGGAATGGTATGCAAACCATGCTATAACAGAAGCAAGCATTTCCCATAGACCGTAGTACATCCATTGAATGAACATTTGAGTGCTATTGAAATAGTTGAAATGTTTTTTTGGGAAATAAGAATGACATTGTCTTTTCATGTTCAATATAATGCATCTGCCAACATGGTATGTTATGCTTTACACTGTGTTTGCTTAGCAAAAATGGAGGGAAAGGGAGGGGTGGCCGGGAGGGAAGGGAAGGGAAGGGGCGGGATGTGGATGATGAGTGTTTGGTTACAATTTCCCTCCAAATATTTCCTATGGATTACCTTGGAGGAGGGAAAATGAATCCCTCCAAAAATAAAATCCCTCCCCCTCCATTTCCCTCCTATTCCTTTTGTTATCCAAACAAACAATTTCGAATGCCTCCCTTCCCCTCTCTTTCCCTCCAAATCCCTTCATCCAAACAAGGCCTTAGGAATTATTCAAAAACATTAAACAAGAGTTTGTGCCACATGCATATTGCAGAGGACAGAGGGTGTTCTCATTCATTTGATGCTTCCAAGTAATAAACAATGCACAATACACCGCATCTATTCAAAACCAATAGAAAAACATCTAGCATACAAGTTCAGCATTTTTCCTTATAAACATATCAAAGCTTCAATAAGGCTTTACCAATCTCGGTATCAGAGTAAGGCCAGAAAAGCATTGCCATATAGGGAAAAAATGAAGAAATCAGAATAGTGAGTACATCGGAGATCATAAACTAATCTCACCTAAACAATAACACCATACCTTTCTCTGAGATATTGTTTTCGTCAACTGTGCCGAGACACCGAAATCTGCAACCTAAACCAAAGAAAATGCATGAGAGAAGAATGAAAAATAAGAAACCAAACATCTGATGCTTCCACTATATAACTAAAAAAATTACAGATTCCTGAGAGGTATGTACCTTAACATCACCATTCTCAGATAACAAAATATTTGCAGCTGCAGCATATAACATAGATGTTTCAGTCAAGACTATTTTTGTCACAATACACAGCTTCAAACATGCACACACTATATGGAACCTTCCTATTACCAGAATCAAGTGGGAGGAAAACACTCACTAAAATTAATATTGATGCAAAGCAGTTGACAGAGGTTTTACCTTTAATATCTCTGTGAATCTTGCCTTCTGCGTGAAGATAATCAATAGCATGCAGTAAATCACGTAAGATACATGCAATCGACTGTTCGTCAAGAGGGTGGCCTGGTTGTAGCTGCATAGTTCATAAGACATAATTAAGATTAGATGAAAATTACAATATGGTTAAAGAGAGCAACGTAGATAACAAGGAATCATGCACACGATGCTAAAAAAATAGGGATAGTCCTGCTCTAGTTGAGTAGAACTCATCGAAGCAACAGATTTTTGGACTTTAAGCCAACCAAGGGGAATTAGATATCAACTATTAAGGTCACTTGAAGATCGAATATTTTAGTATTAAGTCTGACATCAAGCTTTGCACCATTAGCTTCCAACAAGTACACCAAGTCATATAGCAGAGTCACATGGATACCACAAACTTGTGAGCCATATCACAGGTATAAAGCCCTTAGAAATCAGAACCACTCAGAGCCATTGACTAACCCACAATTCCTATATCAGTGGAAGGGAATTATGGTCCACGTCACATAAGAGCCTAGACTTTGTAAATGGCTCTAGTCTAAAGGTTTCTTGAGTGTTGAATTTTGGTGTCGTAACCTCGACAATGCGCGGATGATAAGCTACAGCTCCAGGTGTTTGCTCAACTCTGTACTTATGTAGTGATGTTTACAAGAATGGATCAACTTCTTAGGGTAAATTGAAAAGCTTCAATTAAACATGTAAAGGGCTGCGTACTGATGTTTTAAATCTGGTATGTCGTTTGGTAATTGTTATCACAAATTATGTGAGTACAAACTACATATGAAGCTATCTCCAAGAATCCAAGATTGTGTAATACAGCTAATTGTAATAAGCAGGTAATGTGTAACCATAACCCTATAAGTCTTTCACTAAGTCACTTGATAAGATGGGCAGGACCATTCCAAGAATAAGAGAATATACATCATATCCATAAAACAAAAGCCAAACACCCTTAGTATTGCATACAACCTGTACCCGTGTAATACAAGTTGTTCCTATTGTTTACCCTGGCAGTCAAATACATACTGAGACGAATAGATGATAATGAAACAAAAATTGCAACAGATAACAGCAGGGGAAAAAAGCAAGAGACAGATATCAGTAACCTACTAGGTCAGCAACAGAACCACCAGCCATATATTCCATTATTATCCATAGTTTTGTATGGTGTAGATGAGAGCCATAGTATTCGGTGATATATTGCGACCGGCATTGGGATAGAACTGATATTTCCTGTGAGCACATAAGATTAACATATATAATAATTTGTCATACTTAACATCATGTAGTAATGAATAGTCAGCATCTAACAGAACATACGTTTTGAATATCCTCAATTTCATCTTCGCTGCAAAAAAATCATAAGAATTAGATGAAACAATTAACTTCAGATAATCATTTCATACCCAGTAAAATCCAGAAGGCAAAAACGAAAAGAGTCACAAGCTCAGAAATCATTAGATCATAACGCTTTGATTTATAGAATCCACTCTATGAAACTTTAACAGCTAACAACTGCTTTCCATTAAAGAGTGAGCAAAATGGAGAGAGGAAAGCTGATCTTATTTCCAAACAACAGTAAGTCTCAAGGCTATATCCACATGACAGAAACATCTTTAAATGGACAAACGTGTAATAAGATTAAAATTACCAACTGAACAGAGTGGACCCAGGAGCTGATATTTAGCAGATACTCAGAAATCCATTGTGATACACGAACAGTTAAACGTACATACAGCATCCAGCATAAATAAGGCACCCCGGATTTAAAAGATATCTTCATTAGAATTTTTCACTGGGAGACCTAGCTAGTTGATTTCTTTTGTAACTGACAACTAATTCCCAAAGGAATGCATGTAGAATTTCCAGTTTCTATAGAGATAGGACTGCCCTCATAAGTCATAACTGTAGTTCTACTCCTTTAGCAATAAGAATGAGATCATACTCAAATGTCATTCGATGGAATGCCAAAAATCTTAAACATGGTAAAAACCAATTCTAGCCTAGATGGAAAGCAAAAAAATAAAACCCCTTAACATTCTCTTTTTCCCCTATTTCATTCCAAAATGCTCAAATTCAAGACCAAAACAGCCATGCACCACTCACCTCTTCATGTCCACACACCTCATATTGTCTCATAGATGGACAATCTTTTTGTCCTATCCAAATGCTGATAGTGGATAACAGAAGAATTTTTTTCATGCTCTCCAGAGTCCTATCAAATTTGTTTCAAGTCATTTCATCAACCACATTGACATGAAGCATGAAAGCTGACAAAACGAACAATATATCACGTGCTTAACCACGTGAAAATACTTCTATTTTCCTAATAGCTAGAAGATGCAACTTGGTAATAGTTTATGATGATAAACCTTCTAACAGCTCCGAACACTTCTTTTACCTATAACCAGCATCATAGACAACACAAGCAAATGACGCAAGGAAACACTCCGTACAAGACAATGGGAATATAAATTTCATTGCTTCCACTGATAACCTTACAGCTAACTTTAACTAATTTTGCCTGATGGAACATGTATTCTATGACAGATGGTAAACACCCAGAGCAAAGATACATAATACAGTTCAAATCTTGCAATTGACAGGCTATTCATCCATTCAAACTTCTCCACAAAAAAAAAGTACGCTAAGAAAATGAAATAAACCTAACAAGAAAAAGTATTGTGTACATATACTCACGATTCCTCCAGGTCAATAACTTTGATGGCAACTACTTTGTTGAGTACCTTATCAAAACTGCAACACAGGGAAGAAGAAACTCTAATAAGTTGACAACCGTGCACGTTGCAACAAGAAGCTGTAATCAATATTGCACCACAAGACCCACGCAGATTACCATTATCATCAATTGTTCATTTAATCTTATATCATTACTAATCCTATACCAAGTCCCGCAAACTATAATCCAAATATCCCATGATATGATGCTCATTCTTCAAGATAATGTTATGAAATTGTACCAAAAATAGTCATCGCATTTTCCAAACAACATATTCATCATCTCTTCAAATAGAGAAATACAGTCGAAGCATCAGGTGAATTAATTCCCATTCCTACTACCTATCTAATATAGAAAAATCATAACAGGCGTTCCAGGAGTGATAGAAGCTCGAAAACCCTTCTTGTCATACATTAATCAACTAATTAAGATATCAATCGGTCTCGTATAAAACAGTCTTATACTAATTTAGTGTAGAACCATCAGAAACACACATACCCCTTACAGAAACACGGTTGGTTAAGAAGCAGAGTTATAGGAAAGTGTTTTAAGTAAACATAAGGTGGTTTTATAACTTCAGTGTAAAACCATCTTACAGATGAATCTGTGTTAAGATGTTAAGCCCGTCATCAAAAAAAATTCTGTGGTGTGGTGGAGTAAGTTTATCATCCAAAAATCATAATCCTACCCAAAGCATACAAAGACTATATAGTTGGAGCGCAAGAAAATCATAAATTCTCGGAAAAGGTGGTGCTGCAAATTCATTACCCCTTATAAACATCACCAAATGAGCCGCGTCCTATCAACTCCAAATCACTAAATTTAGCGGCTGCAGCTTCCATAAAAATCTCCACATCCGCCATTTCCTCAACAAACCTCCCTAACCCTAACTTGTCACGCTACAAACTACCTCACAAATCATACATCACCGCAATAACTCACGCCTATATCCATCTCTCGGGCTCAGCACAATGCCTCCACCGGAAAATCTGCAAATTATACACAACAACTCACACTAAATTAAGCTAAAACAAACACGTAAACGCTTAAAGACAAGAGAATTACAAAATAAATTAATATACGAACATTAACGTAAATTCAACGCAACAAGCCAGCAACAAACAGAAATGATTTTTCAAGTGAACAGTAAATTCACTGCTCTTGACCTCTAACGAACTTCATTAACGATACGCGAACAACAATTGCTAGGGTTTCGATACAATTCCCAAGAAAAACAGCGAAATTTCAAAATCACAAACTACATTAATATACGTACAAACATTAACGCGAATTCAACGCAACGAGTCAACAACAAACAAACAGCGGTTTTTCAATTTAACGGTAAATTAACTGTTCTAAACCTCTAGCGAACTGCATTAACGATGCGCGAACAACAATTACTAGGATTTCGATAAAATCCTCGAAAAAACAACAAAATGCCGGAAATTTTCCAATTATTGCTAAAATTAGTGACAATAATGTGATTAGATGTTACCTGCTTGAATTGAAGGATGAGAAATTGCGATGTAAGACGGAAATTTGCCCTAATTTGAAAAGAGAAGTGTAGAATGTAGAATTTTCTCTCTCTCTAATGCCGGATAAATTTCTCTCTCTAAAAGGAAGAATGGAAGCTGGCTGCAATCTATTTTGTCCGTTGTTTGTTGTTTTCCAAATCCGGACGGGTTTCTCACCTGACCATTTTTTTTCTATTTTTGAAGTGGGCCCTTCTTATCGAGTTATCGGAAAACGGATTATTATTTATTTTCGGGTTATTTTGTGTATTTGTATTTGCATTTTTAAACGTCGGTTTGTAATGGTGTTTGCTCGAGTGGGCTTGGTACGGATCAGATACCTGATCCAAAATTATACTTCGGTTTAGATATTCGATCCGAAAATTCAAATTTTCATTATCCATTATCTGATTCAAAATGATCGGATATCCAAAATTTACTACCTGAAACTATTCGAAAATTTTGGAGCAATTATCCGATACCCGAGATCTGGTCCGTTTAAATATATTGTCAAAATTATAATAAAAAAGACAATTTTTAAACTTTGGCAATTGGCATCTAAGTCACTTCACATAGTTCACATTATAAAAATCATTCAAAATACATTACAAAACATAAACCCACCACATAACGAAGAAAACTAACGTAATAGTTCGCCAAATACAAAGTACAAATTCTTATTTGCAACGGCACTATCCGTCGCAAGCTTGTGACGGATACCGTTTTCTCTCACAAAATACCCACTTTTTCTCTCTCTGCAACACTGTTCCTGTGGTCCCCTTTCTCCACTAATTCATTTTATATCCATTTTACCTCACAAAATATCCGTCACAAATAATAACTCGTCGCAAGCAAGACTTACTAAATACAAAGATAAATATCCTTATACATAACATTCCGAGTATAATAGTCCACCAAATATCAGATACGGATCGGATATTAAACGGATATCGGGTATCCGATCCGATATTTGATATCTGATCCGGTAACTTCCGGATATCGGATATCCAAATTTTGTACCTGATATTCGTATCTGATTCGATATTCGAAAATTTCAGATCCGAGTATCCGAACCGAACCACTTTTCTGATCAAATATCCATTATTTCGGATAGGATGCAGATCGGATGTCGAATCAATTCGGATAATCGGATTTTTTGTTCGACCCTGTTAGTTAGTACTTAGTAGTGCCTGCGTGGTGAAGGCGTAAAACTGTAAAATTTGCTCATGGAAGTAGAACTACCTTCTTGAAATACGTGCGGACGGTTTTTCTAACGTGTGCCCTAAGGGTAGACATTAATAAACCAAACATGGAAATATTCGTAAGATATTTTCACGATAAATTCAACAATAAAATAATTTTACCATAATTAGTGAGAATATCTTACAAATTTTTTCATATTCATTTATTAATGTTTGCCCTTAGGACACACGTTTAAAAAAAATATGTGATAAAGGTTACTATATTATGGTCGAAAACTTCAATTCAGCTTGAAAATGTAAAACTTAAATCGAGATTGCTTCAATTCCTTACTTTATTGAGACAAAAATTAAGTGAAGAAAAAAAGTGTGTTTGGATCAAACATGAAATATTCAATTTAACCTCGTAATTTTGTAAAAATAAAAGTGATACTCCGTTATTTATGTCAATTTGTATGCAACAACTTACCAATAATAGAATTAAATAACTTATTCATGGACACTTATGAGTAAATGAAGAGTATATCGTATTTACATTTATATTTTTTTAAAACATAACGGTTGCTCGCCCACTTCAACTCAGTTTCCAAAATAATACGAACTCATGATTTGTTAAAATTCCTGATATATTAAATTTAAATTTTTTGAATCACCACTTTTCACAAAAAGTTGTGTGAATAATTCAATCGCAAGAAAATTATGATCAATATAATTATAGAAATAACAGTTATTAAAAATTGATTTCAATAGAGTCGTGTTTACTCACTCCTCTATTGTAATGCGATTAAATACGCGTTCCGTTAAACCAAAAAGAATAAATAGAGTCGTGTTTAAAATTTAGTTGTGTAAAATCGGTCTTAAACAAGTATTGGTTCCCGAAAAATGTAGTGAATTTGAGGATTTTACACTTCGTCATTAAAAAAGCATTTTTCCCGCTGAAACCCTGAAACCGCCAAAAACTGAAAAACAAAATCAAAAAGATGTGGAGTGGAGCTTCATTCAGCAATTTCATCAAACACCTTTCCTGCACTATCCGCATTCAAATTCCTCGACCTTCATACCGCCATTTTAATGGCTTCCCTCCTTCTCAATCTCTCTCCTCATCTCCTTTCCGCCGTCATTGTAGCTCCTCTTCTGCCTCAGCTTCTGCTTCCACGGATTCTGGCATTCCCCCTTATCATTCCGTCCTCATTCGATGTCGGAAAGATGTCGCTGTAATCAAGCTCATTTCTATCACTATTTTGTTATTTATTTTATTTTATTGGGTTGAAATGGGTTTTGAATTTGGTTTTGATAATTTCGCATATAAGGGCCGGTTCTCCCTGACTTATAATTCGGCTCATTTTAGCTCATTTTAGCTTTTCAGTTCAGTTCAGCATATTTGTAGTTTTTGTAGGGTTGAAATGGGTTTCTAACATGGTCTTTGGTATTGACATCGAACTTCTACGTCCCCGTCATTTCAGCTCATTTAAGTTCAGTTTCGTTTAGTAACGTTTTGTTTGGCTTTTCAGTACCGTTCAGCAAATTTCAGTCCGAAAGAAGAGAGCTAAGTGACATACATGAGATTTTTGTGCTAGAATTGTTACTTTTTCGTAATAAGATGATGATTATGTTTTTGTTTTGGTGGTTTTTGTTATTAAGTTTGAAACTTTGATGGATGTATCAGTTCGAGGTGATATATAAGATTAATGGGGTAAAATTAGGTAAATTGTTGGAATATAGCTGGGATTTGCGAGTTCTTGTTAATGTTTGAGCTTTGGCTTAGCTTATGTGAAGGTAGAGAAAGATGTAGTCTTCTCACATATCATGAGTTTTCAACTGGTGAATTTTGTTTCGGGTTTTGATGAATGCTAGTCCGAGTTGTGTTAATTTGTTGATTGTACTCTCAACATTGATGTCAGCTAATTTTGGGGTAGGATTGGAGAAACAGTCGCAATTTTTTATCAAGGGAGCTTTATAAGTGTTGTGTAACAACTTCGAATGCTAGTTAGAGGAGAAAAACAACAACAATAACAACATTTGGCCAGAGCCTCAAGGCCCACTTGACTTGGAGGGTGAGCGGGGTCAATTTTTGCATCTTTAGGCTGGTTACAGATGACCCAAAATAAAACCTGGTCGAAAATTGGGGCGGATTTGAGGATATAATAGAGAGAGTATGCGTGGTAATTGAAGTATACGAGGGAGTTGTGGTAATTTTTATTAGAGTAAGGTTTAGTGGTAAAGGATGATATGGGAGTGGCTTTAGTTCCTTGTAAATGGAAGCTCAATTTTCAAAAAAGCTAAAATATCATACTTCCAATATGCAGGATTCACTTGCAGAAGCCCTTATGAGTTTTGGTGCGAATTCGGTGAGTATGGATGAACATGAAGGCTATGAGGACTCTGACGAGGTACTTCAGCAGTTCAGCTGTAAAGCATCGTATGTAATATTAATTCTTGGTGATCTTATTACCTGGTTCTTTGTGTGTTTTTCATTTTTTGTCTTCTCATTCACATATGTTCTTCTATTGTGATACTTTGTTTGCATACTAAGAGGTTTCACTATGGTGAATTATACCCATGTGCATCATCAGTGTTCCATACACCAATAGTTAACTTGTTTGGGTGTTCTGTGTAGTACTGATTGGTACATTCATATGCGATATGCTAGACTATAGTCAGGTCAGGGCGAGACAATGTACCAAATTATTGCTGTCTAGCATACTAGTGATATTTGTAATTTTGTGTTGTTTATAATTGAACCATGTTTTATCTTGCCTCCTATATGGGATGTGTGACATTCTTTGATTTAGAATATGCAATATACTTCAGTGTCAATGGCACTATCTAAGCAATAGTGATAAAATGAGTTATAACACATTGTTGTTGTTGTTGTTGTTGTTATCTGCAGGTTAGCATTTGCTCAATATTCACCGAATGTGACGATGTGAACTCATCCATCTCACGTGCTGCTGATTCGATCGGCATGGACATGCCATCTTTTGAGCTATTAAAATATAACCCCTATGAGTGGTTAAAAAGAACTCAGGTCAAATTTTTATTTCCGCGCTATTTTCATTTTCTTGGCATCTTAATCAAGCCTTCATTTTGATCTTATTTTGATTTGTAACATGGTTTTTGGCTGTCTCATGGTCTCTTTCAAACTCAAAATAAAATGAGATTCTGCTATATGGTTGATTACATTTCGTGAAATTCATTTCATGGACATGGCCCATGGGTCACTACCAAAAGGAAGAGAGACAATCAACTTCGTATTCCTAAACGAGTTTCCATCACCAAAAAAAATAAAGAACAACAAAGCTCTTTAAGCTGCAAATATATGGCTCTGTCTCAAATTGTCAACCAAAACCATAGTTGAAGGCTTTGATAATATGTGAAATTTATAGAAGTGTCTGCGCGTCTAGCCAGCACCACAAATAGGAGAAAATTTTCTCTTCATAAGTAAAACGGAGGTTTTATCCCTAAACCAATTGACAATGATGTACCACATAGTAAATGTCCACAAAAATATGTTCATTGCCACCGATTTATTAGCAATTTTGAATCTGACAGCCATTTCTAATCCATGTTCAGTGTCATTGTCTGATGTACTAGTTGTAGTTCCCTCTGAGTTTGAATGCAATTATGAATAGAACTAAAACACCAGTGCTAGGTGCGTGCACACTTTATATCCAATTGCGATTCTTATGTGTGTGTTTTGCGTCATCTTGAGTTGTTCACAATGTTATTCTCTGTTGTCTGTTAAAAAGGAACCTCGCATGCCTGGCCACAAAATGTATTGGCTGATGTGCTTCTAGTGTTTGTTATGGGCTAACTGCCGCTAAACCCTTTTAACTCGGCATTTTTTAACACCGACTCTTAGCTCTTGATGATTTATTCATCGATTATTGCAGGAATCATTTGATCCCGTGGAAGTAACAAAGGGCCTCTGGATTGTGCCTGAGTGGAAAACTCCTCCTGTATGATCTTGTTTTTTTTTTTGTTTTTTTTCCTAGACGTCTCCTTTTAATGCTTAATTGTCGATTGTAAAGAGGCGCAAGTAATCTTTCTTGTTCATCACATCTGTTTTTTATATGTCAGATATCATATGGCCAATACATGCTTTCTTTCTTCTCTCTAACTTTTTTGTTTGCACAGCAGTGATAACTAACTATCCATAGTTTTCAATTTTCATATTATATCTATTTCCTTACCTTTCCAGGATTCTCAAGCAACAAATATATTTTTGAATCCTGGTATGGCTTTTGGAAGTGGAGAGCATGCTACAACGAAGATGTGTCTACTGTTGCTGCACCAAACTGTAAAGGGAGGTGAACGCTTTCTGGATTACGGGACAGGCTCTGGAATTCTTGCTGTCGCAGCAGTGAAGGTAAACTTTTACTATATGACAGGGTTATTAATTTGGGCTGTGAGGCATCCCAAACTCAGGCAGAGAGCTAAAAGTGTTATAATGGAGGGAAATAAAAGGTCGACACTTGCAGATTTACTGATCATTCGATTTCACCTCGAAAGGGTGATAGATGACTATTTTTTACCAATAAACAAGTGATAGATGGAGTTCAATGTTGCAAATCATCATTCAGAACCATTGACAGATAAATTAATGGGAAGATAAAATAGTAAAGGAAACACTATATATAGCCTATCTACAAATAAAGCTAGGAAAGCCATATAGTGTAGAGTACTTTTTAAAATATAAGAAAGCTGAATAATCAAAAATAATAATAACGGTAATAATATTATACGAGTATTAATTAATAACTCAGCCTGTGTGTTTTTGGACATTCACTGCCGGTCCCAAGCCCGGAGAAAGGAGGAGGGTTGCGGTAGGTCTGTGGCAGCCAGTGTAAAAATCAGTCACATTTTATGGACATGAATCAGAATTTGCCCTTTGTCTTTCACCTTTTGTTTCACTCACTTCCGTTCTTTCTTTTTTCTCTTGTTGAGATGAGAGTTCACTCATGACGATTCCAAAGGATGATTCATGTCAGCCGACCCCAAAACATTTTGGGACTAAGGCTCTGATGTTGTTGTTGTAATAGTTACAGAGCATATAGTAAAATAATATAACATCTATAGAAAAGGTACTGTAATTTGGAACATTGTGAATGGTAATATACAAATGATTATCATAATTGCTATTTTCTGAGACCTCTAGTCTAATGAAGGATCAACTTTTTTTGGTGAGGAATGCAGTTGGGTGCTGCTATTTCAGTTGGTGTTGATATTGATCCTCAAGCAATAACAGTTGCGCGCCAGAACGCTGATTTGAACCATATATCCCCAGAGAAACTGAAATTGCATCTAGTCCCCTCCAAAGATGATGCATCTTTCATCGATCAAAAAGCGCTGGATGCTTCACAGTCTAGAGAAGATGTCAGCCTTGCCACAGATGAAACTTTGAAGGAAGGTCTTTATGATATAGTCATTGCGAATATTCTGTTAAATCCGCTGTTGGATTTGGCAGAAGTGATTGTTTCACCTGCTAAAGAAGGAGCAACTATTGGACTCTCCGGCATACTGCGTGAGCAGGTAATTAACCTGGCAAGATATATTATTAATATTTAGTTTTAGCTAACACATGAAGTCATTGGGGGGGAGGTGCTACACATGATTTGGGTTTGAAACCTGTCGGCTTTAAGCTTGCTCTTGTGACTTCCTTTACACAAAAAAAAAACATCGTGCCTGATATATGTAGATAAATGCGCTTAGTTTTGCTATCACCTATGTTACGCGCTTAGTTTTGCTATCACCTATGTTACTTCCAACGCTTCATATTGATAGATGAACCGTCTCTATCAAAACCTTAAGGTTATGATTGAAGTCCAACTATTATTAATATTCCTAATACGCTCCCTCACTCGAATGCCCATTGGGCTTGAAGAGTGGTTAGTTTGCACAGGCTCCCCATACCCCCATACCGTGTGCTAGGTTTACAATTCGTGAGTTTTCGAGGGGTTTTGAGGTTGCCAGGATTCGAACCCGTGACCTTCGGTCACACTGGCTCTGATACCATGATAGATGAACCATCTCAACCAAAACCTTAAGGTGATGGTTGAGGCCCAACTATTATTAATATTCCTAATACATATGACCTATGTCTGACATGCAACATTTGGACATTTCCCTCGGCCGTTTTAGTTGTGAATTTCCCGCTTCGTGGAAACTCCCAAGAACAATAAAAATGCCAATTCCTCTTGTACTGCAGGTATCAAGGGTGGTAGTACGGTATTCACCTTTCATGGAGGATATATCAGTTGAGGAGATGGAAGATTGGGCTATCATAAAAGGCAGAAAGAAAAGAGATTCAGCTGCTACTTGATTTAAAACATGCAGTTCTCTGAGTTAACTGAAGAAACGGAGTCAACTGTCCACACAATGATGTCCAGGACGTGCCTGGAAAGCCGACTCTCAGCTACGCTACACTGGCCTGCTTAGGTTAACCCCATCATCCGGCAGCGCACAATGCATCATACGGCAGCTATTCAATCAGAATGGCATACCCGTAACTTACAGTGCATGAGTGCATCATTCGGCAAATATCCATTCAGAATGTCGTTCCTGTAACTTAAAATTATAAACGAGCATATTACAAGATCTTTTTAATCATTTCGTTTAAATCTCTGAATCCTATGGATGTCTAGTCATTAGCCGTATGTAATGCAAGCAATTTGATCAATTTGATTGTATTTATATGTGTCTTGCTGTTGAATACTCGACCCATAGATGTCGTACCTGTAACTTTAGCCGAACCTTCTCCTCCCGATTCTACTTTCAGTTTACATATAATGTTTATCTCGTAGCATTCACAGAAACAAGGAATCCACGAACAGGAAATTCATTAAAGAAATTACCGATGAATTGTGTATTCAGTATTCACCAATAGAATGTGAAATCAAAATACAATGAGAAAACTACTCTTCAGCAGCTGGGGGATCATCTTCGTCAGGCGAGTCTTCCTTAGCCTTAGCCTGCCTTTCTTGCCACTTTCCCCATGCCCATTTCGATATAATGTAACCCCCGAGTGCATATACCTGCCAAAAACCGCCCATAAGGCCATAACCTAATTGCAGAATTCGTAGAAAGATCGTCTATACATGTAAGAAACCCGCTAATTCTGATCGTCCACTAAGGATACGTAGTAGGATGCAAATTTGCCCAACCAGTGAACCAACGATCAATTTTCATAACCAATTATGTAAGAAGCCTAATGGTGTTGACTGAGCAGTTGTGACCGATAGGTTGCAGGTTCGAACACCCTTACCCTTATATTGTACTTCGGCCAACTAGACTACCAGACCACAGTGCAGCAGCACTATACGACCTACAACTGTTACCTACAACTGTTTTGCAGGATACCAACTTAACAACCGTCTTACAGGAGACCAACTGATCATAGAGTCAAAACAATCTTCATGAATTCACGATCATCTCCAAAGTCTCTCCAAAGTCCCAGGCTAATAGGATATAAATATTAGTAGAGACGGTTTATCTAACATGGTATCAGAACCAGGCGATCAAAAGGTCACGGCTTCAAATCCTAGCAGCCTCCAATATCTCACGAAGTGGAATTTCAGCATAGCATATGGTACGGGAGCATGTGCACTAACCATTCTTCAATCACAATGGGCATTCGAGTGAGGGGTGAAATATGATATAAATATTAGTTGAGATGATTCATCTAATATGGTATCAAACCCAACTGACAAAAATGTTATAGAACCTGTGCACTAACCACTCTTTAATCCCAATGAACATTCGAGTGAAGGGGCATGATATGATATAAATATTAGTTAAGATGGTTCATCTAACGTGGTATCAGAACCAAACGATTAAAAGATCACGGGTTCAAATCCTAACAGCCTCCAATATCTCACAAAGTGTAATGAATTTCAACACATGACACGTGAGCTTGTACACTAACCACTTTTCAAGCTCAATAGACATTCGAGTGAGGGGGCAGAATAAAAAATAAATACTAGTTGAGTTGGTCCATCTAACATGGTATATTGGTATCAAAACCAGGCGATCAAAAAGGTCATGGGTTCGAATCCTAACAGCCTCCAATATCTCACAAAGTGAAATTTCAGCTCATGGTACATTGGCACGGAAAGTCGGGAACCTGTGGGCTAACCACTCTTCAAACCCAACACGCGATTCGAGTGAGGGCAATGTAATAGGCTATAAATATTACTCCCTCCATTCTTTTTATATCACCCCATTTATTTATACACGTTTGCCAATACTCATTTTGTTTCGATTATACCTTTAGCTACATACTACTAAAAATTATAAAATTTTGATATTCTTAATCCTCTTATCGTGACAAATTAAAAAAGATCTCACATGAATATATGAATATATTTCTGTGAACGGATTGAGAGAAAACTGACGTTAGATACCCGATTGTGAATAGTGTTCAAAAGGGGAATGAGGTGATATAAAAAGGATGGAGGGAGTAGTTGAAATGATATACTAAATCAATGTCTGTAGACTGTAGGGCTCTCGCAAAGGGGGTCAGATATACGCAACCTTAAGTCCGTCCTTAACCATATCTACTTATAATCGACAACACAAAGACTGTTTCCAAATTCCGAATTCCGAATAAAAAAACAGAAACCAGAGAAATAAAAAAAAAAAGTACCTGCCAAAGTATAATGGGATTAGTATCATCCTTAACATCATCACCTTCAATCTTAATAGGAGGAACATCATGTTTAACCAAAGGGAATCTAACAACATCAGGAGCTGTAAAATTACTCAAAGGAATTACTGTTTCTTCTTCATCAACAACAACAACATCAACATTTTTCACAGATTCATTATTTTCTGCATTCTGTTGTTGCCTTTTGTTGTTGGTGAAGTTCATCAGTGCATTCAGCAGAAACTTGGGAATATTACATAAGAAAACAAAGGGATTGTTTTGTTGGTTTTCTGATTGTTTGGTTGTGGATGAATCTTCTGCCATTTTCCTGCAAAAGGTCAAATAATGGACACTGGACAGTGGTGCTTTACTGCTTTATTGTATGAAGTATGAATGAATGAATGTGTGTTTTATGGGGGGTTTTTAAGGATAATATTGATACTTCCTCCATTTTTCTATTTTGCATTTGCTTTTTGGAGGTCAAAGTTTAGTTAGACAATAATGAATTTTAAGTTATAAAATTAGAACATTTACAATTATTATCAACAAATCTTCGTGGGAAAAAAAATTCAATAGAAAAAAATATCGTATAGGTGTCGGAAAAGACGGTCAAAGGTGCGTCTTGGAGACCGCAATAAAGCAAATGGGAAGAACATAGAAAAATGGAGGAAGTATTTGATTACTCCCAAATTCTTATTTGGTGAGCTAGCGACGGTCGTAAACTTGTGACCATTATAATCGATTTAAATGTGTTAAGAAACAAAGGATTGCGAGATTCTACGTAGCATCAAAATGGACATGGGACACAGTATTCCTTGAAATTTAGGACAAGGGACACGACATTTAAATATAATAAAATATACGGAGTATATTTTATGGTTATAAATAACGTATAATTTTATTTTTACCATGTATTTGAAGCTAAATCTAAACCAGTAAATGTGCAATACGACATTTACTTAAATGTGCAATACGACATTTACTATAACTAATTCTCATTTTTTCACCCAAACTCATCTTTTAATCGATCTTTTTTAAAATTTCATTACTCGTGCAAACTATAATATATTTAGCCATGTGTCCAACGAGTATCGGGTGTCCGAGTGTCGGACACGGGACGACTAATTAGGAGAAGTGTTGTGCTACCCAGACAAGATGTTATAAAACTTATATAGTACTCAGACTCGTTTAGATGTATTCGACACGGGTGCGTGTGTAAGTGTCGGACTCAGTCGTTTTTTTTTTGAAAAATATACATATTTTGGTCTAAAATTAGGTGTACTATGTCATACCATGGGCCATGTTCGAGTGTCGAATGTAGAGTATCGAATACGGGTACGCAAGAAACTTAGAGCAGTCGGAGTAACATGACATGTCACGGTCAGACTTCTTGTTTGATGAGTAGGCGGAGTATTTGACTATATGATCACGAGCTAGCGATGTTATTGACTATTACTTTTGGGTCATTTTTCCAGTGACAAATTATAAAATTTTGATATCTTTTGTTAATATTTTTAGTTATACATCGATCAAAATTATAAAATTTTGATATCTTTTGTTAATATTTATAAAACTTATATAGTACTCAGACTCGTTTAGATGTATTCGACACGGGTGCGTGTAAGTGTCGGACTCAGTCTATTTTTTGAAAAATATACATATTTTGGTCTAAAATTAGGTGTTCTATGTCATACCATGGGCCATATTCGAGTGTCGAATGTAGAGTATCGAATACGGGTACGCAAGAAAATTAGAGCAGTCGGAGTAACATGACATGTCACGGCCAGACTTCTTGGTTGATGAGTAGGCCGAGTATTTGGCTATATGGTCACGAACTAGCGATGTTATTGACTATTACTTTTGGGTCATTTTTCCAGTGACAAATTGGTAAAACAATACTCTATAGTCTATATTAAATACTCCGTTATTTGTATTCGTCATTCATGTAAATATATATGAAGTAATATATTTTATTTGTTTCTAAATTGGGAAAATATTATGGAAGACGTTATTCATTAATATTGCTTATTTGGTCATGAATGTTTTTGTTCGACAAATTACCGAATAATAATAATATTTTACCAGCACTAATACCCCGAATCAAAAAATAAAATAGGATTAACAATGTGGTCTAGTCTTTTCTACTTTGTTCTTGGTAGATGATTAAGATATTCTACAGATTCAAGAATAATGCTTTTATCATGGGATTGACATCACTAAGGTTGAATTTTGTGACACTCCGTATATATTTTTCTTTTTCAAGACGAAATAAAATTATAAAAGGAAAGAAATTTGCATATACGGATCTTTGTGAGTGCGTTAATTTTTGTCACGGGCCTAAATTAGTATTTTAAAATTATATCGGATAAAAAAGGAAAAAAGGACACGTGAGATAATATAGATCGCGTCAATATGATTTTACTAGCTTAGCTAATTGGCATCGTAGTGAGTTTCAACGACTTAAACCTAGTCGACATTTTCAAAGGTTTTAAGGCTATCAAATTTTGAAAAGTTTTTCGATCAACTTCACACGAAACGGTCTTAATTGTTTAATGTCGAATTCTCCAGTATCGAATGGCATCAATTCATATGCAAAGCTTGCAAATTTTTCGGTGTAACGAGTGACAATGTGATCCTCGTGTGGACGTGTTTGAAACTCGGGTCACCGAAAAAACACAAATTAGGTAATCAGTACGACAATAATACCCTTCAATGGCTTCATCGGCTTGTTATATACTAACATTAGGGAAAAAACCGTAACAAACAATTTTATCAAAAATCAATCGAAACAAATGGGTTGGCTTTTGGTAACTCGATAAACCACCAACCTTATTTTACTCGATTAACCACCATCTTTGGGAGGTAAGTCGAAGGAGCTAATTGAGTAAAAGCACAAATACTTATTTGCAACGTCACTATCCGTCGCAAACTTGTGACGGATACCGTTTTCTCTCACAAAATACCCACATTTTCTCTCTCCAACACTATTCTATGGTCTCCTTTCTCCACTAACTCATTTTGTATCCATTCTATCTCACAAAATATCCGTCACAAATGGTGACCCGTCGTAAGCAAGACTTACTAGAGTAAAAGAGAGGGATCGCGCCTTCACATTCAATAGGTGAAGATTCTTCTCTACGAGCAAATATGTTCTATAATGTCACTGCAGTATCCCTTTTTCGACACTTTGAGATACATGTCAGCTTAATGGACAAATTCTCAAATATAAATTGTGTTCATAAATCATACCTACACAGAATAAAAAAGCCTTCGAGACGAGATCGCTTGCCAAATGCCATTTTTGTTTGACGAATAAAGGGAGCATAACAAAACAGAGTAAGAAGATTTGTGTCTATCAAATTGAAAGAAAAGAGTCTCAAATACACAAATGTTTGGCCAACACTCTCACGAGATGCCAACCATTGATCGAGCAAAAGTTTAGACAAAAACATCACTTAGAAAGCGTTAATAAGAATTGTTAGTAATATAGTACAATCCACTGGTGTCTCAACACAGTTTGCAGCACATGTAAAAATACAGGGTGTGTGGCTTCAGCAGTTCACGCACATCAAAAACGGGCTGGAGTGTTTCTGAGAATTGGACCTCGATTGTTGTCTACAAGAGCATAAAGGATGAAAAGTCGAGCATTTCCCAATATACAGTGACTGTTAAAAAAAGGATTTTTCCTAGCATTTATCATTGCTCACGGGATGCTACCTTATTTCTGAAAATCAACCTAGCTTCAAACGTCAAAACCTTTTTTTCTGCTTTTGGGTATGGGAGCATGCACACTGGTCACCAGAAAAAGTGATGCTCCCAAATCGGACATAGTAAAAAGAACAGAGAGAGAAAGAGAGAGAGAGAGAGAGCGGGTGTGAAATGGAGAGGGGGAGGGGGAAACCGGGAGAATGAAGTGTCAACAGTGGTTCCGGGATATGGATGGCGAGAAAATAGGAAAGAGAGAAAAAAAAGACCAACCTAGAAGGTGGTATCCGTTGCAAATCATTGTCTAAACAATAGACATCTGAATCACCGTTTCAGTTGCCTTCGAGCCAAGGCAGGGGATTTGTTAGGAATATAAACTTTGTAGCTTACCTGCAACAAAATATAAGATACTTTAGAAATTCTATTCCCGCATACAACAACAAACTGCACTTCACAAATGATGGAAAGTTGAGCAATAATAAACAAATAAAACTCACCTGCACCATTTCACCACCTCTCATGACAGACATTGTCTTCTGCTGGAACTGCGAGTCCCCATCGGTTTCATTGGTATTTTCATTTGAGCCATGTTCTACTATATCAGAAGGTGGTGAAGCGGAGGCAGTACTATCTATGCGTGAAGATCCAGATCCCTTGATGGAGCGAAGATCAATAACTTTAGAGGAAGACAGGTTTGGCTGAGAGACTTGCTGTCGCTTAGAGTCCCCATCTACAGGGGTTTTCCGTGTCAATGGGTTTGTCTGGGAAACCTCTTGTGAGGTTAACTGTTGTCTAGAGTCCCTTATTATAGTTTTATTCGATGTTGATAAGTTTTGCTGAGAAGATTCTTCTGAATCCAACTTCTGTTTAGTATCCTTACCCCTATTTTGTTCTGGGTTTGTTAGAGAAGATGCTTGGGAGACCAATTGTCGTCTCCATGTGTTTCGTGCTCCTATAAATTCATTTCTTGGTGATGATAATCCTAACTTGGTTCTGCTATCAGCAAAACCACTAGGGCTAGTGTACTTTTCAGTTAGACGGCTTATTAACTCACGTTTAGGTAGAGAAGCATTATTATCAGCTTTCGACGAACTAGGCAAATCAGTAATATTATCCACTTCATCAACTTTCCCCAACTTTTGAACAGATTTGAGACCACTATGAAAAGCCCTTGTATGTGGGGCCCGATCAGTCTTTAAAGATGACGAACTATTTGGTTCACTATCGAGGCCCCCTTTCTTATCCCCAGCAGCATTCTTTGCTGACGATTTAACTTGGCGTTTGAGAAAATTTTCCAAAGCCTTTTGTCTTAAAACTGCTGCTAGATCATCGCCATTTGAACTAGCAGTTTCAACAGAAACACCAATACCATTTCCCTTCAGTTGACCGTGACCATTCCCCCCAGTTCCCGATGTGGTCAAATTTATTCCCCCGGTTTTTTCTGAAATTACACTTTGACTTTCTGGAATTTCAGAAGTCTGAACATCACAAGGAAGAATTTCTCTATTTGTATCATCCAAGGATTTCAGTTTCCCGGAATTAACATCATGGGAAAATGAAGATGTCTCCCTTCTAATCACACCATCATTACTATCATTACTCCTACTGGGATACTCATCATGCTCAAAAACAATTTCAGCTTTATTTCCGTCCCAATTCGAATCTCTTATTTCAGCCTCGTCATTTTCATGTACAACGACTATAATCGACTTCAATCGTTTTGTATTATTCCATTCCACCATCCTATCCTCACTATCATAGTTATGATTCTCATTATGCAAGCTATAAGGGGAACGGCTTTCTGACCTATGCTTTGTCTTATTCACACTCCTTTTTGTATTATTGTCGTTGACCATCCTATCCTCGCTACCATAGCTATTACTCTCACTACGCAAACTACAAGGAGAACGGCTCCTTGACCTACGCTTCCTCTTACTCAAGCTCCTTTCCTTACTCTTCTCCCTCTTTTTACTCACTCTCTTTTCCTTACCCTTCTCCATGCCTTTCCTCTCCTTCACTTCCTCCTTCTCACTACCACCACTACGTTCACATGATGAACGACTCATAGACCCCCCACTCGAAGAACTAACACTAGGACTCCTCTTACGCTTCTTTCCATGTCGCTTCTTCCTGGACTCGGAACCCTTATTCATCTTCGACTTTTTCCGTTTCTTAACAGGTGAATCATCACCAGAGCTCTCACTCACCGAATTACCTCTCTTAACCCTCTTTTTACGATCCTTCCTATCTTTCCTATCTCGAGACCTCGCTCTCTTCCTACCTCTATACTCTTCCTCAGAACTAGAATGCGACAACAAAGAATTCGACTTTGAATCTTCCTCTGAACCAGAAACCGAATCATGCCGTCTTTTCGGTTTCTTGCTTTTATCCTTATTTCTTCTACTTCTCTTCTTGCTATGTTTCTGTCGAAATCACATATAAGCGCATATATACACATGCAATCTAACATTAAAACCTTTATCATTCAATCAAAACAACTTAAATTCACTAGTCAAACAGCTAGATTACCCACAGTTATACACAATTTCAATCAGAATTATACAAAATCCGTAATCAATTCCGGACAAAAAACAATCTGACCTAAGTTTTAATTACAACTCAACTAAATTGTTAGAATATAAAACCGATCATGGGACTCCAAACCATCAATTGTCGCAGGTCACGGGTTCAAATCCCACCCCCTCAATTCTAAAGTAGAATATTAGCACCTATGGGGAGGCCTAGGGTTCCATCCACACTTCAAGCCCAAAGGGGATTCGTGTGAAGGGGCGCGTTACAATATAAAACCGATCATGGACTCCAACCATCAACTTAAGATAAATATAGATCGAATAAGGTAAATTAGAGCATACATACATAAATACACTAATATCAAAACCTCAAACATTCAATTGAAACAATTAAATTCACTAATCCAACAGCTTAAATTACCCAAAGAACCAATAATCATTTGCCGATTAACAACGACAATTTGAAATAAAATTCGAAAGTTAAATTCAATCGAATAAAAATCGAATAACGCAATTAAAGGATATAACTTTGAAATTAAAATTGAGAATACCTGAGATTGAGATCGTTTCTTCTTGCGTTTAGAAATCGATCCACTCCCCATTGCGAATTGAAATACCTGCAATCCAAAGAAATCAAAGAAAAAAGAGGATGAACACAGAGAAAAATTGTTAGAAATTAGGTTAAACGATTGATTGATTGTGTTTATTGTGTGACTCGACTCTTGCAAAAATTTTATAAGAGTATTGTTAAAGTCGTAAACTGGGTAGCATTAAAGCGGACGCGGACACGGAAACGGTTCCATGAAATTTGGGACACGGAACAGGGCATTTAAATATAATAAAACTAGTTTAGAACCCGTGCAATTTGCACGGGTATGTATAAGAGAGTTAATATATTAATGTATACAAAAATATTTAATAAATTTATGAATTATATTGTTGATTGATGAGGCTATGGAAATGTCTCGGTATTCTTAACGTCCGTTAAAATATTTGTTAAGATAGAGTAGTATTTATTAAAATGTACGGGATTTATTTTACATGTCTTCTATTAAATTTCCGTTCTATGTCCAAACAGAATAGCCAGCACACGAGCCCAACACATTTTATCATATAGACGAACCAGATTAAAATAATTTTAGCTCTCTAATTATAAAAAAATATAAGGTACTAATATTATATTCATTTTTTATGTTTTATAATTTACTTATAAGTTGTAAAAAAATATAAGGTACTAATCTTATATTCATTTTTTATATTTTATAATTTACTTATAATTTGTCAATAAATATTCAAAGAGTTAACTTATTTATATTTTGAAAAAATGTGTATATTATTAAAGGGATATCGTCCATCCAAAAGAATAAGTCAACCCATTTAACAAAACCAAACCGCAAATGGATAAAATAGGCCTAATGTTTCGAACAATCTCGAAATAACGAAAAAAAGACAAAACAATTGTTAAATATAGACTTTTAGACAACGCCAACCCAAAATTGTAATTTTAGACAGCACCAACTCCTTCATAATCCCCGACCAACCCAATTCCATCCTAATCCCAGTAATTTCAGTTGACCGACCCAATTCCATCCATTTTCATCTTCAACCTCCGAGCAGAATACGGATTCGTTTTGTTGGCTTTTACTCCTGGATTGCATCATCTTATCAGCAGCCTTGCTCCTTGATTGTATCGTCATCTCAATCAGACCATTAATCCTAACCAGGTAAACTTCCAAATTAGTTAAGCAATATTGCTCCCTCTTAGAACTTGTTCAATGTAGTATAGAGGATGGATTTTTCAGATAGTCTTTTGAAATGTTTAAAACGTATTAGTAATTAAGTTTTTAGGGTACAATTTATACTTAGTATAATCATTTTTCAGATGTTAGTGTATTTTACGTTTAGTATAATTAAGTTCTTAGGGTACATTTTATACTTAGTAATTAAACGGATGGATTTCCTGTTCAAAGGTTTATTTTATGTGTCATTCATTAATGTTAGTTGTATGTGTTATTGAGATTGAATTTGACAATTCTACTATAATTAAATCTTTTGTTCTTATTGTTTAATGCCTTTTGGTCAACAGGATATATCACTTAGAGATACAAATTAGAAGAATAGTTTTATTGGGGAAAGAGAATAATAGTTAGTCAATATTAGTCATCAGTGAGTTTGGCTTTAACAATATTAGTCATCAGTATATAATTTTAGTGGTTATGGTAGTAAATAAATTACAAAGCCTATATAATGAAGTTTTCCAAATACTATAAATTATCAAAAACAATCCGGTTAACATAATGGTGAAATGAATACGATAGACGTTATAAATGCTATAAATTCTCAAAAACTTCTTTGTATACTACGTTTTCTGTAGTATTGAGAATACGACGGTCGTGGTCGCATATTAGAATCTTTAGCCCCTTTTTGCTTGTGACCCTCGAGACAGCAACGTATAGTTGACCATGACTAAATACCGGTCTTGGAAGATACAAACCAACATGCGAAAGAGACTGTCCTTGGCTTTTGTTGATAGTCATTGCATAACAAACCATAACTGGAAACTGCCTTCGCTGAAACTTTACGGGTAGTGTACTGGAGTCGGATGGGCTTAAACTCATACGGGGAATGAACACCTTATGACCAATATTTGTGCCCGATATAATGCTGGCTTCAATTATGTGGTTTCCGAGCTGGGTGACCACTAATCTGGTACCATTGCAAAGGCCAGCGGATTGGTCAAGGTTTCTCATAAGCATGATAGGTACGCCAATCTTTAACGTAATCTCGTGGTTAGGAAGACCAGAGCATCTGATAGAATTCAAGAACTCAGTTGAATATAAATCCTCTTCATAACTCGCGTACCCCTCTGCCTTGCTTATACTATCTGAACTCAAGTAAACTTTTCCATCTCCATCCATCTGTGATAGGACATACTCGTTGACCTTTGAAACTATCTCATTAGTAGGAGCTAGAATCGCCCTCTCTTGAAAATAGTCGGCATTCCACATATTCTCATGAATACATGGGTAAGTGTTTTCGACAATGGCCTCTATAGGATTGTTTGCTTCCTTTAGTAAGATGTCATCTTCAATTGTTATAGTGGCTTCACCATCATTAGGTTCTCCCGCCTTTCCATCCCCGATTTTCAAAATCCAATCTGAAAACTCTCTGATCTCATTCGCACTCGAACTCGAGCTCCCTGATTGAAGTCTCATGTTTTTTGTGAGCCTCAAAACCTTGCATGAATGCCATAGGTAAGAGGAGTTTAGTGCAGAATGCACAATATCTTGTCTACTTCCTTTTGGTATAACAGGAAGAATCTGTCGAAAGTCCCCACCAAATACGACAACCTTACCTCCAAACGGTTTGTCCGCACTCTGCGGACTGTGAAAACGCATAACATCCCTTAAACTTCTATCCAAAGCTTCAACGCAAAATTTGTTCGTCATCGGAGCTTCATCCCAAATTATTAGTTTGGTCTTGATAAGGAGTCCGGTTAAATCAGAATCTGGTGTGATACGACTGCAAGTGGAGTCTTCGTTAATGTCTAGAGGAATGCTGAACGTAGAATGCGCAGTTTTACCACCGGGCAGCAACAAAGCTGCAATCCCACTTAATGCGACCGGAAGAACAATCTCACCTCTAGATCGAATAGCCGTGCATAATGTCTTCCATAAGAAAGTTTTACCAGTTCCACCATGTCCGTAGACAAAGAAGATACCACCTTGGTCCTTATCCACCGCCGTCATTATGCTATCATATACCATTCTTTGCTCATCTGTCAAACGGGGAAGGAGTTTGGTGTGTTCTTCTGCTAAGGATTTTTTGTCATAGCGCAGCTCTTCTGCCAGGAGCCTGTTACCAGTATCTCTTGTTAGAAGATCATCAGGAACAACAATGGTAGGGAACTTCTTAAGACTGCTACCGTTCCGTTGTAGTAATGTCTCAATTTCGATTAAAGTGTAGTTCTTGATTTCATCCTCGCTAAGTTGCAATCCTGAATGCATCAGTTTTCAGTACAAATACAAATATTTTAACAGAGGTTGAACCTTTACTATTAAAAATTCATGTGTGAGTGCATTACCAAGGGAACGGAACAGTAAAAAAGAATGAATATCTAACCTGGTATTTGGAAAAACCTTCTTTGCTTATATAAAATATCATCAGATAAGAAACGCCATGTTTTTTCCCACACTTCTTCCGGCCTTGATACACTTCCAGAAGTTAAGAGCATCACAAAGAGGCTTCGTAAATAACTTGCTGTTCCCCAACGACTTGCCTCTGTTATACCGTCAATGTACTCTTTATCATCATCTAGTAAACCGCGTAAGTAACACGCATCTTTGAAAGTATTGCATAATTTACCGTCAACTTTCCGAATATCTTCATAACATGTAGGGCCTTTCACATGGTTTAGTAGGGTCCTCAGGTAATAACGTTCACCAGATCCAGGAGAAGCGTGATATACTCGACCTATTGAAAAACCTTTTCGTCGCGGTTTCCATTCACGTGAATTAGCTTTCCAAACAAATTTTTTTGGAAAATCCGCATACGTCAGTGTCTTAGCTTCAGCATATTTCTTGTTACATTCCATCCAAGATGCAAACATTGATTCATCAATAGAGCGCTTCTCGAGTAAAACATCAAGCGAGTCTTCCTCATTGTACACGATGCTCTGTTCGCCTGGAAGATGAAAATTTAACCTTTGAACTGACGGTGTTCTATAGTGTATATCGAACCCAAAAATCCTCCAGGCCGCTTCACACGCTGAGATATATCGACAATCATAGTACATTTTTATCTCATCCACGTCGTCGGGGTTAGAAGTGGAGACGACCGCAGTAACACGATCATTGCCCTTATTTATATACTTAAACAAATACTTGATGGAGTTTGATTGATTACACCATTCCACATTAATGTGTGCGTGGTATTTCAAGAGCAACTTTGGATTGTATGGGATGACATATCTATTGTCAAGTTCAACATCACCCTTTTTAACCTTTGCACCGTTATCTCTTCTCCTGTAGACCGGATATCCTTCATTGTCGACAGTGGTTGTGGGATTGAACGCTTTTGGAAAGTGTTTTAAGCACTTGCCATTTTCAGTGCATGGGGCATCAAGCTTAGTAGTGCCGCAAGGTCCGTGCATCATCAATTCCTTAACAACCTCATATAACCTCGGATTTTTATCTCTGTCCGGTATCTCGGCAGAAATGATTCTGTCAATAGATTCCGGATTTGGGAACTTATCATCACGGTGCAAGAAGAGAAGTATGTGTGCATGGGGTAGACCGCGTTTTTGAAACTCTATCGTGTACATCACTGCATAGAAAGTTACAACCATTTACTTAATTAGACATTAAATATAATAATTGTAGTACAACGTTTATAACTTTGAAGGAATAGATAAACACATACGAAATCAGCTCTAAATGTATTATGATTGATGCGAATATTCAGGAATTGGTTGTCTTATGATTTAACTGTTGACATCTTTTGTTGTCACCATCCATATAATTCTGTTATATATAAGTGCATAGAATCAGCTCTAAAAGATATTTATATAAGTCGACTAACCTGATTGCACCTTGCCAAATAGCTTATTATGTTTCAAATCTCTTATCAATTGATCCAGCTTTATCTTGAACACTCTACAAAGAATATCTGGCCTGTCCTCTGGTCGCACACCTATCCTTTTAACAAATCTGGTGATCTCTGGCCATTTAGGGTTGCAAGTGAATGTTATAAATAAATCGGGGAACCCAAACTCCTTGCAAGTAGCCATGGCATCTTGGTAGTTTTGAATCATGTATCTAGCTGACCCAGTGAATGATGAAGGTAACACTATACGTCTTCCTATAGCTGAAATGTTGGTAACTCCTCGAGCTAGAGATTCTTTCAATGTTGTATATTTGTCTACTCGTAGAAGTTTCTGATTGCGGCGTATGAAATTTAGCCTCTCCGTTTCAATCATTGTGTAAGCGTCAACTAAAAATTGCTGAAACAATCTCCGAGCTATTAACAGAATGGAATTTTCACCTTTCCTTTCCATGATTCTGAAGCCAAAGAACTCTCGCATGGTTGTTCTGACACGTTTTTTTGGATTTTCCTCGCAGGGTGAGTCTTCTGTTAGGAAATCTGGTGATTCTGCGTGTAGAATATCAGTACTATAACCGTCCTCACCATGTGGAAAAAGCAAGGGGTATTGGAGCGCAAGATAAGACGGATGCAGCTCGTTTATTCTCTGCAACAAACCTGTTTGCGTCTCAACAATTATATCCCTCTCATCAACTCCACAACCAATATCTCCAACTATAAGAGCTGCCACTTCAGATGCAGTCGGAAGATTGTATGTCCTTCCATCTTTTGCCCTTCTTCCAATGAGTCGCAATTTTATGTCTTTGCTATTATTCTCCGAAATCCGGTCTCTGGCCATTCTAAATGCCTTAGTGAGCGAGTTTTCATTGTCTAACATGTGCTTCAATTTCTCGATTATATCAGTGTCAAATGCATCTGGATTATTTGGGCTAAATAAATGCAATTTAATAACGTTGTTAGTACGTGCAAACTATGAATAGAACAAATCAGTAAGACATAATAAACTGAATTGATGAATATGAAATACCACATATGATAAGAGATTAAATAAATGTCTCGATATATTTACCTCACAGCTCGTTGTCTATTGGCGACCTCATCTTCGGTGTCATAGATGTATAGTTGCGTGAATTTTGGAGGTTTTCCTTCTGGTGGCAGAAGGCTCCCTATGCTGTGATAATTTTGGCCCCTTAATCTGAATGAGTACGGTGAGCGCCCTCGGTTAACACTCCCATCAATTCTTCCGCCCATCGATGTAAAAGAAAACATCATGTTGTATGCTCGGATGTTTTCTAGGAAGTGTTTTCCTTTGGCATCCTTGACAGTAAACAACTCTTTCAGTGTTGTTGGGGGATCTTTGAGTCTGGGAAGTTTTACTTTTCCTTTCATGCAACATAGCGAAAACTTTGGATGGAGTGACTTTCTATCTTTCCGAACTCTTTCTTCAAACCACATCATTGCTCCACAAGACTCACAACACTCTGTTGGATCTCCAATATCCCAATAATCTTTGGAAATAAAATATTAATTTGTAATACTATAAAGCAAAATTATAGAACATAATAACTAATTAAGTTTGGTTCCACATAAATACCTCTGTCGAATGCAGGTAAATCGCCGTCTTCTTTAGCATATATAATATGAAGAAGTAAAATTTCAGCAAATGTGTATATTATGCATACTAATTTTTACTTTAAAAGAAATAGAGATAAAATGTCTTTCATATCACCTTTTTCCGATTCCCCATCGTCATCGTCATCGTCATTGTCGTACTCGCATTCTAGTTACAAATTTACATTTATTAATACGGGTATTATGTGGTTGCTAACTATGAATCGCTAAAGCTATAAAACAAATATTAGTAGGTTATTACCATCATTATCACTGTTAGAGTGCAACATATCACTGGAAGTATTGGTTGTATTGGTGTCTGCAACACGGCTACTTTCACCTGTAATATTGTCCGTTAAACAATTGAGTTTAGTGACGCATGTGAAAATTAAATATCTAAAAGTCTGCATATTTAATGTCAAAATTAGGTTGTAATACCTCTTTCGTATGTCGTTCGACATCCATGCTCTTGAGAATTTATGAATTGAGTACCTTCTGAGAATGTTGTATGTGAGTAAAGTATATATATCATATGTAACATTCGCATGTTGCTGAAAAACCGTACAAAATGTGACATATACTTACCGAAATTCGTTACTGTGAACTCGCAAGAATTAGCAAGGTTTTTTGCTAAATTTTGAACAATCTGACTGTCTTGAATTCTATACTTATCGGATGTGAGAGGTAAGCTTTTTTCCACTGAGGTTGAAGCACCAGTAAATTCACATGGATTAGCGACATTTATTGATAAACTTTGAATAACTCTATTGTTTTGAATTGTGAACTTCCCTGGTGTAAAAGGCGGACTTCTTCCCACTAAAGTTGGTGTACTTTCATTTAATTGTGTTCGAGTCTGAGTTGTATGAGTTGTTAATGCTCCTTCATTGATAGTTTGACGCCTGCTACATTGTCCTACTTTTACAAAATGGAGCCTAATGCATTTAGAAATATATATCTTCAATATCCTTCATTCTACGTAATACATAGTAAGAATAAACGTACCATTGGAAATGTCTGACAATGGAGTTTGAGGTGCTTGTAGTCTTCTTATATGTGGTGAAGCACAACTGTCGACACCAGTCGTAACGGTCGCAACTGTGTTCTCTGTTGGTTTGCAAAATGTTAATAGTAGTATAATTAAATAGTAAGACTGTTATATATCATAGATCGTATCCTCAAACCATTAGAAATGTCGCGCATTGGGGTTCTAAGTGTCGTTGGACTGCCCAAAGTTGGTAATGAATTATTTTTAGTGCGCCTGAGTCCGTTCTCTGCAGATTGTAAAAAGTTTGTTTAATACCATTACTTAATTATCTATTATCATATATCTGTATAAATCTGTGCATTCAAAGGTGTAGTCAAAAGTACCTTGATTATCAAGTGTAGTTCGCTGGCGCTTTGTATGCAATATTGTTCGTCTGGTCTGTCTTGAAACTTTAGAATCTGTTGGATCCATTTTTCCAATATTGTCTACTTGGGAATTATAGGTAGGTGAATACAATGGTGGAATTTAATTGTGATGTGCTATTACAGTAAAAAAGATCAGTTATATTATTATGTGAGGAGATATTAAAAGATTACGTTTGTTCAATTGTTTAAAATATGGTAAGAAATAGTCATCTATGGTATGAAATGAAATCCAAGAATTTGAGAAATAAAATATTAATCACCAGAATAAAAACAATAATATTTTTCTGTTTCACATTGCAGGGTGAAACCGCTGATTCTATACCATTTGAAGAACATGTTTTTGGTGAATACGGAAAAAGAAAGGGATTAAGCAATGGATGCCGGAAGCCTCGGTATTGACACCGGGGAACCTCAGATACGATTTTATCTCAATCTTAATCTTAATCAACTTCTTCTGTAGGACACCCCGTAGATGCTTGTTGAAAAATTGTCTGCTCAATTTGATATCTTTATTATGCATTTTTGTTGAAAAATTGGGCAGTCATAGTTAAATAGTTAAATAGACATCTTTTTAAAGGTAAAAATTGGGCAGTCATAGTCATATTATGCATTTTAAAGGGTAGTACTCAGAGAGGTTTATGGATTTTTGCTGAAAAATTGGGTAGTACTCAGAGAGGTTTATGGATCTGTTTTGCTGGAGGTATTAAGAATTGATCAACTTCTTCTGTAATTTTCAGTATCTTGATTGTTTTAACAGTGACATACTCACCTACATGATATTCTCTGATTGTTTTTCTCTTCTCAATTTCCCTTGCTAAAGTACTTTTGTGTGCTCTTACTGATCAAGCCCTACTGTTCAAACATTTGATTGTAAATTGAAACTGTTAAGCAATTGCATTATAGTTGATCCAGATGCAAGCGCAATTTTATTTAATGTCCAAAATAAATTGATAATCCATGTTCCACAGGATGTTGGAGGGGTGGATGAGCACTTGCCCTCGATTCCACAGGCATCAGGGGTCACTCTTATATCTTATTCAAAACTATTAAGTCAGGTAACTTCGATGTGCTTTGCTTACTCTAAAATCTGGTTGGATAAATAATTATATTCATTAAAAAGATCATCGTGGCTATATTAAATTAATAACTTTATAGTTCCTCCATTTCTTATATCTTATTCAAAACTATTGAGTCATCTTTTAGTCATCTGCTAATCACAGTTGAGGCAAAGCATGTGGTGAATGGTCCAGAACTCCAGACGTAGCGAACTATAATCAAATATTACTCCAAATCTCCTTAACAGTTCGTACCATGAAAAACTAATGTATCAAAACCAAATCAAAATAACATTGTAAGAGTTTGAAAAACGTGAAAAGTATGAAAGTAGATCACTAAAATATGTTATAATATTGGTTGAAATGGGTCTAAGCTGACTTCCCGACTAACTCTGCGTCATCTGGAGCATGCTTCTTTGTGGTGCTTAACTGTGCATCATCCTCAGGTTCATATTCATCTAGCGAACGCTTTGTCGGCGTGATGTTCACAGAGCTCGTGACGCACTCATCATCAAAAGTACTTTGGATGGACTCCTGGGACATATTTGATAGTTAGAAACAAATAGATCTGATTTATTTTGAGTCAATATTGTCTATGTAATTTGTATTGAGTTTGAAATATCACCTTTTCTTTACCATATTGAACTATGCTCTCTTCTCGGGAATCCACTTCCAAAGAGTCTTTCTGTCAAATTAATAGATAACAAATATGAGCAAGTTTTAAGCCTAATTAATAGTAAAGTATCAATGAAGCTTATAACATATTCAAACCTGTGATGTTTTGCAGGTTTCAAGGTATTTCAGTATTAGATCTTTATCCTCAGAAAGTTTATTGACACCATAAGATTTCCAGCCTTTGGTAAGGTTATACTTTTCATCAACCTTGACTTTGAATATGAATCTTCTGTTCAGTAATACATTAAGTTCACTTGGATGTGCATTTGGATCCCCATGCTGTAATTCGATAATGTCAGTTATTAAAACAGTAATATAGTTGTTTGTGTATGTAGTACAATACCCCTGATTAAAAATTTGAACTTTAAAAGTAGTAATACAATTGTTTCTTTTCTACAGTAATATGAACCTTAAGTTGGTTGTCTCGTAGTTGTTTTGCTGATTGCTTGACCAAATCAGTAGCTTGAGTATCAAATAGTATGAAGGTTGCATTTCCGGTATGATCGGCAACTTTGACTCTTACTTTATACCTACATAAAAACACATTTAAGACAGTTCGAGTGGAGTATGGAGTAGATTATAAAAATTCATTTAAGCCCACTGTCTACTTAAATTATAGTTTCACGGTAATATAAATGTTGCATTAGGCTCATTCATATAAAGTACTCAATAGGCTCATTGATATTTTGGAGCCTAATGCATTTATAGAAATTCATTTAAGACAGTTCTAATGGAGTATGGATTAGATGATAAAAGAGTCTACTTTACGCTTATCTCAATGACTAAAATTTGACGAACCTGAGAATGACATATTTAGCATATCCTTCACATTTTCCAGTACATAACCATTTCTCTTTATCGTCTAACTCCACTGTTGATCTACATTTTTTGCAGCTCTCAATGTACCACTTAAATTCCGTGTCGATTGCTGTTATAGTGGCCAAGGTAACAAAATATCCCTCCTACATGAAACAGAAATAACATAGTAGTAGTATCTCTAATTAGTTATTATCCTTAATAAAATAAACTTGGCTAAACTTAATATTTTTTTTGTTATACCTCTTGGATCTCTCTAATTTCATCAATTGTCCGTCTTGCAGACCCATCTAGAAGTTCATTAGCGACTGATTCAGAGTAGCCTGTCAGAATTGTTGAGCTCGATGTCGATTTCAGACCAACTTCTATATTTCTGGAAATTCGGTAAGCATGATATATATTAGTTATGACATGTTATAATATTAGTCTAATACATCTGGGAATGAACAACAAATTCACCTTCTCTACTGGGTAGATATATAAGAATGCAATTTGTTAATGAAATTACCTTAATAAATAGAATGCTTAGATATTGGTGGGTCAATATAGATAGAATGCCTAGACCTCCTATAATTTGTTAATGAAATTTTCAGAAACTCGTGCTATGGCACACGACTAATTCTGTTATGGTGCAACTTTGTACGGGTCATTTCCCAATTACGATTTAATACTAAAGAATGTTAACAACATACGTTTTTATAAACGTGCGAACTTCGGGTATTTCTGCATCCAATAATAACTTCGAACAAAGTGAATTAGATACATTTGAATCTGCGTAGACAATGATATAGTTAGTACAAAGTCATTTTTAATGCTAAAAGTATATACCCACAGAAAGTATGACAAAAAAGTGCCTTGAAATGGTTTTATCTTGGCATATCGGATTATAACAATAGGACGGTGTTCAGATTTGTCAAATTCCGTTGTTGCGCTTGCCATTTCTTCCGCTAGTTTTTCCCAAAGTGTCACAATGAGTTTTTGACCTCTGCAACATAATTCAAAAAAAATGTTAGATGTTAATCATTTTATTAACGATTCTTATAAAAGTTTAAGATACATACTTGCAGTCAATTAATTCAATGAGCATAGTCCGCTTATCTTTGGAAGTCTTCTCTACTGGACCTTTAGCATGAAGTTGACCAATAATATCTGCGTCCAAGTATAAACGGTTAGATTATTAAATACAAATTTTTTAGATCTCTATATATATAAACTAGTTTAAAACCCGTGCAATTTGCACGAGCATATATAAATCAATATATAAATGAGCCTTAAAAATATTTATAGTTTAATAGTAGGTTGAATACAAAAACGCAGAAGAACCATAATACTCCCTCCTACAGTTATCTCGACTGGGAGGGAGTACATGATACTCACTCCATCCCGGTTATTCGTACCTATTCCATTTTGGGTGTCTCAGTTAATTATTTAACTTTGTATTTTAAGAATGTATTTGATGAGCAATATAATTGATCACACTCAAGTTAATTCACTTTTCGTCTAATATTTCCTCCAATTTCTTTTCTTGGTTTTTGTCCCAAAATCAAAGGTAAGAAAATAATCGGTACGGGGAAGTATCATCTAAGAATAGACGAATTTCTCTAGCTATTATAATATGAAGTAATAATTAGTATACTATGATGTCCTAATTCACTACTCTTAATCGCTATCACACATGTATATGCTCCGACCCATGTCTCACATCATTTTTAATAATTTAAACAAAATTTAATTATACAGATCAAGTAAGTTTCAAAAAAAATTTGATCATATATGAGTTGGACCAAAATAGATGGAATAAACCTACTTAAAATTATTAAATAATACATCCATTTATTTTTAGTTTTTTGTTTTCCAATCAGTTTAAAAAGGAAGTGAAAGTGAGATTCGAGGGCATAAATATAGTATAAAATGACGCTGAACATATATAAGTATATAACCATATTAATGATAATGGGTAAAGGCAGTTATTAGAATAATCAGTTTTGCAATAGACTTGTGTAAGACAACCTCACACCAGTTGAACAATTTGGACTTTGTTACATTAGTCTGTTATGCTTTGATTACATAGAAATCAACTGGCAGCAATTCAGCCCATACACAGGACTATACTCTAGCTTGTCATAGACTGATCATCTACCACCTGTACACGAAAGAGAAAAGACCGTTAATAAACTTAATTGCTAGTATGCAGATAGAAGTTTATCAATGAAGTTCTGTTGTGCGAGAAAGCCCAAATATAAGGAATTAAAGAGTCACCAAAAAATAATGGTAATTATCAATTTACCACAAATCACCAATTCAATTCCTTAAATGGTTAAAAAAATTAAGGAGTGCATACTTGTTTGGATTGAGGAAATTGTAAGGAAAGGGAGAAAGGGGGAGGGAGAAGACATAAAAATCCCTTACTTGGTTAGAAGACGACTTCAGGAAAAAGAAGTAGAAAAATCGGGCATGTACAAAAAAATTTAAATCTACTTTGGAGTATAACCTTGCAAAATTAGATGTTTGGTTAGAAATTTTTGACATTAGCAACACGTAATATTAACATTACATGTACATTGTAACGTATACCTTTGTTACAATCATTTTTTCTTTTTAGTTAAGACGCCCTTTACAAAGAATAAAAAAAAGTAAACAAATGAATGGAAGAGATGGATGATATATACAGTAGTTCTTAATTTAGTCTATCTATCTAGTTAGATAGACGGAAGATAGATATATAGATGTGTGTCAACAAACAACTCTAAGTTTCTTGATTTGGCAATTGTTGAGTATTGGTGTGTTACTGTGCTCTTGATGAACTAAATATATCGAGGAGCTATTATTTATGAAGACATCGAACATGAGCTTAGCCTTATTGTACTATTAAGCCTATCTTGAGTAGCAACAGCTACATGGCCAGCTGCTAACCTCCCTTAACCCCACCATTTTGACAATAACATTGTTAGTATATCACATTATACCAGTTAAATAGTAATCTAACAATGTAATAAAAAGCTAAACATGAGTATAATATGGCATCATAGGTCGTTTTATTATTCAGTATAGATAAATAGTCAATTTAGGTGATTCAACTTTTTGTTTTGCTCTATATGTATGCAAATGAGTCAATTTATTATCTGTATGAACATGAGAAATAATAGTGTGCTTTGTGAGTTTCTCCTTCCACTATATATGAAATTTCAAAAAAAAAATATGGAATAAATTGTTAAATGTTCATGGAAATTACTTTGAAATGGTGAACCCAGACAAACTGATAAGATTATAGAGGGAGAATTGCATAAGGAATTATATTATTGATTGGTCGTTTTACATTGATATGTGATGATACATCGTCAAACCGTCAAACCCTAGAATGATAAACGCTAATGATAAATGGGTCTAGTATAACCCAATATCCTAATGCAAACCTTTAACATTAATTCTCATTCTGACATTTTGTCAAATATGTACAATGCATACGTATTAAGTGAACCTCTACAACAATTGAAACATCAAATGTGGCAAATACATAATGACGCAATAGCAAAGCAACATATGAGATTGAATAGCGAAAACTAATAAGCAATCTATAAACACAATCGACATGCATAATGCGGAAAAGGTGAAAAGCTCAATAAACAATCTGTAGGTGAAGAAAGGAAAGGTTTGAAACGACACAGAAAGTTAATTATTGAAAGAAGTTACCCATTGTAATTGTGTGAATGTGTCATGATGGATTTTGAAACAGGTTGATAGGAAGGAGTGTAGTTTAAAATTCACATTAAGCAATCCATTGATGGATCTTGAAACATCATAACTTATCTTAGTACTATTCTAGAAATTTGTAAAATAGTAGGGAGCAATACAACCAAATAATTAATAATTGAAATCTACCAATAATCCTAAAATAATATGGTACGTTGGTACTCCGTATCAAAAACCAATATACATGGAGATAAATAGCAAGATATTGACAGAATCATACCTAGAAAACCATCAATTATCAATCGGTAGAATTACCAATTACATTAGTTTGCCTGGGTATTTGAATTAATGTAAATGATTGCCTCAATTAAAGGAATTAGTTTGCTTGGGTATTCACTGTAATGGAGATAGTTGACTCAATTAAGAGAATTAAAATTGATGTGAAGATAGATTGATCTTCACAATTTGGTGTGAAAAATGATGCTGGTGAGGAGAGGTAAATGGCGGCTATAGAATTCGATGTAGGTGTATTGAATAGTTTTTAGGTTTACATAGTACTATCGTAGTGAGCGGGAAAATAATTGTTGTATGGTTGCCACGTGTACAGAGAAATGGATAGTGGTTTCTGTTATATACTTATATATAGATTATAAAGACTAAACATACCAACTAAGTATCTTGCATCCAGATTCTTGAGTAATATGTCATTGAATGATGCAAACTCAAATTGAGTCTTAGGAATAACGACATCAGTGGCGGGACTAAAAATAGTTTTTGCAGTAAAAACAATTTTATATGGATGCTTGGTTATACGATACTCCCCAGTGTTTTGGCTGACACTGAAATTTGTAATGTAACGAATTTCACCCTCTTTCACCAAAGATTTGTATTTGAAAAATAATCTTTTGGCTATTGTAGCCTGAATTTTGGTACCCTGAGAAGGCATATAAATATTAAAAGTTAGTGATATAACTGATTAGTTTGGTTAGTTTATGCTAAAAAAATATATATGCACATGTAAAACTTAATATTAACTTGTATTTACCTCCGAGTCGATTATTATGAAATCGATATTACTTACTACATTTCCATCTCCCCATGTTTGCTCCCATGAGTAAAATATAACTCCTTTGATACGCCACGATTCTTTGGCTTGTGTTATGTCCTTAATCATATCATGAGTTGTGTTTACGGCCATAGTTTAAAGTTTTGTTTGAGTATATAAGAGAAAGAAGGATAGTGAATGAAGTTTGAATTATTATTATTGTAATTTTCACGTACAATGCATATTGTTTATATACCGGAATTGATGCTGCGTTTGATATGTTGCCTTAACAGAGGGTAGTTGCTTATCACACGTCAAATGAAACGTATGATGGCCCTTGGGTAAGATATTATTTCATTACTTCATTGTATAATTTTGCCAAAATTGGAAGATTTAAGTATCCCTCTGCCTTGCTTTGTGAAGATTTATATCCTACCAATATTACTTACGTAATCTTGCCAAAATTTGAAGATGTTTAAATTGGAAAAGATTTGTAAATAATAGTCGGATTGATATTCGGGTTAATTATACGTCAAATTCTTTTCAATCTTGCCAAAATTGGAAGATTTAAGTATCCCTCTGCCTTGCTTTGTGAAGATTTATATTTTATATCCTACCAATATTACTTACGTAATCTTGGTATAAATTTGAAGATGTTTAAATTGGAAAAGATTTGTAAATAATAGTTGGAAAAGATTCTATTCTATTATTACGGATTGTTTGTGTACTAAAAAGCTTCTATATTCATTCATGTACTATATTTGATATATATTTTGTATTTGGAAAAGATTCATTCACTATGGGATGATTGTTTGTGTTAGATAAGAAAGACTTAGGCGGGAAAATTTTGCACCAGAAATTGACACGTGTCAAGTTTAGTCTTTAGTGGTTCTTTGTTTATACTTTTATATAGATTAGTTAGTCTTATTTGTGACGGGTCGGGTGGAGAGACGGATAATGACACTCACAAAACGAATAGGGGGAACAAGGTGGGCCACCCCCATGTGCTTCGCTATATCCTTTAAATGAACATTTTGTGAGACAAAATGATATCCGTCTTCTCCTTGTGACGGATACCCTCCGTCTACAATGAGAATTTGTGTAATAAAATATATTTCGTATATTTTATGATTATAAATAACGTATAATTTTATTTTTATTATGTATTAAACTAAATCTAAACAAGTAAACGTACAATTCGACATTTATTATAACTAATTCTCATTTTTCAACCAAAATTCATCTTTTAATCGATATTTTATAAAATTTTATTCCTCGTCTAAAGTATAATATGTTTAGCTATGTGTCCAACGAGTGTCGGGTGTCCGAGTGTGTAACATCCCGTATTTTCGTAAAATCTAATTTAAGCGTTTTAAATTATTTTAAGTAATAAAATAATAATTTGGCAATTTATTTCGAAAGACTTTAATTTAATAAGTAAGATCCGTCTTAAGAACCTTAAGTCCTTAAGACGAATTCGAACTTGGCAAACCTTTTAATATCCGACTCAAGTATCCGTGTAAATATCCGTTCCACTTTAATTATTCGGAAAGGACGACTCACTTGTCCTCTTATAAGTAATATGTCGACATAATTCATCTCCTTCAACTTTCATTTACAGTAAACCAAATCTCACAAAAACCTCCTTAAAACCTCTCCTTCTTTTGTGAAGTTCTTCATCATCCGTTCATCAAATCGCAAAAGTAAGTACGTTTTCGGAATCCTCGTTCGATTTCCAAGCCATCTATCACTTTCATTTTTGCAAATCCTTAAACTCGAAAATGGGGTTGTTTTCCCTAAATCTCGTTTTAAGTCCTTAAACTCGTTTGTTTATGTTGTAGGCGAAGGCTTAGACGATCCAGAGGGTGTTAGCAACTTAGTTGAGGAGGATCTTTAGCCGGAATCGCTTAAAGGTGACGATAATGAGAAACTCGGCCTATTTGTGAATATTAGCACTTTTGTTGTTGATCTTGTCATAGTTTCTGATTTATGTTTGAGTTGATGATTTACGGACTTAGTAACACGTTTAGGGTGATATTGTGGTGAAGAATTCATGCTTGAATTGATTGTTACATGCTTCAAAGTATAATTTCAGTTTTTCTCATTTTGCGACGGATACTCTTAAAATTCGTTTGAGGATTGTTATGGGACTTACTTGCTGGTAGATGAGTAGAAATTGATGTTTGATATTGTTGGGTAAACATCTTGTGTAGCAAATTTGAATGTTGTAGGTCGATTAATGGAGTTTGCATAAATTGCGTTTTTGCGAAATTGGGTTACAGGCTCTCTGAGCCGGTCGACCGACCGGCCGCCGGTCGACCGGCTGGGAGAGCATTTGGGTGTTTTTCGTAAAATTTAGGAAAAAGGGTTTTGGCTGCCAGCCGGCCGACCGGCTGCCTGCCGACCGGCTGGTGGTCACTTGAGTTGTGTTTGTTGCGAAGAACTTAGATTAGGAAGGGAGCCCAGCCGGCAGACCGGCCGCCTGCCAGCCGGCTGGGAGTGCATTTGGGAAAGGTTACGAGTTTTGTGATGGCTTGGGAGGGTCTTCCCAGCCGGCCGACCGGCTGCCTGCCGACCGGCTGGGAGGCCTTTGTGTTGTTTCGTTTTGAAAAAAAAAAAAAAGAAGGAAGGCTGAGAGGTCACCAGCCGGCCGACCGGCTGCCTGCCGACCGGCTGGGGACCCCTGTAAGCTATTTTGAAGTTTTCGTAATATAATCGTAACTTTCAAACGGTTAATCGGTTTTACTTGAAACTTGTTTTGTGTACCTTTGACATGTATTTGAGGTCCCCGGAGGATGGGCAACATTAGATTGGGTTCGGGAATAGAGTAAGGATAGAGACCCCCCGGTCGGGCAACCGAAAGGGAAACCGGCTCTCCCTCATCTTAGTTCTCGAGGTCAATTAAGTGTTGATTAGAAGTTAAAGGTAGAACTACGGTTTAGTTCATAGACTTTGATGATATTGTTTTGATGCGTATTAAGTTATGCGTTAAGATGTCGCCTCTGAACTTAATACGTAGGTTGTTTGTCATGTATAGGGGTATGCGTTAAGATGTCGCCTCTGAGCCCTATATGTGTTTGTTTGTCGTGTATGGAGCCATGCGTTGAGTTTTCGCCTCTGAGTTCTATACATGTTTGTTTGTCGTGTCTGGGACATGCGTTGAGTTTTCGCCTCTGAGTCCAGACATGTATGCGTGATCGCGTCGGAACATGCGTTGAGTTTTCGCCTCTGAGTCTGACGAGTAGAGCAACTGCACGACGGGGCAGTCAGGTTGTCATACCTTACCCGGAGTGCAGGTGTTTGGTGCTAGAACATGCGTTGAGTTTTCGCCTCTGAGTCTAGTATCTTGTAATGTAGTAGGGGTCCATGCGTTGAGTTTTCGCCTCTGAGTTCCTTACTTGTGATAGTGAATTGAATGCTAGTCCATGCGTTGAGTTTTCGCCTCTGAGTCTAGTGTTCTGTGATAGACGGTCCATGCGTTGAGTTTTCGCCTCTGAGTCCTTGCTTGATATTGTGAACTTAGTATCTAGGTTATGCGTTAAGATGTCGCCTCTGAACCTTTATACTTGCTGAATTATTTAGTACCTAGGTTATGCGTTGAGATGTCGCCTCTGAACCTTTGTACTTGCTGTTTTATATCTGCTTGCCTTGATGATGGTATAGTGTCAGATATGCATGATGAGTTATGGATGTTTATCTGCTTGCCTTGATGATGGTACAGTGTCAGATATGCATGATGAGTAAATGATGTTTAATTGAGTTATGGTTAAATCATCCAAGGCATTGGGTGACTCTTGTTCGGTTTCATAAATAGTTGGATTGAAAGACCCCCCGACTGGGTAACCAGTAGGGAAACCGGCTCTCCTTCCTATTTGTTTATGAAGTTGGTTGAGAGCCGTGCATGGTAATCGCATGATAGTAAGAGATCAGATGATGAGTTGTTTATGCTTCACATGTTGATATATGTTGGAGTATTCTGTATTGTATTATGTGTTACGTGTTGTCACAAAAGGTGGCTAGGAGAACTCTAGTCACTCCCCACTGATTGTGGCGTACATGTTTACATGTATGTAGGTACATGACAGGTGGTTGGCAGAGGGTTGCATGGAGCTAGCGAGCGATGATCCTATTCGTCGATTGACTCACGCGTTTACGTTAGCTAGACTTAGTTTACAATTCAGTTTGAGTGCCTGTAGGGATGTACCATCCCAGGCTGTTTGTATATGTATTTTACTTTCAGTTACAGTTTTTAATTCACCTCGCATGTTAGTTATGTTAGAAAGTTTTAATTCCGCTGCATTTTTAGTATTTTGTATGTTTTATATTTCCGCTTTCACGAGGGGTTTTACAGAGTGTGGGACACGGTGTCGGACACGGGACAGTTAATTAGGAGGAGTATCTGTGCTACCTAGGTCGTAAACTCGTAAACCATTCGGTATAGTTCGGAATATCGTTTTCGAGTCGGACTCGGTTAGGACCGAGGACTTAAGAATTTGGATTTGGGATATTGTACATCCGTACTCAAGTCGGACTCGGTTAGGAGTTAGGACTTAACACGATCTATTACGTAAAAGTTTATATGGTCATAAAAAAGGTAAAAATCTATGATTTTTGACATTTGTCGGGAAAAATTTTACTCGAATATCTATTTCTACCTTGATAGTTGATACCCATGATTATAAAAGTTTTTCAGAATGCATTTTAGCGGTGGAAAGAAAAGATGTTATCTAATTCGTTTAGCTATTCCACCATTTGTTAAAATTTAACTCATATTCACTCTAATAAAGAAACAAGTACGATGGTTCGAAATGCATTTTAAAATTAAATAACACAAACTATTTGTCTAAGTCGTGCATATTCATACTCCGTATTAGTTATAAAATCAGTTAAAATATTAATTAAATACTCCCTCCTATTCTAAATATTGTTCCCCTTTGAGGGTGACACAAATATTAAGGTAAGGAGTAAAACAAGTGTAAAAAATTGGGTGGGGTTGGGTGATAGGAGAGAGGAATGAATAATTAGGAATTAAATAAGAAATTGTGGGCCACAAAGATTAAAAAAGGAATAAAATATGAGTAAAAGTGTTGGGTGAGGTTTGATAATAGGAGAGAGAAATAAATAAAATAAGAGTAAAAGTTTCCAAAATAAGAAAGGGGAAGAAAAGCTGAATAATCCGTTTTAGGAAATAGGGAAGAATAGTTAGAATAGGAGGGAGTAAAATAAATAACACAAAAACAGAATTTCTAATAAAATGTTATTTGACACGTTTTACCCATAAGACGGACGATTAAACCATCAACTTAATGGAGACTAACCGATAAATAACACAAAAAAAAAGTTTCTAAATTATTTAAAAATATGGTGTCTTTTTTATCTATTTAAATAAAATACTATTTGACACATTTTATTCTCAAGACGGGACGTTTAAAACATTGTCTTAAGTAGGTAGCACCAAAACGGATACAGACACGGACACGAACACGGACACGTTATTTAAATTTAATGAAATATAAATTTTATAGTTATAAATGTTCGATTTTATTTTGTAAAAGTATTTTTAAATAAGTGAAGGTAAAACATGCCCTTGATAATAACTCATTTTATTTTTTCATCCGAACCAATATTCTAATTAATCTCTTTCTCTTTCGATAGCGTATTTCTTGTTTGAAGAACATCATTCATCGCAAATGATAATCAAATACCGTGGACACGGTTCAAATACCAAGGACACGTGTCGGACACATGCCCAAATAAAAGGTAGAAAGTTAGACACGGCTATTTAGATGTCCGACACATTTTAACGTATGTCCGCAGAGTATCGGTGTCGAATACAGTGTTAAACACGATACGGTTCATTACAGGAAGCGTCGTACTACTAAGACTAAACTAAGACCGACCAAAGAAAGAAAACAGAAAAGTTCTCTATCGTGTCTTAACAGTAGACATCATCATAAAACATCATAAACCTTAATGAACAGCTCCCTTTTTTTTTTTACCCAATCCCTCTTCTCATATCTCAAATCTTAATTTAGGGTTTATCCAATCAATCTCAAATCCCAATAATTAAGCTACAAATCCCCATTTTCTTTCCCTTTTATACTTATTATTATACTTTACACAAAAATGGGAAGAATATTTGCAATAGAATTAGAAGGGAGAACTTATAAATGCAAATTCTGTAAAACCCAGCTTGCTCTTTCAGATGATCTTGTTTCTAGGGTAATATTTTTTCACCTAACTTAAATTTACTGTATTTATGATTGTTTTTAGTTGCTGCTTTCTGGGTTTTTACTTATTGCTGTTATTAATTAATCAGTTTATTTTGATTATTTTTGTGCTTGACTTTTTTTGACTAATTTATGCTGAATTTGTAGTTAATTTTGATTAATATTTTTGGGTTTTTTGTTTGAGTTTAATTTACAGTTTTCTCAGGCAAAAGAAGCTAACTTTATAAGATTAAGATGTTCTACACTAATCAATCAGTCAGTTAGATTGTGTTTGGGTGATCAATTGATGATGTTAGTTAGGTTGGGTGCTCAAATCAAATTCTATATAACAATAAAGAAAAAGAATGGGAAAATCGAAATTGTTAGTTTTGTTTAAAACCGTCTATTACTTTAGAGAAATTTGTTGATTGTTGATTACAGCATTTAAAATTACATGCATAATATCACTTTTCTTTGAAAATTGCAACGCATGCCGTTTTCGATACCCTTGCCTATTTCTTTACTTACCCAAATTTTTCCCATTTACCTCTTTGGCTCTTTCCTCTTCCTCTGACATTTTCCCCAAATCTTACCCAAATCGTTAATTTTATTTATCTTAAATTTATGTTTAATTTGTTGTTGTTGGTAGTGTTAATGCAAATGTGATATAGTCCACAATTTTTCGTTTTTCAATTGATTTAGTCGAATATTAGGGTCTCAATTTGGGGAAAATTGAAGAACGCGAATTATTTTCAATTTGGGTAAAATTGAAGAACCCTAATTATTTTTAATTTGGGAAAAATAAATGACGAAGAACATTAATTATTTTAAGATACAATGAAAATCAATTTGTTGTTTTTCAATTGATTGAATCGAATGTTAGGGTTTCAATTTGGGGAAAATTGAAGAACCCTATTTATTTTAAGTTGGGGAAAATTAAAAATCCCTAATTATTTTCAATTTGGGAAAAATTGATGATGAAGAACACTAAAAGGTAGAATTAGATTAGGTGAAATGGTTGAATAAATGAAGAATTAGTGAGAAATAGAGTTGTAAAATCTAATTTGGGATGAACATAAGAGAATAAACAAGATGAAGGTAAGAGTATTTTGGTCATAAAAAATGAACTTAAGTCCCAAAGATTCAAATTGGTATTAATTTTCTGTCGGAGTACATATTTTGACCGTAATATATGATCAAAAGTAATATTATGGGTGTAATTTACAAAAAAAAAAATTAAAAGGCTGTAATTTTCAAAAAGTGGTTTTTAAAAGTTGTAATTAACAATTTTCTCTTTAGTTTATAGAGAATAGTTAATTATTATAGCTACTTAGCTAGCGTCAAATGGAACCATATAACATGGAAAAAAGCCGTCTTAAGCCAAAGACGGTCTCAAATGAGAGAACTTTTTCCGCTTAGCTAAGGAAGAGACGTCATGGAAAATTCTTTTAGGTTGTGTTTGGATAGCAGAAGGGGAGGGGAGGGGAGGGAAGAGGAGGGGAGGGCAATGGGGTGTGAGTGTTTGGAGATATTTTGATTAGGCGTGGAGAACGGAAATTGGATCCCTCCAAATCTCTCTCCCTCCATTTTCCTCCACCCTCATTTGCTATTCAAATAAGGGATTTTAAATCTCCTACTCTCCCTCGCTTTCTTCTCACTCCAAATCCCTCAATCCAAACACACACCCTTAGACTTATTACCGTCCATGCCACAGTTTTGTTTTAATTTAAGCAAGGCATTCAATTGTACGGAGGTGTTTTCCTCAGTTATAGTACAATTCTTATTCTTATTTAAGACAGTTGTAAGCGTGAACCGGATATAAAGCAATCCATATACCAGTTAGTAATGAGCATTAATTCGTATTTGTGGTTTAGTCTGGTTGTGTTATTACTACTTATGACTGTATGAGTAGTTACATACGAGTAGCTTTTTATTGTGTTCTAACTTCTAACTTACCATATTCTAATGTTATCCTCAGGCTTTTCATTCTCGGCGAGGAAAAGCATATCTGTTTAACAATGCGTAAGCTTCTTGCAACTCTGCTATATTATGAAGTTTCCGCTTATTTTGAAAATTTGCTTCTTTCTTGGTTTATGCATTTGGATTTGTTTCATTATAGTTTACATAATTTTATAAAAATAAAACTCTTGCTCCTCAACGCTTCCTGTCTTCTTTTTGAATCAATATCGCATGTTTATATTTTTTTATTAGGAAAGAACCTCTTAGGACGTATCGGTCCTTCGACTTAGAACTTACTACCAATCTCTTATCCTCTAACATGTTGACAAGGATTTAGTGCTTTCATAAGTAGTTTCCCCATATTGGCTCTATGGCTCATTATCTCTTCCAGCATATGTTACTTGACTCCTTTCATGCTTGGCGCGTAGAATGCTTGACACAACATATTGACACCTGATTTTAGGCTGAAAACATGAAATTTTCACACAATTAGCCTCGGAATGGTTCGTTCGTCCGCATCTTCTTATAGCTGCAAACATTAGGTAGTGAAGTAGCTTTCACTTTAGTTACAGGATGTTTGGACGTTTTCTCACTTCGTCACTAATTAATTTCTGACGTTATTCTAGATATGGGGTATTACACAGTCAAAACTCAAAATCCATCTAAATTTATGATGGTTTAGATTATAATGAAGTGCAAAAATCAACGAAGAAAAAAATACATGGGCCGTCACTTAAATTTACGAAAATAATATGAGTAGTTTTTATCATGCTTCAAAACATATGAATCTGATGAAACTATGAAAGTTTAGTTCATAAGGTACTTTAGCTCAACAAAGTGGGAAAAAACTCAAATTTTAGGTCACCAAATCCTATTTTCTTAAATACGGAATATGTGATTGCTGATGAGTTGATCTTGTTTCCTAGTTTGTGTACTTTTTGGAAGTATTTTTTTGTTTTGACTTTTGAATGATAAAAAGCTTAAAACTTGAAAGAATTGTAGAACCGTTACCAAATCTTGGGGCATTGTATTGTGGAATTGTGGTTACACGGATTGTTATAGGCACATGAGATGTTTCACCTTGGATCACCTGAGTATTCGAAATTTCGAACTATAAAGCGCAATACTTACTGAACTTGTAGGGGTTAGGACTTATGTACTTTATGTTCATTGGTTATAAGCATCACTGTAGTCGAATACTTGAGAGAACCTGAATAAATTTCCCACGTATGGGAATGGCTAATAGCGAGAAAGTTCAGCAAATTATAGTTCTATTTAACCGAGTGTTGCTGTAGAAGGTAATAGGATATTTTCTGATCGGCTCTTTGTTCAGAATTCTCCTCGTAAGTGGACAACTCGGGCTTAATGTTCAGAAATGTCCTCATACGCAAAGGATAAGTAGGGCTTATTGATTGACTCGAGGGATTACAATGTAATCTGTGTTTTCTGCAATGGGGGTTGGCAGCTTGGCGCTATGTTACTCAGATTCGTTTAGAAGTACCCGACATGGGTACGTGTCCAAGTGTTGGACTCGACTATTTATTGAAAAATATGCACATTTTGGTCTAAAATGAGGTGTCCGAGTGTCGAGTGTCCAGTGTCGGACATGGGTCCGCGAGGAAATTAGAAGAGTCGGTGGTTACTCTTACATGATCATCCAGAAAACCATGTACACTTCTTCTCATGCTAAGCGTGTTAACTGTTAATGCATCTGACTTCTTGATAATGGATTACTGTGATTCTTCAAATGTTCGTTTATATGCATTCGAAACTGAGTCATGTAACCTTCATACCGCAGGATAAACACCGTCTTAGGTGCCACAGAAGAAAGACAGATGCTTTCTGGTCTGCATACTGTTGCTGATATATTTTGTTGCTGCTGTGGCCAGATTGTTGGTTGGAAATATGTACTCTTCTCTCTCCTTTCTTTTCGGATCCAACATCTCCTCCCCCGTGCTTGAGCTTTGATTGTTTTAGTGACCGTCAATTATAATACTCCCTGCGTTTACTTTTGTTGGCACCATGTTTTTCGGGTTTGTTCCAAAATATTTGCGTCTTGCCCAAAACGAGGAAGTTATACTATTTGATCTTTCTATTGTTACAGTCCGTTAGAAAAAAATATGCTACAGGCAGTCGCAACTGTCAAACTTGATTAGGTGTCTGACTGTCAAACAAGGTAATATTCGAGTGTCGTGTCGTACCGTATCAAACTTGTAAGAGTGTCGTAACTCATAAATAACCCGTGTTCATGAATAAATCATTATCTAATTTGAAACGGGTAGGAAGTGTTTCTTGAATTACTTGTTAAGGAGACTATGCTTCTACATTTAGTGTAACACACGGCTTTTCTATGAAACATTTTCATGTTTCCGTCCTTGAAGATTCCCCCTACGATTGGTTAGGTGGTTCGGGTACCCCAGTGTCTTGGAGGCTCCCGCCTATGATAAGGCAATCGGCCCTCGATGCTTGTCCATGTGATAGAGTGAGTGAGGGGGTGATCAAACACGCAGCCTTAGCCCTGTGTTAACTATTAAGACCAATGATGTGTTGTTTCCGGATGACCCATAATGAAACTCGTGTAGTAAATACATTGTGAGTCGGAGATGTCTTTCTATTTTAGCCTCAAAAACATAAAAAGAAAAGACATCCAAAATCAGGGTCCGCTATTTCACGATGAAGAAGCATAGAGATATTAGCGAGTCATTTTGCGTAGTGAATCGTTTACCCCCCACCAAAATGGAAATAGGGTATGCCATATATATATATATAGGGTTAAGATCCGGTGCGAACCCATAATCCCATAGTAAAACAAAAAATAAAAATAAAAAATCAAATTTTTTTTTAACGTTGGTTCTTACGAACCGTAAGAAAGTTCGCACGGGATCTTGATTGGGTTAGTTGAGATTTGAGATACGGAAAGTTCAGAAGCATGGTTACGCGCTTCAGTTTTTCATTCTCCAATGACCAATACCGGTACTGAGTAACTTCTCTGTGATTATTGCTAGGAAGCAGCTCACGACAAAAGCCAAAAATACAAAGAAGGCAAATTTGTTCTCGAAAGGTTTTTTCTTCGTTTCTTTCTTGCTTTACATCTCCGTCTCTATTAAACCGTTACTTTCTCAAAGCACTGACGTCTTTATTACTCGTTTACCTTGAATGAATTTAAACAGAAGCAGGATCATCGATGGATTAGACACCGAGTTCTACATAGACGCTCGTCCAATGAGCGATTCCGAAGATGTTTAGATATGTTTACAACCGTGAATCTCATGCTTCCGTTGTTTTCCGAGTTCAGGATTGTAGTAACTAGTACCCATGCATTTCGTACATGTATATATGAGCGCGACTTATTTGAGGATGCATTTTACGCATGTTCCATGCTCTGTACTTCTTCATTGTAGTTGCATTATCGTGTTGTGTTCCGGATGTAAGTTGCAAACAGTCCAGCCTCAAGACGGAATAGAAGAGACGGGTTTTAGTTTATAACGATGACAATAAGATTGTGCGGTTGTATGCCTTGTAACGTTCAAATAAAGCTCATATCGTTGTTTGTCGTATGAGCTATATATTTCTGTATAAGCTTTCAGAGTACGATTATGTATCTCGAGTCTATTTTGCGTTCAACTATTTCGTTGTTGTGATGCACTCCGATTATTCACGTTATGAACGTATAGCATAAAATGTGAGATGATCGAGGATGATAGCAACACCCGTTTATATTTAACGTCAAATTTTTGAATGAGACGGTTTCGTATCGATAATTATAAAAAGCATTTGAATGAAAGTTTCATCCAAACATTCATTTGTTTGTAAGAACATTGTTTCGTTAACTTCTGCTTATAAGACGGTTTTAAAAAAAATAATTTTACGACCGTCCAATCAGGATGGCCGACCTGTATTGGCTGTATATGATTGCTTTCGCTGTCAAGTAAAAGGTGACTGGTGAGTGAAAGTCATGTATTTGTGAAACACAAATCTTTATTTGTGACAGATATATCCGTCGTAAATTTGTGATGGGTTAAATATTACTCACCTAGGTAAAAAAATACGGTATTTGAGATTTTTTAATGTTTTATCTTATATACACATATGGGAGAACTTGATCTGTTACAAATTTGCGCGAATATCCGTTACAAAGGAGACTTGGTAAAACGCGGCGTTGATTAGTAGCACACCACTCTTCACGTGAATACCTCACACTTGTCATCTTCTTCTTGTATCAATCTAAATGTCAATTTAATTTAGCGGAAACATTATTACTGGTTGGTGGGATTAGAGGTGAAGATTGGGTCACTCGAATCAGGATATATCGAGTTTGGGTTATGTTGGGTTAGTGACAGGTGCGGGTTGATTCAATTCATATCAAATTATTTTTGGGCCGGGTTATCAACGGGTGGCAGATCGATAGGCTTATTAGTAGTTCACTATCGGATTAGGTTATCAACATATATTGAATCCTATATAATTTTAATTTTATATGGTACTTTTATGTTTGAATAACGTGTATGTGTTTTAATTTAGTTTTAAGTGAAAATAATTAAGATAAATGTCAATTTGGTATTATTTAAACCATTATTAAGCTAGTTCATTATTGGGTCAGAGAAAATATCATGCCACGAGTCGTGCTCAGGGTGAAAAAAATAGGACTGTTATCGGTTGTCAGGTCGGTTCGGTTTCATTTCACCTAGTTTTTGGGTTGTATCAATTCGGTTTTCGGTTGATTGAGTTGAGTTCCTAAGGCCGGGGCAACTTTTACCAGCTTTAGCTAAATATTGAGTTGGTAAACTTGACTCAACCCGAGTATCCTGAGCAAATCTAATCAAACAGAATCCGAGAATATTGTAAACCGTAATTAACCCAACCTCAATATATGATTCAACCCAAAAATAACTTGTTTGATCTGACCGACCTAATTGCCAACTCTTGTCAAATGGACGCGTTGATTTTAAAAAATTAGAGAAATAGTTTTAAAAAAAAAAAGAAAAAGATAAATGATTAGTGGAGGGGAGGGTGTGAATGACGGCGGGCATTATATGCGTTGTTCGTTGTCCATTCAGTATTCACACGTGTTCCCTTAGTCTGTCTCCTTCACTAAGTCTTACTTTAGATAAGTATTATCCGTTTTAAACTTAAAACGTATTAAATATTGGGATAATAAAAACGAAATAAATGTTATTTTAGGTGATAATAGACAAATAGAGTGATTTGATATATATTTGGCCCATCTTATATTTATAACGGATAATGACGGTTTAACGGTGTGTCTCCTTAACCATCAACTACTTTATTTCATTACTTTCTATTGTTAATGCCTTTAATTTCCTTTGCTAAATGTAGCCACTCAACGTAGCCGCGACAATATGTCTCTCTCGTGACGGGTATATCCGTCACAAGTTTGTGACGGATCAAGTATATTCACTTTATTAGATAAGATAAAAATAAAAGTGCATAGAGAATCACAAATAAATTGTCTTATCTCCCCAAATGAATTTTATTTGAGACGTCACAAGCTTGCGACGGATATTTCCGTCACAAAGATATCAGGGGGATTACACTATTGAAAAATTTCGAAATTTCTCGTCTCCTAATATTTAATCCCGACTCTGTCATTGCCTGCCCGGCTCCCACCATTATTACGAGTGTAATCTCTTCAAAAAAATATTTTCATTGCATTTTTTTTCTTTTCTGCTTATTTATTTTCTTACCGTCCATAACAAAACTTGATCATATTTCCAACATGTTAAATATTATCTTTAATATTCAATACGTGAATAGTATTTAACCTGTTTTAAAATTTAAAACAAATACTCCATCCGAGATACTAATCATCTAACCTAACCAAGAGAATACTTTGAAAGAGTCTTGGAGGAACATGTGATATTAGTGAAGACTATAGTGATTAGTGGAATGAAACTCTTGACACGTTTACACAACGAATCAAGTCTTCTCCTCGTGATAATATCAACACAAATTCTCAAATTTTTATTTTAAACCGTCGTTAACCGTCTAAGGCGTAAGACGGATTAAATATATATCAAATCATCTCACCTATCACCTAAAAAATGGTATTTTATTGTCTTTATTACCCTACTTATTAATATTTGACATGTTTTAAAGTTAAGACGGATAATACTCTTATTAAGCGACTAAGCGAGACTTATTGTAATATCAATTATTCCTAGTCATACTTTTTTTTTTTTGCAAACTAGAGTAAAATTTGTCCTTTTCTAACATGAGCAATCGCATTCGGTGATCTAGGACAGTAACTAACTGAAACACAATGTAAATTACAAATTACAAATTACACTCAAGTCATACAAATACAAATTACACTCAAGTCATGGGCTCGACTTGAGTGTTTTGAACATGTCCATGACATTGGGTTGCAGATTAAAATTGAGGTATCGTGAATCGTGAATACACAACGATAACTTATGAATTTGAATTTTCTCTTTTTCTTTAATTACATAAATTTTAAGTTTTAAACAACGGAAATATAAGAAAATAAGACAAAAACAATCGTTATTTTTAAATTGTTTTTTGAAAAAAAGAAAAATAGGATGTAATTAACTTACTAGATAAATAAAATCACGCGTCACAAGTAAATGAAAGCCAAAATAGATCGTTTCTTTACAAGTACTCCGTAAGTCCTTATAAGTTATATCTATCAATGCTAACCTCAAACCTACCTTCGATTCCAAACCCGATCCAACTAAATCGATGAAACTCAAAATAAACGATCGATTTCGCTAAATCGAAAAGATATTTTCTTGTTGTAAATCTTGTAATCACCTAGTTTACTCTAGTGCCTCAATAACGACCTACGGAGTAATAAGTAACAACAACAAAATCATAATCGTAAATTTCGTGAGATATCGTCATCCACTAAATTAGTGAAAGACAAAACACGAAAAATAAAAATTAAGTATCTTCCTTCTTTCATTACAGGTCTCTCAATAACACTATTAAGAAAACGTCTCTCTAAACATTTTTTTTGCAAAACCCTAAAGTAGACTAATGTGTCTATATCTAAAAAGTCCCTACTATTTTCCGATACATGATCTAATATAGTCCGATTTCAAATTCGATAGGATCATTAAGACGGTAAAACTTTCAGATCAAATTATCAAACAACACCCTGAGGTGGGCCCAATCTAAGATCAAGATCAAGATCAACGGTCAATCTTCCTTTACCTCTAACCCGATCAACGGCTGAGATTTCATCACGATTAAACACCTCCCTAATTTCTCTCACTCTCCTATCCAACGCGCCACAAACCACATGTCCCCCAACCCCCAACAAAACCGTCCCACGCGCCACCGCATAACACTCACCCCCACGCGCGGCACCATTCCCAAGACTAAGCTGAACCAAAGGCAACCCATCATCACACGCGCCAAACGAATCACCACCACTACTACTATCTTGACTAACCGGCTTTTCTTCTCCCGGGTACGCGAAATTAGTCTTAGCCTTACATCCACGAAACTCACGCGCCGCTTTATCGTACGCAAAAGCCGCTTCTTCAGCCGTATCAAATGTTCCTAACCAAACCCGGGATTTTTTAACCGGGTCACGTATTTCCGCTGCGTATCGGCCCCACGGACGTTTCCGGACTCCCCTAAAGCGGATCTCCGTAAATTCCATTACGGAGACCGCTTTAGTATTATTATTAGTAGTTGGGTTTGGAGACATATTTTTTTGAGAGTAATGAAATGTGGGAAGAAAAGGAGGCAAAAGTGAGGCGTATAAATAGGAGGGGAAGAAGAAAAGAAAAGAGAAGAGAAAGCGGTTGGTTGGTTGAGTTGGAGTATTTACATGACGAGACGCTGTTTTGTTGGATTTTAATGCGGAGAGATGGGATTTTTTTTTGCCTTTTATATTGAGGTTATTTAGGTTTTAGACGGTCGGTTTTCGTCTGGAGTTTTAAACGGGAATTTATAGATTATTTTGTGGTTAAGTGTAATTGGAATAGTGTTGTTAGTGGTATAGTTTTTTTAATGACGAGGAGTTTTAATCTTAACCATCACGTACGATGTAAGTTCAATCCACAAAGTTATCCCTTATTGAAAGACATGTGGCTAACTCTCATCATCTAGGGATATTCGAACTCGGGATCTCGCAGTTCCTCCTTTGGATGTTTGAAAAAAGCCGCATATCTATTAGACTAACAACACTTGGTTGCTTGCTTGTTAGTTGTTATAGCTTATTTTTTTTATTAGTAAAATTACATTTAACCGTAAAATAATTACAAAATCACGTCTTAATCCACATAAAACTCAACCAATTGTATGAATTATATCATGTCCAAATTTTATGGAATGAGTATAAAGTGATTTAATTACAATAGAATAGTACTAGTATTTTTTTTTGTTCTTATACTCCATTATATATAGATTAAGGATTCGTGATGATTATTATTTAAAAATATTCAAAAAGTTGTATTATTATATATGAATACATGACGACTTTTTTTGAAAAAATAACTCCGTGTTCTAGTTATTTGTTTGGAAGGGATGAAATAATTTAGAGTTACTATTAATTCAAACGACGGTTAAATTAATAGAAAAATTATTTTATACCGTAAAATAATCTTATATTTGTAATGTTTCAATTTTGGGTTGAAATTTGATAAATTTGGAAAGGAGTCTTGCGATATAGTACCACATATATCTCAATTTTTACAATAAGAATCCAACAATTTTATTTTTGAGACACATAAATCCAATCTATGTAATTTTATTCCTTAATAATCTATATATAATGGAGTATAAGATAAAATTATCCCAAGTAAATTAATTGAATTGGTAAATGAAAATAAAGACCTAAAAAGGTAATTGATTGTTTAAAAATATCTGGCAAAAGAAATGAGAAATGTAGCTGATTTTTGAAAGAATATTATAATTTTTTTCTAATATTATAGATTTAAGGGATACAAATAAAAGATAAAATGAGTTTCTTGAGCGAAAAAAGGGGTACTTGAAATTTTGTTTAAAAAAATTAATTTGATCGGAAAAAATACCTTAAATGTTTTCTCGAATATACGCAAAATGTTGTGATTTTTTTTGTTTTTAAGAAGTTGTCAATTATAATTATTGTTAACTTTATTCTAAAACAACCGACTAACTAAATAAGCAAATCGAACAAATTCATTTAATGATGACGAAAATAACTATATAACCAAAAATCATTATTTCTTCCATTCCCGAACTTCTGGCTTTCACTTATCTTATTCGCCTACTTCATTTTTTCGGATCCCAACAATCGATTACCTAATTAATACACGTGGACCACAAATTCTATAATAAGACGGTTTTACACAATGAGACCATCTGTTTTTTATAATAAATTTCTCATTTAATATAAATAAATGAACCCGTTGTACGCGTGAGACGGTCTTCTCCAATCAAGCCAACTAAATAGAATAACTTGTAAATATTTTCTTCCACAATTCTTCGAGATCAAATTACACTTGGACATCACATAAAATCTTATAAATCACAACGAAAAGTAGATATAAACAGTAATAAATTAAACAAAGTATTTACTAAACAATAAATACTAACTCGGCCATGAAATCCATCTTTGATCTACATCTACCCATCTAAAATACAATAAACGTTAAAATAAACAAAGAGTATTGCTTGTTACGAATGCTTATACGAATGCTTATACGAATGCTAAATAAGCAGAAGACGGATAATAATCCTCTCACAATCAGGCAAGTAAGACAAGTGGAAAAAAATGAATCATTTCATCATTTTATAGGTCGTGTCACTTGAGAGGAACGCAATCCGTTTTCAGCTTGTGACAGATAGCGCCGACTTTATTAATAATTTTTTTTTTTAAGAGCCGAAAAGAAGGAAGTTTTTATAAAAATGATGACTTGGGAGGTGAAGTATGTTGGACTGTTAAGAGTAGTAGTAGAAGTGGGACCCAGTCAAGGAGGAGTTTGACCAGAAAAAGACAAAGCCGGTGGTAACTTAAAGTCCTGCCGCAAGCGTGGTGACATGAATTATTGTCCGCCTCCTTTCTCGCTTTTCTCCTTTCTTCTCTTTCTCACCTTTTTTGGTTTTCCATTATTCTTTCAACTAAGGCTGTGTTTGGCAAGGCAAATCAGGTACCTGATTTGTCTGAAATGACTTTTTTGTCAAAATAATCAGGTACCTTATTTCTTTTTGGGTGTTTGGCAAGAACCTGATTTGAGGAAAAAAGGTACCTGAAATAAAAAGCTACTCTAGGTAGCATTTGAGAAATCAGGTACCTGTTTTATTTTCATCTACCTATTCTACCCTTAATTGTATAGGATCGCTACTTTAATTTGGGGTGAAGCTTAATTAATATTTTTTTTTTATGATTTTAATAAAGAATTATTTTTGTATCGCTAAAATATATTTTCAAGGGTGTATTGTTTGAATTTTTTTTACCTAATCGTTATATGTTAATTATTTTCTCATTCGCCTTGACCTCAGCCTATTAAAAACGTAACGCCGTCAAAGACAATAACACAAGAATAATAGTAAAAACATAAAAGATATCAATAATAAGCCATGTCCTTTTCCGTCATTTTGTTAAATATAAGCTACCTTTTCAGCTAGTATCCAAACAATTTTAACAAAAATCAGCTACCTTTTCAGGTCTTAATTTTCAGCTACCTTTTCAGGTAACTTTTCAGGTTTCAGGTACCTTTTCAGCTTTCAGCTACCTTTTCAGGTTTCAGCTACCTTTTCAGCTAGTTTTGCCAAACAGAGCCTAACCATCTTATCATCAATAGTAATGTAATTAAAAAATGGGAAATTCTTAATTTAGACGGCCTGATTTTTCGTCTGAAATATGAAGTAAGAATTTTTGAAAAAGATATATTTTACCAGTTCGTCTCGAACAATTATTATCCTTTGATTTTGACATAATAACCGAGAAAAAAAACGGAGGAACTCAATGTTAAATGAGAAGTGGATTAAATTGAGTGTAATAATCTGCATATCTAAGGTAAAATTATTGTTAGTCTCGCAGCGACGTATCTAGGATTTAGATGACGGGGGTGCGGAAGTTTATTAACTAGAATACGTCAAATTACGAAATATTAACTAGATTACGTGAACCCTGAAAGTCAGAGAAGGTGACACCACAGTTTACCACTCAACCAATATAAAAACAGGTTAATTAGGAGAACTAAATTTTTTATAAAACAGGTTAATTAGGAGAACTAAAATTTTTATATTTCTAAATTTTAGGAGGTGCAGGTGCATCCACCGCATCCCTATAACGACGCCACTGTAGACTCAAGACAAGACTTTAACAAATTTTAAGACAAAACTCACACAAAACTGCCAATAATCTACCAAAATTTTAACAAAGTCAGTGGTTGGCGTGTGTCATTTCTTTTTATAAAAAAAAAGGTAATGTAAAAAAAAAAAAAAAGTAAAGTCTGAGGTGAGACTGACGGATAATGTATAAAGAGTGAGGTGGATCTGAGATGAATCTGAACAATAAAGAAATAATAAAAGTTAGTAAAAAAGTAAAAAACTGATGTGACGCAGTCAAGATTTGAAAAGTTTTAGGAATAATCTTATTTAGGTAAAAAAATGACCGAGATCGAGACCGAGTAGGTTGAGTAACGTGTGAAGTGCATGAAGTGAGTCGAAACTTGTGAGAATAGAGATAGGAAGATAGTGAAGACGCCTCTTACTATTAGAAGGAGATTGACTATACCTTAAGAGTTCAAACCTTACCTTTATCTTTGGGTCGCCTTTCCTAAATTGCGGCATCTTCAACCTTATACGGAATTTGCCACCTACCTTGAAGTATTATTCATTCACCTCCATTTTATAATACTTTTTCCGACTAATTCACTTTTTCTTTAAGAGAGATATTTTGTTCTAACAATTGGTCCTGGTCTTCGTATGATAGATCGTTTTGATCAACAATAATAAGACGGAATTTTAAGTTTATTTAAAAGATAAATATGTGAGAACAAAAGTTAACTTAAGTGGTAAGAGCTCTCCTACTTCAACTTTTGATTCTCACCTGCAACATAGTGCGCTCATTAAAAAAAACAGACAAATATGTTGATTTTTGGAAAACAACTATGACCCTGTTCTTTTTGGCTGAAACGACCTGAATTGAATTAATTAGAGTAGAGCTTAATTGAACTAAATCGAGTGGAAATGAGCTAAAGTGAATTTAGTTGATTTAAAAGCTAATTTTGTGAAAAAATTAATTGAACATAATTAATTGAACGTAAATAAAACTTTACAGAATACAACCAAGCAAAATTGAAAGGAACTGAAATTAAGTCAGAAAAACAGGGCCTATAAGTTGAAACATTATGATAATATTTGAGTATAAAATGATCACAATATCCCTTTTTTGGAAAGATGGAAAATAATCCATCATAGTGAAATCTGAGATAAAAGACAATAACAAACTTTTTTTTCAAGTTTTGAGTTGGATACACCCACAAGAATAAAAGAAAGTGGCAAATATTAAAGAGAATCAGTTAACCATAGTTCGAAACTAGTTAATCTCAGATCCTCAGGGGCGCCAGTGAATAAAAGAACAAAAGGAAAATGCTGAGAGAATAGGTAAGGCATCGTAAGTGGTATGAATCAATCGTGACGATGGCTCCCCATCAAGGGTTCCAAAATGTCGATCAAGTCTGTTTGAGTGGTCGACTGTATTAGAATAGGGATGACGGGGCTTAGTCGGCTGGACATGAAAACCATTCTGGCTGGGAACTTCAATTTATACATCGGATGAAATTTCATTGGAACCTATGTTACTCCGACACTTCGCTTACCTGCCATGTCGTGTGTCGGACACGACAAGACACGGAAATTTAGACCACGAAATAGGAAAATGTCCGCGTGTCATTGCCATCACTCTTGGGTTAACTAATTAAACAATCTCCGAATGCAGCTTGGTCAAAGTAACAGACCAAGGCCTAAACCGACTATTTGTTGAGCGTCCGGGCCCTGAAATTGGAATGAAGTCCAACAGGCAACAACCATGTAAACCAAGAGATTTCACTACAAATGTAATAAAATTCCGCGAGAGCGCAAGATCAAAATCGATTCAACAAAGTACGGTAAGTTAGCTTTGAAATGCCATTCACTCATCTTAAAAGCATCTGATTGTAACATACATGGGACATGACGAACAGGGACGTTAGAACCTTTGGTCGGTCTTGATAGCAGGTCTTGCTTCGACATGTTTTTGTGTTAGATATGGACCCCTTTTAATTGCTTCCTGCAACTGAGCCAACATTATATAAGACTAAAGTTAGTAGTTTCAATTGTATCGCAGAAAGCTAAACTTTGCAAAGACTTAAGGCCCTGTTCTTTTCGGCTAAAACGAGCTGAATTGAATAAATTGGACTGGAGCTTAATTGAACTAAATTGAGTGGAACTAAAGTGGAGTGAATTTAGTTGAATTAAAAGTTACTTTTGTGAAGAGATTAATTGAAAATAATTGATTGAACGTAAATAAAACTTAACGAAATACAACCAAACAAAATTGAAAGGAGCTGAAATTAAGCCAGAAAGAACAGGGCAAACTCGTAATATTATCACGCAGCATTAATATTATTATCACACTCGTAGTATCTGACGATTCCTGCAAACTGGAGGCGAGGAGAGGGAAAGGGGAGGTTTGATGTACCGCATGTACGTGTATGCAGACTGTTAATAGCAAAGAAAGTATTTTTATGAACCGTGTTACCATTCTGTATCACCATGAGACTATTGGGATTTGGGATATGAAGAAGTTAACTCGGAAGATAATTGAGATTTTAATTTTTTGTTATATGATTTCAAAAAGTTTAAAATGAAGTTCTATAATTTCTTTTTTCGTTCAATATCTAGGCAATTACAAGGAGAGGATGAAAGGAAAAAAAGGGATGTTGGTCATATTTCTCATTTTATAAGAGCGACTTGGTCGTCTGCATTCAATGGTCTCATACAAGACCAACCGTTGGAAAAGTCCTTTCTCGGAGATTGTCAAAGGAACTAAGATGCGTATAGCAATTTCAATAGCAACGAGTAAAAACAAAAACAGAATGAAAACACGTATTCCCAAGCAGGTATTTGAGATATGCCATACCTTGGCCAATATCCCAACAAAAACAGAATCATTCTTAAGGTTGCTCGACAACAGCGCCTTGTTAATTGACAGACAGCACTCATGTCGGGCTTCCATGCCTGACAAATGAAACAAGCTAATTCTCATTCTAGATTCATAGCATAAGATGTAGAGTGAAATATGAGTTGCAAAGGTTAGTCTAAAGTCACCATATAGAACCACAAGTTGATAACCGAACCATTTTATACAGAACGAGGAGATTGAGAGCGTTGAAGGTAAAGTCGTGAGATGCAATCATGTCCTACTCCCTACTAATAATTTTTATATTCCATACTAATATATCGCCAGTCAATAGTTTATGTTTATGTTTTTGATATGTTGGGTGAGGTGGAGAGTGGTTTTGGACTTCCTACCCCCACTTGCATTAGCTTATAGATTAAAAGCAAACATTAATTATTAGCAGGGAGTCAGGGACAGAGGAAATACGCACCTATTTTCGTGCTTTCAATATAAGCATCTGTTACAATATTTATTATATCTGGTCTTGAGCAGACTTCCGATAAACACCACGCTCGAGTCACCAAACCAGATATCAATCTGTAACCCTAAAAAGAACAGACACGGAAATAAAATTCAGAAAGAATGAGTACAGGCTACAAAACAAAAGAAAACAGTACAACTGTTCGAGATATAAGTTAATCCTGAAAACCATATGGACGAGGAACTTATCAATATTCAGCCGTATATCGTAAATACAAACTAAAACGAAGTTCAGATTGAAGACGGATATATCTGTCACAAGGTGAAGACGGGTCAAATAATACTCAAGTTGGTAGATAAGAGTCGTAAAACAATAGCAAATTGCCTAGGGAATAACATTATGCTTTTGTCTTATCTAACAACTTGGGTATTATTTGATCCGTCTTCAACTTGTGACGGATATGTCCGTCTTCAACTTGTGACGGATATGTCCGTCTTCAATGAGAATTTGTGAATGAAGTTATTCTAAATACTTACTGCCACACGAATTTCTGACTCCTGCTGCAGAACTGACAGAAACAAACCCTGCCAGGACAAGAAAATCTCGTGTTAGCCTGTTAGAACGACTTTTCATTCCTTTTTGTTAAATCCGTTAAAGGCTTACTGTTTTGTTTCATAACAGAACTTAATGCCAGAACAAAATGGGAAGTAAAAGCATTGAAACCACTCACTGATGGTGTCAATTTCGATGTCATTGACGCAACGTCATAAAACAACCGTTTGAAATTTTCTTCAGCATCCCTTCCCAGTAATATGTTGTTTTCAGATCTGTTCACTCCAGCTATGTTGCCAAGAGAATGCAGCGCAGCCTATGTAGAGCATTTAAAGAACTATTATTATATTCATTTCCCAAGTAACTTGTCCAATTTCTGCATGTCAAATTGAGAGCAAGTATCCGAGAGCCAACTTGTTTTACGCACTAACAGCTACTTGGATTGCATTTAATCAACTAACTGATATCATGATTCCAGCCAACATTATTTGTCATTTTACACCATTGCAAACCTTTAACTTAGGGTGGACATCTCGGGATTGAGAAAGGATATCTCTAAACACCGAGTAGAAATATCCACTTCATTGTTTATTGGGTTGGATCAAGCATATACTTCATGTCTAACATGACTATCCCCTATATTACACATCTACACTCTACGCCCCTTCAGAGGATGAAAATTTAGATTCCAGATCCCAACAAGATTTCAAGTCTCCACTAACACGTAATAAAATAATTGACTAAAAAAAGTACTAGAGACAACAGAACAGGCAATGTTATCTTAGCTTTTTGGAAACAAACCGAATGCTCAGAGAGAAAAACAACACTTTTCAGGCTAGGGACTACTTACCAGTTGCTTACCACGTCTTTGCCTGTCAAAACCTGTGCTGGTTACAAACTCGACTACTTCTAGTGACCTCAAGAGTAGCAACTCTGCTCCATGCGCCGCTGAAAGTAATAAATAGTCGAAATCACAACTGAAGGTACCCGATATTGTAAGCTTATAGACAGAAACATAAAAATCAAACATCTTATAGACAGTACAAAGTACAAAATTAAATTATCTATGCTACTCAAACTTGGCTACCAATATCAGACAAGCACATGCGTTTCTAAGTGTCCAACTCTTCCATTTAAGGAAGATTGTTAACTGTCATCTCCACAGGACTATTCGACTCCAACCCGTACACCTAAGAGGCTAACAATTCACTAAGTATCTTGATCACGATGTCAGCCAACCCAAAAACATGAGTCTAAGTAAGTTTAAGTACAAGTTAATTTATCCACACAAAATCAATCTTTGGATATCTTCAATTTTCTCATCTTCAACCATAACACCACACAAGAAGGCAAACACTTGTACTTATTCTATCAGAACAGGTTGACTCAAATGCTTATTCTATAAGACAAAATCATATCATTATACGAGCAGTGGCGCAATAAATGTCTTCTCCAGAGTTGCTAAATCACAAGTAAATCCATAGAAAGCACACAAAAATAGTCAGGTAACTTACATGACCCTATTTGACCAATAGCCTCAAGTGATGATTCACACTCATTGTCATTCACTGATTCAGTTGACATAAGCCTTGTTTTGATTGCTGCAATTATTGAAAGAACACCTGACATTACACAAAGAATCAGTCTCATGTAATCTCCTCGCTTTAATGTAGAATAACAATAGATATTTTACGCTAAGATAGACATCATTATTTCAGAAAAGTGGTCTGAGCGAATACCGAATGCAAGCTGAGCTAATGTATGTATGGCATGTCTTTATTTAGATGAGCATGAACACCCACCCAACACATAAAAGGAGCTCTTGAGGTCAAAGATATGGTTCAGAAAAAAAAGTGGGTATCACATGGGGAATGATGTACAACTAGAAAAGGATGCAAAATTAAACATGTCAACAAAATAGGTAAGAAAAATGGATGTCTAAACTCCTTGATGAAATATTTACTAGAGTACCCACCGACCACATCAAACTTTCAAGAAAGTGAACAACAGAAATAGACACCTGATAATTGAACAAAGACCTTCAGATTAAATTCTGAACAAAATACTATCAACAGAGTTCCTTTACTCGACAGATTGGCCGATACTAGCACCATGATTTCTTGTCGAAACAAGTCTCGGGAGTACAATAGAAAAATATATCAGAAACTGCTGGGTTCAAACCTGTTTCCTCAACAAACGTAAAAACGTTTTCCTTGGAGAGTATTCTGCCACTTATCATTATTGATCTTGATCTTAAAGTTGAATCCACTGAATTGTTACTGAAACAAAGAAAAACAGCAGCAAGATTCCATTACTACGCTCTAGAAGACCTTTTTCGCAGTTTGCTTGCATTAAAATACCGCCGGGGGGGGGGGGGGGGGGGACAAAATTCCTGAGATATACCTTATTATAGAGCTAAGTAATTGAAGAAGACTTGTCTTAGGCAGGAACTCAGAAGCGTGTTCAATTTCAGTCAGCTGTAACAGTGGAATAACAACAGACGTAGATTTCATACGAGTATAAGATGAAGTAGTGCAAACATTCCGACGGCATAAGCTAAAAACAGTACCTATGGAACTTATTAGCCCAAACAGTAAACATGAGATAATAAGTATGGACCCGCAGCAACGTACTTCTACACTGGATGCTCTGTATTACAGTATACAGATACTATATAGTGAGAACCTCCTATGTTACTCAGACTCTTGAATATTACCTCGCGACTCGCGCACCCATGTCGGACACTGGACACTTGGGCATGGGTAGGACACTAGGGCACTTCATTTTAGACCAAAAACATGATTATTTTTTCCAAAAAATAGACGAATCCGACCCTTGGACATGTACCATGTAGGATACTTCTAACCGAGTCCAAGCAACATAGAGAACCTCCTTCAGGAGTTCAGGTATCAACATCAGGCCTTTTTCATTTTATCCTTGGATGATTGGATAAGAAAAAGCAAGCCAAAAAATAACCTACGAATGTTTAACATCTGCCACATAAGTCCTATAAATATTATACGTTTCTAATCAAACTTTAAGTAGGAAGGTGAAACACACCTCTTTTGAACATTGGATAGCTGACCTACTTCCTGCAAGAGCTTACTCTGGAGGAGTGCGGGTTTATATACATACAGATCTCGTGATCTATGAGCTAGAAGTAAAATAAGATATTCTACCTTATCAGGAGACAATTCAAGAGAAAAACATTACTATAAACATAGAGCACTAGTGTGCTATGGACACTTACAATGACATCCAATTATGCATTTATAGGGACATTATTTGAAAACCTCTTAACACAAAAGTTGAACATCAAAAGCTAACATTTCCTAAACATAATGGCATGAAAATAGTGTGTAGTATGTTTATAAGCTCCATATTGGTCCATCACGTGATGTGCTGCATATTCATAAACAGAAGTAACAACTTGAAGGTCAGAGAAATGAGATTTTATAATCACCTCATATAAGAGTTCCAAAACACTCAGTGCTGCCAGTATATCATTCGTTTTACTCACTTCTTTCTCAAATAAACCGAGTAAATTTGAGCTATATATCACTGATGCCACTGCGTAGGAAACTGAGAACAGCTTCACTAATAATGATAGAATACGGATACGTCCCTGAAACACCAAGAGGATGAGGACTTCAGCAAAACAGAATGCAATCCTAGAAGAAAGAAACACTTCAATCCAAGATTTTACATCTCGCTACAAACATAAAAGCTCGCGCATAAACAGTGGCTCCTCATTATCTGGTTCAATAAACCAGAAAGTAACTAAAAGAAGACGAAGGAGTAGACAAGCCTCCCTAATGGACAAAAGTGCCTTCAACTTAGTGGCTAAATTTATCTTCTTTCGAGGTTTCCATTTTTACACGAAGGATTATCTCTGACAGAATATGGTACTTTCGTCACATGTGACCTCTTTCAGTTCAAAGCATTTTTAACAAAGAAACAGAAGAAGAATGAAAGAACAAAGTCTTCAAGGCAATTTGATATAGAAAATAAGTCAAGGCTCCGCGGAAATCTATGTATTTAGTAAGGAAAATCTATATCGACTAATAATCGACTATTGACAACCAAAGAAAAAGATATATGCATTAAAAGGCATCTAAGGCCATAGAAACGTAGATAAATGTATGGAACCTTCCATGTCTAGCAGCAGCTAAGGGTCAGTGGGTTAGTTAGAAACAAAAAATAGAGCCCTTGCCCAACATGATTTGAGGTTGGCTACCATGAATCATCATTTGAATCCGTTTAGGCCTGAATCCAGCAATACAGTCAAGGCTATTAAACAAAAGTAAAAGAAAATAAGAAAATAAAGACGAACGAGACACATATATTGTAAAACTAAAGCAAGGTAAATATAAACAGGTTTTTAACTTTGTTATGGTGAGACATGACATCTTCAACAAATACTCTTCCAGGGAAAAGTAGCTACAGCCTATATATTCAGAAAATTACATGTTACAATTTACTTTCCCATCCTCAAATTCTCTGTGTTTCAGTAATCTTTCAGTTCTATTCATAAAATTCCAAACAAACTGAGATTTAAATGTGTGCGGGGAAAGGAATGGATGAGCAGGATATACTATATAGCAATTAATGACTGAGGCCGGCGAGCAAGTTTCAAAGGAACTGTTAATTAGAAAGATTTAGTAGACATACTTGTGTGCACATATGTAAAACAAAGGAAAAACTTCAGGAAAAAAAAAACAGAAGGCCTTTAATTACCATTGAGGAGCATTTGGAAGCCAGATGCCCAAGGTCTGTTGATTCACTGCTTTCAGCTGGAAATATAGTAGCCTACACAGACAATTTCGTAATGGCTATCAATCTCAAAAGATATACAACAAAGTAATTAATATTTGGTGGCAAAGTTCTCACCAATCCTTCAGAAGTGCTTGCGAATTTTTTAATGGCATCAGTAGCAGCAGTTGCAACCTGTTCATCACTGCAAATAACGAACATGTATTTAAAACACTGCGCAAGGCCACAAGACAAAGGCGCAAGCCCATGGAGAAGATGGGCGGATATTACGAACAAATTTGTAATTCAGAGTAATGTTTTGTGCAGTCATATTCTCCTGGAACTTTGAAAAGAACGAACAAGTATAGAAGTTAAAGACGGGCGATCCTAAAGAAAAGGAGAAGGCATAATAAAAGAACTAGGAAAGTACGGAAATTTCTTAGTACGCTCATGTACAAGGCACACCTACGGCACCAAAGAATTTCACTAGTGTCCATGCTCACTTCTAAAACTACAGATCCTTGATTACAGTTTAGAAAACGTATGAGACACACTACCGAAAGAATATTTAGTATCAAAAGTTACATGTTCGTATAACATTAGGCAGCCATGCCATAGGTTGGCTCTTTTATATTTTCTTTTTTCTACACATCTCAACAGGTCAACAACAAAAGAGAGCTTTAAAAGTGAGAAATTCCAAAGACAGCAAAAGTTCCAATACCATAAACTGGTGCCTTACCTGCTAACAAGGCAATAAAGTAGCAGTGGATATATATCGTTTGAGATTATTAACTGAGCAGGGAGAACAGACCCATCACTCAAATTCTCAAAAAGGAAAGATACCTGCAAAAAGTTTATGAAGGAACTGTTTAAAATAGTCTTCTTTGCGTTAGTAGGCAAGCCACCCATCCATGATATGCGAGTTACGAACAAAATTAAGAGAAAGCTCCTTCTGGAAGGATGCGCTGTGAGCATATCATGGATGATGTGGCTTGCCCTAACGCAAAGATCCACCTCAATAAATTTTACCTAATCAAGACATTATTTTACTGCTGAATTGGCTGTCAAGCAAAAAAGTAGGCAACACAAACAGCAGTTGATGCAAGAGATAGGAAGGTTCAGATATACATACAGTCTTACATGCCAAACATTTCACTGCTTCAGAATCTGCTTGTAGACCAGCTTGTAAGAATGGCTGTGGAAAATTGCGACCATATTGGATTAGAAGTCCTTGATTAAGTGCATGCCTCGTTATAAATGAAATGAAAATAAAGTCATAGATAACATAAACAGGTAGCTTGATAGGCGGAAGGAAGACACAGACATTCTTGCAGTTATGGTTTGCAAACTATGAAGCACTAAAGCTTCAGAACTCAACTTCAACTTTTTACTATAAAGAAAGCAGACTTTAGAGAATCAAATTTATCAAATAACTACGCAACGATACTTAGTTACAATGTTGAATGTTTTACTAAAAGCTTTCATGTAAGGTCTTGATTTCTTTGGCCACATGTATGTTCAATAGAAAACTTTTGGGTCTCTGTATTTTCTATATCATTTCCATTGTTATCCATAACATTGATTCTCCTAATGAGAAAACTGACAAGGGCCATCAGAAAAAGATGCACAATTGTCTAACGTAGACTTGTTACTTAATCAAGACCAACTTCGACTATTTCTGGCATCACCAATCAAGGCACCCAAACTTATGAAGTGATAAGACCGTCTAGTTTTCTTTATATAGCACACACAGTAGCAATTTCAAATCAGACGATACCACATACACCAAACAATAGTGAATTTCTAATAGCAAACATACCATGTATTGCGGGATGAGAGATGAACCGTATTTTGTCTTAAAGATTCTTTCTAGACAGGTAACCAGAGCATTTTCCAAATCTGGTACCCCTGCATTGGTTTGCAAAAGGCTACACGGCAACAAAACAGTAATCAGATAGGCATAATCGGCAAGTTACTATTACACCACAAAGTGAATAAAAAATGTCAAAAATCATGCAAGTAGGCTCCTGACTTAGAATTTGAAATTGTAGTGTGTATTCATCACCTATTTTCACTAATTCAATCAATTATTTTGGCAAGCTGCAAATTCGACTATTCCTTTTCGCCTAAAATGTTTTGGATCGGAACAACTCAAATTCTGAACACTCCCAACTTATAGAATAATAACATGAAATAGTCCTAACGTAAAAGTTATTTATTCATAAATATAGAACATTTTTCAGCATCTTATATTCACACCTCGAAGATGAAAAATTGAGTGCAAAGCACTACCAAATGGAAACAAAACCTCAAGTGGAACAATGAACAAACACTAAACATCACCCGAACGTCGAAACACCAAAACACGAACCAAAATACACAGGGGTAATCAAAGTCCAAAAAAACTACTGATATCTTCATAGTGCCATCTCATCATTACCAAAGCTCTTGTATCAAGACTAGCAACTAGCAAGGAGTACGAAATAACTTCAAAGTTCAAACCGGATATTTTTTTTAGACAACTATGAATCGGATATCTACGAACATGTGTATGTGAAACAACAAAATCTCAGAGATGATAGCGGAAACGCTTCTCTACTCTAGCAACACAAGGTATATTTACAACAGAAACAAATATCTCAATGATTCGGCAATCACAAATTCTCATTGAATGCAGACACTATTCGTCACAAGCAAGCTATAGACGGATAGTACCTCTTACAAAATGCAAGTGACACTACCATGGGATGCTCCATTTCCCCACTTGTCCTCCAACTTGCATTGTTGTGGGAGGGACACTATCCGTCTTCAACTTGTGACAGTATATCGCAAGCAAGATGCATTGTTCAGCAATATTAACACATTAAAATCTCAACAATTCACCAGCGACATTAACACAACTACAAGTACAACAGCAGCCATAACAATGATTATACTTCAATTAGCAGAATCGAAAACATTTCATATACGTTAATCAATCAAACAAGCGAAGACCGCGCATAATTTTAACAAACGAATATCATGATACAATACTGAATGCCAGAAAAATCAGCAAGACGTAGAATAAAAGGCTAACTATAAGGATAAATTTGATGATAAACACGATTATAATGCAGCTAACAATTCGAGCAGCAAATTACAATTCAGTTTCGCAAAAAAAAAATGATAAAAATCGAAAAAATTAGATTTAATTACTTCATGACTACAGGAAGAGGAAACCGATTGAAAAATTCGTTGATCGACGCTTCATTATGTGTTCCTGCAAATCAATAAAACAAGCAAATCAAGCAATTAATCAACTAACTGATTGAAAACATAAAAGCTCATATAATTCCGTCTTAAGCGTAAAACGAGCTCCTCCGATACTACGTGGTTCATTTAGTAAGTTAAAGACGGTTTTAAACACGACTAACTCCATTTCATCAGAACATAACGTAGGAAATAGTTACCAGGATACAGAGCGAAATCAGAAGCAGCTTGAATCAATTGAGAAGTTTCAATAGCTCGAATTTGTTCCTCCATTGATGAAGCGAGACAAAGATTTTAGTGAAGATTTTAGTTTAGTGTGTTGTGCAAGAAAAATGGAACAAAGTTGAGAGTTGCAGAAATGTTGACAAGTGTTATGAAGTTGTGAGTTTGTGACGGTGTGTGGGCTTTGACAAGTTGCGGTTCTTGTTCTTACGGCTGTTCTGGACAGGCCTTTTTGTTGAACCACAAATTCTCATTGTTCACGGTTAATTTTGTCTTTGTAAGAAGACAGGCCAAAACGTTACTCCGTATCATTTTAAGAATAAATGTGATCATATGAAAAAATAATCGTTGACTTAGAAATTTATACTGATTATATTTTGCATTAAAATGATAATATTTGACCGGTCTTCTTGAGGAGACGGATTATCACCGTCTTCAACTTGCTGTTGTTGAAATTTAGGCGGAATTATTTATGTCCGTAAGTTAGGGTTTGCGGGCTTGCGGCTGTTATAGGTTGTGATGTCGGAAAGAGGTTATGGTTTTCGGCCTCTTTGTTTACGGTTTTGGGGTGTAGTAGACCGCAATTAGGTGTCGGCAATGGTGGCACAAAGGGAAATTAGGAGTTTAGGACCCTGTTGTTTGGTTGATTTAGGTATTGTTTTTTCGGGTGAATTGAATTGAACTGGACAAAAGCACGGTTTTTTCGGCTGAACTAACTGAATGAAGCTGAATTGAACTAAATGGAGTTGGGCTAAACTGGATGAAACTAAAGTAAAAGTTAATTTGTGAATAAGTTAGTTAAAATGAGTTCAACTAAACTAAATTGAAATGAGTAGTAATTAAGCAATTGAACTAAAGTAATGTTTTGTTCTTTCGATTGAAAAGAAATGAATTGAAATTAATGCAACGGAATAGAATTGTACTGAATGAAGCTGAACTCAATTGAATTAGAGTAAGAGTTAATTTGTGAAGTGATTGACTGGACATAATTGAATACAGTTGAACTGAACTGAAATGAACTAATTAAAATTTTGTCTAAATGAACAAGACATAAGAGTTAATTTGTGAATACAATCCCCAGCAGATATGCTTGTTTTTCGATGAAGGCGTTACCACTCTTGGAGGTTGTAGAAGATATCATGTGTGGTTTTGGCCCCGTACACAAGCTCCTTATTGAATTGAATGGAATGAATCTAAACTGAATTATACTAAACTAAAATGAGTTAAGATTAAGTCCAATAAAACAATATCTTGGTGGATTTTATTAACATGTTTGACCGTTAACTGAAAACAGATTTGGTAAAAGCGTGATACATTTACATCAGTAGATTGTTTTATATTATTTGTAAAATTGATGTTTTTTCTAAAGTTCGTTATACTTTCCTCCTTTACGTTATTTGTAAAGGGGATTTGAATTTTAGTATGAGAGCTTATATTATAATTATGGGTTGAAATAGGTTAATGAACAAGTTAGGTAATGTTTGGTAATTAACAGATTAATTTAATCAAAAACATATTGCAAAAGCATATTATAGATGACATATTTTATTAGAGGGTTTGATCAATATATTATAATTAGCAAAACTATTTGAAGTATTTGGTCATTACCAAATTAAGATTAGTAAATTGTTAGTTTTTTTTTCTATAAAATGGAGTCAAATTTCCTATTTTACAACATGCTAATATATAGCACTCAGTAAGCAATTGCGTAAGCACTAAGCAGCATGTCAACTTATATTGTAAAACCAACATATTGATCATAGAACGTTGTTTCAATATATTGTTTACCAGGGCCGGCCCGGAACATTTGAAGACCCTAGGCGAAATTATAAAAGTGGGCCCTAACTTTTAAAAAAATTGTTAAAATAATTCATGTGTAATTATTTTATACAATTTAATAAATGAAACAAATGCTGCAGAATTTTTTTTTAATTAGATGATATTGATTCTTAAAAAATCTTAAGAAATTAGAAGAAAAAATGATATTGAATTCGGAGAATTGGTTATCTTATAATTCAAGATTTTAATCGTCAACAAATTGCAAAATATCGAAATTCTTTAAAATTTTAGATATTGACTTTATTAAGGAGTCCACTAAATGAATAATTTGCACTAAAATATATATATAAAAAATAAAATATCAAAAATCTGGTTGTGAATTCTAAAAATAAAATATTAAAAATGAAGAAAAAAGGCTTTATGGGGGGACGATCATATGACCTCTTAAGGTTTGATAAGATGAAATATCATTAGACTCTTTACCATATTCTGATTTTTGCATGTAATAAATGTTATTTTTCCATTAACACATATCTAATTTTACATTAATGAGCCCTTATCAGACTTGGGCCCTTGTCAATTGCCAACCCCAACACCCATCAGGGCCGGCCCTGTTGTTTACCACTCACTAAAATTAGCAATATATTCATTGGTCAAACATGTATGTTAAATACCTTGAATATGCTAGATAGTATATACGGTGTTTACCAAACACAATCTAAAACTTGTATATTAATCAAGTTAAATTAAAAAAATTCACTCGATTATTCAAATATTTCTTAATAAACAACGAAGGCTCTTATTAACCCTCTAGCTTCACCGTTATTGATTTCATATGTTTGATAAAATACCGAATATTACTTCATAATTCAAAGATGACTTTTGGTGAATGCTTTTATTAACCCTCTAAGACTTTGTTCTTTCCGGCTTAATCTCAGCCCATTTCAAATTTACTTCGATATATTTCATTAAATTTTATTTACGTTTAATCAACTATGTTTAGTTAATCTCTTCACAAAATTAACTTTTAATTCAACTAAATTCACTTCACCTTAGTTCACTCATTTTAGTTCAATTAAGCTCTACTCTAATTAATTCAATCCAGCTCATTTCAACTAAAAAGAACATGACCTAACTCCACTGCTTTTGATCTCATACGTTAGTTAATATCGAGTATAACGGCTCAATTCAAAATCGACTTTTCCGACCATCCGAACAAGCTCAGATAAGAAGCTAACCTAATAAAGAGGCTTTGGAAAAACAGTAAGTCTTGTTTAAAACGGCTATTATCCGTCTTAAACTTAAAACGGGTCAAATATTACCAGGTGGTGGTAATAAAGACGAAAAATTTACCATTTTTTAGGTGATAAATGGGGTGATTTGGTATGTATTTGACTGGTCTTACACTTAAAACGGATAATAAAGGTTTAAATAGGGTAGAAATTGGAAAGTAGGACGAGGAAAAAATAGGGGGCGGATGGTGTTGTTGTCATAGTGTAGTCAAAATCAACAGAATGCATTTCGTCTAGTGTTGACAAAAAAATACTGTTCAGTGTACACTCTTTGTCTTTACTTTTGTTTTCATTTCATGCAATCATATCACCACTACCACCAAATTATCAACTATACATTTTTGGTCACTGCCCTATTTTTTCCTAAAGTATTATTGAGTTATTTACATTTTGAACTTTATTTTAATTGGCACAAACTTTTATGATAACAATTGAAAATTAGGTCATTTTTTGAATAAACATAATTAAATTGGTAGGTGTTAATCATTTCTTTATGAAGAAAAAATGTTGCAATATGAAAAACAATGAGAAAAGAATTGAGCAACGATTTCAAAATTTTTGTTTCAACCGAGTTTAAGAAACACATGATATGCTAAATTTAAATTTTACATCTAAAATACAATGTATATGCTAATTATGTATTATGCCCTTGTTCTCTTCGACTGAATAAGCTGAGTTGAATTAATTGGAATAAAACTTAATTGAATAAAATTTAGTAGAACTGAGGTGAAATGAATTTAGTTGAATTAAAAGTTAATTTTTTTTAAGGGATTAACTGAACCTAATTGATTGAACGTAAAGCAAAATTGAAAAGAGCTGAAATTAAGTCAGAAAGAACATGGCCTGTATCTTACGATATCTTGAATTGGGTCATTTTCGAAATTTAAATTTACAACGACTCGTTTGGATGTTTATATTATATAAAATTGGATGTCAATCAATAAGACCATCTTTATTACTTGACCATGAGGTAACAAATTTGATCCTTGTCTATGAGACCATCCCCAAGCAAGGTCGCCAACCGGGTCGCGACCTTGTTGGGTCGCCTTAATTATCTAATTAACACGACCTTAGACGATAGTTAGCCCGACCTTGAATAAGTCGGGGTCAATTGGTGACCCTGAACAGTTTACCTATTTGTGAGAGCAGCCACCACGAGGAGATTGTACAACATAATCAATGGTGAACACCCTCGTTTACACGAAATAAATTATTTTGTCTTTGTCTCACCTTCTTAATTAATGATTCAATTTCGTCCCATTTTTTTATTACAACCTTTTTTTTTTTAATGTCAAAGATAAAAAAAAATTTTTAGCAAAACCTACCATTGCTCATTGCAATGTTTAATTTCATCTCATATATTATTCCATGCATGTTTATTCCATGCATGTTTGCTTTCATCACAAATCACAATCAATGTCAAAAATCTTATTTCCATCAATCAATTTAGAAATTATAAATGTCAAATTACATTTATTTTAAGAACATTATAATCATAAATTTCATAAATTACATGTATGTACAAATATGAATTTCGTCACACCAAAGTAGAAGGGTAGTGTACATAAATAAAAATATTTGTCTCATACAACAAAGTGAATCTCTTAACTATTACGAAGTACTCTATAAGATAAGAAAGAATCCGAGAATTAAAACCCAGTTGTATAGTTACAGTTTCTTCATAAATAAATTACGACTTCAAGTTTAAAATATACGAGAATATATATACTTCTTTTATTCCATTCATTAATCTATCTTTGAATAATATATTCCTAATAACAATATGTGAATAAAAGATTAACAAATAATTAGGACGGATAACTTAATTGCCATTTTTTTTGTAAATTTTCTCGAAATGGTATTCGTAGGTTGCTTAATATGAGGAAAATAAAATATTACACTACAAAATACAATAATATTACAAATATTACAAATATCTTACATTACATACAAATAAAACATAGTCATAATCCATAATACACTACAAATTAACATCAGATTAAAAGTTACATAAAATAAAATAAAATAAAATAAAATAAAAACACGTACAAACTAACTTACATTACATGCATAATTAATTAACCTAAACAAATACAACTCCTAAACGACTAATTAACTCCAAATAAAATGAACGGTTTTCCTAACGCATGTCCTAAGAACACGGTTTAAAACCCGATAACATAATTAAACATCTAAATTAATTAACTTTAATTTTCAAGCCTGAATAACTGCTGAACAAGAGCAGAAACAGGAACAGCAAGAGTAGGCTGATAAGCAAATCCATGCAAATCACTACTAATCACACAAGAAACATCATTAATTGAAGTATAATTAGGCATCCAAATCCATCTCTTCTTCTCAAAATCAAACAATAATCCCTTATTAATCCCCTTAATCATAATTATAATAAACTCGCCATTTCCGACACAATCAAACCCTCTTCCTCCTTCAATTTCTTCGAACTGGGAGTACAACTGTTGTGGCATTCGTTCGACTTCAACCCATTGGGTCCCGCATCCTTGTAGGACCCACAATCTTAAGCTACGTGGCACATTAAGCTTGCTTTTCTCGACGGCTGCGACCAATAAGATCTTGCCATGTGTACATTGTACTAAGCTTGGTGACCTAAGGAACCTTCTCATTGGAGCTTGGATTTTCCACCATGTGTTGGAGGAAAGGTCATAGGTTAAGACACTAAATGGGTTATAATCCATACAATAGAATCTATTATGGGCATGGACCATTTGACCCGATTCGAGACTACAAAGTCTTGGTAGGGTTGAAGGCGTTTCCCAAATCGAGTAGAATCCACTTGAGTTAACATGGAATGTTTCGGTTGTTAGGTTTTTCACCGCGTAAGGTGAGATGAGATCGTCTCCAGCTAAGGTCATCAGGATTGAGTTCGGGGTTATTGATAACCCTACAGAAGGGAAAAGTCTAGGGCGTAGGGTTTGGGGTAGTTGAGTTAGGGTTCCAACTAAAGGGTTATGAAGAAAAAGGTTCTTCGGCCCGGGCTCATCTGATATCCAGCAGATGAGCCCTCCCGAAGAAGCTGAGGGTGAAAACCCTAATGGAATTAATGGAAATGAAATAACATGCCATTTGACCTCGTACGGGTCAAAAAGGTATGCTTTAGTAGAATTAGGTGAACAGCTTCCTCCATTATGATCCTCGGAATTAGGGTTATTCCGATAAATGTTTATATTAGTGTTGGGTTTCTTGTGAGGGAAGAAAATGAACCAATGGAAATTAGGGCAAACTTGGAGGTAAAGTTGAAGAAAGGTGTTGGAGTATAAAAGAGCATACCATCTCTTGCAAACGGACCGAGCTCGAAAGAAGGCAGGAGGAGGAAGACAAGCTAGGATCCGATCCATGAGCGGTTGCGGAATCCGACTCCATATTCGAGTATCCATCCATGGAGAAGTAGTGGCCATGGTGGTAGTAGTTTCCATGGTTGTAGTGGTTATAGTAGTAACATTTGTGGTAAAAGGAGGAGGGGTAAAAGCAGTAACATTTGGTAAAGTGTAGGAATTGTAAGGAAATGGGAGATTAATAGAAGAAGGGCTAAAGGTTTCCATTTTTTTACTGTGGTAGAAAGTGAAGTTTTTAGGGTTTGTAAGAGTTGAAGAAAGGTTTTTGAATGGTTGTAGTATGTACACAACCTCAAGGGCTTATATATAGAAAAATGAAGATTATTATAGTATTTAATTTATTATTTACTTTCATTTATTTACCTTTTAACTCTTAGTTTGATAATAATTTACCATTCTCTCGTTTTTAACTATAATTATTTTGAACATGATGAGTGTGTAATAAAGTAAAATGATTGCTTTACAATGTAAATAAATGCAAGATTGTTTTCTAGGAGTATTTAGGATTAATTCAACGACCGATAATTCCAACTATGAACGATCTTCTCATATTAATTCATACAGTACTACATTTTAACTTAGAATAAACCTAACGATCAAATTTTCTGCTCAAAATAGCCTAAGATCAGTTAAAAAATCACATTTATATTAAATGACGGGTAAAAATATATGAGGGAGTGATCATTTTGAAGAGACCAAATTGAGTAGTTATTATTATATACATTTTTGTTTACAAAATAACAAGTTAAAAATCTACCGTTTTCTATTTTGAGAAGACGAGGACAATAGTTAAAATTATTCTAAGTTAAAATGTAGTATGGATTAATAAAAGAATATCGTTCATAGTTGGGGTTATTGGAAAATGGCAATATTTTATGATAAACTGAAGATGGGATAAATATATGACCCAACATTTAAAACGAGAATATAATTATTTTTAAATATCTAAAAGTTACAAGAATAATTGTGAAAAAGATATAACAATTTGTCATTAAATTGGTCATATTTTATGTAGTAAAAATAACGACATTTAACCTGTAATCAAGTTGTGACCAAAATTGTCCGACCTCGATGAGAATTGGTGTTGTTTTAATCTGTGTTATATTTCTATAATTATTAATTATTTTGAACATATGGATGAGTATGTGATAAACCAATAGCTTGACAATGTATTGTGAAATGAATGCAAAATTATTTTCTATTTCAGTTTTCATTTTTAAATAATTGTAGTGTGAGACGATTTCATACTACTTTTTCGCACCACTAATTATATCCATTTATGTACTTAAAATAATTAAATTCCGAGTCCATATATATAAGAAGTTACAGAAATTTTCATATATGAATTTGTAATTAATCTTGTGTAGGTATACATTATAAATCTACAACTGAGTAATTTAGGCATTTATAGAATTCGATATACGAGTATTATTTACAATTAGAGTAAAATAAGTTTTTTAAAATTACTTCCTTATATAATTTTTTTCTAAAATTACTTCCCTGAGTTACACTTTTATTAAAAGTTGTTTCAAAACTCCAATTCAGGTTACCTATTTCGTATGTTTTTGAACTTATTCTCCATTGTTATATATTTCAAAGTATAAATTGGCTATGTTACAAACGTAATCAATTCATAAACGTGTAGAATAAGTCACTTGAAATAGAGTTTTGAAACAATTTTTGATAAAAAAATACATCTTTAGAGAGTAATTTTATAAAAAAATTATTTAAAAGAGCAATTTTCGAAAACTAAATTTTAAAAGGGAGTTATTCTTAATTTACTCTTACAATTATTCTCATCTACACCCGTTCTACACAACCATATTATATCAAACACATCCATTTACACCGACATCATAAGCAATTAAAGCAACAAATTGTTATCGATAAATAAAACCTGTTTACAAACTTCTTATATAAAACTGTCTTATAAAAAAAATCACTTACCAAACAAAATACCAGTTTTACGTCCAAACTACTTACATAAAACCGTCTTACACATTGTTTATAAAATTTGTAGATTTGTAGGAGTTGAAATAGTGTCACCATGTGATAAGGTTTGATAGAAGCATCTATCATTTCAGTGTTTTCATCTTGTCAATGCAAACACTGAAATACACCTGAGAAAGATTGAAGAGATAGAGAACAAACAACTGCATCAATAAAACCTATCAAGCCTCCAAAAACAATTCAAATAATTACATGAACTTATTGGTTATTATATTGTACTCGCTCTTCCGATCCAGATTAAAGATAACATTCACTTTTCGATAGTTAAACTTTAAAAATTTTTACCAGACGAAACTTATACATATAGATTTATCACCAGATATGCCCTATTCTTTCTCACTTAATTTCAGCTTCTTTCAATTTTGTTTGGTTGTAGTTCGTTAAGTTTTATTTACGTTCAATGAATTATGTTCAATTAATCACTTCACAAAATTAACTTTTAATTCAACTAAATTCATTTCACCTCAGTTTCACTCAATTTAGTTCAATTAAGCTCTAATCCAATTAATTCAATTCAGATCATTTCAGCCGAGAAAAGCAGGGTCATTCATAAAATTTTATTTTTTTTACAAAAAGTGAAGAAAATTACTGTAAAAATACCGCATTGAAAATTACTGTTAAAAACAAGTGTTACCCTTGACCGGGATCGGAGAGAGTATCGAAAAATTTAATACAAAATCTTTAAATTTTGCAGCAAAATATATTTACATGCATGTCTTGTTTTGTCAACTTTTTTTTAGTACTCATAAATTGTCTTCTGATATTCAGAAAGAATTTGTAGGCTACTTTCTAAATATAGTAATTATTTAGGGCACAGATTTAGAAATTAATATTTTCATTTGAGAAATTACTATTTATGTAAAAAGGGCTATTTCTAAAAATAGTATATTTGGTTTTGCTTCAAGAAATCTCCTGAATTATTACTTTACCTTGAATCATTTCACTATAGATTTCAGTAGTAGTTTGTCTGAAGCTCTAAAGTCTAGTACAAGTAATATTTTTACTTTATTACTTTGAGTTTGACTAGTCAAGTTTTGGTAAAAAAAAAGGTAAAAAAATTAAAGTTTGCAATGATTTAATTATTTACTACAAGTATTAACTGAGGTCAGTAATAAAGTAGAAATAACGTTGTCAATAATTAGTTATTTTAGTTCCATAAATTAACTACTAGTCAAGTACTCTTCCACCATGTAACTAAATTTGTGAAAGTTAGTTTTTAAAACATTACAGATTCTTGTTTAATACGACCATTAGTAGATTTTCTGAGAAACGGTTTTTCACAAAATTTATTAAGAGACAAATTAGAATAAAATTGAACGTAAGAAATGAAATGGGTACTTATACAATAATATGAGTAGTAATAAAAATGGTTACAATGTAGGATAAAATAGGTATTATTGTTATGAAATTATGTATGTACCAAATGAAATAGAGATTTTAAGTCACACTTAATAACAAAAGGTACGAAACATTCATCTTAGGGTACAAAAAACTGGTCTCTCGATAAATTAGTGAGACGTCGTCTCTCCAATAAAGTTTTGTAGTGTATTTACATAGAGAGTATAAAATCATTCAAACATAACAACTATTTTTTGAAGATGATAGTATCAGTCTTCGTTGTAACTTACCCGTATAACGATTGTAAGCAAGAATTACTATTAAAATATAGTAATTTTTTAAGTTTGATTTATTATATAGGTAAGTTTTTGTAAAGAGGCTCTAACAATTCTACTTGTATTTGAATAAATTTTTTTGATTAGAACAATTTTTTAAAAGTCACCTATTTAAGATGTCTTTGACGATAAATTTTGATTTTTAGTTTTTAGATTATTGTATTAATAATTGCGATGGTTAAAACTTAAAAATATTCACCTCTTACAATTATTAAATTAAATTTCACCACACTTTTACTCGTAAAGAATTAAAGTTAATTATCATGTCTAATATCCATAACAAAAAAAAAAGCTAAAAATTCTTCTAGACAACTCAAATAAATGAGACTAACTAGCTACAATTTGAAATAAACAAACACGATATCAAGAACACACAATGGCGGCTAAGTCCGCTCCGTTAACAGTCACGGGCGTGCGTGGAAACCAGGCCTTCGATTTTGGTCATTAACATCGTCGACTATAATACATTTCCGAATTTATGTTTAGGGTTTCATTTTATTGGTGAGACACATACAAAACCTCTATTTAATTTAACTCGGCCCTAAAAAAATGAAATTCATAACAAAATTATAACAAAGACATAACATGCCTGAAATTATTTAAAGGTCATCTGTATGCGCCACTCTACATAAAATCAACAACATTCTTCTTCCTCTTGTTAAAATCTTCCTTGCAAATATAGACGTTTTATATTAAGACCGTCTTTAACTTGAGACGTTTTATATCATTTTTTTTATATTTTTGTTCATTTAGATCGATAGCAACTCTCATCGTATTAACTTCAAATTGCTTTTAAACAAAAAGTTGTGCATAGAAAAATTGTGCATAGATAATCAACCCAATTTTCTTTTCTTTGAATTTCATAAACCATTTTACCTATATATTTATCCTTTATAGCTAGGCTATAGCATCGCATTAGCATAAAAAAGTTTATGTATATTCATCTGCTTTGAACACAATTTATTGTTTTGTTAACTGATTATAACATGTGGCCCAATGATCAATGCACCCTAACTGAGACCTCTGAACTTCCGTCTTTGACAAAGGTCAAGGTTTAACCCAGAACCACTAAACTAACATCTAGATATAATAAGTAATTAAAACCAAAATTAACTTTGACAATCAAACTTGGGTTTACAAACTATAAATCCCTTTCATTTAACAATATACCACTTTCAAAATCAAAAAAACAATATACCAATAATATCACCTCATAAAAAAATCAAAAAATAATATAAATTTGCGGTGAACGTGGATCGAACACGTGACCTTCAGATCTTCAGTCTGACGCTCTCCCAACTGAGCTATCCCCGCTTTTTGTCTATTTCTCCTCACATAAATTATTTTATAGTATATTGCAATTTCATTCATTTACTTTTTACCCCAACTTAACTTACAATTATCCGATCGGGGTCAGAGTTAATCCGGACCATTGAGAAATAATGGACATAAATTTATTTTTACATCGATTTCTTTTTGAAAAATGAAAAGGATCCTTCTCTTTTACTACTTTGTAAGGATGAATATCTTTGTCGCTCCTCATTTACTTATTACATATATATGTGCCCAAAAAAAATATTCGTAGTAAAAATATAACCAGAATATATAAATAAGAACGACCTAGACAACAATTAATCAGAACGGAGGAATTAATTTTTAAAGCCACAGCTCGAGCCATCATAACTAAGGTTGGCAATGGGTAGGGCCTGGGTAAGGTTCAACACGACCCGGATCCGAAAAAAATTATTGTGTTTGAATGATTTTATACTCTCTATGTAAGCACTTGAAGAGACGGTATCTCACTAATTCATCGAAGAGAATTTGTTATGAAAAACGGTCTCTCATTGAATTAGTGAGACACCGTCTCTTCACTAAAGTTTTGTGTATTTACATAGAGAGTATAAAATCATTCAAACATAACAATTTTTTTTTGGAGATGATATTTCATATATATCAATCTTCGTTGTAACTTACCCGTATAACGATTGTAAGCAAGAATTACTATTAAAATATAGTAATTTTTTAAGTTTGATTTATTTTATAGGTAAGCTTTAGCCTAAAATTCTACTTGTATTTGAATATTTTTTTTCTTATTGCAACAACTTTTTAGAAGTCAACTGTTTAAGATGTCTTTGACGATAAATTTCGATTTTTTAGTTTTTACATTATTGTATTAATAATTGCGATGGTTAAACTTTAAAGTATTCACCTCTTACAATCACTAAATTAAATTTCATCACACTTTAACTTGTAAATAATTAAAGTTAATTATCATGTCTAATATCCATAACAAAAAAAGAAAGCTAAAAAGAAGTTAATCACCTCAAAGAAGCTAAGAATTAAAGTTAATTATCATCTGAAATAAACAAACACGATATCAAGAACACACAAAGGCGGCTAAGTCCACCCCGTTACAAGTTACAACCACGGGCATGCGTGGAAACCAGGCCTTCGATTTCGGTCATTAAACTCAATAGCTTATTGATGTAATTCAATCAACACCGTCGGGACGTCGACTATAATACACTTCCGAATTTATGTTCAGGGTTTCATTTTATTGACAAAGCACATACAAAACCTCTATTTAATTTAACCCGCCCTAAAAAAACGAAATTCATAACAAAATTATAACAAAGACATAACATGCATGAAATAATTTAAAGGTCATCTATAAGTACCACTCCACATACAATCAATAACATTCTTCCTCCTCTTCTTAAAATCTTCCTTGCAAATATAGACGTTTTATATTAAAACCGTTTTTAACTTGAGACGTTTTATGTAAAAAAAAATGTTTATTTAGATCGATTGCAACTATCGTCGTCGTAATTTCAAATTGCTTTTAAACAAAAAATTGTGCGTAGATAATCAACCCAATTTTCTTTTCTTTCAATTTCATACACCATTTTACCTATTTATCCTTTATAGCTAGGCTATAGCATCGCATTCAAGCGAGCCGCAGAGCATAAAAAAATTTATACATATTCGTCTGTCCTGATTATTGTTTAGCTATTTCATTTTAAAATACATTAGCCAAATGCTTACTTTTCTATTTTGAGAATATTTTTGAATTTCGGAAAATAATCATCTCCATTACTTTTTGGTGACGAGCGGGTTGATATCCCCGGGCCTATGTATTCCCGCGCCACCCCTACGTGATCGCAGTGACCAAACGATCAATGCCCGCATGATTCGATTTTCGAAACTCGGACCTTTCAACTCCTGCCTTTGACAAATTTTAAGGTTTATTAACCAATGAAAACCAAAATGTATAACTTTTGGGAATCGAACTTGAATTTACAAACTATCAATCCCTTTCACCAGTATCATTACCTCACAATAAAATCCAAAAATAATAATAATTTGCGGTGAACGTGGATCGAACACGTGACCTTCAGATCTTCAGTCTGACGCTCTCCCAACTGAGCTATCCCCGCTTTTTGGTCTATTTCTCCTCACATAAATTATATTAAAATATATTGGAATTTCATTCATTTACTTTTTCATTCCCAAATAAACTTACAACCATTCGATCGGGGTCAGAGTTAATCCGGACCATTGAAAGATAATGGACTTAAATTTCTTTTTACATACATCGATTACCTTTTGGGAATTGGAAAAGATCCTTACTCTATTACTTAAAAATATAACTAGAATACATCAATAAGAACGACCTAGAAAACAATTAATCAGGACCGATGGATTAATTTATAAAGCCACGGCTCGAGCAATCCACCTAGCTAAGATTTTACTAATAAACTGTCATAAGTATGATACCGAAGATGTCTTAATCTAGTGGTTAAGACGGAGGTATTATGGACAATATGTCTCAGGAGGCCAGAATCGAATCCCTCCTCCGTCTTATTGTAACGCGACTAAGTGCGCGTTCCATTGAACCAAAAAAAAATGTCACAAGTCTGACTTGTCCCGTTGGTCTGCCCAATGGGCTTCTTGGCCCACTAATCATACTGGGTTATGACTCTGATTTACAAGAAGTGGGTCTTTCTTACCAAACAGAGCCCACTAATGAGTTGCACACTTGCACAAACTCTTGTTTAAGACGAAATTCTCCGTCTTTAATTTAAAAGAGTCAAATATGTTATATAACCTAAAAGTAAACTATCATTTATACAAGCGGAATATTTGGTTTTGTTTTAATCTGAAGACAGATATATCCGTTTTAGGACTATTACAATTTACGGTCTACGAAATTTCACACTTCAGGAAAGACCACCTCAAACTAAAAATTAAAACATAATATAAAAAGAAGCCAATAAAAATAACACGAAAAATATAAAATAAATACATTTCATTTATATTATATAAAACCGTTTCATATAAGAATTACTGCTTACGAAATCGTAAAGCGCGTCAGCAAGTACCGACCACATTGTGTCCAGGCATCAACAAGACTACAAGGACAAACATTTAACACATGGTAATGTTAACCTCAAAAAAGAAATTTGGTGAAGAAATTAATGCTTACTTCTTGGATCTCTGCACCCATAACATAATATTATTTCCTCTTTTATGAATAAAGATATTGAATTTTGTAATTTATAAAATGAAAATAATAGTACAATACGGAGTACTAGATAAAGGAGAAATAGTGTAGGTCGTATCTGTAAAAACCCGGTCACTCTAAAATATTTGAGATATTAGAATACGGAGTACCAGATTATTAGATAAAAAAGTAATTATAAATGAAAACAAAATAGTACGGAGTACTTTGTATCTATCAATGCGGTATTAGAAGCGTGAGTAGAAATAACTAAAAATATTTTCTTTTGAATTTTAACTTATTAGAATTTTAGCCTTTATGAAATTGTACCATTAAATAAATTAAACAAAGTTACTCAAAAATGAAATTTTAAATTTTAAAGGGAATATTCTTCTAAGATTGGATAGGACTGGATAGGATAACATCCACATCTAGATATCATATTATGATTATTATCCAATCTAATAATTCGAATATAGAAAACCGATCACCGGTCTTTCCAAATCGAATATACCAAATACAAACCAAATCGAATCGGTATTAGAGCCGGCCTATTCAACATCGGACCACAAACATCTCAATATAGAAAACCGATCATCTTTCTTTCCAAATCAACATACACGTGTATTAGAACATAAGACTGACCTAATAAAAGGAGAATAAACTCATAAATAACATGTAATATTATGTGCATTTTAACTCTATATTGACAATTTAATATCTTAAGCATGAATACCATCAAATTTAAATGCACACATTATCAAAATAAATTACTAATTTTTTTGTTTTAAAAAAACAAATTTATACAATTATATTCAATAATTTACTTCGACGTGGTGTTATTCTATTTTCATGCTACTCGAGGCCGGGGGTGTTGGTTTCCCTTTCCTCTTTTAGTAAGTTTCTTGTGATTCAAAATAAATTTTACGTTGGGTAGAGTGTTTCATGTTATTCAAAATTATTTTCTTAATTTTGAATTCCAAAAAACCAAAAAACCAACCTTATAACCACGAGGGAATACAAATCTATTCAAATCAAATAAATATTCGACCCGACCCTACGCGAACATTGGGCCACAAACATTTCAAAGAACACGTGAAAACAACAAATAAACATATACGCCGGTAGGATATGCCTCACAAGCTTATGACGAATCAAGTACATCCACCTGATTAGATAAGACAAAAGGAAAATTACATAGAGAATCACAAATGGTTTTTATCTCCCCAAATAGCATTTTATTTAGGTCATGTTTGATACATCCACCTGATTAGATAAGACAAAAGGAAAATTACATAGAGAATCACAAATGGTTTTTATCTTCCCAAATAGCATTTTATTTAGGTCATGTTTGATAAACAACGGATTAATATTGGCAGAAGCAGATTTCAAAAGCAGATTTGACTAGCAAAATGATTTAGCGGATTTATTTTAGAGGTGTTTGGTAATTGACAGTTTAGATTACCAGACTGTCTAAAATCTTTATAAAATGACTATTAAATACGGAGTATATAAAATGAATGTTAGTATTTTATTAAAAGGGTATATAAGACAATTTTTTTTCCTTTCTATGCTAATCCAATATGCTGGTAGGAGTACCATATTGTAAAATAGCATATTGGACCCAATATACTATTTTAATATGTCATTAACAAACACTCTAAACAACATGTTGGTAAGTTAAATATACTAAATTTCTCAAATATGTTGAAATTTGGCCAATATACCGTTTAACGAACAGAATTTTAACCCGTTATAAACTTACGACACATATTCTCATCACAAACGAGAACTTGGGCATATACATACATTTTTTTTTGGCAGTTTATATTATAAATTAAATTACAACCAGAAATAATATATAGTAATCCTGGCACGACAAGTAACACGTAACCATATAAACACAAACAAAACTTTTAGACCCACAAAACCCAAAAAAACCATCTTTCAAAAAAATAACATCTTTCAAAAAAACCATGAAAATGTCAGGAATATTATCAGAGCAAGAAATTAATAATAATAATGATAATAATAATAATTCTCAAAATATGATTACAATTAAGGGAATAATTGGTTTAATTATGTCACAAATTGATGAAAATAACAAAGAGAAAATAATTTCATTAGGAATGGGAGATCCAACTGCTCATTTTTGTTTTACTACTTCAATTGTTGCTCAGAATTCTGTTGTTCATACATTATGTACTACTAACTTTAATGGTTATGCTCCTACTGTTGGTCTTCCTCAAACTAGAAAGTAAGTTTCGATTTCCGTCTCAACGTGTTCTTTACGTTTTTATTCTTTTTTGAGAAGTATTCTGTTCGGTTGCGTTTAGTGGCAAAACCAGGATTTGTACGTAGTACGACAGAAAAGTTTCTGCAGGGGTGTAATAGTAAAAAAGTTAGGAAATTTAAACTAGAAATATCGAAATTTGTTTTTATTCTTTTCTGAGAAGTATTTTGTTCAATTGGGTTCGGTTACGGAATCAGGATTTGAACTTTTATCAGCACGGGTGTAATAGTGTAAGTTAAGTTGGAAAAAGTTCGGAAATTTAAACTAGAAATATCGAAATTTGTTTTTATTCTTTTCTAGAAGTATTCCGTTCAATTGGGTTCAGTTACGGAATCAGGATTTGAACTAGTAAGTCTTGTTTGTGACGGGTCAGCATTTGTGACGGATATTTTGTGAGATAAAATGGATACAAAATGAGTTAGTGGAGAAAGGGGACCGCATGAATAATGCCGGAAAGTGAGAAAAAGGGTTATTTTGTGAGAGGAAGCAACGGATACCGCCGTCACAACTGAGAATTTGTGTTGAACTTTTATCAGCAGGGGTGTAATAGTATAAGTGAAATTTGAAAAAAGTTCGGAAATTTTAGCTAGAAATATCGAAATTTCTATCCTCCAGCTAGGCGAGCGTCCCTGCTAGCTCCACCACTTGTTGAGTTAGAGAGTATATGCCAAGTCATTGATAGGAAGTTGGAACCGGTCAACGGTTTTATACAAAACTTTATTTGTAACGGACAAAATCCGTCATAAGCTTGTCATGTGAGACAAAAGGCAAGTGGGAGAAGCAAGTAGGAGGGTAAGCGGGAAAGGGGGTGTGAGTGGTCATAGCCTTCTGACCGTCACAAGCAAGGCAGACTGGTGGTTTTATACCATAATACACGGTTATTCCCGTCAACTATATGAAGTTTTTATTAATCGGTTTAATTCAGTTTAGTTTAGTTCAGTTCTTTGACGGTTTGATATGTTGTAGGTTTGTAGCTAATAACAATGCATGTGTTTTGCTATGTGAAAAATAGGGCAATATCGGAGTACCTGTCGCGTGATTTACCATACAAATTAGCAATGGATGATGTTTTTGTAACATCTGGTTGCACAAATGCAATAGATATTGCATTATCAATGCTTGCTCGGCCGGGTTCAAACGTGCTGATACCGAAACCAGGGTTTCCAATTTACGAGCTTTGTGCTTCATTTCGACAAATTGAGGTTAAACACTATAACCTTGTACCGGAACAGGGATGGGAAGTTGATCTCAATATGGTCGAAAATTTGGTTGATGATAAAACTGTCGCGATTGTTATCATTAACCCCGGAAATCCGTGTGGAAATGTATACTCTTACCTGCATCTACAACAGGTTGGTTTCTTCAACTAATTTCCGTCTTGTCTATTTGTCATTCGTTCATGTAATCGGGCTGATAATAACCTCCGTTGAAACGGGTTTTTCCCTGTTTTCATGATACGTGTGGGGAATTTTGAAAAGTCAGAAAACGTGAAGAAATAGCGCGACTAATAGTTTACAGTTTACAGTTTACAGTACGATTCCCGTGTCTATATTTCAATATGTCGTATGTTTAGAAACGGAGGTCACGAGTCTGAATCCTGTCCTTTCCGAAGAAAAATGAAAAAAATCGAGTTTTTCCGGGTCATAACTCCACTGCTAGTATACTGTCTGGATGCATAGTATGTCTATTTATTAGTTTTCTGACACAGTAGAGTAATTTAGTTTTTTTCCGAGTTGGACAAGTGGTCGATGAAAACTGAAAAAACCCGAGTTAAATGAAGGAAGAATGTAACTTAATGCAGATAGCAGAAGTAGCAAAGAAACTCGGGATTCTGGTAATTGCAGATGAAGTTTATGGACATCTTGTTTTCGGGAAAAACAAATTTGTGGCGATGGGGACGTTTGGATCGATTGCTCCTGTTATTACGCTTGGCTCCTTGTCTAAGAGATGGCTTGTCCCGGGTTGGAGACTCGGCTGGCTTGCTATTACTGATCCGAACAGTTTGTTCAAGCAGCCGAAGGTTAGTTTTGTTTCTCACATTTCCGTATACACAGCAATCGTCATCAGAGTTTACGGAACTAAACACCGACTGCAGAGCGATTATTTTACGCAGTGAAGGTGCTGTAGTGACTCCGTCTGTCGGAAAGAAAACCGTTTCTGATTTACTGTATCATTACTGTATTTATATTAGTCGTTAAGTTACAAGACGAAGGTTTGTCGTCTTTGCAGACGATGCTAACACGGTTTTTCTTTCCGTCTTAGTTTCTCGAGAGACTCAAGAAGTACTTCGACATCTATGGAGGACCGCCTACATTTATTCAGGTTTAGGCTCTGTCTTTCTGGCTTAATTTCAGCTCATTTCAGTTTTACTTAGTTGTATTCCGTTTAGTTTTATTTACGTTCAATTAATTATGTTCAGTTAATCTCTTCACAAAATTAACTTTTAATTCAACTAAATTCGTTTCACCTCAGTTCCACTCAATTTATATTTCAATTAAGCTATACTTCATTTAATTCAATTCAGCTCGTTTCAGCCGAAAAAAACAGGGCCTTAATCTCCTAGTCCTGTCCTTCAGTTGTTAATTGTTATCCTCGTCTCGTGACAAAAACTTACTGTCGATCGTTCTCATTAAATTCAGGCAGCAGTACCGGAAATCTTAGAGAAAACCGACGAAGTTTTCTTCAAGAAAACAATCACCATTTTAAAGCAAACAGCAGATCTATGTTATGAGGGAATCAACAAGATACATTGCCTCAGTTGTCCTCACAAACCAGAAGGATCCATGTCCGTAATGGTAAATTAAATACCGAGTACTTACAGATCAATTTCCTCGACTTTCTGGCAACGATCATCTGTCAATAATCGAGATTTTCCTCAATTTTTACAGGTGAAGTTGGACTTGTCTCTGCTACGAGACATCACAGACGATATTGATTTTTGTTTTAAACTGGCGAAAGAGGAATGTATCGTCATTCTTCCTGGTAAGAATAAACGAATCCTTTGTAACAACCCGACCCACCACGGTCGTAACACAAACCCAATAAGATGGGTGTGCACTTTTAGGCCCATTATTTGTCCTCACTTAAGCCCAAAAGCACAAGGCCTTGTTACTAAATGGTGGGTGAAAATTATTATAAACATATCACAGACCTCACATTCTACCAATGTAGGACAACTTTCCTCTCATACTCTGGGGTGTTACAAATAATTCATTCGGGTTCCAAATATAATCGTCACATTACTGAACCAGAAAAATGCTTCGCGTCTTGCAGGAGTAGCTGTAGGAATGAAAGATTGGCTAAGAGTTACATTCGCCGTAGAACCTGCATCTCTTGAAGAAGCATTGCGAAGAATCGACAATTTTTGCCAAAGGAATGCTGTTTACGAACAAGAAGCGTTTGAAGTTGTCGCGCCCTCGTTGCCTTCATACCGTTAAAAACAATTACTGTTTAGTTTTTTTAGATTTATTTCGATACGATATAATGTTTTATATGACCACAATGAAAGTGTATATTGTATACTAACATTGAATTGGCCATCTCTCGATAGAAATTACGTTTTTTCTTCGATAAATCTCTTACAAATCGTCATTATTAGATTATAGCATCGAACAAGTATGGACGTGGATATGAATAATGTAAAGTACTACCTCGTACTTGAAGATTTATTCGGGTCTGAATTCAAAAACTGATCTATATAATCTTAAGTCTCAAGTCTTACGAGTATTTTTCTTTTAAATTAAAAAAAGTAACCCATGTTCACAATCGTAAAAATAACGTTAACTAAATATCTAAAATAGTAAGTCCTGCTTGTGACGGGTCACCAAACTCACCATTTGTGATGGATATTTTGTGAGATAAAATAAATACAAAATGAGTTAGTGGACAAAGGGAACCACATGACTAGTGTCAGAGAGAGAGAAAAACTGGGTATTTTATGAGAGAAACAATTCGTATTTTGTAAAGAACATAGTTGTCTTTTAAGCGGGACAACTATACATCCTAATCGCGTACTATAAAAGTGTATCGTAATTACGTGCCGATTTTATCTCATTGACATGTTATACCAATCTTGTTACTTATTAGTCAAATAATTTAAGGTATTGATAGAAGTTAATGGTAAGATAAAATACCACAACTCGTTTAATTATAAATAAATTGGATAACGTATGAAGAGCTCCTACGGTTTGGCTGCTTTTTGTCTAAAATATTCAATTTTTTAATTTGGAAAAATTTAAAAGGGCATAACCCGTGTTTTCGAGTTCAATAAAGCGACAGTTTTTGTAAAAAATATCATCTTCCGAGAAGACAACGATTAGGAAAAAAAATGTCGTATTTAATCCCATTAGAAGTTCAAAATTTGAGTGACCGTATCGTCACTATTTGAGCTCATCTCGTAAACACGAGTTATGATATCTTAAAATTTTCCGGATAAAAAAAATTAGGTATTTTGAACAAAATGTAAAGCCTCAAGGGTACCGTTTGCATTTTCCATAAACAAATATATAAAATACTTTGCCACAACTTACGCTACGAGACGCAACATTGCGACTCGCAAACGACAAGGATAAGTATTGTCTTTTTCATAGTAGTAGTAGAAAATTTGAACATTTAAAACATTTCTAATTTCGTGTGCCTTCAACAAACAAAGATATTTGTGGACCTTGTCTTGTTTCAAACTAATGTATAGCCACAAATTCATGTATAGCTATGACAACTCGTTAAACTCGCTGTCACGGGCCAAGCGGGATTCTGACACAAGGAACATGCATCGGGTTTAAGAAGGAAATATTGCGAAGAGATTACGAGGCCAACACGTCTTAGAAGTTAAGAATGTCGTAAGCATTAACCACTAACGCGATAGTTAATTACAAACTATGTCCAGCAACAACCATAGCAATGGAAAATAAACACCACATTCCGAAAGATTAGGTCTTCGAGTCGATTTACCAATTTCCCCTACTATTCATAAATAATAAAGAGCACCTTCACAGATGCTGAAGCAAGACATTACCTGATAGTTAGACTAGCCCAATTCCCAAAAACTTACTCGACAGATCCGGGTATATACTGCTGAAAGATCATGGTGCTTCCTCGGTGACATTGACGAGCTCATATTCAACCAGGGAGACATTGTTCTCTTCATTCACGGTGAAACTAGCAGGATCGGTAACCTCAATACGACCCCATTTGTCAACTGCAAGCCTCATTGTATTCTTGAACATGTCAATCTTAGCATTTCGGAGATTCACAGTTGTGCCCGGCTTCATTATGTCAACTGTGCAACAAGCAGGCAGACATTGATTCAGTGAAACGTGTCGACGAAATGAAAAACATAGTATTAACTTCGATATAATCTCAGTCATTGAAAAGTTGTCGCTAGTTCTACTACGCTTAATAGGTTTGGATTCAAATGGGCGAACTTTGATTCATCATTTTCCATGTACAATACGGAGTACGGAGTATTACTTTAACTAAAAATTAGCAAAACACTTTCCTTCCCCTGTCCTGAACAATGACGAGTGAAACAGTTCTGTACATCAGGGCAAGTGTTTGTTATGTGGACAACATAGAGAGTAAAGAATTTATAACCATGATGATCCCCACTGACGCAAAATTATATTTTACAAAAGTGAACCAACTATAAACTAAATAGTCGATACTAAATGAACCAAGGTGCCACAAAAGACAAGTAAACTGCTCAATTATTCACTCAATCAGCAATTCATTTAAGACACTCTCTTTAATTCTATTTCCAGGTAAATTGTCGATAGGGATAGCAATTGAGATATGTGAAAATAAAAAGACAGTTCCTTATTTTTGCAAAAATGGTGTACCAATTACGAGTATTAGTTTTAACAATCGTAACATGTGTAAAATACTACAAATTGCTTTGATGAGGTACAAATGCAGCCATATACAAGCAAATACAACTATATGAGTATTATAAACATCCCCGGTGGTCGATGAAACAGTGTCAAACTCATTGAGATTGATGAAACAGTGTCAAACTCATCCCCGGTGGTCGATGAAACAGATATACACTGCTGATAGTCACTAATTGCAGGATCCTTTACCCCTCTAATACTCGCAAGTTAAATCACGCAGAATCCTGAAATTAAAAGGTATTTGACCGGCCATGTTTAGCAAACGAGTAATTATTGTGTGCGACCGTCGTATGGTCACTTTATAATGATATAAAGTGGTCATTTGTTAACATAAAATGGCAACTTTTAACCATTAATGGTAACTTTTCATGCGGTCGAACCATACAAAGGTCTCAAAGTATAATTTGCTTCAGCAAATTGGAACTAACAAAAACAGCACTAATATAATGTGCCCAATCATAAAAATCCCCAGGAGGCTAAAAGTACGTCATGCATACAAAAAAAACTCATATTTTCAACAAACGCCACAACTCCATACTCGTTAGAGCCCAAGATATGTTCTTCTCAAAATTATAGGCACTCTATCAACAATGTAAATGTCAAATGTTGCAAAAATATGACATTTTAAAATATCATGCGCAGGACCCATTCATCCTTCAAATAAAACAAGGAAAAACCAAGCTTCATGTGCAAGCCCTTGACATATTTCTTTCACCACTACAATTACATTTCAGGAAAAAAAAACATCCATTTGATTCAAGCTAAGAATCAAATATCCGAAGACTAAACAACAATTGAAATGTCAATGCAGATTAAATTTAGTGTTTAGGAGTTCGGACCACACTTCACAAACTGAAAAGTGCAGCTTTTTCCAATAAACTACACAAATGATTATATGAACACACCAAACTGGTAAAACACGGTAAAATGAACAGCGTAGCATAGCAGCAATAATACCTACAGCGCCAAAATTTCAACAGAAAAAGTCAATTCAAAACCAACACTAGAGTTCTAACCATATAAACAAGTAAAAGCAAGCAAGATACATATAACTTGGAATCAACAGAGCAACTAAGCATTAAAAAAAATATTAGACATTATTAAAGATATCACCGACACCTATACACGTATACAAGTAGTACAGCTATTCAAAACAACTAAGCCACGAGCATACTACTCTTACCTTTATCATTTCTAAAATACACAAGATATCATCAATCACTAGCTATGTTGAACCGAATGTTCCGCTCCTAGCAAAAAAATATCATCAATCGCTAGCAAAAACATAACTGCATAGTAGAATTAAGCGAACACTACAATTACCTCTTTTATCGAAACACAGTTACAGTTTCCACACAAAACAGTGCTCGAAAGGAAATATCACACCAAATTCTTGTACAACCAACACTAACTCTAAAACGGAATAAAATTTGGGTTTTGGCCGAAAAGGGATTATCGAAAAGCACAAGACTCGGCCCCAACATTTCAATAATGCACAAAAAATCATCAATCAACAGCTATATTTAACCGAAAAATAGGTTTCCAAGCAAAAACAGCACAATTACCTTCTATATCTAAACAAAGTTAGGGTTTTCACACAAACAACAATTGCAAGCAAATATCATGGCGAATTCCGGTCAAACCAGCAGTAACCTCTAAAAATGAACACAACTACGGCTATCAGTCCGAAACGAACAGGACATGAAAAATAACTGAATAAGTGAATTCAACAATTCAGTAAAACAATTAGGGTTTCTGAACAAAATGATAACGACACTACGAAGTACACTAACAGCAATTTCTAGAATAATAACCAAAATACATCAATATAGAGTGATAGAAGTAGCGTATTAGGTCAGAAACGAACAGAGGATATTGCAAATTCCTAAATATTATAACACAATTAGGGTTTCCAAATAAAATGATACTACACGGCATATTACATAAACAGCACTTTTTAGGATAATCAACAGAACACATCAAAAAAATCGATAAAATTAGGGTTTTCAATCGAAAAAAGAAGGAAACCTTGTTCATTACGAGCAGTGAAAATGATAGTGCCAGTCTCGTCACCGACAACGCACTCAGCGATACGAGTATTGTGACCGCGACCACGGTGGGGGACAGCGGTGGAGGAGACAACAATGGCGGTCAAGGTATGACCGTTGGAACCAGGTTTGATTTGATCGACTTTTACGAATGTAGGCTTCCTTAATGGTGGCTTTGTGGTTGCTTGTTGTTGACTTTGAGACGCCATTGTTGTTGTTTGTTGAGGAAACCCTAACCCTAATTTTTCGAGGTTGAGGAAGGAAAGGGGATTGGTTTGCTCCTACTGTTGGTCTTCCTCAAACTAGAAAGTAAGTTTCGATTTCCGTCTCAACATGTTCTTTACGTTTTTATTCTTTTCTGAGAAGTATTTTGTTCGGTTGCGTTTAGTGGCGAAACAAGGATTTGTACATGGTATGAGAGAAAAGTTTCTGTAGGGGTGTAATAGTTAAAAAAAAGTTCGGAAATTTAAACTAGAAATATCGAAATTTGTTTTTATTCTTTTCTGAGAAGTTTTCTGTTTAATTGGGTTCAGTTACGAATTAGGATTTGAACTTTTATTAGCACAGGTCACGGGTGTAATAGTGTAAGTTAAACTTGAAAAAAGTTCGGAAATTTTAACTAGAAATATCGAATTTTTTTTTATTCTTTTCTGATAAGTTTTCTGTTCAATTGGGTTCAGTTACGGAATCAGGATTTGAATAAGTTAAACTTGAAAAAAGTTAGAAAAATTTAGCTAGAAAAATCGAAATTTGTTTTTATTCTTTTCTGAGAAGTTTTCTGTTCAATTGGGTTCAGTTACGAATCAGGATTTGAACTTTTATCAGCACAGCTGCACAGGTCACAGACTCACAGGTGTAATAGTGTAAGTTACACTTGAAAAAAGTTCGGAAATTTTAACTCGAAATATCGAAATTTGTTTTTATTCTTTTCTGATAAGTTTTCTGTTCAATTGGGTTCAGTTACGGAATCAGGATTTGAATAAGTTAAACTTGAAAAAAGTTCGAAAATTTTGGCTAGAAAAATCGAAATTTGTTTTTATTCTTTTCTGAGAAGTTTTCTATTCAATTGGGTTCAGTTGCGGAATCAGGGTTTGAACTTTTATCGGCAGGGGTGTAACGTGTAATAGTATAAGCTAAACTTGAACAAAGTTCGGAAATTTTAACTAGAAATATCGAAATTTGTTTTTTATTCTTTTCTGAGAAGTATTTTGTTCAATTGGGTTCAGCTAGGAATCAGGATTTGAACTTTTATCGGCATGGGTGTAATAGTATAAGTTAAACTTGAAAAAAGTTCGGAAATTTTAGGTAGAAATATCGAAATTTCTATCCTCCAGCTAGGCGAGCGCCCCTGCTAGCTCTGCCACTTGTTGGGTTAGAGAGTATATGCCAAGTCATTGATAGGAAGTTGGAACCGGTCAACGGTTTTACACAAATTCTCGTTTATGACGACAAAATTTGTCATAAGTTGTGACGTAAGACAAAAGGGCAGGTGGGAGAGGCAAGTAGGAGGGCAAGCGGGAAAGGGGTTGTGACTTGTGAGTGGTCACAAGCTTCTGACCATTACAAGCAAGACGGACGGGTGGTTTTATACCTTAATACGCGGATATTCCCGTCAATTATTTGAAGTTTTTATTACTCGGTTTAATTCAGTTTAGTGTAGTTTAGTTCAATTTGACGATTTTGATATAATGTACGTTACAATGCATGTGTTTTGTTATGTGTAAAAATAGGGCAATATCGAAGTATCTGTCGCGTGATTTACCATACAAATTAGCAATGGATGATGTTTTTGTAACATCTGGTTGCACAAATGCAATAGATATTGCATTGTCAATGCTTGCTCGGCCGGGTTCAAACGTGCTGATACCGAAACCAGGGTTTCCAATTTACGAGCTTTGTGCTTCATTTCGACAAATTGAGGTTAAACAATATAACCTTGTACCGAAATATTCTTCTCATATAATTATTCGTGTCTGAATTTAAAACCCGATCTAAATAAGTGTTAAAATATTCCAATCTATGTAATCTTAAGTCTCAGGTCTTAAAGAGTATTTTTCTTTTAAATAAAAAAAAGTAACCCACGTTGAGAACAAGAGTCGGCTCAAGTGGTAAGAGCTTTATTATCCCAAGCTTGAGGTTGCAGATTCGATTCTCAGCTGCGACCTAGGTAGCACCAAACGGACACGGACACGGACACGACACGGACACGGCATCCCATGAAATTTAGGACATGGGACACGGCATTTAAATATAATAAAATATATATTTTATGGTTATAACTAATAAGTAACATATGATTTTATTTTTATCATGCATAATTTCTCGTCCAAACTATAATATGTTTAGCCATACACTCTACTTATTTTAAATTAATATCAAATACTTTTACAAAAATAAAATCAAAAACTTATGACTATAAAATGTATATTTTATTAAATTTAAATGCCGTGTCCCGTGTCCGTGTGGTGTCCGTGTCCGTGTCCGTGTCCGTTTTGGTGCTACCTAGATAACAACTCGTTAAACTCGCTGTCACGGGCCAAGCGGGATTCTGAAATCTATCCGACAACTCAGGGCACTCCCAGACACAAGGAACATGCATCGAAGGAAATATTGCGAAGAGATTACGAGGCCAACACGTCTTAGAAGTTAAGAATGTCGTAAGCATTAACCACTAACGCGATAGGTAATTACAAACCATGTCCAGCAACAACCATAGCAATGGAAAATAAACACCACATTCCGAAAGATTAGGACTTCCGAGTCGATTTACCAATTTCCCCTACTATTCATAAATAATAAAGAGCACCTTCACAGATGCTGAAGCAAGACATTACCTGATAGTTAGACTAGCCCAATTCCCAAAAACTTACTCGACAGATCCGGGTATATACTGCTGAAAGATCATGGTGCTTCCTCGGTGACATTGACGAGCTCATATTCAACCAGGGAGACATTGTTCTCTTCATTCACGGTGAAACTAGCAGGCTCGGTAACCTCAATACGACCCCATTTGTCAACAGCAAGCCTCATTGTATTCTTGAACATGTCAATCTTAGCATTTCGGAGATTCACTGTTGTGCCTGGCTTCATTATGTCAACTGTGCAACAACAAGCAGGCAGACATTGATTCAGTGAAACGTGTCGATGAAATGAAAAACATAGTATCAACTTCGATATAACCTCAGTCATTCAATAGTTGTCACTAGTTCTACTACTCTTAATAGGTTTAGATTCAAATGGGTTAACAAAACACTCTCCTTCCCCTGTCCTGAACAATGACGAGCAAAACAGTTCTGTACATCAGGGCAAGTGTTTGTTGTGTGGTTCAACATAGAGTAAAGAATTCATAACCATGATGATCCCACCAGCGCAAAATTATATTTTACAAAAGTGAACCAACTATAAACTAAATAGTCGATACTAAATGAACAAAGGTGCCACAAAAGACAAGTAAACTGCTCAATTATTCACTCAATAGTCGGTACTATCAGCAATTCATTTAAGAGACACTCTCTTTAATTCTACTTCCAGGTAAATGTTCGATAGGGATAGCAATTGAGATATGTGAAAATAAAAAGACAGTTCCTTATTTTTGCAAAAATGGTGTACGAAATACGAGTATTAGTTTTAACAATAGTAGCATGTGTAAAATACTACAAATTGCTTTGATGAGGTACAAATGCAGTCATATATACGAGTATAAACATCCCCGGTGGTCGATGAAACAGTGTCAAACTCATTGAGATTGATGACGGCCATAGCTATGCCAGCAGACACATCAGATGGTCAAATCCATCAAAGCACATAAAAACATAAAATAAATAAATAAATTCAGAATAAGCAGATAAAAAAGATAGAAAAAAATAGAGCAATACTGAACAGATGAGTAGAAGTGTAGAAACAGTGCCAAATACACCTAAGTAGGTACACAAAAGTTCCAACAGAACAACAGAAATCCACTGCTGATAGTCACTAATTGCAGGATCCTTTACCCCTCTAATACTCGCAAGTTAAATCACGCAGAATCCTGAAATTAAAAGGTATTTGACCGGCCATGTTTAGCAAACAAGTAATTATTGTGTGCGACTGTCGTATGGTCACTTGTTAACATAAAATGGCAACTTTTAACCATTAATGGTCACTTTTCATGCGGTCGAACCATACAAAGGTCTCAAAGTATAATTTGCTTCAGCAAATTGGAACCAACAAAAACAGCAGTAATATAATATGTCCAATCATAGAAATCCCCAGAAGGCTACAAGTACATCAAGCATACAAAAAAAACTCATATTTCCAACAAATGCCATGACTCCATACCTTTGACCCAGGATATGTCTTTCTTCTCAAAATTAAAGGCAATCTAACAACCATATAAATATCAAATGTTGCAAAAGTGTGACATTTTAAATTTCAAGCGCAGGACCCATTCATCCTTCAAATAAAATGACAAGGAAAAAAACCAAATTTCATGAGCAAGCCCTTGACATATTTCTTTCACCACTACAATTACATTTCAGAAAAACAAAAACATCCGAACACTAAACAACAGTTGAAATGTGAATGTAGATTAAATTTAGTGTTTAAGAGTTCGGACAACACTTCGCATACTGAAAAGTGCAGCTTTTTCCAATAAACTACACAAATGATTAAATGAACACACCAAACTGGTAAAACACGGTTAAATGAACAGCGTAGCATAGCAGCAATAATAGCTACAGCGCCAAAATTTCAACAGAAAAACTCAATTCAGAACCAACATGAGAGTTCTAACCATATAAACAAGTAAAAGCAAGCAAGATACATATAACTCTTTTTTTTTTGGTGAAAGCAAGATACATATAACTTGAAAATCAACAGAGCATTAAAAAAAATATTAGACATTATTAAAGATATCACCGAACCTATACACGTGTACAAGTAAGACAACTATTCAAAACAACTAAGCCACGAGCATAATGCTCTTACCTCTATCATTTCTAAAATACACAAGATATCATCAATCACTAGCTATGTTGAACCGAATGTTCCGCTTCCTAGCAAAAAATATCATCAATCACTTGCAAAAACATAACTGCATAGTAGAATTAAACGAACACTACAATTACCTCTTATATCGAAACACAGTTACAGTTTCCACACAAAACAGTGCTCGAAAGGAAATATCACACCAAATTCATGTACAACCAACACTAACTCTAAAACGGAATAAAATTTGGGTTTTGGCCGAAAAGGGCTTATCAAAAAGCACAAGACTCGGCCCCAACATTTCAAAAATTCACAAAAAATCATCAATCAAGAGCTATATTTAACCGAAAAATAGGTTACAAGCAAAAACAGCACAATTACCTTCTATATCTAAACAAAGTTACGGTTCTCACACAAAATAACAATTGCAAGCAAATATCATGGCGAATTCTGGTCAAACCAGCAGTAACCTCTAAAAATGAACACAACTACGGCTATCAGTCGAAACGAACAGAACATGAAGAATAACTGAATAAGTGAATTCAACAATTCAGTAAAACAATTAGGGTTTCTGAACAAAATGATAACTATACTACGAAGTACACTAACAGCAATTTCTAGAAGGGTTTTTTGTCTAACACCACCTTTAAAAAACTTTTTCTTCCAAACACCACCTTTAAAAAAAAAATTTGTCAAACACCACCTTCAATAAAATTCTTTTTGTCAAACACCACTTTTTGCCCAAAGTTTCAGCGGTTGTGATCGCGTGACTTTCAGTCAATGGTTGAGATAGCAAACAAGGTCGATTTGAAGTGTTCTTGAACTCGTTGGAAATGTGGGAGTACATTCTTTCCAACGGTTGTCAACACGGTTGTCAAATGTGTCCTTATGTGGGGTAGATTGATGTCTAAAGTAAGGTTGGTTAGAGAAAGAGCTAGAAGTTTGGGCTTACAACGAGTTGTTAGAGGGGTTTTCATGGGTTTTTAAATGGGGTTATGATGTTTGGTTTGATTTGAAATTTGGTATGTATGTTGAGGGGAGCGCAAGGTATGCCACAGTTGTGTTCTCTGTGGTGGTCGTTGGTTGCAAATGGTGGTTTAACGGGAGTGAATTGACCCACAAAAAATCCTACTTTAACTTACATTAATCCCATGTGACTAGCCTTACTTTGCACATTAATCTACCCCACATAAGGATACATTTGACCACCGTGTTGACAGCCGTTGGAAAGCATGTACTCCCACATTTCCAACGAGTTCAAGAACACTTCAAATCGACCTTGTTTGCTATCTCAACCATTGACTGAAAGTCACGCGATCACAACCGCTGAAACTTTGGGCAAAAAGTGGTGTTTGACAAAAAGAATTTTATTAAAGGTGGTGTTTGACAAATTTTTTTTTAAAGGTGATGTTTGGAAGAAAAAATTTTTTAAAGGTGGTGTTAGACAAAAAACCCTTTCTAGAATAATAACCGAAATACATCAATATAGAGTGATAGAAGTAGCGTATTAGGTCAGAAACGAACAGAGGATATTGCAAATTCCTAAATAATATAACACAATTAGGGTTTCCAAATAAAATGATACCACACGGCATATTACATAAACAGCATTTTTTAGGATAATCAACAGAACACATCAAAAAAATCGATAAAATTAGGGTTTTCAATCGGAAAAAGAAGGAAACCTTGTTCATTACGAGCAGTGAAAATGATAGTGCCAGTTTCGTCACCGACAACGCACTCAGCGATACAAGTATTGCGACCGCGACCACGGTGGGGGACAGCGGTGGAGGAGACAACAATGGCGGTCAAGGTATGACCGTTGGAACCAGGTTTGATTTGATCGACTTTTACGAATGTAGGCTTCCTTAATGGTGGCTTTGTGGTTGTTTGTTGTTGACTTTGAGACGCCATTGTTGTTGTTTGTTGTTGACTTTGAGACTCCTTGTTTTCCGACGTTTCACAAAGTCGATGGGGAAGATGTGTGAAATGTTGCAAAGTGGCCATTTTTGGGACTTTCTTTTGTAAGATTTGGGGTCTGATTTCATGTGTCATTTGCAGTATCAGCTTTAATAAGCTGGTTTCGGAAGACTAGTAGTCTCTTCGGTATTTTCTAGGGGATTAATAGCTGTATTCAGCTCAGAACTCGAAAACAAAGATCATAAAGAAGTAAATGATGCTGTCATTTTTCAATATGATTGACAAAATCACAGAGATTTGGTTTGAGTCTGAACTGGTCTATATGACCAGTTCAAATCGTCTTAAAAGTGAGGTAAAGACGATCTTACATAATAATTATCGCTAAACATTATATAAGTTGGATTGGATGTGTCCTAGTCCAAGAACAAAGCTAGGATTGCTTCCACAACTTTCATAATGGGAAGCTCTAAGTCAATAAAAGGGTATTCGCCTATTCCGTATTCAATTCGTACTCCGTACTACATAGTACAATGTCAACAAATCATTAGTACTGCCTCCGTTTCATTTTATGAGTTATTTTCGGGAAAGAGAAAAAAAAAAAGATCGCTTTACTTGTCATTTTCAATTCCCATAAACTTCTCCATTCAAGTGCAAATTCCGATGCATTATTTTACAATCCAAGGCTAATTCTATGGTTAAAATACGTTTTCAATGTTCGGGATAATTATTATACTTAACTCCCTCCGTTTTGTTTGATATGTTGCTTCAGGATTTTTCACAAGAATGGGCATGTGTAAATACGGAGCAATAGTTTAGCATGATAAATGCCTCTAGAAAATTGTAAAAGAAACATGAATCTTTGTATCAAATCTTATTTTAGCCAATATATTAACTTTGATTTCTAAAGCATTGCATGGGAATTTGCAGTCAGAGATAAAACTTCACTGGAAATGCAAAACAACAAATGAAAAGAAACAATTTCTTTCTCTAAAACGACATATAAAATAAAAACCGAGCGAGTAGGCGAGTAGCTGTTAACATTTCTAAGGGGGTGTTTGGTTCAACTTACTTTGGAATGAGGTATGGGTTTAGGATGGCTTAAACCCATACCAAGTGTTTGTTTTCGATTTTTTTAATTTTCATACCCATACCTCAAATCAAACCCATGAGGTATGGGTTTTAGAAACCTAGGGGGAGGTGGGTATCACCCATTCCAAACCCTTGGGTAACAAATTATTTTAAAAAATAAATATTGCATTGTTTGTGGAGTATTCTAAGTTTATCATTGTTCATTTTCTTCCTTCAATTTGGATATTTTTTCCTTTATACTAGATTACTAGTACTTCTTTTTTACATTACAATTATTTTGACTTGACTCCGCATCTCTTGGTTCTAAAATATTTTTTTGAGTTAATTCGTAATTCATCTGCACTATAGTTATTTTTGTTTAAGTTAATTCGTAATTCATCAAATACAAGTCAAATGGATATATTTTTTCAATTCCGAACAACGATTGGAAAAAGGAAGTGGTACTTAACATGTTAGTCGTAATGCCTAAATAGTTTATATCCGGATCATAGACTCGTTTTTTTCTTATGTAATTATCTAATAATATTTTGAACAACGCTTTATAATAAGTTGTCATTTACTTTGGTATTAATTGGTATTTTTGAGTTTGAAAAACGGAATCTTCCTTTAGTGGCATTTTTTACCAATATTTCTATACATTTGTAAAGCTTATGTTTAGTTTTTAGTTTATATGATATATAATATTCCCTCCTACTTTTTATAAGTGTCCTGTTGTGCGTATGGTACAAAATTTAAGGAATATTAATTGTTTAATATTTTGGGTTGTGTAAGGGTGTGTAGATTGGAGAGAGGGTGTTGGGTTAGGAGTGGGTGGGGTAATAAGTAGAAATCGGTAAGGGTAGAATGGTTAAAGGCAAACAAAAAACTTACTAAATATAGACAATGGGACACTTTGACGAATAAACTGAAATAGACAATGGGACACTTATAAAAAGTAGGAGGGAGTAATTGTTTTAATAAGATGATTAAAAAGTTTAATTTGATTCCTAATTCCAACATTTTTCAAAAGTATAATTTTGCTTTAGCAAATTGGAACCAACAAAAACAGCAGTAATATAATATGTCCAATCATAGAAATCCCCAGAAGGCTACAAGTACATCAAGCATACAAAAAAAAACTCATATTTCCAACAAATGCCATAACTCCATACCTTAGAGCCCAAGATGTCTTTCTTCTCAAAATTAAAGGCACTCTAACAACGATGTAAAGATCAAATGTTGCAAAAATATGACATTTTAGAATTTCATGCGCAGGCCCATCGATCCATCAAATAAAACGACAAGGAAAAACCCAAACTTCATGAGCAAGCCCTTGACATATTTCTTTCACCACTACAATTACATTTCAGAAAAAAAACATCCATTTGATTCCAGCTAAGAATCAAATATCCAAACACTAAACAACAATTGAAATGTGAATGTAGATTAAATTTAGTGTTTACGAGTTCGGACCACACTTCACAAACTGAAAAGTGCAGCTTTTTCCAATAAACTACACAAATGATTATATGAACACACCAAACTGGTAAAACACGGTAAAATGAACAGCGTAGCATAGCAGCAATAATACCTACAGCGCCAAAATTTCAACAGAAAAAGTCAATTCAAAACCAACACTAGAGTTCTAACCATATAAACAAGTAAAAGCAAGCAAGATACATATAACTTGGAATCAACAGAGCAACTAAGCATTAAAAAAAATATTAGACATTATTAAAGATATCACCGACACCTATACACGTATACAAGTAGTACAGCTATTCAAAACAACTAAGCCACGAGCATACTACTCTTACCTCTATCATTTCTAAAATACACAAGATATCATCAATCACTAGCTATGTTGAACCCAATGTTCTGCTCCTAGCAAAAAATATCATCCATCGCTAGCAAAAACATAACTGCATAGTAGAATTTAAGCGAACTCTACAATTACCTCTTTTATCGAAACACAGTTACAGTTTCCACACAAAACACTGCTCGAAAGGAAATATCACACCAAATTTATGTACAACCAACACTAACTCTAAAACGGAATAAATTTTGGGTTTTGGCCGAAAGGGATTATCAAAAAGCACAAGACTCGGCCCCAACATTTCAATAATGCACAAAAAATCATCAATCAACAGCTACATTTAACCGAAAAATAGGTTTCCAAGCAAAAACAGCACAATTACCTTCTATATCTAAACAAAGTTAGGGTTTTCACACAAAACAACAATTGCAAGCAAATATCATGGCGAATTCCGGTCAAACCAGCAGTAACCTCTAAAAATGAACACAACTACGGCTATCAGTCCGAAACGAACAGGACATGAAAAATAACTGAATAAGTGAATTCAACAATTCAGTAAAACAATTAAGGTTTCTGAACAAAATGATAACTATACTACGATAGAAGTAGCGTATTAAGTCAGAAACGAACAGAGGATATTGCAAATTCCTAAATATTATAACACCAATTAGGGTTTCCAAATAAAATGATACTACACGGCATATTACATAAACAGCACTTTTTAGGATAATCAACAGAACACATCAAAAAAATCAATAAAATTAGGGTTTTCAATCGGAAAAAGAAGGAAACCTTGTTCATTACGAGCAGTGAAAATGATAGTGCCAGTCTCGTCACCGACAACGCACTCAGCGATACGAGTATTGCGACCGCGACCACGGTGGGGGACAGCGGTGGAGGAGACAACAATGGCGGTCAAGGTATGACCGTTGGAACCAGGTTTGATTTGATCGACTTTTACGAATGTAGGCTTCCTTAATGGTGGCTTTGTGGTTGTTTGTTGTTGACTTTGAGACGCCATTGTTGTTGTTTGTTGAGGAAACCCTAACCTTAATTTTTCGAGGTTGACGAAGGAAAGGGGATTGGTTTGCTCACTCTTCTGTTTTTACTCCAGATATACACATACACTGATACACTCCACTTACTTACTGCTTGGTTTCGGTTAGACCCGGAGAAGTGGATTAATTGGACCGGGTTTGATTTTGGATCGATTCAATTAGGTTATTTTAGGGTTTGTAAGAATTTGGGTTAGAACTGGTTTATTCAGGTCTAACCATATTATTTGGGTCAATTTGGGTTCGGATTATGCCCGAATCGAGGATTAGGTGCAAGTCGAGTTTGAGTTTGGATAAATTCAAATTCAAATTCAAAATAGGTTATTTTAGGGTTTGCAAGAATTTGGGTTAGATCTGATTTATTACTCGTATCTGGGGGGTAAATGGTAAGAGAGCAATATTTTGCAAATGGTTACCCGGCTACCCGCTAAGAAATGTAGAAACTATAATTCATGTAATTGCAAAATGGGTGACTTGTTTGGTTACCACTTCACATGAATTGAAACTTTCCACTAATTCTAATCCGTTCATCTATAATGGAGGAAGTTGTTAACCCAGGTCTCCCTAAAGAAGTGAATTTATGTATGCCGTTTAGATTAATGATTTATCATTTATCATTATAATGGTGGTGGTAATGTATATAATGGTGGTGCACAGAGGTCGGAAAAGACAAAAACGAAGTGACAGTTGTTGATGGTGGTGTTATATATTATTGATTTATCGTTTATCATTATTATTTATCATTATTATAGATTTGAGAGAAAAAGGGAAAGGAGGAGCGGCATCGGAGTAAAAGGGGATTCACTAAGAGGAGTAACATCATCAACAATAACTGATGAAGGAGTCAGGCAAATTAAGAGAAGAGGAGAAATAAAGAACGGAGAGAACGTAGGAAGTTGACGTCGCCAGAGAAGTGAGCGCGTGAGGAGGATAGTCGGCGCAAGAGTGATAAACAAAGGGAGACAGATGATTTAGGCTTTTTGGATTAGTGTAAAAGAGTAGATATCTTTTAACTCTTAAATACGCAAAGGTAGCTTGTTATTCAGATTGTCGATCTACCGGTCTCTCCGGAGTACTCTATGAAAAGGGGAATCGAAGTGATTAAATTAAAATTAACAGAGGTGGGGTATTTTAATAAAAACGGCAATAAATTAAATTATTTCTATAAAATAATCATTCACATTATTATCCGTGTTAAAAAATCTTTTATTTATCAATTCTCGTAACTGTCACTTAGAGATCGAAGATAACTAACCTTTTCCTTTCGATCTTAATTAACGATTTTATTAAAGGAGAGCCTTGGAGAGAAGTACAAATGGAAAAGTTGCACAAATGGATAAACAAGTGAGAGGAAATTGAGCATTTCATGTATTTTACCACTTGCATTTTGTAAAAGGACCACTATCCGTCTTCAGCTTGTGACGGATAGTGCCCGTCTTCAATGAAAATTTGTGATAAATTTAAATTTTCAATTTTCAAGGAAGTGCGTCGGCCGTCAAAATTTGACAGAGATGCCAACCATTGAATCATTCACGTTAAAAAAATACCGATGTTCACAAAGTCCAGTGTCCCCGGGCAAATACGGACACGGAAATACCGTCGGACATAAGAAAGGGCACAAAGTCTTCTGAAAAACCGTGTCAGAAAAGAACAGGGGTTAGCGACAAAACAAATAAATTACTGAATACGGAGTACAATATTGAATGGCTTATTGATTTCATGGAGAACCATAATAACGACAGTCAGTTAGAAGTAATCTGTACATCATTCGTATCGGACGTTCTATATGCGATTATTAATCTTGGAGTAAAACCAAAATCAAAACAAAAGACATACAACCGATCCACAAATGCATCATGCTCGGCCTTGTTAAGACGGATCTTTTCTTTTCTGTCGAGTCATTAACAGAAGACACAAACATTTCCATCACACAGTCGATATGTACACTAACAGGGCACACAATACATTTGTAGTACCAACCGCTACATTGCCCTCCACAGACGGTGCAAGGACATTGTTCTAATTGTCGAAGCTCCAAAAAGTGTTTGTTATCTGTTGTGTGGTGAACATATCGAGGCAACTGGGTGCATAACGGGTGAACATAGAGATCACATCGTTTGCATTGATAAAAGAGGCTGCCTACACTATCTCTACAGACTTCACAGACGGGTTTTCTAGAAAATACAGTCCTTGACCTTTGAATTAAGGTCAAGTGAAGATGATGTTTCGAGTGTATAAATGAGAAAAGATCAACCGGACATTGCCCACAATGGACATGAAGATTGAAATTGCATTCCTTGCATTGGTATCTCTTTCCGATGCCAATTCTTTCACACCCATCGCATTTGAACTCCTTGTTTTCGGAAGTTTCACAAAGTCGATGGGGAAGATGTGTGAAATGTTGCAAAGTGGCCATTTTTGGGACTTTCTTTTGTACGAGTTTTGTTCATACAAAAAGAAGATTTGGGGTCCGATTTCATGTGTCATTTGCAGTATCAGCTTTAATAAGCTGGTTTCGGAAGACTAGTAGTCTCTTCGGTATTTTCTAGGGGATTAATAGCTGTATTCAGCTCAGAACTCGAAAACAAAGATCATAAAGAAGTAAATGATGCTGTCATTTTTCAATATGATTGACAAAATCACAGAGATTTGGTTTGAGTCTGAACTGGTCTATATGACCAGTTCAAATCGTCTTAAAAGTGAGGTAAAGACGATCTTACATAATAATTATCGCTAAACATTATATAAGTTGGATTGGATGTGTCCTAGTCCAAGAACAAAGCTAGGATTGCTTCCACAACTTTCATAATGGGAAGCTCTAAGTCAATAAAAGGGTATTCGCCTATTCCGTATTCAATACGTACTCCATACTACATAGTACAATGTCAACAAATCATTAGTACTGCCTCCGTTTCATTTTATGAGTCATTTTCGTAAAAGAGAAAAAAAAAGGATCGCTTTACTTTTCATTTTCAATTCCCATAAACTTCTCCATTCAAGTGCAAATTCCGATGCATTATTTTACAAACCAAGGCTAATTTCTATGGTTAAAATACGTTTTCAATGTTCGGGATAATTATTATACTTAACTACTCCCTCCGTTTTGTTTGATATGTTGCTTCAGGATTTTTCACAAGAATGGGCATGTAGTAATAGTTAAGCATGATAAATGCCTCTAGAAAATTGTAAAAGAAACATGAATCTTTGTAGCAAGTCTTATTTTAGCCAATATATTAACTTTGATTTCTAAAACATTGCATGGGAATTTGCAGTCAGAGATAAAATTTCACTGGAAATGCAAAACAACAAATAAAAAGAAACAATTTCTTTCTCTAAAAAGACGTATAAAATGAAAACGGAGGGAGTAGGCGAGTAGCTGTTAACATTTCTAAAGGTTTTTCTTAATTCTTGTGTAAATCCTAAAATGACTCGTAAAATGAAACGGACGGAGTGTATTAACAAGGTTTACAAATTACTACTATAGTAGGATGAATTACTGGACCAATGGCTTTAAGCATTGAAGTAAAGGACTTATTGGCTCCTCAAACACTACAACATTATTCCAAATTTCCAATGTCTTAAGCCTCAAGAATTCCGACAAATTGTGGGGTAAAGTGGGTGGGATGTACGCAAAAGAGCACCTCAATTCATCTCTAAGATCCTTAGAATTTATTGCGTAATTGATTTCAAAATTGTAATTGAGAGAGTTATTCAACTATCACATAGATAGAACTGAAGTTATGTGCGCCTACGCAACCTACATTACTCAAGTCTATTCTAAAATGAACACTATTCCGTATACCCGTTTCATTCGCTGCAAATTTTCAATAAAGCCAGATAAAAGTTTAGAGATAAGAACTTACATGGAAGTGCGCCGAGAAAATAAGCTTATGGAGAATTCCTCCAATAATTCTCAGTGAAATCAACCAATTGCAAATGAGAAGATGAGATGATAGGCAAAATTTGGCTGGTATACACCACCATAGTGCATTAGTGCCATACTGAGCCCGTAAACCAAAACTACAAAATTGCTTTTTTCGGATCAGCAGCACGATCAATCTACAGGCAGCTTGTTGCATACTATCAAATTAATCAAAGAACAAAGGCACAGGGTGTCATATTTACAATGGAAAGAAGACTCCTTGTCGGGATCAGCTGACACCAACACACCGTCTCTGAAAATATATCGGAATGGGATCCTCGGTTGATAATAAAATGATGGTGATTTCAATTCCTCGACGACGTATTTTTCTGAGTGGCAAACACAGTCCATGAGCTTGGTCAGACTACTTTCTGAACTTACACACTGACAAGCAAATGACTCCTGGGAATCAAGATTCCTGAAAATTCCAGAATTCAGCTTTTCGGAAATGGCATTTGGGGATTCTCCCGTGATGTACAGATTTCTAACAGCCGAACATAGATTCGTAGATAGAACTGAAACACGATCATGGATGTCTTCCACTGTACAAATGGACCCAGAATGTTCCGTGCACCGGACGATTATTTTCTTCACCAATTCTTGAAGGGTACTAATACATCCAGAGCAACAAGTGTAACTACATAGAACATCCAACTTTGATGGCAATTCCCTGGTCTCACAAGACGAGTTTAAACCTGGAAGATTAACATCATTCCCATGGTTCTGAGCCTTCTCTGGAGACAATTCATCGATTATTTCCAAGTCCTTTTGATTGTCAACATTAACATGAGCAGCTTTCTCTGGAGACATTTCATTGGAAATTCCAATGTCTTTTTGATTGTCAACACTAACATGACCAGCTTTCTCTGGAGACATTTCATCGGTGATTGCAGTGTCTTTTTGATTGTCAACATTAACATAACCAGCTTTCTCTGGAGACATTTCATCGGTGATTGCGAAGTCTTTTTGATTGTCAACATTAACATGAGCAGCTTTCTCTGGAGACATTTCATCAGTACTTTCACAATCTGTGTGATTATTAACTCCAATATTATCGACTTCTGTACGTAAATCAGCAAGCTGAGAACATTCAGCCAAGGATATCTGGGAGCCTCCTTCAACAAGTTCTGCTTTCTGAAAGCCTTCACCTTGAGTTCTATCGGCAGGCACATCCAGATTAATATCTTCGGAATTTGCGGCAGTGGGCCCCTGCAAGCCTCCGGTTGTATGCTGTAACTCCTGAAAACCACTACCTCCAGTATTTGGCTTTTCTTCGGCTTCCATAGGTTCAACAGTTATAGCCTGTCCATTCTCTGGAGATGATGCACCACTAAGATTGCAGATCATCACTGGTGTTTGATCTTCAGGCTCTAAACTGAATGCCAAAACAATCTATGTCAAATAAAACACATAAACGACGATAAAAACAACATTACTCCAATGTCTCATGCTCTTGAAAATGGGAGGGTTAGGGAGGTCGGATGTACACAACCTAACCCCTGAGTTAATAACATAGAGACGGTGCTTCCGATAAAACTATAATGAAAATGGAGTCAAGAACTATTATTTGACTCCTGCTTTGCATTAACAATGATCAGCAGCCACGGTAATGAGTCATTCGCTTCATTTCATTACAATCCAGCTCAAAGGCAAGTGGGCGTTTGACTCTATCTAAAATGGCAACACAGCATCAAAATAAAACTTGATAATATTAAAAGGCATAAAAAATGACAGCAATACCTTCTTAATGAGTGTGACCAATTGTTAACCATGTCCTCTAGATAAGCTACTTGTGACAAAAGACGGATATACTGATATCTGTCCTTCCCTGACTGAATCCTAGCACTGATTTGGCCAACAAGAAGCTTAAGCACCTTCCTAACCTCCAAAGAAACTTCTTTAGAAGATTTATAAACTCCACGGTATGCAGACAAGCCAACCGCTACGAGCCCTCTGACTAATTTAAATTTGTCCTTCCCACTAATATTGCTCGAATTGCAAGCAACAACATCGTTTTGCATCAACTGGCCGGGACGAATAATGCAAGAATTAAAAGGCCAGCCTTTCCAAGGTCCACGAATGTCTGCACTTGGGCCTTCTTTCAACTTGGAAGTGGCCCAACAAAGTTCAGCAAAATGGGGATACCTTAGAATTTGATAGCCAAACGTAGTTACAGCCACCACCAAGGTTGATTTTTCTTTCACGTTTCTATAACCAGGTGGAACTGGTAATTTCGTAACTGAATCTTCAGATGGTTTTTTACTCCCAGGCTCCACAATAGGATCAGAATCTTGTGTTGAAGTGTCTTTCTTATCATCAAATTGATTTTCTTGTACAATGCTTGGATCAGAATTTTGATGACTACCCAGATGAGCAACATGAACAAATTGTCGTATCAAGTTCCCTGATAAGTCTACTGCAGATAGATGGATCAGCTCATTCTGGTCTAACTTTTCATTAACCTCTACAGAGAACCGGGGGGTTCCGTGTTCTATAAGACATATCCCTTCAGATGCTGACTGTTGACTTCCAAAAAACTGGCGAATTTCACTAGGAAGAGCTGCAAATGGAAGCTCTGAAGTAGCCTGTTCATAAAAACAGTACAAGTTTCAGTCTCCAGGATCTATAACGAGAAAGTAGGGAGCCGTGTAACAACAAGGTCAACAATATTACCCCAGTGCCTCCATGGCTCACGCAAATTGCGGGGTAGGGGGGCATATGTACGCATTCTTACCCTTGTGTTAGCAACCCAAAGAGACAGTTTCAAAAATGACCCATGATGTAAAATTGCATCAAAAAACTACAACGAATGACCAGTACTTCACAATAGAAAGAAGTGCAGTCCTTTAGTGAGCATCTTTGGCTCCAAAGAAAAATGGAAAGAAAGGGGGGAGCCGTGCATTACAGAAAAAAACTGCCAAGGTATTACGAGATAAGTTTGTAAAGTGATGGAAAACTTGAAAGTACTCGCTGACTCGGGTTCAATGATGGAAAGAGCAGTTTTTACACGTACTTCAAATTCCTTTGCACTTTTGAATACTTTTTGGTGTGTTTTGCAATATATTTCGCCATTGACCCTTGCAGCCTTGCTATTATCACTAAATATAATCTGCAGTCGTTTTAATGTGAAATTCTGATTTCCATATTACCACGATAACTAGTAGTAACTACAGACCACACCTAGCTTAAACAATTAAACTTATTTTGCAACGACGATGGAGAAGGCAACTCATGATGGACTTAATGTCAATCATCTTGAATTAGGTACCCTAAGCAAAAATTTAATGCACAGCTGTAGCTAAGGAAAGGACACGGGAAAACCCAAGACACAATCAGTTTACACAAACTTTTTATCTCAAAGTGCTTCTCCTATATAAACTGCATTGGACAAACAAACGGATATATCCAGGAAGGTAGCAATTGAGCAAACAGAAGCTAGCTTGAAGAAAGCTGAAAAAGAGAGAAAAAATCGAAACATATCTAGCTCTCAGACTGGGGAAACATACGAGTATGATCGAGGATGAGGAAACACCGAGGCATTCCAGCTGCTCCCTGAAGATTTTCCATGTTCTGGAGACATAGCAAATTTCATTTACGGTGTCTGATACTCCCACCAAGTGAGATGTTTTGAAATTACACTCCTCGCGAATGACTTGTGAAGGCATAATAGAGGTGTTCACTTGCGGCTCATGAACTGGGGAAACCTCAACATCTTGCTCGACGCTTTGACTGTGTGACTCTATGGCCCAAAAATCTATTCTTGGCATAAAGATAACACTCATTCTGAGACTGGCACATTTCACTGCGACAAAGAAAGATGTGAGAACCACGTCAATAATTAAAATTAACTCAAATGAGATGATGAAAAGGCAATGTCATCAGAATATTAAGCTTCAATTGTGGCCAAATAAGGAAAATAGAGCCTTTTTTTTGGTAGGTGGGAGGTACGACATAGAACTCGGCTAAACAGACTCATAAGCATAAGCAATGGATAGGCAGGCTATCCTGGATATTTTAGTGTGCAATAGTTCAAAAAAATAGTACTCCATTTATGAATAAGATGTAAAATAATTTTAAATTTATAGCAAACCCCTAGGTCATTACTCATTTCCATGTGAAAAGAATTGTAATTCCAGCGTTAAAAGAGATTTCATCCTCAAATAGTCATGTGTGTCAAAATTCCAGAAATCAAGCACTGAACATTTTTCAAATATCCATTCTTCTTCCCAAGTAACTCAAATAAAAAGGAAACGGTAATCTTTAATGCAAAACTAGCAACAACTTCAAGTCCTCCTTGGCCTCTCCAGTTCATAAAAGATCATTGCCAGCCAAAATAAAGTCTTGAGCACACAATTAGTTAATGTCAAACACATGGTAGGCAGTAGGGATTTTCAAACAGGCAACGCATTTTACTTTCACGCTTTAGGAAATAATGACTTAGTGAGGCTAAAGCAGAGCATACTTAAAATACGCAGGATGCCTTGTTCCATGTCACCATGGCCCTCTTGTGAAATTGTAGCCAAATCAATCTTCTGAATTTCAAGGTTTCCCAAAAAACAATGAAGAAGGCAAGAAGCAAGATGCTTTTGACCACATCTTGGAGCTCCTGAGATCATTACTCTATACCCTGTATTCCTCACTGGTGCATAGCGTACATTTCTACTATGCAAACCAGAGGGATTATCTCCAAAACTATACTGATGAATTCCACCATCCTCAAAAGCAACATCTTTTGTAATATCAAATCCAGTCAGAGATGCATCTCCTTTCACGATGCCAACACTAATAAGATTCCTCACTAACTCTCTTGCATTGTTTGGGTCTTGAGCCATTTTTTGTGCAAGACATGCCCATTTATCCTTCTGCAAATTCTTCTCCCCCATCTGAGAAATAACAGCCCTTTCAATGGCTCTTCCAGCAGCAACTAGGCAAAGAGGTAACCATAGACGGTCATCAAGGTAAAAAGAAAGTATCAAGCTCAGAAGTGGTTGAAGCAAGCATGGAATGAGATGCACACCGAGGGGAGTACCCAGAACCTCATTTGCAGCCATCCCTGCCTCTCTACGAGAACACGGAGGAGGAGCAAGAGAAAGGGCTTCTAGCCAATCTCTCTCTTCCACCTCAAAAGAAGGAAGCTCTGGACGTCTTCTCTTCAAGGGATTTTCTGCTGCACAAGATAAAACCTTGTGCCAAGAGCAATTCCTTTTCAAAGCGAGAACAGCAGCTTGTGCACAGAGAGCTTGAAGGTCAGCACCAGCAAAACCTATGGTTTTCGTAGATACCCACTCCAACAAAGGACCAGAAACTGGCTTCGGCCATTTTCTCGTGTGAAGAGCCAAAATAGCAGCTCTATCCTTCACTGAAGGTAGTGGAAAGTAGATCTCTCGATCAAATCTACCAGGCCGTCTTAGAGCCGGATCAACAGAATCAGGACGATTTGTTGCGCCTATAACAATAACGGAGCCTCGTGATTTTAAACCATCCATTAAGGCAAGCAGAGTCGAGACCACTGAACTATGAGTCTGGTCTTGCTGCCTTGTACGAACAGGTGCCAGACCATCAATCTCATCAAAGAAAATTATTGAAGGTTGAGATTTCTCTGCAACTTGGAACAGAAGCCTAAGCTGACGTTCAGCATCACCAACATATTTTCCTAAACAATCTGCACCTTTTCGAGCAAAATAGGCTATCCGTTTGTCGCCACGAGCACAGGAGCCGATCAATGATCGCACAACCAGAGTCTTTCCAGTACCAGGATAACCATGCAATAGAACACCTCGCGGTGGTGTAATCCCCATATTCCCGTAAAAATCCGGGTACAAAAGTGGGAGGATGACCACCTCTTTCATACACTGCACGACATTCTGCAGTCCAGCAACAGATTCCCAGCCTCCAATTGGCTGTTCTCCTTCAGAATGGGACCCGCCAATATAGACAGGAGCAATTCTTAATAAATCACGCTGAAGCCTTTTTGTTTCACGTCTCAAAAACTCTTCATCTTCTCCACACTTATCCATCCACTTTTCTTCTGCTTCAAGATCTTTTCGCGAAGCATCATTGGAAAGCTTTCTTACTTCATACTTCATTTTCTTTGCCTTCAGTTTCTTAATACGCTGTGAATACTGTGGCTCAAAGAGATACCGATGATCCGCACAGGCTATAAGAAACTTGCGGTGATCAAAATTACAGCCACTAGCACGTGCACAAGGCTGTAAGAGATACAAACAATAGACTAAGGTATGAGGAAGCTTGCTATTACAAAGCATACGCTCACTACTGGTTAAACCAGCACACACGGTTGTATGTCAATCTATAAAAGGCAGATAAAAAAATAGAGGCAAAGGTGTCAATGAGACTCAGAGAAGATAAGTGTTCATTTGACTCCTGTAAGTGCACCTACAATATGCAGCAAAAGAATAAAAAGACTACTCACCAAATGATAAGTTCTGGGACATCGATCCACACGGCACCCAAGAGTTGCTCCAGGTCTCCCACAGCGGGTACATTTTAATGTCCTTCCTCTGCAAAGCGCTGATCTAATATTTTTCAAGCACCCTACGCTAGCAAAATAGACCTATACATAAGATAAACAGCACGATCAAATAAAAATTAAAATTAAAATTTGGGAACTAAATTAAAAAAAAAAGCTCTTAAAAGAAATCAAACACTTATTAAGTGATGTGCTCCCTGAAAACACTATATATGGACTACACTTAAGAAGAAGCGACTCTTACTCCCAAGAATAGTATTACAAACCCATTCACAAAAAAAAGGAAAAAAATGTAAAAACCACAACTGAACTTAATTATGCCATTTGTTATATTATTCTTATATACCCAAAGTTAGGTAGATATAAATCATGATGCAAAGATTGCAAACACTGATACAACCTCTTGGTAACAGTCGGTTGTAGCAACTTATTCTCGCCAACATTGCCTCAAAATATCATGGCAGTACCTCCAAAACCTTGAAGATCTAGTCTTGAATCAGTATCCCGATTGACATTAAAATTCATGGGAGGGACCATTCTAGATAATACTACAGAGATGAGAGAAGATTGTCCTTTCTACAAGGAATTACCGATATTGCGAAAGTATTCAAAACTATAGAAACCACGCGAAATTACTACCAGTGATAAGTTAAACTTCTGAGAAGCAGTTGGAGACTGTTCAATTACTAAAAATGCGAAAGTATTCATATTATCATATATATACAAAAACCCCACAAAATTGATACCAGTGATAAGTTAAACTGTTGATAAACAGTTGGAATAACACACCCATTGTCATAGTTTTAAGTACGCACGGTGTTGCCTCACGCACATAGAAAGCATTCGAGCCATTGGTATACAAATAGAAGGCATGATAGGCAAAACAAAAATAAAACCACATTCAATGAGACGCACCTCGGGACTCCATACAGCACAATGTTGATGAACCCAAATTCTTGCTATCCCAAGCCGGTCATTGACAGGGCCAAGCAGTTTTCCTAGCCAACCACTTTCATCTCCAAACCCGTCCCATGGATCATAAGTGAATTCCTCTGATGCAGATGAACCACTGTACGCCTCTTGCTCGCTACCACCTGAATCAGTAACAAACTTCTTGGGAGGCTTTCCATCAGTCCCTCCCCCACATAAACCACATCGCCTTCCTTCCTTTATGCGTGGTCTGGGTATCTCACTAGTGGCAATGTTGTTACTTTTCATTTTTAAACCATTCTTCAGTTCCCAATGCCGTACCTCCTCTCCTACATTACTGTCCTTTGTCATATCATCGTTTCCAATTTTATTTAAATCACTAGACAGTGGATCGATTTCCATAGCTCGGGACTGAGTTTCTGAGTCCTCTACATGCTCGGATGAATTAACAGGCTTATCAGTTTGACTACTCTCTCCCACATGTTCATTCCTATCTACTTTCTCCTCTATCATTGTAACAACAGGGCCTTCGTTGTGGTCTTCATTCTTGTCTGCTTTCTCCTGTATCATCGTAACACATCCACCATCCCCTATCTCCTCATTCACATTAACTCTTCCACTCGTTGAACGCGTGCAATCACCAGCTTCTTCATTTCCCATTTCGTCAACTCCACCAGCTACCCTTTCCCCTAGAGAATGATCATCCTCCATCTCCTCCCCAACATCCATCGTCCCCCAAACACTGTCATCCCCACTACCCTCCTCATCCCCCAATTTCTCACCATCCAAGTTCATCTCTTTCTCCTCCGAAAACTCCTTTATAGCCCTCGCATCCTCATCCTCATCCTCGTTCACATTCTCATTCTCACTCTCACTCTCACTCTCATCCTTATCTGCATCATCATACTCATTCTCATCCTCATCCTCGACATCCTTAAACAACTTCCTTTTCCCAAAAGACTTCTTCACCTTCCCTTTCCCCTTCGTCCTCAAACTCGACCTTGACCTCGATCTCGACCTCCAACTCCCCAACTCATCCTCCGAGCTATCCTCCTTACTCTTCATCTCCCTCTTCCCTGTTCCCTTCCCCATCAAACCTCCTCCCCTCCCAACCCTCTCATTTCTCTGCCTTGTCCTCTTCGGGGGAGGCGAAGAATCAAGCACTTCAGGCGCCTTACGCACCCTAGAACTACGACGAAGCTCCGAATCCTCATTCCCTACCCTATCCCGCAATCCACTCTCCCTATTCCTATTAAACACATCCTCACTTATAGCATCTAACCTCTTATGCTTCTTCCTACTCCTCACCCCTCGTTTCGACGGAGAATCATCCTCCGACAACTTATTCAATCGCATGACAATCAATTCAATTCCCCTAAAACAGAGCACAAATTCACCTACTTAACCTAATTCCAAACCAAATCAAATGCACATCAATCAAACACATCCATCATCAAATTAACAACATCAACACAACAAAATCACATAAAAAAACAAATTAACCACTCACCTGTTTCGCACATTAAACAAATTCGATTCAAATTTCCTTAAACCCTAAAAACCCTAACATTCATCATTTTCCCCCAATCAAAACCCTAGACAAATAAATAATAACTTACAAAGACTTCACAAAAATCGACGTTTTTTCTGGAAAACAAATTCGATTTCTCGAATTTAAAACTTGCAATTTGTAATCGAAAAGAAGATTGTTAAAATGAACGGAAAAATTAGGGCATGAATTAAAAGAGAAGGTTTTATTTTTATTTTTATTTTAGTTTTAATTTTAATTTTAAATGAAATTAATTAAAAAATAACGCTCGATTTAAGAGCGTGTGAATAACGCTCGTATATTGTAGTCGGCTGAAAATGAGTGTTTGTATATTTATGTGGTACGTCGCGTATATGAGAGTGTGATTTTCTTTATTAAAAAAAATAAAAATAAATGAGCAAATTTTGTGATTTTGTTCCATTTTTTCCCACCAAAGGAAAAGGGCGTTTAGCGCCAAATATGAGGAATGGAAAAAAAATGGGAGTTGTTTTTCAAAGAAACGTATCCACGATAATTATTTGATTTCACAAATTTTTATTGAGGGCAGACATAATTCTCTACAAACTGGACTCGATATTGTCTCTCTCATTTATAAAAGTGGCACTATCATATGGTGCTTAATTTCTCCCTTTGACATTCAGCTAGTCTCGTTGAAGACGGGTACTATCCGTCGGTCCGTCACAAACTGAAAACGGATAGTACCCTTCTCACAATATCATAAGTGGGAAGGCAAGTGGAGTGCTCCATTTAAGTTCCATTTGCATATTGTGAGAGGGACACTATGATCCAATGTTGGAAGGGGCTCGTTTTTCTTGCCTTGCGTGGGATTTGAAGATAGGGTGGTTGAGGTTCTTGGTCGAGACTGATCCAAGAAAAGGCACGGGTGCTCTACAATTCAAGATACGGTGGTTACAACAACCTTGGTCGAACAAGGTGACTATGGAAACCTGGGATCTTGGATTAAGAGACGGAGGAGCTTGGTGGACGAACCACCATGGGACGGTCAGGCCTTGGACTCGGCAGCACAAGAAGGCTATTCCAATTATGTATTGGAATTGTTCAATAATTATTTTATTCTAATAAGTTAGTTATTGGTTGTTACAAAGCTGTTACAAGTTAGTTGTAATAAGTTTGTTACAATTCAGTTAGTTTGTTATAGTTTGTTACTAGTTAGTTATTAATTAATTAGTTACAAATAGTTAGTTACTAAGGTTGTTAGGAGTTAGTTACAGTCTAGTTTGTTAGTTAATTAATTAGTTAAATAAAGATCAACTTTGGATCTATTTAGGATAGAAATAAAAGTCCTGGAGTAGAATTTTAGGGCTGATTCCAGCCGTGCTTAAGGGGCGCGTAGTTCCCTGTATAAACCTGCTATTTCGTTCAGATTAGACAGACAATTCAATTATTAAGATTTAAACAAACTTTCAGATTATAAGTGTTCTTATAATTTTCGGACTCGTCGAGTGTTGATCCAAACCGTTAGTGTGTGTCGCATTTCAAGCATTAGCACGAGTTATTACCTATAGGTCTAGGGAGTAATTCACCATTGGTTAGCCTATAAGTCTAGGTTAAACAAATATTCTTCTACCTTATGGATTCACCCTAAACCGTCACAACCACATTCATCACCGTCGATCACCATCATCACCACCATAAACCGTTCATTCACCACCAATTCGCTACATATATACTTACCAAAATAGGTTGTTTCGTCTACTATCTTACAAATACATTCTAGAAGCTTCCGCAAACGATTTCTTTGCTCAAGAATTTGTATCATCAGCGTTATCAGAGCTTCGGCTCTTGACTTCCATAGACCAAGGCGATCCACAAGGGGAGACAATATGGAGTGCGAGAATTACGAGGATAATACCGACAAGAGGGTTCCAAAACCTATTTCAAGAAACCTAATGTGCTACACAGCCTACAAGTCCAAACCGAGTCCATCTCAACCTACCAAAGGGGCCATATCTTCCACACTAAGTGTCAAGTAAAAGACAAGTGGTGTAGCTTGATCATCGATGGAGGTAGTTGTGCAAACGTCGCTTCCGAAGAGATAGTGTCCAAGCTTGATCTAACCACTACCACGCATCCAAACCCGTACTTACTACATTGGTTAGATGATTGGAGTGCTATAAGAGTGACGAGGCAGGTTAGGGTACGAATCACCATGGGATCATACAAGGATGATATAATATGTGATGTAATACCTATGGATGCATGTCACATACTCTTGGGGCGTCCACAGTAGTTCGATAGGGACGTGGTGCATAGAGGGAGGACGAATGAATACGAATTGAGGGACAAGGGCGAGAGAATCATACTAAAACCCATGACCCCACAAGCCGTATTAGAGATGACCGCCAAGAAATACAAAAAGCCTAATCTTACGGTGATTGTGAGTGAAGGAGAGGAGCGATCCATAAAGGGAGACAAAAAGGTGGATGCTTTGTGTTTAGAGGAAACATTAACAAAGGAAAAGGTAAGGCGGAGGTGACAGAACCGGCGGTGAGGGGATAATTGAGGGACGAACTACATACCACATGGGTTATCAACTTTAGGAGGGACAAAATGTCAATTGAACTTAGTTTCAAGGATTGCACTTCCTATTCATGTCGTTGATAGGAGCAACCGGATCAGGAAGTTACATGTGGGGACTAAGGCGAAAGGTGGTAGGTTCAAACGATAGTTGTTAGGTCCGGTCCATTCGAAACTAAAGCTAACCAGGCTAGTAATGATTAAGAAGACCTATAAAATTCCATTAGGGTTATACATAGATGAATTCTTATATCGGTATGAGTTGATCTCAAACGAGGGGTCGAAAACAGAGAAGGTTTTGTTAATAAAGACTATAAGCACAAGTATATTGAACACAAAAAGGTCTAAACTATTGAAGTGCAAAGGGAAAATATGAAGGGAGGAAGTAAAAGTTACATTTTTAACGTATTCGTAAAGACGAAATAAACATGATCCATATGAATATATTTTCGTTCACTCGTGTATTGAGAGAAAATTAAAATTGAATGCTTACTTACGATTTGAGGTCATGTTGGTAACTACTTCAGTTATCCTATTAATTATCGATTTTTTGTGACTTAAGAGACCGTTCTATAAGATACTCCAATGTATAAGACATATATGCCATTATGCCAATAACAATTAACCAAAAAAGAAGTGAAAAATAAAAATAAAAAATAAAAAATATCGAAAGACGCTCTCTTTAAGCAAAACACATATTAGCTAGTATTTCAGACGGACCATTTACGTATATCCAAAAACACGATATTTTGTGGTCACCTTTCGGTTAAAAGTAATCACAATAATCCCAGTTTTACAGCTTCCCGAGACTTATTTTTCAAAATTAGTCACAATTAACTTTAAAATGATCTTAAAATTCCGTATCTAAATGACCCGTCTAAATAAAAACCTAAATCATGTTTTCATGATTTCATCACCCGCCTAACTTTCCAATTTTCAAAATCCCCCAAACCCAACTACGCGCCAACCCAATACCAACTTCCTTTCCACGTCACCGATCCGCACCTCACAATCCGTGCAAATCCCTCTCAAATCAAATCTCAACCGTCCGATCAACTCTTAATCCAACGTCCCACATTTCTCTTCACACTCCTTCATTTACTATATAAACCCCACAACACTTCATCGTTTCCACACCACAACTCACTCTCAACACCAAACAAAAAAACCCATCTCATTTCCGATTTTAAACTCATACCCTAAAAACCCTAAACCCTAAAATGGCGCGAACAAAACAAACCGCTCGTAAATCCACCGGAGGAAAAGCACCCAGGAAGCAACTCGCGACCAAAGCTGCTCGCAAGTCTGCACCAGCAACCGGAGGAGTGAAGAAACCACACAGATTCCGTCCCGGAACCGTAGCACTGCGTGAAATCAGGAAGTACCAGAAGAGTACCGAGCTTTTGATCAGGAAGCTGCCATTCCAGAGGCTGGTAAGAGAGATTGCTCAGGATTTCAAGACTGATTTACGGTTCCAGAGTTCAGCTGTTGCTGCGTTGCAGGAGGCGGCGGAAGCTTACTTGGTTGGGTTGTTTGAGGATACTAATCTTTGTGCCATTCATGCTAAGAGGGTTACTATTATGCCCAAGGATATTCAGCTTGCTAGGAGGATTAGAGGTGAAAGAGCTTAGGGTTTTTAAGGAATTGATTAATGGTGGTGTTTTAAATTTGTGGAAAGTGTTTGTTTTTTAGAGGATTAATATTAGGGTTAGGGTTTGTGTTTAGGGTTTATGTAATTTGAATCATCTTGATTCTAATGGAATGAAGGAAGTTTGTTTTAAATCTGTGTTTAATTTTATCTTTATTAATCTCGTGATGGTCGGATTTAATTGTTTTATTTTTGTCGATTGGACGGAATAGTTATTTTTGTGTAAGTTGGTTGCGAAAATGTTGTGTTGATCGGATTTGTTCATATAATTGATTTGAAAAATTAGTTATTGAAAGGATTTGTTCATATAATTGATTTGAAAAATTAGTTATTGAAAGGATTTGTTCATATAATCTTACGGAAATTTAGTTATTGAATAAATTTGTTTAGTTATTCTTTTGTAAAGTGTTACAAAAATGTAAATGTTGGGTTGAATGGATTTGTTCATATAATTATATGGAAATTTAGTTATTGAATAAATTTGTTTAGCTATTCTTGTGTAAGGGGCTTATAAAAATGTTGTGAACTTGTGATGAACAAATATTTTTGTGGAAGGTGTTCATAAAAAATGGCGTGATGAACGGATTTGTTCATATAATTTTATGGAAAATTATAATTTTATGTTCTTCAGATGATTACGACTTTAATAGGTCTACGGTCTGCCCATGCTATTGCGAATCTCTGTAGTTATTCTTGTTATTCTTGTGTAATTCTTGTGTAAGACGGTTACAAAAATGTTGCGTTGAACGGATTTGTTCATATAATCATAAGAAAAGTGAAAAGTAGTTATCGAATAAATTTGTTTATGATCTTTTTGTGCTAATCCACCGGATTAAAAGCAACTCGTCACTAAGGCTGCTCACAAATCCGCATTGGCAACCGTAGAGTGAAGAAACGTCACAGGTTCAAACCCGGAAAATTAGTTATCGAATCAATCTGTTCACGAACTTTTTGTGAAGATTGCAGTATTGTGCAAGTGATTGCATATTCACATACGAGAAGTTTCGATGCCTAAATAGCGAATATTACCTTTTGTAACTAAACTGTAATAATGAATTAAGTTTCACGAGTAATTGACGAAGAATTACAGCGGATTCAAATAACTGAAAAAAATCGAGATGAGAAAAAAGGAAAGAAAAGCACCAGTGTCGATTTTTGATTATTACGTGTTCTTCAGGATGATCTTTCATGGCCTTCTATCACCATCACTACTATTATGTACATCTTCTCGTCTAGCCATGAAGACGTAAACTTGCAAGCTGATACAGACTATATGTCGCTTTAAATTAACCCACAAAAATGAAAAAAAAAACGTTCGCTATTGTCATCATGTTGGAGGGAGACGGTTTTATTTAGGCTTTGAGGCGTCAACCAGTGACTCGCTCAACTGACTGCGCGAAACTACACAGAAACAGTAGAAAGCAGCTAGGTTGATTGACAGTTTCCCGTCAGTCGAATTCCAGGACTACTTTACCAGGGATGATCCGTTTGTCTTTTGCGTCGTGAGCTTCTCTTGCTTGTACAAACGGAAATGTCTTCTCTACTGGTACTTTAAGCTTTCCGAGTTCAACTAGTCTTTGGATCTCATGTAAACCTTCGGAATCAGCTCTCATATATGTCCACGAATACTCTGCGAGAAAAAACAAGAGATAACATCTTAGCAGCTTCCTGCCAATCCTACCATGGTATTATATATCGATCTCAATTGCTGTCATAACTGCACTACTGCAGCAATAAGCAGATTATACCACTAGAGGTATACAATTTTCTGTACATATTTTGAGCTTTTTAATAGAAAACTCGAGTTTTATTAGAAAGAATATGAGCTATATGGTACAATTTATGAACTCTTGAGAAAATATTGAGAATCGAAAATTATTATACAACCAAAACACAATACATATAAGTTGAACTATATTTTAATTTTAATATAAAAAAACTAAAATATAACTCAAAATAGTTTAAAAGCTCAACAAATATACACATAAGCTCAATAAAATACACCATGGTTGTACGATGCTATTATACATCTGGTTGTATAATTTTTTTTTGTGCTACTGCAGCTGTTACTTAATGAATTATGACGAGGTTGCGGACTTGTGGTGACTTCCAAAATTTGGACAACCTGGTTGCAATTTGGTGTCGTTGCCTAAATTTGGCACTATGGTCTCGACTACAGCCTTGTCGTGAGATAACTAGCAAGCAATCCCACAATTGATCATTCATTTTTCCCCGATGATACAACTTTGCCCCACAACCTCCACGGCTGCTGCCTATGGTGAGCTCAAACGGGTAGGGTATGTATAACTTTACCTCTATGTTCATTCAATTCAAAGAGGTTGTTTTATGATGATAGATAAGTGACCGATATATGTCAACGGTGATCTTACAAAAATAAAGTAGATGACGAAAGCTTAAGTACACACTATATACAGAACTCAACAAAAGGATCAGGGGGATAATATAAATAACACATAATAAGACATTTATAAGCTTAACTAATAGAGTCATTCAGTGATGGGGCTGTGACGATAATGACCTAGACTGAATTCCGTCAACATCAAAATTTACAAAATAGCTCTTGAGGTTCCCTTCACACCATCAAGAACACAAGACATTTATGACAGTTATTAACATCGAAAAATTACAGTCGATGTTTGTAAGGTAAGATGCTATGTTAGTATGAGTAAAGAACATATTTGTTCTGAACAGGATCTGTAATGGATGTTTACTCCATTAGAGGTCAGTTGTTATCTCTGAATAGACCCTAATGCTATCTCAACGAAATGTCCGTTGCAGATCCTGTTAAGCATGGGAGCTCACTGAGGAACCCCCCGACTTTAACAGGTGTACAATAAAAATTATGACTGAACAGTATAAGAAGTGGGTTTGGACAATTGACAATTTGAGTCCTACGAGGAACTTCTGCATCAAAGGTACTAGCATGTAGCACAACTGCACAAACTTATTCCTAGTACTACAAAGGACAAACACAAACAACAGCCGCAAAATGGATAAGGTAATTACTAGAAACATCAAAATTTTAACTGAATGCTAAACTTTCCCGAGTTGATTTTGAAATTTGGTGATTCACCATACCTATTCCATGAGAAGATCGATATTGAATTTGTTTCTTCAGCAGAAGGGCTGAAGCCATAGGAAGACCAATAGCTAAACCATAATGATCAGCCAATGATGCTGCCTCTCCCTACAAACCAAGAAAAATGGACTTCAATTGAACATTACTCACCAATTTAAAAAACGGCACAAGTTTCCAGGGAGACTAGGCTAACAAGCTTCGTTATTACCTGTAGAGTCATGTAATGTCCACCTCGCCTCAAGACATTGACGCCTAATCTTTCAGTCTCTGGGATACCAATGGTATCCAAAACAGCATCAAAATGACCCTTAATTGCTACTTCAGCATCCTGCGAGTCAGTCAGATGACATTTTTAATTATACTAAGTATGAACATTCCTACAAAAAACATGCACAGTAAATTTGAAATGACTACTCCAGTACCTCATTTTCATAATCGATAGCTTTCTCGGCACCAGCTGCCAAAACCCGTTCAGTGCTGTCCCTACCAACAGTAGTTGTCACATTGCAACCTACAGCTACAGAAAGTTGAATGGCAGAAAAGCCAACCGCCCCTCCACCACCGATTATTAACACTCTTTGCCTGTGAAATATGTGCAATCGAACAACTATGAGAGACAGGAGACAAAGCTGGCATAATATTAACCAAAACTATCCAAGATAAACCACTTAATTTAGCTTTCTATGCCACTAAATTTGTTCGGGTTCCAGCCGCATACTCTTCAGCCATATAATCACTATTTTCTGGTAGAAGAGAATTCTAGGTGGCCGCATCAGACAGAAGGCATTCTTTCATCAAATAGAAATATCATAGCGGTAATCAAGTCATTTGTATCAGTTGTATGGGTATCCATTATCAAATCAGCAAAAAATACTCTTAAAAAAACAATTTGAAAGACAATATTGGAGCGAATAGTTTCCATTCAGCAAAATATTAAGTATAGCACAGAAATATGAGTAAAATATGTGGGTTTTCTGATATTGGACCCTGAACCAGTATAAACCAGCGAGATTCTGAAACGAGTCTCACCTATTTAACCAGTTCTGGTGTCAGTTCTTGGATTTTTAGTGCTGAAAAGTCCAAAATACACCAATTAATGGAACTAGTGTATTTATATTCAAATGGTCGGTATTCTCTAGTAAACATTAAACAAAGAAGAAAAGAATTTTACTTTTTATGTTTATCCCTTCACTTTATGTGCTTATCAACATGTACCCCATAATAATAAATCTTCAACTAACATACCCTGAGGTTATCCTTGCAGTACTTCTAAGAGCACGCCAGGCAGTAAGTGCAGCAAACGGAATAGCACACGCATCCTGCACAATTGAGCAGAATCTAACATTGAGTGAAAATGACAACTAGTAAATAGCCATAAAAAAGAGTAAATTGATTATTAGTACCTATTATACACCACTTTCCAAAACTCCTAAAATATTTTTTCTTCAGAAATCCTGCCTCTATATGAACATTTCCTTCTAATGTCTTGAAATAAGTCAATTTTAGCCAAACCAAAGGCCCATTTTCAGGGCCTATCAATCATGAATAGTCGTCCCTCCTACTGAAAGTCTAATGCAGGCAAAAACAAATGTCACTCATGAATCATGATTGATATTTGCCGGAAAATAATGTTTTTTGCCAACGAGTAATTTAGGAGGCTTGAACTTTTTTTGTAACAAAGAGAAATTCCAGAAAAAAGTTTCGAAAAAGTGGTATATACCATATACGGAGTAATAAGTAGTGTTTCTCAATCTGCACTAAAAGAACATAACCATCCACGACAAAATTCATCATGGATACTTGGCCCAGATGGCAAGGTTTCCTCATCGCATATGCATGGCGAGTAAAGGTTGTTGTTTTGTAACACAGAACACTAAAAATTCTCTAATGCTACCTAAACAAACGAAATGAGAGCAGCTGGAAAGATAACAGATTTGTTAATACAGAGTACAGACAAGGCTCGGCATCTGAGAAAAAAACTGACAACATCCAGATTCATCACTCATCAGGACTCACCACATGGGATATGTTAGGTGGTAATTTTGCAACTTCTTCGGAGGAGAGGATAGCATAGTCAGTGTACGTGCCTCTGACGGCTGTTGGATGCAGGGCTCCAAAAACTTTTTCCCCGATAGTGAATGACCGAACTGAACTTCCAACAGCTGCTACTTCTCCACTAACATCACGACCCAGAACAAGGGGGAGAAGAGGCTTAAACAATGATCTCCCATAGCCTGCTCGCATCTGAAAGAATGTAACAGTTAAGAGGGAATCATGAAATAAAGGCTACATCATTACTTCATAATGAAACACCTAGTACATAAAACAAATTAAGTGAGACACAACTAAAAAAAGATCATGCACAAAGAACTTAACTTGCAGGAAGACTCTTGGTCGTTGATGTTGAAATCTAGGCAACATGTAACATAAGAATCAAATTGAGCCAAGAACAAGAAGGAAATATCAATTCCTTAATAAATTAGTGAGTTCCAAGATCCCATCAAATGTTTACTAAGAGAGTTGATTGACCGTTCAAATGCAATTCAACAGGGTCTGCAATTGAGCTTTAATGACTATAGGCTACTTACGGTAGTTTCGTACACAAGACAGTCTAGTGAAAGGCTAGTTATGTACTTATGTTGTATGCTTCAAAAATTCAGCATTACTTCCTTACAACCACCACCAAAGCAAACTAAATAACCTAGAAACGGAAACCTGCCTCAAATCCAAGCAACTTTAAGAAGATACACAACATTACTGCAAAGGCATAACTAGTCTCTCCCTTTCTTTTCCAAACACTATTACAAAATTCGTGCAACAATCACCACCTTTCCTTCAGCATAGTTTCCGTTCTATGTTGCTCGGAGTCATTTAGAAGTATTTAATACGGGTGCGTGTCCAAGTGTTGGATTCGGCTATTTTAGGAAAAAATTCAGGCTTTTGGTCTTAAATGAATGTTCGAGTGTCCTACCCATATCCGAGTGTTGAGTGTCCGACACGGATACGTGAGGTAATATTCAAGAGTCCGAGCAACATAGCTTCCGTTCAATAACTACGAAAGCAAGCTAAACAACCTACAACCAACAACAACCACAAATTCGTGCAACCTCCCAAATATACTGTCTCGATGCAGAATCTCCCTTCACAATTTCCCACCTCATTTCAAACATTATTACAAGATACCATCTATAACATTCACCTCATTTTCCACATAACAATCAAATACTAATCAATTCACAATTTCAGTCATTCAATTAAACCGAATATATCACAACTCGACATCAAACGATACTACAAACTGAACAACTCACATTCTTGCCTTTCCGTTCCCAAAGTGTCTTGCTCGTGACAGATACGAAGACGGATAGTGTTCTCTCACAATAAAACAAGTGGGAGGACAAGTGGGGAAAAATGGGGCATCCTATGGATAGTACCACTTGTATTTTGTGAGAGACGGATAGTGCCTTCAGCTTGTGACGGGTAGTGCCGTCTTCAATGAGAATTTGTGTTCTGTTCCAAACATTACTTCAAAATTCACGCAACAATCACCAGCCTTCCTTCAGCGTATCACATTCATCTCATTTCCACATAGCAATCAATCAACGAACGAAACAATTCACAATTTCATATTTTTTCAATCAAACCTAATCAATCTCATTTCGACCTTTCCACAGAACAATCAATTACCAAAACAATTCGCAATTTTGCGCTCATTCAATCAAAACCTAATTAATCTCATTTTGACATCAAACAATACTAGAAATTCACTAAAACTCAGCAGGTTTCCTTCAGTCTATCACACTTCCAAATAACAATCAACTTCCGAACAATTCACAATTCACAATTCACAGTTTTCACATTCAATCAATCAAACCTAATCAATCAATCACATTTCGACATCAAACAGTACTGCAAATTCATTCAATTCATAAACGTAATACATTAATCGACAAAACCGAAAGCGAAAGCGAAAGAAGACATACACGAAGGTCAAGAGGATTAACGGAAACAGCGCACGCACGAATCAAGACCTCATTAGACTTAAGATCAGGAACACTGACATTATCACGAACTTCGAGAACTTCCGGACCGCCAAAACGAGGCAGCAACACCGCTCTACACCTCGTCACAATACTCCTATAATGATGATAATCGAAATTTCCAGTACTAAACCCTAACCCTAACCTTAACCCTAAATCGACGTTGTTCGACGGAGAAATTGAATTAGAAGAGAATTTGTTCAATCTGACGCCATGCAATGATTTAATAAACCGCATTATTGCTGTAATTGGGTGATGATTAACGGATTTTTGATGAAGATTGAAGATTCACGATTTAGTGCATGTGTTTACGAAGAACGTGGAGGTTGTAGTCTTGTAGAGAGAGAAATGAAGGATGAGCTTTAATGGCGGATTTGCGAGCAAAGATGGGAGGTCGACGTGTCTGTAGTAGTGTCCGCAAAGTGAAGTACTTGCTCGTTACAACCAACAATTGAAAAGTTTGAGTAATTCGGTTAGGTTCGTGAGACGGTTTTACACAAAGATAATATAAAACGAATCCAAATACAGTATATCGTATTAGTGGATAAAGATAGTTAGGAAAGTTCGAGTAATTCGGTCAGTTTTCTAAAACGGTTTTACACACAAACAATATAAAACGAATCCAAATATATCAGAATCGCGGATAAAGATAGTTAGGAAAAAGATGTTTCTCTACAAAGTTGTCGTGTAGACTTCTTTAGTAAATAAAAGTCGAGTATACTTTTTAGTTAGGCTATTCGCATCAATTCCCAAATGTCAGGACCAGATTCCTTTACTTAAGGTTTGTTCTTTCTGGCTTAATTTCAGCTCCTTTCAATTTTGCTGGGTTGTATTTCGTTAAGTTTTATTTACGTTCAATCAATTAGGTTCAGTTAATCTATTCACAAAATTAACTTTTAATTCAACTAAATTCACTTCACCTCCGTTCCACTCAATTTAGTTCAATAAGCTCTACTCAAATTAATTCAGTTCAGCTCGTTTCAACCGAAAAGAATAGGGCCTAAATCTTAAACCTACCGTATAAAATTTTAAAGAGTATACATCTTGCGGCTTGTAAAAGGCGATTGTTTAATTTTTTTTCCCCTCTAGAAATTAAAGTTACTAAAATTCTACTCTAATAAAATGAGTGACGCGGTTGATTTTCGAGTAATGTTATCACCACCTTTTATAAAGAGACGATCCGAATGTTATGGCCTATGCGGCTTATATGTGGAATTTTGTGAGAGGTGCGTGGAGAACACGGTATTTTGAACCGGGTTTTTAACTCGAAGAAGGTACAAGTGAATAAGTTAATCCCAAGTATGTACCAAAAAAAGAGCTTATAAAGTCGAAATAATAATAGGTCAATTCTTATTACTCTGAACCGGGTTTTTAACTCGAAGAAGGTATACTTATGACTTATGATCGATTACATCCAGAATGTGTTCCGCATTCAAGCCAACCTGTTCGGTATATTTTAAAATGAGGAGGGCATAGCTTAGAATGACCAAAAAGAACGAGCTGGTGTTGTTTAAAACCGTCTTAGCCTAAGTTCTCTCACAACCTCGTATGTAACCATTAACATATAATATTGATTTACGAATAGTTCAGAAGACAGATTCTGAATGATGCCACCATTCAGTCATTCACCCATAAGTCCATTACACTAATTAGTTGCTAATTTTGCTGCTAATTCATTTTAGTACAACTATAACTACACGCGATAACTACAAATATCGATTAATCATTAGTTAATAACTACCTAGTATTACATAAGTATCACAGATTGCTACAGAGTACTCCTTGCTAAATCACTAGGCTGGCAAACGGGTCATCTGGGTTGGGTAGATTCAACACGGGAAGCGGTACTTCCTGTTTCAGCGACACTGCTTTCCACCCTCTCGGCCTTCACCTTGCTTGCTTCAACAGGGACAGTAAAGTTTGCCTGTGCACCGGCAAAGCCATCTGATATTCCGGAATTGATGCTTTCAACATTGTTTGGTTTGGGGACTGGGTCGTAATTCTCGTTTTCAACCTTGATTGGAACTGAGACGGGATCTGGACTATTTGATGCAACCCTATCGAGTCCTGGTACTAAGCGTGAGTTCTCAGTCTCAATCTTGTTTGAATCAGTAACTGGATCTGGAGTTTTTGCAGGGTTGTCATTCTCAACCTTCAGTGGAGACACTAGATTCTGTTGTTCAGGAACTGGAGTCGACTTTGGGCCTGAAAACCCGATTGGGGGAAGAGCTGGAAACCCGGGTGGAGGTGGAATTGGAGCTTGAGTCCCAGCAATGACAACTGGAGGCGGAGAAACAGTAATAGTAGCAGCAGTACAGGGATCAGATGTTGCTAGCTCGACAGGGCTGCTATCAGTGAGGTCAACTACAGGTATAGGACGCTGCACGGTCACAGATGCAGATGCTTCATTTGTAGCATGCAGCTGTTGTAGCCTGTAATCTGTCTCTGGTCTTCGACATATTTTTCTTAGCGGTACTATTTCCTACAGGTCAGTCCCGTAGAAGGGTCAATTTCCGAGTAAGATGCTACTCATAAGACGTCTGACGTAAGTATTTGTGAGTAACAAAATTACTTTATTACAGAAGTTAACGCATATAAGGTGTCGGAATACTGGCTTTAGAACCTGTCTTTGATATTATAATTAAGTAGAAGAAAAGCGGAGGCGGGGGTACCTCAGACTGGTCATGATCAAAGCGGACCAGAAACCGACATCGACAGCCTCTTATATCATGTGTCCTCCTTTGAGCATCCAGGACATGGGCATCAAAGTATAGAGCTTGCTCTTTACCTTCCTGATTATATATATATACACACATGGAGTGTAAGGATAAATTTACGGCAGTAAACCCAATTGGAGTGCATTTTATGTACTCGTGGAAAGGAATACGAGCGTGAAGTTTAGACAGACAAAAACATCCAATGCAATATATAATGGGATTTTTAAGTCCGTCACTTGATTCTTATATAAAAGCCTACAAAACTCGAGAATGAGTAACTTCAACCTGAAAGCAGAGTATGAGATCCCCAGGAAGCACCACAATACACTCTGATGCTTCGCATGGGAGAGATCGTTGTCTGACATGCTTGCGAATGTTAACCCACTCATCCTCACCTGGACTGAATCCAGCAAAACACACTAGAACTTCCTGAAATACCATGAATTTGCAAAATGATACAAGTCAGACTGTCGTTCCAAAGGATGATGGTTAAAGATATAAGTAGCTAAAACTAGCAGAAGTAAACTGAGTTAAACCCTAAAGCTTGCAGAGGAGTTGAGAGGTCTCAGGTTCGATTACCAGCTGGGGCGATGACCACTTGGCCACTGCAGCCCCCAAAAGGGGTGGCGTACATGGTCCATGTGGTGGTGCGGGAATGCATGGGCCCGGGGATTAAACCCCTCGTCATTAAAAAAAAAACTAGCAGAAGTACAAAAATATCCTAAAGTAAACCGGGCACTTTTCATCACAAGCTTGTGACCTCTCACAAGCTGCAAGTGGGAGAGCGAGTGTGATTGCAAGTGGAGGAAGGGTTGTGAGACGTTACAAGCTTCTGACGGTCACAAGTGAGACCTTCTGTTATAAAAATTACATAATTATATGAAGCAGTTAAAAGAGATAAAGCGGCGATTTATGAACATTTGTGGTATGAAAAAAGACGATGATGATTCAACTCAAGCAGGACAGGAATACTACTTACTAGTTATGAAAAGCTAGTTAAAGATTGCCGAAAGGACCACAGATCACTTCTGACTCTCTGAGTCTTTGACTACCAGAACATTCCGGTAAAAGAAGCATTTTTTTAGGCGAAAGAAAGGATTATAGTCTATATGACACTCACCGGATTACCAGTCTCAAGATATCTATGGGAAAGAAATTCATGAACATCATACCTGAAAAACGAACGACAATAAACAACCAGCTGAAGATGAAAATTAAATGAAGAATTTTTACTACTATAACATTACCAACAGAGTAAAGATAACATAAGCTGAGTAGCGGAAGTTATTTACCATGCACCATCCCTAGCAGATTTGGCTTCAAATTCCATTGAAGGAAGTGCGGATGTATTTCTAAGACTATGAGGACCTAACATTGAATGATCAGAAGACTCATTAACACAATCGACACAAATTGAAAACTAGGAATGCATTCTAGTCATGTCAGAACAGAAAACGCTACTCCAAACACAGCGAGGGAAACAGATTAATACTTACGTTTAAATACAAATGTAGGAGGGAAAGGGAAGGGAGGGGAATGAAGAGAGGATGAGGGAAGCGAAGGGAGAATAGAACAAACGTGATTTCGCTACAAATCTTTTGTATAATGGAAGGATATTAAGTTGGCTTGTAGGAGGAATGAAGAGAGGATGAGGGAATCCCTTCCGTTCCTTCAACCAACTTGCTATACAAACAAAGGGAACGGTTTTCCTCCCTTTTGCTCCATCCAAACAAAGGCCAAAGCTCTACTTAATCAAACAAAGTAGGGACATGCTCATCAGCAAAAACAATTACAGACGAGTACATCATGAAAAATATGACGATGGAGCAATATCTAAGCATGCAATTGAGAAGCATGGAAGAAAAGTTTGGACCAACAAGATTTCATACAAAGTCGAACTTCAACAACATGAGGTGACATCACAACTTTAATAGTCTACATATTATCTTTAATAGGCACGACCGCACGACCGCACGACTCGCACTTCTCCCTTAATCACCTCTTGTTTCAATGACATTTTTTTTGTATGTCCACATCCACCACAGCATACACATGCTTCTAATATGTGCGGTCACAACTTTTTAACATGTCATTGTTTCACTGCCATCTAATAGTGCACACTTAATTATCGAACGGTATAATTTACCTTCTTCTTACTCCAAGAAACACGCCCAAATCACAGAGAATTTGCAAAACCCTCTTTGACTGGATTTGGTTCTATAAGTTGCATTTCCTTAGATAATACAGAGTAGATATTAAATAAACCAAAAAGTAGGAATCTTTAACATCGTCTCATCTAAGATGACTGTTTTTGCCCTACTGCCTCCATTTTCATCAAAATTACACAATAACTCTTTAGTCTTAATTTTGCTAAACCTGAAGCCTAAATCTTCCAAGGCCAACCTTGCTGTCTCATCAATCATCACATTATTATCGGCAAAGATGATACACCATAGCCTATCGTCTTAAATTGATCTAATCAAATCAACCATATCTAAGCAAAATAGAAAAGGGGTAAGAGCCTGTGTCTTCGTACTGACTCCCACTTTTGAAAGAACCTATTATGTCTACGTACTGACTAGTTGACTACCTCATACCGTCATGCACTCATATATAATCTTCATGCACAAGACAATCATGCTAGTTTTCAGAAATCAACTTCATATTTCAAACATCAGAAGTTAAGTAAAGATTCTGCACAAGTCTAGCCCTAGTGTTTTAGATGTTTGGCGGAACATAATCAATTAGATTGCGGTCACTGTACAAAGCTGTTAGAAGCATATTCATAATGAATACAAAAAAGTGTTAACAAAATGAGATAAGGTTGTAAATTCAAGACATTTATATATACTACGCAAAATGCTGCTAAAGCCAAAGACGTAAACCACAAATACATATATATATATGATCATATTAAACCTACGAAAGTATTTGACATCATGCCAACAATAACAGATTAATAGGCATGCTGGACGAGCACAACTGACCCTACCTGAAGAAGTGGACATCTGTTGGTGACCAAGATGTAAATTTTTCAATGGGGTAATTTCACTTCGAATAACAAATGAAGCGCTATGCTTTACAGGCGACTTCACCAATTTTGCCCTCAATGCATACCTTCTATTTTGGAACCAGTTCCAAACCTAACAACAAGAGGAGGATCAAAAAGCTTTATCACATTTTGATGATAATAGAAATTAATGATGTTTAGAGCTAAAGGCTCAATCTACCTGCTTCATTTGCACAACTATTTTCCCAGCTCGCTCTGGCGATTGACTAGAATCACAAATTAACTCAATGTGAGTTTGATACTCATCAAAAGTGCGTACAACAGCTTATCTAAGTTAACATAGGAAAGAAACCTGAATCTTTCAGCCAAAGCCACAAGAAAATCACGAGGTGGCACGTGGCCTTCATGTTTTTGTAAAATGGCATCCATTTGAGCAACCTTAAAAAGAGAGACAGAAAGGATAGCACTCATATTAGTCATACCTCTGAACTCCTCTCTCCCAACCCGAGAAATTGAGAAAAAACCCCATGAATATACCACTAACACATACAAACAAGTACTCAAGATTCATAACATATATTCTCAAAATACTAAAAGCTAAGTGTCTCATCCACCAAGCACAATACTTCTTTTAAAAATAACTATGACATACTCCCTCTGATCCACACAAATGGTAACACTTGCTTTATCACAATTGTCCAAACACATTTTGCAACGTGAATATCTTTAGTCACATTATTAAAAATTATAAAAATTTGATATTCTTATAGTATTCATGACTATAAATCAAACAAAATTTCACATGACTATATTTTGTCTTATAGATAAGGAGTAATATCAAAGAGTCGCTACGATCATGAATAGTGCCAAAAAGCAAGTGTTACCATTTGTCTGGATCGCAGGGAGTATATGATAGGACGGACAATGTTCCCCTTACAAAGCATAGAAAAAAGGGAATAAATATAAATTTCACAGCTAAAGGATGCCAAAATAACAGTATAAATAGTCCTAGGTTGTGTGCGAACTCTAGAAGGTAAAGTGTCCCTATTTAAGAGAATTCAAAACCAAGTTGTTGGCTCCGATGCTACTACAGTATAAACATTAGATTAAAGATTCCGAGTCCCATAGTTGATCAAACAAGCATGAAAAAAGATGTCGAAATCAGAAGAACTCCAATGAGATAAACCCTGAGTCAGTAACACTAGAATTGGCCATATACAGTCAATTAATCATAACCAACTCCGCAAAAACACGAAAAATAGAAATGACATGATAAATCCAAGTACAATGACGGAAATCGAATTCCCAATCAATGAACCAATTCATCATAGATTTGCATTCAATCCTACATTCCCAACCAAGAGCAAATATAATTCAACACTTCACACAGTCCAAGTTCAAACATATCAAAACCTTTTCAGATTGGCATCAGTGGCGGAACCAGGATTTACATTCAGAACGATGAACTACTATGCAACAATTTAAACCAGAAAACCTAAAAAACAAAAATTTAACTAAAAACCCCGAACTTTCTACTGCCTAAGCGGGCGAGCGCCCCTGCTAGCCCCTTAGTTCCGCCATTGATCACCATTTTGCCAGCTAGCCCCTTAATTTCGCCACTGATCACCATTTTGCATGCAAACCTGAACTAATTAATGCTTTTTTTCTCCCCACAAAGGAGAAATTAAACTTTAAGTTCTTCGTTACGAAACAATCAAATCCAACAAAGTCAATTTCATCAAAAAAAAAATCAATTCAAAGTAATAAAAAAGAGGGAGAGCAAGAGACCTCAGCTGGATAGAACCGAAACGAAGGAGCACCATTGCTTGGAGGTCGACCCATTTTAGAAAACCTGCTTAATTGAGCTGGGTATTCCTCAAAATCTCATTTTTTTACATAAAACAAAAGATAATTTGGGGGTTTTTCTAGCAAATGTGATGAAAAATGGTGATGAAATTGAGTTGTAAAACCCTAATTTGAGAATTTAACAATCATAAAAATAGCTTGGATTAGTAAAAATGGTGCTTGCATTTGCATAAAACAATTACAATTTGCTCAGGCGAACTCTACTTGAGTGATTTTATGAACTCTACTTTCTCAAATTTGCATATAGTTTTGTCCTAAAACCGCTTTTAAACCATACTGTATTATATAGGGTAAATTGATTATAACACCCTTATATATACAACTTTTTGAAATTTACTCCCTAATATAAACGTTTTTGAAACTTACTCCCATTTAATTGTACTCTGATCAAAAATTGCTCCCATTTAACGAATTCCGTCAAAAAAAAGAGAATATTCCAGCCAAATTTTGTATTTGTTATTTAATGTTCTTATTTATGACAATTATACCCTTGGTCTTATAATATCCCATTTACCCCAATATAGTAAAAATTCAATACACCATCTAAAAGAAAACATAGACCATTTGCGTATCCCATTTATATCCCAAACCAATACCCCATTTATATCCCAAACCAATATCAGCACATTCCAGCAATTGTGTATCTGCTAAAATCGCTCCAACAACTCTATTTTGCAGCATCAGACCCACTGCCGTTATAGCAGACCGTACAAACTCCTGCACATATCTGACGCCAACAGTTCCTGATACTCTACCCATACTCTCTAGTTTGTTATATTCGTTCCAGTAACCGTTGTACACGCACCCAGACCAAACTGAGAGACGCTGCAATAGCCACTGATCCTACAATCAAATAGAGAACTGATTTTGGCGTTGGTTTGGTTAACAACTACGAAATTATGTAGTATAGTTAATGGTGAAAAGGCAAATGTTAAATTTGATTTGAGATGGATTGGATTTTGTGTCCCTAGAGGAAGCGAAATACAATCAATAGTCAAAATGAGTTTACATTAATGGTTAAAATAGAAATACACTGTGAAGGTAGAGCTTGTGGAAATAGCTGTATAAATTGGGGACTCCCTTGACCTCGCTTGTGGACTTGTGGTGGATTCATACTCTGAGATGGCAAAGAATTTCGACAGACACAAATTAAGAAAACTGATCACCCTCTAGAGCTTGCACAATAGAAACTATCCATGGCATCAAAAACTCCCTGCAATGCTCAGACTTCCTGCACAGAAGCATTGCCCGTACCTACAGCCATCAATCTGTTCACTGCACCGATGTATCAGAAGCACGAAAGTGACAATAGTTGATGGTCGGTGCTCCTAAACTCTTTGACATGATTCAGCTATTGTTTCAGTCAATCAGGCGAACAGTGATGACAAAAGAGGAGCTTATTCACAAATTAATTACAGGCCATTTGCCTTGCCATTACAAAAAGAAACATAGTTACTGCCATTATAGAAAGATAGTTACTGCCATTACATGCCACTTGTGTAAGAAAGTGAAACATAGCTGCTGAAATTAGAAAACATGGTTTCTGCCATTACAAAAAGAAACATAGTTACTGCCATTACAGAAAGAAAAACACGGCACAATGTTTACTTTCAAACGTACCAAAAACTAACATAGCACATACCAAAAGATAACAAATACATAGTTCTAGGCATTTTAGGAATTGCATCCAAAAACTAACTTATTAAACTAATTGGTGCCATCAGATGCATCTGAACAATTAATGGTCTTCAACCACAGACTGTTGAGTCCCATTTCCAGTACACCTCAGATAAGCTTCTTTTGTGGTCTTTCTCCTTTCTCTTGTTTGCCTTGCCTCATCAGCCCAAGCAGTATCTTTCTGAGGTCTGCCTCCTTGACCTCTGGTCTGAGTAGTTCCAACTGTTGGATTTTTGCAAGTCCTTTTGTAGTGACCCAACTGCCCACAATTGCTACATTTGTTGCTCTTTTTTGCCCTCTTAACTCCCTTAGCCTCACTCTCCCCTGGCTCTTTTCTTCTCTTCTTGGATTTAGGCCTACCTGGCATCACTCTCTCAACTGGTGGTAAGGGTTCAGGCAAATTGGTTTTTTCCCATAGTTTAATCCCAGGAATTGGTAATACCACTGGTTCATAGGCAAGAATATACTTGGCCTTACTGTAGGCATAATCCACATAGTCCTCCACATGGCCTCTCTGTTTATGGATTACACCAACAGCATGTACACATGGCAGACCAGATAACTGCCAGTGATAGCAATCACAGGTTCTTGCATCAAGGTTCACAACTACACTATCTCCATTATATTCAACCTCATACAAATTAGGCCTAGATCCCATGAATTTGCAGAATCGAGATTGATCTATAGCCCATTTGAGAGTTTTGTTAACATATGGCATGAAATGACCTTCATATTTTTTGACACCTTCCCTTTTTTCATACATCCTTTTCATCACATACCTTCGCATCCATTCCATATGCGTAAGTATGGGCTTATCTCTTGCTTCTCTAATCACAGCATTAAATGATTCACATAGGTTGTTCAGCAGCATGTTTGATTTGGCTTCTGTCCCAAAAGCATGTCTGGACCAATGTTGAGGAGGAATTGCATTCAAGTAGTCAAATGCTTCTTTAGACAGGAATTTCATCCCTTCCATTGAAGAATCAAACTCAGCCTGCAGATAGTGAAAAAAATTATCAAACAATAAGGTGGTTATAGAATGCAGATTTTAAATATATTTTATACCTTAGTTAATGCCCTTGCTGCTTGCCAGAAGGCATCTTTGTATACTTGTCCACTCTAAGTGAGCTTAAAGTTTGCCCATATATGTCTTACACAGTACCTCACTTCAGCCTTTGGGACCACAAATTTCAAAGCGTCTATTAACCCCTTTTGCCTATCAGACATAAAGGTTAATCCAAATCCTTCATCCTTACCCAAATCTGTGGCCAGCAACTCCAGGAACCATTTCCAACTGTCACTATTCTCAACTTCTACAACTGCCCAAGCAATAGGAAAGATATTATTGGCCCCATCCATTCCTACTGCTACCAAGCACATACCATTGTAAATCCCCTTTAGATGGCAGCCATCAACACCTAGGATAGGCCTACACCCCTTCAAAAAACCCTCTTTACAAGCCTGCAAGCAAATATACATCCTTCTGAAAATAGGAGGTGGTCTTTCTATGTTGTCACACACAACAAATGCAGTGGATCCTGGGTTATACTTCCTAACAGCAGCAGCATAATCCCATGTTCTACCATATTGATCCTTACCATTTCCATAAATGATCAACTTGGCTCTTTTTCTAGCAAGCCAACACTTGTCATAACTAACATAAACATTTAACTCCTTAAACACATGATCTTGAAATTTTTTTAACTTCCAATCAATGTTTGTCCTCCAAAATGCAATAAATCTCTCAGCTAAGTATTCAGAGGTTACCTTTCTGTTGTGTGTTGCCATGCCACAAATGTGCTCAAGATTTAAGCTTTTTATTTGAAATACTTCTTCAGTTTCTTTCCAGAGTGTAGCATGTAACTTGAATGGACACTTCCTTACTGATTTGGGACACTTACAAGGCCCTATAAACTTGGATCTCTTCTTATTCCAACTGCATTTGCATTTGTGCCTACACTTTGCAGTCACTCTTCCACCTCCATTGTGACTATAGTAAAAATCATACCCATGCTCAATACTGTGTTGAATTAGTGCTTGTTTAAGAACTTTGTTGGTTGCAAATTTTAAACCAGCCACTAGTTTTATAGGCCCTTTCAAATCAGTCACAGAGTTAAATGTGGGATAGGTATCAACCTCATCATCTGAACCTTGTAAACTTCCTAGATCATCTGATTCATACTCTATTTCTTCATCAACTTGCACATCTAGATCATCAACATCAAATATCGTATGACCTCTTTCTCCTTCCCCTGCTACCCACTCGTTCACCTCTTCTTCACAGAGGTTTGACTTCCCATCACCAAAAAGCTCATCCTCAATTTGCTCTTCTTCAAAGTCACTGAACTCATTGTCATCACTTAACTCTGAATCATGGAAATCTTCATCCACATAATCAACATCAACAACCGTTTTTGAGTTCTTTTGTTTAGCCTTTGCCTTGCCTTTTCCAGAAGCTGTCTTTGCCTTTTCCTTGCCTTTTCCCTGAGTAGCAGATCTGAACTTTAAAGCATGTGTGTCAACCCTGCTACCAGACAGATTTTGCTCCTGAACAACTTCAGCAGACACACCAACTCCTGAAGCAGACCCAAACCCAAACCCAGATGTGCTTTGAACTCCAAAGTCAACTTTCCTCCTGGCTGCTAACTTCTGAGGTCTACCTCCTAAAGGTTGGCTTTCAGCAGGATTAGAGTTTTGTACTCTAGGGCTTTTTGTAATGGCTTGATGGATTACTGCTAGTGGTTGTATATTAAATGGTTTGACAAATACAGAAGATTGTTGAACCATTCTGGGTAGGGGTGATGATTGTTGATGGTACACATTTGGATTTTTGGTTTTTGGGCTACCGGTATTGGGCCTCTTTTGTGATGCGCTACAACTACCATACTGAGTTGGACCATATTGAGTTGAACCATTACTATTTTCAGTTGGGGTGGCTTCAGTTTCAACAAGATACAAGTCACACATCCCAAATATGTCAGTCTCCCTTGTCTTCAAAAGTTCTTCAATATCAGTGTCACTTTTAAGTATTTTCTTTCCATTTGTCAGATTTCTTTTTGGCATTCTATACCATAGTACAAAGTCCTTACCATCAACCACTTTTGCCCCAAACTCCATACAAAATTTATAAGTGAACCTTCTAATGGGAATACCAAATTCTAAAATCAAACTCCCACCCATATACTCTGTTCTCCCGTTATGAAAATGAAACTTTCCCCCATGATGCAATCGCAGTCCAACTAAATCCATATCTAGAGTTATTGTAATTAAACAGGGATTAATAACATTCAAAGTAGTTTAGGATTTTAATCAAGCATAATTCCTTATCCATATTACATTAAGAACAAAAACTAAAAATTAAACAACAGTTACACACTTTAGGGTTTAAACCAACATGTAATAACTAGCATTACCATAAAAATTTGCGAACTTTAACCCTGAATATATCATAATAGGTACAGATTAAATAGCAGACATAAAACCAATTAACAATATATTAACAATCTAAATACAAAGAGTCAAAATTATAAGAAACTAGGAAGATATATACTTTAATTGAATACATACCAGATTATTGCAGAACGATACTGATGATATTGACAATGGTTTACTAATCTTCCATTATTGGTAAAAAAAACTTGAATTTATGGTGTTCACGGTGGTTATCAATGGTGTTTTTGAGAGGAGATAGAAGATGAAGAAGGAAGTGTGTTTGATACGTTTTGAAAATGATTTTGTATAATTCTAATAACATGTGTCTAATATTAAAATTCTGCATACGTCATACACTATAACGCAAGGGCAAATACGTCATACTCTCTTTTTTTTGACGGAATTCGTTAAATGGGAGCAATTTTTGATCAGAGTACAATTGAATGGGAGTAAGTTTCAAAAAAGTTTATATTAGGGAGTAAGTTTCAAAAAGGTGTTTATATAAGGGTGTTATAATCAATTTACCCTATTATATATTTTAAGCTTAAAATGAATAGTGGGAATTAAAAAATTTGTTTCATTTTTTTTTTTTTTTTTTTTACTAAAGGAGGGGTAAATCCCGAAGTTATAAATGATTAACTAGAGACTAAACAAACTTCAATTAAGCCCTGCTTCATTTGTACTAATATGTAACGTCCCCTCTAGGGTTTTCTCTTGGGAGGGTTGGTTCCTAGGTCTGCCTAGGGTTTTGTTCTTGATTTTGTCAAGGTTTTTTTGTCTTTTCTTCTCTGAAATCTTTTTTGTTATCATTGTGTCGGTTATTTGGGGGCTTCCTTTCGTTGTTTTATTAGGGCTTTGTGGTTGTCTCTCGAAATATGACGGCGCAAAACCCTAACCACGGTATAAATCTCAATATTGACGTTTATGGAGCAGAAGAGGAGGAGGCGGCGTGTGAACAGAATGTGGTGGTGGATTGGGTAGCAGATGGTGGGGAGGAAGATAACGAAGAAAGTGGATGTGTGGTAGGACGGCTATGGACGGAGCGCAATGTCAATCTGAATGCCCTAATTGAAACGACTATTATGGCATGGAAAACGAAGGGTAAGGTTGATGGGGAAGTCATCGATAAAAAACGTAAGATTGTCACATTCGCTTTTGCCAATGCCGATGATAAGAGTAGGGTGCTAGCGGAACAACCTTGGCATTTCGAGCGTTATCCGCTCATCCTTTCTGACTTGCGAGGGGACGCGATTCCTGCGGAGGTGCCTCTTTTTTTCTACCCCACATGGACCAGGATTTACGACTTACCGGTGCTCGGGAGGCAGAACATGGAGAATGCGATTAACATAGGTAATGCTATTGGCACTTATGTGGATATTGATAATTCTGTTAACCCGTTGATCAATAGGTCTATGCGTATTAGAGTTATCTTGGATGTACGAAAACCGTTAATTGACTCGTTGTCGATGAAAGGGAAGGGGGGGAAAATTTGGAAGGTTAAGGTGAGTTATGAACACCTCTCTTTATTTTGCTATGTGTGTGGGTGTGTGGGGCATGGCGAAAAGGACTGCGGAGAACGAAAGGGACCGATTGGGGAAGGGCGGAGGTTCGGAGAGTGGTTGAAGGCATCGCCGTGGAAAGTGGCTAGATTGGAGGAAAGTCCAACGGAGAGGGGAATGAAGGCGAGTCGGAAACTTGAGTTTGATGAGGCAGAAAGGGAAAAGGAGGAGGATAAGGAGATTAGTAGAATGGTGGAGTTGTTGAGGGGAGCGTCTCTCTCTCGAGGTAGTAGAGCGAATGAGGGGGAGGAGGCTTCACATGTTTCGAAGGATAAATCTGAAGAGGGGGGTGAGGAACGTGATCAGGAGGTAGGGCAGAGTGGGGGGGAACAAAAGAAACGTAGGGGTGCAAAAATATGGAGGGGTGTTAGGCAACCGAGGGGTGAAGGTAGTTGCAGGGTAAAGAGGGAGGCTGAGGTTGGACGGAAAAGAAAGGGGCAGGCCATATCTAGGGAGGAGGAGGTGAGTGATACAGAGAGTACGTGGAATTCGAAAAAAAGACGTGCAGGGATGGAAGAGGGGGTAAGTCCACACTTGACAGTAGCGATGACTGGCGTTGACCAGCACCGCGAACAACAATGAAAATCTTGAGTTGGAACTGTCAAGGGTTGGGCAACCCCTTGACGGTAGGAGCCCTCCGAGATCGATGTTAGAGGGAGAGCCCAAATTTTGTCTTCGTAATGGAGACAAAAATGCAAGCAAAAGAGTTAGAAAAGATTAGAGAAAAATGTGGGTATGGAAATGGCATTTGTGTTAGTAGTAGAGGACGATCGGGTGGGTTAGGGCTTTGGTGGAAGGATGTGCAGGCAAACTTAATATCTTATGATGATCATCACATCATGGTGGAAGTTATGGATGAGATGGGGGTGGCTAGTTGGAGGGCGGTAGGGGTGTATGGATGGCCGGAGATGAATAATAAACACAAAACTTGGGCGCTAATGAGACAAATTTGTTTGGGAGGCAGGGACCCTTTGGTGATGTTTGGAGATTTTAATGAAATTACGAGTGCCGATGAGAAGGAGGGGGGTGCTCGAAGGCGGGAGCGTTTCATGGATGCTTTTAGAACGGCTATAGATGACTGTGGCCTGTGCGATTTGGGTTACAGTGGAAACAAATTTACTTGGCAAAGGGGATGGGACATGGAGACGATGATACGGGAAAGGCTTGATAGGGCTCTTGCTACGTCCGCTTGGCAACAACGTTACCCAAATACTACTGTTCACCACTTTCCTATTTATGCGTCGGATCACGCGGCGATCCTTATCCAACAATCCATGCCTCTGGGGCGCGGTAGAAGAAGAAAAACTTTTAAATTCGAGCCTTTCTGGGCTAAGGATAGCGAGTGCGAGGATGTGGTGGCGTGGGAGGGCGAAATGGGGAGTGTTTCGAATAGCAAAATTCCAGCGTGTGCTGCCAGGTTAGCGAGTTGGGCAAAGGAGAAGTTCGGTGATGTTCGAAAACGTATCCGCGATAAGGAGAAGGAGCTGGCTTACTGGCAAAATCAGCCTCCTTCTGGGCATATGTTGAGTCAGTGTAAGGAGCTAGTAAAAGAGGTGGGTGAACTTCAAAAACAAGTTGAATCCTATTGGTATATTCGAGCCCGGAAATGTGAGTTGCGCGACGGCGATAAGAATACGAGTTATTTCCATCACAAGGCGAGTCAAAGGAGAAAAAGAAACCGTATTGAGGGGATTGAGGACGAGAATGGAACGTGGTGGACCAGGGAGGAGGATGTCCATCGGGTTTTTGAAGCTTATTTTGGTGGGCTGTTCCAGAGCTGTGGGCCGGTCCAGTTCGATGATGTTCTTCATTGTGTCCCAGAGACTGTCTCGACAGCCATGAACGAGAGCTTAGACGCGGCCATTTCGGATGAGGAAGTCAGAACTGCTCTGTTTTGTATGCACCCGAACAAAGCTCCAGGACCTGACGGTATGCATGCTCTCTTTTATCAAAAATACTGGCATATCGTGGGGAATGATATTTGTTCTTATATACGTAGCTGGTGGGATGGGGACGGCAATCTAGAGGAAATTAATATGACGAATGTTGTCCTAATTCCAAAATGTCAGACCCCGCGGAAACTTTCTGAATTCCGTCCTATTAGTCTTTGTAATGTGTTGTACAAGATTATTTCCAAAGTCCTAGCAAATCGTTTGAAGCCTTTCCTTAATGTCATTATATCGGAGAACCAAAGTGCCTTTACACCAGGCAGATTGATTACCGATAATGCGCTGATTGCTTTTGAACTTTTTCACTCTATGAAGAGAGGGGGGGAGGGAAAGTATGGCAATATGGCCCTCAAACTAGATCTGAGTAAAGCCTATGACAGAGTTGAGTGGGTTTTTCTTGACGAACTCATGCGTAAGATGGGTTTTTCCTCGGCGTGGAGGAATCGGGTTATGGCTTGTATTTCCACGGTAACTCATTCGGTTCTTATTAATGGTGGGGTGTCTGGGGCGGTGAGACCGACGCGTGGACTTCGACAAGGGGATCCTATCTCGCCATATTTATTCCTTCTGTGTGCTGATGCTTTTTCTTTTTTACTTTTGGACGCAGTGTCGAAGGGTAAGCTTCATGGGGCTCGTGTATGTCGTGGGGCACCTAGAATTTCTCACCTTTTCTTTGCAGATGATAGCATCCTGTTTGCTAGAGCTAATGTGCGTGAATGCTCAACGATTGCTGATATTATCAGTACCTATGAGAGAGCATCCGGTCAGAAAATTAACTATTCCAAGTCGGAAGTAGTTTTTAGCAAAAAGGTTGGAGCAAATGTTAAAGAAGAGCTTGTAGGTGTTCTGGGTGTTCGGGAAGTGGAGAGACACGAGAAATATTTGGGGCTTCCGACCATTATTGGCAAGTCAAAGAAGACCATTTTTTCCTCTCTTAAAGAAAGGATTTGGAAAAAAGTGCAGGGGTGGAAAGAAAAACTCTTGTCAATGCCGGGGAAGGAGATTCTGATTAAAGCCGTGGTTCAAGCGATCCCAACATACATGATGAGTATTTTCGCCATTCCAGAGGGGCTCATTGACGAGATTCATGCTACTATAGCTCGGTTTTGGTGGGGGTCGACAGATAGTAAGAGGCGAATTCATTGGTGGCACTGGGAGAAGTTATGTGAGGCAAAAAGTAAGGGCGGTATGGGGTTCCGTGACCTAAAGGTTTTTAACCAGGCTCTCTTGGCCAAACAAATTTGGCGTATCATGACTCACCCTGATGCTCTTGTCAGTAGGGTGTTGAAGGCCCGGTATTTTCGAAACTCCACTATTCTGGATGCCCATCGAGGACACGACCCGAGTTTCACGTGGAGGAGCATATGGGGTGCGAAAGCTACTCTGCTCGAAGGCTTATGCTGGCGCATTGGCAATGGCCAGACGGTTAAAGTCTGGGAACACAAGTGGTTACCTAGTAAGCAGGGCGGAAAAATTCCTTCGGTGAACATAGAGGCTGATCCTGAGATGTGTGTTTCGGACTTAATTGATGCGGGAAAGGGGGAGTGGAAGGTTGATAAAATTTACAGCCTCTTTCTCCCTAGTGAGGTGGAGCAGATCCTAAGTATCCCTATATGCAACAATTCGCAGTGTGACCAGCTATTCTGGGGACTGACAAGGGACGGAGAATACTCGGTGAAAACAGGGTATTGGCTTGGTATGAGTAGCTGCGGAGCTGGTCAGGTTGGTGCAGGTGCGGATTCGGAATTATGGAAGTTCTTATGGGGTCTAAAGGTACCGCCCAAACTCATTCATTTCCTATGGCGGGCGTGTACCGGGATGCTTGCAGTCAAGGAGGTTTTGTTCCACCGTCATTGTAGTACTGACGCGATATGTCCTTTGTGTGAGTCTCACGATGAGTCGGTTTATCATGCTTTATTTGAATGTCCCCAAACCCGGTCTTTTTGGCGTGAAAGTGGACTGGAGGCGAAAATTGGAGACATACAGGTACAGTCCTTTACTCAGTGGTTTATGGCTGTGTTGCGATCCATTGACAAAATGGACATTGATCGGTTCCTTGCTATGCTATGGGCTATGTGGACCATACGTAATAATAAACTGTTTGAGGAGGAGCGGAGGAACCCGGATGTTGTAGTCATGGGGCTGATGAACATGGTGGCTGACTATAAATTTTATGCTGATGAAGTTCACCCGCAGCAGATGGCTTCGATGGGCAGCAGAATTGGTGCGAGGTCGTGGGCAGTTCCCCCTGATGGTGTTATTAAACTCAATACGGATGCGGCGCTGTTGGCTGGAGACGAGGTGGGCCTGGGTGTAGTGGGAAGGAATGCAGAGGGGGCTGTTGTGTTGGTGGCTAGTAGAAGGTGTAAGGCGAGGTGGCCTGTGGAGGTGGCTGAGATTAAAGCCGCAACTTTTGGGCTGGAAATAGCAAAGCGCAGAGGACTGAGATGTGTGATGGTGGAATCGGATTCGTTGAACGTTGTTCGAGCTGTTAACAATCGTGATCTTACTCGTAGTGTTTTGGGTATGTGTGTTGCTGAGGTGTATTCGGTTATGGCTATGTTTGATTTTAGAGGTTTTGTTCATGTAAGACGGGAGGGTAATACGGTTGCCCACTCGGTGGCTAGAATGTGCTTGAACGTGGGAGAGGAATGTGTTCTTGTTTCGGATTTTCCCGACTCCGTCACTAATCTGGCGGAGATTGATTTAATATAATTGCTCATCGGTTTTCCTTTCAAAAAAAAAACAAAAAAAACTAGAGACTAAACAAGGGAAAGCCACTCCCTATAAATCCTCTTTCAGAATAGGGCGAAGATCGTCTGGAGGTGTATCTAACATAGTAATAGTAGTTGGAGAGTGTACTCTTGCATTGGCTAACCAATCCGCTGCGCGATTGACTTCCTTGAACACATGCTCCATCTTAACTGACCATCCATTCATATTAACTAGGTTTAAACCCGTGAAATTCACGGGCTAATTTTTAAATTTTAAATGAATATATATAGTTATAGACTCATAGCTAAGATATAACGATTTAGGGAATAATTAATTTTGAATTATTAACCATAAATGAGTAAGACTTGCAATAAAATTAGTATGTATGCTTAAAATGAGTGTAACTGTGTAATTCAAATGGTTATAAGACTTGTTAATAAAAATAGTAATTTAAAAGTTGGGTTAATTAAAAATTTACATTTGATTTTATTAGCAAAAAGATACATATATCAAACAACCGTGATTGCGTGGAAGAGTTCGATATTGCGAGATACTCCTGTTTTACATAAGAACTCATTTATTATATTAAATAAATAATTTTATTAACAAAATGGATACTCCTACGGTTTAAATAAATTAGTTACTCCTATTAATTAGTACTTTAGTCTTTATAGTGATAAAATATGAATATTTCATTCATATTCTACAATTGATTTTATTCCATATACTATCCCATTGATTTCGCAATCTTCAGTATAATTTATTTACTTTTTTTAAAAAAAATGGTCATCACCTATTATACAAAATGTCAAAATGGAATAATGCAATATAGTAACAACCCCGCCATTTGTTATTATATTGCATTATTCCATGATTTGTTATTGCATTATCCCGTGAACGAAAATCACTGAAAAGATTATTCTAAAAGTCTTGCAGAACATTATTGCATTCCTAAAATATCGACTATTATTTGACTTTTTTCCTAAACTAAAAGAATTTATGCAGTAAGGAATATTATGGAATATTGCAATCTTGACTATTAGTTGCTTAAATCTGTATTTTGTTTTGGATTTTTTTTGGAAATCTTCCAGTAGCTCTGAAATCGTGCCACGTAAGAAAGAGCTTATTTCTTGTGATGCCACGTCAGCAGCTTGGCTTCTGCATTAGATAAGTATATGATGAGATCCTTGCAACGAGTCCCCAAAGGCGAAGATTGTTGCTAAGAAGTTGATCGTCTCGGATTAGATTAACGCATACTTGATTGTCCATGTGAACTAAGACTTTTGAGAAGCCCATTGTTTTGGTTAATTCCAAACCCGTTACAAGGGCTCTCAATTCTGCCCTCATGGATGAACGGTAACCGCCAGAGAAGAACTCGTAAACAAAATTGCCAGTATCATCACGAAACACGCCTCCACATCCGGCTTCACCTGGGTTGCCTTTTGATGCACCATCTGTATTAAGAAGGACCCAATCGTGTGGAGGAGTATTAAGGCCTTGTTCTTTTGGACTTATTTTTGCTTAATTTAAGTTAAGTTCAGAAAAGTTTAACAAAAATAAGTTAAGTTTAGAAAAATTAAGTTAAGTTTAGTTCAGCAAAAATAAGTTCAGAAAAGTTCAGCAAAAATAAGTTAAGTTCAGCAAAAATAAGTTAAGTTAAGTTCAGCAAAATAAGTTCAGAAAAGTTAAGCAAAAATAAGTTCAGAAAAGTTAAGCAAATAGTCATACCCGTTTATAGTATTGTCAGTTTTGAAAATTTTAAGATTTTCACAAATTCTCTCGTATAAACGCTTCATGTGCGTCCATTTTTTTCCCCAAAATTGTCACTATTAACAAAAGAATAAGTCCAAAAGAACCGGGCCTAAGTGAGGCATTATATACTTATATTATTATCTATTTGTTCTGTTTTAGTTATAGTATATTCAATCTATTTTAGTTTTATCACGAGTCGGTCTTTAACTCTTGAAAGTTGAAACATGGCAAAATACTACAATTTCCAATCATTTGTTAATCTATTTTGATTTTTTTTCTTAGGAAATGTTATCCTACTTTATTTTGGAATGTCGCGTTCATAACCTGTTAAATAACCTAAATATTTTCTACACGCAATTTAATTATTTATAAATTTTATGATCCACTTGTCGACCAATAACAATAACCAGAAGTAATCCCTTCATCTCTCCTTGATATTATGCCAAACCCACATATAAACGGGACGAAGCGAATAACTTTCTACGTTGCTAGATGTTTCAACTTTCAAGATCGATTTATTTTGAAACTATTTTATATGATACTAGCTGTTAATCCAAGGATTGAGATTTAATTTAGGATCTTAATTCCTAGAATTTTTGGAATAAAATCACACTCTTTAAGGTCTCGGATAGAATTACGATCTTATCTGGGATGGAAATGATTTTCTTTTGGGTAATATAAGAGTAAATGTGATGGGTGTACTATATTACCCTACATCATAATTTTATGACTAAAAACACTATGAATTTCATATGGCACACCCTTGTGTTTATGATTAATTAAAAATCTTAGGCATCGTTTGGCTACCCATTAAAAACCGTAGGAATTTAAATTTACGTAAATTGCTAAATTGATCTCTTGTTTGGTTACCCTAATTCACATGAATTTGTACTTCCCATGAATTGCAATTCTTCCATAATGGAGAAAGTGACTTACCTAGGCTCCCTATATAAGTGAGAATGTCTACATAATTGCACTTTCTACTTGACAACCAAACAATATTTTTTAATTTATATGAATTCTAAAATCATGTATTTTACGACTTCCTAGTCAATACGAATTCATACGTACAACCAAACGACTCCTTAGTTTTGCCTTGAAATTCCGTCAAAATTTTTGCCTCAAACCTAAGGCGGACCGCCCAGGCGCCACGGTATAACTTGGCCATAAATTTGGTAAAGATAAAACCAAATTAATGCAAGTTTGTAGCCTCTTTTGCATAGCTGCAGAGATGCAGGCACAAAACCATGGCAAAAGTCAGGTTATAGCAGTACATTCTCGACTTCTCGTCTCTTAATAGGAACCGAAAACACAGGAAACTAATAACACGAAAAGAAAAACAGAAGGGTAAATCATTTATTCAGTCTCCTCAACTTTGAGCCACAGCATTACAGTAATACAAAGAAGTATGGTGCTTATATGGGACAATAACGAGAATCAGTGACGTAATTTAGGGCCTCTAGTTACGCAACAGCAAGTGTCAATGGCGATGCATTTGCCAGTTGAGCGCGGAACTTTGTCATGGCATTGTGACATACATTCGGATATTGAGCATCTCTCCATTTCCACTGTTCCGTATGAGCATACTTGGTATTGTGCTTCACCTCTCTTTATCCCTTTCAGAAATCGCAAAAAAAGAAATATCAGTCAAGTTACTTATACACTACTGGTCTCATTCATAGTAGGGTTGAGTCCGCATAATCTGCAAACCGTATCTGACATGAGCTGAACTGACCCGACCAACTGTTCCCAAGAGAAAAATAACCTAACTAACCAGTAAGGTTTAACTTGAAGGGTTATTGAGTCTGGTAGCGTATGAGTGTTACGATGAGGAAATCAAGGTCTCATACAGTCATATTACGAGGCAACTTATACAACTACTTGTCTTATACATACTAGGGTTGGCGTAATCTGTCCCCATTTGATATGCAAACCGTAACTGACCTGACTGGATGAAAAATAAGGTTTGACGTGAAGGGTTAACGAGTCTGGTAGTGTAGGAGTGTTATGATGAGGAAACCAAGAGGTCTGATATAATGAGGCAAATTCTTAGTTAAATTACTCGAGCAAATAGCAAAGAATTAAGCTTACCAACTGAAACGAGCAAAATCAAAAGCAGGAAGAACGATGATGCTAGAGAGTAGGTCTTCATGTTGGTATACATATATGAACATTGGAGTGAGCTGCATCAGCTATATATAGCACATCGAAAAGACGACCATATCCAAAATAACATATAGCTAATATAAAAGTCGCTTCACTAGGGCTAACTTAATCCATTTAAGTAACTAAACAATGCAAAAGTAGCTATTCTGTTGGGTAACTACTATTGGATATACATACTTTCTGCGCTGTTAATGACATAATATGCAGCATGGTTCTTTAGTTCTTTAATGGTCTTACTAATCTTTACATTATATATTGATAAATGAAATGGATAAATGACAATAATTGTTGCATATATGCGGCAAAGCGCCAATTGGAGAAGCGGACTGACTTTCTGGCATATTATTAGTGTAATTATACTAATACTAGTTGCTAAATTCTGTATCGGATCTTAGTCATGTGCATGCATTAAGGCGGTTTGCTTAATAGATTATGAATTGCTTTTCCCGGATGACCTGACGAAAGGTAGAGAGCATGTGTCCACCACAGTTAACCTAAGTAAAGGTCTCTGAAGTTCGGTTAAAGCTAAGAACCAGGGGAGGACTGAACATGACGAGTGGCTACCAGCAACTAGTTCGAGAATCCACTGTAAACATGTTATCCCGAAGCTCAAATCCTAGATTCACCCCTCTTCAGAATTACTCCAAAAGAAAAGAAGAGGGAAACAGTGTGTGATTACCTAAGACTCCCTTCTATTTTCTCCACTTTGGAGGGACTATTTATGTACGAGGCTGAAGGAGTAAAGGTTAGTGCAACTGATACAAGTAAAGTAATGGACGAATCAGGGTTCAGAAATAAGCATTTGAACTGAAGATCTAAAACTAAACTCGCTAGGAAAGTATTGGCTTGAGCGTGCGTTACTGCATGCCAGCCCGAGCAAGATCAAGAAAAGATCAATATGGACTGCCTGTGATCTATTATGTGTCCTTCATAACCGATTGTTTAACTCTGTTTTACGCACAATGACGAAAGTGACAGACGAATGCATTGATAGATTAACCATTTCAACCAAAACCTCAAGGTGTTAATATTCCTAATACGCTCCCTCACTCAAATGCCTTGAAGAGTGCCCAGTTTTTGAGGTTACCAGGATTTAAACCCGTGACCTTCAGTCACACTGGCTCTGATAACCAAAACCTTAAGGTGATGGTTGAGGCTCAACTATTGTTAATATTCCTAATATGCATATCCTATGTTTCATCTTTTTACCCCTAGCCGCTTCTACAGAGGCTCCCACAGGCCACAAGGTCACATCAGACGGAGTATACTGTCCATCCCTTTAACATAATAGAGTTCCAAACCTTTTTTTAAGAAAAGAGTTCCAAACATATCCTTAGGCCTTACGCAAATTCTCCGTACATTTTTGCTTCATCTTCATTGGCCACAATGGTTTCAGATGAGCATCTTATAACTCCCATAAATGAAATCAAATATTAAGAAAGATGTTAAACTTTTTCGCACACGTGGCAACCAGAATATATCAACACCGAGAAAAGCCTTGAATAAGAGCAAGTGGTTTTTATAATGCTAACACAGCCAGCAAAAAAAACTGTGGGTAAACTTTGGTGTAGGAATGTGATTGGTTGACTTGATAAATGCCACTTTACAGTGTCATCAAAGAGAAAACAAAGGATAAATAACGACGACCCGAGCTATCCAGAGTCACAAAGAAGAATAACTTTCCTGTTATAGTGTTGTATATATTGTTTTCTTTAGTGTTATAATTAGTGCTGCACCCAATGTCAATTTCCGACTCTACTTGCATTATTTTTTTTCTGGGTTGGCACTTTTCTTGTTCCCTATTTGCTCATTTTTCAGATGCCAAAGGAGCCAATGGAGGATATATAACTAATATTCTCTTAGGCACAAGAATTATGATGTAGAAAATGGAGTATAAGATAAACGAATTACTTGGCAAGTGTGTTCAGGCAATACCAGCCATATGATTCATTTCTGCAAGACTGCAATCTTCGTCATTCTCTGATGTCTTCTCGTTTTCCGTTCATTTTGCTTCTTCCGGACTCCGCATCATTGCATGACCATCTTCAATATAATCACAGCTAACTATAAGTAGCAGGATAGTTAAAATATTAGTCCAATAAAAAGCAGGGACGAAGTTAAAAGGGCAGTCATACCATATATATAGGCAAAGCAAAATGACAAAGAATACAAAGGAAATCCCGACCTAGGGTCTTTACATATACTTAACCTATTATACTACTAACGCACTGATACAAAATTTAAGATTGTACCATTTTGGGTACCCTAGGAAATCCCGACCTAGGGTCTTTAAACTTTCTAATAATATTCCACCAGTCAAGTATTTGCAGGTAACACTTCCACTTGGAACTTACAAACAGAATTTCAAATGCTATTATTTTCCCCAACCCACGTATGTCATATGTCACCTGCAGGCTGCAGAAGACGGTTATGCTTTTGTTTCTGATACAGTCAAGTTTCGATGGCAAAAAAACATAAAGGAAAACAGCATAAGGCCAGTAGTCATACAGGCTCATGCGGAGCCATGTGAATACACCAGAAAAACAGAGAAAAAACATATAGATCCTCTCATCCTCCTAAACACAATAGAAGCAAAAAATGCAAACAAACATCAGCTGAACAGCAGCTAAACGCTCGAAACATGAATTGCACAAAGCCACAAATATATCCAAGAACAAACACCATCCTACTTCTAAATGTTAACACAAATCCGGAATCCCACAAATAATGTCATACTTTTCTTCATAGACTAGGTCATGAATCAATTGCAATAAATATGTCACCCTAGCTTTCACTACATCCTCTCCATGATGCCATTCCAATTCGGAGTAAACCAATGCATTACTATTAAAACGAATAGAACCATAAAATTACTACAACTAGCTGATCCAGAAATCTACAGCATCAATGAACAGGCCTTGTAATTTCCTTAACTGCGTGGACTGTGAAGCGTCTACGGCCTGTTCTAACTAGGACTACCTCGAATACTAAAGTGAATCAACTCATACAACTACAAGCGTAAATTCCTACAGTGCAGTAATTGGCAAGTATAAAATCTTTTAGATAACCAACTACATTATTGATAAACACTAGTTACTGGGTGGACAAATTAATCATCCTCCGTACATAATTTGTTCCCTTTTCATCCACTAACCTACTTGATACAGTACAAGATAGCCAAGAGAAAAGCCACACCACACCACCATGAGAGAATATTTAATGCCGTCTTTGTCTATCAAATACTTATAGAGTTCTCTCTCGGTGTATTAAATCCACTCTCGAAGTTTAGGAAATCAGAAATCAATATTGCTTTCATCTGTGTTAATCTTATAACTATAAGGTCTAGCAGCGACTAAATCAAGACGACATACACGTAATCCTAATTTCCTTACTCTGTCAGCATACCATGTACATTATCCCATTTGATTTTGCTTGTCAAATGACATAAACTTTGACAATTATTTTCTTAGATACAATATCTATACCATTCTCTACAATGGCCACATAAAAATAGTGTGTACATGATTCTCAACGCTTTTCTACTACCTACCTGCTTCATTACCAAAGATACGCGAATATAAATCATCACGACAACACCATAAGTATTTCCTACTTTATAATAGGAATTTTAATAATAGTTGGACCTCAAACATCACCTTAAGGTTTTGGTTGAGAGGGTTCATTTATTCGAATCTGGCAACCTCAAAACCCCTCAAAATGACGAAAACTCACAAAGTGGAAACCCAGCACACAGTATGGGGGGCGTGTGCAAACTAACCACTCTTCAATCCCAATGGACATTCGAGTGAGGGAGCGTAATAGGAATATTAATAATAGTTGGGCCTCAACCATAGTGGCTGACACTCAGATCACTAGCACGTTAAGGCACAAAGACTACCAAATAACAGCTAAATAACAAGGAAATCACGTGATACGTAATTCCTGTTCTTTTAAACTTAATTTCAGATGTTTATTTCAGGTCGGTTCCCGTTCCATTAGTTCAATTCAGGGTCTATCAGTTCAGTTGCGTACAATTCAGATAGTTTCAGTACAAAGGAAGGGTGGTGGATGCTATTATACGAAACAAAAGCGGTAATCACGTAACAACAAATCACAAATTCTCATTGAAGACGGGCACTATAAGTCACAAGCTAGAGACGGATAATGCCTCTCTGACAAAATGCAAGTGGTACCCATAAAATGCTCCATTTTCTCCCACTTGCCTTGTTGTGAGAGGGACAATATCCGTCTTCAGCTTGTGACGGATAGTGTCCATCACAAGCAAGAGGCTTTGTCAACAAATATCATCTAGAGTCTTGACATCAATTTATTTGGGAATTGGGACAAACGGTATTACGAAATGATTAAATCTAAAACAACGAGAAAAACAAAATCAAACACAGAAAACTATACATTATACAGGACCGATTAACGATGAAACGGAAGAAATATGAGATACAACTGCAGATTAAGAATTCGCTGTTAGAATTCGGCGAAGATTCATTACAATAATTAATAATTAGGTATACAAATAAAGAATTACAATTTCTGCGAAATGAATAAAAATGAAGAAGATAGAAATATAATGTGGAATCAAGATTAGGGAAATTACTTGATGAAATGTGAGTAAATTAGGGTTCTACTTCTACTTGTTCTTCGTCGATTGATCAAATTGAAAGAGGGGTTGAATAATTGTGTGTGTTTTCGCGGGAAATTGATTTAACAAATCCCGCTTGAATCCCGCTTGCAAAGTCATGCACTCATGCAAATGCTCTCTTAGCCCGACATGGCAAATGGGTCAATCGGGTTTGGTCGATTTTGGATTGGATCAGGTCATTTCAAATTCGAGCTAGTATCAATTTTTTGGTGAATAATAATCAGTTTAAAACAATAAAAAAAAAGTCGTGTTGGGTCGGGTTCTTGTCAGCTTCAGGTCTTGAGTTCGGGAGTTCGGTTCCGGTAGGGTCAGTTTTATCGGGCCTACCCTTATCTCACTTTTATTAGTCATTTTGTTCCGACAACCTCCTCAAATGTTGTATTATACTCCGTAATTTATAACTCGGAATTTACACCACTTAATCATTCTTGATAATCTCGTCATGATGATATCGCTAGTAAATTAATAGTGGCCTAACTCCTCCCCGTAATATTCAATGTCAAATTGCGGAATTTGTAACTTTTTTTTTTTTTGGCAACAGTAAAGAGAGAGTGATGCTTACATAATGCCCACCCGAATCTCCGGATCGGACTTATTTGTTATATTTTTAGAAAAGGAAATTAAACTAATGAAACTAATGACGGGATTGACACAAATGATATGTCGCTTGGGGGGACGATCTGATCTCTCCAACTGAGCGAAATTTTTTTTTTCTTCCTTATCAGTTGAGCTTCCGAGGAGTACCTGCAACAAGACACACTTACGCCACGAGGACGTAGAAATTTACTGGAGGGATATCTACTTGTAGAAAAAGTAGATAAATTGTGTCTCGGAGATTCATCTCCTTCGCTATAATTTTCCTTGAAGGTAGCAATTCTCTTCCTTTCCCTCGCATGGCGGGTAATAAAGAATCTGCAAGGAATATATGTAATAGGAACACGTGGCAGTTTACCAAACAAAGAAGTATTGCTCTTCTTAGGACTGGCCGAAAAACAAAACACATGGGTAGCATTGAGGTCAATATGGTCCGGAGGCAAGTAGAGATGGTAGGCGTATCATTCTTCAAAACTAAAGGCTCAACAACCAAAAGATTTTCTTGGGACCTTGAGTATTAAGAGAGGAGAAATTGTCTCCAGAGCAGGAGGAACTCAAACTTGTGTCATTGGTGTCGGACTTCCTTGGACCGTAATCGTTAACCATAGTGATGACTTTCGAAGGAGACATATCTTCCTTTTGCACCCTTATCTTACGTTTTCGGGATTTAGAAGGTCTCCTTTTCTTTTTCTTATCCCTCTTCTTACAAAAGTCACTTGTATTTCCTTCCTCCTTCGTAGTCTCAATATGACAAATCCGAACTGTTAAAGTTGACATGTCTTTTTTGTGATAATACATCACCTTATTACCTTGAAGGAGTTTTTGATAATCTTGTCTAGAAATCCTAAGTCGGGAATGTCCTCCCTCCTTTTTTGAAAACTCAAGAGAAGACTTGTGATGACCTTTTTTCTCTAAACCTGAGTTCTGATCACTCCTCCCACTACTTGCAGCTTCAAACATCTCCAAAGAACCACTCACATCTTTAACACTCGCATCTTCATGGACTTCCATCGCCCTCATGATCACACTCTCACAAACTTTTATATTACTTCTAGGATCATGCACAGTATCCGAAGTAAGCACCTGCTTCCTACTGTTGACTTTCATTTCATCAGTCGAGGTGGCCTCTAGCACTGTTTTACCATTAGCCTTTATGAGAAGTTGACCTTTAACCACCTCTAATTCCTTATGACATCCTTATTTATAGGTTCTACCCTCATTGCTTCCACCAGATCCATTTTTGCTTCTAAAAATTTGTTCAACTTCATATAAGTAATTGCCCTACGAAAAAGAGCCTTAACCTTTCGTGGAAATGATTGCAATATAATGGTACACAGGTCCAAAGCTGCTCGGAATTCCTCAAGTTTCAGGGCACAAGTCGCCAAGTTAGAATTAAGGGAGATTGCGAGTTCAGATAACGGTTGAAAATCTTCACTTTCAATACAAGCCAAGCTCATACCAAAGAGTTTACACGCCTCCTTGTAACACGAAGCAGCCTTATCAAAGTGATTTTGTCGAAAAAGACTGTTTCCTTTGATCTTAAGCGCTCTTACCTCAGACAAAGCCAATATAAACGACCCTTTCATTCTCGTAAAGTGACCTATCATATTTTCCCATCATTATCATAAACCCATCACTAATATGGGCACAAGCGAAATTATCCAGAAATTCATAATAAACCGAAGGTGATGCCATGACCACAACCGTAAATGAGACGTTGATCACCACCCAAACAACCAGTACTAAAAAAGAAACCCTTCTTATAAACAAACGACTCCCTTACCACGACAAACAGTACATCAAGCACCAAACACCAAATACTAAGCCCGTCCGCGACAATCAAAAACAGCAAAAGATCGGAGGAACGGACTTCAAATAACCATAAATGGACCACCCATGGAGAGAAACAAACATATAAAGAACAAGACCCAAAAACACAAACCAGAAAAAAGGAGATACCGACGAAGAGTTGACGACAACTACGTTGAGAGGTACGAAAATGAGACAAATAAATGATGTAGCCTCGCCGGCGACCCAAAAGAAGCGACCAGAGATGTCGCCGGCGAGGGGCCGCGAATCTAGGGTTTTAAATTGGGAATTTTAATTTGAGGTTTTTTTGGCACTTTCCCTCTCTTCACACTTTCTCTCTCTTGCGTATCTTCTATGAGGAATTTTTAACTTAAAAGCTTGAGTTGTTAGAGTATTTGTTTCCAAATTAAAAATCCTGGTTTAATAATAGAGGTAAAACAATATACTTAAACTATAGCTTGTGAAACTAATGTTATCATCAACTTAAGAACATCCACATTGAAGAGGATTTACCATCCTCTTAGATGAAAGAGAGTGCTAAGAGGATGTCCTCTTTAATATGGATACATCCTCTTAGCATCCTTTTTGAAGAGGAAGAGGAAGACATCCTCCATTTATAGAGGATGTTCTTGTCTAGGCCCTTGTGCCATATATAATTATATAAGGATGAAATATGGTCGAGGGTCCTACTTAAAAGGTGGAAAGGAGAGGAAGTGCACATCCTCTTTGATGTGGAGAAAATATGAGGAAGAGGATGATAAATTGAAAAATGTGACAAAAAATAAGAAAAAATATTATGTCCAATGAAAAAATTAGAAAAAAATAAAGAAGAGGATAATAACCTCCTCTTCAATGTGTATGCTCTAAATCCCGTTTATAATACCGAAAATGAAACTTCGAAATTTTAATGATAAAATGAATGATTTGTTTCAACATAAGGTATAGCTTTTAAATTAAAATTGTATGTTATTAAGTTAAAACTATGGTTGTCAAACTAAGTTAATTGTCTAATTAAAGAACCTCACAGAGATGTGTAAGACTAGTCTTCAATACAAAAGCATAAATTTTTCGGTTAAAACAATAAAATGTTGGGACTTCGAAGTTCAAATTTGATCCCAAAATCGTTCCTTTTAAGACAAAGATCAAAACTTGGTTATCCGCGACCAGTATCACCATCGTTTTCCACATTCCATGTCCTTCATGTGAATTGATTGGTGGTTTGGCGGGTCATACTCATGGCGCGCGCAGTTGACGGTTGTAGGTGTAGATGACGAAAACTACAATAATGGTGGGAATAACGATCACAACTCACAAGTCACAACAAAAGAGATAAAACGATTTTTACCTAACTTTTGCCGCCAAGGCTTATTACGTTATTTGATTTTTTTTTTTATCCGAGAGTCTAAACTTTCTTACGATGGACTAAACTTTTTAATTGACCCATTCTATGCTATAGGACGAGGTTCTATGAAAGAGCTATTGTTAAGATTACAAGACTAAAATCCGTACTCGATACTTATCTATCCGACACAAAACATATACGGTATTAAACTTTGATCCGATTTTCATCCAACAACAAATTTAAAATAACCCGAACTACTACCTATGGGCTATGGTATGATCCAACTATTCATTTAAGTTCGATAACCCGTTTGGCCCGAATTCAGTCCGGTCGGATCAGACCCTTAGTCGTATACACGGATACGCCTAGAAATCTAGAATGGATCTTTTTAAATCCTCCGTCTTCAATAACATTTAAAGCTCCCAATTTCCCCAAAATATATAATTTCTCAAGAACAAAGATCAATCTACCCAGATACTGAAACCCTAGAAATCAAAATCCACAACAATGGCGTATAGAACGGACGACGATTACGATTACTTGTTCAAAGTAGTAATAATCGGCGATTCCGGTGTCGGAAAATCGAATCTTCTTTCTCGATTCACGCGAAATGAGTTTAGCCTTGAATCTAAATCCACAATTGGGGTTGAATTTGCGACGCGTAGTATTCACGTTGATGATAAGATCGTCAAAGCTCAAATTTGGGATACTGCTGGTCAAGAAAGGTTAAACTTGCTTTTAATTTTGATTTTTTTTTTGTTGATCATGTTTTAAAATGTTGCATTTATGTGTTTGTCTCAATAGCGGAATCAGGATTTGTAGTTAGGGTTGGAAATTCTCAGAGGGGACAGTAATGCGATGAAATTGATTAAGGTGTGAGTTTGCGATACAAAATAGGTGCATTTCTGTGTTTGACTCGATAGCGGAATCAGGATTTGTAATTAGGGTTGGAAATTTCCCGAGGGGGATAGTAATGCGATGAAATTGATTAAGGCGTGAGTCTCCGATATAAAATGGGTGCATTTCCTTGTTTGATTCTAATGGCGGAACCAGGATTTATAGTTAGGCGCGTACTGGTAATGCTATCAGGCGAATTAGAAAAAAAAAAGTAAAAAGTTTAACTAATTCTCAGGGGTGGGCGATCATGTGAGCCCCCATAGTTCCTCCTCTTGGTTGACTTGTTCAATGTGTATTGAAATTTTATGGATGGTTTGTGGGCAATCTTTGTTTTGATTAGGGTTTTTGTATTTGTAATTTGAAGTTATGGTTGCAGTGATTCGTATCGGGGTGAATAAGAAATTTGATGCTTTTTCAGTTTTAGTTTCAATTTGCTTTGTTAGGGGTGTGTGTGCTGTGTTCCTATACGGTTTACGCTGTATGGAATTCTGGACTGTGTCCAGAGCCTAGACTATCTAGCAGTGTATCGATTCTGGGGTGCTTGTATGGATGGATTCTCTGTTCTCACTGGATTTCAGGAGAATGTGTAATTTCCCCTTTTTGCCAGGTTTTGGATGCACAATGTGCCTCTTGTCTGTGTTTATATGATTGCAAATGTCATATATTGTCCTATTCGACTCAAAATGTCGTTAACCTACTGTATGAAGTTCAATTTCGACATTTTTTCCGAGCAATGATACATGTTGTGAAACGTTTTTCTTGCCGTCTTATATTGATCACTTTAAGGGGGTGTTTATTGCTTTGTATGAATGTCTGAAGTGGTAGTCAATGAATAGTTTTTGTCAAAGGATGTGCTAAGAGTTTCTGAATGATTAAATTTCTGTCCTTTGAGGTCATCAAGTTACTGGGTTTGGAAATTGGTAGTCAAGTAAATTTGCTTAGATGGCAATGCAGTTTAAAACTAGTTCTGCCTAAGTTTCTACACATAGTGTAAATATTGAAGGATCAGCGAGCTTGTTATGCACTTATGCTAGGCAGAAGGCATTTTGATCTTACAATTGTGTTGGTTGATGTATGGCATCAGTTGTCTAAATTGTCGGCTAATTTTGGTCAAAAGGGAATACAGAAAACATGACACAAGGAACATTATTATTTCATTAGTACGTCTCTAGATTATTGCTGATGTCTTGACTCTTGATAATTAAATGAAAGTAAGGAACATCTTGCCATGCGAGTCCATATGACTCGTAAGTTTAGAACTTCTCCCAGTTTTGGAACACCTTAGTCTTCACATTTTGCCGAGGTCTTTCATAGCCTTTCTCAAGAGTCAAGATTCATGCCGTAGATGGCTTCAGTGTCACTATTTATCCTCTGTTTTCTTCTTTGAACATGATAACTTTGAGATGTCTTAACCAATTTAGTACTCCATAGGTGACTGAACAAAAGTCTAGAATCTGATTGAGTAAAACCTATAAAGATATAGAAAACCGCATCATAAGTAATCCAATAATCAGAAAAAAATATTTGCCGAAGTCAGTAGTATGATTTATTGAAAAAAGGTAATGAGGTAAAAACACCTAACTGCACTTAGCTCCACTGATAAAGTTAACGAGGTAAAAACACCTAACTGCACTTAGCTCCACTGATATCTACCTAAGTTGGGAACTTGTCATCAATGTCTTCTGCCAAATCCGCATTGATTTTTTTGGTTTCTGATTTGCATCCATTCTGAGTTCTGACTATGTTAGACTAATTTTCATGAAATTACGAGCTGTGAGTCAGTGACTCCACGACGTTGATACTCACGCCCTGATTTTCCTTAACAGGTACCGTGCGATCACCAGTGCGTACTACAGAGGGGCAGTAGGTGCCTTGCTAGTCTATGACGTCACAAGGCACATCACATTTGAGAATATTGAGAGGTGGTTAAAGGAATTGCGTGATCACACTGACAACAGCATTGTAATAATGCTTGTCGGGAACAAGGCCGATTTGAGGCACCTACGTGCTGTTCAAACCGAGGATGCCAAGGGCTTTGCCGAGAAAGAGAATCTGTTTTTCACGGAGACGTCAGCCCTCGAGTCTTTGAATGTTGAGAATGCATTCAAAGAGGTCTTGACTCAAATATATCATGTTGTCAGCCGGAAAGCACTTGATATGGGAGGTGACTCGTCTGCTTTGCCAAAGGGTGAAACCATTAATATCGGAAAGGATGATGTTACAGAGGTGAAGAAGGTTGGTTGTTGTTCTGCCTAATTCTTTTGTTCGTTATTTTTGTTTTTGTTTTTGTTTTTTGGCAATCCTAAAGACCTAACACTACATCAAGTTGCCCCATGTTGGCTTGGCTGTGCGCTGTGCCGCTACTCGATTTACGTTCCTAGGTTTTGCCCAAGTTGAGAGTAAATTGGATCATGTTTTCTCATCAGACAACTCAATTTTTGTAAAGATCTCACCTTGGCGTGCGTAACACCGTTCTAGTGATGTACATTTTACTTGAATGTTCATGTCACAAATTTGAGATACTGATTCTTTTGGAGTACAAGGTAATGCTTAAACCATTGTTTCATTTTCAATTTTGTTAATGTGGCATCCTTTTTTTTTAATCGGAAATTTGATTCAAAACCAGTTCAATAGAAAGGGATGCAGAGATTTGAAAGTACATATTATATGTCCCATTTCCTGGACCTTGTTCTTTAGTAATATAGCAACCGTTGGTCTTGCTTCGGACGGCCACTTTTAGTCTGAAGCTTCAGACGGGCCATATGTTACCCTTTTACAGCTAAATGTGACCATTATTGACAAACAAGTTATCATAAGTTGTAACATTGACCACACTATTGTGGTTACATTTAACTATAAAATGGTCACATATGGCGCGTCTGAAGTTTCAGACCAAAAGTGGCCGTCTGAAACAAGAATTTGTGATATAGCAAATACCTCTTTGATGTCGACTTGCCAATTTTACTTTACTGTCTCATTTTTCCTTGAGATCCCCTGTATCCCGCAATTTGTGAAGCCCTTGAAGCACTGCGGTAATGTTGTTATTGCTCTTGTCGTCATTTTAGTTTCACCTCATTATATCATATCGCCTCAGATTTAGAGGCGGTATTGCCCCCTCATACTTTGGACCCTGTTCCGATAACCAGCCATCTAGTCTGGCTAACCCTTCTCCCGTTTCTCTCCTCTTTTCGGCACTCTACACTGTCCTTTCACTAATAGCCTTATTGTGCTCCTTAGAAACAAACAAGCTCCCCTCACATCGACAACCTTCATTATAATCCCCTCACTCCATCACCATCATGGACCACCTTCCCATGCTCCCCTAACCTCGACACCCCTTCTCTCGTTTATCAACCTTGCTTTTTCGATGACCCTCCTCCCTTCTCCTAGCACATTCCCTCTCATGATCTGATATCACCTTTAACTCAGCGCTTTTCTTTTTACACGGTGACTTGCTAGTTGCTACCCATCTTTTGTATCTGGAACTCTGGAAGTAGACGATTTTTTTTGTAGACATTTGAATCTATTATCATAGGTTGTTACGACATAATTTCTGGAAACCGTCTCACACAATGTTCGTGTTAACGTGAAACCCTTAGTCCTCCCTTACTAGTTTGCCATTTTGAACTTCCTGACCTCGATAAGTCGTCTATAACTCTTGAACAGTACCTCCTTTATCAGCTCTGTGTAGAGTAGTCCTACAATTTACTGGGATGTTTACATCTCCAATATCTTGGAAGGTTTTGAATTGTTTTAGCAGAAATTAATGACGGACAAAATCCGTCAAAAGCGTGTGACGTGAGTTTCGACCCGTTTTCTATCGATTTTGTTAGTTGATCTATGGGTTAAAATGGATATATTTGTAGAATCGCTTTGTTTCTGGTTTTCTGGTAATGTTAGCCCGGTAAAAATGGTGGCTGATCTAATGGTTGATTTGCAAGTTATTACGTATACCGTATATCTGAGAATTTATTCAACTGTAGCAATTGCATTTTTTCTTGTCATCTTTAAAAGTAGATACCAAATTTTATGAAAACATGACAAGGATAGCGGCTACGGGTTTACCACAGTGAATTCAATTATACTCTGTAATTGATACTCAACACTTTGTATGTATTTCTCCATGTACGGAGTAATATACTCCGTACATGTTTCCTACCTAATAAAAAAGGTAAGCTTTCTGCTCAAAGGTTTACCCAATTTGCACAATGATAATGGAGTAACGGTTGCGTTTTCCCTCGTCACAGAAAAATATTACGCTTTCAGCATCTCACCGACCAATTTTATTCTGAAATTCACTCCAATTTCATCCTCCCAACATATCTTTTTTCCACTCCGCTGAACCGAAAGCAATGCAACAGCCGCCTTTATTACCGCGGTAATCTTTTGCTGAAGGGGAAGCCATAAGTTATTTTGCTGAAAATTTGAACTTAACGGAAGCGAGAACTTTCAGGTGAATGGGAAGCCATAAGTTCTTTTGTTGAATGGGAAGCGACAACTTTCAGGTGAGGTAAACAAGTAATGATATTAAGTAAATTCAAAAATCTAACCAAAAAGCTTAAGATTTTGTAGTTCGACTGAGACGATCGACCCTACTAATCCCTTGCATATACTATTGCATTTGTTGGTTTGGTTTTACACTACTAGTTTTGACAATATATATGATCGATCATTGGCCTTGACTTTCCAAATTATCATTTAAGACATAAATATATATCTTAACCTTAAAACGGATCACGTATATTTATATAAAACAAAGGCATAATGTATATGGAAAAACAAATTATTTATCTTATTTACACAAATGGTGTATTATTTAATCTATTTTATTTTTAAGACGAATATACCCGTGTTACATGAACTTACAAATTGACCATATACTCTTTGGAATAATAAGACAATGGAAGGTACCAAGAAGGTTGTATAATATAAATAAAATTTAGTAAGTCTTCCTTGCGACAGATATATCCGTTGTAAGCTTATAACGGATCAAGTTCTCCCACAAGTTTATATAAGACAACATTGAAAATCCCAAATGCCTTGTTTTTGCTATCCAAGTGGATAATATTTGATCCGTCGCAAGTTTGCGACGAATATATCCGTCACAAATGAGAATTTGTGAATAAAATTAGGGTAAATGTGTGTATGATTTAGAGGTAAAGCAAACAAATTAATTAGCAGTCAGTCTTCCTTGTAACAAACATATTCGTTACAAGGTATTGTATTGTTTATGTGGTTAGATAAGACAAGACAGATTATTACTGTTATCTAAACACATTTTTCCTATCTTATACTTCCTCCATTTTTATCCAAATGGCTTATTTACCTTTTTTACGTTAGTCCAGGCACGTTTTACGTGCTTCATATCTTTAGCTACGTATTTGTAAAAATTATAAAAGTTATATATTTTCAATGTACTCGTAAAGACGAATTGAACAAGACCCCACATGAATATATTTTTTCTTATGTATTGAGAGAAAATTGAGATTGAAGGTTGATTTGTGAATAATGTACAAAAACCAAATAGCTCATTTGGATAAAAATGGAGGTAATATATTCACATGGATAATACATAACCCGTCGTAAGCTTATAACAAATATGACGGTCGTATGAGAATTTGTGACTAAGTACTAAGTAGAGAGCTTTAGAGACAAATCACATGGGAAGATGTACAATTGATTCTCTAATTAATATGCTCTCTCTACCTACGTATCCTTGCGAGACACAGCTCATCACTTTCTATAGTAATTTAAACTATTATAGATTAAATATTTGTGTTATTTCTTTTGGTTTCAGTGTTTCACATTATCTGTTTCGGTCCAAATTTTAAAATGAGATGGCGTGAATTAAAATGAAATAGTAATTGGTTTAACATTTTCTAATTACAAAAAACTAGTTTTAACCCCGTGTAAAAATGCACGGGATCGTTTTAATAATATTGTTATTTTAAATAATTCTATTAATAATCCGAATATATTTTTGATGATGAAATTTTAGGCTATATGCTATAATTGATTAATATTTTTGTAATTATAAGTATTTTTTTTTTGACGTTATTATTGTTATTTTAATTTATTCTTATTGCTATTTTAATTTAGTACTGTCATGAAAATTGTACTTGAAATTTCGATCATGTAATTACGCCATTAACTCATAATCAGATTATTTGCGTGGAGTAGTTTATAATTTTTATTACGCTAACTCATAATCAGATTATAATTTGCGTGGAGGAGTTTATAATTTCTTTTTCCTGATTGTATATTAATATTACGTTATTTTAATCTTTTTTAAAATTTTGTATGTTCGATTTTTTATTGTTGTAAATTGTTATTAATCATAATATTCTAATCATCTAAATAAATTGTGGTCTAATTATCACAATGTGTATTTCTAATTAATTGATTTATTTAAAAATGTTCGTAATGTTCGTAATCTACGATTTTAGAAATTTATTTGCAATACGGAAAATATTAGGCGGTTATTGTGCAGAGAAATCATAAAGTATTATGCGGGACCCACCTGAGTGAATTAAAAAAAAAAAATTAAAACTTGGATGAATGATGTGGCGCAACCACAGCTTAATAAATGTTTCAGAATTTATATAGATAAGATGAATGGAGTAATTAACATACAAAAAAATTAGTTAATCAAAGTATACAAGACGGTATTATATACTTTCTCCGTTTTAGAAATACATTCAAGAATATGAAAATTGTACGATTTATAACAAAATTAAAAGGTATTTTCAAAGATATAAAAAGTATTACTAATCAATGTTCGATAACATGTATGATAATAATTTTCATTTGCATGTTATCGAACATTATTCCGTAAAAGGATATATAGCATGGACTACAATTCTACAAAGTCTTATATGTTTATAAGAAAAAAGAGTCTTGCTTGTGACAGATATATCCGTCACAAGTTAAAAACGGATACTTTACTCTCACAATAAAGTAAGTGGACATAAAAGTGAGAAGAAATGGAGCATCTTATGAATATTGCCACTTGCATTATGTGAAAGACACTATCCATTTTCATCTTGTGACGAATACTTTTTAATGAGAATTTGTATTATAAGAATTGTATGAATTAATTAATTTGATTAGAATTGTAATATTCCATACAGGAAGTCCATTGTTAGGGACAAATATTACTTCCTCCATTCCAATCAATTCTATATATTTGCTTTATTCACGTTTGTCAATACCTGTTTTCTTTTGTTATTATTTTCAGTTATCGATAAAAATTATAAAACTTTGATATTCACAGTGTACCCAGTAAGACAATTTAAACGAGATTTCACATAATTATCTTTTATATTATATATTAAAAGTAGTGTCGAGAATTCATTTAGCTTATGAATAATGCCCAAAAGTAAAATACATAGAATTGATTGGAATAGAGGAAGTACACTAATGCAAGTCACTGAGCATTCTTATTGCCATAAATATTTCTTACAATAGATATATTCGTCACACGTTTTTAATGGACCAAGTTTTTTCACATTAAGCGGATTATACCACCAGAGCTATACAATTTTCTTTACATATTTTGAGTTTTTTAGTAAAAAATTCGAGCTTTATTAGAAAAAAATATGAGCTATATGGTAAAAAATTTATGAACTCGTTGAGAAAATATTGAGAATCGAAAATTATTATACAACTAAAACATAATACATATAAGTTAAACTATATTTTAATTTTAATATAAAAAGATTAAAATATAACTCAAAATAGTTTAAAAATTCAACAAATATACACATAACCTCAACAAAATACACCATAATTATACGATACTATTATACATCTGGTTGTATAATCCTTTTTGTGGTTTTTTCATTTAGATAGATAAAACAAAGTATAAAAAATATCAAATGATGATCGAACTTTTCCGACTTATAATCCGCTCCCATACGAATTTGTTTTGTGATTGAAGCAGCAAAAGATTGGAGCAGAGACTATTACTCTTATTAATGCATATAAAGAGACCAATGATTGATGATGATCACCACTGACTTTCATGTGCTACTGAAGCACATGCTGCCCCTCGCATGCACTCATTTTTTGATGCTAATTTAACCATCTAGGTTTCCCTTTTCGAATTCAACAAGTCTTTCTGGTAACGAGTTCGAGTATACCCTAATATATTTATGGCAGGTCAAATTCATTCACGACACGACTCCACGGGTAGATGAGAAAAATAATGTAGAGTTTTTAAAGAGTCACGAATAATTTGTCGTTATTTTTATTCATGTGAGTTTTATTTGTCCCGTTATAAATTTATGACGGATTGACGGATACTGTCCGTCACAATAAGAGAGTTTTGTGGTTTGAATAATTGTGTGTACCTTTGTTACATGAACGTGAGTTTGTCGTACGAATATATGCACGGTCTCACTTATGATCGAGCGAGTATATACTCTCTCCTACTTTTTATAAGTGTCTTCTTGTCTATTTTGGTTTATTTAATAAAGTGTCCCATTGTTTATATTTAGCAAGTTTTTTGTTTATTTTTTACCATTTTACCCTTACTTATTTCCACTTATTACCACCCACTCACTCTTAACCCAACCCAAAATATTAAACAACTAATATTTCTTACCCCTACACAACCCAAAAATATTAAACAACTAATATTCGCATATTTTGTACCATACTCACAATGGGACACTTATAAAAAGTAGGAGAGAGTAATTAAGACTCAACTCGGATTATCCGACTGACACTCTAATGGAGCTAATTTGAAAGGTTATTGTAACAAACTGATATCATCCCTAAATAATTTAAAAGTAACCGACCTAATTCCCTAAATAATCTTACCTGACCCAAATTATCGCAAGTTTGATCTATCTGATTCGAACCCGTCTGACTGATCTATAACTACTATTGGAGAAGCGAAGCGAAAAGGGTGAGAATAAGATTATCAATAAGACTCTTCCAAGTCTTATAACGCCACTACATCAGCTTTTCACTAACTTTTATTATTTCTTTATTATTCACCCTTACAAAATAAATAAACTGGTTAAGTTTTTTCCATAATGGAGTTGAAACTTAGAAACTAAAACTACCAATAATCTTACCCGATACTCACGCAACCCAAATTCTCATTGAAGGCGTACACTATCTGATCCATCACAAGCTGAGAACAGATAGTGCACCTCCTACATCATGCAAGTGACAGTATCCATGAAATGCTCAATTTTCTGCCATTTCCCTGACTTTCCACTTGCTTTATAATGAGAGTAATGTATTCGTCTCCAGCCTATGATACATACAAGTATATATTATCCGTTACAAACAAGACTATTTACTAACGTAAAGAGGGTCCAACGGCACGTGGTGGCTGGATTCCTTTGGAGAAACTCCCTGGTAAGAGAGGAGAATAAGAGTTAATTAAAGAAGAATGGCGATACATACACAGGCTGTTGCTAGCTGTCTCTTTATACGTTGTCCCCATGTGACCCACTATTTCCACTATTTGCACTATTTGCACTACCCTCTTCCTCAAGGCCCTCCACAGTCAACAACTAACCAAGTCACCCAGGCCACCATCTGTACTCCTAACCGGTTTAACTAGTTGTTTAAGTTTTTACACTCGTGTTACATCTTTTGGGCGTATATATAGACTTGCAGTAATAAGTGTTGCCTGTGACCTAGGTAGCACAGATATTTCTCTTAATTAGTCGTCCCGTATTCGACACTGTGTCTGAAACTCGGATATCCGACACTCGTTGGAGACATGGCTAAACATATTATAGTTTAGATGAGGAATAAAATTTTAAAAAAGATCGATTAGAAGATGAGTTTGAGTGGAAAAATGAGAATTAGTTATAGTAAAGATCGAATTATACCTTTACTTGTTTAGAATTAGGTTCAAATACGTGTCTCATGTCCTAAATTTCATGGAATGGCCCGTTCGTATCCGTGTTAGTACTACCTAGTTTATGACCTCTCATAAACGACACTTACAATTTGTGAAAGATAATAAATCTGTGATAAAAAGTGTCCATCACACATATGAGGATTTGTAATAAACCTGTTGTTAAGTTTTTGCATTAGGTCACGAGGATATGGGAATTTAGAGTTCATTTTCAAGAAGCTTTACAAAATAGGTGGAAGAGTATGCATTATTATTCTGATTTGATCTACCTTATCCAATTATAATGATCATAATTCAACACAAACCAATGCGTTTATACTAAAGCTGACAAAAGCTAACCCGATCTGATAAATCCGATCTGATCTGCCTGAAACTCGACCCAATACAATCCGAGAATGGGATGAATTGAAACCGAACTGACCTGATCCGAAGCGACCCGATATGACACGACCCGAGTGACCTGACACGTTTATCGACCCGAGTGATCTGATTGTCACCTCTTATTTATACCGAAACCTAACTTGATTAAATCTAACCCATTCTTAGTCTTGAATAGGGTTGATAGTGAGTTAAATCGAACATGAGTTTGACTTTGCTAGGCTTGTGTTCACGAAGTAAAATTCGATCATAACTTGAAATTTTTTTGGTCATTATCAAGTTTGCAAGCTTAAATTTGAGCTCGAGCTCCGCTCAAGCACGACTATGTATAACTTTCATAGTTTTTTTTTCTTTCGATATTTTAATAACATAAATGGAAGATAATATATAAAAGTATTAGACATGAGAAAATTTGATCTAATTATACAAACATATAATTTATATAAATTTTTCATAAAATAAAAGCAAAATCTGATTTACTTACACAAATTCAAGCCGATTGCGACTCACCGGGCCAAATTAACCCACCTCTTTTTTTTACCTCTCGCCTTATATTTGATTTGATATTAGATGTTAGAACCGTGTCCGCACGCGCGGTGTCAAAATTGCATTGTAAATAGTACTTAATTTATAATAGTAATTGTCACAATTTAAATATAATATATTAAAAGAAATTTTTTATGTGCCTTTAATCGAGTATAAATAAATAAATATTTTTAAATCTAACATTATATAATAACTATCATATCGTAAAAGTATGCTCGATGTGAGTATCACGATTCACGTTCATTTTATCTGCTCTTTGTATTTTTCCAAAAACAAAAATGTTTTACTCGACTTCTTCCTCTGTTTTTTAATCATACAATCAACTTTTGCTTTTAAATTATTAAATTAATTAATATTTATAATTCTCATTCTTTAACCAATATACATTACAATTCAATCAATTTATTCCATGGTGCCATGGTGATAAAATTAAACTTTAATGCTTAAGGTGAATATTATAGATACGAGTTAAACATATTTATCACAAATTCTTGTTTTATAAGGGGTTATTTGTTGTAAAATTACACCGGCCAAATATCATACCATTTGTACAGATAAAACAAAAATAAAATGCTTTTATTTTGACAATTTGTTTATTTATACAAATGTCAAGTGGCCCGCTTTAATCTTAAGACAGGTATATCCGTATTAAAAGATACTGATTACAAATTTATATCATACATTTATTTGCAAATTCTTATTCCAGACATGCTTTTTTTCGCCTGAAATAAGGCGACAATATGTTAAATTATTTTACGATAAAATGTTATTATTTTCTGATAAAATGTTACCGTCATGTTCAGGGTTAAAAGTGACAACTTCATTTATATTATAGTAATATTTTGTCATTAAATAGTTATATATTTTTTTGAAAATGGTGACATTTGATCCGTCTTATTTTAGATCGTCTGAAGCAAGACGAATTATACATCTATACCTCAACTGAATAAAAAAAAGTGGACTTTAGAACAAAGCGTCTTGTTTGCGATGTACTATAAATAATACTCCCTCCTATTCACTGTTTTCTTCCCCATTTCCTTAAACGGATTATTCAGGTTTTTTCCCTTTCTTATTTTGGTAACATTTAATTATATTTTATTCATCACTCTCTCCCATCATCCCACCCACCCAATTTTTTTTACCCTTATTTTATTCATTTCATTAATGTTTGTTGCCCACAATTCATTATTTAACTTTTAATTATTCATCTTTCTCTCCTATTCCAAACCCCACCCTACTCTTTCTTCATTAAAATATATTATTTCGTGAGTATTGTGCCCCCTCCAAAGGGGAAGAAAACTCAGAATAGAAGGGAGTATCACTTATATATAGACCCGACAAACAAGTCGGGTCGTGTCGGGTTCGTGTTTGTGTCACCATTAAATGGGCCATGGCACCCTCAACCCAAACCCGACCCAATTAGATAAATGGGTTGCATGCATCAACCCTAACCCAACCCATTTATTTTTTCAATAACCCAACCCGACTTGTGTAACCCATTTAAATTTTAACAAATCAGTTTCGACCCATTAAACCCGTTTAACTCATCCAACCCATATAAATATAATGCATTCAAAATTAAAATTTACAGCAAGACTAGTCAATTTCCATATATTATTTCAAATTCAAAATAACATAACCTGATTTTATCCATTTAGATGGATATATGATAAATCATTTAAATTAATGGGTTATTCGTGTCGGGTTCGTGTTACAAGACCCCAACCCTAACCCGACCCATATAAGTTCGAGACGTGTTCGTGTCAACCCAATTACGTAAATGGGTTGAAACATCGTGACCCGAACCCCGCTAATTTCGTGTCGGGTTCGTGTCGGGTTTTCGGGTCGTGTCAATGATTGCCGTGTTTTCATCCCATTTCTTTTTGCACAACTATTAAGAAAATTTATTAAACAATGAAAAAGTAATGGTAGACTTGTATGTGGGTCAAACTAAACAATTAAAAGAGATTAAAAAATGAAAAAACAATGACAAATATTGCAAATACACAAGTGGAACAAGGACTGTATAGTCAATTAGATGTTCAAATAACGAAAGATGAGAAATGGAAAGAAAAGAAATAATTTGACAAAATGAGAAATTGTTAAAAAGTTAGAAAAATAAAAAAATATAAAATAGGTATTATTCGTCTTCCACATGTGACCAATAATATTCTTCTTAAATGAAATTTAGAGCTTTAGAACTTGGATTTTGGGAGTTGGGAGCCACCATTTTGATAACTCCAAACATCTTTATATCATCACTTTAAATTCTATTTCTTTTAGTTAGTAGTTACACTTCTTCCAACTTCCTTCCCTCCTCCAATCCTACATACATTATACCATACCACTCCAAACTACATCTAAACCCTTACTTAAAAAACTAATATTTCCAACATTTCCACGTTAATAGTGTTGTGCCCGGAAACCTGAATACCTCGTGTTAAGTCTCTGCTATCTCGGTGTTCATTATACATATACATCACATACTATACACAATATTTACATTTTTCTCAACAAACTAAAAGTGTCTAAACCTACAATTTTCAAAAAAAAATGGCACAATTACCTCCCAAAGTCCCTAACCAAAATTGGCCACCAACATTCCCTCCACACCAAAGAATGCCACCCTTAACCACCCCACTACCGCCACCGCCACCCCAAAAACCGACCTCTGCTTCCACAATGTGGGCCGACGAGTTCCTCGACTTCGCCTCAACAAGACGAGGAACCCATCGTCGGTCCATGAGCGACTCTATCGCCTTCCTCGAATCACCTCTTTTAGAAGAATGCCGGAATTCTCTCCACGCCGGTGCCGGCGTCGCCGGCGGGTTTGACCGGTTGGACGATGAAGTTCTTATGTCGATGTTTTCTGACGATATTTCTGGTGGTGGTAATGGTGGTAGTGGTCTGGTCGGACAGGGACAACCTTCTTCCCCGTCCGACCAGAATTCTAATAACGATGACGATAACAATAACAATAACAATAATAATAATAACAATAATCGTGATTTGCAACGTAAATGTTTTCCTAAAAGTGAACCAGGTGAAGTTGAAAGTGATTATTGTATGGGTGGTGTAAGTGTTCTTGGTGATAATGCTAATAACATGAATGTTAATTCATCGGAGAATAATGTTGTTCATCATTATGATGCTGATCCTACTAGTTTCGATCCGAAACGCGTTAAGAGGTAATTTTACTGTTATGTCCTGTTTTTTTCTGGCTTAATTTAAGCTTATTTCACTTTTGCTCAGTTGTATTTCGTTAAATTTTATTTACTTTCAATTAATTATGTTCAATTAATATTTATTTTCAGAAATTTAACTTTTAATTCAACCAAATTCAATTCGTCACAAATTCACTTAATTTAATTCAATTAAATTCTACTCCATTTAATTCACTTCAGCTCGTTTTAGCCGAAAGGACAGAATCTTACTGTTAATGTTAACTAGCTTAGTTGGTAAAATATAGTGTTGTACCATCGAGTAGGTTATATATGTTGGTATACTTGTAAAAAAGTTGCCTTATATTCATAATTCAGTTGATTTACCAGATATCGGTTAGCTTGACTGGTAGAACGGTTAGATCAATGGATTTTATTTATAAAATCGACATTTTATGCCATAATTTGGGTAATTTGTGATATATTCCACGAGTTTAAAAATTCGTATATAAAAAGACTGTTTTACACAGTAATAAGTTTTACTGAACAATTGTTATTACTAACTAATTTTTGTTAATTTTTGGTGAAATTGATCAGAATTTTAGCAAATCGACAATCAGCTCAACGATCAAGGGTACGGAAATTACAATACATATCGGAGCTAGAGAGAAGTGTAACCTCATTACAGGTAAATAATTGTATTTCACGTAAATTTTTCATAAATAATGATCACTTTTAATTAAATAGTTACCACTTTTTTGGTTAAAAAACGATTTATTTTTTGAGAGTGGTCACTATTTATCAAAAACTAGTCACAGTTTACCAAAAAATGGCAAATTTTGCCAAAAAAAACACGAGATGAGACCGTCGCACATGAGAATTACAGTGTATTTCATGGTTTAATTAATTACTTGCATAAACATAATAATTTAGCCCTAATAACATCATTATGAAGCCCTATTAGTTAACTAATTAATCATAATTATCGTTTACTCAATTCAATCCATAATTTGGCAAATACAAGTCATAAACAACATGCGATCGATATATTAAGCTTAGTGTAAATTCTCAATTAAAACTGTTATTATATTTTATATGTATACAACCGTCTCGTAATATTTATACGTCTCATTTATTATTCCAAAAATTATTTTAGACGGAGGTATCGGCGTTGTCACCAAGGGTTGCGTTTTTGGACCACCAAAGGTTAATTCTGAACGTGGACAATAGTGCGATTAAGCAAAGGATTGCTGCCTTAGCTCAAGATAAGATTTTCAAAGATGGTTAGCTATTTTTTCTTAATTAATTAATTAATTTCCGTCTCTAATCTCGAATTATGAACCGAATTATATAAAACAATTCTCAACTTGTTCTAGTTAATTAATTAATTTCTATGAATTGCGAATTTAATCGATATCCGTATATTTATATTATTTATTTGATTAATAGAAGTACATAATTACGACATATCTAGTTGATCATAAGTTCATAACTAAAATATTCGAAAAAATTCTGGAATTTCCCGGTTTCCTCAATTGTTCATTTCTTTCTATTTTCTTTCAATGATCTAAATTTTATTTCAGGACAACATAATCGTTATAATGATTTTAAATTGTTCTACTTGAGAAAATAAAACAAAATGAAGAGAAATTGTACACGACAGTAATTATATGTTTGATTTTTAAACCGTTATACGCCATACGGTTTATAACATGAAATTGTACCCGACGAAGTTATGCATGTGTTATAAGAATACAACTTTGGCCTTCATTATCGATGAATTATCTGACATCGTCTAGCGATCGTTAATTAGATTATTACACTACCATATGTTAAAAACACAAATAGGACTATACAATTAAATGTATATGAGTATCGTATCTCTAATACAAATCTAATTGAGCTTGTATGCTATTTTTACCAGCTTTTAACAATTTTTTCTTGCACTATAATTTTTTAGTGTTAAAACTAAAACGTTTGAATTTTATATGTAGTATTTTTGAGTTTCAATATAATGTTATGATTTACAATTTTTTTTAGAAAGACGCTCGTATATTTTTTAATAAAGTTTGTAAAATATATGTATAAGCTCAAATTCTTTGTTATAAATCTCGAAATCTATACTAGGTTCTATAATCATCTAATTGTGTTAGAAAATGCACCTATTAAATGCTTAATTTCATTTAATTTGTAAATTGTTTTATTTTATGCCAATGTACATTTCATGAGGACCAATTAAATCAAAGTCCCTTAATCAAGGGCACGAGGGTATTAATGACCACAAATTCTTATTTGCAACGGCACTATCCGTCGTAAGCTTGCGACGGATACCATTTTCACTCACAAAATACCCACTTTTTCTCTCTCTTCAACACTATTCCCGTAGTCCCTTTTCTCCACTAACTCATTTTGTATCCATTTTATCTCACAAAATATCCGTCACAAATGGTGACCCGTAGGAAGCAAGACTTACTAATTAATGACACCCATCAATACCTAATCTTTTTTGGAATAATTACGTAATGTGTACTATGACCTACTTTATTCTATACTATTTGATGCAAAGCATATCGACAAATGATATTGAAGTACATTTGACGTACTTTGTTTGTTTATCGATTAGTAATTATTGCGTAAAACTCGTATTATAGCGTGTTTTATAGTTTAAAACAGTTTTATATTATGAATCATCTCATTATATATATAAAAAGATAATTAATTCATTACTTTCTCTGTTCTTTCTTAAATGTTATTCTAATTTTTCGAGAAATTCACTTTTCTTTTCAATATCTCTGAAAATATATAATTAAATATACTGAAATGTATATATTCATATTAAAAGTCTATTCGTAAAGAATTTAATGGTGTAATTTTTATAATTTTCCGATAAATACATATCTTTCTAGAAATTGAATTCAAAGACTCACCTTTTAAATGAAAACATCAATTATTTAAAAACAGAGAAAGTACTGCATAGAAATTAGAAATGATTGAATAGTTTTTTTACATATAGACTATGAGCATGTTCGACCTAAATTGTTAAAAATCACTTTTTGTTTTTAAAACTTCATTTTTTTTTTGAAATTAGTTTTCAAGAACTAGTAACACCAAATTGTTGCTTCTGCTTTTATAGGCAAAAAAAGGGTATTTGAGTTTTTGATAAATTATTTTTAACTTTTAGAAAAAAGATGTTTTTGGCCAAAACGTGTTTTTAAGTTTCAAATACACTTTAAAAAGTTAGACCAAACATAGCTAGTAACACATAGTCACATAGTATCTTATTCTAAAATTTATGTTTATCATTTATTACTGACATAAATGTAATAATAATGCAAATTATTGTCCATAAACAGCTCATCAAGAAGCATTGAAGAAGGAAATAGATAGGCTACGACAAATATACCACCATCAACAACAACAAGAACAACAACATCAACAAAATATGAAGATGATAGGCGGTGTCGCCGCTAACTGCAGCAACACCGCCTCAACTGCTACGACACAACCATCAATTTCCGATCATAGCATGGATTGTTCGGACAAAGAACAACTTATGACCTAGTAATATTTTGAAATAAAAAGAAAATAATTATTATGAAAATGACTTTTCAAAATGCAAAAAGAAAAAAGAAAAAAGAAAAAAAGACACTAGTGTTATTATTACTTATTATTAGTGGGATTTGCAAAAATTGTGCATTCACGTGACATGTTTCCCTTTTTATTTTCAACCTTTAATTTTAACTATTTAATTATTATTTTTTATTTTTATTTTTATTTTTCTTTTTTCTTTTCTAATTATTATTAATTAATTAGTTGATTAATTTGTTAGATCTACATACATGTGCCACTCAATTATTCGAATTATTTTTTTAGTTTTCTAAAATTGGATATTATTATTTATTTTTTAACTTCTTTTTCCTTTTTATTTTTATTTTCGGGATATATATCTATCTGAAATAATAAAACAGGTCAAATTAATGGATGAGACAAAAACCTAGTGCGTAGAGAAGGACAAAGTCTCGTCTCCTCTATTTATATGGGATACCATTTAACTCGTTTTACACTTAAAACGAATATAATCGTTTCAGCGGAGATTAATTTGTTTTTGTTTTGCTAGGGACGTGAGTTTTTGGGAGGGTGCAAAAGGTAGAAGGAAGTGTTGGGGAGGTGTCAGATTGACTCTGTGTGTTCAATGTCTCATTATCATGACTTTTTTTTTTTAAAAGTTTTATGAGGGTTAATTCTTTTGGTTTTAGTAACTTTGTATTTTTACGGTTTTTTTATCTGATTATTACATTATTCAACTGTATAAAGAACTTTTTATGGAGATAGAAAATGTATTTATGTTAATGTTGTGCTCAATTATAGTGTCTTTTAAAAATGAATTTTTTTGTGTAAGACAGCCTGATATAAAAGTTTATGTAAAACCGATTGTTTTGTTTGTTGATTTATATTACGCAATAATAATGTGAAATAGATCTTTTGACCTTTTTTTTTTTCTCAAAATAGAAAACGATAGATAATACTTCCTCCATTTAAATCCACTCTACCACTTTACTTTTTCACATTTGCCAACGCGTCTTTTACGCGGTAAATATCGTTAGCTACCTATTTGTGAAAATTATAAAAATTAGATATTTTTAGGGGGTTGCGAAAGGTCGTCGACGTTTTGCGAAAAATCATCGACGTTTTTTTGTAAAAAGACCAAGTTTGCCATTTTCTCCTTATCTCTCTACAATTTATTCTCTCAAACAAAAACCTCACATAATCAACTATTCTAAAAAAATCGGTAGAGAACAACGAACAACAACATCAAACAACGACAACGATTCAATGTCAAACAACGATTCATCGCTAAGTAACTAAAATCTAAATTTTTTTTAAAAATTTTTGATCGAAATTAGGTTGATGTTAGGTTGATATTAGGTTGAATTAGGTTGATATTAGGTTGAATTATACGTAGAAGCCATTGAACACGACAAACTATTTGATCGAAATTTTGCATTAGACTTGAAAAATTCCCGTCCTAGGTAGGTTAGGACATGAACATTTCATGTCCATTGATGGTTAGGACATGAATATTTCATGTCCATTGATGGTTAGGACATGAACATTTCATGTCCATTGATGGTTAGGACATGAACATTTCATGTCCACACCATACATGGACACCCGACTTTCACGTCCTCACCGTTGATGGACTCACGCTTTTCACGTCCTCACCATACACGGACGTGGGAACCTCACGTCCTCACCATACACGGACGTGGGAACCTCACGTCCATACCCAACATGGACACCCCAAATTCACGTCCTCCCCCACCCTAGACGTGTAGAACTCACGTCCAACCCCCCTCCCTCAATCGGATTTTCCTACTTCTTTTGATTCATACTATTGACTTTTGATTCAAAATACAACTTACAACAACAACAATACTAACAACAATGTAACTAACATCAATAACAAACAATAACACAAATTATGAATCAAAAGTTGAAAAATTAACAAAAACACCAAAAACATTAACAATTAACATTACAACTAACAAATGTAACCCAATTAACATTAACAATAACAACAATAACATAATACAACTCTAATTAAGACTAACAAGTCTACTTAAAAAAAAAAAAAAAAAAAAAAAAAAAAAAAAAAAAAAAAACCAACTGGTGGTCGTCGGTGGTGGTGCGGTGGTGGTACGGGTGCTTGCGGTGTTGGTGGTGGTTGTAGGTGGGTGAGGGGTATGAGTGGGTTTTGAATTTGAGAGGTTTTGTGGTAAGGCAAGGGTAAGGTTCGTCTTTTTAATGAATTACGTCGACGATTTTTCGCAAAACGTCGACGATCTTTCGCGATTGGGTATTTTTAATGTTCTCGTAAAGAAGAATCAAACAAGATCCCACATGAATATATTTTAACTTATGCATTGAGCGGAAATCGAAGTTGAATGCTTACTCATGAATAGTGTGTAAAATTGAAAGTGGTAGATTGGATTTATTGAATGGAGGAAGTATGATTTATACTCGAACACAAACATAATATAATTAATTCACAGCAATAACCCCAACTATGAAGAATCTTTTCTTATTAATTCATACTACATTTTAACTTAGAATAATCTTAACTATTGACCTTTTTTTCTCAAAATAGAAAACGGTAGATTTTAACTTGTTATTTTGTAACGAAAAATGTACTTCCTCCATTCATATCCAACCTACATATATTTCTTTTCCATACATTCATATCCACTCTACCACTTTCCTAAAAAAGAAAACAAAATGACTAAATTACCCTTATGGAAACCATTTATCTACATAAAATGCCACTATATGGCCCACCTACAATCCACCATCACACATTTAAAATAATAAAAAAAATATCTTACACACTTTCAAATATACTTTTAATAGTAGTTTTTTAATATCTTTCTTAATATTTGTGCAAAAAGCATATGTGCGCTTTGGATTCGAACGGAGGAAGTATATAATAACTCCTCAATTTACTCTTTTCAAAATGATCACTCCCTCATATATTTTTGTCTGTTATTTAATATAAATGAGATTTTTTAACCGGTCTTAGACTATTTTGAGCAGAAGATTTGATACTTTGGTTTATTCTAAGTTAAAATATACTCCCTCCGAGTCATAGTAATGGTTCCTTCACCTTTATGCACAAAAAATAAGGAAATGATGCTAAACCATACAAAACACCCTACCCCACACTGAATTGATTTTGGACCACAAAAAAATTACTAAAAGTGGAAAGAGGAACCATCACTAAACTCGCACCAAAAAGGAAGTAAGAACCATTACTCCGACTCGAAGGGAGTAGTATGGATTAATATGAGAAAATCGTTCATAGTTGAAATTATTGTTGTAAATTAATCCTAGATAATACTGGAAACAGAAACACGACAAAGTTCAACACATGACTAACGATATGCTACAATTCTGCTCGGTATCTTTGTGTGGGTAAACAAATAATTAGGACGGATAATATGTTATGCTTAAGAACAATGCAAAATCTCATTGAATACGGACAATATCCGTCACAAGCTGAAAAGTGAAAACGGATAATGCCCATTTGCAAGTGTTACTAGTTACACAAATTCTTATTTGCAACGGCACTATCCGTCGCAAGTTTGTGACGGATACCGTTTCTCTCTCTCCAACACTATTAGTGTGGTCCCCTTTCTCCACTAACTCATTTGTATCCATTTTATCTCACAAAATATCCGTCACAAATAGTGACTCGTCGGAAGCAAGACTTCTATACTATTTATGGGGTGCTCTTCAACTTACTCTTCAACTTGGCTTATTGTAAACACAAATTCTCATTTGTGACGGCGATATCCGTCACAAGCAAGACTTACTATATTGTAAAAGATACACTATCCGTTTTCAACTTACGACGAATAATACCGTTACAAACGAGACGTTTTGTAAGAACAAAATGCAAAGTTATTGTACACAAGGTTCTGTGTTTACGTAAAGTTTCTAGTTATAGATGAAGCCCATTTCTCTGTCGGTTTCACACTCTTTCATGCTAGTTAGCTTTTTCGAACTCGAGCCCAAATCCGTCCATAATCACACTAGCCCAGGTGGAATTCATATGATACTTAGATCTTGTTCTTTTTGGCTGAAACGAGTTGAATTGAATAAAATGGAGTAGAACTTAATTAAATTAAATTGACTGAAACTGAAGTGAAGTGAGTTAGTTGAAATATAAGTTAATTTTGTGAATAGATTAACTGAACATAATTAATTGAACGTAAATAAAATTTAACGGAATACAGCTAAGTAAAACTGGAATAAGCTAAATTAAATCAGAAAAGAACATAGTCTTAAGTTTAAGTGCTTAACTAGTGTTCTTCTAGTTAGACCTTACCAAATTTACCCGCCCTGGAAGATCCGGCTTGAAAAACCAGCCCGATGTCCGAACTCAAAATCCGAGCTTGGCCCGTAATTAAATTAATCAGACCCAATATAATTTAATTAACATGAACTAGTGTTAAACCCGTGCAAAATTGCACGGTATACTTTTAGAAAAAAATATGGTGGATAATTAATATTACCGAATAGTGTCAATAATACGTGAATATTGTGCATTCAATTTCTATTATATTGATAATACGTTAAAATGTACATGATAATAATAATGGTATTTATACAGTGGCGAATCTAGGATTTAAGAAATGGGGGTGATTAGTAAAATTTATAACTTAAAAAACGCTAAAATATAATCACTCGATTAATCTCATCCCTAACATTTTTTTGCTCCTATGTGATATTTAAAAGATAAGGCCCTTATTAACAACAAACTTATATTAATATACAAACGTTTAATAAATACTAAAACAATTTGATAATAGATAGTTTTGCTAAGGGTTGTCAAAATATAAAGTATTTATTTTTAAATATGATTATGCTTATGAAAAATGTCATCATATTTACATAGTCATGGCAGGGGCGGATCCAGTAGGGGGGCCGGTGGGGCAGGTGCCCCCCATGAAATTTCCGAAATAAGTTTTTATAAGCATCTATAATAAATAATAAGTTATCATGGTATAGTTGGTATGGGCGCATAATTTTATCTATGAGGTACAAGGTTCGAATCCTTTAGGTAACTTACCAAACTAAATCATTGAACCACTTTGCTTTATTGTTAATTGCAGTAATAAAATGTATTATATTCTATGAATGCGATATTTTTTACATATACTTACAATTTAAATTATTTTAGAAAAAAAACTGAAAAAAGATATGTCTATGACCTATATGTTTTCATTTTTTTACTAATATCATGACTAATTAAGGAAAACATCTCCAAAATATAAAAATATTATCTTAGATGTGCTTAGATAACCCGTTGAAAAAAAATTTTGTGCCCCCCAAGAACTAAATTTCTGGGTCCGCCACTGAGTCATGGTGGTAAAATTAATAAACTTTGATGATATATTGGCACATAAATAAATATGTATCATTGTTTTTCCTGATTAACGGGGGTGATGGATCACCCCATCACTCCCTATAGAATCACTCATGTATTTATATATCCATTCTTTTATTGTTTTTTTAAATCGATATAAATGTTATTCAAGGTTTATTTTGTACCGTTATGTTTATGATTTGATTTCGCAAAATATATAAATTTGTACACCATTATTGGTTGTTATATTAATATTATGTTATTTTTATTGTTTTTTAATTTAGTATTGTCGCTTTTCTTTCGATTGCAAAAATGCACGGATATATTTAACCGGTATACTTTTAAGAACATCGATATAATATATCGATATATTGTGTATTGTAATTATTTATTGAAACTTTTGAACTTTACTAAATTTTGTTTTTAAATTTAGTATTGTCGCTTTTTTCGATTGCAAAAATGCACCGGTATATTTAACGAGTATACACTTGCCAGAAATTAAAATTTCATGTTTATGAATTTATATAAAAAATGTTACGTAATATTTCTTAAACTACGTTATCAGGTATTTATTTAGAATTTCAGACGGTTATTTCTCAAGAAATTCATAAATGAAATTGCGGTTTATTCTAAAATTTTAATACCATAAACCGTTTTAATGTTAAAACAGTTGTGCAAATTATTAATTATCCACAGGTATATTCAATCCCGCTATTAACCATTACGTAAAATTTACGGTTTATTTTTGTAAAATCAAAATAGTTGTGCAAATGAATTATACAATTTTACACGAGTTTTTCGTAAAATTTCATGTTTACGAATTTATATAAAAAATGTTACGTAATATTTCATAAACTACGATATCAGGTATATGTTTAGATTTTCAGGCGGTTATTTTCTAGGAAATTCATAAAAGAAATTGTGGGACCCATCTGAGAGAATTAATAAAAAATAAAAAAAAATCACAATTGCATTGATGACGTGGCGCGTCGAGTGCTTCTGAAATGATTCAGTAATTATATAGTTAAGATGTTTATCGGCTTATACTAATTATTATATATAAATAACTTGATAATAGTTAACTACATCCGTCTTAATCGTCCCGAGCTAAATTTTTGCAAGCCCAATATTGGCCTAACTCAAGTTTATCCCATCCAAACTAAACCCGGTTGACCTATTTTCCAGGTCTAAAGTAGCCATGAGTAGATTATACAATTGTAGTATAGATTAGAGTTTCATAAAAAAAACAACCACAACTCCTTTATAAAATAAATTTAGCTCAAAATATTATATAGAAACTGAGGAAGAATACATATAAACTCAATATAATTTTAATTTTAACATTTAAAAAATTAAAATATAAGTTAAATTTTTCGAAAGCTCGTGAAAATTACATATAATCTTAATAAAATTTGTATTAGATGTCCGGGATATCCGACTATCCGAGTACATAGCCATATATGTCAGAGTTACCTTATCACATGAATACAACGTCGCATACAAAACCCATACGAAAACTATGGAAGTAGACAAAACTGAAAAGTGAACGAACCTCACCATCAATATCTCTATCCCCACCACTCAAAACCCACTAAACATACACAAATTTTGTTTCAGGACGGACACTATCCGTTACAAGTTCAACACAGATAATATCCATTTAATAATATATAACTGACAAATTAAGTGAAAATTAAATGGAGCATTTCACTCGTTCTCTGATGTATAACATTATGGGAGAAACAACATCCCTCCTCGACTTATAACGAATAGTGTCCGTCCTCAACGTAACAAACTGCCAAAAATATCCCAACCATCCTCACCACCTCACATAATACCCACTTGTTCAATTCAATCTGGTGAAGGTAGCTTCTCAAGTTCTTTCTCCTTTTCCCCATATCTCACCTTAATTAAGTAAGAGAATTTGCAGCCGTTATCTTTAATACATATTGGGTAAATACCGGATATTATACTGCCTCTGAGTCAGAGTGATTGTTCTTATTTCCTTTTTTATACAAGTTTAGTGATGGTTCCTCTTTCATTTTTTTAGTAACTTTTTTATGGTTCAAAATCAATTCAGCGTGGATAGTATATTTTGTGTGGTTTAGAATCATTTTCTTATTTCTTGTGCATAAAGCAAAAGGAAACATCACTCTGACTCGAATGAGTAATATCCAACAGAATAACAAACCGCGTATATCAGATTAACCGCTCGAGTATAACAGTAACTCGGTTCGAAGTATAAATACACAATCTCGTACCATAAATTCATAATATTATAATTATAGTATTATTATACTAATCAAAAAAATACTATTCCTTATATATATAATCATACACCATCACATGGAGCTCACACACATTACCATGTCTCCCACAATTGAATCATTCTCAAGTACGTCCATCCATCCCTCCCAATTTCCGCTAAAACCGTCTCACACAAGACTAACTAACTAATCCGTTCATGATGCAGGTGACGAACACGAACATCTCCTCATAAACATAGACGATAATCGACCCAACAACAATGTCAAGCAATCGCAAGGTGAAAATAAAATTGAAATTAGGAAATTATGCAGAGTAACAGATAAAGGGATTGTGATTTTAGATGGAATTGACCTTGATATACCAAGAGGTATGATAATTGGTGTTATTGGTCCTAGTGGTAGTGGAAAGTCAACGCTTCTTAGAGCGCTTAATCGGTTGTGGGAACCGCCGGCCGGTACCGTGTTTTTAGACGGCCGTGATGTGTGTGATCTGGACGTGCTCGCGGTTCGCCGGAGAGTTGGTATGCTTTTCCAGCTCCCGGCTTTGTTCGACGGTACGTGTATTTGATTTTGCTTATTTTGTTGTCGGTTTTGAACTTAAACTTAAGACGGGTACCATTTTACCTCACAAAATACCCACTTAGAGAAGAGAGGGAAGCACATGGGGTGCCCCAACCTTGTCCCGTTATTCGTTTTGTGAGTGTCATTACCCGTCTCTCAAACCGACCCGTCTTAAGCAAGACCAATTGTTACAAGAATGGGGTTCGGGAATGGTATGAGATAATTTGTCAATTTTATTCAGTTAAGTCTATTATATGTTTTTAAACGGCGAAAGTAGCAAATTGCCCCCATATGTTTGATGTTATGTGCAATTTGGCCCCATAAGTTTCAACATGTGCAAATTAGTCCCATATGTTTTAGTTTATGTGCAAATCAACTCAATTCTAATTTTCCAACTTACCTACACTTGAAAAATCTGCTAACCTCATAACAAAACAATAATAAAATAAAATAAAATCTTTAACCTGGAAAATTAAACGACAAAAGGATTTTCATTCATCATACCGCAGTGAGCTTTTTACTTTTTTTCTTCTCATGTATTTCTCCCACAATTACTTTTTGTGATTTTTGTTGAACTATTTTAATCCCCAAATACTTATTTTGAAAACTATGAAGAACTAACAAATAATTACATAGCTAATTTTATGCAAAATAAAAAAATAAAAAAAAAGACTAACTAGTAACCATAGATGAATGTTGAATTATCATGGTACATGCTCGAGTTTTTGAGGAAGAGAGAGTAAAAAATAGAGTTAGATAGAAAAATTGAGCTACATCAGTATGACTGTATGAGGTGACTAAATTAGGTGAGATTTTATTACATTAATGATTTTATTTTTATTTTATTATATTTTTCGTCATTATGTTGGTATGTTTCCGTGTGTAAATATGTCAGAAAATTAGAATTGTGTTGATTTGCACATAAACTGAAACATATGGGATTAATTTGCACATGTTGAAACTTATGGGGGCAAATTGCACATAACATCAAACGTATGGGGGCAATTTGCTACTTTCGCCGTTTTTAAACTGATGTTATATGATATACAAGGACCTGTGTTAAGTTACTGCCTTGTTTTAGTTATCGCGACGGTTTGTTAGAAGCCGTGGTTTATAAGAATTGGGTTTGGGAATGGTGTGTGATAATTTGTCAATTTTATTCACTTAAGTCTGTTATAAGTTTTAAAACTGTTGTTATATGACGTACAACGATCGGTGTTAAGTTCCTGCCTTGTTTTAGTTATCGCGACTATTTGTTAGAAACCGTGGTTTACAAGAATTGGGTTGGGGAATGGTATGTGATAGTTTGTCGATTTCATTCAGTTAAGTCTATTATACGTTTTTAAACTGCTATTATATGATCTACAACGACATGTATTAAATTACTGTCTTGTTTTAGTAATCGCGACTGTTTATTAGAAACCGTGGTTTACAAGAATTGGGTTCGGGAATAATGGTATGTGATAAATTTGTCAATTTCACTCAGTTGAGTCTATTATAAGTTTTAAAACTGTTGTTATATGACGTACAATGACCTGTGTTAAGTTACTGCCTTGTTTTAGTTATCGCGACTGTTTATTAGAAACCGTGGTTTACAAGAATAGGGTTTGGGAATGGTATGTGATAATTTGTTGATTTCATTCAGCTAAGTCTATTATACGTTTTTAAACTGCTATTATATGATGTACAACGACATGTGTTAAGTTACTGCCTTGTTTTAGTAATGCGACTTTTTATTAGAAACTGTGATTTACAAGAATTGGGTTCGGATATGGTATGTGATAATTTGTCGATTTGACTCAGTTAAGTCTATTATCGATCAAGTATTGAAACACTCGATTATTCAGACAACAATGGTAGAGAATTACGGTTGTATGTAATTGTTGACACTATCTTTCATGATTCAATATAATACTTGAATAAAATTATAGTTCATTTGATCGAACCTGAGATGTTGTAGGCACGGTGGCCGATAATATACGATATGGGCCGAAATTGAGAGGCAAAAAACTAAGTGATGAAGAAGTGTTGAAATTGCTAAGTCTAGCTGATATGGATGCCTCTTTTATCAACAAGAAAGGAAATGAACTCTCTGTCGGACAACAACAACGTGTTGCTCTTGCTCGAACTCTTGCAAATGAACCCGAGGTAAATTATTTACACTCACCAACTAAGCTAGTTGAAATCTGCGTGCTCATAATTGGGTTATCTTGTTACGTTGTTGATTGTAGGTATTGTTATTGGATGAGCCAACGAGTGCGTTGGATCCAATATCGACTCAAAACATTGAGGACGCGTTAGTGAAATTGAAGACGACCCAAGGGATGACCGTGATAATGGTGTCACATAGTATAAGGCAAGTGCAAAGAATTGCGGACTTAGTTTGCCTGGTCGTAAATGGGACCGTCGTTGAAGTCTTGAAGCCGGATCAATTGTCTCATGCTAAGCATCCTATGGCACAACGATATCTTGAACTCAGTTGAAGTATCGTTACTTAATCTTGGTTAATCATGTCTTTATTAAGTTGTTTAATTCGTAAAATTGTTAATTGTATTCCGTTTTAAGATATAATGAAGAGCGAATTGACTATCGATCACGATCAGTACACAAAAATTACTTGCGAATTTCAAACTTGTTAATTAGGATTTGGGGATATGGAGGAAAATTTCAAAAGCCCAATTGACCAATTCGGCCCAGCTAGTGCATATACTTGGGTCGGGTCGGGCCTGGGATAGACTCCTCAAACCCAGCCCAATTAGGCGTGTAAAAATAATAATATTTATTATGGGCTGGGTGCGAGTTGCATTTGAGTAATCCCCGTTGGCTTCCCTCCCTACTCCCTAGTGTCGGTCTAGGCAACCGTAACCAAGCCTAAAGCATTGCTGGCCTGGCCCACCCGTATTAGCTTAGCGTAGCCGAGTAACCACCTCTAGGTGAATGAGTGGCGAAGTGCTTATGATTTGAGAAAGTCTCGCGTAAAATTAATAAGTAAAAGGTGTCATAATTCATAAGTAGTTATCTTAGAAATGTTTAAATCGATTAACTACCGATTTTGCACAAGACACTAATCCTAGTGTAAACCATTATATACAAGTAATTCCCAAATGATTTACTTAAATAAAGTCTTTTAACTCCCTAGATTGCATAAAAACTTTGCGGTTTGTCATCTTTTCTCATCAGCTAATAAATATTACCTTGTACATTGGAGTATTTCCTGTTGATATTCCCTAAAAATAATAAAATAACTCGCATATCTTTAAATTTTTTGTCGTGTATTTTTTTCTTAAATTAATCTTTTAAAATGATTTTTTTCATCATAGGTCCTTTTAAGAGAAAAGTAGAGATGAAAATGGACAAGTGTATCATTGGGCAAATACGCGCCGCAGCATGGCACATGACATTTTAACACGGCACGAGATCAACACGACTCAACACTGTATAAGTTGTCACAAGCACACAACCCACTTGGGCACAACACACTTAGACATGCCTCATAATAACGCTAAAATAGAAGAATTGTTTGGATACGCCCAACCACGACATAACACGCCATGAAATATGCCTAAGGTGCCTTTTCCATTTCACCATTATGACGAAGCACACATTCCCGTGCTCGAACCAAGTCATTTCCGTTCCGACACGATGGGCCAACAATAAGTAGCGCCCACTTCCATCTTACAGGAAAGCAAATATTTTTGGTTCAATAATCTCATGTTTTTTAGTCCAATTTTGAAGAACACCAAAAATCTGAATTCAGATTCAAACTAAGAATAGATGCCAAATTTTTTCGATCCAACAACAAAAAAGGCAACAAAACAAACGAATAATTTGCAGATCCACATGAACAAGTTGCTCTAGATGTCCTTCTTGTCTTAAAAAAAATACGGTACTTATCATATACGACGGTTAAATCTCGTGTTTTTTTTGTGTAATATGACCACTTTTTCTATCAATAATAATTATTTTTGAACCTTAACAAGGTTGTTTATAACCTTACGAAAGCCGTTGTCTAATGGTATACTTTACATCTGCCAAAAAAAAAAATCATTATATATATTAAAGAATCTTGTAAAATCGCTGATATGGCGCAATGTGGTTTTAGAATTAGTCTAATCGAGCTCTCTCATTCAACCTCAGAATTTTAGTTTTTTTCAGCCAATAACGTGAACAATAGTAGCCATGTCACCTTCCATTAATCGATTTTTATATTGTTTCCATTTTCTGCAATATATCGAATATAATTATCTTAATTTTGTTTCTTTATTTAATTACATATATATTTTTTTTACAGGAAATTTACATATATTTTAAAGTTCTCAAATCTGAATTTTATAGTTTTCTTTTTTAACTATGTCTTAATAGTTCCATTTTTATAGCACCTCACAATTATTACTCCTATTAACATTATCATATGTAATCTTATTATATATTATCAACAATTTTTTCAAATGTCCTTATGTATATGTATATATATATATATATATATATATATATATATATATATATATATATATATATATATATATATATATATTAATTTCTTTTCGTTTTTACTTTAAGTATACATGTTCAATAAATAAAATTTCTGGTTATATATATATAATAAATATAATTTGTCGTCCTCTTTTAAAATAAAAGTACATAGCCCCGTGATTTTTCACGGGTGTTACACTAAAAAATAAAATGTTGAAGACAACCTTCATTATGAATGAGAGACCTTCAATCCTTCATTATGTCAGGACTGTGTTGGTTGTAAGAACGTATTTTAATGTCCGTCATTTTACAGAATTTGACACGGACATTAACTCACCATTTTTTTTTCAATAAGTTTAACTTTAAAACACTTACAAAATATTAAACAATCCTAATAAAACGAAAATTTCAACGTGTAGTTATGAACAATTTTGATTATATAATAACTATAATTTGTCGTTTTCTTTTAAAAAAAATACACAACCCCGTGATTTTTCACGGGTGTTACACTAGTACTCGAGTAAATATTGACCACTTTGAAAATATAGGTAATTTTTAGCCATAAAAAATGATCACTATTTAACCAAAAGTAATCACTATTTATCAACACGTAATTACCTCTTTACTAGTTGCACGTGAGAGTGTCGCACAAGAGAATTTGCGACAAAAAGTAATGGTAATTTTACTACAATTTCTACTCCACAAAGTCCCATTGAAGACGAACAATCGAATACTATTCATCACAAACTGAAGACGAACAATATCTCTCACATAATATGCAAGTGACATTAACCACGAAATATTTTGTTTTTCCCTATTACCCTCTCACTTGCTTATTATAAGAGAAACATTTCCGTCTTCAACTCGTGATTTATTAGTCTCCGTCACAAACGAGACGATTCGTTTCTACGGTTAGTAGTGTACTAGTGTGTGCATTGTACAAGTGGGGTAGCAGACAAGGCAATCCAAATCCATTGAGGCCCAATCCAAAATAATCCAGCTCACAACCACCAAACTTGACTATCACATTGCTCCACATGTCACTCTATTATTAGTTGTCCTTTATCTCAATTGACAATGATTATATTTGTATTTAACCAAAGGTAAAATAAGAAATAAAAGAAATAAAAAGAGTAATATTAAATAAATAAATCATGTATAAAAATAACATTTAAGTGTTTTATTGACTAATAATGAGAAAAAATATTATACACTCGATACTCCCTCCATTCTTTTTATATCACCCCATTTCATTATTCACGTTTGTCGATGTTCATTTTGTTTTGATTATATCTTTAGCTACATACTACTAAAAATTATAAAAGTTTGATATTCTTAATCCTCTTATCAAGACAATCCAAAAAAGATCTCACATGAATATATTTTCGTGAACGGATTGAGAGAAAACCGACGTTGAATACTCGATTGTGAATAGTGTCAAAACAAAAGTTGGGTGATATAAAAAGAATGGAGGGAGTATAAAGTACTACGGAGTATTAACCTAGTTCAAGTGATTTAAAGTTGGTCATTATCGGTTAAAGATTACATATACTCCTATCAAATTCAAGGTAAGAGTATAAACAAATATATTCTTTGCTAACGTTTCAGCACAACTTTGATCAAGTCTGACTTCACCCAGTTTCGATAATTCTTGTGTCAGTTCAACACAGTCTATCCCCTACTTGATCGACCCAGCCGAAAGATTATCAACCTGGCCCTCTGTTCCATTAACCAAAAAAAATCACATTCATCCTAACGTGGGTTGGGGTTAGGCAAATCCATCGCCTCATTAGGGTTGAGTTCCGACAACCCTATTAAAATCTAACCTAATCCGCTGACCACCTCTGAATATACTGATAAAACGTATAATAAGTACACAGAGTCATATAACGCCGCCTCACTAAAAAAACTACTCCGTATATAATATATACTTAAACGGATTGTTCATAACTTCATATCGTGAATTGGACCGAACCGAAGTGACTATCTGAGACTTTTAATTACCATGGTCCATCCTCCATGGGCAACGAGTAATCAACGTGCGAACGTGGTATAGTTATCCGTTAGAGTTATAAAGCAGTAAATTTGAAAGTCAACAAAAGCAAAGAGAAAAAAACATGTCCCTCAAATAAAACTCACCAACCAATCACAGCACACTATATTACTCAATTTATCACCAACCGCCGCCATTATAGCTGCCATTATCAAACCTTCAAGATCAACATAACTTGCTAACTTACTTTAGCTATGGCTCAACGCGACAACTTGGTCTACATTGCTAAACTTGCTGAACAAGCTGAACGTTATGAGGGTATCTTAATCTTCTTCATATCTTCTATTCTTACTGTTTTTTGTAATTTTTTGTGTTTTTTTTGGTTTGTTTATGGTTTAAATTGGGTTTAAGTTAGTGGGTTTTGATTAGTTTGTGAAATGAGTTAGGAATTATTGTAAAGTTTGATGATTGATTATGAGGGTATGTATCATAATCTTCTTCAAATCTTCTATTCTTACTGTTTTTTTTTTGTGATTTTTTGTGTTTTTTTTTGTTGTTTATGGTGTAAATTGGGTTTAGATTAATGGGTTTTGATTAGTTTGTGAAATGAGTTAGGAATTATTGTAAAGTTTGATGATTGATTATGACTTATGAGGGTATGTATCATAATCTTCTTCAAATCTTCTATTCTTACTGTTTTTTTGTGTGATTTTTTGTGTTTTTTTGGGTTGTTAATGGTTTAAATTGGGTTTAGATTAGTGGGTTTTGATTAGTTTGTGAAATGAGTTAGGAATTATTGTAAAGTTTGATGATTGATTATGACTTATGAGGGTATGTACCATAATCTTCTATTCTTACTGTTTTTTTGTGTGATTTTTTGTGTTTTTTTTTGAGTAAATTAGATTTAGATTAATGGGTTTTGATTAGTTTGTGAAATGAGTTAGGAATTATTGTAAAGTTTGATGATTGATTATGAGGGTATGCATCATAATCTTCTTCAAATCTTCTATTCTTACTGTTTTTTTTTTTTTTTTTTTTTTTGTGTTTTTTTTGTGTAAATTAGATTTAGATTACTGGGTTTTGATTAGTTTGTGAAATGAGTTAGGAATTATTGAAAAGTTTGATGATTGATTATTGGATTAATTGATAGAAATACTCCGAACTATGAATGAACTGCTCAAAATACTCTAAACTTTATTTTAACTACCAATATAACCAACTAATGCCCTCATTTGCTTTGAATAAAATTTGTTGTTTTGTTAACTTATCGTAGCATGTTTTAATGGTGTGATTAGTGAATAGATTAACATAGAAGTAAAAAGAGAAAGACGGATTAACATAGAAGTAAAAAGAGAAAGACGGGTTAATGAAGGGTTAGAAATTTCTTCACTTATTTAGCAGGTAGCGGGTCATATATTATAATAAAAGCGAATAAGAGCATTAGTTGATTATATTGGTAGTTAAAATATACTTTGGAGTATTTTGAGCAGAACGCCCATAGTTCAGGGTATTCTTATCAATTAATCCTTGATTATTTGGGATTGTTGTTGGTGATTGATTTTAGTCAAAGTTGATGTTTTTGGAGGATTTTAGTTACTTGATTTGAGTATAATTTGGTAAGATTAATTTTCCGAGTGTCTCAAAGGATCCCGCCTATGGCTTAAGTTAAGAGTCGGATGTAAATGATATTCTTCAAGTGTCTTGAAGGATCCTGCATTCCTGCCTATGGCTCTGCTGAAGAGTATGATGTAAATGATATTTTTCGAGTGTCTCAAAGGATTAGACCTGGCAAACAGGTCGGGTCGTGTCGGGTTCGTGTTCGTGTCACCATTAAATGGGTCATGACCCCCTCAACCCTAACCCGACCCAATTAGATAAACGGGTCACATGCATCAACCCTAACCCAACCCATTTATTTTTTTAATAACCCAACCCGACTTGGGTAACCCATTTAAGTTTTACTAGATCAATTTCGACCCATTAAACCCGTTTAACCCATCCAACCCATATAAATATAATGCATTCAAAATTAAAAGTTACAGCAAGAATAGACAATTTTCATATCTTATTTCAAATTCAAAATAACATAACCCGATTATAACCCATTTAGATGGATATATTATAACCTATTTAATTTAATGGGTTATTCGTGTCGGGTTCGTGTCGGAAAACCCCAACCCGAACCCGACCCATATAAGTTCGAGTCGTGTTCGTGTCAACCCAATTACGTAAACGGGTTGAAACAGCTTGACCTGAACCCGCTAATTTCGTGTCGGGTTCGTGTCGGGTTTCCGGGTCGTGTCAATGATTGCCGCCTCTACAAAGGATCCCGCCTATGACTTTGATTATTATCATGATTCATTGAGTCATTTATGAGATGATCTGAGATTAATTGTATTTCTTGTTTACTTGTGTTGTATGGTTGATTGATTGGTCTCGCGGGTAAGGCTATTACCTTCCATCCAGAAGAAACTACCCGCTTTTCAGATTTCAATGGGTGGATTATACAACCAGATGTATAGAACTAATGGTACATATCTTGAGCTTTTTAATAAAAAATTCGAGCTTAAGCTAAAAGAATATGAGCTATATTGTAAATTTTAAGTTTAGAAAATTATTATACAACTCAAAATAATGCGTATAAGTTCAACTATATTTTAATTTTAATGTCAAAAATTAAAATATAACTCAAAACAATTTAAAAGCTCGAAAAATATATGCATAAAGCTCAATTAAATCCATCATGGATGTACCATGCTCTTATACATCTGGTTGTATAATCCTTTTTGTATTCAGATTTCTCCTCGTATATTTGTGGGTCTAGGGTAGTTTGGTCTGGATTGGAGAAAATAGTTTTGTGTAAAGGGTATCTTCAACGATGCTAATTGTTGTTGTTGTTGTTGTTCTACTCGATGCCATGAGTTTTTATGGATTTAGGAAATCCGTTGACAATGTTATTTCTTCGGAAATTGCCTTTTACATGTAAATAAGGTTGCAAATGATGATAAAGTGAAGTTATTATGTATTTGATTATGGATGGGGGAAATTGTTTTGGTGCAGAAATGGTGGAGGCAATGAAGAAAGTAGCTGCCCTTAATGTGGAATTGACGATTGAAGAAAGGAACTTGTTGTCGGTTGGGTACAAAAATGTTGTGGGTTCAAGGAGGGCAGCTTGGAGGATCCTGTCATCTATAGAGCAGAAGGAGGAGTCGAGAGGGAATGAAGTGAATGTGAAGCGGATTAAGGAGTATAGACAGAAGGTGGAGTCGGAATTGTCGACCATATGTGGGGACATCATGACTGTCATTGATGAACATCTTGTCCCTGCTTGTTCTGGTGCTGAATCTACCGTCTTTTACTACAAAATGTGAGTTACAGAAATCTTTGATTGTTTGATTTTAGCCTGTAGCATTAATTTCATGCAGTCTTACTGATGTTGCAACAAATTCCGTTCCTATTCCCAATTTGGAGTATGTTTGGCCTTGCTTACGAAAAATAATTTTTACTTTTGTGAAGGAGTTTTTATAAAACTAGTTCTTGATAAAATTGGTCCTGTTTGGCTAAAAATTTTAAAAAACTATTTTTATCAGTTTTATCGTGTTTGGTCTAACTAGTTTCTATAATTTTTTTTTATTTTGTGTAGTTTTGATATATGAACGTTTGGCTTAAGGTAAAGGCCAACTGTTAGTTAGTATTCGGTGTCCCTCTTTTGAAAATCTATGACTGTCGTTTGCTGGCAGCCGGCCAATGTTTCTAACAGCATGAAAACCGTCTCACTTGTTTTCAGGAAAGGTGACTACTACCGCTACTTAGCAGAATTTAAGTTCGGGAATGAAAAGAAAGAAGTCGCTGAGCAATCACTTAAAGCATATGAGGTACTTTTGCCTCCTGTCATCAAAATAGTCATGAATCAATACAATTTCGCTGTTGCGTTACTTATACATGTAGTGTAAGCTTATAACTATATGGTAAGAAAGACCGTTGGCCATGCCCAAGTGTTTTCATTCGGTATTATTTGTTGACACTTTTCTGTGCGCGATATTTTATTTAGGGATTTTTCTAAATGATACCCTCCTTTCTTCTCAAATTCTACGTGGTACCTGTCGACTGCGTTCTTCAAATGGTGAACTTGTTAGTAAGTTTTAGTAAATTTCCCCGTCAACCAGCTATATTGCCCGTTCTGCAAATAAAACCCTATCAAACTATTGCCCGTTCTGCAAATCTGCAATCCCGTAATTTTCAGGTCAAGTTATTTATGGCATCAGTCCAGATCGAGTTTATATTAGGCCTAGCGAAGTTCTCTGATCCCTCAGGCCTCACTTGGGTCAGTTCAAAATCCGTGTTATTTTGGGTATTCATTTCAAATTTTAGGTAAAGTTATTTAGATCAGGTCAATTTTGCGAGGTCTAATTGTAGCATGCAGCGCATCACGGAGATAGAGCTTAAAGGTCATCTTTTGGTAATTTTTGGTTTGCTTGCAGACGGCTTCAACTACTGCAGAGACGGAGTTATCTCCGACTCATCCTATCCGCCTTGGACTGGCTTTGAACTTCTCAGTTTTCTATTATGAAATCATGAACTCGCCCGAGAGGTAAAACAGAAAAAAAAAACTTTACACCTGACACATCAATGCTTTCGCCTTTCGTGATGAGTTATTGAAATATAATTTACATTATCTACGACAGAGCTTGTCACCTGGCGAAACAAGCTTTTGATGAAGCTATATCAGATCTCGACACACTGAGCGAGGATTCTTACAAAGACAGCACCTTGATCATGCAGCTGCTGAGGGACAACCTGACTTTGTGGACTTCCGACATTCCCGAAGAAGGCGGTAAGCCCAGTCGTTTGTTACTTAACCTTTACATCGCTCGTTGTGGCTAGAGCTGGCAAATAATGACATGACGCGAAAACACGACACGAACCCGACACGAAATTAGCGGGTTTGGGTTGAGCCTGAATGACCTATTTATGTAGGTGGGTCGACACGAATACGACACGATATTTAATTGGGTCGAGTTTGGGTTGAGCTCTTTAAACACGAACCCGACACGAATGACTTGTTTGCTAAATTAATGCTAATTTTTTTATCCTCCATCACATTCTAAATATGGACATGACACGAAAACACGACATGAACCCGACACGAAATTAACGGGTTTGGGTTGAGGCTTGATGACCCATTTATCTAAGTGGGTCGACACGAACCCGACGCGAAATTTAATTGGGTCGGGTTTGGATTGGAGAGTTTGTGACACGAACCCAACACGATCCGATATGTTTGTCAGGTCTAGTTGTGGCATTTACTTATGTTGAGCATCTCGATCTTATGTCTTATATTTTTCTCTTTTATTTATACCACAGAAGACACAAGAATGGATACTGTCAAAGCTGATGGTTCTCAAGATGCTGAGGTTTGTGATTATCCACCCCATCTTCTTGTCGTCATCATCATCACCACCACGTTTTTCAATTAATTCTCGTAATGTATAAAGAAAACTCACTTCTCCGTCATTTTCTCGCTTCTTCTGTGAATACAGGATTAAGGCCAAGGCACATTCCTTGCATCTACCAGATGATTATGGAATGAAAATGCAGTCGTGATAATAGCGTAGTGGAAAACTTTCTTATTATTATTACTATTTATCGGAGAAAACATCGCAAATGTTTCCTCCATTGTGAAATTGAATCGGGTACTTGTGTTCCGTATGAAGTTTTCGCGTCATTGTTCTGTATGAATCGATTTATTTGGAAGACTTTTGCCAGTTCTGAGCAACCTTGTCACTTGTACCTTAACAATTGTTTTTCTGCAATTCTAAGTAAAATTGCCCATTTTAAAGATGGTTGTATAAGCAAGTCTAGATTCTCTCGATTTTCTCCGACCCGGTTTTGAAGTAAAATATCAGCCATTAATACGTAATACGGAAAGAAATGGAGAGAAAGAAACGGAGAAGATTTCTGTTGCTGTAAGCACCCTAATGTCAAATTTCAAGCTTACGTATTTTGAGAAGAAAGAATTGGTCAATATTTGAAGATGGTTCACAAGATGCTGAGTCGATGAGCTCTTGCTTCTGATCGAGTTTGGCTTGCGACGGATACGTCCGTCATAAATGAAAATTTGTGTAATATAATAGGTATAAAACAAAAATAGCGTTTCATTAAAAAATGGTATATAATAAATACGAGTAATACATTTAAATTTGGTCCGAGTCTTGTTGAGTTTGATTTTGCTTCGGTAAATCTCAACTCGGGTTTAGCCATGGGATCGGTGTAACGGGATGTCCGAATCTCAAACGAAGACTTGAGTGAATCAATTATGTAAACGTATTAAATCAGCTCAACTTATTCACATCGACGTGAATTAGGGCTGAAAATGATCTACGCCGGTTTGCAAGGCCCTTTAAATCAACTCGGTCAAAGTTCGACTCAAAATTGATCACAACTGATGATTCGACCAAATTTGAGCTGATTCCGACCAAATTTGAGCTGGTTCTGAGCTTAGTAGATCTCAAAATCCGAAGCTCGTTTTATTTTTTATTATTAAATAATTATGCATTTTACAGTTAGTTTTGTTCTTAATAAAATGTTATTTGATCAATTATGATTATATTTTTGTTATATCGATAAGTATTTTATATTAGCACTTTTCTTAAAATATAATTATTTTTAATTTAATTTAAAAGTTACAAAAATTTTAAAAATAACGATTTAGCTGAACTCAAGCCTAATCTAATCTAATTCCGAGCTTTATTTTTTTAAACTTAGATTAGAAATCCGAAGATTTCAAGCTCACCCGAGCTCAAGCTCAAATCGACTCGACTACACCCCTAAACGTGGCCATATATATCGGTCTCCTAAATTAATTTAACACCTAACCACCCGTCCACCCCTAATTAATATTATTGTTGCTTCTCTTGTGGCTAAGGACTAACCACCTAGTCAGCCACCTTGCTCCTTACCCCATCCTCTCTAATAATTCACGTTGTTGGTGGTCCTAATTTTTTTTTCCTTTAAATTCTCAACAACAAATACCTATCGTATAGCATACGTGATACGACAATTCATATTTCATACGGGTAAGTATTTGTGAATTAGGTAGCACCGAAACGGACACGGACACGAATACAGACACGGCCTGTCATGAAATTTAGGACACGAATACACGGGGCACGTTATTTAAATTTAATAAAATATACTGTATATTATATAATTATAAATGTTTGATTTTATTTTTGTAAAAGTATTTGATATTAATTTTAAATAAATGAAGGTAAAACTTCCTCATGAAATTTAGAACTCTTGCTAATTCTTTTCTTAAACGAGCGCCGGTTTCGAATATTAGGTTCAATATATATAAGATTTACGTAATATAGAAAAAAAAAATTATGTGTGAGATTTAACAAGTACGTATATTTATTAGACAAAATATGGAGGAATTCGGAGAGATCGCATAATTTAGGTTCGGTATGGTGGTACTGGACCTCATTTCTTATTCATGAACGTGGTCTATCAAACCGTTTTTCTTTAGGTAACTTTTTCCTATGGTTTAGTATATGTAGCGAATGCCAACTTTTTACAAGTGTTAAGAGAATCACTGAAGATTTTGTGATGGAGCGCTATCTGTTTTCACCTTATGATGAATAGTGCCCGTGTTCAATGAGAAAACAATAATTTTACTGAGTCTCTTATTTCATCAGGTAAGATATCTCTCAATAACGCTATTAAAAGATCGTCTCTCTAAAATTTTTATGATCCCTTTATTTAAACACATCAACATCGCACATTTCCATACCTAATCATAAGCAACCTCTATAAATAGAAAGAAATGTAGTCCTTACAATACACAACACCAAAAACAATATATTCGATACTCTCTAATATCTTGTGTTTTAATCATACAATTCTAATATACTGCTTCTGAAAATGTCTCCTACATTCCCTCTCACCGATTTGAACCCGCAATTTAGCGGCACTCGCGGCATTCCTGGCCGCCAGCCTTGTCAGGTATTGTTTCTCACTGTAGACAGACACTATTCAATGGCGTCTTTGGGCCCGTGTGAGCCGTGCGGTCGCACAGGGCCCCAATTTTTTGGGACATAAATAAATAAAAATAATAATAAGAATAAATAAATTTATTACACTAAATATTCAATCAAAGATAGTGTCTTAGTGGATAGAAATCAGGTTTTCTGAATATGACATCTCATGTTTAAGACTTACTAACTACATTTTGTACTCTTTTTTTTTACTTTTTTTCCTAAAATTTTGTTTCTTAAATGTTAAATTGGGGCCTCGTTTTAAAAATTTTGTTTATTAAAATGTTATATAGGGGCCCATTTCTAGAGCTCGCACAGGGCCCCAAATTCCCGAGACGGCCCTGACACTATTCGTTACAAGTTGAAAACATATAGCGTCCACTCACAAAATCTTTACCGATGCTGTAAGCACATGTAGAAAGTTGGCATTCGATACACTAAACCATAGCACAAAGTTACCTAAAGAAAAACGGTTTGAAAGAGCACGTTCATGAAGAAGAAATGAGGTCCGCAACCACCATACCGAACCTAAATTACGTGATCTCTGAATTTCCCCATCTTTTGTCCACTTACTGTCTTGCTTTGTTGTGAGAAGATGTTAATATCCGTTTTTAGCTTATGACGGGTAGTATAAAACCTGTCACAAGTAAATTGCTTTGAATTTTTGAAGGTGTTGTAATCTTACGTGTACCTTGAACGTACATAATACTCCCTTGTAAGAGGATATTGGCGTTAGGTTTAGTTTAATATTTTCAGTAATTTTTGTGTGAAACCGTCTACGCGTACAACGGATTTATTTATATTAAATGAGAAATTTATTATAATAACAGATGGTTTCATGGCGTGAGACCGTCTTATTGTAGAATTTGCGTAATATTTTTGTATATATCATTCGTTTATTAATTTGGTTTTTAATGTGTGTCTTTAATAACAGACGTTAAAGACCAATTATGTAAATTATATGCATGTATTCTAATCCTAAGATCATTATTGTTGGTTGGATGTGTAGGATGTGAAGAGCGGGGATGACGTTTCAGCACCGGTGTAATGATCACGTTATGTAGCGCGTGCACGTGCACGCGTTTTGTACCGCCTTTAGATATGTTGTTCGAGTTCTTTCAAGTTACGTTCCTTGTATTTGTAAAATTGTAATGTATGTTCTTATTTCAAGTACAACATATGTTTCTTGTGTTTGTAATGTGTTTTCCAAATTGGTCGAGTTTGACAATGAATAAAATCTAAAGGCATTATATTACTTGTTTGGATGTTGTGATCACTTTTTGCATATTTATTATGAGATAGTTGTATGCACTAAATTATATCTTACCCTCAAAAATAAGGAGTAGTACACTTAGAAGTTACACTAGTTAATAACCCGTGTAAATTACACTGGTTCGCTGTTTTAAAATTTGGGTTATTATAAAAAAATGTATATATTTAGATTAAATTTTATTGATTAATAGCAGAGTTATAAATTGATTTTTGAGATTTTAGATTTCAATTATAGATTTGCAATTGGCATAACTTGTACATTATGTATTTAATTTTTCGAGTAATTGTTGTACTATGATAAGCCCTCCTTTTAGTCAGATTTGAGTCTCTCTTTATCGTGTTATTTGGACTGTATTAAAACACCCGACTTATTTAGGTTAGAGCATAGAGAAAATTATTTGAATGAAAATCAACGCAAAAATAGTGAAATTGAATGAGTCTGAGCAGTATCATAGTTGCAAATTGTTGAACTCGTTTTCATGTAGTAGTCAAACCGATATCCGCTTAAAACGAAATCTTTGACCCGGTTTTCATGTTTAACTGAAATTTGTGAGCCATATTACAACTAATCAGTAAGCTAGACAAAAGAAACTTTTGACCCGTGCCTATTTAAAAATATTGGTCAATTTTTTATATATTCAAACCCGTGGAATAATGATATAATAAATATATGAAAGTAGGATTAGTTGATAAGAATACTCCAAACTATGAATGAACTGCTCAAAATACTCTAAACTTTATTTTAACTACGGATATAACCAACTAATGCCCTCATTTGCTTTGAAAAAAATTTATTGTTTTGTTAACTTATTGTAGCATGTTTTAATTATGTGATTAAGTGAATAGATTAACAAAGAAGTAAAAAGAGGAAGACGGTTTAAAGAAGGGCTAAATTTTTTTTCCACTTATTTAGCAGCTAGCAGGTCATATATATTATAATAAAAGCAAATGAGAGCATTAGTTGATTATATTGGTAGTTAAAATAGAGTTTGAAATATTTTGAGCATGACACCCCTAGTTCATCGTATTCTTATCAATTAATCTTTAAAAGTAAGGAGTGAATTATATGTTTCAGAAATCTTATTAAAATATAAAGCGCATTAACAATTATGTTATAATGGGTTAGATTAAAAAAAAATGAAATATATTCATGGCAAAAAATCACCTGAACCAATACATTTTTTCTAGGGTCAAAATTTATAAATCTTATCTCGCTATCTAATTAACTCAAATGACCTATTAATTTAGGTCAAAACTTGCTTTGACCCGCTCAATATAAAGTGCAAAAGATAAGTTTATCTTAAATGTGACTATAATAGGTTTATCTCAGCTCATATCCCTTGAAATATTGTTAATAAGCTTACTTTGAAACGGTTTTTTGATCATAACCCGACACACAACGATATTTATCTAGATAATATATACGCACAAAACAAATTAATAAATACTCCATGAAAATGTTTGGACCAAATTTACATCAAGCTAAACACGTCTGAATGCCTCTAACGGCTCTTGATAAGAAAATCGTTTAAGGTTTTATCCATTTCTACTCTAAATTAACCTACATATATAAATTCATCATCAGCTTTTAGTTATTTTATCTCTCACAGAGTCACAATGCTCTATTTCACCTTACCATGTCTATTTTAATAAAGAGTTTGCCTTAATATATTACCCATTAATCCTCACTTTCCTCCGTCATCATCAATCTCCTCCTGGCTCCTCCTCAATATAAAACATATGGCCCTTACACTCGTGACACATTGAAAATGTGAATATGTAAAAAGCGCACATTGAAAAACAATACAACGAAATTTTAACGTTTAAGATTACAATACAACTAAAAAAGGTTTAAAACAAAGTCTTAGCAAATTCGAATTCACAATTAAAAGTAAAATAAACCTAGACTTATATGAAAACACGAGTATAAAACTTGGTCGTAGGTAGTAGTATATTTATAATCAATAGTTTTTGACTTTTTACTTACTTATACGATGTACACAACTACACATGACGCAAATTATTAAAATTTGGGCCGGGCTTTGGGCTTTTTTGGGGCCGAGAGTTTAGCCCAAATCCAGCCCAAATTTTCCCATGGGCCGCATGGATCGGGCTTTGGGCTTTTTGGGGCCGGAAGTTTAGCCCAAACCCGGGAAAAAGAGGATCGGGCCGGGTTGGGCTTTTGGGGCCTGAGCCATTTGATCAGCTCTATCTTCAGGCTGAGGTGATTGGAATTAAGTATGCACTTCAATGGGCTGTTGATAATAATGAGAGGCATGTGGAGATTCTCTCGGACTGTCTGAATGGGATTTTGCAGATTGTGGGGTTGGAACAACAGAGTTACCAGATTGAGGATTTTGTGGAAGAGCTCCAGTTGTTATTTTCTTCTTTCCATTGTCTAAGCATTAGTTTTATCCCTAGATCGCTTAATAGGCTGGCACATGATCAGGCTAAGAGGATGATGTGCTTATAAGTCTTTACATTTCATGTTAAAAAAAAAAAAAAAAAACTAAGTGCAACGCATATATTAGATGCTTTAGTGGTTGAGTGGTTTCTTTCTGCACTATAGTCTATATATATGGAATTTGATACTAATTGTGTCGAAATCGTGGATACCAAAATCAATAATTTACTTTGTTTATGTTATGACACGTGAATAAAACATTAGTGAATGATCAAATTGTTTATCAAACTCATTCTTAACATAGAAATGACAATAATTAACTAAAACATTCTTTAAAGAAATACGACGATAAATAACTGGGACAAAGGAAGTATTATGATCCACTTGAATTCCGACTAAGCTAGTACATGTCAATTTTAGATTATAAACCTACAATATATATTTTCTTGTAATTAATTATTTTTAGGAATTTAAATCATTATATTATAACATAAATTTTCATTAAAGATGGATATATCCATCACAAGTCGAAAATGGACATATCCATTTCTCTTCAGTTACGTACCCTCAACGTATTATAACAAATAGTATTCGTCCTAAGCAAAACGCTTTGACGTTCGACACCACTTGATCTTTAATCAATACTTCCAATTTAAAAAATTAATTATGCCTCTAGCCGACGAGCCTCGCCAAATCTCAAGATTGCACAATAAAAATGTAACGTGACTGCACAAGTTTGGACATGAACATGTCACGTGAATTACCCTATTTCCTATATAAATACAAATAAATGAATCACCTCATTACATCCCAATAAAAAGAAGTTGAAAGCCTAAATAAAATCCGTATAATTAGTTTTTATTATCTTAAAATTGCAATTTATTGTAATTCTTAAAATGACTCCTACTTTCCCAATCAACAACTCGAACCCGCGACCGTATTCTCGCGATCTCAGGAACCCACCTTGTCAGGTAGCGTCGATTCATTTATAATACTGTTCTTTTTTTAATTGTCATTCTCACTTTTCGAGACACTCACTTCTCTCTTCAATATCTCTCAAAATATATAACTAAATATATTGAAAACTGTTATTAAAGTTATATTCGTAAAGAATTTTATGGTGTGATTTTTTAATTTTTAACCAATATATTTTTGTAAAAATTAAATTTAAAGACTCACCCCGTAAAATAAAAACGTCAATTATTTTAGAACGGATGGAGTATAAACTTTTACTCATTTATTTATTTCGATTTTGGATCACTCAAAATACGTACACCGATTCTACTTTCACGTCGATAATAGGGCCGTCTTAAAATAAACGAAGGGGTTACGCCCTAAAAAAAGTCTCCAAATACCATCATCAACCAATAAATCTACCGAAATAAAAATAAATAACTATTTAAAAATACACTTAAAACAAAAAAGACCCATTTCAAGTACATATAGCAATATTGTTTAATTTTATTATTAACTTTGTCTCATTACATAATTTATTTATTTATTTTGGATTAAAAATAATCATAAAAAAAGATAAACAAATGATTATGACCGAAAAGACGGAAAAGTACACTGCCCGAGCTCATTTTGTGTTAGCAAAAACTGATCGTGTTGTTGGATGTTGCATTGTTGTGCAGGATGTGAATGGTGAAGCTAATGTCTCAGCACCAGTCTAGTGTGCATGCATTCTCACACTTTTTACTACCTTTAGATCTGTCCGTATCTGTGTCCGTGTTCGTAATGTGTCGATCTCCTTGTCTCAAGTCATGTTTCTTGTGTTTGTAAGGTGTTTTGTTTCTCCTCAAGATGATGAATAAAATCTAAAGGCCATTGTTGTAGTGCTTGTTATAATAAAATCTATTGTATATGTTAAAACAATTACAAGAGAATTACTAGTATTAATCTTGGACTCTTAGTTGAATTGAACTAAATGAAGTAGAGCTGAATTGAATTAAATTGAAAGGAACTGAGTTGAAGTGAATGAAGATGATCAGAAGTTAATTTTGTGAAGAGATTAGTTGAACAGAATTGACTCAAGTTTGAGGTCAAACTTGAGTATTACGAAATACACATTTTCAAACATTAAGGAAACTTAAACAAATCAAACTATATCGATCGACCTCATTACAAAGTCTAAGCACGCATTACGGAGCATGCACACACTACACCGGGGCCGAGACGTTATCTTCGCCATTCACATCCTGCACAATAATAAGTTCACAATAAATTACGTGAATAATCAAATTACTCGTTGAAAATATTATTTCTAATTTTAAAAAAATATTACTTAAAGACATATAAATAAACAGGTAAATAAATGATCGGGATGAAGATAATAGTACCTGACAAGGAGCATAGGGCCACGCATATCGGTTGCGTCGAGGGTTCAAGCTGTTAAGTGGGGAAGTATCCAACATTTTCACAAAAGAATACAGTACAAGTTATTTTATTTTTATTTGGAGTTTAAATTGTTCTTCTTGTATGTTGTTGTGTACTACTCGTATTATGCATACTTGGTCCATTTGTATTTATAGAGGAAAATGCATCGACCTCCAGTTTTATAATAACTAATTAACTATTCACAAATTCTTATTTACAACGGCACTATCCGTCACAAGCTTGTGACAAATACCGTTTCCTTTCACAAAATACCCACTTTTTTCTCTCTCTCAAACACTATTCATATGGTCCCCTTTCTCCACTAACTTATTTTCTATTCATTTTATCTCACAAAATATCCGTCACAAATAATGACCGTCGTAAGCAAGACTTATTGTTAACTATTACTTCCTCTTTTCTCCTATTTTCTTCCCATTTGCTTTTTGAAGGTCAAAGTTGACCGTAAATAAGTTAGGGAATAATAAATTTTAAGTTATGAAATTAAAACATTTACAATTATTATCAAAAAGTCTTTGAGGAAAAAAAAAATCAATTAAAAAAAATAACGTATAAATATCGAAAAAAACGGCCAAAGGTGTATTATGGCGACCGCAATAAAGTAAATGGGAAGAAAACAAATAAATGAGGAAGTAGCGACCGTCTCTCTTAAATTTCGGTGTGCCCTCATCCTATAATGTGAGAGGTTGAGAAACCGTCTTAAGTTTTACTATATATTTATCCCGAGTGTATATGTAAAGTGATTGTACGTTGACTTCGAAGCGAAATACTCGGCGTATAAACGTAAAAATCACGTTTTTATGCACTTGTTTTCATATTCGTTGAGTTGGTGGCTAACCCTTCTACGACTACCTATGAGTTATGACAACTTGCCAGTTTTATATTTTATACACAAGTTTGCACGTGAACATGTCGCATGGATTATTGTATAATCTATCCTCGCCATTTAATTATAAACACACTTGTCAATACACAGATCGTATCAAAATTAATTCACTATAAAAATAAGAAAATTACTGTATTACAAATAATCAATTCAGTTTTCATCAATTACAAATATTATCAAAAAAACAAATAATATTTACTTTAAGGTTATTTAATGAAAATAGTTCATCATAAACTCCATTTTCTCATATTAATCTATTATAATATTTTAATTGAGAATAATCTTATCTATAACGTCATTGAAATTGTAATATAGTAACCAGCCCCATTTGTGACCTAATATTCCCGGTTTCAAAACAGGTGACCGTGTGGATCCGATATTCCTTCTATTTCCTCAGTTTATTCTTCATTTCTTGATATAGTAATTCTTGCTTGCGACGAGTCACTATTTATGACGGATATTTTGTGAGATAAAATTGATACAAAATGAGTTAGTGGAGAAAGGGGACCATAGGAATAGTGTTGGAAAGAGAGAAAAGGTAGATATTTTGTAAGAGAAAACAATATCCGTCACAAACTTGCGACGATAGTGCCATTGCAAATAAGAACTTGTGTTCTTCATATACGTGCTCGTTTTTGGTGTACTTCCCGAGATTCATGGATATAGTTTTTCGTGTAAAACTCCATCAAAAGAGGACATCAATTTGGGGAAAATTAATTTCGGGTTTTCATTGATGAATCAACTTAAATGATTTCGGGGAAATAAAGTTGATTTTTATTTTGTGAATTAATGAATGAAGCTCAAAGGTTAATCTGGTTTATATTCAACGAAAACCAATTGTCTACTACAAGTGAAATGACGCCCAAAAAATTATTCTCGGTTAAAACACTAAAATAGATTAACATGAGAAGAGGAGACTTGTAATAAATTATTCCTATGAAATAACCCGTTATATTTTTCACAAAGAAAATAAAAACAAATACTTGACGAGTGAAATCTTCCGCTCATCATAATTTTAACAAATGAATGTTTGTCCGACTTTGCATTTCTGTTCAAATAACGCTCCAATAAGGAAAATAAAATCACGACTTGCTCGAGATTTTAGAGCATATGCCGCCTGAGCTCTCAAAAGCGTTGTTCGGATGCTTTCCAAGGTGGGTCTAATTTTTAAGTAGCTCGCCACATACTCTCCACGCAGAAACATGTCCTCTCAGATACTATATGATCTCAACAGATTCGGACATGAACGTAAACCAATCAGCAAGTCATTTACCTTGGGTAGTCGCATGTTCGCTTATGTACCCTCGAAAAATAGGGGATCAAATCAGGGACACAGGCCGAAGCCAATAAAGATGACGACTCAGTGAACTTCAAAGCTAAATACAATTATACGACATTCTTGATTTACCACAAGACTCCGGAGATAGAAAGGCACGTTAAGTTGAGCAGTTCCATAAAAAGTCAAATAACCCTAAACCCTAAACCCTAAAGGAACTTGAAACCCTAAAGGAACTTGAAACCCTAAAAATCAAATATATGGTTAAAAAAAACGGTGCCATCCACTCCCGCCACCACCACCGCGGGCGCAAATGCAGAGTACCATTCAAAAGAACCTAAAAAGCCCACCACCACGCGCACACACACCATACATGAGAAATTGGAGAGCAAACTTATACTCTGTATGAAACAATTGGATACATACAATAAACTGTTCTTATGGTTAAAGAAAAAATGGTGCCATACTAAGAACATGCCACATTACATACTCAGTTCATTTCCTTGTTGCCATGTCCAGATGAAGGAAATTCACAGTGAGGGAAGGCATTGCCAATTTGCGTCGCGGCTTACACTGAGCAAAATGACATCTAAATGATCGTCGACAACAAAAACTAAAATAGACAGGAAAGAAGTCCTCCCACAACACTCAACATGGCAGACGGTGTTTTAAAAGATTTTAATGATTCCAAACGGAAAAAGAAGCCAAAAAATAAAGCTGTGAACAAAAAAAGCTACTTTACATAAAAAGGTTTTGTAATTAGGTTTAGACATATATGTACCACCTCAATAAAGCCGCTTTCAACAAAGAAAGTCATTCATGAATCATGACCATATCGATCAAAACACGACAACTCGCATAGAGCACATTATCACCCAACGAACACAAAAATTACCACGAAGTCAAACAATATTTTAAGGGCATACTAGCCTTTCACTAAAACGAATAATCAAACACAAAAAAAAGTATAGCTAGGAGCTGAGAATATAACAAACAATACTGGTAGCTATGTTCACAAATACTAAATGAAGCCCATGTGGCTTTAATTCGTTCATAACAAACTAGCTAGTCTAGCTTTAACAACCAACAGCATTGCATTGAAAGGTAGCCATAATGCAAAAGCACATGAATTCATCAAACCAGAGTAGTTCACATTGTTGTAATTCACGTAATCAGCAGATGCACTACAATCATCAGCGCCCAACAAGCTTTTCATACACCTGAACCAAACATTCACTATATTCAATTCATCATTCAAATCAATATAGAACATCATATAAAAGTAGCCAAATATGACACCAAACCTGAAATAACATGACAGGAAGTTCCATACAGAAACAGTAAGACAAACTGATTCTTCTCGGAACATTGTAAACCGTAAAACAGGCTACCAAACAGCTCACAGTCCATAAAAAAGGCTTGAGTTTGTATTTGTATGACAGAGTACGACAAATCATTGTGCCTTTGCTAGTATAAATTACTATTCCTGTTCTTTTTTCATTAGCTAGTATGAATTTTTTAATCACGCACTGCATGTTACTAAAAGAACAGTTATTAATACACCACAGTGCCAACACACTGAACAGCAAGTCCCTTGTGAACCGGTCTCCTGCAATTTTAGTGTGAGATAAGCCCATTTAACTGAGACCCTAGCCCATCTAGCCGGCTAAGAGGACTAACCCTTAAAAGCGAAACCGCCTAAATATGTGAGTGGGTCTCATGATAATGGGACTGCCTTAGATGAGAAATTGAGCACACTAAACTGCAATATTTCATTAGATGTTGAACTAAACATTTATTGCATATTAGGAAAAAAAATTCAAATGATCTCTGCACAAATGAACCAAAGGATGACAATAGTATGCAAACCACTATATGAGCCTATCACATCATAACACAAATGAAACATTAGAGCAACAAAGAAGCATTTCACATCCACCACCAAAGCCAGACAAAAACGATCCACTATCAACAAACACCAAAAAGAGCATAACGCAAATGAAACATTAGAGCAACAAAGAAGTATCTCACATCTACCACTAAAGCCAAATAGAAATGATACACTATCTACAAATACCAGAGAAATCAAAGTAAAGCTGAGACATAAATGAGGTATGCAACCAAAAGACAAGCACACGTCATAATTAAGCTGTGGTTTCTGATATGTCACATGGTAGATACACCGTAAAAATAAAAGATACTGCTGGCTGCCTATCAACCTCCAAATGAACATGTCACATTGCTTAATCACTACACAAAAGCACATTGTCAAGTAAAAAGGCTGGTGAAATACCTACATGAAATTCATTACAGGACCCTCCAGATTTTTAGCTGATGGCATAGTTACGTACACTTTTGTCCCGTCCGAATCATTTGTTTACTTTTGAGTGAAAGAACCTCACATACATAGAATAATCATTCCTTTACTTTTGATTAAAATACCCTTCATAGAGAATAAATAAGGTAAACAAATGATTGGGATGGAGAGAATATGTTTAGGATAGGCTACCTGCTAAATAGGAATGAGAAAAACTACCTTCACACTTGACTACCCCTGGCAACTGGTTGAATCAAACCCAGAAAACTTGAGAAATTTTTTCGACAAAGAGCATTACGTAAGGAAAAGATAGCACCCAATATAAACTCGATAAGAGAAGCATATCATCGCACGAAAGCATAGGTGAATCAGATACATATGGGGAATGCACCAACAACCGTAGCACAGACATCATCAAACACAACTAATGAATGTAATAGCACTGAACAAGAATATAAAATCTATTGGTATGAAATCAAAAGTACCACAAAAGCAGTATACAGATCATTATATCATTAAAAAAAGCACCAGAACAAACAGAATATCATACTAACAAATATATTAGGGTTGCTGCACACATTACAACATAAACATATACTGACGTACATATACAGCATATGATGGCTTTAAAAGGAATGCAATGGATAAACATATACTGCCATTGTTCCACACTGACCCTTCCCGCATTCAACAACATCAATTACCATAAGATACAAATATAATAAACGCTCGCAACCACGTTCAAGAAAGAATGTCACCAATATGAGACGGTAGGTTCCAATATTTGGGGATTGGCCTACTGATCCCAAAGTCCCCAGCAATCAAAGTATAAAAAAGATAACATATGAAGAGGATGAAACAAATTCAACAAGTTCCGTTAAACTCTACTATGTTGAGATACATTTCAAACAGTCTTATTCAAACAATGAAACAGAGCATATGGGACTACAGGTTTCAAAAACAGCATGAGAACACAGGAGTAGAGGTGCAACCAACACAACATTCAGGCAATCAGATATTAGCAAGGTAACCCTGCTCAAATATAACTCAGAAAGCATCTTAGAAGAATAGCCATAGAGGTATCAAAAATGAACTACCACCCTTTGAAGATGCAGCAAACAGAAGATTGCAAACATAGCAAACAAGAAGATTGCAGACACTTAATAGAGCAAACAAGAGGTCTGAAAATCAGATCATCGAACAAACAAGAAGCCTAAAGCATGGAAAGGACTTCAGACATATACCTCAAAAGTAGGGGGGAGGATTAGGATACCCTCCAGCACCGGCAGGAGGAACCCGGGGCGCTGGAGATGCCCCGGTATGCTGATATGGCTGACTTGGGTACCCACCAGAAGACATACCATAATGACCACCATCTGAATACCCACCTCCGGATGGCATTCCACCAGAATTTGGTGCCATGCCACCATACCCGCCGCGACCAGCTCCTCCACTGCCTACACCTCCTGCCGCATTTCCTGAACCACCATATCCTCCATACCCACCCGAATTTGGCCCACTTCCATAATAGGATCCACCACCATACCCTCCACCACTCCCATACCCAGCATTTCCACCATACCCGCCTGGCCCTTGCCCTCCTACTGATGAATTATATGATGGATTCATCGGATTGCTTGGCTGTTGTCCCGTCCCTACTCCAACAAAAAACAATGCAATTCACAAATCAGCACAATATACAAACATAAACATATCAAAAACAGACAGTTTATCACAATTAACTACATTTCAAATCATACATGGTTCACATGAATCCTACCAATCCATAAAAGTTATCTAAAAAACAAACAAACATAAGTTAAATCCAACAATTCCCCCAAGAGAATGCATGCTAACAAACAGCACACTACAGCGTTAAATATACCAACACATCACATTACTGTAGAGGGATTTAAACAAACACAGATACTCGAATTGCCCAACTCTTTTGGAATTCACTTCAATTCAGTTAAGAACACGGCCTATCTATCGTATCAAATTACCGCAAAGGGACCTCAATTAACACATCTAATCAAACTCAAACACGATAAAAAAAACATTAGAATACTACACCAAGGTCATTAAAACAATTACCAGAAAATCCACTATACGACGAATACCCACCAGGTCCCCCGGGACCTGAGTAACCCCCACCACCAGGCCCCCCAGTCCCACCGGAACTCGGCGGTGCCATCCCCATACCCATACCCATCCCTTCACCAACACCAGGTGGTTTTCCCTTTTTACCCTCACTAGCCAACTTACAAACAAGCTGTCTTCCATCAACAACCTTCATCGGCTCCATCAACGCCGCTTGCGCCGCCTCAACCGTCTTATAAACAAACAAAGCAAACCCTTTCGACTTCCCAGTCGCCTTATCAAACCCTAATGGCCCTTCCTCTATCTCCCCAAAACTCGAAAACACACTCAACAACCTCTCTGCTCCCATCTCCTGTGGCACATTCCCTACATATATCTTCCTCAAACTCGTATCGCCTCCACCACCTCCTCCACCTACACCTCCTCCGCCGCCTAATCCCGCGGACGCAAGCGCCGCAACCGCCATTCTACCATCAATCAACTTACTCGGCTGCTTTAACGCCATCACCGCACCGTCAACATGTCGGTACGTAACAAACCCGTAACCCTTCGATTTCCCCGTCGATTTGTCAAGAATTACAACAGCTTCATCGAGAACACCGTACGCAGCGAACACGGCAGACAGAGAATCCGAGGTTGTCTCCCATCCTAAACCTCGTATAAACAATTTCCGTAAGGTGACGTCACGGTCGGCGATGACACGAACAGCCGCAAGGATATCGGGGTGAGTTGCGGCGGCGACGGAGAGGATGTCGCGGAGCTGATCGATTGTGAAAGGTTCTAGGATTTTACGGGTATCGGATTGGGTTAGGGATTGGGTCGGGTCGATGGATCCGGGTTCGGAACCAGTGGTTGTAATGGTGGATAATCCGTTTTCGTCGAGTTTACGCTTCTTGATTGGATCCAAGGAGTGAGGATCCATTTTTGTAAGAATTGGGGATTTAGGGTTTTGGTGGGCGTGTAGAACCCTAATTTGAGAGATTGAGAGAGGGTTTGGGGGAAAATGAAAAGAGATTACGAAAGGGAGTGGACAGTGTGAAGAAGTAAGTGGAGGATAGGAAGAGTGCGGAGTGATATATTAGGACTTAGGAGGGATTGGGCCTTCAAATAATCGGTATTTTCGGGTTCGGGTTCGTGTTCGGGATCGGTTTAAATCTTCGGACTAAATTCAACGGTCCGACACATATATTAAACACAAAATTTCATTAAAGATGAATACTATCTGTCATCTAGATAGCACCAAAACGGAAACGGAAACGGACACAGACACGGACACGAACACGATACGGACACGAGACACGGCATCCCATGAAATTTAGGACACGGGACACGGTATTTAAATATAATAAAATATGTATTTTATGGTTATAAATAGCGTATAATTTTATTTTTGTCGTGTATTTGAAACTAAATCTAAACAAGTAAAGGTACAATTCGACATTTACTATAATTAATTCTCATTTTCCAACCAAACTCGTCTTCTAATCGATCTTTTTTAAAATTTTATTCCTCATCTAAACTATAATATGTTTAGCCATGTGTCCAACGAGTGTCGAGTGTCGGACACGGACGGCTAATTAAGAGAAGTGTCCGTGCTACCTAGTCTGTTATAGATTGAAGACGGGTAATCTCTTTCTCGTAATATTGCAGGTGGCACTATCTATAGGGTGCTCCATGATAGAGGATTACCCATCTCCATCTTGGGACGAATAGTATTGTCACATGCAAGACGCTTTGTTTATCAAAAGGAGTATTTTAACCAATGTGTATTTAAGGCCGTGTTTAGTTTACCTATGCGAGTGGTTTATAGGCTATTAGGTACATTTGAAAGGTGTACCCAATGCATACCTAAGGTAGAAGTTGCGTCGTTGCCCGTTGCAGTTCCCGTAAAAGAAGCTTCTAAAAGAAGTGTTATACTTAGGGTAAGATTATTGGGGGTTTTGAGACAAGACTTTGACGAGTCTTAAGACAAGACTTTTCTCAGACTACCAATAATCTACCAAAGTCTTAACAAAGTCTTAAGTCGAGTCTTGGAAATCCAAGACTCGAGACTTTGTTGTGTCTTGACCCCACCGTATTTTATTTTTTTTAATGTTATATATTCTTTTAATTAGTGTTGCTTTTTACGTAAAATGCATTAATATAATTTCTCACCATTGCTTTGTTTCACTTTTACTGCCAAAACTTTATTTCTCACTCATTTCTCTCAATAAAAATTGTATTCAACTAATTCCATATTCACAAATTCTCATTTGTGACGGCGGCATCCGTCACAAGCTTGTGCCGGATACCGTTTTCTCTCACAAAACACCCACCTTTTCTCTCTCTCTCTCCGACACTATTTATGTGGTCCCTTTTCTCCACTAACTCATTTTGTATCCATTTTATCTCACAAATGGTGACCCGTCACAAACAAGATTTACACTTCCATATTACAAAATGGATCCCAACCAAAATTTTGATTTAAATTCTATTATGAATTTACTTCAAAATCCACAATTTCAACATGTCTTTTTATATATATAATTAAGTTCCGTTAAGTTATATAATTAAGTTTATGCATTTTAATTAGTAATGTTTAATACAAATTAGAATTAATTAATAAGTTTCTAAGAAAGAAAAGTAAATGGAAAAGTAAGGTCTGAGACGAGTCTGACGGATAATGTATAAAATCCGAGGTGAGTCTGAGGCAAGTCTGAACAATAAAGAAATAATAAAAGTTAGTGGAAAGCTGACGTGGCACAATCTTAAGACTTTGGAAAATCTGAGGGATAATCTTACCCTTACTTGTTAAAAAAATTACAAAATCATGTATAATTTACTCAGATTTAAAAATATGATTCTACATAAAATATAAACAAATCAATATATACGACGCATATGATTAAACAATTTAAAGTGTCTATGTTTGTTTTGGAGAATATTTAATGTGCGTCTTATCATATTTTATACAACACATGTTGCTCCCCGCATGTTACACTTTAATAGATTGTAGAAAATGAAGTTGTCTATAAATTACAAATGTACGTATACCCTAAACATGTGATTGTAACGGAGGAGTACAACAACAACAATTTATTAATCTAAACCTGCTAATTACCAAACATTTTTACTAAATCTACTATTGGTATACTAATCAAATATGTCAATCAAATCCGTCATTTATAATTTATTTGACCAATTTATTTTTGCTAATTATAATTGACTAACTACGAGTACCAAACATGACCTTTGATTATCTAACAGGGCAATCACACCTCCGCTATATAGGAGCCATTGGGTGCTAGCAGCGATCATGTCGAATCAGAATAAAGTCTGTTGATTGGACTCTCTGCATGGACAACCAACCGAGACCTTTAAGGAGTTGATTATTAAGTAAGTTTATCATACTGATTTTGCACATAATATTAAGTTTCAATTATTATTATTTTCACTACGACACATATAATTATGTGAGTTTCTGCCTCTTTTTTAAAGTGTCTTTGAGAAGAAAAGAGCTGCTGACGGTGATCAACCCAGGAAAGATTCTGATGCTGGCATTAAATTTAGTACGGTAACAGGGGTACGTGCGCAAATACAATACCTTAATTAAGTGCACGACATCTGTTTTTTTTAATTACGCATTAAACTAAGTGGTAATTGTATGCCTTCTCGTCTATTCGTTTTTTTATGTAATATCATAGGTCCCTAAGTAGCCGAACGACATACAATGTGGATACTACGTTTGTCGTTTCATGTATGAGCTAATTAAGCGAAGATATCTCTTTATGCCAGAAAGGGTTAGTAATTTTTTGAAGTTAAATATACTTTTTTTCATTAGAGTTGTTGTCTTTGCTGCTATATTGCGATGTTCCTATGCTACTGCTATTGTTACTCTAAGTCAACGCATGTCTTGTATGTATTTGTTTTATCCGCAGTATATAATGAACGAGCCACCTCTCCCTGTGTACAACAACACCCAGATAGACGAGGTAAGAGACTTGTGGGGCAAATACGCCCTTACACACAAATCTTCAAATGATGAGGAGTGATTAGCTAGATAGCTAGCTTACGGAATGCACAAAATGCAAGTAGGAATTTTGATTGTAGAACTGATGCACAAAATATAAGTAATAATTTTGGTTGTATATATATATATATCCTTTTGGTTGATTGTTGCTGCTACTGCTTTCTGCGTGCTGTTGGTTTATGCAGGATTTTCACTAGCTGCAGGGGAACAAATACAGTTTTTTAAAAATCAATTATAAAATAAATAACTACGGTTATGATACACAAACCGTTGTTAAACACTTTCCCACCAAAACTACTTACAACGGGGTTGAAACACATAACCGTTGTCATAACCTTCCAACCCTAAATCCACAATGCTTTTTACAATGCATAGACAGTAATAACAACGGCTTTTAACCGTTGTTAATACCTTTAACAACAGTTTCACTACACATAACCGTTGTAAAATCTTTCCTACCAAAACTAATAACAACGGGGTTTCAAGCACATAACTATTGTGATAACTTTCGCACCGTAAACCCTAAACCCTAAACATACCCGTTGTTATAAATTTCCCGGCAAAACTATAGCAACGGGTTTGAGACAAATAGCCGTTGTGATAACTTTCCCACCAAAACTCATTGACACCTTCAACAACGCAGGAACTTAATAACAACGGTTTTTACCCGTTGTTAAAATCTTTTACCAACGGTTTCTTGAAACTTACCCGTTGTTATAAATTTCCCGGCAAAACTACTTACAACAGGTTTGAGACAAATAGCCGTTGTGATAACTTTCCCACCAAAAAATCATTGACAATTTCCACAACGGCAGGAACCTAATAACAACGGTGATTATCCGTTGTTAATACTTTTAACAACAGTTATGTTAAGGGACCGTTGTTAAAACCTTTAACAACGGAGGCTTTAACAACGTCCGCTTTTTTATATAACAACGGTTAATAACCGTTGTTAAAACCCAAAAACACGAGAAGTGAAAATTCCCATTAAGTGCAAATAAGAGAGTTTTTTTGGTTGCCCTCTTTTTTGTAAAAATGGGGAAGTGTCACTTTTCATGGAGGTAACTTCCTACATAAACGGGGGAAGTTGCTTACCGACTCCCCCTTGGTGTATTGAAGTTCCTATAGTAGTGAATTCCCACATTGACAACCAAACAATTTTAGCAAATTTCATGAATTAGACGAGGGAACTTATTTTCCATGAATTTTTATTTCATGGGATGTTGTAATTCCCGTATCAACCAAACGACCCCTAAGTTTCTCCCAAACTATTACTCGTTAGTCCCGACTAAAAAATTTGGTTCCTATTAAATCAACACAAATTCTCATTGAGGACGGATTATCCGTCATATACTGAAAACGAATAATACCCTTCTCACGTTATGCAAGTAACATTCCCCATAAAATAGTTCATTTTCCCACTTAATTCAAAAAGTATATCCGTGACAAACAACCCTCTTCTTTAATCAATTCCTGACTCAACCACTCAACCTCACACTAAACCAACTAGTGGCTCAACAAAAACGTAATCAGCAACGGTTGGTAGTTAACACACCAAAACTTCATTCAGTCACTCACTCTATCTACACAAATTCTCCATTCATATTTCTTCAACCCATTTTGCTGCAATATCACAACATTACATTACACAAAAATGGCCTTACCCCATTTGTAAGTATCTTTCATTCTCTAATTTTATCCATTTGCTGCAACATCCTGTTATATGTACTCTCTGTCCTGTTCATTTGTTTACTTTTTCTTTATTGCCTGCGAGAGTAATTTTAATCAAAAGTAAACCGATGATTGTGACAAATGGAGCAATTGCTATTTTCTGTTAGGGTTTAAAATACTGATTTATAGCTAGTTACTGGCTTACTGCAACCTTCTATCATGTTGTCTTTCCGTCTCAATCATTTGTTTAGCGTTCCTTTTATTGTAAGAGAAGGGTATTTTAATAGTCTTACTTGTGATGGTTATATGCGTTAGAAGCTCGCAACGGGTCAAGTATACCCGACAAAAACAAATGCTCTGTCCTTATTTATTTAAGTGGGTTTTATTTGAGAATATTACCCGTCACAAATGAGGAAGAATTTGTGTTCAATCAAACGTAAACAAATGATTGGCGGAGGGAGTAATTGCTGTTTTCTGTCAAAGTTTTGATTTTTAATTGATGTTTACCTTTAAAATACTGATTTATTATCCAAAGTGTCTTGCTTGTGACGGAAGTGGGAAGAAAATGGATCACACATGGATATTGGCAATTGCACATTGTGAGAGGGCACTATCCGTCTTTGGTTTGTGATGGATAGTGCCCGTCTTCAATGAGAATTTGTGTTTATAATCTAGTTATGCATCCTGTAGATTGAAAATAATAAAATTTCGGTGGATAGGAATTAATGTTTGAGCTCCCCTTTTACTCAATTCTTGAATTTATAGTGCTTGTAAGTTTGCAATTTGTCTTCTTGATGTGTGTTTTGTATCCTATTATCAGTATATTGGATAATTTCTCGGTTTCAATCATTTGTTTACGTTTGATTAAAATATGGCTCAGAGAATAAAAGAGTAAACAAATGATTACGACGAAGGTAGTGGTAAAAATTTAAAAATGGGGGAATTATTTTTGAAATTGAGAACCTGATTTACTTGGAAAGTTCAATACTTACCCAAGTGCCTCAAAGACTCCGGCAAATGGCCGGGTAAGGGGGTTGGGTATGGGGCCCTACCCTTGCGAGGTGGGTGGGGGAGGAGGAGGGATGTAATGAATTGATCATGTAAATATTGAGAAAAATAGCAAGTATTTGGATCCGTTAAAAATGAAGATGGGTATTGTGGTCTGTGGAAACACAAATTCTCATTGAAGACGGACACTACCCGTCACAAGTTGAAGACGGATAGTGCCCCTCTCATTGCAAGTGACATTATCCATGAGATGCTCCATTTCCTCCCACTAGCATGTCCACTTGCTTTATTGTAAGAGCAGTATATCCGTCTTCAACTTGTGACGGATATTATCTGTCACAAGCAAGACTCTTTGTTGTGGAAAAAGGTGCAAATGAATCGGTCATGTAAATATTGTGGAAAATTCGCTTAACATCATCTTTTAATGTCCACAGGGAAGGATCTTTGCATGGATCAACTTGTGTTCATTTGTGGCCTAATCTTCGTACTACGATGTATTATTTGGATCATCAAATGATAGCGTTGAAATTATGTCGCACTAACTCGTCCTTGAAGTGTTCAACTATTCCATTGGCTGTCAGTAGTTATGTCGCCAAGCAATACCCCCTCAGCGAAGCTGTTGATGACGAGGTTATCGAACATAAAGATCTTGAAATGCATTGTGAACCGAGCTTAAGTTCAGATGCACATGAAAACGAGGGATCAGGTGATTCGGAGAAGCTAGATTATCATCATTTTGAGGGTATAGTGACATGTAGCATGAAAGAACTCAGGGAAACTCTGAGAAGACGGAGAATAGGAATGGCAAACAAAGGAAGAGTCCCATGGAATAAAGGAAGGAAACACACCCAAGGTAAATGCTTCGGTTTTTTATGATTCCACAAATTCTCATACGAGATGGTTGCGTGATATGATTACGGGTCTCACATAATATAGTATAAGACCTCTGTTCGGAAACTGATTGTTATGAATTTATTTTGTTGATGCAGAAACCTGTGCTAGGATTAAAGAGAGAACCCTCGAAGCTCTGAGAGATCCCAAGGTGAAGTGAAGTAAGACTCGGGCATTTTCTTTTTATTCTCTAACCAATTCGTTATCCTTTGTTGTTGTTGTGTTAGCGCTATTAATACACGGGATATAACATAAGCATGAAATGTTCTGGTGTTGTTTTGACATTGTAGTCTCTTTTCGGATAACTCTTTGTTGTTATCTTAAAAGGGTAATAATTTTATGCTGCGCGTCAACTCTCATCCTTGGTTTTTCCTTCATAATAAAACGGTAAATCTTATAAAAATTTTCTTGTACCTTCTTGCTCCCAGGTTAGGAAGAAGATGTCAGAAGCGGCACGCACACACAGGTATTTTCTTCCTTCGATTTTTACGCTTCACATATTTTGTTTTGATGATTGACCCTAGAATTGTAGAATGTGTGCTTGGTGAATCCGTTCTTTTTTTTTTTTTGGTGACGAGGGGTTTAATCCCCCGGACCCATGCATTCCCGCACTACCACATGGACCATGTAAGCCACCCCTTCGGGAGCTGCAGTGGTCAAGTGGTCATCGCCCCAGCTGGTAATCGAACCTGAGACCTCTCAACTCCTGCATTTCTGCAAGCTTTAAGGTTTAACTCAGTTACTACTGGACTAACACCACTTGGTTCCGACTGCATGCGGTAACTGAATTAGGCATTCTAATACTTTGCGACTGCATGCGGTAACTGAATTTTGTTGGAGAAATATATGAAGCGGTTGTAATTTGTGATAGTAAGAGCCATTTGATCAGTGATAGGGCATTTTCCTACTTGCAGTGAACAAACTAAGAAGAAGATTGGTTCTTCACTCAGACAAATATGGGCAAAGCGTTTGAAATTAAAGCGCTCCAAAGAGAAGTTCTTTTATTCATGGGCTGAAAGTATTGCAGAAGCTGCCAAGAAAGGAGAAATCGGCGAGGAACAACTCTGTTGGGATAGTTATGAGATTCAGAAGAATGAGATAGCTTGTCGACGACGTCAGCTGAATAAGAAAAACGCCATGGAAAGGGTAATTCAAAGGAATCAAGCTGTTAAGAGGGAGCGGCAGGAACGAGCAGAAAACAAGGCTTTGCTTGCAGAAAACAATTTGGACCATAGACGACACGAGGGTGAACTGAGAGCGAAACAGAAAGTAACAAGGAGACGCAAAACGAGGAATAAGAACAAAGAGATGGTCGTTTCAAGTGAACTAAGCCTCAAGTCAAGGTTGACAAAGGTGATGTTTCCTTCGAAATGATTTTATCGCCTTGTTGTTTTCTTTCCGACCCACCCTTCATCTTCACCTAGGGACTTAGGGGTGAGAAAAACCGTATACCCGGTACAGTTTTGAAAACCGTATCGGATATACGGTTTTAAAAAATCGCAAAAATTACTATACGGATCCGATACGGTTTAACCGTATATACGGTTTTCGGGTACCCGGAAAAACCGTGTATACGGAATCCGTATATACGGATACGTTTGGTGAGAAATGCCCAATTAAATATTGTAGTTATTCAAGTGCTAATAATTACATTTAACATGCCTACATCTAATGAAAGACTAGCTTTTTATTTATTAAGATAAGTTAGTAAAATAAGTCATAAAAAACCATTAAGAGTGGAGGTTGAAAGCTGAACTTTGCGTTTCATTAATTTTTTTATACAAAAATTTCAAACCGTGTCGAAAACCGTTTATACGGTTTTGTTTTTGCCCGATCCGGATACGGTACGGTTTTGTGAAAACCGTATCGTATATACGGAAATTTGTATAATTCAAACCGTATACCGTATTGTATCCGTATTATAAAACTGTATCGGAATTTTTTGCTCACCCGTACCTAGGGTGTCAATGTGCCAGGATCAGGTCGCGTTGACCTTCACCTGCATTCATTAATCATTATCCATTAAACACTTGACCTGATCCATCTACCACCCGCATTCATCCGACCATCAGCCACAGATGAAACAGGTGGATCAGATAATCAACGCGCAATTACTGCATATTAAATTATTTGCCCAAGAATCTAAAATGACATAATGAACGAACAATAGAGTGACATTCGATGGCTCTTTACTGATGTTATTACGGATTATGACATGGGATTTCTCTGTTGTATCAGATTAAAGAAAAGAACTCGGTTGAAGAATTATTTCCTAGTCGCTCTGGAGTGATGTCCAATCTTCATTCTGCACTGGAGAAGTTTGATATTGAGTCGATAAAAGAGGAACAGAAGCGAAAAACAATGTCTCTCGCAGACCAGATTCAAGCTGCTAAGAGCAGAAGGCAGAGATAGTCCTCAGAGTATCCTCAGTACCAACAGTTTCTTCGACTACATTTGCACATAAGATGTCATTAAAAGGTTATATCGTTTCAGCTCTCGTGTTTTAGCCATCTAGGATAATTTTACTTGTTATCGCCTATCAGCACTTCAAAAAATTCTAATGTCCCGTCTTTTCATGCTTCCCGAAATAGCAACGCATAGAGCATATCTGTGAGAACTTTTTTTGGTGTATTCATCTTAAACTTGTTTCGTTTTTCAACTGGGATTCTCTATTCTTCGGCTTTGGTATATAAAGATTTGAATTTTGGAGCCCAAAAAGAGAGAATATGCCGCAGCTTTGCCTGAGCCCGAGCCTGCATGCGTGTTTGTGGGGGTGAACCTATAAGCATCAAGCCCAAAAAGAGAGAATGCACCACAGGTGCTTTGCACCAAGCCGAAGCCGAGCCAAAAAGAGAGAATATACCGCAGCTTTGCCTGAGCCTGCATGTTTGTTGGGTGAACCTTAAAACCTACTCCCTCCATTTCTATCCATTTGATAGATTTGCTTTTTCACGTTTGCCAAGACACGTTTTACGTGGTTAATATTTTTAGCTACGTATTTGTAAAAATTATATATTTTTAATGTACTCGTAAAGACGAATTATACAAGATCCCACATAAATATGTTTTTTCTTACGTATTGAGAGAAAATTGAAATTGAAGGTAAACTTGTGAATAGTGTAAAAAAGAAAATGTATCAAAAAGAGGGAGTATAAGGTTTTAGGGCAAAAAGAGAGAATGCAACACGGGTGCTTTGCACCAAACCCGAGCCGAGCCAGCATGCGCTTTTGGACGCACACCCACCGGGCCAAGGGTCATTACAAGAACACCTTAACCCATTCTCACGATCATTGAAATAAAGGAAGATATATAAACGTGAGATGGTTGTTGTTTTCCACCGATGTGGGACAAACAACAAACCACACATTGCGCTTTTTGCCTTTGCCAGGCAATTATTTCCAACACTTTCAATCTTCTCGATTTCCCAACAATGTTAAATGGATGGAGCAAAATATATGATATTTTAATCGATTGTGAGATGAGAAGGTTGAACGGAGAAGGTCAGTAGTTATTCGTTATATTGTCTTATATATAAAGTGGTAGTTATTTGACCCGTCTTATTGTTTTAAACGGATATACTTGATTTGAAATAAGAATTTGTGGTTTATATATGTATAGTATAGGTGATATGGCGTATGTAAGTTATCGTAATTGTAATGTACTGTAATCATTAAATAGCCGAATTGTCACCAATCAATGTTGTTCATTAGGGTCTTGATATTGTTCATAAACAAACTCACTTTTATTCGTCATAAATGAGAATTTGTTGGGATTAAGGTTGGCAACGGGTTGGTTTTGCGTCGGGTTGAGTCATAAACCTTGAATCCATACCCGACCCAGATCCTAAAAAGACTGAAATTAATGGACCTATACCCGACCCGGACCCGGGTCTACCCTATTGTCTGCTTTTTTTTTTACTAAACAATTTTCCCCTAAATTGACCCAAACTTAATTTCGTCATTTTTCTTAATGGGTATTTGGGTATGCGTATAATATATTAACGATAACTGATAAGGATCGTCTGTAATTTGTATGTGTGTTATTAGGGCTATTGACGTCTGTATATATATATTTTTTCTTTTCATTTTTTTTAATAAATATACGGCTCTAAAGGTCGGATCGGGTTCCAACACTAAGACCCGGACCTGAATTATATAAGATTCATACCCAATCCATTAAGATTAGATCCTAAGCGTCGGGGACCCAACCCTAAACACCAATTTCATCTATGGTATAACTAAATAATGTAAGAATCTATATATAAGTATAAAACAGAAACCACTAAATATCTTATTGTACACGTGTCAAACAATGGTGAATTATTTTCCCGCCTAACTCAAAACCTTAATAATGATTCTTACTAATTTTCACTACCATCATCTTATTCCTAAATTATCTTTCTCAGAAAAGATTTCATATCTTTACGTACCCAAAAAAAGAGAAAAGATTTCATATCTTTCTTCAAGATTATTATAACTGCATAATATATATCCAACTAAAATTTTGAATTCCCGTATATCTTCATATATTATACTTTTTGCATCGCCCTGTTAAAAGGATTCATTCAGTTTTACGGGGTATAATCCAACCCTTATTTTCGCGAAAATGTAGTGTAAATTATTTTAGCCATGTATCAATTCTATTTTTCCATAATTTATTAAAAGTACTCATCTTTTCCACATTTTCGAATCATTTTATATTTTGATGTTTGATCTAAAGTCGCTGCTATAGCCTATAGCAAGTTTTCTGAATTGGCAAATAATATGGGTGTCAACGAAATTTTTCATTAGTTGTTAGTAGAGTGAAAAATGCATACATTTTGTATTGTGTGTGTTTATTTTTACCGATAATATTAATTATTTCTTTTAAGGCAACAACATTAATAGATTATTTTTCTATTATTTTAATTGCCGGGCTTCTTAATTTGGTTATTTTCTTATTATTTCAATGTGTATTTTCTTACATATAGTTAAATTCAACAAATTGCCTCCATATTTTTTCTTTTAAAAGATTTATTATGTTTTATATTTATATTTTTGATCCATTTTTATTAATTCGTATAAGATAAGGTTTATGATCCTATAATTTTAAACCACTCGACTAAGGGATATCTCTATTTAATTACTCACAAATAGACTTGGTGACCTGATTCGATAAGACTTACCCAAGAAGTACACTTTTGTAAACTAAATGATTGGTATCAAATAAAACGATATGAATTGTTATTTGGATGAGATGTTATAGAAAGGAAATCAATGAATCAATTTTCTTAATTATTTGACCATGTTTATGATCAGCTTAAATATTATGGGATATGTAGTTTTTTTCACCAACAAACATTGCAACTTGCCTTTTTATGAACGTTTTTTGAAATGGCGCTCAAAAACAAAGTAATTGTTGTTTTGGGTTGGATTTCAAAGTAATTGTCAAAATGGTGTCCACGTAGGCTCAGGTTTTCCGAGGCTTAAACACGCCATTACAAACGGCGTGTCTATAATGCATATATGGGGAAGAAACTTCAAAAATAAAAACACACAAACACGCCAATACGAGTGGCGTGTCTTCAGCAACAAACACGCCAGTACGTATGGCGTGTATATAGAAAATTTTCCAAGCCCATTCCAGGAACTTCTGGAAAATGCACAAAGGGCCGGGAAACAAACCATTACGAATGGTGTTTAATGGGGAAGAGACCCGCCATTCGTAGTGGCGTGTCTACGTTGTCTACTTTATTTTATAAACAAAACCACGCAAGTCTTCCATTCTCAGCCACGCTCTAAACATAACATCCCTTATCATTCCTCACAAACACTCTAATCCGACTGAAATTACCTATTTCTCTCATCTTACCTCACATTTCCATTTTCTCAAGCATCTTTCCGCCATCTCTCGGGTATTCTATTTGAGTTTACACATTCTACCTAATTAGCAAGTTGTAAAAAAAAGTATATAAAAACAACCACTAAACATTAATTGGACACATGTCGCACCCACGTTAAAAATTTTCCCGCCCAACTTCTCATGTTGTAAAATCGATTTTGGAAAATATTGTAGAAATTTTTTTAAAGTAGAAAATTGAATGATGCAATGAGGTCGAAGCAATCAGATATGGAAACATAGACAAAGCGTGATAACCAAATATTCTATAAAAATATTTGTATATACTTAAACCAAATATTCGTATTACTATATTTTTAAACCAAATATTTTTAAACCAAATATTCATATTAATATATTCTTAAACCAAAAATCATGAAAACAAAATTAATGGTAGATATTATTCTCATTGCAAATATAAAAATACGTATAAAAACATAATTCAGTGGGATATTATTCTATTAATTCAATGACATATTATTCTCTTAATTCAATGAGATATTTAAATATTCAAAACAGAATGACGGCTGGAATATAAAAACTCAATTAATTTAATGAGTTATTATTCTATCAAAAGTTACAAAATATAATGACATACAAAGATATTACAAAAAAAATCACAATTTTTGGAATAAAGTACAAAAATTCAATTAATTCATAAGTTATAGTAAAATATAATGACGTACAAAAATTCAATTAATTTAATGATGTACAAAAGATATTTAAAAAAAATCTCTTTGCCCTAAAATAGATAACAAAAGTTTGTACGATTATATAATTTCCTATTTTGTACGATTATAGAATATTACGTACGAATGCCTTATATATACGACTACAAAATATAATTGATGATAAAAGTTTAAACAACAAACGATTACCCAAACAAAACTTTAAATTATGGCCGAAAACACAACTCACGATATGATTAAGGACATAACACAAGCCAAAGAATCGTGGCGTATCAAAGAAAGTATATTTTATTTCTGGGAGCAAACTTGGGGAGATGAAAATGTAGTAAGTAATATCGATTTCATAATTATCGACTCGGAGGTAAATACAAGTTAAAATTACTATTTATTTATATGTATATATCCTTGCACATAAAAAAAACTAATCAGTTATATCACTAACTTTTAATATTTATATGCCTTCTCAGGGTACCAAAATTCAGGCTACAATAGCCAAAAGATTATTTTACAAATACAAACCTTTGGTGAAAGAGGGTGATAATATATCTTAACAAATATTTTAACAGACGTTAAAAATACCGAGACATTTTCATAGTCTCAACAATCAGCAATATGATTCATAAATTTATTAAATATTGTGTATACATTTAATGTATACTCTCTTATACATACCCGTGCAAATTGCACGGGTTCTAAACTAGTATAACATAAAGTAGGATTAGAAAACTTATTTTTATTTTTATTTTGGTACGAGGAAACTTATTTTTTAAATAATGTAAGAATATAATATAAAGTAGGATTAGGAAACTTATTTTTATTTTTATTTTGGTATGAGGAAACTTATTTTTATTAAGATTAGGAAATTATGAAATTACGCTATAAATAACGGACCCCATGTATTCATATTCATACATTACTACATTAATAGTAGTCTCTCTATCTTTTTTGTGTTAATACAATACGATTTACAAGAAACTCCGAAGATTTATACTTCTAAAAGTATGGCTAATAATAATAATAATAATAGATATGCTTCGAGGCAGGATCAGCCAAGGGTTGATCTCGGTTTTACTCAGTTTAGTCATCCACCTACGCGGTTGCCTCCTCCCGGTGTGCCTTTAGGTCATTGGTATCCAAATAGGCCGGTTCCGTTACACCATGCATTGGTTCCCAGGCTACGTTACGAGATAATGGAGCAGATTAACTATTATTTCAGTCATGATAATCTGATTAAAGACTTATATTTGCGAGAAAAAATGGATCGAAACGGATGGGTTTCTATTCACGTAATTGCAAATTTTAACCGAGTCAAGAATTTGACTCGGGATATCCGGTTTATATTGGAAACTATGAGACGGTCTTACATTGTTGAATTACAAGGATATAAAATCAGGAAACGCGTAGATTGGAGGAGGTGGGTACTACTGCCTTAAGAGAAAACCGTCTCAAAACCGATGGTTAAAACTGAAGCTGGGTTCCGTACTTGATAAGAACATTTATATATATTTATATATATATATACTCCGTATTTATGAAGATGAACGTAGGACGAGTCGGATCAGACCAGACCGTTCTAACCGTTGAGATAAATTCTCAGCGTAATGTATCTTACTCGTCAAAATTGTGCTTGTTCAACGTGAAAGGAAAAGACGACACAATAGTATATAAGGATATGTTCGTCTTTAGAGAGACCAACTTTTACTAGGGTTTTAAAAGGGTTTTGGTGTTTCTACCCTATAGAAATTTGTTTTTCGGGAAAAATGGTATTGAGAGACTTGCGAAAAGATATATATATATATATATTTTTTTGGCGTGATTTGATAACCTAAGAAAACTAGGTCTTATTCTCTTGGATAGGACCAATCTATCTCATTCTTTCGAATTAGTTGTTTTTGGTGAGATTTGATTCCGAAACTGTTGGAGAATATTACGGCATATTGTATTATACCGTAATCGGAAATAATATCGTATCATAATAAGTTATATTATATTGCGATATTGGTTATATTATATTGTGATATGTTTTAGAAATTTTACGTATTAAATACACTACCCTTGACGCAAACGAACTATCAATAATAATATTTTTCTTATTTCCGCTCTTTCTGTTTCTAATAGAAATTATCAAAAAATTTAAAGATTATTGGTAGTCTTGCGACAAGAATTTAGCAATTCTTTAAGAATATGTCAAAGTCTTAGCAAACCCTTAAGTTGACTTAAGACTTTGGGTCTTTCTATTGAAATTATCCAATACCAATGAGTGGTTCTTACCGAGAATTTGCGTTTTTTAATTGTTTCGTCTTTTTCTTCGATTTTGAGACCTTGAATTGACGGCCGTATTTAACACCTTCCCCACCACACTTTTACCTTAATTCTTTATTTAATCGTACCTAACTCTTGTTTATTTCTTCCTTTCCTTCTTTAAGATGGATACGGCCAATCTATCTCATCCTTTCGAATCTCACATGTTCTTAACTATTTTCAAATCACCCAAATCAAAGCACGTTATAGAATAATATCGTATTTACAAGTCAACAAGTCTTGTTGAAGACAGGTAATACTTTGTTACAAGCTAAAAATGGGGTAATATACAACCCACTTCAGATGAAAATGTAACCATTTTTAAATAAAAAGTTATCGTCAGTCGTCTAAGCTATTATACGAGTAGTTTGTTACTAAAATGGTCACATTGTGCCGTTAAAACGACTACATTTGACCAATTTTTAGCCTAGTACGAAAGTTGTAAGCCTACATGCCCTACAATGAGAAATGGGTTTCATAGGTTGGGACTCTTTCACATTGTAATGTGGTCTTAAATAATAATATCATTGCTCAAATCCAATAAGAGCAGAAGAAATAAGAGAAATAAGTATTACTAGTAGAATGTATGTACTTCCTCGCCATAATCATTTATTTAACTTTGATCAAAATACTCGTAACAAAGAATAAAAAAAAGATTAACAAATAAATAAGACAATATTGCGAAATCAGCCATTTACAATTTACGGAATCCAACCCTAATGAGTATTTACACCATTAGAACACCATTAAAACGAAAGAGTGATCAATTAGACTAATTTATTAACCACAAAACTAAATGTCCAATCTCTAATTCTCTAAATATATGTCAAAATTGGAGATCACGTATCGAACTAACCCTGACCCTAACCCTGAAAGCACCAAATTCAAAAGAAGTTTACTTTGCCATATACAACACTTGGTGGATCAAGTTCTATGCGAGACGCTTTCCCCTCTGAGACGAGTTGAGGTAGATAGTTTGCTTCCTGGGCCAAAACTCCTGGTGTTGTCCATAAGGTAACATGAGGCCATTCATTCTTCGACTCGACCTTTTCCCCATCAATTGAACCAACTTCTGCTTCCAAAGCAGCCATGCTTTCAGACCATAAGAAAGCTGTGAACTTAACGTCAACATCACGGTCTAGATACTGACTATAATTAGCAACTGTTGTGACACCGTGACTTCTTTTATGAGCAAGAGTCACATGAGCTCTTGTAAGACTGTCGCCCAAATTCCTGTTTTTGAAAAATGCTTCAATCTCGGGGTGGTTACCACCAATCTGCATAATAATATCAGCAACGTACAAGGTCAAATTTCTCAACACAATGCACACGGGATAAACTGGATAAGTGAATTAACTACGAGCTGCCAAGAGTATCGTAATGTCAATTAGTCAAAGAGACTCATCGATATAGTAATTGTGAAACATATACTCTTTTATGCACTATTGTTCCGGAAAATAACAGTGTAACAGTGTAACACCACATAATGCACCGTTACAAAGTTTAAGCATCAGAACGAGTTTATTCAAGTCTCAGAGTTTGAGGTCATTCTTAACACATCAGTACATCATCTATGACCAATCCAAACTTATTTACAGATGAACACCCGAATAACACAAATTCTCATTTGTGACGGCGGTATCCATCACAAGCTTGTGACGGATACCGTTTCCTCTCACAAAATACCCACTTTTTCTCTCTCTCCGACACTATTCATGTGGTCCCCTTTCTCCACTAACTCATTTTGTATCCATTTTATCTCACAAAATATCCGTCACAAATGGTGACCCGTCACAAGCAAGACTTACTACCCGAATAACCCCCAAATAAAGTAATAGACCGAGAAAAACATTGAGAAATGTTGCCAAGAGTAGAAAGGGCATGAAACAGGTAAATTTCACAGCAGTTAGGTTTCATAGAACTAGAGAAAACCAGTTTGAATAACCAGATTATCGAACAAAACATGAAATGTTTACAAAATGTTCAAGTTGATCGATTCCTTTGTCAATTGTCAAAACTAGAGAGTATCGCATTGATGTGTTGAACTAGTGTAAGAAGGCACTTACGCTTCTGAGTAGTTGAATGATTCCAGTAACTGGCAGACTGACAGCAGCATAAATAATTGCTCCAAGCCTTCTCTTTTCGGTACTTGGAGGAACATATTCACCACTAGAAATTGTCCTCAATTGATCTACAACGTTTCTAACAGCACTCTCAAATGGAACCTGCATAATACAAATCAACTTCACCAATTCTTCTCGGAAAACTTAGTGAAAATGTTCAAATATTTATATTTTGAACATGTTGCCCATTGTTGCAAAAAGACGTAAAGATTCAACATCATTGCATTTCATTTGATAATTAGTAGGCGACAAATTTCAAGCATTCAGCTACAACGCCTACAAGGCATCAATACAGCTAATACCCACTATATGATTTACACAGCTTAAAAAGAACTCACAGTTCTGTTTTTGGGGAATAGTTAAAGACTGGTTGCTACTTTGAGTTTGTTTTTGCCAGGAGCAACCAATTGTCAGTACATCCATAAGACATCGTTAACGAATTCGTTATGAATACGTAACACCCAAATGCGATTCGCCCTGATAGTGTGTGTGATATATGTATTTTAGGTATGGTTCATGATAGGATACGCTTCGAGTAAACATATATAATTCAAGTTCTCATGTAAAATATATCAAATCTCTTTTCACAGCCAGCTGCGAGCCTGCGATAAAATGAATGGTATGAACCCCAAACCTCACCAGGTCACTGAACTAATTTTTTTCTCCATTTAAATGGAACCCTAAGCCGGCATTTGCAGTTAGAAGAGCTGAAAGCTCAGTTCCCCTTCAAGGGATTTGGGTCAGAAAGGGAGCAGCAATTAATTATTCCAATAAATTATCAACATTTGTAAAAACATTACCTGGATTGAGCCCAGGTACTCTGCATTGTCCATTAAAGTCACCCGCAACCGTTTCTCCCAACTTGCCCAGTCGTTCGCATATGTTCCATTAGTTGATTCCATTCTGCAGTTTCGATATGAATGCATTTTTTAGTAAGAGTATGAGAAACAAAGAGATTACTACAACAATCGCAGAGAAGCAGCCACAAGCATATTGCAATTTGCTTACTCCACCAACTTAAGAGTTTGCAAAATAAAAGAAATAAACTCCACGCGGGAGACCCACTAATAGTGATTTTTTAGGGTATTACTATATACTACTAGACCATCATGCTGTAAAAGAGAAAGATAAAAAATGGATTCCTGAATCCAAGTCAGCAGTATCACGTACAGTTGATGCTGACTCCATAATTTCACAGTATGGGCAATTGTTTTTACTTAAATTAGCATGGTTGCTTTCATGTAGGTTACCTTTCGTAATCGCCTAATCAGAAAAACCCATAAATACTGCCTATGTGACAACCTAATTTTAGTGTAGCCAGATCACTACCTATGTAGACAACAAAATTACAACAGAGCTGACCTTCCGTGTTTCTTTGTGTGTATCCTGTACAGGTTAATTCCCTCCTCTAGTATAGCTTTCACTGAATTAGGTAGACAATTCCTGTAACAAACAAATTCCACATCTCACGCTCAATAATCCAAGACAGAGCAAACAAAACAACCGTTATTTAAGGGCTTCATTAACCTACACAATTAATAAGGCAGGCACCAAAACAGTTCTCTGGAAGCTTTCACTTCTACTGACAACTATCCAGGGAGTAGGCCACAGATGAAAGGATCTTAAAATTCACATGAGAAGCAATCATATTTTCTAGGCTGCCAAATGGTTCCAAGTTGAGCATAGCTAATGCTCTATGTATCATGGTATTTGTATTGACAAAAGGTACAGAGTAGAGAATCACGGGGGTCAATTTGTTACCCCTTTCACTTCTCTATGCGTCCGGCCGTTCAGTCCATCTCATAACGTAGCCTGTTCAAGTGTTCAACAATTCTTTTTCTTTATTTATTTTGGTAGTACACGGGACCAAAAGGGCAGTTTTGATGCCAAGGGAATTTGAATTGTAGTCATGACTCATGAGTACCACCTCACGTGAGTCGTGACTTTGCCAGCTATGACATCACTCTGCTTGCATTAACTAATGCATATTCCTTTCAAACCGGCGTTCCCTAATTATGTAAGTGTTTTTTTTACAGTACTTAGGAGACTTAAGACGTCAGTGGATTCACTGATCTTACATCGCTCACTGCAAGTCCTATAGTTGCATGATTGAACACATCTTTAGCTCCTTTTCTTTGTAAATTAACCTGTGGTGCTATTCAGCAATCATGTTTGAGTTGTTTACTCCTTAACTACATGTTCAACACTTCCACACACCACATACAACCAGTGACGACAGTAAAAAGCAAAAATCACCAGTACGAGCTAGCCATATTAATTTATCAGCAATACTTCCAGGGACAATGTTTAACTCGTACAAACTTAAACTAAATTTGATTTTCAGAAGAAAATATTGAACTATACTTAAGGTAAACCATACCTTTCAGAATTCAGCAAGGGCATTCTGACAAGTGAGCCAAACAGTTCGATTAACTCAGATTCAAATTCCTTACGGGTCTACAGGCAAAGTAGAGAAGACAGATCGTCAAACATGTAGATAAGTACCAGAGTAAGGGTGGCAGGTGGGCGTGTCGTGCGGTTGTGCCTATTACCTAATACAAAAAAATGGCCAGATTCGGCCCCGGCCCGTTAGGCCACCGTGCCATGCCTGTTGTCATGGGATGCTAGTGGGCTGAACTAATTTGGCCCAAAAATTGTCATGTCCGGTTCTTAAGATAAAAATTTGCACAAGTTAATGTATGTAAATAACTTCACAAGTTTTAATAACTTTTTTAACAAACTAAAGCATATGATATACTAGTAAAAAATGGGCCTATTGGGCAACAATGGGCCGTACCTACAGGGCCGTCAACCGGGATACCATACCGACCCATGTTTGGCGCTTACTTCTTCTGAGAGAAGGCAACCAGACCTGTCCGCCAGCCTAAGACATGGGTCAACCCGGTCTGCAATTATATCGTGCATGAGCCGTGCTTGTGCTTGGGTCATGCTGGCGCGGCCTAAGCCATGGGTTAACCCGGTCTGCAATTATATCGTGCATGAGCCGTGCTTGTGCTTGGGTCATGCTGGACTGGGCTGGACTGGCGGCCCAGTTGCCACCCTTAGACTAGAGACTCCAAAATCAAAATATGTTACCGCTCTGCTTTGTGGGCCTTAGGTTTGAGAATAAACAACCACTTAGGGAATGGAGGAGGGGGAAAATAATATTGAATAAGAAGCTTGTGAACAAATAAATTGAGACTTTACACAGATATATTTAAAGCATACCTTGCCCTCGTAGAGGTGATAAAACATAAGCAATACATAGCCTGGATTTGGTGATGACTTGTCAAGTTTTCCCTGCCGCCAAATTGAAAAATGAATAAACTGATAACAAAGGTGATTCGAAGGGGGGAAAGATCTAAAATATATATACCGGATGATTGACTCGTTGAAGAACACGAAACATAAAAACAGCCAATGCATCCATGCAAAAAGGATTTGAGTCGGTGCCTGCATGTTAAAAAAGCACAAGAGGCACACATATTTATCAATGACTAAATGAGACATTTTAGAGAACCAATAACAGTTTGTCAATGCAGGAAAAGTAAACCAGATCATGTTGGAGCATGACAGGTACAGTTCAAGATTAACAAAACACTGCCATGATTTGAAGTATAATAGTCCACTATGACTTTCATTTTTCCCTCTGATGTAAGGAGAGAGAGCATCTGCACAAGAAGTTTGAAAAATGGAGAAGAATGGTTATTAACCTATGGACTCAGATACAACTGGGACAGCAGATGTCCTCCCAATTTGGCACATGCCCTGTATCTGAAAGCAAGCACAAAAAACATCGCATAAACATACTGAAGAAGTGGCTTTTAAACAGTCAGACATCATTGATTACAAGAAGGTTACAAAAATCAGTGTCACGTGAGCATAGGGACATACAATTGTACCGAGCCACCAAGAGAGGTATGAAATGCCAGGGACTTTTTAAGACAGCTCAATGAACAAAACCATGACCTCACAAGAAGATATTTTATATTGATGACATAATAAACAAATACTGGCAGCAAAGGTTACAGAGTTCTCTTAAAATCTGATGTTCATTCAATAGTCACATTAATGTTTTCCACAATAATTGCATCATTATCATAATATGATGAATCACTTCTTTGTTTGCTATATTTATTTCTACATGACCTATTGAAGTTGTTTTGATATTATTTTATTAATAATTATTAACTGTCATTTGGAAAAATGACCATAATTATTTATATTTTTGGAAGAAAATAACTTGTCCAAATTAAATACTTTCCTGTTGTACATAATAACACAAAACTACTCCATCCTACTTTTCTTAAGGAAGGAACCCTTTGTAAATTGTAAGTATACTTGTGACTGTTGTGTGAGGTATTTTTAATTTAGGGGACACTAAATTTGAAAGAAGGAAGTACAATTATCCATAGGTAGCCCATACCATCTATGCTAAATGTGGTGTGATGAGGTGGCTGCCATATAATTTTAATTGAAGTATGTACTCTACCCTATTTATATTCCTAGTTTAAATCTTAGGACTTTTAAGCACAGGTGATAAGTTAACAACTTTACCCCTTGACCTAACGAAAATGAGAATAACTTAATTCGGATAGATTACTAACTTTAGTTACGAGGACATTTAATTTGAGAAGGGAAAAGGCGACAAATCAAATGGACTAAAGAAGGCTCTAATTTGTGGAAGACAACTACAAATATATACTTCAGTCACTCGACAGTGGATCCAGAACCCAAAGTAGTAAAATCAGAAAGTAGATCAAAACTAAATTTGGAATCATTATAACCTGGATATATGATATAATAGGTTACCTGTCTCCAAACATCCTCGTTAGGTGCATTTTTGTCAGCAAGCATTATGGAATTGGGTTTTTTCCTGAATGTTTCAGCAACTTTTTGCCAGTATCGCCCTGCATAATATGTACAATGGGAACATGTCAGTAGGTACAAACAGTTTGAAATTATAATGCCTAAAACTAACTCTAGTTATCAGACTTATCACCATTGCAACTTATCGCGGTCTGCTTCTAATGTTTGCCTGTGCGGACTGCCAAAAAACCCATACCCATAAATTTCCTTATTTCTGTAGCGAATATGTGCTTTTATTTACCATATATCTCATAAATATCATAAAAAGAGGTTAAAAAGCAGACGCCAAAAATAATGACTAAATGCATATGTTGATAGTGGTTCAAATACTGACTACCAGACTTTAATGACAAAAATTAGCACCAGTACTTGATTACACTTATAACTTAAGTGACCAGTCCATGCAAAGAAGACACCATAAGCACATATACACATAAATCATTTACAATGAGAATAGGCCACTATGTTATTTCCATTATACCTCTGTAAATTCACCATCTTATTTCGGCAGTGCCAACATATTTCAAGATATCTTTAACGATAAAATCTGTGAAATAAATTTATACAACCTACTACTTATTGAAAAAGAAGGTAGATGAACATATATGCAAATGATGTATGTATTTATGTTACCAAGAAAGAGGCAACAAGAGAGAGCACATACATGAAAATATACATGAAAATTTTAAATCAAATTTAAAAGTTTGGGAAGTGAGATTAATGATCTCTGTGCACCTTCTTTATTTAGAAGTTTACCACATTTGTAGCAATTTGTGAAGTTACATATGCAAAACCCATTACTAATCTCACGATGCTAACGCGACCGCAATCAATAGTGAATTTATTAGTTCCTTCAGTTCTTTTATTCGACCTTCTAACATATCAAGGTAAAGATTAATTTTCAGTAAACATTTAGTCATTAAGAATTTACTCGCACAACTTGCTTACAAAATACTTTGAGAAAGGAGCACTTAGCTAGACTATACCTTTTGTGAGATCACCCATCAAACTTTGGACAAAACGATCATCCCCAAACACCCCAGGCATACTTAGCAATTCCTTGCAGAGAGCAGACTTGGCGCATCCTGGTATTCCTGAAAGATGGCATAAATTAGAAACATAGAATTAGTTACCAACGAAATTCCAAAAGGGGTAAATTCAATGCCTTGTGGGCTTGTTTCTCAACCATATATAGGATACTTTCATATCAACTAGTCCAAACAGGCACAAAAGTCAAGATTTCTATTCTAACCAGAATCGTCTGTTTACTTTAATGTCAATTTCTTTCATACTTGTACCATGACGATAATAAAAAATTATTGAGTGATTAAATACTACTCACCGATACTCAGCTCAACATATAAATGACCACCAGCATCATCAAACATTTTGAACAACTTTACTCCATAATAAGCACAGACAACAGTATCATCATAAATACAACCACACGGGCACACAGGCACACACTCATGTCATAAGGTACGCCCTTTTGGGAAATAATACAATGGACCGTGGGGCAACTCCTAGTATACGGAAAAGTCAGAGAAGTTCCCATGTGGATTTAACGACAATAAACCACAAAAACGAAAAGATTTAAGATATTTCTCAAGCTACAATAGAAAAATAGAAGGTTTAACCAGTTTGAACTATGAAATGTACTTCTGATAGTCTAACTGAGCAATTTTGTGTGATTTGCAGCACCACAAACACAAACCCAACATAAAATTTGACTTCAATACGGCATACATCAACCTCTCCTCCCGTCACATGCACAATTTTCTTCCATGTCAAGTGAAACCCTCTGTCATCTGCAGCTAACCCTAGATGTGATCCACGGTGAAATTAAAAAAAAACAAAAATAAGGTTTAAAAACTTTATTGCTTACACAGAAAAGCTCGTTGATTCCACAAAATCATTGTTTCTATGCAGTCTTTAAATCCTAGTTAGATTTGTCTTGGATCAACATAGAAATTAAATAAGGTTTACAAGCTTATTTGCTTACAGTTTTTAACCCTTAGTGTTTATATGAGCTTTCAACTATAAATTTGTTGTCAAACAAGAGACTTGTTTACACAGATAAGCTAGTTGATTAGGCAAAATCATCATATGCACACAACCTAACATGTCTTTAAGATTTCAATCGCTCCTAGAGTGGGCGAGCAACAATTATGAGGAAATTCAGCATTCAGGCCAGGACTAATCTATATGTTGCCTGGTTGAAACTAAAGCTCTTATTATCACATAAAATGAACCTAATGCTTCTTATTTATGGGAAAAAAACGTTGTCTAAAACTAGCTCACGTAAATCAACTAGTAACGATAAATGAATTTCAAGAGATTGCAGAATCAATAGTAAAAATGGAATGCAACAGCAATATTTACCCGGAAAGAACACCACAAGGCCATTTTTTTGTAAGGTTTCCGCTGCGCTAAGAGATGAAACAGCTGATTTCATCTCATGTTCTCTGTTGAGGTCGCCTTCTTCATCCATGCCTTCAACTATCGCCAAAAACTCTTCAGAGTTTACCAAGTTTCCAGCTGCACCTACGAGCACTTGATTTGCGGGACTGCGCTGCGCATACTGTTCAAGGAAAGGCTCAGCCTCACTGAGATATACATCAGACTTTAGTTGCCTATGGCCACATTTCCTTCTTATGTATACAGCCCTTGAACACAACAAACAGTAAATGTCAGTGTAGTTCAGAAAAAGGCTCGAAAAACAGAAGTTAAATGAGAAAGAATGATGTACAATCATGCTACCTACCATTCATCAAGCAAAGTAATTAATTGCTTTTTTTTTGCTTCTGAGGTGCCCCATATTTTCAGCTGTCTGCAAATCAAAATGCATTCTTCTAAATTAAGTAGTTGTAACTTGTAAGCACTACGTCAAAGTTAGATAAGCAGTGGACAAAATTGTTTCCATCAAATAAAAAGATCAACAAAATCAAAATTCATAATCCCTCTGCAATTTCTTACAACCAATCATATTTAAGTTCAATAATTTCACTACAACAGAGACATTAACAAAGTAGTCCCAGAGACCCTTGGATAAAGGGGAAAAAATCCCCCCTCCCCCCCCAAAAAATGACTTATTTATGCTTCCAGTCTAATTTCATCAGAGAAAAAATCGAGTCCTTCCAAAAAAAATTTTCAAAAAGTTTTATCGTTCACAGAATCTATAGATAAGAAGTTTTGAGTTTTCTTCATCATTTTACAAAACAAACAAATACCAGAGAAAGGGGATTAGTAAATCGAAACAATAAGGTAATAAAATAAAGTTGTTCTTTGTCCTGAGTCCTGATGCAAAACATTAATGTTTTTCTTTGAAGCCTCTTCCTACTGCCATGACGCACAACTTGCCATTGACCCTTTTAAATTTCTGAGAGGTGCAGATGGTGGGCAAGGAAAAGACAGAGTAAACTCACCTCATATAATATGCCTTATATGCACCAGGTCCGTCCTTGAAAAGAATCGACAAACCATTTCGAATCAAGAATGTTCGCAACTGTAAAAGTTATCAACATGGGAAGCAAAGTATCATAACCGCAATGAGACATTGAAAACCACAGCTGGTAGAGGATAAGAATTATGCAACGATATAACACATACACAGTATTATAGAAGGGCACTGTGTGCATGTATGAGGGAGTGAGGGATGCTGAGCCTGTTTTCTTACCTTGTATGTGAGGAATTTGAGTTTAATCATTAAGTTCGCATCTTCATCAGCAAGCGAGTTTGCTCCAATTGCATCTAAACTGTTCATAGAAGCACTCATGTGTTCCTCAATATCTGAACCTCTCTCTTCCCTTCCTTTGAACAAATTTACATCCACAAAAAATCCTAAAAACAATTACAGTTAGATGACTAGATCTCACAGTGGAATAGTTTTGCAAATCTCAAATATTCTTTATTTCATTTTTGCAAATAGAAAGCTAAGGATATTAAACACAAGTAACCAGAAACAAAGTCTTCTTATCTTATCAGATGAAAACTTAACAGGTAAAAAACAATTCCATCAGGACGGAGGGCCTCTAAACAAAGAGAAATAAAAATAGCATGAAGATCAGACAATGATAACCACAGCTGAAAGCATTGGGGCCTTGGGGGTAGAGACTATATTAAAACATCAGACCACATACAAATATACAATACAAGGATACCCTAAACTGAAGAATAGCAACTACACAATCGCTTCAGTGAGAAAGATGCATGCATTCTTTTAAAGCAAGATCACCCACAGAACCCTCACCGAAATCAAAGTCCCGCACAAATATCTAATCCTGTCTGCAGAAAAGAACACACAGATAATCTACATTGCAGTTTAAGGGATGTTTATGGATACCTTTCACACCTTGACACCAAAAACATCTATCTCCATAAATACAAACCAAACTCAAGTTGCTGATACAAGTGTGTAGCTAGCCTTTTACCCTCAAAGCACAACAGCAGACAGATGGTGACAGAGTCATATGCAGCCTTTAGTTACCTAGTTATCCACAGTTCTAGTTGGAAAAAAAGGTTAGCCACTCACGATGAAGACGTGGCAAGACGGCCGAGATCTGGTAACCCTCTAAAAGGCAAGAAAGTGTCATCCCACTGTCACCGAACTTGATCATAAAAAGGAAAACGTAATGTAGGAGCAAATTCTCAAGAAATTTGCAGGACCACATCAAACTGTACCATTAAAGGTCCACTGCCTTAACATTTTACATGTTTAAGAATCAATATATACTAGATTATACTAGATTTCTTTTAAATTACAGGTTCATGGTCAAATACTGGGATTACCCAACGTTTTTAATGCGAAAAACAAAGATGCCTCCTACATTATGAAACCCAAAAACTAAAAAAAATACCTCTGTATAATGGCCACAAAGCAGGATTGTGCCTGAAGATACAACCATTTTCTCTTGTTAGGATATACAGTTACTAGAAATTTCATAAATGCAACAAAACAAATTACGAAAACACCACTTAGAAGTTGCCATTATAACCTCATTTCTTTCTGATACCGCCTAAAACATGAATCGCTGTGCACATGAATAACCATTTTGTAATGGATGTTATCTTTTGACATGCTGTCTACTCTGTGGAAGTTATAGTAGCATTTGAAGGCAGCAGGGAGTCGCTTTTCTTTAATCAAGCGAATCATTTCCTGTAACACGTCCGGAGAACAAGCAGATGCCAATTACAGTAAACAGGTTGATGCAAGATAACTACAGGAAAAAAAAAAAAAAAAAGCAGTCACCAGAATATTCCATGATTGAGCACTTAATAGACAAATAATTAATTCCCAAATGCCTCAGCAAAAAGAATTTTTCTTTTCTTTTCTCGACTACAGAAAAGAAAATGTAGTTACGACACAACAACGGAGCTGAAGTCACTGAAAGGAAGAACAGGCATAGCGGCATACAAGATTGGTCTCAAAATAAACCTGACTGAAAACCCCCAAAGAACAGATCCATACCATTCCAAATATACTAGAACGTTTGATTCCTTGACTCAACCCCAATAAAACTACTGAAGAGGCCAGAAACTTTGATAGGGTTGTTAGCTTTTATCCATCCAGGATCTAGTCCAACTCATTTTAAGGCGAATCAGCAAGTAACATCATAAATAAATCAATTTCACCACATTCACATGAAATAAAGGCCACTATAGAGTAAACAAGATTCACTATTGATCAATTAACGTGAAATTGGGTTACTAATGATGATGAGGATGACGATGAAAAATACATTAAAATATAATAACATAGCAAACTAAACCTGCAGTTTGCGAGTCGAGTCATCCGCAGGTTGAGCCTGTAGAAACTTTGTAACAATAGATCTATCAGCAGTTCTGGAATGTTGATCACCTGGTTCTTTTCCCAACCAATCCACAAAATCAGGGCAAAACGAGGTCCCAGTTTCATTAAGAAGAGCTTTTATTTGCTGCATCATTATTTCAGAACCCTTTTTATCAGTCTTCAGAAACAATAAACACAAAGCAGTACTGCACTTTGCATACAAATCTGTCAAATTACCTGTTGCTCATCAGACCTATTTGCCGCACAAATTTCCCGCAATGTTGGTCCCAACTCAAGCTCGGCTGAAAACATAAATATTCATCAAGCTCTCCACACAATATATTCACATGACAGACTCCCTGATTCTATCAAGAGAAATTACGAGGAAACAATGTTCTCTGACATTAGAATGCACTTCTTCATAACCATGTGCACAAATTCACACTGTGATACAGGCACAAAGCAGGCAAACTCTCTTCTTTTAATAGAAAAGTAATCAGAATAGAAGTGTAAGGTATTAGGGAACAATAGGTCCTCACAACTCTACCCTTTGAATATTTTATCATCTAAAATTGACTTGTGTCCAATGCTCTTTTTTAAAAAATCTTAGCTATATTGGATAGAAGCTGCAAGTAGAGATAAACTGTTAACTTTGTTGATCAGGTTGCTAATCCTACACACTGGAAGGGTGGCAAACAAGCTTCCTATAGTCGGACTCACGAAGGTGTGGCGTCTGATAGGCTATCACAATAGGTGATCAAATGTGGGCTTGGGCCAGAAAAGCGATTTTTTTTTGCCCATGGACATGCGGGTTACGGGGTTTTGAATGGGATTGTAAGCCGGGCCTTTATATATTTTGGAAAATACATTGTCAAGCCCGCTTTGATAGTGTGCCCTACTGGGGGGTTTAATGAGACGTCTCATCCATCAAGAACTCTAGCTACCACTAAGGATGAGAAAAAAGGGCTTAAAATGCTTTGGAAGAGGGTCTAACGTATAACTAACAGCAAATTGTTTTTTTGCTGACAGCGGCGACACTATCCAATAGATTGATAAGTTAATAACTAATGTTGGTAGCTCAAAAATTGAATAAGACTTATGAGCTGTTTCGAGAAGGGTCTATACTACACGGAGGTGATAATCATCTATTACATGAGCCATGGCTGATAACATGATGGTGCAATAATACGGAATGTGAGTTTCGAGTCTCTAAAATTCCAAAAATTAGTTTGCCAGACAATGGAGATTGAAAGAATCTGAACGTGTCAGCAACTCAGCATTCACAGCAATGAAAACTGACAACTACAAACAACACCCACACTAAGGACTTGATGGTTGAGGGGCCTAACAGAGAAGGCGGTTCGATAAATCCAACAACCAATTAACCTCCACAGCAGTTTGGTTCCATTTGGCGATAAGGAGGCTAATGAGAGCATTTGGGACCCTCCAGTCAAAAATGAAGAAGAGTTGCACAAGTCTTAAATGGAAAGTTAGACCAAGGTCCCAATTGAGTTAACTTGTGCAGACTCTGTTTGCCAATACACATTTTAAGGACAAATTTCTTCTTCCCAGACTAAAAAAGGGGATTCAATAGTGATACCATGACTCCTCTAGATAGAAATGGAACAGTTAAGGTCTCTTGGAAGCATAAAAAGGGCAGCCCGGTTCACCATGACTTCCCCGCTAGGCGAGGGTCCGGGGAAGGGTCCCGCCACAAAGGGTAATAGGGGCAAGCCTTCCCTTGCCATTTTGGCAAAAGGCCGCTCCAAGTACTTGAACCCGTGGTCTCTTGGAAGCATGCATCCAACAAATTTTCTGATAAGTAATAGTCAATCAATTAAAAGATGCCAGGGTGATGCTCATGTACAAAACGACACCAAGGGGATGACGCCCCGTACACAAAAGAACAGCTAGATGCTTAAGCTCTTAAGCATAGATCCAACAATATCCTTTTATACAACTATACCCGAAGGCCCAAACAAATTTCCTAACAAAAATAAGTATTGAGAATGTCAAACGAGTATTAGCTATTGGGTTACGAAAAGTCAATATGAAGAAATCATAAAAAAAATCTAAAATCAACTTTAATATCAGATACAGAAAGTTCAGTATATACCCCCATCTGCAGATGGCAGAGGATAGTCCCTCAGAACCCCCTGCAAACGTCTTGAACTTTCTGGACTCACAATCCGAGCGACAAGACCTTCAAGAATTTCACCCTGCGCCTTAATGTGGTCGATAGATCCTGAACCAACCGACAGAATTTCTCAACTATCATCTCAAAATAATTAAAGGTAACACAAAACAGTGAACTAGATACAATTTTAAACCACAATAAAAAACAAGCAACACAGCAACAGAAATGGAGGAGAGGAGGAAAAGGTACAATTCTTGATCCAAAGTCAATAATTACATAAGAACATGTCCACATAACCGAGGGTTTCTTTAGGGTAGTTGAAAGGAATAGGTAAGGAGTTAGACATCATTTGAACCAACTAAAAACTTAACAATGTCAGGGCCCAAATGTCTTTTATTCCCTAATATCAGGGCCCAAATGTTCCCTCCTAACAATGAAAGAATGTGCTCTACTCTTTCCAAAGTAGGCGAAATAAAATATGCAGAGAAGTGAAATAAAGATGAGCACCTGGTATACAGATATCTGCAAGTTCATCCAGTGCCTTGCATACAGTAATTGCTGTTCCTTCTTCACATAATGTATCATAAGCTGCAAAAAATGATGTTGCTGATTTCCTACAAAAAAGAAGTGTTAAAATGAGAGATGAGATCAGCTCCAGTAAAGCGATAACGAAACCAGTAAAATAGTAGTGTTGAAATGAAAACATATGAACAATGAGGGGATTGGAGATGAAAACCCCTGCAAATATGCAATCCAATAAAACGTGCCTAGTAATTAGATATACTGGCTGGAAAATGGGGAAGTTGATGAACAAATAATAGACTATAGAACTAACAAGACAGTTGTTGCTCTTGGTGCCACACCCACCAGCAGAAAGCATTCAATATGCTTAACAAACAAGTATCAGCAATAACCGAATGGATACAAGTTCCTCGATGGTTAGTGAGGACCCATGAAGCTTAAAATTTGGAGGTCCTAGCTAACTTAGTTTTAATCTCCATTTTTTGTGAGAGAGAATCAAAGGAATCCGGCTGGATTACTGAAAAATATTAAGGGCTTAGTTAAATGCACGCGATACAATGCAGCCTTGCGCCACACAGCCCACATGATAGAGTGATCCAGGTAGAATCACATTCTTGAGAAAGAGGGATAATCATATGCTTCATTCACAAAGCCTATCAAGCTTATTGACAGTATGGCCAATGATACCCTTGTCAATTCTTCTGTGCCAATGAACTTCACCTTCTAGCTATAAAATGAAGATGATAATTATTTGTGTATTTTAGCAAATAAAGATGTGCATTTTATGACTACGGGAATAGGCAAACTAAGGAGCACTAAAACACAAAATCCACAAGTGCTAACTCTCACCCATAAAGTTATAACTGACAATGAATGATGGAAAGTCGGAAAGTGCATTTAACCACTTGGAGTGGACATCATGAAAAAGCATCTTCAGTACCTTGTGGACAACAGCCAAACTTGGTTAGTAGGCAACCGCCATTTCTGACAAAATGCAAATATCTCAGGAGTAGAGTAGAACTTAGGCTTGCCGATTCCCAACTCCGTAACAGCAGTCACAACAACTACAAAACCATTCAGTCAGTAGTTGGATGTACATAGTTCAAGAAAGCCAGAAAAGGACAAATTCGTCAGCTATGCAACATAAACAGAGATAAAAACCTGTTACAAGGAGACAAAGAAAGTGTATCTCACCATAATCTTTACGTGGACGCTGCCCGTGATCACCTAATACAGCAGTTACCAGCTCCATTGAAATACACATGCGGCTCCTCTGGCAAAATATGGGAATTACTCAAGTTAGAAGCCAAATTGGATGGCCAAAGAATACGGGAATTACTCAAGTTAGAAGCCAAATTGGATGGCCAGAGAATAAGAGGGCTATTAGAACCTATCTGTATTTCTAGTTAAAAAGGGAAGGGTAGGATAAGATTCAGTGAAGGAGGCAGTTTTTATACACATACAAGCCTACCACTATCTAAACTTTGAGAGAAACTAGACAAAAATTAAGAGTATAAGATATTAGTCAAACAACGAGAAAAGCTACTATGAGCTATGACTATCAATGAAACAAAGTATTATAGCATGTAGCAAATTAGCAATAATCTTAACACTGCAGCAAAGTAACAAATTCCATCAGGATGGCTTGCACAAGCTGTATTACATTCGCATGACTTGCAGCTCTCTCATATGAAGAAGAACGTAATAACTAAAGAAAGTGAAACCCTATCTTATCCCTAAACCAGCATACCTCTTCAACAAAAGAAGGCAGTGTACACCAATTCTCCCATGTAAACTTAAAAACAATGTGCAAATTTGAAGTGCGGAAACAGATCTTAGAGCCAAGGGAAGATAAAAGACGGAGAAAGAAAGAGAAAGTGTGGAAGTTGGAGCACAAATGGAACATAAAAAGAAGCAGCTTCCTCTATAGATGAAAAGCTCTGCCCACCCTCACCTCAACCTTGACCAGATAAACCTAAACTGTGCTTGACTTTACCACTCACAGCATTGAACAGATATCTGTTAGCATCAGTATCTTTCACTCACTTCAGTTTCTTATTTGTCCCATGGTTTTGACTCTAGTTCTCCTAGTCAAGAATTGTAAATTTTTCTCAATCTCCAACTTTTCATTCTGGCAACTATCAATAATTACTTGATCCACCAGTAGAAGTCTTTATGCAACTTGCTTAAAATCAGTTGCCATGGGTCCTGCATCCGTCTTAAATTTGATGTTATATTTCTTTTTCAGATTTAATAGACAACCGCTTTTTCCAGCACTTGTAACCAGAAGTCAGTTTTAGCCAAACAAAAAGGCATTTTTTGGCGACTATCAATCTTGATTCATGAATGATCTCCCTTTTCTACCCACAATCAGATCATTAATGATTGATATTTACCAAAAAAAATTGTTAGCCCAAAAGTGATTTGTGGTGGAAGATTTGGAGGAGATGTTCATAGTTCATACAAGAAAGAGTTTTGAAATAATTATAAAAGGCAGGAGTTTTGAAAAAGTGTTATCTAACAGATACACTTAGTGAATTGACTATAAAATCACTACCAATATTCTGATATTCCAGTTCCTATGTAGGCAATGACTGATTGTACTTTGGCTTTAAATTAAACAAAATCACTCGCTAAACTGTTTTTGCTTCTGATATGACTGATTGTACTTTGGCTCCAAAAACACGCATGTGTTTTAAGTCCAAGGACAAGGTTGTGGACACGTGACCTCCATTCAATATACGGCAATAGGTAATAGGTTGTAGCCCACTATGCTGCTGTTTCAAAAGTCAAATTGACATGGATACATGTGCAACATACAAATACCACTTGGAAGCTATGTTACTTTGACACTTCCACTATTGAGGTGTCCCTGTAGTCCCACGCTCAAGAAGATAGAAATTTGGGCATGATACGACTTTTTGAAACTTGTTATGTATGACACTTGAAGCTTCTTCAGAAAACGTGTTTGACTCTCCAAAACCGTGTTAAAGCATGTACAAGAGCAAAAAAACAAGAGCACTTGTTTTGCATTCCATTTACACTCCCTCAACCTAGAAAGCAAAACCCAATTTCATAATTACATAGAAAATATTGAAAAAACAAGTTTTCGCTCTCACATTCTAACCTGTTATGGCCCACTCTGAACAGACCTAACTCTCCTTTGCTCTTCCTCAACAGCACATAGAGAGATCCTCTCCGTTTTATTCTATAAGAGCATATGAAAACGAAGAGAGCTCACTATTGTAGAGGAAAAAAGAGCACTTGAGGAGCTCTTTGTAGAGCCTATTGTGCACGCTCTTACATACGACACTTGAAGCCATATAATAAAGTAACATAACTTACAAGGTGAGAGTATTATTGGTAAGGGAACATCTACTATGGCTACATCAATCAAGAAGTGGCAATCCTTACCTCAAGAAAATCATTGAATTCAGCCTGTTTTCTTTTTGCTTGAAAACCCCAAGCCTCACGAAACATCCTTCCAAGAACAAAAACACCAACTGCAGTATATCTGTAACACAATAACCCTCTTGCATGAGAATAAGAATAAGAAAAAGGATATTAAAAGAGCATTGCCATTTATTATCATCATGTCACATCACACCAGAGCTGACTTTCATACGATATTGCTCAAATACAAGAACAAAACATACCATGCACAAAAATAATGGCTCTCGTAGAATCGGACCCCATAATATATTGCTCTAATACCAAAAGTATTTTAAGAAAAGGGGTGCAGAGTGTGCAGTCGCACCCTCCACACCCCTTATTTCTCCAAAGTACAATTCAGAATAGTAATGCACATTGAATTTGTTGGTCAAGTGGTCGTGGGTAGTATTTCTTAGTTGACGGTAACGGGTTCAATACTTATAATGAGCAATATTCATTCAAAATGTTTTACAATTTGTATTAGAGTTTTCTATCAAACAAAACCTAAAATTTACACCATTTTGGAAAAACTACCTAAAATGTTATTTTTTGTCAACTATCTAAAATTTAGATTCTTTTGTCGATAACTACCAAAACATTGTTCCGACAAAAGGAGTGGAGGGAATACGATAGCGCTTATTACAAAATCAATTTTACTCTAACCTATGAGTTTCAAGCAACATATATCCCCTCATCCTTATGACACTGTCAAGTGACACTTGACGGAAACCTACCAGTTTAATCAGCACCTAAGCCAACCAATTCTCATATAAAGCAAAACCCAATAACAAGATAGGAAAATGGAAAAGTTGCCCATGGAAAGACATGGAATATAGGTGAGGCAAAAACAAAAAAGGCAGACATACATATTCCCATAACTGTTCTTAGCATATGCTCCACCTTTGTGTCCCGCATACATGAACAAAGACCCAGAGTGTTTTAGGGACACCTGTGTAAAAGGAACATTGTGTAATACTCAAATATAAATTCAGGGTTCACCTCCAACAAGCACTTGTTAAAACACAAGGGCTCGCGGACAACATAATCAGGCAAAAAACTATCGCCTACCTCCAACGTGGCAAGACCTTTGGCAACCATTTCAATCATCCTTGTTCTGATCTGCATATAAGTAACAATCAAATAATTAGTGATAACCTGAAACAAAGTACATTTTTGGTTGGGATAATCCAAGTCTTGATGAACAAACAACAAAAAACGTGGAATATGAAAGGGAGTAAGGGACTCAAAAGATATCACAAAGAGGGTAGCGTAATACATCACATCTAATAGCGTAATGAAGTTAGTATGGCTTTATGTGGACTAACAGTTGTCAAATCAATGTATAATATAATCCCAATACATTGTCATGTGGATCCCCTCGAAGAATGGTCATAGGATACATCGGAATAGCATCATGACAGCAACGATAACAACAAAGAATAATAATATCTCGGCTTTATGTAGACTTAGCTTTGCTATTGCTAAGGGAGTCGGAGCCCAGATAGTATATGGGTTGCCCACTAATTTCTTGTAAAATTGTTTACCTCGATAAAAGTTGTGTTTTTTAAAAATAATAATAATAAAAAAAAAGAAATTGCTGAACTTTAGTTGATGTATCAAATTTAAATTTAGTTAAGAGTTGAACCACATTATGTCATGCAAGGACAAAATCAGAGAACTTCCTAGAGAAAGGGCACAGGTCCCTCCTTTTCAGTCATATATTCCTTATTTGACTTGGGTAGTCAAATACCCCTCCCATTTTTTTATTTCTTCACATTTCCTTTCTAAGGGTAAAAGTTAACAAATTTTTACCATAAATAAATAAAAAGATATTAATAAATAAAACTAATATTTTAGATTTATCATCAAAAAAATGTTTCCGAAAATTTTATTTTCAACAAATAAAACTAAATATACATGTGGAAATTTAACAGTCAAAGTCCCATCTTGAATGCTGCGTAAAAGGAAATGAGAAGAAATAATAAAAATGGGAGGAGTAACAATTATATACTAAATACACTTTTAAACTGTTAATTCAAAAATCAAACCAGAGAAATTTACAATGCATATGCATTGTTGCTGGTGGAATACTAAGGGGTTTCTTACCTTTAAGGTTATGTTTGCCAATTATAACTGATTCCATCTCAATGAGCTAAGGTTGTGGGTGCTTTTAAATGAGATATATTTGTGAAAAATCCTTGTCCTTTGTGCTTTCTCCACGCGTTAATAACTTAAAAAGGGTTGTGTTCGGAACTTGGATATACATAAACAGAATGAAATTTAGTGATGCAGAATAAACAAACAAATTACGGAAAATCAAAGAGAGGTAATGGAAAAGGTACCTCCTGATCAGATTTCTCGTTTTCGAATTTTGGATAAAAGGTCGCTCTGATTTGAGCTTGTGAATAGGTGCTGTTATCAACGTTAAAATTCTCAAATAATCTCTCTTTGGGTAGTGAGCTCAAAGATGTCTTGGACTTCTGACTAGCAGTTTCATTCACTATTTGTTTAGGACTAAGTGTGACATCACTAGAAGTTATATGAGATTTAGGCCTCCATACTGCCCTCTGTCCAGATACTTCATTATGTTCAGTTACGCTAGCTGCACTGAGGTTGTCAGCTTGTGTGCTCGAAGATGATCCACCATTAGTCGACTTTACTTTCCATCTCTCCTCTTTGCTATTTGTGCTCTTTCCCTTCATATATTTCAATTACAGAGCAAACAAATAACACATTTATTGGATAAATATCTACAATCCATAATAAAATAAAATAAATAAAAAAAATAAAACACCAACTATGACAATTTACTAGTTACTACTCAATGTAAAAACCATTATGTTGATTAGAGTTAAAAAATATTCACATGAAGATAAAGACTACACACACATTGCGACATACCTTTATACAGAACAACAGTCAAAATGAACCTACCACTAGCGCAAGTATACACTACTTCATTACAACTCACAGAGAAACTAATTCTAGTACTCACACAGAAACCAACTTAGACAACGAAGGGCAGAAGGCAGACGGTTAACCAATCCAATATACAGAAACATGGAAGCCCATCCGACTAACTATGAAAGACACTACTCCCTCCACACACCTATGTTCTTCCCACTTCATTAAAATACTACTACTCACATATAATAAAGAAATGGGAAGAACATTAATGTGTGGAGGAAGTTATATTTTATCAACTTCTCTGTCTATCGCTTTGGTACCTGGATTCACACAGTATAATCCTAAACAACCGACAGGCTCAAGTACAAACTTCCCAGCAAAAAAATACTTCAATCTAGGAGGTGAAACACTGAAACCCAATGTGATACCAGTCTCTTTATAAAGAGCCAATGCGATTTGTCTTGTCCTCTAGGAGGCGAAGAGCTAATAAGATTCCAATATTTACAAATTTAGCGATAGATTATCACCAGTAGTGACGTAAATACTCAATACGGTGAGTATTAAGTGAGTCTCTCTCACATGTAAGGCTCTTAGTTATACTGTTAATGAGTTGGTCCAAGATAGTCCCATACAAGTTCTTGTTCTCAAATTGGCAGCTATGTTGCTCATACTCATTTAGAAGTATCAAACACGGGGGCGTGTCCAAGTGTCGGACTCGACCATTTTTATGAACAGTACACATATTTTGTCTTAAAAGGAGGTGTCATACCCTCGTCCAAGTGTTGAGTGTCGGACACGGGTACGTGGGGGAACTAGAAGAGTCGGAGTAATGTAGATTGGCAGGCAGACTAAAGTTGCTACTTGCTAACTATTAACCGCCTGAAAGGGGACAATAAGAAGGCACCAAGGAGCAAACATTACAAGCGATTAGTCTACAAATCCACGGAATTCTCTTCATCAATTACCATAAAACTGTCAATTCTTTTTTCTGTTTCACTTCCGTTTTTCCTTTTCTTTCTTTTTTCTCTTGTTGAGATGGGAGTTCACCCATAGCAGTTCCAAAGGATGATTCATGTCAGCCGACCCCAAAGCATTTTGGGACTAAGGCTCTGTTGTTGTTGTTGCACTTCATTTCATCATTTCATAAAAGTACTTCATTCATAAGTGAGTCGCTCTCACATGTAAGACTCTAATAGATTATTATATGGTTAATGAGTTAGTATAAGACCGTCTCATTCAAGTTATTGTTCTCAAATTGGCAGAATGGCAGGCAGATTCAAGTTGCTAAACCTCTAAAACCGTCTAAGAAACGATAAGAAGCCAGCAAAGAACAAACACTATCAGCAATAAATCCATCACGAATCCAAACGTTCTCCTCATCAATCACCAATAAGACTGCCCACCTTTTTTAGTAAGACCCAGTTCTTTCTGGCTTAATTTCAGCTCTTTCAATTTTGCTTGGGTTTATTCCGTTAAGTTTTATTTTCGTTCAATCAATTATGTTCAACTAATCTCTTCACAACATTAACTTTTAATTCAACTAAATTCACTCCACCTCAATTTCCCTCAATTTAGTTCAATTAAGTTCTACTTCAATTCATTCAATTCAGCTAATTTCAGCCGAGAAGAACAAGGCCTAAGCGTGCTCGTCCTGCGTTTTTAGCGGTGGTAATTTCGGCAGATAATTAAGTGCATTGTTGAGGTGATTCAATCCGGTTAAAAAATAACAACCTCAAAAACGCCGGAATTGTAACTCAACAAATCACCTCAACAATGCACTCCATTTTACTCCGGAATAAATCGCCGGAGTAATAAGAAAGTAACCGCATCAAAATCTGGCATAATTGATCAAAAACGCGAAAACGCAACAAAAAAACTCGAAACAAAAATCAGAAAAGCAAAAAATGGTAGAATTACAATAGAAAGTAAGGTAAAGATGAAAATGAAACCTTGTTGTTGTGGCGCGGCATGGTAGAGAAGCGAGGAGAAGAGAGAACAGAAGGATGACGATGGAGGGAGGAGAAGTAGACGAAGGTTCGAGAAAATGGCGACAAATTGAATAAAATCTTGTTTAATGCAAACATCCCACGCAATTTAGGTAGACTCCATGGTTTATGAAGGTGAACGTAACTTACGTAAGACGAGTTGGATCAGACCGTTCTAACTGTTGGGATGGATTCTTGATCAACTCAAATAATCACTTAGGTTTTAGAGGAGTTTTGGTATTTCTACCCTATTAGTTTTAAGCCCGTGCAAATTTGCACGGGATTGAATATTTAAAATTGTACGTAATTGAATACGGTATTAAATAACTTCTCTCGTCACATGAAATTGTGAGAGCTATCTTAGTAACGCTATTAAAAAATCGTCCCTCTAAAAAATTTTGTGTTTTTAATTTTTTTTAAATACCATTTGAATTTCCCGTAAAAACATAGGATAATTGTATTGTTTCCGTTAGTTATTTACTTTTTCATATTTTTTTTACAATGTATTTTAATTAACGAAGCGTCTCGCTTTTGTTGAACATTATGCGTCGTAAATTGAAGACGGATAGTGTTGTGGGAAGACAAGTGAGATAGATGAAGCATTCATGCATATTGTGTAATCGTATATTCTAAAATCACATCGAAAAAACATTATTGTTGGTTAGAGTAGTAGGAGTATTATACATCCGAGGTACTACCACCAATTTTATACTTTTTAAGCATTTATAATAATGTTTTTGAGTTTTGTTTTAAAAATTATGAGTATTGGTATAAAATTTTTGAGTTAAGTTATTAAAACATTAAGCTCAAAAACATATAATAAAACTCAAAAACATTGCATATAAACTTAGTTATATTTTACTTTTAACGGAAAAAAAATTAAAATCTAACTTATAAATTTCTATAAGCTCAGAAAAAATACACATATGTTAAAAAACAAATAAAGTTTGACGTAATAAGCTAAAAAAAAATCATATGCTCAAAAACAAATAAAGTTCAAGGTAATAACCTCAAAAAAATATTCATAAGCTCAAAAAAATATTTATATGCTCAAAAAAAATATTCATAAGCTCAAAAAAATATCTATATGCTCAAAAAAATATGCATATGCTCGAAAACTAGGAAAAATGTGATGTATTACCTCCCATGTATCTTCCTATTTCTCTGTTTAGAGATAAGTTTATTAGTAATTTTAATATTAATATTGTTTACAAATTATTTTAGAGAAAAAGGACATACATCCGGGTTATTACCTCCAATTTTTTTATTTTTTGAGCATATATGTATTTTTTTGAGCTTATTGCCTCAAAATTTATTTGTTTTTGAGCAAATGTGTATTTTTTTGAACATGTTAAAATTTATCAGTAAGATTTTAGTTTTTTTCCGCCGTAACTGAAATTTAACTAAACTTACACGTAATATTTTTGAGTTTTATTGTGATTTTGTAGATTTTAATGTTTAAATAAATAAACTCATAAACTTTATAGAAAAAACTCATAATTTCTACAACAAAACTCAAAAATTTCAGTATGATGCTAAAAAAACTATAATCTACTATAATCTATAAATATAATAAAAAAGACAAACTAAAGCATCACATCTCACTATTCAACTATTTAAGAGTAAATTATGAAGTCACATCATCCTTATTTAATTTGAAAAGAAAAGGGAAAGAAAAATATTTTTTTAAACATTAAATACAAATTAAAGACAATTTAAGAAAATTAAACTTAAAAATAAAACGAATATATCTAATGGTATTAAACACAAATTATAATTTCATTATAGTTTTTCAAAACAATGTCAATCATTCAATATAATTTCATTATAGTTTTTCAAAACAATGTCAATCATTCAATATAATTTCATTATAGTTTTTCAAAACAATGTCAATCATTCAATCTCTTTTGAATTATAATTCACAAATAAAGGTTCAGAAATTTTTGTTTTGACAAATTTATTTTAGGTTGAATAAATTACATAACAAAAAAATTAAAAAACAATAATAATAACAATAATTGTGACAAAACACTAATAAATATATCAATATTCGTGGCAAAGTACTAATAATCCGTGGCAAAAATTTAGTAAATTGTGGAAAATATATTTTGACTATATATTATGACAATGTAGATATTTGATTAATAAATTAGTTTTTTTCTTAGGGGTCTCTTTTATCATCAAGACTTATTGCGGCTTTAAATCCGAACTTGTATAATAACACCAACGTGACAATATATTTAATCACGTGAATTTAACAATATATTTAATCACGTGAATTTTACGGGTATTACAACTAGTTGGAGGTAATATATCGGATGTACCATCCATTTACTGATTATTTTATCATATACTTTTATTAATGGCTAATAATAATAATAATAATAATAATAATAATAATAATAATAATAGATATGCTTCGAGGCAGGGTCAGGTAAGGGTTGATCATAGGGTTTGGGAATTTCGTCAACTCGGTTTTACTCAGTTTAGTCATCCACCTACGCGGTTTCTGGTGCCTCCCGGTGTGCCTTTCGGTCATTGGTATCCAAATAGGCCGGTTCCGTTTCACCCTGCATTGGTTCCCAGGCTACTGAGATAATGAAGCAGATTAACTATTATTTCAATCACGATAATCTGATTAAAGACTTATATTTGCGAGAACAAATGGATAAAAACGGATGGGTTTCTATTCACGTAATTACAAATTTTAACCGAGTCAAGAATTTGACTCGGGATATCCGATTTATATTGGAAGCTTTGAGACCGTCTAGCGTTGTTGAATTACAAGGATATAAAATTCAAGTTTGACTCGGGATATCCGATTTTATTGGTTATCATTTGCATGCGATTTGATTGGCTAATTACAAATTTAATTAAAGCAATTTTATTGGCTAATTACAAAAGCTGATTAATTAAAAAAATGGTTAATTCATTAATTATACAAAGTTCGATTCGAATTCTATTCCGATATTACTTCATTAATTAATTAATTAATTAATTAGTATAAACGCAATGTTTCATTAATTAATTAATTAGTATAAACGTCCTGTTATATGTTGAATTACATATACAATCCAATTCAAATTACACAAAGTTGAATTCTATCTCTATATTAATTAATTAATTAAAGTGGTACGTGTTTGCTTTCGGATTCGGAATGTAGTATGATAGTCCCAGTTTGAGTGTACCTACAATCCAATTCAATCCAATTTCGAGATCAAAAAGTGGTACGTGCTTGCTTTCGGATTCGGAATGTAGTATGATAGTCCCAGTTTGAGTGTAAAAACGTCCCTTTGAGTCTTCAATTCAACTTCGACTTCTACTTGTATTAGCTCTCCAAGCTCTATTACGTTTCTTCTCTTCACCTGTCCACATTGTATAAATACACATCAATTGTTCATCTTATTAATTCACAATCACATAAAATCGAAAAATTAACTATATAAATATTCTGCCGCCGTCTTCCCCTTTATTTCCGTCTTTCTCTTTGCAATGGCGCCAAGGTACTGTAATTAGTTACGAATATTTACGATGATTTTTATATATGGATATTATATATATAGAATTAAAAACGTTTTGGCTGTTTATTAATATTATCATTATTATCATTTGTATCATCAGTTCTTTTACATTGATCAACGAGCTTAACGAGACTAAGAAAAACGGGAAAATCAAAGTACGTGTTTCTAGACTATGGGACGTTCTGAATTTTACAGACAACAATAGCCTTATATGCATGGATATGGTTTTAATTGATGAGGAGGTAAGATCTAACTGCCTATTGTTATCCTATTTCTCGGGATATCTCATACATATTGAATTACAAGGATATAAAATCAGGAAACGCGTAGATTGGAGGAGATGAAGCAGATTGATTATTGTAAACCATAAAATTTCAAAACCTGCAATAATAATTAAGGAGGAACACAAATAATATGGAAAACAAGAATTTTATTTGATTATCGAAAGATTGTGAGATTACAATTTCCGTAACTCTCTTGATTTCATCTCTAAGGGTTTTGATAGTGCTACGAGGGTCTTATCGACTTAATCTCATAGGGGAGGACGGGGTCGTTTTGTGACTTATTCCATCCTACCTACAATTTGGTAGTAGGAAGATGGGGTCGTTTGACTTAATTCATCTGCTCTCCTCTAACCCTAGAGATGAGGTCTTTATATATAGTGAAATGGCTTGGAGAACAAGGAACAATATTCTAGAATATTGTAATTATTTTCTAAGATATTATCACAATATTTATTGATAATTATCTCGAAATATTAAAGATACACTAAAAATAAATTAAATAGATACTAAAATTCAAAATTCAAAATTTTGATGTCTACAATTATACTTCAGCAATGATAATCTAGTTAAAAATGAATATCTCCGACAATGACGGATGAAAAGGAATGGATTTTTATTGTCATAATTTCAAATTTCAACATGGTCAAGAAATTGACGAGGATATTCTTTTTATATAGGTCGTCTATTGTAGTTGAAGCGTAGGGCGATAGAATTAGAAGACGAGATGATTGGTGGAAATTGGTACTACCACCTCCCGCGTAGTTCTCAACCGAAGTTTTTTTTTTGTCAATGGTATGAAAAGGTTCTTACATAGTGAGTACATTGCCCGCAAGATTGTGGGCAACACAATTAAGCCGTCTAGGAATAAATGACATACTTAAACAATGAAAAAAGGGAAATAAAAGGTTACAATCATCAAGGATACCACCGATCAGGTGATCTCTTTTACTTTTTCCTGCGATGGCCATAAGCAAATGATAGACAATCCGAGGAAATTCTGAGATGAACGATATTTTGTTCTTTTGCCCATTCCAAGACCATTTCAACTCCTAGTGCTTCCGCTTGAATAGCCGATTCGGCTCTTATCCTCTTACTGACCTCGCAGAAACTCTTCCCATTGTCATCGTAAACAATGAAGCCGACCGACGCCTGAAGGTTCCGTTTCCACCCAGCATTAACTTTGACCTGGAATCCAACGCAAGTAACGCTCGGATTGATGATGTGAATCGGAAACCCTCCTTAATTTTATTACCAGAATCTATATCACAATTGGCCCACATGCAGTAGGGGCCCATCAAAGCCTTATCACCCTCCGGACCATGACCAAAAACCTTATCAATGTCCTCAACATCCTTTCCAACATTTTTATAGAAGATTTCCATCGGAACTCCTTCTCCCCTAAAGATAATGGTGTTACGATACTTCCAAAAGTGCCAGAGAAGAGATACGAACAAACTGACCCTATATTCCCCTCCATTAGATTTCCTAAGGTATCCAATCCAATCAATAATCCAATCCGAGATTGTGACATGAGAACTGGCTGAAACTTGAATTCCCAAGAGAGAGCCCAACCAAATTCTTGAAGCAAACTCGCAATCCCGGAAAAGGTGGGCAGTTGTCTCCTCATGATGACATGTATTAACACAAAGCTGGCAGAAAGAGGACACTCCCAAGCCTCTTTTCTTAAACTCTGCACCAACAGGTAAGGTATTGGTAATAAATTAAATCTCCATAGGAAGATCTTCCATTGATTCGGAATAGGTAGGGACCACAGGATCTTTCGGCAAAAAAGCTTTTTCTTAGGGGTAATCCTTCGTCGATCCTGTTCCGAGGCCACCTGATCCAAAAACTCCTGGAGAAAGATATCATACCCACTTTTGACAGAGAATTTACCAACCCTTGTACCCGACCAAAAAACTGAATCTTCAGCGCCCGAATGACATAAAGGCATGGCCAAAGTACAATTAGCCCAAAAACTATCAAAGACCGAGCGCACCAGATTTTTATTCCAAGTCAAGGTGTCAAGAATAAGATGCCTAACTTGAAGAAACCGAAGGTGGGTGCCATCGATGCCCAGGATATTCTCATTTGGTTCCGGGATCATACCAATAACCCATCTAGAAGACCATACATTTAAATGTGAATTGATCCCCGGTTTGCAGCCCACCCTTTCCATAATCGCATTTAAACCCTCCAGAATACTCCGGGATCCCCAAGAGAGGTTCTGGCCTGACCCCGGTCTACTCTCAGACCTCACTCGATTCGTACCAAAAATTTTTAATCCGAAGATCCGACCAAAGAGCGAATTTTCACCCGAAACAATTCTCCAAGCATTATTAGCAAGTAACGCTTTGTTGAGGCACCGCAGAATACCCAACCCACCCTCACTTTTCGACTGGCTTAGAACTCTTTTGCGACACCAGCTAACCTTATGGCCCAGACTACTGCCAATCCACCAAAATTGTGACAAGATAGAATTCATTTTCCTTGCCACACCTACCGGTATTTTGAACACCGATAGAAAGTAGTTTGAAAGGTTTGATAAGACCGAAGTAATCAGAGAAAGACGACCAGCTGATGAGAGAAAAATACCTTGCCATGAAGAAATTCTTCGGGTGACATAATCGATGATAGATTGGAAGATCCCTTTCTTTGATTACTGGAACTCCGTTGGGAGCCTAAGATATTTCCCAAAGCCATAAGATCTTCGGATTCCAAAATTCCTGAGAGTACTCTAGATACAGGCCAAAGTAGAGTTCGGACTAAAGATAACCCCATATTTCTCAAAATTAAGCTTTTGTCCCGAGGCCTTACAGTACAGATCCAGAATGTTTTTGAAACGCTCTGACGCTCCTTCTTTGTTTTTAAAGAAGAAAACCGAGTCATCCGCAAAAAGCAGATTAAGAGAATAACTGAATAATGATCTCAATCAAAAGGTTAAACTTTAAACCAACGGGCCAACCTCAAACTGGGTTTCATACTTGGTAAGAACATTGTCGATTAAAAAAGGCTTAGTTTAGTCTTCAAGCTCATCTTCCGCGGTTTTACGTCTGTAACGACATTAAGTAATTAACGTAGTATTAAAACTCTGTAACTCTCTTAATTATAAACCGCTTAGAGATTAGGGTGGTCAAAATCGTATGTGAAATAGTAAAATCCGTATGTGAAAAAGCACGTCCCTAAATAAAAAGAGAGACGAAAATATTGAATTTTCTTTCAATTAGCTCGTTCACTCAAATGCCTGTTGGGCTTGGTTTACACATGATGGGTTTCCATTACCGTGTTTTTGAGGGATTTTGAGCTTGCCAGGATTCGAACTCGTTAGTTTCGATTACACTGGCTTTGATACCATGATAGATGAACCATCTCAACCAAAACCTTACGACGATGGTTGAGGCCTAACTATTATTAATATTCTTATTACTACCACCTTCCGCTTAGTTCCCAACCGATGGTTTAATTAAGAAAATAATTATCTCAATCAAAAGGTTAAACTTTAAACCGACGGGCAAGCCTCAAACAATACTTGATAAGAACATTGTCGATTCAAGAAGGCTTAATTTAGTCTTCAAGCTCATCTTTGCAGTTTTATGTCTGTAACGACAATAAGTAATTAACGCAGTGTTAAACTCCGTAACTCTCTTAGTTATAAACCGCTTACAGATTAGGGTATAAATAAAAAGAGAGACGAAAATATTGAATTTTTCTTTTCATACCCATCATATTTTTCCAATGCAATGATACTAGTTCTTGTACTAGATAATTTTACAAATAATACATTGATTTATGAATGTTCAGTCCCTTCCAGCACCTATAGATGTGAAGGTGAACGTAGGACGAGTCGGATAGGACAGCTCTAACTCTGGAGATGAATTCTTGATGTTTTTATTCTGCGAGTTTTCTTTAATTTTGACATCCTTCAAGTCTGAAAGTATTCCTGGTTCTGTAATGTTCATATCAGTCACTTCTTCTTCTCCTTGTAGCATTCCGACTACACTAGACATCACTGGCCGTCGATTTGGGCTTTGTTGGGTGCATAGAAGTGCAATCTTCAAAAATCGGTTTGCCTCTTCTACGTCTATATCCCCTCTAAACGCTTCATCGACCAATTCCATGAGTGCCCCTTGCTTTAGCATTACCCATGCCTGGATAAGGTTTAGACCAATCACAAAAACTTATTTGAGACGGTTTCCAATGAAAACTACGAAACTACGACCAACCCAAGTCATTTTGTGATTCAAGATTTGTGGTCGTGTAGTCGTAGTAGCGTAGACTGTAGATAAAAAAAAAGGGCAGCCCGGTGCACGATGGCATCCCCGCTAGGCGAGGGTCCGGGGAAGGGCCCCACCACAAGTGTGTAATGGGGGCAAGCCTTCCTTGCCATTTTGGCAAGAGGCCGCTCCCAGGGCTTGAACCCGTGACCTCACGGTCACAAAGCAACACCTTAACCGGTGCGTAGACTGTAGATATTAGACAAAAAATGTCATAGAGCAGGAAAGTGACATGCTAAAAATGCAATTACGCTTTGTAAAAGATATTCCTCTCCAGCAGGTAGTCGCCGATTCTTGTTACATCTTCCACATACTACTTCCAAAAGAAGAACGCCGAAACTATAAATATCAGCTTTCCTCGTCAACTGGCCTCGCAATGCATACTCGGGTGCCAAATAGCCTCTGCAATCAACACTCATTTATCTACCAAGTTTTGTCGAAATCTGATACTTATGTTTCACATTCAGCGATTCACAAACTCAAAAAACCGAAATTTATTAACTTACAGCGTGCCTGCAACTTTGGTACTGACATGAGTCATATTAGCAGGAATAAGTTTCGCCAGTCCAAAATCCGAAAGCTTGGCAGTAAGATCTTTGTCTAGCAGGATATTGCTTGCTTTGATATCTCTATGTATGATATGAGGTTGGACGTCTTCATGAAGGAAGGCGAGGCCCTTAGCAATACCAATACATATGTCTCTTCTTATAATCCAGCTGAAGTTGATTGTGTTACGGCTCTGACCTACAATGAACCAGTTAGTATCGTGTGAGACAGTTTCATCTTTTTATTATGTACCAACCGTATTCAACAAACTTTCCAATAATAAATATATTTTTTAGAAAAAGAATGACATTAATTAAGATTGGTTTTTTGCTTGTGAAAAGAATTCAGGTCGATTTTGCATTATGGGTTTAAATCTGGGAAAAAATAGATATCGATCGAATTTGGATCGGGTTAAAGGTGGATATGAGTCGGTTTCAGGTCGGTGATGGATCTTAAGTGGATCAGATGGATCGCGTCGGTTATGGTTATGAAATGGATCGGCGTGGATTTGGTTCGGGTATTTTTTGGGTGGATTTGGATTCGGGTTCTAACTGATGGATATGGATATGGGTTTTCAAACCATGGATTTGGATCGGTAAATTTTCCTCGGATCGGTTCGGTTTCGGTTCGCAACTGAACAAATTGCCATCCCTAATGATAATCTTATCACGAGACCACTATCGTAATTAAAGCTAGTAGTGGAATCGAAGCTCTCAGATTTACGACATGAGCTTACCAAGTAGGGTTTTTGCGAGGCTATTGTTCTCTAGATACCTTGAGAGCAAAATTCTGTTGTCTCCTTCCACACAACAACCTAACATCTCAACCAAATTTTCATGCTTTATATCTGCAAGGACAGTCAATTCTGTCAAAAATTCCCGCAAGCCCTGTCTTGATTCTGGTGATAGTACCTTAATAGCAACTAGGGTTCCATCTCCGAGCTTTCCCTGGTCAAAGAAATTGTGTATCTTCAGAACATGACATAATAGCTGCCATGAGGCCGATTTCGACTTTCATGACTGCATGGATAGGCCAGTTTCCCTAATCAAGACGCAACAGTCGTACCCCCCAGTTGAGCACATTGACAGCTTGTCTCGGGGAAACGATCACCGACTACTACCTCACGATATAAGAAGAGCACATATATCAGTCAGTCATTTTGTTCTATTCCATTACATTTGAAGGGAGACTTAGGCTCCAATGGAAATGGAAAAGATTGCATCATTTGCATGTTCTGCTATGACATTATTTTATCAACAAGCTGTCGCAACCCGATACTGAGGGTTTTTATATTTTATGCTTTCCGCTTCATCGTTTCTGATAAACAGGATAAAAAAAATGCAAAGAAAAATGTTTTAAACATAACTCAGAGTCTCAAATATATCTGAATCACTCGAATCATGATGGACTATTGATATGTTGCCTGTTTTCTGACACTAGTCATTCAAATCATGGAACAATTTAGCTCCATGCTACATGAAATTATCAATACAATTTCCATAACAAGTCATCAGGAAACTATCACTTTATGTTTTCAACACTAAGGGCGGGTTTACACTCAACCCCCTTACCCCGCATTAGGCAGAAGTCTTATAGGCACGGGCGCACAAAATTATTCCGACTCTCCGACATGGTGTCATGTCTGACACGTGTCAGAGTGTCGGGCACGGCTATTTTGGGTGAATTTTCAATTTTGTGGTCTAAATTGAAGTGTCGAAATGTCGTGTCATGTCAGACACGCGACACGGCAGTTAAGTGAAGTGTCGGAGTAACATAGCTTATAGATACAGTAACTTATTGTATTGCAGAGTTTTACCTTGTATACAGATCCGAAACCTCCCTGGCCAATCTTATTATGCTTGTTGAAATTATCTGTTGCACTCTGTAATTCCTTGTAGGTGTAGAACTGTACGTTCTCCGCATCTAGAGAAAGAGGAAGCAAGTAATCAGATATTGAAGCATGCATGCTGCCTTGAAAAGTATGCGAACGCTTGTGGAAGAGCAAGCATTACATACATGAAAGCCAATCTGATGGACCCACTTCAGCATCCTTTCCTTCCCGTTGGTAAGTCATAATAAATCAGAGAAAAGCGATATAAGCTCAACACATCAAACAGAAAAGTAGAAACTTAGTGAAGTAATGCACGTATACAGCTTTCAGACTGTAAAGAGACAAAATGCGGCAATTAGCGGACTTGTGCAAATGTGCCATTTCAAGGTTCTATCGTTGAGACGTTGACTAACGCAGATACGGAATTTTAAAAAGGATTTCTCGCAATTAAATCTCTTACAGATTAATTAAGGCTTTTCCGTTGATGTACTGAATAAAATGACGTGCATAACAAAATAAAATGACGTGCATTATAGCTTTGAGGCTTGGATGGGAGCGTAATTTCATCAAGCCAAGGATAACACGACCACGTTCTTTAAGTAAAAATCTCACTGAACTGAAAACAGACTAGCGATAACCAGCAGCGTAGCAGTCACTACAAGTTCAATCTATAGGGCATATTAATTCCATAATTTCACACAGAAATGTTCGATGATACCTCCATCAAAGTCGGATGTTGGTTCGAACGCAGAATTGGCTCTTCTACCACAAAAGTAAGGAAAGCAAGTCATAATGTGCAGCACGTCGATGCAGCTTGATTAACCAATCCGTCGCCTACATAACAATTAATGGCAGTAAATCAGTAATCAAACAAGCATGTAAATAGTACTTCCCTGGATGATCTGCATAAGGAGATACTCCCTTCGTCCCGTTTAATTGTCGTCATTTGGTTTTAGCACAAAGATCAAGACAAGAGGAGGGGGTCAATACTAAATGACAATCGGATTAAATTGAGTGTGAATGATCAAATTGTTCATCAAGTTCATTCTTAATTCTTAAAATAGAAAGGATAACAATTCTTAAAATAGAAATGACAACAATTAACTATGACACCAAAATGCAATAGGACAACAAATGGCCGGGATGGAGGGAGTATATTACTAGCACACAATCACACATTACTTGAGTAAATAACACCTATGGAGCAGTATCAGCACAAAATACAGTAAGATTACTCCCTCCATCCCGATCATTTGTTTACCTTTCCCGATCATTTGTTTACCTTTCTTTTCTATTCTGTAGGAGGGTACTTTAATCAAAATAAATAAATGATCGAGACGGAGGGAGTTAAGTAAACCCCAGAAAATGATTGACAGCCAACACAACAAATACATAATGTATGACAAAATTAAGCTCAAGATTATAACTTTTTAACATCATTAAACCAAAATTGGCAAGTAATGAACTGGGTATCATCCAATTTTCAGAACCATAGAATTTGGCTAGCTCATTTGTTTACCTTCGATTAAAATACCCGCAAACGAATTCTTGGGGTTGTTTTTCTTTTTTACCTTTGACTTAAGTACCTGTAAACAAATGATTGAGACTGTAAACAAATGATTGAGACAGAAAGCGTAAAAATTAAATGGGACGAATACAAACTCAAATTCCACCAAAAATAAGCAATCTTTAATCAATAAAACCAATACACATACCTTAAGGAAAGAGGGGAGAACAGCAACAATGAAAAGTTTTAGGGATTTGGAGAATTTTGATGATGTTATGAATGATTAAAATATTCAAAGTGTAACTACAACTTGTAGTTGAATAATTCAACAATTGTAATTAAAATTTCTGACAAAATCAGAGAATTTAACACAGATTGAAAGAGACAACTGATTTTGCATTGAATTACATAATTCAACAAATGAAAAGTTAGTGTAAATGGGTGGACTTTATTTTCATAATCCCATATATTTTACTTTTCTGGGTTGATTTATAAGTTGATTTTGATTTTGTTTTTATTACAGTTTAGGATATCAAGTTGGTCAATGATAATGGTGAATGGTCTTAGTCATCCTCTTCATTGTTCTTTGTATCCTGGCTGTCAACTAGTCTCCGATAAGCCGAGACGGTTTTAACTCGAGACGGGAAAAAGTGTAACTTAGTAACAATAAAGAGTTTTTTGTCAGATAACACCTAACATTTACACTGTCTGTAGAAATAGTACCTAAAATTTTTTTTTTTTGCCCAAAAACACCTAACATTTTATGTTTTTTGTCAAATAACACCAAAATCAATTTTCCGTCAAAAAATGTCAACATTCCGTCTTGAATAACGGTTGACTTCGTTTGACCTTATTTCTTCCTTCTTCCTTTGCCATTGATGCATCGCAACACTTACTTCTCTATCCCTCACAAAACTCCCTCCATCAATCTCCAACAAATTAATAAATTATTTGCATTTTTAGTTATAAATAATAAATCTCTAACAAATTAATAAAGTAATTGACATCTGAAGTACTTCTTTTCATTTTGGATTACAAAAAATCAAATTAATAAAGTACTTGCATTGATTCTTTCAAAGCATAATACTTTAAGAATTTGTGATTAATTAAATTTGAATAACCCTAATTTTTTAATTAATTTGCCTCTATCTATTGTTGTTTTACTGTGATTTAATTAATTTGAATAACCCTACTATTTATTGTCACAGAATCTGTATTGTTGCATTATGATTGTTAATTTCTTATAGGATGGGTATTTTCGACAACAAGAAAAATTATGCTCACAACTTTGGGGATAATTTAAGAATCTATCATGATGGGTATTTTGTGACCAAAAACGTATAAACAAAAATGGATATGCAAATAATTTATTAATTTGTTGGAAATTGATGAAGGGAGTTTTGTGAGAGATAGAGAGGTGAGTGTTGAGAAACATCAATGGAAAAGGAAGAAAGAAGAAATAAGGTCAAACGAAGTCTACCGTTAGTCAAGACGGAATGTTGACATTTTTTGACGGAAAATTGATTTTGGTGTTATTTGACAAAAAACATAAAATGTTAGGTATTTTTGGCCAAAAAAAATAACTTTAGGTACTATTTATACAGACAGTGTAAATGTTAGGTGTTATCTAACAAAAAACTCAACAATAAATTGACCGCTTTTTATTAGGAAATGTTGACGTTTTATCCGTCTTAATTTCAGGCGGGTGCCTTACATTTGTGTACATTTGTTGTTAATGTCCAACGGTATGTAACCAAAAGTCGAGTTTAGTAGGGACTGAGGGCGTCACTAAACGAACTACGAGAAAAATCACTAATGCGGTGATAAAAAGCGGTGTTATGTATATTAGAGGAAAAAAAACGGTTTTCTGTCGATAATGTAACATACAGCAAGTCTCTCTTGCGACGGGTACAACCGTACAAGTCACGACTGCGACATGCTCTGATAAGCTTTTATTCATACACCACACACGGTAAACCATTGAAGCGTGAGATCGATGACAGTTTATTCATGCACAGAATGACACTATAAAGCTCATCTTACAACTCGTGTCTCATCCAAACTCGAGATTAATGTGCAAATACGACAAGGCTTGAGCGAGATATTCCTATAGTCGGGCTGGCAGAGCGAACCTTGCAAAGGTCTTCCCGAAATTTTACCATACAGAAAGGGCACTATGGGTGAACAAACAACATGGCCTTTGCAAGCTCGATTGCTTTTTCACGACCAAAAAACTTTTCGACTATAGCAAGTGCAAACTCCATGGTGGTGCCTGGTCCTCTACTGGTGATGAGATTTCCATCCACCACAACTCTATTCTCTATTTCGCTCGGGTCTGACAGCTTACTGCACATTGCAGGATAAGCGGTGGCCTTCTTGTCCTGAAAACCCAGAAATCAGACTGCTTTTATCACATACGGAATAATCGAGAAAACTCAATTCTCTTTTCAGTAAAGGAAATTTTGTATAACTAAAAGGTAAAACACCAGATAGCAGATGCTGCTGCAATAAAAGATTCTGCAAGCAGCACCAGTATAATGAGTAATGAGTAAAGACTATTTAGGTAATGTTACTGACACTTGGCTGCCAGCTTGAAAGTCTCGGCCACAGTAACTTTACGAATATGTTCCGAGTGAGAAATGAAATGTTGGTGTTGGGTCTATGCCTTGAATTGTTAGTCGCCGCTTCGAACGACTATGCGGGGTCTCTGTCTAGGCCTAAACCCTAAACCCTAAACCCTAAACCCTAACCCTAAACCTAAACGGTATCTGAATTTTGTATTGGGCTAGGGTTTCTGTCTGGGCCTTATTAGGTTAAATCTGTATTGTATTAAGTTAAGAGTACTATATAAACTCTTAACCTCTATCCTAGCAGTTATCATATTCTATATCGTTCTGAATCTGTAATCATATTAATAAACCTCTCTCCCTTCTGCCCTGTGGACGTAACTAACACACCGTTAGTGAACCACGTAAATTAACAGTTGGAATGTCTAGTCATGTTGAGATGTAAGAGTATTGGATTGTACCCACAGAGTCAAATTGAAGTGTCGGAGAAAGATAGGCTACAGGTCAATAATACCTTCAGCAAGCCATGAGGCTCAAAAACTAAGGCGGGGGAAGCACATATGGCTCCATAAGGCCGGTTAGCTTCCCTTTGTTTCTTCAGCATCTCAACTAATGTCTCTGAAGCAGCAAACGCCTCGGCCCCACCTAGTCCACCCTGGCAACATGAATACCGGTTTTTGAGCTAACTTATCTCCAAATGAGGAAATAATAGAACTTCTGTTACAAGAGAAAAACCGGCTGTATTAATGTGCATTACTTACCGGTAAGACAATGAGGTCATAAGAAGATTTTGCAGCCTCATCAAGATGCACATCTGCTACTAGTTTCACTTTCCGAGAAGCCAATACCTCGAGTTTCTCTCCAACAGAAGCTACGACTACTTTTGCTTTCGCTCGGCGTAGTACATCGATTATGATGATTGCTTCCATCTCCTCAGACCCATCTGCTATAGGCACCAGAACCTACCAATAACAGGAACACATCATCGTCTAATTTTTAATATCAGAGATTTAAAAGATCAAAAAACCAGGAAAAAGAGATCAAGAAAGACATTTAGCAGAACGGCAAAGATCAGTCACTACAAACATCATTACCCCGGTGTTAAGGGATGCTGAAAAATGGTGGGGTAAGGAGAGCGTCATATGTACGTAGCTTAACCCTTGTGATAAGGCCACAAAGAGGACTCATAATGAAAATTGCGTCGAGAATTGCATCAAATGACTACTACTTCACTGAGTTCACTCCTAAAATATCCAGCCATTACGCTTGATTCCATCATCATTCAAACAAAAGAGGAGTGATTCTTTGGTTCTATTGTAAACAGAATCGAGAGATTCAACATCACTGTCAAATAAAAACTCATGCAAAAAAAAGGTACAAGGTTCAATTGCTTCACATTGCGCTACTTAGGAATTGACATACAATGACATAATAAATTTGCCATGAATTTGTATCACCATTCACCAGTAGGAAATTTATATTACTAGAAAAGTAGTACACAAGTCAAGACATGCATCCTCCTTATGCGCCAACGTGCAAGTCACGGTACTAAACAAGAGCGAGTTCTAAAGACAGGAGTGGTTGAAAGTTAAAAGACAAGGTAATCTCACCTCAGGGTAACCATTGAATGTCCACTGCATGGAATTCAGCTCCCTAATCAAATATTCATCTCCGTGATTGGGCCGCATGACCTAAATCGATACAATATGAGACCCAGAAACAAGAAAAAGTAGCCAGCGGAAAAAAATTCAGCAACACAAAGATTGACACAAGTCACAAATGAAGGAATAAGACAATAGAATTAGAAGTGGTTTTGAGAGAAAGCGCAGATCTTAAGACTGCGCTAAAGCATTATTAAAATAGACTGGTAGATTAATGAAAACGGGGCCGATTTTCTAACCAGATAATTGCAGGTATATTACCCTTTCCAACCTATACTTTCAATAAAAAATAAAAAAACGGTAATTGATTCCACCCGGTCAGATATATGCCTTCTCGGTTTCTCCTACTTACGATTAACACGGCACTTCATTAATTGAACTAACGCCATTACATCAATCACATGTTACTTCAATACTTCACTTTGACAGCGGGTCATGTGTTCAGTTGTTCATGGCGCTCCTTCCGGAATGACACTTTCACACTTCAACTTTAGGTCAAAAGTATGAAAAGAAGTTGTGTCTGACATTCCAACATTTTACAGTTTTTGTTATTTCCGTCTATTTTTGGTATTGTACGACCCACGACCAACAAGACACTCCACTACTCCAGGATATGAGCACGAACTTCATACCCGCCCCTTGCTACTCGACAGACGACACTCCTCATAGAGCAAAAACAAGATGGATGGATAAAACTATAAAAGTAAAGTAGATGTGATTTAGTATGATATTAAGCCTGGTTTTTCGAACATCGGTATGTTATAAAGTTATAAAATTTGTCTGCCCTCCACCCATATGTTTACTCTAGGACAAAGTCCTTGTGTCTAGAATTTACGTCATGTCAAGTCCAACACTTGAATATATGCCCGTGTTGTAAACCTATAGCCAAGTCCAAGCAAAATAGTAGTAGCTTATAGCTGATTCTAATTAACGACGACATAATCTAAATGCAAATTATGCAAATTTGAAAACTAAATTTAAGCTAAATTGAGCAACTGTACCCAAAACTATAAGATAAGTCTAACGAGTTTTAATACAGCATACACATGGGCAATCAGCAATGCCATATTTTCCTATCAACAACAAATCAGAGCCTTAGTCCCAAAATGTTTTGGGGTCGGCTGACATGAATCATCCAACAAGAGAAAAAAGAAAGAAAAGAAAAAAACGGAAGTGGAGTAAAACAAAAAAAGGCAAAGGGGTTTTATAGAGTTTAAATCGAACTTATCACATGTATAAAAACCCGAAAAAAATAAAAAAAATAAATCAAGAATAAAGTTTAAAGTGATTTTGAGAAACCCGAAAAATAAAAAAATAAATCAAGCATATTTTCCTATATGCTTGGGATTTCAAGTGCGGTCATACCAGTGGTGCTTCAACTTCATCAGCCTTCTTCTTTCCATACAATTGTTCAACTAATGCCACAGCGTATTCTATAGATGTACCTGGTCCACGACTTGTCACAACATTACCATCCTGATGAACCCTGGATTCAACTGCAGTTGCTGAAGTAGACAATTGATCCATAAATAAGGGATGACAAGTAGCCTGTCAGACGGAAAACTTATGATCAAACATATTATCATAATTGATTTAAACAACAATAACATATATACATACGTACTATAATAGCTAATAAAGTATTGCATTTTAAGGGACTCTTGCCTTCAATCCTTTCAGCAATCCCCACGAACCCAAAACAACTGCTGGCGAAGCACAAATTGCAGCATGAAGGCGGCCATCACCAGCGTGCTCCTGTACTATGTTTTTCAAGGTATGACAATCTTTTAGAGCAACAGCACCTGGAATCCCACCCTAGTGACAGTATAAAAAAAATGAGATATAAACTTCTCGCTAACAAAAAAATGTAAGATGACGGTTGCTGGAGATGTCATGTAGGGGCATATACAGATATACAAAGGAAATGACAATGAGGGTTGATCTACTGTCACAAAAGACATGCAATTCAATACGCACTCCGTCTCAAAATATCTTCAACTTTTCCGTATTTTTCACCATTTCGGACTTAATGTCTCACCCATAGTCCCCTTTTTTGCTACTGTTACATAAATACCCCCACTTGTCCCACTATATCATTATTACTTGGAATTTTGAAACAAGTATTTTTATTTTGCATGTCAGTCATGTCTTTAATCGTACAACTTTTGTATTTTGTACATTTCTGAGGAGGGAGTACAGCAGAATAAATATACTGAATCTCAAACATGCGTGATAAGACAGCAGTTAAGCTTAAGTATTTGAACTACAGATTACAACAACAATTAAGATACTAAATAAAAGGTGCTAACAGGCTGTCAACAAACGTAACATATACAATTTACATTGTCGTAAAACTCCAACACAAGCGGACAGCATAAGCCATTAGCTGCAAGCTGCAACACATATGTTGAGGGAATGAAAAGAACACAAGTTACCGTGAGAGAAATGAGGTCGTATTTGGTCTTAGTACAGTCATCTATCAATGAGTCAGCAACGATCTTCACACCATGAGATGCATCAACACAACGCTCCTTCTCAACAGATGCTACTGTCACTTCGGCTCCAGCTCTCCTCAAAACATCAATGGTAATTACGGCTTCCAAAGGCTCTATGCCATTTGCAACCGGAACTAACACCTAGAAGCAAACAACAATAACCTAAAATAAACTACAATAGCACTAATATAATAAGCAAGCTTCAGCGATATGTAGAACACAACAAAGAGGAAGCGAGGGGGGATCATATTGTCCAACCCACGAATCAAATTCATCAATTCTTCGCCAAGAGGACAGATTTAGCGGAAAAGGGAGGGAAACAATTTATCTTGCCTGATCAGTAAATTGGGTGGACAGGCCTTTCAAGCCAAACTAAAATCCCTCGAACATAGGCATCCCTTTCCTCCCCTCCTACGCCTGTATTCAAACAAGGGTAACTATACCATAACGATTTATAAAATCTTATACAAACAACAACAAAGCCTTAGTCTCGGAAATGATTTGGGGTCGACTAATATGAATCATCACTATTCCAATAATGCACTGCCTGTCATGAACCCGGATAAAGGAGGGGGATTGTCGTAGGTTTGTGGCAGCCAACGTAAAAATTCCCGTCACACTTTATAGACATGAATCAAAGTTTGATCGAAGACCACACCATAACATATAATCGAGCGAAGCATAAAAGCCATAAAGATCATTTCTGTACTAAAAAAAACTCCTAAATATAAATGATCTGTCTTGTTTGTGACAGTGACAAGCTTGTGACCTCTCACGACCCCTGCCACTTCCCCTCCCCACTTCCCCTCCCACTTGCAAGTTTGTCTCGCGTCACAAGCCTGTGACAGATTTAGCCCGTTACAAGTGAGAATTTGTGAACGAAAAAATAAATGAAGAAGCTTCGTACATCCTACTTATACAGCAGGTAATCAATAGGTCAAAGGAACAAATACAGAGACGTTTCAACAACATCAACTAAGATAATCCAACAGAATCACAACTAAAATCCCACAATATTCAATACAACAACGTGGTTCGGGTCCGCTAACATGAATCATCATCCGAATCCGCATAGACTTAAATCCACAAATACGATCAAGGGTGAATAAACAAAGTAAAACAGAAGAGCATCCCACAATATTCAATCATAAGTGAAAATAAAAACAACCCACATCATATAATCTCGAAAACATCATAAAAATTATACCTTTTTAGCAATGGAACCCATAGATGATGAGGATGAAGAGGATGAAACAGGTGAAGTAGAGAACTTGGTAGTGGTTTTAGAGAGAGGGGAGTGCAAATGGGTTGAAAATGTGGGTTTTCGGGTCAAATATGTAGGAAATGGTGTGAATTGAATAAGGTGACGCGTGGGTTGGGTTGATAGAGAGGTAGTAAGTGTAGTAGTAATGGAGTGTCGAGCCATGGATGGCTTCATCAATACTTAGCCTTTGTCTTAGTGGCACACACCCAATGGGAGGAAGATTAGGGTGTTAATGGATCGGGTTTTGATAGACCTTGCAAACGAATTAATCAGGTTGGGTTTGGACGGGTTTACTTTTGGTTTCGAAGAGTCGGATTAGGTAAGGTCGGACTTGATAATTTTGGATTTGAGTCATTTTTAAATTAATTATTATTAAGTTATTTATGAAATAGTTATGTCGGGATAATTTCGCTGTATAAATTCAATTATGTGATTATTAAAAATTTCAAAGAGAATTTTGAGACAATGATATTTTTTTGAAAACAATGCTTTATCTTATCATAGTTAACTTTAACTCAATCTTAAGCTCTCGTATATCTATTGCGTTATCTACATTTATTATGGGTATACGATATACCGTATACATCATAATTATATTATGGAATTAGTTAGAGGGTGGTGTTTAACAAACAACTTAATAGTATTGGTAAAAGCATGTTGCAAAATCACAATCGTATTTGACATATTTAAGTGACGAAATTTGTGAAAAACATTTGATACTCAACATAATTAAATTCACATATTAAGTTGAAAACAAGGTTTTTAAAAAACAGGTTTTAATGTTTTTGTAAATGGATGGCTTTTTAAAATGTGGAGTGGCTCGGAGAGTTAGAGAACTGGGATTTTATAGGGTAGGGTCGATTAGAGTGGGACTAGGGTTATATAAGGTAGGGTCGATTAGAGTGAGTATTCACGATGGTTGCAGACAGGAGATTAAGGATGATTGAGTTGGACATTGTTAGGTATGAGCCGAGGGTAGGGATGTCAATGGGGCGGGTCTTGGCGGGTCTCGCCCCGCACCCGCCCCACGTGGGGCGGGTGTGGGTAATGATTTGGTGGGTCGTGGGCGCGGGGATGGTTTTCAAACGCATCATTCGTCGCGGGGCGGGTGCGGGTATCACATGAGACCCGCCCCATACCCACCCCGCCCCACACCCACCCCGCTCGCCCCGCCCCACATGTCCCCGCCCCGTTTATACCCACCTAATAAATAATAATATCTAATAGTAATATATATAGATAAAAAAATATAAATTAAAAGATTAAAAAAAAATTTAATAAATAAGTAACCCCTACCTAGTAGTCCAATCAGGCCCAAACAAGTAAGTAACTTCTACCAGTAGTCCAAGAAGGCAATAATCACTAGTTCACTACCCAGTATTCCGTATTTGGGCTGCTGATAAGGGTAAAGTCGTCACCCTAAATCAAAGTAATCCTTAGGATACTACTAACTAATAGTTAGCGGTAAGAAAGGTATCGAATCCACAGGGAGGCGGTAATGAATTGTTTGCTAAAGTAAATAAGTCTTAAAGTAACAAGTGGGTTGTTTTGGTTGTTTTTGTTTTCTAATGAACTAATTGCGAAATAAGTAAATAAAGATGTAAACAAGTATTAGGAAAGATCTAGGGATCAAGTTCACATAGGCAATTATCCAGGGGAATGGGATTTAACTAATTTAATTGGGCAAAATTATTATTTAAGATCATATGTCCGGTCGGTATTCATATAATCTTTAGATCTAAACCTAACATGCGGTCGCTATAATTAGGTCAGTCTATTCAATTGTTGTGGCCTATCTTAGTCTTAGTCTACGGTCGGATCTAAGACTAATTTGCGAGACTAATTAACTAATCCTGGCCAGTAATTAATTAATCAGGTTTAAAACAACAATAAAACAATAATAATAAGCAGTTTAACAATTAAACATCATTAAAGTTTGATTCCCCCTTCTAATTACCTAGATCCCTTTTCACCCTAGACAAATAAATTAGCTACGCATGGCTTGGGATCTAACTACAACGATATTGATTGAAAACATAATTAATAAAGCAATAAACTAAGAACAAGAATAATTGAAGAACAATAAAGTAGAGATTATGTTTAAATACCGTAAATAGGAGAACAAGATCCGAACGCAATTGCTAAATAATAATCTAGAGAGCTACTAGTAATAATTAGGGTTTTTAGAGTAATAAAAGTGTATCTAACAAGAGGCTACGAAGTCTCTACTTATAACAAACTACTAAACAATATATGGAAATACTTGCTAAAAACTACTAAACGATTTATGGAAACACTTGCTAAAAACTTATGAAAATCCGGACAGAAAAAGCACTCGACCGAGTGTCCAGTGCACTCGATCGAGTGTTGGTGGCACTCGATCGAGTGCTCCACTTTGCCAGCACAATTCTTCGTTTCTTTACTTCTTTTTGGCAATCTCCCTTGATTCTTGCTTATCTTCCTATATATCTTTGCCTTGCCGACTCCGCGATACTCGTATGATCCTCTATAAATCACCGGAATGCATCCATCTACATTAGAAACAACAAAATGCGGGAGTATCGACATTTATGACAAAAACGGCGTATACGACATGGATTAGTGCACAAAACCGTAACAAAAGTATATAAGGGAAGGCATAAAGATGTATATAATTATGACTCATCAGCTGCTGTTTGTGCATGTGTTTCGTGGTATATTTGTATGTAAAACCGTTTCATGGCTCAACGGACTCTTGTTAATTGAATGTTAAGGCATTTTGCGAAAACTTAATTGTATAAGTAGTACGACTAGTATATTTTAGATTCACGATTTACATTTCTTGAGGAGTTAGGCGGGTCAACGGATCCCCGCGGGCGGGAACGGTTTTGAAAGGTTCAACCCGCCGCGGGTTGACCCCCTGATGAGCTCCATTTTGGTCATCATTTCCTTTGCATTTTCTTTGTTTTCGGTCACGATTCGGCCTCAATTTGCGTGTCTTGAGGTGTTTTTACGTCCGTTGCCTCGTATATTCCTATTCTGTCCAATTTTTGTAGGCATTACGGCGGGAGCGAAGAAACGAGACAAATTGACCCGAATTTGGAGTGATTTATGAAGAATTGTGAAGGATTTGTGACTGTTGCCTCCCAGGCCCTCCCAGTCGGTCCCCAACCGGCGGCCGGTCGGCCGGCTGGGGGCTTTGACTTAGCAATTTTGGCGAAAAAGAAGAGAAGTTTTCAGAACCAAAAGAAGGGGCCCCCAGCCGGTGGCCAACCGGCAGCCGGTCAGCCGGCTGGGATGACTGTTCCATACTTAGCCAAAATTTGAAGAACGAAGAAGTTGCATGTTGGGCAGATTCCTGAGAAAGGGCTCCCAGCCGGTGGACCACCGGCAGCCGGTCCACCGGCTGAGGGTACCTGTAGCCAAGAAAAAAGAAGGAAAAAGTCAGAACTGAAAGATAGGCTTCCCAGCCGGTGCCAGACCGGCAGCCGGCCGGTCGGCTGGGAATGCATGCTCATTGAAGATAATCGAAGAAAAGCTCAGAACTCAGATTTTGGGCTCTCAGCCGGTCCACCACCGGCGGCCGGTCGACCGGCTGGGAAGCATTTTTCAGAAATTCGCGCACTATATAAACCCGCACTTAGTCTTTCATTTGTACACTTCTTATTACGTTATTTTGCACACTTTTCTAGGGTTTTTACTGTTTTGAATACTTAGACTTAGACTCAAAAAAAAAACTCTCTTAATATTTTAATCTTCCTTAGATCTTTATTTAATCTTTCAATATTAGTTAATCCTCTCTTAGTAATTCTCTTAGCTTTGTTCTTGGGCAATTTTAGAAGATTCTTATTGGGTTGTAATTTGAGGGTTTGAGAAAATCCTCCAAGTTGTAATCCAAGTTCCTTGCTTTTTCCTTATTATTGGTATAATCTTCCTAATCTCTACTTTGTCTTTGCATTTTGTTTTAGTTTTGCTTGTTCAATTATTTACTCTCATTAATTTCCACCATGTTTAGCATTAATACTTTATTTGTTCAAGTTTATTCCTTAGCCATGTGTGAGTAGTCTTATTCTAGGGTTAGGGGGTTTGCTTGGGTAGTTAGTAGCCATGAAAAATGCCTAGAGTTAGTCTTGTTTGCTTCTTTGGTTAAGTTTTCGCATCTTGCATGTTGTGTGTTTGATGAAATGCCTCAACGACGGTTGGGTGTTAGTCTTCACTTTGTTTGCTTTAGACGAAAGTCATCTTGGGGTTTCATGAGCATGCTTGTGTGTTAGGTTAGCTTGGTTTGTAGCGAAAGCTAGGACTAGACTCGACCTAAGGGTTTGTCAACTCGAGAGAAGAGACAACCCTAGACCTACCATAGAAGTGATACAAGACCGTTATCTTACGTTTGGCTACCGACTTACCTAGGTGACCCCCGACACCCTAGTCCTCTTTATCATCAACTTCATCTAGATTTACTTGCTTTAGTAGTTAATTAGTTTTTCCAAACCAAAACCTTTTACTCCGACTCATACTTAAATTAAAGCATAAATATACAACTTCCCCACCGTCTTTTGGGTTCGACCCTAAATTATACTACTTAATTTGGGAGTTTATAAATTGTTTTTGGTGCCGGAATCGACGACAAAATCCGGCCATCACCCCCCTCCGCACCCGCCCTGCCCCATTGACATCCCTAGCCGAGGGGTATGTGCAAGGTGTTAGTGGGTTACAAGGTTGTTTAAGGTGAAACTAGTTTTATCACCCGTGAATTTCACAGAATATTTTGTTTTTAGCGTGATGGTTTTAATAATTTGAACCTTTTAAAAATATCAAATCACATAGTAAGATTAGCACATGAATAATTCATATAGATCGTATACTAAAAATACGGGCATTGACAGGTTAACATAAAGATCAAAATCGATAAACTAAATAGACGCAAGTTGGTGCAGAGTGCTCTTTTTTCAAAGGTAAAATGATGAAAAAAATAAACAAATACCAAAATTAAAAAATACAGTTGGAATTTTTTTTTATTACTCATCAATGTTGATATCGTCAATCTTACAATTAGTCTTCAATATGTAGTTTTTTAAGCAATCCAAATATTTAACTTCTCCATATAGTCTTCTTTCTTTAATCAATCGTCCCTATAAAAAAAATAACTCAGTAAATAGTACGAATAAACCAACATAACAATGAAATTTGTTTTATACAATATTATCCTTATTAACTTAAACTTCCTCTTAAATAGAGAAAGAAAGAGGCATATGAATGGAATCGTAGAGATGTAACTATATTAACTTTTGAAGAGGTCAATACCACAAATCTCGATAGATCCTAATTGAGAACAAAACAAATACATACAATGGAAAAAATGTGATGAACACTCCACACCAATGGAACTTACACTAAAAAAAGAAATAAATTAGTTAATAATCTAAAACCTTAATACATTTACGTTGATTTGAATAAAATAATCGGAAATTAGTGACACATTTAATTCTACAAACAATAGGGATGAGAAAAATTCTAAAAACTTAACAAACAAATCAAAACATTATCACACGTAAATCGTTAAAATTAAACCAAATGAAAAATATAAATTCAAATATAAATCAAAGAATTTATAAAAACAATAACATAACAAATTAAAATATTCTTTATTGTACATAACAACAAAAATACTCAACAATAATACTCAATTTACTCGATATAATCAAATAAATAAATAAAACTATAAAATATAATACACATCTTAGAAACTCATAGGCAAATTAGCAATAGATTTTAAATAAATATATTGAATAGAAACTGTAAGGATTTTATAGCCATTCTACAACCATAAACTTTCATATTTTAATTTTATTTTTAATTTATTTTGTGGTATTATTAAATTAGATAATTGATTGCTGAGCAATTTATGAGGTGAATTAAATAGGGAAAAATATTGATGAAAATTATGGGTATTAAGTAGTATAAAAAAATCTAATCAAATTATTAACATATTATATTACAAAATTTAATTAAATAAGAATAAATTTTAATTAATTTGGTGAGTGAAGTATTATGAAGAATTTTAATCAATTTATTATGATGTTTAATTAAAACAATGAATTGAATAGGTGAGAGTGTTAATAAAAATGGTGGGGGTTAAGTAATATGAAGAATTTTAATTTATTAACATGTTTTAGTACCAAAACTAGTTTTATGACCCGTGAAATTCACGTTTTGTTCAATTTCTAATGTGATATTTTAGTAATTTATCATAATAGACTAAGATCAACTCAACTTACGGTTGTCATATTTTAAGGGTTATATAAGTTAATTAGTCTTTTGTCAACAATTTATTAGAAATTAAAGTGATGTATAGTGAATACTAAAATACCGTGCAAAATTAAAGTAACTCAATGCAAACTAAAATAAATTAATAATATAGGTATTCGTATGATGAAATTATAAAAAACTATATTAGCAAACAAAGATCCCAAAGTTAGAGCACCCTCGCAAATTAGATATTAAAATTTCATCAACAATTTTGAAAATAACATAAAACACATGAGTAGAAATGTTATGACAAAACAAACATTTCATACTCCCCCTAAAATTGAAGCTAATATAACAATAAATTGTGGAACTAAGAATTTTAAAGCAACGACTTTATTTCATCGTGTGATGTTTTTAGTAATTATAGTAATTGGATTTATAAAATATCAAACACACATATCACCTCATGAATAATTCATGATAGAACATGTATCGAAATTATGAACATCGACGTGTTAATATAAGACCATAGTCGGAAAAATCAAATAAGTCGGTAGGTGAAGAGTGTTAATTTTTCAAAGGCAAAATAATGGAAGAAAAACAATAATACCAAAATACACGTGGAAAAAAACTAACAAAAAACTATTAATCTTTCATGTTAATGTCTTCAGTTTTGTAGTTATTCCATAATTTACAATTGGTTAAGCAATCTTTGTATTTTACTTTATGATGTAGTATTGTTTCTCAAATAAATCGTTTATCTCTATATAAACAAAAAAACTCAATAATTAGTGTCAAATAACCAACAATAGTGAAATTTGTTTTATGCAATATCATCGTTATAAACTTAATTATCCTCGTAAATAGTGAAAGAAATAGAGAATGAAAATCAAGTCATAGAGATGTAAGTATATTTACCTTTAAAGACACAAACACCACAAATCTTGATTTAACACCTAAATGAGAATAAAACAAATACATACGATGAAATTGAAATGTGACAAACATTTCATAACTCAATGTAAGTTACATAAAAAATAAACAAATTAATTAATAATTTAAAACCTTAATACAATTAACTTGATGTGAATAAAATGATTAGAAAGATAAGTGATACATAAAATTCTACTAACGATAAAAATAACAAAAAATTGGGCTTATAAAATTTGCCTTCCAACAAAAATATATAAATAACTGAGGATGTTTTTTATGACTTTTGAGCATCCTCTTTTTAAATACTATCAAATTTAATATTGATATAAATATCAATTAATGTTCATGACTTTTGAACATTTTTTTTTTATTATGAAATTTAATATAGGCATAAATATGGGCCAATAATGAGAAATGAAATGTATAAGGTTTGTTTAATTATTGTTATTTTATTTTTGTTTTTACAAAATCAACTTTACATGAGAGTGGATTCAGATGTTATATCATGAAATTAAATTATGACTTGTGGATGATAATGATAGTTTGACTTGCTTTTTAATTACATTTATAGATTTAATTTGAAGAAATGAAATATATAAAATTAAAAAATTTAAGGATACTTAGAATGAGTGAGGAAGAGGAAAAACCATAATAAAATAAATTGAATGTGACATTATTATTGTAATTATTATTGTAATTAGTATTCTAATTATTATTAATTATTATTATTATTAATTATTATTATTATTTTTTTTTATTATTATAAACCGGGAACTTTTAAGGAAAACTTAAAATGAGTAGGGAAGAGGAAAAGCCATAATAAAATAAATTGAATGTGATATTATTATTGTAACTAGTATTGTAATTATTATTATTGATTATTATTATTATTATTATTATTATTAATTATTATTATTATTATTATTATTATTATTAATATTTTTTTTTTTTTTTTTTTTTTTTTTGCAAAAAGGTATAATTCTTTTTATTCATCCACAAGGGGGAAGAAAAAGAATACATTTTACAAAAGTATATCCACTATAGCCTTAAGGAAAGGCTAGCAAGACTCAACTGGATCAAAGCTCATTCCTCTAATTGAAACTTATACATCAATGAGATACTAACTTCATATTTGATCTTGTAAACTATTGCTTCGACATTTCTCTCCAAGTTATCAAACACTCTCTTATTCCGTTCAGCCCACAATTCATAGATAGCTCCCACTAAGCTGCAAACAAATCTTTCATGTTGCCAGTGTTTCTTCTTCTTCTTGTGAGTACACCATTTCAAGTTTGCAATGTAGTTAAAATGAGTAGTTTTAGCCTCCATCCATGTCAGAATGCTTCTGCAGACCTGTTGAGAGAACGGACACTTGAAGAACAGGTGAGTATGAGACTCTGATGCAGATTTACGTATTATTATTAATATTATTATTATTATTATTATTATTATTATTATTATTATTATTATTATTATTATTATTAGTCATATGTGTCATTGGCTTTGGCTAATTATTCACATGTGGAATTGACGTGGAATTATTTGTCTCGAGTGACATTTAGGTGACATTTTGTAGGTAGCCTTTTAATATAGTTTTATAGATATTTGTATTTTTTATAAATAGCGTAAAAATTAGAATTATATGGTTTCATTTGTTCCATAAAATATTCTAACAATAAATATCGATATTTTAAATCTATTAGAAATTCTGATTTTTAATTGTTATTTAATTTATCTAGAAATTAAAAAGTTCATTTAATAATTGTTATGTTATTTACATTTACTGTTTTAGTATTTTTTTTAATAAGCAATAATGACGTGGCTCCATGTCATGTTTAATTAGCGACGTGGTTTTTTTAAATGCTAGGTGGCATTGTCTACGTGGCATTGGAGAAAGATAACTATATGATCGAAGAAGGGAATACTATAGTTGCTTGAACAAATACTCCTCTATTTTCCTCAATTTTATATTATAAACTAACTACAAGATTGACAACGTGAATGTTAATGATTAATTATTTTTAGTTTCATGAAAAAATAGTATTTCATAAAGTTTAAAATGTATGTTTTATTTTTGTATGTGTTATTTTTTTATTCATCATTCTTCATTTGAAAAATATCTCTCTTAGAATGAAATTGGAGTTGCAAAGATCTCAATCATATTAACAAGTTGGTCAAAATAAATCTTATTGATATGAATAATGACTAAATGTACATTATTAGTAATATTTATGCTTACAGTATAGTTAAAAGGCTACTTAAAGAATTTAATTTTAATTCACATCCATGTCATTTTAATATTGGTTGTTACATATATAATTCATCAATCTATATTGATTATTAGATTCTTCATTTATTTATACAATATTGTAAAATATCAACTGAGTTATCTATTGATTTATACAATATTGTAAAAAGACAAGACTAAGTATTTTATTAATGCCACAAATCTTGATAGCCCTTAAATTTGAACAAAACAAATGCGTACGATAAAGTTTGAAAATGTGATGAATATTGCATAACCCAACAATGAAACTTTCATAAAAAATAAAAAAATTATATAGTTAATTTAAAACCCTGACACGCTTAATTTGATGTGAAAAGATTGATAAAACATTTTAGTGATACAAACAATTCTATTGACAATATGGATAAGAAAAATTATTGCTTATTACAAATTTTGCCTCTATCAAAAAAAATATAAACAATTGAAAGATACGTTGTATGACTTTTGAGCATTTTTTTCTATTATTATTATTATCAAATTTAAGATAGTCATAAATATCAATCAAGTTTCATCACTTTTGAGCATCGATGTTAAAAAGACAATACTAAGTATCTTAATATGTCATGTGTTACTAAAAAGTCATATCTAAAATCATTTGTCACATGCTTATATATAAATAAAAATTTAATAAATGTTAGTTGCGAACACAAAAATAAATTAATACAAACTATTTATTTTCCTTTCCTTAATTTAGCTATTAACTACATATTTATCTAACTTTTATTTCTTTTATTTAAAAGGATGACTTTTTGGTTTTCCTCGCCGTTTGTAGTATGTTACTATTTAACTTAATTTATCATTTTTGCAAAATTTAAAATTTAGGATTTTTGACAAATTGATATAGATGATATATTAAGACTACCATTTATTAAACTTTATAACTATGCTACATTATTGCAACTATTAAAAAGTATGATTTATAAGAAATAAAATATTGAGATAAAAAACCCTCTAATTTAATTAAAAAGTACTCCCTCATATTCCCAATAACTGTCCCATTTCAGGTTGGGTACGAGAATTAAGGAATTCATTTGTTTAATGTAAAATAATGTGTGGAGTAGGAAGATTGGAGAGAGGAAATGTATTATTGATTGTTATTGTGAGTAGAGGTGATTAAAATAAGTAATGTTGTGGGGTAAGGTGGGGTATTGTTGTGAATTAAAGTGATTAAAATAAGTGTAAACATTTACCAAAAATAGACAATGGGACATTTAGGTGAATAGACGGAAATGGACAATGGGACAGTTATTGAGAATAGGAAGGACTAAGAGTATGTTCTAAACTTTTTACACTAGAGAATTTATCATTCTAAAAAAAAAGAATAATAATCAAACATTATTATGCCTTAATTAAATAACATTTAAGTATTTCAAAAATCAAAACTATATATTTTTAAATGGATAAACTAATTGTTCGGACAAACCTTAATAATACGATAAAACAACTATACTAACACGTATAAACCCGTTGATGAGTCATATTCCTATACACTTTTATGCCTCCCCTTTAGTTGTTTTGAGATGATTCTTGTGCTAAATTGTGTCATTTATATGCTATTTATATTAGAATGTCGATACTTCCGCCTTTCGGTGTTTAATGCAGGATTGATGCATTTATGGAGCAAAAGATGGATTGGAGCACCACGGACCCGACATGAAGGAACACACGTAGCATGGCACGAGGATCTAGGAAGGAAGAGCTAAGGAGATTATCGAAGGCAAGCACAAAGAAGAGCTCCATATAACTAGTACCTACTTTGGAGAGCCATATCTCGAGTTCTACACATGATAATAAGATGATTCCAACTGGAGGTGAAAGCTCATCCTCTTAGCTTTCCAACGCCACGAAAATCACTTGATTTGGACAAGTAATGAAGAAATGGCGACCGTTTGAAGTTCAGTGCGCGAAGCAGAAATTACGCGCTGAGAGCACTCGATCGAGTGCCACCAACACTCGATCGAGTGCCTTGAGTGCTCGATCGAGTGCCTTGAGTGCTCGATCGAGTGCCTTGAGAGCTCGATCGAGTGCTTTAATTTACCCGGAATTTCCATAAATTGTTTAAGTAGTTTACTATAAATAAAGGCTTCGTAGCCTATTGTTAGATACACTTTTATTACTCTAAAAACCCTAATTATTACTAGTAGCTCTCTAGATTATTATTTAGCAATTGCCTTCGGATCTTGTTCTCCTATTTACGGTATTTAATCATAATCTCTACTTTATTGTTCTTCAATTATTCTTGTTCTTAGTTTATTGCTTTATTAATTATGTTTTCAATCAATATTGTTGTAGTTAGATCCCAAGCCATGCGTAGCTAATTTATTTGTCTAGGGTGAAAAGGGATCTAGGTGATTAGAAGGGGGAATCAAACTTTAATGATGTTTAATTGTTAAACTGCTTATTATTATTGTTCTATTGTTGTTTTAAACCTGATTAATTAATTACTGGCCAGGATTAGTTAATTAGTCTCGCAAATTAGTCTTAGATCCGACCGTAGACTAAGACTAAGATAGGCCACAACAATTGAATAGGCTGACCTAATTATAGCGACCGCATGTTAGGTTTAGATCTAAAGATTATATGAATACCGACCGGACATATGATCTTAAATAATAACTTTGCCCAATTAAATTAGTTAAAACCCATTCCCCTGGATAATTGCCTATGTGAACTTGATCCCTAGATCTTTCCTAATATTTGTTTACATCTTTATTTGTTTATTTTGCAATTAGTTCATTAGAAAACAAAATCAACTAAACAACCCAATTGTTACTTTAAGACTTATTTACTTTAGCAAACAGTTTATTACCGCCTCCCTGTGGATTCGATACCTTTCTTACCGCTAGCTATTAGTTAGTAGTATCCTAAGGATTACTTTGATTTAGGGTGACGACTTTACCCTTATCAAATTTGGCGCCGTTGCCGGGGAGGCAACAATTTATTTGTTTGTTACTTGTTTAATTTGTCTTTTGTCTCAGGGAACTCCTGTTCCTTGAGACTGTTTTTACGCTTTTCTTGTAGTTCCTTGTATGCCCAGGTCAAATCGGTCCGAGATCATTGATTTTGATCCTGAACCTGAGAGGACTTTTCGCTACAGAAGGAATTTTAATAGAGAAGTGGGTCAAGTAGAAGACTTGAGTATACTTGACAGGATTGAGCCTTTAATTATCTCAGAAAATTCATCTTCTGACGAGGACGATATTGTTTCTGAGACCATTGTCGCTACACCAAAGATGGCTGCACCCAATACAGCTACCTTGGCAAGCTACAACGAGCCTACTTTGGCTTCTATTCCAACAGGATTTATACCTCCTCCTACTGATGCTGAGGAGAAGCCTTTTGATATCAAGCCTTCTTATCTTGCGTTGGTAGAGCGGAATATGTTTGGAGGTAGATCTGGGGAAGATCCTGCGAAACATATGGATAAGTTTGTCACTTATTGCAGCTCCATTCCTTTGCCAACAGGAGTGACTTATGATCAGGTCAAGTACCGACTTTTCCCTTTTTCTCTACAAGATGATGCTAGCGAATGGCTACGCGAGTTGGATTTGACTGCTCATGCCATTACTGATTGGAATTCCCTAGCTCTTGCATTCTACAAGAGATATTTTCCCCCACAAAAGACAAACAATCTCAGGAATCAGATTACTAACTTCAAGCAAGGAGGTAATGAAGATTTTAATGAGGCATGGGTACGTTTCAAAAGATTGGTTCGGGCAGTTCCTCATCATGGATTTCAGAAGTGGTTTCTTTGTAACCAGTTTTACAACGGGTTATTCGATGATCATAGAGCTCTTTTGGACTCTTCTGCTAACGGAAGATTTCAGAATAACACCACGGATGATACAGCTTATAAATTGATCGATGATATGGCTACTCATACTGCCGAATATGGAAATCCAAGAGGCTCTGCGAGGGGAAGTGGTACAGATAGTGCCGTCGCAGCCCAGTTAGAAGCTTTGAATGCTAAGATTGCACAGATGCAAACAACACAAGCTTTGGGTGGCCAACACCAAGTGGTTAATATGGTTCAACAAGGGGAAGTAATTCTCTGCGGAAGATGTGGTATAGAGGGTCATATTGCTGATGAGTGTATAAGTCCTATGGAACAGGTACTTGTTTTCCAATCCTACAAGCAAGCTAATCCTTTTTCTAACACTTACAATGAGAGGACAAGGGAACATCCCTTTCTTCAATGGTCGAGCCAGAATGTTCAAAACCCTAACCCACCTCAGCAACAACCAAATTCAAATTATGTGATCCCTCAAAACCGCGGGCAGCAAGGAAATTATAGACAGAATCAAGGAGGTCCTCAGTTTAACAATCAGCGCCAACAACAGTTTCAACCTTTAGTGCCACCTCCTCCACCACCAGCTTCAAATAATGATATGTCAGAGATCAAAGCTATGTTGCAGCAGAGCCTTAAAGCTCAGATGGAGCAAAAGGCACAGATTACTCAGATACTGGCTCACAATAAGATATTGGACACTCAAGTTGCCCAACTAGCAAGCCAAAATACAAATAGGCAGCCCGGAAACCTTCCTCCCCAAGGACAACAAGCTCATGAGCAAGTTCATGCTATTCATTTAAGGAGTGGTACTTCTTATAAAGAGCCGGAGATATCCAAAGATGATAGTCAAGTGTCTTATGTTTTTCCTAAAGGTTTAGGGCATCTCTATTTCAGTGCTGACGAAGAAGAAAAGGAACTAGAGAAAGCTCGTATACATGAGAACAACGAAAAAGAAAAACGAAAAGAAGCGATGCGATCTAAATCCGAGACACTCGATCGAGCTCGCAGTGCACTCGATCGAGTGCCAACCCCACTCGATCGAGTGTCAGTCGCACTCGATCGAGTGCCTCATCCGCGTACTTCTAATTCTTCTATTTCGCTTAATGCACAGGTACCCGATACTACTATTCCAAGCCAGAGTTCTCCAAAGGTCTCTAAGGATGCAAAGGAAGCTGAACCAGTAAAGATTATTCTTCCATTCCCAACCCGACAACAGAAATCAAAACTTGATCAACAGTTCGGGAGATTCATGGAAGTTGTGAAAAATCTTCAAGTAAGCGTTCCTTTTACTGAATTGATTACTCAGGTACCAGCTTATGCAAAGTTTATGAAGGAGATATTAACAAAGAAGAGAATTTTCAACGAAGTGGAGACAATTGCATTCACTAAGGAGTGTCATGCCGCGCTGCAAGCCAATTCTCCACCCAAGCTTAAGGATCTAGGGAGTTTTTCTATTCCTTGCACTGTTGGTTCTCTTGATTTTTCTAATGCGTTATGTGATTCTGGGGCGAGTGTCAGTGTCATGTCGTATACTACTTGTAAACAACCTAACATGACCACACTTAAATGTACCAATATGACCCTCCAAATGGCTGACAGGTCCATTCAGCGCCCTATGGGTGTCTTAGAGGATGTACCGGTTAGGATAGGAAAATATTATGTGCCCTGTGATTTTGTAGTGATGGACATGGCAGAGGATGCTGAAATACCTATTATCCTCGGACGACCCTTCCTTAGTACCGCTGGGGCTCTTATTGACCTTAGGGAGGGTAGTCTCATTTTTCGCATCGGGGATGACACCATCACTTTTCTACACAACCAAGCACCCCGTCCTCCTGATTTTCAAGCTACATGTCATGTAATTACCATTCTCGATCCTTCTTTAGATTCTTGCCATGCTTTGTGTATTGACAGGAATTCATTTGACGCTTCTACTACTGCGTCGCATACATGGGAGCTAGAGGTGGATGAGTTCAAGAAGTTGATCTACGAAGAAGAGCCACCTCCTATTTTGGATTATAGCTGTGACGGAAGTGTCGACTTGGAGGCTAAGTTAGATGCTTGGGAAGCCGAAATTTTCAAAGACGACTACCTCTCTAAGGAGCCTGAAGATACTGTGGATCTTGCTGATGATCCACCTTTGAGTTTCGTTTTTCAAAATGACAAAGAACTTTTTTATGCTTATAATTTGGATTTTACTCCCGTTGAGACTGAACTTAGACAATTCGTTTTGATATTTGTGTATGTTTGTATTGTTTCATGGTGCTACATAAGCCTGTGGGTAGCACACGGAGTGAGTTTCGACCTTCTTGTACGGGCATTGAATTGCCTTGATACGGTAGCATTGGAGCTTTGAGGTCACAAAAAGTTGCCTTGGTTACGTATGAATTGTCAAGACCCCCGCTTTGCAGCTGGTTTGGGGGAGTTCTTATGCTTTCCAGCTGGTATTATCCTTCTTTTATTTTTTTCCTTTATTTCCTTTATTTTTAGTGTGTTATGTTTTCTCCTTTATTTCCGTTTGTTAGTAGTGTCCTTTAGGATGCTGGTTATATTTTATATTGTGCCTTACATGTTTTTTAGGTCACAATGAGGACACTTTGACATTTAGGTTTGGGGGAGAGTCTTTATTTTATGTTGTGTGCTTAAAAAAAATCCAAAAATATGTTTTTTCTTTCATTTTTAGGTCGAGTCTTGGTGAATTAAATAACAATGATGATAATTTGCATTGGTTTTGCATTTGAATCCCAAATAGTTATCCATGTACATTGTTTTGACCCGTTAGCCTATGAAAACAAAGCTCAATGATCAAGTCTTGACCGTAATTGACATACCCTATATTGATTAGACTTGACAAATTAAGTTGGTAAACTACTTAAATTCTGAGGTCTATAGAGCTTCCTAGGCCAGGAACATTAATAAACTGGTCTCATTGTTATTTAGGCCTGAGTGTGGTTTCTCCTTGTGGAATATGTAATATCAAACTGCATAAGTGTGAAATTGATTGCCTGATGCTTTTATGTGAATGTATGACAAGTACATGAGGATAGGCGGTCTTACCCTTCAAATAAGTTTCACATAGCCAAAATTTGCCTTTCTACCTTTGAAACCAAATTCCCTATGAAAAACCCGTTTGAAGCGTTGTGGCATGTTTTGTGTTTGAATACCTATAAGCCACAATCCTAGAATTTGCCTACCTTTTCGGAACAGTCGCAGTTGCTTGGTTTATCACGATATTTCATTACTATGGTTGGGAAGGGACTTAATTTTGTCCAAGTGGGTGTAGTGAAAATTTGGGAGCAATTGTGTCAATCTCTTATGTTGAAAAAAAAAAAAAGAAAAAAAATATATGAAGCACAAGAAAGAAGAAGAAAAAAAAGGAAAGAAAAAGAAAAACTTCAAAAATAGAAGAATATTTGTGATTCGGAAAAAAAAAAGAGAATGCTTCATTGGATTTTGTTAAGAGATTTAAGGAAACTATCTAGATGCTAATGCATTTTTGGAGAGTAATGTTATAAACTCTCATGTTCTATCAAGTCGAAATAATTTCTCTAGTTTTGGGTTGGTTTATCTTTCATTAAAGAAGTAGTTTTGGTTTTTTTTGCGCTGCGACTATCGTCTTAGCTCCACATATCCATAACGTGCTTTGGCACAAACCACTTCTTTACCCTTACCCACTAGCCTCCTTGCCGTCTTGATACATGTACTTTGTCCATCTATACATGCATAATTGTTGGGGAAATCTCTATCACACTATATTGCATGCATGTTTCATTAAGTTGAGTGAGTGTTCTTATTTCTTTCCATCTTCACATATCACTCACCCTTACATATACATATGAGCGTGAGTGAATCCGCGAGAATCCGACTAAAATTTGTCTTGCAAGGTCGCAAGGTATTTGGTTTTTGTCTATATTACACTGTCATATCAACCTTGTGACTTGAGCTGCGTTTTCTATCACCCGTACCTTTGAATCTGTTTTATTGGTACATTTGGTCATCACTTTGTTATAGATGTGGACAGCTTGGGATTTGTATGTGCACTAACATTAGCTCTGAGTTATTTATTCACCATTTGTATGATTGCCTTTTGTACTGTGTGTGATGCTTTGCTTGAGGACAAGCAAAGGGTTGGTTTGGGGGAGTTTGATGAGTCATATTCCTATACACTTTTATGCCTCCCCTTTAGTTGTTTTGAGATGATTCTTGTGCTAAATTGTGTCATTTATATGCTATTTATATTAGAATGTCGATACTTCCGCCTTTCGGTGTTTAATGCAGGATTGATGCATTTATGGAGCAAAAGATGGATTGGAGCACCACGGACCCGACATGAAGGAACACACGTAGCATGGCACGAGGATCTAGGAAGGAAGAGCTAAGGAGATTATCGAAGGCAAGCACAAAGAAGAGCTCCATATAACTAGTACCTACTTTGGAGAGCCATATCTCGAGTTCTACACATGATAATAAGATGATTCCAACTGGAGGTGAAAGCTCATCCTCTTAGCTTTCCAACGCCACGAAAATCACTTGATTTGGACAAGTAATGAAGAAATGGCGACCGTTTGAAGTTCAGTGCGCGAAGCAGAAATTACGCGCTGAGAGCACTCGATCGAGTGCCACCAACACTCGATCGAGTGCCTTGAGTGCTCGATCGAGTGCCTTGAGTGCTCGATCGAGTGCCTTGAGAGCTCGATCGAGTGCTTTAATTTACCCGGAATTTCCATAAATTGTTTAAGTAGTTTACTATAAATAAAGGCTTCGTAGCCTATTGTTAGATACACTTTTATTACTCTAAAAACCCTAATTATTACTAGTAGCTCTCTAGATTATTATTTAGCAATTGCCTTCGGATCTTGTTCTCCTATTTACGGTATTTAATCATAATCTCTACTTTATTGTTCTTCAATTATTCTTGTTCTTAGTTTATTGCTTTATTAATTATGTTTTCAATCAATATTGTTGTAGTTAGATCCCAAGCCATGCGTAGCTAATTTATTTGTCTAGGGTGAAAAGGGATCTAGGTGATTAGAAGGGGGAATCAAACTTTAATGATGTTTAATTGTTAAACTGCTTATTATTATTGTTCTATTGTTGTTTTAAACCTGATTAATTAATTACTGGCCAGGATTAGTTAATTAGTCTCGCAAATTAGTCTTAGATCCGACCGTAGACTAAGACTAAGATAGGCCACAACAATTGAATAGGCTGACCTAATTATAGCGACCGCATGTTAGGTTTAGATCTAAAGATTATATGAATACCGACCGGACATATGATCTTAAATAATAACTTTGCCCAATTAAATTAGTTAAAACCCATTCCCCTGGATAATTGCCTATGTGAACTTGATCCCTAGATCTTTCCTAATATTTGTTTACATCTTTATTTGTTTATTTTGCAATTAGTTCATTAGAAAACAAAATCAACTAAACAACCCAATTGTTACTTTAAGACTTATTTACTTTAGCAAACAGTTTATTACCGCCTCCCTGTGGATTCGATACCTTTCTTACCGCTAGCTATTAGTTAGTAGTATCCTAAGGATTACTTTGATTTAGGGTGACGACTTTACCCTTATCACCCGTGAATGTCACGGGTCACAAAACTAGTGAGTAGTTAAACTCGGAAATAAAGATATAAAGTATTTGTATTTAATATAAGACAAATAATATGTTCTACTAGACTTACCTCAAAAAAAAAAAAAAAAAACAGGAACAATTATTGTCACAAAATAATTTTTAAAAAACATAGAGATAAATCGAATGAAATACTCATCAAAATGAGACTTACATCCGCTGTACATGAAAAATGTAATAGTTAAAAAAAAATCACTCACTTAAATAATTAATAAAAAATACTCGGATTTTTTTTTTTTGGCAGATGGATACATATACTTACTGCATAAATACAGACCTAGCCATATTATGTGCTCGGTAGTTTTTTTTTTTTTTTAAAGGATGTGCTCGGTAGTTTCTACTTCTACAAAGATATCTAATATTAAGACAATGAAAAAACGAGAACTTATCCTTAAATTTTCTAATAATATTCATACTTAGATGTGACGGCTGTTGCAAACCAATAACCTGCAAAATGATGTTAAGGCAATCGGAGGCCATCGAAAGGTGGTAGTAGTTGTTGGTTACTGTCCATTCCAAACCTTTCAAGATTGATAACGCCTCAACGTGTTCGCTGCTTTCTGCATGAATCCCCTGACTGTAGCAAAATCCATTAAAAGTAGATTTATCTGCATTATTACCGGTAGATGTAGTAAAGCCTATGCGTGCTTCAAAATTAGAGTACCAGGCAGCATCAACCGTAACCCATAAAAGTGTACAAGCTTCCTGTGTACCTACTAAAACGTGCGAAACATCCATTTTTAACAATGATATTGCATTTTGGCTTTCTTGAGTTTCATCCTGATTGTCCTCATAGATGCCTTTCTTATTAGAAAGCACATTGAACCCTTTCCCATCTCATTTAAGTAGACCGAAACAATATTGTGTTGATCCACATCAGTATTTCTGAAGACTTTGTTACATCTAGCTTTCCAAATATAGCCAAAGTTGCCAAGAAGAGAGAGATAAGATAATCTTTGTCCTTAGTCTTTTTGAAATAAAGAAACCAATTTTCAATCCAGGTATTAATGTCTAAGGTGCAGAAAGGATTAACCTTATACCTAAGTTGGAGACATACCACATTTTCCTTGCAAACTCACAATTTTTGAAAATATGGATCACTGATTCCTTAATTCCATCTTGTACATAATTAACTTCTTTAAAAATGTAAAAAAACAAAAAGCATAAAGCTGACGAAGGAATTAGAATGCACACTAAAACTGATCTACATCGCTAACCTTTTAAAAATTGTGGACTAAATTTGAGTTTTAGTAAAAAGATAAAAAGTTGGTTTGAAGAGTTTGGTGTGAGGCAGGTGAGTGTATAAGTAGTGGGTTAGAGTTTATATAATTGATGCAAAGGCTTCTAAATAAGGGCTACCGTGGACCAAATATTATAGGTTACCAAATAATTTTGTTCGGCTCATTTCATCATGAATCATCGATGTTCATTACAATATAATCCAACCCATTCTAAGAGATCATCTCATGTTTTTTTTGTAACACAATTGTATTTTACGTTAGCTATAAGCTAAACCTGTCAAATGGTTGGGGGGGTTGGGTCTCGGGCTTAATCATCTGTCGGGTTAGAATGTAAGTCGAGTTTAATATAGGCCGAGTCATATGAGCCACAAGTCGGCAAGAGTTAGAATACGGTCAAGAAATAGTTTATAATTGTAATACTCCTCCCATTCTTTAGTTGGATACACAGTCGAGTAGGGGTTTACTTGGTCGAGCACTCAAGTTTGGTCTTGTTTGTCCGAGTCTGCCTAGATGCAGCTCATGTGTCAATGCTGTAACATTATTGTAAGGGGGCGTTTGGTTGGATATATTGGAACGGAATGGATTTAGTCCATTTCATTGTTTGGTTGAGGTGATTTAAAAGGGAGTTAGATACCCAATGAATTCTAACTCTACCTCAACCCCTTGGAATCCCATACTCACCTTCCTCCCTTGGTTTCTCCATTTCACCCTTCAATAAATTATTATGAACCAAACAAGATTATACAAGTATGGATTTAGAACCCCATACCACCATACTATCAAACTCCATGCCTTATTAAAACATGAATAAAAGTTATTTTATCACGCAATAAACCTTGATACGATCAATTTAATATAATCAAAGTGTTGATTAAAACAGAGAACTACACCCCATGAGATACTTTCAATCAAAATGAGACAATATTAGTTCATTATAAGATTTTCATTTTAAGTGAAAATGAGAATGTATTCATCACACCTATAAAACTTCAAACATTCATATGCATTGGTTAATCGAAATAGCTATCCTTAAACGAATAAAAGTTATTGTTAAAAGGATAGAGTGGGAGAAAATATTTCGCTCGCAAACCAATGATGAAAATACAGGATCTTAGAGAAGATTCCTACATGGGAGTCTTAAGAAGAGCCCTAAATGAATGAATTGAAGAAACTACGAGAGGACACCGAAGAAACTACGGGAGGACACTCGAATAAAGGTTCTTTATGTTCATTGTTTCAAAGAGAGGAGACATGAAACCCCGTATGAATTCGGAAGGAATATCGGCTCCTTGAGATAATGATTTTTAAGGAGTATAAGATAATAGAGGAGAAATCATCTATCTATACGGGAGGAAAGACCGGTTCCTTAATAAATGATTCTTCTAAGTTTATAAGATAAAAGAGAAGAAATCATCTCAATTCTCTCAATGTAGTTATAAGGAAATTATCATGTCATATTCGTCTCGAGGAAACGAAGACATGAAAAGAGGGTGATGATTGATTGAATGAAAATAGATCACTATAGGGATAGTGATAGTAATAATGATTTATACATGCGAGAAATGAAAGGTTCATTTAAGAGATCGAGTAATATTGATTTTAGTGGGAGCGATGTTCATTAAAAGAATTAAGCCTACCATTTAGAGAGGATGGGTGATTCTTTAAGGTGTAAAGAATAAGAGGGTTGAAATTCTAGATGATCAAATACCTTATATCATACGATGATGGAGCTTTACGGGAAGGTTTATTTTATTGATAATAAAAGGTCGCTCATTGGAAATCAAAATGGTTAGATATGAATAACCTTGATTAAATAGCCAAGATGTTTGAAAATTATAAGAGTGATGGAATCACTAATAACTACAATATAGATTTCAGCACATAAGTGACTAGATAATTCCGAGTGATTCTTTAATCCCTCTAGTATATCTATACGTCACGAGTTATAAGATAACAGTGGGAGCTTCCCTCAGGAAAGGAATCTCAAAATCTAGAATGAGTTCTAGATATGTGCTCAAATAAGATCATATTATGTGAGAGAATATGAGTCGGAAGGAGACAAAAATTTGTAAGTTTTGCAATCATGAATAAAAGGGTTTATTCGCAAAACACTAATACAAATAGATGATCGTGCATCGAATGCAATGAAATAGTACTGACTGTTTTTGCATGACAATATCATTGAGTTATAAATAACTCAAGATAAAAGATACTTTGTCAAAATCCAAATGGGTTGTAAGAGACAATATTGAACCCCATAAGTGAACTGGATTGACTTAGTATAGCCCCTAGCCGCTTACATGAGGTGACGTCTCAAAGCGACTAGAATATGAGGCGACTGATGGCAAGTTCAAGTGCCATAGAGTCATATATGATGACTAGTCGATCACATAGGCAGACTACAAGAGACACTCTGTCGGGCAAAGTGACCGCTTATAGAGTTCTGGAAATTTTATAATAGTCGGGTCGTGGCGAGAGCTGCTATAGTATTCTTGTGAGTCAATTCTTAGACTAAAGACTACTCTCCCAAGATGGTACAGTTTAGGCATAACCTTGATCCATTCTCTACGATTTTTCGTAACTGGAGTAAAATGGGATTGCTTCAGGCTGTGACTGACTGTGACTAGTCAAAGGAAATAGTGCGATAGAAATTGTCCACCCCTTGTCAGGGTTGTTCAAATCTCAAGGCCACTCGAGGAGAAGTTAACTGGAAATGCGTGGCCACGCTCGAAAGGTATCTATGGTAGATAATTCCGGTCAAACAGTTATTCTCCAGATCGAGGAAACCATTCATGATATGATCAAATGCAAGTACGACCTCAGAGAGACATCTTGCATTGAGTGGGAGATTGTAATAGGACAAGAGAATTGGTGACGCACACTTCTCGAGGACAAGTGGGAGATTGTTGGGAAATATGTCCTCAACAATAGTGCGATCACGTAATTAAATCTCATGACGAGAATGCGCAAGGGATGATACGATTTATATTAGTCAACTGACCAACATTAATCGGTAATGATGGCTAGCTAGAGTTTGACATTACTGTCGTATGACGGTGGTGGTCAGTTGATTCCTTTAGGTCACACCTTTAGGACAATTCCCTTAATTGTTAAAGTGATCAAATGTATTAAGATACGATTTGATCATATTCCTTAAACTCGTATATCGAGAAATTAGAGGTTAAATCTTAATGTAAGATTTATGTTTAAAATTGAAACGTGTCAATTGTTAAACTTTGAACGATACTTTATTATATCGTTATTTGAATGAATCGGGTTGAAATTAATACAAAGGTTGTAAATCGTATTGACGATAAAATATCATTTTACAATTATAATTTCGAATTACTTGTTAATTAATAAATGTGATTTATTTAATTATGTACAATGTTTATGAGATAAATATTTATATGTTTTAAATGTACTAAAACATTTTATTAATTAGTGACATATAAGATGTCACACTTTGTACAAATTATAAGATTGACAAATTGTAAAATGAAATGCCGTTTATAAAAAAAATAAAAATTTGTAAATATTAAGGGAAATAATAAAATATTTAACATTAAATATTAGCCTTTTTAATTTTTAAAACTATAATAGGTTAAACTTCAAATAAAAATTTACAATCTCTAATTTTATAACTGATTAGTAAGGAAATATAATGCTCAAAAGTAATAAAATTATACTACATATTTATGTATATTAAAGCAAACTTTTCACATTTCATGTTTCCTTGATCCATATTTATGTATAAATTAAAATTGCTAATTAATAATGAAAATTAATGCTCAAATATTATAACACTTTTCTACATATTTATGTATATATTAAATTTGATAATAATATAAAAAGATGATCAAAAGTCATAAAACGCATCCTCAATTGGCTATAAAATTTTTACAGAAGGCAACATTTGTGAGCCAAAATTCAAGCCAATATATTTTTTACTCCCATCGTCAACATAATTGTGTGTATCAATAATTTTTCTTATTATTGTGTCAAAATCAAGGTAAGTATATTAAGGTACGGTAATTGTATTAAGTTTTTAAATTAATTAATTAATTATTTATTTTTAAATTTCCTATTTTAAGTGTTGTTTTGTTCTCATTTAGAAGCTATCAAGATTTATGGTGTTCTCCTATTCAAAGGTAAATATACTTTACCTTCTTTATAACTCAATGTCATATTTCTTTCATTATTTAAGGGAAACTTAAATAAATAAAGATAAGGTTAATATTACATATGAATCAAATTCCACCATTTTGTTCATTATTAATACTCAATGTTTTTTTTTGTAGGATGGTTCATGAGATAAACAAGACTATATCCTAGCAAAAAAAAACTCTATCAACTCCACTCAATACTATATCCTAACAAAAAAAATTAGTATTTCATGAACTTTCAAATGTATGTTTTATTTGAAATTTATTGTTTTCTTATAAATCATTTTCCTTTCTCATAGAATAAAATTGGAGTTGCGACACAGCATATTTAATTTATAAAATTTAATTAAAAGGGTTTTAATGTGACATGACAAATTTTAATGTAACATGACATATTTAATTGTGACATGACATATTTTTAATGTGACATGAAAAATTTATGTGACATAAATTAACTATTTATTATTACATGACATTGATCTAAATTATTTATCTATAAATTAATTTAATTCACTTATTTATTATATTAATGGCTATTATTATTATTATTATTAAATATATATTTTTTTCCATAATTTATATTACTCTTACAAATTTATATCAAAATTCATAATTTATAATGTTATTTTAATTGAAATTTTTTGTAATAGGACACGTTTAATAATTTCATAATTCATAATTAAAGTTAACATTTTAATTGAATATTTTGTAGTAAAACATGTTAATAATTAATTAAAACTTTTCATATTACTTAACACCCACCATCTTTATTGACATTTTTACTATCTTATTAAATGGTATTAAATAGGGTAAGACTCTTCATAATACTTAACAAACATCAAATTAAATTAATTAAAATTTTTTCCTATTTACTTATTTTTTTTAATATAATATGTTAATAAATTGATTAGTATTCTTCTATCCATATTTGTACTATATAATTAAAAGGCAACTTAGCAATATTTAATTTTTTCCACATAGGATTATCATAATTAAATTCTATTAATTTATATTGGTTAATATTAAAATTATTTTAGAGCTATTTATTAAAACTTTTTAAAGGGTTTACTAACATTTTTTTTTTGGTGGAAACCATAAGATTCTCATTTAACTTATAAAAATAAATTACGAATTTACTCTCATTATTTAAATCTTACAATTTCTCCATCTAATTCTTCATTAAGCATAAATATAGTAGCTAAAAAGTTCTATATGTAGTAATAAAAAGTAATAATTTGGATTATAAAGCCACTAATATCTATCTATTAAAATAATTATAAGGCAAACCAAACTATCTATTATCAACCATATATCATATTTTTAATTACATAAAATAAGTTCTTAAACCACTTTCATGCAAAGAGAATTTTGTAAAATAATAATAATAATTAATAATAAAACAAACCTTTTACATACCATATCACATTTTTCCATATATGTTTATATTAAACTTCATAATAATGGAAAAAAGGATGCTCAAAAGTCATGAATCTTGATCTGTTTTATGCCAATATTAAATTTGATAGTAATAATAAAAAAGTATATTTAAAAGCTATAAAACGCATCCTCAATTGTTTATATATTTTTGATAACAGGCAAACTTGTAAGAAAAAAAACATTTTTTTATCTCTATCGTTATTAAAATGGTATGTGTCATTGATATTTCATGCTATAATTCTATTCACATCTTTGTGTAAGATTGTTTAATAGACGCAGTATTCGACAGTAATGATCCAATTGTTATTCAAGTTGCTGGTTTAAAATTTTTAGTTCCACAATTTATTATTGTTGTATTTGCTTCAATTTTATGGGGATCATGATATATTAGTTTTGTCATTCATAACATTTCTAATCGCGTGTTTTATGTTATTTTTTTAATTGTTGAAATTTTAATATCTAATTGGCGAGGGTGCTCCATTTTGGGATTTTTGTTTGTTAATATAGTATTGTATAATTTGATTATATGAATACCTATATTATTAAATATATTAGCTTATATTGATTTAATTTAATTTTGGTGGGTGTGCCTTAATATCTACTATATATCACTTTAATTTCAGATAAATTGTTGTACAAAAGGCTAATTGGCTTTACATACCTCTTAGAACTTGAAAATCGTAAGTTGAGTTGATCGTTGTATATTATGATATCAAATGACTAAAATATCACATTACAAACTTAATATCCCGTGAATTTCACGGGATATTCAGTTTGTAATGTTATACTTTAGTCATTTGATATCATAATATACTACGATCAACTCAACTGACGATTTTCGAGTTCTAAGAGGTATATAAAACCAATTAGCCTTTTGTACAACAATTTCTCAGAAATTAAAGTGATATATAGTAGATATTAAGACACCCTCGCCAAAACTAAAGTAAATCAATATAAGCTAAAATAATTAATAATATAGGTATTCATATAATCAAATTAACAAACAAAAATCCCAAAATAGAGCACCCTCGCGATTAGAAATTTTATGAATGACTCTTTCAAAAAAAGAAATGTTATGAATGACAAAACTAATATATCATGATCCCAATAAAATTGAAGCTAATACAACAATAATATATTGTGGAACTTAGAATTTTAAAGCAGCAACTTGAATAACAATTGGATCATTAATGTTGAATACTGCGTCTATTAAACAATCTTATACAAAGATGTGAATAGAATTATAGCATGAAATATCAATGACACATACCATTTTACTAACGATAGAGATAAAAAAAATGTTTTTTTTTTTCTTACAAGTTTGCCTTTTATCAAAAATATATAAACAATTGAGGATGCGTTTTATAGCTTTTAAATATACTTTTTTTATTATTACTATCAAATTTAATATTGACATAAAACAGATCAAGATTCATGACTTTTGAGCATCCTTTTTTCCATTATTATGAAGTTTAATATAAACATATATGGAAAAATGTGATATGGTATGTAAAAGGTTCGTTTTATTATTATTATTATTATAATTAATATTTTACAAAATTCCCTTTGCATGAAAGTGGTTTAAGAAGTTATTTTTTGTAATTAAAAATATGATATATGGTTGATAGTAGATAGTTTGATTTGCCTTTTAATTATATTAATGGATATATATTAGTGGCTTTATAATCCAAATTATTAGACTTTTTATTACTACATATAGAACTTTTTAGCTATTATATTTATGCTTAATGAAGAATTAGATGGAGAAATGGTAAGATGTAAATGATGAGAGTAAATTCGTAATTTATTTTTATAATTTAAATGAGTATCTTATGGTTTCCACCCAAAAAAATGTTAATAAACCTTATAAAGAGTTTTAATAAATAGCTCTAAAATAATTTTAATATTAACCAATATAAATTAATAGAATTTAATTATGATAATCCTATGTGGCAAAAAATTAAATATGGTTAAGTTGTCTTTTAATTATATAGTACAAATATAGATAGAAGAATACTAATCAATTTATTAACATATTATATTAAAAAAATAATTAAATCGGAAAAACTTTTAATTAATTTAATTTGATGGTTGTTAAGTATTATGAAGAGTTTTACCATATTTAATACTATTTAATTAGATAGGAAAAGTGTCAATAAAGATGGTGGGTGTTATGTAATATGAAAAGTTTTAATTAATTATTAACATGTTTTACTACAAAACATTCAATTAAAATGTTAACTTCAATTATGAATTATGAAATTATTAAACATGTTCTATTACAAAAAAATTCAATTAAAATAACATTATAAATTATAAAATTTTGATATAAATTTGTAAGAGATATATAAATTATGGGAAAAAAATTATATTTAATAATAATAATAATATCCATCAATATAATAAATAAGTGAATTAAATTAATTTATAGATAAATAATTTAGATCAATGTCATGTAACAATAAATAGTTAATCTATGTCACATAAATTTTTCATGTCACATTAAAAATATGTCATGTCACAATTAAATATGTCACGTCACATTAAAATTTGTCATGTCACCTTAAAACCCTTTTAATTAAATTTTAATAATTAAATATGTTATGTCGCAACTCCAATGAGAAAGAAAAATGATTTATAAGAATACAATAAGTTCCAAATAAAACATATATTTGAAAGTTTATGAAATACTAATTTTTTTTGTTAGGATATAGTATTGAGTGGAGTGGATAGAGAATTTTTTTTGCTAGGATATAGTGTTGTTTATCTCATGAACCATCCTACAAAAAAAAACATTGAGTATTAATAATGGAAAAAATGGTGGAATTTGATTCATATGTAATATTAACCTTATCTTTATTTATTTAAGTTTTCCCTTAAATAATGAAAGAAATATGACATTCAGTTATAAAGAATGTAAAGTATACTTACCTTTAAATAGGAGAACACCACAAATCTTGATAGTTCCTAAATGAGAACAAAACAACACTTAAAATAAGAAATTTTAAAATAAATAATTAATTAATTAATTTAAAAACTTAATACAATTACCGTACCTTAATATACTTACCTTGATTTTGACACAATCATAAGAAAAATTATTGACACACACAATTATGTTGACGATGAGAGTAAAAAATATATTGGCTTGAATTTTGGCTCACAAATGTTGTCTTTCGTAAAAAAAATTATTGCCAATTGAGGATGTGTTTTATGACTTTTGATCATCTTTTTATATTATTATCAAATTTAATATATACATAAATATGTAGTAAAGTGTTATAATTTTTGAGCATTAATTTTCATTATTAATTAGCAATTTTAATTTATACATAAATATGGATCAAGGAAACATGAAATGTGAAAGGTTTGCTTTAATGTACCTTTAAAGAGCACAACCCACAAATCTTGATAGCCCCTAAATAACGACAAAACAACATATATGTGAAGTTCAAAAATGTCATAGTACTTCATAACCAATAGAACTTAAAAAAACAATGATAAGAATGATTATTTACACATACAATTCTCTCGGTGATGAGGTAAACAAAATATTGGCTTGAATTTTGGCTCACAAATGTTGTCTTCTATCAAAATATTGGCTTGAATTAATATCCTTTAATATTATAGATAAGTGAATTAAATTAATTTATAGATAAGTGAAATAAATTAATCTCATGTAATAATAAATTGATAATTCATCACATAAATACGCCATGTCAAATATAAATATGCCAAGTCATAGTCAAAAGTATCTTATTTCACCACTTGAATACTAACAAGTCACCTCATTATTTCTTATTTTAAAAGTAAAAAAACATTAAACTTTTACCTCTTAAATTTCTAGATAACTTCAACAACAATTAAAAATTTAAATCAAAGTTCATACAATACTAAATTTTAAATTTCGACGTTTATTGTTAGAATATTGGAAACAACAAGTTAATATACACAACTTATAAAATAATATTATACTCCCTCCATTCAAGACTACACTACCACTATGTATTTTACACACTATTCACAAACCATTATTCAAACCCGATTTTCTCTCGATACATAAATGAAATTATATCCATGTGGGATCTTGTATAAGTTTTAAATATTAAGGAGAAATAATAACATACTACATCAAACATTTGACCTTTTAATTTTTAAAATTAGAAAAGGTTAAACGACAAATAAAAATTTACACCACTCTAATTTTAAACATTGACCTTTTAATATTATATATCATTATTCTTAAATTAGTTTTGTACATTAAATATACTATTTTCCCAAATTTATGCAACCCTTCAAAATTTCATAATTTATAATTAAAATTGACATTTTAAATGAAAATTTTGTAATAAAAATTTCATAATTTATAATTAAAATTAAAGTTTTAATTGAGTTTTTTAAATAAAACATGTTAATAATTAATTAAAACTTTTCATATTACTTAACACCCACCATTTTTTCTTATTTAATTCATTTTCTTAATTGAACATGGTAATAAATTAATTAAAATCTTATCTATATAATTGCTGAATCATTTCAGAAGCCCTGGACGTGCCACGTCATCAATGCAATTGTGATTTTTTTTAAAATACTCTAGGTGGGTCCCGCAATTTCTTTTATGAATTTCCTAGGAAATAACCGCCTGAAATTCTAAATATATACCTGATATCGTAGTTTAAGAAATATTACGAAACATTTTTTTATATAAATTCGTAAACATGAAATTTTACGAAAAACTCGTGTAATATTGCGTAATTAATTTGCACAACTATTTTGATTTTACAAAAATAAACCGTGAATTTTACGTAATGATTAATAGCGTGATTGAATATACCTGTGGATAATTATTAATTTGCACAACTGTTTTAACATTAAAACGGTTTATGGTATTAAAATTTTAGAATAAACCGCAATTTCATTTATGAATTTCCTGAGAAATAACCGTCTGAAATTCTAAATAAATACCTGATAACGTAGTTTAAGAAATATTACGTAACATTTTTTATATAAATTCGTAAACATGAATTTTAATTTCTGGCAAGAGTATACCCGTTAAATATATCAGTGCATTTTTGCAGTCGAAAAAAAGCGACAATACTAAATTTAAAAACAAAATTGAGTAAAGTTAAAAATTCCAATAAATAATTCAATACACAATATATCGATATATTATATCGATGTTCTTAAAAGTTACCGGTTAAATATACCCGTGCATTTTGCAATCGAAAAAAAAGCGACAATACTAGATTAAAAAACAATAAAAATAACATAATATTAATATAACAACCAATAATAGTGTACAAATTTATATATTTTGCGAGATTAAATCATAAATATAACGGTACAAAATAAACCTTGAAATAACATCTATATCGATTTAAAAAAAAAACAATAAAAGAATGGATATATAAATATCATTATTATTATCATGTGCATTTTAACGTATCATCAATATAATAGAAATTGAATGCACAATATTCACGTATTATTGACACTATTCGGTAATATTAATTATCCACCATATTTTATCTAAAAATATACACATGAGTTAGAAGAGAGGAAGCTGATGATGCAAATGTGGGAAAATTTAACTCATAGATCGAACTTAACTCCTGCTAAAGAGGAGTCGAAGAATAAGTTGTTTAATGTATTATTTTCAAATATTATGTAATATTTATGTTTAATGTAATATTTTTAAGTGTGGTTTTTAAATTTAATATAATATTTATGTCCAACGGCTACATTTTCAACGGCTATATTCGTAAATTGAAATGACAACAACGGCTGCATTTATAAATTCAAATATTCCAACGGTTATATTTTCCAACGGCTATAAATTGGAATATTTCAACGGCTACAAACAAATCTACCAAGATTATTTTGCTAATAACCCAACATATCCTGACAACATTTTTCGTCGTAGATTCCGAATGCGCAAAGAAGTGTTTCTCCGATTGGTTGAAGGTGTAAAAGCACAAGATCAATACTTTCAACAATGTCCTGATGGGGCTGGACGTCTCAGTATATCTACTTTACAAAAATGTACAGCAGCAATTCGCATGTTGTCATACGGAGAGGCGGCGGATAGGGTTGACGAGTACTTAAGGCGAAGTGAGTCAACCGCACGGGAATCACTTACACACTTCACTGAAGCAGTGATTGCCAAATTTGGTAAGGAGTATATGAGAACACCCACGAAAGAGGATTTAGAAAAAATATTACTCATCAACAGTCGTCGAGGATTTCCAAGTATGATCGGGTCAATTGATTGTATGCATTGGAGTTGGAAAAATTGTCCTACTGCTTGGAAAGGACAATACCAACGGAGAAATGGCGAAGCATCCACTATTTTAGAAGTTGTTGCTTCTCAAGATTTATGGATATGGCATTGTTTTTTCGGGCTACCAGGTACCTGCAACGATCTTACTGTTCTTTATCGCTCTCCTGTTTTTGATGATTTGTTGAACGGAAGAGCTCCACCATTAAAATACATAGTGAATGGGCATGAATACAACACACCATATTATCTCACCGATGGTATTTATCCAAATTGGTCTACATTTGTGAAATCAATCCCTCTTCCACAAACCCCTAAGGAAATGTTGTTTGCAAAGAGACAAGAGAGTGTATGGAAAGACGTGGAGCGTGCTTTGGGGGTATTACAAGCTAGGTTTGCTGTCCTTCGATACCCTGCTCTGTCATGGGATGAAAATATGCTGTAAAAAATTATGATGACTTGTATTATATTGCATAATATGATTGTTGAGGATGAACGACATTTATATGCATCATATGCTGATCCCAATCAATACAATGATGAAACTGAAGAAGGCGAAATCACCGTACAAAGATCTGAACATGCCATGGAGTATACCAACACCGTTGAAGAGTTTATCACAAATCGGACAAATTTGGAGGACGCTGGTATTAATAGGTCTCTTAGGGAGGATTTAATGGAACATAATTGGGAAAAGTATGGGCATCAAGTTCCAGTGGACGAAGATTAAATAAATTTCGTGTAATATTTATTAGTTAAGTAGTATTTCATTTAAGTACTTTATTTGATGTGTTTCATTTCAATATTGTAATGTTTTTAATTTAATATCGCTTGATTTAACGTTTTAATATTAATGTATTTGTTAATTATTTTAATAATATTTTTGCTTTGTTTAATTTTTGTATTTGAATATTATTTTTTGTTCAACTTTAATAATGTATTTTAGTTTTGTTCACTAAAATTAATTTTTTATATTATCCTAATAATTAATATCAACAATTGATATCTAAAAAAAAACATATGCGTAAAATATCAAATATGAGAAATAAAATGTGAAGTGTAATATATATGGGTCCTACGAATGGAGAGTTTTTTATCCATGGTTGTGGGTAATTTTTTTATGGAGAATTAATGTGATGGAGAATTGAGGTGGATGATTTGTGTCCCACAAATGGAGAGTTTTTTTATCCATAGTTGCGAATGGTGTTACGTCTCATATTTCGTTATGCATTACTAAGATACTAGATTTCATACCCGGGCGTTGCCCGGGTAATATCTTGACATGGTTTCAAAATAATTATCGTAATAGTTAATCTTCTAAAAATGCTTAGTATAATAAGCATATATAAAGAATAATTTAAGTATGATTGTTTTTACGGCTAATTAAATATCATATGTATCATCATCGGAACAACATGGAACATTAAAAGTGCATGAAACTCCAATAGAAACGGAAACATGTACCTCCAATTCAATGGTCTCGAAAAGTCACTTACATATTACGCATCACTGTCAAAATATTATTTTAAGCACATATATTTTTATAATAACTTCTATACTTTTTATTTGAGCATCATCTTGAAGAAATTTTTTATCCAATATTTCTAATATATGAAGATAGTTGAAGCTCGTATTCTTTTAATATTAACTCGTATTTTTTTACCATAGATCATATTCTTGTTACTTTAGCTCATATTCTTATCTTAATAGTTTGTATTCTTATGTTATTAGCCCGTATAATTTTTACATTAGCTCGTATTCTTATCTTAATAGCTCGTATTCTTATCTTATTAGACCGTATGCTTCTTACATTGACTCGTATTCTTATTGTATTAACCCGTATTCTTATATGCTCGTATTTGTAAGTTCTTGATCCTCTAATATGCTCGTATGTTTTTTTTACATTAGCTCGTATTGTTATCTTAATAGCTCGTATTTTTTTACATTAGCTCGTATTCTTAGCTTAATATTTCTATTAGCTCGCATTCTTACATTAATAGTGCCCGTATTAAGTTCTTATTCATTTTACATTAGCTCATATTTCTTATATATTCGTATTTTGTAGCTTGTATTCTTTTAATTATACCTCATAATCTTAAGTGCCTATTATATCATGAAATTTGACATATTGCAAATCTGGTTCTATTTTTTTTAGCTCGAGAAGTGTTTCAATTAGCTCGTGTTTTCGTATTCTGTTTATATTAGCTCGTATTATCATATTAATAGACTGTATTCTTATGTGCTTGTATATTTAAGTCCGTGATCCTTTTAATCTCATATTCGTATATATTCATTTGTGCTCATATTTTAAAGCTCGTCTTATGTTAATAGCTCGTATTGTTTTTTCATTAGCTCGTATTCATTTGTGCTCGTATTTTAAAGTCCGTCTTTTCTTAATAGATCGTATTGTTTTTACATTAGCTTCTATTCTTGGCTTAATAGTTCGTATTCTTTTTTATATTAGCTCGTATTCTTAGGTTACTAACTCGCATTGTTTTGTGCTCGTATTTTTTAGTCCGTGATTCTCTTAAACTCATATTCTTTTTTACATTAGCTCATATTCTTATGTGTTTGTATTCCGTAGCTCGTAGATATAATTTAGCATTTAAGTATTTAATTACATCCCTATTTAAAAGCAAACCAAAATAAATTCTTTTTCTTTTCTCCTATATTCCTATATTTTATCCTTCATCATCTTCTTCATTATCTTCTTTGTGACGGATTGTAACATGTCAAATATTATCCGTATTACCAGATTTATTATTAAGACATTGTATTTATATGATCAAGAATCATGTATTCATGTTGGCTTACTATCGTTATCTTCATAAAATTTTAACAAAATTATTTTTAGCTCGAGAAGTGTTTCAATTAGCTTGTGTTTTTGTATTTTGTTTATATTAGCTCGTATTATCATCTTATTAGGCTGTATTCTTATGTGCTTGTATATTTAAGCCCGTGATCCTTTTAATCTCATATTCGTATTCATTTGTGCTCATATTTTAAAGCTCGTAATATGTTAATAGCTCGTATTGTTTTTTTCATTAGTTCGTATTCATTTGTGCTCATATTTTAAAGCCCGTCTTATCTTAATAGATCGTATTGTTTTTACATTAGCTCGTATTCTTAGCTTAATAGTTCGTATTCTTTTTATATTAGCTCGTATTCTTATGTTAATAACTCGCATTGTTTGTGCTCGTACTTTCTAGTTTCTGATTCTCTTGTGTTTGCATTCCATAGCTCGTATTTGTCAAAACAAATTTCCATTGACAAAAATACGAAGCTAATGTTTTACTCCAAATGGATAATGTTGTTATAAAATTAATTTTGTTTTATTAAAAAAAGGTACTATATTATATCGAAACTGGCTAGCTCATATCTCAAAGTCTCCTTAATCCCTATAACTCTACGGTAGCCAAAACTCTTAGTTTAAAATCAATTATTTTATTAATTAATTCAATAGTTTACAGTCAATTTATATTAACTAATTCAATAATTACCCAACTGATATTTTATTACTATTTAATTATTATTTTTATTTATGTACTTAATTTAAGTAGGTAAAGTAATAGTCGAAGTAATCGCTCTAAAAACAATAATTATCCAACTGATATTTTATTACCATTTAATTATCTTTTTATTTATATACTTAATTTATTTAATTAAAGTAATAGCCAATGAAATTATTGCTCTAAAACAATAGCTAATGAAATCAATTATTTTATTAATTAATTCAATTATTATCCAACTGATATTTTATTACTATTTTATTATCTTTTTATTTATATACTTAATTTATTTAAACAAAGTAATAACCAATTTAATCGCTCTAAAAACATTACTATATATTTGATTATCTTTTTATTTATATACTTAATTTATTTAACCAAAGTAATAGCCAATGAAATTGCTCTAAAATAATTGCTAATGAAATCAATTATTTTGTTAACTAATTCAATTATTATCCAACCGATATTTTATTACTATTTAATTTAATTATCTCTTTATTTATATAATTAATTTATTTTTACAAAGTAATATCCAAGATAATCGCTCTAAAAACAATAATTATCCAACTGATTTTTTATTACTATATATTTAGTTATATTTTTATTTATATACTTAAGTTCACGCCCGGCCGCTGGCCATGTAATATTTTCTGGTATTTATTAAAATTGGAGAAATACTTTTTGCTTAAATATATATATATAGGAATAATATAATAATAAGCACAATATTGTGGTAAGGTCGTTGTTGATCAAATTCTTGCAGTAATATTGCTCGAAATTAACTTTTATGTTTGGCTCTTGATTTAATCTCACGTGCATAAGAATTTCCTAAATACCAATGTAATGATTTTCTATTGATTAGATCATATCAAAGATTCAAAGGTACAGTAATTTTCAAGACTATAATAAGTTAATAGCCTCTTATATCTCTAGTAGCTAGGCTTCTTATAGTCATTTCAAGCGTGCCGAATTGTCGACTGTTGTCCTGAAAAAAAATTCCGTAGCAAAAACATACAGTAGTTAGTATATATATGTGTAAAAATGATAAAGAAAACAAATACTTCATATAAGATGGAAACAATATAAAGAAATTAAAATCAAAGCAAAAACATTGAAAAGACGAATAAATACTGATGCAAATATATATACTCCCTAATATAATAGGTGACGTGTTTGAGTCGCACTTGTCTTCTTTTATTTTATAATTCTAACCAGTTGTAAATTCTATCTATTAGCTACTTATTTTATTATTATTAGTTGTAAAGTATATCTAAGTACTTAATTACTTAATTAATTTATGGTTGGTTAATTCTCAAATTTTAATCATCTAAGATAATAGTCAATTAAATAAATAGTTTTCCAATTATCATAATTATAACTTAAATAATTCACAAAACTTGAACCAATCACATAGCTCAAAAAGTTCCTCTTTTAAGTATATATATTGATTAGTCTCAATATAAAAGCTTATATATTGCTGAAAAGTTGACAACAAGTGTTGCGTAATTTTAGCCTCCTGGACTTTCATATTGTATTGAGTTATTAGACTGGCAGTATTCAATCCGCCATACTAATTCAATAAGACTCTCACCGAAAAGCACAAGGGTCATCCATCACTCATCACCCACAGCTTCGTTATACCCTAGGTAGCACGGACACTGCTCCTAATGAGTCGTACCGTGTCCGATACCGTGTCCGACACCGACACTCCACGGACACACGCCGAAACGTGTCCAACACCTAAACAGCCGTGTCTAACTTTCAACATTTATTTGGACATGTGTCCGACGCGTGTCCGTCGCGTGTCCACGATATTTAGTTATCATTTGCGGTGAATGATGTTTTTGAGATGAGAAATGCGTTATCGAAAGAGATTAATTAGAATATTGATTCGGATGAAGAACGAAAATAAATTTATTATCAAGGCCAAGTTTTACATTCACTTATTTAAAATTAATATGAATACTTTTACAAAAATAAAATCAAAAATTTATAACTATAAAATGTATATTTTATTAAATTTAAATGCCGTGTCCCGTGTCCTAAATTTCATTGCATGCCGTGTCCCGTGTCCGTATCGTGTCCATTTTGGTGCTACCTAGGTTATACCTAATGAAACAAACCAGGAACCTGGGCAAAACCCGAATTTGTAGCCGAGTCTATAACATGCACAAATCCTAATGTCTTGTCGAAAACCAAAATCATAAATTTTCCACAAAATCATTTGTTTCCGAAGTCCAGCAGTCTTTTAGCAACAGAATCAAAGTAAACAATACCAGGCAGATAACAAACGAGTAGGGAGCAATAAAATTCAAGTCTGACCAAGTTGAAAGCGTGAGGAAACCACGAAAGCCAAAACAGAATCATAGTCCCCCTATTCGTTTTGTGAGTGTCATTATCCGTCTCTCCACCCGATCCGTCACAAGCAAGACTAACTGAAAAACTACATAGGTGCCTTATAACGAAAAGGAAAAGGGGCCAGTTCCCCTATAACAAAATCAACTGAGTTCACAGAACATGCTCATAGTACATCTTAATAGTTTTCGAAATCTGATTATCTGAAAGAAAATAACATCTGGTCAACTAAAGCACATTCAATTCCTAGCCGCGGTGGCAGCAGCAGCAGCTGGAGCACCAGGTTGGGGTTTTGAGTCCTCCTGAACAAAGAAAACGTACAAACATGTCAAATAAAATATATCAATAACCTGGCCATAAATTGATCAAGCTTGGCATGGGCATACATGACTGAAACTATAAAATAAGAATGAAAGCTATGCAATACGTCATGATTGAATATCCTGGAAGCAAAAGCTAAGGTGGGAACTACAGTAAGCAAGAGCCAAAGAAAAAACTCCCATATCCCATATAATACCATTGTATTAAAAGAAATGAAGCAAAATTCCGCAAATACACATGTTTTTTACACACCCCATCAACTTCTCTTGTAAATAACAACTGCAACTTCTGCAACTACTTCTCAAGTGCCTCGCATTAATATATCAAAATGCTCATGCACATTGCAGAAAAGTAATGTATCCTACAGATCTGATTTACAGCAGTAGAGGTGGCAATCGGGTCACTCGGGTCGGTTACCGGTCGGGTCAAAGCATGTCGGGTCATATCGGGTTCAGGTTATGTCGGGTTAGGACGGGTTTGGGTCGGTTCGGTTCATGTCGGGTCATCTTTGGGTCGGGTCATCACGGGTGACAATTCGGGTTGGGTCATTAGCGGGTCAGGTTATTGACATATATTTTATCTTATATATTTAGTTTTAGATGATAATTTTGTGTTTAATTAATGGATAGATGTATTAATTGAAGTTTAAGTTAAAATAATTAAGAAGAATTATCAATTTGGTGTCATTTAACCATTATTAAGCCAGTTCATTATAACGTCATCTATCGGGTTGAGAAATATCGGGTCACAGGCCGGCTTGGACAAAATAATACTGATATCGGTTAGCAGGTCAGTTCGGGTTGGGTCAGGTCGGTTTCGGGTCGCCCAATGCTCGTGTTGTGTCGGGTCGGGTTTCGGGCAGGTCGGGTCGGGTCAGCTTTTGAGAATATTGGGATCTTGTTTTGTTCCCAAGATCAGGTCAGTTCAGTCTACAGATAAATGTCAAGTCTTCAGGGTCAGTACAGAGATGATCACCGTGAGGATAAAAAAGAACTGGAAACCATCCAAATGTATGTCCGATTTTTCTCAGGACATGTTCCAATAAATACAAAGTATATAAATAAATAAAAGAATGGTCAGAAACACAAATCAACACATAATATAGCATGCAAAACTAAAGATACAATTAGACAAAACCATCATCATCATCATCATCTACAACCTAGTTAACCCATTAGAAAAAAGTATAATTACCCGACGCCTGAAACGCTGTGGTGGTTCACGGATTCTTCTCTTCTCACGTGAACGAACCCTGACAACATGTGCGTGGATAGCACAGGAAACACAATAGTGCAGCTTGGTGTAGAGCTTGGGAAGTACATATCCTGTGAAAAAAAGTTCAGAAATCATTGTTTGTGCAACACATTAAAATATCCCCCACCCTTCCATTTTTTTGCGACGGGTCACCATTTGGGACGGTTATTTTGTGAGATAAAATGGATACAAAATGAGTTAGTGGAGAAAGGGGACCACGTGAATAGTGTTGGAGAAAGAGAAAAAGTGGGTATTTTGTGAGAGAAAACGGTATCCGTCACAAGCTTGCGACGGATAGTGCCGTTGCAAATAAGAATTTGTGTCCATTTTTATTGTCCTTTAACAAAAAGTGAATATATACGAATCATATCCCTTGACATAAGAAGTGATTAAATTGTGATGGGAGCTGGTAGTTGCTAGAGTAAGTAAGGCCAACTTTTTATTTTTTAGTAAAAAAATAAGTAAAAAGATACAAGGAATGTAGTGATGTTGAGAACAAACCATCATTAACACAGGCTTCCTGCACATCCCTAACCGCAGCTTGCTCTACGATGTTCCTGACAAGGAATCTCTTGATAGCCTTGTCCTATAAAGGACGTCCAATGATTTCATACGAATTAACATCGGTATTAGAGTACGATAATAGCAAATCACGCAAACCAAAAAACTAATGTTTTTATAATTTTTCAGTTCATGATCAAAGTTATTAACACATTAAGCTTGAAATGAATGAAATGTTTTTGATAACAAAAAATCAGTAATTAAGAAAAACCAAAAGGATGAGAAGAGGGGAACCTTAGGGCAGCATTTGCCACAGTTGGAGCAACGAATGAAATTGACATGGCCGCGGCCATGCTTGTTGCGACCTCCATTTCTCCTCTTAAATGTCTGATTAAAATTGAATCAAATACAACAAAATTAACAATATTCTTATAATTGAGTGATCTATTCCAAATCAAAATCAAAATCAAAATCAAAATCAAAAATCAAAAACAAAAACAAAATCAAAATCAAAAACAAAATCAAAATCAAAAACAAAAACAAAATCAAAATAGAAAAACATATGAAGAAGATCCGAACCATGGTGATGCAAAAAGCCTAGTGAGTTATCTTCAGTTGCGATTTGGGAGGCGCTAATGAATTTAGGGTTTTAAGAAGCACAAATACGGAGATATACAGAGATTGTGTCAAGTTTATGTGTTTGTTTATGGCTTTACAAATTTTGGGCTGGACTTCTCATGTCCTTGCCTATGTTTAGCCCACTTTCTTAAATAATGACCTTGATTAGACATATTTATCGGTCGTTCCTGCAGTCTTACCTGAACCGAGTTCCTGCATTAAAATACTACGGAGTAATATATACTTCCTCCATTCAAATTCAATCTACACTTATTCCATTTTAATCCATTCATATCCAAACTACCATTTTCCTATTAAAGCCTAAAAAATTACTAAAGTGTCCTTATGAATATCAATTATTTACACAAAATGTCATTGAATGACCCACCATTAATCAACTATCACCCATTTAAATTAATAAAAAAACACCTTACACACATCCAATTGTACTTTTAATAATTTTTTAACCTATTTCTTAATATTTGTGCAAAAAGCAAAACTACCCTTTGGATATGAATGGAGGAAGTACTTCTTAACCTATTTACCAGACCTAGTTCATGATTTTGTTATTTTATCAAACCCTCGTTAATTGGAATCACGTATTGGGACCACATTCAAATACGAAGTTCCTAAACATGTTCCAATAGGTCCATTTTAGACCATTTGGAACAGAACTGGTTCCTATATTTTATTTTAATTAATTTTTGTCCTTATTCAAGACCTAACCCTTGTTAGAGCTACCTATAAACGTAGTCTTATTAAAGAATAGAGTTATTTGAACTGGTCAAGTATTAATTTTTTTTTTTTCAAATGAGCGCATTAAGTCGTGAGTGAGAATCGAACCCCCAACTTCATGGTTGAGATAAGAGCGCTCTTACCACTTGAGTTAACTCTTGTTCTCACACTTGCCAAGTATTATAGTGTGCTCCATTCGGGAAAAAAAAATACAATGTGAAATATATCTCAATTCTTTTTCACAATAACAAATTCTTGATTTAAGAGGGAGTAAAATAATGGATTAAACAATATTAAAATTACTCACTATTTGGCACGTAGTTGAGATTATGATTGTTTTCATTTAAGGGGGTAGCTAAGATAATCACAAATTCTTATTTGCAACGGTACTATCCGTCGCAAGTTTGTGACGGATACCGTTTCTCTCACAAAATACCCACTTTTTTTCTTTCTCCAGCACTATTCATGTAGTCCCTTTCCCCACCAACTCATTTTCTATCCAATTTATATCATAAAATATCCGTAATAAATGGTGACCCGTCGTAAGCAAGACTTATTAAATAAGGTGATATGTAATTTTTGTATCAAACTCATTTTTTTTTTTTTGATAAACCCTCTAATCAACCAAAGATTTATCCATAATAAGTGATAAAAACACATGAGTCCCGTAAGTCTCTTAGCTCAATATTATTTTTTTTAAATTTAAGACGGATTAAATATATACCCCTATAGAATTAAAAATGCTTAAAAATATAATATACTCCCTCCGAGTTTCTATGATCGTTCCTTTTGGTTTTGTGATCAAAAATAAGGAATACATTATTTAAATGAAAGAAAGTACAATTGATAAAGTAGACAGGAGAGAGAAAGGGTAATTAATTAAATTTAATGACCCATCATTAGCCACTAACTTTCCCACCAAAAAACTAAACAAAAGTACAGCATACACAGTAGCCATGTTACAACAATTCGGAATTCAACATAATTTCCGATTTCGACATAATATCCAATGTCGACATAAATTCCGACTTAAACATAAATTACGACTTCAACATAAATCCGACTTCAACTATTTAAATAGTACCGCTTACATAAATTAGACCGTCTTCAATAAAAATAAAACGCTTACATAATTTTACAAACAGTAGCACTGTTACATAAACCGATAAAATGAAAATCGAACGAACTTCAGATCTGCATTTGGGTATTCCGTCAATTCGTCCTTGAGATGTGCCTGACATGTTAATGGAGAGGACACACAAGTAGAGCTTCATGTTTGAATTAGACACCAATTTTTCATTTTTGCGCCAAAACGAAAATTCATTCTAATTTCATTATTGCGCCAAAACTTTCAGCCAAATTAGTGCAAAGTTCAAATTGCTAGGTTTTTTCCTCAACTATATTTAAGGCCACGGTGACACTATGAACATCAATAAATTCCAGAAAACAAAACTACCACCATTTATTGACAAAGTTCCAAATAAATCAAACATTCTACCAATCAAGTTATCACCATTTATTTAGATACTGCCAATATTTCAATCAAAACAGCCTATTTCAATCAAAAGATGGTGAAACAAAACCTAACAAACTTGGAGAGGGCAAACATAGTCCAAATTATTCAAGTAAAATGCAGAAATGGGAAACCACCACAGGGTGTTATGTCAGAACTTGCTGAACAATTTCACGTGACAAGGAAAACAATAACTCTCATATGGAGCAAGGCAAAACAACAAATGGACTTGGGTGAAGTAATTAACGTAAACAGCAAGATCAAGGGCAAAGCAGGATGTAAGTGTGCACAGTTTGATGCCGACAAGTTTAAGAACCTGGATTACAAACAGAAAACAACGCAGCGAAGGGTTGCTACTGCAATGAAGGTCAGCCAAACAACGGTGGCTAGGTGGGTTCGAACAAAAGTACTGAAGAGCCACACAAATGCCCTCAAACCAGGTTTGACAGACAAAAATAAGCTGTGTAGGTTAATTTTCTGCTTATCACAGTTAGTTTATGACGAAACAAGTAAGAAAATCATGTTTAGGGATCAAGGAAAAATTGTTCACATGGATGAAAAATGGTTTTACATTACTAAAGATGGCCAAAGATATTACGTAACCCAAACTGAACCTGAACCATATAGGAGTGTTCAGTCAAAAACTTTTATTGGAAAATTATGTTCATGTGTGCTGTTGCTAGACCACAGTATAATGCAAACAAGGAATGTATTTTTTATGGGAAGATAGGCATATGGCCATTCGTAAATTTGGTTCCAGCACAGAGAAATTCTAAGAACAGGGTTGCAGGAACATTGGTAACTAAACCAATAGAGTCGGTAACAAAGGAGGTTATCAAGAACATGCTGATAAACACAGTGCTGCCAGCAATCAAAACAAAATGGCCAGAAACTGGAGGCAAGACTATCTACATTCAGCAAGACAATGCCCGTCCCCACATCAACAACGAAGATACAGAATTCAGAGAAGCAGCAACAAGAGATGGGTGGAACATACAGCTAATACAACAGCCCCCAAATTCACCAGACATGAATGTGTTGGATTTGGGATTCTTTAGGGCTATTCAATCACTACAAACCCTAACCAATTCATACAAGTTAGAGGAATTAGTGGAGGCAGTGACAATTGCTTTTGACAGTTTAGAAGTGCATAAGCTTAATTATGTCTTTATAACTATGCAGGCTTGTATGGTTGAAGTGCTAAAAGTAAAAGGTCACAACAATTACAAGATTCCACACATGCATAAGAGCAGATTAGCAAGAATTGGACAACTACCACAATATTTGGAGGCAGAAGAGGAACTGGTCAAGAACAGAATTATGTATCTTAACAATCTAGACATTGTTGAGGTAGCTAATGCAGGTAAGGGGTACAATATAACTGAATTAATAGACTCTTTAGCACCATTGCAGCAGTTCGAGATAGATATGTGTGCTTAAGGTAGTTTAGACATCGTAGTTGGTTGGTCTATGTACTCATTTTGCGTACTAAGAAAGGTAGTACAAATACCAACCACATTTTGAAGACCAACAAAATGAAAATAGTAGCAGAACATAGGATGTTGGAATTGCAGACTCAAAAGCAGAAGGCAAGAGAGGACCATACAACAACATTTTGGACAGCAACATACAACATCATTTTGGAATCAATTCAGAGCAGAATGAAGACAGCAGGATACAGCAACATTTTGAAAAAGAAATGTCAATTCAGAAAAGAATAATGTTCAGCAACTTTTGGAAAAACAAATCAGAACCAAAGTGAAGACTGCATCATACTACATGGCTTAACACGAATGTTTTGTTATTTAAAGTGGAGTATGTATGAACTTTGCAGATATTTTAATTGTCATGTTGGTTGAATTGTTATGTAAATTCAGTAAGCTTAATTCAAACCATCAATAACCATCAATAACCATCGGAACAGAATTGAAACCATCAATAACCATCAATAACCACCTAAAACAATTCCTTACAATCATATTAACATCACCATCAATAACCATCAAAATAGAATTCAAATACACGAAATCCAGAAGGAAATAATTCCTGAACTTTGCACTTATGTAGCAATTATTTTATGTATGAACTTTGCACTAAATTTAAGTCTGATGTTGGTGGAATAACATTATCGCTCTACTTGGCATACAACTACGCTAACCCTAGTCAGACCACAACCGTATAAGGACGACTCGTACATCCATTGCCTCATCAGATTCATTGAACCTGGTGGCGTAATGAATGTACAAGCCATTCTTGCCCTCACATTTTGTCATTGGGCAAGTACCCATTTACGAAAAAATGCATTTCATCATCAGTAAGTTAAAAAAAAAGGGACGAAAATAACAACCTCTAAAGATCTTCCAGGAGCATCTTAAATGCAGGAAAATACTTTGAAATTTCCTCAATGAACCACCTCCTGTGTTCAGGAGTCTTCTCTATTTCCTTCACCCTCTTTCTTCTCTCCTCGGCAGCCACAACTCTCCTCTTGGCCTCGAGATCAAGTTCCTCCATCCTCTTATCAAACAAGAGAAATTCTGGACAAGTTTCAGGAACACAACTTTCAGGAAAACAACTTTCAGGAACAAACGATTCAGATTCTAAAGAATCAGGAACACAAAACTCCATCATTGACCCGTCTTCGTTAATTTCTTCAACCCAGTTCACCAAATCATTACTTTCACTCAAAGATTCGTCAATATCTTTGACAAACACTTCAGGAACGTCATCAACAACGTGCATGTTGAACAAACATGGTGGATCTTCAATATTCAGGTCTGAATATTGAAGGCTATCTTCAAAATCGTAAGTAAAAAATCGAGACATTAGATCGAGTATTTGATTGAAGAGGGTAAAAGTTTAACGAAGTATTTGGTCTCAGAAAATTAAAGAGGGCTCTTCAATAGGGTGATTTTCGAAGGTTTTTGATTGAAAACAAGAGAAAGGAGTGGCTACGGGAATGAGAAAAGAGGAGTGAATGTTTGGAAATGAAAAGGAGGAAAACAAAGATACGGATTTAGAGAGGTTTTCTGGGAAATGATGAATGGGGAAGATGAAGATCTTAGGGAAGATGAAGATCTTAGGAAAGCTGCGGTTGAAGAGAAGATTGAAGGGTAGGGTTTTTATGAAGAATGTTCTAGAGATGGTGGGATTAGGGTATTAGGCGGGAATGATTTGGGCTGGGTTGGGGTTATTAGATTTAAGTGGGTTGGTTGGGTAGATTAATTAGGTTGTGTAAGTGGGTTAGTGTGTTAATTTAGTGGGCCAATACAATGGCAAATACGTAAATAACGTAATGGCATGAGGACCACTTGGTCATTTCACATAAAAAAAACATACCAAAAAAGGAAAGAGAACAATCATGAAACTCGCATGAAAAAGGAAATAGGAACGATCATAGAAACTCGGAGGGAGTATTTAATACTTCAATAGTTGACCGTTTTGATTCTTAAATTTAAGACGAATGTGTTCTCAGACGAGAATCTGTGTAACTATGTCCGATAACCAGAAAGATAAAAAAAAAGTGTTGGATTTCCGATAAGGGGGAGAGAACTCCACATAATTACATCTACAGTTATTATTTATACTCAAAAACAAAATGAGATAAATTAAAAAAAAATAAAAAAAACAACATTTTAATTTGCGCCATTTGTTACACTTTACCGCACAATTAGGCTACTTGACCCAACAATCTTTCATGCATTTCACACTTTCTATCTGTTGATTGATTTCAACCAAAAGGGTACTTTTATTTTGGGGATTTTCAGCTCATTTTTGCCCAATTTTATTAAATTAACCCACTATTTGTTCTTCTCTAGAACCCTAATTTGCTCATTTTTTGAGTTTGTTTGGGATTTTTCTATCTGGGTTTTCTTCAGGAGGTGAGTAGATCTTGTCCTTTCGTTGAAGTTTTGCTTAGATCTTCAGTTCATTTGGAAATTTGTTGTCTGTTTTATTGGTATGTGTAATTGATTTTAGGATGTTGTTTTTTGATGTTTTGTACATTGCTCAGTTACTGGAAATTGAACAGTTTGGCTTGATTAATTATTCATTTTTTCGTGTAGTTTATCTTTGGGTGTTCTTGTATTAGTTTAATTTGCGGGAGTGATTGAGGCACCGAGGTAATGTTGTTGTCGACGTTGTTGTCGTATTAATCAGGATGGGTTTTCTCTTTGGGATGATACAAATAACATTTCTGTAGTAGAGTTAGTGTTTATGATTAATCTCTTTCTGCAGATGAATTATTCGAAACGGGTTTTGTGGGGAACAAATTCTCATTTTTGACAGGTTAAATCCATCACAAGTATGTGACGTGAGACAAACTTGCAAGTAGGAGGGTAAGCGGGGAGAGCAAGTGAGAGAAGTTGTGAGAGGGCACAAGCTTGTAACCGTCACATGCAAGACGGATTGTTTGGGGTAGAATTGATGGGAATTTAGCCCTTCCATTTAATTATCAAGTTGAGGAAGGATTATAAGCATTTTACTATGCTAGAGGTTGCAATGTGGTAGATACTTGGAGAGTGTTGATTAATTTTGGTAATGTAGTATAGAATGGGAATTCATACTGCCAATTGGAGCTAAAACTAACCCATTTTAGCGGTGGTAATCCCGAAATTTGTGCAACGTACTTCGTATATATACTCCGTAATAACAGTAAGATTTGATTCTATGTATGCGAGTTTTCTTTCCCTCTATTAGCTCACTCAGTAAGTCAGTGTACATGTAACATGAACGTTTTCGCGGTTCTTCATATTGATCTGCAATTAAGGTGATATTCGTCTACAAGCTGTAGATCCTCTCGTGGACTATGACAACTATAGATGTTTGATGAACGAACTCTTCAAATGTAAGTACCCGACAAGGCTCTATTTTGAAGGCCATGTAAATTTGAGAGAGAAAACCGTGTTCCTGGGCCAAATAAATCCTTGTTTAGAAAAATATATGCCGTGTCTTCCTGGTCATCTTGAGTGGCGTACATTTAAGTATTTAACACGGTAGGGATAGTGTGGCTGCGATTACCTTCCGTATTGGCGAACCTTCGTATTCTGTTTGAGAAAGGAAAGAATTAGATTTTCTCTTCATTTGTTTTCTTTGTTTAATGTTGAGTAAAGATATACTCTCTTCTCTGGTCAAACGACCATTATTGGATAAAAGTATTGTGCTAACGGTAAAGCGGGTATTACTGTTACGTGCGTAAATTTTGGGTAATATGTTTGGTCAACTGGCCGTTGGCTGTTTTATAGCTACTAGCTACGGCACGTTGATATATCTGCTACTTTTAAAATGTCTAAGTAGCTTTGTACTGCCTCGTAGCCCCCCTCTTTTTTTTTTTTTTTTTTTTTTTTTTTTCCGAAACTTATCTCAACAAAGCAGAATCTTAGCAAAGAAAAGGATGTGAAATTTCTATGCCAAAATAAGATTACCGCTGACTATCATTTTGAAACTGGAAATTATTTTTAAATTTTTTCTACAGGGAATGATGTTTTTTTTAAAACTGCAGTAAATGATCATATCAGTATAGCAAGCTGGAAACAAGGGCTCTTGAAGATATGAAAATAGCCACAGTTTAAAGATGCTCAGCCAGGATATATTCGAATTTCAAGATGACGGCTTTGATGGATCCAGTGATGAACTTCTCATTTCTCAGGAGGTTTTCTACGGAAATCTTACTGGTGATGTTAGTAAAAAGAGTGCTGTTGTTGGACTTGCTAGCTCAACGAGTGAGACAGATAAAATGGCTGATACTTTTCCTTGTTCAAACAGTGAAAACTCAGCTGTAACTAATCAGGTTTCCTCAGATGACCTATGTCAGAAGGATGCTGATAATTTAGAACTATATAGAGATTCTAGAGTACAGAGCTCCTTGAGAGCGTCTTTCTCGGGTGAAAGGCTAAGCCATGATGTTCAACCGAAGCGAATTAAATTGTCGGTAAATGAACTTTGTAGTTTCAAACCTTATCTTGATAACGCTATGGCTTCTTCAGTTCCACTGAAGCAAGTTGTTTATGGAATGTATCACCCTGGTCCGCGCTTACCCGGCCAAATTTTTATGTCCCATGTGGTTGAATCATCAAGTGATGGTCTCACATCTAGTTGTTACCTTTTGAAGCAAGATCTAGAATCAAGCAGTGAAGGAAACTTGGGTGATTGTGTCGGCCTCAATGGTAGTTTGTCGGTTTCGGATGGAAGTGAAGTAAAGCAAGTTGGCGCTTGTAAATCCATGGCGTCACCTAATTCTCAGGAAAGTTCTGCCACTAAGCTGTTGGTATCTAGTCCGTCACCTGCTGATGTCAGCGCTTCGGGATCGTCTCGTTTAACGAAAAAAAAGTCTAAGGTAGCTACTTGGAGCTTTGATGACGACAGTGTTCAGTTGACGGGTAATAGCGCGAAAGATCTCTCAACCCTGCTTCGTTCGAAAGTATATCAATTGCTTAAAAGGTTAGGATGGTCTCCTGAGTTGCAAGTAAGGAACGATGGAAGGAATCGGTATCTGTACCGAACACCTGATGGTAGGCTTGTTCGTACATTTGCAAGAGTTTGGCCCTTAGTTGGTAATACTTTATTTGCTCATAACAACAGCAAAATGATCGTAGATGATAAACAATGGGCGGACATTAATGAGTTTTATTCTGATTTGTATGATGCATTAAATTATGTTGAGAATAAAAAGGATGACTGGAAATCCAGATGTGGTATAATTTGTCTGTATAGGCTTCTGGATCCCTTTGTTAATATGGTACTTGTGAGCAGGAAGATGACTGCTCTTAGAGCCGGAAATCTAGTCAAAACAAACAAAAACAATGAGCTTGACGTGGTCAGTAACGCTGAGGTTGAGTGTAAAATGAAGTCTGAGAACTGTGATGTGAATATGCCCAGTGAAGAAATTATCTGTGATTCTTCTCTTGGCACTGGTGCAAGAGAAACTCATAAGACGAGATCTATATACGTATCTGAAGGAAATAGCATGCGTCTTGTGGAGACTATTGATAAAGATGAAAGGCTAGGAATCATTACAGATGAAAATGTACATCAGTTATCAGCAAACGTGCCAGAAAATATCGTGCAGGCAAATTCGAAAGACGGCACCGTTTGTTCAGTGGAGGGAGGAGCTGAACCTTGTAAAAGAACCATGGTTCATGCAGAAGTTAATTTGATGAAGAAAACCAAGGATAAATTTATCAACTTTCCGGAACTTGAACTCTGTGACTTGTGCCGAGCAGAAGCTTGTGAAATTAGTTTAAGCGATGATTGGAGCTGTCAGTCGAAGGCTGAAACCGAGCATTGGTCAATGGAGTACATAAAAAACAAAAAAAAGTTGAAGAAAAAGTCAAAATTTAAAAAATCTCGTCACATCAAATCTGATGATGGTTTCTGTTTAGAAGAGACTAAATCTGACATTAATGCTGATGTTTTGAAGAAAGGCGTGAGATCAAAAAAGGGTGGCAACATCAAGAGGAAAACCAAGGGAGGCCAACTTAAAGATGATGACTTGTTGGTTTCAGCTATCATCAAGAAAAGAAACTTCAGATCTGGTAAGAATAAGGTTGGTCCAAAACCCAGGAAATTCAAGTCAAAATCTCTGAAAAAACGCAAAAGTAAAAAGGGCAGTTGCAGGTTGCGTCTTCGAGGCCTCGGGAAAGGCGGCAATCATTTAACTGACAGATGGACGTTGACGAGTGAAAGGACGATTTTGTCTTGGTTAATTAGTGCTGGGGCCGTATCTATTAATGAAGCAATCCAATACCGTGACCCAAAGGATGACACCGTGGTTAAGGATGGTTTGATATCTCGGGATGGGATTCTGTGTAGATGCTGCAATGAAAATTTTTCCGTCTCCGAGTTCAAGATCCATGCGGGCTTTAACCAAAATCGCCCTTGTTTGAATCTTTTTATGGGTTCCGGTAGGCCGTATACCCTTTCACAGCTTCAGGCTTGGTCAGATGAATACAAACTTAGGAAAAATAGGACCCTAAGTGTACCAGTCGATGAATTTGACAAAAATGACGACTCTTGTGGTCTTTGCGGCGATGTTGGAGAATTGCTGTGCTGTGATAACTGCCCTTCTACCTTTCATCAGTCTTGCTTGTCTGCCGAGGTCTGTATTGTAGTTTCTGTCTAATCTTTCAAATTTTAGCGATCTTCTGTTAAATTTTTGTCGAACGTTCAACAAATTTTTAATTCTGTACTGTAGGTGAGTGGCTGAGTGCCACAAATGCATAATATCCATGCATGCAATTACATAAAGGTCATAATTAGTTTTTATGTTAGAGACATTGATTTGTTATCGCCAATGTGCCATATTTTTATGTTACAAATTTGACCTGATGTGCCTCATTTTAATGTTAGCAGTGTTGATTTGTTGATGCTGATGTGAATGGTGTTTGTTCCCTGTAGAATATATACAATAATTCCTCCATTATGTTCGATTCACTAAATTTCTTTTTAGCTGCTCAAACAAATTCACTACATTTCCCTTTGTGGATAGAAATTCACTTTGGAAGGAACAAAAACTCCTTTACAAAAGCAAGCGCGCTCCGTTATATCCGTTCAATTGTTTGCCTTTTGCTTTTTTGTGGTTTCCATTATCTTATAAATTGTACCATAAGCAAATGTAGAGATTCCAAACTTACAGGACAGGTACATACTTAAAACCATGGTTGCATGTACTATACATTTCAAGGTTATAGGTTAGCTACGATGTGATATTGTGATGTATAAGGCATGCTTGTGCAATTTCTCCTATTAGATTGTTGACCCGTTAAACAATTATTGGTTATCCTTGACACAGATTTTCTCGTCTACTTTTTCTTCAATCCCAAACTCTGTATCGCAAACCGTAAAATAAATTTGTGCACACCATTTACCCATTTGAGCTTTTAGGCTAAAACATTCAGTTGAGTCTACTGGTTAACTTTGTTTGTGATGTATTGCTAATTGAAGATTCGTATACTGGAACTTAAATGATTCAATTCAAGCATGGTTTTTCTAATGGATGCTCAGTAGGCCGTTGACACTTTTATATCAGTATTCAATTTGGAATTGTAAAAGAAATTTGGACTAGAGTCGTCAAAAAAATGCAAGAACCTAACCACAGGTTTCCATGTGCTACTTTCAGTTAGAAATGGCAATGGCTTATGATTTAGTCTACATTAGCGCCTCTATGGAAACTTCTCATTCCTTTCTTTTATTTATTAATTATTTATTAAGGATGCAATTCATTGCAAAAAAAATTTTAGTTCATTGGATGAAGTTACTCTAACACAAGGAGTGTTGTTGGGATTATTGAGGAGTGAAAGAGAGCTGAGGCCGAAAGGATGGAGGATTGCCTTATTGGTTTGTCTATTGACTTCCTTTTTGTCCTGGCCCACATCATCCCTATCTCCTCCTGTTAGGGCTCTATTCCAACCAAGTAGTGCTCCCTGTATATAAAGTGTTCTTTAATTAGTGTAAGCATTATCAACCTATCGACATAAGTCAAACTTGTTGATGAAGTGGTTTCTGTTTTGTTTCTCTGTTTCTATCAACTAAAAGTTCTAGATATGGGCGGTAGCTAAAACACGGATAAAAGAAATGTTTGAGTTGGGCGTATTAGTGTGTCGCTAAAACAGGGTTAGAGTGCACACAAATCTTGTAATTTTTTTCTTGCTATATTTTGTTAAACCAACCAAGACCTCTCAAGGTATGGGGAATATAGGCAGCAACCTCATTCATTTCTTGAACCGTCTTATATAGTTATATGCTTATTTAAGATTTTTTCAGTTTACTACGATGATTTGCGTTAAAATCTACGGCAATTCAACTTCCTTTCTTTCTTTAGATTACGCTGACATCTGGTGTTTATTATGGGCTCGATTCCTGGGGCAACATTGACTATCAAATAAAATATAACTGAATTCCTTATTTAACTTTATTATAAATGTGATGGCTTGATGACACACACATATGGAAAGTGGTTTGACACTTCAACAGTGCATTTATGTGTATAAGTTGCTAGCACCAAGCCATTCTGATTTCAGTTTGTCCATTGCAGGAGATTCCTGAAGGGAGTTGGTATTGCCCAAACTGCATATGTCAGGTCTGTGGACAGCTTGCCAATGACACGGAAAACTCGAGTCCTTCTGCTGCTCTCAGGTGTTCGCAATGCGAGAGAAAGTGTATGTGTTCTGCTGACTGGTTGGGATTTTGTGTTCGAATTAGCAAGGCAAATGAAACAGCATACTGCTGTACATGCAAACTGATACTTCGTAGGATTGAACTGCTTGTTTGATTATACCTAAATATATTTGGGGCGAGGTGTAGGGTTTGTACTTTATAGTACTCAAATGTTTAATATTGGGTGTATTCACATGACACATTCTCACATGAGAATGCATTATAAGATTATCATGAGACTGACCAGTATTTATGTTTAGTGGGTTAATGCGTATATGGACAAGGATTCTAGTTGGATTGGATTGGTTTCCTATTAGACTAAGTAGGAAACTATAGATTCTGTTATTCCTTGTGCTCGATAGTTTTTCAGCTTTGTAACTCAGAACTTTTGAAATGTGTTCTCTTAAAGTTGTCCTTGTTAGAGGTTCTGTTTTTAAATTACATTTTCATGCATTAAATTTGATTGTGAATTATTCAATTTTGTTGACAGTTCATAAAGTGTGCCTGACAGAGAAGGATATGGGCAGGGATGGAGGAGCGACTTGGTTCTGTGGTGCCGGCTGTGAAGAGGTATCAGGTTTATAAATAACCTATTTGCTGATGAAAACTAAAATATTTATCATACATGTCTTGTTAAAACCTATGTTACTTGAATCTTCAGTTTGGGTTCATAACGGTGTCCAACACAAGTACAACTGTCAAGTATACGGGCGTGGACTCCTTAGTCCTGACCCAATAATTGCTCATCCGACACTTCTCAAGACATTGATAGAAGGAGAGTCTTGAAAAGTAGAGGGGATGGGTACATGAATCATATATCAGATGGTTTTTTTAACGATTTTTAGCCGTGTGTCCCAAATATATGACAATATCCCCATGTCTCAAAGTTTATCCTGGAGAGTCTGAAACTCGGATATGTATCGTGTCCAACCCCCATATCCGAGTATAAGTAACATAACTTAGAAAATAGGCAGACTATATATGTATGGTAAATTTCTCTGAAGTGTTTCGATGTTTCCTACTATTGTTATATAGGTGTATGGTGGTTTACAATCCCGCATCGCTTTCTCGAACCAAATTGGTGATGGTTGTTCTTGGACACTTCTGAGGTGCATTCAAGATGACCAAAAGGTTTCTTCTGCTCAGCGTTTTGCTTTGAAAGCTGAATGCAACTCTAAGCTAGCTGTTGCCGCTACCATTATGGAAGAATGTTTTCTGTCCATGATCGACCCTAGAACAGGGATTGATATGATACCTCAAGTGGTGTATAATTGGGGGTATGTATGTTTACTTGGGATTTCCACTCATGTTTATTCTAAATTTGTCGCAGAGGTTGCAAGACGGGCATTAAAGTTAGCTTTTTATTCTTTTTGGAGTACTTATTTAAGATGCTTTAATGTATCAGGTCTGAATTTGCTAGACTAGATTATCATGGCTTCTACACTGCTGTTCTAGAGAAGAATGATATACTGATATCCATTGCATCCATCAGGTATCGATGTCACCTCTCACATATATCTCTCTTATTTCGATTTGTCTTATGTATAGTTGACCAGTCTCTGCTTTATTTAGCTCTTTTTTGTTATGGCCGCTACAAACTCGATAAGACATTCGGTTTCTCACATGTCAGATTGCATTATATATTTTTCATATATGTTTCAAACGGACGTCCAAAGACTTCATTGTCCTCCCAGAAACATTGTTTAAAATATGTTGCCTTGAAACGTTGGATGTCGTTCAGCTCTTTTCATCAATAAATCTAAAAAGATTGCTTTAAGAAAGTCGGCCATTGTATTTATCGATAACATCTTCTGCTCAGAGACCAACAGCTAGATTTGGTCGTTCAGTTACATATTGCAGTTACGTTTTAGTTATATACTAGCAATATCTTAGAAGTCTAACCTGAGATGCCACAGGGTGCATGGAGTAGCTCTTGCAGAGATGCCACTTATTGCAACGTGTGGCAAATATCGCCGCCAAGGAATGTGTCGGCGCCTTTTAACTTCAATTGAGGAGGTATTATTGCTTTGTTTCTTCACCTTATATCGACCTCCCTATCAAATTGAAAAGCTTGTGATTGCGGCACAAATAAATTAGAAGTTACTAATAAATGAAACCTTCAACGCAAATGGTAACCCGCGTTATTTGTATTTGCAAATTGCAAACTGAATGTTTGCAATAAATTTGTAATCGGCTTTTTATATTTAACTTTCTCTTTGTTTACTATTTACGGCCCCAGATGCTCACATCTCTGAAAGTTGAAAAGCTTGTGATTGCTGCAATTCCTGATTTAGTTGAGACATGGACTGTTGGATTTGGCTTCGTACCTATGGAAGAGAATGAGAAACAAAGCTTAAACAAAATCAACTTGATGGTTTTTCCGGGGACCGTCATGCTGAAAAAGACGCTCTTTGTTAATACAGATGTACAAAAAGGTAATTCCCGCTATGATTGCTCCATGTGTCTCGTCAAATTATTTACGTTCACTTTTTGAATGGTTGAATATGCTAATGCATGCAATTAGGTTAGGGAGTTGAACGCCCACTCTCAACCAGACGTGACAAAAATGACCAATGAACCGCTCAAATGACGTGACACACGACCCAAATAGAATTATAAGTGATATTATAACCGCAAACATGACCCAAAACCTAAGCCGATCCAATCAAACATTCGGCCCAAACTTTGTTGGACCCTATGTTGATCTGATGCGAATTAGCCTGACCAAAGATAATTTGATTTGAAATGACTAGTTCAAAATAACATTTAAACCAAGGTTTATCTGTATATAACAAATGCAAGAACCTTGTTAAAAAGGTTCCAAAATGGTCCGGCTCAAACCAAATGTCCTAACCAAAGATGAACCAACCGCTATTGATCTGTACCCGGAATTGCCCGAAAAATAGCACGCTTCAAAAAGGTTGACCCCGAATGACCCCTTTGCATGCCTACACAAGTATAATGTTAACTGTTGAGACAAACCAAAGCGGAATATGTAAACTACATGATGAGACTTCCTAGAAAAATGAAATTTTTTTTCATCATCAGACCAAGGGAGTACCAATGAGTTTTAAATCGCGGTATGGGTCGTGATCGCAGTCATGGTAACGGAGTTGCGGAATCGTCCGTGATTCAGCCGTCGCGCTCCGAATCCCGATTATCTCGTTGCTATTTCTTTACAAGTTTTTGTAGATATTTCATCATGTATTGACTATTTCATATAAAGTTAAGATTAATTCTATTTAGGATAATATATTTGACCAATGCTATACAATTTCGACGAGCTTTTCATTAAAAAACTTGGCCGATACAAGCTATAACTTGTTCATATCGGGTTCATTGCGGACTCTATCGGGCCGAGTTGGCCTACACACGTTATAAATTGGTCGTCTCGGCCAATACTTTCCTGTTTTTAATTTGCCTGATACATCTCGGGATATGTAGTATCGGCCGCCTCTGATACCGATACACATCTCGGGCTATACGATACGCCTTGGCCGAGATTTTAAACTATAAACCATGTTCAGTTTTCTTAAATTTGAAGTACGAAAAAGCCTGATAGTGACTTTACTTTGCCTTGGTTATTTAGGAGTAGATACTGATTTGGTGATGGAAAGAAATGAGTCACTAAGGATGGAGATTTGCAGTGTTGGAATTGCTGAAAGAGGCGCTTCCAATGAAAATTCTGAAGATTACTCTGTAAACGATGTAGCTGCTGAACTCTATAAAAACTCGGTTCAGTCTCAAAAGTGCAGTGAAGATGCTGAGATGAAGTCTGAGCTTGTACAAGATGTTAGTAATTCCTTAGAATTAGAAGTTGCCGGGTCCGATGGGGAAGGTTTGAGACAAGAGATGGAGATTTTTGAGCACTCGAATACACCAGTTGATTCAGAGAAACAAACAAACAGGGACAGGACTATCAGCAGAGCTGGAACATTAATGGAAGTTCCACCTATGGAACTTTCTAATCTCCCGGTATGCATGACAGATATAACAAACGATCTTCTAGGGAATACTTCAGATGAATTTGCAGTAAGAATGAAGGAACCGCTTCCAGAATATCCCTCTTATGCTGCCATGGAATTGGACAATGCTTTAGAGGAAAATAATTGTGCAGGCTCAGAAACTGTAAAAACCGAGGTTAATAATTCAGTCGGGTTGGAGCCGGTGACTGTTACCGAGGAAACATTTCCAGGCCGACAGCAAGCAGGCGAAAGTAAAACGATGGAAAATGAAATATCTAATCTAATCGGAACGAAGGAAGCAGGTACAGGTGCTCAAAACATGAATATCTGGGATTACTGGGATGAATGTATAGGCGATTTGGAGCCGTTGGATGGAGTGCTTAACTTATCTGATGTTCATCGTCGATTTGTAGCGAAAGAGACAGTTTCTAATAGTGAAACCCAATGTGTAAATGTTGCTCAAATTCAGCTTCCTTTGATTAAAGAATCTCAGGAAGGTAATGTTTTACCCTAGACATAGCAGTAAATCAGTAATACAGCAACTGTAGCAATAGTGTACTAATTTAGAATGTCTCATATTTGGCAAATTTAAGGTACTCTTTGAATTTTGACTATTGCCAAATGGCTAATGAATATTTCTGACCCATGGGTCATAGACTCGTAGCGTATTGGACGCGTGATTTGTTTTAGTAGTGATTAATTATGACGGAATTTGAACTTAGGTCATGCTCATTGAGCACCACCCCCTTCATCCGCATGCCTTGTGGTGGTTTGATTTGTTCACCTCTACGGGAATTATTAAATGAGACGGTTTTAAAATAGAGAGAAATTGCTTCGATAATTTCACCCCCTTTAAATCCCGACTAAGCAACGCAACATAGATCGAATAACGACTAAAATACCGACTTTTGACATAGATCGAAACATGTTCCGGTTATTGTCAATTCAACTTTCCAAAGGTGCATACACGTCTAACTCGGTCCGAATGACTTGGCCTGTATCCAACCTGACATTCGAACTCGAACTGACCTGAACCTGATCCTATATGACTCTCTCAAATGTTTATTGTTGAAAACTTACCGTTATCCCTAAATAACTTGATAATAACCGGCTCGAGAATAAACCGGCTCGATATCTCCGAAACCCGAAAATGACATGAACCGATTCGAACCCGATTATTGTCATTCAACTTTCCAAAGGTGCATACACGTCTAACTCGGTCTGAATGACTTGGCCTGTATCCAACCTGATATTCGAACTCGAACGGACTTGATCCTACATGACTCCCTCAAATGTTTATTGTCGAAAACGGACCGTTATTCCTAAATAACTTGATAATAACCGACCCGAGAATAAACCGGCTCGATATTTACGAAACCCGAAATTGACCTGACCCGATTCAAACCCGACCCAATTACTAGTTTGCCTTGCGAACCTTTTAAACCTCCCGTAAACCCCTTCTCATCTTCAAAGTTATCCAAACGAGAAAATGGGCGAAACTGTAAGCTTCCGCGCGTGGGGAGTACACGCGCACCTCCCTTACTCCTCCCTCTGCGGTGGCACCCACTGTCCCTCAAGGCGGCGCGTGCACACCGTGCGCTGCGCAAGCAAGGAGAAGGTGGTAGTTATTTCCGGCCCCACCGGCGCCGGAAAATCGCGACTTGCTCTTGAGCTCGCTAAGCGCCTTAACGGCGAAATTATCAGCGCCGACTCTGTTCAGGTAAGCTATTTTCCAATCTCCGTTCCCCGTCCCGATCATTTGTTTACCTTTTATTAAAATACGCCTCACAATGCGCTAATTTCGTTTTGGTGACCCCATATTTGAACTATTTCCCACTTTGCTGACCTACATTGACAAAAGTTTTCTTGTTTTACGAATTAATGGAACTGTGAGACGGTCTTATTCTATAATTTGTGTTCGATTTATTTTCAATGCTGTGCTGATAGTGTGACGAGTTGGCCATGTTTGCTGTATAAGATGAAAAACTATTATTGCCTTTGCATACCATTTCGAAGCTCAATTGTTCGTCGTATTGATAAGCGAGTGTAAACGAGAATTGTTCGGGGAACGATAGTGTTGATTATACTTGATGGGGTTTGCTGAATTGGCGATTGTTGTAAGAGCTTTCGGAATATGGAAGGGTCATGTAAGGGTTACAATGGATCAAAGAGCTTCGAAGCTCAATATATTCGTATTGATAAGCGAGTGTAGACAAGATTTGTTCAGGAAACGATAGTGTTGATTATACTAGACGGGATTTGCTGAATTGGCGATTATTGTAAGAGCTTTCGGAATATGGAAGGGTCATGTAAGGGTTAAAATGGATCTAAGAGCTTTTTTGCGTTGTTATTGAAGTTGTATTTGCGGGATTTTGAGTGAGACGGGTAGACTGAATGCTGATTTTGGTTTGATGTATATGGCTATTATGCCGTGACAATAGCTTCTCCTTGGTGATCGACTATTAATAGAACAATGCCAACGGCCAACGTTAACCAAGAGTCTCGTAGATTTGGTCTATGGGTAGGGTGACGGGTTTGAATGGACGCAACCTCATACATGAGTTGCAAACACATAAAGATAGTGTTCATGTAATCCATAATGAAAACCCCTTTAGCAAACACAATTTTTCGGGTGATCCATGATGAAAAATCATTTTGAGAATTCTGCTATATCACAAAATTCACAATATGAAAATCACACAGTTTAGTGATCCAATATGTTATTTTCCATCATAATCCAAAGCCAAAGATTAGCGAGTTTCTGGCTCCATTGATGATAAACTTTTAAGATAATAGAGTTTCTCTTGGGTGTTTCATCTGATGCAGGTGTACCGAGGTCTTGATGTTGGATCCGCTAAACCTTCAGCAAGTGACAGAAAGGTGCTTTGCCTTTTCCAAGTTTGATCCAATAAGAGTCTTGTTGGTTGTACTCTACTGCATCATCTATTTGTCTTTTGTTTTCTCCATATGAGCTCTCTTTATTGATATTACCAGATTTTTGTCTCAATTATATCTAGCTACTGTAGACTGTTAGTGACTGTTCGCCGCCTTTGCTGCATGGTCATTTTGTGATGTTCTGTTCTTATTTCCAGGAGGTACCTCACCACTTGTTGGACATATTGAATCCAACTGAAGGTAGAAACTAAATTTCAGATTTTTTTTTTCTGTGAACATCAACTGTAATGAATTAGTTAAAAAATAATGAGTAGCTTTTGATATTTTTAACAGATTACATGGACACACACCGGGTTTAGGTTTGCGACTGCAACCTTTTTTTTGGGCGGGATATGATGGAGTGGGAGGGCTCTGTTAAAAGGTGGTCTTATAATTAGTCAACTATGAGAATATGATTTTGATGTTGCCGAATGTCCATGTACATTGCAAGTGGTTGATCTTTGATCATTCTGAGTATGAAATGCTCAAGTCTATCCAGTTTGTTTCTCGTGTGCATGTAACACTGTGTGTGTATTTTTCTGCCTATATAGAATATTCAGTTGGTAAATTTTATGAGGATGCAAGGCAAGCAACTAGAGATGTTCTTGACAGGGGGCGTGTTCCTGTAATTACTGGAGGCACTGGCTTATATTTGCGTTGGTAAGTCATTTGCAATGCATATTTTAGTGCTCGCTCCATTTGCTTAGATTTACCATGTTTGCTTTTGGCGTTTGGACCAAAGTTTTAGAAGATGAGAGAATGTAAGCAATTCTCAAGTGGGATTGTTTTTATGTGTGATTTCATAACCAAACTGGAAATTTAGTGAATCAATTTGAATAATCCAAACAGGAAATTGTAGTGAGTAAATGAACTTTGATTCATGTTACATTTTCTATAATCCTCGGCATTCAATGATAAGAAGCTGCCCATTATGCTACCACTCATACTAATTAAGCCATAATTTGGGAATGGAGGTGGGGGGAGGGGAAGCTGGAAGCTCATCATGGAAAGGATAACAGTATTCTAGTTTTTAGTAATTTCCATATCAAACAGGCTCCAGTGGATTCAAGTATTGAGCTAGTAGGTACTTATAGAATTGATGAGTTACTTTCAAATGGTAGGTTCATATATGGAAAGCCTGATGTTCCGAAAGCATCGCCGGAGATCACGGCACAAGTTTATGCAGAGCTTGAAGATTACCAAAGGCGAGATGATTGGGATGCAGCAGTGGACTTTGTGGTTGCAGCAGGGGACCCGAAGGCCAAGTCTTTTCCGACCAACAACTGGTATCGCCTACGCCGTAGCCTTGAGATTATTAAGGTGTTACTTAATTTCTCGACCTTCAACCTTTAGCTGACCATTATAGATGTATTTGGCATTTTCTTCTCTTTCTTGTTAGTATTCACTGCAATGTGAAATTGATAGCTTGCTAGTTGCTACCGATATCAGTGACATAAACAACACACTATTTGGTGTTTGCTACTTTCTTTAGTTTTAAACCCAAGAAAGTTTATATTCCAGCAAGTCCTCCAACAGAATACAAGGGTTATTCGCCCTTACTCTAAGATATGGTCAAATATGATGTAAAAGCAACACATTATGCACCACCAAGTGTGCTAGTCTTCTCGTAAGGAAGTACTTCCTCGAAAAGTGAAACCCTATAAATGAATTCTTAATCTGTTTTAATTCTTTGTAACTTGGGCAGTCTAGTGGAACACCGCCTTCGGCTTTCCAGTTACCATATGATTCGTTCAAAGAGCAGTTAGATTTAGGCGTGCCAAATAATTTTGAAAAAGACGAGACAAAAGATGGCCAATCGAAAGACTTGGATTATGACTTCATGTGCTTCTTCCTTTCAAGCCCAAGATTGGACTTGTACAAATCAATTGATTTCCGATGTGAAGATATGCTATCTGGTATGTATTGTTATTAGTCATCAATTTGCTAGTTAGATTAAGAAACAGGAAATAGACGTTTCTTCAACGTTCCATTAATGGTCCTTCACTCCTCTTTACTGGATATGGCAACATAAGTTAGATTTTTTCCTTTAATTTCTTATAGGGTGAACTATCCACCTCTCATTATGTATATGGGTCTTGCATTCAAGGTGTCTTTTTGTATATAACCGTCACCTTCATTGTCTCTTTTTGTAGATGGACGGCACCTCTATGATATCTTTTGTCTTACTTATCCAAAACAAATGATGCTTGGTCGATGTTTTCATCCTTGCAATGACATAATATGTATATCACATTGTTGTACCTTGTTACAGGCAGCGATGGAATTTTGGCTGAAGCCAAATGGCTGTTGGACTTAGGTCTACTTCCCAATTCAAATTCGCCTACTCGAGCAATTGGCTACAGACAGGTATACAGAATGACTTCTTGTTGTATTCTTTTATCTGTTCTGCTATATATTAGAGGCATGGTTTTTATAGCAAAGGTTGTACTTTTGCCTTCATCTTTTACTTGAGAAATCTCTAATTCACAGCCTGACAGAAAAACAAAAGGGAATCCTAATTCACATTAGTAGTTGATTGGAAGGATGTCCTCTTTGTCTCCTCTTCTTACCTTCCCATGTAAGTAGACGCCAAAAAAAAAAATTAACCTTCCCAAGTTAGTGACATAGTATGGTAGTGGTCTCCGATGTATTTTAATTACTCGCTAATTTTACTTTTTATGAGCACTACTTTTTGGAGCTCGGTGTTCATGTTTGTATCCCTTTTTTACTCTACCTTTTGGGCTTTTAAAAACATCCCCTCTATTAGGTACTGTACGGCCACAGTGGCGGCGGTACGGCTGTTGGTTTATACTCCTCTCCAGCAGGTGCTGGAATATGATAGATTGTAATGACTGAGGTGCCATTAGAAACAAAGTGTTTAAACCTTCCAGTTGGAATTTGGAAATAAAACTCTACAGGGTGGAGATTACCCAGAGTAAAGAAATTATTTATCATCTTTCAGGTGTACGTACTTCTGAATCACTGATATATTATTCTATTAGCTATTCATTAAAAGAAAAGGTCACCTAAAAAAATCAAAACTTTAGAGGACCGTGACCCATGAAAGTATTTATAGTTTCCTACTATAAATTAAAAAAAAATGATGCCTTAAGGTGTGGGGAAAGGGGACAGAAGCGAGGGTTATACAGATTAAAGAAAGTGTGATTTTCTCGTGTTTGCATTCTGCATTATGTTTAGGATGTTTAGGTGAATTGAGATTGCAACTCACATCTTCCGTAAATATTAATTTAGGGCATGGAGTATCTATTAAGCTGCAGGGAACAAGGGGGTCACAGCTCTGCAAAAGAGTTCTTTTCACTTCTATTAGATTTTCAGAAAGCATCCAGGTTAGTTAACGAGCATGTCACTTTATTTGCTGTTAATATTTTTTGTGTTTCCACCAGGTTGTTCACATTTAGTTTTGAACCCTAAGTTTTCATAATAGCAAACGCAAATGGGCTTCTGGGCCATTGTGTGGAAAGTAGATTACTTTAAGGATTTGGAGGCCAGTTGATAAACAGAGTAAATAAACATTTCGAAAAAAGTCCTTAATAAAGTCTCAGTTTCAGAATCGCCCTCTTTGGCATGTTCTTACAAAGATGCTACAGATACTCTGTCAAATCATCTGTTGAGTTTTAACTAGATGCTACCTTAAACTTGGTTCAGGAATTTTGCAAAAAGGCAATTGACGTGGTTCCGTAATGAGCCTATCTATCATTGGCTTGATGCTTCAAAACCTATGGTATATCATCCTTTGGATTGATCAGTTGATGTGGTTTGGTAATGAACTTCCATTAAAATATCCAATTGCACAATACATGCAGGATAAAGTTCTGGACTTTTTATGTGATGCATATCATGATCAAAGTCGAACTGTGACAGTGCCCAATTGGCTTAAGATGAAGAGAGATGTGTCCAGCCATCGAGAAACTACTGCGCTGCGAGCCTATCGAACTAAAAATAGGTATGGTAGTTAGAGACTTTGAGAAGTTTATTTAGTGTGACTTAACCTGGGTTATCTAAAATGTACTTAAATGTTGGCCAATCAGGTATTTCGTTACTCGTGAAGATTGTGCTGATATTATGACCTGGTTAAGAGAAACTTATCCAGAGGAAAGACAACCTTGCAGCAGCACAACAGTATAGATGAATAAGCAATGGGATTAGTCTCTTATACTACGAAGGAGTATCCGTCGTGGGTGCATAAGCCCCGTGTTTGTCTGAAACGAAGTGTCCAACGAGTGACAAAGTACGCAAAGTTATACGTAGAGGCAAAGGCAGAGAGAACGTTAGCTACAAATTTTGCCGGGGTAATTTGTTCCTTGTTTCAAGTATTGCATGGTAATTTGTTCCTTGTTTCAAGTATTGCATGGAAAGCATTGCAGAAACGAGATCGCCACGACTTCAATTGTCGTTTTAAATTTCTGTTCTTGATAGAATATATTTATGTAACAGCTAAGTCAGCTACTAGCTGCAAATGTAGCTCATTCTCACAATGTTGTTGAACTGTTTGGTGTTCTTGCATAATTTTTTACTTTTTTAGGGATTCCTCAAGTATACCAATGTGTTGTTTCGAATTCCAAGATATACCTTGATTTTTTGAAACAGTAGTTATCATGTGACGGTTTCATCCTGTGTTTTTTGTACGGGTTCAGGCCTTCCCAAGAGCAAAATCTTGTGGAACATTCTTGGCCCGCCATGCCTAAATATACTTCGAGTCTGTCACCCCGAAGGTAGCGGCTGCGGGTTTCCTCGTCACAAAAAAAATATATTTTTTTTTATAATAGTGACCACTCTGGAAAAAAAGTCATTTTTCAACAAAAAAAAGGTGGTCACCATATAATCAAGAGTGGTAACTATTTATCAAAAAGTGGTCATTTTTTTGTTGTCATTTTTTGTTGTCGTAGTAGAATTTGTGCTTTCGAAATCATGCAAGATAGTGAAGATACCTAAATCCTCAAAGTTAGGACTATCTCACAGAGTTTTATGCAAAATCAATATGATACAAAGGAAGTGTTTCACAATACAATGCTTTCAATTCTTGCCAAACATCAAACAAAAGTTGCATACATTACACAAAACTATAATCTTTTAAATACCAAGGTTAATCACTCTTTTTATTATCTGTTTCGATTGATTTCGTGTTCACATCCTGAACAGACGACTCAGCGGCAGCTCCGTCCACCTGTAAATTCAAAGAGTTTTAGATAACAAAGAATTAACAAACACAGTGGTGAACTCGTAACTCGTAACTCGTAACTCGTAACTCGTAACTGAGCAACTTTCAACTTCAAAACAAAATTCCATTAGATTCAAAATGCATATGCTTTTTTTTGTAAATAATGGAAGTTCAAGTTTATTTACATACCCTACATGCCTATCCAAGGTAATTAAATTAGTAGACTGCTAGATGACGCCACTTTCGTAAAGGTTCAAAACACAGTTCGTCCCAAAACATCCAAACAAACAAGAGGAACATACGCATACATGGGAAAGCAAGTAAAACATCGGGGACATTCCCAGGAGACCCGGGTTCAAGCCTCCCCAAGAGCAAAATCTTGTGGAGCATTCTTGGCCCGAGTCCATGCCTAAATAGACTTCGAGCCTGTCACCCTCGGGTGGCTTACCTCCTCGTCACCGAAAAAAAAAAAAAAAAAAAGACATTATATCACTTCCTAGCTCGTTTTTGTCAATTTACTCCCATGTTCGAACAATTTAGTTATTGCTACTAGATAGCTCGGCAAGATGAAAACGCCTAATATCAATGTCTTAACATCACGTAAACACCACAAAGTAGAACCGCACTAGAACTATGTTACTCCGACTCTTCTATGCGTACCCGTGTCCGACACTCGACACTCGACACTCGGACATGGGTACGACACATGGACACCTCATTTTTTACCAAAATGTGCATATTTTTCAATAAAATAGCCGAGTCCGACACTTGGACACGTACCTGTGTCGGGTACTTCTAAACGAGTATGAGTAACATAGCACTAGAATAAGCTCTCAAAGGCATCAACAACCATCAAGAATAGTAACAATAATCCAATTCCATATCGTAAACTTTCATTTAATAACTATCCGATTTGGCTCTAAACCAATCACAAATGGAAGGACAATTGCTAATATCAAATGCTTTCATCTATGTTACTTCGACTCTTCTTAACCTAGCTCCTAATATACCCATGTCCGAAACTTTTCATACAATAGCCTTTCAACAATTGTACATACACCCTTGACAGAATGACAGTAACTCTCAACCAAGTCAGAGTAATATATATTTTCACGAAACATCATTTATACCTGTTCTTCAGTATAATAATGACGAAATAACAACAAAAAGATCACAACTTACATTGCTGTTATTACTGTTGGCGGCCGCATTTGGCTTATAGGGGCATGCTGGGGGTGCTCTCTCTGGCTTCCTGTACTCCCACCCAAGCATCCTATACACCTTTGCCTAACAAAACCCACATACAATCCATCAAAACAAACCACAAACTACGACAAGGTCGACAAGTGTACTCAATGGCACAACCATAATTCATAGTTACAAGCAGAAAATTTCCTGGGACTATTAGCGGAATATGGAAAAATTTGAATATTTTAACTAAATATTCGAACTTTGCATTATTCAAAGGCGATTTTCCCTATTAGACCCCTTATTTCCACCACTGTATATAATCAATGACATAACCAGGAATTACAAATTACAATTACGAGCGAAAATTCCCCAGAGGCCATTATTGTGTATTACAAAGCATCTTGCTAGTGACTGGATTATCCGTCACAAGCTGAAGACGGATAGGGATAGTGCTTGTGACGGATAGTATCCATCCTCAATGAGATTTTGTGTATTAGGAAAGGGGGAAAAATCGAAAAATTTAAGTAAAAGTTTCAAATTTTTCTTTGCTAAGAGGGTGATCACCTCTGCTAGCCCCCTTAATTCCCCTTAATTCCACCACTGTATATCAACAGAATAAAATAACCTTAAGAAACCCACAAATTTACAGCAAATATGATCAGTGGCGCAGCCAGGATTTACAGTTATGAGACGGAAAAAATCAAAAAAATTAACTAAAAAGGCCAGTTTTTTTATTGTTTGGAGGATGATCGCCTCTGCTAGCCCCTAGTTCCGCCACTGAAACTAAATTAGTAATCAGAATAAAATAAACTAAAAAACCCAGAAAATTGAGATGAATTACCATGAGCAAATCAAACAAAAGAGGGATGAGGTTGACAATTGGGATCAAGAAAAGAGGCACCAAACAAAACAAACAAACCTGTATTAATTGCAAAAAACAAAATTAACAAAATTGGTCAGTAATTAATTTGCTGAATTAACTGTAAGCTATAGAAATTAGAATTAAATTGGAATAATTGCGGATGAACATACCATGATTTGGATCAGAAATTAATGGTGGTTTTAGGAAACCCTAGAGTTTTTGTGTTGTTCGTTGAAGTTGAAGATGAAGATGAAGAAATCGAGATTGGAATTTGGAGGATTTTAATAAAAAAATAACTAACCGTGTTTGTTAAGGGAAAGGTTTGTTTTCTTGACTCTAGCCCCACCTTAAAATAAACCTTATTTTGAGAAACCGTCTCACATCAAGATAATGTGTTGTCTTTAATCTAGAAATAATATGCGTTTTGAGAGACCGTCTTATACTAAGGAGTTGTTTAGTTGCATGTATGAATTCCTATTGCCTAGAAAGCCGTAAAACACATGATTTTAAAATTGTAGAAAATATTGCTTGATTGTCGGGTAGAAATTGCAATTCATATAGGCATTTCCACCTACCTAGAGACTAGGTAAGCCATTTCCTCCCTTATGGGGAACTAGTTTTAACCCGTGCAAAAATGCACGGGTCGCTTACTAAAATTCTAATATTCAAAATTTGTTTAGAATAATGCGAATATAAGTCGATATTATTATTTTCATTGTTACAAATTAAACACCAATGCTGATGTAATTTGTTGTTTTTATTTTAAAATAGCGATTAGTTTATCATTCTTTCAATTAATTCAATTCGATTAACTTTGGCCGAGTTAAAAATATATGAGGAATAACATTGTGCATTCTACGTAATTTGTCGACGATTAATAATAACTCCAAATTAATACATATACCTAAACGACCATAGTAAAAAAAATTAGGCTCAAATTTAAATTGAGTCTGCATTAAAAATAAGCATTTTGACACCACATATGAAATTAATTTATATAATATCAGCTAAGCACTAAAAAAACACATAGTAACCTTAATCATCTACTCGGTACATTGTTATTTTGTTACTCGCCGTTTTTGTAATTTGAGATTAATTTCGAATCAATACTCCATATTATTAGTTACATAATCTTCGTTATACCATCTCTATTCTCTATTCCTTCAACTTTGAGATCACTTTCAGATTAATTTAATTATTTCTTATTATTGTTCTTAATTCACTACCCATCTAGTTTTTGCGCTCAAACATGTTACTTTTCATCATGTTGAACATATTTGGGTTAAATCATTGTTAAAGATTCATGTACATATATATACAAATTAATGTCTCTGCAACTTTTAAATTAATAATAACCTTTAAATTGTCTGTAAATTAATTTTTGAAATAAAAATTATATTGTATGTAATGGTTAATAATTTAATTTTGTAAATTGTATAATCAAAAATCTGTTAACATTAACATATAGTGACTTAATTTAACTCTAAGAAAATCTGTGAACTATATGTTAATTCATTTGATGATTATAATGATGGTTTAACATTATAATCATCAAATGAATATAATGTTAAAACATATAAATCAAATGAATATAATGTTAAATCAAATGAATTAATATATAGTTCACAAAAGCAATGATGATTTAATATTATAATCATCAAATGAATTAACATTAACATATAGTGACTTAATAATATTATAATATAATCAAAAATTTGTTCAAATAACAAATGTTTTAATTCATAATACAAAGTATTTGAGTGAAATGTTGATCACATTACACCTTAAAAATCTGTTATTTCACCTTTTTCAGCGAAAATTCATCGTATTTGATTTATGTTAGTTTGTATACTTTATTACGATAAAAAATGCACTCTAATAGAATTCTTTTAATTGCCAAATTGTACTTATAAATAAAATTTAAGATTCGACAAACTCAAAAATACCTTTTTTATGAATTATCTAAAATATTATCGTCATCCCAATTAATTATTAATTTTTTAACTTTGTAAACAAATGATCAAGATAACTAATTTTTTTTTTCCTTCTTCCTCATGTAGTATTAAACAAAGCAAAGAACCATTATTTGAAGTCCCACAAATGTTATTGCACCAATTACAAGAGACAAATACAAAATCTACATCCTTAAGTCGCAACATTCACAAACGTCTTAGGGGTCGTTTGGTTCACTACTTAGGAATGGAATGGATTGGAATAAGAAACTATAGTAGTATGGGTTCTAACTCCATACCTTTCAAAACATGTTTGGTTCATTAGATTAATAAGCATAAATGAATGGAGTGTGAATCCATGGGGAGGAGGTGGGTTTGTGATTCCAAGGGGTTAGGGTGGAATGAGAATCCGGATGGATTCTAACTCCATTCCAAAATATGTCAACCAAACACTAGAGAGATGGAAAAGAAAAATAAATCAAAGCAAAGCAAACCCCAAAAATTCCGTTCTTCTTCCCAGAAAATAATCAAAAAATCTAAAAGATAGATCTTCATAAAATATGGAGTACCTATCCCAGAAATTAACTTCCCTCTTGAAAAAAATAAGAAGTACCATAAATAGAAGAATGGAAAATTCTTCTTCTGATTTCTTTTCCTTCTCAGATCTGATGTATAATCATCCGTACCATAACCAATTAAGCGTCTTATTGTCTACCCTCTGTGCCCAGAAGAACCTTACAGCTGTTTTTTCGGTTTGTCAAAGTTTCCGGGTCTTCTTCTTGTATCTTCCGGTGAAGGTCTTGCCACTCCGGTTGACGGTTGGAGGAGATCTCAAGGCCTTTATTCTTCCTGTCAGCGTCGAAGTTCGCTTAGTTTCCGGTGTCTTTGCTGCGAAAATTAGTTCCGAATTTGCTTTTTTGTCCTTCATTTTCTCAGATTTCGAAACACCTTGGTCAAATTTGTCAGAAGTAAGTCATCCTTCTTCTTTCCCTTTGTTCAATGGTGTGGCATTCGTCTGTTTGGAGACCGGTTTATCGCCTATTCCTCCAATTTCTTTGTTTGTAGACATTGATTTGCTCTCCATTTTAGCCCCGGAGAGTTTATATCAGCTTGTTGTCTACACCAAAGAAATTTTGGAATTAGGTTTTTCCCAAGCCAAGGATTCTCAAGTCGATACCTTATCAGATAACAATTGTTATTCTAGGTGTAAGCCCCATTATTATGAGTATTTTTCGATGCTGGATTTTTTAGCCGCGAGCCCCATTTATCAGTTTAGGTGGGTTTTTTTAGCTGCTGGTTTTTGTCTGTCAAGATCTCCGGTGATCTTCATTGCTATTATCTATCTTACAGATAATCCAATGTTTTATTGGTGGTATAGTTTTGCGATTTTTGTAAGATTTCATGGGTTTAATGACATTCAATTTTATTTTGCCCATTGTTTTAGAAATTGTTTTCGAAAGTGTTTTATGGATGTATTTAGTATGGATAGCCGGTTGATTGGTTTATCTAAGGTTTGTTGGAGCCGTATTATCTTTTATAGAATTAATTATGGACTCGAACTCTATAAGTTTGTTCCTAGCTTTCACCGTCTTTATCGGCTACTAGTTTACGAACGCAATTGGTTCTGGTTGCGTACCTGTTCAATGAGAGTTTACCTAAAGGTCAACTTACAAAGTCACTTGTGTATCATTTCGTTTTTTTCGTGATTTTTTTCATGAATATTGCTTTTTGGAATGTTAGGGGTACCAAAAAAAAGAACTTTTGTGAAGAACTCAATTTTTTTTGCTCATCAAACGGAATTAAGATTTTAGCTATCTGTGACACCAAGTCTGAAAGTATGCCTTCACCTTCCTTGGTAGCTCATTTGGGATTCAGTCATTGCGATTTCGTCCCAAGTGTAGGTCTGTCAGGTGGGATTTGGCTATTTTGGAAAGAGACTATGTCCATGACCTTCTCGATTAATGTCACGTTTAAATCAAGTAGATTTATTTGTTGTGAAGTTCATGACGTATTGAACAAAGTGTGTTTTTGCCTTATTTTTGTATATGCTCCAGCTCAGCCTTCTGAAAAGCCAAAATTTTGGTCTGAGCTGCAAAATTTCATTCTAAATCTTACTTTGCCTTTTTTATTGCTCGGGGATCTAAATGAGATTAAGAGTCCGACTGAAAAAGAAGGGGGTGCAATCGTTAGCAATGCACGTTGCTTAAGATTGAGTAATTTTTTAAATAATACCAATTCTATAGATCTCCCTTTCTCCGGTAATTTTTTTACTTGGAGGAAAAAGAAATGTGGTTCTGATAATGTTTTTGAAATTCTCGATAGAGCTTTAGCATCCCCTAATTGGATGAGTATTTATCCAAATATGCAATTTGTGCACCATGCCTTTACTAGTTCCGACCATTGTCCTATATCTGTAAAGTTTCATGACCAAGTTCATGCAAAAGCCCCTCCTTTTCGTTTCGAACTTATGTGGACCCTTCGAGATGATTTTAGTAAATTAGTAAAAAAGTGTTGGCAGCACCAATTTCAGGGGTCTTATATGTTTTGTCTTTCTCAAAAATGCAAATTTCTAAAGCAAAAGGCTAAAAAATGGAATCAATCTACTTTCGGAAATATTTTTAGACAATTTTCGATAGCTGAAAAAAAGTTAGAGAATATACAAAACCAACTTGGTTCATCACATATTACGGTTCTAGAAGTCGCTCAGTTGAAATGGCTGAAAAAGCGTGATGCCTTGCTAGATTATAAGCGCGTTTATTGGCAACAAAAAACTTGTATAAATAAAGCTAACTTTGGAGATAGTAATACCAAATATTTTCAAAATCAGGCCACTATTAGACGAAGCAGGAATGGGATTAAGCAATTCATAAATAGAAATGGTGCTTATATTATTGATCAAGACCTTATTAAACAAGAAATATCTAACGAATTTGAACTTAGGTTCACCAAAAATCAACTTTGTCATTTTGACGAAAATGAAGACTTTAAATCTATTAACGGATTAATTTCAGACGAAGATAACAATTTTCTTACAAGTGATATTAGTGTAGAAGAGGTTAAACAAACCGTGTTTAGTTTAGCCGCTAATAAAGCTCCAGGTCCCGATGGATTTCCTATAGAATTTTTTCAGAAATATTGGGATATTGTAGGAAATTCGGTAACTAAAGCGGTTTTAGCTTTTTTCCATTCAGGAAAATTACTAAAAGAAATAAATCATACTTTCATAGCATTAATTCCTAAAATTGATAATCCTCAAACATCAAATCATTTTCGACCTATTAGTCTTTGTTCAACGATCTATAAAATTATTTCGAAAATCTTAGCTACTCGTCTTCGCAGTGTCTTGCATAAGATTATCCACCCGTTTCAAGGGGCCTTTACGCCTAATCGCTTTATTCAAGATAATATTCTTCTTGCCCACGAGATATTTAACTCGTTTAAACGCAAAAAGGCAAAGGGGGTTGGATTGCAATTAAACTTGACATGGAGAAAGCATATGACCGACTAGAATGGAATTTTATCGAGGAAACCTTTAAGCAAATGGGGTTTAGTATCAAGTGGACTTCTTGGATTATGGAATGTATAAAAACTGTCTCTTTCTCAGTGTTAGTAAATGGATGACCGAGAGACGTCTTTAGGCCCTCTCGAGGTATTAGACAGGGAGACTCACTCTCCCCGTATATTTTTATTATGTGCGCGGAGATTTTAGCAAGATCTTTACAAAAGAATAGTGACCTTAGTTCCAGTGATATTGGTATTAGAATTGGATCTGGGATTGAGAAAATTCCTTTTCTCACTTTTGCGGATGATACGATCATTTTCGCTAAAGCCTCTAACCAAAGTTGTAGAACCATTAAGTCTATTTTAGATAAATTTTGCACAATTTCAGGACAATTTGTAAATTTTGACAAATCCACGTTTCAATGCACTAGAAATATTGAGCGACCTCAACGAGAATCCTTTAGAGGTATTCTCCGTATGAACGAGGAGGCTCATTTGGGTAAGTATTTAGGATGTCCTATAATAGATAGCAGAGTAACTAAAAATACTTTTGAAAATATTATTCAATCTTCTTGCACCCAATTATCGAAATGGAAAGCAAATTCTTTATCACAAGCAGGTAGACTGGTTCTGATCAATGCTAATTTAGCCTCGAAGGGAACTTTTCAAATGCAAAGTTTTCTTCTTCCCTCGTCGATCCATAAGAGATTAGATAAGATTAATAGAGACTTTCTTTGGAATAAGAATCCTTCACAACGCTCCCCTAATGTAATACCCAGTATATTTTAGTTACGATGTTGATCTTGTTTTTGTGTCGATAAGATGATTTCTTTACGATGGGTAATTACTTAGTAAGTATACATGTTTATATGGTTTAATTGTGTCGTATGCTCTAGTTGGGGCTCGAGCACGAGACCTGTTGTGACGAGTCTTGGGCCTCGTTATTTGTGCAATACACTCAGCCCACACACCACGGTAACCCTAACGAAACCCTACATCACTCATAAGATCTTATATCTCGTTAACCCTCACTGTGCCGCCTATTTGAGACTGAAAAAGACCTACTCTCTGACCTAGTCTATACACGGTTGACACCCTAAACTCACTGCCGCCACCACACAGAAGAGGAGGAGTGTGCTCACGGCCACAACCACCGTCACGTTTTCCTAGAATTCGGATCTGAAGTCAGGTAATCACGAATAACGTCTGACAGTAGTTTTTCATGTTTGTGTTTATATGTTTTTGTCGAGTCTGTGAAAGGGTCGTGTGTGGTGGTGATGGTCTGGGTAGTGTTGTTATGCGTTGTGGGGTGGTTAAGGGACGTCAGGGTGGTGGTCGTGGTGGTTGTAGTGTGTCGGTGTCGGAATAGGAGGGGTGGTTGTCACCACTGGTCGTAAGGAGTTCTAGTGTTGTTTGGGTTATGTGTTCAGGGAAGGAGGTTGGGGGTGGTACCACCGTTGACTCGGGGGAGGTCGACGCGGTGGTACCACCGTGGTGTCTCATACACGTGTCAGGGAGTGTCGGGGTGGTGGTTCCGGTGGTTGTCAGTGGTGGTTGTCTGTGTCGATGGGGGTTGTAGTTTCGTTGTCAGAGGTACAGGCGGGAGTCAGACCTGGGTTGGAGGGCTAAGGTCTGACTCGCCGGCGGTCGTCGAGGGCCCTGGTGGTGCCAGGGAGGCAGGGTGTTGTCGGTTGTGTCGTGGGGTCTGGCCTGCTGGTGTTCGAGGTGGTGTTTGACGGTAAGGGAGGCGGCTGAATTCGTGGTGAGGGGGCTGTCGGGTTTTCTAGGTTGTTTTATGGTTTTTGTATTTTTATTATCATTGTTTTTATTATTATTTTTATTATTATTATTTTTATTATTTTTATTATTTCTATTGTTGGTTTAGTATATTGGTTGTTATGAGGAAATATTTTATTTATGGCAAATATAATTGGTATTTATGGGGTAGTATTTTATTTGTGTTAAAGATTTAGATTTGAATTTCAAAACCCAAGTGTTTATTTATTTGTGAAAGTTACTATTTTTAGAAGCTACTATATTTAGAAAGTTACTATTTTTAGAAGCTACTATATTTAGAAAGTTACTATTTTGGGTAACTCGGTTGTTGGGAAACTTTCTAAATATAGGTAGTGTCTATAAATAGAATGTGTGCATGTTATACGTGAATTAGGAAAGTATTAATTAAAGTAATACTTATCTAGGTGGAAGTTTCCGTGTGGAGCATTTTTAGTAGCAGTTGCGCAGTAACCATTTCTTCTGCAGTTTGAGGTAGGGGAAACTACTAATGTTTGATAATGTGTAAACCGTTCATAATTGATATCAAACATGTTGTTATATACTATTATGTGATCTTTATATTGTGTATTTATATTATACTATGATAACGAGGAGGCGCGGAGATAATGGGTCTTGTGATTGGTGTGGAGATAATGGGTCTTGTGATTGGTGGGTCTTGTGATTGGTGTGGAGATAATGGGTCTTGTGATTGGTGTGGAGATAATGGGTCTTGTGATTGGTGCGGAGATATTGGGTCTTGTGATTCGGAGTGGAGATGATCGACTTTCTATTTTTAGTAATATGGTTTGTTTACAGTTTTACTCTACTCAACCTCGTGGTTGACCCTGTGTATTCGTGATCACCTGTGATGAACCAATTAATGGGGAGCAGACTGACAGGTATAAAGACTGTGGGAGCATCAGGGAAGGGAGAAGCATGGACCCGGACCTGTTTAAGAGTCTAGACCACGTGATAGTAGTCTATGAGTTGTACTTTTATTTTTATCAGAACAGTTTTCTATTCGGTTATGTAAGAACTTGTTATGAGTTTAAGTTTAATTTAAAGTACTGTTTATCTTCCTTTGTATCTACTGCCTCGGGAAACCGAGATGGTAACACCTGTATTTATCTGAGGAGTCCTAATTCAGGCCCTTAAATAAATGGGGGTGTTACACCTAATTTGATTGGCTGACATAAAGTTTGCTTACCAAAATCGATTGGTGGATTGGGAATAAAATCTTCTGAAGCCGCTAATAAAGCTCTTCAAATGAAACTTCTATGGAAAATACTTATGGATAAGGAAAGTATATGGGTTAAAGTGATAACTAAAAAATACTTGAGAAATTGTTCACTATTTGACCATAAGCCCAACTCAGTCTCTTCTTGGCAATGGCGTAAGCTTATGAGTCTTCAGACTCTCTTTAGAAAAGAACTGAGATGGCAAGTAGGTAATGGTAGCAACATTAAGTTTTGGTCTGATAATTGGGTTTTCTCACACCCACTTACCAGCATTACAAGTGATGATAATAGTAACCGTGATCTTAATCTTTTGGTTAAAGATTTCATAACCTCCGACAAACAATGGGATGTTTGTAAATTAGCCAATCTAGTAAATAACGATATTGTAAATCAGATTACTAACATTCCACTACCACATAATGATATTCCAGATACCCTTATTGTTGGGGCTGGTGTCCTTGACAATTAAGTACAATGACTTATTAAATCTCTTTAAGGATCACAAGGGCATACTTCAGTATTATTACCAGTTGATCCACGTTTATCAATAACGGTTGGCTTGCTAGATAAGTTTGACGTTATTGTCATACGGATGGCGGTGATCAACTGGTCCATATACGTCACACCTATAGGACACGTTTGAGAGATGTGAAGGTATGAAAATACAGTCACATTTATGCCGAATATGACTAAACAGTTAGTCAGAGGTATTGACTATTAAATTAGTCAATAAGATGTTGAGATTATTATTTAATACGGATTAAATAATTTTAGCTAATACGGATTACATGTTTAATTCGTAAAATTAAATATAAGCAGTTATATTTAATTAAATATTGTATTTGCGTATTAATATAAACAGTTATATTAATTTGGGTAATTATACAATATCGTAATTTTGTCAGACCGTTATTAATACATCGACTGCATTAATATCTGATAACACGTATGCGATTTATAATAAAAATCCCGCAAATAATATTTAGCAAAACGGGTCGAATCACGCAAAGGAATAAGGTAAGAGTGGAGAAAGCCCACCCTTGCCCAAGACCAATTCGGCCGCCCCTTATAGCTACATAAGGAGAGTCTTTCTCCTTATGTCAGTGACAGGAATCACAAATCTCATAATTAGGGTTTTGAGAGCATTCTTCTCCCAAAACTCAGATCTCACATCTAAAACCTCAATAACTCTCCCCATATTGCAAGGCAATTGGAGAGTACTTTCTAGCACACGCGGCATCATCTCAAACAAAGTCTTGGGTGCAAGTTATAGGAGGGAATTTACTTTAATTCCTGTTCTTAGGCCTATTCAAGCAAGGACCCAAGGTTGTATCGTTTTTCATGTTTTTATTTATCTTATGACAATAATCACAACTGTAATTTTCATTATAATCCTGCAAGTTTAGGGCGAATACATGCTTTATTCCCCACACTTATATGGGGGTTGTCCGTGGATGGAAATTTTTCTACAAAAACAGCAACTTGGCTAGCGCAAGGTTTGTTCGATCAAGCTCATGACAAATGTAAATTTCAGTGGGTTTGGAGATTGAATATTCCACCAAAATTGAATTTTTTTCTCTGGAAAGCTTGTGTTGACGGCCTCCCAACGAAAGATAGACTTCTTAAAAGTCATATTAATATCCCACCTCATTGCATTTTGTGTAACTATCCTAGTGAAAATAAAGATCATTTCTTTTACGAATGTCCTTTGATTGAGTCTATTATCCAACAAATGAACATTACTAGCTACAACATTTTTTTGTCAAATTATGATACTATTGCAAGTCAAAGGTTTCTAATTAAGCTTAATTATCTCAAAGACTTAAGTTCACATGATGATTTCGTTAAGATCATTTTTATTTAGTGGAATGCATGGTATTATAGAAATGATATTATCTTTAATAATGTTAATTTCAATATAAACAAACTTATTACTTTATGTAATAATAGCATTAAGTCATGGACCGAAACTAGACATAAAGATCTCAACAATCCCGAGAAAGAAAAGTCTCCTAGAAACACTTCTAGTAAGAAGGAAATCTGGTGGGAGAAACCTAGAAATGGTTTTCTAAAGCTAAATTTTGACGGATCGAGAATAGATGGCAATAAAGCTGCTTTAGGATTTTGTATAAGAGATCATAATGGTGAAGTCGTGTTGTTAGGAGCAAAAAAGTGCGGATCTAATAGTATTCTTGTCGCAGAAACACTCGCTTTAAAAGAAGGTATTTTAGCTGCTAAACACCTAGGAATCTCGAAGTTAATTGTGGAGGGTGATAATTTATGTGTTATCAACTCACTCCGTAATACTTGGCAGATTCCATGGGAAATCTCTGGTATTATCAAGGATGTGAAAATTGATCTTCATCATTTCGATGAAGTGATAATTAAACATTGCTTTCGTGAAGCCAACAAGGTTGCTGACTTCATGGCTTATGTTGGACATTCTTGTCCAACTCTTTCGAGGTGGGTTGAAAGCCGGTGGCTTCAACTTACCTTACTCATTCGAAAGGATGAGATGGGTTGGTCCTATCTAAGAGGATCAACCTAGTTTTCTTACCTTATCAAAAAAAAAAAAAAAAAAAAAAAATGCTTAGAATCCATTCCATTCCATTCCAAACCACCCAACCAAACACCCCCTTAGTCTAATGGTAAAACTCGGGTGTTAAACCACCAATAACCTTTTTTTCATCATAAAGAAAAGAATACAAAAAAAACATAAAAATTAACGTAAGTACAGTAGTTATTTTGTGCGACAGTCTCCTCCCGTGTTATTTTGCAAAGTGTAATCATTTTTGGTAAAAAATAACCACGTTTTGATAAATAGTGATGACCACTTCGAAATAATAGGTCATTCTTTAATCATCAAAATGGTCATTGTTAAATAAAAGACAGTAACTATTTATCAAAAAGTGATCATTTTTTGATTGGTCGCAACGTACGACCATCCTAACGTAGAATTTGTGATGCAGGTAACTCAAATGGGCAATGTGCTGAACTGCTAGCAGCAACTCAGAACACCGGCCTGCATCGGCTGCATGCATGTTCCGTCTTGGCTAATGATGGTGAGCATCAGGCCCTCCGGGACTGTACCGATCAGTGGTAGCAAAATAACTTCGCTCATAATCCTCGCTCATCAGCCGCGCCCTGATAATTCCCTCGGCTTGTTTTATCAACTCCTTGTTACCCTTGATCGGGAATAATGCAGGTCGCTGCAGAGGACGAGAATTCGAACCTGTAATAACTGTACTGACTAGTAACAGAAAACAGACCCAAAATCTGATTAATCCTGTCATTACAATTATGTTCTAAGGACAATATATAAGATTAGTATATTTATGTATGTATTCTGTAGATGTTGAAATGCACGCAAGATGATTGTTTATATAGTGAGATCAAACAATACATAATATTCTATGCATCCAATATTCAATTGAGTTTTTTGCAGGACATTAGTGCCGTCCAAGGATGCCTATTTTTTCGTCGGCATAAACAATTCATCATCTCCAAAAAGCTCGTAATAATATAACAAAAACAGACCGTTTCGAAATGACCCATATAAATATATCATCAATAATAAGTCAACAACGTTATCCCAGTGCTTCGATATACATAGCCTTATCCCTGTTAGTAGAGCTGGCAAAAGTTTACCCCACTCGAGTAACTAGACCTGATACAACCCAAAAATTGGGTGAACCGCAACTAACCCAAACCAATAACAACTTTATTGTTTTCCAACCCCAACCGACCCGTGACCCGATAGATAACCCGATAATAAACTAGCTTAATAATGGTTTAAGTAACACCAAGTTGATTCATCTTAATTATTTTCACTTAAAACTATAATTAATATCACTACCAATGTTTAAGCATAAATTATCCTCTAAAACTAAATATATAAAATAAAATATACTTCCTCCCTTCAAATTCAAAATGTATATATATACTTTTTGCACAAATATGAAGAAAGATGGTAAAAAATTATTCAAAGTAAGATGTTTTTTATTAATTTAAATGTGTGATGGTTGATTAAAGGTGAGCTATCTAATGACAATTTGTATGTTGATACCTGACACTAACCCGCTAATGAGCCAACTCGGAGATAACCCGACACGAACCGAAAAGTCCCGGTCATGCCACCGACCTGGCATAACCCGAACGCGATGTGCCCAACCCGCTTTAACCCGACCTGTAAATCGACATGAGTGATCCGATTGTCAACTTTATGATTGTTAGCAATTAAAAGAGGCTGTTCTGAACTTCCCAAAAAACTGCATTAAATAATCGTTATTTTAAAAAAGAAATAAGCGCAACCACTTTATTGAGCCCATAGAGTACATACATCAAGTCGATAGAAGAAAAGCGGACAAGTTAATAAGTCAATTGAAAAGTAGAAGTCGATTCTCAACTGTTTTTCCTTGATCCCTTTTGAATATTCATTCATGTTCACTTTTAGCTTGATCACACTAAAAGAGGATTATCCCTTTAATTTACTCCTCCACTTAATTTGTATCGTGCATTCGTGCTCATCTTCGTTCAGCTTCATGCCTTCATGCCTTCATGCACCATTTACTTTTTTTCCAGCTCATGTTGAAGAAATTCTACGTAGGTGATGAGTAGCTATGGTAGGTAAAGTGTAAAATCAAGCTTACGGTACTAATAAGATACAAGATCTTAGATCTGAATTCATTTTACCTGTCAGAATCTTGAGACGGATATGGAAACCCAACATAACAACAAAGACTTGCATAATACGGAACTACGGAGTAGAGGTGGCAACCGGTTCACCCAAGTCGGTTACGGGGGAGAGCCAAAGCGGGTCGGGTCACATCGTGTTCGGTTAATTTGTCGTTGAGTGATGGGCTCGGTTGGTTCGATTTATGTCGGGTCAGATCATCAACATATGACAATTCAGGTCGGGTCAAGTTATCGACGTATATTTTATCTGATAATTTTATGTTTAAATAATGTGCAAGTGTATTAAATGTAGTTTTAAATGAAAATAATTAAGATCAACGTCAATTTTATGTCATGTAAACCATTATTAAGTCAGTTCATTATCGGGTCATCTATGGGATTGTGGGTCGGGTCGGTTATGTTCATGCCGGGTTCGGGGTGGACAAAATAAGGCTGCTTTCGGTTATCGGGTCAGGCCAATTCGGTTTCGGTTCACCCAATTTTCGGGTTGTATCTGGTCAGATTTAGGGCGGGTCAACTTGACTTCCTCAGGTCGGGTCAACTTTTACCAGCTCTACTACAGAATAATAACGATAATAATTGGGTCGGCTAACATAAATCCTGGTAAAAAACGTCAATGTGGAGTGTGGACATTCACCAACAGACAACAGTCCAACCCAATGCTATTGACCCGTTGCAAGTTCTCTATGCACTTTTATCTTTGTCTTATCTAAACAAGTGGATTTACTTGACCCGTCGCGAGCTTCACTGTGTTCTGAACATTTTACATTTTTCTGGTCTAATATGAAACGTCAAATTGTCATGTCGAATGTGTGTAATGTCTTGTAGACGTGTTCAAATAACACGGACATCAAACAACCGCAACAAAACGACCAAAGTGAAGTGTCGACATAACAAGGCTATTGTACCAACAGTCCGACAGGACCGACACCACATAACTGTAAAAATAGTCAGTCATTTGCAACATTGAAGAACATTAACAGAAGAAAACCTGCAGTAGAAATATCGACACAGGGAGGCGGATGCAAATGGACTGCTCCAGCTTCAGGGACGGTGTGAGGAGCACGTGTCGTGTTCCTCATACTTCCCGTGGAGCAGTCCATTTGCACAGCGGAAATATTACCCGCTTATAAATTGAATCGCGCGTAGCCAGTCTAGCCACTATAGGATTCCCATTTCTTTTATCCTTCTGTATTTGTTATTGTTAATTGATATTCTTCACTTTTAAATTACTTGGTTAGCGGCTAAAGAGATGAACAACGCCGATTTGTTTAATCGTATTCTGCATCTGACAAGTCACTTTCGACAGAATATACGACACTCAAATTGTTTAAGTACAGCTCCTTTACCCACAGTGCTAATGAAATAGACAGTATTTAAACCTCATAAACAGTTCTGCACCACGCCCGCCAGTTTACTGTAATGCTATATTCTCGGAAAACTGATAAATGGCATACCTGCAACCGAAAGCTTTGTTCTCCCAGAAAAGAGGTCGGGCAGCCAACTGTTTTGCTGTACAGAAGCAACAGAACACGTTAATTGTTAACGATATTCAAAAAAGAGACCGTCAATGACAATAGGCCACTAAAATATGCACTGCAGTACATGGAAATCGGCACATTAATGATTATATTAGCATTACAGCAGTCTATTAATGTATTAAACACGGTTTTGGTGTACAGAACCAACAAAACATGTTAATTGTTAACGATATTCAAATTCATGAGTACCACGCTACATGACTTTACAAGAACTAGCTTACGTCTGCAAAAAAGAGACCGTTAATGACAATAGGCCGCTAAAATATGCACTGCAGTACAAGGAAATCGGCAAATTAATGATTATATTAGCATTACAGCAGTCTATTACTGTATTAAACACGGTTTTGGTGAACAGAACCAACAAAACATGTTAATTGTTAACGATATTCAAACTCATGAGTACCACGCTACACGACTTTACAAGAACTAGCCTACGTCTGCAAAAAAGAGACCGTTAATGACAATAGGCCGCTAAAAAATGCACTGCAGTACATGGAAATCGGCAAATTAATGATTATATCAACATTACAGCAGTCTATTACTGTATTAAACACGGTTTTGGTGTACAGAAGCAACAGAACTAGCCTACATCTGCAAAAAAAGACCGTCGTAGTACATGGAAACGGCACATTAATGAATATATTAGCATTACAGCAGTCGATTACTGTATTAATCACTAAAACGAACCAAGAGCCGTTCAAACGATTAATTAAGTATTTGACTGTTAAGCACATTTCAGGTGCAGCACAAAGTAATCAAGCATTTTATAAAGTGAGGTTTATCACTTTACTTTTGCAAGTTAAATATTGCGACGAATGAAATATTTAAAGCAAATACAGGGTCCATGGATCATGGACGATAAAGCGAGTGTACGGAAATGGCATAGCTTAAACTAAACATATGGTCTTAATCAGTCTGATTAGGTGAAGAAGCCAACCAGTTTCAAAGGGTTGGCTGAACTAATAACATATTAACTTATCCATTAACTCGAAACAAGATAATATTTCTTTCGGGTTTGCTTTAAGATACTGCATTCAGCATTCAGCATTCAGTTGGTCTTGCTTGTCACGCGTCGGGTGGAGAGACGGATAATGACACTCACAAAATAAATAGGGGAACAAGGTGGGGCTACCCTCATGTGCTTCCCTCTCTTCTCTAAATGGGCATTTTGTGAGACAAACACAAAATGATATCCGTCACTCCGAAGTGACGGATATCTCCATTTGGGAAGTTAGTGCCGCCACTGTCCCGAATAAATTATAACTACACCACAGATCACAGATCATATGTAAAAAAAACAGGTTTTTGCTGTATTTTTTTTCAAGCTATACGTTTTTTTCTCCGTTTTCAATGGAGCGAGGGGCGCATGAAACCTGTTTCTTAGCTATACGCTAAAATTGATAAACAGGGGTTTTCCAAGCTAGGGTTTTTAGCGGTTTTATATAAAATGTCGGACAAAAATAAAAAGTGATGACGTGGACATCATAAACCCAAATAGTTTTAAATGAATGCTAATTACCTAATTATTTTGTTAATTAACCAAAAAATTCTCTTAAAACGGTTCTATTCGTTTTATGAGAGACCTACTAGTGTTAAGCCCGTGCAATATTTTGCACGGGTCGGAATAATAATTGCTATTATTAGATGTAAAAAAAACATAACTGAGTAGGGTTAATTTGCAATGCCGAAATAATCCAATAAATTTGTAATCAACGTACAAATAATCCAATAAATCTGTATCTCGAATCTTAGCTCGTACATCATCCCTAACTTGGTCTGCCACCCTCTTTGGAATGCTGATCATGTGGTTCTGTTTACTCAGATTGCGCTGCATCCACAGATGATACATAGTGCTCAGTACCACCGCCGCCTGAATGCCTGATTGCAGCCTGCTCCCCTGCGTCTGTTCACACGGCCGAATAGGCTCATTGAATGGGATCATCATGTTAGTCATGCTATGCAATGCAATTACCACCTTCGTAATGCATTATGCATAGCTAACCAACCTATAAATTAACTCGTTTGCACGTATTACTTACCCTTTTTTTTCAATTTTTTAAAGCTTTTTCGTTTGCACGTACGGTTTTTCAATTTTAAGGCTTTTTTTAACTTGTTTGGATGTTAATTTTTCCCGATTTTTTTCATTATAGTGTACATATTATTGTATGTTTATGGGTTTTGGGGATGAATTTTAAGTTCTAGTATTTCTATGAATTTTTGCATGTATTTTGATTTTTTATTTTAATATTTTGGGATGAATTTTTTAAGTTCTGGTATTTATTTCAATTTAATGTATTAATTAAATTTTAATTTTTCAATTTAGCTGGGTATGAATTTTAAGAGTGTATTTTTTTCATGTATTCAAGATCCTACCCAGAATCCTTGAAGATGAATCTAAAACCCGACCTGATCCCCTAAACCCGGTCCAGACCAGGTCGGTCTATCGGTCCAGACCCAGTCCAGACCCGGTTGGTCTATCGGTCCAGACCCTGTCGGTCCACCGGTCCAGACCCGGCCGGTTCGCCGGTCTAATACCGGTTGGTCGCCGGTCCAACCCTGGTCCAAACCCGGTCGGGTCGCCGGTGCAAACCCGGTCCAAACCCGGCCGGTCCAGACCCGGTACGAACCCGGTCGGTTCAACCGGTCCAGACCCGGTTCAAACCCGGTCGGTTCAACCGGTCAAGACCCGGTCTAAAACCGGTCGGTTCAACCGGTCTAAACCCGGTCGGTTCAACCGGTCCAAACCCGGTCGGTTCAACCGGTCAAAACCCGGTCGGTCCGCCGGCCCAGACCCGGTCCGAACCCGGTCCGTTCAACCGGCCCAGACCCGGTCTAAACCCGGTCGGTTCAACCGGTCCAGACCCGGTCTGAACCCGGTCGGTCCACCGTTCCCGACCCGGTCCAAACCCGGTCCAACCCCGACCGGTCCAAACCCGGTCCAAACCCGATCGGTCCACCGGTCCAGACCCGGTCCAAACCTGGTCGGTTCAACCGGTCCAAACCTGGTCGGTTCACCGGTCCAGACCCGGTCCAAAACCGGCCGGTCTATCGATCCAGACTAACTGTATCATAAACCCGACTCATCTATTTCCCGTCAATTATCGCCATCAAAACTACCAACAACACACGAAAGCTCAAAAATTCTCCCAACAAAACAAGTCAATCAATCAAACAATAAACCAATCAATTCACCAAAGATCAAAAACCCTAATTAATCACAACCAAAAACCACAATCAAATTACAAGACCCTAAAAATTGGATCAAAACCTGTCGCCGGCTTCCCCACTAGCACCCATAAGCTTGAGAGAATCGAGAATCATAACCTTGTCTTCATTTGATTTGTGCACTAATATGCTGTTAACTGAAGATGTATCTGCTGCAATAATCGAAAATCCGTTGCCGACTAATCCGAAAACACACTCCATTGATTTGGTTGATTGTCGTAGACGTAATTGAATCTGAGTATTTTTAGGGTTCTTATGAAATTTGGGGGAAGTTTGTGATTTGCGTTACTATGACTCTATTAAGTAGTCGAGTAGAGTAGACAACAATCGTCGGGATTGTCCGGTTAGCTTTTGTTAGATTCGAATAAAGTCGGGTTTATGAGTCGGAAATCGAGTCGGGTTATTTTTGAGTTGGGTAAGCTTGGGATAAAGATGTTTGAGCGGATTAGTTTATGTATCGGGCTAAATTTGATTTGGACCAAGTTATGAATTTTATGGTTAAATTTTGATGCACAAATTCTCACTAGTTATGACTTATGAGGATCACGTATTCACCTCGCATAATTTTACGAATAGTGTAACATTGATTTTGTGTGTCTTTGATGCAGGTACAAAGAGATTTGAAGCTTTGTTTATTTGTATTCTTGGTTGTAACTAAATGGTTTGACATGTAATATAATTTGTAATTTGTAATTGGTAATTTGTAATTTCTAATTATATCATTATTATCATATACAATATCTTATAAGAATTATACTCCGTATTATAATTCGACAACATAATTAAACCAGTGGCGAATCTAGGATTTAAGAAATGGGGGTGATTAGTAAAATTTATAACTTAAAAAACGCTAAAATATAATCACTCGATTAATCTCGTCCCTAATATTTTTTTGCTCCTATGTGATATTTAAAATATAAGGCCCTTATTAACAAAAAACTTATATTAATATACAAACGGTTAATAAATACTAACACAATTTGATAATAGATAGTTTTATTAAGGGTCGTCAAAATATAAAGTATTTATTTTTAAATATGATTATGATTCTGTAAAATATCATCATATTTACATAGTCATGGTGGTAAAATTAATTTAAATTACAAATAAAATGATGTAAGTTCGATCATTTCTCATAACATGTTCAATTACTTTTAACATGCAAATAAAATACATTTTTGATTACTTTTAACATGTAAAATAAAAGGCTAAAAAAATAAATAGAAGGAAAAAAATGTTGTTGTGGGGGATCAATTTTCGATTACTTTTAACATGCAAAATAAAAAGGTAAAAAAATAAATAGATGGAAAAAAATGCTATTGTGGGGGCTTGATCCTAGGCGGTTATGATGGCAAGAGATTGTTTCTACCAATGAGCCACTAAACTTTGATGATATATTAGCACATAAATAGATATGTATCAGTTTTTTTTCCTGATTAATGGGGGTGATGGTTCACCCCCATCACCCCCTATAAAATCGCCCATGAATTAAACAGCTAAATTTAAAATAAGTTAGAGAGAATAAATTGAAGAGAAATAATGTAGGAGAGAGTAATTAGTCTGGTGAACGTGGGTTGCTTTTTTTAAAAAAAGAAGAAAAAAAAAATTAGCAAATGAGATTGCTTGAAATGGAGAGAGTAATTAATTAAAGTGAAGAATGTGGGTTGAATTTATTAAAAAAAAATTCAACCAATTAGATTGTTTGAAATATTGTTCCTTTTATAGAAAGGGGATGTAAACTATTTAGTGAGACATACGGGAGTGTGACAGCGGGAGTATCATATTAGTCCAAGAGTTCGGCCATGTTTAGCCATGGTCGGTAGACAACATATTAACCAAAATTAGTAAATTCCGGCGTAATTAGTAGTTTGGCTAAACAATCTACTATTTTTATGTGTTTTACAACGACGTATTCGGATAGCACATTAATCAAAATCTACTATTTTTGATAGTCTTGTATAAGACGGTTTACATTCAAACGAATTCAAACACAACCCCTACTAGTAAGTAAAAATGGTTAATTAAAAGATTTGTTTTACGATAAATTTGTGTAAGATCGTCTTTCTTCTTAACCCAATTATCAAAAACTATTTTAAAAGACACAGTAGTTCTCCCGTACGAAAGTCTGATGCCGTGTTTTTTTGTAAAATGTGACCATTTTGTGGTAGAAAAGGACTACTTTTTTATAAATAGTGACCATTTTTTAAAAATAGGTCATTTTTTAAACAAAATAGTGGTCATTATTTATTGAAAATGATAATTATTTATCAAAATATGATCACTATTTTGTCATAAAATAAAATTTGTGGATGGACTAGAAATAGTAGGAGTAGTATACTTGGCAGTGTGGGTAAATGCGCAATTATAATAGATTTGGTAATTGGTAGAATTAGTTTTCAAACCCGTGCAAAATTGCAAGGGTTTATTTTTAGAAATATGTGGTGGATAATTAATATTACCGAATAGTGTTAATAATATGTGAATATCTTGCATTCAGTTTCTATTGTATTGATAATACGTTAAAATGCATCATCGAAACTGTGTTTATGATTATCGTATAATGATTAATATTTAAAAATGATAAAAATGATTAATATTTAACGTCGAGATAATTTTGTTTTATATCTAACGTCTACACTAATAATTTCGAATAATATAATTATCGTATTATAATGACTAATCATTTCGAATAATATAATTATCGTATAGTTACGGTTTATTTTTTACCGTTTTGTTTATGATTTGATTTCGCAAATTATTTAAATTTGTATACTATTATTGGCCGTTATATTAATATTAAGTTATTTTTATTGTTTTTTAATTTAGTATTGTTGCTCTTTTTTTTATTGCAAAAATGCACGGGTATATTGAACATATATAGTTTTAAGAACATCGATATATTGTTTATTGTAATTATTTTACGTTAGTCAATTTTTTTTCGATTGAAAAAATGCACGGTTTTTTTTATTATATTGTATATTGTAATTATTTATTGAATATAAATTGTTATTAATAGTTTTAGAAGGATATTATTCGAAATTATAATATTTTACTATTTGAGTATATAATATTAAAGTTAATGTAATACAAATTACCTAAAGTTGTATAATATTAGATTTTATTATATAATATTTAATTTCATATTATATAAACTGTATTTGTGTATCAATTATTTTATTGTTTTTGCGAAATTATATCATAAATGTTACGTAATATTTTTTTTTTTTTTTTTATAACGAGGGGTTTAATCCCCCCAGGCCCATGCATTCCCGCACCATCACATGGACCATGTAAGCCACCCCCTTCGGGAGCTGCAGTGGCCAAGTGGTCATCGTCCCAACTGGTAATCGAACCTGAGACCTCTCAACTCCTGCATTTCTGCAAGCTTTAAGGTTTAACTCAGTTACCACTAGACTAACACCACTTGGTTAATGTTTCTAAAAATATGATCAGGAATTTAGTTCGAAAATAAGGTAGTTATCTCGTAGGAAATTCATCAAAGAAATTGCGGGTCTCACCTGAGAGATTTAAAAAAAAAAAAAAAAAAAAAAAAAAAAAAAAAAAAAAAAAAAAAATTGTGTTGATAACGTTGCTCAACCGGGGCTTTCTAAATGTTTCTGTAATTAAATAATAAGATTGATAAAGTAAGCCAAAACATTATATAGTTGCAATTTTTGGCTAAGTGGCAACAACATACTGATCACAACATATATCTTCTCATATGGTAGTATTTAATCCGTCGTAAATTTATGACAGATCTATCGAGTACAATTTATGAAATAGTTTGTTGCGAGTGAAGTAGATAGTTGAGTAGAAGTCATTGTTGGTAGATAAAGGTACATATAAATCATGGATGGTGTTTGAGTTCATTTTCACTGGTAAACCTACACAAATGTACAATTCCATGTTCTTTTATGGAAGGAAGGATGATATGACAATCTTTTGTAGGGCTACTCCTCAAACAACAGGTTTTGTTTGTGACCATCGCAATTCACAAATTCGTAATAATTCTTCTTTTATTTGCTCTTTCACTTGTAGTTTGTGAGAGATTATAAATTTGTGATAAGAAAGGACTTATCATAAATGAGAATTTATGCTTTTACAAGAGGGCCCGAAAAGCAAAGTTATCTAGTAATGATATTTTCGGAAATTTGAAATCAAATTGGTTAACATCTAATGACCTCAGACACGTGATTGAAAAACCTAGAGAAAAGGAAACGTGTTCGGGTACGACTTCCCAAACAGCTGAAATTGAAGTTTATATAATACATGATTTTTGGGATTTCCGGTCTCGGAACAAAATTCCCCGGAGATCACACAGATGGTTACAAGGTCAGGTAAAACGACCACGCGAAATTTAGGAGCAACGAAGGACATTTGGGGGTGTAGGTATACGATAATCCAACATTCTTTAAACTTTCGATAATAATCGATCATGCAAAATGGATTAATAGTTGTTATTTGGAGCTTAGATCGAATAGGTTAACACCTGAAATGAGCTTGAACACATGGTTGAAAAACCTGAAGAAAAATGAAATGTGGTCCAGTACGACCTCCTGTACGACTCAAATTAAAGTGTATAATACACGATATTTAGGAATCCAAGATCACAGAATAAAGTTCTCCAAAAATCACAGAAAAGTTTACACGAGTCAGATAAAATTAAAGATATGACTCCATTATAATCTTCTCGAAAAAGAAACATACTCTTATGTACTACTCCCTCCTACCCATTTATAATGTCTCATTGTACATTTTCGTCTATTCGTCAAAATGGACAATTGTCCCATTCTCCATTTTTAGTAAGCTTTTTACAAAAATTTTACCACTCTACCCTTATTAATTTTCCTTTATTACTCATTCACCCACCAATTACCCTACTTACTTTATACGAGTTTGAAGCTCTCATTGCCACTATAGTATATTTGTTTTTCTAAAAATGCCATTATAAATTATTTTTTTCTATTATTGCCCCTCTATAATGTACTTTACTTATTTGATTGCCATTAGGTAACCTTTTACCTGCTTAACCGGTAAACTAAATCTAAACTTTCTAATTAATTAATTAATAATATTTTACAAATTTCCTAAACAAAGATTCTACTAATGCAAAAGCCCTAAGTCATCGATTGTTTGAGTCTTGAAGTTTCTGCCTGCATATCAAACAAAACCCTTAATCAATTTTATTGCTCAATCGTTCCATTTTCAATTCTTCAATAAATTGATTTTGGTCAAGTGAAGGTACACTCACCATCCTTTCTCTTATAATTGCTTCTTTGGTTTTATGTAAAAAAATTAGAATGGAAGAAATGACCTTTTACCTCCATTATGGGGGATATTTTGTGAGGAATCCAACTTTGATTTATGTAGGAGGGGATGTAGTTGATTTAACACTTCCTTTTAATTACATAAGTGTTCAAGATATTAGAAATTTAGTGAAATCGAAAGGATACAAAGATGAGGAAATCAGGAAAATATTTTTCAGAAAGCCTGGCTATGAAGTACACAATGGACTTGTTGAAATTAAGAGTGAAATAGATACCTATGATCTTTTGTTCTTTTGTCAACATTCTTCTGTACAATTATATGTTGAGCATGTGACAAGTATCCTTGCTTTGGATGATTGTGATGGTGAAGACGGTAAAGAGTGTGATGGGATGAAATATAACGGGTCCGATGACGAAGAGGATGATGAATTGAAATACTTTGTTGATGAAGATTTATATTCTGATGATGATGATGAGGAACTAGTACAAGTGAAACAAAAATTAAGTAATAAAAAGAGGGAGACGGAGATTGTTGGCGATACGTTAAGGAATGAGCAATTGATATCGAGTCAGGCGATTAAGGGTGATATATACAATTCTACTCATGATGGAGTCAGTATGAGCATCATATATTAAAGCATACTCCTATCCAATCGAGCCTCTAAATGGTATGAACATGTGGTTACCTAGTGAAGGAGATGTAGTTTTTCCTCCCGAGTTCAAGAAGAAGAAGAGAGGGAAACAACAACATAAAAGAAGAAGGGAAGAAGGCGAAAGCAGTAGCAAGTATGGAAGTGTAACCAAAGTTGGAAGAAAAGTGAGATGTAGCAAATGTGGTGATTTTGGTCATAACAAAAAAACATGCGGAAAGTGAAAAGCATCAGTTTGTCATAGAATTCAAAGTCTTGTACAAGACAAAAATTTTTTACTTTTTAACGTCTTTTCTTGAATATGATCATGTCGTCTTTTTTTGGTCATAGAATTCAAATGTGGTGATTTTGGTCATAACAAAAAAACATGAGGCTGACTTTATATTCTTCTGAGTAGAGAAATGGAATTGGTTTTGAAGGTTGCAGAAGTTGTATGAGCAGGTTGCTTGTTTGTTTAACCAAGACTGTGATACTGGATATACCGTCGAGGGAAATCAGGAGATACTGGATTGTTTTTTGTGGGCAGAATAAGATAACTAGGTTGGTGAAAGGTTGTCAGGAGATACTCCTCACATTTACTCACTTCACTGAATGTTTCCTAACCAAAGCATGGTGGATTTCGACATGTCCCCCTCCCCTATCCCTCCTTTTCCCTCTTCTAATCAAGTGTAGTGTAACTGTTACTGATGAACCAGAATAACAAGGTATTAGAATTGGTTTTTAATCCATACAAACTCCATACAAACTCTATACATCCAATCAATCATTGGTTTTTAATCCACAAACTCCATACATCCAATCAATCCTAAACAATCAATAATTGCCAAATGCCCAGAACAATCATCAAACATTATACACCAATATGGCCAATTCGATTAATTATGAGCATCATATTCACAGTTGTTGCTATAATTTTCGAAGCTAAGACCCATGTGCAGAGACAAAATCAATTTTAAAAGAGATGGTGCTTACTTGTCTTCTTCTTTGGGCAGAGAAATGGGATTGGTGTTGCAATTCAACAAGCTCTCTCACAATCGTTCATAATCGGTAGCTAAGACGAGACGAATGAGCACAGCATCTGTGTCAGCAACTTGGTTGAGCAGGTTGGTTGCTTGTTTATTGTTGTTGTCCGTGTAGTTGATAAGTGGAAAGGGAAAGGGTTGGTCATATTCTTAGATGGATTCTTATGCCATTTCTTAATTTGTCCCAGACTCCCAACTATTCTTCATTTCTTATTTTGGTTATTGCTGTTGTCGGTGTAGTTGATAAGTGTTCTAGAGCTTTCTTTTTTTGAGTCCCAGCTATTCCTAGCTTGGTTCTTGGGCGAGACTCGTTCTTGGGCATAAAAACATAAGTTAAATACTTGATAACCTTCTATTGCAGGTAAACAAAATAAGAAATGGTATTGAGAGAAGTAAAATATACTTTAGAAGGGTACTAATAGAAAAAAAAATTCTATAATGGCAATAATAGAAAAAATAAGATTTTATAATGGCAATGAATGTATTTAACTCTACTTTATACAAATCATAACACTCTCTCATAACATACCCTACTCAACCAAAATATTAAACAACTAATATCTCATGAATTTTGTCCTTTCATCACAACTAGTTTTACCCCCGTGCAAAAATGCACGGGTTACAACCAGCAACCGAGATTTTTATTTGCTTGTCTCAAAAAGTTGACTTTTACATAGTACTTGGTAATTATATTATTTTATTTTGTTTTACAATTTTTTAGTATAAAGATATTGATATAAATTCAATTCAAAAAAATCTACAACAATGTTTGTCTATTTATTTATTTTAATAAAAATAGTGAATTAAAATAAACAATACAATTGTCGTAAGTTAGTCTATTTATATTTTTTTACGGATTATTGTAAATTTCCTTATGTCCTTTCATTATATTTTTAAAATTCTCAATCACATGTATTTGATAGGAACTGGATTAATGTATCTACAATTTATAATTTTTTTGTTAATTTGATACGGTTTAGCAAAAAATTAGTAAAATCTAATAAAATGTACTATAACTTTAATAATTTTTTTATCTTTAATAAAGAAAATGTTATAGAACTATAAAAGTAAAAATTTATGTCCTTAGTCACAAAATTAAAAAATTTGAAACAATTTGAGTTTGTGAGAAAAAAATGATAATACTATTGCATAATTAGCCAATAAGGTTCAGGTATTGTAAAAGTAACGTGGATTAATGTGGAGGCTTTAAATGTTTCTATTTTAATATAGATGAGATGAGACATTATAAATAGGTAGGAGGGAGTAGCAATTACCAAATAGAGCTAATGATTTTTTAAGTTTCTTAAAGTTTATAAGTTACATTTTAGTTTTTTTACGTCAATATTCAAATTTAATTGAACTTATATATAGGTATGTTTGGTAAATAGCGGATTAATTTCAGCACAAGCAGATAGTAACGACAAATTATAAATGACAGATTTAAACAAAGGTTTGACTAGCATATTATAATTAGCAGAATTAATTTAAATGTTTGATAACTAGAAGATTACGATTAGTAGATTGTTAGTATTCTCTGTAAAATCTATTAAAATTTTCTAATTTAGAATATGTTAATCAATATGCTAGCTAGCATATGGTAAAATAGCATATTGACCCCAAATATGCTATTTCAATATGATGTTTACCAAACACTCGAAATAACATATTAACTTGTCAAAAATGGTAAAACTCTTGAATATACTAAAAATTGATCAATATGTCATTTACCAAATAGGGCCATAATATTTTTAAATTATATTGCAATTTCTAAAGCTTAATATTTACCAAAACGAACTCAAAAAATTTATAATAAATATCAAAATCTTTAAAATAAAACCCGAAAATTTTATTATAAAACTCACCAATTACTATCAGTTATATATTTATAGTACATCAAATGTATAATCTACCAACCGATAATCTAGACCAACATCTAAAACAAATGTCTAATTTGGATCCTTCACATCCCATGCAAAATAATAAAATAAATAAAATCTATCAAAATAAATAAATAAATAAATAAAAATCCATAAAAATAGCATGAAAATCTAGATCACTAAAGAAAAGAGAGTTGGTAAAGTCGGGAGAGTAGAGCGAGGATTTTGGCGAAATTTATTGCGTACAAAATATATTCCATTATATTCTCTATTTTACCTATTTTATATACCCTTTACTATTACTACAAATATTATTTTTATTATTATTTATTATTATTATTACCGCAAATTACTCATCCATAATATATTTACTTGTATAAACTTGTACTTACGTACTATATATTTGCTTTTTTTCAGATTTATGGTTAAAAATAACTTTTTTATAAATATTTATTTTTTGTCACACAAAAGATCACAAAAACTATTTTACTTCACAGTTCACACCATTAGTAGATTTTTGTTGTTGTGAGGAGAGTCGATGCGCAACGATGGTAAATTTGTTGTTGACGGGATTTGATCACAGGTCATGAGTATTTGTTGTTGACGGATTTGATCACAGGTCATGAGTATTAAGTACAAACCCTGACGGGTTTTTGATCCTAGGTCGATTTTTGAGTATCTAAATCATTTCCAAAAAAATTTAATGCCCTCCTTTATTTCTGGGGTCTTGAAGAATTTAATTTAATTTAATTTAATCTCCAACTTTTGAGATTGTCATGAAAATGTAACATTTTTTTTTAGCTAAATATACTATTTTAAACTTATAATATTAAAAGATGTTCTTGAATTATTTTTTTATCCGTTGAGATTTAAATTTTAAGTATATATCATGTATGATCTTCTCTTAAAATTGAAAAAAATATATATAATTTTTATTATTAATATGGGTTTAAGGATGTTTTGCTAGATCATCGTATGGAGTATTGAATTTTGTAACGGCCATATTCTGAGACGGGTTTTACTATTTCATATTTCATATTTCATTCATCCGCGTTAGTGATCATTAATTAAGAACGATGATTCAAGACGATAATAATCAAGATAATCGAGTGTCCGATAATGGTAGTTGTGGTGACGAAAATAATGTTGTTAGATCATCATCATCATCAACCTCGTCCAAGAAATTGAAGCAAACAAAAGTACCACAAAGAGGGTTAGGTGTGGCACAACTTGAGAAAATTAGAATTGAAGAAGAAAAAAAAGATGCAAAACATTCACCACCACCACCTCCGCCACCTCCACCTCCGCCGCCTCCTCCTCCGTCTCCACCTCCGCCTCCACCGGCTTTGCTTCAATCGGGTCCTTTACTAAGGACCCATTTGCTCCCTCCAATAAATGGTAGTGCAGGGTTTAGTCTTGGATGGCCTACAATGCCTTTCCATGGAAATGTTAATTTGCCTGTGTTTTGGAATAACCATGATTTATGTAATGATCAGAAAAGGGAAAACAGTTCTTCCTTTTTACGCGATTTGAGTTTGCCATATGAGACTTGTTCGATTACACCCGTCCCTAATCTTGTGTCGAAAGCACATAACTATCAGCATCTGCAATCTTCTAGTTCACTGGTAATGTCTATATGCAATGCTGGGTTTTTTTTCCGTCTGTCTGTCTTGTATCAGTCTCTTGCCTTATGTATCTGGTTTTTTTTTCCGTCTGTCTGTCTTGTATCAGTCTCTTGCCTTATGTATCTGGTTTTTTTTTCCGTCTGTCTGTCTTGTATCAGTCTCTTGCCTAATGTATCTGTTTTTTTTCCATCTGTCTGTCTTGTATCAGTCTTTTGCCTTATGTATCTGGTTTTTTTCCGTCTGTCTGTCTTGTATCAGTCTCTTGCCTTCTGTATCTGGTTTTTTTCGTCTGTCTATCTTGTATCAGTCTCTTGCCTTATATATCTGTTTTTTTTTTCCGTCTGTCTGTCTTATGTCAGTCTCTTGCCTTATATATCTAGTTTTTTTTCCGTCTGTCTGTCTTGTATCAGTCTCTTGCCTTATGTATCTGGTTTTTTTCCGTCTGTCTGTCTTGTATCAATCTCTTGCCTAATGTACCTTTCCGTTTGTCTGTCTTGTACCAGTCTCTTGCCTAATGTACCTGGTTTTTTCCGTCTGTCTGTCTTGTATCAGTCTCTTGCCTTATGTACCTGGTTTTTTTCCGTCTGTCTGTCTTGTATCAGTCTCTTGCCTTATGTATCTGGTTTTTTTCCGTCTGTCTATCTTGTATCAGTCTCTTGCCTTACATATCTGGTTTTTTTCCGTCTGTCTGTCTTGTACCACTCTTGCCTTATGTATCTGGTTTTTTTCCGTCTGTCTGTCTTGTATCAGTATCTTGCCTTATGTATGTAAGTTTGCAGGTGAATAACGTGTCGTCGACAACATTAATGAATCCGCCATGTTACTCGTCTGTGACGAGTTTTCTGATGGAGCCCCCTTCAAACCAAAGTTATGTTAACAATTACTTACCATCTTGGCCAGATGATCAGAAGGTACTACCAGTTCATCACATAGCCTTTGTTTTTGTCCGAAACAGATCTGGTTTTTGAATCGGAATTTTGAAGTAGTTGTCAAAGTTTCGGTGTTGATGTAGTATAGGTGATGGTTGGTATGAAAAGGGCATGTCCCATTTCGATAGACGAGCCTCCAATTCCTAAATTCCGAAGCACGTTTACTCCTATCAGTAATCCACTCATCGGAACAGAGGAATCAACATCGTGTCAGAATGGAGGGACGATGCATAACTTGGAACCTCCAATCTTTAGGTAAGCGATCATTTTGGGATTAAGACTCGGACTGTGTATGTATGACATTCTCGGATTTTTTTCCGTTTAATCAGAGATTTCCGGTCATGTCCGAGAGTAACACATGAGCCAACAACAAACCTGAGGAAGAACAGTAATGCCAGTAAATCACAGACTGGCAACTCTAACGAAGAACTGCTCACGCTTCCTCCTGCGACAATCACACCGTCATCTCATAATTCCGTTTCAAGACATTTTAAAGCTTTACCATATCAAGTAAGTCATTCAAGTAACACAAATTCTTGTTTCAGACCGTCACTCTGAAATAATAAGACGACATTTTGTAACCATTTTACAGCCAAATTGTAGCAATTTCTCCGTTTTTTCATTGTCTTAGCTTTACGTTTATTCCAAGGAAGCGTAATCAGGTTGCTCATAACCTGGCTAAGTTTGCTTTGGATAGGTCTTAGTTCTTTTTTGTACTGCTGTACGCGATAGTATAGTCAATGTTACAGCTTATGATAACTTGTTTGTAAATAATGGTTACATTTGGCTGTAAAATGGTAACAAAATCTCGTTTTATTATTTCAGACCAAAATTGTGGTCTGAAGCAAAACCAACTGAAGTAATACCCATTTTTCGTTTCTCCGTTGTCAACTTCTGTACAAAGCCGATATGCATCATCCTCTGAAAGACGACCTTTAAATTTTGGAAAGCGGTTTCTTTTTGTTAATGTTGTACTGTGTTGAACTTGTAGGTAAGCTATGATGACTCCTTTCTCGATACGAGACATGGACGGTCAAGCCAGCAACCGAGATGTATTAGCCTCTTCCCGTCCACAGAGTTGCAAGCGACCTCAGAATCATCAGCGGCACCAACCAATCATAATGGTTGTAATGGTGAAGTAGGCGAAAATATTGATCTTAATTTAAGGTTATAAGTATGTTAATTTTTCAATGTTTTTTGCCCTCTATTCGGTTTTTGGTATGTAATCTAGACGGATTTTCCTTGTACTGTCTTGGTAAAGAAAATATCAAAGACAAGTTTTCTTTCCATGACGCGGCTATCTATTTCCGTTTCCAAGCTTTTTATGATCGGAATAGGCATATATCAGAATACCCTGATACCGGAAATTCCCTCTACAGTCGATTACTGACTACAGTAGCATCGTAGAATTTGCAGAATGGCACCCATCAAGCGGAAGTAACTGTGCTAACCCGAGTATGATCTTGTCCAAACCGACTCAACCAGTACTCATCCCGATTGCCAAGTCTAACTAAGATGCACTAACAAATTCCCGCAGCTGTAGCCTGTAGGCAAGCAAACCTTTGTTCTTCATGCTCAAACTGTAGGGCGTGTCGACTGTGCCCTAACGGGGATCCCATCCTGACACGAACAGGGACGAAGAATACTGTAGTCTGCATTCAAATTTCTTTATACACTCGAATGTTTACGACAGCTACTGTCGTATGGAACCTCTGATATCCCAGAAGATGCAGCTTACACAAATCTAGAGCAGGTGCATAAAGTACCACAGAAGTTATTAAAAGTTGGTTTTCAGGAATTTGGTCAAAAAAGGCGGTTTTCTGATAAAAACTTGTGTAAAACCGTCTTAAGTTTTTATCGAAATGGTTTTCGTGTCACCGTAGTAAAATGCTCGGATATCACCACTACTGTCTGCAAATCTGCAATTATCTGGCTTCCGAACCATAGCCCACGCCAGAGGTGGAGTACGGAACAATTTAACGCGACTATTGCAGTACATTATTAGAGACACCAACTACCTTTTCAAGTTGAGACCTCACATCCTAAGGAGTATTTGAAGCCCACAAGCAAAACGTGAGCTGGTTCAGTGGAACCAGTCGATCGACATCCTTAGCCTCACCATGAAGGGTGTTGCTGCTGGAATGCAGATCATTGGTTAATCCAAGCAATTTTTTACTTCCCTTCGTACTTTTTACGACTTATGATCGATGGCTGTGGTTCAGGTTCAGGTCCGGTCAGCTCGTTATATAATTGCTTGAGATCAAAGAAGAATGCTGCAAAACATCTGCATTCTCCAGATAGTTCTTGCTCCAGTTAAATATGAGTATAGTTTACATACCGTGAATTCCATCAATTTTAATTTATTAATAATATAAATATCTTCATATTACCCTATTGTAATATTAACAATATTAACAAAATTAACAAAATTAATTGTTCAACCACCAAATCTATACTACATAAATAGTTTTTGGGTTATGTTGGCGCTCAAGCTATGACCGCCTAATCGGAAGGGTAATCGGCACATATCTTCCCTTAAAACTGGTGGAATCGTAGAACAGCAACATATATCAGCCGTCTTCCAAAGTCACTGGCCTATAAAGTATAAACCGGGTTTGCCTCTAATTAAGAACAAAATCACTGTACTAAAACGGGTTTGCCTGAAACAGTGACATTTTACCATAAACATACACTGATACTCGAAGTTTGGGCTACATGAGACCCTTGAATCACTTGGCTTTATATGACAAATAATTGTGAAACGGTTGTACAAGAGACGTACTTCCAAAATTATACAATAAAAACAGAGAACGTTCACTATTCACGTCTTGGTAGAACTACATTGCCAGATTTTCTTTTTTCCTTGGATAATTCAATGGCTCAAAATAAAATCAAAACTTCGAAAAAGAGATTCTTGTTATATCCAAACACGGATTTGTCTGTGGAAATGCCTTTACAAAAATGGGTACTCCAAATAACAGGAATGTGTACCAAAACGACGTGATAGATAAGAATCCTACTACAAGAAGTCAGGGAATCAAGTCAAGATAGTGTACCTGTATATGTTGCTTGCTTGATTAGACTTATTATTACTTACAAAACTGTTGGGTAGTTAAATTCCAGTAGTCAGGAGATCAATGTCAAGGCGCCATGATTCCTTCAATCGTATATGCAAGGGATTTTGCCAAGTCGGCTTTGAATAACAATGACTGCAGTGTGTTCATCATGTCATACCCGGGATCAAGCTTCCGCTGCCAACCCTACAAGAGCGATAAAGTTTGATGATTAAGTTAGTTTCCTTCGCGTTTTTGCGTTTTTCAGATGAGGAACTATAAGTACTCCTTCTAGTGTAAGTTTAATGACATGCGTGTAGGAAAAGACATGCGTGTAGGAAAAGACTGATTACCTCGAGAACTAAGGTTGTCACAATCACAGTGCAGACATTCCCATCAACGTTAACTCTATGACGCCTGACCTTTTCAAGCAACTGGTGCATACAGTCGGCTGGGTGGATTAGATCGCCTTCTGGAGTTCCCCAAAAATCAAAAGACTCCTTTACTTCCTGGTAAACAGAAACACCAAAATTCAAGATGAATCCACAGAATAATGATTATGATCAATCACAGACGAAGCAACTTCAGAAGTGGTGATTATTTCTCTGATGAATGAAGCTGAATCATAGAGGAAAGAGTTTTTAGTCAAATTCACCTCAATAAAGGCCTCTGGATTAGGACAACTTTGCTGCTTTGACAATCGAAGGGTGCACTCGGCAGCTGTTCGCCCATCACGTTTTGCAATAGCCCTGAAAAACTCCAATAAATTCCCTTGATCACTTTTAGATAATTCAGCGGTCATGCCTACATCAAGGAATACGACGTGAGGCTTTGATTTCATAAACCGCCTCCGTGGTGACTTCTTCCGTGCTACCCTAACAAGTATATTGCCAGGATGCATATCTGCATGGATAAAGTTGTCCACCTGAAGAAATGAAAAGAGAAATATTCTTTTTAAATACAGTAATATCCTTTATGCACATGAAATTTAAATAAATGGACAAACATGCTATTCTATCTAAAGATTCCGTGAATAATTGAAGGGAATAGTCTTGTGCCATGTTCCACGAAGCTGATGACATGTTAGAAGAAATTGTAATCACAAGATCTAGTAATTCATTTTAGCTAGAACAATTAACAACCACAAAAAGAGAAAGGTCTGGCATACTGCATACAGGAAACCCACAATTGCAAATCACGATTCCTATGTCTGAGTGTCGAATGTACAACATGGGTAGCCTACAATAGCTTAGCTATGTGAACTGGATGTTTCGTTTTTTTATATGGCTTAACAATGCTGTAATAATATTCATCTAGCTAAAAAGCCTAAAATTTGAATTTTATGGTGTCAAGGATATGCTTTGACGAGCGCATAAACAAATCATAGAAAGATGCAGGAACTTTAGAGAAGTCCAAATAACTAAATGAAAGAATTAAAACAAACAAACCACAGCCATTAGTTGAATACTTGAAAGCTCCCAGCGTTCTTACCAGCATCATCTTCAGAAGAGCATGAGTGCCGATGTCAGCAAGTGCTGCTTTGATATGGCAACCCCCTTCAAGTTCCTCAACATAGTGTGCCACGCTCTCACCTTGCTCAAAGGATTCCACAAGCACGGCAGGATGAACTAATGGATACACTGGCCTCGGAAAAGATACATCCTTCCATCTACGGAAGTTGTAAATAAATCGGTTCAAATGAGCAGCTTCCCTTGCAAGGTCAACTTGTGACATCATAAAAACTGAAAACTGCTTCACACTTTCGTCTAGCCTCAGCCACTTCAAAGCTGGTATGAAATTTGATATTTTAGCTACTGTGTTAATAATGACAAAGTCTCTCCTGATATATTCACCCACACCAGGGTGTCTAACCTTCACTGCTACTTCAACAGGCATCACCTTCTGACCCTTATTCCTAACTTTCAATGATGCCCGGTACACTTGAGCGATACTGCCAGAAGCCACCGGTGTGGCATCAAAGCTTTCAAAAATATCTGAGATTTTACGACCAAAAGCCTTCTCAATAGTTGTTTTGGTGTGTGCAAAACTATGTTCAGGAGCCTTACTTTGGAGCTCTGATAGCTTTAAACATAAATCACCCGGAAAAAGATCGGGTCGTGTGGCAGCCCATTGACCCCATTTTATAAACGCTGGACCCGCTTCTTCTAGAGTTCGATGGAGAACCTGTAGCCAAAATTTTCTGAATTCAGGACCAAAGCTATCCGCAAATGGAGCCATTGATATGCATGGTGCAAACAATATTGACAGATACAAAGCCCTCAGAATCAAAGCAAGTAGTTCAACAATAGCTGAAAATAAGCTGGTCAAGAAGGCCTGACTATCTTCAGAGCACCTATATACAGGATTAATGGTGGATAAGTTCTCGGCCTCTGCACTTGCTGTCTGGCCCATTGTTAGACCTCCAAACAGTAAACCAAAACCACTGTAGATTAGCAAATGATATCGCATAGAAGACAGGCCGAAAGCTTTTGCAAGCCTGCTAACATTAGGCAGTGCAGCGACACTGTAAAGCCTCTTGTGTGAAACTCTCTTCCATGACAGTTGAGCATAATGTTTCAGGCTGTTAGTTGCATGCAAGGAAGAAGCGTTCTTGATAATATAACACAATTCTTTGTTCTTTGGGTATGACGAAAACTGACTATAGTAATGTCTACATGGTGGCAGAAACGACTCCTGTGTGACCCAATGTCCATCCCCTCTCAATTCAGCAAGTCTACTTGAATAGCCTTTTACAGAAGACTTGGTATTTTTCCCAACATTTCTGAGTAGTATTCTGCATCAAAAAGAAAGTCAAATGTCCCGTCATCATTGCTCAAATGCATTTAGATCAATCCCAGTATCCCACTATTATCTCGTTACTTTCCATTTAGAATTGCCTTTTAGACGCTAATAAATCATCTGTCTCGTCTCTAAACCTTGCCACTTCACTCAATTTTACATGATATTATTATAAATACTCGTTTCCATTTGAAACAAATGTAAGACGGTCATATACAGAGACTTATAAACATTCCAGCATATCAACTCTACTTGCACTACCTGTTCCAGAATTTTCATATGGGTAATGTGCGTCTACAATCTACATACATGACACTATTACCTTAGGGTCTCTACAAATTCAGTCTAAGGCGAGACAAAGGGGTTTAGATGCATTGAATCTAACCATGTGTTGAAAACGAGCAGACGCTGTTCCATAATGAAAATTGAATCTAGAATTACATCGAGTGAACGCTACTTCACAATATAAGTCGTGAGAATACTTTTAGGAAGCCATTTTGATCAAACTAATAATTAAAGCTGTCTTCATTTGAATTGAAAAAAAGCTTGCATCCTCATAGCTAGTTTTTAACTTTTAAAAATAAAAACCATAATAAGTTAAATATACAACAACAACAACAAAGCCTTGCTCCCAAAATGAAATTTTGTGTACAACAACAAACCCTATACAACAACAATAACATTACCGCAGCCTACAAATTGCAAGGTAGAGGGGGGCGTATGTTTGCAGCATTACCCTTGTGTTAACAACAACAAACCTTATCTACGCCAAAAATTTGTATTCTATGTTTTGAGTTTCTAAATTTGGTAACACCCTCACCAATACATACACAAGTTTATACAACCGAATAATAAGTTTACAACCACGCTACAAACATGTTTAAAACAAGGGGAATTACACAGGGCAATATACACAAGTTTAAACCTGAGCTTCGACCAGTAATCATCCCCTAATACACCAACAAAAATTACTACAAAACCATGTTCACAACAAACTATGGTAACTATCCACCGCTATGTACTACATACGACTTTACAATACCTTCTACAACCCATCATTTATTGCTATCAACAAATGAGGTGCACAAGCAATAAAAGGCCCTCATACGCCTTACAACAGCCTTACGATAATTTGAGTATAAACTAGGCTTCCAATTTACCATAACTATCTTACATATAAATCACAAACACTTGCATAAGATATGTAAAGGTCATACTCCCAAGATTCTTCCTATATGACGGACCTAGGGTTGTGATATTCAGTTTTGCTTGCTTTATAAGACGGGAGGAAACGTTTCACTATTCCGCACAATCAATGTTTTCTTCTCCAACTAGAGTTAAGCCTCTTTACGCAGTGCTACTCAATGAAAACCGCTTCCCAAACAGACAACCCTGCCTTACACAAGTATGTGGCATAAACGGATACTCCGTACTTCGACATTGTTGGTTGATGTTTCATGCTAGTAGGATCCGTTTTACTCGATACTAACATAAAACCGCCTTACACAAGACTATTGCTAGTCAATGAAAACCGCTTCCCAAACAGGCAACCCTGCCTTAAACAAGTATGTGGCAAAAACGGATACTCCCTACTTCGACATTGTTGGTTGATGTTTCATGCTAGTAGGATCCGTTTTACTCGATACTAACATAGAACCGCCTTACACAAGACTATTGCTAGTCAATGAAAACCGCTTCCCAAACAGACAACCCTGCCTTAAACAAGTATGTGGCATAAACGGATACTCCGTGCTTCGACATGGTTGGTTGATGTTTCATGCTAGTAGGATCCGTTTTCCTCGATACTAACATAAAACCGCCTTACACAAAACTATTGCTAGTCAATGAAAACCGCTTCCCAAACAGGCAACCCTGCGTTAAACAAGTATGTGGCAAAAACGGATACTCCGTACTTCGACATTGTTGGTTGATGTTTCATGCTGGTAGGATCCGTTTTACTCGATACTAACATAAAAACGCCTTACACAAGACTATTGCTAGTCAATGAAAACAGCTTCCCAAACATACAACCCTGCCTTAAACAAGTATGTGGCAAAAACGGATACTCCGTACTTCGACATTGTTGTTTGATGTTTCATGCTAGTAGGATCCGTTTTACTCGAAACTAACATAAAACCGTCTTACACAAGACTAACCGCAGATAAATAGCATTAAATCACAACACAACTGCAACTAAATCATCAACATATTCATACTTCATACAATTAAGAGCAAAATATAACAATAAAACCAATTTAACGCCCAATTCATAAAACCTAATTACGCAAAATTAAAGTGAAGCAGGAAACAAACCTAAACATGGCTGATAATTTGGAGGAAGTATCAATACGAAGTAGTAATTAATACTATGTTAATGGCGAAAAATGAGATTATGATCGACTAATTGAAGAAGAAGTATGAATTATGATCGTCGGAAAATATCAGCATTAGTGCCGGAACTTCGCCGGCGGCGGGCGAAAAGAGGGATGCGATGGGGTTTTAATTAGGTCGTTGGTCCAAACTAGCAAACTGAGATCTTCTACTACAAACCAATTTACTACAATATAAAAAAGTTGCTATATTAATATATATGTCCTTCATGGCTTTATATATATATTTTTCAACTCGGGCGACCCCGTCTCTCGCTACTAGCGAGAGATGTACTAGGAAAACAAAAAGTTTAGTAGATTTATCCCTTTATTATGTGTGAGGTCTCTTGATAACGCTATTGAGAGATCGTTTCTCTGAAACTTTTATGATTTTTTTATTTGACGACGGAATTCGTAGCCGTAACCATTATAGCAGGTATCAGTCAACCACTTTTCGTTTCCGAATAAGTGGCTTGAGATCTGGAACGCGTAGTCTTAGCCCTTAGGTCTTAAATAACCTCGTAAAATTGTTCGTGAGAATTTAAATTTAGAACCTTGTAAACTGTAATTAGGATCTAAATTTTAATTACTAGATTTCACCGGTGCAATTTTATTGTATAACGGTTTTTTTTTGTATTTTTTGGCAGAAGATGGATTAATTTTTCGATAAATAGTAACTAATTCATGAGAAATAATGATTTTTTAATAAAAAATGGTCATTATTAACCCAAAACTAACGACATATTGAACTTAGCATGTACATTTTGAGCTAGAGCAAGTCGAACGGGAGAAATGAATTAAGAGAATCTAAACTAAACTAAACTAAACTTTTTAAATCTAAATTAAATTGAGGTGAATTGAAACTAAATCTAAAAGAACAAGATTTTACTATTTAAGACTGTTGAGGTTTCTTCCCATATGTGTGTGAGGGGTATTGTCCCACATGGGTAGAATTATAGTGAAGGAACTAACGATAAGCAAGTGAGGGCTACTCCTCTTATCACCAATTGGTTTTAGGTTGGTACCTCACTTGCTTATGGGCCGGTCCCATGTACCGAACTTTATAAGCCCGCTGCTGGGGGCTCAACAAGTGGTATCAGAGCCGACGGTTCGGCTTGGGACCGCAAGGTGCGATGTGGTGACGGTGCTCGAGATGGCGCGGAGTAGCATCGTGGTTACGGAGTAGCACCACAGTTGGACTCTCTCCTTGGTTGACACTTGACCAGAGATGCGGAGTAGCCTGGTCGGCGCGACACGGGGTTGTGTCGGGACAAATCCGTCACCCAAATTCAAGACCGAGCTTGAACTAACCAAGTATAACACGACCATAACATTTAATGTTGCACACAGACAATTATCCATAAATAACTTAATAATAGTTGGTCTGAATCTGAAATAATCCAACTCGACTCTGCCCGAAGTCGTACAAACACAAAATTGACCATATCCAAACTTATTTGATCCGACTAACCCGTTTGTTGGGTCTCTATTGCACAATTTACTTTCACAAAATCATAAACAAGACTGAAATTTTTGTCTTAAACTTAAACGGAATAATAAATAAGACAAAAAGATTAGCAAAATCTTATCTCTATGCAAAATAAAATTTTATTTAACGCGTTTTAATTTTAAAATAGACGTAACCAATATAATCTAATTGAAATAAAATAATATATACCCTAACTACCCAAAGGTCTAGGGATAGCATATTGGCTGGTAAAGAGTTTTGCTAGAGATAGATATCATCCGTCACAAGGTGAAGACGGACAATACCCTCTTACAATAAGGTAAGTCGGAGAATAAGTGGGGAAACATTTCATGGGTCGTCCCACCTATATTTTGTGAGAGGAACACTTTCCGTTTTCAGTTTGTGATGTATAGTGTCGGTTTTTTTTTTTTTGAGAATCTGTGATTAGGTTAATAGATGTAACTATGTAAGGCCACACAAAATAGTTGTGGTCGTGTCACCGGTTTCTTCCACAGCTACAACTCCACGAGGACCTTTAAAGAGACCGTTATTGCCTTGTGCTTTATAAATACACGTATAAATAAAGTCACTTAAGCAAGCTACGTCGGTACCATAGAGGCACATATCAGCGCGTATTAAATAGGAGTACTAAATAGACTTCATCAACTTGCTTAATGTCAACCAACCACCACAGATTAGTTTGCACAAATTCCCGTCTATGGAGGAGTAACCCGTTGTAAGTTTACGACGGGTCAAATATATATCATATTAATAAAATGGGCCAGGAAGGCGAGCATGTGGGTATGACGGTTTGTCAGCGTAGTATGACTAGTAGAATAGCAGGGGCGAATTTAGAAGGTCCGGGTGAGCACGTGCCCGTCGTGAAATTTTCGACATAGTTTTCTATGGGTATTGCTCTTTCATGTACATGATTTACTCAATCATGTACATAATTTACTCAAATGCCCCTCACTCTCTGGCTTATCCTGCTAACAAAAAACAAACAAACTGCCAAACACATTATTCACCACCACTATCAAACACATTACCCATCAGGCCACCACTACTGCCACCCCAGAAAATCAATTGCCATTGCCCGTCTACCACATCACCACTCCTCGTCGATCCCGCAGTCACGCCTCCCTACAACTACCAATCGCCCGCCCGTTCATCTGACCACTACCCCTACCGTCATTCCACCCATGCCGCAACCCATTACCGTCATTTGCCCTTGCCGCCTCCTATACCGACGCCCCTCCGCTGTCGCACTACCCTTGCGCCACCACCACCTTATTAATTATCAACTTAATTTAAATATGGATTAAAAATCAAAACCCTAATTGAAAAGTTTAACTATTAAATCAATTTAATCTGAATAAAACTAATGTAATTTAAGGATTATAAGAAGTAATTTATTGCTTAGTATTAGAATTGTGATCTTTGATGTAAGAAATTGTGAGCAATTTGATTATGTTTTGGAGAATGAAAAGAGGAAAATGTGGAACTTTTTGGTTCTAAGAAAAGGGTATGATATGGAAACATTGTGAAAAAAAAGTCCGTGACATAGTTGGTAGGAGTGTCAATGACCATTAGATCTAAATCACTGAATCACCTGTATTTATTGTTAAATTTTGTACCAAAATGTATTATATTCTTCAACTTTAAGTCATTATTTTTATATATTTTTCATAATATTTTAGAGAAAACGTTATTTTTGAAAAAAAAAATCTATAAATCCAATTTTTTTACTTAAGTATTAATTAATATAGGAAAAAATTCAAAATATTTTTCAAAAATAACGTTTTCTATAACAATTAAGAATAGAATGAACGCCGGAGCGTATAACCAATGCCTCCGACATACCAAAGCGTATAACCACTGCCTTAAGTCACGGAGCGTATAACCACCGCTTCCGAATACCATGTATAGTGTATAGCCACGGCCTATATGCCTAGGACCTGACCAAACCCTCTCGATGTACTAACCCACACCAAACGACACACGGGGGCCGGAACGCAACTAACACGATCTCCAACTACAGGAGCGAATGAGCACGACCTCCGACCAATCGCGAACATAACTTAGATAAATCCCATAACATGGGTGACATTAGTTTATTATAATGATACACAAATCGTACCACCGCTATCTATTCACAAAACAAGGTAACATAACCGTTATCAACACAAATTAGGGTGACATAAACCGTCACCTAAACACAAGCAAGGCAACATAACCGTCACCTAACTCAACTTAAGATAACCTAACCGTCATCGAATCACAATTTAAGATAACACAACCGTCATTCGAGCATGATCTGTGATTATGACCAAGTGACCAACCTGAATGTATATTATTACAAACAAACCTTTATCCTAAACAAAGTTGATAATAATAGTAATAATAGGCAACAAAACAAAAAAAAAAAAGTCCGAAATGGCTCGCCAGTCGACCGAATTTGGCACGAATTCCCGTAAAACCGGAAATAACCCGACCCGACCAAAATCATTAGGGAGGTGATACGGGGCTATAGAAACTGATTTAGAATTTGGACCATTTCAAATTAAATGGGCCTTTTCACTTCACTCAACTCCACCCTCCTCTACAAAACCCCTCTTTTTATTCCCTCTCAAACCCTAATTTCCCTCATTCTCACTAACAATCGCACCAACACCAGCAGCCAACAATGGGTACACTATTCTATCTCTATCCTCTATTTTCTTACTATCGTCTTTGCATTTTGAGATGTTTATTAATGGCGGTTGAATCGATTGATTTGATTTTGAATTTGAATTTGGAATTGGAACAGGGGCGTACAAGTACGTGCAGGAGCTATGGACGAAGAAACAATCAGATGTTATGAGGTTCATTTTTAGGGTTCGTTGTTGGGAATACCGTCAATTGCCTTCCATTGTCAGGGTTACCCGTCCTACCCGACCTGACAAGGCTCGTCGTCTTGGTTACAAGGCTAAGCAGGTCTTTTTTCAATCGATTTAATCTAGTTATGTTTTTTCAATTTGGTTTCTGGTGTTTTAGTTGTCGATTTTTTGGGGGAAATGTTATAAATTGATTGCTGTTTTTGATAGATGTGTAGTTTTGCCGATTCGTATGTGATACGGTTTTTCAACAATGTTAACGCGAGACATCTCGCATTTGGTAGTTAGGGTGCATAAAAGATTTGGATCGTGCCTGGTTGATGATTGTATGATAATGCCATGTTTTTAGCGATAGATTAGATACCGAGGAAGCGAGAATCGATATGATTTGCTACTAGGTTTTGTAACTAATGCGGGTTTCGTTAGCTACTATAGTAGTTCTGTGTTTTTTTGGGAGCTGGACTATGTTCAAACCGGATCATTTGAGCTCGGTACGTCTTGAGTTGAGCATGTTCTGGTTTGGTCGTTTTGTTGTTTATGTACTCGCTCCCGCTGCCCTTGATTGAATTCATACCATTTGGATAACATACTTCTCATATATTCAAGAAATAGTATTAATTCAAATTCAAATGGTTGGAGTATCTTATACTTGTATTTCTTGTAGGAATTTTTTTGTGCTCTGGTTAGAATCAAGTTTGGTCATTGTATGATAGTTTATGTAGATGTTTTAGGTTTTGTGCATGCTAGCTTGGGCCGGGTTTGTTTCATGTACATTGTTCGATAGTGTATTTAGATGTTTTAGGTTGTGTGCATGCTAGCTTGGGTCGGGATCATTTCATGTACATTGTATGATAGTGTATTTTAGATCTTTTAGGTTTTGTGCATGCTAGCTTTGGTCAGGATCATTTCACGTACATTGGTTACCAGATTGATATGGTTCATATGTAAATAGGTTATTTTCATTGGTCTGGTCATTTGTTATGTCTGCTTTTGATCATTTGTGAGGCCAACTATTCATGATCATACTTGTTCAATATGGGGTACACCAGAGTTTGGGCGAGTTAGATTTCATTTCAAATTGGAATCCTCTGTCTGGGTCTAGTTTTGTAGTTGTATTAGTTCTTTTGTACATGGTTAGTTTACCTAGGTCGTTTATGATAACGTTGATTCGTCTAGTGTTGTTAAATTCTATTGTTTTAATTCGGAAGCCTCTGTTTGGTTCTAGTTTTGTTGCTGGGCAAGGGTTACCTCATTTTTGTGAGGTTAGTTTACCTAGGTCATTTATGTTAACATAGATGCATCCATGGATGTTGAAGCTGTTTAAATTATTACCTTTGGTGGTTGAAATTTGTTGAGCTATGTGCAATTAGCCGTCCTTTAACCTTTTTGTTTCTCATGAAAATTTTGGATGCAGGGATTTGTTGTTTACCGTGTCCGGGTGAGGAGAGGTGGTCGCAAGAGGCCAGTTCCCAAGGGTATCGTGTATGGTAAACCAACTAACCAGGGAGTTACTCAACTCAAGTTCCAGCGTAGCAAGAGGTCTGTTGCTGAGGAGCGTGCTGGTCGCAAGCTTGGTGGGCTTCGGGTCCTTAACTCCTACTGGATCAACGAGGTACATAACTTTATTTCTGATTCTTTTTACTTCATGTATTAGTGTATTACTGTTTCTTCTTCTAGTCAGTTTCATCAATAGTTGGAAAATGATGAACCTACTAATCGTGGCTAACCTCACTTCTGGGGATGGAATGTATTTGACCACAGTGTAGTTCAGTCTTCTGGGCCATAGACGCATGACCTCCGACCCTTTATAATAGGCCATAGCTGTTAGTGTCTGTCCTACTGGTTGCTTCCGCTCTTGTAGCCACTGCTTCCATTACTACCATCACTGATCTTCTATTTGCCTGTCTACCTCGTTATCTTTCCTCCTCGTCAGTCACCCCTTAGTCAAACTTCTTGTGGTTCTATTGTAACCTAAGACTTACTATTCTTTAGTTTCTAGTGGAATCCGTCGAGTAATTCAAAAAGGCTTGTTATGTCTTCATTTCCCAGCTTTGCGTAATTTTCCCGTGTCTTCATTCCCCAGTATGATGTTATTTCTCCTTGCGTCTTCAATTTCCTGTATGACGTAATTCTGGTTACATAGACTCCTTAGCCATAAGCAGTAACCGTTAAGCCACTAGATAATGTTGTTCTCGATGTTCATCTGTCTATCTGGTCACGGCAAGGAGTCATCGAGGCATCGGAGCAATGTTTCCAATCTTCTTACGTTTTACTGGTTTTATGCAGGATTCAACCTACAAATACTTTGAAGTGATCCTGGTAGACCCAGCTCACAATGCCGTGAGAAACAACCCGAGAATCAACTGGATATGCAACCCAGTTCACAAGCACAGAGAGCTCCGTGGTCTAACCTCAGCTGGAAAGAAATACAGAGGACTTCGTGGCAGAGGCCACCTTCACCACAAAGCAAGACCATCCCGCAGGGCTACCTGGAAGAGGAACCAAACCAAATCCATGCCCCGTTACCGTTAAGCTTCACCTTACGCCTTTCCTTCTGGTGTCGTTAGAGTTTGGAGGGTCGGTTTTTGACAGAAGAAGTATTTTGGTTGTATTCGGAATTTTATCAAGGTTGTTGAAGCATTTAGACAACTTGAGATATCTTCGGTGTATCTACTGTTGCCTTTTTTTAGCTGGTTCCGAGATTTCTATATTTTGATAATCTATTAGTACCAACATTTTTAGCCATTCTTACCAGTGTCCATCTTGCAAATCATCATATTAACTCGTTACAGACTCTCTGAAATGATCTTACACCGAAAAGCTGAAAGATGAAAGAGAATGGGGAGGCGATCCCGCTTCATGTTGTGTTAAAGGAGAACCAAATGCACACTGAAGCGAGATTGACCTCCCCGTTCTCTTTCAACTTTTTGACTATAGATTATGTTGCTGAAGTTTCATTTTTGAGCAACTTGATCCCCACCACAGCCTTGTTAGATGTGTTGGTTTGCCAAACAACCCGTCCGTTAAAATTGGTTAGTCTGAGATTACCGTCTATGCTAACCGGCTTGTTCCGGTTAGCTTCCCAAACCAAATGTTGTATAAAACCCATGCCTATACCAAGGGTGTACAAGTTTTGGGTGTTTTTAAAGAAGCATAAAGCAAAATTATCACTACCATTTGTTTTCAATTTAATATCGACTAGCTCGGAAATGTCGATACCGTATTCGATATATAGGGAGGTAATATGGGTTGCCTTGAAGGACATAGTGTAATATATGAGTTGAGGAAGGGACTAAGGCTTGAATGATTGAGAGGGAAATGAGAGAGTAGGGAAAGTGTTGTAATAATAAGGATAGAACTAAGAAGAGTGTTATGTAATAAGCATGTTTTAATTTGCAAAGAATCTTGCTTGTAATGGATAATATCAAACTTAATTTTATTATAATTAATGAGAATATCTTATAAATGCTTTCATATTCGGTTTATTAATGTATGTTCTCAGGGCACACGTTAGAAAAATAGATTAATTTATTTCTTTAGCTTCATTCCACATCTGTAATAGAAAGTATTAATGTATTATGTAAACTCATCAACTCGTACTCACATATAATAGAGAAATGGTGGAGGGAGTAACATTTAACATGATTAATAACGTCCGTTTTCATCTACATACTCTTTATTTATTTATTTTTGGTTCAAATGAGCGCATTATGTCGCGGGTGAAAATCGAACCCCAACTTTAAGGTTGGGATAAGAGAGCTCTAGCAACTAACTTTTATTCTCATTTTATCTACATACTCTGATATGCATGTAAACGTACCTAACACATTACTGACAAAAGATACTCTGATATGCATATAAACGTACCTAACACATTACCGACAGAACCACTCAACAACCACGGTAAATCAACATTAATTCTTTAATTATTATCAAGATTATATTCGTAATTATCTTTCTTACATCTGCTATAACAAAACCCGTAAATCTTGTCAATATCATCCATCCATGATCCATCCCTACCTCCCTTTTAAGTTTTAGATGCATGACTACTTTTTGAAAATCGACGAAGGTGGCATGAAGACGTGACATATTAGGGTATAGGTTCATGGATTTGGACGAAGATCTTGACCATTTTGCTTGTTTTTTGGAAACTTGATGGAGGCACAACAATATTTGAAAGACATTTCAGCTGCCACTATTGACATTATATGTACTAATGTTTGCTAGAAAAAATATGAAGAATGTTGTAATAGTAATGATCAATTATTAATTCACTTTATTTTTGTTTCGAATATATATCATAATATTTGAAATAAAAATAAAAATACTCTCTAGGAGTCTATAGGGTATTTGGCTTTCGTTTTTTTTGATGTGCATGACATATGAATACTCCCTCCGAGTTATAGCGATTGTTCCTATTTCCTTTTTTAATAACTTTTTTGTAGTCCAAATCAATTCAGTGTGGTATAGAGTGTTTTGGGTGATTTAAAATCATTTTCTTATTTTTTGTGCATAAAGTTAAAAGAACAATCACTATAACTCGAAGAGAGTATTTTATATATCGGTCACAAATTTACATTTGTCACAACAATGAATAGAGATAACAATTGGCCGATAAAAAAATTGAAGGCTGATTGATAATAAAACTTTATAACGAAAAACAAAAATAAACAAAACGGTTGGTAAAATGTTTATGATTAACAAATGTCACTAAGACTTTGTTTCTTCTGGCTTAATTTCAACTTCTTTTAATTTTGCTTGAATGTATTCCATTAAGTTTTATTTACATTCAATCAATTATGTTCAGTTTTCTGGCTTAATTTCAACTCCTTTTAATTTTGCTTGAATGTATTCCAATAAGTTTTATTTACGTTCAATCAATTATGTTCAGTTAATCTCTTCACAGAATTAACTTTTAATTAAACTAAATTCACTTCATCTCAGTTCCACTCAATTTAGTTCAATTAAGCTTTACTTCAATTATTTCATTTCAGCTCGTTTCAGTTGAAAATAATAGAACCTAAATAATACCATAAAACAACATAGCGAAATGTCATGAAGAAGGTTGCATTAAGTTAATTAGGAAGAACTTTATAATTGAGAACGGTAATATTCATAATTATTGACCTAGGTTTAAATTCTGTTAGAATCAAAATCACTCTTAGAACTCCTTTTTATCGGAAAAAATAGTATCATTATACAGTGGCGGATCTTGAGAAGTTTTATTAGGGGGGCCGGGACGGAGCATAGTCGCATTGTTTTTATGTTTTTAACTCAAACAACTAGGTAACTTATTAAATTGAGATTTTTTTACATACAATTCAGCCTAAAGTTCTAAATATTGAACTATTTAACTCCATTAAATTCAGTTCAGACGCTTTCAGTCTAAAACCAGCGCCTATATCGTCAATAATTGGCTTGAAATTAAAAGATTTTTACTTTGTACCAATACGTATGGAGTAATAAACTATTTGCACAAATGATTGCATATAATTAAATTTAGATCAAATTTGATATTTTTAATTAATAAAAATATATATAGGACGAGATTTAAAAATACCAAAATAAAATTAGAAATTATCTAATAAACTACAAGTATATAATACCAATAGAAAAAAACATTAAACCAAATAAATAGCATAATATCAAATTTTATATTCCATCAAAATGATCAAAACAACAAAAATGATATAAATTAAAATTCACAATGAAGAAGAAGTAGTTTATTCTGAAAGTATTCTTATAGTCGTTACTCATTATTCCATTGAAATTACAATCAATACAGTTTATCTACTATAAAAATTGTAAAAGAGGTTAGGTTGAGTGTAACGTTTTTATAATTATGATAACTTCAGAAAAATAAAATATTTATAAACTACTTTTGTACTCGTATAGCATAGTATTTACTTCATGGCGGCCCAAATATTACAATCTAGGGAAACTAAATTAATTTTTGGGCCAGTCATGTTGGGTTCTAGGCCCCTTAAAGAATTACTTTTTCACATACGAACTTTACTCTTTCACATACACTTTTTCATAAAATTTCCATCTCCTGCCCTTTTTCCTAAACCTAAACTCTCCTCCCTGAATCAAAACTCTCCTCCCTGAATCAAAACTCTCCTTCTTAACCCTAAACAACTCAACTCATATATATGAGTTTTTACTTTACGATTTAATCAATTACTCTAAAAACTTAAACACTGGAAATCAATTTATTATGTTCGTCGTACATCCGTCTTCAATTAATGCGTCGTCAATTTCAATTTCATTATCTGCGGTTCAATTTCATTCTTCTAATTCAACAAAAAGCTTGACTGGTTGAGATTGGTCGGGTAAGGGAAAGTTCAATTGATGCGTATTCAATTGCTTTCTTGAATTGATGCGTATTCAATTGCTTGTGTCAATCGATGTGTATTCAATTGCTTGCTTCACTTTTAGTTTTCTTTTTTATTTCTTCAATTTTTGGTTCATTATTTTTAAGTGACGGCGGCGACAGTAACTACAATATTTATAGATCAAACATACACTACATACAGATAACGCCATCTTTTAGCAACTTAGGTTTAGTACAATTCACACCTCTGACGACTTAACTATATTACAATACACTTCACACCACCTTTTTAAAATAGATCCAAGCCAGTGACGAATTCATTATTCACTTAATTCTCGGCTATCATCAGCCAACTACTGCCTTGCTTTCTAAGCTCGACTATTGATCCCGACATGAATGTGACTCTCTTTATTAGAATGGCTGGTTTTTACTCTCTGGATGCACTTACTAGTACGGCAGGAGGAGGGGGAAGGGACGACGGGAGGGGAAGGTTGCGCGGCAGGAGGAGGGGAAAATGGCGGCGACGGAGTTGTGATATGACGGTGAGGAACGGTGAATGGGGTAGTATATTTTAGAGGATGAAGAAAGGGAGAAAATTAAAAATTACAAGGGTAAGAGGGTAAAAATCGTATGTGAAAGAGTAAAATTCGTATGTGAAAAAGCACGTCCCTTAGTTCTATTCACTTTGATAGTTGGTATGGTTTGAATAGATAGGCAGGGAGGCCCAACTCTTCACTTATTGGTCTAACTTTTCATTTACTGAGTAGTTTATAAGAAGATTTGGTATTTCACTTAAAACCGGCCCAAATTTCAGGGAGGGACTGGCCCCGGCGCGGGACAACAAAGGTCCTCCTCTGCATTCATAGATTAGTTGCTAATCACACATCATTATATGATTTGTTACTCATGGATCTTTTTAGGCGAAAGTAGCAAATTGCCCCCATATGTTTGATGTTATGTGCAATTTGGCCCCATAAGTTTCAACATGTGCAAATTAGTCCCATATGTTTTAGTTTATGTACAAATCAACCCAATTCTAATTTTCCAACTTACCTACCTTGAAAAATCTGCTAACCACATGACAAAACAATAATAAAATAAAATAAAATCTTTAACCTGGAAAATTAAACGACAAAAGGATTTTCATTCATCATACCGCAGTGAGCTTTTTACTTTTTTTCTTCTCATGTATTTCTCCCACAATTACTTTTTGTGATTTTTGTTGAACTATTTTAATCCCCAAATACTTATTTTGAAAACTATGAAGAACTAACAAAAAATTACATAGCTAATTTTATGCAAAAGAAAAAAATAAAATAAAAAAGACTAACTAGTAAACATAGATGAATGTTGAATTATCATGGTACATGCTCGAGTTTTTGAGGAAGAGAGAGTAAAAAATAGAGTTAGATAGAAAAATTGAGCTACATCAGTATGAGGTGACTAAATTAGGTGAGATTTTATTACATTAATGATTTTATTTTTATTTTATTATATTTTTCGTCATTATGTTTGTATGTTTCCGTGCGTAAATATGTCAGAAAATTAGAATTGGGTTGATTTGCACATAAACTGAAACATATGGGACTAATTTGCACATGTTGAAACTTATGGGGGCAAATTGCACATAACATCAAACGTATGGGGGCAATTTGCTACTTTCGCCGATCTTTTTATAAAGGTATAGCATCGTGTGAACGCTATTGAATGATGATAAACCGTGATCATTTTATGTTAAAATAAAATCACACCTTAAAATTGACGACTTTAATAAAAAAAGGTAGTAAAAATAATAAATAATAACTTTTTAACATAAAATGATCAGTTTTTAATACAATTGCATTATAAAATGATCTTATCGTATAATTTGTATAATAATGGTGGTCCGACTAATATTTCATCGGATTATCTTCCCTTAATAATGATTTGTAGACTTGTAGATTGTAATATTATATTACTAATCATAGATTAATGGAGTAATTAAATACTATATTTGAACCAATAGTTGAATTTCATAGATAATTTATTCACACACTTGAGTGTAGTGAGAATAGCAATATATATATAATGGCCTACATACACAAAGTTTGGCATCATCTTACTTATTTAATTAATCTACTATTCATGATCATTATTGCTTGTATGATGGAAACATAATGATAATCATTCTAGAAAAAAAGTGACCATTACTCCTAAAAGTCCTAAAATTGTACGATTGATTGAACAAAAATAATGTTTTATTTTATGCCGATTAAGAGTATCTCTTACCGACTGTTTTTCAGCCAATCTTTTATTAGATATACTGAAGATAATTTAATAGATAAACTTTTTTTCAAGTTTAGTTCTTTCATTTGCAAAATCAAAAATCGAAATCTAATTACTTATTTAAAAGAGGAAAAGTCTAGAGGATTATACAATACATGTGCTAGTATATATTTCGAGCTTTATAGCAAAAAAATTGAGTTTATGGAAGCATTTTACGAGGTTTATTGAAATTAATTTGACCGTCTTTATTAAAATAATTTAAGTCAAAATATACATATAAATTTAATAAGATTTTAATTTTCTGAAAATTAAATTATAAGTAAGAATTTATAAATAACCAAAAAATTACATATAATTCTAAATTTGTATATTAAATGTACAATACTCGTATACGTATATCCCTATTTGTCCGATACTATTCATATCAAGTTATCAACTAACTTTGATAACAAAAAAATAATGTGAAAGAGAAGAAAATTAGTGACCTAAATCACTTTTAATTGGCCCCATTATCTTTTGTCTCTCTATCAATCACTTTCTTACTAATCACTATGAATCAATTCAATTTGATCTACTATCTTCCTCCTCTTTTCCTCATTGCACATAAAATCTTACCTTCTCCCATCAAAAAAATAAAAATTCCACACTTCTCCCAAAAAAAATCACCTATATATTTATTATATCGGCCTCGATTTTTTCATCGTTATTTTTACATAAATACAACAGGTAGAGCGAGACCTGAACAAATTTAAACTAGTTTTATTATCCCAATTCCACTAAAAATGTCTAGAAATGACACGAGGGGCGATACCGGGGAGAGTGGGACCCACCAAATAAGGCAATCAACAGGTCCAATAAGCCGGTACGAGTCCCAAAAACGACGAGATTGGAACACGTTTAGCCAGTATTTGAAAAACCTACGTCCACCAGTCTCGGTTATGTCCCATTGTACGGACAGCAACATATTAGATTTTCTTAGGTACTTGGATCAATTTGGTAAGACTAAGGTGCACCACTTAGGTTGCGTGTTTTTCGGGCAGCCTGACCCGCCTGCCCCGTGTACGTGTCCTGTTAAGCAGGCATGGGGCAGCCTTGATGCTCTCATTGGCCGGCTTCGGGCTGCCTACGAGGAAAACGGAGGCCCGCCCGAGACTAACCCGTTTGCAAGCGGGGCAATTCGGGTTTATTTGAGGGAGGTGAGGGATTCTCAAGCTAAGGCTAGAGGTGTCCCGTACAAGAAAAAAAAGAAGAGGCGGACGACTCAAATTAAAGGTGTAACTACTCCCGTTGTTACTTCTATTACTGATAATTATAATAATAATAATAGTAATAATAATTATAATTATAATAATAATGATAATAATGCTACTAGTTCTTCAAGGTCTCCTTAATTTGCAATAATAATAATAATAATAATAATAATAATAATAATAATAATAATCTACTAGTGCTCGATTTACTCGATTATTTATATTTATATTTATATTTTGTATCGAAAGAAAGGACTAGGAATTATGGTAGTAATATTGATGTTGTTGAGTTTTGTATAAGGGTATATTAAATTCGTACCAATTGTAAAATACTCCCTTATTAAAATTTCGAGTTTCAGGTCAGTTTTGATATAGACGAGTTTTGTTGCAGGGTACGGTATATATGTCTCCGTATTAACTAGACGAACTTGATCATATATAGCAAATATATTGTCATCCTCCAATCTCAATTTCAATTTCAATTTTAATTTCAATTCCTAAATACGTACCTAGCTATAATTAGTTATTTGTCTTTTTTTATTCGGTACTTTATATTTTGTAACAATATAATCCCTCAAAGATAACGAAGGAATGTCATTTTTGTTATTAATTAACGAGGATCTTTGTCTTTTTTTGTTTAACTGTTGTTTTTAAGAAAAGTCATGTAAAATATAATTAGGCAAGATTATAATAGTGTTTAACAAAAATTAATAAGACTTTTTTTTTCCATTGTTTCATTCGTTGTTTACTTGTTTGGGTGCGAAATTCTAAAGAGAAGCAATTTATTACTAATAAACATTAGAAGAAATCACAAAAATTTCAATTAAAAAGGATTTAATTTTTCATTGTTCAAATAATCAAATCATAGAGGCGGGCGTTTTGATTAGCTCCCTTGAATTTGAAAATCATAGGTCCACCCACATGAAAATAATGCTAACGAGGAAAATACAAAACCCTAGTTTGGCTAGGTGTAAGGATCCGCATATGTTAGGCGCAAATTTAGCCTCATATATAGTCAATTATTTGTGCGCGCGGTCCTTTCCCTTCAAGTCTTTAGATTTCTTATTTCGCTTTTGTATTTTGATTTCTTGTTTTTGTATCATTTAATACTCCACTATTTCCCGCGTGTCGAATTTTTGAGTCTCGTTTTTAGTTTAAGATACGTCTTTAGGAGTTTAAAAACCGTATCGCTATTCTGCACTTTCAATGTTCACTGCTACCAGATGAGAATAAAATATCAAATTTGCGTCTACGAAAGGTGCTAGTCAATCAAATACCGCTTATCATCATTAAGCTTGTTTATGTTTTCTTATTGCTTTCAATAATCGTATTGCTTACTTTTATTACATTCGTATGTCGGACGTTGATAATCGTGACTAGGATTTCCGATACATACCCCGAGACCCGAGATACATGTTAGTGGGCGATCCCTCCCTAGTACGAGACCCTTATTGCTTGTATTCTTGCCCTAGAGTTGGCAATAGTACGCCCCACGATCCGGCAAAAGTACCGGACCGTGACACTAGGCATCACCTTTGTGGAGCCAAAACCCTAAATTTTTATGCTCTAATTTACTGTTTACTTTAAGGTAATAAATGCTAAAAGACGTCATGTTTTACTAGATTACTACAGTGATACAGTACATAGGTTAATTTGTGATACCTTTATGCCTGGCGCGGGGTGCCTGGCTTCCTCTAGAATGAAACGACAGTGCTTAATATTATAAAAAATTTAATTGCGTTTATTATTACTCCTCATTTAAATGGTTCTTTATTTACCTTTGATTAAATTATGTCTTCTTAAAATGTTCGTTTTTTATAAGTACTCCTCCGTATTAGATGTATATAGTACTTTGCTAAATTTTTCTTTTTTGACTAATAACGTATACACAACGCGTTTCACGTTTATAGATCCTCATGCGGAGTAATAATAATATAATATACTAGGGAGTTATTTGGTTGCACGTTGAAATTTGTATTGCTCAAAAAGTCGTAAAACACATGATTTTAGAATTCATGTGAATTGGAAAATATTGTTTGGTTGCTATGTAGGAAGTGCAATTCATGTAGGCATTCCCACCTACCTAGGGGAGGTTAGGTAAGCCACTTCCTCCATTATGGAGGAATTGCAAATTCATGAAAAATACAAATTCACGTGAATTAGGGTAACCAAACAAGAGGTCAATTTAGCAATTCACGTGAATTTAAATTCCTACGTTTTTTAGTGGGTAACCAAACGACCCCGATGTAAATATACATTATTCTTGTAAAATGTTTTATGACTTTTATCATGTATGATATTTCATGGAATTACATTTTCCCAAACTCGAGTTTTAGAATCATAATTATATATATACAATATCCTCTTTCAATTTAAAAAAGAAAAATGCTAGACTTGGAAAAATAATTCACATTAAATTTTTAGTATCAAAGTTATATATAGACTAGGTTGTAACCCGTAAAATTCACGGGTCTGTTTTTGAAATTTTAGATGAATATAGTTAATAATGTCAAAGATAAACAAATTAATTATTTACAAAGGTATGTTTTTAGAGCTGTAGATGAATATAGTTAATATTATCAAAGATAAACAAATTAATTATTTACGGATAAATTATTTTTGAATTGTTCATCACATATATCAGTATACATGAATTATCATATATTTTGTTCATTAAGAGGATCGACTTCTAAGAAAATTAATACACGTCTAATTAGTCATTGCACCTTTTTTAAAATATGTAAAATAAATAGTCATAAAATAAAGTTGTATATTACATATCGTATAATAAATGCAAAACGTAAGTAATTTGTTCAGACGTAAGTAGTAAACGGATAATTGGGTTAAAAACGTAAATTTGAATATACTTACTAAAGATGTTTATAGTAAAGGACAATTATTGTGTGCGATTGTATTATACTAAGACAATCCAATTTTATTAAACGACTACTCATTTAATATATTAAACAAATAGTTTTCTTATTTAATTAAATGAATCACCTCATGCCATTTTTGAGTCAATTATTTTATGAAATATAAAATGGAAGAACTAATTTCTACCGAGTATATCTAGAATTGGCTAACGTATATTTATGTTTAGTTTACATATATAAATAACGCAAAGATTATTTCAATGATTTAATTAGCATGTCACTTATCAAATTTAATGAATCTCCTTAATTTTAGCATAGCCCTATCAAATTTCTAGTTGAAAAGAAATATTCCGTCTTCCATATATTATATTCTGCCATTTAGTATATTTGTTTTTCAAGTGATGTAATAGGCTGACACCTCAGCTTTAACTTGAAATCTGAGATGCCATGTCAGCGGATTGACTTCTGCATTAAATAAATATACGATTCATCATGCAAGTATAGTCGTACTCGTACATACTCGCATACTTCAAGATCTCCAAATTTTAAATAATGTCAAATTTGACGCATACTTATTGAGGAAATATAGCAAATCGATCACTCCATAATTTTGATAATATATGCAATTAAATTCCTTAATTTATAAATGTAGCAAACGGTCCTATAAGTTTCTCTAAATGAGCACTTAAGCACATATTATATTTTTAAGAATGAAATTTACTGAATTAAATATTTTACTATTATTAAAAGTCAAAATTATTGATCAAATATTAATCTTAGAATTTCTAGTTATTAGAAAGCATCCTCAAGTATTTTTTATTTTAATTTTCTTATTTTGGTGGAAAAATATTCATAATATGAGAATTTTTAGTGAACATTCAAAAATTACAAAATCAAATATTCAAGTCTTTGATTATATTAAAGTTAGTTCACATTTTTCGTTGATCGAATATGCAAATATTTTATTTAATTTTTATTAGATATATTTAAATTGGTTTTTATAATAGAAAATAATAGGTTTTAGTTAAAAAAAATGGTAGAAAAGTTGATTTGGGATTAATTGCACATTTATGAAAATTTATGAGGCTAATTCGCTACAACTAAAACTTAAGAGATTAATTCGCATATAGTAACATAGTATATACGTTATGGGGATAATTTGCTACATGCTCGTATATTTATCAGAGTGTATATCATTAATAATATTATTACGTATTTTATATAAAAAAATTTAGTCAAATAAGTTATAAGGGCAGTGCATCGAATCGAAAGGAAATCGAATTTAAATTTGCGATTTAATGTTTATCATGAATTTGAATTTGAATTGACAATCTTAAACAATATAATAGATTTCATGTCCCATTTTATTGTTATTCTTTATATTATAATAAAAATAGTGCTCTATTTTAATATTCTGCACTATCTTATGCCTGCCAATAAAATTTTAAATTTATATAAATATTCACAATTATTATGTTAAATGGTCGCGGGTCGCATCATTTAAATAGAATATATTACAATATGGTCAATTATGGGGTAGCATTGCAAAAAACGATAACTATTATAGGGACCGGACCCTAGAGATCAGCTATTCCATTTGCATTCTAATTCTCTACTCTCAATTCGTCTCTTGATTTGAAGACCGATATATCTGTCATAAGATTAAAACAGGTAAAATTGCGGTCCACGCCCCACGTACTTGCTTAAATAGGATACAAAAGGTGTTTTGTAAATCATATATTGACCAACTTTTAGCATATTCAAGGGTTTTAGTATGTTTGATCGTGATCAGTTAATATACTATTTTAGTGTTTAGTAAACAACAAATTAAAACAACATATTCGGGGCCAATATGTTGTTTATTCGAACATATTGGTTAGTATATTATAAACTAAGAAATTTTATTACATTTTACAAAAAAAAAAAGTGTTCATCTACTAATAGCAATTTGTTAGTTAGCAAATATTCAAATTAATTCTGTTAATTATAATATGCTAGTTAAAACTTTTGTTAAATTCTGTTATTTATAATACGTCGTTGCAATCTATTTATGCTGTAGTTATTCCTCTATTGACCAAATACGAGCCAAGATTTTCGTGGATATCAAGGTATTCTGTTTTAAGTATATTCTAAATTAGGAAATTTTACTACATTTTACAAAAAAAAAAATTAATCATCTACTAATTGCAATATGCTAGTTATCAAACATTGAAATTAATTATGTTAGTTAATTATAATATATTAGTTAAAACTTGTGTTAAATTCAATCATTTATAATATGTCGTTGCAATCTGTTTATACTGAAATTATTCCTTTATTTACTAATTAGGGCCAAGATTATCGTGGATATTTAGGTATTCTGTTGTTATCCTATCTATTACAATATTATATTTGACTTTTTTCAAGTTTATTAAGACGGTAATCCGTGTTAAATAAGAATTTATAGGCTTTGGAGTAACGTCCTTGTATATTATTGTAGCATGCAATCATGCATGTCTCTTTCTTGCTTTCTAGGTTAGCAAATCAGGCAAATTATGTGATTTATGTCTACACAATAATTTTCAGAGAGACAATTTTTCAATAACGTTATTGAAAGACCTTTCATATAATGGGGTTAGAGATACACTAAAATTTTTATTTTTTTATTATGTTTCCTACTAAATTAGTGAAAGACCTACTGATATATCTATATCATGTGATTATTTGTATATTTAAAGCTATGGTGATGGTACAATTTGAGGCATATATTACGTGGTAATGGTAGACCAAATGTTATGTTCATAGTATATATTTGTAAGTGGATGGTATATTCGATATATTAGCTCTAATTTTATAATTTTTGATCATTATAATAAAGTTTTTGAGTTTTGTTTTATAAATTATGAGTTTTTCTATAAAGTTTCTCAATTTATTTATTTAAATATTAAACTCTAAAAAATTACAATAAAATTCAAAAATATTACATATAAGTTTAGTTCAATTTGAGTTATGACGGAAAAAACTAAAATCTAACCTATAAACTTTAATATGCTCAAAAAATACACATTTGCTCAAAAACAAATAAAATTTGAGTTATTAAACTAAAAAAGAAAATACATATATACTCAAAAAATAAAAAAATTGGAGGTACTAAGGTTCCTTTTCCTCGTTATATATATATATATATATGACTCTTGTGCATAAAATTGTACCTTTAATCAACTTGATCGAGCATCGATTGGATATCCAGTTTAAAATATTTAAGCGATAATTTACTTGAAATAAGGGTTGGAATAATGTTAAATACGATAATCTGTACTCTGTATGTATTTTTATATTTCCGATTGATTTATAACAAGGCTAATTGAGATGCATGATCGAAAGAAAAATGAGATGGTTACGGACTTAAAAATGTACCAAAACAATTTCCCTTCCTTTAAAAACACGTCTATCAAATATTCACTATCCTTAGCGAGATACCGTCTTTTTGAAGTTTTTGTTTCCGTGTTTAATACTTTTGTACGAGAATTCACTCTAACTTAAGCTTCTAATATACGGCAATCCACTTGTAAATTTAATTAACCAAAATGATGATACGAAACGTCGTAAAACCCGTTTCTATCGTCGCTAATCAAATGATCGGTTGGCGTCGTGTCGTGGATAAATTTGTCACGAGCTTATTTCAACTTTCAAGCAGTGAATCAATGGAAAGTATAATGCTGTAAGTTGCTTTAAAGCAGATATAAACAAGGGTTCTAGTCGGCTACTCCTATAAGATATATTACAGGTTACAGGATAAATAGATTTTGTCAACCATGAAAAACAACAAACGGGGATAGCTCAGTTGGGAGAGCGTCAGACTGAAGATCTGAAGGTCACGTGTTCGATCCACGTTCACCGCAATTTATAATTGTTTTTTTTTGAGTTTTCAAACTTTAAGCTTATGAAATGAGAAGTTCGATCCACGTTCAGCACAAATTCTTTCTTTCACTACATAATCAATATATATAATTAAAGGAAGCTTTTTTCTGAGCACGTGGTAGTCTCCACCTTTTACAAAACACTTACTTATAAATAATGATTTATTTACAATTATTCTACTAGAATTAAGAGATAATTAATTATTTACAATTTTTCTATAAGAACTAGAAAATTAGCAAATTGTTGTTTAGATAATAAGTTATTTATAATTTTTCTATTAGAATTAGAAAATAAGAAAACACTTAATTATAAATAACGATTTATTTACAATTTTTCTACTAGAATTAGGAGATAATTAATTATTTACAATTTTTTTATTAGAATAAGAAAATTAGTACATTGTTGTTTAGATAATAATTTATTTATAATTTTCCTATTAGAATTAGAAAATAAAAAACACTTAATTATAAATAACGATTTATTTACAATTTTTCTACTAGAATTAGAAGATAATTAATTATTTACAATTTTTATATTAAAATTAGAAAATTAGTAAGTTGTTGTTTAGATAATAATTTATTTATAATTTTCCTATTAGAATTAGAAAATAAGAAAACACTTAATTATAAATAATGATTTATTTACAATTTGTCTACTAGAATTAGGAGATATTTAATTATTTACAATTTTTCTATTAGAATTAGAAAATTAGTAAATTGTTGTTTAGATAATAATTTATTTATAATTTTCCTATTAGAATTAGAAAATAAGAAAACACTTAATAATAAATAATGATTTATTTACAATTTTTCAACTAGAATTAGGAGATAATTAATTATTTACAATTTTTCTATTAGAATTAGAAAATTAGTAAATTGTTGTTTGGATAATAATTTATTTATAATTTTCCTATTAGAATTAGAAATAAGAAAATAATAAATTATTTACAACTTTTCTATTAGATTTAGAAAAATAAAAAATAGCTGATTATTTACAATTTTCCTATTAGCTTTAGCACATTATTATTCTTTAATATTTATATACTTACTATTTAAGTTTATTAACTTTATTCAACGTTTTTATTAAAAATGAAAATCGAAAATGAATTAGAATAATTGATTCTTTACAAGTTTCATATCTTAGGACATTATTATTTTAATATTGATATACTTACTATTTAAGGTTATTAATACTATTCATCGTTTCTATTAAAAATGAAAATGGAAAAGCGTAAAAAAGAACTAATTTAGTTTGTCTCCTGTCTTAACATTAAAATGGGTAAAAATAGTCTCACGGGGATATAAGAGTAATAAGACAAATCCTTTACTTTTTCTTATACATTATGTTCTTATGTTTTCCGTAAAATGATAAAATGTTTTTTAATTAGTATTAGATTATAGTTTATTATAATCTGTATTCTTTTGTTTTTCCTCCATATTTTTAAATTATTCTTTACAGTGTGACATTGTTTTATAGGGCAAGGGTTAATTTTAAATTGTATGTGTCCATTTGTTTAGGGATGGGGATAAATAAATCTCGAGGGAGGAGGTAAGTATCTCGGGGGATAGAATTACTCTTCGATGTTTAAAAGTGTGATGTAAGTTGCACAAGAAAATGTCTATAGGTTAGAGTTGTTCAGGGATACGATTGATTATGTTAGAGTTGGGTAGTTATGTGAGAAGGGTATGCGAATATCTAAACGGTGTCGAAAAAAGTTGCGTATGTACTACATAATGATTAGAACAGCTGAGCAAGTACATAAGTAGATTAAAAAAATTTCAAAATTATATTTTATGTGATAGTAATAGAGGCACATATGTTATAAAAAGAGCTTAAAAATCTCCATAGTAATATGTATGCATACTCAATTTTGATTGTTATAGGGCGGGATTTGATTTTACATTGAATATATCTATTTTTTCAAGCGGTGGGGGTAAATAGGTTTTGAGAAAGGAGGTAAGTGTGTTGGGGGTAGGGTTATTCTACGACGTTGAAGAGTGTGAGAGTAGTACAGATAAATGTCGGTAGGTTGAGGTTTCCAGGAATACATTTTACAAATCATTTTATTGGTTACGTTGGTTAAGTGGGTGAGAAAGGTAGTCCATGGGTAGGATTACTCCCTGACGTTTACGAGTGTCATTTAGAAGATTGAAAAATATATTCATATGTAGGTTGGGTGGAAAGGGTTGAATTTGTGAAAAAGTGAATAACGTGAGATATTGATTGGAGAAGTTAAGTGAATAAATTTTATTTGAAAATGTGTATTAAATGAAAAAAGAACCGACAAATATAAAAATATAGGCTAAAAACATTTAAAATATCACATGTATAAACTCAATTTTGTTTATTTGTTGGACACAAAACTAAACAATCAAATGTTTTACTCTCTTCAATCCTATTGAATGCTCCATTGGGTCTGAGAATAATTTTTAATGTGGAATACGTTATAGTGTTTTTTGTGGGAGTATTTTTGGAAATATTTAGGGGTGTGTATAAAAGGATGTCCTAATGAGGAGTTGTAGTTGCAAATTTGTAATGATAACATTGTAAATATAAGAAATAGAAGAAAATATTTATGTCAATTATTTTATCAAGTATGTAAGAAAAACATAGGCTTAAATTGTACAAAAATAGAATGTGGGAACATTGGATAAGAATTAATGAAGTATTTGTCATGTCAGTATTATATCACAGTAGATAGGTAGATAGGTCTGGAGGTATGAGGTAAGTGTCTTGAGGATAGAGTTATTTTCCGACATTTAAGAGTGTGATTTGAGAAGTACAAGTAAATATAGATACAATGGGGTTGTTCAGGGATGCGCATACGGTTAATTCTGATGGTCAAGTTGATTAGTTGAGTGAAAAGGGTACGGACAATGCCTGAATGGTGTGGAAAATGGAGGGGGGGGGGGGGGGTATGTAGCAAGAAAACTGATGATGTTGATGAATTTATTTCAAGGTTGTATTATGTGTAAATGACTTAGGGCCTTAGGCATAGATGCTATAAAAATAAGTTAAAAATCTCTGAAATATCATGTATATATGAAAACTCAATTTTGTGTTTTTTTCTTGTGAAGCACAAAAATAAGTAATCAAATGTTAATAAATATCATGTCAATATAGTATTGTTAACGTTTAACTAGGTTACTTTTTTGTCTTGGTGATTAAAAAAAAACATCGTGGTTTAAATTTTACACCAAACTTCGATGTAACATCTCGAGTGTTGCATCCACCGTTCATTCCTTAACACTTCTCTCATACCTCTTTTGTTAACCAAACAAAAAAATTGCATATTTTGTTTTCCCAATCAAGGTTTCTCATTCAAACAAGATCGGTTTTGAAAGCAGGAGTTAGATAGGTTTCTGATAAATGGACGAATTTTTCAAAGGGAGAGCTAACATTGATGGATAAGTTCGGGTGTTTTGTGAAGGAGGGGTCACTTGAATATTTTAGGTGTGTATTGGAAGCTAGGAAAGAGTGTCGATGATGAGTTAGATGATTGTTTGAGGTAGCAATAAAGATGACTAAATCGCATTTGATGATTAATTTCATGATAGGTTAGTAGGTGTGACTTTGGATTGTGGACCGTTTCATGTGTTGTTTGAAGAGTAAAAGTAGTGGTTTGAAGGGTTTTTTCGTGTAATTCTGTAGATTATTGTGACGAGTTGGTGGTAACATTAATGAAAGAAATAAATATAAATGAGGTAATTTTTTTAACAAAATAACACATGTATAGAACGAACTAATACTATTTTTATATAAAAAAAATCTTATGATTTACATGGTGAAAATTTTATGAATACCACAAATTAATTTAGTATCCGTGCATCGTACGGGTAAAAATACTAGTTTATTTATTATTTAATGCCAAACTTTTCCTCAATTCCGTATTGAATTAATCGGCAACTAACATCGTGCATTCTAAAGGTTCGGCTTGGTGCCTCGCACTACTGGAAAGCTTGGAAAAGTGCACAAGAGGAGAAACGATCACAAACATCGGGGACAGGAAAGGGAGGGAAGATGTAAACCGCCGTATGTCAGCTTCAGGAAGGTTAATGTTAATAACTTAATGCTGTTATAATGGGGGAGACGGGAAGTGGCGTCACGGCGTCAGGGTGGTTATAAGGGACCATATTGGGTGTCAGTCGAGAAAGCGGGAGTTCATTGCAGAGACTGAAACGGTGAAAATGCTGACATCGAAGACAATACTATCCAACTATCGCGGCAATATTGGTCGAGTCAATGCAGAATTAGCAAGGTTGTTTAGCTGCAGACGCGATGAGAGTTTGGGAAAGAGTGGTACCAGAAGCGATATCTACTATTGTTTTCTCCGACATCATGTTCGGTCTTCACGGATCATTGTTATAACGGAAGTACATAAAAAGATAAAAACAAACAATAAAGAACAATACCCACAGATTTACGTGGTTCACTAACGGTGTGTTAGCTACGTCCACAGGGCAGAAGAGAGAGAGTTTTATTAATGGGAAGAGCTTTTCAGATTACAGATTCAGAACGTTATATGATATAATAACAGCTAGGCAGTGTTAGCTACGTTCCCTGCACTGTCGTTCGAAGCGGCGACTGACAGATTCAAGGCATAGACCCAACAATCATAAATAAAAATAAACTTTTTCCGTCAAAAAACATGAAGTTTTGCTACAGTGAAGAAAATTCAGACAAATGAATAAATAATACAATTAGTTTTACATTTACAATTTCACAAATGATATCCGGTTAGCTTAAGATATAATCAATGTGCTCTAATTATAAGATTATGCAGACAATCGATCTTATACAAAACTTAATCTTTGAAGGATTAAGAAAGTGATCTGTTTATAACTGATAATTGGCCAGAGTCTCCATTCAACAAGAAAACCTCTAATGGAATGTACGACGAAGATGACGCCATGGATGAACTGAATCGGTAAGTGGGCTGAAGGATCTTGCTTCCCTTAGCGCATTGTATTGTTTTTACACGCGGACCTGTTCTCATCTGCCATATCTGTGCAGCGGAGAAAGTAGACGAAAACATTAAAACTAAACACAGGCTTAATCACGCAACAATGTTATTCCGGTGTTTTAAGAAACGCACATACGGTGATGTACGGGATCGTCGTGTCGGGTTCGTGTTCGTGTCACATGTAAACGGGTCACAAAAACTCCAACCCAAACAAACCCGACCCAATTAAATTTCGTGTCGTGTTCGTGTCGACCCACTTAGATAAATGGGTCAACAAGCCTCAACCCTAACCCGCTAATTTCGTGTCGGGTTTGTGTCGTGTTTTCGTGTCATGACCATATTTGGAAAGTTTAAGTATATTCATGTGATGGAGGATAAAATAAATTAGGACTAATTTAGTAAACATTAATTTCGTGTCGGGTTCGTGTCGTGTTTTCGTGTCGTGTCATTATTTGCCAGCTCTATGTACGCGGTTTAAACAAACTTGCATTGAGAATTACTCTTCTTTGTATTTATAACGTCTCTCGTAAAAACTGTTTTTTTAACAACAGAGCAATTCAGCGTGTCCTATGTCAAGCGTAAGCCATGATGCCGCTAATCCCAACCCATTTCCCAGAGCCACGGCATGGTAGCATCATCAAACAATCGGTCTCTGACTCTCTGTAACTAGTGAAAAAGCCGGAATTTAAAATGTGAAATGAGACGGCTACCTCGATAATTCCTTTCTTAGGAGCATGAATTGCGAGACACAAGCAGTAATCACTTTTCTCGTGCTCACGAAAGGAAGTTGATGCCGAATCTTTTTTTACCAGCATTTCCATAAAGAGACAGTTGGCATCACGATATCCCTGTGGAATTGTGGATGTACGATTATCACGATGAGCAAATTATTAAAATTCCAACAACAACAACAACATTAGAGCCTTAGTCCTAAACCCTGAACCCTAAACCCTAAACCCTAAACCCTAAAACCCTAACCAGTGACACAATTACGGTGCATTAACAACAAAGAAAAGTGACTTCCAGACGACCCATAACAAAATCATTGATAATTTCATTGATTAACAACAAGGAATCAAACCTTCCATAATCGCACCACCACAAGCGCTTGAGTGTCCAATAGCAATATACGACCAAGCGAGTCCGTAATTGCAGCCAATGTACCACTGGGGGATAAAGTGAGCTTTTCTCCTTTTCTTGGCGGGTCTTTCAAGCAAGTTAAAGGAGAGGCTGCGACATATTAAGACACTAAATCAAGTCGATGATATTAATCGACTGAATAGAAATATAAGGTCCATTACCTCCCAGATGGGCAACTGGGGTATGAAAAAATTAACGCAGAGGTCCTTCAACAGAGATGCGCAGTGCTCGCAAATATGCACCGTTGAGTAGGGAGTCAAAAGAAATTTTCAGCGGTTTATCCAAGTGGTCAGATTCTTTACTTCGCAGTTCACACGGTTAAGAACAACTTTTTATAAGTACAAAGTGAAGTGGTTTTACCTCGAGCAAATGGTTGAGGCTTAGGTTCAGGTTTACTAGGCGATGTTTTATCACTTCGCCAAATCAATTTGGAAAATGACGCAATTGTAGAAAATGTTGCAGGCACAACTTTTGATAATATAGCTCCAACAAAAGACCTATTTTTGTTTTCTGAAAGCCTGTTAAACACCAAGAAATCCATTAATACATAGCGCAAGGAGAATACTTAGTTAACAGCGGTACTTGAATGATAGATGCCCAAGACACACGCAGCGAAAAGACTTCAAACAAATGAGAAGGAGAAGATTACAACGTTACCTGTAAGCGGAAATCACAGCATCATTGCCAATGGTGATCGCACGATAGTAGTGTTGGCTTGACTGCTCAACAATAAAAGCAGCTGAATTCAAATACCATATAAATTCAGATAGCTTCCATAGTTCATGAATCATGAATATGCTATATACAAGGTGGGAAACAAAGCTCACGCAGCTCAAAGACATACGATAGGTCGATAGTAACTCATCAGACACGGAATTTAGTGAGCAGCGCCATATCTTTTTAAGGGATGAAGGTTGAAATGGAAAGGAAGAAGATAAAGTACCTCAAATTCCATCAGCGGAGGCGGCATAACACCTGTGATTGCTGCATCAGCACAAGCTCCATATTTGTTAACATTCCACACCTGATAGGGCACTCTTTCAAACGGATTATCAAATTCATCATCGTCTCTTTTTTTCCGTTTCTGATCCCAAATATCGGTCTGTGTTTCTTGGAACCATTGCTGCAGCATACTCTGCATTTGAATCACAAGTATGTTATCAGAAAACCAATACCAACAACATCACCACCAAAAACCATGACCGGTATAGAAAATATAAGAGGGTTTGGTAAAAATGAGAAGAGACGAATGCAAAACCAGTATAATTCAAAGCAAGTAATTGTTTGGAAATTCCAGGATTTATAATAAAATCATTTTTTTTGTAGCTACATCTATGAAAACAGAAATAAGATAACACTTGTTTGATGAAGGTAAACTCAAGTGAAATAGCTTAAAGGGTCGAAGAAGGTTTTGAATGTTATATGTTGAATAAAATCGTATCAATTACCTGTAAATCAGCCCCGTCAAAACGTGCAACCACTCCATCCATGACAATGCAAACCTCCTCATTTGAAAGATCATGTGATATATCTTTTTTTGTTCCACGGACCCTAAGCTTTAGAATCCGTGCAGGATATATAATCTACAAAGACACAACAACAACAACCATACCGTAAATTCATCAAATTATGGGATCATCTACGGGGAGAGTTGAGCCAATAATTGCACCAAGGGAAATGAACTTAATGATTACTTCTCAAGTTCTAACTTAAAAGGGTGAAAGCTTTCAATAGTTTGCGAGTGCATTAAATCAAAGTTACTGCTCAAATACTCATATTCAGATTCGGAGGACGATTAATCGATTATGACTCCAAAAGGCCATAACTCGGAAATCTAGAGATCTTAATGGAACAAACATACAAGCATGAACTGCATTGGCCTCAAAAACCACAAAAACTTCAATAATTACACACACAATAAGGCTGATCAAATCCTAAAAGCCCCTCAAATCACACTTACAATACTCCCTCCTTTCGCAATCATTTGTTTACGATTGATTAAAATACCCTTCATAAAGAATGTTAGAAGGCAAACAAATGATTGGGACGAACGGAGTATAATCGAATATAAACATACTAACATAAGCTTAGGCTCAAAACAAGAAGAAATCAAAAAGCTTAAACTTTGATGCAATCATTGATACCATTCAATCAGCCAATCATCATCAGCTAAACCAATATAATCAACAATCAGAAAGATTCAAACTTTATAGATTAGCAATCTCATAAATCATCAAAACAACCATAACAATCACAAAGATTCAAACTTTATTGAACACCCATCTCATAAATCGACAAAACATTCAAAATAATCACAAAAAAATCAGAAAAAAATTCAAACTTTATAGATTACCCAGCTCACAAATCAACAAAAAAAAAGTACCTGTTTATGAATCAAAGTTCCATCCAAGGAAAAAATGAGCAAATACCCAGAAGAAGTACCAACAGCAAGAACACGAACATCATCAAAAACAAGCCATTCAATAGCAGAAATGAATTCACCATTAATTGGGGAAAGGGTAGGATGAATCTTAACCCTAGAATTGTTACCAATTAAATCATGATCATCAGACCAACCAAGAACAAGAATTAGGGATTTATTAGAAAGAGCAAGAGAATGAGTATCAAGTGCAGATAAAAGAAAAGGATTATCAACAAGCCATGATTCTCTTGTACCAGCACCTAATTCAGTTAATTCTTCACATGATATGAACCCTAGTGATGTTGTTGCATTGTTTCTTTTTGCCATGGTAATGGTGGTGCAATTAACATGGAGATTAATGGGTGATTTGATGTAATAATTGGAGAATATCAATAGAGAAGTTTTTTTTTTTTTTTTTGAAAGAATCAATAGAGAAGTTTTGGGAGACAAGGAAAGTGAGATACAACTTTCATGGGAGAGTTTTGGGCTTCCTCAACTAGGAACTAGTCATGGCAGTGACTCAGTGAGTCTGACTCAGTGAGGCTCATTGTAGGTATGTCTCGACACCGATACGAACTCGACACGAAATTTTAAGTGTGTCCTCGGAAATTTAAGATTATACCGAATTTGGAAGGTAATTTGTTTCCAATAAGTCTCTCTTTAAACGGATATAACCGTTTTAAGATTAAAACGGGTCAAATATACACCACTTGTATAGATAAGACAAATCTTTTTGCTAATATCTAGGCATTCTGGTTTTGTTTTATATAATACTCGTTTTATTGCTTCAAACGGATATGTTTGGTTTGAAACAATAATTTGTGATTTGTTTATTAGTACAAATCGCGATTAGAGGTAAATTGAATAAATCTACTCCTATTATGTAAATTAGTAATTAGTAATAGGTTTGAAATTAAATAGTCATTTTGAGACACAATGATAATAAAAAAGTCACCGCCCTAAACACAACAATAAAAAAAAGTCATGAAAAACAGATACCGTCTACACTAAGTTTTAGCGAAATCGAAAAACTTCGTGAGATAATATCTATACTAAGTTTTAGTGATATTTCAGCTAACATCCGCTTTCCGTTAGGTTTAAATTTCAGAAAATTCACGCGGTATTCGTGTGGTTTGACACGTTGCACGAAATACCCAAGTTCTTTAACCGAAAACTTTAACTGGCCGTAACTCGTGTTTACGAGCTAAAACATGACGATTTTTTGTCCATATCGATTATATGATTCATTTTAGTATGGACCATGGTTAGGGTTGTTCAAAAAGAGACCCGGACCGGCAAACCCGACCGCCCCGGACCGTTCGGTCCGGTCCGGTCCGGACCGGATACATACCGGTCCGGTCTCCGGGTCCCCAAAAATATGGTGACCGGTCTCCGGTCCGGTCCACATAAGAAAAAAAAATCAATTTACCTTGTAAAGTAGACCGGTCCGGTCCAAACCCGGAAAAAACCGGACCTAAAGGGTGTCGGTCCGGTCCGGTCCGGGTCCCCTCCCAACCGGTCCGCGGTCTTGGGGATGGTGAGTGTCCGGTCCACGGGTTTGTCCGGTCCGGTCCAACACCCCTAACCATGGTAATGGCTTCTAGTGCCGATGATAAGTCTTGGTCTACGATTATGTCAGTCAGAGTCTTGTAATTTCTCAAGTCAATGGATGCATTAGCAGATAAAATGGATCCTCTTTCACAAAAATGTTAAATTATCTTTTTGAAAACAACATATTCAAAAAAAATAATGTCGAGTTTGAAACTTGTAACTAGAGATACCTTCAAAGAAAATCTTTCGACAAACAAAAACTCATAGCCAAGAGACCCAAATACAACTATTATTCTTTAAAAACTATAATTTGGAAGATGGTCGATTCTAAAAAAATAATCGGCATCTTATAATCGCGTAAAATGAAAAAATTAAAGAACGTTACGTGTCAAACAGTTAATATTCGCCGTCTTGTAAACAGAGTGACATTAGTAATTTCGAGGTGACATTGTTCCGGCCCTATAAATATAGGTGCCAAAACATTGTGGATAGAGCTCATAATATTGTTTACCAACTCGAGAAGAAATATCCCCAATTCAATCAAACCAATCTTCCCAAATCCCCTTTTCGTCAAAAATGGCAGGAATTGGACCAATGTCACAAGATTGGGAGCCTGTTGTGGTGCGCAAGAAGGCTCCTAACGCCGCCGCTAAGAAAGACGAGAAACTCGTCAACGCTGCTCGTCGCGCTGGTGCTGAAATCGAATCCGTTCGCAAAGGTTTTCCCTTTCTTAGATATTCTAGGGTTTCGTTTTTTTTTTCTGATTGTTTTGTTTATTTGATGTGTTTTGGTGATTGGAATTTTGGGTTTTAGTTGTGGATTGCGATTTTTGTTTGTGTGTGTGTGTTAGGGTTCGATCAATTGGATGATATTTATTTGGGGGTTTTGTGTTGTTGTTGTTGTGTATCGCGATTTTTGTGTTAGGGTTCGATTGATTGGATGAGATTTTGGGGGTTTTGTGTTATTGTTGTGTATTGCGATCTTTGTGGTAGGGTTTGATTGATTGGGGGGATTTTGGGTTACTTGAAATGCAAGATTGAAGCTAGGGTTTTTTGTGCTCGTAGTTTCGTGATGTATCTGTGATTGGGTTTTTGTGGATTGCATTTTGGGGTAAGGTTGGATTGATTGATTGCGGTTTCTAATTCGGATGAGATTATAGGGTTACTTGAATTGCAGGGTTGATGATAAGGCTTCTCGTTTTCTTAATTCAAGTACATATTGATGATTGGCTTTTTGTGGAGTTGTGGATTGCGTTTTATGTGGTAGACTTTGATTGATTGATTGATAATTATGATTCATATTGGGTCAGATTTTCGATTTTGGGCTAAGGTTTGATTGACTGATTAATTGATTACGGTTTCTGATTCGGAGTGGCTAACTTGAATTCCAGGGTTGATGATAAGGTTTCTTTTTTTCTTAATTCAAGTGCATATTGTTGATTGTTTTTTTGTGGAATCGTGGAATGCGGTTTATGTGCTAGAGTTTGATTGATTGATTGATAATTATGGTTCATATTGGATGAGATTTTGGTGTTACTTGAACTTCAAGGTTGATGCTAGGGTTTTTATTTTCTTATTTTGGTTTGTTTATGTACTGTTGATTTGGATGGAGGAACTAGGGGTTTGTAGCTGAATTTGAGATGGAAAGATTGTTACTTTTGGGAGTAAATTGTAATTTCATTATATGATGAAAAGTCGTCATTTGTGTCGGGTTTAGTGAATGTTTGACCTGCAAGATTGATTCTCGTACTGTAAGTAATTTAGTATCCTCCAAATTTGCCGAGGAAAGATTTATTGAAGTTGAGGTGAAAAGGTTCACCCGTTTAAGGAGTGTTCGGCTGATCTCCTGTTTAATTTTTGAATTCAAATAATTCGTAGAATTATAGCTTTATAGGGTTATTAAGATATGGAGAACCCAAGAGTTTTCGGGGGCTGGTCAGTCCTGTTTTGTGATACTACTTTGTAAGTTATGTGCACTGTGGTACGTGTTGTACATTTGTTGTGTTTCTTGCATGTATGGGTTTATATGCAACACTTTTGGGATGTTTTCTATTTGCTTCTTGCTTGTCATCAAACAAATGAGAAACATTCAATTTGCAGGATGAAATTAGTTGTCCACTTCTATCTGCGCTTACAACTTTTTTTTTCGTTTTTTTTGTGATCCGTAATTGTGGGATTTGTTGGGTAATTTCTGGTCAAAACTCAAAAGAAACTTAGTGTGTGAAATTGTTGGCTACTTAAGGCTGCTGCTTCTCTTCGGTTGGGACCCTTTAGGGTTGTCACTTACCAAAATGTATTAACATCTAATGACGCAGTAGTTGGGTGTTGCATTTCGTTTGTTTTTAGTTCCTTTCTGGCACTTCTGTTAACAGAGTGAAGGATCTGATTTCGAGATTAGGTTATGATCCGATTGTTACACTCAAATGGGTCACGGAATACAGCAAATGATCTGTGTGCATGTTCTAATTGTTGCTGTGTTGTTTTATTACAGCTGCTGCTGGAACAAACAAAGCTGCTTCAAGTGGCACCTCTTTGAACACTCGTAAGCTGGATGAAGAAACCGAGAATCTTGCTCGTAAGTATCCTTATCAGTGCTTCCTAAGTTCCTTGCTTGGGTGCTATTTATTATTTTCAGAACAACAATAAATTTAGCTCTGACTGAGTTTGTGCAATTCCGTAGTTATACCTGTAACTGAGTTTGATGAATACTTGCATACTTTTGATTAAGAGTTGGTAAGAAACATGATTTTTTTTCTTCTTACATTCACACTTCACAGACACTAGCCTGACCATTTGGGTGCGGCTACAATGGCTGACCTAATCTGTAATATTCATACTGGGATAAGGCCTTTCATGCTCTTGTACAGTTGAATATCAGAGGGATCTACAATTAATCAAATGATGGCATAATTGATAACATGGTGGCTCATTTTAGTTAATTGAACTTGAAACAGATGATCGTGTGCCAACTGAACTGAAAAAGGCCATTATGCAAGCTCGAATGGACAAGAAGCTCACACAATCTCAACTTGCGCAGGTTTGTTATCTACTGACTTGGCTATCTGTTGTTGTGGGTGTGTAGGGTTACAAACGTGAGTTACGTGACCGACCCAAATCTGACCCAAAAATGACCTAACATAAAATGACACTAACAAACTGACAAGCCTTGTTTTACTTTTTTGAAACAAAAATCTAAGGCCACAACCATTAACCTGAAACCCTGAGAACCCAAACAGACTACCCAAGATGACCTGTTAAAAGCGTTCCCAAAATGACCCGTTTGACAGTAATACTTGTGCTCCGATGAGTGTTGGGATGTAGAGGTCGTGTGAGTCGTGTTGGCAGCTGATGGTGTTGGGGCATAAAAAGATCAAGGTTTTAAAATTCGATTTCATATATCAGTTAGGCCCTGTTCATTCTGGCTTAATTTCAGCTCCTTTCAATTTTGGTTGGTTGTATTCCGTTAAGTTTTATTTACGTTCAATCAATTATTTTCAATTAATCTCTTCACAAAAGTAACTTTTAATTCAACTAAATTCATTGCACCTCAATTCCACTCAATTTAGTTCTATTAAGCTCTACTCCAATTTATTCAATTCAGCTCGTTTCAGCCGAAAAGAACAGATCTTCTGGGAAATTGGGTGTGACAAATATAAGGATTCCAAGGAGGCAAAGAATGTAATTGTAAATGTTGTGTTGGTTTTGCAGATAATCAATGAGAAGCCACAGATCATTCAGGAATATGAATCAGGGAAGGCGATTCCAAATCAGCAAATCATCGGAAAACTGGAGCGTGCTCTTGGGGTCAAACTGCGTGGAAAGAAGTAGGCTCATCATCACTTACGGGATCTTTGATAGTTTGCTTAAAGTGTCGTTCTTGTAGTCTGAAAGACTGAAACTGGTGTAAATAAGTTTCCCTACTGTTGGTTTTCATCTAAAGAAGTATGGTTTGGACTTTGGACTGCGTTAAGTCGTTCGTTAATGGATATGATGCCGCTGATGGAAGGATGTTTGGGGCTGTACCTTACCAGTATCTGGTCTGATACACTGTTTCTTGAGCATTTATGTTATTTGTGAATTGTGACATCGTTGTGGTTTGTCTAATTGTCTCGTTGAATGTCTCATATTATTAGTTTTTCCTTGATACCGAGAACACCATCTCATTTGAGACTGTCTTATTGAGTCGCCAGTTTATTTACCCGTTGGACTTTTGTGACGGTCGCAAATTGCCCTAAAACTCGGAATAAGATTGCTTATTCTTTAGCCTTTAAGGCTCGGAATGAAAATCTGTCCTTTCTGCAACTCTCAAAATAAAAATTAAAAAAACTAAAAGGTAACCGCTCATAATATGTTACCTATATTAAACGATTGTTACATTCTCTCATTAAAATGATTACATTTAGGTCCGTCACTTTTTGTGATAAAAAAAAAGTTCGTTAAAAACAAGAATTTGCCTTTATAATAATAGTAAGTCTAGCTTGCGACGAGTCACCATTTGTGACGAATATTTTGTGAGATAAAATGGATACAAAATGAGTTAGTGGAGAAAGAGGACCACATGAATAGTCTTAGAGAGAGAAAAAGTGGGTATTTTGTGAGAGAAAACGATATTTGTCACAAGCATGCGACGTATAGTGCCGTTGCAAAAAAAAAAATTGTGTTATAATAAAAGGTGATTATTCAAGTACAAAAAAGAGTTTGTCACTAAAATTATCACTTTCTAACAATTAACTCAGAAACATTTTATCTGGAACTCGTTTTATTGTAAAATGGTCATTTTATTGTAAAATGGTCATATTTTATCCGTATCTGGAACTCGTTTTATTGTAAAATGGTCATTTTATCCATCTGAAATTCGGACACCTCCCTTCTGAAAGCAGACTCGGTATACCAGCAAACACGGCATGGTAATTCCGTTTTGTAGGATTTGGTAAAAACTCAATTGAAATTAGCTTTTTTAATATAAAAGGATTAAAACTCGAACGAAATATAGTAAATATCATCTGTTTCTGTAGAGCAAAGAATGATATCCAAATCCCTTCCGAAGGCAACCGAATCACAATTAATATAGGATCAAATGTACAACGCATCTCGTATACAAATCGTATACATACGGACCGCCTGTTATAATACATACGACAGCAGCATCTACATAATTCGAAAAAGGACGGAATTAAGTAGTAGAAGAATAAATCTTACATATTTCCCTCTCTTGCTTATGATTAATCGATAACCATAATATAGTAGTATAATATATAAGTATATATGTATAAATTAGAAGACTTCATTCACAAGCAAGCTTTGTTCCGAAGCTTGTTAAGCAAATAGCAAAGGCTTGGAATGCTGAAAGTGGTTGTCGATAATCCATGGTGAAAGTATCGTCCCCAACTTTGCCAAATTGAAGCAGAACTACCTCTTCGTCACCTTTCCCGTCAGGTTGACTTTGGTCAAGAGTCGCCATAAGTTGAAAGTTCTTCACCGACGCTACAGTAACACGGCCGTGAAAATTCAAACACCAACACTGCAAGTGTTCATGCCATCTTGGCGCTTTGTTCTTTAAGACGGTGATGTCAGAATCCGGTGACTTAGGCTTGAGATCCGTCATACTGTTTGAGGTGGTTTGACCTAGGCCCGGACATTTAAGGGAGCAGTTCATTCTTCTCGGACCTCTTGATTTTAAGAGGTTGAACTTGTACGCTACATTCCCGACTTCGAAATTTCCTGTAGGAACTTGGGGGCTTATCTGTTTGTTGGCAAATCGACGGGTGGATCTGCTACTAGAAGGCTTTGCTCCCTCATAGGGTGGCTCGCCGTCATAGATAGTGAAGTTTGTGCCAAGAAAGTCCGAGCTGCAAATCATATTTGCAGAAACTTGTAAACCATTTATTAAGGGCACATAACAAACGGGATTTTTTATTACCATGGTTGCTAAAAAAAAGTTTTCTAGAGATGTTTGGGTTCAAATAACGTCCAGTTATCTAATAAAACAATACGATCATCTCATCTAAACACAATTTAAAACCAATCCATTTGACTCACAATCTATGTTACTCAGACTCGTTTAGAAGTACCTGACACGGGTACGCGTCCAAGTGTTGGACTCGGCTATTTTATTGATAAGTATGCACATTTTGGTCTAAAATGAGGTGTCCATGTGTCATACCCATGTCCGAGTGTCCAGTCTCGGACACGGGCACGCGAGGAAATTAGAAAAGTCGGAGTAACATAGCTCACAATGCTTCCCAGTTCCCACATACCGGTTATAACAATAAAGCAATATAATTTAAAGGAAATCGGAGTCACTATCAGTCTATCATGATGATCTTATAATGAGACGGTCTCGTATGAGATTTTATGTTCTATACTGAAAGTGAAAATGCAGGCTGATAGAAGATGAACTGTCATGTCTTGGACTCGTGGTAGTTAACCTATTAGCGAATTGTGAAGTACTGGACAAGAAAAGGCCAATACAGCATACAAGTATAAATGAACACATTTAGCAGTTGACAGAGACGCATCTTCGCAAGCTACAATGAAACCTTACCCTCAGATCCCAAACCTGTATGAGATTAGTGTATTCAGTGGTCCCATTTAATGCAGTTGGTCTTATTTCAGACGACAATTTTGGTCTAAAACTTTCAGACGGAATTTTGTCACCATTTTACAGTCAAATGTGACCATTATTGACAAACAAGTTATCATAAATTGTAACATTGGCCACAATATTGTGGTTACATTTAACTATAAAATGACCACATATGGCCCGTCTGAAGCTTCAGACCAAAAGTGGCCGTCTGAAACAAGAATTTGTGTTAATGCTATATACCTCTGTAGTATGCATCATACATACACCGATCTCACTCAAGAATAACTGCCAAACATATGACCAAGAGAGATCACAAAAAATGATGAGATAGGTGTATACTTGTCTGCGTTACAATTGGCACTTGACAGATCTCCTTAAAAGAAAATCTAATTATAAATCGGCTACAATAGCAACTCTACATGACAAATTTAACGATGTAACAAAGAGAAAGAGGCATACCGTAATTTCCCAACATATTCTTGACTTCCTTGGGAAAAATCATCAGCGTCAAGTGATATAATATACTCGGTGTGGGCACCACGCCTAACTTTCTTTGCAGCTAAAAGAAATTTACCTTTTTCTGAAAAAGCTGCATAAGAAAATATCATTGGAAACTACTAGGAAAGTTATATACCATGAAAGCATTTGAAACACTAAAATACTAACAAGCTACCAAACATTCCGACTCCACAAATTAACATGAAGTGGGCGGCAGGTTTGTCAAAATATCATCATTTAGCCACATAAAGAGCCTCCTAGAAACAATTACGTCGACAACGCCAACATATGTTCCAGTTATTCTCAGAAGGCAGTTTTGAGTTTTGACATGCGAAAAAAAAGCTTCCAGAATAGAAAAGAAAGTTACAGGTGAAATTTTTTTTATTGCTAACTAGAGTAAACAAGCGTTCTTTTTACTTACATGATGGTGATACAGAAAGATAGAGATAGAATGTAGAGTTGTTCTTGTCACGCTTTATTAGACATTGAACAGCATTGTCACGTGGTCCTTGCTGTGTTCATCGGAGACGAAATGAGGCACACCAATTCAGTAAGTTGAATGTATAAAAAATAGATTAGCTTTTCGATACATGAGCAAAATAGCAGTGTACACATATAAGGAAAGTCAAACCCAAACTCAAAACTCAAAGGTATAAAAATGCAAAGATAACAAATTGTAGAGCAAAAGAAAAAACTGAAGTAGAAAGAAACTAAACATGTAGATCAGTGTACCCCGGTACCTCAAAGGCACCTGCAAAAGACAGGGTACCCGGATTGGATATATGCATCTTGACTCCTATTTTGGGTTGTTTCCGCATGAACCGTAACTAAAAGTCTAAAAGAGCATGAATGACTATTATTTCAAAATGAAAGAATGCAGCATTTTTGTCAGTCATTTTGTTTATTCCATTGTAATCTAGGAAAGGATTTTAGCGGAAAAAATGTCTACCCTATAACCTGTTTATCTGTCAATAAAACTTTTTACTTGCATGACATTTATCCTTCTCAAGCTACCATCCATTAGTAGCGTTCCCACAGCATATACTAGTAGGAGCAAAACTTCATTAACATTGACCAATATCAGTGGGATATAGTCTGATATAAAGCATTGATGCACCTACAACCACCGCATATAACTCGAGAGGTAATGCACCAAAGCACAAAGCTATCATTCTCAACCTCAATTCTACCAATCGACAATCCCTAAGACATCATTCCTCAGCAATGGTAAAGTGATCCAAAACCATTGTAACATAGTTCTAACAAAATATTCCTGCAATCATATGCACTGGAGAAACCAAAATTCAAAATAGAACCACAAATATTAACTCTAGTAACATGTGCACCAAGCTACCAAACCACCAATATGAATTCAAATGAGCACCAGACACTCAGAACTAAAATTTCAACATAAGGGACAAAAGCTACAGCTACATAACCTGGCATATCAGTGGTCTATTCAACATTAACACTCAGCAACAGCAGAAAGATGCTCCCAAACCACTGAACAAACAACATTAAAAAAAACACCAACACAATCACCTCAATTGATCTTGAAACCCCAGTAACACCTTTTATTATCATTGAAGACGGAAAATTGTAAAGCTGAAATTTGGTTCCAACTTCCAAGTGCACCATAACATCCGTAACAGTAACTCTTACTCTTGATAGTGAGCTTAGCCACCACCATCTAGAATCAACCAAAATGCACATGTTTCCCAAATTCCGTCCTCAAGCTTAACCAGTTTCCAAATTCTAGCCACCAGCTAGAATCAACCAAAATGCACATGTTTCCCAAATTTCGTCCTTCTCTAGCCTAACCAGTTTCCAAATTCTGTCCAACTGTGTATCAGAAGCAGCCATCATAACTTCCAGCACTGTCTTACTACTAAGACATCTCACAGAAAAAATTCGGTCAAATACTTCCTGTTCATCTTATCCAATACCCAAAAATTCAAAACAGACTAACCAGAAAACATACTCAAACAAACACATCCCCCCACCTAGCTACACCAAGTCAAAAAAAATTCCCAAGTCTCCTTCAAGCAACACCAAAGTACCAAACACCTTAGCGTAAACACATGGCTGAGATCAAGATGTACACAATCTTACCCTAAATCAGTGCTGGAACTAAAGGGACTAGCAAGGGCCGTCACCTCCCAGCAATGGCAAATATGACAATTTTGGTTAACATTTCCAACTTTACTTTGAACTATGACTCACAATGTCCAACCTAGTCCAAGATAGAGAACATTACCGTTTACTAATGCTTCTCTAGTATTTCAGTCTATGTTTTAGTCCCCTAATATCAATCAAACCAATAAATCAGGACTTGCAACATCCCAAACAAATCCAAATAGAGAACTTAACCAATGCGTCCCTAGACTTTTAGTATGTTTTATCTGCCTAACTTCGAATCGTGATTTGCAGTGTCCAACCTATTCCAAGATATAGAACATTACCAACGCGACCGGGGTTTTAATCCCGCTAACTTTGAATCATGACTCGCAGTGTCCAACCTAGTCCAATATAGAGAACATTACCAATACTCCCCTAGAGTCTCAGTCAATGTTTTGGAATCGCGATTCACAATTGCCCAACCTAGTGTCCAACCTAGTCCAAGATAGAAAACATTACCAATGCTCTCCTAGAATCTCAGCCAATGTTTTAGTTTCCTAATATCAAATCGTGACTCGCCGTGTCCAACCTAGTCCAACATAGAGAACATTACCAGTGCTCCCCTAGAATTTCAATTAAAGTTTATTTCCCTAATTCCGATCGCAAATCGCAGTGTCCTACCTACTCTACTCGTTTCAACAAACAACAGACAAAAATCAAATAAAATAACATAAAATAAAATCGAAACAAAACCTAAGCCTAATTATTAGTACAAAATATAGCTAATCAATCAACATAAAGTCGTAGTTTCTCGATTTTTCAAACTTGAAATACCTGAATTCATCACAACATACTTCACACAAAAACTAAATCAAAACAAAACCTAATTATCACAAAAATCAACTAATTTATCAACATAAAAGCGTATATTTCTAGAATTATCAATTATCAACCTTGAAACACCAGAATTCATCTCAACACATCACAAAATAGCAAATCAAAAGATAATTATCACAAGAATCAACTTAATAAATCAATCAATCAATCGAATCGAATCGACAATCATATGGAGTACCTGCTTAAGACAAGAAGGAAAAGTAATAATTCCTGATTTAAACGGAGAATCAACAACATGTTTAACAACATCTCTCCATCGTTTACAAACGCAAGCACAAGCGACGACGTTTCGCCGACTCGGCCACCTCTCCTCGCTCTTCTCCACACGACCGATGATATCCTCTAGAATCTCCGGTAACAGCTCCGACCACCTTCCGACGCCGACATCGACGCGTACGTCAGCAACGGCTGAGATTGCGGCGGCGGATACGGCGGCGCGTGAGGAGGAGCGTGACCTGGAAAGAGAAAAACACCGGAACGACGACAACGATGACGCGCGACGCGAGGTGGAAGATCGCGTTAATGAAGACGACGATGATGATGCCATGATTGAAGGTTGATCATGGAAGAACTATAGAGAGAGAGAGAAAGTGTTAGTTTTAGAGAGAGAAGTTTAGTGGTAGGAGAATGAAAGAGGGTGAATGGATGTGGTGGAGCGGGTAAGCAGGAGAGAGAAACTGCGAAAGAGCGAAGAACAAACTCATTAGACTATTTAGAGTAGTTAGACTAGTTACTTTGTTACTTACCACTTGCCAAAAAAAATCAATTAATTGCGTGGACGAGTTCTCGTATAAAACGGTTTCACACTATATAATTTTTTACAACCGTTTTAAAATTAGCGATTTTCGGTAAATAAATAATCGAAATAAATCGAGTCACCATTATACTAACTAGTAGGGCTGTGCGCTAGGCCGAGCAAGTGCAGTTGTGCGGGCGTGGTTAGAGCTTTGCACTAGCCCGGGTCGGGCTAGGCCGGGCCAAAGTAAGTTAGTCTTGGCACGGCCCTAAAATAACATAGGGCTGGGCTGGGCTGGGCTGGGCTAGACTGGCCAAGAAAAGTCAGCCTGGCCCAGCCTTGTGGGGTTATTATTTGTGTTAGTGGGCTGAATTTGTGTTAGTTGTGTTAGTTTGGTTAATGGGTTGGGTCGGGCTAGGCTGGGTTGTGCTACATTTCGCACAAGGCTGCTGATCGGGCTGGGCTGGCAAAATCCGGTTCTGGCCCTGACCCTATTCACTACTGGGCTGGGCTGGCCCAACCCTAGCTCTGTGCGGACTAGAAAAATTTGCCAATGTAACAGGGCTGGGCCGGACCGGCCCGCTACGTTGTCCAGCTCTAGGCGTGGAGCGTGGTCGTGCTGGGGTGGGCTGGGCTGTTGGTTTGTGGCCCATGTTCAACTCTTAAAAGGGGTGGGCTGGGTTCCATAATGTATGGTTGGGCGCATCCATATAGCGTGTTTTGTAATGTTTTTTGAATTTTTACCGGAACAAGCTGGGCTAGGCTGGCCATGCTAGGAAAAACCGACTCACGAATGTGGGCTTGGCCGAGCTGGGCCGCACCCTTTAATGGCACAAACAACGCTAAGGACGACATGCCTATGACACATTAGCCAACACAAGCGTCCATTAATTAGAATGAGCTCATATTGGTCACATCACTCACATGTGACACAATATTTGACGGACTGGTCGAGTATGATAAATGTATTTTATACGGTATTTGATTTATGCCCCAAAAATATTGTATTTGTATTCTCTTTTATGCTTGTTTTTAGTTGAATGCAATACGTTTCATCAATATCATTACTTCTGTCTTGTTTCTCATTTTGTACGTAGCATTTAGCGGACCTCACGCGAAATAAGCAGAAAATGTTTGAAATACGAGCTGAAAAGACGGCGAGGAGCCGATGTTTTTAGCTCTTACTGGGCCGAGTTTTGCTTACTCGGTCGAGTGTGCTTTTGCTTGACCGAGCGAAACCTCACTCGATTGTGTAGGCCATAGTTTAATTGATTTTTTAAATTACGCTTGCATAAGTACTTAAGAACTCATTAGGTTAGTTGCGTTTTAATCGCATTTTAATTACACTCTAGTTTAAGCACCAATGCACAAATGCACTATTAGAATTTCAACTTCCGATACTCTTATAGATCTATGATCGAATTCCGTTTGAATCTTTAGTTATTGGTAATCAATTTTCTTTTTCATTGTTGTAATCTCCATCTTTAATTATATTTTCTTTGGTCTTCTTGTTCTTTCAAATACCATGGGTAGCAAATTCCTTGATTTTAGAGTTAAAAAGAGAGTGAAGAATAATACTAACTAGGGGTTAATGAAACACACACATTTTTCCACAAAACCGATAAAAACCCTAATTAATCAAGGGTTTAAGTTAAAGTTAAAGTCAAAGTCAATTTGACGCTACATAGTAGTAAGCCCAGGCGATGCACCGGCCCTATGTCCCTATGTGGTCCACCGGGCAGTAGGCGCCGAGACAAACCTAAAAATTCCAACAATTAGCTATTAAAACTCACACATACCTCAAATCCAAGAAATCTATGACCTAGCCGGTTAACCGGTTGCCCTTCTGGCTGGACACCCATCAACCTACTATCCCCTTGTCAATATATAATAATAATAATAATAATAATAATAATAATAATAAAAGATCCCGGTTTATAATAAAAAAATAAAATAAATAATGATAATAATAATAATAATAATAATAATAATAATAATAATAATAGTAGTAGTAATTTGCAATGGATATTTGCTCGCAACTTGCGAGTTGCGACAGGTCAAATACTACCGCATGTAAAGATAAGATAAAAGTAAAGTGTCTAGCGAGAATAGCATTTTAATTTGTCTTATGTACCCATGTGATTAGTATTTACTACGTTGCATGTTTGTGACAGATATACCGTTAGAAGGAACACTAACGGATAATTTATATCCGAGTTCGACGTGGTCTCTAATAGTCAATTCTAAGGTACTAAAATTCCGAGAATTATATTCTATGTCCTAAGAGATAAGATAATTAAATTCTCCACCAACATAAAAAGAAACGAAAGAAAGGGAAATGAGGGAGGTGCACGGTTAAAAAAAATTATAAAAATAAATAATTTTTTTTTACTTAAAACAAATTATTCGTCTTAAATCTTAAAATAGGTTAAATATTATTACCACTTAGTGGTGATAAAGTCAAAATTTTGGCAGTTTTTACAATGGGTGAATTATACCACCAGATGAATACAATTAACTGTATATATTTTGAGTTTTTTAATAGAAATTTCGAGTTTTATTGGAAAGACTATGAGCTACTATATTATAAAGTTTGTGAACTCTCCTATAAAATATTGAGCATAGAAAATTATTATAAAAATAAAATACAATACAAGTTCAACTATTTTTTAATTTTAATACTCAACAAATATATACATAAGTTCAAGTATAAAAAATCAAAATATAACTCAAAATAGTTTAAAAGCTCAACAAATATATACATAAGCTCAATTAAGTGCATAATAATGGTTGTACAATTCTCTTATACATCTATTGTATAATACTTTTTGTGCAGTTTTTAGGCAACTCGACTGTGATTTAATATGCATTCGACCCGTATTAGATTTAAGATTGGACAATATTCATTTCAAATGAGAATTTGTGTAAAAAGAAAGGTAAAGGGGATCAAATTCTATAATATATATGATATGTGCACATCGTGGAATAATGTCTAAAACTAGAGAGGATAATTCCCTATAAATAGGATGAATGGAGTAATGTTTTTATAGCATCACAACACATAACATCATAAGAAATAGTGTTGTAGTACTCAAGGTATGTTTCGATTTTGTTTAAAACGGTTTTAAATTAAATGTCTTACAATTTTCCTTTTCTTTTAGTTACATTCAAATTTGTTGTAAGAATTGTCTTAATTCAAGTAGGAACTTTTGTGTGAGACGGTCTCAACGCGTAAAATGATTTCATTATATAAAAAAGAAAACTCATTTATTAGTATTGAATGAACAAACTTATTATAAAAATAGACCGTCGTATTCTAGAATTTGTGTATTTCAAGACGGTTTTAACCAAGAGTTTGTGTTTGTGAGTAGTACAAGTATGTTTTATTTAAGAACGTTTTAAATTTGTATTTTTTCACTAATAGGTTACATAAATTGATACTATTAAGCATCGTTTTACACTTTTAACTTAAGACGATCTTAATAAATAGTTTGTACGTGTTTGGGAAATAATTAAGTCACGTTACTTAATTAAATCAGTTGATTCCGAACACGTAGAAACTATCTGTCAAGATCGTCTTAAGTTAAAAGTGTAAAACGATACTTAATACTCCCTCCTATTCCAACTATTCTTCCCTATTTCCTAAAATGGATTATTCAGCTTTTCTTCCTCTTTCTATATTTGGTAACTTTTACTCTTATTTTATTCATTTCTCTCTCCTATTATCAAATCACACCTAACTCTTTTACTCGTATTTTATTCCTTTTTTAATCTTTGTGGCCCACAATTCCTTATTTAATTCCTAATTATTCATTCATCTCTCCTATCATCCAACCCCACCCAATTTTTTACACTTATTTTACTCTCTACCTTAATCTTTGTGCCACCTTCAAAGGGGAGCAATAGTTAGAATAGGAGGGAGTATCGATTTAACTAAAATGTTTGTTTGATTTGCTTTTTATGACCAATAGAGATCAAACAAAGAATAGAGATCAAACAAAGAATGGCTTCGATGCAAGTGGAAAATCAGTTGATCCCGAAGGAAAAGCTGACTGCGAACCTGAACAACCAAACCCGTATTGAGATTCACTCGGAACGTTACATTAACGGGTCAAATTCCGAGCCAGGCCCTGATCCACCTACAATTGATGCCGGTGAGGAAGTGACATTTACCGGGTTTGTGTCAAAAGGGGCTGTAGTGTATGTTGGACCCGACACTAAGGGAATACCCGGTTTATCGCCTGCTTGGGTCCTAGCTTGGGACACAACCGGTAGCAAAGTCGTTCCCCCGACTCCCAACAAGGTACTAATAATTAAACACGTTTATTATTGCCGTGTGGATTTTTAGACTTTGATGTTTTTATTAAGTTTTCTAAAAAAAATCCAGTTTGGATTTGTTACACTTTTTCCCCCAAAACTCTTATATTAAATTGTACTTCGTTTCTCAAAATGACTTTAAACTTTATTCTTGATTTATTTTTGAGTTTTTATACATGTGATAAATTCGATTTAACATCTATAAAACCCCTTTGCCTTTCATTCTTTGTTTCACTCCACTTCTGTTTTTTTTCTTTTCTTTCTTTTTTCTCTTGTTGAGATGAGAGTTCACTCATGACGGTTCCAAAGGATGATTCACGTCAGTCGACCCCAAAACATGTTGGGACTAAGGCTCTAATATTGTTGTTATATTATTGCCATTGCGATTTTATTACGAGTGTTACTAACATTTATATGAATCAATACTTTATACATAAATACGTATTTTTTTTTGTAGGTTTATGTTACCTGCGGGTCTAAGTTCATTATTGAAAAGATGAGCGACGATGAAATTCTTAAGAAACTAGACGAATCAACTTCGTCTAGCGGTTCACACACCGACCCGATCACCAAAGCCACTATCAACGCCGATCTGAGTCATTTGTTCCCTCGTGGCAATTCCCTCAAGGCAAACTTCGGACAATCGTAAGTCCGTAAGTGGAGACAATGAAATATTTACATATACTTTATAAATAAATAAATCAAGCACGGTATTACGACATAATCCGGCTTATTATGGTTACAGAAACAATGTAATGAATTGTTAGGGGTGTTAACCTCTTATATATACTTTTTATTACCTTAATATGTTCTGAATTTTTTTTGGCTAATTTGAACAAACATATGTATGAAATTGACTTGAAATAACGAAGCGACATTTTCAAGTAAATATCATAAAACCCGATCTGATAAAATTTGAAACTTAGGCAGTGACAGAAAGCAACCTGATCTACCCGAAACCAACCTTATAATTTACCATAACACTATTTGTTCCAACCCGAACTATACGATCTGACCAAACTTGTGATCCAATATTGGTCACCAGAATCCTATACCGTGTCAATAAACCATCTCAAACAAAAGTTTAAGTTTAAGCGGATGGTTGCATGATCATTGTTATATTCTAACATGTACTAATAGCCAGTAACTGATACTCAACTTTCGCATAAGAGCATTTAAAACCGTTGATTAACATATAAATCAGATAAAATTATTTAAAGAAGACAATAATAATCAACGATTATTAAACCATTTCAAATTAAAATACTTGGACACACATGATACAACTATTAAACATTAGACATTAAAGAATATTTTGGTTAATTAGCGTTTATTAGCAAAATAATTAGGTAAATAGCGTTCATTTGAAACTATTTGGTCTATGGTGTCCATGTCATCACTTTTTATTTTTGTCCGATTTTTACATAAAACCGCTAAGAAACCTAGCGGTTTCACTTAGATGTTTTTTTTATATATATAAAAGGCAAAACCGATAAAAATCTTTGCGGCTTACCTATCAGTAACGTCATATTATAGTTACCATGCAAATTTTTTGGAATTTTTTGGTAATTGTTAGAAGTCGCTGAGAACTTCAGCGACTTTCTTCTCTCGCTCTCTCTTTTTTTCAAAAACCGACAAAAATAAAAAAAAATGATGACGTGGACATCATTAACTCAAATAGTTTCAAATGAACACTAATTACCTAATTATTTTGCTATTTAACGCTAATTAACCAAAAAATTCAACATTAAACATTAAAACCACATTAACCTCATCAAAGGTTGTCCTAATCAATTTTCGAGAAAATCATAAAAATATTCTCGAAAGAGATCCATATGAGGTTTAAATAATCTAATACAAACATACATACTATTATCATTACTTAGGTTTGATATTATCTTGGATTTCCCATCAGATTTAAATTCACCATGCCCGATTGACTCGGGCTTACCCCACCCGAAATCCGCTTCGGAAATGGGTAATTTAGCCCAAGAGTTAATTTGAAGATCAGGACAGGTTCCATTATCAGCTTTACGAACAATAGCCGTCAGATCCGGCTGTAATTCCAAATAATCAACGGCTGATCTTAAATACTCGGTATTATCCATTTTTTTTACTGCCTCGTCAATTTTACTGACGGTGTAGTATAGTGGATTGTGGACTAATTCACCCGCTTTTGCAACACAACATGCAAAAAATATTGCATTCCCAAAATACCCTTGAGGTAAAATTGGATCTTTTAGTCTGGACCGTCCATCTATATTTATATATAATTTAACGTCTTGATCATCTGCTAGTCCACGAGCTTTGCATGCACTACGCCACACTTGAGCAGCAATTACCTTAAATGTGCTTACTCGGCGATTATTGCTGATTTCTGCAAGTTTTAAGATTTTGATTTGTTCTTCTGAAAGTTGAAGTAGACATTCTTCTGTTGTGGGTGTTTCATCTGGATGTGGATTAAGAAATACAAACAAAATGTATACTCGATCAGCGGCGGAATCAAGATTTGAAATTAGCTTTACTCTTAACAAATATAAAAATGAATTTTTGTTTAATTAGCGTTCATTAGCAAAATAATTAGATAATTAGCGTTCATTTGAAACAATTTGGGTCTATGGTGTCCGATGTTTACATGAAACCGCTAAGAAACCTAGTGGCTTTACCAAAATGTCATCGTTCAAATATTTGTATCTATTTTATTATAAAAAAAAATAGAAAGAGAAAGTGTGAAAGCAGCTGAGAATCTCAGCGACTTCCACAAATTTCCAACAATATACATGGTTGATGGTACATTACAATATGCATTGTACACTACAATCAATATGATGTTTTGCCTTTTGAATATATAAAAAAATTAAGTGAAGCCGCTGGGTTTCTTAACGATTTCATATAAAAAATCGGATAAAAATCAAAAGTGGTGACGTGGACACCATAGAGCTAAATAGTTTCAAATGAACGCTAATTAGCTAATTATTTTGCTAATTAACGCTAGTTAACCAAATAATTCCATAAAAATTGACTGATCTTATGCGGATTCAATAGTGCATAAAACATTTGTTTATTCCTTTGCCCTATTTGGTAAACAACATATACTCAACCAAATTAGTATATTCCGACTTAAATAATTAATTGACCTATCAATTTAATAGCTTCATGTGGTTGATAAACGACATATTTTGATATCTGAAAATAATCTTAGTGTCCAACAACTTGCTAATAAAATTTATTAAAAAAGAAAGCATAATCAAAACCCGAAAATAAACTTTTTAATAAATTGTTTTATATAAAACAGAATTACACGAGGCTTTGTTCGTGCAACTAACCTGAAACGCTCTTTGGTGGTATGGGGAACGAACAAGGTTCGTACTCCAAGTGCCTGAAGTTGACTTGGGGCGGGACACGAGGACCAACATATACGACCCGATCATGGCAAGGTCTAACCCCTGGCTCAACTCCTCTAGCCAAATTCGCCCAACAATTAACAAGTTGTGCATAAGCATAACCATCGGCCACATGGTGGTGCGTGGTCAAACCAAGTGTTACACCACCGCAACTAAATCTGGTAAATTGCGTTATAAATAATGGAAACGAAGAGAGTCCTTTAGAATAATCGCAATCAGCGACTAACTCTTTTTGAAATTCATTATTAACATCATTTAATGTTAAATTTGTTTCAGCTTCGATAAATAAGACTCCTTTTTCATTACAATCAATCTCAAATCGATTGTTATTCTCGTTCATCTTTAGCCTACCGGCCACGGGATAATATAGCACTAGGGTTTTACTAAGTGCCTCTTTTAAAGTTTCGACATTAAAAAATGTCGAAGAATTCGTGTTATTTGGATGATATATGTACAAAACCTTAGTATGTGAGTAAGGTTGGCGTATCATCATGTCTAACCTTGATAGCCAGAGGCTTTGCTTCGGAGTCGCCTCGGCCGGGTACACCATGGTCGATTCCGTTATTCTAACGCTCATTATTGTTTTTTTTTTTTGTTGAAAAATAGGAATAGTGATTATTGATTAGGGTATGATATATGTTGTCTTTGAACATGCACACTAACTGACTTATATAGGCATTCATACATGCGTAGTTGCATACGCTCACTTAGGGCTGTACAAATATTGACTCGGACCGAACCGGACCGGACCAAACACCTAGAGGTTCGCCGTTCGGTCTACGGGTCATCAAAATGTATAGAACCGGTCCACTGTCCTAGCTGGTCTAAACCCGCGGGTTAACCCTTTGGACCAAATGATGGAGCGGTTGATGACCGGATGCATATAATTTCGTAATTTTTTTTTACTTGCTAAACTTAGAATCTGAAATTTTCAAATTTCCTTAATAATATTTGCACATAGTCATGTAAATTATTGATGGATTTTGCTATTTATTTGTTACTTTTAAGACTATAAGATATTATGTTTTAACTTTTAAGATTTATAAAAGGCGTGTATGTGTAGTGCACAATATGAATTTATTTTTTAAAATAATGCATTACGAAACGGCGGTCCAAAGGGTTACTCCGGGTTTAGACCAGACCTAAAGGGTAAGTCCAAGGTCCGGTCTTTGAGCCCAGCGGTCCGGTCTACGGGTCGAAAAATGAGTAGAAGTCGGTTCACGGTACACCCTGGCCCGGTCTGGGTTTGGACCTTTGTACAACCCTACGCTCACTTAAGTAACCTCCAAATTTATGTACAATTTTTTTTAAAAAAAATAAAAAATAAGCTCCATATTTCCAAAAGAAAAAAATAAATAAAAACTTCACAAATCAAATTCGGGATATTCAATCAATATTCAACATGTTACTTCTATAATACTTCATATTTAGTTCAGTCCGTTTTTTGTAAGACGGACATACCCGTCGCAAGCTTGCGACGGGCCAAATATCAGTTAAATGGGTCGAATACATACCACTTGTGGCTGATAGATGGAATGTACACTACATAACAGTTAAAGAACAAAACATAGACAACATGTACATTGTAGTCATCATACATAATGCCTAAATATATCAACATTAAAACACAAACATCACACATTTGCGAGATCTTATTTGTTAGTAAATCTGACCCAGACCCATTTTGCTATAATATAAGAATTTGAAGAAAATGAATTTGATTGGCCGTCTTATATAAGAATTTGTGTTAGTTTTTAAGGAATACTCTTTATTTGAAGAAAATGAATTTGATTGGCCATAATTCTTGACTACGAGTCTACGATTTTGACAGTTGATATAAGATCAAAAATGTAGAAAAGACGATCAATTTGTATAAAAAAAACGTCCATTTTTGAATTTATAACCTAGAGATATTATCACCAATTTATTTGGTTAAACTCTTAAAAAAAACACAAATTTGGCTAACGATAATTCTAGTCACAAGTTTAGGGTAAGTCGAAAATTAGTAAAGATTATTATTCCGTTTTAACCAGAGGTCTGAAGTTTCTCCTACCGACACGAAGAAGAGTTTTATCGCCTGTGCCACTCCTTGTTCCCATGCGGCCATGCTACTCGGACAACTCTATTTTTCAGTACTATTCCGTCCTTCTTCATCCCCTCTAATTAATTTTTCAGTACTATTCCGTCCTTCTTCATCCCCTCTAATTAATGTTGGTGTTTTCTATCATTTAATAAATTAATAAATACATGATAGGTTCCGTTCATCCTCCTCTAATTGAGAACGAGGGAATTAAATCCTCCAAGCCTATGTATTCCCACACCACCACATGTACCTGTAAGCCATCCCTCGGAGGCTGCAGTGACCAAGTGATCATCGCCCCATCCGGTAGTCAAATATGGCCAAGTACCATGAAGCACCATGCCCAATTTCATTTATTTTGCATAAATAATAAAATATGAAAATGCAGAATTTTCCAATATTGCACATATTTTATCAATAATAAAAAAAATAAAATAAAGAGAGGAACAAAAAACATTATTAGACAATGAAAATATAAATGACAAATAACGTTATTATATTTTTCAAAAATTCTAAGGTCCACCGGGTGTACAAGAATATCGTAAACCCTAGCCAATGAGATGCCTTTGTGTTTTATTTTAAAACGATTACATTCTATTAATAATCACAAATTCTTATTTGCAACGGCACTATCCGTCGCAAGCTTGCGACGGATACCGTTTACTTTCACAAAATACCCATTTTTTCTCTCTCTCCAACACTATTCATGTGGTCCCCTTTCTCCATTAACTCATTTCCTATCCATTTTACCTCACAAAATATCCGTCACAAATTGTGACCCGTCGCAAGCAAGACTTACTAATTAATAATAGAGAATTTATTCAATCCTAGTATTCTCATTGGGTAGGGTGTACGATGACGTGGTACATCGGGTGTACCTAGGGATGGCAACGGATCCTGGATCCGGTCCAGATCCGTTGGACCCGACCCTTCTTGACCGGATCTGGATCCTTAAAATTTGGACCCGTCGGATCTGGATCGGATCTGGATCTACGAGTTTAAAAACGGATCTGGATCTGGATCTTGTTGACAAGACCCAGATCCGACCCTAAGACCTGTTTTTAATATCAAAAAAAAAAAAAAAAAAATTGAAATTTCCGCTGGATCCAACAGAGTGGCCTCAAACTCATTTCCTCTCATTTTGAAATTTCTAATCTTTTAATGCCTCTCATTTCCTCTCTTATTCCTCCCATCCTCCCAATTTCCAAACCCTAAAAGAAAAAAAAACCTTGCCGCCGGCCCGCCGCCCTGCGCCTGCCACGCCGCTGCTGTTGGTCGCCGCCTGCCGGGGCTGCCGCTGCTCGTTGTTTTGTTGTTTGGTTGTTAAGTTATCTTATATTAATTTATCTTATATAAGTTATCTTATATTAATTTCTACTTTGCTTAGTAGTAGCTCTTTTTGGTTGTTAAGTTATCTTGTATTAATTTCTTTGTCCTTAATGCTCTTTTTGGTTGTTAAGTTATCTTATGTGGCTGCCATTTTAAGTTTTTTTTTTTTTTTTTTTTTTTTTTTGGGTCCATGGGACCCGCGTAAAACCCGGATCCTACCCGGATCCGCAAGGTCCGGATCTGGATCTGACATTTCTGGACCCGTCGGATCCGGGTCGGATCTGGATCCTGTTACCAAAAACGGATCTGGATCTGGATCCTACTGGACCCGGTCCAGATCCGGCCCGTTGCCATCCCTAGGTGTAACTAAGAATTTCTCTTTATTATTTTACAAGCTTTTAACTCAAACATTTTTTGACCATCATAATAACAAATTTTCAAGATAATACTAAATTTCAGTAATTTTTTTAATAAGAAATAGTTTTCTACAAAAAAATGTGAATAAATAGTACTTCCTCCATTTTTATATAATGTACCCATTTTATTAAAATACTACACTCATATATTCAACAAATGAGTACATTATATAAAAACGGAGGATAGTACTATTTTAATTTTCAATTTTAAAAATAAGATCTACAAAAAGTTAACAAGATAAATGAACTATAAAACTTTGTTAAGTAGATTTTAGAGCATTTTGTTAAAATCATCATTATTACTATAAAAGAAGGATGGTTTTCCGCCTACGTGGCGCAATCATATCGCAGCATCGGGTATTTCGAGGCCTCACATTCAACCTCAGCATTTTCACTTTTTATAGACCAATCAGATTCTGCCACCTCATAATAATTTAATAATTTAATAATTTAATAATAATTTACTTATTTATTTATTATTAAATACAAAATATAACCAGAATAAAATCTTTCCAATTTTGACCATGTTCATTATTAAATTGTTCTGCACAAAATATCCAAAAACCTAATTCATTTCTGTTCTTTTCGTAGGTGCTGCTATTCGTTGCCTCAACTCCTTCAAACTTTTTTACCCATCTATGTTAAAGGAAGCAGGCAGAAAAACCATTATACAATTCCATCTCTGCAACACCTATTTACAAAAATATTACTGTCAGTAATCATTCCCAGAATCACGATTGTTCTACACAAAATCATTCCCAGAATCACGATGCGTAAGTACTGCTTTCAAATTAATAGATACTTAATTTGACTTTGCATATACTGAGAAATTATGTTTCCCGTCTGTTGTTCTTTCGTGAATTTTGTGCAATATAATCTGTGGCTTTTTTCTGCTGTAGGGAGACCTGCAATGCCCAGAAGGTGTTTTTCAATGAAGGTCCATTCTGCAGCACCACAATAACAGTATAAGGTTACTTCTACACTTACAATTTATTTGATTGGCCATGATTTTCTTTTAGGGTTTATTCTAATAAAATAAGTAGTTTTAGAATTAGGTTATTTGTTTGTCCATGATTTTCTTTTAGGGTTTATCAGCAAGACATTACAATAATTTTCAATGAAGGTCCATTTTGAGTATTTGGAAGCTAAAAGTTACGAATCGGGTTATTCCACCCTGTCTTGCTGATAAATCTTCATTACAAAACAGACTATTCTAATAAAATAAGTAATTTTAGATAGGCAAACAGACTATTCTAACAAAACAGACTATTCTAATAAAATTTAAAATATATATTCCACACGGATATTTTAGGAATATTCTACACGGATGTTTTAGGAAATAATTTAATAAATATAATTTAAATTATACATAATGATTATATTCTTTAGCGTATGAAATATTAAATATTAATATTCCATAAATATTAATATTCCATAAACAATAACTAAAATAATAAAATAAGACTAAAAGATATTATATTTTATGCCATAAAATCAAGCATATAAAATATTAATGAGGCATATAAAATATAATAAAAAGATATTATATCACGGTTTTAAAGATAATAAAAAGATAAAAAGTTATTCCATAAAATCTTCCCATGATTTACTCAAACCGTTTTTATGAATTTAGAGATATTATTTCCATAAAATCTTTCCATAATCAATTGTTTTATTAGGAATTTAGGGACACCAGTCAATATAATTGACTATATACGAAGAAAATAGTCTTTTAAAAAACAATACGTATCTTACCATATGTGAATAAAATCTTTCCATAATTAATATTAGCTATATGCAGAGTTTTACCTTCAATAGACTTTCACTTGATAAAAACCATCCCCCAATTATAAATAAAGGCTTCTAATTTACCTGCATCCACAATATATTTTTCAGCCCTAATACACAGTAGCTGCTATCACAGATATTCATATCAATGGCTATGACGAGTTTTATGACTATTAGCGACCTCAAGTATGGGGTTCGCGTTACTCAGATGAACGTAAGGGTGGTACACAAATGGGAGAGACCCGAATTTGCTTTCAAAAACAGAAATTTCGAAAAAAAATCAGATACTTCTAACAGAAAGAAACTCGATGCTATAGAGTTGCTATTTGTGGATTCCAAGGTTTGTCTTTCTTCTACCATTTATTCTACAATAATTTTATACCTTATGTGTTCTTTTATTTTATACAAAAACTGATCTGAATTTTATTTCTAATGTTTTCAGAATGATTTTATCCAAGCCACCATAAGGAAACAACTGATTTCACACTTTGGATCACAGTTGTCTGTCGGTGAAATTTACACTATTCGAAACATAACCGTAGATAACAACACAGGCCTTGACAAGGCAACTCCTCATCCTTATAGATTGAGGTTTGAATACTCAACACGAGTCCAGAAAATCAGTGATCCTACCATACCAAATAGTCTATACCGTTTTTCAGCTTTTAATGACATATTGGACGGTATTATTCCACCCACACATTATATAGGTACGATTCTTACATATTATATTCATTTACTCTATTTTACTACTCTATTTTATTAATGGTCGACTATGATTTTAATTGTTTTCATATTTGACAATCCAGATGTTATAGGAAAACTCTACGAGATTGGTCCTATAACGGAAACTCCGAGTAAGCATGTGTGTCGCACAATAAGACTTGAAGACTATCAGTAAATTCATCTCTACATCACTATTTAAATCATTTTCTTATATTTCGAATATTCTTTAATTGTCGCCTATCTATTTACAAATTTTGATTTCGTTTTAGGGGAACAAAGCTCCCATGCACCTTATGGAAACCATTTGCAAGTCAAGTACCCGATGTTATTAACAAACTCCCCAATCCCGAGCAGTCTAAAGTAATCGTCATCCAGTGTGTGCAAACAAAAAAGTTTGAAGGTACGTATAATCTAAATTATTCATTTTTATTTCTATATTCGTTAATAAAAGGAGTTTATACTTAGAGTCAGTAAGGCATGACCTCGGTATAAACATAGATGGGTAATCAGTTCAGACAGTCAGGCTGAAATACTTACCTTTAAATTATGACCCTTTCTTCTGCGCGCCAAAAAATCCTAGAGCAGTAAAACGAACAGATCAGGCTAAAGGAATGATACTTTTCTCCAGCACTAACGCATGTAAATTATCTCCTTTATTAACCAAAACTAAGAAACTAAAGATAAAGCAAATTGAGCAAATTGATCCATAACTATGTTATTATAAGCTACTCTTAATCTGAAATTTAAGAATTGTCAACAGTAGACGATAGATTAGACACTTTTGACACTTTTGATCCCTTGGTTATCCATATACGTAAGATGAGATCATAAACATAGTTAAAAATCTCGATTACCATATACGTCACTTCTTACACTTACATCTCAGGTTCTTGGCGGATCCAGACGACCTTCAACGCCACGGTGTTTAACCTCAAACCTGATTTACCAGAACTTACGGAGTTTGAGCCTAGGTATTAATTTTGGTTATTATCTTAAAGAACTAATATATATCAATCTGCCAAACTCATAGATTTTATACTCTGTTTTCTATATTTATCTGACAACGATTTATATTGTTATAGTCTTTCGACTACCGATGCAAGTAACTCTTTACAAGTTATTGAAATTGTCGATGACGCTGATACTGACGACATGACATTGGATTCCATAAAATCCATTGCCGATTTGAAGGAGAATAAAAAGGTATATTATAACCAAATTGTTTTAGTTTTGATACCCAATTTTTGTTATTAAAGTATAAAACTATATCTGATTTGCAATAGTTACAAAAACTGGATAAATATATCTGATTTGCAATCGTTACAAAAACTGGATAAATTATATTTACTTCAATGAGCAACTAGGGTTTAGGGTTAGAAATTAGAATAGCATTGCCACAAATAACTCGATAATATTTGTTCAGAAAATTCCTCAATCAAAGATAAGCCGACCCAACACGACTAAAAGTCTGCATACCTGACATTAACTGACCCAAATCCAACCCGATTGACCAAAATATTTGACCACAAAAGTCAAGGCACCAAAAATCTCAAGTTATTTGTGGCAATACTATTTGCAACTTATGCATTGTTAGTTTTGGTTTGAGGATTTTGAGGTGGAATGTTGAAAATATTGAATTCAGTGCTTTTAATCTCAAGCTTCAAATTTGCAACTTATTTTAATGTAAATTGATAACTTACGTGTCTAGCTTCAATAACCCCATCATCAATTGTATCAGTGGGTGTTTCTCCATTCAAATGCATGTCCGTTGATGAGGAAGACTGGATAAAACCCTATCATAGTCGATCAAAAGTAACATTCAGTACAGATAAATGTAACATATAGGAAAAAATTACCAAGTGGAACAGGGGTGAATCTATGACTTACATTCTGCTACTAATTCTAATAATAACGTATATTTAAATTATGTATCAAAATTGCAGGCAGGATATTACTACGTGCATGGAACAATCGTCGACATTGACTGCACGGCTGGATGGTTTTATGACAGCTGCAAGTTATGCTGGATGAAATCTACCAAGAATGACAATGGGAAATGGATTTGTAAAAATAAGGGTTGCGATGGACATATTAATGGTTTTGCATCTAGAGTCCCAAGGTCAAACATTTTTGCTATTTAAATCAATTTTAAACAGTACTTTAATTATTCGGTCAAATCTAAAATACTTATATAGATGTTCATCGATACAGATTCCAGATAAAATTCCAGGTGTCAGACCCGTGCAACGATACGGTCTATCTCACAGCATTTGATGGTCAGGTGAACCAATTTGTGCGCCAACCAGCGTCTGTCCTACTAGCAAAGATTGAAAAGGTAGGTCTCATACATGTTTAAGTTTCTTATTTTCATTACTTAAATAATGAAAATAAGTATTGCTAATATATTCTTAAATTTTTTTATAGAGTGGTGGTGATCCGGAAGACATGCCTCGCGACCTAGAAGTGTTCCTTGAAAAATCCTTTGTTTTCAAAGTTAATATACATCCTTACTATAACGTCGATCAGGGTCAAACTAGCTACACCGTTGCCAGTATGACTGACGATAGGGACATTGCCGACAAATGGCATAAAAGATACACGGAGATCTTTAAGGTACTATGACTACTGATTTGGTTCCAGTTTCATTTACACATGATATTCATCAGTTTTAATTTCATCATCTAAAAAATAAACAAAATGTGATCCAATGTTTCACTGACAATATCTTGCAATAAATCAGAAGGGATAATATAAAAATCCACTATAAACAGTGACATAGAACTACATTTCATGAACAAACCCATGGATAAACAAAATGCAAATCAACGTTTAATAATCGTTCAGTCCAATGATGTTTCGTTTTACCTATGATGTTCTTATAGGCCGATTTCAGCGATTTTAAGTCCAGGCATAACCTCTCCATTACTGGTGGAAGTTCACAGGTATATGACTAACTTTGTGTCACATGTTAAAATTAATATGTTAAAATAGAACTTGCATATGTTGTTCATTATTATCAAGATTAACACAAACACTATATCAAGTTTAATATAAACACATTATATGACTAACTTTGTGTCAATTTTAATTAAGCAGGCGAAGGATTTGGTTGTCCATAGCATTGATGTAGAGGTAAATACGTTCACCAATTTAATTCTTAATACCAAAGAGCCATAACGTATTTAAATAAAATCTAAAACGTTACCATTTCAAGCAGGAGGTAGATTCCCACACCGAAGACAGTAGTCCAAAGATAACTCCATTGAAAAGGCCAATCCCAATTGATGACGAAGATCAATCATTTGATGCAAGTTCTGCAACAAAAAAGGTCGCTATCGTGAAGACGGAAAAATAATTATAGTTTTATCTTAAATCTTAAATTGACAGAATTCAGAATGTTGTTTTGTTTTGGTAGTACTGCTTTAATTTAAGCATTTGTTTCAGCACTCAACATTAAGGTTTCAAGTTTTATTTTATTTACCGAGACGGTGGAGGTCCCTACACGAAATTAGTCCAATTCATAATGTTGAATTAGTTATTTTAATTGTTTTATCTTACGGCTGATTGTCATCTTTAAATGTGCTTCAGAAAATGATCAATCAAAGATAAGCCGACCCAACTCGACTAAAAGTCTGCAAACCTGACATTAACTGACCCAAATCCAACCCGATTAACCAGTTTATCAGATCCACTAATCCTAAACGTGGTACATAATAATCTCTTATAATTATAAAAGAGATCAATATATAAAAATACAAAATAATTTATTAACGTGGTACATATATACACGTTTATCAGATCCACTGAAAATGACAACGTTAATAACAGCACCAAGGTATTTTACTCACGAGTCCACAAACGGGTTAATAATTTGACTGTACTAACTACTAAAAAATGAAAAAGCATATAAAAGGATGTGTATATATGTACCACGTGCTACATGAGCTCCCAAATTTACTCTAATTATAACAAAAATTGATAACTTACATGTCTGGCTTCAATAACCCCATCATCAATAATATTTGTTCATAAAAATGGTATAAATAAAAATGGTATAGTATGTTTGTTACTAGGCAATAGATACCCATCTGAATAACCATATATCACGCTATAGAGTACCATAGTGTTCACTTATCAAATTCATATTAAGACTGGCAGAAAGAAAACGTGTCAGATTGAGTAAAATACCTGAATATTGTAAAACTTTTGGTGTGATCCCAACATTGAGGTCGTCTCCATCCTCCACGTCATATCATGAACAATCATAAAAAAAAACAATCATTAGTTCGTGATCCCGTAAGAGTCTGGACATTCAATCTACGAATATAAATTATAGGACCTCAAAAATAAATACAATATAAGCGAAAGTCACAAAAATATTACTGTCAGTAATCATAGACTTCAAATTAGAGGCAGAACTGAAGCAGTCACTGTATAGCTCATGCGCAAAACACTATTCAGCAGTGTTTGAAAAATAATCTTATACAACTATGCTGCCGGAGATTAAAATTTTCACCAAATGAATTATTTCTGACCATTCGAATTATATTTGCATCATTATAATTATTTGAAAAAAGGATTTGAATATCACGGTTAAGATAAACAAAATTAAAAGTGAAAATTTAAGACTAATAAAACATATAAGCATCATTTGCCTCTTGGCACACTTAAAATTTACCAAAAATAGATGAGCCCATGATACACACCAAATACCATTAGAAGAATAATAAGCCCACACTTCTCTGAAAACCCTAAACGTAAACAAAATCCTAAACCCTATTAATACCACTGCATAATATCTATTATTCACTTCTCTGAAAACTAAATATTATTAACAATATATCAGGAATCCCATGGCAGAAAATCATGGCCAACCAAAAAACCCTAAAAGAAAAAGTAATGAACGTGATAAAGGTTAGTTTATTTGTTAAATAGTTTTTGTGTAATTTCAATTGTTCTTCATTATATTCCTTTTCTAATGTAGATTTTACATCTTTCAGGAAATACAGTTTTTGCCCTACGTGAAATAACAAACACACATCAGCAGAAAAATGTGAATTTTCCGTCAGAAAACAGTAAACAACCACTTTATCGTCCTACATCAGGTATTTATTTTAATTATTTTACTTACTAAATGCAATTAAAGGTCATTGTGGTTGCTACATAGTCAAGTAGTTTGTTATTTTTCGATTAAAGATGGATTTGTAAGACTGTTTTGTATTAAAATAAAAAAACTGTAGGACCTCTCAATAAATTGTGCATCATGTTTAATTAAACCCTACGAGACTTCTCAACCACATAACCTAAAAGATAATGAAATAATTCAAGGCTAAAACCCTAATATGAGCAGTTTAAATCTGACTTAAATTAAACACAAAAACTCACATCAACCAACCTAAAAGGATAAGACTATATGCCATAAAAATCGTTATTGTTATCTATTCAATTACTCTGATTGTTATTGTTATCTATCCTAAACATAGACTATCAAGCATAAAAATAACAAACATAATTTTACCCGAGTCAATGACTAAATTAAAATAAAAAACAGAAAAATTCTCTAGAGGTAGTCCATGGTCAAACAAAGAAAGGAGGAGGTCTATAAAACGTTTGTTTAGGCCGATTAAAAGTAGATTATAGTGTCAAAAAAATCAATCAGAAATCACAATGCCTTCAATTGAACAATGTCTAAATGTTTAGTAGGTATATAAAACTCTTCAAGTTATCATGTAATGTTTGCTATCTTTACAAGTAAATAAGGATAAAAAAATGTAATTAAAATTACATATTATACCCATTAAAAACAGCCTAAAAGGGTCAAAATTTCCAATTAAAATTCTATCTAATACCAATTAAAATTAGCATAACCAACAATTATAATCAACCATACATTCAAAAATAGGACCCAAGTAGACAACCAGAGAGATAGAGACCTTAATGTGTGATTAGTTATTCTCATGTGTCTTATCATTAAAGGTGCAACATAAACATCTCCAAGACAGCAGCAATAGTCTATGAGAACTACAGACCATCAAGTAGAAAATGATACTTATATTTAGTCTTTCAATGGACTGAACGATAACTGAGAAAAATAGCAATAGCATGTAAAGTCATGGTACAGTCTTAAGGGAACCATTTGACACAAACAGCCACAAAATACAAAAATGGAAGCATTTAACAGTTAGTTGCAATGGTCTCACCTTTCTTCTCCTGCATATGCAATCTGCATGCTCTCTCTACCAACTTCTATTACCATATTGTTCAACTTGAGTCTGCCCGTCATGCGTATCCTCGAAAACAGAGAAAAATAATTAACGTTTGTTTAGTAGGTATATAAAACACTGTCTAAATGTTTAGTAGGTATATAAAACGTTTGTTTAGGCCGATTAAAAGTAGAATAAAGTGTCAAAAAAATCAATCAGAAATCACAATGCCTTCAATTGCACAATGTCTAAATGTTTAGTAGGTATATAAAACTCTTCAATTTATCTATGTCATCCGATTAATAACGCCAAAAGTTAATTGAACACTGTTTAAATGTTTAGATCTAATCTTTATAAACAAATAAATCCGATTAAACCGACATGCAAATAAATAAATCTACTTAAAACGACATATAAATCAATAAATCAAAATAACCGACATGCAAATGAATTTTTAGTCATATACTCAATTATTAACACAATTTACAACTTATTTATGTTAAAATACTCAATTATTAACAACCATATTTAGATCTAATCGTGATAAACAAATAAATCCAATTAAATCGACATGCAATAAAAAAATCTATTTAAAACGACATAAAAAACGTTTACCTCCTTCAAATCGACATTCATGTGAATTTTTGGTGATATACTCAATTATTAACACAATTTACAACTTATTTATGTTAAAATACTCAATTGTTAACACAAATTTATAGATCTACTCTTGATAAGCAAATAAATCCAATTTAAACCGACATGCAAATAAATAAATCTTATTAAAACGACATAAAAAACAATAAATCTAAATAACCGACATGCAAATGAATGTTTACTCATATACTCAATTATTAACACAATTTACAACTTATTTATGTTAAAATACTCAATTATTAACACAAATTTTTACATCTAATCTCGATAAACAGATAATACCAATTAAATTGACATGCAAATAAATAAATCTAACTAAAACGATATAAAAAACGTTTACCTCCATGAAATCGGCATGCATGTGAATTTAATAATAATTTACTTGAGTCTGCCCGTCATGCGTATCCTCGAAAACAGAGAAAAATAATTAACGTTTTTTAGTAGGTATATAAAACGCTGTCTAAATGTTTAGTAGGTATATAAAACGTTTGTTTAGGCCGATTAAAAGTAGAATAAAGTGTCAAAAAAATCAATCAGAAATCACAATGCCTTCAATTGCACAATGTCTAAATGTTTAGTAGGTATATAAAACTCTTCAAGTTATCTATGTCATCCGATTAATAACGCCAAAAGTTAATTGAACACTGTCTAAATGTTTAGATCTAATCTTTATAAAGAAATAAATCCGATTAAACCGACATGCAACTAAATAAATCTACTTAAAACGACATATAAATCAATAAATCAAAATAACCGACATGCAAATGAATTTTTAGTCATATACTCAATTATTAACACAATTTACAACTTATTTATGTTAAAATACTCAATTATTAACAACCATATTTAGATCTAATCGTGATAAACAAATAAATCCAATTAAATCGACATGCAATAAAAAAATCTAATTAAAACGACATAAAAAACGTTTACCTCCTTCAAATCGACATTCATGTGAATTTTTGGTGATATACTCAATTATTAACGCAATTTACAACTTATTTATGTTAAAATACTCAATTATTAACACAAATTTATAGATCTACTCTTGATAAGCAAATAAATCCAATTTAAACCGACATGCAAATAAATAAATCTTATTAAAACGACATAAAAATCAATAAATCTAAATAACCGACATGCAAATGAATTTTTACTCATATACTCAATTATTAACACAATTTACAACTTATTTATGTTAAAATACTCAATTTTTAACACAAATTTTTACATATAATCTCGATAAACAGATAATACCAATTAAATTGACATGCAAATAAATAAATCTAACTAAAACGAGATAAAAAACGTTTACCTCCATGAAATCGGCATGCATGTGAATTTAATAATAATTTACTTGAGTCTGCCCGTCATGCGTATCCTCGAAAACAGAGAAAAATAATTAACGTTTGTTTAGTAGATATATAAAACACTGTCTAAATGTTTAGTAGGTATATAAAACGTTTGTTTAGGCCGATTAAAAGTAGAATAAAGTGTCAAAAAAATCAATCAGAAATCACAATGCCTTCAATTGCACAATGTCTAAATGTTTAGTAGGTATATAAAACTCTTCAAGTTATCTATGTCATCCGATTAATAACGCCAAAAGTTAATTGAACACTGTCTAAATGTTTAGATCTAATCTTTATAAACAAATAAATCCGATTAAACCGACATGCAATGTCAATAAATCTACTTAAAACGACATATAAATCAATAAATCAAAATAACCGACATGCAAATGAATTTTTAGTCATATACTCAATTATTAACACAATTTACAACTTATTTATGTTAAAATACTCAATTATTAACAACCATATTTAGATCTAATCGTGATAAACAAATAAATCCAATTAAATCGACATGCAATAAAAAAATCTAATTAAAACGACATAAAAAACGTTTACCTCCTTCAAATCGACATTCATGTGAATTTTTGGTGATATACTCAATTATTAACACAATTTACAACTTATTTATGTTAAAATACTCAATTATTAACACAAATTTATAGATCTACTCTTGATAAGCAAATAAATCCAATTTAAACCGACATGCAAATAAATAAATCTTATTAAAACGACATAAAAATCAATAAATCTAAATAACCGACATGCAAATGAATTTTTACTCATATACTCAATTATTAACACAATTTACAACTTATTTATGTTAAAATACTCAATTATTAACACAAATTTTTACATCTAATCTTGATAAACAGATAATACCAATTAAATTGACATGCAAATAAATAAATCTAACTAAAACGAGATAAAAAACGTTTACCTCCATGAAATCGGCATGCATGTGAATTTTTACTGATATGTTAAAATACTCAATTATTTATGTTAAAATACTCATTATTTCTCCTTCAAATCGACATGCAAGTGAATTTTTACTAATATCCTCAATTGTTAACACAACTTACAACTTATTTATGTTAATATACTCAATTATTGACACAAATTTTTACTGATATACTATTGATAAACAAATAGTTCAAATTAAACCAAAATGACATTATAACTCGACGAGTCTGTTCATAAGCGAAGAAGTTGATTTTAAGATGTTCTATATTTTGTGATTTTCAGTTTGTGAAGATGATTTGTTTAACAGGTTAAAATTTATGTGAAGGTTTTTCGAACAGATTTAGAGAGATAGAGGAGTTTTTCATTTTATTTTAGAGAGATATAGGGGATTATGTTAGAGAGAGGGACGGTGGAGGTGAAAATGAATTAGGGTTAGGGTTAGAGAGTGGGATGAGGGGGTTTATATATGGGGTTGCATATAGGGTTTTAAAACTTATAAAAATCTGATAATTTGAACGGGCTTCGTCTAAGCATTTTTGGGCCATTTTATTCGACAATTTTAGCCCAGATTATCATTGCTTCCGCCATTGGGCCATTAACTTAATTGTATGTGGGATATTTAGCCCAGTAATAAAAATCTGATAAGCTGCATGGGCTTCGTCTTAACATTATTTGGGCCATTTTATTCGAGAATTTTAGCCCAGTAATATCATTGCTTCGGCCATTGGGCCATTTTATTCGAGAATTTAACAAATGATTTTGTCGGTTTAATTACACATTAATTATTAAATGAATTATTACATTCGATTTTTAAATTATTCCCAGTTTTGTAATATATAAAACTAGAATTTTTTTTAATTTTTTTTTATGTTAATTATCTTAAATTATCTCTTTACTTTTTAGTTAAATTTTAAGTTTTTTAGTATATAAATTTTTATGTTATAAATGACTTAATTTAAATATCTTAAATTACTTACATTTTTTAGTTTTTTAATATATAAAAATTAATTCAATATCAACATCAACCTGAACGTGGATTCGGTTTACTTAAATAACCTAATTATTATCCTCATATTCATATCGTTTTACTCCTCACGGTTTTATGTTGCAGTGATTGATTTTTCGCAACCTTTACAACCACCTCCAGACATTCAACTGCAAGCATCATCTCCACCTACTAATGGTAAAACAACATTGCATTCATCTCAAAATGATATGTCTCTCAAATTAATTTCTTTTGGTTTGATAAAAGAAATGATGTATACACGTGAAAAGAACAGATTGTAAAAGACTTAGTCATGTCACATTCTTATTTATATTTGTCTACACCTTAATTGAGGTCTTATTGCTCTATTTTACGCAAGTATTTCAAACACCTAATGTGATTCGAAGACAAACATCAACTCCACAGAATAAGGGTAAAGCACCTTTGTATCAACATCAATCTGGTATGTGGCTTTGGTTTATTTAATTAGCTTAATTTTTTTCTTCATAAACTACTTTTTTATTTCACGCGATTTTACGTTGCAGTGATTGATTTTTCGCAACCCTTTCAACCAACTCCATATACTCAAGTGGGATCATCACTCCGACCTACAACTGGTAAAACAACGTTATATCCATCTCAGAGTGGTATGTGCCTCAAACAAATTATTTGGTGTGATAAAATATTATGTTGTATACATGCGAAAAAAACAGCTTGCAAAAGACTTCATTATCTGACATTTTTAATTACTTATTGATGCGTGCATTTTATATACACTTTTAGTACCTTTTGGCACGCATTTCTATGTTTTACAAGTGATTTTATATCACTTTATTCCCCGAACACGCTACTTTGTACTTTTTTTGCTATTTTGTAGGAATAAGCGCGAAAGTGATAAAAACCGAGCCAAAGTTGTCCCAAGTACACTCTCTTAGAATATGGAAGTTGGAATAGGCCTTACAAGCCTTGGAAAGCGCCAATCGTCCAAGTCAAAAGCTATTTGAGGTACGCACAATTGAGAAAGGAAGCTAAGCAAGTAAGGGAGAACTTCAATTTGCTAGCGCCTACTTTGGAGAGCCATATCTAGAGTTCTAGAAATGATAATCGAGTAATTCAAATTGGAGATGAAAGCTTATCCTTTTAGCTTTCCAACGCCACCAAAAACGCTTGATTTGCCTGAGTAACGAAGAAATGGCAGCTGTTTTAAGTTCAGTGCGCATTGCAGGAAATCTGTTCGACAAACTTCAGTCGATCGACCAATTCTGGTCGATACATAAGTCGATCGACCACACTTTTAGTCGATCGACCACATTTGGTCGATAAGAAAGTCGATCGACCAGTTTCCAAGTCGATCGACCAGTTTATTTCCCCGAAGCCCAAGATTAACCTAAGCCCATTAGGTTATCAGTTTGGAGTCAGACTAAACTCGTTTTAAAAGCAGCTTTTCAGTGTTTTTTAGGTGATCTATCTTGGATCTTTCACCCTTTCTTTCACTTTTACTCTGTCACTTTACTTTTGCTTAGATAAACTTTTAAGTCAGTAGTTTTCATTTTATTTCTCCTTAAAACTTGTAATATCTAATCTTCCGGAATTTTGTACTCAATTCCTTGTGGATGATTGGTAATCTTCTTTCTTTGCTCTTATTTTCTCTTGTCATTATTTATATCGCGATCATGATTTCCCGTTTAGTTATTTCTTTCATTTCAATTGTTAATCCCTTTATGCATAGCTAATTTCCTTGACTAGGATATAGGGGATCCTATGAAATTGTGACGAATCTTGATTAGGTTTAGACTAGTTCACATTTATAAGTCTCTGTTGTTAATTGTAGCATTTGATAGCGATTAGTCAATTAATGCGCATGATTGATTAGTTGATTTGGTAAAACCCCGACCTAAGATCGAAAGCCTGGTGAGGGTTAGACCTGCTACAAACATTAGAGTGCCCTAGTAAGTTGCGAGAGCCCGCTAGAAGCATTCTAGGGCGAATAGCGATCCGAGAGGACCTTTTCACTACCCCTTAGACCGATAATTATGATTGATCTATGACCTAGACCATGATCGTTACACTTTCATTGGTGAACCGACCATCCTAGTTTTCTCTCCCTCATATTTTTATTCTCTTTTCTTTACGCTTTTCTTTTCTCTCTTTCCTTCACTACTCTTAGTTTAGTTCAAACAACTATCAAAACCCCCAGATTCGGTTACTTCGACAGACTTTAGTTTAGCATTTAGAATTCATATTTTTCTCCCTGTGGATACGATCCCGACTTCCCTGCTACATTAGTTAGGCCAGTTGGTTATTTTTGATAGGGTTGCGACAGCCGTGTCAAATTTTGGCGCCGTTGCCGGGGAGATGGTGATATTTTATTTGCTTTAGTGTAGTTTGTCTTTTGTCTCAAGGAACTTCGGTTCCTTGAGGCCATTCTAATGTCTTCAATCCAGTTTCCACAGGGTGAAGACGAATCATTTGGTGCTTACATAGACAGGTTCGAGGAGTGGTTGGGTACATTGAATTATGGAACCTTGACTGCCCTTCAGATTTGCTTGTCTATCATCCGGGGTATGAATGACCCTACACGATCTTACCTTAGCTCAATAGGTAAGGGAGATTTCAGTGGAAAACCTGTCAATGAGCTTTTGGAATTCTTTGACTGGTTTGCCATTGAGAGTATTAAACCCACTTTCTCACTTCGGTCAGACATGGATGAGGGGATGGGCGAGACCGTAGAAACCATTTTACAGAATGAAAATGACGTTGACGGAACCATAGAGAAGGATACCATAGGCTTAGTTGATAATCCCTTCTTTGAGGATGATCTAGGACCTCTCTATGATACTTTTACAGATATTGAGCCATGTGAGGAAGACTTGAGGGACCCCATAGAGAATCCCTTTCGTGACGAGTCTTGCGATGAGGAGAGTGAGGATGGGCGATTGGAAAGCCTAGAGGTCAAATGGGACTCATATAATAATATGGTAGATGAGTATGTTATGGGTGACCCCGTTAACACATTTGACTTTACCGCCTCTTGCATTTGGGATGACTACCCACCTTCTCCTATTACACACTGGACTCCTCCACCTCATGTAGAATACCCGTCTAAGCAGGTTATTTCTACTCATGTGTTTTCATTGTTAAATGTTTCTGTGGTCTCTAACTCTCTGTTTTCCTGTGATTTGAGCTTTGGTGTTCCACCCTCTGCTAAAGGGTGGAATTATTCGGTTGATTTTTATAGGAGCTGTCAAAGAAAGTTCAGCAAGGTGCTACGGTATTTCACTTTGTTTTTATTTGCTCCTATTAATTGCTGGTGCTACTTATGCTTTTGTGTAGCACATGCGCAGATTTTTGACCGACTTCTAAGGGCTCTGAGCTGTTTTGATTATGTACATTCGTGGGTAACCACTTGGTCAGCTGAAAAGTATCAGCCGCAACTTCGTCGCTTGCTGATGCGACAAATGACTCGATCGAGTCTCTGATTACCTCCCATATCTGGTTCGGTTTGGGGAGGTCCGTGGTGTGCGCATTCTTGTAAGTTTCTGACTCACTCTCTTTAGTTTGCATTTCTTTTCCTTTACTTTGTACAATGAGGACATTGTACGGTTTGGTTTGGGGAGGTTATGCATCCATATTTGGTCTGCATATTGTTTTATTACATTTCTGTTATCACGTTTCATTTACATATGCATTGTTTTATCATTTCCCTTGCATCCTAAAATTATCAAATAAAAAAATCACGTTTATTTTTGCATATAGTCGAGTCGGATTGGATTTATTTGATGATGATATTGCCCTGTAGTCTTTTTGTTGCTATTCCTTGTATTTTTTTTCACCACCATTTAGCAAAATCTTGTAAAGCATATCCCGAATTTTGTCTTGAAATTTTACTTGGATTGTTAGACTTGACTTGCGTTTTGGCAACCCACTTAAATTCTGAGTTTTAGAGCCTATAACTGGTGACATTCATGACCGGTTTATCTAGATTGAGAGTAGTTACTCCCTTCATTTCATAGCATTGCATTTATATGACATTTGATTGCTTTTTGCCTGCACGCATAGTTTTGTGGTTGGTATCACATGTTTGGAGAGTACTTGCATATCCCGTTTCTCATTGTACCCATATAACTCCACATTTAGCCAAAACCTGCCAGTTGACCTATAAACTACACCCAAGTTTAGTCTACCTTGTGTCGAGCTAGCTTAGTATTGTTTTGTGGTATGCTTCCATTGTCTCAGTTTTGGTTTGGATTTCATTTTGGAGTCGGTATTTGAGAAGTTGGAACTTGAACTCGGAATTGTTTGGATTGTCATGAACTTAGCAAAGAAAAGAGAAAAATGAAAAGAAAGAGAAATAAAAAGAAAAATGAATTCCCGTGCCTTATTTGTATCTTTGGGGAATAGAAAAAGAAAAAAAAGAAAAGAAAGAAAAAGAAAAGAAACGAAAAGAGAAAAAGAAAGAAAAATTAATGCTAAGCATGTGTTTTGACCGTTTCAAGTTCCGTGGTTAGTTGTGTGATATGCCGAGCATGACATTGTTTTTGAGTAATTTAGAAGGTTTTACTTTTGGTTGAGTCGTGGTAGCTAGCTCGAGCCGTTACCCCCTCTTAGCCATATTGTTTTTTTTTTTGCCTCTTCTTACCCATTTTACCTCACATAACCATAATTTGCAAGTATTCGACATGTGATAGTCATTGATTGGTTGAAATGCGTGTGTATGGTAGCTAGAATCCTTTGTCATGTTAGTTTGCAATGCATGTTTATGTTGGTCGGAGTCTAGGTGAGTGTCTATCTTTTCTTTCTCTCTTTGCACATATCATACTCACCCTTTGCTTTGTTGAAAGAAGAGTGACCCGTGAGAGTCCGAATATACAAGTCTTGCAAAGTCAAAATGTCCAAGTTGTTTTTCAAGATATGCATAAATTCGTTTGCTTTTGTATTTAGCTTTTTGGTGATTGATCACTTGCAATGAAGTAGTTAGCATTTGACTTATAGCTAGCTCTAAAATGTACTCCTTTCCAATAGGTTCATAGTAGTTGCATTTAGTTTACATAGATCATTTAGTTTGCTTGAGGACAAGCAAAGGTTTGGTTTGGGGAATTTTGATGCGTGCATTTTATATACACTTTTAGTACCTTTTGGCACGCATTTCTATGTTTTACAAGTGATTTTATATCACTTTATTCCCCGAACACGCTACTTTGTACTTTTTTTGCTATTTTGTAGGAATAAGCGCGAAAGTGATAAAAACCGAGCCAAAGTTGTCCCAAGTACACTCTCTTAGAATATGGAAGTTGGAATAGGCCTTACAAGCCTTGGAAAGCGCCAATCGTCCAAGTCAAAAGCTATTTGAGGTACGCACAATTGAGAAAGGAAGCTAAGCAAGTAAGGGAGAACTTCAATTTGCTAGCGCCTACTTTGGAGAGCCATATCTAGAGTTCTAGAAATGATAATCGAGTAATTCAAATTGGAGATGAAAGCTTATCCTTTTAGCTTTCCAACGCCACCAAAAACGCTTGATTTGCCTGAGTAACGAAGAAATGGCAGCTGTTTTAAGTTCAGTGCGCATTGCAGGAAATCTGTTCGACAAACTTCAGTCGATCGACCAATTCTGGTCGATACATAAGTCGATCGACCACACTTTTAGTCGATCGACCACATTTGGTCGATAAGAAAGTCGATCGACCAGTTTCCAAGTCGATCGACCAGTTTATTTCCCCGAAGCCCAAGATTAACCTAAGCCCATTAGGTTATCAGTTTGGAGTCAGACTAAACTCGTTTTAAAAGCAGCTTTTCAGTGTTTTTTAGGTGATCTATCTTGGATCTTTCACCCTTTCTTTCACTTTTACTCTGTCACTTTACTTTTGCTTAGATAAACTTTTAAGTCAGTAGTTTTCATTTTATTTCTCCTTAAAACTTGTAATATCTAATCTTCCGGAATTTTGTACTCAATTCCTTGTGGATGATTGGTAATCTTCTTTCTTTGCTCTTATTTTCTCTTGTCATTATTTATATCGCGATCATGATTTCCCGTTTAGTTATTTCTTTCATTTCAATTGTTAATCCCTTTATGCATAGCTAATTTCCTTGACTAGGATATAGGGGATCCTATGAAATTGTGACGAATCTTGATTAGGTTTAGACTAGTTCACATTTATAAGTCTCTGTTGTTAATTGTAGCATTTGATAGCGATTAGTCAATTAATGCGCATGATTGATTAGTTGATTTGGTAAAACCCCGACCTAAGATCGAAAGCCTGGTGAGGGTTAGACCTGCTACAAACATTAGAGTGCCCTAGTAAGTTGCGAGAGCCCGCTAGAAGCATTCTAGGGCGAATAGCGATCCGAGAGGACCTTTTCACTACCCCTTAGACCGATAATTATGATTGATCTATGACCTAGACCATGATCGTTACACTTTCATTGGTGAACCGACCATCCTAGTTTTCTCTCCCTCATATTTTTATTCTCTTTTCTTTACGCTTTTCTTTTCTCTCTTTCCTTCACTACTCTTAGTTTAGTTCAAACAACTATCAAAACCCCCAGATTCGGTTACTTCGACAGACTTTAGTTTAGCATTTAGAATTCATATTTTTCTCCCTGTGGATACGATCCCGACTTCCCTGCTACATTAGTTAGGCCAGTTGGTTATTTTTGATAGGGTTGCGACAGCCGTGTCACTTATCAACATCAATCTGATACGTTGCTTCTATTTATTTAACCTGCATGATTATTTCCTCCTGTACATACTGTTATAGTCTACACGATTTTCTGAAGCAGTGATTGATTTTTCTCAAGCTTTTCAACCAAATCCACACATTCAACTGCCATCATCATCCCGACCTACCACTGGTAAACCAACATTATTAATATCTGATTTATATTATTCTTGCTTTCAAACCACGCCCAAATATTGATGTTATGTTACACATTAACTAATTAAATATTTATCTCCAACTATTTTTACTCAAGCTTTACAACCACCTCCAAATATACAAATTAAATCACCAGTTCAACCGAACAAGGGTAAATCAGCATTGTATCAACATCATTCTGGTACGTCTGTCAATTCAATGATTTGTTTTAATCTTGCAAAACAAATTTTCACATTAATGTTTTTATGTTAAATTTGTGAGATTCAATATTTATTTTATAGTCAAACGATGTCAAAGTAATTTACTGTACACAATCTCTTGAATCTGTTCCAGATCAGGCGAAAAGCAAACTGATGGCAGCCTCTATAAGCAATTATTGGAATGGTTATTTTCCTCTCCCCTTTTTATCAAAAAATCGACATACAACTGTTTTAACAATTATTTATAATCAAACTATTTATGATGGAAATATATTATAGATTTTCAGTTGGAAAAAGGTGTAAACGAGTACCTCACTGCACAAACATCTAGGAAACAGCGGAAAGATAAATTGTCCCAGAAAACATCTAATGAAAGTGTCCAAGTTGTCACGGGACAGAATAGTGCCTTAACCCAAATGCAGGAGGCATCTAAGTTAGCAAGGCGTAAGAGGAAGCTTATGGTATCTCATAGTAGGATTGAGAAAAAGCAATCCAGCTCAACACCCACCACTTCATTCAGCACGATCACGCTTGGTAATTTGGTCAAAACAATTTTATTTTTTTTTATTTACATTAAATAAAAAACTCAGTACATAATTAATATGGGTACATTTTTTTAGATGACTAAAAACCATCTATCATGTATACTACTAAAAATGTAAATTTTTTTTCCTTTGTTTCCTAGATGTTAATGGGCAACAGGTTATGGAAAGTGAAAGAGAAACAACCGAGACCAATTCACTACAACGGAATATTCAAAGACAAAATATGATCCGAGAAATAGCAAGGGATCTTTCATCAGCATATGAAACATACGAATCAAATAATCGTATAACAATTGTTGATGATAACATTCAAGGTAATATTAGTGATGTTTATCAATTAAAACTGCCATTCCATACTATTTTTATATTATTATAAACTTTACTATTTCTTATCAGACTTTGAAGGTTACGATGATATTGGAGACCCTATTTACAATTGCACAAAGTGTGGTGCTCAGATGTGGTACGGTGAAAGGAATCGCATGGATAGCAAGCCCGTTGTGCCCTCTTTTAGTATGTGTTGCAAAGATGGAATTGTAGAGCTTCCCTTCATCAAAAAACCTCCTAAACTGCTTTGTGATCTTCTGATGCGTAAGCATCCCAAGAGTAAACATTTCATTGAAAACATTCGTCAATACAATAACATGTTCACGTTTACATCTATGGGTGGCAAAATTGATCACTCGGTGAACCGAGGAAGGGGTCCCTACACATTCAGAATTGGTGGGGAAAATACACATCTAATTGGAAGCTTACTACCTAATAATGATGCACCACCAAAATTTTGTCAACTTTATATTTACGACACAGAGGAGGAGTTGAGGCATAGAAAGAATGCGTTAAGGTTTGACCTTATTTTTTCAACGAAGTTTTATAAATTTCAGCTAATTATTTTTCAGTTAAAATTATTAACCTATAACAATTTTTTACGCAGTTCTGTTAGCAGTATTCAATTTGATGATGGTCTAATGACGGATTTGAAACAAATGCTTGATCGTCACAATGTTTTGGTAAAATCGTTTAGAATGGCTAGAGATCGGATACACCAACGACCTGAAGGTGAGGTGAGGTTGCGGCTCATTAGTGCACGTCATACAGATGGCAGAACATATAATTTACCTACCGTCTCAGAGGTGGCTGCCCTAATTGTTGGAGATATGGAGAACACAGTTGATAGTAGGGACATTGTGGTAGAGGAACGATCTGGTAGACTACAACGTATATCAGAGCTACATGCTTCTTATTTAGCCTTGCAGTACCCTATTCTCTTTCCACACGGAGAGGACGGTCATAGACTAGGGATTCCTCATAGTAAGCCTACCCAAACATCCACAAGTAACAATCAAAACGCTCGGGATAAGTTAACCTTGAGGGAGTGGTTTGCTTTTCGAATTCAAGACAGATCACTAGACAAAGAATATCCAACTATTTTGATGGCAGGTTAATTACTTGATCCCTAATTTAATTTTTAATACAAATACAACATTTTCATTTAATGGCAGGAAAACTATTTATTGTAAGAACATTTATTCAATTTCCTAATTTGAGTATATTACTTCTGTAAAAAAAAAACAATGTCCTAAATTTATCTAATTTTCAGGTAAAGCATTTCAACAATTCATTGCTGATGGTTGCACCATGATAGAGTCTGATCGTCTGAAGTATATCCGTTTCAACCAACCAAAGTTGCGTTCTGAAAATTTCAAGAATCTAGCAAATGCTGCCGCATTAGGACAAACCGACCCGTCAACCGCTGGTGTTCGTTTCATTGTCCCTTCGTCTTTCGTTGGTGGTAAGGGTTACATGCGAGAAACATATCAAGATACAATGACCATTTGCAGGTGGTGTGGGTATCCTGATCTGTTTATTACCTTCACATGCAACCCAAAATGGCCTGAAATTACTAGGTTTGTTCAAAAAAGAGGACTACGGCCAGAGGACAGACCTGATATAGTCAGTCGAGTATTTAAGTTGAAACTATATGAACTCATGAGAGACTTCAGAGAACTACATATTTTTGGACGGACAAGGGCAGGTGAACTTATCGCAGCATTATACGTTTGAAACCATCATCTATAATCTATAATCATTTTTCTAATGCGATTAAGTAACTCTATATAATACTGACTTATTTTTTCTTACGTTTTTCTTTTCAGTTGTTTATACCATTGAATTCCAAAAACGTGGCCTGCCTCATGCTCATATTTTGTTATTTTTACAAAGGGATGACAAGTTCCCTGAAGCCGTCGATGTTGACCGTATTATAAGTGCAGAAATCCCAGACCCCCTTGAAAACCCGACACTTTTTGCGGCAGTGAAAGATTGTATGATTCATGGTCCATGTGGAGAACTTAACCCAGATTCACCGTGCATGATTGATGGTATTTGCTCCAGAAAATTTCCAAAGAAATTTAACGAGAGAACTGCTGTAGATGGTGACGGTTATCCAGTTTATATGAGAAGGGACAATGGAAGAACAATTGATAAAAATGGTAAACGAATTCACAACGGATATGTTGTTCCATACAATGCAGATCTGTTGTTGAAATATCGTGCTCACATAAATGTCGAATGGTGCAATCAAGCTAGATCGATCAAGTACTTATTCAAGTACATTAATAAAGGATATGACCGTGTCACTGTTAGTGCAACTCGCACCAACCATGGTACTAAATTATATCAAATTTACTTCTGCTTCATTTTGTTTCACTTAATATTTTTATAAATTATATCACATATTTTCTTATTTTTATCTTTATCTTTTTTTTTTTAGGTAGTCAAGACCCAAATCAGGTTGATCAAATCCAGCAATACTACGACTGCCGTTACATTTCACCGTGTGAAGCTGTTTGGAGAATCTTCGCATTTCCTATTCACTATAGGACCCCCCCTGTTTTAAGGTTAGATTATCACCTACCTAATGAGCAAAATGTTATTTTCCATGATGAAGATCCAATCGACGAAGTGGTTGAGAGGTCTTCCGGTGGTAGAACAAAGTTCACCGCTTGGTTGGAGTATAATAATTTAAACCTGATGGTAGAGATCTAACCTATTGGGAGTTTCCTCAAAAATATGTGTGGAAACAAAGAGAAAGGGTATGGACTCCAAGGCACAAAGGATTTACTCTTGGCCGAATGTATCACATGTCTCCAAATGGTGGTGAGAGGTACTATTTGAGAACCCTACTCAACTTTGTTAAAGGCCCTAAATCATATGAGGACATTCGTACTGTAGATGGTGTCACTAACCCCACTTTCAAAGAGGCCTGCTACGCTCTAGGCTTACTTGGTGATGATAAAGAGTATATTGATGCCATTAAAGAAGCAAGTTTCTGGGGGACTGGGTTCTATCTTAGGAACCTTTTCGCAACTCTTTTGCTCACAAATAGCTTGGTGAAGCCTGAGTTGGTGTGGGAAGAGACGTGGAAGTTACTGTCAGATGATATCTTATACAGAAGACGAAATGAACTCCGTAACCCAGGTAATTTATCAATCTTTTTTTTTTTTATAAACACTTTTATTAAACTCATCTTAACGACATTCTCATTCATATATTGATATTTGTCCACTTTTCGTGTACACAGATCTCCAACTCACAGAAGAGCAACTGCAACAGTACGCACTCTCCGAGATTGAATCATGGTTGCAAAGAAATGGCAGTTCATTGCGTAAGTTCGACAACATGCCATATCCAGACGTTGACATCCTTGCTACGTGCTCGAATAGGCTCTTGGCAGATGAGTTATCTTATGATAGGGATGATTTGAATAGGCAACATGAAGTATTCACTTCTTCAATGACCGACGAACAGAAATCAATTTACAGAAAAATCATGAGCTCGGTGAATTGTGGTCAAGGAGGTGTTTACTTCGTTTATGGGTATGGTGGAACCGGTAAGACCTTCCTATGGAAAACCTTATGTGATGGACTAAGGTCCAAAGGTGAGATCGTTATAGCGGTTGCTTCAAGTGGCATTGCAGCTATCCTTCTTCCAGGAGGGCGGACAGCCCATGCACGACTAAGTATACCTATCAATGTCGATGAAAATTCCAAATGTCATGGAATACGACCAGGAACCGATTTGGCTGGACTGCTATCGAGAGCAAAACTGATAATATGGGACGAGGCACCTATGGTCAATCGTTATTGTTTTGAAGCTCTTGATAGAAGCATGAGAGATATTATGAGAACTTCACCGGACGGAGACCCAGAAAAACCATTCGGTGGGAAGGTTGTGGTGTTTGGCGGTGATTTCCGACAAGTCTTGCCTGTTATACCTAAAGGAAGCAGGCAAGATATTGGAGGTGCTGCTATTTGTTCCTGACCTTTATGGAGATATTGCAAGGTTAGAGCCTATTTTTAAAAAATCTCCCGAGAATTATCTAAATTTCACATGTAATACTTACTTTTAAATAGTTGTACATTTCTGACCGTTTCACATATACTTTAAATTTCAGGTTTTGAAGCTCACGAAAAATATGAGACTTCAGGTAGGAAGTGCACAGTCAAATGTTGATGAAATACGAGAATTTTCAAAGTGGATTCTCGAAGTTGGGGATGGCTTAGCAGGTGGGTCAAATGATGGAGTAGCAACCATCGAGTTACCAGAAGATATACTTATTCATCCTGGTGTAGATCCAATATCTACTATTGTAGATAGCACTTATCCATCCTTGAAAGATCACTTAGGTGACCCCCTGTATTTCACTGAAAGAGCTGTACTAGCACCTACCCACGATGTGGTCGAGGAGGTAAACGACTATGTCTTGGATCAAATTCAAAAGGAAGAAAAAATTTACTTAAGCTCTGATGAAATAAGCAAGGAAGAGACTAATTGCGGGGTCAGAGAACTTTACTCTACAGAGTTTCTTAACTCTATCAGATGTTCCGGTTTACCTAACCACAACCTAAGACTGAAAGTTGGAGCTATAGTGATGCTTTTAAGAAACATTGACCAAACAAATGGTTTGTGCAATGGCACCCGAATGGAGGTAAGGCAACTAGGAAATCGCGTTATTAGTGCAACAGTTATTTCTGGCAGTCATATCGGAAGCAATGTCTATATTCCCCGCATCACCTTGACTCCTTCCGATCAAACCAGGTTCCCAATTAAGTTTGAAAGAAGACAGTTTCCTTTAGCGGTTTGTTTCGCTATGACTATCAACAAAAGCCAAGGTCAGTCTCTATCCCGTGTTGGACTTTATCTTCCAAGACCGGTCTTTACCCATGGCCAACTGTACGTTGCCATATCTAGGGTCACCAGTAAGAAAGGTCTAAAAGTGCTACTTCTTGATGAAGAAGGACATATGACTAATACAACAACAAATGTTGTTTACAAGGAGGTTTTCGAGAAACTGTAATTGTCGTGTTAGGTTATCGAATATTAATACATCCATTTAATTTATATTTGTTATTTAATATTTTTGTAGTCGTCTATTGTTTTTTCTTATATACCTTATTTATTAATTTTATCATAAGTAATCCAAATATTATCATCATTACTAATAGCTATTCGAAGATTAGTGCACCAGAAAATTCATCTTTTCACCTAATATATCTGAAATTCAAACATCCCGTTAAAAAATAATTCGTCCGAATAAACAGAATTGCTATATATTCAAATAAATATACCGACGGCGTCTTTAAAAATAAGTGTACACAACCCCGTGATTTTTCACGGGTGTTACACTAGTAATATTATAAAGAAATTCATTATAGATATTGAGCTAATCCACCAAATGGGTAGATCTAAAATTTCGTTATCATGTTTTAACACCGAATTCGTGCATTTTTTCCATGATTTAAAACATGTGTAAACACTACTACAAAAAAGCCAAAGAAACCTCTTGAAAAAGGCCTTAGACACCTGTTTATAACAGGTATCTAGGTCATAGGTGTCTTTGGTTAAAAAACACATGCAATGGGATTCGAACCGACGACCACAAGGAGGATATTTAACGGCTATATCATTGAGCCACAAGATATTTACTATAGATTTATTGGGATAACATTTAATTATCTACTATTTATCAATATTTGAGGTCGAAAAAAACCGTCTTTTAAACCAATTTTTTTTTAAGTTTGGGGTAGCAGCTGCTACCCCTTGCTCTAAGGTGGGTTCGCCCCTGTCTATGACACCACTCTCATTTACACCCGGTGTCTTTGATATATTTAAGTAGATATTGATAATTATTGTTTAAAGAATGTGTTAGGCGGTGGATTATGGTAAGTTAAGAGATAGAGGTATGCCTGTATTACTCGGTGAATGTAGTAAAATTAATTAAACAATATATTGTTTAAGATTAATTTATTATTATTAGTTATTAAATAAATTGTAAATTAATATATAGGAAACAATATATTGTTTAATTAATCATTATATTGATTGAAGACAAAATAAACGTAAAGATAATAAAAGTCCTTAGGGAAATCAAAGGAGGAAGACGACACGGGTAATCTCATCGTTAATGTGAAAAAGTACAATATTACGTTATACCTGAATGACTCTCATAAACCATGATGTAAGAGGTCGGAGATACTCAATTTTACAGTTGCATTAACAAAACATAGAGATTGTTTCTGAATGATAATCCGGAAATAAAAACAGAGATGATTCAAATCATTCACTACTACAAATCTAGGATAAGAGGACGCATCTTAGAGGACGGTTGGGGAGGAGACCGTCCTCTATCAAGCAAATAAGACTGGCGCCATTAGTGGTATTATAAATAGGACGGTTAACAAAAAAAAGCGTCATCTTTATAAACGTAATGAGGACGGTTGGTCAATTAAACCGTCCTCTTATTTAAAAAGAAGACGGTTGTGTATATGAACCGTCCTCTTATTTACAACGAAGACGGTTGTATCAATAACCGTCCTCTTAGTTTTTAATTAAGAAAACTTCTAATTCCTAATTTACAAAGCCCAGCGCGCCTACTTCTTCTTCTTCTTCTTCGTTCCAAATTACAAAACCCACAGTCCATCAACCCTATTTCACCACCGCGCGCCTCCAATTCACTGTTGCCCACGTTCTTCTTCATCATTATTAATCAAGGTATGTTCATTAATCCTATTGCTATTATATATTAGTTTCGGAAATTCATATTTTGAACTCGATTAATTTTGGTAACCGGCGAATGAAATCAGTGTAATTGATCGAACAATAGTTAGTTATTTTGTGGTTCAATTACGAGTTAATCCCTTCTTGTCAATTCAATTGCAGTATGATGTTTGCGCTCTCACAACCCAACCGTTCTCTTCCTAAATCCTTAATTTAGACTTTAGGGTATGGATCTTTTTGAGTTACTGATTAATGTTATTTTGTATAGGCTCATGTTGAACAAATTAAGAAGACCCATCTGCGGGATTTGATGAGTGACGTTGAATGATGCAAGTCTGTGATGGTGTATGCTTTTCTATTTCCTTTTCTCTTATGTTTTAAGTTTTAAGTTTCCATTTATTTTATTTTTTGTTTGAGTTGCTGTGACTAATAGGGTGGTTTTTTGTGAAGTGAATTCAATGGATTGTTGTTTTTGTTTGAATAACGGAAGTGAGAGTGTACCTACAACATAGTTCACGTATATGTCACGGAAACATAAATAAGAGAAGCAAAATTGATATTAGAAGAAAGAATGAGATATAAACATTACATTATCGTCAAAACTTCTATGGATAAGCTCTTGTTACTTTAGGCATGCTCTTCTAAATCAGTGGCTTCATAATCGAGTTTATCAGATGTAGAAGGTAAGAATCTAGCAGCCTTATCACCATCAAAGGTACCACTTTCTTCTAGATTTACTCATCTTTCTCATTGGTCTTATAGCATTATTCCTGCTATTATGTGCATGATCCGTTGTGTTGATTGTTACTATCATGATTGTCCTGGCTCTAGAATGAAATCTCGCATTCCCTCCAAAGAGCAACCCCAGATGCAATTTATTTCACATTTAACAAATAAACTATTTGTAGGGGCATATGAGGTAGATAGATAGCTCTTGGTAAATAAGAATTGGGAAAAGGGAGTCTAATCATACCATTTATGCGTAGCTTTTGAGTGCAAAGTTAATTAAATGAAACAGTCAGATAAGTCTTGCTCAAGCTTATGCTCCGTCGGCATGACTTTGCGTTTTTTTATCAAAATTAAAAAATCGTTCTACATGGTTTTCTGTTATAGTAGCCTATGCATTGATGTGTTATTATTGCAGCTATTTCTTTAGACCAAGTAATGATTTAATTTGAGTAGGAAAAGGATTTTCAATGATAAAACCTTGACATACTTCACCGGATCTTAGATTACTAAATGTAACCAGATATAATTATATTAGGAAGATGTGCAATGGATTGTCACGAGTTGCATTAGTGGAAAAGCTGGTGAGTTCTTGTGTGATACACGCAGAATGAACATTCTATGGTGCCGCAACTCAGCTTCTACGTGCTTCTTAATTGTATCCTGGAACTTTCGTACTGAAATATCAATTTTTTAAGTTACTGTACTAGAGGTAGAAGTGAAAAGGGAAGGAGGTCGGCAATATATTTCTTTCAAAAGACCCGGACTCAAGGAAGCTACCTGGGATGCCTAACTTGTAGCTATTAAAACTGAAAATCAATTTCTGCGTTTCTACTAGCCGTCTTATTTCCTAAAATTAGGTTCCTTCTCAATAGAAGCCATTGCAGATTCACAGGAAAAACCATCATAGATCTTTCGATTTATGTGATCAAGTAATAAATCCGAGGCTTTCGTGGCTCTATAGCTGACTTGAAAAATGGTCTTGGTATCCATGATGATTTGCAAGATTTAGTACCCATGGTAAATTAGAGGGAGTGGCGCCTTGATATGGAATGAAAAAGCTCGTTAGGGGCTTAGTGATGACCTGATGCTTGACGAGAAAGTTTGGTGATCAAAGAAATGATTATTATTCTTATCAATTATGTTTCCTGTTATTCTTTTGAATTGTTTGGTTGAATTATTTGTTTCACCTAACAAGAGAGCTAGAGAAGGTTAACATTTCACTGGCTGATAGACTGATTATCAGGGCTCATTCGTCTATCTTTGCTCGTTAGTGAGGAATTAGTGTTATGTTGCTTGTTCTTTTTTTATTGGCAGATGTTGGAGGAAATATTTATTCATGTAACAGGGGCGAGTACAGATTTACTAGCTATGGTTCAGATACTTGTTGATTTCACTTCTGCTGATGGTTGGTTATTATTTGGTGATATGTATAGCTCAACATCGTCTAATTTTGGTTTGAGGTACCTCCAATGTTGTTTGAAGCTTAAGAACATGTTTTCTCTTAATTCAAGCTTTGCAGTTCATGCCTTGATATGTTTTTTATGCATATCAGGTGAGAATCAGGATGGTAGGTATGATGGAATTGAGATCAACCTGCGAAAAAGGTCTCTTATTGTTGACAATCACTATCCCGAAGATGGAGGTTTGGTGGATTTCCTCTTCTTGTGTTTGAACTTTGAAGCATTGTTCATTTACGGTTCTTCGTGATCTTTAAGTGACTACTATCTGGTCTTGAATAGAAAAAGTGACTATTATCTGTTGATTTAACTGTAGCATATTTTGTGGCCATTTCTATTGAAGATGATTGTTCCTCGAGACTATACTGGTGGAATGGCCACGATATTTTTTTCTCATCACTCTCTTGTAACTTCCCCAATTACAATTGTTGATCTTCATTAGCAATTTGGCATGTTTGCTACTTTAAGTTGTAGTTATCTGGTTCAACAAATGTTAAAAAACCAAAACAATTAAAGTACATAGTATAATCTAAATATTTGCCTCGCACCAAGTTTATTTGTATGTGGCGGTGATTTATTAGAGTTGCCTGATTTTTCTTTAAGATTTCAGCATACAAGATCTGCAACTCGTGGTTGATGCTGTAAATAAATGTTGAAGATTCTTTCATTGTTTTTCTCTCTTTAAAGTGTTTATAATCAGTAATTGGATCATATAGATTAAGGAGATTTTCTGAACTTGTTTTTCATGTGAGTGCCTAAGATTTTGGGGTTAGTTGTAAGGAATCTATGGTTTGTGAAGTTCGGAAGCTCTGCACGGTATATCAAACCACATGATAACTATAAGAATTGACATCTAAGTTTTTTTTTCACGACAATAAATTTTATTCTTGTTCTTTAATATATATTTTGTGTGACTTTAGAGAAACAAGTGTAGGTTGGACCTTCTGTTGGAAAGTCTTAAAAGATCGCTGAGCAAATAGGATATTAATACATGCTCGTTGACTGACACCCATTCAATAGTCTATTCAAGTAGGGACAAAAAATGAATGAGAAGATTTGCAGGGGTGTGGCTCAGAATGTGCAGATGAGGGTGAGTATGTAGCAGGCATTATATTGTATTAATTCAGTCCGATAGCTGATGATTGCAGGCCCCTTGCAACATTTTTGTACTAGTTTTCGTGTTATGTTGTGTTGTGCTCGCTGACTGTTAGTTGTTTTTTACTTAATTACTTGCTTCCGTGTTTACAGATGGGGAGAAACTCTCATGAATTCCTTCATGTTCAATGTTGGTCTGATTCTTCTTTGCTCAATAAGTTTTGTATCATATACCTTCATTTGTTTGATATAATTTTTTGTATCCAACTCTGTCTCCTGAATTGAAACATGGTACTACTGAAAACATAGATTACAGAACTTGAGACAAGGCTGTTTCTCTGAGGACTTGTCTCTATGTTTTTGCCAAAGTAATCTTTTGGCTCGACTGGTTTTATTTATTGGTCGAGTCTTTAAATGAGTAATCCAGCTCCGTTTTCTGCAATTCGTATCAGGCATGTAGCGTTTAATTGATGTGAAGGATCATAATATCTTTTCTTCAAATAATGTGTTAAATTTATTTTCGTCGTTGAAATGCTCTCTGATATGAAGCTTGCTCTCTACTTGCATTATATATATAGAAGATTCAAACCACCTCGAGTTAGATTCTTGTTAAATACCTTCCATCCCGGTTTTTTCATTCTGTTTGAAGCGGGCCAAATAAAGAACGAAATTCAGAGATCAAGGAAGGTTTTTAATTTATTTTTTTGGTTTAAGGGCTGCTCACTCAACTAAAGTAACAAAGACTCTCCAGGCTTACTCCTCTTACATAACCTTAAAAAAACTTTTTTTTCAGTAGTTGTAGCTGTGGTTAGGGCTTTACTTTTTCACAATATGCAACTAACCTTAAAATATATCATCTGCTTCTGATCCTATTCAGCCTCAAAATCTGAACCAGACCTTCTGCCACATTATTGACTACCTTAAACTAAACTTATTCAATCACAAAAACAGAAAAACCAGGAAAGCCAATATTATACCAAGTGTACGTGCTTTATTGTTTTTTGGCCGCAATATTTACTTAGTTTGATATAAATTACACGCCTTGTGTAAGTGATTGTAATTGTGTCTTTTTTTTCTATGTATAGTTCATGTTTAAAGCACCAAAGACATAATCAGTTGATCAAATTGACGAGGTGCGAGACATTTGGGCAACATATGTATTGCAGTTTACGACGCAAGTATTTGAAGGCAGCGTTTAAAGTATACCAACGGATTCTATCTAGATAGCTGCAAATTTTGTAAGTTGTGTTGAACTTATATTATAGTTCGTATTTTATAGAAACAAACTTATTGCTTTTTCCGAAATGTAGGAGATGATATATTTAAGTTAATGAAACACCATTGTTGTCAAAAATTCGTTCTTTTGTTTGTTATATGATAACGGTTGAGCTAATTGGTAGCGGGTATGTGCTTGTGGTTTGTATAGTCGTTTGGTACTGTGTTGTTGTTGTCTCATTGCTGCCATGTGGGGGTATGTGACTACTGCTGCGTTAATTGGCTATACAGGACGGTTTTAAATGGCTTGCGGTAATTGTGCGAGCATTTGAAATGGCTACGATAATTGTTTTAAATTGGCGCCCAAAATATTGGATATACAGGACGGTTTTGTTTATAAGCGTCCTAAAATTCACATTTTAACATTATGTGAGCATGTTCAAAACAAGACGGTTCAAAACTCCAGCCGTCCTCCTTAGAAATATCAAAGAAGACGGTTCTAAATGCAACCGTCCTCTTTCATATATATCAAAGACGACGGTTCTATATGCAACCATCCTCTTTGATATATACAAAGAGGACGGTTTGACTTTTTTTTCAACCGTCCTCTTAGGCAACGAGGACAGGGGAATTTAGGACGGTTGCTTTCAGGTTTTAGGACGGTTTTCAACTGTCCTCGTTTCCCCTTTTTGTAGTAGTGATTATTCCTTCATCGTAAGAAAAATCTTGTTTAAAATAGTCATTTTTCTATATTCCGTACAAAATCAAAGAATTAATGAGCCTGACTCCATCAAGTACAACAATATCAAACATATTAGTGCAATTCTAAATATAAATACCAACGGAATGTTGTAAAGGTTGTATGATACAGGCCCACACCGAGTACTAAAATCAAAGAATTAAAGAGCTCATTTTAATCACGCCATATCTAACCTCCTTGCATTTGTGCCTTCAAATTGAAATTGAAATTGAACTTTGACACCCTTCGTTGTTTCCCTGGAATGCAAACACCAAATGTTGTTAATATAGTGTAACATTCATACTTTCTAATTGTGAGATAATTTGCATTTTCAGCAGTGCTTATGAAGTAGCATATTCTGGAAAATTCTAGGTTTTATTAGATTTCAAATAATCTGTTAAGTCACATTTAATGTGTCCTAGGAAATCTAAGTTGCACCAAGGCGAGATTTGGTTAGTGTCTCATCCATGGAGCATCTTAGGCGCGCGCCTTTACAAACTAAGACGGAGTATACAAAATTCGAGCCCTCCAATATGTATTAGCTAATTTGGAAAGGTGAAACAAATTAAAATATACGGATTAATAAAATTTAGTACATATTATTCCGTCTAATTCATTTGAATTGACCTATTTGTTCAAAATCCACATCAGGAATTTTGAAAAATGGAATGATTTAGAGTCGGAGGGTGTAGGCCTTAAAATAGTAGTCTCACAATGATTAAATCAAATTAAAAATGATCATTTCCTAATATGGTAGTCGTATAATTGATAGTAACATAACCATAATTTTACAACCAATACTTATAGCTATATTGCGCAGACAATCGCACACTGGACACTCAGACATAGGTATGACCCTTGGATACTGAATTTTATACCAAAAACATGATATTTTTTCATATAATAGTCAAATCCGACACCTGGACACGTATTCGTGTAGGATACACAAATCACTTACTTCGTATTCATCTATAAGAACGGTCTAACCCTAGTTACCTACCTAAAATTTTCATTATCGTCCTCTTCAAGACTTCAATAGCCAACTTTATTTATTCTGTTAAGGCTTTATTCTGTTAAAACTGTTAGCGGCTACTACTAAGCAAACTAAAAATTGTGAAAACTCTCAACTTCTTCCTCTAAAGCTTAGTAGTTTGGAGCTAACTTATTAGAAGATGTTGGTAGAGTTGTAGGATCTATTAGATGAACTATTTATGCAAGGTGAAACTAACTGTAATAATGACCTTATAAGAGGGTCAAATGTTGGTATAACTGAATATGAACAATTGAACACTACAAATTCAACAACTAAAAAACTAAATGTCAAAGAAGATAAAAAAAATGTTAAGACATCAAAAAGAGATGGTATTGCACTAATCGAACTTGTGCATAGAATCTTTTAGCCCCTCTGCAATCATTAATCTCGGATCACTCCGACTATAATTTTTGGATTAAAAATCAAACAACGACCCCTAATTTTCGATATTCAGTCATTTCATAATCAACTAAGTTAAACATCTTTAAATTTCACCTTAAATCATAAGCAAACACAACCGAAATAAGAAACAATACCAAATAATGCTGTCATCTTGATTTTCTTTGGAGATAGACCTGCCACCATTAATCAAGTTTATTTCTTAATTAGTTAATTTGGAGAATTGCATAGTCTAATAATTGATTGAGTCTTTTTGATATCTTTGCTCAGTGGTGAAGACGGAGCTATCCTGGACAATAGGTCCTAGGTTCGATTCCCCTTCCCCTCTATTGTAATGCGACCAAGTGCGTGCTTCGTTGAGCCAACAAAAAATAATTGAGCCTTTTTCACGCTAAACACCCAAATCATTTTCGCAAATTAAGTCGTTTACCATTAATCGAATCTGCCATCGTCAAACTAAGTAAGTTAAGTTAATCCCCCAAATTAGATCACATCTACAAAAACAACGTATAACCTAAAACGACTCCGACGAAGAAAAATGACAGAAAAAAAAGGAATTACCGAGTAATTAAAAGACTATAGTAGAAATAATATGAAAATTATCACAAATTATTCGATATTTCGTAGAGATGGTTAAATATAACAAAAATTAATTATTTTCAAAAATCCTCTTTTAATAAATGATGTTCAAAAGTAATTAAATTGTTTGTAAATAATACAAAATTGTGACGGGCCACATATAATTTGTGTTTAAAATATTTATAATGTTATGTCAATAGCCAACAACATTACAAATATAGAAAAATGTCTTTAGAAACCACATTTGTTAATATATTACATTTATTAATTTGTATTTCTCCAATATAAAATTTTCAAACCCTTATTACGGGTAACCTAAAAAATACGGAGTAATAATATAAAGTCGGTCATGTTTCAATAGTAACATAAAGTCGACAACACCTAATAATGTTGACTCTTATATGACAATTGAGAGTTGAGACGGAGTCATCTTTGTTCTGGGAGGAAATATTTCGTCTCAATTTACCTCTTGCGACGGATATTTAAGGCCAACGTTACTTTTGCAACAAAACCAAATGACGTTTTCGACGGACATTTCTATCATATTGACCTTTGTTTTGTGTACTATAGTGTTGAAGCAATTTATAATATCTCACACATGCTAAAAAACATTACAAATATTGAATATTTTCTTCCACTACATTAATAGTTATATTACATTCATCAAATTGTTTTCTTTCACCTTAAATTTCCGGACCCTTCGTACCCGTGACCCAAAAAATAGTTTCATAAAATCGACCATGTCTAAAAACATGCCGTGACTAATAATTGTTAAATAAAACTATTATATGATAATTACTAAAAAATATGGTTGGATATTAAATATTTTGCAAAAATCTGGTATTTATGAGGAAATTAAAAGTATAAGTTGATAAAAAATACATAGTGCTATTTTTACAGTTTAGGAAAAATTCAAGAAATTAAGATGGCGAAAAGATCGAGACAAATGAAAAATAGTGTGGACGGAATAACTTTTACAAATTAGAGATATCGAAGATGTCGTAGTCTAGTGGTTAAGACGGGAGTATTGTTGACAATAGGTCATAGGATCGAATCCCCCGATGAGTGGGTAGTTTTTGTTTTACGTATTTATTGTGTACATAATCTGTATTTTATACGGTCGATCGATATGAGCGCGACACGTCACCTAATAGCGATTATCGGCTGTTGCTTTAATATATTAAATGATGATGATACTCAACAACTCCTTTTTTCAGTACTATTCCGTCATGCGTCTCGTCAAATTCACTATCATTTCACTATTCACTTATTTTATTCATATTTTCGTGATTTATTCATTTCAATTCTAGAAGCTCAATTTCGATATTAAAAAAGATGTTTTGATGTTCATCTTGGTGTTGTTTGGTTCTATGTCACAATTTTTGTAGCGTAGGATCACGTTTTCATAACATAATATAAGTAATACCATACGTGCATATTAAATGTTAATACATTTTCAAATTCTTTTACTTAATTCCGCCTAAGTAATACTGGGCTTGGGGTGAACAAAAATGGCCCGGACCGGTAAATCGGACAGGACTGTCCGGTCCAGTCCAAATTAGATATATATCAGTCCGATCTCCGGGCGCTAAAAAATATTTTGATCAGTCTCTGGTCCGGTCAGGTCCATATTAAATATAATATTCAATTTACCTTGCAAAGTAATAACGGTACGGTTCAAACCCGAAAAACCGGACCTAAAGGGTTCTGGTCCGAGTCGATCCCCTCCCAACCGATCCAGTCCACGGTCTTAATTAGGGTTAGGGACTATCCGGTCCGGTCCGGTCCGGTTTTAAAATGGTGAACACCCCTATACTTGGTAATATTTAGTTCCTAATTAATTAGTATTTACTATTAAACAATATTTATCTCCTAATTAATTTTATAACATCAATGATTGTTTAAATTTTACATATATAAGACTAATAAATATCTCCTTGGAATTATATATGCAAATTTTCTACCCTTTTCAAAATGAAGGTAAAACACATCAGTTTAATTAAATGTCAAATTATCTAATATTTGCGTCAAAAATACTGTGCATTTGCACGGGAGCTATACTAGTATAATATTACTCCAATAATATAATTCATGAGAACAGGGGATTAAAACCCTCGTCACCAAAAAAATGTTCCGAAATATAATATACTCCCTCCTACCCGGGATAAGTGTCCCGTTTGGTAGTGAGTCAAGGATTTATGGTTTGTGTATTTTGGGATGGGTAAGGGTATTTAGATTGAAGAGAGAAGATATTCTATTGGGTTAGGGGTTGGTAAGTGGGTAATAAATGTAAATAGGGAAGGGTAAAAACGTAATAAAACCGTCCAAATAGTACCAAACGGGACACTTTGACGAATAAAGAAAAATGGCAAATGGGACACTTATCTTGGGTAGGAGGGAGTATAATTTAAAATTTAAAATTAGTGAATTGGGAAATAATCAAAGTTTACATAAAAAAATTGAAGGAAATCAAGTTAAGAAAACTTATTCATTCCCTAAATATCTTATTTAAAATATCTAAAAAATTCATTTAATACAATAAGATTTTCGAGGATATTAATTTAGTAGATTTCAGAATATTAAAAATTGTAATTCATAATTAAATGTGTTGATATCCTTGTTTAATTGGTTAAAACTCTACTTGCAAACATTAGTTTGTGTATAATTGATCTTAGGTTCAAACCCTACTAACAACATTTTTAAATTTTTTAAATTAGTAAGTCATCTTTGATTAAAAATTAGAATAATCGAAAAATTTTGTAATTCATGAAAACTAGTTTTACTCCCGTGCAATTTGCACGGGTTCATTATTAAAATTATTGTCAACTAATTTAATTAAACATGTATTTTATTTCTATAAAAATAGTTCTATTCTCGTTCAAATTGCACGGATTTATATTTTAAAACATTGATATATCTAAATGTTAAATAAATTCACATATTAAATTTTATACGAAGTAGTATGTAATAGTGTTATTTATTTCTTGGTTATAAGTTATATGTGTTGCATTATGAGAATGTTATAAGATGGAATAAAATAACTACTTTTAATATGAATATGTGATACGAATTATTATTACTTGTACTTCACTTATTTGTTATATGTAAAGCTGGACAATAATGTAAGAAGTACACCATCTAACCCAACTTATTTATTTTAGTGTTTTAACTAAGGTTTTATTTGAGTTTTTTATATATATTTTTCGTCATATGAAAGTCCGTTATTTTTTGAGATATATACGGTAACATATCGAGTATTCATTATTACTCCAGTGTACCACATTACCATCTTGAAAATTTGGTCCAATTTTTACTTTTTACATAAAATTAATTTAAAAACTGTTTTTATTTAAAATATTTTAATAACTAAATTAAATAAGAACAGTTAATTACGTGTTTTTCTTGGTTTTTGAATTCTCACCATAAAAATTGATTTATACAAAATTTTATTTTTATATAGGACATTTTAGATCCATTTTATACTTTTAGTTCATATGAGTTTGTAGTTATATTTTATTTTTAAAGTAATTAAACATTGATTTTTAAAGAATTTAGACGATCATGTTTTTGTTTTTTCCTTTGAATTTGTGTTTTTAACAATATTGTTATTATATTTATTTATAGAACAATTACTTTTTTAAAAAAATTATAGAGGTGAAAGTTTAAGAAAAAAAATTAAAGACGGTTAAATGTCGAGCAAGTAATTGTAAAAAAAAAATTGAATAATATTGTGGGGTTTTAAAGACTGGCCCACCAGGGAAAAATGCAAAAATAAAATAAAAATTGTTGATTAATGGCGTGGCTTAATGTGGATGCATTAAATATTTATGTATTAATATAGATAAGATGCCTCTCAAATTTGTTTGAGTTGTAATTGTTGGCCCATAATGTTTTTTCGGAGGGTTGAGGTTGTTGGTTGACCCATATTGAAATTCGAAAAGCTGGCCCTTCATTTGACGTCGGAATACTGGCCATTTTTTGAATTGTCAATCGATTGAAATGACGAATAATGTTGCCGTTCTAACGAATTTGTTGTAGTGGAATGTTCCGGTAGCCTATCATTGTCACCTTCCCGATGGAATGGCGGCTGATAGTTAGTTGCTGAAATGTTTTGCTCCAAATCAATTCTCAGTGATGATTGGCTATCGTATCAGATCTGAGAGAATTTTTACAATTTAAATATTTTCGGAAAATAAAGATCAATTTATATTTCGTAATCATTGTCTTTACTGAAACAATTTATAATTAAATACTTTTGTTTCTAATAAAATTATTTAATTATATTTAAAAACAATTTGCTTGTATATATATTTTACGCATATAATATATACAACATGTTTTTATGCGTTTATTGATTTTTATGAAGTATATAATTAGTTACATAAAGGAGTTTATAATATTTTTTATATTTGATTTTAAGTATATAACCATTCATCAAAAATCAAATAAGTTTTTAAAATATATATACAAAATTACGCCATTCATGATTTAAATAAAAATGTTCGTAATGTTTCATAATCTACGATTTTGGGCATTTATTTAGAAAACGTAGTATATTAAGCTGTTATTATGCAGGAAAATCATCAAATATTATGCGGGATCCACCTGAGTGAATTAAAAAAAAATTACGCCATTAACTCATAATTAGATTATAATTTGCGTGGAGGAGTTTATAATTTTTATTACGCCATTAACTCATAATCAGATTATAATTTGCGTGGAGGAGTTTATAATTTCTTTTTCCTGATTGTATATTAATATTATATTATTTTAATCTTGTTTAAAATTTTGCATGTTCGGTTTTTTATTGTTGTAAATTGTTATTAATTATAATATTCTAATTATCTAAATAAATTGTGGTCTAATTATCACAATATCTATTTCTAATTAATTGATTTATATAAAAATGTTCGTAATGTTTCGTAATCTACGATTTTAGGCATTTATTTGGAATACGTAGAATATTAGGCGGTTATTGTGCAGGGAAATCATAAAGTATTGTGCGGGACCCACCTGAATGAATTAAAAAAAAAATTAAAACTTGGATGAATGACGTGGCGCAACCACAGCCTGATAAATGTTTCAGAATTTATATAGATAAGATTTTCAACTATCATGATTTCTAAGGGACAACCAAACAATTCCATATTTTGTAATTCATGAAAATTTTCAACTATCATGATTTCTAGGAGCAACTAGACAAGTACTAAATAGATTAATAAAAAACACTTTTATTCAATACTCTTAAAACATTAATCAAATACAATTTACTAGGAAATTAAACTCACAATCGTCGACATTCAAACCACCTCAAAGCTTACATGAGTGTTTGTCTTAATCATTTCTGAAAAATCATAAAAATACTCTCGAAATAGATCCATATGAATTGTAAATAACCTAATACCAACATATATATTATTATCCTTATTTATGTTTAATATTATCTTGGACTGCCCTTCACATTTAATCTCACCATGCCCAATTGAATCAGGCTTCCCCCACCCAAAATCCGCACCAAAAAAATTTAACCTACCCCAATAATTAATCTGAAGATTTGGACACGTCACATAATGAGCTCCGCGAATAAGAGCCGTTAGATCTGACTGTAATTCCAAATAATCAACGGCTGATCTTAAATACTCAGAATTATCCATTTTTTTTTACTGCGTCGTCAATTTTACTGATGGTGTAAGAGAGTGGATTGTGGATCAAGTCACCCGCTTTTGCTACACAGCATGCGAAAAATATAACATTCCCAAAATACCCTTGAGGCAATGACGGTTCTTTTAATCTCGACCGTCCATCTGTATGTATATATAACTTAACGTCTTGATCATCTGCTAGTCCACGAGCTTTGCATGCACTACGCCACACTTGAGCAGCAACTACCTTAAATGTGCTTACTCGATTATTGCTTGTTCCTGCAAGTTTTAAGGTTTTGATTTGTTCTTCTGAAAGTTGAAGTAGACATTCTTCTGTTGCGGGTGTTTCATCTGATGTGGATTAAGAAATACAAACAATCAAATTGTATACTCGATCAGTGGCAGAATCAAGATTTGAAATTAGTTTTATTCTTAACAAACATAAAAATGATTTTTTGGTTAATTAGCGTTAATTAGTAAAATAATTAGGTAATTAGCGTTCATTTGAAAGTATTTGGGTCTATGGTGTCCGATTTTTACATAAAACCGCTAAGAAACATAGTTGCTTTACCAAAATGTCATCGTCCAATATTTGTATCTTTTTTTATTAAAGAAACAAAAAAAAAGAAGGGATATTCTACGTTGTACCCTCATGTTTTTCGGTTTTCTATCTTGTACCCCTAAATTTTATAATTTCTATGGTATACCCTTAACCTTCTTACTTATTCCCCATAATGACCTCCTTCAAATCTCCATTAACACTATTACTATAAAAAGTCATAATTTGACATTTATTTTGACTTATTAATGTGATATCACCATTCTATATAGAAAGTATCACAAATATCTTTAAACAAGCATAAACTTCTATTAAAAAACATTTGTTATGAAGCGTGAAATAATAATAACAATTTGATGAAATTGAGTTAGATTTGTATACTATTTGGTTGGTTAATGGTTATTCGGTGAACTAATAAGTAAATGAGAAGGTTGTCGAGTAATTGAAATGTTAAATAGATGATTTAATAGATAAATTAAGAAATTAAGCTAGCAAAAATGATAAATAAGGTCATTGTATAGACTAATATATAGAATTTAAGGGCATATCATAGAATTTAAAAAATGTAGGGATACAACGTAGAAAATTGAAAAACTCGAGGGTACATCATAGAATATCCCAAAAAAGAAAAAAAAAGAGAAAGTGTGAAAGCAACTGAGATCAGCGACTTCCAGAAATTTCCAACAATATGCAGGGTTGACGGTACACTACATGTTAAGCCGCTGAGATTCTTAGCGTTTCTTAGCGGTTTCATATAAAAAATCGGATAAAAATAAAAAGTGATAACGTGGACACCATAGACCCAAATATTTTCAAATTAACGCTAATTAGCTAATTATTTTGCTAATTAACGCTAATTAACCAAATAATTCCATAAAAATTAACCGATCTTATGTGGATTCAATAGTGCATAAAACATTTGTTTATTCCTTTGCCCTATTTGGTAAACAACATACTCAACGAAATTAGTATATTCCGACTTAAATAATTAATTGACCTATTAATTTAATAACTTTATGTGTTTGGTAAACGACATATTTTGATATCTGAAAATAATCTTAGTGTCCAACAACTTGCTAATAAAATTTATTAAAAAAGAAAGCATAATCAAAACCCGAAAATAAACTTTTTAATACAATATTTTTATATATGACAGAATAACACGAGGCTTTGTTCGTGCAACTAACCTGAGACGCTCTTTGGCGGTATGGGGAACGAACAAGGTTCGTACTCCAAGTGCCTGAAGTTGACTTGGGGCGGGTCACGAGAACCAACATATACGACCCGATCATGGCAAGGTCTAACCTCTGGCTCAACTCCTCTAGCCAAATTCGCCCAACAATTAACAAGTTGTGTATAAGCATAACCATCGGCCACATGGTGGTGCGCGGTCAAACCAAGTGTTACACCACCGCAACTAAATCTGGTAAATTGCGTTATAAATAATGGAAACGAAGAGAGCCCTTTAGAGTAATCACACTCAGCGACTAACTCTATGAAATTCATCATTAACATCATTTAACGTTAAATTTGTTTCAGCTTCGATAAATAAAACTCCTTTTTCATTACAATCAATCTCAAATCGATTGTTATTCTCATTCATCTTTAGCCTACCGGCCACGGGATAATATAGCACTAGGGTTTTACTAAGTGCCTCTTTTAAAGTTTCGACATTAAAAAAATGTCGAAGAATTCGTATTATTTGGATGATATATGTACAAAACCTTAGTATGTGAGTAAGGTTGGCGTATCATCATGTCTAGCCTTGATAGCCAGAGGCTTTGCTTCGGAGTCGCCTCGGCCGGGTACACCATGGTCGATTCAGTTATTCTAACGCTCATTATTGTTTTTTTTTTGTTGAAAAATAGGAATAGTGATTACTGATTAGGGTATGATATATGTTGTCTTTGAACATGCACACTAATTGACTTATATAGGCATTCATACAATCATACATGCATAGTTGCATACGCTCATTACGGCTATACAAATATTGACCCAGACCGGACATAAGGGTTAGACCGAACCGGACCGAACACCTAAAGGTCAGGTCTATGGGTCATTAAAATGTATAGAATCGGTCCACTGTCCTAGCTGGTCTAAACCCGCAGGTTAACCCTTTGGACCGATTGATGGACCGATTGATGGACCGGATGCATATAATTTCGTAATATTTTTACTTGCTAAATTTAGAATTTGAAATTTTCAAATTTCCTTAATAATATTTGCACATAATCATGTAAGTTATTGATGAATTTTGCTATTTATTTGTTATTTTTAAGACTATAAGATATTATGTTTTAACTTTTAAGATTTATAAAAGGCGTGTATGTGCAGTGCACAATATGAATTTATTTTTTAAAATAATGGCATTACGAAATTGGCGGTCCAAATGGTTACGGTCCGGGTTTAGACCATACCTAAGGGTCAGTCCAAGGTCCGGTCTTTGAGCTCAGCGGTCCGGTCTACAGGTCGAGAAATGAGTAGAAGTGCGTCCATGGTACACCCTGTCCCGGTCTGAATTTGGACCTTTGTACAACTCTACGCTCACTTAAGTAACCTCCAAATTTATGTACAATTTGTTTTAAAAAAAAAAAAAAAAAGCTCCATATTTTCAAAACAAATAAATAAATAAAAACTTCCCACATTAAATTCGGGATATTCAATCAATTCAACATGTTACTTCTATAATACTCCATATTTAGTTTTTTAAGGAATACTCTTTGTTTGAAGAAAATAAATTTGATTGATCATAATTCTTGACTACGAGTCTACGATTTTGACAGTTGATGTAAGATCAAAATTGTAGAAAAGACATCAATTTGTATAAAAAAAAACGTCGGTTTTTGAATTCATTACCTAGAGATATTATCACCAATTTATTTGGTTAAACCCTAAAAAAACAAATTTGGCTAACGATAATTCTAGTCACAAGTTTAGGGTAAGTCGAGAATTAGTAAAAGATTATTATTCTGTTTTAACCAGAGGTCTGAAGTTTCGCCTACCGACACCACGAAGAAGAGTTTTACCGCCCGTACGTCTGACGTGCGCCACTCCTTTTCTCAGGCTACTCGGACAACTCTATTTTTCAGTACTATTCCATCCTTCTTCGTCCCCTCTAATTAATGTTGGTGTTTTTTTATCATTTAATAAATTAATAAATACATGATAGGTTCCGTTCGTCCTCCTCTAATTGAGAACGAGAGAATTGAATCCTCCGGGCTTATGTATTTCCGCACCACCACATGTAATATGTAAGTCATCCCTCGGAGGTTGCAGTGGCCAAGTAATCATCGTCCCATCTGGTAGTCGAACATGGCCAAGTACCATGAAGCACCATCCTCAATTCCATTTATTTTGAATAAATAATACAATATGAAAATACAAATTTTTTCAATAGTGCACATATTTTATCAATAATAAAAAATATTAAATAAAAAGATGAACAAAAAACATTATTAGACAATAAAAATATAAATGATCAAAAAATGGTAAAACAAATAACGTTATTATATTATTTTACAAGCTTTTAACTCAAACATTTTTTTGCCATCATAATAGCAAATTTTCAAGATATTACTAAATTTCAGTAAAAAAATTTAATAAGAAATAGTTTTCTAAAAAAAAATGTTAATAAGAGTACTATTTTAATTTTCAATTTTAAAAATAAGATCTACAAAAAATTAACAAAATAAATGAACTATAAAACTTTTAAGTAGATTTTTGAGCATTCTGTTAAAATAATACTTTAAAGGAATTCATTATAGATATTGAGCTAATCCACCAAATGGGTAGATCTAAAATTTCGTTATCATGTTTTAACACCGAATTCGTGCATTTTTTCACGGATTTAAAACATGTGTAAACCTCAACCCTTACCATTTTTCGCATGTGTTTTAAACTCTTATCATTATAAATATAAATAGAGTTCAAAATATACATGTATTTTGGTTTAACATTTTTAATTAATCATTATATCAATGTTATTAAAACTATACTCATGCAATTTTGCACGGGTTAAAAACTATTTAGACTTATTTAAACATATATTTTTTGTTTTTCAATTAACCGAGTGTCAAAATATATTTATATATCGTTTATAAATGATTAAGATTTGAACGACGGAGAAAATAAAGAGAATAGGAGAAATCATCCAAAGTTCAAGAAACCAGTAAAATATGAAAGAAATAATATAATTAGTTAGGTGGAAATTTTTCCTACTATTTTGAGATAAACTAGTTTTCTTTTTGAGTTTGAATAAATTGTTCTAGTGAGACAATTTGGTAAATTTGGTACGTATGTTTTAATATGATAATTCATCTTTTGAATCAATTGATATGTCGGTATGTATGTATGCATGCTTGCATGTAGGCATGCATGCGTGTATGTATAAATTTGTAAATGGATAAAACATTATTATTGTAATATTGAGTTTTATTAATTTATTAGGAATTATATATTTATATGGACTAAGGTGGAAATTATGATAATATGCGGATATGAAAAACAATTATAATGTTTGTAAATTTTTAGCTAATTTCTTTGTTAGGCCCTGTTCTTTTGGACTGAAACTTAACCGAACTGAACTGAACTGAACTTATGGGATCTGAACTGAACTGAACTGAACTTATAGGAACTGAACTGAACTTATAGGAACTGAACCTAACTGAACTTATAGAAACTGAACTGAACTGAACTTATAGGAAGTGAACTGAACTTATAGGAACTGAACTGAACTTATACACTACAAGAATACATAAAACAGGCGACGGAAATTGGCGACTGAAGACAGTCGCCAAATGTAATTTGGCGACTGTCTTCAGTCGCCAAAGTTCTGTCGCAAGCCCTAGTCGCCCAAAAAAAATTGGCGACTGTTATCAGTCGCCAAATTTGGCGACTGAAGATGTAGTCGCTATAGGAAGGAAAATGGCTACTGAAGGTGCAGTAGCCAAATTGGCGACTGAAGGGACAGGTAGTCGCCAATTTGGCGACTGAAGCAATATGGGAGTCGCCATTTTGGCGACTGAAGGGCAGTCGCCAAAATGGTTTGTACAGTCGCCAACCTGTTTTTTTTTCCAGTAGCTTTTCCAGTTTTGGCGACTGACTGCAGTCGCCAAAACCCCCATGTCAGTCGCCGAATTGGCTGGAACTTTTCATGTCATTTTCGTTTTCGATCTAGCCAAATCTCGTATTTATTCATCCTAATATCCAATGAAAACCTGCAAACAGAAAATTGCAACCCATTTGCGCGAACCGCAACTTTTGTAACACGAAATTCTCATTTATTAAAAAATGAGAACATTATCCAACTACAAGCTAAACTGACTACATTATCCAAGTTCATTATCCAACCTTAAGCTAAACCAACTACATTATCCAAGTTCAAGCTAAACTAACTAAAACTTATCCAACAACCTAAGTTGCAAATCCCATGCCGGCTCCACTACCACCGCCCTTACCATGCGGATCGTTGGGGTCATACCGATATTGTGGACCGGGGTTGCATTGTGTGAAGAAGTTCTCCATGGCCTCCATGCGTTCCTTCATCAACCGATACTGTTCATCTCTTTCAGCATTCACTCTTCTTTCTTGAGCGAGTTGTGTATGTAGTTGACTCACAAGAGCCGGCTCATATGTTTGGCGAGGCTCATATGAGGATCTTCTGGCCGGTTCTTTGAAGAAGACACCATGGGCCTTTCCGGTGCCATACACATTACCCTTCTTATATCCCTTGACCAAATTAAACCAAATCTCATTATCTGGTACTTCGGGATGTTCTTCTTTTTCAGCCTCGAATGCTTCCTACATTAGTTGACAAAAAATTACCATCATTAGTTAACATTAATTTCATTAGGTAACAATTCAAAAGTATCTTAAGTAAAAAATCTTACATATAAAGCTTTGTCTTTTGGCTTAATCCAAATTCTCTCATTCTTAGCGTTCACCCTTGAATGTGTGGCAAGGAACAGTTCCGGGACCGTCGCCTGAGGATCATCAGCCAACATATCATCTGGTTGATCAGCTGACTGATCATCAGCACTCTGATCAGCTGACTGCTCAACTGACTGCTTCTTTTTATTCTTCTTCTTGTTCAGCTACATACACGAACAAAATTCAATGTTTGCTTAGGGACATTATTATTACCAATATCCAAATAAACGAGCTAAATAAATAAGTGTTAATATAAAAACTTACACCAAAAAATATGTCCAGAAATGACCGTGAACCAGCATGATGGGTAGGCTCAGCCATTCCTTCCTTCTTGCCTCCCCTTTTGTTCATGGCCTTCTGTGCCGATCTGGCTCGAAACTCTGGGGTATCACGCCGATTCAGAAGCCCCTCAAGCGCCTCACCTACAACAATGATAAATTATGTCATTATTAGTGGAATTTTCATCCTTTAATTAATACAATTGACAAATAAAGGTAATTGTACAGATATACCTTTAAGATGTGAGGTCTTTCCCCTTTTACCAATCTTATGGATAATGTCTTTGTATCTAGTTGCTCCAACATCGCGCCACCTCTTATTGACAGTAGACTCTAATTCAGGCGGCCAATAAAAATGTAGCTGCAGAAATATAGCCTTAAGTATTAGTTGAAAAACTATAACAGTGAGTAAAATAAGTAATTAATAAAAAAGTTTTTGGTTACCCGGAAGTTATTAAACCAGGCTTCTTTTTGAGCTTCACTAGCTTCTGTCCAATTCAGGGGCACAGGACCTAACAAAGATGACTTTGTGCTGTTGGTTACACCTCGAACAGCGGTCTGATGATTAAACCTGAAACATATATAAATTGTAACTTTTAATAACTAGCTTTTTATTACTAATAAAATGAATAATTTCAATTTAATAAAACTTACCAAAATCCTGCTGGATCAAGTATCTTCCTGCGATCCTCTGTGTACTGAATCTGTACACGTGTGTCCTCCTCAGTTTCGCTCTGAACCAACTCCTCCTCCTCCTCCTGCACAGCGGGCTGGCTCTGCTGACGACTGTGCCCGCCTCGCTGTCTTCCTCTACCTCCTGCCATCTACAATCATATAAATAAAAGTATTAATACTTACAAATTAAACATGCATAAAATAAATGATTAATAAAAATATGAACAATATATAATAACATGATCAACTATACCAAATTAATCATCTTCATCATCCTCATGATCAACATCATCCTCATCCTCCTCATCCTCGTCCTCGTCCTCATCCTCATCCTCATCCTCTTCCTCATCCTCAGCTCTCACTTCATCTAATTCCTCCCATCCTTCAACCAACTCATCAAAATTATTAATCTCAACATCCTCCCCCTCTTCCAAGTCTTCAAACTGTTCATTCTCATTTTGGTCAATGACTACGTCTGTTGGAGGCAAAATTGTCCCATTTGATACTATTTCTTCTTGAAAAAATGTGGTATCAACTTTTGATCGTGCCTTTGTCTTAATGACTGCCCACCATGCCTTACTATTTCTATCATTTGTCGTGCTTGGATAGGAAGCGAAATACACTTGTTGAGCCTGATGTGCTAGTATATAAATGGATCATACTTAGAGTATGTTCGGGTACTATTCACTTCCACAAGTTTCAACATTCATGTACTCTCATTCCAGCCGAGGAATTATCCTTCCATTCAATCTTGAATAAGGTAGTTTTGTAAGCACGATCACGACCATTATAAGACATCTCAAAGATGTCCTCTACAATACCATAGTACTCATGGTCATCAGTAGAAGAAATAGTGACACCATAGTTGCATCTAGCCTTACCCTTACCTTGGTCAAATGTGTGAAAATTAAATCCATTAACTAATTTGACATAATTAACTAACAATTATAAGCATAACAACATTAATAAGGCAAAAACATCGTCTTAATCGACATAAAAACCCTAACCCCCAATTTCATATAAACCCTAACCCCCAATTTATCCACTTAACATCACAATTGGTTACTACAACCTAATTGACTACAACCTAATAAGCTAAGACGGTCCTAATTGACTACTACATTACTAAATTGACAAAATAAAACAACAATAAAATTAAAAACTGAAATTAAACTAAAAAGAATAACAAACCTTTAATTCGATAAATAAAGGTGCAAGTGGCGGGTGGTGGCGGCGGTTGCTGGCTGTAGGTGGTGGCGGCGGGTGGTGGCGGGTGCTGTCGCCTGGTGGTGGGTTGGGGGTGTTTGTGTGAGTGGGTGTGTTTGCGTTTGTGTTTATGTTTGTGTTTGTGTTTGCGAAATGAAGAGGCTGTAACTTTTGCGATTTCATATCGCGAAAATTGGCGACTGCATACATGTGATTTGGCGACTGACAGCATCAGTCGCCAAATTGGCGACTGCAATACTACATTTTGGCGACCGACATTTTCAGTCGCCAATTTGGCGACTGCACTATTATATTATGGCGACTGCATTGTCAGACGCCAAAATTTGGCGCCAAAAATGGCGACTGGTATCAGTCGCCAAAAGTAAATTTCAGTCGCCATTTTCTGTCGGTGGTAAAAAAGTTTGGGAAAACATACAGTCGCCAAAATAGCGACTGGTTTCAGTCGCCAAACTTAACCTTCAGTCGCCAAATTGGCGACTACACACTACAGTCGCCATTTTTCCGTCGCCTGTTTTGATTATTCTTGTAGTGATAGGAACTGAACTGAACTGAACTGAACTTATAGGATCTGAACTGAACTTATAGGATCTGAACTGAACTTAACTTATAGAATCTGAACTGAACTTATAAAATCCGAACTTAATTAACTTTATTTTAATTTAAGTTAACTATTATTATTATTATTATTATTGTTGTTGTTGTTATTATAGAAGGAGAACTTTTATTAAAAAGACTGGAAAAATTACATGAAATTTGTGGGCACCCGCGAAACTAGTTGGGCGCCCACTCCCTTAGCAATAGCAAAACTAAGGCGAGAAAAAATAAAAGCAGCGCTCCGCGATCCGGCATCCTGGGACACAGAAAACTTCTGAATCGTTGTTGTTGTTGTTGTTGTTGTTGTTGTTGTTGTTGTTGTTGTTGTTATTATTATTATTATTAGGATAATTTGTGAGAAACTACCTTACATTTATGTCCATTTGTGAAAAACTACCTTTTATTTTTTTGTCAAAAACTACCTTTTATTTTAATTTTTTGTTAAAAACTACCTTAAAAAAAGTTTTGAGACCAATTTCTATTTATGAGTTGGATTTCACACGTGTGAGTTCTCTAAATTTCCATTCTTATTCACGAATAACATAGATTTCATACGATTTAGCCCATATTCATCATCCGGAACAATTATTCCACATGTTTAAAGAAAGAAATTGAAGCTAATGGCAAAAATTCCCTTTCGTTTAGAACTTTAGATAAGAAGGATAAGCTTGGATATCAAGTTTAACGACAAAATAAGAATGAAAATTTAGAGAAATCACACACGTGAAACCAATAATAAATAGAAATTGGCCTCAAAACTTTTTTTAGGTAGTTTTTAACAAAAAATTAAAATGAAAGGTAGTTTTTAACATAAAAATAAAAGTAAGGTAGTTGTTCACAAATGGACATAAATATAAGGTAGTTTCTCACAAATTATCCTTATTATTATTATTATTATTATCAATTTTTTTTTTTTTAATATTATTATCCAATAGATGACATTGATAAAAAATTCCTAAAACACAAGATAGTTTAAAATATTTTCAACTTTATATATAACGGTTTGTTCATAGTTAATACATTATACTACAATTACATTACGATAAAAAATTCACTATTACAACTTTCTCTAACCATTTATTTTCTCTAACAATGGTGATGAAGAAACTGATTAATGGGAGAGTGACAATTGGTGAGGGTGAGGGCGTCGTATGATGAGTTGTTGTTTTTTGGCATTAATGAGGATGATAGTTTGACATTAATTAGAGAGTAAAAGACGGGTAAATTATTAATGAGTTGTTTTTTTATAGATGACGTGTATCGAATAATTAAAAGAAATGTTTGTATCGGTTGTTAAAAATAATACTCCGTATATAACTTTTCTTAATTGAGTTTATATGAACTAAACTTATAGGAACTGAACTGAACTGAACTTATAGGAACTGAACTGAACTGAACTTATAGGATCTGAACTGAACTGAACTTATAGGAACTGAACTGAACTTATAGGATCTGAAGTGAACTGAACTTATAGGAACTGGACTGAACTGAACTGAACTTATAGGATCTGAAGTGAACTTAAGTTAAGTGACTTTAAGTTTATATTCTTTTGATTTCTCATATTTTGTCTACCCTACTGATTAGTCGGTCATATATATTTCGTCGTGACGTACTAACGTATATAAAATGCTTTCTTTTTAAGATCATTTTTTTTAAATTCTTATCAGATTCCGCTAACTCCAATATATCGTCGAATGTGCACCACTCCTTTTTCCAAGCTACATATATATTCAGACGTACAACTCCTTTTTTCACAACTATTCCATCATGCTTCGTTCCCTATATTAAGGACATTAAGGTTGGTGTTTTCTATCATTTAATAAATAAATATACATGATAGGCCCCGTTCGTCCTCCTTAAATTCACTATCATTTCACTATTCACTTATTTCACACGTTCTTATTTGTGACGGTCGATATCCGTCACAAACAATAAATCAACCAATAAATTCAAATAGAATATTAACCGGTCAATATATTGTCTATATAATAAAATAAAAAGGCTAGATTTAGCATAACATTGTGACATGTGGCAGCACGAAATCAAGGCAAATGTAATAATGAATTATAATTAAGAGAGATATTATAACGAAATTTATTTACTAACTTAAATCAAAGATAACCAAGAGTCCGAAATTTAAAACATCGACCATTTTTCTTATATAACTCATACCATTCTCCATTAAATGTCCAATTAATCCCATTATATTTACATTGTTAATAGAGGAGATGGAGATTTTATACCAATAGAGTAGTCTTTCTTATCTCCTATATTTTGTAACATACAAATTACAGAAATTAAAAAGACATCATTATTATTTTAAAATTAAATGTCTATATTAAATATTTGATAAATTAAAAAAATCAAAATTAATATAACTTCTACAAATTCATAACCGGTGATTTATAACTAAAAATGACATTTCAACTCTATCTATGAGGATAAGAAGATAATACAATTTTTGGTGTTATTCTTTATATCAATTAATATTTTAGTTAATGTTTGTTCCCATTTCATAAAGATTTCACGTTATTTTATATTAATGAGCAATCAAACTGTATATTATGTTAAAAAGTATCAATTTGATTATAAGAAAAAAAAAATTGGAGCTATTATATATACTTATTCTTTATTCTTGACGTTAAAGAAGTATTCTTTTATTACGCATATCGGATATGAGTTTGATTTTAGGTTCAGACTTCAATGTTCCATTAAAATTTTAGCCATTTCGGTGAAAAATGGTGGATATTTTTGAAAAATAGTTTTGAAATAGACTTGATGATTTTAAAGACGTGCTTTTTAAGTTAGTTGATGGTGATAATGATTGCCACTATAGCAGACTAATATCGACCATAACTTAAAATTGTGAAAACGTTCGCCGTCTTAATTTGCAATTTCCTTTATCAATTATATATGAGTAAAACTATTTGCAAACCCGTGATTTTCGCGGGTCATAAAACTAGTTTAATGTTTATAAACATCCCTAAATCACAACAATGAAATCTTACTTATAAAAGCAACAACCACAAAGCCTATGTGGCGGCTTGTGGTTGAAAGTTGGAATTTTAAAAAAGATTTATTTATTTTGTGTTGTGGGTCACCCATGTTCGTTAATTCATTGATTATTTGGAATTACAGCCGGATCTGACGGCTATTGTTCGTAAAGCTGATAATGGAACCTGTCCTGATCTTCAAATTAACTCTTGGGCTAAATTACCCATTTCCGAAGCGGATTTCGGGTGGGGTAAGCCCGAGTCAATCGAGCATGGTGAATTTAAATCTGATGGGAAATCCAAGATAATATCAAACCTAAGTAATGATAATAGTATGTATGTTTGTATTAGATTATTTAAACCTCATATGGATCTCTTTCGAGAATATTTTTATGATTTTCTCGAAAATTGATTAGGACAACCTTTGATGAGGTCATGAGGTTAATGTGGTTTTAATGTTTAATGTTGAATTTTTTGGTTAATTAGCGTTAAATAGCAAAATAATTAGGTAATTAGTGCTCACTTGAAACTATTTGAGTTTATGGTGTCCAGTGTCCACGTCATCACTTTTTTTTTTTTTGTCTGTTTTTTTAGAAAAAAAAGAGAGAGAGAGCAGAAAGTCGTTGAAGTTCTCAACGACTTCTAACAATTACCAAAAATTTGCAACAAATTTGCATTGTATATTATAATATGACGGTACTGATATGGTAAACCGCTAAGAATTTGTGGTTTTGTCTCTTATATATATAAAAAAAAACACCTAAGTGAAGTCGCTAGGTTTTTTAGCGGTTTCATATAAAAATCGGACAAAAATAAAAAATGATAACGTGGACACTATAGACCAAAATAGTTTCTAATGAACGCTAATTACCTAACTATTTTGCTAATAAACGCTAATTAACCAAAAAAATCTTTAATGTTTAATGTTTAATAGTTGTATCATGTGTCTCCAAGTATTTTTATTTGAAATGATTTAATAATCGTTGATTTTTATTGTCTTCTTGAAATAATTTTATCTGATTTATATTTTAATAAACGGTTTTACATGCTCTTATGCGAAAGTTGAGTATCAGTTACTGCTATTAGTACATGTTGGAATATAACACTGATCATGCAACCATCCGATTAAGCTTAAACTTTTGGTTGAGATGGTTTATTGACATGGTATCGGATCCCCGTGACCAATATTGGATCACAAGTTGGGTCAGGTCGGATAGTTCGGGTTGGAACAAATAGTGTTATGGTAAATTATAAGGTTGGTTTTGGGTCAGGTCGGATAGCTGAACTTATAGGAACTGAACTGAACTTATAGGATCTGAAGTGAACTTAACTTATAGGATCTGAAGTGAACTGAACTTATAGGAACTGGACTGGACTGAACTGAACTGAACTGAACTTATAGGATCTGAAGTGAACTTAAGTTAAGTGACTTTAAGTTTATATTCTTTTGATCTCTCATATTTTGTCTACCCTACTGATTAGTCGGTCATATATATTTCAGCGAGACGTACTAACGTATATAAAATGCTTTCTTTTTAAGATCATTTTTTTAAAATTTTTATCAGGTTCCGCTAACTCCAATATATCGTCGAATGTGCACCACTCCTTTTGCACCACTCCTTTTTCCAAGCTATCGTCGAATGTGCACCACTCAAAGTATATACTCAGACGTACAACTCCTTTTTTCACAACTATTCCATCATGCTTCGTTACCTATATTAAGGACATTAAGGTTGGTGTTTTCTATCATTTAATAAATAAATATACATGATTGGCCCCGTTCGTCCTCCTTAAATTCACTATCATTTCACTATTCACTTATTTCACACGTTCTTATTTGTGACGGTCGATATCCGTCACAAACAATAAATCAACCAATAAATTCAAATAGGATATTAACCGGTCAATATATTGTCTATATAATAAAATAAAAAGGCTAGATTTAGCATAACATTGTGACATGTGGCAGCACGAAATCAAGGCAAATGTAATATGAATTATAATTAAGAGAGATATTATAGCAAAATTTATTTACTAACTTAAATCAAAGATAACCAAGAGTCTGAAATTTAAAACATCGACCATTTTTCTTATATAACTCATACCATTCTCCATTAAATGTCCAATTAATCTCATTATATTTACATTGTTAATAGAGGAGATGGAGATTTTATACCAATAGAGTAGTCTTTCTTATCTCCTATATTTTGTAACATACAAATTACAGAAATTAAAAAGACATCATTATTATTTTAAAATTAATTGTCTATATTAAATATTTGATAAATTAGAAAAATCAAAATTAATATAACTTCTACAAATTCATAACCGGTGATTTATAACTAGAAATGACATTTCAACTCTATCTATGAGGATAAGAAGATAATACAATTTTTGGTGTTATTCTTTATATCAATTAATATTTTAGTTAATGTTTGTTCCCATTTCATAAAGATTTCACGTTATTTTATATTAATGAGCAATCAAACTGTATATTATGTTAAAAAGTATCAATTTGATTATAAGAAAAAAAAATTGGAGCTATTATATATACTTATTGTTGATTCAACATATTAAAGTTCCTTTTCGCTTAATGAAATTCGGTATAACTATTTATCTTGACGTTAAAGAAGTATTCTTTTATTACGCATATCGGATATGAGTTTGATTTTAGGTTCAGACTTCAATGTTCCATTAAAATTTTAGCCATTTCGGTGAAAAATGGTGGATATTTTTGAAAAATAGTTTTGAAATAGACTTGATGATTTTAAAGACGTGTTTTTTAAGTTAGTTGATGGTGATAATGATTGCCACTGTAGCAGACTAATATCGACCACAACTTAAAATTGTGAAAATGTTCGCCGTCTTAATTTGCAATTTCCTTTATCAATTATATATGAGTAAAACTATTTGCAAACCCGTGATTTTCGCGGGTCATAAAACTAGTTTAATGTTTATAAACATCCCTAAATCACAACAATGAAATCATATATTATATTAAAGCAAATACCAACTTCCCCATACGTCGTCACGTGTCAGGCCTTATTCGAACGCCACGTGTCATTTTCGGGTGTATTATTGCGAGATATTGTAGGTGAATGAAATAAGTGGAGTATTAATACAGAATAGTGTTTTTAAAAGTTAACAAAATAAAGTTTGACCAAAATTGATTCTAAATTTATCCCGTGAATAATGTGAAATGAAAAATTATGGAAAAGTTTCATTAATGCTACAAATGAGGTAACTTTGTAATCCTGATTAATGCTATATTATTTGTAGTCAATTTAGTATAGAATCTCGAGTATATTAATGCGAGATATTATAGGCGAAATAAGTGTAGATTAGACGGAATCGTTATTATAGACAGCTATATTTGCCTATTACGGAATTGTGTATCAGTCAAATTTTTGCCTAATTTGCATTGTCAGTCAAATTTTGTACATGATTTTGCATGTATCAATTTTGCCTAATTTGTGAGTCAAATTTTGTACATAATTTAAGACATATCGATTTTTATACGTGATTCCAGGATTTTGTACAAAATAATGTACCAATTTTTTTTACTTATTCTTAGCAAATAAGGAAACAAACAAAAGACATATCACTTTTTACGTGATATTATTATACTCGAATTTTTTCTGTTCATAATCATATTATTATATTTTTTAAAAATATTCTAACTAATTAATACCTCAAGAGTTTAGGAATAAATACAATCATCATATATCATATATTATATTAAAGCAAATACCAACTTCCCCATACGTCGCCACGTGTCAGGCCTTATTCGAACGCCACGTGTCACACCTTATTCGAACGCCACGTGTCAGGCCCTGTTCTTTTGGACTTATTTTTGCTTAATTTAAGTTAAGTTCAGCAAAAATAAGTTAAGTTCAGAAAAATTCAGCAAAAATAAGTTAAGTTTAGAAAAAATAAGTTAAGTTAAGTTCAACAAAAATAAGTTCAGAAAAGTTCAGTAAAAATAAGTTAAGTTCAGCAAAAATAAGTTAAGTTAAGTTCAGCAAAAATAAGTTCAGAAAAGTTAAGCAAAAATAAGTTCAGAGAAGTTAAGCAAATACTCATACTCGTTTATAGTATTGATGAGTTTTGAAAATTGAAGTTTTCACAAATTCTCTCGTACAAACGTCTCATGTGCGACCATTTTTTTAAATTACCCAAAAGTGTCACTATTTACAAAAAAATAGTCGGATTTTCCAAAAAAACATGCGGGTTAAAAATTACACACAATAATTCTCGTACGATAATGAATATATTATATTTATATGGAAATAGATTATTAAAAAAATTGTGATAATATAGAAAAAGACTATTAAAAAAAATTGTGATATGCGATTTACTTTTTAATTATGTATTGAAGTCAGATAATGAACTTACTATATTTATATATATAAAAAGAAACTATTATTATTTTTATTATTACTATTATTATTTATATTATTTTAAGTTAATAATTATTTATTTCGAAAAAGTTAGACTAATATAAGTTAAGTTTAGAAAAGTTAAGTAGATATAAGTTAACTTCAGCAAATATAAGTTAAGTTAAGTTCAGCAAAAATAAGTTCAGAAAAGTTCAACAAGAATAAGTTAAGTTCAGAAAAAATAAGTTAAGTTAAGTTCAGCAAAAAAAAGTTCAGAAAAGTTTAGCAAAAATAAGTTAAGTTTAGCAAATATAAGTTAAGTTCAGAAAAATTCAGAAAATATAAGTTAAGTTAAGTTAAGCAAAAATAAGTCCAAAAGAACGGGGCCGGAATTATTGGTGTCAGAGTATTTAATTTTCTTCTTTAATATCACAATAATATTACAATATTACAAATTTACAATAACACATTTTAAAAATATAAATGTTACTCCCTTTATCCCACTGAATAGTTTGCATTTGCTATGGGAGATATTTTTCATAAACCGAGTAATGATCCTTTTGCCTATTTTATTCATAATTTAAAATGCTCATTTTAACCATAATATCATTTTATGTAACGGAATTGTTACGTAACATTAGACCTGGCAAACAGATCGGGTCGTGTCGGGTTCGTGTTCGTGTCACATGTAAACGGGTCAGAAAACCTCCAACCCAAACCCGACCCAATTAAATTTCATGTCGTGTTCGTGTCGACCCACTTAGATAAATGGGTCATCAAGCCTCAACCCTAACCCGTTAATTTCGTGTCGGGTTCGTGTCGTGTTTTCGTGTCATGACCATATTTGGAAAGTTTAAGTATATTTATGTGATGGGCGATAAAATACATTAAGATTAATTTAGTAAACAGGTCATTTCGTGTCGGGTTCGTGTTTAAAGAGCTCAACCCAAACCCGACCCAATTAAATATCGTGTCGTGTTCGTGTCGACCCACTTACATAAATGGGTCATTAAGCCTCAACCCAAACCCGCTAATTTCGTGTCGGGTTCGTGTCGTGTTTTCGTGTCGTGTCATTATTTGCCGGCTCTACGTAACATCCATTTAGTTTCTTCGACGATATTTCTTGGATAGTATATATTGAGATTTTGTTTTGTTTTGTTTGTTTTGGTTCGAATATAAACAATGATTATATTTTTTGATCAGTTGATGGGAAGAAGTGTTTCTTTGCAAATGATGGTTACACTATCAAAGCTATTTGATGAGTCAACAATAAAGAATTAAAGGATGTCTTCTTGTATCATCGTTGCTTTAAGTAAGCATTAATAAGCCGTGTTAAAATCGATTTTTAGAAACTAATGTACTTCCTTTGTCTACGTTTAAGATCGCTATAATCAGCAAATAAATAATTCGGACAAAGAGAATAACTTTTTAACTATTGTTGATATATTATTATTCTCCAGTTTGTGAAAACAATCAACTTAAATAAGGTGGAAGAGTTTTATGTAAATTGTCAAAAGTTCAAGAATTTTTTTCCAGAAATTTACTCTCCTAGGTCTATTATAGTTTTATATTCCTTCCATCAATTGTGTCATTATAGTTGGATTGGTTTTGAATAAAGAAAGTGTTAACTTTCAGTAGAGCATGGAATTATGATTTACTTTTTTTATATAATGGTTTGATGCTTCTAATTTATATTCTCTCGATTTTTTATATATATTAATTTTACGTTTCGATGCACTTTCTTTTTTCTTTTTTTCGTGAGATAAATTGTAGCTCGACTTAAAATTTAGATCAGTTATGGTGAATCATAAAATTCATGTTTAAAAATTTATACCTTTCAATTATATGGACATTTTTGAAGACGCATTGAGATCAAAACTCAACGAAGACTGTCAAAGAGAAAGGGTATAATGCAAGAGTAAGTATGCAGTTACAAAACTACAAGATCTATGAGATAACTATATGCGTATAGAAATACAATCAATGAAGTAAACTGTATCTTTGAATTTTAATCACTTTTGCTTCTTTCTAGCCTTTTTATCGTTCATTTTTTGGTGTAACATACAAATAATATGAACTTAAGGGTCAAATTTAAATAGGATCATAAGAGTTATACTACTCAATATCGTTATACATATGACTTAAATATCGAATTTAATCTCTCAAAAATTTATGAAAAGATGACAGTGCTATTTAGAGTAACACAAAAACTTCAGGGAGACGGTCTCTCAATAACATTATTGAGAGACCTCTGACGAGACCTACTATTAGAGTAATGACATGAATATATTCTTTTATATATTCGGATTTTTTTACTGTAATACCTATATATTTATTCTTAAAATAGCATGTGTATGTAAATTTTCAATCAATTATTGTATTTCATTGTGTATAATGGAGAATAATTTAGATAACTTATAACTATACCTCGCTGAGTACGTAGAAGTTGATTTAGGTTGTTTTTTGTATGCATCACAATTCATTAAGTAAGTAATTATTTGGACATAAATTAAGTCAAGACAATTAATTACAACCGTAGTACCTATAAACCTATAATTGGATTAAAATTATCTTAGAAGAGAAAGTGAAGATGCCATGCATCAACCAAAATAAAGGTCCTAAAAGTATTGTTGAATTAAATTAAAGGTTACGACATATTAAAAATATTTAAATTAAATTGATGGCTACGAGATTGTGATTTGTAAAATAAATCACGCAAAACAATACCCTTAAAATAATCAACTAGCATAGATTGATCAAATGGAGTAGAAGTCTGATAGTGGAAAGTGGAAACTAACACTGAGATGGTTGACAAATTTAGACAATTAGTTTACAAATTTAGACAATTGGTAACATTAGATCTTATTTATTGACTTTTATGTACCACAAAAATTGTTTACCTTTGATTTTAATACTTCTCGCAAAATAATAAAAATGTAAATATTTTCTTAAGTCAGTAGAAATAATACATGTCATTCATATGTATGCTATATTGAGAGGTTTAGAATATGGATTACAGGTTGGTGGTGGTTAGTTGAGGGGGACGTCGTGGTCTGAGGTGTTGGATTTAGTAACTTTTGTCGTGAAGGGACGGCTGGTGGGTCTCAAGGAAGTCATTCATTGACGGCGAAGACTATTTCCAGTAGTTCGGGCGTGGTGAGGAGTACAAAAGAAAATGAGAGAGATAGTAGAACATTGAGAGGAGAACAAAAAAGAGGGATAATATGATTTAGAAAATGTAAAATAATTAGTAAAATTAAATGTATACTTCCTACATATGCAGGTAATGAAAATTGAAATCTAAAAAATAATTTTGTATCCGTTTTTCAAATTTCACCTCTCATAAGTTAAAAAGTTGAGAAAAAAGTACAGTAATTCGAATTAATAATATTAAGCAACACAAACTTTTATCTATTGTATATGGATAGACAAATTAAAATTTTCTAATAATTAATTATTTACTAAATCCTAAAACATATATTAGTTTTTACTTTTAATAATATTTTCCGTTACTACCCGTGCAGTGCACGGGTTCAAAAACTAGTCTTACTTATAAAAGCAACAACCACAAAGCCTATGTGGCGGCCTGTGGTTGAAAGTTGGAATTTTAAAAAAGATTTATTTATTTTGTTTTGTGGGTCACGCATGTTCGTTAATTCAATTTAATTTGGCAAATTAATACCCATATATAATCCTTAAAAAAACCATGTACATAAAGTTCTGTAAATTAATTAAGTCAAATATCAATTTTATATGATTAAATTTCCAACTGATGATCAAAATATAGAGCAACGAAGAAATATATGATGTTATGATTGTATAATATGTTGAGAATTAAAGTAAACTTCATATTGTAAGGACTAAATTGGATGCAACATAAACTTATGATTTGATGAAAAAAATTAAAATACAATTATATTCTTAACAAAAATACTTATACGATAAAAATATTACTCAAACGACCCATAATATTTAAGGCCCCCTATTATATCGGATAAAAAAAGAAAATATTACTTTAAAAGAATAAAATAGGAAAAAATAATAATTACTCTTTGCTTAAGAATAAAAATCATGTTTGTATATAGTAAAAATAAGTATACCCTTAATGCTTATAGGAATAAGCATATTATCATCATATTATTTTACTAATAATAGTTTTAAAAAAATACTTCATACTAAATTGTCGGGGTAAAAAGTGACTCAAAACAACGCGAAAAACAAAACAGAAAAACATAACTATACGTCAAAAAACACCCAATGAAATTTTCTTGATAAAGTTTCAAGGACGCGATAGATAAAGAACGTTCAAAAACCATAAATATAATTGCTATATGAAAAAAATTACCCAAAAAAAATGATAGATAAGCTGCTACTATAAAAACAACTGAAAATGTTCGATTACCGTCTGTAATTCTATACACTATTTATCGTCTGCAAAAGGGATCCATACATACTTTGTAAAACCCCTCGCGAAAGCGGAAATATCAAACACACAAAGTACTAAAAATGCAGCGGAATTCAAACTTTTAAAACATAAACATCATGCGAGGTGAATTAAAAACAGAAACGTAAACTGAAACTGATATAAACAAAATAGATAAGTATAAAAGTTCTAAGTACGAAAACCAAATATATACAAAGCCTGGGATGGAACATCCCTACAGGCACAAAACATTAACTGTATCAAAACTAAGAGTCTAGCTAATCGGTGAAGTGTAAGTCATATGATGAAAGGATCATCACTCGCTAGCTCTCAAGTGAACCCCGTCCAACCTGCATGTACCTACATACATGAAAACATGTACGCCACAATCAGTGGGGAGTGACTAGAGTTCTCCTAGCCACCTTTTGTAACGACACGTAACAAGTAAAGCAAACAGAACACTCCAACATATATAAACATGTGAAGTATATCAATATCTCAACAACTGATCATCAACTATCATGCAATCACTAATGCACGGCTCTCAACCAACTTCGGAAACTATTTGGAAGGAGAGCCGGTTTCTCTACCGGTTACCCGGTCGGGGGGTCTTTCAATCCAAACCATTTACGAAACTGACTTAGAGTCATCCAATGCCTTGGATGAACAATAACAAGGTCAAACATCAGACTCATCAATATCAAAAAGTATATCATCAGTATAAACATCTAAATCTGACACTGTACCAACTCAAGGCAAGCAGATATAGAAACAGCAAGTACAAGGTTCAGAGGCGACATCTTAACGCATAACCTATATACCAAGTTCACAATATCAAGCAGGGACTCAAAGGCGAAAACTCAACGCATGGACCAGCTATCACAGAACACTAGACTCAGAGGCGAAAACTTAACGCATGGACCAGCATTCAATTCACAATCACAAGTAAGGAACTCAGAGGCGAAAACTCAACGCATGTTCCCCTACTACATCACAAGATACTAGACTCATAGGCGAAAACTCAACGCATGTTCTAGCACCAAACACCTGCACTCCGGGTAAGGTATGACAACCTGACTGCCCCGTCGTGCAGTTGCTCTACTCGTCAGACTCAGAGGCCAGCTTAAGGCATGTCCTGACGCGATCACTCAAACATGTCTGGACTCAGAGCCGAAAACTCAACGCATGTCCCAGACACGACAAACAAACACATATGGAGCTCAGAGGCGACATCTTAACGCATACCTCCATACATGACAAAAAATCTACGTATTAAGTTCAGAGGCGACATCTTAACGCATAACTTAATACGCATCATAACAACCATTCAACTTAAAACTACACTCTAGTTCTTATCTCTTATATCACTAATCAACACTTAATTGATCCCGAGAACTAAGTTGAGGGAGAGCCGGTTTCCCTTTCGGTTACCCGAACGGGGGGTCTCTATCCTTTCTCCATTCCCGAACCCAATATAGCGTTGCCCATCCTCCGGGGACCTCAAACACACATCAAAGGTACACGGAACGAGTTTCAATCAAAACCGATAAGTCGTTTAAAAGTTACGGACAAATTACGATTTTAAAATAAAAACAAGCGTCAGGGACCCCCAGCCGGTCGACAGGCAGCCGGCCTACCGGCTGGGCACCCATTCTTTCCTTCCTCTTTCTTTACAACACGAAAATAGGCAAAAGGGGTTCCCAGCCGGTCGGCAGGCAGCCGGCCCACCGGCTGGGGAACCAAATCCCATACAATTATTACGCGAAATCTACAAGAAGGGGGGGCTCCCAGCCGGTCGGCAGGCAGCCGGTCTACCGGCTGGGCACCCAACACCCTACATTTACGAATTCCGCAAAATCCTATGATGCACTCCCAGCCGGTCGACCGGCGGCCGGTCGGTCGACCGGCGGCCGGTCGGTCGACCGGCTCAGAGTTCCTGAGCACGAAAAAAGCAACTTACAGTGATTTACAAATTCGCCCAAATCGATTCTAAACTTCTAAATAGCAACAACAATTGTTTACCCATCAAATATAATCACCAAACATACTATCTACCAGCAATTAAACCCACAAACAATCCTCAATAAGATTAGACTTTGTATCCGTCGCAAGTATACAATTTCAGAAATTAAACCATTAATCAAATGAAACCTCAACTAAGCATATAATCATCATGTAAAATCATTCCTGGCATGTTACTAAGTTCAAACAACAACAATAACATGAAAATCAGAAACTTAAACCATTCTAAACATGAAAATTGCTAATGTTCACAATAAGGCTGAGTTTCTCATTATCGTCACCTTTTAAGCGTTTAAGCTCCTATCTCCTCTTCAATCCCGACACTAACCTCCTTGTGATCTTCTAAGCCCTCTCCTACAACATGAAAAACGATTGTTATAAGCTATAAGCGGATTTCTCCAAAAACAGCCCATTTTTGAAGTAGAACGAAATGAAAAACGGAAGTGACAGAGGACTTGCAAATTTCATGAGGATTCCGAATATGTATTTATTACCTTGATTCGGTGAACGGATGATGGAGAAAATGGGTTAAGATATGAGGATTTATGGAAGTTTTGTGAGGAAATGAGTTACAGTGATTTTATTTTGAGGAGATGCAAATGTCGACACATTGAGGGTTTTAGGGGGTTTTTAATGGTCCTTTCCCGTTTTAAGAAAAACGGGTTTGGTAGAAATGAACGGGTTTTAGGATAGAAACTTAAGTTGCCAAGTTTGTATTCGTCTTAAGGACTTAAGGTTCTTAAGAGTTAAGACGGTTCTTATTACTTATTAAAATACTTCTCAATAAACTACAAAAATATATTTTATTACTTAAAATAATTAAAAGTCTTTAAAATATAAATCACGAAAATATGAGATGTTACATACTAGGGGCGGATTTGGGGGGTGGATAGGGTAGGCAAGTGCCACCCCCAACATAAAAATAAAAGTAATTTTTTGTATATAAATTTCACAAAAATGGGTTGGGCTTAGTGGTTAAAATTGGTTATATGTTAGAAGTTTGGTGAGGTTAGAGGTTCAAAATTTTGCCCCCCCAAACCCGAAATCCTAGATCCGCCACTGTTACATACTTCTTTTGAAACTTTTAATAGTTACACTTTATGCATGAACCTCTAATAATAAGATTAAGAGTGAGATTGAGTGAGAAAGAACGGAGTTTTTAGGCAATAATATATAATTACGGTTGTATGACTTTGGGGTCGTATTTATTTTGGCATTTAAGAGAGAAGAATTTTGAAATTAGGAGCTAAGAGACAAATAGGTAAGCAGGTAAACTAGGTAAATGGTAATTTATTTAGGGTAAAGAAGAGTGTTTATATGGGTGAGTGTATGGCTGCGTAAATGCATAGTTCACAATTATAAAGGTAAAGTATATGAGCCAAAGAGGTAGATCATATTCTTAGTAATATAGGTCCATAATGATAAATTATTCAAATACATGGCCTAACCCTCATATACTAAAAATAATAACCAGCTTCAAAGTCGTACATTATAAATTAGTAAATTAAATCTTAAAACATAAAATTATAGAAATACTATCATTATTGAACAGGTTATCCGTCTTAAATTTAAGACGAGTCAAATATTTGAAATAAATTAAAATAGAATGCATGGGAAAAAATAATATATTTGTTAACATATATAAGTAAGATGATAATTAACTCATATTAAAGTTAAGAGGATATCCCTTGGAGATGTAAGTGACATAAATTTGGATATATAGTTCACTTTTTTTTAGTGAATTGAACCAATTTACGTTTAAAAGAAAATTGTGCCCAGTTAAACGGGTCGGATTGGCCGGGTCAGAATACGGGCTGCACCGTATAAAAAGTTGGAAGACATGACATTAAAGTTATCTAAATGGTTGTTTTAGGAATAAAGTACTAAAATAAACACTTTTTTAAAATTCATATTTAACATAAATTTATCATTTACGTAGGGGTAGATTTGGACCCAAAATAACGAATTATTTTATGTTGGTGGAGGAACTTCTATTACAATGTGGGGGAGAGATAGTCGTAAGTTACACATCGTATATTTATAAGAGTTTGCCATAATTAGTCATTTGAAAAATATAAGAGACTTATATTCATATTTTTTTTTCTCATCGGGTCGAACGAGTTAAGTTATGTGCCTCATGTAATTTAACATTTAACATTATTATACATACGTCAGTGTAATTTGATTAAAACTTTATTCTTAAAATAACTATGTTTTTTATATAGTTGATGTATGTATAATCTATTTACTCTTTTTTTTAATAACAATGTTAAAATTACACTTTTTAATAACAATATTAAAATTACTAACCCGTGCAATTTGCACGGGTTTAAAACTAGTTTCTAACAATCCGATTACGATAGTAACCATTTTAATACACAAAATAAAAAAAGTTGGTAAGAATTAAAAAAGGTAAATAATAATAAAATAATTTTTTAAAATTTACTATCCATATCGAATTAAAAAAAAAAAAAAAGAAAAAACACCAAAACTGGATCTAATATCAAAATATTTTAAATTTACTATCCATATCGAATTCAAATACTAAATAAGTTAATCGACTTTTTGTTATTTACTACGAAGTAATTAACATGTCATTGGGCCTGGACCCCTAGGGTTTTATTAGCAAGAGTTTTCTTTTAATTTTCGCCGTTTACTAAGTAAACGAATATTATTATCTCAAATAAGAATTTGATAACGGACCAAAATACATATCTTGTCAACTTGTCACGTTTGGCGATATTTGACCTCCGGTAAAAATCTCTTTAACTTTGACTCAACTTTTAGGTAAACTTTTTCCTTCCTGTATTTTACTATTAATACCTGCATAATTTCTTTACTAGTTTTTCGTTGTGTAATTTTGCGGAAATCAACTAGTTTAGTTGGTAAAGTCGTGCACATAACCTAGTTTCAAATCCGTCAACATCAAAATCGCCCTTGCTCCCCCTTTACATTAATATTTTTTTTACTAATTTCACCATTGTATAGTTTGCTAAAAGTACGGAAATTTTACTATGACGCCTTTTGTCTAGATTGAAATTAAGTCTAAAAGAACAGGAAAATCCGAAGTCGTGTCAATAAACACGCGACCACATTAAGTCTTGCTCATGTAGAAGTGTAGAGAAGAATTCTGATTAGTTGTTTCAACTAATTCGATTATTCGTATCATCGTATGAGTATACTCTCTTCGTCCTAATCGTTTTGGCGTCTGATTATAAGTTCTTCTTGGAAGTCATATTGTTGGGGTCTATGCCTCCATTATGTTAGTTGCCGATTCAAACGACTATTCAATCCGTCTATGTTATTGGGCTAGGTTTGTTTTGGACTTTATTAGGTCAAATTCTCGGTTTGAAAAGTTGTCACATTAGTCGCCGTGTGACGTAGCTTACAAATTTGTGTGTTCTGTTCTTTATTTGTTTTTCTTGCTTCTTTTATAGCTCATATAAAAGGTAAACAAATGAACAGATAAACGGAATATACTCATGTTGGGTGACATATTCTATGCCTTGAATATGTTAGTCGCCGCTTCGAACGACTACTCTGAATTCTGTATTGAGCTAGGGTTTCTGTCTGGGCCTTATTAGGTCAAATCCTATCCTATTAGGTTAGGAGTACTATATACCCTAGCGGTTATCATATCACATAGCTAACACACCGTTAGTAAACCAGTAAATCTATGCATATTGTCTTTATTGTCTGTGCTTCCGTTATAACAAGACATTAATTGAATTCTAATTCTAACAGTATGTTACTGATTCTGAGATTACTTTCAGCATAACATCTAGATGCTGCATTGTTTCAGACAACATAGAATGGGTAAAGCAAGCAAATCGAAGCGACAAAAGACGGAAGCTGCAGACTTAATTACGTCGTTGCCAAGACATGTAATCGATGTCATCACCGATCACTTACCCCTTCACGACGCAGCACGAATGTCTGTTCTGTCACATAAATGGCTCGACATTTGGAGGTCAACACCGAAACTTGCATTTGATGCTCAATTTTTCAAGCAGTTCCTTAAAAACAGAGCACTGACAGTTGAAAACATGAATCAATTTTACAATATTGTGAGCAAAATACTTCTTCAACGACATTCGGGTTGCCTTCTCCATTTCCACGTCGACATTCCCAATATTGGATCCTTCGCCGATGTTAATCAATGGATATTTTACTTATCAAGAAACGGTGTTTCAGACGTATGCATTCAAATTCAGTATCCGACTCCTTATAAGTTGAGTTCGCACATTTTCTCCTGCATCAACCTTGAAAAACTGAAGCTTCAGTCTTATATAATTAGCCCTCCTCGTAACTTCTCGGGTTTCAAGAAAATGACTTGTCTCGAGCTTGATAAAACCTCGCTTACTTCCAAAAATTTCGAAAATCTTATTCAGGGTAGCCCACTTCTGCAAGAATTAAGATTAACCAACTTCATTGGTCTTAATAACATTCAAATACTTGCTCCTAATCTTTGTCATTTGGTTGTCGATGGCTCGTTTAAAAAACTGTATGTCCGAAATGCTCAAAATTTGGTGTCGGCAGCAATTGGTTTACAGAAACGTGCCAATAATGTCCGTCATAAGGACGCTTTACGTGTCCTGCTCCTCGCTCTCGCTACTTCGTCTAAGCTGCATAAACTCGGTTTCAGGGGTCACTTTCTCATGGTAACAATTTCTTCTTGCAACTAGTTTTTTTTCATTAATACTCGTAGTTCAGTTCCTATAAGTTCACTTCAGATCTTATAAGTTCAGTTCAATTCAAATCCTATAAGTTCTATTCAATTCAGTTCAATTTCAGTCCAAAAGAACAGGGCCTTAACCCGTCATTGTTTTTTTACTGCAGACAATTTATGGAATGGTCCTGCCGGCTCCAACATTCGATAAACTGAAAAACCTTGATTTATCGGCCATCCATTTAACCGGTGTTGACGAATTTTGTTCGGTTATAAGCATCATACAAAACTGTCCTGCCATTGAAAGCCTCAACATCTCTGTAAGTATCTCTCTTATACTCTTATATATATGATGCTCATTATATAAAATTTCTCATTCATCTAATCATCTAGTCAACTGAATTCGGGTTTAGGGTTTAGGTTTAGGGTTAGGGTCGTTCGAGTTTAAATAAAATCACCCCGAGCTGGCTATTTTGCGATGCTGTCAATATGTGATAATAAATATTTGGATTGGGTTGAATAAGGTCGGGTTAAATTGAGTCTCAGGTCTAGGGGTGTTAACGAGCCGAGCTGAGCCCGAGCTTGGCCTTGTTGGGCTTGGGCTCATAAAGTAAAACTCGAGCTCGAGCCGATCCCGAACATGAAAAAATTGTGGTCGTTATCAAACTTGCGAGTTTTAATGCGAACTCGAGCCAAACTCGAGCTCAACTTGAGGTTGAATTTTTGTTTTTCCTCTCCTAATATGTTACAATAACAAGACTCGAATATTTTATTTATAAATATTGGAAAATAAATGAGACATTTTTTTTAATAGGTGTGATACAAATATATAATAATGCAAAAAAATAATTTTATAAAATATGAGTAGTATCTTAGTATCATATTTATAAAAATGGTACTAAAGGTAATAAAATAGGTACAAATCATTTTTAAACATAAAACGAATACATTTATTATGTAAATATGTACGAAATTACTATGGTACAATCAATGATAAAAAGGTCACGAAATACAATAAAATGGTACAAAAGAATGGTCTCCCAGTAAACATAAAACGAATACATTTATTAGGTAAATATGTACGAAATTACTATGGTACAATCAATGATAAAAAGGTCTCGAAATACAAATAAAATGGTACAAGAGAATGGTCTCCCAGTAATTTATTGAAACACCTCTCTCTCAAGTTGTAGTGCTTATTTAATTATATAAGTTTGAACCGTTAATGAGCTTTTCGAGCCGAGTCAATCTTAATTCAGCTTGATTCGTTAAACTCTCGCAAGCTGTTTCGTCTCATTAACTAGCCCTACACAATGTCAGATTCAAATCCTTTGTTTAGGCGGTGTCCGATTATTTGGGCCGTGTCAGTCAGGTCAGTTTTGTCAAATCTCGGTTTGCCGATTTCATATTTTACTAAATGATGTGGTTTATTCAATACTATTAGGTTTCGACGAGCAAAAATGAGACGGAGCATCTGTTAGAATACAATTCCAGCTTCGTTCTGCAGCATCTCTGTTATGCAAGTGTTGAAATTGTTAAAGGCTCAAATATGGAGCTCAGGTTGATTGAATTCTTGCTGAAATGCTCCCCTTTCTTGAAAATGTTATCGATTACTGCATCATCCGGTAACAGCAACAGCACCTTTACACAATCGGTCATGTTTCAGTTGATTTCTTTTTATAGAGCTTCACAGAACGTCAAAATCAGATGCCTTCCTCCCGTCGTTGACGACAGTTCCGATTCCGATTCTGATCATTGGTATTGATTATAATTCCTTTTTGCGATCCTTTGTGAAGACAGCGTTGTTCTTTATAAGCTGAAGATGGATAGTGCCTCTCTTGACCAAATGTAAATGACACTATCCATAAAATGCGTCATTTCATCCCATTTGCCTTGCTGTGTGAGGAGTATTAGCGATAATTGTTGGTTTAATTTGTCTTTAATCTTACCAGCTTTTTATAGTTTACAAAGTATTAGGGTCATAACGATTATTAGGGTATTGATTCCGATTCTGATTATTAGGGTATTGATTATAATTCCTGTTTGTGATCCTTTGATCATACTTATATCACAAATTCTCAATGAAGACAGATATTTTCCTTTATAAGGAATATTGGTAAATTGGTGCTATTTACATAATTAATTGGGTAATTGTCTAACCGAATCGCGAAAGGTTGTCGACGTTTTGCGAAAAATCGTCGACGTTTTTTCAACAAAAGACCAATACTACCCTTTCACACTCACACTCTCATTCAAATTAAAAAAAATTAAAAACACTCTCCCCCTCCATCACCGAGAACACCACCACACCACACCACCACACGTCGCCACCACTGCCGAGGACCCCACCGCCGACGACAACCACCGCCGAGGACCCCACCGCCGACACCAAGCACCACCAAGGTTAGTTGTTGTGTTAATTGTTAATGTTTTTGGTTTTCTTATTGTTTTTGTTAATTTTAGGGATTTTGATTCAATTTTTGTGCTATTGTTGTTTGTTGTTGTTGTTGTTGTTGATGTTAGTTAGATTGTTGTTAGAATTAGATTTGTTGTAAGTTGAATTTGGGGTTTGAATCAAAAGCCGAATGTGGGTTAGGTTAGACACGATTTTTCGCAAGAGCAAAGAGGGACGTGGGAAGTAGACGTCTAAGGCAAGGAGGGAGGTGGGTAGTTCACGTTTAGGGTAGGGGAGGGACGTGTGGGGGGCACGTTTAGGGTAGGCAGGGACGTGGGGTTGGGGCGTTGGTGGGGGGTTGGGACGTGGGATAGGGGCGTTGGTGGGGGGATGGGACGTGGGGTTGGGGCGTTGGTGGGGGGATGGGACGTGGGCTAGGGGCGTTGATTGGGGGTGGGGACGTGGGTTTGGGGTGGCTAGGGTGGGTTGGGACGTGGGTTAAGGGTATAGGGTATAGGGTATAGGTAGGGTTTAGGGTTTAGGGTTTATGGTGGGTTGGGGTTTAGGGTTTAGGGTATAGGTATGGTTTATGGTGGGTTGGGGTTTAGGGTTTAGGGTTTATGGTGGGTTGGGGTTTAGGGTTTAGGGTTTAGGGTTTATGGTGGGTTGGGGTTTAGGGTTTAGGGTTTAGGGTTTAGGGTTTAGGGTTTGTTTTTACGTTTAAGCCGTATATTTTCAATTTTTTCTTATTTAAGATTTTCTTATTTTAGTTTTTTATGACAATTTGTTTAATTATATTAGTTTAACGTTATTGTAATCTCGTAAATGCAGATGTCTTACAATGAGGATGATATCATGCCTGCGATTGGCCGTACCGCAGGCCGAAGAGTGACGGGATCTAAGCGTCGTGTCCCGATAGCATCACAACCAGCAGCAGCACCACGAGCTGGTAGGGGTAGGGGTAGGGGTAGGGGTAGGGGTAGGGGAAAGGGTCTCCTAATAAGGACTCCCGACCCTACTCCCGAGGACGAGCTACAGCTACCGAGGGCTTTTTTTAGGGACCGACTTAGTTCGGAGGACGAGGAGGTTGAGGAGGAGGTGAAGGAGGAGGAGGAGGAGCACGACTCCCAGTTTTTGGACGAGGATGCAGCCGATCGACCAGCTAAGGTGATCGTACGTGATGGTAGCGGCCGATATAGGCCATTTGTGGAGAGTGGGGCCTCTAGTAGCACGGACGGGAGGAAGAAGACTCCGGATCTTTCCTGGCGTCTACAGGGTCCGGTTGTAGGGGAGCCGTCTCTACCTACTGTCTTACGTAGCTTCGGTGGCCACGTAGCTCGCAGTAGTTGGACGGATGAGGGGAGCGTGAGACAGTGGATCACGTGTTACGAGAGGCCGGGCGCTATGGAGAAGATGAGTAAGTTGAGGGTCCGCTCTGCGGTTATGGATAGAGTTGCCGAGAGCGGGCTTGATCATCTTAGGACCTGTTTGACCACTGGGTTGGATGAGAACCTTATTAGTGCGTTCGTTGAGAGGTGGCAGCCGGACACCAACACTTTCCACATGCCGTTTGGTGAGATTACGATACTGTTGCACGACGTTCACAGGATCCTCGGCATACGGGTGGATGGCGCTAGGGTTATGGACGAGGGTACGAGGGGGGAGAGTGGTCTGAAGGGGAAGTTCGCGGCCTTGTTTGGCATCGACGTGGCGGCCGTGACTGCACCCCTTTACAGGGGTGGGGGGATTTTGGTGAGGAAGCTGATGGATGTTGTGGAGAAGGGGAGCCAGCAGGACTCCCTACGGGCGTACATGATGTTGTTGGTTGGACAGACTCTGTTCACCGACAAGTCCAGCGATCGGGTTGTCGCTCGTATGTTGCCGCTGTTTGATGATTTAGGCGGTTATGCTTGGGGGGCCACGACATTGGCGTACCTGTACCGACAGTTGGGGATGGCTTCGCGTAGGGAGGCAGCTGGGGTTAGCGGTTGTCTGCCGTTGCTTCAGGCTTGGATATACGAGTACTTTCCGACGTTCAGGCCTCACTCGGGATATTATGTTAAGGGACGACCACTTGTCGAGGCTTGGTCACGGGTTCCTGGGTTTAGGGGAGATGAGGAGTTGTTCGAGCAGCACAGGCAGAGGTTGGACGGGCTGAGGGCGGAGCAGGTGAGGTGGCTCCTTTACGGTGTTAGCCCACACAGGGGTTGCCGGAGTACGCTCTACTCGGGGGTGATCAGGTTTATGAATATAGTGGAGCCGTACCAGCCTGATAGGTGTCTCCGTCAGTTTGGCTATGTTCAGGATTACCCGAACCGGGCTAATTTGCATCGGGCTAATTAAGATCGGAAGAACTGGTTTCAGCCGGTTAACTATCATTTTAGTGACGAGTTTATTTACCACATTGCACAACCCAATCGGTCTGAATTAGGAAACAGATGAGGGGTGGTCCGGTTTTGGAATGAAACATATGAACGCATCTCCCAGGCCTTCTGGAAATTGCTCATTGTGAAGCACTTGGAGGATCATATAACTTAGACTCGGGTATACAGTTTCCCAATGATTTTGGTAAAAGAGGGCCTGAAAGTCATCCGGTCCTGGCGCTTTATATGGTGACATTTGCTGTAGTGCACATTTAATGTCTTCCACCGAGTATGCTCCGTCTAGTTTTGCATTTTCTGTCGAAGAGAGATCCGGGAAAGCATCCCAAATCATTCCTGTTAGATTAATGCTCGAAATCTCCCCTGAATATAAAATTTGATAATAGTCGAGAATCATGCGTTTCACAGTGACCGTGTCCCATATCCAATTGCCTTCTGTTGGAAACTGATTGTATTTGATTCTTATTTTTGTGTGTCTCTTGATACATCCAATCAGGCTGTTTAAATACAAATACATTAGTATATGAAAAGCTAGTCTAAGCATCTCGTATTTATGTCCGACATAAATACGACTCTAATAATGCTAGTACATCTCAAGAGTCGGACATAAATACGACTTTAATAACTCCAATACCCCCCCCCCCCCCCTCAAACTGGAGCATGTAAATCAAGAATGCCCAGTTTGGTAAGGAGAAAGACAAATTGAGACGAAGCTAGAGCCTTAGTAAAGATATCAGCTAACTGATTTTTAGTAGAAACATGAGAGGGCGTGATTAAACCATCAGTGATCGCATCACGAATGAAATGACAGTCAATCTCGATATGTTTCGTGCGCTCATGAAAGACTGGATTTTGAGCAAGCTGAATAGCAGATGAACTGTCGGAGTATACGATGATGGGAGAAGAAATGGGGACCCCAAGAGTGTGGAGCAATCCTTTGACCCATTTTAGTTCACAAAGAACAGCAACCATGGCCCTATATTCGGCCTCAGCAGAAGACAAAGACACCGTATTTTGCTTTTTAGTTTTCCATGAGATAGGGGAACCACCAAGAAAGACAATCCACCCAGAAACAGATCGACGAGTAGAAGGATCGGTACCCCAATCAGAATCACACCATCCAGTGACAGTAAGTGCACTATCAGCCCGAAAAAGAAGACCTTGGCCCGGACTTCCCTTAAGATATCGAACAACACGAAGGGCGGCATCATAATGTTCTTTTCGTGGTTTACTCAAGAAGCGAGATAAAATATGAACAGCATACGAAAGATCTGGCCGTGTCACAGCCAAATAAACAAGTCTACCAACGAGTCTTCGATAGGACTCGGCATCATCAAGAAACTCACCCGAAGCTAGGCCAAGCGTGTGATTTTGCTCGATCGGCGTAGTAGCTGGTTTGGATCCTAGCAGCCCAGTTTCGGTAATGATGTCGAGGGCATATTTCCGCTGACTCAAGAAAATGCCCTCCGTATTTCGTGCCACCTCAAGACCCAAAAAATATTTCAAAACGCCCAAATCTTTCATATGAAAACAATCACCAAGATATTTCTTAAAGTTTGAAATAGCCAGAGAATCATTACCGGCAACCACCAGATCATCAACATAGACCAGAACGTGAAGACACGTTGAATTTTGATTAAAACTAAAAAGGGAGTAGTCAGAATAAGACTGAGTAAATCCATACCGTCGCAGTGCGTAGGTTAATTTAGCAAACCAACAACGAGGAGCTTGGCGCAACCCATAGAGAGATTTGCGCAACCGACATACTTTTCCTTCTTTGCCTGTGCCAAAACCAGGAGGAAGCTTCATATACACCTCCTCATTAAGATCACCGTGCAAAAAGGCGTTATGAACATCCATTTGGTGCAGTTCCCAGTTTTTGACAGCAGCAACAGCTAAAAAAGAGCGGATGGTAACCATTTTTATAACAGGTGCAAAGGTCTCACCGTAATCAATGCCTTCTACCTGATGATTTCCAAAAATGACCAGCCGTGCTTTATGTCGTTCAATGCTACCATCAGAGTGATATTTGATTTTGAATATCCATCGACAACCAAGAGCCTTTTTTCCAGCTGGTAGATCACACAGTTCCCAAGTAGAATTATTTTCAAGAGCCTGAATCTCGTCAGCCATAGCTTGGCGCCAAACAGGGTCCGTGAGAGCAACACGGAAAGTGGGAGGTTCAACTCCAGAAGTAATAGCTGCTAGAAATGCCTGATGTTTCGAGGAAAATTTATTACACGAAACATAATTAGCTAGAGCATATGGAGTACCTGAGGAGCGAGGAGAGTCGGGAGCGGATTCGGAGGCGGAAGATGTGCTTGCGGTGGTGCCAACTTGATACCCACGGAGGCGAGTTGATGGTATTTTCGTACGCTTGCCTCGGCCCATTTCAGGAACAGCAGCAGCCGAAGTCGGGGCTGAGATAAGGCTGTCCGACGCAGCAGTAGCAGCCGGATTAGTGGCTGAAACAGAGTTGTCCAAAGCAGAGGTAGCAGTACCCATATCGACAGTACCCGAATCAAGTGTGGTTGAGGCATTAGTATCAGATGTGGACGCACTAGAAGTAGATGCACCCTTAGCATCAATTGGGTCAACCGAGTCAATAGAGGAGGTGTCATCATCAGGATGCATACTATGACAAGAAGGCGGGTTGGATGAAGAAGGAGAGGTATCCAAAATGTAAGGAAAACTGTGCTCATAGAAATAAACATCTCGACTCACAAATATTTCCCGAGTTTCAAGATCAAAAACCTTCCATCCCTTCTTATTAATCGGATACCCAAGAAAGACACACTTGCGACTTCTTTTTGCAAATTTATTACCTTTAGAATGAAGGTTGTGAGCGAAACAGAGACAACCGAAAATGCGAATATGGGTATATGTAGGCGCCTTGCCAAATAATTGCTCATAGGGGGTCGAATTTTGTAACAAAGCAGAAGGTGTCCGATTTATCAAGTAAGCAGCCGTTAAGATACATTCACCCCAAAACATAATAGGTAAATTGGCTTGAAACATTAAGGCACGGGCGACATTAAGAATATGTCTATGCTTCCTTTCGACACGGCCATTCTGCTGTGGCGTGCCGACACATGAGGTGCGAAAAAACACACCGTGTTGAGTAAAGAAATCAGCCATTTTAAAAAACTCGGTCCCATTATCCGATTGAACAGTTTTAACAACGGCATTAAATTGCGTTTTGATGAAGGCAAAAAAGCTCAAAAACATGTCAATAACCTCTCGTTTGTCAAGCAACAAATAAACCCAAACGGTCCGGGAATAGTCATCAACAATTGTAAGAAAATACTTCGCTCCACAAGAAGAGGGAGTCTGATACGGACCCCATAAATCACAGTGGATCAACTCAAAAATCGTTGTTGCTTTATTATCATTCAAATCAAAACTATTACGGCTATGTTTGGCTTCATGACAAATATCACAAATATTATCCAAAGTAGGACAAGAGCTATCAACGCAAGGTAAATGTTGAACTACTTTATTAGACGGATGCCCAAGACGTCGATGCCATAACTCAAAAAGATCAACGCTCACCCGATGAATAGTTGGCTTCCCCACCGCACGCAGCAAGTAAAGACCATCCCGCTGTTTACCGACTCCAATCCTCGTCCTCAAAAAACGGTCCTGAATATGACAAGCGGAATTAGTAAAACTAATAACACAATCAGTAACCGCAATTAATTGTGAAACAGAGAGAAGATTGCAAGTGAGGCTTGGGACGTATAAAACATTTCTTAAGACAAGAAATTCATTTAATCGAACAGTCCCGGCTACGGTAGCCGAGACATTCTGCCCATTCGGCAAAGTCACTGGATATGGAGGTATGGGCTGGGGATCAGCTAACCATGAGGCATCACCCGTGACATGATGCGAAGCCCCCGTATCGATTATCCAATCAAGAGACATACCGCTAAGACGATCAGAGGAGGGAATAGAAGACGGGTCACCAAGAAAATTGACACGAGCACTAGTGCGAGAGGAAGCTGCCCGCTTTGCCTTCAGTTCCTCTAGCGTCCGAGGACGGTCACCCCACCAGTCGGGGAAATTTTGAGTACGGATAAAACACGTTGTGGTCTCATGGCCATTAACTTGGCAGAAAGAGCAGAGCAACTTACGACGCTCCAGCCGTTCTGCATCACGCTTTGCACGCCAATCTTGGCTGGAATTAGATGAGGATGGTGGCTGGCGCACAGCAAACGCCATAACATCGGTCGGAACGTCAGGGACAGGAGCAGAAATAAGCCGCTCTTCTTGGAGAACCGCATGATAAACACGGTTCAAACTTGGCAGAGGAGTCATACCCAATTGATTGTTACGAATGTTTTTATACAGAGATACATCCAGTCCCATTAAAAATTTGTAAACCCGTTCTGTTTCTTGTCGGGTTGTAGCAGCCTTTGAGATGCTACAGCGGCATCCACCGCACGTACAAGCAAACAAAGGTTCAAACGAAGCAATTGCATCCCATAAAGCTTTCAATTCACCAAAATAAGTTGTGACGGTCATACCTTTGGTTTGTCGACAATCATGTAATTTTTCTTTTAAATCAAAAATTCGAGACCCATCAACGACAGAGAACCGCTCCTCCAAATCAAGCCATAAAGCACGAGTATCCTCTGTATAAGAAATTGATTTTTTAATCGAATCATCGATGGAATTCATTATCCATTGGACGACAGTACAGTTCACGACTTCCCACTGTTGAAAAAGGAAATCATCAGCGTCTGGTTGGGTAATTGATCCATCACAAAATCCAAATTTTCGGCGAGATTTTAGCGAAGTCCGTATAGAGCGACTCCATGCTTCATAATTATCACTGCAAAGACGAATATGAGTGACGGATTGACCGGGGCCTTCTTGATTGGCAAGAGAAAAAGGAGATAAGGGGTCAAGTTTTTGAATCTGATTGTCGTCCTTAGCCATGGAGAAAGGAACAAAAGCAAACAGATTGGTAGAAGAAGACGAAAAAAGGATGTTTTTAGGAGTTTGGGATTGACACTGATACCATGTTGGAAACTGATTGTATTTGATTCTTATTTTTGTGTGTCTCTTGATACATCCAATCAGGCTGTTTAAATACAAATACATTAGTATATGAAAAGCTAGTCTAAGCATCTCGTATTTATGTCCGACATAAATACGACTCTAATAATGCTAGTACATCTCAAGAGTCGGACATAAATACGACTTTAATAACTCCAATACCTTCTGAATCTTATAGGCTCTCAATACGATTGATCCTTCGTCTGATTATAGTGCCTGGGATGGAACAGACGCGTATTTCGATCATCATCGCAAATCGCTTCCATTCGGGATTTTTGAAACCAAAGCATTTCTTCCTCCCGAAGTATGCCATTCAGTTGTTGTTTTAGTTTCAGTTCGAGCTTAAACAGGTAGTTCGTCCCACCATGAGACAACCTTCTCTGAATACCTTCCAATCGGCGTTCAAGACTCTTCTTTCGAGCAAAAATATTACCAAAAATATTCTTATTCCACTGCTGTAATTTCTCGGCAAACATGTTTATAAAAGGGAATAGAGGTTGATTGTTTATCTCGCACAAAGCTATCAAATTGAAATTTTTTAACGTGGTTAAAGATGGTTAAGGTCTCAATATTAAAGAAAAGGAAAAAGAAGTGAGAGAATTAAGTTTAATGTATTTTTAGCGAAGGGCAAATAAATGGGAAGTTTTGTAGAATAAAGCACGGTGTCGAGTAAAAAGTATTGCGAAAATAAATTACGGAATTATATTGACATATCTATTAAAATAATTTTTTTTTTAATAATCATTTTATTTTTAAATATTACTACTTCTGTCCTAGTGGGATGTTTACACTTCTTTTATTTTGTGAGGGGAAATAAAGGAAGGGTAAACATATCACTGGGACGAAGGGAGTATAAAAGTTGTATGTATAAAATTGACTTTTTAATTGTGTTTGTAATCTTAAGTAATAAAAAAAACTTTAACTGTTTTTTCAAACATAATATGTAAGAATTAATATTTTAATAAAATTCTTGATTTATCTTTGACCCAACGATCGGATCTCGACCGTAAAATCACGACTCATTTTCAATACGAGTCAAACTCGACCGTAAATTACGGGTTATTTTCGTTACGGGTCACCAGGTCAAAATTTTCCGGGTCTTGACCCTGGAAAAACGAGTCGGGTCAAAATTTAACAGCTTTAGTTGCTATCATTTCACCATTCACGTATTTACTTTTTCTTTTGACACAAAGACCAAGGAGAAGACGGGAAATCATTTGATTGAGGGTGTTCTGATTGAGGGACAAATGTGCGATAGGCGGTGAAGATGATTAAATTACGTACCCTTTAAAAATACTTTTAAATCTATACAATATTATAAAGGATAACCTAAAATGTCACGTAGACAATGCCACATAACATTTAAAAAAAGTCACGTCACTTATTAAACATGACATGGAGCCACGTCATTATTGCTTATTTAAAAAAAACTAAAACAGTAAATGTAAATAGCATAACAAACATTAAATGAGTTTTTAAATTTCTAGATAAATTAAATAACAATTAAAAAAAAAATTCTCATAAATTTAAAATATCGATGTTTATTGTTAGAATATTTTATGCAACAAATGAATACCATATAATTCTAATTTTTACGCCATTTATAAAAAATACAAATTTCTATAAAATTATATTAAAAGGCTACCTACAAAATGTCACCTAAATGTTATGTGTTAAATCCACGCCAGCTTTCAAAAAGCCACATAAGTCTCACTCGAGACAAATAATTCCACATGTGAATAATTAGCCCAAGCCACGCCAGCTTCTGGACCGGGTTTCGGTGACTGGCAATGGCGGCTTGCCACTCTCCCATTTTCCTTTGGTGGGCTCGGTGTGTACGCTGCCAGTGACGTCCTGCACTATGCTTTCCTGGCTTCTCGGTTGCAGTCTATGGATCTGCAGAATCGGCTTCTTCAGGTTTCGGGTGTCCATGACCCCGGACCTTCTTTTCAGTCAGCTCTGGGTGCTTTTGTTACAGCTACGGGATCTGATTTCCTGCGCAACCCTTCTGAGATCGCTGCCACCAAACTTATGAAGAAATTGGCAGATGTTTATTTCACGAGGGTTGTTGCTTCGGCGGAGTCGGTTTACTCGTTGACCCCTCGTCAGGTTGCGCTTTGGAAGTCCCAGCAGGGAGGTCACTCATCTGATTGGTTGCGTGTGGTTCCTATCTCCGGTTTGGGGCAGACTATGAACAGTAGGACTTACCGGTGTGTGCTCAGCTATCGTTTGGGTGTTCCGCTGTTTCCAGTGTCCTTGCCTTGTTCGGCTTGCTCCCGGGTTTTTGATGGGGATATCTTCGGGGATCATGCTGTCTCCTGCGTTAGTGCTGTTGGTGTCAAACATCGGCATAACCTTGTTCGTGATACTCTTTTGGATATTTGCTACCGGTCGGGGATCTCTACTGGTCGGGAGGTGGATATTGGGTTGCTCAATGGTGCGGGTGGACCTTTGCGGCCTGCTGATTTGCTGCTCTATTCTTGGGACCGGGGGCGCGATGTTTGTGTGGATTTGGTTGGGTCCTCTCCTTTGACTCAGTCGGGCATGGCTGATTTTGTGCCAGGAGGGGTGGTGGTTGATGCTGCTAGGAGGAAGTGCGCCAAGTACAGGGACTTGTGCGCGGGGCATGGTTATGGCTTCTTGCCTTTCTCCTTCTCTTCTTTGGGGGAATTAGGGGAAGATGTTGTTTCCTTGCTCAAGCGGATTCAGAAGTTTTCTGTGTCCCAGGATGCCGGATCGCGGACCGCTGCTTTTATCTTTTCTCGCCTTAGTTTTGCTATTGCTAAGGGAGTGGGCGCCCAGCTTGTTTCTCGGGTGCCCACCAATTTCATGTAATCATCCTTTCCTTTTTTAAATAAAAGTTCCCGATTTATAAAAAAAAAAAAAAAATAATAATATTAATAATAATTATTAATAATAATAATAATTAATAGTAATAATAATAATCAATGATACTAATTACAATACTAATTACAATAATAATTACAATAATAATGCCACATTCAATTTATTTTATTATGGATTTTCCTCTTCTTCACTCTTTCTAAGTTTTCCTTATTTTTTTTTTATTTTTTTTATATATTTTATTTCTTCAAATGAAATTACATAGGTTATATGTAGATTGATATATTGTTAGGACTTTTTTTTTTATGGATTTTCACATCTATTTATAAATACTATTATCGTAAATTTCAAGCAATTGAAAATATGAATAGTAATTACTCAACAAATCTCTAAAAAAATTCTCATTTATTCTCAACTTAATTAACATGAGTAGTAATTAAGTAACTAAATTAAATTATTTACTTAATTTCATACTACTTACTTTAGGAGTTACATGCCCTTTATCTTTTCTCATATCAATATTATCATTTAAATGATCTAATCTCATATATATGAGAACTAAAATTTCATTCTCATCACATTTGTTAATTTTTTCATTGAAATCTATTTTTTTTTTGTTATTTTTCAGGTTATCCGCACCCAAAATTTGAAGATTGAAAAGAAGAATCTATTTTGTTATACATTCATCATCCTCTATTGATTAATTTTAATTTATTTTCCATATGTTTTTCTCCCTTTGTTTTTTACTTGGTTAATTTACTCTTTTAATTTTTATTTTTATTTTTATTTGTGACAATATCTTCTTTTTAAATTATGTTTCACTATTTTACTTCTTTGTCTTTTAGGTTTTGATCAACTTAAACTATTAATCTGATAATAATTTTTTAAAATTACATTTTTATATAGTCGTTTTTGTTATTTTCTATATTAAGCTAAACATTTACTCGTAGTTTGAATCTTTCAAATTGCGTTTACTTTAATTGTTCTTTTGGTCTCCATTGTATTAGAAGGAAAATATTTATTAGTTTTCAAGAGAATCAGATATCATCATCCTTATCAATAAATCAATTTAGAAAAATGCTATATATTAAATATAATTTTAGTTTTTAATTTGAATTCAAAGGATCTTCGTAAATTTTTTATTTTTTATTATTCTGTTTTGTAAAAAAACACTATATAATATAGTTAAAGGGCTTCTTAAAACATTTAATATTTTCCACATCTCATTTTTATATTGGTTAATATTAAGGGTACATCTAATAGCTGTTTTTAGCTCAATTTATGATGTACATCATAAATATAGTAAATAACAAATATGTAAAAAAACATAAACAAACATTTATAGTTCTAAAATTATCCACATTAAATTGTTGATTACAAAATATTCAAGAATAATATTAACATGTATTAAAATATATGACCATAAAATTCAAATTAAAACTTATATCTATACTACTATGATAATGAAAAATAATGTAAAAGGAATAAAACATTTACAAATGTTTTGCTTATAGCTTCTTCGCGATAAAAAAAATATTATTTTATATATAAGTTAAAGTGGACGTCAACAATAAATAAATACACGGGTTAAATAGAACAAATTCGCGAATTTGCGGGTACAAAACTAGTTTTAATATAAAAAGCTAAACAAATGACTACATAAATAATGAAGTATGTAGATATGCAAACGATCAAAACATTTAAGATATTTAAGATATAAAGCAATGTTAGTCAAATAATGGAAGCTAGATGGGTTCGAGTTCCACAGAATAAAATCTAGGCTTTAGAAAATCAGTGTATATTTTCTAATTTACGAGATTTTTTAACTCTAGTAATATTTAGGGGACAGTCAAACAAGCATAAAATAGATTAAGAACTTTTATTCAATACTCTTAAATCAGAAATCAAATACAATTTACTAGGAAACTACACTTATAATCGTCGATAGGGGTGTAGCCGTGCTGATTTGAGCTCGAGCTCGGGTGGGCTTGGAATTGGCTCGGAAACTTGAGCTTGAGCTTGAGCTTGAACTTGGAATTATCCGAGCTTAAAAAAATTCAAGCTTGGAATCAGTTCAGATTAGGCGGCTCGAGCTCTATTCGAGTTCGGTTAAATCTTTATTTTCTTTACTTTATTGAACTTTTAAATCAAATTAAAAATATATATATTTTAAGAAAAATGCAAATATAAGGAACATATGATTATAAATGCTAAAATGACATTTTATTAGGAAAAAACAATTACAAAATGAAAAAATAACTAAAAATAATAGATAAAACGAGCTTAAACGAACTTCCGATTCCGAGCTTACGGCTCGAATTTGGATCACCCCGGCTCGGAATTAGTTTCGACCGATTTCGAGTCGAGCTTTTACCGAGCTGATTCCGTGGACTCTACAAGTCGGCTCAGATAACTTACAAGTTCCAATCGTCAACTTTCAAACCCCTAATTATATTTGGAAAATCATAAAAATATTTTCGAAAGAGATCCATATGAGGTGCGAATAATCCAATGCCAACATATGTACTATTATCCTTATTTTTGTTTGATATCATTATCTTGGACTGCCCTTCACGTTTAATCTCACCATGCCCAATTGAATCAGGCTTCCCCCACCCAAAATCCGCACCAGAAATATTCAACCCACCCCAATAAATAATCTGAAGATTTGGACACGTGGCATAATCATCTCCGCGAATAAGAGCCGTTAGATCTGATTGTAATTCCAAATAATCAACGGCTGATCTTAAATACTCATAATTACCGAGTTTTTTTACTGCCTCGTCAATTTTACTGATGGTAAAAGAGAGTGGATTGTGGATCAAGTCACCCGCTTTTGCTACACAGCATGCGAAAAATAATACATTCCCAAAATACCCTTGAGGTAATGATGGATCGCTTAATCTCGACCGTCCATCTGTATGTATAAATAATTTAACGTCTTGATCATCTGATAGACCACGCGCTTTGCATGCACTGCGCCACACATGAGCAGCAATTACTTTAAATGTGCTTATTTTGTTGCTAATTGTAGAAATTGATTCACATTTTAAGGTTTTGATTTGTTCTTCAGAAAGTCTGAAATATTCTGATATTGTCGTTAGTGTTTCACCTGGTCAAAAAGTAAATGTTTTGTTAGAAGCAAAATTCACAAATTCTCATTTGCTACGGACATATCTGTACGGATCAAATAATATCCATATAGGATTGATAGGAATATAGGATTGATAAGCCAAAAGCGAGTACCTAGAAAGTAACAAATTGTTTTGTCTTATTCACCCACATGGTTAATACTTGGCTCATCGCAAACTTATGATGGATATACCCGTCACAAGGGAGACTTTCTAAGCAAAATAATAAACATTGCATATGTGTATGAATTGGGTCAGATGATGAGATTGGTCCATGAGTCTAACAAGTAACAATGATACTATAAGTTATTTTAATACCATTGTCACTCAAGTTGATCATTTTAGTTGCTGCATGTTAAAAAGTAATATTAAATTTCTTTTAATCTTGGAAAATACTTCATCAACAAAGTGTAGTCGTCTCAATCATATTATTATATTTAATTTATGTAAAATTAATTAATTTATTATCAATGATCATCAAATATTTAATTTTTATAGCTGAAATTGAAGTTAGTACTTTCGAAAATTTCATATATTTTTTTTTTGGGTAAATAGGAGTAGGAATAACCCTTAAGACTATTAAGAGAAATAACAAAGCAAACAGAAGTAAAAACAAACCACAAGCAAACTACAACGCTACTAATCAAACACAGCAAAATCAAGCTAACTCATTTGAGCTGGGACTAAGCGAGGCCAGGCAATTCCGCTAAGATCTTGTTGAGACAGCTTGAAAAGATGATCCGGCATATCTGACTAGTTTTTGACCTTGGAATACTTCAATATTCGCCAACCAATCAGCACAAGTATTTGCTTCCCGGTAATTAATGAAAGCGTGAAAGCTTCCCGGTAATTTCATATTTTATTGTGGAATTATAGATTATAACTTACTTAATTATTGAAATTAGAGAATAAATTAAATTAATAAAACCTTGAAGGAAAGTAATTAATTAATTATGTATCAAGAACATGGTGAACCCTAATTTTCATCAAGAACTCTCTAAATGTTGTTCCTTTTATAGAAAAGGATTTATCATGATGTCGGAGTCCCGACGACATCCAATAACGTATTAAAAAAAAAGGTTAACATGACGATAATTAAGTAGAATATAAATCGATATTCCGTAAATAATTATATTAAGATAATCGCAACTAACCTGACAAGCTCTTTGGTGGTAGTGGGGGCAAAGGCGGGTCATACTCAATGTGCTTAAAGTTGACTCGGGGTGGGAGACGAGGACCGAGAAATACGGCCCGATCATGGCAAGGTATAACCTCTGGCTCGACTCCTCTAGCCAAATTTGCCCAACACGTAACAAATTGAATATGAGCAAATCCATCGGTTACATGGTGGTGTATGGCCATAGAAATGGTTACGCCACCACAATTAAATCTCGTAATTTGTGTTATAAATAATGGAAACGAAGAGAGTCCTTTAGAGTAATCACATTTAATGATAAGCTCTTTATTAAAAAATTCATCATCATTAACATCAGTTAATGTTGAACTTGTTTCAGCTTCGATAAATAAAACCCCCTTTTCGTTACAATCAATCTCAAATCGATTGTTGTTCTCATTCATCTTTAGCCTACCGGCCACGGGATAATATAGCACTAGGGTTTTACTAAGTGCCTCTTTCAAAATTTCGACATCAAAAAATGTCGAAGAATTCGTATTATTTGGACGATATATATACAAAACATTAGTATGTGAGTAAGGTTGGCGTATCATCATGTCTATCTTTGATAGCCAGAGGCTTCGCTTTGGAGTCGCCTCGGCCGGATACACCATTGTCGATTTAGTTATTCTAACGCTCATATTATTGTTGGTTTTGTTGAGAATTAGGAATAGTAATCGAGATAATTGTTGAAATGGACTACGCAAAAATGAATGAAGAAGATTGTACATACGATTCGTCAATTAATATAGAAATCCATCTGAAGTTGTCCGTCATTAAATATAAAAAATATTAGAGTAAATTGTTGTTTGGTTGCCTTGCAGAAATATGGGAGATTGAAATTCTCGTATAATAAGAGAGTTGTTTGGTTGCCCTCTTTTTGTAAAAATGGGTAAAGTTTCATTTTCCATGAAAATAACTTCCTGCATAAATGGGGAAGTTGCTTACCGACTCTCCTAGGTGAGTTGGAGTTTGATGGAAGTGAAATTCCATAGACAACCAAATAATTTTATGGTGTGTTTGGGAACCAATATTGTATTTTCAAATTTGGATTTGGATCAATTTGCTTGTTTGGCAAACTTACTAGATTTGGATTTGGAAATCCAACCAAATCCAAGTAAGCCTAAAATAACCACATTTGAAATCCACCCTCCAACCCCCCTCATTTCCAAATCCTTATTTTACTTTGTTATATTTCAAATGACACATTTCAAATTAAATTCATGTAGCCAAACACTCTCTTAGCAAATTCCCATCAATTAGACGACTGAGCGTATTTCCCATAAATTTATATTTCATAGGATGTTGTAATTTCTGTATTAATCAAACGACCTCTAAACTCTCTTTTGAAATCAAAATTTTTATAATTACTCCATTTTGATTTTTTTTGTTACAATAGAGGAGAGCCAGAAAAACAGAGGAGATGTCGTGTTCGAAACCGAAATTGTTGGTGAACAGCGATATTACGGCTCATTTTTTTAGCAAACCATGGAGCAAAGCACTCAAACAACTATGTGAATACGATGAGGGAAGTGAAAAGAAGAGAATGGTGGTCGTATTTCATTATTTGGTGGTCGGAGTAAGGAGAACGGACTTGACGAAGTTAGCTTGTGAAAGCTATGAAAATGGAAGCAACATGTCGCTGTTCAGGACACGTCAAGTGCAATATTTCAGAAAAAAAAAAAAAATTGGAACTGCTGACGTAAACCTATTTTTGGTAATTAGTTGAAATACAGAAAGATTTTGAGAAATATATCATGAACGATTCATGCTCAAACTCACATTTACCATAATCAGTGAAATATTCTCAAAAATTTGACTCTAATTAACCTATTAAATTGTGCCCTTAAAACACACATTTTTTTAAAAAAAAAGTTACAATAATACATTCAAATAAAAAAGGACTTTAGTGCTTATTCAATTAGGGTCAATAATATTTAATTAGGGGCAATAATTTAAGCTGGATAACTAATGTAATGGAAAAAAAAAATTGTCAAATTAGTTCATGAAATGATTTTTTTTTTGGCTGGTAAGGTCGCACTCGTTAGTTGCATTTCAATTTGTTTATCCTTTAATGGCAAAATATTATAATTAAAATTGTCGTTTTTAACCCTAAAAATAATGGTAATATTTTATCGTAAAATGATTATTCCGTCTTATTTTAAAGAGGATATTTCCCCTATGATATAAGAATGCATTTACTTATTTAAATTAGAGATTTCAATATATTTTCTTTCTCTATTTATCAAAATTTTTAAGTACTGATCATCATATGATTTAATCCAGACCGTTAATAAAGATTTTAATATTTTTTAAATGAAGGTTTATTTTTTTCTTCGTTTGAAAAAATGGAGAGAATCTGGATCGAATAATTGCTAACCATATTCTAATAGCCATAAAAAATTGTTGAACTATTAATGATAAATTAGTAAGTCTTGCTTGCGACGGGTCACGATTTGTGACGGATATTTTGTGAGATAAAATGGATATAAAATTAGTTAGTGGAGAAAGTGGACCACATGAATAGTGTTACAGAGGGAGAAAAAGTGGGTATTTTGTGAGAGAAAACGGTATCCGTCATAAGCTTGCGACGGATGTGCCGTTGCAAATAAGAATTTGTGATGATAAATATGAAGCTCAAATGCATCTCCTGGTGAAAATGGAGAGGTAATAAGTCCAAAAATTAAAGTAGGAAATTCTTAATTAACTGATTCTCTTAAGCAGAATCGATCCGATCACAAGCATAAAGTCAAATAAAGAACATGGGATATGCTAATTATTTTAGGAATGTGGTTTTTCATATACGGATTTTAATCTTTTACATATGATTTTTACTACACTACCCTTGTCATTTAGTTTATCAACCAGTCAGTCGATTTTCTCCCTCTTCTTTCATCCCCTTAAACCAACTAATCTATACACCGTCCCTCTGTCACCAATTCCATTCCCCTACTCCACAAAAACAATAAAAAAAAAAAAGAGAAATAAAAATCAAAAAAGGAAAAACTAAAATAAATAAAAAATTAATATAAAAGAGAAACAATTTTTGTTTTAAAAAAAGTACTCCCTCCTATTCCATATTTTGTTCCCCTTTGTATTGGGCACAAAGATTAAGGTGAGAAATAAAATAAGTGTAAAAAATTGTGTGGAATTGGGTGATAGGAGAGAGGTATGAATAATTAGGAATTAAATAATAAATAGTGGATCAAAAACATTAAAAAAAGAATAAAATAGGAGTAAAAGAGATGAGTGGGGTTTGATAATAGGAGAGAGAAATGAATAAAATAAGAAATAAAGGTTTCCAAAATAGAAAAGGGGAAGAAAACCTGAATAATCCGTTTTAGAAAATAAGGAAGAAAATATGGAATAGGAGGGAGTAATACCTTAACTACAATAACAGTCCACTAGCAACAACAACCAACAAGACATGGACAAGTAAACAACTCGCTGACATATAGCAATACAATAAACAATCACGCTAAATACGACGGCCGTCACCAATTCAATAGATGCCGACAACCAAAAGACGTCAATCAACACAATTATCCACTATATATATAATTTCAGTAAAATATAAATTTAATAATTTCAGTAACACATGTTAATAATCGTTAATAAACAGTATTACCTCAATAAATGGAGAATTATAATTCATTCTTTAAGTTTTTAGAGCAATTGATTCATTTTTAGGGTAAAGAAATATACTCCCTCCATTCAAATTCACTCTATCCCTTTCTTTTTTCATGTTTGCAACACGTCTTTTATGCGGTAAATATTGTTAGCTACGTATTTTCAAAAATTGTAAAAGTTAGATATTAATAATATACTCGTAAAGACGAATAAAACTAGATCCCACATGAATATAATTTCATTTACGTATCGAGAGAAAAACGGATTTGAAGAGTTGTTTGTGAATAGTGTGTAAAACAGAAAAGGTAGAGTGGATTTGAATGGAGGGAGTATAAGAGTTGTTTTGTTTATGCTTAGAAAAAAAATTATGTTTGGGAGAGGACAGTATATGAAAAAATTATGAAAAAAAATGTATATAAAAGAGTAAAATTCGTATGTGAAAAAGTAATTTCGTCATTTTATTATTAAAATAGAAATAATTTTTGGAATAGAGTACGAATTCTTTTAAATAAATCTCGTAATCTTTAAATCTAAGTTTAAAGTAAAGAGATTTAAAACTCAGGTCTTTTTCTATGCAATTTGTACAATTGGTGTATAGTTTACCTGTCATTGAAGTAAGATAGTCTTGTAAACAGTATAGACTATGGGAAAAGTTAATAGAAATATTAATAAAATTATCCTAACAAAAGTCAATAAGTCTTGCTTGCGACGGGTCACCATTTGTGACGCATATTTTGTGAGATAAAATGGATAGAAAATGAGGTAGTGGAGAAAGAGGACCACATGAATAGTGTTGAAGAGAGAGTAAAAGTGAGTATTTTGTGAGAGGAAACGGTATCCGTCGCAAGCTTGCGACGGATAGTGCCGTTGCAAATAAGAATTTGTGAACAAAAGTATATTATATCTATGTATTACCATCAGTTGTATAATTCTTGACTACCCCCTCCGATTTCTTGTGTTGTTCCCTTTTGATTTTAACACAAGAAATAAGGAAATCAATTTGGACCACACAATACACATGACCCCACATAAAATTAATTTTGGACCACACAAAGTTGTCCAAAAGAAGAAAGAGAGAACATCATGTAATTAGACCAAAACGGAAAGAGGAACATCATAAAAAATTGGAAGTAGTATTATGTATCGTGATGTTTTGGTAAGGACATTTGCAAAACCACCTTTAAACAATAAAAAACTCGAACGATTTTTTGAAATAATGCTGAAAATTAAAGAAATTGTCGTTTTGGGTCGGTTCTGAAAGTATTTGTCGAAATGGTGTCCACGTAGGATCGGGAAAACGAGCCTAAACACGCCATTGGGAATGGCGGGTATTGTACTAGAGACACGCCATATATGGTGGCGTGTCTTTTCAGTGTCTTCTTGTTAGATAATTTTACAGAAGGTTGGGCTATGGGATACAAACTAGACACGCCATGCGTAATGGCGTTTCTATTGACAATAACACGCCATTAGTGGTGGCGTGTTCAAGCTAGGTAAAAAAATTAAAATGTTCCAGGGGGTTTTGAAAATTTTAGTATTAAACACGCCATTGCGGTTGGCGGGTTTCGTGAGGAATACACGCCATTGAATGTGGCGTGTTTATGCAGTTTTTTTTTTTTTTTAAAGCTTTGAAAATGTTAAGGGGTTGTTGATAGTGAATGGCTGAAATACGCCATTGTTGATAGTGAAAGGCTGAAATACGCCATTCATTGTCGCGTGTTTGTGATGTTAAAAGTGATAAAACGAATAAGCAAAAGAAACAAAATTTAAAAATGCACACAGAAAATTAAAATGTCATTTGAAAGCAAATCTAAAACACATCTAATTGTTTCGCACAAGGAGTATAGAAAATCTAACAATAGTTCACTAATGTAGCTATTACATAGGTTGAAGCATTTCACTTCTTCTTTCCTCTGAAACGAGTCCAAAACCGTTTTCCCTTTGATGGCTCGGGAGTACCTTGTTCAGTGATGGGATCCATGGAAGATCTAGAGCGTCGACCGTGCCTAGAATAGTTTACTAATGGCACGTCGTCCTCCAATATCACTGAGTCAAGGGACTCATTCCCCGTTGCTTGAGTTTCTTCTTGGGTGGGTTCTTGGTTTGGTGCTTCGGTTGGTTGCTCGTATGGTTGGAGAAGATGTGAAAAGCCGACTTGTTGAAGTGTTTGAGAGGAGTAATCACGCATGTCAGAAACCATGGAACGGAAATGAGGGGGTACTTCTTGAGGCATTTGTTGAAGCTCCCTATTGCATGTCGTATGGACATCCGCAAAACCATGAGCCTACAACAAAAAAGAGTGAGTATTAGAATCGATATTTTATAATAAATCAGTTAAGTATCAATAGACAAGTTTATTTAGTATACTTACAAGATATTGAGTGACGCCAAATGGTGCTTGGTAAGTCGGTTGTAGGGAGGTAGGGCTAATGAACCGAAGAGTGCGATCACGGTACCAAATCATGTAAGGGTCATTGTAGTGCATTTCATTATAATCCTCAATACCATTGAACCTAAATAGCCCTCTCCTAGCCCACATTGCTATGTATGGAGCATGTTTATCCATCCAATTTCGGGTATGGGCACCTCTTTTATCTACTTTGTGTAGATTAGGCTCCGTGTCACATGGTTGTGGAATATCTTGTTTCCACCCAAATTGGCGAGCTACCCGATTAGGGAAATGCCACTCAACAATATCAAAGCAAATCATGGGAGCTATGACAACCCAATCATCGGAGTCATCATGACAAAAGTCGGGTAGAAAAGATAAAACTTGGGTGTAAGGTTGCCATATAAATTGATCATGGCGCATAGTATCGAAAGCATCCCTATACCCAAGTAGTGATATGCTTTGTGCTTTCTTCCGGTTCACACTTAGCCACCTTCGACCCAATGAGTCAATCCTTAATAAATGTTGAGTGCCTAACGGGTTCGGTCCTTGATGAGAGGGTGGATTGAGATGTGATTGTGAGGGATTGAGATGTGCACGAGTTTCGTTCTTGTGAGGGTTTGAGGGAGTGAGTGTTGAAAGAGTGAAGTATGAAGAGAATGAAAGAAACTCGTGCAACTTAACGAAAAAAAAAAAATCTGCCTGCTTAAACACGCCATCCCACATGGCGGGTCTGCTGAAGGAAACACGCCATTAGCTATGGCGTGTCTTCAGTTCCCACGCTTCTGGAAAGTTTCTGATTTGAATTAAAATTTCTAACAGAAGTAAACCCGCCATATACTATGGCGTGTCTTTGTGAAGAAACACGCCATCCTGTATGGCGTGTTTAGGCGAAGCAGGTTCCGAAACACCGAGCCTACGTGGACACCATTTCGATAAATACTTTCATTTCCAACCCAAAACGACAATTATTTTATTTTTGAGCATTATTTTGACAACGGATTCAAAAAACTCGTATAAACTAGATAATGTTTACACTTACTACCATCCTACAGACATTCGCGGAATACTAAATTAAATTAGATAAAAGTATAAATTAAGAATAATTATATATTTATATTTTTCTAGTAGCTAGTCTGATTCTTATTTCAACCTTAACCCAACAAGAAACTCATGTAAATTTAACTCCTATACGTATTTGTGACTTGTTAGAAACTGGACAACGATCGAGCTCTGATTTTGTAACCAGTTACATATGTTGGTGCACAAATTCTCATTGAAGACAGACACTATCCATCAGAAGCTGAAGACGGATAGTGTTTCTCTCACAAAATGCAAGTGACATGACCCATGAAAATTCTCCATTTTTCTCAACTTGTCTTCCCACTACATTGTTGTGAGATTGATATTATCCGTCTTTAGCTTGTAACGGATAGTATCCGTATTCAGCAACATTGAAAAGAATATTTTCACTAATCATGATTAAAATGAGTTTATTTTAGAATACTTGATGTATATATCTTGTAAATTTGTCCACATTTACGCTATATTTGGTAAAATTAACTGAAAAGATAGTTGAAAACCGAAAAACTAGTTAAGACTTCAAAAGTTACCTGAAAAAGTAATTGATTATACAAAAGAATGTTTGACAAACTAACTGAAAATTTAACTAATTTTAACATAATGACGTAAAAGGACATGATAATTAGGTAATAATATAGATTTAAACCGTAAAAAAGAAAAATAAAATAAAATCAGTTATCTAAAATCCCAAATGTTACTCTAGTTGTCATTTCATTTTGAGTTAGTTTATTCGGTTAAATAAACTAATGGACAAACGCTTACAAAAAAATAAAAGTATCTGAAATTTTAATTAAATACGCTATTTTGGTTATTAATGTATGCCCTAACTACCTACGATAAAAAATCGATAAAAAATTCTAAAAGTTTCATGTGAATGTGAGACTTCAAATTACAACGAAAATCGCGGGAAACTTAAAAAGTAGTTACCCGTGACCGTTATTTTTTCTTCTCTCCAACTAACGGATAAGAAAAAAGAGGGCAAAAAATTTAGGGAAACGTAAAACATTAAAATTAGAATGTTTTTACCGTTCACTTTGATATAGAAAAACAAAACCCAGATATCTTTTTTGAAGTTTTACTCTTCTTATATTTGTTAAAATTACAAAATCAATTTTTTCTTTGGTTCAGACATTTCATCAAACAGCTGGTGGGCAGATGCTTGTTTGTTGATTCTTAAGAATTTAATCAATATATCGAGTTTTTAATCGATTTAGCGATGACCCATGTCATAATTTGGAGTTTTGGTGTTGATTTTGTGTGAAAGTTTTGATTTATTTTGGATGTAATATGATTCCTTTGATTTACATTGTGAATAAAGTCCCTGACATTTATGTTCTTTTGGGAATATTTCGTTTGTTCATGTCTGTTGTTGTTAGAAGACTCGTTTGAATTGGGGAAAAGGGTTCAAGATTGATAAAGGTCTTTTTTGAATTAGATTTTTGCTTGAAGGCCGCCATTTTATCGCAATTTGTTTGCAATGAGTGAATGCAGGAAACATCTTGGTAGATGGCGTGACGGGACGTGCTATGAAGTACCCGGGAGTCGTTATCTTTATGCAAATTAAACATGTTTTTAAGAAGTATAGTGTTATCATCAATATTAGCATGAAGAAGTTGATACGAGGCTAGCTAGTGTAGACTGTAGAGCAACACAGACTATTAGATTTTGTTAGGTTAAATGATCCACATGATTCGGTCATCATCTGTTAGGGGTAGGATCATCTAGAAAATGGTAGAGAGGTGGAACCCTTATGAAATCCAGTTATCTTGGTTCATGGTGTTAGCGGTTCTTTCTGAGATTCGAGAGTGTGATTCCCTCAATCCAGAAGGTTTTACTTTGATCCCTGGTTTCCATTTTATTCCAGCTATTACATTCATGTTTTATTCATTATAATTACAATGTTGACCTTGAGCGAGTTGCGAAGGAACAGTCTCAGTCTCACAGACCAATATAATTCCTTACACTTGTTATTTATTTTTTTGGTGGGTTGGGTTTCACATGTGAGATCATCTCGCACAAGGTTTTGTATTGTTGACCCATAGCTTCAATTATCTCTAAGCTGCTAAAATCACATTAGAATTTTCTGTTCGGCCTATGTTTCTACCCTTTGACTTCTCTTCCTTGTAGGATTAGCGTTGCTAGAATTTAGGGAAAGAATAGAAGACGATCCTTATGGAGCTTTTGCCAACTGGAATATTAGTCATTCCGAACCATGTTTGTGGTTAGGCGTTGAATGTCTGAATGGAAAAGTAAAAATATTGTAAGTGTGCGCACTCAATGAACAGCTACTTAAATTTCCACTCTTCCCTTTTAGCAACTTTACAAAATTTGTTAATTTGCTTTAGTTCTTGCTTGACTTTGATGCAGGGATCTGAGCGGTTTCTCTTTGCAAGGAACTTTGGCACCGGCCCTGAAAAGACTTAGATATATGAGATCACTGTAAGCTTTGAGGCTTAATAATCCTAGCTGTAATTCATTTTTTATTTACTTTTGTCGTTTATGTATTCATGTACGAATCTAAAAATGAATTCGATAGTAGTGTATGTACTACTTTCTCCATTATTGTCTTAGACTCAGTTTCTGCTTTTGTTTGGATTGACAGTGTGATGCGAAATAACCGTCTGTCAGGTTCCATTCCTAAGGAGATCAGTGAGCTGAAATTTCTTGAGTTGTTGGACCTGAGTTACAACAATTTGACGGGAACCATTCCAGTAGAAATAGGTGTGATGCCATCACTGAAATGCCTGTGAGTGCCTCGCTCAAGAAAAGCTTTTTAATTGCTGATTTCTCCCCATTCGCTTGAGTTAATTGAAAAAAATTGTGAACGAAAATTGGGGTCCACTCTAGCATGGTGTATATGTAATCGTCATAGTCAGTCTGCGTGTCTTCTATTGTGTATTTGTGTTACAGGTCACTTTGTGGCAACGGTTTACACGAAGGCATTCCTCCTGAAGTTCGGATGTTTGATTATCTTCTGGAATCAGAGTGCAATCAACGACTCATGTCAGCTGCAGCTGGAGTAAAAGACTACATCGAAAAAAATGGTCGTTGGTGAGATGTCTTATGTATTAAATTGATGCCAATCATACTACTGATTAGTGATTTCTTTTCTGAGGTGATTTCTATGGGAAAACTAAAATTGTGATTAACCTGATTGATATGCATCGTCTTACTAGTAATGATATTTCTTTTTGAGGAAACACAACTATTGTTATCGACGTTTTAGTCTTCCCATTTTCTCCTTCCTTTCTGATTCCTGTATATGGTTCGGCTCTGTTCTTTCTGGCTTAATTTCAGGTCCTTTCAATTTTGATTGGTTGTATTTCGTTAAGTTTTATTTACGTCCAATCAATTATGTTCAATTAATCTCTTCACAAAATTAACTTTTAATTCAACTAAATTTACTTCTCCCCAGTTCCACTCAATTTAGTTCAATTAAGCTCTATTCCAATTAATGCAATTCAGCTCGTTTCAGTCGAAAAGAACAGGGCCTTAGTCTAACTCAAAATATATTCACGACATGTATTGTTGCTGTATTGGAAACTCATAAAATTTACCTGACAGTTTCTTAAGGCGTAATTTGAATCAACTGAAGAGCTATTTCCAGGTTGATTCTCGGTTAGTGTTAATGCTATTTCACTATGATTAAAATCACTCTCATATTTGTGATTTCTGATAACGATAACAAACATTGTTGGTTTTCTTACGCCGGCAATTTCTGGACAGTTTGAAGACCAAATATCGGAAGTGCTGTCTTCATACTGATGGAAATAATTGCTGCCTTAATGCACCAAGTCAGTTCTTGTGAAATATATATTAAATTTGCTTGTTAAGTTCTTGACTGAAGTTCTTATGCATATCACCCTCATGGTATCAGGTTCAGTGGAAAAGGCTGCACGCCGTCGTTTGTTTAAAGAATCAAGCAATCTTGCAGCTGCACCTGTAAGTAGCCCTATGGTGTCACCACAGGGAACACCATCTGTCTCCAGAAGTGGGGCTTTTCCAGCTGTATTAAGAAAGCAAATTCCGCCAGTCCAGCATACAAGTCCTGAAGTCTCACAGAATGGGTCTCGACAATGGCAAGACTCTAGTTCTCCCACAAAAATCATTATTGCTGGAGCGCTATTTGTATCCGTTGTTGCTTCTTTTTGTTTCGCACTCGTTGGCTTGAGGCGTTATCGTGGAGTTAAGGCTGTGAATGCACAGAATGCAGCACTGCTACATCGTATTAGTAAGGTTTTTGTAACAGGTAAGTTCTGTAAAATTGGTTTCCTGAAATAGGGTCTCGTGTTTATATGACATGAGACCAACCCTATTAACTAAAAACTCGACTCACACGCCCACCAACCCATTTAAATCTAAATAACTACCCCATATGTTAGGAAATTATGAGTAAGTCCCACAATGCCGATATGATAGGATCATGGTATTAAATCTGGGCTGCATTGTGATTTGTGAAGGTTATTACTGATAGATGAACCATCTCAACCAAAACCTTAAGGTTATGGTTGAGGCCCAACTATTATTAATATTCCTATTACGCTCCCTCACTCAAATGCCCGTTGGGCTTGAAGAGTGGTTAGTTTGCACAGGCGCCCCCATACCGTGTGCTGGGTTTCCACTTCGTATTTTTTGAGGGGTTTTGAGGTTGCCAGGATTCGAACCCGTGACCTTCGGTCACACTGACTCTGACACCATGATAGATGAACCATCTCAACCAAAACCTTAAGGTTATGGTTGAGGCTCAACTATTATTAATATTCCTATTAATTACAACTGTATTTTGAGGCGGTATTAACCACATTTATGATGCAATGGCTGAGATTAGAACTCGATAACTTGTTTTCCCTGATCCTTCTGGAAACAATACTTAATACCATGGATATGATCGGTGTTTCTGATGGGAGGTATTTTGACCCGATGAACCTTTTCAATTTTGGCTTGCAGGAGTCCCCAGGTTGAATTCAGCTGAACTCCAGACAGCCTGCGAAGATTTTAGCAACATAATCGAAACTTTCTCAGGATGTTTGATTTACAAGGGAACCCTGTCAAGTGGGGTGGAGATTGCTGTCTTATCCACCTCTATTAGGTCATCATATCAGTGGTCTTCCCATGCTGAGAGGGAGTTTAAGAAAAAGGTCTATAATTCTTCTCAAATGTTTTCCCTTCCTTGCTCAATTGTTTATGCGAGGAGTTGAGGACAATTTCGTTGCTGAACGGTCAAACCTGATAGATGAACCATCTCAACCAAAACCTTAAGGTTATTAATATTCCTAATACGCTCCCTCACTCAAATGCCCATTGGGCTTGAAGAGTGGTTAGTTTGCACAGGCCCACCCACACCGTGTGCTGGTTTCCACTTCGTGGTTTTTGAGGGGTTTTGAGGTTGCCGGGATTCGAACCCGTGACCTTTGCTCACACTAGCTCTGATACCATGATAGATGAACCGTCTCAACCAAAACCTTAAGGTGATGGTTGAGGCCCAACTATTATTAATATTCCTCCCAGGTTTTGCGTACCACGTTTCAATGATTTTTGCAGCTACGCTAGGTATCGTTTTGGCTCATTGAGCTCAGATATATTCCGTCGGATTATCAACTTTAATCATAATCAGAAATCATGCTGGGTTTTACTAAATGGAAAAGTTGTAGGGTAGTTAAAGAATAGAACATTTATGATTTGCTCACACAGATATTTGGCATCTTTCCGGAACATGTAAAACCGTCACAGAAACTTATCTTTTTGGAGTGGTTCTGCAGACTTGTGCTATGAAAACGACAAGCTTTTGCGACTATTTTAGTAACTTGAGTGCAGACTGCAGAGTGATTACGTTAAAATTACCGTGTTGTTAATGTCTGCTTTTCCTTGCGTGTATTTCAGAGCTTATCCTGCATTATAAGTTATAACTAAGGTCTTCTGGTTTGCCTTGTTCAGATTGACACATTTTCGAAAATCAACCACAAAAATTTCGTAAATCTTCTTGGCTATTGCGAGGAGGAAGATCCATTCGTGAGGATGATGGTCTTTGAATATGCTCCCAATGGGAACCTATACGAGCACTTACATGGTAAAAATCATAACTTCCAGCTAAAATGAGAAGATTTGGCATTAATTTGCGTGTCCTAGCGAACAATGATTGATGTACATTCTTTTCTTGTTCTTCTCTTTCTTCTCAGTAAAGGATATGGACCATCTCGACTGGACGACTAGAATGAGAATTATCATGGGGACTTGTTATTGTCTTGAATACATGCATCATGAACTCAATCCACCTGTTTTCCATCCAAATCTGCAGTCAGATGCAATCCTTTTTACAGATGACTATGCTGCAAAGGTATCTCAATGGTTGACGTAGGTAGTAGGCTACATCGTTTCAGAAGATGGGTCTTTTCTGACGTGGGTTATAAGTTATAACCCTGTAATTGGGATGAATCTAGATGGACATACGGACATCTATATGGGACTGAGAGAGTATGCTTTTGGTGGGATGTTCGAATTTGTTCCAACACTAATTTTTCTATGAATGTTCAGGTTGCAGATGTTACTTTCTGGGCAGAAATTGGAGCTAAGGCAAAGATCTCCGAGGGTGAAGAATCAGAACCTTTGAACTCTAACCCCGGCCCAAGCCGTGAAGAAAATGTGTACAGTCTGGGGATACTGTTGCTTGAAATCATTTCAACAAAGCCTCTTAAAAAGCAGGCAAGCTCCCTTTACTATGAAAAATCACTTCTTTTTTCTTTGACCTCCTTTCTATGGAAATACTGATAAATGAACCATCTCAGCCAAAACCCCCCATACCGCGTGCTGGTTTCCATTTCGTGAGTTTTCGAGGGGTTTTGAGGTCGCCAGTTCGAACCCGTGACCTTTGGTCACACCGACTCTGATACCATGATAAATGAACCATCTCAGCCAAAACCTTAAGGTGATGATTGAGGCCCAACTATTATTAATATTCCTATTAATACCAACTGAAGTATTACAAACTTACAATTAGCGCAGTAAGCGTACAATGATACAGTGCGTCCAGGCTAGACTTGGCAAGCAGGAGTGCCGAGTGCAGGACAACCAAAACCTTAAGGTGATGGTTGAAGCCCAACTATTATTAATATTCCTATTACGCTCCCTCACTCAAATGCCCGTTCGGCCGTTGGGCTTGAAGAGTGGTTAGTTTGCACATGCTCTCCCATACCGTGTGCTGGGTTTCCACTTCGTGTTTTTGAGGGGTTTGAGGTTGCCAGGATTCGAACCCGTGACCTTCGGTCACTCTGGCTCTGATACCGTGACCTATTATTAGATGCAGCAGAGTACGATAGAGCACAAACTTAAATTCTTAAAATGAAGCGACAAAGATGCAGCAGAGTACGATAAAACCCATTTTCAAATTGCTTTCCCTGTGCTATATACAATAGCCACTGCGCCTTATTTCTGACCAAAAAGAATTTTAATTGACGTAAATTCTGAATGATTTCGGTTTGATTTTGTACTCAGAAGTGTATCCTGCACATTTCAGGCTCTCGAGTGTTTAAGTGATAAGGAAAAGTACAGTAACTTGGTTGATCCGAGTCTAAAATCCTTCAGGACCGGCCACCTTGAGGTCATCTGTGAGGTTATCAATGACTGTATAAAAGATCCGAGACAGAGACCTACTCTTAGAGAAATAACCTCCAAACTGAAAGAAGTAATTAAGATCTCTCAAGATGCTGCTACTTCTCGCTTCTCACCATTATGGTGGGCTGAACTCGAGATTCTGGAGTCTAGTTAATCCTCGTGTCAAAACTCCTTTCATACATAAATCCGGATTTTCATGCATACATTCTGGTACGTTTCTCGTCTTTTATTTTGCATTTGAGACAGTACCATATACTGCAATCTCTGAAACAGGCCGACACAAGCGATTCAGAAATAAGTTCTGAAAACGAAGTTTAATGCTATTTTTTCGATTCTTTGCTTCATTTGCAGGAAGGATAGAGTGATGGATGGTTTATTGAAGGAGAACAGTGAAACTGCAAGCACATTTACTCGAATCTCGTGTTCTATTTCTCAGTTCGACCGGCCTGGCTGATGATCTTCAGATGATCATTCATTTTTGTCAAATTGTTCTGTAATATTGCAGATAAAACAGAGGATTTCAAAATTTACATTCAGAATTCAGAATAGAAAAATAACTGTATATTCATTGGGATTTTTTTGTCATTATTGTAAGTAAATTTTTGTTCATAGTTTTACAGAAAAAAAAACAAATACAGTATAATTTTGAAACATGCTTCTATAGGCTTATATGTCTTGCATTATTCTCGACTTCATTTTACCTTACGGAGTTTTGTAAACAAATATAAAGCTGAATAATGTAAACATAAAACAAGAAAAATGCTAATATACTTTTGTTTTTGTAAGACGATATTTACTGAACATGTTATCGGAAAAGCACAAATAGTATTATACATCCAGATGTATATCAGCCTCGTACATCTAATACAAATCTAATTGAGCTTATATGCAATTTCTTTTGATCTTTTAACAATTTTTAAGTGTTAAAATTAAAAAATTTGGGTCTAATATATATTATTTTTGAGTTTCAATATAAAGATGTTTAGGTTTGTTTAATAAAGCTCATAAAATATATGTACAAGCTCAAATTCTTTTTTATAAAGCTCGAAATCTATACTACCAAATGTATACATCTGATTGTATAATCCCCTAATTGTCGAGAAAGTTATACAACCATTAAATCTCGGGTATGGCGAAAAGCTATTTAGATAATTAGATGGTAAATTACAAAAATAATTTCTTTTTTCTTTTTTAAAAGTTAAAACCAAAATCCTTGAATAAAAGAATGACGGTTCTATAAAATGTTTCATACGTTTTTTTTAATTTAAAATTCATAAACCGCTCAACCGATTTTACATCACTAGACGATTCAATAAATCTTTCCGAATCACAAACTGAAAATGCATAAAAAACTTTCCCAAATTGCGTATAAACGGGTTTAAAAACAAGCACACAATAAATCTTTTCGACTCCGGACCAACCTAAAATAAAAATTACGCTAAATAAGAATTAGTCGAATTAAATTACTGTTATTTCCAATTGAAAGAAGCGTAACCCCTCCGACTTATTTCTGCGAAAAATTGAAAAACTGAACATCTTCTTTGCTAGGGCGAGCGATTAATCAAGGGCGACGATGGAGAAAAAGACGAAGGAAAAGCATAATTCAAGGTTGAATATCGCAATAATTCATCCAGATCTCGGTATAGGTAAACTTCAATTTACCTCAAACTTTATTCTTTTGTTCTTATCTTCAATTGTAGCAATTTCAATTGTTTTTCCCGGAATTAGCTTACGAACTTCAATTTATGCGTATTAATCTTTTCAATTTTGCGTAGAAAATGCCATTGAAATGTTCCTGTGTTTATGTTGTCATAGCTTGGAATGGTTGATTGTTGATGCTTGGTATGATGAGAGTGATGAAGATTTCGCGGAATGTTAGGGTTTTGATTTAGGCATTTACGAAGTTTTGTGTTATGAAATTTCGATTCGAAGTGTTTTTACGCTTAATTCTTGGCATTTCAGGATTTGGTTACTGTCATGTAAGGAGGTTTTACTTAATTTTAAAAGTAAATCTCACAACATGGAGATTATGATCCATAATAGCGTAAAATTAGTTATTAAACCCGTTTTTACGATATACTTGTGTAAGACTGCCTTACCCAATTTCTGTTTGGATTTAGCCTTGTTGGGAATAGGTTGTTATCAATTCGGTTTATACACTTAATTCTTTGATTTGAACCCACACAATCATGTATAATCAATCACGAGCGTGAAATCGGCCTCATTTTTAAGACGTTTATTGCCTTAGGTATACTATTATACGAGGCATGGTACTAGCTTGTTCTCGCGTGGTAGAACGAAAGTGAAGTTGCAGTTACATTAGTTTGTGGTGCTTTGTCCCATGATAATTGATAAATGAGCTAAAATTTGAATTGGTGTGAATTTAACACGTATATGCGGAATTTTCATTATGTTGTCTAGGAGGAGCGGAGAGATTGGTTGTCGATGCTGCAGTGGAATTGACTTCCCGTGGGCACAGTGTACATATCTTCACATCACATCATGATAGGAGCCGATGTTTTGAAGAAACTGTTAGTGGTAGAGCTCTGTTTTCGTGCACATTTTTTTTGTTTTTCAGTCGACTATCTTACTAATTTCATACTCCCTCCATTCTTTTTATATCACCCAACTTTTGTTTTGACACTATTCACAATCGACTATTCAACGTCGGTTTTCTCTCAATCCGTTCACGGAAATATATTCATGTGAGATCTTTTTTGGATTGTCTTGATAAGAGGATTAAGAATATCAAACTTTTATAATTTTTAGTAGTATGTAGCTAAAGATATAATCAAAATAAAATGGACATCGGCAAACGTGAATAATGAGATGGGGTGATATAAAAAGAATGGAGGGAGTACATATTTTCGAGTTTTTATTATGTTTATACTTCTCTTCAAAATTAGTGAATACTTCCTCTATCTCATGACAAGGTTCCTAGGCCCCACCATTATGTTGTTCGTAATATATTCCTTTTGTTTAATATGAGCCAGGTAGCTTTCCGGTTACTGTGTATGGTGATTTCTTACCACGGCATATATTCTATCGGCTTCATGCTGTATGTGCATATATCCGGTGCCTTTTCGTTGCACTTTGTATTTTACTCATGTGGCCATCATATGATGTTATCTTGGCTGATCAAGTGTCCATCGTCATTCCTGTATTGAAGCTCAAAAGGTCAATGAAGGTGATGATTCTTGCTCTGTTAGGTGTAAGGAAGAGTATACTGTGATAAGAATCTCAACGGTATCGTTATTTTCCGTTTGCAGGTTGTCTTTTATTGTCATTTTCCAGACATGCTGTTGGCTAAACATACAACACTGCTGCGAAAAATATATAGAAAGCCTATAGATTTTATCGAGGAAAGGACAACGGGTAGGTCATCCATCTTTGCATTGGCTTTGCTTAGTTCAAACATCCTTGTTTGTTTAGCTGTTTTGTGGATGTAATTTATCCCCGTTGTTTGAATTAACAGGAATGGCAGATCTAATTCTAGTGAATAGCAAGTTTACTGCTTCAACTTTCGGTAGCACATTTAAGCATTTAAACGCCAAAGGTGTTCGACCGGCGGTTCTTTATCCAGCAGTTAACGTCGACCAGTTTGATGAATCACATGCATCTAAGTAACGAACATGCTTGCATATCCTTGGTATTTTCTAGTTCTAGGTGTGATTGAACTATGGATATTGTTGATTGTTGAAACCCTTTTTTGGGAACATACCTTATGTGTAATCTATTCTTTTTGAACAACTTTACAGAATGAACTTTCTATCAGTCAACCGCTTTGAGAGAAAGAAGAACATTGATTTAGCAATAGCAGCATTTGCCAAGCTGGGCACACACAAGGCTAATAATGGAAATGATGTTACGCTGACTATTGCTGGCAAGTGCTTGATACTCCTATTCCCCCTCCCCACCCCTGTAGTGCTTGTTACACTATGCATTTGGTCACGGGAAGCACACCCCAGGTTCAGTCATTTGTTCAGTTAGAACTGTTCTGGTCTGTGGTATTCTTGTCTCGTTCTTGGCTTTTTTAATCAGCAATGACAGCTCTTTTGTTCAAATTTCCTCTGGTGTTTATCGGCTTTTAATAAAGTCCCCAAAGTCTCCTTTACAAATGTTTCCTTTCCTTGTTATCCATTTCCTATTGCCTCTGAACTGTAGCGTCAAGTGTACTTCTTTCTTTTGGTTGCGACACTTTCGTTTTGGATTCATAGTGTGTTGTTTTTTCTGGTAATGGGTGTTTAACTCTCTTTAAGATATTTCCATCTATTAATCTCAGTCCGTCACCAAATAAATCATTTTTCATTGGAAAAGAATGTGTGATACACTGTCAGTTGATCTGTTGTATTCTCTTATTCAGTGACTGATCTTTTCGGGGTTTTCTTGTATGTTTTGCAGGTGGCTATGATAAAAGGCTGCGAGAAAATGTTGAGTACTTGGAAGAACTTAAATTCTTAGCACAACGAGAAGGGGTGTCTGATAGAGTCAACTTCATAACATCTTGCTCTACTAATCAAAGAAATGCCCTTCTATCTGAGTGCCTTTGTGTTCTTTATACGCCAAAGGTGCGTCTTTATCATTACCCAATCTGTCCACAGAAACTTATATTTCTTGTATCCGCGCCACCAACCCAACCTAAATGCAATACCGACGACCCTTCTGAAAAATTGCCGTCCGATCACTAATATTTGGTATGTTACCTTATTATAATTAGGATGAGCACTTTGGCATTGTTCCGTTGGAAGCCATGGCAGCCTATAAACCAGTTATCGCTTGTAACAGTGGGGGCCCCATAGAAACTGTCAAGCACGAAGTGACGGGATTCCTGTGTGATCCTACCCCAAACGACTTCTCTTGCGCTATGGCGAAGCTTGTTGAAGATGTTGAATTAGCCCGGAAAATGGGCTCGGAAGCCCGTCAGCATGTTGTAGACTCGTTCTCTACCGAGGTCTTTGGTGATAATCTGAATCAGTACATTCTAAGTGTTGCAAGGCTGAAATGTGATTGAGAATATCGAACACTTGCGACTTGGGACTTAACCTCCGATAAGGAAGACAAATTATGATGTTTGTAGCACATCTCTAGTTGCTAGCGAAGTTGTCATGAGATCGGAGTTACTTTTACTTTCGCTACCAGTTGTTTTGGTTTTATTTCTCTCTTTTGGGAATTGAAGATGGAGTATACACACAATTCATCTTGATTACCCTGAAAAAATCATCTTGATTTGGTTAGACAATGACGTTGAGTTACCTCGTCTTGATGACATTCTTAGTCCCCGTTCTTATGGACTCAAACTATGTCTTTTCTTTTGGGCTAAATAAAATTGAACTAAAGTGAGCTGAATAGTGTAAAACTGAATTGATGTGAGCGAGCTAAAATGAAGTGAGTTAAGTTGAAAGAGAGTTGAAATTAAACCGAAAAAGAACAAGATTTACATGAACTAAATTGAATTGAATTGAATTGAACAAAGCCCAAATATTAGGCACAAAAATGTCCGTCACAAGAAGACGGATAGTTTACTCTCACAATAAAGCAGGTGGACATCCAAGTGTGAGGAAATGAAACATTTTATGGATAGTTTCACTTCCATTATATGAGAGGGGCACTATCTGTTGGAGTAGTGTCCTCCACAATAGTGTGTCTACACAATAAATCTCATACAAGGAATATGTCAGGGATTTATTTACATATATGTCAGCTGGTCAACGTTAATCGGTAATGATTGGCTGACTAGAGTTTGACATTACTGTCGTGTGACGGCGGTGACCAGCTGATCCCTTTAGGTCACACCTATAGGATAATGCCCAAATGGAAAAACTAATTATTTGTATTAGATATAATTAAATTAAATCCTTGTATTACAGGACTTTTAAATAAGTCATGTGAATATATATTTGATGACAAGTTACGAACTTGGGCCAAGGGAATTTATTATTTAATTATTTGATAATTAATTAATAAATATAAATGAGATTTTATAGTTTATAGTTAATTATATAAATTTCTACGACATTTGTATATGTTTGAGGCGAAGATAAATAGCTATTTAAACTTACAAGAGATTGTAAAATTAGCTAATTAGGGTTCATAAGTTATATTTTATACTGATAAAATAGTCTAATAAGAACTTAATTGTTAAGTGGTTATTAATTGTTGATTTGTATTATTTAATTGTTAAACAATCAAATTAATAATTAATTATATAAGATAATTAAATATAAGACTTATAAGCATTTGTGGGACAAATGTCGGAAATCGAAATGGACCAAAATAAGTTCATTTGAACCATAATATACAAGGTCTTATAAGATATTTTTTGTCAAAGTTTGGTGGTGTAAACACATGGCATGTTCGCATGAATTGTTTACATTTCAAACCCCTATATATACTTTTCATTTTACTAGTTGTTGTACGGTGCGCTTCGCGCACCGTACCCCAAGATATGTCTATCATTGGAGTTTTGTGCCTTGAGCACGAGCTTACTAAAGTCACTACAAGAATCACGTATAATTGAGAGCGTTTTTTCTATGACAATCTCTAATTAAGAGGAAACACATTTTTGGAGCTATAATCATTCTAAAATTTCTTTTGTCCTATAGTATACCGATCTTTGTTGATGAAAAAGTTAAAACATGTTTACAAAGAGTGTAACAGGTCCATTACAAAAGTGAGGTTCTTTTCTTTGAATAAAGTAAACAGAATTATAACCAAAGAGCCTCCAAGATTTTAACATTGTTTGAAAAGGCTTAAAATTTGACGTTAATATCAATAATTGATGGGGGTAGGCATGCCCCAATACCCGATTGTCATTTTTAGTGATGGAATCGATCCAAAATTAACACTTAAGTTTGAATTATATAAAAGATTTGTAGTTCATATGTTATAACCCTAGTACAAACTAATTGAACATTTAACCAAAAGAACTGAAATTTGTTAACAATTTTGCTACATTCATCCCTAAATATCTCCTTCTATCTTGTCTATGGCTTCAACGTCAACTTCATTATCAGAAGTCGAAATTCATTCTATCACCTGGTTTATCATCAAAAACCAAAGTCATGTTATGTATTAGATCACAAGCATAAAAAAATAGATTTTACGAGGATTATGGAATATTGAAAGGGAAGAGATAATAAGTAACGTGATGATAATCAACAATTACGTTTCTTGTCGAATCAAAATTGAATCTTCTACAACAGGAATCCTACACTTCAATTCAAAACTCAAGTCATATACATTCAATTTTTTGATATATCCTTCCTACACTCACGCGTAACTCCCATATATTTTTAAAAACAAAGATTGTAGACATACAACAGGCGTCAAACTGAATTGTATTACCATCGTTGAAAGTCGTGAACAGATATTGAAGTGAGTTATTTATAAAATTCTAGTTTCCTATCAATATGATCATAAACGCACCTTGCATGAAATTGGCTTTGGGCATAGGGTTAGGGTCCATCTCCATCTCACCTGAAAGTGGAGTAGTTCAACCATATGGCAAAGTATTAGTCCTTTTAGCGAGTTCAATCAACTCTCTTGTCGAGTAGAGAGACATAACAAACTAACTGTTTAGCACCAACATTCCATAGAAGGGAATAAGTCAAACCTATTGCAATTATACTCGTACAAATCTTCTATTAGTTGTTAAAACTACCTCACTCGCTCTCGCTCAGTCTCATGTAATTTTGCTAACGTAATGACCTCTTACCCTGCCGTTATATCTCTCTCGTGTATATTTGCTAAAAACAAAAACTAACACACCTCCCCCCCTCCATCCCCTCTCTCTCTATCACTATCTCTCCCCCTCTCCTCCTCCCTCTCTCGTGTACGTTTGTTAAAAAATAACAATGTAATGACAAATTCCCCTTCTGCCCCTTTCTAGATTAACAACATGAGATCATCGTCTCACAAACTAATTCTCACATTTTGCTAAACATTATCACATTAATAGCATCCCTAAACTTCTCAACGCAATACATTGTAGGCTCTCAATTACTACAATAATTGCAGAACCTTTTACCATGTCTAAAAACAACACATGTAAGCATGGATTATGACAACTTGGAATATAAAACATATACTCCTACAAAACTACCAAATTAATAACTAAATAAATATAGAAAAACTTAAGTAGGTGTCATTTTATCATACAAAACTAAATGATATAACATTGATCTAGGATAGAACTGAAAAAGAAGGGCTAGAGAAAGCAACAACCTGATCACACTTCAGTTCAAATTTCATAATTTCCTCATGTGCAACTCCACAATATTTTCCATGCTCACTTCCTGTAACTAATGTTCCTCAAATTCTGGCGTGCATTCATCAGAGTCTCAAGTACTGACATCACAAAAGCAAGTGTATATGAAGTGTCTTACTCTATATATATAATGATTAGTGAGTGGTTTAATAAGTTGATCAACTTCCGAATAAAGAGACAAGCATGTACTAAATTTCAGACAAATGCATTGAATTAATAGCTTAATCCACAGTTCCACTATACAACCAAAAACATATAGACATCCAATAATATATGAAAACTAAGAAGATGCTAATTACTAACAAGAATTAGACGTATCTTTAAAGTAGATGAGCCTTAATGGATAACTATGCGAAATGTCTAAGATCAGCAAACATGGCCTTAGACCCTAAATTGGAAAAAAATGAAGTTCTGAAATAATCAAGTTAACATGTGACGAGACAAGAATATCTCTTAATTATCAAAATTACTTGTGTTAATGAACAAACATAAGTCATCGTTCTCTGCTAATTAAAGTAGCACACTTGCTAGTCATTTAGCTTGATGACACGAACAATTTATGCTAAAAATGTGACCTTGTTCATATAATTTAACTTATGTATAGAGTCTATAAGAACACGATCTACCAAATTATAGTTGGACGCTAATATGTGTTAGATTAAAAAGACAAATTATGCTACAAAAGAGTAGCTACAAATTAGAAAAAAGACAATCTTCACAGTTATAATTCTTTAGTACTGAGAACTAACAAACTAATTGATGCCCAAACAATGATTCAAAGACTAAAAACTTATGTGTTCAGCAGTATACTTCTGTTATGCTACAAAGAGTATCTATCAAATTATAAAAAGACAATAATTTCAAGACAAAACTCTTAACATTAAACCTGGCTCTATTTATAGCTCAAAGGAACGTAAGTTCCTCCACTCCATTTAGCTTATTAAAATTTAGACTATCTACCTTACCATGGCTTTCGAAGATCGTTGATAAGATTTCGGATTTTCATTAATTATAGCTAATGTACAAAATGTTGACGTTTTATAGTCGGACAACACATAACCAAGAACTAATTAGCCTAATTTTTAAACAAAATCCAAAAAAAATCAAGACATTGCTAATGACATTATATGTTGTTGAGAAGCACCTAACCTGAGGTTTATCACAGACAGTACCGTTGACAATCACCTTTCTTTAAAATATGAGCTCCGCACTGCTTCTCCATGATGCCACTGTGAAAGGAACAATGGAACATACTTGTGAAAATAGGATACGCGACATGACTCACTCAGTCACAAGCAATATGCAAAAGCAAGGAATTGTATACAGCTGTGTAATGACTAATGACAAGCTTCTGATAAAAGAAAAGTGAAAATCAATCCAATGAAGCACAAGGGTGAGGTAGTTGACAAGAAACCGAATACTCGTTATGAAATTTGAAAATTAGTGCAAACTCATAGCTGATCAAGGAAATCATCTACAGAGTAGTAACTGGTATTGAGCTGTAGTTATAGCTGCATGTAAGCATGTAAGAGACGTCATTCTTAGAACATGCGTTATGTTTACGCTTACCATATAAGCAAATTGACATTATATTCTACTTTGGCGTGCTTATTATTGTCCTTAGATTCACAGTAATGTCACCCTTTTCTTATCATTGGCACCCTCATTAACTCTCTGACTCACAAAAATATGTCACTTTTGGCTTACTCACTTGACATTCAATTAAAGTCTCCTCTCCCCTTATTCTCTAGGTTTTGCTAACAAATGCAAACCCTTAAATAAAGTAAAATCTAATTTAGTGTTCCAAAAAAATAGAACAATCAAAGACTTATAATTGTAAATTTACCATGCCTTGCAGAGATCCTAGATGAGATTCTGGGCTTTCGTTAATAGCTAGTGTACAAAATCTGACGTTTTATATTCAACAACACAAAACCAAGAACTAATTAACCTAATTTCTAAATAAAATTTTAAAAAATAAGACACTGCTAATAAAGTTATATATTCAGTAAAGAAGATTGGAACAACCTGAAATCTTCATCGTGAAAATTAAACCGTCACCATATCAGAACAACTGCCCATCATCTTTCCAACCCTCAACAAAATCAACCTCTATATCCTAGTCTTTAATCCATATACTCGGCAAACTGGTCTGACTTAGAATCCTCTTAATTATCACCTTCTCAATCAACTCCGTCGTCAAAGACCCTAATGCACCATCATTACTTGATAAAATAAACCAATTTTCAGTCCCACTTTGTCACCATCTCAGATATAGATGATTATTTTTTGCAGATTTCACCTTACGAGACGGTCTATTTATGTAAAAAAGAACATTCATTTGGTACTTAATGAGCGCTCTTTTTATATAATTAGATTGTCTTACAATATAATTTGTGGCCGTAGTATTGTAACCCATAATATATACCCACAATCAAACAATCAACTCAAAAAATCACTAAATCAATAAAAAAAAGTTTTAAATATAAGGTAATTACTAATTAACGTTGAAGCAAAAATGGAAATGTGTAAGAGAACAACGAAGGAAAACAAAGGTCAGTTTTGGCTTACCCGCCTTTTATAATGCTTTCTCGGAATTCACCGGCGCCTTTTTGCAAGAAAATACAGAAAAATATATGAACATACATTTGAACAATTTCTCCCTTACCAATTATAATTTACATTATCAAAGTTCAGCAATATGCGATGCAATAACATAACCGACGACTCTATGAGTAATGTATATAAATCTCCAAAAACTCAAATCCAAAAGGGGAATACAATAAAACCCTAGAAAAAAAATGAACATTGAAATTTACGTGAAATTAGACATTGAAAGCCTAGAAGTGAGCTACAAATTGCCCTTCTTCTGAGCCTAAATTAAAAAAAGATCATGATTTAACAAGCAAAGAAGTAAAAGTGCAAGAACCTTAATTTTTAATAGAGGGCACAAATTTACCATAGTTATCTGTCGTGTCCTCCGCCATTGACCTCCAATGACTTAGATGACATTGTAGAGATTGTCGCCGTCATCCGACTTAGGATTTGCAGGAGTACCAAGGAGAACTCAGAGAAAGTGTATGTGTGTTTGGTTGAAGGAAGAAAGAGAAAATAATGACAACTGATGTAGAGGAAAATGATGGGTCACGTTTTGAAAAAGGAAAGGGATGTGAATGAGCAAAACACGTCGTATTGACCCACGGGCATCCAAAACGCATTTTCTTGTTACTGTTCATTATGAACAGTTACTTGGCTTACCCACTTTTTTGTAAGGTAAATAGATACATAAATCCTCTTAATTTTTAAGAGAGAAAAATCCCCATAATAATATATACAGTACATCATAATATTATTAGTGTAATAATATTATCACATAATACAAGGTTTACTACTAAATTTACCTAGTTAGTAACTTAGTAGTTTTCGGGATAATCTTGGGTGTATCCTTAGGAGACCATCTATTTGGTGGTTAGTAGTCTTGGAGGATCTTTCTTATTCCATAGCTTAAGAACAACAATAAGGAAGGAGTCCTTGTGTAAGTTGTGTTGTGCCCATTATCTTGTTTTTACAATGTAAGGATTTTTATCAAACCATCTTTTATACTTTTGTTTGCATGCGTGTAGATTTAGACCATTTTAGATTATATTGTAATTTTAAGATCACAGTATGAGTATTAATATGATCTAAATAACTAACATTATCCGTCTTCAGCTTATGACGAATAGTGTCCGTCTCCAATGAGAATTTGTGCAAAAATTTTAGCAAATAGTACTTTGTATAGTACTCAGGTTGATGACATTCGTGTTGGGAAGGCGATAGAGATACACATTGTGTATGGAAAAACTCATACACGACCAACCACATCGCGCCACGTGTATAACCATAGTTAATTTGCATAAGTTAGTGTTAGGGTATATTAGTAATTATACAAATGTAGTTATAGGAATATTTGTTACTTTGTTAAGATTTTATTTTGTTTTACTAAGTTAATATTTTAAAAAAGTATTTTGTTATTTTTTGTATTTAGTTAAATTTTCGGAAATATTATTTAGTGATATTGTTGGAATCTTTTTTTTTTGTAAATTAATATTCTACAAAAGATTTTTTTCGTATTTAATTAATTTACACGGTTTTTTTTGTCTTTTATTATTATTCTGTTGGAAATTATTTTGAAAATTAATTTTGTAAATTATTTTGTAATTAATATTCAATTTTTTTGTATGTAATTAATTTAGACATTTTTTATTTTTGTATTTTAATAATATTCTTTTGAAAATTATTTTTGTAAATTAATATTCTGAATTTTTTTTTGTATTTTAATTAATAGGCTCGTTTTTTTTTTATTTTTGTGTATTTTATTAATATTTTGGAAATCAATTTTTCGATTATTCCAATTAAATTAAAAATGACTTTGTAATTTTAAAAAGTTGATAGTAGGGGTTAACCCTAGATATCTTATTTAAAGTATCAAAAAAAAAATTCAATACAATAAGATTTTCGAAAATATTATTTTAATACATTTCAGAATATTATCAATTGCAATTCATAAACAGGCGTATTAATACCCTTGATAAATTGGTTAAAACTCTACTTGTAAACATTAGCTTGTGTGTAATTGATACCAGGTTCGAACCCCACTAACAACTTCTTTAATTTTTATAAAATTAACTCGGATTTATAGCAAAATATAATTAATAAAAATTAGACATATTAAATAATTGGATTAATATAATTTAATTAGGCCTTCAAACAAATTGTTAATTAAATTAAACATTCCGAATTATAATTACATACTAAATAAAGCAAAATTTAATAAAATACAAAATAAAAAATTCCATGTAATTTAATTTATTTGAAAACACATAGAATATTTTATTACTAACTAAAACGATTTTTTTAAAAATAAATTAATTTCAAGAATAATAATTTCCAGAATATTAATTTGTATTAATAACTAAACCGATTTTATTTTATTTTTTAAAAAAATAGAAAATAAAAAATTATTTTTTTTGTTGAAGGTGAAATAAGAAATTATTACTTATTGATTAATTACCTTAAAAAATAATATTTATTGATTAATTACTAAGTAAAACAAAAATGTAAAAAATAAATTCCAAAAACATTAATTAATTCTACTACATATTTCAAAAATATTTATTTTAAAAATAAAATCATTCAATTTTGTTGAGAGAATAAAATTTAAACAAAATAACAAAATTTCCTAAACTAACATGTTAACTAGACTTACAAAATCACTAAACTACCCTAAGACCATCCCCAAGCAAGGTCATGAGGGTGACCTTGTTTGGTCATGGTTAGTTAATTTAGATAATTAATTTGTGACCACTTTGCTAATTGGTGACCATATGCTCAACCAAGGTCAATTTGTGACCGTTGTTGATCATGCTTGACCTTATTTGTGACCACCTCGGTTTACAAATATTATTGGTTGATGAATAAAAAACAATAAAATGATTGGTAAAGATAGTTTGGTGGTTAGAAAATGTGATAAATGAGATAAATGATTAAAAATGTTGGAAAGTGGAAAAATGATTGGGTTGATGACCTAAATCGTGTCCTTTTCTGTTTGGGAGGATGAAAGCAGGTCAAGATAAATAAGGTGAGATTAAGAGTAAACGACCTAATTATCGCGAGCACTGCTTGAGGATGGTCTAAAACTAACTAATGTGGTTTAAGTTGAGTTATCTACATGGCGAGACATGATTGGTCGGATATGGAATTTTCCATCCACAAGTCATTGAGTTGTACTCCGTATTAGGTTACACTTATTTGGTAGGCCTTTAGGAATAGGAAAGTAGTATAGTGATAAGAATAGAAAAGTGAGGATGTATAAATATGAGATCTTGTAATAATAGCTTACTAGACTTCATGCCCGGACGTTGTACGGGTAATATCTTGACATGGTTTCAAAGTTCGTACGGTAACAGTTAATCTTCTAAAAATACTTAATATAATAGGCATATATAGGTATGATTGTGTTTTGATGGCTAATAAAACATCAGATGTATCAGGCTATTCTTTTTTTATTAGCCCGTATTCTTCTTACATTATTAGCTCGTATTCTTTTTTATATTAGCCTGTATTCTTACACGCTCGTATTTGTAAGTTCGTGATCCTCTTATATGCCTGTATTCTTATCTTAATAACTCGTATTTTTTTACATTAGCTCTTATTCTTAGCTTAATAGCTTTATTAGCTCGCGTTCTTACGTTAATAGCTCGCGTTCTTGTGTATGTGCTCGTATTTTTTAGTTCCCGATTCTCTTAATTTCTTATTCCTTTTACATTAGCTCGTATTTCTTATATATTCGTAATTTGTAGCTCGTATTCTTTTAATTATACCTCGTAATCTTAAGTGCTTAATATATCATGAAATTTGACGTCTTTCAAATCTGATTCTATTTTTTTAGTTCGAGAAGTGTTTCAATTAGCTCATGTTTTCGTATTCTGTTTACATTAGCTCATATTCTCATCTTAATAGGTTGTACTCTTATGTGCTCGTATATTTAAGTTCGTGATCCATTTAATCTCGTATTCGTACTCATTTGTGCTCATATTTTGAAACTCGTCTTATCTTAATAGCTCGTATTGTTTTTTCATTAGCTTGTATTCATTTGTACTCGTATTTTAAAGCTCGTCTTATCTTAATAGCAAGTATTATTTTTACATTAGCTCTTATTCTTAGCTTAATAGCTACTCGTATTTTAAAGCTCGTCTTATCTTAATAGCAAGTATTATTTCTACATTAACTCTTATTCTTAGCTTAATAACTCGTATTTTTTTATATTAGCTCATATTCTTAGGTTAATAGCTTGCATTGTTTCGTGCTCGTATTTTTAGTTCTTGATTCCTTTAAACTATTTTTCTTTTTACATTAGCTCATATTCTTATGTATTCGTATTCTGTAGCTTGTATTTTTTTAATTATAGCTTGTAAACTTAAGTGTTTAATATATTCATCAATACATCTATTTATGCTTTTAACTAAATAAAAGAAGGACAACAACAAATTTTACCATAACTTTGCGGTAACCAAAATTCTTAGTTACCAATTATTTTATTAACTAATTCAATAATTATCCACTGATATTTTATTATTATTTAGTTATCTTTTTATTTATATCTAAATTTTTTTAACCAAAGTAATAGCCAATGTAATCACTCTAAAAACAATAATTATCCAACTAATATTTTATTACTATTTAATTATCTTTTTATCTTTTTATTTATATACTTGATTTATTTAACCAAAGTAATAACCCAATGTAATCGCTCTAAAAACAATAATTATCCAACTGATATTTTATTACTATTTAATTATCCTTTTATTTATATACTTCATTTATTTGACCAAATTAATAGTCAATGAAATTGCTCTAAACAATAGCCAATGAAATCAATTATTTTATTAACTAATTAAATAATTATCCAACCGATTACTATTTAATTATCTTCTTATTTATATACTTAATTTATTTAACCAAATCAATGACCAATGTAATCGCTCTAAAAACAATAATTATCCAACTAATATCTTATGACTATTTAATTATCTTTTAATTTATATACTTAATTTATTTAACAAAAGTAATAGCCAATGAAATTGCTCTAAAACAATAGCCCATAAAATCGCTCAAAAAATTCCTTTTTTAAGTGTATATATATTGATTTTATTTATATACTTAATTTATTTAACCAAAGCAATGACCAATGTAATCGCTCTAAAAACAATAATTATCCAACTAATATCTTATTACTATTTAATTATCTTTTAATTTATATACTTAATTTATTTAACAAAAGTATTGAATGAAACTAATGTAAAGTGAATTTAGTTGAATTAAAAGTTAATTTTGTGAAGAGATTAAGTGACCATAATTGATTGAACGTAAATAAAACCCAACGAATTATAGCCAATTAAAATTGGAAGAAGCTGAAATTAAGCCAGAAAGAACATGGCCTTACTCGTCTTTCTTTTATCAATAATATACTTTGTATACATCGGTTGCAGACAAAATTATTATAAAATCGGTTTTTATTTTACTTAGTTACCCATCTCCACTAATTATCATAATTGGCTAATAAGGGTATTGTAAAACACTATCACATTGGGACGTAATGATTTTAGTTGTATGTGTTGTTGTTGTAGTTCTGCTGCTGCTGGTAAATTAGTAGAAACTTAGGATTAAAAAGCACAAATTGTAAATAATCTAGTAAAAAGACAATTGTAAACCGTTTATATTACCAAAACGTCTAGTACATCATCAAAAAGTTAAACAAATTACCGTGACAGTTATACCAAGCTGCAAAATCAATTAGGCATGACCTGAAAATTGCAAAACATACGGTCACATTAGAATACAACCATGAAAATAAAGATTAAAAATATAGACATCTAAGGCTACACAGGGTTAGTACATGCGTTTCTCAAATTGTTTGTCATGGATGAGATGAGAGAACCGGTAATGTATATATACTCATCTTGATAATAGTGTTTGGTTTAGGTTAGGAAAAAAAGAAAAAGTTAAAAAAAAAAGTAGAGAACCAGAATAGGTAGTACGCCGTACGTAGGACTCTATATAAATATAACAATTATATATTTTATATTTTCTAATTTTTTTATCAATTTATTTCTTTTAAATAGATTGCAAAATTTTAAACCAATCATATGCTCGAAAAGTTCCTCTCAAAAAATTATTGATTTTATTTATATACTTAATTTATTTAACAAAAGTAATAGCCAATCAAATTGCTCTAAAACAATAGCCAATAAAATCGCTCGAAAAGTTCATCTTTTAAGTATATATACTAGAGTTCATGCCCGGGCGTTGCCCGGGTAATATCTTGTCGTAGTTTCAAAGTAATTATCGTAAGAGTTAATCTTCTAAAAATACTTTGTATAATAGCCATATATAAAGAATAATTCAGGTATGATTGTTTTTTATGGCTAATAGAACATTAGATATATCAGGCTTGTATTATTTTCTTATTAGCCCGTATTCTTCTTACATGCTCATATTCTTTTTATATTATCCCGTATTCTTACATGCTCATATTTGTAAGTTCGTGATCCTCTTATACGCTCGTATTCTTATTTTAATAGCTCGTATTTTTTACATTAGCTCGTATTTTTAGCTTAATAGCTTTATTAGCTCGCATTCTTACGTTAATAGCTCGCGTTCTTGTGTGCTCGTATTTTTTAGTTCCCGATTCTCTTAATTTCTTATTCATTTTACATTAGCTCGTATTTCTTATGTATTCGTAACTTGTAGCTCGTATTCTTTTAATTATACCTCGTAATCTTAAGTGTTTATTATATCATGAAATTTGACGTCTTTTAAATCTGATTCTACTTTTTTAGTTCGAGAAGTGTTTCAATTAGCTCATGTTTTCGTATTCTATTTACATTAGCTTATATTGTCATCTTAATAGGCCGTATTCTTATGTGCTCGTATATTTCAGTTCGTGATCCTTTTAATCTCGTATTCGTATTCATTTGTGCTCATATTTTGAAGCTCGTGTTATCTTAATAACTCGTATTGTTTTTTCATTAGCTTGTATTCATTTGTCATTTGTGCTCGTATTTTAAAACTCGTCTTATCTTAATAGCTCGTATTGTTTTTACATTAGCTCTTATTCTTAGCTTAATAACTCGGATAGTATTCTTCTTATATTAGCCAGTATTATTAGGTTAATAGCTCGCATTCTTCTGTGCTCGTATTTTTTAGTTCGTGATTCCCTTAAACTCTTAATCTTTTTACATTAGCTCATATTCTTATGTGTTCGAATTCCGTAGTTTGTATTTTTTAATTATACCTCGTAAACTTAAGTGCTTAATATATTCATAAATACATCTATTTATGCTATTAACTAAATAAGAGAACGGAAACAACAAATTATACCATAACTTTACGGTAGCCAAAATTCTTAGTTATCAATTATTTTATTAACTAATCATTAATTATCCAACTGATATTTTATTATTATTTAATAAGTAATAGCCAATCTAATCACTCTAAAAACAATAATTATCCAACTGATATTTTATTACTATTTAATTATCTTTTTATTTTTTTATTTATATACTTTGTTTATTTAACGAAAGTAATAGCCAGTGTAATCGCTAAAAACAATAATTATCCAACTGATATTTTATTACTATTTAATTATCTTTTTATTTATATACTACGTACTTAATTTATTTAACCAAAATAATAGCCAATGAAATTGCTCTAAACAATAACCAATTAAATCAATTATTTTATTAACTAATTTAATAATTATCCAACTGATATTTTATTATTATTTAATTATCTTTTTATCTTTTTATTTATATACTTGATTTATTTAATGAAAGTAATAGTCAGTGTAATCGCTCTAAAGACAATAATTATCCAACTGATATTTTATTACTATTTAATTATCTTTTTATTTATATACTTAATTTATTTAACGAAAGTAATAGCCAATGTAATCGCTTTAAAACAATAATTATCCAATTGATATTTTATTACTATTTAATTATCTTTTTATTTATATACTTAATTTCTTTAACAAAAGTAATAGCCAATGAAATTGCTCTAAAACAATAGCCAATAAAATTGCTCGAAAAGTTCCTCTTTTAAGTATATATACTAGATTTAATGCCCGTGCGATGCACGGGCCTAATTGTGTTCTTATGTCGTGTAAACTCGCTTTCGTGGTTCTTACAAAAAAGACAGTATTTTCATGGTTGCAACGGTATGCTACTTTGTTTGTTTGATGTTTTACCCATGTATAAAATTAACGCTTTGATAAACTAATTGCAAATCTATTATTTTATCATGTTTTAGTAAGATAATTGTATTTCTAATGTATGTTCTTCCATATTATTTTACACAAATTCTCATTTGTGACGATCACAAGCTTATATCCTCTCACAGGTTAAGTAATGGCCAGTGAGAGAGAGGGTCGTGAGAAATCACGAGCTTATAACTATCACAAGCGAGATTTGCTGATTAGTATGACATTGTTGTATATTACTTAAAATGGCATTTCACTATGCTGCAATTAAGGGACATAGACTAAAAAATGATATGTTCTTAAGCGAGTTCTATCAAGAGGTGATTAATTTGAATTTTAGGCAAAACGCCTTTAATTAGATGGTTAGCTTAATTAGGTCAGCTAGTTTGGAGTAAATGAAGTTAAAATGAACATGAATTAGATGAAGTGAGCTCAAGTGATGTGAAGTGAGTTGAATAAGATGAATAGAATTGAATTTGTCGAAATGAATAAAGTTTAAATAGGCTGAGCTAAATTGAGGTGAGTTGAAATTAGCTGAATTAAATTAAGTCGAAAAAAATCGGGCTTATACCCTTTAAATTCTCACAAATGCTTGGACCTTAGAGATGATGTTCTCTTACAAAATTATTGATTAAGGTATAATTTTTAGGATAATTTGTGAGAAACTACCTTATATTTATGTCCATTTGTGAACAACTACCTTACTTTTTTTTGGTTAATAACTAGCTTTCACTTTAATTTTTTGTTAAAAACTACCTAAAAAAAGTATTGAGGCCAATTTCTATTTATTATTGACTGGTTTATGCATTCTGGTACATATTGTTCTACTCATTCTAATATGATGCCGCAATACTTCATACTTCATTTGCAACAGCCATAGTAACTTAATTCTTATGCTTGGTATACAACCCTGTCATTGACTTTTCGGGTGGAAAACTTCATCTCTTGCCTTTATATGGTATGGCTAGCAAGGCAGACATTGAGTAGAGTGAAGGCGGCGAAGCAAGTGAAGGTGCGGCTAAAGTCTGACTTCTTTCTTTGTTTAAGGTAGGATTGACTTTGTTGAAATGAGAGAGGCTGTGGATAGTGGATCTCGTGACCTAAGGGGCAGAAGTAGGATGTCCAAGCAAGTGCTACTTGCTAGTGAAAGGATCTAGCAGGTCCATTGGACTGCTGCTGTGAATAAGTTTTTGAATGTGGTAATAGGCATTGCAGCGTAATCAACGAAGTCGAGTACTCAAGGTCGTGCTTTAGTTTAGAAATTTAAGGAGTTTTTGACAAAATAAGAATGAAAATTTAGAGAACTTACATGTGTGAAATCCAACTCATAAATAAAAATTGGCCTCAGAACTTTTTTTAGGTAGCTTTTAACAAAAAACTAGTTTTGTACCCGTGCAGAAGCACGGGTCGTTATAAATAATAGGGTGAAAGTCGGTATTTCAATTCATGTTTTAATATTTAAAATTAGTCTTTACAATTTTAGGAACAATAAATAATCATAAGTAATTTATACTATCTAGTTAGAAAAATGTAGTATGAGTATATATATATATATATATATATATATATATATATATATATAGAATTGGGATCCTATGAGAACCGCCAATATAATGTGAACCATGAGAACTCTAACTTACGGACTTTTTTAAAAAACTTAATGACATATTTGGATTCGGCATGGAATTTTATGACTAGAGAACATATTTCTTTGTCTAGAAAATATATATTAGTGACGGAAATCGAGGTGAGATACGTTTTATTAATTTTCATGCACATACTACCGATTTTTACGTATCTATCATTTTTCATGCACCTAGAACTCGTTTTAATGCACGTAGAGCCTACTATTTTCATGCACCTAGTAGTCATTTTCATGCATGTAAAAAATTGCATGCACATAGTGGTCGTTTTCGTGCATTTATAGCCGTTTTAGTATACCTAGTTGTATTTTGGTACAATAAGTATATATTTTGTTAATAAAGTCAATAAATTTTGTTTAATGATATTAAAGTGTGTATTTGAATAAGTTAAACTAATGGTATATGATCCATCGAAACTTTTGAAGCGAGATTTGGTGGAGATTTAGTGAAGGTTCTCATGGTTCTCATTATAAGGGTGGTTCTCACCGGATCCCGACCCTATATATATATATATATATATATATATATATATATATATATATATATATATATATATATATATATATATATATATATATATATATATATTGGAGTTTAACACAGTTAGCATAACAATTGAAATAATTGATCTATGTTCGGTAATTGAAACCTCTTTGAGAACTATATAATGGCAATGTTGCATATAAGATACGGAAAATTCAACTATTTGGGCTTACTCATACTACGTCATGATAAAAATTAATAGATATATATCTAATCAAACAATTATTCTTACATGTGTTTATCATACCACAAATGTAAATCTCGCTTGTAAGTAATGTAAAAGGTCTATAAACGTGGCGCCACGACTACGAATAATCGGCTGAATAATCTATCTTCATTGTGATTATCCATGGTCCTAAAAAGCATATCTGAATATTGTTCACAAAATAAGTCGGTTAAAATAATTTGATAAAAGCTAATACACTAAATAATAAAATTGGAGACAAAAAATAATTATAATACTCCCTTCATTCAAGTTTTATCAGCTCGGTTTAATATAATACTCCTCATATATATTAAGGTAATTCGGTGATAAAACTTCAATGAAGCGAGGGAGTATAAAACTATTTTAAGAGATTAAAAAATAAAAGAATTACAAAAATAAAAAATAAAAAATGAAAAAAACTTGCATTTGCAAGAATGCACATATAAAATTTAGTCTTATATACAATGCTAATCTATGCTTCTCCTTTTACCATGAGTTAATGTCTCTATGTTTTCTTTATTAATCATTTCTTATGCTTGTATTCTTAGGTGTTAAAAAACGATTTAAATATTTATTGTGCTATCTTAATTATGATAGATTAATAATCTTACAACTTTAATACACGATATTAATTAAGTATAAATTAGAGATAAAAAATAATTATGTTACAAAACTATTTTTCCGAAAGAGTGAAAAATATGACACTTACAAGGATGTATATATAAAATTTAATTTTATATAAGAATAATCTATGTCTCTATGTATACCATGGCTTCATGATTGACATTGCCATATTAATTAAGGTATACTAACAATCTTAAAAAGTTAATTGGTTAAATTAATTAAGTTTAGTGATAATTATTGATCATGACATGTAATAAAACTAATCGTTTTTAGCAATAATAAGTTATTTTCTGTGAAATAAAATCCACACGGAAGTTCAACAACAATTGACTTTTTAAAATTTGGGTTCGATTGATTGTCTTATTTTAAACACAACAAGTATTTCTTGTGCGACATGTACTACCCATGTTGGTAGGTAAGAAAAAACAAATTGCTACTCCCTAGGCAATCGCAAATGAATTTAGTAGGTGAAAATAAAAGAGCAAATTAAATGCATCAAGTTGGATTGTTGCTCTTTTTTTACTTTTTTTTTTTTGAGAATTATGTAAGGAACTAAAAACATATAGGGTTAGGGACCTTTTATCTTCTCAATATTTTGAGTCTCATAAATCATATTTTTGATAGCAGCATATTTATGAATTTAATCAATGTTAGTCTTAATATAGTATTTATATGAATTTTTTTTCATAAATGATAAATTCAAGATAAATAGTTGCCTACTACATATCTCATTCAAATCTCATTACAATTTATAAGACATGTACATTAGATAATATGACATGAACGTATAAATATTAGATAATAATGTACTTTTTGCCATTATATATGTCAATAAGATTTTTTGTCCAACTTGTTGAGAAAATTGATATCCACGCAACTCCAATTTCATTCTACGGGTGATTTTCCAAAGGAAAATGATAAATAAGAAAACAACACATCCCAAAATAAAATATACATTACCACTGAGGATACCTGTTGTTTGTGTGCCAATGGAAGTGAGACAGTGCAACATTTTTTCTGCCAGTGACCGGCCATATAGTAAACTAATACTCCAAGGTATTGCTCAGTGGTGTGGTTTTGCACCTCAACAGACCCTGGACAATCAATGGCGTTTAAGATTAAGAGGGTGTAAGCTACAAAGAGCCATAAAAAACAGTGCTATTAATGCGATCATCTATCATATTTGGAGGCAACGAAATCGAAGCAGGCATGAGTATAATATTCTTAGACCTTCAGTTGTAATCAAAATTATCAAACGTGAGTTGAGTAGCTACATTAAGAGCAAGCAACAGAACAATCTACAGACCAAAGATAGGGCTTATATTAGCTAGCTCTCTTGGTTGACATCATGTAATTATTTTTGATATCAATATACTTACCTTTAACCAAAAAAAAAAAATATACATTTGAAAGCTTGTGAAAACTATTTTTTGTTATGATAAATTATTGAGTGAGGTGGATGGAGAATTTTTTTAAGCAATTCAATCCGCAAGTATTTTCTTTCTTCGTAGAGTCTTCTTTCTCTCATGAATCATCCCTACAAAAAAATCATTGAGTATTAATAACGCACAAAATGGTGGAATTTGATTTATGTGATATTAACATTATCGTTATTTATTTCAGTTTTCCCTTAAATAATGAAAGAAAGAGGGTATTGAGTAATAAAGATATAAGTATATTTACCTTTAAGTATGACAACACCACAAATCTTGATAGCAACTAAATGAGAACAAAACAACACTTAAAAATAGGATGAAACACTTCATCAACAATCAAAATTTAAAAATAAATAAATAAATAATTAATTTAAAACCATAATACAATGACCTTACCTTCATATACTTATACTTATTACCTTGATATTGATACACGATGAGAGTAAAAAAAATATTGGCTTGAATTTTGACTCACAAATGTTGCCTTCCATCAAACATTTATAGCCAATTGATTATGTGTTTTATGACAAATTTAATATATAAATAAATATGTAGTAAAGTATTGTGACTTTTGAGCATAATTTTTCATTATTAGGAAATTTAATTTATACATAAATATGGATGAAATGTGAAAGGTTTGCTTTACTATACATAAATATGTAGTATAGTTTTAATACTTTTGAACATTATTTTTCATTATTAGCAAGTTATAAAATAAGAGATTGTAAATTTTGATTTGAAATTGAACAAATTATAGTTTTAAAAATTAAAAGGCTAATATTTAATGTTAAGTATGTTATTATTTGCCCTTAATATTTACAAATTCTTACTTTTTATAAACGGCGTAAAAAATAGAATTATATGATATTTATTTGTTGCTTAAAATATTTTAACAATAAAAATCGATATTTTAAATTTATTAGGAATTTGGATTTTTAATTGTTATTTGATTTATCTAGTTATAAGGTTAAAGTTTAATGTTTGTTAAGTTATTTACATTTAATGTTTTTTTTTTCTTTTTCTTTTTAAAATAAGATATAATGATGTGGCTCATGTCATGTGTAATAAGTGATGTGGCTTTTTGTTAATACTAGGTGGCATTGTCTACGTGGCATTTTAGGTTACCCTTTTAATAATATTGTATAGATTAAAATGAAAGGTAGTTTTTGACAAAAGAAAAAAAGTAAGGTAGTTGTTCACAAATGGACATAAATGTAAGGTAGTTTCTCACAAATTATCCTAATTTTTATAATGAACACACCCATTTATGTGTTTTTGTTTAAAGTTATTACACTCGTAACTAATTAACGATTGTTCTAATAATGCGGTCAATATGTTTTGGTTAAAATAACTTAGAAATTAATTTTTGTTACTAAACATCTAAATTGAAACTGAAAATGTGGCTTTTGTATTTTAATTTTCCAGTATTTTTGTAAATATTTCTTTTCAAAATACTTTAAAGCGAACTTGTGGCACATATTAAAATTACCAACATTTAGAAGTTCCTAAGAACTTCCAATGCCTACATGATGTAGGAATTGACTTACCTACCCCTCCTTTGGTCATCGGAAATTCCCATGGAAGTTAATTCCTACATGAACAACCAAACACCTTTGTCAAATTTACCCGAATTGAATGCTGAAACTTAAATACATACTATATGAATTTGAAGTTCCTAGACAAATTAAGTTTCTTAATCAACCAAACGACTACAAATAATAAAATAAACACACGTCTTCACTATTCATAAAAATAGTATACATATTCCACGTCCTTGCTAGTTGCTTCCCCATTTATCTGCTATCTACAAGATTTTCACGTATTTTTTTAGTTTGTTCATAGTATTACATTGATCGATGCTTATTTTCTTTTTCTTTTTTTACAGCACAACAATTAAACTTTAGTACATGTTCGTAATGGAATTTTAGGTGTATGGAACAACATGAACACAATAAATCATGATGGAGTTTCAGGTGGATAGACATATCTTAGGTATTGATCACGGTTGTATAATAAGATGAAACTTACGTAGGAAACTATGTTAACAACATAATAAATACGGAGTATGAATTAACAGAATATAATATGCGTGGAAACTGTGTTGACAACATAATAAATTCATGTGCAATCAACATTATACGCAAAGCTAATACATTGAACTAAAATTAAAAAGTGTTAGGTGGATATATATATATATATATATATATATATATATATATATATATATATATATATATATATATATATATATATATATATATATATAGAATCGGGATCATATGAGAACCACCAACATAATGAGAACCTTGAGAACTCTACCTTAGTGACTTTTTCAAAAAAAATTAATGACATATTTGGATTCGTCATAGAATTTTATGACTAGAAAACATATTTCTTGGTCGAGAAAAAATATGCTAGTGTCGGAAATCGAGGCGAGATACATTTTATTAACTTTCATGCACGTACTACTGTTTTTCATGCACCTAACATTTTTCATGCACCTATAACTTTTTTTTCATGCACCTAGTAATCATTTTCATGCATGTAAAAATTTTCATGCACGTAGTAGGTTTTTTCGTGCATCTATAGCCATTTTAGTATACCTAATTGTATTTTTGTACATTAAGTATATATTTTGTTAATAAAAACAATAAATTTTGTTTAATGATACTAAAGAATGTGTGTGAATAAACTAAACTAATGGTAAATGATCCATCAAAACTTTCGAAACGAGATTAGGTGGAGATTTAGTGAAGGGATCTGGTGAGAACCACCTTACAATGAGAACCGGTGAGAACTCTTCCTTACGGAGTTTTTTTAAAAAAATTAATGACATAATTGGATTCGGCATGGAATTTTATGGCCAGAGAACATATTTCTTGGTCTAGAAAATAAATATATAGTGACGGAAAAATGATAGGTTCGAAATATATATATATATATTTTTTATTTTATTTTATTTTTTTTCCCTTCTTTTAGGACTCGTTTGGTTGCCATACGCCCATACGGGAATTAATTTCCCATGATTTTGCAAAACACATGAATTGACCAATTCATGTGAATTGCCTAAAATTCGTTTGGTTGATATCCTGGAATTGAATTGACACAGGAATTTGCAATTAGCTAGGGGCTCTAGGTAATCAAATTCCTCCATAATGGAGGAAGTGAGAATTCCTGGGAAAAAGAAAATCGCATGATTTGGAGTAACCAAACGTCTTTATTTTTTCTAAATCATGGGATTTTTCAATTCACCCATTTTTATAGGGGCAACCAAACGAGTCTTCATAAAGGTTAGTTCTTTCATAAAGGTTGGAAACTCAAATAGTACCGTAGAATTTGCATTATTTATTAGTATTAGGGTATTAGCGGTAACCAATGAAATCGCCTGAAAAAAGCTGTCAATGAAATCGCTGGAAAAAACTTCCTTCAATAATATAGATAGATAGATATTGATTGATTGATTATATTGATTTTCATTCAATTTTACAGAAATACAATCTTTCCCTTCCCACGACTCAACGGCGAACCACCACCTTCTTCTACCAAAACCCTAATCTGAGGTATCTTAATTTAAACCCCAATTTGATTTGTGCAAATCTTATTTATCGTCTTATACCCTAATCAAAGTTATGTTCGATTTAGGAATTGTTTTGGGCGTTGTTCTTCAATTTTCGAATTTGTTGTGTACTTAATGTTCAAAGTTCGTTAGCAATTGAACGTTGGAATTAAACGTTGCAAAAGAGCTGTTGCACACAACCGTAACAAAGTTCGTTCGAATTTGCGTATTTAGAATTTTGCGTGATTAGATTACTTTAAGGTTAACGTGTAAGAATTATGGACCTAATACAATAATATACGTATTGCTTATCGTTTGAATTGGCTTAATTTAGATTTAAAACAAGTTAAGGAGGAGGAGTTAAATTTGAAGGATTTGGAGAAACAAAGCTAGAAAACATGGGAGAAAGGAAGGTTCTGAACAAGTACTATCCACCGGATTTCGATCCGTCGAAGATTCCCAGAAGAAAGCAGCCCAAGAACAAGCAAATGACTGTTCGAATGATGTTGCCAATGAGTATTCGTTGCAATACTTGTGGTAACTATATTTATAAGGGTACCAAGTTTAATTCTAGGAAAGAAGATGCTGTTGGAGAGGTACCCTATTCATTCTAGTGGTCGCGTTTATATTGTTCAGTTTCTCGAATTTCGGGATAGGTGTAACCTAGGTAGCACGGATACTTCTCTTAATTAGGTATCCCGTATCCGACACCGGACAGTTCAACACATGGCTAAATATATTATAGTTTAGACGAGTAATAAAATTTTAAAAAAATCGATTAGAAGATGAGTGCGTGGAAAATGAGAATTAGTGATATCGACCTTTACTTGTTTAGATTTAGCTTCAAATATACCTAAATTTCATAGGATGCCGTGTTCCGTGTCGTGTCTGTTTCCGTTTTGGTGCTAACTTCCTATGAAGTGTACAAACCAACATGATAATTATTCAGCAACTGTTTTTATATTTTAATTTTTAGTTTTCAAGTTTGATGTAATGTAGTATGTTGATTTCACTGTTTTTCTTGGTAAAATGAACTTTAGGAGGCTATTATGAATCCTTGATGACAAATTTGGTATATGGTAGTGTGTATATTTAGTTTACACCCATAAATTTTACTCTTTTTTTTCTCTAAATAAAAGTTTATGGTCATTAATGGGGTAAAATGTGCTTTTAGTTTAAATCCGATGTCATGGGTGATGGGTATTTGATACGGATTATCATTTTGAATGATAGATAGGTGGTGCTCGTGGTACTTGTACAATTGTATGGATCAAATGTTGATTGCGGTATTTAGGTTTTAGCTTAAATCTTCATTTTCTTCTTTGAATTTGCTCGATGGATTTCTCTGTTTAACGTGGCGAGTTGCTTGAATTATTTTGCAGTTGATCTTAAGTTTTGCTTGATTCCTTTTTACTCCATAATAGATAACCATTTCAAATACTCTTTAACTAGTGATATTTCCCATTTTAATTTATACCAGTAATTAGGTTAGGTCTCATATGAGATGGTCTCGTGTAAGAATATAGCACACGGTCATCTTCTAAGCTTTTGTGTATGTCATGCATATTTGGTTTGTGGGTGTTTGTACTTGTATTTGTTCGGAAGTAATTTTGTGGAGGTAGCTCCTTAATCGCCATATTTATTGATGATTAGTTGTCGATTATTTCTGTATTTTGATTATGGCCATGAATCTGTTGTTCTGCACTTCTGCCATATTATGGAATCACATTAGCTGATTTCTTTACCTTCATGCGCTTTCTGTCTGATGATGAAACTCGCTGTGTGTTTGCTCGTTTAAACCCCAAGTTATGGAATTCGGAGGATTCTTAGATTGTACTTCCGTTTTTTGCATTGTTGTAAAAATTTATTTAAAGTGGAAAACCCTTAAATGAAAAAGGCATAAAAGCCATCACAATTCACATTGCATTTCATAATTAAGATATTGTGCATAATGGATTTGTACTTTATGTTTTCCTTGGTGTGCGTATAGATTGTCGTTCCACTTGCGATGAAGTACTTTGAAAGTCATGTTTTATTAATCTTAACCTACAACGGCTACAAGCTATGTTACGTAGACTCATGTAGAAGTGTCCGACTCGGGCGAGTGTCCAAGTTTTGGACCCGGCTATTTTTATGAAAATCCCCCATATTTTGGCTTACAATGCGGTGCAAGTGTGGAGTGTTGACATATGTACGCTAGGGGATAAGAAGAGTCTGAATAACATATCCTATAAGTGGTGGACGTAGTGTATGCTTAATAAAATGGTGCTGGCAGTTGCTAGGGCGTGTGATTTGTATGTTAGTTTTAGTTGATATTTGATAACTGATACCTGATAATTGGCTGCCATCAGTAATTGTTTTTGTCTTAACTGTTTTTTTCTTTCTTGAAACTGCACAGAATTACCTCGGTATCCAAATTGTGAGGTTTTACTTTAAATGTACCAGATGCTCTGCGGAGTTGACGATGAAGACTGATCCAAAAAATTCCGACTACACTGTTGAAGCGGGTGCATCCAGGAACTTCGAGCCTTGGAGGAACAAGGATGAGGTTACTTATGCTTCTTGTTTTTTTTGTTGATTTGGCATTTCTATTTCCGAAACACATTTTCATATGCTCTCATATATATTTCTGATTGTTGGTTAATGTTTTACATTATGTTATTGATTTTTTCAGGAATTAGACAAGGAAAAGAAAAAGAGAGATGCAGAAGAAATGGGAGATGCCATGAAATCTTTGGAGAATAGAACACTGGATTCAAAACGAGAGATGGATATTATGTCTGCTCTTGATGAGATGAAATCTATGAAGGTATTGTTTATTTTCTCATCTTTGGTGTCGGCCACTTAAAAAAATAATGCATTAGCTGATATGGTGATGCTGGCTCTATAATGAAGTTTCTTGACACGTTCTTGTAGAATGATTGCTTTTTGTTCATTGCTAAACTTTTTTTTCTTTTCTTTTCAGTCAAGGCATGCGACAGTCAGTGTTGATGATATGCTCAAGGCTTTACAGCGCACCGGTGAAGACGAAGAAGAGGATCCAGATCTGGTAAATCTCATGCACATTTTTAACTTGCATGTTGATTATTTATACACTAATGTAAGAGCTCAAGGCTATTTCAGCTTGAGATTGGTAGACCTCTTGCTAGGTGGTTATTGCCAATCTTTGTTGTCTAGTTAATTGTCTTCTTTCTTTTTATTTTATTAATTTTCTTTAAGGTGAGTTTGAGCGAGTTAATCTGACGAATTGATAAACTATGTTAACAGGAACAGAAACTTGATGAGGCAGATGAAGCCCTAATCAAATCAATTTTCCATGTAAGTGTAAAACATTACAAGCTTCACACTTGTTTTATTTTAATATCCCTATTCTCCGGGGGCACTTTACAAAAAACCGCCCCGCTTCTAGCACAAATTCTAGAAGAAGTTTGAAGGCACTTTACAAAAAACCGCCCCGCTTCTAGCACAAATTCTAGAAGAAGTTTGAAGGGGTGAGTTTAATTTGGTGGGTTACGAGTAAAATGTTGGTATTTTACTTCAAATATGATGCTTAAAAAGACATATTACAACAAGCTAAAGCTATAAATCAGTGAATTCAATTGAACTACCCTAAAAGTAAAATGGGGTATTTCTCTCTTAAAGATGTTGCAAATTATTTGACTCTTCATTTTAACTGTTTTAATTAATTGAATTATTGTGACAAATTTTTTGAAGGGCCCCAAAGAATTTGTAAAAAGGATTGATGATGATGATGAGTGGGATGATGATGACTACTTTAGTAAAGATAAATCCTCAGAGGGCAGTGTCAAGGTATGTTTTTAAGTCACATCAGTTTACGGTTATGCTCTGCTAGACATATTTCAGTACTATTCTATGATTGTGTGAATGTCATGTTTCCAGAACTCATTTTAACTTGCTCATTTGTTCGTCTCTTACAACTGATGTAGGGTTTAGAAATATTGCGGTTTTTATCTCTTACAACTGATTTAGGGTTTAGAAATATAGCAAGCTTACTGTATATGATTGTTGTCATTTCATATCGAATGTTAAAAGTAGATAGAGGACTGATTTTATCGGAGAGTGGAGAAAAAAGGACGTTTTGGGCAATTTGTAAACTTGTGACTTGCATCTCTGATGTCCGTAAAATATTTTATGGGATGTGAATTAACCTATGTATTATGTGATACAGAGACAGAAGATTTATAGGGATGAAGGGGCTCCAACAGATATATTGGCAACAAGCGATTCCATTCTGCACACAAAGAACTCAGGTTTAGATCTCTACTTTTCATTTCTTCTTTTATGACGGTATCTACTGATGTGTGACTGTGTATTATTTTAACTACAACATCATGCTTTCTGAGTTTCAAGTTTGCTTGGGCGACACCTTGTCTGTTTTCCAGTGATGGAATGTCCAAAATGTTTGGATTGTATCAGTAGTTGCAAAAGAGTAGGCTTTGGAATAATGAATAAAGCTAAATGACTCGATAGTATTATCATGTTATGATCTTACAGATTGTAATCAATCTCTATGTCCTACTGACATAAGCTTCGGCTGCATGTATTCAAACCCTTATACCCTGCTTAGGCACCGATTAGGATTCTCTCCATTTCTTTTCTCGCCATTTCCTCTTACAAACCCATTTAATAATATTTTCCTCTCTACACTCTATTAACCTTTATTATTACGCATAAGTCTTGAACCGTTTGATGTTGACATAATACAATCTGGACCGTTGTAAGGAAATGGACTCACCATTTCCTAAGAGGATTTCGACTCCTTAGGCACTAGGATAGTGTTGCTGAAAAATAAAGTGAGCTGTGTGAGACGGTCAAACAAGCCCGATTAATGTGATTGTTGCTCTCACATGGTCACATGTAAGATTGCCTTATATGAGCTTTTGTGTGACATTAATTTCTTTTGGTGGTTTTCAGATTCCTTGAGCGTTAAACCCATCATCAAGCCTCCAACGATCACATTCAAGGTGAAGAAAAAGCAGGACAAGAAACAAATCTGCATGAACAAAGATGAAAGCAAATGGAAAGTGCGTAAGAACACCGTTGATAGCAATCTACTTAGTTTCGCCCACTATGATAGTAGCGAAGATGATTAATAGAGTTACTCACCCAGTATAATTAGGATGAGCACTTTGGCATTGTTTCGTTGGAAGCCATGGCAGCCTATAAACCAGTTATCGCTTGTAACAGTGGGGGCCATAGAAACTTTCAAGCACGAAGTGACGGGATTCCTGTGTGATCCTACCGCGAACATCTTTTCTTGCGCTATGGCGAAGTTTGTTGAAGATGTTGAATTAGCCCAGAAGATGGGCTCGGAAGCCCGTCAGCATGTTGTAGACTCGTTCTCTACCGAGGTCTTTGGTGACAATCTGAATCAGTACATTCTAAGTGTTGCAAGGAGAATATCGAACACTTGCGACCTCACCTCCGATAAGGAAGACAAATTATGATGTTTGTAGCACATCTCTAGTTGCTAGCGAAGTTGTCATGAGATCGGAGTTACTTTTACTTTCGCTACCAGTCGTTTCGGTTTTATTTATTTCTCTCTTTTGTGAATTGAAGATGGAGTATACACACAATTCATCTTAATTACCCTGAAAAAATCATCTTGATTTGATTGGACAATGACATCGAGTTACCTTGTGTTTATGACATTCTTAGACCTTGTTCTTTTGTACTAAAGTCATTCTTTAAGTTCAGTTTGAATCCTATAAGTACAAGTTAGAAAAGTGCAGCTCTTTTGGGTTCAATTGAGCTCAGATCAAGTTCAGATTCTATAGATTCAATTTAGCAGATCAAGTTCTAAGTAAAAAAGTGTAGGGCATTAGACCCCGTTCTTATTGACTCGAGCAACAAGAACTGAGGCCGGACGGGCAAGTGTAGTAGGACTATACATTCAAATGTATATAATGTATTGCACATCTAATATAAATTTAATTGAGCTTATATGCAATTTTTTTGAACTTTTAAAAATTTTGGTTTACACTTTAATATTTTATGTTTTAAAATTAAAATCTTATTGAATTTATATGTATTATTTTTGGGTTTCAATATTATATTTGAGTATAAGTTTTTTATAAAAACGCTCAAATTCTTTTAAATAAAATTCGTAAAATGTAGCTATAAACTCAAATAATTTATTATAGAGCTCAAAATTTATACAATTAGATATATACAACTGGTTATATAATTCACTAATTGGGTCAGATTCTATGGAAAAAAAGAGTGTTCAGTTGTTCACCACACAAGCTAACTTGTTAAACCAACCAGCATTCATTTGAGGCCCACTACAAAAAAAATTGAAGGCAAGTTTCTATAAAACCCTTTCAAAACCCTAGAAACCCTAACCATAGCAACAATAATTCAGGTATCCCTTTCCGTCCATTCGAATTCCAATTCCAAATTCATACGTTTAATTAAAACACGATGTAGACGGAGCCGAGTAGTCATGAAAAATTTGTGAGCTTTGGAAGATGTTGTTTTTACTTAATTTAAATTTAAATTTTGGATATAAAAGGTGGCAATGATGAGTAAAAAGGCCGGACATACGGCTGCCCTCAAAACTCAAGTTTTGAGTTGGTAGTAGATTGATGATCATTTTCCGAGCATAGGTTTTATTCTGAGCCTTTTTCTTTTTTTTTTTAAAAGAATTTTCCTTTCTTTTGATTAATGATATAACCAATTCAAATATATTTTCAAATTAGCGTCGCGACACTGACTGCATTTTGCCGTATTTTGAGGTGATATGTACTTAACTTGTCTTAGGCTTATGATTTTTAAAGGTTCTGTAACTGTATTTTGCCGTATTTTGAGGTGATTTTTACTTGACACGTACCTATTAGGCTGCGAGGATCGAGATACAACATATCAAATGTCAATGGTTTTTTTTTTTTTAGGGTTGTGCTTTTTCACCTACAAATTTTACTCTTTCACATACGTCTTTTATAAATTTACCCTTATTCATTTTTTTTTCCTTCACCACCAACACTGCCCTTGTTAAACATCTGAAGTCGTCGACTCAACATCGTTATTTTAAGACGTATTCTAACCACATAAGACGATATTAAGCGGTTAACTATCCTGTGCAAATTATTCAAGAGGAAATTGAATCTTGAACAACTACAACCTATTGAATTATGGAGTTTTTCGATTCAATCAATGGATTCTTGAACCACTACTGTATATTGGATTATAAATAGTTTTCATTGCTGAAGTATTTGATGTGCAGAGACGTTGTTTTCCATCAATGGAACGTTGTATTGGAATTTAGAATGTGAGATGTGTATACATGTTTTTTTATGTCGGCTACTATTTTAGATTTTAGGGTTCTTTGTGATGAATTATCTTAAACAATTAGATACCACCATGTAATCGCAGTGCACCACGCAATCGCCGTCCACAAACCAAATCATCACGTCTTCATTGATAAAAATCGATAAACAAATAGACATGTAATTTCACAAATTAACAAACCCTGATAATTTGTCAAAATTTAGGAAAAGGGTACGATAAGGAAAATTAATGAAAAAGTGTATGTGAAAGAGTAAAGTCCGTATGTGAAAAAGTAATTCCGTTTTTTTTAATAGAATATAACCATTTAATACAATGAATCAAATGTCAATGTTTTTTTAATAGAATATAAACATTTAATACTTGAGAATATAACATTTTTATTCTGAAAATAATGGCAACATTTTATTAAAAAAATGATAATATTTGATTGTAAAATGGCTACAATTAATCTGTCTCATTTCAGACGTAAAATTAGTCCATTTAAAACAAAAATTTGCCCAAATCGAAAATACAAAGAAAATGTGGTAATATTTTGATGTCAAAATGTGCGTGGATTGAGAAACATAATGAGACAGAGGATCCTCACCCGGAATGTTGGATCCATAATGTCACTCACTTGTTCGACTATGGCCCTGTTCTTTTGGACTTCAAGTCCCTTAATTTAAGTTTACTTCAGATCCTATAAGTTCAGTTCAGTTCAGTTCCTATAAGTTCAGTTCAGTTCAGATCCTATAAGTTCAGTTCAGTTCAGATCCTATAAGTTCAGTTCAGTTCCTATAAGTTCAGTTCAGTTCAGTTCAGTTCCTATAAGTTAAGTTAAGTTAAGTTCAGTTCAGTTCCTATAAGTTCAGTTCACATAAACTCAATTAAGAAAAGTTATATACGGAGTATTATTTTTAACAACCGATACAAACATTTCGCTTTAATTATTCGATACACGTCATCTATAAAAAAAACAACTCATTAATAATTTACTCGTCTTTTACTTTTTAATTAATGTCAAACTATCATCTTCATTAATGCCAAAAAACAACTCATCATACAACGCCCTCACCCTCACCAATTGTCACTCTCCCATTAATCAGTTTCTTCATCACCATTGTTAGAGAAAATAAATAGCTAGAGAAAATTGTAATAGTGAATTATTTTTATCGTAATGTAATTGTAGTATGTATAATGTATGAACTATGAACAAACCATTATATATAAAGTTGAAAATATTTTAAACTACCTTGTGTGTTAGACTAATTTTTTATCCATGTCATCGATTGGATAATAATAATAATAATAATAATAATAATAATAACAACAATAATAACAAATGGATTTGGAAACTTGGTCTTTCTTCTGATTCTCTATGGTTCAAATGGCATAAAACTTACCATTTTCCTCAATGCTCTTTTTGGGAGCTCGAAAGTAAGGATCATTATGCTGAGAGCTTTCGAAGTATCCTGACTGTCAAAAATGTGATTCTTGCTGCTACAGGGAGTAGTGCGGCTGCTATTCAGTTGGTAAATTCATGGGCGAAAAATGGCAGATTTGTTGTCTCAAATGCTTATCATTGGTTCAGGACTCCCTATCCTATTTTGCAGGGGCATAAAATTGTGAATCTGAGAACAGTCATCCCCAAGCATAGTCTAATTGCTTCTTTGGCCATCCAAGGTAAGCTAGCTACTTTGGACAAATTACAAAAGAGAGGATTTAGCTTAGCGAATAGATGTGCCCTCTGCCAGCAAGCTAGTGAAACCCATTCACATCTCTTCTTCAGATGTTCATACTCTCAGGATTTTTGGCGCCAGATCTTACAATGGATGAAGTTGACAGACCGGACAAATCATTATATCACAGAGAATATTCTTGGGCTCAGAGCAGGAAGCATTTTAAGCATTGGCAAAGTGCTTGGTATGCTAGCTGCCTTTCAGGAGCAGTGTATAGTATATGGCTGGAGAGGAATAGACGAATATTTGGTGGCCTTCAAAGATCAGTCTCTCAGTTGCTCTTTTCCCTCAAATTTAGTATCTGTGCATTCCTTCTGAATGGTCAATTTCCTAAATTAGACTTTAGAATTATTAATGCTTTGTAAAAATTTCTTGCCTTTCCTAAAAAGGTAATTAGGGGTTATCACTTTTTGCTATGATTGTATCCTTTTTTTCCCCCTTTGTGGATGAATAAAAGGATTATACCTTTCTTGCAAAAAAAAAAAAAAAAAAAAAAAAAAATAATAATAATAATAATAACCAATAATAATAATAATAATAATAATAATAATAATAATAATAATAATAATAATAATAGTTAACTTAAATTAAAATAAAGTTAATTAAGTTCGGATTTTATAAGTTCAGTTCAGATCCTATAAGTTAAGTTCAGATCATATAAGTTCAGTTCAGTTCCTATAAGTTCAGTTCAATTTCTATAAGTTCAGTTCAGTTCAGTTCAGTTCCTATAAGTTCAGTTAAGTTCAGTTCCTATAAGTTCATTTCAGTTCTTATAAGTTCAGTTCAGTTCAGTTCGGATCCTATAAGTTCAGTTCAGTTCAGTTCAGTTCAGTTCAGTTCAGTTTCAGTCCAAAAGAACAAGGCCATAATATTGGCTACTCAAAGATGTTAATTTGGAACGATTATATTTTATAAGTCAGATCATTTTCTGCAATATATTTGTTTCGTTTCATTTTGCAGATGCTTGTAAGTTGTAACCAAGACGATGCGCATCTTGCATCAGGCGTATCCTCCTGTACTGTTTGCGTTTCTACCGGTTACAGTTTCCAAGGTTAAGTAGCGAAGAGTGGAAGCCGTGTTGGATCTGCAGCTAACTTCGAATGGCTATGCATTCTTGTTCTTGTTAGACTTAGATTACATTTCTTTCGACAGCCTGCAGATAATTTTTGGAATTTCCTGTTTACTCAATCTGTAAACTGTACTGCTTACATAATTCAAATACAAACAATTGGTGTTCTGATTCTGGTGATGTTTCCGTGGTTTTTTTTCCGCTCAATGCAAGCATAGGTACAGACCGAAAAAAATCTATAACTGTCACAGGGAGACTATCATGTTCGCGTCTTAATTTCTTAACTTCGCTACAACAGAAATCACTAATCAAGATTCGGACTGAAGTGACGTTACAGCGAAGGAGACAAGACACATACGGAATGCGAATATTAACATTGCAATAAGCCAATAATGATACAGTTGTAAATAGTATAGAGTAATAATAATTCTATGGAAAAGAATAGCTGTTTCGAAAAACTAACGTATTCTACGACAGGAATGTGAATTTCGGACTAAGATAGCAAACCAGGTATGGAATCGGGATCACGATGACTCTCCTCGGCAAGTGCCAGAGTTAACATCTCTGTGCAGAACTGATCGTCAGGCTTTAGCCATAATGCCTGTTCGAAACAATTTAACTTTCTTTATTAGATCGATTAATAGGAACAAATTAACAAGACTGTTATAACATAATGAAACGGAAATTAATGAAATTCTTTCTACCTTGTGATAATTTGTGATCGCGGCGTTGCAATCTCCCTGCATCAGACAGGTTCAGGAGGTGAGTAATTGAATCTTTCGAATAGCCACTTTGATTCACATTAGATGTGAATTCGTAAGAATTGGGGAAAAAACCGAGATTTGTTTAGTTGCATAGGCATCAAAATTTCCCATGAAATCTCGGTTCCCACGTTGTCGGACTGAAAACAGGATGGTTAATTGCCTATTCCGTCTAGTTAGTAGGAAATTATAACTAATACATTTTAAATTATCGATAAATTTAACAGAGAAAAGTGTAAACCCTATTAATTTCCTCCTAATCCTAGACACTTGCGAAAATGAAATATTAAAAACGCGGTTACCTGCAGGTGATAAGTGTATGCAAGGCCTGAATAAGTGCTTAGACTCTTGGTTGAAAGTGTAAGTGCTTTTTCATATTGTTTGATCGCCTCACCATACATCCTGAAACACGGAAGCAGAACTAAGCGCTGAAGCCGAGTATCTCTTTACAGATTACACCATGAAAAAGCAGAATAAGCACACCAAATCTCGAAGCTAAGAGCTATGTCTCCTGCATTACAAGTAAAATGACTTAGACGAGGGGATACCTTAATTTTCTGTAAGCATGTGCGAGGTTAACCACGGTGGATTCCCATAATTCGTTGATAGATGTTGGGATAATTAACAATGTTTTCTCAAACCACCGAACTGCCTTCTTGTACCTGAAATTTCGAAGAGAGAGCAGATTGAGGAATATGACTGTACATAATCAGTAAACAAGTGAATCACATTAGATAAGTCGTGGCCATTTTATCCTACATATCTACGAACACCATGACAGTAAAAAGGCATATAACCCAGATCAGAACTAGAAAAGTTCGCCGGGAAAACCCAATTAGCCAGTAAACCATCAGAAATTACATGAAATGTAGAGAGTAAAGAATCACAAATCACACGGATATGAAAGTAAATCAAGTGACCAAGTAACACTAAGAAGTTAGAACTACGCCTTCAGAAACATCTATGGATAGAGACCGTGTCCCACTATAACATAAAAGTTACCAAACTGTAAAACTTATTCAGAGAGAGATGCAGATCCCAGATAAATGCCACTCAACCATTTCAATACTTCCCTCTTTTGCCAAGATGAGAACTATTTTGACGATTACAAGACTATATAAGATAGATTGGAAGAAAAGCTTTTGGAACAAATATAACAATAAGGCTTAGCAGGATATAAGCTGGGAAGGGAGAGACACATACTCCTTCATGTGATAGGCAACAACACCTAGTTCATTGTATACAAGAGGATCAGACGAGCAAATTGTCTTTGCCTGTAAGAAAAACTGAAACGAAACAAAAATAAGTTAATGCCCTTAAGTTATACGTACAAGAGGAAACTAGGAAACTACTACCAGGGCATACAACACCTACATGTGGACGGTCGCATGTGGACGGTCGCACATGCGACCAGTAGAAAAGTGATCACAATTTGAAAAGTAATGACCACTTTTGATTAAATAGTGACAACTTTTTTTTGTTTAAAAAATGACCTATTTTTCAAAAAGTGGTCACTATTTATCAAAAAGTGGTCACTTTTTACCACAAAATAGTCACATTTTGCAAAAAGACACGGGATGACAGGCATGATATAAGCATTAATGACTATCAAGTTTTGCTTTTAGTCTTGACCACTCGATCGTAGCACACCATGCAATCTTGTGGCCCAGATTTTGATACCATGCATGTCACTCCATGAGTAGAGTCATACAATCTTCAAAGAGGCGAAGAGCAAAGGTTCCAGATTATTTCTTGACTGAGGCAGTTTACTATTTCTTCTCATTTTAGCATGTTCCATATCAAAAGCACAAGAGCTGATTGAAGGAACACAAAGAGGAGACCAAAAGAAGTAATTGTTTAATATAGTGCGAACCTGTTCTGCAAGTTTGAAGCTGTGTGTTCTCATGTATTCCATTCCTATGTACAAGGTCGGTAGGTGACACCTGGAATATTGAAAGATCAAGTTGCAATGTGTAAAAGTTAGAATTGATAGGTGATAACTGACACTAAGACCACACCACCAAAACAACAATGGCACAAACTTGAGTAACGACAGTGAATAACAATGCTCTAACAGCTATCCTAGTGAAAATGTCAAATTCCCCAAACTCCACGAGTGAATAACAGTAGTATATTGTACGAGTATTCTCAAGTCTTAAGAGCAGAACAGCCACCATCATAGGTTGGCAGTGTGCAATGCAATACTGGCGGATACCAACATATTCCATAAAGCCAGATGGATTCCATCTCATCTTAATTGAGACTGTATGCAAATAGTTGTCAAATAAAAAGACAAATAACTCAATCAAATTCAGCAATAACAATACTCTAAGAATAACCACAATGTGTTACAAGGATGCAATCACACTTTCAAGTTTTAACCAATAGCGGAAAATAAGCGGTTTAAAAAGAGGAAAAGTCACAAAATTTTAATAATAGAAATGCCATGAAGAATACCCAGGAAACAAACGAGCAGCAGTCCGATAAGACAACATTGCTTGATCGCCTTCCTCTAGTGCAGCATATGCATTCCCTTGACCGATCCAAGCAGGCAAAAATGAGCCTTCTAAATTTGTTGCTTTGCTGAAATTGATAAAGCAAAGAACATTCAGATTTCAAGGGACCCTGTTTTATACTTTTATACAACTATATCAAGAGTAATCAATGATGGTCCTCTGCCAAAAGTCAAAATTTCTCTACTTCTTAACGGGAGGGTACATAGATTTTCTTAAGATAGGTTATTATTTTGAACACACCCAATAACATGTACCCAGTACTCCAATAGGGTGTTGATCCTTGCTTCTCCTTGGCACTACTCTAGAAGGGTTCCTCCCAATATTCAAGACAATGGTTTAGTGCCTTTATGGCATAATAGGCATGCTACTTAATTTATTTTCTTTTATGGATCTTCAATCTTAGAGGACTCCTATCCTCGAATCATTGTAATCATAATTTCTCTTGGCGATATAGTAGAAGCTAATTTTTCAAGGAAAAAGGAGGAAAAAGATATCTCAGTACAACTAGGGACTTCGTCAAATTTTATCAACACTGTTGTCCAGCTCATTCTTTAGTTTTCTAATCTACAACATGCTTTTTACAGAGGGACAGGGATTCTAGGAAGGAGATGACTACATTTAGATGTGAGTGGAGCCATACCAAAAGTATCGCCTTGATTGATCATATTTTTTGATGCAGAAATAGTAGCACCCTACAGCAAACCATGACAGAGCCCTGAAAGAAAAAGAAAAGGTCAAAATTACTGATGAAAAAAGCATACAAAACAGCAACTTGAAATGGCTTACTGACATAGAATAGCTTAAGATTAATGCAAGATGAACTGAGCTTAAGATAAATAGTCATCCCCAAGATATGGTCACAGAGCACGTCGATTCATCTAGAGTATGAACTTGATAGAAAGGCCTCAAAACATAAACAGAGCAAGTATTTAGGTAAGGGTGGTTAGTGGTACCTACATTGCTTAGTCTTCGTTTTTTTTCCTTGAACACATGTGTCGGACAGTTGACACTTAGACATGGGTATAATTATACTGACAGTGAACACCCAATTCCAAGACAAAACCCATGATTTTGGCTCTAAGAAATAGCCGATTCCTACCTTTGACATGTACTTGTGTGTATATTTGTACTTCTGAGATACGTCATGGGAGAACTAAGAAATCGTTTCTTATAACAGCAATAAAGGAAGTTCTTATCTAATAAAAAAAACTGTGACGAACTATGATGGGGTTTTTCTTACTTTTGAGGAAAGTCCTTGACTAGATTGCATGCCATCATATACAGCTCATTAGACTGGTTGAGCTCCATGGCCGCAGCCAAATGTACCTGAGTACACTTGAGATGAAAATGATCTTTCTCAAGCAACCTGAATGAACGAAATACAGCAAGCATATCTCGTTAGGTCCAAAGAAAGTAAACTTAAGCGAAGCGATGATTGTCTGATACTCTGATGTTATAAAGAATTTTCATTTAGCACAAAAGGCACTAAAGAATTTTCTCAAGCAACATGGACTTGACTCATGACACATGGATATGGACCTAGTCAGACACTTCGACATTTGCACCAGAGTAGTAGTAGTGTATGAAATACAAAAACAACGATACATACTCACAGAGAAGTTAGTTCAAAACATTTCTGATATTCACCACATTGGTGGTAGTATTCAGCTTTGCATGCCAAAAGATCTGTGTTGTTCTTCAATGTTCCTGTGAAGGACGAATCTGATGAAGAAGTGATAGTTTCTTTTTCAAGATCTTTAAATTTGTCTTCAATTACATCATCTTTGTCATGCTGGAAACACAATATCAGAATAAAATGTGTTTTAGACATGTAAACTATCAATTAAAAGTCACTAACAGCAAAATGTATTAATTTTTTAATATATCATCTGCCTGAATTTACGGTGTGCTTTATCAGCTAAAATACACCCATCAGAGAGAGAAACAATAGTCTGCAACAGAGCAAACTAATATCGGTTGTAACAATATGCATCTTTGTGCCATGTGTTTCACTGCAGATCAAGAAAGTACTTACTTTTGTTACAAGGCAAGAGTAAAATGAACAAAGCCACCCATCTTGACGGCTAAATTGCAGTGAAGAGATCAAATTGGATTCTGAAAATCAGACACGTAAACAATTTAAATAAAACAAAAGAAAAATAGCTGATAAATTGATTAGGGTACTATATACAGCTACTTATAGTTTCCATAAAATTGTGATGCATGGAACCGAAATCCCACAAGACAATAAAACAGCATGTAAACATATTTCGATAGTTTTAAGAATCTCATAGCGAAACCAAACCAACAAAAAATTTCCTATACCTTCCTCACATGTAAGCATATGATTTTCAATAAGACGCTCCAGAGCCTAGAAAGCCAAAAAAATCAGCAGTAAGTATATGTACATTCTTCAGTAATTATGTCCACTAGAACAATCAGGTCTAACACAGAATTTGGGAAGGTAATCTGCATAATCTCGCCAGAGAGAAGAGGGTAATTTAAAGGAAGATGAAATGCCGCAATCTATCCATTTTGTAGATAAGTGAGTTGAAAAAACAATCAATTTTTAGGCAAGGAGCATCTCAACTTCGTGTATACAGACAAGTTAAAACAAGAAACTAATGTCAAATGCACACAAGAAAAAGAAGTTCGCAAATATCGCTCAAACATCACAAACGTACCTCATAGCACAAAGGATCAGCTTTGATAGCAGCTTTATACCTAAAAAGGCATGAAATGTGAGATGCTTTGTCAAATTAAGTTAAGTTTAAATAACATGATAAATGGATGCGTGAAAAGATGAAATTATCAACAAAAAAAATAAGCATGATTGTGAAGCGGCTCACCAAAGGCGTGCTTGGGCACGATTTTCCAGTGCCTCATAAGCTCTTCCTCTCAGAAAACATATAGCCGCTGCAATCTGCAAAGACAGAAAAATTTCAAGTGCTGAAATTCATAAATACTCCAGCCAATTATTAGAGCATCCCTCAAAACTAAATAACTAATCACAAGCCAGCAAACACATCTCCATTAACCCGAAACCACAACGAAATAAAGTTTCCTTAACAATATTAAGAAATTATGTAGATACTAATTCCTGGCCCAAACTCTAATTATAAGGGACAAACCCCATCCCGAGACAAGGTAGGAATATTACTTACATATAAGATACGTCATACGTCAGTGTCTAAGAAGCCCCATTAGTGCAGTACCTATGCCTCATAATCCCAAGTTTCATCTTTGTGTTGATATAAAAAAAGAAAGGTGGATTTGGTTGAACCACAGTGATAATTGCTTGCTAACATTACTTTATTCGATTATATTAAAACCAAAACTACCAAGTGCTTGGCTCGGGTAGAAATGATGCCATAAAAAAGGGTACTGAATAAGTGAAAAATATGATGTCCTCAACACAAACATTCCAGCGATATTGTTTTTCAAACACTCGTTGGGAGCATCAACATGAATACATGATGCTACTAAAACCCTCAAATACACAGCCAATCCAATACACAAGAACAACCGTAATTTTGATAATGTTATCCAATAAATGCTGGCCAGCATCAATGCTCGAAGAAGATCAAAATACAATCAACTGAAGCAAAATTCAAACACCAGAAAGTAAAAACTCACATTGATTTCACGATCTTCTCCATCCTTATCAAGATACATGGCATTGCCATCTTTTGAATCGTTGACATGGCCATGTTCATCAACTTTAGCATCCCCAAGCAGTTGTAAACACTGATCCCATTCTTTTAACTCCTCCTGTACCACATCAGCCGAAATTTAACACCACAAAATATTAACTTCTAAAAGACATTATAACCTAAATTGCCGAAGCAAACCAAACACATGAAATTGTCCTTCACTCATCAGAACAGCGCACGATTCAAATTCATCTCCTCGTAATTTCTAACTCAAAATACAAACAATTACTACATTCTCAAGTAGTACAATAAACTAAAACCACAACATTTCATTAAATTTTCCTTAAGAACCTACCCCAACACATGCATGAACTTGACTGCGTATCCTACATAAGTCCCAAATGAAATACTAACCACGTCCCCAATCCAACAAATAGCACATTTAGCAACTAAAAATAAAAATATATCACTCTAAACACCGCTTCACGACTCAAATACACTTTCCAAATCACTCAATCAAGTAATTGGTAAACCAACACCAAACTAAAACTAACAATCATGACAAGCAACGAATCATAAGCATTCCTAAATATCTTAGTTTCAATAACTCCAATAAATGAAGCAAAAAACATGAAATTAACAGCAGCAAGAATCCTACAAAGAACATACTGAAATACAAGATATGCACGAAATTAACGATAATCTACACAAATCCTCAAACGAAACACAATCAGCAGCGACAATCCTACAAAGAACACGCTTAACTACTCCGTTTGAATACAAAATGTATCACTTAAATCAGTGCTTCACAACTCAATTGCAATTGCATACCTACGCAACTCCGAAATGATACACTAATAGCAGCAACAATCCTAATTGCTACTATTACTAATACTACTCAAAATCAAAATGTTATCAGTTCAAACTACGCTTCACAGGTCAATCAGTCAATCAATCAATCAATTGCGAAGAAACAAGAAGTAATTCGCTACGCTTCACTACAAGAAATCAAAATGTATCACTTGCGACATCGCTTCACAACTCAACCACAATTTCTCAATCAATCAATTAATTGCAATAATTCATACCAACGAAAAACACAAACCACGAAGAAATCACAATTTTTCACTAATCACCGAAACAATAATCAATCAGAAATTTGCGAAAAAACAAGAAGAAATTAGTAACATACGAGGCATTTGGCGGCAAGGTAGAGGAAGCGAAGGTCGCGATGAACGACAAGCGAGGAGTTGAGAAGGTGATAAGCTCGACGAAAATGGCGGCCGAGGAAAAGAGCTTGCGCAAGCATGTAGATATCGCCGGCATCGCAAGTTACGGCGGCGACCTTGTCGGCGAAGAAAATGGCGGACGAGTATAAGTGTTTGCTTACGCAGTCACCAACGATTCCTCGCATTCTCTCTACGTCTTCTTCGCTATTCATCTTCATCTTCTACCTCTCGCTCTCTAATTCGGTTCGATTTTTCAGTGTTCAAATTTAGAGCTTGGTTGCTCTTGTTTGGTTTTGGAGTAAAGAGCGGGAGATTCAGGGTTTTAATTACCGTCTTGCCGAAAACGGTCACAAGTTTCTTAAAAAAGACGGGCCAAATATTGTCAGTAAGGGGACCACATGAATAGTGTCAGAAAGAGAGAAAAATAAGTATTTTGTGAGAGAAACGGTATCCGTCACAAGAATTTGTGAAATTTCTAAAGTTAACAGTTTATTTTTTTTACACGGTGACAACTGACAATTGGCCCGTTTCTTTGAAAAGCCGGAATTGACCCGAGCTCAGACCACTTGTGACGGATACCGCCGTCATAAATGAGAATTTGTGAAATTTCTAAAGTTCCCGTTTGTTTTTTTTACATGGTGACAATTGGCCCTTTTCTTTGAAAAGCCGGAATTGACCCAAGCTCAGACCATAGCTTTAGAAGTCATTGAATGGACTATCCTATTCAGAGCTCTAGGCAAAAGCTTATTGAAAAACAATGAAAATTACAAATAGCCAAAACTAAAGAAGAAACGATAGAGGAAATGCATCGATCCAAATCCGTAACTCCCAGAAATTGGCCCTTCTGGGCCGTTTTCAATGAGAATTTATGTTTACTTACCGAGAGGGTTTTATCACAACCGGATAATTTCCTTGTACTTCACCTCTTTCTATTTCGATTTAGTTTCGACTCGATTTTTCAATGGTCAAATTTAGAACTTACTTTTGCTTTAGGTTGAAGAACGGGATTCCGGGTTTTGATTATAGAGACTCAAGAGTATACTATCGACAGCTGAGGCAAAAGTAATAGTCTAACGAGTAACGGGATTAAAAACTCGACCCAAAATGAGAGAAGTACAGTGAATTTTGTTACTTCCCATTTTATTAAAATACTACACTCATATATTCAACAAATGGGTACATTATATAAAAACGGAGGATAGTATGACTTACTGTATGACTTATGAGACGGTCTGAAAAGAGAAATTTAAACCGTTATTGTAGTGGTTTTATTTGCATTCTGTCAGGCTAATACTTCAATGGGTTTAGGACTTTAGGTCTAGAATTCAGTCTGTCATCAGTTTTGACATATGCATCCGACTCCGTGACCCGTATTAGCCCTGACGACGGTTTTTGGAAGGTTTGTACTAGTTGGAATTACAAAGGCCAAAACTATCTTATCGGAACGATACAGCTAACATAACATGCCAAAGGTGGCTGTTTACATCAAGTACATTATCTCCACAACACTCATTCTCAATTCACATGACTTCACAAAATGGATTCCAAATGCTCGGATCCTATATTAACGGTCACAAAATGGGTCGTACTGTCGTAGATGCACCCTGTTTCTCATGGGTTGAGGCTCCATCAATAGCGGTAGGACCCATCTGGCATATACCGGTTTCTAACATTGTACGGGTCAAATTTCGGGTCCATATAGTTCATTGCCATGCTAGGTTTAGGTTCCACTGTGTTGGCACCTGGCGTTACTACTTCTCCGCTTTTATCTCGATGATGACGATGTTTTGATCTCTCTTTCTGTGATTTCGATCTCGTCTGTCCAAAATTCTGCGGGGTTTCGCTTGTGCCATAAAATTCTGCATATTCTTGTCGCTTGGAAGACCTATGTTTGCTTGGCAAAGCAGGGTCCTTCAAACTGGTTGATCTAATCTTTGAAGCCTTCATCTCGGGATTTTTGTCGGTTGCACTTGCGGGATAAGCCTGCCAAGATTCCGTAAGAGGGGTAGGGGTCTTCTGCTTTTGGGCTAATCCCGGGTTCACTTCATCTTCGGGCATTTTGAGTCTGTCTTTCAAGGGGGTGAGCCCTTTTTTTGAGGTTAGACCGGCAAACTGAGACGGCAAGAAGGAAGTGAGCGAATTGGTGAGCGTTTCACGAGCGAGTTTAGAGAAATCAGTTGCAAGCTGTCCAATGGAAGGCCACCCGGGTGACGCTATTTGACCACCCTTCGGGCTCTCTAGGATTATATTACTTTTCTCCTTGACTTGTTGTCCGTGGACATCGGATTCAGAAGGTTGAAGCTGCATCATGAGATACAGAGCAAAGTTAAGAGTTGATAGATCTTGGCATTACCGGAATTGGCCCATTTCCGAACTTTTCAAGTTTTTAATTGTGAAATATCTTTTTAACCCTCGCGATCTAAAAATCAAGTAACATTATTTCATTTACATCCCGGTAATTAGTGATTAGAATGTCCCCCCTTTTACAACGGCTTAACCTCGCATGCTTTTCGAAAGTGATTACAGCAATTCCAGAGAATAAAAGGGATTTCGAGAACTGAAAATAACTCACAAATTTCGAGAAAAGCGTGGATCCTAGTCCCTGATGAAGCAAGCATGATGCATAGCCCACGAATACAGCACCAATTACCATTACAATATCTGTCAGAACGCAAAAAGCAAATTCAGAAAAACCAAAAGCACGGAAGGAAGCCTGAATCGCCTGATCTTCAGAAACCAAGTCGTGAGATTGTGAGAAAAAACTTGAACTGCAATCACACTCCATTATTTCATGAAAAATTGCTAAAATAATACCAAAAAATTGTATAAATATAAACAAACTGACCATAATTAACGGTATCAGCAGACTGAAGGGTTTGTGAAAGATGACGTAATAGTGAAAAGTATCGGAACATATCAGAAATGTTATAAACCCTATGCTTCAATATCTGGACTCATCCATCCATAATAAACGGCAACAGTTCAAAAACTATATACTCCGTATTAAATTTTTCACTGAAGACTATTTCTAGACCGTGTCAGCAGATCACATCGAATTTATAGACCTTCACACGTGAATCAATCATCATATGCATACAAACTACGTCTCGCATCTGTAGTCTGTCCAGTATCACTGAATTTGACATCATTATACAACAAATCGAAATATCAGAATCATGCTTGCGGTGTTTCACAAGATTATTCTGATACCAACTGAGGAAACAGAATCCAAATTACATGGTGTCAGTTAGTTGTCAGGTTCTCAAAATGTACATGTAGATTCGAAGATGACAATCTAATTTAAGTTAAAATTTAAGCTCGAATGAGAAACCATGCCATACCAGAAGCTGAAATAGAGCTGTCGTTAGCATCGCAATCTTCTTGATTGAGAGAGATTTGACGTAGTGCAGCATTTCCACGATCCACAACTAACAGCGAACATGTCGATGGGACATATACCACATCAAAATCAGAGGAGAATTTTGCATCCTCACTTGGTCCATCTCTGTACCCTGCAATATTTGATTTTCCTCCAGCAATGGTTGTCACCCCTGCACGCAGTTCCCATGAAACATCAATCAGTAAGTCTTCTACGAGACAATCTGAAGTGTGAGACCAAATTAAATACTTCGGTAATTTTCTTAATTGTGCGGTTAATAGGTTGGCGCTATAGGTATTTTTTATCTCATGCAAGTCTTTGGGAATATTTATAGAGAGCGAACGTGATTAGCACTCGAATTCAAAGTCTAAACAGACAAAAGCGGTAGAATCTAATGAGGAATGTCGGAAGACATACCCCCATCTCCGATTTTCCTAATAGCAAGATTCTCTGTGTCAGCAACATAGACATTTCCTTTATCATCCATAGTAACACCCTTCGGATGATTAAATCGAGCATCACTTGGTTTTCCATCTACATGCCCAGTTCTACCCTGAAATGATCCAGCAACTAACCTTGCCCTACTATCTGCAGTAAGAAATGTACAGGCACAATCAAGACAAGGTAGTAAAGTAACCCCTTGAATTCTTCTTCGTATGCGTTTCTGACAACAGCTATCTGGTTTTGTCTTGCTGAATGGCACACTCGTGTACCAACTTACCCAACATATACGGTATTCACTATGAAACAAGGATAACTAATAGACTATCAAAAGAATAGAATCACATATTATCCGCCCTACACTGCAACGCTGATATATTACCAACTACGGAGTATTCTGAGATATTTCAGTTATTATAGTGGCCTATCCACAATCGAGTATCCGACATGCCATATCTCACAAGTCATAACCACTCTAGATCATTGGCAATCAATCCAAGAACACACAAACAACATAAATAGATTATCGGATAAAAAGGGTAAGATAATTGAGCAGAGCATACACTGTGAAAGCGGAGGAGTAACTCGAACGATGTTACTATTCTCAGAATCAACAGCAAAGAGCTCTCCTTCCTGAGAAACCCTAATTAAGTGAGGTATAACTCCCAATGCATTACCTTCCACCACTGTATCCACCAAATACCCGCTCTCAAACTGAATTACAGGCCCATCTCCTACATTTCAATCACATATACAAAATTACATACATTAGTTAACAACACCCACCCAAAATATTACCAAATAATTCGAAAAAACAGAAACCCGGAAATTGTTTTACCTGAATGAGAGGATTTTGGGGAAGACTTACTACTCGTCCATTTCAAAATTGAAGACAATTGTTTAATCAATGGCCCTGCATTATAACCATCAATTATAGAGTTAGTCTCATAATAGGCCGTCTTAATCTTACAATATACAGTTACTACAGATAGCATTAAGACATTCCCAGATGAGATTTTGTGTCGATTATATGACATGGGTACCTTGTAATTAACCTACTCTATGACATGAGAATTTTAATTATCCGGGTTTACAACGACGACGACATTAACCCACTGTCCCAACAATTCCCAGAAACTGCAAGATGAAGGGGCTGAATGTATACAGCCTTACGCCCTTACCCTAACATCAGTTATATGATATGGGTAACTTGTAATTAACTCACAGCAAGCTTCTTATCTACCAAAAGACTACTCTATGATATGGGATTCTTAATTAACTGAGTGTTACGACAACAGCGTTACCCCACTGTCTCAACGCCTCCTGCAAATTGCGAGACAAGGGGTCAAATGTACGCAACCTTACCCTCTATTTAAATAATACGGCAATTGTAATTAACTACGTATTACAACAGCAGCAACATTATTCCATTGTCTCAATGGTTCCCACAAACTGTGAGATAAGGGGGTCAAATATACGCAGCCACCTTACCCTAACATCAGTTATATGATATGGGTAACTTGTAATTAACTCAGAACAAGCTTCTAATCTACCAAAATACTACTCTATGATATGGGATTCTTAGTTAACTGAATGTTACGACAACAACAACGTTACCCCACTGTCTCAAAGGCTCCTGCAAATTGCGAGACAAAGGGTCAAATGTACGCAACCTTACCCTCTAATTAAATAATACGGGAAACAACAACCATATTAGTTATCGTGTATCACCCCACTGTCTCAAGAGCTCCCACAAGTTGCAAGATAAGAATGTCAAATGTACGCAGCCATACCCTAACATCAGTTATATGATATGGGCAACATGTAATTAACTCACAACAAGCTTCTTATCAACCAAAATACTTAATTAACTGAGTGTTACGACAACAACAACGTTACCCCACTGTCTCAACTGCTCCTGCAATTTGCGAGACAAGGGGTCAAATGTACGCAACCTTACCCTCTAATTAAATAATACGGGAAACAACAACCATATTAGTGATCGTGTATCACCCCACTGTCTCAAGAGCTCCCACAAATTGTAAGATAAGAGTGTCAAATGTACGCAGCCTTACCCTAACATCGGTTATATGATATGGGCAACATGTAATTAACTTACAACAAGCTTCTTATCAACCAAAATACTTAATTAACTGAGTGTTACGAGTTACGACAACAACAACGTTACCCCACTGTCTCAAAGGCTCCTGCAAATTGCGAGACAAGGGGTCAAATGTGCGCAACCTTACCCTCTATTTACACCCAAATTAATTATCATCCCCACTATCTCAAAAGCTCCTGCAAATGGCAAGATAAGAGGGTCGAATGTACGCAGTCTTACCCTAGTTATACCACACGGGTAACTTATAATTATCCAAACAATAAGCTCAACATTAACCCAAGTGGCTCAAAGACTACTGTAAATCGAGACATAAAGGGGTCGGATATACGCAGTCTTACCCTACGTTAGCAACACAAAGAGACTGCTTCCGATACGTAATAACAATAATCATAAATCAAAATTCAGAGAGAGTGAAGTATATAATACCAGCAGGAGTAGGAACAGCAGAAGTAGATTGAAAGTGAGAAACAAAAAAGAAAAGTAGAATTATAATAATAATAAAAGATCTGAACATTGTTTAGCTTAGTGATGAAGATTCAATCACATAAATAAAATAAAATAAAAAATAATGAAAAATCGGGGTGAAAATGGTAGAAGTTGTGTGTGTAAGTGTGTGTGTTTCTGCACTTTATTTTGATAATTTTGTTTGCTTTATTACTATTTATTGGTCAGCAGATTGGTCAGAAAGTACGATTTTTTAGGATGTGTTTAAAGAGAGTGTGTGTAAAATCTCTTTGCTCAAAAGAGACGAGACATTTTCTAACACACAGCGTTTACAGGGCAGTGGCGGTGCCCGTGCTCCACTATGATTCTACTGTATCAAGCATGAGGGACTAGTGGACTATAAGGCCAAGTTATTTGTAATTTAGTTAGTCTTGCTTGTGACACAAAACGAATAGGGGGACAAGGTGAGCCACCCCATGTCCTTCCCTCTCTCCTCTAAATAAGCAATTTGTGAGACAAAATGGTATCCGTCTTCTCCTTGTGACGGATACCCTCCGTCTACAATGAGAATTTGTGTTTGTAATTATCGTGTAGGACTCTTTTTGAGTTTGAGACAATCTTTTTACACAAATGAGAGGCGAAATCCGTCACAAACTTGTGACGGATACCGTTTCCTCTCACAAAATATCCATTTTTTCTCTCTTTTAGAGACTATTCATATGGTCCCCTTTCTCCACTAACTCATTTTGTATTCATTTTATCTCACAATATATTCGTCACCATTACTAATCTTTTTATAGGAGTTTTTATTATGTTTTAAAATGTGCAACATTTTTTAAATGGAAAGCAATTATTTAATGATAAATATTGTAACTAAAGTTGTCAATTTTTAAGAAAAAAAATGATAGTAAAAAATATTTACGTTCTATTGTAAAATGTGATCATTTTGTCTCTAATAATAAAAGGGTCCTATTTGTTTATCACAAATTCTACTTCACGACGGCGCAAGTGCGACCAATAGAAAAATGATCACATTTTGATAAGTAGTGATCACTTTTAATTCAATAGTGACCACTTTTTTTGTTTAAAAAATAACCTATTTTTTATACTTTTATACTTAAGCTTAAGGCTCCGTTTGGATACAATTTTAGGAGGGAAAAGGAGGGGAAGGGAGGGGAGGTGAGGGAAAATGAATCGAGGTTGTTTGGATACAAAATTGATGAGATGGAAATGGAAGGGAAATTATCCAAGAAAATATGACTTGCATAGATAAGTATGTGTTTGGCCCTGCTTTTCAACTGTTTTTTCAACCAAAGAAATAGAAGCTGGGTCAAACACTACTTTTTAAAAAACTAAAAACTAATTTTATTAAACAAAAATTCTAAAAGTGACTCCTAGAAACACCTAGAAACAGAAGTAACAAATTGTTACTTCTGTTTCTCTTTTCAGTTGCTCTTGAGTTATTTGAGCGCCAAAATCCCAAAGAAAATGATAGAAACTAGTTAGGTCAAACACGATAAAATTGATAAAAATAGTTTTTTAAAAAAATTGGCCAAACATGAACAATTTTATTAAGAACTAGTTTTATAAAAACACATTTACAAAAGTAAAAATTATTTTCCATAAACGGCCAAACATACACTTAGTTTTCTCTCCAAATCTTACCTGGAAAGATTTTGGGATGTATTTTTTCACATACGAATTTTACTTTTTCGCATCTATATCCTTGTCAATTTTTCTCCCCAATTGAATTCCTTTCACCTCCCTTCGCTCCACCTTCCGTCGACAACCGATTCCGTCCAACCTTACTCCGGTCAACAACTGCTCCGGCCGACCTTAATTTCTCCTTTTCCCGATAACCCCATTCTTGCCCTTCCCCGATCCCCGTCATATCGCCCAAACCTGCCTTCCCCAACCTTCACACCACCACCATTATTAGCATTATAAGTACAAAAATTGATTAAAAAACAGAACAAAGTTGCCTCAACAAATTCGTTGCCTTCAAATTGTTTCAATAGTTTAGATAGAGAAAAAAAATACTAACTTCAACATGTTTGGTAGTTTGGCATAGCATACCAAGTTCAAATGATATTTAACCAATTTGCACGAGGTTAGTCTATTGGTTTTTTGTTTCAATTTGTACAAAATTGGTATCATCAAAACTTTTAACAAATCATATTAATAATTACTAAATAACTAAATTCATTTATTAATTAAAGAATTATGATTCATTGTTGAAATTTTTAGGGTAATTAGATTCAATTTTTAGGGAAGAATGTACATGAATTAATTTGATTAGGTTTAAGGAAAAGGGTATATTTTGGAAAACTAATGAAAAAAATGTATGTAAAAAAGTAAAATCCGTATGTGAAAAAGTAATTCCGAAAATTTTTGTTTGTTTTAAAGGAGAGAAACTACATTCCCCAATTTCCGACCTTCCATAAATTGTATCCAAACAAAGGAAATAAATCATCCATTTCTCTCCCCTCTCTTTTCCTCCAATTCTCTCAATCCAAACAAAGGCTTAGAGTTACACAAAGCTTTAGAAAGACCTTGTTTATTACTCCTTTCATTTTTTAAAATTTTCTTTGTGCTTTAGAAAGTCAAAATTTCCAAACGTTCATTATAAATATGTTAAAAGAATAAAATACATTAGTTTATAAAACTAAAGTTTTTACACTTATTACGAAAACATCTCTTGCAAAATATTTTTTGACAAGAAAACTCCTTAGTCGTACAGTTATGAAACTAAAATTCATGTAACATTAGCGATCGATCATATTTGAAAGTAGGAAATTTCAGGAACAATAACACCTCTCGGAGCAAGAGTATACTGTCAACTATCAAGTATCAACCGAAGCAAGGAACGTTTAGAATGTACAATACTGAATACACTAATGCTAGAGTAGCTGATTAGACTAATGTCACAACACAATGATAGTACAGTAATAATTTACAGCCGCCGAATGTAAATTTGCCGAATTGAAACCGATCCTGATTCAAATTGAACAGGGCCGTAGCTCCGAACACAGACAATGGGACGGAATCCATGAGATAACAAAATCAACTGGCCATTGTACGTTAATTGGCTTCAGCTCGCCTGAAAGAATAATGTTGCCGGAGAAATTAGACTATAATCTCGTTTTGTTGAAGCTAATCAGATCAAGGAACTATGAAAAGTTCATTCGTTATTATTACCAGGACGCCATTCGGGTTGCATGATGCGATCAGTGATTCGGGAAAGCCTCCAGATCTTAAGCACCCTGGTTGCCAACTGACTGAAGTTGACATAATAAAGAAATGGATAGAGTGAATAACAGAAATGTCGAGGTATGAATAAAAATTGAGGGACGAAAAAGCCAAACTGGGGATACAAATCAGCATGTAATAAAATCGACCACCATGCGATTGAAAATTGCTGATGTAAAATCGCATGTTACAAAGAGCTCTTTTATAGGAATATTCGGGTTAAGTAACAAGGCGGTGTTAGAATTTTATGTAAAACGGCCTTACAAAAGAGTTTCGGAATTACTTTAGGCTTAGAGTTATAGGGATTAGGGACTGCTGTTGTTTCTTCTTTGATTCCCATTTTTTTGTGTCGTAAACATATAAATAAATATAAGACAGGTAAGTGATCTATGCCTGATATTGGATTTTATGTACATTCTTAATCAGGTACTTCATGGGGTATTATTTTAGAAACTGTAATACGGGGACAAATTATAAATCCGTTTACATTAGGATTAATATGCCTAAAGTTTTGACACGAGAATGTCTTGGATCGTCCAAGATGCTCTGCAACAGGCTGGCAAAAAAAGGCAGCCCGTGCACGATGGCGTCCCCGCTAGGCGAGGGTCCGGGGAAGGGCCCCACACCCCCACCACAAGGGGGTAAATGGGGGTAAGCCTTCCCTTGCCATTTTGGCAAGAGGCCGCTCCCAGGTTTGAACCCATGACCTCACGGTCACAAAGCAACACCTTAACCGGTGCGCCAAGGGTCCCCTTCTGCAACAGGCTAAATAGCCTAAATTTAATACCATTTGGGAAGATGAGGACAGTTGCATTACCTTTTCACCCTTGACCTCAAGTGCCTGAAGTTCGGCAGACATTTTTGCGAATTCTTGCTGTGCCTCTTCAAGATCCCTCGTGAGCACCATTACCTGGATAAAGCGTGCACACGAGTATACAACAGAACAAAGTCACGAAAGCCCCTTAACAGCTGACCTTCTAATCTTCATAATAATTTACTGGCAGCTATATGCATATGCATAGCAGAAGCCCCTTCTGTGACACGTTTCTATGAAATTAGTATGTCCTTTTATAGCATGCATTCATACTCAATGCCGCATTGTCTAAAACTTGAAGACTCAACGAGTATGTTAGACAACCGAGTCACTTAATACTCGATACAGCCAGTTATCTCAACATAAAAGTTCTTAGCAATTCAAAAGCAGGGAGAAGATTCCAAATGAGTTGTGATAAACTTTGGGCCACTCAACATACCTTGTAATTGAGCTCTTCCTCGGATTTCTCAAGTTCTAAGCACCTGAAACATAAAGGTAATATAAACAATATTTGTTTGTAAAGAAAACATAAAACTTTTAATTACCAGGGAAATACACTGTTGAGACATCTTCGATGATTCTACTCTTCTAGAAAACTGATGTTTACATTTACTAATTGTAGCTTTAGAATGCTGAAATACTTACTTTTCTCGCAGTTTTTTGGTTTCCTGCACCACCAACAAAGCTTCCTGTTTATTCTGCACCATCGTACGAATGACAGGCTGCACGAAAGGCATAACTTTGTTAGTATGATGCACATCTATTACGTGCCTCGACTAGCCCAACCTATCCCCTCCCTTCCAACAAGAAAAACAAAAGGATATTCAAACATAAGTATGCACAGAGTCACACAAGGAACAGAAGTTGGTACTTGTTCAGCCACTTGAAATGGCTCAACTCTTGCCTCCCACCCCCATCCAAAGACAGAAAGTGTTGCTGAAGAGAAGCTACGTGACATTAAGGCTTAGATTTATGTCAAGCCAGTAAGTCGAAAAATTGTTAAAGCCCAGAGTCCCAGATATCTCTCGTAAATTCATTAAGAAAAAAAATATCCATGCAACTAAACCTGAACTAGCGGACAGTTCCCATCATTGTTAGCGTTAGATACTGCCTTAGCCTGCCTTTTACCCCTTCCAAGTGCACGAAGAACGTCATCAGGCATCCTCTTGGTACCTGAAATCATGAATCTATATTCATCAGAATCGGTTATTAGCAGTAGACCATGCCTCAGAATGTCAAAGGCAGAGTTACCTTGTTGTTGGATGCTGCTTTGAGCATTCTGGAAATGTTTTGCTGGTAAAGTGACCAGAGGATTGGACTCGTTTGGACCACTGTAGGATTGTTCTACCGAAGGTAAAGATACTGGAAGTTTTTTCTTGACCTGATACCCAATAAGTCCACAGCGATGATCCCTACAATTCATTCAAAATATGCATCGTAAGCAACCAAACCAGGAAAAAACTAACTCCGTGCGTGGGTTTAGTTCTATGGTGGCAGATAGCCTAGGCTACTATCAGACACCGGCGTACAGAGTATACATAACTTGCCAACCAATAACTCAGTAAAAAAGATTTGAATGGAACGGCGAACGACGACAAGTAAAATTACTGAACCTACTTAGCTCCATGAAGAGTATAGGTAGAAAGCACGTAGCAGCAAACAGCGCAATAGTACCTACCAATACTCCCACGTCATTTCCTTCAACCGAGCTTCGAGCTTTAGGAAAAGAGAAGTCCTCTCAAAATCTTGCTTATTATGTGTAGGCTCAACGAAATTTGCTTCCAAGATTCCTAAAAAACATTTCAATGTGCATATCATAATTTACAAAGTTAAAACTCACTTTCAGTAAAAGTAACAAGTAGATGATACGAGCTTACCTACAACCCCTCTTCCTCTACTGTCAGAGTAGCTGACAACATGCCAAAATGGCTGCAGAAAAAAGGAGAAAATACGGAAGGGAAAACATTATAAATTGCAACAGCAATTAAAACATGATTGCCATAACATATAGAAAGGAGCTCATGCTTTGTTTTTTTCATTGTAAAGCAGCCTTCATTTGATGCAACGCGGAGGGGTAAAGTTGTGTACATCCAACTCCCTTACCCCACCATTTATGGCAGCCCTTGAGGCATTGGGGTGTTGTTAGTTGTTGTGTTGAAAGATGCTCATGCATCACGAAATCGGATCAAATTGTCAAAAGTAAAAGTATACTCCGTAACAGCCTTGCCTGTCAGATTACTAAAAATCCAAATTTTCTTTTCTTAGCATTCCATAATAAAAAGTCTCAAGGATAAGACTCGCGTAACATTATAACAAGAATGAGCTGAGGATAACCTCAAATCATAAATATCAAGATTCCATGAATGCCCACGAGTCCATGCATATTACTCGACAAGAAGATTTTAGCATTGTTTTTTATAGAGATAAGTATTAAGTAAAAAACACCAAGGGGATGCTGTTCACATACAAAAAGTTTGGTGAGTATGGTGACACCACCTACATAAAGACATCATGAGGGTGACGCTTACTGACGTCTATACAAAATGAGAACAAGGTAATTATGCAATAAACAGAGTGAGGATTTTACTAGAATAAGCCGATTCTTGTGATACACATTGAAGCCATGTAAATACACGTGAGGAGCTTCCTTCAAGAATCCTATAATTGTTAGAACCTCCTGCAGAAGTTGAGCCAGAGAAACATAAAGCTATATTCTTATAGATGATAATATATATACATGATACAGAGTATACAAATATGCTAATTCAAAGCAATTGCTTCTTGAGTATTTTTCATCAGTGAGTCACAAGCACAAATGTCAGCAACAAAACTCAAGCGGTTAATACTGATAGGATATCATATTAACAAGCCGGCAAAACCACAAAGTCAGAAATCTTTCAAGAAAGTAAACATGAAACAGTCGGAAAATTTCTGTGAATCATAAGGATTTCCATGTTATTAAGATACTTCACTTTAGCTGTGTCAGATGTCGCTATGACAGGGTTACACAGATAATCCTTTACATACAACAGACCTAACAGCAGGACTCTTGTGAACACAATCACAGCTTTTACATTTACTCCAAGATATGAAAAGTACTCAGCAGCTGCGGTGGTTCTCTTTCAAATAAAAGAACCAAAACACAGCTAACAGCATGTTTCTCTATGGTTCAACCAATATCCACAAAAAAACAATCTGCACCATGCTATTATAAAGTCAATACAGACCATAAATTCAAGAAATTACAGCGGCAAAACACATCCGCTATGATATTCTCTGGAATTACTCCGTATCTTTTATCATGTAACGGGAACATTGGATTAAAGCTGCATACTGAAGGCATTTACATTCCGCAGCTTCACACAATAAGAAAGGTAAAGGTTTGTTCAAACCTATTGTCAAATTCTTTAAAGTTAAGCTGAACAATAACTTATTAATGAATGAAATAAAAACCAAAATCCCATCTCGTTTTTTTTGGTGACAAAGGAGGCCTTTATTGTGTAGAATGATTGCACTATAAGCTCTCTGCACTGTACCCAAGGTCTTTGTTCTTAGATAAGTTGAATAAACAGGTACACATTAGAAGTAGATTCATGTCATTCATACAAGAACAAGCAACTAGCCTTTGAACTTTACAAATGCAAGATGATAAAAAGAGAAAAGAAGCACATAAAATAACCTCATTGGTCCCCCCAGTTTGGGGCCTATACATTATGAACTCTGGATACTTAAGATCATGTGCTATACGGTGATGTTCCACAGCTTTCCCACATAATGTTATACTGAAATTTGTTGGAATATGCAAATATAAGATCGACATGTATACCTGCAGTTAAACAACAATCATATTATATCTTACAGCCTTTCATACTCTCAAGGACTGTGAAATAAACAATTACCCGAAGTGAATAGCGATACTGGTTGCCAATATGGTCTTCACTTATCGACATTCTTGAATTTACTTTAGACTTATCAGGAGTTCGCAGTCGAATATCCTATGACCATAAATTAAGCAATCATAACAGGCAGCAAAAATAGAATCTCACTTTTGTTCAGACTTGGAAGAATATAAAGCAAGAAATATATACCTGAGGATCACTTTCAAAATCAAACTCCAACTCTCCATCATCAGTTAACCATAAATTATAGACAATAACTTTGGTTCCATGAGATCCGATGTCATCAAACTGCCACAAAAAGAGAAGTGAAGGTGATTAAAAGAACAAGACACGAGAAGCAAGACCAAGATTAACAGATATAACAGACTATGAAACCCAGTTGCGTTTGCATTTCTTATCATACAATTTATTAGTTACAACAACAACAGTGGCTCACTAGCTCCATTAAAAATGGAAATTTTATAGAATAGCTAGACACTTCCTCAAAAGAGTATACATTTGTTAGATACATTGATAGAAAGGCTCACTCTCTTGTAACTCGTTATGCAAGTAAGATGAGCCAATAGTTCAGACCCTGATATATAATGTAATATGCTCTGTCAACCTATTGTTACCGTCTCTTCTTTATTCCATCATAGTCCAAAATCAATGAATAATGTCTACGGCTTCAACGGAAATGGAAATTTTAATACAATTTGTCATTTGTTAGCTACTTGCTCACAAAAAAATACAATTGTTACATGCACAGAAGAACTAAGCAAATCATGACTTGATGCCAATCATTGATAAAGGCTTACTGTTAGTACCCATTTCATAATGTAAGATGTGCCAATAGTTTGGACTGTGGCGTAGACAGTAATATACTGTATGTCAACCTATTGTTACCTCTCAATCTCTCATACTTAACGTAAGAAAATCGTGAATTACTTCATCATATTTTGCACAAAAACAAGCAAAGAAATCACAGATTTCATACGAAACTAACCTGCTTCAGAAGCTCCACTTCGGTTGAATATGGCGACCACTGCGATATGATGGATATATTTGACTCGTAATGCTCTTGACTAAAACGATATAAAGGCGCAAAGGCATTAGTTGATACATTGAACTCATAATCAACCTATAAAAGCAAAAGGTTCAGCAAGTAATTAGTCACAGGCACAAAGAATTACATGAATACTATATGTACAACAGAATAGCAAAACACCAAAATCGATAAGCCTTAGCCTAAAGACCTAGGACCACTACTACACTCAGCTACAATGCTACACTAACCCTGCTCATTAACATGTCCTACATTAAGCCATGCAACTTCTCACCAAGTGGATAGTAAGAAGCAACAAAAAACTATTCGGCTAAACAGAGGGATAAAATTTGCAGCAAAGACTATAATGAGTGTTGCTTCAGAATCCAAATGAATCTGTATCTCCTGATGTACCTATCCTTTCGATTTCTCTTTCCTTCTCTTTCTCTCATTCCTTCATCCCTTTCTTAGTGCTTACATTTTTTTTATGAGAAATCCTTGACGACTTAGGTTCGTGCTAGCAGACCCACAATTCAATTAAAACAAAGATTTTGCGTGTTGCTGTAAAGATTAGCGAGGGAATACACGTAATATACAATTAAGAGGACCAACATGTGGCAAAATAATATAGTACTTACCATAGGTACCACTATCCGATCAAGGCCGTTTCGAGACAAGTACGTATAGGAAAGAAGACCAATGCTCTGAGTAAGTTTCCTGATCATTAAACAAACACCGATTCAAATGACATAAGCACACAAGGTAGGAGGTAAAAACATAAATCATTTCGACTAATAAGCCACCACCAACTACACCAATAATAGTGCATGCACATAATGTAGCCTCCAAAATACCAGAAATGCGAAAATGTTAAACGGCATCATGTGGTTTTGCAAACATGCACACCCACTTCCATTTCTCAGAGAGGAAAAAGATGGATGCATCTACTAATATTATTGCATCTTCAACACCAAATTTCTATGTCATCTAACAAAGCAGTGAATACGATTATTGTAAAGGTAGCAGTAATGAACAGACTATTTAGATAGAAAAAAAGACCAACTAAGAAAACCGAATAATATAATATTGGATGTCCAATAGAACTTTTCTCATAGGCGAGTATTTTCCACTAATATATTTGTAAAAGATCAGCATAACAATGCAGCAGAACTCACAGAAGCAGATCTCCAATGAAGTCTACAATCAAGATCTGCTATCCCCCAAATTTCAAGGGCAGCTCATATTTAACTTTTCGGAAAAGTTCAAGAATGTAATCTCAGAGATGAGGGGTATTACCTGAACATAAGAAACAGTTAATTTTTTTAGCATTGACCTTATAACTAGATTCCAGGCTCAGAAAATCTCTTTGTCCACTTAGTTATGTGTATGTGCACAATGAACCTTACGGAGTACACGTTTTACTCAGAATTACTCTAATTCCAGAATCCCGTGACAATCTGAGTGCCTAAGCCAACAGTGTATGTCTAAGACAGAAAGCCTAAGAAAATTCCGGAGTAGATCTGGAGTACATGGATTTAAGATGGCAATCATGTTGTCCCGCTCAGGGTGTCAAACCAAGGTTGTCCAATACACTCCGATAGGAATGTGTTACACACATGCACAATACGTACTTGTTACACCTAATACTAAGGATTTTAACCAAATATGTTAATACGTCGTAATACCAAAAAGATATAACGTAATCCATCTGGTCTTGAAATTAGTTCATTGAGAGTGACAAACAAGTATCCAGCTATGCAAGATACTCAAACATCAAGCTTAAAACAGCCTTCCCTCTCCACCAAATCCTTTCCTCATATGTGCCCTTATGATATGGCTCTGCTTCTAATTAACTGCATCACTCGTTCGACAAGAAACACGGACACATCAAGCTAAGTAATTTGCTAACTAAACTGGATTGAATCTACAATATGGTCTACAATAATGATTTCTCCTAGCATCCACACATATGTTGATTGTCAAATGGAAAGTTGATTGTCAAAGCTTCCCATAGTAAAGAATAAAATAGCACACATATGTAACTAAAATTTTAATAAGCACACCTATTTTCAACGTGCCGACTGAAGACTATGACATCAGCTCCAAGCCTCATGGAGCTAGTCTTGAACCCATTCCCATCTGAAAGCTTGAGTTAAATACATCATTTCAAGGAAGACTAGAAAAGAAGAAAGTTGAAGTAATTGATTAGACGTACATCGTCCAATAGTTGATTTAGATTCCTTGTCTGAAAATCCAAAACTCATACAACGACGGATTGCATCAGGGCCCATTCCCCCTCCATCATCTGCCATGAGGTGTCAAACAGAGAGAAACAATACTATTTTCATAAACTGAACAAATAACAGGAGTGGAACTGGACTTGAGAAAGACTATTTGACCAAAAGTATACCTAGAAAGAGCAAGGCCAAGCTTCCATCCCTTGGATTTAAAATTTTATCTACGCTCACAAAAGAGGCTCCATTTTGTATCTATTAAATTGAGCAACAAAAATACGTCGTTAATCTTCCAACAAGATCAAAGAAATTGTCATCTAATATGGAACCAGTAAAAATTTACTTTCACTAATAAACCGCCAAGAAGGTTCCCCATTGACCCCCCTCAATACATTGAAGTTCTAACAAGAAGAAGCATTCTCTACAGAAGTATAAATACACTCTCAATGTTCACCTATATAGGCTTGGCCATGCTTAGCTATTATCAGAAACCATAATGCCTCTCAAGATGTTTAGTGACCCTATTATCTGGAGTAGCCCACATAGCAGTCTTCATTAAAAGATATTTGGACAGAAATTAAAGATAGTGCGACCAATAAATCTTGCAAAATATTTTTTTTCTCTTGGGAAGCTAAGAGGTGATATTCTCAAATAAAAGAAAACTATCTAGACACTCTTGAACTGAAAAGAAAAGACAAAAAATCGAATGCAAAATAGAATCGCATTGTCAAGAAAAGGGCAAAAGGCTATAGGAATGTGGGACAGGCATGAGGCATCCCCCGCCTCTCAAAACCCCGGAAACAATAGAAGACATTTGCTCAAAGATTACCTCATCAATTGCATTGTCAAGAAGTTCTGCGATGGCTGCATATGTAGCCACATAATGTATGAGAGAATCAGCACAAAACTTGACACAAAATGCTTACTCCATACATCTCAATCATTTGTTTACCTTTTTTATAGGGGTATTTTAATCAAAGATAAACAAATTATTGAGACGGAGGGCGTGTAAAACAAAGGAGATTACGACTTCTCGTGAAAATACCTCCAAAGGCCCATTTATGAGAAGTGGCATTGGAGTGGAGGAACTTGGGATGGACATGCAAATAATTTTTGCTGTCTGAAAGCAAACACAAAGCATGTTAGAAATCTCAAGGACAAAATGGAGAGTCATGCTGAACGGAAATAGTGGTGCGTGCCTCATCAGGCCCTTAATATTCCAATCACTGACATATCCGACAAAAAAGTTACTCAAGTTAAAAGCAATTCTGAAAAGCTATCAACAACTAACTTTGGACTTGGGATTTGGACACAAGTTCATCTTCATAGTTTCCAGCTTTCCAAAATTGTCGACAAAGTGGAGCTGGGCACATAGGTGACGCAGAGAAACCCGCATCTTCAAGGGGTGACTGCAATTGCACCAACCGGCTGGTGCTATTCTGGGCAGAACTTAACGCATTCGATTTTATGTTCTCTTTAGATTCTTGGGATCTAGGAAGGGCATCCCACACAGGAGGAGACAAATAGGACGCATGTTCTTCATGCTCGATTAAAACCCCATCGAATTCTACCTCTGGTTTCACACTTAACATATCCGCTTCTCCCATATTTACATCACTGCAATAATCAACCCAATGTCTTAGCTTATCACGCATCAAGGATGTATCAGAAACCAAAAAAACGGAGTTGGTATGCTAGCCACTAGACTAAACAACCGTAGAATTGAAAGATAGGCCATGCATGGCAAATTGGCAATCAGCTGAAGCAGATTTTAGATTGTAACGAATTTTCTAGCATGTTTGATTAGCAAGTTTTAGCAGAATTATCAGTACATGTTTAGTACATAGCATATCATAGATAGTGATTAATTTATTAAACCTTACTGAATCAACTATTACAATCTGCTATTCTTAGTAACATATTGGAAAAGAGTAGATTCCTTCCATTACGCAGTCAGAATCCATTACTTAACAAACACATTAAAAAAACATATCGACTGGTCAATCTACTATTTAACCCTGAACATGTACATTTTGATAGATGAATCATCTCAACCAAAACCTTAAGGTGATGGTTGAGGCCCAAGCCGCCCAACTATTATTAATATTCCTAATACGCTCCCTCACTCAAATGCCCATTGGGCTTGAAGAGTGGTTAGTTTGCACAGTTTCCCTCATACCATGTGTGCTGGTTTCCACTTCGTGGGTTTTTTTTGAGGGGTTTTGAGGTTGGCAGGATTCGAACGCGTGACCTTTGGTCACACTGGCTCTGATATCAACTGATACCATGATAGATGAACCATCTCAACCAAAACCTTAAGGTCTTGGTTGAGATGGGTTGAGATGGTTCATCTATCACATTTTTACCCAATATGATGTTTACCAAGGAGGGCCATACTCCCACGATCATTTATCTATGCTGAAAAATGAGAAGAAGTATACTCTACTTCTTGTGTTCCACTTGATTATATACGTTTCTCAAACTCCCCTCGCATATTTTGTAAAACGTATACAATCAAATGAAGCAAAGCGATAATCAAGTAATGTCGAAGCAAAACCGAATCTAAACGCACACCACCTCAACTCCAGATATCCAATGTCATTAAGTAACTGCATTACTCACTTAACATCGAAATCAAACACAAACACTGCTCGAACTATGCCAAAACGAAGAACTGAACCGCTACACCAACAGGAAAGGAAAATATCTTGTTCAAGGCCGTCACTTACAATACTCACTATAGTCTATACTCTAGCTATCATTAAATGAGCTACATGACACGGAAATTAGCCTTCTTAAGCTTAAGAAGATCTCAAATATTTCAAATACTTGAACACAACTACAACTCTACCAGTACTACTAATTTCAACACAGAATTATTCATATTAATCGAATTCAATCTCAATAACGATCCAAAACGAAGATCGTAACATCGATAACAACCAAATTACAACAAATCAATCATTAATCAGCTTAAACAACTTCAAATTAACAATTTCAACATCAATTGAGCTGACAAAAGCAAAATAATAACACTTAAATTCGATAAAACGATAAATAAATCATATTAATCAAACTAAAACCCTAATGCATGTACCTAACGAAGTTATGAAGCAGTTTTTGAAGCTCCGGCGACTTCCGCCGGCGAAATGTTAAACCCGCAGAACTCAGAACTCTCGCTGAATAAAGTAATGATAAATAATAAAATAATACTAACAAAATAATGGAGTACAGTTCGTAAGAATTTATATAACGTGGAGGTGTAGTAATGGCAGCATGAAGATCGCCATGGAAGCTGACGTGGCGACGCCGGCGTTTTATTTTTCTATTTCCTTTTTGTTTTTTTGGGATTTTGGTGAGACAGAATTTCGAATTTTGGGTTTAAGCGAACCCGCGGTTTACACTTTTGCTAAATTTAGGGGAAGGTGTCAATTTGTCGCAAAGAGGGATGGTAATTTCGGAGTCGGGTTTGGATTTGGATCGGTTTATCGGATTTGAGCTTGGATATACGCGTTAATTTGTGTTAAAGACGGGTCGAATGAAATAAATTTGTACAACTTAAATTTCTAAGATAAAATTAGGGTTTATAATGATTATAATAAGGCTGACATAAAACTCTTGAAGTATGTAGTCTGAGTAAGTAATCAATATAGCGGGTCGAGGTCTACTATACTTAAAATCTGTAATATTTATATCATTCGGGGCATTATAATGACCTAGTTACCATACAACTATAGAATTACCTCATATTTTTTGTGTAGACGTGTATTAATTATTTTCCCAAATTCACTAATGTATCGTTATGTATAAGGGTTTGTTGGCTAAAGAAGTAGCCATTATCATTTCGAGTCTTGAACCATTAGTCCATTAGTACTATTAAGTATTAATCGCAAAAACTTGTAGTATTAATTAAGTTTAAGATAGAGTATGCTATTAATAATAAGAGGTCTAAACATTTTAAAATTAATAATCCAACTATTGTAAAACGGCTTAAAAACCTCTGAAATCGCTAATCTCTAGCATTGATCGAAGAAGCCGTTTGAGGATATGATCAATTAGTTCCTCACCTCTGTGACCTGCTATCGATGGCCAGACTGAGAGGACCATTAAAACCTTAGAGGATATGCTTCGCGCTTGTGTGATGGAGTTTGGGTAGCTTGGAGGACTGGTTGGATTTGATTGAGTTTTCCTACAACAACAGTTACTGTACCAGTATCGTGATGACTCCTTTTAAGACGTTGTATAGGAGGAACTAAATATAAATAAAAAACGACGTCGTTTTTGCAAAATGTCGCTCTCTCGCCGATAAAATCTCTTGTCAAAACACCCTTTACATACAAGATATGTTTTTGGATTTGTTAATACATATTTTCAATCAGTAACCCTGTAAACTTTACATATGGATTCATCTAGGAGATATATTAGGAACAACACCACTAACAAGGTCACTACCAGAGATATCAGTAGACAGGTATGGATTGTGCATTGAGGATGAGAACCCTGTTGAACTGTCTCCTCCTCCTGTTGATGATCCTGTCATTCCGGAATCTGTATCTGTCACGAAATCACTCATATTCTCGAGTTCTCTCACAATTTCCATCATTGAAGGCCTTGCATTTGTTTCTTCGTGACAGCATCTGAGCGCCAAACTGATGAACCTTGTTACGGTATCTGGATAGTAAGGTCCCATCCTCTCGTCGATGAGGGACAGTATGTCGCCAGACTGATAGGCCGTGGTAACCTGATGTATGAACATTTGTATAAGTTTGTAGCAGATAAGCGAAGGTACTAAAACACGTTAACAATCGTGACAAAAGTGCCATGATTCATGACTCGAAAACAGGCTGAACTCCAAGTCTGCAACTGCCCATGCTCAAAATAATCGACCAAAATGACAGATAACAGCACACTGAATATGACTCGGCCCAAACCCGCCCTGGCACACTGAATATGACTCGGCCCAATATTTGCTCTTTTTGAACTGTCCATTCATTAAGGTTTTGGTTGAGATGGTTCATCTATCATGGTATCAGAGCCAGTGAAGTCACGGGTTTGAATCTTGGCAACCTCAAAACCCCTCAAAATTCACGAAGTGGAAACCCAGCACACGGTATGGGGGAGCCTGTGCAAACTAACCACACTTCAAGCCAAATGGGCATTTGAGCGAGGGAGCGTATTAGGAATATTAATAATAGTTGGGCCTCAACCATCACCTTAAGATTTTGGTTGAGATGGTTCATCTATCACATTATGCATCGGAAAAATTGGTGCATAAGCAGGAAAATTTCTACACTAAACCCTGGTTCACAAAACAGTGAAAAATCCTTACCTCCCGGACGATATGTTTGCCACGTGAAATCGGATGCATCCCTGTCAAAAGCTCTAGAAATACAACTCCGAGGCTGTAGACATCACTCTTGTCCGTAAGTTTAAAGGTAGCGAAGTATTCTGGATCGAGGTACCCCTGCAGTAGTATCAGCGATCAGATTAGTTTACATTTCGCGGCCTGTTTGTACAGTACTAGTATATTTTTTTTCTAGTAAGAACAATACCGGCGTCCCCTTTACTACAGTTGATACATGAGCAGGTGTAACCCCTTCCTTATCGGGAACAGGAGCAAGGCGGGATAGACCGAAATCAGCAACCTTTGCAGTGAACTTGGAGTCCAGTAAGATGTTGCTGGCCTTTATATCTCGGTGGAATATTGGTGGATCGGCTTCTGAGTGCAGGTAGAGAATTCCCTTGGCAGAACCCAACGCGATTCTTAATCTCGATTCAAAACTTAATGGTTCTTTAGTCTTGCCTGTTAAAAAAGCAACATTTTATAGATCAGTCTAGACGTGGCTTGACGACATGTGAAAATGAGCAACGGAATGCTAACGTTCCTACCTGAAAGATGGTCTCTCAAAGTCTGATTCGGCATGAATTCATAAACCAGCATCTGGATGAAACAAGCATAAGGAGATCACAACCTAAGTTTCTGTGCAAAATTCAAGTTCTAGCGAAAGATTACCTGCTCGTCTTCTTCATCACAGTACCCGACCAAAGAGACGAGATTTCTGTGATGAATTCTTGACAGCAACTCGATTTCTGTACAGAACTCCCTCTGGCCTTGTAGAGATCCCTCCTGAGCGCGTTTTATAGCGACTACTGTCCCGTCAGCAAGAACACCTTTATACACCTTTCCATACCCTCCTTGTCCGACTTGTGCAGAGTCCGAAAAGTTGTTTGTAGCCTGCGCCATTTCTGCATAACCGAACATTTTCACCCCCTCAACCTTGATGGGGTTCTTGGACACTGCAAAGTGAAGATACAAGGAAAAAACAGTAATGTAACAAAAGAAAAGAGAGGTGGCCTAGCATGATTCAGAAGCTATCCATATCGGACAGGATGCAGGAGGCGAACTGCGAATGTAGATGATATCGGTAGTCAAAAGGGTACTTACATCGACGAGTTTTCAGACCGCCATGGTGCTTCCTTAAATAAACCCGGTACAAAATAAGTGATAGAACTGCTGTCAGAGTCACTGCAACAGCTACTGCAGCAAGCACTATACCAGCAATTGCTCCCTTGCTTAAGCCAGAGGAAGGGGAAGATGCTGCAAAGTCTGTAGGCAAAGTAATTGACTTTCGGAAAAAATTCATTGAATGCGGAATCATGAAGCAGACCTAGGTAGCACGGACACTTCTCCTAATGAGCCGTACCGTGTTCGACACCGTGTTCGATACCGACACTCCACGGACACACGCCAAAACGTGTCCAACACCTAAACAGTTGTGTCTAACTTTCTACATTTATTTGGGCACGTGTCCGACGCGTGTCCATGGTATTTGAGCCGTGTCCGTCGCGTGTCCACATATTTGGTTATCATTTGCGGTGAATGATGTTCTTGAGATAAGAAATGCGTTATCGAAAGAGATCAATTAGAATATTGATTCGGATGAGGGTTGGAAATAAATTTATTATTAAGGGCAAATTTTACTCACTTATTTAAAATTAATATCAAAAATTTATAACTATAAAATGTACTGTATATTTTATTAAATTTAAATGCTGTGTCCCGTGTCCTAAATTTCATGGCATGCTGTGTCCCGTGTCCGTGTCCGTGTCCGTTTTGGTGCTACCTAGAAGCAGACAGACATTGAATAAAGAGAATTACAGACTTACCTTTCTCATAAGGATCCAGGATGATGAAATTAAGCAGTTCATATGGTCCAAAAGTATCATTATCTGGAACATTCCATCCAGTAAACATTCTCAGAAGACGTCGATACTCGCTATCATTGAACAAATGAGAATCGTTCACAGCGTTGTACGCAGGAAAAAGTTTCAAGTTTATTTCCAGACGAGGGCCATCTTGCCACATAAAAGAATCGAGATCTAGCTGGTAAGGATTTATGACTAGACCAGAAGATAAATAGTGCTCGAACCCACTTCGGTATGGGCGGAAATCTTTGAATCCGGGACTTTTCAGACGGTATCCAACGATCAAAGGAGCAGAACAGACACATGGCACTGGATATGCAGGAGCATATTCGTAAGATGGTGGACATGCTTGACTCGGGCAGGAAAATGTAGCATTGTTCTGAAACACGGTGTTGGTGTCGTTTAAAATTGAATTGCAGAACTGTAAGTAGTCTGCATTTGAGCATAATGGATTTCCCTGAAGCCTGGGATATAAACAAACCATAAGCTGTCAGAAACAATATACTGAGCTATGTTACTCCGACACTTGGAACACTTCATTAAGCAAAAAAATATGAGATTTTTTCATAAAATAGCCAGGTTATGATCATGTCAGTCGGATGAAGTTATTAGAAATATTAATAATAGTTGGGCATCAACCATCACCTTAAGGTTTTGGTTGAGACGGTTCATCTATCATGGTATCAGAGCCAGTGTGACCGGAGGTCACGGGTTCGAATCCTGGCAACCTCAAAAACCCTCGGAAACTCACAAAGTGGAAACCAGCACACGGTATGGGGCCTGTGCAAACTAACCACTTTTCAAGCCCAACGGGCATCCGAGTGAGGGAGCGTATTAGGAATATTAATAATAGTTGGGTCTCAACCATCACCTTAAGGTTTTGGTTGAGACGGTTCATCTATCAGAAGTGCCGTACTTACAGAAGGGTAACATTAGCTGGAAGGTTATTCACGCCGCCTGAAACACTTGACAGCGTATTGTTCTCGAAGTCCCTGCATTAATCCAAATACCAGTATCGCTCAGAATAAACTGAGAATCATGAAGACGGTAACATCATCATATCGTATCATATTACAGATTTATGAAATTAGGACTTACAAGATTAAATTGTCAACTACAGCTGTAACTTTCTTCGGCCAGATTGTGGAAGGAATAGACCCGCTTAGCTGATTATTAGCAAGTGACCTGCAAGCAGGGAATGAACCGCGAAGTTAGATGCTTTCCTTCGTTCCTGCACTACTTTTCTACTAGACCAGCTATACTTATAACAAAAATTAATGTAACCAAGTGGTAGTGTTAGTCCAGTGGTAACTGAGTTAAACCTTAAAGCTTGCAGAAATGCAGGAGTTGAGAGGTCTCAGGTTCGATTACCAGCTGGGGCGATGACCACTTGGCCACTGCAGCTCCCGAAGGGGTGGCTTACATGGCCACTGCAGCTCCCGAAGGGGTGGCTTACATGGTCCATGTGGTAGTGCAGGAATGCATTGTCCCGGGGATTAAACCCCTCGTTATCAAAAAAAAAAATTAATGTAAATGGAAGGAAATAATCAATGCGTACAGCTTTTGCAGACGGGGAAGCCCAGAAAAGCCGGAAGATATGTTGCCAGTAAGACTGTTGTTCGACAATATTCTGTGAAACAACACGTATACGTTACAAACGAGTCCATCACCATAATCTGTATCGTCTTAAACCAAAAAAACCATTATACTTACATAGTTGTGATGTCGTCTGAAAGCTTATTAGTTGGTAGAGAACCATTCAGCTTATTAGAACTGAGATCTCTGCAGTTACGACGACAAAAAATTTAAGCATTGAGGGTAATGTAATTTATAAACATATTTCAATTTGGAAAAAGTAAATAGCGGAATTAGAACGCTTACAGATAGCCCAGATGTGGTATTCTGCTCAGGTCAGGTATCGATCCCTCTAACCTGCAGTTCCTGAGACTCCTGAGAAAGACAGAAAAAAAAAAAGCATTACCCGAGTGCCTCAAAGATTATCGATGTGAACACTAGATTTGTGTATAATAAGAGAGAAAGTCGGAGCTTACAGCTTTAAAAGTTTCGACATGTTGCCATAGCTTTCTGGAATCGTAGTCCCTTCAAAATTATTGTTGTCAAGCTGACTGCAATACGAATAACATCTATAAATATCGCAAAATGTATGCATTTTACCTGATTCCCGAAACTATTAGAAATAATCGGTAGGGAAACTTACAGAATAAGCAAATTTGGAAGCTCGGAGAGCTCTGGTGGAAGATGTCCTGTAAGGTTATTATTGTCGAGTAGGCTGCAAACATTACTCGGTTAGTCAAGAAGACAAAGTGGATACTGTATCAGTATAGAATTTGCAGACGGGAGGCGGGATGAGCAACTTACAAGTGAACCAGGCTAGGCATTCTCGCTAACTCACGAGGTATTTGACCACTAATCGAATTATTGTTCATATGGCTGCCAAAATAGGAATGTCAATGGAAACGACGTCCAGGGTAATGCAACGCGTGAGTAGTAAGTAATACTCGGTACTTACAAATGCTTTGTTTTGTTCAAGTTCGCGAAAGATTTAGGTAGTTCTCCTGATATATAGTTCTGATCAATCTGTATTCTGTTCAGATTCGGAAGATAACCCATCTCTTCTGGCAACGGACCAGTCAGCTGGTTTCCGTTCACTAGGCTAATCGTTCAAAAATATTGAAGAAAACAGGAAAAAAAATCGGTCATTAACAGAAAGCTGTGCATTCAGTTAGGATTGGTGCGGACTGTGGACTGACAGACGTTACAAGCTGCAGACAGATACTTATTTGACTTTGCGCAGTCATCCATATTAGGAATATTAATAATAGTTGGGCCTCAACCATCACGGTTTTGGTTGAGATGGTTCATCTATCATGGTATCTTTGCCAGTGTGACGGAAGGTCATGGGTTTGAATCCTGGCAACCTCAAAACCCCTCAAAAACCACGAAGTGGAAACCAGCACACTGTATGGGTGAGCCTGTGCAAACTAACCACTCTTCAAGCCCAATGGGCATTTGAGTGAGGGAACGTATTAAGAATATTAATAATAGTTGGGCCTCAACCATCACCTTAAGGTTTTGGTTGAGATGGTTCATCTATCAATCGAGACGACATTTGTACACTTTGTCGAAGGGGAAAAACATTGTGAAACGGTCTGAAAACAGAATAGCTTACAAGAGTTCCAAAGTTTTGATGTTGCCAATCTCTTTCGGAATGCTTCCACTTATTTTGTTCCACATGAAGTCCCTTTAATCACATCAAAAACGTAAATCCGGATCAGAAACTGAAAAGCAGATGTACCTGCAAGTCTGCAACAGACCCTGATATGCAATTTTAGCTTCAGTAGACTTACAAAATCTTCAAGTACGACAAGTTGCCAATTTCAGGCGATAATGATCCCGAGAGATTCAGATTCAAGAGTTCCCTGCAGAAGAATAGGTAAACCATTTATTGAGAGTAGTTCTTTACGCTGCACAGGAATAAAAACTCGAACACACGACTTACAGTTCCTGTACATGCAAGTAACCATCATCTAATGTTCTGTTGTAACACACAATCCCGGTCCAATTGGTAGTGCAGGGATCTCCATGCTTCCAATTGCTCAATCTCTTCAGCGGGTCGTCTAGATTACTTTTAATTGCTTTCAATGCTGTCACTGCGCAAAAAATCAAACAAGGCGCAACTGCGTTAACAAAGCTAGCACAACATCTGCATTGGATAATCCGTGATGACATAGATACATTCATGCTAAGGCCCTGTTCTTTTCGGCTAAAACGAGCTGAATTGAATTACTTGAAGTAGAACTTAATTGAACTAAATTGAGTGGAACTGAAGTGAAATATATTTAGTTGAATTAAAAGTTAATTTTTTGAAGAGATTAATTGAACATAATTGATTGAACGTAAATAAAACTTAACGGAATACAACCAAGCAAAATTGAAAGGAGCTGTAATTAAGCCAGAAAGAACAGGGTCTAAGTCTCCTGGTTTCGTGTAACACCAGTGCTACACAAACTGACTACAGAACTGTCTAAGATCATCAAGCTTTCATTTGCATTTCTCAAAACAGTCTCTCCGTGTTGCTATACAAGGGTTAGATTGTGAGCTCCGACCTTTGCTTACCCACGAAATTTGCAAGAGCCCTTGAATAAAACCGTCTTTCCCAAGTTTTTGTCTTTTACCAACCCGAGCAAATTTTGACATTGATAGTTGTCAAACACAAGACACCTTTCCTAACACCTCACTCGTGTGCTGGGTTTCCACTACGTGAGTTTTGCAGGATTCGAAGCCGTGACCTTCGGTCACACTGGCTCTGATACCATGATAGATAAACCATCTCAAACAAAATCTTAAGGTGATGTTTTAGCCCAGCTATTATTAATATTTCTAATACTCACAACAGCAACAAAAAGCACAATTCTTAAACGACTCGTATATACAGCTTCCTTCCGTCTCAATGATTCGTTTATCTTTTTTAATTCCGTGTGAGAGGTACTCTAATCAACCATAAATAAATAATTGAAACGGGAAAATATCATTAAGCAACTATAAATTAAAAAAAAAGTTGGGACATTTTACCCTGACAATTAACAACCATTAAAAAAAATCAGTGGCGGAACTAGAAGTCTAGAGACTACTAGCTAGGGGCATATACTTGTTATCCTAATTTAACTTATTCCCGTGACATAACTACAAATCCTGGTTCCGTCACAAACTAAAATCCGGCACATGCAACTATACACGTATACACCTCCCTCCGTCTCAATGATTCGTTTCTCTTTTTAATTCCGTGTGAGAGCTACTCTAATCATCAACAAATAAATAAATAAATAAATAACTGAAACGGAAAAATATCGTGAAGCAACTATAAATAAAAAAAAAGTTTAGACCTTTTACCCTAACAATTAAAAATCATTAAAAAAAAACCAGACGGATATATTTATTCTAGAAAATCGTAACATTATTCTATATATATACGATATATTACCTACCGTATTTCTTAATTATAAATATGTCGAAATCTCGTAACAACAGCTATTCTAAAAATTCTCGTAACATAACTACAAATCCTGGTTCCGCGACAAACTAAAATCCGAAAAAGAATATACTATATTATATACCTTCATCAGGTTGAGTAATTTGAGCTAGTACTCCTCCAAAACACAAAACCACCACCAAAAACCTTGATCCTTGCCATGCCCACCACCTCATATCTCCCTTTAAAACAACCCAACTCCGTCACCGCCACCGTCACCGCCGCCACCGTCGTAAAAACAATAAAACACTTTGAATTAAGCAGAATGATTAAGTGTTTTTGTGTATTTATTATAATGTAAGTGTGAAAGTGTAAAGAAACATCAAATGATAATAATATTCCTTGAAAAATATATATATAATAAAAAAATGAAAATAAATATGGACCCGCCATCATATTCCCACCTTCCCACCTTCTTAATGAAGAAAAACATTGTTAAGAATGATGTTATCGATTATCATAATAATATCATAAGTTTTGTATTAAATTTGACTGCTAATTTGGTTGACTTAGTCGTTAATATGACTTTGTTCGTGTAGTTGTTTCATCATCATTTTTGAACTTTGGTTATGCATGTCACCATCTGTTGCTTTTTGGGGAGAATTTCAGGTTTTTATCTTGGGTTGATGTATGGTTAATTAAAAATATCGATTTTTCTAGTATGTGTCCGAACGATATACTTCGTTCTAGAATAATTACGATGATTCATGTCCATATTAAGTTTATTTGTCGCCACGGCGCCACACTATTAAAGTACAAACTCAAGCTTACAGAAGCCACGACAACAATAGTACAAATTCATCCAATTTTATAAATGGGTCTCTCCCACCATCCACCACTACTAAAGATTAAATTTCACATAAAATTTTCATAGATGGTCCCATCACTCCCATGTATGAACCAAGTTCTTAGGCACAAACGTTTATCTACGAATGAAAGATAAACGGTACTCAATAATGGTATCAATTCGTCATTTGTTATGAACCCCACGGGCATATCCGTCACAAGTTGAAGACGGGTCAAATAATATCCAAGTTGGTAAATAGGACAAAAGCAAATTGCCTAAGGAGTAGCATTATGTTTTTGTCTTATCTAACCATTTGTGTATTACTTAGATCCGTTTTCATCTTGTGACGGATATGTCCGTTTTCAATGAGAATTTGTGTATTCATAATAACTTTTCGTGCTTCATTTTTTCATCAATTCACGATACATTCACTATTTCTTTTTTTTTTCAAGGTTTTTATATAATATTTTAATTAGCTAACCCACCACAATACACGTATTTTATACTTATTTTAATCAGCTTACTCACAACAATATCCGACAATATTTACTCTCTCACCCATCACCTCACCCCCACAATAATATAATCCATTATTTAATTTGCTTTATTATTCTTTATATTCTCCCCAAATAACAAATGTTATTATAAATAGGAGGGTATCTTAAAAAGTCATAATGAGAGTTTAGTAAGATATTAACATGAATGTTCATATTTCTTACCTCATATTTGAATGGGAGGTAGAATTGACTCGTTATCACCTAATTAGTGGACATACAATCATGGGTATACATTTGATAATATAAATTTAAAGCTTATAACAAAGAATTTGAGATTATATATGGAATTTATGAGTTTTATTGAGAAAAATACGAGATTTTATAGCGATTTTATAAAAAACTTTTAACTGAAAAATTATATTAAAACTCAAAAATAATATATATATATAAATTCAATGAGATTTTGATTTTAACACACCTAAAAGATTAAAATGTATTATCATCTAAGCTCAATTATATTTATAAGAGATGTATGATGCTCATATAGATCTAAATATATATTTTATTTGTGGTTATCACAAGTAAAAAAAATTGTAAATTAATGTTAACAGTTTGACACGATTTGTTATCATTGTGCATAATCCTCCCCGATTTGAATGCGAACTTGAAAATAATTTGGAGTGCAATACTCAAGAGTTGTTAGGATTTTTGAGAGAATGCAACAATTTTATGGGTATTGAATAAAATACCAAATAATGTCTAAAATTCATGAAATTTGTTCAAAACATGTTTTATTGAACTAGTCAAAACATACTCCGTATAAACTTAGGATAATTGAAAATTATTATTATGATGATAATCTTGGACAACAAATAATATTTGTCAAACCATTAGTTGTTTTTTCTTATTTTCTAAAGTATTAATTTTTCAACGTCTTCACCTATCCCAAAGTCAATTAATCAAATATAAGGATGGCATTAAGTATTTTGAGCATATAGTAATTAGCATTAGAACTTTAATAAGGAATCTCCTTTTAATCATATGATATCATGTTTTTAGTTTGCAAGTTTTTGGGTATATGAGTATTTTTCTTGAGATTATCATCTCAAACTTTATTTGTTTTGCGTTTTTGAGTATTTGTTTTTGAGCTTATTACCTCAAGCTTTATTTTATCAGCATATGAGTACCTCTTTTTTTAGCTTATTACCTCAAATTTTATTTATTTTTGAGCAAATGTGTATTTTTTTCTCTGCTTATTAAAGTTCATAAGTTAAATTTTAACTTTTTTTTGTCAAAATTAAAATTCAACTAAGTTTATACTATATAATATTTTTGAGTTTTATTATAATTTATTGAGGTTAATGTTTTAATAACTGTACTAATTAAAACAAAACTAAGAAATATTCTTATAATGTTCAAAAACAATAAAACTGGTGGTAGTACCTCGAATGTATGATACTTCTACTGCTATAAAACATCATATCAAATCGATCTTTCTTCATTAATACGGAGTATTTTTATTCACTTGGTAATTTTTTTTACAATAACATACATTTTTTTTTATGATAAATGTAAATATTTTATTGTAATGTTTCAGTTTTTATTGTTTGAACTCTTATTTATAGTCAAATTATAAAGTTATTAAACTTTGAAGTTGAGCTTAAAAATCCGAAAAACAATAATGGAATAGTTGCCTCATATAAATAAATGCAGTAAGTAGATTACACATCTGATTTACTATCACCAGTTTCATACAGTAGTTTATAAGCATTATAATAAAGTAGTGTTTGAATTATGTTCTAAAAATGATGAGGTTTTATTATAAAGTGTCCGAGTACATTCATTTATACATTAATGTTAAGATTATAACAGGCTGACATCCTAATAATTAAGCTCAAAAAATTACAATAAAACTCAAAAACATTACCAGTAAACTTAGCTAAATTTGAATTTTGATGATTTTTTTTTATAAAACTCAAAAATATTACATATAAGCTTAATTAAATTTGAGTTTTGATGAAAATAAAAATAAAAATCTAACTTATAATTATAGATTTTAATAAACTTAGAAAAAGTACATATATGCTGAAAAACAAATAAAATTTTAAGACAATATTCTAAAAAATACACATGAGCTCAAAAACAAATAAAGTATGAGCCTATTCTTTTTTTTTCAAATAAGTAGGACAAATATTGTTAATTTCAAGGCATTATATTTTTTATTTTATCTATTTACTTATTTAATCCGTCTTTATTTAAAGCGAATATATTCGTTTTTATGTAAAACTTTTGGATAATAGAAGTAAAGAAATGCTATAAATTGAGTGTTCGATCTCTTTGAAAAGTGGTTTGACATTTATTGCATATTTGCATGGGTGGGTGGCTCTAAAAAAGGACGGATTACCTACTTCTCAAGTTGGATTTGTGAAGCTTTTATTTATCACTAAATCTTTTGTTTTTTTTATGACGGAAGGTTGAATATCCCGGTTCATGCATTCCTGCACCTGCACCACCACATGAAACATGTAAACCGTTCTTTGAGGCTGTAGTGGTCAACAGGTCAAGTGATCATCGCCCCAGCTGGTAGTTGAACCTGCGACCTCTCAACTCCTGCATTTCTGTAAGTTTCAAGGTTTAACCCGGCTATCGCTGGACTAATACCACCTGGTTCAGTAAATCTTTATTACAACGGATTAAATATTACTTATATAAATAAATAAGATAAAAATTAGAGTATTAAAAGGTTGTAAATAACTTGTTTTTATTTAGTTATATTGATTTTATATGATCTATTTGTTATAAATTTGTAAATTGTGACCGATATTAATTGTCACAATTCACAAATTATCATTTGTGTTATGAGGCGAGAGTAACGTCATCTCTTTGTTCATGATTTGTGCGACAATAACACCTAATAACTTGAGATTTTTCGCCAAACAACATGCATCTCATTTGATAGAGTATAGTATCATAGTACTAGGTCAATAGATGTCACATGCAACCTTTAATATATGCAACATGATATGCAAATAAACATTTTATTTAGTATTCATAAATTCTATAGTATGTCTTGTTCGTGACGGGTCACCCTTTGTGACGGATATTTTGTTAGTTAAAATGGATATAAAATGAGTTAGTGACTTAGTGGAGAAAGGGGATCCCATGAATAGTGTCGGAGAGAGAGAAAAAGTGGGTATTTTGTAAGATGAAACGGTATCCGTCACAAGATTGTGACGGATACCGCCGTCACAAACGCGAATTTGTGATTCTATTAACTTAAAGAATGGTCGATGTAAATTAAGACGGTTTAAAATAAGAGTTGGTGTACATAGTAATCTTATCTATATAAATTCTGAAACATTTATCAGGCTGTAGTTGCGCCACGTCATTCATCCAAGTTTTAAATTTTTTTTTTTTTAATTCATTCAGGTGGGTCCCGCACAATACTTTATGATTTCCCTGCACAATAACCGCCTAATATTCTACGTATTCCAAATAAATGCCTAAAATCGTAGATTACGAACATTTTTAAATAAATCAATTAATTAGAAATAGACATTGTGATAATTAGACCACAATTTATTTAGATGATTAGAATATTATAATTAATAACAATTTACAACAATAAAAAACCGAACATACAAAATTTTAAACAAGATTAAAATAACGTAATATTAATCTACAATCAGGAAAAAGAAATTATAAACTCCTCCACGCAAATTATAATCTGATTATGAGTTAATGGCGTAATTTTTTTTAATTCACTCAGGTAGATCCCGCATAATATTTGATATTTTCCTGCACAATAACAGCTTAATATACTACGTTTTCTAAATAAATGCCCAAAATCGTAGATTCAGAAACATTACGAACATTTTTATTTAAATCATGAATGGCGTAATTTTGTATATATATTTTAAAAACTTATTTGATTTTGGATGAATGGTTATATACTTAAAATCAAATATAAAAAATATTATCAACTCCTTTATATAACTAATTATATACTTCATAAAAATCAATAAACGCATAAAAGCATGCTGTATATATTATATTATTATATGCGTAAAATATATATACAAGCAAATTGTTAATAATATAATTAAATAATTTTATTAGAAACAAAAATATTTAATTATAAATTGTTTCAGTAAAGACAATGATTACGAAATATAAATTGATCTTTATTTTCCGAAAATATTTAAATTGTAAAAATTCTCTCAGATCTCGTACGATAGCCAATCATCACTGAGAATTGATTTGGAGCAAAAACATTTCAGCAACTAACTACCAGCCGCCATTCCATCGGGAACTGGAAGGTGACAATGATAGGCTACCGGAACATTTCGCTACAATAAATTCGTTAGAACGGCAACACTATTCGTCATTTCAATCGATTGTCAATTCAAAAAGTGGCCAGTATTCCGACGTCAAATGAAGGGCCAGCTTTTCGAATTTCAATATGGGTCAACCAGCAACTCAACCCTCCGAAAAACCATTATGGGCCAACAATTACAAACCCAAACAAATCTGAGAGACATCTTATCTATATTAATACATAAATATTTAATGCATCCACATTAAGCCACGCAATTAATCAACAATTTTTATTTTATTTTTGCATTTTTTCCCTGGTGGGTCTTTGAAACCCGACAATATTATTCAGTTTTTTTTACAATTACTTCCTCGACATTTAACTGTCTTTAATTTTTTTTTTCTTAAACTTTCACCTCTATAACTTTTTAAAAAAGTAATTGTTCTATAAATAAATATAATAACAATATTGTAAAAAACACAAATTCAAAGGAAAAAACAATAACATGATCGTCTAAATTCTTTAAAAATCAATGTTTAATTACTTTAAAAATAAAATATAACTACATACTCATATGAACTAAAAGTATAAAATGGATTTAAAATATCCTGTATAAAAATAAAATTTTGTATAAATCAATTTTATGGTGAGAATTCAAAAACCAAGAAAAACACGTAATTAGCTGATCTTATTTAATTTAGTTATTAAAATATTTTAAATAAAAACAGTTTTTAAATTAATTTTATGTAAAAAGTAAAAATTGGACCAAACTTTCAAGATGTTAATGTGGTACACTGGAGTACAAATGAATACTCGATATGTTACCGTATATATCTCAAAAAATAACGGACTTTCATATGACGAAAAATATATATAAGAAACTCAAATAATACCTTAGTTAAAACACTAAAATAAATAAGTTGGGTTAGATGGTGTACTTCTTACATTGTTGCCAGCTTTACCTATAACAAATAAGTGAAGTACAAGTAATATTAATTCGTATCACATATTCATATTAAAAGTAGTTATTTTATTCCATCTTATAACATTTTCATAATGCAACACATATAACTTATAACCAAGAAATAAATAACACTATTACATACTACTTCGTACAAAACTTAATATGTGAATTTATTTAACATTTAGATATATCAATGTTTTAAAATATAAATCCGTGCAATTTGAACGAGAATAGAACTATTTTTATAGAAATAATATACATGTTTAATTAAATTAGTTGACAATAATTTTAATAATGAACCCGTGCAAATTGCACGGGAGTAAAACTAGTAGAAAATATAATTTTAGAGTCGAGAAACTTGTAAAGTACGGAGTATATACAAAGAGATGTCATCGTACAACACAATTAAATACTTCTGATATTATGAATGTTATGAATATAATATTAATATTTTTGTCTATTTATTATTCTTTTATCTTGATAACACTCACTTGTAGTTTAGACAGTTTATTGATAACACTTTCATAACACTCACAAATCACAATTCTGACATTATTTATATATTTTAATGTGTTTTTCCTTTTTTTTTTTCTTAAAGTTAAAGTGAGCTAATCAATCACATGTAGACAAGTGTCCTAGAAAGAGAAAAGGTGAATGTCGCAACACTATGTTACTCTGCAACACAATGTTATGATATCCATTTTCGTTTAATTATTTAATGAATATTTTTTGTTGATTCTTTTTTTGTCTTTTTGTGTTGAATGTTATTATTGAACGTAGTCTTAACTTAAAGAATGATAGAGATAAAATAAGACGGTTTAAAGTAAGAGTTGGTGTACCTAGTAATAGAAAATATAATCTTAGAGTCGAGAAACTTGTAAAGTATATATATATATACAAAGGGATGTCAGCGTGTGATCGTACAACACAATTAAATCGTTGGTCTTTACGAATTACGAGTCTAAAATTGGAGGTAAAGCTCTTACATGTAACAAACTAAGAGTAAGACCCTAATTTTTTGAAATTAAAATGTCTCAATTGAACCGGATTGAACTTAATATATCTAAACAGAAATGAACTTAAATAAAAGTTAATTTGTAAACTGAATTATAAGTTGAAATTAAATTGAAAAGAACATGGTGCTAATATACAGAGTAGCTCGTAACAACATCTAATCTTTAGTCGGGTGTGGCCATTGCCCATAAGTCCATAACTAACAAGTAACAAGCGAATTCCCCCCTAAAAAGCGATAATGATTCTTATAAAATCGTTTTATATGAGATTTGCCAGGGAAAACTAAAGGATTGTGCCATATGTACAATCACAAAAGCCCAACTCTCCCCAACATCCATTACCTTGTTTAGAGGTGGTAGTACCTAATTTGAACGTAAGAGTCAAAGAGCCCATAGCCTCTTGTGTGTTTGGACTAGGTTCGCGTGATCTTGAGACCTTTTGGTCCAATTCGTTAAGCCCGGTTCATTCGTGTTTCAAAATAAGCGAGTATGAACAAGAGATTTTAAGAATACAAAGATAAATATGTTAACCCGTTTGTTTGTGGTAACAAAATTAAACTTTGATTCTGATTTAAGTCTATCCCAAACTCACATTTGATCATATTTAGGTGTAAGATATTTCTATAAATATTTATCGTTAAAATTATCATTTAATTATTAGAATTAGCCAACACGACTACATGGGCATAGTAACTACTTCTATTAGAATAGCTAAGTAAAAATGTAGAATAATATGCATTTTATTATAAAAATGAGTTGAAGAGGTTATTATTTACTTGAAATCGATAGATTATTTTAGTAATTTTGATCTACTGTGTAGAGGTGAGCAATTGCAACCGTTGCCCCAACCAAACTACCTCCCACGTCATCAAAAACAAGGCCCGGACAATTCACCCATGACCTCGTGTGACTCACCAAACTTTACTTGGTCTATTCAAGATTGCGAGTCCCTGATTCAGCTGACACTTAACTCGTTAACAAATAATAACTAAACAAATCCGTAGCCCAACCCGCCGATGATTTAATTCAACATCGATCACTTGAATTCTTGGGCCTGATCCGCTCGTTCCACCCCAAAGGGAGGATTTAAGTCGATCGAGCTGAGTGTAACGGCTCTAAACGAGTTGATGCCACCTCTAGTATAGTAGGAGTATTAATAATAAATCGTGTCGGAGTCGTGCCGCCCCCGAGCCCAGCCCAAATTGTCATCTCTACACAAACTTGATGGCCAATTGGCCACCTCTAGTACACCACCACCTATATTGTAAGTTGAGAACATCAACAAAAAAACATAAATTCTCCAATTCACCCTCAAAAACATAACCAATCAAAAACACACAAAAACCCAAAAAAAACAAATAAATTAAACTAAAAAAAACAAGAGAAAAAAAACTCCATCTCTTTCTCTCTCTATTAGATTTAAGAGAGAGATAGAGATATGGGATTATTAACAAAATTAATAATCTCCCTCCTGTTCTTCATCTTAATTACATTTCAAACAACAACAAATGCATCAAATACAATATTAAACAATAATAATAATAATAATTATTATAATACTAATAATAATTATTATAATAATAATAATAGAGTAATTAGCAGAAGAAATACCAAAAACAGCAACAGTAGAAGAAGTAGTAGCAACATTATTAGTAGCAACATTACTAATAATAGTAATAATAATAGTAATAATAATTATAATAATTGTGATTATTATAATGGAAGATGGATTGCTGATTTTTCATATCCATTATATAATCCTAATAATTGTCCTTTTATTCAAAAAGAATTTACTTGCTCTAAAAATGGTAGAAAAGATCAGCTTTATCTTCATTATGGTTGGAAACCTCTTTCCTGCAATTTACCCAGGTACTCTCAACTCCCATCTATTATTCTTTCTTTTTTATTCGGGTTTTTAGTTGCGGAACCAGGATTTATAGTTAGGATATGGTTTTATAATGAAATGAATTACTTGTTGATGTACGAGCTAGCGTTCCTGCTAACCCTTTAGATCGGTAGTTGATTAAAAATGTTCGGAAGTTTGTTTTTCTAATTTTTTGCTGAATGTAATTCTGACGGGTTTGAATTTGAACTCGGGTCATAAGCATCGAGCATAATGGGTTTCTGGTAGATTTGCTAAATTGGGTTTTTAATAGAATAAACTAATCACAAGTTATAAAATAAGACGGTTTAGTTTATTTATTGGTTAAATAATGTAAGACGGTTTTACAAGATACTAAGTACTTAGGAGTATTTGATTGTTGCCAATCAGTTTATCAGTAGTTCTTCCGTACGACGGTCTCATCCCGTATTGTTTTTTGCAAAATGTGACCGTTTTGTGGTAAAGAGTGATCACTTCTTGATAAATAGTGACCACTTTTGAAAAAACGCCATTTTATAAGCAAAAAAACTATTTAATAAAAAATGGTCACTACTTATCAAACTGGGATCAATTTTCTATAGGTCGTTAAGTAGAATTTGTGTCATTTTAGATGATTAGATAAGTTATTTAGTTTGAATTTCCTAGAGCAGCTTGAGTAGTGTTCATCTGTTAAGTTAGTAATTATTGTGTGAGACGGTTTAATTGGGAATGACACGGGTTTGTGGTAATTAACACTGTGCATTAAATAGTACCGTAGTATAGTGGTTGAAAATATAACTTCAACTTAGGTTGTCGGTCGAATTTACTAGTAGTACATGGTAGTACTCCTACAACTTATGCCCTTATGTCTTATGAGCTCTTCATTGCTGACCATGGTTTTAAATCTCGGTATTGGTCGTAGTTACCGTAGCGGTATAATCGGACCTTAATCGATCATTGTGGGACGGATTACGGTGGATCTCGGTGATTTCTCGGGTGATACTAGGTGTGTAACCGAGCCGATTTTAGTTCGAGTTAAGGTGGGCATGGAATCGGCTCGGAAACTTGAGTTTGAGTTCGGAATCGGCTCGTAATTATCCGCTTAAAAAATTAAAGCTTGGAATTAGCTCTGATTAGGCTCGAGCTCTATTCGAGTTCGGTTAAATCTTTATTTTCTTTACTTTATTGAATTTTAAATCAAATTAAAAATAAATATATTTTAAGAAAAATGCAAATATAAGAAAAATATGATTATAAATACTAAAATGACATTTTCTTAGGAACACAAACAATTACAAAATGACAAAATAACTAAAAATAATAGATGAAACGAACCTAAACGAGCTCCCAAGCTCTACTTAGCTCGAGAATCGGCCCAGATGGAACCACCCCGGCTCAAATCAGCTCGGATTGAACCACCCGGCTCGAAATCGGCTCGTAATTAGTTTTGACCGATTACGAGCCAAGCTTTTGTCGAGCTGAATCCGAGGGTTGTACGTGCTGGCTCTGATCACTCACAACCCTAGGTGATACAACTTGGCCGAGATTTAAAACCATGTTGCCGACAACGTTGACATATGAGGGTTTTACATTGATAAAACGAGGGGGTAATTGTTAGTCGATATTGGACATCTGAACGGTACAAAATGAAATATGATTACGACATTAGAATGAGGAAGTACCAAATAATGGAGCTATGTTGTGTTACATTGTTGGTTGGTACAAGAATAAGTATAACGTAATGATTTAGACAAAATGAAGTTGACAGTTGAGAGGGTCGGGTTGTATATTGTTAAAAAAATGCAATGCAAAATGGTCCCGAAATTACAATATCTGGTGGCGGAAACGGAATTTGTAGTTCGAAATTGAATAAGTATATAATGAACTAATTAAACTTTAAGAAATACTCGACTGGTAAGTTGTGTCATGAGCGGGATGAGCCCTAGGATCAAGCTCGAGCTCAACTCAAGTACTTTCATTACAAAAACTAGTACATTGCATTAGGTCGATTTGGCCTCGTACACTTATGCTAGGCGTAAATAGTCAATGAATAAACCTGTCAGAATATTGAGTCCCGCTCATTTGAAAATAATTTTAATACACTTTATTTCTATTCATTATATTTTAATTCTAGCGAGTTCTAATTGAAAAGGGATAATCCCTTTACTATAAAAGGAGTAACTTTTAAAGGGTTTTGATTGGTTCTTGGGGTTAGATATTATAAAAAAAAAAAAAAAAATCTTTTTCTTATTAGGGACTCACCCATGTTCTTTACCCATTTAATTACTCTCACATTATAATTAACCTCTTTAATAATTTAAGTGATTCCAAATTAAATAAAAACTATACAAAATCATACATTATATATTTGTTTTGTATTTTATAACCATACATTAAACACCACATATTATAAAACCATACATTATTTACACATATTTTTATAAATACTTTTAATACAAAAGGTACAAAATCCTAATTGGTTAGCAATTAAAAATTTGTTGTTAATTTCATACAAAAATACATTATTTATTGATAGACAAAAATAATAATTAGATTTAAAATACTGATAATTTTGATAAAAAAGACGAACAATAATCATCTTGGGCTATAAATTTTCGGCACAAAATATATCGAGACCTAATCAGATACTTAGACCCAATAAGTGGTCGGACTTTATCCAAATGAGTCGGTGCAATGTTATAAGACAACTCTATATAACAGAGTTGTTGAAACGGGAATGAAAATACGCAAATAAAATGGAGAAAACAATTACGATAAGAAGCCCCAAGCTTGAATGCAAATGGTTGATATTTGCCGTCATTTCATTTTACACAAATTCTAATGGTGAAATATTGTTTTTTCCATTATTAATTGTTTTCCTGATAAATATCAAATAACATAAAGTTCGTAATAAATTAGTTGAAATATTTTTATTTTAATTGAAATATCCATCTTTTAATTGGTTTTATCATAATCAAATTTATGTTATACTTACTTTGTCCCGAATTTGTTTTTTTTTATGAAAGATATTAATCAAATAGAAAAATGAGACAAAATTGAGAATATGTTTAAAATAAATTTAAAAAGTAAAGTTATTACTCACCGTTTTGCATTTGTGCATCTTACCATTTTGTTTTCCGTATTTATAAATTTCGACAAAGTTAGATATTCAACCCCGTGCAAAATTTGCACAAGATTAAAACTAGTATATGTAAAAAGAAGTTTCAGAAGGTCTTCCTTCGGATGACGATTTTCATCTAAAGACTTATGACGAGCCATATCGTGATTCGTGACATTTTTATGGTGAAATGTAAAATGATCAAATATAACCCGTTTGAATTCATAAGTTTTTGGACGGAATATACGGTCTGAAATGAGAATTAGTGAATAGTTGAGTTAAAAACTCAAAATGTCTACTTTTTCCACCCATGTGAGACACACAAGTTACCGACACTTTTGTTTGGTAATCAAGGCAATCTATGTCGTGTTTTGGGATTTGGTCAATGTGTGTGTAATTGCCAATTTCAATCAATTTACGCGTCAAATTTCATGATTTTTTTTTTTTTTCTCTTACAATAACAAATTATTCCCTCCATTCTTTTTATATCACCCCAAACCCCCGTTTGACACTATTCATAATCGAGTATTCAACGTCATTTTTCTCTCAATCCGTTCAGGGAAATATATTCATGTGAGATCTTTTTTGGATTGTCTTGATAAGAGCATTAAGAATATGAAACTTTTATAATTTTGAGTAGTATGTAGCTAAAAATATAATCAAAACAAAATGAACCTCGACAAACGTGTATAAAGAAATGGGGTGATATAAAAAGAATGGAGGGAGTATAAAATAAGACCGTTATAAACCTCGAGATAGTTTATATCGAGAAAAAAGTTAATTCATTTGATGTATTAAATGAGTTGTCTTTGAACATGATCGGACCGTCTTGTACAATAATTGTTGTGTTTAAAGAAAGTAAGGTCTTGTTCTTTCCGACTTAATTTCAGCTTCTCTCAATTTTGTTTGTTTATATTCCATTGAGTTTTATTTACGTTAAATTAATTATGTTAAGTTAATCTTTTCACAATATTAACTTTTAATTCAACTAAGTTTACTTTAGCTGAGTTCCTCTCAATTTAGTTCAGAAGAACATGACCTAAGTCCCCTCTAAGATCGCAATATTCGTCTTATGGTAAATTCGGATTCGGGTTGGGTAATAGTAACGGATACTCCCACAAGTATCATATTGTTAAGTGTTGGGGTAGTACCTTCAAACTTGATGAAATTGGGTTAGATCAACATTTTTTTAATTAGGCATCTAATCGAGTTGATTTGAGATTGAATTTGAATAGGTTAGCCATTAGCTCATCGAGCCGAGCCCGAAATAACTAGGATCAAGCTAAGTTTTGTATTTCCCCTTTTCTGTTTGTGTTTTCTAAACCAAGCTAAATATATAATACTCCCTCCGTTTTTACATATATGACGTTTCTCTTTTTTTCGAGGTGACCCTTTGATTATAGGTTTTGCCGAAATATATTAGTTCGAATATTATAAAAATTATACCATTAAATTCCTTATATTTTGAGGCTTATCCCCTCATTAGCACCAAAAAATGAAAATTTCCTTATATTTTAAGAGATATTGAGTAGAGAATGACATATCTAAAAATACAGAGAAAAGTATAAACATACTCTGTAAATAATATAAATAAATTCTGACGGATTCGTCACAAGCTTGCAACGGGTCAGATACTACCATTGAATAGATAAGACAAAAAAGAATGATATTCCCTAGGTACTGTCCGTTTGTCTTATCTACCCTGTCCGTTTGTCTTATCTACCCCTTATGGATAGTATTTGACCCGTCGCAAGGCTTGCGACGCATCCCGTCACAAATGAGAATTTGTGCCCGAGTATTGCTAAGCTCAATCTCCGCTAGATTCGGTAAAATTCAGCCAAGCTCGAAATCAATTTAACCGAGTTTTTCTTAATACTTCACTATCTCCACATTCCAATCATTTGTTTACTTAGATTACAAATTTTTCACCAATAAACATTACTACAATGAAGGTAAAATGATAAACAAATGATTGATACGGAAAAATCAATCCATAGTTGAACGTCCAAAGGCAACAGACCAGGTTGAATGGGTAAATGAAATGTCAATAAAATCTTGTGAATTTGAATATTTTACTTAATAATTTTCACGAGTTATGCGGTGGGAACAGTGCATGGGTACCATGGGTAGCAGTATGTCTTGTCACATGTCTCTGCTTTTCATGAAAATGCAAGTACATTGGCTCCATTTTAACCCATAAAATCAATACAGATTACAACAATCAATTACTGAATCATTTCTAAGGTGTCGGTCCAATACATTTCACGCACGCAAATTCTTGTTTTAAACGGTCTTTTTCGTATATATCCGTCGTAAGCTGGAGACGGGTTAATTAATACTTCTACAGGTTGATAGAGGAGAGTAAGTAATTGTCTGGGGAGTAGCATTATGCTTTTGTCTTATCTAGCCAACTCGGATATTACTTGATTCATTTCAGCTTGTGACGGGTATGTCCGTCTTCAGTGAGAATTTGTGTTTCGCTTTCGGACTGGTAATTTGTGTCTATTTTATGGTTTGATGTGAGTATTTTTAAATGGTCTCATTAGGAAGACGTTCTGTACATTGAGCACAAATTGTTGTTTAACCCGAGTATTTCCGTCTTAAGTGTAAAACGGATTAAATACTACTGGATAAGACAAAAACAGATTTGTCTTATATGCTTAAATGAGATGATATTTGACCCGTCATAATGATAGATACCTCCGTCTTTAAGGAGACTTAACTTTTGATTGAGACTTGAGAGAGTTATTTTTGACGAGTATATAGAAATACTCGTTTGTTAAAACGAACAAACGAAGTAGTATTGTATTAGATGAGTATTTAATCAATCAAATGACGGTTTTACATTATTAGACAATCTTATTCTACAACTTAGATAACTCGGACATTGAAAAAAAAATTCTAAAAAAATGGTTGTCATTGATTTTTTTCCTTGGATAGAAAGTAGCATCAGCAAGACGAGAGTACGCGACTAATGTAGGTTTACGGGATACTGTCAAGAAACCAACTCAACCAAAAGCTTAAGCCGATAGTTGGAGTTCCTTGATTCGTTTTATATTCTAACAGATACATCGACTGTCAAATTTTCGCTAGCAGCTTTTGACGAATTTTAATGTGTATTATTGCAGATTCAATGCACGAGGTTTTCTAGAAAGGTTTCGAGGGAAAAACATAATGTTTGTGGGCGATTCTCTAAGCCTAAATCAATGGCAGTCACTTACTTGTATGTTGCATTCTGCTGTACCGAATGCTCCCTATAATCTATCCCGGCAAGACGATGTCTCCACATTCTTCTTTCCGGTAAGACATCGTCAGCTCAATGGCTGATATCACGATTAGTACTGTACTCGAGATTTAATACTACGGTCTTACGCTACCTGGTCTGACTCAAATCGATTTGACCATTATGTGAAAGTTGAATTAACCCGGTTTGACACTACCTGTCCCGAGCTTTAATGGCCTTAAATCGACTAACACCCTGTAAGTAAGCCAACCGACCCTGTGGAGAACTAACATACGTCGAGACCTAACATATCCCGAAGGAGTACTCTGTACTTGTTTTTTTAACAGGGGTTTAATCCCTGGGCCCATGCATTCCCGCACCATCACATGGACCATGTAAGCCACCTGTGGGAGCTGCAGTGGCCAAGTGGTCATCGCCCCAGCTGACAATCGAACCTGAGACCTCTCAACTCCTTCATTTTTGCAAGCTTTAAGGATTAACTTCGTACTTGTTACATCACAATGTATTTGCCATTGATTATGCGGGATACCTTCATTTTGTGATGCAGGATTATGAACTAAAGATCATGCTTGACAGAAGCGTGTATCTAGTTGATGTCGTAAGGGAAAGAATCGGAAGAGTCTTGAAGTTGGATTCCATTAGCGGAGGAAGACTATGGAACTACATGGATGTACTTGTATTCAATACTTGGCATTGGTGGAGTCGTCGTGGCCCAAGCCAACCGTTAGTCCCTTACCCCCATCCTCTCCATTGTTACGAGTTATTGTTTAGTCTATGAATCACTATTACATGTCGAAAAACAAATTGAGGCTTCAGCATATAGGGTATGTTATAATGGAAGCACAGAGAAAGATAAAAACAAACAATAAAGAACAATACACACGGATTTACGTGGTTCACTAACGGTGTGTTAGCTACGTCAACAGGGCAGAAGGGAAAGAGTTTTATTAATGTGAGCAGTTTTCAGATTAAAGATTCAGAACGGTATATTGTATGATGACTGTTAGAGTAGAGGTTAAGAGTTTATATAGTACTCTTAACCTAATACATTACAGATTTGACCTAATCTAATAAGGCCCAGACAGAAACCCTAGCCCAATACAGAATTCAGAGTCGTTCGAAGCGGCGACTAACAGATTCAAGGCATAGACCCAACATGCTCGTTATAGTCATTCGGTGTCTATGTTTCTTTGAATTCTACAATGCTTTGAAGATTGTGATCTAGACGATAAAGAAAGAAATGAAGTAAGCTAGATTGTCGTCCTGTTGTTCACTGCGTAAATGACGTTTTCAAATGTGCAGATGGGATTACATTCGGATTGGCAATGTAACGATCAAAGATATGGATCGCATGGTTGCTTTCGGAATAGCACTCAACACCTGGGGTCGATGGGTAGACGCCACCATCAATCCTGCAAAAACAAAGGTGTTCTTTCAAGGAATTTCGCCTTCTCATTACAAGTAAGCAATCGATAACCCTACTTTCCCACGAGGATCGTGTATTACTTCTCTATGAAACCGGTAGCTAATACAGTACATTGACAATTATGAACCAGTGGGAGCGACTGGGAAGAACCGAGCTCCATAAACTGTTTAAGGCAAACCCGACCAGTGAACGGCTACACCTATCCGGCTGGCATACCAGAAGCAGTGACAGTATTAAAGCGCGCCCTAAGCAAAATCAAGAAACCAGTAACGCTGCTAGATATAACTCTGCTTTCGTTGCTGAGGAAAGACGCGCACCCTTCTATTTACGGGCTCTTTTCGATGGATTGCAGTCATTGGTGTCTTCCTGGTGTTCCTGACATTTGGAACCAAATTCTTTACAGTTACTTTCTTTAATACAATCATTTTAAAGTAAACACATTCATTCTTGTTTAAGACGGATATATCCGTCTTAAACGATAAACGGGTCAAATTCGTTAGGGGTGGTATGTGACCTGTTTTACATTTAAGACGGATATGACGTCTTAAAGGAGATCAGCTGGCCTTCTTTAGGTTATTATATCCATTTAATTCAAATTTGTTGTATTAATTAGGCCATTTTTTTGACATTATTATGAGATAATATTGTTTTTTATTAGGCCTTAGGGTCCATATTTATATTATAATTTTATAATAAAATATTGAATTTTGATGCTTAGTTTGATACTTTTTGTTGCTTTATCTGCTGGCTTTGTTCAGTTTTAAGTGGAGCCAATCATGAATTATCATATGTATACATAAATACATTGCACTACCAATAAGGCAATATGCCCACTTTCAATCTAAAAAAGATATTGTAAAATAAACCCGAGCAAGAATTCTCTCCATTTTAAAACGAAATGATTGAAAATTAAATACAATCAAATTCAAAATTATAGAGAATTATTAGTAGTAATGGATTTGAAAAATAGATATCGAGTCCTCAAAATGGCCAAAAATGGCATTTTCTACTCGATTAATTATGATTAGACCGTCATCAATCCGACCCAGACTAACAATATTCAAATTTGCTTGATTATAGAACACCAATTATGTGAATCATTTATCATATCAACTCATAGATTAAGGGAAATGATAACGCTACTACACTTTTTGTTAATGCCACAACAATACAATTTAAATTTAAAGGCATATTATCATTTTCCGTCTCATAAACATGAACGACATTAGTAATTTCAGAGTAGCATTATGCATTCCTAAGTTAATAATGTCTGCAGGTACGTCATATGCATATTAACGCGAATCCTTTATCTCACTTTATTTTCGCCTCTTTCTTTTTTTTATCACATCGTCTTCTGCTTGCAACATACTATCAGTTTGATATACATTATCATCGTTTTTAGTCTTTTATCAATCGAGAGATAATAACTTCATAAGTCATATGATAAAGACGATTAAACATAAGATGAGATACAAAAGTTGAACAAAAGATTCAAACCATTAATTTTAGCCTAAATTCTCATTTGTGACGACATATTCGTCGCAAGTTTGCGACGGGTCAAGTAATACCTATATAGAGATAATACAAAAGAAGAATATCTTGGTAATAGCAAATTGTTTTGTCTTTTTCACCAACATAAGTAATATTTGACGCGTTGCAAACTTTTGACAGATATACCCATCACAGGGGAGACTTGCTGTAGTTTTAGATATTCATTACAATGATTACACAAATTCTTATTTGCAACGGCACTATCCGTCGCAAGCTTGCGACGGATACCGTTTTCTCTCACAAAATACCCACTTTTTCTCTTTCTCCAACACTATTCATGTGGTCCCCTTTCTCCACTAACTCATTTTATATCCATTTTATCTCACAAAATATCCGTCACAAATGGTGACCCGTCGCAAGCAAGACTCACTACAATGATTAATATGTGACTTGGCTTTTGGGCTACACTAACACAACACATTCTTCTTTGAGTAAATAAGATTATTACAATGGGCCCACCATTGGCCCACTAAACTCTCTTGCGGGCTTCTTAAGTTTGTCAACTCTTTTGGTTACTCAAGTGAATGCCATTTGAGGGAAATTCTTGGCACACTTGATAGTTGATACACAAATGTGGGATGAGATATTAATCTAGTAGTTGAGAGTTGAGACAGAGTTGGGTGAATTTTATGTCTCAAAATTATTATTTTTTCTGTAATTTAATTTACATATTTCGTATGTTCTAATTTCTTCGATGTCAAAAAGGGCCATTTTCATTACCAAAAGGTAATGATTTTGAAAAACTATTGATTTATAATTTTGATTTTAAGAAATTATTGATACGAATCTGTTATAGATTTTGTACAATTAAATGGATTAATTAATACAGACATACTATAGATTTTCGACAAATTATTTGATAAGGACTTTTTATAGATCTTCAAAAATTAATGAAAAGATTGATTTTTTATTTTATTTTTTTTATATATGAACCTGTTATAGATTTTTTACAATTAATTTAGGAATTTATTATCCGGAGGCCCAAATCTTGACTTGTCTCATCTACATATAAGTTGAGGATTCTATTCTTAATTACATTAAAAGTACGTTGATTTGAACCAAAAACATATAATTAAGCATATAAATTAATTTCAAGATCAAAATTATAAATCGATAATTTTTGTCACGGGTGCATTAGCTGAAATTTTTTCTTAGTTGTATGCCATTAGTTAAAGGGTTCATCCAAAAAGTATGAATGTATATTTTCCTTAATAGTTTAAGCTTTCTTTTTTAAAATATTTCACTAAATAATTTATACTTTTCTTTTTAGTAGATAAATCAATCCATGTAGATAATGATATATTTTCTTCTCATTTCAAGTTAATTTTGATTTTTTAATAAATTTAAACTCGTTTCTCTTTTCTTATCTTAATAATTGTGTGTAAAACAACTGTAAACAAGACTGAGACAGAGGGCAAATAATTTTTTCTTATCCCTTGTATAATAAAAGATTAACACATGTCCAAATTTCTTGCCTAAGCTAGTGATCTTCTATTAGATAATATTTGTTTCTTAATTAATCAATGTTGATTGTCTATATTTACTACACTAAAATTTGAGAGGGACGGTCTTTCAATAAATTATTTCGTTACCCTTTTGTCATTGATCGTACCATAGTAATTTCATACTTATTTACATAATAAACGTACTCATTTTATCTTTAATCATGATTTGTACCTATTATATTATATTATATTTAGTACCACTTTTTCTTAAATTTGTACAATAGCGGTCTCTTAAGAGACCTACTATACTTACTACTATTAAACAATATTTATCTAATAATTAATTTTTTAACATCAATCGTTGTTTAACTTTTACATAAATATGACTATTAATATGTCTCTTTAAAATTATGTATGCAAAATCTCTACAATTTTATTCAAAATAAAAGCAAACTTTATTAGTTCAATTAATTGTCAAATTTTCTAATATCTAAATATAAAATACCGTGCACGTGCACGAGTCCTATACAAAGGATTTAACAAAAGATTTATTCTATACCAAAAGCTAGAAAACAAATTAAAGAACTTGTATTATTTATTTGACTACCTATATATATGTCAACAATGGTTCAATTTTCTTGTCATTTTTTTCATTTCACCCTCACTTTATTAAACAATATACTATTCTATCTTTTCTAAATTTCTATGGGTTACAATATAGTTATAGCCATAGTAGTCATTATACTTGTACAACACCAATGCAATGCAAAATCACACAATAATAATAATAATAATTTAAAGGGTAAAAAATTAGATAGTTGTAACATTTTCGATGGAAGTTGGGAGTATAATAACGATTATACTCCAATATATGACGCTTCTACGTGCCCTTTTATTAGCGATGAATTTGATTGTCAAAAAAATGGTCGACCCGATCAACTCTACCTCAAGTATCGATGGAAGCCTACTAATTGTCCTTTGCCAAGGTAACATACTTCTTACATTTTAACTAATGCTTTTGAGTATAATCACGTAGTTTAGCTGATAAACTCATTGAATTATCATTAAAATACAATTTCAAATCAATAAATATCGAAATTAGAGTTAGCAAAATTTTGTCTTAATTACCTTTCAAATAATGCATGACCGAATTATCAAGGTTCTGAAATTTCTTCAACTATACTTTTTGAGTATACTCGCGTAGTTTAGCTGATAAACTCATTGAATTATCATTAAAATATAACTTCAAATTAATAAATATCGAAATTAGAGTTAGCAAAATATGATTAGATTAAAAAATTTATTTTCTTATATATAGCAATTTGAAATTGTTCTTTTATTTTAGTTTGGACATTAATAATAATAATAATAATAATAATAATAATAATAATAATAATAATAATACTATTTGTTTGTCCAATAGGCAAGTCTCTTAAAGAGGACACTCGTGATCATAGTTTGTTGTATTCTCATAGGTTGATAAAGAGTTGACGTTTTTTGTTTGGTATAATCACGAGTATGTGCATTCCTTTATCTTTACATTTGTGTTATTTCACCATAAAACATAAAATAAACGTAAATTATTGACTATTTACGGCTGACGTTTAACATTTACTGACGATTTCACTAATTATCTCAATAAATTTCAAAATTAAACCAATAATTACGTAAAAAATTACTTTTTAAATCAACTTTTCCAATAACAATGTCCCAAATTACGGGAAAATTTAAAAAAACGAGTATGTGCCCTGATATATGTACTTTGCCTTTATGTTAGTAACACAAAAAGGATGTTTTTCACGACGTTCATAACTTTATGTAATTTACAGTTTCGACGGGCAAGATTTTCTAACAAAGTTTCGAGGGAAGAAGATAATGTTTGTAGGCGATTCGTTAAGCCTCGATCAATGGCAGTCGTTAACATGCATGTTACATGCAAGCGTACCTCAATCTGCTTATACCATCACTAACAAAGGAGGCATTGCTACATTCTTCATTCAGGTTCACATTTTATTATTACGAGTCTGTTTATCTTTATTAGTCTCTGGTAAAACGATTTTTAATATTCTAAAAGGAATTTTTTGGTTGATTAGCGTTAATTAATAAAATTATTAGGTAATTACTAATTAGTATTCATTTGAAACTATTTGGGTCTATGGTGTACACGTCGTCACTTTTTATTTTCGTCCGATTTTTATGTGAAACTGCTAGGAAACCTAGCGGCTTTGTTTACCAAAATGTTATCGTCCAAAAATATATATATCTGTTTTATTTAAAAAGAAGGAAGAGAGATGGAAAGCCGTTGAACCTCTTCGCGGCTTCCACCAATTTCCAATTTCCAATTTCCAATTTCAACAAATTTGCATGGTGTCCATAACCGTACTATATGGTAAGCCGCTAAGATTCTTAGCGTTTTTGACTTTTGTACATATAAAAACAACTAAGTGGAGCCGCCGGGTTTCTTAGCGGTTTTATATAAAAATCGGACAAAAATAAAAGTGATGTCGTGGACACCATAGACCCAAATAGTTTCAAATAAACGCTAATTATCTAATTATTTTGGTAACTAACGCTGATTAACCAAAAAAATCTTCTGAAAACATAATGGTAATCCTTATGTAAGTCTGTTTTATACAAGAAATTAAATAAGTCAATTTGGGTTTACGATAATAATAATATCACTGTAAAACGGTTTTATACGAGAATAGACGATGAATTTGATGTGGGTTATTTACAGGATTACAATATTTCAGTAATGCTATATCGCACGCCATATTTAGTGGATGTAGTGTCAGACAAGATTGGGAGGATATTGAAGCTTGATTCAATTGAAGGTGGTAATGCTTGGAAAGATATGGATTTGCTTATCTTTAATAGTTGGCATTGGTGGGTTCATGTTGGTAGCCGACAAACCGGGTATATTTTTTACGCAAATTCTTGAGGAGTATTTAAGACAAACGTAAATATATGAGTTTGATTATGACGTAAAAATATATATTAATGACCTAAATGTGGTAAGATTTACGAGATATTTTCATTAATTAGGGTAAGACTGAGTTTATACTTGAAAATCTACATGAGAATCTTGTAAAAAATATTTACACATTTAGATTATTAATGTTTGCTCTGAAGAAGGGTACACAGGTTAGAAAAACCGTTATCATAACTCACAAGTTGAATATTTTAACATATATATGGCCTTAATTAAACTTGACAATAGTTACATCATTTAGTACATTATTTATTTCTCAAATCACAATATATCGATACTGTGAAGGAATCAACTCAGCCAAAAGCATAAACTGGTAGTTCGAGGTGAGGAATGATGATTCTATAACCTGGTGTTACCAAAAGCATAATTTGAAGTTTACTTTAACACGATCACTTACATAATATTTGATACTATCAAAAGTATAAACTGATAGTTGAAGGTGAGGAATGATGATTCTATAACCCGGTGTTATCAAAAGCATAAGCCGAAGGTTACTTTAACATTACCTAATACCTGAAACTATCAAAAGCATAAACTGATAGTTGAAGGTGAGGAATGATGATTCTACACCCTGCTGTTACCAAAAGCATAAGCTTAAGGTTACTTTAACACGATCCCTTAATAATACCCGATACTATCAAAAGCATAAGCTGATAGTTGAAGGTGAGGAATGATGATTCTATACTCTAGGGTTACCAAAAGCATAAGTTGAAGATTACTTTAACACGATCACTTACATAATGCATGATACAATCAAAAGCATAAACTGATGGTTCAAGAACCCGAGAATGGTTTTATACTTTAACAACACGGGGGTACGGAGTATGTCACTAATTCGGATTTGGATTTGTATTTGGATTTCAGATGGGACTACATTCAACAAGGAAGTAAGATATACAAGGATATGGATAGATTGAAAGCATACAAATATGGGATGACAACATGGTCGAATTGGGTAAAAACCAATGTCAACAGCCAAAAAACACAAGTATTTTTTCAGAACATCTCCCCTACACATTACAGGTAACTTTGCTTGTTCTTTAGCTATTTTATGAATTTTTATCATTATTAGATATTATTAGATTTGGCTTATTTATATTGGATTTTAGTGTTGCTTTTTTATTCTTGATTGGAAATAGTCTGTCCAAATTATATCATGCATGTGAACCTCCTCAATATGTAGATTGTAATCTAGTTGGCTGAATTGATATTAAGCTTTTTAGTTTTTAATTGATACAAAGATAATTACAAACGCGCGAAAAAATCGTTTCAACTAAGAGTTTAAGTTAATGATTTAGACTGATCGTTAAATTTACACAAAAAATTATACAACTAGATGTATATAGGAGTATTATACAGTCCGGTGCATTTAATTGAGCTAATGTATATATCTTTTTTACCTTTTAAACTATTTCGAGTTATATTTTAATTTTTACATTAAAATTAAAATATAGTTGAACTTATATGGATTGTGTTTTAATTGTATAATAATTTCTAAACTCAATATTTTTTAAAGAAGTTCATAAAATTACAATATAACTCATATTTTTTCCACTAAAGTTCGAAATTTCTATTAAAAAGCTCAAAATATATATACAATCAATTGTATATATCTGATGGTAGAATCTCTCATTGTTAAATTTATATATTAATTACAATTTTTGTACATGTAATTACTAAATACATGCGTAATTTACATGCTAAAATAGGGATTTAAGCTAATGATTCAGACGGATCGTTAAACTTATATCTTACTAACAAATTTTGTAAGAGTAATTACTAAAGGGTAGTGCTAGGGTGACACCGGGTGTTACTGATTTCGGTAACACCCTAATAAAAAAATATTAAAAAAATAGAAATTTGAAAAGTAAATTTTCGTATTTGCGCCAATCTCGAAAGGGTAGAACCGTAATTCACATATTTAATTATTTATCAAGGTGGTTGATCAATGGAGGCCGACGGTGGTTGGCCGTCAACGCCGCCGGTCAAAGGTGGGGGTTTGACCACTAGTCTACGGCGGTTAGCGACCATACGATAATCAACCATTAAATGAAACATCAAAAATGTTGTTAGTGAAGCTTGAACACATGACCTCTTGATTGAGTTACACATACTAATGCCACTATGCTACACAAATTATTATGACAAATCGGTATCTCTTTTGAGATATATACATATATTAAACTTGAACACAAAATTTTGCTCACTTATACTTATAATAATTACTAAATAATGTACTTATAATTTATAATCCACGTACCTTTAGTATGTATAAAATCAATATAATGCTTACTAAAGTGAATTTTTTAAAAATTGTACACAAAATTTTGCTCACTTATACTTATAATAATTACTAAATAATGTACTTATAATTTATAATCCACGTACCTTTAGTATGTATAAAATCAATATAATGCTTACTAAAGTGAATTTTTTAAAAATTGTACACAAAATTTTGCTCACTTATACTTTACATAATTATTATAAAATTTACATTTATTGTAGATGTTATATTATTTTAACAAAAAAATGTATGCACGTAAAATATAATTATGTCAAATGTACATTATATTTTCACTGGAGGTACATAATATTTTCCTATATGACAAGCAATGCATATTTCAATGTTTGGTTTAACAACTTTTTTATTTTCTTCAATATTTAATTTATTTTGTTTTTAAACTTAAGCATTTTGTTAGATGTTGATTTTATTTTAGCCAAAAGGAATATTCTTTTAATTTGTTTTAGCAAAAGGAATATTCTTTTATGAGCGATATCTTTTACTTATGAGTTTTTTTTTTTCTATTTTGTGAGTTTCCTTAGAGTATAAATAAGTATGTGTTTGGCCCTGCTTTTCAACTGTTTTTTCAACCAAAGAAATAGAAGCTGAGCCAAACACTACTTTTTTTAAAACTAAAAACTAATTTTATTAAACAAAAATTCTAAAACTGGCTCCTAGAAACACCTAGAAACAGAAGTAGCAAATTGTTACTTCTGTGTTCTCTTTTCACGTTGCTCTTAAGTTATTTGAGCGTCAAAATCAAAAAAAAATTGATAGAAACTAGTTAGGCCAAACACGATAAAACTGATAAAAATAATTTTTTAAAAGTTTTGGCCAAACATGAACAATTTTATGAAAAACTAGTTTTATAAAAACTCCTTTACAAAAGTAAAAATTCTTTTCCATAAATAAGGCCAAACATGCACTTAATTTTCCAAAAAATATAATATATTCCATAATTGATTAAATTTATAATTTAATTAATAAAATAATTAGTATTACTCTTAAATTCAAATTTATAATTTAATAAATAAAATAATTAGTATTACTCTTAAATAATATTATAATTTAATATGTCAGATTTATTTAAATATATAACTCTAATACAACTAGGCAATCAACTACTATAATATTAACCACCCATCTAAGTAGTAAAACCAACAATAATAATAGCAACTCGAGTAATGAAAGTCATATTAGCAGTAACAAGGGTAGTAAAATTAACAATAATAAATGTTGGAGTAGTGGAAGAAAAAAAATAATGACGGCAAGAGAAGTAAAAGTAATAGTAGTGACAACACATACATGTAGCGAAAGTAACAGTGAGAACAACAGAAAGAGTATAAAAAATTAACTAACAATTCGTTTTTAAGAAAACATTAACTTATTTGAATACATGAGTTTGATAGAACTAACGGGTTAACCGCAAAAATAGCATGAGTTACAAACAACAGTAACCGAAAAATTAGTGAACATAATAGTATTAACAGAGAATGTAGTGAAAGTACTCATATTATCAAGGGGCCAGGATAGGTGAACGTGTCTCATAATTTGTTGATTAATTTTACTTCTGATCTTAATTTCAAGATATAAATTGCAAATATATATGTTAACCAAATTTAGTGAATCATATTTCATAGAAAATAAAATTTAAATGATAAATAAAAGTAGTCCGATAACAATAATTATAACGAGAGTAATGAAAGTAATTAACAATAGTAATAACGAATGTAATAAAAATAATAATTCTAAGAACAAAATAAAGTATATATGAAAAATTAGCTAAGCCATTGATTTAAGTAAAATAGTAATAGCAGGAGTAGTGAAATCGTCTCATAATTTATTTCATTGTAATTTTAAGATATATTCTGTCTCATAGAAAAATATATTAATGTAAATTTATTAGTTATGCAACTTTAAAATAGTTTAGTTAATTGAAAATATATTTTAATGCTAAATAAAGGTAGCCCGTTCGAAGCCGGGCACCTCCACTAAAAATAAAATGTACTTTTGCCAAAAATACATTGTACGTACATAATTTTTGTTGTTATAATAATATGACCTGTAATAAATGTAATTTCGTAATATAATTATATAATTATAAGTACATAAAATATTTTGTTCATTTTTTATCAAATACATTTAACTAACTGAGAATTATATTGATTTTATACCGGGTACCTTGAATATAAGTTAGAAGTACATTTAAAGATTATTATAGGGATATGTTGATTTAACTCAATATTGTGCTGACATATATATAGCAATAAAGATACTAAAATCACAACAAGATGCTTATGTTATGGTGGTAATAGTAATTGTATTTCACTCGAGTGGTTACGGGTTCAAGCCCCATTAGGAACTTTTTTTAAAGTTCCACTTTGAGGTTGGTTTCAACCACTGACCGGCAAACACCGATGGTCAACGGTCCACCGGTGTTAAACGGTGGCCACCGGTGGTCAAACCGCCGGTGTTAACCTTCTTTGACTATAATTCAAAATTAACTAATGTTAGATTGTTAGTAATGTTAGTTTCCTAAACTACCCCTCACCACCAATAAATTTAAAATTTGAATGTTGAGGGAGGGAACACAAAATACACAAGTAAATTACAATAATACCCCGGGTGTCGCTCACTTTGAGTAACACTAAATGTATGTGTGATTACACGCTAAATAGGGATTTAGCCACTTTATGACATAAATCCCTCTTTTAACGTGTATATTTCCCATAATTATATTTGAAAATATCATGTTACAACTATATTTCGTATTGACAAAAACTTAAAGTCACCACTGTCGTAATTTCTTAAATTTTAGCAACCTTTTTTGGCTGATCAAGTTCTGAAAACGCCTCTTCATATATGTAATCTATCTAATAACTATAAATGACATTACAATGGGTTTTAACATTTCAGAGCAAGTGAATGGAACACATCATCAGGGACTTGCAAAGGAGAGACAACACCGATATCCGGATCCACATACCCGGTCGGGTTACCCGCACCAACACAAGTAGTATATCAAATAATGCGTGGATTGTCATCAATGGTTACATTATTAGACATAACAACATTATCCCAACTAAGAAAAGACGGGCACCCGTCTATTTACGGGCCGGATGGTAATCGGGGTAATGATTGTTCGCATTGGTGTCTTCCTGGTGTTCCTGATATTTGGAATCAACTTTTATACGTGCTTATAACTCAATCTCAGAGTAGACATCACCATCACGTCATTAGCAATTGATTAAGGAAAATGAGATTGTGTTACCTAGTAATTTCGAGTTTTGATGTGACCTTTGCACATCTAACATGTACGAGGACTAGGAGCATGCATAAAATATAAGTATATGAGAGGATGATACCGATACATCATACATGGTAGTATGGTACCAGGCTAACCACTGGTGCCCTATTGTCCCATTTTTACAGGATAACCCACACATATCCCTTTGTAATTTATAATATGTATTTGAAATTGTGCTTCTTTTATGCTTTTTGGCATAAAATTATACGGAGTATTTTTTTAATGTATACGCAATTATCTTTTTTTTATGGTAGTAAAACTAAAAGAAAACATGTTCAATTGAACATAATTCGGATTATTTTTCCCCTATTGATTTAATTTTGATTCGGTAAAAAAATTGAAACTTTGTTACAACAATAAGTTACAAGTTTAAATTCCATTTTTTTAGTTGTAACATCTTCGATTCAGGCCTTCCTTTCTATAAACAAAGAGGTTTCTGTATCATGTAACCATCAAAGCTAACAATAATTTGTGTATTAAAAACGTTTATATAAGAGTTATCGTAAAACTAAATGATATTTTTCAAAAGAGAAATTTTTTGGTACACCCTATATATCAGGTCATGTACACCATACTCAATGAGAATATTATCGAATAAATTATCCGTTAATAATAGATTATAATCTTTTCAAAATAAAAACTAATAAGACATTTCACTGACTAGAGTTTACGACATTCTTGTACACCTAATGGACGTTAGAATTTTTGTTTTCAAAATTACCCTGCTAAATAGCTTCCACCAATGCACCAACTACCATTTTTCCATGATAATAAAGGAATCGAGATGTCATATATAGTTTTATCATGTTTTATTGTAAAATCGTTTGACTTGCTCAATTTCATAAATATATTAACGTTTTTTTTAATATGTGCCTTTAGGAGGACACACATTAATAATCTAAATGTGAAAAGATTTACAACATATTCTTATTTAATTCTTAGATATAATTTTTACCATAATTAATAAAAATATATTGTAAATCTCTCCGCATTTAAATTATTAATGTGTACCCTAATAGTATACATTAGAAAAATCGATAGGTATGTATACATGTCACTAGCCATAATATTGGAAAAAAAATAATGATATTATTGCACAAAGTTGAGTGACAAATGTCAAATAATAACAATTTCTCCACTTTGTATTACTTGCACATGTAATCAATGGTCTATACGTAGTATTAAATTAAATTAAATTAAATTTGCACCCAAAAAAATTAAATTAAATTACGTAAAAGCTATGGCGTGCAAGGATATAATCGTGTGCTCGTGTTTATGTGTGTAGCAGGCCTGCACTTATTGGAGTATCACGATACCCACCAAATATTACTACTATAAACTAAAATTGATTTAATTTGAAATATATGCTCCTATGAAAAATATTTTATTATGTTTTTTTTTTTATGAAGATAAATATATCAAAGCTTATTAATGTTCAAATTTGTTCCTAAACTTTGAATATAACTCAAAGTAAGAAATTATTTTGAGATACAAAAAATAATTCAATACGAAATAGATCAAATCAAAGTTTACCTAAGTTGATCTCGGACCAAGTTTCATGTTAGCCAAATTCACTCGGGAAATTTATTAAAAAATAAATAAAAAATTCACTAGGGCAAATCTTCATTTATTACGAGTATAAATTTAAGATGAGTAAAAAATATAGTAATTTAATAATAACTTTTTTTAAAATTCAGTTTTTTAAAATTACTCCTTTATATAATTTTTTTCTAAAATTATTTCCTTAAGACGTATTTTTATCAAAAGTTGCTTCAAAACTCTAATTCAAGTGATATATTTTACAAGTTTATGAATTGATTCCGTTTGTAAGATAGCTTATTTATACTTTGAAAGGTATAACAATAGAGAATAAGCTCAAAAATATACGCAATAAGTAACCTAAATTGCAGTTTTGAAGCAATTTTTAATAAAAGTGTATCTTAAGGGAGTAATTTTAGATAAACTATGAAGATGTATCATATACCACATGTTGACAAACACATATATAATATTTTTTTTTTTTTTGGTGACGAGGGAACCTTCGGTGCGCACTGGGTAAACCCGCGGGTATATGTAATAGCCTGCAAACCACATACACCAGGTAAACCACCCGAGGGTGACAGGCTCGAAGTCTATTTAGGCATGGACTCAGGCCAAGAATGCTCCGCAAGATTTTGCTCTTGGGGAGGCTTGAACCCGGGTCTCCTGGGAATTTCGCCCAGGTTTTAACCACTAGACTCCATCCTTGCGGGCACATATATAATATTTAACCAATTTTATTATTAGAACAAATATCTTAATCTTAGAGCTACTCGGCCCGCAATTTAGTCCGATCCGAAACCGATCTGGAGTATACATACAAGTATACAACCATGCAATTGGTAAGTGTTGTATGGGTGCGTAGGGACCTTTTTGAAGTGGTACAGCTAATATTTTTGGACCGTCGTCAACGTGCTAGCTTGGATTTATTATCAAAAATCACTAATTGGACACTAACATGCAAGTATTTATTATCTCTTAAACTTTTCGTAAAGTTAATTATTTGTTTGAAGAACAATAAATGCAATTAAAATCTATGATTTGATTGTTGCTAATAATTTGTATGTTAATTAGTCCAATTCATCACATGGGATAGTTGTTATGATGGGTCTATTTTTAGTTTAAAGATTGTTACCCAATTATCGTAGTTAGGGCCTGAAAAATGTTGTATTAAAATTTCTTGACACCTACGTAATTGTACGGTTTAATGTAATTCGCTTTTATAAATAATACGGAGTAACTTCATATAACAAGAGTATTCTAAATAAGTTTTTCATAAAATTTACCGAGTATAATTTTTTCCAAAATATCTTTTTATTATATCAAAATCAAAACGAAAAATATTCGATCCTATATTGAAACTTGGTTATGTTTTAGTGTTTTCGACAATTCAACTAACTTGTAGTTATTTAATTTGAATAAAAATAAAATGGAGAAAGTACATTTTATACATTATCCCTTATGTAAATTGGATGTGCCCTACCAATTGACATTTGTGGTAGCTTAAAGCATTAATGATTAAGAATAAGCTTTAAATGAACAAGAAATAATAAAGCCATACAACTTGAAGAGAGGACACTAACAGAAACCTAATTCACATCAAAAAAATAATAATTTTAAAATCACCATTGAAACCAATAATTTTGGCAACTTAATGAGTAGATTCCTTTCAAGTTTTTTCATTCGCAAAAGTTAAGATCAAATCTTTGATCAGTTGTTTAAGAGATAAGTGATCTTACCATTCACGACACACCAACCAGCTCTGGTATCGAAACCAATAAATTTTGGTATTAAAGTTTTTCGCAGGAGAAATTTATGTATAGAATTAACTTATTATGGAATACACACATTTTCAAAATAGAAAAAGATTAAGAGCTTACTTATTGATTTAAACTTGACTAATCCATGGTATAAAAACACTTAGAATATGACAACTAGACAATAATTATGCACAAGATTTGTTCTTTTAGAGCCAAACTATTGAGTTAATAAACTAAACTAAAAAAAAAAAAAAACTTAAACCCTAATTCAACATCTTGGGGGGTTGTCGTCTACCTTTTTTGGTGGAGGTAAGCCCCAAATTTTCCGTTTCGTTCTTCTTTAATTTTTTACGCTAATAATCTCTTGCCTCTCCTTTATTGAAGACTTGTTCTCACCTTTGTGTGAGTTTTGTTCTCACCTTTGTGTGAGTTTTGCCCTCACCTTTTGGTGAGATTTTTTCCCTCTATTTGAGAGGTTCAAGAATTAAGTGAAATATCGGCGCCTTCATTGTTGATCTTATGGAGATAAAACTGTTGTCAGATTGCTCGTTACAAACTTTTTGGTCAAAAGAACTTGATTCTTGTCAATGCTTTAGAAAATTTGGAGACCCTCTTGTGAAAAGCCGGAGAAGGCGATATGTTAGAGGATGTGCAGAAGCGTCTCATGAGCCCATCAAGTTTAGAAATTTTATGTTGATCGAGAATGTAGTTTATTTGATTTTAATCGTTTTGTATCCTGTTATTCTTGACATATGTTGTAACTATCATGAGCCTTTTGATTAATGAAACGATTTTTTCCCTTCAAAAAAGAGAATATGACAACTAAACTTAAATAAGGGAGAATGGATAGCTTGGCAAACTCTTTTTATCCCAAAATAATCAATTAGTTCAAGATAGAGAATATATATATAAAATAAAATGTTTGAGTGTACTCATTTAGTAAAAGGAAAAACAAGGAAAGACTTAAGTTGTTATTCACTTATTTGTACTTTACATCATTTCAAAGTATCGATAATTAGAGCCGTATTCTTTTGGATTTAAAGTAACTGTTGTCTTAAAACTATATTTAACTTTTATAAAATAGGTTAAAAAAAAGTTAAACCTCCAATAAATTTACTTTTACTATACTATATTTTTATAGGTTAAGTTTAGAAAAGTTGAACTCCTATATATCGGTGTAGCTCAACTCTTAATAAGTTTAGTAGAAAAATTTAAACTCCTACAAATTCAGTTCAAATCAACTCAGACTCATTCAATTCAGCTGAGTTTAGTAATTCAACTTCTATCAATTCAGCTTGAGAAAACATGGCTTAAGTTCAGTTTTAAAATGTTAATTAAGGACAATTCATTCCCATTTTCTCTAGGTTAAAGAAGTTGAATTAAACTAAACTAAACTTAATTAATAAAACTGAACTGTACTGAAAAAATTTAACTAAATTTAACTTAATTTAACTGAGTTGAGCCGAAACTATGCCAACAACAACAAAATTAATTTAGTAAATTTAATCTTGTATAAATTCAGTTCTGAAAACTTGAAAAGTTAGAAACCAATTACGTAACTTCACTAACTAGTACTCCCAAAAGAAAAGAATTTGTGTTTGAATTTGTGTTTCTAAATTAAATATGTTGTTATTGTTTTAATTTCAATAATTGTGGCTTCCTTTAAAAGTTCACAAATTCCTATTTACAACGGTACTATCAGTCGCAAGCTTGTGACGGATACTGTTTTCTCTCACAAAATACCCACTTTTTATCTCTCTCTACATTATTCCAGTTCACTACAACGAAAATTGAATCGGGCGACAAATATTGGCGACGGAAATCCGTCGCAAAACACCTAATGGCGACGGACAACAGTCGCCAAAATTTTGTCGCTGACTTTTGTCGCCAAAAAAATTCGGGCGACTGAAATCCGTCGCCAAATTTGGCGACAGCAGGGGTAGTCGCCATATATGCAATTTGGCGACAGAACGGGCAGTCGCTAAATTGGCGACAGAAACGAGGCAGTCGCCAATTTGGCGACAGACTGTCCGTCGCCAAAGCTGGCTTTTCCGTCGCCAATGCCCCTGACTTTCCAGGAGCTTTGGTTTTTGGTGCTCTGTTTTGGCGACTGAAATCAGTCGCCATTACATCACTTCAGTCGCCAAAATTCCTGGGCATTTTTCATGAAAATCATTTTTTTCTGCCAAATCCAATACGAAATAATTTCAGTACACCTGCAGACAGAAAGTAACCAGCAATTGGTGACGAACACCTTTTGAAACAACAACCAAATCTCCTTTTATAGAAAAAGAGAACCGTTATCAAATTACAAGAACACGTTAACTAAACTAATAAATCTCCACGTTCGACAATTTTTCCTAAGTTACTAAACTAATTAACTGCTTGAAATCCCATGCTAGCTCCACTACCGTCGCCTCCCTTTCCTCTTGGATCATTAGGATCTTCATTAAATGGTTGTGAACCGGGGTTGCAAGAGTAGAAATACGTCTCCATGGCCTTAAGACGTTCTCTCATCAACCGCATTTCCTCATCTCTTTCCGCTCTTTCTCGGTCAAGTTGTGATTGCAATTTACTTACAAGAGACGGCTCGTAGGTTTGGCGCGGCTCATATGAGGACCTTCTAGCCGGTTCCTTGTAAAACACCCCATGAGCTTGTCCGGCCCCATATACCATACCCTTCTTGTAACCATCCACCAATTTGAACCAAATTTCATTATCATCCCGCTCAGGGTGGGCCTCTTTCTCTGCCTCATATGCCTCCTATAACATTAAGAAAATTATTATTAGTTAAGCAAAAACAATCATTGTCGAAGTTAACAAAAAAAACATCATTAGTTGAGAGAAAATATCTTACATATAACTCTTTGTCCTTAGCCTTAATCCAGATTCTTCTCTGCGTCTTTTTGTTGACCTTGGAATGCGTGTCAAGGAAAAGTTCGGGCATCGTCATCATCGGCTTCTTGCCGCCGTCTTTGTTGCCGCCGTCGTCGTTGTTGCTGCTATCCTTCTTCTTCTTCCCTCCCTAAATAGGGAAAATTGTTAATATAAGAAGTATAGTATATTCATTCAAAAAAGAGGTATTCATTCAAGACTTACACTAAAAATACGCGTAAAAAATGATCGTGATCCCCCGTGATGGGTAGGCTCGACCTCCGCATCTTTCTTCCCTCTTCTCTTGTTGATCTTCTTTTGAGCGGACACGGCTTGGAACTCGGGAGTCTCGCGTTGCTTTAGGAGATCTTGATATTTCTCACCTACAATTAAAAAGTATGTTAGTAGTATTAAGATATTTTCATTAATTCTTGTATTTACAAGTGACAAAACTTATATATTACATGTACCTTTTAGATGCTCCGGTTCCTTCTTTCTTTTAACAATCTTGTAGATATAGTCTCTATATCTTGCTTTACCAACTTCATGGTACCTATCAAGGACGGATTGTTCATGTTCAGGAGCCCGATAGAAAGATTGCTACACAAAAGAAAAAAACATTAAATGTAATTAGTAGTTAGCTTAATGAGTTAAAAAAACAACTATAATTAATGCAATTACCCGATACGCATTGAACCAAGCTTCTTTTTGAGCCTTGCTAGCTTTCCCCCAAGAAGTAGGCACAGGTCCTAACAAGTTCTCCTTTGTGCTAGCAACGACCCCTCGACGAGGAGTCTGATGTCTAAACCTGTAACAGAAATTGTTAATTATAACAAATCATTTTATTACTTTAAAAATTGAATAATACACATTTAATAAACTAACTAACTCTTACCATAGTCCCGCCGGATCAAGTTTAATCCGGTTATCCTGGGTGTACTGGAACTGTATACCATCGTCCGAGTCCTCATCCACTTGAGGCTCGATCTGTACCTCTTCTTCTACTGGTTCCTCTTCTTCTTGCACGGATGAAATATTAGCGCGATTACTGCCACCGCCTCGCACTCTACCTCGACCTCCTGCCATCTACAATCACATAAATGAAAATATTAGTAGGTGAAGAAAAAACATAAAATAAACCTAACAAGCATGAATTTAAATTGTACAACTATTATATACCAAATTAATCATCATCCTCATCCTCTTCTAGATCTTCTTCATCATTATCACCAACATCCTCATCCTCATCCTCATCCTCATCCACATTGTCATCATCATCACCAACATCGTCATCATCATGCACTCTCACTACTTCTTCAACTTCCTCCCATCCTTCTTCCAACTCAATATTAATAGTCTCATTATCCTTTGAAGCCTAGGGGAAAGAGGAAGGTAAATTAATTGGTTTTCTGCTATTGGTTTCTTACACTTTTGACCCCTATTACCACTCTTGTTGCCTTTTTTCGTTTTGAAAACAACATCTCCATCGCTTGTCTGAAATCTATCCCTTCCACATTTTCTGCACTTGTCAAGTAACGCATCATCTTTCCAAAACAACATACATCCTTCTGGACAAGCATCGATCTTTTGATGTGGTAACTGAAGACCTTTAACTATTTTTTTGGTGTTGTAGAAACTTCGAGTCATGACGTTATCTTCGGGGATAGCATCCTCAAGGAAAGAAGCAATACCATCAACGGCAGGAAATGACATATTATACTCACACTTCAAGGTTACTATCCTAGAGGCGGCTTGTAATAATGACATTCTGCTCCCTTCGTATAAAGGTTGTTCCGCAGCTTTTAACATGTCAAAAAAAGCCTTTGCTTGGGGATTCGGAGGTTGCTCTTCATTCAAGGCTACACGGTCATCGTCATTATTGGCTACATTAAACTCCAAAGCATCAACAACCATATCTCTATATGGGTTTTCGTCAACATGTTCGATGTGAGGTTGTTCGTGAATTGGGGAATAGGCTTCTCCATGAGAAATCCAATTATAATAATTTGGACGAAACCCATTTGTATAGAGATGTTCTTGTACCTCAATGACATATAGGTATTTCATATTTCGACATTTGCTACAAGGACACCTAAGTTTATTTTCTAACGAGTCATATTCCTCTTGTTGCTTAGCAAACTCAATAAACTCGGCAACACCCTCTATAAACCTAGCATTAGAACGTCTCTTCTTAATATCTAATAACCCTCCATCATACATCCATGAACGTTCCAATCTCTTCATTTTAATCTAAACAAAAAAACCCAAAAAACAATTTTCAACACTAAAATTACATATATCTAAATTAAAATTACACTCACTTAATTGAAAAACAACCTCAATCACATAATAATAACAATTTATTAACAACAAGTTCCAATTATACAATTAACCACAAACTTATAAGCTAATTTAAGACGGTCTTAATAAGCTAGTATAATCTAACTAACATCCTAATAAGCTATTAAACATCCTAATCGACTACTTTAATCTAATTAACCAACATCAATAAGGCTAACAACATCGTCTTATACAAACTTCTTATAAACCCTAACCCACAATTATCTTATTAATATGCTAATTGGCTTCTAATACCTAATTAATCACAACCTAATAAGCTAAGACGGTCTTAATAACCTACTACAATCACTAAATGCACAAAATAAACCAACAATCAATCAAAAATTTGAAATTGAAATTGAACTAAAAGAGAGTATACAAACCTTAAATGGGTTGAATGAAGGTAAGAACAAGTATGGTGGTGGTGGTGGTGGCCGGAATCCGGTGACAGTGGCGTTGAGGGTGGCCGGAACACGTAGGGTAGGGTGGTGGTGGTGGTGGTGGTGGTTTTCGCCGTTTGTGTGTTTGAGTGTTTGTGTGTTGTGTGTTTGCGAATAATGAAAGGGGAACGAATTGCTGCTGTTTGTATACGGTAATTTGGCGACGGACTCACCAAATTGGCGACTGAAAGTTTCTGTCGCCAAATTTGGCGACTACTTTTCTGTCGCCAAATTCACCATTCAGTCGCCCGATTGTGTCGGTGGTTGGAAGTTTGGGGAAAGGGTTCTGTCGCCAAATTGGCGACTGATTTCCGTCGCCCGAATTTTTGTCCTGTCGCCAAATTGGCGACTGCCCTATGCGGTCGCCAAAAAATGTCGCCCGATCAAGTTTTTCTTGTAGTGGTTAGGGGCGGATTTGGCGTGGATAGGGTAGGCAAGTGCCACCCCCCAACATAAAAATAAGAGTAATTATTGTATATAAATTTCACAAAAATGGGTTGGGCTTAATGGTTAAAAGTGGTTATGTGTTAGAAGTTTGGTGAGGTTAGAGGTTCAAATCTTACTAGAGTGTTTTTTTTTAAAAAATTTTATTTCATCAAACTTCACCTTTTTTTTCTACTAATTACGGAAAGAAAAAATTTTTGCCCCCCAAACCCGAAATCCTAGACCGCCACTGATTCCAGTGGTCTCATTTCTCCACTAACTCATTTTGTATTTATTTTATCTCACAAAATATCCCTCACAAATAGTAAACCGTCGCAAGCAAGACTTACTGTTAAAAGTTGGACTGCCTAGAGAAGCTTTCACGCATCCTTCATTATCTTAGAAACTCAACTGAGAACAAACAAATTAAGAAAGTAGCATTATTTAAACGTACCTAATTTTGACGTTGATTTGCATTAAATTTAAGGAAAATAATATGACAAGACTGTGAATATGAATCACAAACTATATATGTGGGGGCTTTTAGCCTACCTACAAATCTACAATTACACATGCAAATATGTAATAATGTATCCAAAACTCAAATACTACTATCCTAATTACTGACGGAGACATGAATTGAACTTAGTACAGGGGAATGAATTGGTAATAATATAAAAGAAGCTCAATAAAAGTTGAAAAATGTTAATTATAAATTTATAATCTCTGAAATTTTCATCCACATCAAATAAAACCCATTTGAGAATATAAAGATAAAGTATTTGTGATTTTCTATGCACTTTTATTTTTATCTTATCTAAACAAGTGGATATACTTAACTCGTCACAAACTTATGACGAATTTATTCGTCTCAAAAGAGACTTATTGTTTCATCCATCCAGCAGAATCACTAGTTTAATACCTAAGTCTCCTCTAGCTCCACGACTGATGCTATTACCTATTGGTAGCAAATTGCTTACAACTTTATTATTCTTGGAATTATTAGATGCTTTTTTTTTTTTTTTTTTTTTTTTAAATGGTAAGAAAACTAGGTTGATCCTCTTGGATAGGACCAACCCATCTCATCCTTTCGAATGAGTAAGGTAAGTTGAAGCCACCGGCTTTCAACCCACCTCGAAAGAGTTGGACATGAATGTCCAACAGAAACCATGAAGTCAGCAACCTTGTTGGCTTCACGAAAGCAATGTTTAATTATCACTTCATCGAAAAGATGAAGATCTAGTTTCACATCCTTGATAATACTAGAGATTTCCCACGAAACCTGCCAAGTGCTACGAAGTGAGTTGATAACACATAAATTATCACCCTCCACAATTAACTTCGAAATTCGTAAGTCTTTAGCGGCTAAGATACCTTCTCTTAGAGCGGGAGCTTCTGCAACAAGAATACTATTAGAACCACACTTTTTTGCTCCTAACAACACGACTTCACCATTATGATCTCTTATACAATATCCTAAAGCAGCTTTATTGCCATCTATTCTCGATCCGTCAAAATTTAGCTTTAGGAAACCATTTCTAGGTTTATCCCACCAGATTTCCTTCTTACTAGAATAGCTTCTAGCTGACTTTTCTTTCTCGGGATTATTGAGATCCTTATGTCTAGTTTCGTTCCAGGTCTTAATGCTGTTATTACATAAAGTAATAAGTTTGCTCATATTGAAATTAACATTATTAAAAATTATGTCATTTCTATAAAACCATGCATTCCACCAAACAAAAATGATTTTAACGAAATCATCTTGTGGAATTAAGTCTTTGAGATAATTCAGCTTCATTAGAAAACTTTGACTTGCAATATTATCATAATTTGACAAAAACTTGTTGTAGCTAGTAATGTTCATTTCTTGGATAATAGACTCAATCAAAGGACATTCGTAAAAGAAATGCTCTTTGTTTTCACTAGGATAGTTGCACATAATGCAATGGGGTGGGACATTAATATGACTTTTGAGGAGCCTATCTTTCGTTGGGAGACCGTCAACACATGCTTTCCAAAGAAAAAATTTCAATTTTGGTGGAATATTCAATTTCCAAACCCACTGAAATTTACATTTGTCATGAGTTTGATCAAGCAAACCTTGTGCTAGCCAAGTTGCTGTTTTTGTAGAGAAATTTCCATCCGCGGACAACCCGATATGAGGGTATTTGAAAAATCATTATGTGGCAATGGAATGTTAGCAATCTGATTCACAATATCGATATTTACTAAATTGGCTAATTTACAAACATCCCATTGTTTGTCAGAGGTTATGAAGTCTTTAACCAAAAGATTAAGATCACGGCTACTATCATCATCATTTGTACTAATGGTAAGTGGGTGTGAGAATACCCAATTATCAGACCAAAACTTAATGTTGCTACCATTACCTACCCGCCATCTCAGTCCTTTTCTAAAGAGAGTCCGAAGACTCATAAGCTTACGCCATTGCCAAGAAGAGGCTGAGTTAGGCTTATGATCAAAAAGTGAACCATTTTTCAAGTATTTTTTAGTGATCACTTTAACCCATATACTTTCCTTATCCATAAGGATTTTCCAAAGAAGTTTCATTTGAAGGGCTTTATTAGCGGCTTCAGAAAATTTTATCCCAGTCCACCAATCGATTTCGGTAAGCAAACTTTATGCTATCCAATCAAATTAGGGGAGCGTTGTGTTATGTCTTACACAATTTGACTTCTAGTTCAAGTAAAAGAAACCGAGAAATTTTTTACAAAAAATATTAAAAAAGACGGTTTTATAATAAGTTTATTACTAATTTAATGTTAACAAATATCGAACCTAATAATGTGAGTATATATAATTAACTTAAAATGTTTTACTTACAAAAATAAGTCAACATTTACAATAAATTGATACATTCATTATTATGAAATGTAAATACTTCCTTCGTTCAAATCCACACTTCAGGTTTGTTTTTTCACGTTTGTCAACGCATGTTTTACGTGTTAAATATTTTTAGCTACGTATTTGCAAAAATTATAAAAGTTAGATATTTTCAATATATTCGTAAAGACGAATCAAACAATACCCCATATGAATATATTTTCTCTTACGTATTAGGAGAAAATTGAGATTAAATGTTCACTTGTGAATAATTTACTTGTGAATAATGTAAAAAATAGAAACATGCAATTTGGATTTGAACGGAGAAGTAGGATGAAAGAGTCTCTTTACGTTACGGTTAAAATTGAAAGAGTTGCTAAAAATACCTAAGTATGAAAAAAGTAGTTTTTCAAAATGAGGCGTCTCTTATTGTTTAGATTATATATGAAAATTTGACAAAGAATATTTGAAAATTTGAGTATAAGTTGGTGCGCGATGAAAAAAAACTGATACATTTAAGTTCAGTGTTAATGTATAAAATGACTATTTTTTGCAAGGTTGCACAAGCATATGTAACAAATTTTGAATTGCTTGTCAAATTATTACAATCAATGATAAAGAAAGCTAACCGAATGTGTGTAGTGTGGTGGTAGATCACTCCGTTTCTTAACTCTGAGATCAAGCGTTCGATCCTTACCCATGAAAAGTGAGAAAACTCTTTGGCTAACCGTCTACATTTTCGTAAGAGCACGCTGACAGTAAACACCCCGATTTACACCAAAAAAAAATGATAAAGAAACCCGATGTATTTATCATTTCTCTTTTTTAACTTAAGTCTAGAAAATGATTTTATTGGTTTGTAAATAGTAGTATAAGCAAATTATAACGATGATAGATTTTAAGAAAAGGTTTGACTAATACGGAGTATATTATAATCAACAGAGCTAATTTGAATGTATGATAACCGACAGATTGTGATTAGTACATTTTTAATTTTCTTTGTAATCCAGAATTAAAATATTTTAAAATCTAGATTTAAAATATTTTAACCAATATGTTAGGCTAACAACCTATTGTAAAACATCGTATATTCTTATTGACCCCGAATTGTTGTTTCAATAAGTTATTTACCAAACAATAAAATTATTATATTGGCTGATCAACACATGTCAGTATATCGTTTACCAAACATCCCTCTTATTCGTATTACGGATTTTCTAACGTGTGCCATAAGGGCACACATTTATAAATCGAAAATGAAAAGATTCGTAGGATATTCTCATGATAAATTCAATTATAAACTTAATTTTACCATAATTAGTCAAAATATCTTATAAATCTTTCCATTTTCAATTTATTACCGTAATATTTTCCTAAAATATTTATTTGAAATTTAAAAAGACGCCAAGGAATATAACAGTGCAAAATGCTAATTACCATGTGATTGGTACAACTTACAAGTAGTCAAATTCATGAATTAATGATTGATTTCCAATTTCCAAATACCTCCAAATTCCACAATTAACAAGACTATTTTACGAAAAACATTATGTAATAAATGGACCATCATATATATAAACGTAACGTTATATAAAACTTCCTCCTTCCACATACATAATCCTAATTAATTTCCTAAATTCATTTAAAACACAAATATTCTTTCAAAAATTATAATATTAATGTAATTATTAATTCTAATATATAAAATATACCATTTTAAAAAATAATAATGAGAAATTATTTTACCAAAAAACTAACTCAAATTATTTGTTTACATGTTATATTCTCGTTATTACTATTGTTACAAAAATCGAACGGAGAAGACGGTCCAATAAATAATAATTGCAATTTATTTGAAGGAAGTTGGGTTTATGATGATAATTATCCATTATATGATTCTTTTGTATGTCCTTTTTTAAGAACACAATTTGATTGCAAAAAGAATGGAAGACCCGATAATGATTATCTCAAGTATCGATGGCAGCCTACTCGATGCAATCTCTCAAGGTACGTACGTAACTCTTTTAGTTTTTTTTTTGGTTTTCGGGATGTAATCGATACAAGTCTTTGGATGGTACTCATTTTCAGTATAGTTTAAGTTGTACTCGGGTTTTTTCTGTTTTTGTAATAAAGAAATGTATTTAAAAATCGTAACTTTAAAATTAAAATTAAGAAATCGTTTGTTATACCTCAACAATCGAGTTTTGGTACATATAGTATATGAAGATTTAAAGTAGTGACTAAGGTTCAATCAATTATTTAACATTGTTCACGTTGACAACAAGTCAAGTATATCAGTATTATTGATAAAACTGAAATAAGAGCGTCCGTATATACAGGTACGTAAGTCTTCTATCTCATGTTTTTTGTTTTCGGAATGTGATCGTTTCAATAGTCTCTGAATGATAATTAATTTCAGTCTACCTCAATTTATAGTCGGTTTTTTTTGTATTTTAAGAGATGTCTGACCTTACTTATGAAAAATATTTTTTATTTTTTATTTTTTTCATTTTTTTAACAACCATAAATTTGTTTTTACTTTTATGATAAAATATTTCCTGTTTGGCCAAAATTTTTAAAAAACTATTTTTATCATGTTTAGCCTAGCTAATTTTACCAATTTTTTTTTCTAAAATATAATTATATATAGATATACAAAAGAGGTAAAAATATATGGAAATTAGTACTTGACAGTATTTTTTTGGGTTTTGGCCCTAAATAACACATGAACGACATGACCAAATACTTGAATATCCGGGCCAAACACATACTAATAAAGAAATGTATTTAAAAATCGCAATTTTAATATTAAAATTAAGTAAGAAATCGTTTGTTATGCCTCTATCATCAGGGGCGAGCCCAGAACGTTTTGTATGGTGTAGCAAATTAACACGCTATTTTTTCCGACATTCGACATACGAGTACCATAAATGTGTATGTAGGTGAGTAAAAGTAACCCTCCCTTCTGGACTTGACCCAAAATTACAATTCACAATTTTACACAATTTAAATGACTTTTAAACTTTCTTACTTTATATAAACTAAAAAAGTAATAAAACTAGAAAAATAAGATAAAAATATTTACACTTTTGTTTGCATTATTTATATAATTCGGAAAAATATATTTTTTCTTGTGATGAAAAAACTGAAAATACAAACAACTTTTTTAAACGGACACTAAAAATCTTATACCGTATAGAAGACAAATGATATTTTCAAAACAAAATGATATTTGAATATGAATAAAAATAAATAAATAAATCACCGCTTGTTTTTTTTATTAAATAGTGTGAATGCTTCCGCTTGAGATTATAGAGATATTTTTGTTATAAAAAAATTTATGAAAAAATATTTAGTCTTTAATAATTTGTTATTACTTTTAAGAGTTAAAAACTCTTCCATCTTCTCTATATCATCATTTTAGTTCTTAAAATGGTGAGACTTGGGAAAGTAAAAAAGACAATTAATGAAAAGAAATACTCATTTAATACTCCCTCCGTCCCGATCAATTGTTATCTATTGCTTTTGACACAAAGATTAAGAAAAGAAGTATAAATGAATTTAGACCACACAAATTATATGGCCCCACATGTAATCAAATGTCATCCACAAAAAGTTGCAAAAAATGGAAATAGATAACAATTTAATGATACACCCCAAAATGGAAATAGATAACAAATGACCGGGACGGAGGGAGTACATAATTTACAAATTCGATCTACTCCGTATGTTTTAGACATTGAAGATTAGGGTCAAACTTTGCATTAATGAATAGACAATTAACAATTAATGGTGTAGCAAATGCAACTTTTCTCAAAGATTTCGTCACATTTGGTGTAGCATTTGCTACACCTCACTTGTACATGGGTCCGCCCCTGTCTATCATCGAGTTTTGGTATATAGAGTATATGAAGATTTAAAGTACAGTGAATTACATCGGTGTTACTGAAAAAAATTGAAATAAAAGCGTTGTATATATAGGTTCGATGCTGGGGATTTTTTGAGAAGAGGAAGAGGAAAGAAGATATTATTTGTAGGGGATTCGCTAAGCCTAAATCAATGGCAATCGCTCACATGCATGCTTCATGCAGCTGTTCCTGACGCAAAATACAATTTTGTCCAGCAAAAGCCTATGTATTACTTTGAATTTCCTGTGAGTCTTTCACGTTTTCTACATTTCACGCATGCATGTTCATGTGTGCTTTTTGTTTTGTGCCAAGACGGACGGACCTGTCTTAAATTAAGTCAGATAAAAGTGATCGTAAATTTTCTCAAAAAAAAAAAGTATAATAATGACAATTACCAAAGTGACCATTCATGATAAAAATTACAACCTAAATTTTCAGTTTGCAATGATAATTTGTGGTAACTTTTCATCAGAAGATATGGCACTAATCAATCTACTATTTTCAGGTGTTTGGTAAACAACATATGCTAATAGCATATTGGTCGAAATCTACTATTTTTGAATAGACTGTTAATAGCAGCATATTCAATTTATAGATGAAGTTGTTCTAATTATCATGCAGCTTGTTATTTACCAAACACCTATTTTTTAATCTTCTAAGTTAATTTAGTAGTCAAACCTGCTATTAAAATTTATTAACCGTATTATGCTAACGTTATCTGCTATTATGAATCTAATTATGCCATTTGCCAAACAGTTATGAGCTCTAAAGATAAACGTTAAAAAGCTAATTAATTAGACAAAATAATTAATATATGTTATTTTAAAACGATTGTATCTTCAAATAAATAATTCCAAAATTAATAAATTTTTGATATTGCATGCAGGAATATGAATTATCAATAACTATGCAATGGCATCAGTTTTTAGTCGACATTGATGAGGAAAATATAGGACGAGTTTTAAAACTCGATTCTATAAAAGGCGGTGATATATGGAAAGAATACGATTTATTAGTCTTCGATAGTTGGCATTGGTGGTTTTACAAGCCTCCGAATCAACCGTATGGCTTCCATTTCATATTTCAATTAATATAAATAAAATCGAGATTTTATTATAATAAACGGATTTTTGTAGGACAAGCTTACAAATCGTAATATAAATATCAGAATAAATAAGTATGTGATGAAACGATGATGACTAATTTTACAACCATAGTTAATGAAGTAAATTAACAAGCGGTTTATAATATTAAGAAGCGGGGTAATTGTTAGACGTAAATTTAATTTAAAATGTTACGATAATTAATATTTTTTGTGTGAATTTTTCAGGTGGGATTTTATTCAATTTGGTGGTAAAACTATAAAAGATATGGATCGAATTCAAGCATTCCAAATCGCATTTCAAACATGGGCCAATTGGGTGGACTCGGAAGTGGATCATTCGAAAACCAAAGTGGTTTATCAAGGAATTTCAGCTTCACATTATCAGTAAGTTTTAATTACCGTCTTAGGCTCTGTTTGGTAAAACGAGTTGAAAAATTAACTAAAACCTAAAAAGTTATCAGAAACCTGAAAAGATAGCCGATAAGTTAGCTGAAAATTATGATTTGATAAGATAACTGATTATATAAAAAATTGTTTGACAAACTAACTGAAAAGGTAGCTTATTTTGGTGAAATGACATAAAAGGATAAAATAATTATTTACTATATTATATATCAAAGGGTAAGTACATACCAAATTACATGATAAGTTAGCTTATTTTGATGAAATGACATAAAAGGATAAAATAAATATTTACTATATTATATACTTCGTATAACCTAAAATCCGTTACCTGAAATCTAAAATCCTACCTTAGGTAGCATTTCATTTCTATCTGCCAAACACTCTCAAAAAATAAGCTACCTGATTTTTTTTGACAAAAAAGTTACTTCCGGTAAATCGGGTACCTGAAGTGCACTATCAAACAGAGACTTAAACTTAATACGACCTGATCTAAACTGTACCACTCGGAGCTAAAACATTTATAAATTATAAAACTGTCTTAATTTAACTGATTCGGATTTTTTACCGCCCATATTATAGTGGGTCGGATTTTGGTAAGCCAGGGGCAAGAGACTGTGGATCGGAGCTTGGACCCGTGATGGGCTCAACAAGCCCAACAATACCAAGCCCAGGAGAAGAGATAGTAAAGAATATTTTGGACCAAATGAAAAATCCAATTTTATTTCTTGACATCACATTGTTAACTCAATTAAGGCCTGATGCACATCCTAAGTCATATGCTGACCCTAAACATCCGATACTTGGAGACTGTACCCATTGGTGTCTCGCTGGTGTTCCCGATACTTGGAATTTACTATTATTAGCATCTCTGTAATTATTTTTTTTCATCTCGGTTATTTTTTATCTTTTATATTCTTCATGACGAGTATTTTAAAGAGGTAAACAAATAATTGAAATATGTGGAATAATTGTTTTAGAATACATGTTGGAAAAACCGTTAATTATATAGTATTATATTCCTTAAACTCATAGGGCATCTAAGTATATAACATGTTTATTGGTGTAACACAAATCATGGAAGCATCAAAAAAAATTATTTAATACGAATATTATTCGTCTTAATTTTAAAACGGATTATGTACATGCCAAATTGCATGATAAGTTGCCTAAAAAATGCCAAATTGTTTATTTTTAGTTATTGTAGTATTTAATTTGTTTTAAGATGATTTAAGAAAAATATATACTATGCTGGTCCGCTTAAGCAAGACTTACTAAAAAAACTGTTATGATGATATTGTGTTCGGTGTCGTACCAAAAATTGTTGTACCAAAAATTGTTGTATATAACTAATAGAATCGTAAAGGGGATGATAACATCAAGGCAATCGTAGTATTATTATTGATAGTTTGTGTTGTTATAATTATAATAAGACAATTTATAGTTTTATACAACATTCTACAAAAATTAAATCTGGAGTCGTTTGGTTGCAGATAGGATTTGTATTCCCTATAAAATCGTAAAATGCGGGATTTTAAAATTCATGTGAATTACTACGTAGAAAATATTGGTTGGTCCACGTAATAAGTACAATTCATGTAGACATTCTCATTTATGGAAAAATTGAAGTTCATGGGAACTTCCAATTCCAACCAAACAAAAGACCCCTAAAATTACCGTATATTGTCATATATCGTAATATTCTCTAACGATTAGTCGATAACCATTGTGTGTTTATTAATCATAAATTCATGATGCTATAAATTCTAATGTCGGCTGCTAGCTAACTTGCAATGGAATGTCGTAGAATATTGATCTGTATTTTGAAATGCATATTGCAAAAGTTTGACTTTCAAGTATAACACTAAAGTTTTGTTTAAGATAGGTATTATTCGTCTTAAGTTTAAAACGGGTTAAATATTATCAGGTGAGGTAATAAAGACAAAAAAATGTCATTTCTAGGTAACACGTGAGGTGATTTGATATGTACTTCGTATTTGACCCATCTTACGCTTAAGACGAATAATAACGGTGTGAAATGAGAATTTGTGTAAGTACAAATTGGGAATAATTTTTAAGGATAATTTAAGCATTTTTTTACAAAGGTAATTTAGGGTATTAAAATATTAACTAGTCTTAATTATTATCGTACGGTTTTGGCAGAGATAATTTTATTAACATGATATTAGTTCAAATTGGAGTCGTTGGAATTTCATAAGTGACTTTCAGCAGGACAGTACATGGTATAGAAGAGCCTGGAAACCCGAAAGGACTCAAATGAGGGGTATTAAAATAGTAATTGAGCCTCGGTTTATATACTAGTTATTCTCATTTGTGATAAAAAGATCGAAGTTTATGACATTTCACATCACCTTTTCTTTTTGGACATTTTATTAATTGATTATAAGATGTCTCAAGTTTAATAACTCGTAATATGTGAAAATTTGTATTTAAATGCAACCCAAATTCGAGACCTATTTGACCTATTTTAAATCAGTAATTCTTGTGTGAGACCGTCTTACGTGTACAACGAGTTTATTTATTGTATTAAATGAGAAACTTATTATAAAAACAGATAGTCTCATGGTGTAAAACCGTCTTATTGTAGAATTTGTGATTTTAAATGATTATCGTTGGATAAAACCGTCTTGCTTAAGATTAACTTGCCTAGACTTTGAGAATCGTTGCTGGTTACGTACACTCTGTCCTATACTTGACTTGCTAGGAAATATTGACAATTTTACACTAATTCATATTTTAAACCATTTCAATCGTATCAAAGAATATTATATTAGAGATATTATTATTCGGAAAATATATTATTATAATTATTCGTTAATAAATTGGCATGGACAGATCGTATTTGCTCATTTTCATGTTTTTAAAACATTGACTTATTTTAAAATAATAGAACAAATAATTTATCGAGTCTAGTACTATATAAAGTATCGTACTTACGTCCAATTTTCATATCGATACAAAACTAAAGATGTCAATTTATAATTATTCGATTATTTTTTCGTTGATTTTTTTATTTAACATTATTAATATTAAATCGAAAGTTATTGCGAGTAACGTTACGAGTAATTGCAATATATTTGAAGGAAGTTGGGTGTACGATCGTCATTATCCGTTATACAATTCCACGGCATGTTCATTTTCGAGACAACAATTTAATTGTCAAAAGAACGGTAGGCCTGATACCGACTATCTCAAATATCGATGGCAGCCTACTCGATGCAATTTACCCAAGTAAGTTTCGTGAAAAAGCGAGTAATAAAACGTTGTTTTCTCTGACTTAATTTCAGTTCATTTTAATTTTATTTAGCTTTATTCCGTTAAATTTTATTTACATTCACTCAATTATGTTCAGTTAATTGTTAACAAAATTAACTTTTAATTCAACTAAATTCACTCCACCTCAGATCTACTGAATTTATTTTAATTAACCTCTACCCTATTTGGTTCAATTCAGCTCGTTTCAACCGAAAAGAACAGAGTCTAAATTGCAACTAAAAATTCCTCCTTTTCGGAGGAATTTGCTAGCTAACGATTCTTTGGAATTTCGATTTTTTTTTTTTTTTAATTAAGCAACTTAACATACGCTCGATCTTAAGTCTTAAGGACTATGACTCGCTTCTGGAAGTAATATTATGTTAAATTAAGCTCTACTCTATTTGATTCAATTCAACTCGTTTCAATCGAAAAGAACAGAGTCTAAGTTGCAACTAAAGATTTCTCCTTTTTCAGAGGAATTTGCTAGCTAACGATTCTTTGGAATTTCGATTTTCTATTATTTTCTTTAATTAAGCAACTTAATATACGCTCGATCTTAAGTCATAAGGACTAATTTTTTGACTCGCTTCTGGAAGTAATATTATGTTAAATTAAACCCTTTTTTGAGTTGGTGTATGATTAAAAGACGGTTTTAAATAAGAATTTGTGCGCAGGTTCAACGCGAGACTTTTCTTAAGAAAGTATAGAGGGAAGAAAATATTGTTTGTAGGGGATTCTTTAGGGTTAAATCAATGGGAATCACTAATTTGCATGCTTCATGCTGGTGTTCCTAAAGCAAAATACAACGTCATTAATCAAACGCCAAAGTTTTTCTTTGAGTTTCCGGTAAGTTTTATTATTAACATTTTGTTTACGTATTAAATTTTAATATTTCGTTAAAATACCGAAAAGGATAATCTGATTTATGTTACATATATATCGGGTTATATCGAATTCGTGTATTTCGAGTTATGATTATAAGAGATAATGTTATTTTCCCGCCTAACACAAATTTCTCAAACGTTTGTTTTAATTTTTTATTTATTTAAATAAGAATACAAATGAATATTAAACTATTAATTTTTTTTAATATTAAACACGACTTTCTATCAAAAAAATTTAATTAAAATAAAATAAAAGTCTAAATACAAATTGTCGATCTTTGTCGTAAAATCATTTGACCCATATTAATTGCTCTTTATAAAACTAAAACATAAACGAGTAAACAGATTATTAGATTCGCCGAAAGAAAAATTATCATTAAAGCAAGCTAATTGAGAAGTTTATAAAATTAAATTATTAGTTTTGTGATAAAAAAAATCATTACGATATAAATTACACGACACTACCCAATTTTCATGATTAATTATATTTATGATTTGTTTTTATATCAAAATATGAAAAATTAAGGAAGATTTTAATATAACATTAATAACTACAATTGATTCTATAAATATCCTGTATATTGCGCGGAAACTAAGTATCTCTTAAAAGAATAAAAGATTCTATAAAATTTCTTGCTTAAATACCAAGGCTTAGCTACAATTGACCCTAATTTAAGCAGTTTATCTTTCATGTACAGCGATAAATCAAGTTCTTTTGCACAAACGTTCGTCTACCGAACGAAAGAGAAGTTGTAATCAATGCTGTCAATTCGTTCATCTATTAAGAACCAATCCAATGAACATCATTGTGATTGCTCTGCGTATATATTCACCTATTAATAAGTATTACTAGACTTTTTTTTCTTAATTATGAATATTTGTATTAGATTAAAATACTAAAAATCGTGTAATATTGTAAATAAATATCTCATATCTCGTTATTATTCCTACAATTTCTCAATAAAAGCTATATTTTCAATAAATATTACTCTCACTAATATTTTCCATTATTATCCCCTTTTATTTAAATATACAATTTATAAATATATAATCTCTTTAAAAGTAATCTTATATATTAGCACAATATTTTTGAGTTCACTTTGATTTTATTTGCACAACATTTTTATGTACCATCATAAACTCACTAACTGATTATGATTATATATTTATATATTCATTTATCTCATATATAATTATGACTATATATTCATTTATCTCATCTGATTGTATTAACTAGGTCATCAGTTAGTATTTATACTTTTAGCAGAAGTAGTCATGTAAGAGCATCTCCAAATGGTAAGCCACAAATCTACTAGCTTCACATTTTTAAGCTACAAGTTCCTCCAATGGTTAAGCTATAATAGTTGTTGTTTAAATATTATATATACATTTATTTGATTGACACGCATCTTTTTGTGGGCCAATTTAAGCTACTAACTCCATGAAGCTAGTTGCTCAAACTAAGCTAATTGATATAGAGTGCTCCAATGGTCAAGCAATTAGCTTGAAACTTTTATAATTTGCAAGCAAGTCTTTTTGCTCAACCATTGGAGATGCTCTAATATTATTATTTTTAAAAATCGTATTGATCGAATATTTGATTAAATACATTTACAATCTTATTCGGGTTAGTTAAAACTTTTAAAATTTCTTTTTTCCAGCTCACTTAATTTTATTAACGGTTAATTTTATTATTAAATCTCTAACGCCCTCTTTCAAAAAACTCACTACTTTTTCATTAAATAAACATAATTAATGAATTATTATTTTTTAGTTGGAAATAAGAATTATTTAAATTTAAATGAATTTTAACATTTTTCAAGGATATAATTAATTACGCTCTAAATTTCAATAGGTACAAACTGAGTTTTTATTTTAGAATTAGATTTTTAGAATTAAGAACAAACTTTTACTTGCAGTAGAATAACTTTTTTTCTGTTCTTAGTGACAAACCCGAGAAAAAAAAAATCCAGTATTGCGCTATTGCTCTAATTATCAATTAAGCTAATTAATTAATATCTGCATTTTAATCATGCGTTGTTGCATGATCATACGGTCATACCTATATATTAATTAAATTTGTGCCAATAATTTGCTTAATTTACATTTTTTTTTATTGTATTAGGATTATAAACTTACAATAAGCATGGAATGGCAACAATATTTAGTGGACATAGATGAAGAAAAAGTAGGTAAAGTATTGAAGTTGGACTCAATTAAGGCTGGTAATTCATGGAAGAATTATGATTTGTTGGTCTTCAATAGCTGGAATTGGTGGCCTTTCAAACCTCCAAGACAACCGTACGTTTTCTATTACACATATTTGATTATAAAAATCTCAATTATACTCTAAGATTGTTATATGATGTGATGATATAAAATTGATTATTTTATGATAAAAAGTTATTATTTTTTTTTTACGAAAATTGCAGGCGACACCTTGAAGTTTGAACGTTATCTAAAATGCCTAATTTTTTTATCCGGTGTGTAAAAGGTTATAGCTCAAATTTATGAGTTTATATATTACACACGGTTTGAGTTGGCAATTGGTCGTGCTGGGTCGGCCCGCGTACCAGCCCATCGTGCCTTTCCCCCAAAAATGGCACGGTCCAGACATGAATATTGGGTCGTGCCGTGCTAGGCCCACCGTGCCTAGTTCATGACGGTCTATTCATGCTTGGGCCATGCCCCGTGCCTAAGCATGTGGATTTTCACACATTGCAGTCACGGCCTGACTCCAACTAGGTCGTACCATGCTCGTGTTGCCGGTACTATTCACGAGCTTATAAATTACATAGGTACTCCTGAGCTCATAAACTTTGACATACAAAAACTACTGGCCACAAGATCCAACAATGTTTGTTTCAAATAGTAGTTTTTCTCAGAAAGTCGATAAATTTGAAAAAAGAAGTCTCCTTTTAAACAGGTAAACATGAGTTTTGGTCTCCTAAATTTTTCAACGTAAAAAAAATGGATATTTCAGGGTAAAATATCAAACCTCAGTACCACATTCATTTTCCGCATTTCTTTAATTTTTGATCACTTAAAGTGGCTACTCTTTCTGTCGCGTTATTTGGTAATCGGACACAAAAAAAATACACCAAACAACTTTGTTATTGCTTTAGTTTATTTTAGTGGCGAAGACGAATTTCTTCAATTTTAATTAACGAGTCTTTTTGGGACGGTTATTTCTATTTTAAAAGTAACTTAAATAGCATCTCAATTGTATAAATAAGAAAAACTTCTTTTTTGTCAAAATTATATTCAGCTATTAATTATATATATTATTTAACTCGCGTTAAAATTAATTGTTATATATACTCTGATCTTAAACAAGAATTCGTGATCCCATTTTATTACTAATTGCTCATAATCCATATTTACTTATAGATGGGACTTCATTCAGTTGAAAAATAAGACATTGGTAAAGGATATGAACAGAATAGAAGCATTCAAGATTGCATTTGGAACATGGGCTAAATGGGTTGACTTGATGAATAATCCTTCTAAAACCAAAGTGTTTTTTCAAGGCTTCTCAACTTCACATTTCAAGTAAGTTATTTATAAACTCAATTATAGAATTATACAACCAGATATATACATCTGCTAGTATAAATTTTGAGCTTTAAAAGAAAAAATTTGAGCTTATACATATATTTTATGAACTTTATTAAAAAGAATTTGAGTGTCTTATAAAAAAAATTGTAACTCAAAACATTATATAAAACTTAAAAATAATACATATTAAACCCAAAATTTTTACGTTTAACACTAAAAAATTAAAGTGCAAGAAAAAATTGTTAAAAGCTAAAAAAAAGTTGCATATAAGCTCAATTAGATTTGTGTTAGATGTACGATACTCATATACATCTGAATATATGGTCCTATTTATGTTTATACATCCCGCTCTGGTGAGAGAATGTCTTCCGTTGAATTAGTGACAGATCTCACAGATACAACATTAAAAATAGAAACTAAGTAACTTTATTCTCTCATCATATGAGGGGTCTCTGAATTAACGTTATTAAGGTACCATCTCCCTAAATTTATTGTGTTTATTCATGACATACACCTATTATCAAGGGTGTCTTTAAATAAATAGAGCTTTGCTACACTACATAAAAAATAAGTCCCCAAAAAAAAATAAAGCTTGTAAATTTGATTACCAAAATCGAAGGCCCAGTTCCGTCACCCACAGTGCCTAGGACTCGACTTTATTATTAGTTATTACTTGATTTTTGTATTAAAATCGTCTTATGCAATAATTTGTGTAATTTCCAACTTATAGTGGTAGTTCATTTGGGAAGCGTAAAGCAAAGAACTGCATAGGTGAGACAAGACCAGTGAAAGGTTCAAAAAGCCCGGCCCAACCAAGCTCAGGAATAGAGATAGTGAAGAATCTAATGGGCCGAATGAAAAAGCCCGCTTTGTTTTTGGATATATCATTATTGTCCCAATTACGGCCCGATGCACACCTTATGGGCTTCGATAGGCCCGATCACAAAGGGTTAGACTGCTTGCATTGGTGTGTTGCTGGTGTTCCTGATACTTGGAATGTTCTTTTGTATGCATCATTATCGATTTAGATAAATGTGCGGTCTTGTGTAAGATGGTTTACAGTGATATTGTACATGTGTAAATATAGTTCACATGCGTTAACAAAGTACTCCATTTGTGTCGGTTATTTATTTACCTATTTCATTTAGTTGTTTTTGATAAATTTTCATCAGCAAGTCTCTCTTAAAATGACATTATCTATTTTTAAAATAAAAATAAAAAACGATCAAAGATGATCTTTGTTGCGTGTATAAGACAAATCTTTTGTTAGTCTTCCTTTTATCTTATCTACCATACTCTAATGGTTTTAAATTTAAGACGAAATTACCGCTTAAGTAAGAATTTGTGATTCTCGATCTATGTATTAGCTTGTTTCTTATAAGGAGGGGGTCGTAGTTGAAGGTAACCAGTCTTCTCCCACCGCTCTGGACCTGGAAGTGGTTTGATATGATTTGCATGTCTTTTTTATACGTTTCTTTTGTGTATGCCCCGTGCACAAATGTCTCTGAAACCACTCTTTTCTTTTGGATACAAGCATATGAATGAGAACACGGAATTCCAGTTAATGCCCAATTACCACAATCACAAATCACAAGTCCATTTTTCTAAGTTCACTCTTACTCTTTAATTTATGTTGATTTCCACCTCCCACTCCGGCAAACTAGATTGAATCAGCAAATACTTTTCTACTATTTTCAACTGTTTACTTGGAGCTAGTATAAGGACACTTTCAACCTTGTCCACTCCATAATGGATAAAACAGACTTGTCCCTGTACTTTTTAAGAACTTTGTTAAAACTTTTACAAGAATTGTTGAGCATCATAGAAGACTTACGACCAGTGTTAAATGCATGCCTACACCAGTGTTTTGTAGGTATAACTTAAATAAGCATGGACACCATCTGGCATTTTCTTAAGCTCATTCATATGTTGTTCAAACTCCTCCTAATCACGTAAATTAATCTGGTTTATTAAACAATGAGAGCTCAATATTTTTAAGCAATTTGTTATACTAACATAAATAAATTAAATAGCAGACATAAACAAATTACCTTAGTATATGCCCTAAGAACCTTCCAGAATATCTGTTTAAAGGCTTCACCTGCCCAATTTAGCTTAAAATTTAACCCCATATGCCTACAACAAAATCGTATCTCTGCAGTTGGCACAACTAAGGACTTAAAGATTCACTCTAGTGTCCAATACGGGAGATTAATTTGATATCACTTATAAGATATATAAATTATTTCATAAAATTTATTGATTGTTAAAATTTATTTCATAAAATATTTTGGCTTATAAAATTTTACAATTATTTCCATAAAATATATTGGTTGTTAAAATCTTTTGTAATGCTAAAAGCATAACAGAAACTTAGGGTACGTTTGGTTAGGGGTCTATAAAAAAGGGAAAGGGAAACAAAGTTACTGATTCCCTTTGTTGGTCTTTGTTTGATACAATCAAAGAGAATTGAACTCCCTCACTTACCCCTCAATCATTCTAATTCCTTACCCCCCACCCCCCAAGGGTATGAGATTTCATTACCCTTATTACCCTTCAACCACTTTCTTCACCTATCACCACACTTACAACTTCCACCAAAATAGCCACCACCAAACCACCACCATGACGCCCCCGCCACCGCCACCGCCACCCCCCACCACTACCACTACCACCACCGCCACCGCCACCGCCGCAATAACACCCCCACCGCCATCACCGCCGTGACACCACACCACCATCACCGTCATGACCACCGCCGCCACCGCAATAACACCCCACCACCATCACCATCGTGACATCTCGACCACCATCATCGCCACCACCGCCATGACACCTCCACCACCATCATCATGCCACCTCCACCACCATCACTGCCGCCAGTAGATAAGTGCTTGTTTGTGGTTGTGTGTGTTAGTGGTAGAGTGAGTGTAAGTGGACAATAAGTTATCTTTCTTAGAGTAACCAAACAACCAATTAAATTTTAGGTAATCCATTTCATTTTCCCCTCTTACCCTTTCTTATTTCCTTTCTCTTTCCCTTTCTCTAACCAAACGCCCCCTTAATGGTGTTAGTGTTAAGGTTCTTTAACAGAAAAAAATAAAAATCATTCAGATCCTTAACAAAAAAATTGCAAAGTTCGGGTCCTAATTTCACCCTTAAATCTATCACTGGGTCTCCTTGTTGTTACAAATTATAACGAATCATTCTATATAATATATAGAGTAACGAATAACCATCTAGAAATTCTTATTTATAAAATATGCGATATTTTATTGGATTAATTGATAAAAATACTCTGAACTATGAGTCTCCTGCTCAAAATATTTCAAATCCTATTTTAACTACAAATATAACCAAGTAAAACTCTCATTCGCTTTTATTATTATAATATATAACCTGCTATCTGCTAAATAAGTGAATAAATTTTTAACACTTCGTTAACCCGTTTTTCTCTTTTCACTTCTCTGTTAATCTATTCATCTAATCAAACCATTAAAATATGTTACAATAAGTTAACAAAACAACAAATTCTATTCAAAGCAAATGAGAGAATTAATTGGTTATATTAGTAATTAAAATAAAGTTTATAGTATTTTGAACCAGTCATAGTTCGAAGTATTTCTACCAATTAATCCTATTTTATTTACGCGTAAAAAGGTTGTATAAATTAACATGGGTATTCTTGATGATGCTCAAAACTTAGATTTTATTTTGATTGATATGTACCTAATTGAACTATGATTGGTTTTGTGTCTTCTATAGAATTACGACTTGTTATAGTGTTTTCACTAAAAACAAGGTGAATTGAATTATTCGGAATAAGATTATTATATTTTAATTTTATTATGGGAATTATATGATTACAATTTACAACAACTCAAAAAAGTTTAGCAACTCCAAGATTTTGCCAGTTTCAAATACCCTTGTTTGATAAGATCTAGTTCCGCCGAAAAGATCTTTGGCGTCAAAGACAATACAATATTGAATTCCTTTAACATTCATAGTTCCAGCCTTCTTGATCTTCACCAATTCCAATGGATTTCCGCCACTCAACTTATTGTTTTCGGTCACCGCGAATCGAGCAACGTCGACTAGGTGTGGATCGGTGATGTTATCAATGAGATCCCATGCCGATACCTCAATGCATGAGGTACATGCAAGGAAGATTACGAGGACAAATGAAACTAAGATGCTTGAAGAAGTAGACTTCATTTTTTTACGTCTTTGTTAATTATACTATAATTGTAATTGTTTGCTTGATGATGTTTTGGAGTTAGAAATGCTATATTTATTTTATTATTTGGATGGATACATTTCCAAAAATGTTTTGTGTTAATAGGAATAAAATCACATTGGTCATTAGTTTGTGATTTGGTCAAATTTAGTGCATTCTCTTGAATATCTTTCTGTATTTGAACACATGACCTAGAGCGGTTTGCCGGGTTTGACTAAGCGAGCTAACAATTTGAGAAATAACGGTGGATATTTGAGGCTGCCTGTGTCCGATAAACAAGTTTCGGTGGGAAATCGGATGTTCGTTAAAAAATAGTTTAATACTTGTTATTTAGGCTGAAATTGAATTTGGTAATTTCTGAAACGACCCCGGAAACGTGATAGGAAAACCAGCCGGGAAAAAAAAAACTACCCAATACGGCCTCCTGAACGGCTCAAAATGTAGTGTATATAATACACGGTTTTCGGATATTTAAGGTCACGTAGCGTAAATGTCCATAAATCACACTTACGTTCATCGGTTTCTTCTGTTCTTTATCATCCATGACATGTTGTTTGAGGTGATAACGTGACATACCGCATATATATACATATTTCTCCTCAAAAATTTATAAGTCATCAATATACACGACATTGTATATTTTAAAAATGATATATTGTCTTGCCCCAACGGTCAACCCGCTGGGGTCGGGTTTTAACCCGCTGTTTACGGGTCAAAACGGGTTCGGGTATCTTTCGGGTTCGGGTTGAAAAAACCGGGTCATTTACGGGTTCTTTACGGGTCAGGTTACATTCGGTTTTCGGGTCGGTCAGGTTTTGACAGGTCTGAATTGTACCCCATGCATTGCGGGATGGGATCTCATTAAAAACATCACCGATCCACACCTAGTCGACGTTGCTCAATTCGCGGTGGCCGAAAACAATAAGTTGAGAGCCGGAAATCCATTGGAATTGGTGAAGATCAAGAAGGCCGGAGATACTGATGCTAAAGGAGTTCAATATTGTATTGTCCTTGATGCCAAAGCTCTCGGCGAAACTAGATCTTATCAAAAAACTGTACTTCAAATTCAGAAATTCTTGGTGTTGCTAAACTTTTTTGAGTTGTTATAATCGTATTGTAAACCATAAAATTTAAAACCTTCAATAATAATCGAAGAGGAATAAAAATAATACGGAAAACAAGAACTTATTTAATTATCGAAAGATTGTGAGTTATCGGGATTCGAGAGTCTTATCGCTCAATCTCGTAGGGAGATGATTTGTCCGTAGGAAGACAGAGTCATTTTTTAGACTTGATCCATGCTCTCCCCTAACTCTAGAGCCAAGTTCTTTATTTATAGTCAAATGACTTGGAGGATAAGGTGGAATATTCTAGAATATCCTAATTATTCTCTAAGATATTATCACAATATTTATTGATAATTATCTCAAAATATCCTTATTCGTGTTTCGTCTTTTTATTATGTTAGATCGCCTTGTTTTAGTAAAACCACGATAATAAGTCGTAATTCTATAAAAGCGACAAAACCAATCATAATTCAACTAGGTACAAATCAATCAAAATTAAATTGTTTAGGAATAATCTAAGTTTTGAACATCTTCGAGAATACCCATGTTAATTCATACAACCTTTTACGCGTAAATAAAATATCGCATATTTGATAAATAAGAATTTCTAGATGGTTACTATAAATAAAATATTGCATATTTGATAAATAAGAATTTTTAGATGGTTAGTGTATACTCTCTCCTACTCATAGCTAATGTCCCATTGTCCATTTTGGTTTATTCGTCAAAGTGTCCTATTGTCCAAATTAGGATGATTCGTTATAATTTGTGACAACACGGAGACCTACTGACGGATTTAAGGGTGAAATAAACTAGCTTAATTGTCATGACCTAGGTTTAATCCTCGTTAATATCAAAATTGCCTTTATAATTTTTTATAAGCCAAAACATTATTAAGATAAGAGATTAATCGATATGACTCGATTGAGCCATTTTAAAATAAAGTAACTTGTACATAAAATAATTCACGTGACCTTAAAAATCGGTTTTCTTGGGGGGGAGTCGATCTAATATAACTACTCGATAATATTATATTTCATCTGTCGATGGCAACATACCTAAAAATATAGGTTTCGATTTGGGGAGTATTTTTTTTATAAAGTTGATTGGTAGAATTCACCATTCATGAATAAAAAAAATGAACCACAATACTTAGTTACCAATTTAAGAAGTGAAATCAATCCTGATAAAGTTAATTTAAAATTCTAAAAAAATCAGACATCTTCGTTATATTACATCTGGTGTATAATTTATTAACTCGTAGAAAATACTCTCGATACTCTGTTAATTATATTTTACCTTTTTTCTACTTTTCTTGTGAATATTTCAGTAAAAAACGAACAATTAATCAGGATCAGTAAAATATTTTTAAGTGGGATATTAATAAATAATAACTATTAGTTTTAACCCGTGCAAAATTGCACGGGTATAGTTATAAAACATCAATATACCTATATCCGTCATAAATGATGACCCGTCGCACAACCCTAAACCCTAAAACCAAAATACATGTATATCTTATAATCTATTCCTTTTATAATGATCATAGTTTAAAACACGTACAAAAATTGCAATCTGTGAAAAAAATGCACGAATTCAGTGTTAAAACATGATACCAATTTTTTTAGATCTACTCATTTTAGTGGATATGCTCAATATCTATAACGAATTTATTTAGAATATTATTTTAACGAAATTATCTAAAATCTACTTAATAGAGTTTTATAGTTCATTTACTTTGTTAATTTTTTGTAGATCTTATTTTTAAAATTGAAAATTAAAACAGTACTATTTATTAACATTTTTTGTTGAAAACTATTTCTTATTCAAAAATTTTATTCAAATTTAGTAATATTTCTAAAATGTGTTATTATGATGTCAAATGTTAGAGTTAAAAGCTTGTAAAATAATATAACGACGTTATTTGTTTTACCAATTGTTATCATTTTTATGTTCGTTGTTTAATAATGTTTTTTGTTCACCTTTTTTTAAATATTGATAGACTATGTGGACTATTGAGAAAACTCTGCATTTTCAGATTGTATTATTTATGCAACATAAATGAAATTGAGGATGATGGTTCATTGGAGTTATGTATTGATTATTCGATAAAATTCTATTCATAAATTAATTCCATATTTTTTGTGATGGATCCTATATTTATTTAAAAATAAAAAAATAAAATAAAATGTATGTGATGATGTGAACGCATGAAATTGCACGAAATGTTCTTATATTAATATAGATAAGATAAGTAATCTTAAAAATTTACATATTGAAATACTTTTTAAACTATTTTAGATGATGTATTAGACAAAAATATATTATCGAAAATCAAACTTTTCAAGCATCACTTGCTTATAAGTTTGAAAATCCCCACATCAAGTTGTTCTTGATTAAGAATTGGTATTGAAAGACAGATGCCCACCTTAGATAAAATTGTTTGTGATTTGCCAAAAATCATTTTAGCATATCACAATTTACAAATTATTAGCTAAAACATTATTTTGTCAAAGAACCAAAACTTTTATATGTTAATGGAAATTTATTACCCGCACCAAAATCGCTCCTCTCATTAATTTAATTTTATTTACACATTTTATCATCTTTTTAAAAATCATGCATGTCTATAATTTTTATTTTAAATTAATTATTTTCTTTTGTTAAAATTCGTACCTTTAGTTAGTTAAATGTGTGTTTTTTTTTTCAAATTCTTGTTTTATTTTATATCATAGCTGCAAATTAATGATGTTCACAACTTACCGGTCTATTATGTTATCAATATCTGCTACTATACTTTACTTCATTTTGTAACTATGTTAAGATAATGTTTTTATTGTGATGTTGTTTTCATCATATATCTTAATTAAATGATTTTCTTTTTACTTTTTAAATCGATCACATGTCATTTTTTCGGAATTATGCAATATATAGTTCGATAAAATTTACTATAACATTTTTTTTTTTTGCGTTTTTAGAGCTAATGTGTATTATTATATTCTTCTTTAAAATTTTATTTTATCTTATTAGTATTATAGTGGATGTATTTTTTCGTACTTTATTTTAATTGTTATTGTAATTGCAATTTATAATTGTAGTAAAAATTTGGACTGGATTTTTAATAGTTGACTTAATTCACTGTGATTTATTAGTAAAACTTGGGCTGAATTATTTACGTTCTAAGTTATTCATTATTTCTTATTATTCACTAATATTATTTACGTGTAGAAAATATAAACGTAAACATTTACGTATAAAACTTGAACATAGAGTTTTTTAGCAAATAATTACTTTTTTTTTTTTCTGTGGGTCTCACATTACTTAAAATAAATAAAATTAAAAACATGAATGTGATGATGTGGCTTAAGGAGAATGCTTGAAATATTTTTGGTTTTATATAGATAAGATTATTGATGGTTATTGAGTCATTAGTTTATCAAATTCATTTATATATTTTTTTTTTGTTTTTGGTTCAAATGAGCGCATTAAGTTGCGGGTGAGAATCGAACCCCAATTTCATAGTTGGGATAAGAGCGCTCTTACCACTTGAGCTAACTCTTGTTCTCATTCATTTATATATTTTTCGTACCCCATTATTGATTATAACTCAAAATGTATATTTCATTTAGTACACATTTTTTCTAGAATTGTACCTATTTTACCATATATTATAACCATTTTTATTAAATCATCAAGAAAATGAACCACAATACTTAGTTACCAATGTAACAAGAAGTAAAATCAACACTAACAAAGTTATTTTAAATTCTAAACAATTCAAACATCTTAGCTATATACATTTGCTTTATAATTTGTAAAGCCGTAAAAAAATACTCCCATTTTTCCGTTATATTTTACTTATTTTTATTTTTTATGAAAATATTTTAATCAAAACCAAACAATTAATCAGGATAAGCAAGAAATAACCAAGCGCGATATTAATAAAGAATGCATTTTCGTCACTCCTTCACAAAAACTATTTTCAGTTCTGGCAATGATTTGCCAGTACCAGTAGTTGTGCGTATTTCACCCATCAGGATTCGTTCTTTTCTGCGTTTTAACTGTCATTGGTCTGTAAGTCTTGTCACGGGGCTGATTTAGTGGCACTTTATTTTTCTGCTTTTAATATTAACGAGTTTACATTTGTCGAAAAACAAAATATTAATAAATAAAAAGTATAGCAAAATGGTGGGTATTTCCCCTACGTAGAAAACCATGCCACAAAGCATGCCACATTCCTACTACAATCCTCGTGACTATCGTGAGACACTAGCGAACACACACGTACATGAAATCTTAATAATTTTTTTATCATATCGAAATACAATTGTCATACTATAAATAAGTTATTCGTTTATTGTATAATTCAAAGAAATAACAAAAAAAAATTATAACAATAATAATTCAACATAATATTCGAAAATATGAAAATTGAGAATAACCATACAGCAGCGGGTACTGACCAAGATAGCTATGCTCGTAACTCAATCATTCAGGTACATACATTTTTGGTTAATCACTTAGTGGCATCGAGTTCAGTTTAATCCGGCCTAGTCGTGTTAACATACATATTTACATTATTATACGTAATAATGTCAAATTTGTATATATAAGTATATAAAATTAACGCTTATGTTTATGTTATATACTCGTACAAAGTATTACTGGTTTATCATTTTGTAAAACTTGGATTAAAATAGTCATACATATTTTTTAGTACAAGGGTAAGGATAATGCATGTATCCCTCCGACCCCTTGTTTACGGATCCTATATTATCGTGTCCAAAACAAATCTTAACCGTGTTTCAATACTATATCTCAAAACATTCCGTGTGAACCATGTTGTTTTCATACAGGGGTAAGGATGCTTATATCCTGAACCCCTGGTGTGAAAAAAAAAAAAAAAATTATACAACCAGATGTATATGAGTATCGTACAACCATGATGCATTTAATTGAGCTTATGTATGTATTTTTTTAGCTTTTAAACTATTTTGACTTATATTTTAATTTTTTACATTAAAATTAAAATATACTTGAACGTATATTTTTTGTGTTTGTTGTATAATAATTTTCTAAGCTCTATTTTGTAAAGGAATTCATAAACTTTACGATATAGCTCATATTATTTCCACTAAAGCTCGAAATTTGTATTAAAAAGCTCAAAATATGTATAATCTGGTGGTATAATCAACTAATTGCCTGGTTTTTTTCCTGAAACATTCTTTGACAGTTCGATGCAATAATCTTAACAGGCAATGTCGATATCAAAGGAATTTCCGACCATAAAAGAAGCACTCGAACGGCTGTACGCGACAACGCAACCAAAATGCATAATGGTAGGAGAGTTAGGATGTGCTTCAGGGCCTAACACTCTGATGGTTATACCAGAAGTCATAGATATCACATACAGAACATACAGAGCTATGAATTTCGAAGCGATTCCGGAAATCAGTGTGTTTCTGAATGATCTTCCTGCAAATGATTTCAACACAATTGCTTTATCCCTTACTAGCTTCCATAAGAAGCTGGATGTTGATCGGAAAGGCGACGTCGGACGATGTTATATCTCTGCAACTCCTGGTTCTTACTTAACCAGGATTTTTCCTGACAATTTTCTGCATTTTGTGCATTGCTCACAGAGTGCTCACTGGCTTTCTCAGGTTTGCTAATTACATAAAATGTACAGAAGTTAGTTAGACTCGGTTAGAAATATCCGACATATCTTTGCGTTGATGCCGAGTAACATCCCTAAGATCGGGTGTGACTGTAGAGCTGGCAAAAGTTAACCCGACACGGTCCGACATAACCCGAAATTGAGTGAAACGGAATCTAACCCGGCCAAATCGACCCGATAAACGATAACCGCCTTATTTTCCCAACCCGAACCAACCCGTGATAGATGACCCGTTAATAAACTAGCTTAATAATGAGTTAAATAACACCAAATTGTACATTCATATTCATTATTTTCACTTAAAACGACAATCCATACACCTACCTTTTTTTTTTTTTTTTTTTTTTTTTGACGAGGGGTTTAATCCCCCGAGCCCATGCATTCCCGCACCACCACATGGACCATGTAAGCCACCCCTTCGGGAGCTGCAGTGGCCAAGTGGTCATCGCCCCAGCTGGTAATCGAACCTGAGACCTCTCAACTCCTGCATTTCTGCAAGTTTTAAGGTTTAACTCAGTTACCACTAGACTAACACCACTTGGTTTACACCTACCCATTGTTTAAGTATAAAATTATTGTTTAAAACTAAAATAAAGATAAAATATACGTTGATAACCTGACCCGATTTGTCAGTCGTTGTTGACCCGACCTGAAATCGTCACTGACCCGACATAACCCGAACCCAATATGACCCGACTTGTTTTAACCCAACCCAGAACTGACCCGAGTGAGCCGATTGCGACCTTTAAGTGTGAGATCGACCATTTTGTGCAGAAAAGAGATCGAGAACATAACAATACAAATATGACATTCAGACAAATCTTTTTTTGCGGCTGTAAAGGGAACCTCGAGGATGATTTTAATGCTGACGGGATTTAAACCGAAGAAATGAGCATCAACTCTCGTGACTTTAATAACCAGCTAAATAGATACTCCCTCCGTCCCGATCAATTGTTATCTATTGCTTCTGACACAAAGATTAAGAAAAGAAGTGTAAATGAATTTGGACCACACAAATTATATGGCCCCACATGTAATCAAATGTCATCCACAAAAAGTTGCCAAAAATGGAAATAGATAACAATTCAATGATACACCCCAAAATGGAAATAGATAACAAATGACCGGGACGGAGGGAGTACGAGTTTAACACGACTATTTTCTCATTTGTTTGATACATAGAATGATTTGTGCCTGTGAATGACAATAGGTGCCGAAGGGGTTGCTTACAAAGGGAGAGGGTTCGATAAACAAGGGAAACATATACATTGCTGATACGAGTCCACCAGAGGTTCACGGAGCGTATAGAGAGCAATTTGAGGAAGATTTCGCGACATTTTTGAAGCAGCGCGCAGAGGAGATCATTACAGGAGGTTGTATGGTCATTAACTTAATGGCTAGTACTGAATGTTACAGGCCTCAGGATTACTTCATGAAACAAGCTCTCAACCTTCCCTTTGGGGATATGGTTTCTGAGGTAATAATACTTTTAATCCAAAACCTGAATTGACCGATATTGAATAGATAAAAAAAATGATCCGACATGAGAATGACCCGATCTCAAATAACTTGAAATGGCTCTATATGACCCCATACTGTCATGGACTCAAATGAGGCTTGCACCGCCCGGCAAAAGCAACCCGGTCCGATTGACTCGACCTGAAAACGTTGATCCGAGACCTGAAAACCCGAACTGACCCAGTCTGACCCAAACATGACCCGAGCTTTCTTGACCTGTAAGTCTGAAACCGACCCGACCTAAAAGTGACCCATCGGAAACCACTCAGCCCGAAACCCGACAAAACATAACTCAGATTGAACCGAAATGACTTTTTCTCTCTTATTTATTGACCAGATAAGACCCGGCACGAAATAACTCGACCCGCTTTTCTCGAAATAAACCCAAAACCCAAAATGACCCAATCTGGCCGAATTAACCTGAAATCACTGAAAGATCCGAACTAACACGTCCCGAACCTGGCCCGACACCCGTTAGCCAGGTCTACTTGTACCCACCCTAGACCGAATATAAACTAACCCGACTCAAATGATTTACGAGTAACTTTCACCATGGATGTATTGTAGGGATTGATTGATAGAAAGAAGTTGGATGAATTCGAGCTGGCATTTTATCCTCCGACAACTTTAGAACTGATGAAAGTAATCGAGGATCAAGGATCGTTCCATGTTCAAAAGCATGGGATATTCACTGTGGATTGGGATTTACCCGTAAAGGATCCGCGAAACTATTATGGGAAAATAACTGAAGATGAGAAGATTGATGTGAACGAAAGGGCAAAGTACGTCGCAGCTCCCCTGATTGCGACCACAAAGTATATGATGGGCACTCAGTTCGGCGAGCATGTGTTGGATGAATACTATGCTCGAGTCACTAAGGTTCTAGCTGACCGCTTGAGTTCCGGTCGCAAGTGCGAGAGCTTACACCACTCCATCGCCTTGATCAAAATATAAACCTCGGTATTGAATAAACGACGATGTCATTGTACTACTCCATCTTTGTATTTGGTGTGTTTTGGGAGGCTTTTGCATTGATGTAATGCTTGTGATATAAAAAATAAATGTTTACCTTCGCGAGAATAAATCGTCTTCTATAACTATTGTCGTCGACTCTCTGTCAACTATATACGGTAATTTTTATGCAAACGAGAAAATAAAAAATGATTGGCAAATAACCGAGAATTGTGAAGGATGTTGATCAAAAATCAGAACTGCAAAATGAAATTTCTCGGACTGTCGAGGCAAAATAAAGATTTTTCGAGAAGAGAAAAAAACTTAAACAAAAACCTCAATGTCACACGAAGTTGATGCATTCTGGACATGGCTACACACTAAAATCGCTAATTCAAGACATAAGGGAGTGTTCGTGTTCATCGCCTTCTCATTCCTCTCCCTCGGCCGCCCATAGCACCTCCTCCCCGTCCTCTACCTCCCATACCGCTTGCATCTCCTTGAGCACTCTCTGACTGCAGCACAGATAATTTGTTTTCTATTAGTCCTACTCTAGGAAAAAGCCAACACCAAGAACGGAATCTAGTAAAATTAGAGTTGGTCATGTATTATCGAACCAACAAAATATGCGGGTATAGACAAGGCATTTTAAGAAAATTACAAAGCCTAGCCGGCTAAGCCGTCCAAAAGCTGATTGCCAGTGGACCACAAGTTGAACATGAGGAGGGACATGTCCGGTCCAATCCCGCATTTGATCAGTGTCTAAGGATGATGCTTGGCTAGGAACCTACTAGAGGAGAAATGTTCCGTTTTCCTTCCATGTTTTTTACCTACTAGAAAGGGATTTGGAAAATGAATGAATGGGAAGGATGGAGATCGGAGTTGTAAAAAAGAGGTAGGGAAATCAGTTAACTGGCATTGAGTCGAATAAAAAGAGAGTGAAATGTATTCCTTCTGTCTAAATCTCGTCATCCAAAAATAGGGCAAATATAAACCCAAAAGTGCTCTAGTATTGGAGGCCATGGGAGGCAGAGGGATAAGCATTACTAAATTCAGCTAAATAAAAGAAGTAATTTTTGACACGAAAGGGGTTATATGCCTTTAAAAAGTAATTCTATTTGGCTATTTGGTCATCAGCTATAATTAACCATAAAAAAATCGAGAAATTATACCTTGGGGTTTTTCACCGTTTCATCAACACTTAAGATAAGACAAGCTGCCTCAGTTGCAGCATTAATCGCATTGATCTGAAAGAGGAAATAATGAATTATAGCAATTTAAAAAGGGGAAAAAAAACATATTCCAGCTTGCTTTAACAATCAAGTGCTTTCAGGAATTGATACATACTTTAACAACTGCTGGCTCCCAAACAAAGTTGTTGAATGAATCAGCAATAGCTCCGGTGTTAATGTCCACCCCAAAATTCGCACCCTCGCCTACAGTGAAACAGATGGTTTAACATATATATCTCAATTCTAACATTGCTATCTGTGTTAAAATCATTGGAAGGAAAGAAATAATCATACCAGAGGCCAGTGCGTGCTTTTGTCTCAACTTGTTTAGGACATCCGTAGCATCAAACCCGGCATTGTCACACAGCTGCCTTGGGATGACCTGATATACAGCGCAGCATTCCACGTAAATGAAAGTATTGCGTAATACGCATACAACCAGTAGAAAAAAGGATCATCAATTGCATAGTTTACGTGATAAAAATGATGACACTCTGCGGTCTTCACCTTCATTTAAATATCGTTGCACTTTTAGTTATGAATTATGATAGCTTGAGGAATTAATCTTCTCAATTCTCACTATCATTTTGTATATATGACGTCAACACTTGGTTTCTCATCTTTTGTATGGTTTGCACCACCCATTAATGTCCTTTATATACTCCATCAGCCTACTAGCCGAATACTTTCAATGCGTAGAACATCAATTTATGTAGAAAGCCAATAACAGAAGAAAGATGATGACCAACCTCCAGAGCTTTCGCGTATGAATTAATAAAAAGCTGAGATTTTCCTTTAATAGTCCTGGCATGCTGTCTTAAGTAGCGACTTATCTCCATCTGCAAAAAACGAACAAATACATTAACATGGAAGATAATCTCAAAACAGGACTAGTGTTTAATATAAGTCTTGTATAGGACATACATCGATGGCACCTCCGCCGGCCACAACTGTGGAGTTTTTCAGAGCTCTTCTGACTATCATAATAGCATCATGCAGACTACGCTCAGCTTCCTCAATGAACTGAAATTAAACAGATATCACCATCAAGTATTGTCATCAAGATAAACTTGTTTCTCTAAACACTCACAATCAACTCTTGTAGGTCAAATCAATTTGGCTGTAAAACAGACTTAAGGATCTAGTGATCACCTGATCAGCTCCTCCACGAAGAACGATGGTGGCTGTATGACCAGATGGACATCCACTAAAGATATTGAATCTCTCATTTCCAACTTGTCTTTCCTCAAAAATCTCGCAAGTGCCAAGGACCTATGACAATTCGACAATTCTCAGATATAAGCAGGTCAAATCTGAAACGTACATCAACAGCAGACAGCAATCACACAAATCAAACCTCCTCAATTATGTTGTTGACTGATGTTTGCACAGTTCCACCGGTTGCGGCAGCAACACGCTGCAAATCTTCTTCGGCAACACGGCCAGCACAAAAGATATCTCTATCAGCAAAATACTGCATGGAGGAACAATATGAAAACAGGTCACACACAGATATATTAATCACAAAACAAACATTCCAATAACTAGCGAACTCTTGTAAAATAAAGGTACTCTAACTTGCAAAATCCTACAAAATAAAGGTATTCAATCAATTGTGAATGAAGCAATGCTTAATCTGATTTATAGAACAGAAATAAGATTAGGAGCACTGAGAAGTTATACAATTACACCTTCATAAATAATTGTTTAAAGTAACAAGGTGAAAGCAATGGGCATAACAAGAGAAAATACCCAAGGAAATTAGTGAACCAATTGATTAGAGACAACTGCAGAACAAAGTATGCAAACTTGCATAAACGCTAGAATCGGTCACTACCTGTGTTCCAAGGTCCCCAATTGCTAAACGTGAAAGAACAATCTTAGCACCAGTCTGCACACATTTCTCTAGTTTGTCATAAATGATATTCCATTCAGCATCAACAATTGACTGATATTCAGATGGATCTGTAAGCCTACAATTGAAATTATTAGGTTAACACGTAAAAGCAAATGTAAATCAAGATGCATAAATAAAATGTCAAAGATATCTACCTTATCTCTGCATTTTCTTTCTCAGATTTCAGCTCCAATTCAATGTTCAGCAGAAGAATCTTAGGACTCAAAAACTTTTTAGGTTGTTGCTCAAATCCAGCATATGAGAATGTTTTTTTAAACGCCACGCCATCAACAAGAAACGAGTCTCGCATAGTGCCTCCTGGTACCTGCAACAAAAGCAAACATCAACACAGATTAATCATCTGTACTCAATTAGTGCTTTTCTAGAAGCCATTGTACTCAATAAGTGATGGGTAGATACATGCATACTCGTATACAAACAGAGACGGAGGGGGAACAGAGAGGATGAAGCGTTATATACTATTGTAAAATGGAAAAGACTTTTCTGGGAGTAGAGCTAGACAAATATGAAAGCCTGCTTCTCCTACAATAGAACCTTGAGGCAGAGCAATACATTTGTGTAACGCCCATAAACTCTCTTCAAATCACCTTAGAAAATCCCTATCTATAGACAGGCTGTCGATTCGAAACGATAAAAATAATAGAAGTTCATTATAGTATGGTTATCCAATCAATACATTATTTTAAAGATAAATAGAATTTTCAGATCTTAAAATCATTGTATTTGAAAAGTTATTCAAATGCCCTCAAAATTAAGCTAAATAAAAGCAGCGCGATTGCTTCTGCAAAATCAATGAAATGCTAAGTGATCACCTTACAACAGAAATACCATCATCGGAAGATCTAACAAAGCTACAATGCTTGGCTCCAAAACTGAACAACAGTGACATAGAAATTTCAACCCGAAAGTGCAAATTTAAGAGCTGTCAAAACTCAAAACTCACGATGCTCAAGAGAAAAGTACCTTTTTTATGCCAATCATCTTCAGCCTATTATCATCACCAACAGCCATAACAGCATCAACAACCATGGTTGCGAAGAACTCTTTCTCTCCACTGATAAGCTTTGAGCTTAATGTTGTCTCTGCACACTTTGATAATAACCGTTTCTTTTCTTCTGTGCTCTTGCCTTCAATACTTACAGCCAACTCTTTAATTTTCTCAATAGCCTGAAGAAATATCAGATCCCAAATTAAGTTGTAATAATAGTTAAAATTGCCATTTGACCAAAAAGACTAAAAGCATAAATCAAAATGCCAAATTGCATACCAATTCGGATGCAGATCGGTAACTTCGAATCAAGTTTTGTGGGTGGACACCATCTTCAACAAAAGGCTTTGCCTCCTTCAAGAATTCACCAGCTAACAGAACCACTGTTGTCGTCCCATCGCCAACCTGCAGGTAATACAAAATAGTGCATAAGATATTTCAAATTCATTACTACAGAAAGGTAAAAAAATGCACTAAAACAGTCAATACAAAGAATAAATCACACACAAACAGGTCAATCGAACATTCCAAACATATCAGTAATAAATTATTACTGGCAGAATATTACCTGGAACTGACAAATATTCAACACTTATACGTGCTTGCATCATTGTAATAGGCTAACGATACACAAATTAATACAAACATTCAATTTCATCACGTCTACGCCCAAAATCCAACACTTGGCAAATTAGGGTTGATCTCCAGAATTTTAATCAACTCATAGTACCTCAAACTAAACATAATATAGGCTTGATCATACATTCAGCAAAGCACTGCTTGTACAGCGTAACAATCTCAGTATTGATCATGGCTAAATTCCAGCATTTAGCAAAATAGGGGTTTTTTCATGAATTTCAATCTAATAATCTTACCTCAAGGTCAACATAATATAAGCTTGATCATACATTTAGCACAATAGGGGTTTTTTCATCAATTTCAATGTAATAATCCTACCTCAATGCAACAGTCTTTACAATATATATGCCTGAAACCCAACGTTTAACAAATTAGCGTTTCACTTATGGAGACCACTCCACTATCGTACCTCAACAACCCTTACTCAAGCCAAATCAATCAAAAACTAAATTACAAGAATATAACCCTAAATATTGAAAACACCGATAGTATCAGAGGGTAAATACAGCGGGAGGCCGGAAAACGAGCAACAATCGGATGCATTGATTCATTAATCTCCATTTACCAATCCTACCTCAATCGCAACATATACCCTTTATCATACATTTAGCAAATCAGTACTTTTACTATATAACAATCTCAGCAATTCCCACGCCTGAATTCCAACATTTTGCGAACTACGGTTACAATCATAAAAAAACCACTGTACAAATCCTACCTCAACCTCAACAAACCCTAACTAAATCAGTACTTGTGCAAAGTAACATACGCACGAAATCCAACATTTCGTAAAAACCCAAACTCGTGAGTTTCAATCTACTAATATTGCCTAAATCTCAACATAACAATTACTTCATCATACATTGAGCAAACTAATAACAATCTCAACTATATTAGGCCCGGAATTCAACATTATGCAAAATTTGGGTTTACAAATGAATCTCACTCTACTAGTCCTACCTAAACCTAAACATAATATGTATTTAATCATACATCTAGCAACTTACGAACAATATTTACGGCCGAAATCAAGTTCGTAAAACTAGGGTTCCATTCAACCAGATCAAATCAAATTACAACCTACTTAAATCAAAACCAACATCACGGGAATCATAAAACCCTATAAATCGCAAACAATACAACATAATCTACTAATAATCATTCTGAACTTGAACATTTCGCGAGTTAGGGTTTCAATCTACAACAACAAATCAAAATCAAATCAACGCACCTCCTAAATCACTCAAATCAAATCATTTCATAAATCACAGTAACAATCTGAACAATATCAAAACCCTAGAAATCACGAAAATACCTCAGAATCCTGAGACCGAGCAATGTCAACAAGGATCTTAGCACCAGCATGAACAATATCCAGCAGCTTCATAATAGTAGCACCGTCATTAGAAATCGTGGTATTACCATTAGCGTCATGAATAAGCTTATCCATACCGCGAGGTCCAAGTGTAGTACGAACGACATCGGCAACAGCACAGCAAGCGTTAATGTTGCTAATTAGTTGCGCTTTACCTTGCGATGTATCAGTACCTTCTTTTAAGAGGATGATCTGTGGCTGTAGCATGGACGCCATTGTTGTAGAGATTTTTGAGGTTTTAGGGAAAGTGAGGAGGTAGAAAAATGAAGAGTGTAGAAGAAGAGTAGGGAGGGAGAGGGATGATAATAATAGGTTAGTTTTTGAAAATGTTGGTTAGAAATGGGAGAGATAGGGAACGTAATTGGGCTTTATTATTTGGGCCCAGTCCAATTCAAATGTTTTATAAGACGGTCTTATCGTAAGATTAGCGGAATTACGTTAAACTCGAACTAAATAGACTTTGTTTTTTCCGATGAAATAAGCTCGGGTAATGTTTGAAAATACGGAATTGATTTTATTTACGTGATTTCAATTGTAGGAATTCAAATGTTTGAATTCAAATCTAAATCCAATTTCAAAATTGCGTTTGGGAAACTCATGGAATTGGAATTTGATTTAAAGTTAGAATTGTACTTGGGCGAGACGGATATGGCTCGAGGTGATCGGATTTTTATATTTGAAAAAAAAAATATTGTCACGGAAAATATTTGCGCTCGGAAAAAATATCATAACAAAAAATATTGCGATAAAATTTGCATTATAAAATAAAATATAAGAAGTGATAAAATTGAAGTGACTACTATATATATATATATATATATATATATATATATATATATATATATATATATAGAGGCGGGATCCGGTGAGTCCACCTAAATATTTGAGTCCATGAGTCCATTTAGAATATCACAAGTTGTAATAAAAAATATCACGTTTTTTTTACACTACAAAGTCTACAATATCACAACCTTTTCAATACAATATCACAGGAAACAATATCACGCACTATATAAAACAATATCACGAAATTTTTTCCAGAAATTTTTTTGCCAAATTTTTTTTTCGAAATTTTTAGTATAACGTGTGATATTGTTTAGTATAGCGTGTGATATTGTTTAGTATAACGTGTGATATTGTTTAGTATAACGTGTGATATTGTCGGGGAACCATTCAGCGGGTCTATTTCCTGAAGAATATTGTTAATATCTGAGGTGCAGACCATAAGTTCTTCAATATCACTAGTCCTAAGCTGCTTCTTTTACTAATGAAGGGATATCCAAACACAGTATTATACACGTAATTAACTGAGTGGATCCGAACACACGACTGCGAAATCAACGCGAAGAAGGTATATATTCAACGGATCATCAAGAATCGCTTCAGAAATAAGTAGTCGAGCGGCAGAGATTAACATAGCAGAGGATCGTTCAGTGTGATGCTTTTTCAGCTGATACTAGCGATTGAATCTCTTCTCCGATGAACGAAATCTCCATTATTGTCGTCATCTTCAACATTTGGGGATAAATCTAGGGTTAGGATTTCGGCGAGATTAAGGTTAAGTCAAATATTTGTTTTGTTTTTATATGATAATTATAAAGTGGAATCGTGGTTCTTATTGCTGATTCATTGTTGTTATTATTAGGTGCTACCTCACCATTGTTGTTATTGTTGATTGTGTTGTACACTTGTACTGCTGCTGCACTATGGTTACACTAAGAAATGAAAAAAGTGATATTGAAAAGACCTGATATTGTTTTATATAGCTTGTGATACTATTGTCAGACTCATGGACTCAAATAATTAGGGTGGACTCATGTGATCCCAACTCTCTCTCTCTCTCTCTCTCTCTATATATATATATATATATATATATATATAGGGTCGGGATCCGGTGAGAACCACCCTTATAATGAGAACCATGAGAACCCTCACTAAATCTCCACCATATCTCGCTTCGAATGTTTCGTTGGATCATTTACCATTAATTTAACTTATTCAAATACACACTTTAGTATCAATAAACAAAAATTTTTGATTTAATTAACAAAATATATACTTAGTGTACGAAAATATAATTAGGCGTACTAAAATGGCTATAAATGCACGAAAACAACCACTACGTGCATGAAATTTTTTACATGCATGAAAATGATTACTAGGTGCATGAAATAAGAGGTTGTACGTGCATTAAAACGAGTTCTAGGTGCATGAAAAATGATAGATGCGTAAAAATCGGTAGTATGTGCATGAAAATTAATAAAACGTATCTAACCTCGATTTCCGTCACTAGTATATATTTTCTAGACCAAGAAATATGTTCTCTAGACTTAAAATTCCATGTCGAATCCAAATATGTCATTAATTTTTTTTAAAAAAGTCCGTAAGGTAGAGTTCTCATGGTTCTCATTATATTGGTGGTTCTCATAGGATCTCAATTCTATATATATATATATATATATATATATATATATATATATATATATATATATATATATATATATATATATATATATATATATATATATATAGAGAGAGAGAGAGAGAGAGGCCGGATCACGTGAGGCCGGCTATTACGGTGAGGCCGCCGAACCTCACGCATCCACAACCTATTTGGGCCAAATTCACGTTTGATATTGCTGTTGGGCCGACTTCCCTTGCGAATTATTCAATGTGGGCTGAAAATTAGGGTCAAACCAAATCTTGTCATTGGGCCAAAAAACTTTCTCTCACTAAAAATAATAAAAACATAATTAAACCCAACCCAAATACACTCTCTCTCTAACCTAGAAAACTTTTTACGACAAATAAAAAACCTCAAATTCAACGCAAATCAATTTGTTACTTCTTCCAGTTTCCTCCGATTGTTCGTAAATTCCATCGATTTTGCATACAAATTCAATTCAATTGAATTTGGAAGAAGATTAAGACTAATTTTCAGGTAATTTGATAATTTGATTCTTCGAATTTTCAACGATTGTTCGAATTTCATGCGATTGTTCGAATTTGATCAATTTTTCTCACGATTTTCTTTACCTCTCGAGTTCATACTACTTATGACATTATTTTCGATTATTTTGCAGCTCTAATAGCTATGGAGAATCTAGATATCACCACGGTTGATGATAATATTACTATTGAATCAGGTATGTCGTTTTTTGTCGTTTACATTATTGTTTTCTGATTCAATTTCTGCTCAATTTTGTTGAATATATGGATCGCTTTTTGTATTTCGTGAATGTAGGACCTTATTTTGTGAATGTACGACCTATTGAAGTTTATGACTATTGTATTGTGATTATAAAAAGGCTGAAACTAGGGGCTTATTTTGTGAATATAGGACTTAATTCAAGTTTATGAATATTGTGAAACTAGAAGCTTAAACTGTGAAACTATAAGTTGATATTGTGAAACCATGCTTATTAAAAAGTCTGATTTTGTTTAGTCTTTTTATATTGTGAAACTAGATGCTTAATCTGTGAAACTAGATGCTTAATCTGTGAAACTAGATGCTTAATCTGTGAAACTAGATGCTTAATCTGTGAAACTTACATTGTGAAACCTGATAAAAAAGGCTGATTTAGTTTATATATATGTTTTGACTTTATATAGGTACTGATTCCATTTTCAAAACCAACGGAGAGGTTTCTACAATTTTAACAGCACAATCCACACCTACAGTACCGGTTGGTACGCCTATTACTTTGGTGAATCACACACCGGGTGGTAATGAGGAATGGATTGTCAGAGTTGCAGAAGATATTACACCTACTGTTGGGAAGTTATTTTTAGATCTACGGTCGGCAATGACATTTTATCAAGTGTATGCTACTGCTTATGGTTTTGAAGCTAGGAAATCTACAACGAAGAGGTTTTGTGATGGTAATATTCGAACTAAAGCCATGGTTTGTAATCGTGAAGGCCATAATAAGAGGAAGGGAAGACCTCTTGAAACTGTTGCAAGTGAAACTGGTTCAAATATTGGAAAAAGTGCAAAACCAAAAACTGGTGTGAAGGGAAGTGAAGGAGATGAGGCTGAAAGTTCAAATAAGCAAACATTTACAAGAACAACCAAAATTAGAAGGTGGGGTTGTCGTGCAATGGTCAAATTCAAGTTCCATTATATAACAAGTACATCGTTGAACAATTTCATGAGGGTCACAATCACCCAGTGACCTTTGTAAAAAATAGGGAATTTGATAAACTTGCAGCAAATATGAATGAATTTCATAAGCAAATGATTGTCCAGAATTCAAGAGTTAATGTTGGGGCTAGCTTAACATTCCAGCTATGCAAAGAGCAAGTCGAAGGGTTCGAAAATGTGGGGGCTTCCCTTTCACAATTCAAGAATTTCCAACGGGATTTGAAGTGTTTCATTAAGAGTAAGGATGGAGACATGTTTATCTCACGTTTGGAAACCCTCCGTGACACAAAAGGGTTAGAATTTGTGCATGAAATCGATTCTGAGAAAGCTTTGACAAGGATTTTTTGGACAGATGCTGAGGCAAAGAGATGTTACTCAGTGTTTGGTGATGCAATTTCATTCGATCCAACTTATGGCACTAACAAATATAACATGATATTCACCCCTTTCACTGGCATTGACAATCATAAAAAGTCAATAACATTTGCATGCGCTCTTTTAGATCATGAAGACGATGAAGCATTTATCTGGGCGTTTCAGCAATTTCTGAAATCAATGGGTGGAAAAGAACCTAATTACATTATCACTGACCAAGATGCAGGAATAAAAAAGGCATTCCCTGGTATGTTTGTATATCGTGCAATTTTTCTAGTTTTCTTAACTTGTGAAACTTGAAGCTGAAGATGCAAAAACTGTGAAACTACATGCTTATGAAGTGAAACTAGATCCTTATACTGTGAATCTGGAAGGCCATATTGTGAAACCTGTTGAAAAATCAGCCTGATTTTTTGAATTCTTAACTTGTGAAACTAGAAGCTTAGGCAGTGAAACTAGATCCTTATTTTGTGAAACTAGATGACTATATTGTGAAACCTGTTGATAAAAGATCCTGATTTTTTGAGTTCATAACTTGTGAAACTAAAAGCTTAACTTGTGAAACTGGATTCGTATTCTGTGAAACTACAAGTCTATATTTGTGAAACCTGTTGATAAATGAGGATGATTTTTTTGAGTAATCTTATTTTGTTACATGCAGTTGTGTTCAAAACAGCAAGACATCGGTTTTGCATGTGGCACATTATGAAAAAATTAACAGACAAGGTTGGGAGCACAATTTGCAAAGACACTGAATTCTTATCACGTCTGAACAATGTTGTTTGGAGCAATGATATGGAACCTGAGGAATTTGAGGAGAATTGGGTTAAGGTCATCACAGAATTCTCGTTAGAGGATAATATATGGTTGAGTGGAAAGTTTGCTGAAAGACACAAATGGATACCAGCGTATTTCAGAAATGTTCCGATGGGTAACATTTTAAGAACCACACAGAGATCAGAGAGTGCTAATAGTTTTTTTAAAAGATTTGAGAATAAATATGGGACCTTGGTTGAGTTTTGGATGAGGTTTGAGAGTGCCATCGACCAACAAAGGCATGCTCTAAAACTTCTTGAAGCACAGAGTGATAATTCAATGCCTGAAACCTTATATCGTTCAAACTGGGAAGCCCATGGAGCGAGAGTATATACACATGAAGTCTTCTATGACTTTCAAAATGAGGTTAAGGGCTCGATAAATGGGTGTAGTGTGGGTGGATACACCCCACCAGATCCTGTAACTAACTCTGAGATTTTGATAGTTGAAGACGCGATCAAGAAAAAGAGCTACGCAGTTGAGTACAATAAAAGAACAATGGACGTGAGATGTTCCTGTAAACTATTTGAACGGAGAGGTATTCTATGTTATCACATCATTTGGGTTTGCTCGGGTAAAACTAAGGAAATACCTGAGAAATACATTTTGGGTAGGTGGAGTAAGAATGCACTTAGAAACCCTATTTATGATTCGAATGGAAATCTTTTGGACAACTACAATCCTACTAGTAGCCCGAAATTTGGAATGTCTCGGTTGTGGTCTGAGATTTATGCAACTGTGGGGATCCTCAAAAGAAAAAAAGAGTCTGATGTGAGAGAATTTGCTAAGCTTGTAAAAGAATTCCGAGAGAAGTTGGAGCCAAACCCAAAGGCTTTGACAAAAGAACAAGAATTGGAAATCCTTCTAAACTGCAAGGCTCCAAAAGAAGGAAAGGTCTTACCACCTAAGTTCTCTAAGAACAAGGGTAGCGGGAAGCGGCTGGTCAGTAGCAAAAATAAGGCAATCATAAAAGCAAAAAAACCAAAAAGGTTGTGTGCTAATTGTAAACGAATGTCACACCATGATAAAAGAAATTGTCCATATGATTTTGAAGAGCATCCTCCTGAGAATCAAGTATGTATTATTCCTTTACTTGATTTTTTTTATTCATGTTTATTATACTGTGAAACTAGGGGCTTATACTGTGAAACTAGGGGCTTATACTGTGAAACTAAGGGCTTATACTGTGAAACCTGTTGATAAAGGGCTGATTTTAGGTTGTTTATAATATTGTGAATCCTAGGCCTTAAACTGTGAAACTAGGGGCTTATATTGTGAAACTAGGGGCTTATATTGTTGATTTTAATTTTAAGTATAATTTTTATTACTTAAGCAATGCAAGTTACGTCTCAAAAGTATTTATTTTAATGTTTCATTTTCTTTCAGGGAGATACAACAGAAGAAGAAGAAGAAAAAGAAGAAGAAGAAGAAGAAGAAGAAGATGAGGAAGACGAAGATGTATAGTTTTCTTTATATTTGGGTCCGTGATGCGGGGAAGTAGTTTAGGTTTTATAGACTGTGAAACTAGGGGCTTATACTGTGAAATTAGGGGCTTATACTGTGAAACTAGGGGCTTAGTTTCACAGATTACGTGCTTAGTTTCACAATATAGGCTTCTAGATTCACAGAAGAAGACCTGACATTCACAGAAGAATAAGTTTTCTTATATTGTGAAACCTGTTGTCATAAATTGTGAAACTAAAAGCTTTACTTGTGAAACTAGAAGCAGTTTTTATTGAAATATCTGTCATAAATACCTGTTGTCATAAATTACCATTACGTGCATGAAAAATCCTCAGCTATGACCATCCAAGGTGATTGATCACAACCATCTCAAGATAGCGACAACAGACGGCAGTGATCAATCACCGTGGATGGTCATGGCTAAGGAGTTTGATGATAAGAAAAAAATCTAAACTCTGAAACAAGAAGACCATATATGTATTTGTAGTGTAAATGGTTGTATATTGGAATAGGGTGTTTGATGATATCAACTTCTCTTCTCTTATATAGTGCACTTGCTTACTACGTGTACTACTTTTTATGGTTGTGAAGCATTTAATTTTGAGGTAGTTGTGGTTAGGTGACAGGTTGGAGCATTTAATTTTGAGGTAGTTGTGGCTTAACAAACTGGTTGCAAAATAATTTGGGTTCAACTAAGATGTATCATCATTCGAGCCCCGCTTAGGCATGAGTCCAGTAATGAAAAATATGTTTTAAAAAAAGGATTCAAGTGTGAAGCTTGCAACGCGTAAAATTATGTTGACTGAGACAATAGAAACTATAAACATGTCAACATAAAGGCTATAGAAGATGACAGGAGAAAGCGAAGATCACGAGATCACTTACGTGCTCGCTTCCTCGGTTTTCTTTCCAGCAATTTTTCCCTTCGGGGCGGTAGACAACTGCAAGAAATATATTTTGTGAAACTAGATGGCTATATGCTTATTTTGTGAAACTAGATGGCTATATTACAACTTCAAAATTTACAATGTCAATTTACAGCAACAAAAACATCACAACAAAAACACATTTCACCAAGTTCTTCTGACTGGAATTCTTTTTCACCTTGTCCACAATTTCGAAAAATTATTTGTTGCGGCCTTAACAATGTCGAAGTCCAGTTGCAATGACTCGACCATCTCGTTTTCATCGTTTTCATCATCTACAAGTGGAGTTAAAATCAAGCAATGAGAAGCAATATAACTCTATAAAGACATAAAATCCATTAAATCTCCAGATTCACAGATTAAGGGTTTAGTTTCACAAGTTAAGATTCTAGATTCACAGAAGAACACCTGACATTCACAGAATAAGTTTTCTTATATTGTGAAACCTAAGCTCATAAATTGTGAAACTAGAAGCTTAACTTGTGAAACTAGAAGCAGTTTTGGTGAATGCTAAGTGCTGAGATTCACTGAATAAGGTCTGAGACTCACTAAGTTTAACAAAACTACACACCTTGTTTTTTGTTGAGGAAACTTCAAGATTGACAACGTCGATTTCACCAACGTGGGAAGGGGACATTATCCCAAACAGCATGGTCCCCAACAGCATGAGAATCAGATACAATTCATTCACAAAAAAGTCCTTCAATTGACATGCTTTAGCTTCATTTTTTGCTTTTTTGCTTTTTCGGTTTAACAAAGGAAGACCTATAAAACCAAACACAAGTACAAAATATACATATTACAATATATTCAGCCAAGGAATTAAGAATTTAAAACTTTCATGTGTAGATTCACAAAGTAAGACCTGACAGTATTCTCATTCCACATAAGAAGTTCCAACATGATCGACTTTCGATAATCTACCAAACCCTGCATAGAGTGACGTATATTAAATTAGTGTATTCATGCTAATATTCGTGGAATGCACGGCTTTATTTTCATATATTAATGAACTCACCTCAAAATAGTCACTGTTCGTCCATAAACTCTGATCTTCCATTGCACTCACCCACTTTAGCAGAAAGACTCCACAATCATAACTAGACATAAAAACATATAAGCACTTATGAGTGTAACAAAGTTTCACATAATAAGGTCTGAGATTCACTGAACAAGGTCTGAGATTCAACAAATGATCACGAACTAAGTTTAACAAAACAAGTCAAACTACGCACCCCGTTTTTTGTTGAGTGACTTCGAGATTGACAAAATCATGTATGTGCATGTTCTTCAAACATTTGTACGACTCTCCCAAAATAGTTGCAACATTGTACAACTGAAAAGAAAAGGACAATAAAAGATCAAAAATATATTTTGCGGTATACTAAAACAAAAACTCTACAATATTTTGGAAAAAAATCATACAATGTTCATGGTCTTGTTGTTTTCTTTATCCACTTTTATATCCATGGATGAGTCAAGGATGTAATTTTTTTGCTTCTTTATGTCGCAAATACAAGCCCACCAATGCTTCAATTTGTCGTTATGCAAAGGGATAAAAACCTGAGATAGTAAATGTATGGGAATAATCAATCAAAAAACACACATGAATGACAGTAAATAAATAACAAAATGAATAGCAGAACTGAAGGATCTGACCAAATCAATCTGGCTACCATCTGCTGGAGTGTATGAGGACTGTATATATTGACCCCAAATCTCTGGGTTAGTATCTGCATTAAGACCCTGAATGACACAAAAAGGCAATTTTAGTCTCTGGATGAGCAACTTTCAGAATGAAAAACACTTGAATATCAACATCTGAAGGATTTGAAGCTCACATATACTGTCGTTGGCAAGTAAATCACATTTGGTTTACCAAGTGTGCGCTTAATCCCAACAATATCAATGATCTACAGATAAAACGTGCACAAAATGAAGCATCCACTTTCACGAAATCACCATCAAGTTTCACAAAAAAACCTCTAAGATTCACAGAATAAGGTCTGAGATCCACCAAATAAGGAACCATGTAAAAAAAGAAACATGGTCAGGAATGGGAATATAATACTTACCTGATCCATAATAAGGCCACGCGATGTACGGGTCTGCAAAGCATCTCTAGTGACTTCCATCCACGGAGTGGACACCAGAACCTCACTTAATTATTGAACAAAATGCAATTAGTCAATATATCTCACACAATTTAAAAAAACATAATTCAAGAAATCAAAGAAAAAGTGTGACATTACAATTTGTTTGCGATTGCTCTTCTCCCAACACAAGCCACCAATTCCTTCTCAGTAAAAGGTGGTGTCATAGAGGAACTCGATTCTAGTGCATCTTTTGTGACTATTTCTTTGGACAGATTAACAGAACATGTAACAATATGATAGCACACCCGCAATGCAAAACGCTTGCGCTGAGTTTCCTATTGATGCAAACAAAATGGGTTTCAGAAAAACTAGGAAATAAAGTTGTGGCAATTGTATAGAAATTAAATTAGATGTTGAAAAGCAATCTTACAGTATTTATGGTTATTACAGAATTATTTTTGCTCCCTTTGTAATTCTCCATTATGTTCAGCAGATAGAGGCCATTATCAATTTGTGAGGATTTCAGATTTGATTTTGGGATAAACACTTCTGGAATCGTCATTGAAGCAATACTTGTCACTGCTGGCAACTTTGATTGAAGAAGGTTGATGAGCCTGTGTTGCTGTATGAACAAAAGAGTAATTACAAAGAGAAATTAGTAAGGTAATGGAGTAAGAACGAGTCCAAAAATAGGTAAAATAGATGTACCGTATGTTTTAAAAAAGAAGTATAATCAACAGGTGTGTCTTTCATAGCATGGATGACTTGGCATTTGCAAGATTCCGGTCTCAGATCAAAACAAAACAAGAATGGTGGGCATTCGGGAGAGATGATCGGAGTCAAAATCTGAAAGACAACAGATAAAAATGCAATGAATAAAAAAGACAAGTCCACCTTAAAGCTTGAATATAATAAGACCAAATATAAAAAAAAAACTTACTAATTGGGTAGCAGCAAAATCAACATTGTCGAGACACTGGAACAAAAATCGAATCATGTGTGAGTAATGATTATAAGTGCACACCATGTAAAATGGGATTATAGAAAAGAGGTAGAGAGACTAACACTGTGTGTGGAGTGTGGCACAAATAAACGACAAGCAGAATCTCGTGATCTCAAGCTCTCACTACTGTTTAGAAACTCACACCAAACATCTATCACAGCAGAAGATACTTGATCACTTTCAGGCAAACTCGTCAATTGCTTCCTTTTCAATTTCTGAGTTTGACTTTTGAAAAGAATGTCACTGGAAACAGTCATTAAAAGCAAAGGTCACACCCTCAAATGGTATTAAATATACGATCAAAATTAAAAAATAAGAGTATTTTAATGTTTAGTAAGTTTGACCAAAACTGTGAAACTAAAAGCTTAATTTGTGAAACTACATGCTTATTCTGTGAAACAGGGAGCACATATTCTGAAACTGTGAAACTGTGAAACTAGAAGCTTATTCTGTGACACTAGAAGCTTACTTTGTGAAACTAGCAGCTTATTCTATGAAACTGGAAGGACATACTGTGAAACTGTGAAACTGTGAAACTAGATGTTTAACATGTGAAACTAGAAACTTATCCTGTGAAACCACAAGCTTATTCTGTGAAACAAGAAGTTTACATTGTGAAACCCAAACTCTTAAATTTCACAGAATAAGCGCTTAGTTTCACAACATAAGCTTGTAGTTTCACTGAATAAGGGCTTACTTTCACAGAATAAGGGCTGTGAAACAAGAAGCTTATTCTGTGAAACTAAAAACCTGATTAAGTGAAACTGGAAGGCTATATTGTGAAACATGTTAATAAAACAGGCTGAAAATATTAAAATACAAGGTTTGAAAAATTAATAAAATAAGTCAATACCTTTCACATGAATCCAAAAAGATGAAATCCAATACAGGCTTCTCCGCTTGAGTAAAACCCTTAAGAATATTCATGTTTCTTTGCAAATACGGAGATCGATAGACCTCTGATGGAACTATGGCCCTCTTCACCTTTGGATTGACAGGTGAATGACATTCACCTTTGGATCGACGCTTGTAAACATTCGGAGGAGTATCTCCTACGTCAATGACCTCTTTATCAGTACTCCCTACCACAGGAAGATCCTCTACCACTGGTGTGGACATAGAAGGTCCTCCAGGTCCTTCAGCATGAACACAAGACGTTGAACGATCGAGTTCGGCTTCATCACAACGTGTTGAATGTTCAAGTTGAGGTTCAGCTTCAGGTTCACGTTCATGTTCAGCTTCAGGTTCAGGTTCAGGCTCAGGTTCACGTTCAGGTTGAGAGGGTGGAGATAAAAAGTGGTCATCATCTGGAAAGAGCCTAAAGCTTGGCATTTCTGGTTTTGCTTGTGAACAATGTGGCTGTATTGGCTGAAAGGACTCATCCATTATGTCCAATGCCGCCAACAGTTCAGCTTCAGACCACCCATAAAATTTACCCGCATCCTCATGAACATTCTCACCAGTACCATCCACAATCGCCTTCTCCTTATCATCAATCTCCAAATTATCATCAACCTCCCCACTATCATTATGTGCTTTCTCAACATTCTCCTCATTATTTGGTGTCTCAACATTCTCCTCATTCTGCTCATTTTTATCTTGTTGAGACAGCCTAAATCCATCTACAATACCATCAACAGCTGCAACTAGTTTAGAAACTGTTGCTGATGAAGGTAATTTCAAGGAAGCTTGAATGACAAGACATTTGTAGTTCATGAAAGCAAGAGCCATGACTTTTGCTGAATTTGCAAGATCAGTAACAAGCTTCACATCACTGTTATCTTCAGAAATGCCATGCTTTCCAGTTTCTCCTTCATGTTTGGGTTGTTCAGATTTTGCAGATTCTTCTTGTTCAGGTTGCCGAACAACAATTTCCTGAACAGCTGATTTAGATTTTTGTGCTTGCTTGTCTGTTGCAAACTCAATAGCAAGCAAAGGTCCATGCTGCTCACGTCTGACAATTGGAGGCTCAACAGCACCCCTGCCGAAAGTTCTCTCCTTGGAAGTTGGGTCATTCAATTCATCCTTAATTCTCTTGTATATAGCATCTTTTGTCCAAGTCGATAACGTAGGATATTGACGACTCAGAATGCGCGATTTAAAGACACAACGGTCTAGATAAATGAAGAGCAACACAATAATCGGTCCCCCAAACCAATTCTCTTTCACCTGTTTAACCCCAAACTTTTCCTTTTGCCAAGACTGAACTTGGCCAGCCAATTTCTTTTTTATAAAGTTGCACCAGTTGAAACTGGAGATCAACTCAGTATTCACCAAACTTTTCAGCACTTTCAAACTGACCTTGTTCCCAACGACACCGCCTAAAAGAGCAGAGAAAATATAAACGATGAAGTTGCGTTTGAAATCATCTCCTCCATCTCTTTGTGTAATCAACTTTTGCAGAACAAGTTTGATGTCAATGGAACCAAGACCATATTGTTTAGTGAACTGCTCCAAAGCAGATAAATAAGAGGGGTCCTTATCTCCATTTGTTGCTTCAACAACAACATTAGGACCCATTGGCAATCCAAGAGATAGATGAATATCCTCCTCTAAAATCGGAAGCTTCCCACCCAACAAACATCTTTTTATTGGGTCGTAATTTGAAACTAGCCAATATGCTAAGTTTCCGGGAAGAACATCCGTTTTAAGAAGTAAAAGACCCCCAAACCCCATTTCTTTGATAGCTTGAATCTGCTGTTCTGAGGGTGGAGTGGTGGACTATCCTCATTATGAATAAAGTTGTAAAGCCCAGCGGGAGACATCCGGGTCCTCAATGACGGCAATCGCTCTTTATAGTTTCGTTTCTTTTTTGCAGCAGGTTCAACTGTTCCACTAGTAGAAGGTGGATGTTCCGATCGCTTCATATTAGCTTGCTTCCTGTTATGCATAAATGGTAGAATACACGAATAAAGAAAATAAGTTTCACAGAAGAAGGATCTAGTTTCACAAAATAAGCTTCTAGTTTCACAGAAAAAGGAAAATACTAACTTTTTCTGTGAAACAAGAAGCTTACATTGTGAAACTAGAAGCTTATTCTGTGAATCTCAGGTAAAAAGTAAATACAAACGAATTAAGAAAATAAGTTTCACAGAAGAAGGATCTAGTTTCACAAAATAAGTTACTAGTTTCACAGAAAAGAAAATTATTAAACTGTGAAACATAGAAGCTTACAATGTGAAACCCATACTCTTAGATTCACAGAATAAGAGTTTAGTTTCACAATATAAGCTTCTACTTTCACAGAAGAAAGGCTAACATTCACAGAATAAAGAAAAGAAAATTATTAAACTGTGAAACAAAGAAGCTTACAATGTGAAACCCAAACTCTTAGATTCACAGAATAAGAGCTTAGTTTCACAAAATAAGCTTCTAATTTCACAGAATAAGAGCTGACATTCACAGAATAGGGAAAATAAACTTGATTCACACAGCTAGATAATAAGGAAAATAAACTTGATTCATTAAAAATATCATTCATACATAGCTAGGTAATTACACAAAAAAGGCTGCCTTGATAGACGTAATTACAAGAGAGCACTACAAAACGCTAAAACCGAGCACATTTAGACCAGCCACTATCACGGCAAAAAGTGATACAAAAGTTGAGGAGCTGTGCTACATATCGAGCAACACAGGTAAATCTAAATATGATAAAGTTGTCCGAGTCAGCAAGCGTGTTGCAGTATCAAGTGATATGTCATGTTTTGGAGATGGCACATGTAAATTGTCAATCAACTCATTCACTTTTGGGTTTTCAGCACCAATGAGATCTCTAAGGTGTCCTCTTTGCAAAAGATTGTCGCCTTGGTAAAAATGTAGGAGTAATTTACCTCTCGGATCATTAGTCATAAAGCACTTGCATCTTTTATAAATTATTCTATAACCCCTACGAATGATTCTCACACCATTGATATCATTAATATGCAGAGAAATCCCATACACAACTGCAATGACAGGTGCACTAGGGTGTATGAGGAAAAGCTGAGACCAATTCCGACAGACCAACGCCATGTTTGCCTTATCTTGGTTACACTTAAGTCGTTCGAAGATGCTATTCATTACATCTTGATTGTTGAAGACAGCCAGTTGGGGTTGATAACGATTATTAGTGACCTCAACAGTCCGTAAGGGATCAAATGAGAATTTCATAGCCTCTTTTTTTTCTCTTATATAATTCCGGACAAACTATGCTTTATCCTCTGCAAGAACATTCACTACCCACCCCTTGCACCATGTTTCCATAATTGACCAGAGGTAACCTACAAGCATACATTGTGAAACCCAGACTATTACATTTCACATAATAAGGGCTTAGTTTCACAATATAAGATTCTAGTTTCACAGGCTAAGCTTCTAGTTTCACAAGCAAAGATTCTAGTTTCACAGAGTAAGAGCTGAGAATCACAGAAGAAGATAAAGAAAATTAAACTGTGAAACTAAAGAAGCATCTAGTTTCACAGAATAAACTTCTGGTTTCACAGAATAGGTTTCTAGTTTCACAAGTAAAGATTTTTGTTTCACAAGTAAAGCATCTAGTTTCACAAGTTCACAGTTTCACACTTTCACAGTATGTTCTTCCTGTTTCACAACCTAAGCTTCTTGTTTCACAAGCAAAGATTCTAGTTTCACAGAGTAAGAGCTGAGAATCACAGAAGAAGATAAAGAAAATTAAACTGTGAAACAAAAGATGCATCTAGTTTCACAGAATAAACTTCTGGTTTCACAGAATAGGTTTCTAGTTTCACAAGTTAAGATTTTTGTTTCACAAGTAAAGCATCTAGTTTCACAAGTTCACAGTTTCACACTTTCACAGTATGTTCTTCCTGTTTCACAACCTAAGCTTCTTGTTTCACAAGGTAAGCTTCTAGTTTCACAACATAAGTTCTAGTTTTTCACAGAATAAGAAAAAGAAACTTAAGATAGTAAGGAAAAGAAACTTCATTAATTAAAAATATCATTCATACATTGCTAGATAATTACATAAAAAGGCTGGCTTGATACATGTAATTACAGAAGAGCACTACAAAAAGACATTTAGGCCAGCCACTAAGATGCAAAAAGGTGATACAAACTTGAGCAGCTATGCTACATATATCGAATGCCAAGAAAGGTAAATCAAACCAAGATAATTTCGCCCGAGTCATCAACTCTGTCGAAGTAGCAACTGCTAAGTCAAGTTCTGGAGATGGCACATCTAAAATGTCAAGCAACTCTTGTGTTTGGTCGATTTCAGCATCAGTTAGATCTCTAAGGTGTTCACTTTGGTAAGGATTTTCACTTTGCACACAATGTAGGAGTAATTTAGATCCCGGATCATTTGTCAAAAAGCACTTGCATCTTTTATAAATGATTCTAGCACCCCTACGAACTATTCTCACACCATTGACATCATTGATACGCAGAGAAATCCCATACGCAACTCGAATGAGAGGTGCACTAGGGTGTAGGAGGAAAAGCTGACACCAGTTCCGACAGACCAATGCCATGTTTGCCTTATCTAGGTTACACTTAAGTTGTTTGAAGATGTTATTCATTACATCTTGATTATTAAAAACAGCCAGTTGGGGTTGATAACAGTTGTTTGCGAGCTCAACAGTCCGTAAGGGAGTAAATGAGAATGCCATGACCTCTTTTTTTTCTGTTATGTAATTCTGGACATATTCTGCTTTATCTTCTGCGTGAAGATTCACTACCCACCCCTTGCACCAGTTTTCCATATTTGACCAAAGGTAATTAAGTTTAAAACCACAAAGTAACCTACAAGCATTACAAAATAGAATCAAAAAGCATACATTGTGAAACACAGACTCTTAGATTTCACATAATAAAAGGCTTAGTTTCACAATCAGAAAAAGAACCTTAAACTGAAAATAATAGAAAATAAACTTAAAACTGAAAGAAACTTATTATGTGAATCTAAGAGTTATATTGTGAAACTAGAAGTTTATGAAGTGAAACTACATGCTTATTTTGTGAAACTAGTTGGCTATATTGTGAAACCTGTTGAAAAATCAGCCTGTTTTTTTGAATTCTTAACTTGTGAAACTAGAAGCTTATGAAGTGAAACTACATGCTTATTTTTGAAACTAGTTGGCTATATTGTGAAACCCGTTGAAAAATCAGCCTGTTTTTTTGAATTCTTAACTTGTGAAACTAGAAGCTTATGAAGTGAAACTACATGCTTATTTTGTGAAACTAGTTGGCTATATTGTGAAACCTGTTGAAAAATCAGCCTGTTTTTTTTGAATTTTTAACTTGTGAAACTAGAAGCTTATGAAGTGAAACTACATGCTTATTTTGTGAAACTAGAAGTTGATAATGGAGCTTGTTGATGTTAAAAACTTCGAAGAACGACAATGCTTGCTTATTTCGCCTCAAATCTTCGAAAATAAACCACACGTCCAAAAAACGACAAACAAATCACATTATAACGTACTAAAATAATCAAAAACACTCTCAAAACCTAGATATTTTCATCACAACCCTAGGTATCACTAACAATGAAAAATAACCAGAAAGTAACCTGAATTTTTTGAATTCTTAACTTGTGAAACTAGAAGCTTATAAAGTGAAACAACATGCTTATTTTGTGAAACTAGATGGCTATATTACTGACACGAATACTACTTACTACTGAAACTTACTCAAAACTCTTACGATCACATAAACTCGTTTCTCATCTCAAAACCCTAGATATCACTAATATGAAAAAATAACAATAAACATTCAACTAATGATAATCGAGTAGGAAAATAGCAAAGAAAAACGACATTTCAGTACTTATAAGAAACAACATCCTAATTAACCCTAGATATTTTCATCACAAACCCTAGATATCACTAACAATGAAAAATAACAATAAACATTCAACTAATGATAATCGAGCAAGAAAATAGCAAAAAAAACAAAATTAAACACAAATCAGTAATTAAACTACTTAAATAAATTGCTGACAAAAATGTAACAGACTAACTACATGCAAAATCAAAGATGAAGAAAGATGAAGAAACATACGAAGAAAATGAAGGACGACGATAGATTCCGGGAAGAAGACGAGCGAGCGAGCGAGATAGAGAGAGAGAGAGAGAGAGAGAGAGAGAGAGAGAGAGCAACGGGTTTTGTGATGGAATGAATTTGAAAAGACGCGAAATGAAGTAAGGAATGTCAGTGTTTTTTTTTTATTATTATATATGACACGTGGCACAATCTGGTGCGTCCGTGATACTTAAATCTAACGGTTCAGAAGGGTCCGGCAGCCTCACCCTAAGAGGGCGGCCTCACGTGATTCAATTTATATATATATATATATAGGGTCGGGATCCGGTGAGAACCACCCCTATAATGAGAACCATGAGAACCCTCACTAAATCTCCACCATATCTCGTTTCGAAAGTTTCGACGGATCATTTACCATTAGTTTAACTTATTCAAATACACATTTTAGTATCATTAAACAAAGATTTTGATTTTATTAACAAAATATATACTTAGTGTACTAAAATACAATTAGGCATACCAAAACAGGTATAAATGCACGAAAACAACCACTACGTGCATGAAATTTTTTACATGCATGAAAATGATTACTAGGTGCATGAAATAAGAGGCTCTGCGTGCATTAAAACGAGTTCTAGGTGCATGAAAAATGATAGATACGTAAAAATCGGTAGTAGGTGCATGAAAATTAATAAAACGTATCTCACCTTCATTTCCGTCACTAGTATATATTTTCTAGACCAAGAAATATGTTCTTTAGCCATAAAATTCCATGCCGAGTCCAAATATGCCATTAATTCTTTTTTTTAAAGTCCGTAAGGTAGAGTTCTCATGGTTCTCATTATATTGGTGGTTCTCATAGGATCCCAATTCTATATATATATATATATATATATATATATATATATATATATATATATATATAAATATATATATATATATATATATATATATATAGACTTGAGATCCGGTGAGAACCACCTTACAATGAGAACCTTGTGAGAACTCTACCTTACGGACTTTTTTAAATAAAATTAATAACATAATTGGATTCGGCATGACATTTTATAGCTAGACAACATATTTCTTGGTCTAGAAAATAAATACTAGTGACGAAAATCAAGGTGAGATACGTTTTATTTATTTGCATGCACCTACTATTTATTTTTTCGTATCTATCATTTTTCCGCCACTAGTATTTATTTTCTAGACCAAGAAATATGTTCTCCGGCCATAAAATTTCATGCCGAATCCAATTAAGTCATTAATTTTTTCAAAAAAACTCCGTAAGGAAGAGTTCTCACCGGTTCTCATTGTAAGGTGGTTCTCACCGGATCCCAACCCATATATATATATATATAAATATTATATATATATATATATATATATATATATATATATATATATATATATATATATATATATATATATATATATATATATATTAGGTATTTGAGATGCCCAAATTTTAACTAGCTTGAAATTGATAAATAATTGAGTCGGTTCCAATTCCAAATTCTAGTGGTTCCCAAACACCTCAAGAATTTCAATCACGGAATTTAATTCAAACTCAAGATTTCCAAACTTATCATCAACGAATTGTACAAAACTGAATGGTGTTTAGCTAAATATGAATTGAAACGATTAAAGTTTTTTTTTTTGGTTCAACGAAGCGCGCACTTTGTCGCATTACAATAGGGGGAGGGGGATTCGATCCTGGGACCTAATGTCCACGATACCTCCGTCTTAACCACTAGACTAAGACATCTTTGGTATTGAAACGATTAAAGTTGTGGATATGGTCATCTAGGTTCGCTATTATTGATATTACGTCAATCGTTCTTATAAGACTTGACCAGTGTCCAATCGCCTAACTCGTAATACCACATGTGTTTGGTAAATATTCAAGTCTTCTTTTTGAAAAAGTGATGGCTAAACAATGTTTATGTGAGGCTAATGAAGTCGTTGATTGACTTGATTTTAAGGTTTCTGTTGAACAATTTTTGTCGAAGTGTCTAACTCCATTGAGTTGGTTTGAAAGTTGATGATTACAACTTATTTTGCTGCATTTGAAATGATGAAACAGATTAGATCGGTCGCCTATTGTAAAGGGCCATTGTAATTGTCTTGATTACTTCACGATAATTGAAGGTGTCCATTAATAAGTTTAAATAACTATTACCTTTTTTTTTGGAAAGCAAATAACTATTACCTAAATTGATCGAAACTACTATTTATCAATTAAATTCACATTATTTTTTGGTTATAGAAAAAAATCCATATTTAAAAGTGTTTGGCTAAAAGTAATTTTTAAGATGTGTGTGACATACTCTGGAGGTTTATGTGATAAGCATAAGTAAGGACAAAATGTAAAGGAAATGACCTGCGTTGATTTGTGAGTTATGTACACGACTCAGCGATCTATCTGGAGTGGTTGTCCTCGACCCAAAGTTTGGTTAGGGGTTGTTACAAGTATCCTTAAATTTATTTTGAATTGACGTGCTACTCCTTAATTTTTAAATGGTTTCCCTAAACTTATATAAATCCTAAAATACTAAAAAAATTTGATTGATAAACGATATTTACGTTAATTGTATGACAAATAATTGCCAATATATCAAGAAAAAATACATAAAATAAACATTTAAAAGAGAATTAATACATTTTAGGTACCATGAAAGGTTTTCATTAAGTCTAGAAGTACCACATATGTTTTTGAAAAACGAGAAGTATAACGTAAAATCCTAAAAAAGCTACGAGGGTACCATATAAAAACAGTTGGTCTTATTCACATGAGCCATTTTGGTAAGAAGTAGAAACACGGGATTTTGAGACCATTTTACCGCTAAATGTAATTACTTTTCGAAAATAAGTTAATATGAGTTGTAATACTACCCGAACCATTATACACTTGATTATAAAATGATCCCGAAATTCCGTCTTTTTGGTAAGACGAATTAGAGCTGGCAAATAATGACACGACACAAAATTAGCGGTTTTAGGTTGAGGCTTAATGATTCATCTATGTAAGTGGGTTGACACGAAACACGACATAATTTTTAATTGGGTTCGGTTTGGGTTGAACTCTCTAAACACGAACCCGACACGAATGACATGTTTACTAATTTAATCCTAATTTTTATTGATCCTGCATCACATAAATATATTTAAACTTTCCAAATATGGACATGACACGAAAACACGACACGAACCCGACACGAAATTAATGGGGTTAGTGTTGAAGCTTGATTACCCATTATGTAAGTAGGTCGACATGAACACGACACAAAACTTAACTGATCGGGTTTGGATTGGAGGGTTTGTGACCGGTTTACTGTAATACGAACCAGAACCCGACACAATCCGATCTGTTTGCGAGATTGAGACGAATTGACAAAAAAATAATTAAAATCCAACCAACCATTCCCAAATTGACCCAATTATTCCGGATCCCAAAACCATAGTTAGATCCTATTAATCTTCATTTTCGGATCCCCTTTGTACCCCCTTTTTTATCGGGTTCTTCTTCCAAATCATATTTCTCAATACAAACCGTAACCCTAATTTTGCCGGACCATCCATCCGACCCAGAAAAATTTCGACTGGTAAGCACTTTTTTCTTCACATTTTCATCAATTTAAGCAAAACCCACCTCGATTCTTCGATTATTTTCTCGAATCCGTCATTTGAATCCGATTAATCGTATGGGTCTCTTAATATTTCCCCTAATAATTGAATTTATAGGTGTAACTGTGTTTGTTTGACATGAAATTATGATTATGTGTACGAAATTGACGTTTGATTTTAATCAATTTGATGTTTTGTGACATGTTATTGTGAAAGATGCAGTTTGCTTGGACTTGGACCCGTTTTGTGTAAATGGGTTGATTTTTTTGGGTTGAATTTCATTTGTATGTGGTAACAAATTTGGTGGGTGTGTTGTATCGGTGATTTTAGGCTCATATATTCTGAAAGTTTCAATCTTTTTGGTGTTTGTACGGTGACATATAAAATTATACCTATGTGGACTATAAGCCGAGGTTTCGAGGTAAGTAGACTTTACCAGTTAAACTAGTTGATGGAAATTGGATATCATTCAGCACGTAGATTTAAGGTTTTGTGCAAATGTACTATTGTGACCATTGTAATTTGACAATTCTGAGAAAGATACATTTTTCTTGAGTTGGATTCGTTTTCTGTAACGTGCCGATTATATTGGTTGAATTTCGTGCATATGTGCTAAAAAATTGTAGGGTATGTTGTACACATGTACTGGTGATTATATTCTCATAGCTGCTGAAAGTTTCAATATTTTTGGTCTTAGTATGGTGAGTTGGATGCACATAAATCCATAGCTATGTGGGCTATGAATCTAGGTGTCTGGGCTTTACTGGTTAAACTAGTTGATCAAAATTGGATATAATTCAACGCGTCGATATATGGTCTTGTGCAATGTAGTATTGTGATCATTGTAATTTGACTATTATGAGAAAGATACATATCCCTGGATTTGGATTTGTTTGTGTAAACGGGTTGATTATATTTGTTGAATTTCGTGCATATGTGCTAAAAAATTTGTAGGGTATGTTGTTGTACTGGTGATTATATTCTCATAGCTTCTGAAAGTTTCAATATTTTTGGTCTTAGTATGGCGAGTTGGATGCACATAAATCATAGCTATGTGGACTATGAATCTTGGTGTCGAGGTTATTAGACTTTACAAGTTAAACTAGCTGATCAAAATTGGATATAATTCAGCAGGTAGATATATGCTTTTGTGCAAATGTAGTATTGTGACCATTGTGATTTGACAATTCTTTGAAGATGCATTTCCATTGAATTGGATTCGTTTTGTGTAAATGGGTTGATTATATTGGTTGAATTTCGTTCATATGTGCAAAAAAATTTGGAGGGTATGTTGTATTGGTAATTATAGTATCACAGTTGCTGAAAGTTTCAACCTTACAGCGATTTGGACTATGAATCGAGGTTTCGGGTTTAATAGACTTTACCGCTTTACTTTCTTCCCATTTCATTTTGCGTGATCTCCAAGTTGTTGCTTTGACTGTGGGGTTCTTCATCTATGTGTTACCTTTTTTTGGTTAAATTTACTGTTTTGTGGACAACTTTTGAATAATGAATATGATTACTTTACTGTCATTTATTAACATTTCTATTCTGCAATGTATAAAAAGTGAAATGGGAAGAAAAAAGAAGTATTGACGGAGTTCGCTTGATTGAGAATAGTAACATCGTGGTTTATTTGATGTCATCGCCTTTCTATGACATCTAATGTCTTTTTTTAATTGTTGTGGACTTGTAAGATCCCGAGTAATTCTCTGAATATATTGAATTATGATCTCTTTATAACTAGTCAGAATTTGGCTTGCGCTGTTGCTTCTTTTGCAGACGTCTACAATACCTTGCCCATGTGATGGAAACACCAAATGAAATAGTTCTTAAGAAACCGAAAAGGTTAACATCTGCCGTTTGGAATCATTTTGAAAGAATAAAAAATGCCGATGTTTGCTACGCTATTTGTGTTCACTGTAGTAAGAGGATGAGTGGATCAAGTAATAGCGGAACAACACATTTGAGGAATCATTTGATGCGATGTTTGAAAAGGTCCAACTTTGATGTTTCTCAGCTTCTTGCTAAGAGAAGAAAGAAAGACAACACTGTCACAATTACAAGCTATTTTGATGAAGCACAGCCAAAGGGCGAGCCTATTCCCCTTGCGGCTATCAAGTATGAACCAAATTCTAAACGGGTTGCGCCTATCTCTGTCGGAAACACCAAATTTGACCAAGAGCGCAGTAGGTTAGATCTTGCCCGAATGATCATATTACATGGCTATCCATTGGCTATGGTCGATCATATCGGTTTCAAAGTGTTTTTGAGGAATCTTCAGCCAATGTTTGACATTGCAACCAACAGTTCACTTGAGCTGGATTGTCTGTCCATTTACTCGACTGAGAAGCAAAAAGTCCAGGGAATGCTACACCGACTACATGGCAGGATTTGTGTTGCAGTTGACTTGTGGAATTCCCCTGAAAATGCTAGATATCTGTGTTTGACTGCACAATACATTGACCAAGAATGGAAGTTGCATAAGAAGATACTCAATTTTGTTATGATTGATGCTGCTCATACTGAAGACATACAATCCGAGGTGATCATCAAATGCCTAATGGATTGGGACATTGAACGTCGTATATTCTCCATCACATTTGGCGACCTTTTCACAAGTGACGAAATTGTTTCCAGAATAAAAGACCATTTATCTCAGAATAAACCCCTTTTGCTCAGTGGTCGACTGTTCGATGTGCGTTGTGCTGCACATACCCTAAGGTTGCTGGTTGGAGATGCCATGGATGGTTTACATGAAGTGATACTTAAGATAAGGGATAGTATTAATTACATCAAAAGCACACAAACCATGCAAGGAAAATTCAATGATATAGCCCGGAAAGTTGGAATAGATAATGAGAAGAGCGTGTTTGTTGATTGTCCTACGAGATGGGACTCGACAACTCTTATGCTGGAAACAGCTTTGGCTTATCGAGCCGCATTCTCTCTGTTGCAGGAAGATGATTCTGGCTATATTTCAGCTCTATCTGAAGAAGAGTGGGAATGGGTGAATTTTGTGTCGGGCTATCTCAAGCTTTTTGTGGAAATAACCAATGTAATGACAAACAATAAATCCACAACTTCGAATATATTCTTTCCTGAGATATGCGATGTTCATGTTCAGCTGGTTGATTGGTGCCATAGCTCAGATGAGTTTATCAAATCCATGACCTTGAAAATGAAAGCCAAGTTTGATCTATACTGGAGTAAATGCAGTTTATCATTGGCTATAGCAGTAATTGTCGACCCCAGATTCAAGATGAAGCTAGTTGAGTATTACTACCCGAAGATATATGGTGATGATGCACAAGAGTATATCAAAGAAGTTTCAGATGGCATCAGAGAGCTTTTCAATGAATACTTGATCGGGTCATCCTCAGTTTCCGTTGACCATGGTGTAGGAAGTAGTGTCAATGGTGGTAGTAGCAATGAATATCGGGATCGTTTAAAAGACTTTGACAAATTTCTCCATGAGAGTTCACATGGTCAGACTTCAGTCTCTGATTTGGACAAATATCTGGAGGAACCCGTTTTTCCTCGGAATCACGACTTCAACATCTTTGATTGGTGGAAAGTTCATACCCCAAGATATCCTATTTTATCGATGATGGTGCAAGATGTACTTGGGGTCCCAATGTCAACTGTCAACCCTGAGTTGGCTTATAGGACTGAAGATAGAGTTCTCGACCAGTATCGAAGCTCTCTCAGTTCAGAAACTGTGCAGGCTTTGATTTGCGCACAGGATTGGTTGCACTCAGAAATGGTCGATGGTAAACCACATGAAAACATATCTTTGAAAGGTACTACTTCGTATCAAACTAGTTTAATTTTTTGTAGAACACCGCCAAATTCTAACTGTGACTATTTCCCATATGCAGAATCCATCCCCTCGTCAAGTTATTCTCCTGTGCCGTTGTCTATCGATGCTGGTTAATGCCCTTACCGTGGTTTCCTTTTCAGTATAATCTAATTTATGTTCTAGATTCTAGATGCATCCCATTGTAAGCACAAATCTTGGGTAGACGATCCTACGGTAAGACAGTTGATGATTTAATCAGGTCACACTGTAAGACCCGCCTACGCCTACCTAGACCTGGCAAACAGACCGGGTCTGGTCGGGTTCGTGTTCGTGTCACATGTAAACGGGTCACAAAATCTCCAACCCAAACCCGACCCAATTAAATTTCGTGTCGTGTTCGTGTCGACCCACTTAGATAAATGGGTCATCAAGCCTCAACCCTAACCCGTTAATTTCGTGTCGGGTTCGTGTCGGGTTTTCATGTCATGTCCATATGTGGAAAGTTTAAGTATATTTATGTGATGGAGGATAAAAAAAATTAGGATTAATTTAGTAAACAGGTCATTCGTGTCGGGTTCGTGTTTAAAAGGCTCAACCCAAACCCGAACCAATTAAATATCGTGTCGTGTTCGTGTCGACTCACTTACATAAATGGGTCATTAAGCCTCAACCAAAACCCGCTAATTTTGTGTCGGGTTCATGTCGTGTTTTCGTGTCGTGTCATTATTTGGCAGCTCTAGGCCTACCCCTACTCACGACTCATTGACGAAGTACCCTTGTTGATCCATGATTCAATTTCGTTTGCAGGTAACCTGGAATCCCCTACCCCTCTAAGGACGCGGATTTCTGACCCTATGCTCTAAAAGTTCAAGTCTCGTCATGTCACGCTCCAAGACCAACCTATGCAGGGCTCGACTCATGGTCATTTACTTGGAGTACATCGCCTATTTGTTCTGTTAGGATGTACGCGTACATCCAGCAGTGCCCTTGAGAATAGTTGTTTAATTTACGCTAGATGTTGGGGGAATGAGGATCGTTAATCTCTTCCTAATTTGTTTAGACGTTAGTCTTTTACTCCGATTTTCTGCCTTTTAATGCTGTAGCCTGTAGGTAAGCTTTCCATTATGCAATCAATGTCACAGACGAAACAGCGTTGCTACTCGTGAAGTATTCCGTATAATTTATGTAATGTATATCCAGTTTTCTCAGTCGTATATCTCGGTTGCTACTTGCTAGCCGATAAGAAGTTCTAGTTCAGGTGATTACGGTTATTCAGGCGCTACCATGACTAGATCGGACAGACGGGTCAATTTGTCTGGGTCTCGGCTTTCAAGGACTCTACAGAGTTTGATATCCTAGGAATGCAATATTGTTGTTTGGGTCCAGACTCCAGAGCCTTACAAGCCTTCCATGCCTTACATGTATGTAAATGATTCCATGTAGCTTGTTTCCGGATTTAAATCTGGTTCTTTCTCGCTTAATTTCAACTCTTTTCGATGAAGTTCGGCTCTATTTAGTTTAGTTCGGTTTACCTTCGATCAGTTCGCTTCAGTTCATCGTTTCATAAAATTAACTCTTATTTCAGCTGCAAAACCCGACTATTCTTTTATTAATAATGACACTTTTGGATAATTTAAATAAATGGTCGCTATGAGTATTTGTTTAACTTTTCTGAACTTATTTTTGCTGAACTTAATTAACTTATTTTTGTTGAACTTTTCTGAATTTATTTTTACTGAACTTAACTTATTTTTGCTGAACCTAACTTATTTTTACTGAATTTTTCTGAATCTAACTTATTTTTGCTGAACTTTTCTGAACCTAACTTATTTTTGCTAAACTTAACTTAAATTAAGCAGAAATAAGTCCAAAAGAACATGGCCTTAGTTCGGTTCAGTTTTGCTCAATTCCATTTAGTGCAGTTCAACCGAAAAGAACAAAGCCCTTACCGATTTATTTTTTCTCTTCTCCACACCCTCCACGAAACGTAGCTAATAATTCTAACTTCTATCACAAATCAGGTTAAATTTGAATGATATTTATTCCCTATATTTTGTAAAGGAAAATGAAATAAATGAAAATTATTGACTGAAACGAAGCGATTAACAAAAGCACATTATTTAATTATCATTCTTAAAATACTCCATAATATAAAATTATATGTACAACCTTTAAATGAGGTGAACAAACTTTTGGAACTTTGACCTAAAGTTGTAGAAGTATTATTGAATAAAGAAAATCCTTAGATCTTACGTGAAGTGGAATATTATTTGATAAGATACCCTTCAATATAGTCCTTGGTACTTTGGGGGTAAAGCATATTACAAAACACAATTTTTTTAGAGAGACGATATTTCGTTAATGTTAGGTTCTGTTTTTTTCGGCTGAAACGAGCGAGTTGAATTGAATTAATTGGAGTATAATTTAATTAAACTAAATTGAGTGAAACTGAGGTGAAGTGAATTTAGTTGAATTAAAAATTATTTTGGTAAACAGATTAACTGAATATAATTGACTCAACGTAATAAAACTTAATTGAATACAACTAAGCAAAACTGGTAGGAATTGAAATCCCCTATCTATAAAAGGAAGGTTTTTTCTAGGCTTGTAATGGCTGAATTTTTTTTTTTTTTTTTTTTTAACACATTAACCAACCCCACTCTCTCCACCTACTCTCTCCAATTAATTACCCTCTCTCCTCATTTCTTATTATTTTTCATATACATATTCATATGTTAAAAAGCTTATAATAAAAAAAATAATCACATTTAACATTACAATAAAAGAAAATTTTAAAAAAATCGGAAATCTATATAGGGGACAACAAATTTTAATAAAAAAAAAATTACAATTCCGGAAAATTAACCTGTTGATACCTTGACAATTAAAATTAAATTAGAATTTTTGTATGAACGGTCTCATACTCTCCTACCATAAGACGATCAACATATATAAAAAGAAAAATCGTTTATTAGCACTGAAGGAACAACTTTTTATATGAGACCGTATTACTCTATAATTTGTGACAATTAAAATGTATAAAAGCAAATTTATATACTATATAAACATATACATTAAATTTAACACGAGGCCCAAATTTTAAGATTTTGATGAAAAATAAATCCTAAAAATATTTATATTTCCAAAAATATGAAAAAAGGTCACTATTTAATCAAAAGTGGTCACTACGTATCAAAATGTGATCACTATCCTACTGGTCGCATGTTCGACCGTCGTAAAGTAGAATTTTGCGAAATGGTAAATTAAGGCTACATAAAATAATACGAGTAATAATTATTATTAGGTAATATTGTCGACTCATGCATCTATATTGATCCATGTTTTTATGGTTTGTCTATTAGCCCAAAATATATATTTTTACAAGCTCAGAAATAGTTGGGGTCACAAAAATATACAATGCCGTTTTATTATATACGGTTTTAGATTAAATCCCTTATCAATAAAAGGAACAATTTTTCCTGCTTTTTCATTGGTTGCTTAATTTTAAGAAATTAAAACCTCCCACCATTCACACAAGGAGCTTTAATTTTTCTTCTTTTTACTTTTCTCCATTTAACATTCTAAAGTTACAAATAATTTTTATCTCCATAATAAAAAAAAAAAAAAAAAACTTTACTCCAAATTCGAAAATAAAAAAATCACTGAAATTCTACCCAGAAACATAAAATTCAACAATATTAAAAAAGGTTGGACAATTAGAAGTAATTAACAATATTTAGAGGTATGAAAAACGAAAAAAAAACGAAAAAAATTATACAAAGGGTTAAAAATTAACAAACATACGTATATCTAAAAAAATGAAAAAAATACACGAGGAGATAAAAATTAACAAAAAAACGTAAATTAAAAAATGAAAGAAACGTAGATCAAAGATTTTTGAATAAGATCAAATAAACCCAACCCATAAAATTAAAAAAATGAAAAAAATACACGAAGAGATAAAAATTAACAAAAAACGTACATTAAAAAATGAAAGAAACGTAGATCAATTTTTTTTGAATAAGATCAAATAAACCCAACCCATTTTAAATTAACAAAAAAAAATATAAATTTACGATTTTTAAGAAAATATAACCACCTTCGAGAATTAGTCAATTAAAATTACGTTAACATCGAGTAAAAAGATGGTCTTAATAACAATACATTATTATTTTCTTTATAAAATCATTCACAAATTTTAAGAGACTGCTATTAAAAATATTTCTATCATTTTACTTTCATTTAGAGAGTAAGTTATTTAAAGGATAAGATATAGAAATACAATACAATTTCTTTATCTATTTTATATGGTTCAAATTTATTTCATAATGTCATGATTATTTATTTCAATTTATATAATCATTAAAATTTTTTTAATTATATCAGTAAATCAATTATTTGGAGTCAAAATCATCCCTGAATTCATAATTTATATATTTCTCATTTAAGTTCATATTAAATTATATTTGTACTACCTTTTTAATATATTTACGAAATTTTTAGAAATAGACCCGTACATTTTTTGTACGGGCATAAAACTAGTTAAGCCAAAAAGAACATGACCTAAGTAATAACCTCTTTTATAATAAATAGCTATTACTTTTATTTTATTTTTATTCTTTTTTTAATTAGTTTTTAGTATATTTATTGATTATTTCTCGGTAATGTAGTGAGAGACGATCTATCAGAAGACTTAATGTCGTTAATAAAGGTTGTATCCTACTTTTTTGCATGAATGAATAATGGTCATACATTGAGATTTTCGCACATTTTTAGATTATTATTATTTTTTGGCCTTTCCTTTACACTTTACTAAAGCTTGATCTTTTCAACCATGCATGTAGACACCAGCTAGCAAGCAATAGTGTAATATATATACTTATATACTTAATGAAGTATCTATATTAATATCAGTTGGTCTCTCTCAAAACGGTTTATTACAACACGTCAAAACATACGTATAAGCACCTAAATTAACTAATAAGGACCTAAGGAGTCGCTTTATCTATACCAGAGCTTTTGGTTTCGCGTGCTGAGAATGTAGCGGTGTTAAAGCTCATGGAAAATAGCTTTACCGCTCCGGTTAGAGATGGAAGTGGGTTGTGCAGGGCCACTGTGCCTGGATGAGAAAATCGTACGGCCTAAGACCGTCAAAGTGGGCTTCGTGTCATGCCAATCAAATGAAAATAGCGGCCTAAGCACAATCCACTGGCCACGGTCAATGAGTGTCGTGTCGTGCTTAAACCTGCCTTAACAATTTTTTCATTTAATCCAATTCCTTTGTATTTTGAGCGTACCGAGCACGTCGTGCCCAGGTTTGTTGTGTCATGTCGTGCCTGCCAAATGAAAATGGAGGGCTAGGCACGGCCCACGACCCATATCACGTCGTGTTGTGTCGGGTCATGCTAATTCCCCATCGTGCTAAAATGGACCTTGCTGGCTGGACCGTGCCGACCAACGACTCGCATGCCAACTTCCATCTCTAATTTCAATAATCCTACTCAGCTCGATTTCGAACTAAACTGCAAACTCTTTACTCTTTGATTATCTCTAAATTTTTCTATTTTTGTCGCCATATATATTCATTAAATTTAAGACGAATACATCCGTTTTATAGCGGAATTTGGATTAATGTATGTCATGTCATATCTTATGTCCCTCCTAAGATTCCAATTGATTGTGCATGGTGTGTGTCTTGGGCATAAATCTTATAAAGATCTTTAAAGTATTATATTCTGCTGCCGTTTTCTTTTGTCTCTAATATGCTTCATGATGTCACCCTTCCTACGATTTTTAAGATAACGTGCATGGGGAACATTATTTGTTCAAAACACCGTCAATTTTTATTGAAGACGGATATATATATCCTAAATTAAATTTAAAACGACAGAATCATAATACTGTTTATTTTTCTAAATTCTAATTAAAATGGCAATACATTCCTTTATGTATATTTGTAGAGTTTATTAATATATAAAGACATTAGAAAATATACCGAGTCTCGATATTATCGACTTTATATTATCTCATAATTCTTTACAAAATTGTTTCATGATCTCATATGTGGGGGAGAAAGTGTTGGGTACCAAGAATATGGGTTTAGTTGGACAATATCAATTATTATCATTGGATGAAAAAGGTACTTTTTTTGAGAAATTAAAAGCTAAAAAAATAAAGTTGTGTAAGGAATAAGATGTTCACCTATTGTGGGTATACATACATGTTTAGGGTTGGATCGAGTCTCGGTACAATTCATCGAACAACGATAAGTGTCTTGTTTACGAAACCTTGATTATTTTACGGTGGTTTGGAGTAACGAGCGCATTTGCCCCTGTCATCCCGTGATGTTGTCTCATTTATTATTATTTTGAAATACATAATTTGTCCAATACGCTAATAGTGATTGATGAGTTATGAGACAAATTTGAATTGCTCTATTTCCTCTCCTCTTTATTTTCTGTCAACGATCCCTTTGTATTGTCAAAATTTAAAAGTAATAAATACATATAGGAAACAAATAACTAAAAATCGGAAATTAAAGGATCCTAATTCGTGGTGAGACGAGGAAGGGGAGTATCAAAGTGAAGGAAAAAATCTCCAGTCCTTTACGAGGACATACTAGATAATAGAAGTTTTTATATGAGAGGTTTCTCAATTACGCTTTTGAAATACGACTTTTTAAAATTTTTATAATTCCCTATATTTGCATTTACATTATAGCTTTTATAATGGAGATAAAACACTTTATTAACTAGCGAAGACGTATCGTCAATACATCCTCTCAACCAAAAGCTTTAACTGATCATTGTTTAAGTCCCAAGATCGGTTTATACTCCAACACACCTCCTCACATGAAAGCCCGTTAGGTGTAATGAGTAGATGCAAGTCATGCAACTGCAGTCTGCAGACCTCCTCACAAATCATACCTGATGTTAATATTTACTTTAGAACCGAGGAAGGTGGAATTCGAACCCATTAAGTATTTTTATTACACTAACTTTGATATCATCTCAGTCATTCGTTAATTAAAATCTCAAAATCGATTTTAAACTCTGACACATATTTATACCATCCTAAAAAAAGACCAAGAAATATTCAAAAATGAAAAGCCAGATGTTGGGAAGACGTAGTAATGTGGTGGGGGGTTGCTTACTTTGGTGTGCATCATAATATTTTCTTAATGGTTAGACATAGTCACGTACAAGTGTTGGTTATTTAGTAAGAAACTAAGACATACATTGACCCTTAAGGGGCCATCAAAAGTTCTATTGCCTTTGATTTTAATTTAATACAATTTCTTATTCTTATTATTGACTCCACATTTTTTTTTGCTTTTAATAATGATTCTCTCAAAATGTATGAATTTTAATATTATCATATTAAGGGGACTAGATATATTGCAAAGTATCGAATTTGAATTTAAGTGAGCTTGAAATATGATTGGATCACGAGTTTTAATATGAATTGTAGGTATTTAATTACTTTTTATTATGGAATAAGAACAGACTTCCGTTTCCCTTATTTTTCTCTCCGCGTTTTCTTTATATTTATCTCCCCTTTATTTCACAATATGTTTATCAATACGAGTTTTAGGTGTCGTTTGGTAAAATAAGTTGGAATGGAATGGAATGGAGTTTGATAGTATAGCGGTATGGGGTGCTAACTCCATACTTATATAATCTTGTTTGATTCATAATAAGTTACTAAAGGGGTAGAATGAAGTTATAATCCAAGGGAGAAAGGTGGGTATGAGATTACAAAGGTTGAGGTAAAGTTAGAATTCATGGGCTATCTAACCCCATTCCAAATCACCTCAACCAAACAATGGAATGGACTAAATCCATTCCATTTCATTCCGATATATCCAACCAAACGCCCCATTAATTGATGAGTGAAAAGTGAAAGGAATCAATAGTATTAGTTTGTTCATATAATATTAAAACCTAATGATCAAAAGGTTCATAGCAGATAAAATTTTACAGATTGCATTTTGTATGCAATAAGTTAACCTAGGATAATAATTTATGATGTTCATATTTGAATCAACCCCACTAACCATCAGATTAAGCTTTTAGTTTAGTAAATACATATTAACAAGTATCGAATTTGAATTTAAATGACTTTGAAATATGATTGGATCCTGAGTTTGATGGCATTGTTATGAAATATTATTATTATTATACGAATAATAATATGGAATAAGAACATATCCTGGTTTTCTTTATTTTCTCTCTTACTTCACTCTATAATTATATTTTTTTTTAGTAATTTCACAACACGTTATCAACATGATTTTAACCGATTGAACAAAAAGAGAAAGGAATCAATAAATTTAATTTATTCATATATTAAGACCCGACAATTAGGAGGTTTATATCCGATCACGTCTTATAGATTACATTTTGCGTACTTAAGTTAACCCAAGACAATAACTTACGATGAGGGTTCCATGATTAACAAAATAGATAGTCGTATTTGAATCTATGCCACTAACTATCATATTAAACCGTTGGTTTATTAGTGGATTCTTGACCTCGTATCAAAGCGAAAGGTCATAAGTTCAAGTCTCACCAATCAAACTAATTTGAATCTTTACGCTACATACGTTGGCTTGCTCGATCATTGCTCGATCATGAAACCTGTTATTAGAAATATGCTAACCATATTATTCTAAAGTTATCCGCTTTTATAAATCTGCTTCTGCAATCTGCCAAACAGGACCTACCTGTCATCTGTCAAGACGGCAATACCTATACTCCAATAAGCCTAAACGCGAATTTTAATTCAAAAATAACTTATACATCTAACCCGATCCAATCCGATTCTTTACAAATCAAAACCCTATTCCTTGAACATCAATTCATAAAATTTCATTATAACACAAGCATACAAGTATACAACTACTTAGGCCCTGTTCCTTTCGGATGAAACGAACTGAATTGAATAAATTGGAGTAGAGCTTAATTGAACTAAATTGAGTGAAACTGAGGTGAAGTGAATTTAGTTGAATTAAAAGTTACTTTTGTGAAGAGATTAATTGAACATAATTGATTGAACGTAAATAAAACTTAACGGAATACAACCAAACAAAATTGAAAGGAGCTGAAATTAAACCAGAAAGAATAGAACCTTAATTGAAAAGAAAATTTTACTAGATCCGTCACAAATCGAATCGATACTCCACCCACAAGGGCAAGGCCACAAGTACAGAAGTAAAATACACAAGTTGGTGTTAGTATAAGCATAAAGTGTCAGAAATATTTTTGGTGGTAGGCTAGTTAGTATCATCTAGCAGACTGCATGGCTTCGGTCCATTGGAACCGTATAAAGCTTACACGAGGATCCCATTCTCTTTTGCTTCATATAAATCTTATATATATGTCTCTATTTTTGTGTGTTCTCTCCTTTCAATTTATACTATCATTTTCTCCCATTTTTCATGCTTTTTCATCTCTTTATTCTTCACAAATTGATCCCATTTCTGCACAGATTCTGATTTTTTTGCATTCTTTTCTGGTTTCAGCAAAAGGGTATGTTTTATTTCTCAGAATTTTGTTTAAAGTTTTCTTCTTTTTCATTGTTGTTTGATTATTGATTCAATTTCATGGTGGGTTTGTGTTGTTTTTGCTTATTATGATTGGTTTTGTTTGTATCGAGTTTATTATAAAACCGTTTTACAGGAGACTTACTTACTCTTCGTATTTGGTTGGTTCCTTAATTTTTGCAAGTTAATTGACTTTTTTTGTATATTGTACAGTAATATGCATAGTTTTTTCATCAAATTATAATAAGTTATTAAGAATTTTATGCTTAGATGAATGTTTTTGTTCTTTGAAAATTCAATTGAGGGTTTCAGAATTTTGTAATTAGTAAATGATTTAGTGATGGTTTTGCTCTATGGACATTGAATTGAATCCTTGACGACATTGGAAAAGCGCAAATTCTTGTATAAGACGGCCTTACTAACATGGTTTAGTGTTGCCACACTTGTCAGTAAAACCGTTTTACACGAGACTAATTGTTGTCAAAGATATCGGGTTTTTGAATGTTGAAAGTGGTGAAAAATGTATGGACTTTTATGATTTTACGGGTAAAACTGTTGTACACGAGACTAATTGGTATCTTAGTTATCAAAGATACAATTTTTTCATTGGAAAAAGCGCAAATTCTTGTATAAGACGACCTTACTGCTAAAACTGTTTTACACAAGACTAATTGCTGTCAAAGATATCGGGTTTTTGATTGTTGAAGTTGGTGAAAATGTATGGACTTCATGATTTTACGGGTAAAACTGTTATACACGAGACTAATTGGTATCTTAGTAATCAAAGATACGAGTTTTTGATTGGAAAAGCGCAAATTCTTGTATAAGGCGACCTTACTAACACGGTTTAGTGCTGTCAGTCTTGTCACACTTGTCAGTAAAACCGTTTTACACAAGACTAACTGTTGTCAAAGATATGGGGTTTTTGATTGTTGAAGGTGGTGAAAAATGTATGGACTTTATGATTTTACGGCTAAAACTGTTGTACACGAGACTAGTTGGTATCTTAGTTATCAAAGATACGGTTTTTTCGATGGAAAAGCGCAAATTCTTGTATAAGACGACCTTACTAACACGGTTTAGTGGTGTCACACTTGTTGGTAAAACTCTTTTACACAAGACTAATTGTTGTCAGAGATATCGGGTTTTTGAATGTTGAAATTGGTGAAAAATGTATGGAGTTTATGCTTTTACGGGTAAAATTGTTGTACACGAGACTAATTGGTATCTTAGTTATCAAAGATACTATTTTTTCATTGGAAAAGCGCAAATTCTTGTATAAGGCGACCTTACTAACACGGTTTAGTGTTGTTACACTTGTTGGTAAAACTGTTTTACACAAGACTAATTGTTGTCAAAGATATCGGGTTTTTGAATGTTGAAGTTGGTGAGAAATGTATGGACTTTATGATTTTACGGGTAAAACTGTTGTACACGAGACTAATTGGTATCTTAGTTATCAAAGATACAAGTTTTTGAGTGGAAAAGCGCAAATTCTTGTATAAGGCGACCTTACTAACACGGTTTAGTGTTGTCACACTTGTTGGTAAAACTCTTTTACACAAGACTAATTGTTGTCAAAGATATCGGGTTTTTGAATGTTGAAGTTGGTGAAAAATGTGTGGACTTTATGATTTTACGGGTAAAATTGTTGTACACGAGACTAGTTGGTATCTTAGTTATCAAAGATACGATTTTTTCATTGGAAAAGCGCAAATTCTTGTATAAGGCGACCTTACTAACACGGTTTAGTGTTGTCACACTTGTTGGTAAAACTCTTTTACACAAGACTAATTGTTGTCAAAGATATCAGGTTTTTGAATGTTGAAGTTGGTGAAAAATGTATGGACTTTATGATTTTACGGGTAAAACTGTTGTACACTAGACTAATTGGTATCTTAGTTATCAAAGATACGAGTTTTTGATTGTTGAAGTTGGGAAAAAATGTATGGGTTTTGTCTGAATTCAATGTTGGAACAGTGTGAATACAGATTGAGCGCATGCCTGGAAACAAGTATAACGGTAATTCTAGTATCCCCACGAATCGAGTCACAAGGCTCCTTAGAGAAAGGGAGCTAAAAAGAATCAGTAGGTTACAAAACAACGACAATTTTGATAATAACAGGAGTCCGGATCCTATAGGACATGATTTTTCTAGGGTAGAGAAATACTTGGAAGGTGCAGAGGCTTCGATCCCGTATGAATTGCCTGAAGAAGTGCCTACTCAAAGACTATTAGTGGTTGCAAATCGACTGCCAGTTTCTGCTGTGAGGAGAAGTGAAGATTCATGGTCTTTGGATATTAGTGCCGGAGGTCTTGTTAGTGCTCTTTTAGGTATGCGGATGCTTATTTACTGTTTAATATGTTGATTCTTAAGTTGGTTTCCGTTTTCAGTTGAGCCAAAAGCTCGCCCCATTCTTCGGTTTTGGAATATGGATTATGATGGAAGAAAGCATAATAACTCTATGTTACTCCGACTCTTCTAATTTCCTCGTGTACCCGTGTTCGACACTCGACACTCGGACATGGTATGACACATGGACACCTCATTTTAGACCAAAATGTGCATATTTTTCAATAAAATAGCCGAGTCTGACACTTGGACACGTATCCGTGTCAGGTACTTCTAAACGAGTCTGAGTAACATAGTAATAACTTGCTAAAGTGGACGTGCTTATATACTGAACTAGTAGTAGTCTTTACCTGCAATTCTTGATACAATTTTTATTACGGGTCATCTGGAAACAATGTACTCTTTCCCCTTCCCCCCGATTGTGGGAGCCCTTAGGTTGAGCATTTGACGTTTTGGGGTGAATTTCGAAAGGTTAAACTGGGAATTCACTGTGAAATTTAATCTTCGTCGCGTCCTACTGCAGGACAGTTTTATATCCAAACTTGTTGAATACTGAGTTTATGTTGCATATGTTTTAAGGTGTTAAGGAATTCGAGGCTAGGTGGATTGGATGGGCTGGTGTAAATGTTCCTGATAAAGTTGGACAAAACGCTCTTACGAAGGCTCTTGCAGAAAAGGTTTAATGCTTATAATTGACTCCGGTGTGATTAAATTCTTTTAGTTCGTTAAAGGTTCTAAAATGTTTCGTGTTTTCTGCATTAACCAATCTGCTATATTTCATTCAATTTTAGAGGTGCATACCTGTTTTTCTCGACGAAGAGATAGTACATCAATACTACAATGGGTACTGCAACAACATATTGTGGCCTTTGTTTCATTACCTTGGTCTTCCACAAGAAGACAGACTTGCAACTACAAGAAGTTTCCAATCACAGTTTGCCGCCTACAAAAAGGCGAATCAGATGTTTGCCGATGTGGTGAATGAACATTACGAGGAAGGTGATGTTGTGTGGTGTCATGATTATCATCTGATGTTCCTTCCCGAGTGCCTTAAAAATCATAACGATAAGATGAAAGTTGGTTGGTTCCTCCATACACCTTTCCCTTCCTCAGAGATTCACAGAACATTACCATCTCGCTCTGAGTTGCTCCGTGCCGTTCTTCGTGCTGATCTGGTTGGGTGAGTCTTATAATTTCACTGACAGAGTTTCTGCTAATTTAAGTTGTTTTACTTTATCGATGTCACTTGATGACATCAACGATTCTGATTCTGATTCTAAAGCATTAGCTTTTAAAAGTTTAAAACTCAGCCTTTGAATGATCTGGAAAACACTAAAGTTTCAGTCTTTCCTTCCATTTTGTTCTCGAAAAAAAGACGGTTAGTGGTGGTCCTCGTCTATGTTACTTCGACACTTTATATAACCTCCTGTACCCGCGTCCGACACTTGATCCTTGGACATTGGCATGACACACAGACACCTCATTTTAGACCAAAAACTTCAACTTTTGTCATAAAATAGCCGTGTCCGACACTTGGATACGTACCCGTGTCCGACCCTTCAGGCCGAGTCAGAGTAACATAGGTCCTCATTGTCTTACATTCACTTTAATATTATCTTGTTCTTTGTAGTTTTCATACCTATGATTACGCAAGACACTTTGTTAGTGCGTGCACCCGCATTCTTGGTCTCGAAGGTACTCCTGAAGGAGTGGAGGATGATCAAGGGAGATTGACTCGTGTGGCTGCTGTATGTCGAACCTACATTTTCTTACTACATTTGATAATGTGTTATGAATTTTGGCTGTTTGCGCTTAAAGATTATTAGCGCTTTCCGTTTCTCTGTCCCTTTGTGTAACCTTTATTTTGTTTCATTGCTTACAATTTCAGTTTCCTATCGGGATAGATTCAGAGCGATTCATTCGAGCCCTTGAACTTCCCCAAGTTCAAGAGCACATTAGAGAACTAACGGAAAGATTTTCGGGTCGCAAGGTATGTGGTAGTTGTTTTACTTCTTATGGTCTCTTTTTCCTTCAGTGTAGCGCGCACATTTCATGCATCAAGTGTTTGAGGTTGGGGAATGGAGGTTTCTTCTGCCCTTGATGTGGGTCGGGATAGATTCAGAAATCAAGTCACAGGAAGAACAAAATGACTGTTTTTTTGGTTTCTTCTTTCAACTTTAGTAGCTGTAATCTGAATCTTGTAGTCGCAGTTTCAAGTAATGGGATTGCATGGCATCTGGTTTGCCAAGGACTTGTAGAGTTTCTCAACATGTCGTGACTGCATTTTGAGGCGGTATTAATTGCACTTAAAGTGGAATGGCAAATATCAAACTGCTACTATGTCTGATAATAACGAAGTATTACTTTTTCATTGTTCGTTCCTTTGCATATTGAATGTTTATCTATACCAGGTGATGCTCGGTGTTGATCGCCTTGACATGATCAAAGGAATTCCGCAGAAGCTACTAGCATTTGAGAAGTTCCTAGAAGAAAACTCTTATTGGAAAGACAAAGTTGTTCTCCTTCAAATTGCCGTGCCAACGAGAACAGATGTCCCTGAATGTACGTTTTTTTTCTCTTGCTATCTGTGCATGTTAGCGGTGATAAAATGAACTCTTATGGGTGGTGGTTGACTGGTTGGGGTGTTGCACCGCTCGTTATGTTAAGATGTGAAGAGTAAAGACTAATTATATACCAGCGAATTGAGATCGTTTGTGATTTCCTAGGTTGTGTGAATCTCTTCTGCATACTGTATTGTTGATGTTCCTGCAAATAACCTTGTAGTCCAATACGATGATTTTTCCTATTGTTACAGATCAAAAACTTACAAGTCAGGTTCACGAAATAGTTGGACGAATCAATGGAAGATTTGGATCATTGATTCGAGTTCCCATACATCATCTGGTCTGTACCTCCTGATATTGCTGCTTTATGTATATAAAGTCTGTCCTTCCTTGCGGAAAAGTGATTCACGTTCTTTTTGAGTTGGTTGTCTGTGGAAAAGTGATTAACTTTGTTGTGTAGGATCGTTCTCTGGATTTTCATGCACTTTGCGCTCTATATGCTGTGACTGGTAAGTTCAGTCATCACTTGGTACTATTCTTGTATGCTAGAAGTATGAACCTTCGGGGTTTCTAACTCTCGGAGTGTCAATATAATCAAGTCAGTATAACGCATTAACGCACATGAAACTGTAAGTCTGCAAAGCGTCTGTATACGTAGCAGCTATTACCAGTAAACGAAAGTAAAAGGAATCACATAAGACGATAATTAGTTACCCCTGTAGGCTGTAGTGCACATGAATCTTTCTGTGCATTCGTCCTCTTCAACACCATATTTGCATCGATTTTATCCCTCGCCACTCACAATACATGGAAAAGTTGCTTTTATGTTGGAGGGCAAATTCTTATTTCAAACCGTCATTTTTGGTCTGAAATTCAGACGGACTTATTGTAGCCATTTTTACAATAAAATGTTACCATGTCTTGATAAAATGTTAACATCATTTTTCAGGGTAAAGAGTAACTAATTTGCGATATAACATTTTGTTATTAAATGGTTACATTCTATTAAAAAAATTGTGAAGACGGTCTGAAGCAAGAATTTCTGTGGAGGGCAAATCTTTACCTTTGTCATATACCGATCCTTTGACGCAGTATAGCTGTACTAATCATTTATTTTTCTTTCTTTGCTTCTTCCACTTTGTAGATGTAGCACTGGTCACTTCATTACGAGATGGCATGAATTTGGTCAGCTACGAGTACGTAGCTTGCCAAGATGCGAAGAAGGGTGTGCTCATTCTTAGTGAGGTACACACTTATCTCAGCTTTATGCACACCGTTAACACTTGTATATCTGAAATATGAATATCGGTTTTTCTAACGTGTGCCCTTAGGGCACATGTTAATAGTCTAAATACGGAAAGATTTACAACATATTCTCATCTGATTCTTAGGTAGAAACTCATTTTTACCATAATTAATGAAAATATGGTGTGAATCTTCCCGTATTTAGACTATTAACATGTGCCCTAAGGGCACACGTTAGAAAAACCGTATGAATATTATTTGGAAACGGAATGTTAGTCAACTTGGTTTTATGAAGCTTATTCGTACAGTTCGATTTAACTTGATTAACATATTGTATGGTTAGTTTGCTGGAGCTGCGCAGTCTTTGGGTGCTGGAGCTCTATTGGTAAACCCATGGAATGTCACAGAGGTGGCAGCTGCTATTGGTAAAGCTTTAAATATGTCGGACGAAGAACGAGAAAAAAGACATCAACTAAATTTCGCACATCTCACTACCCATACTTCCCAGGAATGGGCCGAGACTTTTGTTAGGTACGTGGATATTAAATCATTTCCTTTTCACAAGGCTCTCAGGAATGTCAGTTTTCGTTAACCATGCACATTTATAACGGTTTAGGCTTCTTTTGATACAAAAATGTGATATTTTGGCACCAAAGCATACCGCATGATTTGATGTTTTGATCTTTATCGCTCCATCTCGGCCTTCTTATGACTGTCGAAGATTATTCTATTGGATTTGACGCAATTTTAACAGTCACGCAATTTTTCAGCGAGCTGAATGACACTGTTGTAGAGGCCCAGCTCAGGATAACACAAATACGTCCTCCGCTGCCAGTAGATTATGCAGCTAACCATTTCTTGAGTTGCAGTAACCGTCTTCTCATACTGGTATTATTTGGTTTTGCTTTGGTTATCATTTATCTTAGTTAAGACACTCCATTTTCGGAATCCGTGATTCTTTTGACCGTTGAAAATTTTCAGGGATTCAATGCTACTTTGACCGAAGCAGTTGATACTCCTGGTAGAAGAGGCGGGGATCAAATAAAGGAGATGGAACTTAAATTGCATCCGGACCTAAAAGAGCCTCTAATTAATCTTTGCAAAGACCCGAAAACAACAATTGTCGTCCTTAGTGGAAGTGGTAGACCAGTACTAGATGAGGTGCTCAATCTTCTTTTCCCCTCGTTTATGTGTTATCTATATCCGCGGTTTCTTAAGCTACCCTTTTGGATTAGATTGCATGATCTTCATTATCGAAGGACCTTTACTTCACAAAAACGTGTGACTAAGACCCTGTTCTTTCTGGCTTAATTTCAGTTTCTTTCAATTTTGTTTGGTTGTATTCCGTTAAGTTTTATTTACGTTCAATCAATTATTTTCAATTAATCTCTTCACAAAAGTAACTTTTAATTCAACTAAATTTACTCCACCTCAGTTTCACTCAATTTAGTTCAATTAAGCTCTACTGAAATTTATTCAATTCAGCTCGTTTCAGCCAAAAAGAAGAACAAGGCCTAACTCCGCGAAACATTTTGCTTTATTCCACAATAATCAAGACCAAACAATGGCGGCTGTAGTGATTACACGTGTATCTTTGGCATCGTCGCATTGGGGCGCTGTCCTAAAGATCGTATTTTTGTAATTGCTCCTAATCTTGGTCTCGTGCAGAACTTTGGAAATTATGACATGTGGTTGGCAGCAGAGCACGGTATGTTTTTGCGCCACACAAGAAGGGGAGATTGGATGACAACAATGCCAGAGCATTTGAACTTGGATTGGGTCCCGAGTGTAAAGGTATTTCCTCAGCTCGCTTCAAGTCAATGTTCAGTGGTTTCCGTTTTGGTTGTGCACTGCACGGCTGCACCCGTCTCTTATTCACTGTAATGGTTTTGACATTTTGTAGCACGTATTTGAGTATTTCACCGAGAGAACTCCTAGGTCGCATTTTGAACTCCGTGAAACGTCACTTGTATGGAACTACAAGTATGCTGGTAATACGCTCTTAGCCTTAAATGACGTATCCTGTTATAAGCGCGTACCATTTTATATCTACCAACATCCCACGTCTCCGTTTTCCGATGTATTTTGTTATGCAGACTTTGAATTCGGAAGACTCCAAGCCAGAGACATGTTACAGCACCTGTGGACAGGCCCGATATCAAATGCAGCTGTTGAAGTCGTGCAAGGTAGTCGATCTGTTGAGGTCCGAGCTGTTGGCGTTACAAAGGTAATGTTCTTGAACGGGTTTTAGAGCTGCAGCTTTTATACGACTTTCTGAGCATCTGTCTATCTACTAATTTCCGTGTTTTAAGTTTGAATTCTTAGTCTTTCCTTTTGTTATTCCTGAAATAGGGCTCGGCCATTGATCGGATACTGGGGGAAATAGTCCACAGCAAACCATTGACATCGCCGATTGATTACGTCCTATGCATAGGCCATTTTCTGGAGAAGGTAAAATCTTTGATCTGAGTATTTGGCCTTTTGTTATGGTGAGAAGTAGGGGTGAGCAAATCGTATACCCGGTATGGTTTTGAAAACCGCATCGGGTATACGGGTTTAAAAATCGCAAAAATCATTATACGGATCCAATACGGTTTTCAGGTACTTGGAATAATCGTGTATGCGGAATCCGTATATACGGATACGGCAGAAATGCCAATTAAATATTGTTGTTATTCAAGTGCTAATAATTACATCTAACATGCCTACATCTGATGAAGGACTAATTTTTTATTGATTGAGATAAATTAGTAAAATAAGTCATAAAAAAACATTAAGAGTGGAAGTTGAAATCTGAACATTGCGTTTTTTTTAATTTTTTATACCAAAAAATTTCAAACCGTGTCGAAAACCGTATACGCGGTTTCGTTTTTTCCCGACCCGGATATGGTACCGTATCGTATATACGGATTTTCATATCGTATATACGGAAATCCGTATAATTCAAACCGTATACCGTATCGTATCCGTATAAAAAATCCGTATCTTTTCGGTTTTAGAGACCGTCTCATTTTGATTAAACTCTTCCAGGACGAAGACGTATTTACATTTTTTGAGCCAGAGCTTCCGTCTGACAACGGGTGCCACTCACGATCAAAATCAGCCGACCTATCAAAGCTTCCGGGAGATAGGAGGCCACCATTGAAGCTTCCGTCTGGTAGAGGCGGATCAAAGTCCTTAAACAGCAAATCGGCCCAACAACGCTTATCTCCAAACCTGGAGAAGAAGCCCGCAAACCAAAATGGCAGTGCCACACGAAAACAGTCGCTGGAGAAGACATCGTGGAGCGTGTTGGATCTTAACAAGGAGAACTACTTCTCCTGTGCTGTTGGGCGCGCCAGGACCAGCGCCCGGTATATGCTCGGGTCTCCAGATGACGTCGTCTCGTTTTTGAAGAGAATGGCTGAGGCCTCCTCTACTGGGTCTTTACCATGCGTCTCAAATCTAATTCTTTGAACGGTTTTTGGGCCGGCTTACCAAATTGCATTATTCGGCCTGACGCTGTAGTCTGGGCCGAGTGGCTTATGTAACGTGATTTGACCGGAATTCCCAAAACAAAGGCGAATTGATTAATTGAATAATATTGGCATTAACTTATGATACTTATGCTTGCCCTCGGCGATCCATGTCAAAATATATCTCATACCATCAAGACACCTCGTTCGCCCTGTCAGCGACAATCGAGTATTGCAAAGATGGTTGGTTGCTTTCCCAAATTGAGGGATGTTCATTAGAATGCTTTAACCCTTTTGAAAGGAAGAGCTATAAATACCCTTTTCATGTGAGATTGACACCCTCTTAGGTTTTGCATTTTCGACATGTCCAACTTCTCCCGATTGTTTAACCGTTGGAATCATAACGTATAATTGGGTACAAATCCACTTCTTTTCAAGCCGGAAATGACAAATGGAGTACGTTGAAATTGTCTTTGATTCTGAAACGGGCATTGAATTTCAAATGAACGAGAATTCTTGCCCCAAGTACTTTGATGGTGCATTTTATTTTCTAGGTGCGAAGGGTAATATTGGAATTCTTAAAACGGTGGACGAAAAATGGAGTTGGAATGTTCACGAGGGTCCAATATCAGAAAACACGTTACTAAATTCGTGTCACTTACTTGAGCTTGATGACCAACTTATATCGATATCGATTTTCAGGGTAGAAGGAAAGACACTTCGAGTTTTCAAATTTGATATTTTAGGTTATCATTGGGTTACATTGGACAACTTAGGGGATAATATGCTATTTGTAAGTCTGGGCATTATCTTATTCGATATCAACGAAAGATAACAACGTGAAGAACAAAATTTATCTACCGAAACGCATTGGTAATGAAATGGTGTTCTATTCACTCACCACCGGCATGTATCACACTTCAATTAGTCACCATCTCAAAAAGGATTTCTACGGCAAGAGGTCACAGTCGTTTTATTGCTGGCTATAATTATTTATTTTCTTGTTTGGGTTATTGAATGTCTTTAAGATCTACAATTGTGATTTTATTAATAAAATTCCTTACTTTTATTTGTTTTTTTTTTTTGCAAGGAAAACGGATTATATTAGATCGATTTCCGCCAAATTAAGAACGGAAATAGGAAAATCGTTTACAAAAAATCGTTCTTCCCCAACACTTTCACACAAACGAGCACAAAAGTGAGCTACAGAGTTACCATTTCGTCGCACATGATCAAGCTTCCTAAATCGAAGAGCAGCCGCCAACTCCCCAATTTCCTGGACACACAGACCGAAGGGGCTGCGAATTAGCTTCTTCTTATTCACCGCATTAACCACCTGAATGGCATCCGTCTCAAGCACACACTGGCTCAGCTCGAATCTATGCGCCCTCTCTAGCCCATAAACCACCGCCTTAGCTTCCGCCACCTCAACAGCCCACTCCGCCTGCACCCGTCTGCTCGCCACCATGATCACCCGACCCCCATTGTCCCTTACCACCACACCCAGCCCCACCGTATTGTCCTCAAAGATCGCCGCATCCGTATTAATCTTGAAAACACCTGGCTCCGGACACACCCACTCCGCTAGAATATTGGAAAAACACCCAATGTACTAATTTCATGATTTTCTAATTCTTACATGATGTGTGTCCTAATCACTTTGTACACATTTTTGGATAGTGGTCTGCTCGTGTCGGGTCATATTTTGTTTACTCACAGTTCTGTCCACCATATGTCTCGGGATGTTTTATGAGTTACCATATTCATGTTAGCCCTAAATAACAAGTTATCATGTATTTTTATGGAGTACCCAGCTTTCGCCCAAGAATAGTTTATCGCCTACCGACTCACTTAAATGTCCTCTATTTGTTTTCTCAGAATATGTGTGGCTGCTTTAGCTAACCCGAGAAACCGTACAAATGATTTACAAAAGGTTTTGTTCCGGGACTCTAAAATCCCGAAAAGCGTGTATTATTAGATTTGAGCCGTTTACGGAGGTTGTACTATGTCATGTTTCTTCCTCCCATTTTTTTCTACCACGTGTTGGGGTCGATTCATGAGTTACATTATTCAATTTTCAATCTTAATTAAGAAACATTCAACTATTTTTAATGAATACCTAATTTTTGTCCGAGAGTCATTTATCACATACCGACCGTCAAATCATCTAATATTTCTCAGACTTTTGGTAACGTGTATCCATGGTTTGCACACTACGGCTACATAAAATAAAAGGAAATTTGGTAATAAAAACCATATTGTAAAATTTGGTATTTTATATAATCCATAATTTAATGGAAAGTTCTGTTGATAGTTTGATACTCATCAAAATATGATTAAGGCTTCCATAATTTAATTTAATTTAATTTAATTTAATTCCACATCAAATTGCATGTTCGGCCCGACGCCGTAGTCTGGACCGAATTGATTCATTGTATAAATATCCAACCTACTATACGTCGTCGACACATTACTAATTATCGTCGACACAAATTAATGAACTACCTAAACTACCCCTCCCATCCCCTTACCTTTTTCCTTTATATTCAAATAAAACTAACTCAATTTTCATTCTTCATCCAACAAAATTCAAATTCAAATTCAAAAACCGTATTTTTTCAACAACAATTTTTCCGTCTCAATTCCGAAACTTGAACACGGTATGTATTCTTTACTTCGTAGTTTTGTTTATATGTTATGTTTTTGTTAATTTGATAGATTAGAAACGGAATGAGGATAAATGCCTTAGTTTTGTACGGAATTAGGATTGAATTGTAGTTTGATTGTTGGATTTGTAGTAGTGATTCACCCGGTTTTGTGTCGAATTATTGCTTTGAATTAGCTCGGAAAAAAAAAAAAGAAAAACGCAGAAAGGGTCGGACGAAGAACACGTTCGTCTGGGGAGGAGGACGGTCGAAGAGGGCGTTCGTCTGGGGAGGGGGACGGACGAAGAGGGATCTCGTCTGGGGAGGGGGAGGGACGAACAGGAACTTCGTCTGGGGAGGGGGACGGACGAACACCAGGTTCGTCTGGGGTTGGCTGGGGACGAAGGCAAACGTCGTCCGTGGGGGTTTAGGGTTTTTTTTTTATTTTTTATTTTTTTAAAAAAAAATTAGGGTTTAGGGTTTAGGTTTTTTTTTTAAATTAGGGTTGAGGGTTTAGGGTTTTTTTAGGGTTTAGGGTTTAGTAATTTTTTTTTTATTATTTTTTTAAAATAATTTTATTAGTTCCGTCTTGCTTTGTTAACGTAATAACGAATAATTTTTATTCTAAAATGTTTAATTATTTTGTGAAAAGATGGCCGGACGAGGAAATGACAGAAATGTGAGTTCGAAAGGTGACAGCATCAGCACGGGCTGGGAAACAGTTACGGTTTGAGCCGGAGGATTTAGCTGCTGCTGCAGAGATTTTAGCCGACGAGTCGGTAGTGCACGGTTCTGAGGAGCGGGTTGAGGACCGGGTTGAGGAGGGGGGTGAGAAGAGGGTTGGGGCTGAGGAGCGGGTGAGGAGGGGTCCCCGTAGACGGGGTGACGGTTGTTTTGTGGGTGAGGAGGGTTCTAGCAGTGTAGCGGCTCCGAAGAAGAAGAGGTCCGCTAAGGATAATTCTTGGGTGGTTACCCGTCCTGTTCCTGGAGGCCCAACTGTTAGTACCGTGATTCTGAGCTTTTTGGGGCACATCGCCAACCAGTTATGGACGACGCCTAACCGTTAGCCGTACCGATCTAGATAACTGCAACCGGTGTCGGATCTCAACATGTTGCGTTTCCAACAACGAATGGAAACGTATCCAAATGCTATCAAGAGTCAGTTTCGCGCTATTCAACCACTTCTTCAGATTTGCATGAGCCGACTCAACACGAGAAGTAGTAGTGTTACCGAAATGCATTATCTTGTTCGTTCTGTACTTGGCCCATTTTTCCAAGTGCGGGATCCATTGATCCTCAACATAAGCCGCCACACCCGCAAATTGCCTAACAAACTCGCTCCACGCACCATCGAACAACTCTCGGGTCTCCGCCTCAACAACTGCCTTAAACAATACGCTAGTTACATACTTAGCCCAACGATCCTTGCCCGTGATATTGAGTGCTTTGGTCTCCACGTTCGAATATATATGCCAAAGACATAACAAATGATCCGACTCAGGAAAAACAGTCGGAATCGCCTTCAACAAACCCCGTTCGAAATCTGTGACAATTACATTAGGCTGAACGTCGTCGTTGAGAAGGGACTTCAATCGCTCTAAAACCCAAACATACCCCTCCTCGGACTCATGAGTAACAATCGCATAAGCGATCACAAAGCTCTTCCCAACCGGTGTAACACCCACCATCTCAATTAGCGGAAGACCGTACAAGTTTGTCTTGTAGGTGGAATCGATCAACGCAACATAGTAGTATGATCGAAACATCTTAACTGATTCTGGATGAGCCATGAACATGTGGGTAAGCTCGTCTTCCTCCGGATCGGTAACCCAAAAATGTACATACTTATGTTGAACCGCGAGTGTCAACATCTGTTGTGCCGGGTTTCTCCCATCTCTTTCCTCGGCCCTTATTTTTTTAGAACGATTGTAGATTTGTCGCCGATTAGGTCTAGCCTTCCCAGGATTTCTCTGATGCAAACCCGCACTAATAATCGCCGGTGTAACATGAGCTCTAAGTTGGGCATCGATGAAAGCCAACTCTTCTTCATCAAACCGTGCGTGATATCTATCGCCATCACTATACGTCACAAACCCGTGATTATGATACCCGAAAAGCATGACCACCCTCCAACTACCTTCTATTATTTCAACAGCTTTCATTCTGAATTTGCAATTGCACCAGGAGCTACCCGTGTTACTCCTTCTCAAAGTATCAGCATCACCATTTAAGGGAGGTCGTCCACCCATCCGACAAACAAAATAGTCCTGTCTCAAACTCGTGTGACGACCGACTTTTTTGTTGCTCGCTCTTTTTATTCCAAACCCGAGACTCATTGCTAACGCAAATGCCCAACTAAACCCTTCTCGACTCGAACGAAAAATATTATCGGTGGTAAATGACTAGAGTAGTCAACACCGTCTCCATCGTCATAAACCTGCACACGGTTCGATAATTACGTTCATGATTACGGTTTAGGGATTAGGGTTAGGGTTACGATTAGGGTTACGGTTACTTTAAAAAAATAAAATAAAATATGGGACAGACATGATTTACGTCCAGAACAGGTCTAGGACGAAAAAAGTTTTTGTCCAGAACCTGTCCCAGACGTGGCACTGCTTCGTCCCAAACCAGGTCCAGACGAAGACCCAGTTCGTCCAACACCCACCCTGGACGAATGGGATTTTCGTCCCATACCCACCCTGGACGAAAATTCCATTCGTCCCACACCCTCACTGGACGAAAATGTTCTTCGTCCGCCCTTTTTTTTTTTTTTTTTTTCAAACAAACCGGCTTCGGGAAACTACGCTAGTCCGTTCTACAAAATTACAAATCCTAAATTTCAAACAAATTAAAATCGTAAATTTCAAACAAATTAAAATCGTAAACTAACCCCGTCATTGTCGCTCATCGTTGAAAACCGTTCTTCAAAACGTGGATTTTGTATTTTCTAGGATAACCGATTTTCGTATTTTCAAAGAAAACCGAGTTTTGTATTTTCAAAGAAAACCGAGTTTTTGAATTTCGTAAAAACCCGATATAGCTTTTAAGTCCGAAAATGAAGTTGTAGATATAGAGGATTGCTGGGGGCAAAATGGGTATTTCATGTTAATGTGTCGACAATAATTAGTAATGTGTCGACGATAATTAGTAATGTGTCGACGATATTTAACACGACCCATAAATATTGGCATCAACTTATGATACTTTATGCTCACCCTAGTCCGAAGGCAACTGATTTTTACAATTAATACTAGACCACATTGATAGTGACTCGAATATATTAAATTGAATTCAATAAATAAATGATTACTCGACTGTAATTTATCATGCAAAAAATTGTATAATTAGTTAATTACCGTGTTTATAAATTACTACGTATAGTTAGTTGTAACTTGTAAGAGTATACTTTGAAAGTTGCAATAAAATATTATGTTCAAGATGTTTGTGATACATCACAAACTTGAACGTTTTGCAGCCGGTTTAACAAATGTTAAAACGGTATTTTATCACAAGGATTTTTTTTTTTTCATCATACACAAGAATAGCCGAGATACACCTTGATCAAATTTCAAATTTCCTTACATTAGCAACATCAAATTGCATAATGTTGACATCTCTAGGAAGTTGAATAATGCTAAAAAGTCATGCCTAAGCCACTTAAAATATTTTTCCTCTCACAATTTAAAATTAAGTTTTTTGTATGGATATTTAAAATTGATTTAATGCTCAAATTGGTACTTAGACTTTGATTAAGTCTAATATTACCATCAACCAATAGGCCATACCCCAAATTCTTGTCCTATTAAATAAGACTAATAAGATTATAAGATACGAAGTATTTTTAGACCGCGTCATTTAAAAACAATATAGATGAAATTAGTTTTATTTTAGGTTTCCGCAAAAAAAAAAAAAAGTTTTATTTTAGGTAGTGTTAGGGAAATAAAGAAAATTAATTTTTTTTTATGAATTTAGTTGTTGAAATTAAGTGTCATATGCATTGATTTAGTTTTATATATGTATTTCAGTAATTGTTATCTAAATATCATGCAAAAATTTAGTTCCAAATTTTAATATTTAACGTTTAAAAATCCATTTTATTAGAAGTGAGTTGTCATGGTCGTGGTGGACCAAATATTTCCATTTTTAACCTATTTGACAACGTACTCTACGATAAGAGATCATATAGTAATTCACTAAAATGATATTTTGGGTTAGCAATTCACAATCCCCGAATTTAACTAGGTTTAAGCAAACTATTAACTCAAATTCATTTAACGATTAAATAAAATGCAGTATATATTTTGAAACTTAATTTCAATTATAGGTTGCGAAATATATCATTTGGTAATCCTCTCGAACTATGTATAATGTAATACATGCATTTGATAGATTTACCCAAAAAAAAAAAGATAAAACTAATCCCTTTTTAAGTTTTTTCCTATTTCTTTATATCAAACTAATATAGATCCCGCATAATGCGCAGTAGGTATAGAGTATTTATCTTTTAGGGTCATTTATAATGGAAAACTAAAGTTATGAAAAGTGTATTTATATGATTTTTTTTACAATAAAATTGAGGATTTTATTTTATAAAATTTCTCCAAATATTTTCATGAATTTTTTGTGTCACAAAGTTAATGGTGGTAAGTATGTGTCAAGTTATTCTCTAAAGTTATAATTATTACATTTAACAAAAAAAATTACCAACTTATGTTTATAGTTTAACATCAATTTTATTTTATTTTACGAAAAAATCATAATTTCGAACTTAATTATACAATTAAACTTTAATTATAAAATTATATTTTAATGAAAAATAATAGTTTAAAGAAATAAATATTTACTTGTTTCTTTATTTAGATAGAAGCATCTGGAGAGAAAATAAGTAAATTTTTATTCTCTTAGGGAAAGGATTAATTAGAAAATAATTACGTATTATTTATATATAAATAGTAAACACTAATTAATTAGTAAAATGAATATTGTCTAGTACGGAGTAGTATATTACTTAGGCAGAAAATTAAATAGGAGAATTTAAAAATGTGTTAATCTTTTAGTATATAGGAAATATAAATAATTATTATTATAACAGTTTTTCTAACGTGTGCCCTAATAAGTACTCCCTCCATTCTTTTTATATCACCCCATTCCCCTTTTGGACACTATTCACAATCGAGTATTCAGCGTTAGTTTTCTCTCAATCCGTTCACGGAAATATATTCATGTGAGATCTTTTTTAATTTGTCTTGATAAGATGATTAAGAATATCAAAATTTTATAATTTTTAGTAGTATATAGCTAAAGATATAATCGAAACAAAATGAGTATTGACAAACGTGTATAAAGAAATGGGGTGATATAAAAAGAATGGAGGGAGTAATAAATCAACAATGGAAAAATTCATAAGATATTATCACTAATTAGGTAAAACCTAGTTTATACTTAAGTTTATCATGAGAATATCTTACGAATTTTTCCATATTCGATTTATTAATGTGTACCCTCAGAACATACGTTAAAAAAAATCTGTTATTATAATATTTTCCTTTGATCGGAATTAACCATTAAATTTAGATATCTCCGATTCACCCTATATGAATACAAAATCATGAGTGAAGCACTACTAATTTTATGAATTTAATCCCTCAAATTACAGAAGAGCACTAAGTACACATGACTTGGAAATTAAAATGAAAAAATAATAAGGTTTGGGATCTAAAAATTGACTAAAACTTGGTATTTGATTGGTTAAGCACGTGCCACAGAGTGGAGGAAATCCCCTTCTTCCTTCTCCTACCATTTAACAACCAACACCAAGCTAATCTCCATGTTCTCTAATCATCCATATTATTATTATTACCATTTTATTATTTAATAATTGTTTCCAATAAATATTCCTTACAATTATTATACCATGTGATTATTATTCTTCTCTTGTCATGATTTTTTTTCTTTTACATATTTAGTTTCCACCGTAATTAATTTGACCCGTCCTAAAATTACATTTTAAGTAGTTGAACGATAAATTAGATTAGTGATCTGTTAATTCTAGTTTAACTTCAATTTATCTCAATTTAGTTCAGTTTTGTTAAACTTTAGCCAGTTTTATTTAGCTGATTTAGTCACAAACTTAACTCTTAATTCAATTGCATCCCGTTCACCTCAATTCCATTCGGTTAAGTTCAACTCAACTCTATTCAATCTAGTCCTGCTCATTTCAGCCGAAAAGAACATGACTTTAAACAAGGTTCTCCTCGTATAAACATTTCTTATTACTATAAACCTTGTGTTGTAACTTGTAAGACATTTATCCACATCTCTAATACATCTCCAAATATATCAACAACAAAACAACAACTACCTATTACTAGTATTTCATATAAACTATGTAATTACATTTTATTCTTCCAAAAAATTTATCCCGTTAATTTAAAACTAAGACCAATAAACATCCCAAAAATCAAAAATAATTCCAAAATTTAACCAGAATCTGAATTAATATCCCATAATTTGCCATATAGTTTTATGGTAAAAACATCTTATGGTCAAAATACGCCATATAAACCTACAATCACACAGAATCGTTTATTTACTTTAAAAACTCACCTATAAAACTCTCTTACCTAAAATTTACAAAAAAAATCTTTTAACTACTTTTTAACTCAATTAATAAAGCGCAATATTTCCATACGTTAATTCATCCATCCCGCAACGTAAATATAAAACAATCTTACATAAAACAAATACCGAGTAATAAATACATAAATACTGTATCGGTATGTTTGACTTACCAAAAAAAATCTCATTGAAAACGGATACTTTCCGTATCGAAACTTAGACATTCTTATACCCACAAATTACAACTACCACCCTTCAATTCATACACACTACTATACTATATATAAATCTCCATGATTTCATAGTTTTTTGCCAAAAATAAAGTTCGTGAACACGAAATCAACCCCGATTTTCTCTCCCTTCTTTAAATTATTTTTCCCCAATTTTCGCTCAATCATCAATTCGATCTGCGTTTCACTCTGTATGTTCCATTCTTTTCATTCATTCTATCATTCTCTTATTATTATTTTCAGCAATTTAATTATAATTATTTAGTTTTGTTTTGTTTTTTTGGAACTTGATTTTTGTGCTAAGGTTTGTTATAATTCTGTTAATTTGAAGTTTTTGGTGATGTGGGTAATCATTGTTTTTGATAGATCTATAATGGGTTGTAATTAATTTGTCTTATCATTGATTGATTAATCAATTAATTCCACTGTTTTTAATGTATGAAAGTTTGTAAATTTGATTGATTTGACGTTTGATCTGAGCTGGGATTGATTTGATTTGAGCCATTTTGGTCAAAATTTGGATCTTTACCAGTAATTATTCCGTCCCATTTGATTGTTTACGTTTTAGAATTTCCCTACTATATTTTGAAAAATGTATACAATCGATTGGAACGGAGGAAGTATCGTATTTTAATGTCGTTTTAATGTATTATTGTTGGGTAGTTGTTGCACTTGCCTGATCTGAGCTAAGCTGTAGCTTTAATTTGAATAATTGTCGCGTATTTTGAAAAACGTATACAATCAAATGAAACCGAGGAAGTATCATACTTTAATGTTTATATGACTCACCTGATCTGAGTTAAACAATAGCTCCCATGTGAATAATTGTCGTATATTTTGAAAAACGTATACAATCAAATGAAACCGAGGAAGTATCATGCTTTAATGTTTATGTGAATTACCTGATCTGAGCTAAACTATAGTTTCCATGTGAATAATTCTCGCGTATTTTGGAAAACGTATACAATCAAATGGAATGGGGGAAGTGTCATGTTTCGATACCATTTTATGTATTTCTGATGGGTAGTTGTTGCACTTGCCTGGTCTGTGCTAAATATAGTTGCTGTGTGAATAATTGTCGCGGATTTTGAAAAATGGATACGATCAAATGGAACCCGGGAAGTGTCATGTTTCAATACCATTTTATGTATTTTTGATGGGTAGTTGTTGCACTTGCCTGGTCTGTGCTAAATATAGTTTCTGTGTGAATAATTGTCGCGTATTTTGAAAAATGTATACGATCAAATGAAATAGGGGAAGTGTCGTGTTTCAATGTCGTTTTATATATCGTTGATGGGTAGTTGCTGTACTTGCCTGATCTGAGCTAAACTATAGTTTTCATATGAAACGTATACGATAAATGGCACTCGGGAAATGTCATGTTTTATGTATTGTTGATGGGTAGTTGCTGCACTTGCCTGATCTGGTTAATTTTGGTTTTTGCTATTCATTACTACTTTTAGATCGGATTTTTGTTATTAAAAACGAAACATTGTTGTTAGTTAGCTGGTGTTGACAGTGTTATCTGGTTTGATCCTGTAAATATGGGTTGGTAATTGACTAGTGTAAGTGTTGACTGTTGTTCAAACATTGCTTGTATCAGTTTTTGTGACTTTTGTCTCTTGCTTTGGTTTTACTTAATCATGCACTTGATTATAATTAATCACTCAATTCATGATTGGATCTGCATTTTACGATTTCCGTTACAGAACTAATTTTGTTTACGACATGGGATCTGATTAGTTTTTTTGGTTGGATGATTTGTATTGCAGAAGGTGTTCCGCAATGACTACTCACACGCCAAAGAATATTTTAATAACCGGAGCAGCCGGGTTCATCGCATCTCATGTTGCCAACCGGCTAGTTAGGAGTTACCCCGATTACAAGATTGTCGTGCTCGACAAGCTTGATTATTGCTCAAACCTCAAAAACTTGCTCCCTTCTCAATCATCCCCTAATTTCAAGTTTGTCAAGGGAGACATTGCTAGTGCCGATCTTGTTAACTATCTACTCATTACCGAGTCCATTGATACTATCATGCACTTTGCTGCACAAACCCATGTTGACAATTCTTTTGGTAACAGCTTTGAGTTTACCAAGAACAACATTTACGGTACTCATGTCCTTCTAGAAGCTTGTAAGGTCACGGGACAAATCAAGAGGTTTATTCATGTTAGTACTGATGAGGTTTACGGAGAGACAGATGAAGATGCTGTCGTGGGAAACCATGAAGCTTCTCAGCTTCTTCCAACAAACCCGTACTCAGCTACAAAGGCTGGGGCTGAGATGCTCGTGATGGCTTATGGCCGATCCTATGGCTTGCCGGTTATTACAACCCGTGGAAACAATGTGTATGGACCTAACCAATTTCCCGAGAAGTTGATCCCTAAGTTCATCCTTTTAGCCATGAGAGGGAAGCCTCTCCCGATCCATGGAGACGGGTCTAATGTGAGAAGTTATCTCTACTGTGAGGATGTGGCCGAGGCCTTCGAGGTCATTCTCCACAAGGGAGAAGTCGGCCATGTGTACAATATTGGAACCAAGAGGGAGAGGAGAGTCCTTGATGTCGCTCAAGACGTATGCAAACTTTTTTCCAAGGATTCCGAGAAGGTCATTAAGTTTGTCGAGAATCGTCCCTTTAACGACCAGAGGTACTTTCTGGATGACGAGAAGTTGAAGGAATTGGGATGGTCAGAGCGAACCCCGTGGGAAGAGGGTTTAAAGAAGACTATGGAGTGGTACTTAAGTAATCCCGAGTGGTGGGGTGATGTGTCAGGAGCGCTCCTTCCTCACCCAAGGATGCTGATGATGCCAGGTGGCATTGAGAGGCATTTTGAGGAAGCTGACAAGGACAATTCCGGGGAGCTCCCGAGTATTCAGAGCAAGACGGTGGCCCCTGTTGCCAAAAGTAACACCACTCAGAAAGAATCATCTTTCAAGTTCTTGATCTATGGTAGAACTGGTTGGATCGGTGGTCTCCTTGGTCAAATGTGTGACAAGCAAGGCGTTGCTTACGAGTATGGAAAGGGCCGTCTGCAAGACAGAGCATCTCTCATTGCCGATATCCAGACTATCAAACCTACACATGTTTTCAATGCTGCCGGTGTTACTGGTAGGCCTAATGTTGACTGGTGTGAATCTCACAAAACTGAGACGATCCGCACCAATGTCGTTGGTACTTTGACGTTGGCTGACGTCTGCAAAGAACACGGATTGCTTATGATGAATTATGCTACTGGGTGCATTTTTGAATATGACGCAACCCACCCACTGGGTTCTGGAATCGGGTTTAAGGAGGAAGACACCCCCAATTTCATGGGTTCCTACTACTCGAAGACTAAAGCCATGGTATGTTTCTCGTCTTTTCACTGGTCGACATTGTACTTTTTATGCGCGATGACTCCATCTACTCAACTAATTACCCGATGAACCCGACCCGACTCTCCCGAAACCCGACCCGATGCAACCCGAAATTGGGCGATCCGAAACCGAACTGACCAACCCGAACCGACCCGCTAACCGATAGCAGCATTATTTTGTCCAACCGAACCGACCCGAACCGACCCGGCCTGTGACCCGATATTTCTCAACCCGATAGATGACGTTATAATGAACTGGCTTAATAATGGATTAAATGACACCAAATTGATAATTCTTCTTAATTATTTTAACTTAAACTTCAATTAATACATCTATGTATTAATTAAACATAAAATTATCATTTAAAACTAAATATATAAGATAAAATATACGGAGTATGTCAATAACCTAACCCGCTAATGACCCGGCCCGAATTGTCACCCGCCGATGACCCGACCCGAAGATGACCCGACATGAACCGAACTGACCTGAACCCGTCACTAACCTGACATAACCCGAACCCGATATGACTCGACCTACTCAACTAATGACCCATTAATGCATTCAATACAGCATGATTAATCTCGACCTGAACCCGTCATACTGTTTACTGATGCATGGTTACATCAATCATCAGGTGGAAGAGTTGCTCAAGGAATTCGACAACGTCTGCACCCTTAGGGTCCGAATGCCCATATCAGGTGACCTAAGCAACCCACGTAACTTTGTGACAAAGATATCTCGCTACAACAAGGTAGTCAACATCCCGAACAGCATGACCATTTTGGACGAACTCCTACCCATATCCATCGAGATGGCCAAACGTAATCTGAGAGGCATATGGAACTTCACCAACCCGGGTGTAGTAAGCCACAATGAGGTTCTCGAGATGTACAAGAAGTACATTGACCCGAGTTACACCTATGCTAACTTCACTTTGGAAGAGCAAGCCAAGGTCATTGTCGCCGCAAGAAGCAACAATGAGATGGATGCCTCCAAGTTGAAGGCCGAATTCCCAGAGCTCCTAAGCATCAAGGATTCATTGATCAAGTATGTTTTCGAGCCAAACAAGAAAGTTTGAAGTTTTTCTGCTCGATCCAAAGATATTTGCATTTTTTTCCTAGTAGCTGATGTCGATGCATCATAGCTAGTATTGCGTGCCCTTCGGCCCAAGATTCATTCTTAGTCTTTGCGATGTTTCTAATAACTAGTTTTGGACGAGAATTATTTATTTCGTAATTAGATGTTTAATTTTCCGCTCTTTTTTTTGGTTTTTTTTTGTTTTTTTTTTAAGTTTACGATGTTCATCGCCCACCCCATTTGTAATTCTACAAACCCTATTGTTAATTTTGTTAAGGTTATCATCAAAATATAGTATTTGGTTATGTCACTGCACTTTTTATTTTTCGTAATATATTTTTCATTGCTACACTAGCTGGTTTTTATTTAACCGTAGACATCCTGGTGGTTAAGAAGGAGGCATGGTGAATAACCGATACAAGCGAGGGCGAATTTGGGCATCTCAAAGCCCAATACAAGCAAGCACGGATTTGAACATTTCCGTGTCATTTTGGGTCAAGAATTTGTCTTAATTAAGTCATTTTACCAACTTCGGTTGGGTAATTTTCACTTTTCAGGTCATATCTAGTTGATATTAAATCAAGTCGTGATTACATATTTTGTGTCATTTAAATTTGAATCAATATTATCGAATTGGACCAATCTTACTACTCCATAATAAATAAATAAACAAATAAATAAAACAAAAATAGTTAGCTGGAAACATAATTAATTCATACCATACCTACCACAAAAATCAATTTCATAAAGAACACATAATTACATTTATCACCAATCTTATAAAAGACACGCATTTCGTCACGAGATTAAATAGTCACGAAAAGTTGTGTCGAAGATTCACTTCTTCCATTGCCATCAATTCTATATATTTCATTTTTTGGGCACTATTTATAAGCCGAGTGAATCTTCGACACAACTTTTAATATACACCCTCCATTTTTATCCATTTGATACATTTGCTTTTTCACGTTTGCCAACGCACGTTTTACGTGGTTAATATCTTTAGCTACGTATTTGTAAAAATTATAAAAATTATATATTTTCAATGTACTCGTAAAGACGAATTAAACAAGATCCCACATGAATATGTTTTTTCTTACGTATTGAGAGAAAATTGAAATTGAAGGTAAACTTGTGAATAGTATACAAAAAAAGAAATGTATCAAATGGATTTAAATGGAGGGAGTATAACATAAAAGATAGTCATGTAAAATCTTGTTTAAAATGTTTGAGCGAGTACATTGTAAATATCAAAGTTTAATTGCCTGACCGAGTAATTTTTATCGATATGTAACTAAAGTTATTAACAAAATAACACAGATATTGGAAAATGTGAATAAAACAAATGTTTAGAATTGATTGGAATGAAGGAAGTACCATTTTAACGACAAACTATTACTTCACACTAAAACTTGAGAGAGAAGGTTTTTCAATAAGTTATTGAAACCTACAAACGCTAATATTTTTATTACATATAAAATACATTTGACCTCGTTTTCACCTTGTGTGTCAAAAAAATTACTCGTTTTCAACCCGACACAAGTACTTGTACTACATAAGTACACTTACACACAAATACCCAATCTTCCCTACCACAAATATCAATTTCTACAAAGGACAATAATTACGCATGGAATGAATAGAGCTTAAAATTGTAGATTAAATTAAAAAAAAAATCGAAAAATGGACACGGTGTTCTTGAAATTTTTCATTTTATCCTAATATCTAATTTTTTTATCCGATTACTTAAAAAATGGAGCTTAAAATTGTAGATTAAATTAAAAAAGTCAAAAAAATAAATACGGTGTTCTTAAAATTTGTCATTTCGCACAAATATCTAATTTTTTTATCCGATAACTTTAAAAGGTCGTAACTCGGGTTTTATGGGTCACAAAGTGACGAGCTTAGAATCTTAATATTCATTCAAGTCAACAACTTTTGTCTCTCTCAGCATAATCTAATCAATTGGTATTTCTCCTCTTCTCATCAATTTTCCGCTTCTCCTAGTTTTAGGGTTTGTTTGATGTTAAAAATGGTGAATTTTTTCTGGGTTTTGTTGTTTTTATTTGAATTTGTTTTTATTATGATTTGGGTTGTTCGTATGAGTATTAACCCTTATTGTAACTGTATTGAATTTAATATATTTCCTCCGTCTCAATCATTTGTTTATCTTTCACTGAGAATACAAAATAAACAATTGTTGGTACTAATTACTTTATAATTGCATTTTTTTCTTGTGTGCAATTGTGGATTGAGCAAGTCTTCTGCGAAACCGTCTCACTTAATTCAGCTGATTAGCTGAATATTGAAAAAAAGTGTGTGAAAATGCGCCATTTTATGCATATATTCAAGGCCTGTGCTAGACTGCTTGTTGCCTGGTATACTGTTTTGTAGTCTTTCCGTCTCAGTTATTTGTTTACCTTTGGCATTTTAATTGAAGGAAGGTAAACAAATGATGGGAATGGAGAGAGGATTATATATTCCAGTATTTATCATTATGATTAGAAGTAGTAGGAATGTTGGATGATATGTTATAACAAAGTGTCACAAGTTAAGTTGAAGACGGAATGAGTACCCCATGGATAGTGCCACTTGCATTTTGTGAGAGAGGCATTATCAGTTCTCGGCTTGTGACAGATGGTGTCGGTCTTCAATGAGGATTTGTGATGTTATAAATATGAAATTTATGCTATAGAGTTGAAATGTATGTCATCTAATGAGGTTGTTGGAGGACAGTACTGAAGTCTGTGGTTCGAAGCTCGTTTTGCCAGTGTTCTTCTGTATGGTTTCTTATGAATGTTAATTATGTTATGATGAAAATGCCGACATATAAGCCTCATCACTATGCTATGAAGTGTTGCATCTTTGTTGTTGAACAATAGGGAACTGTTAGTACTGTTTCATTATGATAATTCATGTTTACCGACCTCAAATCGTTTGGGATTGAGGTTCTTTTGTTGTTGTTATTGGTGGTATGAGCAATATATGTTTGTGTATTAGTAGTAAGTCTGGACGTAGTTGGGGCATCATAAAGGAGAAGCAAATGTTTTAGGAAAAAGCGAGAAATGTTTATATGGCAACTGCCCTTTTTGCATTTATGTGCAAATATCCAATGCTAGTGAAGTAGACTAATATTTAGTTGCCACCATGATTTTGCAGCATCAAGATTCGAGTAGAGCATTGAAGTATTGAAGGCATAGAACCAAACAACTTTAGGTGACATCGCTTATTAAAAAATGGCGGCTTCCTCGGCTATTTCTTCCACACCCTCTTCTTTCCTACATAAGGTTAGGGTGTTTCATCTTGCTTCTAATGAAATTGCCACGGGTTATGGTATTTGCATTTACTAACTTTTCTTTTTTTGCGCATTAAGGATGTCAGTCTCTCTGCTTTTCCTTCCTCTTGCTCCAGTCACTCTCAATTTTCTTCCTCAAAATGGGGGAGAACTAGGTCAAAAAATATAGTTTCGGTCATGAGTCCACAACAGACAGAGCGAAAGCCTTCAACAACAGGCTCGGTACAATTCTGTTCTGAAATTTGATTTCATATTTGTGATTTTTTTGGCCTCTTTTCTCAGACCTCTTCTTTTGGCTGCTTGCTGAAATTCAACGTATTTCTGCTTTGCATGATCCATTCAAATTAGGTTAAAAATGTGATGACAATGACTGAGAAGATACTGGCTAAGGGTGCAGAGAGATCCCAGCTAGTACCAGGTGATAATGTTTGGGTCAATGTTGATGTTTTGATGACCCATGATGTTTGTGGACCTGGTTCCATAGGTATCTTCAAGAAGGAATTTGGAAAGAATGCCAAGGTATTTATGTCATATATAGTGAATGTGATTGAAAGTATTCATTTTCATGGTCGCATATTTGTTTTTTTTCTCTTGTTGAGATGAGAGTTCACTCATGACGGTTCCAAAGGATGATTCATGTCAGGCGACCCCAAAACTTTTTGGGACTAAGGCTCTGATGTTGTTGTTGTTGTTGAGTAATAAACCCTTTAGCTCAGGTTCAGTCATTTGATTTAGAGATGTACTTCCTCCGATTCATAATATTCTTTACGTTTAATCAGAAGACTCCTTACCAATAAAGAGTACGCTTACCCGAAGATGCTGTAAAACAACAAAAATGCTAAGTCAGTTGGACTCGTTGCATATGATACCTACAAATTTATGATTGCGTAGTTGTATGTTAATTGGAATCAACTTGACCACTCGTTCCAAATAGCATTCTGAGATTACATTCTCAAAACCAAAACATCCTTCAATTGTTGTGGCAATGCATATATGTTGCTGTGTTTGAGATAATTAATTCGAGATGCATTTGAAATGAGTCATAGTACTCGTAAATCCTATTGAACTGAGTTCATTATGAAATTAAGTTTACTTCTGTTTATGGTTCATCTCAAAATAAATGGTGAACTTAAATGTTCTGAAATTGCAGGTGTGGGACCGGGAAAAGGTTGTCATCATTCCTGATCATTATATTTTCACGAGTGATGAACGTGCAAACCGCAATGTTGACATCTTGAGAGACTTTGTGAAGGAGCAAAATATCAAATATTTTTATGATATAACAGATCGTTCAGATTTTAAGGTGCTGTCTTTGTGCTGTCAATTCTTGTATTCTTTGTTTAGGAATTACGCATCTATAAATTTTTGTTGTCTGCAGGTTAATCCTGAATATAAGGGAGTTTGTCATGTTGCTCTTGCACAAGAGGGGCACTGTAGGCCAGGAGAGGTGCATGTTCTCTATAACTTTAGAATTGGTTCAGTGTTATATAAGTTCTTTGGATGTTGTGAATCTCATTGTGTTACCGTTCCTGGCTTTTTAGGTCTTACTGGGGACTGACTCTCATACTTGTAATGCTGGAGCATTTGGGCAATTTGCTTCTGGAATAGGAAACACTGATGCTGGTTTTGTTCTGGGCACTGGTAAAATATTGCTGAAGGTTTGGAAGATACTTCCACTTAACTTTAGTTGTAAACATCAGAGTGGTTCTGTTTTTTTTTTTTTTTTGTGTGTGTGTCTGTGTGTTATGTGCCCTGTATTATGCTAACTCTCAATGAAAATTTCATTATGGGTCATCCTAAGGCGAGAATAGCCTCTACGTGTTTACAATAGAGGGTAAGGTTGCTTTGTTTGAACTGTCCAAGTGACGATGCTGTCATCAACTGCTGAAACAAGTAAACGATTGAAAATCGATACTCGATACTATGAAGCCTCTTGTACAAGTCCTCAATATTCCTAGATTTTTAATACAAATTAAGCAGTCAGTGACCTTTGCGGGCCTTATGTTTCTTATCTATGATCATATGCAAGGCCTTTCCGCTTATCTTAAAGGGCTTCATGATTGTTAGTTTTTCTTTTTGTTTTCATTCAGAGTTACCATTTGAATCTATAAGCTAACGATATTAATCACCACACAACCCTCCAGGTTCCACCGACTTTAAGATTCGTTTTGGACGGAGAAATGCCTGATTACTTGCTCTCAAAAGATTTGATTTTGCAAGTAAGTTTTTGCTTGTTTCCTTTGTATCTATCAATTAATTGTATACATAAGCCATGTATTAATGGTTTCCTCCTTGTCTGAAATGGCTTACAGATAATTGGTGAAATATCCGTGGCCGGTGCAACATACAAAGCAATGGAATTTGTCGGATCTACAATTGAAAGTTTGACAGTTGAGTATCCATTATCTGTTTTTATTTTACCATTTCCTTGGTTAAAAGTTCACACTTATTGTTTGTTGCTGAATTAATGGGAGTGCTAGCGTGTCCGTTTTGTAACTCCCCACTGTAAATGGCAATTAATCTATTGATTTGATTGGTTGACAATTACCGATAACACACCATTTCACTGTCACGCTTACCTCTGGCCTTCAGATGGAAGATAGAATGACCCTTTGCAATATGGTCGTGGAAGCCGGAGGAAAGAATGGTGTTGTCCCGGTCGATAGTACCACATACAAGTATCTTGAGGTTTGTACTCTTATATTTCCTTGTTTATTGGTATCCTCTGTATTATCCTTCTTGCCACGAAAAATGCGTGACATGATGATTGGCACCCATTCCCATCTCTTTGTTTTCTTGTTTGCCTATCAATCATCGTTTGATATTATTTTGATCGTGAATCGTTTAAGTATGTATTTAAAATGTGTTTTGGCTTCTTTGTGTATTCTTTATGCAGGACAAGACAACTCTTCCTTATGAACCTGTTTACAGTGATGGCCAAGCAAGGTATCTTCATAAATTTATTGATTTTTGCTTGGACTAGATGTGTGTGGGAGTTGTATTTTTGAACTCCATACCATTGAATGACTTTCACATGTGTCTTGGCTGTAACTGAAGCTTTGTAGCGCCAATATCGCACCTTTAATATAGATGAGACAGTAAGTTTTGTATGAGACGGTCTTACATGCACGACAATTGGTTGGTCTCACATGTAAGTCTGTTTCATATAATTTTTTGTGTGAGAAAATAGTGCCGGCTGATAGGTTATGCTTGACTGCTGATGATTAGATTTTTCTCCTTCAAAGTTATTTTCTCATTTCTTCTTGGATTTCAGATATCTGCAAGAGTATCGGTTTGATGTCTCAAAGCTGGAGCCTCTCGTTGCTAAGGTAAATAGCGTCATGAGAAACTAAACTCGAAACTAAACTCTTCATACCGGGTATTTACGTTCTATTAAAAGACATTAAATTTATATTTACTTTACTTTTTGCAGCCTCACTCTCCTGACAATCGTGCATTAGCCCGAGAATGCAAAGATGTCAAAATTGACCGGGTTTATATTGGCTCTTGTACTGGTGGAAAGACAGAAGATTTTCTCGCTGTAGCCAAACTATTCCTAGCTGCGGTAAGACGTTATCGCTTTTATACTTTATCATAATGTCATCCATATATATACTTGACGCTCCGTATATGTTTTCTTTCCCAACTGTAATCTTATTCTTGGATGTTACGGCACCTTCAAGTCTAGACTCATTTCAAAACTTGAGCTCGAATTCTTAAACCATCGAATTTTCTGCAGGGCCAAAAGGTCAAAGTCCCCACTTTCCTAGTGCCAGCCACCCAGAAGGTTTGTATATTCCTAAAGTCTAAATACACGGTGAATCCGGCACTTTTCTGCAAGTGCCAATTATGTTGACTATATCTATGTTGACAAATTGTGTAGGTGTGGATGGATGTATACACTCTGCCTGTGCCTGGTTCAGGCGGTAAGACATGCGCCCAGATATTTGAAGAAGCTGGGTGCGACACACCGGGAAGTCCTGGTTGTGGAGCCTGTCTTGGTGGCCCTAGAGACACTTATGCTCGTATGAATGAACCGATGGTAAGTTACAGAATCTTTTTTTTGTTTTTGGTGACGAGGGGTTTAATCGCCCGGGCCCATGTATTCCCGCACCACCACATGAACCATGTAAGCCACCCCTTCGGGAGCTGCAGTGGCCAAGTGGTCATCGCCCCAACTGGTAATCGAACCTGAGACCTCTCAACTCCTGCATTTCTGCAAGCTTTAAGGTTTACTCAGTTGTAGACTAACACCACTTGGTTAAGTTACAGAATCTTTGCTATTAACAACTCTCTAGTATTCACTGTGGTCTCGACTATTAGCCATAGTATCGTTCTTTTTACACGGCCGCAGCTTCATCCCGCAACAAAGTGGTCTCATCGTAACTTAATGATTGTTGCAGGTTTGTGTCTCGACAACAAATAGGAACTTCCCGGGTAGAATGGGGCACAGGGAAGGACAGATATACCTAGCATCTCCTTACACGGCCGCAGCTTCAGCCCTTACAGGATATGTTACTGATCCTCGAGAGTTCTTACAGTAAGCCTTCATTACTTCTGGATCGGTCATCCTAATTGTTCTATTCGGAATTATTTGTCTCCATCGAGTCTTGCTGAAAGAGCTTTATGTTGTTTGCTTGTCATTTACCTCTGCAAATTTGCTATGCTCTTGGACATTTGTAATCGCTTTACAAGTGCCGGAGACAACAAAAGAAATAACGAGTTTTTAGTTCGCTGTGTTCCGAATCATTGTATGAGGTTTAGCGGTTTTTCTATCAAGAGAGTTTTTTTTTTCTTTTACATATCCGATTCAAGTCTTGCTGAAAGTTTTTGTACTCCATTGTCGAAGACGGTTAACCTGCTAATCAGGTTCATAGAGTTGGCAAACGTGTCCAAGCTCGCGTCTAGAACAAGATAACCAAAAACCGTACAAAATCAAACTCGAACCAAATTGCATAAAAAAGCTCTGATATAGCCCGTGGAGATCGTCTAGTCTTTATCTTACGACACAACATCGAAACATTGGTCTGCTCGAACATAACATTTACTTATACATGTTATTAGTAGATTATGTTTCGGAATACACAAATGGTAAGCCGCTACTTCATGCACGTCTTACGTCTGTTGTCTGTCGTCTGTCATCTCCTTCAATTTCCGAAAGGCATCACAGAAAGTCCTTCAGCATAGCATTGCAACCTTCAATCTCTTCACCTTCTTGTATACTTCCATGGTAGTTCTCCATTAGTTGTCCGACCTAATATTTCAAATACTTATTAGAATTCGAGAAAAGACCTAATATTTCAAATACTTATTAGAATTCGAGAAAATTTAGTATAATACTACGTCGATGAAGATTCGATGAAGATTATTGGGTGTCCATTAATCCCGAACAAGTAGTTCTCGATATTATTTCATGAAATCGAACATTGATATTCGATTTTTGATGTTTGGATTAAAAAAAAAACAAATAAAATAAAGCAAAATGACTCACGTGATCAGGAAAACCAGCATTTTCAGAATCTTCATCTTGTCGAGGAAGAGGATGATGGTGAGGAAGAGGCCTACCCCTCTCATCATACAAAATAAGCCCACTAGTTTTCAAAAACTCGCATTTCCGGCCCATTAATATGGGCCGTTGCCAAACCGGTGGCAACTTCGACCCCAAACAACCCGAAAACCCGACACATTTGGCCATAAAATCGTCACTACTCCACTTATTAGCCATACTCCAACAAGCTGAACCAACAATCACATTCTTCACATAAAATGTGCATCTTCTACAACAATTTTGCTCCTCGTAAACTATCAACGACGACGATTCACTCTCGTTATCCGAATCAAGGTTCGCAATCCTATTCCTCTTACCCTTTTTCCTAAACATAATCAATATAACAGTCGCGCATGCTAGACTGACTAGTACCACGGTGCAAATAAGTAACACCACGGCTTTTCGAGTTGATATCTTCCATTTATCCTCTAAACTCCATAATGCATCCATGCATATGGAATTAAGGATATTACGTAAATCGGTTTTTATTTTTTTAGGGCGGAATAAATCGATAATTTTACGTAATGTGTTATTGTATGGAAATGGAAAGATTTAATATGTAAGTTTTTTGTTACGTTGGATGCTAAATAAATCGGTGATTTTTCACGTGAAATTGAATATTGGTATACTTAATTTATAGCCGTTGCAATGTAATTTCACAGGGAAATATACTTAGTAAATAAATTAAGAAAATGAAAAATCACGGGTATTCTATGAGGAACACATGAACGTGAGGAATTAATTGGGTGGTACGTAATTGATTGCAAAGTTCGGGTTTATTTTTGCTTGAAATAATAAGACGGAGTTTTTTTACTGCTTTATGATTAAGTATAAGCATAATAGTATAATAATAATAATAAGATGGAGTTTCTTTTGCTTGAGAGACCGTCTCTTAGTAAGCTTATTGAGAAAATATTGTATAAATTTAAGAAAAAGTGGTACTAAAAAGTAATATAATAGGTACAAATCATGATTAAACATAAAATGAATACATTTATTATGTAAATAAGTACGAAATTACTATGGTACGATCAATGCAAAAGGGTCACGAAATACAAATAAAAGAGTACAAAATAATGGTTTCTTAATAATTTATTAAAAGATCGTCTCTCTCAAGTTTTAGGCCTTATTTGGCGAACGACATAAGCAGATTCATAATAGCAGATAACGTTAGCATAATACGGTTAGTAGATTTTAGTAGCAGGTTTGACTATTAAATTAAATTAGGAGATTAAAAAATGGTGTTTGGTAAATAGCAGATTACATGATAATTAGAACAGTTTCATGTATAAATTGAATATGCTAATATAATATGTTGCTATTAGCAGCATATTCAAAAATAGTAGATTTCGACCAATATGCTATCAGAATATGCTGTTTACCAAACACGTGAAAATAGTAGATAGATTGGTCAACCTACTAATTATGCCGGAATCTACTAATTTCTTTCAATATGATGTTTACCAAACATCGACTTAGTGTAATCAATCGTATTCCCTTTTCCTTTTAAATTCCCATAATTTTTTACGGGATGTGTAATTGTTTTACATTTCTACTTAGGGGCGAGAAATAACACAGAAAATTAATTCTTTCCCTAAACAATATTTAGATTTGAGAAAGTACAAACCGATAATTATGTGACATTTACAAGTATTTAGTTGGTACACTTAATTTCGTATTTAAATAATGTAATAATAAAATATGACGTTGATAGACGGATTTGTATTGTGTAAGAAACAATTTTTTTTACAATTGCAAAAAAAAAAGTAATAAGTGTGACCCAATAATCTACGAATTATAATTGTATTCTAATAAGATATTACAATCATCTATTAATCGACAATTTATCAATTTTATTTAAGTATTAGGACATTTGCAAATGGGGGAAATGAATGTTGGAAGTGTTGCTTCAAAAGAAGCTCTTAGAGCAAGTGCAATGATGAGCTAATGTACTATTAGCTTGAGTTGCCACATCATATTTTTTAAGCTATATTATTTTGAGCTACAATTGCATGCAATGGTTTCAAGCTAATTTAAATGGACCCACATACAACAAAAATTCCAAGTTTTTTATTTAAATAATTAACTTTTATAAGAAACTTTAATTTGATAGGTTGAAATTTTGGGATGGGGCATTTGAGCTAGTAGCTTAATGGGGCTAGTAGCTTGATTTAAGCTAATACAAAAGTAGTGGTACAATGGTTTGGCTACTAGCTTACAACTTTTTATATTTACAAGCAAGTCCCTTAGCTAAACCATTGCACTTGCCCTTATTATCCCACATTGGTATAATTGGTAGGATGGTTGGAAGTGTTGGAATGCATGTTTAAACTCTGTGTTTGACTACTTTAATATTCGCTGCATAAAATCCTTATATAATTATGTTACTTTATTGCTTTTAAATTGCCGTAAAAATATAAACATGGTATTTGCGTTTGAAGTGTAGTTTTTTTTTGTATACGATAAAATCGAGATCGGTGTCGTATATATGTTATTGTTCATATGCATGTGTGAATGATCTTTTGATGATCTAGTTCTTATTCATTTGATATTTTGGCGGTAATTTTTCAAGTATGGGATTATACTCGTGTATATAAAATGATAGTCAGTCACTTATGTGTTGGTGTTCTTTGCAAGATCTTAAGTAGTACATTATCAGACAATTATTTTAACACGCAATGGATTACCGTTTTGGTTGACATTTTTGAGAGTATATTTTTAAGGCCTTATCTTTTTCTAGAATTGTGATACTTAATTTTGATATACATAATGGTAACTTGAATATGTGGTTCGTGTATTATATTCATTTTATTATTATCATTATGTTTGTTGTTTTATCAAAAGATAAAAGTGGAAATAAGTTGGGATATGAATATTTTGTATAAGGCGAGTCTTTTTCATATTTTTTCAGTATGAAATAAATTTGCTCCTTATTTGGTTGACCGAATAAAATGAGGATGTTACCTACCAAAATTTGTGATGTCAAATAAATAATGTGTGATGGTTTCATAAACATCATTATATTCTCTGACAATTGTGAATTTTTTTTTTTTTTCTACTACCTTATGTTGTCACTTATGTATGTCGACGACATGTGGGGGAAATAGGTTATTGTCAGACTTGTTTTTTTTAGTACACTTTGTAGATGGTTTGTCCATTTCTTTAAGTTGTCATGAGTGTATCTCTTTTGTGATATAATTTGTTATGTATAGTTGGTTATACAAAAGAATAAATCAACATTTTGGTTTATAATAATTTCCTACAAAAGAATAAATCAACATTTTGGTTTATAATAATTTCCTACATGATGATGTTGATCTTTGTTCACATGTTTCTGAAAAGGGTAATTTTTGTATGATATCCTTGAGCCTAAAATATTAAGCTTTGTCATTACTTTAAGTTTTGTAGTTGAGTTGGAAGTCTTAAACTTTATTTAAGATTGCTTTGGAATTTTTTTTGGAAAATTGTCATTTTTATGATTGTTATGAACGTTAACGTTTGGTTTAAAAGGTATCTGCTTATTTAAGACTTTGTGTAAGCCGTGGATTTGTGGGGGTCTAGTGAAGATTAGACTACTCTTAATTTATTTCATAAGACGACCGAGTTTCAGTTTCAGTATTGGAAATAGGTGTAATGACAATTACATTGAATAGATCGATAATATTCGTGAATACTTTGATATTGGAATTGTGTAAACGTGTTTCTTTGTTTATGAAATTTATAGATGGTTGTTTGGTAATACATGTTTTTGAGTAATTACTTTTATTTGGTTTAAATGCTTATATTGAACCAAGAATAAGTAAAAGTTATAAAAATGAACCACTTTGTCCTTGTTTTGTGACTTTTTTCTAAAGAAAGATGGTGATGTTGGACAAATATATGAGCATTTGAAAATGGTTATAAAAGTTAGCTTATTCATGACATGTGGATCGTATACTTGTAAGTATGTATATGATGAGGATTTATTGTGTTATACAAGACATGATATAACTTATGTTCTCGTGTTGGGAAGATATACGATATAAAGAGTTTTTGCTACTAGAAAGCATTCATGATTGTGAAAGTGTTTCATTATGACCCGATATAAATATTGAATTATCATGATATTTATTTGAATTTGGGAACGGTGTTTCTCATAATGCTATGTCATGTAAGTTACAAATACATAATTGCATTAGTGAATATGTAATGCAGTATAGATATATTGTGCGAGAATTTTGCAGGATAAGAAGCCGATGAATGGTAAATGGTTATATTTCCTTGTGGGAATATTATTCATACTCCATCAATTCTTGTTCATCTTAATCTGAAACATTATTTTGGCAAATTATCAAGAGTATGGTGGATAATCTGACTATATAATGTGTTCACAGAGGTTGTGAATTGTAAGTGGATATTGAGATCCCCTACACAATATGATATCATGATAGTACGTACGTAAATTGTGAAAAGGATATTGAGATCCTCCTACCAATGGCCATGGTAGCAGTTGGTGTTGGTGACACCACATGGAATGGTTATAAAGCCTATTGAGAGTGAATCGTGACGGGGCTCCCCCACTTGGTTTACCAAGTTCAATGGGTCAAACGAAGTCACGTGGATCTCACGTTGTAATACTACTACCATTCCTATTATAATAAAATGATGTAGTATTCTTTTATGCATTGTGTTGCATTGTGGTTTATCTGTCATGTGAGGAGGAAGGCTGAGCTAAGCTTTTAATAAGTCTATAGTCCTTATCTAAGGGTGGTTTGTGACAGTCAAACTTGATGGACTTGCCTATGTGAATGTGGGGGAAATGCCCTACCCCCTATGAGGTCTTTAGGCTTTAAGACCTCTAGAGTGTTCACGAGAACCCATGCACGTGAGGGGCACCATCTTATGACATTTCGCGAGAACGAACATAGATTCGAATGCAGGTTTGTGCGCAGCTATCTGTATACAACCCACCGTGGAGAGTCCAAAGCCTTTGTGCAACTCGACACGGCTGTAGCAGGTAATGTATGCACTGGGTGACAATTCAATTCCTCTGGAACATTGTCATCTTAAGACTTACGTTCCGTTGCCTTATATCAGCTATTTCTTTTTCTGTTCTTTTGAATCATGTGGGGGATTGTTGGAAGTGTTGCTTCAAAAGAAGCTCTTATTATCCCACATTGGTATAATTGGTAGGATGGTTGGAAGTGTTGGAATGCTATATGATTTTTGCACAAATTCCAAGTCTGATAGTTCAGCCTTCCACACTAATTGTCGCGGTTTTTCCATACGGATTTCTCAGTCTTCTAAACTGATTATTGGTTTTTCCATGCTAATTGTGTAATCTTCTAAAACCAATTTACAAGACGATATTTAATACGCCTCTAAAATTGTTCCTTACCTACCTATAAATACTACCTATTTTCATTCCAAAACACACAAAAAAAAACATTCTTTCTCTTTTCTTTCTCTCTAAATAATCATCCTCTTTCATAGCTGATATATGGCAACGTTCTGTTAGTAATTCTCAATCTGAGTCTTTGTCGTACACCTTTGACTCGTAAGTCGTGTTAACCCTGGGAAGTTGGTTGCTAAGAGGCCGTGTGTATCGAGCGGGGCAAATACAACTTTAGGGCAGTGATTATTTCACGCCACGACATCTTGTTCCTCAAAGTTCTATAAGTTTGTCCGTTCATTGTTCACTTAATAGTCATACCGCCTACAATGAAGAGTGTGGTTGGTGACGAAAAGAGAATCAGGCCTCGATGAAAGAGGTAGGGAATGCGAGAACGAGGGGCATAGGGACGGAGGTAGGGAATACGAGAACGAGGGATATAATAAGGACGAGTTGGTGCATGCCTCGAGTGAGTGCCTTGAAAATCTATCTCTTGGTCTTTAGTTCGGAGATATTGTAATCGGGTAGTACATGAGTTGGCACATCTATGCACGATTGGTGATAACATTTTTTTAAATAGTACGACATTTTTGTCGTATTGTTGATCTTGCCACGAACGATATGAATGGAAGGTTATAATCCCGCTTTGGGATTTAACAAATGGACAGATACCTACGAGTATAAATGAAAGCAACCAAAAATAGTATCACCCTACGAATTTGCTCAACATTAAATTGTTATTATTGTAAGTATCTACGTCTTTCATTCTTAATGAAAAACGTCCTAAAACAAAAAATCGCTACTTATTATGTTCGAAATTTAGAAACAAAACCGAGTCCGTATCCCCTTTCTATAAAGTAACAACATTTCAAGGCTTTCTATTGGCTATTGAAAATGAGAGAGGGACTCACATTTTACTCAAAATATTTAATTACTCTCTCTTAATTTCCCTCTCATTTATTTGATCGTATATTTCAAAATTTATTTTCGTATATTATATGTTTATATGATTATGTTATGCTTGTGCTTATATGTGATTATATTATAAGTTACAATGACGATATTTTAATAATGTAAAAGAAGCCCAAATATTCAAATTCAAAATTTTATCTGCACAAAAATTTAACAATAGTCATCAAAATAGAAACAGAAATTAAAAAAATCACGATTTCAATTATTTATCATAAACAGAATAAAAAGTTAACAACATAATAACACCAAATTCATGAAATTCAATACAAACCCATAAATTCAAATTAACAAAACTATTTACATTTTTAACAAACGGAAAGTTGAACACATTCTTTTGTAAAAATTAAAAGGAAGAATAATAATTAACTTTACATGAATTCGTATAGAAAATACTATTTTGAGGATTTTAAAAATTAATAATAAAAATAAAACAACAATTATCTAAGCGAATTATTAAAGAATTATAACGAATTGATACAAAAACGAATTGCAAATTTGTTCGCTTAAATCAATTCGGAATTCGGAAGGGTAAGTGAATTTAATAACTATATCATGTTATTTGCTTAGTTATTATCTCACATTTTTCGTCTTTTAAACATTTTTTTTATTAGGATCTGTTTTTTCTTTTTTGGTTCAATGAGCACTCTATATTGCGGGTGAGAATCGAAACCAAAACTTCAAAGTTGAGAGCAAACTCTTGTTCACATTTTCTGTGCAAAAATGCGGAGGAATAAAACTACTTCACAAAACCATGGATACAAACCAAAACCCTAAACACATTTCTCTTTGATTTCTTCCTGCACTTCATTCCACACCGCTACTTAGCTAAACGCATTTCCTCTTTCAAATTTAGTTTATTACTTTTAATTTTCATATTTTTGATTCATAAAATGTCTAATTATCCATTCAAATCACTCTTTTATTTCCTGCAATTTAGGTCAATCGCTACAAAAACTTTAAAACCAGTTGCAACAGCAACTGAACTATTATCAACATCGAAAACCCAGAAAAATAGAGCAGAAATTTTTTCCGAAAAAGAGCAATCTGTGATTACCCTTTTCAAAAAACATCATTTTACTGATACCCAGATTGCTATTATTCAAAAAAAGCTTCCTTCGATGTTTAGATGTAACGTAGAATCAATTCTTGTACCTAAATTGAAATTCCTTAATGAAATTGGGTTTGTGGGTAGTCTTTTACCTCATTTGATTGTTAGGAATCCGTCAATTTTAGGGAGTAGTTTGGTTAATCAGTTGATTCCGAATTATGAGTATTTGAGAGAGTCGATGAAAATTGATCAGGCCACGATTATGGTTGTTGTTAGGAAGGCTCCAAGGATATTGTGCTCTGATCTTAGGAAGATTTTACCGCCTAATGTAGAGTTTTTGTTAGGGGAAGGAATGCCAATGAGTAGTATTCTGAAACTGTTAAAGTTTCATCCTAGACGTTTGCTTATTCCTGCTGGTAGGATTCGGTATGGGGTTGCGACTGTTAGAGAGTATGGGGTTGAGCCGAGTGAGAATATGTTTATTTATGCTTTTTGGGTGGTTTTGTCAATGACTGAGTCTAATTGGAAGAAGAAAGTCGGAATTTGTAAGAGTTTAGGGTGGTCTGATAAAGATATTGTGTCTACCATGGCACGTAATCCCAATTGTTTGGCGTATTCAGAGGAGAAACTTAGGCGCACCTTTGAGTTTTTTGTTAAAACTATGGACCTTAAACCGGAGGACGTGATTAATAATCCCATCCTATTTACGCTTTCGTTGGATAAAAGGGTTATTCCGAGGTGTAAAGTCGTTATGGCATTGAAAGAGATAAATTTGCTCGAAGGCTTCCATATGACTACATTACTCCGTATGAATGAAGACAAATTCGCTCAAAGGTTCATACTGAAACATCCAACCCATTCTTCGAGTCTATGGAATCTCTACCGGGGTGCTATTCCTGTCTGATTATGATGTAAGTCCATCTAATGTTCAGAGTTATTTCAGTTCTGAATAATGTTGGTGGTTCCTGTCTGATTATGCTATTCTTGTCTGACTTGTCTGATAGTTTCTTAACCATTGGCTGGTAATTGATTGTGCTGTATCAATCATACCGCTTTACGTGAATCATAATATTCTCAAATACTTAAACGAGAGTCTCTCGTAGTTCTTTTGGTGTATGAGTTTAATTCGTGGGTAAATGACTGAGATGATCTCCTAAGAGACTAACTTCTCAGTTTTTAGGCGATTGATATTGTTGATTGGAGTGTGTCTATGATGTGTTCCCTTAGGGCAACAACATCCCCATCACCACCGTCGGAGCCTTAATTTAAAAATGATTTAGGCTAGCAGACATGCAACGTCCTTTAAAATTGTCACACACCAGCTACACCACCTAAAACGTAAATGAGAAAAGAGGTTAAAGAAGAGAAGGGAGTGAATACCTGAAATAGGGCACACGGACACCACACCAGCACATGTAAAAAAAATAGTTTTACTATTTGGTACTCTCTGCTTGCTAAATACTCGAGGTTCAGGGAGCACATAATGCTCTTCTAATGGTTCTCTGACCGAACTACTTAGACGATAATAGCTTTTAAAGAATTTTAATTGAGCGAGGTTGTAGGTGGTCACGTTTCGAGACTGACTTCCTTCTTTATCAATTCCTTATTAGAATTAACAATATTACTTGCATTAAGTGCTTGGATTTACGATTTACGTCTGATGTTCGAGATTGTTTGTGGTTTGTTATTTGGTGTGATTTGCCTTTCTTCCTAATTCTTTATGTATCATCACTAACATTTTCAGCTTTGAATAATGTTGTTGGTTCGAACTCATCTGAATAGACCTGACAATTGATTGTGTGTACTAATTTTAATATTCTCGAAATACTCTCCGAAAAGGCTAATTTCTCAATTTTAGGGACGGATATTGTTGGGCTGGAGTGTTCTTTTGCTATTTGGTAATCTGTACTTGCTGAACACTCGAGGTTTGAGGCTGAAGCCTTGAAGTAGCTGAGATTTCCGAGAAGACTTTTATAATACCATCACTTATCTAATGGAACATTCACTTATAATAGTCCCGGAAGTCCGGAACAGTAGCATGAAAAGGTTCTCTGATCTGCGTAGATGATAATAGTAGCTTTTAAGGATTTCAGATCAGCATTGTTATATATAGGTGGTCATGGTTTGATGCTTAAATGCTTTCGTCTGTTATCATCTTCTTTTACTTTCCTTTGAATGTAATGAATAGTTTTTCGTTTTTAACGGAGGAAAAAGATGCGTTTTATGCAACCCCCTCCCCCCGAGAGTATTGATCTTTGCTTAATCCTAGTTGTATGACCAAGCCACAACAAATTTACCGCATTAAAATAGCAGCAGAACCGTCTATGGCTCTATGCATTCCTGCACCTAACTACCATTTTTCTGTTACAGATCGATGAACCATTAAATGGGGTCGCTTAATGAAGATTGGAATTTTGGTTGGGCGATGTAGCTGCAATGCAGAGAGAGGATGTAAGATAGAACGTGGGATAGATAGATAGATAAACGGAGCATGTTGGAATAACTGTTTTTTGTCGATACTTCATGTCTTGTGAGTCCGAATACGTCTTTTAGTTTGGCAAAACATTCTTGATGCTGTAATTTTCTCGGAGCTTAGTGTGGCTTCGGCTTCCGATTTGGGCATTTATCCTTTGTCGACTCCGTTCAAATGTTCAATGGTTGTGTAACAGTGTTGTGAAACCATGTCTATTGGTGAACTAGTTAGACTTTAATGTTTTCGTCATCCAATTATTCTTTTACTTCCATCCTTGTGATGTAAAAAACGATTTAATTTTGCGTTTTTTTTTATAGTTTGTAACTCCTTGCTAATCTAGACCATCTAGTCTCAGATTTTAAATTTGCACAATTTTCCGTTTTGAGAAATAATTCGTGAAATTTATTACTCATCACCCTTTTTTTTAATGACAGTTCAAAAGATTCAGCTCCGTTCTTTTGAAATTTGAAGTGAAATTTTTTCCTCTGAAGTAAAAGTAATACTTAAATGAACTCAAATGAAATAAATAAAAAAGTAATTATAATTGTATTCTAACAAGACAATACAATTATCTAAATTTGACCGACAATTCCTCATTTTAGTTTAATTATTAGGACATTTGCAAATGTGAAAATGAAGAGTGTGGTTGATGATGGGAGGAGAATCAAGCCTCAATGAATTGAGAGAGGTATGGAATGCGAGAAGGAGGGACATAGGGAAGAGTTGGTGCATGTTTCGAGTGGGTGCCTTGAAAATCAATGTTGATGCCGAAGTGAAGGAAGGTGCCGCCTATGGGGACGGGGATAATGAAATCTCCTTATTTTAATTTTCTCACATGAACATATCTACATTTTCTATACATAAAATAAAAATAAAAGTTGTTTCATCACAGTTGTCGAGATACGACAGCGTGAATATCTTTAATTACACATTATTAAAATTATAAATATATTCTTATAGCATTAATGACGATAAATCAAACAAGATCTCACCTGACTATATTTTATCTTATAGATTAATGGTAATATCAAAGATTTCCTACGATTATGAATAGTGCCAAAAAGTAAGCAACCGTTAACTTTTGTCTGGATCGGGGCAGTATCTATATTCTATATATATAAGTATAAAAGAAGAACCACTTATGCATTAGGTTGGACACGTGTCGCTCCCACGTTAAAAATTTTCCCGCTCAAAGCTTAAAATCCTAAAATTATACTGCGTATCTTTTACTTGAGCAATATGTATATGAACAATATCTTCTTAAAGGATTTCTCTGCCATGTTTATATTACATTAAAAAATTACCCAAGTTACCTTCTTATTGTATCTTTTATTTGGTAATAACTTTCCGTATAAAAATATATTGCTCATCCCTACTCACATGAAGATTTATATTTAAAATTTTATATACTCATAAAATTAACAATCAACCTTATTAGTTTGCAAAGTTGCACAGGAATGTATTTTGTTAACATTTCATCTATAAATTTTTCTCACATAAGTATTACATAATAGCATTTACATAATATATTTTATAAAATAAACACCAAAAAGAAATTTTGTTTAGTAAAATTAAGAATGTGCGATGTTAAATTACATCTTATTTATATATTTTAAATTATGTTGTCTGACTGATAAAATATATTTAACATTATATTAAGAGTCCATATATTTAACATTATATTAAGAGTATTTGTTTATGTGAATGTATATAGACTCTTAATATAATTATTAAGAAATGTTACATAGTAAAGTTAAATAGTTATATCCCACATTTAAGATATTGTCTGACTGTTCAATATATGGACTCTTAATATAACTATTTATATATTTTATAAGAAACATTATAGAGCAAAGTTAAATATTTATATCCCACATTTAAGATATAACAACCCAATTCTATCACACACTCATGTTAATGTATTACTAAATAAGTATATCTTTGTAAAGACCAAATGATGTCTGCATATATAAATTAATTTGTAAAATATATTATATCTCTACTCAAATTAGATTTATATTTAAATTTTTGTTTCACATAAAAAGTATAGACTATTACACAATATATATCGAATGTTAATTCAGCTTTTCGTACTTTATGATATATTACGGGTTGTTAAAATATAATAGTTTTGCGTAAAGAGTATCGCATGTTACATAAAATATCAGATGTGTAAAACCTAATTTATATTTGACTAATACTTGACAATACATGGCAAACACCATGTTTATTTACAAAATAAAAATAAGTTTGAAAGATGTCAAAAATAAAAGTAGTGAGAAGATGACCTACAATAGCTATGAATATACAAAAGGCTAATCTGTCCTCTACGCGGCTACGATTATCTGCCCGTTTGGCCAGGGTTTTGTTTTGGACCCAGAATTAGGAATAAGTTTACAAGTAAGAAAATGAATGTATGACGTACCATACTCATCATGGCTATATAATACTACATCGTATTGATAATAACATAATGAGGCCTCAAAATCAATTGATTTACGAGAACGGACATGCATGTTTTATACTTTTGTACTCCACAATTTATGTGTTCTATCTTGAGACGAAAGTTTAGGGACTGAAAGTAGTTATTTGTTGGTGGATCTATTACACATAGACCTATCAAATGGGTCGGTTCATACGAGTTATGGGTCGGTTTAGGTTTAAAATACGGGTCAAGAAAATTTTCTAACGCTTTTTTAATTAATTTTTTTTAAAAAAATTAAAAATATTTTTAAAATAGTATTTTAATCATATTCAATTTACATTAGTATTTTTGTGAAAACTAATCATAAATTTTTTCCCAACTTTTTAGCTTTGGTGTAGTGTAGCTAATACATACTACCCAACTAATAGAGTTCGTTCATGATCCATACGCGATAAGGGAGCATCTTTTAATGACGATATTATTGTATTAAAAAAACCAAAAAAAAAGAAATAGAGTATTTAAATATTGTGATATTATAATGATTAGAAATAATCATTTGCTCTAAATTACGAAGATTAGCTAATTAGAAATGGAGTAAGTAATAATTCATTTCTATTTGTTTATTACATCATGCCATTCATTAAGGTTGATTTCAGGATACATATTTCTATGCAATATCGTTTATAGAAAAAGTTTTTACATTTCGACTAATATCATCTTACAGTATATAGGTTTAAAACTTAATTACGAATATTATCTACATATGTCCGTGCATTTTTGCACGGGTGCTAAACTAGTCATTTAATAAAAAAAGGTCTTAAAACAACAATGACTACTTTAAATATTCACAATTTAACAAGGGCTATTTCATAGGAATAATTCAACCTATACCTCATATTCTCATATTAATCTCGACAATACATGCATTTTAACGTTATCAATATAATAGAAATTGAGTGTAAAATATTCACGTATTATTATCACAATTTGGTAAATGTTAATTATCCACGACATTTTTTTAAAAAATATACCCGTGCAATTTTGTACGGGTTGAAAACTAGTTTGGTTTAAAAATCTCATTTAATATTTTTTCCAAGAAATGTCTAAATTTAAAAGATATTTTTTATAGAATATTTTTGCACGAATTTATATAGAATATTTTTATAGTCTAAAAACTTCTAAATTTATATAGAATATATTTTTGCACGGATATGCAGAAATTTAAAAAAGTGTAAATTTATTAAATATTGCATGGACAGGTTAAATATTCCCTATTTTGTATACATTAATCAGCAAGAATATTTTTTCCAAGATTTTCCAAAATTTATTTTACATCCTGGGAACTTGGCGGGAAATTTTTTAATGTGAGAGCGACGCGTGTTCAATTTATGTGTAGTGGTTTATATAGATTTAACCCGTCACAAGTTTATTACGGATATCGGCCGTTAAAAATGAGAATTTGTGAAATTTAAAAAGCAAAAAGACCCATTACTCCACGAAACCTTGGCTGCTCGAAATTTAGCCTAAAACCATCGACACCACCCAAACGCCAAAACCCTAAACACATCTTTCTTTCATTTCTTCCTGTACTTCATTACACACGGCTACTTAGGTAAACACATTTCCTCTTTCAATTTTAATTTATTACTTTTAATTTTCATATTTTTGATTCTTAAAATGTCTAATTATCCATTCAAATCACTCTTTTATTTCCTGCAATTTAGGTCAATCGCAACAAAAACTTTAAAACCAGTTGCAACAGCAACTGAACTCGTATCAAAATCGAAAACCCAGAAAAATAGAGCTGAAATTTCTTCAGAAAATGAGCAATCTGTGATTACCCTTTTCAAAAAACACAATTTTACTGATACCCAGATTGCTAGTATTGAAAAAAAGAGACCCCAGATTCTTAGATTCAATGTAGAATCAATTATTGAACCTAAATTGAAATTCTTTAATGAAATTGGGTTTGTGGGTAGTTTCTTACCTCATTTGATTGTTAAGAATCCGTCAATTTTAGGGAGTAGTTTGGTTACTCAGTTGATTCCGAATTATGAGTATTTGAGAGAGTCGCTGAAAATTGATCAGGCCACGATTATGGTTGTTGTTAGGAGGGCTCCAAGGATATTGAATTCTGATCTTAGGAAGATTTTACCGCCTAATATAGAGTTTTTGTTAGGGGAAGGAATGCCAATGAGTAGAATTTTGAAACTGTTAACGTATCAGCCTAACTGTTTGCTTATTCCTATTGGTAGGATCCGGTATGGGGTTGCGACTGTTAGAGAGTATGGGGTTGAGCCGAGTGAGAATATGTTTATTTATGCTCTTTCCGCGGTTTTATCAATGACTGAGTCGAATTGGAAGAAGAAAGTGGGAATCTTTAAGTGTTTAGGGTGGTCTGATAAAGATATTGCGTCTACCGTGGCACGTAATCCCGCTTGTTTGGTGTATTCAGAGGAGAAAATTAGGCGCACCTTTGAGTTTTTTGTTAAAACTATGGACCTTAAACCGGAGGACGTGATTAATATTCCCATCCTATTTACGTTTTCGTTGGATAAAAGGGTTATTCCGAGGTGTAAAGTCGTTATGGCATTGAAAGAGAGGAATTTGCTGGAAGACTTCAATATGCGTGTATTACTCTCTATGAATGAAGACAAATTCGCTCAAAACTTCATATTGAACCATCCAGCCCATTCTTCGAGTCTATGGAATCTCTACCGGGGTGCTGTTCCTGTCTAATTATAAGGTAAGTCCATCTAAAGTTGATTTTTATTAAAGTTTTAACTTGTAAGTACGTGTGTTCAAAGCATTAATAGTGCATTATTGTTGTTGAATCTTTTTGAACTTACATTCTTGCCTTTAACCAAATTGCCTTAATTAGCGTGTAGATTGCATTAATTTTTGTCCGCAGTCACTATGCTTATAATATTTACTAGAAGGAAATCTGTAAGCTATGTGCCAGGGCTACCACAAGGAAATCAAGTTACCCATGTTTTGAATTTGCGCTATCGACATGTTACATCAAACGAGACGTTGCGCATAGTATAGAGTTTTCATCTTTTAGTTTTGTTACCGAAGAGAACTCTAAACTCAACATTTTGGAATGGCTAATCTGCCTTTGATCGACTTGTTCTTGGGTCTCTTTACTGCAGATGTTTGTTAACGTTAGACAAACAAGACTAGCATATCATTCTCAAATTAGTTGTTTATGGAGTTATAGACCATAATTTAGATCTTGAACCATGCGGAAAGTATACTTGTCAAAAGAAAAAACTATGGTAGTGGATGTGGAATAGTTTCTTGGGCTACTACCCGCTGTCAAGATGTCGTTTAACTGTACAAATATATTTTGTTTTGTGAATCTTTCTGTAGTGCTAGGGGCTCGATAAGTTGCGTATTTGTTTTATTAAATTGGGTTGCTATAGAGGCTTAGCTATGGGAGGATTTTGGAGTTGTTGAGGATTGAACATTGTATCTCGGGGGGTCTTTAGTCAGGCGTTGAAGAATGAAGAGTTTGGTTGCAGAGAATATGGTGGAAGTAGGCATTCGCCCAAGAGCAAGGCCCTTAAGTGCTTGGATTTACGATCTACGTCTGATGTCCGAGATTGTTTGTGGTTTGTTATTTGGTGTGATTTGCATTTCTTCCTAATTCTTTATGCATCATCACTAACATTTTCAGCTTGAATAATGTTGTTGGTTCTAACTCATCTGACTAGACCCGACAATTGATTGTGTGGACTAATTTTAATATTCTCGAAATACTCTCCGAAGAGGATAACTTCTCAGTTTTAGGGACGGATATTGTTGGGCTGGAGTGTTCTTTTGCTATTTGGTAATCTGTACTTGCTGAACACTCGAGGTTTGAGGCTGAAGCTTTGAAGTAGCTGAGATTTCCGAGAAGACTTTTATCTAATGGAAAATTCATTTATAATAGTCCCAGAACAGTAACATGAAAAGGTTCTTTTACTTTCCTTCGAATGTAATGAATAGTTTTTCGTTTTAACGGAGGAAAAAGATGCGTTTTACCCCCCCCCCCCCCCCCCCGAGTATTGATCTTTGCTTAATCCTGGTTGTATGACTAAGCCACAACATATTTACCGTAGTAAAATAGAAGCAGAACCGTCTATGGCTCTATGCATTCCTGCACCTAACTACCATTTTTCTGTTACAGATCGACGAACCATTAAATGGGGTCGCTTAATGAAGCTTGGAATTTTGGTTGGGCGATGTAGCTGCAATGCAGAGAGGATGACAGATAGAACGCGGGATAGATAAACGGAGCATGTTTCATTCATATCCTCAAAACTCGAGTTAGTTAGTTGATTTATTTTGTAGGAATAACTTTTTTGTCGTTGCTTCATGTCTTGGGACTTTGGGAGTCCTGAATACTTCTTTCAGTTTGGCAAAACATTCTCGATGCTGTAATTTTCTCGGAGCTTAGTGTGGCTTCGGTTTGGGCATTTACCCTTTGTGGACTAGCTTCAATGGTAGTGCTGTGAAACCATGTCTGTTGGTGAATTATTTAGACTTTTTTGTGGTTCCTACAATTTTCCGTTCTGGGTTGTCCAATGACTTCGATCATTACACATTTTACTTTGGGCGAGAAATGACTTGTGAAATTCATTACTCATCACACCCTTTTTTTTTTACGATAGTCCAAAAGATTCAGCTCTGTTCTTTTGAATTGAAAATCACACCCCCCCCCCCCAACCCAAGTAAAAGTAAAACTTGTGGTTCCTACAATTTTCCGTTCTCGGTTGTTCAATGACTTCGATCATTACACATTTTTACTGTGGGCGAAAAATGACCTGTGAAATTCATTACTCATCACCCTTTTTTTTACGACAGTCCAAAAGATTAAGCTATGTTCTTTTGAATTGAAAATCCCCCCAAGTAAAAGTAAAACTAAAATGAACTCAAGTGAAATAAAATCAAAGTACAAAATGGAGTACAAGTCAATTTTCTTCTAACCCCATTTTTATTACAAAAATTTCTTCGGTTTAAAAATTATAATCAGCTCAACTAAACAATATCCCATCTTCAATGAGAATTTGTGAAACAATATTGTACCCCGTAGTTTGATGTTTACTGAAATTAGCATTTTTTGTTTATCTTTTGTATTAATTGTGACAATTTAAAAAGATGATTTGAACAAAATAAAATACTCTTTATCAATTTGCTAAGGAGTGATGGCTTCTGTTGAATCACAAATTCTCATCTAATATGAACATTATTCAATAAACTTAAAACGGTCAATATCCAGAGTTAAGCAAATTATGTCCCTGAAAGAGCGTTGACATTTGTTTTTCCTAATGAAATTTCCTCCTTATTTTACTTCTCCCATATGAGCATATGTGATTGTACTTTAAATAAAAATATTCGACCAATCTTATCATTAGGAAAGAAATATTGTTTAATTTAAAACATCGCCAAAAAATAGAACATGCTGCATATTATTTTAACAAATGGACAAATAACTACGGTATAAATCAAAGCAACAAACAATGATACTCCGTATTACCCTACGAATTTGCTTAAGATTAAATTATTTAAGAACATGGTACATAATCCTACATATTATTACTTACTCGTATAAGATAGTCAATGTAAATTAAATATCTACGTCTTTCTTTCTCAATAAAAAACATCCTAAAACATTAAATCGTTACTTTAAATCTTCGAAATCTATATAATAACGTAAAAAGGCTTCTTGAGCCTATATTGAAGTGACGCATAAGCTCGTGCAAGACTTGCCACGTGTCACTAGCCATCTTACCTAACATTTTATCTATATACTAGAACAACAAGAAAATGGTGCTAATAAACAAAAGAAAAATTTACGTTGAATTACAGTTTTCTGTATGAGGAGAAGAGGTGGAGAGGCAAAACCGTTCACCTCCTTATCTTTCGTCCACCCTTCATTGCCCCATTTTATTACTCCTGATTTTATCGTTAACACTAATTTATTTAACGGTTCCAGACTCAAATTCAAGTTTTATTAAGTGCAGGCGATTAAAAAGGAGTAGACAAATACTATACAAGAATAGTAGTTATTTTGTGTGACGGTCTCATGCCGTGTTTTTTTTTTTTTGCAAAATATGATAATTTTTTAATCAAACAAAGGCTAGATTGAGCATAACATTGTGACACGTGGCAGCGCGAAATCAAGGCAAATGTAATATGAATTAATTAAGAGAGAAATATTATAACAAAGTTTATTTGCTAACTTAAATCAAAGACAACCAAGAGTCCGAAATTTAAAACATCGACCATTTTTCTTATATTACTCATACCATTCTCCATTAAATGTCCAATTAATCCCATTATATTTACATTGTTAATAGAGGAGATGCATAAAAAGGCTTCTTGAGCCTCTATTGACATGACACATAAGCTCGTGCAAGACTTGCCACGTGTCACTAGCCATCCTACCTAACATTTTATCTATATACTAGAACAAAAGGAAAATGGTGCTAATAAACAAAAGAAAAATTGACGTTGAATTACAGTTTTCTGTATGAGGAGAAGAGGTGGAGAGGCAAAATTGTTCACTTCCTTATCTTTCGTCCACCCTTCATTGCCCCATTTCATTACTCCTGATTTTACCGTTAACACTAATTTATTTAACGGTTTCAGACTCAAATTCAAGTTTTATTAAGTGCAGGCGATTAAAAAGGAGTAGACAAATACTATACAAGAATAGTAGTTATTTTGTGTGACGGTCTCATACCGTGCTTTTTTTTGCAAAATATGATAATTTTTTTAATCAAACAAAGTGGTCACGATTTGATTAAAAGTGATAACTATTTATAGAAAAGTTGTCACTTTTTTGTTGGTTGCACATGAGACCGTCGTAAGGTAGAATTTGTGCATAAAAAATTATTAAATTGCAAATGATACTTGGCTGACCGAAAACATTGTACAAAATGTGTCAAAAAAAATTGTACCGAATGTGTCTTTTTTTTTCTTCCCTATCACTAAATTTAGGTAAAACATATAATAAGGGCTTGATTGAACAATTTTATTTAAATACGTATTTTGTTAAACCGATCATAGTTTAAAATGTAGAGTATATTTCAACCGTTAAACTAACTAATAGGTTAAAATATATAATAGCTTAATTTAACAATATTATTTTAATACGTATTATGTTAAAACCGATCATAATTTAAAATATATATATCTCATGCGTAAAACTAACTATTAGGTTAAAACATATAATAACATAGCTGAACAATTTCGTTTAAATACGTATTCTGTTAAAACCGATCAAAGTTTAAGAACGTATATTTCATGCATTAAAGTAACTATTAAGTTAAAACATATAATAGCCTAACTGAACAATTTCATTTAAATACGTATTATATTAAATCGATCATAATTTAAAATGTATATTTCATGCGTTAAACTAACTATTAGGTACAAAAAAAAACTAAACATGCTACGAGGAATATTTTAAATGTATTTTTGAAAGAATCGCCATAAACGTGCCGTGATTTTCACGAGCAACTAAACTAGTTTAGAATTCAAAACCTAAAGCCGTATTACCCCACAAAACCTCAGGTCATCGAAATTTACCCCCAAAAACATCGACACAAACCAAAACCCTAAACACATCTCTCTTTCATTTCTTCCTGCACTTCATTGCACACTGCTACTTAGGTAAACCCATTTCCTTCTTTTCAAATTTTGTTTATTACTTTTAATTTTCATATTTTTGATTCTTAAAATGTCTAAATATCCATTCAAATCACTCTTTTATTTCCTGCAATTTAGGTCAATCGCTACAAAAACTTTAAAACCAGTTGCAACAGCAACTGAACTAGTACCAAAATCGAAAACCCAGAAAAATAGAGCAGAAATTTCTTCAGAAAAAGAGCAATCTGTGATTACCCTTTTCAAAAAACATGATTTTACTGATACCCAGATTGCTATTATTCAAAAAAAGCTTCCTTCGATCTTTAGATGTAACGTAGAATCAATTCTTGTACCTAAATTGAAATTCTTTAATGAAATTGGGTTTGTGGGTAGTCTTTTACCTCATTTGATTGTTAAGAATCCGTCAATTTTAGGGAGTAGTTTGGTTAATCAGTTGATTCCGAATTATGAGTATTTGAGAGAGTCGATGAAAATTGATCAGGCCACGAGTGTGGTTGTTGTTAGGAAGGTTCCAAGGATATTGACATTTGATCTTAGGAAGATTTTACCGCCTAATATAGAGTTTTTGTTAGGGGAAGGAATGCCAATGAGTAGTATTTTGAAACTCTTAAAGTCTCACCCTAGCCGTTTGGTTATTCCTATTGGTAGGGTTCGGTATGGGGTTGCGACTGTTAGAGAGTATGGGGTTGAGCCGAGTGAGAATATGTTTATTTATGCTTTTTGGGTGGTTTTGTCAATGACTGAGTCTAATTGGAAGAAGAAAGTGGGAATTTTTAAGAGTTTAGGGTGGTCTGATAAAGATATTGTGTCTACCATGGCACGTTTTCCCGTTTGTTTGGCGTATTCAGAGGAGAAACTTAGGCGCACCTTTGAGTTTTTTGTTAAAACTATGAATCTTAAACCGGAGGATGTGATTAATACTCCCGTCCTATTTACGTTTTCCTTGAATAAAAGGACTATTCCGAGGTGTAAAGTCGTTCTGGCATTGAAAGAGATGAATTTGCTGGAAGGCTTTGATATGCGTACATTACTCCGTATGAATGAAGACAAATTCACTCAAAAGTTCATACTGAACCATCCAGCCCATTCTTCGAGTCTCTGGAATCTATACCGAGGTGCTGTTCCTGTCTGATTATGATGTAAGTCCATCTAAACTTGAATTCTCTTCAAGTTTTAGTAGTATATATGCTCAAAACATTAGTGTCCTAATGATTAAATATAAAGATACTTGCTTATTTCTTATGGGACATCTTAAGTTTCCTTTGGTTAGTTAGATGAATTCGTTGTCATCTTTTAATGTTATTCCTTTGATCCCAATAAACATTTGGAACTAGCCTTTTGGCTTATATATAAAACATATATATGTTTTATTGAATTGGGTTCCTCTTGGAGACTTAGCTATGGGAGGGTTGAACCAGGAGTGAACCCAGGATTTAATAGTAGTATTTTTAGACCTTTATCATTGAGTCTGATGAGGTTTACTGATCATCTAAATGAGATTACCTTTACTTATTGATTATTCAGCAATATTTGGGGTAGCAAAAATCCGTCTTCTTAGCCAATGTTTTTAAGTTTGGGTAGCGGCCGCCACCCCTTGCTACTAGGTGGGTTCGCCCATGGGTTGAACAATGTATCTCGGGTGGTCGTTAATATGGCGTTGAAGTGTTGAAGAGTGGTTGTAGAGATCAGGGTGGAAGGAGGCATTCACCCAAGAGCTAGGCCCAAGCTTTTGGTTCGACCTCTAACCTCCGAGTTTGTTTGTGGTTTGTTATTTGTTTATGGAAAGCCGAACAAGGTCCTTCAACAGAACAAGGACCTTCGCTTGTAGTGTTGGTGTAAATAGCATTTTACCCTAATTCTTTGTATATATCATCAGTAACATTTTCAGCTTTCAATAATGTTGGTGGTTCGAACTCATTTGAATAACTCGGCAATTGACTGTGTTCCGTCAATCATGCAGCTTTCAAACAATACTTAAAAGAGAGTCGCACTTAGTTTTTCCGGTGTTCTTCACCAACTAATTTGTCTGACTTTAATTAATGGGTAAATGAGTCCGCCTCACACTTGTATAGTTATAACTTGTGAGACAATCTCCGAGGAGACTATAACTTCTCAGTTTTTAGTATCTGATATTGTTGACTCGAGTGTTCCGTACGCTATTTGGTAATCTGTACCTGCTAATTAGCTAATTGCTCGAGTTTTGAGGTGGAATTTTAGGTCGCCATGGTTTTGAGGCTTCTTTCGGTTGTCATTTCCTCCTTTTACTTTACATTGTTAGTTACTCCTTAGTACAAAGTATATTGCTTCTTCGAAAGTAATGAACCATTTTTGTTTTGACAAAAAAATTAGATGCACGTTTTTTTTTACCCCCTTCTCGAAATTGTTCTTGTTTCAATCCTGGTTGTATGAGTGTATGACCAAGCCACAAATAAATTTACCGCGTTTAAATATAAGAACCATCTAAGGTCTTGTTCTTTTCGGCTGAAATGAGCTGAATTGAATTAATTGGAGTAGAGCTTAATTGAACTAAATTGAGTGGAAGCGAGGTGAAGTGAATTTAGTTGAATTAAAAGCTAATTTTGTAAAGGGATTAATTGAACATAATTGATTGAACGTAAATAAAACTTAACGTAATACAACTAAGAAAAACTGAAAGGAGCTGAAATTAAGCCAGAAAGAACAGGGCCTAAGTGTTCTTACAATCCTACACGGCTACACCTAACTACCCATTTTTCTGTTACAGATCGTTGAACCATTAAAGAGGTCGCTTACTGAAGCTTATAGTTGCAAATTTCCAATGCACGGAGGATTGTAGAGAGAACGAAGGATACATATACGGAGCTTATTTCGTTCATATCCTCAAATTTGAGTTCTTTTATTGATATATTCGTGTGAGTTGTAGCCTCTAGGTCCTGAATACATCTCAGTTTGGTGCAACATTCTTGATCCTGCAATTTTCCCATCTCAGTTAGTGTGGCTTATGACTCCGTCATTTTCTCGTTTTGAACGTGGTTCCGGCATTTGCTCGTTTTCAACGTATTTCCGGCATTTGCTCGTTTTGAACGTGGTTCAATGGTAGTGCTGTGTAAGAGACCATGTCTATTGATGATTAATAGAAGACATATTTTGTGTTTTTGGTAATTTATAATCTCGACCTCTCTGTCTCTCGTCTCTCGTCTCTCGTCTCCCGCTCGTATAATATACGAGAGACTAGGGATGTCAATGGGGCGGGGCGGGGCGGGTGCGGAGGGGATTAATCTGCGCCCGCCCCGCGAACTATAAATGCGCACTCGCGCCCGACCCGCGGAGTCCCGTTGACCCGCCTAGCTTCTCAAGAAATGTAAATCGTGAATCTAAAATATACTAGTCGTACTACTTATACAAATAAGTTTTCGCAAAATGCCTTAACATTCAATTAACTAGAGTCCGTTGAGCCATGAAACGGTTTTAGCACGAAACACATGCACAAACAGCATCCCAAATACGGAATACTGAGTAGTGAACTAGTGAACTAGTGAGTAGTGATTATTGCCTTATTGAACTACTGTGTAGGGGGTTACTTATTTATTTGGCCCTTATTAGACTACTAGGTAGGGGTTACTTTACTAATCATAATGGTTCAAATAGGCAGATTGTTATACTTTTTTTTTCCAAACGTGATGATAAGATGATCTCAAAATCGCGTCATATTATTAAGACGAAAATGAACATTATCAACTCTTAATTGGTTGATATGTTTGAGCATATTAATGAGAGATCATATGATTATATGGATGTTTTGAGGATGTGCAAGTCGATGGAGCGATAAGCAGTAAATGGATTATACATTATATATTCGATATATTAATAGCAGTTTTTTAGTTTTTGATCGGGAATTACAATAAATTTTTTTGAGTTTTTTTTATAGTTCTTAGCTTTACTATAAAAAATTTGAGTTAATTCAATTAAACATTAAACTAAATTACAATATAACTCAAAAATATTAGTCATAACGACGTGTTTGTAAGAAGAATACATCAATAATACAATCGAACCAAAAAATTATTTGTATTTTTTCGGATTAATTTATTTTTTTTTATCCCAATTATATTAATTTCTCCTACTCTGCATGAAACCAATAATTCCAAATAATATAAATATTGTAGTTAAGAATGATTGAGTTAAAATTTGACGATAACTTTGAGATGAGACCAACAACTAATCTAAACCGGGAAAAAAAAAATCAACTAAAGACTCCGAGTTTGAGCATGGCTAACTACTTAACCCGCTTTAAGTCTCTCACTTATTCCACATCGTAGTTATAACACAACTTGTTGAAAAAAAACTCGACAATATATAAGAACTTAAGAAGTCTAATAAAATAATAATTTATTTTAATAACTTGTGTATTTAAATATCGTTAGTCCGATATTGGATTATTATCAATAAAATTTGAAGTTAAATACACTTAAATCTTAATAATATAAGACGGTTTTAAATAAGAATTGTCGTAAACCCGAAAGGTCAATTATTGCCAAGAAGCCTAACCTACATTAACAAACTCATAACGAAATTACCGAACATAATAACTACTTAAAACAAACTCAAAAAAAAAAAACAAGAAACAAAAATGGTTAAATCATCTCCAAGAATTCCACAGCTTCAATTACTATATTCTCGTTCAATCTCTCTGTCGTCGCCACCGCAACCGTCTCCAAAGCTTCTTCTGAAGAGGACTTGCTGTACTGATGATGATCCTGGTTCTCTTTTCTCTGATTCCAAGGTTCTCGATTTTTTCGTTGTTTTTATGATTATTTGTTTGTTACGGTAAATGGGTTAATTGGGTTGATTAACGAATAACGATACTTGTGTAAGACGGTTTTACTTAATAAGCGCGCGTGATCAATGTAAATCGGGTTGCTCTGTTGTTTTGTAATTATTTATGCTGCAAGTATGAATAAATCGATTTCATTAACATTTTTGTAAAACCGTCTTCCAAGAAACTGAGTTTCTTTAACGATGATACTTGTGTGACGGTTTTACTTAATAAGCGTATGATCGATAATGTAAATTGGGTTACTCTGTTGTCGTCGTTTTGTCATTATTTATCCTGCAAGTATGAATAAATCGATTTCATAACATTTGTGTAAAACCGTCTTTATGTTTGTTTATTTGTTAAGCTAGATGAGTTAATTGGGTTAATTAATGTTCGATTGTATAGTATAAGACGGTTTTAGTAAAGTAGTTTAATTAGCGATACTCGTGACTTGTCTAAAACGGTTTTACATACGATGTAATAAGCATATGAATCGATTTCTCGATTCTTGTATCCGTTTTACACAAACCGTCTTACAAGAAACTAACTTTTCAAATGGGGTTTTCGATCTTGATGATGAGTTAATTAATGGGTGATTAATTATTGTTTAGAAGATAAGAAAGACGATTATTACTGAAGATTTAAGCCCGGCGACTACTGAATTTTCCATTTCACCGACTTTGGAGGGTTATCTTCCGCCACCATTACCACCACCACCGTCACCTGAATTTCTCAGAAAGACCGTCTCCAGCTCTACCAGCAGCAATGTTACTACTTCCAAGGTCATATTCTGGTTTCTGATGTTCTTGCGCTTTAGCCAGACATTTAATTTGCGGGATTCTTTGAGACACATAGCTAATAATCCTGCTGTCGTGTTTTTGTCGAGGCGCAGGAGATGGAAACGGTGTCAGTGAGAGGAGAATGGATGAAGGTGAAATGTAGCTGTGAATGTGGCAAGGATTACACGATTCTGATCAACAAAACCGATAACAAATGTCACAAGCTCGTCTGAATCTATAATAACATAACGGAGGAATGAGGTTAGATACTTGATGAATTGATGCGATTTCCAAATTAATCGTTCCCTTTTGTTATTATCGGTATTGGACCCTCCCGTCACTCGAGAGGACGTACTAAACGCATTTTATCGTCTCTTTTTCGACAGTTGCTGTACATAAAAATATTCTTAGATCTGATAATTTTTTGTTACATATTGTTGTAGATAGTTCTATTTGTCTGAGGAATTATGTACGTTTCCGGTCACATTCTTATGTTTTCTATTATACTCTCGATGGTTATTTTATTCACAGATAAACAAATAATTAGGATGGAAAGAAAAGCCTTTGTATTTGGTACAATTTTAACCGAGAATTTGTGATTATACCGTCACCTACAAACTACTACTCCCGCCTCCCGGCCTCCGATCCACACAAAAGGTAACGATTGCTCTATCACAATTGTCGAGGCAGTATCTTTAGTTACACATTATTAAAAATTATAAAAATTTGATATTCTTATAGGCTATTCATGACGATAAATCAAACAAGATTCCACGTAACTATATTTGCTTATAGATTAACGGTAATATAAAAAATGTGAGAATCGAACCCCCCAATCTTAACGATTGGGATAAGAGAGCTCTTACCACTTGAATTAACTCTTATTCTCACCTTTTATCTCGATCGAAAGGGGTAATTGGTAGCTTGTTAACAGTAAAATCGCCTGACTGACTCATTTTGAAATAAAAAATCGTTAAGACGTTTTACAATAAAGTTACAAGTATAAAATCATAAATGGTTTTAAAATAATATCGACCCGAAACCGTTTTAAGGAAATACTTTTTATTTTATGTAATAAAAATAATGAAACAAGATCCCCATTTCCCGCTAATTTTTTCCAGAAGAAAACACAAACCAATCCTCCAAATATTCAAATCCCACCAAAAACCTTCAAAATATCAAACAAACATCCAAATTTTCAAAATTACCCGCCAAAATCAAAATTTTCCCCAAATACCAAATTAGTTCAATTTTCCCGGCAAATTTTCCCCAATTCTTCAATTCATATCCCTAATAAAACCCTAATCTTGTCCCCATTTCCAATCTTCATCCTCCAAATAATCTCAATCAAAAAGTACCCTTCAATTATTCTTCAATTCTTCAATAATTCTCCACAAAAATGGATCCAAAACTCCATAATCTTCCTCCCATGAAAAGATTCCGACTCCTCCACCAAGAAACCGATACCGACTCAAAACCGACACCGAAACCGACACCGATTTCACCGTCCCGTCTCCCTACTAAGAAAAGAAAACAATCCCGATTTCCTACATTTATTAACGATACTGAAAATCTCCCTCTGAAAACCACCACCCCAATCACTCCTCCAGCTCCTACTCCTTCGCCGTATTGTTTACCCGCCAAAAAACGGATATGGGCTTTCCGACCCGAATCCGTTTTATCCACAATTGATCTTAATGTCGAGTATGTTCCGTCACCCCAGAAAGACAATGGTTTTGTCGTGGTTGACGACAAGAAAGTTGAGGATGAGGAAAGAGAAGACGATGATGGGATAATGTGCGCGGTGTGCGAGAGCACGGACGGAGACCCGACCGACCCGATTGTGTTCTGTGACGGGTGCGATCTAATGGTTCATTCCACCTGTTACGGTAACCCATTGATCAAATCAATACCCGAAGGCGACTGGTTTTGCGCCAAATGCTCGGTTTTCGGATCGAGTTCTGTAAATTGTTGTTTGTGTCCTGTTGAAGGCGGAGCAATGAAGCAGACGAAAGACGGGAGATGGGCACACATTGTATGTGCAGTATTGGTTCCGGAAGTGTTTTTCGAGGATTCGGAAGGCCGAGACGGAATTGATTGTTCTATGGTGCCGAAGAGGAGATGGAAGGAGGTTTGTTATCTTTGTAAGAAGAGTCAAGGGTGTGGGATCGAGTGTTCCGAGCCGAAGTGTGGGATGTCGTTTCATGTTAGTTGTGGGTTGAAGGAGGATCTTTGTATTGAGCTTAAGCAAGGAAGGAGATGTAGCGGTGGTGGTGGCGGTGCTGGTGGTGGCGGGATTGTTGCGGCTTTTTGTCGAAAGCATACTGATATTTGGACTAAAGTATGATGTTCCGTTCTTAGGCACACTTTAGAAAAACCGCTTGAGTTTTAGTGATTGATTGTTTCATGTATGTTTTAAGTTACGGTTTTTCTAGCGTGTTTAGTTGTAGCGGCTGATGTTTTGTGTTTTTGTGTTTTGCAGCAACAACAGACGGGTAAGTACAAGATCGTGGCGCGAGACGAGTAATGAAGATGATGATATTCAGAGGGAAGAGACTGTAACTTGTAGGAAATAGGGAAACTTTTTGTTTGACACATTGTTTGCTTGAATTTTAATGGTAGCGATGCTGCGCTATCGAGTTGTAGTTAGTTTTAATACTAGAAGAACGATTTCTGTGAAAGGATGATACGGAAACTTTAGTACCATTCAGGACCAATCTCACATTTTGCAAAAATCTAATCGGAAATAAGTGTTTGAGACGACTGCGCTGCTGCGCAGAAGCGTGATTACTTATCGATAAATGTTGCAGAATAAATCAAGGGTGGTAATACTCCGAGCATAGATTGAATCAGAAATTGCATTGCTCTATTTATTTACTTGAACTATGGACTATTCTTAAGCCACAAATATAAGACGGGAATTAACGATCTAGAAACTACCATCGAAGTACAACTTGAATGCCAATATGATGAGATACACAGTTCCCATGGCATAACTAGTGAGCTCAAGCGAGGCGAGAGCCCAAGCATCGACCTACCAAGGAATCGGGAAGACAAACACGTGCGCCAGCCATTATCTACGACATACCATATTGAACAGTGCCCACATTTCTATGAGCTGCCATTGCAGCGGCTGAAGCTCCAAACCGTGACTGGGCCTCCAATATCTTAGCATCAAGTGCAATTCTACTGCTATATTGATCGGGCTTAGCCTGAGGTTGGTACGGGATGGTGTTTATGTCGATAGCAATTTCATGGGCAGGCGGTGGTACATGTACATGCTGCTTTGCTTGGGACGTGGCTTGAACGGCTTCTGGGGCAGGCTTGGCTTGGGCCGTTGCATTTGATCGGTAATAATACTGTGGTTGTTGTGTGACTGTCTCGGGAGTAATGACTGGATTGCTCATTGCCATCCTAGGATCATGGCCGCCGTTCATGCTCCGGCCAGCCTCAAATGGAACTAAGGAACCTACAACTCTTCCCGGTCTTGCGGCTGAATACCCAAAATGCACAGAAACGGTTTATTTAGCCTAGCTCATTATGACTCCGTAAAACAGTAGAAAAACTTGTATGGCCACGACGTTCTAAACCATTGCTCGTTATAATAAACCATAAAAGATACCTGCAGGGCCTCGTGGCTGCTGTCTGGTGGTGCTTAAAACACCTCCATAGCTTTGAGTAGCTCTCATCTCGTCTTTAACATGTTGATCCCGGTATACCGTGGGCTGTGGGGGGTGTGGGGGCTGTGGGGCCTGTGGCTTGGGAGGTGCGGTGCTATTGTATACTGTGGACCTGAAACGATGAAAATGTCGGATAATCTCACAATCAGAATATACAACACAAACTGTTGCACAAGACGAGATCTCACACTAATCATACCTTGGGAGAGAGATATGTTTTCGTTCTAATGGAATGACTGGTCCGCTTCGACCAGAATTTTCCTCCAGATGCGCAAACTGCTTCTTAAACTGACCAATCGCACTGCATAAAGCGGAATAACCCCGTCAGATAAAGTCCGAACAAGCATATTACATAATCACACGATTCACACGAGAGCTTATAGGGGACAAAATTCACCTAGGATAAATGTAACTCATCCCTTCATTCCCGTTCATGTAGTCTTCCAGTAACTGAGGGTGGTATTCAAGAATCTCACGGTAAATGAGCTCCCTAACATCGTCTTTAGTCACCTTCCGCCTCTCAAACTCAAACTCCAATTTTGAAATAGGCTGGCATGCGGGTTCTCTCTCAACTTTAGATAATCCCTTAAAGTAAGGGTCGGAGAGTGCCTGGTAAACAATACGGGAAGTATAAATATAATCAGTCATTCTCGTTCTGTGGAAATACTTTTTGGTTGGTGAAATGAAGAATCAGATTAAAGGGTATCGAGAAAGAGATCCAACCTCTTCTGCTGTTGGTCTATCCTTCGGATCAAAAGCCAACATTTTCTGCAATAGACGCATAGCCAGGGGATCGGCGTTGGGAAATTTACGGGAAAATGGAACGCCTTGCTTCTTTCGCATATCTGTGAGGTATTTGCGTGCTTTCTCATTACGGACCTAACAAAAAAAACGCAGAAGATGTTCAATACCATACTTAAACCGTGGGTCTTATAAGAGACGATCTCACATGTGAGAATATAACCAAAACACTTTATCTAAAAGGGTTGAATTAAATAAGTGGAACATAAAAATAATCGGTACCATACCCCAGATATAACATCGAAAGATGGCGTGCCAAGAAGATCCGTTATAAGATCTAACTGATGAACAACACTTTTACCGGGGAACAATGGTTTTCCCATCAGCACCTCGGCAAAGATGCAACCAATGCTCCAAATATCTATGGCAGGCGTATACTGCAGTTAACGAAGGCCAACAGTCAGACTATCTAAATAAAGCAATCACTTTGTTTCAAATACAGAGTACATTTCTCAAACCGTTATCATCCATTCACACTAGACACAATGAGCACGCTCGTAACAGAGATCGAGCAATCATCCGAAGCATTTCAAAATGGAAGAATTACAAAGCAGATCCCTACCTTTGAGGAAAATGAACCACAAAGTTCAGGAGCTCGATACCATCTTGTCGCAACATAATCCTGTAGAATGGTAAAGCAAACCGTCACCACCGAACAACGTGCTGATTAGACTAAGAAAGTTGGGAGAACAAGCATATCTATAATCTATATTTATATTTGAGAAAGTATACCGTCCAAAAGATTGTGGTGGGAGCATCATTGAAAGCTACTCTAGCCAACCCAAAGTCGCAAATTTTGAGCTTGCAATTGGCGTTAGCCAAAATATTCTTTGGCTTGAGATCTCGGTGGTACACATTCGCTGCAGCATTCATACTAAATTAGAATTGTTTCAAATTTACATGAGAAATAACAAATTGTAACGCCATGTTACTCAGACTCGTTTAGAAGTACCCGACATGGGTACGTGTCCAAGTGTCGGACTCGGCTATTTTATTGAAAAATATTTACATTTTGGTCTAAAATGAGGTGTCCATGTGTCATACCCATGTCCGAGTGTCGAGTGTCGGACACGGGTACGCGAGGAAATTAGAAGAGTCGGAGTAACATAGGTCACTGCCTAAGCTTATGTTCGGGAGTATACTACATCGATATGTAACTACTAAGGAGTAAACCAGATTTGAGAGAATCACGGCAAGCCACACCTGTATGCATGTATTTTAGTGCACGCAACATTTGATAAAGAAAAAACTGATGATGTTCTCGAGTGAGATCATCATTAGCTTTGATGACTTGGTGAAGATCAGACTCCATGAGCTCAAAAACCACGTAAATGTCCTTGAAGTCTCTTTTTGACGGTGGCAACATAATGCGTTTGATCTCAACAATATCAGGGTGACGCAAAAGCCTTAGCAACTTGACTTCACGTAGGATTCGGATGGCGTCGGATATATGCTCAAAAATGTCATTTATCTTCTTTATCGCAACTTTTTCTCCGGTATGCGTATCAATGGCCGCACAGACCACACCATAGCTCCCTTTTCCAATAACTTCAAGAAGTTTGTAGCGGCTTGCATCACCATATTCTGTGAAGAATTCCGCGTCCTTCAGACCCTGTGGAGTGGAAGAATCTAGGTTAGAGAAATTATCTCGACCTTCCTAATTACACGTGATAATACTTTCCACACAACACACGCTATCATAATGTTATAATAACGCTCAACATAATAAGCACATCAAATACTAAAAACTAGCACTGGTTCAAGAATCACTACAATCTACCAAGTAACAAACACAAGCACTTCCTCGCCGAAAGAATTCAAAACCGCTAATCCACCATGCTAACATACATGCATTGGTGTTTTTTTTTTGATGACGAGGGAACCTTCGGTGCGCATTGGGTAAACCTGCGGGAATATGTGATAGGCTCGAAGTCTATTTAGGCATGGACTTGGGCCAAGAATGCTCCACAAGATTTTGCTCTTTGGGAGGCTTGACACCGGTCTCCCGGGAGTTTCACCCAAGTTTTAACCACTAGACCCCACCCTTGCAGGCTGTGTTTTTAGTATGTTTGTCATTTCTTAGCCGACCGAGTTTGTTAAAATCAAACTAAAAATTCAAAGAACTATATCTGAAGACATTTTCCAAAACCAGATAGCAAACAAACAGATTTTCTCTTCTAATCACATTTTTCTTGCTTAAGCAAGGACACCTACGCAAAATCGAATAACAAGTGGCGCGATGCTATGAAGGGAACACGGAAGCATCTAGGGGGATACATCTGTTGAATAAACCAAACAACTAAACTCAAAAGAAGGATGAAGACTTTGCAGAAATCTTGGGAGATAAAGCAGTAAATGCACATCAAACTAAAAACAAATCATATGCCAAATGGCATTGTCACAGTAAATCTGCCAAAAAAAAACATGATAATACTACAAAAATGAAATCAGTTTAGAGTAAGATCACTACAAGCTACACCTATGTTACGCCTATCAAACTACAGGTGTCGGATACAGTTACTTTCTTCGAGGTTTTCAATCTTGTTGTCTAAAACAATGGGATGAAGTGTCGTGGACCCACGAGACGTGACCAAAATGAAGTATCGGAGTAACATAGAGCCGAGCAATAGTACTAAAGAATGGCATAATGCTAATTTAGGAAAATTCTATATTCTTACAAAAGGTAAAGGACCAAAAGAGGTACAACAAAGATGTCATACTAACAAACAACAAGGACAATATTTGACTCTGATGCATGAACTCTCTGCCAAACAAGCATCATACTTCCACCGACAGAATTTATCAGTCAAAATATCATCATTCCTTAAAAATATTTAAAAAAATTCAATGCAGAAGTACAATTCAGAAACATCATACAGTAGAATCTAAAGAAAAACCCATCATCATATAATAAGTTCAAAATTAAAACACTCATAAAATCCAAATTTCAGCATTTTACATCATCAAATATCACAACTTTAAACTTGAACAGTTCCACTACCAACAGATCCCTTCCTGCCTAGCTGTATCACGGACACTAATTCTCATATGAGACGGTTTTTCAGTAGCGTTAACAATAATTACCACGAGAACAGCTAAAACTCCAAATTTCAGCATTTTACATCGTCAAATATTACAACTTTAAACTTGAACAGTTCCACTACCAACAGATCCCTTCCTGCCTAGCTGTATCACGGACACTAATTCTCATATGAGACGGTTTTTCAGTAGCGTTAACAATAATTACCACGAGAACAGCTAAAACTCCAAATTTCAGCATTTTACATCGTCAAATATTACAACTTTAAACTTGAACAGTTCCACTACCAAAAGATCCCTTCCTACCTAGCCGTATCACGATTCACGAACACTAATTCTCATATGAGACGGTCTTTCAGTAGCGTTAACAATAATTTACCACGGAACAGCTAAAACCGACAATATAAGTTTCAAATTGAAACACACATAAAATTCCAAATTTCAGCATTTTGCAACATTAATTGTCACAGCTTAAAACTTGAACAGTTTCACTACCCACAGATCCCTTCCTGCCTAGCTGTATCACGAACACTAATTCTCATATGAGACGGTTTTTCAATACCGTTAACAATAATTTACCACGGGAACAGCTAAAACCGACAATATAAATTTCAAATTGAAACACACATAAATTCCAAATTTCACAGCTTAAAACTTCAACAGTTTCACTACCAACAGACCCCTTCCTGCCTAACTATAACATGAATACTAATTCTCCTATGAGACGGTTTTTCAATAACGATAACAACCAGAATCCAGAATCCAGAATCCAAATTTCAGCATTTTACAACATTAAATATTCACAACTATTACTTGAACAGCTCAACCACCAACAGATCCCGTCCTACCTAACTATAACAACAACACTAATTCTCCATTGAGACGGTTTTTCAATAGCGTTAATAATAATTACCACACCGACAACCAAAACCGACAATTTTAATAGCTGGGCTTCACATTAATTACCCCCAAGAGATTAAAAAATTCAAAATTTGGGATCTAAACGTACTTCACAAGCACTCAAACTTCAACAAATCACCAAAAAACAGATCTCAAACACACAAAATTAACACTAATAACAAATTAACAATATACAAATAAAAAATCAAGAAAAAAAATCAACCTTTTTGCGCTGATCTTGCTGCATCTTCAACTACAGACTACAGAATTCAAAACCCAGAAACAAAATTCCAAATTCTGAAATGGGCACTTCTTAAAATCCAATTTTATAATGAAATTTTTTCAGTAATTTTTTTTCAAAAATTAGGACATTAACCACATTTACCCCAACGAGAACCTCGTCTAATAACAAGGGCAGAATAGTCCGGAAACATACAATTAAATTCAAAAAACACTAAACTCAAGTTGATATAACACCTCCCTTGATCAATTTTTCTCATATAATAACCCAACCCTAGATCTCTTCTTCCACTTTTACCCTTATGTAATTTGATTAATGATTATTATATGCTCTCCTTCAACTTTTTCTAACCTAATTATGAAGGTAAAATTGGAAGAAAGGTGTAGAAAAAGTTTAAGGAGAGAGATAAAAATGGAGGGTTGGTTGCAGAAGAGAGAGAAGGGTTGAGAAGGAAATGAGAGGAAGGTGGGAAAGATGAGAGGAAAGAGATATGAAGATTGTAGGATGTCTCGTTTTATAGACAAAAATTTTTTTTATAGGGACGGTTTTTCGCTAAGTTAATGATATATGGAATAGTGAATACCAAAGTTAATTATATACGGAATACCGTAATTATTATAGTTATAGCTCTGATTAGCTAGTAAGCGAGTCAATCGGGTTCTGGGTTTAGGTCAAGTTAATTTTGGATCGGGCTGTTTGGGTCTATAAACTTTAGGTCTGGTTATTTTGGGTTCGGTTCGTTCGACTATTATCTTGTTATTTATGGGATAATAATCATTTTGCAACAACAAATATTTGGATTGGGTTATATCAGGCCGTCTCTATTTGACGTTTAGGGTAAGTTTTTTTTTAAGGGAAAAAACCGTTTCATTAATCAAAAGTCTCATGGTAGTTACAACACATGTCAAAAATGACAGTATACAAAACGATTAAAATCAAATAAACTACATCCTCGATTAACAGAGAAAATTTCTAAACTTGATGAGCTCCTGAGACGCTTATGCACATCCTTTAACCTATCGCCTTCTAGGTTTTTCACAAGAGGATTTCCAAATTTTCTAAAACATCGACAAAAATCGAGTTCTTTTGACCAAAAAGTTTGTAACGAGTCATCTGACAACAGTTTTGTTTTATCTCCATAGGATCAACAATGAAGTGTCGATCTAGGTGAGGACAAAACTTATCAAAAGGTGAGAACAAGTCTCCAATAAAGGAGAGGCAAAAAGTTATTAGCGTACAAAATTAAAGAAGAACGAAAATGGAAAATTTGGGCTTACCTCCACCAAAAAAAAAAGGTAGACGGCAGGTAAACGGCAGCCCCCGTGATATTGAGTAGGGTTTAGGTTTTTTTTTAAAGAGAGAGAGAATTAGAGAGAGACATCTATTTTCTATGCACTTTTTTTTTACGTTCAGGTTAAGTTTGGGTCTTAAATTCTAGTATTGGAACGGGTTCAATCGGGTTATTCTACCAGAATAATTACTCATTTTTGTAAATATTTTATGCTTTTGACTTTTGAAGGTCACTACACTCGCTAGTTCATAAATTTGTATAGCTGGATAGTACCGATGCTATAATTTTAAAATTTATAAAATTTTATTCTAAAATTTATGAGTGTACTCTTTGATATTAACATTAAGTTTAAAATTTTAAAATTTAATTAAAAATCAATTCATATAAAGTCGATTTGAAGTATTAATGTCAATAATTTAGAATCTGGGTAATTTAATAACAAACTTTAAAACGTTGAGAAAAGCTACATTTAAGCTCAGCTAAATATAGTATGGTTGTATCATGTTGTTATATACGTCATATAAAAGAAAATCGACGTCAAATCTTAAAAAACTATTCCCGCTACAGCATTAGGAAACACGTCCACCCTAACACCGTAACACGAGTTAAGATACATTTTTACATACACCTTTATATACTTTTTGTGACCATTTTATTATTGATTATCATCCAAAATGCCTATTTAATTTCATAGAGAGTATTTTTTTCATAATAAGCAAATAACCATGATTTGTAATATTTTATTATGTTTTATGTCCTTTCTTAAATTGTAAAATGATTTTATAATATAATTATTGGAAAATCGGTGTTCAGAGTACTTGCCCTTATTATTAACCGTGTTTTTAAGGGATTTTTTTTTATTTTGTTCTATATCTAATTTATTTTGTGATAATTTTAATTGTGAGTATTTTTATTAATAAATTTCTATATCATTTATATATGTCATAGTGCATTTCTTACCATTTTTTCTTATTATTGTAAATATTTCTTGCAATAAATTATCTTAAACAAAATATATTGTCAAAGAATAATTTCCCCTTGAATTCTTACATTTCAAATCACAAATTTATGTCAACTAAATTAAACAACTTCAACATTTACAACTCATGTGAATTTTTATTTCATATATTTTGACGTGGTAAACACAACTAACAAACTCTAAATATGAGATATTTTTTGGATGACTAAGCATTACATGACATATAAAAAGCTTAAGATAAACGTGACTCTAATGACGTGTTCCAAACTTATACATACAAAAATATCTAATTGATCGTTAGCCATTGAAATAGTACATAACAAGAAATTAACTTGATAATTGAAATCCGTTCTTTTGAACTTAATTTCGATTATCTCTTAATTCATTTAAATTCATTTCATCAAATTTTAATTCGGTTCAGCTCATTGGCTCCTTCAATCCAAAAAAAATACGGCTTAATTATATTGAATTTTATTAAGTTATGTTCTTCATGGCTTAATTTCAACTCGTTTCATTTATACTTAAAACTATTTAGTACAATTCAATTCAGTTCAGTTCAGTTTCATTCGATTTAATTCAACTAATCTCTTCACAAATTAATTCTTACATCAACTCTATTCAATTTAGCTAAATACTTAATTAAGTTCACTTCATCTTAACGTTATTTAATTCATTTCATCAGCTCCTTTCAGCCGAAAACAATAGGGCCTTAATACATACAACCATTATTCGAGTATTACGAATCAATGACACTCAGACATATAAATAGACTGGATATTAGTTTGACATTTCTTAAATATTCTGTTTTTGTTATTTATGCTATTTAATTCGTTTTTGATGTTTGTTTTAAATAAAAATTCGTGTATTTTATATTAGACGGTGATTATTATATTTATTTTATTAAAAAAAGACTTTATAGTGTAATACAAGGTCATGGTTGATATTGTCTTGATGGGTGGTAGGATTTTGTAAGAGTATGTAAAATGTGATTGTCGGCTGATCAAAAGAAAGTGATTGGTATTGTTGGTGGGAGATGTTGCTTTGGATCAACGGTTGTTTTAGGTGCGGACATGTCACCTTTCATATGTAAATCTCTTTGCTGATTTTTTACTAAATTAAAATTTGGAAAAATAAGTTCTAGAAGTTCTCAATTGTTGTTATTTAATCAAATTTAAAATAATTATAGCCTAATAATTGTAAAAATAAATAGTGACGAAAGTTTAAACAGTGGCGGAACCAATAATCGAATTCAGCATACAAATATATGATGATTTAAGAAAAGCTAGTTTTAAACCCGTGAAAATTCACGAGTCTACTTTTAAAATTTTAAATCAGTATGGTTAATCATAATCAAGATGTATAGAGTTAATTTATTTTAAATTATTAATCATATATATGGGCTATCATATATTGTACCCATTAGCATAATTCGTACTTAATCATGCATATTAAATCATTATTAAACATTATTAAAAGAGAAATATAAAGCTACATATTGTGAGTTTAGTCTAAACATTTAATTATATAATTTATTTTAAATATTAATCAGATATATGGGCTATCATATATTGTGCCTATTAGCATATTCGGACTTTATCATGAATATTAAGTCATCATTAAACATTATTAAAAGAGAAATATAAAGCTACATATTGCGAGTTTATTAGTCTAAACATTTGATTCACTCGACCGAACTCCATTAAAAGAGTTATATAATATATTAAGTCATTATTATCCATTAGTTTATATATGAAGTTATTTATCTATTTTTTAATATATTAAATTTCTTTGTAATTACGTGTTTACATTATATTATGGTTAATTCATTCTTCTTTTTGTTGAATTTATTTTGTTTCTAATCATAAGCAAATAGTCACTTTTTTTTTCCTTAAGTTTCTTTGTCTTTAATTAGTAGCCTCCTTTGGCATTGGTAGATGTATTATCTAGTTGTTGAGAAGTCATGCACAAGAGATAGTAACTTTGAGGACTAAGTACAAATAATCCTAAACACCTTGAATCAATATATATTTGTTATTCACCAATTGTGTTATGCTAATAACACAGTACATATATGTTTCATCCATTATTTCTTTATGTATATTTGTTGAGTTATTATTAATCAGATAATAATAAAACGGTTTTATAGTTATTTTAATTTGATAAAGTACGTCATATTATCAAATATGTTTTCTTTCTTTTGTTCCATTTGAACGAGGAGCCGAGGATCAACCGTTCATGCATGCATATACATGTCTGACTTGGGTGCCCCACGCCCCCACCCAGGCCCACTGGAAAAACAGAAAAAAAAAAAGCATATTGAGTCAGGTTAGGGTCAAGTTTGGCAAGCCCCTGCCTGACTCTACACAAGAGATGAGCGAGATTAGGGTTTCGGTTTTCGGGCCAGCTAACCTAGGATAACTCGACCAGACCCTAATCGGGGTTGTGGATCTAACTCCATAGTTATATTCTCTATTTTTCAGATATATATATGAACGATGTATGAGAAGATAAAAGTGATGAAAAGCAAATGTATAACAATGATCCGATCATTTTGCGCTTATCCAATTTAACTTTTTGTTATGCTAATTAAATGGGTTGTTGTTTTCAAATTTCTTATCAAAAGAAAAGGCCACAAGACCCACACCACCCAAGTGCCCAACCATATAAGCCACAATTCCAATAGGAAGAAAAGCACCAATATTAAAAGTTTTGTCCTTTTGGTGAAAGCCACTAGTTTAATTTGCAAACTAAAAACTAATAAAGTAATAATTATATGTAATTACCTCCAAATTATTGGATTTGATGTGATGTAATGATAAATTTTTTGATTAAAAGTGTCATAATCTCACTAATTCCCCTTTTAATCTCAAATCAATTTTAGTTGATGTACTAGTTTCACAAAATGGTGAAACTATAGTACTCTTGGACCTACAAATTAAAGAGGTGTAATGTTGATTACCTCATGCAAATTGACAATTGGATATTCGATTATGTGCTGGCTTTGCATTGTCTACTGAAGCAAGGCAACAAGTTTCACAAGATGTTGATGATTTCATGATCTATGTAGTTACCGAGTAAGTATTCTGAGAGTCGGTCTTACGATACATTTATTATAATTCAACAATTTTAATAAAAAACTATATTAAAGATAATAAAAATTATAAAATGGTCGTTACACGATATTAATGATTTACTAATAAAAATTGTCGTGATGTATTAACGATAAAATAGATATATATTTAATGTTATTTTAAATTAATAATAAAAGGGTAATAAACGACATGAAAATGTATAAGAAAAATTAAATGGTCCCTCAATAATTTAATAAGAATAAGAAGATTACGTTATTTCAGCAACGCCGGTTTCAGAAGTATTTTAATTTGCTATCAAGACATGTGCATACTTATAGTTTTAGGACACCTCATTGCTTTTTTTTTGACGAAAAGGACACCTCATCACTGATTTATTAATCAACCCTTATTCTGACTTATGTTACAGTTAATTTCACAAGTTTTTGTAAGATAATATTGTACAAGACAAATTCTAATTCAAAATCGGCATTTCTATCTTAAGTTTAAAATGAATAAAATAATATAAATAAGAAAAAAGTAATTCCTCTACTTAAATCCAAAGTGTATATATGTTTTTTTGTACAAATATTAAGAAAGATATTAAAAAACTATTAAAACTACAATTGGAAGTGTGTTATATGTTTTTTTTTTTTTATTAATTTAAATGTATGATGGTTGATTAATGGTGGATCATTTATTGACATTTTATGTAGTCAATTTCTTTGCTTTATTAGGAATAGAGTAAGTATAGTATTTGTCTTAAATACTCGAATATTTATCTTATTTAAATTAAGATAGGCAGTACAATCGCGTTAAAAGAGATTATTTAACAATATTTTGAAAATAGTATTAGACCTCATCAAACTATCAACTTTCACATGACAAATTCGTGTATCCCTAAAGAGATTTTATATACTCTTTTGAGCTTACTTGTTGGAGGACCAACAAAATCAAATAAAAGTCAAATTTTTGTCTTGTTGTTGCGAATGATTGGTAAGAGGCATGATTCATGGATTAATTCATTCACACTTCCTTACCATGTCAATTGTCAAATAGTTAAAACTTACTCTTTCAATTATGTATATAAAATTCTTCGAGTCCTTGCTAATAATAGATTGTTGTGGTTTAATAACAACTTGAGAGATTTTGTTTAAATGTTGAATTATTTAATATCCTGAATTGTAAGAAAATTATGTTGTTTAATGAATAAAAAAATGCAGTTGTTGCTGTAAGGTGGAGTTTATTAATTGTTATAGTTTTAATGAAATTTTTAGGAGACTCAGGTTCAAGCCTCCCCGGGAGTAAAATTTTGTAGAGCATTCTTATAGACTTTGAGCCTTTCACCCTCGATGGCTTAACTAGAGTTTTTTTTTGTAGACGAGTTTTACTCACGGAGTTATTTTCTCAATCTATCAAAATCAATTAAAGTATTTATCAAGTTCCTCAATTATGAATCTTATATTAATCAAAGTACTAGTTATGAATCTTATATTAATCAAAGTACTAGTTTTAATCCATTAAAAGTGCTTTAATTTTATTTATTATATGTTAAATAGATGTTAATTAAATTAGAATTTGAGAAATTAGGTTTTACCAAATTTAATTGATAAGCGAGAGGAGGGACACTTGAAAGGAGGTGAGGTCGGGTAGGGTGGGGCCAGGCCGAGGTGGGAGGTGGGCGGGAGTGCAAACGTGCGAGGGAGGGGAACAAGGGTAGGTTCATTGCCTCATTGGTGTGGGTGTGGGGGGGTGTTGATCGACGAGTCTAGGTGATAGTGGACAAGGGAGTGAATGGTAGGGGCAGTGGTACGATGGTGATTATTGTTTGTTGTTGAAATTGACGGGGTTAATGATATAAAAATAGATTTGAAAAAAGGTGATAGTTAAACCTATCCATAATTGAGTAAAACTCGTACATGAATAAACACCACTCCAAAAAAACGATTTTCATAACTTCACACTTTGTTATAAACCACAAAATTCAGATCAACCTCAACCAACATCTATAAGAATTAACCCAACACCTCGACTCGATCACTTTACAAGATCAAATATTCAAGGTCACTTTGACAGGATCTTTAATGGGTTGGGCTCACAAGCCCATAATGTGCACAAGCCCAACAGCCATACCACAAAAGCTATAAGAGAGCCTGTCAGCCCAACACTTCAAATTCTACAAAACATCCCATACATAAACTTAAGGCCTTAAGTGTTATCCTCTTACAAGTTACAACACATGTCATGTTAATGAAATTTTTTCAAAATTGTTGCCAATATGATTACTAATTTTAATCATAAATTTTGGGATGATAAGACCCCGTTTTTTCGGCTGAAATGAACTGAATTGAATTAATTGGAGTATGGATTTAATTGAATTAAATTGAGTGAAACCGAGATGAAGTGAATTTAGTTGAATTAAAAGTTAATTTTTTGAAGAGAGTAACTGGACATAATTGATTGAACGTAAATAAAACTTAACGGAATACAACCAAGCAAAATTGAAAGGAGCTGAAATTAAGCCAGAACGAACAGGGCCTCGGTCTCTTTTAAGGCGAACGTGTTTATCTTGAGTTAAAACGTGTGAAATAATATATCACTTATATGAATCAGACAAAAATAAAACGATTTAGGGAATAATCTATCTCTATAAAAGGAGTAGAATTTAACTCATTTTGATTGGTTCATTGAAATAAGAAAAAAAAAAACTACCCACTAACTTTAGTTTGATTTAATTTCCATCTCTCCTAACTTCAGAATTTTCATTACTAACTACGTAATCGATTGCAGTATTACATTTCGTCATTGTCATAATAAAATATGATACGATCAAATTATTGTTCATCGAAAATATAAATAACAGTATACAACGTTTCAATAAAATACGATATTGAACGGACCAAATATAAAAATCAAATCCGAAAAACAAAAAATTACAAACACGAAAAATAATTAGTCCAAAAATTAAATTACATTATATTCTCCAATTTTCCAATCAAATCAAATCAAATATAAATTAAGATACCAAACAAAGTAAAATACAGTAAAATACGATATACAACGGTCCAATATATATCAAAATTATTACGTTTTCGCCAATGTCGTAATAAAAATCCTGTATAATAGGAAAAAAAACTGAAAATCAGCACAAAAAATAAACAAAACGGAAATTCCAACCTAAATAACTCAAAGTCAACTAAAAATTATTCAGGTGAGGAAATTACGTTTATTAATCAGGTTGCATATTAATGATTATGATAATACTAATTATAATACTAATACTAATAAAATACTGGAAATAAACTGAAAATCTGAAAATTATAATTTTATTATGCTTAAAAAACTGCAAATTAATCTTATTCGATCATGTAGATCTACTCCTAAGAGATTGAGACGATATTGATATAATCAAATAATTGACAATTATAAAGAACACACAAGTAGGTAATAAAAAACACGGGATCAATATTTTTAATAAAAAATCCGTTAATTCTGAAACCATAACAAATAAATTTGCCTTTTACAGTAGTAATGAAATAGGTCGGATTTTATAGCAAAAAAAAATGGTTTATTTTAGTAATTCATGATCTATAATACTTTATATATTATCTACTTAATTTTTATTTTGAATTATATTTGTATTAATTAGTCACATATTTATGAGTAACCAATATTTAAAAACAAAACCGTACATTTGTTGTACGAGTATAAAACTAGTAAGATACTTAAAACAAATACTTTCGTCTTGAATAAGAATTGTTTTTGTTAAAATGATAATTAAGATGTTAACGGTTTCAAATCAAAGTCACAAGTAGTATAAAGTATTGCTAGTGTTTGTTTGACTTTTTTTATTATGATTAGATTTGGTAAACGGGGTTAATCGAGTCGGGTTAGTTTGTCTCTTATAGAGTTTTAATTGATCTGGGTCTGGTTAGGTTATTTGGGTTTTGACTTTATTTTGAATTTGTTGGTTGGGTCTGTCTCAAGTTAAGCAGGTATGGTTATTTTAGGTTGGGTCATTTTTTGGTCAATGAATAAGGAAAAAACAGTCATTTCCAGTCTTTTCATTTCAATAGATTTATGTTTTATTGGGTCATTTTCGAGTTAGGCGGTTTCAGATCAGGTAATTTTCGGGTCATGTCAAATACACGTTAAGAAGTTCAGGGTCTTGTAAGCCACCTCCTTCAGGGGCCGTAGTGGCCTAGTGATCATCCCCCGTAATTCGAACTTGGGACTTCTCAATTCCTGCCTCTGACGAGTTTCAAGGTTTAACCTAGAACCACTAAACTAACACCACTTGGTTAGATTTGCATAATTAGCTCATATTTGTATAATTTAACATGTTTAAAATACCAGTCACTTCATGAATTGGTAATGTGTTGCGATCTTCTCTCATTTACGGAGTACATGCATTATTGGTGAAGTTAAGGGGTTAGCGGGGAGCTCCACCACTTAGTGGAACAAATTTTCAAAATTTTTAGTTAAAATTTTCAATTTCTTTTTAATATTCGTTACATAATTAACCGTTTTCCTCCCTAAACTTAAATCCTATCTCTGCCAAGAAATACATAACTATCGATTATGATCATTAGTCACCCACATTTCACTAGAGTGACTTTGCGTTGGAACGGTTGTATGCACATCTTCTTCCCTCACTATTTTAATCATTCAAATTTTACGCCGAGAATTGCATTGATCAACACCAAATAAAAGTAAAGTGGTGTTAATTTATCCACAATCTAATTATAATTAAACATTCCCTAGCTAGACTTTCCGGATGTTCCAACAAAAATGGAATTAGGAAAGTGGTGTATGATTGATGATTTGATATATTCCTAATTTTTTCAAATATACGATAATTATTACGTGAGATGATCTCACGGTGTGACGTGATTTATTGCAAATAAATAACTCATTCAAATTTTTTGCGGGGGAAAATCCAAGAATTTTACTTAATTAAAGATAAGTAAAAAAACAACATGCAATCGGTGGGGCACCTCCGGGATCCGACCACTAAGTCTTTATCAAGTAACCTCACTAAGGGGTCGTTTGGTTCGGCATGGGAAGATAAAATTCCCGGGAAGATAAAATTCGTATGAACTTAAAAATCACGTGAATTAGATAAATGTTGTTTGGTTGAATGTAGGAATTTCAATTCATGCGGGAACTTCCAATTACCTAGAGGGGGCTAGGTAATTGACTTCCTACATAATGTAGGAATTAGAACTTCCTGTGGAAGTTATAATTCCCATGAATTGGGCAACCAAACAAGAATAAATTTCCCCACTTCCCATAATTTTCCAATTCACGTGATTTTAAAAGCCAACCAAACAACCCCTAAGTCTTTACCAAGTAATCTAGGAGTTGCGTGAGTTAAAGCGTGAGCCACACAATTATTGACTCAACTAGTAAAAGATCAATAATTCATTTATCAACCGTAAATGAATGATTTTTTATAAGCACGACGGTGTAAGACTGTTTTATTCCATAAAATAACGTGTTGCTTATGACGAACAAGTAGGGTTGACAATGGGTAGGGTCCAACAAAATTCGGATCCGACCCTGAGTCACACACTCGACCCATACCCGAAAGGGTCTGAAATTTATGGACTCATACCCGACCCAGAGGGTCTGGGTTTGGGTAGGGTCTATCATTTACCTAGTACCCAATCTTATTATTTTCATCAATTTACTCGTTATTCTTAATGAGTAACTAATAAGGATGGTTTGTACGTGTGTATTATTTCGGTTATTGACGTTCGTATTTGTGTTTTTTTTTCTTTTTTTAAATAAATATAAGGGTCTAAGGGTCGGGTAGGGTCCCAACACCACGACCCGGACCCGGACCGAAGTTTTTAAATAAGACCTATACCCGAGTGGGTCTCAAAAACTCAGACCCATACCCGACCCATTAGGGTCCGACCTTGAGGGTCTAGGTCGGCGACCCACAGCCATCCCTACGGACAAAACAAGTGAGAGTCTGAGAGGGCAAGTGAGGGAAATTGAACACTTTATAAATAGTGTTACTGAAATTTTGTGACCGACACTATCTGTTTTCAATTTGTTAACGGATAATACCTTTTTCAATAAGAATATGTTATTCTATGATTTCTATCAAATCTATAATCTATAATAGTCACATGATGGAGTTTAAAGATAAAGTATGGGAGACATTAGCATCAATCATATGAAGTTTGCATAAACATTGATTCATGTACAAGAATTGCAAGGGTGTCACTCACCAGATTATTCAGCTTTGCACATGTGACTAATCTGACTATGTGTTTTTGGAACATCAGTACGTATGGTACCTTGCTACTGTACCTATTACTATATGCTTCGCAACTTGGCATTCCTATTCATGGCCTTTGGATATGTTCTGGTCCAAATTTAATTTGAATTCTCGGAATAATTAGGGTTTATTATAAGATGATTATTTAGTTACAAAATACTCAGAGAATTTGAAATTATGTTTATCATAACAGATGTGAGAAAGATTAAATAAGCGTAAAGAAAGAACAAATAAAACCATAGCAAACATGAAGCTAGCCTCACACGAGGCACTCTCTAGTTATCACTTCCATAAACGAGACCCACGTTAAATGTACCGAAGAATCTTCTTCACAACCTGCCTTCTTTACCATGATCAACCACAATCATAAACCTATTAACAGCACTAATCAATTGCGCGAGATAAAAACAAACCATAATATACACCAGAATATGGAGCTCGAGTTCAACTGACTTAGGTGGAGTTGAAGCACTTTGCTACCTTCCGATACTGTGATAACTATCAGATTCAAGACATTATTTAACAATGTTGCATCACTTGCATTACACTAGCTCTCAACTAAACATGTCTTATACAATTTCGACCTCGCTTATCGCCCCCCCCCCCCCCCAAAAAAAAAGAACTTTGACCTCACCTGCTAATTAGATCCCGATCATCTATTAATCTATTTTGACTCGTTCATAAAAGAAGTCAAGAGCCAGTCCAATTCAACCCTACATACATAAACCCGTTTCTTAATTACTCCATAATAATTTCGCTCAAACTCGTTTAAACTCGAATTACTTGCTTTTCCATGAGGACAAATATGTGTCTATGTGAACACAAATTCATTTGTATGAAATAAAAACAATGGAGGGTTAAAGTAATGATGATATTTTAGGTACAACAATGACTAATAATAAGTCACCTAAAGTGAATGTGACTTAAAATTGTCAACAAAAGCCAAAACACAACATAATGCTCTACTATACTCTACGTCTACATTTTATGCCTTTATTTCATGCCATTTTTATCAAAACCAACTTTACTTTATAAAATGCACCCATATTATTATTAACCCTCTTCAACTATTGTGACATTTATAACATATTATCCATGATTCAAATTATTTTGTTCTCATGCCATTTTTTTCATATATTCGAGTCACAACAGGATTTTATAGGAAGGAACAAATACTGCCGTAAGGAAACTTGAAAAGAGTTTGAAATTTTCATTTTTCAGAGAGAACGAGCACCCAGTTAGCCCCGCGACCCCTCCCTAGCTCCGCCCTACCCGAAATTAAGGTTAATATGGGAAATGGGAAAGTCATAGCCTTGTATGTTACAATAAGTTGTATAGCATTTGTAATTTCCAAGATCATCATTTCAATCTTGTGTTACAAGAGATGGAAAAGAAGGCATATATCCATTGATCAAGACAGTTACTCAGGTATGTATGAATGTATGATATCAGTTGCGGATTTAGGGGGGCTTGACATGAAAAAATTCGAAAGTTCTAGTTAAAATTTCCGATTTTTTTAAAAGTTTACGTTATGCCAGACATTCTGTATATCCTGGCTCCGCCACTGTGTATCATAGGCGTATTTAGAGGGGTGCAGGGGATGCACCCGCACCCCCTTTGTTAATAAGTATTATTTTGCGTAATTAATAGACATATTAACTATGTTGGTCTAGTGGTTGGGCGTAGGTTTTTCTTGTCCAATGTTTTTTTACCAGAACCAAATTTTTCTTATATAAACATAATTTCGCAATTTCGTAATTTCGTTAATTTTCCGCACCCCACTCAATGAGTCCTAGATACGCCTCTGCTGTGTATGATTACTGCAAGAAAATGACATGATTTCTGAACATTCAGGTGGGAAAATGGTGATGTTCAGGCCATCGAAACTGAAAGCATTAAAGCGAGATACATTCTTGAAGAAAACACTGAAGTTAAGCAATAAGGATGTTATTGGGTGTGGAGGGTATGGAGTAGTTTACAAGCTGACAATAGACGAGACGACATCGTTTGCAGTGAAGAGGCTTAACAGAGGAAGTGCAGACCGTGATCGAGGTTTCGAGAGAGAGTTAGAGGCAATGGGTGATATAAAGCATAGGAATATTGTAACTTTATATGGATATTTCACTTCCCCTCTTTATAATCTTCTTATTTATGAGCTTATGCCTAATGGAAGTCTAGATTCTTACCTTCATGGTAAATCCTTCTCTTATCTTCCAAAATACGGCTTCTTGGGTAAAACGGTCTTACACAGATGTTCTTCGTGAACCTGCCTTTATCAGTAGACGTAGCAAACAGGGTGCTCCCAGGTTGACCGAAGGTCACGGGTTCGAATCCTGGCAACCTCAAAACCCCTCAAAAACCACGAAGTGGAAACCAGCACACGGTATGGGTGGGCCTGTGCAAACTAACCACTCTTCAAGCCCAATGGGCATTTGAGTGAGGGAGTGTATTAGGATTATTAATAATAGTTGGACCTCAATCATCACCTTAAGTCCTTAAGGTTTTGGTCGAGAAGGTTCATCTATCACTCGGTTCAGGGTTCAAATGATTTTCAGGCCATGGTTACTATGGCTTTTGTTTCAAATTAGTCTTTTGGGTAATTTTGGGTCGGGTTGATTTAGGATCAAAACTCCGACTGTGAGTAAAAAACTGCAGGTCTCGAACCCTGATAAAGAGGGTTGCAGTAGGTTTGTGACAGCCAGTGTAAAAGTTCCGTTACAATTTTTGGTTGATTTAGGGTCTGGTCTACTTTAGGATGTTATTTCTGTTTTCGGCATTTGCTAGGTCTAATGACAAGTCGTACGGGAGTAACGGGACTATGTATTAGGACGGTCCTAGCCGAGGTTTTTCCGACTGTTCAATGTGATCTTGGAATTGACAGAAGTGGTGTGTGCAGGGAAATTGAAGGACAAGAAGCAATTAGATTGGCCTGCAAGATACAAAATTGCATTAGGTGCAGCAAGGGGAATAGCATACCTTCATCATGACTGCATACCACATATAATCCACAGAGATATCAAATCAAGCAACATCCTACTTGATGAAAACAGTGAGGCTCGAGTATCTGATTTCGGGTTAGCTACGTTCATGGAACCGGATAAGACCCATGTCTCAACTATGGTTGCTGGTACCTTTGGTTACTTGGCTCCAGGTATTATTAGCCTGCAATTTTACAGCATGTGTATAGACATTTATACATTTACCAGTAATGCAGTCTACTGTCTGCAGAATATTTTGATACAGGGAAAGCAACAGCAAAAGGCGATGTTTATAGTTTCGGTGTGGTGCTGTTGGAGCTTTTGACAGGAAAAAAGCCGATGGATGAAACATTTCTTGAAGAAGGAACCAAGTTAGTCACTTGGGTAAGATTATAATCAGACTGTCGATGTGTTGCTGTTTTTTGTTTTTCCTTCGTTTGCTCATAGAAAGTTTGATTTCTTATATGAGACGGTTTTAATGGGGTTGGTCTAACAAGTGAGGCCGTCTCATGGAAGACTCACTGAATCTGTAAATGTTGAGCAGGTAAAGTCTGTTGTCCAAGGGAAGCGAGAAGAATATGTTCTTGATCGTCGACTGGAGCACTGTCAGATTGATGAAGTAAACTGCGTTTTTAGCATCGCGCTAATGTGCTTAGAAACGGAGCCATTTAAAAGACCTACGATGGCCGAGGTTGTCAGTATGTTAGAAAAGGCGAAGTTAAGCAAAGAATAATGCTTCAGATATATAGTAAAAAACTGTTGCAGGAGTACAGTTTCGATATGTTTCTAGCCGACCTCACAAAATAACTCAGCCGAGAATCTGAACTGATATAACCCGATTAACACATCCTATAACTGCCGACCCAAAAACGACTGGATTTTCAACGGACCAGTTCTTTGTAATGATCCAGTGCCAGCAAACCTGAAATGATCCAAGCAGACAATAACCTAAGATCAAGAGGAAGGCTCGGATGAGCGTGAATGCCATTACTGCAAACTTTTTGCCAATCCAGTAGCCACAGAAGTCTTCAGGGTTGGAGAAACCGGAGATTCTCCAAAGAACACGTCAAAAAGGGCTCTCGTGACATTCATCGAGTTGATTGTAGCATCTACCTCTGCAGGAACACCAGCTGTTGTGACAGACACCTAGTAATCAAACAATCTTGTTAATATCAGAATTCAGAAACAGTATTTTCAATCTGGCTAACTAAGTTTAGCAGATATACTTACAAGCACTTTAGATGGCTCGAGCCAAATTAATAATATAAGAGTCCCCTTTTTGAGAGATCGTCCTTCAAAGATACTCCGGAAAGTGGAGAGTGCAGAATCATCTACAGGCGTTGGCGCTGCCACTCGTGGAGAAACAGCTTCGTCCAGTGCATCCCAAAATGTTTTACCATCAACATCTCTTACCAATTCAATTTGCAATGAATTCTCTAATGAAGCTGCAAATTTTGACGACTGTTTAGCATTCATAGTTGTGCGTGAGACGGTCTGATGGGTGAGGCTATTACTTATACATTCATCATTTAATTATGTAGCTAATGAGCTGGTTTCACATATAAGACCGTCTCATATAAGTTTTGTGATGTAAATGGAAGGGAAACACAGTTTATTACATTGGTAGATAGTTTGGAACACGGACAAGTCCTGCGCAATTTCAGCAGCAGATTTTCCTTTCCAGGAATTCAAATCGTTTAGCATTGTTGGGTTCACGTAAAGTCCGGCTGCATACACCTTAACGCCGATAATTGCAAACACCTTTTCCCTGTAGCCTGCAAACCACGGACATATATATGTAACTTAGCCTCCGTAGAAGTTTAACAACTGATCATTCTGTGGCAAAACTTAATGGTTGTAGCATACAATCTATTAGGAATATTAATAATAGTTGAGCCTCAACCATCAGAGCCAGTGTGACCGAAGGTCACGGGTTCGAATCCTGGCAACCTCAAAACCCCTCAAAAACACGAAGTGGAAACCCAGCACACGGTATGAGGGAGCCTGTGCAAACTAACCACTCTTCAAGCCCAACGGGCATTTGAGTGAGGGAGCGTGATAGAAATATTAATAATAGTTGAGCCTCAACCATCACCTTAAGGTTTTGGTTGAGATGGTTCATCTATCACAATCAAGTTGTACAGATGCCGCAGCAACAAACAATACACAAAGCAAAGTTAAGAGTCGATTCACATATCTCGACAATTTGCATTTTTGTTAATAGACTGCCCTTTGAATGCAATGTGCAAAATTTTGTAACGAAAACATACCAGTCCCAAGCAAGGTTAATGAGCTTGAACAGCCAGGAATATCTACAGAACTCGGAAATTTCACTTTGGTAGAAGGTTCTTCTACATACTCTACACTTCCAACTGCATCATATTTCAAACAGCAAAATATATCAGACCTTAGTTGAACAGGATATGTTCTGTAAGCTCGGACAGTCGAACCTCTATATCAGAAAGCATTCTCAGTAGGAAGAAATTTTGCAAAAACCAGTTATGTACCACAGTCTTATCACACTAACAGAAGGAAAATTTTGACGGGTTTCCGACTTAGGTCATCAGTAACATCACTGAATTACTTTACCAGCTAATGTAACTGAAACCGGCATCTCATCACACTAATTTCACAGCACAACTTCTTAAAGTTTGCCACTTTCTCATAACTCAGATGATTTAAGTCCTAGATTACTTGTTATTACTGTGTGGCCGAGCCAGGATTTCCAGTTAGGGGGGTGAAATTTAACTGCAAATTTCGGGTTTTTCCATTTTCTACTGGGGCGAGCGCCCCTGCTAGCCCCCTCGCTCCACCACTGAAAAAAGCTATGAAAAAAACACTTAACTTTCTTCTATTATCACTTGCAATTCACAAATTTGCAGGAAACAAATAAACAGAAATTTCCCAGATAACATCAACAACCAAAGTACAGACAAATTGCCACATTTTTCAAGTCCGGATCTTCTGTCCCATTTCCGTATCCCATTACCTCTTCATTTGACACATAATGATTAATCATTAACCAAATTTTGGTAAATCGGTTTAAATGATGACACGAAAATGGGACAGAGGATCCGCTCTTTTAACTCAAAATGCCGAGTTAAAACTCCAAAATTTAACAGAAAATTTACCAGATGATGAAACAGAAGCATTGGAAATGAACTGGGTATCAATTTTTCTGCCATTTTTGAGAGATTGATGAAAAGGGTTTATGGATAATTTGGATAATTTAGATAAAGTTTGGATCTTTAATTTGCAAGAAAAAGTTGAGTAATTTTGTGAAAATAAGAATTTGGGTGTGGAATTTGCAGGAATTACAGCAACTGTAGGTGTGCAGCAACCAATTTGCATTGCCATTTTGTCAGAATTTTATCTGATTTCTGCAGAAATATGTACTTGTAATTTGTAAAATGAAAAATGGGATTTTAGATTTCTTGGATTTTGTATTAAATGTTGTAAATTTGTTTGTTATTAGCTGTTTTTTTTGGTTGGTAATGGTAGTTATGGTGGAAGGGAATTAGTTTTATTAATTATTAATTAAATTAATTAGCTTTCTTGAAAGTGTAATTAACAACCGAGATTTCTGCTAAAAAATTGTCTTTTTTCTGGTTTAGTCCGCGCATAATCTTAGATTACGACCCTGTTTGGCAAACAATAAAAGCAGATTCATAAAAGCAGTTAACGTTAGTAGAATACGATTAGTAGTTAGCAGATTAGAAAAGAGTGTTTGGTAATTAGCAGATTATAGGATAATTAGAACGATTTTATGTATAAATTGAATATGTTAATACAATATGTTGCTAATTACAGTATATTCCGACTAATATGCTACTTGAATATGCTGTTTACCAAACACATGAAAATAGTAGCTTCACTGGTCAACCTACTAGTTATACCGGAATCTACTAATTTCTCTCAATATGTTGTTTAAAAAACAGCGCCTACAATTAGGATGATGGTACAATCTACTAATCTAGAGACTGAATGTTCGAGTTCAACCCGTATTTAATGTAATTTAATGTTCGAGTTCAACCCATATCGATAATTAAGACGGTTTGTTTCGAGTATTAATGACGATTTGATGAGCATACACCATTGCCTAAAACGTTTGACCTAGAGTTTACCCTCAAGATCGTTTTTGCCTGCTTTTCTGGTTAATGAAGTGGCACTCGACATCGATTCGATCATATAACATTGTCTCGGTAGAGGGACTTGCAGGGATGAAAAATCGAACATGCAACAAAACTGAAATGAATCGGAATGAACCAAAAGTTTTTCAATACATAATACGACATTGCTCGAAATCAAGGGGAAACAAGCGTCAAAGCCGACGTATGATGAGATGGGCTCCGAATTGGGGTCGAAGAAGTATCGAAGTGGTAGGAGCATGGGTGTAAGACGGTGAAAGCTCGAAGGAAAACCGCTGTAAAAGCATAGCCACGGCCATCTTAGCTTCAATCAGAGCAAAATTTTGGCCAATGCATATCCTTGGCCCTCCAGCAAAAGGGAAGAATGATAAATTCCCCTTTGTTGCCTTCAAAATACCTTCTGAAAATCGGTTTGGTTTGAATTCCGTCACGTCGTCACCCCAAAGATTCGGATCCAGATGCACTTGGTATATCGACAGACCAACCGACGCACCCTTAGGCACACACAGGTTACCTAGCATTGTATCATGGTCATATACCCTTCTAGCAATTGTAAGCGCCGGAGGATATAATCGTAACACTTCGTATAGTATCATCGTCACCTATGCAAACACGACAACATTTACAATTATCGGTAGAAAATACTTCTGGCAAACTTTCAAAAATATAAACAAGAACGGAAATTAAACCAATTTTCTCACCGACTTTAGATGGTTTACACCATCAATATCTGGTGGGTTCGTCCCAAATGCCGCCATAATTTCTTCTCGTGCTTTCGATTGCCAATCTTGGTGCTTGCTAAGCAAAATCATCGTCCACGCTATTAACACAGAAGTGGTCTCCTGACCGGCAAAGTAGAACAACTTACACTCGTCAATCATATCCTTGAAACTCATTGCAAGACGCTTGTTACCCGTCCCGTGGCTTTGAGCCTCCTTTAAATTGGACTCCAATAGGATCCCCAACAAGTCATCCTTGGCCGCTTCCCCGGCATCCATTGCCTTCTTCCTTTTGTCGATTATTCCTTTCAGTAAACTTTGTATTTCATCATCCACTTTTTTCACTTGCCTGTTCGTCTTTGTTGGTACATATCTACAAGCAGAAGCGAACTCAGGATTTAATATATGGGATAGCGAAAAATATTAAAAAGTTGAATATATACCTATTGTGAGATTCAATCCCATGACTACCAGGTGGGATTTTGAGTCCTTTACCATTGAGTCTGACGATGTTTAATGGTCATCTAATGAGATTACCTTTACTCATTTACTATTCAGCAATATTTGCAGTAGCAAAAATCCGTCTTTTTAACCTATTTTTTTAAGTTTGGGGTAGCGAACCCACCTAGTAGCGACCGCCACCCCTTGCTACTAGGTGGGTTCGCCCATGTCTACAACAATATTTTTCCGTGTCAAATGAGCAGCAAGGGCATTATTACAATACATGACATGACGGAGGGGGATTCAGTGGAGGGGGCATTCGAACCTACGACCTAATGTGTGAACATCAAATTAAGCGTAATTCACAAACCAATCTACGCAATAGATATGTCGTGATTCTTATAACTTACCTCCATCCAGGTATATAAACGGATTGAACAAGCCGTATAGTGATCTGAGTTTGTTCCTGGAGAAGTTCAAATATCCTTCTACCTTCCTCAAAGCTACTGCCAAAAGCAGCTCGCGAGATAACATCTGCAGATAAATTCGTAATATCTGGCCATACGTCTAACTCAACAGAACCAGTTTCAGACACAGAATTATCCCATTTGTCGATCAGCTCTGTGACACTAGCACGGAATGCTGGAAGCATAAGCTGCGTTGCAGAAGCAATTCAAAATCAAAAGCCGCGACAAAAAATACTACGGAGTACTTTAACATAATCCGATGAGTAGCCGAGTAGGTACCTTTAACTTCTCCATATGAAATGCAGGGTTAATAAGCTTCCTATGCATCGCCCATTTGTCACCCTCGAGGCTAACAAGTCCAGGAGCAAGTAATCGAACAAGCGGGTTTGAGCTAGGCTTTCGGAATTCATTCATCCTAGTGAACACCTCCCTTATTAGCTCCGGTTGAGTAATGTTGATCACCGGAATTGGTCCCATCCATGTAAAACAGTTTTGTCCTATAACAATTTAAAAAAAAATTATGGTCTCTAAAATGACATCCGACTATAGTACTGTCGGTAAATTATCGGCTTTCAATCAATTTTAACAAAATATGACATTCGACTATGGTACTACTGTTAAATTATCGGTTGTCACAAGTAAATAAGCTAAGATAAACAATACACATTGCGGTCGTAATTGTTATTGTTAAGTGATAATCGACTGATAGAAGTAGAAGTGGGCACGCCGCACACGGGCTATTGGGCTAGCACACCCCAACATAGACCAAAGCCCATTATGGCATGATACGGATTTGGCACTGCCTAGCACTACGCGACGCGGCATGCCTGTAAGGCCCATTGACAACTAATGGGCCGGCACAGTGGCATGCCTGTAAGGCCCATTGACAACTAATGGGCCGGCACATGGCACGCCCTGACATAAAGTCAAAAGGAGTATGGGCTATGTCCATATGTGGGCCGGTATGCTAAAACAAGAAAATAAATTGCGGGCCAGTACGCCTCAAGACACGTCAATGGCCCAAGCACGGCCCGATAGCCCAACTTGTCAAGCACGGGCTTTCCAGTTTTTTTTTTGTAAAAAGTAAGCAATTTTTGGACAATAGTGACCACTTTGAGAAAACAGTCATATTTTTTGTTTTGTTGTAAAAAGTTGACACTTTCTCGTGGTGGCACGTAAGGTTGTGCACATTCGCACAAGAGAACTTTTTTTTTTTTTTTTTAAATTCGCACAAGAGAATTTACCTATTAATTAGTTTGTCCTTAAAAAAAGGATTAATTAATAACAATAATCCCAAGTATGAACGATCTTCTCATATTAATCCATACTACATTTTAACTTAGAATAAACTCAACTATCAAATCTTCTGCTCAAAATATGCTCAAAATAGTCTAAGGCCAGTTAAAAAATCTCATTTGTATTAAATGACAGGCAAAAATATATAAATTCAGTAACTATTATTATATACATTTTTCGTTACAAAATAACAAGTTAAAATCAATCGTTTTCTATTTTGAGAAGAGAAGGCCAATAGTTAAGATTATTCTAAGTTAAAATGTAGTATTGATTAATATGAGAAGATCGTTCAAAGTTGGGATTATTGCTGTGAATTAATCCTAAAAAAATTCAACCCCTTCCTACAAATCTTGGTTACGCCGATATAATTTGAATCATAACCTTTAATTAAGTCCCTTAACTAAACACGCGAAGTTGATTACAATCTTGGACTCGTCTCGTGAGAGACCGTCTCTCACAAAGAGATAACATGGAAACAAAAACTTCAGTGGATCGCTCACGTTATCGTGGTCCAATTGTCATCCACTAACAACCATCTCAATGATTCCTTCCCATTTCTCATTTCCTCGTTATTTATGTCAAAACTAAACGGTAAATAATTGAGTGGGACAGAGGGAGAATAGTACAATCACAATTAGTAAGTTTTGCTTGTAACGGGTCATCGTTTGTGACAGATAGTTTGTGAGATAAAATGGATACAAAATGAGTTAGTGGAGAAACAGGACCACATAAATAGTGTCGGAAAGAGAGAAAAAGTGGGTATTTGGTGAGAGAGAATTTGTGCAATCACAGTACAGTATTTTGTCAAAGAGAGTGGTACTTTGTAATTCAAAGGACAAGGACTTACACAAGATGTAGCTCAAATCTTCACTGAAAACATATTATTTGGGTACGGTAAGTCTTGCTTAAGACGGATATTATTCGTCCTAAGCTTAAAACGGGTCAAATATCATCAAGTGGAATAATAAAGACAAAAAAATTGCCATTTTTGAGGTGACAGTGGGTAATTTGGTATATATTTGACGCGGTCATAAAACGGATAACGACGGTTTGAAATGAGAATTAGTGATTTGCAATCATGCGGTGACTTTACCGACTAAAGTAAACTAAATACTCCGTAACTACTACCTAATGCATAATTAGTAAGTCTTGCTTGCGACGGGTTACCATTTGTGACGGGTAATTTGTGAGATAAAATGGATACAAAATGAGTTAGTGGAGAAAGGGGACCACATGAATAGTGTTGGAGAGAGTGGATATTTTATGAGAGAAAACGGTATCCGTCACAAGCTTGCGACGGATAGTGCCGTTGCAAATAAGAATTTGTGATGCATAATTACCTAACCCATCAATCAAAATACTATAATTGACCAGTTGACCTCTCTTTTTATTCTCGATATTTGCATCAAAATTAAAAATAAACAAATAACCGATACGGAGAAAGTAAAGATTAAAGAAAGACTAACCATAGTTTTGAACATGTTGATGAAGAAAAGGAAGAACACGAGTAATGAAATCATTAGTAAAAGGAATTGGTTTTTGTCTTGCTTCATTACGCATTTTAAAGGTATCCTTCAAATCACCATATAATGGCCTATAAGAATTACCATTAAGCCCTTGATCTCTGAGTTTTTTCTCAAGCTTCTTAGGGTTCAACCATGCCCAATTTAGTAATTTCCATACCCAAAACAAAATTAATGTAATTAATGATATTATTATTGCACTACCATAATATACTTTCATCATAATTAATTAATTATTTGGTTTTTTTATTTTCTTTTTTTGGATGAAAAATTGTGTGAAAGATGAAGTGTAGGGAGTAGGAGTTGATTAGATTATAGCATGGAGTCCTGGACTAACGGAGAAACGTGTCATACGTATAATCGAGCGATATATGTGGAAATAATTGTTTACTCACTAATTTTTATTTCAGACCGTTTATTCACGTTCACAGGCTTTTATTATTAATCGGGTAAGTCTTGTTTAAAATGAGTATTATCCGTTTTAAGGCTTAAGACGGGTTAAATAAAGTGGGGTAATAATTAATGAAGATAAAAATATTGTCATTTTTTAGGTGACAAGTGGGTGATTTGGTGTTTATTTGAGCCATTTTACGACTAAGACAAATAATCTCTTTACTATACAAGGAATAGATTTTAGAGAGTTATTATTGGTCGATCAAAATTAGGAAGAGAAAAAAAAATTAATTAAAAGAGGATCCACCATGTTCATTCTACATAATTAATTATCTCTCCTCAAACTTTCATCAATTTAATCTTTTCTCTACTTTCATTAATTAAATAAGTTACAATCTATAATCCCACATTGAAATATGAAATCTTCCGAAGTCTTAACTCCAGTTTCAACTGTAAAAATCAAATCTTTGATGATCATTGATAATAAGTTAACTAATTATTTTACATAAATTAAAGGTATAAATTAAATATAATAATAATATGATGGAGACACCTAGACTTTACAAATATCCTATATTCCGAGATTAAAGAAATTGTTAATATTAATTTAACATGCAACAACTAAAATGATTAAATTGAGTGACAATGAGTATAAAATAGAAACAAAAAATGAATACAAAATATAATACTGTAATATATAAATTGGCGAAAATTAATGCATTCAAATACTGGAAATCAACAGATTAAAATTGTTTGAGAATTGAAAATAAAAAATATGTAACTCAGTCTTAAATTTACAAAAAATAGATAGGTTTATATTATATGGTCGGAGATTTTGGGTAGTTAGAGAGTTGGACTACTAATAATTTGTGTTCATTACGATAATTATGAACTTAGAATTTAAACAGTAAGTATAATTTTAAAATCTATATATATTTTTACCGACTATTTTCCGTCTTAAAATTAAATTGGGTTAGTATCACTCCCCATGAGTTATAGGATAAATATTTTATTTTCACCATAAATAATGTTGTTTTTGTCTTATTCATCCTACATATGTATATTTGATCCGTCTTAAACTTAAACCGATACCGTCGTCCTACATAAGAATTTGTATAATTTTAAAATGTCAAGCGGATGCATTGTTTTTACTTACGTCTAAGTTAAACGTATAATTTTTTTTTATTTTTTACATTGATATACTTGCAATACTAAAATTATATTTTTTATATATTCAACTATTTATTTTTATTTTTTTAGTTTAATAGAATTAAACCCGTGCATTTTCTGCACGGGCGTAAAACTAGTGACGGTTTGAAATGAGAATTTGTGTTTATTAATATATCCTTAAATTCCATAAACTCATTTATCGCTAATACAAGCAAGTATAACGATGCTATTTGTTTTACCAATTTTTATCATTTTTATGTTCGTTGTCTAATAATGTTTTATGTTCACCTTTTTTTAGTATTGATAGACTATGTGGACTATTGACAAAATTCTGCATTTTCATATTATACTCCCTCCTACCCAACTTAAATGTCCCATTGTACATTTCCGTCTATTCAGGATATTGTTCCATTGTCCATTTTTGGTAAGTTTTTTACCAAGTTTTTACCATTTTACCCTTATTAATTTTCATTTATTACTCACTCACCCATTACCCCCACTTACTTTATACAAATCATAACACCCTCTCTCCAATCTACATACCCTACTCAACCAAAATATTAAACTACTAATATCTCATAAATTTTGTCCTTTCATCACAATGGGACATTATAAACGGGTAGGAGAGAGTATTATTTTACAAGCTTTTAACTCTAACATTTGACCATCATAATAGCACATTTTCGAGATATTACTAGATTTGAATAAATTTTTTGAATAAGAAATAGTTTTCAACAAAAAATGTTAATAAATAGTACTGTTTTAATTTTCAATTTTAGAAATAAGATCTACAAAAAATTAACAAAGTAAATGAAGTATAAAACTCTGTTAAGTAGATTAAAGATTATTCCGTTAAAATAATATTCTAAATAAATTCGTTATAGATATTGAGCATATCCACCAAAATGAGTAGAGTTATCATGTTTTAACACTGATTTCGTGCATTTTTTCACGGATTGCAATTTTTGCATGTGTTTTGAACTATGATCATTATAAAAGAAATAGATTATAAGATATACATGTAATTTGGTTTATCATTTTTAAATATTAATCACTTTATCGATGTTTTAGAACTATACCCGTGCAAAATCTAATTTAGGTTATTTCATAAAAATAATTTATATTAAACTTCATCTTCTGATATTAATCCGTTCAACTGTTCAACTTAAAAAAATATCAATTTTAATCAGGGGCGGATCTGAGGGTGGATAGGGTTGACAAGTGTCACCCCCACATAAAAATAAGAATAATGTTTGAACATATATTACACAAAAATGTGTTGGGCTTAGTGGTTAAAAGTTGATATAGAATTATAAATTATATGAAGTTGGAGGTTCAAATTCAACCCTAATGGCATCTTTATTCACACAATTTTCTTGATAAATGCTTAATATATCTCAAATTCAAATATTCTAAACAAAAATATATATAAAAAAAATGTTGTGGGATGAATATTTTACTACTAATTACGGAAAAAAATTGTACCATCCCAAAGTAAAAATCGTATCCGCCACTGATTTTAATATCATTTAAGTTGCTATAATCCCTTAAAAGAGATACTTATAAAACCGTTTACCTTTATGTCTTTTATTTTCATGAAAAACAAAAGACACCATTCACATCTTCAACCGCGGTGGGTGTTACTTAGAATTAAGAAAGGAAGGTCAAGAAAAAGAGATAAAGTATGATTAAAAAGAAATAAAAAATTATTACTAAGAAGAAATAAAAAATTCTTATAATCTCTCTAAAAAAACTCCCTAAAAATCCTAATCTTTATTAATTATACGGAAGACTCCCACTGATTATCAGTTGATGGTATTTATTTCATATTTCAATTAATAATATGCAAATCTATCCACTATTCAATAAATATTAGGATCGAGATGAAGGTTGAGCCTAACAGAGAGTTCTTAGGTAATGTGATAATAAATGATAAGCTTCTTTACGTGTTCAAGTCATTATTTAACGCCTAAAAATGAGTTTAATTAGCTAAAAATAACGTTTAAGGGTACAATTACTAATAATAACAACAATTGTGGGTACTACGTATATATTTTTAAAAGTGGAGAGTACCCTGTAGAAACTAAAAAAATTGAGAGTATCATGTAGAAAATCCCTTTTATTTTTCTTGCGTTCGTACTTCGTACCTACTTAGAAGGGAAGGCGGATAACTAAACTCCTGTATTATAGGGGAATCAATTTGTCGTTCTTAAACCTTAAGACACATATAACCGTTTTAAGATTCAATCGGTCAAATACACCTTACTTGTGTAGATAAGACAAGTTTTTTTTGTTAATATCTAGGCATTTTGTTTATTTTTGTCTTAACTATAAAAGTGGTAACTATATGACCCGACTTAAAATTAAGACAAATAGTCTCCGTCCATCTTAAATGAGAATTTATGTAGCGGAATTGACAACCTTTACATTTTTCCGATTCATGTGAATTTCCAAAACACGCAGCAACCAAATTACACCTTATACTAAAAGTGTAACATAATCTGCAAGAGCTAATAACAGACTGAATAACTTATTGGAAGATAACTGAACAAGATCATCACAGTTCAGGAGGCTGAGTGACACAATCCTCAAAGACGACGAACAACGAGATGAGCCCCGTACTGGGGTTGCAGAGTCAAGGAAGCGGTAGGGGCATGGGTGTAAGACGGTGAAAGCTCGAAAGAAAACCGCTGCAAAAGCATAGACACAGCTATCTTAGCTTCAACCAGGGTAAAATTTTGGCCCATACATATTCTTGGCCCGGCTGTAAACGGAAAGTATGACAGGTTTCCGTTTGTCGCCTTTAAAATGCCTTCCGAGAATCTATCTGGTTTAAATTCATTCACATCGTCACCCCAAAGTTTGCGTTCATGATGCACTTCGTATATTGACAGGTTCACCAAAGCACCTTTTGGAATACAGAGGTTACCGAGCATTGTATCTTTGTCGAATATTTGTCGAGCAACTGACATTGCTGGAGGGTATAATCTCAAGACTTCGTGTAGTATCATCGTCAACTATATATGGCAAACAACATAAAATTTTCATGTAATTAGTGATGACATTTACGATCCGTTTGGCAGCGCACTTAGGTACCTGATTTGCCTGAAGTAGCTTTTTTGCCAAAAGAACAATAACTTATTTTTTCGGGAGTGTTTGGCAATTAGCTTGTTTGGTCAAATAAGCTACTGAAATAAAATGCTACATAAGGTAGCATTTTAGATTTCAGGTACTTGATTCTAGGTTAAATTCCATTTCACCCTTCATTTTATAATATACGGAGTAGTAACTAATTATTATATCTTTTTCTGTCACTTCAGTAAAATAAGCTACCTTTTCAGTTACTTTGTCAAACCGTTTTTTATATAATCAGTCAGCTTATCACTCCTAATTTTCGGCTACCATTTTCAGGTTTCAGCTACCTTTTCGGTTTTCAAGTAACTTTTCAGATTTTAGGTAGCTTTTCAGCTCGTTTTGCCAAACAAAGCCTAAGAAAATCAAAAGACGGAATTATAAATCATAACTTACTGATTTGAGGCGGTTGGCGCCATCAAAATCCGGTAGGTTATTTCCAAAAGCCGAGAAGATTTCTTCTCGAGCTTTCATTTGCCAATCCGGGTACTTGCTCAACAAAATCAACGTCCACATTAACAACACAGAAGTGGTCTCCTGACCGGCAAAGTAGAACAACTTACACTCATCAATCAGATCCCTGAAACTCATTAAAAGACGCTTGTTATTCCCGCTTAATTGAGTCTCCTTGAGATTCGATTCCATTAATATCCCCAACAAGTCATCCTTAGTAGCTTCTCCGGCGTCCATTGCCATCTTCCTCTTGTCGACTATTCCTTTCAATAAACAATGGATGCCCTTGTCGAGCTTTTTCATTTGCCTGTTAGTCTTTGTTGGCACGTAACTACAACCATTTGAACATCAATTTTCGCGTAATTTATAAAAGGATTAATCGATAAGAATACTCTGAATTATGGGTGTCATGCTTAAAATACTTCAAACTCTATTTTAACTACCAATATAACCAACTAATGTTCTCATTCGCTTTTATTATAATATATGACCGATTACCTGCAAAATAAGTGAGGAAATTTCTAACCCTTCTTTGACCCGTCTTTCTCTTTTTATTTTTTTGTTAATATATTCACCTAATTACACCAATAAAACATGCTACAATAAGTTAAAAAATCAAATTCAAAGCAAATGAGGGCCTTAGTTGGTTATATTGGTAGTTAAAATAATGTTTAGAGTATTTTGAACAGTTTACTCATAGGTCGGAGTAATTCTATAAAGTACAGAATGTGATAGACTCGTTTTAACTTACTTCCATCCGGGTATATAAGCAGATTGCAACAGACGTATAGTTATTTGAGTTTGCGCCCTGAGAAGCTCGAATATCTGTCTTCCTTCGTCATAGCTACTACTGAATGCAGCTCGGGAAATAACATTGGCAGTTAGAATCGAGATATCTGGAAATACATCCATCTCAGTAGAACCGGTTTCAGGCATTGAATTATCCCATTTGTCGATCAATTCTGTGACACTAGAACGGAAAGCTGGAAGCATAAGCTGTAACAAAAATTAATAAGTTTTTGGTTAAGATCGATAATTTCTTGACATGGTATCAGCAGGCCCGCCTAAAGCCTGGTGCTCTACGTGCACTTGCACTAGGACTCAAATTTTTGGGACTCAAATCTTAACATTCCCATATGATTGAAATTATTTAGGAAAAAAAAATGACAAAGCATTTACCTAAGATAGAATTGACGTTTGACTATTGTGAACCTTGACTATCTTCTTCCCCAAATCATTATTTCCTTCCCAAAATAATAATCTCATTCCCCAAATAAATTAAATTTGGTCTTTAATCTCCCTAAAAAATTATCAAATGTGTCTTTTGTAATGTTTAATGTACCTATTTAATTATCCCAAATTAATTTCTCACAAATAATTCCAAATATACAATATACAATTAGGAAATTTGAAATAAAAACTTGGTAAAACAATCCGTTTCAATTTTCTATAAAAATTCTAGATTTGCACTTGAGTTTCAAAGAGATTGAAATAGATGATAATAATATATTTTTTTAATTTTAATAAATTTCATATTTTCAATAATATTGTATAACATCACATAACTCGGCCGTTGTATGCTTGTGGTAGTAGTGTTGTTGTAATATTGTGTTGATTTTTGTTATAACTTGTACTTCTTCCATTTTTATCCAAATACCATATTTGCTTTTTGTACACTGTTCACCAATTAACTTTCAATCTCAATTTTCTCTCAATACGTAAGAAAAAATATATTCATGTGGGGTCTTGTTTAATTCGTCTTTACAAGTACATTGAAAATATATAACTTTTATAATTTTTACAAATACGTAGTTAAAGATATGAAGCACGCAAAACACAAACGTGAATAAAGCAAATAGGGTATTTGGATAAAAATGGAGGAAGTATATCTTACAAGTAATTATTAACTTAAGGGGTTGTTTGGTTGACACCTTAAAAACACATGAATTGCAAAATCACGTGATTTATAAAAATAAGTCTTGTTTGGTTGACACATTTTTTGAAAAATGGAGGAATTAAAAGTTCCTAGGAACTTCCAATGCCTACATGATGTAGGAATTGGCTTACCTACCCCTCCCTTGGTCATTGGAAATTCCCATGGAATTTAATTCCTACATGGGCAACCAAACACATTTATCAAAATCACCCGAATTGGAGGCTAGAACTTAATTCCTATGAAATTGAAGTTCCTAGGCAAATGAAGTTCCTTGATCAACCAAACGACTCCTTAGAATTTGGTAGTTACTATAGGATTTGTATTTGAACTTTGTGGGATTCCATCGTTGGTATATTTAATAAAAAATCCAAAGCAGAATTGATTAATCATCCTATTTCGAATTATGACTTCGATTTCTTGTGAATCTCGTCTTTATTTTTCTTTCATACTCCATATTATTGATTTATTATTTTTTTTATATGGACATTTTTTAGTTTTGTAAATTTATAGCATTATATAATTTTTTTGCATCGGGCCTCCACTTTTCTTGAGACGGTCAGAGCCAGTAGATCATGTATACCTTTAACTTTTCCATATGGAATGCAGGGTTAATAAGCTTCCTATGCATCTCCCATTTCTCGCCCTCGAGGCTTAGAAGACCCGGGAGAAATAATCCAATAAGCGGGTTTGTTCTCGGCTTCTGAAACTCGTCTATTCGAGTCAAGACCTCTCTTATTAGCTCCGGTTGAGTAATGTTTATGGAAGGAACAGGGCCTAGCCATGTAAAGCAATTTTCACCTACAACAACATAAGACATTGTTCACTTGGTTGACCTTTGCATAATAAGAAGCATTAACGTAAACAAGATGGATATTTATCACAATAATATATACGTTTAGTATCAATTATTTGTTTACCGTTTATAAAATACCCTTATAAATAATTAAAAAAGTTAAATAAATGAATAAGATGGAGATAATTAATAAACTCACTAGTAAATCTATATATAAAGTGAAATTGAATAAGCACGGGCTCACCCGGCCCGACCCTCCCCGTCGTGTTCAGTCTCTCACTCAACACATAGATTGACCCGTCTTTGCCCGCCCGCCCCAATCCGTTTTCCCTCCTTGGCCTGGCCCAAGTCAGGAAACTGAAAATCGGCGTGCCGCCTACTTTAGTATGAAAAAAACAATTACATCGGCCCACTAGCCCGCCCTCGGACCTACCCTTGGTCAAATATTCTCCTAGTACGGTCGGTCCTCTGCCCCGATCCTCGCCAAATGAGTCTTGCCCGACACTAATAAACCCTAACAATAAGACGTTCATATAATAATAAAAAATTATAGATAATTATGAAAAGGAAAATAAAATAACGGTACCAACGGATACCGAATCATGATATTATATAGTGACGAAGTCAGGATTTATGATAAGCTAAGGCGGGCGAAAAATTTTAGCGGGAGCGAATAAGTACTAATAAAAGTGAAACTTGAGTTATTTTTGAAAGTCAACTAAAATTTTCAAATTTTTCATTTCTCTATGGAGACGACTGTCCCCGCTAGCTCCCCTAGCTCGCTCCACCATTGGTACCAACTCCACATACAGTACATAAGATCTATTAAACTAACTAATCTTATATAAGGGCATGCCATAAGTAATAGTGAGGGGCGTTGTTCCACTACAGTAGAATAATAATGAGGGGATTAACTTATGAGCAAGTGTACTACTTCTCCTATCGCCAATTAATTTTAAAATGAAACCTCACTTGCTTATGAAACAACTATACTGAGGAGATGGTATTAGAGTTGATGGTTCGGGTTGGGACTGCCATGTAGTGACAGTGTTCGAGATGGCGCGGAGTAACGTCATGGATGCAGAGTACGGTAGCAGCACTGTAGGACATTGTCCCACATCGATAGAAAAATATTGAGGGATTTAGTTTATAAGTAGCTAGTAAGTAGTCACGTACACTACTCCTCTTATTACCAATTGGTTTTAAAATGAAACTTTACTTGATTGTGAACCGATCTTATGCATCTAACTTTATAGACCCGCTACGAAAACTCAATACTCTACTTAATAATACTCTATTAACTAAATTAAAAATTAAAAATTAAAAAAAACACTAACCATATTTTGCAACATGTTGATGATGGAAAGGAAGAACACGAGAAATATAATGATTAGTATAAGGAATAGGTTTTTGTCGAGCTTCATCAAGCATTTTGAAGGTATCCTTAAAATCACCATACAAAAACCTATATGAATTACCCTTAAGCCCTTGCTCTCTAAGTTTTTTCTCAAGCTTCTTAGGCTTCAACCATGCCCAATTTAGTAATTTCCATGCCCATGTCAAAATTAAAACTACAAATAATATTATAATTGCACTACCATAATATGGTCTCATCATATTTTTTTTTTTAATTTGTTATTTTTGTGAATTGTGATGGATTAAGTGGCATTATTTATATAGTGATGAACATGAATGCAATTGGCCTCAAAATGATTGATAGTATTTCGATTATTTATTATCTTATTTCATTTTTAATATTTTAATCAAGTTTTTTTTTCTTATTTTAAGAATAAATTTAATAAACAATTTAATCATTTACCTAATTTATTTCACTTGTCATTAAGTAATTTTTTCTTGGTTTTTTGGTTTTATGTCAAAATAAAACGACAATAATTTTGAAGGCAAATTCTTATTTCAGAGGGACTGTTTTCCCGTCTGAAATAAGACGGACTAATTGTAATCATTTTTACAATCAAATGCTACTTTTTTGATAAAATATTACCACCACTTTCAGTGTAAAGAGTGACGAATTTGCGATATAACATTTTGTTATTAAATGGTTATATTTTATTAAAAAGATGATGATATTTGGTCCGTTTTATTTTGATCGGTCTGAATTTCTGGATTTTGAATGGAACGGCCGACCAAGAGAGTGTATAATTATTGTGAGATTACTTTTGGATATTAATATTCTAAGGACACCGGGATATCAACTTTCTTTTGTTGGGTAGTTAATTTTTGTTTTGTTATTTGTATTCTAGACACGTGGAACTTTGTGAATTGTGATAGGGTGTTTACCGGTCTAAAATCGGACCGGTTCGGGTCGAATCGGACAATCCCATAGACCGGATAGTCACAAACCTAAGACCGCAGACCGTGCTGGTTAGGAGGGGACCCAGACCGGACCGGATCAGAACCTTTAGGTCTGGTTTTGTCAGGTTTGGACCAGACCGATACTACTTGTAAGTAAATTGAATTTTTTTATGTGGATCGGAAACCGGTCACCATAATTTTAGTAGACCGAACCGGTATGTATTCAGTCTAGACCTGACCGGACCGGATGGTCCGGGTCGGTCGGGTTTGTCGGTCCGAGTCACTTTTTTGTTCAGCCCTAGTAACGTATAGGTTTGGTATCTGGTTCTGGCCGAGATAATCTATCCTTAATTTTTTCTTTTGTAAGAAATAAAACTACATTAAACTTATTTAACAAAGCATACGTTTACCATTTATATTGAAATGTAGAATTTACTCAAAAATTATGAGATATATTACTCCCGTTGTTACTATTATTACTTTGACGAAATATCATGTTAGTATTTTTACATTCACTACTCCCCGTGTTGTTTTTACGGGAACATATATACCCCGAGTTTTATCAAACTCAGTTTTAAATAAATAATTTGTTTTCTTAAATAAAATTGTTAGCTAATTTTTCATGCTCTCTGCGTTGTTCTTGCTGTTATTTTCATTACAGTTGTTGTGACTTGTGAGCTTGTGACCACTATTACTTTTACTAATCTTGTCGTTATTAACGTTTCTTTCACTACACCCGCATTTAATAATGTTAATTTCATTACAGGTCTTTGTTGCTATTATTTTTACTACTCCCGCTATTATTATTGGTACTTTTATAAGTATTATATTTGTTATATCCAATGTCAGTGCAATTATTTTATCAATTTTTTTTTTTAAATTAATTGATGATCTAATTTAATGAAATACACACATTATATATGAAATTGTGTATCTTTTGAAATTTAATTTTTAAATCAGTTAATTATTTAATTTTATAAAATATGCAGACTATAAAATATTATATCTAAATGTAAAAGTTATATGTTTAAGAAAAAAAATGTATATTAAGAAGCATGATCCATATATAAATAATAAGTAAATTATTGTTTCACACCGTCACTTTTGAACTGAAATTTCAGACGAGCTATATGTGACAATTTTATAGTCAAATGTAACCACAATAATGTAGCTAATGTTACAATTTATGATAACTTATTTGTTAATAATAATCACATTTGACGGTAAAATAGGTACAAAATTCTGTTTTATTATTTCAAACTAAAATTACGGTATGAAGTAAGATCAACTGTAAATAATATATGTGGCGAATTATTAACGACCAGAGACGACATGACAAAGGAAGATATGGTAGGTCAAAGGAAGATATGGTATGTCACTAATCACTATCTAGCTCATCAAAAATAGATATGTTTCTAAATTATCACTCTTTCCGTTTTAGGGCTTGTTTGGTTGACATAGGGGAATTAAAGTTCCCGGGAACTTCAAGATCACATGAATTTCCAATTCATGTGAATTCGCAAAAAGTGTTTGGTTCGCATATGGGAAATTAATTCATGCGGGAAGTTCTATTGACCAAGGGGGGACTTGGTGAGTAACTTCCCACATAATGGAGGAAGTAAATTCATGTGGGAAGTTCTATTTCCCATGATATTGGCAACCAAACAACAACATGATTTTACACTTCCCAGGAAGTTCAACATCCCATGATTTTAATGGGTAACCAAACAAGCCCTTAGTTAAACGTTATCATCTGTCTTTTGTATTTGAGAGTTGTTAAATCTCGCCACATACTTTTGATTATCGCACACACTTTGTCGTTTTATTCCAATTTTATCACTTTTACATTTTATATATAATTAGAAAGGACAATAATCAAAATCAAAGAAATCTTCCCTCTAAAAAACTATGTATGCTCAGCCACCCCACCACCACTCGCCCCACAACCAGACTAGATGCTCACAACCAAAATGCACCACCACCAACTAAACCTGGCAAACAGTTCGGGTCGTATTAGGATATAAGGCCTGTCCATTACACTACAAAACAATGCTCTCTTTGCGACGGAATTTTCCGTCGCAAAAAGGGTGAAATCCGTCGCAAATGATGTTTTTGCGACGGATTTGCGACGGACTGCGTCTGTCCCATATTTTTGTCGCAAAAAGTTAATTTGCGACGGATTTTTCCGTCGCAACTTATTTGCGACGGATTGACCTCATTTTGCGACGGACTGTCCTTGACCAGAAGTCAAGGTCAGTCAAGATTTGCGACGGAAGATTTGCGACGGAAAATCCGTCGCAAAGAGGACCATTTGCGACGGAAATTCCGTCGCAAATCTTGACTGACCTTGACTTCTGGTCAAGGTTTGCGACGGAATGTCCGTCGCAAATTGAGACATTTCCGTCGCAAATTCCTGTGTGATTTTCCGGTTTCAGCCGTTTTTCCAGCTCCCCATTTCCATTGAAATGATTCATTTTTTCCCTTTTGCATGATCTGTAAACCTGCAATTTCAGAAAAACAACCCAGCAACAAAAATTTGTCGGAGACAACGGTTTTTAATATCTCTTTTCATAACTAATAAGAAAGTTTTACAAATGATAATCCAACTAAAAACTAAACATAGTCCGCGGTACATCAACTAAACAGCCTAATGAAATCTATCTAACGGTCGTGTCGGTGGGCTGTGGGGTGGCGAAATGACTGGCCGACCTAGCATTGTCGCCGCCATCATCGTCAAAGTCGCGTCTCGGCTGAGAAAAGCCTCCCGGGTTGCAGCTCTGAGTAGTGAACTCCGCCCCCTGTTGACTTAAGTATTCTTCAATTGCCTTCAGCCTTTGGGATGTCTCGAGATCGTGTTGTCTTAGCTGAGCATTCTCTCGAAGAACTTTGCCGAGGATACCTGCAATGAATAGTCAAACATGATATTATATTCATTTAGTAAACGGTTAAATAATTGGTTAGTCTTAATTTTTAATAAACTATAAAATACAAACCTGGGGTGTATTGTGACTGGGTCCCAGCACTTGAGTGGCGACGACGCTCGTAAATGACTGGGGCTGCATTTCCCATACCGAGTATCAACCCTTTCTTGTTGAAACCGCCTACTTCTTCGAAGTAGATCTCGTTGTCGTCGATATCTTGCTCCGGGATCCCTTCACTTATCATTTTGTTCTTTCTTGAAAAAACTTTTTCCTACAAAACAAAAATAAAATGTTATTAGTATACGTTAATTAATTAGTAAACCAAATTACTAAAATATAAAGAAAAGTTTCTGTTAACTTACAAATAGTGCTTTGGGTTTCGTTGATAGCCAACCCTTCTTGGCATTCTTTTTTGTCCTCTCAAGCAACTTCAAGGCCGATGGTACATCCCTCCCATCTTCTCCAGCCTGCAATTTAAATCCAACGACACTTGTTGAAAAAAACATTCAATATTGTCAAAGGGTGAAAATTATTGAAGACAAGAAAAATGAAGTAAAAACTAAACAATTACCATTTCATCCATCATCTGTAGGGTGTTTTTACGACCCATTATGTGAGTACCTAAGGCCTTGCCTTTTTCGGTACTTCCCGACATCCGGTTGGTCTTGTTTTTGTCGGATTTCTCTTGGAATTTTGGATCTTCTTTTCTACCCTTCAGTTGTTCAAAAATATCCAAGGGTATCCAGTGCGGCCTTTTCTCCGTTGGTTTCTGCATAGCGTAGTGGATTCTTTTGCGAAGACGGTCTTTCATCATGTCTTCCCACGCCGACCTAACCGCTGCTCTATCACGAGGGTGAAAGGTAACTTTTTTCTGTTTCAAGAAAAAAAATAGTTAAATAAATATGAAACAATAAATAGGTAATAAATAATAAAACGGAAATAGGTAGTAAACAGTTAATAAATACCTCAAACCAATTCCACCACTCTTCCTTAATGTAATCCGACGCTTCTGACCAGTTGGGCGCATACTCCTTGTAGTTGCAAATAATGGTCTGTGTTATAAGAGTAGAAACGTCTTTGTCATTGAACCTGAAAAAGAGTTAAATGTGAAAATAAAATAGTCAACAAGTAATCATATTATAATCAATATATACGTATATATAATCAATTATCCGTAAACAAATAAGATACTTACCACTTGGCGCCTTCGTAATCAGTCGGATCGAGGTGTACTCGATGTGTAGGCGGCTGAGTCTCAGGTACAATCTCGTCCTCATCATGATTAGCTCCCGATCGTCCTCCCTCAGGCTGACGACTACCACCACCTCGTCGTCTTCCGCCCGGCATATTATTATCAAACTAATATAGCAACAATTAGAAAGAAATGCTTTACGTAATTAAAAACTATTACTTGAATCATTATCACTATCACTATCCCTATAGTGATCTGTTTCTTTTCAATCAATCATCACCCTGTCGTTTTCGATTTATATATAGACTAGATTTGATTTAATAAATGAAATTAGAGAGAAATGGGTGTGTGAAACTAGAGAGAATAGATTAGAGAAAAACCAGAGATGGAAAATGGAAGTGGTATAATTGTCAAAGTGTATTGTAAATTTGCAATGAGAAAAGATGTAGTGTACTGTGATGAATAAAACCGACAAATTTTAAGGTTCTAAGTAGATGTCATGTTTGTGAAATAAGTTGAGAAAACTATAAATAAATAAATATAGGATTTATTCTTTTGGTTGGGAGCTTGAAGCTCTCTTCGTCCCTCGTGACGAAGAGGCTTCGACTTGAGATGGATTCACCACTTTGTCTCAAAAAGTTCGATAAACTAGCAAATTTGGCAAAAATATTTGGTTGTGGACTTTTGTCGAACAACTTGTATGCGCACTAACACCAGCGAAGTGCTAACTAATTATTTGACAAAATTAAACCTTTCCAAAGTTCAAAGAGGTCACACCGAGAAGAGGAGCGGCTTAAATGGCTCAATGAAAAGAAAGGCCTCAATGTATCCTCAAGAGGGTTCGAAACAAGGTGTCCTCATGCATTCTTTCACTATTTAACCAAGGCATATCATGTGATAAATCACTATAACTAAAGTACTAAACCTACATCTATACCCCTTACTAAAAAGTGGGTAAGACATGTTACTATTCATAATGAATAGTAACTTTTATTTTGTCTTCTAGCAAACAATAAAACAACAAGGCTATTTAATCGTCACAATGCAACATTCATCCGATCATCACAATGCACAACTTCATTTCTTAATCTAGCAATAAAACATCAAGGCAATAACCAATTAACAAAATAAGCAACTTAAATCATGTATCGTCCAGTGAAAAACAATGAATTTTAGTCATTTGCATTTACACCCACTACATATATTATTAATCGACTTCATATTTCTACACAAAATAAGCATAGTCATTGAAACCTTATTATATTATACGTACAACAAAAACCGAATATATATATTGAGATTAGCAAATTATTTGTCACATTTCCCATTTATTATGCAAATAAGATATTATTTGACAATTTTATTATTACGATAGATATATCCGTTTTATAAAACACTAAGAATATTTTGACTGTACAAAATTTACTCTTTTTAAATTGTTTTGTAATTTTAATGTCATTATTGTGAGTCGGGACACTTTAATATTTGTACAAAATATAGTCCATCGTGATTAATAATTATCTATTACTTTTCGCAAAATAATATCTTGAGTCACTTAGACACTTAGCCAATTATGTTATTGCTATCAACTAAATTGCTACCTACATCTGCTCTAGGCAAATGTTAACACATGGATACGCGTAAATTAATAAGTCTCCCTTGAGACAAATATATCTGTCTTAAGTTAAAACGGATCAAGTAATATCCACTTGTACGAATAAAACAAAACTAAAAAGGTTTAGGGAAGAACAAAAAAGTTTGTCATATCTATGCAAATTGGTCATTATTTGGTCCGTCTTAATCTTAATACAGATACTTTCGTCTTAAAAATAAGAATTTATGTGCCTAAATTATGTAAGTTGTTATTTACTAAATTGTCACTTATATTGGTTTAGGCAAATGATAACTAATGGATAGGCGTAGATTATCTTTTTTTTGACGACGAGGGGATTGAATCCCCCGGGCCTATACATTCCCGCGCTACCACATAAACCATGTAGCTCACCCCTTTCGGGGGCAACAACGGCCAAGTGATCATCACCCCCGTGATTCGAACCTGAGACCTCTCAACTCCTGCCTTTGGCAAGCTTCAAAGTTTAACCCAAAACCACTCCATCTCCCTTTTCTAAATTTTCTGAACCTTAATCTTAACTACACTGTTAGATCCGTCAATAACAAATTCGTCGGCAATCAGCTTACGTACCTCTGTAAAAACTTAGAATCACTTATTGCTTATTGGTGATGGATGACCAGTATAGTATGGCGGCTGAAATTTCGAATGATATGGGGTTTGTTTCACCATTTTTAGCCTACGATTAAGATAACCAGTATATTGTTCGTAAGCCAATCTTTGAGACTAAAATGAGTTATAATTAAGAACGAGGCTCTCCATCTTCATCTCAGCTGTGAAATGACATGGATTTAATGATTCCATCAGGGTGTACAATGAAATGCCTCAACGAATTTAATAATGTCATCAAAGTATTCGATGAAATGCCTCAACGAATTTAATAATGTCATCAAAGTATTCGATGAAATGCCTCAACGAGGGCTCTTCTTAAAGAGTTACTTGTCACAACTCAGTAGGGATAAGTTGCCTAATATTGGCTGGGAGTATGAAGCGTGAGTAATTGCTTAATCTCGACTTCCAGTCATTTTTAAGATGTTTTTTTGCTGGTTTTTTTGCTTCAAACGTCTTCTCCTTATTCCTCAATAACAATCGTTTCTATAAAATAATTCATGCTTAGTTATGTATGGATTTCAAGGGGAAAAAGGTACAAAAAGCAGATGTCTTGCTGATAATAGACTGTATCACTGGAATTTTGGCGGCCCACTAAAGTATAGTATACTATGATTGCATAGGATTTTACAAAACCTATGAGTTTAGCCTATAATAATGTAATTCAGTGGGCCTTCCAGTTAATGACTTAGGACATGTTCTTTCTCGCTTTTTAGAGCTGAACTGAACTGAACTGGACTGGACTGAACTGAATGAAGCTAAAATGAACTGAATCGAGCTGAATTGAACTGAACTGAACTGAGTTGAACTGAACTAAATTTAATCTAACTGAACTGAACTGAATGAAGCTGAAATTAATAAAAGTGAATGAAGTTTAATAAAATTGAACTAAGTAAATAATAATAATAATAATAACAACAACAATTGTAATAATAATAATTATTATTATTATTATAGTACGCGTTTATTTAGCAATAATAATAATAATAATAATAATAATAATAATAATAATAATAATAGTTTTGTTTGGTTAATAAAAGTTTGCGGTTTAAAAATAATAATAATAAAATATATTATTAATAATTTCATTCGGATGGATAAACTTGGTATACCAGTTATACAACATTAAAGTACTCAAGGAAAAAAAAATTTAAACATGGATGATAAAGAATGGATGAAACTCATGGACAAAGTTCGAAAAAAAGAGGGCGTGTTATTGGTGTTCATAATGACCACGATAATGAAACACATCAAGATGATATGAAAGTCTATAACGAATCAACATAGATAATGTGTTTCGTGTTATAGTAAGTCTTGTTTGCGACGGATCGTTATTTGTGACGGATATTTTGTGAGATAAATGGATACAAAATGAGTTAGTGGAGAAAGGGAACCACAAGAATAGTGTTAAAGAGAGAGAGAGAAAAAGTGGGTATTTTATGAGAAAAAACGGTATCCGTCACAAGCTTGCGACGGATAGAGCCGTTGCAAATAAGAATTTGTGTTCGGGTTAATTATATCTATATTTTCAAGATTATGATTTTCGATTGTGTTAACAAATAATACTATTTAAATGTTATCAAATTTTACCTCACAAGTACATTTTTCTCTACTCTCCCATGTTTCACTAATAATAATAATAATAATAACAATAATAATAATATAATAATAATATTAACAATAAATAATTATATATAACAATAATAATAATAATAATAATAATAATAATAATAATAATAATAATAATAAAAACAACAATAATTAACAATAATTAATAAAAAAAATAGAAAAATCAATAAATATAAAATAAGAATAACAACAACAATAACAATAATAATAATGTGGGTTGAACTTAATAAAACTGAGCTGAGCTGAATTGAACTGAATTATATGAATTGAACTGAACTGAATGGAGCTGAGCTGAACTGAACAGAGTTGAACCGAAACGAGCTGAAAATAAGACAGAAAAAACATGGCCTTAAGGTAGCTAATGCCTTACATGTGATATTACATACAAGCTATATACGTAGTACTTTCTTAGCCCTTCCTCTCTTTTCCATTAATGGTAAACTTATGCCTCTTTAATGTTATAGACAACGTTCGTAAAAATCGGCGTTGAGATAGTCAAGTAGAGCTAATAGATCGACAACAATACGAAATATATGAACTGATACAAATTTCAATAGACGAGTGACACTAACTTGGGGTACGGCGCGCGAAGCGTGCCGTACAACAACTAGTATTCTTAAAAACAACATGGCATATTTCAAGCCCAAGCCGTCTCTCACTCAACGATCAGTTTAAAAACACCCCTTGGTGAAACAATCAACAACACAGACCATTAGTAACATTTCATGCAAACTAGATTCCAGAATATATTGTTTCACCATTAGTAACATTTTCTTGAAAGATTCAAGAATATTCTAAAAAAATCAACAACACTAACAATCAACAACAATGCAAACTTAACAACAATATGCGACGGATTTGGGACGGAATTAGCTACTAACCTAATATCACTAACCACCTAACAATACTAACTAAACTAATCAAATAACAATTAAACTAAACTAACTATTCCTAATAACAATAAAAAAAACAATAATACGGAATTTGCGACGGAATTTTGCGACGGATTAAACATAAAAACTTAAGACGGTATATTAATAACGAAAGTTAGTATACATACATAAAGAGAAATGGAGAATGAAGAAGGAAGTGGCGGCGGCAAGGATTTTCCGGCGGTGAGGTGGTGGCGGCGGTGACAAAGGAGAAGGAGAGTAAGGAGGAGAAAGGAAAGAGAAGGAGGAAGGAAGGATGGTGGTGGTGGTCGCTCGTCGGTGGTGGCGGCGCGGTGGGGTGGGGTGGTCGGCGGTGGGGTCGCCGGTGTGGTGGTTGCCTTAGGGTGGTGGTGGTGGTCGCTCGTCGAAGAAATCGCCTTTAGGGTTTAAGCAAAAAAATTGTAATTGATTTGGGGAAAAATATGACCCGCGGGGTCTGTATAATGTAACTTTGCGACGGAAATTTGCGACGGAATTTCCGTCGCAAATATGGTCAAGGTCAAAGGTTGACCAGATTTGCGACGGAAATTCCGTCGCAAATATTGACTCCTGCGACGGAATTTCCGTCGCAAATCTGGTCAACATTTGACCTTAACCAACTTTTGGTCAAGCCTGGTCAATATGTTTGCGACGGAAGTTCCGTCGCAAAAGTCAATATTTGCGACGGAATTTCCGTCGCAAACTTTCCCGCCATTTGACTTTAGCTTCGCGGGTCTGGGAAATTCAGGTCCGTCGCAAAAAAAAAATCCGTCGCAAAGTCCGTCACAAAACTAATTTTGCGACGGATTTTGTGTCCGTCGCAAAAATTCCGTCGCAAGGACAGGATTTTTTTGTAGTGTTAGGGCCGACTTGTTGGGGCTGGTGTCCTTGACAATTAAGTACAATGACTTATTAAATCTCTTTAAGGATCACAAGGGCATACTTCAGTATTCTTACCAGTTGATCCACGTTTATCAATAACGGTTGGCTTGCTAGATAAGTTTGACGTTATTGTCATACAGATGGCGGTGGTCAACTGGTCCCTATACGTCACACCTATAGGACACGTTTGAGAGATGTGAAGGTATGAAAATACAGTCACATTTATGCCGGATATGACTAAACAGTTAGTCAGAGGTATTGACTATTAAATTAGTCAATAAGATGTTGAGATTATTATTTAATACGGATTAAATAATTTTAGCTAATACGGATTACATGATTAATTCGTAAATTAAATATGAACGGTTATATTTAATTAAATATTGTATTCGCGTATTAATATAAACAGTTATATTAATTTGAGTAATTATACAATATCGTATTTTATCAGACCATTATTAATATATCGACTGTATTAATATCTGATAACATGTTACGATTTATAATTATAAACCCGCGAATTATATTTTAGCAATTGGGTCGAATCACGCATTGGAATAAGGTAAGAGTGGAAAGCCCACTCCTACCCTATGTCCAATTCGGCCGGCCAAGTGTAGTATATAAGGAGGAGACTTCTCCTTATGGAGACTACTCTTGTTGCACTGTCAAAAATTCTCAAGGTAAAAACTAGGGTTTTGAGAGCATTCTTCTCCCAAAACCTCAGATCTCACATCTAAAACTCAATAGCTCTCCCAATATTGCAAGGCAGTTGGAGAGGATTTCTAGCACACGCGGCCACGTCTCATTCTAAGTCTTGGGTGCAAGTTATAGGAGGGAATTTGTGTTAATTCCTGTTCTTAGGCCTTTTTGCGCGAGGACTAAAGGTTGTACTTCTTTTCTTATCTCTTTAATCTTATGACCATATTCACGATTGTATTTTTCATTATAATCCTGCAAGTTTAGGGCGAATACGCGTTTTATTCCTCACACGACTATTGTCTAGGGTTTACCCTCAGAAGATTTATTATATATACTCTATAATCTATTGTATCAGAATCACACAACATCAATAATATAATTCTCTATGGAATCCTCTTTCTTACTATATCTTATCATGGTATCAGAGTCATGTGACCAAAGGTCACGCGTTCGAATCCCACCCCCTTTCATTCTAAAGTGGATAATCATAACAGGTCAGGGAATCCCGCCTACAACCACACTTCAAGCCCAAAAAGAAAAAAGGGCCTTCGTGTGAGGGAAGTGTTAGAATATAAAACGAATCAAGAAACTTCAACCATCGGCTTAAGCTTTTGGTTGAGTTGATTTCTTGACATGGTATCGGAGCTTAAGCTTTTGGTTGAGGGGGAGTTTTTTTTTTTCTTTTTTATTGATTATGTTTTTTTCCTTTTGTATTTCTCCAATCGTAAAGTTCGCCTTACGTACTGCCTTTACGATTGCGGGAGGGTATTAGGATATAAGGCCTGCCTATTAGGGCGGACTATCGTCTAGGGTTTAGCCTAAGAAGATTTATTATATATACTCTATCTATTGTATCAGAATCACACAACATCAATAATATAATTCTCTATGCAATCTTCTTTCTCACTATACCTTATCAGGTCGTGTCGGGTTCGTGTTCATGTCACAGGTAAACGGGTCACAAAACCTCCAACCGAAACTCAACCCAATTAAATTTCGTGTCGTGTTCGTGTCGAACCACTTAGATAAATGGGTCATCAAGCCTCAACCCTAACCCGTTAATTTCGTGTCGGATTCGTATCGTATTTCGTGTCATGTCCATATTTGGAAAGTTTAAGTATATTTATGTGATGAAAGATAAAAAAAATTACGATTAATTTAGTAAACAGGTCATTCGTGTCAGGTTCATGTTTAAAGAGCTCAACCCAAACCCGACCCAATTAAATATCGTGTCGTGTTCGTCTCGACCCACTTACATAAATGAGTCATTAAGCCTCAACCCAAACCCGCTTATTTCGTGTCGGGTTCGTGTCGGGTTTTCGTGTCGTGTCATTATTTGTCATGTCTACCACCAGCCGTCTCCACCACCAGTCTAGATGCTCACAACCAGAATGCACCATCAGTCCACCACCAACCGCCATAAATCAACCCACCAGTAACCGCAATAAACCGGCCCACTTTCAATAATCCAAAATCCCAATTCCTAAACTTCAAACCCTACTTGTAAAAATCCTTCTCTTTAAGATGAAAAAAACACTCATTTAAACAATTAAAACGCGTGTATTAATAAATTTGTTGATACAACGGCAAAATTACTTGTGGTATGTACAAATTATAATCCATAATTCGTTAAATTATTACCAATTTGGTTGAAAGTGAAAAGAAGAAAGAGATAAAAAAAATTAAATTGTTTTTTTAACTAAGGGTAAATTCGAAATAAAGTGAGAAACTGTTTAGGATGAAGTAAAATCATGTGTGATTTATCAAATACGTTGCATTTTTGTCAATGTTCATTTTATTTCGTCACTATTTTTATTTGCATAATTAAGTGTAAAACTAGTTTTTAACCCGTGCAAAATTGCACGGGCATAGTTTTAAGAAGATCGATATAACAATTAATAATTAAAAATGTTAAACCAAAATACATGTATATTTTTTTTTTTTGCAGAAAAGCAAAGGATCTTTTATATCATAATTAGATTTGAAGTACAAAGACCCTAAACAAAATCTACAAAGGAGACCATAGTAGCCCCCTTTTTAAAAAAAAACCTTTAAAGAAAGGAAAAAAAACTCCAAAAAAACATTATAGACGAGCTATAATGTTGAAAAACTGGAGGGACGTATAAATGACAACCACCAGAGTAGCAGTTATCAATTTATACATCCATGAATGTCATAAGACATCCTTACATTCACTACATACAAAATCTGACTCACAATACTATGGGCTGGCCTATGAACACCACGAAAAACTCTATTGTTACGCTCTTGCCAAATATAATAGACAGTAGCCAACAAAACACATCTCCGTCTTCTTTTAAGCCAACTCTTGCCACGCGTGTGGACAGAAAACCAGTGCATAACCTGGGATAACTCATTAGCTTGAGTTTGAAAAGAGAACAAATCTTGAACAGCCTGCCAAATAGCCGTAGAGAGGTGGCAGCTAAAAAAAATATGAGAATGGTTTTCTTCATCAGCTTGACAAAGAGAGCACCAGTTGACCCAATGCAAACCTCGTCCCAAGTACAAATCGACAGTGGAGAGTTTGCCTTGAATAGCCAAAGCACCTATGAAGGCATGCTTAGGGAGAACAGCCTTGTCAAAAACAGTAGTGGACCATGAGTTCTTGGGTAGAACTGATCTGAACACATTATAAAGACTATCAAGAGCAAAAACAGAAGCAGAGAGGTGTTGCTGGGCAGCAGAGAGTCCTATAGCAGCCACCAAATCATCCCGAACCAAGAGAATATTACTCCAAAACCACGAGGAAGCAGTGTTCGTACAGACTGTCCAGATAGAAGCACCCTTCAGTACGTATGCTTGTATCCATCGAGCCCATATAGAGTCAGAATTAGTATGAAGCTTCCAAATCCACTTCACAAGCAAACATTTGTTCTAACTAAGGATCTCCCTTATATCAAATCCTCCCTCATTACGAGGCTTGCAAATGGCATCCCAACTCTTAAAAGAATGCTTCCTATCACCATTAGTCACGCCCCAAAGGAAGTTCCTGCACATCTTATTAATTTTTTTAATAACATTTTTAGGCAACAACACACTAGCACCCCAAAAAGTATTGATACCAAAAAGCACAGAGTTAATGAGTTGAATTCTTCCCGCATAAGAGAGATGCCTACTGCCCACCCCTCAATTCGGGCCTTAATTTTCTGCAACAAAGGATCAAACATATGTTTAGTAAGACGAGAACTAAAAAGAGGAAGGCCTAAGTAGATGAAAGGCAAATCCCCTTCAGTGAAACCAGTTGTAGCAAGGACTAATCTCTTGACATTAGGGTGAACCCCTCCAAAATATATAGAAGTCTTCATCGGATTAGCAGTAAGACCCGAGTAACTAGAAAACTTAGCCAAGCAGTCAGCGACAGCAGTAATAGAGGGAAGGTCACCCCTGACAAAAACAAGGAGGTCATCAGCAAAAACAAGGTGGGTAAGCTTGATTTGGACACACTTGGGATGAGAAAAACCATCATAAGAAGGGAGCTTCCTGAGGATTCTAGACAAGACTTCCATGCACAAAACAAAGAGGTAGGGAGAGAGGGGGTCCCCTTGCCTCAACCCCCGATGCCCTCTGAAAAACCCCTCAACATTGCCAATAATATTTTATTCACTATTTAGTTTATAATTATAATAGTTTAAAACACATGCAACAATGGTAAGGGTTTGAAATTTACACATGTTTCAAATCCTTGAAAAAATGCACGAATTCAGTGATAAAACATGATAACAATTTTTTTAGATCTACTCATTTTAGTGGATTAGCTCAATATCTATAACAAATTCCTTTGGAGTATTATTTTAACAAAATGCTCTAAAATCTACTTAACAAAGTTTTATGGTTTATTCCTTTTGATAACCTTTTGGATCTCATTTTTGAAATTTAAAATTAAAGCAGTACTATTTATTTACATTTTTTGCTAAAAACTAATTCTTATTAAAAAAAATTACTCAAATTTAGTAATATCTCGTAAATTTCCTATTATGATGGTAAAAATGTTAGAGTTAAAAGCTTGAAAATAAATATAGTAATGTTATTTGTTTTATCATTTATATTTTCATTTTCTAATAATGTTTTTTGTTAATTTTTTTATTTTACTTTTTTTATTATTGATAAACTATGTGGATTATTGGGAAAATTTTACATTCTCATATTGTATTATTATTTATGCAACATATATGGAATTGAGTATGATGGTTCATTGAAATTTTGTGAATTATTAGGATAATAACCTTCAAAATCGTTATTTTCGGTTATTTTAGAAACCAGAATATTTTTTTCCTGAATCTTTGTCTATAGGCTCATTATATCCTATAATAAATATTGGATGCTAGGCTGTTCACAAAACAACATAAAATAAAGTAGATAACTTATTTTGTTTATTTCAAATTAACACGACCTTCAAAATAATGCAAGAATCTCTAAATGTGTCTATTTTAAACCGTATACCAATTTTAATACCTTGAGTCATTGTTAAAATTGTATTAAAGTACTATGGTGCGAATTTCGAGAATATTTATCCCAAGACCTTTCTGCATAGAAACGTGGATAATAACCTTTAAAATCGGCTATTTTCGATCATTTTAGAAACCGAAATATTTTTTTCTGAATCTTTGTCTATAAGCTCATTATATCCTATAATAAATATTGGATGCTAGACTTTTCCCAAAACAACATAAAATAAAGTATATAACTTAAACACGATTTTTAAAATAATGTAAGAGTCTCTAAATGTGTCTATTTTTAACCATATGCCAATTTTAACACCTTGAGCCATTTTTATATGGTATTAAAGTAATATGGTGCGAATATCGAGAATTTATATCTCGGGACCATTTCGGCCAAAAAACCGTGGATAATAACCTTTAAAATCGGCTATTTTCAGTCATTTTAGAATCCGAAATATTTTTGTTCTGAATTTTTGTCAATAGGTTCATTATATCCGATACTAAATATTGGATGGTTGGATTTTCATAAAAAAAACAATAAAATAAAGTATATAACTTATTTTGTCTATTTCAAACACGACCTTTAAAATAAAGTAAGAGTATTTAAATGTGTCTATTTTACGCCGTATGCAAATTTTAACACCTTGAGTCATTTTTATATGGTATTAAAGTACTATAGTGCGAATTTCGAGAATTTTTATCCCGAGAACTTTTGGCCTAAAAACCGTGGATAATAACCTTCAAAATCGGCTATTTTCGGTCACTTTAGAAACCGATTTTTTTTTCTGAATTTTTGTCTATAGGCTTATTATATCTTATACTAAATATTAGATGCTAGACTTTTCACAAAATAACATAAAATAAAGTATATAACTTATTTTGTCTATTTCAAACACGATATCTTTAAAATAATGTAAGAGTTTCTAAATGTGTCTATTTTAAACTGTATGCCGATTTTAACACCTTGAGTCACTTTTATATGATATTAAAGTAATATGGTGCGAATTTCGAGAATTTTTAACCCGAGACGTTTTTGGCCTAAAAAGTGTGGATAATAACCTTCAAAATCGGCTATTTTTGGTAATTTTCTAACCCGAAATATTTTTTTTCTGAAACCTTGTCTATAGGCTCATTTTATTCTATAATAAGTATTGAATGTTGGGATTTTTCACGAAACAACATAGAATAAAATATATAACTTATTTTGTCTATTTCAAACAGACCTTTAAAATAATGTAAGAGTCTCTAAAGGTGTCTATTTTAAACCGTATGACAATTTTAACACCTTTAGTCATTTTTATATGGTATTAAAGTACTGTGGTGCGAATTTCGAGAATTTTTATCTCGAGACCTTTTCGGCCTAAAAAACGTGGATACCTTCAAAATCGGCTATTTTCGGTCATTTTAAAACTCGAAATATTTTTTTTTAAATCCTTGTCAATAGGCTTATTATATCTGATAATAAATATTGGATGCTCGGATTTTTCACAAAACAAAATAAAATAAAATAAATAATTTATTTTGTCTATTTCAAACACGATAGTTAAAATAATGATAGGGCCTTAAATGTGTCTATTTTATAACGTAAGTCAATTTTTACACCTTGAGTCATTTTTATACGGTATTAAAGTATTATGGTGAAAATTTCAATAGTTTTTTTTATCCCGAGATGTTTTTGGCAAACGTGGATAATAATCTTTAAAACCGGCTATTTTCGGTCATTTTAGATCCCGAAATATGTTTTTTCCTAAATCCTTGGCTATAGACTCATAATTGTTTAAAACACATGCAACAATTGTAAGGGTTTGAAATTTACACATGTTTTAAATCCGTGAAAAAATGCACTAATTCAGTGTTAAAACATGATAACAAAATTTTTAGATCTACTCATTTTAGTGGATTAGCTCAATATCTATAACGAATGTCTTTAGAGTATTATTTTAACGGAATGTTCTAAAATCTACTTAACAGAGTTTTATAGTTTATTTCTTTTGTTAACTTTTTGGATCTCATTTTTGAAATTGACAGTACTATTTATTAACATTTTTGTTGAAAACTATTTCTTATTAAAAAAATTATTCAAATTTAGTAATATCTTGAAAATTTGCTATTATGATGGTCAAAATGTTAGAGTTAAAAGCTTGAAAATAAATATAGTAACGTTATTGGTTTTATCATTTATATTTTCATTGTCTAATAAACTATGTGTATTATTGGGAAAATTCTCCATGCCATTCTCATATTGTATTATTTATGCAACATATATGGAATTGAGTATGATGGTTCATTGAAGTTTTGTATAGATTATTCGATGAAATTCTATTAACAAAATTTGTTTTTCATAAATAATATCCATATTTTAGTGGCGGGTAATTACACGAAATGTTCTTGTATTAATATAAATAAGATTATAAAACTGATATTTGTAATATACTCATTAAAACCAATCTAATAAGGAAATAGTTTTAACCACTATTTTATTTTATATATGAATACTTGAGTAGTGACCAAAATATAACGTAATTGCTCTTTCATGTACACATTTTACTCAATCACGGACTTTTTTTCATAATGTTTCCATATCATACCCTTCTCTTAGAACCAAAAAGTTCCACATTTTTCTCTTTTCATTCTCCAAAACATAATCAAATTGCTCACAAATTCTTAAATCAAAGATCACAATTCTAATACTAAGCAATAAACTACTTCTTATAATCCTTAAATTACATTAGTTTTATTCAGATTAAATTGATTTAATAGTTAAACTTTTCAATTAGGATTTTGATTTTTTTAATCCATATTTAAATAAAGTTGATAATTAATAAGGTGGTGGTGGCGCAAGGGTAGTGCGACAGCGGAGGGGCGTCGGTATAGGGGGCGGCAAGGGCAAATGACGGTAATGGGTTGCGGCATGGGTGGAATGACGGTAGGGGTAGTGGTCAGATGAACGGGCGGGCGATTGGTAGTTGTAGGGAGGCGTGACTGCGGGATCGGCGAGGAGTGGTGATGTAGTAGACGGGCAATGGCAATTGATTTTCTGGGGTGGCAGTAGTGGTGGCCTGATGGGTAATGTGTTTGATAGTGGTGGTGAATAATGTGTTTGACAGTTTGTTTGTTTTTTTTGTTAGCAGGACAAGAGAGAGAGTGAGGGGCATTTGAGTAAATCATGTACATGATTGAGTAAATCATGTACATGAAAAAGCAATATCCAAATATAAATGATAGGAATTGACTGAGACGAAGGGAGTAAGTATCAAATTACATTTTCTAGTGTTGTTACTCTTCAGCGTATTTAGGCCTGATGACCTTTTAACTTACTACTCTATTTGATCATGTAATTTAGTATTTTTCGATGATGGGTGAGATTATTATTGTTTGGAATATAGTGGTTTGTAATTTGTATGATTTTTTTTTTTTTTCTATTTTTGAATCATAAGTATATATTTATGTTTTAAATTATTAATGGCAAAAAATATAGATATTCCACAAATTTTACAATAAGATGGTCTCACACTCTGAGATTATTCATTCTTATAATAAATTTCTTATTTAATACAAATAAATGAACCCGTTGTACATGTGAGACGGTCTCACCCAAGAATTATTGTAAATACTTATATGTATCATTGTATCGATACTTGTATTTTTAGAAATTCCGACAAACACTCAATGATGATGGGACAAAGCATCTCTAATCAAAGTGTATAACCTCAAATGAATGGAGTTCTTTTTTATGATATGAAAGCGAATTAATTGATTTTATTCGGAATTAATAAGTTTTATATGAATTTTAAAAGCTTTTATTCGAGGAGTGATTTCTAAAGACAAATTATTTTTTAAATAAATACTCCCTCCATTCAAATCTACGTGGTATCTTTTCTACACTATTTACAAATCAACGTTTAGTATTAATTTTCTCCTAATACGTAAGAGAAAATATATTCATGCGGGATCTTGTTTGATTCGTCTTCACGAGTACATTGAAAATATCTAACTTTGATAATTTTTGCGAATACGTAGCTAAAGATATTTAGCACGTAAAACGTGCATTGTCAAACGTGAAAAAGCAAAGGTACAAAGTGGATTTGAATGGAGCGAGTATTTTTTAGCTTATTTTGAACCCGATGGTTTTTATATTTTTGTAAATCGATTTTTGAATTTCATTTATTAATGGTTTACGTTTCGTTTTCAAACTAAGTTTAAAAAGGAATTTTAACTTGGTTTTTAAAGCGCTTTCTAGCTCAATTTGAGACCCGTTTTCAAAGCAAACTCAACCCACTAGCACTTAGAGCTTGTAAATAATGACACGACACGAAAACACGACACGAAATTAGCAGATTTGGGTTGAGGGTTAATGAAGTGGGTCGACACGAACACGACACGATATTTAATTGGGTCGGGTTTGGGTTGAGCTATTTAAACACGAACCCAACACGAATGACCTGTTTACTAAATTAATCCTAATTTGTTTTTATCCTCCATCACATAAATATACTTAAACTTTGCAAATATGGACATCACACGAAAACACGATACGAATCCGACATGAAATTAACGGGTTAGCGTTAAGGCTTGATGACCCATTTATCTAAGTGGGTAGACACGAACACGACACGGAATCTAATTGGGTCGGGTTTGGGTTGGAGATTTTGTGACCCATTTACATATGACACGAACCCGAACCTGACAAAACTCGATCTGTTTGCCAGGTCTACGTAGTACCCCCTTGATCCCTTGTTCGAACCCAGCAAACACTAACCGAAACCGGCCTTAAACCACTCATAATCACGTCTCAAACATAGCCCGATTCAAGTATTCAACCCGCCATTTTTATTCCCCCTCAAACCAATTCAAACTCGACCTTATCCAGCCATATAACCCATGACCCAACTACCATGCACTCCTCACTAAAACCACGTCCAAACACTAATTCACGCTCGAAATTACAACCATAACAATTAACAACCACCTCCAAAACTTAGCAGATCTAGAAACAAGGAACTTCAACGATTCCAAAACATCCTAGAACTCGAAAATCCGTCAAGAATTGACCCTTCAAATCTCCTGTTGAAAACAGCCGGTTGCGAACAATTTTTTTCGCGTCTTAAAAACCTACCCTTTTTACTAATCCACTTTCATAATTGTTAACGACTCCGAGACCGTGTCCTGATTTCGTATGTGGATCGAGGGTGCAATAAAAAAAAAAAATTAGAAATTACTCCTTTTTGAAACACTTTTTTTAAAAAAAATTACCCTTTTTTAAAAAAAAATTCTAAACTTACTCGCTTATTTTCTTTTATTTAGGTGAAAAAAGAATTTAATGGACAAAATTATCCCTCAGTTAACATATCCTTAAGACCCTAATTCCCTACATTTTCCCAAATCCATTTCATATTCTATAAGCCCAAAATCAAATCCCAATTTCAATTGATGGAACAAACCGTAACGATTCTGTAATTTACTCTGAAAAACAATTTTTCTTTCTATTTATCCTTCCTTTCGATTCTATGTATAATTTGTACCAATGCCGAACTTACGCAAGAAATTAATACAAAAGACTGGGAAAAATAATTGGTCCTCCAAATTTTTATTTTTCCCAATCTCAGTCATCCATCTTGTAATTCTAATCCAAAATGTTTTTTCACAATTTGTTTGGGCTTCAACCAAGCCCAATTTAGAGATTTCTGCCTTAAGAGATCGTAGATTCGTAGGTGTTTGTTCGGATATTGATGGCTTCAAGCCTTCAACATCATCTCGTCTTTTCATCATGTTGAGATGCTTTCGTCTCGATCATTTATTTATGTTTCATTAAGGATATTTGGATCAAACGGATAGATAAACAAATGTCTAATATATTCTATAATAATAGAGGTAAACAAATATAAAATGTTCAAACAAGCTAAATTGATAATTTTACTATACATGTATTCGTCCGACTAGTAGTCGGAACTAAATAATACTCCGGACCCTGTAATTTCTAGTACTCCTGACATTCAAACACGACGTAGAATAAGCCGAGTTGCACAGTCTTCAAAGACGGCGAACAATGAGATGAGCTCCATACTGGGGTTGGAGAGTCAAATTAGTGGTAGGAGCATGGGTGTAAGACGGTGAAAGCTCGAACGAAAACCGCTGCAAAAGCATAGCCACGGCTATCTTAGCTTCGACCAGGGCAAAATTTTGGCCAATGCATATTCTCGGCCCTCCGATGAAGGGGAAGAATGATAGGTTTCCCTTGGTCGCTTTCAAAATACCTTCCGAAAACCTATCTGGTTTGAATTCATTCACGTCATCACCCCAAAGTTTGGGATCGTGATGTACTTGGTATATCGATAGGCTCACCATAGCGCCTTGTGGCACACAGATGTTATTTCCGAGCATTGTATCTTGATCATATATTCTTCGAGAAACTGCGAGCACTGGAGGGTATAATCTCAGGACTTCGTATAGTATCATCGTCAACTATGTCAAACAACAGAAGATTTTCATCAAATTAGTAACTCAAATAACTCGGGCGTACGTGGTTAGGGTTTAGGGTTTAGGGTACTAAAATGAAGCGTTAAAGTGTATGACAACTTACCGATTTAAGATGGTTTACACCATCAACATCCGGTAGGTTCTGTCCAAAAGCCGCTAAAATTTCTTCTCGGGCTTTCGTTTGCCAATCTTGATGCTTGCTCAACAAAATCATCGTCCACACTAGCAACACGGAAGTGGTCTCCTGACCCGCAAAGTAGAATAACTTACACTCATCGATCATATCCCTGAAACTCATTAAAAGACGCTTGTTATTCCCGTGGCCTTGGCTTAATTGTGTCTCCTTGATATTCGATTCCATTAATATCCCTAACAAGTCATTCTTAGTCGCTTCCCCAGCATCCATCGCCTTCTGCCTCTTGTCGATTATTCCTTTCAGTAAACCTTGGATATCCTCATCGATCTTTTTCAGTTTCCTGTTATTCTTCGTTGGCACAAATCTAAAACCATATGAACATTGAACGTCAATTTTAGCGTAATTTACAAACCACAATAGTACAATACGACTAGAAGAATATATAGAACGCGATGAGTCGTTTTAACGTATGTTACTAGACTCGTTTAGAAGTACCCGACCCGGGTACGTGTCCAAGTGTCGGACTCGGCTATTTTATTGAAAAATATGCACATTTTGGTCTAAAATGAGGTGTCCATGTGTCATACCCATGTCCGAGTATACAGTATCGGACACGGGTACGCGAGGAAATTAGAAGAGTCGGAGTAACATAAGTTTTAACTACTAACCTCCATCCGGATATATAAACAGATTGAAAGAGACGTATAGTCATTTGAGTCTGTTCCTTGAGAAGTTCAAATATCCGTCTTCCCTCCTCAAAGCTACTACCAAATGCAGCTCGAGAAATAACATCAGCAGTTAGGTTCATAATATCCGGCCACACGTCTAATTCACTAGAACCGGTTTCAGGCATTGAATTTTCCCATTTGTCGGTCAATTCAGTGATGCTAGCACGGAAAGCTGGAAGCATAAGCTGCAACGAGAATTGTCGAAGCATTTTAGAATCAAAACCCGACAAAAATTCAGCAATACAAAGCCAGGGGATGAAGATTGAAGATATACCTTTAACTTCTCCATATGGAATGCAGGGTTAATAAGCTTCCTATGCATCGCCCATTTCTCGCCCTCAAGGCTTACAAGACCAGGGACAAGTAATTTAATAAGCGGGTTTGTTCTCGTCTTTTGAAACTCGTTTATCCTAGTAAAGACCTCCCTTATTAGCTCCGGTTGAGTAATGTTTATAACTGGAACAGGGCCTAGCCATGTAATGCAATTTTGACCTACAACAATGTGACACAGTGGCAGAGTTAGGATTTGGACTCGGAAGGGGAAGAAAAAATTTAACGGGACCAAACGGGTAATGTTATAACAGAAACTCGAAAAAAGCTAAGTTTTCTTATTACTAAAGCCTTTGAAATATCCGTTCCTCCAACAAAGGCAACTGTCCCTGCTAGCCCCTCCCTAGCTCCACCGTTTTACATACAACCTAATTACCTAATGATCTAGTAAAGGACCACCATGCATGCATTCAACTTTATACTTCCTCCTATTCAACCTCTAATAGTCTAAAGTTCATTTTTTCCTCTAAAAGTCTAAAGTTTTTTTTTTTTTTTTGACTGATGTCGAGGGGTTGAATCCCTCGACCCATGCATTCACGCACCACCACATAGAACGTGTAAGCCACCACCTTCGGGGGGGATGCATTGGTCAGTGGTCATCGCCCAACTGCAAACTTCAAAGTTTAACTTTACTAAAATTAGACTAAGAAACTGTTCTTTCTGGCTTAATTTCAACTCATTTTTTACTTTGTGTATTTGTTAAGTTTTATTTTCGTTCAATCAATTATGTTCAATTAATCTTCTCACTGAATTAACTTTTAATTCACTTCACCACAGTTTCACTCAATTTAGTTCAATTAAAATCTACTCCAATTAATTCAATTCAGCTCGTTTCAGCCGAAAACGACCCGAAAAGAACAGGGCCTAACAATACTTGATTTAAAATTCTTCTTTTATTATAATACTCCTTACATATATTACAAAACGGGAAAGTATATGCTTAATAGGAGGGAGTAATACCGTATATTTTACATCTTATTTGCGCTATGAAAATAGTATATGGCTTGTAGGCCTTGTACAACTATTATAAGGCCATGGTACGTCGTTCGCCAGATAATTTATGAGATATTATTACATGATGTCACAGCTTACGTAAATTTAATAGTAGTACTTCAAAAGGCAAGGTGTCGGTCAATTCTTCTCTCTATAAACTTTGCAACCAAATACGAAGTAACTCATACACACAGATTCTCGTTTATCACGGCATTTTTTTGTTACAAGCTTATGATGACGTCTGTCTAAGTAAGTAGGAGTGGAAGGCAAGTTGAACGGGTGTGAGAGGGCATAATATTGTGACGGTCACAAGCAAAACGAAACGTTTATTTACGATCAAACTATTACGTTTAGTTAATCTCTTCACAAAATTAACATTTAATTCAACTAAATTCACTTCACCTCCCGTTCCACTCAGTTTCTTCGATTAAGCTCTACTCTAATTAATTCAATTCAGCTAGTTTCAACCGAGTTTCAACCGTAAAGAACAGCGCCTTACTCGAGCTGAATCCAGACTAAACCAGAAATGCATGGCATATGAGAGGTTGATATCCAAATTTATGCCGGTTTTTTTCAGTTGAAAAAAACTAAATTGAATTAAATAGAGTAGAGTTTAATTGAACTAAATTGGGTGAAACTGAGGTAACGTGAGTTTAGTTGAATTAAAAGTTAATTTTATAAAGAGATTAATTGAACTAATTAATTCTAATTAATTGAACGTAAATAAAACTTAATAAAATACGGCTAAACAAAACTGAAATAAGCTGAAATTAAACCAGAAAGAACCGAGTTTTTGTACATACTACTTGTTGACACATTATTAACCAAAATAAAGATTAAAAAAAACACTAACCATATTTGCCAACATGTTGATGAAGAAAAGGAAGAACACGAGTAATATAATGATTAGTAAAAGGAATTGGTTTTTCTCTTGCAACATCACGCATTTCGAAGGTATCCTTCAAATCACCATACAATGGCCTATATGAATTACCATTAAGCCCTTGTGCTCTAAGTTTTTTCTCAAGCTTCTTAGGCTTCAACCATGCCCAATTTAGTAATTTCCATGCCCATATCAAAATTAATGTAATTAATGATATTATTATTGCACTAATATAATATATTTTCATAATATTTATTGGGGTTTTTGTAATTTTTTTAATTTTTTAATTAGAATATGAGATTTTTATGAAAAATTGGCTATGGATATCGTGGTAGAGGCAAGTAATTAAGTTGATAGAGTTGAATATTATTTTGGTGTTGTGGATTAATGGACAAACGTGGCATTTATATAGTGAAGGCATGAAGGCAACTCAACGATAATAATAACTAGTTTTAGGCCAGTGCAAAAGAAATGCACGGGTTATTTTTTAAATGAAAAACGTTTATGTCTTTATTCTTTTTGTTTGTCACTCAAAGATGAGATGTCATTTAATTTTATTTGTATTTCAATTTTATTTTAATATAACTCGATATATTATGATTGCTATTGACGTATTTACATATGTAACTTATCAATAATTGGGGGTGTCAAAATAAAATGTTTTCTTATAAGTTTACACTAATTTAGTTGGAATTATTTGTTATTCGATATATTATGATTACTATTGACGGTTTTATACAATAATTTATTTACGACTATAAAAAATATCACCCATATTATAAATAAGCTATCACCTTTTTTATTCTTGATAATTTGTACAAAAGTGATAACACATGTCTAGTATATGAAGTTCAGTCAGTCAATTAATAAACCCTTTAGTTTTTAAAGTACGTATATTTAACATCACAAATCACAAAACTCTATGTCAAAAAAAACAAATCACAAAACTATTTAGTTCTTAAAATTATACATATTTAACCTCATAAATCACAATACATTCTCATCATTCATATCCCTACTTATATACCGATTTACCATCATATTGTCACCATTTTTACCAAGAGTTTTAGTATGCATGATTCTCGTACTTCAATCCCATCCTAAAACCACATAAAACATTAAGTTATCTATTTATTTCAATCTATTTTTGGTGTAGATCTCTCTTGTTTTTAGTTGGTTCATGATTTTTCAATTAATTAAATTAAATGTATAATTTTTATTAAAACTATCTAATCACTATATTACGATTGTTTCGTTTCATTTTTTCAGTTTATAATGTTTAGATTTATTGTTTGCAATAATAAATATTTAGTTACATTGTTCAAATTTCATTTTTATCCAATCTGATTTTTTATTTTTCATGTATTAGAAATCTGTTTATAATGATTTTTTCCCAAATTTGTGATATTTTTTTATTGTTTTTTTATTTATGAAATCAAAGCAATTTAAATTTAATATTCCGTGGTACCATTGAATTTTTGTAAGTCACTGAAATTTAACTGAATATGTTATAATCATATAATACAATTGAATAAATATTAAAATTAAGAAATACACGGAATAACGAAATTAATTAAGAAACATGTTGAATTGAGGAGAGATGTTAATTAATTATTTTGACTAAAAGGTGGGCCCCTCTTTCCCTTACTACTAGTAGCCAATAGAAAACCTTAAAAATCTATTCCTTTTATAGTATAAGGATGAATTGGAAAGCGATAAGGATACGGATATTATTTGTTAGAGGTTGAACATTGGTCCTATTCACGTAATGCAAGTAAAATCATCATAAAATGCTTTATTTTCTCTCATTTACATGTCCACTTACTTTATTGTGAAAGAGGAAAATATATTTTATAAAACTACAGCAGGCGGGTTGGGCCGAAGTAATGGGCCATTTCTCCGTGCCCTTACCCGCCCAGCGGCTAAATTTGGGCAACTCGTGGATTGTCGGACTCATATTTTTCTATTAACTTCTAAGAAATTTTTAATTAAGTAATTAACAACGTGATAAACCTGTAATGCAGATATTGAATTAAGTTCTTACTTCTTAACATCAATAAATAACGCTTTCAATCATTTTCACTTTTCAATATATTCATTCACCGGTTCTAATTTCTAAAGTCATTATTAATTATATACTAATTGTTCATATTACTTTAGCGGGTCGGACGGGTCAGCCCGTTTTACATTTCTCTTGTCCGTGTTCGGCACATTTACTAAAATTGGCTGGATCGAGTTAGTCCCTGACCCATTTCTCTTAAAAAATGATGACCAAGCCGATAAAAATTTGGGCCGAATAGATCGAATTTTTGGACAGTAATGCCTATAAACAACTCTATGTCAAAATAATATTTCTGTCTTCAATTTTGACGGAACCGGAAGTTCCGTCACAAGCAAGAGTGTTTGAGGTTTGAACGTATGTAGTCTTGTTTCCTCTTATTATATGTCCCCACTTGTTATCTTTTCGTGTAAAGTTTGTACTTTTGTTAGTTAGCAAGTATCGATGTTCTAGAATTTGAGTTTATGTTGCTTGTTAGGATATAACTTGATCATTACTATTTAAGATCGTCTTAATTTAAGACGGTTTATATAATTAATTAAAAATAGTTTAGAAACTAGAAATCAGATCATTTGTTATTTTCGTGTACCATTTTGTGTAGATCGTTTTTACTTTACGATACATTATTCCTCATAAAATAAAAATTGCACTTCGTTATTATTATTAACCTAATGATGTGTCACAACTTACAAAAGGGAGAGTTGAAACTTAAAATAAGAAAGACAAGACCTGCAATATACATGTAGTGATAAAAAAAATGAGATTATTTTAAGCTCTCGCTTGAGAAAATTTTAGTGCTTATAATTATAATAAGTTTTTCTATTCATCACAAGTTTGTGACGAGTCAATTATCTTCTACATGAAAGATAAGACAGTGGTAAAATTGTATATGGAATCACAAATTAATTGTTTTTATCTAATCAGGTAGGTTTTATTTGACCAGTCACAAATGAGAATTTGTGAATATATTGAGTATATTAGATTATTGGGTGAGGCCTTAATATTTTTAGATAAATCATATTATTAATTAATTAATGGAGTGGGTAGACCGATAAGTAAAATATACTCCCTCCTAACCAAGATAAGTGTCCCGTTTGTCATTTTTCTTTATTCGTCAAAGTGTCCCGTTTCGTACTATTTGAACGATTTTATTACGTTTTTACCCTTCACTATTTATATTTATTACACACCCACTCACCCCTAACCCAATAGAATAGCTTCTCTCTCCAATCTAAATACCCCTACCCTACCCAAAATACACAAACCATAAATCCTTGACTCACTACCAAACGGGACACTTATCCCGGGTAGGAGGGAGTATAACATAAAATATATTTAAACGAGTTTATCTTTTTCTTTTTTCTTTCATCTTCAGCCAACGACTAATAAATTAAGTAGAACGGCGTAAAATGTCATTTTTAAACTTTATAGTATATATAGTTAGATGTCGAGGTCAATCAAAACATATTGAATTTTTTTATTTTGAATTCTAATGATTTTATAGATAGACCTTTTAAACGTAGGATGATCCAATTATGAGAAAGTTAGAAACTTTTAGGTGTAGTTCAATATCAATTGTCCTTGTGTTCACATCTCCCATTCAAGGCATTCAATTCAACGATAAAGAGTCATACATCATGGAGTTGTATTTTATTTTGGTGTCCAACGTAATTGAATGGCACAAATTCTTATTTGCAACGGCACTATCCGTCGCAAGTTTGTGACGGATACCGTTTTCTCTCACAAAATACTCACTTTTTCTCTCTCTCTGACACTATTCATGTGGTCCCCTTTCTCCACTAACTCATTTTGTATCCATTTTATCTCACAAAATATCCGTCACAAATGGTGACCCGTCTTAAGAAAAACGGACTGATTGAATGGATAGTACTCAAAAAGCATCAACATTCTAGAATACTTCTAATATTGGACCATTTGAGTGATTACATTTATTAATATACATTTATTTTATTTCGGGTCAATTATAAATATACTTTTTTAATTAATAGAGGTTTAAAATGAAACTAATTAAAAAATGATGTTCTTATCAAAGTAATTATTAAAAATGATTTACGTTATCACTTACGGAGTATGATTTTTTACTGGTGAGTGACATAGTCAGAAGATAAAACATCTTTTTGCTCCTTGAGAGGCTCTCTTCAATGTCTCTAACTCTCATGCTTTGACCATCAAATATCGTGTTACTGCAATCATTCTCTTCTTCGCAGCTCTTTTTTATCAAACGCAAGTCTTTGGACTTTGGAGCGAGTAACTAATTTCGAAAAATTCATATGATACCCCTAAAGTTTGGTACTTTGTAGAGAACACTGAATATTCTAAGATAACGCACATCGCACATCATACTCTTGTTGTTTATTCCTATTTTATCGCTATAAAAGATTTCAATTGAGCATAAGTACTCCCAGATCAGAATTTAAAATCGATCGATTTTTATTCTAAAATAATTATCTTGTGTGTCATCATTAACGATTTGAGAAAAAGAAATGCCTACTAGCATTGTTTTTTTCTACGTACGAAAACCTAAAATTATTCAATCTCAAATATTCAAATCCCCATTTTTGTTTTATCAAAATATAGATCTCTAAGAGGTTAACAATATTTTAAAAAATTAATTAATCCCGATTTCTAATTTAAAATTTATGCGCAATTAAAAAATTTAAAAATGATGATAAGAAAAAAGGTACGTGGTGTTTCGAATCTTAAGGATATCATATGTACGAACTTAAAAAAAGTTTGATACCGATTAGGGATGGCAGTCTCACCCTGACCCTGTGGATATCCATCCACCCGAAATTAAATGGGTGGGATATGGATGATGATTTTTTTTGCAATTTAGGGTGGGATATGGATATGGGTGAATTTAGGGTGGGGTATGGATTATAGTCTACCACCCGCTTATCACCCGGTGGATATCCTAAATTAATAAGTATATTTATTTTTTTTCTAAAAAGTATTAATAAATATTTTGATTAGAAAAATGCTTTCAATTTGTAAAGTTTTTTTAAAAATAAACTTAGAAACTACTCGTTAATGTTCTGTTGTACTTTTTTTATGGGCGTGTAAAGCTTCTGCGGATTAGTTTCGCAGTTGTAAGTTGTAAAATTGTAAATATGGTTTACAGGATTAAAATTTATGTTCAATTTTCTCAAAAAACTATGTAATCCGGAATTGTTTGGTAATGTACGCTTTAAATTTTATCATTTTAGGTGTATATTTTTGATATATCGCCTTGAAATTTATGAGGGTGGAAATATCCAACGGGTGCCCACTCCACCCGCTTCACCCGGTGGATATGGATATGGATGGATGAAAAAATATTAAACGGATAAGGGTGGGATGTGGATGACCACAAATTAAATGGATATGGATATGGATATGGCTTCACCCCATCCATATCCCACCCATTGCCATCCCTAATACCGATGTGCAAAATAGTGATGCAGGGCCCAGGGGTATCATCATGTGAATTTTCTGAACTAGCTTTGTTTTGATATACTCCGGTATTAGGTACTATCTAGTTTTTAACTATACTTTATTTCATATTTTTAATAAAAAAATATTTATTATTCTTTAATTAATTAATTTTGGATTACGGTAGAATAAATCAAAATGAATTATTAAAGTGGTTGTATTTTTTCTTTTGTGAAGTAGTGATCATTATATACAGTTCTCGACGCAATCTTCATCTTTGATTATTCAGAAACATCGTCTTTGTCTTGCTAACATTGCATAAAGTTAAGGTTGCATACATATTGTTAATGATTCATATTTATCCAACCATTCTTATTAAAGCTGGTAAAACTAACCCGACCCGAACCCACCCCGTTGTGACTTGAAATTGTTGATGCCGACCTAAATGCTTATTATCGAAAACTGATTCTCATCCCCAAATAACTTGAAAACAACGCAACCCAAAAGTTACTCAAACACGAAATGGCCTTACCCAATCCGACCCAACCTAAATTTCGCAACAACCCGAACCCAAATTTACTGACCCAAACCTTGTCCGCTTAACCCATTTACCAGTATACTCCTCATACTACAATTTAAGAGAGTTATTGAGCTACGAGAGTGTTGTTGTATAGCAATTAAGATCATCTCCATTACTTTTTGTATAAGTACTTTTTTGACACTATATAAATCCTCTCCATTTTTCTACTATTTCTTCTCACAAAACATTACTATAATATACGAGTGTATATGTAAATCCCCATTTATTAACCTTTACGTTTTCAAATAAATTTTTAACCGTCCAATCAAACCCAAATATAATCAGAACCGTTTGAGAAATAGCGTAAGCTTAATTCTTTCATAAAGATGGAGAAGTATGAAAGGAGATGATCTTTGCTTCTTTTTTCCAGATCACATATAGTTTGACCAAAGAGTTCTACTTGTAATGAATAATATCTGTCGTAAATTAAAGACGGATATTTTACTCTCATAATACAGTATATATAAATAGTACAACTTGCATTATATATGAGGAACACTTTACGTGTCAAGCTTGTAAGTCTATAAGAGATACTTCCTCCATTCCAATCAATTCTATACATTTGCTTTATTCACGTTTGTCAATATCCGTTTTGTTTTGTTAATATCTTTAGTTATATACCGATAAAAATTATAAAACTATGATATTCACAAGGTACTCGGTAAGACAATTTAGACAAGATCTCACATGACTATCTTTTATGTTATATATTAAAAATTGTGTCGAATATTCAACCAATTTATAAATAGTGACCAAAAAGTGAAATTTATAGAATTGATTGGAATGGAGGAAATATATAATACCTGTCTTAGACGAGAATTTGCTTAATTTGATAATTGCTTCAAATTTTGTTTGATTATTAGATTGATCTTCCAAATTCCAAATGTAGGATTAGAGAATGCCCAATTGGCAACACACGTGGTGTGGTGTAGACCGTGGACAGTGGACTGGTGGTTGTCCGTTGTTGACGTGAGCAGTGATATCATTTTGGTCTATTATTCTCTTTCCAAAATTTAGTACGTAATCGACACACAGTTTACGTGCATGGGCCATGCATGGGATGTTGATGGATTTTATGCCGACTTTGAAATTTGAATATGTCACCAGTTACGTAAATGCATGTTTTTGGTGTTTGTTTTGTTCTTTCGTTTTTGGACGAAGGTAAAGTCATTAATAGTAAAATGAAAAGAAAAGGAAAATAAAGTGTCAGAATTTAGCTTGTGGCAAGGTTCAAGGTAATACTTCATTATTGGGGGTCTTGAGATTAGGGATGTCATTGGGGCGGGTACAAGTGGATACCGCCCCGCACCCGCCCCAGTTGGGGCGGGGATGGGTAGAGTTTTGGCGGGTGGTGGGGCGGGAACGGGTATGAAAATTGTACCCGCCATGGGTGGTGGGGCGGGGATGGTTTTTGCGTGTTATCCACCTCATACCCGCCTACTCGCCAATTATTATAAAAATTAATACCATTATTACGATAATTTTACAAATATTATTTTTTTATAATTAAGACGTAATGTTAAAAATAGCTATTTTATAAAATATTTTACCGATTTTGGTAAATAAGTAAAATTATTTAAACAAACTCTTGAAAATAGAAATTAATAGTGATTAAACCAACTTTTACGAAAAATGATCGGAAAAATTTATGGTATAGCGGGTTAATGGGTAGGTGGGGCGGGGATGGTTTTGAAAACTTGTACCCGCCATGGGTGGTGGGGCGGGGATGGTTTTTGAAACTTGTACCCGCCATGGGTGGTGGGGCGGGGATGGGTACGAGATTTTCTTGATGGCTACGGTTACGGGGAGCCTATATCCAGCACCGCCCCGCCCCAATGACATCCCTACTTGAGATAAGACTTTTGTAAGTCTTAAGACAAGACTCCCTTAATTTTACTAATAATCTACCTGCGTCTTGAGGAAGTTTTAAGTCGAGTTTTGAAAATCGATCCAAGACTCTCCTTAAGACTTTGGTGGTTCTTGACCCCACTAGAAGTAATTTAACAAGTATGTAAAAAGAAAAAATAAAATGGAAAAGTACAGTCTGAGGTGCGTATAACAGATAATGTATAAAGTTTTGGGTGAGTCTGAACAATAAAAAAAATAATAAAAGTTGGTGGAAATCTGATGTGGCAGAGTTTAAGACTTTGGGGAGTCTTACGAATAATGTTACCCTTACAAACTAGTGACGTTGAGATTGTAAGAGAGAATAAATTCCGATAACGGAATTATGTACAAACAATGATACTGGCAAATCATTTACCAGAACTGAAAATAGTTTTCGTGAGGATGTAACGAAGTCTAGTTTCGCACAATGTTTAACTAAAATCTTAGCTCATCAACCGCCACGGGTCAGGTTAGCAAAACCCCACTAAAAAATGAAAATTTCGAAAATTTTAAATAAATTTTTGAGATTTTTTCAATTTCATAGCAATTATTTACTCCTTTTCGTTGAAATTTTTCATCCCTAATTGCAAATCTCGACTTCATTGATGTTGAAAAGTATAAGGAATAAAGAAGTTGAATTCGAATGGATCCGATTATTTAATCTCATTCGTTGATGATTAATGCAGGGATGAAATATAGAAAAAAAAATTAAGGGGTTTTAAGGTTGTCAGGATTCAAACCCGTGACCGAAGGTCACATCGCCTATGATATCATGATAAATGAACCATCTCAACCAAAATCGTTAAAGTGGTGATTCGGACTCAACTATTATTAATATTTCTATTACATAATATTACTATCCTCCGGCAGAAACAATCGGCACTGTATGAGGTAAACAATGGCTCGCCTTGAATATTTAGCCAACAGACCAGCGGGTTAATGGGCTTGTGTTAAATTCAACAATGGGTCTGGGTCACACCCGAACGGAGGAGAAATAGTTCACAATATAAACCCAAGAGGGTTCCACTCTAAAACCAATTGGCCATAGAGGGAGTAACCCCTTGCCTTATATAGTGATAACTAGTATTTTTGCCCGTGCGATGCACGGATACTAAATTAATTTGTGGTATTCATAAAATTTTCACCATGTAAATCAAAAGTACGGGTTTTGTCACACTCCCCCTCACATGTGAGGCCCACTTACACACAGACTGGACAAATTCAACTGAGCAACCTTAGTCGTCCATCTGTAAACGGACATATTCAACTGAATCTCAGGTCTTTAGCCATGGGCTCTGATACCATGTTAAATTCAACAACGGGTCTGGGTTACGGAGGAGAAAGAGACCACAATATAAACCCAAGAGGGTTCCACTCTAAAACCAATTGGTCATAGAGGAAGTAACTCATTGCCTTATATAGTGATAATTCTTCTTCTCTTCTATCAATGTGGACAATCCTCACATGTAGGATTATCGGGTTTCTTCACAGCTTGAGACGGGATAGCAGATCCGACTTTTGTAAAATTTTGAAGTTTTACCTGTCCCTGGTCGAAATTTGTCTGCATAACAGACCGGTTGAATGAACTTCAAGGACACCCTCAAAAACAACTCTAAACAAGTACGAGTAGTAAGCAACCGATCCGACAAAAACAAGCCAAGAAACTGAGTTTCCGTACTGAAAACGAAGAAGTTGAAACTATACCACAGTAACTATGAATACCGCCACAGATCACAATCACGCTAACCTTCAAAACCTTTATAAAGCCGTCACAACTGACAATTCGACACCGCAGCCCAAAGAGTTAATGTTCTGATGGTCATATCCTCATATCAACTATATGATGTAAACTTGTCAAACACATTACATTGGACCATTTGTTGACCTTTGTTCAATGATTTTCGAAAGTGGCGAACACCCTACATACCAAGCGTTTGTTTAAAATCGTCTTAAATTAAAACAGCTCTCATAATCGATTTAAATAATGTTAAAATGGAAGAAGGATTATCGTCACTCGGGAAGTCGGGAGATGTTTTAACGTGAGACGATCTTGAGCAAAACCTACTCGGCAAACATTATTCCGTATCAGTCGTCCATAACAAGCATGGTTTTAAATCTCGTATCGGTTGAAGTCGCGGTAGCAGTATAACAGGATCTTAATCGGCCACCGCGGACGGATCACGGTGAATCTCAGTGATTTCTCGGGCGATATCTCGTATCGGCAGAGTGAAAATCCGATACAAGTCGGCCGAGTCGTATCGTATCGGCCGAGATTTAAAACCATGATAACAAGCAATGTGCACTTTAAATTGATCATCCTCATGACAGTAGACTCTGTCTTTATTTTATTTATACACACCCAAGCTGATATCAGTAAGTTAACAAATAGGCCAGTACCCTTCTACTTCTGTGCCCGACAATCGTATGTATGTTCAGTCGATCTTCCCCGTGAGACTTCAGCAATGTTGTTGAATTGCAGGAATTCAGAAAGGAATGTCACGCTCACGCAGCTTTTTCAAGAAGATCTTGCAAGCCACAGACCATGTTTGCGGGAACTGCTACATCAATCATCTTCGGGTATGCCAGTTTTAGGTCTGCCATAACCAAGACTAGTTTAGAAACTTCGACCTTTCTAAAGCTCGTAACAACATTACCCAATGCCTAAGGAGAATAAGGATGTAAACTAAAATGGAATTGATCCAAACCGACTCGCACTTCACTAACCCATACCCACCCAATAATAGCACATCAAAACATACTCAACCCGAAATGACCCAACCAGATCCTGGACCTAATTGACACATTTGAGCGAGGAAGACGATGAATAATCAATCACAGGCTTGTGACGTGAGACAAAGGGGCAAGTGGGAGAGGGTTGTGAAGGGTCACAAGCTTGTGACCGTCACGGCAAGATAAACATATTCAGTAGTGCTATGATTTTGTGCAACTTACTTTCCATGATGCCCTTGAAAGTTTCCTGCAAACATTCCACAAACTTGTCAAAATCTGGTTAATGTTTAGCATGCCAATGCATTGGATAACACCAATACACCATAAGACAAACACGGAGAAAAAGTTGATTAAATAACGTCTTTGGACACGGAAGCTACCTCCGATAGAATCAATGATTTGAATTTTCATGATTGCAATAATGAAAAAAATAGTAAGTTTTTAGAACATCACCTCATCTTTAGTCAAGCGAGGATTATATTGCATCTCCTCGCCCACAGTACTAACCGTAAAACCCTTGTAATCATGAGCGGGATATATCAATGTCTCCTTTGGCAAGGTAAATATCTGTTGGCATGAGACGATACATGTTTTATCTCAATTTGATGAAAATCTCATGTAGTTCTAAGTTCTAACCTCGTCAGTCCATCCCATTTTTATTGTCCTTGTTTGACTAAGAAGTAAATTGAATTAACCATTAGCTTCTCGAAATATGATTGTAGTTACAAAATTACAACTCACAATGTAAAATCAAACGGATTATTTTCTTATTATCATTTAACCATGAAAGTCAAATGAGGACCTGTGTTACTCCGACTCTCCGACCGTGTCGTGTCTGACACGTTTCAAAGTGTCCGACACGGCTATTTTGGGCGAACTTTCCTATTTTGTGGTCCAAATTGAAGTGTCGAAGTGCCGTGTCGTATCGGACACTGACATGCGACACGGTAGTTAAGTGAAGTGTCGGAGTAACATAGAATTGAGGACTATAAATGAGATGAAGTGAGTATCAAATTGCACGAAACGTAATGGGTAGATGTTTAGTAGCTTACTTCTGAATGCACCGATTTATAGAGCTGTGCTGAATCTCCGCCCTGAAAGACATATTTGTACCATAAACTGAATAAATCAAAATCTGACGAGGAATTTGACTTCCGATTATACTTCTACTTTCACTGACACACTTGTTCAATTAACTAAACGATCGATCAAACGTCTTAAAAGCAGAAAGAACCTGAAAATCGGTTCGCCCACACCCACGTATAAGAAGAGCATCCCCTGTAAATGCCATCCTAGGTTGTGGTTGATCTGGCCCATCTCCTGTAACATATGTCACACACCCAGCAGTGTGGCCAGGAGTGGGACGAACCTGAAATTGGCAGTGATGGCATATAGGAGAACTAGTTTCGTAAGTTGGAACACGGAAACCAGAAACATGCACATGCTGAGCTTTTATCACCTTTTAACTCTGTTCACCAGGGTATTAATAATTGCCCGTTACATGAAAGATTATCAGCTTTCCATGATAAAAATTTCCGATATATAAAGGATTGGCAAACATAGCCAATATTTGACTGATATTTGGGCCGATAAAAAGCTAATGAAGCCTATACTAGACTTATGCGGTTTATATGGCGCAGCCATAGCACGGAACTGCAATTCACAACTGATACCGCAATGTTCTTACCACCTCTACGACTCTATTTCAAGTAAACAATTTCTCTAAACGGCACACAAAATATACGATGTGAAAAGAAATTGGGAAAAATATGTTTCCTTACCTCTAGAGAAAGGTCACCAACATAAATTTTGTCACCGGATTCCACCAGAAGATCAGCTTTTGCATTACTTGCTCTGGAAATGACAGATTTTACACCAGGGGATTTGGTCTGAACACGAAAAAACAAAAACAAAAAAAGCACAAGATGAATAAGTGACTACTTATAATTTCCTCAAAATAAATTAAATAATTCAGTTGAAGGAAAACGATAATACCTTGAGAAGTCCTGTTCCGGTGACATGATCAGCATGTACATGTGTGTTCATAGCATATATAAGATTCAGCCCAAGCTCTTGAATGAGGGAAAGATCCCTGTCGACCGTCTTGTCTACTGGGTCTATCAGCTGCAGTGATAACTAAGGTCAGTGCATCCTATACGTAATTTCCGCCAGTGGCTCCTTAATATGAAGACATATCAGAGAAACGGTTAACATATCAGTTTTGGAATGAGGTTCAACCGCATCCTTCCAAATTTAAAGACGGGAATTTCAGAAGAACCTTGAAAACTGATTTCAAATCTTTCAAATTCGGATCAAGAATTTCCTTAATGATAAACGTATAAAGAATTAAAGATACGAAAATTTTGAGGGATTGGCGTACTAGACCCCAGCAATGAATCTATTCCCACCAAGGTCTCCACTTCTATGACAAACAAATAAAGTGATGGGCTATGTTGCTCGGACTCTTCAATATGACCTCGGCATACCCGTGTCGGACACTGGACACTCGGACAGGTTAGGACATGGGTAGGACACTCGGACACTTCATTTTAGACCAAAAACATAATTTTTTTCACAAAAATAGAAGAATCCGACACTTGGACATCTGTCGGATTTCTAACTGTGTCCGAGCAACATAGGTTATGGGATAATTTCCCAGCTAACAGAGGAGATAAGTAAGCAATGGGATCCGAAATGCAACCCCACATTCCCAAAATATTGCAAGAGATAGCAAAATTTTGAACACAAAAAATTTGGCCAATGACAAGAACAGTTCTAAAGATTATGACTGATTTGGTTATGCTCTGGCTCAAGTTCAAAACACCCCTTAAGCCTACTGAGGGATTCATCACGCGGTCGTAACCTTGCTCCTCCCAGTCTTCCCTAAACTTCCTACTACACTGTCCCCAGTACGACCACCGCGGTACAAATGTAAAAGTCATCAACTTTCTATCCTAAAGTGAAAAATTGCCAGCACTACAAAAAACAAACACCATAAGAATGACTACAACATCAGACAAACTAAAACATACACATCAACTCATCCTGTATCCCCCCTATCTGTCTTAATCAAAATTCAACAACCAAAATCAAGAAAAGTCAGAAATTGCTATCCAGCAGCTTATAAAAGGAGCGGAAATAAACCACTATGCTGCTCGGACTCTTCTATATGACCTCGCGTACCGTGTCGGACACTCGGACAGGGTAGGACATGGTAGGACACTTTATTTTAGACCAAAAACATGATTTTTTTCACAAAAATAGAAGAATCCGACACTTGGACATCTGTCGGGTTTCTAACTGTGTGCGAGCAACATAGATAAACCATACTACCACCTTCCTATTCATTTGTTTACCTTTAATTAAAATACCCGTAACAAATGGTTTGAGATAGAGGGAGTCATTTCATATAAATGAGGCTAATAAGCTAGTCTTGCTTAAACCCGTCTTAAAGCTTAAAGCAAAATCATTATAGCTATCATTAAATGAATCACATAGCATGAAAAGAGGTCGTCTTAACTTAAGCTTGAGACGGTTTCAATATAATCAATTGCAAGACCCCATCATACTAAAATACCCAAATCACAAAATTTCAAACCAAGATCATAACTTTATCATATATACAAAAGAACCCAATTCATAAAATCATACAAACAATCAAAAAAACAAAACTTTGTCCCGAAGTAATAGGACGGGCATATCCGTCTTAATTTTAAAACGGGTCAAACATGATAAATACACAAAAGAACACGGATATGTCCGTCTTAAAAAAGACTAAAAGCGGAAATAAAAGAGAGAGTCAAACCAAAGCAGGTTTATCAGGGTGAGAAACATCAGCAAGAAGATAAGTATAAGTGGAAGAATCCTTCTCAAAAAGCTGTCTAAATAAGAACTTTGATCCATGAGACGGTGTCGTATGATACCCCATTTTTGAATTAATTGATGATGATTTAGTAACTGTGATCAAAGATGAGGGATTTCTGGCGTGAAAGTTGATCAATTTATTAGGTGATAGTACAGAAATTTTTGGAATTAGGAATTGAAACTTCAGCATTTGTGATCAATAGTCAATGATTAATGAATTTTATTGGGTTGATTTGGTGGATTTTATGGGGAAAATCGGTAGATTTGGATTAATTTGATTTGATTTCATAAATGGATTGTGATCGACTGATCGTTTAACAATGGCTTGTAAAATCGAAGCAATTATATTTTGTTGGGTTCGTTGTACTGGAACAGTGGAGTGGTATCAGCTAGAAGACAAAATGAATACGGGTAGACCGTAGACGTGTCAAAAAATGATTCGACTGGAAGAGGAGGCACAAATATATTGTCACAATGTCGAACGGATAATATCCGTTATAAGATAAAGACGGATAATTTAGTCTCGTAATAATTTACAAGATGCAACCGAAAGGTAATAGATCATTTTATAGATATTGTCACTTGCTTTATGTGAGAGAGGTATATCTGTTTTCAGCTTGTGACGAATAATACCCGTTTCAATGAGAATTTGTGCTTTATATTATCTCTAACTTAACTCTATAATTCTCTTGACTTTATTTCAGAACACGTTATCGACAGGAGTTTTAACCCGTCTAAGTAAAAGATTTTTCCATTTTATAATCTTCAGTCATTATGTATTAGATCTTGTAAAATGGAGGTCCAAAACCATGTTGGTAACCAAGTCCCGCATGGAAACATGCCTAATATTACTCGTGAGGATAGCATCATGAAAACAATCTAGAAAAAGAAAGGGTACAAAACAGTTCAACAAAAGGAAATGATTGAAATGAAAAGAGTAATTTAGAGGATTATCCGGAATCTCCTACAATTTACCGTGAGAATATTTAATTATACGAATCAATACGAGAGACTGAGAGAGGACTACTATGAACATTAAATTTCAGAGAATATATGTATTAATTAATCAATCAATTAATTAATTAATAAAATTAATAGAGTTAAAACGTAACCTTAAGCGGAAGCTAGTGTCGCCACCGCCTTGGCCTTTACCCCTAACTTTCAACTTCTTTTCAAGGTATCAAGTTTGTTACTTTGTTTGTTGAGGACTTACATAAAAACAAATTACTGGATTATGTATTTATGTCTCTAAATCACTCTTCCCATGTGTTTTATGTTTGAGCTGAGAAAGTTGGAAGACGTAGATATCCATTTTAATGTCAAAACGGGTTAAATTTTATTTGAACGTATAGATAAATATCTTGCTTTTCAAAATTTGGCTCCTTGGGCTGTCTTAACCTTGACACGAATATGTGGTTCAATTTCGGTTAGTCTACACATTTTTCTAGTCCAAAATCCAAACATGATCAGACCAATATTAATATGATCTGACTCCTAATTCACTAACTTAGGCTGAAGACCTAACCAAATTTCTTAATTTTCAATTCCAATTCCAATTTCAATCTAGCCAATTTTACGGTCCGGATAACGAATACCCCTACAATCTATACAGATTAGAGAGACCAATTGTAACGCGCAGTAATTCTTCTATACGACGGTCTTATCCGTACTTTTTTGCAAAATGTGACCATTTTGTGGTAAGGAGTGACCACTTTTTGATAACTAGTGACCACTGACCACTATTGAAAAATAAGTTATTTTTTAAACAAAAAATGTGGTCACTATTTAGTCAATAATGGTCACTACTTATCCAAATGTGATGATTTTCTACTGGTCGAATGTATGACCGTGAGTCCGTGACAAAGTAGAATTTGTGTGTCACGCGAATATCTTATCCCCTATCTATAAAAGGAAGGTTTTTTCTAGGCTTGTGATTGGCTGAAATTTTTACTTTTTAATTTTCTTTTTTTACACATTAATCAAGTCCACTATCTCCACTTACTCTCTCTCTCCAATTAATTACCCTCTCTCCTCATTTCTTATTATTTTTCATATACATATTCATATGTTAAAAAGCTTATGATAAAAAAAATTAATCACATTCAAACTTACAATAAAGGAAAATTTTAAAAAAATCGGAAATCTATATAGGGGACAACAAATTTTAATTAAAAAAAATTACAATTTCGGAAAATTAATCTCTTGGATACCTTGACAATTAAAATTAAATTAGAATTTTTGTATGAACGGTCTCATACTCTCATACCATAAGACGATCAACATATATAAAAAGAAAAACCGTTTATTAGCACTGAAGGAACAATTTTTTATATGAGACCGTATTACTCTATAATTTGTGACAATTAAAATGTATAAAAGCAAATTTATATACTATATAAACATATACATTAAATTTAACACGATGCCCAAATTTTAAGATTTTGATGAAAAATAAATCCTAAAAATATCTATATTTCCAAAAATATGAAAAAAGGTCATTATTTAATCAAAAGTGGTCACTACGTATCAAAATGTGATCACTTTCATACTGGTCGCATGTGCGACCGTCGTAAAGTAGAATTTTGCGAAATGGTAAATTAAGGCTACATAAAATAATACGAGTAATAATTATTATTAGGTGATATTGTCGACTCATGCATCTATATCGATCCATTTTTTTATATATGGTTGTCTATTAGCCCAAAATATATATTTTTACAAGCTCATAAATAGTTGGGGTCAACAAAAATATACAATGCCGTTTTATTATATACGGTTTTAGATTAAATCCCTTATCAATAAAAGAAATAACTTTTCCTTCTTTTTCATTGGTTGCTTAATTTTAGGAAATTAAAAACCTTCTTTCTCGCCATGTCCCACCACTCACACAAGGAGCTTTAATTTTTCTTCATTTTACTTTTCTCCATTTAACATTCTAAAGTTACAAATAATTTTTATCTCCATAATAAATAAAAAAACTTTACTCCAAATTCGAAAATAAAAAAATCACTAAAATTCTACCCAGAAACATAAAATTCAACAATATTAAAAGAAAGTTGGACAATTAGAACTAATTAACAAATATTTAGAGGTATGAAAAACAAGAAAAAAACGAAAAAAATTATACAAAGGGTTAAAAATTAACAAACATACGTATATCTAAAAAAATGAAAAAAATACACGAGGAGATAAAAATTAACAAAAAAACGTAAATTAAAAAATGAAAGAAACGTAGATCAAAGATTTTTGAATAAGATCAAATAAACCCAACCCATAAAATTTAAAAAATGAAAAAAATACACGAGGAGATAAAAATTAACAAAAAAACGTAGATTAAAAAATGAAAGAAACATAGATCAATATTTTTTGAATAAGATCAAATAAACCCAACCCATTAAATTAACATAAAAAAAATATAAATTTACGATTTTTAAGAAAATATAACAAACTTCGAGAATTAGTCGATTAAAACTACGTTAACATCGAGTAAAAAGATGGTCTTAATAACAATACATTATTATTTTCTTTATAAAATCATCCACAAATTTTAAGAGACTGCTATTAAAAATATTTCTATTATTTTACTTTCATTTAGAGAGTAAGTTATTTAAAGGGTAAGATATAGAAATACAATACAATTTCTTTATCTATTTTATATGGTTCAAATTTGTTTCATAATGTCATGATTATTTATTTCAATTTATATAATCTTTAAAAAAAATTTAATTATACCAGTAAATCAATTATTTAGAGCCAAAATCATCCCCGAATTCATAATTTATATATTTCTCATTTAAGTTCATATTAAATTATATTTGTACTACTTTTTTAATATATTTACGAAATTTTTAGAAATAGACCCGTACATTTTTTGTACGAGCATAAAACTAGTTTGTGATATTCCAAAGAATTAACCAACTCCAACCGACGGTTTTACATTTGGCGCCCTTTCTCAATCCAAAAAAAAATCCCCAAAAAGAAGCAAAACCCTATCAAATTGAACATAAAATTGAAGCAGAATTCAATCTACAAAGGCGTAAATCATACTAAATTCCTCCTATTTTCCACGTTTACAATCATTGTGGTATGTAATTCAACTTGTACTATTCATTGATTCATCCCCAATTTTTTCCAGTTTCTCGTTTTAAATTTCATGTTTTGTTTCTTAATTTGTAGTAGCATATGATTGTATGGGGGCATCTACAAGTAAAGCTCTGAGTGATATCGGTGGTGTGATCGTAAATGCCGTCGCCGCTCCACTTAAATCCATCTTTGGTCGATCATGCCAGTATGAATCTTAATTTAAATTTATTTTATTTAACCTGTACATTTTGATTTTCGGATCGTGTATTCATTTTGTAAAAGTTGGAAACTCGATTTTCTCTGGCTTTGGAATACGATGGAAGAAAGGATTATGGATAGTTTACCATTTCCCATAAAGTTGGATACCGTTTGCTTTAGTTCTAGAATGCCATGGATTTAAGCATTATGGGTAGTTTTCCATTTAGTGGCGGATTTGGGAGGAGGAGTAGGGGCGCTTACCCCCGCTGACCAAGGAAAAATTCAGAAACTTTAGTTAAAATTTTTGATTTTTTTCAACCCTAACTGTAAATTCTGGCTCCGCCACTGTTGTCATTTGATATAGAGTTGGATACTCAATCTTTATCGGTAGTTTTCTATTTTACATATAGAGTTGGATACCCGGTTTCTCTTTAGTTTTGGAAGACGATGGAAGGAAGTGTTATGGATAGCTTTTAGTATAAATTTGGATACTCAATTTTTTGTTGGCTCTCAAATATGATGGAAGGAAGCATTAACATGGCTTATCGTGTGAATTATATGCAATTTTCAACGCAGTTTTCTTTGTTTGTTATCACGAAGCAATCTATCTAAAAACCCCTTTAATGATTATGTTGTTCGTCTCCATTCTATTTACGATTTTCAATGGAAACTAAAATCAGGGAAGTTTGTGGTAAAGAGGGTTTTTGCACATTTCTTTGTTTTTCTTATTGCAAGTGACTTACTAGATCAAATGAATTGATGCAACAGGGACATATGTGGGGGAATGTGGGATGTCGTATGTTTTGTCGAGCACATATGCATACTTGATTTGTTCAGATTCTTACTGGCCTGCTGCCTTTGTTATATTTGTAAGTTTAAATCCAGTTTTGAATCCCAAACAAGCTCATTTTTCTTTGCTTTTGGCTACTATAACAAACGTACATGGTGTTACGGTTCCAGGGTACCTCTCCGTTTCTTCCTAAATACGCAGTAATGATAATCTCAAAAAGTCTCTTGTAAACCCGTTTTACAGTAACTTACTGTAAAACCATCATCTGTTTACCAAAATGTGTACATAAAAAACTCGGTATCTACTTTTATAGGGGTACTTAAGTAAAACCGCGTGTCTTATGCAAGATTTTGTGTGATTAGTTTGGTTTTTGGGTTTGTGCTTTGATTACTTCTCTGATGATGGATGCAGGTCTAGTATTCTTGTACTTGTTCTACAAGTTGGGGCTATGCCAATGCATAACACGCAGCCTTTGTAAGATGTGTTGGGCTGCTTGTGAAACGTATTGGTTTACATTAGACTATGTGTGTTGTTACTGCTGGCATAAGCTCCGTTACACCAGACGTGTTTACCGTGGTCGTCAACGCCTCCGGAGGCGATTGAGTAGGGACATAGAGCTAGGTTACATTAGTACCTCTCCTTCTGAACATGAGGATATCTATGATGAATTTGGTTCAACTCTCCGTCCAAAAAGTAAGTCCTATCGAGAGAGGACAAGACGGAGAAGAAGAAGAAGAAGAAGGAGAACTCACGGTGGTAGTGTAAGGCTACGGAGAGGGCAAGTATCATTTCAACTCAATGGTAGATCAAGAAGGAGGAGGAGAAGGGCTAAATCTACACATTTCCGATCATGAAAAATTTTGGGTGGAGTAGATTAGTGGAAGATGCTCTGTGGCTCGACCAATTTCAAGAAGTTGAGGTTAACTGCGTAGTATAGGTAAGTGAGTATGGGTGAGCCTTGAGTGTCGAAGAAATACGGACAAGTGAAAATTTTGTGAAGTCTAAAGATTAGATCAGACCTTTCTCGGAGAGTGTTCAGTCCCATCAGCTGCCGTTCACCTTGCTAAAATCTTTTCCGTTCACTCTTTCTAATCTCTGCCCTCTCTTTTCCAAGGTATTTCCACTCCGTCTTCAACATTTTTACTGTGTACAGTATTTTTTTTTATGTTATTCATGTTTAGCTTACTCTTTGGCGAGGCTTTCAGAGTTGACAGCAGAGTAGTATATCCCATGATCAAGAGTTCATTTCGTTGTTACTTGTTAAGTTGATGTGAATGATGACCACCTTTGTGTCTTATCGTCGATATCAATGGCTTATTGCTATAGCCTGTAGTCTTATACTCTTGAACTGGTTGCTTATGGTCGAATTTTTGGTGCTGCTATCCCTTCAGACAACTGAAATTTGCTAATCAACCATTTCGTGAACCTTAAATTGCACAAATTATCAAACTCAATCCGGCCAGAGAATTTGGGCGAGGTAGTACTCATCGAGTCATCAGTGTCAGTTATCCTTTACTAATAGAAGAACGAATCTTTTTAGGGTAGTTGGCACTGGCAGTTCCATCGGAAATTGCACAATTAGTAGCAGTGTTTAAGTATTGCAGACTTTGCAGTAGAAGCTGTGAGCAGACGTTGGCGATTGGAACCTCCAGCTTCTATACAACATTAGCTTGCCTTCGGAAGTTGGAAGTTTATATAAGTCTGTTTGATCAACTGATTATGAATTTAGGATGATAAGTAGATGCATTAGCATCTGATATTTTGCTTGCATTGTTTAATTTCCTGCTATCTTTAACATCTCCTGGTATTACTGTATTAGCATTCTGAAATTTGACAGGTATTTGAGGCATCGCGATAATGTTGCTGTTAGTCTTAACGAAGACAGTTACGTTTTACATAATAACATTTGGCTATAGCAAACTTAGCCTATTAGTTAAGAAGGAATGATTGTGGATAATAGTTTCCACGTTCGAATCTCCTCACCCTTCATATTGTATTTAATACGAAGTAGTATGTTCGAAATCTTCTTCAAATATCTAAATGAATAGATAAATATTGAGCGAGACGGGAAGATAATTCATTGCCATTGCAGCTTAGAGACTTTGTTGTCTTGTGTCACGGTCCGGTACTTTTGCCGGATTGTGGTGTGCACCCTTGTCTGACTCCAGGGCAAGAATGTAAGTAATAAGGGTCTCGTACTAGTGAGGGATCTCCCACTAGCAGGAATCTCGGGTCTCGGGGTGTGTGTCGGAAATCTTAGTCACGATTATCAACGAATGCAATAAAAGTAAGCAATCCGATTATTGAAAACAATAAGAAAGCATAAACAAGCTTAATGATGAGAAGCGGTATTTCATTGACTAGCAGTCTAGTACCTGCAAATTTGATATTTCTCATCTTGTAGCCGTGAACATTGAAAGTGTAGAATAGTGATACGTTTTCTAAACTCCTAAAAACGTATCTTCAACTAAAAACGAGACTCAATATTCGACACGCAGGAAGTAGTCCTGGAGTAATAAATGATACAAAAAACTAGAAAGGAAAATACAAAGCGAAATAAGAAATCCAAAGGCTCGAAGTGAAAGGACCGCGCGCGCAAATAATTGGTTATGAGGCTAGATTTGCGGTTAAAATATACGGATCCTTACACCTTGTTAGGTACACAAAATCTCATTGAAAACGGACATTATTCGTCATAAGCTAAAGGTAAATTGTGTCCCTTTTGCAATATGATGCCGTGTTTTGTTTCTCTTCCACCTACACTCTCACCTGCCTTACCGTAAGAGAGACATTATCCGTTCGAGACAAGAATATTGTTCGTTGCAAGGAGGCTTTGTGTTAGGTAATAATGATGAAGCACGTGGCTTATTTGAGAAGTTTATTTTTATAGCGAAACAACTTGATATTTGTCGCATTAAAAAACGAAGGACTGAAAAATATCTTGCATTATTAGTGGGTTTGCAATAATCCTTGCAAATGTCCAATCTTACTGGAGTATTATTATTCCCCAATTCTCATTTGTGGCGGATGTATTTATCGCAAGCTTGCGACGGATCAAATATTACTCATTTGAGTAGGAAAAGACGAGTTGTTTGTGTTTTTCTATGTTTTGTCTTATATACTCAAGTGGGAGAATTTGACCCGTTAAAAGCTGCGACGAATATATCCATCGTAAGAAAGACTTATCGATTATTATTATACTCTTGGAAAATGTCCAACTTGTTATTCCTTCCATTATTTTTCCCAACCGATTTTATTTGACAAAAAAATGACACTTCTGCTAGAAGTATTTATTGCCTATTTTTCAATATTGTCGAATTCTATACGGAAAATGCACGCAGTTCTTTGAGGTTTGAGGTTTGATATTTGCCCGAAATATCTTAATTTTTTCTTTAAAAAATTTCACAAATTCTTATTTGCAACGGCACTATCCGTCGCAAGCTTATGACGGATACCGTTTCCTCTCACAAAATATCCACTTTTTCTCTCTCTGCAACACTATTCATGTGGTCCCCTTTTTCCACTAACTCATTTTCTACCAATTTTATCTCACAAAATATCCGTCACAAATGATAACCCGTCGCAAGCAAGACTTGCTAAAAAAATTTTAGGAGAATAATCCGTAGTTACGAGCTCATAAAATAACGATTTTTGTCAAATTGATTATCTTTCCGAGAACTACGACTTAATAAAAATGTTGAATTGAGAGAAAACATTACGAAGTATTATATTACAAAGATGGTTCATGAAATGATCGATACTTTACAATGCATAAATTATAAAATAGGACTATTTTATAAAGCGAAATGGATCTCTATTAGTCAAATACTTATTTACAGTTAAATTAAGGAGTTCTATTAAGTTAATACTCATATTTGATTTTGTCTTATTTACAAATATAACGGATATACTTATTATCACAAGGAAGACTTACTGTTTTTTATTACTTAGTCGCATTATAATAAGGAAAGGGGATTCGATCTTGGGACTTATTGTCTACAATAGGTCCGTCTTATTAACCACTCGACTAAAACATTTTTGGTAAGACGGAACGAGATTATGAGAATTTGTAGTAGATTGTAGAATGGGCAAGTCCCCAAGATTTGGGTTGGTGTCTTCGAAAAAAAGTACAGGTGGTGTAACATGAATACACCGGTAAACACGCGTTCGAGACTCATACATTGCAAGTGTTCGTTGGAATTGGAATGTTCAAAAGAATTAATTAATTCTGTCGATCTAGAACCCAAGTACGGAATACTCCGTATCAGCGTAATAACAATAGTAGTTCTTAGTATTGAGTTTGTTGCCAAAAACTTTATTTTTATAGTTCTTCTATTGCATTTAAAAGCTTGTTCTCATTTTTAAGAACCAAGTTCTTAACTATTGGAAAATGAACAACCAATTAATATAACTTTGTAAAATGTGAAAACTCATTTAACATTATTTATTTTATAATTTTTTTCAATCTACGAACTTTATATAAGTTCTTCTATTGTGAACAAAAGTTCTTAAAATTTGGAATTGGTGTATTTTGATGTGGCATGTCAAGAACTTTATATAAAGTTCTACTATTGCTATTGCTCTCAAATCACTATGAATCTCTCGTGTGACGGACATATCCGTCACAAGCTTGCGACGGTCAAATACACCCACCTGTTTAGATAATACAAAAATAAAAATGTATAGAAAATCACAAATGTTTTGTCTTTACTCTTTATCTCTCTAAATGAGTTTTATTTGACTTGTGACAAATTTGCGGCAGATACTATCATCATAAATGAGAATGTCTGATCAAACAATCTGAAACTTAAAGCGATTTTCTATTATAAATAAGGCGTTTCAAATGTATAATTAAAACTTAAAGCGAAAAATAACCGTCTTTGGCACTCGATTACATGTTGGATCAGATCACTTGTTGGATACACTTTCTGAGTTTGAGTTACGTATCTTAAAAGACCCAAAAACTCGTAATATGTAACGCATCACTCATTCTCTGATAAATTTAACACAATACTCCAGTTTTTGTCTCTTTCTCAGATACTTATTTCAATTTATTTCAATTTATTTCTTCACCAAATCACCACTATTGTTGTTTTACTCGACAATAAGTCAACATTCAACCCCTTTTCTTCACCATTTTCAATACTTATCCACTAGATTTAATCAAAATCTTACTGGATTATCTCATGGGTTTTCATAATCAATGAAGTTTTGATCTTGGACCCGTCTCACCGTGTGAAACCGTCTTAGTTTGTAATCTGCGTTTTGAGCTGGATTGAGCTGAAAAAATGGTGATAACAGAGATTTCAATGATTCATCATGTGGGCATTGTTCTGGTTTTACTATGGTTGCTCAATTCTTACAATTGTTGTCACTCAATCTTCTACTTGATTGGTTTAGTTTACTTATATCAGGTCTGCATCAGTTAAAGTTTTAATCTTTTTGTTATTTCTTATTGTTAATTTTTTGATGTTTGGTGGTGGATATTGAGTTTCTGGTTTTCGGGTTTTGGCTGCGTATATCCGACCTCCCTTGACCTCACACTGCTTATTAGATTGTCTTTTGGTAGCTTACACCTTAATTGAGTTGCAGAGCTAGAGCTGAAATTTTGGGAGTAGCAAACATGCTCAAGGATTTTTGATTTTTGCTCTTTTTGAGTAGCAAAAATTGATAATTTTTACTATTTTTTGAGATTTTATAGGAGAATGCTCTGATACCATGTTAAATTCAACGAGTCTGGGCTATACCCGAACGGAGTAGAAAAAGTCCACAATATAAACCCTATAGGGTCAAGAGGGTTTGTTTTAGAGTGGAATCCTCTTGGGTTTATACTGTGGACTCTTTCTCCTCCTACTCCGTTCGGGTGTGGCCCAGACCCGTTGTTGAATTTAACAATTTGGGATATGAGTGCTATCCCTTGGCCTTGCTACTACTTATTGGGATGTGTTTGGGTAACTTACACCTTAATGAGGCGAGGCGCGGAGCTAGAAATGAAATTTTGGAGTAGCAAAAAACGATAATTTTAACTATTTTTTTGGGATTTGAGGCAGCGAGTGCTACCCCTTGCTATTATGTAACTCCCCTCGGCCTTAATCTATAGCTGGTGGTACTTGTTGGTGGTTGTACTGTTGTACTGAAACTGTGTCACAATGGCCACCTTTGAAGATACTTTCATTTGTCTTTTAAAGTTCGGGTCTTTTTGGTTGCGTACATCTGAACCCTCTAAGTCCGGCTGGATTTTATATGATTGTTTGAATTTGGAGCTTTGGAAGTTAAAACCTCACTTTCTAACACTTTTTTTGTTGATCATGAAATAACATTCTTTTTGTGATGTAAATATGTATTTACTGTAGTGAATGCAACTTTTAAGATGTTACTGATCTGTTTTCTTCGTTATTTTCGGTATAGGTGCATGAAACATTCTCTATGAGATTAAGAAGGAGAATGAAGTTTGAAGAAAGAAAATCAGCTAATCAAAGAAGGGTATCTTTCGTTTTCTGCAAACTTTTTGTTAATGCTTTCCTTTAATGTGTCTGAATCTACTTTACATTTGGTTCCTGTTCTTTTATGAGATTTGATGGATGGATGGATGGATACGCGGAATATATTCCGTTTTTGAGGGACCTAGTGACTCACTGTTATGTGGCTCTAGATACTGACGGATCGAAGCAAAATATCTCACCTAAATGTCAGTGATTCTAATATCGTGTAATAACACTCAGTCGGTTTAATTTATCATGGTAAATTTGTGTACATTTATTCCCTTACCCCGCCACTGAGGTGAATACTTGTTTCAACTTTCAATAGTACTGAAATGCATCATTTTTGCTCATTGTGGATTGTTAGTTTTTGTATGTAGAAAGTTTGGATTTTGAACCTTTTTTTTCCCATTGTTTTGTGCCTTCAGGTACTAACTGATTCTGAGACAGTGAGATGGCTTAACTACGCAGTTGAGAAAATGTGGCCAATTTGTGTCGAGCCATTAGTATCCCAGAGAATATTTCTTGCCATCATACCGTGGTTCTTGGAGAAGTACAAGCCATGGACTGTTGTATGCCTCCGTAACTATTGACTAGTTGTTATTTACGTCACTTGTGTTTTTCTGAGCAAATTTAACCAATCTTTCTGAGTAATTCTATATACTTCTAAACGCATTTTAGGTCGTTAAATAATAGAGTGTTTTTGGATTGCTGACGTTCTCAGGTGGTTAGCAGTAGTTTTCTTTGAATAGATATGATGCGATTAGCTTCATTACTTATATATACATGCTTTCTTTAAGATAGCAGTGGATGTTTATGCTTTTTTTCAGCGTCGTCACAAATTCAGTGACCGTTTATATTTATATTGGGTCTGGGGCGAGGTCCGCCTCTTTTATGCAATATTGTACTGTGAGTCTGCGAGGTCTGCCTCTTAAGGTTTAAGGCTCCATCCACTCGATACCCCTTGCCCCACCACAGGCTGGATTAATTTAGCAATTGGGATTGACGTTGTTGCTGTCGTTGCTGCTGTTATGTTTGAGATGTTTATGTTTATGTAACCAAATGACATATGGTTCGATACATCTGGTCTTTTGTTACTTTGACTAGACTAAGATAGTAATAAGAAAGAACAGTGTCGAGACTAATATAAACTCGGAAGTAAAGATGGTTGATTAGACTACTGCTATTAGTGCAACAGGTTAAGTGCGCGCTTTTATGGTGGATGAGATATATGTAAGTTTGTCACTCATATTCTTTGTAACGTACTGATGACATCATTTTAACTCCTAGAAAAAAGCTGTGGTTCAACACTTGTATTTGGGAAGGACACCGCCATTGTTCACTGAAATCCGGGTTCTTCGTGAATCTACTGACGATGACCATCTGGTAAGTACTTCCTTCTATTTGTATCAGTTTCGATTGGCATTTTGATATATGTGTGTCTATTTATTTATGGATTATGATATGCAGGAATAAGACTCGATAGTTGTATTCATTTCAGGTTTTGGAGCTTGGGTTGAATTTCTTGACAGCAGATGATATGAGTGCAATCCTGTCTGCTAAATTGAGGAAGAGATTGGGATTCGGAATGGTGGCCAAAATGCACCTGACCGGCATGCATGTTGAAGGGAAGGTATACTTTCGAAACTTGTGATTCTTCTGGTTATTTTCCATTTGGAGAATTATCAAGCATTATTGATTTAGGATTGAAGTAAACTTGGTATGAATCCAAGTGGACGAGAACCCGAGGAGCTTGACTTTTTTTTCATCCCGTAATTTTTTCTTTTTGGATTTGTTACAATTCTTCCCCAAAACTCTTATATTAAATTTTATTTCGTTTTTCAAAATTACTTTAAACTTTATTCTTGATTTATTTTTTTTGGTTTTTATACATGTGATAAGTTCGATTTAATATTTATAAAACCCCTTTATCTTTCATTTTCGGTTTCACTTCACTTCCGTTTCTTTTTTTCTTTATTTTTTTCTTTTTTCGAGATAAGAGTTCACCCTGGACGGTTCCAAAGGATGATTCATGTCAGCCGACCCCAAAACATTTTGGGACTAAGGCTCTGATGTTGTTGTTGTTGTTTATTTCTCCGATCTTTTTTCTATTCATATTAAATCTCTTTTTTTTTCATACTTATTTTCTCTTATTTATTTACATTTATTCGACTCCGGATAATGTTGGGTGCAAGGGCTACTCTTGGGGTGATACCCTATCGAAATAAAAGCGTTAGAGCTTTTTGTGCTTCTTCTAGTTTGGAATAGCTAAATTGGCGCAGGACACCCCCTCCCTCGCTTCTAATTTCAGATTACTAGTTGTGATGCAAAATACTGGTAGGATGAAAGTAAAGTGCGAAGCTTTTGTTCTAACAAAAGCAGCTCGTTATTTCTCCCCTTCTAGCTCATGTAACAAGCATGCCTGGTAGAGTAACTAGCAAAGATAATACAATTCTACTTTCTTGTATTTGTCCGGACTCTTGAGTTTGACCGATGATGGTGAAGATAACGTACTGAAAGCTTGCTTTAAGAGATGAAATCTTGGTTGTGTTCAGGTACTAATTGGAGTGAAGTTTATACGGTGTTGGCCATTCATCAGCCGATTGCGTGTATGCTTTGCTGAACCTCCGTACTTTCAGATGACTATCAAACCCCTATTTAATCATGGTTTTGATGTGACAGAACTTCCGGGAATTGCAGGCTGGCTGGTAATTTCTGTTCCCCAAGCTGTGTCTTATAAGCTTCCAAATATTTCTTGCATTGTATGACACACACGTCTTTTTTAAGGATAAACTTCTGGCGGTTGCATTCGAGGAGACGCTTGTTGAGGTAGGTTCTTGAGGATTCAAACTTTCTGAGTAGCATATGAAAGAAGTCAGTTGTTAGTATTGTATTATGCTATTTATGCACTAGCTTACGTTAAAGCTTATAACTTGACAGCCCAACATGCTGGTTGTTGACCTAGAGAAGTTTGTATCACCAGAACCAGGTACAAGTTCACAATATTTCCTCTGGAACACCTGAATTATTGTATAGATGATTTTCTAAGTCGATACATGTAACCAGTTTGTGCTACTCATTTATGAGGATAATATGTCGTGTATTTGTTTTTTATTTTCGTTGTTTGTAAAAGGAGCCGTAAGGATAATATAATGCCAACATATATTAAATCTAGGTCATGTGTGTCATTCCTCAATGATTTTACCAACTAAGCTACGAGACTTCTGAACGTGTGTTGTATATGTTGAAGAAACGTGAGCAAAACGATTTGGTGTGATTCAGGTTTGGCAGTCTAATTGTTAGTATCCCCTATATGAGTATAGAATACGACAACACGATGCAAATTTAGTAGAGTATCTGATGCATAGATTTTAATCAAACACCATAGTACAAATATGTATTGCTGTTACACCTAATGAGTTTGCGGCTCACTGGGGAATTGAGTGAATTCTGTAACCTAACAGTAAAGTATCTGGGTAGGGTATCTTGGCGTGTATGGCGGCTCATGCGTACTTCATCTTAATCTGTAGCTTAGAAGGGGAGTTTCCTCGGAAATCAGTAAAGGAAATGTTTCTCCGAAGTCCTGTACTCCTGTGTCCCATGTCCCATATGCAAAATGCTTGCTGTTTTGTCAGACACACAGGAAGAACTTCTATGATCAAGGAGTGGTCTAAAATAATGTGCTATACAGTTTTAGACGGATTGTAAATTCTTTGATGGTGAAGTTTCGATTATATGATGCAGGAAATTGGTTTTCAGTAGATGTGAAGGAGGCTATTGCTTACACAAATGTGGAAATCATTGAAGGAGCTGAAATGAAACCAGCAGACCTTAATGGTCAGTCTACTACGCTTTTCTCGTTTCTAAACAAGAGTATTTTGGTGGTTTTAACGTGTCAGTTTTTCAGGGTTGGCTGATCCGTATGTGAAAGGGCATCTTGGCCAGTACCGGTTCAGGACTCAGGTGCAAAAGAAAACTTTGACTCCCAAGTGGCAAGAAGAGTTCAGGGTTCCCATCTGTTCTTGGGATACACAGAATGTTCTAGCAATCGAAGTCCGCGACAAAGATCATTTTGTTGATGATATTCTCGGGTTAGGCCCTGTTCTTTCTGGCTTATTTTCAGCTCCTTTCAATTTTGCTTGGCTATATTCCGTTAAGTTTTATTTACGTTCAATCAATTATGTTCAGTTAATCTCTTCACAAAATTAACTTTTAATTCAACTAAATTCACTTCACGTCATTTCCACTCAATTTAGTTCAATTAAGCTCTGTTCCAATTAATTCAATTCAGCTCGTTTCAGGCGAAAAGAACAGGGCCTTAGTCCTTGATATTTTTAAGCTCTACCTAGGGTGAAGCTTATCAATCACTTTTTTTTTGTGGCGTTGCGCTCCTTTTAGGTATCTACTGTCTTGCTGAACACGGGGTTATAGTTGTGTTTATTGTAAATTTATGCATTCGCTCATTGAATTCTTGAAACATTACCCATGCCTTTGAGGTTACCGGATAGATGCAGTTTTGTCACGTGTTTTCAGAGAGGATGATTTAATGACACAATGAAAGTTCCTGTCAACTAAATGCTACTTCACAATCCTGATGATTACGTTTCACTTGCTTCTTGCCTACAGTAACTGTTCAGTCAACATCAACGATTTTAGGGATGGCCAGAGGCATGTCATGTGGTTGCCGCTTGACAATGTCAAATTGGGAAGATTGCATCTTGCTGTAACTGTTATTGATTCCGATCAAAAGGTAGGTTTTCCTTGCTCGTTTATGGTGCTAACTAATGCAGTTCGCCAGTTCGGTGCCCGTGCCCGGGGAAGTGGCAAATAAGCCTCATACGTTTACTCCTATGTGCAAATAAACCCCATAAGTTTCATTACGTGCAAATTAACTCCGTATGTTTAGCAATTGGTGCAATTTGGCCTCATTTAATTAATTCACCTGATTTCTCCCTTCTCTTATTTATTTCTTATTTAGTTTCTTTCAATTCTGTAAGAAAATTTTAGTTAATTGACCAATCTACCCCTGCACATATTCTCTCACTTGAACCTCCAACACCAGTACGTGAACGGTGAACCACCACCACCACGTGACACCCTCTTCAATCCACGACACGGAAACAACCCAGTGAAATTGGCGCACTACCCTGACCCGCGCGATGTCGACCTAAGGCACATGTCATCCAACATCGAGGATGCAACTTAGTCAGTTTAGTAGTAGCAAGGGCGGTCGGAGGTGGAGTGTGTCAACTTGTTGTGGTGGTTGATGGTGGATTTGAGATAATCTCATGCTTGTGGTGGTTATAGGTGGTGAAGATCTTGGTGTCGTGGTACAAAGGTGGTGGTGTGGTAGTTGATAAAACGAAGGGTAAATTTGGATTTTCACAAATTAATAATCATGTTAATTCAGTTTTTATGTTTTAAATTATAAAAGTTTATTAATATAACTGAGTTGCACCAATTGCTAAACATACGGGGTTAATTTGCACGTAATGCAACTTATGGGGTTTATTTGCACATAGGCGTAAATGTATGGGGCTTATTTGCCACTTCCCCCGTGCCCCAATATATGACGTTTTTGGTTTTCTAGATAACATTTTGACTCTCAATTTACCTATAAGCTTTATTCCACGTGGGTCTTTACTGATATCTCTCCTGAACGGCTGCATTCTACGTTCTGACCTCCTCGGCAATTATGGCAGTGAGCGGTGAGCCTTGTTTGAGACGGTCTCATATAGTCACATGTGAGGCCTAGCCTTCTGCATTGCATGCTTTATAGGGTTAATGACCGTCTCATATAAGTTTTTGTGTTATGGCAGACAAAGGAGCAAAGTGGCAAAGAAGTGAAAATTGAGGAAAGTCGTCCAGTTTCGCTTCAAAATCAGCTGACCGAGAAAGTACCTGTCACAAGGGAATCAATCGAAAAGCCAAAAGTTGTAGACACATTTGAAGCAATAGATGTGGAGGGTCAGAATGAGACCGGGATTTGGGTGCATCACCCTGGAAGCGAAGTTTCTCAATCATGGGAACCTAGGAAAGGTAAAACCCGACACCGTGATACTGAGATTCAGTCGGTAAGATCGTCTGTTGAAGATAGTAGCAGTAGTAGTAGTGGGGATGAAAATAAGGAAGGAAACAGAGCAAAGTTAGGCAAAGCATTCAAAAAGGGATTTCACAAGCTCTTCCATAAGCGTTCCAAGCGACGTCATCTCAAGGAGTTCTCTGATGATTCAATTCCATCGCCTCATCCTAATGTGAAAGCGGCTCATGTTAAGAAGATTGCGGTTAAACTTGTGGTTGATGACGGGTTTTCAGGCCGTGTTGCAGGTAATGGAGGAACTGGGCCCGACAGTAATACAGAAAAGCTAAGAATGCGAGACGGGACATACCCTGGACCGGAGGAATGTTTGTTGGAGTCGGATTCTTCTGATGAAGAATCGTTATCTTCTTCCGTGGGAGGAATCAGAATTCCTTCAACCGCGATACCAAATACTAATGTTGAGGATGTTTCAGCTGATACACCAGTCGTTGAAACATCAGTCGTTGTTGACGAGGTTCCAGCAAGTGTAGCATGCCTTGACGAGACTGCCGGGGAAAATATAAACGTTATCAGGGAATCAGAAGGAACAAACGGGGAGTCAGTGATCGAGCAACCCTCAGGAGGGGATGTCCATGGAGAGGAAAGGTAGTTGCAAAATGCACCATCATCGTCCAAACCGTCAAACTTATCATTCTACTTCACGCTTCACGAAAAAATTCGTGTAAAATATCGTATGTACATTAATGATCGAAGCAGAACTGAACTGAGCCAACTTCGATGTACTATATATATGTATCTATCTACATGGTGCAGAAGAAAGGTACATTTGTAATTTGTTCATTGCTGTTTTTTTAGTCTTTTGTTAATACTGCATAGCATATTGTTGTAGTGTTTTGTTGTATAAGAATATCATCTTCGAAATATTATATATTCGGTCCGTTATAGACGATATCTTTTCTATTCTTGGCGAGATATAAATTTTTCGACTGAAAAATTGAGCATTTGGAAACCTGGCCCTTAAATAAACCAACCGGGTTCGGGCCGCCGGGTTCGGGTCAACCTGGTCTGTGTATGATCTTAAAATATTCACAAGGAAAAGAGAATTCAACGGCGCCGCACAGTCTTGGGAATTACGGAGTATGTGGGAGCCTATACCATATTACCATCCGAAGTCGAGAATCCTCTTTCGTCTAAAAGAGGAGAAAGCTTCGAGTCGAGAAAAGACAGTTATTCCATTCGGTAAAGAATTCATTTGAATACACGAAAAAAATAACCAGATCTTAAAATTCATCCCAAAAATGTTAAATTGAAAAATTAAAATTCAATTAATACTATTGAAATAAATACCAAAACTTAAATTTTATCCCAAAATATTAAAATGAAAAATTGAAATACATGAAAATATTTTAAAATTCATCCTCAACACATAACATACAACAATATGTACAATAAAATTAAAAAATTAACATGCAAACAATTTAATAAAAAAAATACCTTAAATCGAAAAAGCCTTAAAAAATTCAACACTATACATGCAAACGAAAAAGCCTTAAAAAATTGAAAAAAAAATGTGAAAGCAATACATGCAAATGAGTTAATTTAGGACAGGTATCATTAAATGATAGATTGAAAAAAATATACACAATTTTTAAAATAAAACAATAATGTATAGAATATGAAAACTTGAGTTTTAAAAATAGATCCATGAAAAGTATCGAAATAAATCTAACTCTATAAAAGGAATAGAAATTAAAACACTCTCATTGGTTCCTTGAAATAAGGAAAAAAAATGGCCCACTAACTTTTATTAATTTAATTTCCCTCACCCCAAAATTCTTAAATTAATTGTGATAATTCCTCCTTCTTAACTACGTAATCGTTTCCACTATTAGATTTCGTCATTGTCATAATAAAATACGATATGATCAAAGTATTATTAATTGAAAATATAAATAACATCCCTAAAAAAAATATAAATAACAATATATAACGGTTCAATAAAATACAAGTATTTCAATAAAAACTTCTTTTATGCCTTACCCCGCCACTTAATATCAAGTATTTTATTTCCAAACTATCAGCCATAGTCTTAAAGTTTACATTTTAATTACTAATATTACATTATTAATAAATTAAAGAAAATTATAACAACAAAAAATTGTCAAATAATTAAACAGTTAGAAAGTTGATTTTTTTTTGTCATTTTCATCATTCTTTTTTGCTAATTTGGTAAACGTATACTTGCTCATTATTACCCCTTTCGTTTTAATTTGCAACGATTGTAAACAAGATGTATCGAATAAATTTTCCGCTCATTCATTAATGGTGTCTAATTTCGTAGCTAAATATAATATCAGTTTTCAATGATTAAAATAGAACAAACAGGAAAATATTAATAAATATTTACAGTTGCATATTACGTCGGAAATATAAAAAAAAATCGGCGAAAAAAAATTATAATTGTATTTTACCGTATTTTTTGTTTAAGATCGTCTAAGTTAATAAATATTAATAAATGTTTATAGGTCTCTTTTTGTTTTCAAGTTTGTTTTATTTCGTATTTACTTCTTTTTTTGTTTTCACTTTTATTTAATCATAAACTAAGAAGATTTATAAAAAAAAATTATTGTGTATAATCATTCATGTTTCAAAAATTGAAAAATTATAATTTGTATATAAGTTCAAAGTATATATACTTTTAAATTTTATTTTGTTATATATGTATATATTTATATATCCGTGCATTTTGTGCACGGGTATAAAACTAGTGAAAATAGAAAAACAGGATAATAAAAAAAAATTGAGAGAGACGAAAAAAATCGAAACAGAAGACCCTACAATGTTTCGAACTAAAAAAACAAAATACATATAACATACAAAAAAATCGAAACAGATCCATGAAAAAATAATCATATACTAACATACAAAAAAATCGAAATAACAACCATATAACATACCAAATATCGAAATACATGATAAGATTAAGTCATATGGTAAGATTTGATTTTACTCTGCGTATATTTTTTTTTTTTTTTTTTTTTTTTTTTTTTGTAGGATTAGAGAAATGAGAACAAGAAAAAGAAGGGATAATAAAAGAGAAGCAGATGACGACTGAGTTGTGAAGGATTGAAGGGAGTGAATTTAGGGTTTATGGAATAAGTAGGTTGTGAATTTATACGTAAGTTGGTTATGAGTTTAATAATATGGGCTGGTATAAGAAATGGGCTGTTCATTATCAATATTACTTATCACAACTGTCTATTTGGAGATTAATTATGGGTTATGGGTAATTTGGGTATATCAGTTGGTATTAGAAACCATGGGCTGGTATAATATGTAAGTCGGTTATGGGTATGCCGTTTATACACACTGCTATGATAAGTTAATTGTGGTTTATTTTAATAAATTATCATCATTATTACTTATTAGTAATAGTTTGTATAATACGGGGTAATATTTATGATAATTTGAATGTTTAAAATTTTTAATTAATTATGATAACTTATTACATTATATTTATATTTGATATTATATTAGCTACAACAAGACGACGATTAGCACCCGTGTTTTCACCTGCCAATGTTCATGTGAGCATTTATCTTCCAAGGTCGGTCTTAAGTCATGGACAACTTTATGTAGCGATCTCTGGGGTTACTAACAAATAAGGCTTGAAGCTATTGATTTGCGTCAATAACTAGCGTACATCGAGTACTACAACCAACGTAGTTTACCGTGAAATTTTCAGTATTTGTAAAGTTTATATTACTTATAAAATTGTAGGATAATTTGCATCGTATGGTAATGATTAGTACTTTAATTAATTTGTACGTTGAATACAAACTTATTGGATTATTTCGGCATTGCAAATTAACCATGCTCAATTATGTTTTTCTGCATCTAATAATAGCAATTGTTATTTCGACCCGTGCATTGTTTGCACGGGTTTAACACTAGTACATATAAAACCCAAAGATTTTAATTTTAACACTAAAACATTATAGTGCAGGAAAAAATTGTTAAAAGCTCAAAAACAATTGCATATAAGCTCAATTAGATTTGTATTAGATATACGATACTCATATACATTTGGATGTATAGTTCTATTTGTGCAATCCGAACTCAAAATGTCCTGTTATATTTCAGGTCAAAATCCAATCCGAGCAATTTGATCCAATAGGTTAAAAATAAACCAATACTATTCATAACGTTTTTTTATTATTATATTTGAATAATAAATAGAAAAATAATTATTATAATATTTTAACTAAAAATTAATTTTTATATAAGTTCTATATCATTTTTTTATAAGTTCAATATGTAATAAATATAAATATATAATTATATTATAAAAACTAAATAAAAAAATGTCAACAAAAATTTTCTCATTTTCTAAATCTAACCCACCTGGACCTCTATAATGACCCTTAATTCTGCTTATTTTCACATAAATCATTTTTTCATTTCACTATCGACCTATCAAAACTTGATCGACTAAAATTTTCAAGGTTAAAGACTATAAATCTCGACCAACAACCCGAACTCAAAATGTCTTGTTATTTTCAAGTCAAAATCTAATCCGGGCCATTTGATCCAATAGATCAAAGATAAACCAATACTATTCATAACATTTGTTTTATTGTTATATTTGATAAACCAATACTATTCATGACATTTTTTAATTATTATATTTGAATGACAAACAAAAAAATAATTATTATAATATTTTAACTAAAAATTAATATTTATATAACTTCTATATCATTTTTTTAATAGGTTCAATAAGTAATGAATATAAATATATAATTATATTATAAAAACTAAATAAAAAATATCATTTTTTTCCCATTTTCTAAATCTAACCCACCTGCACCGCTATTATTCAACAAGTTGATAGCTCGATCTGCCCTATCTGTTTAAAAAACAATATTCCGCTATATTACTCGTATTCTTTTTTAGTTTAAAAAACGCACCCATATCATACTCCGTATTTTTGCGATACTGTTTGTCACGTAACTATGACCCTATTTGACAAACGGCATAAGCAGATTTATAATAGCAGAAACGTTAGCATAATACGATTAGTAAATTTTAATAGCAGGTTTGATAATTAGATTAAATTAGCATATTAAAAAAGGATGTTTAGTAAATACTCCCTCCATTTTTATCCATTTGATACATTTGGCTTTTTCACGTTTGCCAGCGCACGTTTTACGTGCTTAATATCTTTAGCTACGTATTTGTAAAAATTATAAAAATTATATATTTTCAATGTACCCGTAAAAACTAATTAAACAAGATCCCACATGAATATGTTTTTTCTTACGTATTGAGAGAAAATTGAAATTGAAGGTTAACTTGTGAATAGTGTACAAAAAAGCAAATGTATCGAATGGATTCGAATGGAGTAGTAGCATATTACATGGTAATTAGAACGGTTTTATGTATAAATTGAATATGTTACAATATGCTGCTATTAACAGCATATTCAAAATTAGTAAATTCCGATCAATATGCTATCAGAATATTCTGTTTAACGTACTAATTACTTTCCATATGTTGTTTACCAAACCGCACGTCCATACCTATATATTTTTGCAATACTATTTGTCACAAAAGTTAGAGCAACTCCAATGGTTTCCTTTAAGGACCTGCTTGCAAATACCGTAAATTATCAAGCGGTATGTTTACCATTGGATTACAAAAAATACGTGTTGCTTATAAGCGGGTGTAGCTTTGTCAAGCTACATAGCTTGACAATTAAAATTAATAAAATAAATAAATAAAACCAACAAAATAATTTAATTATAATATTTATTTGTTAGTGGGTCTTTTTAAGCTACATTTGTTGTAGTTTACCATTAAAGTATATTGTAGCTTGAAAAATTTGTTGCTTGGAAAATATATGGAGCAAAGCAAGCTAGAAGGTTTTGTAGCTTGTCATTGGAGTTGCTCTTACTCCGTAGGTTAATAGCGTTAAAATGGTGCAATGTCATAATTTTACATTTCTAATTAATCCAAAATAATTAAGCAAAATTAAGTTAATTAATACGAAGTATACATATTGTTCATTACAACACACAAGTCCTCTCTTTATCTCACCCCCCAAATTTTCTCTCGATTTCATGATCTTCATCGTCGCTCATCATTTTCGATTTTCTTAATCTCATCGCAATCCACTGTTTGTAATTCACTCAATCGAATTCCTAACCTAGAATCTCCAGATTCAATTCAATCGGTTCGATTCGATTAATTCCCGATTTTCGCGTATGTAATTCTGTTTTTTTGTTTTTAATTTGTCTCGTTAATTATTATTTCGTCATTTTGTTTTGATTATTGCGGTTGATTTCATTTCTGTTTGATTTGAATGTAATCTCTGATTGTTCAATTGTTCATGCGTCATTTAATCGGATACTGTACGTGTAACACTAAATTAGGGTTTTTGTTATGTTGTTTTCTGTGTAATTAGCGATGTTACGGTGTAATTTACTGTTCTGTTGTTAGATTTGAGTATACATTGAACAATAATTGTGGAAATTGTATTAGGTTTGTTCAATTAGCGTTTTCGCGTACGGTGTAGTAATTGTTTAGCAGCATTATTCGGAATCGTAATTTGTAGTTAATCGTGCAGGTGTACAGTCTAGTTTATACTCCCTGTGTCTCAGTTATTTGTTTACAGTTATTGTTCTTTGTGAGGCATATGTTACTCGAAGGTAAACAAATGATTTGGATGGACGGAATAATGATTGAGCTAGTTCGGTGTTGTCACGGCATTTTGGTGTGTTATTTCATTTTGTCATCATTTGGTTGGTGCCATAGGCTTGGCTTTAACTATCAGCAGTGGCTACGGAATGCGAATTTTCGCTTTAGCCGTCATCCAGTGAAATGCTTGACAGAATTTTTTATATGGTGTCGTTACTGTTCTAAGTTGGTTAATTGTCTTGTTGGAATTTAATGTTCGGTAACGCAATTTAACACCGTGTGTCAGTTGTCAGTTTGTCACTATGCTTGAAAGTTGAAAGTCATTCTACGAGATATTATGCACTTGGTGACTTGGTATAGGCTTTTTATTAATGGCAATGAAGATGGGCATTGTGAATGAATTACTCAGTTTCTGTCATGTTTTGTTGTTGCATCTGTGAAGATAGGGGATTAGCGGCCGGGAATCAATGTTTTCATTTGACTGTCTCGTTTTTTATGTGATCTATATTTTATATTTATTGTTTGAATATGTACCCGAACAATCAGAAATTTGCAGTTCTTTGTCAATGACGTTTTCTCGTGTTACAGGTTATATCAAGGTTATACAGTAACAACTGATCTGGGACATCTTTCTTAAAGATCATGTTCGGTTCAAGTAGTCGTAAGTATTTGCTAACTTGCTCATCTGAAAGTTATTCTTTTTATATGGGAAGGCTACCTTTACATGTTGATTTTCTGCTTGAAATGTTTGACTTTATGAAAATTATTCTTATGTATTGGAAATGTTTTTGTTTATTTCGTTAACTAATTTCTTAGTCTTGGAAAAGTTTGTCCGTATAAAATATGGCATCGTTAGGTCATTGGCTATTTTCCAATGTTCTTAAGCATCTTTTGGCTGCTATGTATGATGATTGCGCCTTGCCTCAGTGCGCTTCATGCCTTTTAAAACTTAGCTGCAGGCTCTTTATTCTTGATGTTTAGTTAGATATTTGTCTGTCTTTCAGCTTTTGGGCAATCAGCTAGCACGCCTTTTGGATCACAGTCACCTTTCGGACAGAACAATGTAGCGAATAATCCTTTCGCTCCAAAGCCTTTTGGTGCTGCTAATCCTTTCGGTTCACAGACAGGAGGTTCCGTCTTTGGCAGCACATCCACTGGAGTGTTTGGCCAGTCATCATCACCACTGTCTTCGACACCGACTTTTGGAGCTACTCAATCATCTGGATTTGGGAATACCCCTACATTTGGGAGTCAATCTTCATCTTTTGGTGGTAAGTAATCCTTTTTACCTTTCCGGTCCTATGCTGCTTTACAAATTTACTCTTTTCTATATTAATGTTACGAAAGATTGATAAAAAGTACTTCCTCCATTCAACTCCATTCAACCACTTTCAATTTTCTACACTATTCACAAATAAACATTCAATTTCAATTTTCTCTGATTACATATGTGAAGATATATTTATGTGAGATCTTGTTTGATTCGTCTTTACAAATACATTAAAAATATCTAACTTGTATAATTTTTTCAAATACGTAGCTAACGATAGGCAAATGTGAAAAACTAAAGTCGTAGAGTGGAGTTGAATGGAGGAAGTACCTTTTTATATCACTTTTTCAAGTTTGTACCTATTGTTGATTGTCTTCAAAATTAATACCTTTCGTCTCTGTTTCACTCAAATTTCCTACCAAAACAAAAATCCAGGGAAAAACAATGAAGTGATCATTTTGCCCTTTTTGTTGTACGTACTTTAACTCACCATTTTTAACCTCTCGTCCCCTTTTGCTCGATTAAAAAAATACATTTAACACTCCCTCATTTCTATCTATCATCTTCGCCTTCTCTTCAATTTAATTGTTCTTCAAGAAGATAATAAGTTCTATTTTTCAAGCAATACTTAAAAGTTGAAAGCTAAATTCCCAAGTTGCTCTCCTAAGGTATGGGCACTTTTAAGTTCCCAGAATCTACAATTCAACAATGTTGCTGATTTCAACAACTCTAAATGGAATTCGTTGACTGACTTGACTCTACTTCTAATATCAACAACGCCATCTCATATAACAGAGTGTTGGGCTCCTCTTTTTCCTTTCCTTTCTTTAGGAGGTGAACCTGTTATTCTGTATGGTGAAAGGTTCCGAAATCAAATAAACTTCTGGAGTGAGTTAGTTCGGTCTGTTGACAGGAACAATGCTCTGTCATACCATGGAGACTGTAGTCAAATAATAGAACAGTTTATGTTTGGTTGCTTGCGTAATTGTGATAACTTTTTTCTTATAGTATCACTTGCATACAAGATCGGATTTCTGTCTTTGCATTTCTAACAACAGTTTTGATGTTTTACAGGATCATCTACGTTTGGAGGTTTTGGAACAGGCACTCAACCAAGTCCATTTGGAAGTTCATTTCAACAATCCCAGCCTGCGTTTAGTACCAATTTGTTTGGCGCTTCAAGTCAACCATCATTTGGTACCACTACTTCGGCTTTTGGATCATCAACCACACCAACATTTGGGTCTACTAGCACAGGAGGATTTGGAGCCACTGGCTCTGCTTTTGGTTCTACACCAAGTCCAGCTTTTGGAAATACAGGAGCTGCCTTTGGGGCCGCAAGCGCTCCTGCCTTTGGGTCTACAGGAGCATTTGGATCTTCAAACAATTCTGTCTTCGGTGCAGGCAGTGCTCCTGCTTTTGGAGCTACAACCACCTCTGCTTTTGGTGCCTCATCGACCCCAACCTTTGGGGCTACTAGCACTCCTGCTTTTGGTCAACCTAACAGCCAAGCTTTTGGTTCTAGTGGTAGTGCTCCAACATTTGGTGCTTCAAGCACTTCAGCTTTTAGTTTTAACTCCAGTCCCGCGTTTGGCCAGTCTACGTCTACGTTTGGTAACTCTACTTTCGGATCGACGCCATCTCCTTTTGGTACTCCGGCTTCTTCAGGTAAGTTCAGTAAGGTGGATACTTTTCTTTTTGCACTACAAAGATATGCCTCACTTATTGGCTTGTCTTTGCTTCCCTTTTTGCATAGCTTTTGATTGCATTGTTTATTTATGTTTCTTGTCTTTTTTGTCTTGTAAATCTGGTGCAATTATGTAGGAGTGCAAACTACAACCCCTACTTTTGGAAGTGGCACTTTTGGGCAATCTAATTTGGGAGGAAGTAGAGTAGCACCTTATCAAGCAACTGCGGATACAGATGGCCCTAGTAACCAACCACAAGGAAAGTTGGAGTCTATATCGGCCATGCAAGTTTACAAAGATAAAAGCCACGAAGAGCTGAGATGGGAAGATTACCAACGAGGTGATAAAGGTTTGTTCCCAAATGCATACTCAGTTGAGAAAAGATGGTTAACTTGCTGTCTTGTTCAAACTCGATTTGTGTGCATTGTTAGCTTTAAAAGGCACGATGCGATTTGGCAATGAGACCTAACCTTGAAAGGTTTGAGGCAAATGCACACTTCTTGATCACTATGCACTGCTCTTCCTAACTCACTTATATACAGGCGTGTACCTCAATAGCTAACCCTCATGCGCTTTAGGTGCGCTTTAAGTACACGCATGAGCCATGCACTGGGTATTAAATAAAAGTCGCAATACGGAAATTCGATTGCTTTTTAGAGGTTTTGGAGATCATCGCTTCCACATTTTTACCGCATTTTGAGGCGGCATGGCAACATTTAGCGAGGTTAGGCTGTGGTCATGAGAGGCGTGGGATGTCTCTTCACTGCACATAGGTGTGCATAGGGCACCTAAAGGCCCTAAACTAAGATCTTGTTTTTGCTTTGCTTGTGAAACCTTTAGAACAATAGTCAATCATCCTGGATTTGATCTTTTGGTAGAAATTTGCAAGAATGATCTTAAACTAATGCTATACGATAATTTGATTTGAGGGTGACATTTTATTATAGTGTGTTACTGCATATTCTAGTAAATCCACTAACTAAAAGACTAAACCGTGTATCTTAAACCTCACTGTTTTATCTTAAAATCTAGCCATGTTGTAAAATCCCATGGGTTTGATCTTTTGGTGTTGTTGTTCTATACAAATATTTTTGAACATAAACACATCGGCAAAAATTGTGACTACTATATCATACTCTCAATATTTTTTACTCCCTCCGTCCCATTTTATTGTATTACTTTGCATCTTGATATATTTTACAGAAAGGTGGTAAAATACCAACTTCATCTTTTTGTCGTAGAAGAATATGGGGATAATTTAATTGTGATGGAGGGAGAAGTAGTTATTTAAGTAGGATCAGTAATAAAAATCTAGTCTTTTTCTTTTTAATATATATGTATATATATATATATATATATATATATATATATATATATATATATATATATATATATATATATATATATATATATATATATATAGGAAATGGGATAATTAATATGGGAAAACTTGTTTTTAATGTTATATGTTATAAGATAATAGTTGTCTCGGTGTATGTCTCGAATTGAAAGCGGATTGAGTAGTTGAAATTTGGATTTACGAGGCATTGCTTGCTGGATGCTTTCATTCAATCAATTGGTTATGGTGCCATATTTGCGATTTGAATATTGTCATTGTCTTATGCTTGAATACTAACGTAACTTCCATCCCTATGTAAACTAGGTGGACCGAATGCTGCTGGTCAATCTTCTCCAGGGCTAAACTTTGGTGTGCCTGGAGCAGCGCAAAACCCCTTTGGCTCACCAACTTTGGGACAGTCGTCTGCCAACCCATTTTCAACGTCTACAGCAGCTACGCAATCTAACATATTTTCTAAGCCCTCGCCGTTCGGTGGAACGGGTCTTGGTACATCTACCCCAACCTTTGGTTCCTCGCCATTTGGTTCTGCTCCCACTCCTGCTCCCACATCCAATCTCTTTGGTTCAAGCCCTGCACAGACATCCTCCCCTTTTGGAACACCGACTCCTGCATTTTCTTCCAGTTCTATATTTGGTTCAGCAATCTCATCTGCAACCACCTCTACATCAATATTTGGTGCCGCACCAAGCCAAACACAATCACCATTTGGTACTTCAGTCTTTGGGAGTCAACCATCCCCCCTGTTCCAGTCATCATCACCTTCACTTGGGATAGGATCTACTTTCGGCCAAAGTGGTTCCCTGTTTGGATCAACTCCTAGTTTCTCTACTGCTTTTAATACCACAAGTACTTTTCCAACAGGTGGGTTTGGAAACACATCAAATACTGGCGGTGCCTTTGGTCAAAGCACTGTAAGTACTCGCACAATTTCTGTTTTCTTAGCATCTGTTATTGGGTTTTTTGGGTTGTGGCATGTCTTCATAAGTCCGTATTTGTCTCTCCTCTTGGCTGTTGAAATAAAATTTCAAGCATCACTGACATTTTTTTAGGTGGTCATTGTAGCACGGACCTTTTTGTTTGATGTGATGTGATGTGAATTGGCTGCCACTGTTAGTGCGGTGCTTGTGAGGATCCATTTCTTAGGGGATATTTTGTAGTTTTCTATTTATTTTGCACTAGTAATGTTTGACTCAATGCTTGATCCATGTTGAGTGATGTTTGTAATGATGAAATAGATTTTTAGCAAGAGTAAATACAGTTCCAGGATAGCGTTTTTGTTTAGGTGTGTGAGACTATAGAATAGACGCAAAGAGCTGAGTTCTATGCCCAAGCTTAATGTTAATCCTGTTGTGTGTGGAAGGTGTTGCTTTTCAGATGTAAATCTGGTGTTTCATCAGTGTTTTATTCGAGGTTTTGAGCTAATTTTGCGTCTTTTTCGTGTTTACAAGTTTAAACTGTACTGCTCTCTAATCTCTAAGAATTTATAATCTGTTTTACGCCGACTCTTTGTCACAGTGTCGTGCCTGACACGTGCTGGGGTGTTGGATACGGATATTTTGTGCGAAATTTTCATTTTCTGGTCTGAAGTGAAGTGTCGAAGTCTCGTGTCGTGTCGTGTTGGACATGATACATGAAGAATTGTAGATGCAACGAGCAGTCAAGTGTAACATAGTGTATAATCATTGACATTGACTCTGTAGGGGAGAAGAAAATTGTTGGTGCAATGTTGTTGTGTCTCTTTAGTACAATCATTGTTGCTTATGTTGTTCCTGGTTCAACTTGTAGCCCTCTCTTGCATCTCCTTTTCAACAGAGTCAGCCTCCACAGCAGCAGAGTCTTTTCAACTTCAATAATGCTGGGCAGACGCAAACAGGTACATTCCTTAAATTTGGGCTTTAGCGCTCTCGTCAATAGTTAACATAAGTTTGTCTTATGCTTCATTTTATGTGTATAGGTGGTTCATCAGGCATTTTTGGGCAGAGTCTTGGACAAAGTTTCGGACAGTCGTATGTTTTTCAGCGCTCTAGCCACCTTTCATCCATTCACTACTTTTTATTTTGGTTTGGCTCAGAATTTCTAGTTTCTTGACATTTTTGTATGATGATAATTTGTGTTTTGCGCTTGTGAAGTGGAAATGAGGAATATTTATAGTATGTGTGAACTGAAGGATTAAGAATATTGCTTATGGTTGTTTTTTGATTGTGGCTGTTGGAAGGAGATGGGTAATGGAGGGGGGGTTCGGGTATATTGTCCAACCCACTCTCATTCTCAGGATATTTTCTTCCCCGTCCCTTAATTGGTTCTCCTTGTGGGTTTAGTCCAAGCGTGACTGAGTTAGAGACATAAAAAAAAGGAATCTTAGAGCTATAAATGAATGGAGTTGCTTGGACACCCAAGCTAATCAACTATTATCGCAGTGTATAACAGTAATTGGCTTGTATCAAGTGATTTACGGCGTATGGAAGCCATTAGGTTGCTCCAAAAAGTAGGAATAATTTTATTTGATTGTGGGAGTTACTGGGAGACAAGGATGACAAGGACACATTCAAGTGGAAGGAAGCTGATGATTCTAAGTTTCTTAACTGCTTTAAATTATGGATTAGTTCAGAGTAGTGCGGGGACATAGTTGGGTGTCTTAACTTGTTTTCGTTTCATGCAGTGGCTCTGGAATTCAGAACCCAGCAACTCAACAACCAACTGCCATCACCAATCCTTTTGGGACCCTCCCAGCAATGCCCCATATGTCAATTGGGAACACTGGAACATCACCATCAATTCAATATGGAATTTCCAGCATGCCTGTAAGCATCGACATCTTTGCTCAATAACTAGTCTAGTGACTACATACTTACATAGTGACCATTAATGTAAGACTGGTGATATTTATTTATTTATTCTTTGCCAGGTTGTTGACAAACCTACCCCTGTCAGGGTATCATCCTTGTTAACATCACGGCACACGTCTCAAAGGCGAATCAGGCTTCCAGCTAGAAAATACCATCCCAAGAACGATGGTTCAAGGGTGAGCATCATATATTTTTATCAATTAGTTATGCCTAATGCCTGACACTTGTGTTGGCGGATTTTCAAATTATAATTGTTGCATCCAGGTGGCTTTCTTCAGTGAAGAAGACGAATCACCGAGCACTCCGAAGGCAGATGCTCTTTTTATTCCTAGGGAAAATCCAAGATCCTTGATTATTCGGCCAATCGATCAATGGCCAAAATCTTCAATGAAAGAAGCTTCTGTCAAAGTATATGAAAATGGTATGCCTACTAGGGTTTTATTTTGAAATGACCACGTCTTTTAAGTGGTAATATTTGGTTTCTCAGTACTTGTCTTTGTTGAGTTGTTCTAATGTTCTACAATGAGCGGGCAGACTGCTTTAGTCCACAATATTTTGTATATTCTGTCTCGTTACTGGTATATCTTTCTTCTGCAATAGACCTGAGATAGTGTGCAGAATGCAGCACTGAGCCTTTTATGAATATGATGCTGTGTCCTTCACTATTTTTCACTCCCTGTGTTTTTAGGTAATGCATCTGTAGAGAATCACAACCACATCAATGGATCGATTGGTGGAGGGAACAATGGTAAGTTTTCTTAAAGAACTTTATTTCAAGTTATTGGTTATATTTCCTTATTTCCGTGTACATGTAAGAAATTACACTGAGAACAAGGAATGCATGATACTCCGTAATAAATTTGAAAGTTAATTTTGATATGCAGTCTCACAAGTCATTGTGTACTTGCGAATTAAATAATCGTGTGGAACTAGGAAAGGAAGTTCTATATCTGATGTTACTTCCTCTCTGTCTGTTATTCTCCACTCGAAATGCTTGTCATAAAAGATTTGTCACTCCCTCTGTTCCACGATTACCCACAGAATTGCTTTCAGCTAATTATTAAATTATAAAGTCCTGAAAATCTTTTCTGATGGACCTCAATCATGTATTTTTTTAAACTTATTCCATCATGGTGTAGACTTCGATCAGTCTCTTAGATTTTTCATATGCGTAATGACCCATGCATATAACTATGATGTCAGGTGTTGCCAATGGGAACGGACATCATTCGGTTAAATTTAGCCAGAAACCAACTGGCAGTAGCAATGATGATACACCAAACCAGAAAGGAGATTCCTATATTACTCTTTCAGGACACAGAGCCGGTGAAGCGGCTATAGTATACGAGCACGGCGCTGATATTGAGGCAACTATGCCAAAACTTCGTCATTCTGACTACTACACAGAGCCTCGAATCCAAGAGCTAGCTGCCAAAGAAAGGGCAGAACCAGGGTACTGCAGGCATGTAAAGGACTTTGTCGTCGGACGACATAATTACGGGAGTATCAAGTTCCTTGGAGAAACTGATGTGAGACGACTCGACTTAGAGTCGCTCATCCAGTTCAATAACCGGGAAGTGATAGTCTACTTGGATGACAGTAAGAAACCCCCGGTCGGTCAAGGCCTTAACAAAGCGGCAGAAGTTACCCTTCTTAACATCAAATGCTATGACAAAAAGAGAAACCAGATCATAGAAGGGCCAAAAATCGAGAAATACAAGGAGATGCTTAAGAAGAAAGCCGAGGACCAGGGTGCTGAGTTTTTGTCATATGATCCTGCCAAAGGAGAGTGGAAATTCCGAGTCGACCATTTTAGCAAATATGTGTTCGGTGATGATGATCAGTGGGATACCGACTGACCATTTACGATTAACAGACGTTTCATGATGCTCTCTGGTATCGTTATTACTGCAAATTATCGTAGCTGATTACAGCACTACTGTTTTTTTATCCTTTTTTTTCCCTTGCCGTGGCAGGTTTTGTGTTGTGCTATATGTTCAGTTTGTATTAAATTGAGTTTGTATGTGCATATTTTGAATACCCAGATTATCAATGCGCAATTGCTGTGATTTTATTACTCCATTCCCAGTACGCACAATTTTGCACAAATGGAATACTCCTTCCATCAAACCATCTTGCTGTTTGTGTCGGCTGGTTTACGGCTTTGTATTACAGCACGCCGTCTCACCGGGATACCTCCTAGATAATCGTGAATCTCAAGTTTCTGTACTGGTTATGCGGTTTTATTGGCCCGTCGTAAAAGCGGCCCTGTACGACAGTACAAGAATATTCATCTACTCTGGAGTAAACCGGATTAGTCTTCCTTACAATAGACGATATATCTCGCATGGATGTATAAAACAAATTTTTTTTTCCGGTGCATTATGTTTTTGTCTTATTTGTCAAATATGAAATATTTGATCCGTTTTAAGAGCAACTCTAATGGCAAACTATGAGGTTTTGTAACTTGTTTTGCCACATCGTCTTTTGAAGTAACAAAGGTTTTAAACTACAACATCCTCCGGTGGTAAACTACAACAAATGTAGCTTAAAAAACTCACATAATAGATAAAGTATCATGATATAATTTATTTTATTATTTCTTAATTAATATTATATTATTTCTTAATTATTAATTCATGCTAAGCATCTAGCTTGACAAAGCTACCCACCCATGCTTACAAGTAGGGACGTAATTGATGCTCCAATAGTGAGGATACGGCTTGAATATATTTATAATAATTACAAGCAAGTCCTTAAATACAAGCACCGGAATTGCTCTAAACTCAAGACATGTATGATGTACCTATCCATTTCCAATGAGAATTTGCGAGTAAACCTAAGGTTGCAAGAGTGAGTCTATCGACTCCACTCATGCAATTTGAAATTTGAATACAGTAGATATAGTCTCGACTCTCAATTGAGATTATAATATCGTCTTTATTTATTATTTATTATTTACTCGAACTATTTACAATCCAATAAAGTATAATCACAATCGCGTAATCTTCATTTCTACCCGTCAACAAAATTAAGAAACTCTAATGACAGTCTAATGAACAATGTGAATCAACAATCAACTCCCACCACCACCCCCGCAACCACCACCACCGCAACCACCACCACCCCCGCAACCACCACCACCACCGCCACATCCACCACCACCACCATGACCATGACCATGACCACCATGACCATGACCACCGCCACCACCATGACCATGACCACCGCCACCACCATGACCATGACCATGACCGCCACCACCACTACCCGTGGGTAAAGCAGTATTACCACCAGCTCCGCCCAAAATAGCGAAATTGCCGTCTCGGGCTCCTCCAACTACTCTAGTATCCCTAGAAGTATGAGGCCTTCTGCCACTTCGTCCATCATATGTCTCGCCATGCAGAGTTGGAGGTCTCTGTGACGTAGATTTCGTATTCTTGTTACTCGGTTTTGTTATAAAAGTGCAAACAACTGCTATTACAACGAAACCAACATATGTACCTACACAGCCTATTATGACAATAAAGATTAGATTCATATTGTTAATTTTCGGAGAAAAATTCTAATTTACGATAAATAAATTTATGTATAACCGTTTATATATTTTTTCGTAGTACTCATAGTGCGATATCTTTGTCATTTAAGAATAATTATTAATTTAGATAGCGGATAATATTAATACAGATTATGAAATATATCGAAAATATCTCAGCATGCCAACAATTTGTGATCTAGTATAACATAAGGGCATTGAATACTACTGCAATTTGGATTGTGATCAAGAATGCGGGTGGAGCTGTGTCCGAGCTTGGTCTTACATGGATTGTGATCAAGAATCAAAAGTCAATCTCGAGCTTATAATTCCCCCGGTAAAAAAAAAACCAAATAAGACTATACATTCAGATGTATAATATGAGCATCGTACCTCTAATACAAATCTAATTGAGCTTATATGCTATTTTTCTTGAGATTTTAACAATTTTTTCTAGTACTATAATTTTTTTTTGGTTAAAATTAAAATATTTGAGTTTTATATATATTATTTTTGAGTTTCAATATAATGTTTTGAGTTACAATTTTTTTAAATTAAACGACGCTCAGATTCTTTTTAATAAAGCTCGTAAAATATATATATAAGCTCAAATTCTTTGTTATAAAGCTCGAAATCTATATTACCAGATGTATAATTCTCTAATTGGGAAAAAATGCGCTCGTTATCAAGTTTGCGAGCTAAAATACAAGCTCACAAATTGAGCCTATATATATTATCGTTTATTTATTTTTGTTCGGTATTTTCAATAAAAAGGTTTGGAGGTTATATATAAAATTATTTAGCAAATCAGCGAGACACTTGATATGTATGATGCAAATATATAATCGCGATAGTAATTTTTACAACATATGATAAGTATCTTCTCAATTCACACAAGTTCGAGCCGCTTCTTGAGTCGAGCTAGAGTTTGCTCGACATGACTCGTTAAGTTCTCGAGTCGAGATTTGACCGAGCTTTAATGGAACCGATCTCCAATTACACGCAAACCTTCTCATCTCATTAACACTCGTCTACCTAACACCTACTAAGTTTACAATGCACAAAACGATCAAATTAATTTTGTAAAATCTTGAAATATTGTTTGGGGTAATGTGAGAACCTTTCAACACAAAACCCAACCCAATTTGTATCGCGTTTTTGTCGTGCTTTTGTGTTTTGCTTATATTTGAAAAATGTAAGTATATATACGTGTGAAAAATGTAGAAAATTCAATATCAATTTAGTAAACAGGTTATTCATCTCAGATTTGTGTTTAGAAAGCTCAACCCAAATCCGACCAATTAAATCTCGCATCGTGTTCGTGTAGACCCGCTTACATAAGTGGCTCATTAAATCTCAACCAAACCTGTCAATTTGCGTCGGATTTACATCACGTTTTTGTGTCATGTCATTGTTTGTCGCCTCTACCAATGTCCCCCGACATGCTCTTAGTATACACAAATACTTAATATGATAATATATGAGACGACTTAATTACTCTGTAAAATCACACATTCTCATTGAAGACGTATATTATCCGTTACAAGCTGAAAATAAATAATGTTTTTCGCACAAAATGCAAGCTACACTACCAACGAGGCAATGAAAAGCTTCACCCCCACGTAATTACTTTTACACCTGTCTTGTTGTGAGAGAAATTTTATTCGTTTTCAGTTTACGATAAAAATAATTTCCGTCACAAGAAAGACGCTTTAATGTAAAATTGGCAAGATAAGATATTGTTTGGTTAGAATAACACTTCTCATTACCATAACTAATTTTGGTGGACCAAACACAAACCTACAAATTATGGCTACTTATATTCAGTTCAAATCAATTCAATTCAGCTTAGTTATTCTTTTATTTTACAAATTAATTTTTACTTTAATTTAATTGTTCAACTCCAATAAATTCGGTTCAGTTTAGTTTAGTTTAGCCCAATTAAGTCCAATTTAATTTAGATAGTTTCTTTTTGAAAAACATGGCCTTCCTATATATAGGATAATATGAAGTTCATCTTTCAACGGGGCTATAATCTTCGTTTCTCATTTTCTTTTAAATTAATCTCGTTAAGTGGATGATGTATAGAAGAAATAATTAGATAACTCGAGATAAGCAATAGAATAAGATATATTATACCCGCAGTTCCGTTGATATATTTATATTTTATTTATTTTGTGAGAGAAATAAGAAAAGTATAAATATATAACTGAGATGGAGGGTGTGTATGATATACACTCGCAAAATTACTTTTCTACGTATTTTCATTATAGGATTAGAAAAGTAACCTAGCTAGACGACATTATAAAATTAGGAAATACGATAATATGTATTTAGGAAATACCTTCTAATATAACAGAAGTTATGGTGTAATTAGAAGTGACGATGGTGCATCTAATATATTACCTTTATTTTTAATTTTAATAAAATACTCAAATTTTAAAATTTATATTGTAAAAGCCATCACAAATATTTATTGAGTTTACTTTCATACTAACATTTAATCAAATTTTAGAGGCAATCAAAATTAAGTATGAGTAAAATATATTGGAATATTGGATTGTGGAACCTACTTAAGAACAAAAAAAAATATATACAGTAAAGTCTGGAATATTAACTATATATAATTCTCATTTAAAATAGGAAAAAAATGATAAAAACTAAATACAAAGGATTTGTTCCTACAAACAGTGGCGGATCTGAGAATTTAGTTTTAATGGGGAATCATAATTTTTTTTGACGCTTTATTTACGCAATTTTAAGACAACATTTTTTATGCCAAATTAGTTATTAATTATATGACACAATTTTTTCATGATAATATGAATTGAACCGTATATCTTCTAAACAAGACTCGTAGATCTACCAACTATGACATGATAACTTAGTGTCTAATTTAAATACTTATAAACATTTATTTTCGATAATTTATGAGGGACATTTGACCACCAAGGCCCCACCTAGATCCGCCCATGCCAAAAAAATCCATATAGGAATGATATGTATTTTGAAGTTAAAATGGACACCTGCTTCATTCTAAGAAATAACAACTACTAACTGTTTAACGTAAACTCTACCGACTCTATAATATATAATACTGAGTCATAAGCTTATTGTTATACTTCCTCCGTCCCCAGTGAAATGTTTACACTTAATTTATGTTCCTCTCACAAAATAAAGTAAATATAAACATATGACTAAGATAGAGGTCAAGACACGAGAGTACAAACTATGGAAATGCTAGTGTTTGTTTACTCAGTATGTCTATTCTTCGTATGTATTTTTGGTAAGATGTGATCACTTCACGATAAACTTTTGTCACTTTACCAAAAATCTTCGTATTTTATTTACAATGGTCATTAATTATTCAAAAATAACTACGGTATATTAGAACGATATAACATTATTTTAATCGTGAAAAAACAGTTGTGTAATAAAATTTGAGAGCTATACTATGAGTTTAAAAAACTATTTACTTAAAGACAAGGGACACAAATTAGAGATTTGGTCAACCAAATTCTAACAATCGGATGCAAATGGTCATCTTTACCATCTAAATTAATCAAATTAATTCTTATAAAATATTGTTATTGATGTTGGAGCTCACATCGATTGGGCCACTCATTTAGTTTTTTTATGTTCTTTTTATTGGTTGATAATGATCTTTATTATATTAGTCAACCGACTCAATCCCACTATTTTTTACTCATCAAATTAATATAATTATTTTACGATGGATTAAGTGTAAATCTTGCGTAAAACATCTCTTAAAAAAATTATTTGTAAAATAATTTATTATAGAATGTTGGAAAGTTATATCGTGAAATTTTATACCGAATATACTGTTATTATGGAAAAGTGATGGTTGAGGAATGAGGATGTTATATTAGTAAGGTTGTTTGTTGAAGATATCACGTGATTTTATAATAACATTTTACACAATAACTTTATATAAAAATGATTGATTGTTAAAAGCAGGTCACTGAAATTACATAATAATTTTACTGTGTTTAAAGTGCATTTCATTATTTGGTTGATTAACTTAATCACCTACCGAACAACATTATAAATACGCTATGTAGTTAATGATTTAATGTAAGTTGAAATCACATCGTTTAGTCATAATTCAATTGAAACTACATCCTTGCTGTAATGAACAATTCAAGAGGAACTACATTTTCAACATTGATTACTTAGTCGTTTTTATCTCTCTTAGGCCGAGAAATAAAATGTAAAAATTGACTTAGAAATTATTTAATTATTAGTCACAATGTGTGAAAAACTAAATATAGAATATTTCATATCAACACCATATCTATTTTAACTATTTAAAAGTCTCATAATTCATAATCTAAATAAAATCTTAGTTTTTCTGGTATAAATCGAGATTTCTACTGTCGAGAAGAATAAATTTTTGGGATAAATTGAGATGTTCACCGTCAACAAAAATATATAATTTTCTCGCCGCTAATACAAAAAAAAATAATACTAAAATAAAGCTTATTTATGTTCACATAGTCACCTGCCATGAGTTAGTTAACATTAACATCAACATATAATTATTGCATTTATATTTTATGCATACATCATTAACTTAATGTGCTTCCAAACTTCTAGTAGCTTAGATTACAATAGTCTCTTTGTGTTGATATTTCCATCTTTATAGTCTACAAAAAATTAATACATGTGGTGACTATTCCTCCAAGTTTAATGATGTAAAAATATATTTGTAATAATTCTTTATTTATATGACCAAGTCATTTAAAATATAGAAAACGCAGTTTTATAAACCACCGCAGAATTCTATACCTTGAACAATTTTATAAAAAAACACACAAGACTTGTAGTTTCTTCTATACCATTTGATTTTTCTTTGACGAAAGTGAAAGAAGGCGATAAAAAAGGATACTTCCTTTGTCCATCCCGTTTCACTAGTCTAATCAAAATTTGCAAATAACAGTTAGCTCAGTTGATAAAATTCTGCCTAACGGTATTCGTAACTTGATTTCAGTTTCCGTCAACATTAATTTTCCCACCGAAACCCTTTTCACAATTCACGCCAAACAAAAAAACATTTATCAAATAATATAAGGAAAATTTTAATTATACTAAGAATAGTTGAACGAATTTATAAGTTAGAATAATGAATGGATTTTTTTCAACAAAGAAAAATAGGGAGCTGAATGAATACTTCCTCTATGCCGCAAATTTCACTAATCTTTTGGATTTTAGTTGACCTCATATAGTTTAGTTCAACTCTATTCGATTCAGTTCAACCAAATCAACTTCATTCGGTTCAGTACATATAATATCTTCATAAATTAACTCTTATTTATTCAGTTAAGTTTAGGTCTACTAGTTCAATAAAACTTACCATACAAAATACATTTACCAATCTATAACTTAAATGAAATTTTGAATATTATAGTTAAATGGATAAATTCACAAATAGGAATATACATTCAGATGTATATGAATATCGCACCTCTAATATAAATCTAATTGACTTATATACAACTTTCTGTAACTTTTAAAAATTTTGACTACATTTTAATTTTGTATGTGTTAAAGTTAAAATCTTATATAGTTTATTTGTATATTTTTTATTTTTAATTTAATAATTTGAGTTAATTATTTTTATAAAGACGTTTAAATTATTTTCAATAAAACTCGTAAAATATAAATATAAGCTCCAATTCTCTTATATAAAGCTATAAATTCATATTACCAGATGTATACAACTCGTTGTCAGTCCACTAATAATTGGCATAAATTAGTTAGAGTAGTTTATAAGTAATACTCGTAACTAATTAATAATTATAATTAATTACTAAAAATAAAAATAAAAACAAAAACAAAAACATAATAAGAAATAAATAGTAACAATAAGATGATGTTGTTGATTCCTTGCTTGGTGGACTACTACAACTTCTCCCCTCTTTTACAACATTCCTCCATTAATGGTGATGATGATTCCTTCCTTCTTCCCTTCTTTCATCTCCTTTCTTTTCTTCCTTTCTTACCCATTATTTTTCTTCCTATTCTCTTCTTAAATTCTCCTTCAAAATCTAATCTTTCTAATTATCCACTTCACACCTTCAATTTCTCTCTTAATTGTATTTTTTATTTTTTATTTTGGTAAAAAAATAGTTTTTTTTCGTTTTTTGTTTTTTTGACTTCACCCTTTTCACTCCTATTTCTCAGGTAAATTAATTTGTTTGGTTTCCTATTTTAGCATTTTTTCAGTTATTTTTTGGTTATTTATTTCTTAATTTAGCTAGTTTGTGTTATGAGCTGAGATCTAACTGGAAATTAGTAATATTTTTTAATTAGATGAGATATTGAGCTGGGTATTTGTTTTTTTTGAAGAAATGTTGAGTTTATTTGATAATGTTTGTTGTTTATTTGATTAATTGACTATTTTTTGTTGTTAAATGTTGTTTTGAATTGCAGATAATTCATTGTTTTCTGGGTTGGGCTTGGAAAAGCGTAATATGATTGTAGGTTGAAGTAATTTGATTATTGTTATATATGTAGAATTGGGATTTTAGGGTTTTGTGAAGTCTAAATTGGGGTTGAATTGAGTGTATGATTGATTTAAGTGGGTTGAATTTTGGTGTGTGAGAGATTGAATATAGGGTTCTACAACTTGATAGTGTTATAAAAAAAAAATTGTGATGGGGAATAAGCTGGGAAGGAGGCAGGTGGTGGATGATAAGTATACGAGGCCACAAGGGTTGTATCAGATTAAAGATGTTGATTATAAGAAGTTAAGGAAGCTTATTCTCGAGTCGAAACTCGCTCCTTGCTACCCTGGTGGTGATGACTGTGATTGTGGCCTTCTTGAAGAATGTCCCATTTGTTTCCTGGTATTTTATCCCTGTAAATTTCACTTGTTTTGTATATGTTATGTTGGGTTATTGCGTATTCGTTGTGTTTCATATCGGAAAATGGGTTATTCATCTTATCCCCAATTGGTTTTAGTCTGTGTAAGAGTTTTGTTCTGGTATTTTTGGTATTCAATGGAAGATGCTTAGTAGAATTAGCAACTTGTCTGTTTTCTGTCATACCATGTTTTCCATTTTCGGCATGTAGAGTTGTGGAGTTGTCGTATCATTTGTTCGGAGTTGATAAACGTAGTTTTCAAGTGGTAATTTTCGAAAGGTCTAGAGGAAGTAATGTTAGTTGTTCAAGGGATAGTTAGGCCATTTGATTGCCATCATGCTAAAATGGAATTTTTTTGATGTAGGGACAACCCTCGTCGACTGAGTATTGAGTATAAACCTCATCGACTGAGTATTGAGTACTATAAAATTAACTATCTGTAGTCTGTGACTCTGTGATCTCACGTTGTTGAATGCTTTTACGTCTTACGTTCCTGAGTAAACTTCTTTTTCGCTTGCAGTTTTATCCAACACTCAACCGCTCAAGATGTTGTATGAAAAGTATATGTACAGGTACTTCCATAGACCTTGGTTTAGATGGATAAGATTTATATAATGAATATATGTAATCGGATTAACCCTCTTTTCTGTTTTCATGGGTTGTTCCTATGATGACAGAGTGCTTTTTACAGATGAAGAATCCAAATTCAATTAGACCGACACAGTATCCTTATCTATGATTCACTTTTTGTTCCTACTCCATTATTACGGAGTATACTTTAGTAGCGTGAGTTCGACAGTAGTTATTTTTTTGGGTTCAGGAGATAATGTGAGTCTATGAGTGCATCGCTTAACTTGAATATAGATGCCCGTTTTGTAAAACCTCAAATTATGCGGTGGAGTATAAGGGTGTAAAGTCAAAGGAAGAGAAGGGACAGGAGCAAATTGTAAGACATTATGTATTTTCTTATTTCTGATATTAGCTTTAATTAAGATAGGTTCTCTGAAGTGTGCCGTCTCTTTCTAATTGAAATAGGAAGAACAAAAAGTCATTGAAGCGAAGATTAGGATGCGGCAGCAGGAGCTCCAAGATGAGGAAGAGAAGCAACACAAGAAACAACTAGATTCTTCTGGTGGAGTTTCTCAGATGGGAAACACTGTTTGTAGCACATCTGAAGGTGTAGAGTGTGAAGACAGTACAGCTGCTTCTCGAGATACTAGTACAACATACAGACAACCCCAAAATACCAGGCAACACAGGCAAGTTTTTGAGCTGACTTATCAAATTTCTGTCCACTGAGGTCTAAATAATTGCCAAAGAGAACAAAAGTATTTATTGCGGGGAAGTGGTGATTGACCCCCACAACTTTTAATTGGAGTAATTTGGCCTCATAACTTACGTAATAAGTGAAATTAAACCCCTTTTATCAAAATCTCGTGAGAAATTCAATTTATTTCTGTTAGGATTCACTGGTAGTGGGTTACCAGGTTCAATAAGACTTCAAATGGTAGTGGCTAAACTGTTAGGATTCACTGGCATGCAGTGTGGAGGGGGCGTGTTATGGTAAAGAACACTTCATGTGTAAAGTGTAAATTACATATTGAATGACCTAATGTCTCCATAAATGGTAGTTTTATTTCATTCTCATAAATAACTTGTGCTTTGTACTTACCGGTTAATGCCAAAATAGGAAAACAGATTTTGTTTGTAAGCCAATTGGGGTTGAAATACTGTTTCTGGCTGGGATACTGTTTCTGGCTGTTCTTAGGTGTAGTGGACAAGTATTTTGGCCCCCCGAGTTGTTATGATGTTACTAAGAAGTTTTCCGTTAGTTAATGGATAAAATCTCTGTACAATATGGTAGTGAAATTGACCACAATGGTTAATACTTGGAAATATTCTCGTCTTCAAGCTCGTGTCTAAACTCTAAAGGTTAATTTTGGAGGACTTAGATGGTTGAGGCCCAACTATTATTAATATTCCTAATACGCTCTCTCACTCAAATGCCCATTGGGCTTGAAGAGTGGTTAGTTTTGCACAGGCCCACCCATACCGTGTGCTGGTTTCCACTTCGTGTTTTTTGAGGGGTTTTGAGGTTGTCAGGATTCGAAGCCTCGAACCCGTGACCTTCGGTCACACTTGGCTCTGATACCATGATAGATGAACCAATTCAACCAAAACCTTAAGGTGATGGTTGAGGCCCAACTATTATTAATATTCCTAATGGTACACGACTACACGGCTTGTATGCTTGAGTGTTGTGCAGAAGTTGTTCACTATTGTGTGGCTCTATACCTTCTAGTTGTTTGCTTACTTTCCACAGTAGCATTTTATTTCCCTAAGGCTGACTGCGAAGTTGGGGTAGGTCATATTCCATATACTCTTCATCCATGACTTTTAAGGTTTCGCTTCATCTTTCAGTAGCTTTTGTAATGCGGGTAATAGCTCTAAAATCTCTTTGACAAGCGTACTAGTGACTTACACTACGGAGGTATGATGCCAATTATACCTTGGACAGGCTCTGGGGATGATGCAAACATCTTGGCGAAACTAAATGGTTTTACTTATGCAACGATGAAAGTTAAATCATCAATCCTTTTGGAGTGGAAATTACTGCCTTTTGTTTTCAAAAATGTACTCTAGACTGTAGAACACTAGCGTTCTAACCCCCTAGCATAGACAACTGCAGAATCGCAGTTGAAAGCTTTCATTCTGTCTTCTTGATTATCATGTAATGCCAGTGTTTTTTAAAAGTTGATCATTGTCTGTCGGTCTGTCCACTGTCTTCTGTTTTTGTTCTCGAGCTACGGGCCCTTGTGTGGTTTTCATACTCAAAACAATGACTATTTTCTACTAGTCCGTATATTGGTTGTTAAGATTGGAGACATAATGCCATTCCGTTTTATCACCTCTAATATATTGATTTTCGTGCAGGGATGATGAATTTGACTTGGATCTTGAGGATATTATGGTAATGGAAGCGATTTGGCTTTCTATACAGGTAAGACTTTATTTATTTATGTATTGAATGGACTTGGTCCAAATAGCGGTTGTCTACAGGTTAATAAAAAACACTAACTCTTATGCCTCCTGCCTATGGCAAAGTAACGAGGTCGGATTTACATAGCAGTGCAGCTTTATCCATGCACCGAAAACTTGTAGAGCGGATCATAGTCATCATACTGACATCCCTTGTATGAAAGTTCTATTTAAGTCTCTGGTTGACATTGAGTATGGGTGATATTTCTTTGCTCGGACCACGAGCAATCTTTTGTACGCTTGTTAGCAGGTCATTGATGTCTACTGTTTACCGCTTCATTGCAACGACCCTTTATCCTATATACTAGGTTAACATGTTAGGCAATAGGGAGAAACCTTGTTCAGTTACTCGTTAGGGCAGTTTACGCTAATTTGTCTTTTGTGTTGTCTGTCTGATACGACACTCGGGCTGTCGGACATACGCTACAATACAAAAGAACATGACATGACACTCTATTTTGGGAAAAATAAATATTGAAGTTAATCACACTCCAACACGGTGAGTGACACTTCCAGCCGAGTGGAGGTAACTTTGGTTGCTTCTGGTTGAGAATTGAGGGCGAACTGGTCCCTATGTTACTCCGACTCTTCTAATTTCCTCGCGTACCCGTGTCCCACACTCGACACTCGACACTCGACACTCGACACTCGGACATTGGTATGACACATGGACACCTCATTTTAGACCAAAATGTGCATATTTTTCAACAAAATAGCCGAGTAACATAGACTGGTCCTTGTTTTGTAATGTGTATTTTTTTAGGACAAAATCATTTGTTTAATTGTCATTTTGGGTGTAAGACTTTCTTGTCGTGTTTGTTTGCGCGTCTTTATCCTTTTTCTCTGCAAACTTATGTAGGAGAATCAAAGGGCTGGATATTCGTCGACTGGTGAAGGGTTTCACGGGCAGTATACTACCGTAGATCACCATATTCCACCAGTGACAGTTCCATCACCATCGCCATCACCATCATCCCCGTCTGGTGGTCTTGCGGGTGCAATTGCTGCCCTTGCCGAGCGCCAACAATTAACAGGAGAATCGTCCACCACCACTTACAATGAACACGTGTCACCTTCTGACGTGGTTGCTAGTAGTAGTAGTAGTAGTAGTAGGAATTCTCAGAGGATGAAGAATTCGTCACACTCCCCTTTCGAAAACTACTCTTCTTCTAGGGCGATGAGTAATGCTAGAATGTTTTCTGGCGACTATGGGGTCGATCATTCATCAGATGTTGCCGAGGCCGGGACACACTATATTAACTCTGATGACTCGGAAACCGAGGCTGCTATACTGCCGCCGCCACCACCTCCGCTTCAGTACAACGGCCGGAATCACTCCAAGAGATTCAGAAATACTCGAAGAAAACATACTTCGTCTTCATCAAAGAATCTACATGATACAATGGCAGAAGAATGGGACTTTAATGTGGTTCCCCCTCCACCACAACCACAAATTCTCCAATACAACACAGCTGGTACCAGCGGATCCCATTTTGACGACGAGGAAGATGACAATGACTACGAGGTCCACCTGCCACCGCCACCACCACCACCACCACACTATGGTACAGATAATGGGTTTCAGTCGTCAATAGTACCCGAGAGCTTCGAGGAACAGATGATGCTAGCCATGGCTGTTTCGGTAGCCGAGGCGCAAGCTAGGACTACTGCTCAGGGAGTTGCATGGCAGTAGCACACACACTTAAGTACTTCAAGCAGTGGAAAACAGAAAAACCAAAAGTAAAGAGTGTAAAAAGCATGATCATATGATTATCTTGTGCCCTAAATTTCCATTTTCATACAGGAATGTAACAGTTGTAATAGTTGGATTAATTAAGATCAGCAAGCAGCTTTCAGTGATATCTTCCCAATTGATTGATGTGCCCCTTGGCCTTGTATATAATAGTAGTTCTCATCAAAAATCTTATCTATGTACAAGTTTTTCTAACCCTTTTTGTGGGACTTTTTTGTGAGACTCTTGTTCCAATATGATTCAATGTGTTTTTTTTTATGAACAAAGGGTAATATTTTTGTCGGGATTTGAGCTCGGGTTATTATTATCACCCCTTGTGATTTTATCAGCTATCGGATATCGGCTAAGCTAGTAGACATCTACACCAATATGATTTGAGGTAGTTAGGATTCTCCCTAGTGTTCATTATGTCTTAAGGGAGTGTTTGGTTCGTACAAAATTATCGAAGTCAATTTCTCATACCTTGTGTTTGGTTTAATTCAGGATGAGTAATCAAGTACTTTTTAACTTTTAAGCAACTATTTTATTGACATGTACTACTACTATTTATTTATGTATTAATTTCCTGTTTTAAGTTTTTATATATTTATTCATTAAAACTAATATATAATTTTAATATAGTTTTATTTTTTTAATATCTTTATAGTTTTTTTTAAAATATATTACGAAAAGTCGAAGAAAAACATTATGTTTTTCACATTTTGAATAGAAGTTAATGGATATTTCTATTTTTGCGAGTAAAAGTAGATTTTTTTTCCAACTCTATTTCTCATTATAATGAGAATGAGACAAGCCAACAAATGCCACAAAAAGTTTATTAAAAAGAAAAAGATTAGATAAAAATAAAAATGACAAAGACTTATGAGAGTCGAGAGAGCACTAAGTGGGTGGTACATTCTATGTATTACCCAAGACTCATTGGGTATGAAAACCCATACCAAGAGTAGGCATTTCGGTCGGGGCGAAGGCGAGCGGCAAAATCCGGCACGAGAACGATGAAGAAAACTAAGTGGCAGTTTCGGCGCAACCGGGTAAGAGACGGGCCGCGATGTCACAGCTCGACACGAGGCTAAACGGGTCATGCACAATGGTTTTAGGGATAAATAATTAAAAACTCATTAAAAATACCCGAAGCATAACGGATGACACGATTGACCGTACTTGAGCCGAGCCAAAATTTTGGCTAGGCAGTAAGCACAACGGGCCAACACGGCACGACCTTTGCCTTCTCTATTGACCATACCTCATGGGTTTGAGATATTGGAGTTGAGGTATGAGTTTCAAGTAGCAAAAATGGTTAAACAAACACAATGTTTGGGTTTTGCTCATTCTATCCTCATACCTTATTTATTCCTAAAATTAGTTTTTGTGCCCGTACAATATACGGGCTAATACAAATTAACGTTTATGTTTGGAACTTTCGACTACTATTATGTTAAAATTTTAGTGACTTAATACATAACTTTATAAAACTTTATTGATCAAAACACTTGTCGATGTAAAAGAAATAATGGAGAAAAGAAGAGTACTATTATGTTGAATTTTTTTTTTTTTTTTTTTTTTGGTGGAAACTATTATGTTGAAATTAAATTTATAGGCAACAACCAATAATAAATAGGATTAATTGACAAGAATATTCTGAACTATGAGTGTCCTGCTTAAAATACTTCCAACTCTATTTTAACTACCAATATAACAACTAATGCTCTCATTCGCTTTTATTACAATATATGACCTGCTATCTGCTAAATAAGTGAAGAAATTTCTAATAATTCTTTAACTCGTCTTTCTCTTTTTACTTCTCTATTAATCTATTCACCTAATCACACCATTAAAACATGCTACAATAAGTTAACAAAACAACAAATTCTATTCACAGCAAATGAGGGCATTAGTTAGTTATATTGGTAGTTAAAATAAAGTTTAGAGTATTTTGAGCGGTTCACTCATAGTTTATAGTATTCTTATCAATTAATCCAAATAAATAACCAATTAAGAAAATAAGAGTTAAAGAGAAATCACGATGCCAATAATAATAATATGAAACAATTATCGTGCAAAATGTAAATAATGGAATAAGGCAAGCTACTTTATTTATCACAAATGAGAATTTGTGTTATTTATAAAGTTGATTATTAATGAAATCCTCTTAATGTTTTTGGGGGTTTGGGAGTAGAAGTGTCAAAAAAATAAATACTCCGTATCTAATAAACTCATAAAATTCCCAATTAACTTACTTCTATTTACCTGTGTTAAAACCTATTATTATTTCATGTTATATTGCAAATAATTAATAATAAATAAAAATTAATGTGTGTTACATGGGATAAAATTTATTGCTTCGGGTAGTCTTCTATCTAATTATAAAGTATAGATATAGATAAATATAGATAAGGATGCGTGAATCACACTCCCTAATTTCAAATATTATTATACAATTGTATTATGGGCGACCAAAAAATTACAATCAGACTTTTTGATAAATAATAACCATTTTTTGGTAGATAATGATCGCTTTTAATAACTAAAAAAGAATTTTTTTTCAGCTATTTATCAAAATAATACAGGTAATATTTGATTAAAAAAATACGGAGAAAACGGCCGCACAAGAGATACCAACCCAAAACGGTAAGTTTTTGAGCGTTATTTTGAAAAAAAAAAAACTAAAAATCCAGCACACACTATTCACAAATCACTTGCATTCAACATTCTAACAAGAAAAAACAAGAAGAAAGAGAGAGAAAGTTGAGCATCTTTACTAACACTATTTGCTTATCTTACCCTTCTGCAGAATCAAAGTATCTCTTCAACCTAAGCAATAGCCATTCTCATACTCATACACACTTTAATTTATATCACACTAATATTATTTTTTGTTTTTATTTTAAGGGTTTCTTGTATTAAGGTACTACCCTAATTTTCCTTCGTTTATTTTGACTTTTTTAGATTTAATTAGGTCTAAATCTGGAAATAGCTTGTGGGTTTGATTCAAATTTGATGTCTTTTTGTGGAAATGTGATGTGGGTCTTGGTTGGTTTTGGTTGATTGGATTTATTATGTTGTTATTAGTAAGAAATTAGTGTAAAGTTTTGATTTTTATTAGTTTTTTTGTTCAAGTAGGGTTTTATTATTGTAAAAATTGTGTTTTTTGTATGAAAATGAATGAATTTGTGTCACTTTCTGTGTTTGGATTCATCCCAAATCATGGGGTTTTGTTGAAAACTAGGTTAAATGATGTTTGATTGTGTATTTGGCTCTTTGAGGTGTTAATTAGTTCCCTACATTATTAATTTTTTGTGTGTAAACTATTGAGTTTTCGCTTTTGCTTTCGATTGGTTGATTAATGCTTATTATATACTACTCTTTAGTCTGCTGTAAGTAGCTTTTCTTGTTGTGAAGGGATAGGGGGCAGTTATTAGTTGTTATCTACTAAATTGCTGAGGTGATTTACCTGTTGTCATTGGCGGATCTAGTACTAGGAACTGAGGTCATTGAATATAGGATGACTATTTTATTTGTTATGTTTTAAATACGTCGAATCTTCGTAAATTTTGCATGATGTTGGCTTCAGTAATATCAATTGGTCTGCGGTTGTTGGCTAGGAGCGAGTTTTTTTAACGAGGATTCTTGAATCTTTTCTTCAGAATCAATATTTGACAAGAAGCAGTCTTGCTGTTGCAACTTGGAAGTAAGAACGTACATTGTCTCGCTAGAGTCGGGGTTGTGTGTTTAGCTAATTGTTATAAGAGAAGAGCGTAGAAGGACGGACTTTGGTTAATTTGTCTCCCTTCTTGGTGAAGGAAGATGTAAGATTTATTTGTTTTGCAAAGTTTGAGGATAGTGTAGCTAGGTAAAGCAGTTGAGTATAGGATTGGTCATGAGTAGGGTGAAGGGGACATGCTCGAGCCAAGGAAAGCTGATATACCTGCCTTGTTTCTGGTCCTCGTTGTGCTGCCAGTGGTTTTGTACATCTTGCTTGGGAAATGGAGTGAGACCGCTAGGAGAAAAGGGAGAAGAAGTTTGATAGTTGAAGAGCCTTTTGAAGAATCTGTGAGAGCTGAACCTATGGCAACTGCTAGTGTTACTCCTCTTGTTGTGCCACCCCCTATCTCTCCGATTCGGGAGTGTGCTAGATGTCATGGCCCAGCTACCACACGTTGTTCCCGATGCAAGTCTGTTAGATACTGGTATGTGTATTTAGGGTTAAAATCATCATGCTGTTTTATCAGATATAGTCAATATCTAGTTTAATTGATAAATGATATTTATGGAAATACCCACCAAACTGAAGAGTTGTCTAAGAAATGGTTGCCGCCGAATGTTATGCTATTTGGTAGTGAATTTAGTTATATACCGTCAATAATAGACGCTAAAGTAAAAACAAATGCAAAAGTCCAGGAATTAATAAGTTTACCTTTTTTAGTTAAAATTTCCAACTTTCTGTTGTTGCCCTTGTCTTTGGACCGTAGTTCTGCGACTGCATGTACAAGGAAATCTGGTAGAACATTGTATGATTGCATACATCCAACTCCTTCCCCTTTTTACCAGCTCTAGCGCGACCCTCCTGGATCGTTAGGATGAGATGTAGCATAGAAGTGACTTACCCGGTCTTCATGACAATGTATACGTTATGAGATAGTAAAGTAGTGATGAAGTGTAGCATGGTACTATAATTGATATTCCTCTTACCAGAAATCAAAATCGCAGTTCACGAGTTTCTAGCCTTAAATTATTTCTTGTAACATCCTAGTTGCTTAAAACAGATAAATATGAGTACTTTATGAGCGAACGGTTGATCATGCGTTGTCCTTGTATCTTGACTTCCTATTAATACTCAGTTGTTAACCTGCATGCAGTTCTGGGAAGTGTCAGATAATTCATTGGAGGCAAGGTCATAAAGATGAATGCCAGCCACTAGATTATAGCGACTCATCGTCATTAGATGGAGCTAGTGCTACGATGGACTGCAGTCATGATCATTATACTGAGTTTCATGGCTGCTCGTCACAGCTTCCTATGCAGGAACAAATCCATACAATAAAACCGAATGCAATCTCTGATGATGTCTCTCTTACTTGTTCAGCTACCCCTGGTGCTGAGAGAAGGGTATCAGAAAGAAGAGTTTCACGCAAAAAAAATAAAGATATGTTGGATGTTAAAAATAAAACCGCCACTATCTCCTCTGATGCAAATTTAAGGAGTACTCCAACTATATCAAACGAGTCTAATCCCAGGCATAAGGTATTAATATTTTTTAGCTAGGATTTTGATTTAGATTTTGCAAAATCAATGGTGTAAGATTTGATTTACATTGCATGGTTAGACCACCGCTCCAAGATCATTTTCCTTGTGAAGCAGCGGTCATCAGAAACGTTTATGTATTAATAAGTAATAACACAAGATTAAGACCCTGTAATTGGACCCCCTTATCTCGCCAGTTGCTGGAGCCGATAAGGCACTCTGGTAATGTTTCTGAAATTGTGTAAACTCCCTTACGTGCAGCTAAGGGGAAATGGGTCCACCAAATCCGAGGATAGTTATCCAGATATGCATCACATGAATCGTTCTGTGATATCTGATGGATTTTCCGAGCAGATGTATGGTTTGGAATCACCTCTTGGGGTCCGCAGTCAGAATGGAGATTCATTACCTAATGGCAAAAGAGCCATGGATGAAGTTGGAGTAGGTATAGAGTACATTCCGCCTGCCAGGGAAGTGAGCAGATTTAGTAAAGAAGTTTCAAGGAAAAGCAGTTCCTTGCATATGCAGTCAAGCAACGTATCTAATGGTGCTGCAAAAGTAGAGAGTTTTGGACACCCAAAATCGGCGAAGTCAGCGACTAGAGCAGGAAGAGAACAAGTCCCCCCAACTAAGCTGAGGAAGGCAAATGGGTCTGATGAATCAGGTATATTGTCTTTGCGATTCGTTGTCCTCCCATTTGCTATATTTTTTTTACACAATTTGTTTATTCATTTATTGTGGTATTTACTTAACGTAGAAACTTTTGAAAGCTATACAATGTGCATACCTTATACTTCCTCCGTTCCATTGAGTTCTCCACTTATTCCATTTTCGGCTGTTCCATTTGATTCTTTACGTTTCTATTTTTAGTCACTTACAACCTTTCTAAATGACTATGATACCCTAGCTACCCCCACAGTGGCCCCACTTGCTTTGGGGGTAGTAAAGTCTTTCATTGCCAAATGTCTACCTACCCCACTTGTTTTGACATCTCCTTAATATTTGTGCAAAAAGTAAACGTAAAGAAATCAATGGAACGGAGGAAGTATATAACATTTCCCTTAGTAAAATCTGTATAGTGTTGCGTAGTGACTTGATTAGATAATAAGTACCCTATCGATTTGAATTTTCAAGAAAACATCTGCGTAACTTCCATCTTCACTGATTGTCAGTCACGTTAACCTCTTATGGTTAGTCACCTGCGAAACATTTAGACACAATAAAAACTGAGAGAAAGTATTGAATGATAAGTAAACGAGTATGGCATTTCCATGATAAGCTATCATTACTTGGCTATGATACCATATCAGTTTGATGTCTATATACTTAATTCACTTATTATGGGATCGGCCTTTCTTCATTTCTATCCATTTGACGTATTTTTGTTATGCTAAAAGCTGCAGGAGTGGGCACTTCCACATCTGCACATGAAAATGATGGCGCCATGAGTTCAGGGTTAAGGAAGATGACTGGACTCAAGAAGTTATCCAAGATGTTCAAACAGGATGCTGGAATGGACATTCATAGCTTGAAGAAAGTCAAGGTCAGTTGGGAAATATTCTTACTTGAAATGGTTCCAGAACAATGTGGCGAGCGGCTTACATGACTTTTCCTCATGGCACTTGTTCAATAATGATGCTGTTAATGTGTATGTCAGGTGCTATTCCCTTTTGAGGTGTTCTCGAAATTCTTTGAACATCAGGTTTTTGACTTGTCACCTAGAGGCCTACAAAATTGTGGAAACAGGTACAGCTTTTGCGCATAGTTCATAGTAGGAGTGATGAATTTTTGTGATGTAATTGTCGTGTTCTTATAAAGAGCCAGCTAGGTTTTTACAAGTACGTAGAGTAACAGAAAACAGCTATAATACTGGCTATTTTAGCTTCGGTTTTTTTGGTTAGAACCTACCGAACATTTAACTCTTTTCAGATACACTACCTAACATTTTTGTTTTTGCGATATGCTATCTTAGTTTACGTCACTTTAGTCTAAAGCTACCAAATGAAGATTCCCGACCATTTTATAGTCAATCCTTCGCATTGATTCTTCCCAAGGCACGTGAGTACCATCGATCTCTTATTGCCAACTGCCAAATACCAACTTGCTCCTCCGCCGATCATCATGTCGTCTTCCTCTGACCACCGCCAGACCCACCACTTCTTTTCCATCCGACACACCGACTGACCCACCAAATCTGGGTCTCACAACCGCCATTTTCAACGCCTTCTTCACCAGATCTGGGACCAAACGACTTCGTTACTTCCTGTTCACTCACTTCACCACCGTCATTCTCCTCTTGACGGTTGTGCTGCTGGTCAGTGACGTTTGGGTGGTGGTTAGTGGTGTTGGATGGTGGTTGATGGTGTTTAGTGGTGATGGAAGGTGGTTGTGGGTGCTATGTGGGTTCGTGGAGTCAAGGTGTGTGTGGAGGTGGTGAGGGGTCTGTGTGACGGCGGTCGGTGGTGGTTGTGGTTGGTATGTGGTGTTGTCTTTGGCGGTGGTGTTTACTGTAGAGGGAGACAGACTTAATGAGCAAATTAATTAAGAAGTAACATGAGTTACGGAGAGTCAATCTGGAGAATGACAAATTGCCGGAAATCATAATTTGGTAGTTTTAGACAAAAATGACGTAAATTTAGGTAGTGTATAGTTGATCTGAAAAAAGGGTTTAAAGTGTTTGCCTTCGCTTATGTACTTGAGCGGTTGCACCGTTTACTATAAAAGAGAACATTGTTACATACTACTTACACCATTCTATTTATCTGTTGCATGAAATTTCCAAGTATCCAACCTCTTGATAGATATCGATTCAACATTTATCTAATTCCGTATGCAGTTGCTATGCAAACGCCGTGCTGCAGTGCTTAACGTGCACAAAACCTCTAGTCGTCTACCTGTTGAGCAGAATGCATTCAAGAGCCTGTAAAGATCTTATTCTGCTGTCATATGTTTTATATTATCACTCGTGTTTATGTGTCTGAGTTTCATTTTCTAATGTGTAACACAGGTTGTCGCAATAACTGGTGCCTGATGTGTGAACTTGAGCAGCATGTAATGATGTTAAAAGAAGCTGGCGGTCCTCTGTCTCCAAGCAGAATTTTATCACATATGAGGGGAATAAATTGTCAAATAGGTGACGGCAGTCAGGAAGATGCACATGAATTTTTAAGGTACACTTTTTTTTTCAGCATCCGTCCTCTTATCCGGGATAATAATTCCTGGTGAAATATGTGTATTCTTAACTTTTCTTATTTGTTACTATCTTCAATGTTTTGAGTTCTAAACTTCGGATTTATCATTGGGCTCTTTTTCTAGGCTTCTTGTTGCATCAATGCAGTCCATTTGTCTGGAGGAAGTAGGCGGTGAGAACCAGGTTCATCCCATTTTGCAGGAAACAACATTTGTTCTGCAAACATTTGGTGGACGGCTTCGATCACTGGTATAAACTCTTTTCGCTTACTGTAAATCATTGCAATGTAGTTGGGAAGGAAAGTAGTAGGTTCTGTCAGCAGAGAAGGGCTGGTGGGAAGACACATTTAGATATGTGTTGCTCTACTATGTTACTTCGACACTTCATATGACCTCTTGTACCCGTGTCAGCGTGTCTGACACTTGATCCTTGGACATTGGTATGACAGTCGGACACTTTATTTTAGACCAAAAACTTGAACTTTTTTCATAAAATAGCCGTGTCCAACACTTTGATACGTACCCGTGTCTGACCCTTCAAACCGAGTCAGAGTAACATAGATTGCTCTATGCGTTATTATTCTTACTTGGCTAATATGGAAAATGGTTATACAACATGGTTCATTTGCCGAATAGTCTGATTAAAATGGTATTTTTGGACGAGGACCCCAGATTCTATACATGACAAATATTGTTTGATTTGGACATGCAGGTTGTATGTCTAAGATGTCACCACGAGTCAGAGCGATATGAGAACATAATGGATTTAACATTGGAGATTTACGGATGGGTCGAGTCACTTGAAGATGCACTCACTCAGTTCACTACTCCTGAAGATTTGGATGGAGAGAACATGTACAGATGTGGAAGGTTTGGCTCAATATTTTACCCAATTGACTTGTGAAGCTGTTATTTTTATTCAGTTGTCATGATAACACTCGAAACATTTGCATGAAAAGGTGTTCTTCTTATGTCCGGGCGAGAAAGCAGCTGAGTATCGACGAGGCACCTAACATTCTCACTATTGTCCTGAAGCGGTTTCAGGTTCATTCTCTATTCCTCGTCTTTTTGTATCTTTCCTTTCTTACTACGCCCTCTGTAGTTTGTCCATGATTAAACTTCTTGATTTGTTTCACAAAAGTTTCTGGAACAGTATTAATGGATGAAAGTGTTAGTTGATGAAAAAACGTAACTGTCGCAAGAAACGTTGACAATAAATATTGAAATAACATACTAAAAGGAAAATCGTTCATGTTGGAAGTTTATACATGGACACTCCTCCGTAAATGGAAACCAAGAAGTTTATCCACAGATAGAGAAAAATAAAAAATCGCTTTTTATTTGTTTCGGAGTGAACTTTGATTTCATTTCACGACGTGGGCTCTGGTTTGGCTGTAAGATTTCTTAACAGCAGGTATTTGTTCTTTGTCGATGCAGGAAGGTAGTTATGGCAAAATTAACAAGTGCATTACATTTCCAGAAATGTTGGACATGGTTCCATATATGACTGGCACAAATGACGTCCCTCCGCTGTACATGTTGTATGGCGTGGTCGTGCATGTAGATACACTCAATGCATCCTTTTCTGGACATTATGTGTCGTACGTGAAGGATCTCAAGGGAAATTGGTACAGGATAGACGATTCAGTGGTACGTTTGCCTCATCTATAAGCTTTGCTCAATCAATGTTTTAGGTCATAATTACATAATGATTCCTCGTCATAGTTTCCATCCTTGACAGTTGCACGGATGTTTTCCTTTTTGTTTCTCTCCGTCTTTTTGTACGGGTTTGTTTATATTTTCCTGTATGTCCTCGCAAATTGGCAAAATTTGATGCCTATATCACTCTTTCGTTCCTAATACTTCTGATGGTACTAATAGGTCCAACCCGTTCCTACAAGCCAGGTGATGTCGGAAGGAGCATATATCTTATTTTACATGAGGTAACATTACACCTTGAAATAATAACTCATGGGTCTCGGGACTGATCGAGCCCTTTGGCATGGTAAAAAGAGTAGCGAATCCGTGTGCATAGTTTGGCCCGGTTCTTTTCGGCTGAAACGAGCTGAATTGAACTAAATTGACTGGAACTGAGGTGAAATGAATTTAGTTGAATTAAAATATAATTTTGTGAAGAGATTAATTGAACCTAATTGATTGAATGTAAATAAAACCTTACGGAATACAGACAAGTAAAATTAAAAGGAGCTGAAATTAAGCCAGAAAGAACAGGGTCTTTGTATGCTATCATATCATGTATGCCTCGGGGTTTAACCCAGTGCGCACTGATGGTAGCAGCTGCGTGTTCCCTTCATTATTCCGTGATATGATAGCAGCTGCGAACTTTTTTTGTTTAGGTCGTTCCCTCGACCCCCAAGGGCATGCCTCAGAAAAGCGACAAAGAACCAACCTGCGAAGATCTCCAATTCCTGCGGACAAAATGCTCACAGGACCAACAGATTTACTCAAGCTACAGAAACTTACACCGAACCAAGCATCATGGAATTTTCCGATGCCACTGCAAGCGACTGGTCCCTTTTCACAAGCTCTGACGACGCATCTTTCACCAGTGAAAGTACAAGAGATTCATTCAGTATAACAGATCATTCCGACATGTGCCATGTTGATCCATTCACCTCGATGTTCAGCCATTCCCATCCCTCTCACAGAACCGTCTCCTGCAGAATGTTTTCAGGCAGCCAACCAACAACACAATACATCTCCGAGGAAACCGGTTACATTTTAGATTCAGAAAATTTTGTAAATTATGAAACTAATAACTCCTCCGATTGTTTTGTAACATCTTTCAATGATTTTCACCTCTAATTTGTTATTCTCAACTAGATTTTAGTCATCTAGGAAATGACCTATGCCCCAATTTTTTTCCAGTTCCAAGCTCTTCTTGGTTGAATGGGGCATCTGTTAATATATTGTATTCTGCTGAATATTCGAGTTATCTTCATCTTCATCTTCATCGATAATTATTTATATCAAACGATGCGTCAAATTCTTCTCGACTTTCGAGTTTTTAAGTTTTAACACTACATTACTACATTCAAATTTAATCCGTTTTGAGTAAAACTGAACTGAATCGAACTGAACTGAATTGAACTAGACGGAACTCGATATGATCAAACTGAACAAGACAAAGCCCAGTGTAGGAAGAAGACAGCCACCTGTTCTAGCTCTCCCTCTCCCCATTTTTTGTCCCCACCTAGAAAACCCCTAAAACAATTAAAAATTAATTAAAAACCCCTCAACAAACACAAAATTATCTTTCTCTTTTTATTTCCTTTTTAATTTCTACCTGAAAAACCCTAAATTCTCAATATTTTATCACTCACTCACCCACCCACCTTTTTCTCCTTTTTCTTAATTATATATATTTAAAAAACATCAATAAATTTCACACTAAAAACTATAATTTCTTCTTGTTTTTCCCCAAATCCTCAATTTTGATCATCATCAACACAATTCACAAAAATGGGCATCTTCTTCTTCAATTTCTTTTACTTTTAGTGTATTTTGTATAGCATATAGTTTTTAATTTTCATTTTTGTTTTTGTATAAATAATAAATCTTAGAATAAAACACTCAAAAATCATCAAAAAATCAAAAAAAAGTGAAAAAGATTCCACCTTTTTTCTTACCCTTTTTTCATTTCCTCCATATCTTACATATTTTCATCTTTTTTTCTTTAAATTTTGTTAAATTTGCTTTCTTTTTCATTTTTTCTGGGTTTAATTTCAAATTTTCTGAGTTTTTTTACTGGGTTTTTTGTGTGATCTTAATGGCTGCTGTTGCACAGAATTTTGTTGTGAATTCTTCTGATGAAAATCAACAAATTAACAATCATTTGAATAATAATAATAATAATATTAATAATAAGAACAACAGCAACAACAACTCTTGTGAAGAGAGTGATAGTAATAATGGTAATACTAATAAGAGTTGTTCATCTTCGGAATCGAAATCGGAATTTCAGAAAAATATTAATGAATTAGCTGACCTTTTATCAAAGTTGAATCCTTGGGCTAAGGAATTTATCCCTAAATCTTATGGTCTTAAGAATAATAATTTTAATGATCAAGGGTTTCCTATTAATAATAATAATAATTTTTACTCCAATCCTCTTAAGAATTCTGCTAATGACAATTTTCCCAATGATCGCAGGGTATTGATTCTTCTAACTTTTGTCTTTTTCTTTTTCTTTTGTTTGTGTTTGATTCTTTGTTTTTATTTCGTAATTTGCGGGACTCATTGAGGCACTAGGGTTAGGGTAATGTTGTTGTCGTTGTATTTGATTCTTCTGTTTTTATCTCGTAATTTGCGGGAGTCATTGAGACACTGGGGTGGTGTAATGTTGTGGTGGTTGTTGTAGTATTTGATTTGATTCTTTGTTTTTATGGGTTTATTGCTAAATTGTTAGGTGGGGATTTGTGGGTTATGAATTCTTGTGTGAAACGGTCTTACCTAATTAATGCAGGATGTTTGTAAAAACGGATTTCTCTGGTAACTAATTTTCCAGTTGTTTGAGGCATGGTATTTGTATAAATAGATCGGTTTTATACTATGTTTGTGTAAAACCGTCTTACGTGAGAGTAACTCGTGGTGGGTTTGATAAACTGCTGAAATGTTGATGTTGGTTGTTAATCTGTTGGTATGTTTTGTGAGTTTGTGATGGTTGAGTTGCCGAGTTTTTCAAAATTGTGTGACGGGGATTTGAACAAATGGGGCAATTCCGAAGAACCAGAGGACGTATTTTATTTATTTATTTGGTATAGTTTGCCTATTTGGAATTCCGATTGTCAAGTTTGTTGCTTTTTTTGTGTTGTAGTAATGAAATTGATGTGGGTTTTGTTCTTGTCCTTGTTTGTCTGTCTATGACTTGAATTTTGGTGGATTCTGCAGCATTTAATGTCACAAATACTTTATCCTAACTTAATGTAAACCGTTTTACTTATAAATGTTTTCATTAGGGCTTATACTCTTAATATGTCTAGACTCTAGATCAGTGTGGTAAGCGAATGCCATGACATGACCAGAAATGGTGAATAATCGAACAATATTTTGTCGATACTTCAGCTGTTAGCTCAATTTTAGTTTTAGGTTTCTGTAGAAGACTTTCAGCTGTTAGCTGTTTGATAATGGCTTTTACTGTGTTTCGTAGTTGTGGTTCTGGTTATTCTGTTGGGATTTTACGGCCTCTCTTGTTCTCCGTTGGTCAATTTTTCAACGAATTTGGTCTGCCAACATCTATATTTTGGGCCAGTTTCAGCCTCACAAATTCTACCTCGTGTCAAATTGTTTGTGTTTGTATCTGAGCTAAAAATAGCACGTTTAGGCACAATGAAGTGAAAGCCTAGACCCTTCTAACGGGCCTAGAAAAACATATCGGTATCCATCTTCCATTTTTTGTCTTCTAGTTTCCTTTCCTGGCCCCTACCGTTTTCCCCATTATTCCTAACTTCTACTTCTTTTCGTGCAAGCCCTCTCTAAAATTCTTTTTTTTGCCTTTTAAAACGCACGCTTGAGATTAGAACGCTTGTGTTGCAGTTAATTGACAACATTTATTAATTTCTAAAACTATATGATGTGCTGTGATGAATCTAAGAATATGTTTTGAGTGAATTTGTTACACTTATCCATGATCTAGTCTGTGCTGGTAAAGATAATTCTTGGGCAGTTCTCGGATACTGTCACGCACTCATGCCAGCATTAATACATGCCGTGTTTCCTTTACTCAGTTCAGTCAATATAGACTGGTAGCTTTTGATTTTTATGTCGAGCGCTGAGCTCATTGTTTTTCTTAGTGAGATTCGTTCCCTTCATGAGCTGCTTTCATTTAGGTTTTCATAAAGTATTATGCTCTAGTTCTCTAAATTTTTTGGTGGATTATTCCAGAGGAGGAATGGCTTTCCTCAGGGAAGGAGAAGGGTGAATGGCAGGTCTTTCAGGGCGCAGCGAGAAGAAAGCGTTAGGCGCACAGTATATGTTTCTGACATAGACCAGCATGTACGTCATTTCATTTCTATAGAGTCACAGTTGCATATTTGGTTTAGATTTGTGAAGTTAAGGTTTTCTTGGGAAAAAAATTAACAGTCTCTGGAAAAATAGGTCACTGAAGAGAGGCTTGCCGCTTTGTTTAGTAGCTGTGGGCAGGTCAGTTTTCCCCTTGATGAGTTTAGCTATTTTTATGATGTTTTTCTGGCTATGTTTTCTTTCTCGTTTGTTGTTGTTATGCCCTGTTCTTTCTGGCTTAATTTCAGCTCCTTTCAATTTTGATTGGTTGTATTTCGTTAAGTTTTATTTACGTTCAATCAATTATTTTCAATTAATTTCTTCACAAAATTAACTTATAATTCAACTAAGTTCACTCTACCTCAGTTCCACTCAATTTAGTTCAATTAAGCTCTACTCCAATTTATTCAATTCAGCTCGTTTCAGCCAAAAAGAACAGAGCCTTAGTCATGTCTCGTCCATTGTACTTGTACTCCCTTTGTCCCGGCTGATATTTGTGTATCCCATTTTAGTCTGCGTTAGCCGAAAGTTTACGTTTGTAAAGATAAAAACTGGAACTCTCTAGCCCCCTCGCATGTACTTATGTAGAAATCGTTCCAAAATCAAGTGTAAACAGGTAATGTAAACTATTTTCAAATCCTATCCTAAATTGTTTCAACCTAATTAGAGACAATTGGGTAATTACTCCCTCCGTCACGTTCATTTGTTTACCTATCGTAATTATGGGTGTCTCATTCATTTGTTTACCTCTCTGTATTGAGATCATTTTTGGAGGGTAATTTGATCATCCACATCACTCGTTGTCCACTTGTCACTCAATAGTAATACCCACAAATGGCCCCCTCCTCTTTCCTTGGTTTTTTGCCGAAACCAAAGGTTAACAATTGACTGGGACGGAGGGAGTATAGCTTTTGAGGATGAAATACAAATACAATTGAGAGACAACTTCATGATAAATCCACTTATGATCAATGTAAAAAGCCTATGCATTTTCTCATTAACAAACGACAAGTGTGAAGACATCGAAAGCTTAGGGGTTGCATGTGTAGTCGTTTGGTTATATTGTTTATTGTTATGCATTATGTGTCTTACTGTGGGAAGGGCTTTGATTTGACTAACCATCTCGTGGAGAGCTAGCAGAAAGTATTTTGCATTAACTATGATAGTATTATCTCGAAGCCATGTCGTTCAGGTGTCATCAACGAGAAAAAGATAATATGACATGGTTGCTTAGCTTAAGCAGCTTTGTTCTTTTTTTTTATTATTAATACGAGCCAGCGTATTCCTCTGATATGGTTCCGGTGATGAACCTTGCATTAAAGCAGGTTCATGTATGCATTTATGTGCAGTAAATTTAGTGTGCTTGGTCAACGGATCGATTGCATGATTGTAGCTTGTCTTATTTGGTAACTACTCCGTCGACCAAGCACGCCATATTTGATAATCGACGGAGTATGTGTCAATTATCTCGTGGTAAAAATAATGATTTATATGGTGATGATTTGTTCTGGTAGATTATATTAAATTATTTTTGAATTTTGTGGTTGCTAGGTTGTTGACTGCCGAATTTGTGGTGATCCTCATTCGGTTCTTCGTTTTGCTTTTGTAGAATTTGCTGATGTGTGTAAGTTGCGAAGTTCAATTCTCATATGAAATCCATTTGATGCCTTCGTTTTTTTCCCCTTTCCTTTTCATTCCCGTAATTTGAGTAATCTGTATACAGATGGTGCTAGAGCTGCTTTAAGCCTCGGTGGGACCATGCTGGGATACTATCCCGTTAAGGTGTTGCCTTCCAAAACTGCTATACTTCCTGTGAACCCCACATTTCTTCCCAGGGTAACGATACATCTACATTTGTATCTGCATATACTGTTTCTGGCATTCAGTCTCGTTCGATACCTGTGTTTGTTCTTCTGCTAAACCTTTTAATGCACAACAGTCTGAGGACGAGCGGGAAATGTGCGCGAGAACTGTTTACTGTACAAATATCGATAAAAAGGTATATGATCGGCTCCTTTTTTTTTTATTATTTCGTACTTCAGGTGGGGCGTAATATCCTCTGAATCGTTGGTTAGTAATCCTAACTAAAAACTTCTTACAGGTTTCTCAGTCCGATGTGAAGAATTTCTTTGAAAGTTCCTGTGGTGAGGTACGGACTTTCTGAAAGCACAACATTTCTTGTTTGACGCTCCCTCAACTTGTACTTCGATGATAACCCTTAACCCATTTTTTTTTCTTCTTTTTTTCTTTTTTCAGGTTTCTCGTCTGAGGATTCTGGGGGACAATGTCCATTCTACTCGTATTGCCTTTGTTGAATTTATAATGGTGAGTGTCTTATCTATGTATTACTGAACTCCCGTTTTTTTGGCTCGGAGCCTCTGACTGCTGCTATCTTTTCCTGACATGCTGCTCATTAGAACGAGATAATATTATGCTTTCTACCTAAAGTTCGAGTTAATCAATTATGATGGTCTCGTCCTTGCGTTTGAATATCAGCAAATTATATATAAAGCCTGTGTTTAAAGGAAATGTTTTTTGATAGCATCAAATCGTTCAGTACATTACATAGTCTCAGTCTTGTTTAACGTGTTGGACGTTTGATCTGAGATAATCATTCGGGGTGACGGGGGCTATGTGATGTACTGATTAGGAAGTATATAGTACGGAATTGGGGTGTGTCAGTTTGTTCGCGTACTCCTTGCCAAACAGATCCGATGTGAGATACTGTCAGATCCTGGCATGGTTTTAAATCTCGGTATCGGTCGCAGTCGCGGTAGCGGTATAACCGGACCTTAATTGGCCATCGCGGGCGGATCACGGTGAATCTCGGTGATTTCTCGGGGATATCTCGTATCGGTAAAGTGAAAATCCGATACAACTCGGCCGAGTCGTATCGTATCGGCCGAGATTTAAAACCATGTCATCCTGGAGGACAGACATATAAGACCCTCGAGTAATGTGGGTATAAGATGACGGACAAGGTAAGAGAAAAAGACGAGTCAGGCAAATTAAAGGAAACGAAATTGGAGTTGCCGTATGGCCCGTATTCATATTCAAAGAACAAAAAGAAGCTACTCAAAAGTTAGATAGCTTAAATTTTGTTGAATTTGTTTCCAACTTCGGAAAATAGTTGGAACTTTAAATCTCAATTGAGCATTCATACCAAATTTGAGCCGCTATTCAATTTCCGTGAAAATTGAGACGAAAAATTTCAACAACTTAGATTTCTATGAGCTTGAATGATATTGATATTGATATTGATATATCGCATCGCTGGCAGTTTTCGCTTATGAACCATTTGTTTTCAATCTCGTCATTGTGCAGGCTGAAAGTGCTATTATGGCTCTGAACTGTAGTGGAATAATATTGGGAACCCTACCCATAAGGTACTGTTTTACCCCATACTCTGATGTTCTTAATTACACTCGCATTTAAATATTGAATATATCGAGTTAATTTCTCGAGAGACGGTCTCACACATTGAAAACGTATATAACTGACCTATTTTTACCCATCAAGTAAACCAGTGGAGAATTATTAGTGGCCGTAACTTACAACGTTCAAATTTGACAGGGTGAGTCCTTCGAAGACACCAGTGAGGCCCAGGCTTGTTCGTCAAGATTCGAACTAAGTTTTATCGCATCCAAATCCATTTTTAGTGAATGGAAACAGTGTAGTTAATGCACTTGAGTAAAGACACTTTGTCGGAGGGATGATGAGAACTTTGTACTCCCTCCGATGTCTTTCCTTTTCCCGGTTTAGTTATCCCGTCTCGCGGTAGAACATTTCGTACTATGTTTTTGCTTTGACATGAGTTTAATGGACGGTCTTGTCCAACATCTTTTACGGTTTATTTAACGTTGTTTTTCTTGGAGGTAATATTATGATTTATGAACCTAGTGGTGTTAGTTCAGTGGTAACTTGCAGAAATGCAGGGGTTGAGAGGTCTCAGGTTCGACTACCAGTTGGGGGCGATGACCAATTGGCCACTGCAGCCCCCGAAGGGTGGCTTACCCGGAATCTTAAAAAATGGTGGACCGGAGACCGGACCGGATTTTTTAATTCCGGTTCCGGTCCGGTAGATTTCGGTCCGGACCGGATTTTGCACACCCCTAGCGGAATGCATGGGCCCGGGGGATTCAACCCCTCGTCGTCAAAAAAAATATTGTGATTTATGTTTATGAGCTCCTTTCGAATAAATAGGTTTCGGAGGATGTTTTTGCCAACCTTTAGCACTAAACCATTAATTAGCCGGTTGGGTTAGGGTTGCATTATTGCATGTGTTGGGTTTCGGTTCAGGTTAGGTCGGGTCAATTTTGAATCGGGCAGATGTTTGAACTCTTGGTTAAGTTAGAGTACACTAAAACGTCTCATATTATCGATCCTTACTGCAGTCTGCAGATGGCACGATGATTTGCATTTGTTTTTGGTTCCGTTTGTTGTTCGATTTTGATGTTAGTATCGACTATAGAGGAAGTAATTTACCTCGAAAGAAACAAAACAAAAGCGTATATATAGATCAGTTCATGTTGTGAATTGTTCATACAATATTACTTCGAAAATTTCAAAAAATCGGATTGATCGGAGCCTAGGTAGTGAAACGGGAACTTATTTTGGTTCAGACCGTTGTTCGAGCTTGTTCCGCCGATATCAACCTTGTAATGTGATGCTTCCTGATGGTGTTGCTCCAAGCTCTGATAATTGGCAAGTAGCTTTTCCAAGAAACCCGACTCCGGCCCATTAATTAGCCGGTTTTGACCTCCACTAGGCAATTGTGGAGCGTTCAGTACTCCAACCCCACCACCACCACCGCCTCCAATTGTCGTCAAACTAAGCAAGTTGTCCATGGTGCCGAGGAGACTGGCACCTACGGCTGTAACCGTGTCCGGGCTAGACAATTGAGGAAGATGCATAGTGCCATCAAAAGTATAGGTGTTGTAACTAGGGGGGAGTAATAAGGGTTGAGTGTAGTTATTAGTTAGCTCGACGCTTTGGTTCGGTTTCATCATATGGCCCGAGGAGCCGTAGTTTGGGTTTGAGTTGTCGTAGTCGTCTTCTTGCTGTTGTATATCGGCTTGTGTACCGCCTCTTCCGTGGTTCTTCTTCTTGAATACCCGACACACCACCCATCCGTCCTCCTGTTGAACAATTAAAAACTTTCGACTTAATAAAATTGTCTTATAATAATTTGTTTCAAAAACAATCCACTTACTATTATTTTTTTCCACTCCAAAATGTATCTATGAACTTTTTTAATAAACCGTTATTTTTTCTTTAAAATATAAATTTATAATTTAACTCTAATTTTTTAATTAAATTCAGAATTATGATTTTTTTCATTATAATAAAATAAATATTTGTTAAAATATCGATTATAAGTTGCTAAATTTTCCGTAATGCAATAATTATTACTTTAAAGGTTCGTGGTAAAAAAAATTAATATCATTAAAATACACGTTTTATAACTTATTCAATTTTCTTTAATTAGTTTTCCATTTCAATTTGTTTGTTTCATAATGAAATACAATGGTGTGAAATATTAAATATTAATAAGGTGTCGATTTAAACTATATGGTAAAAAAATAAAAACTCTACATAAACCGTGCATGCATTGCGCGAGATCTATACTCCAGTAATATAGCAATCAAAATTATAAAAGAGTAAGAGTAATCCAATCTTCTGTATATTATAGTAAAACCGTCTCATAATAAACTTGTTTCAGAACCGGGGTGCAATTAAACTTTTAAAAAGTAATTTAATCTCCAGTATTATAGTAAAACCGTTTCATAATAAACGATATGCAACTAAACATATTAAAGCAAATGAAGTCTTGGTGGTCCAAAGTCTAGAAATTAAATGAATTTATTTGCCTAAACTTATGCAATAATCACGTTGATAACTTTGATGTTTACTTTAGTTAGTTAATTTGGACGTACGTTAATATTGAAATTATGATATAATCCTTTGGTAATCGCATCAAGATCTAAAAAGCACGACTTTTATGATTAATAAAAACAAACAAAAATTACTAAAATCTATGTACATGTATTTCAGTTCTTCATCTTAATTAAGAAATGTTAATACCCTATGAATGTTATGAAATGATTAGTTATTATCGATTTCAGTAACTCTGTGTATGAGACGGTCCAATCATGTGAAAAAATAAATCAGTTTTTGTAATAAATGTTATGTTATGAAATGATTAGTTATCATAAATTTCAGTAACTATTGCGTGAAACAGTCTTATCATGTGAAGAAAAATATTCGGGAAGTGTACCTGGAATTGGGAATTGTCGTCCTCAAGACGATACTCATGCATAATCCAATCAGTCTTCTGGCCGTGAGGAGCACGGCCGGTGTAGAAGACTAGGGTTTTGCGCATGCCAATTCGCTTGGCATTGCCGTGGAAGATGGCCTTGTCTCGGCCAGTCGCCTTCCAAAACCCGGCGTGGGTGGCTCGATTAGTACGAGTACCGGTCGGATACTTCTTGTCTTTGTGACTGAACAAGTACCAATCATTCTGAGGTCCTGATCCTATCCTGCATCTCTCTACATAACATCAACGAACAATAACTTCATTGTTAGAATTATTACAATATCGATCCGGTTATATAATTTATAAGCAAATATAAGGGCATTTCGATTCATTAGAGGATTATACAGCCAGACGTATACATCTGGGCTGATTTGACAGTATAGATTTCGAGCTTTATGACAAAGAATTTGAGCTTATGCCTATATTTTACGAATTTTATTGAAAAGAATTTGAGGGTCTTTATAAAAAAATTGTAAATCAAACATTATATTGAAACTAAAAAATAATATATATATATATATATATATATATATATATATATATATATATATATATATATATATATATATATATATATATATATATATATATATATATAAAACCTAAATTTTTTAATTCTAACACAAAAAATTGTAGTGCAAGAAAAAATTATTAAAAGCTCAAAAAAAGTTCATATAAGCTCAATTAGATTTGTATTAGAGGTACGATACTAATATACATCTGGATGTATAATCATATTTGTGCAATTCGATTGTAAACTCGGTATAATTTACCTTTTTCTTAATTATTTTTTACTAATGTAACATAAATATGATTAATTTTATTGAAACAGATCGAAATGCATTTTAAACGTATAGTTATATATCTACTTATTAACTATTCCTTAAACCGTATTATATTTGTACCCGTATTTTATAATTATTTGAAAAACGCAATATTAGTCCTTAATTACCGTGGCACCATTTGCATTATTATTATTATTATTATTATTATTATTATTATTAATATTATGGCATGGTGTACCCTAGATTTATATGCATGTCATCATGCAAATACATTACGTGCGACAATAAAAATATAAACTTTATACTTAGCCGAATATAATTGTATGGATTAAAGTCCAATTAATTTTAGACAAAACGTCATTATTAGCGAAATACAGGAGGAATATCAGATCTGTCTCATTATGTACCAACAATACATACATCATACTTATATACATATTCTTGAAACGAATGATTGAGACGAAAATAATAATATACTAACTTAAAAATGTATCCCAAATTTCTGTTTTTTGTGTCGTTCGGAGACATGAACTCTTTTAATATCTAACATAAACATAATATGATTTACGGGGTGAAAAATTTCAGCAGGGACGAATTAATAATATATGAAACGGTCAGAATAAAAATCGAAAAAATTTGTTGAACTTTGACAACATAATACGAGTAAAAGGATATAATAACCTATATTTGATTAACTGTATTTAGGTTTTGTAATACTTATTTGGCTCGACTTGCACGTAAATAATCTAGACTCGATATATTATTTAAATAAGATAATATGTGATTTAGCTCGACTTATTTATTTACACCCCACTCAATTTATAATTTATCGATCAAATGAAGTTTAGAATAAGATTCGATCGGTTGTACGCAGTTTTACACTTAACTATATAAAGTAGTGAAATTTGATTTTAAAGGGTTACATATACTTATATGACATACATCCATAACTTAAAGTATAGTATACTTCGTTTATTTATCTCGATCATTTGTTTATATTTGATTAATATACGGTAGATGGATAATAATATAAGAGGTGGATAAATGAACGAGACAGAAGGAGATGTAATAACTAGTGAAAATGTAAACTAACCTTTAAGATCCCATGGTTCAAGCTTGTTTAGGTCAACTTCCCTAATAACATCAAGATCAATAGCTTCATAAGAAACCTTCTTCTTCAAGTAATAGTATAGTAACTCTTCATCGGTTGGATGAAACCTAAACCCTGGTGGTACCGAAAGCGGTCCGTTTTCCGGCATCATTCTTTCCCTCTTCTTATTTATCTATATATTTAGCACAAACAACTCTTAAACACAACCTGAAATCAAACAAAATAACATTGTCATAACTTGAAGGACATGATATATAACAATTACATCAACTGGTAAGGAGTTGTTCTAACTTAACCATGAGTCTCGGGTTCAAGACCTAGGACTGCAGTGGGGAGAGCTTTACCGTCTTAGTAGCCCTATCAGACTCGAATTCAAACTAAACCAAATAATATATGTAGTTTGGTGGTATACCTAAGCACGTAGATCAACTAGTAAAAGACTTTATTTTATCTTAACTCATAGAGAGAAAGTTTTACCGGTTTAGTTGACCTATTCGACTCGAATTTGAACTAATCCATATGTTATACACCGAAAAAATAAACTACATAGCTTGAAAACAAAGCAATACCATGCAAGAAGAAGAAGAAGATGACATGAAGGAAAGCTTACTGTCTTAGCTAACCTTACCAGACTCGAATCCAAACTAACCCAAATAATATATGTACCTTACTAGTATGCTTAAGCACTTAGATCAACTGATAAAAGGGTTCTTTTATTCTAAACCACGAGAGAGATTTACCGATTTAGTTGACCTATTCGGCTTGAATTTGAACTAAACCAGATGTTATACACCCAAAAAATGAACTATGTAGCTTGAAAACAAAGCAATACCATGCAAGAAGAAGAAGAAGATGATGATAACATGAAGGAGAGCTTACCATCTTAGGAACCCTACAAGACTCGAATCCAAACTAAACCAAATGATATATATAGATCAACTGATAAAAGAGTGCTTTTATTCTAATCCACAAGAGAGATTTACCGATTTAGTTGACCTATTCGACTTGAGTTTGAACTAAACCAGATGTTATACACCGAAAAAATGAACTACCTAGCTTGAAAACAAAGCAATATCATGCAAGAAGAAGAAGAAGAAGATGATGACATACATACCTTGAAAGTTACAAAAACAAAAAATTTAGAGAAATAATGTAAGAGTAATTAGGTAGAAATAATGAAGAAATAAGAGGGTAATTAAGAAGAGGGAACATAAAACGAGGGAAGGGAACAGAAATAAAGGAAGAGTTGATGAAATAATAGTCAAAGGAATAGAAGGTTTAAATTAATAAAAAAAGGAATAGAAGGTTTAAATGATAAAAAAAGGAATAGAAGGTTAAAAATATTAAAATAGTAAGGAATAGAAGAAGAATCTAAATATAGAAGTGCGTGAAAACGTACGTATTTGGGAGTTTTAATCAAGGTATGGTAATCTGACTTGGGGTTTTGTCCTTTGAATAGCAGACCTTTTGCCTGATTTTTTGCGAACTTAAGGTTGATTCAAATCTGCGTTATCTTCATGTGATTAATTTAAGGCTAATGATAGGTGTTATCGGGTTGTATCGAGATTATTAGTACTGTCTATTCCCAAGTAATTATACGCGGTTTTAACATTTTAGCTATTTAGTAGAATGAACATGATAATTTGGTGTGAGATGCATTATCGAGATTTAACAGTACTGTCTATTCACAAATTATACGCGGTTTAAACATTGTAGATATATCTAGTGGAATGAACCTGCATGTTGTATGTGAGAGGAAATATCGAAATGTAGTGTAATCTGATGTGAGATGGGGTATCGAGATTTCAGTATACTTTGATGAAAGAGTTGTATGTCTCATTTTCCTAATTAACTTCTTTAGATTTTGTGTCGAGATTCAATAGCACTGTTTATTTATATATTATTATGCGCGGTTTAACATTTTAGATTTTTGGTGGAATAAACCTGGAAATTATATGTGAGAGGGAGTAACGAAATGTAGTATAATCTAGTGTATGTAAGATGTAATATCGAGATTCAGTATAATTTTAGCGACATTGTTGTCTCATTTTCCTAATTAACTAATTCTTTAGATTTTGTATCGAGATTCAATAGTACTGTTTATTTATATGTTATTATGCGTGGTTTAACATTTTAGATTTTTAGTGGAATGAACCTGGAAGTTATATGTGAGAGGGAGTACCAAAATGTAGTACTCCGTATAGTCTAGTGTATGTAAGATGTAATATCGAGATTCAGTATAATTTTGACGATAGTGATGTCTCAGCATTTTCTTAATTAGCTTCTTTAGATTTTGTCTTTTAAGAATCTTATTCGTAATATTATTGAGGAGACATTACCGTTTATTCATTTGTCCTTTTATACATGATCCATGAGATCATTTTAAATTTTTAATAGACCTTGTATATTATATGTGAAAGGGAGTAGTGAAATTGAAATAGTCCGGTTTAAGAGAGAGTATTAGAATTCATTATAAATCAGTGATGACGTGCTATTTATTTTTTTATTTTTAAATTAAATTCAATATATTTACAATCAATAATGTTGATACAAATTGTGAAATAAATCTTCAATCACTATAAATATTAGAGGTAAAATGTCTCTACAAACAATTTTGAGTTAGTCGATCACTTTATAAGTTTTTTAATTTTTTTATGTTGCGAATCAATTCAGGTTGTAATTTTTTTTCAATTTATAAATATGCCGTGAATTTTTTCTCGATTTATCCAAAAACAAGTGTAGGTCATGATTTAACTAGCAAAAATAACCATTTTAAAACGAGTTTCACAATTTAAGTAGAGATATCCCATTTTAAATCGATTTCTCTAACAATTTTATTTAACACCCAAATTATCATAAAATGGCTATATATGTAGATACTCTAGCCACCTTCATCTATATGTTCAACATCCTACATTTTTACTAAAACAAATGTTTGAACAACAATTGCTAGATAACTTAAGCTCTGTTTTTTTAATTAAAACGGGTTAAACTAAATTTATCTGATCTGAATTAAATTGAACCTGAACTGGTCTAAATTGAAATGAACTCAAATTATAACAGATAAAGAATTAAACTGACTTAAATTGAAATTACGTCGAAAAGAATAGGGCGGGCCTTAATTAATCTCTTAACTATGATAGATCTAAATGTAATATATTTATAACTCCATCGTTGTCTCCAAGATAGAAATAACACTTGCATGCATGCAATTGAAAGAGCATGTGCCGTTGCCTTTACGTAGACTTCATATGAGTATTATTATGTAAATTATTAAATATATATAAAAAAACATAGCAATTGAATAAAATGAATCAGCGTAGTTAATACGTAAAACAGCGTATGTATCTAATAACGTAATGTTTCAATACGAATTCAATAGCTAGTTTCTCATTATTATTAGTACAACTAATTATTACCTAACTTAACTTATGATAGGGTTGTCAAAAGAACGAAAATAGCTGGCATATGTATAGTCAGATGTATCGGAAGGCCGACGCTCTATGTTACTCTGACTCGGCTGTAAATCTTGTAATAAAGGACACAACACGGTGGTGGAATGTCGTTCAGTCGTGTTGAATGCTTAATGCAACACCTAAGTCAACCGTTGGAATAATAGAGCTCTATGTTACTTGACTCGGTTGTAAATCTTGTAATATAAGACACAACACGGAGTTGGAGTGTCGTTCAGTCGTGTTGAATGCTTAATGCAACACCAAAGTCAATCATTGGAATAATAGAGCTTTATGTTATTCTGACTCGGCTGTAAATCTTGTAATATAGGTCACAACACAGTGTTGGAGTGTCGTTTAGTCGTGTTGAAGCTTAATGCAACACCAAAGTCAACCGTTGAAATAATAGAGCGCGCTCTATATTATTGTGACTCGGTTGTAAATCTTGTAATATAGAACACAACACGGTGTTGGAGTGTCATTCAGGCGTGTTGAATGCTTAATGCAGCACCAAGTCAACCGTTGGAATAATAGAGCTCTATGTTACTCTGATTCGGTTGTAAATCTTGTAATATAGGACACAACACAGTGTTGGAGGGTTGTCCAGTCGTGTTGAAGGGTTAATGCAACACTAATGTCAACTGTTGGAATAATATAGTCTCAACGCATGACTGTAAACACAAGAGAGAGTCTGTTTTATAAATTCAAAGTCTCATGTGAAAGATTTATTTTAAAAATGATTGAATAAGTGTATTGATAAATAAATCAAATGTCATTGGTGTAGTGACTGTAATTTTATAGTTACAGAAAAAAAGATTAGTTAATTAATTAAATTACAATACATAGAAAGAGAAAAAGGGATATTCTAGAATTTTTTGGTTAAAGGGTGTTTTTTACCCAATTAATTGGATAATGGGTGTTGAAATGAAAGTATTTGGGGTTCTAGTGTCCACGTGGACACTTTTCTTTTTTTTCCAGATTTTAACTAAAGCCGCTGAGGACCTCAGCGGCTTCACCGAGTTTAAACTTTTTTTTGACGAAAACATTTACAGGGAGTTTGGAGGATGATTGAGGATAATGGAAATGGGGAAGCCGCTATCCTCCTTAGCGGCTTTGCCCAACATTTCCCAAATAAAGCCAAGTTTCATAAGTCCACCATATCTCTACTATCAGTACTATGTCCTAAAAGTATGGCACTGAAACATATATCGTGGGTTAAATTAGCTACCTACGACTCTACAAGACAACAATAAAGCTTCAGGAAGTCAAGATCGTACCCAAAGTAGTACTCCGTATATGAAACATATGTCACAAATATAACTAAGTTATGTCGAATTCTTGATACGTGCTTGGATGTGGTGATGAATATGTTACAGAAGCGACTGTCTGATGCTATGCATCTCGGAAAATGGAAGTAAAAGGTACTAGTGTACTACTGCTATATAAAGAATCAGAAAAAAGTCGTCAATCATTCTATAAGATAACAAAGTTGAAGAACAAATGAGTCTGAATTGCTGCCAAAGCTTCCGAAACAAAGATTCTGAACCAGCCAAATAAAAACGGTGCTTTACCAGCTCGCAATACTTGGGAAAAACCGCTTTTAAACAGATAAGTAAGCAACGGCGGAAATTAAAGAGGGAAAAATGCAACATGGGCAATAAGATCATGAAGATTGTAAGCCAAAATAGAACTGTAAACTAAAGAAAGTCGGATGGGTGACGGTTATTGTTCATGTGGTATCAACTGTCGAAACCACTTGAATTCTTTTTTTGACATCTTTAAAGAGGTCTAGTAATGTGTCAAGGACGAGGTTTAAACTATTGCAGCGAGAAACGTGAGCTTTTTTTCAAGTATCGACTTTGGAGAGTAATTTTAGCCGTTTACCGTAAAAATTTGACCAACAGGGTGTAGCAGTGATCCTGTAGGCAGAGCAGAACTGTCACCCTGCAAGAGTTCCTCGTGCCACGCCAGAACTCGCTTTCTGATACATGAAATGGAGCCAATTTCCCTGTATGGCTGTATCTCTTCTAAAAACATGTCCTAAAAACTACCCTTATCAGAGTATTGGGACTGTATAATAGTATAATACTTCGTACATCTTCAGAAAAACGCGGATCATTTAAGCTGTACAACGAAATACAGGTTTATGAAACTTGGCTTTTTTTTTGGGAAATATTGGGCAAAGCCGCTAAGGAGGATAGCGGCTTCCCCACTTCCACTATCCTCCCTCACCCTCCAAACTCCCTGTAAATGTTTTCGTCAAAAAAAAGTTTAAACTCGATGAAGCCGCTGAGGTCCTCAATGGCTTTGGTTAAAATCTGGAAAAATAAAGAAAGTGTCCACGGGGACACTAGAACCCCAAATACTTTCATTTCAACACCAATTATCCAATTAATTGGGTAAAAAACACCCTTTAACCAAAAAATTCGATATTCTACATGCTAATCTTGGATTTTAACTTCCTTTTTTAACAAAAATGTTTTTGATTGGCATAATTCATGATCAAAAATTATGAAAGTGTCGATTTATTTTTCAAATTGACCGGCTTTGCGACAGTGGTGGACCTAGGAAATTAGAGTTGGGGGCACTAATTTTTCTAACGCGCATTTTTATGCGCGTTTAAGACAACATTTTTTACAGTTTTTTAAAGACAACATTATACACATAAAAAAATAAGAAAAAGTAATTAGTTTTATAGATATTTTTTTTTCCAAAAATAATGTTTTCTCTAAAATACTTTAAATCTAAATATATGTAAAAATAATATTTGTTTTGATTAATATAACTAATATTAGTACTTAATTTAACAATAAAATAAGTAGTTCAATGATTTAGATCTAGTTAATCCATCCGAAGGTATTGTGTTTGAATCACAGTTGAAGTCCCCTAAATAAAATTCTCTACCTCTACCAACTATGTTATGGTTACTTCATGTATATATAAAATACTTATAAAAAAAGTTATTCTAAAATGTTATGGGGGTGCGTAACCCCTAGGGTTGAGTAAAAAATCCGATTATCCGAATTATCCGATATCCGATCCGTATCTGATTCGAAATAATGGATATCTGATCCGAAAAGTGGTTCGGTTTGGATACCCGTATCCGAAATATTTGGATATCGGATCAAATACGGATATCAGGTTTAAAAATTTGGATATCCGATATCCGAAATTAAAGTTATTGGATCAGATATCAAATATCGGATCGGATACCCGATATCCGTTAATATCCGATCCGTATCCGAGATTTGATCCATAAATAGTGCTAGCTAATTTCACAAAATCGTAAATAAACCTATCCACAATTTTAAGTACTAGGTAATTTCAGTTATCCGATATCCGATATCCACAATATTACGCTAGTTTTCCTTGATAGGTAGCGGGTTTATGTTTTGTAATATATACCGAATGAAAATAGTATTACGCTAGTTTTCTTTTTATTACAGTTTGACAATATATAAAATACACAGAGCGGATATCGGATATCGGATAACTGATCCGAAATTTTCGGATATTTTCGGATACTAAATTTCGGATATCCGATCATTTCGGATCAGATCATGGATACTAAAAATTTGGATTTTCGTATCGGATATCCGATCCGAAGTAGGGTTTCGGATTGGATATCCGATCCATACTCTGCCCTAGTAACCCCACGGCCCCCACCTAGGTCCGCCAGTGCTTTGCGAGATCTTCAATCTTTTCAAATGGGTCCGCTACTGCTTTGCGAGATCTTCAATCTTTTCAAATTGATCGCTTTTACGATATCTTTGATTTGAGAAAAAACGTCACTTTTAAAACTCATGATTTTTGGTAAAAATGAAGGTATCATATAGAAAATTAAAAAACAAAACATGGGGAAACAAAATTCTCAAAAGTGCAAGTCTCTGATGTCTGTAGCCAAATTGGATTGTGTGATTTGGGCTGGGCCAAAACATGTATCAACTTGCCGACTAGGCAACTGATTAGCCCAATTAACCAACCAAAGTGAGAATTCATCAAACAACGTACACACAATCATGGCCCATCAATAATAAGGCCCAATTAGTTGGTCCTGTCAATTTTTTGGACGTGTGGCTAGATTTTGTATATAACCGGTTGTATAATCCTATTTACTGCAGTAATTGGTCGTCAATTTGAAATATTTTGGGTTAATTAGATATGGGTGATTTTGATACAGATCAGGTGTTATGGGTCAGTCGTATTGAATTTTGACTATAATGTTGAAGTGTTTAAGATTAAGTAATTTTAGATGTTTTTAGGTTATCTAGGTGATAAAATTAGAGCGAGATTGACATTAATTTGTGGTTGTTTTTGTCATGTTCGGGTCAACAAGTCTGAGTCTGATCACTTAAAGAGTTAAAGGTTAAATCATCCGTATCAATTCGTTTACTAGGTCTATTGTGGCCTAGGTAGCACCAAAACGGACACGGACACGGGACACGACATCCCATGGAGTTTAGGACACAGGACGCGACATTTAATAATAGTAAAATATATATTTTATGGTTATAAATAGCGTGTAATTTTTTTTTTATCATGTATTTGGAACTAAATCTAACCAAGTAAAGTACAATTTGACCTTTACTATAAGTAATTCTCATTTTTTCACCCAAACTCATCTTCTAATCGATCTTCTTTAAAAATTTAATTCCTTGTTTAAACTATAATATGTTTAGCCATGTGTCCAACGAGTGTCGGGTGTCCAAGTGACGAACACGGAACGACTAATTAAAAGAAGTGTTCGTACTACCTAGATTGTGGCTAGGTCACGTACTCACGTCTTTTACTCCATGAAAAAAAGACTGGTAAATACGCACAAAAAGGATTATACAACCAGATGTATAATCGCATCGTACAATTATGGTGTATTTTATTGAGCTTATGTGTATATTTGTTGAGCTTTTAAACTATTTTGAGTTATATTTTAGTTTTTTTATATTAAAATTAAAATATAGTTCAACTTATATGTGTTGTATTTTAGTTGTATAATAATTTTCGATTCTCAATATTTTCTCAAGGAGTTCATAAATTTTAAGATATAGCTCATATTCTTTCTAATAAAGCTCGAATTTTCTATTAAAAAGCTCAAAATATGTATAGAAAATTGTATAACTTTGGTGTTATAATCCGCTTATTGGTAAATACGTATGCTCAAATATTATCCAACCACACATTGTTCGTCGCATAATCTCAGATAATTTACGATCAGACCAATGCAACTCGATCAATAATCAATAATAAATAAATAAAAGACAGAATCGAAAAGTTACAATAAGACAAGTGGAATAATTTCTCTTAACCCGGTTTATACTAAAAGATAATTTGGTAGACGAAATTTTTTATTAGTACCCCAAATATGAGTACACCTTATTACTGTAGTCTGTATTAACCATTAATTACAATATAGTCTTTATAAAAAATAATAAAGTAAATAAACGAAGGGATCCAAATATAGAGAATTATTGACAAGCCTTTAGCTGTAGGCAAAATCTCTTGAAAATACACCGTCACAAGCTAAAAACGGATAATATTCCTCTAATAATATGCAGGTGGCAATGTTCATTGGGTGCATGCTCCGTTAACGTTCTCCCTACTTTGCCTTTCATTTGTCTTATTGTAAGAAGAACATTATGTGTTTTCAAATTATCATGGAGAGTGTCCGTCACAAACAAGATGTTCTATTTGTTAGCTTTTTTTGGTGACGAGAGAACCTGTAGCCGCTACCTTCGGTGCGCACTGGGTCCCTCGGGTATATGTGATAGTCTGCAAACCACATACACCAGGTAAACCACCTGAGAGTGACAGGCTCGAAATCTATTTAGACATGGACTCGGACCAAGAATGCTCCACAACATTTTGCTTTTGAGAAGACTTGAACTCGGGTGTCTTCCGAAATTTAGTTTTATTTGTATGAAGTATTTTGCATGAGTCCAAAAATGGACACGAGCACGTAGAGTCGTAGAGATGTGCTTAATTGTTGTGCAATTTTCTCTTATGTTGAAGACATGTTGGATGTCATGTTCTTTACCATTGATTGACGCAATTTGGACTACTTTTCTTACACAAATGCCTAATTTAACCGAAAGCTCTAAAAACTCACAAAACAAGACTTTTTGCCTTGCGCACTTGAATTAAATGGACGCAATTTTCAAAAGTGTATAGTCATTTGGCTAGAAAAAGCGGAATCGAACTGGGCAGAATTAGATAGAGCTTAATTAAATTGAATTAATCTGAACTAAATCGATTCAAATAAAATAGAAATAATCGTTAGTTTAAATGAAACTTAGTTGGGCTGAATTGAGTAGACTTAGGTCATGTTTTTTCGTCTGAAACGAGCTGAATTGAATTGAATTAAAAGCCGTAGAACTTAATTGAACTAAATTAAGCGAAACTGAGATGAAGTTTTAGTTGTATTAAAAGTTAACTTTGTGAAGAGATTAACTGAACATAATTAATTGAACGTAAATAAAACTTAATGAAATACAACTACGCAAAATTAAAATGAGTTGAAATTAAGCCAGAAAGAACAGAACATTGGATTAAAATAAGTTCAAACTAAACCAGAAAAACATGACTTTTGTTGTTCTTTTGTCTTACCAGATTCTTACGAAAATTCAAAATTCTATTTCTACAAGAAATTTCTTCCTTTTTGACAAAGTACATTCTTGTTTGTTTTGGGTGTGTCTATATTCATACTCAAATCAAACTCAAATCGAAATTAGTAACTTCGTTTTTTTTAGAAAAATCGTATAATTTGACTCGGGTTATTTTAGTTCTAGAGAGGTCTAAACGCGGGGTATTTGTAGCGTAAACGTGTTGCACGGTGACATTTTATTTTGGCTTTTGTAGCTGATTAATTGATCTTTCGGTTGTTATTGTCAAATTGATTTTGTGTGAAAATCTTTTCTCAATGTTATTGTGAGCCTCAATTTATAATAAATCACGTGATTAATTAATTTATTAATTAGTCTTGTTTTATACCTCTCTTTTCATAAATCACGTCAATAATAATGCATTTATGTCTATAATAAATAGAACTATACATTCACATATATATGAGAATCGTACCTCCAATACAAATTTAATTGAGCTCTTATGCAATTTTTTTGAGTTTCTAACAATTTTTTCTTGCACCATAATTTTTTAGTGTTAAAATTAAGAGCGAGTCACTGAAAGACGGCCTTTCAATAAATTTATTGAGAGATTATTGAACAAATTTAAGAAAAAGTAATAATAAACCTAATAAAATAGGTATACATCAGGATTAAAGACAAAATTGATACATTTATCATGTAAATAGGTCACGAAACACATATAAAAAGGTACGGAGGAATGGTCTCTCAATAACTTATTGAAAGACCGTCTCTCCAAAGTTTTAGTGTAAAAGTAAAAATTTTGGGTTTTATATGTATTTTTTTGAATTTTAATATAATGATTTGATTTAACATTTTTTTTCTATAAAAGCTCAAATTCTTTGTTATAAAGCTCAAAAACTACACAAATTCTCATTGTAGACGGAGAGTATCCCACCTTGTCCCCCTATTTGTTTTGTGAGTGTCATTATCCGTCTCTCCACCCGACCCGTCACAAGCAAGACTAACTGCAAAAACTATACTACTAAATGTATACACATGATTGTATAATCCACATTAGTGTCTTTAGTGACAACTTAAGATATAAACAACGCTCTAAATTATGACAATAATAAGAGAAATTCGAGTTAGTTTCATATATCGTATTTTTATATATTATACTTTACGTTTTCATTGATAACATATCTATACAACAAAAGTTAAAAGTAAATTACTCGATACTTATGTTGCAATCGCGTTTCTCATATATATTACAGTTAAATTAGTATTTTTAAACCCGACAATCTTTTTAGAAGGGTTTCATTTTAAAACCAATGTAAATGTACATTATTATATATAGACATTGTAATTTGTAAAACCGTCTTTTTCTTTGGATAAAAAAATGGGAAATGTTACTCCAAGTAGGCAAGTAGGCAAGTAGGGTTGAGGGTTCGAATGCTGGATCAAAGTATAAGTATGCACGTTCGTTCATTTTAAGTCTGCTTAGAGGTATCATGTCATGGCCCTCATGCATGAGATTTCATTTTATTGTTCCCAATTAAAGACAACTATTATGGTAATTGGTAACCTTATGAGGCACATCAAAGGTTAATTAGTTCAAGCAAATGTACCCCATAATGTCTATATTAGGTCGTACTGGTTGACCGATGTTGTTAGGATTGGGATTCTATTTTGGATTGATGAGAACTGGGGAGGGTAGGATTGAATCGGCAAAATCGGATCGTAGAATCGTAAGATCCTGCAGCAAACTCACTAAATAGAGTTTTTTACATGATAAAAACATGCTGAATTATCCATAAAATATTGATAATTAATAGTATTTCTACAACTTACACGGAATTGTTTGTGTTATGCTATTTTAACTATGGAATTTGATCGTTGGATCGTATTATGAGCCTATATCTAGGAAATTTCAAAAGAACAGGATTATAAGATTCTACAACGTTGATAGAATCGTTGGATCCAGGATTCTGTAGACAACAATAATGGGTGAGACGGTTGTATGCATATAACCAAGTTATTAATCTATTTACAATAAGTGGACTAAGATGAGATTGAGGATCAAATAACACATGAAAATCAAATCAATCCCAAATTATTGAGGTCAACAAATTCAGACACCAGATATTTAAATAGGTAAATAAATATATGATCGATCCGGATGAAGAGTGTATACGTAATTATGTCTACTTTAATTTTACCTACAATATTCAATAATTTGATTAATTTAATTCAAGTTCTTATTATTAAAACCATATTAGAAACATAATCTAATTCAAATGAAAAATTTAAAATTTATTCATTGGCTATTTATGTATTGACGTATACTAATTAAACTCATTTGAATAATTAAATAACAAGTTGTTTAATTATAGCAAATTTGTCAAAATCATGTTTTTATTGTCTAAGCTAAGTCAAATATATTGATTTAATAAAGTGAGAAAAGTAGGCCAAATTCCAATTACAAAAGTAAACAATTTTCTCAAATTTAGATTACAATTAAGAGCAATGGGCTAAAAATTGTGAATATTCCAATTTATAAGACTACATTATATATAGTTTATCACATTATATAACTAGTAAGCTGTTCTATTATTAAATACGGATTTAATTAAGTAAAAAAAACAACTCATGTTCATATTATAAATCACAAACAATTTTACATACAATAGTATAGGTGTGAAACCGATAACGAGGCGCAAATTACATCAAAATGACTCAAAACACACAAAGAAAAATGCAAATTCCAATCACATGTCCAAAATCATAGCAAGAGAGTGACCTCAAATCCTCGATATAGCAAACCCTCGTACCCGGGAAAATAACTTAAACTAATCAAAACCTAAAAAATTAGGTGACGACGTCAAAACTTAAAGCCAACACAACAGCGCTTAATATCATCCTCTCAAATAAAATATACAAAATATTATACTAGATCGTGCGTGTAAAATCAAAGTAGGGAAGTACCAGTAATCCAGTATCAATACTCGTACCATCTAATAACGCTGTATCATCATCGTTACGTAACGAAAGTGTGGCGTGTCAAAATCCTTGCATACAAGTACTCTAGTCTCCTACTTGAGTCACCTTGCTAAATACTTGCGTATCATCTCCCACAATAAAGGACACGTAGTCTTTCCTTACCTCATTATATACCCCACTTTTTTATAACCACCCCTATATATATTCCTTAATTAACTCAATAAATCAACACAAAATATTCTTCTTTATTTTCAAAAATTTCAAAAATTCATTTTCTCCCTCACTCTTAAGACGGGTTTGAATCGGATTGTAGAATCGTATACTGATATGGGTTTTACGGGTGCGGTAACGAGTACAAGTACTAGTACTAGTTGTAGTAGTAATACTGGTGTATGGGTAAAACCGTCTGGTAAAATTGACCCGATTCGAAAACCAAATTACAAAAATTGTTCGTTATTACCGCAAACGAAAAGAAAAAATGTATGGGACCCGTTACGGAAGGCGGCCTCGACCGCGTTAGATGCGGTCGAGAGAACGTTAAATACGTGGGAGAGAACGACGCCATTGCCTAGTACGTCAGACCCAATGGTCCAAATTGCGGGGAATTTTGCTCCAGTACCGGAGCAACCCGTTATACATAAATTATCGGTATCTGGGGAGATACCGAGTTGTATAACGGGTGCATATGTGCGTAACGGGGCTAACCCGTTACACGAACCGTTAGCCGGTCACCATCTTTTTGATGGTGACGGGATGATTCATACGGTACATTTTCAAGCCGATGGGTCGGCAAGCTATGCTTGCCGGTTTACGGAAACGAACCGGTTGGTTCAAGAACGGGAATTGGGTCGACCCATTTTTCCTAAGTCGATTGGTGAGTTACATGGTCATACGGGTATTGGACGGTTGGCGTTGTTTTATATACGTTCGTTGATGGGTTTGTTGGACCAAAATAACGGCACCGGCGTTGCGAACGCTGGTGTCGTGTATTTTAATAATCGTCTTCTGGCTATGTCAGAAGACGATATTCCTTACCACGTTAAGGTCACCCAGACGGGTGACCTTGTAACGGAGGGTAGGTATGATTTTGAAGGACAGCTTAATTCTACTATGATCGCTCACCCTAAGGTCGATCCAATTTCGGGCGAATTATTTGCATTAAGTTACGACGTTATTAAGAGACCGTATCTCAAGTACTTCTGGTTCGATACCGACGGCAGGAAATCTCCTGACGTTGGTATTGAACTTGACTCACCAACAATGATCCATGATTTCGCTATTACGGAGAATTATGTAGTGGTTCCGGACAGTCAGGTGGTGTTTAAGTTGTCTGAGATGATAACGGGAGGTTCTCCTGTTGTCTACGACAAAAAGAAAACCTCCCGTTTCGGAATTCTTCGCAAGTATGCGAAGAATTCCGATGAAATGGTGTGGATTGATGTACCCGATTGTTTTTGCTTTCATTTATGGAATTCTTGGGAAGAACCCGAGTCGGACGAGATTGTTGTAATCGGGTCATGTATGACGCCCGCGGACTCGATTTTCAACGAATGCCAAGAGAATTTAACGAGTGTGTTATCGGAAATCAGGTTAAATTTAAAAACGGGTAAATCAACCCGTAGGGAGATTTTATCGGGTTCTGATCAGGTGAACCTGGAAGCGGGAATGGTTAATAGGAACAAATTAGGTAGAAAAACCCGGTTCGTGTACTTAGCAATTGCTGAACCGTGGCCTAAGGTGTCCGGTTTTGCTAAGGTAGATTTATTTACCGGGAAAGTAAATAAGTTTATTTATGGCAGTGAAAAATACGGGGGTGAACCGTTATTTTTACCACGAGACGTAAATTCAATCAGCGAAGATGACGGACATATACTTGTATTCGTTCACGACGAGAAGAACTCGGTTTCCGAGCTCCAAATTGTGAATGCCATGAGTATGGAACTCGTGGCAACCGTAAATCTTCCTTCAAGAGTTCCTTACGGTTTTCACGGTACTTTTATTACTGCTAAGGATTTACTGTCGCAAGCCTAGTTACTGTTTTTGTCACACGGTAAAATATAGTGAATTATGTATTTACAAGAAGAGGCCTGCCAGAGGGATATTTGCACATTAGTCCCCGGAGGGCTCCTTTAGCTAAGGGGTTAATTTATTTTTAAGGAATTAATAGAATTAGAGGGTTTTGGATATACTTTGGTACATTTTTATCACTTTAGTATATTCTACATGTTTTAAAACATGTATTTTAATTTGAAGTCCTCGGATCTATTTTATCGCAATTCTGAAAAAAAATGTACTAGTTTTTTGTTAAAACAATTCTTTTTTTGATGTACGAAGCAGTTTTTACCATACCATTTTATTTTATTTCTGTCTACTTTTTTACTTGTATATATACTCATAAGTCGTAATCATTCTTTTCATTCTAAAAAAGTTATAGACTTCTCTCAATTATGAAATATAAATTAAATTATTCCAGTATAATGTTACCCGGTATAAATTTCGTATATTTTGCTTAATATTAAAAGTACAAGTCTTTGGACTTTAATGATCACATGTCAAATGAGAAAATAGAATATTTAAATATGAAGAGACTATATATGTTAGCAAATTACTTTATTGTCTTTTTAGTGCATTTTAAGGCTCCGTTTGATAGTGCATTTCAAGTATTCGATTTGCCTGAAATAATTTTTTTGCCAAAAGAATCGAGTAGCTTATTTTTTTTGGAGTGTTTGACAAGTAGCTTATTTAGTGAAATAAGCTATCTGAAATGAAATGCTACATAAGGTAGCATTTTAGATTTCAAGTACCTGATTCTAGATTATATTACCTTTTTACCCTTCAGTTTATAATATACTCCGTAGTAAATAATTATTATATCCTTTTATGTCATTTCACCAAAATAAGCTAGCTTTTAAGTTAGTTTGCCAAACAGTTTTTTAATATAATTAGTTAGTTTATCTACTCATAATTTTCAGCTATCTTATCAGCTACCTTTTTTAAATTTCAGCTACCTTTTCAATTTTCAGATACCTTTTCAGGTTCTAGGTAACTTTTCAGCTCATTTTACCAAACAGAGCTTAAATGTCTTCCATCACTTCTTTATTTAACTTACATTACGATCTTTTGATTTTAATTTTTCTTTTATTTGCGCCAACAATGTTATCGGAAAATTTACGTGGTATCTTTAAATTTCGCCACTTTTCACATGGTACCCAATATTTTGAGTTTGTGCACATAATACCCTTTATATTCCATTTTCTTGCATAACATGTTCTTTTTGTCGTTATAAAAAAAATTGAATTGAGCCTAGTGCGTGCCTAGATGGCAATTCAAAATCGGCTAATTTTTGTTCTAAAATGATTATCTCTTCATAATGTACGACGTGACAAAAAAAATTTCAAGTGGCGTTTTTTAAAACCCAAATCATCGATTTTAAATTTCCGAATACAATTTTTGGGTTATCAAATTACAGAGCTCGAAAAGGTAATCCAATTTTAAAAAATGCTTGAAAATATAACCAAAAAAATAAGTATACAAACTTAAAACATTAATTAGCACATACAAAATGTAAAAAAATTATGAGTGCCGCGTGGATTTTCCGTCCTCACGTCATTGTCCACAAAATGTCTCATGCATGCCGATTGCACACGCCAAAGTCTCTATACGATTGCAGAACATAATTTGCATATAAGTTGAGGCTGAAATAAACTTTAATCATAAATCAAATCAAATTAAATCAAATTAAATTCAAATAGGAACATGACAACGCAAAGATTGAATTCAATCATCATACTATTCATATAAAACATATTTGTACAATTGTGAAAATGACAATAGCTAAATGATAAAATGAACAAACAAATTTAAGTTAGTTATTATTGTATACTTTAATAAATTTGAAGATTTTTTTTGATAATTACAACCTTTAAACGACATTGTTTTACTCCCTCTGTCCCGGTCATTTGTTATCTATTTCCATTTTGGGGTGTATCATTGAATTGTTATCTATTTCCATTTTGGGCAACTTTTTGTGGATGACATTTGATTACATGTGGGGCCATATAATTTGTGTGGTCCAAATTCATTTACACTTCTTTTCTTAATCTTTGTGTCAAAAGCAATAGATAACAATTGATCGGGACGGAGGGAGTAACTTTTAAGTACTAATATCAAGATGACTTTCGTTTAATTTTGTAAAAAATACTGTTAAATTTCATCCAAACCCTATAAATCACAATCTCGGTCTTTATTTTTGAATTTTCATCTAAAGTAGTTAACTTTATTTCTTTAACGAGTTAGTTTGATGAAGTTTAAACAACTTTTTTTTTTTTACCTAAGATAGCTGCACTAGATGAAGTTAAATTAAAATGATTTTACTCCAAAATGATTGGCAAAGGGTAGTATTGGTATTTGGTAGTGTTAAAGTAAATGGTTGAGATTGTGTTTAATTTGGTTGTATGAGATTTGATAGGGTTTTAGAAAAATCAAACATACGATTATAGTTTTTAAATGAAAATTATTTTGATAGTAATTAGGTGGTGTTAGTTCAGTGGTAACTGAATTAAACTTTAAAACTTGCAGAAATGCAGGAGTTGAGAGGTCTCAGGTTTGATTACCAGTTGGACGATGACCACTTGGTCACTGCAACCCCCAAAAGGGGTGATTTACATGGTTCAGCGGTGCGGGAATGTGTAGTACAAAGGTAGTAGTTATATAAAAAAAATTAAATTAAATAGCAGTATCAACAATGGTTGGCCCTAATGGTAAAAAATGGCCACTTTCAGGCTTCAGACCATGAAATCAGGAATTTCACATTGATTTATATAGTCTTACTAACAGACAATCTGTAAACACCATTCTAAATCCTCAAAGAGTGAAACTTGATTTCAGTAAAATTTATCCTTAAACCTAAACTTCCATACTCCCAAAAAAATCAATTTAATTCCGTTTAAATCGGGCATCGCCATTCGTAATCGGGACCCCATAGTGAGGAGGTGAAGGACAAAGAGTTGGGTGCCATGCTTGCAAAGACACAAGAATGAGACATGGTGTTGTATGTCTTAAAAACTAACCTAAGACAAAAATAAGTTAGCATACAACTATACAAGTGGACCTATTTGGTTTTATGCATATAATTCATTTGCCAACTCGACCATGTATTTTCCATTTTCCATCAATTGCAAAACATCCACCACCTTGTTATTATTAACTCTTAACATATCAATGTATGGTTTATATGCCATATGCGGCGTGATATCGACATTCTTGATTGCTACTTGGTCCCCCTAATTTTACGCCCACCGGGATTGAATTTTTTACCTAGATCGGTCGGCTGCGTTGCTCGATTTAAGGGACTAGTTAAGGTCTTAAAGCAGTCTCTTTAATTTTGTCCGTTGGGGTTGAATTTTTATTATCAGTCGACTGCGTTGGTCGATCTAAGGGGATTAGTTGAGGTTTTAAGGAAGTTCTTTTAATTTTATGTCCGATGGGCGATGGGTTGAATGTTTTATCATCGGTCAGCTGCGTTTGTCGATCTACGGGGGCTAGTTGAGGTCTTAAAGCAGTTCCTTTAATTTTATGTCCGTTGGGATTGAATTTTTATCATCAGTCGGCTGCGTTGGTCGATCTAAGGGGACTAGTTGAGGTCTTAACAGAGACTTCTTTTAATTTTATGTCCAGTGGGGTTGAATTTTTATCATCGGTCGGCTGTGTTATTGGTCGATCTAAGGGGATTAGTTGAGTCTTAAGGAAGTCCCTTTAATTTTATGTCCACTGGGGTTGAATTTTTATCATCGGTCGGCTGCGTTGGTCGATCTAAGAAGGGGATTAGCTGAGGTCTTGAGAAAGTCCCTTTTAATTTTACGTCCATTGGGGTTGAATTTTTTACTTTCATCGATCAGCCGCGTTGGTGGATCTAGGGGGACTAGTTGAGATCTTGAGGAAGTTATTAAGTTAGTATCCTAAATTCCTAATGGTTAGTTAAATTATTTGAGTTTTTCTGGTATTATTGATGATCGACCGGTCTTTATTGAAATTTTTTAAAATAACAACAAATAAATTTTGACAAATTTTGACTTTAGCACTGATTTAGATGTAAATTAACATTGAAATTTGAAATATGGCAAAGGATGCTAATATTTTTAATTGAATCATCTTGTAAAGTCCATTCTAATAACTTTTATTTATGTATATGTGTTTGTAATTAACAAAGTAACAAACTTTAGTGTCGAATAAGGTACTTTAGTTTTTACAATGTAGCTTATTATAAACTATTTTATGAGATTGATTGTGTATAAACTATTAATTTAGACGTAGAATTGACACGTTCTCCTTACATGATTGAGAGTACACTAAATCATACCTTACCCGAGCTCCCTAATCCACAACCCTTAACTCAACTAATAATTCAAACATTTCACTAAATAATTCATTGTCTTACCTTTATACATGTGTGAAATAACTAAATCTGTTCTATAATGTCTTAAATCGGATAGTTATCACTTCCAATGACTGTCAGTCTATCACAAGGTTTCGCTGGCCAGACAGAGTGCGCCGAGTCCTAGGGTGAAACGCCTTGGAAGTGGTTATAGGGAAACATTCGAGATGTAAATGGTATCCAATTCCGGCTTTTTTTAGCACTTTGTTTGGGTTAGGGTTCTATTTGTAAACTTACCATATACTTATTTTACCAGTTTACCTCGCACTAACAGTCATGCATAACATAATATCTGTAATTTAAATTCAAAATCTATAACTCTTCAATATCAAATAATATCTCTTTTATATGCTGGTAGACGTAGCTATTACATCGATAGTGAATCACACCGATACCGAACCACATCAATTCATTTGTCTATTTTGCTTTCTGTTCATGACTATTTATACACAATTACACATGTATAGACGACATATATTATTGGTCCCACGATGATAAGCTTGCCCTAGATCTTAAAGACCAAGTACAATTACATCACATGCTCATTTCTTTGGTCTTTTGACCACAACGACCATTGATTTCTGACCATTTTGCTTATGTTTGGTTCTTGTTTTCCTTTTAGAGAAGTAATATTACTCCGAGCTGATTTTAAACTTTGGTGGATATTCGATAAAGGTGGGTTAAAATTTATTTTACTAATGAAAATATCGAGTTTTATGAAAAAATACGATTATTTAGTTGGATAAAATATAAGGTAATATATCAGTCGATAAAAATGTTTAATACAAGGATTGAATTAGGATCTCTAACAAAGAAATAATCTTAAAAATTACTCCTACCAGACACGCATAATTTATGTGCTCCTTTACTAATCAAAATTGTAATTGTTTTTGGGGGAATGAGTGCAGTCGTGCAGATGAACCCTTGCACCTCGGTAAAAAAACACCCCTGCTACTAATCTACTACCGTACTAGTGTCTAGTGCTTGTAAATGAAAAGATATTGGGGGTGTTTGTTAAACGTTATATTTGCCGATTTTTAGCATATTTAAGGGTTTTAACATGTTAAACCAATCAATATGGTAATTTTAGTGTTTGGTAAATAGCATATTGAAATAGTATATTTGGGGTCAATATGTTGTTTACAATAGGTTGTTTACCCCGACACATGGTTAACATATTGTAAATAGGGGATTTTACTTCATATTACAAAGAAAATTACCAATCTGCTAATCATCTTCTGTCAATTACCAAATTCTCAAGTTAATTTTGCTAATTATGTTATGTTATTCAAACCTTTTGATAAAATCTATCATTTATAATCTCCTTTTATAATCTGTGTAGGCTAAAATTATTTCATTATTTACTGACCCTGACTAACATATTTTCATAATCAATTAGCTTTCTTTAAGACGGTTGATAATTCTACGCACACATAAGACATATATCTTATCTTCAACATTACCAAAAACAAAATACAATAAGGATTAACATAATGCTATAGAATTCACCTTATGATTTGCAACCAGAACTCGATTTTCATTAAGTTAAAACATAACTCTCTTAATAGGTAATTTATAAACACTATTTTAAGGGGACGTTTGGTTGAAGGTCTATAAGAAAGGGAAATGAAAATAAAGTTACTCATTTTTTTTGTTGGTGTTTGTTTGACACAAACAAAAGGAATGAAACTCCCTTCCTTACCCCTTAATTCATCTAATACCTTACCGTCATTCCCCTAGGGTATGAAATTTCATTACCTTGTTACCTTTTAACCACTTTCTTCATCTACCACCACACTAGCCACCACCAAACCACCACCATGTTGCCACTGCCGCCACTGTCGTCACCGCTATGACACCCCATCACCACCATTGCCACCCCCGCCACCACCGCCATGACACCCCACCACCACCGCCATGACACCCTGGCCATCATCATCGCCGCCAATAGATGAGTGATTGTTTGTGATGATGTGTGTTATTAATGGTAGGAGTGAGTGTGAGTAGATCACTAGTTCGCTTTCGTGGTGTAACCAAACAACAAATTAAGTTTTAGGTAATACTTTATCTTCCCCCTTGCTTTTACCCTGTCTGATATCCTTTCTCGCTCATTCTCTTTCTCTAACCAACCGTCCCCTAGCTAAGTACTCAGAAAAACCGATAGTCTAGCCTTGACCGAAAGCTTTTATATACTTCGTCCGTTCGAATCCACACTGCATGTTTGCTTTTTCACGTTTAGCAATACACGTTTTACATGTTAAATATCTTTAGCTACGTAATTGCAAAAATTATAAAAGTTAGATACTTTCAATGTACTCGTAAAGACGAATTAAACAAGACCCCACATAAATATATTTTCTCTTATGTTTTAGGAGAAAATTGAGATTAAATGTTCACTTGTGAATATTGTACAAAATAGAAACATGCAGTGTGGATTCGAACGGAGGAGGAAGTATATACCAAAACAAAACACTAAAAAGTTTTAACAGGCAAAAGACCAAAGTAATTGCACGTAAAAGTTTGCTTAGGGTAACATATCATAAGACTCACCAAAATCTTAAGCCTCTGTCACATCAGCTTTTCACTAACTTTTATTATTATTCTATTGTTCAGACTCGCTCAAACTCTATTTTTCTTATCGAATTTTAGATAAAAATGAAAAAATAATAATACATTAACCCATGGTAGTAATTAGTTGGTTTTCATTTATAAAACGGTGAGGTCAAGACTTTTGTAGAGTTTCAAGTTGAGTATCGGATTTTCAAGACTCTACTTAAGACTTTGTTAAGACTTGGGTCGATTATCGGGGTACTTGAGTAAGTCTTATCTCAAGCCCCATGTGAGTCACCAATAATCTTACTTTTAGATTATTTTCTCAAAAATATAGTTTAAAATATACTTAATCCATGTCAATTATATTTACCTTTCCTAAAACACCCATTACACAAAATTATAAGAAAAATAATTAACCAAGACATAAATTAAAAATTAAGGACTCGTGTAGTATAACAACAATTATTTTAATAATTACGGATTAACTATAAATAATCAAAATAATTCGATTTGTATAAATTAAACCAATGTTTATATATTAGAGTCATCAATAAGACGTAAACACGGAATAGTACGTACTTGAATGGTACATAATATAGCTTTTCGAGTCGCTCTCATGATAATCTCTATATATGAATAAACGTTAAAGACTCTAATCGATTTCGACTCCTTGACAACAACAACACATACGTAACTTTTACAATATTTTTGGTAGTATATTTCTTTTTGGACGGTGATATAACGTATAATATCTTTCACGTAGTTAATTTATTTTCATTATTTCATTATTAATTAATATAACAACGAAAGAGTCGTAGTAGTGTATGTAATTATGTATGTATGAATGAATGAATGTGTGTTGTTTGTGGAAAGGTGGTATGGACGTATGGTGTTGGTAAACCTAGCAATCGGCATATTCTTCTACGTGATGAGAGATGAGATATATCGTAATAATAATAATAATAATATCAAACTTGTAGGACCGTATTGCTCGTATATATCCATTTTTGCATTAATTTGGATAATTTGTAATTAATATGAATATATGATATTTTATGGTAGCTTTGAAAAATCTTCCAATTGTGTATAAATAATGATATTTTATGATAGATTTGAAAAATCTTCTAAAATTGTAGGGATGAAAGTTAGAGTTCTTATAAATTCAATTCAGTTAAGATCGACACAGTTTAGTTTTTTATTAATTACTTTTACGTTTCACGGTTCATTTCAAATGTCCAGTTGAGTTCAACCAGTTTTAGTCCAAAAGGATAAGATTGAAGTCGACGCACTTAGGCCTTGTCATTTTGAATTTAATATCAGCTCATTTCAATTCAATTCAGCTTCATTTCAATTCAATTTTCCTTTATTTAGTTCAGTTTAGTTAATTAAACTTCTCCCTTCACAAATTAACTCTTACTTAAGTTCAGTTCAATTCAGATTCGATAAGTTCGGTTCAATTAAGTTCAGCTCCATCAAATTCTCTTCAGCTCAATTCAATTAAGTTTCAACATGTTCAAGTTTAAAAGAACAAGACTGAAGGCAGATCACCCAGTCACTCATATTGTTTATTGGTCAATTAAATCAGGTAAGGTCACTTATTTCAGGTCATCAACGAGAGAAAGGCCAGGTCAAATTCAAGTGAGTAATTTTCGAGCCTGACTTTATTAAGAAAGTGGTAGTTTGGATATGAATGAATTAAAATGAAATGAGTGTAGATTGGATTTAAATGGAGAAAGTATAAATTCGAAAAATACTAAAATACTAGTCCGTATGAAACAAAATAAAATGTTGCTCCTACAAAGCTACAACCCTACGAAGTACAAGTTTTTTTTTTTTTTGTGACGAGGGGTTTAATCTCCGGGCTCATGCATTCCCGCACCGCCACATGTACCATGTAAGTCACCCTTTTGGGAGCTGCAGTGGTCAAAATGGTCATCGCCCCAGCTGGTAATCGAACTTGAGACCTCTCAAGTCTCAACTCCTGCATTTCTGCAAGTTTTAAAGCTTAACTCAGTTATCACTGGACTACCACCCCTTAGAAGTACAAGTTACTAGGCCTAAATGTAAGGGAAATTTATTATGTTGAAAACCATGGAAAATTACGTAAGCTACCTTGGAAACTATACACAGAGCTTGGAGAATTAGATGAAGTGTACACTCAAATCAAAGTCCATTTGTTTCCATACAATTTCAAATTTCATGTTGTATACGCGTTAGTCCGATTAATTATCGTTTTTTAATTTTGACACAAATATAAAATAAAAGTCAAATTAAAAATGACAAGTGAACAACTAAATTAAGTGTAAAGTATCAAATTATTTATTAAATACATTTTAAAATAAAAAAATAATAATAAATCAAAATAATCAGAAATAAAATTGGATAACAAATAATCAGGAGCGTGGGTTAGAATAAAAAGACGTATGTGATCGATGATTTGTGCCAATAATCCACGTGCCAGTCATCAATTCACATGCAAGGGTATACACTTACGTAACTGGTTAATTAATTATAGTTATTGTTGCAAATTGTGTAATTAATTATCTTACGAAGTAGCTAGAACTCCTTCGTTTGGTGACAAAAGAGTAAGCACCAAATATATTGCATAAATTCATACAATAATACATGCATTATGCATAGCGGAGTTAGGAATTGACCTTAATAAAGTGGAGATTTTTAGAAGTCGTTAATGAGTTATTGTTTAAGGAAAACTCGAAAAATGTTGAAATTTTTTAACTAAAACCTTCGAAATTTATGACTGGTTGCGTATCGCTATCTCCATTTAGCTTTTTTAGGGGATTTTTCGTATGATATATTGTAAGAGAAAAGAAAAAATATATCTTAACTAGTTTTATACTCGTGCAAACTGCACGGATTTGTTAATTTTAAAAGATTCTTTAAGAATGAATATGTAAGATAAGTTTTATAATAATTGATTAATTATCATCTTTTAAAGTTATTTATTTTAAAATATAAAGTTCTAAAATAAAACAATAAAATCTCTCTATATTTTAATGAATTTTAAATTAACAATCTAAATATTGATTTATAAAATCGTATTTAAATTTTTAGATATTATAAATTTTATTTGTAATTAACGTAAATAATACATCAATGCAACTGACCATGTAGTTATTGTAGTATGATATATCTTTTTGTTAGTTAAAATTGAGTTACTACTTTATCTTAATATTCAAGCGATTTCAGGAAAACTCGACTAACCTATCAAACAAAATTATTTGGATGAAAATAAAACAAAATTAATAAAACTGAATCGGCTAGAACAGTTGCAGAGGACAAAATATTAAACTTGCTTTTCATTTAGTCAAACTTGTGCAAGGTTAAAATAAAATTTTTGATCTGCGCGCGTTTTAAATGAAAATTTAGACATCGTTTTTCATGTAGTACCCAATTGTTAATTAGTGAAACGGAATCAAGTCAAAATTACGACCCAATGTATTTTTAAAACGAAAATTTAGTCTCATGCACTTTTGAAATGGAATTTTGACCCGTGCATTTTTAAAACGAAAATCTAGACCCATGTACTTTTGAATTGAAATTTTGACCAGTGCATGGGTCTAAATTGTGCATTTTTTAAAACGAAAAGTTAGACCCATGTACTTTTGAAATGAAATTTTTTGACCTGTGCATTTTTAAAACAATATTTTAGTTCCATGCACTTTTGAAATGAATTTTTCACCCGTGCATTTAAAACGAAAATTTAGATCCATGCACTTTTAAAATGAAATTTTGACCCGTACATTTTTAAAACGAAAATTTAGTGCCTTATACTTTTGAAATGAAATTTTGACCCCTACATTTCTAAAGTGAAAATTTTGACCCATGTGCTTTAGAAATTCTATAATAGTCAACCCGTGATATTATACTATAAATATATAACAATTAAAAAGTAAACAATAATGTAACGGTGTGTTGATTTTAAGTGTTAAATCTCAGTATATACAATATGAATGTGATATAGTTATTTTAAATAAATACGATATATATTACTAAAAATCTTAAACAATAATGTTTCATCTTAAACAATAATGTTCCCTCAGACTAAATTTAAGCAAAATCGCAATGTTTTTATTAGATGTGTATCTCAACTATTCTATATAGAGATCTATATATATATAATATAGTCCGTTATAGGCAAACTTGACAAAGAATTAATTGTATGTATTATTTTCGACCCTAGTCATGGTGCTTTTAATAGTATGTATTATTTTCGACTCTAGTCATCAAGACTAAATATTAATTTGCATGCATTTTTTTACATATTTTATTGTTGATCGATTAATTTAAAAGTATTTTAAGTAAATTGTTTTCTATTTTTTCGAGTTCCAATTTTTTCTAATCCGTGAATATTTTTTTTATTAATGTCGCCTTTTATACTATTTTGATGTGTCATAAGGAGTAAATACATGATTTTTTTCATGGAAAAATTTTCATATCTTTTTCATCTAGTTGATTTTTATTATTTTAACGAAATATTTTTTTATAGTTTCAATTTTTGTATCATATATATTGTAATTATTAATAGCAGTCGCATATTCGGCTTTCAACTTGATTGTGGATTATCTAGAGTATAAAAGGTGAATTTTCTCAATTAAAGCACTAAAAAGAAAGTGGAGAAGATGGGTAACAATGTGGGACACACTTGAAAAAAATAAAAAAAATATTGTACTTTCAACCACAGTGCGACACCTAAGCACTGTGGTTGTTGCTTTTATATATAAGATTGTGGATTATCTAGAGTATAAAAGGTGAATTTTCTCAATTAAAGCACTAAAAAGAAAGTGGAGAAGATGGGTAACAATGTGGGACACACTTGAAAAAAATAAAAAAATATTGTACTTTCAACCACAGTGCGACACCTAAGCACTGTGGTTGTTGCTTTTATATATAAGATGCCTTCGAAGATCATTGACAAATAACGTGTATACGCTCAAGTAATTTTTCGACGAACTACTCTTGTTTATATTATAAAACTAAACCCCGAATTATTAACTGGAAAACCCTCAAAATAAATAAGACTAAAGACTTATTAACTAAATGATAAATAAAACAATCTTGAAATTTACCATCGATTGATGATCGATGAGAACCCCGAATTTCGGAGGCTAGGGGTGTTTCAGAGAAAGGAGACTGTTTTAATTAACTTTTTTTTTTCTAACAAAGTGAACCCGTTGTCGCTATTTTATGTGCGCACTGGGTAAATCCATCGAATGTACGTAATAGCCTGTAAATCACGCACACTAGGCAAGGCATTACCATCCAGGGTGATAAACTCGAATTCTAGAAGAAATCGTGAAACCATATTATTCTTACACAATTGCCCTTTAGGATTGCGGGGACTCGAACCTAAGACCCAATAGTCTCTCATCCATGTTCTAATCAACTCTACTCCTAGGTAGCACCAAAACGGACACGGACACGGACACGGACACGGGACATGGTATGCCATGAATTTTAGGACATGGGATACGGCATTTAAATTTAATTAAATATACATTTTATAGTAATAAATTTTTGATTTTATTTTTGTAAATGTATTTAATATTAATTTTAAATATGTGAATGCAAAACTTGCCCTTGATAATAAATTTATTTTAATTCCTCATCCGAATCAATATTCTAATTGATCTCTTTCGATAACGCATTTCTCATTTCAAGAACATCATTTACCGCAAATGATAATCAAATATCGTGGACACGCGACGGACACGGCTCAAATACCATGGACACGCGTCGGACACGTGCCCAAATAAATGTAGAAAGTTAGACACGGCTGTTTAGGTGTTGGACACATTTCGGCGTGTGTCCGTGAAGTGTCGGTGTCGGACATGGTACGACTCATTAGGAGAAGTGTCCGTGCTTCCTAATTCTACTCTACACTCTACATAAGCATATGTATCGAGATTCCGTATCATCCAATAACACCATTATCCAATTATCTTAAAATTAATCTTAATTAAGACCAAGACCATGATGATGACCAGAATCTTGAGCATCATGGATCAATGATGAATCACCTCCTACTTTTAAATTATTAATAAATAATCATCACATCATTATTTTTGTTGTCGTTCTTTAGATTTTGTTAACAAACTTGAGCTCACTTGACCTTATTCCCTTCATTTTATTTATTTATTATAATTGACCTTTCAGGTTGCCTTTAGCCAAAATTATTTCCCATAAATATCTTCCATTCCAAACCAAGGACTCAAAAGCGAACATTAATTATTGGACGGACCGCCGTATCCTGCTAACGATAAAATCTGACTATTTTCTGATAAACAATTTGACCATTTTTTATTTAAATTACTTTTTATTGTAAAATAGTCATTTTTTATATAACAATTTTGTATAACGGCTTCATAATATAATTTGCGCAAAAAAAATCCCGGCCTTGAATGTTAGTTGGGACAATAATGTGGCTATCTACAAGGGAATATACTACAGTTCACTAGTAATCAACAACCAGAAAATCTTTAGGGTGAGTACACATAAATCGTAACCATATACTATATTATACGAGGACGGATTCTTTGTTTTATTTCGGTATCTAACTATTCATGAAAACGTTATTATAAATTGATTGTATCACATAAATCTTACGTAAATAAAGCCGTTATAGATGAGTTTTTGTAAAACCGGTTTTTATGATGTCTTTTAGGCTCTGTTTGGTAAAACGAACTAAAAAGCTACCTGGAAACTAAAAGGTAGCTGAAATCTGAAAAGCTAGCTGATAAGGCAGCTGAAAATTATGAGCTAATAAACTAACTGATTATGTAAAAAAGTATTTGTCAAACTAACTAAAAAGTAACTTATTTTGGTGAAATGACGTAAAAGGATATACGTAATAATTATTTATTATATTATAAATTGAAGGGTAAAAAGATAATATTACCTAGAATCAGGTACCTGAAATCTAAAATGTTACCTGATGTAGCATTTTATTTCAGGTAGCTTATTTGACCGAATAAGCTGCTTACCAAACCCCAATAAAATAAGCTACCCGATTCTTTTGGCAAAAAAATTACTTCAGACAAATAAGGTAACTGAATTGAACTACCAAACGAGCCTTAAGCCCTTAGTGTGTCCAAGATACGTTTACTTTATACAATTTTAGCGTAAACCTGTTTTATAAGAGACTGATTGTTTACTAAAATAGTAGTACTCGTGAGAATTTAAAATTGTCGAGTCTTAATTAGTACCGTATATATTGTTGGTTGTTAACTTACTCACTAGGGCATACCAAATTGATAGGGGTAGTTAGTTATTAACGAACAATCAATTAAATTAATGATTTGTGTATTAATTAATTAACAAAAATAAGTCGGTACGTCCGACAGCAATAAGAGCTTAATTTGGTCCACATGATTTTGTGTTTCTTTATTATATTGATGATTGAAACATTATTAGCCTGGTCCAATTCTAACCAAGTCTCTCTCATAAATTCCGGAACGATATAACCGTCTTAACTTAAAACGAGTTTTAAAATCGATTAAAATAGACATGCAAATAAAATAAAATTGTAAAAAGACGGTTTTAAGTAAGATCAACTGCTAGCAATTCACCGTTAAATAAATTTCAGTTTTTGTAGCAAAATTGATTGTATCTAATTTAATTAGTCATGGTACCAAATATCGACTCATTCCATGCAACGGTTCGTATTCAATCCGTATGTCAATATTTTCCGATGATGGGATAGTATTAATTGACTGATTTTGACTCGACATGACGTTCATATACCTAACTAACACAACCGGATATAAACCGTGTCATGGTGCGGAATATTTTCCGATGATGGGATAATATTAATTGACTGATTTTGACTCGACATGACGATCATATACCTAACCAACACAACCGGATATAAACCGTGTCATGGTGCGAAATATTTTCTGATGATGGGATAATATTAATTGACTGATTTTGACTCGACATGACTATCATATAACTAACCAACACAACCGGAAGTAAACCGTGTCACAGTCCGAACCAGCATTATATCATATAACTCGACTATGCTCGAATAAAACCGTTTTTGGAGCAAGGAGAGTATGGCTCGCGTTAAGAAGAACCATTACTAATCTACGACGAGATGTCCTACTCGCGCACAAATAGATCCGGTAGACTAATCTTATAACCCGGATACAGGACGAGGAACGCGAGGATGATCCCACTCGGTCATAATACGGTCGCGTGTGATTTCTTTCAGCGAGCGACAGCCACTGAGTGCCATGGTCAGCTCGAACTCATCCCGTAACATTTGGAGGACCTTTCTAACACCTGCCTCGCCTTCTGCAGCGAGGGCGAACACGACTGGCCTTCCAATCTACATAAACAAATATACGAGTAATTGATTAAGGGACACGGGTTTAGGAAGTACTCGAAAAATCAGTTATATTGTCAGGTAATGCATGTACTTACAAATACACCAGCGGCTCCTAAGGCCAACGCTTTGAAAACATCTGTTCCACGCCGAATACCACCATCCATAAACACAGGAATCCGTCCTTGTGCCCCTTTCACAACCTACATAATACATATGCCACAGTATTTTCGTCAACTTATAATTTCTCGATCAAAATGTAACGAACAGTCGAACAGTCGAACAGTTATTACCTCTTCGAGAGCCATTATAGTAGCAGGCACATAATTGAGTTGGCGAGCGCCATGGTTTGATACTATAATACCGTCTGAACCATGTTGAACAGCAAGTCTCGCTAAAAATTGCAGGAAATTAAGAATGCTTCAGAAGACGGTACTAAGTTTATACTGTAAGAATATCGGAAAGATGATTACTTGATTAGTTCATCGTACCATCCTCTTCGGTGAGAATACCCTTCATAAGAATAGGGAGGCTGGTTATCGTTTGAAGCCATTTCACATCCTGTTTTCTTAGAAGACGGATTCATTAGTAGAACGTCACACCTCACACGACACTTGCAAAGAATATGCTAAATCGAAAACAAATTAAATACGCGTTTAATGTTACCTTCCAGTTCAGTGACTGATCAACCTGGCCTGCAGCATATGACGCGAAGCTAGGGTCATTTCCCTACGAAACAGAACACTATCAGAATCAATATCAGACCGCTTTTAATCTTGATCTTACCGCGTTGTTTCAAATACAAGACTTAGGCCCTGTTCTTTTCGGCTGAAATAACGAGCTGAATTGGCTAAATTGGAGTGAGGCTGAATTGAACTAAATTGAGTGAAACTGACTTGAAGTGAATTTAGTTGAATTAAAAGTTAATTTTATGAAGAGATTAATTAAACATAATTAATTGAACGTAAATAAAACCTAACGAAATACAGCTAAGCAAAATTGAAAGGAGCTGAAATTAAGTCAGAAAGAACAGGGTCTTACTTGGTTCATCTTGCCAAGGTCAAGACCCTCGAAATTCTTCAGTGTCAGAAACGGTGGAATAACAAACCTGAAACGATGAACACAGAACATATAAATCGGAAAAAATATTATAAGTCGAGCATGACAGATTTCTCAGTGTACCTGTTCTTGATGTCGGTTTCTCTATGTCCTAATCTCGGTGTATCAACAGTCAAAACGATTGCCTTAAAGCCTGCCCTTTCAGCATTCCTCACCAGCTGAGCAACTACATTCCTGTCCTTGTACACCTGATTATAACAAGCAGACGAGAGTAAATCCCGAATGCTGCAAGCTTGTTACCAGCAGAAAAGTACTGCATTTACTGTTAACTTACATAGAGCTGAAAAAACCGTATGCCTGGTCCTGTCGAAGCAACCTCTTCCACGCTAGATGTAGCCCATGTCGATAATGTCTGAACAATTATGCAGGGAAACATGAATTGCACCAGAAAGGGAAGAACGTATTGACAACGAGACTACAAGAGGGAACCAAACCATGATAGTTTCAGCTGCAGAGGCTGCGCGTGCTGTTGCATACTCTCCTGCACGCGTAACAGAAGCCAATAAGCAATTTACTACCCGATTCTCGACTCATTCTGATTTCTGATCCTACTATTTTGGCCTACAGCCGGGGTATAGGCGTATACCTTCAGGGTGTGCCATCTTTTGCAGAGCAGTCGGGGCTATCATGATAGGCATGGAGATATTGAATCCCAGCACAGTTGTTGTCATGTCAATATTGGTAACATCAATCAGAATCCGGGGCCGAAACCTACATCATTATCATCAGTAACAACTAACAAGTAATAACATTAACCCTGATTCCTCACATCCTTCATCTAATCATCTATGGCAGGATAACGAGATCAGATATACACCATCTTACCCTGTGTTGAAAATACTAAAAGACCCTTTTCCGAATGACCTATGATAATTATTACTGCGAGAATTGCATCTGTTGGGTCTATGCCTTGAATCTGTTAGTCGCCGCTATGCGGGGGTCTCGCTGACATTGTTAGGTCAAATCTAAACGGTATCTAAATTCTGTATTGGGCTAGGGTTTCTGTCTGGGCCTTATTAGGTCAAATCTGTATTGTATTAAGTTAAGAGTACTATATAAACTCTCCAACTCTACCCTAGCAGTTATCGTATCACAATATACCGTTCTGAATCTGTAATCTGAAAAACTCCTCATATTAATAAAACGCTCCCCTTTCTGCCCGTACTTATCAAACCAGTAAGTTGTCATAGTCGAGGAAGTTGCTTACCTACTACCAGGTAAGCGGGAGTTCCTTACACTCAACCAAACAACATTTCCCGTTCACATGAATTCTAAAACCGTGTAATACTAGTATACTACTACGCATTACAAGCTTCTATAGGCGACCAAACGATAAATCAGTAAAATCTGATAAAGCTTACAGAATCCTGGAGAAAGCATTTCGGTTCTCAGACAAACTCCAGTGATCCTCAGAACCAGATGCATAATAATCATACACCATCTTAGGCAACTTCTGCTTTGCAATGGCTTCATACTCATTAACATTAGTGATCTCACCCATTTTCAGCACTCCCCTAAAGACACCTGCATAAAACCGTCTTAAACTTACATCACAGTCGTTATAGATAGTACTGTATTAAATGAACCACGTAACATGAAAATAAACCGTCTCACCTATGTGTTATCCGCAAATTCAAACTAATTACTGATACATAACCATTTTATACCAAACGCTTTTTCAACCATTTTCAGCAGCCAAAGAAGAAAATTGTTCTTCATGTCTTTTTCCATGCGCGACTGTGGATGGCTTTGGAATACTTTATGTTGTCAGTTGACAAATACTACGGTATAAAGAGTAGGTCTCCTGGGAGACGGACTATTCCGTTTAACAATAAACTATTACCAGCTTTTTAGTGACAAACTGTAGCTCATCTGACAGTTAGACAGAAATAGCTCGTATGAAATAAGAATTGTAGCGGTGTAAAACATTTCTCTAACTACCTATATTTTTTTTAAAATTTCATGAAAAAAAGATTATAGTATCTTAATCAATCCGTAATTTTTTTTCATGTTTCTTTGACGATGATAATGATTCGGATTTGGATAGACTAGTATCAAAATTACAATCTATAAGGGATGAATTCGAGATTTAATCCATTTAATCCAGTTTTACAATACTACTATTCCAAATTTAACACGTTAATATTAAACCCGTTAAAATTGACACACGTGTTAATATGTTGTCTCACCTAACTACATGCATGAACATGACTATACTTAAAAGCAGGGGCGAATCCAGGATTAAATGTTTGGGGTAGCAAAAAAAATCTAAAAGATAAAATGATAATAAGGGAATTTGAACCCGGGACAACAAGTTGGAAATCAATGCTTTTACCATCCTACCATAAGACGTTTGTTGTACCTTTACTTGGATATCAGTAATTTATCTACAATTCAACATTATTTGGAATAGCAAAAATCCGTCTTCTAAGTCAATTCTTTTAAGTTTGGGGTAGCGTCCGCCACCCATTGCTACAACATAGATTCGCCCTTGCTTAAAAGGTAACTTTTTTTATACCTTAAAAGTTTTTGAATAACATATACAATAAAATTCATGCCCATATTGGCCGCCACTAGAGCGGCACGCCGGCCCTAGCCACCACGAAACATGCTAGTCCGCTAATCGCTATCGACCTCTATTTCTCGTATCCGATTTATTTTGCTACATAAAATTGGTATCTTATCAAACACGGCCTCTTTTATAGTTGACCCCAAAATGCATTTTATTTTTTATTATCTCATTATATTTATCTTAAATGTGGTAAATATTATATTTAAAACGTATTAAATTTTACTCATATTATTAAAATTACCGTGTTTTTCACTTTTTTTATTTTTTGATTGTAACAAAAATTAAAAAATAGTTATATATGTTTCATTAGAGGCTTTAAATGCATAAAAGTAAGCACAAGTTTATTTTTTTATCATAAACTTATTTAACAAAAAAAGTTTAGTTACCTGATCAATTTTATTTCAAGTCAAAATATAAAATCACTCTATTTTAATTTTGAACATTACATATTAATAATTGTAGATAATCAAAAATAAAATTCAAAGTTTATTTATTTGTTAACTCTAATTATCACGTTTCCGATATGTAACAATCTAACATACATCCGAAATTTACATAATTTTTAAAAAACGTATACAATCAAGTGAAACAGAGGACGTAAATATTGACTTGAGTATAACAAGAAAACAATCTCGAGTCTCTAACTAACAACTCCACCCCCAAATCCCAATTAAACAACAACCTTCGAAACTCCGAAACCCCCAATTAAACCCGCGGAAAACAAAGATTCACAAACCCTAATTTACTTCCTCTCATCAATTCAATCAATTCAATTCACTCAATTCAACCAATAAAATTATCATTCAATAAAAAAATTCTTGATGCGATTTCATCAATCACAGCATCGTTGTCGGAGTAACAAAATCGGGGAAATTGAAACCCTAGACAATCGATGAGGGGCGGAGGTACGAAGGAATTCGCGGCGGCTGCGCAATCGTCGGCGATAGTTTCCGATGGTCGGTTTCTTGTTAATGGAAGCAGAAGGTGTTGGAGAAGAAAGAGGGAAAATTCAAATGAATTGGATTTCGAACTTGCTTAAGCGTAAAAATGGCGGTCCATTAGGGTTAAAAAATCTCGGAAATTCGTGTTATCTTAATTCTGTTCTTCAGTGTCTTACCTACACTCCTCCTCTTGCTAATTTTTGCCTTGGAAATCAACATTCTACTTATTGTATGTTTCGAAACCCTAGATAGTTTAATTTGATTTGATATCGTCCTTGTTGCTGTTAATTTGTCGACGCCGCATTTAGAATACTTGTTTGAAGAGTTTAGTTTGTTTGTTTTTACGGCGAATTAGTTTATTTTTTAACTGCGTGGAAATTTCAGGCGCTTACCTCACTGTAAGCTTGCTCATTTACTTTGAGGTTGTTGTGGTGATTTAGGTTGATTAATGACTGTAACCTTTCGCATTTTTACTTAGTAGATGTGTGAAAATTTGAATCCCCTGCCTTGCCATACGCAAGAGCCCTTGAGGTGGTGCTAATGAATTTTCGTTTATTAATGGTCTTAAGCTTTCTCGTTTTTACTTGGTAGATGTCTGAAAATTTGAATGCCCTGCCTCGCGGTAGGGGGGAGTCTTTGAGGTGGTTGTGATTTAGGTTGATTAATGATTGTAAGCTTTCTCGTTTTTACTTCGTAGATGTGTGAAAATTAGAATCCCCTGCCTGTAAGCGAGGGCCTTTGAGGTCGTCGTAGTGATTTTAGGTTGATTATTGACTATGTTGTTGCTGCTGTTAGCCTTTGAGATTGTTGTTGTGATTTTAGGTTCGAATATGTTCTGGTTGCTGTTGCTGGTGTTTGGTTCAGATTTTAGGTTTTCAGAAAGGTGATTTATCTTTAGTCTAGCAGCATAATAATAATCTGTTTGAAAATTTGGATACCCTTCCTCTTGCCCTAACCTTTCTCATTTTCTCCCTCCATTCCACTTTTATTGTCCCCTCTCCCCTTTTAATTTATCCCAAATTAATTGTCTCCTTTCTAAATTTAGTAAGGATATTGAGTGAACATCCCGTATTACCCTCTTGATATTTAGTTACCACTCCTCGCTTCACGTAACAATGTTTCTATTCTTTTTAATTCAATGGGGTAGAATTGTTATTTGTCACTTTTGCCTAAAACATTCCCAAAGTAGAAAGGGGATAATAAAAGTGGAATGGCGGTAGTACTTTTTACCTTTTTAGCTGCATAGAAATTTGAATCCCCTCCCCCTATAAGCGCGAGCCTTGTAGGCAGGGGCGTACCCAGGATAGAATGTTTGGGGTAGCAAAAAAAGATTTAAAAAAGAAAAGGCATGTAATGGGATTTGAACTCAAGGCACTAGGTGGGAAACCAAAGTCGTCTTTCCCATTGAACCACTACATGTTTACTGTACATTTAATGAGATACCATTTACTTATTTATTATTCAATAATATTTGGGGTAGCAAAACGTCGCCTTTTAAACAATTTTTCTAAAGTTTGGGGTAGTAGGTGCCACCCTTTGCTACAATGTAGGTTCGTCCCTGCTTGTAGGGTGTTGTGGTGGTACTGGTCATGCTTTAATATTAATAATAATTTAAGTTGTGTGTTTCCCCAATATGATTTCTCTAATCCTGTAACAACACATAAATGTGCTTTTCTTTTCTCTTGTCGATGTGAACTTGACTTTATTTTCTGACTCTTTATAAATGAAATGATTGGACTGGATTGAATCAGCGGTATATAGTTCCAATACTATAGGTAAAAATAAGAAGCGGTCTCTCCAACGTATAAATGGTTGGGATTTTCCATTATTCGAGTTCTGCTTACCAGTTGTAAGCGAAGTTTATTGATTACCAACTTGTTATTTTTTCTGTAGGTGATTCGGCTGCAAATCCTTTCAGGAAAAAGCAGTGTCCCTTTTGTTTATTAGAGAGCCGTATTGTACGATCGCTTAGTATAGATTTAACCCTAGACGCTCCTGCTAAGATCCGTAACTGCCTTGATATATTTTCTGAGAATTTCAAGAGTGGTAGACAAGAGGATGCCCATGAGTTCCTTCGCTATGTTATCGATGCATGCCATGATACTTGCCTGCGGCTGAAGAAACTGCAGCAGCAGCGTTTGAAAAAAACCTCCAATGGTATTGGAAAAGAGAATTTTGGTAGCAGTACTATTGTGAAGGACATTTTTGGTGGTGCTTTGCAGAGTCAAGTAAAGTGCCTTTCATGTGGAAATGAATCGAATAAAGTTGATGAGATCATGGATATTTGTCTTGAAATATCTGGTTGCAGTTCGCTTAAAGAGGCGATGAGAAAATTTTTCCAAGCTGAGAGTTTAGATGGTAATAATAAGTACAAATGTGAGAGGTGAGGATTCATTGGTACCAAGTATGTTTCTTCTTTGATTACTTTCTTCCACTTGATTTATCTGAAATTCTGAATTACTGCTGAACTTTTGTTGATGTATAGATGTACAAAACTAGTTACAGCTAAGAAGCAAATGTCGGTACTCCAAGCTCCTAATGTACTTGTCGTCCAGCTCAAGGTGTTTTACTACTTACTAATATTATTCCTCTTCTTGTGAGTTTCGTATTATGTACTTAGAAATGACTTTTTTATGTGTTTTAAACGGCTCAGAGATTTGAAGGGATTTTTGGTGGAAAGATAGATAGGGTGATTGCATTTGAAGAAATTTTGGTTCTTTCAAACTTCATGTGCAATGCAAGCCAAGTAAGTTATCCTACTTGGGTTACACATTTTGTTGTTGTTAGCAGCCTATTAATTTATGTTTGAAGTGAGTTATTAATTGTGGCACAGAAAATACGCACCTATTGTTTTTTTTTCTTTAGAGGCCGATCACTGATATTGGATGTTTACGTGCTGATCACTAATTGGAAGAATTGGAGGGTGCAATTGGCTGTCTGGAATTACTTATTTCTGATGTTACCCTTTTTTGTGTCCTTGAGAGAATTTAGCCGTTGAATATTAAAGAGATAGTTGGAACTTGGAACGTGCAATATTGCCGGACGTCTTTGAAGGAAAATATTGTGTTGTCGCATTGCTTGTTGATTTGGTTTTGAAGAAGCTGGACTTTAAGATTAACATTTGCTGGTAGTAAGTAGACAGTAATGGCTTTCTGGAAACATTGATGCCGTATATAAAAGCGAGACATGGAAACTCTTGATTGATGTAGTTTCTAGCCTTGTAGGTAACCATGGACTCGCTACTAAATAGCTTGGTGAATGGATATCATTTAAGGATAGCATTTATATTATATGATGTGGTAGTTGAAACATCATACTAAAATATACTTGTCTTAAAAGGTGAGACACTTAGACCTAATCAAGTTAATAAGGTTCTTCTGTCGGTTTATAAAGAGTCTGAATTGGTGTCTGTATTGTCTGGTCAATTTGTTAAGTAATTATGGTTTCTTTCGTCTTGACTGCATTGGATATAGCTTTTGCACAGTGAATTGCTTCAAAAGATTTTCCTCCTTTACTTCTTAGCATCTATATAGTGCTTGTTTTTATAAAGTGTTGCCATGTGATACCTGTATTTTGGAAATTCTTTTTTTTTTTTAAAATAGTGTGTTTCAATGTTCTGCAGGATCCAAATCCTGAGTATTCTCTATTTGCTACCATTGTTCATTCTGGTTTTTCACCTGAATCTGGGCACTATTATGCTTACATTAAGGTTTGCTTTTGCTCTCTCATGCACTCTTTTTATGTTTTGAGTAAGTGGCTCGTCTTATTTCTTACTTTTGTTCAATGTATATAGGATGCTGTAGGACGTTGGTTTTGCTGCAACGATTCTTATGTAACATTATCAACCCTGCAAGAAGTGCTGACAGAGAAGGCGTATATTCTCTTCTTTACCCGAACAAGCCAGAGGCCTGTTTCAGTTAATACAACCACCATGTCTAATGGTGTGAAATCTCATACTATAGCTACTGTACCCAATGGGTTGGAATTTCATGCAGTAGCTACTGTGTCTAATGGAGTAAAACCTCAGGCGCGTAATGGCAACATTATGTGTAAAAGTCCCAAAAGCACTGCTTCTCCAAAGGCTGTGAACATTAAACCATTCAATGTGCGTCCTGTTGGCAAAGTTGCTCCAGTTGCAAGTAAGGTCAACGGTGCATCTAGTGGTTTTCAGAACAAGTCTAATGGTCATGCAAATTCTTTTGCGGAGAAAGATTCTCCTAGTGATACAGGGTCGCATAACCTTCAGAAGAAGGAATCTGTGGAAGGCGATGGAAATATCGGCCATGTGAGTGAGCAGGTGAATGGAAATGGTATATGTGCTCATGACAACCGAAGCTGTGTTGATGAGAAGCAGAATACTATCGAGAGTAGCCAGGATGTGGGAAACGGAAACGGCCATATTGAGAATGGGCATGTTGGCTCTGAGAAAGATCTGCACAAAGACAACTCTCTGAAAGACAAGATTGTTGGAAAGATGCCTGTCAATGGTGACGTCCATAGTGGTTTGAGTAATGGGCGAGTGAGTCTTTCTGGCACCAAGCGAAAGTTGGAAGATAAGGATACTTGCATTTTGCTCGCCAAAGATGCTCATTCTCGGACTCAAGTTGAACATTTTAAGGAAGTGTATGTATCTTAAGTCCTCATTCCTGACTCCTTATTCATTCACGACCAAGGAACATGTAGTACATGTCTAAACAAACGAATTTTATTTTTCTTAACCTTCCTCTTCAGCAAAGTATATGCATTTTCAACTGGACTCTAAGTTAAGCGAACATATTTAGCCTGACAATTATCACGTCAGTAGAATTTATTGTTATTTAAGATTTTTTTTAATATAAATCCGGAGATTCTTTATCTTAGTGCATATCACTTATGCGTCACTTTTAGCCGCTGCTGTTTTTTTCATTGGAAATGTTTGTAGACTTGTGTATCATGAACAGACAATAATTCTTTTCCCTTCCATTTTCAGTCTCCGGAAAGAAGCTTCATTGTTTCTCCAAGCATCTGGCTGGTCTGATAAGTTGTATAAGTACATGAGATCAAGGAAGAGGCTGTGCATGGACACTTGTACGTCAACAGATGCCATTGAGCAAAAGTAAGTTTTTTGCCCATCTTGAAATGTGACAGGTCTGAGTTACTTATTGTTACAGGTCTGAGTTAGAGGATCTCTAAGGCTTGTAGCGGCTTAGATTTTTGGAGTTTATTTTCATATAACGCCTGCTTGTCTTCCCGCTGCAATGCTCCTTCCATCTTCTATTACATTTATTACTCTTATCTAGAAATTGTGAGAAATTGATATGTCTAAATTCTAGGTGATGCAACCCCGCGTAAGATGTTTTTATCAAATATCCAAGGCAGTGATGTCCTTCGAACATTACGTTCATAGCTAACGATAGATGATAGATTTGACTGGTGGATGGTAGATGGTAATCTTATACGGATGGCATAACGTGTATGAGGATGAAGAGGTTTATGTAAGTAAAAGTCTGGAGGGTTGAGTTTTCCTTTCATGGTTATAAGGGAAATGATTTCCTGGTAATCTTTCTAAGGTTTTATGAATTAGAGAAGATAGTCAAGAGAATGCGGCATGAGACATTTGTACGTCAATGAGATAGAGAATGTATTATTCGTTTCAATGTTTACCTTAAGCACAAATTCTCATTTGTTACGAAAGGTATGTCCGTCGCAAACTTGCGACGGGTCAAATATTATCCATTTGAGTAGGAAAAGACAAGCATTTTGAGATTCCCTATGTGTTGTCTTATCTAAACAAGTTAAAGAACTTGGCCCGTTAGAAGCTTGCGACGGATGTATCCGTATATCCGTCGCAAGTAAGACTTACTGTACCTTAAGATGTGGAAGGTAGCCCAAGTAAAGCAATTTGTAGAAGGAATCTGTACTTTATAAGAGGATTTTTCTTTAAAAAAAAGCTACTTCATAGTTTTTTATCCGACCTGAATTAACTATTCTGTCCAAATTCTTAGCTATCGTGCTGCGCGCCTGCGCTATTGAAATTTAGGATTTGGGAATCTATTTTTTCTGGTAGTTAGCTGTATGTGCAGCAACAGTCATCCTTCCGTTTCCATGACTCTATTATAAGTCCCCTCGTATATTTTTCATTTCTGTGCACTAGTTTATCTTCTTTTCTTGACTTGTTTACTGGTTCGAATGATTTAAGTATGAGATTTATGGGCTTTATCTTTACAGGAAAGCGTTGATTGCTGATGCCAAAACATCTTTCATCTCCCAAATTCCCGGATCTTTGAAAGGAAATTTGGTTGAGCGTATTAAATCGTTTAGCAGAGGAAACTAGCTGTTCTACTCTTCTTCGCAGTGGCCGGACAACCACCCTTACCTGCTCAGATATACGGTGAAGATTGTTTGTGAACATCACCATTGCCCCGATGAATCTTGTGTTGAACATTTTTGCCGGATAAGGTTTCTCGAGACATTAGAGAGTTTGAGTTTGTAGTCCTGTTAATGTATTATATCCTTTTTGATCCCGTCTTGAGCGCGCACAAATCATTTAATGTTTGAACGTCAAATTTTTAATCCATGTAAAATGTTCACAAATATACAGATTTACTGATATAGAATTGAGTTTTAGCCTTATATTGATTCACTTTTCTGCAAACTGATATTTACTTTGTAAGTTGAAAAACTTGACTCATAAAAAGTCGAAACATACATGGCCGCTGTAAATATGTAACTAACGATATTTACCGCGTAAAACACACGTTAACAAACAAAAGACGCAAACTGATAAAATAAAGTGGAAGTAATAAATTTGGAGGCAAATTCTTATTCCAGATGGGTTGTTTTTCCGTTTGAAATAAGACTGATTAATTGTAGCCATTTTTTCAACAAAATGTTACCATTTTTTTGATAAATGTTGCCATCATTTTCAGTGTAAAGAGTGACGAATTTGCGATATAACATTTTGTTATTAAATGGTTACATTCTATTCAAAAGATGGTGATATTTGATCCGTCTTATTTTGATCGGTCTAAATCAAAAAGATTTTAAAATTTGAATTAATACTGTATGACTTTAGTGCCCATACCTAAAGAACTTTATTTGATGCTATGAGATTTTAGATATTTCAAAGTTTATTGATATCCCATTGTCCTTTTTCCTAATGTCGGCGAGCCACAAAATATCGGCCAATTGAACAATGTACAAACTCACACTCGTATTTAGTCGCATTATAATAAAGATAGAGGGAATTCGATTCTGAATCTATTATCCACAATATTTTTTTTTTTAAATCTTAACCTATTAGGATAAGGGTAAGAGTCTGGATTAATGTAGAACTATGATTCAATGAATCAAAGTAATTAAGGGGTGTTTGGTTGGGGCATTTGGAATGGATTTCATTCATTCAAGTGTTTAGTTGGACCTTTTTGGAATGGAGTTTGATACCTAGGGGTTCTAAATCCATTCCAACCCCTTAGAATCTCATACCCATGTCTCAACCCAAGATTCTAACTCCATTCCACCACCCCATGCCAAATTACGTATTTTTTATAAAATATTTTATGTGGATTTTTTTCATAGAACATTTTACGTGAATTTTTTTCATAAAAAAAAGTTGCGTATTTTTCATAAAATATTTTATGTGGATTTTTTCGTAAAACACTTTATGTGGATTTTTTTCATAAAATATTTTATGCGGATTTTGGTCATAAATAAAAGTTGCGTATTTTTCATAAAACATTTTATGTGGCTTTTTTCGTAAAACACTTTATGTGGATTTTTTTATAAAACATTTTATGTGGATTTTTTTCCTAAAACATTTTATGTGGATTTTTTCGGTTTTAGAATAATTTTGCTATTGTCGTATTAATTATATGAACATGAGTCATTTGTTTTTTATGGATTAATTTGAATTTTGACTTTGTTGTAGTTAATTTTAATTCAAAATAATATAATTACAGTTATCTATGATGAAGAAAATGAAATAAGTTGAAATTCATTCCAAATGTGAATCAAACAATAAGAATGACATTTACAATCCATTACGAAATCAAACCAAACATACATTAATAAGTATGGGTATCTAACTCCATACCTTCATGGTATTAGAATCCATTTCATTCCATTCCAATTGTTTGAACCAAACGGCCCCTAAGTGAATTATGACATTACTATGATTTATTGAATCATAGTTCTACATTAATCCATAAACTCTTACTCTTATCCTAATATAACCACTCGACTAAGACATTTTCGGTTATAACACTCGTATATTATTTTTGGTTATAACACTTGGATATTGTGAGAGGGATACTGTGTTTCCAATTTACAATTTATGACGAATATTGTCAGTTTTCAATGAAATTTTGCGTCTATATATCACTCATTTATCAACCTATTTTATTTTAACATGTCAGTCAATTATTTATCGAATTATCTTCGATGAATAATTTAGTATCCTCCATGCATGCCCTCAATCTAGTTTACATATAATCTAATAATTAAATATTTCCTCCATTTCCAATTTTTATAGGTAAACAACAATCAAGACGTCTCGCTTGTAACGAACACTATTTGTAATAAGATAGAAACGAATAGTGTTCGTTTCACAATTAAATAAGTGGAAGAAAATTGAACAACCTATAAATATTATAATTTGCATATTAGAAATTGAACACTATCCGTCTACAATCTGGGACTAAAATCGTTCCTCGTTAATAAGAACTAGTTTTACGCCCGTGCAAAAAATGCACGGGTTTAATTTTATTAAACCGAAAAAATAAAAAATGAAAAGGTGAATATATTTAATAAAAAATATAATTTTAGTATTGCAGATATCGATGTAAAAAAATAAAAAGAATTTATACGCTTAACTTAGACGTAAGTAAAAACAACGCACCTGCTGACATTGTAAAATTATACAAATTCTTATATAGGACGACATTATCGGTTTAAGTTCAGGACGGATCAAATAACATATGTAGCATGAATCAAATAAAAAAAAAGCATTATGCATGGCGAAAATAAAATAGTTGTCCTATAAGTCTATAACCCATGGGGAGTGATACTCACCTGTTTTAAATTTAAGACGGATAATAGCCGGTAAAAATATATATAGATTTTAAAATTATACTTAAGGTTTAAATTCTAAGTTCATAACCATCGTATTGAACCCAAATTATTATTAGTCTGATTCTTTAACTACCCAAAAAACTCCGACCATATAATATACGAAATAAATCTTATCTATTTTATGTACATTTAAGACGGACTTACATAATTTCGTTGATTTCCAATTCTCAATAATTTTAATTTGTTAATTTCCAGTATTTGAATGTATTATTTTTTTGCCAATTTATATATTATTATATTTGATATTCACTTTTTGTTTCTGTTTTATACTCATTGTCACTCACTTTAATCCTTTTATTAGTGCATGTTAAATGGAGTATTAACAATTTCTTTAATCTTTGAATATACTATATCTGTAAAGTGTAGGCGTCTCAATCATATTATTATATTTAATCTATACCTTTAATTTATGTAAGATTAGTTAACTTATTATCAATGATTATTAAAGATTTGATTTTTACTGTTGAAATTGAATAGTTAGGATTTCGGAAGATTTCATATTCGATGTGTAATTATAGATTTGTAACTTATTTAATTAACGAAAGTAGTGAGAAAATTAAATTGAAGTAATTAATTATGTAAATGAACATGGCGGACCCCACATTGATTAAATTTTTTTCTTTTCTTAATTTGCATCGACCAGTGAGCGCTCTTTAAATTCTATCCCTTTTATAGTAAGGGATATGTGAACAAGTGATTGCAACAGAGAGTCGCGCACCTCGTGGCTCAACTAAAACAACTCACACATCCCACACCATACATTCTTTTGACTAATATCGTCATCGATGACATATAGACATGCAAACATTTTTCCCAAAAAGTCTGGCTTAATACAGATACTATCCGTTATAAATCAAAAACCTATAGTATTTTTGTCATAATAAAATAAGTGAGAGAACAAGTGCAGATAAATAAAGCATCTTTTTATAAATCCTCCTACTTATATTTTATGAGAGAACACTATTCATCTTTAGTTTATAACGGCCGCCGACCGGGTGACCGGCATACCTTTTCTATGTGTTTCTCGAAGTATTAATACACCAACCATTACAATTTTTTCTCACCACATTTCTAGATCTATCCATTTGTTTCTAAATTATACTATAACTAATTTAATTTCCAGCAAAGCGTTATTTAAAACGGATATACTCGTCAAAAATTTGCGACGAGTCAAATAATTTTTATTTAAATAGATAAGACAAAACAATTTGCTACTCTCAATATACACCGTTTTTATCGTATCTAACCCACATAAGTAATATTTGACCTGTCACAAATTTACGACGAATACACCCGTCATAAACGTGAATTTGTGTTTAATTTCCACACTTTTCTAGACCTCTTTTTATTATCACCTACTACCTAATTCCTACTACATACTCCTCATCATCTTATCTTATCTCTATAAATACCCATCCCCATCAAATTACCAACAACATTAAACCCGTCTCAACAAATTCTTTACGTTTTATTCTGTAACGTCGAGTAATTAATTAATGGCGAACGAAGTAGTTTTGTTGGATTTTTGGCCTAGTCCATTTGGGATGAGGTGTAGGATTGCATTGCATGAAAAAGGCGTGGAATTCGAGTATAGAGATGAGAATTTGAGGGAAAAGAGTGAATTGCTTCTTAAGATGAACCCGGTTCATAAAAAAATCCCGGTTCTTGTTCATAATAACAAGCCGGTTTGTGAGTCTCTTATAATTGTTCAATATATCGATGAGGTTTGGGGTAAGAACCCGTTGTTGCCGTCCGACCCGTATGAGAGAGCTCAGGCTCGGTTTTGGGCTGATTATATTGAAAAGAAGGTATTTTTCTATATCTTTTATAATTTTTTCGGAAAATGAGATTGCGTCATCTGGTTGTATTGAGACTCGGTACCACTTTTTTACGTATATGGCTACAGTTTTGTCTCTTTGGTATCATCCGATGACGCTTTATTATTGCCTTTTTTAGTTATATTTGTTCATGCAAATTGTTATTTAGGAGTTAGGACGGAATTATCCGTTTTAAATCTTAAACGGGTTAAATAGATATCAAATAATGTGATTAAGTTATCTATAGAGCTATTGTTGTGTAGTTCGTCTTCTTTGTGACCGTCACAAGCATATCTTCTACTTGCAAACGTGTCTCACGTCACAGTGACGGGTTTAGCCTCTCGCAATTGAGAATTTGTGATAGTTGTGTGTGTTTGGTATTATACCTGCTGACGCTCTATTATTGCCTTTTATTAACTTTTATTTTTAACTTGTTATATTTATTTTCGCAAATTCTTATTTAAGATGAAAGTATCCGTCTTAAATCTTAAATGGGTGGCTTGTGACGGATTTATCCTCTTGTGATAGTTGTGTGTGTTTGGAACTCTACCTGATGATGACGCTCTATTATTGCCCTTTTTAAACTGTTTTTAACTTGTCATATTTATCTACGCATCTTAAATCTAAACGGGTCAAATAGATACCAAATGACGTGATAAGTTATCTAAGAAATTCCAAAAAAATTGTCATTATTATCCTCATGTGCTAGTATTTAAATTTGTTTTATTCATGAAACTGATTAAATAGATATCAAATGACCTGATAACTCTAATAAATAGTTTAGGAAATGCTAAAAGTTTTATCCTTATTATCCTCATGTGCTAATATTTGAATTCGTTTTATAGATTAGACGTATATTTGGTCTTAAAATAGACTTATGGGTCCCAATACAAAGAGAGTCTTGCTTGTGGCTGATAATATCAGGCTATTAGCTAAAAACGGATAATTTACAGATACTTTACTGTCACAATAAAGCAAGTGGACATATAATTGAGAGAAAATGTATGTAGCATCTTATAGATAGTGCAACTTACATTATGTGGGAGGACACGTATCCGTTTTTAACTTGTGACGGATAGAGCCCGTCTTTCATTGACATCCCAATAACATAACAAATAAATCTAAAGAGATATTATCATTATTGAATGGTGGAGCTTAATTGTATTATCTTCATAATATTATTGATTTTCACGTTTCAATCGCTTGTTTATCTTTAAAAACACGCAATTTATATACAGGGGTATATTTTATAACATATCGCTTTAATTAATCGTTATATCGTAACAGGTATATGACTCCACAAGGAAAATCTGGACTACAAAAGGCGAGGAACAGGAAGCCGGAAAGAAAGAATTCATAGAACATTTGACGGTATTGGAGAAACAACTCGGGGACAAACCATACTTTGGTGGCGAATCATTTGGGTACGTTGATGTTGCGCTAATCCCGTTCTACAGTTGGTTTTACGCTTTGGAGACCGAAGGCAAATTCAAGGTTGAAGAATCGAACCCAAAGATCATAGAATGGGCTAAGAGATGCGTGCAAAGGGAAAGCGTCGCGAAAGCGTTGCCTGAGGAGAAGAAGGTTCATGGGTTCCTCCTAGAGTTGAAGAAGATGCTTGGCATTGAGTGATTTTGAGTCGAGTCGTGTTGAGTTGAGTTGTTGTGTGCGTTGGTTTTAGTTTCAATTCAATAAAGGAAAACTAAGTTAACACATAGTAGTGTTGGCTATGTAGCTGGTTACGGGACGTTATCTCATTTTCCTTTTAGCGATTGTACACTGTACAATTGAATATACTCGGTTATTTTTTATGAAAGAGTTAGTATTACATTGTGCGTTGTGCGTACTACCACCGTGCTATGTTACACTCTAACAGTATGAAGACGATTATGTGTCATGTCCTTTTCAACTGAGTGTCACGTACACTATGCATATATACGATGTGTTTCGGGGACCATTGTTTAAAACTCGATGAAACTGTTAGAACACTTATTGTTGATGATGCCAAGTTACTCTTAGTCACTTCTAATGTCTTCTTCTAGTGTTGTGTTTAATAGCAAATGATATCAAGCCTATGAATGATCAAAGACAAATCAAGAAGAAGTCCCAAGATGCAAGAGAAGAAATTTAAGTCGAGTCTAGAAAGAGTGTTGTAAGCAAGGTAATTGATCATACTCATCTAAGTCATTAAAAGTGCAAAAGTCATGAAACAGTTCTCAGACTGTTGCATGACCTGTGTCTAGTGCGAGTTACGGAGATAATTTTCAAAGAGGATTTCAAATGTTTGAAAGTGTTTTCAGAATATCAACTTGTGTTTAAATAAATTATTATTTGAATCAAAGTTCAGAAAATCAAGTTGAAATCTCATTCAAAAGTGACTTGGTCTTTGTGAAAGTAAAATCTTGCTTTATTTCCTCATTTAGCTAAGTGAGTTTCTCCATAAGGGAAAGTTGAATGCTTCCTTAGCTAAGTGAGTGTATCATAGAGCCTTGTGAAATCAGACCAGTCCTTTTCCCCTCTTTGACAATTTGACTTACCCTTTTACCCACCAAGTAAAGACAATCACATTGTGTAAAAGGTGAGCAAAGCACATGCTTTAGGGTTTCAAAAAGCCTTTGTATTTCGGCTATAAATATGGACCCTTGGGTTCATTTATTGCCAAGACTTTTTAGTGCATTCATTGCAAACTTTTGCAAAACTGATTTGTGCTTCATTTTTCAAAGTAACTTTGCAAATGTTTTAAGTTTTTAAAAAAGTCTTCAAAAAGGTTTTAACAAAGACATTATCTCCTAAGCACTAGTAGCACTCTTAATGCCTAATGAGTATGTTCAAGGACCTTGAGTTTAGATCTTAAATGAAGTCTCCATGTTCTTAAAAGAGAACCCTTGAGACATGATCTTGTAAACCAAAGGTAGAACATCAAAAACTCTTAGAGCGGAGTAGCTCTAAGTTTGAGTCAAGTCTTTGAGCGGAGTAGCTTGAAGCATTGCAACCGGAGTAGGTTGGCGAGTTGTCTTAGTGTAATAGTTCTAGTTAAGCGGAGTAGCTTCTAAACTTTTAATAAGATAACGGTTGGACGTAGGCTCCGGAGTAGGAGCTGAACCAATTTTTTATATCGCCTGTTTACATTCTTGTTACTCTCCTTTCAATCTTTCGAATGCTTGCTACTTACGATAACTAGCAGGTCTGTGCAACTGTTGCCTATACTGTTGCTCAGACTTTATCTTTCGTTGCTTGACTCTTAAAACAATCAAGTTTAAATCTGAAATTTTTAAAAGGTCACCTAATTCACCCCCTCCCCCTAGTCTTAGGTGTTAAACTCGTTGTGACTCTTCAATTGGTATCAGAGCCTCGTGCTCTTGATTTAGGTCTTACCACCAAAGAGAAAGATCCGTAGTCATGGACGAGTCTAAACACACTAAGTACCCAATCTTCAAAGGTGAAAACTATGCTTGGTGGAAACACCGCATGGAACACTACGTAAAAGGGGTTGACTATGAATGCTGGAAGATCATTCAAAAGGGCCCACTTAAGGTTGAGGTTACAGATAAAGATGGAAAAACGACACCAAAAGATGAGGAAAAGTACAACGAAAACGATTACAAAAAAAATCGAGAAAAACTCTAGAGCCATGTCCATTCTTCAATATGGCATCGGTGATCAAGAGATAAATCGTATATCAGGTTGTACTTCCGCAAAAGAAATCTGGGATACCCTAAGCCTCGCTCATGAGGGTACATCTCAAGTCAAGAAGTACCGTGTTGATCTTCTCATGCAACAGTATGAGATGTTCAACATGGGAAAAGATGAGTCAATCAACAGTCTGTCGTCACGTTTCTCATGCATTGTTAACGAACTTAAAAGCCTAGGTCGAAACTTTGAATCCGAGGATTTAGTCCGAAAGATCCTTCGAAGCCTAACTGAAAAGTGGCAACCGAAGGTGACGGCTATTGAGGAGGCCAAAGACCTTGCCGCACTTTCCCTAAATGAACTAATGGGGTCTCTCATGGCCCATGAGCTCTCACTTACTAAACGCTCTCAGGAGAGTTCAAAGGGAAAGGGACTCGCTCTAAATGCTCTCTCAAGTGATGAGGAGGATGAGGATGTCGAGTTCGCTATGTTTACCAAAAACATGGCCGACATAATAAATGGTCGAGGGTCACAAAAGTTCAACAATGCTAGCAAAAGACGTTTCCCTAAGAGGAGATCAAGTTCTACCTTTGGTTGCTTCAAATGTGGTGACAAGGGTCACCAAATCAAAGAATGCCCAAAGTGGGACGAGATTAAGTCCAAGGAAAAACGTGAGCATGCTAAACGTGACTACAAGAGCAAAGTAATGACAGCTATATGGGGCATGTCTGATTCCGATGAGGATGAAGTCCTTGAGGAAGAATTGGACGCCAAGTTATGCATTTCTTCAAAATCGAAAACCGAAACCTCAAAATCAGCGAAGAAGGAAACCGCCGTTTGTCTTATGGCTCATTCCGTTGACTCTAACTCAGATTCTGAAGATGAGGTAAATAGTCTAAAGAGAAAGGCCCGCACTTACTCTAAAGACAAAATTTGTCTTCTTTTAGATGATTTCATAGATAAGTGTCGTGTCCAAAACATTAAGCTAAATGTCATGCAAGATGAAATTGAGAGTATAGCTGAAGAAAATGTCAACCTAAAGGAAACTTTAACTGAGGTAGACCAAACATGTACTATAACCCAACTTGAGAAGGAAGTTAAATTGCTTAGGAAACAAAATCAAAATCTAATGAGTAAAACTGAAACAGCTCATGTAACAGACCACTGTACTGTTGAAACTGATCTTTGTAAAGAAGTCGAGTCTCTAAAAGGAATGGTATCCTCACTTACCAAGGAACGTAACTCCCTCTTAATGGAAATCACTTCATACAAGCTAGACAACAAACAACTAGAGGAAGTTGCATCATTGTTAGGAGATGAAGTGAGTCATACCAAAGCAAAGTTAGAAAAAGTCGAAAAACTAAATCTAACCCATCTAGGAAGGATAGAGACCTTGACCAAAGTGTTGCATGATGCAAAACAGTTTTATCTCAAATGGGAAGGAAGTCAAAATGTCTTGGAATTTCTGTTAAAACAATCTCAGGAAAATGAGAAAGCTTTGAAAAATGCTGGACTTGGTTTCAGAGGCAACAGGAGCACTCACTGTTGCATCCGAAACCAGGACCCAAGCCAAACTGATTTCAGAAGGCGAAAGTATGCCGGATTACCTGAGTACATCATCTGTAACTACTGTGGAAAGACAGGTCATGAGTTCAATGAATGTCCTAAACGAAAACATGACCTAGCAAGAAACACCAAAGAAGCACAAAAAACGTGGGTTAGAAAAGACTCGGTTTTGAGTGTTAAGAAGGGACCCAAACTTGTTTGGGTTCCTAAACTAACTGTTTGAATTTGCGTAGGCATTAGTGGGAGGCAACATCAATTGGTACTTAGACAGTGGATGCTCTCGTCACATGACGGGGGAAGAAAGCCAATTCCTCTCGCTAGAAGCCTACAATGGAGGCATGGTGACTTTTGGCGATAACAAACAAGGTGAAATTGTGGGTATCGGAAAAGTTGGTAAGTCAAAATCACTATGCGTGGACAAAGTGCTGCTTGTCAAAGGATTAAAACACAATCTCCTTAGCATTTCACAATTGTGTGATCGAGGTAATATCGTTGAATTTCATGCTCATGTGTGTAAAATTTTGAATGGTAAGACAAGGGAGTTAATTCTCGAAGGTAAGCGTGTCAAGGATGTGTATATGATTGATTTATGTTCTTTGTCTAGTCAAACTCTTTCATGCATGAGTGTTCACAAAAATGACCCGTGGCTTTGGCATAAGAGGTTAGGACATGTGAATGCTAGGACACTAAACAACCTTAGAAGACTTGACCTAGTTGAAGGCTTACCCATCATTAACTTCAAATTTAACTCCTTGTGTGATGATTGTGTCAAAGGAAAACAAGTTAAAAGTTCATTCAAATCTAAACATTGTGTTAGCACATCTCGTGTCTTAGAACTTGTTCACATTGACCTTTGCGGACCCATGCGTATCACAAGCAAAGGTGGTAGTAATTACATTTGTGTGATTGTTGATGATTGTTCTAGATATGTATGGTTGTTGTTACTTGGAACAAAAGATAAAGCCTTTAGTGAGTTCTTAATTTGGCTCAAAATGGTCGAAAACAAATTTTCACTCAAACTTGGAACTTTAAGGTCCGACCATGGAACCGAATTTGAGAACTCCTCTTTTGAAACTTATTGCAATGAAAACGGTGTTAGCCACAACTTTTCGGCCGCACGAACTCCACAACAAAACGGAGTTGTGGAACGAATGAATCGAACCTTGGAAAATATGGCTAGGACCATGATCATTAGCTCTAAGGTTCCAAGAAATTTTTGGGCCGAAGCCGTAAACACCTCGTGTTACGTCTATAATCGAGTCATGATTAGAAAAATCACCAACAAAACACCTTATGAATTTCTACGTGGAAGAAAACCAAATGTCTCATATTTAAAATGCTTCGGATGTAAATGTTTTGTTCACAATAACGGGAAAGATAACCTTGGAAAATTTGATGCCCGTAGTGATGAAGCAATTTTTGTGGGATATTCTAACCATAGCAAGGCTTACAAAGTCTTTAACAAAAGGACTATGAAAATGGAAGAGAGCATTCATGTCGTGTTTGACGAATCTAGTCTTTTTGTGTCCCCTGAACAGGTAAACAATGAAGACGAGGATGATGAATTTGAACTTGGAATGGTCCGTCATGATATGGACCATGTGTTAGAAGCTGAGGATACTGAACAACAGTCAGAGGAACCGTTGCATGGGGAAGCAGGCCAAAACTCAGGGGGAATTGAAGGTCCTTCACCCTCAGACGAAGCTAGCACATCAAGAGCTGGTGAAGAAAGTCAAGGATCACCCTCTGATCCCACAAACATCAATGCCCAAACTCCCCCTCCAAATCCTCCCCACACAACAGACCCTGAAACTGTTGCATCAGAACAAAATGAACAAGCTCTCGCTCATAACACCACCATACCAAGGAAATGGAAACACCAAAGCTCTCACCCTCTTGATAACCTGACAAGCGACCTTGACTCAGGGGTAAAAACCAGATCATCACTCAGAAACTTTTGTGCATACAATGCCTACCTCTCACAAATTGAACCCAACCACATTTCAAATGCCCTCGAAGACCCTTGTTGGATCTTGGCCATGCAAGAAGAGTTGGACCAATTCAAAAGAAGTGAGGTATGGCATCTTGTCCCTAGGCCGTCAAATCGGACTGTCATTGGCACTAGGTGGGTTTTTCGAAATAAGCTAGATGACAACGGAGAAATCGTAAGGAACAAAGCAAGGCTAGTGGTGCAAGGGTATAACCAACAAGAGGGAATTGATTTCGACGAAACCTTTGCACCGGTAGCTAGGCTTGAAGCCATACGAATTCTCGTTGCCTTCGCAGCTCATCATGGCGTAAAACTTTTTCAAATGGATGTAAAATCCGCGTTCTTAAATGACTATCTAAATGAAGAAGTTTTTGTTGAACAACCACCGGGTTTCTTGGATAATGAATCACCGAACCATGTCTACAAACTTGATAAAGCTCTATATGGTTTAAAACAGGCTTCTAGAGCATGGTATGATAGGCTTTCAAAGTTTCTCTTGGAAAATGGTTTTGTACGTGGTTCGGTTGATAAAACTCTGTTCATTAAGGCACACTCAGATGTAATGTTGCTTGTGCAAGTATATGTCGATGACATAATCTTTGGTGCAACAAGTGAAGCTCTTTATGATTATTTTGCAAGTCTAATGAAATCTGAGTTTGAAATGAGCATGATGGGAGAACTAGGATTCTTTCTTGGCCTTCAAATCAAGCAAAAAGAAGAAGGCACCATGATCTATCAACAAAAGTATGTGAAGGAAATGTTGAGTAAGTTCGGGTTGACCAATGCGAAACCCGTTGCTACACCTATGGTATCCAACCTCAAACTTGATCTTGACCCTAATGGTAAGAGTGTTAGTGAAAAGGTGTATCGAGGTATGATCGGTTCATTACTTTACTTAACCGCAAGTCGACCCGATATTCAATATAGTGTTTGTGTATGTGCTCGCTTTCAAGCTAACCCTAAGGAATCTCACTTCAAAGCCGTAAAAAGGATCTTCAAATACTTGATCGGAACCCAACACCTATATCTTTGGTATCCTTCTTACTATGATCTTGATCTTGTAGGGTTTTCCGATGCCGATTATGCGGGATGCATGTTAGATCGTAAGAGCACGTCGGGAATTGCCACGTTCATGGGTCCATGCTTGCTCACGTGGGCCTCCAAAAAGGCAAAACACCGTGTCTCTATCAACGGCCGAAAGCGAGTACATCAGTGCTGCACTCTGTTGCACACAAATCCTATGGGTTCGTCAACAATTGCACGATTTCGGTATTAATTTCGAATTCACTCCTATTTTTTGTGATAATACTAGTGCAATTAATATTTCTAAGAACCCAATACAACACTCTCGGACCAAACACATTGAGATAAGGCATCATTTTTTACGTGATCAAGTCGAAAAAGGAACGATATGTCTTAACTTTTGTAAAACCGAAAATCAAATTGTGGACATTTTTACAAAACCGTTAGAAAGAGAACAATTCGTAAAACTTAGGTTGGAAATTGGTTTGTTGAGTGATGCGTGACATTAAATAATTTCCGTCTCCTAAATGATTGACTAGAGTCGAGAATATACGTGGATCGGTTTAAAAATGCTATTCGTGTTCGTGTACGGTTTTTAATGCAAATCCATTAAGAAAATGAAGTAAGTAAGCATGCATGTGATTATTTATTAAAGCAAGTTATGACCCATCAAATCAACATTTACTTTTATTACCTCACTCTTACCCAAAAACCGCCCCATTTATCCTTTACACTCAACCACCCCAAACCGTCTAATCCCTCATTTACCCATTAGTTATTAACCTCCCTCTCTCTCTCATACTTTTAATTCAAAAATCAAAAACAACCTCTCCTTCTCTCTTTAACCCTCTCATCTCCCTTCAACCGTCCTCCTTACCATAAAACCCTCACAAAAATGCCTCCTAAAAACATTAGCCGAGAATTAAAAGAACTTTGCCAATACTTACAATCCCAAGTTTGTTGCAAAACTCACCATGACATCCCCTTCATCCCCTGCCAAAACCACCACTGCCAAGGCCAAAGCTAAAACCACGACCGCTCCAAAATCCAAGGCTGCTCAGAAAAAGGGGACTACCACGAAAAAGATTGTGGGAGTTCCTATGGATGTTCCTTCAGAGTCCGAGTCCAACCACGAAAATCCTAATGAGCCAAGGGACGAAGACTCTGTTGCAGGGAATGAGGAAGAGGAACATGCAACCTCCAAAAATGTCGAGGAAGGTGAAGTAAATGAAAAGGCAAACGAGGAAGTAGAAGAGGAGGCTGTGGAAAGTGAGAAAGAAGAAGAAGAAACTAATGAAAATGAGAAAGAGAACGAGGAGGATGAAGGAGTTGAGGAGAGTGGAGAAAATGAGGAAGAAACTGAAAAAGAAAAGAAAAACAAGGGAAGCAAGAAAAATGTCGGAAGTGGAACGAAGGGCGAGGGTAAGAAAACCCAAGGAAAGCCAAAAGAAAAAGATATTGTAACTGATGAAGTAAGCAAAAAGGGAGGAGAACTTGAAAGAGGCAACAAAAAGAAAAAGGTCGTTGCCCAGAAAAGAAAAACAAGGGCTGTTGAGAGTGAACCAGAGGAGGAAGGCGAGAAAGAGAAGGAACCGGAAACAGTTGCATCACAGGTGAATGAGGATGAATATCATGATCATGAAGTGTTCGATGATGGGCTTGATCCCTTGGAGCACATCTCTCTCAAATCCAAACTCAAAAGAAAGATCAGTGAAATGTTTGGGGAAGATGAGGAGGTTGATGAAACATTCATTTCAAGCTTGAAGAAAACCAAAGCCACAAAAATCACCAAGCCCCCACAAAAACCAACCCGTCTTCTTACCAAAAAGAACAAAATCACACCCAAAACCCGTCTTCAAAAACCAACCAAAATTACTGAGATGGCTGGTCCTTCTAACCCCTGCACTACCATCATTGCCACCTCCTTTGATGAACCTTTTAAGAATGAGGTATGGGCGCATCTCTCCAATCTCCCTCTCTCCGAAGAGGTGCTTGACAAGTGCCACCGTTTGCTCTCTTGCTCATTCAACACCGGTAGGCGTTATCCAAAAGATTGGTATGCTACTTCTCCGGCCTTTAATTTTTTCAAAACTGAAATAATTGTCCAACATTGGGTTGATTTGCTAGACATGTACAGCCCTGTGTACGTGTCTGAGGTCGTTCAGTTCTTTGCAACTGTACGTGTGGATGTTGCATCAGAAACCCTTTTCGCCTACATCAATGATAAACCCCTTGTCCTTACCATTGACCAATTGGCCACCGCCCTCAAAGTTATTCCTACTGGCCTAGATACATTTCCTAAGGGAACATGGGGGGAAATTGAGGCATCTATTGTCACCGATATAACCAAAACACTCCGACCCGGGATTAAAAGAGAAGGACCCTCCAACATCTATGGCGGCGCTGAACTTCGTGCTCCTCACCGCTTCATCTTTAACTTCATTAGACGTGTCCTTGTCCCTAATGTCTCCACCCGTGATCGGTGTTCATACCTGGAAATGACCCTTCTCTATTACATTCTCAAAAGCCTACCCATAAGCCTTCCACATCTCATATTCTTCCACATTAATGAGCTTGCCAAGGACATCAAGGTGGGAAAGTTCGACAAAACAACCCTCATCCCATATGGTATGTGGCTCTCCCTTATCTTTAAGAAGCATAAGCTTATCATGCATGGGAGCCCTGCTGTGGAAAGACTTAGTGATGAGATGACCTCCGGTCTTCTTTCTCAAATGGGATTGGCAACTAAGGAGGGTAAGTTGGTAAAGAAGTTTAGTGCAAAAGGAACAGATGCGTCAACTGTTGCACCAGGGCTAGCTAATGAAAGGTTGGATCAAGTCTTGACTCTTGTCAAGAAGATGGCTATGGACATTGAGTCGTTGAAAGAGGAGGTGGCTAAGTTGAAATCTGTGAATGAGGACCTCGTGGAGAGGCTGACTCAAGAGGAGCAGGAGGCCGAGGACGAGGCCTAACCCCACCACCCAACCCACTCCCCTATCTTCTAGCTTGCTAATATTATTATTATTATCATGCATGTATTGCCCTTAACTCTGTTTTCTGGACTTGTTTTTAGACTCGTATGCATCCTATGAACTGCTATCCTAATCCTCGTATGTTTCTCTTCTTGATGATGTCAAGAGGGGGAAGTGTTATAAAATTTATGTTGCTATTACTCAATGACTCTTAGGCTAACGTACACCGTAGAAATGTTTTAGCTACCATGATTAGAAGTCTAACTTAAGTTAAGATTGTCAAAACCTTGATCACCTTGATTACGTATCTCTTGATGTCTTATTAATTGTGGTTAACAAAGACCGACTCACCATGGGCTAAGGGGGAACTTGGGACAAAAATTTTATGAGTAACTTGCCATCATCAAAGGGGGAATTTGTTAGAACACTTATTGTTGATGATGCCAAGTTACTCTTAGTCACTTCTAATGTCTTCTTCTAGTGTTGTGTTTAATAGCAAATGATATCAAGCCTATGAATGATCAAAGACAAATCAAGAAGAAGTCCCAAGATGCAAGAGAAGAAATTTAAGTCGAGTCTAGAAAGAGTGTTGTAAGCAAGGTAATTGATCATACTCATCTAAGTCATTAAAAGTGCAAAAGTCATGAAACAGTTCTCAGACTGTTGCATGACCTGTGTCTAGTGCGAGTTACGGAGATAATTTTCAAAGAGGATTTCAAATGTTTGAAAGTGTTTTCAGAATATCAACTTGTGTTTAAATAAATTATTATTTGAATCAAAGTTCAGAAAATCAAGTTGAAATCTCATTCAAAAGTGACTTGGTCTTTGTGAAAGTAAAATCTTGCTTTATTTCCTCATTTAGCTAAGTGAGTTTCTCCATAAGGGAAAGTTGAATGCTTCCTTAGCTAAGTGAGTGTATCATAGAGCCTTGTGAAATCAGACCAGTCCTTTTCCCCTCTTTGACAATTTGACTTACCCTTTTACCCACCAAGTAAAGACAATCACATTGTGTAAAAGGTGAGCAAAGCACATGCTTTAGGGTTTCAAAAAGCCTTTGTATTTCGGCTATAAATATGGACCCTTGGGTTCATTTATTGCCAAGACTTTTTAGTGCATTCATTGCAAACTTTTGCAAAACTGATTTGTGCTTCATTTTTCAAAGTAACTTTGCAAATGTTTTAAGTTTTTAAAAAAGTCTTCAAAAAGGTTTTAACAAAGACATTATCTCCTAAGCACTAGTAGCACTCTTAATGCCTAATGAGTATGTTCAAGGACCTTGAGTTTAGATCTTAAATGAAGTCTCCATGTTCTTAAAAGAGAACCCTTGAGACATGATCTTGTAAACCAAAGGTAGAACATCAAAAACTCTTAGAGCGGAGTAGCTCTAAGTTTGAGTCAAGTCTTTGAGCGGAGTAGCTTGAAGCATTGCAACCGGAGTAGGTTGGCGAGTTGTCTTAGTGTAATAGTTCTAGTTAAGCGGAGTAGCTTCTAAACTTTTAATAAGATAACGGTTGGACGTAGGCTCCGGAGTAGGAGCTGAACCAATTTTTTATATCGCCTGTTTACATTCTTGTTACTCTCCTTTCAATCTTTCGAATGCTTGCTACTTACGATAACTAGCAGGTCTGTGCAACTGTTGCCTATACTGTTGCTCAGACTTTATCTTTCGTTGCTTGACTCTTAAAACAATCAAGTTTAAATCTGAAATTTTTAAAAGGTCACCTAATTCACCCCCTCCCCCTAGTCTTAGGTGTTAAACTCGTTGTGACTCTTCAGAAACTACATATAAAATTGATACAAATTTCATACTCGATAGCCGTGGGAGACGATCGATTATCAATTTATCATCATGAATAGGGGAGGAGTTAAAAACATATGTTAGGAATAGCGAATATCTTAAGTCAGGTTTATTTGAGAATTTGAAAATTTAAGTTATGTAAAGTGTGATATAAAAAAATTAAAATTAAAAATTTTCCCATTGCCAAAAAAAAAGAAAATTAAAATTATAAATTCATTATTAACAATCGAAACGCTTTATAATCGCTTCCAAATTTTCATTTCACAATTCAGCATTTGTCTTAATCTTAGTTTTGAAAACTTATGTTTTTTTTTTTTTTTTTGGCAACCGTAAAAAGAAACCTATGACAAAGCTAGACGAGCCACATTATGGGCTCGGTTATTAATACAACGAGGAATAAAACTAATACTTAGACAATGAAAAAGATCAACTAAGATCCAAATATCCGAAAGGACTCCCTTGATCTGATGATGAATACAATCAAGCCCAGCGACCTGTCGGACCACCTGCAAACAATCAGTAGCAATTCCAAGATGCAATATCCGATTTTTAATTGCCCAGTGAATGACCTCCAGGATTCCTCTTGCTTCTGCTTGCGCAGCTGACTCAGCATAAAAAACACAAGAAGCCTCCTCCCTAACATCACCATTTTGATCAAATAAAACCCATCCAGTAGAGGATAAAGAGCCTGATCTCCAAGATGCATCAACCTTAATCCTAAACACACCATCATGATGATGCGCACCAATCATGAAGAAAGGAATAGAATCCCTTAGTCCTCTGCCCTCTGGCACAGATTCTAAATTCATTCCGTCAGAACAAAAATCCACCACTTCAGGCCCGTTTTCATTAATCCTGCTGAGCGCTTGCATAACCGTTCCAACTAGGATTTGGGTTTTACTGAAAAAAGCATCTGGATAGAAGGAGTCATGATTGAAAAAAGAATTATTCCTAGTCATCCAAATCTGCCATAAGATAGCCAAGAAAGTGACAAGACTTTCTTCCCCATTCTCCAATTTCCTTAAATATTCAATCCATCCAATAATCCATAAGCGCACATCCATACCTTGGGTCCCAAAACAGTTAATACCAAGCGTTGATCCTTTCCACACCCGCATAATAATAGGGCAGTCCCTAAACAAATGATCAATAGTTTCAATTGGTCCCTCACCCTCACAACAAAGACCGCATGAAAAACCAGTGTCCACACCCCTTTTTAAAAACTCATTTCCAACAGGCAAGGATCCTGTAACGATTTTCCACACAAGAATCCTCCAACCTTGTGGCCCAGGAAGACGCCACAAGCGTGATTTAAAGAAGGAGTAAGGAACCGCACCTAATCTGTGAACATCCTTATCAGTTTTCCTCGAGTCAAAGAATGCTTGGAAAGACTTCGCATATCCAGATTTCACCGTGTAATCCCCAGAAGAAGTACCAAGCCAAAACATCTCATCATGAAGTTGCGAGGTACAAATAGGGATGGCTAAAACCTTCGTAACGGTTTCTTCAGTAAACATCTCCCTAATCTTTTGAACATCCCAGGATCCATCATTCAGCATAAGGTTTCCAACCTTTAAATTTCGTAGATGTACCGAATCCAAATCCAGGATATCCGACCGAGGCTCAGGAATCTCCCCATCCACCCATTTCACAGTCCAAACATCCAAGGATGATTCAATACCTGGTTTCCATCCCACACCCTCCCGAATAAGATCAAGACCATGAATAATACTTCGTGATCCCCATGACCAATGTCTACCACTATGAACCACCATCCCCTGTCGCTGATCTGGATTACAGAGAATCAAATTACGGAAAACCTTACTTAAAAGGAGGTCATGATCCTTCATAATCCGCCACGCATTTTTTGCAAGCAAGGCCTTATTCATACATTCCACATTTCGAATTCCCAGACCTCCGCGGGATTTTGGTAAGGAGAGAAAGTTCCTACTACAGAAATGAAGTCCTCTCTGAGATTTATGTCCAGCCCACCAAAAATGAGTCAACAAAGAGTTAACCTTTGTCGCCACACTTATCGGAATCTTAAAGACCGATAGAAAGTAAATAGAGAGATTTGATAAGACAGACAGAATCAGAGTCAACCTTCCGGCTGCAGATAAGAAAATTTCATTCCATGAAGAGATACGCTTGACCACACTCTCAAGAAGCCCATTATAAAGCTCATGCCTTGACCCTACAAACTCAGTTGAAATCCCCAAATACTTGCCAATTCCTTTGTTTCGGTTAACATTGAAAATTCTTAAACAAGACCTGGCTCCATTAAGTGTCATCGAAGGACTAAAAAGGATCCCAGACTTATCCGCATTCAGGACCTGACCGGATGCTTGACAGAAAAGTCCAATCACCTTTTCAACTTCATTGCAACAATTCCCTTTATTTTTAAGAAAGAAAATCGAATCATCTGCAAAAAACAAATGAGACAGTTCTGGGACTGACCGAGCCAACCTTACACCTTGAATTTTTTGCAGCCTCTCTCTTTTTCTCACATTTGCTGAAAGCACCTCCATGCACAGAATGAACAAGTAAGGTGATAACGGATCACCTTGTCTTAGACCACATTGAGGAAGAAATTGTTCACATGGCCCACCGTTAAATAACAATTCATAGGAGACAGAAGTGACAATGTTCATAATCAAACTAACCAAATTTGTTGGGAAGTCAAACTTAGTCAGGACTGATTCCAGAAAATCCCATCTCATCCTATCAAATGCCTTACTCATGTCCGCTTTAAAAGCCAATAATCCATGCTTACCGGACCTGTGAGAATTGATCTTATGAATCGCCTCGTTGGCTAAAAGGATATTGTCACTTATTTGCCTTCCCGAGATAAAAGCATTTTGAAAATCTCCAACCAGATACTTCATGATTCGAAGCATCCTATTAGCCACACATTTTGAGATAATCCGCATAATAACGTTACTAAGGCTAATAGGACGAAAATCCCCAACCATTTCAGGGTGATCACATTTAGGAATTAAGGTAATAAAGGTACGATTCATCTCCTTTAAAACCATTCCCGTGTTAAGAGTTGCAAGCACTGCCCTGGTCACGTCATCCTTTATAAAGAACCAGCATTTATGGTAAAAAATACCCGGAACACCATCTGGCCCCGGTGCCTTGAGTGCCCCCATTTGAAAAACAGCTTTTCTAACCTCTTGAGCAGTGAAAGGACTAGCAAGCCAAACCTTATCAACATCTTTAACCCTGGCTTCTAAATCATTAACCACATTTTCCAAAGACTCAAGCCTCTCCAAATTTCTTCCACTCTGACAGGATTATAAAGATTATAGAAGGACTCTCGAAAGAGCAATCGAATGTGATCAGCATCATAAACCCACGCACCATTGTCATCTTTGATCCCATAAATAAAATTCCGATTTGCCCTTCCCTTAACCCAATTGAAAAAATACTATATTTACTATATATTGAATTCTTGCTTTGTAATAACTCAACAACTTATATTTACTATATTTTTCGACAATAATTTTGATTTGCATTTTACCCTTTGTCATCCATAAAAAATTAATCATTCCAGTAGACCTACTGAGAGACCGTCTCACTAATTTAGTGAAAAAATGATAGAGAAACAAAAATTTCAATAGGGGTCTCACCCCATCATGTGAGAGGTCGTCTCTGTGAATTTTTTGTATAACCATTATTTTGAACATCTTTGTTTAGGGAGAAAAATTCCCTTGTACACAATGATAATGAACATCAACAATTAGAAAATTTAAGAAAAGTAATAAATTAAAGGAAACTAAAGAAAAGGGTTAACTATTAAAAATCAACTAATCGAATTTATTCTGTTTGGGTAGCGCCGCTTTCCCTTGTTTCTTAATGGCTTTACCCATGATCACGAGAACAATCAAATGGAGTACAATAAGTCAAATTTAAACGGCTATCTAGACAAGTTTTTAGGAAGTTGAATGATGTAAAAACGAATGTATAGATTGGAAAATAATCCTTATTTACAAGAATATCCCGTTTCTTGTTCATAATGACAAGCCGATTTTGGGCTGATTATGTTTAGCAGTTTAGGTATCCTTCCGGCATCCTTCACTTTAAATAAGAGCGAGCTATTTTTTAACGCTTTGGTTTTATCAATATACGAGATCTTATCACCCCGATTGGAATTTAGGGGGTGTTTGGTTGGGGCATTTGGAATGGATTGGAATGGATTCCACCCATTCAAGTGTTTGGTTGGAGCCTTTTGGAATGGAGTTTGATACCCAAGGGGTTCTAAATCCATTCCAAACCCTTGGAATCCCATACCCATGTCTCAACCCAAGGTTCTAACTCCATTCCATCCCATCCCAAATTATATATTTTTTATAAAACATTTTATGTGGATTTTTTTCGTAGAACATTTTATGTGAATTTTTTTCATAAAAAAAAGTTACGTTTTTTTTCATAAAATATTTTATGTGAATTTTTTTCATAAAGTATTTTATGTGGATTTTTTTCATAAAAAAAAAAGTTGCTTATTTTTCATAAAACATGTTATGTGGATTTTTTCATAAAACATGTTATGTGGATTTTTTTTTCATAAAACATTTTATGTGGATTTTTTTGTAAAACAGTTTATGTGAATTTTTTTATAAAACATTTTATGCGGATTTTTGTCATAAAAAAAAGTTGCGTATTTTTCATAAAACATTTTATGTGGATTTTTTTCGTAAAACATTTTATGTGGATTTTTTTCGGTCTTAGAATAATTTTGCTATTGTCGTATTAAATGAACCTGAGTCATTTGATTTTTATGGATTAATTTGAATTTTGGCTTTGTTGTAGTTAATTTTAATTCAAAATAATTTAATTTCAGTTATCTATGATAAAGAAAATGAAATAATTTGAAATCCATTCTAAATGTAAATCAAACAATAAGAATGACATTTACAATCCATTACGAGATCAAACCAAACAAGCATTAATAAGTATGAGATTCTAACTCCATACCTCCTTGGTATTAGAATTCATTCCATTCCATTCCAATTGTTTGAACCAAACGGCCCCTTAAAAGATTCTTTTTAAAAGTTTATTGCGTAAGACACATTAAAATTGATAGATTTTATTAGAATACGCTAATGACACGAAAAGAAGAGGAGAGACCTATTGATAAGATGATCTTATTTTTTAAAGCACAAATTTTACTTAGCATATGCGATCAGTAGAAAAGTAATCACATTTTGATAGATAGCGACTCTTTTTTATTAAAAAGTGGTCACTTTTTACTATAAAATGGTCACATTTAAAAAAAAATCACGAGTTAAGACCGTAATACTTGCTAGTATTACATCTACTACAAGAAGTCAACAACGTCGACTCTTTGTGCCTTTTTCCACACCAACCACCACATTGTCCATCATATTGTGCTTCACAAATTCTCACTTTAAGACATCTTAACTTTAAAACGAGTTAAATTATACCTTATTTATATAGATAAAATAAATATTTTACTCTATTTTATACTTCTTTTTTATTTGACTTATTCATACGAGTTATTATTACTTAACCCCTTTTAATGTAAGACGGTAGATAGATATATCTATCTTAAATGAGACTTATTAATTATTCGTAACTCAAGAACGTCATTGATGACATGCAACTTTTTGTTAACGTAGTTTCATCTATCGCTGGTCAACCATGTGTGCGGGCTTGGTCTGGGCGGGTCAGTTAGCGGGCCGGGCCGCAAAGGTCAGCTTAGGCATGGGTTACGTTATGGGTAACGTGTCTAAGCGGGTCAATTCAAGCTCAACCGGAATCGATTCGAGAGGGGTTGAGGGCAGGCTTCGGAGGGAAGTAATGGTTGACGCGGCCACAACCGAGGTAGGGGACGGGCCTATCCCGACTTGAGCCGAGCCGGGCCGGGCCACATGCTTGACTAACTCTATTTTCCTCACTACATTTCTTAATCGAACCATTTATTACTTTTCTAGTCTTTCCTTAGTACCTAAACCTCCGCTAAACTCTATAAATATCCCCTACCCCCGTACTACCAAGATCATCAAATTTAGAAAACTATTCCGACATAACAGTTTCTTTACGTTTCATTAATTTCTAAAACGTCACGTAAGTAAACATGGCTAATGAAGTAATTTTGTTGGATTTTTGGCCCAGCCCGTTTGGGATGCGGGCCAGAATCGCTTTGCATGAAAAAGAGGTGGAATTTGAGTATAGAGAGGAAAGTTTGAGGGACAAAAGTGAGTTGCTTCTTAAGATGAACCCGGTTCATAAGAAAATTCCGGTTCTTATTCACAATAACAAACCAGTTTGTGAGTCTCTCATCATTGTCGAATATATTGACGAGGTTTGGAGCCACAAGAACCCGTTGTTGCCTTCCGACCCGTATGAAAGAGCTCAGTCTCGGTTTTGGGCCGATTATATCGAAAAAAAGGTATTTTTCTTTACTCATCCTTTACTACTAGCTAGTTTTCTTGTTTGTTGAAAATGAGATAGTATTATCAAGCGGCGGAGACAGTAATTTGGATTTTGGATGACACAAATTGTTTTAACCATAATTGCGATATTATTTTGCGTTTATTTACTTACTAACCTGATTAAATATCACAAAAAATACATATATTTAAATGATCATTTACAAACTATCAGTGTTCTTCATTTACCTTTACAGTTTACACCACTAACATCATATTGCAAACAAAGAATACTAACTTATACATACAACTGAATATAATAAACTCGGTAACAGTTACCAGATTGCGCAAGGAAAGTCTGGAAATCATCAAGAGGAGAAGAACAAGAAGCCGGAATAAAAGAATTAATAGAACATTTGACGGTATTGGAGAAACAACTCGGGGAAAAACCGTACTTTGGCGGCGATACATTTGGGTACGTTGATGTGATACTAATCACGTACTACAATTGGTTTTACGCTTGGGAGACCGAAGCAAACTTCAAGGTCGAAGAGTCGAACCCGAAGCTGATAGAATGGGGTAAGAGATGCATGAAGAGGGAAAGCGTCGCGAAAGCACTGCCTGATGAGAAGAAGATTCATGGGTTCCTCGTAGAGTTGAAGAAGACGCTTGGTATTAAGTGACATTGTTGAGTTGTAGTACGGTTATGTTTGTTCTTCTAGTTTCAATTCAATAAAGGAAATAAGAAATAAGTGGTCCGATTAGAGGATTATATAACCAGGTGTCCAGGTGTATGTAACTATGTATATATCTGGTAGTATAAATTTCAAGCTTTTAAGAAAGAATTTGAGCTTATATAATCTCAGCGCCTTTATGAAAAAGTTGTAACTCAAAATATTATATTGAAACTAAAAAATAATACATATAAAACCCAAAGATTTTAATTTTAACACTAAAAAATTATAATGCAAGAAAAAATTGTTCTAACGCTCGAAAAAATTACATATAAGCTCAATTAGATTCGTCAAGGCATGCTTCTCGTCCACTTACTACAAAGGATGAACAATTCAACTCGAGTATTTGAATATGCAACTTCACCGGAGCTAACTTTCAACATTATCAGTAACATAAACAACACAATCCAAAGTATCGAAGTTCAGAGAATCAACTAACTAAATCGTAACATCCCGATTTCCCGCGAAACCTTATTTTTAAAACTTACAAGAAATCAGTTTATCAGGATTCGACAACACAATAGCAAAACCATCATCATCCTCACTACCATCAATATTCCCGCGAATAACAGCAAGTATCGAGAAGGCGTAAAACTTCGACCTCAACCTCATCCCAAACCAATCAATTCCAACCTGAAACACATCCCTCCTCAAAGGCTCGAACCCAACCACAACCATATTAAGGTCAACTCGAAACCTTATTCATGTATGAACATTCGTCGGCACAACAAAGAATATACTAACTCGCGTATTCAAATTCCCGGAGTATATGAATCCGGAAAGAAAAAAGTAAAAAAAGAGCCAAGTTTCCGTCTAATATAACAGATTTGCATATGCGTATACATTAGTAGCACAATATCCGGATTCGATATAGTATCAATTCGATATATTTCAGTTCGACTATACTTTCAATTTGAGTAGTAAGACAAAGTACAATATCCTGATCAGTGTCATGCACCAAACAAAATCAATCTAAATTAGCAACAAGCATAAAAGTATCACCTGATAACACTGTTACTCCGGCTCCGACACAACACCTCGACACTTCAAATTAGACCACAAAATCGGAAAATTCACCCAAAATAGCCGTGTCCGACACTCCGACACGTGTCAGACACAACACCGTGTCCGAGAGTCAGAGCAACACAGCTTGATAGATAAATGTACACCTTTCAATACAATTTCAAGCTTAAATGTACATAATCCGCTGAACCCCATTGTCGTGGTGAGCATACTATAATTACGATTCAAACAGGCAATAAATATCTCCGCAGAGGGAAAAATAGGTAGAATAAGTCACTGAATCCTTTCACATTCCAGCATCATAAATCATTTTCATGTCAATTGCCAAAAAAACTGAAACAGCTCCAGGTTACATGTTATAAACCATCAGGGATTCAAGAAACAATTAATTATTACCAGCAAGTTAGTAACAATTTTACCTGCTATGTTAAGACATACCGAGTAATAATCAGGATAGCATAATACACTTGGCAAATACTCCATGACGACGAACCTTTGGCGTAGAGAGGAGTGACAGCAAAACACACTCGGCATCATCATATGGTATAATTCTGATCCAAACATCCACATACACACAAAACAAATCTTTAAAACAAACCACTAAACATGCCCAAACCAAATTCATATGGTTTACCGAACAATCGTCTTCAATATGCTAGCACCAAAATGGAAAAAGTAGCAACATCAGATAGTAGCACTATATGTAAGTACATTAGGAGCCACAACTCGTACATTAGCAACATCAGATAGTAGCACTATATGTAGAACAATCGTCTTCAATATGCTAGCTCTCTTTTGTTGTTCAATCATTATCCTTATAATGACACTACCAAGAAACCAACCATTTGGATTCATTGGTTTAGGAGCAGTTAAAATAAGATAGTGGTGCTTCCTTTCAGGCTCTCTCAAGGGTAAACTTTGTTACCAGTCTGAACAAAATAAACCATTTTCTCTTAAATGATCAAGAATAACTATTACTTTACTCAGGTAACGGGAAGCTGCAAAGCAAATTAACAACTTTGGCGATTCCTGAGAGGACAAAACTTTGAAAGAAACAAACAAATTCAAAGAATATTTTTTTAAAGATCAGTGTGAAAAGTTAATCAGCTTTTATAATGAAATCTGGTATATAAGATACATCAAAGTAAACAAGTAAACCATGATCTCCATTTCAGAAATTTGTTTGAATGACTGCTCTTTCACACTCCAGTGTCAAATTAAACAATTGGAAAAAATCAGGTGGAATAAACGAAAGCAATTTCATATTATCATGTGATAAATCAGGTGACCTCTGTCTTTAGTTCATAACCATCCGAGTTTCATCTACGGTTAAAAAGAGATCAGCCCACTACGGAACAACCTTAATATATACTTCCTCCATTTTTATATAATGTACCCATTTTATTAAAATACTACACTCATATATTCAACAAATGGGAACATTATATAAAAACGGAGGATAGTACTGTATAACAGATACTGACTTACATGGACCACTCTGCCGAGAAATAGAAGATCGCCAGAAAAGAGTCATCTGACCTACAAGGTAATATAAAGTTCAGCAAAAATGGCATGGACTCACTGATCCACCATCATCAGAAGTAACTAACAAACATTTTAATCCAGAAATTAATCGACTACCTCTCGCTTTTCTAAGAGACCAGCTCAATGTATGAAATCTTACTCAAAAGAAGAAGCCGCTTCCCAAACTTCCTGGAGTAGTCCTTAGACAGAATGATCGTTTTAATACAATAATTTGAACTGATGATGTGGATTACACCAACAGTTAGATAACCGTGCTACCCTTCCGGACCACGACAAACTTTACTACCACACTACACAAATTAAACCATGTTGTCATAACGGCAATCAAGATTCACCAAAGCTGTGGAGAAAAATAAAAGATTTGGAGCTTCCTGAGAGAACAAAAATAAAACCGATGATGTCTAATTATCAAAAACGCATAGCATGACTCTCTCTTTCCGATAAAGATAATGCATTACGCACAAATTTTCCTAGCATGACTCCTACAAAGGTAAATTAAAAATACGGACAGGGTATCTCAGTCACAACCAGCACCATTAACAAGACGACCAACACGGTAAATCAACAGAAATGGTGCAATCATGGAGTGGAGCATATTCTTTGCATCTCACGGTTAAAGTGGTATCTAATATGTACATCAAGGGCCAAGGCTTGCTGATGCATTATACGAACATAAAAGTAAACACAATATGTCAATTTTAACTAGAAGACAGCTGTTTAATATCCTAACACGAAATTCCTGCAGAAGTTATCATCAAGCCATCAATTTATAAACTCATGAAGAAACTATGAGTTGTCAAGAGATAAATGGTCAAGGAACACCAAAAGAGGGCTAGCAACCACTACAAACCCTTGTTATCCATTATCTCACGGTCACATATAGCATTTGGTAAAGACTCACCGACAATAAATCATCGGATAGTTGTATTACTAGTGAGTAGTGACACTACAAAGAAACCAACAATTTTGATCCATTAGTTAACCAGCAGTAAAAAATGAGACAATGGTGCTTTCTTTCAGGTTCTCTCAAGGATAACTTTGTTACCAGTCTGAATAAATAAACCATTTTCTCTTAAATCCAATCAAGAATACTGTTTCCTTGCTCAGGTAACCGGAAGCTGCAAAGCAAATTAACAAATTTGGCGCTTCCTGAGAGGACAAAACTTTGAAAGAAACAAAGATATTTTTTTAAAGATCACTATGAAAAGGTAATCAGCTTTTATAACGAAATCTTGTGAATAAGATACATCAAAGTAACCAAGTAAACCATGATCAGCATTTCAAAAATTTGTTTGAATAACTGCTCTTTCACACTCCAGCGTCAAATTAAACAATTGGAAAAAGTCAGGTGGAATAAACGAAAGCAATTTCATATTATCATGTGATAAATCATCAAGCATTCCAGAAGCTGAAATAGTTATCATCTTCAGCGACTTTGTTAAACATTATATCAAGGCAGCATAATAACTTTGGTAAATAATCCTCTTGTATAGAGAGGAGAGATGAAAACAACAAAAAATTAAAAAGAAACTCGACTTGGTGGAAAAGTTCTGATCCAAAGATGCACATAGCCAAGCTTAAAACAACCCGTGCCCAAACAAAATTCAGAAGGTTTACCTGAACAATAGTTCAATACGCTAGCACCGAATTACCCAAGAAATACTAATCTTGGTATCAACTTAGAAACTTTTTTAGGAACTCGGGGTTATCATGAGATAAATGGTCAAAGAACAATGACATGGTGCTAACATCAGCTTCAAATCCCATGCTAACCATTATATCACGATAATGTAATGCATTTGGCATGTCGTTGTTGAGAATGAATCCTCTGATAAGTGTATTATAAGTAACATCATCAGGATGGAAACCAACTTGGTTCATTTTGTCGAGGAGCTCTAAAGCTTTACTCATAAAACCCTTCTTGCAGAACCCCTTAATCATTGAATTATAGGTTTTATGATTGGGTACTAAACCCTTTGACTGGAGATCAGAGACAAGGTTTTCAGCACCTTCAAACTGGCCCTTCTCACACAAGCTGTCTATCAGGATGGTGTAGATGAAAATGTCAGGAACAACACCATTAGACTCCATCTCCTCTAGCAATCCTACCGCCTCATCGAGCTGTGCATCTTTACATAGCCCGTCTAATAAGGAAGCATAAGTGCATACATCTGGTTTAATTCCCTCTGTTTGCATGCTGTTGAACAGCTTACGTGCCGCTGGGATCCTATTAGACTTACACAGCCCATCTATCAGAGTGTTATAGCACACGATGTTAGGGGAAATGCCATGCTCAGACATTTCTTGCAGTACGTCGAGGGCTTTGTCAATGCATTTATGTTTAGCATATCCATTGATCAAAGTAGAGAAAGTCACGACATTAGGATGACAGCAATGGGTTTTGAACATCAAATTGATGAGACCTCGTGCTTTGTCCATTTCGCCGCACAAGCAATATCCATCCAATAAAGCATTATATGTAAGTACATTAGGAGGCACACCTCGTTCACTCATTATCCTTATAATGGCTTCTGCTTCAACAAACATTCCATCCTTACAATGCATATCAGCCAGCATGCTATAAGTAGCAACTGTTGGTGTAACATTGTTGTCCATCATCTCAACCAACATATCCCTGGCATCTCCCTTACGGCCTAGATTGAACATACCTCGTATCAATGAGGTATAGGTGAACACATTTGGTTTGATGCCCTCAGTTTTCATGACTGAAAAGAGCTTGAGGGCCTCCGAAATCAACTTGTCTTTGCAAAGACTATCAATAATGTTATTATAGATAACAAGGTCAGGCTTACAACTCGAGGGGCTAGATTTCATTCGGCGGAGCAAATGGAGAGCACGGGCATTTTCCCCGATCCTGCAAAGACCCTTGACCATAGTACCGTAGGTAACTATACTTGGTTGAATGCCAAGCTTAGTGACGGCTACATCCAACAACTTAACAGCGTCGGGAAGCCGATAATTATGAACGAGGCCGTTAATTAACGTGGTAAACAGAATTATATTAGACGCAAAGGGATAACCAACCTTAAGCGACTTTGCAAGGAGAGAATACCCGAAATCAACACGGCCTAAGTGGCAGTAACAATTAGCAAGGATCCCAATGGAATGCAAATCGGGTCGGGTACCAGATAACTCAAGTTGCCTAGAAAGAGAAATGACAGTACCATGAGGTTGTAGACGTTTAAGTTTGATCATGGCGGAGAATAGCCGACTAAAATCAATAATCGAAGGTCGGCGCGGAAGAGACATCATTTGATTGAATAGATCTTGGGGAAATTGAAGATTCGAAAACCCTAATTGAGATTGTTCTCTAACAAATCCCAGAAACTCACGGGAATCATCAATAGCAGTAGTATTCTTAAAATGATTACTAGAATTAAATTGAAATCGAAGCCCTAATTTAGAAAAACGGTAACACATTATTTCCAGAAGAAGAAGAAATAATTACCAGAAATGAATTAGGCGAGAAATGCAGAAATGGCGATCGAAGATGACCGAAACGGCTAAAACCCACCCGAACTTATATGAATGGCTTCGAAAATAATTTAAGTACGATTATTCGACTTATACGATAAACGGATAAAAGAGTATTGGAAAAAGAAGATCGCGTAATTCTATTATTTCTTTCTAGTTAACTTCAATTCAATTCAAGTTAACAAATTTAGTAATTTATCAATTAAAATAAACAAGAGTTTATGTAGAGGTGATAATTGGGTCACTTGGATTGATTATGGGTCGAGTCAAAGCATGTCAGGTCATATCGGATTCGTGTTATGTCGGACAGTGACGGGCTCAGTGCGTTCGATGCATGTGGCCATTGTGGGGTCATCAACGGGTGGCAATTCGGATCGGGCCAGTGTCCGATCACCTGATCGGCATATATTTTATCGGGTTGATTAATTCGTTCTAGTTAACTTCAATTCAATTCAAGTTTTTTTTTCAAAAATATATACTCGAATCGGTTATTTAATATTGATTTTGGTTTGTATATAATTCATCTTGAATATTGATAAACAATACCTTTCTAAAATTTCGAAATAATACGATGAATACTAACATATTTAAATTTGTAATCTATCAATTAAAATAAACGAGAGCTTATGTTTAGAGGGACAATCGGGTTACTCCGGTCAGTTACAGGTTGAGTCAAAGCAAGCCGGGTTATATCGGATTCGGGTTATGTCGGATCAGCGACGGGTTCGTCATGTTCGGAGCATGTCGGGTAGACCTGGCAAACAGATCGGGTCGTGTCGGGTTCGGGTTCGTGTTCGTGTCACGCGTAAACGGGTCACAAACCCTCCAACCCAAAAACGACCCAATTAAATTTCGTGTCGAGTTTTCGTGTCATGTCCAAATTTGAAAAGTTTAAGTATATTTATGCGATGGAGGAAAAAAAAAATTAGGATTAATTTAGTAAACGGGTGATTCGTGTTGGGTTCGTGTTTAAAGAGCTCAACCCAAACCCGACCCAATTAAATATCGCTTCATATTCATGTCGACCCACTTACATAAATGGGTCATTAAGCGTCAACCCAAATCCGCTAATTTCGTGTCGGGTTTTCGTGTCGTGTCATTATTTGCCAGCTCTAATGTCGAGTCATCAAAGGGTGGCACTTCGGTCGGGTCAATATCCGATCAGGTTATCGGCATATATTTTATCGTATATATTTAAGTTTTGACGGTAATTTTATCTTTAAATAACAAGTGTATTAATTGTAATTTTAAGTGCAAACAATTACTATGAACGTCAATCTGGTGTTATTTAAACCATTATTAAACCAGTTCATTATCGAGTTCTCTATCAATTGAGAAAATATCGGGTCATGGGACAGAACAGGTCGGGTTCGGGTTGTAAAGTAAAGCTATTACCAAGTCAGGTCAGATCGGGTCAGACCAATTTCAATTTCGTTCACCCAATTTTTGTTTACTATCGGTCAAGTTTCGGGCCGGGCGGGTCGGCTTTTCCTGGCTCTACTTCTGTTCATTTACAAATTAAAATGAAGCACGTGAAATTGAAAAAGAGAAAAGTATTATTACCAAGGAGTAACAAAAAAATGTACATATTTCTGGTATATAGTTTCAGACATCCATTCCTTAAGCTTCTTAAATTCAGACCATTTTCGATTATCTATTCCGCACAGATGAAGTGATCTTGCTCTTTCGATCTCTGTTAGTGCTTCTTTCATGTAGGGTCGGTCTCTTCTTTTCATCCGACTTCCAGCATACTCTTGTGAGTTTTGCACTGGTACAAAACTTTTACTCCGAACCTTCTTCGTAGGACTTGGCTATCAATTATAACAAGCAAACTCGAGCTATTATCTTCGCCCCTTTACAGCCGTTTGTCCGTTAAAAGTGCAACTCGAGCCAACCTGCAGCTATAGACATCACCAAAATGTACCCATGTCATGAGTAGTTTAGTTAACATGCGTCTGATCAACATCCACCTTTGCATAGTACAGTAGTAATTCTCATCCAAGAGAATATTCTATGGAAAATGGGAATTGAAGATGATGAATGCAAGTAAGGGAGTTTGCAGCTGAATCACATGCGATTTGGAGTCGCATTTTCAGTGAAATGGTATGTAGCTCTGTCTGATACATCCAGCAGAGAAGAGATTCATTTTACTGCAACTGTTTCGTCGCCCGACACTTGCAGTTATAGCAAAATAGCAATGACCCCTCATCTTTCTTCTTTTGATAAACCAGCCACCAGCCTATCAGGAGCTCTATCTTTCATCTTTTGCTAATGTCCCCAATAAATAAACTTCCAGTTTAGCAGATCTTTTTCCGGATAAAAAAGTAGAGATTTTACCTTCAAACGTATAGAATACATATTATTAAGTGACAAAGAGAGTCCAGGGTTGCACGGAATTAATGCAAAGGATGGTCAGATAATTGTTACTTAGTACAGAACTTCAGGCTTCATCGCTTTGAAACTTGCCCTTGTCGAAGTGCCATGGGTGGACACGAACATATATCCTGACATAAGACAAAAACTGGTCACCTTAAAGTAGGCCGAACAATGATTTTTCACAACATAGCTGTATTTGCAAAGGATCTGCTTCTGAGACTTGAAGCCAAGTCGCACTGCTCAGTAATAACGGATGTAAGATGAGATGAAATAAATAAATTTAAACTAATAAGCTCAGAAAACGTCAACCAGCAAAAACATATAACTTTTCTAAAATGAAAGAATGGTCAGAGTGTCCGACATTGATAGACAACTTGTATAAATTTTACTTCCAAGGTATTACAGTTTAACTCGCGAAGGAAGTCTAAGGACTGTAAGGTATTGCATAAGTTCGTGAAAGTGGGAAACTCATACCCAGGCATACTGATACGAATAAAACTAGCGGTCGTTATACACTAATTTATCTTACCAAAGAAATTATAAAACCTAAACTAGACTCTACTAGACTCAAATAAAAGTAGCAAAGTGAAAGTCAAGGGTCGAACCCAAGAGAAGGGAAATAACTAAAGACTTGCTTAAACACAACTAACCAAAGATTTAATGAAAACTTAATGATGATTAGAGACTAAAGATAAATGACTTATCAACAAACCATGGATATTAACATAAGTGAACAAGGGGATAACATAAATGAAGAAATCAGTGATTGGAAAAGCATTCACAATGACAATAAAAAAAAAGCAATAAATGAGAAAGGATTTGGGCTAGGCAATACCACAAACAATAAACGTGCACAAAGTCAATAAAAGGGAAGATCTTGGTGTAACCTTCTCAAAATACCTCAACAATGACAAAATCGACTCTATCACCCCCTACTTATCTATCCACTAAGAACATCCTAAGATAGTGAACCCCATGACTAAACCGTTCACAAGGTTCCTTCGACTCTAGCCTAAGTTACTAAACCGTAACAAGAGGACTAAAACCAAGCAATTAAAGTTGAGTCAAAGGATGAACAAGGAAACTAAACTACACACATTAAACCATGCTAGTAGAATTAGTCATGTAAAACTCTACTCAAAAAGTGTTTCCTTTAAACCAATTCCACACAAATTAAGCTTGCTACTAACAATCCCAAGTAAAACTAAGCCATTTTCCTTAGAGCATGCAAAGATTGAACAATTAGAAACAAGGGTGATCAAGCCATACACCTAACTACTCAAAATGAAACATTAAAACAAAGAGAATACATTAGATAAAATAGAGGGGATGAAATTGTCTTACAATGTCAAAGTTGGTAACTTTGATTAGGATTACACCAAGAACAAGGGAGATTACACTAGTAGAAAAAGTGCTATTGACATCGCCTTACTAACATCGTTTCCTAATATAAGCGATGTAATCTATAATAATTGAGTTGTTAACATCGATTTTAAAACAAAAACGATGTTATTTATCTTATTTCAGTTATTTACATCATTTATTAACATCGGTTATTTTAAAATCGATGTTAATTTATTTGCATTATATCCATTTTCTTAAAGCGATGTCAATTTATTTGACTGGTATTTACCTTACATCGTTTTATAACCGATGTCACAAGAATCCATCTTTACAAGCCATAGAATACTGATTTCACATAAACCCTATGGATCTTCATCTTCAATGCCGCTGACAATCGTCGGCCGCCTCACATCAACTGTTGCCAAATAACGTCACATATAACCACCTTGTTATCGCTGACAGCCACTTCGTTGCAGTTCGTCAACTTCCAATTCACAATCAGGTAAAAAAATATCGTTCAATCTTTTTTAAGTTATCGAACTAATCTCTTTTTTGAAGATTTGATCTCGATTATTGTCACTGAATTTCGATTTTCTATCAATTTGGGTTTAGAGATTCGATTTTTATTATCATATTATGGTACAGTTATTAAGTTTTAGGTTAGAGCTTTTAATTAAATTTCAGTCAATTGGGAGATAATTCATTTTCTACCGAGGTTAGTTGAATTAGGGAGATAGCAAATTCCTCCTTCCTCTTTTAGGGTACTGTCGTTTTTATGTTAATAGTTAAAGGTGGGTCAAACAAGTTTGATTCAAGCGTTTTCAAGTCGTATGAGGCACAAAGGTAACAGTCAAATTCAAAACTTTTCCTCTAGTCTTGATAACACATGTTTTGATGTTGGAGTATTGAAGGATAAGCTTCCCTTGAAGATGTTGTGTTACAGATACACAAATAAAGCTCGGATCGAAGCCTTTAAGAGTTGTAACTTTTAAGTTCAAAGAAAACTGAGTTGGTAAATAATTGTCAGATACTGAAGATGTAGAATATACAATAAATTCATTTCCTAACTTATGTATGGAAATCAGAATGTTTTCCTTCTCTAAAAATTTCATTCAATGTGAGATCAAGGTTGTGATACTGCTTGTTGTAAACAGTTGAACGTTTTCCTGTAAATCAGGAATCCCATAAACCAGAATTCAAAGGCATCTGTCGTCACTACTTGGAGATACTTTTGTGAAGGCTTCTTCCTATTCTCTCTTTGGTTGAATCTCTGGATCTTCCCGAGGGGAATCACAACTTTGTAATAAAATCTTACAGAATCTCCGGTCGGGAATGAGACTTTAGCAATAGCCTTGTCACTGCAGAAAGCTACGTTGTCTGTCGAGATGAGCAATCGACCTGTAGTTGGACCAGCTGTTGTGGATAAACAGCAACGAGAGGCCTTCAACAACTGATCTCCTTCTCTCACACTAAATATTCCCCTGAAAACTTTGTCTTCTCATGATCTCAGCTTTCCCCTGACTGTGATTTACAATAATGGAGCAAACATCAGTACAAAGTTTTCAGGTAATAAACTCATTAAAATTTTCATGCAAAATAATTAAACAATAGGGTTCTTGAAGTTCTAATTAACATGCCAATCTTGTTCATTGTGCTGAAAAACGATTCTTTTTTCGTCTGCCTCAAACTTAATGACTTCTCAGCATTGCCAGAAGTTAGAGGCAATAATTTCATATTGCAGTTTGTAGGTTGATCATAATTTAGCCTAGACAACCCATTTTGAAGAACATGATCTCCAAGCATGTTCTTCATACTCCTTGATTTGAAGGCCTCCGAAACATTTCATTTTTACGCTTTTGTTTTTTGCTTGATTTTATATATGTTATACCAAAGAGAGGTATATATAGGAGGAAGAAGTCAGCCATGTGGATTTTGGTGGGTGAATTTTAAACCTGAATAGATAGATGAATAAATGATTCAGCTATGGGACATCTGACTCATTCATGTATCAGCAGCACAAACAAGATTTCTTAGCCAGTAAGTTTACCCCATTTTGATAATTTTGAGTTTAATAAGACATTCTTAATTATAAATTTGGTAGTTAATTGAATTTTCTTTGAATCAGGAGCTGAGGTCAGGTTAGTGGAATCATTGATATCTAAGCATTACAGCTTTTTGGCTGGCAATACTACTTTTTCATGTTCAAAAAAATTTGATTTAAAAAGGTTGTTTTGCAAAACAGATTTGTGCAAACAATTTTTTTGAATTTAGGTATGTATATATTTTAAATTCATTCGTTTTTGAAACACCGTTTTTATCAAAAATCAGTTGGATGTGGAAATAGGAAAAGAAAAGTATAACTTTGTAAGATCACTAATGAAATCTTGTGAAAAATGAACATTGAGATTACTTAGTCATTTTATATAACTATTACTAACTTCTGCATGTTGTTATAGCCTGTTCCTATAGCCTGTGTTTGCTATATTCTGTGAATTACTAGTCAGTTAATACAATTCTTACTGCAATCTTGAGTATGAGTTAATACAATTCTTACTGCAATCAGAACATAGTATGCTTGGTAGATGAATTCAACAGGCCGATTTGAAGGTAAATCATGTCTAGTCAGATGGCCTTTTCGTGTCAGTTAAAAGCCCTACATCTCTTGGGACAATGATACGAGTGTACTCATCAAGTTGTACTCATTTTCAGTAAGTAGATAAACAAGATTTAATGTTGGCCTTAATGGCAGAAGATAGAGGTGGAACCCGAGATCGTGAACTGATTATTGAAATCCAGTCTTCTGCTGACATTGTTGATATTAGTTCTGTAAGTGGACCTTCCTTTAGTCAACCTTGATTGAACGTTTTTAGGAAATGTAGAATTCTTAATGAATTTTCATCTACGTAGGAGAAAAAGACCTGGTATAGGAGCTATGTTGGACATTTCCATTTTGAAACCATACACTCGAATAACATGACACTCTAAAATAAAATGTTAGTCCGTATTTGACATTACTTGGCTGCTTTAGACATGGGAGTAAGCCTTTCCAAGCTGAAAACTCTGACACTAGTTAGACGGAGCTCAAATATATGGAACAAACTAGGAAGTAGTTTTTTAATTAGATCTTGTATCTTACTATCATTATTTAGTCGGAAGTATTGTACAGGTATTTTTTTGTGTCGATCTAAGAATATTTATGTTCAAAACACGTTTATTATAATTTGAGTATATTTATAAATTATCCGATACTTGAGTGTATATGTCATTGGAGTTTGCTAAACCTTGGCGCGTATTCTCTGCTATGATATTTTGGTTATTATTGGATTTTGCATTTCTATTTTGCTTTATTTATTAATTTTGCTAAATGTTTTTTAATTATGAATATTGATGATATATGCAAGCTATATTCCGAATATGTATGATTATGATTTCCCACATCAGCCTCGTGAATGGTTCAACTATGTTGGCACCAGTTGTATCCTACTTTGATGACTGCTGCAGTTTTATTCTGCCTTGTTCACGGGGGATATAACTCAAGTTGTTTCCCAGCATGCTGGCGCTAGGTATCCTCTTGCCAGTCTATATAAGGCCAGAGTCTATATACTGTTGGCTCACTTGGCTGGTCTCTTGGTGATAATAGTTTTATAAGTTATTTGACTTAGGTATCCATCACCCGTATTGTTAACATTGCGATGTCAATGGCTTAGCTTTTTTCCTACTAGTGCCTTATTTGTTCAATAGATGTGACATTTAATTTTTTGGTGTATTACATTGCATTCAGAACCCATGATCAAAAGGTTACCGAAATGCCGCTAATAGCTACACGTTTCAAGTATCGCCGTCCTGCTTCTACATGAGGTAGAAAAGGTAATGTCTTTGACCACGTTCAGCTTTATTTCTGCCTTTGAGTGATTAAATAATTAGGTATTGATATAGAAGTCCCTCAAACCCTCTTATAAATTGCAAAATTTGTCACCCAATTAACATTTTCTATTGTCGTGGTTTTCCTTTGTTAAATGGCAAACATCCATTTTGTTCCTTTTCAGATGCTTGTTGAGCTGGGCGCTGAAAGCTTGATCCTACCAGGTTTAGCTATGCTAAGTGAGACCTGGGTTTCCACATTTGGTTTCATGGAAATGCCAGCAGATTATGCTAAATCCATTTTTGTTGTCATTGTTATACATTTTTAAGGTTGCAATAGTTTTCACATCTTTTCTTTTGGATATTTGTCTAAGTTTGTGTGGTTGCAGGAGCCTTTCCAAGCTGGAAACTCGACGCTAGTTAGACGGAGCTCAAATATATGGAACAATCTAGGTGTATTACACTACTCGTGTTATATTAGTGTTTTAATTACATTTTGTATCTTACTATCATTGTCGGAAGTGTTGTACAAGTATTCTTTTGTATCGATCTAAGAATATTTATGTTGAAAACACGTTTATTATAATTTAGAGTATATTTATAAATTATGGGTTTTCGGAATATATTTTTATAAATGATTACAGCTCTCATTTGGGGTGTTTTTCACACCTCAAATGTATTTTTTTTAATTAAAAAAATACCTATTTACATCGGTTTTAGTACATAAATGATGTAAAAAAGGTTGATATTTACATCGGTTCCGCACCAAAACAGATGTTATTAAATGTCGTTAACATCGGTTTTACTTATAACCGATGTTAATTGTATACTATTAACATCGCTTTTCACTTATAACTGATGTTAATGGTATACTATTAACATCACTTTTCAATTATAACCGATGTTAATGGTATATTATTTACATCGGTTTTAGAAATGATGTAAAGGAAAAAAATACTCTAAATGTCGCCCCCAGATACATCGCCAAAAAGCGATGTAAATGGGGCAAAATAAGCGATGTCAATGAGACTTTTTCTACTAGTGTTAGCTCCTCATTTGCATAATTACAAGCTTGAAATAAAGAAAGATTACAAACTTCTTGACTTAATTAGAGAGTAAAAGGTTGTTGTTCTAAAGATGAGATGATAAATAAAAACATATCTGAACTTTAGTATTTATATGGGTGCACAAAACCCTAGGATAATTCTCTTTGAAAAGCCCAAACACGGATTAGAAAATCCGTGTAAAACAGAATTGCGCAGGGGGCGCAGGCTGCGCAGGGCACCCCCTTGCCTGTGCCATCGTTAGTTCAGCGAGGACATGATTATGTGTTCAGAGCAGTCTCACAGCCCTCAAAAGAAAGCCAAGAGAAAACCCAATGTGCTCAATTCCCTATAATTATTATTTGTATCAGTCACCACATCATATTAAAAAAACTGGTAAATTTAATTGATGGCATTTTGGAAAGAGAACAAAAAAAGGTGAGGGATGAAAATTGTTCATGTTTGCGTCTGGACGTGAACATGCTATGAATAAAACTGAAGTAACCACAAAGAGGGGTGAAGTCTCTTACCACAGAAGATGTGCAAATCTTATGAATTGTTGGAAGCATCTTTTTCAGCTCATTGAATTTGAAGGCACTGATTTGTCCTCCATATTTTTGTCCTGATATTCGAACTTCATCTGGAAGTCTCTTGGTAGAAGGAACTAGCAAACAATACCTCATGACCCAATCCGAGTAATCAGATTTCCAGCTCCACTTCCGACTTAAGATGCAGCTTGAGGGGCATATGTTCTTGTCAATACGCTAGCACAGAATTACCCAAGAAATACTAATCTTGGCATCAACTTAGAAACTTTTTTAGGAACTTGGGGTTATCATGAGATAAATGGTCAAGGAACAATGACATGGTGCTAACGTCAGCTTCAAATCCCACGCTAACCATTATATCACGATAACGTAATGCATTTGGCATGTCGTTATTGACAATGAATCCTCTAATAAGTGTATTATAGGTGACATCATTGGGTAGGCAACCAACTTGGTTCATTTTGTCGAGGACCTCTAAAGCTTTACTCATAAAACTCTTCTTGCAGGACCCCTTAATCATTGAAGTATAGGTTTTACAATTGAGTACCAAACCCTTTGACTGGAGATCAGAGACAAGGTTTTCAGCACCTTCAAACTTGCCCTTCTCACACAAGCTGTTTATCAGGATGGTGTAGATGGAAATGTCAGGAGCAACACCATTAGACTCCATCTCCTCTAGCAATACTACCGCCTCATCGAGTTGTGCATCTTTACATAGCCCGTCTAATAAGGAAGCATAAGTGCATACATCTGGTTTAATTCCCTCTGTTTGCATGCTGTTGAACAGCTTACGTGCTGCTGGGATCCTATTAGACTTACACAGCCCATCTATCAGAGTGTTATAGCACACGATGTTAGGGGAAATGCCATGCTCAGACATTTCTTGCAGTACGTCGAGGGCTTTGTCAATGCTTTTATGTTTAGCATATCCATTGATCAAAGTAGAGAAAGTCACGACATTAGGATGACAATGGGTTTTGACCATCAAATCGATGAGACCTCGTGCCTTGTCCATTTCGCCGCACAAGCAATATCCATCCAATAAAGAACTATATGTAAGTACATTAGGAGGCACACCTCGTTCAATCATTATCCTTATAATGGCTTCTGCTTCAACAAACATTCCATCCTTACAATGCATATCAGCCAGCATGCTATAAGTAGCAACCGTTGGTGACACATTGTTGTCCATCATCTCAACCAACATATCCTTGGCTTCTCCCTTGCGGCCTAGATTGAACATACCTCGTATCAATGAGTTATATGTGCACACATCTGGTTTGATGCCCTCAGTTTTCATGACTGAAAAGAGCTTGAGTGCCTCCGAAATCAACTTGTCTTTGCAAAGACTATCAATAATGTTATTATAGATAAAAAAGGTCAGGCTTACAACTCGAGGGGCTAGATTTCATTCGGCGGAGCAAATGGAGAGCACGGGCATTGTCCCCAATCCTGCAAAGACCCTTTACCATAGTACCGTAGGTCACTATACTTGGTTGAATGCCAAGCTTAGTGACGGCTACATCCAACAACTTAACAGCGTCGGGAAGCCGATAATTATGAACGAGGCCGTTAATTAACGTGGTAAACAGAATTAAATTAGACTGAAAGGGATAACCAAGCTTAAGGGACTTGGCAAGGAAAGAATACCCAAAATCGACACGGCCTAAGTGGCAGTAACAGTTAGCGACGATGGACATGGAATGCGAGTCGGGTCGGATACCGGATAAGTCGAGACGTGAATAGAGAGAAACGACAGGAGCGTGAGGATGCAGTCGTTTGAGTCTGAGCATTCCAGCCAATAACCGATTAAAATCAATAATGGAAGGTCGGCGCGGAAGAGTCATCATTTGATTGAATAGATCAAGGGGAATTTGAAGATTCGAAAACCCTAATTGAGATTGTTCTCTAACAAATCCCAGAAACTCACGGGGATCATCAATAGCAGTAGTATTCTTAAAACGCTTACCAGAATTAGAGAAATAACGATAATTAAATTGAAATCGAAACCCTAATTTAGAAAAAAGGGAAGACATTATTTCCAGAAAAAGAAGAAGAAGAAATAATTACCAGAAATGAATTAGGAGATAAATTCAGGAATGGCGATTGAAGATGACCTAACTGACCCGAACCGATATAAATCGCTTCGAAATAATTTAAGTACGATCTTACCCGATAAAGGAGGTCTTAGATAAAAAAAAAAAAAAAAAAAAAAGAGGATCTTGTAATGGTGATAAATTCTTTCAAGTTAACTTCATTTTAGTTCAATTTGTTTTCTCAAAAATATATACTCGATTCAGTTATTTAACTTCGATTTTGGTTTGTTTATAATTCATCTTGAATATTGATAATCAACAACTCTCCGAATTTCAAAATAATACAATGAATAATAACTTCTTTTGATATGTAATTTATCAATTAAAATAAAGAGTTTTTTTGTCAGATAACACCTAACATTTACCCTATCTATAGAAATAGTACCTAAAGTTATTTTTTTTGCCCAACAACACCTAACATTTTCTTTATTTTGTCTAATAACTCCAAAATCAGTTTTCCGTCAAAAAAAAGTCGAGATTTCGTCTTGACTAACGGTGAAATTGATTTGACCTTATTTCTTCATTCTTTCTTTTCCACTGACTGGTGCATTGTAAAAGTAATTGACAATGAATCTTATTCTTAAGTGACTTATTTTCATTCAGCAAGCCATTTATAACACTTTTTTTTGCCAATAACTCTTATCTTCATCAATCCACTTGAAAAAGCAACACCCACGCAACCCCGTCTCTGGATGAGCTTGAATAAGACATTGGGTTGAAAGGATGTTGAGAGAAAAGGAGAAAACCAAACAAAGTAAGCCTAATTTGGGGTTTTAATTTGAAAATTGAGGAATTAAATAACTAAGGGGAGGTTACATAAGTATTTAATTGGCAGTTAGTCTTGCTTGTGACGGGTCGGGTGGAGAGACGGATAATGACACTCACAAAACGAATAGGGGGACAAGGTGGGGCACCCCCATGTGCTTTCCTCTCTCTCTTCTAAATGGGCATTTTGTGAGACAAAATGGTATCCGTCTTCTCCTTGTGACGGATACCCTCCGTCTACAATGAGAATTTGTGTTTAATTGGAGGAACATTAAGTTTAATTGAAGGGGAATTAGCAAAAGGGAAAATTGGGTTTAGAAAAGGATGATGAAAAGGTAATTAAATGCATCAAAGGAAAAGAAATAAGCGTTAAATCAAATTTACCGTTACTCAAGACGGAATATTGACTTTTTTTGACGGAAAACTGATTTTGGTGTTATTAGACAAAAAACAGAAAATGTTAGGTGTTGTTGGGCAAAAAAAATAACTTTAGGTACTATTTTTACAGATTACTCGAGTCGGCTACAAGTCGGTCATGGGTCAAGTGATATCGGGTTCGTGTTATGTCGGGCTAGGTAGCACCAAAACGAATACGGACACGGACACTGACACGTTACACGGCATCCCCTGAAATTGAAGACATGGAACACGCTTTTTGAATTTAATAAAAGGTCAAATTTGACCATATAACTATAAAGATTGTCATTTCTCACCCAAACCGATTTTTTAATCGCTCTCTTTTGACATTTTCTTTCTCGTCTAAACTATAACATGTTTAGGCTTGTGTCAGACACGGCACAGCTAGTTCGGAGGAGTTTCCGTGTTACCTAGATATCGGGTCAGTGACGGGTCAGGTGAGTTCGTTTCATGTCGGGTCATCTTCGAAGCGGGTCATCCCGGTAGCAATTCAGGTCTAGTAAATGCCAAGACCGGTAACGCGATCTCATTTTCATTTTATCAATTTTAAATCTATAATGTTGAATGTAATATAAAAATGTGTTACCAGACTATAATATAGAATTTATGTGACTGTTGTATGCCTGTATATGATCTTAGTAAACGTTCGTATGATTTACAGAGATTTTTTATGGGACCCTAAAATAACGAAAATCATGCAATATTACCTTTGAATTTGAGCGGTTTGGAAGGTTATACGAGGGCCATGTTTTTATCTCTCCATATTTTTCTGCCCCGTGTCTTGAGTAATTGAGTTGTTTCATGAGTTAACGTATTCAATTTTGAGCTCTAAAGAAGAATTATTCACCTATTTTTAAGAAGTACTTAATTTCCATCTGATACTCGTTTATGATGTACCGACACACCCAAATAATGTCCTCGGTTACTTCTCAAATTTAGTGTGCAATGGTTGCTTTATCTCTGACTCGAGGAACCGTCTGCGACCCTAAAATCCCGAAAACCGTGTATGATAATATACTTAAAATTGAGCTGCTTGAAAGGGGCGTACCAGTCATATTTCTTTTGCTATTAGTTTCTCTACCATGTGTTGAGGTCGCTTCGTGAATTATCTATTCAATTTTCAACTATAAATAAAAAATATTTATCTATTTTTATGAAATACTAGTTTTTAACCGAGACTCATTTATTGCATATCATTAGTTCATTACCGTCAGACTCGAAATGTCTGACTCGTTTGATATATCTATATATGGTGTACAAAAGTAAAAATTCGAATATTTTAGTTAAAAATCGATTTGACTGACATATTCTTGGCCTCAAAACGTAATCAATGATGACATTTCCTAATGTTATTACCACATGAATCCCCACCATAACTCTATTAATACACTCGCCCTTGCTAGTTACTACTAACTTCAAATAATTTTATTATCGCTAAATACATACCAACACTGTTGCACCGGATCTGTCAAAACAATTTTTACAATCATCAATTTACACAATTATATATAAGAAAAGTAAGTTTAATTTAAAATGGCTAATGAATTAATTTTATTGGACTTTTGGCCGAGCCGATATGGGATGCGGGTCAGGATCGCTTTGGCCGAAAAAGGGGTGGAATATGAGTATAGAGATGAAGATTTTAATAACAAGAGTGAACTACTCCTTAAGATGAACCCGGTTCACAAGAAAATCCCGGTTCTCGTTCATAATGACAAGCCGGTTTGTGAGTCCCTTAACATTGTTCAGTACATTGATGAGGTTTGGAGTGACACGAACCCGTTGTTGCCCTCCGACCCTTATGATCGAGCTCAAGCTCGTTTTTGGGCTGATTATGTTGACAAAAAGGTATTTCCTCCATTCCAATCAATTCTATAACTTTTACTTTTTGGGCGATATAATTTCTAATATATAACGTAAAGGATATTCACGTGGGATCTTGTTTAAATTATCATACCAAGTACATTGTGAATATCAAAGTTATTAGCAAAAGAAAACGGGTATTGACAAACGTGAATAAAGTAAATTTATAGAATTGATTAGAATTGAGGAAGTAGTATTTTATTTTCTACCAGTATTTTTCATTAGAAAACTATACAGAAAATGAGATAGTTCTACCTAATAATACTGCTTGAGTGTCGTGACTCGTAATTTTGTAGACATATAACGGAACCAAGAAGATATGGAAGTCGAAAGGCGAGGAACAAGAGGTTGCGAAGAAAGAATTCATAGAACATTTGAAGGTATTGGAACAACAACTTGGAGACAAGCCGTACTTTGGTGGCGACACATTTGGGTACGTTGATGTGTCGCTAATCCCGTTTTACAGTTGGTTTAACCTCCTGGAAAACGCCGGAAATTTCAAGTTTGAAGAGTCGAACCCGAAGATCGTAGAGTGGGCTAAGAGGTGCTTGCAAAGGGAAAGCGTCGCTAAAGCTCTGCCAGATGAAAAGAAGCTTTACGAGTTCATTCATGAGTATAGAGCTTGAGCTTTATTGTCGTTTCATTTGTTATCCTTTTCACTTTAATAAAAGGAAATAAGTTAAGGAGAATACTCTTTTTTCGACAAAGGTATACTGATATTAATATAAAAGAAAGTCAGTTATATAACAAAATCCAGAAGACCGTGGTCCTTTAGAGTCACTACTACAAAAAAGGCCTAAGACATCAATTATAAGACACCTGTTTTTTTCTAACAGATGTCTTAACGTAAGACACCTGTGATTTAATATAACAAGTTTGCAATGTTTAAATAAGAAACCTGTCCTTCAGAATCCGGTTTCCTATATTTTAATTTTCAATTTATTTAATAACTAAGAAACCTGTCCTCCAAAATCCGGTTTCCTATATATTAATTTTCAATTTATTTAATAACTAAGAAACCTGTCCTCCAGAATCCGGTTTCCTATATATTAATTTTCAATTTATTTAATAACTAAGAAACCTGTCCTCCAAAATCTGGTTTTCTATATATTAATTTACAATTTATTTAATAACTAATAATAATAAATTAATCTTAAATAATATATTGTTTAATTAATTCTACTAGATTCACCGAGTAATACATGCATACCTCTATCTCTTAACTTACCAAAATGCACCGCCTAACACATTCTTTAAATAATAATTATCAATATCTACTTAAATATATCAAAGACACCGGGTGTAAATGAGAGTGGTGTCATAGACAGGGGCGAACCCACCTTAGAGCAAGGGGTAGCAGCCGCTACCCCAAACTTAAAAAAAATTGGTTTAAAAGAGGTTTTTTGCGACCCCAAATATTGATAAATAGTAGATAATTAAATGTTATCCCAATAAATCTACAATAAATATCTTGTGGCTCAATGGTACAGCCATTAAATATCCTCCTTGTGGTCGCGGGTTCGAATCCCATTGCGACACCGGGTGTAGATGAAAGTAAAAAAAATGAACCATGCCAAAGACACCGGGTGTAGATGAGAGTGGTGTCATAGATATAAATGCCAAAGACACCAGACATAATATAATTGATAACAGGTATAAGTCAAAGACACCAGTTATTAATAAGAACAAGTCTCTTTAATTGTTAGCTAAGATACCAGTTCCCCCAACAGGTTTCTTAACCAAAGACACATATGACCTAGACACCTGTTATAAACAGGTGTCTAAGACCTTTTTCAACAGGTTTCTTTGGCCTTTTTTGTAGTAGTGAGTATTAGAAAATCAACTAACCGAACTAATAGTACATAAGTACGAAATAGAAAGAGTAAGACGACATTTTTTGCGTGGAGGATAAAAAAACGTCGAAGTCAAATAAGTCTGTCTCCTTTTTTTAGCCATCTTGATTTCAGCATCCTCCTTTGTGAACCTGCAAAAAAAAAGTGAAAAGTCGACAGAAACTACAAATCTTTTCTTCCTATGAAAACTAGCTTGGACCAGATGACGAGCTCAAAGCTATTTTCTAACCATTGATGTAGCAAATTTTACCGATCGGTCACTAGACAATAATAGGGACGAAGCTAGGACAAAATTTGTATCCGAATAAATTTTTATTTTATCCATATGTAACTATTTATTAGGAAAACGTCACACCAATCAATATGTCTAACGTTTTTTATTTTTAATAACATTTTTAGGAGTTGTACTTACCAATCTACTAGTTAACACTATGCCATATGCATTTTCTTTGAATATTTACCTGCTTAATAAGTACTTGTTATTAAAAATCTACCCAGGGTTGTGGCCAGGATGGCCCAGACATAGCTTCGTTTGTGCTAGACATCAAAACGGACATGTGACACGACATTTCATGAAATTAAGATCAATGCGGTATCGAACATGGGACGACTGATTATGAGGAGTGTTTGTGCTATTGCTAGAGCAGGTCTAGTCTACATCAACAGTTTTTTAATAGAAAACGGTCATTTAATAATAAAATGGTATACAAATGTTGTCAGTGTTTAACATAAAATTATAAATGACATTTTATCATGAAATATTTACATTTTATCGTATAATATCACATTTATCCGCTTTATTTAAGGTTGGAAAAGGTTTGTTTAAAGAATTGTGTCCTTCTTATTAGCAGGGGCGGATTTAAGGGGGGACGGGTGGGGACATGCCTGCCTTCAAATTTTCGACATAACTTTTTATAAGTTCCCCATATAAACATCACAAATTCTTATTTGCAACGGCACTATCCGTCGCAAGCTTGTGACGGATATCGTTTACTCTCACAAAATACCCACTTTTTCTCTCTCTGCAACACTATTCATGTAGTCCCCTTTCTCCACTAACTCATTTTCTATCCATTTTACCTCACAAAATATCCGTCACAAATAGCGACCCGTCGCAAGCAAGACTTACTATATAAACATATAGTTATATTCTACAACTTTAAGTAGTCATGTCAATGGATCGGGTTCGGGCCGAGTGAAGCTTCATCCGTCATTTATCCGCCCCTTTAAAATCTCATCCAACCCGCCATCATCCGTGAAACATATCATCCGTCATCCATCCATCCATGGATTAAACGGGTGGATCGGGTGATAAATGAGTGTTGTGTATTTATATGTTTGAAGTTAAAAAAATTAATTTGACTTTTTATTCTATACAAAAATAATGTTAGATAAATATTTTAGTTTAACTTTCTAGTGTGTAGTTTCACAAAATATATATCTAGTGTAAAAAAATTAGAAAATTAGAAAATTTTATATCTTAATAATGTATTATATGTAAAAGAGTTAAATACACAGTAATAAAATCGGGGAATGGATGGATGACGGGAGAAATTTCTTCATCCAACCCATCTGTCATTCGATCGTCATCTGTTTGATCCGTCATCCATCCATCGATCATCTATTTAAGTCGTGTTTTCATGCATCTTTTAGAATTAGATGGATAAGATTTTGATTGGTTGCGGGTGAAATTAACATCCCTGACTATAAGTCATTATGTTTATATATACTTAAAATATATATTTCGTTGTTTTTAGAGAAAACGTTATTTTTGAAAAAAAAAATATCTATAAATTCAATTTTTTTTTCCATTTTTTAAACTTAAATATTAATTAATATAGAAAAATAAATTTAAAATATAAAAATATTTTCTAAGACAAAGCGTCAAAAATCCTGAATCGATCCGCCGGTACTTACTAGCTCAAACGTCATGGATGACATTTCTAGATCGATCTCTCTTACTTTTCTACACTTTTCTTTTGACTAAAGTAGTCGTATGTAGACTACGTAGTAACTACTCATCCTTTAGTTAAACATACTATAAATACCACTCTCCCATGCATGCATTATTATTAGTGTATAACAACTCCAAAATAATTTACATAATTATAATATCAAATTAAAAAATGGCTAACAATGAAGTTATTTTGTTGGATTTTTGGCCTAGTTCATTCGGGATGCGGGTCCGGATTGCATTGGCCGAAAAAGGGGTGGAATATGAGTACAAAGATGAAGATTTGATGAACAAAAGTGAGTTGCTCCTTAAAATGAACCCGATTCACAAGAAAATCCCGGTTTTGGTTCATAACGGCAAGCCGGTTTGTGAGTCGAGTATCATTGTTCAGTACATTGATGAGGTTTGGACCGGCAAGAACCCTTTGTTGCCTTCTGACCCGTATCAGAGAGCTCAGGCTCGGTTTTGGGCTGATTTTATCGACAAGAAGGTATCGTACTTGTTTTATTAGAATTGTAACGTACAATAAGTTGATAATCCTACGGAAATAATGTTAAAATGGTACACGACTAATAATAAGGCTAGTCAATGGTGCGGGTTGGCACTGACAACCCGATCTCGACCCGTCATTGAACCCGGACCTGACCTGCCCGCCTAATCCGGGTACAATCCCGGCCCAACCCGCATGTCAGATGTAATCGAACAAGGGTTCAATTTCTAGAATCCGACCCGAATGACGACCCGTGCGTAAAACCCGTCAACCACTTGTTGACCTGCCAATAAGTAGTTGTTGACCGTTGACAATTGGCATTGAATATTGACCCACCACCGACCCGCCACCAACCCGCCACCAACCCGTCAACGTCAATGCCCGGGTCGGGTCCGGTTACACTTTCCAAGAACCGTACCCAACCTATCCCGGACCCGCCCTAACCCTCGGGCCCAACCTGTCCAACCCGCACCATTAACCAACCCTCTTAGTACACGTAACAAGAAAATTGTGCTCAAAAACAATAAAATTGGTAACTAACATTACGAGAATGTGACATGTAACGAACAGACGTACAACGGGACACATAAGATATGGACGTCAAAAGGCGAGGAATTAGAGGTCGCAAAGAAAGAATTCATAGAACATTTGAGGGTGTTGGAACAACAACTCGGGGACAAGCCTTACTTTGGTGGCGACACATTCGGGTACGTCGATGTGTCGCTGATACCGTTTTACGGTTGGTTTTACATTATGGAAACCGAAGCAAACTTCAAGATTGAAGAGTCGAACCCGAAGATCATAGATTGGGCTAAGAGGTGTATGCAGAGGGAAAGCGTTGCTAAAACTCTACCTGATCAGAAGAAGCTTTACGATTTTGTCCAAGAGTATAAGAAGAAGCTTGGCGTTAACTAATGTAATTAGACAATGTTGAGTGAGTTATTAGGTGATATCGAGTCTTGATTCTACATTGTTTGTTTTTATCGTGTATTTTATTTATGTTTCAGACTTCAGTTAATAAAGAGGCTTGTGGAGTTGTGTTTACGAAAATTAGATGATTATACAATCAGATGTATACATTGGTAGGATAGATTTCGAGGTTTATAACAAAAAATTTGAGGTTGTAAAAATATTTTATGCGCTTTTTTGAAAAGAATTCGAGTGTTTTTATAAAAAAAATTGTAAATCAAAACAATATATTGAAACTCAAAAATAATACATATAAAATCTAATGATTTTAAGTTTAACACTAAATAATTATAGTGTAAGAAAAAATTGTTAAAAGCTCAAAAAACATTACGTGTAAGCTCAATTACATTTATATTAGAGGTACAATGCTCATATATATCTGAATCTATAATCGTTGTTTATGAGATTGTATACCAGCTGACTTATTATTACTTGCATTTCTTTCAAGAGACAAAAACCGATTTTAATGGAGTAGTATACCTCAATTATTTTTAAATAAATTATACCCAAATTAAATGTTCCGGTTAAAAGTTGCACCGAAACCCATTTTCAGGCCAAATTTCGAATTTTTTGGTTAATTAGCAAAATGAGGTAATTAGTGTTCATTTGAAACTATTTGGGTATATGGTGTCCACGTCATCACTTTTTATTTTTGTCCGATTTTTACATAAAACCGCTAAGAAACCTAGCGGCTTCACTTAGTTTTTTTTTAATATATAAAAGGCAAAACCGCTAAGAATCTTAGCGGCTTACCAAGTTACCATATCAGTCAGAACTTCAGGGGCTTCCTTCTCTCTCTTTTTTTTTAATTATTTAAAACAGATAAAATATTTGGATGATGACATTTTGATAAAGCCGCTAAGTTTCTTAGCGGTTTCATGTAGAAGTTAGGCAAAAACAAAAAGTGACAAATAGTTTCAAATAAACACTAATCGCCTAATTATTTTGCTATTTAACGACTAATAATTAACCAAAAAATTCGGTCAAATTAATATTTTTAGGACTACCCCTCTTCTACTTATCCCTTCCTTCATTCATTGGTCCCCAAAATGATGAATGAATATGAGAAGGAATGTTAATAATATCAATAGTACGAACCAACCAGCTGACACCTTAACAAAGCCATCTCACAAGCTTTGATTACTCGAGTTGTCTTCCAAGATTGGTCTTTATCTTCGACCGTCCATCTTGAGCGAGAATATTAATAATATAAATGCAAAGACGAACTCTCAGGCAATTCAAAAGTTAGCTACGTAACATCCAAGTCATTACTTAATTAGTATTCAATGTATTTTATCTTGTGCAATGTATTGTTGTAACCTCCCTAGTTAATAGCCTCTATAGTTGCTTATACTTAGTGTATATATATTATCCGTTTTAATTATAAAACAAATCCGTCAGCATAATATAACCCGATTATCTTAACTCTATAAAGTATAAATACACTTCCCCTACAAATTTTCAATCCTACGTACTGCATGCATTGCAGTCAACTACATGCAGTAACTTAAAATTTACGTATAGAAATATAATTAATTAAGATCAAGTTAAAAATGGGTAATGATGAGGTAATTTTGTTGAATTTTTGGCCCAGCCCATTTGGCATGCGGGTCAGGATTGCTTTGGCCGAAAAAGAGGTCGAATACGAGTACAAAGATGAAGATATGTGGAACAAAAGTGAGGTGCTAATTAAAATGAACCCGGTTCAAAAGCAAGTTCCGGTTCTTATTCATAACGACAAACCGATTTGGGAGTCTCTTAATATTTTTCAATACATTGATGAGGTTTGGAGTAACAAAAACCCTTTGTTGCCGTCCGACCCGTATCAGCGAGCTCAGGCTCGTTTTTGGGCTGATTTTATCGATAGGAAGGTATATTTCTAGTTTCGAACAACATAAATGTTAGAATATTACGATATATGAATGAGACGGTTTTATTGGAGAGTTATTACATAATAATATACTCCCTCCTATTCTGGATAACTGTCTCACTTCCGTTTTCGTCTAGTCACGTAAATGTCCCATATTCCATTTTGGGACATTGTTTATACTTATTTTATTCACTTTAGCCCACAATAATACCCCACCTTACCCCACAACACTACTTATTTTAATCACCTCTACTCACAATAATAATCAATAATACATTCCCTCTCTCCAATCTTCTCACCCCACACATTACTTTACATTAAACAAATGAATTCCTTAATTCATGTACCCAACCCCAAATGTGACAGTTATCGGGAATAGGAGGGAGTATCTGTTTATGGATAGTAATGTTAAAAGGTTACCTTATTAATGAGATTTGATCTATACTTTTACGGTTTTCCTAATGCGTGTCCTATTGCCCTATCGACATACAATTTGAAGTTGTTTAGGGACTACAAAAATTTGTCTTTACGGTAAGAGTAAATTAGATTTTACTTTCTTTTAAAATCAAAATTTTTAAAATTACTCCCTTTAGAATTTTTTTCCTAAAATTACTCATTTAAATTGCATTTTTTACTAAAATTGCTCTCAAACTCCACTTTTAGTGACTTATTTTGTCTATTTTGAACATATTCTGTTTGTGGCTTAGCCAGTCTATACTTTGAAAGGTATAAATATGTAGACAAATGTAGAGGGGTTCAAAAACAGAGGAAATAAATCAACTCAAATCGTTTTTTTTAAGCAATTTAAGGAAAATATCCAATTTGACTGAGTAATTTTAGCCAAAAATGTAATTTAGAGGAGTAATTTGGAAAAAAAATCCAAAAGGAAGTAATTTTAAAAAATTTGGTTTCAAAATGGAGTAAAATCTAATTTATTCTTACAGTAATTATGTGGTAGTATTTGAATTCATTTTAATGTACGTCCTAAGTAAGACTGATATAGAGAGGGTTAAAAATTCAAACTCGGGATCTACTATATAAATTCCAAATGTGCATGTCTTTCATCTTCATCCGAGAATGTAGCAAATTACCCTCATAACTTATGTAATAGGTGTAAATCAACTCATTAAATTTCATTTGTAACAAATTAGCCTTATAATTTTCCAAAAATATGTAATTAAGCCCAAATCAAGTTTTTTACCATTTTTTTTACTAAAACCTATTATTTTTTATTACAAAAAAACATTTTAAGAATATCTAATAGAAATTAGGTACAATATTTACATATTCGACGAAAAATATGAGCTAAACATAATATAAACAAAAATTTAATCGTGTAACTTTTCATTATAATTTTACTAAAAATTCTCATATCATGAATACTTTTCTACCAAAATAAATTTTAAAAGAATTATCTGGACATGTTTTATAATAATTAGGAATTCTAGGATTAATATTTAATGAATAATTTTGTCTTTCAATAATAATAAAATACTACCTCCGATTTCCTATGATGTTCCTTATTCCGTTTCGGTCTAATAACATTGATGTTCCATCTTTCCTCTTTTGAAAAACTTTGTGTGGTCCAAAATCAATTTCAAGTGGGGTCATGTTTATTGTGTGGTCCAAATTAATTCCCTTATTTCTTGTGTTAAAATCAAAAGGGAACAACACAAGAAATCGGAAAGAGTATTTAATTTACTAAATTTCATTCTTAAAAATAATACTCTATTTGCTTAATTGCACATTGAAGAAAACTTACGTGACCAATTTGCTATCTTTATAAATTAAGAGACTTGATTGCACATAATATCAAACGTATTTGAGATAATTTGCTATATTTCTTTATCTTAACCACTAGACTAAAACATCAATTAGAGGCCAGGATTATACAACCAGATATATACATCTGGTAGTATAGATTTCGAGCTTTATAACGAATAATTTGAGTTTATGCATATATTTACGAGCTTTATTGAAAAGAATTTGAGCGTTTTTATAAAAAAAATTGTAAATCAAAACATTATATTGAAAATCAAAAATTATACATATAAAACCCAAATTTTTTAATTTTAACACTAAAAAATTATAGTGCAAGAAAATATTGTTAAAAGCTCGAAAAAATAGTATATAAGCTCAATTAAATTTGTATTAGATGTACATATTCATATACATCTGAATGTATAGTTCTTTGCAACATTTTAAAAATCGTTAATAATATTTTGAAAATGTAACATGTAATAATAGAAGCTATTTGACGGGTCAAGAAGGATATGGGGTGCAAAAGGTGAGAAACAAGAAATGGGCAAGAAAGAATTCATAGAACTTTTGAAGGTTTTGGAGGAACAACTTGGTAACAAACCGTACTTTGGTGGCGACACATTCGGGTTCGTCGATGTTACGTTGATTCCGATTTACAGTTGGTTTTACACAATGGAAACCGACGGAAACTTCAAGATTGAAGTGTCGAACCCGAAGATCATAGATTGGGCTAAGAGATGTATGCAAAGGGAAAGTGTTGCTAAAGCATTGCCAGATGAGAAGAAGGTTTACGAGTTCGCTCAAGCGTATAAGAACTTGAGAAACAAATAGGTGAATTAATGAATGAAATAGTTGGTGTTTCTAAATGCGGATATAAATGTGTTAAATAATATCCAATTGAGTATATTTTATTTAGTTTGTTTTAAAATTAAAATAAATATATCTGTATTAAGTAAGAATTTGCGATTTTTAAGTATGTTATCCTTCATTTTTTGTACTTTTGTCACAAGTGTAATGTTGATAAATTCTAAAGAAAACCCAACCTATATATGTATAATAGTGCATCGTCATTATATTATTATATTAAAAAAATATTGTATTTCTGTTATGTGGCACAATATGTGGTGTAAGAATGAGGGTATTCAAGCTGTCTCATTCAACCTTGGAAATTATGCTTTGTTTTAACCAAGCATGCAAAACCGTGTTGGCCATGTATCCACATCAGCGAACTAGTATAGAACAAATAATAAAAACCTAAAATTAATTATACAATCACCTAATTAACCGTGTTAATTAATGTAACCGTGTTATTTAATATGGGTACCAATTCTCAAAACCAAATAAAAATCTAAAATTAATTATACAACCACCTAATTAACCGTGTTAATTAATATGGGTACCAATTCTCAAATTCAAATAAAAAACTGAAATTAATTATACAATCACCTAATAAACAGTGTTAATTAATATAACCGTGTTAATTAATATGGGTAGCACCTCACAAAACCAAATAAAAAGCTGATATTAATTATACAACCACCTAATTAATTGTGTTAATTAATATAACCGTGTTAATTAATATGAGTATCAATTCTCAAAACCAAATAAAAAACTGAAATTAATTATACAACCACCTAATTAACCGTGTTGATTAATATGGCTACCAATTCTCAAAACCAAATAAAAAACTGAAATTAATTATACAATCACCTAATTAACAATGTTAGTTAATATAACTCGTGTTAATTAATACGTGTACCAATTCACAAAACCAAACAAAAAATTGAAATTAATTATACAATTACCTAATTAATTAACCATGTTAATTAATATAACCGTGTTAATTAATATGGGTACTAATTCTCAAGACTAAATAAAACATTGAAATTAATTATATAACCACCTAATTAACCGTGCTAATTAATATAACGAGTACCAATTCTCAAAAATCAAATAAAAACTGAAATTAATTATACAACCTCCTAATTAACCGTGTTTATTAATACGTGTTTATTAATATTGATACCAATTTTCAAAACCAAATAAAAAATTGAAATTAGTTATACAATCACCGTGTTAATTAATATGAGTAACAATTCTCAAAACGTAATAAAAAACTAAATTACAAAATACCAATAACAGCTAATCATCAGTTTTGTGGAACTAATCACTTTATAAAAAAACCGATAAAGGGAATTCTTCCAATTCATTTCATTATTCTTCCATAAATCTTTTGTATTCTCCATAAATTTCTCAAAAATCACAGTTGCCTTCCACCTTTTTTTCCTCTTAAATCTCTTTCACTTTCTCCTCATTCATCGTCCATCTTTCAACCTGTAAAATAATTTCTAAAAAAGTGTTCAATATTCTCAACAAATTCTTTTCTATTTCACAAATGGCCATGACAAATCATGCATGCAACGTTTAATTATACTCAATAATTACGGGTTCTAATAATGTTGTTTTATTCCAAAATAACGTATTTAATTAGATTACTTAATTTTAGTAATTTAATTAATTTTTAAATCATAAGTATTTATTAAACCATTTACTTCGGTTATTTAACTAAAACCTCATTTATTAGAAAGACATAACTTCCCATTTTTAATTATGATTCTTATATATCTTATTATATAGTATAAACTTATTTATTTATTTTTATTAAAACTTTTACATATACAGCACTTCGGTTACTAATATATTTAGCAACTCAATTGTTTCTTCTCTATAAAAATTAAAATTGAACAATCCTATGAATTTTCAGGGGCGTTACACTAGTTACCTTTTAATGAATAAGGGTGAGAATGTCTTGCAAATATTACCACATTTAAGTTATTAATATGTGCTTTTAGGATACACACTGAAAAAACCGATAATAATATTTACAAATTCTCATTTGGCCTGCCAAGTATCAATCACTACATTGAATTGGGCACATTTAGGGTCAGGGCGGGCGGCACGGGCACGACACGATCTGGGTGAACAGCACCACCGACATAGGCACGACACTACGAGTTAAAGTCAGGTCGTGACTGGGATTTTGTAAAAAATTTGGTGCTCAGGCACGCACAAGCACAGACCAAACACGGACAAACCGACATAAATCAGGCACGAGCTGACCCAATACCAACTCTAGGCACATTCACTGACATACGAAGTACTCCCTCCTAGTTGATCACTTCTTCCCCCTTCCACAAGAAATAAGGAATCGATTTGGATCAAACAAAACACTGTGCCTCACATGTATAAAAAAAAAAAATATATTAAACGTGCTATTTCACATACTAATTTTTACTCTTTTACGTACAACTTTATAATTTTACCTTTATCATTTTTTTATATTCCTCGTACAATTAATATTTTGTCTCCTTTCTTCTCATTTTCCTTCACCACCGTCCACCGTCCACCACCACTTACTCCAATTGGAAAATTAAATCAAGCTTACTAATTGTTGAATCACAAATTAGTTGGTACGTGGCGTGTACTTGATTTTAATTTATTATTTGTGCAATCGTGCGTCCATTTGCAATCGTTACAGTACTTTTAATATCTACGTGGAAGATGCCTTCTGCCTTCTTAATTCTAGCCACCGCGGTTTAGTAGTTACTACCAACCAACTAACTACCTTCGCGCACCACTACCGACGACCTAGAACCACCGTCCACCATCCAATACACTACTCCTTCCACCAATTATAAACCTAATGCATGATAATAACTGATAAACAAGTTAACATAATGATTTAATTGACAAACCCGGATAATTTCAATAAAACATACTCCCTCCTATTCGTAATAATTGTTCCATTATCCATTTCCGTCTATTCACCAAAATGTCTCATTGTCTATTTTTGTTAATGTTTATACTTGTTTTAATCACTTTAATTCACAACAATACTCCACCTTACCCTACAACAGTACTTATTTTAATTACATCTACTCACAATAATAATCAATAATATCTTACCTCTCTCCAATCTTCTTATCTCACACATTACTTTACAATAAACAAATGAATTCCTTAATTCTTGTGTCAATAAACAAATGAATTCCTTAATTCTTGTGTCAAACCGACAATGGAACAGTTATTACGAGAATAGGAGGGAGTATTAGTAATCGACAACGAAAATAACATATAATTGGAGAATTATGATCCATTATTCAAATTTTTAAACAATTAGATTCAATTTTCGGGAATAAGTTAAGTAAAAGTTAATTTGCTTATGTTGAAAAAAAAGTATAATAGGAAAAGTTAATAAAAAATTGTTTCTAAATTATTTCTCTTAAATTTAATCACACAAAACTTTTCAAAAAAATGGAAAAAAAATCCAAATGGAGAACAAAATAGGAGGAATATATTCTTGGCTCTTAACGTCATCAATGACATTTGCTAATAATCAACTCAGGGGTGTTTGGTTGGGTGGTTTGGAATGGAATGGAATGGATTATAGACATTCCAGTGTTTGGTTGAGACATTTTGGAATGGAGTTAGAATCCATCCGGATACTCATTCCACCCCAACCCCCTGGAATCCCATACCCACCTCCTACCCATGGATTCAAAATCCATTCCTTTATGTTTATTTTTCTAATGAACCAAACTTGTTTTGAAAGGTATGGAGTTGGAACCCCTTACCCCTATAGTTTCTCATTCCAATCCATTCCATTCCCGAGCGGTGAACCAAACGACCCCTCACTATACTACTTTTCTAGAACATCTGTCTTAGAATTTAGTGTCCTCCACAATTTTCTATATAAAGAGTTTTGCCGAAAACTGATACATTCGTTAGAAGTTGAAAACGAATAATATTCTCTTATATAACAATGCAAGTGGGAAGATAAGTGAAGGAAAATGGAGCATTTTTATAGGTCATTTTGTAAAACAAACACTGTTCATCCGCAACTTATAACGAATAGTGTCCGTTCTCAATAAAAATTTGTGTTCTTTACATATAGTATTGTTTTTACCAAATTAGTCCGGGTTTTCATACCCTACACTGGCGCATCCACTTTTCATTTTCAAATCATTAATATGATACCGCTCGAAATAAGTTAATTATATATACATAGGAGTATCTTATTATATACTTCCTCCATTTGCCTCCACTTTACACATTTGTTTTTTCACGTTTGCCAATGCACGTTTTACGTGCTAAATATCTTTAGCTACGTACGTATTCGCAAAAATTATAAAAGTTAGATATTTTCAATGTACTCGTGAAAACGAATCAAACAAAATCCCGCATGAATATATTTTCTCTTACGTATTAGGAGAAAATTGATACCGAACGTTGATTTGTAAATAGTGTACCTGTAATGTGGATATGAATGGAGGGAGTAATTTTTTACCAAATTAGTCCGGGTTTACATACCTTAATCTATTTATCACAAGTTGAAAATAGATAGTATTACTCTGACAACAAAACGGGTAGAAAAATAGGTGGAGAAAATAAAAGATTTTATAGATAAAGTCACTTGCATTTTGTAAGAGAACATTATCCGTTTTCAACTTATAACGGATAATATTCGTATTCAATGAGTATTCGTGTTTTACTATACTCTCACACGAGAATAAACTTAAATGGTAAAAGTTTCATCATACAATCGAGAGTTTCGATTCCTGCCCGCGATATAAGAGTAGAAATGTGCTCATTAGTCATTACAACTAAAAAATATTTTTTCATTGTTTAAGTGACATTAGTAAAAACAATTACTTTAGAGAGACGATATTTCAATGATGTTAACGAGAGATCTATCATACGTTAAAAATAACATTATATTTTCCTTTTACGATTGTATTACGTCTCTCATTAATCTAGTAAGAGACAGTCTCTCACGAAACCTACTGATAAAAATATCGGTCTTCAAAATAGACCGGCGTAAACCCACACACCACAATCCCTTAACTTTATAAATACACTTTAAATTCCACTACAATCCTACATTACACTTAATTATTACAACTTAAGATCAAATTTATAAAAACAATGGGAAATGAAGTGATTTTGCTGGATTTTTGGCCCAGCCCGTTTGGTATGCGGGTCAGGGTTGCTTTGGCAGAGAAAGAAGTGAAATATGAGTACAAAGAAGAAGATTTGAGTAACAAAAGTGAGTTGCTCCTTGAAATGAACCCGGTTCAGAAGAAAATCCCGGTTCTTATTCACAACAACAACCCGGTTTGTGAGTCTCTTAACATTGTTCAATACATTGATGAGGTTTGGAGCAACAATAACCCTTTGTTGCCTTCCGACCCGTATCAGCGAGCTCAGGCTTGGTTTTGGGCTGATTTTATCGACAAGAAGGTATATACTCTCTCCTATTTTAAATAGTGTCTTAATTAAATTTTGACACGATATTTGATAAATTGATTTAAATAAGGTAAAGTATTGCGTGGAGAGAGGAAAATGTATTACTTCCTCCATTCATATCCAAACTACACTTATTTCATTTTAATCCATTCATATCCAAACTACACATTTCCTAATAAAGCCAACAAAATTACTAAATTATCCTTATGAATATCAATTATTTACCAAAAATGTCATCAAATGACCCAGCATTACTCCACCACAAACAATAAAAAAATAACATACACACTTCCCATTGTACTTTTAATCATATATTTAACAAATTCTTAAAATTTGTGCATAAAGCATAACTACAATTTGGATTTGAATGGAGGAAGTATTATTTTATTGATTATTATTGTGTATAGAAAGATCTAAAATAAGTAGTGTTATCGGGGAAAGTGGGGTATTATTATGAGTTAAAGTGATTAAAATAAGTGAAATGTCTATCAAATATAGACAATGACATTACTGTGAGTAGACAAAAATAGAAATTCAAACCTTTATTTAGAATAGAAGATTGTATTTTCTTTTCTCAATCATTTAACAAAGCGATAATGAGAAAGCCTAAAACGATCATTAAAAAGGTCAAATGGTTACTAAAAATAATCACAAATTATTATTGAAGACGGACATATATTTCATAAGCTGAAGTGCACTTACGTAATAACTAAGTGGTAGACCGTATATAAGACAGAAGACAGGTATTTGTCTCATATACCCATTTAAGTATTACTTGACTCATTTTCAACTTGTAACTAGGGCTGTGCACCGGTCTAAAACCGGATCGGAATCGGAATTGGCAAAAATGATGGAACAAGATAAAAATGGAAAAATTCTAGTCCAAGACCGGACCGGACCGGTTATACCGAAAATGGAACGACAAAATTATGAATTGGTAAAATTATAGAGCGGAATTTGATATTATGGACCGATTTGGACCGGATTTTAATATATTTTCGAGGAAAAAAATAGAAAAACATAAAATTGTGGAGCGGAAACCGGTCCGGATTTTTTAATTCCGGTTCGGTCCGGTCTGGTCCATCTTCCAGACCGGATTTTGCACACCCCTGCTTGTAACCAATATGCCCGTCACCAATATACTCGTCTTCAATGATACTTGCTAAAGTATAATAGTATACAAATTCTAATTTATGACAGTCAGATCAAGTTATCAAGTTATGAATAAGACTGGAGATAATCACAACCGATTTAAATCTTAAAAAAAAAAGAGTTGTGAAACGTTAATTACAAACTTATTAACTTGTGAGTTGTGACTGTCAGAAGCGATAATCAACGATAAAACTATTACTAACATTATGAAATGTGAATTGTAATAACAGACATTTGAAGGGACAAGGAAGGTATGGGGTACAAAAGGTGAGGAACAGGAAGCCGGAAAGAAAGAATTCATAGAACATTTGAAGGTATTGGAGGAACAACTCGGGGACAAACCATACTTTAATGGCGACACATTCGGGTTCGTCGATGTGTCGTTGATCCCGTTTTATAGTTGGTTTTACGCAATGGAAATTGACGGAAACTTCAAATTCGAAGAGTCGAACCCGAAGATCATAGAGTGGGCTAAGAGGTGTATGCAAAGGGAAAGCGTGGTTAAAGCTTTGCCAGATGAGAAAAAAGTTTACGAGTTCGTTCAAGTGTATAAGCACTTGAGAAAAAACTAGGGAAATGAAATAACGACACCGGTAATTGCACGGTTGACGGTTCGAGGTTGCCTTATATTACAGCAACGATAAAAAATACATTTTTCTTTCTATCGTTTTTCCCGCTATTTTTCGAATAAAATTATGATTGTTAGATCGATGTTGGATGAAATCTCGAGCCGAAAAGAAAGTAGACTACATTTGCAAATGTAGTTAATAGTGCATTACCTTTCAATGAATTTGTGATAATAGTATTAGGGTATCATTGAGTTATACCAAGTTTCTATATTGAAATGGCGGTTTCGAAACTCGGTGACAACATCTCATATCCTATTAACATTTATGTAAGTCACAATAATATTTCGTAATTTTACTCAATTATCCCGTGTTAAATAATAAAAGCTCTAGCTTAATAACCACCACAAACATGAAATATAAGAGTATGCAGGTAACACACAATCTCGGTATCACCGTCTTATATGCAATATATGAAAACCCCTGTAACAATGGTGTAGTGTATCACATACAACATTTTATAAATAATAAAATTAATCATTAAATTCTACAATAATTGCTTCTTAAAAGAGTTTTATTTTTCAAAAGTCGGGTGATTACAATAGACTTATTAGCCTCGGTCTTTGGCTCAAATCCTCCTCTAACCAAACTCCGAACCTGCCCGTATAAGAAGGGCTAACTACACTTACAAATCAGGGTAACTTATGCTTGGCCCTAACTTTACTCTATTTTCCGATTATTTGTTTTATAACTGGTTTTGTGAGCCAGGCCCAACTCTTTGAGTGTTGATCCAGACCGGTGGTTGAAACATGGACCTGACCTCACAAGTTGCTCGCTTTGAGCCTGGTCGACCCATGTCGTTGTCAATGTCTAGTTTAGAAGAGCAAATTTTAACGTTGTTAGATTAAATATAAAACCCAAGGTTAGACTCTATTCTCTTAAACTAAAATTATCTAAGCTAATGTAAACTAATCTAAATTTAATGGACCTGAACTGAACTGAAGTACTAAAAGTTAATTTCTAAAGGGAAAAGTTGAACTTAACTAAACTAGATTGAATGAAGCTAAATTGAACTAAATGAAGTTCAATTGAACTAAAATGAGCTAAAATTAAGTCTAGAAAAATAAGGTCATACTTTATTATATCTCATAATTTTATTGATTAAACTAGCTAATATCTCTAAGCGCCGAATAAGGAATAATGGACATCATCACCGAACACGGATGAACACGAATACGCACGCACAAATATCTTAGTCAATTTGCACTAAAATATACCTGATCATGGGCCGGACTTGACCGGGTTTGGGTCAGGCTCATGTTAAATAAACGGCCCAAATGCACATATCGGGCCGGGTCGGGCCAGACCAGGTCAGAAGGTCGGCCATATTTTTTTGCCCAAGCCCATGCTTGTTCGGGCTATAATTGGGGTCTCGGGCCAAAATGGGCTAAAATAATACAATACGAAACAATCAACAAAATGAATACGTGAACAAACTATTAGCAACGAAATAAAATTGTCAAGTTTTAGGTGTTTGACTTCGACTCTTTTGGTCAGGAGAACAATCTCATAGTACCATACAATGACATACATAACTCATGAGTTGACAAAAAATTATTAATACACTAACTAACTAAAGGTGTACGATAAAAAATAAAAATATCCGCAAAGTTGATAATTTAATGCATTGTGATATTTGATTATTAGTGTGATCTGATACGATTCAACTTTTGAACATTTTTCTTAAAAAAAAATAAATCGGGTCGGCCCGGGCCAAAAATCGGGCATATAGGTTGGCCCAAACTCAGCGCTATATTTATATCGGGTTTCTTTTATGCCGAGCTGAATCGAATCGGGCCATCGGAGCTGCCCATTTGATCAGCTCTACACTAAAACAAAAAAACAAGTATCTTAGTCAATCAAAAAGTTATTAAGACATTAATTAGATTGTACTAGTCAAAATCAATTAGGAAACCTTAAGCTAATTACACAACTTTTCATTGGTTGACGCACGTCACCACATGTTCACAAATTATTACTATTACAACTCGTAAAACGCCCACAATTTTTTAATGCAAATATACCTTCAAACCCAACAATCTCTTCCCAAATAAATGTAAACTTTCTAAATAAATCTTCCCCAATTTGATTAAAAATTCAATTTATTTCATTTTTTATACGTTGCTTTTTGAACATAGAAAAACATAAACCCATAAATTTACATTTAACAATCTATGTGCGTTACTATGTGCGGAATTTACAGCAGGGTTTAATATAAATTTGTGATCTTTCACCAATTTCATCTCAAAATTTTCATTTTTTGTTGAATTGTTCAAGAATTTGATAAAAAAAGTTGTGATCTTTTGTGGGTTTATGTCAAAATTTGATTTTTTTTGGTTAATTGTACAAGATTTTGATATAAAGTTGGGATTTTTTTGATTTTAGCAAGAAAATAATTTGTGGGTTTGTTTGTAAATGGTGAAGAAAGAACAGATGGGGAAAAAGATTGAGAGTAGAAGCAAGTTCTTGAGATGGGCAGTAATTGTTGGTGTTGTAGGGTTTCTAATTGCAATTAATTTTACGAATAATGGGAATTTTAGGTTTAATCAGTGTAACAAAGTAAGTTTCTTGCCTCCATTTCAGTAATTTTATTGCAAATTTTGTTGTAATTTAGTTTTTTTTGTGTTCGGAATCAGCCTCTTTGTGTTGTGTACATCTAACCCCCTTACCTCGCAATTTGTTAGAGCTATTGAGGCATTGGGGGAATGTTGTTGTGTGATCATTGGTCATTTAGTTGTGTTTTTGTTTGATGTATTGTTGATTATGTGATTGTGCAGGTTTTTGAATTAGGGTTTGGTTAATTTGATGTATTGTTGATTATGTGATTGTGCAGGTTTTTGAATTAGGGTTTGGTTAATTTGATGTAATGTTGTTAATAGGAAGCATGATGTTCTTGATGATTATAATGGGGGACTTTGGATTGATTTCTTTTTTTTTCTATTTTCAGCAATGTAGATCTTAATTAGGGTGCATGTGACCTAATTTCCCTGTAAGGTAGTATGTTGATCACGAGGTGTGTGATCATTTTTGAATTAGGGTTTGGTTTCAAATGCTGTTTTCAGCCGAATTTGGGGTTTGATGTTGTAGTAGTAGTCTACTGATCTTGAGGTGCTCGTCCTTTTGGGAGCCAAAAGGGACATTGTATTGGATGAATGAGGATGATGTAGAATTAGTTAAGTAGTGATTGGTTACTGATTAATCGAAACGAGGGTAATAACCGCGTGTTGCTTGTCCGAACAGGAGTCATGTAAATATACAGGAATGGTGGAGGACTGTTGTTGTGATTATGAGACAGTTAACAGCCTTAACAAAGATGTTTTGCACCCTTTGCTTCAAGAGCTTGTGACAACTCCTTTTTTCAGATACTTCAAGGTATGATTCTATGGAATGCCACTCTCTTTATTTGGTTTAATTTACGGTACATTGCGCTTCATAACAAAGTCGTGAACTCGTGATGTGTGACAGTGTGAGTATCTCTTTTGCGCCCGCAATTCGATAATTCAGCAAACTTAGTTTTTAAGTATTGATACCTTGAACGTAGTTTGACATTTTGGTATAGTATCATTGCTAGGAAATTTCCTTTCGATACAGTTTCACTCTGCCTTTGTCGAGATGAGAGTTCACCTTGGACGGTTCCAAAGGATTATTCATGTCAGCTGACCCCAAAACATTTTGGGACTAAGGCTTTGATGTTGTTGTTGTTGTACAGTTTCACTCTGCCTCCTATGGAAATTTCACATGTAGAAAATTCAAGAGGGTTGTTAATGGGTCGATATAACAAAATATTATAGTGGAAGACTGTCTCGTGTGAGAATTTGTGATTGGTACATAGCTAGCAAATCTTGTTTTATAAGTGTGTTAAAAAATTGTTATGACAGGTGAAATTGTGGTGTGATTGTCCCTTTTGGCTTGATGATGGGATGTGCAAGTTGCGGGACTGTAGTGTCTGCGAATGTCCTGAAAACGAATTCCCAGAGCCATTCAGAAAGCCATCTAATGTTCTTACTAGAGAAGCTTTGATGTGCCAAGAAGGAAAGCCACAAGCTGCTGTTGATCGAACATTGGACAATAAAGTCGGTTGGGTAGAGATTGATAATCCCTGGACAAATGACGATGAAACTGATAACAGTGAGTTCCCCTTTTTTGAATATCCTGATTAAAGTCTCGATTAGATTGGGTAGTTTTTACATGGAAATGGACCTAGAGCTCAAAACGAATGATTGCTTGCTTTCAGGTGAGATGACATATGTAAACCTTCTACTGAATCCGGAGCGTTTTACGGGCTATACAGGTCCTTCCGCTAGACGGATATGGGATGCAGTTTACTCTGAAAATTGTCCGAAATGTAAGTAATTGTTCTAACTATATTGTCTGTATAATAGTCATGTTAGGTGCTTAGATTTGCTTGTGGCTTGTGGTAAAAAAAAAATTTACCTCTTGTTGACCCCTCTTCGATTGAAAGAAGAAAAACGCGTAATTGCATTCAGATCTGTGAGCTTATTCCTGATACAAGCTGTTATGCAGATGCATCTGGTGACTGTCAAGAGAAAAAGGTTCTGTACAAGCTAATATCTGGTTTGCATGCATCTATCTCAGTGCATATAGCCGCTGATTATCTCCTTGATGAAAGCACCAACAAGGTATCGTCGTTTTCAAGCTCTGGGCGACATTTAAACGTATAAAGTTTGGTGTAGGCTTAATCAATTCTGCTTTATTTATTCGACATGATTATTTTTAACCCCTGCAAGTAGAGTTCATCTCCTTTTTCAAAATCTTTTTTTCATTAGGTTACTTTATGCGTGTTAGCTAATACCAAATTTAGTTAAAAGAAAACATAATTTCAGTTTCTGAGCTAATTTACGTGTATGTTGTTTAATACGTATCCTGACACAGTGGTTTTTTATTACAGTGGGGTCAGAATTTTGAGATAATGCATGATCGGGTTTTGAAACATCCAGAGCGTGTTAGAAACTTGTATTTCACATACCTTTTCGTTCTCAGAGCAGTAACAAAGGTGTGTACTTCTGCTCAATTTGCTGAGACGACTTCATTATCGTACTTTTACTTACCCTATACGAGTGCTATAACGTATAACCTATATTCAACTCTAGGCATCAGGCTATTTGGAGGAAGCTGAATATGACACGGGTAATCGTCAAGATGATTTGAAAACACAATCCTTGCTGAAGCAGCTGCTCTACAATACAAAACTTCGTGCCGCATGTCCACTGCCTTTTGATGAAGCTAGGTTGTGGCAAGGACAAAGTGGGCCTGAACTAAAACAACAGATTCAAAAGCAGTTTAGAAATATAAGGTGCCCTTCCATGAATTCTCGAGCGTCTCGGACCATCTCCGTTTTAATTTGCTATTCCCTGCATGCCAAAAAGAACGATCACTATTTCATTTTGGTTTTCTCCAAAATAATCGTTCGTTTTCTATCTAGTTGGTTGGTTGGTTTGATTTCACACTTCCCAACAGGGGCGAACCCACCTTAGAGCAAGGGGTAGCAGCCGCTACCCCAAACTTTAAAAAATTGGTTTAAAAGACGGTTTTTTGCTACCCAAATATTGATGAATAATAGATAATTAAATGTTATCCCATTAATTACAATGTAAATATCTTGTGGCTCAATGGTAAAACCATAAAATTCCAATCTGGTGGTCAAGGGTTCAAATCTTACAATGCGTAATGATTTTTTTTTAAATTTTTTTGCTACCCCATACATTGAATCCTGGGTTCGCTCCTGCTTCCCAATTTATAAGATAGGTACTTTGGTACTCGTTAATCGTGATCTTAGAATGAACCTTAGTTGAAGGTGTCAATCTGTTTAGGAGGAAAGGAATAGCTCGTTGTGTCTCGATGAGATGCTTATTTTTATCATGAAGCTAACCATATAACAACAATTATGCAGTGCATTGATGGATTGCGTAGGGTGTGAGAAATGCCGATTATGGGGTAAACTTCAAGTTCTTGGTCTTGGCACAGCTTTGAAGACCCTTTTCTCAGTCGACGGTGACAACAACTCCAATCACGTAAGTACTTCAAGTTTTTATGTTCTATGTTATCCAAAGGTTGCTGATTTCCGTGTGTTTGTAGAAGCTCAAACTCTCGTTCCTACTGTTTGTTGTTGCAGCTGCAATTACAAAGAAATGAAGTGATAGCCCTTGTAAACCTTCTGAATCGACTTTCAGAATCAGTGAAACTGGTACACGAAATGGGACCTTCTGTCGATAGAATGGTCAGTGAAGTTTCAGGACCTCCTGTACAAAATTCCGGCGTATTAACTAGACTGTGGCAATTAGTGAACGATATAAGGTACTAAATCAGAATTCTTCGTGCATTTAATGTGGTTTCGATTCCCAAGACTGAAGTGTTACATATTGTTTGTCAGGTCGAAGATATCATCATGACGAATGATTTGGATCTTGATGTCGATTTTCAGGCTGTAGTTTGGATAGATCCCATGTAGAGAGCAGCTCAAATTTTGATGTACATTGAACAATAAACATTAGTCGGTGAATGTACTCGTTTCTTGGCTACTCGAATGCCTAGCTTTTCACAATTCAGCACTCGTAAAAACTTGACCCGTTGCTCAAACCCGAGTCAAAGTTTGCCTCAAGTTGAGGCAAGTTGAGTTCGAGGGGGCCGAACATTTAGTGATTTTAGACTACAACTGTCCGTCCTCGATGGACTTGTCATTCTCAGCTTGATCGCCATACAAAAGTCTGCAATTTTGTCCTACCACAAATTCTCATTTGCGATGAACATATCCGTCAAATATTATCCATTTGGGTAGGAAAAGACCAGGCATTTGACATTTTCAATGTTTTGGAACTTGACCCTTTATATACTTATGACGGATATATCTATTGCAAGAGAGACTTACTGTTGGTCTACGCAACATTTTATCATCACTTCTATGCCCATCTTTGCCTGTCAACTTGTTTCTGTTCTTCCTTTCAGTTCACTCGTAATCTCGTTCCCAAACTTCAATAAACAAAGCGATGATATAATTCATGGTTAAATATTTCAATCCCCACCGTGGCCACCGATTAGTGGCGAATGACAACTAAACCAAGGAAGGAAATATTCGAGAAAAAGGAACATACCTCTAACTTTCTATTTTTTAAGCATATATGTATTTTTTTTGAGCTTATTGTTTCAAATTTTATTTGTTTTTAAGTAAAAGTGTATCTTTTTTAGCATAATAAAGTTTATAGGTTAAATTTTAGTATTTTTCTGTCATAACTCAAATTCAACTGAACTTATGTGTAATATTTTTGAATTTTATTGTGATTTTTTAGAGTTTATATTTAAATAAATAAACTCAGAAATTTTATTGAAAAACTTATAATCTCTAAAATAAAACTCAAACTTTACTATAATGCTTAAAAACTATAAAATTGGAGGTAATACATCGGATGTACCATCCTCTTACCGGAAAAATTCAAATAGTTTGGTTCAAATTATGTTCTCTAGAGCTTAATTTCAACTCAACTCTTTTAAGTTCGGTTTAATCTATCTCTTCACTAATTAACTCGTACTTATTCTTCATTCAAATTAGATCAACTTCATTCAGATGATGAGTTCAATTCAATTCAGCTCCTTTCAGCCGAAAAAAAACAGGCATTTATCCCCGCTGACATATTTCGCACCCTATATGTAAATCTTAGCTGCACCACTGCCACCAATCAACATGCATATATAATCGGATACAAGTATACAACACCTTCTAGTAATTGTATATGTATGTATATTTACAAATTTTCATTAAACACTAATACTATCTATTACAACCTGAAAACGAATACTGCACCTCTCACAATATGTAAGTGAAATTTGATAGATGAACCCTCTCAACCAAAACGGTAGGGAGTTAAGGTTATGGTTGAGGCCTAACTATTATTAATATTCCTATCACGCTCCCTCACTCAATTGTCCGTTGGGCTTGAAGAATGATTAGTTTGCATAGTCTTTCCCATACCGTGTGTTGGGTTTCCACTTCGTGAGTTTCCTAGAGGTTTTGAGGTGAGGTTGCCAAGATTTGAACCCGTGACTTTGGGTCACACTGGCTCTGATAGTTTATTCCATGATAGATGAACTATCTCAACTATTATTAATATTCTTATTAACATTATTCGCTCCTTTTTCACCCACTTACCCTCTCACTCACCTTATTGTGACAGAAGAATTATCCAACTTCAACTTACGACGGATAATGTCCGTCACCATCAAATACCCTTTTGATGTTCGTTAACATTGACGTTCACTGATAACAATTGAAGCTCTTAGAAATGCGTATTAAGAGCATAATAATAATAATAATAATAATAATAAAGACACAATTTAATGCTCCTACTATCTACCTTACCTAACATGACACTATTTACTTCTTGTATAGCTACGTAAACCTTACCTACATGATCATTCTACCTTCCATATACTATCTTCATCTTCATTACATAACCCACAACCATTTTCCAAAACAAAACTGATATAGCTAGCATTGCTCAACTCGAAAATGGCAGAAAAAGGCGATGTCGCGGTTGTCGACAGGGCGGAAGATGCTAAAAGGGCGAGCCTACGCACGGCCGAAACACTCCTAAGGTTATTACCCTTAGGATTGTGTGTGGCTGCTCTTGTTGTCATGCTTAAGAATTCTGAAACTAATCAAGATGGTTCTGTTTTCTACTCTGATCTTGGAGCTTTCAAGTAATTTTCCGTCTCTTCTGTCCTAGTCATTTGTTTACCTTTGTATATGAATGTGTATTATGTCGTAGTACGGCCGAGTATAATTAGACCGTAATAATGGGTAAATATGAGTAGCAAATAATTAGCAATGCGGGTTTTGTGTCACCAGGTCGTACTCAGTCTCGGTACAATTCTCTCACATAATGTTACATAAGGTTCGTGACTATGTTGCGGGTGGTATTGAAACTCAGTACATGCGAGTCAGGCAAACAAATAGGCCCGAATCAATCAAAAGAGCTTACAACTATTTATGCCTTGTTCTTTTCGGCTAAAACGAGCTGAATTGAATTAATTGGAGTAGAGTTTAATTGAACTAAATTGAATGAAACTGGGGTGAAGTGAATTTAGTTGAATTAAAAGTTAATTTTGTGAAGAGATTAATTGAACATAATTAGTTGAAGTTAAAGTAAAACTTAACGGAATACAGCCAAGCAAAATTGAAAGGAGATGAAACTAAGCCAGAAAGAACAGGGCGTTAGTTTAGTCTAATTAGAGACGAAAACTTTTTTGATTCATAATTTGATCATCTTTCGAATTGAGATCACATAGGTGATACTAATTGTATTTTCATAATCTTGACTCGTAAAATTAAGTTAAAATTATTATAACCGTTCCGGTCCGGAGATCATCAATTTTTTTTAAATGTATGCAATAGTAGTATAGTAGAATGCATCATTGTCAATTGGCCAAATATATTTATTGTATGTCTAAAAAATTGTCATTCAATAGTCCTTCTGCATCCTCTTAAGGCCCATGCATTTTTTTCCGTCTTTCAATGCATGATTGATATATGCTCGACCTCACCTTATACAATAATTATTTTGCTGGACCTCACATTGTAAGACGGTTTTATCCAATAATAATTGTGATATTATATCGTGTAGGCACAACACTCAAAAACCGAAATTTATGAGTCTTGATGACTCGGAGGCCCATGAATTATTGAAAGGCAAATTAACGACGTAGTACAATCTATGTATTCAAACTCCCCCGTCTCAATAATTTGTTAACTTTTGGTTAAAATCTGCTGACAATGAATATAAAAAGTAAACAAATGAATGAAATGGAAAGAGTAGTTTGCAAGGCGGCAATAGTTTTTTTTTGGCAGCTCTAACAGCTAATCTTACAAATACATGGCTCGTTTCGCTAGGCGATGAGCCACAGAGTTCAGGTTTTTAGGAATAAAACTAAAGTTAATACAGTGGAAAAGAGGTAAACTAGCTTCATTGTTGAAAAGTATTTCTTACGTCAAATGGTGATCGTTTTCCACTCCTGTGATCTGGAATAAGATATGTAGGCAATCAGAAAACACTGTTACCTGTGTCAAATAGTTAAATGTTTGAATATGTGACAAATAAAATATGGAAAATGCAGATATCTGGTTTATGCCAATGGTGTATGTGCCGGTTACTCTCTCCTTTCCGCCGTATTTACAGCCGTTCCACGCCCTTTTACGATGTCTAGAGCTTGGGCTTTCTTCCTTCTCGATCAGGTACTTTGTTTTTGCTTTCGGCTGGCAATGTTTATATACAAATCTGTTGGGAAAGCGTCCTGTAAAACTGGTGTATAAAAGTCGCATAGTACAATACCAGGGAGTAAAACCAAAAACGTAATTCTTCGACTGCTAGTAGGTAAACCAAGACAGTAGGCTCTGTTCTTTCTGGCTTAATTTCAGCTTCTTTCAATTTTTCTTGATAGTATTCCGTTAAGTTTTTTTTACGTTCAATTAATCTATTCACAAAATTGACTTTTAATTCAATTAAATTCACTTCACCTCAGTTCCAATCAATTTAGTTCAATTAAGCTCTACTCTAATTAATTCAATTCAGCTCGTTTCAGCCGGAAAAAAAAGGACCTAAATTAAGAAAAACTCGAGTCACGGTAGTAAGAAACTACTCGAAACATTGGAATTAGCTCAAATCTCGTGACACAAATTTTTCCGATTATATCTGACAAGGCGCTTTTGATGCATAAACGCAGCTATTTACATACGTAATAATTGCGGCCGGAGCAGTATCAACAGAGGTGGTGTACTTAGCATACCATGGAGATAAAGATATAAGTTGGAGTCAAGCCTGTGGAACGTACGGAGGATTTTGCCACACGGCTACGACTTCTGTATCTATTACCTTCATCGCCGTCATCTGCTACATTTCCCTTTCTCTCATCTCGTCCTACCGATTGTTCACGCGCTATGACCCGCCCTACACCCACTCCAACAAGGCCGCCACTGAGATGGACGGGTTTTATGGTTAATAATCTTGGTATCTTGCACATACGTACCTAGTTTTCTTTCCTCGTAAAAAAATTGCACAAATATGCTGTTTAGCTTTGGTATCAATTGTGTAATAAGATAAACCGTATTGCTGTATTTTTACGTATCATAATACTAAAAGACTCGGTTATGCCGCCTATGAAGTTTAATTGCAGCCGATTTCTTCAGAATCTCGATCAAGAAATTTTACAACCAAGCGATAACTCAAATATTACATGTACAGATCGACTTTTTACCTGTACTCGAACCAGATGGGGAAAATTGGGTTTCGAGAACACACAACTATCTGAAGGATAGTTTTCTGTCACTAAATAAATAAGGAGCATGAAATACATTACAAGATACTTATAATTTACTCCGCTGTTCATTTTCGCTCTCTAATTAGAGAGCGAAGATAAGCGATTCTTGTATTCTGTGGATCGTTTAGTATACCTATTTATTATACGAATCTCCAAGGGAAATCTAGAAAGAAAATTGCCGAATAAGGGTTCACAAGAATTAAATTACATAGAAATTGTCTTCAAACTCAAGCGGATAATCCTTCGTATCAGAGACGCATCACTGGAGACCGAACATAGCGCCTCAGCTCCGATGACGGTCTTCAAACATATTCGCAAGCTCTGAATCACAAGAGATAGAATCGAGTAATTGTTAACAACCTATACAATTTTGCAAAGCACTGATCGCAATCACATGAATTCAGATTAAGTTTAGGCAAGAAGTCAAGAACATTCGGTCAGATAACACACAAAAGCGTGCTACATGCACAGTTGCACACTGTACAGTCTCTGGATTTTGGTAGTGTGGATTGTGGAACCACTACTTTCTGCCATCAGAGGCTCTACATTTTCTTTATCGTGCATTTACGATTTTCAAAGATTCATCATCAAGTAATCATTCATGTTTGCAGCATACAGAAAACACGTCATGCTAAAAACCTATACTAAATCATATTAAGCCTCTTTAAATTAGATTGAAGAGCCACAAACTTAGTTTTAAGAGATACTCTGAAACGACAAGACACGCACCTCATGTGCAGCCGGGCACGATTTTAGCAAACAAAATGTAGTTCGAGAATAAAGCTTTGTGCAATAGTACCTCTTTTAACAATTTAGAACAGAGCCAGAATGTAAGGAAGTAAAAGACACGGATGACACCTCGAGTACTTTCGCGTAGCCTGTCACTACAACTTGCAGCTAGGTGGCAGGCATGGACGCGTGGTCTAGACGCAATTTAACTAAGATCCCAATGGAAATTACAAGAATGCAACGAGATTACCTCCTAATTCAATGTTCAAGCTTAACTCTGACCACAGCTTTTGCTGAAGGAATGTCGGGCCAAGAGTTTACGGCTTGGTGTACGATGATCATCCTAGACAAAAAAACATTGCTTAAGTTAACAGTGTTGAACAAAATAAGTGGAGTAGAATACATGTACTTCCGACTTAGGTGCACCATACAGGTGTCCAAAATGGGTGCATGTCCAGCGTCATCTGAGCTTTTTTATGAAAGATGTCATGTCTCAGACTTAAATGAAAGTTCCAAGTTTTAAGCACATGTCCGAACGATAGGTCATATGAAGAGTCGGAGTACCATAGGAAACAACTCACCCATCAACTCGGTAAAATTATACCTTGTAGAGTGATGCTGCAGACTCGGATTCCACGGCTTGAACGGGTATTTGCCCAAGAGATTGAAAAGCATCAAGAGCTTCCAGTGTAAGTTGCCATCCACAAAGAGCAACATCGCCAGCTGAGGAACTGGCACCAGTGCCACACCCAGCTGCTGCAACATTGCCATTCACCCAAGGGCAGAAACTATTGTGATGCTTGATTGGATCAAATTCAACATCATCAAAATTACTCCCTCCATTAGGTGGCCCTACAAGCAATATCAAATTTCAAACCTGTGTCAGTTAAATAAAGCTTTACTGGTTTGGCTATAAGAACAAAGATACGAAGTAACAGTCTCTTGGATTAATAAGACTTTTATCTACCAAATGCACTGACCAATATAGATTTTATCAAAATAGCTTTAAGAAAAAAACATGTTGCTTACTTAATCATAGAATTATAACAAACAGACTAAAGTTCATATGTTAGACACTGAAATTCGACTTGGAGAATACTGTTTTCTTTCTTCTTACGGCAGTAAATGCAGATGCAAACCTACTGCAACAAACTCTTATACAAATGATCCACTATGCTGCATTTGGCCATTAATAGCCAACTTTAGAAGCTGAAGTATGAGAAACCAATGAAACGAAAAAAATAATCAACCTATCAGATTACCTATGCCATTGGCCATTACATAATCTGATTCCGGATATGCACATTCATCGCCTGGTGATCGCTTGCCTCCTTGTGATACTTCTTCCTTAGATGCTTCAATTCCAGAATATACAATTGCATTGCATGACATAGAAGGATGACCACTATTTTCGGGGGCTAAAGCTTGCATGACAATGTTCTTCTCCCCACTTTCCACAGATTCTGCTTTAGTCGAGCCAACGACTTTGGATCCACTATCAGCTCTTCCTACAGAGCGTGACACTACGTCTTGACTATCTCCATGAGGATCCTCTCTATCCATCTCTTCAACAAAATTGTTTCCTGAACCGCGTCCAAGAGTAAATTCACCCGTCTGTCCCTGGTTTTCGACAACTTCAGCTACAGGTTCCACATCACCAACAACACTCTCAGATCTATTTGCAAAAATGTCAGTTCCATGAATCTCAGCTTCATGACTAGCTCCCATTCCAACACTTCCGCCACTAATACCAATACTAAGTACATCCCTAGCTTGTGCCGTTACAGTTACAGTATCTGTGTTCAGTACTTCCTCTCCATCATTTGTGCTACTGACACCCATTTCTCCACCAATACGGGCAGTGGCTGGCTGGAAACACACACTTTGTTGAGCTTGATTGCTGTAATTCTGTTCTGATGTATCAATACAATCAGCATTCTTAGGCAATGCCGTAAAGGGAAAATTAATGTCATCAACATCTCCGGGGAAATTTTCAACACTTTCCATTGAGTCATCATCTCCAGTGTGACAATTGGTATCCATAGCAACAACAGAAGATGCGTGTGTTGAATCTCTAGTACTAGGGAAACGAATAGCTTGATCGTTTCCATGCGATAAATCAAACCTTCTTTCATCAGCTTCAAGTTCAACACCATGTGAGGTGCTAGGGCCTGCCATTGATGAATCTCTTCGAAAAGATGACCCACACCTTTCAAAAACGTCAAACTCGCGAATACGCTTTGAAGGGCCAGCTGAATACTGTTTACCATCATCTACTTCATCGCCATCACGGTCAATAACAGTTCCTTCAACACTGTCAGCCTGCTGTGTCCTTAAAACTGGCCTATCTACTGTGCTTCCACGCTCTTCCAAGCTCCGTTTACGAGTACTTGGTCCTCGTGATTCATAGGAAGTAGCACGATCACCAATCTCACTGTGAGAAGGTTGTCCAATCATAAGATCTTTTCCTAGGTCAACATGAGGAAGTTGCTGAGAGGCTTCAGGCACATTAAAATGATCAGATTGCAAGCCACCTGCCATAGTGAGATTTAGATCCATGGCTGCATTTGACATCAACTTCACCTCATCTGTTGTTGCAGCTTCGTCGTGAAAATCAGTCTGCTCTTTCTCCATATAGTTTGTACCGACCCATCCACTAATCCCACTAGCTGCACTTACACCACGGGTTAAAGCCAGCTTTTTGCTGGTTTCAGGGATATCAATTCCATTTGGAGTAACACGAGCAGGGCGAGATACAGTTAAGAAATCCCAGATTCTTACTGTAGCACCACACAAGCTACAGTCTAACAATGGCGATCTCGACTCACATTTTGATTCGGGGCCCATGACTTCATTCTTGCAAGAATCCTTATTAGCCGTAGTAGAAAAGGCTTTCTTGCTTGTACCAGGATCATTGGGACGTCCATGTCTCTTAGAAGGCCCAACAGAGTGTCCATTTCTAGCAGATTGAGCAGAATGATCTTCACAATCTTGAATGTCAGCAAGCCACCTAGGTTCCCATCCGCACAATGCTATTAGCTTCTGAGCCTATAAGATAATGATACACACAAACATGAGGAAACAGAAGTTGAAGAAAGTGTGTCAAAAAATGTCTTCTAACATGTACCCTGGAATATACAGAGAATGGCCCTTCAGTTGAGAATTCTACTGCGGTCACATTTTCTGGTTTCATGCTTGAATCCCCAATCACGTTAGCAGAGTTTGATAGGAATCGGTCAATTTGTGACCCGTGAGACTTGCACATCTGATCAATTGCAGCAGCTGCCACAACTGGCAGAGCGGTAAACTGTAGAAGTCCATCACACCGGTCTTTGAATCCTCCAATAAGAGCTGATGGGGGAGTAGGAGGGAACTGCACCAAGCTCTCTGAACAGCTACTTCCTCTCCAGGGACATGTTCCCTTGTGCCCTAAGTCAAGCTGCTTGGAAAACTCTTCAGCTGCGTCATCAGCTTCATTGAAAAGGAGTGTTATACACTGAGACCAAAGTCAAAATAACGTAATAGCCCATATAATTTTACTGAATTTAAGCCACCAAAGAGCCCAGATTAGTCTTCTCAATCAGTTCACATAAAGTATCAAGACGTTTTCGACCAACTTTGCTGAACTGTTTATATCTACTCCTTAAGGTGTTCTAGCACAGCACTTTAATCAAATATACAATAGAAGATCCAAGATCCTAAACAGCACAACGCTAGTTACAAATTTACAGGATATCACTGGATATGAAATTATTGCCTTCATACCTAAAACTTTACCAGATACCTAAATTTTGAAATTGAAGTACTCGTTCGTTTCTGTAAATTATCTTGACTAGCCAATAATATTGTAAAAAAGCAAGCTTAAATTAGTTCCTTAAACCCTGAACTAAGTTTAGATTATCATGAGATGGAAACAATAAGGATTCACCTCCTGATGCTATCCAATCAGCTGTTGCAGAATACTTTAAATTTGCGCCACAAGTCTCACATTCAATCTCATCAACAGCAATATTGACCCACCCGCTACGGGCACATGATAGTGAACTTGCAGCCTGCATTTAAGCATGAATGAGTAATCGCTTAACGTCGAACAGAAAAGCAAAAACAGGGAACAGAAGTGAAATTCTAAGATCAAGAATAAACTAGGAGTATTAACTGTCAAATCAGAAACTGAGAAATATTTATCTTGCACCCCCTCTTCACAATTGAAAAGAGTTTACAGAAGTCATCCAATATGAGAGAAACTTTATAAACAGAGAATCAATTTTATATTTTTATGCATGTGGTCAGATTTACAAAGTATAAGTAAGTTGAAGACAATTAGAGTGTGTTAAAAAGTAGAAACTAGGCATGCCACCCCAAACGCAAAATTCATAATCTCAATCCTCATGACCTCATATAATCTTGTCACAGTCTCGGAAGGGAGCAGTTAGAACTCATGAAATCAGCTCCTCTACAAGGAAACATTGTTATTTAGTGTCTACCATATAAGATAGCAAAACGCAACCGAACACCACTTCGGATCAGCCTTAGTCCATCAAGAATATGCCAGTCCAATGTCTCAACACTGCTTACCTACTGGCTACGAGCACATTATTATCATGGCATAAGGCTGGTTCTACATAACTTTAATAGTAAGGGATAATACTATAATAGGTAGTTTTCGTAATTATTCCTTTTCTAAATCTCCATTTCTTGCCAATAAGGCTAAGCAAAATACAAATCCGAATCCAATCCAAAAAGAGGATCTCCAAACAGGAGAAAGTTCATATTGAATATTCATATCTGCATTTTTGGATATCGGATTAATTACGGATATCAAAGTGTTGACAACAATACAACAATACAACAATATGCAACAGATATTTGAAAAAAAATTGTTTCATTTATAGTGGTTCACATGTGATGATGTGGCCAATAATACGGTACAACCATCACAGGCATAACAATATGCACAATAATCAGTAAATACCACATAACAAGAGGATAGTCACTAATATGAAACATAAACTATAACTCATGCAAGGTCCGCACCTTTGGTTTCCCAAACCAATTTCCAGGTTTAAATGTAGCAAGGCGTCTTAGCAAATCCCCCCTTTCCCAAGGTCTACACGAAGGCTGTAATGATCCAAGAGCGGAGCCACAAGCACTTGCGCTCACAGAAGCACAAGGAGGCTGTGGACCAACACCAGATAGTGAAGCTGTCTTCGAACCTAGCCCATGACCTAACCAATCTGCACTACCAAAATTTGCAGGCACTGCTGATGATGCTCCTGCTGAACTGATAAAATAAACAAACAAAAACACATGAGATGCTTCACATATAGCAAACAATGGCAACTATAATTGGTGAAAGTATAAAAGAAGAAAAATAAGAAAAAAGGACAAAAAGAAATAATAATCACCATCAGCTTAATGGCGGCCTGGCCAACCGAACATGCAGAATTGTAGAACAATGAGAGTTTAAATCTTCAAAAATGAACAATTTCAATTTAATTTAATAATGTGGGACATCACATTATTTTCAATCTGGGTGTAGTGTATAACAAAATTAAGAGACTTCTATAAAAAAAATCAACTTTGAAAAGATTTGATAATTTGATTGTATTCAAATTTCAAAAGGAAGAGAAGATTGCATTTCTCCCCTCTCAATGTGTCAACCCTATAAAATTGTTACACAAACAAGCAGTTTCGGATCATCTCCCACCATTTCCCTATTGCAGCTTCTCTACTCAAAAATAGTATTTATTTCCTTTTTATGGACTAGAATCTAGAAAGAACCCTTCTAATGGAATTGCAGGGTAGGGAGATGAAGATCCTACCTTTAGCAAGACTTACATCCAAAATTTCAACATCCGTGCAACTTTAGAAATCCGATTAAATTTCCTTAGATATCATGGAGGTTGTCATTTGTCAAGCTGTTTGCTATTCCTCCCCTAATTCTATCACCAATCATCTACTCAAAGGAGCTGACTTTTATACTAACTCAATTCCCTCTATAGTGTCATCTTCTAGTATTGTCCCTCAAAGAAAAAAAAATACTCTTTGCAATTCGCACAATTTCTGCAATTCCAAATCTACTTCTATCTTAAGTAAACAAATGTGAAGAAATTAAGGAGCACATTAAACTCGCTTTTTCAAAAAGAACTTATCACAGAAATTGAACCAGTGAACATCCAAGGAGATTCCACAGCTCCTGAACACCAGCACATAAAACCATTCAAAATTTACAGTTATATTTTGGGGCTTTTAAATGATTACTTTCATTCTCCTGAATATCTCTTCAAATCAAAATCACAATTCAGTACTCCCTCTGTCTTAGTCATTTGTTTACTTTTCATATTTTTTTGTGAGGAGTATTTTAATCAAAGGTAAACAAATGATTGGGACGTAGGGATTGATTAGCACAATAATGAATTACCATTATTACAATTTCTCCAACTTTAAACCACGTAGTAAATTTTTGGAGATTTTACATTGTTACTTTCAATTTTCCAGAATATCACTTGTACGGGTTCTCAAATCAAAATCACAATTTAGTACTAGTTAGTACAATACCACTAATCCAATTTCTTCAACTTAAAACCGCGTCCTAAAATCACAATCTACAACTTTAGTTGGGGCATTTGACAAAACTACTACCAAAATTTCAAGACAAGAACCACCGGCATCGATTATTCAAATCAAAATCACAATTTAGTAATTAGTACAATACCACTAATCCAATTTCTTCAACTTTAAACCACGTCCTAAAATCACAATCTACAACTTTAGTTGCGGCAACTGACATGACTACTTTCAATTTTTCACGACGAGGACCACAGGCATCTATTATTCAAATCAAAATCACAATTTAGTAATTAGTACAATATCACTAATCCAATTTCTTCAACTTAAAACCACGTCCTAAAATCACAATCTACAACTTTAATTGCGGCAACTGACATGACTACTTTCAATTTTTCAAGACGAGGACCACCAGCATCGATTATTCAAATAAAAATCACAATTTAGTAATTAGTACAATACCACTAATCCAATTTCAACTTAAAACTACTTCGTAAAATCACAATCTACAACTTTAGTTGCGGCAATTGACATCACCACCTTCAATTTTTCAGGACGAGGACCACAGGCATCGATTATTCAGATAAAAATCACAATTTAGTAATTAGTACAATACCACTAATTCAATTTCTTCAACTTAAAACCATGTCGTAAAATCACAATCTACAACTTTAGTTGAGGCAATTGACCTGAATACTTCCAGTGTTTCAACACGAGAACCACCGGCATCGATTATTCAAACAAAAATCATACATTACTAAATTGTACAATAATGTACTCCTTACCTACCACTAATCCAATTTGTCCAGCTGAAAACGACGTTATAACAATCAATTGAGCAACAATTAAATCAACGGAACGAGGACGAAATTCTCAAACATCACAAATTCTACAACTTTGATATAAATAAGGAAGAAACCCTAACTTTAATCATAAATTGTTGAATTGAATTAAAATTGAATTGAAATCGAATTGAATTAAGAAAAAGTAAACCCTAAGAGAGAGAAAATACCTGGCGGCCGGAGTTTGATCGGCGGTAGGATTAGTTCCGCCGGAGCTAATTACTTCTTCTCTCATCATTATTCTCGCATCCCACTTCTTCTCTCTCTTTCTTTTGTTTTTGTTGTGGTCTTCCTTCGTTTTGGGTTCGTTCGTACTCGCAACTCGCAAGTAACAAAACGTTTGTCAAGTGGTTTTCGGGTCTCGGGCCCGTTTGAGCTACCTATTTATATCGGAATTTTTGGGCTAACTGAGAGCAATAGCAACGATAAAATTTTATATAAAGTTCTTTCTATTTTCTTTTTTTTTTGGTGGAGAGACGTGGGATTAACCCAATACAACAACAAAACGAAAGCCTAAGCAAAACAGAACAAACCAAACAGGAAACGCAAACCAAACGACAACAAGAAAAAGAAAGACAAAACAAACTACGCACACTACACTACAGAAACTACGGAACGCTGCTACTGAGGATCATCCGCGGCCAAGCCACGCCACCTGCATCTGCATCAATAAGGGACCGAAGAGGGCCCGGCGTCTGGTGAGGTTCGAAAATGCGGAGCTTCACATCTTGGGTCACCCCGACATTTGCTAACCAATCCGCACACGAATTAGCCTCTCTGTAAACATAGGTTATATCCGCTTGCCACTCCGTTTCATAGAAGAAAGCTCGACACATCAGAATGAGATGGGTGTGTGCCGTAGGTAGAAGCTCCTTGTCCAAATCTTTCAGAAAACCTTCGATCACCTTAGAGTCTGTTTGTATGTAAATCCTAGGGAACTTTTTATCAATGGCGATCATAAGCCCTCTTCGAAGAGCCATCAATTCTGCCCTGGTAACAGTTGCGACTCCCAGATTCTCCGCAAAAGATATCAGTTCCCTTCCCGTACTGTCCCTTATAATGCCTCCCGCTCCAGATAATCCTGGATTTCCTTTGGACGCTCCATCAATATTCAAAGTAACCCACTCAAAAGGTGGTGCACACCACCTGAAATTAACCTCAACACGGCGAGAAGTCGTACCGAGGGTAATCAAGTCCCTGGTATCTTTCGCCTCCAAGACTTCACGAATGCGCTCCGTGATAGTAGTATATAAATTGGTAGGGATTACCTCATATCGGTTGAAAGCTCGGCAGTTTCTCCATCTCCACAGCCACCAAACTACTACTGCAAAAGTAGTGGCCCAGTGTTCTTTCGGTCCTCGGCCCTTCTGAGATAGATTATTTACAACCCAGTCTTTGACAAGTAACGGGGTTGTAAAGGATTCAGCGCTTGCCATTGGGAAATGTTGCCACACCAACTGAGCTTTTGGACAATCTCGAAGAATATGGAGTGTTGTTTCCTCTTCCGCAATGCATACCTCACAGCATGGGTTTTCTGTAAACCCTCTCTTAGCTCGATTCACATTAGACATAATACGATCATGCATAACTAGCCATAAAAATAACCTCATCCTCTGTGGTGCCCAGGTTAACCAGGGTAGTTTCCAGCACGGATCTGAGTCTTGTTCTGGCATCTTACGAATTAACCGTATGGCAGATTTAACTGAGAAATATCCTGAAGGGGTTTCCGACCAATAAAATTTATATGTGTTTGCTTCTCCTGGTACCACTTCAAACGATGCGATTGTTTGAAGAATAGCTGTTGGTAATATGTCAGCAAACAGTTCCCATTTCCATCCAGTCTCATCATCCCAGAAATCAGCCACAGTCATGTCTTGTAATTGTTCCGGGATCTCGAAATCAAAATACTTCTCTAAAGGAATTTCAGTCACCCATTTATGCTTCCAGAAGAGTGTTGAAATTCCATTTCCAATGTTTGAGCCTAATCCTTGTTTGAGAATTTCTGAAGCTTCAACAATACCTCTCCAAACATTTGAGCAATTCTGTCTCGCTTCGAACATTTCCATATCACACCTACCCTGAGTATATTTGTGACGAAGAACCCTTGCCCAAAGTGCATTTGGTTCTTTCAATAACCTCCATCCCAGTTTGGCCATGAAAGCACTGTTCACTTGTCTCATCGATCTTATACCTAGACCCCCACATTCTTTTTCGTTGGTCACCATGTCCCACGATACCATACTGAGTCCTCTAGAAACGCTATCTCCGCCCCATAGGAACCGACGTGATTTTTTGTCAAGTTCATCACATACACTTCGGGGGATATATGCTGATTGCATAGCATACGACGGTATAGCATTCAGAGTTGATTGGATTAAAGTTACTCGGCCCGCCAAGGACAGACTGCGCGCCTTCCAGCCCGTGAGTCTTTTGTCGACTCTCTGTATCACGTATTCAAACGTGTCCTTCGTAACTCGGCCATGAATCGTAGGCATCCCAAGATAAGTGCCTAAGTTATCTGTGCTTTCAATTCCTAGACTTTCCGAAACCGCACCTTGCAGTTCCTCGTTTGTATTTGGCGAAAAGAAAACCTTGGATTTCGTGCGTGAAACACGTAACCCAGATGCTGCACAAAACCTCCGTAGCCCATTATTAATGACATTAGCTTGTTCAATTGTGGCCTCAGCAAAAAGGATAATATCATCCGCAAAAAACAGATGAGTAAGCACCGGCCCACCCCTATAAGTCGGAAATCCTTTCCAATTTCCATTGAGGCTTTCATGAACAATGATTTGGCTTAATTTTTCTATACAAATCGTAAAGAGATAGGGTGATAGAGGGTCACCTTGTCTTATTCCTATTGTGGGGGCGAAAAACTCCGTCTTCTCTCCGTTCCAAAGCACATTCAAAGCAACCGAGTAGATTAACTTCATAATGATTCGGACCATCTTTAGCGGTAAACCCATATCAATAAGGCAATGGTTCAGAAAAGGCCATTCTAATTTATCATAAGCCTTCTCTAGGTCTAGCTTGAGAATCATGAAACCTTTTCGACCCTTCTTCTTTCTCATCGAGTGCAGAGCTTCTTGAACAAGGATAATATTATCCGTTATTTGTCTCTGAGGTACAAAGCTCGCCTGAACCGGGTTGATGAGAATAGGTAGAATAGGTTTCAGCCTATTCACAATCATTTTAGTGATGATTTTGTAGGACACATTACATAGCCCAATAGGCCTGAATTGACTAACCAGATGAGGGTTATCCACTTTCGGGATCAAAGCCAAGAAAGCCTCGCCTATCCCATCCGGTATACATTCCTCATTCAAAACACCCAAAACCATCCGAACCAGACTCGGGCTTACATTCTCCCATTGAGATTGATAAAAAAGGGCTTGGTACCCATCCGGGCCAGGAGCTTTAAACGGAGACATCTTTTTAAGAGCCAATTGTATTTCGGTCTCGGTAAAATCACGGCCTAACACCCTATTCTCGTTTTCAGACAGGCTCGGAAAGAAATTAGTCAAAACCTCATCCAGTCTACACTCCACATTTTCTCCTGCAAATAAGGATTTAAAGTAGGTGATAACCATGTTCCTCACCTCATTTTCCTCCCAATGCCAAGTCCCATTACCGTCTTGCAAGGCTGTAATACGGTTTTGTTGCCTTCTAATGATAGTACCCAGGTGAAACAAACGGGTATTACGGTCACCTTCACAAATACGTTCCATACGAGATTTTTGAAACCAAAGCATTTCCTCATCTCGTAAAACTTGATCAAGTTGGGCGCGAAGTTTAGCTTCAAGCTTCGACAAGTGATGATAGTTCGAGCAGGAGATGAGTTTTTGAACACCCAGTATACGTTTTTCGAGGTTAGCCTTCTTCATAAAAATGTTTTGATAGACTTCCTTATTCCATATTTTTAACTTTGATGTAAAATTATGGATAAAGTTCTTTCTATTTTCAAATTTTCATAAATTATTAAGTTTAAATTAGGACCTACTATTAATTATCTTATCTTTATAAACCTCTTTTTTTTTTTTTTTCTGAAAGCAACACAGAACTGGGTTCTTATAAAATACGAAGTACATTATTAAGTTTAAATTAGCACCCACTATTAATTATCTTATCTTCATAAATTTTTTTTTTTTTTTTCTTAAAACCAAGAACTTATTTTGACAAACCCAATATAATCCACAATGGAAAAACTTTATTTTTGAAGTTTTTATTGACAAGCTCAAAAATAAAAACTTCTTTGCTACTGCTTTGAGGTTCTTTGACAAATTAATTATAGGTTGGTTTCAAATACTTGGAGTCAAGGGGTTCAAGCCATCAATTTCATTTTTTTCGTTTTTAGGTAAAACTGCTAGTTAAAGTAACGACTTTGCCTTCTCAAACGTTAAACCTCACTCAGTTTTAGAAGTCAAAAAGTAAAGTCGGGTAAACCAGCGGCTAATTGTGTTCCCAGGAATTTTTATTGCTAACATGCATGATGACAAAAGTTGTGGGCTTTTATTTTTGTAATTAAGCGTCTAGCCGTAGGTAAATCCAACAATTTTAGAAGCCACATAATTTAATCACAAATTCTTATTTGCAACCGCACTATCCGTCGCAAGCTTGTGACGGTTACCATTTTCTCTCACAAAATACCCACTTTTTCTCTTTCTCCAACACTATTCATGTGGTCCCCTTTCTCCACTAACTCATTTTCTATCCATTTTATCTCACAAAATATCCGTCATAAATGGTGACCTGTCGCAAGCAAGACTTACTATAATTTAATAGTTACAGGCAATAGGTATTCAGGACCGCCTATTAATAAGTTTATTGAGAGATTATTGTACAAATTTAGAAAAACATGGTACTAAATCTAATATAATAGGTACAAATCAATATTAAAGATAAAATGAATATATTTATTATGAAAATAAGTACAAAATTACTATGGTACGATCTATGACAAAAGGTCACGAAATACAAATAAAAGGATAAAAAAGAATGGTCTCTCAATAATTTATTGAAAGACCGTCTCTCTCAAGTTTTAGTGAATTATGGGAGGCCCTTTCATTATTGTGCAATGTAAAGCCGCTATTTTAAGTAGCGGTTTCACTTGAAATAGAAAAAAAAATAAAACCGATGACGTAAACCGTTTATGCCAAATAGTTTGAAACAACACCAAAACACAATTAATTTGACAGATAGTTCTAATTTGCCAAAAAAACGAATATCGTATTATATCATACTTATTGGTTTTTATTATTTGTCAAACAAATAAGTTGGCAATACCTGACGAGGATAGAGTTAACTCGAGCTAGTAAACCAGACAACTAGATTGTCAATTCGGGCTCATTGGATTAGCAAGAATTTGGGTCAAATCATTTCAAATCTGGATTATTTTCGAGTTTGTTATTATCAACTTATTAAGGATAATAAATTAATAGTCAATGTACAACAACAAACATTCACGTCTGGTCGATTTGTCGGTCCATTTGGGATACAAGTCATGTTTAGCCTCTCAAGCCTTCAATAAAGTATTTTGTTTATTTAGATTTTGTTTTAACTTTAATCGAGTTCAACCTCATTTCACTCAAAATTGAAATAAAGCAAGGTATATCAAATCAAATTCTAACTTTCTAAGTTCAAACCATATACCACCCGAGCACCCGCTGTGATATTGGATTCCCAACCCATATCCACACACACAAAAACACCCCAATAAAATATACTGAAAACGTTTACAAAAACTTATGCCCTGTTTTAGTTATTTATATATTGAAATAAAATGAAAATTAACAAAAGACATTAAAGGATAAATATATGCTCTTTAAACCTTCCAATAAAATTTGTCTTCTCCTTTCATTAAAACTAGTATTTTTGCCCATGTCGAGCACGAATACTAAATTATTTGTTATATTCATAAAACTTGTTAGCATATAAATTAAAAATAAATCACAATACTTTTTTTCTTAATATAAAAATAATATTAGTTCGTTCTATAGATGTGATTAATTAAATCACCTCGTTTATATTCATTTATGTAATGAATGCTATCATCATTCATACATCTATTCATGCGTTCATCATATTAAATCACGGACACATCCAACCACCCAACTTGCCGCAATCAGCTTCAGTACCACACGAAAAAACCGTTCAAATCACGACTCTTACCCTTTAAACAACACATGAGACAGTCCACAATCCAAAGTGACGCCTGCTAACCTATCATGAAATAAACCACCAAATGCGATGGAGTCATCTTTATTTCTACCTTGAACAACCATCCAATTCATCAGCGACACCCTTCTCCTAGTTTCCAATACACCTAAAATATTCAAGTCACCCATCCTTCGCGAAACATCCAGACTTATCCCTCAAAGTTAGTTCTCCCTTTGAAAAGTTCATCCGTCTATCAGAAAATTAACTTTTACCTTCAAAACCGACCTTATTTGAATGAGAAGTGTTTGACGGAAAATATAAAGACATGCAATTTTTTTGTTTAGTTAACAAATGAGGTAAGAGAGAAGTGACAAAGAATGAATGAAGGATGCAACACCTAAGATGTTACATTGGAGTTGGGTGTAAAATTTAAATCATGATGTTCTTTTAAATCGATCACTAAGACAAAAACAATAGCCTAGTTAAAAGTTAATAATACTTTATCGACATAACATTTATTAACATCTGATTAGGTATTTTTATATTTTATACAGAAAAACAAAATTGAGTTTACAAACATGATACTTTCGAGATTTTTAACCTATTTTTATTTCATATATGTCTATGTCATTTACACATAATATATACAACATTGAAATAAAATTTATCTACTTCCTCGGTTTTCTTACTACATACCCCTCATTTTCCACATCATTCTAGCATTTGTCGTACTCTTTTCACGCAATTAACCAACTTGATCATCAGAATCGACCGTATGCGTCACTAAACAAACCCATCGTACATATATTTACTTGTACTACTCGAATCACACTCTTAAGTGACGCATACGAGCGTGATTGTGTTCGTAAGATCCGAGTTCTATTTTTGTGCGACTTTAGCTCTATTTTTTAGAGTGTAAAGGGAGTCAAAGATGTCAGAAGGGGAATAAATTTTGATGACGGATTTGAGCCCAAGTCACTGTACGACTTTTACAGTCAAGTTAAACGACATCAGTTTGGTTTATTAAGATTATCTTGTGTTCTAGATTTAGTTTCTGTGGTATCTATGTTAGGCGTTCAGACCAAGTCGTGTGTATACACTTCCGCCTTCTTCCGATCTCCAGGATGCGTAGTACCCTGAAGCTTCTATGACATGGTTAAAGGATTTGCAGAGATCAGAATGATTTACGTCTGTCTGATCCGCCTTTGAAGGTCGTTAAAAAGTCGGTTATGTGCGAGCCATTATATTATACTCCCTCCATTTATTTCCACTTGGTACATTTGCTTTATGCACGGGTTTTTACGCATTGTTAAAATATTAATAAAAGTACAACAAATAGGTGTAAAGTGTAGTATTGTGTTGAAAAAGTGGGCCTTAATAGTGTTTTTATAGTATTATACTAGTATTAAAAGTACAATCAAATAAGGAAAGGTGCAAAGTGGATTCGAACGGACCGAAATGGAATAGGTGTAAAGTGGATATGAATGGAGGGGGTAGGTTTTAGTCGTGATCTCGGAATTGATGTTTTGGACATTATCTTAGTCTTTTCATTATAATTGCTTAGACATTTAGTATTCAATAAAACTTAATCATTGCTTTACTTTGATTATTACCAATGTCATAGTTGTTATATGTTGAGGTTTTACCTTGAAATATGTTCATAATTATCCCTTACCGTTAAATCTAGAAGAAATCTTGACATTTCATAATAGACAAAATGTAAATTTTAGACACGACAAAGTAGGGGTGAGCAAAACTCGGTCCAGACCGGAAAAATGGACCGAACCGGACCGTTCGGTCCAGACCGAACCCGGACCGGTTAAGTTTCGGTCCGGTCCGAGGTCCAACAATTTATGTTGTTCGGGTTTCGGTCTGGTCCGGTCCAAAACCGAAAATTTTCGGTCCAGACCGATAGGACCGAATTGAGTCAAAATTGTGATTATTGAACCATTGACTTCTGAATTCTAAAGTTGTTTAATGTGTTATTTTGGCTAGTTATTACTTATGCGTTCTTCTGCGTGATGTGGAAAGTAGTACAAATTAGAGTATGCGGTTTTATTCAAGACTTTTATTGTTAGTTAAATAAGAAAATTTGATCAAATGGGATATCGGTCCAAATGGTCCGGTCTCGGGTTGGTCCGGTTTTCACCGGTCCGGTCCGGTCTCCTGTCCCCAATTTAGTAGAATTCGGTTTCGAGTTCGGTCCGGTCCGGTCCGGTTCTGGACCTATGCTCAGCCCTACGACAAAGATCCACTCTGCATCAAGCACTATGGGGTACACATGAGAAAATACTCGATGTAGTATTATATAATACAGTCGGTTTTATACTCGGTTCACAAACATAAGCGCTAATATTCTACTCCAATTTGATAATTTGAAATTACGCTAATCTTACTTTAAAAATGACATGCCATATTGTATTGCATCAATAAATCGCAAAAAAAATAAAAAAAAATAAATCGCATTCATGTGTTAGTTCAAATTTTCAAAACATTTAAATTTGGAGTTAAAATGAACTAAATTGAGCTGAAGCGAGCTGAACTAAACTGCAATGAGGCGAATGTCGTACATAAAATTGAACCAAAACTGAAATTCGCCGAGAGATGAATAGAGCTGAAATAAGCACAAAAAGGATTATACAACCAGATGTATAATAACATCATACAAGATGTATAATAACATCATACAATCATGGTGTATTTTATTGAGCTTACGTGTATATTTGTTGAACTTTTAAACTATTTTGAATTATATTTTAGTTTTTTATATTAAAATTAAAATATAGTTTGACTTATATGTATTGTGTTTTAGTTGTATAATAATTTTCGATTCTCAATATTTTCTCAAGGAATTTATAAATTTTACCATATAGCTCATATTTTTTCTAATAAAACTCGAATTTTCCTAAAAAACTCAAAATATATATAGAAAATTGTACATCTCTGGTCATATAATCCGCTTATTGTGAAATAAGCCGATTAGAAAGTAACTTAAACAAGAAATAAGACAAATCTCAACATTAATCCTTATGTTTTACTCAACTTATCTAAACTTGTCTTAGTTGTCTAAACCCACTAGGCCACAAACTACACTCCAGGTCATGTTCACTTGTTCTTGATAATCTTGACCAAAAAGGCCAAAACCCCAATTTCTCTAATTTCATCAGCATTTTCTTACATTTCCATGAAAAAAATCTAAACCCATTTCATTAATTTCAATTTAGTGAAATACCCATATCTTAAAAATCCCTAATTTCACACCAAATTTCCTCAAGATTGCATTTTTACATCTTAAATCATACCCAAATTAAAGAACATAATTTGATTAATTTGGTCAAATGATGGGAACTAGAAGAGATCGGTTGGTAAAACATGGGAGTAGTAATAGTATGAGTATGAATAATAGATCTAAAATATTTACTGCAATTGGTATTGGTATTTTACTGGGGTGTATCTTTGCATTTTGTTACCCTTATGGGTTTTTTCACCCTCATCCTCCTGTTTCTACTACATCCCATTTTTCTAATTCCAACCCGAAGGTAAATTAATGTTTTACTTTTGTGTTATGTTGATTTGTTTGACTTAATTTGCGCCCTCGGTTTTAATCATTTGTTTGCCTTTTATTCTTTGTGACGAGTATTTTAATGGTACGTAAACAAATGACTGAGACGGATTGATTGATTGATTGATTGATTTGATGGGTGCTGCAAAGATTTTGTGGTGTTTGTGTTGTTTGTTTGGTTTGTTGGTTGACTTGGTTTGTGGGATGCAATGTTAGCAGCACATGGAATGGTTGTTTGGTTAGAGACACAGGTAGTATCTATGTTTGGCATTGGAGATGCTGACATTGGGATGAAAATGGTTGATTTCGACACGTAAATGATTGTATCTTTATTGACTGTAGAATTTAAAGATTGCATCTTTATTGAATGTAATACTCAAAGGTTGTACCTTTGTGGGACTTTGCTATTTCGGATCATCTTCAGCTTGTGAAGGATAGTGTCCGTCTTCAATGAGAATTTGTGATTTCGGATACTAGAGGGTAGTCGTTATAGCGAGTTAAACTCGGAAATTCATATGGGGCCTGAGTTATATGCAGTATGATTTGGTGGAGTCCAATTCTTTGCTTTGATTACACAAGATGAGGGAAGGGAAAGGGGGGCGAGGGGGAATGAGGGTAATGGTAGTAGTGGATGACATACCTTACCTATGGAACATGGACTAGGGGAGTAGGGGGACTAGTCGATATTTGATAATTCGATACTTGGTTGAGTTTAAGGCTAGTATTGGTGGTTTGGAGCTTATATCTTGGATTTGTGTTTCCTACCCTAAATAGCATAGGCTGGTCGTGACTGGTAAGTTGATGCTTGCATCCTGCATTGAAAGTGTTGGTCGAATAGCTTAAATCGTTATATGTAAAGATTGTGGCTTTGCTAGCATGATTTGTTGGTGTTTGTGGATGTATGTAGATTGAAGCATTAATTCTTGAAACGGTCCCTTCAAAACATAAGATGGTGGTGGACTGGTGGGAATAATTAGTTGGGGAAGATGTTCTATTTTGTGAGTTGGATGATATATGACCTATGTTACTTCGACACTTTATATGTACCCGTGTCCGATGCTTGATCCTTGGACATTGATATGATACTCAGACACTTCATTTTAGACCAAAAACTTCAACTTTTTTCATAAAATAGCCATGTCTGACACTGGATACGTACCCGTGTCCTACCCTTCAAGCCGAGTCAGAGTAACATAGTATAGGACTCCATGAGCTTTGTAAGGCTAGTAGCTTCTACTCCGTATTGATTTATGCCTAATGCTTTACGGTAAGGGTGAATGTGTGGTTTAAGTGGAATGTAATTCTTTTATGAGTTGGATGATTCCACGAGGTTGGTATTTGGTAATTTTGTAGTATTTGATTAATGCTCAATTCTTGACTGCAACGGTATATAATATACTCTGGTTTAAGTTGACTGTAATTCTTTTTATGAATCAGACGAGTACTACAGATTGTGAGCCTGATGAGCGGGCCAGTATACTCAAGGCTGATATTATGGGGTTGAAGGAGAAGAACGCAGAGTTGAGAAAGCAAGTCAGGGAGTTGAATGCAAAGCTCAGGCTTGCTGAACAGGCGAAAGACACGGCGCAGAAGCAATTTCTTGCATTGGGTCAGCAACCCAAGGCAGGTGCTTTTGGTACGGTCAAAAGTTTAAGGACTAACCCAACAGTGGTGCCAGATGAATCCGTGAACCCTAGATTGGCAAAAATATTACAAAAAGTAGCAGTCGGGAAGGAAATTATAGTTGTGCTGGCAAATGTAAACGTGAGGGACATGTTAGAGGTGCAAGTATCCACTATCAAGAAGGCAGGCGTAACAAATTACTTGGTTGTGGCTTTAGATGAAGAGATTCAGGAGTATTGCAAATCGAATAATGTGTCTGTTTATATGCGGGACCCAGATGAGGGGGTGGATACTATCGGAAGGACAGGAGGTAATCATGCTGTCTCGGGACTGAAATTCCGTATTCTGAGGGAGTTTTTGCAGCTTGGTTACAGTGTTCTGCTGTCAGATGTCGATATAATCTACTTGCAAAACCCATTTGATCATCTGTATCGTGATTCAGATGTGGAATCAATGACAGATGGTCACAATAACCAGACAGCTTATGGCTATAATGATGTCTTCGATGAACCAGCCATGGGTTGGGCTCGATACGCTCACACTATGAGGATTTGGGTCTACAATTCTGGATTCTTTTTCTTACGACCCACAATTCCGTCTATTGAGCTGTTGGATCGTGTTGCCGACAGGCTTGCCAAGCAAACTTTATGGGACCAGGCAGTTTTTAACGAGGAACTCTATTATCCTTCACATCCGGGTTATGAAGGGCTGTATGCTTCCAAGAGGACCATGGATTTCTATTCGTTCATGAACAGTAAAGTTCTTTTCAAAACTGTGAGAAAAGATCCGACTCTAAAGAAGTTCAAACCAGTTATCATCCATGTTAATTACCATCCTGACAAACTTCCGAGAATGAAGGCTGTTATCGAGTATTATGTTGATGGAAAGCAGGATGCTTTGGATTCTTTCCCAGATGGGTCTGACTGATTGTTTCAATTTCAAGAATACGGAGCTTACCACTCTGAACGGGATTTCAGACGTCTTGACGTCCACAGAACAGTTGTAAACCGAGGCAACTCTTGTTCTTGTGCTATTTTACCTTTTGTAGTTCTATTAGATGTTTCGTTTTTGGAGCTTTCATGGGCAAAGACACTTCTCGACTGTAATCGAGTGAATCTTAATTGATAGATGACACGGCTAATGATCAATGCTGTTGTATATGGTTAGCACCTGTGGATTGTGACGATTGTTAACTCTGACGAAGTTTCTCATCTGGTGCCATTTGCTAGTTTTCATGAATTATTCCGGTTAATTAACCAACAGGTCTAAACTCTTCCGATGTATTATGTGGCACATTTTTTTTCATATACGAAGAAGGCCCGATTCTCTTGGACTTCAAGTCATTTCATTTAAGTTCACTTCAGATCCTACAAGTTAAGTTAAGTTCAGTTCAGATCCAATAAGTTCAGTTCAGTTCCTATAAGTTCAGTTCAGTTCAATTTCGGTCCAAAAGAACAGGGCTGAATTATTTGTCGGAGATGCTGCAGAGGAATGCAAAATGCAGAATATTTGTTTCTCGTGTTGAAGATTTTCGAACACTGTTCTTTTGAACGACGACATCAACACAGACGGCTTTTAATCAAACATTCAAAGGATTCACTGCAAAATCCATGCTTTACACTTTAAACAGAGATCGATCTATGCATATCAGTCGTGTATGGTACCGGGATCAATATCCAGTGACACTCCAGAATCGAACTCTTGAGATATTACGTTTGGAGAGTCGGAAAGATTAGGAAGCTGGGCAACAGTGCCCATATTAGGGCTACACCCACCAACCATCATCCTCTGATACACATCATACGCGCGTTCAGGTTCTCCGGCAACTCCATACCCTCGAATGAGAGCGTTATACGTGAACACATTCGGCTGCAAGCCCTTGGCTAAAAGCTCCTCATACAGCTCTCCCGCCTCAACCATCCTCCCGACAATCCCTAGATGTAATATCAAGCTATTGTACGTATACAAGTCGGGATAAACCCTTCGTTCCCTCATCTCGTCAAATAGAGCGAGAGCGTCTTTCATCCTTCCGGCTCTCCCCAAACCGTTGATCATAAAGTTGTAACAAACTAAATCAGGATCGAGACCTTGTCGTTTTATTTCCTCAAAATAGTCCAAAGCTTCATCAAGCTTTCCTAGTATTAACAGGCAGTCAATGAGAATAGAGTATGATTTCAGGTCGGGACGGATTCCTTCCTTAACCATCCTCTGAAACAAACTGCAAGCCATTTCTACATCACCCGATTTGCCATACCCGTTAATCAGAATGTTGTAAATCGCACAATTAGGGTCACACCCATAATCGATCATCTCATCAAAAAGCTTCTTTGCTTCCTCTAGTCTTCCGGACTTTGATAGACTATCTATCAACGGTCCATATGTAAACGGCGTAGGTGAAAAACCTCCGCTTACAAGACTATAGAATGTATCAATAGCCTCGTCTACACGATTAGCCTTTACAAGGCTAGATATAACGATATTATGAGTTTTTGTGCTAGGAGGGCAACCTCGGATCTGCATTTCATTATATAGATCAAGAACGAGTCTGATTTTTCTTGATTTCCCGGACGCATCAAGTAACAAGTTGTATGTGCCGACATCTGGTGTACAACCAGAACTTTTCATTTCCTGAAAAAGATTCCAAGCCATTTCTTGCAGACTGATGTCGAGAAGACCGGCTATCAAAACATTGTAGATTTCCACTGTTGCATGGATTTTATAGTTTTTGATCTTTACAAACAAGTTATGTGCTTCAAGTGAGCGTTTCCGTTTGTATAAAACCTTGAAAAGGGGAAGCAAAAGTGAGTCATCTTGGCATAGTTCAGAGGATATCAATTTCTCGGCTAGTGTCGTAGATTTATCAATGTTGGCCTGAACAATAACCCCGCTCATCAAATCCTCCCAAAATCGCCGATCAACATGATCTCTGCATTGAGAGACAAAAACCCTGATTATACTCACAGCATCCTCAACCCGAGAATTTTCAACTATACCTGGAACAAGAGTACATATAGTGACGGAATCAGGATAGAGCATTTTCCTCATATAGTGGAACATTAAAAATGCATCGCTTGCCCTCTTCTCTGCAATTAGACCTTGAATGAGAGTATTATACGTCACCACATCCGGGAAGCAATTCATTTGTCGCATTTTGTGAAAAAACTCCATCGCGTATGTAACCTGACCGTTTTTGGAGAGACAGTCAAGAAGTGTGTTGAATGTAATCGTGTTTGGATCGCAGCCATTTTTAATCATAGCAGTGAAGAAATTAACCGCGTCTTGGACTCGACCTTCTTTTCTCAATCCCGATAATAGCGTGTTGTAGGTTACAACCGAGGGAGCGAGCTTAAGATCGATAAGTCTCCAATACATTTCCCATGCCTCATCGACTCGATCATTTTTGTAGAGCATATCAATCAGGGAGTTCACGACAGGCACGTCAAGGTCGCACCCATCTTCAATCATCTCTGTAATTAGCTTTACAGCATCATCCACCTTACCTGCCTTACTATAGCACTTCATCATCATGTTATATGTTATAGAATCGGGAACCATTCCGCTCTTTCGGAGTCCGTTAAAAACTTTTTTAGCCTCCTTAAGCCTCCCAGACTCCGCAAGACTATACAAGGAAGCATTGCAAGCAACAACATTCGGTACAATTCCCTTAGCCTTCATGTTTTCAAACATTTGCAAGGCTTTATTTGATTCTCCCGATTTCCCGAAGTAGTCTATGAATAGAATGTAGGTATACGCAGTCGGCTCAGCGCCGAGAGAGCCCAAGTTCTCAAAGAGATTTAGTGCTTCATCCACCCTATTTGCTCTCAGTAGACCGCCAATCACGGTGTTGTATGTATGAAGGTTCGGCAAGATTCCTTGTTCTCTCATTACGTCCAATTGGGCAAACGCTTCTTCAAATTTTCCAAGTTTTGAAAGCGTATTTATGAAAATGGTATGAGTTACGACATCTGCATCATAGCCATCGGTTTTCATTTGACTCCAAAGTTCCTGCACAGACTCCAAGTCTCCAGAATCACTAAATTTGTCCATCAGAGTTATGTAAGTTACTCTATCGGGTTTTTGACTACTACTATCTTTCATTTTCAGAAACAACGATTTAGCATCGTTGAGTTTCCCAGCAGCACAAAGAGAATCAATGAGAACCGTGTAAGTCACAACGTCAGGACCGCACCCCTCTTCATCCATTCTTTTCAAAATTTCATGCGCCTTATCAATTTTGCCGGCCCTCCCAAGAACTCTTATACATATGGTGAAAGTGTAAACATTCGGCCTCAATCCCAAAGTTTCCATCTCTTTTAGCAACCCCATTACCGTTTCAGTATCCCTTCGTTTCCCGACTGCAACCATAAGGGCAGAATATGTTTTGAGACTCGGCTTATGTCCTTCTTTGATCATTCTTCTGTACACCTCCAAAGCCTCCCTACAATGTCCAGACTGAAGAAGCAGATGTATCAACCCGATATACGAATAAGCATTCAGAACGAACCCGATAGACTTCATTTTACCGAGTGCAAGAGGAACTTGCCTTATTCCTCCCCTTACATCTAACACTTTCAAGATTGTCAAATATGTCGTTGTATCCCTGTTAATTATCTGCTTCTGCATTATATCAAACACAAAGACCATATCGTCTACCCTCCCTTTCGCCCTTAGAAACTCGAGCATGTAGTTACAAGTCTCAGTGGTGTGGACAATGTGGGGTAAATCCGCAATAGATTTGAAGTAATCAAAAGCCGTGTTGGGGTCAGAAATTGACCGTAAAACCTCTATTATCCTTTCAGAAGAAGCGTTGTTTCTCGGCATGTCAACCACAAAAACCTCCTCTGAACTTCCGAGCAATGCCCTACAAGATACTTGTTTCCTTCTATGTTTTCTCCATTTTACGATAGGCCTAACAATTAAAATCCTACTACTTTGAGCATGTATTTCTCCTACAGCAGATACACACATCTTAACGGAACAACAAAGATTTAAAGATGTTGTAGCTTCAATATGACTAGCCGCGTTTTCTCTGCAGGTGAAATCAAATGAATTTCAGCAAAAGTATTCGAATATAACTCATTATGCGAGGAACTTTTAAGTAGAAATAAGTAATAGGGACTTACGCATTCCTTATAGGCAAATTTACGGCGTTTGCCAGAACTAATTGCCCCATCTTGTGTGGTTCGTTGAAATACAGCACATGCCTGATACTCGAGCCTGATTCAGAAGTCATCGAGGTAAGACTGATGCAGAAAGCAAAGAGTCTATGATACTACTCTTTTTACTAGCAACATGTATCCGTGTCACAATGTCCCCCACTCTCCGCCCCCAACCCACGACATGCCACTTCTTTACGGCAACAATTTGAAAACTTTTCATGAAAAATAGTATTGTCTGACACTTGGACAAGAATGCATGTCCGACACTTCCAACCAGCACTAACCTACTCCGCAGCAAATAGCAGAAATTCTAAGATCAAGCCCTACAGCTCTAAAACAGCAACAACATTGCCCCAGTATTTCAAGAGCTTCCACAAATGGCAGAGGGGTCGTATGCATGCAACCTAACCCATGTGCTAACATCAGTAGAGGCTTCAAGTTTTCCTGAGTGACCCATAATGAAAAGTTCGGTACATGACACTACATCACAATTTCAAGAAAAACAGTCAGTTTAGTAAGACATTAACTTATTCAATCATAGTCCACAACCAAAAGAAAACAGCCTCTTTGGCTCAATTGAAAATGGAATCCCATTACCCTTAGCTTTAATTAAAACTGCAAGTGTCGGGCGCGATCAAACGACAAGTGTCAGAGTGTAGAATATGGTTATTTTCCGCAAAGTTTTCAACTTTTTGGTCCTAAATGAAGTGTCAAAGTGTCGAACACTTGCAACACGCGCCCAAAGTGAAGTATCGGAACATAGCCAAATAGGAAAATAGCCAAATACCATACATCCCAATTCTCAAAACCCTACTACCACATACATTTGTACAATGCATGCATAAAGCATAATAATCAATCATTCCCAATAACATTCAGCAGAAAACAAAGCAAATTCACCAAAGAACAAGAAAGATCACAACCCAATTACCACAATACATGATTAATTATCAATGCTAAAACCCGAACCCAAACCCAAACCCAATTCTAAACCCAAACCCAAACCCAGTTCATAAAATCAGATAAAACCAACATCAAAAGTAAGTCAAATACCCCGTGGCGGAACTAATTGATAGATGAACCATCTCAACCAAAACCTTAAGGGGATGGTTGATGCCCAACTATTATTAATATTGCTATTACGCTACCTCACTCGAATGCCCATTGGGCTTGAAGAGTGGTTAGTTTGCCCAGGCTCCCATACCGTGTGCTCGGTTTCCACTTCGTGGATTTTCGAGGGTTTTTGAGGTTGTTAGGATTTGAACCCGTGACCTTCGGTCACACTAAAAACTTATCTGAAGTAAGTAAAAAAAAGCTCACATGAGGTAAGTGTAAAACATCAAAAAAGTAAATAAATTTACATAATTACATGCAATTTTTTCTTAGAATTAAGTTACTAAATATAATTTAAACAAACCCAACTTAATTTATAATCTAAAAATGAACATTTTAAACTAGAAACACATAATTGAAGGCAATACATAAATTGGGCATTTTTGACTGAAAGTGAAAAGATAGAGATAAAAAGCAACAACCTTATTTGCAAATTGGAAGAAAGGAGTGAACTTTATGCAAATTGTTGAGAAGATTAATGGAGGGTTTGGAGAAATTAGTGAAATTTGTGAGTGTTAGAGATTAGAGTGAGAGATAAAGGAAGAAGAGAAGTGGCGGGGAGTTTGGATTATGTTTCTGATAACTTGTACTCGTATTGGATTAACTAACCAATTCGTTTTGTGTAATACGGTTTTACAATTTACGGAGTATTTAAACGGATTGATATGTAAATGATATATTAATAAAACGGATTTACTTACGTGTGTCTTAAGCGCACACGTTAGAAAAACCGTTAATAAAATTGTTTTATCATGCATTAGCTCAAGCCTTAATTTTTTTTAATGGTATTACGGAAATGACCGATTAAATTAATTTATTTTGTTTTTATATTTTTTTGTACATGACATTAATAAAATCGTTTTACAAAATATTAACCCAAACCTCAATTTTTATTGATGGTATTCGAAAATAACCGATTAAATATTTTTTTTTTTTTTAATATTACTCTGTTTAATTATATGTTTACATTGTGTTTAATGTTTAAACACAAAAATCAAATGTTTTGAGTAATATGTTATAGAATAGGTAAAACATCTTATAATAAAGTACGTATATCGTCAATTCGAACATAGCATAAACTAGATATTTCACCATTTCATTCATTCTCTGAAATCATTAAGCTCATATCCTCGTACAAAAGAAAGACATAATATTTTACGACCTTTCAATTATGTGTATAACTCTAAAAAATGTGAAATTGGTTCATTTTCGTCTCATCAATTACTTTTATTTTATAAGGAGCTACAAATGGCGATTTTGATGCAGACGGAATTTGAACTCAGGTCACGAGAAAAAAAAATTGTTTCGCTTCATAAATTACTTTTTTTTTAAAAAAAATAAAATTATAAAAGCAATTTTAATGCTGACGGGATTCAAACTCCGATCATAAATACTACCGCTCATAATTTTACCAATTAAGCAAATGACATATTTTAACACGACCCAGACGACTAGTTCAAAAGTAAATGTAAACTATCAACGGAAAATAAGAAGATAATGAACACAATCTTTGCTAAGCCAAGAACTCACCTCCAACTCTCCAAGGTAAGCAAACTCCAAAAACCAATGAAAGCAAGCTCTCTATTGCACCCATTACCTTCACCATTATCATCATCATCATCATCACCATCAAAACCTCCATTAATTTCATCCATTTTTCACAAATTCCACTCTTTCAAACCACAATCTTTCAATCCTTCAATTTCATCTAAAACCCTACATAAACCCAAAACACCCCTCTTTCTAAAACCACCAATTTACTCAACACAATCATCACACCTTCAATCCTTCATAACATGGGCTAAACACCTAATTACATCACTTGCACCAACTTCTACTGATTTTGACTCGTCCATACTTCACAGAGAGCTTAAATGGTTCCTAGAGGACGCGGTCGAGGACCCATTAGTGATAACCCAGTCATCAGTAGGAATTGAGGGTAAAGTTGTTACCTTGAGGGAGAATTTGGATACAATGTATAAACTTTGGGAGGATAGGATGGTAAAGAGAAGACCTTTTCAGTATATTGTTGGATGTGAGCATTGGAGGGATTTGGTGTTGAGTGTTGAAGATGGGGTTTTGATTCCTCGGCCCGAAACCGGGGAAATTGTAGATGTTGTGGAGGGTTTGGTGAATGGGGTGGATGGGTTGGGGAAAGGTGGGGTTTGGGTTGATTTGGGAACTGGGTCTGGTGCTCTTGCTATTGGGATTGCTAGGGTTTTGGGTGGGGAAGGTAGGGTTGTTGGTGTTGATGTTAGTGATGTTGCTGTTTCTGTTGCTAAGTATAATGTGGAGAGGTATGGTTTGCAGGTTAGTGATTTGCTGCTTCTGATGTTTTGGATTAGTTTTTGTGATTGAAATTGATGCCCTAGCTTTCAAATGATGATTCATGTCAGCCGACCCCAAATCATTTCGGGATTAAGGCTTGTTGTTATTGTTTCTGATTTGAAATTGTTGATTTGGTAGTGTGTTGATTAGTGGTTTATTATCTACTCCCATGTCTCGATCATTTGTTTATCTTTTACTGTATATTACTGTATTTCTGAGAGGTATTCAGGTATTTTAATCAGAGGTGGTAAACAAATGGCTGAGACGAGGGGCGGAGTATTTGTGATTTGATTATATTGTGGAGTGACTTGGTTTGGAGGCTAGTAATGTGGATGTGGATTCTATCTTTGATCAACGTGGACACTAAGGTTGCGTGCATCTGAACCCCTAAGTCCTGTTCTTTTCGGCTGAAACGAGCTGAATTGGATTGAAGGAAGATGAGCTTAATTGAATTGGAGTTGAGACGAAGTGAATGGAGTTGAAGTTAGAGTTAATTTTGTGAAGAAATGAGCTTAATATAACTGACTGGAACTATACTGAAATAATAGAGTTTAGCTAAATTGAAATGAGTTGAAATTAAGCCGAAAAGAACAGGGCCTAAATCTGCATTTGCAGGAGCTCTAGTGACTTGGGGGTAATGTTGCTATTGTATCTTCATCTTATGCTACTAGAATTAGTGAAAGATGCTAATATTGAGAAGTTACGATTTCAATCCTTAAGGACCTTCTATCGTCTCATACTACCTATGTGGGATACCTAGTCTTTAGCTCAGACCATATATAAGCAGACGAGTAGCCATAGAGAACGCTGTTGTCTTCAGAATAACTCGAAGTTCCAGCGTTGCGTTTCTGTCATTGCACTGTTTGGTGAAAGATGTGATGTAAAGATTCAACCTTTAGGCAAGCTAGTGCGGCGAAAGTTAAATCTTTGAGGCTTAGTTGCCTTAGAAAGTAGAATAGCTGATAAAGATTCGTATTACGGTCTGATAGTAGCAACCAAAAACTGTAGCAAGTGTGTAAGCAAAGATTGCAACGTTCTGATTTTGAACGAAAAATTAGCCTAGATTTTAGTTTCACCGGATAATTTTGTTGATATGAAGTCTGCTCGTTTGAATGCTTCTCGAATTTGAGCTACTGATCAATGATATATGTAAAGCAATGAATAGATTGGTGGGTGATCAAAAAAAATATTTGGGGTATGAAATGAGTATAATCTCGAGTCACAAGGGTTGGAGGTCGCTTACTTGGGTTATCTACGGTTAGGCCGTGCACTGATGTACGGACATCCCGTGTACTTTTACAATTTGTTTTTACTGTGTAGTGACATGATTTGAAAATTAGGAATATGGACGTGTGTTTTTCATGGTTGCGGCTTATTTATATGTTGGAGCATGGAAACCGAAAGTATATGACTATGACGGTGCTTATAAACAACGAACCTTAGTCTGTCCACATTTTGATGGTTATATGACACTGCATCGGAATGATATGAGTAGCTTGATTCAGGGGATGCCGTGTCCCGTGTCCGTGTCCGTGTCCGTTTTGGTGCTACCTAGCGAATCAGAGTATGCATTTGGATTCAATGATGATCTTGAAACTTGTTGGTCAATTGATCCGACATACATTGTTAATTGTATCAGGATATAATAGACATAAGGCAAGGGTCTTGGTTTGATCCCGTTATCGAGTTTGAAGGGCAACTTACGGGTCTTGTGAGCAATCCGCCTTACATACCGAGTAAAGATATGGACGGACTGCAAGCTGAAGTAGGCAAACACGAACCTTGGCTTGCACTGGATGGTGGCGTGGAGGGTTTGGATTATCTATCCTATCTTTGCACAAAGACGTCAACAATGCTCAAGCCCGGTGGTTTCTTTGCTTTCGAGGTAAGCTTTTAGGCTTATAACAATACAAAGAATCGACTTTTTTTTAATGAATATAAACGGCGCTGATGTTATTCTGTACTTTTGGGTGAACAGACCAATGGTGAAGAGCACTGCAAGATTCTCGGAGACTACCTGGAGAATGAGAGCGGAGGTAGCATCGGTAATGTAAAAATCGTATCAGATTTTGCTGGTGTCCCACGTTTCGTTACTGGTCACCGCAGAGAAACTAGGTAGTTTGCATCGTTCTGGAAGCCACTCAAGGTAAGCGTCTAAACCCTAAACCCTAAACCCTAAGCGTCTAGAGGCTATTTGAGTCACTCGTAGAGTCGTAGAATCGTAGAATCATAGGTTATAATAGTTTGATTTCGCATACTCGATGTACAATGGTTACTGTTGAAACTTCTGATTCATTCTTAGCTTCACAAGCACTAATTTTACTCATCAACTGTTCTATCCTAAGAGTTAGTAAATTGTTCATCCTGAAAGAAGATAACAGTTGATCCATTTTAACAGTGAGGTAAAAACTCAATATAAAACGAGTCGGGAAGTAAGAGAATGAGAACATGAGAACTATACTCGGGCTCGTTTAGAAGTATCCCACACGGGTACGTGTCCAAGTGTTGGACTCGGCTATTTTATTGAAAAATATGCATATTTTGGTCCAAAATGAGGTGTCCAAGTGTCATATCCATGTCCGAGTGTCGAGTGTCAGACACGGGTACGCGAGGAAATTAGAAGAGTCGGAGTAACATAGCATGAGAAAGTCTTTTTCATTATGATCACATTGCATTCATCGGTCCATATATAGACAGGCAAATAGTAAAATGCAGGATATTTCTCGAAAATTCAGGTAAGCGGCTTTTACCTAGATACGATATCAGATATCAATGTTTACGATACTAACACAAGTATTCACAGCCACACCACAATAAGGCTGGGAAATCAAGATATCTGCAGTATGCATTCGTATTGGGACCATGCCGTTTGGAGCATTCCGCCCTGCAAGGTTCATCAAGCACCTTGGCACCATCGCACAGTGGTGTGATCCACGGGAATGACTCGTCACAAACCTTAGCCTCTGCCCTCATCTTCACGCTCGCCTCTTCTACTCCAAAATCAAAAAAAAAAAAACAAGTTTCTCAGGTTGTTACAGAGAAGAAGCATGTCTTTCTGGACCGATATTATGGTGTTACGAGAAATAAAAGTATACCTGATACAAAGACGACGAGTACCATCCATAGACAAAAAGCTTTCGACATCTTAGCCATTGTTGTCGAAGATTACCGATGCAGAAATACTTGCTAATGAATTTATGAGTAGCAAATAACAGTGGCTTGCTATATATATACAAGAAGAGTTACTGCGTACAGTAATTTTTTTTACCATAACAGGTTACACTTCAAGTAATACAGTAAATTAACTGGTACTTCCTGAAGCCATGTTCTTCCTGTGAAATTGCATTTATTATGTTATGGAAATAGAAAGTTTTACCTTCAGGTTTCTTAAAAAGCAAAAAAATTCAAAATTATTCCATAAAAATACATTGCATTAATGTTAACCTGTGATGAAATTTTAGGAAACAAATGAATCGGGTTTTATACTATATTTGTGTAAGGCGGTTTTACAAAAGATTTTTCGAAATGCATGGCTTTTCTTGGAATCAGATTGAATTTTTTGTCTGATAACATCTAACATTTATACTGTTGTAGAAATAGTACTTAAAATTATTTACCTAACATTTTCTGTTTTTTTGTGTAATAATACCAAAATCAGTTTTCCTTCAAAAAAGTCAAGATTCTGTCTTAACTAACGATAAAATTGATTTGACGCTTCTTTCTTTTTTCGCTGATGCATTTCATTACCCTCTTCATCATCATGTTCTAAACCCAATTTCCGCTTTTGCTAATTTCCGTATGTAACCTCCTTCCTAGTTATTTAATTCCTCAATTTTCAAATTAAAACCTCAAATTTGGTTACTTTGTCCAGTTTTCTCCTTTTCCCACCATCCTTTCAAGTTTCAACCCAATGTCTTCTTCAAGCTCATCCTCAAACTCAACAAAGCGGGTGATATGCAATTGTGGCATTTCAGTAGCTGAGAAAACATCATGGATACATCAAAATGCGGGTAGGAGATTCATAGCCTGCAAATTTTACGATGTAGAGACGAGTTTGCGTGAGTGTTGTTTTTTTTTAAGTGGATTGGCTTGTTGAATGAAAATAAGTCACTTCAAAATAAGATTCATTGTCAATTACATTAACAACGCATCAGTCAGTGGAAAAGAAAGAATACAGAAATTAGGTTAAATCAATTTCACCGTTAGTCAAGACGGAATCTTGACTTTTTTGACGAAAAATCGACTTTGGTGTTATTAGACAAAAAAAAAGAAAATGTTTAGGTACTATTTCTAGAGAGTGTAAACGTTAGGTGCTATCTGACAAAAAACTCAATCAATTAGCAGAAATTGTACTGTTTTTGCAGTAAATCATCGACTCGATATGATACCGTAAACCGGCTGTACAAAAAAACACTCCTGTTATGATCATGTTCTTCATCTAACATCAACAACTAATGCTACATTCTTGTCTATATGTACCAGTTACGATCTGGAAGCAACACACTCGATGCAAAAACGAATTTTAAACACTCCTATCGTAAATTGCTGTAAAAGTCGTCTGAGCAACACCAGTTGAGGCCGTTGAATGGCTGGAGGTCGTATCTTTGCCAGAAGAACCAGAAGCGTCATTATGTGGATCCCGAACTTTAAGGTCAGAAAGATCGGATATTAAGCCTGGCGCTGTTATTACCACGTCATCTATATTGATTTGACCTGACAGCATCTTTACGACAGTTGACATGGATGGCCGAAGTTTAGGGGCGTCTTGGGTGCACAGAAGACCTATCTTCAGGAAGTTGCATGCCTCTTTTGCGTCGTAGTCTCCATTTAGCAAATCATCCACCATTACGACGAGCTCTCTGTGCTGGTAGTGTTCCCATACCTGCAACATAATTACACTTCTATAAGATTTTCAGAGGCACAAGATTCAAAAATACTCGTAATATTTACAGGGTCACGCGTGATCAGAGACAACACGGCGATGTGGGCTCTAAGCTCCTGTTTTCTTCGACAAGAACCTTCTAAACTGCAGTCTGACCCAATAACAGCAAAACACCCAGAACACACACCTGACCTACTCAACGGGAAGTACAGCATATACCAGAATGACGTGATTATTCCAAACTGACCTGACACCTAGGTAGCACCAAAACGGACACGGACATGATACGGACACGGCACACGGCATCCCATGAAATTTAGGACACGGGACACGGCATTTAAATATAATAAAATATATATTTTATGGTTATAAATAACGTATAATTTTATTTCTATCATGTATTTGTAACTAAATCTAAACAAGTAAAGGTATAATTCGACCTTTATTATAACTAATTCTCATTTTTCCACCCAAATTCATCTTTTAATCAATCTTTTTTAAAATTTTATTCCTTGTCTAAACTATAATATGTTTAGACATGTGTCCAGCGAGTGTCGGACACGGGACAGCTAATTAGGAGAAGTGTCAGTGCTACCTAGGCTGACACAAGTAACCCTTCTCCAAGTCTCGACACCTACGACGTTGGCCATGTTACACGGAAATCATCTAATCTGACCATCAAGCAAACCAACAATTTTATTTCACAAGTGCAATTACGGGTAAGGTTTAAGATGCAAATACCCGCTCAAGAAGGTATCGTTCTCCATGAGGCAGTCTCATGTTTGTGTTAGATCTTCCGCATACTATTTCCAGAAGGAGAACACCAAAGCTATAAACATCTGCTTTTCGCGTCAGCTGGCCTCTAACCGCGTACTCTGGAGCCAGATAGCCTCTGTAAAGATCCAGAATTTCGTTAGATACAAACTCAACTGTACTATAGCACGAACTATCTCAATAGGGCATGACAGAGTCGAGTAAAAGATGGATTCTGTATGAATCCGCTTTGGAAGTTTTACTGTTTTAGTATACTGTATAGTGTGTATACAGCAGCAACTATGACTGGAAAAAAGGGCCACCTCCGCTTACAGGGTTTAAAGAAACGATAATTTACTGCAATAGATTAAGCTTAGAAGAACAATTTTACTTACAGAGTTCCTGCGACCCTTGTACTAACATGAGTTGCATTGGGTGGCATAAGTTTCGCAAGACCAAAATCAGAAATTTTCGGCGTGAGATCTTTATCAAGCAGGATATTGCTTGCTTTTATGTCTCTATGCACTATATGGGGACGGACTTCTTCATGGAGGAACGCAAGGCCACGAGCTATACCAATGCAAATCTTTCTTCGTGTTCTCCAACTAAACTCAATGCTGCATTTCCGATTGCCTATAGGTTTTGAAGGCTTTAGAAGTTACGACTAGAAACCAGATGGTATAAAAAGAAACGATGAGAGTCATGGTTTTAAATCTCGGTATCAGTCGCAGTCGCAGTCGCGGTAGGGGTATAACCGGACCTTAATCGGCCATCGCGGGCGGATCACGGTGAATCTCGGTGATTTCTCGGGCGATATCCCGTATCGGTAGAGTGAAAATCCGATACAACTCAGCCGAGTCGTATCGTATCGGCCAAGATTTAAAACCATGATGAGAGTATTACAAGTTGAGAAAAATGAATTTAGCTACCTAGTAGAGTTTGTGCAAGGCAGTTGTTTTCTAGATAGTTGTACACGAGTATCCGATGTTTTCCTTCCACACAACATCCATATAACTTAACCAGATTTTCATGTTGAGTTTCCGAGATCAGCTTTATTTCTGTTAAGAACTCACGAACTCCTTGCTTTGATTCAGTCGACAGAACTTTTATAGCAGCAAGCCTTCCATGTTTAAGCTTTGCCTGCACATGGAAAAATATGTAAGTTGCTTGCAAACATCATAAAGCTATAACCTCGGACATCTGTCGCCATTTTTATTTATTTTGCAAGTAGTATGTATGTTAACACGAGAGTTGAAACCTTGTAAACAGGTCCAAAACCGCCTTCTCCAATTTTATTTAGAACGGAAAAATCATCAGTTGCAGCTTTTAATTCTTTGTAGCTATACAATTGAACATTCTGAACTGCTGCAAACTCTGTCAACAAAGAAAACCGAACACAAATGCTACCATAAGAATTCAAGAACGAGAAGTAAAAAAAAACACAATGTAGCCAGCAGAACAATCCTGCAAAGCATGAAATCCTACGACTGAAACCGTGTCTTCTAATATCTTGTATCGCTTACCTTCATCAACTGCAGAAGGCTCTTCTCCTTTACAACAGAAAATCGGGAAACAAGGCATAACGATACAACTTGCACCAAGATAGTTTCTTATTGCCAAAAATCCCTCTGATAAAATCAACCCTAAACCCAAACTCCTGCAAAACAGATATCATACAAACCATTTTCACGAAGACGTACACCAGAAATCCATGAATGTATTAATCATCTTAGAATTCAATTATTTCTCAGCAAACATACTCAAACATACACAGAAGAATGAAGAACAGCAAACTGATAGATGGACCATCTCAACCAAAACCTTAAGGTGATGGTTGAGGCGCAACTATTATTAATATTCCTATTACGCCCCTCATTCAAATGCCTGTTGGGCTTGAAGAGTGGTTAGTTTGCACAGGCTCCCCCATACCGTGTGCTGGGTTTCAACTTCGAGACAAGCTATCCAAAACCCGTTTTGAGCAACAAAGGTCCTTCAATCAAGCAAGTATAAAGACTGTAACTTTCTGCAAGCTTAGCTACAAAGACCCATTTCTCTATACCTCCATTTCCTTTTACAGTGTAGATAACTGCATAACTCAGTAAACTCACATATCTACTCGAAAATCGATTAAACTTGAAATTTTCAAGTGTAAATCAACTGCCATATTCTAAGATTCTTATCTTTTTGGACCATATTCAATACAATTATCACTAAAGCAATCTTCATGAATATCCTCCATAGACATAGTATAGCAAAAGAACCAAGCTTTCTGCTAAAACCCAACAAATTAATGCTAAAACCTTGAATTTTTAAAACACAAATTCTCATTTGTGACGCGTTATGACAGAGAAATGTGACTATTTTATTATAAATTATAACGGTACATGTTATCATAAAATGATCACATTTCTTCAATCCAAACGAAAGTTAGTTAAAATTTTCGATTTTTTTCTAGTTTACTCCACATTAGCTAAGATTTCTCGACCACGTCAAATCCTGACTCCGCCACTAACCTACATTAGCTAAGATTCCAAACTCAATCACCATTTAATAGAATTATGTTGACATTTATCAATCTATCAATCACAATAATTATAAGAAAACAATTATTATGTTTTAAACAAATGGGTAATCAAAAATACAAGAAAGATCAAATCTTTAATCATGAAAAACCTCAAATTAAACCAAAATAGAAAGAATTATGAAATCCCAGATTAAAAAATTACCTCTTTAAGAAATCGCAAGTAGTCAACGGATAACTAGAGAGAGAAAGAGAGAAAGATAGGAGGTTGGAGAACTAATTAGAGAGAAGATTATTATTAATACAAATAGTTAAATATTAGTACATGGAGTATAATAAAATAATAATTTTAAAAATGATTAAGGTGCTTAAAGTATGAACAGAAGTTAAACATGTGGGTTTACCACTGAAATATAAGACAAGTCAACGTTAGCAGGCATTTCTGAAGTACTAGTATATTATATTGTTGTAATAATTGTGAAAAAATAATACGGGTTGGGCTATGTTTATTGAAAGTCGGAAATCAGTTTAATTATTCTTGAGAATGATTAAATGTATTTCGAGCTTTCGTTAAACTAGTCCGTTTAAATTCAGTTACTAATGGCTAAACTCGTTTCTTCACTCACTGACTCGGTATCCGTATTCGTATCAAAAACCGTCTTATACAAATGTAAATTGTTGTCGAAGATAAGAGGAGTAGTTTTAAATTTTAAGACATGCTAAATAGAATACCAAATAATATGATAAGTTGCCAAGAAAATACCAACAAATTAGCAAACTTATTAGGAACAAAATTTGAATCATGCGTATGTTTTTTGTGACTTTGTCGGATAAATCTATTTATATACGGAGTATAAACATTTCATCTATTACAGATTTACATTATTTATCTTAGAGCGCTAAAATCTTTTTTTTAGGGATGAAGCCAAGTATAGATCGGCCCAACATTTTCTTTGAAATATCGGGGTTTTGGCCTCAAGTAGAGTTTGAACCTACCTTCGTCCTTTCCCATTTATATCTCATTTAGAATTCCAGGGAACAAGTTTATTTGGTTGCTCTTTAGACATTCTGCTATTTTTTATCTATTTATTCGACTAATTTTGACTTTAAAACGGGTATACAAATTTTAAACAAAATTTGTTTCACAAAAGTGATTATTTGGACTATTATTATAGTTTGCGAGTGAGTGATTGATTAGTATTGTCAAACTTATTATTCACAAATTTGATAAAGATAAGGTATTTGCAATTTTTTATGCACGTTTATTCTTGTCTTATTTATCGACTTGAGTAATACTTAACTCGTTGTAAACTGATGACGATATATCTGTCATAAAAAAATTTATAATTTATTATTTGTATTTAGTAAGTCTTGTTTGTGACGGATACTATTTGTGACGGATATTTTGTGAGATAAAATGGATACAAAATGAGTTAGTGGAGAAAGGGGACCACATAAATAGCGTCGGAGAGAGAGAAAAAAATGGGTATTTTGTGAGAGAAAACGGTATCCATCACCGCCATTACAGATAAGAATTTGTGATTTTTGTGCATATTAAATTGGAGAATGCAGATATAGAGATGTGGTAGTTGTTCACCAAAAACATAAGTCAAGTCAAATGACTAAAATGATGGTAGTAACTAGTACGTGTATGAGTGTATGACATTATTTACTTGTTGCCAAAGTTTGTGAATGTCTCCTTCCTCCCTCATGCCGCGTCTGCCATTATGTCACACGCTTTACAATTTCACAACTTTCCAGGTTACTATTGGAAATAAACACTAGTGTCTACTGAAGTGGTGGATTGGTTTTGTATCGATCCGCCGGAGACGGGAACGGGTTTAGTAGGGTGATCGTCCTTAAGATGAAAAGTTAGCATGACAATGAACTAGTAAAGTTATGAATAGTGAAAAGTGATTGTATTCAAGACCTCAAAGCATTTACTATAATCCAAGGATAATCGTTCTTGCTTAATAATAATAAAATTAAAACTTATATTAGAGTTATATTGATTTTTTTTTATAATTTACTTTAATATACTTCCTCCGTTCAAATCCATAGTGTATTTATGCTTTATGCACAAATTTTAAGAGTTTATTAAAATATAATTGAAAGTACAATGAGAAGTGTGTATGTTGCTTTTTTTATTGTTTGTTGTGGAGTAATAGTGGGCCATTTGATGACATTTTGGGTAAATAATTGATTTTCATAAGGATAGTTTAGTAATTTCTGTGGCTTTATTAGGAAATGTGTAGTTTGGATATGAATGGATTAAAATGGAATAAGTGTAGTTTGGATATGAATGGAGGAAATATTAGCAGTTTTCTTAAAATGGGATTTCTCGTATTTCTAAAGTCAAATCTTAGCTTCGTTACTGAATAGCAATGGGAACCGGGAAGTAGTGAAATTATAGGTACTCTCTCTAATCCAAACCAAAGATAACATTCACTTTTTGATGGTCAAACTTTGAAAACTTTAACCAAGAATACTTTAAAGTTATGGAACTTTGAAAGAGAAAGTTATATAGTTATACATATATATAGATTAGTTATGAAATAGTCTCTCATAAAATTATACTTTTTGTACAAAAAAGTCGCATATATATAAAGGAGAATATGGTTAATCTGCCGCCTCGAAAACCACCCAAAAACAAGTATTACCTTTTGTCTGGATCAGAGCCTCTGAGGAGTAATATACTACTCCGGCTTCTCTACCAACAATGAAATTTTATTTTATTTAATTAGCGTAAGTCGTAACTATAAATCCGGACTATATCACTGAATGCTAACTTTGTCTTTTTGTTCGATCTGACACGATTTGTTAATTAGTTACTCTTTTCTTTTCGTTTTTCCCATCATATTGTTTTAATTCTGAATGTTATTGCGATAAGTCTCCTAAAAAACGGTCTCGATAATTAAACCCTTCCAACAACTTGCTTCATTTATTCATACATGATACATCCAACAACTTATGAATCATCAATAACCAACAACAAACTAATTCCACACTTTTACAACAACTCTAGATCACTCTTCATTTTTATCTAACCAAAATCAACATGACTAGTGCAATTGCTCCCAAAGTTGCCATCATTGGTTGTGGAAGTTAAGTCTTTTTTATTCTTTAATTAAATTCAGATTAATTTAAATATTCCCCACTTTTATTTCTTAATTTAAAATTGAATTACAAATTCTCTTGTAAAACCGTGTTACACTAAAACGGGTTATTTGTACCCACTTTCAACCCATAATATTAGCAAAAAACCGTCTCACATAATTACGTTAAATTATTGATTATTATGCTATGCTATGATTAGTCTCAGGAGCAGTATGTGCATCAACATTAGCCAAAAATGGAGTTCCTGTCACTATTTTCGATTTGGGTCGTGGCCCAGGTGGCAGAATGTCTCAAAGAAGGTTTCTTTCTAATTTAATCTTATAAAGATTCCATTTTTATTTTGATGGGTTAGAAATCGGATCATCAGGAAATGGAGAGAATCCTTACTCGAGATTAGGTTATGTAAAATTAGTATATGAGAAATGGAGAGTATCCTTACTCGATATTATTATGTTAGGGTTTTAGAACAATCCCAGGTTGACTGCTGCAATTTTGGACTGTTTTTTATTTATTGTGTTCCTTCCCAATTCAATAGCTAAAACGGGTCAAATACTAGCCTATATAGATACACAAATTCTTATTGAAGTCGGGTACTATCTGTCATAAGTTGAAGACGGATATGGAACGCTCCAATTCCTCCTATTAGGAATATTAATAATATTTGGGCCTCAACCATCACCTTGTTTGAGACGGTTCATCTATATGGTATCAGATCCAGTGTGACCGAAGGTCACGGGTTCGAATCCTGACGACCTCAAACCCCTTAAAAAACCCACGAAGGTGGAAACCAGCACATGGTAGGGAGCGTATTAGGAATATTAATAATAGTTGGGCTGAGTCGGTCCATCTATCACCTCCCACTTGCTAATATTAATAATAGTTGGGCTGAGTCGGTCCATCTATCACCTCCCACTTGCTTTGTTGTGAGAGAGACATATCCGTCTTCAGCCATCCGTCACAAGCAAGATCTTTTGATATAGATATATGGGATAAAGTTATGTTATTCCAAGATATTATTCTTTTGTATTCGTGTATAATGACCCGTTTTAATTTTAAAACGGATATGTCCGTGTTAAACCGGAATTTGTGTTAATGTGTTTCCACTTTCCATTATTAGTCTATGTTAAGCTAGCTACAAATCCTACAATACATGAGAGTTGGTGTTGACAATCAAAGAAGTCCAACTTTGAATATCTTATGTTCATATTATTGATGGTCAAAAGATTGCTTTATATAATGCAAATTGCATAATTTATTGTATTTTATATTAAAGATTGTTAGTTTGACATCAGTGGTTGGTAAAGTTTGAACCTTTTTGAATTGTTTTATCTTATTGTCTGCTTTTTTTGATGATGAATATTGGACAGTATGTGAATGTTTTACGGAATTACTTTTTCACATATTTGAGTGAAGGAATGTAACAGAAGTTAAAAATGTCTAAGACCGTCACAAAAATTTACGGTCATGCTGTGCTTGAAACCCGAGGTAGGATTTTGTAAAACGAGATAGATTGGTCGCTTTAGGGTGGATGTCTTTGTTATGTCTTTTCGAAGAAACTGTGTTGCAGTGTCGCATTCTCTTGTGGCTTGGATGTGTACGAAATGCTAAATAGGCGATTTAAGAATTATGTCGTGATTTTAGAGTTTTTTTTTGTTTCTTGTGTGCTCTGAGTTTAGCTCCTGTCACTGTTAAGTAATGATGGTGAACTCCAAAACATTTTGTAGGCCAGTTCGTGATGAATAACACGTAGTTTTATCGATCCATGATGATGTTTTTAAGCTGTGGTTATACTTTCATGTTGGTGATTCCGTTTTTGTTGTTTCTGTCAAGTTATTTGCTTATGAGTTATGCCGAAACTCTCTGGATGTCACAGTTCTTTTAACCTGGTAATTTCTGTGTGTTGTTCACTAGAGAAACGACTGAAGAAGGTAAAAACCTGTTCTTTGACCATGGTGCTCCGTATTTCTCTGTGACAAATCCCGCTGTCTTGGATGTTGTTCATGAGTGGGAATCCAGAGGTCTGGCCGCAGAGTGGAAAGAACGATTTGGATCCTATGATTGCTTCTCCAACAAATTTATCGATCATGGCGAGGTTGGTATCTCTCCGTCCATCTAATCCTTCTGAAATTTACGATGCAACGTTTCTTTCATCAAAGTAGTTCATTAGTGCATCAAGTCCCAGTTTTTTTGTACAAAAAAGTTCCCATCTTTATGATCTGAATATCTTTTGGACAAAAATTCAGGAATCGTCGAGGAGGTTTGTAGGCATTCCGGGCATGAACTCCATATGCAAAGGATTATGCAACGACCCTGGTATTCGTGTTTAATTGTTAGGTCATATGTTTTGACCTGGCTTTTGTTCTGTTCTTATTAACCTTTCTCCTGCAGGCATTGAAAGTAAGTTTGGCGTTGGTGTTGGAAAGTTAGAATGGATGGCCGACCAGAATTTATGGTCGCTCGTCAGTTTGGACGGGCAGTTTCTTGGTAATTTTGGCGGTTTGATTGCAACGGACAAGCTTCTAGCTGCTTCTGGTTTCATCCATTTAAAAGGAGTCCCTCCGCCAATTGGTTAGCAGCTTTTCTTGTCAACTGGTTTTGCACATACTCAGTTCAGTTCAGCTCGATTAAATTCAGTTCAGTTCAGCTCAGCCCCATTCAGTTCAGCTCAGCTCTGGCCTAATTGAGGATAACTGGATAAAGCTTATATACCTGTAGCTTTTTGCAGCGATTTGCGTTTCTGACTAATTTTTTGCATTAGTTTTCTATGTTTGACTGAGTTTAACGTGATTTCGTGTGTGTTGAGTGCACTTTGTTGGCTGGACCTTCATCTCTAACTACGCTCATAAATCTCAAATATGGATTTTTCGTGTCATCGTGTGCAGATATGAACGTGGCTCCGCAAATAGCATCACGGATGAAAGACCTTCCAGCCAGACCTTGTTTTGCACTTATGCTGGCTTTCACCGAGCCTCTGCAATCTGTGAGAAATCTGAATACCAGAAAGTCATCAACTTGTCGTAAATTTCTCTTAGTTACTCTTGAGGTTCGTTTCTTGGTTCAAATGATTCCGTTTCTAAAAACTGCACTGTTGCATACCAGATTCCGATGAAAGGGTTCTCATTCATAAACTCGGAAATCCTGAGATCAGCCTCATGCGATAGCAGTAAACCTGGTCGTTCTTCATCGAGGTTTGTGTTGTGTTGTGTTGTGTCGTGGATCAATTTAAAAACTTAAAACTAGCATTTGTCCTGAAATATGGTCGTTTGAACCAGTGAATGTTGGGTGCTTTATTCAACCGCGGAATATGCAAAGAAAGTGATAGATGAGTGTGACGCGGGGTTGAAAAAACCTGCAATTGCTACATTGACAAAAGTAGCCGAGGAGCTTTTGCAGGCATTTCGAAGCACTGGACTGTGTACGTCGCAACCCTTTTTCATGAAAGCTCACCGCTGGTGAGTTTCTAAACAGTTCCCTTCAATAAAATCTATGCAACACTAAGGCCCTGTTTTTTTGGACTGGAACTGAACTGGAACTTATAGGATCTGAACTGAACTGAACTGAACTTATAGGATTTGAACTGAACTGATTGAACTGAACTGAACTGAACTTATAGAACTGAACTGAACTTATAGGATGTAAATAATCTTCTCTAAAACCAGTCAGTGCTTTGATGTCGAAAGTTTACTTTAACAGGGGGAGCGCATTCCCGGCAGTGAGCATAGCGAAAGAAGAGAAATGCCTTTGGGACGCAAGCAGAAAAATGGGAGTTTGTGGCGACTTTTGTGTGAGCCCGAGTGTTGAAGGTGCTATAGAGAGCGGCTTGGCCGCTGCTTCAAAGTTGATCGAAATGTTCGTCCCACACAACAATCAAAACACCGGCACAAAACTTTGATCTTCTACTCAAAACTGTCGAGGCCACCAGGTTATTCGGTTATTCATCTACTCCTCTGCTTTGCTTGGATTTTGATCAGATAATGAGACTGTAAGTCTGTAAGGCTAAGCGTGCGCAATCAGTCTCGGCCAAATAGCATTTTGCTTGCATAGATAAGACAAGTTTTTTTTCCGAATATCTAGGAATTATGCTTGTATTATTTATACTATTTGACTCGTTTTACGTGTAAGGCGTATACTCCCATCTTAAACAACAAATTTCTGAAGCGCTGAAGCTGAAGGTGTCTTATTTATACTACTTGACCCGTTTCATGAAATTACCATTACTGCAAATTAAAGTCATCGTATTCGTATCAACTTTGATAAAAACAACTGTTATAACACGATTTTTACCATTAAAAGTGTCACCATATTTAACTGTAAAACCGTCTCACCAAAATATTTATTCACGAAATAGGTCGATACTCAATACTCTAGACTATTACTGTCTACAGCTGTCGATTTATTCGTTCAATGTGTGTAAAGTAGACAAATGTACAATAAATTAAAATACTACTTTGAGTACAGTCTGTCACGCCAAGCAAAACTAATTCAACAAACGTTAAAAAACGAATGGGTCAGTACTTGGTATCCTAGAAAGCCGTAAAGTGGAGCGTGAGGGTTAGCAGAAGCACTCGTATTCCTGAATTACATAAAAATCGTTATTTTGTAGGAACGGTTCATAAATTGATCCCATCATCGTCAACAATCCTGCATTACGCTTACAGAGCGAGCCGAATATACCCCATCTGATGCGCGATATGCTCAATGTAGAGATTTTGTACAGATGACGAAAAAAATCATTCAAACCCTTGGCTCCGTGTGGAAAGACCGCGATGCATGAATGCATCGAGCAGTGAGCTGTGGCACTAATGCAGGTCATTTAGGTTTATATTTAAGAACCCTAATTAATTAATAGTACCACAGAAAAGTTAAATCAAATTGACAGAACATAAATGAGAAAATGAATGATAATCTAATAATGCTAGTAATGTTTCCCCACATGCGTAACTTTAAAGCTTCAGAATGCTTAATGCCATCATTTATACAACGATTCAATATTAAGCAACCAACGCAACCAGCAATTGTATGCTGCATACAACTTTATCCGGACCGTCGCCAACCATATAACCAAGTCTTCTTTCCAACACTTCCAAGGAAATCATCTGTCAGCAAATCTGAAATCCCGAACATGGCACGCGAGGAGAAAACAATGCAGGTAACAGGACTTGATGCTTACAGTATCAGAATTCTGATGGGTGTAACATGCATCATCCATTTCCGAGGCAGCGAGACCAGAATAGGCGAAGTACATGTAATATCAGCTTTGGTTCAATACTTAATGCTGGCAACCAAAGTCAAGGTTACACAGTTGACTCATAAAGATGGTGGTCCAGTTTCATAAAATCAACAAAAACCGAAACCAGAAACATCCTTTTCTAATATCGCTGTCAATTCTGTGCCCGACCTTCTATCATTGACAAGTGTGTGAGCAAACTGCAGGCTAAGATATCTAGCATCTACTGGTTTTCGTGTTACATCAACATTCACTTATATGTAACCGGGGGGTCGCAAGATAGCGATGAAATGAGCACAGAATAGAGTTCAGATAATAAACATGCATAGAATCAGAGTTACATAAGAAAAACATGCAGGATGCTATGTTACTCCGACTCTTCTAATTTCCTCACGTACCTGTGTCTGACAGTCGACACTCGGACATGGGTATGACAAATGGACACCTCATTTTAGACCAAATGGTGCATATTTTTCAATAAAATAGCCGAGTCCGACACTTGGACACGTACCCATGTCGGGTACTTCTAAACGAGTCTGAGTAACATAGGCAGGATGAATCACATTCGCTGTCAATTCAGAAGAAGGGCAATATCACAGGTTAAGCGTAAAAAGCAGCATGAAGACGGAAATTTAGAGAGCAGAGAACAATAAGAAACAACTTTATTCCTTGTCAGTCGAACACCGAAAGTAATCACATACAGAATCACTTTGTCTAAAATGCACACAGGAAAGAATGAAGAGACTGTGGGGGGGAAGCCTAGCAGTGGTAAACATACTACTATCTACACCATTAACTTCTGTATTGCTAACAACCAGAACTGTTCAGCAAGTAATAATATATCTTTCGAAGAGAAAAGCAGGAGGCACCAACCCGAAAAAAAAAAAAAAGATGAGGAATCAGAAGAATGTGAATGGCAAGAGGGTAGAGGTTGTACAATTGTTTGAGGACAAATTAGGGAGCATATTCCGTCTCTAGAGTTGGTTGAGTTCGCGTCACCATGGCAGCTGGAGCTTTTGCACTACCTACCGTTGTCATTCTGAGGGCTTCTCCAACCTCTGAAGCCTTCTCCATATTTGTCATTTTCTTCCGTTGTTGATATTTTCTCAACCACGCCAACAACATTCCCATAAGCATCAATATCAAGACTCCGCCCACTACCGACCCAAGAATTATCCACATACTCTTCATATTCTTCTTCTTTTTCTTATGAGGTACAGTGGATGGACCGTGCGCCTCTGGCATAGGAGGAGAAGCAACTACCTCGGCCACCAACGCAAAATGCCCTTCTTGAGTTGTTGAACATGTGTTTTCCGATTCCACATTGCTGAAATTGACAACTCCCTGAAGATTGATCAGAACACACTTCGGCGCAGACCCAATTGGGGCAGGCTTCACGTTAGAAAAATGAATCGTTATTGGACTTTCAGAAGCGGTGATGTCCAATTCAGGCAGGTTTGTCGCTGATAAACTGATAGCATCATATGCTAGCAACCCGAGCATAGGAGCCAAGTAGGTATACCCAGGCAACGGATAATATACACTCGACAAACTCCCCAAATTTTGATAAACCAGCACAAGCCTCTCCACATACGGCTGAACCACGACACCTGTAGGAACCTTAAACTCCTTATACGAAACACCTCTCTTGAACAAACTACCACTCCTCAACCTAATTCCCGATACCTTAACCCCCGTCAAATTAGAAGGAACCGTACCATCAAACACCACACCAGTTTTCGGATGAACAAACGCCCTATAAGCATAATCTTGTAAAAGAGCATCCAACGCAGGAGCATCGCCAGAATGCGACTCCTCTTGTCCAAAACAAGGCATCCATGGTGACACTACTAGCAACAAAACCGCCATGAGACTTCGAAACAGAAGCCCCATTGACCCTCCTCCCCCCAACAAATCACAAAACTCGACACGAATCCGCCACCAACCCACCAATATACAATTTCCTCTCAAGATCTGCAAATAATTGAACCCACATCAATCAAACTCAGTCAACACCAGAGATCTTTTGCATAATCCAAACAACAGATTAAATTAAATTAAATTAAATAAAAAGACTTTCTTTATTGAATTCTTCAGTAATTATACAATGTGGGTATCTCTATGTGATGTGAATCTTTATATCCCAGCAAAAATAACACCCAACAAACGGGCATTTACTTCTAAAGCATAAAGTTGAAAATATAACATTCCCAAACATCAATTTTGCTTCTTTTTTTAGTTATCTTTAGAATCCTTCAACAAAGAAAGCAACTTTAATTATCCCTCAATCTATTAATTAATCTAGATTCGAGTCGGGTACGACTATAAGGACGGTAAAGCTCTCGCTCATGAGTTTTAACACGGCTGCATTCTCGATACTCGGCCCAAAACACAAATTACAACAAATTAACTGCTAAAAATAATATAAAATAAAGAAATATTCAAAGAAAAACACAATGTAGATGGAAAGGACTAAATCAAAAGAGATTGATACCTGTGAGAAAACCCTGAACCCGAACCCGAACCCGAACCAGAACCAGAACCCGAATGCATTTCGGATTAATAGAGCACAATTCAATGGGGAAATGCAGGTAATTCTAAACCCTCATATGGGTTTTTAAAGGGTAATTAACAAAAAAAAACAAAGGGAAAAAAAGGAAAAAAACCCTAGTTTTGAGTGTGAAAACAATTGGAATTTGGAAAATTAAGGAAATAAATTAACAAATTAAGGTTTAAATCAAAACAAATAGAAAAATTGGAAAATAATAATAATGATAATTTGATAAGAATTAAAAGTGAACAAAAATGGGAAAAAAAAAAGAAGGAAAAATAATAAGTGTAAAATGTGAAGATGTTGGTGAGAGTGTGAATGATTCAGGAAGTGGAGGAGCACTTTGTTGTTGTTATTGTTTTGATATGAGAAAAGCCAGCTAAGTATATGTGTAGTGGAGACTGGACCTACAATCTTCACACTTACACTTACACTCACACTCACACTCACACTCACACTCACTTCATCACATTTTTTTAAATTTTATCAAAGTTTATAAAGTTTTATAAAATTCACGAATTCTCGTTAAAGACGGAGCATATTCAATATTCATCATCAGGTTAACTCATTAAAAACGTATTTATCACAAGTGGAAAATTGATAGTATCTCTCGCAATATTATACTTTCTTTGAATCGGGATAATTGTCTCATTTCGAGAATGGCACAAATGTAACAACCCGACCGGCCACCGTCGTAACACACTCCAATAAGATGGGAGGTACGCCTTTGGGCCCATTCTTTGTCCTCACTTAAGCTCAAGAGCACAAAGCCTTGTTACTAAGTGGTGGGTGGAAGCTATTATAAACATATCACAAGCCTCACATTTTACCGATGTGGGACAACTTTTCTCTCATACTTTTGGGGTGTTACTACAAAAATTAAGGAAAATAGTTAAATAATGAAAAGTTAAAAAGATTGGAGAGAGAGTTTGTATTGTTGATTTTTAGTGTGACTAGAGGTGATTAAAATAAGTAGAGTTGTGGGGTATTATTGCGGGTTGAAGTGATTAAAATAAGTATAAAAGTTTACAAAAAATGGACAATGGGACATTATTATGAATAGACGAGAATGGATAATGGGACAGTTATCCACAATATGAGTGTTCCACTTAATTCCCACCATATTTGTCACTTGCATATTGTAAGAGGGTTATTTGTCTTCAACAATGTGCGTCTTTAATGAAAATTTGTGATTCATCACGGGCTGGAGACGGGTCAAATAATACCAATTGCATAGATAAGACGAAAACATAATGTTACTTTTTTTTTTTTGGCTTGAAAACATAATGTTACTCATTAGGCATTATGTTAACATTATGTTTTTGTTTCATCTACACATTTGAGTATTACTTGACTCGACTTTACCTTTTGATAATATGTTTGTCTTCAATAAGACTTGACATTAGTGATGGAAAAATTATAGATTAAGACGGTTTTATATATTGTGTGACGGTTTGTTTTCAGGTAGAAATATTTCTTGATTGGTGATGAATGAGTTGATTTTTTTTATAAAATGAGGCTGTTTTACGGTGTGAGATCGTTTTGCGTGATAATTACTAAAGAGAGTAGAGTGGACCTAAAATCTTGATATTTACACTCGCACTCACTAGATGACGTTTTTATAAAGTTAATATTATTTTATATAAAATCATAGGAGTATGCAATTGATATATTTATAAAATGGACAAAAATTAGAGCAAGGAAAGGGATGTATAATAGGGTGCTTAGTTCTTGGAGTATTGTTGTTGGGATCACAAATTCACAAGTCACAAGTTCACTCTTTTGCCAATTGCCACCACTCAAATAGTGCCCTACCCATACCTTGTTATCTCTTTGGGTTTTTTTAGGGAAGTGGTGGTTTTGGTGGTTGTGTTGGAATCAATCGGTTTGAGTCTCTGGCTTGGGTTGTTGTGGGTTTGTAAGAATTTGGGTTGGATTGAATTTGGTTAGGTGGTTTTTGGGTTTTTTGCTATTATGTTATTGAGAATCGTACTCAGTATGTGATAATAAGTATTTGAGTCGGATTGGACATGATTGGACCAAATCGGATAAGGAGTCAAATTTAGGTTTTATATTAGGATACAAATCGAAATATTTGGTCGGGATAAGACGAGTTATAGTTTAGTTTGAGTTAACTAATAATAACAAACATCAAGTTATAAAATAAATGAGAACTTGAAATAATAAAATGCGAAAATAGATATTAAAGTACTCCATTGAGGTAATTTTTTAGCTTCTTTTAAAAAACGGAAGTTTTTATAATGCTTAAAAATAATTGTATTTAATAAAATAAATAACATTACATTGTACACAAATTTTAAGGATATTGATGGGATATCACCAAGTAGTACCGAGACTCGATATTCACATGACTTTATGCAAAGTCCATCCTTTCAATCTAGTCCTACGTACTATCCATGTCTTTGTCGTCTTGTACGGTGTATATATCATAGCGAGATTGGTAACGAATCTCAATACTGGTCGATTTTCCAAATTTTAAGTAAATATTATGAAATTAGTAACAAATCAAAATATACAATTTCTCATTTAAGACATATGCATATTCGTCTTAAACCTTAATTCAGATTAAGTATCGCATATAAAGATAAAACACAAAATACATCGAATATTCCAAAAAAAAATTGTTTTATCTGTGCAATCAAGATATTATCTAACTCAAACTAAGCGGTGTACTGGTGTTAGTCCAGTGGTAACTGAGTTAAACCTTAAAGCTTGTAGAAATGCAGGAGTAGAGAGGTTTCAGGTTCGATTACCAGTTGGAGCGATGACCACTTGACCACTGCAGCCCCCGAAGTGGGTGGCTTACATGGTCCGTGTGGTGGTGCGGGATTCGGAAATGCATGGATCCGGAGGAATTAAACCCCTCGTTACAAAAAAAAAACGATATTATATAATTCGTTTTATTCTTAAAGCGGATATAACCTATTGAAATACACTAATGAATTGATGATCTATATCTCAAGTGTGTAACACCCTAAAATGTCAACACACTTGAAAGAGAAAGTAATCTTTGCTTCTATGTTCCTCTTTGTGGTTTTGTATACTTTTTTCCTTTTTCCTTTTTTTTTCCTTTTTATTTTTTCCTACCAATTGGGAACAATAAAAAAAAAATTGGATTTACAGTTGTTTAAAATAGTAACAAAAATTCTTATTCGTAGATATGTCCGTCGCAAGCTTGCAACGGGTCAAATAATACTCATATGTGGTAGATAGCACAAAAGCAAAGGATGTAGCGAATGACAAACGGTGTTGTCTTATTCACCTATATGGTTAATACTCGGTCTGTCGCAAGTTTGTGACGAATTTATCTATCACCGGGCCTACGTTTCTGGATTGTTTTTTTACCATTTTACATTTTTACCCACAGTTTTACTGTTAAATTACCAACATACAGATTGGGCTTTACCATACTACAATGAATTTGAACTCTTAATTGAGCTGGGCCATAAACTTGATGGACCATGAACAGTATTCATATCAATATCATTAGATGTACATCCATGTATTGTCATTGTCGATCCTACTTAGACCCGATATGTTTTATACAGTATAAAGAGAGCGACAAGAGCGATTTTGATGTTAACGGAATTTTTATTCAGGGTATCAGCTTCAACTCTCGTGATTTTACCAACTGACATCTGCATTTAAATTCACAATGTATTTCACAATTATTTTGTAAAACGGATTTACAAAAATGATGTTGTAAAATCGATTGAAAATTTGACTAATCCTATTAAAAATAACTTCAACTTATTTATGTTTTACAATCAAAGGGGTCATGGTTTTTGGTTTTTGGTTTTTGGTTTTTGGTTTTTGGTTTTTCACGGGTGATGATTTTATAATATTTTTAAATCATCATACAAATTATCTTTAATCAAATTTGTATGTCACGGTATTGTCGGTATAGAGTAAGTTTTGTAGCGGTTTTATACTATATACTAATATAATTGTAAAACGGATTCAAAAATAACTCTATTAGTCGGTAAAACTAATAATAAAAAAGATATCGTTTTACGATAAATTTGTATAAAAATGTTTTGCACAGTACAATATAATTACTAATTTTAATATAATTGATATAGATATGAAATTTCTTTTATAAAATTTAAATTTTATGTAATTCAGTCAAATATAATTTTTATTCCCCAATAATTAATTGCAGACAACTTATAAATTTATATTAAAACTTTAATTGGATATGATAAATTATATATAAATGAAATTGATTTTATTTGTGTAAATTTGATTATAAAACAAAAAAAGTTGGATTCAATTCCACTTTAACTTACATTTATGTCCTATTCACAAATATTTCAAACTCGAATGAGTTAATCTCACAATTGACCAAGAATCATCACTTTCGCACTTAAATAAGCGATCGGAGGTTCGATTTCTTTGCGACTTCTTCAAGTAGAATTCAGCAATAAATGTTGGGACCAAACTGGGCTAGGCCTTCATATTGTTCAGGCTCCATTCCAAGTACACAAATTTCAATCTAGTCCTTTTAGAACCACACTTATATAGGCATATAGATATAGCCCATTGTTTTACTGATCTGCGTCTACTAATCCGACTTTTGAGCGGTGGCGGAACTAGAAATTTAAAATTAAGTTGTTAAAGGAATTTTCATTGAACAGAACTACTAATGAACTAAGTTAGGAAAAAAAAAAATAAGATCAACCAAATTTTTCGGATCAATATCCATACGCATGTTAAAAATTGAGGTTCTAAAGTATCGATAAGTCTTCAGTCATATATGACACGACATCTAGGATATACATATTACTCACTCCGTTCCAATTTTTCTGTTTATTTTCAGGTATAATATTTTTTGTAAAAAATAAATAAATGAATTTGAGGTAATCAGTGACAGAGTTAGGATTTACAATTACGGTATGGTTAGGCGATAAATTTCAGTAGGATAGACAAGTAATGCTATAAGGTAAACTCGGAAATTTTGAAAATTACAACTAAATTTTTCGCATTTTCCAATGGAGGTGGCGGTGAAGCTAGAAGAGCGCTAGCCGGGGTTCTCAACACCACTAAAAGACAAAATTTTGAAAAATTTTAGTTGAAATTTTCGATCTTTTTCAAGCTCACTTTTATTATACTACCGGTTTACCTCAATAGATTTAAAATTCAAATTTTGGCTTTACTGACTTGCAAAAGAAGGAAATTTTGAATCGTTAGTGAAGTCATGTTCGACAAAAACTTCAGATAAACGCTCTCTTAATCGCGTTATTGAGAGACGATCATTAAGAAACTTCTCACATAAGGATAGAAAATTATTTAATTTCTATTTTTTATATTATAATTTTCACTAATTTAATGGTAGACGGTCTTTCAGAGAGCTAATACGATTTTACACAACCATAAGTAATTTCCTCACGAACATGTGAAGACCTTTTCCAAACCCACTCAACCATTCCAATACATTTCTACCATCATTGAAAATTACGTAGAAAATAAGGCAGAAATGGCATAGTGAAAACTGAAAAGTTATAGCCTTATCAAATCTAAAACACCCATAAGAGCTAAAGTCCATCACAAATTCTTATTTGCAACGGCACTATCCGTCGCAAGCTTGTGACGGATATCGTTTTCTCTCACAAAATACCCACCTTTTTTCTCTCTCCAATACTATTCCTGTGATCCCCTTTCTCCACTAACTCATTTTGTATCCATTTTATCTCACAAAATATCCGTCACAAACAATTACCCGTCGCAAGCAAGATTTACTAAAAGTCCATTTCCCTTTCTACTTGCTTTCCCAAGATTATTTCTTTTAGTAAGTCTTGTTTGCGACGGGTCACCATTTGTGACGGATATTTTGTGAGATAAAATGGATACAAAATGAGTTAGTGGAGAAAGGGGACCATATAAATAGTGTTGAAAAGAGAGAAAAAGTGGGTATTTTGTGAGAGAAAACGGTATCCGTCACAAGCTTGCGACGGATAGTGCCGTTGCAAATAAGAATTTGTGTATTTCTTTTGCAAGTTGTAGCATACAGCCATACACCAACCACATGAAATACACAAAATCTTACTCCATTTTCGATTTCTTGTATTGTTCCCTTTGATTTTAACACAAAAAATAAAGAAATCAATTTGGATCACACAATACACATGACCCTACATGAAATTGATTTTGGACCACACAAACTTGTCCGAAAGAGGAAATAAGGAACATCAATGTATTTAGACCAAAACGAAAAGAGGAACATCATAAGAAATCGCAGGTAGTATTTAAAATTGATATAATTGACTGAATCTTAAACCGGGTCAAGTAGCGACAAAAACAAATTGCATTGAGAATTTGAGATTAGCAAAAGGATTATCCCATCTATCCAAATGGAGTACTTCGTGGCAAAAAAATTTCAGAGAGACGGTATCTCAATAACGTTATTGAAAGATCTTTCATATCATGGGTTGATGGACACACTTAAATTTTTGTTTTCCTATTATATCTCTCACTAAATTAGTGAGACGGTCTCTCACGAGACCCATTGTTTTTCTTAAGTACTTCGTATTATTTCACCCTTTTTTTTCTTAAGTACTTTGTATTTAACCCTTTTTTCTTGAGATGGATATACCTATTTTAACGAGGGTTTACTATATTTTATTTGTACATTATTATTTATTATTAAGTCTTTCTTGCGACGAGTCACCATTTATAATGGGTATTTTGTGAGATAAAATGGATACAAAATGAGTTAGTGGAGAAAGGGGACCACAAGAATAGTGTTGGACAGAGAGAAAAGTGGGTATTTTGTGAGAAAAAACGGTATCCGTCACAAGTTTGCGACGGATAGTATCATTGCAAATAAGAATTTGTGATTATTTATCTATGACAATTGTAGCATGAGTTACATGTTGGATATATTAGTGGTGGGATGGTGAATGGTGGCCAATGGCCTAGCAAAAGAATACAATAGACAATCATTTTTGGATGACGATCTAATGGCATGAGTGTTTTTTCTTTTTTCTTTTTCCTTTTAAAACAAAAAATGGAGGCAAAAGACTAATTAGGAGTACAAGATTGGGGATGAGAATTTGAACATGTGACTTATTGTCACAACTCACAACATCATGGTGTTAACGGTTAATCACTAGACTAAATTTTTTTAATATAATGCGTTTTTCCTTATAATATTTTGCTATATACATTTGTCATAGTTTCTTGATATAATCAGTAGATCGAAGATATCTTAATCAGTAGATCGAAGATGTCCTAATTCCATCACATGTTCATATGTACGTTGTATGTCTATGTGCTTTCCGACAAAAAGTGACTGGGAGAATCTTGAGTTACTCTCATTGATTGTGGTGTACATGTTTACATGTATGACAGATGGTGCTATATGGGGAAAACTATGGCTAGCGAACGATGTCGTTTATTTGACATATACCCTTTTCGTTAGTTAGTAAACAATTGTTATATTCATGGGATATTTTTAATTCATTTTTTATTATACCTTATTTAACTAACATACTTACCTACGTCGTTTATAAGCCCCCATGTTTATATTAATTTGGATTTCCTGATTTGTTCATATTATATCAAAACTTTAAATCCGCGCATTTTTTGATATATTTGAATGCTTATATTTATGCATAATCGCGGGGGTTCACATAACAATACAATGGATAATCATATTTGGATATCTAATGGCGTGAGTTTTTTTTTTATCGAGGCACGAACTAATACGGATTTGAATATGTGACTTATTGCTAAGGTATTGCGGTGTTAATTACTGGAGTATAATAAAGACTTTTCAATATAATGTGTTTTCCTTGTAATATTTTGCCATATAAATTTTCCTAGTTTTATGATATAATCAATGAATTGAAAATGTTTTGGTCTAATGGTTAAGACTTATGACAGAGGCATTGTGGATAATATGTCCCAAATTTGAACCACTCTTTCTCTGAATTCTCTCTATTGTAATAGTGCAACTAAATGTACATTTTGGTAGACAAAAAAATGATATAATCACTACGAAAAGACAATCAATTCCATCTTGCTTTATGCAAACGTAACTAAGAGGATATAAATGAAATTACTTGATTTTTTTTACATTTTAGTCATACACCGGACACTAATAAAATCGCGGTAAAAGATATATGGTGAAAAACAAGATGTCAAGAATTCCAAATTATTTGGCTAACTACTCCCAGCACAGTGACTCAAAGCACGAGATCACCATACTTCTACCGGAACCAAGAAACTCATTTGCTTTCACAAGTTAGTAATTGAGTACTTTTTTCAACTACTAAAATTGTACTTATGTAAACAGTAAACACTTACAATCCCGTCCTCACATTTTTCTCCTTTCAGGTTGATTTGGTTTCGATTCTCTATTGCCCCCAAATACCATCCCTCACAAGTTGTTTTTCGAAGCAAAAATGTTAGATTAAATAACTTTAAACACCAGTTAGTAGTTGAAGGATTTGTGTGTGCTTTAACGACTTTGCTTGATTTTACAAGATAGTTACTTTTCTTATACATTCATACGCTAAAGTTACTCTGACATATACTCATGCACTTTGGTACCCGTATTTCAAAAACCCAAATTCACTTTAACTTCGTTTCAGGGCCAAACAATTAAAGTGAATCTAATGATAAATCTAACCAGTATTCCGTCATTAAAGTGCTCTTATATGAACACACTCTCGTTTTCACATTTCAACAACATATACCCTGTTTTACTTTGGCTGAACCCTGACGGCCTGACTACACTCAATTCAAACTTATCATACACTTAACACGAAAAGTGGGTAGGGCACCCAACCCAAATGAAGTCAATCATTCAATTATTACAGCTACAAGTTAAGAGATTTGTGTAAACTTTAACGAGTAAACAAGTTGAGTGATTTATCTGTTTTCACAAGCTATTAGCTACTTACTTTTCTAATACAATCATAAAGTTACTCTTATGTATACGCCTGCACTCTGGTACTCGCATTTTAACAGCCCAAGTTCAACCCAACTTTGATCCAGGTCTAAAGATTCAAATTGAATATAATGATACATCCAACTAGTACATTTTCCCGCAGCTAAAGTTGCTTTTATATGAACACACAATCCCTTACTCACATTTTAACAGCCCAAATCCAGTTTAGCTTCGGTTGAAATACGCACACTTAAATTGAATCTAATGATACATTTAAGTGATCTAACTACGTAACTAGTACATAGTCACATTTCAACAACCCATACTCGATCTAACTACTTTTTTTCCACCACTAAAATTGTTCTTATATGACCACACACTTTCATATTCACATTTCAACAACCCAGACTCGATCTAACTTTGATTGAACCAGACTACACTTAATTTAAACTTATCCACACATAAAATTGGATAGTGAGTAGGGTACCAGACCAAAATGAAGCCATTCATTCACATATTACAAACTACAAGTTGAGAGATTTGTGTGGACTTTAACAAGTAAGCAAGTTGAGAAAAATATTTACTTTCACAAGCTAGTTACATTTCTCATACATCCAGACAGTAAAGTTACTCTTATGTATATACTCCCGCACTCCCACCCTCTCATTCTAACAACCCAACATCAGTCTACATCCGTACATTCAAATTGAATCTAATAGAGTAATACATCTATCCAGTACTATTTTCCGCAATTAAAGTTGTTCTTATATGAACAAACACATACCCGTACCCACATTTTAACAACGAAAACACAATCTAACTTCGATTGAACCCTGACTATACTCAATTTAAACTTATCATACACTTAAGACTACAGAGTGAGTAGGGCACCCAACCCAAATGAAGTCATATTCATTGATTCATTTACCTATTATTACCCCAAAATTTAGCATACATAAAACATTTTGTAATGAATTGAGGGGGGGGGGGGGGGGGGGGTGGGGTGGGGTGAAGCCTGAAGGGTAGGATTACACCCACTAGTGAGTATAGTGAGTAGTGAGTTAGAAAGAGGACAAAAGAAGAGATGTTCCCAAGAAAGTGTGATAAGCTTGATTGGGTGTTGGACCCTATAAACTAGTCAAAGTACCTCTTCAATGTTTCTGCTCTTTCGGGGAAACCAACACCTTCTCTCTGTCCCCACTCTCTTTTCTCAGGTGCCTTTCTAATTACCACCTCACTCTCTTCAATTATCCAAACCACTATCTTAAACATTCACATTTTCCAATTATCTCAAACAAAAATTTTTATTAAACATTGGGTATATTAGTGACAAGCTGAAAACGGATAGTATTCATTTTACAATATACAAGTGATAAATAATAACGTGAGAATTTAATGAAGCACCTCACCTACTATTCCACTTATGATATTATGAGAGAAACATTACCCGTCTTTAGAGCATTCACATTGAAGAAGATTTACCATCCTCTTAGATGAAAGAGAGTGCTAAGAGGATGTCCTCTTCAATGTGGATACATCCTCTTAGCATCCTCTTTGAAGAGGAAGAGGAAGACATACTCCATTTATAGAGGATGTTCTTGTCTAGGCCCTTGTGCCATATATAATTATATAAGGATGAAATATGGTAGCGGGTCCTACTTAAAAGGTGGAAAGGAGAGGAAGTGCACATCCTCTTTGATGTGGAGAAAATATGAGGAAGAGGATGATAAATTGAAAAATGTGACAAAAAATAAGAAAAAATATTATGTCCAATGAAAAAATTAGAAAAAATAAAGAAGAGGATGATAACCTCCTCTTCAATGTGTATGCTCTTAGCTTGTACTCCCTCCATTATTTTTATATCACCCCATTTCTTTATACACGTTTGACGATGCTCATTTTGTTTTGATTATATCTTTAGCTACATACTACTAAAAATTATAAAAGTTTAACATTCTTAATCCTCTTATCAAGACAATCCAAAAAAGATCTCACATGAATATATTTCCGTGAACGGATTGAGAGAAAACTGACGTTGAATACTCCATTGTGAATAGTGTCCAAAAGTTAATTGGGGTGATATAAAAAAATGGAGGGAGTATAGAATAGTGTGGGTCTTCAATAATACGAGTTGTTATCTCAAAATTTCACTTAATACGAATATTATTCGTCATGAGCTGAAAATGAATAGGATTCCTCTTATAATATACAAGTAGCATTATCTATATAGTGTTTCATTTCCCTCTCACTTGCTTTATTACGAGAGAGACACAATAATCATTTTCAATTTGTGATAGATATTATATGTCGCAAGTAAGATGATTGGTCCTATAATATCTTCAATAAATCATCTTATGACAGATATCTGTCACAAACATGTGACAAGTCAAGGATTATCCACGTAGGTAAATGAAACAAAAATAAGAGGGTTTAGGGAATACAAATAGTTTATTTTTATCTACTTATATGAGTTTTATATGAACCGTGTCACTAATTTATGATAATTGTTTTTCGTTACAGATGGGAATTTTGGTAATACTTTGGCCCTGTTCTTTCTGGCTTAATTTCAGCTCCTTTCAATTTTGTTTGGTTGTATTCCGTTAAGTTTTATTTACGTACAATCAATTATTTTCAATTAATCTCTTCACAAAAGTAAATTTTAATTCAACTAAATTCACTCCACCTCAATTTCACTTAATTTAGTTCAATTAAGGGCTACTCCAATTTATTCAATTCAGCTCGTTTCAACCGTAAAGAACAAGGCCTTTGTGCCTTATGTTAATCCTGGGTTCTTGATTATGAGTTTTAATACCTATACATTCTTGAACCCGAAATTCTAGGAGCATCAAGTGTTATTTTTGTACACGATATAGGAGGGTTACCAAGGTATACGAATTATTGATAGAGTTTTGACAATTAGGTTTAGAAGTCACATGATTTTTGGTCTAAAGAGCTTATTTGGAAGGAAGAACTTGGAAGGAAAGAAAAGGGCGGGGGGTTATTCGGGTCGGATTGAATAATTCCTTAAAGTAGTTTATCGATTGACTTAAAATTTAGCCGGTGTTTAAAGGGCTTGCAAATACTAATCCGATCAAGAAATGACACTTTCTTTTCTTGTTATAAATGCGAAAGAACTCTACTAAGTGTGTTTGGCAGAAAACAGTATTATACTGGATTATCTTTTGAAAATGTTCTCATGATGCACATAAAAAAAAGAGTAAATTAAAAATAACTCCCTTTTAAAATTCATTTTTCTAAAATTACTCTCTTATATAAGTTTTTTTTCTAAAATTACTCCCTTAAAATGTATTTTTATCAAAAATTGCTTCAAAACTCTAATTCAAGCGACTTATTTTACAAGTTTATGAATTGATTCCGTTTGTAACATAGTCAATTTATGCTTTTATAGGTATAACAATGGAGAATAAGTTTAAAAACATATAGAATAGGTAACCTAAATTGGAATTTTGAAGCAATTTTTAATAAAAAATGCATTTTAAGGGAGTAATTTTAGAAAAAAATTATTTAAGGGGGTAATTTTAAAAAACCTTATTCAAGAGAACTCGTGTTGATCCGTGAGCATGTATAAAGATTGACAAGTTACCGTGAGTGACCGCATCCAACCCAAGGATTCAGGCCTGCTACATCAGCTAAAGATGGAGAGAAATGAAATGGGAGAGATGGAGAGAAATGAAATGGGAGAGATGGAGATAAATTAGATCCAAACACCTTCTTTATGTCCCTTTCCTTTTCCTCTATAACCTTTTATTTTATTTTTGTTATTCAAACACACCCTAATAAATCATATACCATGTAATAGCTCCACAATCACTAATATTTTGAATAATAACCCGCTTTACTAATGTAAATTCCTACTTATACACTAATTTACGAGAGTTGTTGAATCATTAGGGTAATTTAAAAAGGAACAATAATCTAATTGTATAATGATTGTTTTCTTTTCCAATAAGCGTACCACTTTTTTTTAAAAAACCTTTTAAGTTTTTTTAAGAAAAAATTAAATAAAAAATAGTTGTACCCACATAAGACTAGTTCAATTTAGTTTAGTCTAAATGATTTGATAACGGGTCTCTTTTATAATTTGGCTTAGAAGAAAACGGACAAAATAAAATATCAAACAAGGTTGTTTTGCTAATATTTAAAAAAATTATATTTAACTTAATTATATAAATAAATATTAGATCTCGCGAAAGACCGTTTCTCACCAATTTAGTGAGAGACATAATAGAGAAATAAAAACTTTAGTGGACTCCTTATTTTATCATGTGAGAAATCTCTCAATACCACTATTAAAAGAACGCCTTTCTAAAAATTTTGTAATTAATAAAACAAAATACGAAGTACAATATATTATTTGACCTATTTTAACTTATAAACAAGAAATTAGGGTTGATTTTAGGGACGAAAAAGGAGGTAGTAGTAGAGTAATAAAATAGTAATAAAAACATAAAGGCAATTGACAAGAAATGAAGGACGTCAAATCCCTACTGGGCAAAGGCAGTAGTCTAAATGACAGGCATCTAGCTCAGTGGTTGGGCCATCACCTACCTTGACCACTCACCTTTTCGCTTGGACGATTCTCCCTCATTTACTCTCTTTCTTTTACTTCCTCCATTCCAATCAATTCTATACGTTTACTTTATTCACGTTTGTCAATACCCCGTTTTCTTTTGTTAATATCTTTAGTTACATATCGATAAAAATTATAAAACTTTGATATTCACAATGTACTCGGTAAGACGATTTAAACAAAATCTCACATAACTATCTTTTATGTTATATATTAGAAGGTGTGTCGAAAATTCACTCGACCTATGAATAGTGCCAAAAAAGTGAAATGTATAGAATTGATTGGAATGGAGGAAGTACTAACTACTCCTCCATTCTTTTTATATCACCCCATTTCTTTATACACGTTTGCCAATACTCATTTTGTTTCGATTATATCTTTAGCTACATACTACTAAAAATTATAAAATTTTGATATTATTAATCCTCTTATCAAGACAAATTAAAAAAGATCTAACATGAATATATTTCCGTGAACGGATTGAGAAACTGACGTTGAATACCCGTTTGTGAATAGTGTCAAAAAGGGGATTCGGGTCATATAAAAAAAATGGAGGGAGTACACTTTTACACTCATATTTAATTATCGGATACACCTTTAACTGGGTTAAATTGGAGTCGAAACCGTTTCTGTCCGATTAATATCGAGTTTGTTGGGTTTGGCTCAAGATCAAGTCGGGTTTAGGCTAATCTGGGTTTTTAAATTCGGGTGTCGAATCGAGCACAGACTACGAGTCAAGTTAATTTTGATTTAAAATTCAAACTCGAACTCTTAAAACTCTGCCACCCAAGACTTTGTTGCTACTAGCCCATCCCCAAGTAAGGTCAATTGCTAGGTCAATTGTTTGCTTGGGTCAAGTTAATTACAATTAGTAGAATATTAAGATTGACCAAATGATGTTGAGGGTCAATTTCTCACCCAAGGTGGAGTAAATTGATTCATCTATTGACCCCATATGTGGCAAATTCTCATTGTTACAAATTAGAAAAAAAAAAAAAAAAAAAAAAACTATGTTATTGACTCGATTAAATTGACCTTTTGCTTGGGAGGATAAAGAGGGTCAATGTCAATAAGGGGAGATTAAGAGTTATATGTTATTGACTCGATTAAATTGATATTTTGCTTGGGGATGGTCTAAGACTCACGGTTAGGCCAGGCGAATTCTTTTGACAAGGATTTATGTTATACTCTAATTAGCAAATGTTATTTTGTTTATTTATTTCATTTTATTTGTTATGTAATTGTATTTGTTTTTTTGCAATTGACTTCAAGTTAAAACTATACGCCGTGGATGAACACCTGTATAAGTGTATAACTGGAAAAAAAATTGTTCTAAACAAAGGAGTATAGTGGAAGCAACTAGGTCATTAATGCCTTAATACACACTTAAGACTATTTAATACACTTATGACAATTTTAGCGTGAATTCTAACTCAATTTTAAAACAACAATAAATAACAATGAAAATCCAATTTCCAAGGAGACATATATTGAGTAAACTTATTTTTTACCCCTCCTATTTTGCAATGTCTAATCCGTCTATTTACAATAATGTCTCATTTTTCATTTTTTGCAATGTTTTCACTTATGAAATGACTATATTACCCTTGTTACTTTTCACTTTTTACCCCAAACCCATCGTTATCAATCTAATTCTTAACACCTTCTTTCCGATTTTCTTACCATTGACAATACTTTACATTATTTTACTCAATTTATTAAATCTTATGCCATTTCAACAATAGAGACAATTATCTAGAATATGAGGAAGTATTTTTTTTTTTTTTTACGGCTAGTCCTGTTTAAGTCGGCTGAATATCCGTCTTGGTTTTAAAACATGTAAAATATCATATCACCCCATAATTCCATATAAACACATAATACAAATCTTTTATTTTCTTCAATCCATTATGCTTTTATCCTATTTGACTCGTTTTAAACTTAAGACGTAACTCTCTTTCTTAAACAAAAATTTGTATTTTTTTTATAATTTCAAAATTGAATAAATTCATTTTTAAGTTTGTGACATGAAATAAAAGAATAAGCGGAGAGTCAATTAGAAGGGCAAGTCGTAGAGGGTTGTGACTGGCGAGATGTTACAAGTTTGTGACCGTTAGGTAAGACGAACTAATGTTAATCATAAATTTTCATTGAAGATGGACATTATCCGTCACAAGCTGAAAACGGATAGTGGTCTTCTCACACTATGGCGCTGTTTGGTAAACAATATATTGAAAGAAATTAGTAGATTCCGACATAATTAGTAAGTTGACCGATCAATCTACTATTTTCATGTGTTTGGTAAACAGTATATTCTGATAGCATATTGATCGGAATCTACTGTTTTTGAATATGCTGCTAATAGCAGCATATTGTATTAGCATATTCAATTTATACATGAAACCGTTTTAATTATCATGTATTTTGCTATTTACCAAACACCTTCTTTAATGTGCTAATTCAATCTAATAGTCAAATCTGCAATTAAAATCTACTAACCGTATTATGTTAACGTTATCTGCTATTACGAATCTGCTTATGTCGTTTGCCAAAAAAGGTCTATGCAAGCTGCACTACCACAGTGAGGCTCAATTTCATCTCGTTTACCTTATTAAGAGACACTATACGTATTCAACTTGTAACGATAATGTCCGTCATAAACAAAACGCTTAGAAGGTTAATAAAGAAAGAGACATAGTGATAAGAGTTATGAAAGAGCAACACATGGTATGCTCACTGAATTACTGAGAGAGTCACAGCATGACTGCAATTGCAGCAGATATGCAGATGCTTCCCCCTCTTCTCTCCCCTTTTCCACTCAGTCCAGTCCCTTTCTTTCTTCCTTTTTCCAGCTTGTTTTTGCCCTTTTCTTTTTTTCTTTTATTTTTATTTTTCTAACCCTAAACTAAACGTTAAAATTCTTGTCAAATTTCAAAATACTTACTCAAACTAAACATCAATGTTGTTAACCCTACAAAACCAGTACAGTAATCTGATTATATACGTACATATGGTACACTCTATGTACTACTATTACACCGCATCCCAAACCGAGCCAAAAATATCCGTATTAGTAAAACGATACACGTTATAAATTGTACTGGTGAAGTTAAGGGGGCTAGGAGACAAATTTTCTCCAAATTTTTAGTTAAAAATTTTCAATTATTTTTCGAGTTTCTCTCACAAAATTGTCCACTACCAATTCGCCCAATTGAGGTTTTTTACTCTTGCTTCGCCATAGCGATAGCGGACGATAAATTCAGCAAAAGTAAAGAGCTATTGTAATAGAGTAAACTAGAAAACAAATTGATGAGAAATTTAACTAAAAGTTCCAATCCTCCAACATTGCTTATTTTCGCCACTAGCTAAAACTCGATGCTCAGACAAATATAAGAGCCTTAAATACCTAATTTTAATTCAAAAGCACCGAGTTTTATAAAAATAATTCTAACTGGTATCCTGCCTTTTTAAGACACACATTAATAATTTAAATGGTGTAAGATTTACGGATATTTTTACTAATTATGGAAAAAAATGAGTTTACACTTGAATATCTGATGAAACTATCTTACGAATATTTCCACATTTAGGTTATTAACCTATAGCCCCCTAGGATACACGTTTGAAAACCGATAAATTGAATTAATTTTTATTTTTTCAACGAGTCGCATTACAATAGCGGGGATTCGATCCTGGACCTATTATCCACAGTACTTCCGTCTTAATCAGTAGACTAACACATCTTTAATAATCGGATTAATTTATAACAAAACCCAATTAGCAACACAAAATGTACTAATAATTCTCAACTTTATAGCCAACCTAAAACATGTAGTAGCCTTTTACATTAGCGTTAGCATATCAAATCAAATCACAAATCTCAATCAAACTACAAAGGCCACTTTCCGTTACAATAACCAACCATATTTCAACTACTACCCAAATGCCAAAACGTCAACAAATCAAACCTCCGCTTATTTACAATCAAATTAAAAAACTTAAATTAACTAAATAAAAACAAAAAAAAAAACATTTTGATTTTGATATTTTTTTTTGGTATAAATTCCCTTCTAATTAATCTCATTACCGCTAATTAACGTCACTCGGAAATATACTGCGTCAAAAATTAATCTATTATTAAAATAATGCTCTCACATAACGACGGGTAGAGTTCTTCTTTTTTCACCATTGTGGGTATTGTTTCCACTTCCCTTGTCTTTCTTCTGAGTTGACGAAGACGAAGACGTAAACAACTGACCAAACCCGAACCCACCCGATTTAGACGATCCACGAAGCGAAGAACAAACAGGAACGTTAAGAACCGGAGTAATACGAACATTAGCTGAATAAGACCGTTCCATTCCTCTGTGTTTATATCTTGGACCACCATTGAAGCTTGACGGACTGCTGGAGCTCCGATTTAAGCTCTGGAACACTATTTTACCTGCGGAATTCATTCTCGGACTATCGGCGGATACTCCGGTTCCGGTTGCTGCACCTTGTCGGGTGAGTTTTTGAGGGCGGCGAACGGGTCGGGTTGAGACCGGGTTGGGTTTTGGATTGGGTGTTGGACGGAGGAGAGTGACACGTGGACGGGTTTCGTCGAGGGAGAGACGGTGGAGGTCGTCGTGGTCGTGGGTTGATGATGACGTGGAGGATGATAAGCTTGATAACGACAAACGTGACGTGGACGTTGATATTGAGAACATTGAATCAGTCAACGAATCAATCGACGACGAATCTGAGGTTCTGTCGAGTAATGGTAAACTCAGTGACGTGTCACTTGTTGACGTTCTCGTGTTCTTCGTTAGAAACCGCTTGATTGACATACTCGACGACGTCGTTTTCGTGTTTTCTTCAGTAGAGAACTTGAGTGATCTCGCCGACGTCGTTTTGGTTGTTGGTTCATCAGTAGAGAATCTCAGCGATTTACTCGACGACGTCGTATTAGACAACAACGACGTCGTTTTAGTAGAATCAGGAGTAGATATTTTCTTATTCCTCAACCCAAGAATCTCTCTCCACCGTGAAGAACACCTTGGCGCCTTTGGTGAAAAAATGTAATGCTCAACACTACCACCTTCACCATCGGGAATCTTCCGACAAGTAGTATCGGCGGCGGTGTTGGTGTTGGTAGTGGTGGTGGTGGTATCGGTGGCGGCGGTGGTGGTTGTGAGGAGTTTACCGTTGGAGAAGAGTTGGTCAGCGGGGAGGATATGAGAGATAGGATGGTGAACGAGACGAAACTCAAAATCAGAAGGAGAATCATGAAGATCTGGGGAAAGCCATGGGATGTTGTGATTGAGAAAAGAAGTGTTGGGGTGAGGTGGGGAAATGGGGATGTTTACGCAAGCGGAAGCCATGTTAATTTTACAGAACGAGGATGAGGACGAGGATGAGAAGGAGAACATGCAAGGTTGGGGGGAGAGAAGGATAAATGGATATAGTGGGAGATCTAGAAAGAGAGGGAAGGAAAGGAAGGGAATATAAAAGGGAGGAGCGGGGGGTGAATGATGTGCCGGCGTGAGGTGATGTTGAATGAGGGAGTGAGGGGAGGGGGTTAAGTGTTGAAGTGATTTGTGATGGGGTAGGTAGGGGACCCTACTACATTTCGGGTTTTATTTAGGGACATTTACAACGGTTCTTTGTTTTTTTAATCATATCATTATTGAAAATATATGATTTTAGTACTTATTTTTTTGTGACACGGTTTTATAAGAAGTACGGAGTATGATGTTAATTCAATTCGTTTTTTCTATTTTGTTCAGTTTAGAAAATTTAGTTTAAATAACAATTACAAGATTATACAACTAGATGATAATATATCTGGTAGTATAGATTTTGAGCTTTATAACAATAAATTTGAGCTTATACATATATTTTACGAGTTTTATTGAAAATAATCTTTGCGTTTTTATAAAAAAAAAATTGTAAATCAAAACATTATATTAAAATTCAGAAATAATACATATAAAACCTAAAAAATTTAATTTTAACACTAGAATATTATAGTGCAAGAAATATTTGTCAAAAGCTCAAAAATATTGCATATAAGCTCAATTACATTTTATTAGAGGTACGATGCACATATATATCTGGATGTATAGTCTTATTTGTGTTTAAACAAGTTTAGTTAGTTTAGATAAGTTGAGTTTTTATAAGTTAAATTTAGAATAATTAAGACTGATATGGTATACGTAGTGATGTAGAGGTGGTTATCGTACGAGTTGAAGGGTTGAACTCAAGTTGGATGGATGGATATGGTTTGATATGTTTTATCCAACTTGGCTATGGTTAGTCGGTTTGGGGAGATTGAAGTCTATATTGGCAGTTTGGCACAGATTGGGGGCAGGTTGAGGCAATGTTTGGTTCGATGGTCATACGGGTTTCTGAAAATGAGGGGTGACATGCGAATGTGGAGGTTGAGGTTGAACCGGCAGTTAAGCCACTTTTAAGTATATGTAGATTCGTTCAAAGTACTTGTCATTAATTGAGCCCCCGATTTGTTAGGCATGTAAAATAAACTTTGATGATTTTTCTGAATGTCTCACCTTGTTATCACAATAAAACTTGAGATCGCTTATGTTAGGCTTTATGTCATGGACCGATTTCCTCTTTCCCAATCAATGAGTGGTCATATGTTAGACCGTGACATCTAGCTCGCATTGATCACTTTAAATTGAAATGACGTAGTTGGGCTATCTTAATACCAGATCGTGAATCACTATTTACACAAATAAGTGTCATATAAAACAACGTATACATGCATTGTAAAATTATCTATGACGGGTTTTTACGTTTTTATTGGATAAAACAATTCGACATGAATTTTTTTACCTAGATACACATTCAATACCGAGTTTCTCTCCCATTCTTTAATATTCCACATTTCCACCTACAATTTGGGTATTAACTGAAATTTCTTTACTTTTGAAAACACAATGCATTTGATATTGTAAAAACGACAAGCTAAAACGAAACAATAATGGGATTGGTAGTCAGATCACCTTTATTTTGCATACATTTGGTTGTTAGAACTTGTGACATGTTTAATTGTATTGTCTAGCTGAATATTTAACGTTTTGATCATTTATTTATCTTTAAAAAAGAGACTATCTAATTATTATCACTATATGATAAATGAATCAAAATATATACGTAACTCATGAAAAGTTCCCAAATTAATAAGGTATGTAAACAAAGTGTATGCGACATCTAATAAAATAGGTACACAAATTACTAAGATAAAGGGGTATTTGATTGTTAACGTTGTATATTAGAATATCGAACGATTGTAGAAACTGGTTCAACCTCGCGCTCATGTGGGATTACACTATTTTTTGTTTAAAATTGTTTTAACTTAAGGCAGCTCACACACCTATAGGTGACAAACAATCACACTTATCCGAAAACACAAGGTGAACCCGACACGTAATTAGATTGAGGCTTAATTGCTTTATGTGGGTCGACACGAGATTTATATAGGTTGGGTTAAGTTTGGGGTGTGCCACCTAAACACGAAACCGACAACAATAACATATTTACTAAATTAATCCTAGTTTTTCTTAATCCTCTATAGTATAATATATTTACACTTCGAATCACTGCATGACCACAAAAACACGATACAAACCCGACACGAAGTTGACGGGTTAGGGTTGAGGCGTGATGACCCATTTATGTAAGTGAGTTGACATGAACACATGACAAGATCGAATTGGGTCGGGTTTAGGTTCAATGGTTCATGACACGTTTATATATGACATAAACACGAACCTAACACGATGCGATCATTTTGCCAGATCACTACTCACAAGTCACAACCGATTAAAATAGAGCGATAAATAAAGAAAGCTATTGTGAAATATCCAATAACTTTAAGACTGTTTTAGAATTTAGATACAACTTGTCTGATCGAAGACTTACACAATCGATCACAAACTGAATACGAGTAATGTCCATCTCACAATATCACAAGTGAGACGACAAATGGAGTGTTCCATTTAATTCTCACTTGCAACATATCGTGAAAGAGACACTATCTATCATCAATTTATGACGGATAATATCCGTCTTCAACGAGAATTCGGGTTTTAGATAAGTCCAATTGTTAGAATTATGTCAAGCCAAAGTTAGTAGTGCCATAATTAGTTTAAACATATTTTGATTAAGGACCACAAGTTTATCGAGTCAATGTTAGCATGTGAAAGTGTAGTTATGTTGTCTAATAATATAGCAAAAAAACAAAGAAGAATAAGTTAATTACAAATATTGGAACTTTATCTTAGGAAGAAAATGGTAAAGAATTGATCATGGTTTAGAAATACCCCTACACACTTACTGTTACTCTTGTTCTATTATTGCCAACTACAGAATATCATGCTATACTTTTTTTATTTTACTATTTTATATGGTCGGTCCTTATTAATCTGTCATCATAATAATATGTCCATATGGGTATTCTTAGTGTTACACAACGTGGTTATGTTCTATTCAATGCCAATTTTTACACATTGATTGATTAATTAAGGTTTGTGGAATAACATTACGGTATGGTACTGAGTTTCGATATCATTTTTTTATGCATCATGTATTCATGTAGACACTATTAAATAGGAGTAATACGTGCTTCGAGTAATGTTAAAGGATGGTACTTGCAAGGACGGCTAAAATTGAACGTTAGAGAGTGAGAAATTCAGCAAAGATAAAGTAATTGGTTGAACTTTATAGGAAAAAAAATTAACCAAAAGTTTTAATTTTATCGTGTTGTTTAGTCGGAAGAGCTTACAAAAGTGACCTCATATGGTACATTAACTTGATACTCGACCGTTAAGAACCAAACTTGAGCTGATAAACAGACCTAAAAGTAATTTGACTGGAAGTAACTGTGATTGAAAAAAATGAAATGATAAGATCCTAGATGATCATAAATAATTTTACTTCAAAAAACTACAAATAATTATCATGTATTTGCGGTTTTTTTATAAATTACAAGTACGTATTTGCGTTTTACAAATAATTCCTAAACTTCATTGTATATTTCCCAAGCACCATTGTATAACATAGTTTCCTATTTTCCGACTCGTTATATGACACCGTAAGTGAAGTACCAAATAACTCACAACATCTGGATTAGAAATAACCAAACTCTTAAATGATCGATCTGAAAGATCCGACCTAATTTTAACATGGATGACTCATTTACTAGACCTGAACGACGACTCCAACTAACCACCTAACTCCACAATCCTAATAGAGTGCGAGTATACGTAAAACAAAATACTTACTAAAAGTGATCTAAATGACCCAAAACATCTTGATCCGAAATAACCCGACTTAAAAAACAACCAATCCAAAAGATCTAAACTGAACTTAAACTGAATGACGCATTTACTAGTCTGAACAACCGTCACTCCTAACCCCCTGACTCCAACTCCGCCACCGTAGTAAACAAATAGCTAACTCGGTACGATTACCGGGTAGCTTCCTAATAATATTATCCCTTAATTAACATGTAATGAAATTCTTTGTACACGTTTAAATATGAATTAATTAAGTTAAACAATTTGTCGAGTTATGCCATTCTCTCTTCACGGGTTGGGACAAGGAACGCAGGAAACGACGATTAAACGATGGTACATTGGAGGTGGATGAAGACTGTCTATAAACCATAAATAAAAACAATACAAATTTCCATATAATCTGACCATATATTCTTCTGTTTTTGTCTTTATTTTGTTTATGTAATTATTCTGTAGATCCCAATTTCATGATAATAATCAATTATTAATCATTTGGATTCTTTAAATTTTTTGTAGTGTCTATAATCTAGACAAATGTACGTTGTTGGACCGTATTTGACAATTAATTATTATCGAGTGCATCAATAGATTCACAACAAATTCAGATTTATGTGAGTATCGTGCATTCAATACAAATTTAATTAAGTTTATATGTAAATTTTTTGAGTTCTTTAAATTTTAAAGTGTTTAAATTATTATTTTATTGAGTTTATGTGTATTATTTTCATTTACAATATAATATTTTTAGAGCTAGACAAAATTGTAGGCTGAACCGGCTCACGCAGATGCTGACCTAACAAGGCTAACTCGCCCCACCGTGCCAACAAAATACCAGCCCGCTCCATAATCCGGCCAGGACCCGGGATCCTTCATACACATTCCACACCACCCAGCCCGCCCACCCTGCACCCTTTCCCCTATTTTCCCAACATGTTCGGTTCAGGGCCACCGACCCTAGCCCAACCTGCCCAAACCCACACACTTTCAGCCCTGTATTATGGGATTGGGATCGTTCCCCCTAGTTCGGTCCGCCTTCTGTCTGACCCGATGTCCAACTCTAAATATTTGGAGCTCATTTATTTTAAAGTGATTTGCATACTACTACCTATTAAAGTTAGAAATTTTCAAATTACTACTTAATAAACCTATTTCTGCAAAATACAACCTAAAATCCTACAACTAAATTGAAACCACTACTAATTAGACGGAAAAGGGAAGTTTGCAACTAATAAATCATCGGAGCTTCTGCTAAGACTATTCTACTCTCACTAACACACCCTAACAACTACCCACTATTTTTTTAAAAATTTTAACCTAAACCGTAAATCAAAATAACAGCCATTAATCACCAAAATCCAACACTTTTCATCATTTTCATCATCCAATCATTTTTCTATCATAGATTCGGGTCTGCAACTTCTATTTTTACTTGTTTATCTTGTTATTTTTGCTAATGTCTGAAATTGTGTTTTGTGAGTGAAAGTTTTTTGAAAACATGAATACCCAGATTTACAACACCAAAGAAAAAGAAAAAAAAGAGTGACAATAAGGACAGTTAACCATAGAGAAATGAGAAGAAGGAAAATAGAGAAAAGAAAGAAGAATTAATGGGATAAGAGAAAAGAGAGAAAAGCTCAATTAAATGGAGGAAAATTTTGGGTTGAGTAAAGTTGATAATGGAGGGGGAGGAAGAGCTTGATTACTTAAATTATTACTAAGTAGGTTCAATTGAATACATAAAAAAAAGGAACTCAGTCGATCGGTCCCGTTGAATAGGTAGTAAATTGAGAATTTTTGCAATTTTGCAGGTAGTAATTTGCATAATTAAGCATAATATGTAGTAAAATAAAAGATTTTAACTACGTATATAGGTAGTATTTTGCCATTTTCCTTTACTTTATAAACGTTCAAATTCTTTTTAATTAAAGCTCGCGAAATGTATTTAAACTCTATATTTATACTACTAAATAAATATAACTGGTTTTATATTCTAGTAATTGTAGTTTCACAAACTACAGATTCATAAGTTTTTAATTAGTTTGTTTTTCTGTAAACGAATCCATGGATGCGGTGGAATACGAACCCATATTATAAATGTTAAAAGTTGTATTAAAAATGTACTCGATTTGTGAATAGTGTCAAAAAATCGAAATGTTAGAATTCAATGGAATGGAGGAAGTACGTGATATAAGGGGATCACATATAAACATCAAAATAGGTTATTGACTAATTATCCTTGAACAATTTTATACAACATTGTTCACTTTTTACATTATTGATCATTTGTGTTTTGTAGAATTTACGAGACTCAAAAGACTCACCACGCTGTCCTTCAATACGATGACCCCAACTCCACCAAAATATCAAAATAAAAATTCATGTATGAACATTCCACAACCGAACAAATTCATCCGAACAACTAATAACATGAGTAATAAATTTCATATATGTTCAAAATCGGACACTTGTGATTTTAGACGTTTCAAGTTGAAGTTTCACGCCTTGAATAAACAGATCGTCATCGTCCTCGTAACCCAACTGGTACTCGGGTTTGATCAACTAGTAAGTCTTGCTTGCGACGGGTCGTTATTTGTGACGGATATTTTGTGAGATAAAATGGGTAGAAAATGAGTTAGTGGAAAAAGGGGACCACATGAATAGTGTTGGAGAGAGAGAAAAAGTGGGTATATTGTGAGAGAAAACGGTATCCGTCACAAATTTGCGACGGATTGTGCCGTTGCAAATAAGAATTTGGGTTGATCAACAGGCCAAGTTTCTCCAGTGGACTTTTTGTTCTGCCCAACAAACATCCATTAAAGCCACTACCTATTCTGCTCCTCATCAGGATCTCCAATTCTCTCTTGGCACCCAAATTATCATCCACTGTAATGGATCTTTCCATCGGACGAGAAGGAAAGAGCCACAAATTTATATAATAACATAAAAAGCCTAGATTGAGTAATATTAGAATGACACGTGGTATATTACATTGACATGCTAGAATGACACGTGACGCACTACATTGAAATGCTAGATCAATTTTTTTTATCAAAAAAATGTAAAATAAAAAATGAAAAGACAAAGTACAAAAAAACATAGATTGAGTAGTTACTCAATAGTATGTGTCCACTACATTTAAATATTTGGCCAATTTTTTTTTATTATTTTAAAAAAAAGTAAAATTGGAAAATGAATAGGTAAAGTAGTATTCAATAGACTAATTACTCATCTTATTTAAACTTTCATTTATATTCCTCTTAATAATCATAATTTTGTGTTAAACTTTTTATATTCTAATATTACGAAAACATTTCTCATATAAAAGAAAATAAATTGATAAAAATTCTAGCACATTTCTAGCAAAAACAAAATTAATGAAAAACTTTGTTTATTTTCACCAAATTATTCCATTTTGATTTATTAAGTACATAAAAAACCTAGATTGGGTAGTTAGTTAATAACATGTGTACACTACATTTAAATATTTGACCAATTTTTTATTATTATTTAAAAAAAAGTAAAAATAGAAAATAAATAGACAAAGTAGTATTCAATAGACTAATTACTCATCTTAATTAAACTCTCATTTATATTCCACTTAATAATCATAATTTAGTTCTAAACGTTTTATATTCTAATGTTACGAAACCATTTCTCCTATAAAAAAATTAATTGATAAAAATTCTAGCACATTCTTAACAAAAACAAATTAATGAAGAACTTTGTTTATTTTCACCAAATTATTTCATATGATTTATTAAGTACATAAAAAACTAGATTGAGTAGTTACTTAATAACATGTGTCCACTACATTTAAATGTTGAACCAATTTTTTATTATTATTTAACAAAAAAGTAAAAATAGAAAATGAATAGACAAAGTAGTATTTAATAGATCAATTACTCATCTTATTTAAACTTTCATTTATATTCCATTTAATATTCATAATTTAGTAATAAACTTTTTATATTCTACTGTTATTAAAACATTTCACCTATAAAAAAAAATAAATTGATACAAATTCTAGCATATTCTTAGCAAAAACAAATTAATGAGAAAAATTGTTTATTTTGACCAAAATATTTCATTTGATTTAATTTTCAACACCTTTTATATCTTTACTTTGAGGGGCGAGCATAAATCAAATTGAATTGTGAAGGAATGAGAAAATAAGAGAGAAATAGACGAGAGATGGGGAATTTGATTAGCATTTGTATTATATAGTTCGTTTTAGGCATTGTCAAATACTTATGAAGACACTTTAAATCGTCAATGATTGAATATAATATCAGTGAATTGTGGTGAAATTTTTGTGAAAGAAATCCTAGCTTGACTAAATTATAACTTTAGTTTTTTAATTTCACATTTTTAATAGTGATAGTTTGTTTTCCGAATCTTTTTAATATATTTATCATTGTTAATGTGTAGTGAATTTATTAATATTGATATTAACAACAAATTACAGATATGACTAACGCAAGTTTACTATAAATATAGTATTATCTATATATTTAATTATGATGTTTAAAATGGTAAATTTATATTTTTAATGTGATTTGAGTACTAATGAGATATGATGCATTTGATTTTGTTCTCTTATTGATGCTTTGATGATAACATGCAAAAATACATTGTATATACCCATCAATTTTTGATAATCTGTTTATATAATTCGCTTAATATTTACTCACGTTCTATCCCAAAAAAACAGATACTAATGAGTAACATCTTTTTGTTTTGAATTTTCAATGTGAGAATCTATGTTGTTTTATCTATTTACTTACCTCATTTATTTTATTAGTAAAGATTATTTTAAGTGTTAAAATATCATCATATTTCCAAACTAGAAAAATATAGAGGTATCCAAACTATGATTAATATTACATTTTATTTTTGTTGCTAATACAGAGTATCATCGTTTTGATAAAGTTCAATTAACAAAAATATCATTTTGACGTAGAGCAAAAATGATATTTTTTGGTTAAAATAGTAATGAGAATGAGAATAACAAAATCATATGTTATAATAAAAAAAACACTATTAAAAAATGATGTGAATATCAAACTACTATAAAATGCAGTAAAAAACAATTATGCTAAGAAAAATTTATTAATGAAAAGTTTGAAAAATCACGTGATTTCACGGGAAACTAAACTAGAATAATATAAAAAGGTAAGACTAAACAGTATCTTTAACCATTTACCTCATAAGACTATTAGCGCATGCCACATTATTATTATTATTATTATTATTATTATTATTATTATTATTATTATTATTATTATTATTATTATTATTATTATTTAAGAAAAATAATGAAAAATCATAACATTAAACACAAATTAAAGCACAATAAATACTAAAATTTGTTTTTTATGTGTTTAGAAATTAAACTTAAGAGTAAAAAAACTTATATATCCAATAGCATTAAACACAAGTTAGAATTTTTACCATAATTATTCAAAACAATGTTCATTCAATCTACTTTGAATTATAATTCACAAATAAAAGTTTATAAATTTTAAATTTAACAAATTTCTATTAGATTGAAATAAAAGTACATTTGACCATATGAGTCAAATGTCAGCCAGTTAATGCTGATCTGATATCTGATAAAAATGCGAGTCTAAGCCAGTGGCTTTCTTTACTCTCAAGAGCATGTCCAAGAAAGATTGTTCTTATTAATTGGGCCGGAGAATGGTCTAGTCTTGTGATCATGCCTTCTTACATTTTCCATTGCAATGAATTGGTGAAGCTTAAACTTCAGTGCTTTGTTCTAAATGCTCCTCCTTATGACTAGTAAGTACACTATAACGCTTTTTATGTTTAACACGTTATTATTAATCTAAATTTAAAACGGGTCAAGGGTAATAGCTGAGACAAAAAAAAAGGTTGTCAAGGGATTAACATGTATAGAAACAGGTTAAGTATTGTAAATAAATATTCTACGATAAATTTGGAACAAACTTATGAATATGATTTAAATGTTCATTGGATATGAAGAATGGATAATGTAAAATTAGTATCTTTTTGCTCATGCTAGCTTTGATAACATGCAGAAAAACCATATTAAGTTAAACCTTAAAGTGATGTTTGATGTTCAATCGATGAGTTAATATCCTATATATCCAATAGTATTAAACACAAGTTAGATTTTTTACCATAATTATTCAAAACAATGTTCATTCAATCTACTTTGAATTATAATTCACAAATAATAGTTAATAAATTTTAAATTTAACAAATTTCTATTAGATTGAATTAATTAAAAAAAAATGAAAACAACAATAATAATAACAATAATTGTGACAAAATACTAATAAACGTAACAATATTCGTGGCAAAATGCTAATAATCCGTGACAAAATTTTGGTAATATATTTTGGCTATATATGATGGCAATATAGGGTTTGTTTAATAATTTTTTTTTTCTTACGAGTTTCTTTTGTCATCAGAGCTAAATGCGGTTGCAAATCCGAGCTTGCACAATACCACCAGCATAATGATATATCCAGTTACGTGATTTTCACGGGCATTAGAACTAGTTTAGTAAATTAAAAATAAACAAAGTTTGTGCATGTGAGATGCAATATGCAGGAAAAAGAATTAATACTTACTTGTTCGAGGGATGCGCGGGAAGCCTGTCGTTCCAATTCCCAATGCTTCTTTAGTTGACAAGCTACATCCATTGCGGAGTGCTTGCCTAACTTGATTTCGGCTCTCAGAATGGTATCGGCAAAACGAAGTTTCATTCTTGCAACACGTAAGGACTTTGAAGGGAAACATTCTGATTCTGCTTCTGCTTCAACTTCAACGTTGTTATTTTTCATACTCACTATGCTCCCATCATTGTTTTTTTCTTTGGAATAGGATCACTGCTGAGTTTTGGCTTCACCGAAGCCCAAAGTACGTTATCGTTAAGGTATTTATTCTTGTTTAACTTCCGTTTGATTGTTCCAAAATCCATGGGATGTTTTATCAATTAAAAGTAATCTCCAAGATGCACCTCGATCCATGGGACAAAGAAACGGTACACTCCACCTATTTTTCATAATCAAAGTTACAGTGCCGTGCCAATAGTCCAACCTCGACCGTTTGAGTAACGGGCATTTCAGTGAAACATCGGATTCCGATTTACGCTTGTTATTCTGAGTAGAATTTTTCAGGGAACTCGATTTAGGCTTCACTTCAGCTGATGCATTCTTTAGGGAATGCACTTTAGGCTTCGTTCTCGTTCCAGTTGCACGCTGCTTAAGTTGCCTTTTTATCTTCTTCAGAGGGTCGCTATTTCTAGCTCTGCATATTATGTCCATCGTTTTCTGCCTGCAAAAACCTAACTAAATTAAGCTCAAGATAATACAATTGAAGGAAATAAATATTGAGAAATTAAACGAGTCTAAACCACCAAAAGTGTTCAGAATTACGAATTACTTAGAGAATCAATACAACAATTTACCCAATTCTGACGTTAAATTAGTACAAAATAAACAACAACAATATATAAAATAACAATGTGAAATCAATCAAAACCAAGGACAACTTACGATGTAAGAAGTGAGCAGTGACGATTTGATGATCGAGTAAGAGAGATTGAAAGAGAGTAAATATTAAGGTTTGAAGTATGTTGAGGGTTTGAACTCTGAACTCTGCGATACGCGATTAACTAAGAAGAAGAAGAAGAATGGCGGTTAATTAATTATATAGATTTGTGAACAGCTTTTTGGCTACGCGGTAAATATTGACAGTTGTCTATACTATTTTGAATTTGGATATCAGATTCACTTATTGCGCTGGGTTTTGTTCACTACTTGTATTCAGGTCGGGTTCAGACCACTCGTACAAATGAACTTAAATCTAATGAACTTGACATTTAAAAAGCAATTGTTTTCAAGACAAATGTATAAAGTCTTTAAAGTGCTATCTATTGTTACTCGGAATTACTTTTTCACATTCAAACTTTACTCTTTCACATACACTTTTTCATAAAAGTTTCATGTGCTGCCCTTTTTCCTAAACCTAATCAAAACAACTCTTATAATCCTTGATAATTATAATTCTTCAATTAATAATTATAATAATAATAATAGTCATCGTCATACAATGTCGAATAAATAAAAAACAAATTAACTTACTACTAAACTAGATTTCATGCCCGGGCGTTGCCCGGGTAATATCTTGACATGATTTCAAAGCAATTATCGTAACAATTAATCCTCTAAAAATACTTAGTATAATAGGCATATATAGAGAATAATTTAAGTATGATTGTTTTTTATAGCTAATGAAATATCAGATGTATCATCGTCGAAACAACATGAAAGTTGAAAGTGCATGAAACTCCAATAGAAAAGAAAACATGTACGCCCAATTCAATAGTCTTGGAAAGACACTTACATATTACGCATCACTGTCAAAATAATATTTTATGCACATATTTTTATAATAACTTCTATACTTTTCATTTGAGCACGATCTTGAAGAATTTTTTTATCCAATATTTTTAATATATGAAGATAGTTGAAGTTCGTATTCTTTTAATATTAACACGTTTTTTTTTACATTAGATCATATTTTTTTTACTTTAGCTCATATTTTTTATCTTAATAGCTCGTATTCTTATCTTATTAGCTCGTATACTTTTTACATTAACTCGTTTTCTTATCTTAATAGGTCGTATTCTACACTTACATATTACGCATCACTGTCAAAATAATATTTTATGCACATATTTTTATAATAACTTCTATACTTTTCATTTGAGCATCATCTTGAAGAAATTTTTTATCCAATATTTCTAATATATGAAGATAGTTGAAGCTCGTATTCTTTTAATATTAACTGGTATTTTTTTTACATTAGATCATATTATTTTTACTTTAGCTCATATTCTTATCTTAATAGCTCGTATTCTTATCTTATTAGCTCGCATACTTTTTACATTAGCTCGTATTCTTATCTTAAGAGCTTGTATTCTTATTTTATTAGCCCGTATTCTTCTTACATTGGCTCATATTCTTTTTATATTAAAATGTATTCTCATATGCTCGTATTTTTTTTATATTAACCTATATTCCCATATGCTCGTATTTGTAAGTTCTTGATCCTATAATATACTGGTATGTTTCTTTTACATTAGCACGCATTCTTATCTTAATAGCTCGTATTGTTTTATAGTAGCTAGTATTCTTAGCTTAATATCTCTATTAGCTCGCATTCTTACATTAATAGATCGCCTTCTTGTGTGCCCGTATTTTTTAGTTCCTGATTCTCTTATGTTAATTCCTTTTACATTAGTTCGTATTTCTTATACATTCGTATTTTGTAGCTCATATTCTTTTAATTATACCTAGTAATCTTAAGTGCCTATTATATCATGAAATTTGACGTATTGCACATTTGTACTATTTTTTTAGCTCGAGAAATGTTTCAATTAGCTCGTGTTTTCGTATTCTGTTTATATTAGCTCGTATTATCATCTTAATATGTTGTATTTTTATGTGCTTGTATATTTAAGTCCGTGATCCTTTTAATCTACATTTCGTATTCATTTGTGCTCATATTTTAAAGCTCGTCTTATGTTAATAGCTCGTTTTGTTTTTTCATTGGCTCGTATTCATTTGTGCTCGTACTTTAAAGCCCGTCTTATCTTAATAGATCGTATTGTTTTTACATTAGCTTGTATTCTTAGCTTAATAGTTTGTATTCTTTTTATATTAGCTCGTATTCTTAGGTTAATAACTCGCATTGTTTTGTGCTCATATTTTTTAGTTCGTGATTCTCTTAAACTCGTATTCTTTTTACATTAGCTCATATTCTTATGTGTTTGTATTCTGTAGCTCGTAGTTTTTTAATTATACATCTATTTATGCTTTTAATTAAATAGGAGAAAGGAAACAACAAATTATACCATAACTCCACGGTAGCCAAAACTCTTAATTTACAATCAATTATTTTATTAACTCATTCTTTCGTGCTGCCAATTTCATATATTATCCGACTATATAAGAAGAAATCAAAAAATTATTATGAAATCAAAAATTTGATAACTCTTCAGGAATATAAAATTAAAATAAACTTGACATAAAATAAAAATTAAAGTTACCTATAATAAGGATGAGAGCAAATTCATAAAAACCGTGATCATCAATCTCCATATATCAAGCGAAGTGAGACCTGAAAAAACAGAATTCAATTGACATGTCAAATATATATACTACAAAATTGATCCCTAAAAAACAATCACTATGCAATATGCATGGTAAGTAATAGTCATATAATTATTGGTATGTGTCAAACGTGGCTAAAACCATATTTAACACAATTTTATGCATGGGTATCATATTTATGCGTATATATATATATGCATAAAAAAGTGTGTAATCACAAATAAAATTCTATTATTTTAAACTATCAAATTTTATTTTTTTCTATCTCTGTTTTGAACCCTCTTATTAAATTATTCAACCAATCAATTCGCTCGAAAAAAACTTCATTTAATAATATAGATAGATAGATATATTGTTATAATTATCTTTTTATTTATATAATTAATTTATTTAACCAAAGTAATATCCAATGTAATCGCTCTAAACAATAATTATCCAACTGATATTTTATTACTATTTAATTAAATTTTTATTTATATATTAATTTATTTAACCAAAGTAATAACCAATGAAATTACTCTAAAACAATAGCCAATAATATTGCTCGAAAAATTCATCTTTTAAGTATATATATTGATAAGAAAAATAAAATAAAATAAATATCATTATTGAGAAAAAATCAAATCAATTAATTATACAAAAACAAGAACGCAGGCCGCAACATATATCTCTTTTTCCTCACCATCTTCGGACCACCACCAACACCGACCGACAACCAAAACAACAGCAGACCACCACCATCTCGTACTTAGCCGACGACCGAGAACCCACCACCATCCATGTCCAAGCTGATCGGCCAGATCTGGAGCACGGATATGATTGAGGTTGAACGATGGCGGTATTAGGGAGAGTGGTCGGAGCAAGGAGAGGGAGACTGCAGCGGAGGGGAAGCGCGGGACAGGGGTAGGGATGAGTCGGGCATGGGATTTCCCAGTGATAAATTGCCCGGAGTTGGTGAACGGTGTAGTGGTTGGTTGATACTACGTACTTGGTGGTTAAAGGATAAAAAATTAATTGGGGGAAGGACGAAAAAATGACAAGGATAGTATGGTAAAATATGTGTGTAAAAGAGTAAAATTCGTATGTAAAAAAGTACGTCCCTTGTTAATTTGTTACGTTTTCTATTAGTACAATTTACAATTACCACCCAATAACTAGAGTCTATGTACAAACTCTTACATTTTTCCCATTCCCTTAATGTTTTTCACACTTTTTTAGGAAATAGTTTTATTTATTTTCCGTCTTGTTAAAATAAATTTAAATTGACTGAAATTCCCTTGTTATATACTCAACCTCCCTACCACATTCACCCTACCTAGAGTAACAACCACCACCTTACCCTAATCTTCAACCACCGTCAATCACCACCTGGCCGCCTTCCTACCACTCCTAATCACCGTGACACCCATCATTACAAACCCATCCCACGAGTCCACCGCCTCACGACTAGACATAGTTGAAACCCCCTCCAATACTAGCTGTCAACACCACTGTTGCATACAATCCACACCAAAACTTACCTAAATATTTGGAGGCCCTGGGCGAAATTGTAAAATTGGGCCCTAACTTTTTAAAAAAAATTCTAAGTAATTCATGTGTAATTATCTCATGCAATTTAATAAATGAAACAATGGATACAGAAAAACTTTTGAACTATATGATGTTTATTGTTAAATTTTCTAAAAAAAATTAGTAAAAAAAATGATTTTGAACTTGGGGAATGGTAAAAGATTGAAATTCTCTCAAAGTTTAGATTTAGTTTTATTAGAGAAATCCATTAAATGTATAATTTGGAAAATTTGACCGACTAAAATAAGTAAAAAACATTGAAGGGATGAACCTATCAACATAGTATATTCAAGAAATAAGTTAACTAATTTTTTAATTGAGACGCACGGAATACTTTTTAACATAGACTCAGTGGTCTGTTGGTTAAGTTGTTAGCTCTGATACCTGAGGTCACGGGTTCGAACCTTAATGTTGGCAGTTTGCCCGCAAGGGTGGAGTCTAGTGGTTAAAACTTGGGTGAAATTCCCTGGAGACCCGGGTTCAAGCCTCCCCAAGAGCAAAATATTGTGAATCATTCTTGGCCCGAGTCCATGCCTAAATAGACTTCGAGCCTGTCATCTTCGGGTGGTTTACCTGGTGTATGTGGTTTGCAGGCTATCACATATACCTGCGGGTTTACCCAGTGCGCACCAAAGATGGCGGCTGCGGGTTCCCTCGTCATCAAAAAAAAAATATATGATTGAGACGCATAAACTTTAGAGATGAGTATATGCCAAGATTAAATAAGTTTTTAATATTACGTTAACATGCAATAGTTAAAATGATTTTTTAATATTACGTTAACATGCAATAGTTAAAATGATCAAATTGAGTGACGATGAGAATAAAACAAGAACAAACGAATACCAAATATAATAATAATATATAAATTGGCGAAAATTAAAACATTCAGATAGTGGAAATCAACAAATTAAAATAGTTGAGATTTGGAAATCAACGAAAATATGTAACCCGTCTTAAATGTACGTAAAAAAATGGAATTATATTATATGGTCGGAGTTTTTTTGGATAATTAGAGCCTTAGAGGGTCAACTAAAAAAAATTTGGGTTCATTGTGATGGTTTGGAAGTTGGAAGACTCGGAACTTAGGACTAAATCCGTAAACATAATTTTAAAAATATATATATTTATTTTATCGGCTACTATTCTTCTTAAGTTTAAAACGGGTCTCCTCACGGATTATAGGACACATATTTTATTTTCGTCATGCATAATGCTTTTTCATCATACATATGTATATTTGACCCGTTTTAAACTTAAATCGATAAGTCGTTCTAAATAAGATTTGTGTGCTTTTATAATGTCAAGCAGATGCATTAATTTACTTGCGTTTGAGTCAAATATATAAATTCTCTTTACTTTTTACATTGATATGAGTGCGATACTAAAATCTTATTTTTGTTAAATATATTTACCTTCTTATTGATTTTTCGATTTAATAAAATTAGACCCGTGCATTTTTTGCACGGGTGTAAAACTAGTTTTAAAACATAGGACCAAGCTACATGGTGAAAAAAATTGGGAATCTTTTGATTTAAGGACGGACAACTTATTATATCCGAGTAACATTTTTTGTTAAGAGTTAATATTTTGTATGGTGTTTTTACACTAACTAGTTTTAATTTCGTGCACAAATATGCACAGGTTAATTTTCAAATTATGACATACGAAACGTACATATAATTCATGCTATTTATTTCAATAATCAATCAACTAAATGTGGATGCGTAAATGAAGATTATTTCAAATACTCGTAATAGTGTTTTATACAATGAAATATTACTGTCAAAATTATTCCTACCTTGTGTTTTATTTGACATATATCCTAAAATTCCTCCATTTTAATAGAATAAAATAAAGAAAAGATAAAAATAGCCAAGGGGAATGAAAATACACATTTACAAAATAAAGCTTAATTAATAGTTTGTCTCTATTTTGACGACCCCAAATATGACCACTTTATAATAAATATCCACTCCTAAAATGTTATCCATCAAATAATGGTTACACATTTTCTCATAGAAATTGTCACCTAATTTATAACGAAAAGAACCCGCTTCATATATTTAAATGTTTTACTTCGTATTGTTTTCGTTTGTTTATTTTTTTTCCAAAATGATTTTAGAAATCTAACATTTTAATTTTATTTCACTTTCCTAAAAGAAATTTAAAACAGTAATTTTAATAACGAAAATATTTAAATATATTCATTTTTAACTTATTGCGGGTTTCTTAATGAGAATTTAACTAATAAATCCAATAATCCAGTAAGTTGTAACAATATAGTGCTCACTTTTTTCATTTTCTAAATTGTAGTGAATTTTATAAATCTAGTAATTTTTAAAATTTTCAATATTTTAAATTATGTCCGTTTATTAAATTTAAAGATCTATTTTTTTTACTATGTTAAAAATATTTATTTCATCTTGTAAACAAATATTTATTATATTTAGAATATTAATTTTTGTTAAGAAAGTATGCGATATTTTTAATGTTCTATTTTAAAAAAAATGTTCATTGTCTATATTTTATTTGATCAGGTATGGGCGAAATTTATTATATCCATAATATTATTTATTAATTTGTACTTTAATTTTTTATTTTGTGAATAAGTATGCAAATTTTCCCTTTTTATACATATAATATGTTTTTGTATATGATTAGATGTAAATTAAAACATGTTAACATTAAAAAAATTGAAATTATAAACATGGGATGAAAGAGAAAACAAATAACAAAAAACGACGTGGGGTTTATAACAAATAAAAAGTCTTTTACTCCTAAATATTAGGGACCAATAGAAAAGCTTTAAAAGCTATTCCTTTTATAGTATAAGATAAGATGTGATTGTTAAACCTTTACTAAATGATCCCTTAATGCAATAAATCCATTAAACATATACACAAAATAAACAATTTTTTATTGGATCGAAAACGAAATATATATGATTTATTGATCTGCTAAGATCAACTTTTCTTTTTCCTGCTAGGGGTGAAACATTATACATGATTTTATTTTATACGTTTAAATCTTTGAAGTTTGAAGATTACTTTCATCAGTTTCATGTAGATTTAAGTAGCGAGATGAATTTTTTTTTAAGAAAAATCAAAATTAGAAAATCAGACATTTTGTCAAATAATTTTTTAAAAATAAAAAGATTTACATTTTCTAATAGAAACCTTTTAATAAAAAGTTGTGTATCAAAATTAAAAAATAAAATCAATTTACAGGAGAAGAGTATAATACATTCAAACAAATTAATGTATTAGAGTAAAACACATTAAATAATTATACGTAAATAGTATTGGTATGATATAAAAAAAATATTTACATTTATAATAGAAACCTTTTGTAAAATGATCTATTAAAAACAAAAAAGATTAAATAAATAAACGTAAAAGGCCATTTAGATAATGAGAATTCAAAACGTGAATATTATTTTATTAAATTTTTTTATTACAAATAATAGGAGATTAAACATTCTCAAAAATAATGCATTCAGTTAAATTACATTGTTTGGTATCAATTGGTGTAATTTATTATTATAGGGTCAAGTTGGACGGCATTTTGATGGAGTAATTTATTATTGTAGAAAATGGCAAGCATGAGCAGTTGGTACTCTTACATAGTAACAAAATTTGGAGGTCTCGAAAATGATATAGATATCTTAATAATAATAGATGGCCTATATAGGAAAAAGAATGGTACCATATATATTCAGATATCACTGATTCACTACCGACAACATCAAGAGATATTGAAATTATATCGATATGGTTAAGGAACCGATATGCAATTGCGCGCGGACTTTAATGGACTAGGTAATAGGGATCTTATAAATAACTCCAATTTTATTGTCGACACATAATCAATGATTACGAAGGAGCTCGTGGACCAGAAGTTGATTTATTGACCGGAAGTCAATTTAAGTTATATATTTTGGAAAAAAAAAACTGTACAGTTTGTATTATCAAGTCATCATCATGTGCATTTCCAGATTAAGTTCATCATTACATTTAGTTTTAATATTTACATTATTATTTGTTTTAGAATGTTACATATAATTAATTACATATCATATGCATGCATATGATTAATTATATTGTTATATTTTGATAAATGTTAGAAATGTTATCGTATGAAATACTCTAACGAGCATAACTTCTTATAGGAGCCTCTTATAAATGATAGTGAGAATATAAATCGTGAATATTATTTTATTAAATTTTGTATTAACAAATAATAGGAGATTAAACATTCTCAAAAAAAGTGCATTCAGTTAAATAAAATTGTTTGCTATCAATTGGTATAATTTATTATTGTAGTAAAAATTTGGCCGGAATTAATTTTTATATTTAATTTTCTTTTAGTTATTCGTTAAGATTTACGTAAAAAATATAAATATAGGTTTTTACCAATTAATTTCATGTTATTTACCGTGAGTCCCATTTTACTGTTTTTGATCACAATTTTAGCTTTTATTTGAACAAAGCAAACTCAAGCTACCGGTTTCAGAATGAAATAAATCTCATTACCTTCTCTAACATGTTGATCGAAAACAAATTATCTAACATGTGAAATAAAAATTTGGGATTTAAATACATACTTGCTAAATTTCGCACGCTAATTTGCTTAATCCAACACTTTTTTACCCTAGATTTTCGTAATTGTCCTTTAAAGAATTAAAAGATTTATATCTCTTTAAACATAATCAATCTCTTATTCGTTCGACTATGAATCGTAATTCGCACACATCAAACGTAAGTTTGTCGTTTCATCGTAATTTTTTATTAAGTTTCCTCTTTTATTCAATTTAGTTGATTTTTTTTGTGCTAAAAAAGAGGGTTTTTTTAACAGTTAGGGTTTGAACAGAAAAATCAATCTCTGAAATTGAATTAAAATCGGGAAATCCAATAGCAGTAAATAAGAACCAATTGGGAGGGATTTTAGAATATTTATATATTCTAATTACGGTAAATCAGATTTTAGAACAATTATTGAAATCGGGAAATTCAATTGCAGTAAATTCAGAACCTGGAGTGAGTTGATTGTTGGGTAGTTGATTTTTGGGGATTCTCTTTTTTTTGGTGGGGATGATAAAAATAAGGAAGATATATTCAGAATAAATGTGAAAAATACGTCGAATTGAGTAAAATGATGTGCGAGATTCAGTAATTACACAACCAAACATTGTATTAATTTCATTCCAAGCAGTTTGGAGTTTGAAGTGGGCTGTGAAAGGGAAAAAGGAGCACTAGATTTAATGGGCTTGTGAATTGGGATATGATCGTTAGTTACAAAAGCCAAACTCTTTTATGTACTGAAAAAACTGTCTTACAAAAATCAACAAATAATAATAAATGGAGTAAATTACAACATTTTAAATTAAACAATCTCAGTCGAAAGATGGTGATTAAATTTGTTTAATCACTGAAAAAACTCATGATTATTTGGGATTTTTTCATCATTGAATTCAGAGATGATTTATGGATATTGTTTATCATCAAATCTCTTTGCTAATCATATCTATATAATTACTGAATCCTTTCAGAAGCCCTCGACGCGTCACGTCATCAATGCAATTGTTTTTTTTTTTTTTTTTAATTCTCTCAGATGGGTCCCGCAATTTCTTTTATGAATTTCCTAGGAAATAACCGCCTGAAATTCTAAATATATACCTGATATCGTAGTTTAAAAAATATTACGTAACATTTTTTATATAAATTCGTAAACATGAAATTTTACGAAAAACTCGTGTAAAATTGCGTAATTCATTTGCACAACTGTTTTGATTTTACAAAAATAAACCGTAAATTTTACATAATGATTAATAGCGGGATTGAATGTACCTGTGGATAATTAATAATTTGCACAACTGTTTTAACATTAAAACGGTTTATGGTATTAAAATTTTAGAATAAACCGCAATTTCATTTATGAATTTCCTGAGACATAACCGTCTGAAATTCTAAATAAATACCTGATAACGTAGTTTAAGAAATATTACGTAACATTTTTTATATAAATTCATAAACATGAAATTTTAATTTCTGGCAAGAGTATACCCGTTAAATATGCCGGCGCATTTTTGCAATCGAAAAAAAGCGACAATACTAAATTTTAAAATTTTTTTGAGTAAAGTTAAAAAATTCCAATAAATAATTCCAATACACAATATATCGATATATTATATCGATGTTCTTAAAAGTATACCAGTTAAATATACCCGTGCATTTTTGCAATCGAAAAAAAAGCGAAAATACTAAATTAAAAAACAATAAAAATAACATAATATTAATATAACAACCAATAATAGTGTACAAATTTATATATTTTGCGAAATCAAATCATAAACATAACGGTACAAAATAAACCTTGAAATAACATCTATATCGATTTAAAAAAAACAATAAAAGAATGGATATATAAATACCATTATTATTATCATGTGCATTTTAAGATATTATCACGTATTATTGACACTATTCGGTAATATTAATATCCACCAAATTTTTTCTAAAAATATACCCGTGCAATTTTGCACTGGTTTAACACTAGTTACTTTCAAAAACAAAATTGTGATGAAAATATATAAAACAGAAAGTCTTACACCCAAGAGTTACAGAGTTGGCTAACAATTTGAGAAAACGGTTTACTTCATCGAACCTTTAAAATGCACGGTTTTCAACTTTTTTAGTTAAGTTATTACGATTCAGTTTATCGTAATACCATCCCCAAGCAGAAGGTCGCCTTAATCGGGTCACCAACATATTAACCCTTAATCTCACTTTATTTATCTTGACCCAGTTATACCCTCCCAAGCAGAAGGTCACGACCTAGGTTACCAACCCAATCAATTTTCCATTTTCTAACATTTCCAATCATTTTCTACACTCTCTACCCCACAGAACATATCTCTTACTCTTTTAATTATTATTATTTACAAAATATTAAAAACAAGTTATATTGTAAACCAATCACGTGTTGCCATGTGGAAGGTCACCAAATGGTGACCTCTTCTTGTTCATGGTCACCAATTGACCCCGACTTATTCAAGGTCGAGCTAATTATCGTCCAAGGTCGTGTTAATTAGGTAATTAAGGCGACCCAACAAGGTCGCGACCCGGTTGGCGACCTTGCTTGGGGATGGTCTAAGCACCCGTAATAAACAATATAGACAAAAAAAGTTCGGTAGAGAAACAATTCCTCAATCGCGTTATTGAAAAACGTAGTGATGCGATGTTTTTTTCAGAGGAAACTACTAGTACTAGTGTTTTTTTCTTTTCAGTTTTACGTCAATCTCTAGATAATTACTTAATTAGGTTGATGCCTAGGGACGTGACCGCAATCTAATTATCGCAAACATTGTTGGGATTGGTTTTATGTTCATGGAATTTCTTGAATTTGTTGTTTATAGTCAATATTCCTCTGCCTGTGTAGTATTTTTCCAATCAAACTGAGAGTATTTTCTTTCTCATTCATTTTTCATCACAAATTCTCATTTATGACAGCGATATCCGTCACAAGTTTGTGACGGATACTGTTTAAGAGTATTACAGGAGGGACCATAACGGATTGGGGTATTTGGAGTTATGAAGGTGTGACCGGAGCACATATTGCGTTTTCTGGTTTGTCTCCAACGACTTCGATTCCTTGCCTCGAGTCACTCGTCTTTGAACCCGTCTTATTATTCCGTTTCACCTATACATTAAATTAATAAAATAATAAAGATAATTAGGGATGATACCCGACCTAGAGACACTTACGGTCGGACAAGTATGGATCTTAGTAAAATCATTAAGTTCCGGATATGGCCTTACCCGACCCGCAGAATCGAATAACCTAAAATTTTCTTTAAACAAGCCGATCAGAAAACACATTCAGACAATAACAGAATCACAGCTTCACAAAGGTTATAGTTCTTCTTCGATTTGGGATTTCATATATTTTGAACATTTAGTACCTTATCACAAATTCACAATTCACAAACTCAAAACCCTAAAACCCTAAAACCCCCCCTTCCCTCTTTCGAACCCTTTGAGTCTTTCACTACCATCTCCATTTGTTTTTTTGATTAATTTGTCTTTTAAATTAATTAAACCTGTTTTAAATTAGTGCTTTTTATTAGATCCTACGATTTTACGACTTTATGATCCAAAAATGCTTCACCGATCCTGGATCCTACGATTCTATCATGGTTGTAGAATCTTACGATCCTATTCTTTTGAAACTTTCTAAAGACAGAATTATAATACGATTCTACGATCTTACATTTCTACAATCTGATTTCATAATGCAAAATATTAATATATATTTTTATATTATGGTATCGTAAAACCCAAACTTCATCGAAGTTGTAGAAACATGTTCATAAAGGACATTAATTATCAATATTTTAGAGATAAGAATTAATATATAAGTTTTTTCATCTTCAATTATTATTTTTTAACAAATAAAAAACTATAATTAGTAAGTTGGTAGAATCTTACTATTTTACGATCCGATTCTACCGATTCGAATCTACCCTACCTACGGGTGTACACCGGTCCAAAATCGGACCGGACCGGATAATCACTTCTCCCAAGGCCGCCGACCGGACCGGTTAGGAGAGGTCCCAGACCGGACCGAAACCCTTTAGGTCCTGTCTTTCCGGTTTGGCCCGGACCGGGTGTACCTTTAAGTGTTAAGTTTTTTTTATATGTGGACAGGACCGGACCAGACCGTAGACCGATTATCCTATTTTTGAGGACCCGCAGGCTGGCCCGATTTACCGTTCCAGTCCACTTTTTGTTCACCCCAATCAATCCAAAGTATAATTTCGATCCTAACAACATTGCTCACGCCTCACGGGTTTAAACTAGTTCATTGAATTTCATGAAATAAACCGAAATTAAAGTTTAATTTTTTTTTAGAGTTTTTTGTCAGATAACACCTAACATTTTCACTGTCTGTACAAATAGTACCTAAAGCTATTTTTTTTGCCCAACAACACCTAACATTTTATGTTTGTTGTCTAATAACAACAAAATCAATTTTCCGTCGAAAAAAGTCAAGATTCTGTCTTGACTAACGGTAAAATTGATTTGACGTTTCTTTCTTTTTCCCTGATACATTCCATTACCCTCTTCATCATCTTTTTATAAACCTAATTTACCCCTTTTGCTAATTTTCCTTCAATTAAATCCTTATGTAACTTCTTCTTCGGTTATTTAATTCTTCCCTTCTCAAATTAAAACTCCAAATTGGGCTTACTTTGTCAAGTTTCTCCTTTTCCCCCATCCTCCTTTCAACTCAATATGTCTTATTCAAACTCATTCTCAAACTCAACAAAGCGGGTGTGATTCAATTGTGGCATTCCAGTAGCTGAGAAAAACATCATGGACATATCAAAATACGGGCAGAAGATTCATGGCCTGCAAGTTTTACAATGTAGAGACGGTTTGCGTGGGTGTTGTTTTTTCAAGTGGATTGATGAAGATATGACTTATTGACAAAAAAAAAGTGTTATAAATGGCTTGTTGAATGAAAATAAGTCACTTAAAAATAAGATTCATTGTCAATTACTTTTACGAAGCATGCGTGGAAAAGAAAGAACGAAGAAATAAGGTCAAATCAATTTCACTGTTAGTCAAGACGGAATATTGACTTTTTTTTGACGGAAAACTGATTTTGGTGTTATTAGACAAAAAACATAAAATGTTAGGGGTTGTTGGACAAAAAAAATAACTTTAGATACTATTTTTACAGATAGTGTAAATGTTAGGTATTATCTGACAACAAACTTTTTTTTTTTTTATGACTCTTCTTCTTCTCACTTCTCACCCTTCATTGAATTGGCGACATGACTATCGTCTATACTCACTCAACTGTCCGCCGAATGCAATAACTTGCTTTCTTTTCAACCGCAGTACACTGCTCGAATATTTACTTGAAGATTTGCTTCTACAAAGGAACATCATGAGTTCCACTTTAAGTTCTGATTTAATCGATGGTTGAGTCTCATTATTCGCCACAATTTTTTTTGCTCATCAAAAGTTCCATTTATGAATTATTTTATTTAATCAGATCTTATAATTTCAGGGAAGAGAAAGCGGTCGGACTCGGAGTTCGACTCGGACTCGGAGTTCGACTCGGACACGGAGAGCGTTTCTAGTAATTACCCGGTACAATTTTTTTTTTTTGCGAATTTCAATTGAACTGTTATTTTGATTATTTGATTAATTAAGAATTGTTATAGTACAGGAATTAGTATTAAGCATTTCTGTGAATCTCAATTGAACTGTTATTTTTTGTGAATTTCAGTTGAACTGTAATTTTTTTGTGAATTAATTTCAATTGAGCTGTTTTTTTTTTTTTGTTTTTTGTAATTCGAGTTCTAAACTTAGTAGTAGTAAGCATTTCTGTGAATTGTGATGGTCATTTTGTTTAAACAGCAGGTCTTGCTTCAGACCACCATTTTGGTCTGAAATAATAAAACGGAATTTTGTAACCATTTTACAGTCAAATGTAACCATTATTTACAAACAAGTTATTATAAACTGTAACATTGACTATACTATCGTGGTTACATTTGTCGTGGTTACATTTGGCTGTAAAATGGTTATAAAATACCGTCTTATTATTTCAGAGCACCATTTTGGCCTGAAATAATAAAACGGGATTTTGTAACCATTTTACAGCGAAATGTAACCATTATTTACAAACAAGTTATCATAAACTGTAACATTGACCACCATACTATCGTGGTTACATTTGGCTGTAAAATGTTTATAAAATACCGTCTTATTATTTCAGACCAAAAGTGATGTCTGAAACACGAATTTGTGTTGTTTAAATGGTGTTTGTTAAGATGGTCATTTTCTTTCCCTATATAGATTTCCAAATTTACTATTTGTAAATTAACAGGGACAAAACATGGATTTTAGTCATCCGTTATGTGCGAAGGTGATGACGGAGCTTGCAAAAGCCAGGTTTAAAATGCACCCGTACAGCGCAATTGGTGGTTGGAGTGATCCACATATGTGGTCTACATTAATGGGTGTAGTGGATGGATATAACGGTCCAAACAAGCGCGACAACATCATGGAGATTATCTTTATGTTCGAACAGTTATTCTTGCAGGGAAGGTATTATGTGCTTAATGATGATGATTTGGTTATAAATATGATGACTGTCTTTGGTCCGGGTTCAAATGGAGATGCAGGTTCCTTGAGGACCTATAACCTAGACCACAAGCTTCTGCCTGTTCGGAGATTACACTCTGACGAAGTTCCGCCGACAACCTTGCAACATGATGGTGGAGGGCCAAGCAACTCCCGCGCAAATCAGATTAGGAAAAAGGCAAAAACAATGACGTTCACAACCGTATCAGAAACCCATAACTTTGAAAAACCAATGTTGAGCATCCTTACCAGAAACGATATGTTAGCAATGTACCGCGATTCTACTGAACACTTGACTATTGAAGATAAAGCAATTTTTCTTTTTTATGTGCCTCCGGGGGATATTACTTTTCAAGTTTTAGCAATGTCGCCGTTTGCTAAGAGGAAAGATGTAATTGACTCTCTGGTGAAGAAATTCAAAGCCAGAAATCGCCATCGACGGGGTAAGACACTTCCTGTTAGTCCATAGCAGGTACACCAGACTTGCATAACTCGCCATCACCACCTGTACCGGATCCTTAGTTGTGCTCACTGTTTTCTCTTCTTGATCTTTATTTTGCAGAATAAAAGAAGGGTGAATCTCCCACCTTTGGCAGGAAGAGGAGGGTTTGGTCGTCCATGTCGAAGGAGCACTTGACCCAGTTTTCCAATTTCATCTTCGGATCCTTTGTGTCAAATTCAGAAGATGAAAGGGTTTGGTCGGATTGGTTTGAGTTCTACAAAAACTAATTACATTTGAACTTTAAGGTTTATTTTAATTGTTTTTCGATGAACACTCGAAATTTTACTTTAATGTTTAGTCTAAACGGATTTATTAGTTATCTCATGTGCTTCAGATGCCGATGGTGCATCATAAGGGTGGTCTGTCTTATGATCATTTATGCTTAGGAAATCATTTATGCCCATGTTTTGTAGAGGGCAAGAGAACTGATTACAGCACGAGGAAATTGATGAGAGGCATGTTCTATAATTTGTAAATTTTCGGGCAATGATTAAGAGAGAAAATGTTAATTCAAGTCATTTTTAACCAAATTAGAGTTATATTTTGTCGGGTCATTTTCTGGTCGGATTGCATCAGGTCGGGTTGTTACGGGTCAAGAAAGTTCGGGTAGTGATTTGACCTAGACCTCGTGAAATCAAAATGGCCCGAACGGGATGAACTGAGACCCGAAATGTGTCCCAATTAGACCTGGCAATTCTCTAACACGTTGACCTAAAACAAATTCTCTAACATGTGAAATAACAATTTGGGATTTAAATACGTTCTTGCTAAATTCCGCAAGATAATTTGCTTAATCCAACACTTTTTTACGTTAAATTTTCTTAATTGTCGTTAATAAAAAAAATTAACATCAAACGTCATCACAATTTTTTATTAAGTTTCGTCATTTATTAAATTTAGTTGTTTTTTTGTTCTAAAACGAGGGTTTTTTAACAATTAGGGTTTGAACTGAAAAATTAATCTCTGAAATTGAATTAAAATCGGGAAATCCAATTGCAGTTAATAAGAACCAATTGGGAGGGATTTTAGAATATTTATACTTCGTATATTCTAATTGCGGTAAAATCAGATTAGAACAATTATTGAAATCGGGAAATTTAATTACATTAAAATCAGAATCTGAAGTTAGTTGATTTTTGGGAAATTATGTTTCTCTCTTATTTTTTGGTGGAAATGATAAACATAAAAAGGGAATAATCGGAATAAATGTGAAAAATATGTCGGACTAACTAAAATAATGTACGGAATTTAGCACGTCCTCTAAATATCCAATTTCACAACCAAACATTGTAATAATTCCATTCCAAGCAGCTGTGAAAGGGAAAAAGGAGCACTAGATTTAACGGGCTTGTGAATTGGGATAGGATCGTTAGTTATAAAAGCCAAACTCTTTTAAATACTGAAAAAAACGTCTTAAAAAATCAACAAAAAATAAAGAAATGGAGTAAATTACAACATTTTAAATTAAGCAATCTCAGTCGAAAGATGGTGATTAAATATGTTTCATCACTGAAAAAACTCATGATTATTTGGGATTTTTGCATCATCGATTGCATAAATTACTATTACTCTTCTACAAAACCGTCTTAAAACACGATGAAATTATTGAAAAAATTGGGAAAATAGCAAAAGTGAGATCAGATGGTAGTGCATGTTAATAAGAATTCATCATGGAATTCAGAGATGATTTATGGATATTGTTTATCATCATTTCTCTTTGCTAATTACTTTCAAAAACAAAATTTTGATGAAGATTAATTAAACAAAAAGTCATATTCCTAACCGCGAGAAGTAGCTATTTGAGAAAACAGTCTAGTTTATTGAACCTTTAAAATTCACGGTTTACAAGTTCTTCAGTTCGATTATTACATTACAGTCCTATAATTGGCCAATTAATTGAGTTTAAGGAATTTCTTGAATTTGTTGTTCATGATCAAATATTTGTTTATTTCATTTATATAATGATTCCGTCTCAGTCATTTATCTACAGTCCAAACAATGTGGAAATGCTTAATTCCTCCAAAAACAAGCGTATCGGGATTTATAACCAAGATTATAACTAAAAGGTCCGTATATTTTCCGTCTTAAACAAGAATTTATAACAAATATTATAAATCTGTACCCAACTCATAAAATCTGCAAAATGAGAAACAAAAAGCAGAAAATAATTTAAAAAAGCTGGATTATTAATTAATTTAGGGTTCTGCATTCATCTCTAAGGCACTCTTTAATTTTCGCCTAAGAGCCAAACTCCAGACCCTTTTCACTAAACAAATTCTCGTTCAAGACGGAAATAATTATCGCAATTACAATAATTGTAAACAGAGATAAAAGTAACAGAATGCTTATTAAAATTAAAGCAAACTGTGTCGCAGTTCTGTAAAATTCACTTTCTGCCCTGCTTACGAAGTGCCCAGCTACTCTTTTCAGTTAATTCTAGGCACCAGATACCTTCAGGCATATATTCCGACAAATTCTCATTTAAGACGGACATATTCTTTTTTACCGTAAAACACGAAATACGATAAAAAATTATCGTTTTCCATGTTTGACGGTAAAAAAAGAATATAACAGTCTTAAGAAAGATTAAAATTTAAAATTAAGCAATCTCAGTCGAAAGATGGTGATTAAATTTGTTTAATCACTGAATTAACTCATGATTATTTGGGATTTTTTGCATCATTGATTGCTGCAGAATTAATCATAACTCTTCTGTAAAACCGTCTTATACGAAATTTTGAAATATAAAAAGAAATTGAAAAATAAAAATGAAGAGATCAGATGGTAGTGCATGTAAATAAGAATTCATCATGGAATTCAGAGATGGTTTATGGATATTGTTTATCATCATTTCTCTTTGCAAATTAAATTCAAAAACAAAGATTAAATTTTGATGAAATAAATAAAATTTGAGAAAATAAAGAGGTGAGAATCAGATAAATAAAGGGTCAATCACCATGTAACATCAAAAGATGTTAATAAGACTGGGGCGACAAACAATTATCATCATTTTTCTCACCTTGGTAGTAAATTAAAATTGTATTAGAATTAGACGATTTTACAGCGTTTGAAGGAAAAACGATAAAGAGGAGGAAGATGGAGGGGAAGAGGGGGGATTAGGGTTTGAGGGATTGATTGGAGGAGACTGATGGAGTTGGAATGGTTGAAGAGATGAATTTATAGGTATGGAGAAGGGTTGGGTGTGCGGCTGAGCTAGGTTTTCGTGGGATTGTGGGCTTTTGATGTTTGTGGCCCAATCAATTGTTCTATTCGGCCCATATATTGGTTGTATTGTCTTCTCACTAGGCCCAATAGATTGTATTTGATTGATCCAACTATTTATCCAAAGGAATTCCTCTTATACTAAAACTTGAGAGATACGTTTTTTTTTAATAAATTATTGAGAGACCATTCTTTTGTACTCTTTATTTGTATCTCGTGGCTCTTTTGTTATTGATCGTACCATGATAATTTCGTACATATTTACATAATAAATGTACTCATTTTATCTTAAATCAGGATTTGTACCCATTTTATTACTTTTAGTACCACTTTTACTTAAATTTGTACAGTAGTTCTCAAGAGACCTACTCTTTGTCCTAAGTGTCGCTGGTGTCGGTTAGGGGTACTCTTGCTCGATACCAAAAAACTATGTATCTCTATAATGTAGTTTTAGTGTTGAGTCGTTTAATCATTCTTTCTTTATTTTACTTTTTTTACGGGAGTAACTAAAAGTGTTGTTATAACCACTATATTTGATGTTTTTCAATCTTTTTGCCCTTTACTTACCCCAAAATCCTTCTACTCTCGTCATTCCCACATACTAAAATATTTCATTCTATTTTGCCATGGACAATCAACATCCACCACATGACACTACCATCGACCACCACACTGCAACCCCATTAATATCATCCCACCCATGTAACCATGTTATCGGCAACCACATCTCTTATTGCCAACGACATCATTGTTATTACATTAAAGCAAAATCCTAAGAGGACGACAACAATAGATTCATTTTCTTTCCCTCCTAATCCCTTTTTTCAGTTTCATAATTTTATCCTTTCTTAGCTTGAACCAAATGCCCTTTAATTTGTACTACTCCTCTTCGTTTTTTTTTGGGACGATTGTGTACTACTTCCTCCATTTTTATCCAAATAACCTATTTGCTTTATTCACGTTTGCCAACGCAAGTTTTGCGTGCTTCATATCTTTAACTACGTATTTGTAAAAATTATAAAAGTTATATATTTTCAATGTACTCGTAAAGACGAATTAAACAAGACCCCACATGAATATATTTTTTCTTACGTATTGAGAGAAAATTGAGATTGAAAATTGATTGGTGAATAGTGTACAAAAAGCAAATATGGTATTTGGATAAAAATGGATGAAGTATTATATTAAAGAAAAAGTCAATTTACATGATACCGACAATTCTAAACAAACACGATCAAAAGTATAAACTAAATCGGTAACACAAAGATGATGTCTCTTAATCGGAGAATAGCTGAGGTTCTCGAAGCGAATTTAACTGGAGAAAATGAGGAAACTTATGCTTCCAATGAAATTTTGTCACGAGAAGTTCCCGTGTAGATGGAAGTTTGAGAGGAGGGAGTACAACTTTCATATAAACATTGGACGATAAAATTTTAGATTTCCTCCTCCATCAAATTCCCGTTGCCTTTGGAAAAGGGATCCAATATTCTGTGAGTTTCATTTTTATTGAATAAACTGTAGTAGGAAGATTGGGCAATGGAAGCGTTACCATCACACTAACTTGGTAATGGAGGGTATGTTTCAGCGTTAGAGTTGGAATTCTTCATTACGTAACTACGTAAGGGCTCTTGGGATTTGTATCACTACCATAATTCGTCTTAGAGGTTTCAATCACTTTATTAAGGGTCTTTAACTTAATACTGGATCAACCCTGAGAAGAGGGTTTTGTACCTTTTCCGTTAGTGCCCAGAGGTCAAAATGAAAATCGACCTATTTTTCATCCGGCTTCATAGCAAAGCAGTCAACAACGAAATTGAGTTTACGACTAACATCTTTATTATCCATTTTAAACTTCAAAGCACGTTCAAAGTCGGCAAGAATCTCCACAAAGAAATTTATTTTTGGCAAAACTTACTTCACTTCGATCCAATTCGATTCCAAAAAAAAACGTTTTGGTCCGTTTAACCTAGACTCTTGTTTAACATTTTTATTATCTCAGTCCAGAAAAACGGGTCCTAACTCTTAGACCATTCCCAAGCAAGAAATCAATTTAATCGGGTCAATTGCATATTATACTTTAATCTCTCCTTATTGACCTGACCCACTTAAACCCTCCCAAGCAAAAAGTCACGACCTAGGTCAATAACCCAATCAATTTAATTAAGAAATCAAACAAAAGTCACGACCTAGGTCGATTGGTGAGTCAATTTACCTCAAATTGGGTCGATTTGTGACTCAAATCGACTTGAGTCAATTCTAATTGATTTCTTAATTACAAATAACTTGACTCGATCCCATATCGACCTCTCAATCGACCTTGCTTGGGGATGGTCTTATGTAATCTCGATTCTCCCCATCGTTAGAGCCACGATTACAAGAGACCGTGTAGATGTCAAATTCCATGGCGGAAGGTCCGAACCACACGTCCCATGATCATCAATCTGAGCTCACCATTAATGGCGATACCAGTGTAATTGATGCCAACATCGATAAAATCACCGACACGAATACGAATACTAGTACTCGTATAATCGCCAATGGAATTTCTTCGATAATTTCATCTGTTATTACGGATTTTGATTCCGCAGCTGCGTCTACTTCTAACAGTCAACACCATCTCTCGTCTTCGCTTGATCGCCTCACCTCTGGTTTGATTTCTTTCTTCTGTTTTTAATATATGATGCATTGTGAATTGTTCAATTTAGTGGCGGAACCAGGATTTGTAGTTAGGGGCGGAAACTGGAATGAGCTCAAGTTGTGAAATATTGAGAATTTTCACCGTCTTGCTTCATCTCGGGTTAATCGGACATAGCCTCTTTGTATGTTTTTTAATTTCTGGTGCATTTTGAATTGTTCAATTTAGTGGCGGAACCAGGATTTGTAGCCATGGGCGGAAATTTTGAGAGGAAGTATTAATGGAATGAGGCCAAGTTGTAAAATTAGGGGATTTTCACAGTTTTGCTTCATCTTGGGGTATTCGGGAAAAGCCTGTCTGTGTTTTTAGTCTCCGGTGCATTGTGAATTGTTCAATTTAGTGGCGGAACCAGGATTTGCAGTTAGGGGCGGAAATTTTGAGAGGAAGTATTAGTGGAATGAGGCCACGTTGTAAAAATAGGGAATTTTCATAGTTTTGCTTCATCTTGGGTTATTCGGAAAAAGCCTGTCTGTGTTTTTAGTCTCTGGTGCATTGTGAGTTGTTTAATTTAGTAGCGGAATCAGGATTTATAGTTAGGGGTTGAAATTACGGGGGAAGTATTGGTGGAATGAGCTGAAGGTGTAAAAAGTTTTCAAAATTTGACGGCGTTGTGTCATCTGGAAAGAACCTCTTTGTGTTGGTAGTAAGGTGTGTACATCTGACCCCACCTTACCGCGCAATATGCGGGTGCCCTTGAGGCACTGGGTGGCCTGCTCTTGAGTCTTGATGGCTCCATAGATTCCTGTCCTTCAATTGCTTAGCCTTGAAGGGGGTTCTATGCGTTTGCTTTATATTTCATATTACATTGGGAATTAACCTGAAAGGATCCATTGATTGAGCAGCTAGAAAAGAATGAGCTGTTGGAGTTCGATATGATGCATGTTGATTTTAGATTTTGAGGGTGGCATTGGGGATTTCTTCTCTGGCTCACCGTGTTTAGGGTTTGCTTAGATGGGTCTAATCAGTCGGGGAGTAATGGGGAAAAAATAAAAAAGTAGGAGGTAGCGGTGGTAATCGTGGAAGGAGTACCATGATGGTATGATCAAGATAGATTAATAATTACTTGGATCTTATTGATGGGAAATAGTAATGAACCTCTCCCCTAGATTATGTATTACTCCGTGTTACCCTCATCTGAGAATAATAATTCTCCTACTAGGTCATGATTTTCAGTTTTCACCGCACCACCACCAGTTTCCTCGTTTGTTTCCTCAATTCAAATAACACCTTAATTGATGCTGTTTTACTTGTCATACTTTGTTGCTGTTGACTGTGTTCAGATTTGCTTGTTTGGCTTGGAGAGTGTTGATAGTTTGATAGCAGTTGTTGACTTGTTGTCTATATTGTTTGTGCATTGCAATTTTAGACCACGATCTAAGTCCTGAATATCGCTTGATGACTTCATGCATCAAATGTTTTCAAATTGTAGAGCTTGACCAGCTATTGGAGGATGCACCATTGCCGTTCATCATGCAGCATGCTGCTAAACTATCCAACGTGAGAAAAAGAGTGTCCTCACTTAACTCTGTCTTAAGATCCATACAACGCCGTCTAGATAATGTTGACAGGATGCTGTCTGTTGGTGTGCCAATCGGTATGTATTCAACTTCCCCGTGCCCGTTCGAATATTATTGTTGTGGCTAGAACAATAGGACAGTGGCGTTTTTTGGGTGCAGCGGGTGCACCCGCACCCCCTTTGAAAAAAAAGTGTATTTTTTTTAAAAAAAAAAAGGAAAAAAAAAATTAAAAACAAAACTTTTGTAGTACACTGACGCATGACTTCCTCTTCTCTAATTCTATTCCCAAAAATAACGCCTCCCCACTCATTCCTCTCTCCCCATCCCTCAATTCACATAAGTCACACACGCATCTTGGATTGCGGGAAATGGTGCGAAAAATAAAATTTCATGATTAGTACATAATTTTATAAAAAGTATCCAAAATACAATTACTTTCAAATTACATCTTTACTCTAAGAGACGGGGAGGTAATAAACAACTGCGTGTTTTCTTGCCTTGATAACGATCTATTATGTCATCATATCAACTCGAGAAAAAAATCTCAATGTTACCAAGCTATCATTCAATAGTTGATCACCCATGCTATTTCTCAACTTGTTCTTCACGTAAGTCATAGCAGAGAAAACTCGTTACACGCTAGCGGTAGCCACCGGAAGAATCAATACTAGTCGTAGAAGTAGATAGACTAGTTGATAATAAGAATGCTTATTTGTTGAAACAAACATCACGGAAAGTTGACCAATGTCTTGTAAACTTGCAAATCTTGCATCACTCCGCATATCATCAATAAAATGATCAAGTTGAAATTCAAGTCTCGTTCTATCAGTTGAAGAGAAACTATCCGGATAAAACTCGGCAAGTCTATTTAACTTTGCCTTATCAAAAACCGCAAAAGAATTGATGGGGTTAAAACAAGACATACAAATATGTAACTCCATGTTTACCTCATCAAATCGATCGTTTAATTCTTGGAGTTGCAAATCAATGATGCTTACAAAAATATCATACCGAAATCGGTGAATATTTGTAACTTTTTCAAAATAACGTCTTGATCTCCCTGGGGGACAATAACTATCATCCATTTGAGGAACCTCAATATTATTTTTGGCACAAAAAGAAGTCACACCTTCAAAAAAATGTTCCCAGCCATCTTCTCTGATCTTTAGCAGTCTGTCTTTAGTCAACCGAACAAATGTCATGGCATTCACGATATCTTGATGTCTTCTTTGCAAAGCTTGACACAATTCATTCGTGTACCCGAATATGACAATCATCAATCGAGCCATAAAGACAAATTGAAATGACTCAAAAAAAGCCATCACCGTTTGAGCTTTTAACCGATCATCACGATGACCAGTTTTTCCAACTTTCAGAAGTACTTCAAAGATAGAAGAGTACAACGACATCATGTTTAAGATTGTTCTATAGTAAGAGCCCCAACGAGTATCACCCGGTCTAGGTAAACTAAGCTCTTGATTCAAACCTATCCCACTTTTCTTTTCATTCAATTCCAAACTTTCTAGAATTTTTTTAGCTTGAACTTCTCGAAACATTTCTTTCCGCTTACAAGAAATTCCCATAAGATTCAACAAAAAACCAACTTGTTCAAAAAATCATGTGCAATCAACATTCTCCTTAGCAACGGCAACAAGAGTCAATTGAAGTTGATGAGCAAAACAATGAACTTAATAAGCGGATGGAGTTTCGCTCATAATCAAAGTTTTGAGACCATTAATTTCACCTCTCATGTTACTAGCTCCGTCATAACCTTGACCACGAATTCTAGACATGCTTAATTTGTTATCCTCGATCATCTTTTTAATTGCTACTTTAAGTGATAAAGAACAAGTATTCTTCATTTTCACCACACCAAGAAAGCTTTCACAGACTCTCCCCCTTTTATCAACAAAACGTAAACAAATGGCCAACTGCTCATTATAAGACACATCACTCGATTAATCGGCTAAAATTGCAAAATAGTCATCACCAAGCTCATCAAGAATCAGTTTAGTAGTTTCCTTAGCACAAACATGAATAAGATCTATTTGGATTTCATGACAAATCAGTTTTGATTTTTTTGGAGCATTTTTTAACACAACCTTATTGACATTCTCATCTTTTTCCGCAAGCCATTGCAAAAGTTCACGAAAGTTACCTTTATTACTTGAAATGTTATAGATTCATTGTGCCCACGAAATGCTATGCCTTGTGTAAAGACCCGCATATTTAGCCGCAATTCTAGCCTCATAGCCAAGAAATTGCGCGCGCGGTTCGTTCACTTCGAGCCCGTAGATTTCGTATTTTACTTTTGTATTTTCATTTCTAGTTTTTTGTATCATTTAGTACTCCAAGACTACTTCCTGCGTGTTGAAAGCTTGGAGACTCGTTTTTAGTTTAAGATACGTTTTTAGGAGTTTAGAAAATGTTATCGCTATTCTGCAACATCAATGTTCACTGCTACCAGACTAGAAATATCAAATTTGCTTCTATGAGGAGTACTAGTCAATCAATATGTTTCTCACCCTGTTGCCTTCTATTGCTTGTTTGCTTTATTATGAATGACTCTTGCCTTCATAACCTACTAACAAGCATGTGTGTGTCGACCGTTGTTGATCGAGACTAGGATCCCGACACACGCAAACCGAGACCGATTACGAATGCTCTAGTGCCTGACAAACACTAGTGCTTGACGCTCTCGCTTTCATTTTTGTCTTGAATTTAGAAAAGGGTGCGCTCCACGACCCGGCTCAAAGTTCGGACCGTGACACCTTGGCGCAACAGGAACTTCAAACAATCAAGCGAGTGAGTCAAGCGAGCTTTGTAAAGAATAGAAACTTCCTTGCTTGTCTTATTGAAATTTTCAATGATGGATGATTTTGGGGAATTGAAAAAATCATATTTCTCTTGAGCTTGTTTATGAGCACTGACAACACTCTGGCCAATATGTTTTTGAAATCTTTCATGAGCTCGATTCCAACTTTTAAACCCATCTCTCACAAATTTATCATTTCCTGAAATACTTGTTTTGTCCTTAAACAAGTAGCACACGAAACAAAAGGCTGCATCTTTTTCAATGCTATATTCAAGCCAATTGTACTTGTCATACCAAGCTTCTTTAAATTGACGCTTACAAGGATTATGCTGAGTTCCAAATTCAGTTTGAGGGAATGAATGATTACGAGGTTGAAACATCCCCTTATTGATGAATCCCCTCCTTATCATATCTTGATCATTAGGAGGATAGGATGATATGGGGATTCTTTTTCCAGGATCACAAGGAAAAATATCAGAATCATACACAAATTCCTCATTGACAGGAGCATTTTGATCATTTGTTCTTGTTTCATTTTGTGGTGTATCATGAATTTTGATGGGACACTTGCTCTTCTTGAAGAGTATATATTTCATCAATGACTCCACTTTGAGGTTCAATTTGATGTGGAGAGGGAGAGGAACTAGACTTTCGAGACGTCCCACCACCAAAGAAATCAGATATAAGTCCACTTTTATACTTTCTTTTTTTCATCTAGTCATAATAAAACATACAAGTAAGACTTGCAGTAGTACTCAAAGCATAATTGGCAATTTAACGACAATGTTACTCGAATACGGCAAAAACAGACAAAACAAGCATAACAATAACAAAATTAACAATTACGATCACATAAGAAAACTTAACAACATCAGCAGCAAAACAATCATAATATAATAAATACTCTAAGCATTAACAAAGATAAAAAGAGAGATGTCACTGGAGAAAAAGAAAACACAAAGATGAGTGTTGGCTGGAGTTTAATCATAACATCAACAGCAACTTAATATACTAATATGTACAAGCATACAGCACTCCGTGACTCCGTCACAACTTAATTCATTTAATTTTCAAGTTTCCAAATTAATTCCAAATTCAACTTAATTCATTCAACAATCAACTTAATATGAACATCAATCCGTCACTGCATCACAGTATCAACATCAGGCTTTCCAAATTTCCACTCCATAATCCCAATTTCCAAATTCTATTAGATTATTATCAAACCTATTAAGTTATCAAACAAAATTCATTCAATTAAAAGTAATAGCAGAAATTGCACAAAGCACACTATGACAATAATTCTACTAAATTCGAAATGGGGATTTGCAATTTGCCAATTTAGGGTTTCAGTTTCAGATTAGGGAAAATACCTTGTTTGAGATAGGTCTCACGGTGGACTGGTGCCTGGTGGACGCCGACGGTAGTCCGTAGTCGGTAGGAACCAGTGCCGTTTTGAGGTTATTGAGATTTGAGGTATGACTTATCAGTGGCGTTTTTTGGGGTGCAGCGGGTGCACCCACACCCCCTTTGAAAAAAAAGTGTATTTTTTTTATAAAAAAAAGGAAAAAAAAAATTAAAAACAAAACTTTTGTAGTACACTGACGCATGACTTCCTCTTCTCTAATTCTATTCCCAAAAATAACGCCTCTCCCCTCATTCCTCTCTCCTCATTCCTCTCTCCCCATTCCTCAATTCACATAACTCATACCTCAAATCTCAATAACCCCCAAAAAACGTCATTTTTTTACGTTTTGTTGATAAAAGGGGGAGAGTCTGTGAAAGCTTTCTTGGTGTGGTGAAAATGAAGAATACTTGTTCTTTATCACTTAAAGTAGCAATTAAAAAGATGATCGAGGATAACAAATTAAGCATGTCTAGAATTCGTGGTCAAGGTTATGACGGAGCTAGTAACATGAGAGGTGAAATTAATGGTCTCAAAACTTTGATTATGAGCGAAACTCCATCCGCTTATTAAGTTCATTGTTTTGCTCATCAACTTCAATTGACTCTTGTTGCCGTTGCTAAGGAGAATGTTGATTGCACATGGTTTTTTGAACAAGTTGGTTTTTTGTTGAATCTTATGGGAATTTCTTGTAAGCGGAAAGAAATGTTTCGAGAAGTTCAAGCTAAAAAAATTCTAGAAAGTTTGGAATTGAATGAAAAGAAAAGTGGGATAGGTTTGAATCAAGAGCTTAGTTTACCTAGACCGGGTGATACTCGTTGGGGCTCTTACTATAGAACAATCTTAAACATGATGTCGTTGTACTCTTCTATCTTTGAAGTACTTCTGAAAGTTGGAAAAACTGGTCATCGTGATGATCGGTTAAAAGCTCAAACGGTGATGGCTTTTTTTGAGTCATTTCAATTTGTCTTTATGGCTCGATTGATGATTGTCATATTCGGGTACACGAATGAATTGTGTCAAGCTTTGCAAAGAAGACATCAAGATATCGTGAATGCCATGACATTTGTTCGGTTGACTAAAGACAGACTGCTAAAGATCAGAGAAGATGGCTGGGAACATTTTTTTGAAGGTGTGACTTCTTTTTGTGCCAAAAATAATATTGAGGTTCCTCAAATGGATGATAGTTATTGTCCCCCAGGGAGATCAAGAGGTTATTTTGAAAAAGTTACAAATATTCACCGATTTCGGTATGATATTTTTGTAAGCATCATTGATTTGCAACTCCAAGAATTAAACGATCGATTTGATGAGGTAAACATGGAGTTACTTATTTGTATGTCTTGTTTTAACCCCATCAATTCTTTTGCGGCTTTTGATAAGACAAAGTTAATTAGACTTGCCGAGTTTTATCCGGATAGTTTCTCTTCAACTGATAGAACGAGACTTGAATTTCAACTTGATCATTTTATTGATGATATGGGGAGTGATGCAAGATTTGCAAGTTTATAAGACATTGGTGAACTTTCCGTGATGCTTGTTTCAACAAATAAGCATTCTTATTATCAACTAGTCTATCTACTTCTACGACTAGTATTGATTTTTCCGGTGGCTACCGCTAGTGTGGAACGAGCTTTCTCTGCTATGACTTACGTGAAGAACAAGCTGAGAAATAGCATGAGTGATCAACTATTGAATGATAGCTTGGTAACATTCATTGAAAGAGATTTTTTTTCTCGAGTTGATAATGATGACATAATAGATCGTTATCAAGGCAAGAAAACACGCAGTTGTTTATTACTCCCGTCCCTTAGAGTAAAGATGTAATTTGAAGTAATTGTATTTGGGATACTTTTTATAAACTTATGTACTAATCATGAAATTTTAATTTCTGCACCCCCTTTCCCGCAATCCAAGATACGCCTCTTCAATAGGATGTATAAAAGACTTCCATTTTCCGTGTGTTTATAAAGTGTTTGTCTTCCGTTTTATATAGGGTTTATACCTTTTGGCTCTTATGCTTTAACAGGGTGTTTGGTTCAAACACAAAAGGTATGAGGTATGGGTTTAGAATGAGCTAACCGATACCAAGTATTTATTTGACAAATTTGGGGGTTTCATACCCATACGGCGGCCATATCTTAAACCCATGAGGTATGAGTTTCTCATAACCAAGGAGGGGGTGAGTATAAGATTGATACATATGGGTATCAAATTCTAATAAACAAAAATGTGAAAGTAAATACTATAACATATTGTAAATGAAACATTTTATATAATTATTTGATTAAATTTTTATTTTCGTGATTTTATATGTTAAAACTTAGTATTATTTAATGTATTAAATTTTACGTCTTTCAACTTTAACTTAGTTTCAAACCATACCTCTTACAATTGAAACAAACACAAGGTATGAGGAATGGAGATCCAACCCCATACCACCAAGGTATGATCCCGATTCCAAACCCATAACCATGCGCGAAACAAACTGCCCCTAAATTTTAGCAAAACTACCGACTACATGTTGCAATATAGTTGTTCATTTGAAGTAAAAAAGGTTCAAAGTCGTTAACTGTTCTAAAGTTAAACAAATATATACAATTCTGATCAAAGATGGCAAATGCCGCCATTAAAACATTCCTTGATGTTGAAAAGAAAGGCTAAAGTCAAGAAGACCAATGATAGTGATACACTGAGATGAATGAGTTCCCTCCTTTTTCTTCCTATCACCCTTGGTGAGTTGTGTAGCAATTGATTTCTTATAATCACATTGTCGCAGATCAAACAAATGCAGGAGCTTCGGAGTAACTTAATCATTCCCCTGATAACAGGTACCGCTCTTTCGTTTTCTTTGCTTAATACTCAAATCTCAATGCTCTTTAGTACCAATATAACAAGTATAATTCATCAATGTGATACGAAACGAAATAAAATGAGTGACATTTCATTTACTCGTGACTTGATTTTCTGGATTTGGTTGGTATAATACCTTTATTTTTAGGATCTAATAATTTTTTCCGTACAAGCATAAACTTATGCAGACTGTTAGGAGTTAGGACGGTAAGGCTGCATAATTCCAAGGGTAAAAAGCCACTATCTGTTCCTGATTCCCTAATCCGTAGTTTATGGCTTACGTATATCATGTTGGGATGGTATTATGTCACTTATTGGTACCCTCTATGTTCCTTAATAAAGGTCCGGTGATTGGCTTCATATCAAACTACCAATACAAGACCTTTAGATTGGTTTGCGAGGGGGACCTTGTTGGGCCATTCCTCATGGAAGTAAATAGAGCGGTCAGTGAAAAGTCAAATCCTACGAGGGAAAAGGGGAGAGGTCGGTAATAAATGACTGCTTGCATGTTTTTTATAGGACTCTTGTGGCGCAGATGTGCGGTTTGCCTTGGAGTTTGTTTGTAATAGACTCTACTACTTATATGATGAATTGATGAGGTTTGTGAAGGACTGTATGCTCTCAATTGAAAAGATTGAATGATCTTGCTACCAATGGACAAATGGTCAGACTCAGATCCAGCTTAAATGAGCAGCAAAAATCCATTTTTCAATTTCATATACGTGGCTTAGTTGTTTCACTACTGTTATTTTGTAGTGTTAGTTCGTGAAGTTTGTCAGCATCGGTATTTGTGATTCATATATATATGTTCTACTTGCATTGTCCTTGACCTCTGTCTCATCGCAATTTAAAGTTTAAAATCGTTAAATGGTTTGGGTATTACTGTCACTTTGAAGTTCAAGTTGAACATCTATTACAGACGTAAAGTCATTTGGAAGCCTCTTCATTAAATGGCTACTTCGAGTGAGATTGCTGTGACTTGTAAGTTTGTAACCTTTGTTACCTTAAATCTGGTGAAAGAAGTAAATAGAGAAAGAACAATCGTGGAACTGAAGAGCCAAACAAATTGGCAAGCAGCGTTATAGTTTAATACCGAGTCATTACAGAGCATCAAGCTTCGTTTAGTTTAAATTCTTGTTGATGTCACTGTGAAGTACTATTAACAATATCCAGGTGATTGATGTTCCAGGTTGCCACTGCATGTACAGAGACGGTCCAGGAACAAAGTCTTACGCATAGCATCAGCATACACTAAAATGTGACTCTAATTGCAGGCTTGCAGCTCTCTGTTGAGCAAAACTATACTCCTCGAGTATGGATTATTTTTAACCTAATTCTGTTTATGCTTTTTTCTTTTGTTGAGGTACTAGATAGTGTTGTGACTTGTGCAGTTAAGTGTATGTCAATTCAAGGACCTCTACTTTGTTGTCGCAACTCTAATACTCGTATGTAGCAGTGCGTTTGGAATTGATAGTGCTGAAGTTACTAGTTTTCATGTAAAGAGTTCAGAATGTGAAGTTTATGGTTGAAGTCCTTGCGAGTGCAGGGTGACAGATTAATGCATATGTTTCACTGGTTTTCACCCCTCGCAGGCAGTAGAGTAATGACAGTAAGTGCCGGGAGACACATTAATGCATATGTTTCACTTGTTTTGCCCCTTGCAGGCAATAGAGTAATGACAGTAAGTGCAGCGCGACACATCAATGCATATGTTTCACTTGTTTTCACCCCTCACAAGCAGTAGACTGAAGACCGTAAGTGCAGGGAAACACATTAATGCATATGTTTCACTTGATTTCGGCCCCTCGCAGACAGTAGTGTAATGAAGTTTGTGTCTCGTTAACAGGGTTCACTTGTTTTCGGCCCATCGCAGACAACTTGCATCCCCATAGTCTAACTCGGTGGTTCTAGTTGGTAACTTGGCTGAGTAAAAATTGGTGGTAGAACTTACCGTGGTTGATGTAAAAATTTCAAAAAAAAATGGTCAAGGGTATCAGCTGCTGTGGTCCAATCTCGCTAAATACAGTCAATATTGCAGAATATGCAGTAAAATGTCGGACACTGTAAACTCCAAAACCTTTATAAATCAGTCAGTTATCGGTCTAGTGTCCGATATAAAAAAAACACAGGTGAGGTTTTCATATACGAACACGTTAGATGAATGAAACAATACGTGTGAAACTGAAAAGAAAACAAGTGTTTATGCAGTTATCCCAGGCTGCCACAATTCTCTGGTTTACAGAACTCCAGTTCTTGCCGCATTATAAATACGACACTCTGGTGCGAAAAAAAAAACCGAGGTTGTCAAAGAAAAACAATGGCGAAGAGCAAGGATGATATCAAATACGGAACAGCGAGAACCAGACTAACGGAAGACGATGCAGTCAGGGTTGCGTACAAGGCTGGTACTCCGCTTGAAGGAGGCAAGATAGCCGACTCTGACCCGGTAGACTTCTTTTCCAGTGCCCACAACATTGAGCAGGCTCAGCGTAGTGGCGCTGCTGATCTCGAGTCAGCTCAGCCTCAGATGAATCGAGATGATAATGAAGCTGACCAAGGTGGTGCGGGAACTGGTTCTGATAATGTCAGCTCGAGGCGTTTGCCTAAGAAAAATGTTATGCCTGGCCCTGCTGCCCCTGCACCGTAGTTACTCCCTTTCGACTGTTTCAGCTCGTTTTTCTCCCTTGACGGCTGCAAAAAGACGTAATTAGATACTGTTTCAGCTCGTTTTATGTTCTTTCTTAAGCTTCGTCAACTTTTACGTTAATGTTTCATGTATGTCATCCTAAGAGTACTAATCCTGTGGATATGAATCGATCAGTTACGAATCTTTTTTGTTTCGTTAGACACTTTTGAGTTTCGACCATTCTTAATCTCAGCAGATCAAGGACTATAGAGCGTCATCAAGTGTTACTGAGTTTTAATCACGAGAGTACATAGTTGAAATCACTCGTTCTACACAAGCTCTGCACACGTTCTGAAAACACCTAATGCATACGAGATATGTGAAAATGATACTTCCTAGCTTATTCAGTTCAGATCATTTTCGTTCGGATCATTCTCAGTTGCTCAGGTCATTTTGGGATAGAATTTTGTCTTAACTAAGTCATCTTTGGTCACTTCAAGTCAGGTATCTTCAGATCAAATCAGCACGCCACCTTAGATCTATCGGGGCAAGCTAGTGTCACACTTTTCGTGACATGGATCAGCCTTACAAGGCTAGATTATTTGGGTGTGGTTGATACAAAGCAGAATAACCCAGGTCAAACCCGACACTGAACTTGACCTAGCTCGGTATAATCCGACTAAAATATTTATTGTTGCAAACACTATGATTCATTGGTGCTAAATCAGTTTGGCATTGAAGCCCACCACAAAGTCAACGTAGTTTCAAAATGACCCGGCCCAATTCGATGTCTACAAACCCAAAATAATTCAACTCGATCGAAACACCCGATTGACACATTTATCAAGTTTACTCGGTATGACCTTATTCGAAGATGATACATGTGTCATTGTGTCACTATTAGGGTCTAACAACAAAATAAATGTAGTTAGAGTTTGAAAATTAGAGATGGTTAGGTGAAGTTACAAAATAGTATAGATGTACACATTGCATAAGGTCATTAACTTAAGTACGTAATTAGGGACCGGAAGTAGTTGTGAACAAATCTTTGGGCGGTTCTATTCAAATCACTTCTTTTAGTCTCACTTCATTATTGTGGACACGTGGCACTTGTCACGTGGTGCTTCACCCTCACCAAATATATTTTAAGTTTAATTTAATTTAATCAATATATTAAACAGTCGTCTCATATTAAGATAATATGGTTATTTATAACAAAACGTGTAGAACTGTGAAATGGTGTAAGAAGTTTAAAATCACCTCTGTGTTAGGCAAATTCAGCGTATCTAAAATGACGATTTAAATTGCTTATAAGAGTATGTCGAAATGCAATATGTATATTGCTACTTGTTAGTAAGGGGACGCGAACGACATGTATATTCATTAAGAAAATACGATTTAAATTGCTTAAGAGTATGTCGAAATGCAATATGTATGTTGTTAGTGAGGGGACGCGAACGACATGTATATTCATTAAGAAAATAAGTTAGTGTCACTCAGTGGCGTGCAATCATAACATTATTCTTTGATCCACTTACTTAGTGGATCACCGACTCATATCTAAACCCGATCCATATTTAAATTTTGAAATTCATACCTGATCTATTATAGCTTTTCCAAATCCATATCCGCTCCAAGTTCATGCTCCATCCACCATATGACCCAAAACCTGATCCAAAACTTCTTTTGACTATATAAAAAATTCATCTAATATGCGAAAAAGTTTTAAACTTAATAAAGCCAATATTTTTAAGAATATTTTTTTATGGATCAGAATCGGGTTTTAATGGATCAGGATTGGATTTGGTTTGGGTTTTCAAAAGGTGGGTTTAGATATGAGTTTTTAAATAGTGGATCAGTTATGGGTATTCAAAAGTTAGATTCGGATCAAACTTTTTCCTTCAATTCGATTCGATTTAGATCGATTTCAGTCACTCCTACTATCCCTATCCCCAATAAATAAAAACCCATTATCCTTCCAAATATAAGGAATAATTTAATAATCTATTACAAACCACGTATAATCACAACTTTTTTTTTGTCATGATAATAAACTAACACAAATTTTCATTAAATACGGACACTATTCGTCATAAACTGAACACGGATGATCTCTCTCTCACAAAATAAAAATGACATGATCCATAAAAATCCTCCATTTTCCTCCACTTATCTTTCCACTTGCATTATTATAAGAGAAAATTATACATCTTTAACTTATAACAGATAATATCCGTTTTCAGCAAAACTCTTTCATAAATTAAAAACTTACGAAGCCATAAACTTAAGTCAACCTACTCATGTGAATCGTTGATGCTCTCTCAAAGTTTAAAGATAAGAATCTTAAGGGTTACTTATGAAATACGTATGTTTTAAAAGTAGTTAAACCTCTTCATATAAGTAGTAACTGATTACAAATTTTTATTTGTGGCGGACTACATTTATCGCAAGTCAAAGTTATGATGTGAGATAAATTTACCAGTAGAGAGGACAAATATAAAGAGTTGTGAGGGGCCACAAAGCTGTAACGGTCACAAACAAGACACAAACAAACGTAAAATGATGAATTAGAATAACATTTTTTTTTTTTGAAAGGTGAATTAGAATAACATTAATACAAACATATTTTAATACAAATTATGGTTAACATGTCATTTCACATAAAGTCAAATTTCACATAAAGTCAAATGATTAGGAGTATTTTACACTAAACAAACTTAAAATATCCCCAACAAATTACACTTACACTAACTTAAATACTTAATCAAGCAACAAAAATGACACAATACACAAATTCTTATTTAAGACAGACATAATCGTCATAAACTGGTGACAAATTTAGTAATACCCAAGCAGATAGATAAGACAAAAGCAGAATCATACCCTCTCGGCATCATGCTTTCGTCCCATTTATCCACTCGAGTATTACTTAACCCGTATTAAGTTTGTAACGGATATGCGCGTCCACGTCGTGGAATATAATACACCAACATGATCCAAATGTAGATGAATCTTCAACACAAGAATTAATTAAGGCAACACCATTACAAGCAAAAACAACACAAACTCATCCATCATTCTCAACTTTTAATCAATCCTCAATCATTCCTTTCTTCATTTGTCTTCAATCACACATTTTTTTCTTCCTCAATTCTCTCCATTTGAATGCAAATTCTTATTTGTGACGGTAGTAAATTGACACGGGTTTTAGAACCCCACTTAAACTTAGCATCACTACAGTTCATTTCCCCCCCACACCTTTTTTTTCTGATTGATTTGATTTTATCTTTCTTGATTTCCTCAAATCTAGCACCTATTATAGCCTACACCCACTTCATATATGAGAGAATCAACATGAATTAGTGGGTATTTATTAGAATTAGAATTCGGAAAAATACAGGGGTACATCGTAGAAAAACCCGACTGGTTGATACAGGAAAATGGGATCAGGGAAAACAGATTTAGTGATGACAGTAATAGGGTTTGTAGTTAGCACTATGTTCATTGTTTTCATTTGTACTAGATTAATTTGTGCAAGAATTCAACTTCGTAATTCAAGACGGAATTTCCATAGACGTTTATCTTCTGGATCTAATCTTTCTTCTGTAAGTGTGTGTTCTTCCCCCTTTTTCAATTTTTTGCTGTTTTAGTGATTATGAAATCAATTTAAAGTTTTCAACTTTTAGGGTTTTAGTGTGCTGATTTAGGGTAAATACTATGTACATTTAGATATTGTCAAATGGGTTGTCCCCATATGATTGAATTGTTGAAAAAGATTGATCAAAAATTGTTGTTTTGTTTACTGTTTTAGGTGTTTCAAGTTGAAGTTAGGCAGTAAGAAAATTTGGTTATTATTAGTCAATTTTATGTGATTGTGCCAACATGATTGTCTTAGACAAGAAAATAAAGTACCAATTATTGTGTTTTTTTAATCAAGTTTGCAACTTTAGTCTGTTTTCTTAGTACTATATACATGTCTTTGTTTTTTCGAGTTTCGAGTTTTTATTTTTGTGAGTAGGAAGTTTGAATTTGCAACGAAATTGTAGTGATAAAATGTTATTGATTGTGTATTACTGTAGCTGGAGAGGGGATTGCCAAATGTTAGTTGATTTTTTAATCAAGCTAGCATCTTTGATCAGTTGTACTAGTACTATATACATGTCTTTGTTTTTTCGGGTTTTGAGTTTTTATTTTTGTGAGTAGAAAGTTGGGATTTTGTCGAATTTGTAGTAATAAAATGTTGTTGATTCTGTATGTTGTAGTTGGAGAGGGGATTGCAAAATGTTGTTGGTTTTGTAAACAAGCTAGCAACTTTGATCAGTTTTGCTAGTACTATTGCCTTTCTTCGAGTTTTTTACTTTATTTTTGTGAGTAGAATGTTGGGATTTTCATCGAATTTGTAGTAATAAAATGTTGTTGATTCTGTATGTTGTAGTTGAAGAGGGGATTGCTAAATGTTGTTGGTTTTGTAATCAAGCTAGCAACTTTGATCAGTATTGCTATTTGCTAGTACTATTGCCTTTTTTTTGAGTTTTTTATTTTATTTTTGTGAGTAGAATGTTGGGATTTTCGTCGAAATTGCAGTAATAAAATGTTGTTGATTGTGTATGTTGTAGTTGGAGAGGGGACTGCAAAATTGTTGTTGATATTGTAATCAAGTTAGCAACTTTCGAGTTTTTATTTTTGTGAGTAAAAAGTTACGATTTTGGTGGGATTTCGCCGAAATTGTATTAACAAAATGTTGTTGATTGTGAATGGTGTAGTTGGAGAGGGGATTGCATGGGATAGAACCTCCAGTAGTAATCAACTTTCCTGCAAAAAAGTATGGGGATGAGTACTTTTCGGCGTCGGAAAGTGGGCAGTAAGTTACTTTGGTCTCTTAAAGCTTTTACATTGAACCTTTTAGTTGCTGTACCTATTTACCTCTATGTTAGTGGTGATGCTACTTGATTGATTCTTTTTATTTGTGGTTTCTGTACTGTGATAGAAACTAGGGAGTAGGTAGCTTTCATTCTTTTAATAGCGGGCGTAGTAACTGTAATGAAGCTCAATACAAGTCGAAACCAACAACATCAGAGCCTTAGTCCCAAAATGTTTTGGGGTCGGCTGACATGAATCATCCTTTGGAACCGTCAAGAGTGAATACAAGTCGAAACCAGTATAACAAATTCCTTTGGTTACCCCCTTGGTCGTAAACGTTGAAAATTCGCACTGGTGTAGTCTATTGGCTGATGCTCCTCTAGTCCTCTTATTCCCTTTATGTAATACGGAGTACCATATTTGTCTGTTCGATTTCTTTTGTGCTGTAAACTTCTCTATCAGTGTCCTTTATTCCCTCAAGTTGGACACGTAATCTGACGGGATTTTCTCGATACTGGAGTCTTTAGTAGATGCTCCAGTTACTCCCAGCCTTGGGTCTGATTCTGAAAGATTCTGTAAAGTATATCCGGAATCTGATGGGAAATTGCTTTCATCTATGATGTTCACTTTTGTTTGAAGGACTGTTTTTTCTGTTTTGGGGTATCGTGCTATATACGTGTTTTATTCTTAATAGTGAGTAGGTTTTCTACGTTCATATGTATTGGTAAGTTGATAAGTGGGATCGTTTGCATCGGGTTTGTCCTAGAAAATCTTGGCGGTTAGTTCTAACTTGTAGGTAGCATGGTCATTTTCTACTAAAGTTCATCGACATTGTTTATAACTTAATGTTGCTGAGAACATGATAAACAAACAAACTTAGCCCCCTTTACGATGGTGTCAAAGTCCAAACATGTTCATCGTTCATTTTTCATTTGTTTACTTTTGATTAAAATACCCCTCACAAAGAATAAAAAAACAAGACAAATGATTGGGACGGAGGGAGTACATCAAATCAACCCTAAAACCCTTTCCGGTTTATTTTCCAAAAAGTTGTAGTTTTTTGCGAGAGCTTCTTAGGAGGAAATGGAATACTGACGCCGACAATCAAATCTATCTAAACACGATCATTTGTGCACCACCTGATGACGGATTCCCCTTGAATCAAGTTGGCCTTTGACATCCCATTGTTTAAATGGACTTATAGCATAGCATGTGGCCATGTGCTTATGATCGTCTTATTGCCTAACTGGATTTGTAGCATGCCATGTGAATTAAGTTGTCCTTTGTACCCAATCCATTGTCAAAGGCCATTTCAGTCAGTGGTCGTAATTACAGCTTGATATTTACTCTGCTTTCATCTGCTTAAATCTTGTCGGGAACCTGTGATAAACGCGGATATGTTAAATGTAATATGCCATCCTGGGTTGAACTGTAAACTCAACCCTAAATCAACCTTTCCAACTGAGCATGCCAGCTCTAGGTCAGGTTCCGTCCACCGCGATTTTAGGCCAAAACACCACTATCTAAGCTGGACGGTATATAGCCGACTCCCATTTCTGCTATCATGATACCATGGTCTGAGCTTGCGAGGTTTTGTGAGGTGTATCGGGTAGTGGATTTTTCCATGAACTATAGTATGTAATACAGTAGTGAAAGTAACGGAATTTTTCTTTTTGGCCACTTTTACATTATTTTTCTTGATTTATTTTTTTGGGTTTTTATACATGTGATAAGTTCGTTTTAAAATCTATACAACTCTTTTGCCTTTCATTTTCTTTTTCACGCCACTTCCGTTTTTTTTCCTTTCTTTCTTTTTCTCCTGTCGAGATGAGAGTTCACTCATGACGGTTCCAATGGATGATTCATGTCAAAGGATGATTCATGTCAGGCGACCCAAAACATTTTGGGACTAAGGCTCTGATGTTGTTGTTGTTGTTGTTGTTGTTGTTGTTGGCCAATTTTACATTATTGTAATCGTATTATGATAGTCTACTGTCACTACAGAGCCCCTATATTAACTAGGCTCGTGAATTGTCTTATTGTAGATGCTCCATTTGCCTGTCGGAGTACCAGAAGGAAGATGTAGTGCGTATACTGCCATATTGCGGTCACTATTTTCACATTAACTGCATAGATATATGGCTTCTGCAACATTGCACCTGTCCAGTATGTCGCTTATCTTTGCGAGAAACCAACGAGAAGAAACGATGCATGCAGTTAGTATCAAGTGGTCGGTCCCAATATAGCGTGGATTCTTCTGGTCTACATGCCCATCACTGCAGATTAGCTTCTAGGACATTGCAAACTCAGAGAATAGACCCCGTTCAAGACGAACAACATACGTCTCTTGAAGACGGGCGCAACAACATTCAGTCAAGTGGGGACCCCGCAAACAAGCATTATCTTGAAAGTCCGTCATTGGCGTAGCTGTTAGGTCCAATGACCAAGTCATAACTCAAATCTGTATTGGAGTTTCTCATGCGATCACTCACGAGAAAACCGTCTTTGCCATCCATATACTGTTGATCCTTGGGAGACTCTCGGCACGCAACTACGCAAGCTGTGTATCTGTACATAATGTTTTGTCGGTGGTTCGTTCAACCATCTAAAGCTAACAGGAGGACAGACAGTCGTCTGTATCCAAGCACGTCAAATTCCGCTTGCCTCCAACTGACCTAGCCCATCATATTACAAAACCGTCATCTCTACTGGGTTTTCGGAGATGGATGCTGTCAGGAAGCTCGCCCCGTTCCTTTTTCTTTCTGTCTATTGGAAGTGTGATTTACGGTGCTACCAGCTACACCGATACATTTTCCAGCTTTCTTTGTGATTATATTCCCAATTAGTTTTCGGGTGTATTAGGTTGTGTAACCGAGTGATTTATATGTTCAAGAGAAACGATGTAACAGGCTTGCATAGGCGAAGCTGTGAAGAACCTCAGTATGTCATTCCTCTCTTTAACTTTCGATTTCTAGTTCCGTTTCCTGTAACTCACTGTATTTAGCACCTGTTGTAGCCTCATTTTGGGAGGAGTTACGATACAGAACATTTCCGCTTGGTGTAAAATCCCGTTCTTTTAGATTTAATTTCAGTCCGTATATGTTAAGATCAGTTCATTTTCTCTTCAGTTCAGTTACGATAATTTTAAGCCAAACAACGGGGCAAAGTAAATGATTTGGTCGAAGTAATGCAACTCGATTTTCTGTTGTTCACCCTGTAGCAGCTTCGACAGAAGTATAAATTCATTCTGAAAACTTGAAAAGTTACAGACAGTTACACAGTAAAAAACCTAGATTGTTCACCCTGACCCCTGTAATTTATCAGGGTAGGATGACAGTACCGGAAACTCATTAACTGGGCCTGACGGCCTGTCGCTGACACTGTCGCTGACACCGACACCCACACACCTGAATGTACAGTCACATTCCCACATAAATTCGCGCATATCCGTTGATATGTGGCTCCTGCGTTAATCCCGTTGCTTCTCCAGTTTTCATCCTCTCATTACTCTCATTTATGGCTTACTCTTAATGCCTTTCCCTTTCTTGTGACTCTTATCTTTTCGTGTCGTTCTTTCCCTTTTTAATTAGGTGTTGTTTAATCGTGGACGAGTTTTTCTTAATCATGGACATAATTGACCATTATATCCCTATATTTTCACAACATTTATAGTTTTATTTCACTTCACACTCTAACCATCAACCCCAAATAATACTACTAATATTTTCCTGTCTAGGCTCTAGCATATCGATGAACTTGTCATGTGTGTTATTCACATTGATCAAAATGCTGATGATTACAAAATTCTTCTTGGTGACTTGTTCGAATTTGTTTCTTCCGCACATTTTTTGTCTGAAATGGTAATCCTCTCCCCTCATCCCCTAAATTAATCAAAATAAATGGCTGAACCATGTTTTTAGCACTGTCAAATTCCGTCATTAATAATTGAACATCCTACCAATCTAATACTATTGTGATAGGATTCAATCCAAATAATAACAATCGAAAAAAGAAGAATAAGGAAGACAATGAACAAAACAAAAAAACGATTTTAAACAAACCCTAATTAATTAGTCCAAATCAATTTTTTAATTTCATATAATATAATTGATAAAGGTAGAGAATAGAATTATTATTTGATCGTTACGAGAACTAACATCCATAGTTGTGCGATTTTGACGGATTTGAAAATTTTGATTAATTTTGTGGGGGAAGAATTAGAGAGAGTTTTTTTTTTTTTTGTTTTTAGGGAAAGGGTATAGAATGGAAAAATAATGAAAAAAAAAAGGTCCATAAATAAGGAAAACTCGTACATGAATGAGCAATTACGTTTCAATTTTCACTTCCGTCTTACGCCTTCACTTGCCATTGTTGTACCATAACCTTAACATTACCTCATTGCCCATTTCGAATGCAGACACCAAAATTTAATATTTTCGCGACTTTCTTTACCTTTCACGAAAACGTAATCAACCCGTAAATCCGTAATCAGAGTACATTTCCTTAATAATTACTACTAATCATAATAATTTCAATAAATAACACACTCATCACACATTAAACCAGACTATTACCTAATAGTTAAATCACACAGAGTTGTTTTAATCTAATTGTAAATTATTAAGCACTAATACTCAACTAATACTATCCTAACGACGTAATTATATTATAATTACGTCGTTAATTATTAACTCTTGGTTTAACCTTGGCTTTCAATGGATTCTTCATTACCACAGTAAATTCAAGTTTTTCACTGAAGTCCACTTTTTTTTCTGGTGGATAAACACTCCATTCAAACTCCTGAACCAACCTTGCAATCATGAGATGAACATGTATGGTTGCCATGCTTAAACCCGGGCAGATTCTTCGGCCTGCCCCGAATGGCAGCATTTTTACGCCTTTAATCCCGGTCATGTCGACATCTTCACCACCCGTTAGAAACCGTTCTGGATTGAACTTCTCTGGAGCGGTCCAGAGGTTCGGGTCCTCTGATATCCCGGGTAGATAGAATTCGACATTGCATCCTACCGGGATATCATAACCCCCTAGTTTTGCGGGCTCAATGACCGCGTGAGTGAGGGATAAATACGTTGGTGGGTGCTTTCGGAGAAGCTCCTTGACAAAGGCATGTAAGTAAGTCATGTTGTCAAGGTCCTTCTCCTGCACGGGCCGTGTCCCGACAATTGCGTTAATCTCGTTGTAAAGACGAGATTGCATTGTCGGGTCATCGATGAAACGGGCAATCGCCCATTCAATTGCTGTTGCAGTGGTATCAGTCCCGCCATTGAGGAATTCCGAGCAGAGCGTCACAATCTCTGCCTCGGTTGGCCCTGTCTTTCGACCCTCGACCTCGAGGTCGAAAAGGGTGTCGAGGTACGAGAACGGGGCAGTATTCGGGGTGGACTCAGGTCCATCCCGAAGTATAGCCCGGCGCTTCTCAATAAGCGGACGAAGCATGTCAATCTGCTTCTTCCGCACGTCCCACGCTTCCCTACGTTGCTTGTAGAAAAACGGACTAAGTATCGGTAAGAAATCATCGATGCGAGGATCGACTGTCATCAACACTAACTTCATCATATGATCAATCTTTTCAATGGTGTCTTCGCTCAATTCAAGCCCGAAACACATTGATAAAAGAATGCTAAACACAGCAAATCGAGCATGTTTCAAGACCCAAACAACGCCTTTCTCGTTCTCCGCTTCGTTCTTCAGCCTATCAACCAACCTATCCATGGCGGACTCTCGAACATTTTTGAAGTTTTTCAGCCTCGTCGAACTAAGCCCGTTCTGAACCATATTCCGCCTCAACGACCGCCACACCGGACCATGGTACGACGCATTGACAGTAAACTTATCACAGCTAAAAATCTTCCTAGTGGGTGTCTCAGCAGGCCGAGAAGCGAACAATTGCCCTTTAGCAATAAGCGCCTCGTGAGCAAGCTCAGCATTGCTCACGATAATCATAGTGCGGGAGCCCATTTTCATAGTGAAAATCGGCCCATACACGGGACGTAGCTCCCGCACTAACTCAAAAAAATACTTTCCCGAGTTGGCAACCTGGAACAGGTTGCCAACTACAGGCCATCCCGGTGGCCCGGGAGGAAGCCTAAGCCTAAGACTATTACCCTTCTTAAATCTCTTCCTACACACAATGTAGGTTAGTGTCAGTACTACCAGGGTCACAGACATGAAAATTTGAAACGGTTTCAACGAGAGCGAAAACCGGTCCATGGTGGGCATGATACAAGTGAAGGGTATGTTTTTTTTATGTTTTTTTGGTGAGAATTTGTGAGGTGAAGAGGGCAAGGTAAGGAGGGGTATAAGAATGGAAGGGGTGGGTGGTTGAAGTAAATGTGAACAACTCATAAGTGTGGGAAGTTAAATGCATACAGCTGCACCTCTTACTACTTAAAAACAATGGAGTAGTACTATATTTCTATTTGTAAGATTAAATTGTAGAAGTTTTAATAAAAATATAGACTTTTTGAAGAATGGGGAATTTCTCTATTTCTTTTGAGTTATAATTATAAGTTGAGTTAGGTGTTTGGTTTTATTAGGTGATCAAGGAAAAGCTAAAAGTGAAAGTGAAAGTGTAAATGATGTTAAAATTAATGTGAGTATTGTAGAGTGTTGTGGAGTACACATCAGCTCGATAATAACTCGTGCCCTTCATTTAGTGAGGGTTATAATATTGGTAAGTTGTAATAAAGTTGGCTGGTGTGAGTGGTAAGGACTTTCAGAGTTCGATTCCAGACTCTTACGAATGAAATATCTATTAAATTGTCTTCAGTATTTAGAAGAGATTGTCCTAACTATCGGTAAGTTGTTATAACATAGTTTTACGTCATACAATGATCTTAGAATATACACGAATACAAGCAACACAAAAGATAACATAGGAAGACACATTTCCATGGTTCTTTGTTGTGTTTACACCTCTGTGTTCATTTATCTTATATTGTCCTGTCTTCTCGTTGATGTTCTTTAGGGTCTTGGTTGGGCTAGTTGTTAGGCTCTGATCGATGCTTTTCTTAGGGTTTGTTTGATCGCAGAGCGAGCTCTATTTTAGTCCAACAAGGATTTAAGAATGGTTTTGTTTCAAGGATCAGATTATTATCTTGGTTGGCAACCTTCGGTCTCCTTCCTGTTTGGGAAGAGCACATCGTCAACCTCGGGTCCCCTACTAGTAACGACATCCGGCACTAATATTTTTTTGTACTCATTTCAAGCATTTTTATATGCCTAAAAATTATGACCGAGGAAAAATGACCACTATTTCAGTTGGTGCGGATGTGAACGTGAATGTGAATGAAAGGAATATAAATGATGGAACAAGTAATGTGACAATGTGAGCGAACTGAATCGAAAACTATTATTAGTATGTTTGTATTCTAGACACTTGTGGAATACTGTATACACTCCAGTTCAATAATAACTCCCACCTCATTTAGCGAAACAAGTAATACAGAATTTGTGGTCATCAAAGAGTTTTGCTTGTGACGGATATCACAAGCTGAAAACGGATATTAATCCTCTCACAAAAAGGCAAATAGGAGGACAAGTGGTAGGAAATGAATCTTTTCATTGGTCGTGTCACTGGACACCATCCGTCTTCAGCTTATGACAAATAGTGCCGTCTTCAATGAAAATTTGTGGTCATACAATAACCATACAAGATATTGTAATTGGTACTCATTTCAAGCACTTTTATATGCCAAGTAATTACGACCACAATGACCGCTTTGTAATAGACAAAGCTTCTAACCTTTCACGAAAAGCAAGTGAGAGGATAAGTTGGACGGGCCATGACTGTGAAAGGTCACAACCAAGACGGTCTCGAGTAAAGTAGACTAATCATTGTTAGAGGTAGTATAATATTATGGTCTTGAGCAAATGGAGAAAATCATAAAATATTTGCAAAGAGAAGTCAAAGTATGTGGTGTAGTGTTGGCGGCGGAGGTTAGACAGTTAGGAGAATGTACTTTTAGGTAAGAGAGTTGTGTTGGGTGTTAATGCATGACAAGCAATTTGATGGGCACAACTATGGCATATACACGCACATGCAACTCCTTCATCATCGAATTGGGCGTCGACCAAAACCGAAAAAAAAAAACCATGTAACCGGACCACATCGAATATCAAAACTTATCGGCATTTTGAAAAGAGTACCGGGTCTAATGTATTACAAACAACGAAAAAGAGTACAACAGTTACGATTCATTCTGCGACATATATTACTCACTCTAACATCATGGACATCGGTTTATCCCCAACCTGTAGATTTCATGATAAGGATTTTCCTGACAGCTTAAGGTTAACTTCATTGTTCTCCTAGTGAAGCTCGCGCCTGTGAAATTGGATAATATTTGTCATACAAAACGGACTATCCAAGATATCACCATCAAAGGACAACATTGGAAACATTACACATGATTACGTGTTGGATTCAGTGCTGTTGACAATTGAGAATTACGTTGAAGAGAGGGACCAACCTGAGTGATTGATCACAACGATCAGCTATCTGCAAACCTAATCTTCTTTGGCAATGGCTGCTCGGAACCCTCCTGCAAATTCAAATGAATTACTCCACAGTTTAGTATTAGTCAAAACCAAACTCAGAACTTAGCAGTTAGGAGTATGAGAGCCGAAAATCCGTACAAAAACTACAATGTTAAACCAAAGATCAAGCCGAGATTTTTAGTAATTTAAAAAAAAAAAAAGAGGTCTGTGTCTCCAAATTGGTCAAGACATAAAGTTCCAACTGTATCCACATGATTCTTAATCTTGAAAACACACTAGACACCGCCGATTGTCAGGTGTATTACTCAATTTCTTTCACACGGAAAAGAGAATCGATGGATTTTCAGTGATTTTACCAGTAATTAATTCTTATGTGCACACTTTAAGTTCAAATATAGTACGCACGACTGCACAACAACTACCTGTGAGTACAAAGCAGTAAATATCCTAAATGCACGTAAAACCATGGATTCTCAAGTTTTGATGTGTCACCACACTCAAAGAGTTACAGGTAAAGACCAGATCCAATCAAAAAGGTGTAACCAGGTAAAGGAACTACGTGTCGTGAATGAGAATCTAAATTATTACGGAGTATTACGGATTAAGGAAGACTCTATTCCCAAAAGGCCAACCAAAGAAACAAACTGAGAAAACAAAAACAGTTGAGGCCACAGTTCTTACAATATCCGGGCATTCATAGTCAATTCCAGCAGCTGCTATTTTACTTCTTCTTTTCCTGTCTCGCTTCAGAATTGTTTTCAGCAGCTTCTGTTGCTCTTCCAGAGTTCTATCCTGCATACGCTCATATTAATAAGAGGAATAAATAGCATATACCATTTAACTAAGCAACTAGTCTATTTCTACACATTTACCTTGTTGTGCTTTGCCATTTGAATCTTGAGAAAATCCACTGGTGGCTTTGGTCGATCACCTACACCTTTCCACCTACATTAAAGTGAATATGCAAACATAATTAAGCATAGCGAAGAAAGAATCATATAAAAGCCATTGTGAAAGTAATCAAGAGATTGACAGTATTTTACGACGTTACAAGCAGAGCAATAGGATGAATAGAGATGTTGATCAAACATAACACCATACATCTGATAAATATTGCACCCCAAGAAACTAATAAGGTACACGATCTTGGTTGATTTCAGGATAAGTCATAGCCTAATCTCGACAATTATACCCTATAAATGAGGCCACTATTACCTCAGAATGTGTTTGTAATAACATTAAGAACTTCGATAATTTGGCACACTGGTGTTGTGGTTGATATGTAATACCACGCCACTAATCTACTAACATCATTTGACTAATAAATGAGCACATTGACACATTGACACATTGACCATGTATCCTTACTTATCTGCAGGAAGTTAGTTTTTCAAAATGATCTGTAAATGATCTGTCTATGGTCCTATGACACTGCAACAAGTAAAGATTGATTCATCCCAAAAGACACTGCAACAAGTTACTGGAGTTAAGTTTGCAATCCTTTGTGTCTACTCCAGAAACGTGTTGGTTGGAAACGACTGAAAACTATTAAAAGCAAATAATATTCCATCAATCAATCAGGTTTGTACAAAATGGCATACAATTTAGGATGTACACGATCTGCAGGGATCAGATGGACTTTCAAAATGTGCTCAAACATTAAGTAATTGTGCATACTATCAGCAACAATCTTGGCAACCTGTACAATGAATCAACGGATGTCAGCAGTGGGAAAAACTAAGAAAAATATTTGCAACTGGCAAACCAGTAAAAGGAATACCTCTGGAAACTCGAATTCGACGAAACCAAAATGCTTAGATTTCCCCGTCTGTCAGTCATTAACCAAACAAAAACACTATCAGTCATGCCATACATCAAAATAACCAAGCGACAAACACGCACCAACAATCCTCACCCATTAACCTCAACACCAAAAACATACTCCCTCCAAACAACTGTTTTCTTCCCATTTCACTAATATATGTGAGTAGTATTTTATTGAAATGAGAAGGAAATAGGTGGTAGGAGGGAGTACTAAAATAGGAAACTGGAACGGCTGCAAACTGCCAGCAACTAGCTGAAAGATTGCAAACAATGTTCAATATTACGGCCTAACGTGCCAGCATTTTCGATCCTATTAGGAACATATATTTGTAGCCAAGGCAGATCTATGTTACTCCAAAGCTTTGCTTTGGCTGCATGTTGTATATATAATATTTTAACATTTCTGACAAATATTCCTAGGCAAAAGCATGCAACGTTTCCGCAAAACAACCATTTACGTCACTCACAGGCCGTGTGACATCCAACACTTGGTAGCCAAGGCAGAGTAACATAAATCCTAAGAAGACAAAGCTCAAAGGACAAGATAAATGTTTAAATACATCTCTGAACTAAGAGATTGGTGTTCGGGCGATTAGAGTGAAATGAGTACTATAAATGAAACGAATATCTACGAAAAGATAAAGCACCCTCTACATTTTCCGCCAGCATAGAATTAGGGTGTAATCATTGATGTCATAACCAGATAATATAGATTGTGATCTTGCGTGAGGTGTGTGATGAACGACTGATCTCCCTCCACGGTCATACCAAGCTTAAAATAAATAATTCTAGGCTACTACACTAGGGTGTAAACCACTCTATATGTTTTCCACCTCCGTAGAACTAGGGTGTAATGGTTGCCGGAATCAGGTACCTTAACATGTGATTTTGCATAGGGTGTGTTCAACTACATGATCTCTCCCCACAATTATACCAAGCAGGGACTGGTGCTATTGTACTAAAGGCCGACACGCGTAAGCATTATGAACACGGATACATAGCAACCTAGAAAGGAAATACGGAAAAACCCAATCAATCGAAAACCTTTATCCACCTGAAGCTCAACTCTGTATCCAATTTCCCACATTTTCAGTGTACAGAATACAACAGACTATATGTTCGAAGCACAAATTAGGGTAAAACCATCCGCCATTGATTCGACATAGCTAAACCCTCTACAACCACCCTCAAACCATTAAATTACGCGCAAATTACACACTGAAAAATCTCGGTAACTCGAAACACACTCAAACAATACAACAAAACACTAATGAAAACATAATTAAACAATAGCTACAACACAAACCTTCTTGTTTCGGCAAACTTTCAATCTCTTAACAGTACCAAACTGCTGAAAAAAACCTACATACCAAAAAAAAACATGATCAAAACCCAAATTAAAACACAATTAACACCAACATTAAAAAAAAGACATCAATTAAAATAAGTAAACAAACCAAGCATCTCCTCCTCGTAAAATCCATGAGGAATTCGACCGATATATAAAACAGTAGCTTTGTTATGAAGAGATGAAGAATCATCGAGTTTAGGTAATTTGCGCGAAGGACCGCCGTCTAAGGGAATCATATCCGCCGCCATTGATGATTAAGCTTGGAGAATTAGGAAAATTGGGGATTGAAATTGGGGAAGAGGACTAAAACCCTAATTCAATTGATTTTGTTATATTGTGTTGGTAATGGGTTTATGTTGGCCCAATGATTTACTCACCTTGTAGGCTTGTATTACAAACGAAACGGGTCGGGTCTAGTATTGGGTTTGTATTGTCAAAGCTCGTGATTTATTTTGTAAGACGGTTTTATGTTAAGATTATCATATCTTTAACGTCATTGCTCTTTCAAGTTAAGATTATCGTATCTTTAACGTCATTGCTCTTTCATGTACCACATACTTTACTCAATCATGAACTTTTATTCATAATTGTTCCAAAACCTACCCTTCTCTTAGGTAAAAAAACATCAAAATTTCTCTCTATTCTTCCCGTGTTCTCCCTTAAAAGGATCCTATTAAAATTTTCAAATGAATCTCAATTTTCATATTAAACAAGAAATAAGTTCATTTAATCGATAAATTACAGCAATTTTGTTTGGTCAAGTTGTTTTAATTATTATTTTATTCAATTTGGTTTGATTTTTTCAGTTAGGGTTTGTGAGAGGAGACAATATAATGAATTTAATTTATACTAAAATTAATCCGTCGTTACAAATATCGCCTTTATAATTAATCAGAATCTTTTAATCGTCTTTAATGTCGTCAAAAATCTCAGCAACATTAATTTAATTAAATTTTGTATCAATAATGAAACAATTGAGAGAACCTTGAACCTTGATTGTATGGTGGAGCAATGGCAGAGACGAGAGACATGGTGGGTAGGGGTGACAGAGACGGAGGTTCGATGATGGAGTGGTATATACAAAAATGACGGCTTTCAAATTTATTTTCTTCAGATTGAGAGTAAAATGGAATTAATGAAAATTTGGGTTAAAAATAATAAGGATACAATTGGAAATATCGTCCATGATTGAGTAAAAGTCGTACTTGAATGAGCAATACCCATCTTTAATACAGAAAATAGTGTTCCATAATTTTAGTCGCGTAACAAGATGTAATAATTGGTTTACTTAAGTCGATTATAGATTAGGTCAGGTCATGTCAATGACGAATCATATCAAATAAATGGAATTCAATCAAATCATTTGACCTAGACTAGACTTTGACCTAATTCATTTTAGTATGAGTTTGAGTTCTTAGTTTTTAAAGTTTAGGTGGTCGGCTTGTTTTAGATCGTAGTGGATAAATGGAATCGTTTCGAATAATTTGGTTTGTACCAAATTTGAAGTGAATTCATGTAGGTCTAGTTTTTGGTCCCGAGATTACAAAGTTTTGGCCTGATTTTCAGTGTGGTCTAGCGTGATTAATTTAGGTCCATATTGAATGGATAAAAAATTGTATTTTAAGTACTTTTTGCAAATTTATAAAGTATTAGGTATTTTACCAAAACCTCATCAAATCAATGACTTAAATGTTCGGGTTATTATTCCACTTCCCCTTCCATTATTAAACAGAAAAAACATATTAGTCTAGTAATTATTCATTTTATTACATACCTTGTATGTAATGTTAGGTTCTAAAATAGGCCATTGAAGCATAAGTGCATAACTTTCAATTTATATTAGTTTAGAGTTGAGATCGATAACATTGACATAAAACGACTATTTTGATCTTTTTGGTTTGTGGAGTGAAAATACAGTGTTTGTTTCTCATATTACATTTTTTCGTCAATCAAGTAAACAGTACTCATAACAAAACTTCTTAGAGTCGAAGAGTATAGAAACGAACAATGTGTTGTGAGAAACAAGCAATAATTTTCCTTCCCAACTTCCCAAATACATTTGCCTTGTGTGAATATACAAGATTGATAGACTGAACAAGACATTACTTGACTGTCTTTAACCGTTTACATTCAGATAATAACCAATGTATACAATTATTGTAAAACCTTTAGATCGACAAAATAAACCTAATCAAATATATAACCAAAAACAACTACACTTTGGTATATGTTGCCCTAAAAAAAGAGAAAAAAATATATATCAAAAGATAAAATGAATGTGTAACATTTAATCACATTTTTCCTTGTAATAAATCTTCAAAGATGATTGTTTTTTGATGTGATTTTATTTCCTTAAGAACTTGGGATAAATGTGCCAACATATCCAATTCCAGCAAGAAAGAATGCAAATGATTGAAGGAATAGGTATATGAAGTAACGTGTCTTTCCATGCATGAAATCGTAGTATCCACAAAATAATAGAAATCCACAAACTATAAGCTCCAGCATATTGAACCTACACAAAATTAAACAAATAATCGTCATTACGGGAATTAATTAATCATGATTTAGAGTTACAGACGAGTATTTAGTTCGTTAAAGATAAATACTCCCTGTTTAATGCGAGTTTAGTGATGATTCATCTTTCCCTTCTTAGTAACTTTTTTGTGGTCCAAAATCAATTGAATGTGGAGTAAGATGTTTTGTATGGTCTAAAATCATTTTCTTATTTTTTATGCAAAAAGCAAAGTAACCAACACTCTGACTCAGAGTGAGTAATATAAGTGAGACGAAAGAATTCAGTACCTTTGTCTAATTTCGCTCAAACGACTTTTCGACTTAGAAGTTTTGTCATTGTCCTTGTTATTGTTAGCCACTCCTAGTTTATTTTTAAGGGCATTTCCTATTTTCTCGGTCACGACCCATTCGTTAACTCGTCCTGCTTCTAGTAGGCCGATGAATGTAGCTTTAGTCCTGTGTAATGACATAACATTCTCGAATAGGATCCAGAATACTACAAGATGCAGTGACCTGGAAATATCGACAGTAAAACCAAATTTAGTCTTCGATACAATTCATACAAATAATGTTATAAATAACGTAATGTATGCAAAGTTACAAACCTTGGGGTGCCAACGGCGTTAAGAATGGTAATAGTAGTAGGAATATAAACGGAAGCCCATTTTGGTACGGCGACTTCAGGGACCAAAACTGTCGCCGGTAGAACGACACAGTAGAAGATGAAGGTGACGAGATGAGCGACGATTTTCCTTACGAAGAAGAAGCTGTATAATACATGAATTTTTTTCCATAGCCCAACTTTCTGCGTTATAAAATTAGCATTGCAAATATATTAGAATTAACTTCCTCTGTTTTTCTTTTTAAATTTAATTAAATTTCGCTCAAATTATTCTAAAATTGACAAATTAATAAATTAATTACCTGATTTGTGACGATTTCTTTGAACATCTTCTTGAAAAGATTAGCAGGGCCGCACGACCATCTGTGTTGTTGGTATCGGTATGCTTTAAACGTACTAGGAAGCTCGTTTCTAACCTGTAACGTTACCACGATATTTAAAATTAATTAGGAAAATACGATAACAAAAACTTAGAGCATGTTTGGCCTATATTGCTAAAATTGAGTTTTATTTTTACAGCTTAAATTTTTAAAAGTAGTTTTCAAGAATCAGAAACATCGGAAAAAAAAAAGTATATTCCAATGTTTAAGAAATTATTTTTAACTTTTAAATAAATGATGGGTCTGGTCAAAAAATATTTTTAAGTCCAAAAACACCTTAAAAAACTAGGAGAAGTCAGACTTTTATTATCGATTGTTACAATTAAACTCTCTTGACACGTAAATAAAGACGTACCGTGAGATCACCAATGTAAACAAATTTCCAACCCTTGAGACTAGCACGTACAGCCAAGTCCATGTCCTCTACGGTTGTTCTATGATTCCAACCTCCGGCCTCGTGGATTGCCGATATCCTCCATACTCCGGCCGTTCCTATTTCACATAGGTAAAAAAGCTCGATAAATAATTGTTTGTTTATTTTTGATTAAATACGTCTTTTAAAAAGTTAAAAAGGTAAATAAACGGCTGAATAGTTGAATACCGTACCGTTAAATCCGAAAAAGGCATAAGTAGCGGATCCAACTTCTTGCTCAACTCTAAAATGATAATCCAATGACATTTCTTGCATTCTTGTCATCAAACATTCGTCGGCATTTGCTGCAAATTAGTTAAAAGTCCAATAATTATTTAATTTGTACAATAATTGTACGTTGCATGAATTACGTCCATATATTACACAGTTGCATACAGCGTATTATTTTGTCATATTACTATAATTATTAATTATTATTAATAATAATATGTCCCACATATTATGAAAATTAATTGATAATTAAACATACCTACTACTAAATACTAATTGTCCAATATTCATAAACACGCTTTCTAAGACGGTTTCATATACACTTAAAATTATAAGTCACATATTTTTAGGTGTATTGTGTATATATATACTTCGTGTATTTTGAATAACCGTACAGAAATAGAACCGTAAAAGACCTATAATTATTATGAAAATTAATTGTAAACCCGCTTTTTAAGACGGTTTTATATACACGTAAAATTATAAATCACATACTTTTAGGTATATAAATACTTCGTATATTTTGAATAACCGTACAGACATAAAACCGTAAAAGACACGCGTTACGATAAACGAAAGACTTGGTCGTCTAACCACACGTCCACACCATGAATTGACCCACCATAACCCATTGAATTGGACAAACATGAGGAAATGGTAAACTCACCTAAAGAAAACGAAAGTCCACCTTTAACATAATTTTATTTTATTTTTTTATGGAAAAAAATAAAACAAAATCTAACTTGCCAATCTTTTTGTCATCAAATTTGGTTTTCCAATTTATTAATAGTTTATTTATTAAAACGGTTTTTTTAATGTGCGACTAAGAATATACATTAACAGTCTAAATCGTGAAAAATGTAAATATTAATAAGTTATTAACTCATTTATTTCATATTTACTGAAATATTCTTCGATTATTTAGGGCATATATTAGAAAAACCGAATTATCAGAATATGTATGTCGATTACGCGTCTTGTTGAAATGTTCCTAATCAAATTACTTGCATATAAAACAAAACAAGTCAATTAGTATCACAATGTTAAATCATTTTCTAATAGGTGTCATCATGTTCATTAAAGTTAATATTGAATTATTAAATCTTGGACATACTTGATTTAATTTAGGTGATTTAATCATATGATTCCTTTTGTTTTTGATCGTCTTTTGATTAATTATTTAGCCAATATATCATTTAAAAAAAATCTCACACGGTTTTGAAAATGAAGCGTTTAGGATGATCACGACTTCACGGGGGAGTATAATTTTCGAAAAAAATGTTATTTTGATTAAGACGGAATGTTACTTATGATATTTCATAATCAACTTCTGTAAACGTTATTAATAACCTGATTATGAAACGTTAAAAGCTTGTGACAGGTCAGAAATGAAATAATAGTCTTATGATTTGTAAAATAAGCACCGACAGGATCAATTTCATGCAATTATTGTCACACATTATCAAGCTAAGTGTACTTGAAATTAGCCGCAAAAAGCAGTTATTCTTATTAGCTAGCTACCTATTCCCTACTTGCCAACAATATCATCTTAGAAAACATAAACAATTGGATTCTCTTAATTATTGAACATTTACATATTTTGTATTTCGTATTTTGGTATTTTGTAAGCTAGTTTAGCTGATAAAATGACTAAAACTGGTAAAACAGATCGTAATTTGTAAGAATAGAACGCTTACAGAATTTCCATCGAGCTTGAACAAGACCGATTTGTTTGTTGTGGACAAGGAAAGGAATGGTTCTCCATAAATAATCGGGTTCGGGTTGAAAATCAGCATCGAAAATCGTGACATATTCACAATTTTGTACATAAGCACACTTTAATCCGTCCTTAAGAGCTCCGGCTTTGTACCCTTTTCGGTTTCCACGTACTTCGTATTTTATGTTAATTCCTTTTCCTGCCCATCTTTGGCATTCCATTTCAACCAAATTCTGTATTGTTTATAGTTATTTAATTCATTAGTATCGTGAAAAAATAAATATTATTTTTTAATAATTAATATTTAACATTTTCGAGTTAAAATGGACCACCTTAGTAATAGCATCGGTCGAATCGTCTAGCACTTGAATTATAATCCGGTCCGATGGCCATGATAGTCCACATGCCGCACCTATCGATATCTGGTATACCTATTGTTCGACAAAAAAAAAAAACTTTACAACCAGCACGAGCTAAAAACTGTTACCATGCAAACAAAACGAGCTGAATTAAATTAAATTCAGTAAAACTGAAGTGCAGTGAATTTAGTTGAATAAATAAAACTTAATAAAATACATCTGAGCAAAACGTAAATGAGCTGAAATTAAGCTAGAAAGAACCGAGTCGAGCCAAAAACTATTACCATGCAAACAAAACGAGCTGAATTGAATTAAATTCAGTAAAACTGAAGTGTGGTGAATTTAGTTGAATTAAAAGTCAGAGATTAACTGAACATAGTTGATTGAACGTAAATAAAACTTAACAAATACATCTGAGCAAAACGTAAATGAGCTGAAATTAAGCCAGAAAGAACAGAACGTAAGTAATAAAGTCGAAAAGTAGTACAAACCTCTCTTTCATTGTACATGGGAATTTGAACAAGAACCATAGGATAGTTAGAGTTGCCAAGTTCAATATCTTCTTTCAAAGGTTCCCACTTATATCTTTTCTCAGGCTTCTTAGCAAAAAGCTTGACCAAGATGATAACAACACCCATGTATAATCGTTCGATAAACAACATTATCGACATAACCGAGCAAATGATCACCATTAATCTAAGTAACGGAACTATTAGAGGCGATTTCGTATGATCCCATATCAACCCTATTTGCCCGTAATTCAGATCATATCCGTTTCCATCTTGAAACAGCTTACTCGATGATACTCCCTCCATTTATTTCAGTTAATTTAATTTAATTTAATTTCCTCTCGCCCCGTGTTCAGTTTCTTTTCAATAAAAGAATCAAATAAATGAAATGCTTTTGTGTTAGCAACAGTCAGGATGAAAACTGCGTCGAGAACTGTAGGAAAGGGTAGACAAAACAAACAATGAATGAGAGAATTAAAAGAGAGGGAGAATTGGTGTTAAAATTCTCTCAAAGATTGAATGTGTTGGTGTTGTGGGTTTAAAGTTGTGGGTGTTGAAGCCCTATTAGTATGTGTTATATATATATGTTGAATTGTTGACGAAGCTACATAAAATAGACTTTTTTTAATAAGTAATAAATAATTAAAATAATGGAAAAAGAAACGAGTTGGGGAAAATGGTATAAAAAGTGGGAAGAGGAAAATGAGTCGAAACTAGGTGGTGTGTGTGGGGAAGTGAGTATTTTTCCAATCCAATTTGGTGAGTCGGGTCCTCTTGTAGGGTGAGTTGTTGGCTAAGGATTCCCTACTCCCTACTCTCTTAAAATAATAATATGGCAAATTTAAAATATGTTAATCATGAAAATCTTTTAGATAAATTGACCCGGCCACTAGCAGGTTTTCTCAAATTATCCTGGATTGTGCATTTCCGCACCACCACATGAATCATGTAAATCACTTTCTTCGGAGGTTGCACTTGCTAAGTAATCCTCGCTGGGCATTTTTGCAAGTTTCAAAGTTTAACTCAATTACCAGTAGACTAACACCACTTGGTTCGTCTCAGTTAATTTTTGTTTATCGTTAATTAGTCTATTTTGTGATGGATAAAGTATCACGTATATGGGTAGATAAGACACAAATAGAAGTGTATAGAGAATCACAAATAATTTGTCGAAATCTATAAAATGAGTTTTATTTGAACTGTCACAAGCTTGTTATATACGGATATTGCCTATCACAAATGAGAATTTGTGATTCCGGAAATGTTTGTAATGAGCAATTGAATCCTCCACATACACTCAATAATTGGTTCCCTCCTCTTTCCTTAGTCTTTGTGTCAAAAGTATCAAAGGGAAATAAATAACGGGAACAAAGGGAGTTTCTTACATTTGATAATTATTTCTTTTGATGTATATCATATGGTTTAGCCTGAATTTAAGCCGATAATATAATCTCGCTCATGAGTTTTAACGACATTACTGCATTTTCATAGTTTGAATCAAGATTTCTGATTAAATTAGAACAACACTTTACTAGTTGACCTAAGTACTCACGCGTTGCATGTTCGTTTGTTGTATAATGTTATTTGTTAGGTTAATTAATGATCTGAAATTAAGCTAGAAAGAACATCACCTAAGAATTAATTTGCAAAAAAATAAGTTGAACTAAACTAAAATGAAATGAGCTCAAATCAAGTCCAAAAAAAACAGGTTCTTGTCGATCATTGCCAATAAAATCTCGAATAAAAAACAAAGGGATAATCGTAATTTTAAAATGAAGTAGTCTTACACTAAATTATTGGAAATGGTCTTATACAAGAGAGAACGCCATTATAATCAAATACTAATATATATATATATATTATTAATAACTTTGACAATTTCTTTATAATATGACTTGATCTACTTATTACTTACTAGTTCTAGCCAGCTCGAATAATAACTCGTTTTGGATATGTGTTAGATACTTAGATGTGAACAAGCATTGGGTTCTAAGACTTGTAAGACTTGTAATAATCTTAGTATAAATATATCGGTGTGTCTTAAGGACATACTGCAGTAATAAATTTAATAGGGAAAAATTTATTAGATCATCTCATTAATATGGTAAATTTAAGTTTATATTTGAACAATTTTTTATGAGAATATCTTGTAAATCTTTCCATATTAAGGTTTGGCTGAAAAGAGTTAAATTGTATTAATTGAAGTAGAGCTTAATTGAACTAAATTGGGTAGAACTGAGCTGAAGTGAATATAATTGAATTAAAAGTTAATTTTGTAAAGAGATTAACTGAATATAATTGATTAAACGTAAATAAAACTTAACGGAATACAACCAAACAAAATGAAAGGAGTCTATTAATCTATGCCCTTAGGGTACACGTTAGAAAAACCGTAAATATACTAGATGAACAATTTTATAACGTTGACTCAAGTATACAACGATTTGATCTCACTCGTAAGTCATACATGTATGTACGCATACACTCACATTTTCACATGCACGAATCACGATGCACCGTTGTTGCATACTTTATTTATCAATATTATTTACATTTTTTTGGTAAGTTTTAATGTTAATAAACAATAAATAAAATACTTAAAAGTCAATTGTCACTCGGCTAAATAATTAAATATGTAATACTATTAAATGGAGTTCATAATTACGCGTAATTTTATCTTATAGATAAATCATTTTATTAAGGTTAAAGTACAATGAGGTACACTTTCTTAGGTCAAAAACACGTACGTACTACATTATAACACATACCCTAGTGAAAACATACACACTTTAACAAAATTGTGAGAATATTGACCTTATAAATATAAATTTTATATGTATGTAAGAATGAGAGGTTCTCCATGTGAGATTACTATATTAATCGGTGACAGAATTAGGGGGTTAGCAAGAGGCGTTCGTTCTCCTTAATGGTTGAGTTTTACGTAAAAAAATTTGTTCAATATTTCGAAATTTTTTAAATGTGCCTTGTATTATTAGTCATATGTTCCCCTAAATTATTTCACCCCCTAACCTTAAATTCTGTCACTGATATCATCTAAAATTTTGGACTGATGATTGAGTAAGTCTCTATTCTTTTTCGGCTGAAATGAGCTGAATTAAATTAATTGGAGTAGAGCTTAATTGAACTAAATTGGGTGAAACTGGGGCAAAGTGAATTTAGTTGAATTAAAAGTTAATTTTGTAAAGAGATTAACTTAACATAATTGATTGAATGTAAATAAAATAAAACTTAATAGAATACAGTCAAACAAAGTTGAAAGAAACTGAAATTAAGCCAGAAAAAACAAGACCTAAGTCTCTTTTAGAATAACAGTACGATATTCTCTTACTTGAGATAAATACGAGTTAAATATGTTTTCACTTACAAACTTGCAAATATAAGACAAATACATCTTTTTGTTACAATTGTTCGTCATTATTAGCCATTTTCCTTTTTTTCTTACGAGTAATATAATTACACATATTTCAAGTTTAAGACGTAAATTAACATCTTAATAATTAAACAAGAATTTATGCCGGATGATTAATTAATGCATTATTAATGGTATTATACCTTTATCGAAACCACGAAAATATTATTCCTAATATGTAAAAAACACCCATTTTTTCAACAAATACAAACATAAATAGCCTTATTTACCCTAGTAAAATCACATAAAAAAATAATCACTAGCTCACTACTATATTTAACATTAAATAAGCCGTATATCACAAAAATATAACGTTTTACACTACTTTTACCGCATTAAGACAAATTCAAATAAAATCCAATTTTTTTGGTTAAACAACCAAGAGATAAACTTATGATTTGACTAGTTAATTTGATGAAGACGGTAAACCCAAGTAGCTGTAATTTTATAATTAGGTGAAAAAGTCGTTAAGATTTACGAACATGTTGCATGGTCAAAGTGTTTGAAAAAGCAATAAATAGAGAATAATAATAAAAAAAACATAAAAAGTGAGAAAAGAATGAGCAAATGATGAGGAGAGTAGGACAAAGAGCAAGTATAATAGCTATTCAGCACCCAGATACACGTCTTTGACTTAGTTGTTTTAGTAAAAATTCTTATTTGCAACGGCACTATCCGTCGCAAGCTTGCGACGGATACCATTTTCTCTCACAAAATACCCACTTTTTATCTCTCTCCAACACTATTCACGTGGTCCCCTTTCTCCACTAACTCATTTTCTATCCATTTTATCTCACAAACTATCCGTCACAAATGGTGACCCGTCGCAAACAAGACTTCCTGTGGAAATAATGGAATAATACCATCTTCTTTGGGTCGGAGGTGTCTTTAGATTCTTCCAATTTTTGGGACATACAGTTTCTTTGAGTTTGGCAGATCACCTCACCTCAGCCGCCGCGCTTCTTCTTTCTTTCACATTCACACTTCTTCTTGCTTACTTCATTATTGATCCTAAAATACGGGTTCTGATTTAAGACGGGTATTTTTGTTATTTTTGTTGTCTTTAATTTAAAATGAGTTATAATGTTATATAAAAGCGATGGAATAAGGTTAATATATCTTGTTTTCAGCTAAAATGAGGTAAACGAATTTAATCGCGAAAGTGGTGATTAATCCATAATTTTCAGCAATTGTGAAATTAAGCCCCATAAGTTACAAATGTAGTGATTAATTAGTCCCGGTAACTTTGACAACAAGTGAAATTCAACCCTATTTTCAATTTTAACATAAAATATATCATTAAATCATTTAAGATTTATATTCATGATACATTTAATCATTTTTAATATTTTACAAGAATTTAAATAATTTATTAACTAACATTGTTTTCATATAGTATATTTTAAATATTTTAACTAGTTTTAATATAATTGATGTACATATAAAATTACTTTATAAATTCTAAATTTTATGTCATTCATTCAAATATTATTTTTTCCCCAAAATGTGTAATAAATTTCATACAATTTATGATTTATAACAACTTTTATTGTATTGATAAATTGTATAATGAATGAAATTGTTTTTTTCGGTGCAATTTTGGTTGAAAATCAAAAAATTGGATTCAATTTCACCTTTGCTCAAAGATATGAGGCATAATTACAACATTTGAAACTTATGTGGCTTACTCTCGCAATTGCTCAAAGTTATTATTGGGATTAATCGTCACTTTCACGCGAATTTAACTAAATGAAGTTAAATGAATGGAGTTAAGCTAAATTGGATGAAACTTAAGTAACTTACTAAATCCATGTAATTTTTGGTTAATAGGAGCTAAATTGAATTGAATTGAATTGGGCTAAATTGAACATGATTAAACTGAATGGAACTTAGTTGAACTGAATGAAAAAAAGTTGAACTAAAAGAAGTTGAATAAGAATATGTTATTTTTGCTTAAAATAAGAAAAATGAACTGAATTGAACTCAATAAAGCTAACATGAACTAAATGAACTTAAACGGATCAAGTTAAGTTGAACTAAATGAATATAAAATAGGAGTTACTTGAAGATAGCGGAGCTGAATTGAGTTACGCTCAACTAAAACAAATTGGGTGAAATTATGAAATTAAGTAAGAAAGAACATTACCAAAATCAAAATGTCTTAATTTGTTTTATTTACCTAAATGGAGTATAGTTTAACCCTTTTTTAATTTACCTAAATGGAATATAATTTAACTTTTTTTTTCCTATCTAAAAGAGTCCGTTGGACTAATTCTAAAATTGTTTTCCTCCTACTAATTAAATATTGCAAGTGTGATTAATTTGAATGTATAAACTATAGTACAAACACTTGTAGGGTTATTATAAGGTTTCAAGCATTAATTATAGAGTAATCAAGCAAATGGGACGGCCGGTTCGACTTATGTTTAGGTCGTTCGACCATGACTTAAAATCCACACGTATCTATAACCCTAATTTCCTAAAGGTAGGTCGAGTTGAATTTGAACGTCGGATAAATCTTGACATGTATATATATTAAGCAACAAAGTATTTTATCACAAATTACACAATATGTTTGTTAAAACAATAATTATTATTTGTGATCAGTCGATTTCATATCGGATTTTTTTTTGTGATGTTACACTTACGCAATGGACATAAGCCACATACATAGAGTATTAGAGTACATTAATAGTTTGATGGTATATAGGTGTAATTATATGCTATCAAAATATGCTTAATGATAAATAGTTGAATAATTGACATTTCAATAATTGTTATATTTATCATTGATCGACTAATTGTTGACTTACATACAGTGTACTAGATTGTAAATTTAATTAAGCAAATGCCAATCAATTCCATATGCGCCTTTACTGGCGCAATTTGTTCGTTATATTCATTGTACTTTGAATATTCAATACAATTTTTGCAAAATATTCCATTTTGGGTTATTTGAACATAAGAGTCTAGCCGGTAAATTGGGTAAAATTCGAAGGAGATACGGTTATACCGGTTCAGGGCTCCCTAAGAGTGTATATACGAGGGTTTTTTTTAGTGTGCACCGAATATAGCGACTGCGAAATTTATCGTTACTAAAAATTAAAAAAAACATTTCGTATTAATAACAAACGGTAAAAGTAAGGGGGTGTTTGGCTGGCCACTAAACCAAACGACCCCTAAATCTAGTTTTTTTAGTTGAAACATTGTAATATTGTTTTTTTTTTTGGTATAAACATTGTAATATTGTTGTTGTAGTAATAGGGAGGTAACTAGCATTTACATTTATTATTGATTTTTAAATTACTCTCATAGTACTTGATCATATATTTCTTGCAAAATAATTAAATTAGTTATTTTTATATAAGACTGTCTCACGTAAATATATTGTTTAAAATGTGATCTATCTACTAATTCAAATATCATGACCAATTAAATGAAAATTCAGTTACTTAACAAATTTGTTTTGCCTATTTTTAATTAATAATTGTCTTACAATTTTTTCGTTATTTGTTAGAGTAACTCCAGTGGTGTAATTTAAGTACTTGCTTGCAATTAATTTAAATTATCTAGCTACTATCTTACCATTGGAGATGAGAAAATATGGTATGCTTGAAAGTAGTACCTGCTTCGCTAGTATAGCCGGACTTGATGATATAAATGTCATTATTGAATAAAAATTAAAAGTGAAATATTGATTTGACTTGTAAGACCCATACGAGCTACAAGGTATTGCCGTATTGTAGTTCATCATTGGAAGACTTTGTAACTAGAAAACAAAGTTGTTTAAAACGCTGAGGTGGAAATTCAAGCTAGAAAGGGTTTTGGCTATTCATTAGAGTTACGGGGATATCAGATTATCAGCGCACTTGAGTATACACAACAAAATTTGTTACTTTTTCCTATATATTATAGTTTTGTTTTTTGATATTACTTAACCGACTTTAACAGAACTTTGTATATTTATAGGACGGTTTTTCTATATTACACATTTAGGTTATTAATGTATGTTTTTAGGATATACGTTTGAAAGCCGTTTATACGATAACAAACAAAAAAATTAGTTAGAAAAGATTAGGATTGAACAAAAGGTGCATATAATTTGACCAAGTGTAGGAATAATAGAAGCTTAATGAAGCAAGATATACAACCCACGCAAATGATACTTATTCGATGCCAGTTCAATATGCAATTTATAATAATTTAAATATTATTATTATAATAAAATATAAAAAATATAGTAAAATATAAACCGACAGAAAAAGCTACTAAAATGCCAACAACCCTTGACATGAAAAGTATTAAGAAACGAATGAAAAGACTTTGAAAAATAACAATAACTAATAACGAAGACTAATTAGATTTTACCAACGAAAGGAAGGAGCTTTCTAGCTTCCCTTAATCATCCAAATTTTCAATTATTTTATGATTGTTACATCTTTGTAGAAATTTCCACCTTTCATTACCATTTATTAGTGAGACTTTAAATAGTGCTAATTTAGTTAGAAAAGGGTTTTCTGAAGACGGATACTATTCATCACGAGCTAAAAACGAATTGTATCTTTTTCAAAACAAGATAAGTGGGAGAACAAGTGGGGTAAATTGAGCATTTTATGGGTCGTCTCACTTGCATTTTGTGACAGAAACATTTTTCGTCTTCAGCTTGTAACGGATAGTGTCCGTCTTCAATGAGAACTAGTTTTATACCCTGCATAATTGCACGGGTTTATTCGTTAATTATTAGTTAGTAAAAGTTTTAAACGATGTTTCATGTTGTTTTTATTGGATAATTATCGTTTCTTATATAACAAAATTTTAAACGATACCCCATGTTAGTGTAAATTTATTTACCGTTCGAGTGCTAATTAGCCCCTTAAGTTTGAAATTTGGTCACATTAACAGAAGAATCATTCTCACACGACGACTCTCCAGTTGTATTATAATGTATACATGTAGTTGATGTGAATTTATAAATTTTTTTAAAGATTTCTTTAGTTAATTGATGATATTATTATATTTTGATTTCTCAGTTTAATAATGGTTTTATCTACGATTTTTTTAATACATACGTCTTGTTTTATATGAAGGTTGATTTAATAGTACTTGACAAGTTATCATAAATCTTAGAAAAATAAAGGGTCTGTTTGGCAAAACTAGCTGAAAAGGTAGCTGAAACCTGAAGAGATACCTGAAACCTGAAAAGGTAGCTGAAACCTGAAAAGGTAGCTGAAAAGGTACCTGAAAACTAAGACCTGATAAGGTAGCTGATTTTTGTTAAAACTGTTTGGAAACTAGCTGAAAAGGTAACTGATATTTGACAAAATGACGTAAAAGGACATGGTTTATTATTGATATATTTACGTTTTTACTATTATTTTTGTGTTATTGTAGACAAATGACCGAAACAAATAGAGTAGTAACTTTTGAAGAGAATCGTGCACTTAAAATGGTACTGGAAAATGCCTACATTGCTACTTTCAGGATTTCTTCATGTACCCTATTTCGAATGAATTGACCATTAAAATCAAGTTATAGGGATAGCTTCAACTACTCGCTTTTATATACAACGAATTTCACAAATTAATATATAACGACTAGGTGAAAAAAAAATTAAACAATATATCCACAAAAATATACTATTGATATAAAATTAGTTTTCTATTAAAGTCATACACACAAAGAAAAATTAATTAAGTTTACGTAAGAATTTTGTAGCGTATTTAATTTTGTTAATTAGCGTTATAAAATCCGAGGGTAGAATAGGTAATTAAAAATGAATCAGGTACCTGATTTGTCAAATGCTACCTGAGGTAACTTTTTATTTCAGGTACCTGTTTCACCTTTTTTCAGTCCAAACAGGTAGTTGCCAAACGCGTCAAAAATAATAAGCTACCTGATTGTTTTGGCAAAAAAGTTACTTCAGGCAAATCAGGTAGCTGAAATGGCTTACCAAACAGACCCAAAGTCTCTTGTTTTATTTTTTTCTGAATTTAAATTTAGGAGAGATTAATTAAATTGAAATGAAGGAAGCAAGTAATTAAATCCACAAAGAACATGGTGGCTCCTACTAAAATAAAAACATTTTCTCTCTCCAAAAGTCATGGACCAATAGAATTGCAAGGAATTCTTTTCCTTTTATAGTATAGGGATTTGTGATTTAGTTAAGTATTATACTACTAAAGCCCTGTGTTTTAGACTTTATTTCAGCTTATTTAAGTTCAGTTCAACTCTATTTACTTCTATTTAATTTAATTCAGTTTTATACAATTTGGGTCATTTCAGTTCAACTCATTTATTAACAAATTGACTTTCTTTTTGTGATGAGGGGGTTGGATTCCCCAGACCCATATATTTCCGTGCTACCACATGAAGCATGTAAGTCACCCTCTTCGCGGACCGCAGACCCGCAGTGGTTAATTGATCATCGCCACCATGATTCGAACTTGGAACCTCTCATCAACTTCTAACTTTGGCAAATTTCAAGGTTTAACCCAAAACCACTGGACTAACACCACTTGGTTAACAAATTGACTCTTATGCTTTGTTCTTTATGGCTTAATTTCAGCTCATTTCAGTTCGTTCAACTCTACTCAATTCAGTTCAATTTCATGCAGTTCAATTCAGTTCACCTCTTTTCATCCGAAAAAACAGGACCTAACACAATTGGGTAAATTTAGGTCCTGGTATTTTGTATTGAAATTGTCTGAACTAAACAAAACTTAATGGAGCTAAATCGAACTAAATTGAACTTAATGGAGTTGAACTGTCCTTTATTGAATTGAACTGAAATAAGAGTTAATTTGTGAAGAAAAGAGTTAAGCTGATAATGAAGTTGGACTGAACTAAACTGGATAAAGTTGATATTAACCCCAAAAAACATGACCTTAGGCTCTGTTTGGCAAAACGAGTTGAAAAGGTACCTGAAACCTGAAAAGGTACCTGAAAACTGAAAAGGTAGCTGAAACCTGAAAAGGTAGCTGATAAGGTAGCTGAAAATTAGGAGCTGATAAGCTGACTGATTATATAAAAAACTGTTTGGCAAACTAACTGAAAAGGTAGCTTATTTTAGTGAAATGACAAAAAAGGATATAATAATTATTTACTATATTATAGATTGAAGGGTAAAAATGTAATATAACCTAGAATTAGGTACCTGAAATCTAAAATGCTACCTCATGTAGCTTTTCATTTCAGGTAGCTTATTTGATCAAATAAGTTACTTGCCAAACATTTCCAAAAAAATAAGGTACCTGATTCTTTTGGCAAAAAAGCTATTTCAGGCAAATCAGGTACCTGATGTGCGCTGCCAAACGGAGCCAATGTTTTTTATTGTAAAGATACATTGTACTAGTACTACATTCAAGTCTTGTTCTTTTGAACTGAAATCGTTTGAACTGAACTGAATTTAACGGAGCTTAAATGAACTGGACTGAAATAAAGAGTTAATTTGCATAAAAAAAAAGCTAAATTAAATTGAATTGAACTCAACTGAATGAAGCTAAACTCAACTGAATGAAACTGAACTCAACTTAATTAAATATAGCTAAACTGAAATTAGTTGAAATTAAGCAAAAAAAAAAAAAAAAGGTTTTTATTGTTACATTAGAGTATTAGACAGTTAGACACACCATTATCTAATTTTGTGCAAGACGTAACTACATAATAATAATGCAAAAAGATCCAAACATAACCATATTATTAACACATAAAAATGATTACAATTATTTTACTATAAATTCGTGTAAGACCGACTTAAACAAACATTCATGTAGCAGTGTAAATATCCTCATATACCCCATCATTACCACGTATAAACAATCGGACTTTTATAGTAGACTTTACAACGAATTATATACCTCTCGTAGTATAGATTAAAGCTTTATAATAAAGAATTTTAACTTATATGTACATTTAACGAGTTTTATTGAAAATAATCTGAATATATTTATATAAAAAAAATTAACTCAAAATATTATATTAAAACTAAAAAATAATACGTATAAACTCATTAAGATATTAATTTTAACAACTAAAAAATTAAATTGTAAGTCAAAAATTTGTAAATTTGAAAAAAAAAAAATTACATACAGAGCTTAATTAAATTTGTATTAGATGTACGATACTCATATATATATCTAATCGTATTTGTGTTCTATTAATCTCTCTGGAATAAATTTTACTAATTAACCAAATCAATCCAATAGAAAATTTGTTTTTACCTATTAAAAAAATGGTATGATTTGTCATTTGGCTAGTCGATCATATATAGACAATATTACAGGCTTACATTTCCCTACCTAAATGTGTTTTTTGTTTGACATGAAGAAGTTAACAAAAATAAAAATTCTCCTAAAAACCGTCTTATATAAATCGGTGTGATATACTCCGTATATTACTATTAAACACACTAAAAATTATTTAAAAAAAAACAAAAGGTAAATGGTAATCAATTATTCTTCTTTAATATTAAAACGTGTTAAATATCATCTCATATAGGTATGTAAGACAAATATTGTCTTTTTCTATGCATTTGCTTTTTTTATCATTTCCATTACAAATAAGGTTATATATCCAGAATTTCAGATTATACGAGCATTGTATATTCAGTAAAGATCTAACTGAGTTTATATGCAATTTTTTCGAACTTTTAATAATTTTGAGTTACATTTTAATATTTTAGTTGTCAAAATTAAAATCTAATAAAGTTTATACTTATTATTTTTTACTTTCCTTATACTATCGTAAGTTTTAAATTAATATAATGTCGTTTATATTCTTTTAAATAAAACTCGTAAAATAAATTCAAATCCTTTATTTCAAACATCTTTTTTCCCATAAATATAATGTGTATGATTTGTCATTGGTTAGTCCATCATATAAAGAGACAATAATGTCATAGGCTAACAGTTCCTAACTAAATTTGTTTTATTTGTTCGGTATTTCCTCTATTCCGATCATTTGTTTATCTATTGTATTTTAAAATGTCTCAGTTAATTATTCACCTTTTTTATCTTATAATTGTTTTTTTTATGAGCAATATAATTCACTTGTCATTCAATAATTCTTCTTCTTCTATTTTCTTCGTTTTTTTACTAAAATCAAAGATAAAATAGTCGGGACCACAGGTTCGAAGTATCAAGAAGTTAACAAAGTAAAAAGCATGTTTTTCATGCATTTAGCCAAACAAAAGCAACAAGGATGTTAAGTTAAAGCCTAAAGGGAGTGATTAATACATTAGTGCATACATAAAATAATAATAATAATAATAATAATATCAAAGAGTCTTGCTAAAGACGGATAATATCTCTCTTACAATAAGACAAGTGGGAGAACAGGTGGGATTAAATGGATCATTTTATCGATCATCCCATTTGTATTTTGTTAGAGGGACACTATACGTCTTCAACCTGTGATGGATAGTGTCCGTCTTCAGGAAGAATTTGTGTAATAATAATAGACAAATGACAAAATGCAAGTAGCAAAGTTTCAAGCCACTACTATACTTTTCAGGTAGTTTTCCATCCAGCCAATTCTATCTCTATTTCTCCGACTTTGGACCCTCACCCCTTATTTCAAACATCTTTTATGACTAATTTAAAAAATATCCCAAGTAATTAAGGGGTTTAATGAACGGTATATTTAAGGGTTTTAATATATTTGGTCAATCAATATGCTAATTTTAGTATTTGTTAAATAACGTATTTGGGGTCAATTGGTTGTTTACCCCAATATATTTGTTAGTATATTACTCCCTCCGTCCCGGTCATTTGTTATCTATTTTCATTTTGGGGTGTATCATTGAATTGTTATCTATTTCCATTTTTGGCAACTTTTTGTGGATGACATTTGATTATATGTGGGGCCATATAATTTGTGTGGTCCAAATTCATTTAAACTTCTTTTCTTAATCTTTGTGTCAAAAGCAATAGATAACAATTGATCGGGACGGAGGGAGTATAAAATAGAAATTTTTGTTTCCTTTTACAAAGAAAACTAATAATCTACTAATCTTAATCTCACAATTACCAAATACTCAAATTAATTTTGTTAATTATAATACGTTAGTCAAACCTTTTAAGAAATTCTGTTATTTATAATCTACTTTTACAATCTGCTTATGCTAAAATTAATCTGTTGTATACCAACATGGCCGTAATCTATCTATATGAGTAATATGACGTGAAATCATATGATTTATGTGTATTTAACAAATATATATTTTACACAATTGCTATTAAAGCAACCATAGGAAAGAATAAGTATAGATTAAAACCTTATTCTGGTTTTTTTTTCTAAAATTTGCTCACTTTTATTGTTTATTTAAACAATTTCAATCTAAAAGAGTAGATTTCGTGCGAGACCGCCTCTCATTAATTTAGTGAGACATAGACTCGATTTTTTCTGACTTAATTGCAGCTTATTTCAGTTTTGCTTAACTGTAATTTATTAAGTTTTATTTACGTTCAATCAATTATTTCCAATTAATCTCTTCACAAAATTAACTTTTAATTCAACTAAACTCACTTCAGCTTCACCCAATTTAAATCAATTAAAACCTACTCTATTTAGTTCAATTCAGCTTGTTTCAGCTGAAAAGAACAGATCATAGTAGGAAAACAAAAACTTTAGTGGGTCCCTCAACCCATCATGTGATAGGTCTTCAATAACGCTATTTTTGTGGGGAAAAATGCAACGGTTGAAACTTAGTACTCTTTAACCGTATTAATACTAAGCCAATAATACAAGTATCAAAAGTTAATTATTAAAACCATGAGAATGATCTGACAAGATACCCAAAATCAGTTGAACTAATGATTTTAATTGTCTTTTTTTTTTGTTTAATAATTTCCCAATTTTTTTTGAAACCTTCTATTATATACACGTATCGTACGATTAGATTAGATTAGAAGAAATCTACCGAATATCATGAAAATTAATTAATAAATAAATAATGAAACAAAATAAAAATAATCACAAGTTGAAACCTCTACCGACATTTTAATTTAATTTGGACTAAGAATTTGATTAATTTGTGAAAGGAAGAACACATCAAACGTGTTACGTATTAGTAGCTGAAGATGGACTGTGTAAACTCTGTACACAAGTTTTAAATTCTTATTACATTGACTAATTAGATTGTTTACTGTTTCTAAACAATGATACGTAAGCTTTATTAATCCTTAGTCGCCTTCAGGACTGCCATATTTGTTTTAAGTGTAAAAACAGGTTAAGTATTACTGTATTACTCCGTATATGGGAGGATGAGACACGAGTTTGTCATTTTGGAGACGGTTTGTTTTTTTGTTTTATTGGCAATTCGACTTGTCTTATTATTTATAGGTGGATACTCTTTAAAATTAAAACGGATCTGGTGTTATCTTGTTTGTACATACGAGACAAATCTATTGTTTATCTCTATGCGTTCTACTTTTATCTTATTCTTATTACTTGATTCGTTGTAAACTTAAGATAAGCATTCATTCTCAGACGGTCTGATGTGACCACTTTTATGGTAAAATGTAACCATAGAATGACAAAATGTTGAAACCAGTATTGTTGTTCAGGCAACTTTTTTGTCAAAAAACGATTACTTTTGGCTGTAAATGCGTCACATATAACCCGTCTAAAGTCTTCAAACAAAAATGAGTGAGTGTATGAATGAGACACTCCGAAAAACAAAACTCCCTCCATTTCAATCAATTATATACATTTATTATAATATTTAACAAATGTACAAAAATTGAATGAAATGAAAAAAAAGTTGACACAAATTCTCATTTCAAACCGTCATTATTCGTCTTAAGCGTAAAACGAGTCAAATACATAATATATCACCCTACTTGTCATCCAAAAAATAATAATTTTTTTGTCTTTATTACCTTCATTTGTTAATATTTGACCCGTCTTAAGCAAGACTTTTTGAAAAGTTAAAAATCGTGTATTATTCAAGACAATTATGTCGTCTTGAATAAGAATTTTTGCAGTTATGAAGTTGGTAGTATGTGTACTTCCAACAGTGATGTAAACAATTAATGAGAGAGATTATTATTATTATTATTAATATTATTAATGGTCAAGGGTTCTACAATTGAAAGGAACAATCTAACAAACTAGAAAAGATCATGTCACATAAGCATCCTTTGTAGACTTTGTGACTAACCCTTGCCTAATCATGTACTTAATCCTAGAATAAACGTGGACTTAAACATCGATCGGTAGGGTTTCGAAATTAATGATGGCAGGTATGATTTAAGTCATGCATGATTGCTGCATTCATACGATGGCTTGATTACCAGAATCGATAGGGACGGTTTCTAAAGGAAATTCACCAAAGTTATGCGCAGTGAGCAAAGATACGATGGCTTCATTACCAGATTCGAGAGAGACGGCCTAAAAGGAAATTCACTGAAGTTATGCGCAGTGAGCACAGATACGATGGCTTCATTACCAGATTCGAGAGAGACGTCTATTAAAATGTGACTCTTTTGTCGCGTTGATTTGTCGGAGGCGCAGCAGAGGCCCAACACGAGGTATTCACGCTTCCGCACAACGTCTTTAAAAGAAATTCACTGAAGTTGTGCACAGTGAGCACAAAACGGACAATAGGAGAGCTGTATAAAATGGAAGGCAGTAGTCGCGTAGAGTACAGTGGCAATAGGAAAGCATCAAAGGCGAAAGACTTCTCGAGAAGATAATTTCATTCAAGTGATGCCTGGTGAGAACAAATGAAGAATAAATTATAGTGTCGAAGATGGTAGGCAGTCGCTTGTGAAAGATGAAATACGATAAAAAAGGGGGGGGGGGGGGGGGGGGGGAGAAAAATCAACAATACAGCTTCGAGAGAGACTGCTCTAAGAGAGACTTTCATTCCAGTAGTGCCTGATGAACGTAAAACGGGAGGCGAAAAAAATAGCAGTCAGTTAGTTAAGTACAGTGGCAGTAGGCATGAAAGTCGTTAAAAAAAAAAGGTGATTGACGGGGGGCATAAGCTAGAAAACAAGATAACAGTCTATTAAACTCGTAGAGTTGTAGGTGTCATGTAAGAAACGGAAGACCGACTTCCATCTCCCGTATTCTGTCAACTAACTCTGTGTTTACGGTCTTGGGGTAGAATAAGTGAATAATAATAGTCTTCCATCCTAACACATTAGATTCATATTTGGCCTAATACTCAAGTCTGCAGTCCCCACAATATGCCAAACTTTCACCTTTGTCTTCTATAGTGTCTATTCCCCTAAATATGCGCTACAAGTCTACAAGTACTAACACATCAATTCTTGTCAGCCAAAGGCAACAAAAGATCGACATCATACACCAACCTTAAAACATAAGACGCAAGCATGCATGGACCATAAATTACGACCGTACCTGACATTTTTGATGATTCAAAAATTAACATTTTCAAGCAAAGAGGTTATTGGAATATATTATGATAAAATTAAATGTGACATCATGAAATCGACAGAATGAATCAATGGAACAGCCAAAAAATGGGGAGCTAAGTTACTGATCCTTAACAGAAAGTGCAGGATTCCACGTTTATATTGCATTATACGATCACATACCTGATGTATCACCAAGCAACAATACATCTACTGGTTCTTTAAGAATACTCTGCAATTGTGCCCCGTGAATATACAAGTCACTACAGCGACCCAAAAAATACAGTTCGTGGGTTCTCAGATATTCAATTTTTAATGCATTTTACTATGTTTATGCAGTCGGACAGAGTCTCCAGAGCATCCACAAACTGTAAAATGCAATAAAAAGTTGCAAACAAAAAAACCGCAGATTAGAGAAAGGTCATATACATAAAGAGGTGACAAGAATAAGAAAAAAACCGAGATTTTTCATTTTGGCGCTCAAAGAATTGAGACAATCCACAATCCACACGGGTCAAGAGGTTTCATATATTTCACCTAGTGCCTAAGCAGCTAAGCTTTGAGTAATTTTTCATTTTTCTTGTCTTATGCTATCATTATGCATTAGGTCACAATTTAGACTTTTAAAAACCCAAGGCACCAAGCATGGAATAGCCAAAAACTAGGGAACCAAATTGAACTTTTGCACACAGAAAAAAAGCACAATTGAATTGACATCATAAACTATCAAGGATACGAGTACAAAAAGACGATGAAGCGCAATATGTTAGAAGTTCAGAATTTCAAGATAGAATTTCATGAACAACTCATCCTGAAGCTATTTTAGTTCGACATACCACATCCACATCTCCATTGTGTTACATGTGTACACAACAAGTCAGCAACGACAATCTTATTCTCAGAAAGGAGGGAGGTAGACAGACAGAAATGTAAAAATAAATTATGAATTTGAGAAAAATAGTGCTCGTAATTAACACTACCCAGCAATTTCACTTTAGTAGAGAACATTAGGACAACATGATTAGATTTCAAGGTCGGGCCTTGTTAGAAATATCTAAACTTTCAATTTTTAACTCTGAATACAGAATTTAAATCAGAACTTTAGCATGTTAATGGTAATTTAATTATTTTAATGACTTCAATGACTGCTGTAGTGCTGCTTGACTAAGCACAAATATTAATGCAGGGAGTAAAAAGTCAAATCAGATAGTTGTTAAATGAATGTAGTACCATCAGGTGTTGCTGACTCTAATGCTTTATTTATCTTAATTCCACCTTCATATATTCAAACATGCAATTGCTTCCTAGTCTATTTGAGATTTCAAATAGAATACATTAATAAAAGAGAGAAAACTAGTACCAGCAGAGAGACATCCGAAATGTCAATTGGCTTAAGTGTAACAAGCTCCCACAACAGTTTGTGCGTTGTCACAACAAATTCTGGATCACAGCTCTTCAGACTGCAGAAATAAATACTTAGCATGAGAACAGGAAATCCAAAGTTGTGATCTTGAATGCAACTTATACACTCCATCAACTCATTCAGGAAAAAAGAAGCATTTTAAACATTCAGCATTGTAAATGTTCAGAAGGATCATGCTGGAGAGAAGACGAGATGAATACTATGTACATGATATTGAGTAGCGACACATTGAGCATACATATTTTATAAAAGGAGCGAGGAGAAGATTGATGAAAAATAGAAATCTACTTCAATAAGTGATCAGAATGGGTAAAATGACTTTCCCATACGAAATTAGGTGAACGAAATTTTGGAGGGTTAAGAAGAATCAAATGAGATATCTAACGAACTCGTGGATGCATTCAAAAGAAGATGAAAAGAGACTCGGCTAGCAAATGAGATGATTTAATGAAAGGATATCAATGAGATGATACCCCTGTGCAAAGGGCAGGTACAGTCTTATCTACAAAGCCTAGCTACAAATTGAGCTCAGAATGCCATTTAATTCCACCTACTTGACAAAGTGTTATTGATAGTTTAACTTGTTTTCGTCATTGGAACTCTATAGATGTACTCCCTCCGATCCAGACAAAAGTTAACGGTTGCTTTATTATAGCTGTCGAGACACGTTTTGCAACGTGAATATCTTCAGTTACACATTATTAAAAACTATAAAAATTTAATTTTCTTATAGCATACATGATGATAAATCAAACAAGATCCCACATGACTATATTCTGTCTTATAGATTAACGCTAATATCAAATATTCCCTACGACCATGAATAGTGCCAAAAAGCAACTGTTACCTTTGTCTCAGATCGGAGGGAGTACTTTATAGTGGCAGGGTTCACAACATTCAGCAAAATCATGTTAACGAGGTTCGATGGAATCAAGTCATAACGCATAAAAGTTAGATTTAGGGGCCAAAATGAGCACATGGACAAACAATACATCTTAAAGGGGTTAAATATAAAGGAAAAAACAATAGTTGAACCAACTCTAAGCAGTTGAAGGCTATGTTACTCCGACTCTTCTAATTTCCTCGCATACCCGTATCCGACACTCGACACTCCGACATGGGTAATGTCATACCCATCTCATTTTAGACCAAAATGTGCATATGTTTCAATAAAATAGCCGAGTCCGACACTTGGACACATACCCGTGTCGGGTACTTCTAAACGAGTCTGAGTAACATAGGTTGAAGGTAAATATTCTACTCAGCTACAAATAAATGCAGATTGCACTACCTTAACTGCTTTCTCTTGAGATTGGACAGGATACAATAGAAATGGGCTGTGAAGTGATATATCTTCACTTTCTTTCCACTGAATGCTGTCAGCTTCTGTGCGGGCAATCCAAACACTTTGCTGCACTAACGGATTACTTCCAATGTGTTCTAATATATCCTTCCCCAGAGAATACTACTTCCGAAACTCAAATCCCCATGAATTTGCAATTAACGACTTCTCCTGCTCCTCTATTTCACCATCACCAACCAAAGTTCCCAGATAGAGTTCAAGCAATTGAAGAGGAACTTCGATGGGCAGCCCAGGTCTCACGAGGATAGCCCTTCCTAATCTTTAGGAACTGCGTCCATCTTACAATTTCCTTTTCCCATTTTAACATTCACCAGCTCCATATGCTTCGATCTTCTTCCCTTTTGATTACCCAAATTTGTCACTTATTGTAATGATAGAGGAAGAACCTTCTTGTTTTTCATTCCAGCAGTATCTTGGTTTCCATGTCGGTCATCGAACGGATCCTCTGGTGTTGGAAGACTAAAGCACATCCCCTGAATAGTTAGACAACAAACAAATCACAAATAAGTTTGGGGGTTATATTTGTAACCAGTTGCCCAAACATTTCATGCATTCATGAAGATTGGGGAATTTCATTAAGGATCCACACAGAAACAAGATGCTTAGTACTTTTTATAATAAGCTAGTCATCTAGGATCTAATAATTCCTTTTTCCAAACATAAATAACTATAATAAAAACTATTTGTGTCTAAACCTTTTTCATCACTTTACTTACATCATGTTTCACGACAATAGATAAATATAACCTCTTTGTCATAGACTCGTATGTGCCATGGTACACGAATTGACAACAGAGCAACCTCTCAGCTCTTTTTTTATAAGCAACCTTGACTTTTGAAATTCTTAACTGAATACATAAGAATATTTTCAATTGAACTGAGGATAGTCGTTTTCAACAGTCTTCATGTGAAAAATGATATATTAGTATCTTACCGTGCTTTGACGATGAAACATATAAGTTTTCCAAACTCACCAATTAAACAACATTTTCCATCTTCAGTGGAGTCAAATATGGAGTACTTAATATTCTTTGCTTCAGAATATGAAAGAAAAAAGAATATGATTCGCTCCCACAATTGCAAACATTGCAGAGGGTAGAAATCGATGAACATAATTCTTGACTCAATTTTCGTTAAAATTTTACAACCGCGCATAGGTAAGTTTGTACCGTCTTTATATTCACATTAAGCTAAAATGAGGTTGCTTTTAAGTCACGCTGCAAATAATATCAAAAGCCACTCAAAAAAAATGAAGGCTGCTGACATATCCTAAATTCAGAAATCTTTAAGCCCGACAATATTACTCTCATGAAATTGACTCCGAAATTGCAGTGTCGTTTACGCATGAAGCTAGGATGCAGCTGATTCCAAGCCACGCTCCTAATCAACTAAAACCGACATTCAGATATCCTGAAGTCGATAATCTTACTCTCGCAATCTCAAACTCAAAAACAAAGAACTCGCCGAAGTAAAATCATTCACATGATTTTTTCATCTACAAATTATTCCATTTTTAGCAATCTTCAAACTCGAACAAATCAAGGTCTACATCACTACAAGAACATACCTTAATCACCTAATGACACAACGTAATTAAGCTTGTAACGCGTAAATTCGATTATAATACGTTCATTAAAGCATGTAATAGATAAAAAAACGACATAACAACTAAAAATGATCAAAAATATCAATAAAATACCTTAATCATCTAATACCACATGAATTCGAAGATAACAACGCCATTAAAGGATACAACAGGTAATAAAACGAGATAGTCAAAGACGAAAGAAGGATAAAGAAATACCAGGCATTGGCAGCGTCAATGGCGGCAACGCTAGCGGAGATGACGGCAACAGGATCTCTATTAAGCTTCTTTCGTATGGCTTTGTTCCTCTTCTTCTCTTTCACGTCAACACCTTTCGCCATTTCTGCAGAACTTCGAAGAAATTGGCGGGAGGTGGGAGGGAATTTGGGGGTTAGGGTTTTCGAGGTTTTATTCCCTAAACGGATTTTTAATTTCTGCGAAATGAAAGAACGGTTATTGGTAGAGCTGGACAACGTGGCGGGCTAGCTCAGCCCAGCCCGGCCCAACCCTGTTACGTGGGCCAAATTTTCTAGTCCACACAGGGCTAGGGCTGGGCCAGTCCAGCCCGGTAGCAAATAGGGCCAGGGCTAGGGCCGGATTTTGTCAGCCCAGCCCTGTTCGCAGGCCTGTGTGAAATTTAGCCCAGCCCGGCCCGGCCCGGCACAACCCACTAATAAAACTAACACAAATATAGCCCACAAACACAACTAGCAGCCCTCTAGAGCTGGGTCAGGGCTGACTTTTCCTGGCCCGGCCCAGCCCTATATTATTTTAGGGTCGTGCCAGGGCTGACTTTCTTCAGCCCGGCCCGCCTTTGGCCCGGCCCGGCCCAGCCTATTGTACAGCTCTAGTTATTGGTGGATAGCTGCCTAGTGGATAGTCGCTAGACCTCGAGCCGGTAAATCGGTTTGATTAAGATTCAGAATTGCTATATCACGCCCTTCATTTTACTTGTTGGCTTGTTGCGCCTCCTAATTTTCAATTTATTCTAAATCTGCTGCTGAACCTCTAAAAGTTATATTTTGTAAATTTTAATATTGTTTAATTGTAAATGTGTTTTTGAAATAGTTTAATTAAAAATGAATCACGACGACGATTCCGCTGATGTATTTTATAAATATTTATTTCCTCACGATAATGATCAAGGTTCGCAACTTAGCAACGAATTTAGGGGGTGTTTGGTTCAATCAAAAAATGTATAAGGTATGAGTTTGGAATGAGCCAAACCCATACCATGTGTTTATTTAACAAATTTGAGGGTTTCATACTCATACGGCCATACCTCAAACCTATGAGGTATGAGTTTCTCGTACCTAGGAGGGGGTGGATATGAGATTTATACCCATCGATATCAAACTACGATAAACAAATATGTGAAAAATAAATACTAAGACATATTGTAAACGAATCATTTTATATAATTATTTGATAAAATCTTTATTTTCATGATTTTATACGTTAAAATTATTCTTTAAAGTATTGTATTTTACATATTTCAACTCTAAGTTAGTTTCAAACCTATACCAATTACAATTGAAACAAACATAGAGTATCAAGTATGGAGTTCCAACCCCATACCGTCCAGGTATGATTCCTGATTCCAAACCCATACTCATACGCGAAACAAACACCCCCTTAATGGGAATCAACATTACCCTAAAGTATTTTTGAGACGATCTTTATAATAATTGTTTTATTTTGGTGACGGTTTATATTATACGGGATATCGTTATTGATTTATTTGATTCGGCGATTGGTATTATATGTAATTTACGGTTTATTGTCATTAAAATTTTAAGACGATATAAAAAATAATTAATTTCACAAACATTCAGGGGTCGTTTGGTTCGGCGTGGGAAGATAAAATTCTCGGGAAGATTAAATTCATATGAACTTGAAAATCACGTGAATTAGGTAAATGTTGTTTGGTTGAACGTAAGAACTTCAATTCATGCGGGAACATCCAATTACCTAGAGGGGGTTAGGTAATTGACTTCCTACGTTATGTAGGAATTAGAGTTTCATATGAAGTTCTAATTCCCATGAATTGGGCAACAAAACAAGACTTAATTTTCCCACCAATTCCTGTGATTTTAAAAGGCAGTCAAACAACCCTTACCTCACACATAAAAAAATTTTAAAAAAAAAGAGAAAAAACACACCAAATGATGGTGACGTGTAAATTGGTACTGCCGTGTAATTTACACGACCCCACCATGGTACTGCCGTGTAACACGACACCATCATTTGATGTGTTTTTTCTTTTTTTTCTTTTTTTTTTCTTTTTTTATTTGTGAGATAAAAACAAAATATGAGGGAATATTTGGGAAATTAATTACTTTTTAGACCGTCTTAAAAATTTAATAACAATAAACCTAAATTACATATAATACAAATCGTCAAACCAAATAAATAAATAAACATATTTTGTATTATACAAACCGTCACAAAAATAAAACAATTATTGTAAAGATCGTCTCAAAAACACTTTACGATAAAACAAAATATTTTTTTACTAAAGTTAATATAAGGGCAAATTTACAATAAACTAAAAAATATAGGGGGCGTAACAAGTAAAACAGGGGGTGTTTTATAGCAATTCCCTTTTAAATCTTTCGGACATTCACTTAAAATAGCTTGTGAATAATGGATACGGTGGATTGGTGACCCGATTTTCCGAAAAACTTAAATAATCCGTTCGTTTGAATTTAGGAGATGGATTGACTTCGTCTTTGACTGTGTTGCGATAAGGGATGACAATGAATTCTGGATCCGGTCCATGTTCGCTAGATACTCGACCCTGATGAATAGGATATGGATCCTTATATTTTGGACCCTACGGATCTGATTCGGATATGGCTCCACAAGTTTAAAAACGGATATGGATATGGACATGGTCGGCAAGACCCGAATCCGACCGTAGGACCCGTTTTTTAATATTAAAAAAAACAAGAAAATGAGTAAGTTATGCGTACAATTTACAAGACTTACAACTTATTCAAATCCTAAGATTATTGCACACTAAAACAAATATGCTTTAATCCTCGTTTATCCTTTCTTCAAAACCTAAAACCTTTCTCAAACCAACCCTTTATATAACTAGGGTCTAGGGATGACAACGAATCATGAATTCGGTCCAGATCTGCTAGACCCCACCCTGATAGATATGATATGGATCTTTATATTATGGACCCTATGGATTTGAATCTCGCTTTCACATCACGGATCCCGATTTGGATCATACTGGACCCTATTCATATTCGACCCGTTGTCATCTTTAGTTACGATGGATTAGGGAAAGTAGGCTTTCTTACTTAGATAGTGCTTGTTTAGTTTGATTATTATTTGGGTGTTGTTTTGACTTTTGAGGTATTGGTATGTGATGAGGGAATGCGACTATCGCACACCTATCCAAGACAAATATCTCTAGCAACATATAAACGTAGTACAAATGGGTCAAATCCACATGGAAAAACGTTTGTTGCATGAATTGTATTGTTATGGTTAGATTTTTATCCTAGTCAGTTTATATTTTTGTTTGGCTAGTTGGTAGAATGCAAGATAATCAAAATAGATGTAAACAAAAATATTAAAGAGAGTATATGGGTTTGGGTCACCGGCTCCTATCGTAATCAAGTCAGATTCATTTGATTAGACACACTTAGATTCATTTTTGATTCACTGGTTTAGGTTCCAAAATCGTGGTTCTAATACTCCTTTATAACACTCTGATCACCCGGCCAAGATAATTGAAGCGTCGCCATATCGGATACCTCAGGTAGTGAAGTCAGAGATACAATCGAAAACACTTTTATTATAATTAATGGTTTAGTATTATACAACTCGATAAATAAAATACAACTCGTCACTAACGCTAATAACTACGACTCTAACTATCAACAATTATTCGGTGATCGCCGGTGTTCGTTCAATGCCCACGTGTTAACCAAGCTAACCTAGCAAAACTTGCTCTCCATATGAACAGAAAGGCCACCCCGGAAATGGGTGACAAATAAGCAAGACGACCAAACACGTCAATTTCAATACACGTGAACATATAAACATGCAATGATGATGAGATACAACGCAAAACGATATGACATGGCACACAAAACGAGGAGTTACCATCCAACTTACCGCCCCGTGTCGGAACACACCCAGGCGTACATATCACCTTAACACACGCAGTCGTAATCACAACACAAGGTGTCAGGGACGCAACAACGATATCGGTCTCGAAAGTTATTCGTGGTCCCCTGCCATGCATCGTGTCTCACCACACGTGTGATAGCGAGGTGATGTCGGGGTCCCCTCAATCAAAATAAATTTATAAAACTCGATTACCAAACTAATTAATGTAGTAGTGGTAAGGAGGTCGATCCACGAAGATGTGTCGTGGCTTCCTTAAGTTTCTGTAACACCCAAGAGTATGAGAGGATATTTATCTCAAATCGGTAGAATGTGAGGATTGTGATATGTTTATAATAGCTCCCACCCACCACTTCGTAACAAGGCCTTGTGCTTTTGGGCTTAAGTGATGACAAATAATGGGCCCAAAAATGTGCACCCATTTTATTGGGTTTGTGTTACGACGGTGGCGGGTCGGGTTGTTACAAATGGTATCAGAGCGACCCTGTGGTCGGGAGTACCAGGCCACCCACCTAGCGGAGAGGATTCTGGGCTTGGCTATGGTCAAGTGTGGGGCATAATGAGGACGTTGTGTTCTTTAAGTGGGGGAGTTTGTAACACCCCAAGAATATGAGAGGATATTTGTCTCACATCGGTAGAATGCGAGGATTGTGATATGTTTATAATAGCTCCCACCCACCACTTACTCACTTAGTAACAAGGCTTTGTGATTTTGGGTTTAAGTAAAGACAAATAACGGGCCCAAAAGTGTGCACCCATCTTATTGACTTTGTGTTGCGACGGTGGCGGGGTGGGTTGTTACAGTTTCGTTGTTCGGACTACTAGTTTTTCTCTATTTGTTCATTTCACTCACTAGCGTCGTCATAATCAGTTTATTCATTGGTTAACGAGTGATCATTTTAACCCACAACTAAACATAGACTCGGTCTTATTATACCAAAACAATCGCGAATCACGATAAATAGACAAAGTTGAAAATCATTATAAGAATAGGTCAAAACGTTACCCATGTTATTATCTTCATTTTGAAATTATAATTTACATTTACAAATTTAAATCTATTTATGGACAAGAACTTATTTTGTTAATTAACACTATATGTACTAAGGCTTCGTTTGGTTGCCATACGGGAATTAATTTCCCATGATTTTGCAAAACACGTGAATTGTCCAATTCATGTGAATTGCCTAAAATCCGTTTGGTTGACATCCTGGAATTGGATTGACACAGGAAATTCCAATTACCTAGGGGGCCCTAGGTAATCAACTTCCTCCATAATGGAGGAGTTGGAAGTTCCTAGGAAAAGGAAAATCCCATGATTTGGAGTAACCAAACATCTTCATTTTTTCCAAATCATGGGATTTCCCAATTCACCCATTTTTATAGTGGCAACCAAACGAGTCCTGTAACACCCCAAGAGTATGAAAGGAAAGTTGTCCCACATCGGTAGAATGTGAGACTTGTGATAAGTTTATAATAACTTCCACCCACCACTTAGTAACAAGGCCTTGTGCTTTTGCGCTTAAGTGAGGACAAATAATGGGCCCAAAGGCTTACCTCCCATCTTATTGGGGGTGTGTTACGACCGTGGTGGGTCGGGTTGTTACAAATGGTATCAGAGCGACCCTGCGACCGTGTGGTGAGCCTGTGGTCGGGAGTACCTGGGTCACACACCTAGCGGGGGAGGATTCTGGGCTTGGTTGCGGTCAAGTTTGGGGCACAACGAGGACGTTGTGTTCTTTAAGTGGAGGAGTCTGTAACACCCCAAGAGTATGAAAGGAAAGTTGTCCCACATCGGTAGAATGTGAGACTTGTGATAAGTTTATAATAACTTCCACCCACCACTTAGTAACAAGGCCTTGTGCTTTTGGGCTTAAGTGAGGACAAATAATGGGCCCAAAGGCTTACCTCCCATCTTATTGGGGGTGTGTTACGACCGTGGTGGGTCGGGTTGTTACAAGTCCTTAGAATGGAATGGAATGGATTTAGTCCATTCCAGTGTTTGGTTGGGGTGATTTGGAATGGAGTTAGATACCCAATGGATTCTAACTCCACCCCAACCCCTTGGAATCTCATACCCACCTCACTCCCTTGGTTTCTAACTCCATTCCACCCTTCAATAAATTATCATGAATCAAACAAGATTATACAAGTATGGATTTAGAACCCCATACCGACATACTATCAAACTCCATTCCATTCCATTCCAACAAGTTGAACCAAACGACCCCTAATGACTTTTAACCCGTCAATGAGCACTTTCCTCTTCTCCTCTATCATTCTCATTCATTCATTCCTACATAACCAAAATAAAATTTAATAAATAGAAATCTTCAGTATTATCCCAACAATTTAAGATAGAGAGTTCAATATACAAAATTCACTCAAAAGTCCTAATTAATTTGAATATATAGTCAATTAACAGTCAAAAACTAATGAAAATGAAATGAAAATATTCAAACTCTTATTAACGGACTATTCCATCTGAAATTGGTTAAACTAAACGTAGGATTTCAGGATAAAATATTACTTCCTCCATTTTAATCCAAATACCCATTTTGCTTTATTCACGTTTGTCAACGCAAGTTTTGCGTGCTTCATATCTTTAACTACGTATTTGTAAAAATTATAAAAGTTATATATTTTCAATGTACTCGTAAAGACGAATTAAACAAGACCCCACGTGAATATATTTTTTCTTATGTATTGAGAGAAAATTGAGATTGAAAGTTAATTGGTAAATAGTGTAAAAAAAACATAATGAGTATTTGGATTAAAATGGAGGAAGTACTATATTTTAATAAAATGTTACCATCAATTTCATAGTTAAAAATGACAATTATTGTTATAACATTTTATCATTCTACCATTAAATTCTACTAAAAATGATAACATTATCCGTTACATTTTAAACCGTCTAAAACGAGACTTATGATGAAAAAGAAAGCCGTCTATAATAACTCAGAAAACAATAAATAGGGCGTTAGAAGTTGAAACTTCGACTGTCAACGAATTATCCTTGAAAAATCCATCAAAATTAGATTCTTCTCCTTGCTCTACTCATCGCGACCACCGCAATCTGCCACCGGCACGGCGCATCATCACCGTCGTCTTTCGACACTCTCCGGCCACTGCAACATCATCTGCCACCATTTGTTCACCGACGTAAGTCCGTCTTTACTTCCATTTCTATTTCTTTAAATCTATGCTTTAATTTCATACTCGTGAATTTCCTCAAACCCTAAATCCCTAATTCAATTTTTTTATGTCAATCTAATTTGTGGTTTATTGGTGTGTATTGTATGATTGAATGTAGTAATGTTGTGAAGAACAAGTTGAGAAATAGATTAGGAGATAAAATAATTTAATCATGAGCCACATTTTCTTGGATGATGATGATATCATTAAGCGCTACCAAAACAGATGGTTTTAGATAAAGTCTTAGATTTTACTCCCTCCGTCCTTGTCAAATGTTCTTTGGTTTTAGCATAATGACGATGGAAAGAGGAGGAGCCCATTAGTAAATGGCAAGTGGACCAAATTGCGTGTGAATGATCAGATCATCAAGTTCATTCTTAAAATAGAAATGACAACAATTGACCGGGACACCAAAAAATGGAATAGGACAATAAATTGTTTTATTGCAGCCATAACCTCCGGAATGTAGATTACATAAATTTCAAGATAAATTTAATGTAGATTACTTCAAAAAAAACCGTATACTAAAAACACAAATTCTCATTTGTGACGGCGGTATTTGTGACGGATACCGTTTCCTCTCACAAAATACCCACTTTTTCACTCTCTCCGACACTATTCATGTGGTCCCCTTTCTTCACTAACTCATTTTGTATCCATTTTATCTCACAAAATATTCGTCACAAATGGTGACCCGTCACAAGCAAGACTTACTATACTAAAAAATATACACAAGCGCATAAAATTTGATTACATAAATTTCATCATCTACATTAAATATCAAGATAACTTGAATACAAATTTGGCTGGCTTTGTTATTCTTGAGTCAGTCTAATATATAAGACGGTGTTATACAACATTTAGGTGATATTTTTAGGTAATTATCCACTCTGGGGGGTTTGGTATAGCCTTTTGGGCCATAAAAATTGTAGTCCTAATGTCCTATCAGATGGGGTATATTGAGGTCTAGATATGGAGTGAAGCAGCAATTTCCAAAAATAAACATAAAGACAGACCACAGCTCCCTACTTCTTGACAAAACAGGAGTTCCTCAAAAACAACCTTGTTATAACATCATTATCAACAACAGCATTGCAGCTGCTCATAAGCGTTCTGTGTCATTGATTGAATAATTGCTTATTTTCTATTATTTCCCAAATCCTAAAATTAGAATATCCTACCTAATTGGGTCTTAATTCACAATTAATTTCTGTTTTTTTAATGTTTTTTTGCATAATTAGTTAATTAATTAGATGATATCGACTTGGTATTCTTGACAGTTAAATACTTTACATATTTGAATTCATTATCTTGAATTGTTAAGTAATTTGGGAGATTGTTTGTTTCTTTGTTGGTAACTGACAATGAAAACCAAAAGTCTAGCATACATTTGGAGTCAGAACGGAAGTTACAAAAAACCACTTCATTGCTTATACCGGGCCATAGTTTTCTGATTGGCTTCTGTTTTGTTTGAAATTTAGAAACCAAAGCTCAGCTATTTGTTGGACTATAGATTTATAAGAAGTTAAAACTTGTGGCAGGCTTCGAGGGTATTTTTATCTGTGCTTTGTGCTGGTAGAAGTTGTACAACTGGATGATATTTTATGATTTTACTAGGTTTTGGCTTGCACCCTTTAAGCTGTGGTAAATACTTAATAGGTGTGAGCAAGCAGGGGTGTTCCCTCGCAGTTGGGGATTGTTTTTAATACATTTTGTGTATCTTGCTTCAACCATAGAGAAACATGTTGTTAGCTGTTTTTTGTTTTTTTTTTATTGAAGGAGAACCACCACAGCTGCCGGGTACTTTTCATATCACAGAGTAAATTTAAAAGCTGTGATTGTGTCAACAAGAGTCTTGATATTGGGTCATGACTCATGAGATTGGTCCAATTTGTTATGTAAAGGATTATTTGTATAGCCCCCTTCAATCTTATCTATGTTATGCCGAGTCATTATTAATTGATCATCATGGGGTTGGGAGAGATTTTTTTTGCACAAGTTTGTGACTATGATGTTATTAGGCGCTTTCAAGATATGAATTAGATTTGTCTTAGATATTTTCTTTGTAATTGTATTACTATGCAATGACAACATTGGAATTTTCATTTTTGTTAATGTTATCTGTATTTTTTTTCCTCTTGAAGTGCCTACCCCTTCACCAAATCCTCTGTCAGCCTGTAGTTATATTATGTTAACTCCATAGTAAAGTGTGAGAATATTGGTGGGTTGTGCTTAATTGTGCTATGTCGGACTTGTGAGATTTGCTTTTGTTTTTGGATGAGTTACTTTAGTGATTTGTTTGTCAATTAGTTGGGACATTGCATCTGGGGATAAGCAAACTTTTACTTGTGTTTATCTATGATGGATTGCAACTCCATGACGATGATACGATGATAACCATGACAACTGTAGAATGCTTTTATTAGATTTCGGGCAGATTAAATTTCCAATCCTAGTAGAGATAGTAGATGTTTTATTGAAGCCAAAGGAGCGGAAAAGTAGAAATAGGTAGGGAGCAAGGACATACTGAAGAGTGTGTATACATATCTTGCTCCTCTCCTTTAACTGTGCAAAACAGACTTCATTTGTATGATTGCTTAAATTTGATTCAGAAGTAGACGGATGTTTCCCATTTTACCTTTTTTCCTATGAAACCTACTATCAATTATAGTTAACTTTATTCTTCGTTAGCCATGCACAAGATGACTAACGGTGTTCTTTTTGTGTAATACGCCACAGTGAATCCTCAGGCAGAATAGGCAAAATGGCTGACTCGTCAAAGCCAAAAATGTCGACAATATACCTCTATGTACCTAACATAATCGGTGAGTTTGCTTATATGATTTATTGGTTTACTCTTTTTAGAGTGTTTGTGTTTTGTATAATTGTATATTAAATTGTGAGTTGACGTCATGTTTGATGATGCAGGGTACATCAGAGTATTAATGAATTGTGTTGCCTTTGCTATTTGTTTCTCTCATAAACACATTTTTGCTGTTCTATATTTTGTAAGGTAAGTAGCTATTGCATCTGTTTCGAATATGCGCCTATTTAAGTTTATGATTATATTGAAGTGAATTTTGGATTATTAAAGTTTCAACCTTCTCGACAGCTTTGTATGTGACGGCATTGATGGTTGGTTTGCTCGGAAACTCAATCAAGGTATGACTGTTGTATGCTTACATATTACTATGTTTTTAGAGGAAAATCTTGCTGTTCAGAATTTTAAATGTTCCAGGAAGGCCTAAATATATTTTGAATTGGATTTATAGAGATGTGTTTGTTTAGTAACGGTATAATGAAATACATTTTGTCGTGACTCAGGAGTTGCGTTAATTTAATTGTACTTCGCTTTACTTGCTTTTCAACCTCGTTCTTTGTCCAGTATCAACTCTTGGTGCTGTTTTGGACATGGTTACAGACAGGTGGGTCTCTTCCATAGTTTGTTCTTCTTTTGATACGTAGTAGACTCTATTTCTATATTTTTTTTTTTTTTTTTGATAAAAGGTATTTCTATATTTATGTTGAGCAAAAACTTATTAACTCAAAAACTGTGCGTGTATCTTGTTGCTGAAGATGTTCTTCATTCAAATGATAGTTCGACATCCTCAGTCACATGTTGCCGATCCTCTCTATTTTTAATAACATAATCTTGAGCTAATGAATACATTGACCATTACAGGATTAGCACTGCGTGTCTTCTGGTGTTACTGTCTCAAATATACAGGTAGGTTGAGATTTCTTCACATTTCTTATTGTCGTATTTTTCAATGCATTGACATGTATATAATGATTGTGTGATCAATTACATGCAGACCAGGTTTAATTTTCTTATCATTGCTCGCCTTGGATATTGCTAGCCATTGGTTTCAGATGTACAGGTATTGCTGTTCATCTCTTTAACACCACTTCTATCACACCTTTTCCTTCATTTTGAAATTTATGATTCTCTTCTTGTCAAAGTACCTTTTTGTCGGGGAAGTCTACTCATAAAGATGTGAAAGACAGTTCAAGTTGGCTTTTCAGAGCATATTATGGAAACCGAATGTTCATGGCATTCTGTTGTGTGTCATGTGAGGTACTGAGACTTTCTTATGTTTGACAGATTAGGAAATTTGAACGCTCATATTTGCTGTATAATTAATGTCCAAAATTCTCAGGTTCTGTACATAATTCTCTTCCTTCTGGCAAAGAGTCAAAGCGAAGACGTCATTGATGTGAGATTCATTTGCATAACTCATCAAATTTCAGTTGAAACTTAAGATTAGAGAAAAACGGTACCCTTCTTAAAGAGAAGCCTACTTATCATGGCACGTGGTTGTCTCTTCTGCAGGTCATAGTTTCTTCAGCAAGAGAAAATTTGCCGCTCTTTATTTTAGAAGCTTTAGTTCTATTTGGATGGGCAGTTAAGCAATCAATCAATGTCATTCAGGTATGAGTTATCCCGATTTTTCATTTTATCTACTTATGTTCCCATTGTTATTAGTTAGTCTTGCTTGCGACGGGTCACCATTTGTGACGGATATTTTGTGAAATAAAATGGATACAAAATGAGTTAGTGGAAAAAGGGGACCACGTGAATAGTGTTGGAGAGGGAGAAAAAGTGGGTATTTTGTGAGAGAAAACGGTATCCGTCACAAGCTTGCGACGGATAGTGCCGTTGCGAATAAGAATTTGTGTGTTATATAAGCTTTTACTGTAGAGTTTGCTGAAGTCAGAGCTCATAAAGTTCCCGTTATTGGATACTGTAGTTTGGTGATTAGTGAATATCATCATTCGGCATTCAGAAACTTAAGGAACTGACTTGACTTGTCCACAACATTTTTATCTCATACTCTGACATACTAAATCTTGGATAATAATAAAAAATAGTCAATGCTAGAAATGGGGATCGTGAGATAAATTTTGGTTTTTGTTTGATTGTAAATTTGTAATCCAGCATATGCGAAAAGCTTCCGCTAATATGGCAACTTCTAACTCGCTATCCCTCCTTCCCCGAGGAAACTTCTGTAGTTTGTCAAAGAGTATGAGACGAAAATGAAATTCCATATTAGCGGTAGAGGATGCAATGATCACAAGTGTATTGCGTTTTGTTTTTACATCTACACCACTTTGGCGGGGTTTTGCATTTCGGACACAATGAAACTCCCAACAATTTATTTAGGATAAAATCAAGCATTTTTACCCTGCATAATTTGCTCACGAACGTGGAAGCTTGCTTTTTCTTGCACATGTATTAATTAATTTTGATATTTTCTTGTATTTGCAGCTAAAAACAGCTGCGGATGCGTGTGTCTTGTACGACATAAACAGAACGCAGAAACAAAATGAATGATCCATGGTCATGTATGATAATTTGCCTCGCTCTATACAAAACCCGTGAGTGGGTCAAACCATGGTGTGTGCCCCGTTGTACGAGGAATTGGTCTATCAGAAAGTATGCTTAGAATTTGTTTGGATGGACTTCATCAGAGACCCTTCCAATACATATTTCTCCTTTTATATCGATGCAGGAAATGTGCTCCCCAGCATTCTTGCCCCATGGTGTGATGTCGATGTGGTACAAGTGTAATGTAGTTCACAATCCTAATTCTGAAATGACAAATGAACGTAAATCTGAGTTTATCGTGTTATTTGGTCGACATTGTGTTTATGTTAGTCACGGATTTCTGTATCTTTACTCGTTATTATTGCCGAATTATTAACACAATTCTTTACTCTACACAAGGGAAAATACTCCTCACTCACCAAGCAATCGTTATGTTTGCTTTGCAATCTACATTATTGACTTGTGACGATGTTGTGTTGTCAACAAAAGGCTTATACAGGTCGTGGAGTGCGTGGTTGTTGCGGCTAGAGCTGGCAAATATTGATACGACACGAAAACACGACACGAAATTAGCGGGTTTGGATCGAGGCTTAATGACCCATTTATGTAAGTGGGTCGACACGAACACAACACGATATTTAATTGGGCCGGGTTTGGGTTGAGCTCTTTAAACACGAACCCGACACGAATGACTTGTTTACTAAATTAATCGTATTTTTTTATCCTTCCTCGCATAAATATACTTAAACTTTCCAAATATGGACATGACACAAAAACCCGACACGAACCCGACACGAAATTAACGGGTTAGGCTTAAGGCTTGATGACCCATTTATCTAAGCGGGTCGACACAAACACGACACGAAATTTAATTGGATCAGGTTTGGGTTTGAGGGTTTGTGACCCGTTTACCTGTTATACGAACACGAACCCGACACGACAGATCTGTTTGTCAGGTCTAGTTGCAGCCAATTTGGGCGAAGCAACCTCTCATTCTTGATCGATTGCATTGCCGAAAATAGTCCCTGATGCACCCTACAGCTGCCGGCTTGCCATCGATATGGTAATAGGTTTGACAGTGACTTTCGCGCGTACGCGTGCAATCATGAGGCTATTTGGAAGTTGAAGCAGATGAGGAATGTATTTGGATGCGTGACCAAATTGATTGAATAATTGCCAACAACCGTCCAACTTGAACCACGCCTTTGTACACCAGCCAAATAAGTCATACCGATACAAACCTCGGAAATTTTCCACGATATCCTAATTTTGTCAGATTTCTCACGGCCGTTAAACAGAACATCAACTTTGGATGACGTGGCAAGGGCCGTTACATCGAGGGGTACCCCTTAATTATTGTCACGTCATCAAAAGTTAACGTTCCGTTAGCGACCGTTACAGTAAGAGATACCATGGGCACGAAAATGAAATCTCAAGGGTATCATGGGCAGATTCTTAAAAGCAAGGGTACCAATGTACCATAGGAAACCTGATAAAATTGAAGGACTACATAGAAAATTTCCGTAAAAAAATAAGACGCGAGAATGCATGGACCATAAATTACCAACAATATTTGACATTTTCGGTGTCTCAAAAATACCATCTTCAAGCAGAGGTTATAGTAAAATATTATGGTAACATTTGACATCATGAAACCGACAAAATGAATCAACAGAACAGCCAAAAAAATGGGGAGATAAATTGCCGGTCTTCACTAGCAAGTGCACGACATGACATACATTTACCGAGTGCCCCATTTAGTATGACATGCCAAAAATCTACCTACTGTCGCCTCTATGTTTGCATCCACAGCCGCATACTGCATTATAATAAGATCACATACCTCATTAATATACCCTTGGATGAATTTCTTCCTCAAGTTCTTCAACTTTCAATGACCTAATTGGTGTCTTCGACTTTCAACGACCCAATTGCTGTCAGTCTGATGTATCACCAAGCAACAATACATCTATTGGTTCTTTAAGAATACTCTGCAATTGTGTCGCGTGAGTAGATAAGTCACTACAGAGACCCCGGAAAACAACAGTTCGCGGGTTTCCAGATATTTTATCTTTAATGCATTTTACTATATTAATGCAGTCGGAGAGAGAATCCAATGCATCCACAACCTGTAAGAAGCAAGTTTTACGCAGATTAGAGAAAGGTCGTATACTGATATACACACAAGAGGTGACAATAACAGGAACAGAAGGAGATTTTTCGTCTTTTGGACCTCAAAAGGATTGACATAACTCCGCAATCCACGCGTCTCAATAGTCAAGAGGTTTCATATATTCCACCTAGTACATACGTTTTGAGTTGTTTTTCACTCTGTCTTAATTATAACATGAACAAAATTACATCCATTAAGAGAAATGTTTTGTATCATAAATCACTCTCTAGTTGTCTTAAAGTTTGTGTGAAAATGCCACTTTGTTGACTTTGAACTCCATTACAATTAAAAGAGCAGGATTACTATAGGTTAATATTGGAAATGTTATCATTATGCATTAGGTCACTGAAGTAGACTTTTTAAAACCCAAGGCACCAAGGATGGAATAGGCAAAAACTAGGGAACAAAAGTGAAATTTTGCGCACACAAAAAAAGATTGATTGACATAAAAAAAATATCAAGGGTACAGGAGTACAGGACACCAAAGTGCAATATGTTACAATTTCAGAATTCCAAGATAGTGCTAGAAATCAACATTACCATGCAATTTCAGGATGGAGAGAGAAGAGAGATAGACAGAAACATAAAGACGAAAAATATGAATTTCACCAACATAGTGCTAGAAATCAACATTACCATGCAATTTCACACTGTAGTATAGGAGCACAGAATTCAAGGTCATCCCTTGCAGTGACGACACTCTACAAATAGCTAAACTTTCCAGATTAATTCTGAATCCAAAATTTAATCAGAATTCTAGCTGGTTGGGGCCTGGGGGTTACTTAATTATATTAATGACTTCATTGATTGCTGCTTGATTAAACACAAATATTAATGCGGCGAGTAAGAAGTGGCCGTTTTTTCAAATTAAGTCGCAAATATTGTCTTATTCCCACTTTTATACTACTCAAAAGTCAAACATGTAATTGCTTCCAAGTCTATTTTAGATTTCAAATAGGATGTTCATCAGGAGATGGAGCTGCAAATTGCAAACATAGATATCTTCAAAAGTATTAACAAAAAAGAGGAAAAAAAGTACCAGCAGAGTGACATCCGATATGTCAATTGCCTCAAGTGTAACAAGTTCCCACAGCCGTTCAGGCGTTGCCACAACAAATTCTGGATCACAACTCTTCAGACTGCAGGAAAAAAGACTTATCATGAGACAAGAAATCCAGATTTGTGACCTTGAATGCAACTTATGCACTCAATCAATGCATTGAGTAAAAGACGCATTTAAACATTCAGCATTGTATATGTTCACAAGGACCGTTCTGGAGAGAATACTAGATGAATACTATGTCCTCTGTATATAATATTGAGGAGCAAGACATTGAGTATACATACTTCATACTAGGACCGAGGAAAAAACTGATGAAAACTAGAATCTACATTAATAAGTGATCTGAACGAGTAAAAATGACTTTCCCATACGAAATTGAGTTTCTACTTTCCAAGTCTCAGACAAAAACTAAAAACAAAAATTTGGAAGGTACAAAAAGAAAGAATGCATTACAAACTTGTAACAAGGCAAAAAAAAGCTCAAATTATTACTTCGTACTGATAGACTGAAGTATATGACAGAGAGAATAGAGATACCACATACCCACTAACTTGGTGCTCTACTGAAGAACCAGAATGCAAACTCACTGTGTGTATCCCAAACAGTTTTAAAGGCTTGCAAACAGACCGAACCTGAAAGAGCACAGTAAATTTTATAGAAATAATACTGTTGCTGACAAAAAAGGATCAAATGGGATATCAAAACGATCTCGTAGTGGTATTCAAAAAAAGATGAAAAAAGATTAGGCTAGCAAACGAGTTGATTTAAAAAAAGGATATCAATGAGATGATACCCCGTACAGAGGGCCAGTACAGTCTTATCTACAAAGCCTAGCTACAAATTGTGCTCAGAATGCCATTTATTTCTAGGCTTCTAGCTCCTTGACAAAGTGTCATTGATAGTTGAACTTGTTTATGTCATTGGAACTTCATAGATGTGTTTTATATAGTTTATAGTGTCAGCGACTCAGGGTTCACAACATTCGGCAAAATCTTGTTAACGCTATTCTATGGAATCAATTCATAACGCATACAAATTGGATTTAGGGGGGCAAATGAATGCATGGATAAACAATAGAATTTAATAGGGTTGTATTGTATATATAAGAAAAAGCTATAGTTGAACCAACTCTAAACAGTTGAAAGGTAAATATTCTACTCAGCAAAAAAAAATGCAGATAGTACTACCTTAACTGCTTTCTCTTGAGATGGAACAAGATACAATAGGAATGGGCTGTTAAGTGATATAAGTTCACTTTCTTTCTGCTGGAAGCTGTCGGCTGCTGTGGAGGCAATCCAAGCAATTTGCTGCAGTGACGGATTAGTTCCACTGTTTTCTAAAATATCCCTTCCCGAAGAATAAGACTTCCAAAACTCCAATCCCCACGAATCTGCAATTAACGATTTCTCCTTCGCCTTAATTTCACCATCACCAACCAAAAAATCCCAAATAGAGTTCAAGCAATTGAAGAGAAACTTAGATGGGCATCCCATGTCTCCTGAGGATAGCCCTTCCAAATCCTTAGGAACTGTGTCGATCTTACGTTTTCCCTTTCCCATTTTAACATTCACCAGTTCCATATACTTCGATCTTTTTGCCTTTTCGTTACCCAAATTTTCTTGATCGCTTACCAACTCTTCATCTGTTCCATTTTCCACAGATCCCTTTTTGTATGATAGAGGAAGACCCTTCTTAATTTTTTTCCCAGTAGTATCTTCCTTTCCACGTCGGTCATTGAAGGGATCCTCTGGTGTTGGAAGACTAAAGCACATCCCCTGAATAGTCAGAAAACAAATCACAAATAAGTTTGAGGGTCATACTAGTAACCAGTTGCCCAAACATTTCACACTCTCAGCATAAATAACTACAATAATACTATCTGTGTCTAAACCTCCTCCTCCTTTACTTTATCTTGAGTCATATTTCACGATAATAAATAAAGAAAACCTCTTTGCTGTAATTCCTAGGTGCCACGATACACAAATTGATAACAGAACAGCTTCTGATAGCTCCTTTTTTCATAAACACAACCCATGACTTTTGAGTTTCTTAACAGAATGTACAAGAATATTTTCAATTAATTAAAATCAGGACAATCATTTACAACAGTCTTGATATGAAAAATGATTTCTTACCAAGCTTTGACAATAAATCATGTAAGTTTCCCAAAATCACCACTTAAACAAAAATTTTAATCTTCAATGGAATCAAATAATATTCTTTGCTACTAGAATATGAAAGAATGAAGCAATATGAGTCATTAAATTGGCCCACAATTATAAAAATTGAAGAGTAGCAACCTAGGCACGATCTTTACAAAAAATGAAGAATGAAGCAATATGAACATAGTTCCCAAACAAATTTTCGTTGAATTTTACAACCTCACAATCGCACATAGGCAAGGTAGATTAGATGTCCTAAGAAATAGATTTCCGAGCACGATATACAGATGATGTTTAAAAATCATGAAAAGCACCGTTTTTATACACATTAAACTCAAATGCAGCTGATTTCAAGTCACGCTCCTAATCTCCCAAAAACCAACTCGATACATAATAGTATAACTCAATGCTAGTGACATATCCTCAATTCAGATTTCCACACGTCGATAATATTAATCTTCATCTCATGAAATCAGACCGGAAAAGAACAAACTTTCCGAAGCTAAAATCCTACTCACGGTTCCTTCATCTACTAATCTCTTCCATTTTTATCAATCTTGAAGCTCAAACAAATCAAGCTCTACATCACTACAACTGTCTACAAGAACAAACCTTAATCGCAAAATGATACAGCTTAATTACCTCAACTAATCGTATAAACACATGAATTCAAAGATAAGAAAACGAGATAAGCAACTAACATTATCGACAAAACATCAACTTTATCAAAGAACATATCTTAATCACCGCTTAATTAACTTTAATAAGCTTATAAAGACATGAATTTAAAGACAATAACTTAATTAAAGCATGCAACAGATAACAAAGTGAGATAACAACTAAAAATTGTCAAAAAAATCGATGAAAATACCTCAATCACCTAATGCCGCAACTTAATTAAGCTTATAAACACATGAATTCAAATTTAATAACTTCATTACAGCATGCAATAGATAATTAAACGAGATAACAACTATAAATTATCAGAAAAAAAAATCAGAGACAAAAGAAGGATGGAGAAAAACCTGGCATTGGCGGCGTTTGCCGGTGTGACGGCGTTTCTTGGTGGCGATAATGGCGGCGACGCGAGCAGAGACGGCGGTAGCAGGATCTCTATTATTCTTCTTTCGTATGGCTTTGTTCTTTTTCTTCGCTTTTACGTCATCACCTTTCGCCATTTCTGCAAAACTTCGAAGAAATTGGGAGGAGATGAAGGGGATTTGGGGATTAGGGTTTTCGAGGGTTTATGCCCTACTTAACGGTTTTTTTTTTTACTTCTGCGAAATGAAAGAGTAGTTATTATTGTTGGCTACATTATTTTTTTTATTTTTATTTTCCATAGAGCCGGTTAAAAGTGACCCGACTCAAGAATTTTGAATAAAAGTTTGGTATTTTTTGAACTGAAATTGTCCGAACTGAATTTAGTGAAAACAAACACCTGAAAACAACTAATGTTAAGTCCAATAAATCCAGGCCTAACTCTTTACTTCAGTTCTTTTGGAATAAATCGCCTGAATTGGACTGAACTGAATCTAAATTGCATGAATCTAGACTGAAGTAAAGCGTTAATTTCTAAAGAGAAGAATCGAACTAAACTGAATAAAGTTAGGAGTTGAAATTAAGTTAAAAAAAAAATAGGGTTTAAGTTTAGTTCAAACGACTTGAATTCAAAAAAAACAAGGCCTTGGTGACCATAAAACAATCTTAAGCCGTAAATATTATGAAAATTTGTTTAGCTATTAAAAGACGTAAATTCTTATTTCAACCGAACTAATTTTCTGTCTGAAATAAGCTAAATGAAGCCATTTTACAATAAAATGTTGCCATCATCTACAGAGTAAAAATATTACATTCTCAAGTTATAACATTTTGTTATTATGCTTCAAGTAAGGATAAGTCACGTATTTCGATTTCAACAAGAGCTTTATGCAAAAAGAAATTGTGGAAGTTGTTGGGGCCAAATAATTGGAAAGTTTTTATTTGGAAAATTCTTACAGGAACTCTGCCGGTTAAAGAAGAGTTTATAAAAAGAGATTTTGACATGGATCCTATTTGTTCTTTGTGTGGTTGGACCGGCTCAAATGAATCTCTTGATCATTTATTCCGTAATTGTGAGATTGTGAAACGTATTTGGGCATCCTCTGACTTAGGTATTCGTATTATCAACTTGGACTCAGTCCCTATTTCTGACTGGATAGCTAATTGGATTTTTTTCTTCTCCAAAAGTGATGATTCTACTGTAAAGATAATCCATTTTGTTTCTATTCTATGGAGTATATGGATCTTCCGAAACAAGTCAGTGTTCAATAATGAACACTTTAATATTATGGGTTTCTTCAATTATCAAAGAGATATAGCAAATGGAGCACTGGATGCAATTAAGCAAAAGGATCTTGTTGTGGATAATATACGACTATCCATTGGGTCTGATGATATCACTACAATTGATAATCTAAGAAATGGTCAGCCATTCTGGATAGTGGGTTCTCACTCTAACTGCAACTGCTTCAAGGCTGTGGGTGATGCTAGTTGGTCATATACACTTCAGGGAGCTGGTGGTTGGATAATGTATGATCAGCATGGCAATACTATTTTCCAATATGCTTTCAATTTCTTAGCAGAATCACCAGGACAAGCGGAAGTATACGTTATTCGGGATATTCTTCTCTGGGCAATTAAAAATAAGATTTATAACCTACAAATCGCAACGGATTGTCTACTTTTTCTCACGCAGATCTCCGGGAGTCAAAAGCACCAATCTCTGATGAAAGACCTTATTATCAACATTACTAGTCTATGCTCTCTTTTTCATTGTCTAGCTTTTCGTTTTATTCCTCGCAAACAAAACAAGATTGCACACAATCTTGCTCAAAGTGCGAGGCTATATTAGGACGGTTAGGTTTTTCATTTTACAGCTGTCAAAAAAAAAAAAAAAAAAAAAAAAAACATTTTGTTATTAAATGGTAACATTCTATTAAAAAATGGTTGATCCGTCTTATTTTAATCCGTCGCGAATAAGAATTTCTGAAAAAAAAGCTTTGCCATGTAAACCTTATGACTTATGAGTCATGGCTTAGCCTCAAAATAACATTACTATAGCATATCAGAATTTGTAAACGAACTCTGCCTGGCCTTTATTATTAGAGACTGCTTGATTAATAAAAACAAATGTTGAAAGACTAATTCGATAACAAAACATTATAATTATAAACGTTATAAATCAGACAAGATTGAAAATCATTACATGAACAGTCCCAAGCATTACCCATGTTAGCTAGATGAGAACAAACGAACGAGGGACAAAGCATCTGATGTTCTGGGACATCATCATGCCGATAACTCCTGCAATTTGTTCTCCTTTCTACCGGAGCGACAGGAAATATCAAAACAGAAGAGCAGAAGAGCTGAACTTTCGGTTCTTCTATGGCGACATGAGGTCCAACATCTCTTGTGTGACAGCAGCAATTGTCATTCATAATGTTCATATACAATAGGCTTCCGGCTTTCCAACTACACGAACAAAATTATGACGAGGCTTCTACCATTTTATCTTTCAACTGCCTGTCTTACCACGGGAAATCTTTCCGACCACCGTGAATATCCTGCAATCAAATTGGTGATTACTACAACAACAACATCAGAGCCTTAGTCCCAAAATATTTTGGGGTCGGCTGACATGAATAATCTTTTGGAACCGTCAAGAGTGAACTCTCATCTCGACAAGAGAAAAAAATAAAAAGAAAAGAAAAAAAGAAACGGAAGCGAAGTGAAACCGAAAAAGAAAGATAAAAGAGTTTTATAGATTTTAAATCGAACTTATCACATATAAAAACCCAAAAAAATAATTCAAGAATAAAGTTTAAAGTGATTTTGAAAAACGAAGTAAAATTTAATATAGGAGTTTTAGGTAAAAAAAATGTAACACATCCAAAAAAGAAAATTTTTAGAAAACTTAAAACTTAGAAAACATCAAAGGCTAGAAGTCACATGTATTTTATCCCTCCATAGTGCCCTCTCCATCACCATCCCCTCCTGAAGCCCGAGAAATCTCATATCGTGCTCAATCACTCTTCTCCAAATTTGTTTAGGTCTCCCTCTACCTCTAGCAACCTTTTCTGCACCCCAGGTCTCCAACCTCCTAACCGGTGCGTCCATAGGTCTCCTTCTCACATGGCCAAATTGGTGATTACTGAATCAAAATAACAGCGCAACCTATGCAATTTAATAATATCTGCACTGTCTTTACCACGACTTAGTAATACTATAAGGTATCTAAGTAAGTAGCTGACAAATAGGAATTGATTAACACACCTGAAGCTATAATCTGACGAAGATCAGCTTCAGATTTGTCATCGTCGCACATTTCCTGAAAATATTCAATATGTGAGCAGCTGCTTGGAATAATGCTGGATTACCATCAAGTCTAACAAAGTGCAGGTCGGTACTATGAACGAGAAAGGATTAAGCAAGAGTAACAATTGGCCCCGAGCAAGTTCAGATACTTATTAGTCGAGTATTGAAGGGGGCAAGAATGGGACGAGAATGTTGAAGGTGAGAAATGTTCTAATTGGAGAATTTAGTCGTAAAGATAAATGCTGCTTGGTGTGCTTATTTCCAGATAATGTTCTCCCCAAATTAACAGAGAAAGGAAGAAAAAAGATCAATATATATCATGTCAAAAAGTTGACGATGGACCTGAATGGACGAATGGTACAATGCTGCGATGCAAGTTCTGAACAATTATATCTTGACAAGGTCATATAAATCAACAGGTCTTGCTTGTGACGGGCTAATCCCGTCACAAGCTTGTGACCTCTCACAACAAGGGAGAGGGGATGAGGTGGGGTACCCTTCATGTGCTTTCCCACTCACCTCTCATGGGTATTTTGTGAGAGGAAACGGTATCCGTCACAAGCCGCCGTCACAAATGAGAATTTGTGCATACAAATAGGCCAGTGATAAAAACCCTAAGTATCATTTTTAATTGAAGGATAACGGAAACTAGGTAAATAGCCCTGCCAAAATTCTTGATGCGAAGCTTAGCTATTAGACTCATTATAAGTAGACACATTTCATCAAATACAACTTACCGCTTCACTTATTGTCAGGCTTCTTGCGATGAGCTGAGATAATTTACTAAGAATGTTTTTATCAACATCTGGATATCGCAGAAGGCTCTCCTCTGACATGGCTTCAAATATAAGTGAGCAGATACTTGATGCCATCATTATGATAGAAGAGTCACGTGTTCCTTCTGAGCATCACGAGAGGAATACTCGTTAAAAAACAGAACTGAAGTTGTAGGCATGACCAAACAGAGAAAGCAAAATGCTGAAAAACGAGAACTGCATCTAACAGTAAAAAAGGACCATCACCTAAAACATTTCACCTAGATGATACAAAACCGGAGAAAGAACATAAATCAAATTATTCTACAATTATAGTATTATACGGAGTTTATATTTTCTACAATTATACTGAATGGAAAGAATGATACGAAAGCAAATTTGAAGGAAACTCAGTCCTGATGAAGTCGAAACCTGATGCCATAATAGTTTAGAACCTACCCAAAGAACATACCACCTTAAGGTAATTATTCTTTAATTCCATGTCTAATCGAAGGCAAACCTTGAAAGCAAATATGTTCTCATCTTCTCTTGTAATTATCAGACTCCTCTCTTAACTAACAGGAATGCCTATGAACTAGAATTTACCACAGATACAAGCGGTAAATACAGTTACTTCATTTTGCTGCTTATGTTAGCGAGAGGTATGTTATGAATGCAGAATTGTTAGGTATCAGTTTTCCCGTGTATTTAACTAGAATTGCACTTAACAAAAACATCCAAGCCAAAAATCTAACATGATTAGTGGAGTTCTGTAAATCCTCACAAAAACTCATTTTAAGAGTCTGTAATAGTGAATGGACGTATACCTGTCCAATATGCCAGTGCCTTCAAGACATTGACAAAAGCAGGTTCATCTAGCTGGATATGTATGTGCTCTCTCTGGAGAAAATCAATGCATCAAAGAGAAGAGGAGTGAAAAGTCGGAAATTAAAAACCACAAGTACAATTAATGCGTAATGGTAAAGATCCAAGGCCGAGATATCATATGCTGTATTACCTTCAACAGAAAGTTCATGACCGTATCACATGCCAAAAATATAGAGCTGCTATCCTCAACAAGATGGGGATCCTTCTCAACTAATCGTACAAGACAATCCATAACCTGTCACACGCATAAACAATTGCATTAATTTGCTATTTGATATTCCTTAATTTCCTTATGCTATCAATGAAATAACAACTTAATAAATACTTTCCTTGAGAAAAACAAAATACTACTAAGAAAAAGCAACTGTATCGTCTATACAGAACATTTCTTCTTTAACTCATTAGCTAAATTCCCTATAATTTTGTTTGATCAAGACATTATATCGACTACTACGTAGATTTGAGCCTGAAAGCTGAATAGGTGTGCTATACAGGACATTACTATGGTGAAGCTAGTTCAACAGAATAATTGGCGAGATAATGAATATCACAACTTTCTCATGTTTTATGTTGTTACAGGAAGGAGCGACGAATTCATATCATGAAAAGAGAAGTAAACCCTAAGCAGTGAATGAGTAGACTCCGACTTTATCTATTAACAGTAGTCGGCCAACACTACAGGTAGTACAGTTATTTTGGACCTTCGCCTTCAAGCACGCATGAACAAGAAAACTTGGAAAACTCTAATGTCAATAAATGGCTACCTCTAACTTATGAAAGAATAAGCCGCTAACTCCTCATAATCCTTAATGCATGTGCACCAAAAATTCATTTTAAAAGAGCGCAAGGGTAGATACTTACCATTTTATAAGCTCCAGAGGAAGCCAGAATTCTTACGCCGTCGGTCGTCATTGTTGCTTGACAGAGGAAGGGAAGCATGAAGCAGACAGATAGAAAGGGACTGGAATATCAAAACAAATGGAGCATGGTATCAAAAGCTCAAAATGATAATTAATTAAACTTCGGATCTGTGATAGCAGTATGCCTAACCTGGACTCATTTTCACCTTCAACTGACAGCAGATAACTCAACAGGTCCTTGACTTTCTCAGTGGATGCTAAGGGCGCCTCTGCCAGATAACTGAAAAAGAAATGAGAAAAAATGTCAAATAAAATCCCAAAGAACAGAAGTAGAACTTAGGAGTTCCCATACTACTGAAGCTACCGAGCAAAGGAAAAGGTCAACAAAAAACCTTCCAGCAACTCGCACAGAAGCAAGAAGATCATCTCCCTTCGTATGGCCGTGATCCTGCACAATATTAAGTTCTATTAATTGAAGGAATCAATCTATAACGGTCGAAATAGTATTTCACAGTTCGGCATATAACCAAGAAGCACTGATGACAGTTTTCTCTCACTAAACAATAAACATCATAAAAAGTTCTTTAAGCTTGAAGATGAATCATTTTGAAAGCAATTCTAATATCTCCTCCATCCCAAATACATTGTCCCAGTTAACTAGATGCTACATTTAAGGAAAAATAGATAAAGAAATGTCATTGTAGTCCTTTGACTTAAAATTAGTAAACAGCATTGCCCTGCACTTGTTCTGAATCAGTGTGTGCAACGTGCAACTGTTACAGGAAAGTGGCACAGAATTTGGATGGAGGAAGGTTCATGTTAATATGTTCAGCATGATGTTCATCAGTAGCCACAAAATTTCAACCAATAGAAGTCAAACTGGGAAGCCACTTAGTTGATAAAGCGTATGTGTAATGTGTTACCTTTGCATCCTTTAAATACTCAAGGACTACTTCAAGTGTCTCATTAAGCCCAGAAATCACCTTAGTGAAGGTGTCATCACTACAAATTCCCACTGCAATTGCAAGAATGTTGATCAGTGCCGCCCATCAATCAAAAAGAAAGAACATTGGTTACACTGAACTAACAAAAGTGCTAGTAGCAAAAGATTATTCACTTTAACCTAAGAACAATAGAAAAAAAAGGCATGAAATTGAAGAAGCCTTCCTGACTAAAATCTAATGCAAGAAATTGAAACAGCCATGGTAAGCAGAATAAAACTTACCTTCTTCACTGATATTTGAGATGAGTTTGACTACCTTTTCTACCAAAGAAAAGGCAATACCCAGATTACGAACCTTTACAGAAAGAGCTTCAGAATTCGATGATGAAGCTTCATATTTCGTGTAGGCTAGCTCATTGAGAAGGACAGCAATCTCAACCCTTGCTGACTCTAAAACAAGTAATAAACACCTGAGGAATGAAGAGGGAGAAATATGTATCGTGATCGCATGCAAAATGGCTTACTGGTATACAAAAACTTCTACACTAGGTTCTCACTTGTCAGATGGAGTGGGCTTATGTAGATCAGGGACATTCTTTTGATCTATCAGCCAACGCTCACCCAGTAAGGATATCATGGACTCTGCTACAATAAGACCCTGTAGCTTTTGGTCTGGACCTGTTTACGTAAGATGATCAGTACAATCAAGCTAACAGTGAAACCAGCCTTCATAAGAGGCAGACTAAAGTACCAGATGTGGTGTATGCATAATGAATTAGGCAACCTTGACTTATGTAGGCAGCAAACTAAAGCAACAAACTTGACATTGAACACAGAAAAACATTGAATAGCAATTTCCATGATGTAGTAATTATCTAAAGTGTTTAGACGAACTTACCCACTCGATTTTGTAAAATGTCCACAACACCAGCACGTATATAAACAGGCCATGTATCACCTGACTTTGACCGTAGTGAAGTACACAGAGGAACCTGCAATGTTTTTGGCAAGTAAAAGGAAACTGAAATGGGTTGAAATGGTATCGCAATTATGCAGAATCAATAAAGAGCCAATCCTAGTAGAACAATACTCCGAATATTAAAGTTTACTTAATACCTACATGTGTGGTAAATTTGTTGCCGTTGACTCCCATAGAGTCATATGTAACCAAAATAATGAAGCTATATCTATGCCCTAAAGTGGAGCAATGGGGTGCTAGGAGGATTTAGGTCACACTGAAAAATAGAACGACAATCTGGCACAATCGAAACCCAGATATGGTTTACCTCAATGCAGGTCAACAGTTTAAACCTTCAAATTAAGAAGACATACCAAGCAATCTTTTTTAAAAAGAAAGCAACTTTAGGTCTTGTGCACAGAGCTATAGTTAGAGTGACTATGCTACAATTATAGTAAAATTAGCACGAGAAAGCAATTAAAGACGTATTCTATGCTTATGTCCCGCACCATAACTGAATTACTGCCTACAGAAACTGTTTGATATATACCTAATCTTAACACGAAAAGTCGAAAACAATAGAGGAAGAAATCAAGTAGTCCCGATAAGAATTTGAACGTACAGAATGATCAGAAGAAAGGATCACACACAACAGCCGGAGCAGGTCAAATTTCAATGCATTCTGCAACAAGGCAAATTGCCTAGCTATGAATGGCACCTGAAAGACAAAGATTCAGTCATCGATCCAAATACCTACAGCACGAAATAACATGAAATGGCAAACTACGAAAAACGTAGGTGTTCCATAGAGGAAAGAGTACCATAGTTGACAGATCAGTCAAATGTCTGTTCACGATGATATCCACGGAGATTTTACTGAAGATAAGTTGCACCAGTCTCAGGGAAAGTTCCAACACGTGAGAGCCTACAAAATCAGAGACGAGTTCACACATATTTAAGCATTCGTACAACAAGAGATAACTAATTTGTGCAATACAGGATCAAACAGAACAATCAGAAATTACACAGGCTATGCCAATCAAAGCATATACGGCAATTCAAAAATCTTAATTTATTCAGTTTTCGAGTTGAATACCATCAGGCAACGAAGGCAAATGCACAGCCAGCGATCTGAGGCCTCCAGACTCGAACAAAGTAAAAACTCCGTTCTCCGAGTTGGTACAAATTAGGAACAAGAACTCATAGCAGTCTTCTAAAAGAGACGGCTCTAAACTGCATACAAACACAACAAAGCAACACAACACAACATCAGAAACCGAAACACAACACAGTTTGCTATTACAACACAAAAATCAACATCTCAAATCAATAGAATGAGAGGCTGGGAGCAAAGGAAGGTTACTCATTCTCCATGACTTGCACAATAGTAGGAACCTTAGACTGCATATCACCAGACGACGCTATCTCCGGCACACGACAAAGCGCAGCAAGTACCGAGACAGATAAACGCAAATACGCTTCGCAATTCTCATTACCTTCACGCATACCTAATAACAAATCATCAACAACATAAACAGTTAAACACTACATCTAATTAAACACTGTCTCTAGTAAAACATCAAGTCAATTAACTAATACTCGATCATTTGTTTACATTTGATTAAAATACCGCTCACAAAGAATATAAAAGCTAAAAAATCATACCTAATAACAATTCATCAACAACATAAACACCACACTCTAATTAACCACCGTCTCTAGTAAAACATCAAGTCAATTAACTAATACTCGGTCATTTGTTTACATTTGATTAAAATACCGCTCACAAAGAATATAAAAGCTAAACAAATTGAACTTTTAGTTAAAAAAATTCGAATTTTTTTTAATTTACTGTATTGCATTACTAGTAAAGTTGTAAGTTCAAATTCTGGTTCCGTCACTGAATTAATTTGGTAAGTAAGAGCATACCGGTGCGCAAAAGGCGGTCGAGAAAGCGAGGGGAAATAGCGTGGTAGACTTTGAGGATAGAGTTATGGTCGTCGCGGTTGCAGAATTTGGTGACGAGGAGAAGGCCGGCGAGTCGCTGTTCATCGCTTTCGCCGCTAAGCAGCTTTAAGCAGTCGTCTAGCGACGAGGAGGAGGAAGAGGACGACGACGAAGACGGTAATTGATGCTCCATTGTTTGAGTGAAGGAGGAAGTGATAGTTGGCAATGGAAGGGGTTAGACCTGAGACACAAGAGTTTGTATTTTGTTGTTCGGGAGGGAGACTTCGAGAAATTGAACTGTTTTCTTTGAAAATTTGCTCCAAAAACCCAATTTTGGATCCGGGAAATTTTAAGCGGACATAACTCCTCTTTACGAGTTCATAAAGATTAAAGTGTTAGTTTTATTTTCAAATCGATAATTCTGAGAATTACTATTTTCTGAAAATATTATTGTATTTAGATCCGGTGGTTTGGAGTTTTCGTATGTTGAAAGTTTTTTGATTGAACACCTTTGAGTAACCATATTTTCGGTCACTAATTTCAAATTTGGCGATTTTTTTTTAAAACGTAGTTCTCGGAAAGATGATCAATTTGAAATAAAAGTCGTCATTTTTTGAACTCGTAACACGAATTATGGCGTCTTAAAATTTACCAATAAAAAATTCTGGGTATTTCAGTCAAATTCCAAAACTATCGTATGCGTTTTTCAATTACATTTTTCTATGCACTAATCGACTATACATTTTCCTTTTTTTTTCACTTCTTGACATTAGTCAATTCTAGCACAATTCAAAATTACAATTCTACGAGCATGTGCTAATGCAACTACATAAATTCTTGCTTCAGACCAATCAAAATAAAACGGATCAAATGTCACTATCTTTTTAATAAAATATAATCATTTAATAACAAAATGTTATATCGCAAATTCGTCAATCTTTAACGGTAAATGAAGGTAACATTTTATCAAAAAATGGTAACATTTTATTATAAAAATGGCTACAATTTGTCTGTCTTATTTCATACGGAAAAACAGCCCGTCTGAAATAAAAATTTGTCATGCAACTAAACTAATCGAGCTAACACGGTATGTAGACACCGAAATTTTAATATTTCGATATTATTGATTTGGCAATCTTAGTATTAGGAGTTAATTATCAAAATAAAGATTGTGATAATATCTTAGCATACCATAGAATATTTATTTTATATTCTGCACTTTTAATTACCAGACTATAAATTCAACTCCGACTCTAGGGTTAGGGAGAGCCCATCATTAAGTCAAACGACTCCGTCTTCCCCTAACAAATTGTATATTATGATCGCAAAACGACCCCATCATCTCTACCTCTCTACCTCCTGAAATCAAGAGATTTACGAAAATGGTAACCTTCAATCTTCTTGAACGATTTTTCGAAATAATGCTCAAAATGAAAGTAATTGTCGTTTTTGGCTGTTTTTGAAAGTATTTGTCAAAATGGTGTCCACGTAGGTTCGGGAAAACGAAGCTTAAACACGCCATTGGTAGTGGCGGGTTACTTGCCAAAGACACGCCATTACTAGTGGCGTGTCTTAGCAATTTAAAAATTTTGGAAAAAAAAATGTTACAATAGGCTGTGTAGTTGGGCCAAATTGTTAAAAAAAAAAAGATGTTGCTTAAACACGCCATAGCCCATGGCAGACACTTTGGTTCTCAATAGTTTCTGCCAAAATTCCTGTTTTTCAAAAAATTTGCACTGACTAAACACGCCACACCTAATGGCGTGTTTCAAGCTATATACACGCCATGCTTAACGGCGTGTTTAAGCCAAGTAGGTTCCGAAAAACCGAGCCTACGTGGACACCATTTTGACAAATACTTTCAATTCCAACTCAAAACGACAATTATTTTATTTTTAAGCATTATTTCAAAAACGGATTCAATCTTTTTTCGATAATAAAATAAGGGACGTACTTTTTCACATACGGATTTTACTTTTTCACATACGATTTTTACCATCCTAGCCTTGTCATTTTTTTAATATTCATTCTCCTACTCTTGATTTTCTCCCTTCCTTCGTCCTCATAAACAACTACTCCGTTCGTTCCTCCGTCGCCGCCCTCCGTCGCCGCCATCTACTCCGTCACCGCCCTCCGTCGCCGCCGCCTACTATTGCTGCGCAACCCTTCCCCTCCCGCCGCCCCTTCCCCCTCCCTCCTCCTGCCGCGCAACCCTCCCCCTCCCACTGTCGCGCAACCCTTCCCTCCCGCCGCCCCTTCCCCCTCCCTTCTTCTGCCGCGCAGTGCAACATCCCCCTCCCCTGCTATTTTGTATTTGTTTTCTGTTTTTTCATTTTTTTCATTTGTTTTTTTTAATTAATTAACTCCAATTGGTTTTAATTTTTGCTACATTTTTCAATTGGTTTTTTTGCTGTTATGAAGTGCAGTAATAGAGACATGATGCTGCTGGGTAATTATGGGTAATTGGTTTTTTTGATTTTTTATTGTTAGATTACATGAGAATGGGGTAGCAATTAGGGATGAAGCGGCAAAATGTTAGATGCTTCTGAGCCAGGATAGAAGCACTTCTTAATTGCAACATGAAATTTGGCGAGATGAAATTAACAAATTGCAGACATGATTGAATTGCAGTATATTCATGAATTGGCAAATTGCACATTAATTGCAACATGAAATTAGAATTAAATTTACATACGAAGAAATTAAAATTGACGACGACGTCCAATTGATATAATAAACAATATTACCTCAATACTTGAAGAATTATAATCCATTGTTTAAGTTTTGAGAGTAATTGATTAAATTGTAAAGAAAAAACTCATATATATGAATTGTTTTTGTTTAGGTTTAGGAAGAATTTGTTTAGGTTCAGGAAGTAGAGTCTGGTTTTAGGAAAAAGGGTAGGAGATGGAAATTTTATGAAAAAGTGTGTGTGAAAAAGTAAAGTCCGTATGTGAAAAAGTAAAGTCCGTATGTGAAAAAGTAATTCCGTAAAATAAAATCCTTGTTTTCCGTATTATTTTTGTTATTATTACGGCAGCTTCGTTAATTTTATGGTTACACGGTGTAAAAAAAACCAAAAAAATCAAGCTGAAGTAAATTGAGATAAAACCGAACCAAATCAAAATTAATCCTCATTTCCAGAAAGACAGAGTGAGGAAGCATCCATGGCGGGAGTAGCTCCGACGAATGCACTATCGCCGCACACACATACGCACCACCGTCTATTCGAATTCGCGAAAACAGCTTTATTCAAGATATTTCTCTTCCCTTACGCAACTATATGTGAACTATACTGCGGTCAGGTACCGCACCATGATAAATTCGACGAAGCTCTCATTGGTCATTATATCGGCATCGGTACGCTTAATTACGTTAATTAAGGAGTTTAATTAGTTAATTAGTTAGTTAATTAATTGATTGATTAATGGAGGTGATGTTTGTGTTCGTGGATTTTGCAAAGAGAAGATGTGGAAAGTTCTGGAGTTAATCAAGTTCGTGAAGTATGGGAGAGTCCGCTTCGTAAGCCGTATTCTTCCGATTTCTTCGTCGTTGATCCTTGTATTGTAAGTTTGTTAACTCTTTTTTGTTGTTATTGTGATTTGCTATACTTGATTGTGAAATAGGAGTAGTTGAATTAGGTTTTGTACGAAATGCGGAGTTAGTTTGTTCCGAAAGTGTTGCTAAGCGAAACCTGTGCTTATTGCTTCATATGTTCAGGTTATTTTGTTTAAAGAGGTGAAAAGAAAGCTGAAACGTTGAGCTGTTTCATACAAACGGCGAAATTAGAGTTGAAACCTTTGATAAGCGAAACCCATGCTTCTGAATTCGTGTTTTGAGTTATTTTGTATGAAAGCGAAACTAGAGCTGAAAACTGAAAACTTTGTAAAGTGAAACATGTGCTTCTTACTTCGTCCGTTGAATTGGTTTGTAGAGAAGGCGATACTGGAGTTAAGAGAGTTGCTAAGGGAAAGCTCTGCCTCTTATATTATATGTTAGGTTATTTTGTGTAAAAGGCGAAATGAAAGTTGAAACCTGTGTTAAGCGAAACTATAGAGCTATTTGTTACAGAAGGCGAAACTATAGTTGAAACCTTTGCTAAGCGAAACTGTGTGCTTCTTACTTCATATGTCAGGTTATTTTGTATAAAAGGCGAAATGAAAGCTGAAATCTGTTTTAAGTGAAGCCTGTTAAGCTAATTTTACAAAAGTCGAAAACTAAAGTTGAAACCTTGGCTAAGTGTTCTGAGTTCTGACTTCAGATGTTGAGCTATGTTGCACCAAAGGCGAAACTAAAGTTGACTGCCAAGGAAACTGGTGCTTCTTATTTCATATGTTGAGTTGTTTTGTACGAATGCGAAACTAAGGTTGAAAACTTTGACAAGTGAATCTGTGGTCTAATTTCATAGCCGGAGTTAATATGAAAGGTGAAACCAAAGTTGAAATATTTGTTGTTTACTTTCTATAAGGTGGTCAAACATATAGTTTTGTACAAAAATCTAAATATGTGCGTCTCTAAATATTTTGTTCAAGTGCGGCCTCACCAACCCAAATCACAAACCTTTCATGCTAAAAAAAGGAGAAGGGAAGAAGTCAAATTTAGAAGTTGAAACAATGAATGATAAAGTACTTTTATTCGTGATGAAATAACCATTTTACTGGCTTACAAAAAAATACATAAAAGATAAAAATCTATCTATGGGTCAACAATAAGAGAAACCCACATCTCCTCAAGACATGCCCATTGCTCTTGAAGTGAAGCCTCCTCTCCGGCACTCATAGTAGGGGTGTTCTCGTGCTCGTTTAAGGACTTGATTGCATTCTCGAAATGTGTCTCTAGTGCGGTCAATTATTCACCTCTCTTCTCCAAGTCCTTGCTTAGCTTTTTCTCTAACTCTCGTGCCTAGCCCAACTCAGTCTCGAGGTAAGTTATGTGGCTCTGGATGCTGGAATATAACTTGATATTCCTCTATTGCCGTATCCACGAGTGCTCTAGCGTGGTCAACCTCTTTCTCATGACTAGTTATATCTATCTCCAAGGATTCCAGTCGCGGTATTCGGATGCGAACCTTTCAACCACAAGTTAAGTATTAACTACAGTTACGTAGGAATCCACCTTCTCTTGTAATGATGTTACATCGCCTTTGAGATGTTGCCTGGAATCGCAGCTTCTGCTAATGAGACTTATCGAAGTATTCAACATCTCAAAGGCGATGTGACATCATTACAAGAGAAGGTGGATTCCTACGTGATTGTAGTTAATGCTTACGTTGTGGTTGAAAGGTTCACAACCCGGGTCTTTGGAGATGGACATAACTACTCGTCAGAAGGAGGTTGACCACGCTAGAGCACTCATGGAGACGACAATTGAGGAATATCAGGTTACATTCTTCCACCATCCAGAGCCACAAAACTTACCTCGAGATTGAGTTGGACAAGGCACGAGAGTTAGAGAAAAAGCTAAGCAGGGACTTGGATGAGAGAAGTGAATCATTGACCGCACTAGAGACACGTTTTCTTAATGCAATCAAGTCCTTAAACGAGCTCGAGAACACCCCTACTATGAGTGGCGAAGAGGAGGCTTCACTTCGAGAGCAATGAGCATGTCTTGAGGAAGCGGGTTTCTCTTACAGTTACCCACAGATAGATTCTTATCTCTTATGTATTTTTTTGTAAGTCAGTAGAATTGTTGAACCATTTCATCACGAATAAAAGTACTTTATCATTCATTGTTTCAACTTCTTTTTTTTGCATGAAAGGTTTGTGGTGTGGCCGCACTTGAACAAAATATTTAGGTGACGCACATATTTATAGTTTTGTACAAAACTATTTATGTTTGACCACCTTATAGCAAAGTAAACAACAAAGGTTTCAACTTTGGATTCACCTTTCTTATTAACTCCGGCTACGAAGCTAGAACACAGATTCACTTATCAAAGTTTTCAACCTTAGTTTCGCTTTCGTACAACTCAACATATGAAATAAGAAGCACCGGTTTGAAAATTTGATAAGTGAACCTCTGCTCTAACTTCTTAGCCGGAGTTAATAAGAAAGCTGAAACCTTTGCCTAGATTTGCTATAAGGTGGTCAAACATAAATAGTTTTGTACAAAACTCTAAATATGTGTGTCTCCAGTGGTGAAATCAAGCTGACTGTGTGTACTGTTCATTCTATTGCAAGACATTCATTGAGTTAATTAATTGCTTGCTTCGTATATTGTAATTTGTACAAAACGAGAAACCCATGCTTCTTACTCTATATGATGAGTTATTCCGTAAGTTGAAACCTTTGCTGCTTACATTTACTGTAAGGTGGCTGTGTTACTAGCAAGCATCTTAAGCTTGTTACTGTTCCTTTTACTGTGCCAGTAGGCCCATTATAGGCTTCTCTGAATGTGTTCTGATCATGTTTTTGTTTCCCAGGAAAGCTTAGAACCACAATTAGGAGAGAAGTGCCACACAGTAGACGTGGTTTGCTGCATGCAGCATTTGCAGGTTTATAAATAGGTTCAATAAATATTAGAAGTGTATTAAAAATGTCTGTCAAAAGTCAATAAAGTTTGTTTCTTTGACAGCTGTGCTTCGAATCTGAAGAGAGGGCAATGATTCTTCTGCGCAATGTAGCTTCTTTGCTCAAACCAGGAGGTTATTTTTTTGGTATAACCCCTGACTCCTCCATGATATGGTATGGAGCAATGACTCCAGAGGTCCTCTTCTTTTCTTTCTTTCTCAACTCTTTTAAAGTATTGCTGAACATCTTGGCTTTTCCGATTATACTTTGTTTGCTATTCCAAATTTTCCAAATGATTTTGTTTGTCAGGCCACCATATTGAGTTTTGTGCAACCTTTTATTTTCAATCGAAGTTTGGAGTATTTGCTTTTGCGTAACTTGTATAGTTCTATTTGTACTATTTTGTTTCAGGGCTAAGTACCAGAAAAATGTTGAAGCATGTCACAACAGAAGTGCTTCAATGAAACCAAATAGCATGCCTAATTGCATTCGGTCAGAAAGCTACATGATCACTTTCGAAGTTGAGGAAGAAAAGTATTTCTCAGAGTTCATGTTCTTATTGTTTAATCTGTAGGAGGATGAGGGGGAAAACTTCTGTTTGTCTTGATGATGCTCTAACTTTTGTCATTGGTCCGATTCCACAGGTTTCCAATTTTTGGAAAGAAATACCAGCTCAAGTTTGCGAGTGATGCTTCCGCGGAAACTCATTGTTTAGTTCATTTCCCCAGCTTTATCAGGTAGAGATTGCTAGACTCCTTGCTAAATACCCCCAATCCCAACTGATTTTAGTTCAAAATGTAGCAGTTTTATGAAAATGATTCTGCGGTAAACCATGGTAATTTGAGCATGCGGCTCTTGTGACTTGTGAGCTTTGTTTAAAAGAGCACCCCGTGGTGTGCGCTTAAGCTCAAGGCGTAGGCCCTAGCCAAAATGCCTTGGGACACCATAGGTGCATTAGGCACAGCAACTATGCAAATTCCATTCTTTTTCTTTTAGGTCTCTTATTTTACCCTTCCCCTATGTTACATGCTAGACCTCTTAAGATCCAAAAAAGTATCTTTGCACAATAGTTCATTTTGAAAATGAAAATTTGCTTGCAAAAACCGTGGACATCCTGTTTGTGGGGGAACACCGCACACGCCTGTGCTTTGCGCCTCTCAGTTTTTTATAAGCTTTTGAATTGTATGACGAGGAAAGCACGCATACTTTTATAAGAATTTGTCTCAAACTGTGACTCATTTGGTACCAATAAACAATTTTTATTCTCAGTTGTGGCACTTTAACGTTTTAATCTCCTTTGGCTCTTTGATCACAGGTTGGCTAGGGAAGCTGGTCTTGAGTACATGGAGATCCAGAATCTGACTGAATTTTATGATGATAATAGGTGTGAGACTTAAATTCTATATTTGTCTAATAATAACAGCCTCACACGGTGGCGTTGGGTTTGTTACACTTTTTTCCCGAAACAATTAAGTGGAATCAAGTGGCTTTCTTTTCCATCCACTTGTATCCACGCTCTGCTTTTTAGGAAATTAGAAATAAGGAACCCAAAGGACTAAGTAGGTGATAATAATATAATATACTGGTGTTGTCATATTAGATTGCACTAATAAGGCTTTACTGTTTGATGTTATTTTTGTTGACAGAGCTCAATTTGCAAGCTTAATCTCGAAATTCGGTCCAAATCTTGTCGACCCTCGTGGAAGACTACTTCCTCGCTCTTATGACGTCCTAGGTGAGTATTTTGGACTTGCCATCTTAATTTCAAATTTGATGGTGGCACTCATGTTCAGCAAAGTTTAACATGTTCAATTTCAGGTTTATATACGATATTTGTATTTCAGAAACCAGATCCAAACATGGCTCCTCCCATCACAACTCCTATCTTGCCTGATGGACCTCATATTTATCACGAGGCAAGTAATACCGTGGCTCGCTTGGCAACTGACTTTTAGCTGGCATTCGAATAGCAATAACTTTGGGTTACTATTGGTGAGTTAGCTAACATAATCATCTTAATTAGCTTTTACATGACAGCTTAAAAGAGAAGGAAATGAGAACTTTTTTTCCGTTTCGAGTTGAAGTTCATGATAAGTCCTAGCTTTATTTGCAGGCAGCTAGGACCCTTTTTTTTGCAGCTGTGAAATTAAGATCCTTATACAGATGCATTTGACTCATTTGGTCGAACGCACTTATTTTATCAAAAACGTAAACTAAGGGGTTGTTTGGTTGCCCTTTCAAAATCACGGGAATTGGAAAATCATGGGGAGTGAGAAATTGGAGTCTTGTTTGGTTGCCTAATTCATGGGAATTAGAACTTCCTAGGAAGTTCTAATTCCTACATAATGTAGGAAGTCACTCACATAGCCCCCTCTAGGTAAGTGGAAGTTCCCGCATCAATTAAAGTTCCTACATTCAACCAAACAACAATTACATAATTCACGTGATTTTCAAGTTCATATGAATTTAATATTCCCGGTAATTTTACCTGACGAACCAAACGACTCCTAAAGCAACACAACAACTACATGCTGAATATAAGGAGAATATATAGATCTTATGTGGCCGCAGTAACATGTTAAATTGGTTGCGTGTGTATAGAGAGAGTGGGAAGAAACAAGTTGGGGAGATGATGACGGGAATGCAACGAGGGATGCACCTCCGGGCCTTGGCAAAATTATTGATGTACCCGGAATATTAGGCTGCGGTCCTTCAGATTTACGCTTTACAGAGGCCCTCTAATTCCCCACTGCTGCTTTGATTCTATACCTCAGGATGCTCATTTTTTTCATTGCTCGCCTAATTGAACGCCTCTCCGTTTTTATTAATTACTTTTGTAATTGTCCAAGCTAAGTACAGAATATATGATTAATTCCTATGATATTATGTCGCTAAGTGTGGGGATGATGTTGCCAGATTTACAGAAAATTGTAGTTTTATGGTTACAAATCTGATTACTCGATGGCTTTTGTCCAGGTAGTCGTCTATTACGTGTATTACTTTTAGTTGCAGTTCGACAGGACCAGATGAAAAACTCGGGATGTATTGTACTTATAATTGCTGTCTTCGGTTACTTTTAGTTGCAGCTCGACAGGACCAGATGAAAAACTCGGTATGTGCTGTACTTATAATTGCTGTCTTCGGTTTCTTATTGCATAACATCAACATCCTTGCCGAACATTAGATGATTATTAGCATCAGAACAGGACGGCATGCAGTAGCATGTTCGTATTTCCATCGTCAAATTTACAGACATTGAAATGTACGCATTTGGCGAATAAGGCATCAAATAGGAACAGATCTATTCCTTTATTTGCTGTTGTCTTTACATAAATAGCCAATCAAGATTAGTCTTCAAGTTCGAGAATCTTGACAACGGAGACGTCACCAACTTTCTGGCAGACGACTACTCGATCATGGGCCTTGATGACCCCAGAAGCCTTGCCATGGTCGAGAGCGACCTTCAATATGGTTTCATTTGTAGCACTATTCGAATCAGCCTGAACCCATCATACACCATCACTTCTTCGATTAGAAATGGAAATTGACGGAAATTAAAGATGTTGAGTCGAGAATAATTGTTAAGAAAACTTACTGGATGTCTCGGATCGGCTAGCATAGGGAAGATGCCTCTGACAATGAGCGATTGCCTTGCCTGTCATCATCAATCCCGAACCATCAAGACTTTTAGGTCAAACCGAAAAAATTACAGTAAACTACGTGCCTAAAGGTGTGATGAGCACCGACAAATTACCTCATAAGCACCCGAAAAGGTCCAGCGAAGTTGATTAGTTTTAAGCCGAGGAACGACTACTGATAGCACGGGCATTGTCGGACGGTACTTGGCAAGCAATCTGCATCACCCAATAATAGTAAAACAGAGAGCATGAAATGTAAAAGACGGGCCAACAGAGATCGGAGCAAACCTTGCAGCTCTACCAGACGAGGTGAAGCAGATGATTGCCGATGCATTCACTTTGATGGCCGCACGTACCTAAGTTACATCCGGTGTGGTCGTTAAAATGCACCATAACTTGTCAACTTAAGATCAATTGTTGAAAAAGTCTAGTCAGAAGGGTAAGCAGAAATTAACTGCAGACGAAGCGATGGACTCCACGTGAGACACAGGCTCTCCGACGTGTTTTCCAGTCTTCTTGAAATACAGATCATGATTGAATACCTTTTCTGCCTGCATTCATAAATTTGTAATTTTGCAGCATTGAACAAGAAGCTAGACCAAAAACATCAGTCGGTAATCTCGATCAACTTTTGCATCAAAATTCCGTCTTGCAGAATTTCCGTGCAATTTTTATACGCGCTCAAGTGGAAAAAAGGGGAATGCAAAACTATTTCTTTCATCAACATTCAAACACTAAGAAGCCTCATTAAGATGCCAGTAAATAGAGTCGACTGATCTAGTACCTCGAAACAAATTCTGCCCACAATTCCAATGGTTTCAACTGGATATAAACCGCGCAATGTCTCTGCACCTAGAAGAATGGCATCACTTCCTGCAAATCAGAGTTACAGTGATGAGATCAAAGGTACGCGTAAACTGTTACCGTCAGAACCAAAACTGCAGCAGTTAAAAATTATCCTTTTTTTCCCTTTTAAGTGGGTCTCAAGATCCAAACTTTAAAATTCATATAACTGAAAGAACACAGAAAGTCGGAAAAACGAGAGGATACCGTCTAATACAGCGTTAGCAACATCAGTTGCCTCGGCACGAGTAGGCCTGAGGTTATTAGTCATGCTATCCACCACTCGAGTAACAACTGCAGGCTTTCCAGCCATATTGCACTGGTAAAGAGCTGCCTTTTGAAACAAGAACACCTGTGAAAATCGCATCAAAACAGCATGAACCACGGTTAAAGTTTCATCATGTAAGACAGTTCAGAGTTTACAAAAAATCCAATGATCAGAAGCCTGCAGTTTGCATACAGAGGCTGCTGAAACGGATTCATAATTAGTTCAAGCCTTGACGGTATGGCAAATATGAACCTTTTCTGGTGGGAGATCAATTCCGAGGTTTCCACGAGAGAGGATGATGCCGTCTGCTTCTTGTAGAATCTCGTCAAAATGGGCTAACCCCTACACATAGTTAACAATACATAAACACAAAGATCGAAAAACTGCTTGAGATTGACAGCTTAAAGAGAAAGAAACTACATTTCATCTGTTACCTCCACATTCTCAATTTTTGCAAAAATCTGAGTTTGTCGAAGATCGCCTAAGGTAGATAAAAACTCACGAGCCTGCACAGCGAGACAATATAAGTCTGGTACTCCAGATGTAGCAAGATATGCCCACATTCATCCGACATACCAACTTTCAGCTACAAACACCAGCTGACGAAATATGGATCAGAAGAAGCAGAAGAAATGATTTTGTTCTTTAAATAAATCCTTACTTGTCTGACATCTTCTGCATGCCGAGTGTAAGACAGAGAGAGGAAATCAATATTGTTCCGAACACCCCATGTGCTTATAACCTACAATAACAATGTCAGCAGATATGAAGCATTACATTTTTTTGAAAGACAAACTTGAAAGAAGGAGAAACAAAGTCCTAGAACGATGTAAATGCAGTAATAATTGCTGTAATTGACATCAGAATCATGCATTCATCGAAAAATCAACGATGATGCTGTCTAACTTCCTTGGTTCACTTCAGCCAGCTATCCTGACCAAAACTTGCCTTCACTCACAGAATACCCCCTCGTTATCTGGAGTCACGACGAAGGGACAGAAATCTGACTGCAGAACCGGCAGAATTTGTTACCTCCTTGTCCTTTTCTGAAAGGGTAGGCTGATCTATATGTACTTGACAGGCATGCAAAGTGTATATAGCACCAGCCAATGTAGCAGTGTTCTTGATAAGGCAGACCACATCTTCCCCCTTAATCTCAGATACCTGCAATTGCCATATAATCGACATTACAGTAAATTAGGCACGGTTAATAGCATTGCATAGCAGGCAGAAACTATTAGGAATATTAATAATAGTTGGGCCTCAACCATCACCTTAAGGTTTTGGTTGAGATGGTTCATCTATCATGGAAACCCGCACACGGTATGGGGGTCTGTGCAAACTAACCACTCTTCAAGCCCAATGGGCATTCGAGCGAGGGAGTATTAGGAATATTAATAATAGTTGGGCCTCAACCATCACCTTAAGGTTTTGCTTGAGATGATTCGTCTATCAGAAACGTTAATGTTTTTATTACCTCGAGCCAAACTGAAGTGGTCTCACTTCCAGTGAATAGATACTGGCCAACAAAAATAGTATCTCCTGCCTTTACAGCCTGCATGAAGTCGGTTGATATTCAGGAACAGAAGCAAGGTATGGATATTAGAGAATCGATTAGTACATAAGAAAAAATAACTCTACTTGTAACAGATCATAAGCGCAAAATTTAGCGGAGTTGTAGCTACAATTGTGCAGGCATCTTCACCTTAGACAGCCCGCTGAAGTTGATAGGTAGCACATCTGAGTTTGCCTCGTTGCCTTGGTCGGGTGTTAGAACTACAAATGAATCTTCTACGAGAGAAATAGGAAGCTCCTTCTTATTGATAACCTGCAATTCAGGACCCACGGTATCCAACATGACCTGCAGAAAACAGATCTTAGTCACTACAAGCATTCCACATGATGTATTATTAGGAAATAAATATTGTTTGATTCGAGACATTCTGCAGCGCTGAATGCCTAGATATCAAGTCATTTCATCCTACTTGGGATTGTCGATATAGTTTGTTTCGTGAACGTTTCAGACCTATATTAGATCCACACAAATTCCTGCACTGATTGTATAAAGACAACAGTCGGATTAGCATACAAAAGCAACAACCAGGGTTAGGATATCCAACCATTTGATGACTTCAGGACGTATGACAATGCTACGCATCTACGTAGATAGATTTAGCCTAGTAGTACAGATGGATATGTTGATACCGTTATGTCCGTGTTTGGATCTTCCTACCTCATTGTCCTTAGCCTTCCCTCTAATAGGAATATTAATAATAGTTGGGCCTCAACTATCACCTTAAGGTTTTGGTTGAGATAGTTCATCTATCATGGTCTCAGAGCTAGTGTGACTTTGAATCCTGGCAACCTCAAAACCCCTCGAAAACTCACGAAGTGAAAACCAGCACACGGTATGGGGGTCTGTGCAAACTAACCACTCTTTAAGCCCAATGGTCATTCGAGTGAGGGAGCGTAATAGGAATATTAATAATAGTTGGACCATTACCTTAAGGTTTTGGTTGAGATGGTTCATCTATTACCCTCATCGTAGGCAGAACAAAAAACAATTGACTGACATTGATTTAGTGATTCTCGGCAAAAGGCGAGAAAGATGCCGTTACACTTTGTTTCTTTACTCTGATTTTTGAGATCAGTCTCTAAACGGTACTACATCATAAGAGTAGATTGTAGTAATGACACCCAATATAAAAGGAAGTAAGAAAGGAGCATACACCACAGAGCTTTTTGGTGGTTTTAATGGCCTTCTTGAGATTCTCCAAAGTCTCCTGATGATATTCAGCATCTCCCCACGAGAAGTCGAACCGCGCCACTGAGTAAAACCTGATCAGATTAGCAAAACTGCTAGAAATTGCATTTTATCTACACCATATTGTTCCTAAAAAGTCAGATAATTCCCTTTTTAGTAAGGAGATATACATAGTAAACAAGCTCAAAAATGCAACAGAAGAATATACCAGACATTCCAGCATTCAGACAAGCAGAAATGGTCTGCAAAGATCGAGAATTGGGTCCCAAAGTACCCACTATTTTGGTCATTGAAGTAAATGCACTCTGCTGAAAACCCAAATCAACAAACAATAAACCAAGTTTTAGTCTTACTTAAAACCGTCTTAAACTCACAGTATATTATATTAATCCGAACCAGCATTAAATGAACCACATAACACCGAAAGATTGAAAGAAGCCCATCCTATGCTTAGACGGTGTCAAATGACATTTTAGGAAGATCAAACAAACCCATCACTCCAAACCAGGTGTACACAAAAACTTCAGAGAGACGGTCTCAAAATAACGTTATTGAGAGACCTCTCACATGATGGGGTGAGGGGCGCACTGAAATTTTTGTTTCACTATTATGTCTCTCACTTAGTGAGAGACGGTCTCTCACATGACCTACTGGCACTGGGTATATAGCTAGTAGCAAAGCTGCGATTAAAGGGTAGCACTCGTTACCCCAGACTTCCAAAAATAGTTAAAATTATCGATTTTTGGTGCCCACAAATTTTAAACATGAGACCTTAACATCAGTATTCGTATTAAACAACATGAAGAAATTTCACTACCCAAAATTTTAGTTCTAGGTCTGCTCCGGATCCAAACAACACAAAACCTAACTAAATCATGAAAATTACTGACATAATCACATAAAGTACAGATTTTTAATCTCACGAGCTTAGATGGTTCAAGTATTGAAGCCATTCGCCCATTCTTATGGGTTCTTCAAGCAACAGTGGACGTGAATTCATCCTTACAGAAAGTTGATTAACAACAGTAAGTAATTAAGTACAGTAGAGTTAGTCTGATGGCAGAAAGTTTGATTTTTCCACTTGGATGCAGTGTGACATTACAGACATCATAATCAGCATTAAATGAACAATATAACACGGAAATAAGTCCGTTTTGAACTTAAAACGGTATCAGAGAAGATTTCGCCATAAATCAAACCAACCCACCAATCCAAACAACACAAAACCTAACTCAATCATGAAAATAACAGACATAATCGCATAAAAGTACAGATTTTTAATCTCACAGGCTTAGATGGCTCAAGAATTGAAGCCATTCTAATGGGTTCTTCAAGCAACAGTGGACTTGAATGCATCTTTACAGAATTACAGAATTACAGAAAGCTGAAATATTTTTGAGTAGTTGAAATGAATGTTAGATGATGATGATGATGATGATGAACAACACTTGGATAAAGAATGAAGGTGGTTTTGGTTGACTTCATTGTCACTATAGTGGTCTCACTTGTATTATTATGGTTGAAAGTTACGTGCTCTAAAGAATCTTTCTTTTTTTTAAGAAAAAAAATGTTTGGTTACTATCATGGCCATATTATTGCTTCTTTTATTTTAAAACAATTGAAAAAAAAAACAAAAAAAAAGGAGTATGATTATTCTTGTATTGTGATGTTTAATTTCTATTTGTTGTTTGCAACTCTATAAAAATCACAAAAATTAGGAATGTCAATGGATTTAAGTTTTGTTTGATGAATATTCGGAAGGAAAATTAAGGGGTCGTTTGGTTCAAAATTTGGGAATGGAATGGATTGTGATGAGAATCCAGGGTGGAATGGAGTTAGAACCCCATACCTTTTAATACTTGTTTGGTTTGATTTGTAATGGATTCAATCTCCAATTCATTTATAATTTCAACCTCACAATTTTTTTAAAATTTTTACACGTTTTAATTAATCAAGTACCATAAATTCACTTAAGACGAAAGTATCCGTCTCAACCTCACAATGAATCCAAATCAACTATATTACACGTTTTAATTTGTTTAGTAAATCTTTATAGGCCTTTATATTAAAGAAAAAGACAATAACATACATGTATTATTGAAACTAATCATATTTATATATATCCATGAAGAATTACAAGTAATTTATCTTATAAAAGCAAAAAAATTATAATGGAAAAAAGTAGGAGATGAAGACTTACATGAACAATAGCAATTTGGGGTTTTTTTTTGTCTTTCTTAATTTTAGGGTTTGTATCAAGGGGGATTGGATTTAGAAACTTGGGGAAAGACTAGAGTATGGGATTCCAAGGGGTTGGGGTGGATTTAGAATCCATTGGGTTTCTAAATCCATTCCAAAAGTCCCCAACCAAACACTTGAATGGGTAATATCCATTCCATTCCATTCCATACCCCCCAACCAAACACCCCCTAACTAGAAGTGAGCTGAATTTAAGTGAATAAAACTGAATATAATTGAAATAAGGCTATGTTATTCTAAAGTGAAAACCGTCTGAAGTGAATTAAGTAGAGCTTAATGAAACTGAACTGAAATGAAATAAATTAAATGAATCTGAAATGAATTCAATGGAAGTAAAGTAGTTCCTCCGTTTTTAAATAATTGAAGTTTTCATTTTACAAGAAAAGTGTTTGAATTCAATTTCTACAAAAATATATTGGTTGGAAAATTATAAAAACTACATCATAAAATTCTTTATGAATAGAGGTTTAATATGAGTATACATTTCAATATATTTAGTAATATATTTTAAGAGATATTGAAGAGAGAAGTGAGTGCCTCGAAAAATGATAATAACAGTTAAAAAACAGAGGGAAGAAAAGTTAATTTGTGAAAAAAAAGACTGAACTGAACTAAATTAAATTGATTTGAAGTGAATGAGGTTGAACTGAACTGATCTGAAATGAGTTGAAATTAAGTCCCCAGTGAATGCGGCATAAAATTGATTTGTAAAAAGACGGGTTTCACTAAATTAAATAAAAGAACTAAATTAAAGTGAATAGAGTTAACTTAATTAAAATGAGCTAAAATTAAGTTTAACAAAACAATAGAGAGGGACTTTAATCTCATAAAAATAATCTAATTCACAATAATGCACCAAAGAGATTACCACTTATAGAAGATAAAGTTTTCGACACACTCGATTTATTACGTGAATGTTAGTTTCACCTAATTCCGTGAAAAAATAAGATTTGAACTACTTCATATTGGTAACTAATATGATTTGTTAAAACCTTGTTAAACACGTTTGGTTCAGTTACAAGTGTGCTCAATGACAAATATAAATACACGTAAACACGAAACTAACATGTTTGGGGTTATGCTAAGATTGATTCGACAATTATATTCTTTGGTTGGACGTAGAGTCTTTGAATTCTTTTTCTTCCTCTCGGCATGCACGTGAAATGGATAATAATTAATAAACCTAGCCTCCAAGGGTTACGAGGAAAGTTCCTCTTATGTTTAAGTCAAACTTTTATACTCACTGGGGTGAGAAAGATAATTGTGAAGAGACTTTTTTTAGTATGGAGTTAGAAATTCTACCACCTGAGAATTATTTAACTATTCGCCGTTTGCTAACAATGTTAAATAATTCACCACAAGCACCAATACTGAAGATAAGACAACTCAAACACACTAAGTCAGTACAAGCACAAGACACTAAACAAGAGTAACTACGGGAATATATAAGAATAAATACTACAAGAAAAGTAATTCCATCAACTCACAATCATCACCCTCTCGGTGGTCAACAACAATCATTGTCACAACCACATTCGTTATCATACTAACCCCGCTTGATCGTAACAAGTTGTACCCAAATCCTTAACGTGCACATCCCATACGTGGCGGGAACCACGGAGGGCAATCGAAAGTCATCTCCCGCATTGGTCCCAAACATGAATTGTATACTTCATCGTCATCGCCACTGTATCAACGCATATACCAAACACATACACAAAATCAATTACTTGACAGCTGAGAAGGATAACCTATCTCACACACGCATCCACGTATCCAACCAAAGCATCTTTACATCAGCATTATTGCTTCTATGACAGATTCTACCAATTACTAATCCGAAAGACAATTGTACGGTCAAAACTTAAGGAAAGGTAACTTACCGGAAGGCACTAAGGTGTTGGTAACACCAAGGTCTCAGATGCAAACTCCTCGTATACATCGAACTACTTGCATCTGGGTCAACTAGGTGTAAGAGGGAAACAGATAAGGGAGAGAAGTTGATTTAGGGTTAAGAGCATCGATGATTCGATGAAATAAGTTTTAGAAAAACATATTTTATTAAATTCCGACGTTAAAATACCCGCTGAAAGCGCCCGTACTCAACCGAATATTGGGACTTGGGATTACTCGACCGAGTACACCGTACTAGGCCGAGTACCTCTTTAAGCAAGAGATACTTACACGTTACACCGATCCTTTACACTTCTCAACGAGGTTCTTCACTGGTTTGTCTATGGTCAAAGCCTCAAAGGTTAGCAACCGACTCTTAAACACATGTGTTACCGTAACTAATGTTTCGAAATAACTTCAAACTTTATACTCTCTTGTATTTATTATAACCTTCCCCATTAAAGAAGCTAAAAACATAAAGAAATTAATTAAATAAGGGAAATTGTTGTAGTGGAGCTAGGTGATTGGAGAGAGGGAGGTACTCTGCGAGCTGCGGTATTATTCTGAGATGAATGATTAAAATAAGGATAAAATATGAACATTTTTGGGGGAGGTTATGTGGGTATGGACGTGTGGTAATTAAAATAAGAATAAATATTTACCAAAAAGGAATTAGGAAAGACACCGTAAATAAACAAAAAGAAAATAGGAAAAATTATTTCGATAAAAAAGAGTAATTACTAATCCAAACCGATCTCAATTTCTATATTTTTAACCAACTCACCTTAACGCGATTCCATATAACCGATCTGAATTAACCCGACCCAATTGACCAATTTGCCAAGCTGTGAACTTTTAAAATCGCAAAAAGGAATAGAAGAAGTTCATCAATTTTTACGGCGGAGAGAGAAAGAATGGACGTGGTGGAGAAAGTGGTGGCGCAAATCCAAGGTTTATCGGGAATCGCCTCGGATTTACATCAACTTAATGTCTTCCTTAAACACTCCGATGACTCGCTCCGAGCCAACTCATCTCGTTTACCTCCTTGTTTCGCTCAACTCGATCCTTCGTTTCACTCGCTCGGTTATCTATACCTCTTGTTCGTCTTCTCTCTTGATTTTTCTCTTTTTTTGGTGTTTATTTTGTGTATTATTGATTTTGTTGTAGTTGGTGATTGAATTTCTAGGGTTTCACTGTTTTTCGTTGAAATTAGGGCTTAATTTTACCGGAATTGGTTTGATATGTGTTTATTTTTGAGATTGTTGAAGTTGATTGAATTCTAGGGTTTCGTTGTTTTTTGGATGATATTCATGTCTTTTGTTTATATTCGATTTGGTTAGAAATAATCTCTGGCATTAATAGAAATAGAATGAGCGATTATCTGTCCAGAACTAGCGCGTCTTCGTTATGATACCAATGCGCAATGCTATAAATGGAAGTGTGTTACTGCCACGGCTCAGCTGCTAGTGTTGGACATGGCATGATTATATTGTGAAAAAGTTTGCTGTTTGTCGATTTTTGAGATTGTTGTAGGTGACTGATGATTGTATTCTAGGGTTTTGCCGTTGATTTGGGTCGAAATTAGGGCTTTTTGGATGGTATTCATGTATTTTGCTTCTGTTCGATTTGGTTAGAAATAACTTCCAGTGCAAATCGGAGTAGAATGAACGATAATCGGTCTGAAACTAGTGCAAAATACTCGAAAATTCGTTATGATACCAATGTACAATGTTATAAATGAAACGTGTGTTACTCTGATTCAAAAGCAAAGTGAGATGAGGTGTTGAAGTGACAAAGGGTAAATATTCAAAATCAGCAAAGTCTTGAAAATCACGAGATGCTCATATTATTTCATCCGATCAACCTTTGCCCAGTTACTTTGTTTGGATTTATGTTGTATGTATCATTGGCTAGTAATGCTCGCTTAATATTTGGTGCTATCGTTATATCTAAATTTACGAGGTACTTCTGTTGTGTGTACTTTTTTTTTGCGTTCTGTAAACACCTAACACATACATGGTATGTGGAAGGGAAGCACAGACTTTTTTTTTGCTCCGTATATGTTGGTGATATTTTCGTTTATTATGTTGATAGGGATGCATATTTATCCTGTCGAGTACCAAAAGATGATGTCAGTGAGGTTTCAAAATTGGTGGCCAGATTTATTAATGTTTGTCGCTCTGAACAGATTCGTCTCGCATCCGAAAAATGTATGTATGTTAGCAATAGTCATATTATTATAACTGCATTTATTTGTTGATATTCTTTGTGCGCCTTACTGTTATTGTTGTTTTTCTGTCAGTTATACATGTCTGTAAGAAGCTTAAAGATCTTGTCATGGGTCTTGATGCTCCCATCAGAGGTGTTGCCCCAATGCTGATAGCCATCCGTAAAGTTCGAGCTTCCTCTGAACATCTTACTACTCTTCATCCCGACTTTCTTCTTCTTTGTATATCGGCAAAATGCTACAAGACTGGTTTATCGCTGTTAGAGGAAGATGTCTCTGAAGTGGATCATCCAAAAGATCTTTTCTTGTACTGCTATTACGGGCAAGTTTCTTTTTTATCTTGTGCTTTTTGAAGATTTTTCTAAACCATATCTTGATGCATATTTAGAGTCTATGTGACTAAATATATGTTGTAAATCTCATTCACAACCAATTCACATATTAACTCTCAAAGTTCCGTTCAACTTTTACCAATGTAACAGTGATTCTGTTTAGCTCTATATTTTGGTCTTTGGACTAATTTATACCCACTTAAGGAGGAATTCTAAACGCTGAAGTTATGAATTTCTCTGCTGCAGGGGGATGATTTACATTGGATTGAAGAAGTATGGTAAAGCATTGGAGCTTCTTCTTAACGTAAGTTACTGGTTTATGATTAATGTTCTGTATGTTCTGTGCGTGTATAGTAGTAATCTTCTTCAAAAGTCTCTTTTCATTGTAAATAAATTGTCGAAATCCCTGTTCACCATTATACTATTTACATTTTATTTACAGGTTGTTACTTCTCCAATGTCTACTTTAAGTTCAATAGCTGTTGAAGCATACAAGAAGTACATATTGGTCTCCCTCATTCATAATGGCCAGGTTTATTCATCTTATTTCCATATTTATATTTTCTGCTGCAGTGCAGCCGTTTTGACCATTAAATTCCGTTCTGTTGCTGGAGGTGATGTATGATTTTATTTGCTTTTCAACAAAGCAAAAACAGAATGCACCTGCGTAATGGTTTAAACAATTTAGTTTCTGGAGACAGTTCCATTATTGGCTTTTTATTTTTCATGTTTGTGCTTGATAAGAAGCTCTGACCATAGTTTTCTGGTGGCAGCTCAATACTCACTTTCCAAAGTACACTTCTTCTGTGGCTCAGAGGAGTTTGAAGAATTTTACTCAGGTATTGTTTGCTATAAAAGAAGAAACTTTGTTCTTGGGTCTCAGTTTATTGAAAGACTAGGGTGCTGTGTATTATGTATATCCTTGCCTTTCTAATTTCGGTCTATACATCGTATAAAAGCTACATCCAAGGAATAGGCATTTGGTAGTCAATATGCTCAGACATGTAATCTTTGCTATAGGATGAGAAACTCCACGTTTTATTGATAGAGAATGTATTGTTTCTGTCTGTTTTATACATTCTGGCGTGGTATTGTTGCAAGATGTTTGTGTTTGCCTTGTAGCTTGATTACGATTCTAGTTCAATTTGTATTTAGCAAGTAGTAACTCGAATGCGTTGCCTAGAAAAAAGCTCAAGTCTTGATGATTTTGGTTGATAAACTAACTACGGGGACCGACTTTTTACATCGACTTCATGTGGTTGCTTGCTTATGTTAACCTGCATCATTAAGCTGCTTTTGCATTGTGATGGAATAAAAGAAAATGACTCGATAAATTGTCTTCCCTTATATCACAAAGTAACAATCTGTTGATACAAGCTTCATCATGTGTTACTAGGGAGATGTACATTTTCCACATAATGGTACCCCTATTTGCAGGAACAAAGAGCAGAGATGTGAACTTGGTAACTTGATGAAACTCACTTGTGCTATTTCAATGCAGGCCTACCTTGAATTAGCAACTAGTTATAGCAATGGAAACATTGCTGAGCTGCAGAATCACGTTGAAGTGAACAAGGTGAAGTTCGAATCGGTGAGTTATTCAATTTAGGGCAGATGGACTTATTTTTAATCAATCCCAGCTCAAAGTTTCATATGCTTATGACTCTGACCCCCTTTCTTGTGTATTCAGGATAATAATCTGGGATTGGTGAAGCAAGTTGTGTCATCCATACATAAGCGGAATATCCAGAGATTGACTCAGACATACATAACTTTATCTCTTGAAGATATTTCCAATACAGTACAATTGAACAGTCCCAAGGAAGCGGAGATGCATGTTCTGCAAATGGTACACATCACGACTTATACTTGTGTCGGTCATTTTATCTTTCTAGTTATGTTTTTGCTATCTTTCCCCTTCGATGTTGCCATTTTGTGACTGTCTTCTCTTGGTTTCCAGATTGAGGATGGTCAGATATATGCGACAATTAACCAGAAAGACGGAATGGTTAGGTTCCATGAGGATCCAGAACAGTATAAGACGTGTGAGATGATTGAAACGATAGACAAGTCCATCCAGAGGTATTTTGTTTGATCTTCATCACGGTAGTGCTGAGTATTGTTACACCACGCTTGTTTGTGCTCTGACAGTTCAAGTAATTACTGCATAATCGTACTTATAGTTCATGAAACTTAATCTTGTCTTAAGATGCCGCATACTTGGTCTTTCTCTGCAGGATAATGAGTTTGTCCAGGAAACTAACTGCTGTCGATGAAAAAATTTCGTGTGATCCACTGTACCTGGCCAAGGTAAACCCTACATCTTTTAGTAAAGAGTAATATAGATTTTACTCCCTTTTGAAATCAAAAGTTTTAAAATTACTCCCTTTTGAATTTGGGTTTTTCTAACATGTGCCCTAAGGGCACGTGATAAGAACTTAAGTAAGTAAAGATTTTCAATATTTTATTTCGTTTTTTATGGTAAATATGAGTTTAAACTCTAATTTATCAAGAGATATTCTCAACAATATTTCCTTACATAACTTCTTATCATGTGCCCTTAGGGTACATGTTAGAAAATCCGTTTGAAATTTTTTCGTAAAATTACTCCCTTAAGTTGCATTTTTTACTAAAATTGCTCCCAAACTCCACTTTTAGTGACTTATTTCGTCTATTTTTGAACATATTCCGTTTGTGGCTTAGTCAATCTATACTTTGAAAGATATAAATATGTAAAAAAATTTAAGGGGTTTCAAAAATAGAGGAAATAAATCAACTTAAATCGGTTTTGTGAAGCAATTTTAGGAAAAAATTGCAATTTAAGGGAGTAATTTTAAAAATTTTGATTTCAAAAGGGAGTAAAATCTAATTTACTCTTTAGTAAAATATGAGTAAATGTTCGGATCAATTGAATGGTAATTTAATCCAAATGAAACTACAGGTCGGGAAAGAGCGGCAGAGATTCGACTTTGATGATTTTGACGGAGTACCACAGCGATTCAACATCTGATTTACCACAGCTGCATTACTCGGCATCCCTGCATTTGCACAGGAGTTGACCCTCATGTTGTAAGGAGATTGCTGAGAAACAACTTTGGTGTCGGTGTTGGCCTCGGCCAAGCTTCTATACCATGTTTTTGGCTCATGATCGGGCTCTCGCTGAGTTACTTTGTTTTTAATAGTCTTTTCAAATGTGTGAACGTCTAATTTATTGCCCTGTTAGTACAAAGAAAATTGCAGCAGAGTATTCTCTAAATAGTTTTTTTTGCAACTTGCAAGTCAGGCTTCGCTGCTTTGGTGCTTATGCTCTATCGGTATTTACTACCCTAACGGCTCAAAGTGATTTTGCCATGCGTAAAGTTCAGCGTCTAAAGCGTACAATGTTTTGAATTATGGTTCGGTCCGGTCCGGTCTTGGACCGTTCAGCCCTAGTAAAAACTCAAATTAGACCCACAGGCCACAATATTCTTCATTTTTTGTTACACTTGGCCTAATGTCCTAATTGTAACAGTCAAATGAAGTAATTTTATATTGCACTTCTTCGTCCCAATTATTTGTCGATATTTATTCACGATTAATAACTTTTCATTCGGCTGAGTATTCACAGGGATGCTACAAAAACAGTAAGTCTTGCTTGCGACGGGTCATCATTTGTGACGGATATTTTGTGAGATAAAATGGATAGAAAATGAGTTAGTGGAGAAAGGGGACTACATGCATAGTGTTGGAGAGAGAAAAAGTGGGTATTTTGTGAGAGTAAACGGTATCCGTCACAAGCTTGCGACGGATAGTGCCGTTGCAAATAAGAATTTGTGCTACAAAAAATGTACAAGCCTTTTATAATGGCAAAATTAAATTTAATGAGGAATTGGTGCATCTCACATGTACACGTTGATGCATCATGGACACCCTGCCTTTCTATGTTACATAATCTGAATATTCCTTCAAACAATTTTCTTTTAGTTCGAAGGTATATCTCGTTGAAGACGGACATATTTGTCATGAGTTGAAGACGAGTCAATTAACAATCAAGTTGGTAGATAAGACAAAAATAAATTGTCTAGGGAGTAGCACTATGCCTTTATCTTATCTAACTACTTATCTATTACTTGACCCGTCTTCAGCTTGTGACGAATATGTCCGTTTTTAAGGAGAATTTGTGCACTCCGAAATGATTCAACAGAATCCGTGTCGTGCTGTCAACTTGAATTTAAGAAAAAAGTTCAAAAACATATCTATTCTGCTTAGACCATCCCCAAGCAAAGTCAATTGCTAGGTCAATTGCTCGCTTGGGTCAAGTTAATTACAATTAATAGAAAACTAGCGTAACACCCGTGAAAATTCACGGGTTGTTCAATTTTAATTTTGACGGAAAATGATCAATTAAAGTTATTAGATATACTAATAATGTATGTGGTGTATATGTAAATACTTTAAAGAAAAATAAAAGGGTATACCTATAACATAAGATATATGAGAACATGTTGATATTAAAACTTTGACGTAAAACTTGAAAAGCGTAAAATATAATTAAAAAATGGAAATTTATAACTTTCCAATAAAATGAGGTTTTAGTAATAGAATAAAAATTTCGCGTAGAACGTAATTGGTTAATAGTAAGTAATGGTGCAATAGTCATGATGGTAATTCGATTTTGTGATTTTTTAAAAAAGAAATTGTACTGTAGAGACTTACAATTTGAGAACAGGAAATATTATGTTGGTCAAATTGATATTTTAACTATTTACATATTATAGAAGACAAATGGGGAGAAGAAAAAGAGAAGGCTGCCCGTTGCACTTTTCGAGCAACATAGAAAAACCAAAAGGGTTATTGAAAATATAATGGTTAGCTCTATAATTAATATTTTGTTGGTAATTACATCATGTAATTAATAGTAACGGTTTTATTATTTGATTGCGTGACAAACCAAAAGAGTATAATATAATGGTTTTATTATTTGATGCGTGGTGCTCCTGCATTTTGATAGTCAGTATTCCTAGAACTATTAACTACAATAATTAATACTATAGGAAATGTGTCAACAATTGTAGTTAATAGTATCATAATTATTGTAGTTAATATATCATAATTATATGCATTGGAAAATCAATCAGCATTGTTATTGTTATTATTATTATTATTATTATTTATTATTATTATTTATTATTTATTATTATTATATTATATTAAAGTCGACTTACTTTTTATTGGTCAAATTGGATGTAACATTCTAAGAATGAATGTGAGGTCTCCATTATGCAAATCCTGAAATATTATAGTGCCACGATGGCATTATACAATATTATGCGTTATTAAAAGAGTGAGTTTTATAAAAATATGTCAATTAAGTGTGAAGTAGTCATAGAACTTTGAGTTCTTTTAACAGAAGTAAAATACCGTTAATACGACAAAGTAATACGCGATTTATTTTTAAAAAATGATTAAATATTAGACGTTTGACTTATCACTTGAGAAAGCGTGATCTATACATTAGGAATGAAAAATTATTAATTTTTAGCAAAATACGTTTTAACAAAATGGTTTCAAATAACTTCAATCTGAAATTTAATTAAATTATTTAACTTAAATAAACGGAATACGGTATTCCGAAATTAAGTATAATTATTAAACCTGACCATGTCGTTTTTGTAAATATAAGATTATGGTGGGTGGTTCTCAATGTTGCTTGAGATTTTCTAGACCATTGAGAAAGTAAAACAATTAATTACACACGGTTAATTAGGTGTTTCTCAATTAATTTCGGTTTTTTGTTTGTTTTAGTTTGCTGATGTGGAAGGATGAACATCTTGGTTAAACATGATTGATTTAAAAAAACTAAAATAGTGAGATTGAATGAGAAACTTGCATTACCATAATTCTGCATCCACATTGTGCCACATAGACAGTTTTCCATTATCCTTTTATATATATAATCTTTTATATATATAATGATAATGATTAGGATTGACCCAAGGGTGTTGAAGGTCAATTTGTGACCCAAGTTGGAGTAAATTGACTCATCTATTGACCTCTTAAGTGACAAATTTTCATTGGTTACAAATTAGAAAAAGGAAAAAAAAAAAAAAAAAAACTATGTTATTGACTCTATTAAATCGACCTTTTGCTTGGGAGGTTAAAAGAGGGTCAATGTCAATAAGGTGAGATTAAGGGTCAATATGTTATTGACTCGATTAAATCAACCTCTTGCTTGGGGATGGTCTAAAGACGGAGAAATGCACTAGAGTACCTATATGTATCGTGCACCAGTAGTTACATACATGATACATCCCTTTGTCATACATAATTACATTTGTTTACAAAATGTAATAAAAGGAAAGAAATACATCCAAAGTTTCAAACTGAAAGAAATATTATATTTTAGGAATCTAATTATACAAAATTGAGTGGATATACATTTTTTTAATGCAAATCTTCGTCTAAGACGAAAATATTGGTTTTATAATAATTAAAGATGAGGATAAATACAATAATGTATAGAATAGTACTTTAGCCTTTTGTATATCCGCACAAAAATTCGAGAGCGACGGTGTCTCAATATGTTATTGAGAGATCTCTCACAGTTTTTATTTCTCTATTATTTCTCACTAAATTAGTGAGAGACGGTCTCTTACGAGACCCACTGATATATCCGTGTCTTAAAAAAGACAATCGATTTTTTTTAAAAAATAAGTAATTAGAAACACAAATTATTACTTTAGACAGATGTATCGTCCACTTAAAACGGGACAAATAGTATGAAAACAAAAACATAATGTAAATGCAAGAGTAGAATTTTAAGTTAAATGCTAATATAATATCTAATCCGCTTTAATATTATAAGGGTATCTCCGTCACAACTCTCACATGTAACCCTAAACCAAGGTGTGTTGCACACGATTTGAAAAAACCTGTCTGGCAATAAAAAGTGAGAAAGGCGCCAGAAAATGAAACTCCCCGCGCCAAAAAAAACCAATTCATATTGAAAATTGAGGCACACAATTACAAACACCACTTCATCAGTTACTCGTACACAACTTTCGAGACATTCATCCTTCATCAATCACATACTCATACTCAAAATCAACCATTTACAAACCCTAATTTAATCAATTAAATCAACCCCAGTAGAATAAACCCAGTTATTTAATTAATTAAGTTAATTTATCGAAGAAGAAGAAGAAGAAGATGTTTTATTCTCAAACATATTTGGCACGGAAAGGACCATTAGGAACAGTATGGTGTGCTGCACATCTTCAACATAAACTCAAGAAATCTCATTATGCTTCTACTGATATTTCTTCTACTGTTGGTCTGTCATTTTTCTTACTTTTTTTTACCTTTTTCTTTTACCGTTTTCGTTTAATTTTAATGGTTTTTTCTTACTTTTCGTAAAATGTTTGTGTTTTGCTGTTAATTTTGCATATTTATGGTGTTCTATGATTAGTTTAATGTCTGAATCCCCCTCTTTCAGTTTCATTTTATGTAAGATTTTAGTGTTTTGCTATTAATTTTGCATGTTCATGATGTTCTATGATTGATTTTAGTGTTTTGCTATTAATTTTGCATTGTCCCAGTTTTAGGGTTTCCTTTTAAAGATTTCATCTTTGTTAACTAATGTTGTTATTTATTCCCCTAATTTGCTTTATAGTAAAAATCTAATGATTATTTATTTAATGTAATGTATAAACCATTTTTTTTGAATTTATATGTGTTTTTCATTTTCAAGTTCACATCTTTTTCAATAAGTTAGTGCATTGCTACAAATTTGCTGTACTCAGGATGATTTGTGATTAAATTTAGGTTTATTGAGAGAAATTTTACAATTTGAAAAAAAATGGTACTAGTTACAAATCATGATTACAAATTTAATGGGTACATTTATGATTTATTATGTAAAATAGGCACGAAATTACAATGTCGCAATCAATAATAAAAGCGTCATGAAACCCAGATAAATGGGTACTAAAGATTGGTCTTTCAATTACTTCTCTTGGTGAGAGACCGTATCTCGCAATTTATAGTGTTAAATGGGTACTAAAGATTGGTCTTTCAATTACTTCTCTTGGTGAGAGACCGTCTCTCGCAATTTATAGTGTTAAATTTAATGTCTTGCCCCTCTAGTTTAAGTTTATTGGGATGTTTTTCTTTTCAAGTTTTTATCTTTTGTAACAATTTAATGTTTTTCTCGACGAATATGGTGATTTAGTTTGCTGTCTAATGTGGTGTTAAAATGTGTTTTTGTGCATTTGGGCAGAGAGAATAATCTACCCAGAGGTTCCAATAGCACTGAGAATGTATGGTCATCTGTTGTTGGGTGTTGTTCGGATTTACTCGAAGAAAGTTGAGTACTTGCACCATGACTGCAATGTGCTTTGGGTCAGCTTGAGGAACGCTTTTCGTGCTACGGATGTTAATCTTCCTGAAAATGCTACACAGGCACAGTTTAATGCTGTCACTTTGCCTGAGAACTTTGCCCTTGATGCTGTTGACATTGATGATCATTCCCTATTTGATGGGTATGATTCCTCATTTCTTTTAATTGCCTTCCTTTTTTTGGATATCAATTTAGGACTTGTTTGCGGGGAATGTAGGCGAAAAGAAAAGATAAAAAACGTAATTGACGGTGAAGAGGGAGAATCAATGCATGGTGGGAATTGATACTATTTGCAGACCGTTTAGCCCTGTTGTAATTTGTGCTCAATCCAAGCAATTCTGTAGGAGTATTTTGACTAACTGGTTCAATTTCATTTGTCAGATCTCCGGATAATCACCTTCGGAACCTTGATGAAATTACTCTTAGAGGTTGCCCTTTTATCAGTGTTGTTGCTGTACGGTTTCAAACTTTTAATCCATTGTGATTGTACAATGTACTGATAACCTTTTGCGATGTTTTACAGATCAATATCCCGAAAATTCACAGCTTTATGTCAGAATTACCTTTGACGATGTAATTGGTTACTTTCCGTTCTTTCAGTTAGTTTGCTTCATGTTTGTTGCTGTCGGTTTTGTACCCCAGGGATTTTAACAATGCAATCTTGTTTTATTCATAGGAAATCGTTCCAGACGCCTCAAATTCTGGAGGGTCGTTGAATGGGGGTACTGAAACAACAATGCAGATAGAGTATGTTCCTCACCAGTTATAATTTTTCTACTGTTTCAACACTTGATTATTTTTCTTTCAGCAAATATAAAAAATATGCTTAATTATGCCTTTGTGATTGCAGCAGCCCTAGAGTTCCTGATGCTCTTGCTCAAGATATTAATGATCCGTTCCCTGACCCATTTGAAGCTGTCCCTAACCCATTTGAAGAAGATCGTGAAGTTATGCGAGACCGCACTGACGATGAATTTCACATGTCTACTCCAGTTCTAAGGCCTCATGATGAAACTGCCACTCTCGAACCAAACATGTCGCCTATTACAGATGCAACTGAGAAGTTAATTGCTACACCACCGTCAGCACGTATATTAACTCCTCGGATGCCATCCCCACACGGTTCTGGGCCTTCTCTCCCTCCATCTGGTAGAGCTCCCGTGGAATCAGATTCTTTCGGTGAGTACATTTATCTTTTATTAAAGTGTTTTAATCCAGGATTTAGACTGAAAGGCCTATCGCTCTCTTTTGATGTTACAGTTGCTGCTAAATCGATTGATTTGGTTGTCCGTGCCTCTCCTTCCCCCGAGAGGCCTCAACCACAACCACGACAGAGAAGGAGAAAGCGGCTTTTTGATGAGACCCTTGTTCTGAATAACGAGTATGATATTGTTTATCCCCTATATGCCACGCTACCTTTTTTCCCAGTTTCAGTGCACTTGGATTCTCATAAGCTTGTAATACAGGTTTATAAAAAAGGCGCTTGACGATCCTTCTGATTTAGTTATGAAAAGGAAGAAGTTTCCTTCCTCTGCATTGGATATGTGGAGGTATAACAACAATAGGAAAAAAGAACGGGTCTTTCAGGACCCGCTCATATCTGGTGAGTAGTCAGTGACACAAGTACATGATGGTTATGCATTTGCACTGGATCGATCAACAATATGATGTCTTTTCTTTGACAGGAATGTGTACGAGTCTCGTAAATATATCAAGCCAAGACTTGACTGCCTTAAATCCCAACTTGCTTCGGTCAGAACAAGGTCAGCCGGATTCAGGGCCTGCTGAACCCCGTGAACCCGACCCTAATTTTACTGATGAAACTGAGATTCTACGTTCTCCAGATGGTGATCTTGGACACAACATTAGGGATGTGTTCTCTTCTCCACTTAGATCACCTACGCAGGTCCTTGAAAATGTAGAGATTCCCACATCTCCAAGGATTCCTAGTATGGTTACAGAGCCTCGATATGAGTCAACTGCCAATACGCAATCTGATCAGGGAATGTTCACTCGCTCTACTTTTGATATGGACACGCCCTTCATGAATTTTGAGGGGTCAAATGATCAGTTGAACACTGATCTATCAGATATTCCCGAGTGGAGAAATTCTCGGGCATCTGATGTAAGTTCTGAACCTTTTTATCTATTTGATAGGAATACGCCACAACTTTCTTGCTGAAAACCAACTTTCCTGCATTCAAACCTTCAATTTCGTTATATATCTTAGTACTGGAGTGTCGGTGTATGGACCACTTCATACGAAATTATGTTTGATAATTTACATCACGTATCCCTTAAAAGAATGCCTCACTCGGAATTTTGTCCTAAAAGCTTAACACTTCCATGTCTGAATTGTCGGAATCAAATAAGCGTTATAGCTGAGCTGCCTGCGTTGTGATTTTTGTAGGATCTCTTATTTTTGGAACAAGATAACAGCCCTGCTGGTAAGTCACATGTAACATGTACCTATTTGTGTGACACTGATTTTCTTCTTCCTGCTTTTTAGGGCAGGTTCTGCTAGTTGTATACAGTTACGAACCTTGTAATGACATAAATGTGTCGTGTCGTGTCGTATCAGATTCCCAGGGAAGTCGTCAAGAAGACAACACCATGTCTGTGCGGACAAGGTGACCATTCTGCTTCTTGCCTGTTTGTGTCTCGATTAGTATATTAGGCTGAAAAATTTAGAAATAATTTGTGGGTTTGCCTGGTTGCAGAGCTGTGGCCCAATACTTGAAGGATCATTCACCTATATCTGAAGTCTCCGAGGGTCCTCCTGAGGATCTCTGCCTGAACGACATCTTAGTAGGAAGGCGCAGGAAGTTGTGTGCACGAATGTTCTACGAGACCTTGGTAAGTACCTGGAATGTGTTATTTGGATATTGTCATATGCTTCTGGTGCTCAGATTCACCTCGATAATCATATGTTCCTTTAAATGGTTTGCCACTATGTTACTCCTACTCTTCTAATTTCCTCGCGTGCCCGTGTCCGACACTCGACACTCGACATTCGGACATGGTTATGACACATGAACACCTGATTTTAGACCAAAATGTGCATATTTTTCAATAAAATAGCCGAGTCCGACACTTGACATGTCTGAGTAACATAGGTTTGCCAATGAAGTACCCTGCATGTCCTGATGATGTATCGGCCATCTGCTGCCAATTGCAGGTTCTCAAAGATTGTGGACTAATTGACGTAAAGCAGGATGAACCTTACGGCGACATTACCCTGAAGTTAACTCCCAGTTTCTCGGCGTCAAAATTTTGAGGCGGAAATCAATGACTTACGGACATTCAGTGTCCGTACTTGACAGGGTTTTATGTTCTCGTTGGCAAATCAAAGTGGTCTATATCTAAGGAAGCGGCCCGTCTTTGCCTGGAGAACTAGTAGTGTTTTTTATTTGGTCCATAATATTTGCCTTCTAATTTATCGTAGCAGCGTATAGGTTTTCACTTACTCACAAACTTCTGTCCTGTAGACCTTTTTGGCAGTGTTAGTTATCCTGCATATATATATGTTAATTATGTACATTACTACTTCAATAGTTCAGCTCGTAAAACGACTCGTGTTCAACTAGAGGTGCAAAGAAACTGCCTTGCTTGTCGAGCTTTTGAGATCGAGTTGGTCAAAGCTTGGCGTTAATTTAGATTTGTATTTGCATTAAATTTTCATTTTTTTTATTACTCAAATTTGAGATTTTATCAAGTTGAGACGGAGCCAACATTTTTGGCTTTGTGAGCTTTTGCCAAGCTCCGGCCTGTGCTTCAGTTTAGAGCTCAAAATCGGCTCATTATATACTTATGGCTTACTTGCCTGTCTGGAGTGGCTCCCAAAGTGTAGGAGTTTTGGCTCTGTGTGACATAGATCTTTATGATCCTTTCCCCCTTTTTTTCTATCTACATCCAGTAAGTACACTTTGCGCCCATTTTTGGATCTTGGGGTTTAGGGGTTTCCGTGGTTTCTGATGAGTAAAGATCGTACTGGTCATCTGTCAAGCTTTGTTTGTCCCCTCAAGAAAGTTGAGGTTAAAGATGGTGGCTCCACAGCTATGTTGGCTTTTATATCCATCGTAGTTACTTATGTCTTTGCTTATTGTATAAGAATTAAAGGTGCATGCGACCATATAACTCAAATGCCAATTTGTATAATTCTCGTTTTACTGCTGTTAAAAAAACACAGAAAAAATGAGAGAATTACAATTGGACCAAAGTAGGTGATAAATACATTAAATCATTCTAAAAATAGAAATGTAACCGTAAGCAAATGAATAAGACATTCAAAAATGGAATAAGTTCGAGGTCTTGAAATGACGAAAAAAGGCAAAAACCTCAAGTTATCACAGAAATCTGGGCAGAGGTAGAAATTAATTGAGGATCATCATTGAAGGTAATAAGGGATGCAGTAATGCAGCAGTATGATGCCGTTCAGTATCGAATTATCAACAAGTGGGAGCTGTCTACTAAACTACAGTACCACCCTAAACGCCTGACACAACCAGACCCGCTTATACAATCTCTTTTGATTCTTACACAAACAGGTTTTTTTTGGTCGGGGAGGACGGATACAGTGGTCGAATCTGAGGGAAGGGCAATTTTCACAGCCGGACAACACTACAAGAGACCTTGATTCTTTGTCTTTGACGTTGACAGTGCATTCTCGTGCCATATACCCACAAGTACCTGGAAATGACATTAACGTATAGTTATAAGAAATCATTTGTTAAAATAAGGAAGTAAAGCATCATCAGACGGCTGTTTGATGAATAGAAGGCTTAAAAGAAAGTAAATTCAAGCACGAGACAGACAGCTGCCTCAATGGGAATCAATCACTCATCCATTGTTGAAGGCGGTTGGTCACAATTTAATTAACAGAAAGTGGTGCTTCTCCGGCATACATTAAACAAGGCAACATTTAAGTATTTAACCTTCCAGCATGTCTTTTTTATATTGATACCACAAATAAATCCCCTCCATGCAGCTGAGATTTTTTTTTTTGCGGGGATTGAGCTAACCAGAGCATATTACCATTGAAATTACAGAGTAATGTAATTATGAGAATGCCTGGTATACATCAGCAAACATCGCTCATAAACAGCATGTGACTCAACAAACGGTATCTTAAACTTCAGCAACATGACAGTCTCAAGTGCCAAAATTCTAATACAGACTTGCGCATTACAATTTACAAAAAAAAAATATACGGAATTTGCAACCACACTGACCTCATGCATGGTCCCCCAATAAAAATAATGCCACCATTTACAAGAAAAGCTCCAAATCTTCCTCCTAAAATCACCAAAGGTGTACAGACCAAGCGGGTAAGTTCGAATATTTGGGGTTCGAAGTTAAGAGTCTATAAACATAAAGTGGGACAGATTTAAGGTGTTAAAATTAATAATAGAGGTTCAGAGTACCTTTCATGCTTTCACTTTAAAGACGGGGCATATGGAGCAGGGCATGGGGAGATGCTATGATCTGGTAACACATCAATTAGTTCCATGGTGGCCTGCAAGCACGCATGTAGTATCTTCTTTTCCAACCTAACAAGCTGGGTAGCAACTCGTCTTTTGGGATTTAAATCTTGATCTGCCAACTAAAACCATCAAGCCTTTGTCAGTGAAGGTTAAAATATACCAGTCCTCACTTAAGTAGGGATGAATAATATGAAACCATCTAGTACCAACAAATCATCATCAGCTAACGTAGTAGAGTAGCCAGATAGCCTTTTCTTAAAGTAATCCAAAAGCTGATCTAGAACTGCCCTTTCCATACAAGGGCTCACCTGCAAGACCAGGTAGAAATCTCAATCGGTCAGCTAGCCAAGATAGCTTCAAAAACGCACTTAATGCATGGAGGGGGGGATAAATCCCTCAAATACGAGCTTTAGGCTTTAACAGTTCAATTCAATCTCAATATCTCAGCAGAAATGGTAGAGAGCCTATCCCCAGATCAAACAGTCCCTGTTAAAGTCTGCTTTTTGGGAAGAGTTGATATCGTAATGTCTTGAACACTAAATTTACCTTCCAAATTTTACACACAAATCAAAAATAGGTTTTGAACTATGGTAGCTGTTGAAGAGCTACTTTACCAGCTAAGAAGTACCTAAGGGTACCTATTATTCTATAAATAATCATTCACTACATGATCAAGAGTCAACTCACTGGGCAAATAGGACCTTCGGAAGTAATAACAGATTGCATATCTGATGGATCTGAGACGTAACCAAGCCGCAGATAAGGAAGCATGTCTGCAACTGCTTCTCTTTCCTTCCCTACTTGCACCTGCACCGAGAAAAGCCAATCAACAATGTCCAGAGAGTAGAAAGGACATGAACACTGAAGAAAAGATGATCCTTACAAGAAAACTCTGTACAGACAGCTTTCCATTACGCTGGGCAACCATTCGCTTATCCTGATACTGTGGATCCTCCACATTTAATGATGCCTAAATCACAACACAATTATATCAGCTACGAATTTTTGACTTCGGAGTTAGGACTAGGAAAAGCCATATAAATGGGGGAGTGATCAGCAAACTAGTAAGAATGGCAAGGTGATGGTTAACATGAATTGACTTTGTTTGGAGCAATTGAACAAGATGAACATGCCACCTAAAATTGAATAACGCTAATTCCCAGGAAGTGGATACGCAGTTTCCGACCAGGAAGTTGGCAAGCATTTGCTTTGCAAAAGGCAAGTAGAAAATCATTACAAGACCTCAAAATACCTCAATCACAAGACGGTCATAAGGATTATCTTCATCAACAAAACCATAGTTGAGAAGCAACTTTGAATTAGGCTGTGGGCCACACCTGCATATCAATAAGGTCATTCATAAACCTTATCTTCAAATTAACCAAAGGTGGCTGGTAAGTCAATTAAAGGAAGGTTCCATTATGTTGCAATGTAGTTTTGATATTAAGAAGCTACTTTTCCTTCATACAAATCACATAGTTTCAGAAGTAAAGAAATGGTAGCACTTTTTGTGAAACATAATACCATAAGCAGAGGACATAGTGAGCAATACATATCTCATTATCACCTATCTCGCAACACATCTCTTTTCTGAATTTCATAAGTTATGTATTCCCACAAGAAGTTAAGCAATGCAAACATTCTTTGTAAACCAGTACTATAAGAGAATATCATAGCAGTACGTAATTTTACCAGACACTAATAGGTTCCCCAGCTTTATAAGGTCGATCAACTACCAATTGGACAGCACCATCTACAGCAGTTAACATGGCTCTGCAGGTGCTCTTATAAGCTAGCAAAGGGGGGCCTAACGGAACCAAGGCAAATCTGCGTGCTAAGCTGACTCCCTGTCAACAAGAAAATGCAGGTACACTATCAAAGATTAATTTAGAAGGTTATAAGGCATGGTTCTACGACGCTATTTCGTAAGGGCATCAAGCACTTACTAAATTTTTTTTTGCACAACATACATAACCACGTGGACATATGACGGTAACCAATATAGGTTGTTGCATATATGGAGCAGGTAGTGGCAAAGGGATAGAGAACTGTCCCACTCTTTCCAGAAACCGTGATAGTCAAGCAAAAAATGATGTATATTTGTAAACTAAATCAACCTGTAAATGCACCACACAAGACTGAATTGCCACGAAAGCTTGCTTGAAGATCTCAAATGGAAAAGCCTCAGTAGGTATGTCGTACGGATATTGCTGTAAATGCAAAGAAAAGATGAAAGGATCATCAATTGAACAAATGGCAGAAAAGGGCATGTGCATGTCCAGCAGAACTATAGTTAACAGTTAAAACAAATACATTATTAATGGGGAAAACAGTGCTAATTCATGCTGCCATTTGGACAAGGAATTTCCAGAGAACGCTGTCACTAGTGAAAAAAATGGAAGAGAGAACTTGATCGAGGAATAAAGAATTCTCATGACATATAAAGTTACATGTTAAGAGCTGCATGAAGCAATACTTATAACCATTATTATATTATTTTATGGAGGAGGGGTGTTAGAGATATAGTAATCATGGTTTTATAAGCACGAACAAGAAAGCGACCTGGAAAAGGGATCCCGCCATGAACCAAACAGTATCAAGCTCATTATACTCCTTTCTTATCCCTTCCGACCTTTGAAGAATTTCAGCCTTTGCCATCAATGCAATCATATTAAGAGTAGTACATTAGATCAATATGATGTTTCAGTCAGCCAATAGAGGTTTAAGAGCATGAATAAGATAGGGAGGAGACAATCATATACCACAACAGGACTCCCGCTAAGGAAAGAGAGTTCTGAGGAGGACCAGAGAAGCGGAGACTCCACAGCAAGTTGACCCCTGCCTCTCTGGCGATCAAGCTCTCTAATATAAGGATACCAAAAGGATGTCTTGCCCTGCTTCTTCTCGTACATCAAGTACAGAGCCAAACAAGCCAACTCAGACAATTTGTTTGATGCTAATAATTCCGCTGCAAATGCAATCAAAATCAAACAATCAAAGCTAGTTATTACACATTTAGACAGTCCCATATATTGAACACCATCTAAAGCTACACACTGACGGCTTAGTTTACGTAAGCATAAGAAGAGCTACAGGACTGAAATGTGATCCTTAAACGAGCTAATCTATCTTTCTATACAATATAATTAAAAGGCAAGCCTACTATATACATGGGTTGTCTAACAAAGCCAAACACTAGCCATCTTCTATATCCTTCTACTTCTAGTAACCCTTCTCTCTCGTACTCTCCTCCCTCAATCTCCACTCCAATGCAATCAAGCAAAGGATGAAGGCAGAAGTATAACAATGTCCACAAATAATTTTATAAAACCGTCTTATCTTCGTCTAGTAACCCTCCTCTTTCATACTCTCCTCCCCCAACCTCCCCTCCAACGCAATCAAACAAAATTTCAAGGACAAGGAAGACAATAATAGCAACACAAATGCTTCTATAAAACCATATCATTCAAACTTTTACTGAACTACTTCTCCTTCCGTTCAATTATTTGTTTGTCTTTGATAAAAAATCGCGCAAAGAACCTAAAAGGTAAACAAATGACTGAAACGGAGCGAGTGTTTCCTTTTTCAACAGAACCAAACACTTATATTCTTTGATTCTATATCAAACAAATTGGCAATGCTAAACTGACTGTCAGTTGATATAATTCTCGACATAATATACATTCGAGTCAGCTCAAAATAACCTCCTATTACAACCCACCCCCTGTTACCCCTTCACTTACAGTCCCTGAGGAGCTCGATAGTTTTCCATTACCCTTTCTCCGTCTCAATCATTTATTTACCCTCGACTAAAACAGTAAAACTGTACAGCTATTATCGCAAAGCCTCAATTTCACAAAACAAAGAAGGTGCCATACCAACAGTCTCATTCCCCAAAACCCTCTCCAACGTAACAATCAACGAATTCGGAACCGAAAACGCAACATCCCCAGATTGAAGCTCTTCACTAGCAGCAACATAATGAATTGAAGGATGATCAGCAATGTGAGACGGTCGTTCATTAAGTATCACCTTACAATCCGAATTCAATCCATTTTCAAGCATCCATGTCATAAGATCAGTAACACAGTGTTTATCTTTACCGCCATTAGAACACTCGGATCCATTAACAGATTGTTGCAAAGTATTCGTAGTATTATTATAGCAACGTATCTTTCTTCTGTTGTTCAATCGAATTACTGCAATTGGAAGTGTAAATGTAGGTGAGGAAGGGAGAGAGATGGTAGACCTTGATGCGAAACTAGTGTACGAACAAGTCGCTATATCCATGGAGGTCAATTGTGGGATAATTGAGTAGAATTTGGGGTTTTAGGGTTTTTAATTGGGGAAATTGAAGTTTTCTGGGGATTTAATTGGGAGGTTCATGAAATTGGGGATTTTTTTGGGGAGGAAATGAGATAAGGATGATCTAAAGCTATCTGTGGATTGGCCCACTTTCTCATCACTCAATCTCAATTTTTTTGGGTACAATTTTTTTGCAATTTTGGGTTTCTATGAATGCAAAAGTGATGTGCTCATCGTGTAATAGAGATGTTGTCGGATCGTTGATTGTCTTGTTTATTAAACTCGGTTTGTTTTACTGCTAAAATAAGCGGTGTAAAAAATTGTTTATTTAAAAATTTATAAAAAATTGACTCATTGAACCGTTTTAAAACTGTCAACGTGTTTGTCCGTAGGTCAAAACTTCGACAAGAACCACTCGTTAAACCTCGGATATATATGATAGTCATCAGACCAAGCAGGCTCTAAGTCTATAACTCTATAAGCGATAGCCCCAGGCTCCCAAACCATTTTACCCCGGCTAAAACTCCTAGGTGCAACCCAAACTTGACTTTCGGATTAGATTCGGACCATAAATCGTATTAATTCGAATAATCGGATATTCTACTCAGCCTTAAATTCGCAATCACCACTTGCCTTTTGACCAATGACATTTCTAAGGGATACAATGGTTGCATCTACAATTCTGCATCCCCCCTAAGTAAAAATAAAATAAACAATAGCAGGGTAAAATATCAACTTAGTTCGACGGTTTGGTGGTAGCTGATAAGTATCCTACTTGTTCAAATGTGGACATCCCGATCTCAAGCTATTGTTTAATGTTTTGACCTTCCAATCTTTGCATATCATTCTTACATGTTAGTAGAGTTACATAAGTTATCTCATTCATTGAACCAAACTCATCGCGCTTACAAAATAAATGAGTATAGACATTTTAAGAAAATTACAGAACCCAAAACACTAACCCAAACAAAACCTGCAAACTCACTTATCCATGACCCAAAATTTCAACGCGATGTTAGCCAATGTCCTCTGAAAATATGCATTTAATCATCTTTATTTATTAAACGCTAAAAAATATACTACAAGGTAATTTAATTTTGCCATCACAATTTCAAAATCTCCCATCAAATTTTTTGATTAAAAAATATCCATCATGGCAAAAGGAATGTCAAGAATAAAGATATTAGTGATCAAAGCAAGTAACCATTCACTTTGTACATCTTTGAATTGTTAATATTGATGAGTTGAACATGGAGCATGCTCGAATACTCGATAAAGCCGATTAAATTTGAATGACCTAACTTATGTTGACCTAATTCAATCCACATCAAACAAATAAACAGCTTCGAATATATTTCCTCACCCAAATTTTCAATTTTTTTATTGACTAAGAGTATTGTTAATCAACACTAGGAACGATCTCGTTCAGAATACTAAAGTTAACTTTATTGGTAAACCCTTCTCAAATACGATATATGACCTTTTGATTCATTAAAAATAGTAATTAAATCACTAACTACTTTTATTTAAAAGATGATCCCACTCACCAACTTTGATATTAGATTCCCAAGTCCCAACTAATTTATAATCATCAATACTTACATTTGTCTGAGTTTTTTTTATACATTAGTATGGTTAATTATAGTTAGACTGTTTTATATGTGATTAAAAAAATGTAAACACCGTTTTTTGATAAATATTAATATTTTTGGTTAAATAATGTACTTTTTAAGTTTTTATGATTAAAAAATGAACAATTTTAAAGATGGTCGCTTTTTACCGTAAAATGATCACTATTTATAAAAATAATTACATTTTAAAAACATAGAAAAAAGGTTACACAAAAGATTTGCAAAAAAATATTAGTTAAGTGACACATATCCATTATAAAAGTTATTTGATCAGATCACTTAACACGTGACAGGTATGTAGTCCAACAAATTGATTTGAATGGTGTTGATTTAATCTCAAGTTGGATTACAACTTACAAATAAATCCATAATATTCTACATTAATCCCATTTAAAATATCCTTCTAAAAAATTAAATTCAATAATAATTCTACTCAAATGGTCAAATATTACCAACAATCTGTCTTATCTTACTTCTAGCCTCCCCCTCAATTGGTCAATTGCCTTTCCAACTACTCGTTTTAAGAGGTTAGAAGTTTAGAGCATGTGCATTGAAGAGGATGGTTTCATCCTCTTATTTTTTCTCTTTTCCATTAACGTTTTGACACCTCATATTCTCTTTCATCTAAATCATTTTCCACTAACTTCATCCTCTTACACATCCTCTTTTATTTTTTTTCTTCACATCAAAGAGGATCCTCTTTCATATTTTAATATATTTTTTCTTTTAATATTAATTGATATGTTTTATTTCTTTTGAATCATTTGTTTACAAATTAAAAAGTTCTTACTAAAAAATTGATGCCGTTATCAAATAAAATATGTTACAAATAAATTACAAACGGATTAAAAAAATACATCAAATGAAATATTAGTAACGAAAATTCAAACATGCAATATACGAAAAACGTAAAATTATTACCGTACAATATACGAGAAACGTAAAATTATTACCGTACAATATAAGAAAAAGGTAAAATTATTACCGTACAATATAAGAAAAACGTAAAATTATTACCGTACAATATATGAAAAACTTAAAATCATTACCGTACAATATACGAAAAACGTAAAATCATTAACGTACAATATACGAAAAACGTAAAATTATTAGCGTACAATATAAGAAAAACGTAAAATGATTACCGTACAATATACGAAAAATTTAAAATTATTACCGTACAATATACGAAAAACGTAAAATTATTACAGTACAATATACAAAAAAACGTAAAATTATTCCACTTGCAAATTTTATACATTTATTTTAATAAAAATTATGTAAAATAAAAATTACATGCATGAATCATATTGGGGTTGGGCACAAGGGACAAGGTTGTACTTCCTCTAAAAATAGAGGAAGAGATTCCTCTTCCTCCTTCAAAGAGGATGATTAATATTGATTCCACATTGAAGAGGACATCCTCTTAGCATTCTCTCTCATCTAAGAGGATGGGTGATCCTCTTCAATGTGGATGCTCTTAGGCTAAGATTATTGATAGTTTTGAAATAAATCTTTAAAAAATCTAAAGACGAGACTCACTCAAAACTACCAATAATCTAGTAAAGTTTTAACAAAGTTTTAAGTTGAGTCTTGGAAATCCAAGACTCAACTTAAGACTTTGGTTGAGTTTTGACCCCACTTTTATTAAAATTATCCAATGAACGGTTTACATGTGTCATTTCTTTTTTGTAAAAAAAAGTAATGTAAAAAAAGTAAAGTATGAGGTGAGTCTGTCGGATAATGTATAAAGTTTTGGGTGAGTCTGAGGTAAGTCTGAACAATAAAAAAATAATAAAAGTTAGTGGAAAGCTAATGTGGCAGAGTTTTAAGATTTTAGCCAGTTTGACCAATAATATTACCCTTATGACGTAATAATGCTGTTATAATAACCTATAAGACTGACACTGTGAAAAAGACAGTAATATAGTACACAAATTCTCATTAAAGACGAACATATGCTCATAAACTGAAGACCGGTTAAATAATACTCTTCCGTTATAAACTGAAGACGGGGTCACATAATACTCAGATGGATAAATAAGATAAATCCTTATAACAAATATGTTCGTCTTTAACGAGAATCCCTAAATAAATGATGAGTCGACCAACAAAATTTGCGTGGAAGGTAAGTAAATGACATCGACCCTCACGTTGCTACATTCGACACCATATAATCAAGAGTCAATCTCATCCAATAAATACACCGACCGTCAACATACTTTCCTTCTTGTACACTTACCCATCCCCCCAAATAAAGCAAATTAAATAGACACGGATCGTTTCGTCCCGATCATTTGCTTACCATTTTCATATTTAATCTGTCGATAAATTTTAATTCTTTTTTATGGTGAGGGGTTGAATCCTGGGCCTATGCATTCCCGCACCGACACATAGACCATTGCAGTTGCTAAGTGGTAATCGTGCGAGCTGGTAGTCGAACTTGAGAACTCTCAAACCCTGTATTTCTACAAGTTTCAAGAACTCAGCTATCTCTAAACTAACACCACTTGGTTATTTTAACTTTTATTGATATTTGATTCTCGATTCTATATAGTATGTTATCGAACACTGAACGGTTAACATTATATACGAAGACTCTTTTCATCTTTTACGGTGTAATAACTTTAATTCAATATACATTATTCGATAATATTTATATAATATAATAATCTAAAAAAATAGAACATTAAATAATTAAAAAAAATGGTAGGAAAAGGTCGAATTTTCTCGCATGTTATTTTCACTGTAATTTTTTAAACTTATCTACTTTTTAAATTTGTTGTTTATATATAAAAAAATAAACCTCGAGATTCGAGATAAGAAAGTACAATTTATATTATATTAAAAACTAATACACATGTTATTTTCAAACTTTTTAAATTATTTATTTCAATTTTTCCGTCGTTATATCAAAAGCAAAACTCTGGGATTCCAAAAAAATTAAAAGTCGGAAATATTATATTTTAAAAATAAAAAAAACACGTCAAAAGTTAATAAAAAGAAGGAAAATTCCAAAACTTTCTCCTGAACAAAAACCTATCAATGGCACGCACCTTCCTCCAACCCTCCGATATAGATTGAATTTCTCAAATCGCAAACCCTAATTTCAATTTCCCCTTAATTAACCCTATTAATCATTATTTCCCTTAAATTAATCAGGATTTTACGCATCTGCAGCTTCAATTTCAATTGAATCATAGAAAAAAAAGCGTGAATTAATCGAATTGAATGGGAGAAATTGAAAAGAAGAACAGGACGACGACGACTTTAGCACCTGGATTTAGATTTCATCCTACAGATGAAGAAATAGTTGCGTATTATCTTCGTCGTAAAGTCACCGGAGCACCGTTTCGTCTTGATGCTATTTCTGAGATCGATATTTACAAAGTTGAACCTTCCGATCTTCCTGGTTTATACCTAATCCTTTTAATTATTTGTTTTAATTTGTTTTTAGTTCTATTTTTTTGGTAATTTGTTAGAATTTCAGTGTTTTTTTTATGTTGTTTTGTTATTGATTTGATTTATGGTATTACTCCGTCCTGCTGTTGATCTTCCTACTTTTCGTGGTTTCTTAGACGACACTCGGACTGTATTTTTGTTGGATTATGCATTTGTTGATGTTTTTGGTGAAGATACAGTTTTGTAAAGGATTACTATCTCCGTTCCAATCTTTTGTTTACCTTAGATTGATAGAAAATTCGTAAACAATTGATTAATACAGATGGAGGGAGTACTTCATTACTCGTGAAGGTTTTGAAACTTTGACCTTGAAAAGCGGAATAGGAAGATCATAGTGTTTAAGGAGGGAGTGCATGTGATGAGGATGGCTGATAGGATGATGCGGTTAGCTACGAAATAAGTATTGTTTTACGAAATCAGTGAGGTTATATTATTGTTTGGGATGATTTAGTTAAGATTGCGGGGTTAAGTCCTTAAGATGCTGTTAAGGGATACATAGATTGATTTGAAATTTGGGTGATTGGTGAATTTAGGTTTATCGAAGCTAAAGACTAGAGACAGGGAGTGGTATTTCTTTAGTGCACTTGATAGGAAGTATGGAAATGGAATGCGCACAAATCGTGCTACCAATGATGGATACTGGAAGACCACCGGCAAGGACAGGCCTGTTCATCATAAGGGACGCATTGCTGGCATGAAGAAAACCCTTGTTTACCATTTTGGTCGAGCCCCACGTGGCAAGCGCACTGATTGGGTTATGCACGAGTATAAACTAGTCGATGAAAAGCTAGACAAAGCTGCGTACCCTTTGGTTAGCGTTCTAACCTCTTTTGATTTGTGGCTGTTTTTTGTGGTTTTGTTATAGTGAGCTGTTTTATTTGAATTGGAGCTCTCTTGCAAGTTATTATCGTCGTGTCAATAAGGTCCCTCGTTTTTTTTGGATAGGAGGGGTTTGTTCTTTGCAGAATATTCCAGAAAAGTGGCACTGGGCCCAAAAATGGAGAGCAGTATGGAGCGCCGTTGGTGGAGGAAGAGTGGGATGATAATGAAGTAGAGAATCTAGTCAATGGCGACATCGCTTTTGAAGACCCCTATATTGATGATGCATTCATCGAACATAATGATTTAGACCAGGTTTGTACCTCTATTTGGCTCTTTAATTTTTTGGTGATAGAAAATGTATTTATCTAATTGGTAGTAATGTAGTATGCCATCTTCAACGTGAAAGCTCCCATATAACTCGTGTTACTTAGCCCAGGAAGGTTGCTGTCGAGTACTGATCTACAAGATGAGAATCTTAGGGTGTGTTTGGATAACAAATTGGGAGGGAGGGGAGGGGGAGGGGAATGGAGGGAAGGGGAAGGGAAAGGGAAAGAAAGGAAAGGGAGGGGGAATGAAGAGGGGGGGCGTTTGGATAGCAAAAATAAAGTAGAGGGAAAGGGAGGAGGATGGAGGAAGAAGGTAATTTTAGTGAGTTGCAATATGAGGGGAGTTGAGTCATATTAGAGATTATAGTTTGGTCTAATGGAGGGAAATTGAATCCTCCCATTTCCCTCGCTTTCCATTTCCTTCCTTCCATATATTGTAACCAAACAATGGAAATTGAATCCCTCCCCTCCCCTCCCCTTCCCTCCAATTCTCTCAATCCAAACACACCCTTAGTTGTTGGTGCTATTGATGTACTAATGCCATTAGTAAGAAATTGTTCAAATCTATATAACAAGACATATCTTTTTTTGATATCTTTGTTGACAGAGCCTGAAAAAGGCACGAGAATGATAACAGCGGCGAGATGTTTGCATGTTTGTAGTGTTCATGAATGCTGGGAATGGGGATCATATGTGTCAAACAGTTGAGGAATTAGATTGTCTTCAGCCATGTCATTTACTTGTTCTCATTTTTGTAGGACCTCGATCAGCAGTTACCTCAAGGTGTTCCACTCCTAGAAACTAGCCCGAATTATGTTGCTGAATGCAAGGACGTAGCTGGTATTGATCAGAGCCTGACAGGAACAAGTCAAAAATATGAGTTTGGGTCACAGGCCATTTATGATCAAGAGATAGCTGATCTTCTTTTGCAAGTTGGGAGCAACACAGATGTTGTGAAGAATGAGTATATGCCTCCTCAGCTAAATGATGAGTATAATGAGGCTTCTGTCAATTTGCCTGATAATAATGTTTGTGACCCACCTGTTGATGATGGATTGTACCTTGATGCTGTTGAGTTTTTGGATGCTTCTCAAGGAAATACATCCGATGCTGCTCCCCTTGGATCGTTCTTTGATGATAATATAAATATTGATGATTTTCTTAACTTGGATTCTCCTGAACTTACCGGAGCTCCCTTTGATCAACCATTCAACTTTGAACCGGTAGTGATTCTGCTTCACATATCTTTTTGTATGACTGTTTCATTTGCAATTTAGTGGATAATGATTAACTCCTCTCCTTGCAGACTTTCGATGATACACTTTGGAATATATCTTTACCAAGTGATGAACTACCAGGATCAAGTGATGGTGGTCTTGGATCATCGTCCAAGACAACCCTAGACACACAGATGGAAAAGCAATCCAGCACAGGTATGGACAATATGTTTAGCTTCATTTCGGCATTTTGGTCGTTGATTTCCGTTACAATTGTCAACACGGTTTTTAATCATTGATATGGTGCAGCCCGGGGGATTGCAAACCGTTGGTTGGAAAATATCCCAGCTCGTCCAGCATATGCTTCAGAATTGCCAAGCAAGGATATTGTTTCACAGTTGAGTGCTGCAGTGCAGGCAAGCCCTGTTCACGTGACAGCTGGCATGATCAGGATTAGGGATAGTCCACTTGGCAATGGACTGCAATGGTCATTTGATAAGAGTGGTAGTATGAACTTCACACTTTCATTTGAGCTCCTTCAGCCCGTTGCGACTTCAGAGCTGGAATCACTGTTCCCAAGCAAGCTTCCAGCAGCTGTTTCTCGAGCCTGGTTGTGTGTCATGTTCTTCTGGGTCATGTTTTTCGCGTTAAGCATCAGATTTGGGACATCCATCTATGCCAAGTGAATTCGGCTTGTGGAAACGCATCAGAAATGATCGTTTTCTCTTATATTACAATCAAAACTTCTAAATTACATACATCATTCACGATGTTTTAACTTATTCTAGGAAACTCTCATTCTAAGATATAGTTCTGTCGCTGAACGATTGTGTTGGTTACTTGGACATGCATCTATTTTAGGAAGGATGACTGTATTGGCTGACTACAATTATGTTGTTGAATGCTTGTGTCGATTATCTCCTCTGATCTGGTTTTGGACTTAAATGTTGCCTTGTGTTAGCATCAAAGCTTTTCCATGCAGGCTCATTCGGACGTCATACTGATCCCCAGAAGGCCGGAGACATCTGCAGGAAAACTGTCGGTTTGCTCTGCAATGTATATTTTCATCAGTCCGTCAGCTGAATCTCTACTCTGGTCTTCCGTGCTATACATCCGTAAGCTGACTCTCTATCGCAATTGTTTCTTTTTCGTAATTCTCCTACGAACCGTAAGCCAATTACTCTTGTTGACTAGGTGTTGGTCCTTCAATATAAAGATAGGAAGATATATTGTTCTTGTTCAAGCATTGAATGGACCTAGTCGCATGACCAAGATGAATACTGAATATATGTATGTTTATTTTTCTTGTACAAATGTCAACTAGACGGTAAAATAAATATTATTTTAGTGATGTGTATTAGATTAGAGGATGTAGAGACTAGAGAACGACCCAATAACTGTAGAGAAGGTAGATAGCGTTTCTCCTACAGACGGTCATATATGAGGTCATGATTCACGAGTACTCCCTAGAACCTCAGACCTCTTGAAAGTTTGTGACTTTATTAGTCATTTCCGAGTATCCATCTTAATAATAAAACGGGTTAAAATATTACCACCTTTGTCCCGGTCAATAGTTATTTATTTCCATTTTAGGGTGTATCATTGAATTGACTATTTTTATTTTTGGCAACCTTTTGTGGATCACATTTCATTGCATGTGGGGCCACGTGATTTGTATTGTCCAAATTCATTCATAGTTCTTTTCTTAATCTTTGTGCCAAAAACAGTAGATAACAATTGATCGGGATAGAGGGAGCACATGGGCATGCCTTTGTTTCCCCAATGTATTCTTTTTTGTCTAATTCCTCACACACAAGCATATTTGACCCCACCAGTATTACGCTTAAGACATATATACCTGTATTGAATGAGAATTTGCCAATTACGCGTAATTGATATCTGCTAACGAAATACAGGGTACACATGACTATACGAGGTCATGACTCATGAGTCCCTAGTACTCTTGAAAGTCTGACCTTATGGTCAATGCCAAATTTTTATTTGTGACGGACATATCCGCTTACAACGGAAGTATCTACCTTAATAGTAAAACGAGTTAAATATTATCTCATATGGGCAATAGGACAAGCCTTTGTTTTCCAATGTATTCTTCCTTGTCTCATTCCTCACACACAGTGATACAACCATATTTGACCTCACCTTTTATTACGCTCAAGACGTATATACCCGTTTTGAAGGAGAATTCGCCAATTACGAGTAGTCGATATCCGCTAACGAAATACGGGTTACAAAATATACCCAACTACAAGTCTGCAACTACTAACATGAATTTTGTGAACTGGCTGAACTTCATCAGCAAACTACTAGAGCACAAGTTTTGTGTTTTAATTTCTTTCTCAATTTGATATCTTCAATTTTTCGAGGTAAGACATTGACTTTCAAATTTCACATAAATTCGATGTTGTGAAGCGATTTGGTGCCGGAAAAAACTTAAATAACAATTCAAAGTATATTTTTGGTGACGGGTTTTTGTTTTTTTTCCAATTTATGCGAAAAAGAAGTCAATGTATCACCTCAAAAAGTGAGAAGTTCAATGAAAAAAAGTATCAAGGAGTAATAAACATTCCTATATCTATAGTTTCACCTCAAATTACATGTAAACTTCATTTATTTATGACGGAAAATGGGACCGACAGCAACAATGTAGATTCCAGTTTGTGGTTGAAGGCGGCTAAGAGGTCGGATCTACATCTCTCCTGGAAGCATTGTATCCCCACTCGGAAGATCGCAAACGGGTATACCCTGTTAATGGTGAAAGTCATGAACGTGGAGCAACGGAACTAATACAGAATTATGTTGAGCCAAAAGAGAGAGTAGTAGAGAGAAAATGCGCGGATACCTCTCCTGTAAGGTGTGCTGTGCAACGCTTTTCAGCCAACAACTCGTCTTCACTCTGTCAATAAGCAGCCAGCTCAAATCAGTGATTTCGACATTTCAATTTAACATTAGACGGTCCTGAATAGTTTTGAGCATAATACCTTTTTAATGCGCTGCCAAAGATAGTCATCAAGTACGACATCTTTCACCAGCTCGTAATCTCCATCTCCCTAAGGTGGTTCAGAGTTTATATGAGGTGTAGAACGATAAGTAAAATAGCGACGTTATGTAATAACTGGGACTTAAAAATCTAACCTTGGATCTGCAAGGCATGCTGAAAACCAGATCATCGGCTATTCCGTAGGGATTACCAGTGGTGTATACCTGGGTTGGTAGACGTAAATTTATCAGACAGTTGATAGTGATCGCTGATGATGCAAAGATAATGCAACTCGGCAACAAAATGAACAGACTTCGTGAATGTTCAGTCAGAAGGTCGACTCAGCTACGAGTTCAGCATTATTTTCTTTATTTTCTTTATAATTCACCATTGGTTGAGTTATAGGTCTAACTCACGCAAATATCCTTTATTTTCTTGGTTATTTCAGGGGAATAATCCAACCTATGTCTCATCTTCTCATATTAATCCATACTAACGATTAACTAAGAAAAATCCAACCTATAACCTCATTTATTTTTCATTGAACTTTGACTATTTTTAAACTCTTATTAGCGGTAGGCTAGCACGTCACCTTCACTTACTTTTGTCGAAGTAAAAACAAAAATTAAGTCAAAGTGACGTGCTTGCTTACCGAAAATAAGAGTTCAAAAATAGACAAAGTTCAATGAAAGAAAATTGAGGTTATATGTTGAATTTTTCTCAGTTAATCGTTAGTAGGGATTAATATGAGAAGATGAGGTATAGGTTGGATTATTCCTATTAAATAACTCTATTTTCTTTGTTACGTTTATTTCATTAAACTACAAAAAGTTACCGGTTACTTTCAGACAGACAGTTCTCAGAACCGTTCAAATCACGTCAAATTCAGTAATCAGACAGTTTCAGATACTGTCCAGTTTAGTTAATTCCGCTGCAACCTTGCGACTTCTATTCTTTGAGTAGAATTTGTATCAGTTGTGTAATGATGTAGATTGCTGGCTTGTATTCAATGTCAGCAACGATATCTTTAGATGACTACAAGGTCTCTATGGAGATAATTGAATAAAATGCATATCCAAAACGATATTGTATCAAAAGAGATGACAACTTACCCCAGAAGAAAACCAGTCGCCTTCAGGAGTTGGGTTAACCAGAGATTTAATAGCATCGACAATTGATACAGCAGTTGATGCAGCAGAAGACCGTCCCCATTTCTGTATTAGCAGGCCACCCCTCTGCAAAAGAATACATCTGTTTTTAGGTCTGTCGACCTACAGCTCGTGAATTTTATTCCATTTACGAGGTAAGTAATAAACTGCATACGGCATACCTTTTGAACATTGACAGTGAATTCTTCTTCTAGCCACTTCTGGTCCTTAATAACCTGTTTGACAGGCACTCCGTCGATTTTGGCATTTAAAAAATCTGGGACCTGTGGATTAACGAATTAAACTCCGACCAGATGTAACAGCCTGACCCGCCGCCACCGTTGTAACACAACCCCAATAAGATGGGATGTGTACCTTTAGGCCAAATATTTGTCCTAACTTAAACCCAAAAGCACAAGGCCTTGTTACTAAGTAGTGGGTGGAAGCTATTATAAACATATCACAAGTCTCACATTCTACCGACGTGGGACAATCTCGACACAATCTCATACTTTTCCCCACGTGGGACAACGTTCCTCTCATACTTTTGGGGTGTTACACCAGACCAGAGATTTTATCAACTTATAGTATCTACCGGTTCCTGCAGAGTAAAATTACCTGAGTCGTCGAGTGGTTTCCCCAGATGGTCATATTTGATACCTTATCATAGAATACACCCGCTTTCAAAGCCAGCTGAAACACAGATGTGTACTAGTTACTGAGTTGAAGTAATATTTAGCGAGAAACGGAGGTGAAATTTGTTATCAGGGTTAATTACCTGACATTTTGCTCGATTTTCATCTAATCTGGTGAGTGCGTGAAAATTCTTGGCAGGTATATTCGGAGCGTTTTTCATGCAGATAAGAGCACTGGATAGAGATGCATAATACAGATTTCAGATGCAATGGAAGGAAACGACGAGTAAATAAGTAGAGATGAAAAACAGGAAGAACAGACTTGGTATTGCAGGGATTTCCGACCACAATGACCTTGACGTTACGTGATGCAACAGCATTCAGAGCTTTTCCCTGCGAGTAAAACCAGTACAGTTTAGAGTACGGTATGAGATGGCATAAGGTAGAACATAGCATAGGAGTTAGGCCCTGTTTTTTTCGGCTGAAACGAGCTGAATTGAATAAATTGGAGTAGAGCTTAATTGAACTAAATTGAGTGAAACTGAGGTGGAGTGAATTTAGTTGAATTAAAAGTTACTTTTGTGAAAAGATTAATTGAAAATAATTGATTGAACGTGTAAATAAAACTTAACAGAGTACAACCAAACAAAATTGAAAGGAGCTGAAATTAAGCTAGAAAGAACAGGGCCTTAGAGAAGTATTTATACTTGTGCAGCGTAAATCTGTCCATTAATGTCGAGTAAGTCAGCTCGCTCCATGCCAGGTCCACGGGGTTTAGCACCAATAAGAAGAGCCCATTCAGCATCTTGGAATATTTCATAAGGATCAATGCCAATGCTAACTGCCCTCAACAACGGAAACAATGAGTCCTCAAGCTCCATAGCCACACCTGTATGTACACGTACACACGTATGTATATTACTCATTTCTTGATTAATAAATGTAGTACTCGAAATGGGTGTGATTCAATCAAAAAACACCTTCTAGAGCTTGGAGGGATCTTTCAGAACCGAGCAATTTGAGAGCAACAGGCTGATTAGGCCCAAAAACCGCACCAGATGCAAGCTGCATGCCATCCAAAAAGTCACCCTTAGTTATCCTGAACAATACTCGCTATTTATCAACAGATTCTTTACGTTTGCTTAAAATTCTCATCACAATATAACGCAAACTTAGAGACAAACAAAACGACTACCGACTGTAACGAGTATAAGCAAAGGAAAATCAACGACAGTGGCGAATGCTAACTTTGAACAAGAGATGGTTGGAAATCATGCCAGCAGCACCAGAAACTGCAACTGTGATCAACTTTTTCCATGATCGCGTCTCTTCTTCCTGATCATATTAATATATATAACTAATTAACATATGAACAAGTGCACAACTAGTACTTCCCTTAATCCATTGAATTGTTTACGTTTTTCAAAATCTTTCTAATAAGAACAAATCTAATAGTTCGGCCTCAACCATCACCTCAAGGGTTTTGGTACCAGAGTCACGGGTTCAAATCCTGATAGCCTCCAATTACTCACGAAGTGGAATTTCAACACGTGGTTTGGGGCCTTGCGCACTAACCACTCTTCAACCCCAACGAGCATTCGAGTGAGGGGCGCAATAGGAATAACTATAATAGTTGGGAGTTGGGACTCAACCATCACCTTAAGGTTTTGGTATCAGAGTTTGTGTGGCCAGAGGTCACGGGTTCGGGTTCATATCCTGACAGCCTCCAATTACTCACGAAGTGGAATTCCAGCACATGGTTTAAAGGGCCTATGAACTTACCACTCTTCAACCCCAACGAGCATTCGAGTGAGGGGCGTAATAGGAATAACTATAATAGTTGGGAGTTGGGACTCAACCATCACCTTAAAGTTTTGGTATCGGAGTTTGTGCGGCCGGAGGTCACGGATTCGGGTTCATATCCTGACAGCCTTCAATTACTCACGAAGTGAAATTCCAGCACACGGTTTAGAGGGCCTATGCACTAACCAATAACCACTCCTCAAGCCCTACGGGTATTCGAGCGAGGGGCGTAATAGAAATAAATATAATAATTGGACTCAACCATCACCCTTAAGATCACATATTTTTTGAAAAGCGTAAACAATTCAATGGAACGGAGAAAGTATAATTAATTAAACAATTGAGCAGAAAGTGGTACAAGAAACATACAGCTTTCAAGTCATATGTTAAGCAGAAGACTCCATAGCATTCTGGTTTCACAATTTGTTGTTCTACTGGTCTACTCTCTACTTGACTGTTCAATTTCAATACAATACCTTCTTTCAGTATTATTAATTACTTCCGTATAAAAAAGATAAACAAATGACTGAGACGGGATTGAATACTAAACTACAAATAACCATACTAATAATAATCACAAATTCTCGTTTCTGACGGAGAGATATGATCATTTGATGATAAAATGACATTATCCGAAAAATGAGAATTTGTGATGGTTACATTTTATCATAACATAAACATAATTTGAACATGTATGAGACGGTCTCATACAAAAACATGAATACGTGACACCAAACCATAATAAATAGGGTTGGTGTTCACACATGAGACCGTCTCATACAAAACCCGAACGAGTAAGAAGCGGAAATAAAAATATACTTAGGAGAAACGGAACAACGAATAGCGAAAGACGGGGTGTTATGAAGGAACTGGACACTCCTCTTGCGTCCAACAAATATATAAGAAGAAGAAGACGACGACGACGACAATAAACGTTGAGAAGGAGTATTAAGAAGATGGGATTGTCGACATCCTATAGTTACACCCATTGTTTTTGTTTTTGTGTTGAATTTTTGTAGTAAAGAAGTGAAGTGAAGAGAATAAGAAGTGTAAGGTAGAAGTTGATAACGTAGAGGAAAAGAGACACAAAAAATGCAAAGGATGAGATAACAAAGATCAGGAATAGTACAATTTTATCATTTTTGTTTTGTTTATTCCTATTTCTCATGAGGTCTTCCCTTTGACACTTGTCATACTTTTTAGTTTTATCATCTTTTTATTCATCAACAATTATCATAACAACGACTGCACTTTGTATCACCACAAATTCGTATTTTAGACGGATTATTTCCGTTCTTGACCATAACAATGACGGGACTTTGTTTTATTATGGCCCTGTTAAGTAAATGGTATAAACAGATTTATAGGGGTCGTTTGGTTCGGCATGAGAAGATAAAATTCATATGAACTTGAAAATCACGTGAATAATCAAAATGTTGTTTGGTAGAATGTAAGAACTTCAGTTCATGCGGCAACTTCCACTTACCTGGAGGAGACTAGGTAAGCGACTTCCTACGTTATGTAGGAATTAGAGTTACATAGGAAGTTCTAATTCCCAGGAATTGGGCAACCAAACAGACCCAATTTTCACAATTCCCATGATTTTTCAATTCCCGTGATTTTAAAAGACAACCAAATAACCCCATAGTAACAAATAACGTTAGTATAATACGGTTAGTAGATTTTAATAGCAGGTTTGACTATTAAATTAAATTAACAGATTAAAAAAGGGAGTTTGGTAAATAGCAGATTACATGATAATTAGAACGATTTCATGTATAAATTGGATATGCTAATACAATATGCTGTTATTAGCAGCATATTCAAAAATAGTAAATTCCGACCGATATGCTATAGGATATGTTGTTTACCAAACACATGAAAATAGTAAGTTGATTGACCAACCTACTAATTATGCCGAAATTTACTAATTTCTTTCGATATACTGTTTACCAAACATCGCCTATATTTGACTGTAAAATGATCTAACAATCCTGTTTTATTATTTCATACAAAAATAACGTGTCTTAGAGGAGCGTAACCCTTGTTACACCATTCATTGCACACTCAATTTTTGGTTTAAAATGGCAATATTCACCTCAAATTTTACACGGGTTTAAGCAAAAGAAGGATGTGAGGAGCGGAAGCATGTTTAACCCGTTTTTATCTTAAGAGAGATACTGCCTATCTTCAATCCCCATTTTCTGCTATTTCTGTTCGAGGAAATTGTTTTTCGTTCTTTCCGTTCCACTTATTTTCGGTTTGGTACATTCTTATAAAATGATTTATTAACCAGTATTCCCTTCCATTCTAATTAGGGTTAATTAGGGTAAAAAGAGTGACGACGGTTTATTAATGAGGGTTTCCATAAAAAAAATTGAGGTCATTGCACATTTCGGGGGCAAGGGCAAGCTCAAGCAAATTAGTTACATTAGTGTACAGTATAAACAAAACAGGAAATGAAAAAACGACTCGAGGCGGTTACCAGTCCGACACTTCTTCCCTGAGTAACACTCGGCATTACAACTGCACAACGAGGAAGGTTACGAAACAATGACGATAAATTAAAAATTGTTGATTTCAAAATTTGTGTTCAGTCCGTATACCATTGATAGGAACACCGGCTTGCATTATGCATGCGGCGTATGTATAATGAATTCAATAGTTACCAGCAACAACAAAATACAATAAGGGTTTTACAATACACATGCCGAGTCTAATCTCGTGGACTATTTCCACCACCAGAAAACCATTGCCAAACACCACCAGAACTTTGCTTCTCGGATGCTGCGTCCTGTTCAAAGTTAGATTTCTCCTCTGTCAACAGTTTTAGCTCATTCTCTACTGTCGGCATAAAGTGTAACAGGCCTTGAAACCTTCCTATCTGTGCCTGTGGAAATTATCCAGAAGATTAATTACGACTTCTATGTTATTCCGACACTTCGCTTAACTGCCGTGTCGCGTGTCAGACACGTGTCGGTGTCCGACACGACACGACACTTCGACACTTCAATTTAGACCATGAAATAGGAAAATTCACCCAAAATAGCCGTGTCCGACACGCCGACACGTGTCGGCGTGTCTGAGTAACACGTGTTGATAAAATAACCGAGGCTTACAGGGAAGAATAAGAAAAGGGCAAACCTCCAAACTAGAGCATCTTGATCTTTCTGTAATCAACTGGCCTTGGACAGATTCGAGTTCCTAAAGAGAGATCAATATATTAACTAGCTGCAGAAGTGACATCTTCTTATAGGATAGATAATTTGAAGCTTTACATACCTTGTACAATTCCGCAAGTGTACTATTGATATCATCAATCTTTCCCTTCATGACTGAATTTTCTGCTCTAACTTCCGCAAGTGATGATTCCAACAGCCTTTTTTCATCCTTCCTTTCATTAGAATCCGCGAACCCACCCTGTTGTCGGAGCTTAGTAAAATCCATCTGCCTCCCGCCAGCATCTATTGAGTAGGCTGCCGCCACGGATGCAGCTGCTGCCGCTGCTGCGGGTGATTGGTATATCCTAGGACGTGCAGAGTCCTTTATTTTGGGTCTCATAATGAATACCTAAATTTGGATCTGTTTGAGTTAATAGGAAGAACACAATTTTCTAAAAATTTTCGGACTCTAGAGCAGCCTTTTCATATTCAAACAACTTCACCGTCATAGTTTAGCTTCAAGAATCTCACATACAAGTTCATCCTATAGACACTTAAATACATATAGTGAAGAGATCATTCAGCAAGGAATAGAACTATATAAGGTTAACATAATTTAACACCAATTATCTTTAATAAGAATTACAACTTAACATAAATGCACTTCTCATATACCGAAACTTGCAACTCTGATTCAAGCAAACTTCCGCCCTTATAAACAAAACTTTTCACGCACAATTACATTACCACAAATAGGGTCATATTCAAGGGCCATGCAATGTTCAGGCAATGTTGGGAACTTGAGGTCAATTAATCTCAACGTGATTTGAAGAGAACATGTTGCTGTTTATACAAATACGTACTTCGTTTGATGAATAGCTTAATGCAGCTGGCCTACAATGGCTAAGAATGAATAGATTTGCTAGGTCTTTTATTCAGCAATCATACTCACTGGAGGCAAGTTTGCACATATCACTTCATATAATCTTATATTACCCTTTTCCCAATGTAGGCCACGTAGCCAAAGATACGTTATTTTTTTGACTTAACAATATTCCACGTGTCTTTGTCACTTGTGTTCCTTTGCTTTTAGCACAAAGACCAAGGAGGGAGGAGTTGACCGTTTGTAGTTGTTATTCGGTGACAAGCGGACCTAAGTGCATGTGGAACCCCAAAACTACCCATTAAAAACATTCTCCAAATAGAAAGGTAAACATATGACCAAGAAGCCCACAAAATAGTATAGGTCAATGAATGACGGAGGAAGTACTGTACTTTTGAAAGAAGAGGGATTCGGAGGTTGAATTGTATAAATCCAAATGACTCACTAGCGATTGCGCTTCATATATTGTGATATGTGATAGAACAACCGTTGACGCAAATCTCAAAGCATGTGTTATAATGCAACATACTTTGTGTTGAAGAACGCATGGGAAGTTTTGCGTCACATTTGAGTATTTGACCCCCTCACTCGACCATAGGCGAGAGCCTTAGAGACACAAGGTAACATTGTTTTTAACCATTACTCCGAATCGGCTGCAAGCCATGATACTAGGGTGTTAAGATCCAGCTACCTTGTGAAAAAGGTTCATATTTTGGCTCAAAATAAAGTTTCAAGTGTCGTGTCAATGTCAAAAATGCCAGACGCACCGAAAAAGTGAAATGAACAAAGTGACAAAGCTACCTCAAGATTAAGGGTTATACACTCTCACAAATCCTGATAGTAAACAAAATCAACCATACTGAGGCACACCCTGACTTCCAGGAAACAGGACTCAATATTTTCACCTACAGAATAGCAATAACAGTAAATTCTACGAGGCAGCAAGATTTTAAAAAAATTGCTTCAAGACACATTCTAAATATGGATGGAATAACTCTCTTTATTGTCTACACGACTAGACTGAGAATCAGGCCCATACCTCATTGTTATATCTTCCGTTATATCCACCAAAGGCAATCAAAAATACGTCCCCATAAATCAAAGCCGAGCAGATGCTGATTCCCTGTTTGGAAAATCCATTTTAATTCTTGTGGATAGTAGCGCAGAATAAAAAGGAAATTCAGCCAACCCCAAAAAAAACCGTAGCTTCTTTTAATCGGATTTGAGTAAACCCCTGGCTGTATGCATCAAGTTCTTCAACCAAACACAAAAGGCTGATATCAAAACCGAACATACGGGGAAGAAAATCAAACCTCACTAGCAAGTGGATCTCTTGGATTTACAGTGGTCACCACTGACCAAACAAGCTTGGTCATATCCAAAACTAATGTGTCACGAGCTCCTGCAAAAACAATCATATAAATTACGAAAGCATTATAACTGCACATTTTATAAACACAAACTTCAACTTACTATCTTCTATATTTTCTTCCAAAATTATTAATCCTACTTGTAAAGCGTTTTATGTCCATGTTTTGCTACCTTAAACAAATTCGGCCAAAATAAATGAATATGTAGTTCATTTCAAAATATTTCAGTCATCTTTTTCATTTTCTTCAGATCTTCTTCCACTTCAAATCTTCTTTTACGAAATTCCAAATCTTCTTCATCTTTAGCTCTTTTTTGCGGATCTTCTTCTTCAATTTTCCGTCTTCAAGTATTTAAACCTCTTAACTGAAGTGAATGTCTTTAATTAAATTGAACGAGAATCACAATCAATGAAATTAGGGTTTTCACTTTGAAGAGAAACCCACAATCATTGAAAACTTGGGTAATATTAAAACTGGGGTCTACAACGTGGGGGTAAAATAAATAACAGCCGAAAAAGAGCTCCTTGCATCTCAGGAGTGTGTATTCTGGTTCTCTAAAAGTATGAGAATGAATGCCCACATCAAATGTATCTCTTTTCCACAATTTAGAAAGATGGCTACAGAAATATGATGATTATTTGTACTGAGGGGCTAATTTGTAAATGCGGGAAAAAACAGAGCAAGGTGAGTTTCAATTGAGAGTGTTAAAATTGGGTAGAGGACTGACTGATCATTGTTATGCAGGGAGGGATATAATCTAAAGGGCAAATCTTTCCATTCGCATTTCTTTTGGCTGGATTTCAATTCAAATAGCAAAACATGGACATAATAAAGTAAAAGTAGTGAATTTACAATAAAAGGTAAAAAGTGTAAAGTTTGTGCTAATAAAGTTGTCACTATGGAGTATCAATATCAATAAACTACAAACAAATAGCTTATCATCACGATTTCCGATTGGATAAAGCAATTCCAATCTTGCAAAAAAGAAACAAAAACAAAAAAATCATAGTATCTTCACTTACCGCTTGTATTGTCTCCACCACCAGATACGTACCAGTTTCCATTAATTGTGACACCAGAATGTCCTGCTCTTGGAGCCAAATAATCACCTCGGGTCTCAGGTTGAGACCACTCCATCTTCAGGAATAACAGAAAGACCATTACTAAGATTAACCAAAAATGGCGGAAAAAATACTGTTAATTATTCTGATTAGGAGCTGAAGCACTTTAAAAATTAAATATTTGAAGGATCACGCTTCATAATTTACTCTATATATCATCAGTCCACAGTAACTCAGTAACAAAGGATAGTTGGTCATTATCTATCCACCTGAGGCCGGTATTAGGGGATCTAAATAAAAACAATTAAAAGAAAAAAATACATGTTTTACTTACGGTGTGCAAATCTAGCACATGCAGATCATTAAAACATGTTGAATGGGAACAGCCACCAAACACTAGGAGATAACGATCAGCGTGTACAGCAGTTGCATGGTCATATCTCGGTGAGGGTGGAGGCTGCCTATCAAAAACAACAACAAAGTGACGAAGGGCTTCTTTTGAATCTCACAATGATATAGCAACAACAAACATAAACTCACGTAGTCTGAGCTGTCTCCCAAGACATTGTGTCTAGATCCAGAATATGAATATCATTCATCAGCTTCCTACGGACATCTTCCCCACCAAATATAATCAATTTAGAGCCAACTAAGGTTACTGACTGTCCCTCACGAGCAACCTTATAGAAGCAAATATGCATAAGTACGAGTATGAGATCCCACACACATTTTAGTATCTAAGTTAGATGAAAGAAATGGTAAATGATCAGCGCATTCAGTTACCGGAATATCTCCAGTGGTCTCCAAGACACCACCTTGCTCGATCTCGAGGTCCAAAAAACGCACTGCTCAATCGTCATGTCGAAAATCCAAATAAATATTCACAAAGAACGAAACCCCAAAATGGCTAAATAAAAGTACATATTAACTCAATCAACATGCCTGTAATGTAACTAGAGGACTTTGATTTTCCATCGATGGTAAGAAGCTTGTTTTCCCAAACAATCTGAAAAATAACATGAGCGTACATAAATAACTACAATTCCACACCTTTATTCCCACATTTAACACCTTGTGCTCATTACTTACCATATGGTGTCCCGAGGTAGCGGGAAGAACGTCAAGCAAGCTACCATTTTCGGAATTAATAGAATTTGGCGCGGCAATCGGCTTCAAGGGAGTCCAAGAAGAGTTATTCAAATCCAAAACCTAGACACACAATGAAGCTAACATTCAAGGCATTTTCAAACTAAAACCTTCTAAGTTAACCAACAAAAATGGTAAGATTAAACAACTAACCTGAAAATCTGGTAAATTACGCCCATTACGACTACCACCGTAAATATACAGCTTATCACCAACCACAGCTGCAGCATGCTACATTTCCCAACAAAAAGAACCAACCTTTAGTGATAATGATGATCATAATCTAGAACACTATTCATACATTCATACATTCATTCATTCTATGCAATTATCAATTCAAATCGAATAATTACATAGATGACTACTACTGCTGCAGCATGCTATAATTCCACAACAAGAAAAAAAAAAACTTCACTGATGATTATGATTATGATAATGATAATGATGAACATAAACTAAAACACCATTCCTACATTCTACGGAATTATCGAATCAAATCGAGTAATTACAGAGCTGATTACTGCAGCTGTATTATGTTATAATTCCACAACCAAAAAAACCTTTACAGATGATAATCTTAATGATGAACATAATCTAAAACACCATTTCTACATTCATTCTACAGAATTACCGAATCGAATAGTTACAGAGAGGATAACTACAGCTGCAGCATGCTATAATTCCAAACAAAAAACAACCTTTAATGATGAAAATGATAATGCTGATCATAATCTAAAACATCAAACATTGAATCTAGCAATTATCGAATCAAATCAATAAATTATTACCTTGTACCGACCCGAAGGACGAGGGCCTGAAACAGGGAGTGTGGCCCACTGATCATGATCCAAACCAGAAAACCAGCTTCTCAAATCCACTACTTCTTCTCCTTCCGCCATTGCAGCTGTAAATTATGCAAAACAATCAATGAGAAACCCTAAGTTCAATCAATTTTAAACAAAATGCAGAATTTCACAATTACGCAAGATCAATGTGTACGAATTGTAATTTTGATGATGATTGAAATGCAGAATTATGTTTACCTGATGAAAATCAACAAGGAATGTGAAATTGAGGGGAATAACTGAACCTTGAATTCGAATGCCGGCGAAATTAGGTTAATATGTTGGACGCCGGCGACGACTTTTTGGGGGTGGAAGACTGGATCTACAATTCCTAAGTACTATAAGAAGTCGCCTGCACTTTGTTTTGCTTAGTACTGTATCTCGTGTGGGTCCACCATACCCCTCTCACCAATAAGTTTTGCCGTATACGGGTCACATTTCGTCACAAGTTCAAGACAGAGTAAAAGGGTCGAAAAATTAAAACGGAGTCGATGTCCACATATAAATTGCACATTTAAAAACGATTGGACCAAAGTGCGTCTAATCCCTAGCTCCAAACGTTTGAGGGTAATTTGTTACTTTTTTTTCGAGAAAAATATGACTCATTTAAGATAAATATATTTTATTTTCGGAGAAAAAGTAATCAGACCAATTTTCTAAGCTATGACAATCATTATCATTATATATATCATCATTATTCATTATCATTATATATATTAAAGAATCTTGTATTTCTGCGTACGTGGCACGATGTGGTGCAAGGATGAGGGTATTCAAACTCTCGCATTCAACCTAAGAAATTATGCTTTGTTTTAGCCAATCATTCAAAACCGTGTCATCTTTCCACATTAATTATACAACCACTTAATTAACCGTGTTAATTAATATGAGTACCAATTCTCAAAATCAAATAGAAATATGAAATTAATTATACAACCACCTAATTAACCGTTTTATTTAATATAGGTATCAATTCTCAAGTAAGAAGGGTCTAAAAGTCCTTCTTCTAGATGAAGACAAAGGAGTGAGTAATAAAACATCTAATGTTGTTTACAAGGAGATTTTCGATAAACTATAAATTTGTCTTAAATTTTCCTTATTTGATACAGTATTCTATTTTAATTTGTATTAGAACTTTTTTTAAGTTAATTTATCTTTTATTTTAATTTATTTGTTCTTTCATTCTCCTAACTATTCGTCTTATAAATCTAACAATTTGATTCAACTAATATGACCACAATCTTGAGTATAATTTTTATTTTTTTTGTATTATATAGAACTTAATTATCTTAATTTTGATTTTTTTTTTATAATTTTTTTATAAAATCCGTATATATATATAATGATATTATATTATTTAGTTTTTATTTTTAAAAAGTACACATGTTCGAATAAATAGAATTGGTTATATAATGATTTATAGTCATCTTTAAAAATAGGTGTACAAAACCCCGTGATTTTTCACGGGTGTTACACTAGTTATATATATAAAAGAATCTTGTATTTCTGCCTACGTGGCACGATGTGGTGCAAGGATGAGGGTATTCAAACTCTCGCATTCAACCTAAGAAATTATGCTTTGTTTTAGCCAATCATGCAAAACCGTGTCATCTTTCCACATCAGCGAACTAGAACAAATAAAAAACTGAAATTAATTATACAACCACTTAATTAACCGTGTTAATTAATATGAGTACCAATTCTCAAAATCAAATAGAAATATGAAATTAATTATACAACCACCTAATTAACCGTTTTATTTAATATAGGTATCAATTCTCAAAACCAAATAACAAACTGCAATTACGTATAAAACCACCTAATTAACAATGTTAATTAATATAACCGTGTTAATTAATATGAGTACCAATTCACAAACCAAATAAAAACTGAAATTAATTATACAACCACCTAATTAACCGTGTTAATTAATATAACCGTATTAATTAATATGGGTACCAATTCTCGAAACCAAATAAAAAACTGAAATTAATTATACAACCACCTAATTGACAGTGTTAATTAATATAACTGTGTTAATAATATGAGTATCAATTCTCGTAAACCAAATAAAAAACTGAAATTAATTATACAACCACCTAATTAACCGTGTTAATTAATATGGGTACCAATTCTCTAAACCAAATAAAAAACTTGAATTAATTATACAACCACCTAATTAACCGTGTTAATTAATATGGGTACCAATTCTCAAAACCTAATAAAAAAACTTAATTACAAAATATCAATAACAACTAATCATCAATTTTGTGGAACAAGCCACCTTATTAAAAAAACCGACCCAGGGAATTTTTCAAATTTATTTTATTCTTCCATAAATCTTTTGTATTCTCCATGAACTTCTCGAAATTCTCAGTTGCCTTCCACCTCTTTTTTTTCCTCTTAAATCCCTTTCACTTCCTCGTCATTCATCGTCCATCTTTCAACCTGTAAAACAATTTCTAAAAAAGTGTTCGATATTCTCAACAAATTCTTTTCAATTTCACAAATTGCCATGACAAATCATGTAACGTTTAATTATTCTCAATAATTGATTAAAGTCGGGTTCTCAACAAATTCTTCAAATTGTTTTAACTTATTATATATACTCAATAATTGATTAAAGTTGGGTTCTAATAATTTTGTTTTATTCCAGAATAACGTATTTAGATTACTTAGGGGGCGTTTGGTTCGGGGTCTATAAGAAAGGGAAAGGGAAACAAAGTTATTAATTCCCTTTATTGGTGTTTGTTTGACACAATCAAAGGGAATTGAACTCCTTCTTTACCCCTCAATCCTTCTAGTTCCTTACCCCCACCTCCAAGGGTTTGAGATTTCATTACCCTTGTTACCCTTCAACCACTTTCTTCACCTACCACCACACTTACAACTACCACCACAATAGCCACCACCAAACCACCACTATGCCGCCACCCCCCGCCGCCACCCCCACCCCCACCACTACCACCATCGCCATAACACCCCTACCCCTACCCCTACCCCTACCACCATCACCACCGTCGTGACACCCCCACCACTATCACTACCACCATGACACTCCACCACCATTACCGTCGTGACCACCGCCACCACCGTCACCGTCACCGCCATGACATCTCTACCACCACCATCGCCACCACGGTCATGACACCCCACCACCATCACCGTCGTCACCACCGCCACCGCCATAACACCCCACCACCTCCCCCACCGCCATGACACCTCCACCACCACCACCATGCCACCTACACCACCATCATTGTCCGCCAGTAGAGAAGTGGTTGTTTGTGGTGGTGTGTGTTAGTGGTAGGAGTGAGTGTGACTGGACAATTAGTTATCTTTCTTAGAGTAACCAAACAACCTATTGAGTTTTAGGTAATCCCTTTCCTTTCCCCCTCTTACCCTTTCTTATTTCCTTTCCCTTTCCCTTTCATTTTCTCTAACCAAACGTCCCCTTAATTTTAATAATTTTATTAAATTTTAAATCATGAGTATTTATTAAATCATTGCTTCAGTTATTCTTTTATTAGAAAGCCATAACTTCCCATTTTGTAATTATATTTTTTGCTGTTTCAAGTTATATGTCAAACGGTTCTTATATATCTTGTTATATCTAAACTTTTTTATTTATTTTTATTAAAAGCTACCTATACACCACTTCGGTTATTTATATATTTTACAACTTAATTGTTTCCTTTTCTAAAAAAATTAAAATTGAACAATTCCGTAAATTTTCACGGATGTTACACTAGTTTGTCATTAAATTGGTCAAATTTATCGTGAAAATAGCGACTTTTGACTCGTCTTTAACGATACTTTGTGCCTTGTTGATTGCTTTTTTGTAAGATTTTGATCACGACTCATCACTCACGAGTGTCTTTTATCGATTACTACGACAATTTCTTTCGGGGTATGTTGGCGATTAATGGTAAATCTCGTTTTAAATTTACTTTTCCATTTGTAGGTTTTAGGAACCGAGTTATTGCTTTTGATGTAAAATCACGAACAATTGACTAAAATATTCTTAAAATATCTTAGGGTATACAGTCATGTAGATATTTTTACAAAGTTTATACAAAATTTTATGTATTTTTTAAATCAATTTTTCTTATGTGTAAACGTTCAAAAACCGTTTTCAAATTATATTATTGATTTAAATGGATAGAAAAGTTTGATATGGATCACTTATTGTTTCAATTAGAAATCTAATCCCCCAAGTTGTGAAGTTTAAAAAATACAATAATCTACATCAATTTGATTATACTGAAACTAGTTTTATTACCCGTGAAATTCACGGGGCTAGCTATGTTGTCGATGGTGTCATGCAATTCCGAATTTACGATCACACTGGACGTTAAGGGAAAAATAAATTCGTAAAAAAAAATATTAGTAAATACGTATATTGTCATAATATATCGTCATAATATATTTGCGAATATAACCACATTTTAGTAACCATTTGCAACAATTTATTAGTATTTTGCCACGATTATTGTTACGTTTGTTAATATTTTGCAATAATTGTTGATATTATTGTTTTCTATATTATTACCTTTCTTTTATTACAAATCATCTATCTCGGTCATTTTTATACCTTTTATTGTTATTTCATTAAAAACAGTTGATCTATATAATTAATTTAACCTAAAAGAAATTTTTTAAAATAGAAATTTCTATTTTATTAGGCTGTTTCGCCTAATAATTTTCGTTTTATCATTTAGAAAGACAATTGTCCATCCATTTGAGTTTGACTTCTACTTATGCAGACTGCAGTCACTATGGCAGTATTGGTACCAGCAAACCAACGCACTACCATGTTCTTTGGGATGAACACCACTTTACTTCGGATGCTTTGCAGCAGCTCATATATGACTTATGCTTCACGTTTGCTCGGTGATGTAAGCCAGTTTCGCTGGTCCCACCGGTTTATTATGCTGATGCGCTGACATATAGAGGGCGAATGTATCATGAAGCCCATTCTGAATCACAGCTTTTTTCAGGGAGATCATTTTCTTCCTTGGCATCTTCATCAACTTCAGCAGTGCCTCTTGATGAGAGTCTTTACCGGTTGCACACGGGCATCGAGAATGACATGTTTTTCATCTGATACGGTTTCACCTCTTCACATTTTCTCGTCTATGTTCCATTCATTAGTCGAGGAAATCTCGCACAGCTCACGGCGTTTGTGCGTGAATCTAAAAACTCGTAACAAACATATTTTACTTTTATTTTTGTGTGTTTAAAATCAAGTGTTTGAAGGATTTACTAGTGTGTGTTCTGTCTAGAGTTGTAAGTGTTTTCTAAAAACTCGTAACAAACTGTGTTATGTTTGTTGCTTTACGTGTTTAGCTCTGAAGATTGTGAATGTTATATACTTTTGTTTTGTGTCTTAATGTTTCGCTGTTTGATTTTGCAATTTCTGTAACTAGTTTTAACCCGTGCAAATTGCACGGATATGTATTTTAAACAATGTTATAATAAAATCATGATTAAACTTGTAAACAATATCTAAGAATTTTAATTCCAAATATAAATTACTCTTGCAATTAAGAGATTGTAGATGACGCACTTAATATAAATAATTAATTAACCATTACGATTTTGAGTGAACAATATTTGAGAAAAATAATTGAATAAGAATTACTCTCAATACTATATATATATATTTGTTGCCTACATTACTTATTTTGATGAAATTATAAAAAATAAGTTATTTTAATAACCTGTTTTGTAATAATAAGTACTAAAATAATTAACTCAATAAATTTTCTCATTTTTATATGTTTATCCATGTCTAACATTAACTTATTTTGTTTACTCAACATGTGCACTAAATTGAGTTGTGTTTAGCCATTAATAACCTCAATTGGGTTAAAAAAGTCTTCCTTAAGACGCTTATATATGTCTTAACGATAAAACGGGCCCAGTACCACCCCACTTGCATATATGAAACAAATATTTAGTTATTCTCAATACATTCTATTACTTCTGTCCTATTAATAATACTTAATCCATCGAATTTGCTCGTTTTAAATGAGAATTTGTAATGGTTTTACGGGTCTTAACTCTGAAAAAATTGCTCTTTAATTTAAACTTTCATTTGTATACTGGAAAAAAAAATCTACAAACATGTGATTTTTGTATTTGCTTTATTTATTAATTTTTGATTTTTTTATTGATTAATATATTGGACATATTAACTATCCACTATAAGTTATAGTAATTGATTATTTGAGTAATTAATATACAAATTGACGTGTTTAAAAATATTATTTAATCATGAAAATTTATTTATTTTTTTTAAAAAAATGTTGCTCTGAATTTATCACTTTTTCATTATTCGTTAATATTTACGTATAAAATATAAACGTAAATATTTACGTACAAAAAAATAAACATAAAAGATTTTCATAAATAAAAATCCAAAAACATTACGGCGGGTCCTCATTTACTATACTTTTTTAAAAAAAAATGTTGCATATGATGACGTGGGTTAAAGAGGATGAGTTAAATGATTTTGTATTAATATAGATAAGATATACTCCCTCCGTCCCGGTCAATAGTTATCTATTTCCATTTTGGGGTGTATCATTGAATTGTTATCTATTTCCATTTTTGGCATCATTTTGTGGATCACGTGTGATTTGTGTGGTCCAAATTCATCCATACCTCTTTTCTTAAGCTTTGTGCTAAAAGCAATAGATAACAATTGATCGGGACGGAGGGAGTATGAATCAAAAATCTTCATGAACTATAAAAACCTAAAATGAACATAACATATTTCTTCCTCCGACTTTTTTTCCCTTTCCGGTATATATATCGCTAATATTGTCCCATATCCAAGTAGCATCCTGAAATGAAGAAAAAAAATGAAATTATTCGACACCAAACCCATTATATATCCTGTTTCTCTTGTGTCACTTAATATTTGAACAAAATCAACATGGAAATCGATAGTTTGGGTAACTTCAGCTCTGCACAACGGGTTTTACTGGCTCTTAACTGGCTCTTAACTTCGCTGCAAGTGTACAAGCATCAACAGTTCAACAAACATAACGCGTACTTTACACATCTCCCATTATTCGCAAATTAATGAGTACAATGATATAATTAAATGAAGAAAGCAAAGTATTTTCGAAGGTCAATCCCATATTCTGTAACAATATACTCGAACGTGAATAGACAAGATTCTACAAACATAGTGTATAACAGAATAAGTTTGTAACAGTAACATTATGTCAACTTCGAAGTAAATGAAAACAAAACAGCTTCGCCAATAACTCACAAACCATCTCCAGGACAAAAAAGATTTGGTGCTCCTTTCAACCTCTCTCGAAAATTTGTAAAGAATGGAATGGCAGCCTGACAAACCTAAGGTTTTGGGATCAACGTGCTGCGGTAGCTACTCAAAGTGGCTCATTGATCTCAGCTACGGAATCCACCTTCTGCTTAATCATTGCCTCTGCTGCCCTAATCGATCTTAGTGACCCTGTGATGGTGACTTTCCTACAACAGCAAATGCAAGATAAACACAAGTTCATTTTCACGATTAACCCCTTCATAGAATTTAAAGGGTAGTTTTCTTGGTTTTTCTTTTGGGACGTGCTAACTACCGCACATTATTTTACTCAATCCCACACATTTTTCACATTTATTCCGAATATACCCTCCTCATTTTTATCATCCCCACCAAAAAATAAGAGAGAGAAAAAAAAACCCCCAAAATCCCCAAAAATCAACTCACTTCAGGTTCTGATTTTACTGCAATTGGATTTCCCGATTTCAGTTCAGAGATTGATTGGATTTCAGTTCAGTTCAAACCCTAATTGTTAAAAAACCCTCTTTAGAAAAAAAATCTCAACTAAATTGAATAAAAGATGGAACTTAATACAAAATTACGATGAAACGACAAACCTACAATATATGTGATCCATAATAGTCGAACGAATAAGAGATTGATTAGGGGTAAAGAGAGAAGTCTTTTAATTATTTAAAAGTCTTTTTAATTCCTTTTTTTTACTAAGGGTAATTATGGGAATTTAGGGTAAAAAAGTGTTGGTTTAAGCAAATTAGCGTGCGGGATTTAGCAAGTACGTTTCTATTAAAGAAAGCTTTTCATTATTTCATTAATTATGGTAAAAATAAGTTTGTAAATAAATCTCATGAAATAATCTTGCAAATCTTTCTCTAATTAGCATATTAACGTGTACCCAGCCTTCGGGGCTTAGGGCACACACTAGAAAAACCGCAGTTTTATATACCTGTCCGATGTACCAGCCATGAAATCCCCTCTATCTGATATCTTAATTCTTGCTCCACTAGTCTGCAAGTTTACATTCTATCAGCAACGTGTTTCTAAAACCAAGTGTATTAAACCTTCAGTTTAGCACATGCATACCTGACTAATTTCCGAGATGTTCCTGCCTCCCCGTCCCACCACCACACCGATATGTTCATCAGCAACACCTATTGTCAGAGAGTTTCCTCTGTCTTCCTGCTGCATTCAGCAACAATGATGGATGACAAGTGGATACATCAACAAAAGATGTAATATCAAGAATAGTCAGTCACACACGCATTCCAAATAGCTTCAACATGTCAATGGTAGGTTGTTCATAGCCAACAACAAAAGAGATGTCAGATGTTGCTTCATTATGAACAATGCCAATTGTCACCTTATTACTTAGTGAGACTAGGACGTGTCCACGACTACATATATATGGTCAACTATCTTGTTTGACCATAATGATATGTTGCTTAATTAAAAACATGTTGCATGCATACGTGTCACCAACTAGGTAGCACCAAAACGGACACGGACACGGCATCCCATGAAATTGAGGACACGGGACACGGCATTTAAATATAACAAAATATATATTTTATAGTTAAAAATAACGTATAATTTTATTTTTATCATGTATTTGAAGCTAAATCTAAACAAGTAAAGGATCAATTCGACCTTTATTATAATTAATTCTTATTTTTCCATCCAAATTCATCTTTTATTCGATCTTTTTTCAAATGTTAATCCTCGTCTAAACTATAATATTTTTAGCCATGTGCCAACGAGTGTCGGACACGGTGTTGGACACGGGACCGCTAATTACGAGAAATGTCCGTGCTACCTAGGTCACCAATGAGTAACATAGATTCCAAACCGACTACAGGTTACGTCATACGTGCAAGTGTTGAATATTCGAATGTTGCAGTTTTGTGAATTTCATTTTTACCTAAAATAAAATGCCAAAGTGTCTAAAGGAGTTTGTGTTGTGTTGTAGAGTGTTGTGACAAACAAGAGCATGCAGCCAGATAGAAGTTCTAAGGTAATAACAGATAGAAGTTCTAAGGTAATAAATAAGTTCACGAGCCTAATTCTAAAACACCAATTTCAATAATGGCGAGAGATGGATGTACAATGTTACAACTTTATCTTGGGAGGAGGGAGGGGGGAAGTAATAAATACACTAAACATTCACAATGCACCAGTTACTGCTATTTCAAGGTTAAGCCATTGAGTAGGCCAGATTTTATATTTAAATTCATAGTCCGAACAGAAGTCACCCATACAGATATAGACAAATTGTGAATAAAAGACTTGTAATATACGGAGTATTAGTCAAGGGGAATTTCAACAAAAGATGAAACGAACCTTGTTGTTATTAATATATCTTCCCCCGCCACCATTTGGTGGCCCATAGTTATTGTATGCTGCAGGTCCAACTGGAGGAGGCACAAATGGATACGGCACATGGTGAAAACCAGCAAACAAAACACCTAACAGTGCAAAGTATAATAGCTCACAAAGATGCCATAGACCTATTAAGCTAAAAATCATTTATAAGTTAACACAAAAGAGGAAGGTGGCAGGAACCTGGAACCTGGAACCTGGAACCGTAACCACAAATAGAAAAAATAAATAAATAAAAAGAGTTGGGGTCCTGGCCAAAACAATGCGCTTGCCCGCGGCTAATTATACATGTGGAGTTCCCCAGTCACCACAGCTAAGCGAAGAAGTCTTATTCTTGGCTTTTAAGCAGTTGATCACATCCGTCATACAAACACCCGACCCCAGACAAGAAGGGGTAAGAAAATAGGAGGCCAAAAAGGCACCAGTTTTTTTTAAACAGTTGCAAAGACAAGAAACTGTAGTCAATACTGAAGCAAAAACATATTAAAAGCGAAAGGTCTCTGATATTCATGAAACAAATTCTAGAAAACTGGAAGTGATAAAACAAGGTAACAAAAAACAATCCAAAGAGTTTGCGCATGTAAAGATTCACATCTGAAATTGTTATTGTAAAATTGAACACATATTAAATAATTAACCTGCTGCCAATTGGAATAGCTAGTTACCTCTGGTCTAAAAATAACACAGAAAGAAGCAACCCCCTCCATTCATTTGAATTTACTGCCAGTTTCTGTTTGAGACATCCTCTATATACTACAGTACTTTGGTAAAACATTAAGATTTCTCAAAATTTTCCCACCTAAAACACCCCAACCTTTAGCCTAACTTTGGTAATAAATTCTATTATTATGTTGGTTTACAAATGGCTTATCCTTTTAGATTGAAATATTCATATAATATGCACAAATTCGCTTCTAGAGTTTTTATGATAAAAAGTTTTATTGACCTTTTATAATAAGAGATTATGAAAATATTATAAAAAATAGTATCTTTACCTTGTGTAAGAAAATATATTTACTTTTTATTAATTTTGCAGTTACCTTTTTTTTCCATAAATCAAAATACAAGAATAAAAAATGTGAGAAATTAAGGAATTATTAATTTAAAATCTACAAGTCATGTACTAGAAATTAAAATTCTATATATGTATCGTGCATACATTGCACGAGATCTATACTAGTTCAAATCAATTCATTACATTTCCACTTAAGGATAACAGTTGACACTAAAAACACCAGAAAAAAAATAGCTCCTTTCAAAAGTCTGAATTGCACCACTGATACGCTTTCTTTTATTTTCAATCTCCATCCACAATACCAGAGACTTAAAACACATTGCATCAATATCATCAAGCTGAATAACATGTCAGACGCACACTATTCAAGTTTAATCCACAAACTTCAACGTAATATCAGTGAAACGGAACTGAGAATCAAATTTTCATAAATAGAACTGGCAAACACAACAAAATATTAAAATTGACCAAAGTTAGGGAAAGTGTTGGCAATTAAAATAAGCAACAGTAATTTCCGATAATAAGGCTATTAAACACATACTTGGATATGAAAGTGGGGCATTCATAGATTGCAGGTAAAGGTGATCTTCTGTCAGTTTAGACAATATAAGATCAATAGCTTGCATCTGTTCCTCAAAAGAACCTGCCAGAGTCACTATCCGGTCAGCCAAGCCAATAAAGTTATTGTCCTGTGGGGAAATTTTTATGCTAGCTCCAGATTCTTCAATAAATGACCTGTTCAACAGAAAAAAATGGAAATTAAAAATCAAAAGGCAATCGCTCAGTCATGTCTTGCAAAAAATTGTCATTAATCTGGTGATACTCTATTAGAAAAGGCTATATGGTATGTCTTAAGCAGATCTCAGGAATAAGAGTTACCATCTGCATGATTATTCGTGTTATGACTAATATGAAGCTTCTGGTATTGTTGAATAGTCCTACACCTCTAAAAGATTGTTTTGCTTCTTCCTAGTTCCTTCTATTTTGATTGATTTGTCACCCTACTAGTGCATTGCTACTTTTAACAACATTCAATATCAATATTTAAGTATTCCGTACACTGAAAGGACCACCTCGTTATGCCAAAATTAAGATATTAACGACATTACCCTAAAGCGTAAAGGGCTCACATGTTATTCACAATCAGACCCCAATAAAAGCATACCGAGTAAAAAAGAACATGCCTTTCAATAGCAACATTTCCATAACTAGTAAGTTTCTTAGCTGAACTATTCAGTTAATAGCCTAACCACTACCACCTAACATTATCATCATGCATAATCCGGCATCCACATTGAAGTTCAACATAGTGGCATATTTAATTTATCATAAAATCTTAATGCAAACGAAATTAGGAGGCCGATCGCAAGTTTGAGCATACTTTATCGTCACTCCACCTTTGCCAATTATGGCACCACAGCAGCTGTTTGGAACAACAAGTCTCACTTTTGATCTTTGTTCAGCATCATCCCCATCTTCAGATTGAATCTGGTGAAGAAAAGAGTGATTTCTCAAAAATATGTATCTTATGATGTGCGGATGTGCCCGAAGTTTATCGGTAAGAGTATCGAATGGTACCTCACTTAGCAGCTTATTGAGTATAAGGTCCATTGCCTTCAGTACATCATCAATCTTTCCGGATAACATAATTATTCTATCAGCTGTTCCAGGAAAGAACTCCTGATTACGAGACAACTGAATGCGTGCCCCAGACTCCTTCTGAAAATCGGTAATGGTCGAGCCTCCTTTACCAATAACAGACCCAGCGGAAGCATTGGACACAAGGAACTTAAGGTGGGTGGGCTTCTCCATGGTATCTAATAAAAGGCACTGTTGTATGTGAGAATTTAGGAGAAATAAGTACACGAAAAAAATCTCCGGCAATTAGAAGATACTCCGTATATCCTATCACACTTTTATATATACGATCAAAATCTAGCAATTATTTCCTATCATACTTTTATGTCATTTTATTATCATCAAAATTCAAAATCCTGCAAATATATCCTGGTGATACACCATAATTGATAACACCTGTTTCCTTTTGAATTTCCAACCAACACAATACAAACTAACCATAAAAACATCCAACGCAATAATCCAATCAAGCTTAGTGACATCATTAAACAGCGATTATCTCCCGTACACTAATCCCGAAATGGTAAAAACAAAATTCCCAATCCTCATTAGACTCATTTTAATAAACCCAACTTCAATCGTCAAAAATCATCATAATACAGCCATTCCGGAGCTACTAAACCATTCACTTATAATGATACATCCCCAAAACAGCAACACACCAATTAATGCCATACCCGAACCACAACCATCCAAGCCCTAAACCTCTACAGAATAAGAAAATTCAAACCTGGAATACCATGAATATGCAAAACACTCAATAACATGATGAACACTAGTTTAAACTCCTATAATTATCGATTAATTGACAACAGTATACAAGCCCTAACCCTCCTCACAGTAAGCTAAATCGAAACTACAATTCTATAAACATGTAAAATACTTTAACATCATGAAGATTAAACTCCTACAATTATTGAATAATTGACGACACACCCAAACCACAACTACACAAGCCCTAACCCGCACAGAAAGCAAATTTGAAGCTGAAATTCTATGAAACGTGTAAAACACTCAATAACATGAAAGGAACACTATATTAAACACGTACACTTATAGATTAATCAAAAACACGCCCAAATCACGACCACACAATCCCTAACTAAACTCACAATAACAATATTCAAAACTATAATCCCATGAACATGTAAAACTCTCAATAACACAAACAACACTAGATTAAAATCCTACAATCATCGAGTAATCTACAACACACCTAAATCACCACCACACAATCCCTACTTAACCTCACACTAATCAAATTAGAAACCACAACTCCAGAAACATAGAAATACTCCCTAACATAAAATTTACACTCATACAATCATCAATGAATCAACGACATAGCCAAATCACGACCACAGAATCCTTAAACCACCTCACAGTACGGAAATCTAAGAAAACCCAATACTTCAATTCCATTAACATGTACAAAACACTCAATAACATGAAAAAAAACACTAATTTAAACTCATACAATTATCGATTTATTATTACAGCAACAACATTACTCCGGCGAGGTGGGCAGCGACTCAAATTGCAGGGGATAAGAGGGTCAGATATATCTAATGCTTCCAATCTTAAAAAACCCACTTCCGCAAATTGTGGGATTTGCGGGGTAAGGGGGTCAGATATACGCAACCTTATCCAAATACGCTGTTTCCGAATAACCCAAGATGAAAATTGCGTCGATACAACTCGATACGATACCCCAATGCAATCGATTGATACCTAAAAAAGAGGATAAAAGGGTAAAAAAGTAGAGGGAAAAGTTACCGTTGGAGGAAGTACGGCGGAAGGTGGACGGCGGTGAAATGAGGGAAGGGGAAAGAGAGGTGGAGTGGAGGAGGAGGAGTTGATTGAGTTATCGTCGGCGAGTAAAATAACCGCATCAAGCAAAAGGAGCGGCTTTGTGAGTCAAATTAATGTGAAAACTAGAAGTATGTTAGATAATGATTAGGTAAATTTAATTTAATTCGGCACGGGACCGTATAGTTGCACGGCATTTTAAATACAAAGTTTAACAATTTACAAGTTCTTGATGAGATCTTGGTTTGGTTTTTTGGTTGAAACGAGCTGAATTAAATTAATTGGGATATAGCTTAAATGAACTAGATTGAGTGGAACTGAAGCAGGGGCGGATCCAGTAGGGGGGCCGGTGGGGCAGGTGCCCCCCATGAAATTTCCGAAATGACTTTTTATAAACATCTGCAATGGATAGTAAGTTATCATGGCATAGTCGGTATGGGTGCATAATTTTATCCATGAGGTACAAGGTTCGAACCCTGGTAACATATAAGAATTTTACTTTTTTTTTAACTAAAAAATTGTTTGAAATGAGATTTGAACTCATGACTTTTAGGTAACTTACCAAACTAAGTCATTAAACCACTTTGATATATTGTTAATTGTAATAATAAAATGTATTATATTATATGAATGAGATATTTTTTACATACACTTACAATTTAAATTATTTTAGAAAAAAAGCCGAAAAAAGATATGTCTATGACCAATATGTTTTCATTCTTTTACTAATATCATGACTAATTAAGGAAAATATCTCCAAAATATAAAAATATTATCTTAGATGTGCTTAGATAACACGTTAAAAAAAAAAATTGTGCCCTCCAAGAACTAAATTTCTGGGTCCGCCACTGAACTGAAGTGAAGTGAATTTAGTTGAATTAGAAGTTAATTTTGTGAAGAGATTAACTGAATATAATTGATTGAACGTAAATAAAACTTAACGGAATACAGGCAAACAAAATTTAAAGAAGCTGAAATTAAGCCAGAAAGAACAGGTCCTAAATAGGACATTATCAATCACGAGTTGAACACAGATAGCGATCTTCATTCTCACACTATGAATATGCAATTGGCATTATTCACGGGGTGCTCCATTTCCCATTTGTCCTCGGTCCTCTCACTTGTCTTAAAGGGGTATTATACGTGTTCAATTTGTGAAGGAATCTTTGTCACGGGTGAGACGAGTTGTTAACAATTAATCTTATTAATGTAGTTTACTTTTGAAATACGATATGTCTCATAGAGATCGTCTTCCATTAAATTAGCGGGAGGCATAACTGAAAATATAAATTAAGTAACACCTTATCCTTATCGTGGAAAAGGTTTTTCATTAGCGTTGTTGAACGACCGTATTTCAAAAGATTTAGTGTTTGAAATAAATGGTAGAAAATTTGCCTATAAAATTTCAAGGAGATAATTCTTATTAATTCACTTATTATTGATTTTATGTGAGTAATTAATAGTGTAATGTGATAATTGAATGATAATGCCATAAAAACAAAAATATAATGGATGGAATGACATTTGATATAAGTGTTATACTCCATTAATATTAAAAAATAAAAATCGAGTAAAAAAAGCTAAAAAATAATAAAAAAAAACAAGGGAAAATTCTTAAAAACGATTTTTTTAAAATTTTTATATCTCATTAATACGAGACTCGCTAGTAAGTTTTATAACATGACCATAAAAATATTTGAAGGGTCCCTCCTACTTTTTATAAGGGTTCCATTGTCTATTTCGGTTTATTCACCAAAGTGTCTCATTGTCTATGTTTAGTTCGTAAGTTTTTTGTTTGTTTTTTTACCATTCTACCCTTACCTATTTCTACTAATTACCACCCACATACTCCTAAACCAACCCAAAATATTAAACAACTAATATTTCTTACCCCTACACAACCCAAAAATATTAAACAACTAATATTCCTTAAATTTTGTACCATATTTACAATGGGACACTTATAAAAACTAGGAGGGAGTATATGCTTGGTAAAAAATGACATTATCAAGGACATCAGATCTACAAAATTTTAAGATCTTAAGAATTAACGTTGAACATATAAATTTTGAAACATACTTATAAAAACAAGTATAAATTGCAAACAACTGCGGAATACGAGAGAAAAAGTAAACTCGATTGAAAAATGATTAAAATTAAAAAGTGACGATTTTAATATTTTGTTTTGTTAATTTCATCTGTATAGTTTAGTATCATATTATAATAAGTTATTTTTTTCTTTTAATATTTTGTTTTGTTAATTTCATCTGTATAGTTTAGTATCATATTATAATAAGTTATTATTTTCTTTTAAACCGTTGAGGAACAAAATAAAGTAACAACCAAACTTAACTAACAAAAAGGCCTACCACTTAACTAACAAAAAGGCCTACCACTTTATCTTCTACTAGTTTTAAACCCGTACAAATTGCACGGGTATGTTATTTAAAAAGTTATTATAAAAGGTTGTAAATGTAAATTAAGTTTTAACGTAAAGTAATAAAATTCCCCATACTTGTTATTTGACAATTTAATTGGCCAATGTAATAATTGGTTGATTAAAAAAATTATGAATTTCGTTTGAAAATTTCACTTGCAATTTAAAATGATATAATAGTGTTAGTTGGTCGAGTAATTATTATAGTAATACGCATTCTTGTCAGCTAAATTTGAATTTCTACTTAGGCGTTGTCACTTAGGCGGCGGCGGCCTAAAAAAATGCTGACTTATATAGATAAAACAAAATTATTCTTGCGGAAATTATCATAGAATTAGTGAAATTACAAATTATTAACCTGTTTTTTCATTTAATTACACTCATACACAGGGCAAATGAAACTTTTGACCCGTAATATCCTAAAATGCAAATTCTAACTCAATTTTCATTTAGTACAAAATGTTACTTAATAAATGGAACAAAATTAGAATAGACTTGTGTACCTTTTAAAAGGTTTAATCAATTTATTATATATTTAAACCCAATAAATTATCATATAAAGGAAGTATATACTATAAGATGTTAGAAAAATACGTCAAAAATCTCATTAACATGTACTACATAAGAAATACTATCTGTTTTCATGTGTTAGAAAATTACATGAATAATTATTGTTAAAAAGATTGTAAGTAGTAATTCATATTTACCAATACCTGAACAAACAATTACTCCATAAAATAATTACCAAATACTATCTCCGACCCAAACCTGTATTCGGTACTATGTGGAAAGTACTATAACCCATCTTATCTATATTAAACCACAAACATTTAAAGCAATTTCCTTCACCCACATCATCATATTCAACTTTTATTTTTTTTAAAAATTCAATAAATGTGGGACCTACATTGTTTGCATGATCATTGAAACTTCCCACCACAATCTTCATTTCTCATTTCCTGACTTTCCAAACTCATCAAAATTAATTTAGCTAAAAGTTAATTTTAATGAGTAACATCACATATAATTAGTGTTCAGACTTCAATTATAAATTTGTTCTTGCCAACCAAATAATTATGATTAAATTAATATTTTTTTTTTTGTTTTTGATGTAAGAATTGTGTTGAATTACTTATTTAATATTACAACGGTGTAAAAATCAAATTTTAATGTTGTTTATAATGATTTTGAAATGGGATAATAAATATTCCCCAATATTTATGATGTCGTTAACCTACGTATAAGTTTTGTTACTTTTCATTCATCTATGATATTGATTAGTACTTTATTAATTATGGAATTCCGATTTCAATAATTTATAATTTCTTTAAAGTTTTTTAATAACAAGTTTAATAACCAAATCCGTGCAATTTTGCACGGGCTAAAACTAGTGCACAAAATAATACGTTAATCTCCCTTAAGACGAAGGTATATCAAAACCAGTCAAATATGATCCTTTTAAGCATAACAAAGTCGTTGTTTAACCCAATACATTACGTTTTTATCTTACACATATTACCTAACGCGTCCTAAACTTAAGACAGATACACCCGTGTTAAATAAGAACTTGTAAATATCGAGTGGTACGCGTGTAAATTTGTTTTCAACAACGGATTAAAACGAATTCAATATTACTCCGTACTTCATAAACTACACGACCCACCTCCAATAAGTCATATTATACCTTTATATATGCACAAATTCTTATTTGCAACGGCACTATCCGTCGCAAGTTTGTGTCGAATACCGTTTCCTCTCACAAAATAACCACTTTTTCTCTCTTTCCGACACTATTCATGTGGTCCCCTTTCTCCACTAACTCCTTTTATATCCATTTTATCTCACAAAATATCCATCACAAATGGTGACCCGTCACAAGCAAGACTTACTATTATATATGTGCATATAGAATCTTGTAAACAAATCCCGACCCTATATTTACTCTCTTTCAAGCCTCTCAACTATCAATCAGTTATCACTCTCGGGTATTATACTCCATGAATAAACATTACCCTCGAATATGATACTCATCACATATCTAAATTTTTTTATTATTATTTTATCAGTTTAAAAGACTTTTTAGTTTTTTTTTTCCGCTTATTCTGTATTAGTTAAAAAGTGTTGCGATATTTTAGTTCAATTTTTACTTAATCAAATTTATTTTACAATATTTTTATGTACTTTTTTCATATTGTTGTCCATTAATTACGACATAAACAAGTTAACTACTTTTCATTTAACTAATGTGTTTCACTCAAATGAAAAAAAAATCATTCTATGAATTCATATATTTTCCAAACTATTGTTTTTATAGAATAATATGTTCTTTTATTTAAAATTTTCAATCATTTTTTGGTGCGGTATAGTTTTGATTATTTTTACAACATTAATATTGATCTGTAGTTTTTCTTAAGATTTTGACCCTATTGAGTTAATTTAATTTATTAATTTTTTCTATTTTTGACTATATTTTCCAACACTTGATTATATCATCGTTAATTTTATAACGCAGTTTGTTTCATGATTGGCTTATATATGATGTTAGTTTTGGACTTTGTTAGTATACTACTTTGATTTAATAATATCATGTAATTCATTAAAATTGTATATTCTATTTAATTCACACATTTCTGATTACGCGACTAATTTAGAAAAAAAATATGTGTATTATTTTAAATTAGACCGCATTTTTGGCTGAATGAACGTATCCCGTCTTTTACTCTACAAAATTATCATTATGTATTTACTTAATAATTATGTAATCCTAAATTTTAATTTTATTCATTTATTTCGTTTTTATGATATCAATAAAATTAGTAGGTTGCTTTTAAATATCTAATACGACCACACGATGGTTCAACGTGATTGTTGTATTACGAATTCTCTATATAAAAGCAAATAAAAATATGGGAGAGTAGTGGGGGACTGTGGGGCCTACTAAGAAAAACAAAAAAAATTAATGTAATTTAAACCACAAGCGACACATCAGCTCTGTGGTTGTTGCTTTTATAAATTAGATAACGAATCTGCTACTGATGTTTGTCGAACTAACGCCTTAAATTCCTATAATATTACATAACTAGATTTCATGCCCGGGCGTTGCCCGGGTAATATCTTGACATGGTTTCAAAGTAATTATCGTAATAGTTAATCTTTTAAAAAGTATAATAGGCATATATAGAGAATAATTCGAGTATTTTTTATGGCTAATGAAACATCAGATGTATCATCCTCAATGGAACAACATGGAATGTTGAAAGTGCATGAAATTTCAATGGAAACGGAAACTTGTACTTTCGATTCAATGGTATTTTATTACTATTTAATTATATTTTTATTTATATACTTAATTTAGTTAACCAAAGTAATAGCCAATGAAATCAATTATTTAATTATTTAACTAATATTTTATTACTATTTAATTATCATTTTGTTTATATAGTTAATTTATTTAACCAAAGTAATATCAGCCAATGTAATCGCTCTAAAAATAATAATTATTCAACTGATATTTTATTACTGTTTAATTATCTTTTTATTTATATACTTAATTTATTTAATCAAACTAATAGTCAATAAAATTGCTCTAAAACAATAGCCAATGAACTCAATGATCTTATTAACAAATTCAATAATTATCCAGCTGATATTTTATTACTATTTAATTATCTTTTTATTTATATAATATTCTTAAATTGGTTAACCAACATGTGTGCACATCAACATAGTATGACATTTGTTCCGGTAAAAATAAATGTTATTGTATGTCATCTCATTAGGACGGAGGGAGTACTACGTATGATGCACCACGCACGTTTCGAGCATGGTACTCTATTCTTGTTCAATGCACCATAACTTACGTACTTCCTTTGCGTCGCTAAAATGCAACGATTACTCTCTGAGTCGAGCCCAAACTCGAGCTCATCCAACTCGTCCCCTATTAGGCACTCGGCCATCGACCCATTGCACTTGGGTCGAGTTAAGACGGCTGAAGTTATCGAGTAGTTCACGTCATTTGCGTGAACGTTGTCTATGAATCCTATAGTACACAAACAAATGGCTATGATGACGATAATAATCGACTTTGCCTTGGCCAGTTGGCCATAATTAATCAAGAAAATTGTATATACTTGAGATTCTTTTAAAATTGATGAATGCAGAGGAAATAATGTTCTGAATGGTTTGACTATTGAGAGATATATCATATATGAAGAGCATAAGAGGTATATTAATTTTAAATAATTAGAGACATGAAGAAATGCATTTCGTATATATTTAGGAAGTTTATACTTTAAATACAATGGATGCAGGCAATTGATCGTGAAAATTGGGGTGTATCGTCACTTATGCATGTTTTCTTGTAATGCTTGACCACTAACTTTGCTTAGATACCTAAGCAATGATTCAATTGTTACTCCTGAAAATTAAAATTAAAATTAAAATTAAAATTAAAATTTTATAAGGCAAATCTAGCTTCCAAAGTTGTTAGCATAAAATATTATATACAATTTAACAATTATACTACATACTACATACTACTTAGGTTTAATGGTCATTTTCTTCCGTGATTTTCATATATGACCAGTTCTATTTATTAACGGAATAGATTTAAAATATACATATCAAGATAAACGTATGAAATATTAAAGTAAATGCTTCCAAGTCTCAATAATAAAGAAAAAGAGAGAAAAAACATACGATAAGCTTTACTTGATATTTTCAGCAGACTCGTTAAATACTCGACTTAATATTGTACCAGAAATTTTCAATCAAATTGCAATGTAAGTAAGTTAGTATTGACTAAGAAACAATATATAAAGATATGATGGTGGATAATATAAGCAAACATATTCTTAATAAACAATTATTATACACATCAATATTACAAAAAAAGAGTTCATATGGGGTGGCATATATATAGAAAACGAAAGCAATGAGAGATGTAGAGGGAAAGGGTTTCGACTGTTTTTGAGAGTTGGATATCTCTTTTATATTGTTATTTGATAGCATCGGTAACCTAAATTCTAGTTATAGAAACACAAACACTTATTTTATCTTTTCTTATAGTTAATTTCTTAATATAATTGCAAATTTTATCTTTTCTTAACCTCTTATTATATTCTTAATAATATGATATTTTATTACTATTTAATTATCTTTTTATATATATATATATACTTAATTTATTTAACGAAAGTAATAGCCAATGAAATTGCTCTAAAACAATAGCCAATGAAATCGCTCGAAAAGTTCCTCTTTTAAGTATATATATATATATTGAAGGTATGAGAAAATGATTTGTCGTGGACAAATTCGGCAATGCAAATGAAATAATAACTCAAACAAAATGAATATGACTTTCTCGAAAACTTGATCATTATACTTATACCATTCAAATAGAACCAAAAGAAACAACTCATATAATTTGTACGGATTTAAAACTAGTTATATATTATCCTCGGTAAACAAGGATATTGCACTTGTACAACTTTCCCTGCTTAGGCTACGTTGAGTTTAATTTTAGTTTTTGGCAAAAATGTAACTTTTGTTCATCACAAAATAAAATCAACAAACGGATACCCTGCACAAAAATGAGTGTGACGGTACGGACGACACGATACCGCACAATAAACCCTTTTAGCCAAGCCTAGGATGGGCCATTCGCCCGTCGTGGGTGTCTGAGAACTTGACAGTATAGCAGTTGATGGAGCCGAAGAAACCCAGTGATGTGCAAACCAGTCAGCTGCTCGATTTGCTTCACGATACAAATGATCAATATGTACCACCCAATCATCAATATTAGTCAACTCTTTGCATCTCTGAACCAGGGGACATAGACTGTTGCTTATAAGGTGTTCGCCACGGAAGAAATTAACTATTGTCCAGGAGAACAAGCAGATTTGTAATATGTAGCGACCGGCATGCTCAAGACCAGATAATAGCGCTCGCATCTCAGCTCTCATTGAGTTACACACCCCACAAGAGAGGCACAAGCTAAATTAACACGCCAATTTTTACCCGTAGGCAGTAGGGAGATTATTTGGCGAATGCATAGCTAAATATGTTTTGGAGTAGAAAAAATCACTACTACATTCGGGTGTAGCAAGTCATTGTATACCCTGTTCTTGTTTCGGTTATGAAAACATGAAAACAGAGTCGTAAAACAAAGGAGGATCTTAGGGATATCATTTAGAAAACCAACTCTTCTTATGATTCTTGGATTTGAGTTTGAGTACAAGTTCCTCGCGCTGAGCTTCTACGTCTGCGTATTTCACACTCAGTTGAAAATACTTATCTCGGAGATCATTTAGGTCTAATTCAAGGGATACTATATCATTGCTTGTGCCCGTTTTAGAATTTACATCGCTGTCAACCGATGATGTCTGGGTGTTATTTGAAGAGAAATACTGCTCTTCAGACAAAAATCTGCAAAAAATAACATTCAACATACGATATCATCTTTGGGTATGAAGCCATGAACTGCTCGAGTAATGAAACTCTTGAGCACAATATGACTTGCTGGAAAAGGAATCAAGCTCATGATAACAAACTAAATTTGTTGTAAAAACCTAAAAGGAATGACACTCACAACCATGCATGCTATTTGCCGGAAAAGGAATACAACTCACAACTGTACATGGTACTTTTCGAAATGAAAAGGTACTGGTTTTGGTATCACCCTCTTACATGTACATCAAATTCTTTATTCTTGCTTGGTTCGTTGACATGGGAAGGTAAAAATTCCTAGGAAAATACAACTCACATGAATTAATTTCCGTCATCTAAATTCACGTGAATTGGTAAAACTTGGTTGGTTAACCATGTAGGCATTCAATTCATGGGAAATTCCAATGACCAATGAGGGAGTCGGGAGTAGGTAGTTTAATTCCTCCATTTTGAAGGGATTGGAAAATCCCATGAATTTGCAATTCACCCATTTTGACAAAAATAATGTCAACCAAACAAGTCACTTTTTTGCAATTCATGGGATTTCTCAACTCCCATGAATTTCTAGGGGTAACCAAAACAAGCACTTTGTGTAGGGTTGTATGTTATGCATGTTGAGCGTAAAACTCAGTTTTCGTATCACTTAGTGGCGTCCTATTACTCAATGAAAACGAGTTTTCTTATAGTCAGTGGTGCCCTATTACTTACTGAAAAGGTTTTGATCCTGATACATGCCTATAATCAATATAAATCATCTAAAAATATGATCCAGTCTACAACACACGGTCATAGGAAAGGTACCCTTGCAAAAATTTATATGCTTATTAGTAGAATTCCGAGTTTTAGCTTACATACCTTTTAATCTGGCTTCTGTACATATCACTTGCCTCAAATGCTTTACAAAGTACATCTTCAAGAGACTGAATCTTCATCGAGTTATTTATACTCTCAGATCTAGTTATCTGTAAAGAGAAATAAACACTATGAGAGGTAGTAAGAAATATTTCCAACGTGAGAGAGACAATGAAGCAAACCATAGACATAATATACATCACAAAACTATTAACCAGCGCCACCCAAATTATGAGTTCGGAGAACCACCTACATTTCATTCACTGAAGAAAAACCTAATAGCACAGTATTTAGACTTTAGCAACACAGTTTAACAACAACATTATCTAGTGCCTCAAAACTTCAAAAGCTCCCGTAAATTGCGAGGTAGAAGATAGAACACTACCCTTCTGTTAGCAGTGCAGAGAGACTTCACTTTAGCAACATAGTACAATGAGAAAAAGCGATTTGGATCTAAAACAAGTGTATTTTTAGCCAGACAACAAAGTAAAACCTAAAGTACGGTATTTAGTGATAAATTCGAAACTAACCACGAACTTGAATGCAAAACGAAATGAGAAGTATAATTGATAGCTAGTAAAATGCAAATACCAAAAGAAAGTTTTATCATTTTTAAATTTAGCTATACCTCTCAATCTATCATACATATGTCGAGAAATAACAAGTTACAACACTCGAAGTACTTTTAGGGCTTGTTTGGGTGGAGGGAATTGGACCGAAAGGGGAGGACTTGCTAGACTAGGAAATAAGGTTGGACAAAAATGGAAGGGGAGGTAAATGAAGAGACCCATTTTCCCTCCAAGACAAATCAAAATATTTTCACCAAAGGAGAGATTACACCCGTACAGAAAACTAGCTCTGAATATTGGATAAAATATCACAAAATTGTGAGACATAATATCACATACCCGTAGCATTTGTTCCTTATAATCGGTAGACTGTTCCACAGCAGAAGCTGCATCGATAAGATCAGAAGGGTTGTCGAAAGACTTTGAAAGACCCAATGTTGTTTGAATCTTATGCTTCAGTTGTTCCTCAACCACATTAATTCTGTTATGATACTCTTCATGGTCTTGCTTGAGGTGTTCCATCTTCATCTGGAGTTCACTATTTGCCCTCTGAGTCCTACTAAGCTCAAATTTTAAATTAGCATCCTGGGCACACAATGCTTCTCTTTCAGCAAGATCACGTTCTAATCGGGTAACTTTCTCTTCAAGGGCTATTTTCCTACACTTACAGTCCTCTAAGTCCAAGAGAGCCTTCTCCATGTTCGTAATTTTCTGAACAAGATTTTTTTTTTCAGTTTTTAGTTCTTCATGGTCTCGCCGTTGCCACTCTACAGAAGCCTTCAGCTTTTCGTATTCAAATTTGGCAGCGTTAAGAGAAGCTTGTAGAGTCACAAGTTCATCCTGAAGCAGCGCTGTTCTCTGCATTTGTTCTTTGAGAGTTGAAACTTCCCTAGCTAATTGTTGCCGTTCATACTCAGAAGCTTTATGATTGGTCTCATGTGTACTGATAACGCGCTTGTATTCTGCATCATTACTTTTGGCATTTTCCACTAATAACGAGAGTTTATCACATTTAATAATAAGAACTTCTTCATTTTTTCTTGAAGCATTGAACTTTTTTGTGAGATCTCTTATTTTCGCTTCAAAGATTGATACCTCTGTATTCATATTGTTCTGGCAAAGTGCAAATTTTCCTTGAAGATCATGAAGAGCAATTTCAAGCTTTGCTTTATCCGAACGTAGAGCAGACAGTTCAAGTACAGTATCTGAAGTTGGTGCCTCCTTTCCGTCCTGAGGTGCATAAATTTGGTCGATGAGGTGAACAAGTTCTCTCTGGAGGTTTTCAACTTCAACAACTTTATTTGAATACATCTCATTGAGGGACATATGATCCTGCATAAGTTTTTCTCTGTGATTTGTATCTTCAGTAAGAAGAGAATCAAGCTCAGATTTGAGGCCCTTCTCCTTCAAGACAACTTCCTCCAAAATATTAGAAAAATCTTCCTCTAAGGCATCAACTTTTTGTGAGCATTCAAATAATCTCCCTTCGGAGTCTTTAAGTTGAGATTCCAGAACACCACAACGAGTATTCATTTCCATATTCTGCCTTTTCAGCTCTCCATTTATCTTTTGAAGTAAGTTACATTCTTCTATAACATTTTCTGCTGTCAACTGCAACTTTGGATTGACTTGTTTTAGGTACTCACATTCTTCTTGAGCTTCCAACCACCGCATTCTCGTCTCTTCTAATCTCTGTCTCAAATAAACTTTATGTACTTCTATCTCGGTTTCCAAACCTTTTATCTCATCATGAAGGTTGACCAACTGGTTTTCTGAATGTTGCACCTTTAGAAAGTAGGTTTCCTTTTCATCTGTCAGGTATCGTACTTGAGCTTCAAGAGTTAATATTCTTTCTGACAATTGCATGTTTTCCTGTTCTAGCTCAAGTAATTTCTCTTCTACATCGTGTTTTCCTTTTTCCAGTTCAGATGATAGTCTTTGAAGTACCTTGTTATCAGACATTTGCAATTCCAGGCTGCTGGACAGATCAACGACCTCTTTTTTTAGTTCCTTTATACTTTGCACGTTTTCCTGTTCTCGCTCAAGTAAATGCTCTTCTACATCGTGTTTTCCTTTTTCCAGTTCAGATGATAGTTTTTGAAGTACCTTGTTATCAGATATTTGCAATTCCAGGCTGCTGGACAGATCAACAACCTCTTTTTTTAATTCCTTTATACTTTGCATGTTTTCCTGTTCGAGCTTAAGCACATGCTCTTCTACATCGTGTTTTCCTTTTTCCAGTTCAGATGATAGTTTTTGAAGTACCTTGTTATCAGATATTTGTAATTCCAGACTGCTGGACAGATCAACGATCTCTTTTTTTAATTCGTTTATACTTTCAGACAATATGGCCTTCTCTTTCTCTAGACTCTCTTTCAGCAAATGATTTTCATCACGAGCAACAGCTATCTGATCTTCAAGTGTACATATCTTCGTTTGAAGACCTTCAATTTCTTCATTCTTCCGCATATTGTCTAACTGTAGTGCCTCAACCTCTGAAGCACTCAACTCAGATTTGCTTACATCAGAGTAAACAACCGTGCCAACCTCTGAAGTACTCAACTCAGACTCACCATTATGTTGGTCTTCTGTGCCATCCTCTTTTATACGCTGAAAAGATCTAGACAGAGATTATTTCAACGAAGAAATTCTTAAATTTGTTAAACAACCTAGTCACATACAGATTTAGTTAATAATAACAAAAAATAAATTAATGGAGAATATGATGAAGACAGTGAGCAATAATAATAATATATAACTCCGTCCACGTACCTATGTTCACCCCATTTCAATAATTTACTCCTCACATATATTAGAGAAATGGGGTGTATCCGTGTATACTTATATGCGGAGGGATTACAATATATAAAAAGGCATTATAAGATGTTTGAAAAGGCATATAACTTACCATGTCTCCTGACTTCATTTTATTGTCTTCACTTCGCTCTAAATTGTCTTCACTTCGTTCATTGCAAGAATTCTCAAGATCCTCCACCTTTCTCCTTAAGAAATCAACCTCTTTGACCATTTCTATCGTATTTTCCATTGCAACTTTTGATTCTTCATTCTGACAATTTTTTATAGCGTCAGCAAGTTTTGATTTTAAGTTCGTAATCTCTTCCTCTTTTGCTGCTACTGTAAGTTCCCATTTTGATTCATGATCCGAAGAAGATAGTGTCGTGAGATCTTGTAGTCTCTCTATCTCATTCTCTTTCTCATCCACCATCTCCTCAAGCTGTTGTATAACATGTATGGCACTTTCAAGTTCCTCTTGCGTTTCATTTAGCTGCTGTAGTTGGCGTTGAATGTTCTCAATATCTGAAGGATTGTGTTTAGGATCTTGTGTTGCCTGCATAGTAGAATCATGGAACCCCGAATCCTTGTTGAAACCAACGTTTGAATTTTCTTCTAACTTTTTTTTCTGAGAAGATAGGCTCTCTATTTCCAATTTCTGAGATTCTACAATTCCTTCAAGCTCTGTTAAAATGGATAAAAGTTCAACATTCGATTCTTGTGTTTTCTGTAGCTGTTCAGTCAAGTTTGCATTTGATTTTTTGAGAGATCGTAATTCTTTCTCCATTTCCGTTTGTACTTCATCCATATCCTTGGCTTTAATCTTTGCTTTCCTTTGTTTCTTAGCTGACGTTTCAAGCACACCTTTTATATGTTCAATATCTTGCTCTGAGTCAGAAGATTCTTGTTGTGAAGCTGCAAGCTCCATACCATGACTTTTTTGGGCCCTCGACTGCTCAAACACTTCATTCCTTAGGAAATTAACATCATCTGTTAATCTCTTGCGATTTCGATTTCGTTCTGAAAGTCTATCTTCAACTTTTAATTCCTCAGCACTAACTTCAGTGACTTCAAAAAAATCCTTTGAATCCCCAGGCTTTGATGATGGTGAATCTGGTGATAACACAACAGCATAAGAGCTTTCCTCTTTTTAATTTCCATAAGGGCTCAATGACTCTGGAGCCATGGAATCAAACGGAGAATTAAATAACCGCTTACCATCATTCACTTCACGGGAGGTACTAAATGGCTCACTTATTTGTGCTTCGGTCACATCCTCTCTTTCTGTCAGACACTCAACATTGAACTGCAAAGCAATCCTCAATCAGTGTGTAGGTGATTGATCGAGAGATCAAAACATAAACTGGCACATATATTTCAAAAGGAAAGAGTGATAAACCATATGTCCTTGTTTAATTCTCACCTGGAAAATGACACTAACACGGAGGAGTTCATACAACTAAAATAACAAAACTGAAGTTCGTTAAGCACCATTCATTATCACAAGACGAACTTTCATCATGAACCCCAATAACAAAATTTATCATCAAAAGTACTCTCTTTAAGAACATTATACACTCTAAGATTTATATTTGCATACTCCACAGGATGAAACTTTCATCATTAACCAGCAGATGAAGAATGTGTAACTTTCAAGTTAACGGACTACGGACATCAAAGAGCGACAACAAAACACAAAAAGTCTGGTGCTAATTTCAGCAAAAGACTGATGTCAAACTAAGATAAATTCCCGTAAGCTAAAACACATGTCAGACTATGGGAATAAGACTACTTACTTGTAATGAGGTGCCATGTTGGCATTTTTTCAGTTGCAATGATATAGGGGTGATAATTCCTGTACTTGCATGATTTCTCATATCAATAGTAACCTCTCCAAGGGCTCCTGAACGAGATGAACCCTAAAATACGCATATAAGCATCAGAAAACAATATAGAAAGATACGAGATAAATACTCAAGCTAAAGTAGGGCAAGAACCATAGCAACGACAAACTTGATGAAGCTGCTTCCAGCCTCTTTATTTGAATCTTCATTCTCTGGTGGAATATATACTGATCCACAGAAGATATCCGACCAACTACAAGTTCCATTAGTTACAGAAGTTTTCCCTGATTTCGCGATGGTCTTTCCCGTCTCAACCTGAGCTATAGAGACAAAAAGTTTGTCCCACCCTCTTGGAACCTGGCATAGAAAAGTGAAAGAACCCATGTTGTGTTAGAGAATTTCTATGTACCCCTTCTGTCAGTGTTATGTTTACCCTTGTTTTAAATTCCCCTCAACAATGCAAAGGCAAACAAATGATTGGGACGGAAGTTGTAGTAATCCTAGTAGATACAGGCATACAGCCTACGAAGTAAGAATGAAATTTGAGTGGTGGGCGTGGAGTTTCAGTTCATGGCATTGAACTAAATTAAATATCGGATTAACAAGCATATTACAATCACACAAATTAAAATTCAAGATTAAGAATTAGCACACATTGTTGACTAGATGGTTTAGTCATTGACATGTTTAGACATTAGATTCCTGAATAACCCTTCCCCCCTTTCCGAAACATAAGTCATTATTCATTAACCACATGAATTGAAGAGATCCTCACTAACTAATGATCGTAACATCAAAACGTGATTCAAGTGAAAATGTGTTACACAACACCTAAAAACTAACAAATTCATGTGTTGATTACAAGATGAACACTGATTATAGAGAAACAAGATTTAGGGGTTAGGGCCGCTAATGAACGAAAACCAAATAGAAAAAAGAAGAATTGATTGGGACGGATCAGAGGCTGTAGTAATCCTAGTTGATATCACCTAAGAATGAAATTTGAAGGCGAATTTCCAAAATTCATTAGCATTGAACTACATTACACATTGTATTAACAAACATCATACAATTATACAAATTACACTTCATGATCAAGAATGAGCAAATCATTGTTCACTATTCACTACAACAATTTACTCATTTACCTTACTACAACAACATTACCCCATTACCTCAATGAGTCCCGCAAACTGATTGGGACGGAGGCTGTAGTAATCTTAGTAGATATCACCTAAGAATGAAATTTGAAGGCGAATTTCCAAAATTCATTAGCATTGAACTACATTACTCATCGACTCATTGTATCAACAAACATCATACAATTATACAAATTACACTTCATGATCAAGAATGAGCAAATCATTATTCAGTAACTTCTTCAATAATTTAGTCATTTACATTACTAAAACAACATTACCCCAGTACCTCAATGAGTCCCGCAAATTGATTGGGACGGAGGCTCTAGTAATCCTAGTAGATATCACCTAAGAATGAAATTTGAAGGCCGATTTCTAAAATTCATTAGCATTGAACTTCATTACACATCGTATTAACAAACATCATACAATTATACAAATTACACTTCATGATTAAGAATGAGCAATTCATTTTCCAGTAATCACTACAATAATTTAGTCATTTACACTACTACAACAACAATACCCCAATACCTCACTGGGTCACGCAAATTGCAGGATAAGGGAGGATCAGATTTACGTAAAATCTTACCCTTATCTAAGCAACACAGAGAAGCTATTACCGAATGTGGATAACTCCAGAGGACCGTTACTTCACAAAAGCAAGAAGCGCAGCCACTTTAGTGAGTCGTTTACGTGTCTACAATCCTAAATAACCACGTGAATTACGAGCTTCTCGAAAATAACTCCTAACTAGTGATCATACCATCCTAACAACATAACATAATTCAATCTGATAATGCGTTTCACACTAAACCTAAAAATCAACAGAATCACAAAATTGACAAAATGACGAACAAATAATGATCGAAAAACAAGAATTAGGGCGCGTAATTTGCGAAAATCAAATCGAAAACCACAATTACAAGCTTAGTTGAATTTACGACGAATCAAATGAAATTAAGATAATCTTAATGTAATCAAATTAAACATACGAAAGTAATTAAGATTAAGATTATACGATTCGATTATACCTTAATGCACTGAAAATCAGAAAACTGGAAATCAAGTTTATTTCTGGAATTGTTGCGTGATTTGTGTTTCTGCGGTTTGAACATTGTAATTCTGAGGATTAATTAAGATAATTACATGATTAATTAAGGATTTAATAACAATACAATGTCATTACGATACGAGTAATGAAATTTTTCGTTTAATTTTCTGAACGTTTTTTTAATTTAATTTATTGGTAGCTGTTTTATTTTGGTTGTAGCTGTTTTATTTTCGGTTACAGTTATAATCAAGGTTGCGATTGGGGGTTGTTAACAAGCCGAGTCGAGTTCAGTCTGTGCTCAATTACCAAAATTCGAGTTCGAGCTCGAGCCGATCTAACCCGAGCTTGAAAAAAAAATGCGCTCGTTACAAAGCTTGCGAGCTTTAACACGAGCTCGAGCCAAACTCGAGCCAAATGGAGCTTATATAAAATTGTTTATTTTTTTTATTTTTTTCTTCCGATATTTTCAATAATAAGGTTCAAAGATTTTATGCAAAAATGTTTAGCAAATCAACAAGATATTTGTTGTATATATGAAACAAAGATATATTAATGATAAAATACTTTTTTATAAAATATGAGCATATTTTTATAAAATTTGATTAATATCTTATGTAATCTCAAATGTTCGAGCCACCGCGAGCTCTTCGAATCGAGCCAGCCTTTACTTGGCTAGACTCGTTAAGCTCTCGAGCCGAGCCCGAGCTCGAGTCGAGCTCGCCCGAGCTCGAGTCGAGCTCGCCCGAGCTCGAGTCGAGCTCACACGAGCCGAGCTTTGATCGAGCCGATCTCGAGTTGCTCGTGAGCTGTCCCGTCTCATTAACAGCCCTAGTTGCGATATTCATTATCGAGACCAAGTCTCGTTAAAAAGGGTAAAATATAATGGTAAAAACTTTTAAAATCTTAATAATGCGGTTTCGTGCAAGTCTAATGGCCGGTATTTAAAACCATGCGTAAATCTAAATTCCGAAGTTGATTAGTTATTGATATATTTCGCCCAGTCAAAATTACGAGTTTTTTTATTTGAACAAGTCATGGCATAATTTGATGGCGAGCACGTATTAAGTAGTAAAGTTATTGCATGGGCGCATGGCTTCAGCCTTGGCTCTTGAGGTATCGAGATTCGAGGGCTCGAGGCCGCGATTGGGTCACCGAAACTAGCACTCTCCCAAATTTAATACTCCGTTCGCTTAAAAACGTTTAATAAATAATAATGAATCAAAAGTTGTCTACAATCGAAATCCACAATGGTTCCAATTTTATCAGATGCGGTTTTCCTCAAAACATCAAAAGAATGGACTGCGAGGTCCTGAATTCGAATTACCCTTCAATGATAGACTTGGCCACATGTTTTCCGGTAAAGGGTAATTTCGCGTGTCCGAGAGATCAAACCTCCTCGTCATTAAAAAATATCACAATAAGCTGCGCATAACCAAATAAATTACAGTAGAAGGTTTTTTCACCTCTTTAAAGAGAGTTTAACCTAACATTCCGCCATGAGAGTTGAAATGGTACATGGAAAATGGAAATACGACAATGCTTTATATAAGGTTACCGTTACAGTCATTTCGTGTTTCTTCACCACGGCTGGAAATGTAATCAGATTAGCAGCGGATGTTCATTGGTCTGAGACGAGCCAAACTCTATAGATCGAAGACCAGATAAGGATTAAAAGATGGACCGTCGATCGGACCATATTAATATCGGTCTAGTCCGATCTGAACCAGAAAAAAACGTGGAGCAAACCAAATATAACTGTCATGGACTTGGTGTATTATATAAATTAGAACTCAAGAAGCTCGAAACAATCAAAATAAGCAACATTATTTTCTTACTAAAATTAAATACATTATTACATATCTTATCATTACAATTTACAATACATGTAAACAATGTATAATATAAAATAAATAATGTATCAATTTTACAAGATTCTATTGTTATACTCCTAAGTTTGGTCCAAGGTCCATTCGATTTGGTCCAAAGTAGAAGAAATAGGTGGACCATTGATCGGTTTCTGCAAGTGACAGTCACGGCCAATTACAAGCATAAGTATTGTTCCAAATGGTTTGTCTTCATCTACCAAAGTGGATTTTATTTGACCCGTCACAAGCAGGATGTTACCCATCACAAATAAGAAGAAAAAACGGAAATGAGAGACAAGACTATATATTTTTCCTGATAAAAATGTACAGATTTTACTTCTGGAGGTATTACTGATTAACTCACAAAGGGAGTCCGGGAATCTGTGTTCCAGTTAAGCACAAGATTAACGAAAATTACAGTCTGCTAAAAGCTAAATTTCACTCCATACAGGCTCACTTTGACACTAGACTTCGACGGAGTGTCAAATGTGTCATGTGTGGGTATGAAATTTTTCCTGGCATGAGGCGGAAACTAGCCACCGCATAGATGATGGTGAAATCATGATTTTTCACACAACAGCTATATTTGCCAAACACCCGCTTCACACACTTGAAGCCAATTTGGAGTTATATAGCCATATTGGTTACCAGAAGAGATGAAACTCGGTTTCAACCAACAAGGTAACACAGCTTAGATTGGCAAAAGAATGACATAATCAAGACCTAATAGCTTCATCCAATTGAGGGGACGTAAGATGAACATAATACATATGATGGACCGTTCTTGAGTTTAGGTAAAAACTGTAAATATCTGTTGCCAAGACATTCAGCGTGCTAAACTTTAAGTGTTGCAGCATAAACAGAAGCCACAGAAAGTTGGAAACTTATACGCAAGCTTATGAGCAAGGGATTACCGGGATCAATTTCCTTGAAAGATCATATGTGTTCACAATCATGAGCCAGGCAACACCAGATTTCATCTCGGCCATCTCCATATGGCTAAAATCCATCAGAGCTTCTGCGTATGCAACTCCCTGAAGTGTTACTATAAGTCATGGAAGAGGAACGGTCTGAACCAGCAGCGCACTGCGCCACATTGACATCTAGGCAAACAAAGGGTTGGAGAATGAAATAAGTAAAAACAACTCATTAGCAATACCGATTAGCAAGGATGTTCAAAGAGAGCCATCCCAAAATTGACAGATGGCCTCTCTCTGTCCATTTTCCAAACACGTGCCAAAGCGAACCTGCAAATACACAGAAACCCATTATTAAAACAAGCACCACCAGTACTCACTAAAAATACCTAAATCAAATTCAGAAGGTATACCTGAAAGGCACTTCTTCAATACCCAAACACCGAATTACATGAGAAGTATTCATTGTCAAGTCAATTTAGAACCTTTTGTACAGACTCGTGGTTATCAACGGCCAGCCGATAGTGACATAGTACTAACATCAACTTCAAATCCCATGCTAACCATGATATCACGATAACATAATGCATTCTGCATATCGTTGTTGATAATGAATCCTATGTATCATAGGTAACATCATCAGGAAAACACCCATTTTGCTTCATTTTGTCTAAGAGATCTACAGCTGTACTCATAAGACCCTCTTCGCAGTACCCCTTAATCATTGTAGTATACAATTTATGATCGGGGACTACCCTTTGATATGAGCTCAGCGAAGTGTTCAGCATCATTATCCTGGCCAGCCTTTCTCAAGCTACTAACTAGGACTCTGTACATGAAATTATCAGGAGCAACTCCATAAGACTCCATCTCCGTGAGAAGTGCCACTGCCTCATCAAGTTGTTCATTATTACATAGCCCGTCTAACAACGCACCATAAGTGCAAACATCTGGCTTTATTCCATTGCTTCGCATATCGTTCAATAGCTGACGAGCCATTGGGATCTTACCAGCTCTACACAACCCACCTATCAGAGTGGTATACACCACGACATTAGGAAAAAACCCTTTCTCAAACATTTTTTTAAATATGTCAAGGGCCTCGTCAATGCTTTGAACTTTAACATATCCATTAATCAAAGTATTATACGTCACCATATCAGGGCGCCCAACGTTTTCTACCATCAAATCAAAGACCTCTCTTGCCTTACCCATTTGGCCGCTCAAGCAATACCCATCCACTAAAGCAGTGTAAGTGAGTACATCAGGAGCCACGCCTCGTTGCTTCATCCTCCGTATAATGGCTTGTGCCTCATCCATCATCCCGGCCTTACAATACATATCAACCAACATACTATAAGTGATAACATCTAACGCAACACCGCTCTCCATCATCTCAACCAACATTTCCTTAGCCTCCCCCTTACGACCTACGCTAAACAAACCTCGTATCAACGAGGTATAGGTGACCACCCCCGGTTTAATCCCCTCGTTTTTCATGACTGAAAACAAATCTAATGCCTCACTTAACAACCTAGCCTTGCAAAGACTATCGATAAGAGTGCTATATATGACAATGTCGGGCTTAAAACTCGAGTGAGATCTCATTTGGCCGAGAAAATGGAGAGCAGTGGCATTATCCCCACCCCTACAAAGACATTTCACCATAGTACCATACGTAACTATATCTGGCCGAATGTCAAACTTAGTGACCGCATCATCCAACAATCTAATCGCTTCGCGAAGCTGGCCAATGCGAATAAGCCCGTTTAACAATGTGGTAAACAAAACTAAACTATATTCAGGGGGATAACCAAGCTTAAGAGACTTAGCAAGAAGAGAAAACCCGAAATCGACAAAACCTAAATGACAATAACAACTAGCAAGGATACCAATAGAATACGAATCGGGTCGGGTACCAAATAACTCAAGCTGCCTAGAAAGATAAATGACAGTAGAGTAAGGATGTAACCGTTTAAGTTTGAGCATGGCGGCGAATAACAGGGTAAATTCAAAAATCGAAGGTCGTCGAGGAAGAGACATCATTTGGTTGAATAGATTTAGGGGAATTTGAAGATTCCGAAACCCTAATTTACATTGTTTTCGAACAGAACTTATTAACTCTTGCGAACCATTATCAACAATTACGTTGAAATTAGCGGAATTGTAGAAATGACGAGAATTGAATTGGGAAATAGGTTGAAATTGAAATCGAAATCGAAAAATCGAAGGCATTTTCAGAGATTAATTAGATTAATTGGAGTATTTGAGTAGAGTGATGAGCAGTGAGAGTGATTGTTCATTCAGTCGTGATTTGTTCTTCGTTTTCTTTTTCTTCTTGATGGACTTGTTTAGGTAGTTTACATTCTGATTTGTAAGCCCATTACACGATACAGAAATTCTTGATTCAGATCGGGTTATTTAATACGGATTAAAATGTCACATTTTTTTTAATTGAATGTAACCATTTAATAACAAAATGTTATATGCAAATTAGTTATTTTTTATCCTGGAAAATGATGTCAACTTTTTATCCAAAAATAGTAACATTTTATTGTAAAAATGGCTATAATAATCCCGTCTAAATTTCAGACCAAAAGTGACGGTCTAAAATAAAAATTTGTCTACTTGATATAATGATATATTGTGTACGGTTAGTCTTGTTTACAACGGTGGTAAATTTGAAAGATTTATGTAGAGTTAGAAACTTAGAATATGTGTTTGATTTACTCGGATGACTTCATTTTAAGGATGAGAATATTAATGTGATCTACATTTAGGTCTTGTTTTTTTCGGTTGAAAGAGTTGAAGTGAAATAATTGGAGTAAAGTTGAATTGAACTAAATTGAGTTAAACTGAGGTGAAGTGAATTTCGTTGAATTAAAAGTTAATTTTATGAAGAGAGTAATTAAGCATAATTGATTGAACGTAAATAAAACCTATAGCCAAATAAAATTAAAAGGAGTTCAAATGAAGCCGGAAAGAATATGGCCTTCGTAAACTTGACTTGAACGACTCGACTAAAATATGACCCGACACATGAACTCGAGGCCCGAACAAAATATGAATCAAATGACCTGACTCAATATAAACCAACCTGAATGATTATTATTATTGCTAACAGATGATTATTCATAAATAACTTGATAATAGTTGAACCGATAATGACACAAACATGAAATTATCCGACCTCATACAATCTGACTCGAAGTCTATAGACTCAAAATGACCTGACTTGAACGGAATCGAACCCTTATTGATCCGTTTGCTAAGTCTAGTATGAAGCGCGTGTAATCTATCTTAAAATTTGAATGTTTTAGGGACTAAATTATTTCGTCCTTTCAAGTAAAGGGTGTAATCGAACCGATTTGAACTTAAAGATCGAGTCGGCTTTGAAGCGGCTCCGAAATTTTATCCATTACTATTTACTACACTTCTGGATTCTTCACATTTCTCAACTAATGACAATCAAACAATTATTAGGTCATCAGATGAGTCAATACTAAGAGAATATGTCACCAATCAATCCTATTTTGTAATAAAGCCCTTTTCTTTATGACTTAATTTCAGTCTCTTTTAATTTTTTTTGGCTATATTACGTTAAATTTTATTTACGTTGAATCAATTATGTTTAGTTAATCTCTTCACAAAATTAACTTTTAATTCAACTCAGTTCACTTCACCTCAATTTCATTCAATTTAGTTCGGTTAAACCTATTCCAATTAATTTAATTCAGCTCGTTTCAGCAAAAAAAACAGCCTTAGTCATTAAAATTAAGTTATTAATGCTTAATTAACTTGACATAACGCACACAACTATCTACTAACCCACTCGTTTATTTACCCCTCGTCCACCTTGTTTGGGGATCGTCTAAAGAAATCGAAAGCCCAATCAGCCCATATACTCCGTATGTACTATGTGGTAGAAGTGTAGTAGACAGTAGGTAGTGTAGTACAGTACATACATTGAAGGCGGGAATTCCCAACTTGACAATTCCCAAAAATACAAAAAGTTTACACATTTTTTGTTCAACAGTTCCGGTCTCCGGTCACCGTTCACCGAAAACGTTGGAAACGATGGGGGAGCTACCAATGACGGAGTATGAGCAGCGAAGACTCGAAAATATCAAGCGGAATGGCGACATGCTCTCCTCTCTCAGAGTCCATTCCATTCTTTCTCATCCTTCCCTTAAGCGCCCCAAACCTGCGTCCCCCAGGTCTTTTCTCTCTCTTTCTCATTGTTTTCTCACTATTGATTAATACCGTTTTTGATAGACGAACCATCGTAACCAAAACCTTAACGTAAAGTAGTAGTAAGAGGCGGATGCATGAATTTGTGTTTCGGAGACACATTATTTCAACCATAATTCCAATATAACTTGTGAGAATTGAATTTGGTTTACAAACTAGCGGTCTCCTTCATTTATAACTACACCATTATCGTTACCTTGTAGAAGAAAAATATTAATTTAGAGTCCCTCTTTTTTTATTCAAATGATAGTTTTCAATTTTGTAGACTATTCCCAATTGAACCTTTAATTTCAATTTTTTCGCTCAATACATAAGAGAGAATATATTCATATGGTATCGCGTTTGATTCGTCTCTGCGAGTATATTGTAAATATATAACTTTTATAATTTTTGCAAATACGTGGCTAAAGATAATAACCACGAAAAACGTGTGTTAGTGAAAAAGCAAGGATATCATTTGGATATGAATGGAGGGACTACATATTATTGAATATTTTGGGTCGCGTAATTACACCAACCCTCTTTCCCCCTCCCCAGATCCACCACAAGTAGTAGTTAAGACTTGCGACCCAACATTTGTATTTATTTCCTATTACGCCCTCTCGTGGAATGCCTATTGAGCTCAAGAGTGGTTAGTTTTCGTGAATTATTGGGGTCTATCAGGATTTGAACGGTGGTCTTTGGTCACACTAGCTGTGATTGAACTATCTCAACCAAAAACTTTAAGATAATGGTTGAGCCTCAAAACAATTATATTTATTTTCTATTACGTTCCTCACACGAATGCCCATTGTGTTTGAAAATGATTTAGTTTTCGTGAGTTGTTGGAGGATGACATGATTTGAACCCGTGACCTCTAATACGAGATGAACATCTCAATCAAAAGTTTAAGGTAATGATTAACAATTATATTTAGCGATATTCATTGTGATAACTATGTGTTTTTTCAAATTCTACGTATTACGCCTGCTTTTTTGAAATCATTAGTACTACCCATAAAGTTTTTAAAATGTTCTCAAAGTACCCAAACTACTAAAAATCACATTTTTAAACAGTTAAATGTTGTAAAGAAAATATGTTTATGCTTGACTAAACGATGCGTATGTTAATTACATCACAAATTATTGCCAAAAAATCAATCCAAAATGTATAAACTAAACATTTAAAAGAGGCAGATTAGAACATTTTACGCATTTTAAGATGTTTTCATTAAGTTTAGAGGTATCACCGATATTTTTTAAAAGCGAGGAGTAACACGTAGAATTCGAAAAAGTATAAGGATACCACGTAAGAAAAGAATTGTGAGAGATCTTAGTTTAAGAGGGTCTTAGCTCTTAAGTAGTGCTTGTTGATATAAGTATATTTGTAATATCATTTGTGTTAGATGAAATGATAAACTCCATCAACTCGTTAGTTTTTTCACCTATAGGATTGTGGGAGGTCTTAACTTAAAGACCGTTTAAAGTACCCTAGACCCATTATTGAATAAGACCGTCTTAGGTTAAGATGGTACTCACGGCCAAATTAAAAAATGTTAACAACTTTTGTAAAATCCCATGCTAATGTACGGTTGTTTAGATTGTGATGGAAAATTAGAATTGAGTTAATTTGCACATAATCACATAATCACAAACATATGAGACTAATTTCCATATGTTAAAACATAAAGGATGAATTGTACTTGACAAGAAACATATGGTGACAATTTGCTATTTTTGTCCATTGTGATGTGTAGAGCAATTGTCATTAATGTGTAGTAGTATTAATTATAAAGAGATTGAAAAGTGAAAGCTTAACAATTTTGGTGAAATATATTTTTCTACAAATATTGACAAATAAAAATTAGTTTTTTCTTTTGTCAAACACAACCTTTAATATAATTTTTTTTCTAAATTTTGATGCACTACTAAGTATTTACTCTTGATCTTTACTTTCTTATATTTGTAGAACTAGTTTGTTTCTAGCTTTGTCTCAAAAGCAAACGTAAAGAATTCATTTTGACAAAGGAAGTATATATGATTGAGCAGTTACACTGTTCTGTAACTTGGGTTTGAGTTTTGTACAAAAGCAAACTTAAAAAAATCACTGAAACCGAGGGAGTAACCTCAATTCCACCATTCTTGTTCTAGCAATCAAAACACTGATGCATTCCAATTTGTTAATTAAAATGTTGTTGCTCATTTTGTAAGAACGGGAAAACTCATGTTTTGCAGAGAACATCACAAGAGGATTTATGAACGGAGTCGATCTTCGCTTCGAACACAAGGAGTTCCTGCTTCTCATCCTTCTGGGTTACCCAATGTCAATCCATATAAATTTACGATACCCTTGTCAAGTAAGGAGCCAATTACTATGAAAAGCGTCTACAAGGGCGGCGAAGAGTCACATAACTCATTTGTCGAGAGACTGAGAGCGCTTGAAATGAATTCAGTTATTAATGCCGGAAGGGTGGCAGTGCAGGAGCCTGTCCAACTTGAATCCTTCAAGTTAGAATCTGAAAATGTAACCAAAATTTTGCCTGATGAAGGGACAGTTATTCGTTTCCTACCAGTCTTGGATTCTACTGTGGTCGTTGCAGGGAGTAGGTATGGATTTTTGGGTGTTTGGGAAGCTACTTCCCGAGATGCTGTGGAATTTGGCAAAGGTGTTCATCTCTACCGCGCTCATTCTTCTACTATCTATGGGATTTCTGTTCACCCATTTCTGCCCACCAAGGTTATCTCTTGACATTGCTGTTATCATATATTTAGTGTTTTTATTGAGCTAAAGAAAAAGAAACATATCTTCGCGAATCATGATCATAGCTAGCTATGGTTTAAGCCTTACGGCTCTCTTAACTTGTTGGTTTTAACGTTGTACTCCATACTGAATATGAAAGGACGATTTTACACCGTCATTGATGTTTTCACAACCTTGGATTTTCACTAATTGGAGATGTTGGGTCTATGCCTTAATACCGTTAGTCGCCGCTTTGAAGTTTGAACGACTATTCAGGGGTCTCGCTTATTAGGTCATTTTGTATTAGGTCTTAAAGAGTACTATATAAACTCTCTAAGTTTCAACCTAGCAGTTATGCTTATCATAGCGCTTGAATCTGTAATTTGTAATCTGAAAACCTCTCACATTAATAAAACTCCGTCCCTCTGCCCCTGTGGATGTAGGCCATGTAGCTAACACACTGTTAGTGAGCCACGTGTTCTGTTCTTTATTGTTCCTTATTTGTTTTTTCTTGCTTATGTTATAACAAGAGAATTGAGTTGGGTATGTGAATGACTCTTTGTGATGTCTTTAGCGTATTGACTATCCGTTTAACGTATCCAAGTAGTACCCGAAAGAACAGAATATTGTACAATTCTGATAATTTTGCAACTTTAGGACAATTGTGGTTTATAGTGGGAAAACGTTTGCTCGATTTTTGGCCGGGGTATTGAGCTTCAATGAGTTGAGCTGTATAGGTGACTTGATTTTGCATTCTTTCTTGACAAAATTCTACTTCTACCTGAACAGATATACTCATGTTGTGGTGATGGACTTCTGCGGTTGATGAACATTGAGAGGGAGCAGTTTGATCTCTTATACTCGACCAGTTCAAGGTCTGCTATATATTCCCTTTCCCAACCGCCAAATGATGCGAACTCCGCGTATATTGGTGAAGGTTTAGGTGGTCTAAACTTGTACGATGCAAGAGCCGGGAAGATAACCAATTCTTGGATACTCCACAAGGATAGAATAAACTCTATTGATTTTAATCCATCAAACACAAATGTTCTAGCTACCGCTTCTTCTGACGGTCTAGCATGCCTATGGGATCTTAGAAAGATGAACAGTCGACATTCAGAATGCAAAGCTTTCAAGGCATTTACTCATGAAATATGTATACATTCTGCCTATTTCTCACCGTCTGGTAGATCTCTCGCAATAACAAGGTATAATTTTTGTTTGTAATTTGTTAGTTTGGTTATAACTTAGAGCAGATATAAGATCCAAAGTTTTTGAGCAAGTTTAAATACTAATATTTTGAAATCTCTCAAAGTTTTCACTTTTTTCTGGTTGAGATCTGCTCTTTCTTTTGTAAACAGTAGGGTCACTCTTATTTACTGTCCTATCAAAAATACTACAAATGCTGACTATTGCTTGTATCGGCTTTACGCTTTCAAAATCGCTAGCTTGGAAGCGTGAAATACAATGACAAATATTAGGAATATTAATAATAATTGGGCCTCAATCATCACCTTAAGGTTTTGGTTGAGATGGTTCACCTATCATGGTATCAGAGCCAGTGTGACCCAAAACCCCTCAAAAACCACGAAGTGGAAACCAGCACACGGTATGGGTGGGCCTGTGCAAACTAACCACTCTTCAAGCCCAATGGGCATTTGAGCGAGGGAGCGTATTAGAAATAGTAATAATAATTGGGCCTCAACCATCACCTTAAGGTTTTGGTTGAGATGGTTCACCTATCAACAAAATCTCCCATTTCTAATTGCAAATACAATGACAATATCGCTAGCTTGAAAGCATGAAATACGTTTTCTGGTGTACCTTTTCTTCAGGTTAGGTTAACTTAGCCCTAAGCCCCGTAAGGGCCGTAACCATGCTGATGACTGAATCCGGATCCATAAGACCATAACTGAATCTGGAGTTTTAGCTCAAGATGTGTCTATTATTTATCATTTCTACATTTTTACTGATTCTTAATCTATAATATTCAAAACTAGAGTAGTGAGACTCCTGCAGTGCAGAGTGCAGTAATCTTTTGCAGTGCGGGTCATAGTTCTCTTGACTTCCGCTAATGTACTCAGCTGAGTAATCTTTTGTAGAGCGGGTCATACAATTTCTGTATCGAGAGGTCCTGTTTTTGAGGAGAATCACATAATTCATCAACGCCATTATACAGCGCTTTCTTGCTCAAGGTAAATTTCCTTCTAAATTCTCGCAAAACTTATTATTAATGCCCTCTCGTCTTCCACACTTCTTAAATTACTTGCATTATTAATTGTTCACCTGGAAGGGGAGCCTTGGTGCACCGGTTAAGGTGTTGCTTTGTGACCGTGAGGTCACGGGGTCAATCCCTGGGAGCAGCCTCTTGCCAAAATTGGCAAGGGAAGGCTTGCCCCGTTACACCGTTGTGGTGGGGCCCTTCCCCAGACCCTCGCCTAGCGGGGACGCCATCGTGCACCGGACTGCCTTTTTTTTATTAATTGTTCACCTGTTTTGGTGTTTGCTACAAGCAGAGCGATATGGGGTTGGGATGACACCTATCTTTACATGGCATGTAAAACACGAAGAGTCGAAGTTCTTTCAGTCCCTCAAGGAAAGACGACTGCGAGACTAGAGAGCACCCTTGTTTCGAGCGTCCCATCCCATTTTGCTGCTCACCCTTTTAAGGTCGGGATGCTCGTGGGTGGTTCTTCGGGTAAGGCTTTCTTGTGGACAAGCCGTGACTATTAAGTTCTTCGAGTATCTATTATTGAAGGAAACGAGCATGATTCGATGATATTGAAATTTCATATCAAAGGAGATCATAATATGTAACTCTAATCTAGGACTCCATATATGACTAGAACTTAGAACTTAGAAGCATCTACTGAATTTTGCGAAATTGTACTCCCTTCGTCTTAGTTATTTGTTTACCTCGGATTAAAGTACGCCTCCAAAAAAAATAACCCTAAAGGTAAACAAATGGATGGATTGGAGGGAGTACCCTATATTTTGTAAGTTAAAGTGCACTGATGCTGTGCACTGTATACAGTCTAATTTTTCTCAGTTAAGTTTAACTGCTTATAATCCAGCTTGGAGCTTGAAAGCTATGTATGCGATTGCTTATAACCGTCAGATTCCCGATATTATTTGGTGTTGTTTACGAGTTCTTTTTTTTCCTTTTCCCCTGGTAGGCTCGTGTTATTTTTTATTTTTTGGGGTGCGCAAGAGGGGTGAAACCCCGAGCTACAAAAATTAAATTGAATGTTGACGAGGGAATGCAACCCCTAGAATATCGTCACAAAAAATAGAAAGAAACCCGTCCGGAGGAATATTGAAGAATGTAGTCGAGGAGGACGAATGGACTCCCTTGTAAGCTTGCTAGACTGTAGCAATACTACATAGGATTGTTTAGTTCAACAAGTCGGAATAGTATGGAATGGAGTTTGATAGTACGATGGTGTGTGGTTCTAAATAATTCCATACTTTTTTAATCTAATTTGATTCACCACAAATTATAGAAAGAGGGAGTATAGTTTGAATCCAGGGGAGAATGGGTACGAGATTTCAATGGGTTGAGGCGGAGTTATAATCTATTGGATACCTATCTCCATTTTATATCAACCCCAAACACTTGAATGAAGTCGATCAATCCATTATATTCATTCCAATATAACCAATCAAACATCCTCATAGAGTCCTAGTGTCGTCATCTCATTTTCCTAAAAATACGGTTAAACATCGAGGTTTTGTTTTTGCAAAGTATTGCATTTCATGTAACTTATTTGACAAAATTTCAATTATTATTTTTTTTAAAATTTTTCGCAAGTATTTGACTAGTAACTTAGTTGAACAAATAAACTATCTCAAATAAAATGTTAGATAATATAACATTTAAGAAATAAGATACTAGATCCTATTTTTTTTTTTTCCTCCATTATATAATATTAAATAATTTTTATATTATTTAATATAATCAATTGCATGATCCGTTATAATCATTTAATTACGTTTGATTAAAATTAAAATACCTTCGCAAACAACAAAAAAAAAACAAATAAATAAAGTAGAAAATAACTACTCACTATCAACCATTTTTCACTTTCCAGTTAGTTTTTCCGCTAATTTTACCAAACCCGCTCACACAATAAAACGGATACAGTGGTAACTGGTAATACAGAAATGCAGACGGGCATTGAGACATTCATTGTGGCGGGAATTCACAATTTCACAGTCCCCTAAAATATAACACAAATTCTTATTTGTAACGTCACTGTCCGTCGCAAGCTTGTGACGGATACCGTTTTCTCTCACAAAATATCCACTTTTTCTCTCTTTCTAATACTATTCCTATGGTCCCCTTTCTCAACTAACTCATTTTATATCCGTATTATCTCACCAAATATCCGTCACAAATGGTGACCCGTCGCAAGCAAGATTTACTAAAAATACAAAGTTTACACTGTTTTTCCTTTCATTGTTCCTACCTTCGGTATCTAAACGAAAATGGTGGAATCGATGACGACGAAGGGTGAGCAACAAATGACGGAGTATGAACGGCGAAGACTCGAGAATATCAAGCGAAACAGCGATATGCTCTCTTCTCTCAACGTTTATGCCATTCTTTCTGATCCCTCGCTTAAGCGCCCTAGACCCGAAGTCCCCAGGTTTCTTGTCTCTCTTTCCTATTATCGCTTTTAAGACCGTCTTAAGTTAAGACGTACAATTTAATAATGTTATAATGAAAGGGATTGTGACATGTTTTAATTTCAAAACCCGTCTTAAGCCAGACTTGTTATAATTTGGGTATATATTTTGATTTTCTACATCCTATCTCTTGATTTTTGTGACTTTGTATATAAAGCAAAGTAAACAAGCGACCGAGACGGAGGAATTACCTTTTGTTTTATATCAACTGGTCGGTTATGCAGTAGGTTTTGCTTAATATGGTATTATCCGTTTTAATTTTAAGACGGGTCAAATAACGCCAGGTGGGCATAATAAAGATAAAAAAATTGTCATTTTTTAGGTGACAATTGGGGTGATTGGGTATTTATTTGACTCGTCTTACGTTTAAGACGTATAATGAAGGTTTGAAACGAGAATTTATGTTATGTCTAAGAAGGTGAATAGGCTTACAAAGTATCGTTTAGTACCGGTTATTTATTTACCTTTGCTTTGGCATAAAGACTAACGGCTTGCCTGAAATGAAGGAAACAATTAGTGAGTTAATGTTTTAAGGGAAATAATTATCGGAGAATATAGTTCAGGAAGTAGTTTGTTCCTTATTTGCAAGTTTTGGAATGGTTTAGAAAATTATTAATGGGATAATTTATTTTCGGGTTTGGTAAAAGCGTAATGGGTGCATTAGGCATAAAATGAATTCATATTTGTTTAATATATATAAGAGTAATGCATTACTTCAATAATAGTTACCCATAGGGAGTGTGGGTAATACTTACACCTCTATGGGAGTAATGAGTTGCCTAGATGAGTAATTACCCCGATACCAGACTCACTAAAATGACCCCAAATTATTACTCCCTTATTTTTTCCACCATTTCCCACTCGATTCAAGCAAACCCTAAGAAGAGAGGAGGGGGGATTATTTGTTGTTGTTGTTGTTGCTGCTGCTGCTGCTGTTGTTGTTGTTATTGTAGAAGAGCAACTTACTCGTTGGGAGTAATCATAAATTCATAATATAAGAACGTAAACAAATGAATGAGACACCAAAAAATAAAAATCGGTAAACAAAAATGAAAATAGGTAACCTAATGACCGGAATGGATTAATTTGTAAGGATTCAATTATAGTTATACATTGTTTCTTTAAGGGCTCTTTGGAGAATTTGTGTGCTAATGTGAGCGACATTTGCGTTACCAAAGAGCCCTTGAGGGATAGAGTATTCACGGATATTTTATGAAAATCGGGACAATTACTATATGATTGAATTAAAGTCGTACTGCGTTTATCCTAGTCAAATCTTTACGTTTTTCTTAAATGGATGTCTCCATTAGTTCATCACATTTATTTTTGATGCACAATTAACTCTTTTATATATTTCTAGAACTAATTTTTTTAGCTTTGTGTCAAAAGCAAATGTAAAGAGTTCATTTAAAAACAAGTGGTGTTAGTTCAGTGGTAACTGAGTTAAACCTTAAAAAGCTTGCAGAAATGCAGGAGTTGAGAGGTCTCAGGTTCGATTACTAGCTGTGGCGATGACCACTTGGCCACTGCAGCTCGGGTGGCTTACATGGTCCATGTGGTGGTGCGGGAATGCGTGGGCCCGGGGGATTACATCCCTCGTCACCAAAAAAAAAAAAAGTTCATTTAGACAAAGGAAGTAAAGAATTTACTGAGACTGACGGAATTACATTATTCTATAACCCGGGCTTGAGTTTTGTGCAAAAGCAAACGTAAAGAATTTACTGAGACTGACGGAATCACTGATGCAAAACAAATTCTTAATTGAAATGGTATTGCTCATTTTGTAAATGATGAAAGGGAAATCTCATGTTTTGCAGAGGATGGCAGAAGAGAATTTATGAGCGATGTCGATCTTCGCTCCGAACACAAGGAATTCCAGCTTCTCATCCTTCTGGATTATCCTATGATAAACAATGTAAATTAACAACACCCGTGTTAAATAAGGAGCCAATTACTATGAGAAACGTTTACAAGGGCGACGAAGAATCACATTACTCCTTTCTGAAGAGACTCAGAGCCCTTGAAATGAATACAGTTAGTAATGTCAGAAGGGTGGCTGTGCAGGAACCTGTCAAACCCCAATCCTTCAAGTTAGAATCTGAAAATTTAACCAAAATTGTGCCGGAAGGATTGACAGTTACGCGTTTCCTACCAACTTCAGATACTACTGTGCTTGTTGCAGGGAGTAGGTTTGGATTTTTGGGTGTTTGGGAAGCTACTTCCCGAGATGCAAATGATATTGGCAAAACTGTTCATCTCTACCAACCTCATTCTTCTGTTGTCTATGGGATTTATGTCCATCCATTTTCTCCCACCAAGGTTATCTCTTGACATTGTTGGTATTTTTTAGTTAGTGTTATTATTGAGCTAAAAAAACATATATTTATTAGGAATATTAATAATAGTTGAGCCTCAACTATGGTTTTGGTTGAGATGGTTCATCTATCATGGTATCAGAGTCAGTGTGACCGAAGATCACGGGTTCAAATCCTGACAACCTCAGCACCCCTAAAAAACTACGAAGTGGAAACCAGCACACGGTATGAGAACCTCAGCACCCCTCAAAAACTATGAAGTGGAAACCACTACACGGTATGGGTGGGCCTGTGCAAACTAACCACTCTTCAAGCCCAATGGGCATTTGAGTGAGGCATTTGAGTGAGTGAGACATTTGAGTGAGGGAGCGTATTAGGAATATTAATAATAGTTGGGCCTCAACCATCACCTTAAGGTTTTGGTTGAGATGGTTCATCTATCAATATTCATGAATCGCGATCATAGCTTGCAATGGTTTTAGGCTCTCTTAAGTTGTCGGTTTTCATGATATAACCGACCAAGGTTAACTCGTAATGATATAACCTGTGAACAGATATACTCGTGTTGTGGTAATGGACTTCTGCGATTGATGGACATTGGGAGGGAGGAGTTTGATCTCTTATACTCGACCAGTTCAGGGTCTGCTATATATTCCCTTTCCCAACCGCCAGATGATGCAAACTCCATGTATATTGGTGAAGGTCTAGGAGGTCTAAAGTTGTACGATAGGAGAGCCGGGAAGATCGCCAATTCTTGGTTACTCCACAAGGAAAGAATAAACTCTATTGATTTTAATCCATCAAACACAAATGTTTTAGCTACAGCTTCTTCTGACGGTCTAGCATGCCTATGGGATCTTAGAAAGATCAACAATCAAGAATCAAAATGCAAACCTTTCAGGACATTTACTCGTGAAACAAGTATACATTCTGCCTATTTTTCACCGTCTGCTAGCTGTCTGGCGATAACAAGGTATACATTCTGCCTATTTTTTACCGTCTGATTCTGTGTGTAATGATTTGTTTTATTGCAGCTTTTTATTCCTGTTAAGGCATTCCCGACTTGATTGACTTGTACTTCTTGTTTCAAACATTCAACTACCTTAAACCAGAATATGCATCTGTTAACCTTTTCTGCAGGGTAAGTTAACCCTAAGGCCCGTAACCATGGCAATGACTAAATCCGGTGTTTTATCAGTACATACTACATACTGTATGATTTTTAGCATCAATATATGAGCCTATAATCTGTGACTGATTATGGAGTTTTAGCTCAAGACTCGTTCTATTGTTTTATCATTACTATATTGATCACTGTTCTCGTTGATAGATGAACCATCTCAACCAAAACCTTAAGGTGATGGTTGAGGCCCAACTATTATTAATATTCCTAATACGCTCCCTCACTCAAATGTCCGTTGGGTTTGAAGAGTGGTTAGTTTTCACAGGCTCCCCCATACCATGTACTTCGTGTTTTTGAGGGGTTTTGAGGTTGCCAGGATTCAAACCAGTGTCACACTGGCTCTGATACCATGATAGATGAACCATATCAACCAAAAACCTTAAGCTGATGGTTGAGGCCCAACAACTATTATTAATATTCCTAATACGCTCCCTCACTCAAATGCCCAATGGGCTTGAAGAGTGGTTAGTTTGCACAGGCGCCCCCATACCGTGTGCTGGTTTCCACTTTATGAATTTTCGAGGGGTTTTGAGGTTGTCAGGATTTGAACCGTGACCTTCGGTCACACTGGCTCTGATACCATTATAGATGAACCATCTCAACCGAAACCTTAAGGTGATGGTTGAGACCCAACTATTATTAATATTTCTAATACTCGTAACTTCCAACAAACAACCTTGTTTTGATTCTGTGTGTAATGCTTTGTTTTATTGCAGCTTTTTATTCCTGTTAAGATATTCCCGAGCTTGATTGACCCGTATATCTTGTTTCTAACTTTCAACTACTTTAAAACAGAATATGCATCTGTTAACCATTTCTGCAGGGTACAGAATATGCATCTGTTAACCTTTTCTGCAGCGTAAGTTAACCCTAAGGCCCGTAACCATGCCAATGACTAAATCTAGTGTTTTATCGAATACATACTACAGAGTATATGATTTTTAGCATCAATATATGAGCCTATAATCCATGACTGTTTATGGAGTTTTAGCTCAAGAGACGGTCTATTGTTTTATCATTACTATATCGATCACTGTTCTCGTAACTTCCACAAATTTACTTACGATAGATGAACCATCTCAACCAAAACCTTAAGGTTATGGTTGAGGCCAACTATTATTAATATTCCTATTACGCTCCCTCACTCGAATGCCCATTGGGCTTGAAGAATGGTTAGTTTGCACAGGCCCGCCATACGGTGTGCTGGTTTCCACTTCGTGAGTTTTTGAGGGGTTTTGAGGTTGGCAGGATTCGAACCCGTTTCGGTCACACTGGCTCTCACCATGATAGATGAGACATCTCAACCAAAACCTTAAGGTGATGGTTGAGGCCCAACTATTATTAATATTCCTATTAGTACTTATCCAAGGAATTTTTTGCAGTTCGGATCATATGATTTCTGTGCTGAGAGGTGCCGATTTTGAGGACAATCACGTAATCTATCGTGGCCATTCTCGACATTTTCCGCATACTTGTTCAAGGTACAATTTCCTTTCAAATTCTTGCAGAACTTATTATTAATGTCCTCTCCTCTTCCATACTTCTTAAATTACTTGCATCATTAGTTGTTCACCTCTTTTGGTGTGAAAAAACCCGAAAGTCCCACATGTGAGGAATATCCCAATAAAAGAGAAGAATTATCACAATATAAGGCAAGGGATTACATTACTCCCTCTATTGCCAATTGGTTTTAGAGTGAAACTCTCTTGGGTTTATATTATGGACTCTTTCTCCTCCGTTCGGGTGTGGCCCAGACCCGTTGTTGAATTTAACACGGTATCAGAGCCCATGGCTAAAGTCCTGGGATCCGGACGAGCAAAGAAAATTGCTCAGTTGAATACTGGGCCAAGTTTACAGCTGGACGAGCAAGGTTGCTCAGTTTAATTGACACGTTGTTGAATTTAACATTTGGTGCTTGCGAAAAACAGAGCAATATGGGGTTGGGATGACACCTATCTTTACATGGGATGTAAGAAAAGAAGAGTCGAAGTTCTTTCAGTCCCTCAAGGAAAGACGACAGCGACACTAGAGAGCTCCCTTGTTTCGAGCATCCCGTTCCAATTTGATGCTCACCCTTGTAAGGTCGGATTGCTGGCAGTCGCTGCTTCTCATGGTATGGTTTTCTTGTGGACAAGTCGTGACTGTTAAGCTCTTCGAGTACCTGCTATTGATGGAAAACAACCATGATTCCGAAATTATGTAACTCTAATCGAGTACTCCATGTACGGTTATTAGCGGCGTTTACTGAATTATGCGAATCAAATGCCTCTCTTCATCTCATTCATTTGTTTACCCGTGATTTAAATACCTCAAACAAGGAATATAATAGGTAAACAAACGGATGAGACGGAAGGAGTAACATATATTTTGGAAGTGAAAGTGGACTGATGTAGTGCACTGTATGCAATCTAGTGTTTCTCCTTGTGTTAAGTTTTTGTCTTTAATTCTGTAGTTTTTAGACCTTTTGCACTTTGGGAGAGTTGTGTATACTTGTGTTGACAATTAAGGTGAACAGTTAGTCTTGCTTAAAATGTAAAGTGTCCCCACAAGCTTACACAAATTCTCGTTTGTGATTGGCTAAATCCGTCAGAAACTTGTGACGTAAGATAAACTTGCAAGTGGGAGGACAAGTGGGGAGGGCAAGCGATAGGGATTGGAGAGGTCATAAGTTTGTGATCGTCACAAACATGACGCATTGACAAGCTTAAGATAGGTCAACCATATATGTGTAAAAGTGTACGGAAATTTGCGAAGATTTATAGTCGCTTAAAGTTTGAAAAGATGAGTACTTTGAAAAAAATCGTCACCTTTTGAATTCAGAAATACGAGTTATGGTAATGTAAAGCTGTTTAGTTCAAAAAATTGGACATTTTGTGCAAAGAAACAAATTTTCCCTATTATATTTATATACTATTAGGGGTGTTCACCGGTCCAAAACCGGACCGGACCGGACAAACCCGTGGACCGGATACTCACTAACCCCAAGACCGCGGATCGGACCGGTTGGAAGGGGACCCGGACCGGAGTCTATAAACATATAATAGGGATAATTTGACCCGGACCGGAGTCTACAATTATATACTATATGGTGCATTTGGGATGTACGGAGTCTATATTAGTTAAGGATAAACGGTTAGAAATATAATATCCAATAAAATCTTTTTTAATCTTATTAGGTTTGTAATGTGTACATTTAAAAAGCCGCTTTTTTTTTCCTTTTACATTTTCGACTAAATTGAGACAAACGTACTAGTCTAAAAACCCGCTAACCTACTTGTCCGCGCCTGAGTTTGGATTGTCAATTGTCAACGAAAGGGTAGACGAGCGTGACCAAAGAAAGCACGTACAGAAAGCGAAAGGAACAAAAAAAGGGTTCAATTAATTCATCGGTGTGAGAAAACGATCTAACAATGGCGATGTCAAAGCTTCGACAACTGCTACTCTCTCGCTCTACCGCCATGCTTAGAGCTCGTTACCTCTCTTCTGCTTCACATTCCAGATTTCTCTCTAGGTTTTGCCACTTCTTTTGCCTTTTTCTATTTCTGTTTGATTTGTTTTTTTAATTTTGAATTATTTGATTGTTCTACAATTTTGAATTTTTGATTGAATTTAAATTGTGTTTTTGAGAATTCTGGTTGATTTGTGTTGTTTTCGGCGGTTTTTAGGATTTGTTTGATTTGATTTGATCCGACCTAGAACGTAATAATTGGCATTTTCGCGTGTTTGATTGAGATAATTTGAGCTTGCGAGTTGTTAAATCATTTTCGTAATTCGATATCCGAGGAATGCGTCTCAATTGCGCGTAATTGTTATCTTCTCGGCTCATGAACCAAATTATGTTGAGGTTCTAGTGCCTGGACTATAGAGCTTTCAATTTGAGTGAGTTGTGAAATCATTTTCGTCGGCGTAACTCTATCTTCTATGTCTGATATGGGTTTCAAATCGTTGGGAGAATTTCAAATTTGAGCTCATGGATTGCAAAATCGTTAAGTTAGCATAATTATCTAATTGGCTCATTAGAGTTAGACTCCGGTCTCAATTACGCGTCATTCTTATATTCTGGCTTCACAAAATCAAACTGTGTTGAGAACTTCAGGTGATTATAGAGGTTTTGTGAGTTTGGAGTTTGGACATTGATCCTTAATTTAATTCTGTAAAATAATGTATCTGTCACGTTTCTCAATTGCACTTAAATTGGTATCTTCTCGCCTCACGAACCAAATGGTTTTGATGTGATAGTGTCTGGACTATAGAGGTTTTAAGAACTCTGCCATAGACTATGCTGGGAGAATTTTAAGCTTGAGCTCTTGAGTAGAAAAATCGTCTAGTTCGGCTTAGTTATGTATTCGGTTGTTAGAATATAAACTTGCGTCTATATTATGCATCATTTTTATATTCTGGTTTCACAAACCAAACCTTGTTGAGGTGCTCGTGTCTGAAGTATAGAGGCTTTGTCAATTCTGTCATTGATCCTTAATGTATAGATTAACCCTCCCTTCTCCTTCCCTCATTGTATATATATGGAGTATTTAGTCACCTTTCATTTAGCTGTTTAATAACTATCACATTTCGGGGTTCATGTTTTTCCTAAGTGCAATGATCCTGTAATTATTTACTTGCATCATTTTGGTTATGCAGAAATTATGGTCCAGAAGATTTGTCGACGAATGTTAGTGGTAGCCTTTTCAGGTCAGTTTCTATTTGCTTGTCTTCTTTTTCGTCGTTTGGTTTTATGATGTTGCGAGTAGGGTACTTGTCATAACTGATTTCCTTCATAGATTTTTCTGAGTGTTGTGTAAGTAGCTTGGGTTTTCTCCTGCTCAAAATTTTAGTTTTTCGGTAAACTCTTGTTGCACTGCCGACCTTTGTCCTCGAGTATTTGGTGTATGAGATGCACTTACAAAGTTCTGTGAATCATTTTTTTGTTTCTTTTTGTTTTGTTTTTGGGGACAGTCTGGGGCTTATTTCTTCATAATATTTAGCAGATGCTAGTGGTTGCTTTCTGTTACTGTTTAATGTCTGCTAGACTCTTAAGTGAGTAAAATAACATGGAATATACATCTTGATAGTTGCAACAGGCACTTTATAAATGTGTAAATTATGTAGCATTTTTTTCCATATCGACTTTTGAATGTGCCATCCTTATAATCCATATCAGGTCTACATCAATGGTCACTGGGTTTCCCCATACATGTTGTACAATCAAGGTTAGTTCCTAATGAAATGAGCTCTAACTTTCTCATCCGCCTTCCCCTCAGCCTGTTGACTAATATCTTTTTTTTTTAAAAAATTATTTTGCAGTCGAAAATTGGGCTCCGCTATGGATCCACTAGTGGTATTTCATTTCTCTTTGCCTTCCACTTCATGGTGTTTTCTTCCTGCTTCTGTCCTGTTCTCTGTGAACATATGTTGGATTCTTGTAAGCTTAACATCGTTTACGATTTTAAGCTGCTGGCAATCATGTGCTCTGGTGATGTTCACTGTGCTACATTAATTCTGTGGTGATTAGTTTCTCCCTTGTGTAGTACTCTAAGTGCTTCTTAAATTCATTTTTATGTGAGGCTTTACACACTATGGCTCTTCTGACTCTAGACAAGACTTGATACAACTGACCTACAAGGCTGCGACATGCTCAACTCCATCTTTTGGTTTCTTGGTCTTAACAAAACCACCCACAATCCAGAAGCTCGCGTGATATACCTGTAATACTTATATGCCTTCAGTATGATACACACTTGGGTACAAGGTAGTAGATTTATAGGATCTTGTTGGTCCTTGGAGCCTCGGGGGTTGTCAAATGTTAATCACCACTGTGGAAGTAAATGAAAAGTTGTAGGATCTAGCTTGTCAACTTGTTGCCAAAGATAATTAGGGAAGTATTATGTTACTGAAAATTTTGTTATCTATTTTGTCATTAGTAGTAGTCATACCAAAGAAGTGCCTCAATGTATACCCACTTAGGTCTGAGAGCGTCCTTTCAACAGCACAACTATTATGTTGGATTTCGTTATGCATGGAATTTTAGGGTAAAAAGTATCACAAGAGTAAGATAAATGTGGTGGCCATGCGTATTTTGTGTTAAGTGTGTACAGAAGGATTACGAAGGACTCAACTAAGTAGGGAGGTGTGGGGTGGTTGCTTACATCCACTGAAGAAAAGATGTTAGAGATTACTTATGCTGATTTTAACATTTGTTAAGTAGGAGATCCATATGATTCTCAACGCGTTTTTTTGTATCATGGCTAATTTGTAACGTGTGTGGGAAGCGAGTTGGAAGATCTTACCAAATTATCTAATAACTTAAGTGTCTTTGGGGTATATTGAACTTACGATACACATCAAACTTACGTTTGGGGAACATCCAACTCCTAATTGTAAGTGTCACCTTTAATGAAAATTCTGACAATTTAGCCACTCTATCTTCCAACAAAATTAGGCATTAGTGTACTGTGGGGGATTGATGAAATTGAGGTCTAAAATAGAAAAAAAGGCAGTTCTTTTTCCAAATTCTACGTGTCTAAGCTGTTAACGTTAACCACTTGGTGTGTATAGCCCGTGGCTATACTAAGGATATAATGGAGACTATTACCGTATCTCGTATGATTTCTTTTGTAGCCATTTTTTTTCAATAGTGGATGGCTGCTGTATGGCTAATATTTTTTACTTGAACCTCAGTTTACATTTTAGCATCTTTAGATATGTTAAAGTGTTGGGGCATGCTTGTATTTATCCTCTTTACCCCTAGTTATGTCACTTTTTTGCTTAAGTGTTGCGTCGACGATAACTGCAACTTATATCCAGTGATAATTTATGGTTTCTCCCTACAGTTTCAGTGTATTAATGGGATTTTACTAACCTCTGTATTTGTTTACGTGGAAGAGGAACCACTACATACAGTCCTTGAAATGCCAGCACTGTCCCCCACAATGGTATGTATATATGTATTTGATATTCCTTAATGTGACATGTGTTTCCACTCGTGTTTTTGACGGAGGAATTCCTCTTTTGCAGAGTCAAGGAAATATTGCAAAATGGTTGAAGAAAGAAGGAGATAAGGTAAGATAATATTAAGATTATGAACAATGAAGCATAGGAAAACATAAGGGCGAGCATCACTCTAGACCGGAGACTAAATGGAGACCAAAAGATAATATTTTGCGTACCCAAAATCGTACCTAAATTTTTTAATAAATCTCTCTTGAGTGAGACCAAGCATAGTTTTTAGGTCCGGACTGATCCGACAGAAATGAACTGTATTACTTTGTTATTTTGTTATTATTGTTAGAGTTATACTTTATTGACCCAAATTATATAAATAATCTAGCTTTCTTTTTCTATGTATTAAACACATATTAAGTTAATACTTATTTTTTTGGTAAAATATATAATTACATCATAAAATCCTGAAAGTTTGTCTTCAAACACATAATTCAGTCCAATAGGTCCGAACTGGCGTCAGTGGATCCGCTTACGGTCGAGGCTGATTTATGTTCAACCTCCTATTCCCTAGGACAATGTGTCATACCATTGTGAAACGGAAGGGGGTTGACTGTTCTAGCTTTAAATGCTTGCTTCTCTGACTACCTTGTTTTATCAGATAGCAGTGGGTGATGTCTTATGTGAAATAGAGACAGACAAAGCTACTGTGGAGTTTGAAAGCCTTGAAGAAGGGTAATTATAAAATTTTGCCTTCTTATTTATTTATTTATTGAATTTCGGTTGATAATTGATCAAGTTCCTTCCTTTCTCTTTTATGGTATTGTATCTGTCACCGTTATTAGAAAAACATATTTTGTTAAAAGCCATTACTGATCATTAGTTTTATTATACATGAACAAATACTCAGATATGGACTGTGAAAATGGCAATATAGGATTTTCATTCAATAGAAATAGATATAGACAAAATTCAGTATACAGGGTATGTGTTTGGCCTAGTTTCTTGAAGTGCTTTTGTCATTAAAAGCTTAAACAAGGCTAAAGACCCAGTTTTTGCAAGTTACAAATTCCTTTTAATAAGCTCAAAAATCAGTTTTTAGTGCTCAAAAGTAGAAGCATAAATTTGACGTTTCTAACTTTTACCTCTTCTCTAATATGTAAGGGTTTTGCTCTTTCATGGACATGTTTTACTCTTTTATGGACAAAATTGACCACTTTAGCCCTCTCTTTTCTACACCATATTTTCAAATTTATGCTCATTTCTAATCTCTCTTTCAACTTCCTCGCCCTACCTCACAAACACCGCATCACCATCACCTGTCCTCCACCGCATCACCACCAATGCCTCACCCCTCCCCCGCTACACTGCCTCCCAAATCCGCCCCTTCCCCCTCTGCCCAGTCATACCCGCCTCCTGCACAACCCCTCCCTCCACCCCATCGCCTAACCGCTGGCAATGCCCACCCATACTCGCCTACCAGCGGACATTCTCCCTTGCCTCCTTCACACACCCTGCTCACCTAAGACTAGAACCGCCCCTTGGCCCACTCAAACAGGGCCGCCCCCTTCTCTGCCACCGCTGCTCGACCTTCGCCGCTGCTTGAACTTCGCTCACCGCCCCTCCCTCTCCGTCTACGCCACCAGCCCTCCCCTTCGCTGCCACCCCTTTTCAATTAAAACCCTAATTTCTATAAAATATCCATAAAATTATGTGTTGTTATAAATTGATACAATAAATTGTCGTTTACAGATTTAAATGGAATTATTTATCAATCAATATGTGATTCGGATGCATAATTGTTGAATTTGCTAAAAAAATGATTAACTTTTTAGAGGGATGGGAAAGTTGAGTTTTTTTTGGTGAAGGGTAGGTCTTGGAAAATTATAACAAAAAGTCCATGAAAGAGTAAAACGTGTCCATGAAAGAGCAATTACGATTTTTAATATATAAATGATAAATTTGTATATGTTATGGATATTTCGGTAAAACAAAATAAATACATATTCATTTATTACTTCTCATTCCTTACAAATACAGACCCATCTTGATATACTTTAATCACAGTATTTCATTTTGCATTTTCTTAAGTAAAAAAACTCTGTTTGAAAAATAGTTCCGTAAAATGGTAGCCAAACACTTGCTATTTTTCCAAGAAGTAGCTTACTAATAAACTCATTGTTGAAAGCATAATTGTTTCTAGAGAGTTATGCCAAACATGCTCGGAATCTTGTTTTCCTTTTCAAAAATCACCATTGAGAGCAGTCTCTGGTAAAAAGTTTCCTTGATATGGCAGTTGGTGGTGGCACGTCCTCAATATAGGATAATCAAAGATGTGTACGGTGCTAGTTGTTTGTTCTTTGCGTTTCAGTGTTTCCTCTTTTCATTTTTTTTCCAATGTTGCTTCTTGTGCAATTGCTCTACTGATGGAGACTAAGTAAACTCCTCAAAGATATCCAACCTTCAGCACAGTGAAGGATGAAATGGAAAATCAGAATTTTGCTTTGTGTTCTGCAGTGTTACTTGCTTCTTTTAGTTTAATATCTGCTACCTTCTAGTTCACAAGTATGAAGCAAATGGTAGGAAAGTCTTAAGTTATGCGTAACTGATTAGACAAAATTTTATCGCTGTGCATTGAAACTGTTGAGCAGTAAGATTTAGATCCTCATATTGGACACTATAAAACAATTAGTCACAAGGGTCCTTAGGAGAAAAGATGGATGTTAGAAGCCTTATTGTTCCTCTAGGGCTTTAGGGGTGTATCTCTTTCCTTTGTTATTGGAGGTTCCTCATGAACTATTCTGTTATTTCTGTTATGTCATGTATTTCTGATTACTTTCCCCCCTCTTACATTAGCATGCATTTAATTATTTTTGTTAACAAGAGGACCTTCAGCCGCCATCTAATTTTAAGTTGGTAAATTTTGCAGCTTTTTAGCAAAAATATTGGTTTCCGAAGGGACAAAAGATATTCCGGTTGGGCAACCAATTGCAATAACGGTAAGAGCTCTAGTGTGACATATTTTTGTAGATATTATATCTAGTTCTATTATATATATGGAGAGGGAGGAGCCATCTAACTCTACCATGTTACAAATTTTATGTTGTGTAGTAATAAATTGTGTTGCGATGATATGGCAGAGAAGGGCGTAATAAAAGAACTAGAAGTTAGGACCGTTAGTACATAATAGCTATGATGTCAAGTGTTTTTTTTCCGATATAGTACCCTTATTTTTTAAGCTAAATTGGCGATGCTGTTAAAATATGATATCCCTGTAGTATTTAGATTCCCAATAATTTGTATTTTCATATTGTGGCAATGAAAGACCCGTTGCGAGTAGGCGCAATGTAAAAGAGTGTGACTGATATACCTTAGATGAGAAACAAAAATGTTAAATAAAATACAAAAGTAAGAAGAAAAAAAATATGCAGATTGCTCTGCCTCACTAGTCATACCCCTGGTGAAATCATTCCCTGAAGGGTAGCACATGCACATTTTAGGGCATGATGAAGGCGCATTTTTCAGTTTAAGAACGATGTTATGATATTTCCATGCTTGCTATAATTTAATGTGTGATTAAATTCTGAAGATCTTCAAGCTCCCTTTCTAAAAACGCTAGATATACTACCTATGGCCCAGCGCTGTAAGAATTCACACTTCTAAGGAAAGTTTGTGTCCTTGTTCAGCACAAGGAAAGTCAAAAATTGAGGAGACTCCGAGTGCTGTATTAGCTAACCTAGCTAAATCTTTAGAAGTTAGAAAAAAAATATGCAGATTGCTCTGCCTCACTAGTCATACCCCTGGTGAAATCATTCCCTGAAGGGTAGCACATGCACATTTTAGGGCATGATGAAGGCGCATTTTTCAGTTTAAGAACGATGTTATGATATTTCCATGCTTGCTATAATTTAATGTATGATTAAATTCTGAAGATCTTCAAGCTCCCTTTCTAAAAACGCTAGATATACTACCTATGGCTCAGCGCTGTAAGAATTCACACTTCTAAGGAAAGTTTGTGTCCTTGTTCAGCACAAGGAAAGTCAAAAATTGAGGAGACTCCGAGTGCTGTATTAGCTAACCTAGCTAAATCATTAGAAGTTAGAACATAGTTTTTTTGCTAAGGTAACTGGTGTGGGCAACTCGACAAAAAGAATCTAGGCCGAGGTTCTGAGAAAGTCTTCAAGTCCTTTTCTCTCTTCCGCCTTTGTGATTCTATGTTGAAAAAGCTTTTTTTATCTCCTTGGATTCAATGCTGCAGGTCACAAGGATCCCTTTGTGATGCCATGTAAATATATAGAGCAGATGTTCACTCTCTAATTTTCACACAATGCCAGATAGAAGAAAATGAAAAACTGCTTTTTTGCCCTATCAGTCTTGCTATTTATATATGCACTCACATGACTTATATAGGCTCTTTCTAAGTAAAAATGTTGAACTTGTTTAATGCCTACATATAAAGTAGTTTGATTTATAAAAGGTTGAGGACGCAGAGGATATGCAAAATATTCCTGCTATTGCTGGTGGCGAATCAGGAGTTCAAGAAGAGAAGTCAACTACACCTGATGCAGGAGGCCAAAATGTGGAGCCGGAGGCAAGTGCTGCTGAGATAAACACGGACGATCTCCCTCCTCACATTGTTCTTGATATGCCAGCATTATCCCCAACAATGGTAAGAATTTGGACAAGGTTAGGGTATCCTCTTTGTGTTTGCTGTCTCTGGTTCTGTCAGATGTTAGTTTTTATTTCTGAGCAGTTTGTTGTGTTTGTCTCCATTTGTTAACTACTAAGTGACATTTTTGTCCTTTTTCTTTCCCCTCAATAGAATCAGGGCAACATCACAAAATGGAGAAAGAAAGAGGGGGATAAGGTTTGTCTTCATCTCCTAGCTAATTGTTGGTTTTTATTTAGCTCTATAGCACTATTTTATCAAAAGGACTTTTCTTTTTACAGATAGAAGTCGGTGACGTTCTCTGTGAAATCGAGACAGACAAGGCTACCCTTGAGTATGAAAGTCTTGAAGAAGGGTATGTATTGTTTCATCCATACATTCTCATGACTATTGTAAATGTAGTCGTATGCATGAGCAAATATGATTATGGTAACAATCTCGGTTTGAGACTTTATCATTGAATTGGCCGTTTGGCCAGATCTCTACTGTTGGGCTATAATTGTGGTGGCTGGGCTGCTGCCTCGGAATGACTTTGCTGAGATCCTCAAAGTCTTGATAACTCTTGCCACAATTTAGTGTCGCAGTCCATATTGAAAACCATGAATGCCATTTAGCTTGTAACTATGATCCATTATCATTCCTTGATCAACTGCATCACTACTTATCTCTTGTTAACTATGCCATGTATCTGGATAACCGGGCGAAGTTGTTCTGTTGCGGTGGTAGAGGCATGATAGTAACTAGTAAGTTGCAGTTACCATCGTTATCATGGAAGTGTAATCTTGCTAAAAGCGGCAAGTACTGCCAAAAATGCGGTCAATGTGATCTTCAAAACTCTACCAAGAGATTGCAATACGGTTTCACAGCCCTTATTCATTACCATGCTGGTGGGCCTTATCTCTCCATGGCATATGCCTGGAACCTACAAATGATTAAATGGCAAGCATTTTAAGCCTTTAAGGTGTTTTGAATCGTACATATAGTTGGAGGCAGTGAACCAGTTGTATTGTCGCTCGATAGTTTGTATGTTCCCTGTGTTCTTAGCTTAGTTGCATCGGGTTAGCTGCTTTATTCCCCAAAGTCATTAAAATAATTTTCTGTTCATAAGGTGGACTAAAGAAGCCCTGATCACTGGCCATCTCAGTATTTTGCTTGTGATTCATCATATTCTCTTTAAGTTCATACTCAACCTTGTACCTTCCATGCTTTCAGAACCCAATGCTTTGTCCTGTCTCCTAGGGAGATACTATTCAATCATACACTTAAATTTGAATGCTGCTTTTGTTTATTTTCTCTCTCAATATTTTAAAATTGTGGAAGAATATATTGATTTAGTTTTTTCTCTGTTCTGAGTTGCCCAGTTACAACAATTTATTTTTCTGATTGTTGTTTTCCCTGTTGCTCTGATCCAGGTACCTTGCTAAAATAGTGGCACTTGATGGCGCAAAAGATGTACTTGTGGGACAACCAATTGCCGTTACTGTATGTTTCTAAAACTTTATCTTGTTTATGTTTCCTACTATGCCTTTATTTTCTTAAATTCGCTCTCTCCTTTTTTATATCTATTTGTGTATACAACAACAACAACACAGTCATTATCCTTGTGTCAGCAACACAGTTTCCGAATGAACCAAGATGAAGAATGCGTCAAGAACTGCAAAGGACTGATATTTTCCAAAAGAAAGAAGTGTAACCACTTTTAGTAATCAGAATTCCTGTTTGAACTCTTCTTAGAGTCCCTTTTATCCACAGAAAAGAAGATTCCCACTGTAAAGCTGTATTTATCTAGCTTTCCTTCCTGTTCTGATCGGAAAATTGCCTGGGGGATGGGGTTGTTGCTGATGACAGCCTGCAATTTCTGGCTGTGTATGATGTGTTATATTTGCATTGCTAGGTGGAGTCTTCTGAGGATGTTGAAACAGTAATGGCGTCATATGGCAAAAGTGCTAAAGCAAATGTAGAAAAGCCAGTCACTCAACCGACTAAAAGAGAAGATAAAGAGAAGAAAATCGGGATTAGTAGGATTAGTCCATCTGCTAAACTACTTATCTCTGAATTTGGTCTTGATGCATCATCGCTAAACCCATCAGGTCCCCGTGGTACTTTGTTGAAGGGAGATGTTTTGGCTGCAATTAAGTCTGGGCAGGGATCCTCTAAGGCTGTGGTACCACCAAAGAAGCAGTCTCCATCACCTAAGATCCAGTCCCCAAGTACAACTTCAGTTTCAGCAGACTCATATTCGTACGAGGACTTGCCAAATAGCCAAATAAGAAAGGTGGAATTTTTATTACACGACATTTATTGACAATGTGCCATTTTTTCTTAGTCATTATTCCATAATCTCCATCAATATTGGGACACCATCTTCTTCCCTATTGTATCAGTAGTTGATTTTGGTTTAGTAAGAGAGTTATGTTCAACCATATCACTGAGCCGTATTAAAGATGATCATGCATTGTAGTCCTCTATTTTAATTTTCAGCCCCTTAGTTGATTGTAGGATTAAGCATGCCATGTGATCTAGTCTGTCTATATGGATGTTAAGATGTTCACAATAGTTGGACAGTGACATGTGAGCTTGTCCAGTTGGACAAAAGGATCAGAATGTCGGCCATTTAAACGTTATTATTGGCTCGACAGGTCACTTCTATTCGATTTTTTTTATTTTTTTTTTGTCGTTGCAGGTCATTGCCAAGCGTTTATTGGAATCGAAACAAAGTATACCTCACTTGTACCTGTCTACAGGTCTGGATTCTCGCCTTTATCTCTCCTTATGTCCTTCCTAATGGGAACTATCACCTATTTCTTGATCTTCTCTTTTAACTTGAATGTAATATTCACATTATACTTCCAAAATGGATTCATGTTAGCTAATTTCAGTGCGTGTTTGGGCTTGTTGTAGTTATGTAATATATTACCTTGGTCTTTGCAGATGTTATACTGGATCCTCTATTATCCTTCAGAAAGGAGCTCATAGGTATATTTGTGACATCCTGTCTGTAACTTACTATGTCATGTTTAGTAATTATTCATTTAGTTTTAACTGACTGACTCTAAAATGATATGCAGAAAAGCATAACATCAAGGTTTCAGTGAACGACATTGTCATTAAAGCTGTTGCTGTTGCTCTTCGCAATGTGCCTGGAGCCAATGGTACACTCGTCAAAACTGTTGCCTTTCAGTGTTACTACCTGGAAATCTAGAATTCAGATAGGATGTCTGTTTGGTTTTATAATCTACCTCAATGCAGTAGCATAGTTGTTTGGTGATTTGGGCAAGAAGTGCAATCTATTTTGATGTATCGGAATGTGATTAGTTTGCACGTTATGGCTCTCCTTAAGACACTTCACAGACTTCCAATCCGTAGACTTGCTAAATGCTTAATCAACAGCTTGTTACAAAGCTTATGCAAGGTGTCATGATTAAGGACCTCACTATGGCTGTAGGCCTGTATCTAGGATAGAGACATCAGACATGCAACATTAGATTGGCTATCCCGAGTTAATGAGGCAGAGAAGGTATGGAACACTGGTTTTCTTTTAGCTTTCAGAATAATTCTACAAAAAAGTAGAGTTGTGTGGGTTGAGTTATTTTTGTACTAGTTTTAAAGGTGGATTTGTTCTTATATGTGGAATATGTGTTTATTTTCCTATCTTGACTGCTGAATTTTTATTTTATATATTAATTTTTTAATTTTAGTTTCATATAATTCTCTAATGATATCCTTTCATATATGATGTGATTATTCCTAGGCTATTGGGATACTAAAAAAGGAGATATTGTCTTAAACAATTCTGTTGATATATCTATTGCGGTGGCCACTGAGAAGGTAGCTCTTCGCCTCCTCTTATCTTACCAAATGTTCCCAAAAACTTCACGCATCCCCTTCTTGACCTAAATATTCGGTCCTTTGTGCATAGGGGTTAATGACTCCAATTGTTAAGGCTGCTGACCAGAAGACTATATCAGCAATATCTTCAGAGGTAATTGCGGCTGCAGTGGTTCTTTCTTGTTGTGCATTCGTAGAGATTGTCAAGTTACATGCACCAAATAGGAAAATCACAATAAGGCGTATGAGAAATTGAAATGGAAAAAAATAAGATTAATTTTAAAGGAATCATACAAGTATTAGAGGACGACTGACAAGTTAAGTTAATCTCTACTCCTATGAGAATCTGTAGAGTGTAGATATCAAATTATGATCAGATCAAATTGTGTATTATTTTAGCACTGACCCAACCTACAAAAATTGGCTCAACTTGCTTTTGTAGGGCCATGAATTCGTAATCTCAACCCTTGATTTAAGATGAACCAAACCTGAAACGACAATTTAGGGTCAGGGTCCGCTAGACCCGTGACCAGACTAGTGTCTCTTAAAAAAATTATAGGACTTAATAAAATAATACAAATAGTTAATATTCATAAGCCGTAAATATGATTAGAATACCGATATTCTATTATCTGTGATTCTGTAAATAGTATTTTGAATATTAATTAATTAATTAAATAATTTAAGATGTTTGTACACAACTACACATATATGATTAGATCTAAGATCATATCATGTGTGAATTATGTACATTCATATAATTTAATACGGATTCATTAATATGAACTAATATTCAAATACTTTCTAAAATAACTTTATGTTGGAGATTGTTTAATTTGTGAAGACATCATTGATGCATAAATATACTTGTCATTGTGTTGATTACATTGCTGGAATAGTCTTTATGAAATACCTACATAATTTTGATCGAAGTCTCCCCCAACCAACACCTTTCTACAGGTTAAGGAGCTTGCTGAGAAGGCTCGAACAGGGAAGCTTAAACCCGATGAGTTCCAGGGTGGCACATTTAGGTTTGTTACATGCATGGCATTAGATTCTAGTTTGGGGTTTGGTCTTGATTCTTGAAGTTGATCGCTGTGGCCTGGTATGGTTTACCACAAATGCTGCCAAATACCAATACCAACTCTGACCACATGCGGCCGCAGTAGTTTTCAGACACAATGAAGTTTTGCAGCCTACATTTTATGCCATGATCACATGTGTCTCTTAAATGGTTACTTCTGCAAAAGCTGATATTTAACTCCTTTGTGATGAAATTGTAGCATATCAAACTTAGGAATGTTTCCAGTGGACCATTTCTGCGCAATTATTAACCCTCCACAGGTAATTCACTTTGTTCAATTAATTGTTTTTATGTTTAAGTTAGACTGTGTATATATGTGATTTCTTCATATAGATTTATACTTATTGCTGTATACTTGATAAAAGGAATCAGTTCATAACACTTTTCTTTAAGAAGTAAATCCAGTAAAAAGGTTAATTTGTGACTCACGAATGTCAAACTTTGAAAACAAATTGGGATGGAGAGAGTACAAAATTCCTCCTTATGCTGCTTATTTTTGTCTCTCTTGTTAGGCTGGAATTCTCGCGGTCGGTAGAGGGAACAAATTTGTCGAACCAGTGATTGGAACAGATGGTGAGTTTCTTGTCATTTGATTTGCTTGGGTGCGTCTCTTTGATTTTGTCTTGAATTCTTCCTTATTCTCACTGCTGTCCAGGATTGGAGAAGCCTGGAGTCGTTACAAAGATGGTGTTGACGTTATCTGCTGATCACCGTGTTTTCGATGGTAAAGTTTCAGGTTAGTGAATGAGGGCTACTTTTACTTTTCCTGTCGTTATCTTTCCTAAAACTGGAATCTGGTGGTTCACTATCTCCCTAGAGCAATAATAATACAACAAATTTAGCGGAAGATTGCCCTTTAGACATTGACACCGGTGTTTCTGGTGCCAAGTGAATTTTCAGGGATTTAATAAACTAGGTCACAGCTACGTTCGTAAGTTGATGATAGCAGTCAAAAGTTTAATTTGGTGGTCAGTACTTGTTTGTTTAGGCCATGATAAGATAAACTAAAATGGTCCACTGCATCATTTTCGTTTCTTATATTTTGATCTAGTATTCGGTCGACCACTTTACTCACAGTAGGCACGAGCTTTTCAATTAATATGGAGTAATTTAATCCCTAGATCGGTATTAAAATTACCTAGTAAGATGTCAGATTCCTCATTATGATAAGCCAAGTGTTATTATCAACCAATGGGGATCCTCACCGTCTCCTTCTCTCCATTCTCCCTCTCCGTCGCTTATTAAAAGACAGTCCAGAGTTGATGTGGCGGTTCAGTTTTTGAGAATGGAGAATTGATTTTGCTCCATAGATCTAGGCTCTCGATTTTTGTCAAATAGTATTAATAAGTAACGGAGAGAGTACAACAACAACATCAGAGCCTTAGTCCCAAAATGTTTTGGGTCGGCTGACATGAATCATCCTTTGGAACCGTCATGAGTGAACTCTCATCTCAACAAAAAAAAAAAAAAAAAAAAAACGGAAGTGGAGTGAAACAAAGAAAAAAAGACAAAGGGGTTTTATAGATTTTAAATCGAACTTATCACATGTATAAAAACCCAAAAAAATAAATCAAGAGTAAAGTTTAAAGTGATTTTGAGAAACGAAGTAAAATTTAATATAAGAATTTTGGGGGAAAAAGTGTAACAAAATGGAGAGAATTTTTAGGCTTGTTTGGATATAATAGTACTCCGTAATAAGTAAGATGAGGCGGGGAGGGGAGGGGGAAGGGGGGAATGGAGAAGTAAGACAAATACTATTCATGAAGTCTGTGATTTCGCAACATGTGTGCTGAAATAGACGTTACGTTTTCTGGATGTATTCTGACATTTTTCTGAATACCTTTCAGGAGATTTTCTTGAAGCATTACGAGCAAATTTTAGCGATATCAGAAGGCTCCTTTTGTAATAGGGATCATCTTTAAGATCAAGCTTCATCATGAGCTTGATTGCGTTGACGATTAATCAATTTTGACTTAACTGAGTTATTGGCATTCTACTCACGAAACGACTACAATAAATTTTGGAGACTCCCCTGTTGCAGTGCACCATCGGATTTGAGTCGCCGTAAGTTAATGAATTTGTGTATTCTCCCTCTTATTTGTATTGTCTCCTTAGCCCCCTCCCATCTTTGATGGTTTCTTATGGCCTCAATATACTCCATAAAGTCGCGATATTCAACAATTACAATTTTTTAACAAGATATTTTGAAAATAGTTCTGTTGATAAATCAAAACGCAACTGACGAGTTTTTAATGCGCGATATTGAACTGATGTTAGTTACCCAGAGGCGAAGCTATGCCTGGGCCCTAGGGGCCATGGCCCGGGCTAGAAAATAAGTATCATATATATAATTAAACAACATTCTTTTATTTCTAGTTTTTATCCGTTTTTCCATTGCTTATGTTTTCGTTTTATTCCTCGCTGCCTGAACAAGATTGCTCATAATCTTGCAAAAATCGGCGAGTCCGTAGTTTATACATTTCCAACTTTACAGCCGCCAAAAAAAAAAAAAAAAAAAAAAAAAGTTAGTAGCTAAGTTGATTATTGCTTGTTACTTTTAGACTTGAGAAGAAGGGTCGACTCCCCTTATTGATAATTTTTGCATATTTATTATGTTCATTACTTTTCGGCCTACTCTCACTTTTCCTTCGAGCTTCGTGCCTGTAGTTACCACTTATCAGTGAGAAGTTACAGCATTCAACATACTATCAATAGCAAATATTTACAGAAACACAAATTGCAGCCATTCTAACAAAGACAGTTCGACGATTCAGTCAGCCTCCGTGACATATTGCATTGCCAATCAGCGAAAGATTGCGTACTTTTGCTAAGAAGTTGAACTAGCCTGATAGTTTGAGACTCAAGATCACGACAAATTAAGCTATCGATCGACGATCGCTTCCTTGGTCCCTACCCCCCTACAAGGATTTTGTGGCTGTTCATGACTAGCTCCTCTGGAAGTGTACAACAACTCGTTTTTTTCTTCATATTTAACACGTAATGCCGAGGCCACTATAATATAGTGTTGTCACGATAACTTAAACCTTAACCACTAGGCTAAGACTGGTACAAACACCCAAGTATTATGACATTATGGTATTTTTAGTGTTGTCTCTGTCTTATTTCTAACACTATATTCCAACCAAACACCATGTAAGGCTTAGTTTCCTATTTAAATTTAAATTATCAAATGCAATGGAAACCTTTTTGTGATGTGTTTTGAGCAAGAGACCACCTTGTCTTTTACTTGTACTAAACTACGTGAATTGAAATCGACTCGAGATGATTCGAGACCTTACGCATTCTCATTTATGACGGACAAAATTATGTCTGTCATAAGTTTGTGACGTGAGACAAAGAGGCAAGTGGGAGGGCAAGTGGGAGAGGGTTGTGAGAGGTCACAAGCAAGACCGATTGATTCTTTTATACTCCCTTACATTAAAATTAGGGATATTATACATGGTAACCTCAGTATTTTCTACATCATAACCTCATTTTCACTAAAAACGTCTTTGACTGGCTATAACTCACAACCATGAGTTCCGAAAGCGATGTTTTTTTAAAATAAAAGATAACATAAACGCGATCAATTTGAAAAAAACAAATCTCGTATTCAAAACTTGCTACAAAGAGGTATGGTCGGTCAAAGTTTAAAGTTTGACTGACCGTAATTCTTGTCACGAGTTCAAAAACTGTTTTTTTTTCTAGATCAAAGATCTCGTAAAATCAGTCAATTTGAGAAAAACGTTGCCGCTTTAAGAAGTTTTGATCGTAAATTATGGTCAATTAAAGACGTTTTTATTAAAAGTGATGTTATTATGTACTTCCTCCCTTCCAATCAATTCTATACATTTGTTTTATTCACGTTTGTCAATACCCGTTTTCTTTTGTTAATATCTTTAGTTACATATCGATAAAAATTATAAAATTTTGATATTCACAACGTACTCGATAAGACAATTTAAACAAGATCTCACATAACTATATTTTATGTTACGGATTCATTCGATTTATGAATAGTATCGAAAAAGTGAAATGTATAGAAATGATTGGAATAGAGGGAGTAGAAAATAAGAGAGATTAAAAAGGTAAATGATTTACGAAAAAAGCAGGAAATCAGGACTAAGAGAATGACCAACCCAACTAACACCCGATGATATTCTAACCCGATGATGACGAAACATGAAATCAGACTGATTACTCCAAATTTAAGCGAAAGCTCACTGCTCTGTATCTCTGAGCCCCACCACCGACGATCGCCATTTCCGCCAAACCCTAATTTCCAGTTCAATTCGGTAATTCCAATTCCCCATCCTCATTGTAAATGCAATTGTGATTCCTCTTTTTAATCGGCACAATTATGCGTTGAGACTTGAGATCCGATCTTAATTGTTGATTTTATTGAATTTGAAGGTAATTAGGTAAATTAGGTCTGAGCTTAAAGTTACATGATTGATGATGTCAGTAAGAGGAGACGAAAGTGAGCAGACTGTATTGTTGAGATCTAAACCCTCGGATGTTGTTATTGTTGATGATGATGATGAACATTTAAACGGCATTGTTGTCGAGCAGCGACGAAGTATTAATAGTTACAGGAATAGATTGGGAGGAGATGAGGAAAATCCGGCGTCGTCTTCGGGCATTAATAATGATGATCGTCATGGTACATTTGATGGTGATGTGGAAAGAGGTGGAGAAGCGCTAGGTGATCCGCCTGAGTGGGCGTTGTTGCTCATTGGTTGTCTTCTTGGGCTTGCTACTGGTCTTTGTGTCGCGGCTTTTAATCGTGGGGTAATGCACTGCTTTGCTCGCTTGTTTGGTTTTTGATTCTAGAATATTGAATGCTGCTTCATTTTTATGTGTTTGTGTAGTGTAGGACTTGACTGTGAAGAAATATGGAAATGGTAGTAATTAAAAGCGTGTTTGGTGGGAGAGGGAGGGATACAAGGATCCTTTTTCGGTAGGAGACAAATGGAGGAAAGCACTTAGAATCCCTCAACATATGAAAGTTCATGTACTCCATTCCCCTGCTTTTTCCTTTCCCTCCATGGCTCCACCCTCTCCCATTCCCTCCTAATATTGTATCCAAACAAGCTTTAAGGAAGGAATGAGTTGAAGCAGTTGTGGGGGGGAGAGACATTGATCAACATGAGTTTTTATGATAATGCCTGTCGCATATTTATGTGTGCGTGTGTGTGTATGGACTCGTACTGTGGGGAAATAGGAAAATGGTAGTTTAGACCTAAAGGCGTGTTTGGAGGGAAAGGGAGAGATACAATTTTCCCTGTTTCACTAGCAAATTTGGTACGAGCGAAATGGAGCTCCATCCCCCATCCCCTCCACCCCATCCCCTCCCTTTCCCTTCTAACATTGTATCCAAACAAGCTTTAAGGGAAGACATGGTTGAAGAAGGGAGCAATGAAGTTGTTCTAGGGATGGGGAAGAACTATGAAACATTGGGAGGGGTGGCAATGATCACCGTGAGTTTGTATGATATTTCGTGTCCCATATTATATGCTGTTTTGCATACATCTTGCATTGTACTCCCTCCACCCTATAATTATTACACCACATTCATTAAATGAAGCACCCTATTCATCAAATTGAAGCACCATATTCGTATAGCTTGTACCAGTGTATCACTACTGTCTTTCACCGCCGGCTGCAAGCATCATCATCGCATGCGGCATACCACCACATCACCAGCATCAACACCCTGATATAACTCATTTCCCTAAAAGAATAACATATTTGTCCAATGTTGGAGCAATTAAAGTATGGGGCCTTATTAGTTGCTCTGTCATTTATTATCTGTTATGTGTCGTAGGGCGTATATTTTTCAAATTATGTAAGTTTTACTATTTAACTATCATCAATTTAAATACTTGTGAGGTCTGAAGACCCATTATCCATTAGGTGGCCACACTACTCTATCCATTATGCTAACTGATATATCTGACTAGGTGCATGTCATTCATGAATGGGCTTGGGCTGGTACACCAAATGAGGGCGCTGCTTGGCTTCGCTTACAAAGTCTTGCTGACACATGGCATCGTATACTCTTGATTCCTGTTACTGGTGGTGTTATTGTAGGCATGATGCATGGTTTACTTGAAATTCTGGACCAAATAAAGCCCTATACCACCTCCTCTTCTCAACAAAGGCAAGGTTTTGATCTCCTTGGTGGAGTATTTCCCACTATAAAAGCTATTCAAGCAGCAGTCACACTAGGTACTGGATGTTCTTTGGGTCCTGAAGGTCCTAGCGTTGATATTGGAAAGTCATGTGCTCAAGGATGCTACTTATTGATGGGAAATAACAGAGAAAGGAAGATTGCTCTTGTTGCTGCTGGTGCCGCAGCTGGAATTTCGTCTGGTAAACTTCTATATTTCTCCTACTACAACCCTCGCTGTTGCCTCCTCCCAGTCATGCGAGCATGTTATATATCTCTTTGTTGGTCTTCAGGACTGTAATCTTAATCTTACTAGAAGCTATGGCGTGTTTGGGGTACACAACTTTGACTAGGTGCATGCCATTTGTGTCATTGTTTCACTACTGATGAGTATAGTTGATTACTGCTTGTTTCCAGACTTACGAGGCTATACCCTTGGATGTCGGTATTATTGAATCTCGTTGTTTGAAGATGGCTTGCTGTCAGGGCTGCTCTTTTTCTTCGTTTTTTTTTCTTTTCCTTTGGGAGTATGAAGTGCAATATCATAACTATTATTGGCTTCTTGCTATAGATCTATACTCTGAATTTGGTTAATAATTGTTTGTAAGTCTGTCAAAAGAATTTTCTAGTTCATCTTTCCAATTCGTTCCATGTAGGAACTGCTTTTAGTCGTCTTATCATTGCTTCGAAGATTTACTAACGCTGTAAATGTTAAGTTTGAACTTTGAATTGGCCAAGATTTCGAAGTATTTGTGCTCCTTCCTTTTCTATTGGCTGCCGTAATTTTTTCCCTTCTTTGTTTTATGTTTCAACGAATTTATGTTTTTGAGCATTTCCAACCAGCTTTTTTTTTTGCAGGTTTCAACGCAGCTGTTGCCGGTTGTTTTTTTGCTATTGAAACTGTGTTAAGACCGCATCGTGCTGAGAACTCACCTCCATACACTACCGCAATGATAATATTAGCCTCTGTCATTTCTTCAACCGTGTCAAATGAATTATTAGGGAATAAGTCGGCTTTTACAGTGCCAGCATATGACTTGAAATCTGCCGCAGGTCTGTGGCTTCTATAAGTTACAAGTATATTTTCTCATGAAGCATGCTAGTTGTGATTTAAAGTGCGTATGAATAAGGCACGCAGAAGTACACAGGAGTACTCATCTTAGCCATCTTTTTGGTAGAATTCATGGAGGCCTATTAGTGATAATAATGCACTAGATAGTAAAGATATTTAATACTGTTGGGATTCGAAATGGGCCCGGCCATGCCCGAAAGGAGAGCAGGAGAGTGCCAACTTCACAAGCCCAAGGAAACAAAATATTTTCTAAAACCAATTGGCAATAGGAGGAGAACCCCTAGGCCTTATAAAGTTAGCAACTCTCCACTCCACTACCATGTGGGACTTCACATAATCACATGTGAGTTTCTGATATTCCAACAAATACCAACTAAATGGAATTTAATATTGGACCCTAAACAATTATTTCTAATCTAAAAAAGCCTTTTAGTGGTTTGTTCACCAATCACCGTGCCATGTCTCTTTTGTTACGGCGTTTGTAGACCTACCCTCTGTTTCCATGAGCCCTTTAAACAAAACAATTTGGATCTGCAGCTATCATCTCGATAAGCTAGCTGCCTACTTTGAGCGGAATAATACTGAACTATGTAATGTGTTACTGAGCGATTCATAGTTCTTTTAACTCTGTTTATGTGCTTGATGCTGTAACTCTATTCCTACAAGTGAGCTTACTACTCTCTAGACTGTTGCTTCAAGGTTAACTTGCTTATTGTCACAAATGTTCGCCATTGGAAAGCTGTACTGGATCTTGAGTATCTTATTTGTTGTCCCATGTAGTAATCTTGATTATGAGAAAACAGTGCAGCCTCGTAATATTCATTCAATATATTGTTTTTGTGTTCTGAATTTTATAGTTCGAAAAAAGTTGGTTTTTGGTTGCGTATGCTTCCTTTTTCAGCTGGATGTATGGTCTAATCCTGAAATTTATTGATGCAGAACTGCCATTGTACCTAATTTTGGGTATGCTTTGTGGCGTTGTGAGTGTTATATTCACACGGTTAGTAGTTTGGTTTACCAAGTTCTTTGACTTCATCAAAGAGAAATTTGGCCTTCCTGCTATTGTTTCTCCTGCTTTAGGAGGTTTAGGAGCTGGGATAATTGCCCTCAAGTACCCTGGAACATTGTACTGGGGATTCACAAATGTCGATGAAATCCTTCACACTGGGAAGAGTGCTTCAGCCCCTGGAATTTGGCTGCTTGCTCAATTAGCTGCAGCAAAGGTAGTAGCTACAGCTTTGTGTAAAGGATCCGGGCTTGTAGGTGGCCTTTATGCTCCAAGCTTAATGATTGGCGCTGCAGTCGGAGCTGTATTCGGTGGTTCATCAGCTGAATTAATTAATTTAGCTTTACCAGGAAATGGTGCTGTCGCACAGCCTCAGGCATATGCTCTGGTAAACATCCGCTTCAGTTAGTTTGGGCGCGTGCAGATTTTATTTTCATATTTCTTTGTATACATAATGTCTGACATGTTAGGTTTAAGGAATAGTGTGCTGTTTCATATAATGAAATAACGAGCTTTTAAATAAACCGCTCTATCTTAAAATTTCATGTTTTTATCCTAAAACTTCTGCGGTGAAGTATATGTTAAAAGTCTAACAGGCCTGACCATGAGTTTATGGCCTGACCATATTATACAAGTCTTTTGTATTACGTAATATAGATAATTGTCTAAAATGCAGGTAGGGATGGCTGCTACGCTGGCATCTGTTTGTTCCGTTCCCTTGACATCAGTTCTACTTCTTTTTGAGCTGACTAAAGATTACAGGATATTGCTTCCGCTCATGGTATCATCAGTTCTTTTCTTGCTTGTGACTTGTAGTTTGTAGATATTAAGTCTTTGGTCCATCTTACTCGATAATGTCTGTTGTCTGTCTAAGCTAGGTCATTACCTAAGGCCCTAAGTCATACTGTGCTACTCTATTCTACAAAGGTCCAATCTATTCAATATATATCATATCCTTGTCTTGGCTATCAAGTTTGTAATGGCTCAAAATTTACCTGGTAAAACTGTTCAGTTTTTGAACGGTACCTAATTGATTTCTGTTCCGATAAGAAACTACAAAATGATAAAAAGAATAGATGTCAGTAGGGAAGAGCTCATTGTAGCTGTCATTCAATAATCTAAAGTGATCTCAAAATGAAATATGCATGCTTTAGCATATACATAAAGTTACCAGCCTAAACAAAGGGATCTAAACATTTCATTTTTAAGTTAATTTCCTAAAATGCCCTAGCAATCCCTGAAAATAACTGAAAACTATCTATATGCAATGAAATGCCAAGTTTCCTGATGCTCTATAATTTTCTAAAAATGAATTATTTGTCTTACTGCACTTTTCTTTCACGAGATCTCATGTTACCTATATTTTTTTGCAGTCAGATCATGATTTTTAACAATTTGAACATAGGTTTGGTTCTTAACTTTAATGGGATACAAATGTGCTTTCTGCAGACCCATCAGCCTGCCATTGTTTTGTTTATCCTCCTGAATTTTTAAATGAATTGTAGAAGAATTGAATGCAACACCTGTGTGCTTTACACATTTTTTTATAATAAAGTTGCGAGGGTTTCAATGAAAAGGATCAAAGGGGTGACTCTTATTTTTTTTATTCTCTCCTACTATGTCTGCTTTTCAAGTGGGGGGAGCTGACCGACTGTATTCTGAGTTTGTGTCTCTTATACTGATTCATATTAGGGGGCAGTTGGTCTGGCTATATGGGTTCCCTCTGTTGCAAATAAAGGAGCTGATACCGAGCCATCGGGTTCAAGGGTAATGACAAGAGGATATTCTTCTGTTTTTACTTCCGATGATCCGGAGGACAGGGGATCTGGAGGCAGAGAGCATTTAGAGCTCTCCATCGTCAAAGATTCCAGTCTTTCAAGATCAATTAATGGAGAAGTAGCATTAGAAGATTTGAAGGTTGGCTTGCTCATTGGAGACTGCATTTATTGTCCTTTCTTGTAACTGCTGTAGTTCTCTATCATTTTTTTTAACTTTTGTCCTTGTGTTTTGCCTTAATAGGTCTTCCATGCAATGTCAAAAAATTATTTAGTGGTTAATATGACTACCATATTGGAAGATGCTACAAAGTATATGCAAGAGAATCATCAGACTTTCGTGCTAGTCGTTGATGATAAGAATTTGCTCGAGGGTATCTTGACAAAAGGCGATATCCAACGTTTCTTAACCAGAAAGTCTGGGGAGGATGTATGTGGTACATGGCTTTTTGTTCCTCTAATTTACAAAATACTACGGAGTATGAGTTATTTGTTTGAAGTCTACTTCTGCACAGATTTAATGTTAGAAATAGGAGTGCAGGACATGTTGCTGCCATAGCATGTCCTGAAGGGAATACTGGGGTGGTCTCTTTGCTAGATTGGCTAGTGATACAGCCTTTGCAAAGAGTATTTACTTGAATTCTGGTTTCTCTTATTATATGAACAGGTATATGCATGTGCGGTTTCTTCTGTGTGCACCCGAGCTATGAATTACCGGGGGCTAGAACGTGGTGTTTTGACCTGCTACCCTGACACTGACTTAGTGACAGCCAGGGATCTAATGGAAGCAAAGGGGGTTAAGCAACTGCCTGTCGTTATGCGGGGTGGAGAAAGCAAAGAAGAAAGGAGGCGAAAAATCGTTGCTGTCCTTCATTATGATTCCATGTCGAAACATCTCAGGTTTGCTGCTTTTAAGATCATTTACTTATCTTATTATCATTTTGTTTTGACTATTACCTAACAATGCAGTTGCAGTATTAAAATAACTATAACACACATTCTGTTTGTTTACTTGTATCGAAAATCTGGATTTGGAACCAAAACTAAGGACATAATAACAACTCCTTCCAAGTTCCATCCTTCTGTATTCTTCCCATGCCTCACTTCTCTTACTTTCTAATTTTGGTTATTAATTTCGACCACGTCCTAATGATATTATAATTACAAAGTTCGTTCCTCCTAATCAGTTTAAACTTTGCCTCATAGAAGAAAACCTCTATTTACCTGATACTGATGACTTCCCATCAGTATTATTGCGTTTTTGAGAAAATTAGTATTATTGCTTTTGATCTTTCTTACATTAGCATTGTACGAGAAGCACGCATAGAGTACTAATCTGTATTCATCGTCTTTTTTTCCTGTTATTGGCAGAACTGAACTCACTCACCGGGAAAAAGAATCAGTTCATCTGGAAATGATGGAGGATGTTCGTTAAGCTCCGTCTACTCTCAGCTTTTCCCATCACAGTATCATACCATTTCATGCCGGTTTTTCTACAGAAGACCCGAGCTCGTATCTAATATCCAAAGTAAATACATGATGCTAATTTTTGTTTAAAAAGATGAAAGAAAGGCAGAAATACCAGCATATTTGTTTAACTTTCCACACACCGGTATATGGCTGGGTTAATTTTGAGAAGTAACCTACTGCCAGTCCCTTGCACTTCGGAAACTGACAGTATTATCAATGCGGTACCAACATTTACTTCGCGAGCTGTTGTGATTATGCACTGTACTTATATCACTGGTAAATATTAGGGAAATAATTTCTAGAAACAGTTAGAAAATTTTTAAGCCTCATTGAGCACACTGTATTTTTCGTTGTGTACGTTCAAATTTTAAATTTATACTCCGTATTTTTTTGGTTATCAAAGAGGCACTTCGTACTTTTTTCATTTGATTGGGAACATGTTCCAGGCTTCCAGGCATATCATACGTAAGAAATTGCAGCAAGGAAGCACACAAAATATCAAGGCTACAGTTGGGACCGTCAATGGCGATTCTTCACCAAAGCTAGTTGCGATTAGCTGCTGCTATCGTCTAACAGCAACTATGTGTCAATTCCCGGAGTAAAGGATCACGAGAGATTGTACAAACAAGGTTATCGGAATCCATTAGATCCATGTCACGACATCCTCGTACATACTACGACAGATTATGAAACCACTCGAACAAATCAATTGCAGATCAAGAGGTCTCTACGTATTAAATCTAAAAACGTACTTTTTGTGCTAATTAATGTTCAATATACTATCAGGGTAAACCGTTCTTTTAGATTCATGTTACAACATCCTTTTATAAACTACCAAGGTTCTCTCAACGGTCATTCTAAGGTCAAGAGTCGGTCAACGATCTCAAAACTACGGGTATTACACGAACTTTCAATTCAAGAAGCCATTGCTCATTGAAAGCAATCATGGGAACCGATTCGATCTTGAAAGGTTGAGTGAAATAGGCTGTCATTCATTTCCTTCAAGGTTAGTGTAATTTGAGGATTATGCAATTGAAGTTGGACTTGTGCATTTTATGTGTTTTTTTATTTCCGTATTTGTTTCATTTATTTTTTTGTACCCTTTGGAGGGTGGTTTTATGCGGAACGTTAGTAGAGGATGGAAACGTTGAAGTTGAACGCTGGGCATGGATTAAAATTTTGATATTTAAAGTCCGGCCGTGGGCTCAACGTCTCATACTCTCATCCCATGAGTGATGTTGAATTTCAAAGTCCGACCATGGTCCAAACTTTGAATTTCAATGTTTGTTCATGGTTCAAACTTTTAAATTTAATCTTCACCTTGATTTTTGCATTTAAATAGGTAATTTTTTTTGCGTGTTTTAGTTGTATTTTAAAATTTATTTAACGTACTAATTTATCGATGATTTATGCAAGTTCCAGCATAAAAACAGGTTTAAACAATGTCTAATGATTTCTAACGAAAAAACGATTCAGTGTAATACGGTAATAGTTAGTTAATTTGTTGATGATTGGTTGTGCGACAACGATTTCGATCTTGAAAATGTCGAGTTCTTTTAAAAAAAGTTGTTAGTTTATGTTGGTTTTTGGCGAAGTTGAGAGAAAAAAGAGAGTGAATACAGATATTACACATGTTGTTGTGAAATAAAGACGGGAGAGAATTGTAAAGAGAAAGTAAGAGAGACAGAAGTAGGTTCTCATTCCATTATGAGGGTATATATACATATACAACGAGATAGAGTTTCCATAAGATAAAACACTCTAAGATATTATAAGATATGGACATCCATATAATATTATACTATAATATTTCATAACACTCCCCCTTGGATGTCCATCACTGAAGAAGATGCCTCGTTAAAAACCTTCCTAGAAAACCTCGTGGGAAAACACTAGTAAAGGAAAGAGTACATTAATCTTCAAACACGCATAGCAAAGCTGCCTCGTTAAAACCTTTCCATGGAAAACCCAGTGGGACAAAACCATAGCTAAGGAAAAAGAGTACAGCGCGTGTTACTCCCCCTGATGATGACATAACTTGATAAATTTTGAAATGATCCATGCTTTGATATAAATTCTCGATCTTTGAAGTAATACTCATTGTAGTTAATAGACTTGAATCTCCGGTCAATAGAAATCCGTGACAGTTTCGATATCACATTTCTTTGATAACTCACACTCTGGATATAATCATTTCATAACAAATCTTGGATCTTCATTTCAGTTGATACTTCCACAAAAATGATTCTTCTCCACAAAAACGACATGACATTATATGTCGAAAATAACTGTCATCTCAACAATAATGACGATCATGACTATAGCGTAATAATGCGCTTATATTGCTACCTCGTTAAAAACCTTGCCAGGAAAAACCCGTTGGGACAAAAAACCTAGTCGAAGGGAAAAAGAGTGTAGCCATCATTCCTTAATTCCTTGTATTAAAGAGATTCAATGCGATAATTATTGAATAAATCATCCAATACCTTTGAGCTATTTTCTTTGCTAAACCATATATTTATTGATTGACATCCTCATTGTAGATTTTAACTACAATATTTTCCAATCATTATACTAGTTCTGGGCCATAAAATAATTTTGCATGTTTAGCATAAAGCTCAATTAAATAATATTCTCATATGCTCAAACTTCAAGTTGAGATAATAATAGTTTATTTGAAATAACTCTATATGAGTTTGAATTTTCCATTTTGGAAATAATCACGATAACCTTTCAATCGTGTCGCAGAGGTTCATATATAATCCCGAGTTCCCAAAACTCAATAAATCATCACCATTTGATGATCATTTATAAGAGTCTCCTATAAGGAGTTATCCTCGTTGGAGTATCTCATAAGATAATATTTCTTCTTTTTTAAACATTTATCAAATAATAACAATATAATTAATCACGTGCATGCATATGATATGTAACTAATTATATTCAACATTCTAAAACAAATAACAATGTAAATATTAAAACTAAATGCAATGATGAACTTAATCTTAAAAATGCACATGATGATGACTCGATAATGCAAACTGTACAATTTTGTTTTCAATATTCATAGCTTAGATTGCCTTCCGGTCAATAAGTAGACTTCACGTCTCTGAACTCATTCATAATCATTGATTATGTGTCGACAATAAAATTGGACTTATTTATAAGATCCCCATTATCTAGTCCATTAAACTCCGCGCGCAATTGCATATCGGTTCATTAACCATATCGATATAATTTCAATATCTCGTGATATTGTCAGTACTGAATTAGTGATATCTGAATATATACGGTACCATTTCTTTTTCTATATAGGCCATCTATTATCATTCAGATATCTATGTCATTTCCGGGACATCCAAATTTCTTTACTCTGTAAAAGTACCAACTGCTCATGCTTGCCATTTTCTTATTACTTAAAATATGTGAACCGATATGACTTTCACACTACCTTTCTTGTGTGTTTGTTGTTCAAACTGGCAAGAATCTAATTTTCATTACACCAACTTTCTATGATTAATTTATAGCTCGCTATACCACATATAGGGTTATCCGTCTATAATTAAATCATAGATTTCATTATATGAACATATCACATTTTTGATAAGATGATCAAAGTGGTATTATTAATACATCTTCATTATTAAATGAATACCATCATTTTAATTCCATGAACCTCTATGTGATGTATTTCATATTTGAAACAAACCGTTGAACATCATGTCTAGTTAGGGATAATATACTTGTTTGTTTTTACCAGCTTTTCCTTATCATTCTCCCCCTAAGGTGGTAAAAACCATAACCACTTTAGACCTTAATTTCTCATATCTCCGATGAGAATTTATATTGGCATTTTTTGTATAATAACCTTATAATGCAGTTGGATTATAAATGTGCTGAATCACAATGCCCAATTTGGAGACTAACGATTTCATATAATAAGTTGTGATTACCATACAATAACTACTTAGAAAAATCATTATGTGGCTACAAGCCCCTTTAAATAATGGCAATCCATAAATGAACATTTACGTTCTTTATTACACTCCAAGTAGTTGTTAGATCTCAAATATCGAATATACTCAATCTCTGTGCATGTAACGTCTTGCTTTTAATAAATTTACACGAAAGAGTTTCAGCACTTATATTTTCCTTAGGATAAACTTCAGGTTTATCGGAGCGGGTATAATTAGAACCCGGATGGCCTTAATATGTCACATCTGAATTATTCCATGTCAACTTTCTAAGTTGCCCACAATTAATTCATGGCAAACTTTAATAAGAACCGGCCGTGTCTCAATAATTTCACTTATCACACGCCACCCCAAGTTGACTATATTTCGCATGCTAAATTTGTTGTCAGCAATATTTTATTCAACCTGATAATTGATGTGACAAAAGACACAATAAGTGTCCCATATATGTAGGCAAGACTCATCAATATTCTAATAAGAAATATATTCCTCTTTGAGTTTTCTCAAATGACCAGTAATTATAATCGTCAACATATACAATGATGACATACTCATGTTTATCACATCCTTTTAATGTGTCGTATAACATGATAATTATATATGTAAATTGATCATAATTTAACTTACAAATCAATTATTCTCTTAACCACAAAGGTTCCAACAACTTAAAATTTAGTTGTATTTTTACGACTATTTACCTCATAATACCTTATGAGCGTCACATAAACACCTTTCTTTCAAGAGTATAGTAAATATCCACTTTGATAGGAATATAAGTGTTTCAAGATAAACACACCATGTCATCTTTCTTTCAAGAGTATAGTAAATATCCACTTTTGATAGGAATATAAGTGTTTCAAAATAAACACACCACGTCCTTATATATAAGGACTATCATTGACCTAATTTATCCCCAATAAAATACGGAGTAATAATTTCACTCAAAACATTTTTTTTTCACGATATTGTGTCTTCAAGACTACATTATATGAGTGAAATGAAAAGTATATTGTATCATTGCAAAATCCCATATGCCATAATTTATGAATAAATCCCGACTTTATTTTTGTTTTAATACATAAAATGTATCACCGTATACAAAAATAAATTGCAAACACTGTGAACTTCAGGCCACAGCTTTAATATTTGTAAACATTATGAACTTCCGGTCATAATTCTATATACGTAAATACTTATGAAATTCGAGCCATAATTTCATTATTTTCAAACACTATGAACTTCAGGCCATAGTGTGAATGTCAAAATTTCCAACCCATACATAATTTATCCTTTCTCGTATCAAATTTCGAGCATATATGAGTCTCGCCTGACTTTTATAAGATATTCACTTTCATGAGATACTTTCATGTCATGTTCATTATGCTTATCATTATGCCATGTTCTCGATCTCTGTCACCGGCGGAGTCTTTTATGAGATGTCACATTCACTTCCAGGAATGGATCTAATTTCAAATCTCATTATACTGTTCAACTTCAGGTGAACAAAAAGCAATTCAGAAATAATTTCCCTTGAATAAAAACTGTGTTTATTCATTTAAAACTCAAATGCGTATAAAAAAATCGCAGCTGTGAACTTCTGGCCACTAGCTTTTACATGTGCACTTATAGCCACTTCCCTTATACTTCCTCCATTCCAATCAATTCTATACATTTACTTTATTCACGTTTATCAATACTCGTTTTCTTTTGATAATATCTTTAGTTACACATCGATAAAAATTATAAAACTTTGATATTCACAATGTACTCGGTAAGACAATTTAAACAAGATCTCACATGACTATCTTTTATGTTATATATTAGAAGTTGTGTCGAAAATTCAATCGACTTATGAATAGTGAACATAAAGTGAAATGTATAGAATTGATTGGAATGGAGGAAGTACAATTTAAACTTATTGTATTCATGAGATTTTGTTAAATTCACACCCTTTTAAAACTTTGAACTTCGGGTCAAAGTCGTAATATAAACACATCTGCCTGTTTTATGAAATAAATTCAACTTTAGACCCAAAATAATATGATATGTCCTTTTACTACAATATATTGTATTGATGTGACGGTGTGAAATTTACACTCCTTAAACTTTGAACTTCATGTCAAAGTCATAATATAAACATATCTCCCTTATGAGAGACGATGTGAAATTTACATCCCTTAAACTTTGAAATTCAGGTCAAAGTCATAATATGAACATATCTCCTTATGAGACATTGTTAAATTTACACCCCTTAAACTTTGAACTTTAGTATAAAGATGTCTCCCTTATGAGACGGTGTTAAATTTATACCCCTTAAAACTCAGGTCAAAGTCATAATATAAACATATCTCCCTTATGAGACAGTGTTAAATTTAAAACCCTTAAAACTTTGAACTTCAGGTCAAAGTCATAATATAAACATATCTCCCTTATGAGAATATACGGGGTGAAATCTACACCCTTTAAAACTCTGAACTTGAAGTCAAAGTGCTAATATATGGACATATCCCTCATCATTGTAAAATAAATATTTTGGAACTTCCAAATCCAAAGTTTTATGATATTGATATGTCCTTTTTCAAAAAGTATTCCCTATAAAATTTCAATTCCATAATAATATGATATTTTACCCAACTGATATAATAATCTCATACACATTATAAAATCCTTTTAATAGACTATACATACCAAAATCATAATTATAGTTTTACAATTAACCAATATAACATGTGCAAGAAAACGTACCTTATTCAATTGAGAATAGTAGAATAGATCTAATATGAACCTTTTGATTATTCAAATTTGAAATAATGAATGCATATAAAAATTATAAATTGGACGACATATTTGAACCTAACAAAAAGTGTAATGGGCTTTATTGTTAAAAGTGTAATCTTAAGTAACAATAAGTCAATAAGTGTGATCTTAAGAAAAACAATGGGCTGAGAACAAGAGTTAGCTCAAATGGTAAGAGCGCTCTTACCCCAACCACGAAGTTGGAGGTTTGATTCTCACCTGTGACTTAGTGCGCTCATTTAAACAAAAAAAAAAAAAAAAAAAAAAAAAAATGGGCCGAAGAAACCTAAAAATGTGAAATAAACCCTAACCCTAGGTACCCCAACAAAGCTGCCTCCACCTATTCTCTTCTGTCTGTCAATAAAAATGTGAAATAAGCCCTAACCCTAGCTACCCTAACAAAGCTGCCTCCCCCTCTTCTTCTCTTCTGGTTGTCAATAAAAATCAATACCAATTCTCTTTTCTCACTTAATTAATCACTCTTCATTCATTTTTACGTGAATTGGATTTGTTTGATTGTGATGTTTTCATCATGAGTTTTATAATATAGTTTGAATTGAATTTTGTGGGTAAATAGTTAGTTATTGGATGAATGTTTTAAAATGGCAGTGATGATAAATGCGTTTATACCCAGCTCATTATGAGGTCTTCTTCTGTGAAGTCCAGGGAATTTACTCTTTCCAACATTTATCTGAGCTTTTCTTTCTAATCTAATCTAATCTAATCATGTTTTCTGATGAATCCCATGATCGAATTCTTTCGCTTGATTTTCTTAGGGTTTTCTTCATTCTCAAACTGTTTGTGGCGGAGGATGTAGGGTTTGGATGGTCGCACAAAGTTCTTCTTTGATATAATTCCTCATGATTTCAAAGATTTTATCTGTGCGTAAATCGAGTTTTTATCTGATTATCTAAATAGTTAGGAGCATTTTCCGCCCTGTTTTACGAACGGGGCGGCGTAGATGCTCCTTTTATTATTGCTGGATGATACATACATTTGAATTTTGGATGTAATCGATTTGTGAATTGTGAACTAACTTCGCACTAACCGTGTTGGCAATCATTCTTAATGTGGTTTCTATGTTGTTTTGTGCGAAATAATAATATCTTTTCTGCTTGAGTCTTCTCCCTTTTGAGCTATGGAGATGTGCTCCAATGTTTACTGGATAACATTTACAATTACATTGATTTATTTGTTTTGTTTATCCTCCTGAATTATTAAATGAATTATACAAGAATTGAATGTAACACCTGTGTGCTTGACACATTTTTTTATAATAAAGTTAGGAGGGTATCTAGAAGGGGAGCCTTGGCGCACCGGTTAAGGTGTTGCTTAGGGCTTGGCTTACCGGTTAAGGTGTTGTTTAGGGTTTAGGGTTTATGGTTTAGGGCTTAGGGTTGGTTAAGGTGTTGCTTAGGGCTTGGCGCACCGGTTAATGTGTTGTTTAGGGTTTAGGGTTTAGGGCTTAGGGTTTAGGGTCCTCTTGCCAAAATGGCAAGGGAAGGCTTGTCCCATTACACCCTTGTGGTGGGGCCCTTCCCTGAACCCTCGCCTAGCGGGGATGCCATCATGTACCGGGCTGCCTTTTAAAGTTAGGAAGGTATCAATGAAAAGGATCAAAAGGGTGACTCCTCTTTTTTTTTTATTCTCTCCTACTATGTCTCTGCTTATGAAGTGAATTTGTGTCTCTTATACTGATTCATATCAGGGGGCAGTTGGTCTGGCTGTATGGTGTATGATTTATTTGTTTGAGTCTAGTTGTGCACAGATTTATTGTTAGAAAGAGGAGTGCAGGACATGTTTAGGGTTTAGGGTTTACTGTATTTTGAATTTGTGTCTCTTATACTGAATTCATATCAGGGGGAAGTTGGTCTGGCTATAAGGTGTAAGATTTATTTGTTTGTGTTTAGTTGTGCACAGATTTAATGTTAGAAAGAGGAGTGCACGACATGTTTAGGGTTTGGGGTTTAGGGTTTACTGTATTCTGAATTTGTGTCTCTTATACTGATTCATATCAGGGGGAGGTTGGTCTGGCTATATGGTGTAAGATTTAATGTTAGAAATAGGAGTGCACGACATGTTGCTGCCATAGTATATTGTGCTAGATTGGCTAGTGATACAGCCTTGCCTTTGCAAAGAGTATTTACTCGAATTGTGGTTTCTCTTATTATATGAACAGGTATATGCATGTGCGGTTTCTTCTGTGTGCACCCGAGCTATGAATTACCGTGGGCTAGAACGTGGTTTTATGCCCTGCTTCCCTGATACTGACTTAGTGACAGCCAGTGATCTAATGGAGGGGAAGGGGGTTAAGCAACTGCCTGTCGTTATGCAGGGTGGAGAAAGAAAGCAAAGAAGAAAGGAGGCGAAAAAATCGTTGCTGTCGTTCATTATAATCATCGTCTTTTTTTCCTGTTATTGGCAGAACTGAACTTACTCACCGGGAAAAGGAATCAGTTCATCTGGAAATGATGGAGGATGTTCGTTAAGCTCGTCTACTCTCAGTTTTTCCCATCATAGTATCATACCATTTCATGCCGGGTTTTTCTACAGAAGACCCGAGCTTGTATCTAATATCCAAAGTAAATACATGATGCTAATTTTTTCGTACACTGTATTTTTTTCGTTGTGTACGTTCAAATTTTAAATTTGTAATCCGTATTTTTTTTGGTTATGAAAAGAGGCACTTCGTACATTTTCCGTTTGATTTGCATGATGTTCCAGACTTCCAGGCATCATACAGAAGAAATTGCGACAAGGCAGCAGCATACGGAATACAAAACGCAACAGTTGCGACAGACAATGGCGATTCTTCACCGAAGGTAATCCCATTTAGCTGCTGCTACAGTTGCGACCATCAATGGCGATTGTGAGAGACTGAACAAACAAGATTATCGGAATTCATTAGATCCGTGTCGGTGTTTCACAACATCCTCCTTGCATACTACGACAGATTATGATACCACTCGAATAAATCAATTTCAGATCAAGAAGTCTATTAAGGATCTAAAAACGTAGTTTTAGCGCTAATTGATGTTCAATATACTATCAGGGTACACAAGTTGTTTTAGATTCATTCCACGGTTATAGACTTACCGCCGTCTCAAATAAGAATTTGTACACAAAAATGTTCGTATCTGGAAATAGCGTCCCTGCAAAACCCTAAAAGGGTTCCGCTAAGATACTAATATCATACATTGTATATTTCTTTCTTCACTTCTCACATCATCGGAAAGATGCAAAACTTTAAAAAAAATCTGCATCTCCCGCTCACGACAAACGATAAAAACTCTTGTGTATCTCTACCACTATTGTCTTAAGACGCTGTTCGAGCTAAAGGTGAAATTCTCCTCACCGGCTACAGTGGAATTAAGCCTTCCTGCAGCCCATCCATTGTTCACGACTCGAGCTCCAACATGAGCCGGCTCACCTCTCACCCGGGTTCCATCAACTTGCTTCTCAAATTCTGGAAGTCCTTTTGCTTTTCTTTCTTTCCTTTTTTTCAATTCCTCGTCTCGTTCTTTCCTCAGCCAACTCTCTACTGTTCTCTGTGCGCACGCAATACCCAAAAAACTCGTTACCTTAGGACTGTTCAAGCAATCATATGCAACATCAAGGAAAAATGACGGAACTAGTAAGGAAAAACAACGAGCTGTTGAAAAATAAAAGCTTAATATTTCTTCGTGGAAACCCGGGCAGTGTATTGATGCTCCTACAAAGAGAATGAGATGAAAAACCTTTGCTCCTAACACGAGACGACGCAAAAGGAACTTACCATTAGTGACAGTTTGCTTAGCTCTTTAACTTGATCCATAGGCATTGATAACTGTAATCTGCCGCGAGCCACATACACCTGTAGGCAGAAGACTTGCCTCAAATTATTGAATAAGGTCCTGTTCTTTCTGGCTTAATTTCAGCTCCTTTCAATTTTTCTTTGGTATATTCCGTTAAGTTTTATTTACGTTCAATCAATTATGTTCAATTAATCTCTTCACAAAATTAAATTTTAATTCAACTAAATTCACTTCACCCCAGTTTCCCTCATTTTAGTTCAATTAATCTCTACTCCAATTAATTCAATTCAGCTCGTTTCAGTCGAAAAGAACAGGGTCAGAAACTAGCGGTGGAGGGGAAGGGCTAGAGTAGAGGCACAAGGAGGGACTACAGACTCGACACAAAAGTCGAGATATTTATCCGTCGCCTCAAATTGTATTTTCTTACTCGACTGGGACGAAGAGCAAAACGTAGAGTATAACTCACAATATGTGTCGGCCAGCTCTCAAGTCCGTCAAATATATGTGTTGCATAGATGATTGTAGCATGTCGCTCTTCACATTCCTTCTTCAGAAAACTAAGGAGGTCGGCCCTTGCTAACACGTCAAGGTCGACAGTGATTTCATCAAGTAGAAGAACCTTTAAGGAACAGAAAAACCGGTTCAACAGAAAATACGACAAAAAATCAGAAACTAGGAACAAAGAAACACAAGCCTCGCAACACAGTACTATACCTTATATGGCCTCAGAAGACCCATACAGATTTGGACTCGTCTTCTCTGACCGTCCGAGACCTTATGCATTCTCCAAGAGATATCTATGTCCAGTACCTATGTGAAGAGGAAGACGGGATAAGCTCGGCAATGGTTTCGGGTTGAGCTGGAATAGACTAAAGCCAACTGGAATATTTATGGATCAGCAACATAAATCCAAACTCGATACATATCCAGAAGTCCTCAACCAAAAACTAATGTGTACGAGTTATATATCATAATCAAAAACTAATTTTTGGATCAACAACATAATCCAAAATTTAATTTAAAAAACCAAAACCGTATTCAAAACTTGATTGTTTTTCCTGTAAATCTACATTTTACCATCCAACAAACTATCAATAATAAGTCTCGCTTGTGACGGGTTATCCGTCACAACTCACAAGCTTGTGACGGGTTGAATATCACCCACATGGGTAGATAAAACAAAATTAGAGGTGCATAGGTAATCACAAAGATTTGTCCTTATCTTCCCAAATGGATTTTATTTGACCCGTCACAAGCTTGCGACGGATACTACCCGTCACAAATGAGAATTTGTGAACTATCAAAGCTTACCATACAACAACAACAACAACATCAAAGCCTTAGTCCCTAAATGGGGTCGGCTGACATGAATCATCCTTTGGAAGCAAATTCTGATTCATGTCCATAAAATGTGACTGATTTTTACGCTGGCTGCCACAGACCTGTGCAACCCTCCTCCTTTCTCCGGGCTTGGGACCCGCAATGAATGTCCAAAAACACACACGCGCGGAGTTAAACTAACAAAGCTTACGATATATACAAAAAAAATAATGTCCGAGTAAGCAGTACTATGATAGAGATGATGTCTGCAAGTCAACGAACGATGAAGCAATGAACTGAAAAATACGCGTAGCTTTTAAACATGAAAATCGAAAACAATAACTTAACTTGATGAACCTCTGAAGTTTTAATACGCAGTATACTTAGTTATAAAGCAAAATGTCGCGCTAGTATACCTTGATCAGTTCCGCTCTTCTATCAGAATCTACACCTGCTACTCCAAATATCATTTTTTCAGCAGATATATCCATCTGTATTGAAACTTCAAATCCAGCAAACGCAACATCTCGTTTCCACTGCGCAAACCACAGTCAATCAATGACCATGAAAACAAAGCCTCCCAATGCGAATAGTGAAAATTGGAAGGCACGATCATTCTTTCAATTTTCAAACAAACGTACAGGTTAATTCATACACCCTTCATTTTACAAGTACCTTCCATTCTCCATCGCTTGCTTAATTCATAAACAGGCTAAACACCTTCAATTTTTCAGTATTTTTCACCACTTCGGAGTTAGAACCTCATTATTGTCGGGTTTGTTTTGCTAATACATAAATCATCGTATATTAGAAGCTATTTCGTAGAACATTACATTTCCCGATGGAGATCATTCGTCAACTATGGAGATAACTGACAATTCATACGGAATTTGTGAAAAATCAGCAGGTCTTGCTTGTAACGGGCCAATCCCGTCACAAGCTTGTAACCTCTCACAAAAAGAGAGGATAAGGTGGGGCACCCTTCATGTAGTTTCCCACCCACCTCTCATGGGTATTTTGTGAGAGGAAACGGTATCCGTCACAAACTTGTGACGGATACTCCAAATTTAGCAAACACAAAACTACTAATCGATCTAGTAAAATAAAATAACCACACCATTGCCCTATTTTTTTTCGCTGAAACGAGTTGAAGTAAATTAAATAGAGTAGAATTTAACTAAACAGAAATACAGAATTGAATTGAGCGGAGGTAAACTAAATACAGTTGAAGTAAGACTTAATTTTGTGAAGACATATACTTAACAAAACTGACTAAAACTAAAGAGAAATGAACGGAACTAAAATGAGCCAAAATTAGAGCAGAAATAACACGGCTAGCTAAGATTATTTTCGAACCAAAACATGTACTCCGAAAATTACGTATTGTCACGAGCTTGTGAGTAGCTAACAGAAAATACTTGACCCGTCATAAACTTGTGGACACGATACTACTAAGTACTTCCTCCATTTTTATCCAAATACCCTATTTACTTTATTCACGTTTACCAACACAAGTTTTGCGTGCTTCGTATATTTAACTACGTATTTGTAAAAATTATATATTTTCAATGTACTCGTAAAGACGAATTAAACAAGACCCCACATGAATATATTTTTTCTCGTATTGAGAGAAAATTGAGATTAAAAGTTGATTGGTGAATAGTGTTCAAAAAGCAAATATGGTATTTGGATAAAAATGGAGGAAGTACTAAGCTAACATCGTATTTTATTACACTATATCTACTCTCAATAAAAGAAGCGCAACTAATATAACGAGTCCGAAAATTACCGCACCACCAAGATAAGCAAGGTCGCCCGAAGAAGTCAAATTGGTATCATGAAAAGCGGATTGACCCAGAACCCGAACCATATCAGGATCCACCATATGTTTCCCACCTAATATCTTCAATATCGTCGTCTTCCCTATTTTCCCATTATTATATTAGTAAAAACAATTAAATCAATAAACGAAATGAAAAAGTTAAATAGTATCCGTTTTAATATTAAAACGGGTCCTGGATAGGTGAGACAAGTTTTTTTGCGAATCACTGGACATTCTGTTTTTTCTTATCTATCTTATTTGAACGGTTTTAAGTTGAAGACGGATACAGAAAATTACCAGCGCCATTTGCGCCGACAAGAAGGCATCGTTGGCCGGTAAAGAGAGTAAGTGAGAAATCTTGGATTAATGGTGTGGACCCCACTGGTGGATGACCGTCGATTCCTGGGTACGTGAATTTTAGACCGTTGATTTCTACTATTGGTGTTTCTGATGATGGTGATGACATTTTTGTGATTTGATTTTGGTGGGGTGAGTTGGTTGGTGTTTTGATCAATGCGTGAGCCGCCATAAACGAGTTTTAAAGGATTTGTATTATAAGTTTATGTTTGTGGATTTTAGTCAATAGTTTACATTTACTTTATATAAATACTCACTTCTGATCGATTATTTCTTTCTCTTTAAAATATGTAATGATTTTAAATCATACAGAACACTTTACCGCATAAATAAATATATTTTTTGAAAAAAAAGAAAGACGAAGAAAATCCGACTACCATGAAAAAAGGAAAGAGAGAAGAAATAATCCTATGGAGGAGTAAGTCACGGGGGAGAGGGAGTACTCCGTAATAGAGTTGGAACTTGGAACTGAATCAGGTTATTAGCGTGGTTCTGGTTAGCTTGAGTTGGGTTATGTCCGGTTTAGAAAATTTAAAGTTAGATTTTTTTTCATTTCTAGCTATCTTATTTTCGGATATATGGTTATTAAATTATTTAGGGATAATGTCACATGCGATCATGCGAGTAATATGAATTAAGGTTGGATATGATGTAATTGGGTCAATTCGAATTACGAGTCAAATTAAGTTTTTTTTGTTTGAGTATAAGTTTGCTTATTCGTGTCGGGCCTCTCAAGTCATTTGATTAATTCCTAAAAGTGTTAAAGACTGGTTTTTGTTTGTTCTATTTACCTTGATCAGGTAAATTAGACAAAGAATATTCGAATTCGAAGTTATAAATTTAGCTGACAATATAAGTAAAAAAGAGGTATTTCGTAACATTTAGCTGATTTATCCAATTACATAATTTGAAGTGCTTAAAAACATCAAAAACATAAACATATTAAGTTATATTATTGTTCAATATATAAATTCCATTCGGGCCAAAACAAAAACACTTAGCCTCTGTAACATATCCGATCTATTTCCATAATTATATGTTTATACTATACGAACAATAATAAGTAACATTACAACAAGGTTATTATTACTTATTATGATAGGAGTATTTTATTAAAAGTAAATAAATTATTAAGACGGAAAAAGTAATATTATGCAGCCGATGGTGCCATCATATAATAGCTATTGCCAAATTCTGATAAGGCAGCTTGCATGAGTTGAGCCTTAGCTTCCTCTGGCTTATAATCTAAGGTCTCATCTTCATAAATTTCCCACCATTTCTTCACTAACATCTTTATGTCTTCCCTTTGCATGTTTTCTTCGTCTCCCGTGTACCTCCACGGTTTTGATCCCTGGTTAATCATAACAATATCTATTAATAACGAGTAAAAAGTCACCTAATGTCTCTGATGCTGTGATATCACAACATAGTAGATATAGTAGCATCGGTGAAACTAAATGAGTTAAATGTATGAAACATTATTCGATCATGTTTAAAAGTTTAAAAAGGTCGTCTCGTGTTGTATGTTTTAAGTTATTACGGTACCTGAGGGACTTTACAAAAGTTTAGTTCAATTTAGTCGTGGAAATCAATTTAGTTAAGGTATTACAAGAGTAGTTCAGTTCAATTCAAAAGGGATTTATACTTACAGCAGCACAATAGTGAACAACTTTAACATCATCAAGCACCACATTCTCAGGGTGACGCCACAACATGGCCAACACCAGGTTATAAATCGGTGGAATTGGCTTGTATATATTCCTGAAGTACGTGTTCAAGAAATCCTACATTCACCCAAACACAATCAATCCAACATACACATGCAAAATACCTCAATTTCAACCACTAAGCTAAAACCACCAGTATTTTACCTGTTCAGCAAACGGAGTAGTGGGGGCGACCTGAACCGACTCGAGGAGATCATGGTAAGTAGACATTTTGGGCTCATAGACAAACATGCCAGCATTGAAGTAAAGATCGGGTTTCGGGCCGAACTTGGACTCATTCCATTGAACTTTATTTGGGCTTTGTTGACAATACCCAATCTTATGTTGAGTAGTATGGGCCCAAGTCTTCTCACAAAAACAGTCCATGACAGCATAAAAGTTACCGTTTGGTAAATCAAAGAGGTGATCAATGTTCTCAAATACTTGGATGTCTCCATCTAAGTATATCATCTTGCTGAATTCCACAAACTGTCACATAAATGGTAACGTAAAAAATCAAATGTCTTAATAAAATAAGTCGATTTTTTGTAGAAACGGTCTTACTAGAAACAGTTTTATGTAATTTAGTACGGGATCAAGTAACTCATTTTAATAAAATAAGTTATCTTATTAGGATTACACTTGAATAATTAACTTATAAAACACTGAAATAAATATTTTATTGTATAGGTCGATGTCGATTGTATGATAATATTGCTATTTTGTAGGTTTTAATTTTCATCTAAATAGTTAAATAAAATACTATAGTATAAAAGCGAAGTCATTTAAATGATTTTTATTGACTCTTAGATTCTCAAGCGTTTTAGCTAGTGTCGTAACAAAAAAAAATTATCTTGAAATTCCTCACCTTAATATCTATTACAACATTTTACTTCTCTAAATCTTATACAACTCTTCAAAATCAATGTTGAGAAATTCAATGATTCCGATGCAAAATAGAAACCTTAAAATATAAAATTACAAATATATATAATAAATTTATAAATTTAAGATAAATTGATAGAAGATATAACCTAAAAAAATTATATAAACGAAAATCCATGCAATAATATAAATAAAAAATCGTATATATATAGATGAAATAATATTAAATACGAAACATGTTACATGGAGTCATGGATGATCTAATAGTCTAATACTCATATACTCCGTATTACATAATATTAAAAAATGAGACGACAAACAAGACGAGTATCATAACCTGCCTATGATCATGTTGATTTTTTCTTACATTTGATATTTAAATCCTTTTGATAGAACTTTAAAAAGATAAACCGTACATATTTTTGCAAAGATTAAAACTAGAATTTATTTTGTCAATATTTGAAAATTGGGATGGCTAGTTATTTAGTTAATGATAAACATAAAATCATAATTTTCTCTAATATAAACTCTACTCCTTGCTTAACTATTGGAATTGATCTTTTACATACGGTATGAAGTCAAAATTTGTAGTAAACACATCTTAAAAGTTCAAAAAATATTAAGTAAAAATCTTAAAAGTTTTTTTTTGTTCAGTGTGTCTGTGTGAGCGATCATATATAGATTAAAAACTGTTTTACAAGAGACATGCTTATATGTCAACCGATAGTACTCAAGGTAAAAGCAAATACTATCATAACTAGTGTAAATCTCGTGTATAGCACGATATTATGTATTTATTTGTACCAAAAAAACGATATTATGTATTTATTGTACAAATTGTGAAGCTAAGATTTGAAATATTATATTATTAGGAAGATAAAAAAAAGTTTGTGAAATAACTAAATAGAGATTAATGAAAATTATGTTAATCACTTCAGTATATATGTATTTATGATGGGTTTATTTACAAGAGATTTGAGTAGAGTATATTTAGAGAATAAGAGTAGTCCGAATATAACATTGATTGTAAATTTTCAATATTCTTTAACATACACAGGCAAGAATTTTGAGCGGGATTTTTAACATGTGTTTACTAGTATAGGACCCGTGCAAATACACAGTAATTTAAATACAGACATTAGATAATTTACAATTAATCAAATTAAGGCGCTGTTTGGTAAACAACATATTGCAAAAAAATTAGTATATTGAGGCAATGAGTAGGTTTGACCAAACAATATGCTATTTGGACAGTTTGGTAAACAACATATTGGAAGAGTAGAATGGGCTTCAATATGCTCTTTTGGAATATGCTGCTCCCCCAGCATATTCAAAGAGTATATTGACAAAATTAAAAAATTATTTTTTTACCCTCCAAAAAATATTAACCCTATTTTTGACAAATATTACTCAATAATTTATTCATGTCTTTTTTTGTCATTTGACACATGATTGAGATAATCTGCTAATTATCAAACACCTCTGACAAATTCTGCTAATTGAATATGCTAGCCAAAACTGCCAACAAATTCTGCTGGTCAAATATGTTTTTACAATCTGCTAATATCAATCCGCTGTTTACCAAACAGGGTCTAATTCATTTTATCTTTATTTTGAAATAATATGGTAGAAAATTTGCATATATAATTTCAAGGTGATATATTATTAGCTTTATTTAGGTAAAACTTAAATAATGATTTTATAATATTAATTTGGAGATACATATTATTTAATTATATAGTAAATATAGATAGTTAACATTAATTAATTAATTAAGAAATAAATATTGTCTAGTAAAATATTATTTACACGGAAAATTTAACCGATTATTTTTGAGATGGGTTAATCTTGGGGACTATGTGAAATCAAGTAAATTAAGGTAAAAAAAGTTTACCTCCCATATACGAAGCTTAGAGTAATTAATAACATAATAAGCCATAGCAAAATGAGTTTGATTTTCCGGTGGATAAACCGGTTCAATCTCCCTAACAATACAACCCTGAGACACTAGTATACGCCGGTGCTCCTCCGGTACGTCGGGTAAAACCGCTACGACCAACGGATACCGGCTTTTCGACTTCCTTAAGCCCTTGGCTAACCCTACTACTCCCTTCACATAGTCACCATTTCCGGCTAAAAATGTTACAAAACCTCTCATTTCTGCATTTTTATCATTTGTTATCATTATGGTTTTCTCTTGCTTATTTGCCATTTAATTATTATAATTTTTTTGTAGTATTTTGAGCTTAAATATAAGTTTTTTTTGTTCTAGGATTGAAGGAAAAACAATGTTTTAAGGTTGTTGATGTTGGTTATGGTAGTGTAATATAATGTGTTTTTAGGTTTTGTTTTGATGTGATGGATGTTATGACAACCTTGGTTTATATAGAAATTTGGGTGTGAGACAGTTTTGGAAAATAATTTGAATTGTTGTCTAATTAATTTGAAAATATTAAATTTTGATGTGTGACAGACTGACCGGTATATCTATCACAAGTTAATGACGGGTTAAATATTACTTATCTGAGTAGATAAACAAAAAAAGAGTGTTTAAGGGGTAATAATCTGTTTTGTTTTATCTACCCACGGGTCACGGGATATTACTTGACCTGTCAGCTGTCACAAGCAAAGGAGACTTTTTATTTTAAAATTGTATTTATGTGAAGTGTCATCTTACTAACATATCTATTTTATTTGTTTTTTACTTTCTTAAAAAAGTAACATATCTTACTCTATTTCAAAAAGATGTATTATTACATGAGTATTGTGATATATGAGTGTAAATTGTTCAGAAAATTTAGGGTACATCGGATATAAGCGCCTGAGCGGTTTAAACTAGTGATTGGAGTTGAGAGAGTACACCCGATATATTTTAATTTTTTTTTCCAAAATTGATATAATTCCTCACAAAAATTAATGATACTATTTCATTTTCCATAAAAAATGATATTTTAAAAATTAGATTCGTATATTACCTTGAAAACTATCAACTTATCACTCAGTAAAGACTATTGAATTATTGATACATTTTAAAGTCGGAAGATCTGATTTGTTTTATAAAAAAATACTTTATATCATAAGATTTTTTTGCAATATATAACCAAATTGCTCAAATAATTATCAACCGTTTATGGAACTTTTAAGTTGGATATATGATTTTAATTAATTATACATATCTTTGAATTTGTTTATTGAACCTTATAGTTAAGATATAACTCATTTTTTAATAATAGTTTAAATCATTCTTTTTATAATTATATCTATGTAAATATATATTAATAACTTAACTAACAAAGTTATGATAAATGATAAAACCATAATTTAAGTTCATATTCCGTTAACATTGAATTTCGAAATCCTTACATAGAGGAAGTTTCGCCAAAAAAAATGTGAAAGTGACTAAATAACATAAAAAAATTCATCCTATAATCCTCCACCATCTAAGGAACACACCTAATCTTTTCAAACCGACCAAATTAAGTTAAAAGTTTGACTCAATTGACAGTCCAAGTAACGTTCTATATCGTTCTATTTAACTATTTTTCAACCCGTATGCTTTTGCACGAGAGTTAATATTCAACGGCTTAAATAACAGCATAAATATTTAATCAGTTTTTCTAACGTATGCCCTAAGACATACATTAATAATTTAAATACGGGAAGATTTACAATATATTATCATCTAATTTTTAGGTAGAAACTCATTTTTACTATAATTAACGAAAATATGATGTGAATCTTTCCGCATCCCCTTTCTATAAAAGGAACCTTATTTAGAGGATTTTCATTGGTTGATGCAAAATAGAAAGAGAAAATACTAGATTTAAGTAGGGCCCGCCATGTTTTTGATACAAAATTAATTAATTACCCCATTCAAGCTTTCATTAATTTATCGTAAATTCTTGCTTCATACCGACAAAAATAAGACGGACCAAATATCACTATCTTTTTAATAAAATATAAGCGTTTTATAACAAAATTTTATATTCTTATTTTGTCACTCTTTACCCAGAAAAATGATGGTAACATTTTATCAAAAAATGGTATCATTTAATTGTACAATGGCTACAATAAGCCCGAGACGACTAGACTTTATTGATGAAGTATATTCCAATATTAAAAAAGCTTTTAATATTAATTTAACATACAACAACTAAAATGATTAAATTGAGTGGCAATGAGTATAAAATAGGAACAAAAAGTGAATACCAAATATAATAATATAAAAATTAGAGAAAACTAAAGCATTCAAATACTGAAAATCAATATATTAAAATTGTTGACTGTTGGAAATCAACGAAAATATGTAACTCCGTCTTAAATGTACATAAAAAAGATAGAGTTTATATTATATGGTCAGAGTTTTTTTAGGTAGTTAGCGGGTCATACTAATTATAATTTGGCTGGGTTCATTACGATGGTAGGAATTTAGGATTTAAATCGTACGTATAGGTTTTAAATCTATACATATTTTTATCGGCTACTATTCGTTTTACGTTTAAAACGGGCCAGTATCACTCCCATGAGTTATAAGACAAATATTTTATTTTAGACATACATAATGTTTTTTTTTTACTAATTCATCCTACATATGTATATTTCATACTTCTTAAACTTGGACCGATGTCGTTGTCCTAAATAATAATTTGTATACTTTTATAATGTAAAGCAGATGCGTTGTTTTATTTACATCTAAGTTAAACGTAAAAATTCTCTTTACTTTTTAGATCATCAATATAACTGCAATACTAAAACCATATTTTTATTATATTTATTCACATTTTTATTGATTTTTTTCAGTTTAATAAAATTAAACCCGTGCATTTTTTGCACGGGCGTAAAACTAGTTTAGATTATTAATGTGTGCATTGAGGGCACACGTTAGAAAATCCAATATTTAATAAACGGATTTTCTAAATGTGCCCTAAGAACATATGTTTGATAAATGGATAAGTAGGGGAAAATTGTTGAGAATATCTCATGATTAATTAGTGTTGAAACTCGTAATTACCATACTAAATTAGTAAGTGAAATAACCTTGTCTTGTATCAACTAGCTTCAACTACTTGTTATCATGTGTCTTTAGGGCACATGTTAAAAAAAATTCATATTTAAAATCAAATTTCTTTTCATTATCATAATTTATAATAATAATCAATGAGTTAGATGATTTTCACTAATTTTCAGAACTATTTCGACATCTTGTAAATTCAATGAAATTTAATAATTACTTATTTTACTAATCAAGTAATTATTAATAAGACCTTCAATTAATTAAATGCATAGTATATCAATATTATATGCATAGTATATCTGTTTTTAGTTTTATCGTGTAATTTAAATGAATAAAGAGAGAATGCACATACTTTAAATTAATTAAATGCACAAAAATTAATTGGACCCTACAATGTTGCAAAAGAAAAGAAAATCTCTTAAATTAAGAAATCAACGAGAATTCTTAAAAAATCTTTTCTTTTATAATATAAAGATTCTACCCGTGAGTCACTTCAGTATATGCATATTTCCCGTTAACCAACTATATTTGTCTAAAGTATAAAACAAATTATATATTTTATAAAAATCATGTTTATTTAGACTGAAATAATGAAATTGGTTGGACTGGACTAAAATAAATTGAATCGAACTAAACTAAATGGAATCGACTTAAATGAAATTGAAAGGACTAATAAAAACTGAAATCTAAGTCGATATGGAACAAAATATGGAACAAAAATTGTCATTATGTGTAAACATTCTTCTTTTTCTCTTATCTATCTATTCCACTTGTTTTATTATTAAGGTAGGTTTCGTAAGAGATTCTATCTCGCTAAATTAGTTAAAGATATAACACGAAAAATAAAATTTAAATAACTCTCTTCCCTCATCATTTGAAATGTTAGTAATAACACTATTGAGAGTTTGTCTTTCTTAAAGTAAAGAGACAAATTGGCTCCCAACTTTGATAAACAACTTATGAAGATAAAAAAAAGTCTTATTTAGACAGCCAGAAATAAAACGAAACAAATATCACCATTTTTATAAAATATAATCATTTAATTAAAATATATTATGACTAAAATAATCATTACTTATCCTAAAAATAATAACAATATTTTATTATAAAATAACTCCATTTAATTTATGAATGGAAGTAATCCGTACAAAAAAATTGCTATAGATGTAAGATGAAGGCGTTAGTTATGGCAGTTGATATAGTGGGCCCATAATCTACACGCGTAAAAAAGGTGGGACCCAAGAGATCAGGTGCATTCGTGTTGAAATCGTAGACCAAAAAAGCTTCTCAAAATTGCCAAATTTCACAATCTTAGCATATCATCGTCAGTTTATAGTAGTTATGTTAGTTTAGAGTAAGGATTTTAGGATAATGTTTTTGGACCGACCAACGTTATATCACTACCGACACTTTTTCTTCTACTTAATGTGAAAAAGGGATACTATATACACTAACGTATCTAGAATTGATAGGTTTTAAGGTTTATTTTTTGATGACGAGGAGGTTTGATTTTTCCGAATACGCAATAATACCATGATAATCACCATGTATCAGGTAAGCTCAATCCACCACGGCTACCCTCATTGGTAGACCTGTGGCAAGTCTCGTCATCTAGTGATTCGAATCCAGGACCTCGCAATCGTCTTTTTGGATGTTTTTGTTTAGCTTGTTAGGTTTTCTGTTGTTGTGGGATCTAAAAAAGCAAAAAATTTAAGTTTAAAAAGTGAACACGAGTAAATTAGATTTTACTCATTTTTTTAATATTAACTCCCTTTTTATTTTATTTAAAAGATTAATCTCTAAAGTTACATTCATACAAGTATATAGTTAAAATTATTCCTTTAAATTTCATTTTTTTTCTTAATATTGTTTCAAAACCTTAATTTGAAGTTGATTTACTTCCAGGGGCGGAGGTAGCCATAACGCTATATGGGCTATAGCCCATGGAGAAAAGACAAGTAAAATTTAGTGAACCAAATTGACATATCCCACTTACAACACAATTGGTGTTTTGTTGAACTTTTAATCTTGCCCCGTCTCCAGACAATTATGGCATATGCTAGGTATCCATCCCTCTACTACTGATTTTTATGCTACTCCTCTCTCACTATGGTTATCCAAGAATGCTTGTAACGAGGTCAATAACCGTGATGTCGATTGGCCAATGCAATTTGCTATTACTTGTTGGTGGATTTGGAAATGGAGAAATAATATTGTTTTCGGAAGAAGTGGAGAGAACCCTACGGAGCCCCTGAATTTCCTTTTCCAACAATTTGCGAGCTCAAAACAAGCTTTTGATATGTACAATATCTTCATACCTCAGCCCAAACCACCTAGATCTGAGATATTTGTGCGTTGGTTACCACCCCCTCACGGTTGGGTTCAATTAAATACTGACGGAGCATCTAAGGGTAATCCGGGTCAAGCAGGAGGAGGCGGTACCATTCGAGACGAAACGGGTAATTTTATCTCTGCTTTCTATCTTTCTTGTGGTATTTGCTCTTCCATGAAGTCCGAACTTCTCGCGCTTCTCGCTGGATTGGAGCATGCAAAATCGCTCAATATTAAGAAGCTTTTAATCCATATGGATAATGCATCTTGTGTCGGAATTATCCTCGAAGAACAGTTGGCCAGCAATAGCTTAAAGTTTATTGTCAAGCGCTGCAAGGAGTTAGTGAATGAACCTCATTGGGCAATCAGAATTGAGCATACATTCAGAGAAGTTAATAGAGCCGCCGATTACCTAGCAAATCGTGGCGTCTACTCAAACACCTCCTTTCAACATGTACAAGGTCCAAATGCGGAATTGCGAACTATTCTTAGAGAGGACATCTTTGGGGTTGCTATTCCCCATGTAATAGCGAATAATTAGTTTTTTTTTCGGGGCTTTGCCCCTCTTTATGTACCAAAAAAAAAAAAAAAATCTAGAGACCTGGGTTCGATTTCTTACATAAACATGCTATTCATTTTTCGCAAATTAATGGAGGGAGATAAAGATGCAATAATCTAGGCTTTTGTTATCCAATGTCAATCAATTTCTAAACTTCACACTCATTTTTCTCCCCTATAAGTAGTGTTTTACGTAAAATTTGGTTACTATAAGAATACATCCTTTATTAGTACTCTATTTTTATTATTCCTAAAACTGTTCAATTAAATTCTACAATGCTATATTGGTAACAAAGATATTTGAATATCGTCGTTCATATTACATATAACGTTGCACAATACGATTTATCATAGTTATCAATAAAATTAACACAAAGAATGAGTTAGTTTGAATCTCACTAGATATGTAACGCCCCAACGTTCTACCCCGCTACAATAGGGCTTTTGAAAATTTTAGCTAAATTTTCGTTTTTTTTAGTTTACCTTATTCATTACCAACTTACCTTTGTTGGAATATTTTGACGCCCCTAAATTCGAATCCTGACTTAGCCACCTCGGACCTCGATTAAGGTAATATGACACGAGGTTCAATTTAAAATTTTAGCCCTACATGAATGTAATTTCTAGCTCCGCCCCTGTTTACTTCATTTGATTTTGAACTCCCCATATATTTGTCTACATAGTTATAACTTTTAAAGCATATTCTAGCTAAGTCACAAACGGAATAAGTAAAAATACAGAGAAATAAGTCGCTTAAAGTGGTGTTTGGGAGCAATTTTTTAAAAAAAATGTTTTTGGACCGACCAACCTTATAACAATACCGACAATTTTTCTTCTCCTTAATGTGAAAACGGGATAATATGTGCAGTCACGTACCCAGGATCGTTAAGTTACGAGGTTTATTTTAGTTTAATTTGCTATATTTTTTTATGGGCGTAAAAATTGTAAAATTGTTACTACGTAATGAAAAATTTCTATTTATGTTATACAGTAGTCAACTGTGATGCTCGAACTCTTCACCTGATCATGTGGATCCGGTAGATAGGATACATGCACGGATACGGACATGGATTCTTGACGGATCCTCCAGTGTGAGAGTGTTTTGTTCTTACCCTCCATTTTGTAAAGCAATCCTATATTAGCAGTGATCTTGACATGAATTTAATACTTTAATAAAGTCTTCATCCATGTTAAACATGAAGAAACTAATTTTGCTTTATTTTCTTTGATTTTCTTAACTCACAACCAATTTTTTCAGAAAAAATAAAAATTCGCCGAGTCCATATTTAAATCTCGATCCTCGTACCCGAGTCCTTGTTTTTAAGATTTCAAAGATCCGACACTCAGATCCGTACCCGTGTCAGATCCTCGTATCCAAGTCCGAGCATCACAGGTAGTCGATATCCTTATTTATATACAAATACTGGTTATAAACTTAAAACGAGTCAAACCAGATAGATAAAATGTAAGTAAAATGTCTTGACTCTTTAGACTAACACTATTACTGTATTACATTTGAGCCTGTTTTATAAAAAAACGAGACGTTTTTGAAAATTGTTGTATACGCAACCTTACATCCAATTACGAAGGTAGTAGTTGTTGTGGATATTAAACAATGAATAAGTACATCTATCTTGAGGATTTTCTTATGTTAAAAAACAAGATAGAGTAATACCTAGTGGAATCCATTTTGCCAAACCACTTGTCACTTGTTTTAAGTGTTGCCGACTTGCCGTGGTAGAAGGTAGCAAAGTAGATTGCTCGATACAAATTGTCCGAACGAAATTGAACTAAATTAATCTGAACAACTAAATTGAAATCAAGTCCAAAAATCACGGCTTAAACGTCTTTTGTTGTCTTGTATTTTAACCTTTGTTCTTGTTCTGTTTTGTTTTGTCGATTGTTATTGTGATATATTTCCAACAATAAATCAGAAAACAAAATGTCGTTAACATATGTTAATTGGCGGAAGCAAAATAGACAATTTCTAATAGGAATATTAATAATAGTTGGGTATTGGTTGAGATGATTCATCTATCATGGTATCAGAGCCAGTGTAACCGAAGGTCACGGGTTCGAATCCTGGCAAACCCCAAAACCCCTCGAAAACTCACGAAGTGGAAACCTAGCACACGGTATGAGGGAGCCTGTGCAAATTAACCACTCTTCAAGCCCAATGAGTATTCGAGTGAGGGAGCATAATAGACATATTAATAATAGTTGGACATCAACCATCACCTTCAGGTTTTGGTTGAGATGGTCTATTTAATTTCAACTACTTTTTAGCTGAGCAAACAAACAGTTTTTTTTTTAATAATTTTCGAAGATAATTTAACAGATTGGTAATTTCTTGTATAGGTCGCGACTCATCTGAGCCAACGACTAGGCTCAGACTGCAACCAGTGTCGGAAAATGAGGTGTTCAACAAGAAACGGTTTAGATGTACAGTAATTTTGATTAGGCAGTGACAAGGGACTTGCCCAAAATAATGTCATCAGTAGAGAAATCAGCTGCTTTTCTGAATGTTCCTCTTCCAAAGTCGAGGTTGTACGAGTCTGCAAGGCCTTCAACGAGGTCAAACTCCGGCTTCCATCCAAGTACGGTCTTTGCCTTCTCTATTGATGTGAAGAAATGCTGCAGGAAACAAACAGGATGCATTCAGTTACTAATAATTCAGACATTGGCAATGCAACTTGAAGAAGGCATAGGCATAGCTAGGGATGCGGTGGGTGCGCTTGCATTCACTCTGAATTCTGAAAAAAATTGATAAGTACAGAAAGAAATACATAGGAACTATCAACGTTTCTGGGTGTAGTGGATAGAAACTCAAATAACTTGCCCGAGATCTAGGTTTCGAGAATTTTATCAAAAGTCAAATTAAGTTAGTGGTATACTTTATGACTAAGTTAATTTAAATAATTTCCATATTAGGATTATTATTCAAAAGATGCCCAACTTAATACTCTATTTGTATGTTAATTTTTCGTAGCGTATACTTTTGCATCCCCATCAGAAAATCCTAGATACGCCACTGGCGGTAGGAAAAAACAGGATGCATTCAGTTGAGCCCAAGTAGCGTAAATTATGATGCACTTACCTGGTCACGGAAGGGGAATGGCTTCTTCTTTCCGAAATCATACTCCTTGGGGTTGAAGTGGACTAATTCAGGTTCGGGAAATCCAGCAGCCTGGAGAACACAGTTACAGATTAGATATTAACCTGATAATCGTATTAATCAACAAACGTACATTTGGAAAACACGACAATTGTGTGTTTTTAAAGTTGAAGTTTAAGCGACATTACCTTCGCACATGCCCTTGCAAGTCCATCAAATGTCACATACTTCTCTCCGGAAATATTGAAAATTTCCCTGCTTGCCTTTTCATTTCCGAGAACTAGTATAAACGCCTTTGCCAAGTCCTGATACCAGAACAACTAATCAGTCTTTCATGTTCAGGGTTTTGTCCATCTCAGGCCTGGCTATTATTAATATTTTTATTACGCTCCCGCGATCAATTGCCCATTGGGCTTGAAGTGTGGTTAGTTTGCACAAACTCCCCCATACCGTGTGCTACTGTCAGATAGATGAACCATATCAACCAAAACCTTAAGGTGCTGGTTGAGGCCTAACTGTTATTAATATTTATATTACGATCGCTCACTCAAATGCCCATTGGGCTTGATGGGTGGTTAATTTGCACAGGCTACCCCATACCGTGTGCTGGTTTTCCTCGTCGTGAGTTTTTGAGGGGTTTTGAGGTTGCTAGGATTTGAACACTGACTCTGATACCATAATAGATGAACCATCTCAACCAAAACCTTAAGTAATGGTTGAGGCCCAACTATTATTAATATTCCTATTATTGTCTGTCATGCCTATTTACTAATCTATGTTACTCCGACACTTTACTTTAGTCCAAGTAACACAATTTTAGTCGGAATTGGTAAGTTATTTTTCAGGAGTGATCGCAGATTTTGACAGACCTTGACATGGCCGAGTTGGGTAATCTGCACTCCTGAACCCGGGATAGGAATTGGTCGGCCGGCTTTAAGACGGTGGAAGAACCATTCTTCAACTGGGTTGTAGTTCAATGGACCATAAATGTAGACAGGTCTTAGAGCAGTCCAGTTTACACCCTTAGAATTGAGCAAGGTCTCGGTGTCAAGCTTTCCCTTGTGCCTACTCTTTGGATCTACTGCATCTACCTGTTTTCAGTAAAACAAGCATTACCAGTTTTCAGAAATTTTACAGTGTCAAACACGGGTATGCGAGATAATTTGATGAATCGGGTTACCGTCTGTCATAATAAGGAAAGAAGAAATACCTCATAGTGTGGCAAGAGGTCTGATTTGAGATATACACCAGCAGAGGAGCAGTAAATATATCTGCAGGACATCAAAAGATTACAAATCGCCTAAACGGTATGACATCGAAACCATCTAAATTGTAGCATTAGCCTTACTGTTCTAGGTTTGGTAGTGCATCCAATATCGGCTCTACCTCAACCGCCTCTCTCCCTGCAATGTGACGAGAAGAAGTCAAGAGACGAGAAATTTCTGCTGAAACATTTATGCTAAGCTGCGAAAACTGCTGATAGAACACTGCAAAGATTACGAACAACTCACCATTAATGTCGTATACAACATCGTAGCCTTCAGCAGACAGACTGGTTTTTACAAAGTCGAAGTCTTGCCTATCACCTTTCAGATGCAAAATCTGAAGAGCAAGAAAGTGATTAGTACATAACTCACCATTAATGTCAAACTCTGAACATTGCCAAAGTGCTGCAAAGGGTCTCGGCAATGGCAGCGTAGTGAGGAGGATTTGGATGCAGGGATGTCACCGGGATAGACCATCTGCATGACTGCATCCCTTATACTCGCTAAAATACTCCCTATACATTATACTCGTATGGACATAGGATGTAGACAGTTTAATGAGTCATTTTGCTTTATTCCACCATGTTGATGATAGATGAACCATCTCAACCAGAACCTTAAGGTGATGGTTGAGGCCCAACTATTATTAATATTCCTAATACGCTCCCTCACTCAAATGTCCATTGGGCTTGAAGAGTGGTTAGTTTGCACAGGCCCACCCATACCATGTGCTGGTTTCCACTTCGTGGTTTTTGAGGGGTTTTGAGGTTGCCAGGATTCGAACCCGTGACCTTCGGTCACACTGGCTCTGATACCATGATGAGGTTCTAGTTGAGATGGTTCATCTATCATTAATATTCCTAATAGTTGAAACCCAAAAAAACAGCGAGTCTTAAACTCCATTGAAAACGGATATTTGAAGATGTTAACCTCACCTTGGAAGAGAAATCGGCAAAATCAGCATCTGATTCACCAGGCAATTGTTGGGCAATAGGTGCTTTACCTCTGGTGAAAAGAGTCACCTGTCATCAAACATGCTCTCCAAGTCTTACAGCAAGTAATTAAGAGGTAAAAAGTAAAAACCATGACAGTAAATATATGATGACAAAACAATACCTGATGTCCTTCCTTAATAAGGAGTCTTGACAAGAATATACCAATGAATCGAGTACCGCCCATTATCAGAATTTTCTTAGCACTTGCTGTCACTTGTAATGCTCCTTTTGCTTGCACTGCATTCCTCTTGAACTGCAGTAAAACACACTTTATATCAGACCAACTTACTGTATTACTAATCAAGGTTTAATCTTTTTAACTGAATTCCGCGAGTTGAATAGATTAATGGTCGATGTTGACATTGCAGAAGCACCAGATCGTATACTGACGGAATTTGAACCTGATTATGAGCATCACTACTCACTGAACAGCTGACGGATATTAGATTGATAATTTTGTCAACTACGGGACTAAAAGAGCGTCTATTGCGACACCCTTTAACAAATGCTGACGGATTTTGAACCTGAACAATGATCATGAGTAATGAGTATCACTACTCACTAAACAGTGTTTTTTTTTTTTTTTTTTTTGATGACGAGGGGCTTAATCCCCGGCCTATGCATTCCCGCACCACCACATGGACTATGTAAGCCACCCTTTTGGGGGCTGCCGTGGCCAAGTGGTCATTGCCCCAGCTGGAATCGAACCTGAGACCTAACTCCTGCATTTCTGCAAGCTTTAAGGTTTAACTCAGTTACCACTGGACTAACACCACTTGATTTCACTAAACAGTTAAGCTGCCTGATATTTGCAGGTCTGCAGAATACCAAAGAGGACTTCTGCAGGAAGCCAGGAACACAAAGCGAAAGAACGAGTAGATAAATTACGCATACCTGAACGGAATGACTGAGTCTGGTGCCACTGAAATCAGAAGAAATAGAAGAACGAAGAAGAGACAGAGATGAAGTGAACTGGTTTTGCTGCATGGCTACCATACTGCAGGCCATTATTTTTCCTGCAACTGACTGGTTTTTTTTAGTTCAGTGTTCTGCAATATTTGATCATAAAAGTAGTTATAGTTGTATATAGTTCTATCTAGTTGATGCTTTGTAGTTTGTGGTGTTGTTTCAAGTTTGATTTCTCCCCCCACAACTCTCATCAGTCATCAACGGGTAGGATAAGACATTGACCCCACTATTGCTTTATAACATCCACACCCTTTCCCTCCTACTAAATTCCTAATACATAAATGTTAAGTCTCATTTGAAACCGTCTTAAGCTTAACACGACATTTTTTAGTTTTACGTGATTCATTAAATTCTAGCTTGATCATGCTGGAAATCTAAAACCGTCTCAAGTAAGACTAACTAATTCATAGACAAACGTGCACCATGTGCTTCATCTTATATTTCCAATAGACAAATGTTAACTCTCATTTGAAACCGTCTTAAGCTTCACACGACCTTTTTTAATTTTACGTGATTCATTAAATGCTAGGTATTATGATCATGCTGTAAACTTGAAAATCGTCTCAAGTAAGACTAACTAATTCATAGACAAACGTGCACCTTGTGCTTCATCTTATATTTCCAATAGACAAATGTTAACTCTCATTTGAAACCGTCTTAAGCTCAACACGACCTTTTTTAATTTTACGTGATTCATTAAATGCTAAAATAAAAAAAAAATAAAAAAAAAATAATACTCCCTCCTATTCTATATATTCTTCCCCTTTCTTTTTGCCCCAAAAATAAGGAATATGATTTGGACCACACAAAACACAATACCCCACCTACCATTAAATTTGGACTACACAAATCCTTCCGAAAAAGGAAATAGGGAAGAAAACCCGAATAACCGAATAAGGAAATAGGGAACAATATATAGAATAGGAGGGAGTAAAAAAAAAAGTATTATGATCATGTTGGAAACCTAAAACCGTCTCAAGTAAGACTAACTAATTCATAGACAAACGTGCACCTTGTGCTTTATCTTATCCATAAAGTTTTGGGATTGGACTTGTACTCCATTGTTTCAGTCAATTCTTTACGTTTACCTTTTCAATCCATTTCAAAAGCTCCAACAAAACACCCCTAAATTAAAATGAAATGAAAACCTAAAACCGTCTCAAGTAAGACTAACTAATTCATAAACAAACGTGCACCTTGTGCTTCATCTTATCCATAAAGTTTTGGGATTGGACTTGTGCTCCATTGTTTCAGTCAATTCTTTAGGTTTACTTTTCCAATCCATTCCAAAAGTTTCAACCAAACACCCCTAAATTAGAATGAATGAATAACACTGAGAAGAAATGAAACGAGATGAAATTAAATCGGAAAGGATAAAGGCTAAATCGAGTCAATTATATTAAGCTCGAAATCAGATAAACTCGACACCAACTTAAAAACCCGAGCCCGCTCGACACCAACTTAAAAACCCGAGCACGGGCTCCGGTTTAAACGATTTGGATCGGTCCAGCAACTCAGTACCAAATTCATCAAAATCAAGTAATCAATTTTAGACGCTTGAAAGTGAGAAATAAACACGAAAAAACGAGAGAAGAAAACCATCGTTGCATTTCTCTAGCTGATCTTCCATGGATCCGATTCAAGTAAGCTCTCGCATTCTCTCTTCATTAATTAATGCATGTTTCATAAAACTTAGGGGGGTTCATTCAACGCACAAATTCATTTCGCACAATTCATACGTTCTCATATCATGTATATATCTCATAATTAACCGATTTTATTGTATGTTTTAGGTTTACGATTTCGACAATTTAACATTTAATCAGTGTTGCCGCATTTTGTTCCAAAATATTTGAATTGTTGAATTGCGCGGTTGTTTGATTAGTATATGAACATAATTTGATTGCATTGCGTAGATATTATGAAATTATTGATTGATGCTTTAATTTGTTCGGATAGTCATGTACGATAATCTGGTGATGAAATTATTGATTGATGCTTTAATTTGTTCAGATAGTCGTGTACAATAAATAATCTGGTGACATAATTGCGTTACGTAGATATGTGAACTATTTGATGCTTTAATTTGTTTAGATAATCGTGATAATCTCCGTTTGCTTGGATAAATATCTTTGAAGTTTTGTAAAATTCATATATAAGATGAGTAGATGACACCGTAAATCAGTGCATGATTCTGTGTTAGTATTAGACATGATCCAAGCCCACAACAGTCTCAAATCTTCCAAGGAATAAATTCACACCATTCAAGCATCAAGGAATCAAACCAAATCAAATAAGAATCATATAATCATAAACTTAGAAAGTAAATATTGTAATTTAGCATAGAATTATTTTTCTTCCTCTCTTATCTCATGTACTCCTCACTATATATATATATATATGTATCTCCTTGAACTCAGTAAATACAACTTATAATTCATTCAACCTTATTGTCTTATATGCTATCAACGAGTCTAAATCGATCCAACCTACTTCGACCTAAACGCTCCCACTTCAAACGCACCAAACAAAACAACTAACACCATGACGCTCACATTCCCAACCCCCATGATGCAGCCCAACCCCTAACCGCCCCCAACCTCCAACACTGTTGGTGAAACTACCCCCATGGAGGTTTCAACAAACAAACATCTCTTTGGGTTCAGCCTTTTAGGCTTCCTCGACGGAAACCTTCCACCACCTGCCGCCACCATACCCAGCCCTAACAACCACGACACCCCCAACCCCGCATACATGTCGTGGCTAAAACAGGACGGTCTCATCCTAGGTGCTCTTATGGGCACCATAACCTCCGCTCTTCAAACCCTCATCGTTAGAGCGAAATAAATCAATAATCGAAGGAAGCATATGTTTGGGCCAAAATGTCCCATGCTTCCTTCGATGATTTCGCTCTAACGATGAGGGTTTGAAGAGCGGAGGTTATCTTCCCATAAGAGCACCTAGGATGAGACCATCCTGTTTTAGCCATGACATGTATGCGGGGTTGGGGGTTTCGTGGTTGTCAGGGCCGGGTATGGTGGTGGAAGGCTTCCGTCGAGGAAGCCTAAAAGGCTGAAACCAAAGAGGATGTTTGTGAGTTGAAACCTCCATGAGGTGTAGTTGAGGGGTGTTAGTTTCACCAACAGTGTTGGAGGTTAGGGGCGGTTAGGGGTTGGGCTGCATCATGGGGGTTGGGAATGTGAGCGTCGTGGTGTTCGTTGTTCATGGCGGCAGGGGTGGGTAGTTGTTGTTTGGTGCGTTTGAAGTGGGAGCGTTTAGGTCGAAGTAGGTTGGATCGATTTAGACTCGTTGATACCATATAAGACAATAAGGTTGAATGAATTATAAGTTGTATTGACTGAGTTCAAGGAGATACATATATAGTGAGGAGGAAAATAATTCTATGGTTAATTACAATATTTACTTTCTAAGTTTATGATTATATGATGCTTATTTGATTTGGTTTGATTTCTTGATGCTTGAATGGTGTGATTTTATTCCTTGGAAGATTTGAGACTGTTGTGGGCTTGGATCATGTCTAATAGTTAGATTGTGATCTTTCTACCTACTTCTGTTGCCTGATTCTGTATGTTGCCTGATTGCTAGCTCGGAGATTAAGACCATCATTCCATGGATGTCTGAATTTAATGGAAAATTCGTCATTCACTTCTGTAGTCATTACATGTTCCTTTCGTGATGATCATAGTCAAGAAACAAAGATAAAGGAATCCGTAAATTAGAACCATAACATCAATGTTTGAGAAGAAAAGGACACACATCCACGAATATAGTTTTCAGATTACTACTGTTCTTAAAGATTAGTGTAAACATGTCTGTAATTTGCAGGCTCCTACTGAAAACTATGCGAACCCCAACGTTTGTTTCTTTCATGTACTATTCAAGGTAATTCTTTGTTAATGTTAGAGCTCTTAGTTTTTCTTTTTTTATGACCTTTTCGTACTCTTAGCTCACTTTGGAATCTCGCGAGTTTATGCTTTGCAGGGTGCATCTCTGGCGTTTTATATCCTATCAGCGCTTTTCATAAATAACTTTGTGATTATTTTCGTGATCACTGTTTTCTTAGCTGCTCTCGACTTTTGGGTAGTCAAGAATGTAAGTGGGCGCATTTTAGTTGGCTTGAGGTGGTGGAATGAAATAAATGACTTAGGTGAAAGTGTTTGGAAATTTGAATCTCTTGATCAGGAGGTTAGTACCTAACAGTACACCGGTGCTATTTATGTTTATATAAGTTTCTGTGTGGTGGTTAACCATCGTAATCATTTATTTGAACATTAAGACGGACTTTATACATACCAGTTTCTGAATTCATCTTTTGCGTTGCGCAGTCTTTGGCCCGTATGAACAAGAAGGATTCCTGGCTGTTCTGGTGGAGCCTTTATCTTACAGTAAGTATACTCCGTTTTATGCGATTAAGTCTGAACTGTATTGTTGTAATGCTGTCTACTTGTCATTCATTACTCGTTATTCTTGAGTATGAGATTGCCATATATTCATGCTTGGTTGTATTGTCTTCTTTGCAGGCTGCAGCATGGATCCTTCTTGCAATATTTTCTCTGATACGGCTTCAAGCAGACTACCTTCTTGTCGTTGCTGTTTGTTTGTCACTCAGCCTTGCGAACATTATTGGCTTTACCAAATGCCGCAAAGGTTAGCATTGAATTTAAATATTTTTGTTTTAGCTTGTCATGAATCATGATAGCCTCAGAATGTATTAGGTGACGCAAAGGTAAAAACGTTATTATCATGAATTAAACAATGATTCAGACATCATTGAGTGTGGTATGACCAACCCGACAACCCCCCCATATCTGCGACTTTGTATGAGGAGGCGAAGGTGCAGGTGGGATTCGTGGGAAGACCTTAAATCATCAATTCATCAATGATGTAGAGCTATTCAAGTACTGCATATTTTATTCTGTAATTCTTTATTGCATTTTCATCAACTCATCTTTGGGGTTGTTTGGTTGCCTTTTAAAATCTTTGAAATTGGAAAACCATGGGGAGTGGGAAAATCGAGTCTTGTTTGGTTGCCCAATTCATGGGAATTAGAACCTCCTATAGAACTCCAATTCCTACATAATGTCGGAAGTCGGTAGGTAAGTGAAAGTTCCCACATGAATTGAAGTTCATACATTCAACCAAACAACATTTACATAATTCACGTGATTTTCAAGTTCATATGAATTTAATCTTCCCGGAAATTTTATCTTCCCATACCAAACCTAACGACCCCTTTGTATCTGTGAGGTGAAGCAATTTGTGACGGCTGTAACTGAAGAAATTTACTGTGTGTTGTTGAGTCGTCTTTTCTTTCATTGTTTCTTTTCTATTCTATAAATCTCTCGCTTGGCATGTTTATTGTTTAGAGTTATCGTTATGGATGGTTGTTCAAATCAATATTTTGTCTTCCTTACAGTTTTTGAATCATTAATTCAGAACGAACATTTGTTTTTCAGTGTTTTTCCGGTTCATCAATTTGTTACTGCTCCATCTCCTCCTCCTCCTCCCCCCGTTTCCCCTCTTATAACTTATGGAATATTTGCTTTACTGACGCGATCATTTATTTTCCTTCTTTCAGATGCTAAGAAGCAGTTACAGCAATTTGCCACACAAACTCTGGCATCCCAAGTTACATCCACTCTACAGTCAGCTTTCAGTGTTGTGTGAGTCCTGTGTGACCACATCGAGATTGCGACATACACGTGAGTTATTCATACTAGTCAAGTAGTCAGTGAGTAGATAGGCACCAAGGCCGAAGCTGATCAACTTCGTTGAACTGACATGACACAACTAAGCTAAGACAACATAAATTGTGTCGATTTTGTAAAGATGCAAGGCCAAACATCGCAATTTTGTAATGATTTCTACACAACTAAATAAAGATGTCTCGAGTTTTTCCTCTCTAAATCTGGTCTTTCTTGTATTCCTCCTCCTAATTAGGACCCTTCCTATGTATCTGCAATCATAATCTCACCGAGTCACCGTCTTCGATTCATGTTATTATTCGTAACTGCAGAAATTTTGATTGTTTTGAGTCGGACAAAAAAAATTGCCCAAATGAGATGTATACTGTATACAATCTGTTGAAATGGTGTTACAGGAATGGAGGGAGTATTAATACAACAAAATCAAGCGGCGACAGTACAAGGTGATGACAAGATATCACGGTTGCTAGTTTCCGTCTTTACATCTGAGCCTCAAAGCAAAAACTGGCACGACTGTGAATTGAATGTAGAACACAGATTACGAAGGAAATGCTTGTGAAGCGAGGTTGATTAGGCTGAGACCTTGTTCACTCTAAAAGAACTGATTACTCGACGAAGGTCGCTCTCCTCCTCTCTAAACACATTTTCAGGAGTTTGTAACCGTAACTCATAGAGCCTGTTGTTTTCTACTCCAAGAACTGAAATGTATCGACGATCCCATTCCATCCTAACCACTCTTTCTTCTGGCATAACCGCCAGTTCATTGTTGTTTGCATACGATTTTATGTTAACCTGTTGACGTTGTCAAAACGTATCATGGTTAAAATCAGAGCTTCAGATGACCTTAAAGCAGATAATAATACAACTATACCAGAACAATTAACAGGATAGACTGAAACTCGATTTAGCCCTAATAATGAACTCGACTGAAACTCGATTTATTTGGTGATGAAGAATGATGCTCCGTACATGTTCATTTTATCTTCATTGAAAAATAAACATGGATTTAGAGCTGGCAAATAATGACACGACACAAAAACACGATTTGAACCCGACTTGAAATTAGCGGGTTTGGGTTGAGGCTTAATGACCCATATATGTAAGTGGGTCGACACGAACACGGCACGGTATTTAATTGGGTCGGGTTTGGGTTGAGCTCTTTAAACACGAACCTGACACGAATGACCTGTTTACTAAATTAATTATAATTTTTTTTATCCTCCATCACATAAATATGCTTAAACTTTCTAAATATGGACATGACACGAAAACACGACACGAACCCGACACGAAATTAATGGGTTAGGGTTGAGGCTTGATGACCCACTTATCTAAGTAGGTCGACGCGAACACGACACGAAATTTAATTGGGTCGGGTTCGGGTTGGAGGTTTTGTAACCCGTTTACATGTGACATGAACACAAACCTGACGCGACCCGATCTTTTTGTCAAGTCTACATGGATTCCTATCGACAAAAACACTAAGAAAATCGTATGAGTTACTGTATTACTCATGATTTGGGTCCAAAAACCAGTCAGCATCAAAATACGGTACCATTTCCGCCTTTTGGTACTGAACCGACCCAAACCGTTTCAACAGATAGATGCTAGTCATGCTACAACACATTGATAAAGCTCTTACCTCGACTAGATAATACATTCTTCCATCATCAGCAACTCTGGAAGACGTAGACAGAATTTCTGATTCACGTCGCACACCAAGTCTGGTAGACATGAATTCTGTTAAATACTGCCTAAGCATTTTCTTCCCGGCTTCTTCTGGTGTGCCCAAATCCTCGACACTCTTGTAATTGGATGAAGAGGGTGAAGATATGTCGACTGACAGATTTTCGTCAAGAACATAAGGATCCCTGAAGAATATGTCGGCACCAGCACCTTTAACTTGAATCCAGTTCTTAGGGTATGTTAATGTGTAACCATCAAAGAAGTCTATGTACTCTCTAAAAACGACAGACGGTGGTTGAGCAAGTGCAGAGCCTTGGCTATGAACTTGCGTGGCGATGAAGCCCGAGAGAAGTGCTGTAAATGCATCCCTTCTTGAGACTGTAAAAGCTGTACTCTGATTATATGGTACAAAATCTCCTGTGAGAAATCCATTGTAATTCAATAATCTCGGTCCCAATGATATGATGTCTCAAGACTCGATATCTATCTACAAATTACTCGTATCAAATCAGACCGTTGTACGACCTTATAACAGCTTTTGCAGCTAATACGAAACCATCTAATCCTAGTCGGATACTCAGATCGGGATTCGGGGTGTGCGGTGGCAAAGCAAAGGCTACTAGGGGCCGTCCTTTAGCAGGCAATCTAATACTCCCTCCTAGTCGTTGTTTTGTTCCCTTTTCCTTTGGACACGAGAATTAAGGAAATGAATTTGGACCACACAAAACACTCTACCCAACGTGCAGTTCAATGTGGACCACACAAAGGTTTCCAAACACAATAGGTCTCGCCTGTGACGGATATATCAACTTTTGACGGTCAAGTATCACCCACATGGACCACATAAGTAAATAAATACCACATAAGTAAATAAGATAAAAAGTAGGATGCATGAGAATCACAAATGTTTTGTCTTTATTCTCCCAGGTGGGTTTGATTCGTCACAACTTGTGACAAATATCAACCGTCACAAATGAGAATTTGTGTTCCAAATAAGGAAAAAGTGAACAAAACCCGATTAGCATAAAAAAAAGGAAAGAGGGAACAATACAAGATAGGAGGGAATAACAAGTTTGAATGATAGCCCATAATTAGTTTAACAAGATAAATTAAAGTAACAGTAATTACTGTGTAAGACGGAGACGGTCCGTTTATATAAAAAAAAACAGTAAGGAGCTTGTAATTAACAAAATTGAGATAATTGAAGCCAAATATTCAGCAAAATAAACGAAATATACCGTATGAGATTTGCAGGAAATTGTGGGAGAACGCAACGATTGGGGTGATGAATGTGGGAAGACGAACGACGCCGTTTCAAGCTTAGTAGCACAAATGGTTGTAGGTAAGAATGAAGAAGAAAGACGAGAGGGAAGGGTGAGTGGTTTGAAGAAGATAACAGACACCATTTTTCGTTATCCTTTCAAACCTTATTTTCTCCTTTTTAAGTTTTACCCACCAAATGTATTTTGCTGTTAAGCCGGGTTTGCGAAAATTGCAATGGGTTGCCTTAAAACTAAAAGTTTTTGGATAATGATACGGTGTTATCGAATGACTGATAATCTCGACGCCATTTTTTCATATACTCCCTCCTATTCATAATAACCTTCCCTATTTCCTTTTTCGTCTATTCACAATATCTTCCCTATTTCCTTATTTAGTAAAGTTTTTATACATATTTTATTCACCTCACCCCACCAAATACCCCACCATACTCATACTTTATACTTATTTTAATCACCTTACTCACAACAATTACCCCACAATACATACCCTCTCTCCAATTAGCCAACCTTACACCAATACTTTCCAATATAATAATCCCCTCCTTATTCTCCGTGCCTTCCCCAAATAGGGAAGGTTATTACGAATAGGAGGGAGTATATCCTTTATTATTGGGGTACATATTAATTTTATATGATACACTTATTAATTTTAATTATTGCATGTGAGAGGGTGATGTCGAGATTGAGCGCTTTTCTGTGGCCTAGCTCATTTTCCTTTTTAAATAGAGGGTTTCAACGAATGGGATAATTTGTAAACAATTATATTTTTTTATACAGGTTAACTTTTTATATATCTATGATGTTTTGGGTAGGATGGTTGGATCTATCCTCGCAGTGTGATGGTTTAAAATTCCAAAGATGATATAGATGACCGACAATGGTAGAGTCAGGATATGAACAAGGGGAGGGATGAAATTTTTTGCGCGAGTTCGGAAAATTTAACTAAAAATTTTGAAATTCTTATATGCCGCACTTTTGTTGGTCTCTCCTAAATCCACCACTGAATTGATCGAGACTCTTCTTGATAGAGTAGGTTAGGTTACTACGCCCTCAAATTAAATTTTGCCGTCTTATCGCTAGCATTTTGAATCGTTACTAAAATTTGATTTCAAGACGTGTATCTCTTTTTCCCGCAATGTTACCTATCCAATTTAGATTGATCAACGAGCTTGAACTCGACTAGTTGCTATTCTTGCTAAAACAAAAGGCACGTTAAAACAATATCTTACCCTTTTATCATTTTTTTCCCTAAAACACCAAGACAATCCGACATACACAAAATAATTTTTTTAATGCCGGAGTTATCTCCTATATTATAAACTAAGAGAATTTATTCAATAAGTTTCACTCCAAAATACCCCTATTTTAATAAGAAAACAAATGATTCTTTTTGATTGTTAATTTCTCAATTTTAAATAAGGAAATAAATAGGGATGAATTTTATATCATGTGATAAATACAGAGGACTACTACTAATAGGAATTGAATTTTTCCAATAAGTATTTTATTTGAATAATGTTTTGTCCAAAACGTTCGAAATTTCATCAAAAGAACCAATCGATTATATAAAATGAAAATGGGTCAATTTTTATCTTTTTTATCTTTCCATTCCCACTTTATATGTTACTTATCATACATTTTAATTTTTAAAGTTTAACATTAAGTAATAGTATCATTTTATTCTTACTCATTTATACTTCCTCTCTATAAAAGTCATGTAATTGCATGAGATCTAAACTGATTTCTTTTTCAAATCAATTTCATACAATTTGTAACCATTTCACGAATTTTGATAAACCTTTTTAAGGATAACTAAAATAACATCATGCTAATCACATTTATTTTACTAGAAACTTGTTAGTTATTTCATACCTACGCCAACGAGTTATCACCGATTTTTATATATTTTTTTAAAATAACTAAAAACATCAAGCTAATCACACTTTTTACCAGAGACTTGCTGCTAATTACTTCACACTAATAAGTCAATAATAAGAGAATCGATGAGATACCATCTAATTACTTCACGCTAATAAGTCAATAATAAGAAAACCGATGAGATACCCTCTGATAACACCGTTTCATTTTCGTTACGATAAATATTCGAAAATATAAAGCCTTTTCCCAACTTCGAATCCTCCCAAACATATTTCCAATTTTATAATATTCGAAACCTATATTTACAATTAGAAACCACCATTAATGCCATTAATAAACTACATGGACAGCATTTTGTTCTTCCAATCTTCGGACATCTTTTACGGGTAAATCTTTGCCTCACTTTCTTAGATTTGTTCACCTGTTAACTTCCCTAATTTCACCCACTTTCCTTTTAATAACTTGATTATTTACCCCTAATTTTAACCATTTTATTGAAGTTATACTTGTAATTATTCTTACAAATATTTGAATTTGATTAGAATTTTAATTAGTTCATCATTTAATCTTTTAAGATGATTAGAATTTGCAGTTCTGTGATTGGAAAGATGAAACCTTGTTGTAGAATTTTGTCAAATTATGTTTGCAAATCCCCAATTCTGTCTAATATGAACCCTAGTAATTTATCAAATAACCCATTTAGTTTTGATAAAATTAGAGGAATTCATGGCTACCCATTTCAATTCTTGGGTGTTCCATGTGGAATTGAGAATACCCACAAAAATGTATGCTTGGAAGGACCAAATTTTGGACAGTTTAGGGTTTGTTCTAGGGTTGGATTAGGTAGGTGTGATTATATTACTAGATGTGTTGGTGTTGATGTAAGGAGTGTAAGGAATTGTTCGTCTACGGTTGATTCTCGGATTAATGAGAAGAGTTTCGAGAAGGTTTATATCAAAGGAGGGGTAAATGTTCAGCCTTTGGTGGCTGAAAGAAATGGCGCGGTGGAAGAACATTTGAAAGGGGAACAAGGGAGTGTTGTTGAATTAAATGAGACGGGTATCGAGAAGGGTGATAAGATAGAGGATTTAAATGTCAGTGAGGTTGCAAATTCTGAGAAAAAGGAGTCCGAGATGGAGAAGGAGGCTTGGAGGTTGTTGAAGAATGCTGTTGTTACTTATTGTAATAGCCCTGTTGGGACTTTGGCTGCATGTGACCCAAATGATAAGTCGCCGCTGAATTATGATCAAGTTTTCATTCGTGATTTTGTTCCCTCTGCACTTGCTTTCTTAATGAAGGGTGAAGGGGAGATTGTCAAGAACTTCCTTCTTCATACTTTGCAATTACAGGTGATTCTGATTTTGAAAGTTCTCTTTGTTCGTATAGTATTGTGGTTGCTTTTGTTTATATTTCTTCTCAAATGTATTTTTCCCTTGTATGTTTATTCATATTTAGGGCTTAAAAAAGTGAAAAAAATTCTTGTTTTGTGCTATACTGCTATCTGGATGAGAACATTATGGGAATCATTGGCGTATCTAGGGGGATGCAGTGGATGCACCTGCATCTCCCTTATTCTGAAATATTTACATTATAGTTTCATAATATACAGAAATCCGTTAGTGTCTCAGTGGTTAGTTTTTTTGGTTAGGGTTCGAATCCTGTAATGGTTTTCTCTTGCATTTTTTTTAATAGTCATAAATGTGTCTGTACTAATACTATTTAATGCATAGATTTAGCCACCATTTTTGTTCCATAATTATAATTGTGCTTAAATTATTATGCGGTTCCTTGGTATTTTGTACATAAAATTTACTTCAGGAAATTAATAGTTAAAGTTGTAATTTTAGTGTTGTGAGTCCATGTGACTTTGAAATACCGTCTTGTTCATTACAATTATGATAAAGTATTACTCCGTATCTACTCAAATGCGTATGTATTTAAAATAAGCAAAGGTGTTATATTACTGAGGTATAATTTTTTCCCGGTCTTCTATTATAGGACGGACTCTTTTCATAGTTAAAGAGTAATATAAATTTTAGTTTGGCTTTAAGAATTTTTATTTTAAATTTTAGTTCCCACCGCTGAAAATCTGAAATATTTTACAATGTGTTAACTTTTTGCATCCCCTATACTCAAATCCTAGATATAGATATGCCACTGATGGCGATCCATAGTTTTATCTCTCGCTCGTTCATTTTTCAAGGCGGGTGGGTTAATGTTTATATGATTAAGGGAGTATGTCCGTGAGTGTCGATTGCAACTTTTCTTTCTGGGATATTTTGGAACTCATGTTTTTACTGAGGTGTATATTTCGTCGGCAAGTTTTCTTGCTGGGATATTCGGAACTCGTGTTTTTTTTCTGAAGTGTAATTATACTTGATCGGCATTGAAAGTTCTGTTGTTTGTTTTTGTCTACCTTTAATCTAATTTATTCTAAGACCATTATTTGTTTCGAATGTCTTCCCTTCTTTTTGTCTCAGAGCTGGGAGAAAACTGTTGATTGCTATAGTCCAGGACAAGGATTGATGCCTGCAAGCTTTAAAGTTAGGACGGTGCCTTTGGATGGGAACAATGGTAAATTTGAAGAGGTTTTAGATCCAGATTTTGGAGAATCTGCTATCGGTCGTGTTGCCCCTGTTGATTCTGGTAAGGAGTTGTCCAATCATGCAAGAGCGGTACTGTATAAGCTGCAACTGTTATGGCCATTGTTTTACAATCTTCTTTCTTGGAGAATTTAGTCACTTTTTATATACTTTAAGAAGTTTGGTATTAATTCTTTGGCAGGGTTATGGTGGATTATATTGTTGAGGGCCTACGGAAAGTTAACTGGTGACTCCACATTACAAGAGCGAGTTGATGTGCAAACTGGAATGCGTTTGATCCTGAATTTGTGTTTAAGCGATGGGTTTGATATGTTTCCTACGCTTCTGGTCACTGATGGATCCTGCATGATAGATCGACGAATGGGTATTCACGGTCATCCCCTTGAGATCCAAGTAGGTTTAACATATTTGTCTGTTTCCCTTTCTAGAATATCTAGAACCAAATTAGGTATTTGTATTTATTGAGTGGCCTTACTTCTTGCTATCTAGAACCAAGGGGTCGTTTGGTTCACTCTTTAGGAATGGAATGGATTGGAATGAGAAACCATAGTGTTATGGGGTTCTAACTCCATACCTTTCAAAACATGTTTGGTTCATTAGAAAAATAAACGTAAAGGAATGGAGTTTGAATCGAGGGGGAGGAGGTGGGTATGGGATTCCAGGGGGTTGGGGTGGAATGAGAATCTCGATGGAATCTAAATCCATTCCAAAATGTCTCAACCAAACACTAGAATGTCTAGAATCCATTCCATTCCAATCTACCCAACCAAACACCCCCCCAAATAGTTTCTTTATTTATTGGTAGCTACCGCTTTTTTTTCACATTATCGAGGCTTTGTCCCTTACATCAACATCATCATTCTTGCTTTTGTCGATCACCCTGATGGGTTTATTTCTTATATTTAGACCCGGGATGGTTAATTTTTCACCCCTTGACCAGTGTTGTTGGAACTCATATCATTCAGTTTTCCCTCTTTCACCTGATGTTGGGCCTGTGTGGGCTGTGTTTCTCGAGCTTCACTTAACTAGCATTATCATTGGTTTTTCTTTTCGTAGTAGTAGTTATGCTGAGGTTCCTATTATTTGACATGAATCTGCAGGCACTATTTTACTCAGCGCTACGCTGCTCTCGTGAGATGCTGGCTGAAGACGAAGGTTCCAAAAGTCTAATTCGAGCTATCAACAATAGATTGAGTGCATTATCTTTTCATATTCGAGAATATTACTGGGTGGACATGGGAAAGATAAATGAGATTTACCGCTACAAAACAGAAGAATACTCCATGGATGCTACTAACAAGTTCAATATCTATCCCGAACAAATCCCTCATTGGCTGATGGATTGGATTCCAAGTGAAGGTGGGTATATGCTGGGCAATCTTCAGCCTGCTCACATGGATTTTAGATTTTTCACTCTCGGTAATCTGTGGAGTATTATTTCCTCTGTGGGCACTCCAAAACAAAACCAGGCAGTTCTGAATCTGTTCGAAGCCAAATGGGATGATCTCATCGGACAAATGCCATTGAAAATATGCTATCCTGCTGTAAAGAATGAGGAGTGGCGTATAATTACCGGCAGTGATCCCAAGAACACGTGAGTTTATTTGGGCTACTTTTCTAATCAGGATTTAGGAATTAATTTGTTTTGATTTGTTGCCTGGTGGTGAATGGTGATATAATACTCTATTGACACAAACTTTTTCGGTTCTTGCAGCCCTTGGTCATACCACAATGGCGGCTCTTGGCCTACGCTTCTGTGGCAGGTATGTTTGGATCTGACTTTAACTTGTATTTGAAGAACTTATTTAACGCTGCATGTTTAGGGCGAGGCTGATATCTATGCACTGGTTTATGATTTAATACCTCTCTTTGGAAAAGACGTGTAAACAGTTAATTGTTGTGTGGAGATGGGTCGTTACTGATAGATGAACCGTCTCAACCAAAATCTTAAGGTGATGGTTGAGGCCCAACTATTATTAATATTCTTAATACGCTCCCTCACTCAAATGCCCGTTGGGCTTGAAGAGTGGTTAGTTTGCCCAGGCTCCCCCATATCGTGTGCTGGTTTCCACTTCGTGGTTTTTGAGGGATTTTGAGGTTGCCAGGATTCGAACCCGTGACCTTCGGTCACACTGGCTCTGATACCGTGTTAGATGAACCATCTCAACCAAAATCTTAAGGTGATGGTTGAGACCCAACTATTATTAATTTTCCTAATAGTTACGACTTCAGTTCATTTTGAAAAAGTTGCATTAATAGGTGACAATTTTGATGTTGACGGGGTGAATCACCTGAATGCGCGTCTTCAGTATTACTCCTCGGCCCTCACTCTCTCAGTAACTATATCAGCTAAGCTATAAGTTGCTAGGGTGAGAGTTATTTATATGTTCACCTCAGTACCTCACATTTACCCCTTTTTGCAGTTCACTTTGGCATGCATTAAAATGGGTCGGACTGACCTGGCAGAGAAGGCGGTTAAGTTGGCCGAGAAGCGGCTTCAATTAGACAGATGGCCTGAATATTATGACACCCGCCATGGGAAATTTGTGGGAAAGCAAGCACGGCTTTACCAAACCTGGACAATCGCTGGATACGAAACCTCCAAAATGTTCCTAGAAAATCCAGAGATGGCATCCTTACTGTACTGGGATGAAGACTATGAACTTCTGGAGATATGTGTTTGCGCCCTGAACAAGACTGGCCGTAAGAAGTGCTCTCGAGGCGCTGCCAAGTCTCAAATCCTTGTTTAGGGTTCTTTAGTGATTAGAATATCGTCATTTACACTATTTTTTAAAACACGGGGTTCTTTTTTACTCCTCACTGCAATCGTTTCAACAGTTGCATCTCCGATTTAGCCTCTTTTCATGATGGCTAGTTGGCTACTTTTGTCGTGTAACAATTTTTTGGCGCTGTTGCTAGGGAACCAGCATTATTACTAGTTAGGGAATTTGCGGCGTGATTGTCTGCCTGTTTGTACATTATAAGTAAAAGTATAACAGCAGTAATGTATACACAATGTATAAGATATTGGTAAAAACTATAGATACCAAAGTTCTTCAATTGTTTCGTTGAAAGAACTTTTCATTTTGTGACTTTTAATGTTGTTTGAATTCTCTTTCGTATGTTGTCTTTAAACCCTAAATAATTGATTACTCGCGAGGATTAATCAACAAGTTAGGATTCACTACTACAAATTCCTTACTTGGGGAGGAGCAAAATAGCGCCCCGAGGGTGACAAGCTCGAAGTCTATTTAGGACTGGATGAATGCTCCACAAAATTTTGCTCTTGGGGAGAGGTTTGAACCCGAGTCTTCTGGGAATTTTACCCAAGTTTTAACCACTAGACTCCACATTTGCTTATATACCTTGATGGGCGTATATACGAAACATTAAACTCCACGAACCTCTTTTATGAAATTTAATGTCCTCTTCAACTTCGTTTCTCAAAATCACTTTAAACTTTATTCTTGTTTTATTTTTTTGGGTTTTTATACATGTGATAAGTTCCCTTCCATTTTTTTGTTTCACTCCACTTCCGTTTTTTTTTTTTCTTTTCCTTCTTTTTTCTCTTGTTGAGATGAGAGTTCACTCATGACGGTTCCAAGTGATGATCTAAGACTCTGATGTTGTTGTTGTTGTTGTTGTTCAACTTCGTCCTGTGAGAAAACCTAAATAAAAACTTTCCACCCCTATAACCTTTTGTTTGTCCGCCGTCATGTCCATTACCCAAAGGTCCTTCGCGTTGGGTCAACTCAACTCGTCCATACAAACCCGTCTTGATATTGTCCCGACCCGAGATTGACCGGATTAAATTGATGATCCGACAATTATTAAGCTTAATATTGATTAAAATGAAAGGAACTGATACGTTTGTCTAAAGCAAATAATGGTTAAAAATCTAAATTTAATGATCATAAATTAAATTAATGATATAGAAAATAACTAAACTTGATAATAACCCGATCCAAACCCAATAAATCATTTGACTCGGAAAAATAGGTCAAACCCAATACAAATTAACCGAACTTAACCAAACCAAATTCTGACCCGACTGCCACCTCTATCGCTATTCGGCTATTCGCTGGCCAATACGAAACATGATTTGTACATTTATTAGCGACCCTTTCCTGATTTTACCATCGGTTTCTTTTACCCCATTTATCATAATTATCTTCACGAGTGATTGTAAGCTCGTAACTACATAATCTCTCTACCACACTAACAACAAAAAACGAAAAAAATCCACCATTTTTATAGCTAGTTATATAATAATTTCTGTTCTTCATTCATCTGATTTAGGGCACATGATTTAACCCCAAAAAAATGCCAGAATTTGAGTTTAAGAAGGGAATGAAGGTAGAAATAAGCATAGAAGAAGAGGGTTTTAGAGGGGCATGGTTTTCTGGTACAATTATAAATCCACCTTCAAAAGATACCCACAAAGTTTATATTGAATATGATGCATTATTAGCTGATAATGGATCAAAACCCTTAAGAGAAAAAGTTGATTTTGTTCAAATTAGACCAATCCCACCTAGAGAAAATCATAGATTTTTTAAATTAGATGAAGATGTTGATGCTTATTATAATGATGGATGGTGGGAAGGTGTTATTACTCAAATTGTTGTTAATGATGATGATGGTTGTTGTAAATATTGTGTGTATTTTAGACCTACTAGAGAACAATGTGAATTTAATGTTTGTGATTTGAGATTGCATAGGGAATGGGATGGTGCCAAGTGGATTCCTCCTTTGGAAGAGGTAATTTAGCTAATCTTTTTTTTGTAATTCGTGACGATTGTGAAGTAGCAGTCATTCGATGTAGTTCTTGACGTAGTTTTAATGTTGGGTTATTAGAAAAGAACCCCTTTGTGTTGTAACACATTGGGTTTGTTTTTGTTGTTGATTTGTGATTGTTGTGAAGTAGCAGTTCTTCAATGTAGTTCTTCAGGTGGCTTTAATGTTGGCTTATTCGGAAATAGTCTTCTTGTGTTTGCTAGCATAGGGGTTAGGTCGTGTATATTTGACCCCTTACCTCGCAATTTGCCGGAGCTCTGAAGGTACTAGGGTAATGTTGTTAGTAATTTGTGACTTTTGTCATAGTATGAATGTTGGGTTATTCAATGTAGCAATTTGCCGGAGCTCTGGAGGTACTAGGTACTAGGGGGTTATTCAATGTAGTTCTTGACATAGTATGAATGTTGGGTTATTAGAAAGGGACCCTCTTTGGAAGAGGTTAGTGGGTTTATTTTTGTTGTTTAATTTGTGATTGTTGTGAAGTAGCAGTTATTCGATATAGTTCTTGATGTAGTTTTAGTGTTGCTAGTACGGGTAAATATGACCCCCTTACCTCGCAATTTGTGGGAGCTCTTAGAGGTACGGGGTAATGTTGCCATAATTTGTGACTGTTGTGAAGTACAGTCATTCAATGTAGTTCTTGACGTAGTTTTAGTGTTGGGTTATTCGGAAGTGATCTTTTTGTGTGGTTAACATAGGGTAAGATTGCGTATGTATGATCCCCTCACCCTGCAATTTGAGGGAGCTCTTGACACGTAATGGTGTTGTAATGACATTGTCTATTTGTATTAGGCAATGTGATTTTGTTGTGAATGTTTTGATTCAGTATTTAGCTTCTACAAAATATTATTCCTTGACCCTTGTAGTGTTATTCTATTTAGCTGTAATAACATTTTGTAGAGTTAGATTGTATTTGAATTGTGGTATACATAGGTTAGGTGTTAAGACTTAAGAGGCTCTTAATCGGGTTCTTCCTTTGGAAGAGGTTAGTGGGTTAATTCTTGTTGTTAAGTTTTTGATTGTTGTGAAGTAGCCGTTGTGCAATGTAGTTCTTGACATAATTTTCATGTTGGGTTATTCGGAATAGTAATTTTGTGTTGCTAGCAGAGGTGTAAGGTAGCGTACATCTGACCCTGTTACCCTGCAATTAGCGGGAGTCCTTCAGACATTGCGGTAATGTTGTTGTAATTTGTGATTGTTGTATTCAATTCAATTGAAATGGTCTATTGGGATTGTTCTTAGGCATCTTCGAAGGGCAATGTGATTTCGATGTGAGTGTTCTAATTGAGTGTTTAGCTTGTGTAGTTCCTTGTCCTAAGAATATTGGTCCAATTAGGTTTAGTCACATATTGTTGTAAGTTGGGTTGTATTTGAATTGTCGTAAACATAGGTTAATTTAGTTTAAGTTCATGATTGAAAGCAAATTCAATGGAATGTATTTTCTTCTACCACAAGAAGTTGGTTGTTGCAGCGTATGTTGGTTGGAAGAATGAAACTGCGTATGATGTAGTATACGGGTTAAAATACGAATCGCTTGTTTGAATGGAGGAACCTGGAAGCAATTAGAGGGAGAATGATTTTCCTTTCCGTAGGCCAAATTATAATCGTTTGAACCTATGTTACTCTGACTTGTCTTGAAGGGTCGGACACGGATTTTTATGAATAAAGTTCAGGTACTTGGCCTAAAATGAAGTGTCCTAGTGTCATACCAATGTCCAAGGATCAAGTGTCAGACACGGATACGGGAGGTCATAAGAAGTGTCGAAGTAACATAGGTTTGAACATATGAAACTTGACATTTAGTAAGTTGTGTGTTAGAAGAATAGTTTGGATTGATGTTATGAAATAATTCGAAAATGTTTTCAGGTTCAATGAGTGTCTTATACGGTTGTACCCCTTTTCCTTTACACGTTTGGACGGAGAGGTTTGGACCTTGGAGGAAAAAGGCGGGTAGGGAGACAGAGGGGATGCAATTGAATATAGCAAAGTCAAATTGATCAGGAAGGCGAATCTGTCGAAAGCTTACAAATTGGATTGATTTATGTCTTGCTCATGCATATTTTGACCTGTCTCTGAACGCAGGACGCTGGACCGACTGAAGTGAAGATTAATGGCAAAGACAAGAATCCTCTCTGCAAAGGCAGCCGAGTTGAAGTGAGCAGCGATGAAGATGGATTTGATGGTGCATGGTTTGCTGCAACTATTATTGAGGTTCCTGGGAAGGACAAGTTTCTGATTGAGTACCATGATCTAATGACAGACGATAACACACAACTTATGAGAGAAGAGGTCGATGCCTTCCACATTCGGCCATGCCCTCCAAAAGTTGAGGTCGTCAAATTCAACCAGTATGATGAAGTTGATGCCCTTTATAATGATGGATGGTGGGTAGGCATCATCCTTAAAGTCCTCGGCCGCTCAAAATACAAAGTTTTCTTCAAAACCACAGATGAGGAGATGGAGTTTAAGCACGAGAAGCTACGGGTGCATCAAGATTGGATCAATGGGAAATGGGTTGTAGCTTCTGAGGTATACCGATAAGTAAAAACTTGATTGTAGGAGTAGTATTGACAATTATCAATTACCCCCGAGTCCCGGTCATTTGTTTACCTTTTCCATTTTGGGATAATGTCTGAGTCATTTGTTTACCTTCCTATTTTGGAAATGCATTTGATGAGCAATTTGACCATGTCCGCTCAATTTGATCCACTTGTCATCTAATAATTGGTCATCTCCTCTTTCCTTATCTTTGTGTCAAAACCAAAGGTAAACAAATGACCTGAGACAGAGGGAGTATTTATTACCAAAGCTGGTTTTCGTCTTTCTTCTTTCCTTTCACTTTTTCACCTCTCGGTTTTCTGTTGACAACCTGATACTAACTGAAGTACTGAATTCATGGTGTTCCAGGCATTGAATCTCTGACACCGAGGATTGGAGAGAGTAGATAATTCGTCGGACTGATTCATGGGTATGTAACATCTTGTATTATTTCTGCGGAATATGGATTGCCCTAAACTGGCCACATTGGAGACTAGCAGTCGGCTTTGTATTAGGTGGTAGACTGGTAGCAACAGTATAATGATAATGAATAGGTGCGCAAGTACTGTAGCGGTTTGGAAATTGCCTTTTAGGTGCCGAAATAGTCGCATTGTCGAATCAATTGTTAATCAGCCTTTCTCGTTTCAAACTAAGCATATCTGTTGGAAGCCATAAAACGGGTTAAATAGCTACCACTTTATATATAAGACAATAATAAAATGCCTAGATATTAGCAAAAAGACTTGTCTTATCTATTCAAGTGGGGTATATTTGATCCATTTTAGTCTTAAAATGGTTATATCCGTCTTAAGAGAGATTTATTGATGTATGAAAACATCATGACGTAGCGATTTGGTTTTTGATTGTCGATACTGAATAAGTAGACGATACAAGACCAAAAATCAGTTCGCTGAAGTGTTTTGGATCGATTTTGACTTTTTTACCTCTATTGCTGTGGTAGTTTCACAAATTACCTATCCTTCCGGCTTGCTTGAAGAGAAAAGTGGTCGAGAACTGGGGATAATAGTCGCTCACGTCCCCCGCCCCTTTTCTACACCGCCACTACCGAAACTATAATCTCATTCCCTCTTGTTTTGAAATTCATTACGGCTTTAAGATTACCTCATTCCGATCAAGCCTTTAGTAGTCTGGTAATAACAAAGATGATCTGATCGGAAAACGAGTACTCCAATTATTGAACATCAATGAGATAGTCAAGAAATAAGAGTGATCATTTAATTGATTTGTTTCGACTTTTCACTGAGACTGACATGGACTAGCTCTATGTTCTACATAAGCGTGTTTATTTCCGTCTTTATTAGATTTGGATTGGATATTACACAAAATGACGAAATGATCAGCTAGTAACGAAGCTAGAATACAAGAATACAAAAAAGAACGTTTTACACAAGAATCAGATACTTTCCCCCGCGACAAAAAATTCCAGCTATGAAAAAGCTGGTAGAAATGAATCTCCAGAATTTAACTTGATGCTGAACTTATGCAGTCGGATGTCGTCTGAGGGAAGTAGTCATTAAGCAAGGTCTCAATATGGCTAATCTCCTTGGGCAATGACCCAGTTAGGACCTGTTTTCAAATATCAAACGATGCTCAAAGGTTAGGGACAAGTCGTATATGAAATATCAGTCGGGGCAATGCTCATTGCAATGTCATGGGTCGTTTACAGACGTCTCTTTGTGTTTCCATTACAAGGACAAAGCTACGGTTGCGTGCATCTCATCCGCTTCCCTCATCATCAACATCCTTCGGAAGTGCAGCGACTAGGGTGAGTCATTGAGTTTTATCTCATCATAATCCAGAATCAAAGACTATAGAGTATTAGACTGCTACACTCCACTGGAAATATTCGTTCAAGTCAAGGTTTAACATTTTCAGGCGTTAACAGTCGCATTTATAGTGGAGCGATTGATATAGGAACTCGACAACTGATACCCAGATCAAGTCGCAGCCCAATATTTAATACATTGTCCACCGACCACCATACACTACACCATTACTAATCATGAGCTCAAAAAATTTGTTCCTGAATTCCTGATCAACCCACCCAATCTCAGTCTTCAGAATTCTACCGACATAAATTTTTATACCCATTATTATCAAGGGTTATAATTGAATGGCAGTAATTTTAAATAAGTGGACGTTGTACCTCATAGCCAGTCTCTGTTATAAGGACTTCGTCTTCAATTCTAATCCCAACACCTTGATACCTGCAAACACATGGGGAAAAAAAGATCAGTATTCAGTTCAGTCGAGTGATATTGTAAGTTCAGTCCTGAAAACAAAATTCAGACTCAGTAGTAGTTAAGTGACTTGAAAACTGAAATCACTTCAACGATCAAATAGTTACGTAGACCAAGGGAAATGATTAGTGAACACATGTTCTCATACCTGCCGACATATTTCGGATGTAACATGGTGTAGAGTGTGTCTAACACTCCATTTTAAAAAGTTAAGTGGCGCACGTATAATATCTTGACTCATGGCCAACTAGGTTGACACGGACACGAGTACACGATTCCTTTTGTAAAAAATTGAATTTATTCCAACTCTTAATTCTCCTTTGTCATAAACGGGCCCTTGCCTCCTCTATGTCTATCTCTTCTTTATTCTTCGAAGTGTTCATTTTACCATGTTCTCTTCTTGCTCTTATCTAACGCAGTTAAAAATTCAATCTGATGATGTCAGTAAAGTGTCAGCATCATGTTTGATTTCGTCCTGTCGGGGATGTGTCTTGCCTTATGTTGGCTGTGGTCCAGTGTGATACGATGGCTAAGTGAAATTTCAGAAGTAACTAGAACCAAACACGGAAGTGCTTCATAGTTCATACTTAACTCATTTCAAAATGGGACCTTGCTTGAACATGATTAATTTTTTCAGGATGAAAAGAGTGAGAAATTCACGTTTCCCGCGTAATTTAGTGTTTCTTAAGAACCTATATTATAATCAACCAGATCATCTAATACACACTATAGAGCTAGTTAAGAGCAACATACGTAAATCCTTATTCATATTATGGAGTGCAAACTTTGAGATAAACCAGCATGAAGCACAAAAAACATTAAAGAGAATGAAGAGCACATTACCTCTCTGGACCATCAAATGAAGATGGGATGTAGATACCTGGCTCGATTGTTATAACCTGGTGAAAGAAAGAAAAATGAGAAGCATATTTGGAAAACAAATGGACAGTGGTAAACTCCAATCTGCAAGCTCAAATCCCATGTTACTCGAACTATTCATATCACCTTGAGTGGCCACGCATGGCGCACGTACATGGGCATAGGATTGTTACTTCATTTTAGGCCAAAAGCATGTGGAATTTTCCATTAAAAAGGAAACAGAACCGAGCCATGTCGAATACTTCTAAGAGCGTGAGCGTATTTAGATATACAACGCCAATTGGCCAATGGAAAGAAAAAGGACGGGCCTCCTTCGGAAAATGAAAAGAAAACCCCAAACAGAATTTATACGAGATGAGAAAATGCACGCTACTTACTACGCCTGGCTTCAGAGGACGGTCATTGCTGATCGTAGAGCAATCATGAACATCCATGCCTAGATAGTGACCTGAAGAATAAAATAAGAAGAGATAAGTCGGCCAATTGTTGATTAGATGTCAAAATTTCAAGCCAAATCCTCGGTCCCTTTTTTTGCTTAATATTCGGACAACTATATCCAAGTAGTGAACAAGCCATGAGGGACACCTATATTTGTGGGATTGAGCTGATGATATAATCGGTAACTGCTAGCTTTATTTTTCAATAACCCAAATTTTGTTAATCCTTTGTGAAGCTTATGAACCTACACAAGCACATAGCATACAATCGGTTAGCATATATAATCAGCGTCACATTACGATTAGCAGATACTCTTATTACTACCAAACTTTTATTTTCAAAATTTATGGAGAATTTTTTTTAATGAAATCCATAATCTCCATATGTTCATATATATCAGAAGTACCAGAATTGGCTTTTTTTGGGAACACTATAACACTGTCTGTGTGAACAACTGCACAAACATAACGAATGAAAGACCAGAAATCAGAAATTCAAAGTCCATTTATTATGAGAGCACAGAATATCATACCGAATACTCGTGTATTTCACTTATGCTTACACCTGGTTTACAGAGCTGTATACATTCTTTGTTTGTCTCCAAAATAAGCTCATAAAGTTCAGCCTGTGTACAACAAACCAAAGCACATCAAAACTTATGAAAGGGGAAACAAAGAAGATCAAAATAAGCAATTTTCTGCATCACATTCGTAAAACAACTTATGAGACCAGTAAAAGTCATTCAATTTATAAAACTCAAAAAAGCATACTCTCTCAGTAGCATACCAAAATGTTTAGTATGGAGTAATTAGGAACTTCAACAATGGCAACAACAAAGACTTGCAGCGAAATAATTTGGGTTGCGAACATAGAAGATGGCAAAACATATAAAGGGTAGCCAATTTTTAAAAGAGAGCATTAGGACATGTGAAGGAGAACACAAGAAAGTAAATAAGATCAAAAAAAAATCTTATAAAAAAAAATTACCCCTTCATCAAGATCAACATGACACAGGTCAAGACTACTGGACAAAAACACGAGTTACTAATGTACAATTTAGATACATGTATTTTAAGCATCATCAAATTCCATTAACAGAATTTCTGCAATTTCTTGAGAAAATAGCTTACATGAGCAGGAGAAAATCTACCATATGGCGGCCATGTTCGAGTCATGTCACTGACATAGCCATGAAACTCGCACCCAATGTCCATTAGCACTAGTTCATCACTATTAACCTGAAAAATGATGCTGAGGCTTCACAAAGTGCACCTAGATCTAGGTTGAGTATACAAACAAAAGAGTTGAAAATAATAAACTCACTCTCCGATCATTTCGAGAATAATGTACCACACTGCCATTAGTACCACCACCAACTACAGGATTGAATCTATTGAACAAATAGAAAGAAATATTATACCACATAATCCTTCTAAATAGCTAAAAAGCACATTATATGCAAAGCAAAACAATATGCAGCCTGAAACTGCACATATCTCTATTTCGTTTCATTCTTCTACTCCAATCGTAAGTCAGGGAAGGATGAAACTAGCAAGAAATATAAGGATACACCCCCCTCCCCCCCCCCCCCCCCCCCCCCAATATGGGGACACCAAATAGGTCTCAAAGGGTGAGGTAGTCTAGCCCTCGAAGTACTCTATGACATGCGAAGTAATCCCTTTTTTGTCTAAAAAAGAACGGCCTTTTTTTCATATTTGGTTTACCCCTAAATATATGATTACATATGGTATTAAAGTCACATTGAATATTTGTCATCGCGAATCACCCCAGATTGAGGAGCCAATAAAGGTTAAATTGGAGTGTAACAATACTCTGAGGTGGAGGAAGTACAACAAAGAGAAAGGGAAAACACATGAATAATTCTGAAATGCTGAACAATATTTTCAAGAGGAAGATAGCTTACGCCATTCTTTGGGCACCTCTCATTTTGCATTCATATTCCACTTTTGCTGCCATCATACCTTCATGGGGATAGGTCCTTGAGTCAAACATTGTCCGCAAAAGAGCCTAAACAAAAAAACAGATAAAACACTTTATTTTGCTCATCCTAGGAGGAAAAGCATTCAGTCATAAAAGTACAATCACAAATCATAATGGAGGTAACTGAAGATAACATGGTTGTATCATAAAATCTGGTACTACAGATTTCATCCCAATTTGACTAGAAGTTAAAACAAAATATGTATATTCAAATTATAAAAAAGTACGCTCTATCATGGAACTTTTTGAGCAATGACAAATTTATTTCATTTTTATTTATAAGCCCTAATACAGCTGAAGTAGCACTTTGACAGATATAGGCAAGACTTGCTTTTGTCATAGTTTGGTTGTTTACACATTACCCCCTTCTAAAAAATGCACCCAATTGGAGAAATGAGGCCCTAAGTTTTGAACAGTACAAATTATAACATGTTAAAATCCACAAGAGACGTGAGAGCTTAAATATGCCGGAACACATGAATAATGGATTAAAAGCTACATTGCTAATATGATATTACCACAAAAACCAAACATTATTGAACTGGCATAAAACCTAACTAAATAGGCAGCAGCTGAAGAAGTTACCTGGCAACCAATTGAACTAGCCTCTCTCATCAAGTTAAGTTCTGCTGGTGATTTGACCCAACGCAATTCGTGAGTGTATGTAGAAAGATCTTTCACGTTTCCTTTGTCGACAGCCTTTTGAAAGGGTTCCAAGTCCATGTAAGATCCTGTACCAGTCTTCACATTATGAAACAATGCAGAAGAATCTCCAATAATGCCTGGAAGTTTCTGTTTGTATCAACCACATAGAACAAAATAAAGGGTCAATGGATGAAGGGATACTACAGGAAATACCAAAATTCTCACAAGTATTTCCCCAACAGTTCTCTCTCGCTTTTTTCCCCATTGAAATACTATCCAGGAGTCAGGACTATATGACAATTAATGAGAGCAATCCCCCTATGCCTCAAAAGTGCCGCATATCTTGTGTAACTGTAAAGAGGATGGCTTCTGGCAAAGTATGGAGCCTTACGAATGTTATGAAAAACAGAGACTGTTTCAGAAGAACCCATAACAAAAATTGTCTAGAGAATTGCATTAACAAACTCCTTTTTCCCAATATAAGAGGCGTCGTCACTTTAGTAAGTTAGTGAGTCATTTTTGCTTAGTTTCGTCATAGTATCATATACAAATAAAAAGTATAATAAACTTCCGAGTCCACTGGAAATTGATAATTCTTGATTATAAAGCATAAAATTACTGATACAGAAATTTTCATACACCCCGTTTTGTATCTATAACAACGGACACTATACAAACACCATTTTTCTTTCGGATTTGAGTAGTGCAGATAAACCAAAAAGAAATGATAAAGAAAATGCTAGAATAGATACCTGACGAAGTTGAGATATAGGAAATGCCTGATCAGCCTTGAATATCTCCAGCGCCTCGTTCACCCCAGCAGTATTTCCTTCCCAAGTGACATCCTGGGAAAATGACACGTATCAGCATATCACTTAATCAGATAAGAAGTGCATAACATCATGCTTTACAAGTGGAAGGGTCATGCATACATGAAGGGTTGCCTCTGGCATAAACATGCATAAACCAATATCATGACCCAAAACGGCTATACCACCAGGTTGTTGACATCCAGTGAGATACAAAAAATCGGCATCTTGCCGGAATGGATAAGGCACTACATCAGTCATCATCTTCACAGTGGCAGCTGCAATGATGGCAAAACTATTTTTCGGAAGAAGCTCCAACAATCTTTTTCTTCTCGAGATGTACTCATCACTGGTTATACCATGGGTGATCTCGCCTTCTTTTATTAACTAAAACAGCAAAATTTTGAGATCAGAATAGCACTATACGACAAAAACTTATATGAGACGGTGTTGTATGTGAGACAGACCCATTAACAAGATAACTAAATTAAGAAGAAATACGCATTTGGCTCAATTTCACATGGGAAATCAAGACTCGCCATAAAATATATGAGTCGACAATAAAGGCTACTCCCTCAAGAAAGCAATACCTCAGGGTGAGATAATGCAGTTGGCTGGCCAGCGTCGAAAATACTAGCTGTAGAGTATGAGTGGCATCCTGTGGCCTGAAACACAGAAGTACCCAATATCATACATTAAACAAAAGGGATAGTTACACTAATTAAAACGATAGCTCACGACAACATGACAGTCGACAGCCACCCATCAGGTTTCTCGTCTTCAACCCGGGACAGCCAAAACTAGCTAGTAGCTACAGTATGAGGATTCCCAAGATCAAAAGAAAAAGTATACGACAAATGCTTAGTTTCATGAAATGTTCTAAATGAAGTAAATGGATAACTGGTCATAGACTAATTAAGTTCTGAAGAAGCATCAATGCTACAGCAGGAAGCATAGCGGAAACTGGCTACCGTAATCTACCCCCTCCATCTCAATCATTTGTTTACCTCCGATTATATGACAAATGCACTTTCCATGAAATATACTAACTACACTAAATGGATAACTGGTCATAGACTAACTAAGATTTGAGTAGGCATTCATGCTACAGCACGAAGGGTAGCGAAAGCTGGCTACTGTAATCTACTCCCTCCGTCTCAATCATTTGTTTACCTCCTACTATTAAACTACTCTCACAACGAATTAAAAACTGTAAACAATTGACTAGATTAACTCCGACATATTAATGAAATTAAAGTGCAACCCAGTACCTGAATTGACAATCAAATTCAGGAAATGAAATGAAAAACATAATAAACAAGGAAATTTTCAACATTTTAGCAGAAACCCATCAAATTCTGAAGCTAAAAAAATAATATAAAAACAGAAATATAGAAGTGAAATAAATCGGTGAAATACGAACTCTTTTGTAGAGGGATCTGTGACATAATCTTCTAGTTAGGAACTGCATGTTTCAATAAAAATGGTGTAATTTTGAGTGTGTTATAATTGGGGAATTGGAATTTGATTGAATGATAAACCCTTTTTAGGGTTTAAGGGTCTAATTTTTGAAATGTAATTTAATTTTCACTCATTTTCAAGTAAAATCGGTATTATTCTACTTAAATACGGAATAACTTTTTATTAAATACGGAGTAATTTATAAGTATTTGAATCTCGGAGTTACAGCATTGATCTATTATAACTTTATCGGTTAGGTTAGTTGACATTTACGTATAATACTTGTCGAGTCACGACTCACGAGTGCACACCAAGCTAGATACTCCGTAAACGGTAAAGGATAGCACATTTACATTATGATTTCGGCTAAAAAATGATCGACATAACTTAATTTTATTTTTTTCAAGCATGATTAATCGTAAATTAATTTGGTTGTTATAATAAATCAGGCCGTTTAATAACATGTACAAAAACTCTTCATAACCGAGTGCCTTTCAAATTCAATTGTTTGCTAAATGCCATATTTATTCAACAGCTGAACCGGTTTAATGATTCAGTTTGATTAACCGAACCTAAAAACCCTACCGGTTTTCAGTTTTTTCTGTTCGATTTTTATGGTTTGATAACCATAAACACCCCTACCTAGAACATGATACAAATCTCATATACGATAGCTAACAGTGTCATTAACAAGGACTAATTTTTATCCAAAACCGAGCTCAAAACTCATCAGTATCGAAAAATAGACAAAAAAAAAATAGAGCCCAAGGCATAGTTCAGGGTTAAAGCTTGCTTCGAAATGTCGCATTGTTAACATAACATAATTAAGAGGACGTCCAGTTAAACCACGGCGACTTGCGAGTATCTATTTGTGTTGAATGAATTGACGGAAGTAAACCACACAAATCCTTAGCACCCGGGTTACTCCGACTACAAGTGAAGCTACGTAAGCAGCCACGGTGTTACGGACTAAGAGATTACAGATATAAAAAGCTGCAAAAAAAATTCTAAGTTCCTAATCTTGTAAACGATCATATCATGTAAACCGGCGAAGAAACTCTTTTACTTGATCAATATAGGGAGGTCTAGTAGGGATTATATGGCCGGAATCATGCTCGATGATCACTCGACATCCATCTTCAAAATACGACGCGAGATCCCTACTGTAGTTTGAAGATATTTGTCTATCACCGCCCCCTGCTCCAAAAACATGAAGTGAAGGACACCTGAGTGACCCTTCCGCGTTCCCTTGTAAGTTAATGGCGAATCCAGAACACATAATCACAAACCGGAAGTCCAAACCTGGGTCACATTTCGCTTTCTGAGCAAATAGGAGAGCAGTCATTGCAGCACCTTGTGAAAACCCTAAAATCCCGTCAAAAGGCCCGTTTTCGGAATAAACAGATTTCAGGAATGATAGAGACTGTTCGAACCCTTCGGTTTGCTGTTTGTACTGAAGTGGGTCGAATGGTGTAGAAATCTTTTCCCAATCGCTTGCTTGCTTTCCGAGGAATTCAGGAGCTACCAACCACGCATACTTTTTGTTGCAAGTTTTTGTTGGCGGAGGGTCAGATTGAGGTGAATTTGATACGGAATTGTTCAGAATCTTGCTGGGTTGATATATAAATGGCAACTCATGGGGAGCATTTACGAAAACAAGCTCTGCTAAGCTTTTAAGTTTTTTTGCTAAAGAAGAGGTTCTTCCCTTGAAACTGGAGGCGTTTTGGCGAAAACCATGAAGGCACAAAATCCGCAGTTTCTTCAAAGGCCCTGCAGTAAAGAAAGATGAGAAAATCATGATATTGAAGTTTGTAAAAGGCATCAAAGAATCTGGCATGTAAACAAACACAAAATATAATATGAGATGGTCTTGCCTGGGGAACCCGACCCAAACACGACTCACTGGAAAGCAAAAGAAGTTATATAATATATATATGGTTGACACAAAGCTAAAACACACCTTTTTAAGAAAAAGGGAGCTAAAAATGTAAGCAATTAGAGTAATTCATCTCGTTCTTATAATGCAAGCAACTAAAAAAATGCAGGAGACAAAGAGGATGTAAAATTGTAAACCTATTTCTGCAATTTATTTAGTGCTGAAAGAGAAGGCAAATCCTACCCGGACTAAGGCAAGGGCGTCCAGTATCACACATCAGCCTGCCTTCTAAATCGTCATCACTGGCTGTTGGAACGGACTCGGCAACTTTTCCATACTTGTGGCACAACTCACATACATATTGGACCGTCTCTTTCTGTACATATAAGAAGCAGACATTTTTAAAAAAACATGCAGAAAGAATTCAGTAAAACTCAAAGTTGTGACTGAACAACGCGGGAGTCAGGACATGATTAAAGGACTTCACAAATCAAAAATTTCAGTATCATTGGTTGCAAAGAGCCGTGATTTTCACTGCAATGAAGAACTTTTGAGCTGATCAAAGTTCGAGAACTGGCTTATGTCTTTCTCAGTGTAGATATGACCATGTCGAGACATTTTTTTTACCCCGGGGTCCGGGGACAGAAGACATGGAATTGCTGCAAATCAATGAAATAGGGCAAATTGCTTCTCATCCTTAAACCCTAAGACTAAGGCCCCAACAAATCAGGCCTTGTTCCCATTCCAAATTTTTGCACTTTTTTTTCTGGGTTTCTAGCGTTGTTCATATTCATTTGCCAGTCAAAGTGGCAATTCTATCTAAATACATGGATTTTTTATATGCAGCGAAGACGTAGACGGTAGACGTTTCATATACAGATATAGGTACTACTCACCTGACAGTCATTGCAGACTAAAACAAGCATCCGGCAAAAGGTACAACGACGACGAGAAGAGTAATCATCAAAAGATTGGCTACAAAGGAGACATTTACCAATAACACGTTCATTTGAACTCCCAACTGAAATCCTACCAGAAAAGGGTGAAAAGGTTGAGCACTCAATGTAAACATAAAAAATATCAACTTGCAACTCTAAACATCTACTTCCGTTCCCAAAAAGGTGTGGTTGGTTTGAAGTAAGCACAAGTGCAATTTTATCGACCACAATAGTAGAGATGATGGAAGAAAGGAAGGGCAAGGAGTATATTGAGGCCATGAGGGTAATAGCTGGATCCGTTTTCTGCTTTCTCCCCCCTCCATTACCTTCCAGCTTAATTTGAAATTTGAATTTGTCAAATGTAGCTAACTAGCTCGGAGCCGCAGATGACAATATGTTTGAGCAATCTTTAAGAGGAATGCTAATAAAATACACCCCAAGATTTAATTATGAACAGCTTACCGGTGATCATAAACGAAATTTTTTCCCTTGAAAAAGCCACCATCTGGAAACTGTTCCATGTACCGCTGTATTCCGCCATATAACTGGAGGTAAACAGTAATTAGTTAAAATATGGAATAGCCACCAACCTTCATAACTGGACTTAAAAAATAGATTTGGAGCACATGCATGTTTCTTCATACATCATCAATTCTTCTGTACTAGTGTTCAAGTTACCTGATATACATTTTCAAACCCAGCACCTTTGGACCTAATATACGCAGATGCCATCTCGCACCTTATTCCTCCTGTACAATACCTGCAGCACAAATCAACGTGTACTTCAGATATAAGAAGCAACACCAGAAATTTGTCTTGTACCTAATAACGGATTAAAAAAAACTGTAATAGCAGCATTAAGTGTCCCTGGGGTACAAATCCACAAAATCAGCAGTTGAACAATAAACTCAAAACTTACATGAGAACACAATTGCCACGCAACTTCTCAGCATTGCTATCTATCCAACTAGGCAAATCACTGTACTGCCTTGTAGCTGGATCCAAAGTTTCAACATTTGGGGACTCGAACTTCCCAATCCTTGTCTCGTACAAGTTCCTTGCATCAAGAAGAACAACCTTATTGAAGTCAACTGGAGCTTCGTCCTTCAACAATTCTCCTTCCAAACATAACAAAGTTTAGCATGCTTCCACCATAACAGTATTACACTCAAAAAAGAAATGAAAAATGATTCCCGCTAAAATATACTTGCTAACTTTCTGCTGACCTTACAAACTAACAATTTTAACGAACATGAATAAGAAAAACCAGAATGAATAAATGATAGATATTGGCGAACTGATAATCGTCTGTAGTTACTAAGAATTCTTGGAGTTTGAAGAGTGGTATTTTAATCAATAATTAGCTATTTTCAATATCTAAAAATGCTTGCTTTTCACTTCGACATTGCACTATAATGTGAGAATGTCGTTTAGAGTACCTAGAGTAGCATTTTTTTTTTCTTTGAATCCAAGGCACAAAACCGAATTCTTTCACCCCTAAAAACTACATTTCCACTTACTCCTCAAAGCAATAACAAGAGACGCTAAACTGAGCATATAGCTACATTGTCCGTTTCAGCTAATTTGCCAACTTTAACCTCCTTAGTCCTACAGCTCATGCCGCATCCAACAAACCCCTATTTCCTTACCTTCGCTAGCTTCACAACATATTTATCCCATCTCCATCCTCCTACAACTAGGTTTGCTCCGAATTGATATATCATCAACTGAATAATTATTCACGTTCTCCAAACTTTCAGGAATTTTCGACTGTGGACACACACGACATATGAATTAAATCATCACAGGTTCACTAATCACGATACACTTCTTAACAAAAGATTATCGCTAGCGGAGTATCTAAATAAAGGGTCAATAAAACTCCATAACACATACATACAGAACACTATGTAACAACAAAAACAGCTCAATAAGCAAAGCTCAGAGCACGCGTCGCTAAATACCAGCTCTCTATGAAATAAGACATCACACATTCACAAACCAAAACACATTTCTCACCAACCACATCAATAGCACAGAAATCAAACAAACAGTCAATAAACACCAAACCACATACATACATACAGGGAATCGTATGTTACTCGGACACTTCACTTTGATTGCGTGTCGCGTGTACGACACTCTTTGCAGTCCAACACAACCAACACTTTGCCACTTCATTCTAGAACAAAAACATTAAAAAATCGCACAAAATATCCGTATCCAACACTTGCAGCTGAGTCGGAGTAAGATAGAGAACATCATTATTCAATACACACAACAAAAACACGATCAATCAGCAAAGCTCAAACTTCAAGTAAACAAAATACCAGCACTCTTAAGGGCATCATGAAATTCAACAGCGGAAAGATGTCTTCCAGCACAAGAAATCGACGGCGTCTTCACCACGCCATTCGTACTAAGCGTAACTAATTCCTTAACAATCCGAACACTCAACGACGTAAATCCGCACTCCTTCGCAACCTCCATATCCACCGGCTCATCACACGAAGCAAGCTTAAAATCCGTACCTCGAAAGACGACGTCGTATTGTCGTAAAACGGCGTCGATGTGTTGCTCTAGCTTGCAGAGGTCACCTCCAATGGTGACATTGACACCTTCAGGAGCGAGTCGAACTCGGCCAAGTAGACCGAGTGAGGTACAATTTGACTCGTAGAATGCGGCGAGTTCGTCAAGGTCGTCGAATGGAGGTGACGTGTACTTGTAGTATAGTAGAATTCCTTGCTTTTCTTGTGATTTTTCCATGATTTCTGACACTTTTCTAGTTTCCGAGGTTGTGTTAATGGTGATTGTTGCGGCGGCCGGCGATTAGGGTTACGATTTCGGTGAAATTGTTGGTGGCGATTGTTCTTCAGGTGATGTACGCCATTTGCTTTATCTAAATGTCCGGCTTTTGCTATGGTGTGTGTCTGTGTGACAACTAATTCGATCCGATTCGGTTCAGTTTGATTTAGGTTGGCGAAAGCCTAGGATGGGAAATTGGGAAGTTAACCGGTGATCACGGTTGGGTGCGACAAAACGAAGAGAATTTAGAACGGGTCAAGTAGCACTGAGGTTTCACAGGTTGGGTTGGCGAAAGCCAGGGATGGGAAATTGGGAAGTGAGCCAGTGATCACGGATTCACGGTTCGGGTGCGACGAAACAGGGAAATTGGGAAGTGAACCAGTGATCACCGATTCACGGTTTGGGTGTGACAAAACAAAGAGAATTTAGAACGGGTCAAGTAAGATTGAGCTATCACAGGTTCTATGAAAATTAGGTCGAACTTATCGAAATGCAACATGACCAATTTAGAACACGAATTGTCGATCAAAGTACAGAAAATCAACATTTCCAAGTCTATGCGTTTTTTTCTGATCCAGGTACTAGCATAGCAGGAACAAGTGCAAAAGTTGCAAACTTGCATACTTGGTGCAAAATGAGATAAAAACTTGTTCAATATTAATATTCGTAACAGACTACAAAAAATCCATTGTAAAATGAAAATACAGGAAGAATGAACTACGTACAATCTGCGAAGATCTCAGGACGCTGACAGCGGTGAATAACTTACGACTTTGATTGTGTAGCTAAATACAAATACCGGGTGTAACTTAACTTTTCCTGTGAGAAGCAGAAATGCGAGGCGAGACCAAACACTGGCTCAAAGAGAACTAAATTGAAGACGACTTCCAAAATTCAGTCTGATTGTTTGGTTTTGTGGTGCATAAAGCCGAACTGATGAGATCCAGAAAAATTGTGAGGGAAACTGAACCCAACACAAACCCCATCAAACCATAACAGATGCGATCCAAAATTATAACCGATCCGGGTGAACCTGTGACTCAATAATGTCTAGACCCGATTGATGACTTGACATAACTAGCTTAACAATGACCCATAACTTTACATTTACCTTATAAACACTAACTTGAAATGAACCGATGAAGAGGCTCGTAATCACCTCATACCAATTACCAACCACGACTCGACGCAACACATATACTGGCCCAACCCACTAGTGATCAAACCAGACCCGACTCAGAGCATTTTGACCTGACAACACCCGAACTTCATGATTCACCTTGACCCGACACTCAATCAACCGGTAATGATCGAACCAGAGACAAACTGAAATGAGCTGATGACCCGTGTCGATCTTGATCCATACCAACCCCGACTCGACTCAACCGGTAATGATCAAACCAGACCCGACTCCACCAAAAGAGCATTTTGACCCGAAAAAACCTGAACTCGATGACCCACCTTGACCCGACACGACGCCGACTTGACTGACCCGGTTGTAACCTCCAGGTGGAAATACAACCTCCACAGAACTAATATGACCAAGTACCCCACTTCAGCCAAACTTGAAACCACCGGCTGGAACGTTGGCTTGAGCAGCTCCGAAGTTAAACCCTTGCTGGTTGCCATCATCTTGAAGAGTCTGCTCCTCGTCTTCCTCAGCCCAGTATTTTTCCAAGACTTTGACAGCCTTTTCATATATTTCATTATTGTCATGAGATTGAAGATTCTCGATCTTATCCAATCCTTCACATTCGTCAATCATTTGAGAATATTGATTCACTTCACCATTCATTCCCAAGTCTTTGTCCGCCTCTCCTACTTTCAGTATGTTCTCAAGCCCCTCAAGGCAAACTGTTACTATTCGTGGATCTGGGCAAATTAAAAGATCACAAAGTGGCTTAATACAACCCTGTCCGACCAGGAACCTGCAGCAACCATAAAGTTGTGGAGCAATGTGAGAAACTACAAAATTGAAAAGTAAACAGCTAAATATTGTGGAATAACAAAACCACAATCAATCAAAAGTCAAATCCAAGAGTAGGGTGTCCTTTCTCCATACCAAAAAAATACCGCTTTCTCCATTTTAGGGTTGTCCCAAATTTATAAAAGAGTATTGACTTTTATTGTACGTGGGATGAAAATGGCAATTTCATACATCTTATTCACCCAAGTAACCAATCAGCCGCAATCCTTACCCAAACACTTAGTGTGCTAACTAAACAGTCTGAAGGGGGGAACAGAAATCATACCGTATCTGATCAGGGGATCCACCCGATGTTGCATTTGAAAGGGCCCATGCAGCCTCCTTCTTAATGTCAAACTCTGCATGTTGTAGTAGTTGAACGAGAGGGTTCACAATGCCCGCCTCAATAACAGCCTGATTGACAAAAGTATGGATATTTAAATGTGTAAGCAAATTCAACATCTTTTAACCCAAGTTAGGTATCACTAGAATTGAGAGATAGAGAACAAAAACTTCAGCCAATTACGATATCACAGAGACAAAAAAAGGGGTCCAGACAGAATTTGATTTAAAAAAAACCACAGAAGAGTTGTACCTGGATTTGGGTCTTATTCCCAGCAGTTATATTGGATATTGTCCAGCACGCTTCCTTCTTGATGCTCTTCTTATGATTTTGAATAAGAAGTTGGTAAAGGCAAGGAAGCACATTGTTGTCTAAAACAAACTGACACAAGTCAAAAGAAGTTGTGAGATACAGTAACAAAAATTGGAAACAGAAGGAAAAATAACAAAAACCAAGAAAAAAAAATTACATGGATAAGTACGCGGTACGCCTATGTTTTTTGGTTTTCTATAGTTTATTGCCACGAGTTCGGGACGTGACGACTTTTTTTTTCAAATTGATCGACTTTACGAGATCTTCCATTTGAAAAAAATGACACTTAATGGAAATGTAGCAAGAGTTATGGTCGGTCAAACGTTTTTAGCAAGATAAACTTTGACTGACTATATCTCATGGTTACAAGTTCATAGCATAATAATAGAATGGTATTTTGAAGTCTGAGCCATGGTATATATCAATATAGGGAATATATACAAAACCAACCAATAACAAACATGGACAAGAAAGTACCTGAGTCTGGGAATCATCTCCAGTGACAATATTCCCCACTGTTCGGAGAGCGGGGATGAGGACTGTAGGTGATGGATGACTGGTCCAAAACAAATTAGAAGTTAATAGAGAACAAAAATTATGCTATAAATACAAACAACTCGTACCTAAGACGTAAGAGCCTTCAACAGCATGTTTTGTACAAGAAAATAGCGAATAAATATAGGAACATACGTTAGGAGTGAAATGAGTCGTGGGCATACTCCAGCTTCAATAACAGCCTGAATTTTGTCATTAGGACCATCTGACAGATATGAAAGGGCCCAGCAGGCATCTGTCAAGACTTCTTCATCATTTAGATGGATAAGGTGCCGTAGCACTGGCAATGCTGGTTTAACCTAAGAAAGTATAAGCAAAATTTATTTAGTATCCTAGCAATAATGTTGTCTTATTGCAATTACTGTGTTCTGGTAAAAAAAGAACCTGTTCAAATGGTGCTGGTGGCTTTCCACGACAAAAGTTGGACAAAGTCCAAGTCGCATTTCTTAGCATTGACAGTTTTGAGTTTTCATTCAACTGGGACAACAAGGGTACCAGTGCACCTTGACTCAGCACAAGATCCCTGCAGGTTGGAGAGTCACCAGCAACATTACCCAAAGCCCACACCGCCTGCAGAAGAAGTATTAGGGTCAAATAGTTATACATAGTATTACCAATATTATGAAAATCCAATAAAGCATTATACTTGTTGAGTGAGACCGGGGTATTTGGACAAAACAATTTCATAAACAACGAATTAATTCACAGTAGGTAGTCAACCTCGCAAAAACATTGAGCAAGAGAGGTTGATAATTTAAAGGCAAATCAGAAATGAAGAGCGGATGACTTTGACAACTAGATAAATATAACAGAATGCAGAAACATTAATCAACAACAACAGAAGTCCCAAGAGCCAAGGTAAATGAAAAACAAGGAAGTAAGGCCAAAGACAATTACCTGCTCCCTGACATCGTCACTAGCAGATGCAAGGAGCTGAACAAACTTTGGGACAGCACCATGGTCAATCACTACCCTCGTGTGCTCTGAAGTCCCAGATGCCACATTGGTCAACGCCCATGCAGCCTCAAACTGCATAATACCATGAAATGAAATATCTGCTAACAAGTAGCAAAACTAAACCGCAACATGATCACATTATTGACTTGACAAGAATCACATACCTGAAGCTGTGGTAGATCATGTCTGTCCAAGAATTCTACAAACCTTGGGACAACACCAGCTTTAATAACCTCATCAATCGGAGGACAGCGTTCTAAGCACAAAATCAAACAACTGTCAGAAATATGAGTACTCAAAAGTCACGAAAGCGAGTCAAAACAGGTGTGTTCAAATATACCAATCGATAAGAGCTTTCTAAACTGAGTGGTTGCCTCCAATTGAAGAGCCGGATCAGCAGATGCTACTCCTTGAACCATGACAGGAATGCTTTCCAACTGTTAAAGAAAGAGGAAGATAATACTAAATGAATACACAAAAGTAACTTAATCACACAGTCCACATGTTACTAATTTCTAGTGAGTATCATCATCAACAACCACCACCGCAAAAGACCCTTAATCTCAAGTTGAGTTAAGGTCCACTAACATGATTACATGAACGATGCTTTAAAACCATCACCGACTATTCTTAAAACGCTGTGAAGTCTTCCAAATACATCATAAAATAAATCCTTAAGCTTTAGAGAAAATTACACGGAAACAGTAGATACATGGATAAGTAAGCATAAAAAATCTCCTTCGATCCAGATGATTATCATCAACCTTTAACCAGATTGCAGAACAAAAAACTACTCCATACTTGATATCATTCCATCTCAAACAAACTTTGACAAAATTTTCTAAACTACATAGCTTGGTATATGGGCATCAGACAATCATCACCACTCATCCCCTTGGGTAAGCAAGACATGCAAAAAAAATTTCAGAGCCCAAACAATAAAAGAAAAAAACACAGCAAAATCGAACCCAATTCCCAGTGTCCTATTCACTGTCTTCTCTTATCACGCTAATCACACTTCAAAGTTCAAACCCAACAAATCTAATAGTTCTATATAATATCAATTACCCCACAAACTTCATTAACACACTCATCAAAACCATAATTCCCATCCACAAAACAAATCTAGCCATAACACAGCAAACTCGAACTCGACTTTCAGAATCTTATTCACGCTCACTTCGCTTATCACCTAATCAGACTTCAAACGCCATCAAGTCTAAACTCCTGTCTAACATCAATTATCCTCTCGAAATTCATAAACACAATCATTCCAAACCCATAGTTTCAATCCACAATCAAACAAATCTAGCCATGACTTTCAAGCCCAAAAAACATACACAGCTTCACTTCAAACCCCATCAAATCAAATACCCCTATCTAACATCAATCACCCCCTCAAAGTTCATAAATTACAATCATCAAACCCACAATTCCCACCCAAAATCAAACAAATCTACAAATCAAACTAAAACCCACATAACTTCAAATCACAAATTAACTAAAATACACAAAATTAAATTAGAAATAAACAAAGAGATCCAAGCTTTTTAAGAACAAACACAATATAATAACTACAACAAACCCAATTCATACAAATATATACCTTCTTATCCATATTTTGAGGAAGATCATTAAGGGATTGTTGAGGTTGAATCATTGAATTCATACCCTCTCTACGTTTCTTAAGAAGATTATCTTCCCTCTTACTCTTCCTGATCTCAACCAAATTATCCTCTCTACGACGACGAGCTTCATCTGCATCAACCCCAATTTTGTACGACTTCTTCCTCACCTCAGTTCGTGAATTGGGTCGAAGCGACATTGTTGATTATATGCTTCTTTCTATGAGAATTAGAGTTGAACACCAGGTGTTCAACGAATTGCCGCACAGAAAAAAGTTGAAGAAAGAGAGATTTTGTAAGAGGTTGAGAAGGTTACGGACGTTGGGAAGGTGATTAGAGAAAGTGGGATTGTTGTGATTATTTAAATTGAATAAATATGAGTTCGTTTAAATTGGGTTTTGGGTTGTGAAATTAGGGTTTCGGAAGTTGAGTTTTTGGTGAGATTTGGGGGTCTGATTTTAGACGGTTTATGTTAAGTTTTGTTGTGGAGTGATTTTTGGGGGGTTTGAACTAATTGATGGAGTTTAGTTTTTGTTGGGTTATTCATTGAACGGTAGGTCCTGCTTGTTAAACTCCCGATCCGGATCGTAGGATCTTACGATCCTACGACTCAGAAAGTGGTGACCGATCCCGATCCTAGGTAGGATCTTAATTTTGTAGGATCTTACGATTCAACTTGCGTCAAATTTTTTGAGAGTAGAATCTTAACCCGATCCCACGATCCTACGATTATATAATTCGATCCTACATTATTAACATTTAATTTTTTTTTATTTACTAAAATTTCATATATGACTTTTAAGATAGACATCTACTATAAACGAGAACAATTATAGTAGGCACATGCTAAGATAAAAGTGTTTTCATATTTAAGCACGAGATTCTAACATAATTTGATTGCACAATTATGTATTTTAGTTAATTTGTAGGATCTTACGATTCTACGATCCGATCCTAACGATTCGATCCTAGGAAGCTCATCGATCCAAAGTAGGATCTCGATCCTAACAACATTGACGACGGATATTCGTTTTAAGTTTAAAACGAGTCAAATACTATTAAGTGAGGTAATAAACACAAAAAATTCTAGTTTTTAGGTTACATGTGAGGTGACTTGGTATGTATTTGATCCGTCTTACGCTTAAGACGGATAATGACGGTTTGAAATGAGAATTTGTGTTCATTGAATCAGTGGGGCCTACCAAGGACTACTTCCTGAAAACATCTTTGTTAATCGCGTTGTGCAGTTGACGTTGTAGTATAAAACGGGTTTTAAAACATGTTAAGATAATTAGTTCATGTTCAGTTAATCGGATAGCGTGTTATTTTAATATCAAGTGAATTATACATTTGATGTATTATCACCGTTTTTAAAGTTTTTTAGCATTATAAGAAAGTTTTCGAGTTTTGTTTTAAAGTATATGAGTTTTACAATAAATTTCTGAGTTCATCCAGTGAAACATTAACGTCAAATAATTACAATATAAATACGTACTTGCTAAATCTCACGCGCCAATTTGCTTAATCCAACATTTTTTTACCCTAAATTTCCATAATTGCCCTTAGTAATAAAAAATTATTTTTTTTTTAAAGAATTTAAAAAAATTCTCTATTAAACATAATCAATCTCATATTTGTTCGACTACTACGAATCGTAATTCGCACATATCAAAAGTAAGTTCGTCGTTTCATCGTAATTTTTTATTAAGTTCCGTCTTTTATTCAATTTAATTGATTTTTTTTTCTATAAAGGGGATTTTTTAATAATTACGGTTTGAATTGGTTTTGGTTGAAGAATGGGTGGTTGTAAGGATGGCAGGCCGGAGAAGGATGGTCGACATACAACGTGGGAGGGTGGTGGGTGGCTAGGTAACGCCAAAACGGACACAGACACGTGTCACGGCATGTTATGAAATTTAGGACACGGGACACGTTATTTAAATTTAATAAAACATACATTTTATAGTTATAAATGTTTGATTTTATTTTTGTAAAAGTATTTGATATTAATTTTAAATAAGTGAAAGTAAAACTTGTCTTTGATAATAACTCGTTTTCATTTCTCGTCCGAACCAATATTCTAATTATTCTCTTTCGATAGCGCATTTCTCGTGTGAAGAACATCCTTCACCCCAAATGATGACCAAATACCGTGGACACGCGATGGACACGACTCAAATACTAGCATGGACAAGCGTCGGACACGTGCCCAAATAAATGTCGAAAGTTAGACACGACTTTATAGGTGTCCAACACGTTTCGGCGTGTGCCCGTGAAGTATCGGTGTCTAATACTTTTCCCATATTTTTTTGTCTTCAGGTTGGTTTGGTTTGAAAGTTCATATAAATATAAAAATTAATTGATTTACAATGATGAAGGTCTCAAAGTATGGTGTATTAATCAAGATTAGTTTATGACGGACTTTTGTTAATTACTCTTGTTCCAGTTTATTATGAATGCATTACTCTTTTTTCGAGTAACGGGAATCACAAGGGCAATATGTTACTAACGAGAGTCGAACCCAACTTATGAATCAAATCTCTCAAGACTTTACGAGCTTTAGATCAGATAAATAATGGAGCAGCAGCAGCAGCCGACGCCATTACAGGATGATATCAACAGCGATGCATCCGGGTTAGCCTGAGGGCCTTTCCTTACGACCTCGACTACTATCAAGTATCAACCGCAGCCCCTTTCATCACAGCAAAGGCATGCTGCCCTGATGGTACTGTCTACCGCGGACTCCTAACCTCGTCGACATTTGTAACACCTCCATCCATCAGAGCAAAGAACAAATTTATGACATGCTACGTCTAATGTAGGCGAGGCCACTAAATAATATACATTCACAGTGTCCTATACAAATAGCAATAAGACAGTAAGACGCATTGATCGTCAAAAGGAATCGGGAAACATTACTCTATCTTAAAGTAGGTCGTAGACTCGTAGGCGTGACCTAACGAAACGCAATCACAATAGAAGCGATCATCTGCTAACTAATTCTCGACTCAGAAGTACGACTATGTATATAGAGGTGTGAATTACCTACTATCAAAATCGGAACTCTTACAACTTCCGTTTCATATACTTGCTTTGTTCACGCTTCGAAGTTTGTAATACCTACACACACTTCAATGTCCATACAATTGCTTAGTTAACAAGACCAAAAACACAAAAACACACAAAAAAAAAAAAAAAAAAAAAGACGAAGAATCCAGTAGGTCTTCCTTAAGACGGATATGTCCGTCTTAAATGAGAATTTGTGGTAACCTTATTGGCATACACAATACAGTCTCACGGGAGAGAATGAGCAACAAATAAATGTACTCATCATCGCTCTGGTGACCATAAAAATAAATTGCCCGCTACAAAAATGTCAAATCCCGTCAATACTTTCACGACAAGAAATTCACCTTATTATGCGAATTGTTAAGGAGCATCAGATCAATGATCTCCTGCAGTCTTCAAAAATATTATGAGCCAGCAATTTATTTGTGTAGATTCTTGTCTTTATTAAGGCTATGTGAACAAGAATACAGAGTAACCTCTTATTTATGTGAACAAATAGGCGACAAGCAAATCCTCGGCATAAAGTGCAAATGTGCAACATTAGTTAGTAATAGCAAGGTTTACCCGAATGCTGCAGAAAATATAGCTTCAGATTCACATTTGTTACGCTTAAAAATTAAAACATATAAATGTAATAACTAATAAGGATGGTTCAGCAACATTTAGCTTTCAATGCATATTCGACAGATGATAACACTAATTTCCACAAAATTGAACAAGAAAGGTTACCAAGCAAGTTAATGATACCAAATGACAAGCCTCCGTATACGCACATCTGCAAAATGTTGTAGCATCGACACTGGCCTTCTTTTCCCTAATCTCAGAGTGTTCTGGGTTGAGTCAGCAGATGTAATAAATATTCAGCAGCGATTATCATGAGTGGATAATCATCATCAGAAGAAATGACCTAGCTTGATTCTTGAGCCATGGTTGACAGTCGTCGGAAAATGTTTATAAAGTAGATACAACTTCAAAACAGGACACTCAACACGCACCACAACAGTAATCTACTTAGCAATCTTCAAAACAGGGCAGGACGTACTACTTTGACGTAATCGCTATAAAGATCAGGACACTCAACTTTGAATGGTTGGACAAACTTCTCAAAAAATTGAGACTCACTGGTTTTCAGGCGACAAAAAAAAGAGAAACTAACATTCTTAATCTTCTTGTTTGTCACTGTTTGCATCCCCTTCTCCTTCAGACCTTTCCAAACTCTATATCTCGGGATTACTCTCTTCTCCAAGCTGTAGGTCAGCACGCAAGCGCTAAGTGCTATTTCAGAAGGGAGGTACCCGGCCTCTTTCATGAAAAAGTCCAAACGGTTCTTCAACTTAGAATACGAGACCGTTAAGGCAGATGGACTTTTCCTAACTAATGTCGAGACATTCTCATCATTAAATCCATAGCTATTATATATTCTCTTCCTAGCAACCAAACTAGTTTCATTGAAAGAACACAGAGCATAAATTCCATGAAAGAACATCCCTGACCCACGAGGAATCCCGAGGTTTTCAACCCTAATCAAGATAGCCTCCACCGACTTCATGCCCAATGATAAATTCCTAGCTCTCCTCAATAAAAGTAATTTAATCTGATGATCAGATAACCCACAACTCTTTAACAACGAAACTATATCAGCTAGTTCCTTTTTTACCCACGGTCCGAGCAACCGAGGCGAATTCCTCACAGCATTAATCAAATCCTCATTATCATCACCAAAAACCGATTTCAAAATCTCAAGTGCAGGGGTAACATGATCACTTAAATTTCTCGTACAAATAAAAGGATTGAAACTAATAATATGAGCTAAATCCGACTTAGAAAAACCGAAATCATGTAAAGCTTGAATCTTAGGTTTTATGGTTTTATCAACATTACTAGATAAGATTCTGGGGTCCTTTGTAACCAACAACTTAATCTGGGATTGGGAAAATCCACTAATTTTGAAGAAATCAATAACAGGATTAGGGTTTTTAGTAGATTTAGGGAATCTAACCTTTTTAGAAGTAACAGAAGCTTCTTCTTTGGAAAAACCAAGTGAACTTACCAAATAATCCACCGTAGAATTAGGGATTTCTGAAGCTTTCGATGCAACAGTTGTGTAATTTGAAACCCATTTGAATTTTTGAGCTGACAAAAATCGTTCAACTCCATTGATGCTGAGCTTCAACATTCTCTCTCTCAACATTCTTTCTCAATTGATGCGGCTGTAAAATTTAATACAACGAGAATTTCGAAGCAACGGAATTAAACGGTTCTACATAAAAGTTACTGTTATTTCTTAATTTACTTTTCGGCTTTGGGTCGTGAAATTACACAAAAAGGATTATACAACCGATGTATAATAGCATCGTACAACCATGGTGTATTTTATTGAGCTTATGTGTATATTTGTTGAGTTTTTAAACCGCGGAAGTGGTGGAAGACCCCCATAACTTTGTGCAATTGTGAAATCAGCCTACACAACTTTCAATTAGAATAATTTGGCCCCATAACTTACATGATATGTGAAAGTAAACCCTTTTATCAAAATCTCATTTATCATATCACAAAAAATGGTTTGTTTTATGAAAAATACAAAAAAAATACATTAGCATAAATTAGATAAAAAAAAATTAAAAAATAAAAAATTTTACGAAAAAGTTTCAATTGCAAAATATTTTGTTAGGTAGTTGTGTTTAAATTTAAAGTTGGAATAAAATATTTTCATGATAAAAAATTTTAAAAATATAATAAAACGATTCAAAAAATTTTCAATTTTTCAATTTTTCAACACATCAAAAAATTTACAAATAGGTTTTTTAGTTGTTTTTTTAAATCATAACGAATTACATACGTATATAAAAAAATGGTTTTAGTATGCATACGTATTATTTTTTTATCTAATTCATGCTAAAAAAAATTAAAATTAATTTTCAAAAATTTTATTTTTTATTTTTCATAAAAGCATAACCATTTTTTACTTTTCTGGATATAATAAATTGAATTTATCATGAGATTTTGATAAAAAGGGTTTAATTTCACTTATTACGTAAGTTATGGGGGCAAATTACTCCAATTATAAGTTGTGGGGGTTAATTTCACAATTGCACAAAGTTATGGGGGTCAATCACCACTTCTTCGGTTTTTAAACTATTTTGAGTTATATTTTAGTTTTTTATAGGAAATATGACAAATAACTACCTAATAAGTCTAAAATTTTACATCTTAGTACCTAATATAATTAATTTTGCAAGTAACTACCCAAAATCACACAACATTAATCGTTTGCTACTTTTTTGACAGAAACCGAACTTAAGTTAGTTTTAGATGTTCGGGTCAAGTTAAATGACCATCTTGCCCTCCCCTTAATAAAACTATTCCCTGTTAACATATTACCCATCCATCTTTCTCCCCCGATCAAACTCGCTGTAAATTCAATATTCATGCCGCCATTTTTATCCATCAAAACCTCCATGAACATGCCTAATTTGCAGCACTAGGGGGAAGTAGTTTTTTGTTGTCTTCTCAAATTGATCAAGTAAGTATTTTTTTCATTTTATTTTCAATATAAAACCCTTCCTCTAATTTGAATATTTTGTATAAAATTTGATAATTAAGCATCGATGTTACGTTTTTTTGTGTTAATGGTGGAATTTTGATACTTAAGCATCACCACGTTTCTTCAATTTTGGGAATTTTGTTGTTTTATTGTAGGATGGTAGTTTGTATGAGATATTACCATGGTGGAGGTAAATTTGAATGGAAGAAGGGGAAAACTAAGATTGATGGAGAATCAGGGTTTGGAACGAGATTTAGGAATTAGTGGGGAAATCTTGGTTTGGAGCGAGCGACATTGATGGAGAATCGGGGGGAAGTGAGTTTCGTTGAAGGAGAAAGGGGTTTTAATGGTGGAAGAGGGGGGAGGGTAGTTTAGGTATTAAAATAGGTTTTAAATTTAAACGGGACGAAATAAACTGATTTCCGTCATTTTTAGCAATTTCCGTCATTTTGGTAGTAATCGTGTCAGTTTTTACACTTATTAGGTTGTTATTTGAATAACTGAACATATTAGGTAGTAAGATATAAAATGTTTGACTTATGAGGTAGTAATACGCTAAATAGCCTTTTTTATATTAAAATTAATATATAGTTCAAGTTATATGTATTGTGTTTTAGTTGTATAATAACTTTCGATTCTCAATATTTTCTCGAGAAGTTCATAAATTATACCATATAGCTCATATTCTTTCTAATAAAGCTCGAATTTTCTATTAAAAAGGTTAAAATATGTACAGAAAATTGTATACCTCTGGTGGTATAATCCACTTATCGGTGAAATTAGGGTTTCGGAAGTTGAGTTCTTGGTCAGATTTGGGGGTCTGATTTTAGACTGTTTACTAATAAAGGTCCTAAATCCGTATAATTTACACGGGTTTGTTGTTTTTTTGAAGTTATATTACGGAGTACATGACAACTCGTTGTAATTAATTAAACGAGCCAAATTTACACGGCCATTTTCTGAGTTCGTTTCAGATCTTTATTTTAGTATTTAAGGTGTGTTTAATATCTATTTTAGTTTTTTTAACAGTCTCGATTTAATATTTTTTAGTTATATTTTTATCCTCAAATTTACTTCATAAAATTTCTTGTTTTACAATTTTTTTACAAAAATTATATTTTAAAATCACAAGCAAAAAAGGCAATAGTTCTCATACTTTTTTTATAAAAAAAATGAGTATTATTTGATATTTTAATACTTTTGTATTTTCTTATTTTCAATTTAGAATCTGATGTTCATGTGATTTTTACTCGATTAATACATTTCGCATAAACTATGATAAAAATTAATGTGAATGTAATATAATATATTCACCTTTTAAAATGGCATCAATTTTTAGACAATTAATACGAAGTACATCACTTCAAGGGCATGTTTTTAGTCACTTGAGTAAGATGCAATTCAGATCAAGCACTTTTTAATCTTGTAAAAAAAAAAGTAAATAAGTATAATAATCAAGGATGTTGACAAAAAGCACCGAAAATAAATAAATATCTATATTGTTTTTTTTTTTAATATTGCGATTGAATTATTTTTTATAAATTATTCATAAATCGTTATTTACTACTCGTATTTACGTACAAAGTATAAATATGGACGACTTTTCATTAATTAATTTCATATTCTAACCTGTGGGTCCCATATTAGCTATTTTTAAGAAATTGGTTGTGGTGATGTGACTTTACAGAATTGAACGAAATGTTCTTGTATTAATATAGATAAGATTGGTGAAAATAATGATTAAGTTTTCTAAAAAATTATACTCCCTCCTATTCTGGATAACTGTCCCATTTCGATAATGACACGAAAATTAAGAAATGTAGTTAAATAATTACAATTATTGTGTAGTGTAAGAAAATTGGAAAGAGGCAAGGTAATATAGAGGGAAGATAATATTGAATATTATTGTAGATAGAGTGATTAAAATAAGTAATGTTGTGAGGTAATGTGGGTATTATTGTGGGTTGAAATGATTAAAGTAATGGGGCGTTTGTTTAGAGAAAGGAAATAAGAAAGGGTAAGAGAGTGAAAGGAAATAGGTTATCTAAAACTTAATTGGTTGTTTGGTTACACCAAAAAAAGGAACTAATGATCCACTCACACTCATTCATACCACTAACACACACCACCACAAACAACCATTTATCTACTGGCTACGGTGATGGTGGTGGAGGTGTCAAGGCGGTGGTGGCGGTGGCGGTACTGGTGGTGGTGATCACGGCGGCGGCGGTGGTGGGGGTGTAATGGCGGTGGTGGTAGAGATGTTACGACGGTGGCGGTGTTGGTGGTGACGGTGGTCACGACGGTGATGGTGGTGTGTGTCATGGCAGTGGTGGGGGTGGGGGTGTCACAGCGGTGGTGGTGGGAGGGGGGGTGTCATGGCGGTGGTGGCGGTGGTAGTGGTAAGGGTGGTGGCGACGGCGGCTGTGACGGTGGTCACGACGGTGATGGTGGTGTGTTTCATGGCAGTGATGGAGGTGGGGTTGTCACGACGATGGTGGTGGTAAGTGTTAGAGGAAGTGTCCTCGACAATAGTGTGTTGACGTAATTAAAACTCATTTGAATGAAACACAACTGGGAGTGTTACTCTTTTAAAGTCGACTGATCAACATTTACCGATAATGATTGGCTGTCTAAAGTTTGACATTATCGTCATATGATGGTGGTGATCAGTTGATCCCTTAAGGTCATATCTTTAAGTAATTCCGTCTCAATGGAATAATTAATTAATATTGTATTAGATACAAATTAATTAATAACTGGAAATTTTGGAAATAATTTTATATGACGAATATTTTATAATGGGATTATTATAATAATAATAGTCAAAGTAATAAAATCGTTTTATTACTCGGTTTTTATTTATTCGTTCGGGAAACGATTAAATTAAGAATGAACACGGTTGATCGTAAAATTACAAAGTGTTGTAATTAAATTATGACATTACATTTTTATACAATGATAATTTCGAAATTATTAGTATAATTATTTAAATGTCACAAAATTGTGAATTATGAATTTTAATAGTTAAAATTGCATAATTAACAAATTGGGTCATGTGTTATGGGACATATGTGATATGTTACAAATTAACACAATTGACAAAGATAAATGGGTCCATTTGGTACCTCATTTCAGCCGTGTATTAGTATGTATGTTATGAGGTTGTGTGTGTAAGTAAGAAAGGGGATTGTGTGTAAGACTCAAAAAGAATATGTGTAAGACATATTTGAGTCTTTGTGTAAGAGTGTAAGAGAGCATGCATAGGCCATGAAGGCTTGACATGGCCGGCCATGTGCTCACTCTTGTGAGCATTATTGCTCTATAAATACCACTCTATACACCACCACAATACACAAGTTTTTGCTAAGTTGTTAGTTGATGCTTACACTCATTTGCATACTACAACTCCATTCTCTCTATAATTCCTTAGCAAAATAGTTTTCTAAGATAAGTAAATTATTTCCATTACTAATAATATTAAGGATAATATTATTAATATTTCTAGTATACTAATACTATTTTTCTAGTAACAAAAATAGTGTTAGTTTGAGATCGGGTCCTTGATACGTATCTTTTGGAGACGATTTTTGTTAGATCGTTTAAGGGTATTTCGGTTATTGAAGACTCAAATAATAGGTGATTATTGAGTATAAACCTTCTAAAACCAATGTAAGGAAAATAACATCTTATGATATCATCATGCATGCATAAGATCTAATTAAGTTTTATGACTAAACTTAAATATATTAAACTCACATTAGATTTGAGTATAAAATGAGGAACCTCATTTCCTAACAAGTGGTATCAGAGCATTACGGTTGTTGCATGCATGATCGGATTCATGTTTTATGTTAAAATCGGATTAACATATATATTTCGAATTTTCGAAATATTTTGGATTTATTATGATAAATCACAAAATAATTTTGCATGTTAAAGTTTTTGTTTCTAAAATGGTTTTAGGACATAAAAATAATTTTATGGATTTTTATTGTTCATTTTTATATTTATTTGTATATTTTGTAGTTTAAAACGGTTTTAAACAACAATTAATGGGAAAAATAGTTAGAAATAGTTTCTGGCCGAGATTTTTTGATATGTTCTCACATGCATATTTAATATATTGTATATGATTTTTCGTAAGAAATGGAGTTATTATGCATGGATTATGAATTTTATGAGATAAATAGTCATAATATGAGTTAAAATGGGTATAAAAGGTTATATTTCGAATTTGACCTTAAAAATTTTATGAGAAGTCACATGCAATATATAAAATACCTGTATAAATTTTCGGATTTATTGGATTTATTTTGCATGATTAATGATTTTTATAGTAAAAATCGTATTAATAGTGACTCAAATTCGACTTTAATAGTTATAGTTGGAATTTTGCCATAAAAATTTTACACAATGTCACATGCAATATTTACAGAATGTATATAAATTTTGGAAATTTATTCTCAAGTGATGCATGATTTATGATTTTAATAGTTAAAATCGGATAAATAGTGACTTATTGTGTTAAAAATAGTTAATCTTTAATATTATGGCATAAACTTTTACCCATGGATGTCTTAGATAATAGGAACATCAAATCTAAAAGTTGGATATCAAAAAGTTTCTGTTTTTATGATTATTAATTTTAATGAGTTAATTAGCTAATAATCATGATTTATGAGTCGAAAATAAAATTTTCGAGTATGGTCTGTAATTTTTGGTCATTTTCAGATTCTAATATGTATTTTAGGATGACTAAAAATTTATAGCAATTTATCACAAGTTTTTATAATTTAAATCGGTTTTTTAATCATAAAAACGACTATTATACGATTTATTTAAGAAATAAACCATATATACTTGCATAAGACCATTTTAATAATTTCTGAATTTTTAGAAAATTTCCAGAAAGTTTAAAATTTTTGAATTTTAAATTTCGAATTTTATTTGACTCATTTGGCCGTATTTTGTTTATTTTTCCCGAAAATACAAGTAATGTATGAACAATAATGCAAAATAGTTATATCATGATCAAATATTAGTAGAGACTAAATATTGATTCCTAAAGTAAGTTGGGATGATAGACTTGGACATAAATTAGATTTATGTAATTTTGATGATTTTAATAGTTAAAGTCACGCATATCCGTAAAAACCGTAAACAAATATGAGATATTTGCTCCCATAAGGCGATTTGGCATTAAAAATTGAGCATGCGCATACATATTTTATTATTGCAATTTATGAATGTCATATTTGAATGTTTTTATATAATTTGGAATTATGTAATTTTTCTTAGTATGGCCTTAATTTTAATCAATATTACCCGTAATGAAAGGGAATATTGATTCGGTTGTAATTTATGTGATCTCGTATCACGGGTTTGTAATTTATTTTCAGTTTTACAATAGAGTATGTATATTATTTTATTGTAATTTCGGAGATCCAAAAGACGGTGCCATACGGAAAGGAGTTCCGACAAGACGGTATTTTCTTGGATGGCGTGCCAATGAAGTTCAAGGGACCATGAAGTTGGTTTCCGAATTTGTAATAGTTAATTAGTTTTACTATTACTAGGAAGGCCATACTAGGATTTTATAGCTTTATTGCTTTTATTTTTGCATTATTTATATGTTTGCATGCATAGCCAAATCGCCATAAACATGCATATTAGTTTAGATCGTTAAAAACGACCGTGTCAATTATAATTATCGAGTTCACCGATTTAATTCGCTTAAAGGAGATAGATAATAAATTGACAAGACCTCTATATTTAACAAAACAATTGATAATTAGCCTTACCAAATAGTAGAACCCATGAGCTTCTATTTCGTGGGGTGGTGCTAGTCCAGTGGGCAGTACGAACCCCATTACGTAAGATAAGTGGGGCATAGCTAGAGGTGGATTCAGTCCAGTGGGTGGATCGCATCTCGATGCAATTGAAATTTGGTTTGTACTCAACGGAAGTGTAGAGGACCAGTGGTCAATGTGTTCCGGGCTAAGATGAATAAATTATGATTTGTCATCAACCAAGAGTTATATGGTAAAACCGGTTTATTTTTACCCACCAAACCATATCATTGGGTCGGAGTTCCAGTGGTTCACGATTTCGGTGGTATGGGTTTGGGTCTTGGAATCATTTATAAAATTGGATAGAGGTTATTTTATAGATGCATCAACTTAGTAAAAATGTTTACAAGTTAAAAATAAAATTAAAACGATTAGCATTTAATTTCTTCATATGTTTGAAATTTTGTAGTCAATTTTTCATATCAAAATCAATCACTACCACTTCCACCACTACTACGAACACTTCATGGTTACGTTCCTTCATGGATCGTTGTAAGCTAGAAAAGAATGGGGCAAACTTTGCCGATTGGGATGCCCAACTATTGTTGGCGGCACAAGGTGACGGTAAGACCGAATTCCTCATCGAAGAATCACCTCCTGTACCTGCAGAAAATGCCACCGCCGCAGCAAGGCGACCCTATGATACTTATCAGAAGGAGTCTGCGGCAATCAAAAATGTTTTGATCTTCTCGATGGAGCTAGAACTCCAAAGGAGTGCCATAAAGATTGGCACGGCCTATGAGATCTACTCCAGGCTTGTGACAATGTTCTCAAAGGCTTCGAGAATTGTCCAATACGAGGCGGCATCGGCCTTCTTTGATCTCAACCTTAAGGAGGGGCAAAAGGCTAGCCCACATGTGCTCAAGTTAATTAAGCATGTAGAAACCCTAAGGATGAATCAAGTGGACATTCCTAAAGAACTAGTGATTGACAGAATCCTCCACTCCTTGTCTAAGGTGAAAACTTATGTACAATTCCGGGTGAATTTCAACATGAGGAACCAAGACATCTCTCTCGATGAATTGCACAATATGATCGTGCAAGCTGAAAGGAATATGGGCCTAAATGTTAGTGCCCCTAATGATATGCTCAACATTAATGTTAAGAGCAAAGGAAAGTTCAAAAGGAAGGGTAAGGCAAAGGGGAAGCAACCTTCCAAAGGTTCAAAAAAAGTGTCTTCTGAGGCAAGCACCTCCAATTCCAAGAAGAGCCCTCATCAAGGGGCCAAATGCTTTTACTGCAATGGCAAAGGACATTGGAAGAGGAACTGTTCCAAGTATCTCAGCGATCTCAAAGCTGGGAAAATTCTTCCAGTTGGTACGATAACTATCCCAATTTTATGTTAATCTCAACTTATGTATTATGATACAAGTTGTGATGTGAATGCTCTTCTTACTTGAATTAGGGCATGAAAGCAAAGATAAGGGAAAGGAGAAACAAGCTTGATGGATCAAGGGAACTAAGAGTAGCTCCACTCGGATGATCAAGGAGCTTTGTTTTTCACTTATTTTGCTAGTATTTCAAGTGTTGTATGAACAATTTAAAGCATGCGTTTTATTTCCTTGTTGGACGAGGAAAGGGAAATCCTTGAACAAATTAGTTGTATTTTGGATAATATAGTGACTTGGCTTTCAACCCAAGTCACTCTCGGTTTTATAGTTATGTTCTTGTTTAGTTTAAACATACACTTGCAAATCTTAAACATAAAATAGAATTGATTATCACATTTCAATGTATGACCATTGAAACCGAATAGGTATGGGATCCTCAATTCAAATCAAATCAAAATCAAATTAAGTTTAGAACTCAATTAAGAGGAAAAGTTATCAACCATCCAAAACTATCTAAGCTTTAAACGAATAATTTCTGTGATAAATCATAAGGGTACAAAAACCAACATCAAAGTCATTGCTTGTGGCATTAGTGGCTATCTTTGGTAATAAAATGAGATTATTATTACAAAGATAGAGTGGGAGAAATTTAAAATGCCACAAATAGCAAGTGATTTTGATTAACACAATGAATATGATCTATTGATGAATAGTAGGATTTATTGTGTTTTGGTTATGTGAAAGATAAGAAGGAAGATTAAGTTGTGGATGGGATCTACGATTTGAAAAATCTACGCCTTATGATTATAAAGGTAGATAAAGTTGTGGATAAGATCTACGATTTGGTAAAAATCTACGCCTTATGATCCCAACGGTCCCGGCCCTGGAGGATACTTCAAGGGTAAATTCTTGAAGTTTGTAAGGAAAAATTCTATACATGGATAAGATCCATGATAGAGTCCTCGTACAGTATAAGATAAGATAAATGTGGGGAACTGAAAGTTCCCACACACAGAAATTGTATACCATATGAAAATAGTCTTATAGAAACTACGAGAGGACACTCGAAGAAAATTATTCAAAAGATTTTGCAAAGGCTCAAGAAAGGGTTCTTTAGATGATGATCTAAATGTGTCAATGCAAAAGATCATGAAATTTATAAGACATACATGCTAATAAATGAGATTTATTGGGAGAAGCATATGTTGACATGTGGATGCCAGCAGTCTGCAAAGTTAAGGGTAACGTTGTTGAAAGTAGTAAGGTAATTCATTGAGAATGAATTCAGTAAACTCAATAACCGCTTTTCAAAAGAGTATTTGAAAAGGATATGACTATTAGCATATGGTTTAGTCCCAACCATTTCAGTTCATTAAATGTTAGGGAACATTGAATTGAGTGGGAGCTTTATGATTTACGGTTAAGTGTAAAGTTCAGTGGGAGTTCTCGCTCCAGGATTTGAAGCTATTGAGTCATGGGTACGACTTCGGGATCTTCAGAATCAGGCAAGAACAAGAGTTTAGTGGGAGTAAACGTTATCTAAAACAACTCATTGCTCGTTTGGAATGAAGCATTGATACTTGTAAAAGGTACACGAGTTTTGGTTCTAGATGACATATTGGTATGAATTAAATCTAATTGAACATGGGATGTTTAGTTGAGATTATAAAAGACATCTTGTTATTAGTGTTAAGGCTGTTCATGGAGATGAAGATAGTATAGCCATGATGGGATCATGGAAATTTATCGAACCTTAAGTACTATCGTTTGCACGTTTAAATTGCTAATGTTTCCGCCATTAGTGTAATCGTGTGAAGTGGATGCGCGCCGCTTGCAGGATAACCTGTTGAGCAGATATTAAACCAATGATTAAACCTTGATCAACTGTCAAAGTATTCTCCAATGAAGATGAAAGACAAATTCAAGATTTTGGAAGATAACTTAGTCGTATGGTAAAAGGTTTGCAACGACTCAAGTTCCAAGATACCAAGCAAAAATTTATGATAATATTTGGCTTATGTTAGGATACGATTTGTTGATGATGACAAACCCACTTTAATATTGCCTTCAAGTTTTATTTCAGGTTTATCGATTCCAATCAAGAATAGTTGATCTTCCGTTGCCAAAGAAATTGTGTCGATACGTGTCATTAATGTAAAGATAACAAGTCGTAAATTCGGGTAATAATCGAACAGTTCAAAGCTTACACTTGAAGCGTCTTTTACTTCAAAAACCGTTTTGTACTGTTAAAAATAAACAACTCTTTTTCAGATTTGTCAAGTCCAACAAATCTGATTTTTTGAACAAAAAGATTTTAAAAGCAAAGAAAGGATTTTTTAAAAGCAAAGAAGTACACACTCCTTTTGTCCTTTGGAAAATAGCCACCTAAAGTGTACTTTGTGGGTTTTACCCAAAAGTCTTTATCCAATATTTTCACTATAAAAGGAGTACTTCATCCTCATTTATTTCTAAGACTTTCCAAGCAATAAATCTGATTTGCAAAAATTCTCTCTTCAAAGAATAACATCTTTTAATTGTTTTTGCAAAACTTTTCTAAGTCTTCAAGTGTAACAGTCTGTTTAATTGTTATCTCTATTTATGTCTTCTTATCTAGTCATGATTGATCAATAAGTTGTTCCTCCTCAATTCTTTTACGAATCAGTCCGAGGAAAACTTGATCTTGTAATTCATACTAGTTTGTAAGTCAAGGTTCTTAGACATTGTGGTCTTAAGAACGAGTGTCGCAACCGGAGTAGGTTGTTGGTCCTTTTATTGTACGGGTTTTAAGTTTTCGGAGTAGACTACTTAAATATTCAATAAAAGAAGATTGGACGTAGGCCCTTAGAGTGTTAGCCGAACCAATTCAAAAACCGCTGCGTTAATCTTCTTGTTGTTTTGTTTTTAAGTTTTATTCTTCGTTATCTTTGTTTGCTGGAAACAACGGTTCCAAAAACTGTTACTTTCGTATTGTAGCTATACTTCACTTGCTAGACGAATCTGTAACAGTCAGTTCAACCGTTGCTTTCTTGTTTCTTTCAATCATATCTTTATCAATTGTTCATCGCGTTCTCTCTTAACCAAAGTATTTGTTTGCGATACTGTCATGTTGGTCTGTTGCTCACAACATTTGCAAAGTCAACAAGTAACAGTCTGCATTGTCGTTGCCTTGTTTAAGTTGAACCAACACGTCTTTAAAGCTCAATATTAAAGAGGTGTTGTATCTTACTCGATAAATCTTGTTAACTTGCTTAAATCAATTAAGTATAGTTAAAATTTTAAATAGTACCTAATTCACCCCCTCCCCCTCTTAAGTACTCGGGATCCAAACCCTTCAGCTTACATTCATTGACTATGCATCTCAATGACTTGTATTTTAACTACATGGTCATCACAAGATTCTACAAAATGTGTACGTTCACAAATTATGTAAAGGCATTGCAGTGACTGGCAGTTACACAATGCACATAATCTTATTCGCTAGTCATGAGAATGACGTGTCTCCTTCAGAATGAAGAGCATATATGGATATGATCCACAAAGTGAACGCTCGCACGAACCGTGGTAAACCTGGTTTACTCAAAATGAAGATAATTACAATTTTAAGGGATATAAACGAAAGGCACTAAAGCTTATCGTAAATTAAATGGTGTTCAGAGGTTGACCACTTGGATGGTTAATCCACTAATCGTTAAAGTTATTCATAACTCACGAAAGGTCAAGTAAAATTCAAATGGGATGGTAAGACCATATTGAACCCCATTAACGTGAATTGAATTATCATGACCTCGCCCCTAGTTGCTTAAGTAAGGTGACATCTCAATGCAACCGGATGTGTGATGCGATTGATGGCGAGTTCAATTGCCATAGAGTCATACGGGATGACTAATCGATCACCTAGGCATAGACATGTTAAGATACATTTGCCGGGCTAATGACCGCTGATAGAGCTCTGCCATACTCTTATTAAAAGACTGCCTGGTCGTGGCGGGAGCATCTATCGTGTTTCACATGAGTCAGTTCTTGGACTAATGACTGTTCTCTGAGGTGGCATAGTTTTCAGATTAACTTTGATCTATGTCCTAACACCTTCGTAACTGGGGTTTATAAGGACATATTTTAGGTTATGATGGGCTGTGGCCAGCCGGAAGGAATAAGTCGATTAGGAATTGTCCACCCCTTGTCAGGGTTGAAAAATATCTCTAGGCCACTCGAGGAGAATTATAACTAGAAATGCGTGGCCACGCTCGGAAAGTATCTATGGTAGATAATTCCGATCAGTAGTTATAACTCCAGATCGAGATAAACCACTCTAGATTTTAATCAATTGCCGGCACGACCTGAGAGGACGCCATGCATTGAGTGGGAGATAGTAATAGGGCAAGAGAATTGGTGACACACACTTGTCTCGGACAAGTGGGAGATTGTTGGAGGAAGTGTCCTCGACAATAGTGTGTTGACGTAATTAAAACTCATTTGAATGAAACACAACTGGGAGTGTTACTCTTTTAAAGTCGACTGATCAACATTTACCGATAATGATTGGCTGTCTAAAGTTTGACATTATCGTCATATGATGGTGGTGATCAGTTGATCCCTTAAGGTCATATCTTTAGGTAATTCCGTCTCAATGGAATAATTAATTAATATTGTATTAGATACAAATTAATTAATAACTGGAAATTTTGGAAATAATTTTATATGACGAATATTTTATAATGGGATTATAATAATAATAGTCAAAGTAATAAAATCGTTTTATTACTCGGTTTTTATTTATTCGTTCGGGAAACGATTAAATTAAGAATGAACACGGTTGATCGTAAAATTACAAAGTGTTGTAATTAAATTATGACATTACATTTTTATACAATGATAATTTCGAAATTATTAGTATAATTATTTAAATGTCACAAAATTGTGAATTATGAATTTTAATAGTTAAAATTGCATAATTAACAAATTGGGTCATGTGTTATGGGACATATGTGATATGTTACAAATTAACACAATTGACAAAGATAAATGGGTCCATTTGGTACCTCATTTCAGCCGTGTATTAGTATGTATGTTATGAGGTTGTGTGTAAGTAAGAAAGGGGATTGTGTGTAAGACTCAAAAAGAATATGTGTAAGACATATTTGAGTCTTTGTGTAAGAGTGTAAGAGAGCATGCATAGGCCATGAAGGCTTGACATGGCCGGCCATGTGCTCACTCTTGTGAGCATTATTGCTCTATAAATACCACTCTATACACCACCACAATACACAAGTTTTTGCTAAGTTGTTAGTTGATGCTTACACTCATTTGCATACTACAACTCCATTCTCTCTATAATTCCTTAGCAAAATAGTTTTCTAAGATAAGTAAATTATTTCCATTACTAATAATATTAAGGGTAATATTATTAATATTTCTAGTATACTAATACTATTTTTCTAGTAACAAAAATAGTGTTAGTTTGAGATCGGGTCCTTGATACGTATCTTTTGGAGACGATTTTTGTTAGATCGTTTAAGGGTATTTCGGTTATTGAAGACTCAAATAATAGGTGATTATTGAGTATAAACCTTCTAAAACCAATGTAAGGAAAATAACATCTTATGATATCATCATGTATGCATAAGATCTAATTAAGTTTTATAACTAAACTTAAATATATTAAACTAATATTTGAGTATAAAATGAGGAACCACGAGATCTAATTAAGTTTTATGGCAGAGTTTTGTTAATTACTCCTGTTCCATTTTATTATGAATGCATTACTCTTTTTTTGAGTAATGGGAATCACAAGGGCAATATGTTACTAACGAGAGTCGAAACCAACTTATGAATAGAATCTGTCAAGACTTTACGAGCTTAGACCAGATAATAATGCAGCAGTAGCAGCAAACTTTACAGGATGATGTCAACAGTGCTGCATCCAAGACAGATGAGGGCTTTTCCTTACGACCTCGACTACTATCAATGGCAGCCCCTTTCATCACAGCAAAGGCATGCTGCCCTGATGGTACGGTCTACCGCGGACTCCTTAACCTCGTCGACATTTGTAACACCTCCATCCATCAGAGCAAAGAACAAATTTGTGACATGCTACATCTAATGTAGGCGAGGCCACTAAATAATATACATTCACAGTGTCCTATACAAATAGCAATAAGACAGTAAGACATATTGATCGTCAAAAGGAATCAGGAAACATTACTCTATCTAAAAGTAGGTCGTAGACTCGTAGGGCGTGACCTAACGAAACGCAATCACAATGGAAGCAATCATCTGCTAACTAATTCTCGACTCAGAAGTACAGCCTACACAGGAACAAATTAGACGATGAACCACACCAAACTAAACATTGTCATTGTGTGTTTGTGAATAAGTCTCTGGTTCTCGAGCAATCATTCTAAGAACTTTCATACTCAACCTCCCAAAAAAAGGCTTGGGGAAAATAAAATTATAAATGACTCCGAAACTATGCACCACGAGCGTCACAGTCAAGTTATGGTTAAAAATTGAAAACCAACTATGTCATTTCAGAAATATGTATATAGAGGTGTGAATTACCTACTATCAAAATCGGAACTCCTACAACTTCCGTTTCATATACTTGCTTTGTTCACACTTCGAAGTTTGTAATACCTACACACACTTCAATGGACATACAATTGCTTAGTTAACAAGACCAAAAACGTAAAAATAAAAATTAAAAATAAAAAGACGAAGAATCCCGTCAATACTTGTCTTTATCAAGGCTATGTGAACAAATAGGCGACAAGCAAATCCTCGGCGTAAAGTGCAAATGTGCAATACCCCATTCTAATTTAAATTTGATCTATGTTTAACCTGAGCAGTAGCAAGGTTTATCAGAATGCTGCAGAAAATATAGCTTCAGATTCACATTTGTTACGCTTAAAAATTAAAACATTTAAATGTAATAAGGATTGTTCAGCAACATTTAGCTTTCAATGCATATTCAACAGTTGATAGCACTATTTCCACAAAATTGGACAAGAAAGGTTACCAAGCAAGTTAGTGATACCAAATGACAAGCAATACCAGATGACAAGCCTCCGTATACGCACATCTGCAAAATGTTGTAGCATCGACACTGGCCTTATTTTCCCCAATCTCAGAGTGTTCTGGGTTGAGTCAGCAGAGGTAATAAATATTCAGCATCGATTATCATGAGTGGATAATCATCAGAAGAAGAAATGACCTAGCTTGATTCTTGAGCCATGGTTGACAGTCGTTGGAAAATGTTTATAAAGTAGATACAACTTCAAAACAGGACACTCAACACGCACCACAACAGTAATCTACTTAGCAATCATCAAAACAGGGCAGGACGTACTACTTTGACGTAATCGCTATAAAGATCAGGACACTCAACTTTGAATGGTTGGACAAACTTCTCAAAAAATCGAGACTCACTGATTTTCAGGCCAGAAAAAAAAGAGAAACTAACATTCTTAATCTTCTTGTTTGTCACTGTTTGCATCCCCTTCTCCTTCAGACCTTTCCAAACTCTATATCTAGGGATTACTCTCTTCTCCAAGCTGTAGGTCAGCACGTTAGCGCTAAGTGCTATCTCAGAAGGGAGATACCCGGCCTCTTTCATGAAAAAGTCCAAACAATTCTTCAACTTAGAATCCGAGACCGTTAAGGCAGATGGACTATTCCTAGCTAATGTCAAGACAGTCTCGTCACTAAATCCATAGCTCTTATATATTCTCTTCCTAGCAGCAAAACTAGCTTCATTGAAAGAACACAGAGCAAGAATTCCATGAAAGAACATCCCTGAGCCACGAGGAATCCCGAGGTTTTCAACCCTAATCAACATAGCCTCCACCGACTTCAGGCCAGATGATAAATTCCAAGCTCTCCCCATTACAAGTAATTTAATCTGATGATCAGATAACCCACAACTCCTTAACAACGAAACGACATCAGCTAGTTCCCTTTTTACCCACGGTCCGACCAACCGATGCGAATTCCTCACAGCATTAATCAAAACCTCGTTATCATCACCAAAAACCGATTTCAAAATCTTAAGTACAGGAATAATATGATCACTCGAACTTCTCGTACAAATAAAAGGATTGAAACTAATGATATGAGCTAACTCCGACTTAGAAAAACCGAAATCATGTAAAGCTTGAATCTTAGGTTTTATGGTTTTATCAACATTACTAGATAAGATTCTGGGGTCCTTTGCAACCAACTGCTTAATCTGGGATTGCGAAAATCCACTAATTTTGAAGAAATCAGTAACAGGATTAGGGTTTTCGGTAGATTTAGGGAATCTAACCTTTTTAGAAGTAACAGAAGCTTCTTCTTTGGAAAAACCAAGTGAACTTACCAAATAATCCACTGTAGAATTCGGGATTTCTGAAGCTTTTGATGCAACAGTTGTGTAATTTGAAACCCATTTGAATTTTTGATCTGACAAAAATCGTTCAACTCCCCTGATGCTGAGCTTCAACATTCTCTCTCAATTGATGCGGCTGTAAAATTCAATTCAACAAGTAACAAATAGGAAAGTTACTGTTATTTGTTATTTTATATTTGGGTTTTGGGGTGTGAAATTAGGGTTTCCAACATGTGAAATTAGGGTTTCAGAAGTTGAATTTTTACAAGGTTTTTTCCTTTTTTGGGTGATAGGTATTGGAATGGATTGTAATGGATTTAGACATTTAGTCAATTTCAATGTTTGGTTGAATTATTTTGGAATTGAGTTAAATACCTAATGAATTCTAACTCCATTCCAATTCCTTGGAATTTCATACTCACCCCTCCCCTAAGTTTCCAACTCCATTCCATTCAACACATTCTCATTCCCATTTTTCGATTGAACCAAACAACTTTAAAATGTATGGGGTTCTAACTCCATACCTCCTTGGACTTAGAATTCATTCCAATTCATTCTTAATGTTTGAACCAAACGACCCCTTAGTCCTCGCGGATATCTAACAATATCGTCTTAGCCACCGCGTAGCATATAGAGCTGTCTAAATGCAGGTTTGTGCCGGACAGGCGGATACGGGCTGTGCTGAAAAGGAAAAATATGCCCTATAAAACTATAGTAGGCGGGCTGAGCCAAAATAACGGGCCACTTCTCTTTGCCGTTACCCACCTAACTTCTAAATTCGGGCAACCCGTGGGCTACCGAGCTCATATTTTTTTTAACTTCTGAGAAATTAATTAAATGATTAACAACGCGACAAACTTGCAAAGCCGATATTTAATTAGCTTATTGGTTCTTAACATCAATACACAAAATAATAGGACGACTAAATTGGTCATTATTAAGTTCCAAAATTCAAACAAGAGTAAAAACTAATTATACTAACTGCTCATATTACTTTAGCAGGCCGAATGGGTCAGCCGTTTTATATTTCTCTTGTTCGTGTCCGACACATTTACTAAAATGGGTTGGGCCGAGTTAGCCCCTGACCATTTTTTCAACAAGATGATGTCCAAGGCCGATAAAAATTTTGGCCGGATGGCCGGGTTTTCGCACTGTATCGCCCATGAACAGCTCTAATAGCATATAAGAGCAATTTACGAGTTACCTTTCACTGAGGTAAGCCACCTGAGGGTGACAAGCTAGGTAGCACCAAAACGGACACGGACACTGACACGACACGGGACACGACATCCCATAAAATTTAGGACACGGGACACGACATTTTAATGCAATAAAATATACTGTATATTTTATGATATAAATAACGTATAATTTTATTTTTATCATGTATTTGAATCTAAATCTAAACAAGTAAATGTACAATTCGACTTTTACTCTAACTAATTCTCATTTTCCACCCAAAATTATCTTCTAATGCTCCACAAGATTTTGCTCTTGGAGAGGCTTGAACCCGGGTATCCTGGAAATTTCACCCAAGTTTTAACCACTAGACTCCATCCTTACAGACTGTTTGTTATTTTTTTAGTTATATTGAAATGTTGGAAAAATAATGATCAAGTTTTCTAAACAGTCATATTCGATTCTGTTTGAATTATTATTTCATTTGGATTAGCAATTTTGTACACAACGGACCTAATTATAATGTGACTACATTTATGATACAATTTGTAGGAAGATGCATTAACTAAGGGGTCGTTTGGTTACCCACTAAATTACACAGGAACTTTAATTCATGTGAATTGCAAAATGGCTATAGTGTTTGGTTACTCAAATTCACGTGAATTGGAACTTCCCATGAATTCCAAATTCCTCCATAATAGAGGAAGTTGCTTACCTAGGCCCCCCTAGGTAAGTGGGAATGCCTACATGTATTACAATGCCTACATGTAACCAAACAATATTTTTCTAGTTCACATAAATTGTAAAATCATGTGAAATGAAATTTCCTAGGAATTGGAAGTTCCCGTATGTAACCAAACGACTCCTAATACTACGCAAAAAAACATATAGGAATTTAAAAAATATTTACAAATTGTTACAATACGAAAACTTTGAAGATACGATCTCTTAAGGTAAGATCATTGACGATCTTAAGACAAGACTATTGAAAAATGGTGTGATATGTTGGAATATTTATATAACCAGTTATATTTATATTCATACCATTTATAGGTCCACTAATGTAATTAAATGTGTTGCACCGTTATATAAGTTAAACCGTTAATTTTAAAGTGATCGACTATAAAGTTATACCGGTAAGGATATGTATATATATTTATTTATTAAAGGGGTCGTGGAAACTAATGTGTAAAACATACAGATAATGTTCGATATCGATGAGGGTAGATACGAACCATTACGAAGACAACCCAAGAGGTGTCTCACTATTATAAATACAAGTGTTTGGTCCCCATGATAACACAATTTCCCTTTGGCAAATCATTCTAATAAAATACAGAAAAAGATCTTGCTTTCACTCTCTGGTTCCCATCGCCATAGAGAAATCAAAAGGGGGTGTTTATCACGGAAGATCAAGAAACACAATGGTCATGAATCCATCCGGTACGCTTCCGCTCATTTAATTATTGACTTTAATGTTTCTCGTGATATCGATTAATAAATCTAACAATTGGTATCAGAGCCATATCACGAAGAATCATTAAAATCGATTTAATACTCGTATTTGTGATAGACGGATGGTTTGTAGTTCATATCCATGCGACGGTTATCATGATTGTTCATATCTGGGTTTACAAATTAAGTGCTTTACACTTTGTCTTTCATTGCGTTGAATAAATTATGGCAACTCCTCAGTGTAGTATGGAAGATATACATATTAACAGTAACAATTCACAACAGAATATTCAGCAAGAATATCCTACCATATCATGATTATTTGTTTCCATCCTAATGTATATTTTATTCCATTCTCCTTGATTCTCTCCTTAACTTATGTATATGGTTAACTTAGAATATTATCTTTGTATAAATAATAGTGTAACTAGCTTTACGTTTAATGCAATACAAAATTACAACAATCTTCATATCTCTGCAATTGCATATTTTATATGGTATCATAGAGCTAGCAATTTTTTTTTTCGATCCCCTGCTCTCTATATTCCTCAATGGCAAATCACCATGCTCTTGTTGTTCCTAACAATAACCAACCCGACACTCCTATCATCTTCGTCAACTTATCCCAATGCAAATCACTGACCGCTACCAATTACGTTCAATGGTCCTTTCAAATCCGCTCCTTCCTTGAAGGACTTGCCCTGTTCCCGTTCCTTGATGGCACGCATCCCTGCCCAGCCCGTACCACCACTGTCGAGGGCCGTACTGTCACCAATCCAGCCTTCACCACTTGGTCCCGTCAAGATCGTTTACTCCTTGCCTCCTTAGTCGGCACCCTCGACAGTAACATCGCCCCTCTAGTCACCGAATCAACCACATCCCGTGAAGCCTGGAAAACCCTTGCCTCCACCTTCGCCAATCCTTCACGGGGTCACATAATGCAAATAAAACAGCGTCTCGAAAACATCACAAAACGACCCGACCAAACCGTTACCGACTACATGCACCAAATAAAAACCTGTACCATCGAACTTGCTAATCTTGGAAAACCAATGGATTCCGAGGATGTCATTGCCAAAGTTCTTCGCGGTCTTGACAAAACTCACTATCGTGCTATTCGTGAAACTGTCGAGGCCCGCGATACACCCATTTCCTTTGAAGCCCTGCACGAAAAACTTATCAACCACGATCTCCAAAATCCTGAAAACACAACCTCCACGCCACTCCCTACCACGGCTTTCGCTGCTCAATATCGTCCAAATCAAACTCGCTACAATAACAATCGTACCCAAGAATCCTACTCTACCTCCAAAGACACGCCCCTCTGCCAGTATTGCAACTATAAGGGTCATACCTTCGCCAACTGTCGCAACTTCAAAAAGGCCCATCCCACGGTCACTGTGAACCCCTATGTGCGTCCAAACCGCCCTCAATCCAACCCACCCCAAGCCCACACGGCCATCGCGTCACCCTCCTCTCCCAAACCGTGGCTTGTTGACAGCGGCGCTACTCATCATCTAACCAATGACCTAGCCAACCTCTCCCTCCATGCTCCTTACAATGGCTCCGATGATGTTATCATCGGTGATGGCTCTTCTCTTCCCATTCACAATATAGGTTCTTTTCAACTCTCTTTTAATACCACCACTCTTAATTTTTGCAATGTCTTACATGTTCCAGCTATTTCACAAAACATCTTATCCGTCTCACAATTTTGTACTGACAATAATGCTACCATTGAATTCTCATCAACTCCTTTCTTTTTTAAGGATATCCAGACGGGCCGGATAATACTCCACGGTCAACTTGAACGTGGTGTCTACTCATGGAACCCGCGTCCACCACAAGCTCTTCTCGCCTCCCATGCTTCCTCCTCGGCGTTGCTTTGGCACCATCGTCTAGGACACCCGCCCTTACATGTTCTTTCCTTTCTTAGAAACAATTTTAATCTTTCTTTTACTGCTTCTTTGGATTTTTGTCATGCTTGCAAAATCAATAAGTGTCATAAACTTCCCTTTGATGTTTCCACGTTAAAATCAAATGCCCCTCTCGATATTATATTTTCTGATGTTTGGTCATCACCTATCTTATCTTACGACGGGTACAAATACTATGTTTTATTTGTCGATCATTATACGAAATACACTTGGCTATACCCTTTGAAAAAGAAGTCCGACACTTTCGCCATATTTCAACAGTTTAAATTACTCGTTGAAAAGCATTTTAACAAACCTATACTCACCATGTTTTCCGACAATGGCGGAGAGTACATTAAACTCACGCCATCCCTCCTCCAACACGGCATTAGTCACCTTACCTCCCCTCCTCATACCCCACAACACAATGGCTATGCCGAGCGCCGTCACCGACACATTGTTGAAACGGGGCTTTCACTTCTTACTCATGCAAAACTACCCATCACATTCTGGCCTAAGGCCTTTGCCACTGCCCTTTACTTAATTAATCGCCTTCCCACAGCCACTCTGAATCACGACTCACCTTACTTTCGTCTATTCCAATCGCATCCCAACTACACAAAACTCCGTGCCTTCGGATGCCTCTGCTATCCTTGGCTAAAGCCATACACTTCGAACAAACTGGATCCTAAGTCCACTGCTTGTATCTTTCTTGGCTACTCTCTCTCCCAAAGCGCATATTTGTGTTACGATCCCGCCTCTACCCGTCTCTATACCTCTCGCCATGTGACATTTGTGGAAACAGAGTTCCCATACTCCACTCTCTCGGCAACCTCCAACTCCCCTCCTCCCACTGATGTCACGGACTGGTGCACTCCACCAGTGATTATCCTTCCTCCCTACACCTCTCCAATCGCCAGCACCACCTCGCCCTCATCCTCCCTTCAACCACCACCCATCACGCCTGCCAGTCCACCCCTGCAACCCAACATTCCATCCCACCCCGACCCTCTGCCTCCTGACCAACCCTCCTCTCAATCAAACCAGCCTCCCTCTGACCCCACTGCCCCATCCCTACCCACACCAGCTGCTGCCTCAGATGCACCCCCTGTCTCGCACTCATCCAATCCCAACAGAACCATTGTGACCCGACTCACCAATAATATCCGCAAGCCCAATCCAAAGTACGCTAAACTTGCCATCACCACAGCCTCCCATTCCCTTCCCACCACCACCAAACAAGCTTTATCCAACCCACAATGGCATGGTGCTATGCAAGAGGAATATAATGCTTTACTTAACAATGAAACATGGACTCTCGTCCCATCTCAAGAAGCTCAACATGTAATCGGTTGCAAATGGGTTTATCGGGTCAAATATAATCCCGATAATACCATTCAGAAATACAAAGCGCGCTTAGTTGCGAAAGGGTTCCTTCAACAATATGGGGTGGACTACTCGGAAACTTTCAGTCCGGTTGTCAAGCCTATTACGATTCGACTGCTCCTCTCTCTCGCTCTTAGTCATGGTTGGGCTGTCCGACAACTGGATATCAATAATGCATTTCTACAAGGTACACTTCATGAAACTGTATATGTCTCACAACCACCCGGTTTTATTGATAAAACACGACCCACCCACATATGTCGTCTTAATAAGGCCCTCTACGGTCTTAAACAGGCACCCCGGGCTTGGTACAATGAACTTAAGAACTATCTAATAACCTCTGGTTTTAGGGTGTCTCTCGCAGACCCATCCCTATTTATCCACAATAACAAAACACACCCACTTTACGTTCTCGTTTATGTCGACGATATACTTGTTATTGGTCCAACTCACGCTCACTATTCTAGCTTCTTAAATGGCTTTGCAACTCGTTTTTCACTAAAAGACCTTGGCAGTCTTTCCTACTTCCTAGGAGTAGAAGTTACACCCAACAACAAAGGCCTTCTACTCTCACAGACCAAGTATATTTACGACCTGCTCCTAAAACACGATATGCTAGACAGCAAACCTTCAAACACGCCTATGGTGACTCACCCACCTCTCGGCCGTGACACAGAGTCTCCTCAATGTGATACTACTGCTTTTCGTTCCACCATTGGGTCTCTTCAGTACTTGTCTTTAACTCGGCCTGACATATCATATACGGTAAACAAACTTGCTCAATTTATGCAACAACCTCGCAACACACACTGGTTTGCTCTTAAACGATTACTCCGTTATCTACATGGGACAATGCATCTTGGTCTTCAACTCTATCGCAATACACCGCTTCACTTACATGCTTTCAGTGATGCGGATTGGGCCGGAGACAAAGACGAATATGTCTCAACAACTGGTTACTTCATCTACTTGGGCAAAAACCCAATTACATGGGCCTCTCGGAAACAAAAAGCAGTTGCTCTTTCGTCTACAGAAGCTGAATTCCGAGCGGTTGCTAATGCCACGTCCGAAATAATGTGGATTCGGTCTCTGCTCTCGGAATTAAATCATGACTACGAAACAACACCGACAATCTACTGCGATAATCTAAGTGCCACTCACTACTCTACTAATCCTGTTTTTCATTCACGTATGAAGCATGTGGCTCTTGCCTTTCATTTCGTTCGTACACAGGTTCAAAATAAGTCTCTACGTGTTGCTCACATAAGCGGCAATGATCAGTTAGCCGACATTCTTACTAAACCTCTCGCCAGGCCTCGCTTCGACATGCTATTATCCAAGATCGGACTATACGATGGACAGTCCGTCTTGCGGGGGAATATTAACAGTAACAATTCACAACATAATATTCAGCAAGAATATCCTACCATATCATGATTATTTGTTTCCATCCTAATGTATATTTTATTCCATTCTCCTTGATTCTCTCCTTAACTTATGTATATGGTTAACTTAGAATATTATCTTTGTATAAATAATAGTGTAACTAGCTTTACGTTTAATGCAATACAAAATTACAACAATCTTCATATCTCTGCAATTGCATATTTTATAATACATGTCTAATTCTCTTTTACTTCCTTCTTTGAAATGAGCAGTTTGTCGTAACCTTTATTCTTCAGTCACAATCCATCCTTTCTGACTCATGTTTGTCCATTCTGATTCATGTTTATCTATACATATGACTTCTGTCAATATTACAGTTAATCCTAATTTGGGAATTAATTAAATGAATTATTATTTTTTTATTTTTTTCTTCTGATTTAATTATCATTCCATGTTCCTGTCTTCTGCCGCTTGACTTTTATGCCATCTTATCATGATGAAAATGAAAATGGATGATTATTAAATCATGAATAACAAATTGGCCGTATGATGAAAATGATGTTGTATGTTTTTTAAATCATGAATCCTTCTCTGAATATCTTCCGCTTATGCTTGGTTAGATATTTAATCACCCTTATTTGATTATTTCACGTTTCCGACTGTCTTTTTCCGACTATCGGAATGTTTAAGGAATATTTAATACTGCAGATGGTATATAAAAAAATATAGGTCTAATGACTCTTGATATGTTAATTGGTAAGGTTTAGTCGGCCCAAAGGAAGGCTAATCTTGTGATGGTTAATTTATTGAGAACATTAAAATACGTGGGTGTGCATTTTCATGCGATTATGAATCGGCCCAAAGGAAGGTTCATATTTGACAGAGGTACACACAACACATGTGGTGGTAAACATGTGATGATTATATGGTTTTAAGTATGGATATAAGTCTACCCAAAGGAAGTCTATGTTCATATGATTATTTTCAATGTTTGATCACTACAACAAGAGTACCATTTTCAGTTAGTGTTATTGTCCAAAGACTTGACCCTAATGTTGTAACCGGTATCTTGAGATGGGATATATACCTCTGTTTGTTTAAATGTATTTAGTTTGAGCATGTTGCTTATTGAAGTTATTATATGTTATATTTCAGTTAATTCATCTGCTTCCACCGTATCTGGAAATTTGAGTAACATTCCTGTATTAAATGGGACAAATTTCAAGGATTGGAAAGAAAATATGTTGATTGTACTTGGGTGCATGGATCTTGACCTTGCAATAAGGATGGATTGTCCTGCTCCTCTTACGGATGTAAGTTCTCTCGATGATAAGAGGGACTTTGAGAAGTGGGAAAGATCTAACCGCATGAGTCTTATGATCATAAAGCGTGGTATTCCAGAAGCTTTTCGAGGTGCAGTATCTGATGATATTGTCAATGCTAAGGAGTTTCTTGCTGAAATTGAAAAACGTTTTGTCAAAAACGATAAGGCCGAAACAAGTACATTATTACAGCGGTTGATTTCAATGAAATTCAAGATCAGCAAAGGAAACATAAGGGAGTATATCATGGAAATGTCTCACATTGCTTCAAAACTTAAGGGACTAAAGCTCGACTTATCAGACGACTTGCTCGTGCATTTGGTATTACTATCTCTTCCAACACAATTTGGACAGTTTAAGGTAAGTTATAATTGTCAGAAGGAGAAATGGACTCTAAATGAGCTCATTTCATATGGTGTGCAAGAGGAAGAGAGACTTAAACATGATAAGGCAGAGGTTGCTTTCTTTGCTAGTACCTCTAAAGACAAAAGTCAAGGCAAGAAAAGAAAGTTTGAGAATAAGGCTGCAAATCAAGGTCCTAATCCGAAAAAACAAGCAGAGGACAAGGATCCTAGTGGTTGTTTTTTCTGTGGTAAACCAGGACATATAAAGAAGAATTGTACCAAATATCAGGGATGGCTCGCAAAGCGTGCACAGAAAGGTATTTTTCTTAATTTGGTTTGTTCCGAAGTTAATTTAGCCTCGGTACCTAGAAACACATGGTGGGTAGATTCGGGCGCGACTACTCACATTAGCGTTTCTATGCAGGGTTGTCTGACGCACCGAAAGCCAAGTGATGCTGAAAGATACATTTATGTTGGCGACGGGAAATCAGTCAAAGTTGATGCAATAGGAACTTTTAGATTATTATTAAGAACTGGTTTTTATTTGGATTTAGAAGATACATTTATTGTAACTTCATTTAGACGTAATTTAATTTCTATTTCTATGTTGGATAAATCAGGTTACTGTTGTACATTTGAAAATAAAAGATTTGGTTTATCTTTAAACTCAAATATTGTTGGTACTGGTACTTTATCTTTTTTTGATAATTTATATATGATTGATAATGTTGCATCATATTGTGAAAACCTGCACGTCGAAACACGTGGTACAAAGCGAAAATTTGATAAGGAAAATAAAGCGTCATTATGGCACAAAAGATTAGGTCATGTCTCGAAAGAGAGAATTCAAAGGCTTGTGTCTGACGGTATTTTGGATAAAATTGATTTCACAAACTTTGATGTGTGTGTAAATTGCATTAAGGGCAAACAAACCAAACAGAGAAGATTAGGTGCATACAGAGCTACATACGTCTTAGAATTGATACATACCGATATATGTGGGCCATTTCCTAATGCTTCTTGGAATGGTCAACGATATTTTATATCATTCATAGATGACTACTCTCGTTATGGTTACCTTTACCTTATTCATGAGAAATCGGAGTCTCTTGACGTGTTCAAAGCTTTTAAAGCCGAGGTTGAGCTTCAACTTAACAAAAGAATTAAGACAGTCAAATCTGATCGTGGTGGAGAATACTACGGTAGGTATGACGGTTCAGGTGAACAACGTCCAGGACCATTTGCTAAGTACCTAGAGGAGTGTGGAATTGTCCCTCAGTACACCATGCCAGGTTCACCTAGCATGAACGGTGTAGCAGAGAGGCGAAACCGAACTCTTAAAGACATGGTTAGGAGCATGATTTGTCATTCTACCTTACCCATATCACTCTGGGGAGAAGCATTAAAGTCTGCAGCTTACATTCTAAATAGAGTGCCTACTAAAGCAGCTGCCAAAACACCTTATGAGCTTTGGACAGGTCGAAAGCCTAGTCTGAATCATTTTCATATTTGGGGCTGTCCAGCCGAGGCGCGGCCTTATAGGCCGCATGAAAATAAGCTGGACTCCAAAACAGTTAGCAGTTATTTTATTGGGTACTCTGACCGATCAAGGGGCTTTAAGTTTTATGATCCCACATTAAAGAAAATTTTTGAGACCGGAACAACAACATTCTTTGAGGATGTTGAGTTTGGAGGGAGAAATAAAAATGATGACATAATATTCGAGGAGGAATCACCTACGAATTCTAGTGTTGATTCTGATAATGTTCAGGTTTATTTACCTATCGTTTTTAGAGAAGTAAATGAGGAACCTCATGAGGATAATGTAAATATGAATATTCTTGAGGATAATGTAAATATGAATATTCTTGAGGATAATGTCAACACAGATCCTCATCAGGATAATGTCAATACAGATCTCATTCAAAATGAGATTACAAACACTCTTGAGGATAATGTCAACACAGATCCTCATCAGGATAATGTCAATACAGATCTCATTCAAAATGAGATTAGAGATATTCAAACTCAACAACCTCAAATAATACGGAGATCTATAAGAGAGAGGAGATGCGCTATTCCAGATGATTATGAGTTATATCTCCTAGAACATGAGGAATCTAATGGAATGTTTGAAGATGACCCAGTCAGCTTTAAACAAGCCATGAATAGTTCTAACTCTCAAAAGTGGATCGATGCCATGAATGACGAGTTTAAGTCTATGCAAGACAACAAAGTTTGGGATCTAACTATGTTACCTGAAGGTGCGAGACCCATTGGTTGTAAATGGATATTTAAAACCAAGAGGGACTCAAAGGGTAATGTGGAAAGATATAAGGCTCGTCTTGTAGCTAAAGGATATACTCAAAAGGAGGGAATTGACTATAAAGAAACATTTTCTCCAGTTTCTACTAAGGATTCTTTCCGAATTATCATGGCACTTGCTGCTCATTTTGATCTTGAGCTACATCAGATGGATGTAAAAACAGCGTTTCTTAATGGAGACATTGATGAAAAAATTTATATGATGCAACCGGAAAACTTTGTGTCAGGAGACCCAAAGAAGATGGTCTGCAAACTAAAGAAATCCATCTACGGACTCAAGCAGGCGTCTCGTCAGTGGTACCAGAAATTCCATCAAATAATTATTTCATACGGTTTTGAGGTTAATACTGTTGATGATTGTGTGTATCACAAGTTCAGTGGGAGTAAATTTATATTCTTGATTTTATATGTCGATGACATCTTACTTGCCACCAATGATTTAGTCATGTTGCACGACACTAAGAAATTTCTATCTAATAATTTTGAGATGAAAGATCTTGGCGACGCCTCTTTTGTATTGTGAATCCAAATTCATCGAGATCGTTCTCGAGGTATTCTAGGATTATCTCAAAGGGGTTATATCGACAAGATATTAAAAAGGTTTGGCATGCGAGACTGTAAACTAGCATACACCCCGGTCGCTAAAGGAGACAAATTTAGTCTCAAACAGTGCCCTAAAACCAATCTTGAAACTAAGGAAATGCAAAAGATCCCTTACGCATCTATGGTAGGGAGTCTTATGTATGCTCAAGTTTGTACAAGACCAGATATAGCATTTATAGTTGGAGTGCTAGGCAGATATTTAAGTAACCCGGGCATGGACTATTGGAAAGCAGCAAAACGGGTTATAAGGTACCTACAAAGAACTAAAGATTACATGCTCACTTATCGGAGATCTAATAATTTGGAGATCATCGGATATTCAGACTCCGATTTTGATGGATGCTTGGACACCAGGAGGTCCACTTCAGGTTGTGTTTTTCTATTAGCTGGAGGAGCCGTTTTATGGAAAAGTGTAAAACAATCACTAATTGCTGACTCTACTATGGAGGCAGAATTCATAGCTTGCCACCAAGCAACAGTTCAGGGCATATGGCTACGTAATTTTATCACTGGATTACAAGTGGTGATTGGCATAGAAAGACCACTAAAAATTTATTGTGATAATCGAGCAGCTGTTTTGTACTCTAATAACAACAAAAGCTCAAGTAAATCCAGGCATATTGAAAGAAAATTCCTCATTGTGAAGGAACGTATACAGAGTGGTACTATTTTAGTTAAACATATAGGAACAAATTTCATGATTGCGGATCCGCTCACTAAGGGATTACCTCCTAATAAATTCCTAGAGCATACTGCTCACATGGGGGTAATGTCAAGTCAGGATATCATGTTTTAGTACGAAATTTGTATCTTTTGTATGTGTAATTCCCTTTTGTATATATGTAAATATACATTTAAGATTCTGCAGAAAATAAAGTTATGTAGTTTCAGTTTTCAGTTTATGTACACTCTGACAGTGATGCTTTAAACATTGATCTCAATTAAGGTTAAGGTAGGACCAGTTGAAAATAGGCATGGGCAGATCACATTCCATGTAATTTTCATCTTACACATCCACGATTGATCTATGTCATTCGGTTATATTTAGTATTGTGACCATTGATGGGTTTAGTTACGATATTATAACGACAACCTCTTTGATCCTATACTGATATCATTGATGGACGAGATTGTTAAAGAATATCCTTTAGATAATAGTGCATTTCGGGAGCTCATTAAAGTTATACACATATATATAATTACATACGTGGCCCAGTGGGAGATTGTTGGAATATTTATATAACCAGTTATATTTATATTCATACCATTTATAGGTCCACTAATGTAATTAAATGTGTTGCACCGTTATATAAGTTAAACCGTTAATTTTAAAGTGATCGACTATAAAGTTATACCGGTAAGGATATGTATATATATTTATTTATTAAAGGGGTCGTGGAAACTAATGTGTAAAACATACAGATAATGTTCGATATCGATGAGGGTAGATACGAACCATTACGAAGACAACCCAAGAGGTGTCTCACTATTATAAATACAAGTGTTTGGTCCCCATGATAACACAATTTCCCTTTGGCAAATCATTCTAATAAAATACAGAAAAAGATCTTGCTTTCACTCTCTGGTTCCCATCGCCATAGAGAAATCAAAAGGGGGTGTTTATCACGGAAGATCAAGAAACACAATGGTCATGAATCCATCCGGTACGCTTCCGCTCATTTAATTATTGACTTTAATGTTTCTCGTGATATCGATTAATAAATCTAACATGATACTCCACTATAGAGATGAAATTAACAGAACAAACTATTGAAATCGCCATTTCAATTTCAATCAATTTTCATTTGAGTTTATTTTTTCTCTCATGTCTGTGGTTGTTTTCAATTTATACATGTTTTATTACCAAGTATATATGTTTGAATTTTTTATCCGTCAAATATTTTATGGTCATGTTATAAAAATTATTAGCAAGTTTGATATTAACAGAATACAATAATAATTTTTTCCCTTGTTTTTTTTCTTTATTTTTTAGTCATTTTTGTACCTGGAAATTAAAGAAACTAAATGGATCGATTGAGTAGAACTAATAAATCCCCTCCTATCGTATCATCCTTTTGATATTGGACACAAATGATCACGGGAAGCCACAAAGTCCGTGACTTTATTGGCTTCACAAAACCAATGTTCAAATACTGGTACTTCCAAGTGTTTACTCTATTTATCAACTCAAGTATTTCAATAAGTATCTCGTTGGTGGCTTCCTGCAGTAAATTCTTTACTCATACAAGATTTTGGTTTATTGTGCTGTTCTGTAACCATGTGTTAAATGCTTGACAACGGAAGCTGATGCTGAAGTATGCCCTAAAATACTGAGAAGTAGGTCTCTGGAGACCTCAAGCTGATCAGCTGAAAGTTCAGCTCTTCTCGCCTTCGCAGAAAAGCTGTACTTCATAAAAGGTCACCCTTCATCTCGGGTAGTCGGGTTGGTAAGGTTCCAGTGCAGTCCAAGTTTATCTAGTTCAGTACTTCGTTAATGGAATTTTCGTTCCTGTTCAGTTAATGGTTTTATATCACGAGTTATTCGATACAAAGGCGTTCAGCTATGTAAATGATGTTTTGTTTCGGTCTATGTAATTCTTACTACGTTCATGTTTTTTATGTTCAAACCAATCAATGTAGTAACAACTTTTAAATATAGAGTATATATATACAAGATATACAAGAATAATCTACTATCGAAATTATGATATTTCCTTCCTCTTTCTTCAACTTCTGCCCTTACTACGACTGTGATGGAAACCACTTCCTGTAATTGAACCAACAGACCGCACTTTGCCGTGTTCTTTATGACAAATTATGGCGGAAAAAATGTGCCCCTTAGGCTTCCTCAGTATGTCTTCTTCGCCTCTTTTTCGGCCTGTAACAATTTGTAGAAGAAAACTTAGTTTTGTAATTAGAGTATTTTGTATAGAAGAAGTAACAGACACGGTTTTGATGGTGACGAGTTTTGAGACAGTTCGTGTTTATGCTTGTTATTTATCACCTTTTGACTATGTTATCAGTTAAACTAGTTGATACTCCCTCCTATTCATAATAACCTTTCCTATTTTTTTTTTCAGCAATTCACAATACCTTCCCTATTTCCTTTTTTGGTAAAGTTTCATATATATTTGAATGACCCCACCCCACCACAATACGCCACAATAGTCATACTTTACACTTATTTTAATCACTTTACTCACAACAATACCCCAGTACCCCACAATACCCACCCTCTCTCCGATCACCTCACCCCACAACAATACTTTATGCTTATTTTAATCAAACCCTTAAATTTTGTGCCAATGTCGAATAAGGAATGTTATCCCGAATAGGAGGTAGTATTTGAAAAAGAAAGTTCGAATCTTACAGCTCTAACAACACGCTCAAATGCATCAGGTCCATATTTCTCAATGTAACGCTCAACAGATTTCCTAGCATCAAGAGACATCATTTGCAGTACTTTTCGCTGGCTCTCTGGGTAACCGGAAACAGGATCGACTAGCCATCCAATCTTGACGTACTTGCGCACGACATTCTCGTAGATGTATGCTGCTCCATTGAAGATTGGTAACACTAACCACATGCAGAACAATAGCTTTACATATGGCCAGAAAGGAAGCCTGAAACCAACACACGACGAATGTTATTGATGATGGTTTTGCATTAAGACGGGACATGTTTTACACAGTTTACGTTAAGATGAAGATTATAGAATCGTAAGATGAAGATACCATTGAAGGATTCCCCAACAAGAGAGCTCAAACAGAGTTGTCAGTGAGTAAAGAACCCAATATGTTAACCATTGCTGATCATCCAGTGTTGAAGGGCTCTCGATTGCTCGCATTGATGCATATCTGTTGAAATTATATCAACTTCGTTAAGACGTCTAAATCATTTTCAATGTTTATATCAGTTATAACATTAAAATGAGCCAAATAACATTCTATTTGGAGTTGCATAGATAAGGGGCGTATCTAGGACTAGAGCACAGGGGTGCAAAAATTTAACAATTATTTTGGCGATGTGAACTAAAATTTAAACACAAAAAAAATCGTGAGGCTAAAGTAAAACACAAAAATTAGAAAAAATGGTTCTAAATAATTCAAGAAGGTATAAATAAAATACAACTCTTTAATGTGGAATGAGTACGTTTTATAATAGAATCGAAATAATTGTAGTCCAATAATATGATATTGAGTTAAAAGTGCAAAAATGTTAGTTATTGGGGCCGAACTCATGACCAAACTAATAAAAATTCAATATCTAACCACTACACCACCAGGTATTTGATAAATTTATTGAAACTAATTTCTAAATATTTCGGAACAAAGGGGTGCGGGTCACCCCCTCTAAAAACGCCCCTGGGCCCTGGCATAGATATGACAAGTTTTTTGCTAATATCACATTTTGCTTTTATCATATTTATGCTATATGACTGCTTTAAGGTTAAGACAAATACTCTCGTCTTAAACAATAATAACTTGTGATGAACGATATATGAAGCGTGTTACTCACAGAGGATACAAGAGCATCACCCCTGGCCTGCTTATTTGACAGTCAGAACAAAAACATTGTTAGCTTAAACACTGATTAACATATTTTTTTTGAAAACTGGGCTATGAACAGAGGACAAGGAGGCTAACCCAATTAGTGCATCGAAATGCTGAATAATTTTTATAATAGAACTCATGTCGATTTACGTTGAAGGGAATGTCGAGACTTGAGACGATTTCACAAGATGAAAAATGAAGGTTCTGAGTGAAGTTGGAAGAGTATTTTTCTTATAGGGAATGAGAAAGTTGATTAGATAAATTCATCAAGAAGAAAAGCATAATTAGTTTGATGTAACCAAGTCTTGTGATTACCCAAGTCAACAAGAAAGGGGAATTTTGTAAAAGGAAGGAATATTGTTGGATCATGTGATGAATAATGGTTAAAGCAACAAGTTTGCTGTAGTAAAATGTAGAAATTGTATATTCTTTTCCTTCACTGTTTTGTTTTGGTTGGAAGATCTTTGCATAACACAAGCATCATTGGTAATTCACATTCCGGAATGGCGGGGTTCTTTTTGGTTAAACCAAACTAAATTGAATAAAGTTGAATTGAAGTAAGAGCTAATGAATTATAAGAAAATGAACTAAACTTAACTGAATAAAGCTAAACTGAAATGAAATGAGTTAAAATTAACTTGAAAAGAACAAGTCCTTAGATTGGGAGCTAAATTAGTTGGTAAAATATCTGAATGATGATCCTCATAATTTTGTTTGAAATTCCGGAAAACTAAATTAAGGATGTTGACCAATGGTCCTATACTATATATTGGTACAATAACAAAATCCATTAAGAAAAATTTGAAATTGGACAAAGCTAATGAACTGAAAGAAGTTGAACTAAACTTAATTGAACAAAGCTAAACTGAAATGAAATGAGCTGAAATTAACTTCAAAAGAACAAGTTCCTTAATAATCTGAGCTAAATTAGTTGGTAAAATATATGAATGATGATCCTCATAATTTTCGTTTGAAATTCCGAAAAACTAAATTAAGGATGTTGACCATTGGTCCAGTACTATATATTGATACAATAACAAAATCCATTAAGAAAAATTTGAAATTATTAGCAAATAATCAACAGCCTACATATGTATTCTCAAAGATGTTTTCACCTTGAACAAAATTGAGTCTTGCAAAGTTCAAGTTCATACTTCATATAATCCATCTGGTCTGAAGTTGTTGAAACGTAGTTGGGCCAATTTATTCGTATTCGAAACAAAAGTAAAGTCGGTCCAGCCCACAAAATCTTAGAATAGACAAAGACAAAACTAGTCTAAAGAGTACTTGTTCCATTTGAGTTCTTTGATTCAACTTCATTCAATTCCGTTCAATTTAGTCTATTTCTTCACAATGTAACTCTTAATTTAGTTCAACTCCATTAAGATCCTGTTTTTTGAGACTTAATTTCATCTAATGTTAGTTCAATTCAGCTTTATTCAACTCAGTTTAGTTGAGCTTTTATCTTCACAAAATAACTCTTAATTCAGGTAAGTACAGTTCAATAATCAATTTTTGTAATATGTAACATAGTGACTACGAGTGACGGCTACCCTCGATTACCAGCTAACGCTAGAACTGACAAAATCAACCCGATCGACTGATCAGATCCAAAAAGGTTGACCCGAAGTGTCGCACTTGGATCCCAAATTGACCTGACCTGACCCAGACATTCATGAACACGTAAAAGACCAACCATAAACCACTCAACCGGGAATGACCCGACAAAATATAACTTGAATTGACCCTATAAGACTTGAAATGTTTTTTCTCTCTTAATCATTGACTTAAAAATAATCCGGCTTGAAATAACCTGACCTGTTTAGCCCGAAACAGACCCTACCAAGAAACTCGTAACCCGAAATGACCAGACCGCCGAACCAACCCGAAAATGTAAGAAACCAAAATAACCCGACTTAAACCCGACTCGTTAGCACGATTTGCCAAGTACTCCACGTGTAAATTGGATTTTCAAGAAACAAGATACTCCGTATCATTGAAAGATTTTCATAAAATTAGGGTAATTGTACATTTGTACTCCAGTATGTGGTTTGTTTTTGGTTGGCAACACAAATACCAGAAGTATTGCATTCATTCATCCATTCATTCAACAGTCGACATGTTTAACAAAATATGTTACAAGTTTTGGCGGGTTGTATATTAGCAGACAAGAGTGGCTACAATAATCAAGCATTCAAGCAACTACAACCTGAACAAATGGACACAACAATGTCACGAAAGGTCACCCTCAATATAAAGTTTATCGTCCACATTAATTTCTTCTCTTCTTAACATTTTAAAATCCGGGGAAGTGGCAAATAGCCCCAACGTTTACTCCTATGTGCGAATAAACCCCACAACTTTCATTACGTGCAAATTAACCCCGTATGTTTAGCAATTGGTGCAATTTGGCCTCATTTAATTAATTCACCTGATTTCTCCCTACTCTTATTTATTTCTTATTTAGTTTCTTTCATTTTTGTAAGAAAAATTTAATTAATGGACCAATCTACCTCTGCACATATTCTCTCACTTAAACCTTCAACACCACTACGTGAACGGTGAACCACCACCCCATGTGACACCCTCTTCAACCCACGACACTGAAACAACCCAGTTTCACTACCCTGACCAGCGCGATGTCGACCTAAGCCACATGTCATCCAACACTGAGGATGCAACTTAGTCAGTTTAGTAGTAGCAAGGGCGGTCGGAGGTGGAGTGTGTCAAACTTGCTGTGGTGGTTGATGATGGATTTGAGATAATCTCATGCTTGTGGTGGTCATAGGTGGTGAAGATCTTGGTGTGGTGGTACAAAGGTGGTGGTATGGTAGGTGATAAAATGAAGGGTAGATTTGGGTTTTCACAAATTAACAATCATGTTTAATAATATAACTGAATTGCACCAAATGATGAAGTTATGGGGTTAATTTGCACGCAATAAAAATTGTGGGCTTTATTTGCACATAGGAGTAAATGTATGGGGCTTATTTGCCACTTCCCCGTTTTAAAATCTACTCAGACAATGCAACTAAATTTATAACTCAAAATGCGAGTATACTCTTTAACTCGTAGACGTGCAAAATAATTTGTGGAAAATATTCTAGAGTGGGTATAATCTTTATATCTGTATCATACAAACTGATCTTAGTTAATGTGATTTAGATGAAAACTCAAATCGCAAAATCTCAAAAAAAATGTTATCTTACCAACAAATAATTTATTCAACTCATTGATATTTCCTAATGAAATCAATATCAATAAGTTTAGATAGTTTATAATAATAATTAAATACTTATTATACACGTTGATGTCTATTTATCACATCACAATCTTTCTATCTAGTTTCATAAACAATTTCAATATCACCGGCTAACTTATTGATTCTTAAATTTTCAGGTAGCTTTTCAATTACCGCTAATATATAAGCTTTCATCTAGTTTTTCGGTTTCTTAACATTTTAGCTACTTTTATCAATTAAAACCTCAATATAACAGCAAATACCGAGATATACTAAGCTTCAACACCATACCTTTGCTACAAGCTTATTATAGCGTTATGGAAATTTTCCACACATATCCAAGAAGTTGATACCGAAACTCGTATAACACCATTTTCGAAACAGATGCAAGCCAAATTATCGAATCACACGTGGTCCAACCTGAATCAAACATTCAAACAGGTAGATTATTGGCATCATATCCAATTGTCCATACATAGATGATACATAGCACCCACATGCCTATGTACTATCACATTCAACAGACCACGTGTGTCTATAGATAGTCTTAAGATGTGCAGTTAAAGTCAGTGTTCAACTAATAGTATAAATAAACCAGCAAGCACCAACCAGTAAGTACCACAAATTAAGCACAACTACGACGGGTATATTCACCATAAATTTACAACGAATTAAATACTATTTAGATAAGATAAAAGAAAAATATGTAAATACCATTTTATTTTATCTTATCTTATCTATTTATATAAATAATATTTAACTTGTTATAAATTTATAACGGATACGTCTTCACAGAGAAGCTAGCTGCAAAATAAATCCACGATATTATAAAGACATCGATTGTGTCACTATCTTCTCTGCAGTTTTGCCTAAAAATTTGTGGTTACACGGTTCCACGTCTTTTATTTGGGCCTATACGTACAATAGCCCGGTCATAAGAGATTTTAAAGCCCATTTGGGTAGGGGCAGGTATGACCAAGTGCGGGACGAGCGCGCGAACTAGGCCTCCATATTTTTGGGCCTTGTATTCATATAAATTATGAAAAATTAGTGATATATACCTAATAATCTTCATGTATATTAACAAAAATATGATAGCACACTGCACATTGGTGAATATGTGTTTTAATTGACCAAACCACCTGAGTTCGAGCCTTGCCATAACTATTTTTATTTATTTTGAGGGCCTCCGTTTCCATTTTGCACAGGGCCTCCGAATTATTTGAGACACCCCTGCATTTGGGCTTTTTATGTACGACTAATCTAGGAGTTTAGGACTATATAATATCTAAGCTACAAGTAATATTGTTGGAAATGAAATAATCTGACCAATTGATCATCGTTAATCATTAACTCTCATGCAATATTACATTTTGTTTAGGACAGATATATGATAGACAAATTATAAAATAAAGGTAAAAGTACCTAGGAAATTACAAATGACTTATTTTTAATTCAAGTGAGTTTATTTTAACTCGTTATAAGTTTGAACCGATATTACCCATTTCAAATGAGAATTTGTGCTCCTACAAAACCTAATTTTGTTGATTTGAACAAAATGAAGTTATATTAGCTTAATTTCTCTCTATTGAACTCATAGGAGTGAAGAGAACTAAACTTAAAGAAGAGCAAGTGCGGTTCCATTTATGAGAAATAGACGGCTAATAAGTAATTACTTATAAGTAAGGTTTCATCCTAAAATCAACCGGTAACAAGAGCAATATCCCCCTTATCTATAAGCTAGATCGTTCACTATTTATGCAAAAATGTAGGACAATATCTCACACATATGAGAAGAGATCTCAACTATTTATCGATGTGTGAGTCGAAGAGGTACTCCACCAATTGTTAATTGATTGCAACAGTTCATGGCCAATTTGCAATTTTTTCTAATAGATCCCATATAAAAAGAAAGAAAATGCAAGTCGAGCTATGAGCTCAAAGCTTATGACATTTGATTCATTACAAAAGCGCAAAAACAAAAGACATCCCCAGAAAAAAGGAGGAAAAGATGGAAAAAAAAACTAAATGTAAAAAAGAGGAAGGAAGGAGGAAAAACACTTGAATGAAAACACATGGTTGCATGTGACAATATAGCATGGGTCTATCTATTAACACATGCCATAATACTGTGAAAAAGAATTACTAAAAAAAGGGTCAAGTTACGAATCATGATTCATGATCCTTCTCAACTATAGGTTATCAACTTATCGTAGAAAATCCTTGTATATTATGATGAAAAAAGTAACTAATTTATGATAAAAAGTGATTATTTTATGTTAAAAATAATTATTTTTAAATATTAAATATAAAATAGTCATTGTTTATAATAAAATAATCCCTTTTTTATATAACAACTTTATAATACGTTAGTATACAACTATTTTATTAAAACCAAACTAGTAACGATCCTTCGATGCAGTTCTCGACGTAATTTTCATCTTGGACATTTGAAAACAACCTCTTTGTGTTGCTAGGTAACCTACTTACATCCAACTCTCTTACCTCGCAATTTGCGGAAACCGTTAAAACACTGATCAATGTTGTTTTTAAATCAAATATCTCATACTCAACCTTGAAATTACAATAATATTAATACTTATAAGTTATAATGGTCTTACTCCGTTCGAATCACCGAACCAAATAACATACACCAAGGGAAAAAAAAAAACTAATCAAAGTTGGTCATAAATAATACCCTCCTAAATCCTAATGACAGAGGATGATAAACTACATATGTCGTCATACCAAGATTTAGATAATGTCGTCTACTAAGCTGGGGACAGGTTCTAAGCTGTAAGACCATATTTGGAGCTAAATCTACAGGGTATTTTAAAACTACTAGCAGTCTTATTCTCATTTTTGACATCATTTCTGTGCTTTTACTTTTGATGTAGATTGATGAATTAACAGAGATTACTTCTAGGAAAAATAAATACAACCTCCTATTCCCAATAACTGTCACATTTCGGGTTTGGTACGGGAATTAAGGAATTCATTTGTTTAATGTAAAGTAATGTGTGGGGTGAGAAGATTGGAGAGAGGGAATGTATTAGTGATTATTATTGTGAGTAAAGGTGATTAAAATAAGTAGTGTTGTGGGGTAAGGTGGGGTATTATTGTGGGTTAGAGTGAATAAAATAAGTATAAACAATGTCCCAAAATGGAATATGTGACAATTAGGTGAATAAACGAAAATGGCAAATGTGACATTTATTCGGAATAGAAGGGAGTATCTATTACACACATATCACATTGTGAATTGATATACAATAGTTGTATTCTTGTAGAACATCCCTTCTAAGTAATAAAGACATAAAGTGAATACATAACCCATTAACCACCCATAAAACAAAATATAGAATCAATATTTTTGATTTACATAAATCTCTCAAAAATTACAGTCATGCTTAATAAGTGTTATGTACAGTCTTACCAAAAGCAATCTTATCTCAAATAATCTCATGCATTTTAAAGTTACGGTTATATATTTAACCCATGAGCAATTAAGATTAACAGGTAAGAGTTGTCTAACATAACCAAAGGTCTCGAGTTCAAGCCCTGAGACTGTAACAAAGTTAAAATTTCACGTGAAAAGCTTTAATGTCCTCCTAGTGGTCCTATCCGGCTAAATTCCAACTAAATCAAATGGTTTACACCAAAATACTTGGTAATTCTTAGTTTGAACTGGTTTTTAAAGAAAACCCTATACAATTCTAATATTTTTTTTTTTGTTTTGGTTATTCTAGGAAATACAAGTAAATGGTCTAAAATGAATGGTATCCAAAGTAGGCACCTTTAAGTTGACAAAAATTGGGCCAAAAGGAAAGGTGGAATCAAAATGTACACCATAGCATGTGAAGAACACCCCAAATGCGGCCAATGCTTTCAAATTTCCACATGCAATCCAATGTGGGTAGCCCTAATTAGAGGTAAGTGCCCTTAATTTTGTAGGTCCATCAAAGCACATGACATGAATTTTGTGGTATTCATTATATTTGTTTGTGTTGTTTATTTATTATACTAGGACCCAACTTATTTGTCTTCATAAACCCATTTCAAAGGACAAATATCCAAGGTAAATACACAAATATATATCCTTGATTCAATGACCCCACGATTTCCTTTTTATTCGTGATTTGTACCTCTATATTTTCGGGATCTTTTCATCATTCAATGCATATTTTTGGTACGGAACCAAGCAAGGGAGTGACTAAAACTTTGTTCTTCTTGACAAATAGTAGCTGAACTAAATTGCATGATATTGAGTTGGATTAAACTTAACTAAGTGGAACTAACCGGTCAAGCTCTCCGTGCTCCTTTTTCTGCTCGCCGCGACTTGATCGAATGTAACAAACGACACTTAGTCCGACAGATCTAGTGTAAGTTGAGCTGCATTGAACTGAATAAAGTTGAATTGAATCAAATAGAGATAACCTGAATTGAAATGAGATAAAATTAAGGTAGAAAGAGTATCGCCTGAGTGATCAAGTTAACAAGTGAAATGAAGATCTTTATGACAGGGAAAGCTTGGTGTTATCATTCAATTATTTTTAAGTCGTAAAATTAATTAGAAAACCATTGGTATTTATTCTGAAGTAGACCAATATGATATGTAGTATACTAATTGTATGTATAATGTAGTGGAGTATCAAGTAATAGAATACATAAAAACACATTATAACGTTCTTTCAACCATTTCGATTTATAAGTTCATATCCAATTAGTACTAATAATAATTGAATTATTAAGAATTTAAATATTAGACTGTTCTTTTTTACTTAACTTCACCTTGCAATGAACTGAGCTAAAATCCACTCGCTTCAAATTAACTCAACTTATTTAAACTCTACTCATTTCAACAAAATTTAACCTAGTTCAAACCATTTTAACTTCTATTCAGTATAATACAACCTAAAAAACATAGCCTAATTAACACATTACATCAAATTCTGGCCATATATGGGTTGGACAAAACATTGGATACATAAGTACATGATGCATGTTCCATGTGGTGCTTTAGGACACATAGGTTACTAACATGGTATCATAACTTGCATGTGACCAACTTACTTGACAAAATTCGTGCCAAAACAATTACTAAAATCTGTATGCATTTCTCTCCTAACATATTAGGCCAATTAAAATTGACTACAAAAGTAAATGTATGAGAAATTGAGACTTTCCCCATTTTATTTTAACCAAAAAGGCTACGAAGATTAGCCGCAGCTTAGCTTCTACGAATACACTTATAGAGTTATAGAGTTTTCTATTGATATTTGATAGTCTAAGAGGTTTGTCGTGTGAAATTTAAAAGGACATTATCTAGGCTTTCAAGGCAAGTTCCATCTCCTCAATTTCACATGTGGTTTATATGTAACACTGTATAGAGGTGAGTCTGGGATTTTATAATTTTGTGTAACGAAATTATTACGCAATATTTGCGAGTATTAATGCATTAGTTTAGAAAATTGACAAACTTAACTAATGAGTTAATGGTGCATCAAAAAGTCAATTCTCGCATGTTTTTTTAATTGTTACACCATTGGATAAGGTAGACTCAACCCTATACTATTGTTTTTACCCCATTTAAGAATTGATCAAGGTGTAACGAGCTGAAACTACTATTATAAATCTAACTCAAAAAATTTTAAACTTAAAAATTATATCTTCGATAATTTATGAATTTTTTTAACGAAACAGGAAAGGGAATATATTTTTACGTACAAAATGGAGGGAGTTTATTGTTAGTTCAAATCTACCCCAAATTCAAGATGAGCATCAAATTTTTTGATACAAATTCAATCTCCTCCTCAGCCATAGCACAAAACCTAGCCACAAGATAAGCTAGGACATTGGTCATTTTCTTCATTATCCCCACACATTATTGGGAGGCACTACTAAAACCAAAGACACTAAGCTTGGATATGTATTAAGGCTTAGTAAGAGAATTAAAGGTGTTCTTTGATAACTTGTACAATATAATCTCTTGAACAACTAGTAAACTTAGAAATACACACATCTTGAATAATTGAATCAAAAAAGGGCAATTTAAAAAAAAATTAAAAAATCGTTGTCCTTGTTACATATGCACATACACATTATATGCGTGGTTATGTATATCTTCACATTGGTTTAAAGTTTAAACCCTCGGTTGAGAAGGTTCTAAATTATAGGTGTGGGTGTTCCTTTATGTATTTATTGTGTTAGGTGTAAATCCAAGTTAATTTGGATGGTGTAAGGATAGAAGAGCACTTTTATAAGTGTTTATTGACACTACGAGACATTGTATGAAGGAGTTCAATAGTAAATCTGTAAATGTTTGATCTAAAACAGACAAATACTATTGTGAATTATGAACACGTCTAAAACAGAGGCTATTAAGAGGTATTAATGTTTCAGCACAATACAATAATCGGTATGAGACCCAAACTAGGGTATATTTGGAAGCAAAAGGAGTTCAATATCCAAAGAGTATACAGTCCAACGCACGACGCACGACACACGAGCACGCATGACCAAAAACAAGTGAATGTAATGTTCACTCACTTGAGCAGGCAATGACATGTGATACCAACATGGCTCAGTAGTCAATAGCATCGTGAAGTTGGAGTTGCACGGTGTATGGGAGTTTTCCATGGAGGCTAAGGTGTTATGAATTATGATGATTGGTTTGAGGGAAGGATGGTTGGGATTGCAAACTCTCATAATGGCGGTGCAAGATAAAAGAACTCTTTACATGAGTCCACCAAAGCTAATAGTACATACCTTTTGGGTATGAGCTCAAAAAAAAAAAGAGAGTTTTGGTCAAGGTAGACAATATCGAATTATGAAGATCGTGAAATTAACAAAACTAGACCAATAAAATCACAAATTTTTATTTGTGACGACACTATTCCATCACAAGCATGTGACCTCTCACAAAGAACAAGTGAGAGAGCAAGTTAGAGAACATGGGACTATAAAAAAACAAAAACTGGTGAGGGTAACAAATAAGGAGATCACCAATAAAATAAGGGAAGCTACAATCCTAGAACTCAATTATAAGTAACACTATCCAATTGTAATTTTAGCTCTACATTCTCAACAATGACAAATACCTAAAAATCTGAATTGGATTTCATATCACTTGTGATCAAATCACCACATACAAAACTCAGTTGTTTTTTTGCATATAAATAAAAACCTCACTGTCTGTTGAGAATAACATCAAAAATCGTTTTAGTGCCCCAGTGGAGAAGGAACCTAACCATACTCCAGTTTCCGTACATTGGTCCATAATTATTTGGCATGTTCAATGAATAGAGAAGAAATTTAAAAACCTCATAAAAGTAAGAAATACTATAAGAGAAAAAATAGTTACCAAGTTAAATCGGCAATATCTTGAGGGGCAAGAAATATACTCTAAGAATCAAGATGTCAAGGATGCATACTGATTTTTTTTGCCATACTGGACTATGGTTATAATTAAATCTGATAAAACTTATCCGACCAGAATGACCTGGCTCGATCTCGACCCGCATCCAAATATTACCCCAATCCAAATTGGCACGACCCTATTCAACTCAATCCGAATGTTTATTATCGCATATTGACCGTTATTCCTAAATAACTTTTTAATTACTAACCCGAGGAATGATCCTAACCCATCCCAAATTCTTACAAACCCGAATTCAATTGACAAAAACCGACCTAATTAACCCATTTGACAAGTCTAGTTATAATGTTGCCATTGTAGAGATAAATAGAAGATAATGTTGGATAAAGGTGAAAATGATTATGAATTAAAATTGTTCATGGAATACTTATTCGTTTTTTGTTTAACTATTTCATTTATGAATATTGATTTGTTGATAGTGATTATTTTTTAAAGGTAATTGGATCATTTACACTCTATTATCCACTCGTCACTCATTCGTAATACAATAAATAATCCTCTTGTTTTTCTTTTTGTGTAAAAATAAAAGGTACAGTAAATGATCAAAATCGAAAGAGGAGACTAATATTTAGTTGAGATAATCTGCATTAATATTTCGCAGTTATTTTACAAGGTACAGTAGTACCTATCTGAAAGTCTGTCCAATCACCATAACCACATTACCTAAAATTTTTAATAACAAAACCCCAATAATGAGACCTATCTCCTCACATGGTTGCAGCTAAGTAACGACGAACCATAACTAACAAAAACGAAAAAAAAAAAAAATCAAAGCCAGTTGTATACAATAAAATACAGTGAATTAAATTAAATATTTAATATAAAAAACAGTAAAAGGAATAAAAACGGGAAAAATAAAATAAAAAATGAAGCAACACATAATTTAATGAACCGGATTATCACGATCGCTATCATTACTAATGCTACGAGACGGTTCAACCGCCACTGAACCGGCGGAAGAAGATGAACCGGAAAGAATCTCAGCTAGAGCAGCCATAGCACGAACTTGCATTTGCAATGCCGCGATATAATCAGTCGTTTCTTCTAGAAGGTTCGGAAACGACAATTTCCGACAACCTGGTACTAACCGGCTTAGCACCTTCACACGCTTCTCAATCGGCGGTGTTTTATCGGATTGACCGGGATGCAAATTAAAACCGGTTAATGATGTGGTCAATGGTGGTGGAGGTTGAAACTTTGATCGAATTTTCGATTTTTTATGGTTTCGAAGACGGAGTTTCCGGCGGTTAGATAGTATTGCGCGACTCCAATGAGTGCGGCCTTTAGCGGCGATCGCGAGCGCATTATCTGCAGCTTCGCGAACCGCGCGACCGCCGGAGACTGGCGGAGAAGATTGAGTAGTTCGTTGGCGGACGTGGCGGAGTGCGTTGATGAGTTTTGTAGAGTAGGATTGTTGTTCGGCTGATGTTCGCCAGCGGAATTGGTCGATGGTTTGTTGGCGATGATTATGAGTTGGATTAGAAGTGGTGGCGTCGAGTTTTCGACGCTTTTTGCGGTGTGTGTCGGAGGAGTGTTCGTCGTGAATCGAATTCGATATCGAGGATGACATTGAGGAATTAATGAAGAAAAGAGAGGAAGAGGGGTTTTGGTTATGGATGTTTGCGGTTTCTCTCTCTAGATGATGAGGGGGGAAGATGGTGAAGAAGGGAGGGGGAAAAGAGGTTTAAATATGAGAGAGTTAAAGAAGATAGAGAGAGAAAGGGAACCACGCGGCTATGTATACATCACATTTAATTGCTTCGCTCTTTCTCTTATTTGTAGTCCCGTTTTCGTGCGTCTTGGTCTATTTTCCTTTTCTTTTGTTTTCGTCGTTTTCTATCATGGAAAATTACGGAGTAGGTGATTGTGGGTGATCCGGAGATCGATTGCGAAACGCACATGTTAATAATTCTGGACTACCTCTCCGACCATTTTCTTTTAGACCGAATGTGTGAATTTAATAAATCTGAGCAGAACTTAACTTAACTTAACCTATTAGAGCTAAACTGAACTAAAGTTTAGAATTAATTTGCAAGATAAGAATTGAACTAATTAGAATTGAACTTAACTGAAATGAGCTAAAATTAAGTTCAAAAGAACATGACCTTCTTTTAGACGGAAGTCGTCTGAATTAAACATCAGTGAAGTTAATGGAGAACTGTACTGAACTAAATTCAATGAACCTTAATTAAAATTAGACTTAATTTGTATAGAGTAAAAAGTTAAATTCAACTAAATGAAATTTATCTAAACTAAAATGAGTTGAAATTAATTTCAAAAGAACAAGGGCCAAAGACTTATTTTTAAAAAAAACTAAAAAAAAAAAAAGTTAAATTATATTGAATTTAATTTAATAGATCTAGTTTAAACTGAACTTGAAACAGAATAAAATTGATTAAAAGTTAATCTTTGAAACAATGAGATGAAAATTATTTTGTGAAGAGATGCACTAATTTTGTCTGTCTTAATTTAATTTAATAGATCTAATTATTTAACTAAATTGAGCTTACTAAATTGAGCTTAGATGAAGTGAAATTAAGCCTAAAAGAACTTAGCCTAAGAGCACGAGACTACTCATTCACAAAAAGGATTATACAACCAAATGCATAATAACATCGTACAACCATTATGTATTTTATTGAGTTTATGTGTATATTTGTTGAGTTTTTAAACTATTTTGAGTTATATTTTAGTTTTTTATATTAAATTTAAAATATAGTTCAACTTATATGTATTGTGTTTTAATTGTATAATAATTTTCGATTCTCAAGGAGTTCATAAATTTTACCATATAGCTCATATTCTTTCTAATAAAGCTCGAATTTTTTATTAAAAAACTCAAAATATGTACAGAAAATTGTATACCTCTAGTGGTATACTCCGCTTATTGCTACTCATTTTGTCTTTCTTTTTATTCGTGCAACTCATTTCTCACTATGTTTTTGAGTTTCAATGCAACGGTGTACAGTACATTGCATTTCACAATATTAATCTAGGAACCTCTTGCAATAAGGAGGGTTCCAATGACAAAGGAGAAAAGAAATATGGGAAGTGAAAAAACTAAAAATGCCCTTTTGCTGATGCTCTTAGGATTACTGGATTAGGGGATGTCTATCTCCCGGAAGATAATGTGTTTGCTATATACTAAATTACGTAGCGGATAGACGAACTTGAATAATTTCTAAACACATTTTCTCCTCATTTTGCCGCATCATGGAAGCATACTGAGTTTTGGGGTATTACACCGGCCACCGATGAGCTCAAGCATATATTTGCACCTCATTTACAATCTTCTTTGGATTCAAATTTTCTTTCGAGTCTTAGTTCAAGTTTTTCTCCTTCAAAGTTATGTTGCTAACGCACGAAGTAACAACTAACAATCCTTTTCCTAATCCTAGTGTTTCATTGTTTTCATAAGATGGGCTATAGTTTATTTAAAAGCTCTTAGTCATGAGCACCATATACAAGGCTATGGTGTTAAGTCTGTTAACCTTAGAGAGTTAGAGGGCTATTAACGACAACGATTACTACTTCTCGTCTTATCGTATTAGAAATAGTTTTCAAGACAATTATCCAGGCATCTTCACTAATTTACCACCGTAGTCCATAACAATTTCTTAAAGGGCAAACGGAGGCTAGCGCAAGCGGACAAAAAGATGCAACTTAAGAAAAATATAAGACCAAAACCAATTATCGACCAATGAAGCTTAATTTGGTGAATTACGGTTAACATACTAACCTTTCAATGTGTCAAACGTCGTCATATATAAGTACGTCAAAGGACACAGTGCGATTAGAACCTGAAAAGAATGAACAGAGATTATCTTAGCATCCCTGATAATGAAAGAAGCTAATGACAAATCGTAATATAATTATGTCACTGGTGATGAAATGCTCAAATGCCTAATCCAATCACTTTGGACTTTGCTTTAAAAGATAGGAAAACAATGTACCAGCTAAAGACTGCAAGTGCAATTAGGTAGACCTAAAATATTTATTGGTATCTTTCATATTACGGGATGTTTAATCATCTTATTATTATTATAATTAATGTATGTTTTGTATGTGTCATCACATGCTGGTCCAAATTACGCATGTGTGAATTGACATCTTCCACACTTTGTTTTTTCTTGATGTAATCTTCACCAAACTAGGTTATACTAGCATTCAACACTTTTGATTGTACCATCCAATTTACTTCCAAATGAGCACAATTTATAAAATTATATAATGGACTAAACAAGATGGAAACATTTGTGTCCACCGAAAACCATTTTCCCATACACTTAACCATTTATAATAATTTTATTTAGCGAATCGTTTTTAGACATAAGAAGGAGGATCATCTGGAAAACACACGAATTTTTCAAGCAAGTTGAGCAAAGAGATATGATAATTTATCAACTTCTCGCTCACATTTTCATCTCTATAATTCATGGAACCTTGGAAATCTTTGGTAGGAAATGTACCATGCAATTTGATACAATTATTTATTCTTCTTTTTTATTTTTTAAAAGGAGTATTTAATAAAGGAGTTTACCATAAATTTAGATATTCCTTCGTATAAATGCAGGGCGGTTAAACAGACAATTCCAAAATCCAAAAAAATTAGAATTTTTAACAACCTTTACACCCCATAGGAATTTTTGTGTAACTAAAATGACAAGGGGTCTCAACAAGTTTTTGATGCCAATAATAGGTTTAAGTTTTCGAGCGTCTACAATGGTAATGGACAATACTACCAGCTTAATTTTCCACATTTAAGCTACTAGAGTTATTACTTAAACAGGCCAACATACAGTTCGTATATATCTTAATCTGGGTCCAATTTAGTTATTAGTTCCGAGCTAGTTAGTCAAACTAAGCTAGTTCACGTGAAATACATCAATAATTAAGCAACTAGCTTGTACAAATAACTTTCAAATTGCAAGTAAATTTTTTTACTCAATCATTGAAAATGCTCCAACACTATACAAGCTAAACAAAGATTTGAACCCTCAACTATCATCCTCATACGGTTATTCTAACTCAACCACTTATCTACACAAAGTCACAAAATACTCTATGTTTTATATTTTGATCGAAATAGAGCAATTGTACAACTTTGTTTTTTAGTATCTCAACCGATCATTAATGTTATAATTCAATACTCCGTGTTTATCAACTCACATAAATTCGGGGAGCAAAAGGGCAAACAAGAAAAATAATAATAAAAAAAAAATTGAAAAAAAAAATTCAAGCCACGCCAAATAAAAGAGGGAGGATGTTAGTGAGAATCATATAATGCATCTTTAAAATGAAAAGGTGGGATAAGGATAATTCAAAAGGACCAAAATATGGTTGGCCTGTAGTACAGTGTGGACAGAGTTGATCCACATTTCCATCTTTTCCTATCTTTGTCACTCATTCTCTGTAAGAAAACTACTACGAAAATACGGACTTTTTTCCCAGGCCACCCTTGACATATTTGGTGCATCATTCTGTGTATTTCCTAGAATAATATACTTATGTAAGGTACATATCAAAAGAATGCATATGAGCCTGAGGGAAAAAAGGCACTTAAAAAACATGCAAGCACATGGATTGCAGCAAGGACCAGTAGAGATGATGCACTAAATATTATTATTGCTGGTGATTTAGGTGTATGAGAAAAAAATAAATTAAAAATAATTATTGTATAAAGAGGAAAGCTTTATTTAAGGTTGTAGGTACCCACACAAATGTGCTTGATCGGAAGTTTTGTGGGTCATGCATCATTTTTGCCAAATCAATAACTGGGGTTCAAATTTCTGTTACTTCTTCTACACCTTGTGCCTCTTCCTAGTTACTACTCGTAATTCCTATGTAAGTAATTCATGTTACGTAACGTCTCCGTCATTTTGACTCTGTTTAACTTTGATTAAATCTTCTCTCACAAAAATAATGTGATCAGCAAATAAATGGTGTCTCAAGAAATGATGTAATGAGTAATAAGCAATGGGGAAAAAAAATATTGAAAACATCATTTGCTTATAAATTAGAGCATACAATTTGAAGCTAGGTCATTCACACAATCACACATCCGGGTAAAAGACCGTAACCCCATTTAGGTAATCACAAATTTTCATTTAAAACGGGCATATTCGTCTTAACATTAAAATGGGTTAAGTATCACACATAAGGCCAAAACAGAATGCATTGAGATTAGCAAACAATTTGTTCTATCTATGCAAGTGAGGTATTATTTGAACCCGTTTTATTCTTAAAATAGATATATTCATCTCAAGGAAGACTTATTGGGGTGTAATAATGCGTGCTACAATTCCACTCGTTTCTTGACCAAACTTAATAATAATTTCAATTATCTATTTCCCAACACACCATAGAGTCATAAATACATGAATTCATCTCTCTATGATAAAGAAAAGGTCATATTTCACTATAAGTCTTAGATGCGTTCGACATTGGTCATTCAAAAACAACCTCCAACTCTCTAAGACTGTGTACATTCAACCTTTTCCCGGTAATTTGAGAGTCATTGAAACACTGGGGTATTATATTTACAGAGGAGCCACTGAGGCACAGGTAACATGCGCTTGATGAATTGTCTCGTGAAAAAAGCTTTTAACCATGAAATCAATGAACAATCTCACATAAATCAGCAATAGTTGTCAAAGTCAAAGAAGTAACACAAAGAAAGAATAAACAAGGCAAATTGAGAGCTTTGGGATGGCATATCTATAGAGTATAGTCTATAGGCAATCCCGAAAATGAGCACATGTTATGGGAGAGCCCACAACGGGTTAAGGCTGGAAAAGAGAGAGAGAAAAGAAAGGAAATGGAAGGGAGTGGTAGACTGGTGGAGAGGATCATGTGGGTGATTTTTGATAAGGGACATGCCAGGAAGGGTTGCCTCCTTCTGTGAGACCAACCACACTCTCTTTGCCTTTAAAGTTTACATACACTCTCTCCCTCCATATATTATTTGAATCATTGCATTTTGAAAATTATTTCTACATTGTCGTTATTCATCGCCGAACTACTTGAGCATAGAACTCCGTAATTGGTATTATAAATTTGATCAATGTGTACTCAAGTTTGGAATTATTGTTTCATTTCTTTTGATCCTAAACAAAGTTAATTAGTAGTTCAATGCACCAACAGTTACAATAGTTTGAACATTGGTACATGAATTTTTAAGAAGTGTAAGAATATGATCTACTAAAATTGACGGTAAATATGGATGATCCCAAAATGTACTTTTTTTCCAATATAAATTCTTATGAAGTGTAAAAAACCAGTGAAACAAAAGAAAAGAAAAAGAAGTCTAAAGAGTTCTTGAAAAGTAGGTCAAAGTATTATTACTTAGTTTTGCACATGATTCATAAGAGACGGGACGGGATCATGCCTACAAATTTGTAAGTTCATCCCCATCAAAACACAATGTTTAAAGTTCTAATTCTTACTACAAAAGAGCATGCCTCCCGAGCACATAGCTACTCCGTTGTAGGCGCATTTATATAACGTGAAAACTAGGACTTGAAACTTGGGGGTTTACATATAGAAAGAAAGTTTCTAGGATGGCAAATTACTAATACTACAGAAGAACTTGGAAAAAAACCTTAAAATTATACTCCCTAACTAGAAGTTTTTTCAATCCAGCCTTGTGCGTTCCCCTCCGCTTTAGAATCTAAAACATTGGGCATTCACCCAATTCCCATGGATCAACTCCAAACTTGGATAGGACAAGCCAGCAAGTCGCCAACCCAAGACCCGACACAACAAGATAAGCCCATTTTCTACCACAATGATGTCCCCACTTGAGTTGCCTATCATAAATTTAGAGGCGGCAAATCCCCTAGCTCCGCCTTCGCTTACCCGCTCCAGTGGTTATCCTAGATGCCAATGTGAGGTTGACTGATTGGTCCACACTTTTTAATTATCTCAAAGGCTCAAACTGTGCAAAAAGAACTCTAGATTAAAGTCTTTTTATAAACTAATAAATCTGTGATTGTCTAAAGTACAGTAGTTGTTTAGTAGTAAATGTCATGTTGGCTTTGCTTGCAACAAGAAGTTATGTGTCAGGAAACAAAATTAGATTCTTACCCATCCTTATCTACCCCAGATACCAGGGACCTTATCTTAGATTTCCCGTTAACTTGAAAAGATCACAAAGATAGTCTCTCCCAGACTTAAACTCGATTATTAAATGATTAAGGAAAACAGTAGAATTAAGATTAACTGATTAAGTAATAAGAAATAGTCTGAAAAGTAGAGCGTTTAACTCCCCTTTCACTAACATAGATCCTTATCCTCTTCCTTAAACAAACGGTCAACAAAAAACTGCAATATTTTAAGTTTTCATTCAACTGTTGCGGGTGCGGAGTAGTATAGTTTAAGAATTTCTTGTTGAACAATTTTATAATCCTTTCTCCAACCACTCTTATCTTCTTTCAACTTGTCAACTCTCTTATTTTAGTGATTAACCAACAGCTGATATGCTACATGCCTACATCCACCCTCCTTAACCTTGATACATTATGGTTTGTTTATAAACTATGGAGGATTTTGGAGGAAAAGATTGAAAACTATTTTCTTTGTTTGGTTAGCAAATACGGAGTAATGTTTTTAGGTACAACCAAATATCCCACATCGACAAGTAGAGTAAGTCTATGAGGCCTTTTGGGAACGAAGCCAGGAACAAGTATGCCGGAAAATATCAAACTAATGTGAGATAGAGGTGTTGGCACCATGGGAAACATGTGGTATCAAAAGCCAATGGTTCCACTTGAGCCCAAGCTACTCCTCAGTTGCCTTGGTGTGAGCTCGCGATTGGAAATATATGGTGGTGCCTAGTGTCTAAAGTCTTCCTAATATTGTGATGATTAGCATCTAGTTCCATTGGCTAGTAAGTAATAACGGTAACCCAACAACAATACAGTGCAAGTAGCCCAAAGCAGAAAATGGCATAGAAATAAGAGATAATGGCGTCGGCACCCTTCCAAGATGTAGTACAAAAAGTCGATGGTTCCACTAGATAGTGAACGCCCGAACTACTCCTTGGTTGCTATTGCGAAGTAGCCCCCGTGTGACCTAGCGATTGGACATCTATGGTGGTGAAAAAGTCTTCCTCATATTGGAGGACAAAATGTGTACCTTTGTTTAAGGGGAAGATTGTTGGGCACAAGTGCACAACCAAATGTCCGACATGGCAACGAAATATCTTGTTTATAAGACACCTACCAGAATGCCCCCAAAACAAATTCGTGCGAGCTATGCCTAGCACGAAAATTATCATACTAGTGTCAAATGTCTTAGGTTTTTCCTCGTTTAAGTCTAACCAAAATGCACCCGGCATACAAAAGATTTAAAGGAAAAACCCTCCAACTCTATTCCCCCTCCTTTCTACCCTTCATCCACCTCCACTCTCTTGTTAAAATGTTATCCAAAGTTCCAAACAGACGCTTAGGTTTTTACATATACCAACTAACGCAATGCACTAAGCCACGGGATTTGGAGTGAATATGACCACACTATCCTTGATTTCCAATTAAGTATGAGGATTAATGATGGAAAGGAGACATTTCTAAACAACTCATTGGGCAGAAGGAAGTGCAATGCGACGTGTGAGTGTGCAGCATGAAATTTTTAAAATAGGTAAACAAATTACTTAGACAAAGAATTTGCTGGATTCAGCTTGTGGGTGTTGTGAGTTGTGACTCTAATTCTCCACTTTTTAAAAAGTTAGTAAAACATTGTCGAGAAACAAGATTTGGGGGAGGGGGGTCATAGGCCATGAAGGCAGACATTAGGCATAAACCCACAAAACACTGCAAAAAAAAGATAGAAGAAAAACCAAATAAATCAGCTGGCTTTCTAAATTTGTTTCAGATGTCACGGATGTCTCGGCTCACTTAAAAACTCGTAACATGCCTTGTTGATGGGAATTTTGAGTACTTTTCTAAGACACAATTCAATTCTCTTTTAAGAAGTGAATTGAGTTTACAACAGCGGAAAACATGAGAATATGGTGGAGCAGGTACCCTTTATGCTGTCTTTTCCCATAAATTAATATCTAATTCATTGTATCCACAATCAAAACAATTTCAATCATTTGATTGAATGGTTTGATAAGAATTGTTTACAATTTAATGTTACATAACAGTGGTTGGCTACTGGTTGCTAATTTATATGAAGGGGACTAACCTGGATTAGTGGAGAAGACTTGGATGATTCCATTATACGGGCAACGACACCATGATTGATTTATTGATACTGAGGAGAGACATGTGCACACGAGTACGAGTTGCAACTAATCCATCCATTCCTTAGCAACCTAATCATCAAGGTTTGTAATAATTTAATGGTTATTAAGCTAGCAAAAGAATAGAAGACTATCGTTAAAGGGCATAAATGCTGTTGATATGATACGGCAGACCATGGTATAAAATTGCAGTATTCAATATTCATTGCGAAAGACAGAAGCGTACTATGACTCAAATGGTGTGTTCAAGTTGCGGTCCATCACGACTGGCTTTTGTATCAGTCATGCATGCAAGCCATATCCGTCTACTAGGGCTTTATTAGCCCCATTTCGACCAAGTAGCGATAGAGTACAGGTCAAATATTAGCCATATTGGCAAAATATCAGCTTTTTCGTAACTATATATGTAAAAAATATATCATTCTTTAAATTACAGTTGATATGTTGCTTAATGGCCAACATATGATACCATGAGGCAAACTACCCAGATAATTAGGAAATTGGGTTAATCAAAATGGGGAAAAGATCAAATGGTTAATGTCAGAAATTAGACGGCTATCAACAAATATAAGCTTGAGAATAGATACTGACAAAGATCACGCGTTTAATAGGGAATTATCAGTTTAATAATAGTACGGCAGAGGCCTCCTAACAACTAAAAATGAATAATCAAGCACATAAAATAAGGGTTGATACTTGATAAGGCAAATGATTGGTTATAATCATGATTAAGCTGTGCATTGTGCAGCAGACAGGATGATCTAATGATTCCTTTTCCACGACATGAAAATTCTTTTCCACTAGAACAATTCCCAGTTCCCACTACTTGACTTTGGAAAGAAATCCATGGAAAACCAAGGGGGGAAATTTACCTTAGCCTAGGCATGCCTAAGTGCACATTTTTAAACCATGTTTTGAAGAGGGCTTCTTTCTCTCCTTGTGCCTGTGGCGAAGACCCGTTTTTCAAGTACAATTTCACAAATACACTAACAAACTTCATCTTTGTAAGGTGCTCATGAGTCATGACTCAGAGTTGCAGAACCTAACACTACATGAAGGGGTTTGTAGCTTACAGCAGGTTGTGTCGAATCAAACAAATACGCTGACAATATAAAGCTGACCTAGGTAGTCTGGAACAAATGTTAAATTAGACAGCACATGAATTAACAAAGTCAAACAAAAAACATAAGGATGGCCATGTACAATCTTAAAAGCCACAAAAGACAAAAATTGCTGCCAAAACCGAGCCACCACCATAGCCCCTCAGCTCTTTCATTTGAACGGCAAGAAACCACTATGAAAACAACCACCAACCGAGCCACCACCATAGCCCCTCAGCTCTTTCATCTAAGGCCTGCAAACACGTGCCCACTCTCCAGCCAATCAGCCACCATTCGCCATCAGTGAATCACAAGAAACTGGTGTACACTCCCTCAAAAAACGCCCTACGACCGTCGACCACCATTGATCCTGCCTAAAAGACCCATGTCCACCCACTCCAGAAAAGGGCAAAACAGAGAAACTAGGTCATGAGATTGTCTGCAGCTGGTAGAGAACACGGAGGGTGGCCGGCGAAGGCATGGTGGGCTTATAAGTGAGGTGGAGTGGTTGCGGGAGCCAGCGAGTGTAAGGAAAGTGAAAGGTGATGAGCAAGTTATGTAACGGGTATACAGGAAATTGTATTGCTTAATAGGGCTTCTACCCTACTTAACTTTGGTTCATAGAAACGGTGCAAAAAACACATGTAGGCAATTCAATGGAATGGAACGAATAATCTGTACACTAAAATCATAAACTCATGATGATCGCCCACTCTTGCACTGGGGGAGCTTCAAACTAAACAGATATCACCCGATGATCAAACAGTTTTCCTAACACCGTCCTATTTGTAGACCTAGTATTAGTTGCTTGCAAGTTGCAACATAAGTTTTATGAGGAAAGCCTCTCAAGAAAATAGAATTTCAGTAAGACTTCACCAATATTGGTTGAAACACAGAAGTATCCAAGTGTTAACAAGAGACTGGGGTTCATTAACATGTTGTGACACACAGCTAGCCAAAATTTAAGCCGCTAATAATATATGATTAATCATAGTTCATTTCATTTGTGCTTGCGACTGAGTAGTGCCCCTTCACTCTCAACAAACTAATACGAGATCACCGTTTGAGAAGTAGACACGTTATTTTGGGATAACACGGCAAAAATTTCAAAACTTATGCAAAGCAAACTAGACGCCAGTAAGCATGGAACTGAAATCCGAGCAATCGTTTTTTATTGAAGACAGTATAATGAATTCGACAGCTAAAATAAATGAAGTACCTCACTCTCTGGCACATCCAGTATTTTTTATGTGGATAAAAAATATATCAGGCACAGGCATTAAAAGTTCAAATGCATCAGCTGACACAGTGGCGCTGAATCTGAAAAATATGATGAAGATTGAGCTTAGGAATCATAAAAGTTCAAACAAATATCATATCTTATTATGTTCCCAACACAGTAACATCGTTGCAGCATTACAGGATTCACAAAGCAGAAATAGAAGAGCAAATCCAGACAATTCAAACAAATAACAAACATACGGAATGAACATCTACTCTGCACTTACAGTTCAATAACCAAATCAGCAGCGGAAATATTTCCATCCACCTGGATGCAAGCAGCATACAGTCCAACAGTGATGTTGAGGCCCTTACATTTGCACTGTTCATTGAAATATTCAACGATCTGTTAGAAACTGCTAGGCACTGAATACTTCTAACATGATTCAAAGAGAATTCCGCCTGATTTACCTGAATAATGATTTCAATGGCACCTAGGAAGCGTAATCCAGGTATTGGTTTCACATGCTGAAAGAGAGGTCAATAGGTCATTGAGATTACTCCGTAATGATGGACATATTGAATGGACAAGATTCAAAACATTCTTCAAATATTTCACGAATTCCTGTTTGGAGTGCCGACTAAATCATCTATATATCTATCAAACAAGCTTCATAAAGTCACAATACCAGAATGCAGCTATTATATCGCATCTCAAATCCAAATACACAATTAAAGCTTCGAATTTGTGACTATGTACATGGCATAGTCAAATAATCAAAATTAAATATATGAATCCTTCATGTGCCGTAATCAAGCTTCACATAGTCAACATTATCAGAATAAAACTGAAAAACCGCATTCATTTATCATTTCGTGACTACATATTACACATAGTCAAATAATCACATTTTTTGACTGAATCACTCATGTGCATTGATCAAGCTTGACATAGTCAAAATTAATAGAATACAACTCGAATATCACATCATAATTAACACTTCCAGACTAAGTATTTCGCATAGTCAAATAGTTACGATTTTGTACATGAATCCTACATTCCTACGTGTGCATTAATCAAGCTTCAAATAGTCAAATTTATCAATATGCAACTGAATATCGCATCTTCAACCTAAACACATTTTGAAACTGTGACAATTAAGTATATCACATAGTCACATTATCACAATTAAGTATATAAATCCTTCGTGTTCATTAATCAAGCTTCACATATCGCATCTTCAACCTAAGCACACATATAACGCTTCAAAATTATGACTATGGATATCACATAGTCAAATACTCGTAGTAAACTAGTAATTATGTATATCAATCCTTCTGGTGCATTGATCAAGCTTCACATAGTCAGAATTATCAAAATGCAACTCGAATATCGCATCTTCAACCTAAATACATAATTAACGCTTCAAAATAGGGCCAATTAAATTTATCGCATCTTCAACCTAAACACACAATTAACGGTTCGAAATTGTGACAATTTAGAATGTCAGTCAAATAATCACAATTAGGTATATGAATCCTTCGTGTCCATTAATCAAGCTTCACATATCACATCTTCAACCTAAACACACAATTAAACTTCAAAATCGTCATATTAAGTATATATCAATCCTTCTGCTGTATTAATCAAGCTTCGCATAATCACAATTATCTGAACGCAACTAATAGATCGCATTACAAAACACGCAATTAAGCTTGGAAACTTCAATTTACGAAAAGTGAAAGTATTAAACATCACACGCAACGATTAATTTCGCAAATGAAGCTGTTATCATCATCATAATTACAATATTAATAAGAATAATTAATGTTTTCAGCAAAACTCAAACGACAAAAATTAATTTCATGAAAGATTAACCAGGAATTAAGAACGAACAAATCAATACCGATTCTCATAAACGGAGTGAAATCATCGACGCAAATTTCGGCGAAAATTTGACGACAGCGCTTCTAGAAGGTCCTCCACTAGCTTCTTTTCTCATCATGTTAAAGTCCTCAAACTGCGCGCCAAATGACGTCGTTGTGACATCCATCGGTAAAGTGGAGGAGTGTGTGTGTGTGAGAGAGAGAGAGAGAGAGAGAGCGCGCATTGAGCGAAATGTGGAAGAGAAAGAAGTGGACGCCATTTTTGAGTTTGTTTCTCTCTCTTCGAAAATTCACTGGAAACAGTGGAACTGAAAATTGTGAATTCCGGCGTTCAATTGGCGCGGGGAAATTGTCGGCGTTTTGAAGCAAACAAAGCAACTCGTTATTTTTTGCTTCAAACCTCAAAAGACCATACCGATTACCGATCAATCGATCATAATTTCTTAACTACAAATTCAAAAAAATAATGAATTTTCAAATAAAAAAAAAATCCTAAAGACGTACGTACAGTTTGAGAAAGAAAAATACCGTTTTCTAAAATTATAAGAGTTAAAACTTTTTTAATAAAAAATACAATCTTTTTTTTTGGTAACAAAAAATGAGGTTAAGCGTTAACCAAACTAAAGTGAAAACAAAAAATAAATATATAATGCATATAAGGGAACAATTCGAGGCCAAGAAACGCCTCTTCTATCTTATTTAGCCAGTCAGAAAATATAGCATAGTGTATTATAGTCTTTGAAGATGGTAAGCTGCAACGATTGAGGCACTCCATAGTTTGCCAACCAACCAACACATAAGTTCACACATGAGGTTCGGTCAAGGCTTGGCTCGAGCTTGAGTTTGATTTGTAATACCCGGCATTTCAAGGCTTTTTTAAGGACCATTTGGGTTCATGAAACCCCGTAGTACGTAGCTTTTAGGAGGTAGCCTTACTTGTGTGTGAGGTGATTATCTATAAGCTGGGGTAGAGGACACTCAGCCGAGTATAGAGCATACTCAACCGAGTGGGTTAGTTCAGCGGACTTTATAAATTGGAGTTGGGATTAGAATTACCCGATACCTATTGCATTCTCATATCATCATAATATATATAAAAGAATCATGTTAGATAGCTGACGTGGCACAATGTGAATTCAGAAATGGCCTAATACAAGTCTCTCATTCAATCTCCCAATTTTACTTTTATTTAAACCAATCGGATTTAACAATGTTGGACACATCAGCCATGATTAGGCATAAAATGGCAGAATCGAAATGTCATTATACAATTAATGATCCAGCTAACTTATTGCATCCCAATTCTCGAAACCTAATTAAGAATACAAAAGATGCAGTTTTCCTCACATAAACCGAAAATTTTGGCCAATGAAAGTTGACCATAAATACAAACCAGCTAATTACAATTAAAACCTTTGTCATTCTCAAGGTTACTCGAGAATGACTAAAGATGCTTCCTGCTCTATTTCAAGAGGTTTTAATTTTCTGCATGTATACAATTATACAGTTACCAAAGAAACTAGGTATACAATTATCCCGTGAATTATACAATTATCCCATGAATAATAAGACTATAAGAGCTACTTAACATAGTTTTATAGTTCATTTAACAGAGTTTTATAGTTCTTTTATTTTGTGAACTCATTTTTAAAATTGAAAATTAAAACAGTATTGTTTATTAACATTTTTTTTTGTTGAAAACTATTTCTTATTCAAAAAAATTACTCAAATTTGATAATATCTCAAAATTTTGTTATTATGATGGTCAAAATGTTCGAGTTAAAAGCTTATAAAATAATATAATAACGTTATTTGTTTTACTATTTTTTTATCATTTATATTTTCATTGTATAATAATGTTTTTTGTTCATCTTGTTATTATTTTTTTATTGATAGATTATGTGGACTACTGGAAAATTTTGCATTTTTATATTGTACTGTATTATTTATGCAACAAAAATGGAACTGGGATGGTGGTTCATTGAAGTTTTGTATTGATTTATTCAACAAAATTCTATTAATAAAGTTGGTTTTTCAAAAATTAATTCCATATTTTTTCTGGTCGGTTATACAATTATATAAAAAACAAAATAAAAGAAAATGAATGTGATGACATGGATATGATGCACGGAATATTCTTGTATTAATATAGATAAGATAAGATGTGAATGCACTTGGAAGAAAAAGATTTCATAACACCTACTCCTTGGATATCTCTCATTTGTTTCCTTTTTATTGGATGAGTTTGTATAGTAAAAAATCATTTGGATGTCGGTCTTATATTTTTCGTGGTCTAAATTGATTCCCAGATTCTTATACCCAAAAGAAATGGAGGCAAATCAGAGACTCGATGAGCTTTGGGGGAGTATTATTCTTGGATTATGCTCTTTCAAGTACATGATTACTCAACATGAATGTCCATTATACATTGACGTTGTTTGGTAAACAGCATATTGAAATAAATTAGTAGATTCCATCATAATTAGTAGGTTGACCAATCAATCTACTATTTTCACGTGTTTAGTAAACAACATATTCTGATAGCATATTGGTCGGGATCTACTATTTTCACGTGTTTGGTAAACAACATATTCTGATAGCATATATGTAGTTACTTTATTAGCTCATAATTTACAGCTAGGGATTACAGTGTCACTCTGATCCCGTGGATATCCATCTGTTCGAAATTAAATGGGTGAGATATGGATGACAATTTTTTTTGAATTTAGGGCGAGATATGAATATGGGTGAATTAGGGTGGGATATGGATCTTAGTCTATCACCCGCTTAACCAGCCGGTGGATATCCTAAATTAATATTTATGATAAATTTATTAAATTAAAAAAATAATAACTTAAAGTTTCTTTACAAAAAACTGTGTACACCCTATTTAGTTTTTCTTGTCAAAGTAATCTCTAACCTTCTAAGTGTCAACCTCTAGTCCACGCCGCTACTTACTAATTATTGATACGACAATCTTAAATTTCATTTTTTTATCCCAAATTATGCATTCTTTTTGCGAAATCTCCTTACATCTCAAGTTGTTTTATATTTGTATTTGATTTGAAATTGGTATAATTGTACTCCAATATTTAAGATGGTTGATTTGATAAGCCTTTTAATTTAACCGTCTTTTTTTTTAACAAAGTATTTCCTTTAATTTTAAAAGCGTGAAAATATCCAACGGGTGTCCGCTTCACCTAGTGGATATGGATATGGACGGATGAAAAAATAATAAATGGATGAAGGTGAGATATGGATGACCGTAAATTAAAAGGATATGGATATGGCTTCAGCCCATTCATATCCCTCACATTGACATCCTATTTCTAGTTATATTATCCGTTAACCTTTCAGTTCCAATTAACTTTTTAATTTTCAATTAACTTTTCAATTTTCAGCTACGTCTACCGTTTTCAGCTATCATTTCTATTAGTTTTACCAAATCAAATCCTACCATAACTATTAAGATTATGCTAACATATATTATTTACCATAATTATTAAGATTATGCTAACTATGGTATTTATATATATAAAAATACTACCAAAATAGGTAACATAATCATACTTTTGTCTTTTAAATTATATCAAGGCAATTAGAATCCCACGGATAATTTCAAATGAAGGTCAAGCTGTATGATAGTGTATACATAATTACATATGGAAAAATATCTTAAATCAAATCAATTTTATTAGATTACAAACCATTTAGATCATCATAAATTCATAATCCCCTTTTACTCCACCATAAACAACAAGTAATCCTCCATTAAAATTGATTAAGATTATTAATCATACAATCAGAAATTTACCATATTAGTATCCATAAATTAATATAAATACCGTATACATTTTATTTATCACGATCTGTATAAACTTACTCGAAAGTAAACATAAAACTCAGTGATTCTCATACAAAACCCTTTTTTGATTGAGACATGCAAGGTGTCCGACCATTTTACTATTTCTTGACTCTTCAACTTCTATGCGTTATTATTTGTAACGCATCATCATGTGTTACAAACTCAATTACGAGGACGATTACCGTTTCTCAGTCGGGTCGTCCTAATTTCAACACAATTCAAAAGGCTGTTGATTCTATACCATCTGGTAACAATCGATGGATACGGATTTACGTCAGTGCTGGTACATTCAGGTATTTTTACGTCCCCACTTACTATAGTTTTATGGTAATGTTTTGAGTTCGATATGAATTTTGAAAATTGTTTGAATTTTAGTTCGAGTTGGTTTTGGATTTATTGTCGATTTCTCGAGTTTTCTTTTCTTTATATATTACGTGAATTCAGTATAATTTGAAAAGTCTAAAGAATCAAATAACCAATGAACTAAAATGCCTAAAATTTAGGGTTTTAGGATTTTTAGAATCCTTTAATGTTTTATTTGAAAATTTGAAAGAATCAATGAACCAGAATCACTAAAAGTTAGCATTTTAACGAAGATATATATACTAAGATTAAAAGGATTTTTAGAATAGTTTAACTTTTTTTAATTAGAAAAAATCACTATCGGCTATGTTAAAATTATGATTGAATTGCATATATGTGAAAACACTTGATTAGACCTAACCCTACTTTAACAAACCCTAATAATAGTCGGTTCTGATAGGCCCGATTCTCTGTCCTCTGACATCCTAATACCTTCCCGCAATCGCAATCGGATTTTCAACATTTTTGTATATTGCTATGGTGGACTATTAGGAAATCAAATTTACAAAAATTTCAAAGATACGGTCTCTCAATAACCTCTCATATGACACTGAAGTTTTTGTTTCCCTATTATATCTCTCACTAAAAAGACGGTCTCTCGAAACCTACCGAATCAAATTTTGCCATGTTACAACTGACTTTCCGTTTCCGTGATAAGTAAGGATAGCTGATTTTTTTTGGACAGGGAGCAAGTGCATATACCCTATGATAAACAATGCGTAATGTTAGAAGGGATGGGTTCTCAAGTCACGAAGATTGTGTTTGATAGGCATGATGCTACTGATTCCAGCGCTACTTTCATTTCTTCCGCAGATAACTTTTTGGCCAAAAACATAGGCTTCGTGGTAAGCTTCACCATATACGTATCGTTTCAATTCATCCATATATAATCCTATTTGTGGTATATCACGTATAATCTTGTTTGTGGTGTCGTTTAGATAGTTGTTATTATATGTGACAAACGGTTACTTCCTTCCTTCCTATCCAAACTATATAGTTTTCTCTTTAATCTATTTATATCCAATCTATCACTTTTTAAATAAAGCAAAAAATGACTAAAGTATTCTTATGGAAATTATTTATTTACAAAAAATATCATTGAATAACCCACCTTTAATCAACTATCATACATTTAAATTAATAAAAAACATCTTATACACCTCCAATGTACTTTTAATACGAAGTATTTTTTTAAGATCTTCATAATATTTGTGCAAAAAACATATATAGACTTGGATATAAAGTTATAAACGGAGGAAGTAGAAATACAAATGTCAATTTATGATAAATAATTAATTTTTTTATCATTTTGTAATAATAAAACATGGTTATTTTTTACCGTAGAATGGTCACTGTGTGATTAGGGTAAGATTATTGGTGTCTCTACAAGAGTCATATGAATCTTGAGATAAGAGTGCCTAAAAAACCCCAATAATGGTCACCGTGCGATAAGGGTAAGATTATTGGTGAGTTTACAAGAGTCATATGAGTCTTGAGATAAGAGTGCCTCAAAAACTCAAATAATCTACTCAAGTTTTGACAAAGTGTGAATAATCTTTTGAAAATCAAGACTCAACTTAAAACTCTACAAAAGTCCTCACTGTTTTATAAATGACAACCAATAAATGACTACCATGTGTTAAAGTATTATTATTTTTCTTTTTATCGAAAATCCTATAAGAAAAGTATAGTGGAAAAGTAGAGTCCGAAGTGAGTCTGAGGGATGCTGTTCCTTTTTATCGAAAATCCTATAAGAAAAGTATAGTGGAAAAGTAGAGTCCGAGGTGAGTCTGAGGGATGATGTATAAATCGGTGGTGAATCTGAAGTGGGTCTGAACAATAAAATAATAATAAAAATTAGTAGAAAGATAATGTGGCAGAGTTTTAAGACTTTTATAAATCTTACTGATAATGTTACCCTTATTTTTCTGATATATTTTGCCTTGTTTAGAATGTTTTTCAAGCTATTGTTATACATCTGAGCCATCATATAAGACCAAAATATCATCTATTTCCTTTTATATAACTAACTTTCCAAATTTGATACACTATAGTTTAATCCCTATGTTATTTTGGTCTGAAATAATAAAATAGAATTTTGGGACCATTATATCCAAATGTGACGAATTTTGGAAACCAAGTTACTATAAGCTAACAACTGGACTATTATAATTATATTTGACTACTAAATAGTTACAAAATCCCGTCCTTTTTTTAAGAGGGAAAAAATTGTTTACTCCATTGTGGCTCAATTAACATAGAAAAAATTGTAAAGTGGCTAAAAGTAACATAACAAATTCATATGTTTCTTCCTTTAATGTCATTGTCAACTAGCTTAGCTTATCATGACTCATTAAGACTACCCTGAACTCGACTTGTGGCTAAATCATGTTTTGTTTAATGGTTATGAGAAACGATACTCGTAAGTCAGAACGATTATCCTAAATTCAATCTCGATTTCTCGACTTATCGATCGTCTAAATTATGTTTTGTTTAATGATGTAACAGAATTCATACAATAACCCAGGAACAGGAGGACCAGTGCCTGTAGGTCAGGTGACACAAGCAGTGGCAGTGAGTGTATATGGAGATAAATCAGCATTCTATAATTGTGCGTTTATAGGATATCAGGATACTTTATGGGATGTTTCGGGACGTCATTTCTTCAAGTCTTGTTATATTGAAGGTGCTATCGACTTTATTTTTGGCAATGGTCGATCATATTACGAGGTAATTCTTCTCCCTATTCTGTCTTGGGACGACCAAAAGTGATTTTATGATATCTTACAAGCTTGTGAGTAAGTGCAATGGAAGAATTTACAATCCTAAATCCTAAACCCTAAAGTTCTTCCAAATCGTTTTTTGTTCAATTACTAAACTTAAGAACTTTATCTTCCAATGAAAGAAATTTTGCTAAGTTCTCAATTCGGACCCCACAATTAATTTTTTCAACCCTAAATTAATATTTTACCTCCTTCAAGTTATCAAAGATCTTCACTTTCAAAAAGAACCGAATTTTTATTTTAACAAATCCAATTTTAACAAATCCAATGTAACCTTGAATGGAAAGAACTTTATTTCTAAAATTCTTACTAACAAACTCGAGACAAAGCCCACCACCGCACTTGCTCTAATGTGTTATCCATGAAAATTTGTATACTTCTTACACGTCTGCAATTTTAAATAACAAATGATTATATAAAGTAAATGTACTTCTATGGAGCATTTTTAGTTGCACCATTATATATTTATTCAAATGATGAATTTACTTACATAATTTATGTACTTAATGGAATTTTAAGTAATTTATTATATATAATTTGTCGGGTTATTAATTTTAATTCTATTTTAAAAGAGGTATCATTTGGTTGATCAAGGGTAATTTGTTATACTGTATAAGGATTACCTTGAAAATGATAAAATAGAATGAAATTTAAAAAATTAAAAAGAAATTTCTATGATGATGTAGCTTTATTAAAATTGAGAAAATGTTGTTGCTCGGCTGGGTGCACTTAATAGTAATTGGTGGATTATATAACCAGTTGTATATATATATCTGGTAGTATAGAATTGAAATTTTATAACAAAGAATTTGAGTTATATGTACGTTTTACGAGTTTTATTAAAAAGAATATGAGCGCTTTTATAAAAAACAATTAGCAAAAATATTATATTGAATCTCAATTATAATACATACAAACTCAATAAGATTTCAATTTTAATACCTAAAAAATTAAAATGTAAGTCAAAAATTTTTAAAGCTCAAAAAAATTGCATATAGGTTCAATTAAATTTATATTGAATGTACGTACGATGATCATATATACATATGGATGTATAATTTGTGAATTAATTGTTCTCTTTAATCTCTCCTTTAGGGTTCTTTGTTTGTGAAAATTAAAAGAGGTAGATTAAGAATAAGGTGAAAAAAGTGTCGGATTAATTGAAACTGGGATTTAACGAGTGCCTTAATAAATAGAGGATTATTGAAAAATAAAAGTTGTTTAATAGATCTTTTGTTGTCTAATGATAAATTGATAATGAATTTTAAATAATACTTTACCATAGATACAAATTGAAGTTCACAAATAGTCAATGCTCATTTTATAAACATCGATATTACGAAGTAATTCATATTAATCGTTGACGCTTTTCATATAATCGAAATCAGATTATCTATGAATTCGATTGTTTTATACATAATTATAATGACATGTACTTTATTTTAATTGGTATAGGATTGTCTTATAAAGGTTGTTGGAGACGGTTTTATTACAGCACAAGAACGACATTCACTAAATGAACAAAGTGGATTTGTGTTCCAAGGGGGGTCGGTTTTTGGAAATGGACGTGCTCTTTTAGGAAGGGCGTTAGGTGAATACTCTACAGTCATATTTAAACACACAGATTTCACAAATGTTGTTGACCCACTTGGTTGGGATGCAAGAGATCGTGTTGGGCACGAGTAAGTATTTTTTGAGCTTTTAACTATTTTTAGTTGATTTCTTTATTTGATGAGTTAAAAAAAGTTTTTTACAATAAAAAGTAATTATTTTCAAATTATTTTCTCGTAAAATTGTCTATTTTCTAGTAAAAAAACTAGAACTTCTGATTTAATTAAGGGAAACCAATGGTCTTGCATACATGGTCAACTAGTGAAATTCGGATATGTTTTTTCTAATCTTATGATAATGACTTGAAATAATATGGATTGGACTCATATCTCTCATTTTTTTGGGTATAAATCGGGGTATTCACTATTAATAATCATGTATAATTAATTCTCTTGTCGCGGGTGCTCTCACGGAGAAGTAAACGACTGATTAAAGAGTTTATTCTATTCTCATGGCCATGGATTAAACCTTTGATCTCGGGATTAAGGAATGAGATGATAAATGTAAAAATGAGAACTTGTGATCCAAACAAAGAAAGTCGATGATTTTGAGTACGTAGTCAAATTTAAAAGTGAAATTCAAATATGCTCTTTTTTGTCTAATTATATTGTCTTTGAAATAATATTATTTAGTGTGTTTGACTTTGTATCTTAGTTTGTTTTCAAACTTAACAACACTTTTTTGCCAAATATATTATACATTTAAAATTTAATAGTAGTTTTGCAATTTGAAGTTTATGATATGTCTCTTGAAAATTACGTTTTGAAAAATTAAGCTTTGAAATAAAAAATTCATTTTATACAAACTAGGTTAAACATGTTCAACAAGTCTCCCTTAAGACATAAATATCCGTCTTAAATTAAAACGGGTCAAGTAATATCCACTTGTTTAAGACAAAAATGAAAACTTCTACGAAAGTGAAAAAAGTTTGTATTATCTATGCAAATGGGTCATTATTTGACACGTCTTAAGCTAAACCCTAAGACCATGTTTATCAGTCGTTCTTGCAGCTCTACCTAAACCGAGTTCATGCATTAAAATACTAATATATACTTCTTAACCTACTTACTAGACATTGTCTAGACCTAGTTCCTTATTTTGTTATTTTATCAAGTCATGGTTAGACCTAACAATTCTGACATTATTTTTGGTTAAATTGAAATCACGTATGAGGATCACATGCAAATACCAAGTTCCTAAACATGTTCCAACAGGTCTATTTCAGACCATTTGAAACGAAACTAGTTCCTATAATTTATTATACTTTACTTTTTTATTTTAATTATTTTTTATCGTTATTCAAGACATAGCCCTTATTAGATCTACTTATAAACGTAGTCTAAACCTTAAGTCCTAAACCTTTACTTCCGTCTTAAATGAGAATCTGTGAAACATGTTTTACATTGGTGATCCACTGATCCTTGTTCTGTTCTTTTGAACATATCTATTTCAAGATCTTATTATGATGATGATAACCATGTTTAAAAATGTTATTTGTAGGGGTGATTTAACATTTGTAGAGATAAAGTGCACGGGCGTTGGTGCTAACAAGTCTAGGCGCGTTCGTTGGGAGAAGAAGATCGATCATCAAACAAAACAACAGTTTACAAAACATTTTTATATTGATGCTGACAATTGGATTAAACAACAACCATTTAGATAGGTACATTATGGAAGTTAAATCTTACATTCTCTTATAAACTGAAAAGTTAGAGGTTTACCACACTGAATGTCTAGTTAATTTGCTACTTTGGGTATTACCCTAATTAATATATTAATTGTTGCGATTTGTAATCATATCGTAGTATGAAGGTATTTGGTAAACAGTAAATTGATAAGTTTTTAGCATATTGAATCAGTTTAGCATGTTTGAGAGTTGAGAGACTAGTTAATATTTTGTTTCGGGTGTTTGGACAATAATGGAAAATTGGAAATATTCCCTCCTATTCTGAATAATTGTCTCATTGTCCATTTTCGCCTATTCATAATAATGTCCTATTGTTCATTTTTGGTAAATTTTTATATTTATTTTAATTAGTTCAACCCACAATAATACCACATCCCACCCCACAACACTACTTATTTTAATCACATCTACTCACGCTAATAATTAATAATACATTCTCTCTCTCTCCAATCTTCTAAGCCAACACGATACTTTTCATTTATTTAACTATTTTCCTTAATTTTTGTGTCAAGGTCGAAATGGACAGTTAATTTGGTTCCCTATACTGGTAATCTGATAGTTAATTTGGTTCCCTATACTGGTAATCTGATATAGTACTTTTTTTGTTTTTTTTTCTCCATATCACTTTAACAAACTACTTTTTTTTTTGTAACGTCTCCTCGAATGAGAATTCTCTGGAATGGGGAACCTACTGAACAGTTTACTCCAACTAGGGGAGTAAGACAGGGAGATCCATTATCATCATACCTTTTTGTTATGTGCTTAGAAAAACTCCAACAAGCCATCGACATGGAAGTTCGCAACAATAATTGGAAGCCCTTCAAAATTAGTCGCAATGGCCCAGGAATCACAGATCTATTTTTTGCTGATGATATGGTTCTTTTTGCTGAGGCAAAGGAGGATCAAGCTCTGGTTCTTCGATATGTATTAGATAATTTTTGTCAGGCTTCGGGTGAAAAAATTAGTGAGGCCAAATCCCGGATTTTTTTCTCTGGCAACACGGATGCGCAATTGCGGTCTAATATTTGCAATATCATGCATTTTCAAGAAACTGAAGATCTGGGTATTTATTTGGAGATGCCTACAATTAATGGAAGGGTGACTCGTCATACTTTCGCGCATTTAGAGGAAAAAATGAACAAAAGACTTGCAGGATGGGCAACAAAACGACTCTCTTTAGCCGGCAGAACAACTTTGGTGCAATCTACATTGAGTACGGTTGCTAACTATAGTATGCAATCCGCCAAGCTCCCACGTTCTATATGTGATTCTATTGATAGAAAATCTAGAAGATTTCTTTGGGGTGGAAATGAAGAAAAAAAATCTGTTCATCTCGTCTCCTGGGAAAATGTTCAGAAACCAAAGTCCGGAAACTCACGACTGGCGCACAATTTGGCGTCTCCCTGTACAACAACGCATTAGAATGTTCCTTTGGCTCGCGGCTCATAACAGGCTCATGGTGAATGTTAATCGAGTTCATAGGAATTTAGGTGAAGACCCTATGTGTCCCAGGTGCGTCGATAAAGAAGAAGATGTTGAACATTTACTTCGGTCCTGCCCCATCTCTAGACAAATTTGGCAAATGTTAGGTATCCAACCTTCCAGTACTGATTTTTATACCTTCCCGCTCCCTCTCTGGATCTCTAAGAATGCTTGTAATGAGGTTAACTCCCTCCCTACTGATTGGCCTATGCAATTTGCGATTACTTGTTGGTGGATTTGGAAGTGGAGAAATAACATAGTGTTCGGAAGAAGTGGTGAAAACCCAATCCACCCCATGGCTTTTCTTTATAACCAGTTTGCTAGCTCGAAACAAGCTTTCGATATGCACAACATTTTCATACCTCAGCCTAGACCACCCAGGACTGAGATTTTTGTTCGTTGGGCCCCTCCTCCCCACGGTTGGGTTCTACTTAATACCGACGGTGCATCTAAAGGAAATCCGGGACAAGCTGGAGGAGGCGGAATTATTCGAGATGAAACTGGTAATTTTATCTCAGCTTTTTATTTATCCTGTGGTATTTGCTCCTCTATGAAAGCCGAACTTCTTGCCCTTCTCAACGGTCTGGAGCTGGCGAAATCTTTACATATTAAGAAACTCTTAATCCATATGGATAATGCCTCATGTGTCGGACTCATCCTTGACGATCAGCTTGTCAGCAACAACTTAAAATTTATAGTCCAACGGTGCAAAGAGCTAGTGAATGAGAATCACTGGGTTGCTAGAATCGAACATACTTACAGAGAAGCTAACAGAGCAGCCGACCATCTGGCTAATCGGGGTGTCCAATCAAGCACTACTATCCATCATCTACAAATTCCAAGTGCAGAGCTACGTGCTATTCTTAGGGAAGACATTTTTGGGGTTGCTATTCCCCGTGTAATAGCGAATACTTAGTTTTTTCTTCAATTCGGGGCCTAGGCCCTCTCTTGTACCAAAAAAAAAAAAAAAAAAAATCTCATATATTAGAGAAATGAAAAAGAAAATAAAAAACGAAGGAAGTAGCAGTTTTAGATTTTTATTGTTTTGCACTTTGGTTGTGTTTTTATGCGGTATTTAACTTTTATATTTATCTTTTACCTTGATTTTTCCAACGATTTCTTTCTAGTGAGAGTTAATTATCAAGAACAATTAAGAATTATAAGAGAAAAACACACATAGATACTCAAAGTTAGGTTAAGGCTCGGTTTGGTAAATGATATGTTAAAGAGGTTTAACATGTTTGACTTAAGAATGTGCTATTTAAAGTGTGTGGTTAATGACATATTAAAATAGTATATTCGGGTCCAATATGCTGCTCCTACCAGCATATTGAATTAGTGGATTAAAAATAAAAAAAGTTGTCCTCTTCACCGTGTTAATAAAATAATAATCTTCCTTTTATATTTAATAAATAATTTGTTTATGTCCTTACATGTCATTTTACAAAGATGATTAACAATATGTTAATATAAAACTACTAATTATAAAACATCTTCAAAATAATTTTGCTAAATAAATCTGATAAAGCATTCTGCTATTCAAATCTGTCTTCTAAATCTGTTTCTGTCAATATTAATTCGTTATTTACCAAAGGGGGTTGCGAAAGGTCGTCGGTGTTTTGCGAAAAATCGTCGGCGTTTTCTATAAAAAAGACAACCTCTACCCTTTTCCCTCTATCTCTCTACCTTCTTTTCTCTGAAAGAAAAACAACAAAAACAACATAAAATCCAAAAAAACGGTTTCAACATCGATCAACAACATTAAACAACGACAACGATTCCATGTCAAACGACGACAACGATTCATCGGTAAGTAATTAAAATCCAAAAATCTTAATTTTTTTTTTCAATTAATTTTTGTTGAATTACATGTTTAAGCCCTTTAGTAGAAATTAGGTTGAATTAGTCGTAGAAGCCATAGAATTAGATTACGTAAACTCAATCGTATTTTTGCAATAGACTTGAAAAATGGCCGTCCTCGCGTGGAGAGGACGGCCAAACTAGCCGTCCATGCACGGTATGGACGTGAATAGTGCACGTCCATACCATGCATGGACGTGTACTATTCACGTCCAGGCATGGTATGGACGTGCACTATTCACGTCCAGACCGTGCATGGACGTTAATCCTGGACGTCCATGCACGGTCTGGACGTGAATAGTGCACGTCCATACCATGCCTGGACGTGAATAGTACACGTCCATGCATGGTTTGGACGTGCACTATTCACGTCCAGACCGTGCATGGACGTGTGGTTTACAAGACCTTTACTTTCCGTTATTTTTACTTAGTTTTTAACAAAAATTAAGTGGTTTTTAATATTTTTTAATATAATCCTTACCAATTTTGCGTATTAACAGGATTCGTTTGAGAAATTTGGTGGAAATGGGGTTGATTACAACCGATTATTTGAGACGGATATATCGTTTGAAAGTCGGGATGAGGCGTTTGACTGGGCTCAAAAAGTTGCTATGGATAATGGTTTTGCCTTAGTGAAGGCATCAAATGGGTCGAAAAATCGCAAAGAACGGGAGTTGCTTGGGTCGTACTTCCGTTGTTCAAGGTACGGCCGAACCAAAAAGAAGATCGATCCTGAGAATCCGGGGAAGTCTACGAAGAGAGGGTCGGCTAAGTGCGGATGTGAGTTTAGGATTCGAGCGGTGCAGAAGTACGCTCATTTCGATGATGGGAATCCCACGATTGCTTGGTACGTAATTACTTCGACTAACGCGGGTTTTCACAACCACGAACTAGCGACCTATAAAGATGGGGATAGACATTTTTCCCGCTTGGATGGCGAAGAGAAAGAATTTGTGAGGCAACAAGTCCGGGCTAATATTTCGCCGAGGGATATCAAGAACGCTCTTCATAAAAGGACCCCGGAAAAACCCCAACCAAGTAGCACCCAAATTTATAGCGAGTCGAACAAGGTTCGGCGCGAGATGAGAGAAAGTAGGAATCCCGCTCAACAACTGTTGGCCGTAGCAGTTGCTGCCCAATATGTGGAGTGGCACGAATCAGACCCCGATACGAAAGAGTTGACTCATGTGTTTATGTGTCATCCGGAATCCGTCAAACTATTCCGTGCTTACCCTTATGTCGCTCTTATCGACGCCACCTACTCGACCAATGTTATGAAGATTGCACTTATTGAGATAGTTGGCGTTACACCGGTCGGATCCTCTTTCTTAATTGCCACCGTTCTCCTTCCGTCTGAAAATGATACATCTTATGGGTGGATGTTGCGGAGATTAGAGGAGCTGCTTCTGGGGGCGTCACCTATGCCTACTCTTGTCACTGACTGAGAGTTGGGCTTGATCCGGGCTATTGAGGACCTCTATCCGGACACTTCTCACATTTTGTGTCGTTGGCATGTGAACAAAGCCATTGAGACCAGAGTAAAAAATTCAAGAAAGATGATGATGTACAAAGACATGATATTGCATAGTAAGGAAACGGGTTGGTACCGGGTCATCAATGCAAGCACACAAAGTGAGTTTGGGAAAGCATGGGAAGCCTTTTCTGAAACTTGGGTGGATTTGTCTGCTTATGTGCAGAGAACATGGGCGCATTACAAGAAGAAGTTCGTTGTTTTCTATACGAACGAATACTTTCATCTCGGTAACACGGCCACTTCCCGGGTAGAGTCGTGTCACGCCCTCCTTAAAGCTTGGTTGAAGAGTCAAAACTTAAACCTCGACACTATGTGGACTCGTATTCACGGCATGCTTGAAGCTCAACACTCCAAGATTCGACATGAGTTACAGACGTCGTTGACCAACTCTGTAAGTGCTGGACCCTTTTTCTCCTTATTGCGAAATCATGTGTCTATCAAAGCCATTAGGTTACTGGAAGATGAGTTTAGGAGAGGGATTGAGCTGGGAAACGGGCTTGAAAAGAATTGTGGATGTGCGATACAGACTACACACGGGTTGCCTTGTGCCTGCATTATGATTCTGATGCAAAGAAACGGTAGGAGGCTCCACGTTGAGGATGTGCACTTGTTTTGGAGGACTTTGGTGTACGACAGTCCCGAATATAGGCCGAAGACCGATGATGATGAGTTTGATGCTCTTATAGAGCAGGCTAGAGGGGTCGATCCGGCGAAGAGACGGGTAATCATTGAGAAACTTCGAGATGGTCTCCACCCGGCAGATGAAGATATTTGTCCACCTGAGGTTCGAGAAAACCCTAAGGGGAGACCGAGGGGTTCCACTACTCGGAAGAAGTCCGCTTTTGAGCATGCTACCCGTAGATGTGCCAAGTTTTTTTCCCGCTCTTCGACGACAACTTCTGTCAGTACGGTATCTTCTTTTGGAGATGGACCTGTTGGTGCACCATTGGAGGTCGGTTACACAACCGGACCTTTGTGTTCTTGGGCAAAAAAATATGCAGTCCCCCAAGACTTATGGGCACACTTTGATGGTTGGGCTGGTGTTGTTGCTGATGGTCATTGTGGTTATAGGGTGCTATCGCATGCCGCCCGGGGTCGAGAACAGGACCACTTGGTCATGAGAGCGTGGTGTCTTAGAGAGCTTCAGGGAAACGATGTGTACAAGACAGTGTTTGATGAGTCTCCTCGCACGCCTCCGCTTTTGAGCAGATGGGATGATACCTTGAGGGCTATCGAGTTTACGGGTAGCGGGGGTTGCGGTGAACATCATTGGATGTCTTCCGAGTATTTGACTGTCTTTGTATCGTTGTTTAACTGGACTATCTGTTGTATCGGGCAACACGTCCACAAAGGAGTCAGGAGTTGGAATTGTTATACATTCTTACCGCTGAGGGCCACGGGTCACGAGTCGAGGCCGTACGGTGTCATGTGGATCGTACGCTACCATGACCATTGGATGAGATTGCACTACAGTGGCCCACTGAGCGAAGCACCCATGCCACCGATCGATCTTTGTTGGGCGTGGGTAAGAGAGGATGCAGTTGCACATTATGCCGATTTGTACACGTCGAACATCGAACGATGGCATACTCTGATTGGAACAACACCAAGAACTCCTCGGCGCCGAAGACAGCCTCCCCCGGGTTGAGATTTATTTGTATTCTTTAGGTTGTATTCTTTAGGTTGTGATATATTTGTCTTATTTAGGTTGAGATTTATTTGTATTCTTTAGGTTGTAATATTTAAATGTAACCGTTATGATTTCAAATTTCAAAATGTTACCGTTTTTCGAATGATTTTCATGTTCACTATAATCGCGATTTCATTGTGAAACAAATTGCATAGATAAAAGTTATCAAATTAAAAACGTTCAAACAAACAAAGCGATTTCATTGTTAACTAATACAACCTATCCTTCAGACCTCATTGGCCCAAAACGAAAAATACGGAGGGATAACCCCGGTTATCTTTAAAAATATCTTCTCAAACTCCCACCAACCACGCATCTCAGGATAACCGCTAACGTCGGGGTGATTCTCTTCATACATTCTAATAACATCCATAATCTTGCAATACACATGCATCGCCTGTTGAGATAAAACCGGGGGTTGAAGACGTATCATGTTTCTCGCTTCAGCAAGGCGGCGAGTGTCAGAACGTCGAGGGTAAGAACTTGCAGCTTCGTTAACTAACCGGACTGCGTCACGCCTCTTGATCCAGTAGTCGCGTTGATGTTCAAGAGACTCTTTCACCATCGGGTGCAACGCTGCAGGGCTTGCGAGATCTGTCTCAGCTTCTGCAATCCGTTGTGAAAGCCAGGTTTCATCGTTCAACGGCATGTTTGCCATTCCTGAAAAAATTTAAAGAATTAAAATTGAAAACATACGGTTAGAACGTAAAAATAAAACCCGAACCATGAGGGACATGTGAACAACACGTCCCAACCCCAACTAGACGTGCTGTTCACACGTCCCATCCACCAATAGACGTGTGAACTACACGTCTCGACCATCAATGGACGTGTGGTTCACACGTCCCTACCAACCATGGACGTGTGGTTCACACGTCCCGACCAACCATGGACGTGTGGTTCACACGTCCCGACCAACCATGGACGTGTGGTTCACACGTCCCTACCTACTTACGCCACCCCATTCCCACGTCCTAACCACCCCTAGCCGTGTAGTTCCCACGTCCCACCCCCATTTGCCGTGTATACCACTTCTCCGACACCTACCAATATCGTGTCTCTCCTTTCGATTCATTCTAATCCTACAAATCTAACAACAACAACAACAATACTACTAACAACATAACAATAACAACTAACAAATAAGCATAAGAAATAGCAAAAACAACAACTAACCTTGATTTTTTCGGTCGTGTAGGTGGCGACGGCGGAGGTGCTCGGCGGTGGCAGTGCACGGCGGTCACGTGTGATGGTGGTGGGATGTGTTCTCGGTTAAGGGAGGCTAAGGGAGAGTGTTTGATGATTATTGAATTTTAAAGGAAAGAATTAAGATGCTAGGGGTAGTTTGGTCATTTGTCAAAAAAACGTCGACGATTTTTCGCAAAACGTCGACGATCTTTCGCGATTCGGTTTACCAAACAAGGTCTAAACCATGATTATCAAGATTGAGATCCTACTTTGGATCAAAATTATATTTAATAAAGTGAGTCTCTATAATAATATCATGGTACAACTTTACTCAAAAAAAAATAATCATATCAATGTGGAAATATCGCAAATTACTATCAATGTACAATTTATAACTCTTTAATTTAAATTTGTACGTACACTAGAAAAAAGAACCATACACCGTCACGAAAAAAATAAACCTTCTATATTCTCAAACGTTCTCACCATCAATAATATATAATAATCCACTAGACCGAATACGTTATTCGGGTGAGGTAATTTTTTCAAAAAAGTCCTTTGATAGGCTTAAAATCTTACTAATACTTAAAAGAATTAAAAGTATTACTCTTATCAACAAAGTTCAATTTCTTTTCTGCTTATCAATGCGAAAAAACTTCACAGTTAAGCGTGCTTGACAAAGAGTAGTTTTACAATGAGCGACCACCTGGAAGGTTTCCGGGATGCGCATGAGTAAGGACAAAATACATTGTAAAAGACTCGTATTTAAGGATGGCAACAAGCCGAATCTGCATAGGAACCAATAGGATCAAGATCCAAATCCGCGACGGAAAAAGCGGGTTCCAAATCCGCAGGGTCCAGTTTTGTCAGATCCAGATCTGACCCTACGAATCCGGGTAGGGTCCTAGTTATCCGCAGGGTCCCTTGTATAACCTATTTTGAAAAAAATTGGCTGTCTTTGATGCAGTAGGTTTTAGGGTTTATTCGTCCATCATTGAACTATTATATCACACACCAATATAAGTCTTTTAAACAAACGAGGCACATACGAGAAACAAAAGCTAAAAATGACCCAATTAAAAGTGAGGTCATCTTTTTATATTTGAATAAGGAATGAAAACAATGTCATTGTGTTTGTCTTTTGTACTTGTACACATAACTTAAGATGTTAGACCATCATTTTCAATTTTTTTTCAAAATTAGTAAAAAAAACGGGTCCTAGAGTCGGATTAGGGTCTAGTCAACCAAATCCAAATCCAGATCCGTTTTTAAGCTAGTGGATCAACCCGTAGGGTCTGAAGTATTAAGATCCATATCCTATCCATTAGGGTATGATCTAGCGAATCCGGATCGGACCCAGAATTCGTTGTCATCCTTACTTGTGTTGATCCGTGGGACTAATACATAACCCGACGAGCTATCTTGTCTAATATTTTCGGTCCTAGGTTTGAGTCGAGGTGTTACAGTAAAGCTGACAAAAGTTGTCCCCGACCCGACACAACCTGAAAATTGGGTGAACGAAATCGAACTGGCCCAATCCCAATCGCCCCAATATTCAATTTCAACCTTATTTTTTTCAACCTGAACCCAACCTAAACCTAACTGACTCGTATGTGACTTGATATTTTCTCCACCCGATAGTTGACACGCTAATGAACTAGCTTAATAATGGTTTAAATAACATTAAAGTGACATCCATCTTAATTATTTTCATTTAAAATACTTTACACTAATTCATTATTTAAATATAAAATTATCATCTAAAAGTGAATATATCAGATAAAATAAATGTCGATAACCTAACCGACACTAACCAGCTAATGATCCGACCCGACTTGTCACCCGTTGATAACCCGACTCGAAGATGACCCTATGAACCAAACCGACCCAAACCCGTTGCTGACCCGATATAACCCGGACCTGCTGATAACGCATGATTAAGTCGTCGGTTCCCCGTCACCAAACAAAATTTGTAAACCCAAATAAAGTAGTATACTAGGGTTGTCAATCGCAAGGATGGTAGGGATAATTGCGTAGTTTCGTTCGAGCCTAAGTCTAGTCGGGGGTAATAGGTTTTTGAGAGTGATGACTAACAACTAGTGAGCAATAAAAACAAAGATATAAAGACTAAGTCGATAGGTAAAAGAAACTAGGGTGTCGGGGTTACTAAGGTAAGTCGGTAACAAAACATGCGAGAGGAGTCTAAGGTCGCTCCTATGGTAGGTCTAGGTTCGTCTCGTCTTTCGATTTGACTCACCTAAGGTCAATCCCTATCCTAGCTTTCTCTATAAACAAGGTCAACCTAACACACACATGCCCATGAAAGCCCTAGACTATCGTCAAAGACAAACAAAGATAAGAATCATGCACAACCGTCGTTGAGGCATTTCATCAAACACATAACATGCATATAATGGAAACCCAACCAATGAGAGTGCCTAAGACTAACCCTAAACAAGTTTCATAATTACCAACCACCAAAACACACCCCTAACCCTAGCAAAGGAATTACTCACTCATGGCTAAGGAAAACATGTGAACAATTGAAGAATAAATACTAAACATGTTGAAATAAACAAAGGTAAACAATTGGATAATGAAAACTTAAAGAAAATGCAATAATTAAGTAAAGAAGAGAAGGATTATACCTGGTTCCTGCATCACAACCGAGGCAACAGTTGGATAAAGAAGCAGCGAAGATGTGCTTTGTTTTGCGTAATCTACCTTCTTTAGTAGGAAAGGAACAAAAGGATATTTCAAAATAGGGTGTCTACTACTTAACAATAGTCTGGAAAATCAAATATCTACACTACAACGATTCCTGAAACGGGCGACATAAATTTGCGACTGAAATCAGTCGCCAAATACATATTGGCGACTGAAAACAGTCGCCAAAAAGTCGTCGCATACTTTAGTCGCCAAAAAGACTCGGGCGACTAATGACAGTCGCCAAATTTGGCGACGGAAAGGGTAGTCGCCAAATTAGCGACAAATTTTACGTAGTCGCCAAATTGGCGACAAAAGGGCCGTCGCCAATTCCCCTTTTCCGTCGCCAAAGCCCCTGACTTTCCAGGGGGTTTGGTTTGTGTTGCTCTGTTTTGGCGACTGAATTCGGTCGCCATTTACATCGTGTCAGTCGCTAAAATACCTGGGCATTTTTCATGAAAATTCATTTCGTTTCTGCCAAATCCAATACGAAATAAATTCAGTACACCTGCAACCAGAAAGTAACCAGCAATTTGGTGACGAATACTTTGAAACAACAACCAAATTTCCTTTTATAGAAAAAAAGAACCATTATCAAATTACAAGAACTCGTTAACTAAACTAATAATTCTCCACGTTCGACAATTTTTCCTAAGTTACTAAACTAATTAACTACTTGAAATCCAATGCTAGCTCCACTACCGCCGCCTCCCTTTCCACTTGGATCGTTAGGATCTTCGTTAAATGGCCGTGAACCGGGGTTGCAAGAGTAGAAATATGTCTCCATGGCTTTAAGACGTTCTCTCATCAACCGCATATCCTCATCTTTTTCCGCATTTGCGGCTCTTTCTTCGTCAAGTTGCGATTGCAATTGACTTACAAGCCAAGTCGCACATTCCGGGGTTCCTCGGCAAATTTAAGATAGATTTGATCAAATCGTTTCCATTCTTCCCCGTCACTTGGATGACACATCTTCCCCGGAGTACGTGGATTTTCTTTGTGACATGTCATTTGTTCAGAAAGTTTTTTGGTAGAATAAATTCTTTGAAGTCTTGGGGAAAGAGGAAGGTAAATTAATTGGTTTTCTGTTATTGGTTTCTTACACTTTTGACCCCTTTTACCACTCTTGTTGCCTTTTTTCGTTTTGAAAACAACATCTCCATCACTTGTCTGAAATATATCCCTTCCACATTTTCTGCACTTGTCAAGTAACGCAGCATCTTTCCAAAACAACATACATCCTTCGGGACATGCATCAATCTTTTGATGCGGTAACTGAAGACCTTTAACTATTTTTTTGGTGTTGTAGAAACTTCGAGTCATGACGTTATCTTCGGGGATAGCATCCTCAAGGAAAGAAGCAATACCATCAACGACAGTAAATGGCATATTATGCTCACACTTCAAGGTTACTATCCTAGAGGCGGCTTGTAATAATGACATTCTGCTCCCTTAGTATAAAGGTTGTTCCGCAGCTTTTAATATGTCAAAAAAAGCCTTTGCTTGGGGATTTGGAGGTTGCTCTTCATTCAAGGCTACACGGTCGTCATTATTGGCAACATTAAACTCCAAGGCATCAACAACCATATCTCTATATGGGTTCTCATCAATATGTTCAATGTGAGGTTGTTCGTGAATTGGGGAATAGGCTTCTCCATGAGAAATCCAATTATAATAATTTGGACGAAACCCATTTGTATAGAGATGTTCTTGTACCTCAATGACATATAGGTATTTCATATTTTGACATTTGCTACAAGGACACCTAAGTTTATTTTCTACCGAGTCATATTCCTCTTGTTGCTTAGCAAATTCAATAAATAAACTCGGCAACACCCTCTATAAACCTAGCATTAGAACGTCTCTTCTTAATATCTAACCCTCCATCATACATCCATGAACGTTCCAATCTCTTCATTTTAATCTAAACAAAACCCATAAAACAATTTTCAACAATAAAAATACATATATCCAAATTAAAATTACACTCACTTAATTAAACAATAACCTCAATCACATAATAATAACAATTTATTAACAACAATTTCCAATGTATACAATTAACCACAACCTAATAAGCTAATTTAAGACGGTCTTAATAAACTACTATAATCTAACTAACATCCTAATAAGCTATTACATGTAAATAACATCCTAATCGACTACTTTAATCTAATTAACTAACATCAATAAGGCTAACAACATCGTCTTATACAAACTTCATATAAACCCTAACCCACAATTATCTAATAACTATGCTAATTGGCTACTAATACCTAATTAATCACAACCTAATAAGCTAAGACGGTCTTAATAACCTACTACAATCACTAAATGCACAAAACAAAACAACAATCAAACAAAAAATTGAAATTGAAATTGAATTATGAAGGAGTATACAAACCTTAAATGAGTTGAATGAAGGGAAGAACAAATGTGATAGCTTGATGTTGACCGGAATCCGGTGACGGTGGTGTTGAGGGTGGTGGTGGTACACGTAGTAGGTGGTGGTGGTGGTGGTGGTTTTCGCGTGTATAGAGGTTTTGGGTTTTGTTTAAGCTCGAATAATGAAAGGGGGAGAAGACTCGTTGTTTCTATAGCGCAAATTGGCGACTGAATATGCAAATTGGCGACTGAATAAGGCAGTCGCCAATTTTGGCGACAGATTTCCATCGCTAATCTTCCTTTTCTGTCGCCCGATTGTGTCGGTGATGGGAAATTTGGGCAAAAAGGGTAGTCGTCAAATTGGCGACTGAATTCAGTCGCCCGAGTTTTATTTCAGTCGCCAATTTGGCGACTACCTTTTGCAGTCGACAAAAACTGTCGCCCGTTTGCGTTTTTCTTGTAGTGCTAGTCTTTGTTAGGAGTAGCACATTTTCTGAGGCTTTTGAAAGCTTAGCTACGTAAGGCTTGTTTTTCGCTTTTTAGGATACATTGATTTGTGTTGCTAATCCTTAGTAGCACTTAATCTCTGTATCGGCCAGTTTTTTTAACATTGCTTGTTTGCAATGTTTTCCTGGTCTTTTTTTTCCCATAGGGTTTTTTGGTAGGGGATTTCCCTAGTCTCCTTTGTAGTAAGTCTAGGGTCTTGTATTATCACTCTTATTTTATGATATATAGATCCTTTGCTTTTCTGGAAAAATAAAAAGGATTATACCAACAAATTGCATAAAGGTAAGAACTTTGATTACAAAGGAAGGATCTTCTCAAACCCTTCAAGTTACAACCAAAATCCTCTAGAACAAGTGCTAAAAAGAACTAGGAAAGATTACCCAAATGATTAACTAATAGATTAAATGAAAAACTAAGGAAAGATTAAGAGTTTTGATGTGAGTTTTTGAGTCTATGATTATATCCAATGAAACAGTAAAACCCTAGAAAAGAAGTAAAATGTTGTGTAAAAAGTGCGTAAATGAAAACAGACTAAGTTCGGGTTTATATAGTGCGCGGAATTCTGAGAAATGACTCTCAGCCGGTCAACCGGCTGCCGGTCTGAGACCGGCTAAGAGTCAAAACGTAAACTTCTGAAATTTTCTTCAACGAGGCATACATCTCAGCCGGTGGACCGGCTGCCGGTCCGGCACCGGCTAAGAGTGTAAAATCCAACTTCTGACTTTTCTTCTTTTTCTTTTCTTGTACAGGTACAATGGGTCGGTGTGCCGGCTGCCGGTTGGCCATCGGCTAAGAAGCAGACTTCAAGTTTCTGAACTTTTGAACAGCTTGAAAAATGTTAAGTAGTGAGAACGAGCACCGGCCGCCGGTTGGCCATCGGCTAAGAAGCAGGGCTTAAGTTTCTGAACTTTTTGTTGATTTTCCGAGAAGTCAAGGTCAAGCCTCCCAGCCGGCCAACCGGCTGCAGGTCTGGGACCGGCTGAGAGGGCTTTGGGCCAATTCTTCTTCAATTCTTCACATTTTGCGACAAATCCGTCTCGTTGCTCCCGTTTCTTCGCTCCCGCCTCAACACCTACAAAATTAGAACCAAATAGGCATAATCGAAGCAACGGGCATGAAATTAAGCAAAGGCACTCAAAATGAGGTCAAAACGGGACCAAAAATGAAGAAAAGACAATGAAAAACATGACCAATATGAGACTCATCACCCGCAACTAGACCTGTCAAAACCTGACCCGACCCGTAAATGACCCGGTTTTTTCAACCCGAACCCGAAAGATACCCGAACCCGTTTTGACCCGTAAACAGCGGGTCAAAACCCAACCCGCAGCGGGTTGACCGTTGGGTCAAGACAAATATCGTTTTTAAAATATACAATGTCAAATAAGTATTGATGACTTATAAATTTTTGAGGAGAAATATGTATATATATGCGGTTTGTCACGTCATCACCTCAAACAACATGCCACGTCATCACCTCAAAGTGTGTGTCACACCGTCACTTTCACCGTAGTACGTCGAACTGCATTCCACGTCAGCAGCGCCAACTCATCATCTCGAACCATATGCCACGTCATCACATCGAAGTGTGTGTCACGTCGTCACTTTTAGTGTAGTACGTCAAGTTACATTCCGTGTTAGCACTGTCACCTCATTATTTCGACTGACCACATGTCACGTTATTACATCGAAATGTGTGTCACACTATCACTTACACCTCATTCCACATAATTGCCTAGGACCACATGTCGTATCATCACCTCAAAATATGTGTCATACCGTCACTTTCACCGTATTACGTCGAACTGAACTGCACTTCGCGTCAACACTTCTACCTCATCACCTCAGATCACATGTCACGTCATCATTGTTATCTTATTTGAGTCTCATTATCGTACTTAACGAGTTAGTAAGGATGATGATGATGATAACGATGGTGATGTTGGTGGTGAGGGCAAAAATGGTGACAATTAAGTTAACTAAGACGAGCAAGAGAATAAAAAACGTATAAAGGGTAGGAATTATGATATAAAATAAGTTTTAAAAAATGCGAGGAAAAGATGTTGATTGACCCGTATTTTTACCCGAACCCGACCCGGAACCCGTATAGACTTGACCCGTATTTTACCGACCCGAAATACACCCGACCCATATTTTACCCGAACCCGTATCTACCCGACCCGCAACCCGCCCGTTCGACCTGTTTGACAGGTCTGCAACCGAACCCTAGTGACCCGATTCTCACTTCTACTACTACATAATATATGATCTTAGCCGATTTAAAGCGATTCAAGACCTTTCCAGTGCTAAAATAATTTTACGACGATTTGAATCGTTTTCTACATGGTATCAGCCTACGACTCTCCACGAAACATTAGTCCCACGATCAGTCTACACTAGGCTAAGCTAAGTAAGCACTAACCCAACATAAATACGATCCTATAATTTGGATCGCGATTTTACCTACTGTAACGCTCTTTTCAGAACATTAGTTCACGGTTGGTCCTGGCTATAGCTTATAAGGATGTGCTAAGTACTAACTTAGGATGACAGTGGATCCAAGACTCTATCCATATCCGCTGGATCAGACCCTAATGGAGCGGATATGAATCTCATTTTTATGGATTCACTGAATATTGGTCAGATACGAATTAAGACAAATTTTATATCTATATAATTCTATAAACATTCTGATGCGTTTCATGTAATTTTAAACCTAAAGTACATTTAGAAGGTGAAAAAGTTAACAATTTTTTTTAAAAAAGACCAAGCCCATTTAAGATGAGATCCTACCCAAATCCATGGATTCGGATATGGGTCTGAAAATTTTGAACTCTGAGCATATGGATCGGATTAGAATTTAACATATATAATATAGATATGAATTATATACGACCTTACCCAAACTCTACCCATTGTCATCCCTAATACTAACCCAACAACGCAAATTTTTGCTTTAGACGACTATTTTCATTTGAAGCTTTAAACGAGCATATATTATAATTTTATGGTTAAATGTAACATCTATGATACAATTAGGCCCTATTCTTTCTTGCTTATTTTCAGCTCGTTTCAGTTCAGCTCAACTCTATTCAGTTCAGTTCAGTTTAGTTCAGCTCAGCTTCATTAAGTTCAGTTCAGTTCATTTCAGTTCAGCTCAGCTTCATTTAATTCATTTCAGTTCAGTTCAGCTCGACTTTATTAAATACATCCCACATTATTATTATTATTATTATTATTATTATTATTTTTTTAATTATTATTATTATTATTATTATTATTGTTTTTGTTATTATTGTTGTTGTTATTATTATTATTTTTTTTTTTTGCAGAAAGCAAAAGATCTTGTATATATTAGAATGGTAAGTTTGATACAAAGACCCTAAATCTATCCTACAAAAGGAGACCAGAGTAGCCCCCTATAACAAAAACCCCAGTGGGGAAAAAAAACTACAGATTGACCAAAACCAGATCAAATCTGAATGTCAGAAAAACATTGCCCAGGGTGAGCAATGTGAAAAAACTGACTAGCAGTATAACTGCTTACAAATGGACGCCTTATCTAGACCATTCGTATAATGAAACATTCGATGTGCCACATTGTATTGGATGTCCTGAACCAGTGACTCCTCTAGCCTGTTGCAACCTTTGAATACGCGAGCAATGCGCTCCTGCCATAAGCTGTAAATAGTGCTGAGCGAGATGCATCTTCTACGACGTTTGAGCCAACTCTTGCCTCTATTAAGCTGAGTGTACCAAACCAGAATATCAGCCAAGCGTTGGGAAGCAGTTTGGAACTGATATTGTAGCTGGACTGTCCTCCAAACAGTAGCAGAAAAAGAACACCTGAAAAATAAATGACCGTGAGACTCTTCTGCAGGGAAACAGAGGCTACATCTATTAGTCCATTGATAACCTCTCTTGCGATATTGGTCCACAGTGGGAAGCCCCTGTTGCACAGCTAAGTATGAGACAAACTTATGCCTTGGGTAGTTTACCACATCATACAAGGTATTGTACCAAGGAACCTTAGCTCCAGACAGTCTGAAAATATCATACAAAGTGGAGGTGTCAAACTTTGTCATAGCATTGAGGCAACATTTGGCCCCAGTAACCCCTAGATTCTGGACTAAAGCATCCTTGACATGTAGAACATTTCTCCAGAACCAAGACGCAGCAGTATTAGGCTGAGCATCCCATACATTGCCATTCTTAAGGACATAAGCGTGTAACCACTGTGCCCAAATAGAATGTTGATTTGTCTCAAGTTTCCAAAGCCATTTAACTATTTGAGCTTTATTCCAGCTCAGAATCTCTTTGATACCGTATCCCCCTTCCTCCCGAGGGGTACAAAGCTTAGCCCAACTTTGGAACACCAATCTTCTACCCTCATTATCAAAATGCCAAAGGAATTGCTTACATACCTGTCCAATTTGCTTTGCCACACCTTTTGGAATGAGCACACAAGCACCCCAAAAACTATTCATACCAAAGACAACAGAGTTAAAAATTCGCACCTTACCTGCGTAGGTGAGTTTATGGGAGAAAAGCCTACTCAACTTTCCCTGTATACTTGCAATGAGAGGAACATGGACTGAGTGAGCCTGGCAGTTGAAAGGGGCAGACCTAGATACCTGAAAGGGAACTCTCCAGTAGTAAAGCCTGTTTGGACAAGAATTTGATGCCTAATAGTAGCATCCACTCCCCCAAAATAGATAGAAGTCTTCATAGGGTTAGCAACCAAACCAGAGTAGGCCGCAAATTTATCAAGACAATCAGAAACAACAAGAACAGAAGGTAGATCACCTCTAACAAAGACCAACAAATCATCAGCAAAAACTAAATGTGTTAGCTTAAGTTGGACACACTTAGGGTGAAAGGAAAACCCATCATAGGTAGGGAGTTGCCTAAGTTGCCTAGATAAGACCTCCATACAAAGGACAAAGAGGTAAGGGGACAGTGTATCACCTTGCCTAAGCCCCCTTTAACCTGGAAAAAACCCCTCCACTGATCCATTGATGCTTAGAGAGTACCACAGGTTAGTAACACAAGCCATAATCCAATTAAGGAACATCCTTGGAAGCCCATATAAAGTAAGACAAGAACGCAAGAAAGTCCAATCAACTGAGTCAAAGGCTTTTTTAATGTCGACTTTAACAATACATATAGGAGTAAAGTAAGCTCTAGTGTAGTTATGGGCTAGCTCATGGGCAAGAAAAGCATTATCAAAAATATCCCTCCCCTGCACAAAAGCAGCTTGTTCCATACCCACCACCTCCCCCATAAGACCTTTTAGTCTATTGGCAAGCACTTTGGTAATGGTTTTGTAAAACACAGTGCAATAAGAAATGGGCCTGAAATCAGTAACACTACTGGGAGTGTCTATCTTAGGTATCAAAGTGATGAGATTACTATTAGCAGCCAAAGGCGAAGCTACGCCTGGGCTGTATGGGCCAGGGCCCGGGGTGAAATTTCAAGAACAAGTAATTAATAGTAACAAAATTATCACTTAACTTTAGTTGGTCTGGTGGTTAGTTGTAAATGGTAATCTTCGTGCGGTTGCATGTTCGAGACTCAGAAGCTTATTTGCATTGGATTTTTTTAAATATTTTTAGAGAGTCCTTTTTTGTCTAAGATTCCATCTCTTAACCATTTATTTTTTTTTAAATATATTTTTAGAGATTTCTTTTTTTGTCTAAAATTTCATCCCTTAATCATTTATTCTTTTTTTACAACACTAATAAGTTTACCCGATAAATTTTTTAATAGTATTTCTAAAATCGGTGACTATTTTTATTATTGAAATTGATTTCTATCTAGGTAACTTATATATTTTTGGTTTCACCTTAAACTATAAGACCGTCTTATAAGATACTTTACTTATTATTTATTGTTCCCAATTTTTATGTAACATATTAATAAGTAGTATTAGAATAAATATTACAAAAAAGTTTGTTTGATTTAGTGATTTACTTAATCAGGCAAAAAATCTATAATACTGAAGTAACAATGTGATACTTATAATAAATTGAGTGTAGACGAACAACACGAAAATCGGCCCCTCCTATAATTTTATCCTAGCTTCGTCCCTGTTAGCAGCCTTTGGCAATTTACTTTTCTGGAAAAACTCAGAGATGGCAGAGCAAAAGTCAACACCCACAACATGCCAAGACTTCTGAAAGAAGCCCGAGCCATATCCATCAATGCCCGGACTACTATTATGATTAATAGAGAAAAGAGCACTCTTAATTTCAATGTCACTTACAGCAGCAATAAGGCCAACATGAGTGTGCTCTTCAAACAGACCCCTAGTGAACAAGTGGCTAGGGGTGGGACTTACAGAGATGGAAGTTCCTAAGAGGGCAGTGTAGTAGCTTATGAAAGCTTCAGCAACTTCTTTTCTTCCAGTTTTAGGCTGGCCAGAGGAGTTGAGGATGGATCCAATAGTCTTACTAGTTTGTCTCTCTTTGATCCTGTCATAGAAGTAGCGAGTATTAAAATCATCAAGCATTAGGTGATGCAACTTAGCTCTCTGAGTGAGAATGGCAGCATCAGATCTCTTTAACTGAATGTAAGCAGACTTAAGAACTACATGATTCTGCAAAAGAGAGGAATTCCGAGGATCCTGGTCAAGACTAGATTGGCAAAGCTGCCGATCTTCTTTGGCCTTTCATATCCTACTCTGAATATCCTGAAATATAGTAGTATATAAGCATTTAAACTTTGGCTTTAGTAACCTAAGTTTAGCAAAAAAACCTACTAATCTTATCTCCTCTAACATAGGTCTCCCAACCAGATTGGACAACATCCTGATAGAAGGGGGAGTGAATCCAACAATTAAGAAATCGAAATGGCTTATTCAACTGGCTAGGTGTGGTCTGAATCTGAATGATGCCAGGAGAATGATCTGACACCCCAGCTTCAGGGAACCAAGCAGTAGAAAGAACAGTCTGCCTCCAAGTTGAGTTCACAAGAATCCTATCAAGTTTTGCCCTCCTGACAGCATTAAGCTGCTTATTAAACCAAGTATACCTACAACCAGTAGCAGGATGATCAGTTAAACTACACTGGGTTAGACACTCACGAAAGACTCTCATTACAGAAGGAGGATAAGTTGAGCCTCCAATTCTTTCTTCATCAGAAAGGACGACATTAAAATCGCCCAGACAGACCCAAGGATGACTAGTCTGGTTTGCATACACACAAAGGTGTCTCCACAACACTTCTCTAGCAGAAGCATTGTTAAAAGCATAAACAAAGGTGGCAAAGACCTTCAGCTGAGTCACATGATTTGTAATAGCACAATGCATATGTTGTGCACTAACTTCAACAACGTCAATAGTAAGGATTTTAGGATCCCAAATCACCCATATTCTTCCATTATAATGGGCACTATAGTTATTACGAAAGGAGAACCTATGAGAAAACTTAGCAAAAATAGCATTAGAGTGATGCTCTTTCACTCGAGTTTCTAAAATAGCACAACAAGTAACCTTATTAGCCAACAAGAAGTCCAAGACCTCCTGCTGTTTTAGGGGATCATTCAATCCCCTAATGTTCCAAGAAGAGATACTCATGGGGCATAGAGCCCAGGAGGGTCCTTTCCACCACCAAAATCCCCAGCTGTCTCACCATCTGACCCATCCATATCCTCTAAGAACTGGAAACGGTTACTCAAATTTGTGGCAGCCATTCTTTCCTTTAATGCAGTCTTTGCCTTAGACCGTCGTGCACCATCTAATTGCTGAGAAGGGGGAGTAAAGACAGCCTCCTCAGATGTCACTTTTGGGATACCTGAAGCATCCCCGCTCCCTGCAGTGCAAGTTTCAGTAACAATTGGAACAGCCTCTAGTACAGTAACAGGTTTCTCTGACCCAGCTACTGGTGCACCATTTTTCTGCTTCACCCTATAAACCTGCTTAGGCTTACCCACACGACACTTCTCAGTAGTGTGACCAATCCTTTTACAAGTATGACAAAAATATGGGACCCACTCATAGTCAATCTTCTGCTCAACAACACCCCTAAATGGTGTTTTAAATTTAACAGTCTGAGGCAAATGTTTCGAAATATCTACCTCCACTAGAACTCTTGCAAAAGCCAGTTTGCTCTTGTTCGTCGTATATTCATCTGCACAAATTGGTCGCCCAATTGAACTAGCTACCTTATCTGACTAAAAACATGGATCCAGATTTGGGAATTTAACCCAAATAGGAACCTTCGATACAACATACATCTCCTCCACTATAGTGGTATTCCAATACTTAAGAATTAACGGGAATCCTTGCATATTCCATGAATCATTAAAAATCGTATCACAATCTGCAGCATTTTTAAACCGAAAAAAGAACCAACCCTTGGAGTAATAAAGGACTTCGGGAGCAGAAACATGATTCCACGATTTTGACACAAGAGAGGTCATATGATCAATGGTTGTTTGCCGCCCCATTACTATTCCTACTAACGTGTATTTCCGGTAATCGACTTTAGCAGCAATGTCTGCTTCCTCAATTTCAATCTCCTCATCAACTTTAGGTTGGAAATAGGATAAACCCATTCCCTTATTTGAAATGTTAGAGAATTTCTCACCTGTTGATCGCGAGACAGTTGGCTTGGCTGCGAATGTTCCCGCTTTTGATCCAGAGAACAATTTTGCGAAAGTAGCTTTAGGTGGCGGAATTACAACTTCGGGATCCTCCGTCACTTCTTCCACCTCCCCATCAAAACTACCAGTAGCATCACTCTCCATGGGAATGGGGGATTTCTGACGACCTCTCCCACGGCCTCTCCCACGGCCTCTCCCACGGGCCCTTGGCATGACGGATCTGTAGGAATGAACCACTCCTAGGGGTCGATTTTCAGAGGATTATTTTTAGTCAGAGAAGTAAGAGAGAGAGGATATATTATTATTATTATTATTATTATTATTATTATATTTATTTATTTATTATTCTATTTATTATTATTAATTAATAATAATAATTATTATTATTGTTGTTGTTTTTGTTGTTGTTTTTATTATTTCTTATTATTATTATTATTATTATTATTTTATATATATTTTTATTGTTTATAATTATTATTATTATTATTATTATTATTATTATTATTATTATTATTAGTAGTAGTAGTAGTAGTAGTAGTAGTAGTAGTAGTAGTAGTAGTAGTAGTAGTAGTAAACATGAGAGAGTAGAGAAAATGTAATTGAGAAGTAAAATTTGATAACATTCGAATAATAATATTTGTTAACACAATCGAAATTCATAATCTTGAAAATACAGATATCATTAACAAAGACATCATCTATATTGCTTCGTTATTGACTTCCATATCATCTTGACGTGCTTCATTTTCGTGGTCATTATGGACACCAATATCACACCCTATTTTTTTTTTGCAATTTCTTTTCGAACTTTGTCCATGAATTTCTTCTGTTCTTTATCATCCAACATGTTTGAATCAGTTCTTCCTTGAATACTTTGATGTTCTATAACTGGAATACCAAGTTTATGCATCCGAATGAAATTATGAAGTGTAAAAGCGGATACGATAATTGCATTTGATATTTCGTTGTCATTTGTGACATGCTTTTTAACACCTTCCACCTTCTCTTCAGCTGAGCAAACGCCATTTTTAATATAATTGTTTTTTAAAAAATCGCAAATTTGTATTAATCAAACATTTTTTTATATTATTATTATTATTATTATTATTATTATTATTTAGTACACTTTAATTAAACTTAAGTTATTTCTATTAATTTCAGCTTAGTTCAGTTCAGTTAAGTTCAGCTCGATTAAATTTAGTTCAGTTCAGTTCAGTTCAGCTCAACTCGATTCAGTTCAGTTCAGTTCAGCTCAGTCCATTCAGTTCAGCTCAGATCAATTCAGCTCTAAAAAGTCAGAAAGAACAAGGCATTAGTGTCAGTCACAACTTATGCTAACTTGTTTTTAATAATGATCAAGCTGGTAGTATGAATATGGAATGATATTTTAATCAAGTCAATTTTCTTAGATTACAAACCATTTAAATCATCATATATCCCCTTTTACTCCATCGTTAAACAAGCTCAGCTCAGTCCATTCAGTTCAGCTTAGATCAATTGAGCTCTAAAAAGCCAGAAAGAACAAGGCCTTAGTGTCAGTCACAACTTATGCTAACTTGTTTTTAATAATGATCAAGCTGGTCGTATAAATATGGAAGGATATTTTAATCAAGTCAATTTTTTTAGATTACAAACCATTTAAATCATCATATATCCCCTTTTACTCCATCATTAAACAAGCTCAGCTCAGTCCATTCAGTTCAGCTCAGATCAATTCAGTTCTAAAAAGCCAGAAAGAACATGGCCTTAGTGTCAGTCACAACTTATGCTAACTTATTTTTAATAATGATCAAGCTGGTAGTATAAATATGGAAGGATATTTTAATCAAGTCAATTTTCTTAGATTACAAACCATTTAAATCATCATATATCCCCTTTTACTCCATCATTAAACAACTAGTAATCCTCCTTTAAACATTGATTAAGATTAATAATTATTCAAACAACAATCTACCATATTACTATCCATAAAATAGTATAAATATGGTATACATTTCACTTATCCTAAGACAATCCTGAATAAACTTAATAAGCATAGAACTCACGTTTTCATATACAAAACCCTTTTTTTGATTGAGACATGCAAGGTGTCCGACCATTTTACTATTTCTTGACTCTTCAACTTCTATGCGTTATTATTTGTAACGCATCACGTGTTACAAACTTAAAATACGGGTCAAAAATTGAGAATACGATTCCGACAATTACCGTTTCTCAGTCGGGTAGTCCTAATTTTAAGACAATTCAACAGGCTGTTGATTCAATACCATCTGGTAACAATCGATGGATACGGATTTACGTCGGTGCTGGTACATACAGGTAATTTTAAACTAAAATACGATCAACAAAATAAATAATAGATAATCAAATAACGGAGACGAAGGTTATTTTGTAGTAGTATTAACTAACACAAAAACTTTAATAAAATTGATTTTTCTGGCTTAATTCAGCTCATTTCAGTTTTGCTTATCTATATTCGGTTAAATTTTATTTATGTTCAATCAATTATGTTCAGTTAATTTTTCACAAAATTAATTTTTAATTTAACTAAATTTACTACGCCTTAGTTTCAGTCAATTTACTTCAATTAAGCCCTACTCCAACAGAACATACATGGCCTTAATGTTTTTGCCCAAACTTTTATTAATGGCGCGTCACAAGTATGGATGCCAGTGGGTCGGGTCCCCGACCGAGACCCTTAGAGTCCGTCCCTAGTGGGTCAGGTATGTGTCTGAATTTTCGAAACCCGTTCGAGTATGGGTCTTATATAAAAACTTCGGGTCCGGGTCCGGGTCTTGGTATTGGGACGCTACCCGACCCTTGACCATTATACTTATTAAAAAAAACAGATATATACGAACGTCAATATCCAAATAACACACGTGTACAGACGACCTTATCAGTTATCATTAATTTATTATTCGCATATTCAAGTACACATTAAGAATAAAGAAGTTTGATGAAAATGATAAGTTTGGGTACTAGTAAATGATACATAATTTAGGAAAAAAAATTGTTTAGTCAAAGAAAAAACAGATCTTGGGTAGACCCTACCCGCACTCGGACCCTCTAAAACGGGTATGAGTCCATTGATTTCAGACCTTTTAGGTCTGGGTCGGATATATGTCCAAATATGTAACTCGGGTTGGGTCCGGGTCTGGTTGAACCCTACCCGACCCGACTCGTTGCCAACCCTAATCACAAGTGCTTTCCATTTCCGTGATAAGTAAGAATAGCTGATTTTGTTTGACAGGGAGCAGGTGCATATACCATATGATAAAAAATGCGTAGTGCTAGAAGGGATGGGTTCTCAAGTCACGAAGATTGTGTTTGATAGGCATGATGCTACTGATACCAGCACTACTTTCACTTCTTCTGCAGATAACTTTGTCGCCAAAAACATTGGCTTCGTGGTAAGCTTTCACCATAAGTATCGTTGCAATCCATGGATGTTTAACCCTATTTGGAGTACAACCTAATTATGTAGATTATATAACCAGTTGTGCACATCTGACTATATGAATTTGATGTCAAATAATTTAAGCTTATATGTGTATATTACGAGTTTTATTGGAGAGAGTCCAAGCATATAAAAAGAATATTTAAATTCAAAATATTATATTGAAAATCAAAAATAATATAAATAAACCTAGTAAATTTTTATTTTAACACCTAAAAAATTAGAATGTAAGTCAAAATTCTTAAAAGCTTAAAAAAAATAAAAAAAGTTCAATTAGATTTATATTAGATGTATGCTTATATACATCTGGTTCTGGCCATATAAACCTATTTATGTATACAACTGAACAAATAATCTTATTTGTGGTATTGTTTGGGTAGTTGTTATTATATGCGACCGTTGTATGTTATAACGAATAAAAAAAAGTCAATTTATAATAAATATTGACATTTTTTGTTCCCTTATAATAATAAAACATTTTATTTCACAACGTAAAATAATTAATATTTATGTGGCCATACGACCATCTCTTACTCTATTTAGAATATTTTTCAAACTATTGTTACAAATCTGGTTACATCTATTCATCATATAATAATAAAGTGTATAATCTATTTTCTTTTATATACTCACTCACTTTCAAAATTGATACTTTATAGAGTAGTTGGTCTTCCGTTTTGGTATGAAACACTAAGATGAGATTTTTAGACTATTTTATACATAAATGTGACCAATTTAAAAAAAAAACAAGTTATCATAAATCCTAACACTTTGTGCATCATTGCGATTATATTTAATCATAAAATTATCACAAAATTCCGTATATTTGATAAGACTAAAATGATGCTTCTAAAACAACAACTTGTGTACTCCATTGCATGTATATATAGAAGTAACTGGCTCATATGTTTCTTCTTTTACTGCCCCTATCAAGTGGTTTAGCCGGTAATAGTTATAAGAAACGATACGATTAACCTGAATTCAATCTCGACTTCTCGATCGTCTAAATCATGTTTGTTTAATGATGTAACAGAATTCATACAATAACCCAGGAACAGGAGGACCAGTGCCTATAGGTCCAGTGAAACAAGCAGTGGCAGTGAGTGTATATGGAGATAAAGCAGCATTCTATAATTGTGCGTTTATAGGGTATCAAGATACTTTATGGGATGTTTCTGGACGTCATTTCTTCAAGTCTTGTTATATTGAAGGTGCTATTGACTTTATTTTTGGCAATGGTCGATCATATTACGAGGTAATTCTTCTCGCTATTCTATCTTGGGACGACCAAAAGTGATTTTATGACATCTTACAAGCTTGTGAGCAAGTGCAATGAAAGAATTTACAACCTTAAACCCTAAATTCTAAATCCTAAATCATAAACCCTAAACTCTAAATCCTAAAATTCTTCATTTACCAAAACGTTTTTTTATTCAATTACCAAAAGTGATTTTCTAACATTTTACAAGCTTGTAAATTATAATGCATTACCGTGAGAATTTGTATAATTTGGACGCGTCTGCAATTTTTAATAACAAATGATTATATGAAGTTAAAGTACTTTTATGGAGCACATTTAGTTGCACCATGATAAATTTATTTAAATGATGAATTTATTTACATATATAATTTAGGCACTATGGGTAATTTTATGTAATTTGTTATATATAATTTGTCGGGTTATTAATTTTAATTCTATTTCAAAAGAGGTATCATTTAGGTGATTACGGATAATTTGGTTTACCATATAAGGATTAACTTGAAAATAATAAAATAAAATGGAATAATGTAGAAAATTAAATAGAAAGTTTTATGATGGTGTAGCTTTATTAAAATTGAGAAAATGTTGTTGCTCGGGTTGGTGCAGTTAATTACAATTAGTAGACTACACATGTGATAGTATAAATTTTGAACTTTATAACAAAAAATTGAGTTTATACTTATATTCTACGAGTTTTATTGAAAAGAATATCAACGTTTTAATAACTCAAAATATTTTATTATAACTCACAAATAATACATGTAAAATTAATAAAATTTTAATTTTAACACCTAAAGCATGAAAATGTAAGTCAAAATTTTTAAAAACTTAAAAGAATTGGTTATAGGGTCAATTAGTTTTATATTGTATGTATGATACTTATATACATTGTCTCTATAATTTCTGAAATAATTGTTCTCTTTTATCTCTCTTTTAGGGTTCTTTGTTTATGGGAAATAAAAAGCCTAGATATAAAATAATGCGTGAAAAATGTGTGGAATAATTAAAAGTGCGTGAAATTTAATAAATCCCTTAATAAATAGAGGATTCTTGAGAAATAAAAGTTGTTTAACTATTTGTTATAGGAAATTTTTTGTTTGTAAATGCCTCAAATCTTGTTTTGTATAATGTCGTTTTCAGCCAAAACATAGTATATACTTTACCTTAGATACAAGTTGAGGTTTACATATTGTTTATGTTCATTTTATAAACATCGATATTATGAAGTAATTTATATTAACCGTTAACTCTTTTCATACAATCAAAATCAGATTATCTATGAATTCGATTGTTTTATACATAATTATAATAACATCTACTTTATTTTAACCGGTACAGGATTGTCTTATAAAGGTCGTTGGAGACGGATTTATTACGGCACAATTACGACATTCACAAAATGAACAAAGTGGATTCGTGTTTGAAAAGGGGTCGGTTTTTGGAAATGGACATACATTTTTAGGAAGGGCAATAAGTGAATACTCTACAGTCATATTTAAACACACAGATTTCACAAATATTGTTGACCCACTTGGTTGGGATGGAAGAGATCGTGTTGGGCATGAGTAAGTATCTTTTAAGCTTTTAACTAATTTCAGTTGATCTCTCTATTATACGAGTTAAAAATTATTATGAAAAAAATGTTATTTTACGATAAAAGGTAATCATTTTAAAGTTGTTTTATTTCATAAAATTGTCTATTTTCTAGTTAAAAAAAAAGGAGAACTTGTGATCTAATTAAAAGAAACCAATGGTCTGGCAGACGTGATCAAATTATATAGTGAAATTCGGATATGCATTTTATCTGATGATAATGACTTGAAATAATATGGATTGTATTCATATCTATCGTTTTTTGGTGTAAATCGGGGTGTTCACGTCGACAATTGTGTATACTTAAGTCCCTCGTTGCGGGTACTCTCACGGAGAAGTAAATGGCTGCCCAAATAGTTTACTTCATTCTCATGGACATGGATTAAACTTTTGACCTCAGGGTTAAGGGATGAGGTGATAAAACTGTCTAATTTCTCATAAAAAATGAGAACTTGTGATCTAAATAAAGGAAGTCGATAGTTTTACATACATAGTCAAGTTTAAAAGTGAAATTCGAATATGCTTTTTTAGTCTAATGATATGACTTTGAAATAATACGGATTTGACTCATATCTATCTTGATAAAAAATTATGGCGTAAAACTGAGCTCAAATATTATATTTTTGCCAATAAAAATAGGAACATCAATTTGCTATTTAAGCTTAAAAGATTTTTTTAAAAATTTTTGGTGACGAGGGGTTTAATTTCGGGTCAATGCATTCCCCCACCACTACATCTTTCAGGGGCTGCAGACTGCAGTGGTCATCAACTCCTGCATTTCTGCAAGCTTTAAGATTTAACACCAGATTAAAAAATATATATTTTTTAAGCAAATTAGGTCAAACATGCTTTACATAGTCATCCTTATTCCCTTCTTTTGGGGTATCGATTTCAATATCTTATGTTGATGAGTGATAACCATGTTTGCAAATGTTATTTGCAGGGGTGATTTAACATTTGGAGAGATACAATGCACAGGCGTTGGTGCAGACAAGTCTAAGCGCGTTCCTTGGGAGAAGACTATCGACCAACAATCAGAACAACAGTTTACAAGACAAGCTTATATTGATACCGATAATTGGATTAGTCAACAACCATGAAAAACCATGTCTATGAGATGTTACATTGTTTTACTAACAATTTATATAGGTAGATTATGGAGGAAAAATAATAATGTTATTAAAGTTGAGGTATATCATTAATTAATATATCAATTCTTGTGATTTGTAATCATAGAAGGTGTTTGGTAAACAATCGATCGAGAAGTTTTCAGCATATTGAGTCATTTTAGAATATTTGATCAATTAATTTGTTTTTTTTTCCTTTTCTTCTGGTGACGAGGTAATTCGCAACCGCTACTTAGGTTATCATCTGAGGGTGACAAATTCGAAATCTATTGAACCCGTGTCTCCTGGAAATTTCACCAAAGTTTTAACCATTACACTCCACCCTTGCAGACAATTAATATGTTGTTTGAGGTTCTTGCTAGACTAGTTTTACTCTCGGGCAAAAAATGCACGAGTTTAATTTTATTAAATTGAAAACATCAATAAGAAGATGAATACATTTAAAATAAACGCATAATTATAGTATTATAATTATACCAATCTAAAATGTATAAATAATTTATACGCTTAATTTAAATGTAGGTAAAAATAAAACGTTAGTTCAACAATATAAAAATAAACAAATTCTTATTTAAGACTACTCAGATATATATGTAGGATGAATACAACCATATAATATAAACTCCGTCACTCTAACTACCAAAAAATAACTCTGACCATATAGCATTATATGAGGTTGATTTTTTCTACCTACAAAATGATTATTCATGATTTTTATTCCGATAATTAATTTTATTTGATTTTTTTTGTTCTTTTCACCCCGATATTATAATTTGGATATCCAGGTTAAATTTGGTGTATATATGAATTTGCTTTAATTTATTAGTTTGAAAATTACTAATTCTAATCGTTGGAACATATGAGTTTTTGTACTTTTTAAAATTTTCATTTTTTATTTTTTGTATCTTTTTGTTTTGCATAAAAATTTTATATTATAAATTTAACATATGAAAATGAATATTTTGAAATTGAAAGTGTGTAAAATGAAAACAAATAAAATTGGAGGAGATAGACTAATTAAGTAGTAGAAGAAGATGATGGTGGGACCCAATTAGCCTAAATCATCTAGCCAATGAGAATCCTCTAAAAGCTATCTCTTTTATAGTAAAGGGATTTGGGTGCAATTGATGAGCATATTTAATCACTAGATTAGAGAATATTTCAACTGACATTTTTATCCCTGAAAAAATATGTTGTGATAGTTATCGATAATTAATTTAAGGCGTTGTTTGGTAAATAGCATTTTGGTCAAATTTCAGCATATTTGAGAGATTTAGCATGTTTGACTTACCAATATGCTATTTAGGGTGTTTGGTTAATGGCATATTGAAATAGTATATTGGGGTCCAATATGCTATTTTACAATATGCTGCTCCTACCAGCATATTGGATTAGCATATTAGAAAGAAAAAAATTGTCTTATTTACCCTCTTAATAAAATACTAACATTCCTTTTATATATTTAATAAATAATTTTTCTATACTTATATGTCATTTTATAAAGATTTTAGATAATCTGCTAATCTAAACTGCCAATTACCAAACACCTTTAAAATAATTCTGCTAAATAAATTTACTAGTCAAATCTGCTAAATCATTATGCTAGTCAAATCTGCTTCTGCCAATATTAATCCGCCGTTTACCAAACAGGGCCTAAGTCCATATTAGTTATTGTAAAAAATACAATCTGCTAATTTGAAACTACTGATTATCAAACACATTTAACAAATTCTGCTAATCATATATTTTGGTCATTCCCGATAAAATGAGCCTTCTACGTTCCCAAATGATAACACCATTACGACAAAAATAAGCCTTCTACGTTCCCAAACGATATCACCATCGATAATATATGATCCTACTCAATTCCAAACAATTATATACATTCCCAGTGTTAAAATAATTCTACGACGATTTGAATCGATTTCCACATTGTCTCAATCCACGATCCAATTCAGATCGCAATTTTAACCAGTATGACTCTCCACAAAACATTAGTCCCAAGGTTGCTCCTTGCGACTTGCGAGAGCTGGACAACGTAGCGGGCCAGCCCAGCCCTGTTACGTGGACCAATTTTTGTAGCCCACACAGGGCTAGGGCTGGGCCAGCCCAGCCCGGTAGCGAATAGGGCCAGGGCCAGGACCGGATTTTGTCAGCCCAGCCTTGTTCGCAACCCTGTGTGAAATACAGCCTTGCCCACTAATAAAACTAACACAACTAACACAAATACAATCTACAAACACAACTAGCAGCCCTTTAGGGCTGGGCCAGGGCTGACTTTTCCTGGCCCGGCCCAGCCCAACCCTATATTATTTTAGGACCGTGCCAGTGCTGGCTTTCTTCAGCCCAGCCCGCCTCTGGCCCGACACAGCCCGAACCGACCCAGCCCATTGTACAACTCTACTCCTGGCTACTGGGCTATAAGATTAGTCTCATGATTGCTCCTAGCTATAAGATTGTGCTAACTTCTAAGTACTAACCTAACAACGCAAATCCTTGTTTCAAACGACTATTTTTCATCTAAACTTTTAAACGGGCATATGTTAACATTTTATTTTAAATATAAACCACAATGGTACAATTAACATTTAATGTCATAACTAATGATAACTTGTTTTTAATACTGGTCTCATTTACTACAACAATAAGCGGATATATTTAATGCTATTATACATCTGGTTGTACAATACTTTTTGTGTATACTACTTCATCCATTCCAATAAATTTTATATATTTGCTTTATTTACGTTTGCCTATACTCCTTTCTTTTGTTAATATCTTTAGTTACATATCGATAAAAATTATAAAACTTTGATATTCACACTGTACTCGATAAGACAATTTAAACAAAATCTCATATGACTAACTTTTATGTCATATATTATAAGTCATGTAGAAAATTCCTCCGACTTATAAATAATGTCCACAAAATAAAATGTATATAATTAATTGAAATGAAAGAAGTATAATATACGGTATTTACAAAATATCGTCTTATTATTTCAAACTAAAATAACCCGTGTTTAACTAATCCAACTATAATGAGTTTGGCCCAACAAATTGGAGCCACAATCCATACAATCATACATAAACAATTTGACACAAACTAAAGTCACATTTTCTTCCTCAGTCTTCGACTCTTCTCCTTCAAATTCAATAACCATCATCATAAAACATTAAAACCCCTCAAACAACAAAAATGTCGAAAGTTCCCGTCAAACAAAGCCGTGATCAACCTCTGGTAACATTATTCTATTCCATTTTTACTTTCTCCGTCTCGTTCATTTGTTTAGCTTCGATTAAAATACCTACAGTAAAGAAAGGTAAACAGATGACCGGGACAGACAGCAGGAATAACTTTTACTGGCAATTTAGATTAGATTATCCAGTTCTTCAATTTGTTGGTAGTATAGCTGTATAGTGCAGTATTAAAACCCTTCTCGTAAAGAATAGAAAAGGTAAACAAATGATGAAGACGGAGACGGAGGGGATAAATTCGTATGCTCAATTTATTGGTAGTATAGTTCAATGTTTATACTACTCCCCCACCTTGTTTGGTTTGATTTAAGTATTTCTCGCAACGAATAGAAAAGGTAAACAAATGATGGGGTTGGAGGGAAATAGCTTTTTATGTTCAATTTAGAGTTGTCCAGGTCTCCTGCTGCCTCGTTTTGTTTTGTTTTGTTTACCTTTGATTAAAATACTTTTTGCGAACCAAACAAATAATTGTGACGGAGGGAGGGAGGGAGGGGGGAGGGAGTAGTTTTTTATGTACAATTTATTGATTGAATGGTTGTATAGCATAATTAAGCATTCATTTTGTCAGGATTTTGAAGGGTTCCTAAGTGATTTGCAAAATTTGGATAGTTCTCTCAAGGACAAGGGTAAAGTTTCGAAACTCCAGGTTATTGGCAAGGGCAAGTCGGTAATTTTGCTTTTCGCCTTTTATTGGTGTCGCTTGCTGCTTGATCTTGATATAAATTGATTTTTATACTGTTTATTAAACTGGTAATGTGTACAGTTAAATCAGTTTAGTAGTTGCCGAGTAGGGTTGATGAGTGTTATTGGTTTGTATTAGCGAAGCCTTCATTGAAACCTCCCACGATTTTAAAAACTAGGGTTGGAGTGTTTAATGGTGAAGGTTGTGTGATTTGATTCTTTTCTGAGTTGGGTAAATTATGATTTTAGATCTACTTTCCTCATTTTTGATCCTTGTGTACCCTATTGGGGTTGATGTCCAAGTGTGGGTCTCAGGGGTTTTAACTTGGCTTGAAGTGTAATGTTCAAGTTTCACACCCGTGACTGAGTGTTGGTTAGCGGTATACGAGGTAGTATAAAGAGTAGGAGAAACGTAGGCTGGGGGAATATCATTTCCCATCATAGTACCTGAGTGTTGAACTGTTGACTCTCGTACTTTGCCTGTTAGTTCTATGGTTTTGCTATGATCCAAATGTGATGTTGGATAAGAATTTTTCCGATCTTATTGGTTGCTTCATGAAACCGTGTCAAAAGTTAAATTGGTGAACTAGAATAATCAAGTTGTTAGGAATTGTGCATCCAATTCCGTGGATAATATCATTATATTAATATGTATTGCTCTTATATTGATTATGACCCGCTGTGCCAGATGTCAAGTACCTTCATGACTGAAGATAGCACTGTGGATGCTGTGTCAGAGAAGGATCTGGTAATATATTACTCCTATTCATTGGCGCATCTCTTTATTTGTTCCCGTATGCGATTTACTAATCACTATACACCATGCTTAATGTTTTTTCACAGGGCAACGAATACTATAAGCAAAAGAAGTTTAATGATGCTATTGACTGCTACTCTAGAAGCATTGCTTTGTCACCAACAGCGGTGGCATATGCAAATAGGGCTATGGCTTATCTTAAAATTAAAAGGCAAGTCAAGCGGTCATTCCCAATTCTGTCAATATTTTTAGCTTTACTTGGGTCTTTAGATGGTTCGGATATAGTCTCTGCACAAGTTGGTTCAGAAAGCTAGTCTGCCTAAGCTTCGTTGTAGATGTTTAGTAACCTTGAGATAGCATTCTGTGGGTTGTTCAGATTCCAAGAGGCTGAGGATGACTGCACTGAGGCCTTAAACTTAGACGACCGCTATATCAAAGCATATTCTCGCCGCGCTACAGCCAGAAAGGAGCTTAAAAAACTCAGAGATTCCTTAGAAGGTATGGCAAATTCATGGAACTATGGAGTATGTGATTCTGCATACGTGGTAAATTAACAATAAATGTTGTGTAGATGTTGAGTTTGCGCTCAGATTAGAGCCACAAAATGAAGATCTTAAGAAACAACGAGCTGAAGTGAAGTCGTTGCTAGAGAAGGTAATATTTCTATTACATTTGATAGTTTTTTTTGAGTTTCTTTTGATGAATATCTGGAAGATTAAATTTAAAACTCTCAACCATAATTTTTCGTTTGCGCTTTCCAGCTAGCCTTGCTTGAGGACCTTCAGTATCAGTCCGTAGGTTTTTATTTTTCCTTCCTAATGATAGTTCTATCTTTTGGTTAGCTATTCTGTTAAAAGAAGAATGTGATCATCATTTGTGCATTAATAGGTGAAAATGATCTCTTACGATGTAAAAACTGGACTTGCACCAGGAGCTGTTTGTTGGTAGAAATGTAGAATGACTCTTTCACCCCAACTCTCCTAAAAATTCGACACAGAACAGGTTATAAAGCATGTGTGTAAATTAGAAGCCTGTGATTATGTCTGAAAATTGGTTTGCTGACGTGAATGTTTGACCATCATGCTGAGTGTTAGTTCAAAGATGAGAAACCTTTGATCAAACCAAATGCTATGATCCTAAAAAAATGAATTAAGGCACTACCTCTAAGAATTGTGTTAATGCATTTAGGCTGATCCTTGACTGTGTAGTGTGTACTCTATGTTTATAAAACTGCTGTACCTGTCCTGCAAAAGATTATATAATGACGAAAGCTCTTATCCATTATCTAATCAAACACGTCTAAAATTTGCATACCTCTGTCATGTCATTTTTTGAATTTTCTTTTGAGAACGTACAACGATTACGCAAGTGTTCAGACTCCATTTGTTGTCGATCCTGCAATTCGGTAGATTAAGCTTTCGAAGGCCTGTTATCAGTTAGATTTTTGAACCAATTTGTGCTTTTGGGGGGAGGTTGTGTTCTTTATCATCAATTTGGCATTGACGTTTGCTTCCTTCACACCATTCCTGAATTAAGAAATTAATTAATTGAAATTGGAACAAACAAAGAATACACGTCGTTTGTGCTTATTTCTGCTTCATATATTATGTACCAGCATCATTCATCTTATGGTGTTTTTTTTTGTATGAAGAGTCTTATTACGATCCACTGTAATTCCTCTGTTAGGCAATTCTTGCGAAAGCAGCCGGAAGTGCTAAAAGACCACCGCAAGTTGTGAAAGAAGTTGAACAGGAAAAGAACAAGCACACGTCTACTGTACCTGCTGGAAGTAAGAAGGCTGGAGTAGATGTACTTTCGAGTACTAAACAGGTAAGGGGCGACACAATTTTAATCGAAATTTGTATTGCACTAGTTTGTATAGTTTGCTGTCACCGTTTCACGTAATGAAAGTTTATGTGGTATAGAGACAAAATAGTTTTAAATTTTTTTATTTTTTCTTTATTTTGTAGCCCTATTACGTAGAAGTGTCGTTTTAGCAGTTTTTTTCCTACACATTTTTTTATCGGTAGATGGATGGACAATGAATAGGTAATATGTACTATGAACAGGTACCGTCAAAGGAATCTTTTATGTTTGGCGACACAATGACTAAAAACAAGACACTGGAAAACAAAACCCGACAACAAATAAATGGCTTGGATAAAGCTGCACCAAACAGCTCATATGTGGTAAGTTTTTTTTTTAATTTAGCTTCAGGGCATATGTATTATAAAATCTCAGTTCAGAATTTGATATCATAAATTCATAATCGCTCACGAGTGCCTGATGGGGGTTGTTTTGCTATAAATGAGGCCTTATCCTTGGCTATTAGTTTATTTGTGTATGTTGGTTGTTGGATGATAAGCTTTTGCTCTTGATGAAATAGCAGAATAATAAGGCTTGCAAGGAATTGGATATGTCAGTACAGGAGCTTGCTTCTCGGGCAGCATCCCGAGCGATGGCAGAAGCTGCTAAAAACATAGTCACCCCAAAGACAGCTTACCAGTTTGAGGTCTCTTGGAGACGGTTTTCTGGAGATCGTTCTCTACAATCCCGTCTTTTGAAGGTTTGCTGCTGTCTGGTTTTCACCTAGCCTTATTCGTTTCTTTTCCTCCTCGGTTAAGCTGATTTTGTAATCCTCCGGTATTTTGTATTTCTAGGTAACCCCACCTGATGCACTACCAGACATTTTTAAAAATGCGCTGACTTCTCCATTATTGGTTGATATGATCAAGTGTCTTTCTTCACTTTTTACGTAAGTAGAAGAACCATTCTTGTGTTTTCTGGTATTAAGTATGAACTGTGAAGCATGATTGCTAGTTAGTTTACATACTTTGGTTTATCTTTGTGATAGGGATGACACGGAGCTTGTTGTAAAGTATCTCGAGAAACTAACCAAAGTCCCAAGATTTGACATGATCATCATGTGTCTTCCTTCAGCAGACAAGGCTGGTATGTAGCGCTATCTGAACTATTGATTCTTGCCTATTTCTAAAGTCCATTCCTATAAGGGCTCTTCAATTTCTTGTGATGCTTGGTGTATTTCATGGTTATGAATATCAACTTCACATATTGACGGCTTGACGCACACCACAATACCAATGACTGGTTATCTCACACTGACCTCTGTATTTTCACATATGTATACTCTATTAAGAATATTAATAATAGTTGGGCCTCAACCATCACCTTAAGGTTTTGGTTGAGACGGTTCATCTATCATGGTATCAGAGCCACTGTGACCGAAGGTCACGGGCTCGAATCCTGGCAACCTTAAAACCCCTCAAAAACCATGAAGTGAAAACCAGCACACGGTATGGGCCTGGGCCTGTGCAAACAAACCACTCTTCAAGCCCAATGGGCATTTGAGTGAGGGAGCGTATTAAGAATATTAATAATAGTTGGGCCTCAACCATCACCTTAAGGTTTTGGTTGAGACGGTTCATCTATCAGACTCGAGCAAACCATACATGTCAGTGGCCTACAAAGCATCTGATGATTGGTTATCTGGACTTTGTAAACCGAAATTTTGAGATTTTCGCCACATATTAAAAACGAGGGTACATGGCAACACCTGATATATTTAGGCACTTTCGTCCCACTCCCTACTCGGTCTATCCTTGATTTTTCTCCTCACTAGGTGGATCCATGGATGTAAGTGGATAATACAGAAGGCTCACTAGTTTTCTACATTTCTCCAACAGATGTTCACAGGATATGGAACGAGGTATTCCTAAGCAAGGCTACTCCTATTGAATTTGCCGAATTACTAAGTGAACTGCACCGCAAGTATTGTCCTCAATGATGATGAATACTTACTGAACATGCCGCTGTTAACAGCTGTTGGAGCCTGGCACTATATTTTTGCACATCATACTTTCAGAATCGGAGCAAGGCACCATCTTTGCCAGCTTAACCCCACTTCAGCTTAGTATAAACTATTGTCAGTCTATTCTCCCTGTATCAAAATGTGTGTCGCCACTGAATTATCAAGGCTTTGTAGGTTACGACAAGCTCATTTTGAGTCAATATTGGCGACATTCTAGCTCAACAACTCAGATCGGACTGAGATGCCTAATCCTGTCTATCGATTATCAGACCAGACTGCTCGCTTGGTGTTAGCTGTACAATCGTACATTTCTGTTTGATGTTTTTGAGCATCGTGTTCTTGATAAGCAACTGCTCGCTTTAGTTCAAGGGGCAAATGATTGACGCGAGGGACTCTTTGCCGAGGCACATGTCCCTGGACCCATGGTACTTTCTTTTTCTTCCTATGTGTGTAAAGAGAGCCTTGTTTTTTTTGACATTAACAGGTTTCTACTCAAGTCATGACTCGTAAATACCACCACTCAAGCCTTCGCTTGAACAAGCTGATGTTTAACAAGACTGTTGGAGTTCAACAGGAATCGGAGTACGAGTAACCAAGCTCTGTCGTACACCGCTTCAACCACCTTTTTTGTGCCATTATTTTATGTTTGTAAATAGAAAGATTCGAATTTAAGACATCATAAAACTGCAATCATAACTGGTCCAAGGATACCTATTAGGCTATTATTAGCATGGGCGTTTCACGTTTGCATTACCTTCACGGCAACGACTATATCATGGCATTGAATATCATTACTTGTAGTGGGCGCGACATGGATGTGGTTATCTTATCTCGGTCCGAGTTTTTCCGGAATCATGTTATCATAACATGGTAGTGGTTATGTTCAAAATCTTTACGGAGGGTTGCAGTCTGAATTGAACTTAATAAAGATGAATTGAACTGAGGTTAGCATTAATATGTGAAAAGAAAAGTTAAAGTAAATGAAAATAAATTGAACAAGTCTGAAATTATGTCAAAAAAAATAGCGTCTAAATACTCCTTCCTTTTCGGACTTTACATTGTGGGTGAAGCACCTTCTCATCCATTTCTCCTTTTCTCTAACATAAATTCTCAATTGAAAAAAGTCACTATCCGTCATAAACTGAAAACGGATATAACCTCTTTCACATAATCCAAGTTGCATTATCCATAAATTGCTTCATTTTCTCCCACTTGCATGTCCACTTGCTTTAATAAAGACAGAGACCATTATAGTTGGGGTTTTGATAAAAATGACTCACTGCATTGATGCAATATTGGAGAATGCATAGAATGCGCAAATTATTTTGGTTATCCAAGTTATCTCATAATAAATCCTCTCACAAATTATACAGTTCCTGGACTATACCACCAGATGTACAATGCTATTGTACATCCGAGGTTATTTTAGTCATTTTCTTAATTATTTTTGAAAAAAAAGTCAGTAATCTCATTCTTCTCCACCTTTCTCTTTCTTTAATGTAACTCCTTCTCTATTTTTCTAACTCATCTTCATCCATCATCAGTAATTGATTATTCTCATTAATTATTATATCTCCATCTTTCAATTTATTTAATTATTATGTCAAGGTAATTTTTTAATTTTTTATTTTATTAGCCATAATCTTTTTACATTAGCTCGTAATCTTATATTAATAGCTCGTATTCTTATAATAATAGCTCGTATTCTTATATTAATAGCTCGTATTCTTATCTTAATAACTCACTTTTTTATATTAAGAATTCGTATACTTATCTCAGTAACTCGTAGTTTTTTATATTAGCTCACATTCTTTTAATATTAGCTCGTATTTTTTTAATATTAGCTCGTATTCTTAGGGTAATAAGGCCCTGTTCTTTTGGACTGAAACTTATAGGATCTGAACTGAACTGAACTTATAGGATCTGAACTGAACTGAACTGAACTTATAGGAACTGAACTGAACTTATAGGAACTGAACTTAACTGAACTTATAGGAACTGAACTGAACTGAACTTATAGGAACTGAACTGAATTTATAGGAACTGAACTGAACTGAACTGAACTTATAGGAACTGAACTGAACTTATAGGAACTGAACTGAACTGAACTGAACTTAACTTATAAGATCTAAACTGAACTTATAAAATCCGAACTTAATTAACTTTATTTTAATTTAAGTTAACTATTATTATTATTATTGTTATTATTGTTGTTATTATTATTATTATTGTTATTGTTGTTGTTGTTGTTGTTGTTGTTATTATTATTATTATTATTATTATTATTATTATTATTATTATTATCCAATAGATGACATTGCTAAAAAATTAGTCTAAAATACAAGGTAGTTTAAAATATTTTCAACTTTATATATAATGGTTTGTTCATAGTTCATACATTATACTACAATTACATTACCATAAAAATAATTCACTATTAAAATTTTCTCTAACCATTTATTTTCTCTAACAATGGTGATGAAGAAACTGATTAATGGGAGAGTGACAATTGGTGAGGGTGAGGGCGTCGTATGATGAGTTGTTGTTTTTTTGGCATTAATGTGGATGATAGTTTGGCATTAATTAGAGAGTAAAAGACGGGTAAATTATTAATGAGTTGTTTTTTTAATAGATGACGTGTATCGAATAATTAAATCGAAATATTTGTATCGGTTGTTAAAAATAATACTCCGTGTATAACTTTTCTTAATTGAGTTTATATGAACTGAACTTATAGGAACTGAACTGAACTGAACTTATAGGAACTGAACTGAACTGAACTGAACTTATAGGAACTGAACTGAACTGAACTGAACTTATAGGAACTGAACTGAACTTATAGGAACTGAACTGAACTGAACTTATAGGATCTGAACTGAACTGAACTTATAGGAACTGAACTGAACTTATAGGAACTGAACTGAACTGAACTGAACTTATAGGATCTGAAGTGAACTTAAATTAAGTGACTTGAAGTCCAAAAGAACAGGGCCTAACTTGCATTCTTTTGTGCTTTTTTTTTAGTTTGTGATTTTCTTAAACTCGCATTCTTTTTACATTAGCTCATATTCTTATATTAATAGCTCGTATTCTTATATCAATAACTCGTATTCTTATCTTAATAACTCATATTTTTTTTTATATTAGCCCGTATTCTTTTAATATTAGCTCGTATTCTTATTTTAATAACTCGCTATTTTTTATATAAGCTCGTATTCTTCTAATATTAGCTCGTGTTCTTTTTATATTAGCTCGTATTCTTTTTACGTTAGATCATATTCTTATCGTAAATATTCATTTGTTAAGTGTTTTGGGGTCAGAAAATTTACTCTAAATATTCATTAGGGCTATGATTGGTGTAAATATTCATTAGGGTTATGATTGGTGTAAATATTTACCTCAAATTAGTATTGTGTGATGCGTTTTTCCTTCTTGATGTTGATGCAAATTGCTTCTCGTTCAAATATTATTCGATGCATTTTTCCGCCTTGTTGAACATACCAATCGCTTCCATTCTGCCATCTTCGAATCAAATTTTGGTGGGGGAGAAATTTGTTGTGACTGTCGTCAAGAGAGAATTAAGAAAATGTTTACGTTGATTGATAATTAGATATTTATTTTGTATTGGGCTCTAATAGAAAATTAGAAAATTATATATCAAGTGAGCCTGATGTACCATGCTTCTATACACCCGGGTGTATGATCCTATTTGTGCAAATTATAACCTCCCTTTATTTACGCCTGTATTTAATTAGGTGTGAGAATCGTTTTAAGTTTGATTAGATTTTTTTACGTAAAGATATAAAGGAATAAGACCGATTTAGTTAAATAACTAATTAAAAAAAAAGTAATTCATAAAATGGTTAATGGAGCGAAAATTTAATGAGCAAATTACTAGTATACTTTACTAATATGGTGAGGTACACTTAAAACCAATTCATATTTTTAATTACAAATCTTAAATTTTTAATTTGTTTCGAAGAGCAATTGTCTATTTATATCTACCACCGAGTACACGAACTAATATTTTAGGCACATCATACGTGACGTCGTTATTCTATTATAAGTTTGCCACTTCTCACAAAGAGCAAATAAAGTCGAAGAATACGTGAAAGAAAAATTGCAGGAAATTACAACGTTATGATGGTCACAAACAAGACTAATCGTTATATCAGAAATGTTAGAAAAGCTCCAATAATGCTATAGTTATTGCATCATATTCCAAAAAAAATGGATAATTGAGAGAATAATTGTCCCAAATAATTGGTCATGGAGAGTTGATATGCCCACTTTGATGATTCGCTAGCAAATTCTTAAGTCTTGAAGACACATGACACGCATATGGTATTCGTATAACCAATAACAAGTCTCCCAGTGATAAGTATATTCGTCAAGTTTGCGACGGGCAAATAATTCTTATATTGGTGAATAAGGCAAATAGTTTGCTACTTTTTAGGCGCTTTGTTTTTGTCATGAGAATTTGTATTAGTAAGTCTTACTTGCGACGGGTCACCATTTGTGACGGATATTTTGTGAGATAAAATGGATACAAAATGAGTTAGTGGAGAAAGGGGACCACATGAATAGTGTTGGAGAAAGAGAACAAGTGGGTATTTTGTGAGAAAAAACGGTATCCGTCACAGGCTTGCGACGGATAGTGCCGTTGCAAATAAGAATTTGTGAATTTGTATATAACCAAACACTTATTCGGTGTCACCGTTTTATTAAATGACATATAAAAAGTGACCATTTTTATAAAATGGTTATGTCGGGTTATAATTTGCGTCTTATAATTGATCACAAAGTCTTTTTTAAAACAGTATTATTGGTCTTAAGTTTAAGACGAGTAAATATTACACATAGAATATGTATTTCGCGGTAGGCCAAGGCGGGAGGCATGAGTTCGGCACAGTCACGTCACTATGTAGAAAACGAGGTAGCCCCGGTCCGACGCGACCGAGCAAGGGGCGGGCTGCGACGTCAAAATTCCAAAAACGTGTCTGGGCCCGATGGGCCAGACATAACGATATTTGGGAAAAATAATTACAAAATCATTAAAAATATCCCAACACGAGTCTGACACAACTTTGCCTAAACCACGGGGCGGATTGCGGCAGGTGGGGAAAGCCCATCAACACAACACAGCCTGAAAGCACAATTGACTAAACCGGGTTGGGACTATGCCGATAACAACACGACCCATTACCATCTTTAACTATACATGAGACAAGAGAGACAAATACATAAAGATTGACAAACCGGTCGTACATTGCATGCAAGCATGCAGGTGAATATTTAGTTCGTTTTAGTTTTAAAATGAATATAGTCTCATAGGCGGATGAGGTGTTTGTTTGTAGACACTTTAGTGTAGTGTCACAAATCTCATTAAAGATGGAAGTATCCGTCTTAAACTTATGACGTATGTACTCCGTATTAAATAATAAACTATTTCCGTAGAGAAGACAAACATCTTTATATTACCTAGACTTTTATTTTTATCTTATTTATACAAGTGGTAGTTACTTAATTTAAGACAGATATATTCGTTTTAAAAGAGATTTATTGGTGTAGTGTAGGGTAGGGTAGTGTAGTGTAGTGTGGTAGTTGTTGTAGTAGCTTATTTGAGCTAATATTCTAACCAACCTACTATACGTCGTCGACACATTACTAATTATCGTCGACACAAATTAATGAACTACCTAAACTACCCCTCCCTTCCCCCTTCCTTTTCTTTTATATTGAAATAAAACTAATTCAATTTCATCAAACAAAATTCACATTCAAATTCAAAAACCGTATTTTTTCAACAACAATTTTTCCGTCACAAATTCGAAACTTGAACACGGTATGTATTCTTGACTTCGGAGTTTTGTTTTTATGTTGTTTTCTTGTTATTTTGATAGATTAGAAACGGAATTAGGATAGATGCCTTAGTTTTTGACGGAATTAGGATTGAATTGTAGTTATTTTTGACCCGATTTTCTGTCGAATTATTGATTTCTAGTAGCTCGAAAAATTTAAAAAAGAAAAAAAAAAAAAAAAAAAAAAAAATTAAAACTGGACGAAGATAGGTTTCGTCTGGGCTTGGTGGCGGACGCAATATGGTTTCGTCTGGGGTAGGTAGTAGACGAATTAGGGTTTCGTCTGGGGGTGGTGTCGGACGAAAAGTTGCTTCGTCTGGGGGGGCATGGGGACGGCTGGGATTTTCGTCCCAAGGCCGTGTTGGACGGACAATGTGTTCGTCCGGGGGGGTAGGGTAGACGTAGGGTAGGTTCGTTTGGTGTATTTTTTTTTTTTTTTTTTTTTATTAGGGTTTAGGGTTTAGGGTTAAGGGTTTAGGGTATAGTAAATTATTTTTTTAAAAAAAAAAAAATTCTTTATTTTTTTAAATTACTAACCCGGTTATATTTTTTTTTTAAAATATTTTAATTATTTCCGTCTTGCTTTGTTAACGTAATAACGAATAATTTTTATTCTAAAATGCTTAATTATTATGTGAATAGATGGTCGGGGGAGGAAATGACAGAAATGTGAGAGGTCGAAAGGTGACAGCTTCAGCACGGGCTGGGAAACAGTTACGGATTGCGCAGGAGGATTTAGCTGATGCTGCAGAGATTTTAGCCGACGAGTCGGTATTGCACGGGTCTGAGGAGCGGGTTGCGGATCGGGTTGAGGAGAGGGGTTCGGAGAGGGTTGGGGCTGAGGAGCGGGTTACGAGGGGTCCCCGTAGACGGGGTGACGGTTGTTTTGAGGCTGAGGAGGGTTCTAGCAGTGTAGCGGCTCCGAAGAAGAAGAGGTCCGCTAAGGATACTTCTTGGGTGGCTACCCGTCCTGTTCCTGGAGGCCCAACTGTTTGTTCCGTGATTCCGAGTTTTTTGGGGCACATCGCCCACCAGTTATGGACGACGCCTAGCGATGTAGGTCGACCAGTGTTGACGGGTTACCACAGATTCGGTAAGGGGAAGGTGTTGACTAACTGGCCACTATCTCCTACCGTTCAGACTATGTATGACGATAGTGGTCTTGCTCACCTTGTCGGTTCCATGACCGAGTATTTTAACATGCCGCTTATTTCTGCTTTCGTTGAGAGGTGGCAACCCGACACCAACAGCTTCCACATGCCTTTTGGGGAGATCAGCATACTCCTTCATGATGTCGCGCAAATCTTAGGTGTTCGGGTAGATGGTCGAAGTTGTCGGGTTAATAGTGATGATGGGAGGATGGCGGATCCTATTATCCATCCTTGTTGCTTTTTTTCGAGGTCAGAGGAAGGCCTTAGGTTGCCCTTGGATCCTAATAAGAGGGTCCCTATTTACAAGAGTGGGGGTCTGTTGGTTGACTCGACTCTGGAGATGGCGAGGAGGAGTTGTGACTTTGTTGCCGCGCAGGGGTTCTTCGCTGTGGTTTTGGGGTCGACACTTTTCGTCGACAAATCAGGCGATAGGATACGACCCCAGCTGTTACCCCTATTGCATGATCCTACCGAGGTTACAGAATTTGCTTGGGGTGCCGGTACGCTTGCCTTTATGTACCGGCAGTTGGGTATAGCTTCACGGGCTGGTGTGAAGACTATTGGTGGTTGCATGACTCTGTTACAGTCTTGGATCTATGAGTACTTCCCTATGTTTAGACCAGATCAACCACTAGTCATTGATGATACCCAGTGTCGGGCTTGTTGTTGGAGACAAGTTGGGGCTTTCCCCAGACTGCAGAGAGGTTGCTGGAATATCGTAGGATTTTAGATGGTCTTACTCATGCTTCAGTCAGGTGGGAGCCGTATGGGCCGCGTCAGGATGTGCTCCATCCTCGTACTCTGTACTGCGGATGCATCCAGTTCATGGACATAGCTGAGATGTACCAGCCCGATCGGTGTTTACGGCAGTTTGGGTATGTGCAAGTTATACCCAATCCTATTATGCCGTTGGAGGCGTACCGGCCTGCGTCGGGACGAGATTACGATGTTAGGGTAGGCGGGGTTGGCGAAGGTTTATGGGATTGTTGGGACGATCACGTTACTCAGCTTTCCCGTAAGTCGACACCCGTTACTTATTTTGGCGAGGTCGCTTCAGATTATATGGGATGGTACAACCTCGTTTCTCACCCGGAGATCATTGATTCTTACCATAGTTCGGCTCCCGAACCACGTGCCGATGCCCCTTTCACTCTTGAGGTAAAATATGTTTAAATATTATATTTTATTTCTTAATTTTTTTTTACATATTCTGATAGTAGTTTGTGAAATTGCAGTGTGCACAAGATATGCTGGCTCAGCTCGTCGATGCGGAGACGATAACGGATGACGCGGAGAAGTTAGCCTACTACAATAAAGTTGTGAAGTCATACAAACCAATGCTAGACACTACTCGGCGCCGCATTGAGAAGAACAAAGCCCCCCGGCGAAGTGTGAGTGATCGCATTCAACGTAGAGAAGATGGTATTTACACTAGTTCAGATGATGACGAGGGGGTGTAGTTTTGTTGCGTGTTTATGAATTTTATTTTGTTTGTAGCGAATTTTCCTATCTTTGGATTTTTTTAATTTATTTAGTAACTTGGTTATTTTTATGTTTTATAGTAATTTGGTAGTAATCCGTAGCGTATATCAGAAATTAGAAAATAATTAAACTACATACAACATAAAAGTTAATACAAATTACAATAAAGTGACATAAAACATAAAACATAAAACGAAATAAAATAAACGAAATAAAATAAACGAAATAAAATTAATTATCTTCGGACGATGAAGATGAAGAAGCTAGATCTCCCTCGTAATCTCCGGCTTCAATTTCTTCAGGTTGGCTAGCAACGTATTGATCGTACAACATTATAACGCGCAGATGGACATTACCTAGGTTGAAGACTCTACCGGCACATAAATCCGATAACGTTGTGTAGTCTATCAAGTTTAGTATACGCTCGATATAGACAAGGAAATCGCTCCTTAACTTACGAAACTCGTGCATCTTCTCAGTTACAACTTCATCAGTAACATCATCGTCGGCAACAGTCGGACTGCGGTGGGGGTGTCCGTGTAGGATGCCAAAAAGGTTGCCAATTGGAGGATGTTCTACTAGATCCCATACAGTGTCACTTGGAATGACTAGTTCAAGGCGAGAAACTAAAACTGGGAACTGATCTGTTATAAGATCAATCCTAAACTGATAAGCTCTGTTTTTTTGAATGTTTGTAAGAGCCATAATAAATGTTTTGAATTTTTGGAGTGAATAATAGTTGTTGTTGTGATTAAACTGAACATAACAACCCTTATTTATAAGAAGTCATTGTGTAACGGTTACATTTCAAAATTGTAACGGTTACATTTCAAAATTGTAACGGTTACATTTCAAAATTGTAACGGTTACATTTCAAAATTGTAACGGTAAATTTCAAATAAAAAACGGCAAATTATCAAATTAAAACGGTAAGTTTTCATACTAAGTAATAAGTTACACTTTAAAAAACGTAATACGTAATAAATTTGACTAAATAAAACAACAAGTACATCAAATAAAACTACGGACGCGGTTCTAAATGGCGCCACATTGACAGTTGATGTCGATAGTTATCTATGTAATGAGCTACACTTCCATCGTGTTCCCAACAAGGAGCTATCGGTGGCATAGGTGACAGGGGACGTACCCGAAGCCTCAGAAAGTGGTTTCCCGCATGTAATACCCATAAGACACCGTAAGGGGCACGCACCCCGATATGGGCTCGTAAAGGCATGAAAGTGAAACTACCTGCCCAATTTCGACGTCCATCTCGATCGTCCATAGCAGAAACACAACATATCACCCAATTGTACATCGTAGCGTATCCATATAGATCGAAAGTGTCCATCCAATGCTCCCTCCCGCACGGTACCTGATCCATAAATGTAACTCTACCAACATCTATGGACTCAAACCGGCACTGTCCGTAAATGGCGTCACGGTACGTGTTCGAGCTACATATCTCTCGGAGCAAATCTGTTCTAGCCATCGTGAAATGACTTCCCTCACCCCGTAAAGCATGTGATATAACTCGATAACCACAGTGACCATCGGGAATAGGATCAAACCACGCTTCTAGATACTGTGGAAACCATGTAGGCAGAAAGTCAAGATAGGGAAAGTACCTCGGTTGGCCGACGGTGTAATTCACCTCTAAAGGTGCACAATGCGATGCAGTAAAACTCCCCGAACTCGTAGTCGCGGTAGATGCCGGAGTACCGAAACCCGATGACGGAGTACCGACTCCCTTCGGAGTCTTACGGGGGGTTGTCGACGGAGTACCGTCTCCCTTCGGAGTAAAAGGAGGGGGTGTAGTGAATGCAGCACCATCACGTTGCGAACCATCGGGCGTAGAAGATCTACCTCTACCCCTACCTCTACCTCTACCTTGGCTGACCCGAACCCGTGCATGCTCAACGGCGGACGGTTCTCTACGAGTTGCTTTTTTCGGACGACCTCTCGGGTTCTCGTTCACTTTAGGCTCGCGTACATCCTCCTCGTCCGGGTGCAACTGAGAGTATACGGCATCGAACATGGTGGATCTCATACTTGGGTCTGCATTCCTAATTTCATCAAACAACTCCTCAACTCGAGCATCGTCACAAGTAGGCATTGCTTCAGAACCATCGTACTCCAACTTCCTCCAAAATGGATGTAACACATCAAGAGGCACTCGACATCCAATATTAGCTAAGCGATGAAGTGAACAAGCACATAGCAACCCCAATGTAGTAGCCGTCACACATCCGCAATTGGCCGGTAATTCCTCTTCCATCATCTTGGCGCCTCTTTCTAATTCTGCCCGCATTTCAATGATTCCTTCCTTCGATATTTTATAAGTAATTCTGGAAAACAATCGATGAAGACCCGTCAGCCGTACCGATCTAGATAACTGCAACCGGTGTCGGATCTCAACATGTTGCGTTTCCAACAACGAATGGAAACGTATCCAAATCCTATCAAGTGCCAGTTTCGCGCTATTCAACCACTTCTTCAGATTTGCATGAGCCGACTCTACACGAGAAGTAGTAGTGTTACCGAAATGAATTATCTTGTTCGTTCTATACTTGGCCCATTTTTCCACATGCGGGATCCATTGATCCTCAACATAAGCCGCCACTGGCGCAACCTGCCTAACAAGCTCGCTCCACGCAACATCGAACAACTCCCGGGTCTCCGCCTCAACAACTGCCTTAAACAATACGCTAGTTACATACTTAGCAAAACTGTCCTTGCCAGTGATATTGAGTGCTTTGGTCTCCACGTTGGAATATATATGCCAAAGACATAACAAGTGATCCGAATCAGGAAAAACAGTCGGAATCGCCTTCAATAAACCCCGTTCGAAATCTGTGACAATTACGTTAGGCTGGACATCGTCGTTGAGAAGGGACTTCAATCGCTCTAAAACCCAAACATACCCCTCCTCGGACTCATGAGTAACAATCGCATAAGCGATCACAAAGCTCTTCCCAACCGGTGTAACACCCACCATCTCAATTAGCGGAAGACCGTACAAGTTTGTCTTGTAGGTGGAGTCGATCAACGCAACATAGTAGTATGATCGAAACATCTTAACTGATTCGGGATGAGCCATGAACACGTGGGTAAGCTCGTCTTCCTCCGGATCGGTAACCCAGAAATGGACATACTTATGCTGAACCGCGAGTGCCAACATCTGTTGTGCCGGGTTCCTCCCATCTCTTTCCTCGGCCCTTATTTTCTGAGAACGATTGTATATTTGTCGCCGATTTGGCCTAGCCTTCTCTGGATTTCTCTGATGCAAACCCGCACTAATAACAGCCGGTGTAACATGAGCTCTAACTTGGGCATCGATGAAAGCCAACTCTTCTACATCAAACCGTGCGTGATATCTATCGCCATCCCTATACGTCAAAAACCCGTGATTATGATACCCGCAAATCATGACCACCCTCCAACTACCTTCTGTTATCTCAACAGCTTTCATTCTGAATTTGCAATTGCACCAGGTGCTACCCGTGTTACTCCTTCTCAAAGTATCAGCATCACCATTTAAGGGAGGTCGTCCACCATTCCGACAAAGAAAATAGTCCTGTCTCAAACTCGTGTGACGACCGACTTTTTTGTTGCTCGCTCTTTTAATTCCAAACCGGAGTCCCAATGCTATCGCATATGCCCAAGTAAACGCATCTCGACTCGAAAGAAAAATATTATCGCTCGTAAAATGACTAGAATAGTCAACACCGTCTCCATCATCAAAAACCTGCACACGTTCCCATAATTACGTTCAAGATTACGGTTTAGGTGTTAGGGTTAGGGTTAGGGTTAGGGTTAGGGTTAGGGTTAGGGTTAGGGTTAATTTTAAAAAAAAAAAATAAAAAAAAAAATAAGGGGGGACAAAGAACATTCACGTCCAGAACAGGTCTGGGACAAAGAAGTGGCACGTCCAGAACAGGTCTGGGACAAAGAACTGGTCCGTCCCAGACCAGTCCCAGACGTGGGAACAGGCCGTCCCAAACCGTCACCAGACGTGTGGGATTTTCGTCCCACACCCACCCTGGACGAAAATCCCACACGTCCCCAACCCGCACTGGACGAAAATTTTCTTCATCCGACAATTTTTCCTTTTTTTTTTTTTTTTTTTTTTTTCCTATAAACAAACCGGCTTCGGGAATCTACGCTAATCCGTTCTACAATATTACAAATCCTAAATTTCAAACTACTAAAAATCGTAAATTTCAAACAAATTAAAATCGTAAACTTACCTCTTCATTGTCGCTCATCGTTGAAAACCGTTCTTCAAACCGTTCTTCACACCGATTTTTGTATTTCCAAAGAAAACCGTTTTTTGTATTTTCAAAGAAAACCGAGTTTTTGAATTTCGTAATAACCCGATATCAATTTCAAGTCCGAAAATGAAGTTGTAGATATAGAGGATAGCGGGGGGTAAAATGGGCATTTCATGTTAATGTGTCGACGATAATTAGTAATGTGTCGACGATATTTAACACGCCCCTATTCTAATAATCCAACTATCCAAGTGCATGGGTTGCTAAAAGTCAAGTATTCAAACGTCTACCAGTTTTTCAATTGACTAATTCTATGTATCACACTATTTATTCCCACCTGAGTATTTAAAATTCTTTTACGGTGAATAACCGTTACAAGCTTCTATCGAGCCAAGTTATTCATTTAAGTATATAAAACAAATTATAGAAAATCATAATTAATTTGCCTTTTGTTACTCAAGTGGATAATACTTTATTACGAGTTTACGACGGATATACCCGTCATAAATGAGAATTTTTGAATTTGTGATTCATGCTCTTTCACGTTGGATAGTGGATAGTGGATAGTGGATAGTACGTACTGTGTACTCTTTGCATTGCCAATTTGCCATGAATCCTTTGTTTTATTAGCAAGTCTTTCTTGTGACGAACATATCCGTATAAAGTCATATTTTATTACAATTTTTTATTAAAGACGGATATTATCCGTCACAATTTGAAAACTAAATCGTGTATTTCCTCCAAATTTTAATCATTAAATCTATTTTAGGATTTGTTTTTAAATTGTCGATGTGATGTTAGAATGTTAGTTTAATGAAATATAGGACCTTTGGATTCTTCCAAGATTCTATCACGCAAATAAAACAAGACCTACAACTATGATTTCATCTCACGCCTTCTCTCTTCTCTTTCTTTCTCTTTTCGTGTGAACAAACTGTATACACTCACGTGACCACATTACATTTCCTTCTCTCTTCTAACTTTATTTTGTATCAAACCACGCGCGCTCTTTCTCTTCCCCATAAATTTACCCAAAACCTATAGAGAGACATCTCTCAATTGCGTTATCTATATATAAGTATAAAAGAACAACCACTAGACACGTGTCAACTCCACGTTTAGAGCATTAGCAGTGGACAAACCAAGAATTGGTTTGTTCTTTGCCACGTATACGCCACGTCACTTAAAACTAAACTCAACAATTTAAGAACTACTCACAACAATGACAAATGTTCTTCCCTTGTTCTTAAATGGGACCCACAATCCATTATCTATTTAACCAACCATAAAAAAAATACCTTATAAAAATATTTTGTAATTAATTATTTAATAACTTTTATAACTTTAATTTTTAAAACATAAAAACCAATCATGACATAAATAATTATATTCTTACATAGGACAAACTAAGGTTGAGTTGAGTTGGGTTGAGTTGAGTTGGAAAGTAGAAATTTGTGCATTTTTTTATGAAACTAAGGTTTGATATTTATAGATAAATATTATAACATATTAAAAAAAAATTAATAAATTTAAAATGCTAAATTTAAAAAGAAAAATTTGTGTTAGGTTGAGTTGAGTTAGGTTGAGTTGAGTTGAGTTGAGTTGAGTTAGGTTGAAGTTGAGTTGAGAAATTTGTGTCAAAATAATTAAAAATAAGAGTTAGTGGGTATGGCCCACATGATTTTCAATCTCTTTTCTTCTTTTTTGTGCGTGTGAAACACCACACTCTTTTCTTCTTTTTTTAATTGGTGTGTGAACTTCAATCTCTTCCCACCCTTACATTTCACTATTTCATAAAAACCCATTCTTACTGAGAAACCCAAAATTAAGAACCCATTACAAACTCAACGGAACAATGGTATTGGGATAGTTCTTCATTAAGAACCATGCACAAGAACAACCATTGTTGTTGCTCTTACTCTCACAAATTGTTTTTCCCGCCAAACTATCCTCCCTATTTGACTAAATGTATCCTCCATATTTATAAAAATATTCTATTGACTAAATGTGTTAACATATGATATCAATGACTAAATATAGATGATACAAAATTTTGTAAATCATTCTTTGGATATTCTTTAATAATTAGTCAATAAAATTCAGTAAAAAATCGGCAACTAAATATGATGAATTTCCTTTTCCTTCCCATCTATATTAACTTTCGAAAAAAAGTATTTAGTTAATTATTAATAAAATACACGACAACTAATCTGGTGAATTTCATTTTTCTTCCAATCTATATTAACTAAAAGAATACCCTTGGAAAAAACGACAACTAATCTTGAAATAATCAATCAAAGAAATATACTCGAAAAAAGGGCAAATATATTTATTTAAAGAACCAACCAATAAAAGATAAACAATCTTGAGTCAATCTTTTATGAACAACAATGTTTTTATAATCGTCCAATATACGGGATAAAATCCTTTATAAAGTATATTATTATTATTCGTAAAAAGCTATTGAATAGATATAACACTATTAAGAAAAGTTGTATCATATATTTTATGGACATTATTATCAGATTATAATTATAAAAAAACTAACTACTGAATAAATCATAAATATAACCAATACTAAACTTTATAGACGGAGTATACCCAGCCATGCTCTTCAATAATCAAAGAATAAAAGACAAACAAATTATTGAGAATTATACTACATTACAATTATGGTAAAACGGGTGTACAATTTGATACAATAAATTATACTATTTCATAGTATTATTTGTGTATATTATTATGCAAGAGTATCATACTTATAGTTTGTGGGAATTTTTTTTAATAAGGGTATATATAATTAGCCTGTAATTAGCCAATTATTTATGTATGTTTTTCAACATCATAAACATGTTACTAAGGGTGTTGGGTAAAAAGTTTATATTAATTTAGTTTAAAAAGGTGTTCAAAAAATCTATATACCCTCACTAAAAATATGGGTAGTAACGAGTTTTATCCTTTAACTATTTAAAATTCTATTAGGCGAAGCAAGAGAATTTATAATAACGAATAAGATTAACAATTGTTTAGCAAAATTAAACTAACAGATTAGGGAAAAAAAATAATTAGCAGATTATATAAATTTTTTATTATTTTCATATTTTTAAAATTATAAAAATTATTCTTTCATATGGCCCATTTCTACCATGTTTTTTTTTAATTAAACTTCATACGATTCATAACGTACTATGTCATTAAAAATCACACGGAGATTGTTGTGTAGTGTTAAAAATATAAGGAAACAATGATCCGTAAACATCATATGTATACCTCTTATGCAATGCAATACTTATTTTATATGTGTACATTATAATTATAATTATTTGGATTATGTATATTGTGATTATTACTAAAATATAAAGATGTTAGTTGTACAGGTACAACCCCGATGGGGCGAGTATGGGTAGAGCATTTGAAGAGGGGTACGGGTACACATATTTCACCCGTAAATCCGTGATGGGTAATGGGACGGGATACACACCTACACATCAAATATGTTTGCATTTTTCATGATTTAAGAATTAATGATATTTTTTAACTAATGATTTATAAAAGTTATGGGACAAGTGTATTATTTCGTTTACTCTCGAAGTTATCATCGATATGAATTTATGAAATAAGATATGAGTATAATTAAGCATATGAGATTGTAAATACTTGGGCGAAGATATCACACACGTGCATACAAAATTTTGACCGATTAGTATACCGATTATATATGAATTTTATCCGAATGTTAAGAAAATTATAAATGTAAATCCCCTTCAATATTGTACTTTAATTTGAATGTGAAAAATGTTTTACATTCATACTATAATATTGAATAAAAGTATAGCTATAAATTTCAAATGACTATTTATATATTTTTTATGCATGCCCGTGCAATTTTGCACGGGTTCTAAGCTAGTTGAGTCATATGTGAGAGAGTGAGAGACCCACTAAAATTTTTATTTCCTTATTATGTCTCCCATTAAATTAGTGAGAAACGATCTCTTACAATACATACTGATAAATTTAATATTATGCATAATCAAGCAACATTTTTAATCGGTAAAGCTCTAGTCAGTTTTATAAATTTCTATTGATGTGTAACTAAATATAAATTTAGTATATGTTTTTAAAAAATGAAATTTATAAAATAAATATTTTACTAATATTAAAAGTTAAAATTATTGATAAAATATTAATTCTTGAATTCCTAATTATTAAGGGTGGTACTTTTTCACATACGAATTTTACTCTTTCACATACGCTTTTTACAACTTTACCCTTGTCACTTTTTTTCCTCTCTCACCCAATTGGTTGTTTTCTTCTATCTCCCTTCACCTCCGGTAAGGCGGCAACCGTTCTTCGGCGTCACTCTTTGGCATCCGGCAACCAACATCCCTTCATTGACTACTCTAGTCTGATATCCTATCCCCCACACTCCCATTCCCCTTACTGAGCTTCCTGTTGTAAAAAAAATCTACATCCGTTTCCGATAGAATTACGTCGTTCGATCAATATGTTAAGAAATACGAAGTATATGCTACACCTGCTTAATCGAAACGGAATATATAAATGTCTTGCAGAAATGAACATGCCGATTAGTTCTAACATTAGGCAATGTTAAATTAGAAATCTCATCAGCATTAATTATGCTCATATTGTGTATATGATTTAATTACTAATTACCACGCCTTTTACTTAATAATAAACCCTAATTGATAATTATTGATAAATAAGTGAACATTTTAATTTCAGTAATTAATAGACCTTAATAATTCTAAAAGAACATTATTAATAATTGTTTAGTAACAAAATTCACTAATTGAAAGAATAAATTCCATTATTCAAATTTGTATAATGATTAGATTCGATTTTAGGGAAAAAGTTATAAAACACTTAATTTGTCTTTGGTTAAGAAAAAGGGTATAACATGGAAACTTAATGAAAAAGTGTGTGTGAAAAAGTAAAGTCCGTATGTGAAAAAGTAATTCCGATTATTAAAAGGTATTAGAAAGCATCTTCAAATATTATTTTTGTATTAATTTTGGTGAAAACTAATCATAATATAAGAATTTTTAGTAAAGTTACAATTAAGAGTTACATGATCGAATTTTTGTTTATATTAAATTTGATTTACAGTTTTTGTTGAATATTTAATTAATTAATATTTAATTAATATTAGATTTATTTAAAATGGGTTTAATAATAGAAGTTAGTAGGTTTAGTTTAAAAAGATGGTCGAAAACTTTATTTTGTACTTAATTTCACATTTTCGAAAACTTACGGGTCTAATTTATTACAAGTGAAACTTAAGGGGTTGATTTGCTCATGGTACATGAGGGATAATTTGCTATATCAAATAAGACGGTTTTTTACCGTAAAACGATCTATTTCTAAAAGTTTTCTGAAAACGGACAACATTTTGTAACAAGTCGAAGGTCAAGTAAAAAGCAACTTCTAAGAGGTATAACAATTTGTCATTAAAATGATCGCTTTTTATAATTAAAACGATAACAGTTAACCCATTTTCATCTTCTGACGAAACACGCCCGTATTTAACGAGAACTAGTGTTTTAGAAAAAAAATTATTAGTTCCTCAATTTTTTGTTAGCTTCCCAAATCTCATTTGCTTTATTGTGATTTGTGACCTTGAGAAATTTTGACCATAATTTTCGTCGTTTATGAATATTTTTTTCGGAAAAAGTTATTTTGCAAAAGACATTTTAATAATAATTGTAAGATTTTAACTTTTACTCCTATTATTTATGGGAGTATATTTTATTCTTGGGTATATTTATGTACAAAGTTAAAAAAACGTAACTTTAAAAAGCAAATAAAAAGAAAAAAATGAAAAATGGAAGAAGCAATATTTAGATTTATCCTAAAAAATTACTCAATTCCATATTTTTTACCTGATAAAACCATTTATCCTAAAAAATTACTCAATTCCGTATTTTTTACTGATAAAACCGTCTCAGAGTATGAGACCGTGTCATAGAGGGTAACTACTGTCCTAATTTGTGTCAAACCACGCGCGCTCTCTCTCTCTCTCTCCCTCTCTCCCTCCCCTCTCTCTCTTCATTTCTTCTCTCTATTGTTTCACACCCGTGAATTCCCTTTTTCATCATTTCATTTCTAATTTCAAACCAATTTATTTCAAATTATTTCCCCCAAAATCTCTGCAAAATCACGTAATTTATCTACTCTAGTAAGTTTTTTCACTCCGTTACATCATTTTCTATACTGGGTTTGTTAATTTCTTCTGTTTTTTCATCAAAGTTTTCTTCTTTTGTTTTTTGGTTGTATAGATAATATAGACGTTATGTTTATGATCACATTTCGAAGAAATGTTACAAGAATTTGAATAGTTATTCGAAAACCGTCTCTTTGTGTTGCTAATATAAGAGTAAAACTGCGTAAATCCGACCCCCTTACCCTGTAATTTGCAGAAGCTAGCTCTTGAGATGCTGGATTAATGTTGTTGCTATAAATATTTAAATAGTGTTTTATGATGTGGATTTATGCTATATATGAGTAAAAAAGTTAATTTTTGGTGTAGAATGTAGAAAGATTCTTCCTTTTTGATGATTATTCTCTGTTTTTGCATGTTTTTTCTGGGTATTTTTTTGTTGGGTTGAATAAAACCTCTATCTTTCCTTTGTTAAACCTTTTATTTGGAATTACATTTATGTTTGGAAAAATGTGGGTAACTTTTAGCTTCAAAGATGGTAACTTTACCCATTCTATAAATTACATTTAGGGGAACCTACCTAGTAGTAAATGGTAACGTTCGCTACCCCAAACTTCAGAAAAATCGTTAAGATCACTGATTTTTAATATGAGATCTTAAGTATAAAACAACATTAAGAAAAGTTTGGTTTTTGGATTTATTTTCTCGATTTATTTTAAGGATTTTTTGCCATCTTGGTTTGTTGTATGTAGCTGCATTGTGTGAAAAGTTTGGTTTTTGGAAATTTCAAATTGGAGTCCTTAGACGGTTTAGAATGATATGATTCATACTAGCGGACCCATTAGGACTCCCTAGACGGTTTCAAATGATGATTCATGTTAGCCGACCCCAAATCATTTTTTGAATAAGGCCCCAAATCATTTTGTAAATAAGGCTTTGTTGTTATGTTCGATTTAACTTGTTTAAGACAGGGTTTTGATTTTTTTGACAAATTGGTTGAATTTGTGGGAAATGCAGGAAATGGGGGTTATTTCAAGGACATTATTCCCAGCTTGTGAGAGCATGTGTGTTTGCTGTCCTGCTCTAAGGTCTAGGTCCAGGCAACCTGTGAAGCGCTACAAAAAGTTAATTGCTGACATTTTTCCGAAATCTCCTGTAAGTGTGAAGAAACTTTATTTCTGCAGTTTCATGGACAACTATCATGTAGTTTTGTTTGCTGATTTAGTGAATTTTATGCATATGGTTTTGGTGAGTAAATTGGAGTGTTTGATTGTAGTGATGTTCTTAACTTGCTCAAGTTTGGAGTTGTAAGCTATGGTGTGCTGAATCTTCAGATTCGCTTGATATTTGACAATTTTACATGTGCGTGACACTTGAACACTTCATTCTTATATGATAGTTGAGCGTGACACTTGGAGGTGCACCCATGTCGGAATGTAATGTAGGTTTTAACATGTAGGCTCTTGTTTATAGGCCATATATATGATACCAAAAGATAGCCTTTTAAAAGTTAAGATTATTGTAAAGCAACTCAGTTGCATTGAGGTGGTCGTATGTTACCAGTTCCTTATTTTAGCAGCAGTAGAAGAGTTATAACCAAATTCTAAATTAGTTGTCCCATGTTCAGGACGGGCAGGCAAATGATCGAAAAATTGTGAAGTTATGTGAGTATGCAGCCAAGAATCCTGTTCGTATTCCCAAGGTAACTTTTTGTGATCATAGCTCTTTATTGTTAACTAAATAAATTGCATTTTGGGATTTATCTTACCCTATTGAGTAACGGCCTAACGGGAATTCGATATCATTGCAGATTACTAAATACCTTGAAGAGAGACTTCACAAAGAAATGCGGTATGGACATGTTAAGATTGTCAGCATTATAATGGAAGCTTACAACAAGCTGATCTGTACGTGTGCAAAACAAATGTATGTTTGGCTTTCCTTATTGTTTTTTGTATTTTATATATTGTTCTTTTAAGTTACTACAGAGCACCTTTCTTCTGTTGCTAAATGACATTTCTAGGCACTGAGAAACATTGAATGTTTTTATTGTCGATACTGACCCTCCTGTTTAATTGATGTTAATGGTCGGTATAATGTGGACCTTTGCTTCGGTATCTTTAACTACGTCCACGCCCCACATCCTAGAATAGATATTAACTGCTATAGAATTTAAATGTAACTGCATTTGTTTTATTTTTACCAGGGCCTACTTTGCTGCCAGCTTGTTGACTCTTAGCGATGAACTTTTGGATTGCTCAAAGCAAGTTTCTGTGCAGAAAGCTGGATGCCAAACATTAACTCAGTTTATTTACTGTCAGGTAGTAATAGGATTTGTTCTTTTCTGTTGTGGATACCGATATTGGCAAGGCATTGTCGATGTTGTGGACGTTGGCATACTTTGCTGCCATAGGCAAGAGCCGCTAAGGACATGGTGTAATGCTAATAATGTTTAATACTGAATGGTGGGATACTGGGATCTATCAATTTTCTACTATGATTTCTTAATTTGACATGAAATGAACAGACTGATGGAACTTATGCCCACAATATTGGAAGCTCTATACGAAAATTGTGTATGCTAGCTCGTGAGATGGGTGAAGAGCATGATAAACGCACCTTGAGAGCATCATCCCTGCAGTGCCTCTCGGCTATGGTAAGTTCTCAGCCTGGTATTCTCTAACGTCATGATTTCTGAACAACTATATGTCTCTCCTCCCTATTCTTCCGTGTTTTGGGCCTGAGCTTCTTTGTTGCAGGTATGGTACATGGCAGAATTTTCCCATATCTTCAATGATATTGATGAGGTCAGTTTCTGTGGAACTTTATTGTTAAAGCTATGTATGCAATTTCTCGAGTCAGGGTAGGGCCTTGGTATTTAAACTCTGATTGACACTAATCTTAGAATTGGTTGTTGTACCCACCGTTTTCTGTCTTTGCGTGATAACGTGTGGCAAATTTGGTCACTATGTGGTAGTCTGACCAAGATTTATAGTAACCATCGAAACTTCTATAATTCAGTTACGACGTGGTATCGTGAGCAATATTTATACTGTGGCCTATGAGTAGGGATGATTTGCTATTTATTTCGTACTTAGTAATCTTATAACGCTTATAGCCCGTTATTAATGAACTTTCCATTATTTTATGTTGACCCTCGCACAGATTGTGCAAGCTACACTAGATAATTATGCAGAAGATTTGCGGGATGAGGAAGGTGCGGTACAGCGTCATCTTTGGGTGAATGAGGTTGTTCGATGTGAAGGCCAAACTGGAGCCGGCATTGGTGTTTCAAGTGCTTGCTCAGCTACTGTAAGGCCGCCTCCGGAAAGAAAACACATTCTTTCATTAACAAGGTAAGTGATTGCACGAGACAAGCAAGTTATTTTGGGTGTCGATTTGATGGATTTTATTTCATTAATGATCTCACAGGCGTAATGACGGTTTAACTATTCTTTCCCGTTATATTTGTTTTCGTAGAGAGGAGATTGAGAATCCGAGAATATGGGCACAAATCTGTCTTCAAAGGATGTCTGAACTTGCAAAAGAGAGGACCCCAGCACGGCATCTTCTTGAGCCAATGTTTGTGTATTTTGACAAAAGTCGACAATGGCTATCTCAGCAGGGTTTGGCTGTGATTGTGCTGTGTGATATGTGCTATTTCATGGAAGTTCCTGGTATATTTTCGCTGCTGACATATATGGCCCTGTTCTTTCTGGCTTAATTTTAGCTCCTTACAATTTTGTTTGGTTGTATTTCGTTAAGTTTTATTTACGTTCAATCAATTATGTTCAATTAATCTCTTCACAAAATTAACTTTTAATTCAACTAAATTTACTTCACCCGAGTTCCACTCAATTTAGTTCAATTAAGCTCTACTTCAATTAATTCAATTCAGCTCGTTTCAGCCGTAAAGAACAGGGCCTAGTCTGCTTGATCTTTTTGTGATTTTTAGCCTTGAGTTATGGTGCTAATTTTGAAGTGTTTCTTCAATGCTTTTTTTATTCTTTATATCAGAAAAGCAGCTGGTAATTTTAAACAGCGTCGTACGTCATTTGGACCACAAAAATGTAGCTCATGACCCTGCGCTTAAGTCTTGCATTGTTCAAGTTGCTGCAACCTTGGCACGGCAGATGAGGTCAGGAATCACTCTTGCTGATGTTGGATGTGTCGTTGATTTACTATGCCACCTGAGGAAAAGTCTTCAGGCTACAGCTGGCCCCATTGGGGAAGAAGACTTGAACGTGAATGTCCATCTTCAAAATTCAATAGAATCTTGCTTGCTTGAAATCGCAAAAGGGGTAAGAACAATGTTAATGCCATTGCAACCCTTAGCTGCTTCTTAGTTATCGATTTCTGGTTCTATTTGCTGCCGCAATTTCTTAGCTATTCCCTGCTCATCTTGCAGACTAATGACCCAAGTCCATTGTTTGATTTAATGGTGATTGCACTCGAGAAGTTGGCCCCTGCTGGACTTGTTGCACGTGCAACATTGAGCTCAGTGTTAATTCTTGCTCATGTAACTGTGGCTGTCTATTCCCATTTGCAGCAGGTAATATTGGGACTGTCATTTTGGAGCAGGCAAAAAGCCACTGACATTTTATATTTAGTACCGTAGTGCTAAATTCCATTACACCCTAGTCCATACAACAACAACATCACAGCCTTAGTCCCAGAAGATTTGGGGTCGGCTGACATGAATCATCCTTTGGAACCGTCATGGGTGAACTCCCATCTCAACAAGTGACTGAGGAGACGCCCCAACGATGTTCAAATTCTGATTCATGTCCATAAAATGTGACTGAGATTTTACGCTGGCTGCCACTGACCTACTATAGGAATATTAATAATAGTTGGGCCTCAACCACCACCTTAAGGTTTTGGTTGAGACGGTTCATCTATCATGGTATCAGAGCCAGTGTGACCGAAGGTCACGGGTTCGAATCCTGGCAACCTCAAAAACCCTCGAAAACTCACGAAGTGGAAACCAAGCACACGGTATGGGGGCCATGTGCAAACTAACCACTCTTCAAGCCCAATGGGCATTCGAGTGAGGGAGCGTATAGGAATATTAATAATAGTTGGGTCTCGACCACCACCTTAAGGTTTTGGTTGAGACAGTTCATTTATCACCTACCGCAACCCTCCTCGTTTTCCCCTTTCGTTAGGGTGCCTGTGAATAAAGTTCCTATATTGTATCTTCCTTTTTTTGCGGGCTATTTACTTAAATGTGGCTATTATGATTTGTTACCTCACATGTTTACGCAGTTTGCATCTTTATTCGCATCTTACTCTGCTTCTTAATCCTTTTGTGAAAAAAAGCAAGTGCCATCGCTTAATCATGGTTAATCTGTACAGGCCTTTCCAGAAACACTGCTCCTTCAACTTTTGAAGGCTATGTTGCATCAGGATACCGAAGCACGCCTTCTTGGTCATCAGATATTTGCAATTCTATTATTTCCAAGTTCTTTGAGAACTTATGAAACAAGTAGATTGAAGTCCAACAGTAGATCAACATCTGATTCAGTGACGGCTTTACTCGAGAAGTTGCAGAAAGAAAAAGTTTCCAAAGGGAGAGTGATGCACGGGGGTAGCAGCATGGATGATTTCAAGAGTAAAGATTTCTTAGAGGATGAGAGTAAACAGGGTTGGACCCGTAGAAATTCCCCTAAATTCTACAAGCTAACCACTATCATTGACAGGAATTGTGGAATAAACATCGTTTCTGAGGTAGTCTAGTACTGTTATCTTATGTTCATTGCATTTAATTTCGGTTGAGACTTAGGCCCTGTTCTTTTCGGCTGAAACGAGCCGAATTAAATTAATTGAAGTAGGGCTTAATTGAACTAAATTGGGTGGAACTGGGATGAAGTGAATTTAGTTGAATTAAAAACTAATTTTGTGAAGAGATTAACTAGAAATGATTAAGCCAGAAAGAACAGAGCCTTAATTTTGTGAACATAAATAAAACTTAACGGAATACAACTAAGAAAAACTGAAAGGAGCTTAAATTAAGCCAGAAAGAACAGAGCCTTAATCTTGGAATCAGTCATATGGCCTAAACGTGGTAGTTCTATAAATACGACCCATACCATGGTGTCGCAAACGTTGTTAAATATCATGCTTAAGTTTGGGTGACGAGTTTGTTATTGCATTCATATTGAGTTGTTTAATTGCCGCAGGAGCCGTGTGTGATGAAGCTGTGTGAAGATCAGATATTGCAATTGCTTTCTGGGTTTTGGATACAGGCCAATCTTTCCGACAACTCGCCATCAAATTTTGAAGCAATCGCTCATTCTTACTGCTTGACACTCATTTCTTCCAACATGAAGGTGATTCTGATCGAAGATTAGCTTGCATTTTTTAGACTGGATGTTTGGGGAAGTGGGCTTTGTGTATGTACTATTACATTCCTTTTTAACATACAGAAGCAACGAGCCTTAGAAAAATATATCGCATTAACAAATGTAGTTATTGTAATGGCGGGACTTGGGAGAGTATAATTATGAGTCAGTGCTTACACTTTTGGGGGCTGAAATGCGATACCCTTGTGCGTGGAACAAAATTTCAAAATATTTTACTGTTAAGTGCTCGTTTATTTATGTTTTTTGGTTTGAAGACAAATCTATTATATTTAGTCACATTGATCGGGCCACTTTGTTTAACTGCAGACAACGAATCAGAACCTTATTGTGCGCTTTTTCCAGCTTCCCCTGTCGTTGAGAAATGTTGCATTATATACAAGCTTTGGTAAGGAAGAATATTACTTTTCACGTTATATTTTTTTGCATCACGAAGGTTAAGTTAACAAATGTTTATTTCCTTTTCAGGGAAGTTGCCGCCAACTTGCAGGAGATCAGTATTTATCACATCAACTGCGATGCTTATGTTTGCTGCCAGAATGTATCAAATACTGGAGTTGAATGATATTCTTAGGTCTCAAGCTCCATGTGATGTAAGCTTTCTTTCAGACACTTCATCAGCTACCTTTGGCAGTTTGTTGCTGTCTTGAGTTACATTTCTGCCATTTAAGTTACACAAATTCTCATTGAAGATGGGCAATATTCGTCACAAGCTGAAGACGGATAGTGCCCCTTTCACAAAATGCAAGTGACACTATCCATGGATGCTCCATTTCCCCTTCTTATCCTCCCACTTGCTTTGTTGTGAGAGGACATTATCTTTCTTCAGAGTACCGTCACAAGCAAAACGCTTTGTTTAAGTTATCTCGAGTATATTATACCGTGGACCACCAAAGTGACAAATGAAAAGCACCAAACTACGAAATTAGAATTTGTGAAACCTCAGGGCATGGAAATAGAACTAGCCAAATGCAAGGGCTGTCGGGGCACCGAAGTTTTTCACTTTTTTTTTCCGAGTAATTTGAGGTGCAATCTTGGCCTTGCATATACAACTATTATGAAAGTCTGCATCTTGCCGTTCTAATGACTGGAAATCATGCAGGCTGATCCTTACTTGGGCATCAATGAGGATCTTCAAGTGTATGTCAAGCCTCAAGTAGATCTGAGGCGGTATGGTTCAGCACTAGACAACCAAACAGCTACCTCTTTCTTTGCTGTCTTACAAGACAAGAACATCGAATCCGAGAAGATTTTGCTTGATATCATAGTTCGGTATCTTTGCTGCATCGTTAAGGTTTGTCTCGCTCGTGAAACTAAATCATTGACAGGTGTCTTATTCTTGTTTTATGTTTCCGTAGGTCTGAATGTGTAAATGACTAATATGTTCTTGTAGATAGACGAAGAGGAACTACTCAATCAACTATCGGTTACATTCTCTCCCGACGAGGCATTTATGTTTGCTCCGAAAGAGTTGAGAGAACTCGATCATCTTCAAATGATCGGCCAACTGAAGGACTCCCCTTCTCTTGACGGAGTAAGTTTCCACCTGAAATGTTGACGAAACACAAAAACTTAGAAGATGAGAAATGCACATGGGTTTGGGTTGTCCCATACACGATACCCATGTTACTCAGACTCGTTTAGAAGTACCCAGGGTACGTGTCCAGCTGTCGGACTCAGCTATTTTATTGAAAAATCTGCCCATTTTGGTCTAAAATGAGGTGTCCTTATGTTATACCCATGTCCGAGTGTCGAGTGTCGAGTGTCAGACACGAGGAAATTAGAAGAGTCCGAGTAGCATAGCACGATACATTATAGAAAATGCTTTCTCCATTCAGATTACTTTTTTTTTTTCAAATTATTATTTGTAAAATTGTGTGATTGAGATCGGATTTATGTGGCAGAACTTATCTATAAGCTCAGTGGCCGACGATGACGTGACAAGTTTGTTTTCTGCCGCGAATATCTCCGGCCCTAAAGAATCAAATTCTCCTTCTCATATCATGAGCATAGGCCAGCTTTTAGAATCAGTAAGTCTCTTTTTCCGTCCTTCGATGTAGTTAAGCCATTTTGAATCCGAGACCATCAGAAAACAAAGATTTTTTTACCGGGGTCTTTTTTCAAAGCCATTACATGACGTGATGACGCCCATGAGTAGTACCACAAACCTTGTACTTACTATTAGGAATATTAATAATAGTTGGGTCTCAACCATTACCTTAAGGTTTTGGTTGAGATGGTTCATTTATCATGTTATCAGAGTCAGTGTGACCGAAGGTCACGGGTTCGAATCTTGGCAACCTCAAAACCCCTCAAAAACCACGAAGTGGAAACCAGCACACGGTATGGTATGGGTGGGCCTGTGCAAACTAACCACTCCTCAAGCCCAATGGGCATTTGAGTGAGGGAGCATGATAGGAATATTAATAATAATTGGGCCTCAACCATCACCTTAAGGTTTTGGTTGAGATGGTTCATCTATCACTTACCACTATAATGTTGTCCTCAGGCACTTGAAGTAGCTGGTCAAGTAGTTGCTACATCAGTCTCGACCTCACCTCTTCCTTACAGCGCTGTGGCTAGCAACTGTGAAGCTTTGGAGACGAGCACCAGGAAGAAGCTTTCGAATTGGTTGTCTCAAGAAAACATCTCTACTGGAAATGCGTTTGAGCTACCTGGAGATGAACACGCTTCCATTAACCAGGTAGAGAGTCGAGTCCTTGACATGAATCATCTTTCGTCCTTGCTACAAACTAGAAACTTGTGATCATGTGATGATCTCGAGCTTAAACAGTCTCTTAATCTGTCAAGATTTATCTCTTTTCTCCTTGTGTAGGGATCATTTCATGCAGATTCCATGCTTGGATTATTGGGATCCCGGGATCAACTTAGTACACTGAGGTTACCTCCAGCCAGCCCGTTCGACAACTTCCTTCGAGCAGTATCAGGCCCACAACCTGTGTTTGCAGGTCTCTCAGCCTGACCGAGTCAGCTAACAGAGTCTGTCGGTGTGTAATTGTATCAGCTGATATTAACTAGGTAATGTAGCGTGTTTTAATGAGTACGACTACTAATTAGGTGTAGATTTACCGGTTGTGAACACTACGGAGTATTAAGTTTCTTAGGCTAGGGTACATTGGTGCTGGTTCCTCGGTTAGTTATGTAATCTATGCTGTTAGCGACTCAATGCGTCTCTTCACCCTCGTTCCACTTGCCCTTCGTTCTCTCTTCCCGTCTTTTGTCTTCCTTCATTTGTGATTTGATTAATTGATTTATTTCTCGTATGAGCGAAATTCAAATGGTTCTGACTGAACTGAACTGAACTGAACTGTCTGTAATGGGTGTTCTGAACAAGATGTTGTGGACTCTTTCTGAATAATGACCGAAACAAGCCCAATCAAGTTGAATTAGCTCAAATAAGTTTCTCATTTTCTCAAATACTCCGCGAAAACAAGAATCAAACTATTTGGAACCGAATTTGCTTGTTTTTTCTATCGAACCCACCCGGACCGGAGAAGTCGACTTCCCTGAGATTCAACCAGCTAAACCAACCCGACCGATACATACAATCATGGAAGTTAGTCACCCAACCTAACAATTACCCATGAACACTTAGATCAACTGACAATGAGTTATTTAGCTTAATCAGAGTTATCGTGTTTGAAACTTAAATTTGCAGCAACCAGCAGTGTTAAATGATGGACAGCTTTAAACCTAAAAAACAAAATTTGTGGTCAATTCAAATCCTGCCTAAGAAAAGAGAATGATAAGGCAAAAGTCGAAAGTATAAAATACTCCCGTCATTTCGTTAAACTGTCATTTAATCGGTTTATCTTTATCTAAGTACACAAATTCTTATTGAAGACGGACACTATCCGTCACAAGCTGAAGACGGATAGTGCCCCTCTCACATAATACAAGTTGCAATATCCATATTGTCACGATCCAATACTTTTGTCGGATCGTGGTGCGCACCCTTGCCGATTCTAGGGCAAGAATGCAAGCAACAAGGGTCTCGTACTAGTGAGGGATCGCCCACTAGCACGTATCTCGAGTCTCGAGGTGTGTGTCGGGAATCCTAGTCACGATTATCAATGTCCGGCACACGAATGCAATAAAAATAAGCAACACGATTATTGAAACCATAAACAAGCTTAATAATGAGAAACAGTATTTCATTGACTAACACCTCTCTCATAAAGGCAATTTTTGATATTTCTCCTCTAATAGTAGTGAACACTGAAAGTGTAGGTAGAATAACGATACGTTTTCTAAACTTCTAAAAACATATCTTAAACTAAAATCTGTAAAAAGAGACTTCAAGATTCGACACACAGAAAGTAGTCTCGGAGTACTAAATGATACAAAAAAACTAGAAATAAAAATACAAAAGCGAAATAAGAAATTTACGGGCTCGAAGTGAAAGGATCGCGTGCGCAAATTGTTGACTATTATGATGCTCCATTTTCTCTCACTTACTTGTATTTTTACGAGAGTAAAACATCGGTAGCTCTTTAATCTAAGTAAGCATAAAAATAGTCGTTTTGTAAAACCGTCATTTGATCAGTTTATCTTTATCAAAGTATAAATACAGTCGTTTTGTAAAAGTGTCATTGTATCGGTATATCTAATTCTAGGCATAAAAACGAGTGAACCCGTGTAGAGCCCCCCCTAATTTCTCCTCTATCTTCTAAAACATATATCCGGAGAAGAACAAGCTCAAACTAGAACAAAACAATGGCGTACTCAATTACACCTACTATACAATCTTCAACTACGCTCAACACCTCCATTGTTAACCACCATAACCTTCATTCTTTCTCTCTTTCTCCAAGGTATGTATCATTTTTTCTCTTAAATTTTTTAACCTAATTTTTTCACTTGTTCTTTCAGTTTAACCTAATTTTCTAGGGTTTTGAGATCGAACAACGGTAACGAGAAGATTCGCCGGAGTTTGAAAGTAAATGCGGTGAATTCCGATGGATTTAGTACTCCTAAAAAAGAACGCGTTGGAATTTGGTCGATTAGGTAGGGTTTTGTTGATGTTAATTGAGTTCAGTTCTGCAATTTAATTGCTTCATTTAGCTGTACAGTATATGATTCTACGATTATGCTTCGAATTTTACATTTACTTCTAAAGTAGTGCAACTTTAATTCTTATTGAATTGGATGATTTGTTCGATTTAATTGATTGATTTTGGTTGTATAATATCTAAGATTAATAGATTATGCTTCCAATTTTAAATTTAGCTCTGAATTGATGCAACGAAATTTGAATTGAATTGGACTTATTAAATTTAATTGATTGATTATAGTTGTATAATACTCCATCCGTAACACTTGCTTAACACTCGCTTTTTGGCACTATTTATTGTCTATGTTACTCATACCCAAGTCGAAGTATCCAATCCAAGTGTCGGACTCGGCTATTTTATTGAAAAATATGCATATTTTGGTCTAAAATGAGGCATACACATGTCGGACTATGGAGTGTCGGACACCGGTACGTGAGAAAATTATGGTCTTAGGTAAATCTTTGATATTGTTCATAATCTATAAGATAAAATACACCCTTGTGAGATTTTGCTTAATTTATCGTCATGGATGCTATAAGAATATCAAATTTTTATATTTTTTAATGTGTACTAAAGTTATTCACTTTGCAAAACGTGCCTCGGCAAGTGTGATAAATTATTTGCTTTCGTTATGATTTTTATAATTTTTAAAATGCTTCTAACATTATGATTCTATTTTTAATTTTAGCTCTAAATTGGCGCAACTTTAATTCGGTTTGAAATTGGACAAATTGATCACTATAATCGTTTCATTTTAGTTGTTTAGTATATGATTCTAAGATTATACTTCCAGTTTTGATCTTACCTCTAAATCAGTGCAACTATAAATTCAAATTGAATTGGACTAATTGTTCACTGTAATTGTTTTATTTTGGTTGTATAATGTATGCTTCTATGATTATGCTCTAAATTGATGCGACTTTTGTTTGAATCGGATTGCATTATATAGGGATGATTTGGTAGCTCCACCATCGCCGTATTTTCCGACTTATGCCAGAGGATCATATCAGATGGTGGCGGAGAAATTCCAAAGTGCCATCACACAATTGTTTCAATACGTATGTTTTTATTTTATTGTTTTTGGTCCGTGTAGCTGTCATTGTTTTTTTTTTGCGTGCTGTGATTAACTTTTTGACCATGAATTACAGAGAATAATTCGTTGTGGAGGAGAAGTTGATGATGATATGGCGAACATAATTGTAGCACAGCTTCTCTATCTTGACGCCGTTGATCCTAATAAGGTCCGTTTTGTTAGCTGTGGTTACTATTTTCTCAGTATAACGTTTTGTCATCACGAATGTGTAAATGTTATGTCGATTATGTGTTGCGAAGTATGTGTCATTTAATAGTTGGTCTTTTTGTTAGAAGCTATGCCATGTACTTCAGAAGCTAGTCTGGCACTCTATCTTAGGCATACAACAATCATTCTATAAGCACCCTTCATTCTCGTATTCAGATAAACATATCCTCTTAAATTTGTTAAACTGAAATCTGAAGGTGGAAATGATTTCTGAATTTCTGAATTTCTGACCGAGTTCAAATTAGTTGCCTGCATGTAACAGGCCTATTAGAACCATTTTTCATACATGTGAAAGAGAGGCCTATATTCTTATGTATGCTGCGATTTAGTAGCCATTCTTCACTCGAGTTTCTTAACAATAGTGATATTTATGCTTAACTTTGCTTGTTTAGGAATGAGCCTGTTATATTCGATAGTGTGCTTTAAAGTTGCATGATTTGATAGGTGGTTTCTTTAAAATTTGAAAATATGCTTTGAATATGATCATTGATTTGTTTTGATTGTACCATTGCCTTGAGCAGGATATTGTCATGTATGTGAATTCCCCCGGAGGATCTGTTACAGCTGGTAAATTTTTGCTTATTGTAATCTGATTAGTGAAATGATGAGTTTTTGCACTTCATTCCGCTTCCTTTTATCATAGTGGTTGATTAGATTTGTTGGATCTAGGTATGGCAATATATGACGCAATGAGGCACATTCGACCTGATGTCTCCACTGTCTGTGTTGGCCTTGCAGCAAGGTGACTCCAATTTTCATTAGTGATGATGCCTAATTCTTTTACCATCAGTTCTCCGATAGTTGATCTATGATTTAGATAATTGTGATTCATTTTTTGTTACTCTGTACTTCGTTAATTTGGAAGCCTATGCAATAACAAAAGCTACAAAAACTTACTTTGAAGTTCCTGCTTTGTAGATAGTCGAGGAAAAATATTTTCTCGTAGGTTTTAAGTTTTAACATCAACAAATGTCAAGTGAACTATAAAACTTCATGCGCTTGAAGCACTTGTGATTGTGCTATGTTGTTTGTATTCTGAAAATGTATTTTTCATTCTTCTGCAGTATGGGAGCTTTTATTCTTAGTGCTGGAACTAAAGGCAAAAGGTATAGCTTGCCTAATTCAAGAATTATGATCCATCAGCCTAGGGGTGGTCAAGAGGGTACTCATAGTGAGATGGAGATCCAGGTAAACGGCACTCTTATACTGAATCCCGATTCCTTCCAATAGTTAAACCCGACTGCTTAACCACTGAAACTGGCTTCCAAATGAAGTAGCAAGCTTCTGTATAATGCTAAAGCATATAATGGGTTCTGGAACCCAAGGTCCTTGAGCTAATGATAAAGTATATAACGGATTCTGGAACGCAAGGTCTCAGGTTGAAGACAGTATAATGCCAGACATCTTAAAACTCATAAGAGAGCTTTAGCATCCTTGTTATCCGACACTGTTCAATCCGAAATAAACTGGTTTGTTTACATTTTACACCACCAACAACAAAGCCTTCGTCCCAACTCTCATCATCCAAATCCGTGTAGGTTTGAATCCGCCAATACAGTCAAGGGTAAATAAAACAAGTGTACATTTTACACCCTGAATAAAAAATACTGGGTTTTGTAATCTTCGACATTTGAGGAGCGAGGACGTGACTAATTTGATATGTGGAAGTCAAATTTGTCTCTGGGAATCTGGGTTGGTTTTCCGGTTTGAAGCTGATGTCTATATATTTGTGGGCAGGGAAATGAGATGATGCACCATAAAGCAAATCTGAGTAGCTACCTCGCATACCACTCAGGACAGAGCTTTGAAAAGATCAATAAGGACATTCACCTTGACTTCTTCATGAGTGCCGAGGAAGCTAAAGATTATGGTCTCATTGACGGTGTCATCACGAACCCTTTACAAGCACTCCAAGCACTGCAGCCAAATGCAGCTCCTACTGCTGATCAGACGCCGTGATCACGACTCCAAATTCAGCTCAGGTCACTCCATACTTATGTAAGTTATTTTACATAATTATGTTGGGATATTCTACGGTCTTATCCTCAACTTTTTCTACTTCATTTTAAAGTTCTATGGTGTAACCTTGAACATTATATATTAGCCAGTTAGTTTATATCATGACTTTATTTATTGCTTTTGTTAAGTTAGTTTTTTAATTGACCTATTAACATCTATTTACCATTTTAATTACTCGATAATCTACTTATTTATTTATTAGTTCGCCTATTTAGCTATTAACCCACCTAATAATATATGAACCTAACTAAAAATTCATTAAATCTCCGTTATCATGTCATGAATCATAACTGATGTTTTGAATACTGTAGTAGTTTGTGCTTACTAAAAATGATTTGTGATGTTTCTCGTATAGGATGGTGATACGACATTAATGAGTCAGAATGAAGGTGATTCAATTAAGCATCATCATCTTCACCTGACTTGAGATTGGTATTTGAGGATTGAAGGTGAATTGTTACAGTCGACGAGTAATCCTAGTCTCACAAGAGTGTTAGTCACGACTCACGACCATTCCTCTCCTTTTTAATCTCGAGTATGAATGTATGATATTGTTCGACAAAACTTTATGTCGTCTTATGTTAAAAGATATCGAAGTTTGATTAATAAACGGTGCAACGAATAGTAATATTTTAGCTCACTAATAAGGATAATATATGATTGGATGATTGGATACCTGATATTCGTGGCTTGAAGATTTTCAATTTTTGACTTACGCCCGTCTTGGAAAAAAGTTGCAATTGATACAAAGGCAAATACATAATAATACGAGACCTTTGATTTGTTTGCATTCTTGCCCGGGAGTCGGGCAAGGGTGCATTACCATGACTAAGAGTGCTAACAAGCCGAGCTGTATCCGAACTTGGCTTTATTTGGTTTGTGCTTAAGAACCAAAACTCGAGTTCGATCTGATCTCAAGCTTATCTGATCTTGTAAAAAATGTGCTCGCTTTAAAGCGAGCTCGAGCCTTATTCAAGCTCAAATTGAGCCGATATTTTCAATAAGAAGACCTAATGTTATATAGTATGTCTTGTTTGCGACGGGTCACTATTTGTGACGGATATTTTGTGAGATAAAATGGATACAAAATGAGTAGTGGAGAAAGGGGACCACATGAATAGTGTAGGAGAGAGAGAAAAAGTGGATATTATGTGAGAGAAAACGGTATCCGTCACAAGCTTGCGACGGATAGTGCCGTTGGCCGTTGCAAATAAGAATTGGTGAATGTTATATGTAAAAATATTTGGCAAATCATTGCGACATTTGATATGAGCAATATCATATCTAATAACACAAGTTTGAGTTGCTTGACTCTTGCTCGGTCTGACTCGTTAAGCACTCAAGCTGATTTCACTCGACCCGAGCTTTGATCAAGCTGCTCTCGAGTTGCTCGCAAGCTGTCTCGTCTTTTTGTCACTCCTAACCACGACTACAAAAATACCGGACCGTGACACCAAACTTATTATATACCGGTTTTATAAAAGAGTTGGGTTGCCAAACTCTATCATCTTGAAATAATTAAAGCCCAAATCCCCAAGGTCCAGACCAATAACATTATTGTTTATTTTTATACTCAGTTCCTTTATATAGATTGAACACCACCAAATTCTCCCGAAACTTCCCCCAATTCGCAATCTCCATTTTACCATTCGCAGGTAACTTCTCTCTCTATCTCTTTCTCTCTCTTATTTTTCTGTTAGTTTCATCATTTCCTTAACACATAGATCTTCATCGAATTTCCATCATTCAATAATTTCATGTTACATTAAAGTATTTCCGTTTATTCGATTCGATTCGAGTTTTAGGATTACTTCCTCCGTCCCCGGCATTTGATTTTTTTTATTATTTGTATTTTAATTAGAGGTAAACATGAATGCGCACGCACTCCGTTCCGATCGTTTGTTTGCTTTTTTTCAATTGTTTGTATATCTAGGTTGTTAGCGATGAATTTTATAGGTTTTGTATAATTGTATGTGTTATTTGGTCAATTTTTGTCCCCGGGAATCTGCCTAGATCCGCTGAGTCGGACCCTAATGAGGCGGCGGATATGGATCTTATTTTTAGATTTGTTGGGTCTGGGTCGGGTTTGATGTAGAAAAAATTAAGCGGGTCTGTGTCTGTATATTGTGACCCGAATCCTATGTATGACCAATTTACAACACTTTCAAATATTTGAGGGATAGGAAGTAATTTTTTTAACATCCAAGTAATACTTTATGCGGTAATTTGTCATGAATTATGATAAATGTTGACATTTTCCGGTTAAATATTGAAGTGTGTTTTATGTATGGTAAATTGGTAATGGGTCTGGGTCTGGGCCCCAACATGTGTAACACGTGTCTAGGTCGTATAAGACCCTACCTAGACCCTAACATTGTGATTGCTAGCTGTGTGTCGTGCTTGTGTCACAGTCATCATGTTACTCAGACTCGTCGTGTTACTCAGACTCGTTTAGAAGTACCCGACATGGTTACGTGTTCAAGTGTCAAGTGTCGTACTCGGCTATTTTATTGAAAAATATGCACATTTTGGTCTAAAATGAGGTGGCCATGTATCATACCATGTCCGAGTGGCGAGTGTCGGACACGGGTACGTGAGGAAATTAGAAGAGTCCGAGTAACATGTCACAGACACTTTGATACGACAAGACGCTTCCACACTTCATTTTGTAGGCAAAGAGTTTGAAAACTTCTTTGTAAAATAGTAGTGTCCAGTGATTGGGTTGGGGTAATATAGGTCATATGTGTTACTTCATCTCCATTTATTTTGAGGAATAACCAACTACAGCCACGTGTTTTGGATGATTAGCTTGAGTAGTCTAAGCGAGGTAAGTGGGAAAGAAATTGGAAGCTTGTTTCTTTTATTGTTTTAACTGGTTTTGTGTATGTAGTCAGCATTCTTGTAGAAGAAGAATATGTTTGTGGTTTACTAGTGACTCAATAGTTTTCGATTCTTTTACTATGCATTTTTGGGATTGTTATAAGATTGTAAATCAGTACTTTTTATTTAAATATGCGAAACTTAAACCCTTTTTGAATCCATAGCTCAAACTACGTTTATACGGAGTAGCTTCACCGAACTTCTTGCTACAAGTTCACATTTCGTAGCTGCCTTGTTTGCTAAACAGATCACTAAGTTTAGTGAGGGATGCCTCGAGTGCGCCTTAGGTGCGGCTTCTGCATTAGGCACATCAAGCAATACACTCTATGCGAATTCCTTATTTTTATTTCCGAGTCTTTTAGAAGGAAATGACAACGGGTATTATTGCGAATATCACACATTGAAAATATTAATTTGTTTGCAAAAAAGGCGTGCCCCAGGCCCTCAGGTGCATGACCAGCACACCTGTGTTATGCACCGTGTCCTCTTGTGAACTAAGGGGTTATGAGATATCAAGAGAGGTCTCTACGTCTTTCTGGTTTACATGAAACCATCACCGTGTTATTGGAAAAGTGTATGAGGTCAACCTGACTTGCTACTTGAATGCTTGATTCTATTATGTTCAGAATCCTGTTTAAGACAATGCAGGCATTTGTTTTTTTGTATCATTTGTTTTTTCGTATCATTTGTTCGTGTTACTCAGACACGCCGACACGCGTCGGTGTCCGACACGTGTCGGCGTGTCGGACGAGGCTATTTTGGGTGAATTTTCCTCTTTCGTGGTCTAAATTGAAGTGTCGAGGTGTCGTGTCGTGTCGGACTCCGGCACGTGTCTGACACGCGACACGGCAGTTAAGCGAAGTGTCGGAGTAACATAGATTTGTTGCAATATTTACATCGTGGACAATTCCCCTCTTTATGACACGGTGGAAAATTATAGTAACTTAAAGTCGTGGGCGAGAGCATTTTTTCTTCTTTCCACAAGCAACGATATTAAATATTAATCCGTTTGTCATCAGGTGAGACGCTGTGAGTGTTTCCCAGCATTCTCTGTAAGCTACATGATCTGTTAATTCTATTCTGACTTTCAGGTGAGAAAGATGGCTGGTTCAAAAGTTGCGCATGTTGTTCTGACTGGTCCGAGTATAGTGAAGGAGATAGTTATCGCGACTGGACTTGGGTTGGCAGCGGGAACAGTGTGGAAAATGTATCACTGGAATGAGCAGAGGAGAGTACGATCATTCTATGACATGCTCGAAAAAGGCCAGATCAGCGTGGTCGTTGATGAATAGATATCTACTTTTTATCGATCTTGTTTAATTTGGGTTGTTTTGAAACTGCTTTATGGCTGTTAAAAATAATTTTCCAGTATCGGATGTTAATGGTGTAATGATACGGTCTACACACTCGATTGATTTTTCTTAAGAACTGATGTCGAAAACCTGAAAACATGTATTTCCGGTGAATCTTTGTCAAGTAAAAGATTTTTAAGTTTTCTTCTTCTATACATCGTTGTTCGCTACCTTTACTATATCCCGTGTTTCCTGAAACCGCGCGCGGACCTGTAAAAACTTCTTGTTCTCTTTTCAGACAGTGCTGAAGATTCATCCCCATCTACCGCGACTTTTTTTTACAGTATTTCAGATTGATGCTGTTATTATGGAGAGAGCATTCTGAGCGTGATTATGCAATCGTTTACAAGTCACAAAACACGCGAGTAAACTCTGGCACTGTTCGCATTTGCACAAACTTCTTCCCTGGAATCGAATAAATCTCCGTCCCCAATAATTCGTATATAAATGTACAGTATTATTTTAAAACAATCTGTCTAGTATATCCACAAGAAATGAAAACAACAAATTCAAAGATAAAAAACATCCACAATGATTCAAGCTGGTTTTCCTACAGCTCTTGAGATTCATACACATCCGGAGGCGATTCATACACTTCAGTTTGGGATTCGTATACTGGCTCAGGTTCGTAAATGATTGTGTTTTCAGCCTCGGAAAACTGAAGCAAATAGTGAACACCATTCACCACATCGTAAACCATCAGCCCGATTCGTCCTCCAACCCAACTACCCAATTGGCTACCTATGAGGTAACCGAACCTACCAAGTCGCTCTTCCCCTAAGAAACCTCCGGCATAGGTACCGAACAATGTGCCGCTTCCTCTAAGAAAACCTTCAGTCATTGTACCCCCGAAATAAATGGCTTCGAAAAAGTCCCACGCCGAGGATATGATGGGCCCCGTAATTCGCCTTACTTGTCGAGATGCTAGTTTTGCCGCTTTTTTCCCTTCTTTGGCGGCTTGTTTTGCTGCTTCTTTAGCATGCACCCCTTGTGACACGGCGTCGGACAGGTAAGTCTCTATTGCCTTGCTGCGAGCCAGCTCGACATGAGCCGATTGGAGACTGTTGATGTAAAGCTTCGCACCTTCCTTCACCGAGCATGCTAGGGTTCCAGTACTCATATCAAAGCAGTTTAAGAACGTGAATTGTCCACTCTTTGACGATGCTTCTTCTCCTACTAGATGTCGGCATTTTTCAGCTGTAAAGAGCAAGATAAAGTTGAAATTGTCTTGTTCGTAGAAAGTAGAAATGAAAATTGAAATGGTAAACAAACATTTAGCAGCAAAATTGGAGTTTAGTACTATGACGTGACTCGAGGTGTTTCCCAAGCTTTATATAGAACATTAGTTATACATAGGGTTGTTAATGAGACGAGACAGCTCGCGAGTAACTCGAGATCGGCTCGGTCAAAGCTCAGTTAAAGCTCGGCTCGTGTGAGCTCGAGTTGAGCACGGCTCAAGAGCTTAACGAGTCAAGCCGAGCAAAGGCTGGCTCGACTCGAAAAGCTCGCGAGTGGCTCGAACATTTGAGTTTACATAAGATATTAATCATATTTTATAAAAATATGCTCATATTTTATAAAAATATTTTATCATTATTATATCTTTGTAGCATATATATCAAATATCTTATTGATTTCCTAAATATTTTTACCTAAAATCTTCGAACCATGTTATAATATCGGAAGAAAAAAATAAAAAAATTAAAATTTTTTATATAGGCTCGATTTGGCTCGAGCTCGTGTTAAAGCTCGCAGGCTTTTTAACGAGCGCATTTCTTTCAAGCTCGGGTAAGATCGGCTCGAGCTCGAGCTCGAGTTTTTGTAATCGAGCACAAGCCGAGCAAGGCCGAGCACAGGCTCGGCTCGGCTCGTTAACACCCCTAAGTTATACACATGCATATTAGTATGACTATCGCATGAAAAGCGAGAATTAGGGAAAATGGGGTTAAAGAAGTAAATAATCATGCACATTAAATGGGATCAGAAAATACTGTCGAGATCACTGATCTCATGTTCTCAAAGGAAGCTATATGGGAGCTCTATGAGACCCCTTAGCTGTTTGATAACTCGATTATCATAGCTGAACCCCTATATGCAACCACACATCCAAATATAAAGAATTCTACAAATATTACATGTAAATTAATAAGAGTATTTTGCACGCCTTCCGCGCAATGAGTACTAGCTAAACCCAGCACATCTGACATTTCTCAGCATAACTAAAGAACAGCACGAAGATGAGAATATACGAGCCTAAACATAAAAACCTACAGACATGAAGAACAACGGTGATGTATTTTTAAATAAATCGAAAATAAAAGCCGCACAGATAAAAACAGACGGGGTATGAATGTAATATAAATAACCCTACAGAGGTAATCCGAGAAACTGATGTCTGACAGACTGACACTAGCAACTAAAGCTCTGTTCTTTCTGGCTTAATTTCAGCTCCTTTCAATTTTGGTTGGTTTTTATTTCGTTAAGTTTTATTTATGTTCAATCAATTATTTTCAATTAATCTCATCACAAAAGTAACTTTTAATTCAACTAAATTCACTCCACCTCAGTTCCACTCAATTTAGTTTAATTAAGCTCTACTCCAATTTATTCAATTCGGCTTGTTTCAGCCGAAAAGAACATGGCCTAAGTAATGCTCAGAGTTATAGAAGCCAGAGCAAAACTATCTTCGCAATTGAAATCATAACTCGTAAGGCTGGTGATATTTGTCATTTATATTAGTATTTCAGAAATTTCCGGTACAGTCTTAGCTATTTCCTAGTGTTCTTACTTCTGGACAGTATCTAGACTCACAGTGGTTTGAATACCATCTACACGCCTCCGGTACAGTAAGTGATACTGTCATAGGCCACTGTAAAGCCAACATTCACATCAATGGCTAAAGCAAGTTCACAACTCAACACAACTATACCACAGCTGTACGAGTATGCAAAACTACACCAAATCGCGACCCCATTGGCAATTTCTAAGCTCTGATTCACATACAAGATAATGCTACTCCGACATTGTTATCCTCCAAATGTATTGAGACCAGATACTTGCTAAACACTTCCTCCTTCTCGGTCAAGACCCCATCCCCTACTATCACAAACCTTATAAACATTTCTCGTATGATAAAAATAGACCACCCCTGAAATAATCAGCTAAAACCAACAAAAACCGTTTGTCTCATTGAAGACGAACACTATCTGTCACAATATCACAAATTCACAAGTAAGAGGGTAAGTGGGGCGCTTCATTTAATTCTCACCCGATTTGTCACTTGAATATTGTGAGAGGAACACGATCCGTATTCAGCTGGAGAATAATGTCCGTCTTCAATCAGAACTTGTACAACAACAAAAATACAACTTTTTTCAACATGATTACCAAACAATTTGCACCACACCCACAAGTCAACACATCTTGTGCAGGGTAATCCTATCCTTATAAACATTTCGCCCTAACTACAAATCCTGGCTCCGCCACTGCCCTAATGAATCCCATAAGATCGTCTTACACAAATTTTTAACCAAAAAATAACTAAGCCCTTAAGATTGTTGGGAAGTTAAGGCCAATCTCCTACACACAACGGAAACAACTAATCGACAAGTAAACAAACAGTAAAAGTCACCCACAAATCCAGGCTAATCCACAATATACCATTTATAAAATTGTCAACATATGCATTAAATAATGATAATAATCAATCTAGGGATCTTATCTAATACGAGTACTACAACAAAATTGAAATAAATTATCTGGGGTTCAACAATTTAGAAAATTACCAATAATACTGAGAGTAATTATGCCAACAATGAAGGCAAAAAGTTGAATCCTTCTCTTTTGTATGTTAATATCCATGGATCACAATACCCTATTTTATTTGATTATTTTAATCAATGGCCCATCAATTATAATCACCCTTGATTCACTAAAACCTGATTAATTTGTTAATCAAGATATAATCTGGGATTAGTGAGAGTGATTCTTGCTAATTGTGGAAGAGGGTGATAGTAGTAGTATGGTTGCAAATTTTACTTGGATTTTCTTGTTTTTTTTGTTTTTGTTTTTAATTTTTATATCTCTGGCATTATTTTCTATTTGACAATTGACTATGTAAAATAATATGACAAGTCGTCGTTCTTTGGCTTATTTTCCATTTGACATATAATTATGTCGAGAGTGAAAATCGAACTTTAACTTCATATTTAGGGGGACACGTAGTTAATAGTAAAGGATAGCACTTAGGTCATGTTCTTTTGAATTTCAAGTCACTTAATTTAAGTTCACTTCAGATTTTATAAGTTCACTTCAGTTTCTATAAGTTCAGTTCAGTTCCTATAAGTTAAGTTCAGTTAAGTTCAGTTCAGTTTCTATAAGTTCAGTTCAGGTCAGATCCTATAAGTTCAGTTCAGTTCAGTTCCTATCTGGGTTGGGTCAGACTATGAACAGGAGGACTTACCGTTGTGTGCTTGGGTATAGGCTAGGTGTTCCACTTTTCTTGGTATCTAGGCCTTGCTCTGCTTGCTCTCGGGTCTTTGTTGAGGATGTTTTTGGGATCACGCTGTCTCTGTGCTGGTACTGTTGGGGTTAAGCATCGTCCTTGTCAGGGATACTCTATTGGACATCTGCTACAGGTCTGGGATTTCGGCGGGTAAGGAGGTTGACATTGGTTGGGTCGATGGACATGGCGGTTCTCTTCGCCCTGCGGATTTGCTTCTTTATTCGTGGGACAGGGGGCGCGATTTGTGTATTGATTTGAGTGGGTCCTCCCCTCTGACCCAGACTGGATGACGGACTTTGTACATGGCCGGGTTGTTGCTGATGCTGCTCAGCGCAAGTGTGCTAAGTACAGGGATCGCTGTGAGGGTGCATGTTATGGTTTCCTTCCTTTCTCTTTCTCTTCGCTCGGGGAGCTGGGTTCGGATGCTGTTGCCTTGCTGAAGCGGATTCAGCAATACTCGGTATCTCAGGATGCAGGGGCGCACATGATTACGTACATTTTTACTTGGCTTAGCTTTGCTGTAGCTAAGGGGGTGTGAGCTCAGATTGTATCTCGACTGCCCACCAATTTTATGTACACCCTTATTTTGTTCCTTTTTATATGATAGCTGCGCGCATTTTAAAAAAAAAAAAAACAACAACAACAACAATAATAACAATAATAATAGTTAACTTAAATTAAAATAAAGTTAATTAACTTCGGATTTTATAAGTTAAGTTCAGTTCAGATCCTATAAGTTAAGTTCAGTTCAGATCTTATAAGTTAAGTTCAGTTCAGATCCTATAAGTTCAGTTCAGTTCCTATAAGTTCAGTTCCTATATGTTCAGTTCAGATCCTATAAGTTCAGTTCAGATCCTATAAATTCAGTTCAGTTCAGTTCAATTCAGATCCTATAAGTTATGGTAAGTTCAATTCAGTTTCAGTCCAAAAGAACAGGATCTTATTATTCTAAATTTTTTGCTACCCAAAAATTCTACAACTCTACAAGTATATAGTACTAGTAACTAGACTATAACATAACTAATACAATATAGGCAAAATTCGTTGTCCGAAACTTTTAGTTATGGTTTATCAATGTTCATGGTTGGAATAAAATAACCGGATTGCGAAATGTCGTCGACGTTTTATGACAAATCGTCTTCTTTTGCACTTAATTTTAGATTTTTACAAGTTCGATATAGTTCAATTTATATTCATTAAGTTCAATTTAAATTATTTCAGTTCAGTTCAACAAAATTCAGCTTGTTATTTTTATTATTCAATAAGTTTAGTTCTTTTCGATTTAGCCCAATTATGTATACATTATTAAATTTAATTTATTAGTTTAAATAATTTCAGTCCAAAAATACCGAGCGGGAGTCGGGTCTGAGCCAAACTCTAAATCCCGATCCGAAATCAAAACCCCGAAAATATAAAAGCAAGTAAAAATCGGTAAGTAACCTTAAAAAACCGTAACACCAAAAAACTCGGAAGTCCAACAATGGCGAAGAAGAGTTTTGTTCAGTTGTTTCCATGTCTTCTCATTATCCTTTTTCTTGTAATTATTCATACACCTTGCAACGCTGACGTCATTTCTCTAACGGAAGACATTTTTTCCGACAAGGTAGCACCCTCTCCCTTAATTTATTTATTTATTACTCTTTCCGTTTCTTGTCGTATTTCAATCAAAGGTAAATAAATAATCGAGAGTGACGGAGTATTTATTTATTAGATCTTTGATGATTGATGTAATACACGGTGACTATATCTTTTGATGATTATACAATTTATACTCCCTCCGTCCCAATCAATCATTTATTGACCGATGTAAAATACCTGCACAAAGAATAGAAAAGGTAAACAAATGATCGAGACGGAGGGAGGAATTGGATTCGAAACCATTAGTTAATTAATATAGTGTAGTTTGTGATTAAGAGTTGATGAAAGATCTGTTAAGTCGAATCCCCGCGGTTTGATTCGGTAATTTGAGAGGAAATCGATATTGTTGATAAATTTAGCAGTTTTCGCGGTTTTGGGACTTGGGTCTCGGCTTTTAGATTAGGGTTTTACCAAGTGAAGTTCAGCTTTCATGGTTGATGAGGTTAAAAGATGAGTTGGTATAGTTTAATATGGTGAATTTGTGTCCATGGTGTTAACTTCGATCAAATTATCAAATTACCAATGATTGGGACGGAGGGAGTAATTGGATTTGGAACCATTAGTTAATTAATATAGTATAGTTTGTGATTAAGAGTTGGTAGAAGATCTGATAAGTCGAATCCCCGCTTTTGTTTGATTCGCTAATTTGAGAGGAATTTGATATTGTTGATAAAGTTAGCAGTTTTCGCGGTTTTGGGACTTGGGTCTCGTCTTTTAGATTAGGGTTTTACCAAGTGAAGTTCAGCTGCCATGGTTGATGAGGTTAAAAGATGAGTTGGTATAGTTTAATATGGTGAATTTGTGTCCATGGTGTTAACTTCGATCAAACTATCAAATTTCCCGTGTATTAGGCGTTATTTTGTGATTTTCTTGACGAGCAAAGTAGAGAGAAATCACCCTTGTAAAGAATGGTATTAAGTCCGAAAAAGGGTTGGTTGCGTTATTCTTGTGTAGTGAATGCATTGGCTGAAATTCATGTAATAATACAAAACACGCATCTGTTGGATAAAGCCGTATTACCAATGTTACGATGCAACAAATTTATCTTTACGCCCAAACAATTGTTGCAGGCTCTCTTTAGAAAGTGTCGGAGTTTTGGAAGCCCATTGAGGTTCCAAATAGAGTGCCAAACATCACTTGTAACCCCAATTTGATTAAATTCTGATCTTCCTAATTTTTCAATTATATAACCTGATGTCCGCGCCAGAATACAGGATTCTGGCATTCTTGAAGTTAAGATAATACTTCTTAATTTGTGTTGCTCACCTTCGGAAGTACAGAGTTGGCGCAGGTCATTTCTGCATTCACTTCTTCCCACATCAATGAGATAAAGGTCTAGGATTTTTAGTAAGATTGGGGATACCTGTTTTTGCTATGTAGTCATTCATGTCACTTTTTTTATAAAACGCTAATTCTGCTTACGTTTTATTGCTTGTCGAGAAGTGTAGGAAATTCGTTCATCATGTTAGTTACCCTGATTCCGTGTCCTAACTTCTGAACTTTGGTAACCATTGACTCCTACATTTCAAGAATTTTGTTCATCAACCAATGTCTATTTTCACTAGGATACCAAATTTAGAGGCATATATCCTATATTTTTGAAGCAAAGTTAAGTTAAAGTGAAATGATAGCTTTGGGATGGTCGTAAAACGGTGCTTTTGATTTATGATTCCTGTTCCAACTTGGAAAAATTCATATATTTCTGTAGTAGGTATGGTATAAAGAATGTCGGTTTCTTTGCTCATTTAAGGTGATTTTTTTCCCCATCTGATAAAAAGTAATCTCTGTGTAGATAAAGGAGAAGGATACTGCATGGTTTGTACGGTTCTGTGTCCCCTGGTGTAAGCACTGGTGAGCCATTTACGTTCCTTGTGTATTCAAACAGTATCATTATTTTGTACCAATGAGTCTGATCATGCATATTCTAGTAAGAATTTAGGGTCATTATGGGATGACGTGGGCAAGGCAATGGAAGGAGAAGACGAGATAGAGATTGGACAAGTTGACTGCAGTATTAGTAAACCTGTTTGTTCCAAAGTTGATATTCATTCATATCCCACATTCAAGCTCTTTTACGATGGTGAAGAAGTCGCTAAATATCAAGGTAATTTCTCTTCTGTTTATCTATTAGTTCGTGGAGCTACTTTACTCGATCCCTCACCGTTATGGACAAATTTCTCTGAGAATGGTTTGGCTTTCGGTGGGGCTTCTCTTATTTGTACTTATTATTTGTTGTTTACCGAGTTGACGTCTTCTTGATGGAGTATTGACGAACTTATCCTAAGATGATCCAACTTTGATACATTACGGTTTAATCAATGTCTTAATGGTCTGTCTGGGTGTATTACACATTAAACTTCATTAGGATTATACAATTGAAAGGACAGGGATATAAGGGCGGCGAGGAAAAGGGGAAAAAACTACAACAATGGATGAAGCCTGAAGAGTAGCGGAGTGAGGGAACGCAATCCCAAAAATGTCGTTTGAGTTTTGAGTTAACATATGTACATTGTTGGTTTTGTGGATCATTTCCATTTCTAGTGGGGTCAAAGTTTCACTATTTGTCTGAATATGATGGACGAAAACAAAATAAGTCACTGAGTGGACTTTATTGTTATTCTTGGCGCGAATTTATTTACGGTTGAAGAAATTTGACGTCCATTACTTGCCATAGGTACGAACCTTGTAGGCACTTTGGTGTATGTGATCATTATACTTCAAACTTTTTGACTATGAAATCAACACTCGGAGGACAGAGGTTACGTACTTGTTCAAACTAGACTCCTGTTTTGGAATGAATAAGATACTCAAATATATTACCGATATATACATTGTTCCCTGGTTTTAAGCTATTTCTATGACGCTTGTTTTATGAAATTTTATTCTGCTTCGGGTGTTGATTTAGGTAAACGAGATGTAGAGTCGCTGAAAGCATTTGCTTTGGAAGAGACGGAGAAAGCAGCAGCAAAATCACAGGGTGTTGAATCTGTTGATGATAAAGACTTATGAAGCATGTTGCTAACAGGTACAGTCGCAACTCTCAGGACATGCCAGTCTTCTTTATAGTTAGAATTATATGTTTGACCTCCTTTTCCGCTTTCTCAACCCACATGTATATCTACTAAATTGGACCGATAGAGTACAAAACTGGCAAATACGCAGAGTCTGGTACGGTTTGTGATGTGTGACCCTGAAGTCTCAAATTCACACCCCGACTAGGTGTCTCTGAGAATGAGTGGAGAATTATTTTTTTGGAACTCGAAAGGAAAGGTGCCTACAGAGCTACCCTACATATCCTACATTGTCAGAGTCGGGTTTTATTAATATATTACTAGAGAAGGCGACTAAATTACATATGGGGTTGACAACAAACATCGGCTTCTTGAAAGGACGATCGGAGCTGGCCAAATAAACGGGCACTTCCTTTCTCTTTTTTCTCAACGGAGCTTCGGGGTCGTACCTACGACAAGATGCACTTACGCTAAACCCTAAACTTTTACTCTGGATCGTTACTTTTTTTTATTATGACAGCACATATTACTTGTTTAAAATTTTAAAAATGTTTATCCACATCGTAAAATATCATGTTCTCAAAAGAAAACTGAAACATGTCCTATATAACGAACAAATCCTTACTTGTGACAGTCACAACTCACAATTATGAAAAGGAAAGAGGCTGGTGACTGGTGAGACGTTACAAGCTTGTGACCGTCAAAAGCAAGATTTGTTGATATTCATGTACGCTTTATGTTAGGCTTGTTAAAAACCCTGTTGAACATATTCCGACAAAAGAAAAACATGAAAACATGTTGCACACTACGCTTACACAGCTAGTGTTTCATCTGCAGGCTTCGCAAAACCTGATGCGGTTTCACGTACTTATCTGTGGTGAAAGCTGATGAGAGATAGCAATCTGTTGTCGTAGCATTCAGCAGATTGTTTCTTTTTACCCCGTTTTTAAGCCAAGCATCCAGATGATTGATTTTGTAGCAGGATAACTCAAATTATGATCCTGATTGCTGTAATCTTCATAGATTTTTACCACAAATTTTTACTGTTCAAATTGGCAAAATATATATCTACAACTTTTGGACTAATTTATTTCTGTAGAAGCTGAAGTCGAAGGCTCATCTCAATGAACACGTCATATAGAAACACGAAGAGATTATTAGCAGAACGGTTTTATAAGAGACGGGCGTGTTTAATGAATGAGAGATGTCATCCCCTCTACGGCCTCTAGCGTGCCTCTGGTTTTATTTTATGCTTGTTCTAACACAAATCTTTATGGAAAGACGGTTTTACACAATTTGAATTTGCTTTACAGTTAATATTAGTTTAAAATCATTAGTCATGACTAACTCAAAAAACACAAATTCTCCATGAGCAGTTTGAGCACTATCCGTCGCAGAAGACGGATAGTGCCCCTCTCACAAAATACAAGTGACACTATTCGTAATATTCTCCATTTTTCCCACCTGTCCTTTCACAAACTAAACTGAATTGAATTGAGCTAAATTGAACTGAGCTGAACTAAATTAAACTGAGTTGAATCAAGCTGAAATGAACTGAATTAAGCTGAAATTAATAGAAGTGAATGAAGTTTAATTAAACTGAACTAGCTAAATAATAATAATAATAATAGAAGTTTTGTTTAATTAATAAAAATGCGGGTTTTTAAGAATAAAATAATAATAATAACTAAATTTACTCACTTCCAACACCTAATTTCTCCACAACTACTATTTGATTTTGCTTATATAAGTAGCAAACTCTAAACATCAATCTCCATATTATTCATCTCTCACGGGTCACAACCAATTTTTCCATCTAATTTTTTCACCTTTCAAATCTACTCATTTTAGAATTTAAGATATGTTATCTATCTAAATTTTTCCATTGGTTTATTGAGACGATATAAATTTCTTGCTCTTTTGTTAGATTTAAAATATGGGATTTTGTAACATCTGCCCTAAGGGCACATGATAAGAAGCTAAGTAAGGAAATATTGTTGAGAATATATGATCTCTTGATAAATTAGAGTTAAAACTTATATTTAGCATAATAAATGAAATGATTTTGAAAATATTTTTTTACTTAAGTTCTTATCATGTATCTAAGAGCACATGTTAGAAAAACCCTTAAAATATAATGAAAAAGAGAGCTCTAATCTAAATTAGCAAAGCGAGATGCCGATATCGGGCACGACCTATTTCATAATAAGGCACGTGCTAGGGGTATTGACGAGTCGAGTCGAGCCCGAGCTTCGGCTTACTCGGTTTGTGCTCATAAAGTGAAACTCGAGCTTGAGCCGATCTCGAGCTTATCCAAGCTTGAAAACATTGTGCTTCTTATCAAGCTTGCGAGCTTTAACGCGAGCTCGAGCCAACTTTAGCCTATATATAATTGTTGAATTTTCGTTTTCCTTTCTCAATATGTTCAATAACCAAACTCGAAAGTTTTATATATAAATATTGGAAATAAATGAGACATTTTTTTTATACGTGTGATACAAATATATAGGTAAGAAAAGACATATTTTTATAAAATATGAGTAATATCTTATCGAATTACATAATTTCGAGCTGCTCACGAGCTTTTTGAGTCGAGCCTACCTTACTTCGGCTTGATTCGTTAAACTCTCGAACCGAGCCGAAGCCGAGCTTTAACCGAACCAAGCTTTGATCGAGATTTGACCGAACCAAGCTTGAACTGCTCGCGAGGTCTCATCTTGTAACCCGCCATTTGCTAGTCTACTTGTTTATAAAATATGAGTAGTATTTTATCTAATTACGTAAGTTCGAGCTGCTTACGAGCTTTTTGAGTCGAGCCTACATTAACTCGACTTGATTCGTTAAACTCTCGAACCGAGCCGGAGTCAAAACCGTAGTCAAAACCGGATCCAAGCTTACACAAGCCAAACTTTGATCGAGCTTTGACCGAACCAAGCTTAAACTGCTCGCGAGGTGTCTCGTCTTGTAAACCACCGTTTGCTAGTCTACTTACAAGTCCACCTCGGAGAATTCAATTGCACTGGATTCATCCTGCTACTGCCTTTTCTAATTATCCCCGGCTTCCTTTTTCCGAAACCCAGGATTCCGATCTCTTAAGCATTGCCTTCCTATCTTTCTTGGCTCTGGTAATTCTTCAATTTCGTTTATTGAAATGTGTTCCCCAATTTTGAAATTAGGGTTTCGATTTCAACATCATTTTCAATTTCATTCCCGTTATTTTTGCAGTAATGCTATTGATGATTATCGTAAGTTAATGGAGTGTGTAAAAGAACAATGTCAATTAGGGTTTCCTAATCTTCAAATTCCCCTTTATCTATTCGACCAAATGATGTCACTTGTTCGCCGACCTTCCATCGTCGATTTTAGCATTTTATTCACAGCAATGCTCAAGTTTAAGTGCTTACAACCTTACTCTACCGTCATTTCGCTTTCTAGGCAACTCGAGTTATCGGGTACGCAACACGATTTGTATTCGATTGGGATCCTTGCTAATTGTTATTGTCACGTTGGCCGTGTTGGTTTCGGGTTTTCTCTCCTTGCCAAGTCCCTTAAACTTGGTTATCCGTTTGAGTCTGCTTTAGTTTTGTTTACCACATTAATTAATGGCCTTATTCAAGATGATCGGCTTCCAGATGCTTGTAAGTTGTTGGATATAGCCATCCTTAAGCCTGGCATTCAGCTAAATGTAGTTACGTATGGTATCATGGTGAAAGCTCTTTGCAGGATCGGGGACAAGGCCGCCACTTTTGACTTGCTTCGCCAAATGAATTCTAGCTCCTCGGGTTGTAAGCCAAACCTTATTATCTACACCACACTTATCGACAGTCTTTGCAACGATAATTTGATTTCAGAGGCCATTGAGCTGTTTTCATTCATGAAAACCGAGGGTATCAAACCCAATGTGTTCACATATACCTCGTTGGTACGAGGTATGTTCTATCTAGGCCATAAGAGAGAGGCTAAGGCTATGCTGGTTGAGATGATGGAGAGAAGCATGATCTCTACGGATGGAATGATTGTTGAAGCACAAGCCATTATGAAGACTATGATGCAACAAGGTGTGGCTCCTGATATTTTTGCTTTTAATGCTTTATTGGATGGATATTGCTTTTGTGGCGAAATGGATCGGGCAAGAGAGCTCATTGATATAATGGTAGAAATGAAGTGTCAACCTGATGGGGTGACTTATAATACTTTAATCAATGGATATGTTAAACTTGATAGGATTGACATAGTCCTTGAGGTACTGCAAGAAATGTTAGAGCATGGCATTACCCCTGACATCGTAGGCTATAATACTCTGATAGATGGGATGTGTAAGTCTAATAGGATCGCAGTGGCATGTCAGCTGTTCTACGACATGCAAAAACATGGAATAAAACCAGATGTCTACACTTATGCTTCCTTATTAGACGGGCTATGTAAAAATGCAGAACTCAATGAGGCGGTTGCAATGCTAAGTGAGATGGAGTATAATGGAGTTGCTCCTAATATTGTTATCTACAATATCCTGATACATAACTTGTGCGGGGCTGGCCAGTTTAAAGATGCTGAAAACCTTATCTCTGATCTCCTGTCAAAGGGTTTGGTACCCAATTATAGAACTTATACTTCAATGATTAAGGGGTTCTGCAATAAGGGTCTTATGAGTTATGCTGTAGAGGTCCTACACGAAATGAACCAAGTTGGTTGTACTCCCGACAAGCACACCTATAATACACTTATTAGAGGATTCATTATCAACAATGATATGCCAAATGCATCACATTATCGTGATATAATGGTTAGCATGGGATTTTGAAGCTGATGTTAGCACCATGTCATTGTTCCTTAACCATTTATCTCGTGATAACCCCGCTATGAGAATTGAATTTTTTGCAGAGTTCCTGATTCAGATGGGTCAAGCTCAAGCAAAGAAGAAGTGCAAGAAGATTAACATGGGAACATGGTTTAAATCTCGGTAACCGTCGTAGTCGCGGTAACGGTATAACCGGACCTTAATCGGCAACCGCGGATGGATCGCGGTGAATCTCGGTGATTTCTCGGGCGAATATCTCGTATCGGCAGAGTGAAAATCCGATACAACTCGGCCGAGATTTAAAACCATGCATGGGATGGAAGAGTAAAATTGATATGTGAAAAAATAATTAATTCAATTTATTTTCTTGTCGAACAGATGAACATAAGGTACTACAGTAGTAGAATCTAAGAAGAAAGTAATGTTTAAAACTACGTAAACATTTGTGATTATTATGTACTCCATATATTATAATACATGATTCTAACTCATTATTTATACAGATTGGTTCCTTTCTAAAATGAGAATTCAAAAATATAACTCGTTTTAAGGCTAGATGCCCATTTAAATGAGAATTTGTCAATTATGTCTGATTCTAACTCATTACATATATAGATTTGTGCCTCATTTGCACAAGTGTCTTTATCTTTATTGCTTACTTGCAGATGAGATGGATGATCTTCAAGTTCCAAGGGTTTTTTTTTTTTTTTCACTTTGTTATTCTTCATCTAGCTTTATATCGAACGCGTCAAATACATTATATATATAAAAGTCCATTGTATGATTTAATGGTGATTGCACTTGAGAAGTTGGCCCCTGCTGGACTTGTTGCACGTGCAACATTGAGCTCAGTGTTAATTCTTCCTCATGTAACTGTGGCTGTCTATTCCCATTTGCAGCAGGTAATATTGGGACTATCATTTTGGAGCCTTAGTTAGCAAAGAAATATTCTCATAATCTCATTAATTTTTTAACACAAGCAGGCAAAAAGCGACTGACATTTTATATTTGGTACCTTAGTGCTATATTCCATTACACCCTAGTCCGCCTGTCCAACAAAAGCTCCTGTTTTCCCTCTGGGTGCCTGTGAATAAAGTTCCTACATTGTATCTTTCTTTTTTTCGCGGGTTATTTACTTAAATGTGGCTATTATGATTTGTGACCTCACATGTTTACGCAGTTTGCATCTTTTTTCGCATCTTACTCTGCTCCTTAATCCTTTTGCGAAAAAAAGCAAGAGCAGTCGCTTAATCCTGGTTAATCTGTACAGGCCTTTCCAGAAACACTGCTCCTTCAACTTTTGAAGGCTATGTTGCATCAGGATACCGAAGTACGCCTTCTTGGTCATCAGATATTTGCAATTCTATTTTTTCCAAGTTCTTGGAGAACTTATGAAACAAGTAGATGGAAGTCCAACAGTAGATCAACATCTGATTCAGTGACGGCTTTACTCGAGAAGTTGCACAAAGAAAAAGTTTCAAAAGGGAGAGTGATGCATAGGAGTAGGCGAGTAGCAGAATGGATGATTTCAAGAGTAAAGATTTCTCAGAGGATGAGAGTAAACAGGGTTGCACCCGTAGAACTTCCCCTAAATTCTACAAGTTAACCACGATCATTGACAGGAATTGTGGAACAAACATCGTTTGTGAGGTAGTCTAGTACTGTTATCTTATGTTCATTGCATTTAATCTCGGTTGAGACTTGATACTGGAATCAGTCATCTGGCCTAAACTTGGTAGTTCTATAAATACGACCCATACCATGATGTCGCAAACGCTGTTAAATACCATGCTTATGTTTGGGACCGATGAGTTTATTATTGCATTCATTGAGTTGTTTAATTGCCGCGGGAGCCTTATGTAGTGAAGCTGTGTGAAGATCAGATATTGCAATTGCTTTCTGGGTTTTGGATACAGGCCAATCTTTCGCACAACTCACCATCAAATTTTGAAGGAATTGCTCATTCTTACTGCGTGACACTCATTTCTTCCAATATGAAGGTGATTCTGATCGAAGATTAGCTAGCATTTGCATACCTCATGGGATTTCTTAGACTGGGATGTTTGGGAAAGTGAGCTTTATTGCCTTTGTGTATGTAATTACACTCCTTTTTAACATACAATAGCAAGGAGTCTTTTTAAAAAAAAAAATCTATGTATAGCATTAGTTATTATTATTGCTACATCAAGTAATTGTTATACTTGTGAGTATAGCAAATATAATTATTGTAATGGCGGGACTTGGGAGGGTATAATTATGAGTCAGTGCGTACACTTTTGGAGGCTGAAATGCGATACCTTGTGCTTGGAACAATATTTCAAAATATTCTACTGTTAAGTGCTCATTTATTTTTGTTTTTTTGGTTTGAAGACAAATGTATTGTTTTCAGTCGCATTGATCTGACCAATTTGTTTAACTGCAGACAACAAATCAGAACCTTATTGTGCGCTTTTTCCAGCTTCCCTTGTCATTGAGAAATGTTTCAGTATATACAAGCTTTGGTAAGGAAGAATATGACTTTTCACATTATATTTTTTTACATCATGAAGGTTAAGTTAACAAATGTTTATTTGCTTTACAGGGAAGTTGCCGCCAACTTGCAGGAGATCAGTCTTTATCACATCAAGTGCGATGCTTATGTTTGCTGCCAGAATGTATCAAATACAGTAGTTGAATGATATTCTTAGGTCTCAAGCTCCATGTGATGTAAGCTTTCTTTCAGACACTTCAGTACTTCACCAGGTAGTCAGGTACCTTTGGCAGTTTGTTGCTGCCTTAAGTTACATTTCAGTCTTGTGTAGTGAACTTATTCGCTGAAATTCATCTAATAATACAAAACATGCACCTGTTGGATAGAGCCGTATTACCGATGTTACGATGCAACAAATTCATCTTTACTCTGATACACTTCAAAATGAGACTAAGGGTAGCTTAGTCATTTATCCTTTTTGTTTCTTATTTCCCAAGTCATTAGTAGCCTATATAAGGGCATTACTTACCTTGTAATGATCAATCAATGAATTTTATGAATCAACTTGTGAGATTTATCTCATTTGTCTAATGGAATCTAGGTGATTATTCACCACAATTCTATTATTTGGGTAGCCTATCAATTCTCGTAATTGAACAGCTGCATTTCTATCCTTTTGTATTTCCGTTTTATTTACGATCGCATCATACTCCCAAGCAATTGTTGCAGGCTCTCTTTAGAAAGTGTCTGAGTTTTGGAAGCCCATTGAGGTTCCAAATAGATTGCCAAACATCACGCGTAACCCCAATTTGATTAAATTCTGATCTTCCTAATTTTTCAATTATATAACCTGATTGTCCGCCACAGAATACGGGGCTCGCCAATTTAAAGATGCTGAAAACCTTATCTCTGATCTCCTGTCAAAGGGTTTGGCACGCAACCATAGAACTTATACTTCAATGATTAAGGGGTTCTGCAAAAAGGGTCTTATGAGCTCCTACACAAAATGAACCAAGTTGGTTGTACTCCCGATAAGCACACCTATAATACACTTATTAGAGGATTCATTGTCAACAACGATATGCCAAATGCATTACGTTATCGTGATATAATGGTTAGCATGGGGTTTCACCATGTCATTGTTCCTTGACCATTTATCTCGTGATATCTCCACTATGAGATTTAAACTATTTGCAGAGTTCCTGATTCAGATGGGTCAAGCTCAAGCAAAGAAGTGCAAAAAGATTAGTGGTAAGATGCTCCATTAAGAGGCCAACTTCAGAAAATGCAGTTCCAAGATATATATTTTCCGGGCTGGTGGCTTCTTGCGTAATCCTTTCACAAGCTGGCTTGGTTAGTAGCTTGCTATTGTCGATATTTAGTTCTCTGGAACAAACTTTTGCTTATTTTATTTTGTCCCTAAAAGAATGCTGCTGAAGTGCTGATGTCTTTTTTGGTTTAGATAGCAAATATGATTGCAACTTGTTTACAACTTGGTCATGAGTATCACCGCCCAATGAATTTAATGTCAAAAATCTGTTCTTGATAATTACTTGTATGAATGGTAGGAATAATAACAATCTGTACAGGGCGGCCTTTACGGAGAGCTAGGAAAATAAATCAAAAGGCAATTAAAACTTTTGTTCTAATTGTGGGGATGAAGCTGAAACTCTATGGGGGATTTAGTTTTGATCAAAATGCTATTTTGCTTTGTTGGTTAAAACTACTATGCTTGTGGTAACAGGTTCATGAAACAAATTTTCCTCATCTGGATAATTTACGTCAGCTTGTCAATTTCTCGAGCAATCCAGTTCCATTCCCTCTTGACGAGAGACTAGGTGATCCTAACGAAAAAGCGGCAATGATGATGATGAGAGGAATGACGGCTAAAGATTTTGACCCTGTTAGACATGCTGGTAGATGGTTTGAGGTAGCCTTTCTTAAACGCGGGTTTGCTGGACAAGTTCAGGAAGACTGTCATTGTACACAGGTGAAATGATAATAAGCAGTTGCCTTACTTTGAATTTATGACAGATTTTTGTTCAATTTCCGATCATGCCAAAGACTCAGTAAGCCGTGTCCTTTGTCTTTGAAATGATGGAATAAAAGACGGTGTTTCATGTATATTATTTCATTCATTCTATTCTCGTGAAGTTGTAAAGTATGAATGGTGCAACTTGCGACATGAATTTTCGTTATGGGTCATCTGTCTCTGTTTATTTGAGGTATCTCTGTCTTACTAGGGTTAAGATCATATACACACCCTGAACCTCCTGCAGGCTAATGTCATTGATGCACTAGGTAATGTTTTATTGTCCTTGGTATATTTCCAAAGTAGGAAAACAGGCTGTCCTGCTTTTCTGCTGGATAAAATTTAGTCCATTCATTTATGATGTTTAAGATGATTGAATACAAGCACAAGGCCGTTAGAGACCACGCCACCAAAAAAGCCGTTAAAGTCTAAAGTAAGAAGTGTACTTTATGTATTAACTAACAATCTAATAAGATTTGTAATATATTATATTATAGGGAGTATACACGTATAATATGGAGGAGCCTTCGATCTTGGTTGATACATTCTGTTCAATTTAGGGCGTAGAGGAGATGTTCAATCTAGGGCGTAGAGGAGAGGCCAAGGATATATTGGTTGAGATGATGGATAACAACATTGCACCAGATGCTACTTAGTCGATGTTGGTTGACATGCATTGTAGGATGGAATGTTTGATGAAGCGGAAGCCCTTATAAGGATAGTGATTGAATGAGGTGTGAATCCTAATGTACTTATTTACAATGCTTTATGGAATGGATATTGCTTGTGTGGTCAAATGGACAACTCAAGAGATCTCATGGATTTAAGGGTAAAAATTCATTGCCACCCTGACGTTGTGACATATACTACTTTGATCAATGGAAATGTTACCTAAAACCATCGACGAGGCTGTTGGGTTATGTAAATCTCATAGGATTTTAATGGCATAGGAGCTCCTTCGAGACATGCAAATCTATGGAATAAAGCCAAATGTTTGCAGTTATGGTTCCTCATTAGACGGTGTATGTAAAAATGCATAATTCGATGAGGCCGTGGCGTTGCTTACCGAGATGGAGTCTAATGGATGTTCTCCTTGCACCACCATCTTTAATATCCTGATTGATAGCTTGTGTGAGGCTGGCCAGGTTAAAGATGCTGAAATCCTTGTCTCTGATCTCCTGTCGAAGGCTGGTGTACTTGATCATAAAATTAATACTACAATGATTGAGGGATACTGCAGAATGGGTACATGTCTCCTAATGAGGTAACCTATAATTATCATTATTAGAGGATTCATTATCAATAACGATATGCCGAATGCATTACGTTATCGTGATATAATGGTTAACATGAGATTTAAAGATGGTGCTTGCACTATGTCACTGTTTGTTTGCCATTGTTTCAAATAACCTTGATTTCCTGCAAATGTTTCTGAGGTTACGCGATGGTTGCTTATTTTCAGGTTGTTCGGTGCAAGGATATTAAGGAACTGTCTTTCATGTAAACCTTCTGAGTTTGGTCTATGCATTTTTATTGGGTTCTGGTGGCGTTGGTTTTAAGCATGGGTTTGTGCATACGTGTGCTAGATATGGACGAGTGCGCTGCTGCTACCCTTTTCTTACCTAGATGTGGAAGAGTGCGCTAATGTGTTCAGACACTGACAGTCCCTGTACCATGACTATTAACCCTGCAAGGATTCCCTGATGAATTTTACGGATATGGCATGAAATCTGGGTTCCGTGTCTTGAAGATTGCGAATACATAATCGGATAATCCTTCAAGAAAATTTGTGTAGTTGTGCGTGAGTTTCCATCATACATACAAATGGTCCATACATACATACTGATCATTTCGACTTCTGAATTCTGATCAAACCAAAGGCACACTAGTCCGTATCAGTTAATTTGTATTTCTTGTATATTTCAATCGGTCCTCGTGAAGTACTGAGGTATCAATGGTGCGTTTGCGACATGAATTTTCATTATGGGTCACCTATCTTTGTGTTCTACCAGGGGTAACGGTGTGTTACGAGGGTTAAGGTCATATACATCCGACCCTCAACCTCGCTGCAGACAAATGCCTTTGAAGCTTTGATGCACTATGTAATGTTGTATAAAAATTTACTATGATTTGATGAGGAAGATACAAATGTATTTGTTATGATATGTATTATTGTATAGTGAATCCTCTGTTCCGAATAACCTTTATTTGGGGCATTTAAATAAAATCTAAGCGATTGATTAAAATAAGGACAAAGTATTGGTGTGAGAAGATATGATTGAAAAGAGAGAAGTTATCGTTGGGTATTGTTGTGAATAAAGTGATTAAAATAATCATATATTGTGGGGTATTGTTGTGGCCTTGTCGGGTGAGTGATTAAAATGAGTATAAAAATTTGCCAAAAAAAAGAAATATGAAAAATTATTTAAAATGAATATTTGTGTACGAAGTATAAGATATACTATAATTTAGTTTTAATAAAAGTCATATATAATTTATTATATTGATATATAATAGATTGTGAATTACGATCTTATCTAGTGCAAAAGTAAAACTACTTTTTAATTTTTATTTTTTTTCTATTATTTTTGGGTGCTGATTTTCGCAATACACATTTTACATATTGCAGTACATGGTTGACAATTATACCCTTCTTATTTTCTCCCTCTACTATCTCTCTAATCTATTCTCCCTACCCCGCCATTATCCTCTAATTTCTTGTACTATATTGATAAATTATTTTGATAAGCGTTATGTATTGAATTGCTAAATTTTCATTTTACAAATACATACACTACATTGCTAATACTGCATATATAAAGCTTACGAATAAATGGAAAAAAATCCTAATACAAACAATTGACTAGACCTGATCATGGGCCGGGCCGGGCCGGGTTTGGGCCGGGCCCGTGTTAAATAAACTGCCCAAATACACGGGCCGGGCCGGGCCAAAACGATGGGCCAAATTTCTTGGCCCAAGCCCGCAATTGTTCGGGCTATAACGGGCCTCGGGCCAAAATGGGCCAAAACGGGCCAAAATAATATAGTACGAAACAATCGACAAAATCGTTATGTGAACAAACTATTAGCAACGAAATACAATTTTCAAGTCTTAGGTATTTGACTTCGACTCTTTTGGTAGGAGAACCATCCATAGTACCATACATAATTTATGAGTTGACAAAAAATGAATAGTATTAAGCAAAGGTGTACGATAAAAATAAAAATATCTGCGAAATTGATAATTCGATGCATTAGTGATATAAGATTATTAATATGATGTGATATACGATTCCAACTTTTGAATTTTTTTCTTTTTAAAAAAATAATTTCGGGTCGGGCCGGGCCAAAAATCGGGCCTTTAGGTTGGCCCAAACCCGACCCTATATTTATATCGGGCTTATTTTGGGCCGGGCCACGGGCTTTTTGGGCCAAACTATTAGGCGCAAACCCGAGAAAAAATCGGGCTGGGCCGGGTCGGGCCATCAGGCCTGGGCCATTTGATCAGCTCTACAATTGACTAGACTTTTATGAGTTATAGTTAACACCACCAGTCCACCACCGAACAATGCGTTGATGACCAAATTTGACTGGATTATTGATGACAAGAGAGAACCAATGAACCATTGAACACATCATGTTAAGTTTAAAATCAGTAATTTCCCAATTGTATACGGCTTCCGAAGGTCATGCCAATATTGTCGTCGACGACATTTCCGGTGAATTAATTGAATTAGCAACAATGAATTCATGAATAAATACATGTTTGTGATTGAATCATTATTACTATAAAAGAAGAATGTTTTTCAGCTGACGTGGCGCAGTAAGATTTCAACGTTTAGTGTTTCTGGCTCTCACATTCACCTTCAGAAATTTCAGTTTCGTAGACCAATCAGCATTACCCATTTATGCCACATCATAATAATTTAATAATTATTTAATAATTAAATATTAAAATATTAATCTCCTTATTCTATGCCATAAAAAACGTCAAACCAAAATCAACTAATATTCTATTCTGCATATTTTATTCTATATATTCTATTCTACACGGATATTAGGAGATTTTAGTTGCTACTATTGACTAATATTGAATATTGATGATTGTAGTAAAAGATTGTAACGTGTTATGGAATATTCTATTTTATAATTATCTAAATATTCTATGATTTAGGAAGTAGTCGAAATACCCGATTATATGATTATCTAAATATAATTATCTAAATATTCTATTCTTTAGAAGACCAATTACACGGCTGAATGTTTCCCAAATCATCTAATACCAATTAATATACCAAATTAATTAATAATCATGTAGACCCATTTAGGAAGTCGTCGAAATTAAGTGAATAAGGCCAGAATCTCGGTCAAGTTAAATCATAAAAAATAATAGACGTAAATATTTAATTGAGAATATTTTCATCTTATACATATTCTCGGTCAACTTAAATCTTGCCAAAACACAACAACTTTCTGAACCATTCGTAAGTATTTTGTTAGCTATGGAATTCTAATTTAGGTACAATCACAGATATATGCAGTAATCTCGAGAATCCATAATTAAGAAAGATTTCATAACTAAATTATCTAAATCTTTCCATAATTCCATAAATAAGAAACCAAATCATTCATAAATCCATAAAAAAACGTGTTATGGAATATTCTATTTTATAATTATCTAAATATTCTATGATTTAGGAAGTAGTTGAAACACCCGATTATATGATTATCTAAATATAATTATCTAAATATTCTATTATTTAGAAGACCAATTACACGACTGAATGGTGTAGAAATCATCTAATACCAAATCATCTAATACCAATTAATATACCAAATTAATTAATAATCATGTAGACCCATTTAGGAAGTCGTCGAAATTAAGTGAGTAAGGCCAGAATCTCGGTCAAGTTAAATCATAAAAAATAATAGACGTAAATATTTAATTGAGAATATTTTCATCTTATACATATTCTCGGTCAACTTAAATCTTGCCAAAACACAACAACTTTCTGAACCATTCGTAAGTATTTTGTTAGCTATGGAATTCTAATTTAGGTACAATCACAGATATATGCAATAATCTCGAGAATCCATAATTAAGAAAGATTTCATAACTAAATTATCTAAATCTTTCCATAATTCCATAAATAAGAAACCAAATCATATAAAAATAATTAATCCTATCGTGTGACTATAAATTAAAAGTGAAAATTTTACGCTGATAAAACATATAAGCATCATTAGAATCTTGCCACACTTAAAATTTACCAAAAATAGATGAGCTCATAATACACAGCAAGTACCGTGAGAAAAATAATGAGCCCACACTTCATATAGCCTGATTTGTCTTTAAAATAACAAAACCCTAAACGTAAACAAAATCCTAAACCCTATTAATGCTACTGCATAATATATATTATTCACTTCTCTGAAAACTAAATATTATTAACAACCTATCTAGAATCCCATGGCAGAAAATCATGGCCAACCAAAGAACCCTAAAAGAAAAAGCAATGAACGTGATAAAGGTTAGTTTATTTATTATATAGTTGTTGTACAATTTCAATTGTTGTTCCTTTTATTCCTTTTCTGATTTAGTTTTTACATCTTTCAGAAAATACAGTTTTTGCCCTACTGGAAATAACAAACACACATCGGCAGAGAACTGTGAATTTACCGTCACAAAACAGTAAACAACCACTTTATCGTCCTACATCAGGTATTGATTTTAAGTATTTTACTTACTAAATGCAATTGAAAGTTTATTGTGGTTGCTACATAGTAAAGTAGTTGGTTATTTTCGATTAAAGATGGATTTGTAAGACTGGGTTTTGTATTAAAATAAAAAAAACTGTAGGACCTCTCAATAATTTGTGCATCATGTTTAATTAAAGCCGACCAGACTTCTCAACCACATAATCTAAAAGATAATGAGTAAATTTAAGGCTAAAACCCTAATATGAATAGTGTAACTCTGACTTAAATTAAACAAAAGAACTTTCACATCAACCAAGCTTGATTTGTATAAAATTATCAATTGATTTGAATATTTAATCAGAATAACAATGAATTAATCAAATGTCAAAAAAAATTTCTTCGCAGATGATTTGATGAGAAATCTGTCAAGTTAAAATTCAAAGTAGCTACCCTAACCTAATAAAAAGTACATAATAAACAAACAAATTACTGACATGCAAAGTGATTTAAGCAATTAAAAATACAAAATAACTTCATAAATTAACAAATTACAACCAAAATATGAAAAGGTGAATGATTTAAGCAAATAAATTAGTACTAAAAGTGCAAATGATTCGAACCTTCTTCTAAATTAGATTCACATAAGCAAGTTGAACAAATTTACCCTTTCAAACAGTATAAATAGATTCCTATAGTACTAAAATTTCTAAGAAATAGATACCCATCCGAAGAACCTGATAGCACGCGACAGAGTACCATGGTGTTCACTTATCAAATGCATATTAGCACTGGCAGAAAGAAAACGTGTCAGACTGAGAAAAATACCTTGATATTGTAAAACTTTTGATGTCATCCCAACAATGAGGTCGTCTCCATCCTCCCACGTCATATCATGAACAATCATAAAAAAAATAAAGTTAGCTGGTGATCCAGAAAGAGGCTGGACATTCAATGTACGAAGATAAATTATAGGTGTAGCAACTAATTTTGTATCGCAATAAAACTGTAACACAAAATAAATAGACAAATGAGTTTATATATTATCAGAAAGTTATATGTACAACCTCTATTATTCCACTGATTCTACAACAATGTTAAAACTACGAGTCTTCGATCTTCAAGGCTCGCTTGCTTGACTTAGCTTCTTGAGAGGGTCGCGTTGACTTGAATCTCTCTTCGATGCTTGAATTTGATTTGAGTTTACTTGAGTAGGCGGCACGATTTTGTAGTGCTTGTTGTCTACTTGCAAGTGTGATTTGTAGAGAGAATTTGAGAGCTTTTGATGTCTCTTTTCTCCTCACTTTGACAAATGATTTCTTCTCTTGTAAAAGTGATTTTCTCTCCCTTGAAATGGTGGAAGAGTCTCTTATTTATAAGAATCTCTCCTTTGGCAAATGGACTTGAGTTTGGGCCTTGTTTGTAGGCTTGACTTCTCTTTTGGGCCCAATTGACCACATTGTTTGATTTTGGGGCCAAATAACCCAATTTGTAATATGGGTCGATCCGAACTCCATTAAACGGGTCAAATATAATTAAATTAAGCTAAAATTTGATATTAACTTAAAATAATATATTTTGCTTTATTCTCGGCACTTTAATAAAATTTCCGTGCCTACAAATTGCCCCCTCGGGACCTTGTCACGTACACTGTTTGGGTGTTTAAACGTGGCGAGGTCTCGAATTTTTTTTTGCTTTGGTTTGACTTTGAAATATACGAGCACTTAACTTATCGTAGGAGTACCCATATGATTTTTTTCGTTTGACTTGGAAATCTATGAGTACTTAACTTATCGTCAGAGCACCCTTGTAATTTTTTGTTTGACTTGAAAGTCCATGGGTACTTAACTTGTCGTAAAAATACCCCTGTGATTTTTGTCTTGTCCATTTTCTTCTCGACTTAAAGTCCATGAACATTTTTTGAAAGAGTCTTGTAAAACTGGGTACATCTCATGTCCTTTTTTTTTTTTGACATTGTAGACAATTATCTGTACTTTGACTTGATTTTATTTTACCTTGGTAATTTTTGTAACCTTGGTAATATACAACCGTTCAATGATTTTATGTCACCCATGTCTTAGCTTGACTTGTTCGACATGTACATTAGAAAAAAATGTCCCATCAAATTATAAGATAATCTCCTATAATTTTGTCTTTGACGGTATCGAAATCAGATTCCCTCATTTATTTTCATGCTTAATGACCAAATCGTCCGCACTAATGATGCAAAGTCATTTTTTTTACTTTGCTTGAGAAATTTATGCATGGTCAAGGACAATGATAATTATTCTCATTCATGCATGCTTAATAAGCAAAATAAAACTTCTTAATGGTCATTTACTCTTGAAACGGCCAACCTTTTTTAAAAGAAAGGCCAATTAATTTGCTCCTCAATTACCCGTTAACAAACGCAGGTTACAAATTTTTGAATGCCAATTTTTTTGTCCAACGGCAGCCTTAAGTGCTGTGCTCTCACCAAACTTATTTATATACATGATAAAAGTCAGTGTAGTGGCGCTTGCTTGTTCATAGAATCCACAATATCACATATATCATTCTCCTACACTCATTTTCTTGTCAGTGTAAAAGACTTCAGGTATGTCATATCATCTTTCCAATATAATCGATGCACAATCCAATTCAAGTTTCTCTTCCGGCTTCCCTTTCAATGATAGTGCATATTTAGGGTACTGCTGCCTTAATTTGTATTTCATTTGCAAATTTCATATTGCTCCTCGGCCTAATTTGATGAGTATACTAAATTTCTGAATGAACTTTTGCTTCCTCTACCGGTAATAAACCAAGAATGCCTCTTTTCATCTCATGGATTTACCAGGTTGCCACCATTTCCGTACAAAAAGTTATAAAATTTGAATCAGATGCAACAAGCTGCCAGCATTTTTTGATTCAAGTGATGGAATATCCACCAAGATTTAACTCAACTGATGGTCCATAATTTACCCAAGCAGTTTAACTCAAATGTCTTGCTCTTAATTCGAGAACGCTTATGATTTTTTTTTTGTTGTACAGGCGAGGTCCGTGGTGACAAGATAGACAATAAAGCGGCTTTATAGAGATCGCACGATATTGACGCAAACAGGCGAGACAAAGTTTTGGCCATGCAGTACTTGACTTGACTTGAAAATCTCTCGAACAAGGTGTACATGAAATTCTGACATGGGAACTAGGACATGCATATTTGAAAAGTGATGATAAGCACGACGGCTAAATTGCTCATCATTCTCATATGCCCTAAGAGTGACCCCTTTTTTTTCTCTTTTTTTTAGTTGACATCCCGTTTTATTTTGTTTTTTTTTTCCCTTTTTCAGAAATTCGCATCATCCTTATTTTTTTTTTCAAAAAATATCCTTCTTTTTCACTAATATATTTTTTTCTTTGCCTTTATAAGGTCATCATGGTGCACTTCAAGAAGTTTTGCAACAAAAATCTCACCTCCCTTATCATAGTTGACCATGTAAAAAAAGATGTGAACTCCGGAACCCGTTTCGTTACTCGTCAATCCTTACGCTCTTCCAAAGGTGAAGCAAGTGTTGTGAACAAAAGTTGCTTCAATCCTGAGATGTCATCAAAGTTTGATATTACCAAACCAGATGTGTCAGCCCGTTTTGTTCTCAAGAGCACCTTCAAGTCAAAGCCTGACGAAAGTCTCTTCTTTCCTTTACATGGGAGGAGAATAATTGTCGGATCAGTGAAGTGGGACCCTCACAACTTGAAGCAATATGGAGAGTCAAAGCATATTCCTGGATACTGGGAGTGGACTGAAGATGTGCTTGCTCGTTTTGGTGATATCCTCGAAGTGTCCTCTACTAGTTCGGCGATCAACGCATCATTATACCTTCATGTACTAGTTCGGCGATCAACGCATCATTGTACCTTCATGTACTAGTTCGGCGATCAACGCATCAACACATCACCGTACCCTCAATTAGTTCGGCGATCAGCGCATCAACACGTCAACGGACCCTCTATTAGTTCGGCGATCAACGCATCAAGCCATCAACACATCACCGTACCCTCTATGACAAACATACGCCTGTCATGTCAGCCGAAGGAGAATTCGAAGTATCTTGGGTCGTGAACCTATCCGTCGATGATTGAAGATTATCAGGATGTCCGAGTTAGATCATTTCGATATTCTTTGGCCCGTTGACCGCTAGGAACCATGACGATGTTCGAATTTGATCCTTCAAGTCTACCATGGGAGAAACAGAAGCTTTCAAGATGGCCATTCCAATTTCTCATCAAGCTAAACTCACCACTTGTCTAGTCGAACGCAAGAGGATTTCAAGCTACTCAGAGTTGGTTCGTTTTATTTATCTTCCAAGCTATGAAGCAAGCAACGTGTCCCACTGGCCGCTAGAGCAGTTGAGGAAGTTCGAGTTTGATCATTCCGATATTCTTTGAGTCTACCGTGGGAGAATCCGAAACTTTCAAGAAGGCTCATTCCGATTTCTCATCAAGCTAAACAACGCACCTGGGAACAAGAGGATTTCAAGTTATGAAGCAAACAACATGTCCTATTACTCGCTAGAGCGTTTGAAGAATCATGAGTGGATCATTTCGACTCCCTTAGGGGTGTTATGCAATGTACCCAACTCATGAACCACGAAAGACTACGAGGGATCCGAGTTTTCGATACTCGTTTTAGTCTCATGCCAGGAAGTCAACCAGTTGACCGTAAGAGGATTACAAGTCGCTCCCCAAAGCAAATCACACAAGGATTTCAAGTAGCTCCCTGAGTCAAGACACACAAGGATTGCAAGTCGCTCCCCGAGTCAAATCACCATGTTAAACTATTCATGTCTCCATGGAGGATCGAGTTTGATGACCGATTTGAGACAGAGCATAAAAAGCTAGAGCTATATTCAATGATAGAAGCAATCTTGACCATCACAGATAATAGAGGCTCATCATGGATCACCGTCAACTACAAATACTCTACACTCTTTTGAAGAAGGCAAGGCACTTGGAGATCTAGAAGATACACGAAGACATCTACTTTCTCACAAAAGACATCACTGATCAAGATTGTACTTATACCTCAAGACTGATGGATTTGAAGTTGATTTAGCAGTGCACAGTTTAAGCTCTTGCGGGCCAGGAGCAATTTTGATAGGCCTGGATCTTTGGTTTGGCTGCACTTGAACAAAGTGTTTGCTCAAACTGCCTACGTACTCGCAAAGTGACCATGGTGGACAAAATGCAAGATCAAGCCAACGTAGTTCGTTAAAGGATTTTTTTTTGTGGTGTGGCTGCACTTAAGTAAAAAAGTTACCTAGGTTGCCTACGTACTCATAAAGCACCAAAGTAGCACTTTACAAGATCAAGCCGACGTAGTTCATAGAAGGATTTTTTTTTTTTTTTTTTTTTTTTGTTGTTTGTGAAGGGGTTTTTTTTTTTGAAATGATTATTTTTGTGAAGGTATTTTTTTTGATGTTTTATTTATTTATTAATTTTGGTGTGCAGTTTAGCCTCTTGCTTAGGAGCTTATGCAGTTTAGCCTCTTGCTTAGGAGTAGTAGCGCTTCAAGAATTTTCCATTGATCGGTCCTACACGAACACCGTCTTCATCAACAATCTTATAAGCACCATTGGTGTATACTTCTTGCACGACGTATGGCCAATCCCATTTGGAAGTAAATTTGCCCCCTGGTTTGTGAGAAGTAATGATCGGCCTTCTTACTGCGAGCACCAAGTCTCCTGCCTGAAAAGATCGAGGGCGCACCTTTTTGTTGAATGCACGGGACAAACGTGCTTGATAGCATTGCAGTTTCTGCTGTGCTTGCAATCTCTTCTCATCCAAGGCTTCCAATTCCGCCAAACGCAGCTTATCATTATCATCACTTGTGAGCTCTTCCTGGATGGCAACTCTCAAGGACTGAATTTGCAGTTCTAAAGGCAACACAGCTTCAACTCCATACACCAACGCATACGGGGTTGCTTGAGTGGGTGTCTTGTACGTGGTACGATAGGCCCACAATGCCTATCGTTGTGACAAAGTATGCCCCCCTAATCGATCAAACACAGAAGGAATCACTTTTGTTGTAGATGACTGAATCCTATCGAAGACAGAAGATTTTAGTGCTGTCATATCATTTGGATTTTCATCTTCTTCCACTTCCTCAGGCGTTATGCACTGAGAGGATAATGCATCTACTTTTTGTTGAGCACCAATCCTTACAGGCGAAGGAGATTCATAGCCTAGGCCAACCTTAGAAGCATTGAAGCTCCCTTCTTCCTTAAAAAGTTTCTTTTGAGTCTCATTAAGACCATAAGGCTCAACACTTATAACTTTTCCCAATGGGGTGGGATTTTCAAAGTCATATCCAGCTTTAGCCAACAATTTATATGCATTGGAGTTGAAAACGCCGCTTGCTTGCCCTTGAGATACTTTGGTTGATGATGGAACAAACCCTGCAGGAGCATATTTCACCACCTGTTTTTCAGCCGTGCCAGGTAGAGGGATGACGAGTTTCACCATCCACTCTTGCGTGACTACATGGCTAGACTTAACTTTTTCTTTGGCCATTGTCTTTGAGCTATGGCATTCAGCAAAAGGACTTTCACCTTCCTTGCGTCGTGACTTTGGAATATACCAAAGCACTGGAGTTGGACTCTTTTGTGGACCTTTTTCCTTAGTTGGCGCTTCAAGAATAACCTTGCCATTGTTCTGTGATTGGCTACTTTGTCCCACTTCTATCTTTACATCATTGACATGAGCCTCTGGAGAGTTCTCAACCCTTTTTCCTTTGCCTCCTTTCCCAGTTGATGAAATAGTGGATGGTAAAAATTCGCTTGAAGTGACATTTTCTTCAAAAAACTTTGCATCCGCGAAGAATGAATCAACCTTATTAAAGGGTTTCACATCACCATTTATTTTTCGCTCACTTCCACGATAATATTTTAGACATTGATGGAGAGTTGAAGCGACCACACCATTCTCATGCTTCCAAGGTCGACCTAACAACAATTTGAACGAGGTCTTCGCATCAATAACATGAAACAAGGTGTCAGAAGATAAATCCTCCATGCTAAGATTTACACGAATTATGCCAACAGCACGCTCGCCATTCAAGTTGAAGCCATGAATTATTGTTCGGCTACTTGACAATTCATCCATTGTAATGCCTAACTCAATCATGGTTGTCTTCGGCATGAGATTCACTCCAGAGCCTCCATCGATCAAGATACGGTTCACCCTCTTGCCTCTTATATATCCAGATACATACAACGGCCTATTGTGAAGTTTTGATCCAAGCAACAAGTCTTCATCAGAGAAAGATAAGGCGGTGTTGCAAGACACACATTTGTTTTCTTGCTCTGCAGGCTCCCCTGCGTCTTTCAACTTTTCCTCATACAATCCTGGGTTTTGAAGAGCATGGACGACTTGATGACGCATCTCCTCAGGAAGGTGAAACATTTGCTTCCATCCCATTCGCTTTGGAAGAGCATCAAGAATGGCTAACACTTTAGTGTCTTGGGATTGCCTTGAGCTTTCCAATGACACGGAGTTTGGATTACCATCTTTTTCTTTATCCCTTTCACTTTCATCAGCCACCCCAACAGTATTGACAGAAACTTCGTTGAGATAACCTTCAGGGAAAAACTCTTCAAGAATGATAGGAGCCAGAGGCTGTTGCTCTAACAAATCAATTGGAAGGACATGTGATTTGATCACCTTCTTTGATTTCTTCTTGCCTTTAGAGCGTCGTGAGCCTCTCCTCTTAGTTTGTTTTCTTCTGCGAGGTGTAGGTTGTTGATTTTGTGGTTTCACTTGCTTCCTTGGCTTCTTTCGTGTCACCAATGTCCAACCTTCGTTATCATCATCAATGTTGGCCTCCATGGTTGCAATCGCGCCTTGAGTTTTCTTTTGCGGCGGTGATATCAACCTTTGAACTCGGAACATTGCAGGCTCCAGGCTTCCAAATTGTATCACACATATTTCTTCTTGCTTATGAGGGACCATCACATTCGAGCATTCCATGATTGGCATGTCAAATCCTTCAACCGTCACGCTGGTGTGATTTGCTGTCACTGTCTCATCAAGATCCAAGATGATCTTCCCATCCTTTGCTAATTGCATAATCTTTTCTTTGAGGGTTATGCACTTCTCTAGTGGATGACTGACTAAACGATGGTAACGACAGTAGTTGGGATCTGTCGTCCTATTTGCTTGGTCAGGACGCTTTGATTCTGGCAACTGAATGACGTTCTTTTCCAACAAGTCATCGAGCATGCCTGAAAGATCTGAATCAGGAAATGGATACTTCTTGTTTTGCAAATCCTTCAATGTTGGTTTATCACGCTTGAAGTCCTTGGCATATGTCTCCTTCTTTTTATCATACTTTGGTTTTGCAGAGATTTTGACAGGTGCATTACTGGTGGTAACTGTCATAGTTTCCTTGGATGAACCCTTAGAACTCTTGTCAGTTTTCTTGAACTCTTTCTTCTCGCCAGGAGGCTTAGAGGAAGATGATTTTGTCTTGTTCCGAGCATTGATCGTTACCTCCATGTCATGAGCACGAGTCGCCAACTCTTGAAAGCTTTTGGGCTTGATCCCGTTCAAGATGTACAAGAGCTCCCACTTCATTCCATTGATGCACATACCGACTGCTGAAGTCTCGCTTAAACGATCCTTGTATTCCAGACTTAGTGCACGCCAATGATTGATGTACTCCACAACAGCTTCATCTTCCCATTGAGTTGTGTTGGTTAGTTCACTCATACTGACTATGCGCCTTGTACTATAGAACCTGTTCATGAACTCATTCTCCATCTGGTCCCAACTGTCAATCGACTCAGAACCTAGATCCGTGTACCAATCAAATGCAATGCCTTTGAGAGAACGAACAAATTGCTTCACCAACAAGTCTCCATCTGTCCCAGCGTTATTGCATGTCTCCACAAAGTGAGCAATGTGTTGCTTGGGGTTGCCTTTTCCATCGAATTGTTGGAACTTGGGAGGTTGATATCTGGCAGGCATGCGTAAGACATCGATCCTCTTAGTATATGGCTTCACATATCGAAGACCGTTGAAGGAACCTTCACCTAGCTGGTTCTTGATCGTGTTGGCTATCAAGTCTTGCAGCTTCTTTTCGGTGTAGGCACTTAGATCATTTTTGGGGGGCTTCCCACCGTCTTTCTTGTCATCCTCATATTCTTCATCCTCATCATCATCCTCCTCTTCGGTGTCACGATGAGTTGACATGTCCTTGTTACGAAGGTCCTCCATTTCCTTCTGAAGTTCTTCAATCTTCTTATTCTTTTCTTCATTTTCCTGCATCATTCTCTCAAGGAGCTTATTCATATTCTCTATCTGTTCTTCAATGCTAGAGCCACCAACGACCATGACTGACTCAAAAATAAGGGTTGGAACTTCCTCCTTCTTTGGCATTGTCTTCTTCACCTTGCGAGGGGATGAACCACTAGCCTTGGACTTCTTGACCTCCTTTTGTGGAGATGAAGCCTTGTTGATTATTGCAGTAGCAGCAGCAGCAATGGATTCAACTGAATACTTACGAGGCCTCTTAGGAACATGAGCAGTGCGTAGGCTTTCAGCAGCAGCATTGATAACAGCCTTCTTTGACATCCTTCTTGTGGTAACACCAATTGAGGGAATGCTTGATGAAGGAGCAACACTAGGAGACCCTTTGAGGATTGATGCATAAGTTCTTGAAGGTGTGCTTGATGAACTGGAAGACATCCTTGCTTCTTGAAGTTGAACTTGTTGTAGAGATGAGAGGTAGAGGTGTTCACGTCGGGTTCACCAAAAATTTGTAGCAACTAATTTTGTATCGCAATAAAACTGTAACACAAAATAAATAGACAAATGAGTTTATATATTATCAGAAAGTTATATGTACAACCTCTATTATTCCACTGATTCTACAACAATGTTAAAACTACGAGTCTTCGATCTTCAAGGCTCGCTTGCTTGACTTAGCTTCTTGAGAGGGTCGCGTTGACTTGAATCTCTCTTCGATGCTTGAATTTGATTTGAGTTTACTTGAGTAGGCGGCACGATTTTGTAGTGCTTGTTGTCTACTTGCAAGTGTGATTTGTAGAGAGAATTTGAGAGCTTTTGATGTCTCTTTTCTCCTCACTTTGACAAATGATTTCTTCTCTTGTAAAAGTGATTTTCTCTCCCTTGAAATGGTGGAAGAGTCTCTTATTTATAAGAATCTCTCCTTTGGCAAATGGACTTGAGTTTGGGCCTTGTTTGTAGGCTTGACTTCTCTTTTGGGCCCAATTGACCACATTGTTTGATTTTGGGGCCAAATAACCCAATTTGTAATATGGGTCGATCCGAACTCCATTAAACGGGTCAAATATAATTAAATTAAGCTAAAATTTGATATTAACTTAAAATAATATATTTTGCTTTATTCTCGGCACTTTAATAAAATTTCCGTGCCTACAATAGGACCTCAAAAATAAATACAATATAAACGAAAGACAAGAACTGTATATATATGTACGTGACAAAAATATGACTGTCACTAATTATAGACTTCAAATTAGAACTACTAAACCTTATATGAGGTGAAAAGCCTATTTTCTAACTACTAAGTATTCTTCAGGAGACTAATGTATATACTTTGACAATTTTTGGGGGTTAAGTGGTCGATAGAGAATGTTTGCGTAATTGGAATTGAAACAGCATTGAAGATATTGGATACAATGTTATAGTTTGGTGTCACTTGAAATAGTCTTTTCAATGTTAATAATAAATGCGTAGCATACAGTGTTGCTTCAGGACTCCTCTATTTTCTAAAAGTGTCTCATGTCTAGATCTACAAGTAAACTACGAAACATCACAAAACAATGAGAAATTTAACAAAAGCATACCTATCCTCTCTACCCGTAGGCTCCTGTGAGCGAGATCCCCCTCCTGATTGTGGCTCCCTGAGGTAAATACATAGGACAAGTTTAGTAGGGTAAAAAATTAATGCAGGAAAATCAGTCATATCTGCATGATAAATTTGAAAACAAATACATCTCTGAAACATGGTAAGGAAGCAAATGAGCTACGGGCTTAGCTTAACAGTGTAGACAGTTTAGTAGGGTAAAAATTGAATGCAGGACGGAAGATGGTACAGATAGTTTGTGAAAATGGTTCGATCCTATACCTAAATGGTACAGATAGTTGGTAAAATAAATAAGTCATTTTAATCTTAACAATAAAATGAGACAAACTCAACTTCTCCAATAAAACAACAAAGACGGAAGACCAGTCCTTGAAGCCATGAGCAGACATTTTTTTGTCCAATTCTTAGATAGGTGGGCACAAAATTTAGATTATTCTTAAGAAACACCTTAAAATACCCTAGGTATAAGCAGTACAACCTTAGTGTTTGAATATCATCAAGAAAACAAAATATAAGAGATATGAATCTGAAATGATCTATGAGAACATATTATTCAATAGCCTATGCTTAATAATGGTTGCACAACAGTTTATGTATAAGCCGTACAACCTTAGTGTTTGATTCGCACTAGACATTTCACAGTCAGGAATGAAGTAAAGAGACAAACATAGCAAAAAATAACCTAAAAATGTCGTGTATGACAAGCACTCTTAAACAGAAGTGACATATTGCTATCTCTAGCTTTCTACAATGACAAAAAGGAGACACCATCAAGACATAGGACATAAAATTTGAACGTATAACAACTTAATAACAGTCATAAAAGACAAACTCTAAAAAAAAAAGGCTCTCAGCTATCACTGACTCACTGTCATAGCCGAACGTTCATAAACCGGTACTTATAACAAATAGATTCTATTTGTTCCTCACCATTAGCGATGTGCATAATTAATTAACATAGCAATTAATCAAATCAAGCACAACAAAACCTAAAATCGAACGAAGCCAAAAGAACAGAACCAAAATTGAACCTGATCAAACTGCATGCATCAACCAAAATTGAACCTGATCAAACTGTTTGAATTCCAACTTCTTAATCCAAAACAATCTAGAAGAACTGAAAGATCGTAAAATTGAATTGAAATTTTTTACAATGATACTACCTGCCAGCGATCAGCTTGCATACGAACGACGTCTCGTTTCACCTCATTTCACCTCTAAGTACTCTCGCTGATATGTAGGAACTGGACAATAAAACATCGCCCTATAAGCAACCAATCTTAATAACAGAAAATAAACACTAAATAATCACTAAATAATCATCTAAAAATTGAAATGAAACAAAAAAATACCAGAAAATAAGAACTCTGATGAAAACTACAAAAACCCAGAAAAGATTGACATATACACATGCATTACAAGCTTACAAAAACTAAAAAATCATCAAAAAATCAAAAATTACAAAACAAAATGCAAGCTTAGAAGAAATCAGCAAAACACCATAAAATCCAACCTTTCTCCAAATTTTGTCCAAAAATCAAACAGAATCCAAAGAAAATAAACTCTATAAAAATCATCAAAATAAACCACATAGAAACCTCAATGAAATCAACAAAAACCCAGAAAAAATCATCACAATAAACCACATGCATTCCATTCAATGATTCAAAAATTTATCAACGAAGACAAAAGCAAACCTAAAAATCAAATACAACACAATAATATCCATAATCAAATCAAAATCAATTCATTTCATCCAAAACAATAACTAACACTCGACAAATCACCTCAAAATCATCGAAATCAGTAGATCCGCAAATTACAAAAACATAACCCTAACTCGAGATCCACCGAAACACACAAAACACCGTACCGAACCGCTACCAAAATCTGCCGAGAAAAAAAATTAGGGTTAGGAAAATATTTTCGTTTTTTTAGAAAAAGTGAAATTGTGTATTAGGAGAAAAACTGAAAGGCCTATTAATTTAAGAGAATGGTTAAAAACCTTTCATGGATGAATTAGGTAGAGGAATGATCAATTTGTTTTTTTTTTTTTTTTGGTACAAATGAGCGCACTATGTCGCGGATGAGAATCGAACCCCCAACTTCATGATTGGGGTAAGAGAGCTCTTACCACTTGAGCTAACTCTTGTTCTCAATGATCAATTTGTGATAATGTGTCTGATGTACATTTCTGAAACGGTAAGACAATGGACCATCAATTAGGTAGAGGAATATGTATTGGGCCAAATCACGGGCTACGTTTATTGGGCTTTGGGTTTGGACTATTATATTATATCAAACTCTGATAACATTAATGGGTTAGTTACATTTGGTCTTTCTGATTTGGGGTCGGATATCTAATTAAACACTGATCAGATTAATTTGTTACGTATATTTGGGCTTTGGGCTTTGGAGACTGATTTTATATTAAATGGATACGTCATTGCTATTTTACAAAGAAAAAAAAATGTTAGGACGTTATCGGTTTATCAGAAATCAAAGGTAGATCAATAATGTATTATTTTTTGCAATTGTTTTATTTACATATTCATTATTAAAATATTTGTTACATTCGATTTTGGGGTTTTTTCAGTTTTGTAATATATAAAACTTAATTTGCTTTTAAATTTTGCAAAATTTAAATATCTTAAATTACTTGAATTTATATTTTGAAATTTTCTCTTTTAACCATGTTCTTAATATATATAAGTCAAATTAACGGTTGTATCAACATCAATCGGTACGTGGATTTTTTTTATTTAAATAGCTTAATTATTTTCCTCATATACATACTGTTTTACTCTACACAATTTTGCGTTGCAGTGATTGATTTTTCGCAGCCTTTACAACCATGTACCATTGAAGGGCCATCATCACTACGAAAAACTAATGGTAAATCAACATTGAATCCATCTCAGAATGGTACGTGTCTAAAATTAACTTTTATTGAATCCATCTCAGAATGGTACGTGTCTAAAATTAACTTCCAAGACCAGTCTTTACCCATGGCCAACTGTACGTTGCTATATCTAGGGTCACGAGTAAGAAAGGTCTAAAAGTGCTACTTCTTGATGAAGAAGGAGGGATGACTAATACAACAACAAATGTTGTTTATAAGGAGTTTTCGAGAAACTTGATGGCCGGTTTTTGTCGTCAATTCCGGCACCAAAAACAATTTGTAAACTCCCAAATTAAGTAGTATAATTTAGGGTCGAACCCAAAGGATGGTGGGGTTAGGCTATAAGTCTTGGTTTAGTTTTAGTTTAGTCGGTCAACAAGAATGTGAGATAGATAACTAAAGTCTAAAGCTAAAAAAATAAGAGTAAACGATAAATTAAGAGAGTTAGGGGTATGGGGTGTCATGTAGTCAAGTATGGGTCTAGCAATAGGGAAACATGACATAAATTAGCATTCTTTCAAATCACTAATTCACGCAATAAGCAAGGTGATTATCGTCAATTAGGGTCTCAAACTAGCATTCTCTCGAACAACTAATTAAATTCCCGATCAATACATTAACTCACTTTCGTGACGTCAACTTAACAATCATAGTCAAGTAACTAAACCAATTAAACCTCGGATTTCTCGTTGGCATAATTAAGCACACTAATCGTCATTAGTATAACAAGACTAATAATGAACAATAATCCAACCAAACATTATTTAAACAATTACCCACATACAAGACTCAAACTTTTCTACACTAATCCCATCCCCTAACTATTAAACTACTCTAACATTATTAAATTAACATGAACTAAACTACCCACTAACCTTAAACATGTAATAAACATAGTTAAACTAATAAAGATTACAACTTTAATAATAAAATTAAACATTAACCCTATGAAAACAATAAAAGATAAAATAAGAACAAGTAATGAAATAGGGAAGAAATTTATACCATAATGGAGGAAATGTTCAGAAGTGTATAGATCTAAAAGACGGATTACAAAAGCTCGAAACTTGTATCTAATTAATGGCTAGTAAGAATTGAGAAAAATAAGGAAAAATGGATTTTTTTTGGAATTAAACTAACCTACGTACTATCCTCCTGTTTCTGTTTTTTCAAAATGAACCAAGCTGCCCCCGAAAATGCTGCGTCGAAAATGCCCCCCGAGCTAGTTGGCTGCTTGCTTTCCCTTTTTCCCGTGTTGGTTCAGCACCACCAAAATTTCAACAGCAGGCTTCCTGCTTGCTTCTTTCTTTTTTCCAAATGATTCGGCCCAACAACATAAATTGTGAAAATGAGAATGATCGCTGGCCCAAGTCTCCATTTTGCTTTTTCTCCGTCTTTTTTTCGTCTTTCTTTAATCCGTCTTGAACCGGCTTTATTTCTCATACCCGAACTTGGTACCTTTTGACTTAGATCAATGCTTCCTTTTTCTTGACCCGGTCTTATTTTCGTGTTGAACCGATTTGCTTCTCACTTTCCGTCTTACTTGTGCATTAAATTAATAAAATAATAATAATAATACTAAAATTATGCATAAATACAAATAAATATTATATTTAAACTAATATGACTAATTATTATAAATTAGTAAATAAATGAGCTTATTAGACAATTAAGCACCCAAAATCGAGTCAGAATAAGGTAAAAATGAGGGGTAAAACAGTACCAAAATAGTACTCATCAAAACTGTAATTTTCGTGTTGGGTTATCGAATTTCAATACACCCATTTAATTTATATTTGTACCTGATTAGTTATTTTGTTCATCGTATTTGCCCGTCAAATTATGTTCCGTAAGTAATTCATCAAAAGACAATAACTTTCCAAACTACTCATTATTAGTTATTTAATCTTTTTTTATTCGTCTATTGTTTTTTCTTATATAGCTTATTCATTAATGTTATCATAAGTACTCCAAATATTATCATCATTACTAATAGCTATTCGAAAATTAGTGCACCAGGAAATTCACCTTTTCACCGAATATATCTTATATTCAAACATCCCGTTAAAAAATAATTCGTTCGAATAAACATAATTGTTATATATTGAAATAAATATACCAACGTCGTCTTTAAAAATAAGTGTACACAACCCCGTGATTTTTCACGGGTGTTACACTAGTTAAAATATTAATACATATTATATAATACGCTATTCCATAATCTAATTACACGGCTGAATCGTAAATTCCATAAGCTAATTATTAAAATATAATTAAACGGCTGAATCATAAATTCCATAATCTAATTCGGGAAATATAATTACACGCATGAATCGTTAATTCCATATTAAATATTAATATTAAAATATTAATACATATTTAACTCCTATTCCGTTCCAAGTGAGAAGAATTATCTCCGAATTATAAATAGAGAGTTTAAGCTACCACAAACTACGTACCTATCTCAACAATATTTATTCACGTGAAACTCAGTTTTTGCCTTAACAATTTATTATTCAGCCGTGTAATACACAGTACCTGCTATCATACCTCAACAATTATTCATATCAAATGGCTATGACAAATTTTTTGACTATTAGCGACCTCAAGTACGGGGTTCGCGTTACTCGGATCAACGTAAGAGTGGTACGGGGTCAGAGAGCTTTACTCTACAGAGTTTCTTAACTCAATCAGATGTTCCGGTTTACCCAATCACAGCTTAAGACTGAAAGTTGGAGCTATAGTGATGCTTCTGAGAAACATTGACCAAGCAAATGGTTTGTGCAATGGCACCCGAATGGAGGTAAAGCAACTAGGAAATCGCGTTATTAGTGCAACAATTATTTCTGGCAGTCATATCGGAAGCAATGTCTACATTCCCCGCATCATCTTGACTCCTTCAGATCAAACCAGGTTCCCAATTAAGTTTGAAAGAAGACAGTTTCCTTTAGCAGTTTGTTTCGCCATGACTATCAACAAAAGTCAGGGTCAATCTCTATCCCGTGTTGGACTTTATCTTCCAAGACCAGTCTTTACCCATGGCCAATTATACGTTGCTATATTTAGGGTTACGAGTAAGAATGGTCTAAAAGTGCTACTTCTTGATGAAGAAGGAGGGATGACTAATACAACAACGAATGTTGTTTACAAAGAGGTTTTCGAGAAATTGTAATTTTCGTCCTACATTATCGAATTTTAATACACCCATTTAATTTATATTTCCACCTGATTAGTTATTTTGTTCATCGTATTTGTCAGTCGAATAATGTTCCGTAAGCAATTCATCAAAAGACTAACTTTCCAAACTACTCATTATCAGTTATTTAATCTTTTTTTAGTCGTCTATTGTTTTTTCTTATATACCTCATTGATTAATGGTATCATAAGTAATCCAAATATTATCATTATCACTAACAGCTATTCGAAAATTAGTGCACCAGGAAATTCACCTTTTGACCGAATATATCTTATATGCAAACATCCCGTTAAAATTTAATTCGTTCGAATAAATATAATTAAATTTTATTGAAATAAATATACCTCCGTCGTCTTTATAAATAAGTGTACACAATCCCGTGATTTTCACGGGTGTTACACTAGTTATCATTTATAATTGAATACTTGAAGGAGGTAAATTTTTTTTTTGTTAATAATAGGGAAAAGGTAGAGCTAATTAGGTTTTGGTATTTTTTTTTGGTAAAGGGTAGACAAATGGAAAATTCGTTACAAAAAGTACTCCAAAGAGTAAAAAATGTACTGCGAAAATAAATTAAGTTATTTTATTAGGATATTATAAAAGTTAATAAACGCGGATATGTCTTAACACTTCCCTCATCGAAATATGTTGTACATCGGTTGGGCCGTTGGGGGCACTTTTAAGCCATGTTATTTCTATAATAGGTCTCCCTTACGACGGATATATTCGTCTCAAGCTTATAACGGACGGGTCAAATTCTCTAACTTGGTATGTAAGACAACCATAAAAAAAACTTCAAACAACTTATTTTTTCCTGAATAGTAATTGACCCGTCACAAGTTTGCGACGGATAAGTCCGTCAACGAGAATTTGTGTATTTATAAGGAACTAGTCACTCACCAGTCACCAGTCTCACTCCTCTACTTGAATTGTGCAATTGAGTGGCCGTTCTGCATTTCTTTCCTAATTTTTCTGGTATTCATTTCTTCCTTTTTCTGGTAAATGTCTTCTCCTTTTTCTAAATTAGGGTTTCAATTTCAACCCCATTTCCCCAATTATACTACTTCTAAGGTTATTGTTACTGATAATCCTCGTATGTTTATCGATTATGTTCGAGAACAATGTCGATTAGGATTTTCTAATCTTCATTCCCCCCTAAATCTCTTCAATCAAATGATGTCTCTTCATCGTCCACCTTCCATCGTCGATTTTAATCGGCTATTCTCCGCCATGCTCAAAATTAAACGCTTACAACCACACTCTACGGTCATTGCTCTTTCTAGGCAGCTTGAGTTATCCGGTATTCGACCTGATTCTTATTCTATTGGGATCCTTGCTAATTGTTACTGCCACATAGGCCGTGTCGATTTCGGGTATTCTCTCCTGGTTAAGTCCCTTAAGCTTGGATATCCCTTTGAGTCTTATTTAATTCTGTTTAACACGTTAATTAACGGTCTCGTTCAAAATGATCGGCTTCCAGACGCTGTTAAGTTGTTCGATGTAGCTGTCCTTAAGCTTGGCATTCAGCCAGATCGATATACCTACGGTACCATGGTCAAAGGTCTTTGCGGGATTGGGGACAATGCGGGCGCTCTCCGCTTGCTACGCCAAATGAATTCTAGTCCATCGAGTTGTAAGCCTGACCCTGCCATTTACACCACAATTATCGACAGTCTTTGCAAAGGCAGGTTGATTTCGGAGGCCCTCAAGCTCTTTTCAATCATGAAATCTGAGGGCATCAAACCGAATGTGTTCACATATACCTCACTGATACGTGGTATGTTCAATCTAGGCCGTAAGGGAGATGCTAAGGATATCTTGGTTGAGATGTTGGACAACAATGTTGCACCGACTGTTGTTACTTATAGCATGTTGGTTGATATGCATTGTAAGGATGGAATGTTTGATGAAGCAGAAGCCATTATAGGGATAATGATTGAACGAGGCGTGAATCCTGATGTACTTACGTATAGTGCTTTGTTGGATGGATATTGCTTGTGCGGCCAAATGGACAAGGCAAGAGATCTCATGGATTTAATGGTACAAACTCAGTGCCACCCTGACGTTGTGACATATAATACTTTGATCAATGGATATGTTAAACATAAAAGCATCAACAAAGCCCTTGATGTACTGCAAGAAATGTATGAACAAGGGATTGTACCTGATGTCGTGTCCTATAGCACTTTGATAGATGGGTTATGTAAGTCTCATAGAATCCCAATGGCACGTCAGTTGTTCAACGACATGCAAACAGATGGAATAAAACCAAATGTCTGCACTTATGGTTCCTTATTAGACGGGCTATGTAAAAATGCACAACTCGATGAGGCCGTGGCATTGCTTACCGAGATGAAGTCTAAAGGAGTTGCTCCTGATTTATTCATCTACAATATTCTGATTGACAGCTTGTGTGTGGCTGGCAAAATTAATGATGCAGACAACCTAGTTTCTGATCTCTTGTCGAAGGGTTTGGTACCCAATCATGTAACTTATACTACATTGATTAAGGGGTTCTGCCAAAAAGGTCTTATGAGTGAAGCTATAGAGCTCCTAAACAAAATGAAGCTAGCCGGAGTCTCTTCTAATAGCGGCACCTATAATACGCTGATCAGAGGGTTCATTATCAATATGGATATGCCAAATGCATTGCGTTATCGTGATATAATGGTTAGCATGGGATTTCAAGCGGATGCTAGCACTAAGTCATTGTTCCTTGGCCATTTATCTCATGATAATCTGAGTTCCAAGAGTTTCTAGGTTGACACAACACACAATGATAATTACCTTCTAGGTAATTTGATGCTAGGATATCGAAGAATTGTATTCCAGGTAAATCTTCTGAATTTGGTTTTGGCATTTTTAGTGGGTTGTTTAAGTGTAGTTTTGTGCGTATGTGTAAGTTGGGAACCAAATCTTCGCTTCCAGGTTTATTCTTGTCATCACTCCTACTCCTAAGTAAGTGTATTATGCTACCTAGATATACTGACGAACAAGGTCGTTGAAGGTTATGATGTAACTATCTCAATGTTTTTTGAATCCTAAATGATTTATCACATTATGACATGGTATTGCTTGAGTTATTTTTGAAATTCACATGATGATTACCACCGTTTGTTGATTTAATGTTGGAATATGAAAGAATTTTCAGTCGGTTAAAGGTTCAGTTTTTGAAGTAGAGATCATTTTTCACTTATATATACTCGTTCATCTTCTACATCAGTTTGTTATTACTAAGTGTTGGCTTAAATATTGCATAAACATATTTGCATCGGATCGATGAATCCCCCTTAATGCAGTACTCATTAACTTATTTAAAATGAGTACTGTTTTCTTTACTCTCAGAGATCTTTTGTCTGTTTAAATTACAACCGTCAGATTTATAGATACGTGATTTTTGACAAAGAAAGATGCAACACACTTCGATTATTAAAACCTAGTAATCACTGTTTTTTACAGATCTTTACATTAGTATTCTGTCCGGTATCCTTATGGGCCGTTGTGGCAGCCGGCTTGGAATGAAATTTGGAGTTGAGCAATCCCGCCTACTTATTCTCCCTGTCTAGGGGATAACTAATGTCAAGGGATTGGCGAATGCTTAAAGGCTTTTTTACTTGTTGGAAAAACTCCTGGGCACCAGTTTCTACTTTTCCTTTGTTCCAAAATTTCCGTCCTTTGTATGTTGATACGTTATGGAAATGTGCTAGCCCTGCTTGTCCTCTAAATTGAGTTGTCAAAGTGTCATGTATGTTTCCTGCTTTTTTTGGTCGAACGTGGAACGGTTGTACAATAAAATTTGTGCATTAACATACATATGCTGTTCTAAAGAATTTTTTTACTTTGATGCTTTGTTTGCAATTTCAGACTTGTGCATTTTATAGGAAAAATGAGAGAGTATTTCCTAGTAAAATGACTATTTCAGAAATAAGTCCACCACACGCTGTGACATTCACGAGCTTGTGAGCTCTCACGACAATTCTCCCATTTACCCTTCTACTTGCTAATTTTTAGAGGTTAGAAGTTTATGATGAAATAGTGTCGTCATAAACGAGAATTTGTGCTCCAAAAATTATACGATACTATGTTTCCTTGGGTGAAATAGCGGGTAAAATGAATTTTTTTTATAGCGGGAAAAATGAATTTGAGCCCTATAAAATGAATCATTTACCCAAAATTGATTATTGAGAGTTCTTATTTTTAAACAGATTGTTTGGTTTATCGAGTTAATCCAAATTACATAATGACTCATTGAAATAAATGAGTTATTTGTGTCGGTTCGTGTAAAAATGTCTTAACCTTATTCAATCAATATAAATTTCACTCAGCGTACCGCATGTCAACCCAATTACATATTTCACATAACTTCTCAACTACGTATCAGCTTCATGTTATATTTTTTGGACCAAATCAGTAATTATCGCCTCTAAATAATTTTAAAATATACTTCATATAATGACATCTATCCTATTTAAATGAATAGAATTCGAATAATTTGACAAAGTGAATAACCCGATTATAATCGGGTTTCAGAGTAAAGCAGCCGTGTCATGTTTGAGAGTAACATATGGCATTTATGTGTACCAGTATGCGGTAAACGGGTCTCAAACGAAAATCAGATACCACTTAAGAATAGATAAATATGTTGGGAAATATCAAATATGTCCTCAACAATAGTGCAATCACGTCAATGATAAATATCATTGTTAAATCTCATAAAGAGAATATGAAAGAGATGATCCGAAATTATATAGTCAACTGACCAACATTAATCGGTAATGATTGACTGACTAGAGTTTGACATTACTGTCGTATGACGGTGTGGTCAGTTGATCCCTTTAAGTCACACCTATAGGACAATTCCCTTAATTGATATATTAATCAATTGTATATGATACGAGTTGATCAAATTTCCTAAAATCAAATATCAAGAAATTAGAGGTTAAATCTTAATGTAAGATTTATATTTGAAATTGAAACGTGTCAATTGTCAAATATTAATCGATGTTTATGCAACGTCGAAGTTAGAATGAAAAAGAGTTCGTGGTTATTACAAATATTGTATATCGTATTGACGATTATTTTAATGATCATATTATGAAGCGGTAATTATGAATTACTAAGTAATTTGTTAAAAATGATTAATTTAGAGATAATATTTATTTGATAATATGTATTTTAAATTAATGCAATTGTATTTTTGGACATAGGATGTCACATGTCACACAATTGTACAAATTATAATTTGTAAAATGGATGTCCATTTTACATAAATTGTGTCGTGTGAGTGTATGTGTTTTAAGGACTAATTAGTTGTAATTATGCCTTAGAAACATAATGACTAATCACAAATTCTCATTGTACACGGAGGGTATCTGTCACAAGGAGAAGACGGATACCATTTTGTCTCACAAATTGCCCATTTAGAGATGAGAGGGAAGCACATGGGGTGCCCCACCTTGTCCTCCTATTCGTTTTGTGAGTGTCATTATCCGTCTTTCCACCCGACCCATCACAAGCAAGACTAACTACTAATCACAAATATAGGTCTAATGTCTAATGTAGGCATGCATACCTATTGCATGGGTTGGTAAAAAAAAAGACCCCTTGACCTTCCCAAACACTCTACCTCACGACACATTCAACCCACCCACCATAAGTAATGTGATTTGTTCACAATTCACTCTTATGCTATTCAGCTATTGCAACATTTCTAGTGTAAGAAAACTCATAAAACCTCTCATATTATTATTTCTCTAGTAAGAAAATAATATTCTTAATAGTTAAGTATAATAGAGATTATATTTAAGACTATAATTGTTATAGTGTCATCTTGATTTTGTTCTAATACGATTGGAACTCGGTTTTAAGAAAACCGATTATTTTTCACCTAGTCCGTGAGATTTTCGGTATTAAGGATACGTCTTGGGTGCATCGTAAAGGAAGCAAGCTATATTGGTTGCTCTGTGGAGGATCGTCCTAACACTAATTTAGACCGAATGTAAGGATCCGATTCTTTTATTTCCACATTTTCCTTTTGCATGCATAAGATCTTGTCACCTAAATTAAATTGTTAATTTGGCTAATTAATTAGTAAGACTAATTTTGTAGTAGGGCTAGTAAGTAAGACTAATTTTGTAGTAGGGCTAGTAAGACGAACCTTACAAAATACCTGTTTTTTAGGGTAGAAATCAAATCCGACGATTCATGAAGCGACAACAGACACGTGGTAGAGAAACTTTGAGGAAAAGAAACATGACCCGGTACGATCTTTCCAACGGCTCAAATTTAAATATATAATACATGGTTTTCGAGCTTTCAGAGTCTGGGATAAAAACCGTACGTAAATCATACGGAAGGTCCTCGGGTTAGATAAAGTAGCCACACAAATTTTGAGAAGCAAAAGAAGACATTTGAGTATGTATAGTTGTGTGGCCAAAAGAAAAATTGGGTTGGATTTGGGCTAAACTCTCGTCCCTAAAAAAGCCAAAGCACGGCCCCAATTTTAATAGTCCGTGTAATGCATAGTTGTGTGCACTGTATAAATAAGCAAAAAGTCAAAAATAGTTGACTATTGATATGCTATTGTCTTGTTTGTCTACGACCAAGTTTATATTTATGTTATCTTGTCACGTTTGGGTTCATTTGACTTGAAATTGTGGATTAAATTTTGCTAAAACGTTGTTTCAAGCCCTTTTTAGTTGTATTGCAATCTTGAATTTTAGTAGCTATAAACTCCGTTGTATTAATTTTCAATATGCACTTTTTTTGCCGGTTTTACATTTGAAGGTTTCACGAATTGTAAAGGCCAAAAAAAGCCCAATCTAGCCCGATGGCTCGTTTGAGCCCACCAGGGACCGATTTGGGCTCAATAAACAGGCCCATTTACTTGGTCCGACTGATGCAAAATAAAAAGTGGAAGTAACATAAACAAAGATATTTGTCGTAACTAGACCTATAGACCACACAAATCACGTCGTCAATGGTGATTGTATTCAAGACCTATTAAACACGAATCGGGCTAAAATTTGAAAATGCGTCAAACAATAACAAGGGTGAATTGAACATGTCAATTCAAAGAACAATCGAACGTTCATAAAACGATACAATTGAAACAATTTCTGTTTTTTTTTTTTTTTTCTGAATTCATTTTTTGTATCCTTATTCAATCCCGTAGCAAGGTTTATATAGTCAGCTCACCGTTATACGAGTAGAAACGATAGCCACCATTAAGAGTGCACAATTAAGGAAATTCAAAGCTAATAATAAACTACAAGTAACCAAATTAAATACCTCTTCTAATAATAAATAAAACAATAAAAATGAACTCGTTCCTTCATTGACCTGTAACCCATCCCGTATCACCGAGACAGCCCGACCCCAATGCTTAGGCTGTTTTTTATATATCAACCCGACCTAAGACATATCAAAGTCCGACCCGTTATTAACTCTACTTCCTCCATTCATATCCAAACTACACTTATTCCATTTTAATCCATTCATATCCAAACTACACCTTTCCTAATAAAGCCAACAAAATTACTAAAGTACCCTTATAAACATCAATTATTTACACAAAATGTCATCAAATGACCCACCATTATTCCACCACAAACAATAAAATAAGCAACATACCCACTTTCCATTGTACTTTCAATCATATTTGTGTATAAAGCATAAATATACAATGGATATGAATAGAGGAAGTATTTGCTAGCATTTAACACTACACTTGTTGAGTTGTGCAATTCAGTGGCCGTTTTTTCATTTCTCTCCTAATAATTTTCTGGTAATTATTTCTTCTTTTTCTCTTTCTTCCTTCTTCTGGTAAATGTCTTCCCCTACTTCTAAATTAGGGTTTCAATTTCAACCCCATTTCCCCAATTCTACTACTTCTAAGGTTATTGTTACTCATGATCCTCGTAAGTTGCTTGATTATGTTCGAGAACAATGTCGATTAGGGTTTCCTAATCTTCATTCCCCCCTAAATCTTGGCATTCAACCAAGCATAGTTACCTACGGTACCATGGTCAAAGGTCTTTGCGGGATTGGGGACAATGCGGGCGCTCTCCGCTTGCTACGCCAAATGAATTCTAGTCCATCGAGTTGTAAGCCTGACCCTGCCGTTTACAATACACTTATCGACAGTCTTTGTAAAGGCAAGTTGATTTCGCAGGCCCTCAAGCTCTTTTCAATCATGAAATCTGAGGGCATCAAACCGGACGTGTTCACATATACCTCACTGATACGTGGTATGTTCAATCTAGGCCGTAAGGGAGATGCTAAGGATATGTTGGTTGAGATGTTGGACAACAATGTTGCACCCACTGTTGCTACTTATAACATGTTGGTTGATATGCATTGTAAGGATGGAATGTTTGATGAAGCAGAAGCCATTATAAGGATAATGATTGAACGAGGTGTGAATCCTGATGTAGTTACATATAGTGCTTTGTTGGATGGATATTGCTTGTGCGGCCAAATGGACAAGGCAAGAGATCTCATGGATTTAATGGTACAAACTCAGTGCCACCCTAATGTGGTGACATATAGTACTTTGATCAATGGATATGTTAAACATAAAAGCATCAACAAAGCCCTCGACGTACTACAAGAAATGTTTACGCATGGCATTGCTCCTAATGTTGTGACCTATAACACTCTGATAGATGGGCTTTGTAAGTCTAATAGGATGTCAGATGCTGAAAACTTTGTTTCTGATCTCTTGTCGAAGGGTTTGGTACCCGATCATGTAACTTATAATACATTGATTAAGGGGTTCTGCCAAAAAGGTCTTATGAGTGAAGCTATAGAGCTCCTAAACAAAATGAAGCTAGCCGGAGTCTCTCCTAATAGTGGCACCTATAATACGCTGATCAGAGGGTTCATTATCAATAAGGATATGCCAAATGCATTGCGTTATCGTGATGTAATGGTTAGGATGGGATTTCAAGCGGACGCTAGCAGTAAGTCATTGTTCCTTGGCCATTTATCTCATGATAATCTGAGTTCCAAGAGTTTCTAGGTTGACACAACACACAATGATAATTACCTTCTAGGTAATTTGATGCTAGGATATCGAAGAATTGTATTCCAGGTAAATCTTCTGAATTTGGTTTTGGCATTTTTAGTGGATTGTTTAAGTGTAGTTTTGTGCGTATGTGTAAGTTGGGAACCAAATCTTTCCATTGCTTCAAGGTTTATTTTTGTCATCACTCCTACTCCTAAGCAAGTGTATTATGCTACCTAGATATACCGACGAACAAGGTCGTTGAAGGTTATGACGTAACTATCTCAATGTTTCTTAAATCCTAAATGATTTATCACATTATAACATGGTGTTGCTCGAGTTATTTTCGAAATTCACGTGATGATTACCACCAATTGTTAGATTTAATTCTGGAATATGAAAGAATTTTCAGTCGGTTAAAGGTTCAGTTTCTGAAGTAGAGATCATTGTTCACTTATATATACTCGTGTATTATCTACATCAGTTTGTTATTACTAGGTGTTGGCTTAAATATTGCATAAACATATTTTGCATCAGATCGACGAATGCCCCTTAATGCACTACTCATTAAGTCATTTAAACTGAGTACTGTTTTCTTTACTGTCAGATTTCTTGTCTGTTTAAATTATAAGCGTCAAATTTATAGATGTGTGATTTTTGAAAAAGAAAGACGCAACACACTTTTACTATTAAAACTTAGTAATCACTGTTTTTTACAGATCTTTCCATCAATATTCTGTCCATTTGTTTGTTTCCTTGAAATCTTTTGTTCTCTCAGGAACACCCGAGGTCTTGCTCCGACCTTGGCGGATCTTGAATGCATTTATGAGTAGATTGTTTAATCACTGCAGAGTGGGAACGAAAGTATCCTTATGGGCCATTATGGCAGCCGGTTTCATGTAGCTTGGAATGAAATCTGGAGTTGAGCAGTCGCGCCTACTTGTATTCCCTGTCGAGGGGATAACTAATGTCAATGGGGTTGGGGAATGCTTAAAGGCTTTTTAACTGTTGGAAAAACTCCTGGGCAGTGGGCACCAGTTTCTACTTTTCCTTTGTTCCAAAATTTCCGTCCTTTGTTTGTTACTCCGTATTAGACTCTCAGGCTGCGAATGTTGATACGTTATGGAAGTGTGCTAGTCCTGATTGTCAAAGTGTCATGTATGTTTCCTGCTTTTTCTGGTCTGGTACAATAGAATTTGCGCATTAACATACATGGCAAATGCTGTTCTAAAGAATTTTTTCACTTTGACGCTCCGCTTGCAATTCCAGATTTATCCATTTTATAGGAGAAATGAGTGATTATTTCATAGGCGCTCTATGTGCAGTTGCACTGGGCCTCTAATTTTTTGGGCCTCAAATTTAACATTACCCATAATTGAGAAGTAGAAGAAAGTAAAACAATGGAGTTGGAGAACACGTTTGACGCTACACTAAACATTCCAATCCATTCCACAGTTATCTCCTTCCACAAATATAATTAATTTCCTTTCCTAAAAAAATAAATTTGCTCTTCAATATTCCCATAAATCTATCTAATGTTTCTTTAGTTTAATCTTTAATTATGATTACCCAAATCAATTAGTCGAATCATTACAAATGTACAATTAGAGATATTAGAATCTAAAATTTGTCTGTTTTAAATTTTCATCCGTCCTCAAAATTCCTAGATTTTACACTTGAATTTCAAAAATTCGAAATAAGTAATATTTTTTTCTTAATTTTAATGAATTTGACGAGTTTTAAAGAAATGAAAATATAATGGACAAAGAGCCGAAGATCAGTCGATCAAAGAACTTTGATCGGTGTTTTGAATTCTCGAAAAGTCGCAACGTTAGTTCCGTATTTGAAATTCGAAATAAGTAATATTTTTTTCTTAATTTTAATGAATTTGACGAGTTTTAAAGAAATCAAAATATAATGGACAAAGAGCCGAAGATCAGTCGATCAAAGAACTTTGATCGGTGTTTTGAATTCTCGAAAAGTCGCAACGTTAGTTCCGAAATTCGGCTTCAGTTAGGTTGTTTCAAATATTTCTGGCTTACATAGTTATATTAGTATTTTATTTAAACGACATTTGATTTTCTAAAATTTGAGCCCTTATATTTCTTTATCTGCACCAGACCTCCACTTTTCTTGAGACGGCCCTGCTTATGTACGATCTTAAAGATGACCGAATCAACCGAATCAAGATACATGTATGCACAAAATTGATTAAATAAATAGTAGAAAAAACGATAATACAGAACATGATCTCATCTAAATGAACATAATAGAAACCTGAATATCAAAATTCATGGGAAGAACCGAGTCAGGAAATACCATATTTATACTTTGGATTTTGGAAGGAGTAGCATTTGCATTAGGTTAGGATTTGTAAACAATATTAAATCACTTTAGTAAATATATACAGAGTCAAAATTATATATTCTATGAGATTCTGTAACTGTGTTAGACCATGTACTGAAATCGATCACGAGCCTAAAGATAGATTTCTTGAGCACCTTAAACACGTGTGATACAATTTTTAGATAATTTTTTATTTACATACTTGTGTCTTTCTTTTTTTTTTTAAATTCCAACAAAAACTATAAAATCATCAAACTAAACCGTATAAATTTTAATATGTGAACCACAAATTCTCATTCTCATTTATGACGGACATATGCGTCGCAAACTTGCGACGGGTCAAATATTATCCACTAGGCAGGAAAAGATAAGGTATTTGAGATTTTCAAGGTTTTGTCTTACACACACAAGTGGAAGAACTTGACCCGTTAGAAACTTACTGTAGGTGAACAACTCAACTACTAATTTATTTTATTTTTTATATTTTTATTTTGAAATCTCTTATTATATTTTTCAACCAGCCACATCGCTAAAAAAAAAACTTGAGGTAGAGTTTACATAAGATAAAACACTCTAAGATATTATAAGATATGGACATTCATATAATATTATATACTACTCCCTCCTACCCATTATAAGTGTTCCGTTGTTCATTTCGGTTTATTCGTCAAAGTGTCCCGTTGTCTACATTTAGTAACTTTTTGGGCTGTTTTATTACCCTTGTACCCTTCCCTATTTCTATGTATTACCCACCACCCACCCCTAACCCAATATAGTTATTTACACAACCCAACCCATTACATACCCCTACACTACACAAAAAATTAAACAGGTATTATTCCTTAAATCTTGTACTTTGTCTACATTGGAATGCTTATAATGGATAGGACTATAGGAGGAGTATAATATTTCATAACATATACTATAGTGGCAACGAGTAGGGATGATAATGGGTAGGGTATGGGTAGGGTTCGGTAAGACCCGACCTGACCCGACCTAAAAAACCTTAGACCCATACCCGACCCAGACCCTAAAGGGTATGAAATTAATGGACCCATATCCGACCTTAAAGGGTCTGGGTCCGGGTAGGGTCTACCCTAGGGTCCAATTTTTCTTAACAAGTCATTCAATAAAATGTACCAAAGTTAGAATTAAATTACGAACTTTTGATTAAAGTATTACAAAGTCTTGATTATTTGGATCATTACCGTACCCGACCCTAAATTATATCATTTACCATATCTAAACTCATCATTTTCATCAATTTCCTCGTTATTGTTAATGATTATTTGGATATGCGTATAATATATTAATGATAAATTGATAACTAATAAGAGTTATCTGCTTGTGTGTATTATTTGGCTTATTGACGTTCGTATGTGTGTTTTTTCTTTTTTTTAATAATTATAAGGGTCTAAGGATCGGGTAGGGTCCCAAGACCAAGAGTCGGGCCCGGACCCGAAGTTTCTATAAAAGACCCATGTCCAAGTAGGTCTTAAAAATTCAAACCCATACCCGACCTGTTAGACTCTGATCTTAAAGATTTGGGTTGGATACCCGACCCAGTACCATCCTTGCAACGATGGTTTCAAACTCGAATTATGGTCCTATCTTTATGAGATTCCTGTGTCGGGGTGACTCACTCACTAGTCTCACTACAGACTACACTAGTTGAGTTGTGCAATTGAGTGGCCGTTTCTGCATGTGTCTCCGATTTCATTCCTACTTCTTCTTCTCTTTCTTCCGTTTTCTGGTAAATGTCTTCCCCTTTTTCTAAATTAGGGTTTCATTTTCAACCCCATTTCCCCAATTCTACTACTTCTAGAGTTATTGTTACTGATAATCCTCCTAAGTTTCTCGATTATGTTCGAGAACAATGTCGATTAGGGTTTCCTAATCTTCATTCCCCCCTAAATCTCTTCAACAAAATGATGTCTCTTCATCGTCGACCTTCCATCATCGATTTTAATCAGCTATTCTCCGCCATGCTCAAACTTAAACGTCTAAAGCCTCATCCTACTGTCATTGCTCTTTCTAGGCAGCTTGAGTTATCTGGCATTCGACCTGATTCTTATTCTATTGGGATCCTTGCTAATTGTTACTGCCACATAGGCCGTGTCGATTTCAGTTATTCTCTCCTTTCCAAGTCCCTTAAGCTTGGGTATCCCTTTGAGTCTAATTTAATTCTGTTTACCATGTTAATTAACGGTCTCGTTCAAAATGATCGGCTTCCAGACGCTATTAAGTTGTTGGATGTAGCTGTCCTTAAGCTTGGCATTCAGCCAGATCGATATACCTATGGTATCATGGTCAAAGGTCTATGCGGGATTGGGGACAATGCCGCTGCTCTCCGCTTGCTACGCCAAATGAATTCTAGTCCATCGAGTTGTAAGCCTGACTCTGCCATTTACAACACACTTATTGACAGTCTTTACAAAGGCAAGTTGATTTCGGAGGCCCTTAAGCTCTTTTCAATCATGAAATCTGAGGGCATCAAACCGGACGTGTTCACATATACCTCACTGATACGTGGTATGTTCAATCTAGGCCGTAAGGGGGGTGCTAAGGATATGCTGGTTGAGATGTTGGACAGCAATGTTGAACCAACTGTTGCTACTTATAACATGTTGGTTGATATGCATTGTAAGGATGGAATGTTTGGTGATGCAGAAGCCATTATAAGGATAATGATTGAACGAGGTCTGAATCCTGATGTAGTTACATATACTGCTTTGTTGGATGGATATTGCTTGTGCGGCCATATGGACAAGGCAAGAGATCTCATGGATTTAATGGTACAAACTCAGTGCCACCCTGACGTTGTGACATATAATAATTTGGTCAATGGATATGTTAAACATAAAAGCATCAACAAAGCCCTTGACGTACTGCAAGAAATGTATGAACAAGGGATTGGCCCTAATGTTGTGACATATAACACTTTGATAGATGGGTTATGTAAGTCTCATAGAATCCCAATGGCACGTCAGTTGTTCAACGACATGCAAGCAGATGGAATGAAACCAAATGTCTGCACTTATGGTTCCTTATTAGACGGGCTATGTAAAAATGCACAACTTGATGAGGCTGTGGAATTGCTTACCGAGATGAAGTCTAAAGGAGTTGCTCCTAATTTATTCATCTACAATATTCTGATTAACAGCTTATGTGTGGCTGGCAAAATTAATGACGCAGACAACCTAGTTTCTGATCTGTTGTCAAAGGGTTTTGTACCCGATCATGTAACTTTTAATACAATGATTAAGGGGTTCTGCAAAAAGGGTCTTATGGGTAGAGCTTTAGAGCTCCTAAGCAAAATGAAGCTAGCTAGAGTTTCTCCTGATAGCTGCACCTATAATACGCTGATCAGGGGTTTCATTATCAATAACGATATGCCAAATGCATTGCATTATCGTCATATAATGATTAGCATGGGATTTCAAGCGGAGGCTAGCACCAAGTCCTTGTTCCTTGGCCATTTATCTCATGATAATCCCTGAGTTCCTACAAAAGTTTCTAAGTTGACACAATGATAATTACCTCCTAGGTAATTTGATGCTATGATATTGAAGAATTGTATTCCAGGTAAATCTTTTGTATTTGGTTTTGGCATTTTTAGTGGCTTGTTTAACTGTAGTTTTGTGCGTATGTGGAAGTTCGGAACCAAATCTTTCCATCGCTTCAAGATTTATTTGTCATCACTACTACTCCTAAGTAAGTGTATTATGCTACCTAGATATACTGTCGAACAAGGTCGTTGAAGGTTATGACGTAACTATCTCAATGTTTCTTGAATCCTAAATGATTTATCACATTATAACATGGTATTGCTTGACTTATTTTTGAAATTCACATGATGATTACCACCGTTTGTTTGATTTAAGCTGGAATATGAAAGAATTTTCAGTCGGTTAAAGTTTCAGTTTCTGAAGTAGAGATCATGGTTCACTTATACATACTCGTGTATTATCTACATCAGTTTGTTATTACTAGGTGTTGGCTTAAATATTGCATAAACATATTTGCATCAGTTCAACGAATCCCCCTTAATGCACTGCTCATTAAGTCATTTAAACTGAGTACTGTTTTCCTTACTCTCAGAGATTTCTTGTCTGTTTAATTTACAAGTTCAGATTTATAGATGCGTGATTCTTGAAAAAGAAAGACGCAACACACTTTTACTATTAAAATCACTGGTTTTTACAGATGTTTCCATCAATATTCTGTTCATTTGTTTGTTTCCTTGAAATCTTTTGTTCTCTTAGGAACACCAGAGGTCTTGCTCCAACCTTTGCGGATCTTGAATGCATTTTTCAGGAGATTGTTTAATCACTGCAAAGTGGGAACGAAATTATCCCTATGGCAGCCGGTTTCATGTAGCGTTGAATGAAACTTGGAGTTGAGCAATCGCGCCTACATATTTTCCCTGTGTAGGGGATAACTAATGTCTAGGGGCTTGGCGAATGCTTAATGGCTTTTTAACTTGTCGGAAAAACTGCTGGGCACCAGTATCTACTTTTCCTTTGTTCCAAAATTTCCGTCCTTTGTTTGTTACTCCGTATTAGACTCTCGGGCTGCGAATGTTGATACGGAAGTGTACTTGATCATAAAATTAATACTACAATGATTAATCCTTCATGAAAATTTGTGTAGTTGTGTGTGAGTTTCCATCATATATACTGATAGTTTCGACTTCCTATCAAACCAAAGACACAGTAGTCTGTATCCTTTGGCTTGGAAATACTAGTTAATTTGTATTTCTTGCATATTTCATTCGGTCCTTGTGAAATACTGAAGTATTAATGGTGCGTTTGCGACATGATTTTCATTATGAGTCATCTATCTTTGTGTTTTACTAGGGGTATCTGTGTTCTGCAACGACTAAGGTCATATATATCCGACCCTCGACCTCGTTGCAGACAAAGGCCTTTGAAACTTTGATGCAGTATGTAATGTTGTATAAAAATTAGTCCATTCATTTCTGAAATGGAAAAACAGGCTTTCCTGCTTTTTTCTTGGATAAAAAATAGTCCGTTCATTTGCAGTGATAAAAATTGCTATGATTTGATGATGAAGATACGGATGTGTTTGCTATAATATGTATGATTGTATAATATAAAATATATAATTTGGTTTTAATTAATGTCTTTTATATACTACCTCTGATTTTCTATGATGTTCCCTTTCCGTTTTGGTCTAATAACATTAATGTTCCCTCTTTCTTCTATTGGACAATTTTGTGTGGTCCAAAATCAATTTTATGTGGGGTCATGTGTATTGTGTGGTCCAAATTAATTTCTTTATCTCTTATATTCAAATAAAAAATGAAAAAACAAGAAATCGAAAAGAGTATATTTTATTATTTATTATATTGATATAATAGAAGCGAATTACCTTACAATATTGGTGCAAAAGCCAAAACTAATTTTTAATTTAGTGTTATTTTATCAGGCTGTTATCGAAAGTTGATAACACGGGATGTTGTCCTAACACTTTCCTTAGGCTGTCTTTTTGGTATGTCATTTCTGGTTTTTTTTTTTTGTCAGGAATTACCTAACATCTAGAATAGCAGTGAGTCTTGCTTGTGACCGATACTATCCGCCACAAGTTGAAGACGGATACTTCCCTCTCACAAGAAAGCAAGTGAGAGTACAAGTGAGGGGAAAATGGAGCACCCATTGATTTTGCCACTGGCACATTGTGAGATGGGCACTATGCGTCTTCAGCTTGTGATGTATAGTGTTCGTTTTCAATGAGACTTTGTCCAAAAGTACATAATGTTAATGTTTTGGTTGTTGATGACCGGTTTTTTTGCCGTCACTACCCGATATCAAACAAAGATTTGTAAACCCAATTAAAGTAGTACTTTAGTCGGGGTCGAACACAGAGATGGTGGGGATAATTGTTTAGCTAAGTTCCAATTTAAGACAAAGTCGGGGTAATAAGGTTTTTGATTGACTAGCAACTAAAGACTAATGAAAGCAAAGATATAAGGATTAAATCGATGGATAAAAACAACTAGGGCGTTGGGGTTATTGTCCACGTTTTTTTGGTCGAAAAGGTCACGAGATAAAAATTCTCGATATTCGCACCCTATTACTTTAATACCATATAAAAATGACTCAAGGTGTTAAAATTGGCATCCGGTATAAAATAGACACATTTAGAGGCGCAAACATTACTTTAAAGGTCGTGTTTGAAATAGTCAAAATAAGTTATATACTTTATTCTATGTTGTTTCGTGAAAAATATAAACATTCAATATTTATTATAGGATTTAATGAGCCTAAAGACAATAATTCAGAAAAAAAAATGATTTCGAGTTCTAACATGACCGAAAATAGCCGATTTTGAAGGTTATTATCCACGTTTTTTAGGCCAAAAGGGTCTTGGTATAAAAACTCTCGAAATTCTCACCATAGTACTTTAAGACCATATAAAAATGACTCATGGTGTCAAAATTAGCATATAATTTAAAATAGACACATTTAGAGACTCTTACATTATTTTAAAGGTCATGTCTGAAATAGACAAAATAAGTTATATACTTTATTTTACGGGGAAGTGGCAAATAAACCCCATACGTTTACTACTATGTGCAAATCACCCCCACACCTTTCAATATGTGCAAATTAACCCCATAACTTTATGTTTTGGTGCAATTCAATTCTATTATTAAATTTTTGCAACTTAAAACATAAAAATTGAATTAAATAATTAAAACTAATATTACTAATTTGTGAAAACCCAAATTTACCCTTTTCTTATCACCACACCAACCCTGTCTTCTACCTCCAACCACCTAAAAACCTAATTATAGCCAAAAATCACACCTTCAACCCCCAAGCAAGTTCGTCATACTCTATGTCCAATCGCCTCACCACTATGACTCTATCCTATTCTCGCCAAAACCAACCCCAACCACACAAAACACCACCCCTTACCCTTGAATCCACTTAACCTAACTGCGAATCTCCCCTTGTCAGCGAATATAATGTCGACAGTATCGGATGACATGTGTGTTAGGTCGGCGTAGAGGGTGTCGTCATATTTGGTGTTGGGGTTGTGGAGCAAACAAAGTGTATGAAGAAATGTATTTTGGGGTGCCGTCATATTTGGAGTTGGCGCTGTGGAGCAAACAAAGTGTATGAAGAAATGTATTTGAGTTTTATTTTTTAACAGTAAACGAAGTGTGGTAGGATAGGGGTAGATTGGTCCCTTGCATGCATAAATTTCTTTTAAAAATGAGGGACAATAAAATGGGGGAACAAATAAGAAAAGGGATTAATTAAATTAAGGGTAATTTGCACCAAATGCTAAACAAATGGGGTTAATTTGCACGTATTGAAAGTTGTGGGGTGATTTGCACATAGGACTAAACGTATTTATGTTGTTTTGTGAAAGACCAAGCATCCATTATTTATTATAGGATATGAGCCTAGAGACAAAGATTCAGAAAAAAAAAAATGGTGTCTAAAATGACCGAAAATAGCCGATTTTGAAGGTTATCTACATTTTTTTAGGCTGAAAAGCCCCAGGATAAAAATTCCCGAAATTCGCACCATAGTACTTTAATATCATATAAAAATGAGTCAAGGTGTTAAAATTGGTATACAGTTTAAAATAGTCACAGTTAGAGACTTTTACATTATTTTAAAGGTCGTGTTTCAAATAGAAAAAATAAGTTATTACTTCATTTTATGTTATTTTGTGAAAATTCAACCATCCAATATTTATTATCGGATATAATGAGCCTAATGACAAAGATTCAGAAAAATATTTCAGGTTCTAAAATGACCGAAAATAGTCGATTTTGAAGGTTAATATCCACGATTTTTAGGCCGAAAGGTCCCGGGATAAAAATTCTCGAAATTCGCACCATAGTACTTTAATAACATATAAAAATGACTCGATGTGTTAAAATTAACATACGGTTTGAAATAGACACATTTAGAGACTTTTACATTATGTTAAAGGTCGTGTTTGAAATAGACAAAATAAGTTATATTCTTTAGTTTATGTTGTTTTGTGAAAATCCAATCATCCAATATTTATTATCGGATATAATAAGCCTAATAACAATGATTCGGAAAATATTCCGTGTTCTAAAATGACCAAAAATAGCCGATTTTGAAGGTTATTATCCACGTTTGTAGGCCGAAGAGGTCTCGAGATAAAAATTCTTGAAATTCGCATCATAGTAGTCATATAAAAATGACTCAAGGTGTTAAAATTGACATACAATTTAAAATAGACACATTTAGAGGCTCTACAATTACTTTAAAAGTTGTGTTTGAAATAGACAAAATAAGTTATGTGTTTTATTCTATGTTGTTTCATGAAAAATCAAAGCATCCATATGATATAATGAGTCTATAGACAAGGATTTAGAAAAAAACTATCGGGTTCTAAAATGACAGAAAATAGTCGATTTTGAAGGTTATATTATCCACGTTTTATAGGCCAAAAAGATCGGGGACAAAAACTCTCGAAATTCTCACCATCTTATCTATATTAATACAAGAACATTTCGTGCAATTTCGTGCTTCCACATCATCACAAACATTTTCATTTATTTTTTCCGCCACAAAAATATGGATATTATTTATGAAAAACCAACATGTAAAATTTAATCGAATAATAAATACAAAACTTCAATGAACCATCACACTCAATTCCATATATGTTGCATAAATAATACAATATGAGAATGAAGAATTTTCCCAATAATCCACATAGTTTATCAATAATAAAAAATGTAAACTAAAAAAATGAACAAAAAACATTAGTAGACAATGAAAATATAAATTAAACCAAATAACGTTACAATATTTATTTTCAAACTTTTAACTTTAATATTTTGACTATCATAATAGCAAATTTTCGAGACATTAGTAAATTTGAGTAATTTTTTTAATAAGAAATAGTTTTCAACAAAAAATGTTGATAAATAATACTGTTTTAGTTTTCAATTTGAAAAATGAGATCCAAAAAATTCACAAAAGAAATAAATTATACTCCATCCTATTCTCTGTTTTCTTCCCTATTTTCTTAAACAGATTTTTCAGGTTTTCTTCCCCTTTTCTATTTTGATAACTTTTAATTATATTTTATTTATTTCTCTCTTCTATCACCCAACCCCACACAACTTTTTACCCTTATTTTATTTATTTCATCAAGATTTGGGACCCACAATTCATTATTTAACTCCTAATTATTATCCCTCTCTCCTGTTCCAAACCCCACCCAACTCTTTTTTCATTAAAAAAACATTTTTCCTTGAGTATCGTGCCCCCTCCAAATGGGAAGAAAACCCAGAATAGGAGGGAGTAGAACTCTGTAAAAACCAAAAAAACCCGATCTAGCCCGATGGCTCGTTTGAGCCCATAACGGTCGGATTTCGGCTCAATCAACAGGCCCATTGTTTAATTTTTCATGTGTCAGCTGACGTAAGCCTTTTGAAGCTCGGTCCATGATCAACTGTATTTGCTAGCGATTTGTAATAATTAGTATCGGATCTAACACTGCACTACGAGTACTACGACTCTACGAGTGACCGTTTCTTCATTTGTCTCCTAATAATTTTCTGGTAATTACTACCTCTTCTTCTCTTTCTTCCTTTTTCTGGTAAATGTCTTCTCCTTTTTCTAAATTAGGGTTTCAATTTCAACCCCATTTCCCCAATTCTACTACTTCTAAGGTTATTGTTACTGATAATCCTCGTAAATTTCTCGATTATGTTCGAGAACAGTGTCGATTAGGGTTTCCTAATCTTCATTCCCCCCTAAATCTCTTCAACCAAATGATGTCTCTTCATCGTCGACCTTACATCGGCGATTTTAATCGGCTATTCTCCGCCATGCTCAAACTTAAACGTCTAAAGCCTCATACTACCGTCATTGCTCTTTCCAGGCAGCTTGAGTTATCCGGTATTCAACCTGATTCTTATTCTATTGGGATCCTTGCTAATTGTTACTGCCACATAGGCCGTGTCGATTTTGGTTATTCTCTCCTTGTTAAGTCCCTTAAGCTTGGGTATCCCTTTGAGTCTGATTTAATTCTGTTTACCACGTTAATTAACGGTCTGGTTCAAAATGATCGGCTTCCAGACGCTGTTAAGTTGTTGGATGTAGCTGTCCTTAAGTTTGGCATTCAACCAAGCATTGTTACCTACGGTACCATGGTCAAAGGTCTTTGCGGGATTGGGGACAATGCGGGCGCTCTCCGCTTGCTACGCCAAATGAATTCTAGTCCATCGAGTTGTAAGCCTGACCCTGTCATTTACACCACACTTATCGACAGTCTTTGCAAAGGCAGGTTGATTTCGGAGGCCCTCAATCTCTTTTCAATCATGAAATCTGAGGGCATCAAACCGGACGTGTTCACATATACCTCACTGATACGTGGTATGTTCAATCTAGGCCGTAAGGGAGATGCTAAGGATATGTTGGTTGAGATGTTGGACAACAATGTTGCACCCACTGTTGCTACTTATAACATGTTGGTTGATATACATTGTAAGGATGGAATGTTTGATGAAGCAGAAGCCATTATAAGGATAATGATTGAACGAGGATTGGCTCCTAATTTACTTACTTATAATGCTTTACTTGGTGGATATTGCTTGTGCGGCCAAATGGACAAGGCAAGAGATCTCATGGATTTAATGGTACAAACTCAGTGCCACCCTGACGTTGTGACATATAATACTTTGATCAATGGATATGTTAAACATAAAAGCATCAACAAAGCGCTTGACGTACTACAAGAAATGTTTAGGCATGACATTGCCCCTGATGTGGTGACATATAACACTCTGCTAGATGGGCTTTGTAATTTTAATAGGATGTCAGATGCTGAAAACTTTGTTTCTGATCTCTTGTCGAAGGGTTTGGTACCCAATCATGTAACTTATACTACTTTGATTAAGGGGTTCTGCAAAAAAGGTCTTATGAGTGAAGCTATAAAGCTCCTAAACAAAATGAAGCTAGCCGGAGTCTCTCCGAATAGCGGCACCTATAATACGCTGATCAGAGGGTTCATTATCAATAAGGATATGCCAAATGCATTGCGTTATCGTGATATAATGGTTAGCATGGGATTTCAAGCGGATGCTAGCACTAAGTCATTGTTCCTTGGCCATTTATCTCATGATAATCCCTGAGTTCCTACAAAAGTTTCTAAGTTGACACAATGAGAATTACCTCCTAGGTAATTTGATGCTAGGATATTGAAGAATTGTATTCCAGGTAAATCTTCTGAATTTGGTTTTGGCATTTTTAGTGGGTTGTTTTGCTGTAGTTTTGTGCGTATGTGTAAGTTCAGAACCAAATCTTTCCATCGCTTCAAGGTTTATTTTTGTCATCACTCGTAAGCAATTGTATTATGCTTCCTAGATATACTGAAGAACAAGGTCGTTGAAGGTTATGACGTAACTATCTCAATGTTTCTTGAATCCTAAATGATTGATCACATTATAACATGATGTTGCTTGAGTTATTTTTGAAATTCACATGATGATTACCACCGTTTGTTTGATTTAATGCTGGAATATGAAAGAATTTTCAGTCGGTTAAAGGTTCAGTTTCTGAAGTAGAGATCATTGTTCACTTATATATACCCGTGTATCTTCTACATCAGTTTGTTATTACTTAGTGTTGGCTTAAATATTGCATAAACATATTTTGCAGCAGATCGACGAATCCCCGTTAATTCACTACTCATTAAATCATTTAAACCGAGTACTGTTTTCTTTACTGTCAGAGATTTCTTGTCTGTTTAAATTACAAGCGTCAAATTTATAGATGCGTGATTTCTTGTCCATTTATTTGTTTCTTTGAAATCTTATGTGTTCTCAGGAACACCAGAGGTCTTGCTCCAACCTTGGCGGATATTGCTTAATCACTGCAGAGCGGGAACGAAATTATCCGTTATGGCAGCCGGTTTCATGTAGCTTGGAATGAAATCTGGAGTTGAGCAGTCGCGCCTACTGGTTTTCCCTGTCTAGGGGATAACTAATGTCAAGGGGGTTGGCGAATGCTTAAATGCTTTTTCTTGTTGGAAAAACTTCTGGGCTGCAGTATCTACTTTTTCTTTGTTCCAAAATTTCCGCCCTTTGTTTGTTACCCCGTATTAGACTCTTGGGCTGCGAATGTTGATCGTTACGGAAGTGTGCTAGCTCTGCTTGTCCTCTAAATTGAGTTGTCAAAGTGTCATGTATGTTTCCTGCTTTTTTTGGTTTAATGTGGGACGGTTGTACGATAAAATTTATGCATTAACGTACATATGCTGTTCTAAAGAATTTTTTTCACTTTGATGCTCTGTTTGCAATTCCAGACTTATCCATTTTATAGGAAAAACTAGTTTTTCTACCCGTGAAAATTACGGGTTATTTTTTGGATGTCCTTATTTTGGCTATTTTTTAATTATTTTTTCTTTTAAATTAAATAATTTGATTGTTTTCTACTTGTCAATTAATAGTTTGCCAGTATTATTGCAATTGTATATGAAATGTAGTGGCGGCAATGTAATCAATTAACATCCCTGTTATTTTATTCTTCAATTTTTTATTTTAAAATAAATTGGGTTAGAATATTTGTTGCCAACTTAGTATGATAAATTTAAATATTCTCCATACAGTTAGAATCATATCATATAAATTACATTTTGAGGTCATATAAAAATTTTAGAAAATTGAATATCAGAATAACATTATATTATCCACATAATTCTCCTTTATAGTTCGACTTGTATATAAACTATTTAGAGTTTCAATTAACATGTACACGTTTTGTGTTTTCTTTTATTTATTACCAACCACCATTTTTTATGAGTCAAAATAATTTGAAGTTGATTAAAACACCAAGTTTAAGCACCAATGCATTAATATAGATATTAATTTTTTGTTTGAGTGGACAAAAAGATAAGAAGATTGTCGTATAAAGCCGAGGTCGGGGCCTAGGCTCAATAGATCTTAGGATTCAAAATATTATAATATGAATTTTCAATTATTTTATCATTGCACTCATAACAACATTATCGAGTGTTAACATTCTTAAATTTGAACGTCTTCTATTAAAATCCATATAAGAAAACAATGATACCAACATCTCTAGTCATAATTCGTATAACCGATATTTGTATTTGTATCAGATATCATTTTTTGTGCTTACATGGTAAAGAACAATTCACTGCACCACTTTTGTATTTAACAAAGTAAACCATTATTATTCAAATGCTAGAAAAACGATTTTTTTCCATATATAAAAAGTACAAACGCATAACTTATAAAGTGTAAAATTATGTTCTCATCAAAGTTGTTTAATTTTTATTCCATCATTCTCTACTTTAGTGAAATTATATCTCATTTTGTAACAAATTGCATGTAATTACATGACAATAATAAAATGGTCATAACTTACAATTTTTTGCATTCACCAATAAATCCATCATTGGTGTGAGTTATGATGATAGGTTTAATTTTTATGCTTAACTCTCGTTTTCTTAAAATGATGGATCGTCTAAATAACATATATGACAATATTTTGTAATAAGATAATAATGGCGGATCAAAAAAGAGGGTGTAATAAGAGATTAGGAATAAAAAATAAGACATGGTCCATTTTATAGGTTTATTGATCGGTCTAATTTTCAAAATTAACTATTGTTTCAGTTTGATGATCTAACGTCTACAATATATTTTAGTAAGATAATAATGATAAATGAAAAAAGGTATAATATACTAATACGAGCTTTGGCAAAAACCGGGTCCATTTTTTATCAGTATAAATGTATAATGTATATATCTAGATTTTTATATATACGACACTCGACTATATATGATAATTTATAATCCCATATAATTTAGGAAAAAATAAAAACGAAGATGGCTAGCAATTGTCACTTTCTTTTAAAAAATAGTAATAAAGAGGTTAATTTTTCAAAGAAGATCAAATCAAATTTGCTATCAAAATGCATATTTTATACTAAAATAACACCCTTCAAAATTAACTTTCATAAATTTAGAATTTAATTATATAGAAATAAAAAAAAAACTTTCATAGAGAAATCGAAGATTTAATTTACTTATTGTCTAGAAACTAAATTTACCTACCCATGACATTATTAGTTAGCTAACACAATGATTTTAGGAAAACGCCTTCACAACCGCCTACACAACATAAGACAAACAAAAAACGCCGCGAATTAGTAATTTATCTTACAAAATTCAAGCTAAGGAAATCAAATAAACTAAACAAATTTTCACCCCTCACATAACTATTTTATAAAAAGTAAAAGTACAATTTTAAATAAAAGAGGTTAAATAATGTTAATTTAGATTTAGAAGTTGAATAATATATATATATATATATATATATATATATATATATATATATATATATATATATATATATATATATATATATATATATATATATATATATATATATATATATATATATATATATATATATATATATATATTAAAATTTAGTGACATTAATATTAATTAGGAAAGGATAATGATTTTGGCATTCAAAGGGTTGTAGCTTATTATTAGTTGTTTTTATAATCTTAATTATGATAAAAATTATTGCAAAGTTAATATGGGAGTTTAATGGGTGATGGTTAATTATTGCATAAATATGAGAAGAATAATTATGTTTAAAGATGAGAATTATTTGTGACATCAAAATCAATATAGGGCTTTTAGTTTGCCCAAGTATCCTATTATTATAATTATAGAATTATTTCAAAATTAATACGCGAGTTGAATAGAGTGATGGTTAATTATTGTATAGATAGGACAAGAGTAATTATTCTAGAAGATAAAATTATTTTTGGATATCAAAATCATTTTAGTTTACCCCAAGTATCATTTTAATTATATATAGATATGTGTATATTGGTAAATGATGGAACAATTGGACAATTATGTATAGGGAATGATGTGGTTTTGTGACGTGGTAGGTGTTATTTCGTCGAAATATATATAACATTTAATCATTTTTTATTTTATGTAGCTTTTTAATAAAATTTTAAAGATAATTATGTGACTTGATAATATTTTAATATTGGAATGACATACTTTTGACTTGCTTGTTTTTTTATTTTATTTATATATTTACAGATAAATGAATTAAATTAATATAATATGATAAACTGATTATCCATGTAAAATTAAAACATGTCATGTCACATTATTTAAGTTAGCATTTTAATAAGATTGTATAGAGGTTGACATGTACGATTGTGGACGTGGATTTTGTTGGGTGAGGTGGCTTTTTGGTAATCCTACGTGGCTTTTATTGTTGCTGATGTGGCTTTTACTTGGTGTTTTAGCTTAGCCTTTTAATAAGGTTTTATAGATGAGAGATTCTTTCCTAGTAAAATGACTATTTGAGAAATAAGTCCACCACACGCTGTGACATTCACGAGCTTCTGAGCTCCCACGACAATTCTCTCATTTATCCTTCTACTTGCTCATTTTTAGAGGTTAGAAGCTTACTATGAAATAGTGTCGTCATAAACGAGAATTTGTGCTCCAAAAATTATACGATACTATGTTTCCTTGGGTGAAATACATGGCAAAATGAATTTTTTCTATAGCGGGCAAAATGAATTTGAACCCTGTAGAACTAGTTTTTGAACCCATGCATTGCACGGGTAATAACGTAAATTGATATTTTGAGTATATTTTAAGTATTTATTTTTTGGACCGGAGGCGTAATGTTATGAGTATATTTTAGACGGTATCATCCATCTTTTTCTATTTGATAAAGTGCAAGTATTTATGAAAAGAAACGATCATCATACGATGGTATCGAGCCAAACATTCAAATACGACATTTGTGCCTCAGACGCAACATAAATAGAAACTTGCTAATAAAAGTATATTTTAAATATTGTTATATGAAGTATATTAATGACCTAAAATTATTTGTATATTCTATGTTTATACTTATATTGATATAACTTGTAAATAATATAATATCTTTTATATGGCCGGGTTACATTCATTTTTAGACAATCAAACTCCAATTCAAAAAGTTAAATATGTATCTTAAAAGACTAAAGTTATAAATATATAGATTCCTAATGAAAAATATTTTATAAAATTTATCCCAAGATTTATTTTATCAATATAATAATAGATGCCTTAAAATAGAACAAAATAACAAAAAAATGGAATGTATTATAGAAATAAATAAATGTATTTTTAAAACATAAATCAGAAAGATAAAATAAAAAAATTAAAACACATATCATTCTATCTATTCCAGCCAACAGACATTTTCCCTTTATCCTCCTCTTTTCTAATCGAGAAGTTTCACCTAAAATACACCACTGTTTCCCTTCCTTTTTTTTTTGTTTTTTCTTTTTTGGTGACGAGGGAACCCGCAGCCGCTACCTTCGGTACACCAGGTAAGCCACACGAAGGTGACAGACTCGAAGTCTATTTAGGCATGGACTCGGGCCAAGAATGCTCCACAAGATTTTGCTCTTGGGGAGGCTTGAACCCGGGTCTCCTAGGAATTTTACCCAATTTTTAACCACTAGACTCCACACTTGCGGGCTCCCTTCCTCTTTCTCTTTCACTCTCTGTTTGATTTTCACAATCAGATTTCAATTCAAGTAATTTTCCCCAATTTTATGACGATCAACGTCTTACCCCAATGATCTTAATTTTAATTTCAATTTTAGTTCTGCAGGTTGGAAATATCAAAGTTTCGCTCATCGTCGAGGTATGATTAAAGTAGCAAGTAATCGATAACGTACTTTAATCTAATTTGTTAAGTATCCGCTCTTTTGTTAATCCAATTCGCCATGATCAGAGATGCATGTGATTATGAAAAAAATATAAGAGTTTCGGATTATATTGGATATAAGATGACAAAATTGTTTAGGTAGTTTAGCTGTGCGAGCAAGAGAAAGTGGGGTTCCGAACGGCCAATTAGGACTCTTTAAGAATGTGGAAATGCTAAAATCAATTGGGTTGTTAATAGGGAAATTGATAAATTGTACTTGAGCTATTGCTATTTGTTAATTAGTTTAGTGGTACTATGTATCATGTAAGACCGTCTTACCATTGGGGTTGTGCAATTCAACCTACATAACAATGTCAAATTTGTCATGTTTGATTTATCACATTGTGAAAAATCCTTCTTTACATCACGCATAGTTCATTATATAGAATAACTCATCAAAGAACTTCAGAAAAATGGGTTTTCGTTCCCTAATATCCCAAAAGTTCTTATTTATATATGATTAACACATGGTTGTCATACCAAAATTCCCCTTCCCGCTCTTCTTTCTGAAAACAATACCATTACCAGTTGCCAGTAGTAAGTAAAAGCTGAGATTTTTTGTAGTGATTGGCCCACTGACGTCTTGTTATTCTTCTGTCACTATGTACGAGGCAATTTTGTAATGATATAAAACTCGAATAAGGTTTTCAGAATGATATAATGAAAACAGTGTGGAATTACCGATTGAATTGAAATGATAATATTTTTTAAATAACTTTGGATATGGAAAAAACTATTAAAATTCCAAAATGAGACACCGAATTAAATAAGTTTCAAAACTCAATACTGCATATTGTATCTAAAAAAATACTTAAACTGAAATGTCATAACACATATTGTTTCTCTATTCATCTAAACTTTCTCTAATTTGACTTTGACATGCTTTTTGGTGGCTGAGAGGCTGAGAGCTGGTTTGCAACCGCAATTTTATCATCATTGTCCTCATCATTATGTCTTCTATATGATTTTAGATACACTACAAAAAAATACTGCCATTGCGACGGATTTTTTGCGACGGACAGATTATCCGTCGCAAACTTAGTTTTGCGACGGATTTCGCGACGGATTTTTTGTTTGCGACGGAATTTGCGACGGACCTGAATTTCCCAGACCCGCGAAATGAAAGTCAAATGGCGGGAAGGTTTGCGACGGAAAATCCGTCGCAAATATTGACTTTTGCGACGGAATTTCCGTCGCAAACTTATTGACCAGACTTGCCCAAAAGTAGGTCAAGGTCAAATGTTGACCAGATTTGCGACGGAATTTCCGTCGCAGGAGTCAATATTTGCGACGGAATTCCCGTCGCAAATCTGGTCAAGATTTGACCTTGACCAGATTTGCGACGGAAATTCCGTCGCAAAAGTCCGTAGCAAAGTTTTTTAATACAGACCCGCGGATCTCATTTTTCCCCCAAATCGATTTCACAATTAATTAAAAAAAACCCTAAGGCGATTTATCGGCGATTCGTGACCACACCACCCACCCAACCACCCTACCCTACCTCCCCCGCCGGAGCCGCCGTCGCCGGAGATCCCAACCTCCCCTCCTTCTTCCTCTCCTTCTCCTTCTCCTTCCTTCCTTTTCCTTCCTTTTCCTTCCTCCTCCGCCCCTCCTTCCTCCTCGCCGCCCCTCCTTCCTCCGGCCAGCCGCCTCTCCTTCCTCCTCCACCTGCCACCTCACCGCCACTTCTTTCTTTCTTATGTATGTATACTAATTTTATTAATATACCGTCTTAATTTTTTTTGTTTAATCCGTCGCAAAATTCCGTCGCAAATTCCGTACTATTGTTTTTTTATTGTTATTAGGAATAGTTAGTTTAGTTTAATTGTTATTTGATTAGTTTAGTTAGTATTGTTAGGTGGTTAGTAATATTAGGTTAGTAGCTAATTTCGTCCCAAATCCGTCGCATATTGTTGTTAAGATGTTTAGGAGGTTTGTTTTTTGATATAAAATTTGCATTGTTGTTGATTGTTAGTGTTGTTGATTTGTTTAGAATATTCTTGAATAGTACCCGTTCAATAATTACACATTAGGTGTAATTGTTGAATAGTCCCCGTTTTGGGACTGTCTTTGAATCTTTCATGCCATTTAGGTAGTAAACATTCTTATATTTTCTTGATTGTAATGAAACAAAAATTGGGCAACACTTCCTTATTGTTCTCCAAATACATTCTATATGTACCTGAGACTCAGCCGCCTACACATCGAATACACCTCGATCCGACTGATTACGAAGGCGCCAAGTGGTAAGTATCTTATTTGTTTACGGTAATTGATTATATATACGTATATATTGATTATAATATGATTACTTGTTGACTATTTTATTTTCACATTTAACTCTTTTTCAGGTTCAGTGACAAAGACGTTTCTACTCTTATAACACAGACCATTATTTGCAACTACAAGGAGTATGCGCCCAACTGGTCAGAAGCGTCGGATTACATTAAGGAAGAGTGGTGGAATTGGTTTGAGGTATTTATTAACTGTTTACTACCTATTTCCGTTTTATTATTTATTACCTATTTATTGTTTCATATTTATTTAACTATTTTTTTTCTTGAAACAGAAAAAAGTTACCTTTCACCCTCGTGATAGAGCAGCGGTTAGGTCGGCGTGGGAAGACACGATGAAAGACCGCCTTCGCAAAAGAATCCACTACGCTATGCAGAAACCAGCGGAGAAAAGGCCGCAGTGGATACCGGCGGATATTTTTGAAGAACTGAAGAGTAGAAAGGACAATCCAAAATTCCAAGAGAAATCCGACAAAAACAAGACCAACCGGATGTCGGGAAGTACCGAAAAGGGCAAGGCCTTAGGTACTCACATTATGGGTCGTAAAAACACCCTACAGATGATGGATGAAATGGTAATTGTTTAGTTTTTACTTCACTTTTTCTTGTCTTCAATAATTTTCACCCTTTGATAATCTTGAATGTTTTTTTCAACAACTGTGGTTGGATTTAAATTGCAGGCTGGAGAAGATGGGAGTGATGTACCATCGGCCTTGAAGTTGTTTGAGAAGACCAAAAAACATCCTAAAAAGGGTTGGCTATCAACGAAACCCAAAGCACTATTTGTAAGTTAACAGAAACTTTTCTTTATATTTTAGTAGTTTGGTTTACTAATTAATTAACGTATACTAATAACATTTTATTTTTGTTTTGTAGGAAAAAGTTTTTTCAAGAAAGAACAAAATGATAAGTGAAGGGATCCCGGAGCAAGATATCGACGACAACGAGATCTACTTCGAAGAACACGGCGGTTTCAACAAGAAAGGGTTGATACTCGGTATGGGAAATGCAGCCCCAGTCCTTTACGAGCGTCGTCGCCACTCAAGTGCTGGGACCCAGTCACAATACACCCCAGGTTTGTATTTTATAGTTTATTAAAATTTAAAACTAACCAATTATTTAACCGTTTACTAAATGAATATAATATCATGTTTGACTATTCATTGCAGGTATCCTCGGCAAAGTTCTTCGAGAGAATGCTCAGCTAAGACAAAACGATCTCGAGACATCCCAAAGGCTGAAGGCAATTGAAGAATACTTAAGTCAACAGGGGGCGCAGTTCACTACTCAAAGCTGCAACCCGGGAGGCTTTTCTCAGCCGAGACGCGACTTTGACGATGATGGCGGCGACAATGCTAGGGCGTCCAGTCATTTCGCCACCCCACAGCCCACCGACACGACCGTTAGATAGATTTCATTAGGTTGTTTAGTTGATGTACCGCGGACTATGTTTAGTTTTGAGTTGGATTATCATTTGTAAAACTTTCTTATTAGTTATGAAAAGAGATATTAAAAACCCTTGTCTCCGACAAGTTTTTGTTGCTGGGTCGTTTTTCTGAAATTGCAGGTTTACAGATCATGCAAAAGGGAAAAAATGAATCATTTCAATGGAAATGGGGAGCTGGAAAAAGGGCTGAAACCGGAAAATCACACAGGTATTTGCGACGGAAATGTCTCAATTTGCGACGGCAATTCCGTCGCAAACCTTGACCAGAAGTCAAGGTAAGTCAAGGTTTGCGACGGAAAATCCGTCGCAAATAGGCCTCTTTGCGACGGATTTTCCGTCGCAAACCTTGACTGACTATGACCAGAAGTCAAGGTAAGTCAAGGTTTGCGACGGAAAATCCGTCGCAAAGAGGCCCATTTGCGACGGATTTTCCGTCGCAAACCTTGACTTACCTTGACTTCTGGTCAAGGTCAATCCGTCGCAAAGAGTGGTCAATCCGTCGCAAAAACCTTGCGACGGAAAAATCCGTCGCAAATTAACTTTTTGCGACAAAAATATGGGACAGACGCAGTCCGTCGCAAATCCGTCGCAAAAACATCATTTGCGACGGATTTCACCCTTTTTGCGACGGACAATTCCGTCGCAAACAGAGCATTGTTTTGTAGTGATAGTGCACGCTTCACGGGTGGTGTAGTTTCAACAACAGCTGGAGCTTGATCATCATTTGCCCATGTTTACGGGAAAAAGATAAGGTATAATACTATAGCGTCTTATATAATAACTTTTATAAGAATTTGCACTTCATTTGTTTAAAAATTTATGGTGTTACCTTCACTGTCATCTGCAGCCCAGAGATGTGTTCAAACTGGTCTTCATTGATTTTGGCATGGGCATCCTTCCATCTGGTAATTATATTATTGTCATCGGTCATGTTTGTTACCGTGTAAGAAGTACTATTGCCGTTGACATTCCATTTACGTGACACTTCCAGTTTGAAGACGAACTCTCTATCAATGAAGACTCCGAGTTCTTCAGGTGCGTCTTCTCCCTAAAGGATTTAAATACGCAAAACAAAATAAATATTCAGTTAGTTAAAAACTGAACATGCTATATTTTAAACTTGGTGTATGATTCTTGGAGTCGTGGCTACCTGGTCTTGGAAATCAAGTATTTCGCTTGCTGTCATCTTAATCTCCTTAGATATGTGAGTCTCAAACACTGTCACTTTAGCACTACAACCACTTGAGTCTTTCAAGATAAACGTGGTCTGGAACCTATAATTATGAAGAAAAAAATCAGTGTCTTTAAAATAGAATGTATTGTGAAGTTACAAATGATATGCATTTCATAAATATACCTTGGTATAATTTTTGTTTGTTTTTCTCCCAAGCATTTATCTTTACATTCTAGCTTACCATCTTCGCCCTTTCGTAGCTCCCTTAAAACAGTTCTTGCATGACAAATAATACCAGCCTAAAAATTTTGAGGTTAGCAAATGTGTCCATAATCATACGAGTGTTTATTGAACCATATGAAACTTATAGATCAAGCCTAAAGTTAAATACCTGGCTAGAGTTGACTATTTCACTAATAGTATATACGATGTAAATAATGAATTGATATTAATAATCATGAGTTTTTGTATTTCATACTCAAGTAATGGCGTTCATACACATTCTTGTCCAAGGTGTCTTGGAAGTTACTAAACCGGAAGTCTTGGTTTAAAATAATTGGAGTTCGCGCTTGTTTAGCACGCGTTGTGAAACTGAAATATAAACGATGTTTATTGTTTACAGAGACTCTAGTAACATCCGAACCAATATTTTCGGAAACCTTCATGTTGGTGAAATTGTATTCTGTCTTCCTCGATGGTTTTTTGGAATTTTTTAATTAATCCCCTCCGTACTGTTGCATGAATTGTGTTGGACTGTAATTAGAGAAGAAAAAAGTATGGTTAAACAAAAAAATAATTAGGAGTTATCGTGTAATCAAAACGTGTGAGGTAAACGTGAGTATTGCTTTGTTGATTGGATTGGTGTTGTAATATTGTAATATGCGAGTATAGAAAACGTGAGTTTAAAGATAAAATAAACCTCATCATCCATTAAAATGACATCGACAGCAAATAATGCGAATTTCTTGCCGTAAAGATCAGGACGTTCCCATCTGCGGATGATCTTCGCTCGGACATTGATGTACTGATCTTCGAGTTTGATTTTGCTGAACTTGGTGACCAACTGACCATGGTGCGTTGAGTCATAGTATACAAATGAGTTTTGAAAAAAAAAAGTTTTAGAAAAAATGGATGAATTTTCTGAATTTTGTGAATGCTTAGAAACGGAAAAAATAAACTTGATTAAATATCGCCTATAATATCATTTCAAATTAGGTATATATTAATTCTCGATATATGATAATATATTTACGGAAAATATTAAATTGATTAAAATTCCGCAATATATTAATGCTCTACTTATTACTAAATTTTCACACTCGAGATTCTATTATTTAATTTCAAAATCAATTTACTATTTCAAAAATATTCAAAAATCAAACATTCCTATTATTAAACACACTAAATATTCAGCCCGAGATTCTATTATTAAATTTCAGAATCAATTTAGAATTTCAAAAATATTTAGAAGTCAAACCTTCCTATTATTAAACAAACTAGATATTCAAAAATCAAACCTTCCTATTATTAAACACACTAAATATTCAGAACTTATTTCTACTTTCATAATTATTCATTTCAGAATAAAGCGTGACACTATTTTAAAATTATTCCCATTTCCATAATTAATTATTTCGGAATCAAATGAAAATGATTCTCATGTTGATCACACGTTTTTATGTAATCAATTTGAGAATCAATTTATTTCAATTTCAAAATGATTCTGAAAGAGAAGAATTAGGCAGAGAAAAAATAATCAATTAATATTTTATTTCAATCACACATTAATGATCAATTCGGCAGGAAATAATTTATTTCAATCACACATTAATGATCAGCTTGTATCGACAATAATGTATGCCACTAGTAAACACGAATATGACACGTGGCGCGCGAATATGGTGTGACACGTGGCGACGTATGGGGAAGTCGGTGTTTGCTTTAATATAATACTAGTCTTAAACCCGTGCAAATTGCACGGGTTTGCTATTTCAAATGTGGTTATTAAATTGTTGTCAAAAAATGTTAAAAATGATGATTCAATTATGATTAATAATATTTTTAATTTGTATTATGATTTCATTTGCAATCACCGAGTTGTTATAAACGATAGATATGGTAATCTAAATAATACAATTTATATTCAAAAACATATCACATATGATCATAATAGATATAAAAAATGGAATAAAATATTATACAATCTTAAGTAAATAGTCCTACAATTTCTCAAATATTTCTTTAAACTACATTATTTGTTTTATTAGATATGTGCATATCATAGTCAGAAATCAAAATTTCAAACCATTTACATGTGTCACCCTTAAAATAGCAAAACAGAATTTGATCATTTATAAACACCGACATTGAAGATAAAATTGACCCCCGATCGGTTCATTTATTATCATTGTAAAACATAAAATTTCGAAGATTTTTTTCCGTCAAAGTGAGAAGGAACTAAATATTGTCTTTTGTCAGACCTTGACATCTAATTAACACATCATCACATCGGATTTTTCATGGATTATTGTATTAAGTTAGGACAATGTTACATCATATTCGGGTAAGTTGTAAGTGTAGGTTTGTTGTGGTAGGTAGTAAGATAAACAGTCTTATGATGGTAAATTCTTACTCAAGATGGTTACTTGTCTCAATTTTAAATTGGTCAAATACTATGAATAAGATAAAAGTTAAAAGACTTATGGACCGGAAACACAATGCAACCGTAACATATGCTTGAATATAGACGTAGTTGTGAATATTTTTTTATTAGGCATGACTTTGGATTCTAAGATGAAATTTTGTAATTTTAATTAACATAGTTGCTTCAGGCCCGAAGGCCGTCATGCATGACTTGTAAGCTCGACGTAGTCCACTTTGAAAGAAAATATTGTATGCCTATTATAAAAAAATTATATATCATATAAATTTAATAAAAAATTGGCATCATGAGTAGAATTAACACATAACTGCTTTGCATAAATTTATCCAAATAGTCTTGTACAAAGTCATTTAAAAACTTACGTATCTAATTTGTAACAACATAATCTATCACTTTAGATCACAATTCTACATGGTCTATCTCACTTCACATTCTCAAATTGTCTAAATATACACCACCATACAAATCTCACATTATATAAATACAATCCTAAATTTCGGCTATCGCCTCTATCTCACATTTTTGTCTCTCAATCCTTCGTATAAGACTTGTTCTATTCATTGTCAATGGTCTTTCGTTGAACCATTGAGATTCATTCATGGAAGGTAAAAAAAGGAATTAATTGATTACATACAATAATTAATAGTATTGTATATTTGTATATTCGAATGTTCCATTTACACACTTTGTTTTTTTCTCATTTGTATTAATCTATGATTATTGTTTGCCTTTTTTTAAAATTCTAATAACTTTTAATTTTTGATAAAAAAATTTCTTTTAAATGCAATTTTAACAATTTGTTATATTATTTTTATTTATTTTTTCAAAATTTTTTATGTGCGAGTTTCCATCACTCTTGAGTAATAATTGATTTATTGAAGAAGCTATCTACATAATTTTTTTTAAAAAGAAAATTGGTATATTTTTTCGTTTGTCATTTTTCTCTTTTTTGGGTGTTTTAAGTCAATTCTTTTATATTAGTAGTTATTAGTTTAATATTTCTATTGTGCTTCTAATTAGTAAGGTTATTGCTAAAAATATTGAAATATTGTTCTTCTATTAATAGTTTAGCAATATCATATAAGAATGTAATTTATATCAAACAATTTAATCCGCATATATACGTACAAAAATAATTAAATCATTCATTGAACATGGAGGGCCCACTAAAATTTTACTTTGAAAAATTGACTTTCAACCACGGAGCGACACCTCAGCTCCGTGGTTGTTGCTTTTATAAAGAAGATATGATATGATATATGATATATGATATGAATCATTTACCCAAAATTGATGATTGAGAGTTCTTATTTTTAAACAGATTGTGTGGTTTATCGAGTTAATCCAAATTACATAATGACTCATTGAAATAAATGAGTTATTTGTGTTCGTTCGTGTAAAATGGCTTATCCCTATCCAATCAATATAAATTTCACTCAGCTTACCGCATGTCAACCCAATTACATATTTAACATAACTTCTCAACTTCGTATCAGATTCATGTTATATTTTGGACCAAATCAGTAATTATCGCCTCTAAATAATTTTAAAATATACTTCATATAACGACATCTATCCTATTTAAATGAATAGAATTCGAATAATTTGACAAAGTGAATAACCCGATTATAACCGGGTTTCAGAGTAAAGCAGCCGTGACATTTTTTAGAGTAACAAATGGCATTTATGTGTGTTAGTACACGGTAAACGGGTCTCAGACGAAAATCAGATACCTCTTAAGAGTAGATAAATACCTGTTTTTTAGGGTAGAAATCAAATCCGGCGATTCATGAAGCGACAACAGACACGTGGTAGAGAAACTTTGAGGAAAAGAAACATGACCCGGTACGATCTTCCCAACAGCTCAAATTTAAATATATAATACATGGTTTTCGAGATTTCAGAGTCTGGAATAAAACCGTCCGTAAATCATACGGAAGGTCCTCGGGTTAGATAAAGTAGCCACACAAATTTTGAGAAGCAAAAGAAGACATTTGAGGATGTATAGTTGTGTAGCCAAAAGAAAAATTGGGTTGGATTTGGGCTAAACTCTCGTTCCCAAAAAAGCCAAAAGCACGGCCCCAGTTTTAATAATCCATGTAATGTATAGTTGTGTGCACTGTATAAATAAGCAAAAAGTCAAAAATCGCTGATTATTGATATGTTATTGTCTTGTCTGTCTACGACCAAGTTTATATTTATGTTATCTTGTCACGTTTGGGTTCATTTGACTTGAAATTGTGGATTAAATTTTAGTAAAACGTTGTTTCAAGCCCTTTTTAGTTGTATTGTAATCGTGAATTTTAGTAGCTATAAACTCCGTTGTATTAATTTCCAATTTGCGCTTTTTTTTGCCGGTTTTACATTTTGAAGGTTTCACGAATTGTAAAGGCAAAAAAAAGCCCAATCTAGCCCGATGGCTCGTTTGAGCCCGCAAGGGTCCGATTTGGGCTCAATAAACAGGCCCATTTACTTGGTCCGAGTGATGCAAAATAAAAAGCGGAAGGAACATAAACAAAGATATTTGCCGTAACTAGACATATAGTTACGTTAATGATGATTGTATTCAAGACCTATTGAACACGAATCGGGCTAAAGTTTGAAAACGCGTCAAACAATAACAAGGGTGAATTGAACGCGTCAATTCAAAGAACAATCGAACGTTCATCAAACGATATAGTTGAAACAATTTTTGTTTTTTTTTCTCAATTCATTTTTTGTATCCTTATTCAATCCCTAGCAAGGTTTATATAGTCAACTCACTATTATGAGTAGAAACGAAAAGCCACCATTAAGAGTGCACAATTAAGGAAATTCAAAGCTAATAATAAACTACAATTAACCAAATTATATACCTTGCCTAATACAGTAATAAATAAAAGCGAGAATTGTTACTTACCACCTAGTATTTATCATATTTTACAAACTATCACCTTGTATTTTGTTTATTACAAATAACCGTCTACAATACATAGTATAAATATCCAAACTACCACCGTATTTCATTTCCGATCATCAATTTATTCAAGCGTCGTCTCGTTAAGCTAATATATATAGAAAGACCAAATTACCCTTACTTTAATTCACTCAAAAGTTAAAACATATTTTAACACCTAAAACTAAAGAGTAATATTCCAATAATTCATCATCATTATCCCCATCAAATTAGTACAAAATAAAATCCTCCAATAATTCATCATCATCCTCATCAAATTAGTGAAAACTAAACTCCTGCAACAATTCATCAGCATCAACCTCGTCAAATTAGTGCAAAATAAAATCCTCTTCATCAGCTTCTCAATAAACAAAAAAATTATATATAACGAAATTGCCTTATTGTTTTTCTCGCCAACAACAAGAACAATACGAACTTCGACTTCTTGTCCGATTACTCACCACCGGCAGCTTGTGCACTGTTAACCCAGCCCACGATTTCATCGCACCCCTTGAATCTGCCATCCTCACCTATCACCACACCCTTTCACTGCGGCACCGCTGCGTCAATCTTTTCGCCACTATCGACCACCACCAACAAGAACTCCAATATCTTAGCTTGTCGGTCAACCACTTAATTCCTTCAGTCGACATTCCACCGGCACATCAAAACCCCATCCTTATCTTGTGCAATAACATAGTAAGCATAGTTATAAATGTGGAAAGATGATAGCATTTCGCGTAAATTACTCAGTTCATGTGCAAAATTTATGATGAATGAATGTGTATTCTCTAAGTAGATGAAGATCCTTTGATTGTTGGATTTTGATCTTTCAAATATAATTTTAATTGGGATTGTATTTTTGGGTTTCAGTGGTTTAATTTTGTTTGTTTTTTAATGACGGTAAATTGATTATAACGACGATTTTGAGTGAATAAAAATTAAGGGCGTTGCGGTCATTTTATAGTTTTGGTTTTTTTGTCTAACACCACATTTAAAAAACTTTTTCTTCTAAACACCACCTTTAAAAAAATAATTTGTCAAACACCACCTTTAATAAAAAATTTTTTGTCTAACACCACATTTTGGCCAAAGTTTTAGCGTTTGTGATGGGGTAACTTTCAGTCGATATTTGAGATAGCAAATGAGGTCGGTTTAGAGTGTTCTTGAAGTCGTTGGAAAGGTGGGAGTACAAGCTTTCCAACGGTTGTGAACACGTTGGTCAAAGGTGTCTTTATGTGGGGTAGATTGATGTGTAAAGTAATGTTGGTTTGAGAAATAGCTAGAAATTTGGGTTTACAACGAGTTGTTAGAGGGGTTTTCAAGGGTATTTAAATGGGGTTATGGTGTTTCGTTTGGTTTGAAATTTGGTATGTAGGTTGAGGGGAGGGCAAGGTATGTCACAGTTGTATTCACTGTGGTGGTCGTTGGTGCAAGTGGTGGTTCAACGGGAGTGAATTGACCCACGAAAAATCCTACATCAACTTACATTAACCCTATGTGACTAACCTTATTTTACACATCAATCTACCCCACATAAGGATACCTTTGACCACTGTGTTGACAGCCGTTGGAAAGCATGTACTCCCACCTTTCCAACGAGTTCAAGAACACTCTAAACCGACCTCATTTGCTATCTCAAACATCGACTGAAAGTCACCCCATCACAAACGCTGAAACTTTGGCCAAAATGTGGTGTTTGACAGAAAAAAATTTATTAAAGGTGGTGTTTGACAAATTATTTTTTTAAAGGTGGTGTTTGGAAGAAAAAGTTTTTTAAAGGTGGGGGTAGACAAAAAAACCCTATAGTTTTTTTACTTAATAAGTCGGAAATTCTGGTAAATGAAAATTGCGAATGAAATACGGTGGTAGTTCGGATATATACTATGTATTGTAGGTTATTATTTGTAATAAACAAAATACAAGGTGTTAGTTTGTAAAATACATTAAATACTAAGTGGTTAACAATTTTCACTAAATAAAACAATAAAAATAAACTCGTTCTTTCATTGACCTGTAACCCAACCCGTATCACCGACACAACTCGACCCCAATGCTTGGGCTGTTTTTTATATATCAGCCCGACATAAGCTTTATAAAGTCCGACCCACGATCAACTCTATTTGCTAGCGATTTGTAATGGTGATTTAACACTACACTAGTTGAGTTGTGCAATTGAGTGGCCGTTAGTCCGTTACTTCATTTCTCTCCTAATAATTTTCTGGTAATTATTTCTTCTTCTCTTTTTTCCTTTTTCTGTTAAATGTCTTCCCCTACTTCAAAGTTAGGGTTTCAATTTCAACCCCATTTCCCCAATTCTACTATTTCTAAGCTTATTGTTACTGATAATCCTCGTATGTTTCTCGATTATGTTCGAGAGCAATGTCGATTAGGGTTTCCTAATCTTCTTTCCCCCCTAAATCTCTTCAACCAAATGATGTCTCTTTATAGTCGACCTTCCATCATCGATTTTAATCAGCTATTCTCCGCCATGCTCAAACTTAAACATCTAAAGCCTCATCCTACTGTCATTTCTCTTTATAGGCAACTTGAGTTATCCGGTACCCAACCTAATTCTTATTCTATTGGGATCCTTGCTAATTGTTACTGCCACATAGGCCGTGTCGATTTCGGGTATTCTCTCCTGGTTAAGTCCCTTAAGCTTGGATATCCCTTTGAAAATGATTGTGTTTTCTTCAACACCTTAATTAACGGTCTCGTTCAAAATGATCGGCTTCCAGACGCTGTTAAGTTGTTGGATGTAGCCGTCCGTAAGCTTGGCATTCAACCAAGCATAGTTACCTACGGTACCATGTTCAAAGGTCTTTGCGGGATTGGGGATAATGCGGGCGCTCTCCGCTTGCTACGCCAAATGAATTCTAGTCCATCGAGTTGTAAGCCTGACCCTGCCGTTTACAATACACTTATCGACAGTCTTTGTAAAGGCAAGTTGATTTCGCAGGCCCTCAAGCTCTTTTCAATCATGAAATCTGAGGGCATCAAACCGAATGTGTTCACATATACCTCACTGATACGTGGTATGTTCAATCTAGGCCGTAAGGGAGATGCTAAGGATCTGTTGGTTGAGATGTTGGACAACAATGTTGCACCAAGTGTTGTTACTTATAGCATTTTGATTGATATGCATTGTAAGGATGGAATGTTTGATGAAGCAGAAGCCATTATATGGATAATGATTGAACGAGGTCTGAATCCTGATGTAGTTACATATAATGCTTTGTTGGATGGATATTGCTTGTGCGGCCAAATGGACAAGGCAAGAGATCTCATGGATTTAATGGTACAAACTCAGTGCCACCCTGACGTTGTGACGTATAGTACTTTGATCAATGGTTATCTTAAACATAAAAGCATCAACAAAGCCCTTGACGTACTACAAGAAATGTTTAGCCATGGCATTTCCCCCAATGTTGTGACATATAATACTTTGATAGATGGGTTATGTAAGTCTCATAGGATCCCAATGGCACGTCAGCTGTTCAACGACATGCAAACAGATGGAATAAAACCAAATGTCCACACTTATGGTTCCTTATTAGACGGGCTATGTAAAAATGCACAACTTGATGAGGCCGTGGCATTGCTTACCGAGATGAAGTCTAACGGAGTTGCTCCTAATTTATTCATCTACAATATTCTGATTAACAGCTTATGTGTGGCTGGCAAAATTAATGACGCAGACAACCTAGTTTCTGATCTGTTGTCAAAGGGTTTTGTACCCGATCATGTAACTTAGTAATCACTGTTTTTTACAAATGTTTACATTAGTATTCTGTCCATCTGTTTGTCTTGCTCCAACCTTGGCGGATCTTGAATGCATTTATGAGGAGATTGTTTAATCACTGCAGAGTGGGAACGAAATTATCCTTATGGCAGCCGGGTTCATGTAGCCTGGAATGAAATTCGGAGTTGAGCAATCGCGCTTACTTATTTTCCCTGTCTAGGGGATAAATAATTACAAGGGCCATGGTAAATGCTTAAAGGCTTTTCAAGTTGTTGGAAAAACTCCTGAGCAGCAGTATCTACTTTTCCGTTGTTTCAAAATTCCCATCCTTTGTTTGTTACTCCGTATTAGACTCTTGGGCTGCGAATGTTGATACGTTACGGAAGTGTGCTAGTCCTGCTTGTCCTCTAAATTGAGTTGTCAAAGTGTCATGTTCTCATTTATGTTTCCTGCTTTTTCTGGTTGAACGTGGGACGGTTGTACAATAGAACTTTTTCACTTTGACGCTCTGTTTGCAATTCCAGATTTATCCATTTTATAGGAAAAATGAGAGATTCTTTCCTAGTAAAATGACTATTTGAGAAATAAGTCCACCACATGCTGTGACATTGACGAGCTTCTGAGCTCTCACCACAATTCTCCCATTTACCCTTCTACTTGCTCGTTTTTAGAGGTTACAAAGCTTATGGTGAAATAATGTCGTTATAAATGACAATTTGTGTTCCAAAAATTATACATACTATGTATGTTTCCTTGGGTGACATACATTTTTACATACTATGTATGTTTCCTTGGGTGACATACATGGAAAATGAATTTGAATCCTATAAAATCAATCATTTACCCAAAATTGATGATTTGGAGTTCTTATTTTCAAACAATTGTTTGATTTATCGAGTTAATCCAAATTACATAATGACTAATTGATAAATGAGTTATTTGTGCCGGTTCGTGTAAAAATCGCTTAACTCTATCCAATCAATATTTTACTCCGCATGCCGCGTTGCCGCGTGTCAACCCAATTACGTCTTTTAACATAACTTCTCAACTTCGTATCAAATTCATATTATACTAGTTTTAAACCCGTGCAAATTGCACGGGTAAGTTATTTAAGAAGTTATTATAAAATGTTGTAAATGTAAATTAAGTTTTAAGTAAAGTAATAAAATTCCCCCTATTTGGATACCCGTGCAATTTTATACTAATTGCAAGTGAAATTTAGTTTTTAGTTTTTGAAAAAGTAGTGTTTGACCCGGTTCGTGTAAATTAAGTTTTAAGTAAAGTAATAAGATTCTTTGGCCTAACTAGTTTCTATCAATTTTTTTTTATTTTGCTAAAATATATTATATATAAATATACAAAAGAGCGGGATTAACTTGCAAGAATTACGACATCTAGTAAGACTCACCCTCGCACCAGACAATTTTATTTTATAAGAGATAAAAAAATCTGAAAGTTGGTATTTGGCGTTATTTTTTTGGGTTTTGGCGCTCAAATAACTTAAGAGCAACGTGAAAAAAGAAACATAAGTAGCAATTTGCTACTTCTGTTTCTAGGTGTTTCTAGGAGTTAGTTTTAGAATTTATGTTTAATAAAATTAGTTTTTAGTTTTTGAAAAAGTAGTGTTTGACCCAGTTTCTATTTTTTTGGTTGAAAAAACAGTTGAAAAACAGGGCCAAACACATAATTATTAATTATAATTTTATATTTAGAAACAATTATGGCTCACTATTTTTCCATAATTTTTTTTTTATTTAATAACATGTGCATTGCAATATACGGAGTACATAGTAGCATAATGGTTTCTAAATAAAAGCTTCCAGAATTAATCTACCATTAACATACTTGTGTAAAAGTCAAACAAGTATTAATTACGTTTACATTAATATACACGTTTACATTAATTCGTTCAAAGATTCTCCAATTCAAAATTTTACACAAGTAATTTGAAAAATAAGGAAACAATATAATTTTAAAAATTCATCTAAAATACTCACTGTCAAACAATACAAAAATTCCGCTTATAATATGATTTGACGAAAATTGAATTAAAATTGAAAAGGGAATGCTTATGTGATTTGACGGTTACCATAATTGACACTTATCCTATTTTATTCCATTTAAAAAAAAGTGTATTCAGACTGAAAAAATATATAAAATAAAAAGATATATAAAATTTGTTCTTGAATTATAATATGAATTATATACGATTAATTATTAAGTATACCTAAAATACACGGTAAAACTTTTTATATTAATAATCCAGTTGGATATCGTTTTCAATTCAAAATTGATATACTTTTCATTTTCGCTGATATATCTCCTTAAATATTTCCGTATAAAAGTCAAATAATAATATCTCCTTAAATATTTAATCATCTAATTAAATTATTCATATGGAGATATCCTTCCAATTTCGTGGAATCAATTAACTTTATGATAATTATATAGTGCATCTTTAATAAAGTTTCCCTAAAAAAACAACTTTAATTTTCTTGATATATAGAAATATATTTGCTATTTTTATAGAATAACATTATATAAGCACATTGTAGAATAGAAGTTTTCATAATCATAAAGATAAATGACCCGTCTACTTTCATTTTCAAATTTGTTAAATAGAAATTACATGAATTTTCTGTATATAATAGTTATTTGTTATCTCATATTTATAATATAAATTTTTGGATTGTAGAAAACTAATCAATTTTTTTTCTCTAATATGCTCTTATATTTAACTATAATTTCAATTTGTTATCCTATGTTTAAGCACATTGTATAAGGTTTACTTTAGTTTGTGTATTCAATTATTTGTATTTGTAAATTGTTATTTTATATTTAAGCACATTGTATATGTTTTATTGTAGTTTGTTAATTCACGTTTTCAGATCGTCTTACATGAATTTATGTTCATTAAAAATCTTGCATATATTTCTTGATCCCTCTTGGGAATATCTTTTTTTTTTTGATTTATAGTATATGCATTTTACCCTATAAATTATTGATGATTTTATAGATAGGTGAAGAAATTGGATATATTATATATAAATACTGTAATTATATCTATCTTTATTAGATATGAAGGTTCAATGCATTTAATATATTGTACTATCTAACTAATGGATACTACTCAGAAGAACTTTTTATGGAAATATTTTGATCAATAACATGCTCATTGGATAATGGTAGAGTAAGTCCAATATTAAAAATGAGGTGATGAAAACGAGGATTTTTGAACAATTCTGCGTGATTTAAAATAATTTGAGGCATAGTTTGAGTATAAAGTGAATAGGCCAACGACTACCACAATCAAGTAAACGACTACATATGATACGTAGTTGGAGGACGTAAGAAATGGTTCGCAGAATAATGGTTAGTTGGGGGACTGCTGAGAATCTGAGATAGAGTACAAGTACAATTACCGAGACATCGTGGTGTGAGATGTTGGGGGTCAACACTGCAATAGTTGGTCAGACGAATGTTGTAGATGCCCAGGCAATGGTGGGTGGGAGAGGAGTTGGAGAGGGTGGATAATTTAGATAAGAACAAATAAGAGGGGTAATATGATAAATTTTGTAATTAAACAAGTTGTGAAATCTACAACAATTTTATATCCATTTTTCAGATTTCATCCCTTATAAATTAAAAAATCGACGGAAAACAAGTAGCTTAATTCAAATAGAATTAAGCAACATGCAAATTATCAAAAATGTATCGAGAAGACTATATTTTCTAAAATTTAGTTGTTTACTAAGTCCAAAAAATTATATAAATTTTTACATTTAATAAAACTTTTCATTGCCACCCGTGCAGTGCACGGGTTCAAAAACTAGTTTTTATCTAATGCAGAAGCCAAGCTGCTGACGTGGCATCACATAAAACAATCTCCGTCTTACGTGGCGCGATTTAAAGCCTCCTAACATATTACTAAACTGATTGTCCAATAAAATTTTTAAATCCGTCAAACATGGTCAATATGCGTGAATCATGCACAAAACAGATTATGGTTTTAAATTATTTCCTAAAATGAAAAGAATAATAATAATAACCTAAAGATTTGATTGAAATTAATTTCCAAAACAAAATGGTTAAAATCCGTGAATCATGTTGAATAAATTTACTAAACTAAATCCTAATGTGAAACAATAACTAAATTAGGGATTAGTGAGTGAGTGTGAGATTGTATAATTAGGGGTTTTGAAAGGGAGCGGGGAAGGTGAGTGACGAAATGAACATAGAATAGTAATTCAATTTGAGTTTATGTAATGAAAATGAAAATCTCTGATAAACAATAAATGATGATGATGGTTTCTATTTGGTGGGCAATGATGCGCCGACAATGAAAAGTTAGATGATTAATATTGTTTTTTCATTTTTTTTGTCTTTTAACTTATAAATATATAGGATTAATTTAATCCGACTCGGTTTATATATTAATGTATGCATCTTAATTTATGCGAACGCTTTTAGTTTTAATCTAACACGATTTTTCACATAACGCTATGTAATTTTTAAACTAAAAGTATTTATATTTATTTAATATTATTAACAATATTAATTTCATATTATTAAAGTACTAAAATAATCAATTTCTGTATTTTTATATTAATTTCATATTTTAATATTCTAAAATAATTAATTTCTTTATCTTTTAATTATTAACAATATTAATTTCATATTATTAAAGTTCTAAAATAATTGATTTCTTTCTCTTTATAATATTAACAATATTAATTTAAATTAGTAAAAACAGACCTGTGAAGTTCACGGGTTACAACCTAGTTAGTGAAATTACAAATTGTTAACCTGTTTTTTAATTTAATTACACCCGTGCACAGGGCAAAATGAAACTTTTGACCCGTAATATCCTAAAATGCAAATTCTAACTCAATTTTCATTTAGTACAAAATGTTACTTAATAAATGGAAAAAAATTAGAATAGATTTGTGCACCTTTAAAACGGTTTAATCAATTTATTATATATTTAAACCCAATCAATTGTAAGAAAAAGGCTATCTATTTTCAACTTGCAACGGATATTATCCATCACAAGCAAGAATCTTTGACGATGAAGGGATTCTGCAAAATGGGTCTTATTAGTACAAGTCTCCTAATGAGGTACCCTATAATATAATTAATAGAGAATTCATTAACAACGATATGCCGAATATAATGGTTACTGGTTAGCATGGGATTTAACACTGTCACTGTTTGCTAGTAGAGCTGATCAAATGGCCTAGGTCCCAAAGTCCGACCCAACCCAACCCTTTTTTCTCGGGTTTGGGCTAAACTCTCGGCCCCGAAAAAGCCCAAAGCCCTGGTCTAGGCGGCCATAGGAAACATTGGGTTGGATTTGGGCCAAACTCGCTCTCAGCCCAAAAAAGCCCATAACACGGCCCCAATTTTTATAGTTCGTGTAGTGTGTAGTGCACTGTATAAATAAGCAAAAAGTCAAAGATCGTTGATTATTGATATGATACTGTCTTGTCTGTCTACGACCAAGTTTATATTCTTGTTTTCTTGTTAAGTTTGGGTTCATTTGACTTGAAATTGAGGACTAAAATTTGCTAAAACGTACTTTCAAGCCATTTTTAATTTTATTGTATTCTTGAATTTTAGTAGCTATAAACTCCGTTGAATTAGTTTTTAATGTGCGCTCTTTTTGCCGCTTTTACATTTTGGAGGTGTCACGAGTTGATGCCAAAAAAGCCCGATCTAGCCCAATGGCTCTTTTGAGTCCACAAGGGTCGGGTACTGTTGATGATATGATTGAAAAGAGAAAAGTTATCGTTGGTTACTGTTGTAAATAAGTGACTAAAATAAAGTATTAATATCGTGGGATATTATTGTGGGGTGAGTGATTAAAATGTGTATAAAACTTTGCCAAAAAAAGAAATAGGAAAAATTATTTAAAATGAATACGAAGTATAAGATATACAGTATAATTTAGTTTTAATGAAAGTCTTCTATATATATTTTATTATATTGATATATAATAGATTGTGAATTACGGTCCTATCTGCTGCAAAAGCAAAAACTACTTTTTTATTTTTAATTTTTTTCTATTATTTTATTAGGATATTACTAAAAGTTAATAAACGCGAATATCGTCTTAACACTTCCCTTATCGAATATGTTGTAGATCGGTTCGGGGACTTTTAAGCCATGTTATTTCACAGTAAGTCTCCCTTGCGACGAATTTATAACGGGTCAAGTTATCCCACTTGAAAATATAAGATAAAATATAAAAAATCTCAAACAACTTGTTTTTTCCCAAGTAACTAATAATTGACCCCGTCGCCATAAGTTTGCGACCGAATATTAAGGATGTCATTGGGGCGGGTACAAGCGGATACCGCCCCACACCTGCCCCGGTTGGGGCGGTGATGGCTTGAGCTTTGGCGGGTAGTGGGGCGAGGGCGGAAACGAAAATTATACCCATCATGGGTAATGGGGTGGGGATGGTTTTTGCGTGTTATCCACCTCATACCCGCCTACCCGCCAATTATTACAAAAGTTAATAACATTATTACGATAATTTTACAAATATTATTTTGTAATAATTAAGACGTAATGTTAAAATAGTTATTTTATAAAGTGTTTACGAACTTCTTTATAAATAACTAAAATTATATAAACAAATTCCTGAAAATATAAATTAATAATGATTAACTCAACTTGTGCGAAAAAAAGATCGGAAAAATTTATGGTATAGCGGGTTAATAAGTTGGTGGGGCGGGAATGATTTTGGAAATTTATACAGGTACGGAGATCCTATATTCAGCACCGCCCCGCCCCAATGACATCCTACCGAACCGAATATGTCCGTGAATGAGAATTTGTGTATTAAGGAACTGCTCACTCACCGGTCACCAGTCCCACTCCTCAACTTGATTTGCGCAATTGAGTGGCCGATTCTGCATTTCTTTCCTAATTTTTCTGGTATTCATTTCTTCCGTTTTCTGGTAAATGTCTTCTCCTTTTTCTAAATTAGGGTTTCAATTTCAACCCCATTTCCCCAATTCTACTACTTCTAAGCTTATTGTTACTGATAATCCTCGTAAGTTTCTCGATTATGTTCGTGAACAATGTCGATTAGGGTTTCCTAATCTTCATTCCCCCCTAAATCTCTTCAACCAAATGATGTCTCTTCATCGTCGACCTTCCATCGTCGATTTTAATCGGCTATTCTCCACCATGCTCAAACTTAAACGTCTCAAGCCTCATACTACTGTCATTTCTCTTTATAGGCAACTTGAGTTATCTGGTACCCGACCTAATTCTTATTCTATTGGGATCCTTGCTAATTGTTACTGCCACATAGGCCGTGTCGATTTTGGGTATTCTCTCCTTGTTAAGTCCCTTAAGCTTGGATATCCCTTTGAGTCTGATTTAATTCTGTTTACCACGTTAATTAACGGTCTCGTTCAAAATGATCGGCTTCCAGACGCTGTTAAGTTGTTGGATGTAGCCGTCCGTAAGCTTGGCATTCAACCAAGCATAGTTACCTACGGTACCATGGTCAAAGGTCTTTGCGGGATTGGGGACAATGCGGGCGCACTCCGCTTGCTACGCCAAATGAATTCTAGTCCATCGAGTTGTAAGCCTGACCCTGCCATTTACACCACAATTATCGACAGTCTTTGCAAAGGCAAGTTGATTTCGGAGGCCCTCAAGCTCTTTTCAATCATGAAATCTGAGGGCATCAAACCGAATGTGTTCACATATACCTCACTGATACGTGGTATGTTCAATCTAGGCCGTAAGGGAGATGCTAAGGATATGTTGGTTGAGATGTTGGACAACAATGTTGCACCCACTGTTGCTACTTATAACATGTTGGTTGATATACATTGTAAGGATGGAATGTTTGATGAAGCAGAAGCCATTATAGGGATAATGATTGAACGAGGTGTGAATCCTGATGTAGTTACATATACTGCTTTGTTGGATGGATATTGCTTGTGCGGCCAAATGGACAAGGCAAGAGATCTCATGGATTTAATGGTACAAACTCAGTGCCACCCTAATGTGGTGACATATAGTACTTTGATCAATGGATATGTTAAACATAAAAGCATCAACAAAGCCCTCGACGTACTACAAGAAATGTTTAGGCATGGCATTGCTCCTAATGTTGTGACCTATAACACTCTGATAGATGGGCTTTGTAAGTCTAATAGGATGTCAGATGCTGAAAACTTTGTTTCTGATCTCTTGTCGAAGGGTTTGGTACCCAATCATGTAACTTATACTACTTTGATTAAGGGGTTCTGCAAAAAAGGTCTTATGAGTGAAGCTATAGAGCTCCTAAACAAAATGAAGCTAGCCGGAGTCTCTCCTAATAGCGGCACCTATAATACGCTGATCAGAGGGTTCATTATCAATAAGGATATGCCAAATGCATTGCGTTATCGTGATATAATGGTTAGCATGGGATTTCAAGCGGACGCTAGCACTAAGTCACTGTTCCTTGGTCATTTATCTCATGATAATTCCTGAGTTCCTACAAAAGTTTCTAAGTTGACACAATGATAATTACCTCCTAGGTAATTTGATGCTAGGATATTGAAGAATTGTATTCCAGGTAAATCTTTTGAATTTGGTTTTGGCATTTTTAGTGGATTGTTTAAGTGTAGTTTTGTGCGTATGTGTAAGTTAGGAACCAAATCTTTCCATCGCTTCCAGGTTTATTCTTGTCATCACTCCTACTCCTAAGTAAGTGTATTATGCTACCTAGATATACTGACGAACAAGGTCGTTGAAGGTTATGATGTAACTATCTCAATGTTTCTTGAATCCTAAATGATTTATCACATTATGACATGGTATTGCTTGAGTTATTTTTGAAATTCACATGATGATTACCACCGTTTGTTTGATTTAATGTTGGAATTTGAAAGAATTTTCAGTCGGTTAAAGGTTCAGTTTTTGAAGTAGAGATCATTTTTCACTTATATATACTCGTTCATCTTCTACATCAGTTTGGTATTACTAAGTGTTGGCTTAAATATTGCATAAACATATTTGCATACGATCGATGAATCCCCGTTAATGCACTACTCATTAAATCATTTAAACTGAGTACTGTTTTCTTTACTGTCAGAGATTTCTTGTCTGTTTAAATTACAAGCGTCAAATTTATAGATGCGTGATTTTTGAAAAAAAAAAGACGCAACACACTTTTACTATTAAAACTTAGTAATCACTGTTTTTTACAAATGTTTACATTAGTATTCTGTCCATCTGTTTGTCTTGCTCCAACCTTGGCGGATCTTGAATGCATTTATGAGGAGATTGTTTAATCACTGCAGAGTGGGAACGAAATTATCCTTATGGCAGCCGGGTTCATGTAGCCTGGAATGAAATTCGGAGTTGAGCAATCGCGCTTACTTATTTTCCCTGTCTAGGGGATAAATAATTACAAGGGCCATGGTAAATGCTTAAAGGCTTTTCAAGTTGTTGGAAAAACTCCTGAGCAGCAGTATCTACTTTTCCGTTGTTTCAAAATTCCCATCCTTTGTTTGTTACTCCGTATTAGACTCTTGGGCTGCGAATGTTGATACGTTACGGAAGTGTGCTAGTCCTGCTTGTCCTCTAAATTGAGTTGTCAAAGTGTCATGTTCTCATTTATGTTTCCTGCTTTTTCTGGTTGAACGTGGGACTAGGGGTGTTAACGAGCCGAGCCGAGCCCGAGCTTGGCCTTGCTCGGCTCATGCTCGATTAGAAAAATCGGAGCTCGAGCTCGAGCCGATCTTACCCGAGCTTGAAAAAAATGCGCTCGTTACAAAGCTTGCGAGCTTTAACACGAGCTCGAGCCAAACTCGAGCCAAATCGAGCCTACATAAAATTGTTTATTTTAATTTTTTTTTCTTCCGATATTTTCAATAACAAGGTTCGAAGATTTTATCTAAAAATGTTTAGTAAATCAACAAGATATTTGATATATATGATTCATAGATATAATAACGACAAAATATTTTTATAATATATGAGCATATTTTGATAAAATATGATTAATACCTTATATAATCTCAAATGTTCGAGCCGCTCGCGAGCTTTTCGAGTCGAGCCAGCCTTTGCTCGGCTTGACTCGTTAAGCTCTCGAGCCGAGCCCGAGCTCGAGTCGAGCTCACACGAGCCAAGCTTTGACCGAGCTTTGACCGAGCCGATCTCGAGTTGCTCACGAGCTGTCTCGTCTCATTAACAGCCCTACGTGGGACGGTTGTACAACTAGAATTTTTTCACTTTGACGCTCTGTTTGCAATTCCATATTTATCCATTTTATAGGAAAAATGAGAGATTCTTTCCTAGTAAAATGACTATTTGAGAAACAAGTCCACCACATGCTGTGACATTGACGAGCTTCTGATCTGTCACGACAATTCTCCCATTTACCCTTCTACTTGCTCGTTTTTAGAGGTTACAAGCTTACGGTGAAATAATGTCGTTATAAATGAGAATTTGTGTTCCAAAAGTTATACGATATTATGTTTCCTTGGGTGAAATACATGGAAAATGAATTTGAACCCTATAAAATCAATCATTTACCCAAAATTGATGATTTGGAGTTCTTATTTTTAAACAGATTGTTTGGTTTATCGAGTTAATCCAAATTACATAATGACTAATTGAAATAAATGAGTTATTTGTGCCGGTTTGTGTAAAAATCGCTTAACTCTATCCAATCAATATAAATTTTACTCCGCATGCCGCATTGCCGCGTGTCAACCCAATTATGTCTTTAACATAACTTCTCAACTTCGTATCAGATTCATGTTATACTAGTTTTAAACCCGTGCAAATTGCACGGGTATGTTATTTAAGAAGTAATTATAAAATGTTGTAAATGTAAATTAAGTTTTAAAGTAAAGTAATAAAATTCCCCCTATTTGTTATTTGACAATTTAATTGGCCAATGTAATAATTGGTTGATTAAAAAAATTATGAATTTCGTTTGAAAATTTCACTTGCAATTAGTATAAAATGATATAATAGTGTTAGTTGGTCGAGTAATTATTATAGTAATACGCATTCTTGTCCGCTAAGTTTGAATTTCTACTTAGGCGGCAACCTAAAAAAATGCTGACTTATATAGATAAAACAAAATTATTCTTGTGGAAATTATCATAGAATTAGTGAAATTACAAATTGTTAACCTGTTTTTTAATTTAATTACACCCGTGCACAGGACAAAATAAAATTTTTGACCCGTAATATCCTAAAATGCAAATTCTAACTCAATTTTCATTTAGTACAAAATGTTACTTAATAAATGGAAAAAAAATTAGAATAGACTTGTGCACGTTTAAAACGGTTTAATCAATTTATTATATATTTAAACCCAATTAATTGTAAGAAAAAGGCTTTCCGTTTTCAACTTGTAACGGATATTATCCGTCACAAGCAAGAATCTTTGATGATGAAGGGATTCTGCAAAATGGGTCTTATTAGTACGAGTCTCCTAATGAGGTAACCTATAATATAATTGTTAGAGGATTCATTAACAACGATATGCCGAATATAATGGTTACTGGTTAGCATGGGATTTAACACTGTCACTGTTTGCTAGTAGAGTTGATTAAATGGCCTAGGTCCCAAAAGTCCGAACCAACCCAACCCTTTTTTCTCGGGTTTGGGCTAAACTCTAGGCGGCCATAGGAAAAATAGGATTGGATATGGGCCAAACTCTCAGCCCAAAAAAGCCCATAACACGGCCCCAATTTTTATAGTTCGTGTAATGTGTAGTGCACTGTATAAATAAGCAAAAAGTCAAAGATCGTTGATTATTGATACGATAATGTCTTGTCTGTCTACAACCAAGTTTACATTCTTGTTATCTTGTCAAGTTTGGGTTCATTGGACTTGAAATTGAGGACTAAAATTTGCTAAAACGTACTTTCAAGCCTTTTTTTAGTTCTATTTTATTCTTGAATTTTAGTAGCTATAAACTCCGTTGAATTAGTTTTTAATGCGCACTCTTTTTGCCGCTTTTACATTTTGGAGGTGTCACGAGTTGTAAAGGCGAAAAAAGCCCGATCTAGCCCAATGGCTCGTTTGAGTACAAGGGTCGGGTACTGTTGATGATATGATTGAAAAGAGAGAAGTTATCGTTGGGTACTGTTGTAAATAAGTGACTAAAATAAATATAAAGTATTAATATTGTGGGATATTGTTGTGGGGTGAGTGATTAAAATGTGTATAAAACCTTGCCAAAAAAAGAAATAGGAAAAATTATTTAAAATGAATACGAAGTATAAGATATACAATATAATTAAGTTTTAATGAAAGTCTTTTATATATATTTTATTATATTGATATATAATAGATTGTGAATTACGGTTTTATCCTATCTATTAAAGCAACAACCACAGAGCATAAGTGGCGCTCTGTGGTTAAAAGTCAAATTGTCAAACAACGGTTATTTTTTGCTAAATTAAAGGAACCATGTTCATCAATCTAATTAATTTGTCATATGAAATATATAATCCTTTGTACTCATTGACTAATCTGATTTAACCATTAATTAATTTAATCATCAAAAATAATGATATTCTTTTATCACATAAAAAATTATTGGATTGATAGCAAAATAAAATAAACAAGCTTTGTCAAGCCAATTATGTGAGGTTTTTTTTTTTTTTTTTTTTTTTTTGGCAGACGTAAAATATAAAATTACACAAGTGCTAGAGCGGCCACATTGTGAGCTCGCTGATTAAGACAGCGCGGAATATAGCTAATGCTAAAACAATGAAAGACTCCGACCAGAGCCCAAATGTCACTAATAATCCCGCGTGTCTGATGATGTGTTGTAGCACAACCTGCAACCTGGAGAACAACCTGCAAACAGTCAGTGAGAGCATTAACATGGAGAAGATTCTGCCGTCTTACCCATTTGATTGCTTCCAGAACCCCTTTCGCCTCTGCTTGCAAGGGAGATTCAGCATAGAAAGCCATAAAATACTCCATCACCACCCTTCCATCCGGGTTAATGAGGATCCATCCCACAGAAGCTTTGTCACGTGCCTTCCATGCGGCATCCACTTTGATTCTAAAAGAGTTATCATGATGATGATGTCCAACTAGAAAAAAGGGAACAGAATCTCTCAGACTTATGCCATCAATAACTGAATCATCTTCATGTGTTGTCCTTCCTGATGAATTGGTTATTGGAAGGCCATCCTTCTTCAGCTCAATCGATTGAAAAACCAAATTAAGCTGAATCTGAATCAGTTTATAAAAAACAGATGGCAAAAAAGATCCACCATTAAGTAAAATATTATTTCTCGTGATCCAAATTTGCCAAATAATGGCCACAAAAGTCACCACCCGATCCATTCCATTTTCCAGGTTCCATAAGTAATTAATCCAGTTAATCATCCATGTTAATGCATCAAGCACATCCGTCCCGAAGCAATTTATACCTAATGGTGAACTCTTCCATATATGACCCACCACCGGACAATCTTTGAAGAGATGGTTTAAGGTTTCAATAGTATTCCCCATACTAGCACAAAAACCACAAAAACCATTAACATTAATATCCCTCTTCAACAACTCTTCACCCACAGCAAGAGATCCTGTAATAATTTTCCATAACAGGATTTTCCAGCTTTGTGGCCCCGGTAAACTCCATAACCTACGTTTACAAAACTTTTCCGGGACATTCTGTAACCTAGAACCATCTCGTAAAGACTTCTTCTTCTCAAACCACTCCTTAAAGATAGTGTCATAACCACTCTTGACTGAGTAAACCCCAGAAGTAGTCCCCAACCAGTACATAACATCCTCTCGCTGAGACAAGCAAACTGGTTGAGCAAGAATCTTTACTACCGTATCTTCCTCAAAAAGGTGTCTTATTAAAAGAGAATCCCACAGGCCATCCTCCTTAATCAAGTCCTTGATAGTCAAACTATAGATAGAGGAATTAGCAATTGTCAGCAAATGAGATCTAGGTTCCGGCACTTCACCATCCACCCATTTAACACTCCAAATATTAAGTGCTGAATCAATTCCTGGTTTCCATCCCACCTCTCTTCTTACAAGGTCTAACCCATGTATTAAACTTCTTGATCCCCAAGACAAGCCACTCCCTCCTCTAGAATCCATACCCATTCGAGGGTCAGGATTCTTCAGAATCAGATTCCTAAAGACTTTGCTGAACAATGTGTCCTTATCCTGAAGAATTCGCCACGCATTCTTGGCAAGTAAAGCCTGATTCATGCATTCCACATTTCGTATCCCCAAACCCCCCCTTGACTTTGGTAAAGCCAAGAAATTTCTACTACAGAAGTGAATCCCCCGATGTGATTTATGTCCAACCCACCAAAAATGAGCTAACAAAGCATTGATCTTTGTTGCCACACTTACCGGAATTTTAAAAACCGATAGAAAGTAAATCGAAATATTGGATAAGACAGACAAAACCAATGAAAGCCTTCCTGCTGCAGATAGAAAAAGCCCATTCCAAGAAGAGATACGACTCACAACACTCTCCACCAGACTACTATTTATATTTTGCTTCGACCCCTGAAAATCTGTTGAAATTCCTAAGTATTTACCAATGCCCTTGTTCTGTCTGATATTGAATAAAGACAAACATAACCTTGCACCAGCAAGCGACATCGATGGACTGAACAAGATTCCCGATTTTGCATCATTTAAAACCTGACCCGATACTTCACAATAGCCACTTATCACATTCTTAATATTCCGACAACAATCCCCCTTGTTTTGGAGAAAAAAGATAGAGTCATCAGCAAAAAGAAGATGAGATATAGTCGGTCCTGTACGACAGAATTTAATCCCATGCACACGTCCTTGAGCCTCAGCCATACTCACATTTGCAGACAAAACATCCATACAAAGAATAAACAGATATGGAGATAACGGATCACCCTGTCTCAACCCACATTTTGGCCGGAATTGCTCGCTCGGGCCTCCATTAAACAATAACTCATATGAGACAGTACTGACCGTATTCATAATAAGATCAGTCATCTTAGAAGGCATCCCAAATTTAAGAAGAACAGCTTTCAGAAAATCCCAACGAACTCTGTCATAGGCCTTACTCATATCTGCCTTATAAGCAAACACACCATGTTTGCCATACCTCTGAGAGTTAATCTTATGAATGGCCTCATTTGCCAGTAAAATGTTATCACTGATTTGTCTCCTAGCAATGAATGCATTCTGATAATCTCCAACTAAATATTTCATCACCCTTGCTAATCTATTTGCAATACATTTGGAAACAACCCTCATGAAACATTGCATAGACTAATTGGTCGATAATCACTCACAGTTTCCGGATGCTCACATTTTGGAATAAGCATAATGAACGTTCTATTCATCTCTTTCAGAACATGTCCGGAATTCAGAGTACTCAGAACTGCCATCGTAACATCATCCTTCACAAAATGCCAACATTTATGATAAAAAATACCTGGAATTCCGTCAGGGCCTGGAGCTTTCAAAGAACCCATCTGAAAAACTGCCTTTCGTACCTCTTGTGATGTGAATGGTTGATTTAACCTATCAAAATCAGATTCCGAAACACAACGATCCACATCACTCAGAACCTTCTGAATTAGATCATCTCGCGCCACCTCATCACCTTCATGCCACTCAGGGTTGTATAATTTCACAAAGGACTCACGAAAAATCATCTTCATCCTCTCCAACTCATAAATCCACATGCCATTTGAATCCTTAATTCCATAAATAAAATTTCGACCTCCTCTACCCTTCACCCAGTTAAAGAAAAACTTGGTGCATGTATCATATTATTAAAAAATATGAAGTACAATATTTTACCAATTATTAGATAAATATTTTTAGAGAGTACTGAAATCATTTAAAGATTTTTATTTCCGTTTTTAAAAATCCTCTACTATTTTACCAATTTTTTTTAAAAAAGTGAAATTACAATTCAATGACTCAAATTTGGGATTTTTTAAATTAACGAAAATAAGTTTCAAATAATCGATAAAAATGCGTAATGAAATAAACTACAAATATTATTTATAAAACATATACATGGCACAAAATTAACTTTGCTCTCCATGCAGATGAGTCCATGTCGATCGAACTTATTTGACCACATAAACATAGTTGAAAGAGTGCATATATTAAAAAAAAATGATTAGGTTAGGGATCCATACATTGTATATCTGTATACAACGAATTATGATTATTCAGGCGGAAGTGAGATAAGGAGTTAGAGGGAGATAGACTAATGAGCGAAGAGGTAAGGACTTTGACGGAGAGGGAGATGAATAAATAGGGTAGAAATGCTGGCTGACCTATGAACTATGGAGATGAGGATAGATATAACGATTTAATTGAATGGGTTTTGACGGATTTTATTTTATTTTGATCTAGCTAAGTGAGGTATATTTGACTGTTTTTTAGGTGGACATCCCCGTCTTGAAAGATATCAGTTTATTGTTATTGGTATTAAGAATGAAGTATATAGCCCATGTTCGGATTATTGTACATAAGCTTAGCGTATATTTTCAAATTATTTTAATATTTGTATTATTTACGAAGTAATTCATAATAAATATATTTTTTTGTATAGCGCACGTGCATAGTGTAAGCAATATGGTAGTATGAATTTTCATTGTGCTTATGATAATAGCCAATCTAAATTAAAGGAGATCCTGAATCGGGGAAGTGATTTTGAGTAGGGCTTAGACGTATTATAGCGGCCCAAATGTATCAATCAAGCTTTGCCAAGCCAATTATATACGCTTATTTGATAGACTCAAATTTGTGCTGAGTGAAACAAGGTAAGAGCTTACAATTTACGAGCATGACGGGTTTTGGGCTGAAGCAATTATGCTAATTAAAACTACAAAACTCACCTTAAAATACATAGTCTTGCCAAATAAATAAAACAATTATTTGGCCATATTTATGTTCATTATGTTTTAACACAAATTCTCATTTAAGACAGGGATATCCCTCTTAATCTTAACACGGGTTTATTAATATTACAATATTTTTTGTAAAAAAACGGAGTGCAATGAAATCAACAAAAAATTTGTCTATCTATGCAAGTGGAACATTATTTGGTCTGTTTCATTCTTAAGACGGGTATATCGTATTAGGAATAGACCTATCATGTGTTGATGTATTTTGATTATAAATAATTTATTAATATTTTACAATATTTTTAGTACAACCCCGTGCAATTTGCACGTGTTTAAAACTAATCTACTACAAAAGCAAAAACCATATTAATTTTTTTTCTATTATTTTGTTAGGATATTAATAAAAGTTAATAAAGGCGGATATCGTCTTAACACTTCCCTTATCGAAATATGTTGTAGATCGGTTGGGGGACTTTTAAGCCATGTTATTTCACAGTAAGTCTTCCTTATAATGGGTTAAGTTATCCCACTTGAGAATATCAAACAAATTATAAAAAATCTCAAACCGCTTGTTTTTTCCAAGTAAATAATAATCGACCCGTCGTCATAAGTTTGGGACCGAATATGTCCGAGAATGAGAATTTGTGTATTTCTAAGGAACTACTCACTCACCAGTCTCACTCCTCTACTTGAGTTGCGCAATTGAGTGGCCGTTTCTGCATTTCTTTCCTAATTTTTCTGGTATTCATTTCTCCCGTTTTCTGGTAAATGTCTTCTCCTTTTTCTAAAATAGGGTTTCAATTTCAACCCCATTTCCCCAATTCTACTACTTCTAAGCTTATTGTTACTGATAATCCTCGTAAGTTTCTCGATTATGTTCGAGAACAGTGTCGATTAGGGTTTCCTAATCTTCTTTCCCCCCTAAATCTCTTCAACCAAATGATGTCTCTTCATTGTCGACCTTACATCGGCGATTTTAATCGGCTATTCTCCGCCATGCTCAAACTTAAACATCTAAAACCGCATCCTACTGTCATTTCTCTATCTAGGCAACTTGAGTTATCTGGTACCCGACCTAATTCTTATTCTATTGGGATCCTTGCTAATTGTTACTGCCACATTGGCCGTGTCGATTTCGGGTATTCTCTCCTGGTTAAGTCCCTTAAGCTTGGATATCCCTTTGAGTCTAATTTAATTCTGTTTACCACGTTAATTAACGGTCTCGTTCAAAATGATCGGCTTCCAGACGCTGTTAAGTTGTTGGATGTAGCCGTCCGTAAGCTTGGCATTCAACCAAGCATAGTTACCTACGGTACCATGTTCAAAGGTCTTTGCGGGATTGGGGATAATGCGGGCGCTCTCCGCTTGCTACGCCAAATGAATTCTAGTCCATCGAGTTGTAAGCCTGACCCTGCCGTTTACAATACACTTATCGACAGTCTTTGTAAAGGCAAGTTGATTTCGCAGGCCCTCAAGCTCTTTTCAATCATGAAATCTGAGGGCATCAAACCGAATGTGTTCACATATACCTCACTGATACGTGGTATGTTCAATCTAGGCCGTAAGGGAGATGCTAAGGATATGTTGGTTGAGATGTTGGACAACAATGTTGCACCGACTGTTGCTACTTATAACATGTTGGTTGATATACATTGTAAGGATGAAATGTTTGATGAAGCAGAAGCCATTATAAGGATAATGATTGAACGAGGTGTGAATCCTGATGTAGTTACATATAGTGCTTTGTTGGATGGATATTGCTTGTGCGGCCAAATGGACAAGGCAAGAGATCTCATGAATTTAATGGTACAAACTCAGTGCCACCCTAACGTTGTGACATATAATACTTTGATCAAAGGATATGTTAAACATAAAAGCATCAACAAAGCGCTTGACGTACTACAAGAAATGTTTAGGCATGGCATTGCTCCTAATGTTGTGACCTATAACACTCTGATAGATGGGCTTTGTAAGTCTAATAGGATACCAGATGCTGAAAACTTTGTTTCTGATCTCTTGTCAAAGGGTTTGTTACCCGATCATGTAACTTATAATACATTGATTAAGGGGTTCTGCAAAAAAGGTCTTATGAGTGAAGCTGTAGAGCTCCTAAACAAAATGAAGCTAGCCGAAGTCTCTCCTGATAGCGGCACCTATAATACGCTGATCAGAGGGTTCATTATCAATAAGGATATGCCAAATGCATTGCGTTATCGTGATATAATGGTTAGCTTGGGATTTCAAGCTGATGCTAGCACTAAGTCACTGTTCCTTGGCCATTTATCTCATGATAATCCCGAGTTCGTACAATAATTACTTCTCCGGCTATTTGGTGCTCGGATACTAAAGAAGTGTCCTTCAGGTAAACCTTTTGAATTTTGGTTTAGGCATTTTTTAGTTGGTTGTTTCAAGTAGTTTTTTAAGCTTGGGTTTGTGCAAATGTGCATATTTGGAACATAATTTCCATAAGGTCGATTTTTTTTATTACCCATCTCTATATCTGTGGAATCATGGTCAACGAGTATTCACCAAGTGTGTTCCGCAATCATGAACAATGACGTTGCCAAATTTCTTAGATATAAAATTTTCAGAATAGAGAAGTTTAATATTCATACCTCCGTAATAGAAGACGAAAGTGTTGGCGCCTCAAAACTTCACCACTGATTCGTGAGATAAGGTCTAACAATGTAGTTAAAGCTGTTGCTAGTACTATTTCATTGTTTCTGGATACTTGATGGTTTATTACATGAGAACTTGGGAGTTAGTTTTTTCCAGAATGGACACGATGATGATACCAATTGTCTAGCTTGATGCTGGCATTCAGGTTATAATTTTCTGAAGTTCAGATCATTGTCAAGTTTGATGACTCTCCCTTAATGCATAACTCAATTCACTCTTTATTTGCTTTGCTCGGAAATTTCTTGTGTTTGAATCATAATAAATAATAGCACCCACCAGAGCAATTCGGTTTAACAGAGTTAAGTACATTTAAGCTTGAAATTATAGTGACATTTTGATCCGTCTGAAATAAATAAGAATTCATAATAAATAAGAATTTGTGGTATATTTAAGCTTGAAGGCATAGTGGCACATGATTTTTTGAAAAGGGAAGACTCATAATTCATGCTTTAATCATTGAACTATGTGATACATTTTGAGTACTGATCTTTCAATTAGTATTCTTAAAATTTGTTCGTTTCTTTGAAACTTTTTACTGTTGCAAAGCATCAAAGGTTTTATTTTGCTTTCCTTCTATTTTCATTGAGGTTAAAAGAAAATGGGTTAATTTCTGCAGATTGGGAGCAAACATTTCGTTTCGGAGACGGAACAGGAGCACTATTTTCTATTGTCTAATTTTTTTATTGTTCTAGATTTCTTATCACCTGGTTGCTATTCCAGTTAGTCTTGGGATAGCAAATGAAGGATATGGGGATGTGCACATTAAGCATCTGGGTACAGCTTGTCGCGAGCAAGTGGTGTTTGTGTGTTTATGATGGTGGTGGCGTTGGTATTTGTCCTGTCGATGCAGCGTGTGATGGTAGGCTGACCGCAACCGATCGGTGTTGATTGGGTGTTGGTGAATTACTTTCCTTGCAGTGTTTATTCTTACGTTTTCCTATGATTGCTTGTGTTAGCGTTTTGTGCTTGTACTAACTCGGTGTGTTCATGTGTCTTATCTTTACTATCTGTACTTGCGGTGAACCATTTGACGTTATTGGCAAATTGTGACCAGTGGGATAATTTCATGTGTTGATGCTTACCCGTATGCTTTGCTGCGGTGTGCGTCGAGACGAGTTAGGAAGATCGACGATGTAGTTTGCGCTTTCAGCTAGAATATTTTGTCTCATCTATATATCTATATATAAGTATAAAACAGGAACCGCTGGACACGTGTCATTCTCACATTAATTTTTTTCCCGCCTAACATTATTCTTAATATTATATTATCTATACAATCTTACACATATTTGATCAAATGAAATAATTACGTTTCCTAAAAAAGTCATTTTATAAATTTTATTTATGTCAAACTCACGTATCATGGATTCATTATATATGTATTTACCAAAAATAAGTAAATATTAGTATCTATTATCAGCAAATGAAAGGTTGTATACATTCCTTCCAGTTGGTCTTCCTTGTGACGGGTCGGGTGGAGAGACAGATAATGACACTCACAAAATGAATAGGGGGACAAGGTGGGGCTACTGTCATGTGCTTCTCTCTCTCCTCTAAATGGGCATTTTGTGAGACAAAATGGTATCCGTCACTCCGAAGTGACGGATATCTCCCGTCTTCTTTGAGGTTTTGTGCATTCCTTATGAAGATTAAAGAAATTGATGAAAGTATTAAATAGTAACTAGTTTTAACCCGTGCAAAATTGCACGGGTATAGGTCTAAAACATAGATATAATGATTAATATTTAAAAATGGTAAACCAAAATACATGTATATCTTATAATCTATTTCTTCTTTTATAATGATCATAGTTCAAAACACGTGCAAAAATTGCAATCCGTGAGAAAATGCACGAATTCGGTGTTAAAACATGATAACAATTTTTTTAATTCTACTCATTTTGGTGGCTATGCTCAATATTTATAACGAATTTATTTAGAATATTATTTTAAGGGAATGATCTAGGGCTGTAAATGATCTGAGCCGGCTCGTAGAGCCTTCGGAATCAGCTTGGTCAAAGCTCGGCTCGAAATCGGTCAAAACTAATTCCAAGCCGATTTCAAGTCGGGTTGGACCAAATCCGAGCCGATTCCGAGCTTAGTAGAGCTCGAAATCGGAAGTTCGGTTAGACTCGTTTTATCTATTATTTTTAGTTATTTTGTCATTTTGTAAATTTTATTGTTCCTAATAAAATGTCATTTTAACATTTATAATCTTATAGTATATGATAATTGATAAGTATTTTATATTTGCATTTGTATTAAAATATATTTATTTTTATTTTGACTTACAAGTTCAAGAAAGTAAATAAAAAAATTATTTAAGCGAGCTCGAATAGAGCTCGAGTTGAGCTCGAGCCTAATCTGAGCTGATTCAGAGCTTTGATTTTTTAAGCTCGGATAATTCCGAGCCGATTCCGAGCTCAAGTTCAAAACTTCTGAGCCGATTCCAAGCTCACACGTGCTCGAACTCAAATCGGCTCGGTTACACCCCTAGAATGATCTAAAATCTACTTAACAAAATTTTATAGTTCATTTACTTAGTTAATTTTTTGTAGATCTTATTTTCAAAATTGAAAATTAAAACAGTACTAACATTTTTTGTTGAAAACTATTTCTTAATCAACTTAGTAGTATCTCGAAAATGTGCTATTATGATGGTCAAATGTTAGAGATAAAAGCTTGTAAAATAATATAACGGTGTTATTTGTTTTACCAATTTTTATCATTTTTATGATCATTGTCTAATAATGTTTTTTGTTCACCTTTTTTTTTTAGTATTGATAGACTATGTGGATTATTGAGAAAATTCTGCATTTTCATATTATATTATTTATGCAACATAAATGAAATTGAGGATGATGGTTCATTGGAGTTCTGTATTGATTATTCGATAAAATTCTATTAATAAAGTTGATTTTCATAAATTAATTCCATATTTTTTTGTGGTGGATCCTACTTTTATTTATTTAAAATAAAAAATAAAATAAAATGGATATGATGATAAGAACGCACGAAATTGCATGAAATGTTCTTGTATTAATATAGATAAGATAAGTAATCTTAAAAATTTACATATTGAAATACTTTTTAAACTATTTTAGATGTTGTATTAGACAAAAATATATTATCGAAAATCAAACTTTCCAAGCCTCACTTGCTTATAAGTTTGAAAATCCCACATCAAGTTGTTTTTGATTAAGAACTGGTATTGAAAGACACATGCCCACCTTATAAAGTTGTTTGTGATTTGCGATAAGTCATTTTAGTATATCACAATTTACGAATTATTAGCTAAAACATTTTTTTGTCAAAGAACCAAAACTTTTATGTTACTTAATGGAAATTTATTATTACCCGCACCAAAACCGCTCCTCTCATTAATTTAATTTTATTTACATATCTTATCATCTTTTTAAAAATCATGCATGTCTATAATTTTTGTTTTAAATAAATTATTTTTCTTTGTTAAAATTCGTACCTTTAGTTAGTTAAATGTGCATGTTTTTTTTTCAAATTCTTGTTTCATTTTATATCATAGCTGCATGCTCGCAACTTACTGGTCTATTATGTTATCTACTACCATACTTTACTTCATTTTGTAACTATGTTAAGAGAATGTTTTTATTGAGATGTTGTTTTCATCATACATCTTAATTAAATGATTTTCTTTTTACTTTTTAAATCGATCACATGTCATTTTTTCGGAATTATGCAATATATAGTTCGATAAAATTTATAACATTTTTTTTTTGCGTTTTTAGAGCTAATGTGTATTATTATAATATTCTTCTTTAAAATTTTGTTTTATCTTATTAGTATTATACTGGATGTATTTTTTCGTACTTTATTTTAATTGTTATTGTAATTGCAATTTATAATTGTAGTAAAAATTTGGACTGGATTTTTAATAGTTGACTTAATTTACTGTGATTTATTAGTAAAACTTGGGCTGAATTATTTACGTTCTAAGTTATTCATTATTTCTTATTATTCACTAATATTTACGTGTAGAAAATATAAACGTAAACATTTACGTCTAAATCTTAAACATAGAGATTTTTTAACAATTAATTACTTATTTTTTTCTATGGGTCCCACATTACTTAAAATAAATAAAATTTAAAACATGAATGTGATGATGTGGCTTAAGGAGAATGCTTGAAATGTTTTTGGTTTTATATAGTTAAGATTGTATTTTAGCTTTGATTGTATACTATCTAGGCATTACTGTTTACAATCTTCTAAATAGGGTGTACTTAAATTATTGGTACGTTGTTGTTACTAAGCAATCTTATAGCTATCGTGTTATTTTTCTCAATTTATAAGACAGTTTTATATGAAATTTGTTGTTTGTACGTATTTTTCTTAATTACAAGAAGCCTTAAAAATTAATGATCAAGGTATATGGAGGATCAAATATGTTAACAATGACTTTTACGATAATTTACAAATCAATTTCTATTATGAAAATTTAATACATAATTTTTCATTATATTTAAAATTTTGTTTCACATCAAAATAGTACTCCCTCCTACCCACAAATATTGTCCCATTGTTAAGAAAGTACCAAATTTATGAGATATTAGTTGTTTAATATTTTGGTTGGGTAGGGGTATGTAGATTGGAGAGGGAGTGTTATTTTATTGGGTAATGGGTGAGTGGGTGGGTAATAAATAAAATTTGATAATGGTAGAACGGTAAAAAACAAGTAAAAAAGTTACTAAATATGGACAATGGGACACTTTGCTGAATAAACGGAAATGGACAATGAGACATTATTTGTGGGTAGGAGGGAGTATTAATTTAACTTTTCGTATTATACTAAGGGCTATTAAAATAATAATAGTTTTGCGTAATAAGTATCACATGGTACATAAAATATCAAATGTATAAAAAATAGTCTATATTTGATAAATACTTGACAATACATGGCAAACACCATGTTTATTTAAAAAAAATTAAGTTTGAAATATGTCAAAAATAAAAGACGGTGGGAAGATGACCTGCAATCACACTTAGATAAGTGAATTAAGATAGTTATGAATATACTTAGGGCTAATATGTCCCCTACGCGGCTACGCCATAACGATTATGTGACCATTTTTAAGGGTTTTGTTTTGGACCCAGATTTACAAATAAATTTACAAGTAAAAAGATTAGGGACGTGCTAAATCCCGCACCTAAATTTACTTAATCCTACACATTTTTCCTCTTTATTCCGAGTTTACCCCTCTCATTTCTCCCTCCTACCAAAAAGAAAACTAAAATACTAAAAACTTCTCAAACCGATGGACCACAATGCCTGCCTGGAAATTGACCGATGACGGAGAGAGGGGAACACAAGTCATCGGCGGAAAGGTTGACGGCGATGGTAATCGGCTGCTGTGCCACGGCAGATAATCTCTCCAATATCAACTATTTCTGTTCGTGGTGATTTTCTCTTGCAAATTTCTTGTTGATTTAATTATTATAGGATTGTGTGCACTCGCAGAAGCATTTTGCATATTTGTTAAATTCATAATCAATTAGGGTTGTAAATTCAAAGTTCAATATCAATTCAAAGTTTCAAACCCTAATTGTAAAAAATCCCCTTTTTGAAAAAGAACATTGATTAGATCGATTAAAAAACGAGTATTAATAAAATTGTTGACGAAACAGATAAAATACATGTGATATGTGTGAATTACGATCTATAATTGTTGAACTATTAACGAATTGGTAAAGAAAGCGAGAGATGACTCTCTTCATCCTTTTTTTTTAAGATGAAGGGTATTCATGGAATATTAGGGAAAAATGTGTGGGATTTAAGTAATTTTGTGTGCGGGATTTAGCAAATACGAAAAGATTATATGACTTACCAAACTCATCATGACTATATAATTCCATTTCGTATTGACAATAACATAATTTTATGTGCCCTCAAAATCAACTGATTTACGAGAACATGCATGCTTTATACATTTGTATTCCACAATTTATGTATTCTATGTTGAGATGAAAGTCCAGGGACATGAAGTAGTTATTTGATGGTGGATGTATTATGTATAGATCTATCAAACGGGTCAGGCCAGAATACGGGTCGGCTCATACGGGTTATCGGCCGATTTAGGTTTAGAATACGAGTCAAGAAAATTTTCTAACTTTTTTTAAATTGCAAAAATTATTTTTAAAAGTAAAAATATTTTTAAAATAATATTTTAATCATATTCAATTTACATTAATATTTTGTGAAAACTAATCCTAAATTTTTCCCAACATTTTAGCTTTGGTGTAGTGTAGTTAATGCATGCTACACAACTAATAGAGTTCCGTTCACGATTCAGACGCAATAAAAGAGCATATTCTAATGACGATATTATTGTATTAAACACAAAAGGAAAATAAATAGATTATTTAAATATTTTGATTATTAATATAATGATTAGAAAGAATAGTTTGCTTTAAACTATGAAAATAAGTTAATTAGCAACTGAGTACGTAATAATTATTTTCTATTTGTCAATTACATCGTGTCATTCATTAATGTTGATTTCGGGATACATATTTCTATCTAATATCTTTTATAGAAAAAGTTTTACATTCCGACTAATATCCAGTTATAGTATACGGGTTTAAAACTTAATTACGAATATTATCTACATATACCCGTGTATTTTTGCACGGGTGTTAAACTAGTGTATATATAATTTGGCAATCGGTTGTATCTTTAATCCAGTTTAATGTAATAACTTTTTAACTGTTTTGTAATATGATCATTTGATATTTACTTTCCTCGAGCAATCGAGATGGTAGCCCCCTCGTTTCCTAAGGAAGACTTCCTTTGTAACCTGGGGTGTTACAACTGGGATGACAGTTTCACCCTGACCCTGTGAATATCCATCCACCCAAAATTAAATGGGTGGGATATGGATGATGATTTTTTTTTACAATTTAGGGTGGGATATGGATATGGGTGAATTTAAGGTGGGATATGGATCATGGTCTATCACCCGCTTCCCGGTGGATATCCTAAATTAATAAGTATAATTTTTTTTTTCTAAAAAGTATTAATAAATATTTTGATTAGAAAAATGCTTTCAATTTGTAAAGTTTTTTTAAAATAAACTTAGAAACTACTCGTTAATGTTTTATTGCAATTTTTTTATGGGCGTGTAAAGCTTGTGCGGATTAGTTTCGCAGTTGTAAGATGTAAAATTGTAAATACGGTTAACAGGATTAAAATTTATGTTCAATTTTCTAAAAAAACTATGTAATCCGGAATTGTTTGGTAATGTACGCTTTAAATTTTATCGTCTTAGCTGTATATTTTTTATATATCACCTTGAAATTTATGAGGTGGAAATATCCAACGAGTACCCACTCCATCCGCTTCACCCGGTGGATATGGATAGAATGGATGAAAAAATATTAAATGGATAAGGGTGGGATATGGATGATCACAAATTAAATGGATATGGATATGGCTCCACGCCTCCACCCTATCCATATCCCACCCATTGTCATCCCTAGTTACAACGATCTCCCAGGCGGCTTATATTTAAGTGTATAATACTCGATTTTCGTGATTTCAGGGCTCAAGAACTAATATAAAACTTAAAATCATACGGACGACCCTTAGGTTAGATAAAGCAGCCACACAAATTTGGAGAAGTAACAGATGACATTTGAGGGTGCTGGTACGGGATATATGAGTTTGGTGCGAAAATCGGGTACTCAAAAAAAAAAAACTTTTTATTTATGGCTGAAAATCGAATACGGTAGTTGGTAACTCATGATGCTATCTCTGACATGTGATAAAATACGACTTTCCAAACAACTTAAATTTAAGTGTATAATTCATCGGTTTTGAGATTTCAGAGTTCCGAAATAAAATATCTGTAAATCACACATGCGGTGTGATAAACCAAACAGACAGTTCTCGGGTCACTTAAAACATGCACACAAAATTTGAAAAGCAATAGAAAACATTTGAGAGTACAGGTACGCAATAAACAAGTCTAGGAGAAAAATTTGGTAGCCGTAAAAAAAATGAATACACGGTTTTCGAGATTTAGAAAAGACCCGGTAACTTATGAAACGACTCCTGACACGTGGTAGAAAAATTGGGAGACGAAAAAACATGACCCGTTACAACCTCCTAAAGAACTCAAATTTAAATGTATAATACAAGGTTTTCGGGATTTCAGAGCCGTGGGATTAAAACATGCGTATGATATACGGGCGGTCCTCAGGTTAGATAAAACACCCGTTACAACCTCCTAAACGACTCAAATTTAAATGTATAATACAAGGTTTTTGGGATTTCAGAGCCGTGGAATAAAAACGTGCGTCGATATACGAGCGGTCCTCAAGTTAGATAAAACACCCGTTACAACCTCCTAAACGACTCAAAATTTAAATGTATAATACAAGATTTTCGGGATTTCAGAGCCGTGGGATAAAAACTGCGTATGATATACGAGCGGTCCTCACGTTAGATAAAACAGCCGCACAAATTTAGATGCAAAAGATGGCATTTTAGGATGCCTGTATAATTGTTAACTGTGAACGATCCGGGTAATGGCCAAATGTGAATTAGATATGATTAATAATGGTACTTGTATTAAGAGCTGCTAGACATTAATGTGGTGTATATCTGTATGAAGCTAATGCGGACAGGATCAGATGGTTTAACCGCCTGCCAGTGCTCGCGAAGATAGTACATCAACAACCAGCCATTGTCGAGGAGCTATGGCTGGTACAACGCGAGTGGTTTTATGTTAGCTCCACGTTCAATGTCTCGATCACTGGCTTCCAAAGTTTGGAGAAAATTAATCCGATGAAATGGAGGATCTGAGGGCGAATGACGATAATCGTTTCATGTTGAATGCTTCCGATGTTTTGAAACTAAAACTTACCCTGTAATTGTTGTTTTGATCTATTCATTCTGCATTCATATGTAACGTGAATCGATTCATACAACGGAGTATTTTCTTGGATACATTATCGAATCACTAAGATAAACATCAAAGTTAGTAATTGCGGTAACTTCATACTGATGGGTCATTACAGTTTGAAGGGAACGAGTAATCATCGGTTATATAAGGAGGAAAAAGCCGATCAGTTGGACTCAATGTGATGTCTTTTGATGTTTGCTCATCAACCTCGGGAAATTTCTTCTGATTTACGACTATTTTGTGGTGTTGGCTAATCATCTCCAACTCCAGAAACACTTCTCTCATTGTTGGCCTATGCTTTCCGTCCATGTTCAAAGACCTTTTAGCGAGGTTGGCAACTGTAAAGATATCGTCTTTGTTGCTCTCCTTAGCAACCCGGGTATCCAAGATATCGTACAAGTTAGAATTTTCCATGGCCGATAGAAACCACGACACTAGGCTTCTCCCATCGTAAGCTTCACTGGGAAGAATGGCTTTCAGTCCCGTCAAAAGCTCTACCAAGACTACCCCAAATCCGTAGACATCACTCTTTTCAGTGAACTGGTGCGATCTGAAATATTCAGGATCTAGATAACCAAATGTGCCCTGAACACGAGTAGTTAAATGTGTTTGATCAATGGCAATGGATCTTGAGCTTCCAAAATCAGACAACTTTGCTCGATACTTTGCATCCAGAAGTATATTTGAGGTTTTGACGTCTCTGTGAAATATCGGATTTGAGGATGATGAATGAAGGTAGTTAAGTGCTCCCGCCACATCAATAGCAATCTGTATACGCATTTCCCATGTGAACGGAAAATCTTCACTCGAGTCATATATAAACCTCGAGAGAGTGCCATTTGGAACAAATTCGTACACCAGTAACGGGATTTCCGTCTCTAAGCAGCATCCTAATAACTTGACTATATTTCTATGATTAACTTGGGACAAAATCACCATTTCATTGATGAATTCACCCACATGGCTCTGCCCAATTTTTATAGATTTCTTTATCGCAACAAGATTACCATCACTCAACATACCTTTATAAACCGTACCTTGGCCTCCTTGGCCGAGGATACGATCATCATTGAAGTGGTCAGTCGCTTTATCTAGCTCGTCAATCGTGTAAAGTCTTGTGTTTTCTATCGTCCCTTCTGTAGATGACATTTTTTGCTGCAACAACAACCCACCATTCCTTTTAAAATTGGTTGCTTTCTCCACAGCTTCTTTTCTTCTTTTTGCTAAGACAAATAGCCAATATCCACCTACGAGAAAGAGTACCGTTCCCAAGCCTATGCCAAGTCCTGCAAATCAATCAATAACATTATCCCATTGCTTAGATGGCGCCTGCAAATTGTGGGTAAGGAGGAAACGTGTTCAGAAACATTTCGAAGAAATACTATTTACCAAGAGGTAACGCCAATTTCAAGTTCTTGGGGGAACAACCAGTGCCATTTTTCATTCCATCTCCATTAAAACCGCTTGGGCAATAACATTGATAGCTTCCGATAGTGTTTGTGCAAGCCATAGAACACGAATTATTTGCTCCTTTGCACTCATTGATATCTAGGAATACCATTATGAACATGTATTAGGCAACAATATATAAAACAACTTTACGACTCATTTTAGACGATCTTATGATAAGCGATGACCCTTATAATGAGATGGCTATATCACAAAACTGATTCAGTTGAGTGAGGTCGTTTAAGAGACTAACCTGTGCAACCAGGAGCGAGATAAGGATTACCCTCGAACCCTGAAAGACACTTGCAGCGATAGCCATAAACATTCAACTCCTGATCTAGATCAATGCAAGATGTATGTTGTTGGCATAGATACGTATCCGGCTTCTTCTGAGCTTCTGTGCACGTAGCATTGGGTATAAACCAGTCCAGAACACCAGGCAATTGTCGGGTCTTGTTAAAATAATAAGGGTCCTCAAGATCAATGGCTCGCCGAAGCTTCAGGCTTGAGCGTTTTGACAACAAAGAAAAGGCACACTTAGCAGAAGTGACATTTGTGTCATATATAATCTTTTCTAAGGTAGCATTCAAATCTTGTAACCCCTTTGGCAGCGAAGCTTCGCAACATCCTATGCCGGAACAAGTATCATCAAACAAATCCGCTTCTTCAGTACACAAGGCAACACAACTAGTTACTTTCTGGCCTGTTCTTGTGTTTGCCCTAAGCAGTCCATAGTGATGACAGCCAACGACTATAAACGCGTTGGCAGTGCTCGAAATAGCATAAGGTTTGCCTATGCCATGATAATAACCCCAATTATTTACACCAGGACTTTCTTTTCCTTGGGAATTGCAGGTTCGAGCAAGCGTGGAGAACGTAATTAGTATCTCAGTCTCGGAAATGTCTAATAATACAGAGTAATTAGTCACATACAGAGGAAAGGTTGTACCATTTTCAGTGATACAGTTGATGACATAGTCTTCAGACAAGGCACATCCTCTGCCTATACCAAAAGGGTATGGAATCGACACATTTCCACACTTGGCTGGACATCCCGGGATTTGAGCGTTGGAAGCCGTGAGCATAGTGGCTGGATCCGACAGCGAGGTGCATCCTAGAAATCGAAAAGATGCTAGAAACCATACCCATGTAATGAAACCTAACCAAGCTGTACTCATTTCTGTACTTCTACTGTAAATACTGTAAATTTGTAAATATATACAGTAGCCAATTATGAAGCATTAATGTGAATATATAGAATTATTGAGGCATGTGATCTTGAGTTCAATTAATCAGAGTTTCATACACAATAATATAACATATATATATATAATTCTATATATAAAACATTATCATATAGGAGTATTATATTGTAATATAAAACAGGAACAAAAAGGTGCATGAAATGAGATTATGGGTAAAACCATTAAAAAATTTGACTTCATTTGTTTGCAGTATGAGTATTAAATTTGCCTCAAGTCTCGTTTTAGAAAGGTACCACTTGTCTTAAACCATTTTACAATAAAATATAAACATTTTCTGATAATATATTATCACAAATTTATTGTTTTGAAGGGTCAGTTTTTATTATAAAATGAGGACATTTTTCTCATCTTAAGTTAAGACCGTTTGAAGAGAATTAGCGATAAATTATGATGACAATCTAACAACTAGTTGTGTGAAAGGACAAACTGTTTGTCAAAAAGATGACAAAGAGAGAGAGTGTTGTCAACTAGAGCAGCAAATGGTAGCTTAGACTTTAATTAATTAATTAATCTGTAATTAATTAATCTTCACATGATTTGTATGTTAATAATATTGGTTTTGCAAAAAAGAAAACACCCTTTAAACAACACTATCCGTCTTAGTCTCAGGACGGGTCTGCATAGGGAAAAACATATTTGACCCGTCCTAAACTTAAGACGATAATACCGTCTTAAACAATGAAAAAACAAATACTAACATCAGCAAGACTTTTTGAGTAATGGAACAAAACACACCTCAAACATCAATTTGTGATTTCCCAGATTAAGCAAACAAAAGATGGCAAATTCCAGAAGATGTTGGGACATTGAATACATTATCTTTTGCTTACCAAATGAGTTAATCAACAAAGTAGAGAACAAAAAATGGTTAATGCATTACATTACTACTCCGGCGACAATTTACGACATACAGTAAATATTCTGTACATAACTTGGTACTCGAACCAATCACCAGAGGACCCAGAACCTCATATTCACACTCACTGGGTAACTTCATCAAAACCTTCGATTTACACCCGTATATCACCCGTCTACTTGTATGAAGCAAAGATCCAGAAATTTCTGTGTCAATAATGCTTTGCCGTAGACAAATCTGATTCTGTTGATGAGTTGTAATATCATATCTCGGATTTACTTGTCAAAGTACGAAGCATTGATTGTGTATTCACCAGTTGCTCTCTAAGCATTGCATTATATTCATACAAGTCTTCAAGGTTCTTTCGGATATCAGACATGTCGACCGTAGAACTACCGTTGTTTTCTGCATAGATGACCATATGGGTGAGTTAAGGTATTCTACGTTCGAATTTGAACCAAATTGTATACTTCCTTGTTCAGGGTGACTATTAACAGATATATGGGGTCAGTTATGGTTCCATTATAATCTTACTATAAAACCGTTACACGAATTTACGTGGATTGATATACGTATAAAAGTTTAGGTTTTTCAGACATAATCCTAATAGTTATTAGGGTCAGACCCCGATCGGGGATCCTACTCACTGCCATCCCTACCCAAAAGTCATTTCTCTTTTTGAAAAGTTCATCCACCTAATAAAAAACTAACATCTGCTTTCGGAACCTTATTTTTACATCCCGTGAAGGTGAAGTTGAACAACGACAACAACAACAACAACATCAGTATTATGGCTTCTATTGGACATTCGTGTCCAACGCTTTCGAGGTGGTTTGAAAGTCAGTGACTTCAACTTACCTCACTCATTCGAAAGGATGAAATAGGTTGGTCCTACCCAGAGGATCAATCTAATTTTCTTACCTAATCAAAAAAAAAAAAAAAAAACAACAGAGCCTTAGTCCCAAAATGTTTTGGAATCGGCTGACATGAATCATCTTTTGGAACCGTCATGAGTGAACTCTCATTTCAACAAGAGAAAAAAGAAAGAAAAGAAAAAAAAAGGGAAGTGGAGGTGAAGGTGAAGTTGAACCTGACAAAAAAATGCAGAAACTTATGTTTTGTTTGATAATGACAGATTACACATTTTTTTAGCATTTTGAGAGTTTTACACTATTTAAATAACAAATGTGTGATTTTGAGGGTTGATTGTCGACATATTGAATTAGTAGACTGAGGTGTAATTTCCTATATTACATTATGACCATTAATTAGTATATTATAAAAAAAAATGGAGCTTTTTATCTCTAAGTTAAAGATCAAACTCTATCTTTATCGTAATTATAATTAATATTCTTACTTAAATATATAAATCTAAGCAACTTCAAATATGTTGCTAAAAGTTATAAATCACAAAGTGTAAGTAGTATAATCAATTTTTGTTTTTCTAATATGACATAGTAATTGGCATAAACTATAATATCTATCTCTATAAAGGGATAGATTTTCTAGCCTTCTCATTGGTTCCTGATTTTTAGGGAACAATGGCCCCACCATTTTCAACTCTGATTTAATTTCTCTGATCAAGAAACACTTCTATTCCATATATATTCCCTCTATTTCGTAATTTTGTACTGTTCTGTAATTAATTTTAATCCGTCCATAATTCCGTACTGTTCCGTAATTAATTTTAATCCGTCCATAATTCCGTATTCTGTTCTGTAATTAATTTTAATCCGTAATCCGCAATTCCGTATTCTGATATTACCTGATTACTATTACTATTTCTATTTCTATTTACTTAATCGTTTCTGTCCGTAACTAATTTTAATCCGGAATTCCATAAAATACGATAATCCAGAAATAAAATCCAACACAAAAAAAATTACAAACAACACAAATAATCAGTCCTAAAATTAAATTACATTTTATTTTCCAACAAAATAAAATACAAATTAAAATTTCAAACAAGATTAATACTATATACAACGATACAATATATAAAAATCCCGTATACTGAAAAAAAACAAAAAAAACCCTGCACAAAAAATCGTCCGATATTATCAAAAAATCACATTACGCTTACCATCATAAAAATAAAACAATAATACAGTATCAGCTTAAAGAAATAAATTCTATTGCTATTTTTGGGGATCAGAAATTTGAAAATGATACAGTATCAGCCCAGAGAATATTTTTTAAATTAAAAAAAAAATCTGAAAATGAATATTTTACATTCAAATTTCAGATCCACGGAAATAGTATCCCTTTACTATAAAAGGGATAGAATTTAAAGGATTCTTAGGTCATGTTCTTTCTGGCTTTTTAGAGTTGAACTGAACTGAGCTGAACTGAATGGGGCTGAGCTGAACTGAACTGAACTGAACTGAGCTGAGCTGAACTGAATCGAGCTGAGCTGAGCTGAACTGAACTGAATCGAGCTGAACTGAACTGAATTTAATCGAGCTGAACTGAACTAAGCTGAATGAAGCTGAAATTAATAGAAATAACTTAAGTTTAATTAAAGTATACTAACTTAATAATATAAAAAAAATGTTAAAGTAATACAAATTTGCGATTTTTTAAAAAACAATTATATTAAAAAAATATTAATTTTTAAGTATTTTTTTGTAGTAAACTACAATGGACTTTGCTTTTTTCTTTTCTTGTGTTCTAAAATTAACAAAAGCAACATTTGAATATTTTACGTCTAATTAACATTAGTTATTTTTTTTATTATCTAAACATTTTACGTCTAAATGTGGTAAATGTGGCATGTATTTCATTTTTTTTATTAACTAAACATTAATTATTTTTATATATAAACATTTATAGGTAAATATTATTTTAAGTCTAAATGTGGTAAGTGTATTCGGGTATCCCGAATCCACCTGGGTATTTGTCTGCTATTAGTCATCCAAACGTGAGAAACCATGTGCCTGAATATAAGCATGCACCTCCTAGCGGAATATTTGAGCATTTTAATTATCGACATTCATCTTTGAGGATGACGGTTGAAATGACGTTTGGTTAGCTGAAGAAAGGTGGAAGGTGTTAAAAAAACATGTCACAAATGACAACGAAATATCAAATGTCAATTATCGTATCCGCTTTTACACTTCATAATTTCATTCGGATGCATAAACCTGGTATTCCAGTTATACAACATCAAAGTATTCAAGGAAGAACAGATTCAAACATGGATGATAAAGAACGGAAGAAATTCATTGACAAAGTTCGAAAAGAAATTGTAAAAAAAGGGTGCGATATTGGTGTCCATAATGACCTCGAAGATGAAGCACATCAAGATGATAACAATAATAATCATAATAAGAATTACTATATTAATTAATAATAGTAAATAGAATAATAATTAAATAAATAATAATAATAATAATAATAATAATAATAATAATAATAACCACACTACCCTTTTCCTTTGGTGGCCTTGGTGTGTACGCTGCCAGTGACGTCCTGCACTATGCTTTCTTGGCTTCTCGGTTGCAGTCTGTGGACCTGCAGAATCGGCTTCTTCAGGTTTCGGGTATCCATGACCCCGGACCTTCTTTCCAGTCAGCTCTGGGTGCTTTTGCTGCAGTTACGGGTTCTGATTTTCTGCGCAACCCTTCCACTACAAGAATAAATAGATCGGGCGACCGTTTTTGGCGACTGCAAAGTTTAGTCGCCAATTTGGCGACGGATTAAAATAGTCGGGCGACTGTAGCCAGTCGCCAATTTGGCGACAGAACCAATTTCCCAAATCTCCCACCACCGACACACACGGGCGACTGAAATCCAAATTTGGCGACAGAAATCAGTCGCCAAATTTGGCGACAGACAGTATTCCGTCGCCAAATTGCTCAGTCCGTCGCCAATCCTTTTTATAGAAACAGCGAAAATCAGACGGTATCCCTCATTCGCAAATCAACAAACACACAAACACACAATTTACCTCCTCCGGCGAAAAACACCACCATCACCACCCTACCCTACGTGTTCCGGCCACCTTCAACACCACTGTCACCGGATTCCGGCCACCACCACCACAACCCTACTTGTTCTTCCCTTCATTCAACTCATTTAAGGTTTGTTTACTTCTTCATAATTCAATTTCAATTTCAATTTTTTGATTGATTGTTAGTTTGTTTTGTACATTTAGTGATTGTAGTAGGTTATTAAGACCGTCTTAGCTTATTAGGTTGTGATTAATTAGGTATTAGAAGCCAATTAGCATATTAATTAGATAATTGTGGGTTAGGGTTTATAAGAAGTTTGTATAAGACGATGTTGTTAGCCTTATTGATGTTGGTTAATTAGATTAAAGTAGTCGATTAGGATGTTTAATAGCTTATTAGGATGTTAGTTAGATTATACTAGCTTATTAAGACCGTCTTAAATTAGCTTATTAGGTTGTGGTTAATTGTATAATTGGAAATTGTTGTTAATAAATTGTTATTATTATGTGATTGAGGTTGTTCTTTAATTAAGTGAGTGTAATTTTAATTTAGATATATGTAATTTTAGTGTTGAAAATTGTTTTTTGGGTTTTTTTGTTTAGATTAAAATGAAGAGATTGGAACGTTCATGGATGTATGATGGAGGGTTATTAGATAATAAGAAGAGACGTTCTAATGCTAGGTTTATAGAGGGTGTTGCCGAGTTTATTGAGTTTGCTAAGCAACAAGAGGAGTATGACTCGTTAGAAAATAAACTTAGGTGTCCTTGTAGCAAATGTCGAAATATGAAATACCTATATGTCATTGAGGTACAAGAACATCTCTATACAAATGGGTTTCGTCCAAATTATTATAATTGGATTTCTCATGGAGAAGCCTATTCCCCAATTCACGAACAACCTCACATCGAACATGTTGACGAAAACCCATATAGAGATATGGTTGTTGATGCGTTGGAGTTTAATGTAGTCAATAATGACGATGACCGTGTAGCCTTGAATGAAGAGCAACCTCCAAATCCCCAAGCAAAGGCTTTTTTTGACATGTTAAAAGCTGCGGAACAACCTTCATACGAAGGGAGCAGAATGTCATTATTACAAGCCGCCTCTAGGATAGTAACCTTGAAGTGTGAGTATAATATGCCATTTCCTGCCGTTGATGGTATTGCTTCTTTCCTTGAGGATGCTATCCCCGAAGATAACGTCGTGACTCGAAGTTTCTACACCACCAAAAAAGTAGTTAAAGGTCTTCAGTTACCACATCAAAAGATCGATGCTTGTCCCGAAGGATGTATGTTGTTTTGGAAAGATGATGCGTTACTTGACAAGTGCAGAAAATGTGGAAGAGATAGATTTCAGACAAGCGATGGAGATGTTGTTTTCAAAACAAAAAAAGGCAACAAGAGTGGTAATAGGGGTCAAAAGTGTAAGAAACCAATAGCAGAAAACCAATTAATTTACCTTCCTCTTACCCCTAGACTTCAAAGAATTTATTCTACCAAAAAACTTGCCGAACAAATGACATGGCACAAAGAAAATCCACGTACTCCTGGGAAAATCCACGAGATATTTGGATGACAAGAAGGGTATGGTATATGGGGCTGGACAAGCTCATGGGGTGTTTTACAAAGAACCGGCTAGAAGGTCTTCATATGAGCCGCGACAAACCTATGAGCCGTCTATTGTAAGTCAATTGCAATCCGAACTTGAGAAAGAAAGAGCCGCAAATGCGGAAAGAGATGAGGATATGCGGTTGATGAGAGAACGTCTTAAAGCTATGGAGACATATTTCTACTCTTGCAACCCCGGTCCACGGCCATTTAATGAAGATCCTAATGATCCAAGAGGAAAGGGAGGCGACGGTAGTGGAGCTAGCATGGGATTTCAAGCAGTTAATTAGTTTAGTAACTTAGGAGCTAGCATTGTCGAACGTGGAGATTTATTAGTTTAGTTAACGTGTTCATGTAATTTGATAACGGTTCTCTTTTTCTATAAAAGGAGATTTGGTTGTTGATTCAAAAGGTGTTCGTCACCAATTGCTGGTTACTTTCTGGTTGCAGGTGTACTGATATTATTTCGTATTGGATTTGGCAAAAACGAAATAATGGTTTTCATGAAAAATGCTCAGGAAATTTGGCGACTGAAATGAAGTAATGGCGACGGAAATCAGTCGCCAAAACAGAACACAAGAAACCAAAGCTCCTGGAAAGTCAGGAGCATTGGCGACTGAACAGGGGGAATTGGCGACTGAAGTCTGTCGCCAATTTGGCGACTGCTTCACTTCTGTCGCCAATTTGGCGACTGCCCTGTCTGTCGCCAATTTGTGTCTTTGGCGACTACCATGTCTGTCGCCAAATTTGGCGACGGATTTCAGTCGCCCGAATTTTTTTGGCGACAAAAGTCAGCGACAACTGTTTGGCGACTGTTGTCCGTCGCCAATAGGTGTTTTGCGACAGATTTCAGTCGCCAATATTTGTCGCCCGACTGTGTTTTCGTTGTAGTGTTCTAAGATCGCTGCCACCAAACTTATGAAGAAATTGGCAGATGTTTATTTCACGAGGGTTGTTGCTTCGGCAGAGTCGGTTTTCTCGTTGTCTCCTCGTCAGGGTGCGCTTTGGAAGTCCCAGATGGGAGGTCACTCATCTGATTGGTTGCGTGTGGTTCCTATTTCTGGTTTGGGGCAGACTATGAACAATAGGACTTACCGGTGCGTGCTCAGCTATCGTTTGGGTGTTCCGCTGTTTCCAGTGTCCTTGCCTTGTTCGGCTTGCTCTATTCAGTCGGGCATGGCTGATTTTGTGCCAGGAGGGGTGGTGGTTGATGCTGCTCGGAGGAAGTGCGCCAAGTACAGGGACTTGTGCGCGGGGCACGGATATGGCTTCTTGCCTTTCTCCTTCTCTTCTATGGGGAATTAGGGGAAGATGCTGTTTCCTTGCTCAAGCGGATTCAGAAGTTTTCTGTCTCCCAGGATGCCGGATCGCGGAGCGCTGCTTTTATATTTTCTCGCCTTAGTTTTGCTATTGCTAAGGGAGTGGGCGCCCAGCTAGTTTCGCGGGTGCCCACAAATTTCATGTAATTTTTCGGTTTTTTTTTTAATAAAAGTTCCCGGTTAATAATAAAAAAAAATAAAAAAAATAATAATAATAATATAATAATAATAATAATGTGGGATGTACTTACTAAAGTCGAGCTGAACTGAACTGAAATGAATTAAATGAAGTTGAGCTGAGCTGAACTGAACTGAACTGAACTGAAGCAGAGCTGAACTGAATTGAGCTAAACTGAACTGAATAGAGCTGAGCTGAACTGAACTGAATAGAGCTGAACTGAACTGAAACGAGTTGAAAATAAACCAGAAAGAACAGGGCCTTATTGGTTGATTAAAAGTAGGAAGTTTTTTTTTTATAATTAGAGTAGGGTCCACCATATTCTTTGTACTTAATTAATTAACTTTCCTCAAGTTTTCGTCAATTTAATCTCTTTCCGCGTTTCTCAAACTTTCATCGATTTAATTTATTCCTTACTTTTGTTAATTAAAGAAGTTACTATAATCACACAATGAAATATAAAGTCCCGTACTAACTCAATTTCAACCGCAAAAATCAGATCTTTGATGATTGTTGATAATAAGTTAACTAATTTTACATAAATTAAAGGCATTGATTAGATATAATAAATTAATAATATGATTGCAACACCGAAACTTTAGTTTGTCCATATAATTGAATTTACACAAACAAAATAAAATGGTATAGGATAACAATAATTAGTTTAGTCCATATAATTGAATAGTACCGTTTTTTTTGCATGTAAATTTGTCATAATTAATTAGTTTGGTTCATGTAATTGAATAGTACCCTTTGATATGTTAATCGTGACTTTTATTTTAATGTTGATCGTTACTTAACGTGACTCTCAATCTTTATACTCCCTCCGAGTCAGAGTGTTGGTTCCCTTTGCTTTTTACACAAAAAATAAGAAAATGATTTTAGACCACACAAAACATCCTAGGCCATATTGAATTAATTTTGGACCACAAAAAAGTTACCAAAAAGGGAAAGAGGAACCATCACTAAACTTGCATCAAAAGGGAAACAGGAACCAACACTCCGACTTGGAGGGAGTACATATTTTTATGCAAGCTGAAAACGGATAATGTTTCTCTCACATTATGCAAGTGACATTATCCATGAGGTGATCAATTTCCCTCCACTTGTTTTATTGTAAGAAAAAGGCTATTCGTTTTCAACTTGTAACGGATGATGAAGGGATTCTGCAAAATGGGTCTTATTAGTACTGTAACAACCCGATCCACCACGGTCGTAACAAAACCCAATAAGATGGGATGTGTACCTTTGGACCAAATATTTGTCCTCACTTAAGCCTAAAAGCACAAGGCCTTGGAGTTATTATAAACATATCATAAGCCTCACATTCTACCGATGTGGAACAAATCTCGTCACATACTCTTGGGGTGTTACAAACTCCCCCACTTAAAGAACACAACGTCCTCGTTGTGCACTTGTGCCTCAAACTTGACCGTAACCAAGGCCGAAATCCTCCCCCGCTAGGTTGGTGACCCGAGTACTCCCGACCACAGGCTCACCACACGGCCGCAGGGTCGCTCTGATACCATTTGTAACAACCCGACCCACCACAGTCGTAACACAACCCACCAATAAGATGGGATGTGTACCTTTGGGCCAAATATTTGTCCTCACTTAAGCCCAAAAGTTCAAGGCCTTGTTACTAAGTGGTGGGTGAGAGCTATTATAAACATATCATAAGCCTCACATTCTACCGATGTAGGACAAATCTCCTCACATACTCTTGGGGTGTTACAAGTACAGGTCTCCTAATGAGGTAACCTATAATATAATTATTAGAGGATTCATCAACAACGATATGCCGAATAACATGGTTACTGGTTACTGGTTACTGGTTAGCATGGGATTTAACACTGTCAATGGCGTAGGTCCCAAAAGTCCGACCCAACCCAACCCTTTTTTCTCGGGTTTGGGCTAAACTCTCGGCCCCGAAAAAGCCCAAAGCCCTGGTCTAGGCGGCCATAGAAAAATTGGGCTGGATTTGGGCCAAACTCTCAACCTAAAAAAGCCATAGCACGGCCCCAATTTTTATAGTTCGTGTAATGTGTAGTGCACTGTATAAATAAGCAAAAAGTCAAAGATCGTTGATTATTGATATGATACTGTCTACGACCAAGTTTATATTCTTAATATCTTGTCAAGTTTGGGTTCATTTGACTTGAAATTGAGGACTAAAATTTGCTAAAACGTACTTTCAAGCCTTTTTTTAGTTCTATTGTATTCTTGAACTTTAGTAGCTATAAACTCCGTTGAATTAGTTTATAATGTGCACTCTTTTTGCCGCTTTTACATTTTGGAGGTGTCACGACTCACGAGTTGTAAAGGCCAAGCAAGCCCGATCTACCCCAATGGCTCGTTTGAGTCCACAAGGGTCGGGTACTGTTGATGATATGATTGAAAAGAGATAAGTTATCGTTGGGTACTGTTAGGGATGTCAATGGGGTGGGTCTTGGCGGGTCTCGCCCCGCACCCGCCCCACGTGGGGCGGGTGTGGGTAATAATTTGGCGGGTCGTGGGGCGGGGATGGGTATCAAAAACATCATTCGTCGCGGGTCGCGGGGCGGGTGCGGGTTTCACATGAGACCCGCCCCATACCCACCCCGCCCCACACCCACCCCGCCCCACACCCACCCCGCTCGCCCCGCCCCACATGTCCCCGTCCCGCTTATACCCGCCTAATAAATAATAATATCTAGTAGTAATATATAAGAATAATAAGATAAATTAAATATAACTTAAAATAATAATAAAAAAATTAATAAATTAAATCTATCCTACCAAGCTACCCACTTCCCCATGCCCAAACAAGTAAATAAGAAAAATAACCCAGACTACCCACTTCCCCGTCCAATAAGGCAATAAACAATAATCATTCGTAAATCATTATCACTACATTCAGGTCATTCACTAACTACCCAAATTCCCCTAAATCCCCATTTTCCCAAATTGATAAAACAAACGGAGCTGAAGAACTGAAGATGAAGAATTGAAGAGTATTTGTTGTGTAGTTTTGTTTACTCTTCTAGTACTTTGTCAGAATTTGGGTTTTCGGCTGCTGTTTGTGCATGTTTTTGGTGGTATATTTGTATGTAAAACCGTTTTATGGCTCCACGGACTCTAGTTAATTGAATGTTAAGGCATTTTGCGAAAACTTATTTGTATAAGTAGTACGACAAGTATATTTTAGATTTAAGATTTACGTTTCTTGAGGAGATATGCGGGTCAACCGCGGGTCCCCGCGGGGCGGGGATGGTTTTGAATAGTTCAACCCGCCGCAGGTCGCGGGGCGGGCGCGGGTGCGCATTAAAAGTTCGCGGGGCGGGCGCGGGTTGACCCCCCTCCGCACCCGCCCCGCCCCCATTGACATCCCTAGGTACTGTTGTAAATAAGTGATTAGGATAAACATAAAATATTAATATTGTGGGATATTGTTGTGGGATGAGTGATTAAAATGTGTATAAAACCTTGCCAAAAAAAGAAATAGGAAAAATTATTTAAAATGAATAAGATATACAGTATAATTTAGTTTTAATGAAAGTCTTTTATATATATTTTATTATATTGATATATAATAGATTGTGAATTACGGTCCTATCTTGCTGCAAAAGCAAAAACTACTTTTTTATTTTAAATTTTTTTCTATTATTTTATTAGGTTATTTCTAAAAGTTATCGTCTTAACACTTCCCTTATCGAATATGTTGTAGATCGGTTGGGGGACTTTTAAGCCATGTTATTTCACAGTAAGTCTTCCTTGCGACGGATATATCCGTCGCAAGCTTATAACGGGTCAAGTTATCCCACTTGAAAATATATGACAAAATATAAAAAATCTCAAACAACTTGTTTTTTCCCAAGTAACTAATAATTGACCCGTCGCCATAAGTTTGTGACCGAATATTAAGGATGTCATTGGGGCGGGTACAAGTGGATACCGCCCCACACCTGCCCCAGTTGGGGCGGTGATGGGTTGAGCTTTGGCGGGTGGTGGGGCGAGGACGGGAACGAAAATTATACCCGTCATGGGTAATGAGGGTGGGGATGGTTTTTGCGTGTTACCCACCTCATACCCGCCTACCCGCCAATTATTACAAAAGTTAATAACATTATTACGATAATTTTACAAATATTATTTTGTAATAATTAAGACGTAATGTTAAAATAGTTATTTTATAAAGTGTTTACGAACTTCTTTGATAAATAACTAAAATTATATAAATAAATTCCTGAAAATATAAATTAATAATGATTAACTCAACTTGAGCGAAAAAAAAAATCGGAAAAATTTATGGTATAGCGGGTTAATAAGTTGGTGGGGCGGGGATGATTTTGGAAATTTGTACCCGCCATGGGTGATGGGTACGAGTTTTTCTTGATGGGTACGGATACGGAGAGCCTATATTCAGCATCGCCCGCCCCAATGACATCCCTACAGAATATGTCCGTGAATGAGAATTTGTGTATTTCTAAGGAACTACTCCCTCCATTCTTTTTATATCACTCCATTTCATTATTCACGTTTGCCCATGTTCATTTTGTTTTGATTATTCACTTTGCCCACGTTCATTTTGTTTTGATATAAAAAGAATGGAGGGACTCACCCACCCGTCTCACTCCTCTACTTGAGTTGCGCAATTGAGTGTCCGTTTCTGCATTTCTTTCCTAATTTTTCTGGTATTCATTTCTTCCGTTTTCTGGTAAATGTCTTCTCCTTTTTCTAAATTAGGGTTTCAATTTCAACCCCATTTCCCCAATTCTACTACTTCTAAGCTTATTGTTACTGATAATCCTCGTAAGTTTCTCGATTATGTTCGTGAACAATGTCGATTAGGGTTTCGTAATCTTCATTCCCCCCTTAATCTCTTCAACCAAATGATGTCTCTTCATCGTCCACCTTCCATCGTCGATTTTAATCGGCTATTCTCCGCCATGCTCAAAATTAAACGCTTACAACCACACTCTACGGTCATTTCTCTTTCTAGGCAGCTAGAGTTATCCGGTATTCGACCTGATTCTTATTCTATTGGGATCCTTGCTAATTGTTACTGCCACATAGGCCGTGTCGATTTCGGGTATTCTCTCCTTGTTAAGTCCCTTAAGCTTGGATATCCCTTTGAGTCTAATTTAATTCTGTTTACCACGTTAATTAACGGCCTCGTTCAAAATGATCGGCTTCCAGAAGCTGTTAAGTTGTTGGATGTAGCAGTCCGTAAGCTTGGCATTCAACCAAGCATAGTTACCTACGGTACCATGGTCAAAGGTCTTTGCGGGATTAGGGACAATGCGGGTGCTCTCCGCTTGCTACGCCAAATGAATTCTAGTCCATCGAGTTGTAAGCCTGACCCTGCCATTTACACCACAATTATCGACAGTCTTTGCAAAGGCAGGTTGATTTCGGAGGCCCTCAAGCTCTTTTCAATCATGAAATCTGAGGGCATCAAACCGAATGTGTTCACATATACCTCACTGATACGTGGTATGTTCAATCTAGGCCGTAAGGGAGATGCTAAGGATATCTTGGTTGAGATGTTGGACAACAATGTTGCACCAACTGTTGTTACTTATAGCATGTTGGTTGATATGCATTGTAAGGATGGAATGTTTGATGAAGCAGAAGCCATTATAGGGATAATGATTGAACGAGGCGTGAATCCTGATGTACTTACGTATAGTGCTTTGTTGGATGGATATTGCTTGTGCGGCCAAATGGACAAGGCAAGAGATCTCATGGATTTAATGGTACAAACTCAGTGCCACCCTGACGTTGTGACATATAATACTTTGATCAATGGATATGTTAAACATAAAAGCATCAACAAAGCGCTTGACGTACTACAAGAAATGTTTAGGCATGACATTGCCCCTGATGTTGTGACCTATAGCACTCTGATAGATGGGTTATGTAAGTCTCATAGCATCCCAATGGCACGTCAATTGTTCAACGACATGCAAACAAATGGAATAAAACCAAATGTCCGCACTTATGTTTCCTTATTAGACGGGCTATGTAAAAACGCACAACTCGATGAGGCTGTGGCATTGCTTACCGAGATGAAGTCTAACGGAGTTGCTCCTAATTTATTCATCTACAATATTCTGATTAACAGCTTATGTGTGGCTGGCAAAATTAATGACGCAGACAACCTAGTTTCTGATCTCTTGTCAAAGGGTTTTGTACCCGATCATGTAACTTATACTACTTTGATTAAGGGGTTCTGCAAAAAAGGTCTTATGAGTGAAGCTATAGAGCTCCTAAACAAAATGAAGCTAGCCGGAGTCTCTCCTGATAGCTGCACCTATAATACGCTGATCAGGGGTTTCATTATCAATAAGGATATGCCAAATGCATTGCATTATCGTCATATAATGGTTAGCATGGGATTTCAAGCGGACGCTAGCACTAAGTCACTGTTCCTTGACCATTTGTCTCATGATAATCCCTGAGTTCCTACAAAAGTTTCTAAGTTGACACAATGAGAATTACCTCCTAGGTAATTTGATGCTAGGATATTGAAGAATTGTATTCCAGGTAAATCTTCTGAATTTGGTTTTGGCATTTTTAGTGGGTTGTTTAAGGGTAGTTTTGTGCGTATGTGTAAGTTCGGAACCAAATCTTTCCATCGCTTCAAGGTTTATTTTTGGCATTTTTAGTGGGTCGTTGAAGGTTATGACGTAACTATCTCAATGTTTCTTGGATCCTAAATGATTTATCACATTATAACATGATGTTGCTTGAGTTTTTTTGGAGTTGACATGATGATTACCAATTGTTTGTTATTACTAAGTGTTGGCTTAAATATTGCATAAAATATTTTGCATCAGATCGAAGAATGCCCCTTAATGCACTACTCATTAAGTCATTTAAACTGAGTACTGTTTTCTTTACTGTCAGAGATTTCTTGTCTGTTTAAATTATAAGCGTCAAATTTATAGATGCGTGATTTTTGAAAAAGAAAGACGCAACACACTTTTACTATTAAAACTTACTAATCACTGGTTTTTACAGATCTTTCCATCAATATTCTGTCCATTTGTTTGTTTCCTTGAAATCTTTTGTTCTCTCAGGAACACCGGAGGTCTTGCTCCGACCTTGGCGGATCTTGAATGCATTTTTGAGGAGATGGTTTAATCACTGCAGAGTGGGAACGAAAGTATCCTTATGGGCCATTATGGCAGCCGGTTTCATGTAGCTTGGAATGAAATCTGGAGTTGAGCAGTCGCGCCTACTTGTATTCCCTGTCGAGGGGATAACTAATGTCAATGGGGTTGGGGAATGCTTAAAAGGCTTTTTAACTGTTGGAAAAACTCCTGGGCAGCAGTTTCTACTTTTCCTTTGTTCCAAAATTTCCGTCCTTTGTTTGTTACTCCATATTAGACTCTTGGGCTGCGAATGTTGATACGTTACGGAAGTGTGCTAGCCCTGCTTGTCCTCTAAATTGAGTTGTCAAAGTGTCATGTATGTTTCCTGCTTTTCTGGTTGAACGTGGGACGGTTGTACGATAAAATTTGTGCATTAACATAGATATGCTGTTCTAAAGAATTTTTTCACTTTGATGCTCTGTTTGCAATTCCAGACTTATCCATTTTATAGGAAAAATGAGAGATTATTTCCTAGTAAAATGACTATTTGAGAAATAAGTCTACCATACGCTGTGACATTCACGAGCTTCTGACCTCCCACGACAATTCTCTCATTTATCCTTCTACTTGCTTATTTTCAGAGCTTAGAAGCTTATGACGAAATAGTGTCGTCATAAATAAGAATTTGTGCTCCAAAATTGTACGATAATATATTTCCTTGGGTGAGGTACATGGCAAAATGAATTTGTTTTTATAGCCGGCAAAATGAATTTGAACCCTATAAAATGAATCATTTACCCAAAATTGATGATTGAGAGTTCTTATTTCTAAAACGATTTTTTGGTTTATCGAGTTAATCCAAATTACATAATGACTCATTGAAATAAATGAGTTATTTGTGTCGGTTCTATAAAAATAGTTTAACCCTATCCAATCAATATAAATTTCACTCAGCGTGCCGCATGTCAACCCAATTACATATTTAACATAACTTCTCAACTTCGTATTCATGTTATGTTTTTGGTATCGTAATTTTAAAATATACTTCATATAACGACATCATATCCTATTTAATTGAATAGAATTCGAATAATCTGACAAAGTGAATACCCCGATTATAATCGGGTTTCAGAACAAACCTAACTTCAACTGCAATTAGTCCAAATTCCTAACCAAATTGAACACACATTCTCATTTATGTTCGACAACTCCTCTTACCTCTAACGTCATAAATATCCTAATTGAGCATAATTAAATAAAGTCGGAAATTGCTAGATTTTTTCAACTTGTGCCCAAAAAATGCTAGAACAATGGAGACTGAACACTGAAATCGTCAATTATTTGAGCAATTATTGAAGATCACATATCCATTAAATTTATATTATTTATAATAATAATAATAATAATAATAATAATAATAGAATGCAAGTAATTCAGCTGCCATTTTCTCCTCCACTGCTTTCTTTCTCTTCCAGGTATTTACTTATTTATTTATTTGTTTATTTATTTATATATATATTTATTTTCACATTATGATATCGGAGATGTTTTTACTTACTGGTTAAAATGGAGGTATCGTAGATGGTAGGTAATGTGTGTATCATTGTATGGCTCATTTGGAATTTAAGAAAAAAATCCAATGGTGGTATCGTAGATAGTAGGTTTCATGTTCGAATCCCCCTTCGGATATTGTAATGCTGGTATGGCTCAAAAAAATTATGATTATTTACGCGGAAAGTAGCAAATTGCCCCCAAACGTTTGGGAGAGGAGAGTTAGGATGGGACATGGGGTGGAGGAGTGTTTGACGGTGGTAGGAAGGGTGGTAGTAGATGTAAATTTGCCGGAATGTTAAAATTGGGATAATTTGCACATTGTCTAGGGTTTAAATTGCACATTTTAAAATGTTTGGAGGCAAAATGCACATACCCCAAAACGTTTAGGGGCTAATTTGCTACTTTCCCCGATTATTTACATACCCTTTTCTGAATTGTCATCATCATATTTGTTAATCACACTAGGGTAAATCATATGCATTAAATTTTATATTTTGAGTTTTTACATCTACTGGCTTATCAATTTTATTGTGTACAATAATATTTTTAGGGTTGTTGAAATACAGTTGATTGAAGAACTATATGTGAAATTATTTTTGTGGTTGTTGAATCACAGTCGAAAATAATTGCCCAATTTTACTTTTTTTTTGTTAATGGCTCTTGCTGTAAGTAATAGTAATGACTTGGATTAGCAATTGTGTCGGCAGCGAAAATATGTTAAGCTGCTGTTACTGGGAGGCCAAGTGATTTTGAGATAATATGGTGTTATATTGAAATGTCGAGTTTTTTTTGTGATGTGAAGGGAGCTCAAAGGGGAACTTTTGATGAAAACGGGTTTCAAGTGCCACCATGTTACGAGTTTACAAGCTAAGCTAGCTGATTTTTTGGAAATGTTGTGTTGGAACTCGCATTGTGAACCTAGAAATCTCACACGGTTCGTGGTGAGGCTGTGTTACTTGTTTTAAAGCTGTTGGGTTTTGGGATAGTTTACAAATGAGAAAGTGGAGAGAAAAGCTTTTGATAGAAGGAAACTGTTTTGATTTGATTTTTATGGATATCAAATGTCTTGGGATTACATAGTATTTATAGGAGAACATTCACCCTTCCATATTCTAGCAGAACAATCTAGATTCATAGTAATAAATAAGTGCATTAACTTGGATAATTCTAGAAAAGTCTCAATTATTTCAACACTCCTCCTTGAGACTTTTGGCCATAACTCCGAGTTTGAGTCTTAGAAACTCAAATCTGTTTCTTGGTAGAGCTTTAGTAAAGATATCTGCAAGTTGATACTCGGTTGGACAATAGACAAGCTTGACCTCTTTCTCTTGCTCTGCATTTCGAATGGCATGAAATTTGATCTTCATATGCTTTGTTTTGCTGTGACAAACTGGATTCTTAGCAATAGCAATTGCTGATTTGTTATCTACTAGAACCTCTATTGGATCGTCTTGTGTGTGACCCATATCTGCAAGTATCTTCCTCAGCCAAATAGCCTGATTAACGGTAGCGTTTGCTGCCACATACTCTGCTTCAGCCGTAGATTGAGTCACAACACTCTGTTTTTTAGACATCCAAGAGAACATTCCGGAACCAAGTGTGAAAGTATAACCAGAAGTGCTTTTCATATCGTCAATTGAACCAGCCCAATCACTGTCAGAATAGGCTGTCAATTTTGGCTCCACGCTTGATTCAAACGTAACTCCAAAATTTGAAGTTCCCTTTAGATATCGTAGGACTCTTTTTGCTATTCCCATATGAATGTCACTTGGTTCAGTCATGAACCTTGAAAGTAGGCTAGCGGCAAACATCAAATCTGGCCTAGTTGCTGTGAGGTAAAGCAAACTACCCACAATGCTTCTGTATAGCTTTGCATCTGTCTTCTTGTCGCCATCAGATTTAGAGATATGCTCATTAATCGCCAGTGGTGTTGCTACTGGTTTGCAATGTTGCATCTTGAATTTTTTTAGAATATCTTCAGCATACTTAGCTTGAGAAATAAAGATCCCATCTTGAGTTTGGTGGACCTCCATCCCAAGAAAATAGTTCATGAGCCCCAAATCTGTCATCTCGAAGATTTTCTTCATCTCTTCCTTGAAAGTAACTATCATGTTGCTATTATTGCCAGTAACGAGGAGATCGTCAACATAAAGAGAGACTAAGAGAAAGTCATTGTCTCCTCCCTTCTTCACATAAAGTGTGTGTTCATTTCTACTTCTCACAAATCCTTGCTCAATAAAGTAGGAGTCGATTTTGGTGTACCATGCTCTTGGAGCTTGTTTCAAGCCATAAAGAGCCTTCTTTAATCTGTACACACACTCTTCTTTTCCCTTTGCAACATAGCCTTCGGGTTGATGAACAAAAATTTCTTCTTCGAGCTCACCATTGAGGAAAGCCGACTTGACATCAAGCTGAAATATTTTCCAATTCTTATGTGCAGCCAAAGCGATAAGAGTTTTGACAGTGTCAAGTCTTGCTACTGGAGCAAAAGTGTCACCATAATCAACTCCGGCTTCTTGTGCATAACCTTTGACAACCAACCTCGCCTTATATTTGTTGACACTGCCATCAGGATTTAATTTGGTCTTGTAAACCCACTTGACACCGATTACTTTCCTGCCTTGAGGTGGATTAACAAGCTCCCAAGTGTCATTTTTGATGATCATGTCAATCTCATTTTCCATCGCTTTCTGCCACTCTTTGGTTTTCACAGCTTCTTCGTAATTATTTGGTTCATTAGTTGCAAAACAGCATGATTCACATGACTCAGGATCCAAATGAACAATAGGACAACTTTGATAAATCTGAGATAAAGATTTCTTCCCTCGCGCACCTGTAGCATTCTCATCACTAGAATGAGGAGATGATGGTTCCGAATTGCTGATGTGTGGTGCGCTACCAGCGCTGCAAGGAGTGCTTGGTATACACTCTAGTAGCTCTTGCGGGGATGAACCAGAATCTTCAAATATAACACTTCTTCGTTCAACTTTCTCCTCTTCCCAATTCCACATAGAATTTTCATCAAACTCCACATCTCTACTGATGATAATTTTCTCAGTATTGATGTTAAAAATCCGGTAGCCCTTTGATTGCGTGCTATAGCCAAGAAAAATTCCTTTCTCAGCCTTCTCATCCAACTTGCTCCTCTTTTGAGATGGAATATGAACATAACAAACAGATCCAAATACTCGAAGATGTTTTGCTGTTGGCTTAATCCCACTCCAAGCTTCAATTGGAGTAAATCCTTGAACAGCCTTGGTAGGAAGTCTATTTAGCAAATAGACTGATGTATACACGGCCTCTGCCCAAAATTTCTTTGGCAAAGTTTTCTCAGCGAGCATGCAACGAGCCATCTCCATCACTGTTCTGTTTTTTCTTTCTGAAATTCCATTTTGCTGAGGTGAGTAGCCAACTGTGAGTTGATGCTCAATACCCTCATCCTCACAAAATTTATCAAATTGGGATGAAGTATATTCCTTTCCTCTATCCGATCTGATTCTCTTCATCGTGCAGCCTGTTTGTGTCTCCACTAGTGCTTTGAATTTCTGGAACACATGGAACACATCTGATTTCTGACGCATAAAATATACCCATGTCATACGAGTATAATCATCAATGAACAAAATAAAGTACCTATTCTCGCTTAGAGAAGGAGTTCTATGGGGACCGCAAACATCGGTATGAACAAGCTCTAGCTTCTCATTTGCTCTCCAATTGCTTGAATGAGGAAACGACTTGCGATGTTGCTTACCTAGTTGACATGCATCACACAAATTCCGGATAGGAGGCAAAGAGGGAATAAATATCACGCACCATGTTCTTGTGGTATAGGTAATTAAGCGCACCAATGTTGAAGTGCCCGTATCTCTTGTGCCAAAGCCATGTTTCATCACTTTGGACTTTGTTAGCCTGCTCCAAAGCTGTATCCCATAATAGAGAAAATGCCTTGTTTTGCATTTTGATTTGAGCAATTTCTCGTTTTTGTGGATCAAAAATGATGCAATGTTCATCCTTGAAGATGACAGAATAGCCATGGAGCATCATCTGAGGTATACTCAACAAGTTTTCACTAATATCAGGTACTAAGAGAACATCATTAATAAACTTAATACCTTTCTTTGTTTGGACAGCAATGGTTCCCTTTCCTTGTGTCTCCAAGACGGCTCCATTTCCAACCCGAACATAAGTCTTGTTTGAAGTATCAAGTTGGGTGAAAAGCTTCTTATCATGAGTCATATGGCTTGTACAACCACTGTCGATAAGCCATTTTTGTTTGTTGCTAGAATTCTCGCTTTGACATACTTGAAATAGATGATCCTCAACATATTTTGCTTGGTGAGTAGACTGGTTTTGTGAGTTTTGTCTAACTTTGTTTCTGCAATTCTTCTCAACATGACCAAACTTCTTGCAAGATCGACATTGTAGTTTAGGTTTCCCCTTAAACCAACAATCTTGCTCCATATGATTTTTCTTGCCGCAAGAGCCGCATGGAGGGAATTTTCCAGGCGTGGATGTACTACTGTTACCCTCCATATTTTTACGTTTACCATCTTTTAGATATGGTAACTTTGATTTGTGTTTAGTTTGAAAAGCACCTTCAGTTGGGCTTTCATCACTTTTGATGAACTTTTCCTCGTGTGCCAGCAATGAACCAAACAACTCAGTAGCACTGAGTGTGCTCAAATCTTTAAATTCTTCAATCATGGAAGCAAAAGTATTGAACTTACTATTGAGAGTTACTAATACCTTTGGAACGATTGTTTCATCACTAGTACTTTCTCCATAGATTTGCATCTGATTTACAAGCTCCATGAATCTTGAAGAATATTCTTTAACGCTTTCGTCGTCTCTCATCTTTATATTTGCATAATCTCTTCTTAGTTTATTTAGTCTGACAATCCTCACTTTTTCTGACCCATGAAATTCCTCCAAAAGAGTGTTCCAGGCTTCTTTTGATGATGCTGCCCGGATGATTTTTGGTGTTATGCTATCTGAAACAGCACTATGGATATATGAAAGAGCCCTCGCATCTTTCATTTCATTAGTTTTTAGTTGTTGTAGTTGTGCAGCGGAATATTCAGTTTCTTCTACACTTGGTTGAAAACCTTTCTCCACAATCTCCCATAGATCACAAGATTTTAAAAATAGTTTCATTTTGACACTCCAATAATCGTAATTTTCTCCTGCAAAGTTTGGAACTGCAGGGAGAGAAACACTTGAACTTGAAGCCATACTTCAAGAGGTTGATATGATTTGAGTGGGTATGTGTAGCCCTTTAAGATCCTTAAAGGCTCTGATGCCAAATGTTGGGTTTTGGGATAGTTTACAAATGAGAAAGTGGAGAGAAAAGCTTTTGATAGAAGGAAACTGTTTTGATTTGATTTTTATGGATATCAAATGTCTTGGGATTACATAGTATTTATAGGAGAACATTCACCCTTCCATATTCTAGCAGAACAATCTAGATTCATAGTAATAAATAAGTGCATTAACTTGGATAATTCTAGAAAAGTCTCAATTATTTCAACAAAAGCTAACAATTTATTGGTTGGCATAGGAGGAAGAATGAGAATTTAGTGGTAAGATGCTCCGTTAGGAAGAGGCCAACTTTAGACGATGCAGTTCAAAGATATATATTTTCTGGACTGGCGGCTTCTTGTGTATTCCTTTCGCATGCTGGCTTGGTTAGTACCTTGATTCGGTTGGTATCTATAGTAGACTTCTTCTAGTTTTATTTTTGTCCCGAAAGAATGGTACTGATGTGTTTCTTTTTTGGTGTAATTGTGTAAAGAGTAGTTTTGATGTCAGCTTGTTTTCAATTAGGTCACGACTCACGAGTATCACCGCCCAATGACTTTACCAGCTAAAATATGTTCTTGACGATTACATGTATGTAAAGACAATTAAAAGTGTTGTTCTGTGGCCAATTTGGGTTGTTGGTTAAGACTACTATTCTTTGTGGTAACAGGTCCACGCAACAGATCTTCCTCATCTGGATAATTTATGTCAGCTTGCCAATGTCTCGAGCAATCCAGTTCCATTCCCTCTTGATGAAAAATCAGTTGATCCTAATGAAAAAGCGGCAATGATGATGATGAGGGGAATGACGGCTAAAGATTTTGACCCTGTTAGATATGCTGGTAGATGGTTTGAGGTGGCCTCTCTTAAACGCGGGTTTGCTGGACAAGGGCAGGAAGACTGTCATTGCACACAGGTGAAATTATACTAAGCAATTGCCTTATTTTGAATTTATGACAGATTTTTGCTCAATTTCCGATCATGCCAAAGACTCACTAAGCCGTGTCCTTTGGCTTTGAAATGATGGAATAAAAGACGTGTTTCATGTATATTATTTCATTCATTCTATCCTCGTGAAGATGTAAAGTATGAATGGTGAAACTGCGACATGAATTTTCGTTATGGGTCGGATGTCTCTGTTTATTTGGGGTATCTCTGTCTTACTAGGGTTAAGATCATATACACACCCTGAACCTCCTGCAGGCTAATGCCGTTGAGGCACTAGGTAATGTTGTTTTATTGTCCTTGGTATATTTCCAAAGTAGGAAAACAGGCTGTCCTGCTTTTCTGTTGGGTAACATTTAGTCCATTCATTTACGATGTTTAAAATGATCGAATACAAGCACAAGGCCGTTAGAGACCACACCACCAAAAAAAGCCGTAACAGTACAAAATAAGAAGTGTATTTTATGTATTAACTAACAATCTAATAAGATGTGTATTGTATTGTATTATTATAGGGAGTATACACGTATAATGTGGAGGAGCCTTCGATCTTGGTCGATACATTCTGTGTTCATGGGGGCCCTGATGGTTATATTACTGGCATCAGGGGAAAGGTTCAGTGCCTGTCAGAGGAGGACAAGGAGCAGAAAGAAACTGACTTGGAGAGGCAAGACATGATCATAGGGAAGTGTTATTTGCGTTTCCCGACGTTGCCATTTATTCCAAAAGAGCCTTATGATGTCCTTGCCACTGATTATGACAATTTTGCGCTCGTCTCAGGCGCCAAAGATAGAAGTTTTGTTCAGGTAATCAGATTGGTCTCTTCAACTATTTGGGATACTTGCTATATGTTTCTATGATGAATTTTTTTCAGCAATGTTGTACCAAATGTCGCTATCAGGGAAGAGTGTCTCGTTGCCTCGAAATCTTACAATAAGTAATAAAAACTGTAAATCCTATGTAAATCTGGAACTAATACCTTGGCTTAATCTTTTCTTCTGTGCTGTCTAAATTCATGGGTTTTTCTGTTTGTCTTCCATTGTCATAATACGTGCTGCTAATCGAAATTCAAGATCTTGCTAGTGTTATTTTACAGCTCATCTTAGTATGCAATTCAAATGTCGTTTCCACTTTCCAACGTTTATGCCTGTGACAAAAAGCTCCGCCAATCATTTTACTTTACCTACTGGTGAAAAATGTCTACACTTTCTTAACTTTATTATGGATCCGCAAACAACTTATCCTATTTTCAGTTACATACTCAACAACTTTGTTGTGTGCATCAACCCCGAGTTTGAGTTACCTGATGTCTTGTTGTTGCAAGTTGGTGAAATTGCTATAATATAGATTTTTATCTTGATTCTACCTATATTATGCAGATATACTCAAGAACGCCTAATCCAGGAGCCGAGTTCATAGCCAAGTATAAAGCTTCCTTGGGAGATCTAGGATATGACCCGAGCAAAATAAAGGACACTCCACAGGACTGCCAAGAGATGTCTAACAATCAACTGGCAGCAATGATGAGCCAAAACGGAATGCAGGAAGCTCTAACTAACCGGTTCCCTGACCTTGGGTTAAGCGCTTCTGTCGCGTTTAATCCTCTCACAAGTGTACTTGAGACATTAAAGAAGCTTGTTGAGCTCTATTTCAAACAACTGAAGACTCCCATTTGAGAACCCAACCCCCCCTTGCCTACTTGTATACTGTTTCAAAGTTCGCCTCGACATCTCAAGTGTATAATGTCTGTGTTGATGCTAATACTATTGTGATGATCTTGATAAACGGATTCCCGGGTATTGGGATGTAATCTCTTTAAGGCCAAATCAATGCAAGTATGCTTCAGCAGTAGCTGATACTTAAAGCCCATTTTGGCGATTTTCATTCTCATCTTGCTGGTTTTCTTTGAATCTTTTTTTTCTTTATTCATGGATTCGGTCCATGTTACTTATTAACGGGCGGTGTACTGGTGTTTATGAAGTTACTATGCCTCTACGGCATCATACTTACGTGAGTTACGTCCCATCTTCGTGTGAAGCCACAGGCCCGCAAGGGCAGTTTTGATAATGACATGTTTCGAGGCTATAGCTCATGGCCTCATGGGTATCCCCATACGTATGTTTGTTCGTCTTAATTGCATTAGATTACCTACGCGTAATATAATTTTTTCTGAAAAGTTGTCTCGAGGCTACGAGGTGAGTTTTATTTAGGCTAAGAAAAGGCAGATCTGGTCACTAGTCACCATAGTCCATACCATACAGTAGTATTCATACATTTCGTGCTTAGTTAGGGTAACTCGGTCGAATACTTGTATTCATACATTTCGAGGTCTGCCGTCTGTAGTAAGGCTAGTAACACGTAAATAACTTCTCAATTTCAGAAAACCTTTTATCGGGCTTCGGGAAAGCTAACGCTGAAGGCCAAAGATTAGGCATGTCGGAGGGCTGAGGACTAGCCAGCCATGTCGAAGATTGGGACAAGCCTGCCTGTAACAACGCCACAGGCTAGTCATGATGTCTGCATGATCACATGATAATCCAAAACCGAGGCTAAATAGTTACTCCATTTTTATCCATATGTATGCGAAAAATATGTTTGAAAAAGAGAGTATTGTTCTCATCTAGCGATTATCATTATCAAAAACGATAATAAAAAGGGTAAACTATATTCTAAACACTTCAAAAATCATAATCTCTGAAACTGTTCGTTATATATAGCCTTGTTTGGTAAACAGCGGATTAGCAGAATTTATCAGAGGTGTTTGGTAATATTTGTCAAAAATAGGGCTAATATTTTTTTAAGGGTAAAAAGATATTTTTTTAAGTTTGCCAATATACTCTTTGAATATGCTGGGTGGATCAGCATAATCCAAAAGAGCATATTGAAGCTCATTCTACCCTTCCAATATGTTGTTTACCAAACCGTCCAAATAGCATATTGTTTGGTCAAACCTACTAATTGCCTCAGTATGCTAATTTTTTTACAATATGTTGTTTACCAAACAGCGTCATAGGCTGCAAAATGCAATTGTTGACCAAATAGCTGGGAATAAAAGGGAAAATTAGAATGTCAATTTGGAAACAAAGTAATATTCAACAAAATTAACAAGACTCGGCCGCAATTCATCACAATTCAAAAATACAAAAAGGGTACATTTTCAATGAAAAAAGAATACTATTTTTTTATATATTTGACCTATACACACCCAAGACTTTGAAATAATCATTCTCCTCCCAAAATACTAGTCAAGAAATATAAAATTCTACCATAAATCGTCAAAAGTCCGAGGCTACTAGAATGAAGACAGAAAGTCATATACGTGATGCACGTACTGCAGGCCGTTTCAATGATATATTCAACCCCAATAATCCAAACCCGAACACCCTCAAAATCTAGTTCTTCTTCGCACAATTAAACCCCTGGCATACTGAGAGGACTATAATGAGAATCAGCGCGATGATGATACCCAGCACAATGAGCTTGATCTTCATGTTTTGAAGCCACATTTTCCTCCTCATCTGTGTTCCTTGTTGCCTGAAGTCTTGCGCCTATCGCAGATGCAAAGAGAATAATCAATGACTAGTGTACATTCCTAAAGAGCCGTCTAACAAGAGGTTCTCTATTAGGATATCAGAACAAGGTTTTCTGATTTTCGGGTGTCAATTATCTGAGTTTCGTTATATTTAGCTTTCCCGTGCGTCAGAATCAAGTATTTCATCATGGCAAATGTCTAAACGTTGTCATACATTTCAATGAACAAAGTAGTGGGTTCGAATCATCTAAATATTTTTTTTCTTTAACTATAGCACAGGTCCCCTCCACCCCAAAAAACTATTGAGTCGACCATGAGTATCGCTATCACAAGTTCTCTAGTATAAGACATTACTAAAAAAAAAGGGCAGCCCGGTGCACGATGGCATCCCCGCTAGGCGCGAGGGTCCGGGGAAGGGCCCACCACAAGGGTGTAATGAGGGTAAGCCTTCCCTTGCCATTTTGGCAAGAGGCCGCTCCCAGGGCTTGAACCCGTGACCTCACAGTCACAAAGCAACACCTTAACCGGTGCGCCAAGGCTCTCCTTCAGTATAAGACATTACTAATGCCACAGAAATTGAAATAAATGAATGTAGACAAACCTGTGAGCGGAGATTTTCTGTCTTATCCACTAGGAGCTCAATCTTCTCACCGCGGTCCAAAACCTGAGTAGAATGTAAATGTGATCAGAAATTGAGAACACAGAAGGCTATTTTCAAAGTTTGATGCAATGCCATAATACTTGCTAGCAGTTTAAACTCACGGAAAATTCATACAAGCAAAATGCAAATCGAAATTTCATACCTTCTCAATATTCTCCATCATGACTCCTTTGACCTCTGAAATCTGGGCCTGAACCTTAGCTAGCTTGTTCATCTCATCAGGGTGATCGACACAATACTGCATGTGTTCCTTTAGTTTGGGACTAGGAATAAGAATCAAATATTTCAGTGTCCATACATCTAAAACATATTAATTCAGAGAAAATAGTATAGTATCAAGATCAAGACAACTAACCCAAATTCTTTGTTTAAACTCTTCGCAACAGCAGTTGCAGCTTTTCCACCACCATATCTCTTGTTGAAGTCATCCTTGACTCTCTCTAAATAGGCCATTGGAATTTGTCTGCCGACAGATTCAACTGCAACAACACAATAGGCTGCAAAAGCGAAAGGGAGAGATCTCAGTTTAACAGAAGTAATGGTGATACAGTAAACGGTAAACTCATCTCATCACAGAAGGCTGCTCTATTTCAGCTGTTAGCACAACCACGACCAGAGGTGAGGGTACTCTTTAATAACGAGATACGGTGGTATACTTGTATAACAGATAGTGCATGAAAGCTGACATGTGTACTACAGTAATTGCAGCAGAAACGACGGAAAAAAAGTTGGGGGTGACAACTGACAGGCTGCATTCTCTACCAAACTCCTGCAACATTTCTCCCACCAATCACTAACATCCATAAGCTAGTCTGAGAGACGATAGACAGAGCAAGGGAATAGGAGCATTGAAGAGCAGAATCTTTCATCCACCATCATCAACTAAAACCCGTATCAAACATCGAATCCACAACCCAGAAGGCTAATCCAAACCTTAAACAGAATGTTCTCTAAAAGCATCAGAATCAAACAAGATCGCTCGATATATAAACAACGATAAAAACCCAATAATCAATTGCATCTCCAAACGACGAAATGCCGCGGTATAACCCAAGAGCTTCATCAGATTTGTGGCTCAAAACCTCTTTAGTTTACCCCAAATCAAAGCAATATCACAAGTCAAACAATCAATCACATTCTAACACAACATTAAGACCTAAATATTAGGATCTCATGTATAAGATACATATATACAAATCCCAATTTAGATTAAAACCCTACAACAACAAAGCCTTACTCCCAACATAGATTGGGGTTGGCTAACATGAATCGTCATCCAAATCCGCCAATACGGTCAAATGTAAATGAACAAACAAGAAAATTGATAAATTAAACCCTAAAACAGCAAAATATCAAAAACCAAAATCACAAAAATGAACAACTAAATCAGACCAACCCACAAAACATAAACCCTAACACAACAACTACATCGATCAAAAACCATCTAAACTAAATCAAATTCAACAAACCCACATCACATTTCCAAAAACCCATCAACAAAACACAATCTATACACAAAATCAAACAGAAACAGCAAAATCACACCAACCCATCAATTATAAACCCTAAAACAACAACTAAATCAATCAAAACAACCAAAACTAAATCAAATTTCAAAAACCCATCAATAAAACGCAAATAAACAGCAAAATCACACCAACCCATGTAAAATAAACCCTAAATCAATCAAATTATACAAACAAAATCAATCAAAAAACAGCATAAAATGAGACGTACTGAAGCCCTCAGAGACAAGGAAATTGAAAGTATGTTCATCACAATTGTAAGTAAACTTATTGTTTGTAGCAGGAAGTTTCTGAAGACATTGTGATGCAATAGTTGTAAAATTTCCAGAAAATTCAGTATATTCTGCTAAAATCATAGTACCCCTTGCTACAAAACTATAGATCAAATTCTGTTGTCCCATTTTTGAGAGTTTGAATGTTGGAAGATGAAGATGAAGATTAAGAAAGCTTAAGAAGGAAGGTAGGTAAGGTAAAAGAGGAAGGGAGATTGCTTGAGAGTTGACACTTTTTAGAGAGAGGAAGAATTGTGTGTTGCGGTGAGTTGGAGATTACAATGAAATTAAAGTTTGATTATTTATTTGATTTAATGTTTGAACTTACAAAACTTTGAATCTACTTTATTTCTTCCCTTTTGTGAGTTTTCATTTCAAAGCATCCATTTTAACACCAAGTCTCGTTCAAGATAATATATTTGCCGAGTATGGGTCAAATAATATCCAAAAAATAGATAAGACGAAAAAATATTATTTAATTCATTTTCGTTTTGTGACGAATATATCCGTTTTTCAATAAGATTTGTATTTGTTAAAAAAGATCACATGTTCACATGTTTGTAGAGGCGGCAGTTCAAGCCTAGTTCATTTCGCTTGTTACCTTTTATAGCCTCCTTCCTATTTGCCCTCTCGCTTACTTTTTATGAAAGGTCACGGGCTTGTGATGAAATTGTGCCAGCATACGCGACACTGTGCGGACAAGTTGAATAGTGCATGTTGGAAGGGGGGAGAACACGAGAGGTCATAGTACGGGTCATGACGCAAAATTTGAAAATGGTTTGTACGAGCACTACACAACTCGAGTATAGTGGGTTACTGGTCAGACACGGCGAATTAGGAGTAAATTATTTTAAAAAAAACTTAAAAATATTATGAACTACGACAGTGGCTCGACACGAAGGTGAACGGGTTCAGGTCAAGCACGATATCACATGATGAACCGCCAATAGTAGGCACGAATCATTGTCTGACCCACCCAATTACTTGGTCTACATGTCACATTTTCAACTTAATTTTAAACACGGTTTTAATTTTGGTTCATTTAATAATAAATAAAACATATTGCTAATATAAGGATAAAGCTGTATTGTTTTGAATTCATTAATATGTTTTGCGATACACCCAAAAAATTGTTTTGCGAAAGTCATCAACTTATTGAATTGGTTAACGTCATTGTGGTTGACATGTCATATTTTCAGTCTATATTTCACTCCAAATAAGTGAGTAATGACATAGAGAGTAAGTATCTCGATGAATCATTTCATGTTAATACAGTGCGAGATATAACCAATAGTAGAGTATAAATTACAAGCATGAAATTAAGAAAATATCTATTGTTATACGAGGTATCACGCAATAAGCTAAATTTATGAGATCTTCCTACGCAAAAGTCGGTGTAACATTATGCTAAATATTTGGACTGGATAAATGTGATGTAATAGGGTAATTTAAAATTTTAGTTTTAGTTTATATTTAGTTAGAATTTTTTTAGCTTCATTTACACTAAAAATCTGGTAATATATATTGACCTATTAGGAAAAACTTCAAACATATTTAAACTTTGTATGCTCGTATTTCGTTATGTTTCTTCAACCTTCTATTGCACTTCTTAAGCTTCACCCATGTTGTCCACACCTACTTAGCTGAGATTTGAGTTACTCTCAAATATGCTATTTTTTTGGAAATCCATGTTTTACCACCATAAACAAGTTTCACAAATTAGAATCTAAACGGGGTAAGTAGCAGATTGCCTCAAACGTTTCACGGCAAGTGCATTTTGACCCAAACGTGTCAATAGGTTCAATTTACCCTTAAACACTTGAGATTACGTGCAAATTAACCCAATTTCAGAATTACGACAATCACATCTACGACCACCACATAACCACCATTATCAAACACAATTCTCCACTCCAAATCCCAGCAAAATAAATTACAAGTAATTAATCCATCGCTCAACAAAATGATTTGAAATAAAATTCCAACTTTAGTATAAAAACTGACCATTGAATCCTTAAAATTATTATTTCTCAAAAAACACATGATCGCTAATATTATTGGAAGTATGTTCGATGGTATAGTAAATGACACTAAGGCGTTGATGAAGTTCAGTGGAAAGAGAGGAAAACAAGTAAATGACATCCTATCAGAATGATAAGTTACAAATCGGGAAAAAGGTCGATCGACAACAAAACAGCCGTCAACATTTATCGTAACCATGAGATCTAATGTGACATTCACCTTAATATGAGGTACTAAACGTAAACACAACACTTGGTGTAGAAAATTGTGTTTAATAATGGTAGAAGTTGTGGCAAAATTGTCGAAATTTAAAAATTGAGTCGATTTGTACATTATTTCAAAGGTTTGGGGAGCAAATTGCTTATATTGGAACGTTTTGAGCCAAAAATGCAATACCTTTAAATATTTGAAGGCAATTTGCTACTTTTACCGAATCTAAACTTGCAATGAAATTTAAACAATAAAACCGTATTCAAAGACGATACATAACAATTATAATTCCAGTAGTGAAAATAAGACGATCTTACATGAGACTAATTTTAAAAACCATTGATTCCCTCCTAAACGTGTCACCATAAAAACAAACAATCAAATCCTTTTCCTTCCTTTCTTTCTTTTTCGTTGGTTCGCCAACTCAAAACAACCCATCACCAAACCAACGCTGTCGCTCCATTTTCTGCTTTATTTTTATTCCTTTCTTTCTTTCTTCATACATTTCCCCATTTTCTAGGGTTTCCTTTCCTCAATTTTATTCCCATTTCTGAATTTCTTAGCGTTATTTTAATTATATGTTGTAATGGCGAATAATTCCGCCGAAAGCCATTGTTCTGGTAGTTCCGGTGAGGTTCCTGTTGAAGTTGACGTCGTAATTCGTGATGGTAAGGTTAATGTAGATGATAGCGATGGCGAGAATGGTGACGGTATTGATCGTGATGATAGTGATCACGAGACTGACTTGACCGTTAATTTTTCGCCTTCTGCAACTAATTCTTCTGGTATTTCATGTTCTGTAGGTGATTTTTTGTAATTATAATGTGGTGAAATCGTCTTATGTACAGGTGTTTGTGATTCTGTAATTCTGTAATTCGTATGCTGGTGGTTTTATTTTGTATGTTTGTGTGTTCTTTTTGTTGCATAATTTAGCGATTTGTGATTTTGCATGAGTAATGCAAATGGTTGAGGTGTGTGTGAAGCGATTGGACGTGTATTAAGTCACCATGTTTCTACCTAATACTCCCTCCGTCCCAATCAATTATTTACGTGCTCCATTTATGGGTGTCTGAATGAATTCTGTACGGGGATTTTTGTAGGCATATGTTTACATGATTATTAGATTACCAAAAAGCCTTTGCAATCCCTTGGGCGGCAAGTGGAAACGTAACAAGTAGATGGGGGAAAAGGAAGGGTGATTTAGTACATTTGTTTCTTACCTAGGACTTTGTGAAAAGCAAACGTAAAGAATTCATCAACGGAGGGAGTATTATTTAGAAGCAATTTTTGCCATGATATTTTAGCTCATGTTGGTTAGAGTGCGCTATTGCCGCTATAAGGGTTCATTTTGGTGGCGTGATTGCGGAAGCTAAGCAAGTATATGTTGTATTTGGAGGCTCATGATTCAATAGTGGGTGGTTTTTATTAATGCAATCAAGTAGCAAAATTTGAGGTTTTAGGGGTTGATATAGTGCTTAAGAAGTCGAGAATGCTGTTGTCGAACATTGTGAGTGGCTGGCTACTTGTAAATGCAGTCTGCTACGATTGTTGGGCAAATAGGAGACAGTTGACTTGAAGGTCAAATTTCTTGAACTCTTTGCCCTTTTTGTTACAGGCAAAGGGTTTGAGATTGAAGGAAACCAGTTAGTGTTGGTGAAACGTTTATTTTATAAGTGAAGTAGACAAGTAGCGAAGTGAAAGCAGGATCTTTTCTCAGCCTGGTACTAGTTTCCAACATTTAGTTACCTAATGTAGATCACATAGTATAGCTTGGAGGATTTTTCTCTGTTTCAACTTTCAACTGCATGTTTCTTGTATTCTTGAAACGTATATAGGGGATGCTGTTTCAGTCTTTAGGCTGTCTGTTCACGCTTCTTATTCAGGCTATTTAGTTACTTGATTAACTTTTAATAGGATCTACGGACATGGAAGGGTCTAATGAGAATGAGAACAATGTTCCAGAGGAACCATCGACTCCTAATCAGCTTGAGAAATCCAGTGGATCCAAACACCACAATCCGTTTAGTGCGCTGGCAGCAAAACTTTTCGATGAAAAAGTTCCACTGAAAAAAAAGGTTTGAATTTTTAATTTTCTTGTATGATTTGCATTGTCGATCTTTTGATTGCAGTTTTAGTAAATTTTGTTTAATGTACTTTTCTTCCTTAATATCTCATCCATTTACTATGCAACATTAACATTGGGTCTTTAACTGTTAATCATCTCCTCTCTCTTGTTATCTTACGCAAAGGCGGGTTTCTTTACGAGCTAGAAAGAGAAAACTCCTTTTATGAAATTAAATGTTACTTGAAGGATTATTGCCAAAAATACATTTTTTTTGCTGATATTGTGAATGATCAGTTTCTTTTGATATGTGAATGACCTTTGCACCCTTCTCCTAGTTTTATTTCTTTAGGGAACATAATTAATATTAAGATACCATCAGCATGCGAAGACCCCATAGGGCATTGATTAATCATCATGTGTTCACAAAAAAAATATTATTGCCATTCATATAATTGTTATTCTTGTATTTGTTGTGCTTGTTGTGGTGCTACCATTTCCCTGACCATCGCTTTACTTTTACTCCCTTAGTCCCTTTCTTCTAGTTCTGATCTTTTGTTTCCGCGCATGTAAGTGCAAAACCCAAAAGTCCAAAACATCTATCAAATTGCTAACAAGAGATTTATTTATAGTTTGTTTACTTTTCAGTATATTCTCCTTCTCCTTTCTCTTTGGCCGTAAGTTGTGATATTTCCCTCTCCTCTGTGCAAGGCAATAACGTTAATATAGAGAGACTTGAACTTTTTTGTTTTACATTGAGCTTTCCATATATTTCCAGCTGAAATGGATGAACCGGCTTGCAACTGTTAAAAAAGATGGAACTGTACAATTTGAAGTACCTGCAAATATTAAAAATCCAAGCCTTCATTTGGGACCTGGAGTAACTTATGATCATACCGCAGAAATGGAAGAACACTATTCAGCTGAGTATGAGGATCTACCTCCTATGCAAATTGTGATGCTAATTGTTGGTACCAGAGGTGATGTACAACCCTTTATCGCCATTGGGAAGCGTTTGCAGGTATTTATGTCTTATTTTCTGTTTTTGTAGTTGCATGCAACTATTTGTGATATTTACTACTACTTTGAAATTCCTGTATTTTTTTTGTGGTAGGCACGAAGTTTATTAGAATTTTTCATTTATGTAAGTATTGCAATGCTGATGTATGCTATAATGTGTTCCTTTTTCTATTTTAAACAAATAACAATTAACAATGAATTGAGAAAATATACTTTCGTGGAATTTTAGAAATTCTCATGAAGAGCTAACCAAAATTTTCTTATCAATATTTACCTTAATAGAGTTTCAGGTGACTCTAAAGCAAGTTGCTATGTTTTTGTGCTACTTCTGTTGAGTGTTCTCATGGTTACAAGTTCAGTTTGTGTTGTCTTGCAGGAATATGGACATAGGGTTCGGCTAGCTACTCACCAAAATTTCAAGGATTTCGTTTTGTCTTCTGGCTTGGAGTTCTTTCCTTTAGGAGGAGATCCAAAAGTTCTTGCTGGCTGTAAGTTATCTATATGGCTCTTTTTAAGATTGATGTGTTATGGCAACTTCCTGTAGGAAGTTAAAGCATGGTAGCCCTGAGAAGAAGTAGAGAACCTGAATGCAACTATTTATGCTTAATTGGTACTGAAATTTTGCTGAAAACTATTAGGAGCTAATCAAGTGATTTTATGTTATATTTTTTTATATAAGTGCGGGTGTCAGTTACAAGAATACCAAATACCTGGGGTATAACACCCTTCTACAAAATGACAATGGGGAACTGGGGTTATCGTGCATATGCAAAAGACGAGCGAAATAATTATGCTAGCATGTTGTATGTATCCGCAAAGAGAACAAAAGCTCCAAATGTTTCTGGGTTGCAGCACTTGACAGTTGACAACAACTATACAATAGCCTCAAAAGGCGAAATCTGAACTCCGATGCATATAAACAACACATCACAAATACACCCGTTGTCTGTGTCTGGACTTCTTGTGCATTTATGGCCAATTTATTAGGAGTTTACCAGAACTTTAAGATGGTTTTATGCACACAGTAGCTATATCAATTAGGTGTATAACATATTACTCTGTATTCTGTAACATGCTTCTTTTCATCTTAGCCACTCATAGATATGTCGTTTTTTCATTACAGCTGGTTTGGTTGCTAATTTGTTTATCCTGCTTTGTATTTCAACTATTTAAAGTGTCAGATTTAGCAGACACCAAAAAGAATGATATTTCTTACTAAGATTTCCTCAACCTTTAATTTAGAAGTAGTAAGCTAGCCAGCCGGTCTGCCCTGTAATTGGTGATCATTAGTGAAATCTTGTATTGTATAGAGAAATGCTTATTCCATCTTGTTGACTAACCCACAGGGAAATGTTTTTTGGTGCCCGGCCTAACCCAGCATATGGCTTATTAGTTATGAGGCTATAGCCCTAGACTCTCCCTTTCTGGAGTTTATCTTTTTTATTAGGTCCATTAAGCTTTCAACTGTTTCTTTTTTTGGTGGTGGCGGTGACGTGATTGCATTTTTGTCACTGTTTAGTGTTGACATTTGTGCAGATATGGTGAAAAACAAGGGTTTCTTGCCTTCAGAACCATCAGAGATACCTATTCAGAGGAATCAAATAAGAGAGATTATATTTTCGTTGCTGCCTGCTTGCAGGGATCCTGATCCTGAAACTCATGTTCCTTTTACTGCTGAAGCAATAATTGCGAATCCACCGGCCTATGGTTAGACTTACATTTCTTCTCTCTTGTGAGATAACTTTATAAATACGTTCATGCATAGAAAAATATACATTGACATATCCTGGGAATCTCTTATTCTCAAGTAAATGTGGTCGCAATGTGGGTAATATCTAAGGTTGGCCAATTATTCTATTGTTTCTTATTAGTGTACTGGAGGCACTCACGCACCTCTGTCAAAAACATATATTACTGTGCACTTAGGATGCCTCCTTAAATGCACCGGTAATCCCTGACAGCAGATGACTTAGTCCCTGCTCACTTATTCATCTCTTATGACTGTCTCTAGGAGATTCAACCTCCTGAGGGGAAACTGCAATGGTGACTTCATTCTTGATTTTTTTTTTCCCTTTTTGTCCATGTGTTTCTTTTAGAAAGTACTTTTTGGTACCTATGACCCATGACGCTTAAAAGACTGATATCATCTGGGAATGGTGGGAGCATGATTCACCTCTGGTTTACCTGTGGAGTCTTCTGGTCTGTTGATGCTCAAAGCGGAATGGCTAATTTTTTAAGATTCATAGTGCATGCTTCCTCACTCTATTTGGTCAACCATATGATGCCTTTAATTCTTTCCTAGATCACTAGTTCAAATTTTATTACAGGACATACACATGTTGCTGAGGCACTGAAAATACCAATTCATATCTTCTTTACAATGCCTTGGACGTAAGTATCTATTATAATATCATTTCTGTGATTCTTACATCTTGCAGCTGCAAACACATTGATTTCCCTGTTCTTTTATAGTTCAGTTATTTTTTTGACTTCGCTGATTGAGATATGAAAAGCCACGTACGTATCCTTTATTTGCTTGTGTCGTGAGTTCTTTTAGTATCTTTATTGACAGGAACAAACAGATCGTCAAAGGAAACTCGTCCATTATTTCCTGTTAAAGTCTTAGTTGAAGCGTGAAACTGCCTCTGCTATGAATCATATGATGCAGAATTATATTTTCTTATCTTGTGGTGTTTTTTTTTCCTTTCGTTTGGGGGGCTGAATACAAAAGAAAACTAACAGCATTGTGATTTTTATTAGTCGCAAGTCTTTTATTCAAAGTGAAGGGACTGCATCTACCCTTCTAGCCTCCTCTCCCTCCCTCCCCTGGTCTTGCCTTTCATTTTCAGAGACTAGTATGCATATTGGCTTCCTCATTTGAATTCTAAGTTAAGGATGGATGAAAGTATTTCTTCCTTGCAGGCCCACTAGTGAATTTCCACATCCTCTGTCCCGTGTGAGGCAGCATGTTGCTTATAGAGTGAGTGTTGATTTCGCTAAAGTTCTGACCTTAACTGCAGAGTTTCTTAGCCTCCTTAAGATTGGTTTTAATTAAACATATGCTTTCAGCTTTCCTACCAAGTTGTTGATGTGATGATATGGCTTGGAATACGAGACATGATAAACGAATTCAGGAAAAAGAAGCTGAAGCTGAGACCAATTACCTACTTGAGTCCTTCTTATAGTTCTCCGCTTGATATTCCGTATGGATATATTTGGAGTCCACATCTTGTCCCCAAACCCAAAGGTCAGTGAGTTGCATTTTTGCTATGTCAGTTCTTTATTTTGGAGAGGTTGTGCAGAAGTTGATAAACTTAGCTCTTCATTCCACTGTGCCTTTTATATCATTATGTTTTATTCTATACCCAACCCTTGCTTCTCATAGCAACTTAATCATAAGCGATTAATGTTTCTTATATACCATTTTCTACGTGGTGAGGTAATCCCCTGCCAGATCATCAAGTCGTGGGTTTAATGATTTTGTATTTGGATATTGTCTTTAACCATGCTGTATGTTAATATTATGCATTACCATTGCCATCTACCTGGTAAGAAGATAATGTCAGCCTCCGTCTAGAAAAACTATGTTTGCGTAATTCATGTGCTTCTTTTTGCCTACATACATAAAAATGATATCGACATTCCATAGGCAATTATGTGTTCTGTCTGTATGAATAGATCTCGGATTTATCTTTTCAGCTTGTTTTTCACAATGGAGATATATGCATTTCCCTCCAATAAGTCCTATGTAGGACTGTGATTGTTGTATTGATACTAAAGTGAGAATATCATCATTGTGTAGTGTGCTAAAATACCTGGCTGAAAATGTATGAATAATTGCCATGCAGATTGGGGACCCAAAATTGATGTAGTTGGTTTTTGTTTCCTTGACCTGGCTTCTAATTACAAACCTCCAGAAGATCTCATGGAATGGCTTGGAAAAGGTGAAAAACCAATTTATATAGGATTTGGCAGTCTGGTGAGCATCTATCCTCAAGCTCTTAAACATACTAAAGTTCTATGCTCAGAATTAATTTGATTGTCTATTAGATGAGTTTTGGATTTTGCTGGATTAAATAAAATATGGTACCATGTTCCTGGCTTTAAATGTTTTAGTAGAGACTTCCTTGAGTTCTTTGGTGATACCAGAATAAAAAATGGCAAACTTTCGAAAGTAATTTTGTTTCTGAATGCAATATATTTATGTGTGTCTTTCTGAAATCGTAACAGCCTGTCCAAGAACCAGAGAAAATGACCAAGACCATTGTACGAGCTCTAGAACTAACTGAACAGAGAGGAATCATTAACAAAGGCTGGGGTGGTCTTGGCGATTGTAAGTTGTTTTCAATATTCCTCTGTTTCTGTAAAAGGTGAATAATATTTTTGTGCTGGCTCTCCCATCTTCCTGGCTCCTACACTTCCAAAGGCTAGACTCAATACAACACTAATGAATATATTTCTGACTGCGGTACCTGCATTATTGTTGTAGGTTACCTTATCCTTGAACGTTTTTTTGACATTTATAAACAAAGGAAATCTGTTCTATGATTATCAATCTTGTTGTTTAATCCTGTATTAGAAGTCCTCTTAATGGTGTCTATATATCTTGTGTTCTTGTGAGACATTCCAATATTCTGTTCCTGTTTGAACATTAATCATTGCATTTTTTTTGTCATGTAGACCATGGGGTCTTCATATTAACGGTGAAGTTAATGAAACAAAAAACTGAAAGATTTACTGAGAGAAGTATTACCAAAGAATTGATTGGTATCTAAGCTATCTTTTCTCACTATTTTTTAATTCCCAGTGGCAGAACCTAAGGATTTTGTGTACTTGTTGGACAATGTTCCTCATGACTGGCTGTTTTTGCAGTGTGCGGCCGTGGTAAGACTTCTTTAGTATACATGATTACATTCAGAGGCTATGATTCTTTTGATAATCTACATTACATCCTCTGGTGGTTAAGGGCTTAATGCTAACTTCCTCCATAGGGATTTGAAAGACGTTTTTTTTTACTACAACTTCTTTCTATTCTTACATACCCCAACCCAATTTTCCTTCCTGCCTAAAGTAGAGGGATTTCTTCTTTGCTGATTCTCAGGTGCATCATGGTGGTGCTGGTACAACCGCTGCTGGTCTCAAAGCCGCGGTAATCAGCTATCTGAATTTACGTTGACCTAATTTGCATGTTATATGTATCTGCTCGTCTATTGTCACTTACTTAGTCTTTTCAAGCAGTGTCCAACTACAATCGTGCCATTTTTTGGTGACCAACCCTTCTGGGGAGAACAAGTCCATGAAAAAGGCATAGGTCCTTCACCTATCGCAATTGAGGATTTTTGTCTGGAGAAACTTATTTCGGCCATACGCTACATGAAAGATCCGAAGGTAATTATGCTTCTTTATTGAGTGCTCAGCTTATCTTCAACTCATATACTCTGTAACACCAACATTACCCTAATGCCCCGAAGCTTCCGCAAACGGCTGGTATGGGATTTGAATGTAGGCAGACCTACGTGTCTAAGCCCTTATCTCTCTAATGAAAATGCGACTAAATTGCATCGAATGACTTACTTCACAATAACAAAGCCATTTTATTGCCTCGGTCCGTTTTAACTATTTTAGCTGGCAACCCATCATAATCCAAAATCAAATAATAGGGTCTCTTTGGCTTCAATTCAATCAACTTTCTATTCCAGGAGTAAGATGACCAATCGTCTAAATTAGAACATCCTTTTAATAATGTGAAACTATCTGATGTCCCGATCCTGGATGTTACTTATGGATGAAATGTAGGTCAAGCAACGTGCCGTTGAACTGGCAAAGGAACTAGAAAATGAAGATGGGGTTACAGGAGCAGTTAACTCTTTCTACAAACAGTTTCCTCGGAAGAAAGATGAAGCAGACGACTCTGAGCCAGAGAGGCCGCAGAAGTCACATTTGTCTATAAGAGGGTGCTTTTTGGGCTCACAATAATTCTGGTTCCTGTATGACCATGTTGTACTATAATTAACTAGGGCATGGTGAGGATTCGTTAACCCTATCGACATCTTATCATGCTGTTAGGTCACAATTTTGTTTTCTGATGTTTGTTTCATTGTATCATAAAACAGACCGGCGAGGAAGTTGTATATTTATACTGATGCAAGGGCAGACGCTCTTCTATCGCATCCTAACCTTATTATTTGTGATTATTTGGTAAGAAGAATCTTTAGTGATACTGAAGAGTTATATACACATGTGCTAAGTCTTGTTTGAGACGGTTGTATCCATACCGGAGTTCTTAACAACATAGAACTATTCGGCCTTCATATAGAAACGCGTGTCTCTTTACCATAAACAACTCTTGTCATACGAATATGACCGTTGTGACCAAGTTATTGTGTATATATGATCGATGTTTGGAAATTGTAAGTACCGATTTTAATAGCATAAGCTTTAGCAAGCCTGCATTATTCTGAGATTTTATGGATGTTTTTCGCTCTCTTTAGCACGCAAATGCTGGACATTCCGGCCTCTTGTTACGATGTTGTTTTGTCTGGTGATGTAATTTTACTCTCTCGGCCTCTTGTAATTTCGAAGGAGCAAATTGCCAGTTTGAGGACGATTACTCGTATATTCCCAGAGCAAAAAGATTAAAGAATAACACTTCGCACATTTACAATACAACGCATTTTGTATGCTATACCCAATTACCCATAGTACCATCTCTGCAACGGTGAACAAACAATAGAAACATCGCCTTTCTCCTATACTTCCGAGGTTACTACACCAATATCTGCAGACGAATTGGTCTCTACCACAGGAATTCCTATTGTCGGAACTGAATATGTTCTCCGCCTTACCTTCATTACCAACCCATTTGTAGTATGTATGGTCGCGCCAGTCGTCATCTGAACCTGTAAGTGTATTGAGTGGAATATTATTCAATTAGTAACCAGTATAACTTTACCATAAGTTTTTTATAAAAAGTTCGACATACTCCGTATTTTTTATGGAGTATTTCTTTTATAGTAATATTAATACTTTTTTTCTAAAAAAGTATTGAGGAATATGATACACGTGGACTTCTAACTTTTGTTGTTTTTATTAAGTTTTCTAAAAAAAATTCTTTTTGGATTTGTTACATTTTTTTCCCCAAAATTCCTATATTAAATTTTACTTCGTTTTTCAAAATTACTTTAAACGTGTGATAAGTTCGATTTAAAATCTATAAAACCCCTTTATCTTTCATTTTCGGTTTCACTTCACTTCCGTTTCTTTTTTCTCTTTTTTTCTTTATTTTTTTTTCTCTTGTCGGGATGAGAGTTCACCCTGGATGGTTCCAAAGGATGATTCATGTCAGGCGACTCCAAAACATTTTGGGACTAAGGCTCTGATGTTGTTGTTGTATTAATACTTTTTTTCTACCCTATTTTTTGTTCTTTAACATTAGTACATCTATTTCACATGTTGATGGCCTTGACTGAATTCTGTTAGCCGACCGCTAATCATTATTTTATTGTGAGTATATTAGTTTATCCCAGAAATCTGAAAAGCATAGTTGTTGCCTTTCTGCAATGGACCCTTCTAATGTTTCTGTCTTTCTCATAGTCTAATGGTGAAAGATAGAGCAGATGTCTTACAGGAGGTGCATCAGGCGCCAACTGAAAGTCAAATCGCCGGACAAGCATAGCCAATGCTACCACATTCTGCATATATTTGATTGGATTACAGGTAAAACTTGATCCTGGATGAACGAAAGGCGGGCCAAATATCGGGGTTAAATATGGCAAGGGAATGTTATATTACCTCATAGGAAGCAAACATGTCTCCTATACATTTCCGAGGACCACCACCAAATGGCACATACCTATCACAGTGAATTGGGAAAGAAAACAAGTAAATCAATTATTACTTGTATTTATACTAGCTTTTCGAGGATCATTGAAGATAATAATAGAAACATACTTAAATTCTTGGTTGGTCTCGTTCGGTGAAGGCCCATCCAGTGGCCATCTTTCTGGATTGAATTTCTCGACATCCTCCCAGAGACTTGGACCGCGATGCAGGTTCCAGACTGATATAAAAATGTCTTCGTTTCTGCAGAATGAAATTGTCCTCAAGATAAGGAACAAATCAAAGAAATATGATGTAGAAATGCAATATAAAAGGACATTTACAAAGAAAACAGCTTAATTAAGACGATAGACAAAAATGCACAAGTAGCTTAACTAATGACGCCATTGAGCGGTAACTTGTGACTTGGGTTTAAATCCCGTCAGTATCAAACTTACCTTTGCTTCTCTTTTTACACACAATAAAGATCATCAACAAAGTTCTGAAAATACTAACTTTCGTATTGGATATGATCCAAGTATGTCTTCCTGAAGAGAACGACGAATTAGTACAGGGGGCTGCGGGTAAAGTCTCAAAGACTGCGTACAAAATATACGAGAAACAGGTTAGCGCAGAAACTCAGAACCAATCGGAAGAACGTAGGACAGATGTGAAAAATTCTTACTTCGCTGATTACTCGACTTGAGTATTTAAGGTTCTTCAAGTCCTCGATTGTTGGAAACCTATCTCCCAAAACCATATCCACCTATGAATATGTAGTTCAAGTGTAAGTCTTTCATCTAACATTCAGTAGAAATTTACCAAAAAAAATCAGTAGAACACTCGATATCCTTTCCATAATAGGGACGGGCGATCAGAGTGACAAAGCAAACAGAATTACCTCATTTTGAAGCTTTGACATAACTTCGGGGTTCTGGAGAGGGAAAAAAAAAGAGATTATAGTATTATACCATTTTCGGAATTTATAATTTAAACACCAAGTGCTATAGACAGGAACTGGTAGGGCAGAGGACATGGGAATTGGTCTGGGAGCGGTCTGTCGTAACGACATAGGGAGGGTGATTTGGGGGGTGGTAGTTCAGGAAAGGGTGCAACGGGAGGTGGCGATGCTAGAAGCCGAAGCAGTTTTGTTGGGGATACAAGAAGCCAGACGAGCAGGCCTTCAGCACATAACTATTGAAAGCGATTGTTTAACAGTCATAGAAGATTTAAAGAAGAGGAAGCAAGGAAGGAGCGACATATGCATGGTTTACAAGGATATTTACGATGTATGTGTGCACTTTAGAGCGGTAGAGTATGTCTTTGCGAGAAGGGAATGTAATAGAGTAGCACATGAACTTGTTCATGTACGTCCATGGGATGTAGGCAAGCGAGTTTGGATAGACAATCTTCCTACGAATATCGATGTAATAGTAGACTCAGAAAGCGGTTTTATAATATAAGTTAACCTCGAGGTTTCTTTTCAAAAAAAAACTATTGATCCAAACTAAGGAGCGAGTACTAAGACGAACAATTAGGATTAAGTATTCTGCTGATTACTATTAAGAATCAAAATTGTATACCTGAGACAGAAGATAGAAAGTCCATGTCAGTACAGCTGCTGATGTTTCATGACCAGCAATTAGTAGCGTCATTAAGTCATCACGAAGCTGCTTACTGGACACCTACACAGAAGTCGGCAAAAGTCTTTAAAATTAACTCGTCTCTTCATAACTCCTCTTCATAAACAACTTCTTATGGATTAAGACTCATTACGTCATCTCCTGATGCCAGCAGAAAATGGAGAATACTAGGGTCTTGTTCATTCATGTACTCCTCGTGAAATTGGAGCTCTTCTTCTTCTACCATCCTCTGCATGTGTACATAAGTAGACGCATTAAGAGCTAGAATGATTTGAACATACATAAAAGCATACTGAAGATAAATCACGCAATTACCTTGCAGATTGCTATCAGATCATTCAGCACATCATTTATCAGCTTGAGTGCTGCATTGACTTTTTTCAGTCTAGGGGATATGTCTTTCCAAATAGGAATGTCCCAAACGGGGATTGGTGCCGTACTTCGTTTCTCTGCCTCTCTCAAAACTGTATAAACAGCCTGATCTAGGAAAAGATATAAAGCTAATTTAATAATACTTATATTGAGGTAAAAAAACAGACAAGCAAAATAGATTGAAAAATATCGTCAACATACATCGACAATGCCGGCATCATTTGTTAAAGAATCAAAATCATAGTTAAATACTGCTTTTCCAATAATGTCCAGTGTTAAACGTGAAAAAAGCGACTCCATTTCCACTGATTCTCCATTTGATGCAGCAGTGTCTAACTTCTTGCAAAGCCTATCGGTTGCTTGGCTAAAAAGGTTAACCATGGCTGTTACAAACTGAAAAAGAATATTAGTGTCCTACACGAAGGAGTATAGATACCAAGCAAATTTGGAAAGAGAAGTACACTCTTGAACATAAACAAAGATAGTATCGATTATTGAAGTTCTAAGAAGCACTACTACCTTCAGATGTAATGCAGGGACTATAGCACGCCTTCGGATACGCCATATCTCCCCATCAGCTGGTATGAGACCCTTTCCCATCACAAATTCCAGAATCTCAGCTAAGATACCCTGCTCAGGGAATTAGAATACAAGTCTCAGCTTATACTGTTATTATCAGCTGTCATTCATGGTTTTAAATTTGTTCAGACGAGGGGAAATGAAAACTGTTGACTGCTTTGCAATATTGCTTACCTTAGAGTATGACTTAGAGTTGTCCTTCAAGATGTGCTTTACGATCTTAGGATCAGAAACAATAAGAAATGACTGCAACAGTGACAAAATATCGTGTGTTATACACTTGCTCGGGTGATATTTGAACTTAGGAAGTAAGTGCAAAAGGAAGAACGGTGTGAGAATGCATTCAAGAGCAAGGGATGTCGTAATCGTAACCAACCTTTGGACCAAAGTTGAGCCGGAATATTCCACCATAAGTCAGGTATAGCTCATACAAGGGCAAAAAGAAAGCTTCACTTTGAATGGCAGCGATATCCCCCTTTGCCTCGGGGATCCTAGAGAACTTTTCAAATTCTTCAAAAGGCTTGAATATAAAGTCCAAAATGGATAGAGGCAATCCCAAATTCGATAGGTTGTTTTTAAGTGTCAGAGGAGAGCTGCATAAAAGAAGAAAGAACAATGAAAAGTTAGAAAACTAATAGGTTAGTAAGTTAATCTCATACGCATTAACATGTTAGAAATGAATTATACACAGAGTCATACAGAGTAAGGAGCAAGACAAATCAACAGAACAAGAACGTAAAGTTAGTTGCGTAGGAAATCAGAACAAGATTAATAAAGTCTTAGGCCTTGTTCTTTTCGGCTGAAACGAGCTGAATTGAATAAATTGGAGTAGAGTTTAATTGAACTAAATTGAGTGGAACTGAGGTGAAGTGAATTTAGTTGAATTAAAAGTTACTTTTGTGAAGAGATTAATTGAAAATATTTGATTGAACGTAAATAAAACTTAGCGGAATACAACCAACAAAAATTGAAAGGAGCTGAAATTAAGCCAGAAAGAACAAAGCCTTAGTGTCAAAAGTTCACCAAAGTTTCTATTAAAATTAAAGTTGTGTTACTAAGACAAGCGGTGAGTTGATCTTGTACAACGTAACGTCATTAACTTAAGAACTTAAAGAGAGTGCTCATCTCATGCTCAGGAGACGCCAAACTTTACTTAAATGTTCACAATCACATATCTTGTTTGGTGCAAGCATATTCAGATCTCCAGATAATGAATCAAATGCATGTTGAGATGTAGATCGAGAATGTTTGGTGGCATGACAAAGGGGAAAGAGTGAGAGTTCATGAGGAGAGAGTGTAGTTGACAATGATCACTACATTGTCAACAACAACACTACTTTAATCTCAAAGGTTCCTGCCGATTGTGAGGTAACAGTGTCGGATATACGCAACATTACCCCTACTTTAACAACATACAAAAGCTGCTCCTAGTGACTCCTAATGAAAATTGTGTCGGAACTGAAATGACCGATACTTCACAAATTCACAATAAAAAAGAAGCGCAACCAATTTATGGTATCATTTTGATTAATTCCATCGTAATCCAAACCAAATATAATGAATCTCCGACTCCATTGGACATTGAAACTACTCGACTAGTAATGGTAACTACATCAATCGAATGGATATCTAGTGCATCGGAAGGAGGACTACCTCCCACCAAGCCTCGCCTCTTCCCTCATCTCTACAAGTGGAAATCCGACTACATCATAATGAGAAACAACTGCTGCAACCAAATTTGCCATTAGTGAACTACTAACCACAGCTTAAAGATAGCTGCCTTTTCCGACAACCGAATACCTAATCAAATCCATTGAGAAATTCCACCATTTAACAACCAAAACATCACCAATCACCATTCATTTTCCCAACTAATGAGTAATCTAGTATCTAGATAAAACATCAATCAATTTATCTAAGTTAAAAACCATAATTTCAATCAAACTACAAACATTAACAAACACAAACACAAATTATCACAAAATTCATACAAAAAAAAGAAACTATCAAAATCAATTGGGCAACAGGCATTAGTGCATTACCTAGATTGCTTCACAGTGAATTCACCAGAAGCAATCTTAGCAGACAACTCGGCGCGCCGCTTCGCCTCCTCATTCTCTTCAACACTCTTCCCTCCACTATCAATCGGGTCGGGTCTAGACCCATTTGATGAAGAACGGGTAATCAAGCTCCAATTACGTCCACCTGCAAAGTGCAAACCCATCAAAAACCCACAAAAAATACACACATTTAGCACAAAACAATAACAACCCACATCAAATTTAACACAAAAAAGATCAAAATTTTATGCCAAAAAAAACATATAAAAGAACTCACCGTTGTTTGATGATTTAAGAGGAAAAGATGAAGAAAAAGATGGAAATTTAAGAGAATTGTTTGGTTTAAGCTGCTTTAATTGAAGATTAAGAGATTGGGATGATGAGAATGAAGGGGAAAGGAGAGCTGAAACGTGGGAAGCCATGAAAGTACAAAGAATTAAGCTAAGTTAAGGAAGAAGATGAAATTAAAAAAGGGATTTTTTGGTAAGACATTGAAATTGTGTGTATGTGAATTGAAGTACATGGAGGTAGATAACGTCAGATTTTTTAATGGTTATGAGTTATGACTAACACTTGCAAAGTTGCAATCAATTTGTACCTGAAAAAAACTGATTTTTAAGGGTTTTCCTTGCGTAATTTCAAGGAATTATTTAAAAATCGGAAAATAAATGGATAATTCTTAGAATTGATATCTTGCTCGAAATAATTAAATTTTTTATCTGAAAAATTTTTAGGCTATAAAATCAGAAAGTGACAATTTTTTTTCCGAATTTTATCATTTTTTTGGGTATTGAGAAGGAGTATCCTCTACCGACAGTTGGGACAATCTCCTTCGTGATACTAAAGACAATTTAATGGGTTGGTCACTTGACCCCTTTCAAGTTTGGCCTCTTCATTCGCCAGAGTCCATTATCGAACTCATAAACACTCTTTAAATAACGAGTCTTTACCACTCACATTAGCAATCTTTAGGCCCTGTTCTTTTGGACTGAAACTTAGCTGAACTGAACTGAACTGAACTTATAGGATCTGAACTGAACTGAACTGAACTTATAGGAACTGAACTGAACTTATAGGAACTGAACTGAACTGAACTTATAGGAACTGAACTGAACTGAACTTATAGGAACTGAACTGAACTTATAGGAACTGAACTGAACTGAACTGAACTTATAGGAACTGAACTGAACTTATAGGAACTGAAATGAACTGAACTTATAGAATCTGAACTGAACTTAACTTATAGAATCTGAACTGAACTTATAAAATCCGAACTTAATTAACTTTATTTTAATTTAAGTTAATTATTATTATTATTATTATTATTATTATTGTTGTTGTTGTTGTTGTTGTTATTATTGTTGTTGTTGTTATTATTATTATTATTCTTGTTGGTGTTGTTCTTCTTCTTCTTCTTCTTCTTCTTCTTATTATTATTATTATTATTATTATTATTATTATTATTATCCAATATATGACATTGATAAAAGAATTAGTCTAAAACACAAGGTAGTTTAAAATATTTTTAACTTTGTATATAATGGTTTGTTCATAGTTCATACATTATACTACAATTACATTAGATAAAAAATAATCACTATTACAATTTTCTCTAACCATTTATTTTCTCTAACAATGGTGATGAAGAAACTGATTAATGGGAGAGTGACAATTGGTGAGGAACTCTAGCTGCTTTTCCATATGCTTGGACAAGTTCTTTTGCCGAAAGCTGCCTTTAGTAAAGAAAGAGTGCAAGTTCATTTCAGAACTACCCATCTTACGGACTCATAAATCCTAGTTTAACCTCAGGGTGAGGGCGTCGTATGTTGACTTGTTGTTTTTTGGCATTAATGAGGATGATAGTTTGACATTAATTAGAGAGGAAAAGACGGGTAAATTATAATGAATTATTTTTTTAATAGATGACGTGTATCGAATAATTAAAAGAAATGTTTGTATCGGTTGTTAAAAATAATACTCCGTGTATAACTTTTCTTAATTGAGTTTATATGAACTGAACTTATAGGAACTGAACTGAACTTATAGGAACTGAACTGAACTGAACTTATAGGAACTGAACTGAACTGAACTGAACTTATAGGAACTGAACTGAACTTATAGGAACTGAACTGAACTGAACTTATAGGATCTGAACTGAACTGAACTTATAGGAACTGAACTGAACTTATAGGAACTGAACTGAACTGAGCTGAACTTATAGGATCTGAAGTGAACTTAAGTTAAGTGACTTGAAGTCCAAAAGAACAGGGCCTTAGTACAAATTGATCATCTTTACAAGAAATACGACTTGAGAAAAAAAGAGTAATTTGTCGAGTTTTCGTATTGGCAAAAGTTTTGTACTTTGTTTGGTTAGGCAAAAGATCAGTAATATACCAAAATACCAAACCTAATGAATGCTTCTTCTAGTCTCAAACTCTTAGTGATCCCATGAGAAGAAATAAGTTTGTACCAGCTGACAATGATGGAATTCCCCAAATCTAGGGTGACTGTTGCTTAGGCAAAAGAATTGACATTGCCACAGTCGCAAAAAAAACATGACCTAGCCAACCACCCGGGTTTGTATTCCAGTAAGCTGCACTCCCCATAGACACCGTCACAATTGTTTTGTTTGGTAACCGTCTCACTCTCTCAACTGTCAAGTAACACCATGACCGGTGAGGAAACTGTGAACTGTGAACAGAAGTTAAGAATAAACTGACAGAAGTAATCACGGTTTTCTATTAGACAATATGGGGTTTCAAAATCCATAGATGTTCCTCAAGCTACAATAACAATCGTACAAGAACAAGAATTACATAAAATCTATCACTAGTAAAAACGTAAACATCTCAGGTTTCAAAGGTTCTGTTTTTTGCAGGTTACACTAAAACAACAGTTTCCTGCAGTAAGAACTCTCCTGCTTACTGATGCAGAGAGAATGCTATTCACTTTTTCCATAACTTAACCCACTCTACAATGGCATCAGCAGCTTGACCATAAACGGAATTTTTGTCTGTCCCAAACTTCTCATTGACCATTTTTGCGATCTCCAACATACAGTCCTCGGCTTTCACTGCTTCGGGTGGGAATTTGACGGACTCAAAAAAGGGGACGACATCTTCCATCAACTTAACACCTTCCCACTCTTTCTTCAAGCTCTCAACAGCATCACCCCTCTCCTCCCTCCAAACATACGGCAACCCGGTTTTCACCCCTATCTTTAGGTGGTCACAAACCACCTTGGCGCACAAGCCAGTGAAGACATCCTCCATGGTTTCCCACCGGAACTTTCCTTCGTTAGTCAATTTCAGACCTGGGAATAAGGCAGGACCTAGTAACTCACGGTTGAAACCCATGTTGGCCCCGCTTAAAGGCATCATGGCGTTGGTCGGTACAGTCATGACAGCATCTACATATTTAGTGTTTCTCTGTGCGGGTTTGAGAGCTTGAGTTGGAGCATCCAAGTCGGCAAAATTGAGCCAAAGCCCACATGAGAGAGCACAAGGCACGCCTTCTCGCATACTAAATGGGTATCCACGGACAAAGTCAGCTCCCTTGCGGAATGGGTCATAGAGGGTGTTGAAGAAGAAAGGGGTTGCGGGAGTCCCAAGGTTAGTGAGATGTTGGGCCACGGCATCTACTTGGAGTCCTTTATCATCTTTGGCTGGGATGCAATCATGGTCCAGTGAGATAATATATTTCTTTTTAGAGACAAGATAGCCATAGTGGCGACATGAATAGCCAGAGAAAAGCTTGGCGGTCAAAGAAGATCCCACCTCCTTGTCTATATCAGCCTTGGTAAATATTTCCACATTGTTAAAGCCATCCGGAATCGTTAGATCACCCTTCAGATCAGGGTCTTGTACTATGATTAAATGGAAGCGAGAAAATATAGGTTTCCATGCATTCAGAAAGGATGTAAGGTCAGATTGCAAAGCACCAATCACAATGTCCACTTCATCATCTTTGATACAGAACAGAGCCATTTTGTCGCTAGAACAATTATATTTCTAAGGGGTGTCGGAGACGATCAGGCAAGTAGGCAACTATTGAATCAGAAAATCTATCCCGACTCTAGAGCATCCTGAAAGCATATTCAACATGTATCAAAATAAAACCAACTCATTGCATATAAAACATTACACATGTGACAGACGTCACAACCTTGAGGTCAAATGTACACTTAATCGTATCCAAACAAAGGAAATAATATTTCAAAGGAAAATGGCATTTGGCCTAATTATCCTCCTCCCCTTCATTTCCTTCCATCCACGCCACCCCCTACTACTCTTGTTATTGATTATTGAACAAAGGGTTAGGGTTGATTGTAAAAAAATATTGGCCGAGGAATGAGGATAAAGAGGTGGCAAGGGCATTTTCCTTCCAGCACCAATGTTGGAAAATTTTGATTTCGCTTGCAAGAGGGAAAAACAGTTCCCTCCATTTATCTAGAAGCAGATGAATTAACCAAACAACGGAAATCCATGTCCTCCCTTTCCTTCCTTCCATCCAAGCATATCGGGAAAAGCACCTCAAATGTAGAAATGAAATACTCAAAGCTAACAATGTCCCAAGCCAAAAGGTTATACAGCAAGATCATAGCCCTAAAAAACGAGTTTGAATCCCCTCCCCTCCACCTTTCTCCATTTCCTTCTATTTCATTTCAGGAGTCGAGATTTCATCCTAGAACGATCTAGCAGTCCTAATCCAAAATTCAGGGGTAGAGATTTTATCCTAGAACGATCTAACAGTCCGTATCCAAAAGGAATAAGGTTTTCAACCAAGATCATAAAGCTCAAACAAAAAACACACATCAATGAATTCATAAACCTGAAGTAGCTATCAAAGTATCAATAACCCTAGATCCAATCCCATTAATATCCCATTGCTATAGAACACCAACAATTGGACAACAACTAGAAGCAATTTAACAACAAGAACAATGAATTAATATCAATAACTGCCGCATTTTCCAGAAATCAATACCATATATAAAACACATCTAAATGAAGCAAATACAACGCCACAAAAAAAAGTAAAATGTAGTGTAAAATTCACGCAATTGATGTTCGATTATATGCTAATTTCGCTAAAACGATCGATTCACGTAAATGAGAAACCCTAATTTGACAAGAAAAAATTAAAATTAATCATTGATCAAAGAATAATAAGAGAAAAAAGAGGAAGGGAGAGAGGGGCGTACGGTAGCAGAAAGAGATGAAGGTAAATGATGCAGTAAAAATTAGTGTAATATTTTGTGAACGCTTAGAGCAAGTGCAATGGTCTAGCTAAGGGACTTGCTTGTAAATATGAAAACTTGTAAGCTAATAGCCAAACCATTGTACCACTATATTTGGATTAGCTTGGACTAAGCTAGTAGCTCCATGGAGCTAGTTGCTTAAAAAGATCCACAATTAATATATGGATTTATTGTTTGTTGTTTTTTTTGTATACTTTAAAATTTTTAAAAAAGTAAAAAAATTGTGGGGTCATTTAAGCTACAATAACTATTGTTCCACCATTGGGTGTGATGGTAGCTTAAAAGGGAGTAGCTTAAAAATATGAAGTGGCAATTCCTAGCTACAACCTTGTTGCTTACCATTGCACTTGCCCTTATATTTTGTCCGTTAGCTTATTTTGCGCGCACCATTTTTCAATTTCTCCGTCGATTGCGCTTCCTCTCTCGTCTAGATAATCAATCTACTAGGTTTAGGGCCAGACCGTCTAGATAAATTAGCGGGAGATATATGGGAAACTACTCTTGAAACGGGTATACTCGTCAGAAGTTTATGACGTGTTAAATATTATTCATGTTGGTAGATCAGATTAAAAAAATTGATATTACCTAGGTGCTTAATTTTTATCTTTTCACCTGACCCGTCGTAAATTTGCGACGAATATATCTGTAAATGAAAATTTGTGTATGGAAAATATGAATTAAATAACTCATTTTTATATTAGATGATAGATATTTCAATAACGTTGTTGAGGGACCGTTTCTTTAAAGTTTTTAATGTTATCAATTATGCATAAGTTTGTAATTGTACAGGTGATCATAAAAATATCTTAAAGCTCTATGAATAGAGTTGTCAAACGGGTCGGGTCTCAGTTCGGGTTATACGAGTCGAGTCAGAATACATGTCGGATCGAATACGAGTCGGGTTAAATGCGGGTTCGGTAATATAGGTCACGGGATAAATTGGAATTTGAATACAATACAAGTCAAGAAATAATTTATTAACGTCTTTTTTAGAAAAAAATGATTTTTCAAAAAATGTAAAACATATTTAAAATTAGTATTTTAATCGTTTACCGCATTTGCATTATTTACATTGACATAATTATAAAAATAAAGTTTATTTTAATAATTATTTTACTATTAAATATTATGAGCGGGTTTTTATCGTCACTACCCGCCTAGGTAGCACCAAAACGGACACGGACACAGACACAGACGCGACACGGACATGGAACACGGCATGCCATGAAATTTAGGATACGGGACACGTCATTTAAATATAATAAAATATATATATTTTATGGTTATAAATACCGTATAATTTATTTTTTTATCACGTATTTAAAGCTAAATTTAAACAAGTAAAGGTGCAATTCGATTTTTATTATAATTAATTCTCATTTTTCCACCAAAACTCATCTTTTGATCGATCTTTTTTAAAATTTTATTCCTCGTCTAAACTATAATATGTTTAACCATGTGTCCAACGGTTTACCTCTTTGAGAGTACCCGCAGAAAAAATTGTTGATCACAGCCTTATAAAAACCACATTTTGAAACTTACAGCCTTTTAATTTTTCTTTAAACTTACAGTCGTAATATTAGTTATGATAAAAACTTACACTCAAAACATTATCTCCGACGGAAAACTAATGCCAAATTGGATTTTCGTGTCTTAAGTTGATTTTTTAAGACCAAAATACCCTTACCCACCTTCACCCCTTATATTCCCTTCAACCTTCATCTCTAAATTAGAGCTGATCATGTCCGGGCTAGCCCGTCCAGTCCGGCCCGTCCGGCCCGCTATTTGAGCGGGCTTGGTCACGGAAAATATTAAAATAAATGGTTAATGGACAAGGAAAATTTGGCCCGCTAAATTAATGGGCGGGTATGGACTAGGTAAAAACGTTCATGGACAACCCGCTAGGCCCGCTAAAGCTCATAATGTAATTTTTACTTTATCTATATTATTTACTAAACTAATTAACTATTAAGTCCATGTAGTAATCTCATACCCAAATAAATTAATAACGAAAAATAATAATGAAATGAGAAATCCACCCATAATCTTACTCGTTTTTTACTTTTTTTGCCCTCTTTGTTATGCTTATGAAACTAATATCAGCATAACACATTTTCTTGTCGCATAAATATTTTCTATATTAGGATTTTTGAGATATATATACATCATTTTTAAGTTCGTGACTCTTATGTTTTAAAACTCAGCGGCCCATGGGCAGGCCCGCCAACTTATAACGGACGGGTACGGACAACTTCAACAAACTCGTTTTAGCGGGTACGGACATAAAAAATTGGTCCGCCGGACACTTTTTCTCAAGGTGGCCCGACCCGTGTCCGGCCCAAGCCCGCAAACGATCACCTCTACTCTAAATCATAGTCCTTTCCTCCATATTTCCTATTTCCATCTCTTCAACAATTCGATCTTTATTATTCTTCATCGCAAAATGTTTTGTTTGATTGTTAGAGCTTTGAAAGGACAAATGAATTTTAAACTCGTTTAAAAACATTTAAATTGTGAAACGCTGCAAATATAGTTAAGAGAGTAATATGAGTACGGTTCGATCTTTTTTAAAAATTTTAAATTTTGAAACGCTGCAAATATAGTTGTATGAAAACATTTTAATTCGTGGACGAGTTTTACTCCATGAACGGTATAAACAATAGAAGAAGGCACTTGTTATGAGATTACAAAAATCCAATCCACTTAAACCGTCTTAAACATGCTAATCCATCTGCCAAAAATTCACTAAAACGCAGGACAAGTCCATACATTTCCCCGTTAACTTAAATTAAGCTCCAGATGTGCTGTATTATCCCAACATTCCATTTAGTTCGAGCTCAGACCGACTCGGTTATAAGTTAGAGTGAACCCTTTGTCCACAAAAAGCCATGCATTGAAGGGTGGACCTCTTCCATTATAAGGACGTTGTATGTGGTAATAATGTCGTATAACATGTTCTTACTCGATAATTACACTATCTTTGACAAGGTCAGTCTTCTGTCATACTCAATACGATTGATACTCTTGCAAATTCAATTCATATTGAATGTCACTCATTCCAATTGTAATTCAATTGAATTGATTACTAAATTTAGGGTTTGTATGAGATTGATTCTAGCCAATCGTCTTTCTTTATCCCTACTTTTTATTCTCCGATGTTTTAAGGAAATGCGGTACCGCTTGTGTTGAGAAAAATGAGAATTTAATTACGATGGAGGGAAGACTAGATATTTAATTAGGGGTAATATTAGATGTTCTTATTTTTTTCGACACTAAAGATGAGAGTAATTATTAAGGGAGTTATGAGAGCTTAATTAAGAAGAAATGGGAGGAGATTGGTGGTTTGCGGGGTTGTGGAGGGTGGAAAGAGTCGGTTAGGCGGAATTATTACCTCCTTATGGAGATAATACGTTACTTGACGGGACATGGGTAACAATCCCTCCCTTAATCGAGGGACTTTTACCCTATCTTTACCCATTTCTATCTCCAATCCCCATCCCTTCCCTCCATTTTGTAGTTCATTTTAAGTCTATTACTCCCTTAATAATTATTCTCTTCCGAAGCAAACCCTAAATCTGAAAAGGGTACGATAATTTTGGAGTAAATATAGAGGACAAGGGGAGATAAAAATAGGCTAAAGGGAGTATTAGTTTTATGATATCATTTTGTCGGATTGTTTACAGGTGGTTCTTCAGTTGGCAGGAGCTGAGACGGAACACCATCTCACCAAAGGACTCATTGCTGATATGTCTCTTTTGTTTTCCTATTTTCATTGTTTAAGTTTTAGTTTTATCACTAGGCGTCTGAATGAAATCGCTAAAGATCTTACTTAAAGGGCCACGAGCGATTAGTTAATCTTCTTTACTGCCGCCCCCAAACTAAAAAATTAATATCGGAATACCCGAAATCTGACCTTAGCTTAGTTTGTGGAGCGAAGGATTGTCTATACTTGTATAAACTGGTATCCTTAGGGTGTGTTTGGATGAGAGGATTTGGGGGGAAAGAATTTGGAGAGATGAGAAATCCGTTGGTTAGCAAAATTTAGGTGGAGGGATTTGGAGGGGAGTGACTCCAAGCCAAATTATTTCCCTTCAAAAATGGAAAGATTTCGGGTGTGTTTGAATAACAAAAATGGAGGGAAGGGGAGGGGAGGGAGCAGGAGGGAAGAGAAGGGGAGAGAAGGGAAGGGAAGGGAAGGGGAGGGGAGGGGAGGGGAAATGAATTTTGATTTGTCTTGAAGGGGAGAAAATGGATCCCTCTAAATCTCTTCCCCTTCATTTCTCTTCCACTCTTATTTGCTATCCAAACAAAGGATTCTAAATCCCTTATTCTCCTTTCCTTTCTTTTCCCTCCAAAACCCCCAATCCAAACACACCCTTAGAATGAGAATGACCGCCTCCATTCTCCCCCCCTTCCCTCCTTCCCGCCCTCTTTGATGGTATCCAAACAAGGCCTTAAAGGTTGCTGGTTTGAATCCGGCAGGTCAGATTTGTAAATCAATTAAGGGGTTGTGTACTGTGATACTTAGCCAAATATTAATGCGAGTTTGATGATAATGGAGCAAGCATTAGCTCAATAATTAAGGGCTGATTTTAGTCACGTTTGTCTGTTTTATGTATGGAACATGTTCGGTTGAAATGCAGCTTAAGGAATAAATTTTAGGCTTAGATATATAGGTCAGTTGGCTCAACGACTGGCACGGTATGATACCTTGGAGTCTTGGACCACGGTTCAAGTTAGTTCTGTACTCTGTATGTGATCTGAAAATGGATATGCCCGTCTTATCAGAGACCAACTGATCAAAGTAAACCTTTGCTCTGTATAAGTCAAGCAATGAAAACAATTTTGGGTGGGGCTTGGAGCTTTAGCCATACATTGTTCTTTTCATTGACTGACCTTACAAGTCCTTCTCACTAAGTCAAGCACTAAAGACAAAGCCAGTCTGCCTTTTCAAGTCTTTCCTCTAATTAATTGCTTCTGTGACTCAATTCGGTTTCAACATTCAATCCTCAAATTTGATTTATACTGTATTCAGTATGGAGTACTATATTGTCATTTTCTTTTAACTTCCATTTTAATTCATTGACTTCATGACTTGATCACTAGATATTTTTGATGTGTTGTATGAGATTGATTTTGGACAATTGTTTTCTTAATCACTATTAGGTGTAATAATATCTAGGATTTTTCTCGCTTGTGCCCTGATCTATTTAGTTCTGTAAGTTGTACCCTTTTTGTGAGGAAAACTCTGGTGGATTATAATTTTGAGTAACGAGTTTAGTGTTTAGAGCATATGACAGTAGATATTGCTAGAGATTACGGTATATGAAGTATACCATCATACTAGGAGATGGTATAACACATTAATACTAGATGGAAATATGGAACAATATTTCATATACCATATTCTCCAACAGGCAAGTAACTTGAATTGCTGCCCATTATTGATGGAGAATAAAACTAGGACGATCAGGGGTGTTCATTCGCGGTTCGGTTCACCGAACCGCATATTTATTTCGGTTCGCACACGGTTCGGTTTGGCAAAACATCGAACCTAAACCGCACCGTTGGAACGGTTATTTGCGGTTCGGTTAACCACTTTAAACGGTTATTTGCGGTTCGGTTACCGGTTAACCTATAAACATGCTAAATATATTTTTTTTCTTTAGTTTTCGAGAATTTTATCTAGTAGTTTAATTAAATTTTTAATATTTAATTATACTCAACAATAAAGTTCATTAGTGAAACTTTAATAATCATTTTAACCATTTTTGAATCTAGAAACACCTTTTAATTAAACAAAAAAACAATATAATATTTTAATTTTTTGCTTATTTTTTGTGAACGGTTCGGTTCACGGTTCTCTTTTCTAAAATCGCGAACCTCAACCGAACCGTGTCCATGATAAATTTAACGGTTCGGTTCACCGAACCGCTTTGTCAAAACGGCCCGGTTAATCGAACCTTAAAAATGTACGGTTTTTCAGTTTTTCGGTTCGGTTATTGCGGTTCGATTTATTATGAACACCCCTAAGGACGATGATTATATTATCTGCAAGATTTGTCTGAGATTTAATCCTTGTATATGCTGAATTGCTGATGTATTTTCAGTGCATAAATCCCGCCTTTCATTTGTATGATACTTGGCGTTTCCCGTTTGCTAGGTAATGTAATCACAGTGATCAAAGTTGAGTAAGTCAAACTATAAGTAGCTTTATTTGATTAGCAACTTTCCCCTTGTCTCTTGCATTGCAAACAGTCGTTTAAATAGTATCCTATTTATCTCAGTATAAAAGTAGAGTGTGTGGAGTTCTGTACTCTGTATTTGATCAGAAAATATTACAAAAAATGTTGTCTTGGTTCTTACTAATGGTTCAGTTGTTGCCAGTGTTGAGAATAGCAGTTGGGTTGATGAGTATTACGAAGCCTAATTGTATTGATCATTGTGGTGATGTTAAGATTCCTTACCCATTTGGCATTGGCGCCGATTGTTACCATGACCCATCATACGAGATCATTTGCAATAAGTCGTTTAATTTCCCAAAACCGTTCTTAGGGCAGTTCAAGCTTGAGGTTCTAAATATCGGCTGGCCAGGAGGAGACTCAACGGGCAGAGAGGATAAATGCCACGATCCCTACAACTCCAACTCTCAGTTTCTTGAAGTAGTTGTGCCTCGTCAAAATCTCTGTCGAAGTTCTGCCAGTAATAAAATCCGAAGCTATGACTTGAAAGGTAGTCCATATCTTTTCTCGACAACTGATAATTTTTTAATAATGGTGGGATGTGGAAGCAGGGCTGCACTAAAGAATCGGAGCGGGGAAACCATGGCTAAGTGTAATTCACTTTGTGGCGGCGATGATTTCAACATGAATGAATTCAATCAAACTACTTGCATAGGTCATGGATGCTGCAAAGACAATATGTTATATTATAAAAATTACGACAGGATAGGGGATGTTCATCTGGATTTTTATGAGATCGTTGTCAATTTCGAACAACTAATGAATCATAATTCTTGCGATGCATCAGTCGCCTTTGTTGAGTTAGGCAGTAACTTCTCCGGGTCATTATCTAGTTCAACAATCTTTCCTACGAGATTACTCTGGAAGGCTCGATCTTTTCCCCTATGGTGTAGCGATGGCTACACATGCCTATGCCCGTTTCCTTACGAAGGAAACCCCTATCTCGCCGACGGATGCCAAGGTAAATAATAATATTTTCTACATTCCAATATGCATCTGTTATTTTGATTTTTATTTCCGTTGGAAGATGGCTGACACTTTCGCCATCTTACACGCACCTTGACCTTTTTCTGGTCCAAACGTACCTAAAATTTACATCTAGTTTGTTAACGATCACTATCATTGAGCTGAATATGTCAACATAAAGAGGATACAGCGAACTGCGATAGGGTAGGAGAAAGTGCGCATGTAGGATTTGGGTAAGGGAGGAGGTTAGTCGGGGATAGAGGAAGGTGAGGGAGAAGAAAAGGTACATAGTCACATGTAAAACCTCTTTATCTCGATCATTAAAAGAGCTTTTTGTATGATCAAATAAAATGAACAAATTCGACCTCATCAAGTTACAAATAATTATAAATCATTAACACCGTATATTAACATGAAAAAAGGACATTTATAAAGTCGTAATAATGATAATATTAGAATTTTATACGGACACGTAGAATTATTGTTTTTTTTTAGCATAACCGCATTGTTTTACTGACAGTATATATTTGTTTTGCAGTAATGCAAGAATGTCAGAAGTGCGAAAACGATTGCCAAAGAGACTACGACAGTTCAACTAGAGTAACAAACTATTATTGCAAACACGAAACACCATTACCGCTCAGGCGAGCTTCTTCTTTTCTTGGTATGTAACTGTACTCATCCCTCCCTTTGATTTCGTCTACTTTTAAAGTAACAAACTAATCAATTATTCGAAAGTAGAAAGAAGATTCGCGAGGTGACCCACTGAGAAAAGTGTTATATCTATACGAACTAATTATTGAGTTTCAACCATCAACTAGACTTAAACTTTTGGTGGAGGTGGTTTTGTAATATGCTATCAGTCATTTGATATTTTTATTTGCGCTATCAATCACCATTACTTCATCTTCAAAGCTGCGAATCGTGGTGCATCGATGATGGACGTTTTGTTGTTTTTATTCTGTTATTCAATGGGAGAACTACTATATTTTTAGAAAATGGACAATAAGTTACAAAAAAATTCTGGAATTTGGTTAATGTGGACTGGGTTTGCTTTTGATTTTTTTAGGATTGACATTTTCTAATCCTAAGTGCGCACTATTTTAATAAATAAGTTTGATTTGAAATTAATACGATTTTTTCCTTTTTGTTTATTGTAAAAAAAAATAATGACGGAATAAATCAGCTAATTTGTTTGTCTATATGTTAGTTTTTCTAATCCTGCATGTTTGTGCACTTTCTGATACTCCATTTTTAGATCTTGTCGATTTTTCCCTTCATATTCAAGTACCCATTAATTCAAATTTCCTTCAAGCGAAAATATGTGATCTGTGACCGTGACACATAGATTTGAACGGAGAGTATAGTGTTTTTAATTCCCTGGAAAAGCAAAGTTAGTGCTTTTAGTTAATCCTAGGATTAGAACTGTCTATCTGTTATAGCTATTCATAATCGTCCCGTGCATTAGGCATGTCATGCCTGGCCTGGTTTTTTCGTGAGTTTGGACAAGACTTTTAAAAAGAATTAAATAAAGAGGGCGAGCAAGCACATTCCGCCAAGTAAAATGAGGGGTGTGGAGAATAAGAAAAACCCACGGGTTGGCCTGTTTAATATTTAAACTCTTTACTTTTTACTTGTAAAAATATACTGAAGAAATTTGTATTGATTACAGGGATATGAAATACTAATTTACTATTGTATAATACTATAACAACGTAATATGTAACTGTAAAAGTTCAAATATAATGGATATTTTGTTTTAGAAAACGTCTAAATTTAATCTATGTTTAAAAAATAATAATGCATATCATTACAATTATTTATATATTAAAATTAATTGTATTGAATATTATTCTTAATTTTTTACAAAAATAGTTTAGTATATATTTGTAATTTTTTTGTCAAAAATTATAAAAGCGCGCTAACCCGTGGAGTATGGGCTGCCCGGACCGCTATAAATGGGGAGGTAAATCACAAATAGGATTATACATCCAGATGTATATGAGTATCATACATCTAATACAAATCTAATTGAGCTTATATATAATTTTTTTCGAGCTTTTAACAATTTTTTCTTGCACTATAATTTTTTAGTGTTAAAATTAAAATCTTTGGGTTTTATATGTATTTTTTTGAGTGTCAATATAATATTTTGATTCACAATTTTTTTTATAAAGATGTTCAGATTCTTTTTAAAAAACTCGTAAAATATATACATAAGGTCAAATTCTTTGTTATAAAACTCAAAATCTATTCTACAAATGTATATACATCTGGTTGTATAATGTTCTAATATGCACAAAATTAGGCCCTACTATGAAGGGGGGCCAGTGTACTTTGGCCCGTTAGACAAATATTTTTCTCTTGGCCCGGCCCAAACCCGAAAATGATCACCTATGCTATCTACTCCGTATTTACTACATAAGTACATAGCCAACATAGGTTACTAAATTGCAGGACCAATATTGGCTTGGTTTTCTTTAGAGTTGCTTAAAAATATCGGCCTATATTTGTGTTCTTTAATTCCCCTAGTCTCGTATGTATGTTGCCCTTACACCATAACACCATTCGACTTTTGGTGCTTGACGTGACTGTCAAATGCTCTCCCTGTATAATCGTCACATCACCCAGTTCCTACTAGACAATATACCAAAGCTAGCTGGCTCACTAAATTCTATGTGCTTCTCAATTGTGTTGATGCATAATTGCGTATGTTATAATACTTTCAGAATTCTTCATTGGCGTGGGAGCTGTGCCATTGATACTAGGTTCCTATTGCCGTTATAGATTCATGAAGAGGAGAAGAGAGATTAAGCAAAAAGCCAATCACTTCAAGCGAAATGGTGGCTTACTACTGCAGCAACAAATATCTTCTGATGATGGTGTTGTCGAGACTACCAAAATTTTTACAGTCACCGAGCTAGAGAAAGCTACCGACAATTTCAGTGACATGCGAATACTCGGCCAAGGAGGCCAGGGAATGGTGTACAAAGGGATGTTAATGGATGGAAAGATCGTGGCCATTAAGATAGCAAAAAAGGTGGATGAGAGCCAGGTCGAACAATTTATCAATGAAGTGGTAATTCTTTCTCGGATCAACCATCGAAATGTGGTGAAATTACTAGGATGCTGTTTAGAGACAGAAGTCCCTATCCTTGTCTACGAGTTCATCCCAAACGGAACTCTTTATGAGCTTATACATGATAAAAGTGAAGAATTCCATCTGAATTGGAAAATGCGATTACAAATTGCAGCGGAATCAGCTAAAGCAGTCGCATATCTGCATTCATCTTCGTCTGCTCCTATTTACCACAGAGACATAAAGTCCACTAATATACTTCTAGATGAGAAGTATCGAGCAAAAGTTTCTGATTTTGGGACCTCTAAGGCCATTAACATCGATCAAACTCATGTGACTACGGTCGTTCTTGGAACATATGGGTATTTGGATCCCGAGTACTTTCAGTCCCACAGATTCACCGAGAAAAGTGATGTTTATAGTTTTGGCGTGGTCCTAGTAGAACTCATAACAGGGAAGAAACCGATTTGCCCCACTGGAAATGGAGGATGGATAAGCCTGGCCATCGAGTTCCTTACAGAGATGGTAGAGGCTCGTGTGTTAGATATGATAGATGCCCGAATTATAAACGAGGGTAAGGAAGATGAGTTTATGGCTATGGCTGAAATTGCAAGAAAATGCCTGAATATGAATGGGAAACAACGGCCTACAATGAAAGAAATTGCAGTCTACTTGGACAACATTAGATCGTCACACATTCCTATTATACGAGAACCTGGACATGTAAACAGTAATCAAGGATGACAAATTTTAAGATAACAGTTGCGTAATATTGGTGTTTATGGTTTGAAATGTCCATTGTGTAATATTGATGTCCATTGTACATGCTCTTATGCATAGTTGTATAATTTTTTGCGTAAGTCAAAGTTACCGTTTGACGGCAAAAAGTCAAGCTTCTGGCCACACTTCTCCTATCGATCAAATGACCCCTCTTTTTTCGCCAATTTTAAATTACACAAAATTTCATTAAAGATGGTGAAGTTCAAATTATGTCTCTCACAATATGCATTATGATTTATGGGGTGTTCTGTATTTCTCTACTCGCCTTATTACGAGAGGTAACTATCTGTCTCCGGCATAAAATGGATAGCGAACGTCACAAGCGAGAGTGCGAGACGTATCGTATAATGCTGCAACGCGGTAATTACACACTATCTTTGACGAGGTCAGTCTTCTGTCACTCTCTTTACAGTTGATACTATTTGCAAATTCAATTTATATTGAATACCATGTCACTATATTTTTTACCTAATTCCAATGGTATAATGCTTCGTTTTTCTCTCACAAAATACCAGTAAAAGGTGAGTGAGAAAGTACACGAAGGGTGCTCCACTTGTCTCCTCTTCTTTTTTGTGAGAGGTGACAAGCTTGTGACGGGATTAGCCCGTCACAAGCAAGAGCCGCTGAATCTAGAAAGAGTACAATAATTTTGGGATACATTTAGAGGAGATGAAGCATTAGGTTTTATGAGATCGGAATTTACCCGAAATCTGATCTTAGCTCAGTTGGTGGAATGGAGTACTATGGTTGCTGGTTTGGATCCGGCACGTCAGATTTGTAAATCTGTTCTAAAGTTTGTGTTATTTAGCCAAAAATAAATGCGGGTTTGATGATGATTAAGGGCTTAGGCCATGTTCTTTTCGGCTGAAGCTGAACAGAATTGAACTTACTGAAGCTGAACAGAATTGAACTTACTGAAGCTGAAGCGAAGTGAACTTAATTGATTAGGGTACTTAGCTAAACTGAATGCAGAAATGAAACGAATTGAAATTAAGCCAGCCAGAAAGAATAGGGCTCACTGGTCTAACACTCGAACGTGTGTCGATTTTAATCAATTGACCGGATATATGTCAGTTGACAACCACTGGGCACTGGTACGGTGTGATATCAAGACCACGGTTCAAGTGCTTGACACCTCTTATCCTCGTTTTGTGCTTTGTGGCTCCCCTGACCACTATAACCTAAAAGGACTCGGGTTATGTCTCGATATGTGTAAATGGCTTGACAATTGAGATTATGGCAAGTAGTTTCAGTTGCAACCCAATTGACGGAGCTGCCTATAGGCTATAGCCATTGAACTTGTGAGTCGTTTGGAATTTGATATTGGAGAGATTATTGGTAGATTAACGCTAATCTACTAAAAATGTCAGTGAGTTTTGTCTTAGAATTAAGCATTCTATATGCTAATGTATTTTAAGTGCATAAATCCCTGGAGCAGAATTAGCTGCAATTTATATTCATCATCGTCTTGCTATTCATCTTGCTAGGTAATGTAATTATCAGCGGAATGATCAAATTTTAGTCGGTCAACTTGGTTAGCAATTAGCAACCTTTTATTGCTGGTATGTTAGTTAAGCCCCCCGCTCCCTTCCCCTTGCGTTCAGTCATTTAAATGGTACTCTTGTAATCGCAGTATAAAAGTAGTGTGTGGCTAAGTTCTGTACTCGATTTGAAAGTAGATATTTCCGTCTTAAGAGAGATCAACTGGTCAAAGTAAACCTTTGATTTGTAAAGTCAAGCAATGAAGACATTAATAAGTTTGGGTGGGGTTTGGAGCTTTAGCCATACCTTATCGTTTCCATTGACTGACATTACAAGTCCTTCTCGCTAAGTCAAGCATTGAAGACCCAGTCAGTCTGCTTTTCCACCTCTAATTGATCGCTTCTGTGACTTAATTCGGTTGATACTCTTGAGCATTCATTTTATATTTGATACAGAGTAGGATGTTGTCATTTTCTTTTAAGTTCTATTTTAATTCATTGACTTGATTACTACATATTCAATATGGAGTACCTAGGTCGCGAACGGCTCCATTTTGGGTTCGCACCACCGATCTCTGAACCGTGTAACACTGTTTTAGTCACATTTGTCTGTTATATGTGAGGAACATATTTAGTTGAAACCTAGCTTGTGGAAGGAATTTTAGGCTCAGATATGGTTGTCAGTGACTTAATCACTCATCACTGGTACCATGAACGATATATACCTAGGATGACGGTTCAAGTGTTCAACACCTCTTATCGGCATTCTGGGCTTTGTGGCTCACCTTTAACTGAAAAGTACTCTGGATAAGGCTCGGTATATGTAAAATTTTAATAGGCTGCAAGTAGCTTGATTTGTTACCTGTATTGATCGAGTTGCCTATGATTGTTTTGGAATTTGAGATAGGAGAGATTTTTAGGATACTAAAACTAAGTCGATGTTTACATTATCGGCAAGCTTTGTCTTAGATTTAATCATTCTATATGCTGATGTATTTTCAGTGCATAAATCCCAGCTTTCATTTGTATGATAATTAGCTTTTGTTATGATAAATTGAGCCAGTCAAATTATAAGTAGCTTGGGCGCTGTTACTTTCATTGAGGTCCCCTTGTCTCTTGCCTTGCGGAAATTTGTTTTAATAGTATCCTGGTAATCTCAATATAAAAGAAGTGTGTGTGGCCAAGTTCTGTACTCTATATCTGATCTGAAAACATAAAAAAATGGTGTCTTGGTTCTTACTAATGCTTCAGCTGTTGCCAGTGCTAAGAGTAGCAGGGGTTGGCTTCAGTATTTCGAAGCCTCATTGCGTTGATCATTGCGGTGATGTTAAGGTTCCATATCCATTTGGCATTGGCGCCGATTGTTACCAGGACCCATCATACGAGATCATATGCAATACATCGTTAGGTCTCTCACAACCGTTCTTACGGCAGTTCAATCTTGAGGTGCTAAATATCAGCTGGCCAGGAAGATGTTCAATAATGGGCAGAGGGAATTACTACGATCCCTATCGCCCATGCCAGGAACTTGAAGTAGTCGTGCCTCGTCAGAATCTTTGCGGAAGTTCTGGCATTAAGAAAATCCGAAGCTATGACTTGAAAGGTAGTCCATATCGATTCTCGAGAACTGACAATTATTTATTGATGGTGGGGTGTGGAAGCACGGCTGCACTAAAGAAACGGAGTGGGGAAACCTTGGCTACATGTAATTCAGTTTGTGTCGGTGATGATTCCAACACGAATGGATCCAATGAAACTACTTGCGAAGGTGATAGATGCTGCAAAGCCAATATGATAGATTATAATAACTACAGGATATGGGATGATGATCCAGATTTTTATGAGATTGATGTCAGTTTCGAACAACTAATGAATTATAACTCTTGCGATACATCAGTAGCCCTTGTTGATTATGCCAGCAACATCTCCGGGTCATTATCTAGTTCGGCAATCTTACCCACGGCATTACTTTGGAAGGCTCCATCTTTTCCTCGATGGTGTAGTGATGGCTACACATGCCTATGTCCGTTTCCTTATGAAGGAAACCCCTATCTTCCCGACGGATGCCAAGGTAAATAATAATATTGTCTATATTCCAATATGCATATTTTTTTCCTCGTTGGAACACGGAACTTGATATTTTTTAGGTCCAAAGGTTCCTAGAATTTACATCTACTCTGTTAACTAGTATATTCATTTCATTTTCATGTACTCGTATTTGTTACATATAAATGTGGAATATTTTCATACATGTGAAGAATATATGTGAGGAGTACTAACAAACGTTTTCCGTGAAAAGAACAATCAAGATGTTGACTTGACGGAAAACGGACTTGTCCGTGTTAAAATCTTAATATGGAATAATAAATATCTAGGAGCTTAGCATGTTATATTTACATTATAGAGTAAGATTTAGAATAATTAGGGGTAAGTCATGATTTTCGTTTCTTTAACTCCGTTTATTGACCCTTCCTTCGACATAACTAATTATTCTAAATCTACTCCGTTTAATGATGTATGTTCCGTATTTTTACTGACAGAATAAATATTTGTTTTTCAGTGCCTCAAGAATGTCGGAAGTGCAAAAAGGATTGCCAAAGAGACTACAAATCCTACAATTCAACTGTACCTTATTCTTATTATTGCGGACTCAAAAGGCCATCACTACGTAGGCAAGCTGCTTATCTTGGTATGTAGTTATGTACTCCCTCCCTTTAATTTCTTTTACTTTTAAAGGAGAAAAAAGAATATATATCATACATCCTCCGTTCAAATCCAAATCCAAACTGTATATATGTTTTTTGCACAAATATTAAAAAAGATGTTAAAAAATTATTAAAAGTACAATTAGAAGTGTGTAAAATGTTTTTTATTAATTTAAATGTGTCATGGTTGATTAAAGGTGAGTCATTCAATGACATTTTGTGTAAATAATTGATGTTCATAAGGATACTTTAGTAATTTTTTTGGCTTTATTAGGAAAGTGGTAGTTTGGATATGAATGGATTAAAATGGAATATGCGTAGGTTGGATTGAATGGAGGAAGTATGTATTATCTCAGATTTTATTTGTTTTTGAGTCTATCTGTATTTTCTTTTGAGCTTATTACTTTAAAACTTTATTTGTTTTTGAGCATATATGTATTTTTTCTGAGCTTATTAAAGTTTATAATTTAGATTTTAATTTTTTTTCGGCCAAAACTCAAATTTAATTTAGTTTATATGTAATGTTTTTGAGTTTTATTGTAAATTTTTTAGCTTAATGTTTAAGTTAATGAACGTAGAAACTTTATAGTAAAACTCAGAAACTTTAAAACAAAACTCGAAAACTTTATTATAATGCTGAAAAATTACGAGACTGGTGGTAATACGTCAGAGTTATAATTCAATTACTGCTTTAAAGTTGACACCCTTCGTCAGAAAACTAATTAATTATTCAAACTAAGAAAGAAGATACTCGAGGAGGCGACCCACTAAAAAGTACTTCTTATTCAAAAGTATATCGTTGAATATAAATCAATAATTGATTTACAAGAACTAATTTGTTAAGGTTCAACATCAACTAAAATTTAAACTTTTGGTATAGATGGTTTTGTAATATAGTCAGTGGTCGACACTTTTTTTTCTGTTTTCAATCACACAATTGCTTCATCTTCAAAGCTGCAAAGCGTGGTACCTTGATGGTGGGTGTTTTGTTGTTTATTTTCTATGATTCAATTGGAGAACTACTACATTTTTTCTTTTAGGAAATAGACAGTAAGGTACAAAACATTTGTGGAATTTGGTTATAGTGGAGTGGGTTTGCCTTGGACATTTTTAGGATTGACATTTTCTAATTCTACATGGACGTCATTTTAATGAGAGAATGAGAGAATAAATCAGCCAATTTGTGTGTAACACCCTATATTAATTTAAGATGTCCAATGATAAGTTTAAATGACTAGTATTTAAAAGGAACTAGTTTTAATCCCGTGCAAATTGCACGGAATTGCAGGTTTAAGTATTGTTATTTATAAATAATGACGAGTCATGTTTTCGATTTTCGATTTGTAATATAATGTTATATGACCGATATACTAAAAATATTATAATATTAACATACAGTTTATATTCAAAGTATATCAAAACGCAATCAATATATAAATTTGAAATATCATAACAGAATTACAATATACAATGATAAGTAAATGGTAATACAAAAATCTCGAAATTTTCTTCATTATATATGCATTTTTCATCGTTGTAACTCACTCATAAATCAGAGTTGTCAACATGTCGAATTCTTTAGAGATGGTTTGAAAACCGATAATTTCAACTTACCTCATTCAAAATAATGAAATAGGTTGGTCCTATTCTAGGGTATCAATATAGTTTTTTTACCTTATCAGAGAAAAAAAAGATATGACTGCCCCCAAAACCCGTCATTACTCGTGTTTTTGTAAATGTAATTAAGTATCTAATATGGTACTTTTCTTTTGCAATTTCAATATCCAATTTTTTTTTATCGTGTTATTATTAATTTAATATTTGGAGGGTTTTTTTCAAATAATATTTTTATCGTGTCGGTTACTTTTTACCATAATTATAATTTTCATCCATGAAGTTTTACGCTAGAACTTTGTGCTATTTTTTTCGTATTTTTATTATTGTTTTCTTTTGTAGTTTTAAATAAACTTTTTAGATTAGTTCTTGTGTTTAATATTTTTGGCATGCTGATATTGATATGAATATCATGAAAAATAAATGTATGTTTGTTATTTATATACAAAATTAAAAATGAATATAACTTTTCTTGATTTACTTGATATAGTTTAACTAACATTTTTGGTCATATTATTGTTCCAAAAATACTTTAAAGTAACTAATTTTAGGATGTTATTTATTTGATTAACTTGATTTGTTAAAATTGAAAATGAAAATAATACTAATTAACATACAAAATATTATATAATATTTAATTTTATGTTATACAAATTGACCGTTTTTCGTAGAAATTCATATTTACGAATTTATATAAAAATGTTACGTAATATTTCTGAAACTACGATATTAGACATTTATTTAGAATATCGGGCGGTTATAACACAGGAAATTCATCAAACATATTGCGTGACCCACCTGAGAGAATTAAAAAAATAATAATAAATTGTTGTCTAATCGTTTTAGACGGGACATATATATTCGATTATATAATATTTAATTTTATGTTATACAAATTGACCGTTTTTTTGTAGGAATTCATGTTTACGGATTTATATAAAAATGTTACGTAATATTTCTAAAACTACGATATTGGGCATTTATTTAGAATATCGGGCGGTTATTACTCAGGAAATTCATTAAACACATTGCGGGACCCACCTGAGAGAATTAAAAAAAAAATCAAAATCTGCGTTAATGACGTGGCTTAACCAGGACTTCTGAAATGTTTCTGTAATTATATAGATAAGATGGAATGTGCTACTTAGATTTCCTTCAAGAGAAAATATGTGTTGACCCGCGACTTTGATACATAGCTTTGAACGGGTGCGGGTGAGTAATGGTTTTAATTCCCCGGAAAAATAAAGTTGGTACTTTTAGTTAATCCTAGGAGTGGCTAGGACTAGTATAGACCCCGCGCAATGCATCCGCGGTATATAGAGTTAACTTTTTTAGAGTATAAATTCGCACCTCTACTTAATGCTTCACTCCATTGTATTTTGATATAAAAAAATGAAATAAAAAACTTATCATAGAGAATTAAGTTAAGTTGTGATTTTTTTTAATGAATTTGTTTTTTTTTATCATGAGCCTAATAGTAAGTATATGTCAAGTTATTCTCTAATAATTATTGCCTTATTGAAAAATTTACCAACTTATAGTTTATAATTTAATACCAATTTATTTTAGGGTTTTTTGTCTGACACCACCTTTAAAAAACTTTTTCTTCCAAACACCACCTTTAAAAAAATAATTTGTCAAACACCACCTTTAATAAAATTTTTTATGTCAAACACCACATTTTGGCCAAAGTTTCAGCGTTTGTGATGGGGTGACTTTCAGTCGATGTTTGAGATAGCAAACGAGGTCGGTTTAGAGTGTTCTTGAACTCGTTGAAAATGTGGGAGTACAGGCTTTCCAACGGCTGTCAACACGGTGGTCAAAAGTGTCCTTATGTGGGGTAGATTGATGTGTAAAGTAAGGCTAGTCACATAAGGTTAATTTAAGTTGAAGTAGGATTTTTCGTGGGTTAATTCACTCCCGTTGAACCACCACTTGCACCAACGACCACCACAGTGAACACAACTGTGAGTCTGTGACATACCTTGCCCTCCCCTCAACCCACATACCAAATTTCAAACCAAACCAAACATGACAACCCCATTTAAAAACCCTTGAAACCCCTCTAACAACTCGTAAACCCAAATTTCTAGCTATTTCTCTAACCAACCTTACTTTACACATCAATCTACCCCACATAAGTACATCTTTGACCACCGTGTTGACAACCGTTGGAAAGCATGTACTCCCACCTTTCCAACGAGTTCAAGAACACTCTAAACCGATCTCGTTTGCTATCTCAAACATCGACTGAAAGTCACCCCATCACAAACGCTGAAACTTTGGCCAAAATGTGGTGTGACAAAATTTTTTTTATTAAAGGTGGGGTTTGACAAATTATTTTTTTAAAGGTGGTGTTTGGAAAAAAAAGTTTTTTAAAGGTGGTGTTAGACAAAAAACCCTTTATTTTATTTTAATGAAAAAATAATAATTATGAATTTAATTAAAAGATTAAAGTTTACTCATTGAAAAGTCGACAATTTAATGAAAATGTTGTGAAATAAAGACAAGACAGAATTATAGAGAGAAAGTAAAAGAGACAAAAGTATGTTCTCATTCCATTATGAGGGGTATATATACATATACAATGAGGTAGAGTTTCCATAAGATAAAACACTCTAAGATATTACAAGATATGGACATCCATATAATATTATACTATAATATTTCATAACACTCCCCCTTGGATGTCCATCACTGAAGAAGATGCCTCGTTAAAAACCTTCCTGGAAAAACCTCGTGGGAAAAACACTAGTAAAGGAAAAGAGTACACTAATCTTCAAACACGCATAACAAGCTGCCTCGTTAAAACCTCTCTATGGAAAACCCAATGGGACAAAACCATAGCTAAGGAAAAAGAGTGCAGCGCGTGTTACTCCCCTTGATGATGACATAACTTAATAAATCTTCAAATGATCCATGCTTTGACATAACTTCTTGATCGTTGAAGTAATACCCAATGTAGTTAATAAACTTGAATCTTCGGTCAATAGAAATCCATGGCAGTTTCGATATCACATTTCTTTGATAACTCACGCTGTGGATATAATCATTTCATAACAAATCTTGGATCTTCATTTCAATTGATACTTCTACAAAAATGATTCTTCTCCACAAAAACGACATGACATTATATGTCGAAAATAATTGTCATCTCCAACAATAATGACGATCATAATTATAGCATAATAATGCGCTTATATTGCTACCTCGTTAAAAACCTTGCTAGGAAAAACCCGTTGGGACAAAAACCTAGTCGAAGGGAAAAAGAGTGTAGCCACCATTACTTAATTCCTCGTATTAAGGAGAATCAACACGATAACTATTGAATAAATCACGCAATACCTTTGAGCTATTTTCTTTGCTAAACCATATATGCATTGATTGACATCCTCATTGTAGATTTTGACTACAATATTTTCCAACTGTTATGGTACTTCTGGACCATAAACTAATTTCAAATACTTAGCATGAAACTCATTTAAATTATTATTCGCATATGCTCAAACTTCAGTTTGACACAATAATAATTTCCTTGAATTAACTCTACATGAGTTTGAAATTTTCCATCTTGGAAATAATCACGATAACCTTTCAATCGTGTTGTAGAGGTTCATATATAATCCTGAGTTCCCAAAACTCAATTAATAAAACATCACCATTTGATGATCATTTATAAGAGGCTTCTATAAGGAGTTATCCTCGTTGGAGTATATCATAAGATAATATTTCTCCTTTTTAAATATTTATCAAATAATAACAATATAATTAATCACGTGCATGCATATGATATGTAACCAATTCAAATTCTAAAACAAATAATAATAATGTAAATATTAAAACTAAATGCAATGATGAACTAAATCTCGAAATGCACATGATGATGACTCGACAATGCAAACTGTACAATTTTGTTTTCCAAAATTCATAACTTAAATTGACTTCCGGTCAATAAATGGACTTCCGGTCCATGAGCTCATTCATAATCATTGATTATGTGTCGACAATAAAATTGGACTTATTTATAAGATCCCCATTATCTAGTCCATTAAACTCCGCGCGCAATTGCATATCGGTTCCTTAACCATATCGATATAATTTCAATATCTCGTGATATTCAGTACTGAATCAGTGATATCTGAATATATACGGTACCACTTCTTTTTCTATATAGGCCATCTATTATCATTCAGATATCTATGTCACTTCCGGGACATCCAAACTTCTTTACTCTGTAAGAGTACCAACTGCTCATGCTTGCCATTTTCTTATTACTTAAAATATGTGTACCGATATGACTTTCACACTACCTTTTTTGTGTGTTTGTTGTTCAAATTGGCAAGAATCTAATTTTCGTTACACCAACTTTCTATGATTAATTTATAGCTCGCTATACCACATATAGGGCTATCTGTCTATAATTAAATCGTAGATTTCATTGTATGAATATATCACATTTTTGATAAGATGATCAAAGTGGTATTATTAATACATCTTCATTATGAAATGAATACCATCATTTTTAATTCCATGAACCTCTATGTGATGTATTTCATATTGAAAACAAACCGCTGAACATCATGTCCAGTTGGGGATAATATACTTGTTTGTTTTTACCAGCTTTTCCTTATCATTCTCCCCCTAAGGTGGTAAAAACCATAACCACTTTAGACCTTAATTTCTCATATCACCGATGAGAATTTATGTTGGCATTTTTTTTTTTTGTATAATAACCATATGCAGTTGGATTTTAAATGTGCTGAATCACAATGCCCAATTTGGAGACTAACGATTTCATATAATAAACTGTGATTACCACACAATAACTACTTAGAAAAAATCATTATGTGGCTACAAGCCCTTTATATAATGGCAATCTATAAATGAACATTTACGTTCTTTATTACACTCCAAGTAGTTGTTAGACCTCAAATATCGAATATACTCAATTTCCGTGTAACGTCTTGCTTTTAATAAATTTACACGAAAGAGTTTCAGCACTTATATTTTCCTTAGGATAAACTTCAGGTTTATCGAAACGGGTAAAATAAGAACCCGGATGACCTTAATATGTCACATCTGAATTATTTCATGTCAACTTTCTAAGTTGCCCACAATTAATTCATGGCAAACTTTAATAAGAATCGGCCGTGTCTCAATAATTTCACTTATTGAACGCCACTCCAAGTTGACTATATTTCTCATGCTAAATTTGCAGTCCGCAATACTTTATTCAACCTGATAATTGATGTGACAAATGACACAATAAGTGTCCCATATATGTAGGCAAGACTCATCAATATTCTAATAAGAAATATATTCCTCTTTGAGTTTTCTCAAATGACCAGTAATTATAATCGTCAACATATACAATGATGACATACTCATGTTTATCACATCCTTTTAATGTGTCATATAACATGATAATTATATATGTAAATTGATCATAATTTAACTTACAAATCAATTATTCTTTTAACCACAAAGGTTCCAACAACTTAAAATTTAGTTGTATTTTTACGACTATTTACCTCATAATACCTTATGACCGTCACATAAACACCTTTCTTTCAAGAGTATAGTAAATATCCACTTTTGATAGGAATATAAGTGTTCCAAGATAAACACACCATGTCATCTTTCTTTCAAGAGTATAGTAAATATCCACTTTTGATAGGAATATAAGTGTTTCAAAATAAACACACCACGTCCTTATATATAAGGACTATCATTGACCTAATTTATTCCCAATAAAATAATAATTTCACTCAAAACATTTTTTTTTTTTCATAATACTGTGTCTTCAGACTACATTATATGAGTGAAATAAAAAGTATACTGCATCATTACTAAATCTCATATGCCATAATTTATGAGCTTTTGGCAACTATGAATAAACCCCAAGTTTATTCTTGCTTTAATAATCAAAATATAATACCGTATACAAAAAATGAATTGCAAACACTTGTGAACTTCGGGCCACAAGTTTGAGTATTTGTAAACATTATGAACTTCCCGTCATAATTTGAGCCATAATTTCATTATTTGCAAACGCTATGAACTTCAGGCCATAGTGTGAATGTCAAAATTTCAACCCATAATAATTTATCCTTTATCGTATCAAATTTCGAGCATATATGAGTCTCACCCGACTTTCATTACTTTAAATGAAATGAATTTTGGCTATAAAAAAATATGGATATATTGTATTGATGTGAATTTCTGACCACTAGCTTTCATTAGAAAGCTAGCCACTTGCCTTATACAATATAAACTTATGAATTTATACAATATGGATATATTGTATTGATGTGACGATGTTAAATTTTCCCTTTAAAACTTTGAACTTCAGGTCAAAGTCAACTTTGAATTTCAGGTCAAAGTCATAATATAAACTTATGTCCCTTATAAGACGGTGTTAAATTTACATCCCTGGGTCAAAGTCATAATATAAACATATCTCCCTTATGAGACAGTGTTAAATTTACATCCCTTAAAACTTTGAATTTCAGGTCAAAGTCATATTAACATATCTCCCTTATGAGACAGTGTTAAATGTACACCCTTAAAACTTTGAATTTCATTCAGGTCAAAGTCATATTAACATATCTCCCTTATGAGACAGTGTTAAATGTACACCCTTAAAACTTTGAATTTCAGGTCAAAGTCATATTAACATATCTCCCTTATGAGACAGTGTTAAATTTACACCCTTTAAAACTTTGAACTTCAGGTGAGAACATATCTCCCTTGTAAGACAGTGTTAAATTTACACCCTTTAAAACTTTGAAATTCAGGTCAAAGTCATAATATAAATATATCTCCCTTGTGAGACGGTGTTAAATTTACACCCCTTTAAAACTTTGAACTTCCATCCTTTGGAACTTTAGGTCCAAAATAATATGATATGTTTTTAAGTTTCCCTATGAAACTTCAGGTCCAAAAAATATGAATGTCATATCTCCTCATCTTTATAAAATAAATCTTTTGGAACTTCAGGCCCAAGATAGTATGAGGTGTTTCCCAATGAAACTTCAAGTCCAAAATACAATATGAATATATTGTATTGATGTTACGGGGTTAAGTTTTATACCCTTTAAAACTTTGAACTTCAGGTCAAAGTCATAATATAAACATATCTCCCTTATGAGACAGTGTCAAATTTACACCCTTTAAAACTTTGAACTTCAGGTCAAAGTCATAATATAAACATACCTCCCTTATGAGATAGTGTCAAAAATTTACACCCTTAAAGCATTGAAGCTCAGGTCAAAGTCATAATATGGACATATCTGCTCATCTTTATAAAATAGACCCAAAATAATATGATATGTCAATCTTCAAAATGTGTTTCCCTATGAAACTTCAGTTCCAAATTAATATTTCATCATCACAGATTTCTCAAATAGGCATAATTAAGTATAAATAACATTCATTCATGTACTAAATTTCCCTCGTGAAATATGAAAGTTTATTATAAGAAACGAACATAATCAAATTAAGCATGAATTCAAACAAGGGTGATTGGATTCGTTACTTTCATTATATATTGCACATAAGAATAAAATAAATGGCTCATGGGATAAAAACTATGATGACTAATAAAGTCAATGTGAGACATACAGTCCAATATGTATAAATCTACGATATATAATCAAGCATGATTGATAAGCAAATTTCCATGATGATAACTCCAATGTTAACATTTGTCGTCAAATTCTTGTTTACTACAATAATGTGTCTTTACTCCTTAACTCATCAAATTTTTTTTTTTTTTCGTTGTTCTTATCAAAAGCAATTGTTCCAGCGATATGTAATTGTCTTTAAATTTACTCCGTATAAACAATCAAACATTCTACACATATGAATAATAAATTGGGTAGTAAAGATAACATACCTGAATCCGCTAATAATTGTTGGAAGTAGTGCTTCAAAAGAAGCTATGTACTTATCCACATTGGTAGAATAAATAAGAAGGTTATAGTTTATAAGTGAACTAAGGTGTGATACTACTAATATGTGTAGTAGTGAGGGGACACCGTCACCACACACGCGCGCGCGCGCGCGCCGGGCCGGGCCGGGCTCGGGCTCGGGCTCGGGCTCGGGCTCGGGCTCGGGCTCGGGGCTCTGGTTTTGTGCGTGTAAGGTTCACCTATATTTTTTGCATTTTCGAAAGTAAAAGCACAGTCTTCCGTATTGATTGCTGCTATTTTCCGTGTTGAATAAATCAGTCTTCCATACTGATTATCTGCATTCACCATACTGATTATGCAAAAAACGAGTCTGGTTTTCCGAGACCATTTATTACGTTCTCTGGATCCTTCCTTTCATTCCTATATAAATACCACTACTTTGTCATTTCAGAAAACACACAACAATCTTTCTCATCTCTTTCTCTCTGCAATACTTTTCTTCTCTAAAACTTTCTGGCTGATATTCTGGCAACGTTCTATTAGTAGTTCTCAATCTGAGTCTTCGTCATACACCTTAGGCTCGGAAGTCGTGTTAACCCTGGGGGTTGGTTTGCCAAGAGGCCGTGTGTATTGAGCGGGGCAATTTCAACTTTAGGGCAGTGATTCTTCATCACGCCACGACATCTTGTCTCCAAGTTCTGTAAGTCCGTTCCGTTTACTGTTTAAAGTGTAGATATACCGCCTACAGTCTAAAGTTGAAATTTTTCTAAATTTTTTTTTTCTGCTCGTAAAAATTTAGTTTAGGCGATATGACTATACTTGCTTCTGCTGCTTCTTTCAAACCGACCCTTATGCCTACTGTTTTTATTCCTGATATGTCAAAACTCGCTTTACTAGATGGTAAAAACTATAGGATTTGGTCGGATAAAATTGATTTTCTTTTAAGTCAGTTAAAGGTAGATTATACCCTGACCGAAACAGAAGCACCAGAAAATAGTGAACGGAATTTTGTTGCAGACAATAAAACTTGTCGTGGTCTCTTACTACACTATATGACCGAGCCTTTATTTTTAATCTATAGCAAACATACTACCGCTAAAGAAATCTGGGACGCTCTTAAATCTAAATACGGAACAGATGACTTTGGTACTAAAAAGTATGCCTGCAGTAGATGGCTCAATTTTCGTATAACCGATGAACAATCTGTTTTAGACCAAGTTCATGAGTATGAGACCTTATGTACACAATATGAAACACAAACAGAAAGATTTCTCTCTTGTTGAATTGGTGTCCCACATCAAAATTGAAGAACAAAACAGAATTCAATCAAAGGGTAAGCAAGTTGACCACTCCTCCTCCAATGCAAATCTTGTTGAGACAAAAGGTTATAACAAGGGTTCAAGACGCCATGACAACAAACACAAAGACAAAAGACCAACCCAAAATCTAGGGGTGAAAAATCAGTCAAATTTCAAACCGCGAAGGCCGTTCAAAGGAGAATGCTTTACTTGTGGTGAAACGGGTCATTCCGCGAAATTCTGTCCTCAAGGATCCCAAGGAAAGTCGAGAAACAAACACCAAGCTCATCTCACTGAAACTGACGAAATCATTGCCGCCGTTGTATCCGAGGTGAATTTGGTAAGTAATGTTACAGAATGGGTTCTAGATACCGGAGCCACGAGTCATATATGTTGTGACAAGGACGCTTTCAAGGAATATGTGCCAGAAACTAATGGGCAATGCGTGTTCATGGGAAATTCTAGCACTACATGTGTCATTGGTAAAGGAAAGGTACAACTGAAGCTAACATCCGGTAAAATTCTTGAACTTAATAATGTTCTTCATGTACCCGAAATCCGCAGGAACCTCATTTCAGGTTCTCTTCTTAACAAAGCTGGCATAAAACTCACTTTTGAATCCGACAAACTTGTACTCACTAGAAATAACAATTTTGTTGGAAAAGGTTTTTGTAATGGCGGGCTTTTTGTGCTCGATGTGGTAACTGTTAATAAAAACTCCACCGCTTCTGTTTATCTTGCTGAGACTATTACTTTATGGCATGCTAGATTAGGTCATATTAATGTGGACTATGTTAAACGTTTAAAGAGTCTTGACCTTATATCTAGCTTTAGTAATACAGCTTTTGACAAGTGTGAGATATGTGTAGAAGCTAAACACTCCAGGACACCGTTTAATAAACAAGTCAATCGTGCTTCTACCCTTCTTGAATTAATTCATACGGATTTAGGGGATTTCAGAAACACGATGAGCCGTGGAGGTAAGCGTTATTACATTACTTTTGTTGATGACTTTTCTAGATATACGAAAGTGTATTTGTTAAGCACAAAAGACGAAGCCGAGCAAAAATTCATGATCTATAAGGCTGAAGTTGAAAATCAATTAGATCTTAAAATTAAACGTGTTAGGTCTGACAGGGGTGGTGAATATGAGGGTCATCCTTTAAAGAAATTTTGTGAAGAAAATGGAATTGTCCATGAAATCACCGCCCCTTTCACACCTCAACAAAACGGAATAGCCGAAAGGAAAAACAGGTCCTTAAAAGACATGATAATGCCATGCTTATAAGTTCTGGTATGCCTACTAACATGTGGGGCGAGGCCATTCTCTCCGCTTGTTTTGTGCTTAACAGGGTTCCACACAAAAAATTGGAAAGCACTCCGTATGAGCTCTGGAAAGGTCACAAGCCCAATCTTCATTACCTCAAAGTGTGGGGGTGTTTGGGAAAGATTGGAATACCTGCATGTCAAAGAAGCAAAATTGGACCAAAAACAATCGACGGTATTTTTATTGGTTATGCTTCTAATAGCGCAGCATACAGGTTCATTTTAAAAGATGGTTCAGGTTTTGGTTCTATTAAAGAATCAAGAGATGTTGTTTTTTTGAGAATATTTTTCCGATGAAAACTAACCATGACCCTCGTTTGCCTTCTGTTTCTGCTTCCACTAATGATGCTTCTCCTAGTGTAGTGCTTGAACCTAGAAGAAGTAAAAGGCCCAGAATCGAAAAAAGTTTTGGTCCAGATTTTGTCACTCATTTAACAGAAAAGGTGAATCTTGATGAGGAAGACATATGTGCTTTCATTCTGGAAAATGATCCTAGGACTTACAAGGAAGCCATGAATTCTATCGATTCTACCTTCTGGCTTGAAGCAATAAACAGTGAGATAGACTCCATCAAAAGTAACAACACTTGGATTCTCACCGAGCTACCTAGAGGGTGTAAGCCTCTAAGTAACAAATGGGTATTTAAAAGAAAGTTAAAGCCAGATGGGTCAATCGACAAATATAAAGCCAGGTTGGTTGTTTGCGGTAATCGACAAACAAAAGGTTTGGATTTCTTTGACACTTACTCTCCTGTTACTAAAGTTGCTACTATTAGAGCTTTAATTGCCTTAGCCTCTATACATGATCTATTTGTACATCAAATGGATGTTAAGACAGCTTTTTTGAACGGAGACCTGAACGAAGAAATTTACATGAAGCAACCAGAGGGTTGTATAGTTCCGGGACAAGAAGATAAGGTATGTAAACTGGTTAGATCACTGTATGGTCTAAAACAAGCTCCGAAACAATGGTATGACAAATTTCACCAAACTATCACTTCTTATGGTTTTCATGTGAATGATTCAGATGCTTGTGTTTACGCCAAAAGTGACAAAGATGGATGTGTCATCATATGCTTATACGTTGATGACATGCTCATTTTTGGCACTAATATGGGTGTGATCAATGACACCAAAGCTTTCTTAAGTTCCCGTTTTGATATGAAAGATCTAGGTGAGGCCGACGTTATTCTTGGTATAAAAATTACTAGGACCAAATGGGGTTTGAGTTTGGACCAATCACATTACGTTGAGAAAATTCTTAAAAGATTTGTTTGTTTTGATTGTGTACCGGTCAAAACCCCATATGACCCTAGCATACATCTAAAAAAGAACGGAGGTGTTAGTGTAAACCAAGAAGAGTATGCTAAAATAATTGGCAGCGTCATGTTTTTAATGAACTATACAAGACCAGACATTGCTTATGCGGTAAGTCGTCTTAGCAGGTATACACACAGCCCTAATCAGACACACTGGAATGCTTTATTTAGACTTCTAAAATATCTTAGGGGGACGATGGATTGGGGTTTACATTTTTCAAAATCCCCATGTGTTTTAGAAGGTTTTTGTGATGCTAATTGGGTGTCTGATAATGATGAGATTCATTCTACTAGTGGTTATGTGTTTACCTTAGCTAGTGGCGCTATTTCTTGGAAGTCTTCTAAACAAAGTTGCATTGCTAAATCTACAATGGAATCTGAATTTATTGCTTTAGAATTGGCAGGTCAGGAAGCCGAATGGCTAAGGAACCTGTTAGCAGATATTCCATTGTGGGGGAGACCGGCTCCATCAGTTTCAATGCATTGTGATTCTCAAGCGGCCATAGGTGTGGCAGGCAATCAAGCTTACAACGGAAAAAGGAGACACATACGCCTGAGACATGCAATAGTGAGGGATCTGATCAGAAATAATGTGATATCACTGGATTATGTAAAATCGGAGAGGAATATTGCGGATCCTCTCACGAAAGGCCTCTGCAGAAAACTAGTGCTGGAGTCAGCACGAGGAATGGGTTTAAAGCCTATTGGGAGTGAATCGTGACGGGGCTCCCCCACTTGGGTTTACCAAGTTCAATGGGTCAAACGAAGTCACGAGGATCTCATGTTGTAATACTACTACCATTCCTGTTATAATAAAGTGATGTAGTATCTTTTACTTATGCATTTTTGCATTATGGTTTATCTGTCATGTGAGGTAGGCTGAGCTAAAGCTCTTAATAAGTCCATAGTCCTTGTTTAAGGATGGTTTGTGACAGTCAAACTTGATGGACTTACCTATGTGAATGTGGGGGAAATGCCCTACCCCCTATGAGGTCTTTAGGCTTTAAGACCTCTAGAGCGTTCACGAGAACCAGGTACATGAGGGGCACCGTCTTATGACATTTCGCGAGAACGAACACAGATTCGAATGCAGGTTTGTGCGCAGCTATCTGTATACAACCCACCGTGGAGAGTCCAAAGCCTTCGTGCAACTCGACATGGCTGTAGCAGGTAATGTATGCACTGGGTGACAATTCAATTCCTCTGGAACATTGTCATCTTAAGACTTACGTTCCGTTGCCTTTATATCAGCTATTCCTTTTTTCTCTTCTTTTGAATCATGTGGGGGATTGTTGGAAGTAGTGCTTCAAAAGAAGCTATGTACTTATCCCACATTGGTAGAATAAATAAGAAGGTTATAGTTTATAAGTGAACTAAGGTGTGATACTACTAATATGTGTAGTAGTGAGGGGACACCGTCACCACACACGCGCGCGCGCGCGCCGGGCCGGGCTCGGGCTCGGGCTCTGGCTCTGGCTCTGGTAGAGCACCTGCGGTGCGTGCCGTAGGCTGGTTTTGTGCGTGTAAGGTTCACCTATTCTCTATTATTATTTTTTGCATTTTCGAAAGTAAAAGCACAGTCTTCCGTATTGATTGCTGCTATTTTCCGTGTTGAATAAATCAGTCTTCCATACTGATTATCTGCATTCACCATACTGATTATGCAAAAAACGAGTCTGGTTTTCCGAGACCATTTATTACGTTCTCTGGATCCTTCCTTTCATTCCTATATAAATACCACTACTTTGTCATTTCAGAAAACACACAACAATCTTTCTCATCTCTTTCTCTCTGCAATACTTTTCTTCTCTAAAACTTTCTGGCTGATATTCTGGCAACGTTCTATTAGTAGTTCTCAATCTGAGTCTTCGTCATACACCTTAGGCTCGGAAGTCGTGTTAACCCTGGGGGTTGGTTTGCCAAGAGGCCGTGTGTATTGAGCGGGGCAATTTCAACTTTAGGGCAGTGATTCTTCATCACGCCACGACATCTTGTCTCCAAGTTCTGTAAGTCCGTTCCGTTTACTGTTTAAAGTGTAGATATACCGCCTACAATAATAAATTAAGATTGATATGAACCTTTTGATTATCATTTCTTAAATAATATATGAACAAATTATAATTGTGTTTTTCGCTCAGTCGGTTAAGACTCGTGCTGATAACGTGTTGTGAAATAAAGACAAGACAGAATTATAGAGAGAAAGTAAAAGAGACAAAAGTATGTTCTCATTCCATTATGAGGGGTATATATACATATACAATGAGGTAGAGTTTCCATAAAATAAAACACTCTAAGATATTACAAGATATGGACATCCATATAATATTATACTATAATATTTCATAACAGAAAAAAAGTTTTACTTATTTGGTTATTTAGGTAGATGCTTTTTGGAGGGAAAAACCAAGAGCATTTTTCTTTTCTTAGTAGTAAAAGGGATTAGAACTCTATATCAATTACATAAATCTCTAAATTGATAAACCAGGCTTGGTTTCCTTTTGAGTTGCTTAAAATCCTCGTCTTTTTTTTTTGTTTTTTTTGTTTTCGTTTCCTTTTAGTCTTGTCAAACCCAATATTTGGAACCTAGGTTTAGCGAGGTTGGGGGTAGAGAAGCGAGGATAATCTCTTGTGATGGGAGGATAATTCAAGGTTTTGAGTTTTTTCAATATTTATTGCCTAGCTATTCTTCAAAAGATAGGGAATGAGATGGGGATGTGCATGGCTCATATGATTAAAGCGGAGTGGTTGAAGTGGAATAGCGCCACATTTTTCTTATGTGATCCCGGAATGCTTCATAGACTATAGGGTAAATTGTACTGCAGGACAACTAGACTTGTTGGCTTTGCTGCGAAACACGGCCACGTTCATAAGATAAATGAGGCAGAAATGCATATTCTACCATGGATGTGTCATACAAGGAAATATCGACTTAGAAATGAGGTGGTTACGGAGAAGCACGAAGATGACCCGATAGAGGATAAGATGATGGAGAACAACTTAAGATTGTTTGGACATGTGAGAAGGATACCGCTCAAAAATTCGGGAATAGAAAAGATTGAGGGGTTGACATAAGGAAACTTGGATAAAGGTGATTGTGAATGATATGATATTTCCTGGGATTGAAAAAGATATGGCGATGGAGAGAACTATGGAGAGAAATGATATAGGTGAACGATGAATGGATAGAGTTTTGATTCTTAAATGTTTTATTTACGTGTTTCTTTTTATTCTACTCTTTCAGTTTTTCGTTTTCTATGTTTATTTTGTACTTTATACTCGTATTTAATATTTGTTTTACGTGTTATTTTATTTTCACCACTAACCTTTTTTATACACTACTATGCTGGCACTTCATCTCATGTAGTTTTGTTGACCTGACCCGGATCCGGACATGGGTTGTATATTGATGTTGCAAAACGGACTCTTCAATGTCGACAAGAATAGGAAATTCATGGAAGCCATGGGTAGAGTAGCGAAGGAGAGCCAAAAAAAAGTTTTTTTTTCCCACGAGAAAAGAATTTGTTCCGATGGTGTGGGTAGGTTTATAGGGAACCAAGAATTTTTATGATATTTTCTTCGTTTTAGTGTGCCTTGTGCCTTGTAGTCTAGAGTTAGACTATGAGATCGTATCATATATCGGGTTCTTAAAATTTCTGTTTTTGTTATCCGTATCTAATACGGTTTTTCCATATATACGGTATCCGTAAATTTGGTTTTTCCGGATATACGGTATCTGGTTTTTAAATTTTACTTTAACATTTGTTTTCAATTTTGATTTTGCCGTTGTCGTTGGACTCACTTACAGTAAGCACCAACTTCACCTCTTTACCACCACCACTCCACCATAAAAGCCGTCGACAACCTCCCTAACCCCATGACCAAGACCCACCATTCTTACCCCTAATTCGAAATTTGAGTGATCCGTGTTGCAAAGATGAGGAAGTGAAATAATGGTGGCAGCAGAGGCTTAGCCAATGGCGCTAGTGAAAGCTGTAGAGATGGTAGGTTGATCGGGTAGTTGGGATCAATTATTGGTAGTCAGGTGGTGGTTGAGGCCCAACTATTATTAATATTCCTAATACGCTCCCTCACTCAAATGTCCATTGGGCTTGAAGAGTGGTTAGTTTGCACAGGCTCCCCCATATAGTGTGCGGGTTTCCACCTCGTGGTTTTTGAGGGGTTTTGAGGTTGCCAGGATTCAACCCGTGACCTTCGGTCACACTGGCTATGATACCATGATAGATGAACCATCTCAACAAAAACCTTAAGGGGATGGTTGATGCCCAACTATTATTAATATTCCTAATAGACTTATGGCGAGGAACAACGACATCGTCTGTGGATGAAGAGTGACATGGTAAAGTGATCTTGTAGAGTGTTTGGATTGGTAGGGTGGTTTTGTGGTTTGTGGTTTGGTGGCGGTGGGGTGTTTTGGTTTTGCGGTACATATTAATTTCAGCCTTTGCGGTAAGGAGGTAGGTCAGGTGATCGAGAGAGACGATGTGGTTAGGACTTAGGTGGAGTGTTCTAATGATTTAGGTGGAATTGTGGGTATTTTGTTTTAGTTTAAAAATTAAACCGTATCGAAAACTGTATATCTTTTGTATTTTGCCGATGCGTATCCGATATGGTTTTTGCGATACCATGTCAGATATACGGAAATTCGTATAAGTGAAACGATATATCGTATCGTAGTATTGTACACGTATAATAAAATCGTATAGTAAGTCTAGTACACTTTACTTCTTTTTTTCCTATGGGGAAGTGGGGTTAGTGGGCAAATCTATGTGGAATTGTAATTTTTTTATGGTTCTCTGTTTATTTGGTCTCCAATTCAATGATATTTTTTTAATTACTTACTCCTTTTTTGGAAAAAAATACTTCTTTTTCCTTGTGCAATTTCAACCAATAACATTATCACTTAGGGAGAACAAATATCAGCCGAGTACAATTTCACACTTTGGACTTATCCAAAGCAAGTGCCTCTGTGTCTGTATCCCTTGAATTTGAGATTTCAAGGATGTGACACTCGATCCATATCCGTATCGGATACTCGTACGTGAGTGTGAGCATCACAGCTACTATGCTTTTTCAGCTTTTTTTACTTAATAAATCTCCATATATTATGGAGCGTTATTGGATGCCTTGGACGGTTTTAGATGATAATTTATGTCAACCGATCCCAAATCTTGGGATTAAGGCTCTAATGTTGTTGTTGATTTTGTTGTTTCCCCTAGTCTTGTATGTTGCTCTTACACCATACCACCATTCGACTTTTGATGCTTGGCGTGACTGTCAAATGCTTCCTGTATAAATCGTTCTTTCACACTGTTCCTAGTTTCCTACATGACACATACCAAAGCCAACTGACTCACTAAACTGTCTGCTTTTCTTAGCCGTGTTGATGCTTTTGCTGTGATATTTTCAGCATTCTTCATTGGCGTGGGAGTTGTGGGAGTTGTGCTATTGGCGCTATGTTCCTATTGGGTTTATAGATTTGTGAAACGGGAAAGAGAGATTAAGCAAAAAGCCAAGCACTTTACGAGAAACGGTGGCTTACTACTGCAACAACAAATGTCTTCTGATGACGGTGTTGCTGAGAAGACCAAAGTTTTTACAGTCACTGAGTTAGAGAAAGCAACCGATAATTTCAATGACAGCAGAATACTCGGCCAAGGAGGCCAGGGAATGGTGTACAAAGGGATGCTAATGGATGGAAAGATCGTGGCCATTAAGACAGCGAAAAAAGTGGATAATGTGGAACAATTTATCAATGAAGTGGTAATTCTTTCTCAGATCAACCATCGTAATGTGGTGAAATTACTAGGATGCTGTTTAGAGACAGAAGTCCCAATCCTTGTCTATGAGTTCATCCCAAATGGAACTCTTTATGAGCTTATACATGATCAAGGTCAAGAATTCCATCTGAATTGGAAAATGCGATTACAAATTGCAGCAGAATCAGCAGGAGCAGTTGCATATTTGCATTCATCTTCGTCTGCTACTATTTACCACAGAGACATTAAGTCAACCAATATACTTCTAGATGAGAAGTATCGAGCAAAAGTTTCTGATTTTGGGACCTCTAAGGCCATTAACATCGATCAAACTCATGTGACTACCGTCGTTCTTGGAACATATGGGTATATGGATCCTGAGTATTTTCAGTCAAATCAATTCACCGAGAAAAGTGATGTTTATAGTTTTGGCGTAGTCCTAGTAGAGCTCATAACAGGCAAGAAACCAATATGCCCCACAGGAAATGGAGAGTGGATAAACCTGGCCACCGAGTTCCTTACAGAGATGGAAGAGGATCAGGACCGTGTGTTGGATATGCTAGATGCTCGAATTATGAACGAGGGTAAGAAAGATGAGTTCATGGCTATCTTCGAAATTGCCAGAAAATGCCTGAATATTAACGGTAGACAACGGCCTACTATGAGAGAAATTGAAGTCCACTTGGACGGAATTAGATCCTCACACAATCCTATTATTAGAGAACTCGGACCTGTAAACAATATTCAAGGTGTCACAGAAGTTATATATGCAGATGGCTTTCCTTTTGGTAACGACGTGTTTTCTTCAGAAGATGATTCTCCAACTTGCTCTGTCGAGGTTCAACCCCTCTTGGATACAAAGTACTTCACTGCGAACATAGTTTAATTTGATTGTAATAAAATTCTGCAATGTATATTATACTTTTTAAGATCGACACTTGTTACTTGCCGTGTGTTGTGAGCTTTGACCGCTTAATAGCCTTCATTGACCATAGTTCACAGCATTTTCCCGCCATTCCTAATGTCGGAACACTCGTTTAAGGGTATGACCGTGGGTGGAAGCATGATCGGATTCTTGAACGCTCAGCTGCTGATCATCTCTTTGATTTGAGTTGTTCATGTGTAGAAGATAATTACGGTCTCATATGATTATTAAATTTCATAAAATAATTGTTAAAACACTAAATAAAATCCATTTAGTTTAAGCAATGTATTATCTCTGATTTACTTCAATAACGACCCTTTTCTTACTTATAATCGGATCATTGCGATGTCTCACAAATTTGAAATTCCATTAACAAGAGAATGTAATTCTCCTGGTATTGTCAATAAACCTACTTTTATCGCGGGTTCAATTTGGATTTTATTTTAGAGTTTTTTTGACGAAATTATTTGCGGTGTTCATACGCAGTTCGATATTCATATTTAATTCGGTTTATACACGATTTGGTTTGGCAAAACACCGAACCTAACCCGCACCGTTTCTAGCGGTTCGGTTAACCACTTATAACGGTTATTTGCGGTTCGGTTATAGTTAACATAATAATTGAATATTTTTTTTAGGTTTCGTGAATTTTATATAGTAGTTTAATTAAATTTTTATTATATATTATCGTCAACAATAAAGTTAATTAACGAAACTTTAATATTAATTAATTTAACAATTTTTGAAATTGGAAACACTAAAAAAACTTAAACAAAAGAACAATTTTTTATATAATATTTTAATTTTTTGCTTACTTTTTCGTGAAACGGTCCGGTTCGGTTAACATGTTTTCTAAAATTGTGAATCTTAACCTAACCGTTTCCATGATAAATTTAACACTTCGTTCACCGAACCGCTTTGTCGAAACGGTTCAGTTCATTAAACCTTAAAAATGTACAGTTTTTCGACATCATTACGATTTGTTTTATTCTGAATCCGCCTAGAATTTATCAAGGAAAAATATGACGAGCTATTACAAAATCATACTCTTCAATTTTTTTACCGTCCCATTTACTTTTACCCATTTATGATTTTTTAAGACAAGAACGCAATCCAACCTTTTTTTTTTTTTTTTTTTTTTTTTTATTTATTTATTTATTTCATTTAAACTAAACGTAAATCCTAACCCGAGCCAAGTTTGAGTCCCGACTCTCGACCAACTAGTACAAAAATATTGTAGCCTTGTAGGGGCCAAACTTGACCCTGGTAGTTCGAGTTCTGATCGGCTCGTTTATGAGTGAAAATTGAGTACTCTCTTTTGGGAGTAAAAATCAATAAATAAGCTTCGAACAATGGCGAACGATTAATCAAAAGTCATACAAAATTCTTGCTCAAATATACGTAAAAGACAAGGTCAGTCACCTTCTTTATCTTAATTTCAAAATTTAATTGTTGAAAATTCAATATGCATGTCATTTTTGATTGAATACTATGTTGTCATTTTCTCTAATTCCAATTTTAATTCAATTATTCAATTGAATTGATTACTACTTTTACGCGTTTATGATATTGATTCTGGAATATCGTCGCCTCAATCAATTCTAGGGTTTATTAGTTTCTATGAGATGATGATAATTGTCATTTTAGGCTGAAGTGTTCAGATTAATGCAAGTAGCTTGTATTGCCACCCATATTAATACAGTTGCCTCGACTGTTTTATAATTTGAGTTAGGACTTAGGAGAGAATATTTGGAGAATAAAACTAAGATGATGCTTATATATCAGTAAGCTTTGTCTGGATTTAATCATCCTATATGCTTCTGCATTTTCAGAGCAAAAATCCCAGCTTACATTTGTATGGTACTTAGCTCTTGTTAGGGAATGTAATTACCAGTACACTGATCAAAGTTGTCTGTCAAATTATAAGTACCTTGTTTTGTTTTTAACTTGAGTGTTGATACTTTTATGAGGCCCCCTTGTCTCTTGCGTTGCGAACAGTCGTTTGGATAGTATCCTTGTAATCACAGTATAAAAGTAGAGTGTGTGGCTAGGCTCCTTACTCTGTATATGAAATGATAATGATTGTCATTTTAGGTTAATTGCAGTAATTGTCACTTTTTTTTTGTAGTTTTAGAGTTGGGCGTCTTGAGAATTGTTACTCCCTCGGTTCCATTCATTTTTTATTCACTATGAACGGTATTTTAATCAAAGATTAAGAAAAGATTTAGACATATAAAGGAGTGTTTTATTCATTATTAGGGTTGTAATTATCAATTCGAGACGATGATAGCAGAATTCCGAGCCTTAGCTCAGTTGGTAGAGTGGAGGACTGTAGTGTTTCAACAGATAATCCTCACGTCCCTGTCGGCAGGTCGGATTTTTAATTTTTTTTTTCTTAGGGTTTGTGTAGTAACTGTGTAGTTTAGGAGGAGTTTAAATTTCCAGGTTCATCTGTCTTGTATAACTGTATTTAGTCGAAATTTGGCTTCAGGAATAAATTTTAGGCTCGGACATGAATGTCATTGTCAGTTGGCTAAACCATTGGTACAGTACAATACCTAGGGGCTAGGACCACGACCCAAGTGTTCAACACCACTAATGGTCACTCTACGCTTTGTGGCTGCCCTTTAACTGAAAATGACCGGGCTGACTCTTGAGATTAGGCAAGTAGCTTGAATTGCTACCTAGTAGTTTGAAGGAGTGGCCTAAAATAATTAAATTGCGACTGTTTTGGAATTTGAAAGACCAGAACCTAATAGTAAATTTTGCAGCAGAGCTAATAGGAAATTTTGTAGCAGAGCTAATCATTCTATATGCTCATATATTTTCAATGACTACTATAATTTAAAGGGATAATTCACACGGTACCCCCGAGGTTTGGCTTAATTCACGTGGTACCCCTACGTTTAAGTTTGTGCACATGGTACCCTTCAACTTTTATTTAAGTGCACGAACTACCCTTTCCTTGACATCCGTTATGACGCCGTTAAGTCTCCTACTCTGACTTATTTTCCCTATTTTCCCACCCTATTTTCCCAACCTCTTTTCCCCTATTTCTACTCATAAACAACCATCATCTTCAAGGAGTTCAACCCATCCCAACATCATCATCATCAAGTCCATATAACACGATTCCATCACCATTGTTTATCATTATCCGTCACCATCAATTACCCTCCATCTTCAATTTCGAACTCGGAATCCGAACCAATCAAGATTTAATCGCCATTTTCTTTATCAAACTCGGTCACCATTAATTCCATCATGCACAACCTCTCCTGATCCACTTTGCGAATCCAAGTTTACCAATCATCGTCCCATACCCAATTCACAATTAACCCATCACCATTGCCATGTTCTTCGCTCCAAACCCGACTTCGAAACTCCTCCAATCGCACAGCCATCAGCTAATTCGAGCTTCTGGTGCACAAAAACATATCCAAACCACCAGCCCATCACTCGTCGGACAACCATAGTCCAGATTCCTAACCACAACCAACACCGCTACCATGAACGGCGCACCAACGGACTACGTATTCCTTCAAATCTTATTCCTTCAAATCCCCAATTACCCACTATGTAACATTTTTTTAAATCAATCAAGTATTTTCAATTCTAAATAAAAATCCGAAAATAGCACAAACTATTTGATTCGATAACTACCAACTATTAGCGAAGTCCATGTTTTTTATTGTAAAAAATTAGTTTTAATTAGAGTTTATGGTAATTAAGAGTTGATTTCGGTACTGATGCGGTGGCTTGGGTGGTGATGGCGTCGTTGGAAGCCGACAAAAACAGGTTACATGTAGTAGAGAGAGGGACGAGGTGATTTAGAGCGGGGAAGGGTGGTGCTTGGTCTACGGCGCGTGATCGAGTCGGAGGAGGAAAGTATGTCGTGGGCGCGATGGATTGCCGTTGACGGAGAGTTGTTGTTGGTGGTGGTGATGGGTGAGAGGTTGTGAGTGACTTGAAAAATATTGTAATTTGTTTTTTTTCTTCGGTTTTTGAGTGCAGCAGACTGCAATTGAGAGAAGAACAAGTATGGAAGATGAGAGGGGTATTATTTAAATTTGTTAAGGAGTGGAATTGGGGGGAAAAGAGCTTAGGATAAGGAGGCCAAATAAGTTAGAGGAGGGGGAGTTAACGGCGTCATAACGGAGGTCAAGGTAAGGGTAGTTCGTGCACTTAAATGAAAGTTGAGGGGCACCACGTGCACAAACTTAAACGCAGGGTTACCACGTGAATTAAGCCAAACCTCGGGGGGTACCGTGTGAATTATCCCTAATTTAAATTGGTTGGGGCTCAACTTATATATTTATATCATATTACTCCCTCTCACTCGAATACTCATTGGACTTGAGGTGTGGTGCCCATGACCCTTGACCTTTGGTCAAATTGACTCTAATACGTAATACCATAATACATAATTATCTCACCAAAATAAAGGAAGTAGTTTAGCCGTTTTGCATCTTGCCAAATGTTTAGAGATTTTGTATTTTATTCCTCGTGGCTTCTTTCCATCATTTTTAATTTCTTTTTTTTGGAATATACTATATTGATAGACCCGTTTCTATCCTTTCCATCATTTTTAATTTCTTTTTTTTGGAATATACTATATTGATAGACCCGTTTCTATACTTTTTTGAAATTCATGGCATGTTTGGCAACTTAGAATTGGAATTGAATTCCGTAATTGAGACATTTCAAAGTGTTTGAGAACCTTTAGAATTTGAAATTGGAATTGAACTCAATTCCTTACCAGTTCCAACCTAGATTTTTGATATTTTTTCCGATCACAAATATTTTCCGTGAAAACTTATTTTTTTTCAAATAATTTTTTTTTCAATGACCTCAACCAATATCCGTCCCGCCCAATTCCAATTCCATGGTTTCCCAAACAATCTTTTGAAATTGAATTCGACATTGAATTCAAACATTTCGATTACTACAATTGAAATCATGAAAATGAAATCAATTCCGCATTTCCAAGCACTACCTTATGAGATTTTGTTTGAATTGTGTTCATTGTAGCATAATTCCAAATTATACATTCAATGTTAATAAAGCTAATATCTAAAATTTGAAAGGATTTCGATATATTGCGATTTTTTTGAGATAAAAGGTTTGAATTGTAATAAGGTACCAATTCTCCAATTCTCCAATTCCGAAATCATTTTTTCTTTTAACTTTTATAGGATTTTTCAAAATCAACCCTATCTAGTTTAAAAGTTTTTCTACGTCCATTGTTTCGTTTATTAAATTGTATTAGATAATTACACATGAATTATTTGAACAAACATTTTTAAAAAGTTATGGCCTCATTTTACAATTTTACCTAAGGCTTCAAAATGCCTAAAACGGGCTCTGTTAGTATTACATTATTACCCCACTTTTTATTCGAATCATATTTAGTTCTTGCTTCGCAACTTCTTTACTGTTACTTTCATGGAGGTCCCTTGCTCTGCCAGAAGACGACTGTTCAATACTAGGAGTACAACAGAACACATGGCAGTTGGCACGGTCAATGATGGCTCGCTAAAATAATTAACCAGTAAACCAAGATGGGACAGTTATGTAGATAGTGTACTTGATTTAATTAACAGTATATAAGTTGTGTGTGTGGCTAGGCTCCTTACTCTGTATCTGACCCGAAAATATAAAAAAAAAATGGTGTCTTGGCTCTTACTAATGGTTCAGCTGTTGCCAGTGCTAAGAGTAGCAGGGGTTGGCTTCAGTATTTCAAAGCCTAATTGCGTTGATCATTGCGGTGATGTTAAGATTCCATACCCATTTGGCATTGGTGCCGATTGCTACCATAACCGATCATACGAGATCATTTGCAACACTTCGTTTGGTTCTTCAAAACCATTCTTACGGCAGTTCAATCTTGAGGTGATAAGTATCAGCTGGTCAGAAACTTACGATTCGGAGAATATCGATACGACCGATGAAGTACTCACAGTAAGCCTTCCCCGTACAAATTTCTGTGAAAGTACTGGTATTGAGAAAATCATTAGCTATGACTTAAAGGGTAGTCCATATCAATTCTTGATGTCGGACAATACTTTAACGATGGAGGCTTGTGGAAGCAGAGCTGCAATGAAGAACCGGACGGGGGAAATTTTGGCTTTGTGTGATTCAATTTGTGTCGGTCATGATGTCAACATGATTGGAACAACTGGTAATGGCGATGGATTCTGCACAGCCTCAATTCTCGCTAACGACAAACTTGATTATTTTGAGATAGAAGTTGTCGGACAACAAACGAATTCCAACTCTTGCAATGCATCAGTAGCCATTGCCTCAGGAGATAATGTAACCTTCCCTACGCCATTAGATATACAATGGAGGGCACCCTCCAGTGAATTTTGTAACTATACTTCTAAAGACTACTGCGAGTGTGAGTTCCCATACGAAGGAAACCCGTATCTTCCCAACGGATGCCAAGGTAAAAACTCCATCCCATTTTATTGTCCCCTCTCTCCCTTTAATTTATTCCAAAATTATTGTCTCAATTCTAAATTTAGTAAGTAAAAAGTGTCAACATCCATTATTGTTCCTATATAAATAAGCACCACCATCTTCACCAGGTTGGTAGACCTGGCAAAATAAACCCGAATCCAAAAAAACGATCAAAAATACCTGAATTGATACAAGTAACCGAAATTGTGCCCAAAACCCGACTCAATTCGAATAACTGAATCGAAATCAATAGTAACCAAATGAGAATAAACCCATATTTTAGTATTTTCTCTCTATGAGAGATATCAATATTCCACCATGAACCATTGCAGCTCTTCCATTGAATATACTCCCTCCTATTCAACATAACCTTCCCTATTTGGGAAGGCACAAAGAATAAGGAGGGGATTATTATATGGGAAAGTTTGGTGTGGGGTTGAGTAATTGGAGAGAGGGTATGATTGTGGAGTTAATTGTCGTGAGGAAGGTGATTAAAATAAGTATAAAGTACGAGTACTGTGGGGTATTGTGGTGGGTGAGGTGATTAAAAACTTTACCAAAGAAGGAAATAGGGAAGGTATGAATTGACGAAAAAGGAAATATGGAAGGTTATTATGAATAGGAGGGAGTATATTTTTATTCATTTATATCCTATAATCAATTCAATATCAATATATCTATCTATATTAATAATAGAAGTTTTTTTCGAGCGATTATAAAGAGTAGAATTGTTATTAACTACCCAGTAAAAATAAATCAGCTTAAAAATTGGATAATATGAAGTTTGTTATTAATATGTAGTTGGTTTACAAAAATCGGATAATATGAGGTTTGTTACTAATATGTCGTTGAGTTGTGCACATATTAGAATTGTTAATAATATTAATATTAATATGTAGTTGAGTTTTGCCCATATTAGAAATTTAGAATTGTATATGGTATTATTGGTATAGTAGAGCTGATCAAATGGCCAGGCCCTGCCCGGCCCTGCCCGAATTTTTAAAAAAGTTTAAAAGTTGGAATCGTATATTAGATCACACTAATAATCTAATATCACTAATGCATTAAATTATCAATTTTGCGGATATTTTTATATTTTATCGTACACCTTTAGTTAGTTAGTGTATTAATAATTTTTTGTCAACTCATGAGTTATGTATGATATTATGGGATTGTTCTCCTGACTAAAAGAGTCGAAGTCAAACCCCTAATACTTGAAGATTTTATTTTGTTACTAATAGTTTGTTCACATATTCATTTTGTTGATTGCTTCGTATCGTAATATTTTGGCCCGTTTTGGTCTGAGGCCCATTACAGCCCGAACAATTATGGGCTTGGGCCAAAAAAATTGGCCATATTTCTGGCTCGACCCGTGTATTTGGACCGTTTATTTAGCATGAGCCGGCCCAAGATCAGGTCTACGGTATAGAAGATAACAACATCAAGGCAACATGATTATTGAGCATATATATGCTTTATTGTTTCTTAACTAAGCAATTCATGTATTAAGGATGTATTGGTATCCTTAACATTATGTTCTTCGTTTTTTACTTCTTTTTGTTATATTTTTCAGTTTTCTAATTTCCTATCAAGTTTATTTTGTACGTTGCACAGTGGACAAACAATTGAACAACATACATGGAGGACATTGTAAAGGGTTAAGCTCCAGTCAATCAATACGACATGTTCGACATGTTGATTATTAGTTGTGACATCTTATTCGTTGTTTCTTAGACCATCCCCAAGCAAGGTCGCCAAGGAGGTCGCGACCTTGTTGGGTCACCGTAATTACGTAATTAAGACACTAATTTTGGTGACCTTGTATTGATTTTGGTGACCTTGAAATTTTCAGGGTCAATTTGTGACCCCGAAATGGGTTGGTGACCTTCTTGGTGACCTTTGGTGACCTTTGACGTGTCACAATATTATTGGCTTATTATATTATTTGGTGGGGTAGAGAATGTAATTAATGATTGAAAATGTTGGAAAATGGAAAATGAGTGAAAAATAATTGGGTTAATGCCCCTAGATCGTGACCTTCTGCTTGGGAGGGTGAAGGTGGGTTAAAAGTGGGTCACGATAATTAAGGTGAGATTAAGAGTAAAAATGTTGGTGACCCGATTAGCGCGACCTTCTGCTTGGGGATGGTCTTACGGCTTGACTTTTATTGTTATTCAAAATAATAATTTCCACTTTCCCTATTAATTAATTTTACCATTGTTATTAGCTTAAAATGTGCCCATTATTCTGATTGAGTTGCATAACTTTAGCCAATATATAAAATTTTTAAGTCTAATTTTGTTTCTTTGAGACTATTAAATTTGTTTAGCGTTTTTTTTTTTGGTAACGAAGGAACCCGCAGCCGCTACCTTCGGTGCGCACTGAATAAAGCCGTGGGTATATGTGATAGCCTGCAAACCACATACATCAGGTAAACCACCACCCGAGGGTAACAGGCTCGAAGTCTATTTAGGCATGGACTCGGGCCAAGAATGCTCCACAAGATTTTGCTCTTGGGGAGGCTTGAACCCGGGTCTCTTGGGAATTTCACCCAAATTTTAACCACTAGACTCCACCCTTGCGGGCTTTAGCGTTGTTGTTGTTTCATACCACAAGAAGATGAATGTGGAAATTAAATGTTCCAAAAATTAGGGTGATAAGGCTAAGATTTCTACAAAACATCACCATCATGGTTAACTCGAAAAAAAATAAGCGAGGAAGAGGATATGGGGCATATGGCTCCGGTAAAAGATAAACAAAAGTACAAACACGTAAACAACACTAATTTTGTTCACAAATTGACGGCAATGTCGTTTCCTCTTACAAAATAACTATGAAAAGTGAGTGGGAAAACACATGAAGGGTGCCTCCAACTTATTCCCTTTCCCTTTTGTGAGTAGTAAGTTTTGCTTGCGACGGGTCACCATTTGTGACGGATATTTTGTGAGGTAAAATGGATAGAAAATGAGTTAGTGAAGAAAGGGGACCACATGAATAGTGTTGGAGAGAGAGAAAAAGTGGATATTTTGTGAGAGTAAACGGTATCCGTCGCAAGCTTGCGACGGATAGTGCCGTTGCAAATAAGAATTTGTGTTTTGTGAGAGCTCACAACTCACAAATTTATGACGGAATTAGTCCATCACAAGTAAGACCTATTGAATTTTGTATTTTTAATGGAATAATTGAATTTGTTTTAGGTGATTAGTACTCGACACATTCCGGCAGTGGCTGTTGTTGCATAACCGCATTTTTAACCGTCATATTAAACATTTGATTTTCCAGTCGTGCAAGGATGTCAGAACTGCATAACCCATTGCGATGAGTACAGTGACAATGATGCAGGCACCTATTATCCTCATTGTCAGAGTCCTCAGACACATCCACGGTTCAAGCGAGCTTCTTTTCGTGGTAAGTACATCGGATGTTGTCAGCCAATAGGTTATGCTATTCTCTGTCAAATGTTTCCTGTATAATCGTCATATCACTCGATTTGGACAAGACGATTCACTAAATTGTCCATGCTTGTTAACTTTAGCAATAAAATACTTCCTCAATTTTCCTATTTTCTTCCCATTTCTCTTATTTGGCAAATTATCTATTTTCTTCCCATTTCTTTTCTTTCCTATTTTAGACAACCAAATTACAACTTTATCATTTTTTTACGCAACTGCTAAATCCCGCATGTCTTTTTACTACATCCAACACATTTCTCCCTAATATTCCATAATTGCCGTTAGTCATAAAAAAAAACCCTAAAGAATATCCCCTTCTCTCTCAACCTAACCAATTCATCAACAATTTGACAATTTCATCAACAATTTGACAATTATGATTTTAATTTGCACATCTCACATGTAGTTTCTTAGTTTTATCAACAATTTTATTAAAACCGTCTTTAAATTAATTTAATTATTTAATTTTTTTAAAAGAAGGGTTTTTTTAATATATACGTTTTGAATGGTTGGATTAATTTGATTGTCAATAGGTTGATTCAATTGAAATGGCAACTTTTTGACAAATCAACATGATGCGTATACACAAACTCATGATTGATTTAATTGATGATGAGGATCGATCAAAGAGCATTTTCCAAATTTGATTGTTGTAAATACTCATTATCATCCTCACCGTCATCGTCGGAGTTAGTGCGGTGTTCGTATGTTCGGTCAGAGTAGGTGTTGCTTGGCGTTCGAAGGGCGGCTGGTATATGTAGGGGGCGGAGGAGGGTGGTGGCCGCTGGTGCAGGAAGGTGGGGGAGGGGGGGAGGGGGGAGGGTGATATGTGCAGGAAAGTGGGGGAGAGGGAAGAGTGATATGATGTTTAGTATTTTGGGGGTTTTCATTTTTTTGTCTTCGTAGGGTGAGAAATGACAAGGGTATTTAGTAAAATGGTGTGCGGGATTTAGCACATCCCTTTTTTTATTACAAAAAATACTCTCTTTTCATTACTAATCCCACTTATTACCTTCCTTTCATTACTTTATCATTTCTTTATTAGTTTGCCTTAATCCAAGTGCAAAATGGAATGGGAAGAACACTTATAAATGGAGGAAGTATTAGTTTTAATCCCGTGTAAAAAATGCACGGGTTTATCTTCAAAATTACGGGATATATATACAAAATATTAACTTTTATTGTAGGTTTTGAAATATTGACGAGTATAATTATTTTAATCCTGAAATCAAAATATTATTAATTATTTTTATTGTTTATCATCAATAGTCTTTAATTTAACATATGTGAATTAATTTATTTATTGATTATGATGAGTTTAAGGGTCCTTAATAATAAAAGTTTTAGTTGTTTAGAAAAAAATCATTATTGTTAATTTATCGGTTTTATTAGGAATTAGATAATTCATCGCAAATTTGTCGGATTGAAAAATTACTTTCATTGATTGACTAATTTATGAGGAAGTAGGGGAATAATTAACAACTTTCTTAAGCTTATTTTTTTTATTATAAATTACTTAAATACTGTGATTATCGTTCTTTTATAAAAAAAAATACTATTGTTTTATAATGTTTTGAGAAATTATTGTTCCTTTAAATTATTTTTTATTTTATTTTTATGAGTAATTTATGGTTTTAACATATGTATAAATTTTCGTTCAATTTGATGTATATACATTTTATTGACAAAGTTTGTAAAAAAGAAATAAGATGGAGTCTGGAACAATATTAGTTATTAAAATTTATTCTCTTTTGTATAACTTATATCACTAATTTTTTTCTTTAATCAATTTTCATAACTATCCGATATGTTAATTTTATGTACAATAACTTTTATTTAGCCAATCAACTTATATTTAATATTTGTAAACTTTTAATTTTATTGAAGAAAGTAAACATATAGTTACACTTATTATTTTCACTAAACTTTGCAATTAGTAAAATAGAATAAGAGAAAAGAGATAGTGGGAGGAATAGTAGGAAGAAAGAGAGTAATTAATTAGTTTGGTGATAGTGGGGGAGTAAGTGGAACATCTTAGTTTTTTTCGTAATTAAAAAAAAAAGGAAAAATTCCAGCCAATCAGAAGGCTTGAAATGTCCTTCCTTTTATAGAAAGGAGATTAGCTGAACTTTTACGTCGGTTCGTCCATTCCAATCAATTTTATACATTGAAACTTCGACACAACTTGTAATATATAACATAAAAGATAGTTATGTGAGATCTTGTTTAAATTGTCTTACCGAGTACATTCTGAATATCAAAGTTTTATAATTTTTATCGATATGTAACTAAAAATATTTACAAAAGAAAACGAGTATTGACAAACGTGAATAAAGCAAATGTATAGAATTGATTGGAATGGATGAAGTATAAATAGTCAAGTCTTGTATTCAAATTATTCGTTTAATACAAATATACAATTACAATTGTTGAGTTTATCGATCCGGTACTTAGAATATGTACATCAATACTTTTGAGATTGTGAATGTTATGAATATAATATCAATATTTTTATCTATTTATTATTCTTTTAACTTGATAACACTCAATTGTAATTTAGAGACTTCATTGATAACACCCTCATAACACTCACAATTCTAAGATTATTTTTTTTAAAGTTGAAAGTGAGTTAATCAATTACTTGTAGACAAGTATCCAAGAAAGAGAAAAGGTGAATGTCGCAACATCATGTTACTCTGGAACACAATGTTGTGACATTCATTTTCATTTGATTATTTAATGACTACTTTTGATGATTTTTTTGTCTTTTGTGTTGAATGTTATTGTTGAACATAATCTTAAGAAGGGGAGGGGTGAATTAAGTACCTTTTAAAATTAAAGCGAAAATAGCGTTTACAATTTATACTGAAATAGTATACATGCAAATTGAACAGTCACGATGTCTGTTCAAACAATTAAAATTGGAACCACACTTACTTATAAGCCGATTTCATACACCTAATTCTATAAACCCGCTGCGGGAACTCGACAAAAAAATTTCCAAGTTTTATAGTTAATTGTTTTGATACGTATGTTATGATAATTCCAGCCTTCTTCATTGGCGGGGGAGCTGTGCTGTTGGCCCTAAGTTCCTATTGGCTATATAGATTTGTGAAGACGAGAATAGAAATTAAGCAAAAAGCCAAGCACTTCAAGAGAAACGGCGGTTTACTACTGCAGCAGCAACAAATGGCTTCTGAAGACGGTATTGTCGAGACCACCAAAGTTTTTACTGTCACTGAGCTAGAGAAGGCTACCGACAATTTCAATGACAACAGAATACTCGGCCAAGGAGCCCAGGGAATGGTGTATAAAGGGATGTTAATGGATGGAAAGATCGTGGCCATTAAGACAGCTAAAAAGGTTGACGAGAGCCAAGTCGAACAGTTTATCAATGAAGTGGTAGTTCTTTCTCAGATCAACCATCGAAATGTGGTGAAATTACTAGGATGTTGTTTAGAGACCGAAGTCCCTATCCTTGTCTATGAGTTCATCCAAAATGGAACTCTTTATGAGCTTATACATGATCAAGGTCAAGAGTTCCATCTGAACTGGAAAATGCGATTACAAATTGCAGCCGAATCAGCCGAAGCAGTCGCATATTTGCATTCATCTTCATCTGCTCCTATTTACCACAGAGACATAAAGTCGGCCAATATACTTCTAGATGAGAAGTATCGAGCAAAAGTTTCTGATTTTGGGACTTCTAAGGCCATTAACATTGATCAAACTCACGTCACTACCGTCGTTCTAGGAACATATGGGTATTTGGATCCCGAGTACTTTCAGTCCCACCAATTCAACGAGAAAAGTGATGTTTATAGCTTTGGTGTAGTCCTAGTAGAGCTCATAACAGGGAAGAAACCGATATGCCCCACAGGTAATGGAGGATGGGTAAACCTTAGCACCGAGTTCCTTACAGAGATGGAAGAGGGTTTTGTGTTGGATATGTTAGATGCCCGGATTATAAACGAGGGTAATGAAGACGAGTTTATGGCTATCACTGAGATTGCCAGGAAATGCCTGAACATGAACGGGAAACAACGGCCTAATATGAAGGAAGTTGCTATCCAGTTGGACGGGATTAGATCCTCACACATTCCTATTATGAAAGAACTTGGACATGTAAAGAGTAATCAAGGTGTCACAAAAGTGATAGATGCTGATGGCGATCCTTTTGGCAATGACGTGTTTTCTTCAGAAGATGATCCTCCGGGTTGCTCTATTGAGGTTCAACCGCTCACGGATACAGAGTACTTTACTGCGAATGTAATTATATAATGTGATATTATGATAATTGATAAAGTTCTAAAATGTATTTACTGGGAACGCTTTAGTTGTTACTAGAGTGTTTGTAATTTAATGTTACGATTTATTTTAGCGTACTCAGTTTTGGTTGGTAAATGGTAGATAGGTAAACTCTTTATAATATAATATAAGTTTGGGTAGTACTCAATGTTGATAATGGGGTTTGTCGCCCTCCCTCGCATCAAACACATTTATAATATTCAACTAAATTAATGTAGTAGGGTAGTCGAGGTCGATCCACAGGGAGGTCAAGGTCAAGTACTAGTCGGTCTCAGATTGCAAGTTAGCTACGCAAATTAATAATGAGATAGAAAACAAACTAAACATGGAAACATAAATTAACCATGACTATTAACCATAAATTAACCATGACTATTAACCTAAGGAAACAACAAATAATAAAATAAAATAAAGATAAAAGTAATAAAGAAAAGCCTAGGGCGCGATTTCGACTTCCAACACTTGTAAATTATCACTTAACTCTTGTAACAAGTTGCAAAGGGGAAATGTTAATGGTGAGTGAGACGATATTAATTCGCTCATAGACTCCCTCTCGGGCTCATTATAAGAAACTAGCTATGCCGACACAACTCCCTCCCAGGCTCATGCATCAAACTCGTTAAGGCAAGGGTCAAAGGTTACCAAAATATGTCTATTTTGATTCCCCTTTCCCCAAGATTAAGGTTATAAGTCAACACTATACCCCGGTCATCCCATTCCCTCTCCTAAGGGTTGCTTTCAAACCGAAAATTAAAGGCACCCTTCTACTCCCGTCAAAGGTCAAGGGTCAAGAGTCAACAATCATCCCAAATAAAACATAAACAAGTCAAATCCTAAATTAACCCAATAAACTCCCCCTCGACACCAAGTTGGTGGAATTATGTAACATCCCGTATTTTCGTAAAATCTACTTTAAGCGTTTTAAATTATTTTAAATAATAAAAATAATATTTTAATAGGTTAACTCGGAAGATTTTAATTTAATAAGTGAGATCCGTCTTAAGAACCTCAAGTCCTTAAGACGAATACAAACTTGGCATCATTTAAATACCCGACTCAAATATTCATTTCCATATCCGTTTTTAAAATCCGTAACCGTTTAAGCACGTCGGAAAGGACAACTCACTTGTCCTCTCTATAAACAATATGTCGACATCTTATTTTCCAAGAAACCCTCCACTGTAAAACAAATTCATCCTAAAACCTCCATTGATACTCCTTTCTTTTGAGCTTTTCTCCCTCATCCGCTCTTCAAATCGCGAAAGTAAGTACATTTTCGGAATCCTCGTTCGATTTCCAAGTCATCCATCACTTTCATTTTTCATTTTGTCGACTTCGAAAATCGGCCTGTTTTCCTTAGTTCCGTTTTAAGAACTTAAAAAGCCGTTTTCTATGTTGTAGGTGTTGGCTTGGACGATCCCGACACCGATAGCTACGTGATTGAGGAGGATCATCTGCCGGAATAAGCTTAAAAGGTGACGATAATGAGAAACTCGACCTTTATGTGTATATTAGCATGTTTGATGGATTCTCATGTTTCTTTCTGATTTTATTTAAGTATTAAGATTTCTAGACTTAGAAACATGTTTAGGTTTATGCTTATGTGAAAGATTCATGCTTGGAAATATGGTTATGTGTTCATAAGTAAGATTTTAGTTTTTCATATGTTAAGACGGATACATGAAATTAATCGTTTGAGGATTGTTTTGGGATTTATATGCTGTTAGTAAGTAGTACTTGATGATTTGTAATGTTGAGAAAACAACACTTGTATCGATTCATGAGTTTTTGTGTCGATTTGTTGAGTATTGTGAAGGGCTGGAAAATGCGATTTTCAGCGACAGGCTCTCTGAGCCGGTCGACCGACCGGCCGCCGGTCGACCGGCTGAGAGCGCTTCTTAGTTTTTGTGAGTTTTACGAGATGTTGAGACCCGTAGTGATTAGGTCTCCCAGCCGGCTAGAGGCGGCAATTATTGACACGACCCGAAAACACGACACGAACCCGACACGAAATTAGCGGGTTCAGGTCAAGGTGTTTCAACCCGTTTACGTAATTGGGTTGACACGAACACGACTCGAACTTATATGGGTCGGGTTAGGGTTGGGGCCTTGCGACACGAACCCGACACGAATAACCCAATAATTTAAATAGTTTATGATATATCCATTTAAATGGGTATAATCTGGTTATGTTATTTTGAATTTGAAATAAGATATGAAGATTGTCTATTCTTGCTGTAAATTTTAATTTTGAATGCATTATATTTATATGGGTTGGATGAGTTATACGGGTTTAATGGGTTGAAATTGATCTGTTAAAACTTAAATGGGTTACACAAGTCGGGTTGGGTTATTGAAAAAATAAATGGGTTGGGTTAGGGTTGATGCATGCAACCCGTTTATCTAATTGGGTCGGGTTAGGGTTGAGGGTCATGACCCATTTAATGGTGACACGAACACGAACCCGACACGACCCGACCTGTTTGCCAGGTCTACAGCAGGCAGACCGGCCGCCTGCCAGCCGGCTGGGAGTGCGTTATTGTTGATGCGTGATTTCAAGATTTTAGGGAGGCTGAGTTCCCAGCCGGCCGACCGGCTGCCTGTCGACCGGCTGGGAGTTCGTGTGTCGTTTCAGAAAAGAAAGAAAAGGCTGAGGTGGTCACCAGCCGGCCGACCGGCTGCCTGCCGACCGGCTGGGGACCCCTGTAGGCTATTTTAAGTTTTGAAATTTAATCGTAACTTTCAAATGGTTAATCAGTTTTGATTGAAACTTGTTTTGTGTACCTTTGACATGTATTTGAGGTCCCCGGAGGATGGACAACATTATATTGGGTTCGGGAATAGAGTAAGGATAGAGACCCCCCGGTCGGGCAACCGAAAGGGAAACCGGCTCTCCCTCATCTTAGTTCTCGAGGTCAATCGAGTGTTGATTAGAAGTTAAAGGTAGAACTATAGAGTAGTTAATAGACTTGAATGATATTGTTTTGATGCGTATTAAGTTATGCCTTAAGCTGGCCTCTGAACTTAATACGTGAGTTATTTGTCGTGTATGGGAACATGCGTTGAGTTTTCGCCTCTGAGTTCCATACATGTCTGTTTGTCGTGTCTGGGACATGCGTTGAGTTTTCGCCTCTGAGTCCAGACATGTATGTGTGATCGCGTCAGGACATGCCTTAAGCTGGCCTCTGAGTCTGACGAGTAGAGCAACTGCACGACGGGGCAGTCAGGTTGTCATACCTTACCCGGAGTGCAGGTGTTTGGTGCTAGAACATGCGTTGAGTTTTCGCCTCTGAGTCTAGTACCTTGTGATGTGGTAGGGGAACATGCGTTGAGTTTTCGCCTCTGAGTTCCTTACTTGTGATAGTGAATTGAATGCTAGTCCATGCGTTGAGTTTTCGCCTCTGAGTCTAGTGTTCTGTGATAGCCGGTCCATGCGTTGAGTTTTCGCCTCTGAGTCCTTGCTTGATATTGTGAACTTGGTATTTAGGTTATGCGTTAAGATGTCGCCTCTGAACCTTTATACTTGCTGAATAACTTAGTACCTAGGTTATGCGTTAAGATGTCGCCTCTGAACCTTTGTACTTGCTGTTTTGTATCTGCTTGCCTTGACGATGGTACAGTGTCAGATATGCATAGTAGGTTAATGATGTATATATGTTTGTGGTTAAATCATCCAAGGCATTGGATGACTCTTAGTTCAGTTTCATAAATAATTGGATTGAAAGACCCCCCGACTGGGTAACCAGTAGGGAAACCGGCTCTCCTTCCTATTTGTTTATGAAGTTAGTTGAGAGCCGTGCATGGTAATCGCATGATAGTAAGAGATCTGATGATGAGTTGTTTATGCTTCACATGTTGTTATATGTTGGAGTATTCTGTATTGTTTTATATGTTACGTGTTGTCACAAAAGGTGGCTAGGAGAACTCTAGTCACTCCCCACTGATTGTGGCGTACATGTTTTCATGTATGTAGGTACATGCTGGTTGGAGATGGGTTCACGAGAGCTAGCGAGTGATGATCCTGCTGTCATCATATGACTTACCTTATATCGTTTAGCTGGACTCGTAGTTGTTACTTTTGTTTTGGTGCCTGTAGGGATGTTCCATCCCAGGCTGATGTACATATTGGTTTTGATACTTAGAACTGTTACTTATCTATTTTGGTTTTATTTCAGTTTCAGCTTCTGTTTCAGTTTAAGACTTCTCGCATGTTGTTTTCTTTAAAAAGTTTTAATTCCGCTGCATTTTTGGTACTTTTGTATGTTTATATTTCCGCTTTCGCGAGGGGTTTTACAGTTGGTATCAGAGCATTATTGCTCCCGACGCACTCATGTGACCCCCAACCTTAACTTGACCAAATAAACAAATAATGAATGAGAGATGGGTAGATCTAAGGACTTATTTTGTAGTCTATTTGTGATTGCTAATTGCTAAGCTAATCCTTGTTTTCTCTTTTGAAGGATGGTGAGACCCAGGGCTGCTGACAACATTGTGCTGCAAGCAATTCAGCATTTGCTTGAGACTCAGAGACAGCAAGCAGGGAATGCTCCACCTCCTCCACCGCCAGGCAACGAGGCTAATCGTCCTGGTAGTTTCTCATGGATAGCTTCGCAGATGTCCCGTAGCCACGTGAAGACATATGGTGGCGAGGTTGACCCGGTAGCTCTTACCGAGTGGTTCAGAGAGATGGAAAAGAGCTTCACTATGTATTCGGTGAGTAGAGAGGATAGGGTGCGGCTAGCCACTCACTTTCTTACTCTTGAGGCCGATAGGTGGTGGGCGTTGACAGGACCTACTTTCACTCTTGATCCACTGTTCGATTTGGATGCTTTTAAGGATAAGCTCGAGACGAGGTTCTATCCTAAAGAGCTCAGATCACAGCGACTCAAAGAATTCATGGATTTGAAGCAAGGCAAGATGTCAGTTCAGGAGTTCACAAACCGTTTCAACCAGCTAGCTCACTTTGCATCGAGGTTTGTCAGAGATGAGGCCGAGAGAGTCTACTTTTACCGTGGCAAGCTAGGGCCACGCATCGAGAGCATGGTTCGTCGAGATTCGACTTCTTTTGTGGAGGTATATGATGATGCTATTTGGGCCGAGAGTTCTATTCGTGCCATAGATGCTGAGACCCGTGCCGCTACTTCTAGTGTGACTCCTCACCAGAGATCAGTGTACCAGGGGAAGAGACCATTTGTTCCTTCTACTTCTTTGCCTTCTTCTCAGAAGAAGCGTTTTGAGAGGTTCTCTGATCCGGTTGCTAAGACCACATTTTACACCGACACTGCTTCTACTGTTTGCCGCCGTTGTGGTAAACCGCTTCATCCAGGGTTTGATTGCTTCAAAAATGCCTATAAGTGTTATACTTGTAATGGATATGGGCATAGATCCTTTGATTGTCCTGAGAAGGATACTGTTCTTGGCAAGGCTGCCACTGCTGCTGCAGCGACCAGAGGAGGAAAACCGAAGGGGAAGATCTTCGTGATGACTAGGGCTGAGGCAGAGGCTCATCCAGACATTGTTGCCGGTATCTTTACTGTTCTTGGCGCTGAGTGCCTTATTTTATTCGATACTGGAGCTTCTTTATCATTTATATCGACTCAGTTCGCCGACCGTCTAGCTCTTGAGTCTTCATTGGTTGAGGAGACTTCTATTTCCTTACCTTCTGGAGACGTGTTTTCCTGCTCTTCGTCCCATAGGGATGTTCCTATTATTATTGGTCAAGCCACATTTCCAGCGGACTTACTGAGATTTCCTCTTGAGGAGTTTGACATTATCCTCGGTATGGATTGGTTATCGCGATACCATGCTCGTTTCGAGTGTCGCGACCAGAAAATCTGCTTGAGGAGTCCTTCAGGAGTTCGTGTTTCCTATAGGAGAACTCGCCCTCAAAAGGATGTCCGAGTGATTTCTTCGATGAAAGCTTCTCATCTTCTTAGGAAGGGTTGCCAAGCCTTCCTGTGTGTTGTTACAGCTGCTAAACCATCGCTACCGAAGCTTGAAGACGTAGCCATTGTTCGTGAGTATCCAGATGTGTTCCCAGATGACTTGCCAGGGATACCGCCAGAGAGAGATGTGGAGTTTACGATTGAGCTTGTTCCAGGTACCGGACCGATTTCTAAAGCTCCTTACCGTATGGCTCCGCTAGAGTTAAAAGAGTTGAAGCAGCAATTGGAAGAGATGATCGAGAAGGGTTTCATTAGACCTAGTGCTTCTCCGTGGGGTGCTCCCGTTTTGTTCGTTAAGAAGAAAGATGGTTCCATGAGACTTTGCATTGACTATAGAGAGCTGAACCGAGTGACCGTGAAGAACAGATATCCTTTGCCTAGGATAGATGATTTGTTTGATCAGTTGAGAGGTGCTTCTAGGTTCTCTAAGATTGATCTTCGATCGGGTTATCATCAGATTCCAGTGAGAGAGGCTGATATTGCGAAGACTGCTTTTCGTACCAGATATGGACATTTTGAGTTCGTGGTTATGCCATTTGGGTTGACTAATGCACCGGCTATTTTTATGGATCAGATGAACCGTACTTTCAGTGAGTTCCTAGATACTTGTGTCATGGTTTTCATTGATGACATTTTGATATATTCGAAGACCGATGAGGAACATGCTGAGCATCTTCGCTTGATTTTAGGGATTCTGCGCAGACAGAAATGGTTCGCAAAGTTTTCAAAGTGTGAATTTTGGCTCTCGAAAGTTGCCTTTTTAGGACATGTGATATCCAGCGAGGGTGTGATGGTAGATCCCGCGAAGATAGAGGCCGTGGTTGATTGGGAGAGTCCCAAAGATGTTGGAGAGATCCGTAGTTTCCTTGGATTGGCTGGTTATTATCGTAGATTCGTTGAGGATTTTTCGAGATTGGCTCGCCCGATGACTCAGTTACTGAAGAAGGAAGCCAAATTTGTGTGGACCGACAAGTGTGAGAGTTCTTTCCAGGAGTTGAAGACCCGTTTGACTTCCGCCTCCGTGTTAGCTTTGCCAGAGATCGGAGTGGACTTTGATGTGTATTGTGATGCTTCGATGTTAGGGCTTGGATGCGTACTGATGCAGAGTGGTAAGGTGATAGCGTACTCCTCTAGACAGTTGAGAGTTCATGAGGTGAACTATCCGACACATGATTTGGAGTTGGCCGCAGTCGTTCATGCTTTGAAGATGTGGCGTCATTACCTGATTGGATCCCATTGCCGTATTTTCACAGATCACAAGAGTCTTAAGTACATTTTTACTCAGAAAAACCTTAACATGAGACAGAGACGTTGGCTAGAGTTGGTGAAAGATTACGACATTGAGTTGTTATATCATGAGGGAAAAGCCAATGTAGTTGCAGATGCGCTTAGCCGCAAGACTTCTCACTCGATGAGTGCCATGAGAGTATTGCCCGATGAGTTGTGTTCCGAGTTCCGGAAGCTGAGATTAGAGATGGTGGGTAGTGGTTTTGATTGGTTAGCTGCTATGACTGCCGAGCCGTCTTTATATTGGGAGATTCGCCAGAGTTTGCCTTCAGATGCCGATTTCAAGAAGTTCGAGGCTAAGATTTCGAGTGGTGTTGTACCTGACTTGGTGATTGATGCTGATGGTTTCCTTAGGTTCCGTGGTAGGATGTACGTCCCTGATGTGCCAGATTTGAGGAAGAGGGTTCTTGATGAGGCTCATTTGTCACCGTATTCCGTTCATCCAGGAGGAGAGAAGATGCACAAGGATTTGAGGCTTATGTTTTGGTGGCCTGGTATGAAGAAGGAGATATTGGATTATGTTAGTAGGTGCTTGACTTGTCAACAAGTCAAGATAGAGCATAAGAGACCTGGTGGTTTGCTACAGCCGCTTCCCGTTCCTCAGTGGAAGTGGGAGTGTATATCTATGGATTTCGTTACAGCATTGCCTAAGACAGTTGGAGGCAAGGATGCGATTTGGGTTATTGTTGATCGTCTAACTAAGTGTGCCAGATTTGTGCCGATCAGAGAGACGTGGGATATGGATCGTTTAGCCAGGGCTTATATTGCTGAGATAGTCCGATATCATGGCGTGCCGAGAGAGATCGTTTCAGATCGAGATCCTCGATTTTGTTCCAGGTTCTGGAAGGCTTTGCAGGAGGCTATGGGTAGCCGTTTGTTGATGAGCACTGCATTTCATGCCGCGACCGATGGTCAGTCCGAGAGGACTATACAGACACTAGAGGATTTGCTCCGTGCTTGTGCCCTTGATTTTCAGAGTTCTTGGGAGCAGTGTTTGCCGTTGGTAGAGTTTTCTTACAACAACAGTTATCATGCTTCCATTGGTATGGCTCCGTACGAGGCTCTTTATGGTAGGAAGTGCCGTAGCCCGATCTGCTGGGATCAGGCTAGTGATGTTCGTGACCTTGGACCTGATCAGCTAGCTGAGACCATTGACCGTGTACATCTCATTAGGAATAGGATGAAAGCCGCTCAGGACCGGCAGAAGTCCTATGCTGATGTCCGTCGTAGACCCTTAGAGTTCGAGGAGGGTGACAGTGTCTTCTTGAGAGTTTCTCCGATGAAGGGTGTTAAGAGGTTTGGAGTTAAGGGCAAGTTGAGCCCTAAGTATATTGGACCTTTTGTGATCGCGAAGAAGATTGGCGTCGTAGCTTATCGTTTGGACTTGCCTCCTAGTTTGGGCAAGGTTCATAACGTTTTTCACGTTTCCCAGCTCCGCAGGTACATTAGTGACCTGAGTCATGTTTTGCCCAGAGAGATTGAGAACTTGGAGCCGAGTCTTGCTTTCGAGGAGCGTCCAGTGAAGATCCTTGACCGTCAGGAGAGGAAGCTTAGGAGAAAGGTGGTGCCCTTGGTGAAGATCCTACGGCGTTGCGGCGAGGTCGAGGAGCAGACGTGGGAGACTGAGGCATCGATGCGTGCTGCGCATCCCTTCTTATTCGATTGAGGTATAGTATATAGATTTATATCCGTTCGAGTTTCGAGGACGAAACTTTTTGAAGTTGGGGTGATTGTAACATCCCGTATTTTCGTAAAATCTACTTTAAGCGTTTTAAATTATTTTAAATAATAAAAATAATATTTTAATAGGTTAACTCGGAAGATTTTAATTTAATAAGTGAGATCCGTCTTAAGAACCTCAAGTCCTTAAGACGAATACAAACTTGGCATCATTTAAATACCCGACTCAAATATTCATTTCCATATCCGTTTTTAAAATCCGTAACCGTTTAAGCACGTCGGAAAGGACAACTCACTTGTCCTCTCTATAAACAATATGTCGACATCTTATTTTCCAAGAAACCCTTCACTGTAAAACAAATTCATCCTAAAACCTCCATTGATACTCCTTTCTTTTGAGCTTTTCTCCCTCATCCGCTCTTCAAATCGCGAAAGTAAGTACATTTTCGGAATCCTCGTTCGATTTCCAAGTCATCCATCACTTTCATTTTTCATTTTGTCGACTTCGAAAATCGGCCTGTTTTCCTTAGTTCCGTTTTAAGAACTTAAAAACCCGTTTTCTATAATGTAGGTGTTGGCTTGGACGATCCCGACACCGATAGCTACGTGATTGAGGAGGATCATCTGCCGGAATAAGCTTAAAAGGTGACGATAATGAGAAACTCGACCTTTATGTGTATATTAGCATGTTTGATGGATTCTCATGTTTGTTTCTGATTTTATTTAAGTATTAAGATTTCTAGACTTAGAAACATGTTTAGGTTTATGCTTATGTGAAGGATTCATGCTTGGAAATATGGTTATGTGTTCATAAGTAAGATTTCAGTTTTTCATATGTTAAGACGGATACATGAAATTAATCGTTTGAGGATTGTTTTGGGATTTATATGCTGTTAGTAAGTAGTACTTGATGATTTGTAATGTTGAGAAAACAACACTTGTATCGATTCATGAGTTTTTGTGTCGATTTGTTGAGTATTGTGAAGGGCTGGAAAATGCGATTTTCAGCGACAGGCTCTCTGAACCGGTCGACCGACCGGCCGCCGGTCGACCGGCTGAGAGCGCTTCTTAGTTTTTGTGAGTTTTACGAGATGTTGAGACCCGTAGTGATTAGGTCTCCCAGCTGGCAGACCGGCCGCCTGCCAGCCGGCTGGGAGTGCGTTATTGTTGATGCGTGATTTCAAGATTTTAGGGAGGCTGAGTTCCCAGCCGGCCGACCGGCTGGGAGTTCGTGTGTCGTTTCAGAAAAGAAAGAAAAGGCTGAGGTGGTCACCAGCCGGCCGACCGGCTGCCTGCCGACCGGCTGGGGACCCCTGTAGGCTATTTTAAGTTTTGAAGTTTAATCGTAACTTTCAAATGGTTAATCAGTTTTGATTGAAACTTGTTTTGTGTACCTTTGACATGTATTTGAGGCCCCCGGAGGATGGGCAACATTATATTGGGTTCGGGAATAGAGTAAGGATAGAGACCCCCCGGTCGGGCAACCGAAAGGGAAACCGGCTCTCCCTCATCTTAGTTCTCGAGGTTAATCGAGTGTTGATTAGAAGTTAAAGGTAGAACTATAGAGTAGTTAATAGACTTGAATGATATTGTTTTGATGCGTATTAAGTTATGCCTTAAGCTGGCCTCTGAACTTAATACGTGAGTTGTTTGTCGTGTATGGGAACATGCGTTGAGTTTTCGCCTCTGAGTTCCATACATGTCTGTTTGTCGTGTCTGGGACATGCGTTGAGTTTTCGCCTCTGAGTCCAGACATGTATGTGTGATCGCGTCAGGACATGCCTTAAGCTGGCCTCTGAGTCTGACGAGTAGAGCAACTGCACGACGGGGCAGTCAGGTTGTCATACCTTACCCGGAGTGCAGGTGTTTGGTGCTAGAACATGCGTTGAGTTTTCGCCTCTGAGTCTAGTTGATAGGCTTATCGCGTACCTAACAAAGATACCCTAGGCTTAACTAACAAATGAATGTAGATAAGGAAGTAGGGGTCGATCTCAGGGAGACGGTAGATGCAATATGACAAGCTATGGTTAGAATTTTATCAAGGTCGATTCGATTGATTGATTGGTTTGATGGTTAAAACGATAGCAAATTGAGATATAAAACAATGATAATAAAAGATCTAGGGAAATAGGTTCACACATGTAAATTAGCAATAATTGATGTCGAATTGGGGAAACATATAAACAAAAGTTGTCTAGACTTAGACCCTGTTCTTTCTGGCTTTTTAGAGCTGAACTGAACTGAGCTGAACTGAATGGGGCTGAGCTGAACTGAACTGAACTGAACTGAGCTGAACTGAACTGAATCGAGCTGAGCTGAACTGAACTGAACTGAACTGAGCTGAGCTGAACTGAATCGAGCTGAGCTGAACTGAACTGAACTGAACTGAACTGAGCTGAACTGAACTAAATGAAGCTGAAGTTAATAGAAATAATTTAAGTTTAATTAAAATACACTAAATAATAATAATAATAATAATATAAAAAAAATGTTTGATTAATACAAATTTGCGATTTTTTAAGAAACAATTATATTAAAAAAAATATTAATTTTTAAGTATTTTTTTTTAGTAAACTCTAATAGACTTTGCTTTTTTCTTTTCTTGTGTTTTAAAATTAACAAAAGCAACATTTAAATATTTTATGTCTAATTAACATAAATTATTTTTTTTATTATCTAAACATTTTACGTCTAAATGTGATAAATGTGGCATGTATTTCATTTTTTTATTATCTAAACATTAATTATTTTTATATATAAACATTTATAGGTAATTATTATTTGGTGGGTTCGGGATACCCAAATACACTTGAATATTTGTCTCCTATTAGCCATCCAAACGTAAGAAACCATGTGCCTGAATATAAGCATGCACCTCCTAGCGGAATATTTGAACATTTTAATTATCGACATTCATCTTTGAGGATGACAGTTGAAATGGCGTTTGGTCAGCTGAAGAGGAGGTGGAAGGTGTTAAAAAACATGCCACAAATGACAACGAAATATCAAATGTCAATTATCGTATCCACTTGTACACTTCATAATTTCATTCGGATGTATAAACCTGGTATTCCAGTTATAAAACATCAAAGTATTCAAGGAAGAACAGATTCAAACAAGGATGATGAAGAACGGAAGAAATTCATGGACAAAGTTCGAAAAGAAATTGAAAAAAAAGGGTGTGATATTGGTGTCCATAATGACTTCAGAGATGAATCACATCAAGATGATAACAAGGATAAATTACAAATAACCACCACGTATTTGCGTGTTTTTACAAATTACCACCACGTATTTGTTTTTTTACAAATAACCCCCAGACTTTTACGTATACTCCCCGATCACCACCGTATTTTAATCCCGATTCTTATTTTTCTTATTTTTCATCCTATTAAGCAACAATTTACGTAAAATACCCATATTACCCTCCCTAATTAAATAAACCCACCCAAACTACTTACACATTAAATGGAGAGTAACTAGAAATAAAGAAGAAACATTAAATGAAATAAATCTCCTTAGAGGAATACAGGGTACAGACCCCAGATGGCTACATTGTTCAACTATGAACAAACTAAAAACAAACTAATCCTCCAATAATCCACGGCAAGACCAAAAATCACTTGCCTTGTTCATGAGGCCTAATCAAATTGAGTTTCTGCAAATGCAAAAAACTTCATTGCAGATCAATCTATCCTAATTCACTAACCCACTAACCTAAATTACACTACAAATACTCCAAATTATTTTACAAAAAAATTGACAAATAAACCCGTAATCTTATCTTAACTAGTCGACGACAGAAGAGCATCCCAATCAATCTCACGAGACGGGCAACTCTCTAACCAGTAATTCTCCGGACCCATTTCTTCACCATCACCAAAAAACATAAGCTCCGACAATGGCGAAGATCCACTCTCCAACCAGTAATTCTCCGGACCCATTTGGTTGTTTATTTAGTTTTGGTGGGTTGGTGTAATTAGGAGGGTAATATGGGTATATTATGTAAATTGTTACTTAACAAGACGGAAAATAAGAAAAAAAATATTCGTGATTTAAATACGGTGGTAAACGGGGAGTATACGGAAAAGTTTGGGGGTTATTTGTAAAAAAACAAATACGTGGTGGTAAATTGTAAAAATACGCAAATACGTGGTGGTTATTTGTAATTTATCCTGATAACAATAATAATCATAATAAGAATTATTAATTAATAATAATAAATAGAATAATAAATAAATAAATATAATAATAATAAAATAATAACAAAAACAATAATAATAATAATAATAATAATAATAATAATAATAATAATAATAATAATAATAATAATAATAATAATAATAATGTGGGAATTAAATGAAGCTGAGTTGAACTGAACTGAAATGAATTAAATGAAGCTGAGCTGAACTGAACTGAACTGAACTGAACTGAATAGAGCTGAGCTGAACTGAAACGAGCTGAACTGAACTGAACTGAACTGAATAGAGCTGAGCTGAACTGAACTGAGCTCAACTGAACTGAACTGAACTGAATAGAGCTGAGCTGAACTGAAACGAGCTGAAAATAAGCCAGAAAGAACAGGGCCTTATTAGCAATAATCTCTCGATTTTATTACTAGTCTTAGAACGATTACTAGCGGGCTCTCGCACTTACTAGGTCGTGCTACAAAACATGCTTAGCCAAATTCTATCCCCGACTTTCGATCTTAGGAAAAGAATTAACAAGATAACCAAAAATTGTGATCAAGAATTAAAGGTTAACAATACATAACAAGCATGTTATAGAAACAACAAATTGATAATAATAAATCCCAATTCAACAATTATCAATTACTAATCTAACATGGCTTCCCTAAACCCTAGATTATAAAACTACTCACTCATGATAATATATAAACTAACAAAGATTGATTTGATTAACATAACCATGATAACAATATATAAATTGGAATTAAAAAGATAATATAAAAGCAAGGAATTGAAATTACCAACTTAAGGAAATAAGAACAAGAACTTGATTATTAAGAGCAAAATAATCTTCAAATAAAACCCGGAATTAAAGCGTAAATGTTGATAATTGATAAACTAAGAACATAAAAGAAACTAGGTTTTTGTAGAATTAGGGAAATGTATGAAAAAGCATGAGTAAAATGCTCTCTAGTGATGAGTTTAAATACAAAAACTAGCTAGGAAAGTGAAGAGTTGCTCAGATGCACAATCCCCGAAAATCCGGGAACCAAACAGTCTTAGGGGGCGCAGCAATTGAGGCCAAGAATTGCTCAGGTATCAAACCCCAAGATTCTGGGGTTCGAACAACTCCCGGGGGCGCAGCAATTGGGGCATATGGCTATCTCGCATCAACCCCGAGATTCTGGGGTTCGAACAGCAATCCGGGGACCTTGCAATCTCTTCTTTTCTTTACTAGTTCTCACTTTCTTGGCTCAAGTACCAACCAAATTTCATTTCTTCTTCCTCGGGAATGAGTGAATCTTCCCAAAACGCCCTTTCATGGCCAAAACTCGCTCCAAATAGCCTCGTAGTGTTCGGTGAATGCCAAAATGATAGAAAAAGGTCGCAACTTGCTCTGTTTCCTACAAAATGCAACAAAACATGCAAAACACCTACAACACGGAATTAGCTCATAAAATCACCTCATAAAGTGCAAATTATCATGTAAAGATGAGCTAAAAGAGGGGTGAAAATCATATAAAAATAGGACACATCAAATTCCCCCAAGCTAAACCCTTGCTTGTCCCAAGCAAGCACACAATATCAAGGCAAGGGTAAGGAGCACCAAATCTCATCATTTGCAAATCCCAACATAAGCTAACAAGCGCAATGAATCATAATCCCAAAACAACGTGGGCATAAGGATAATGCAAAAACATGGATGAGATTTACATGGCGGCGTAGCATGAAAGATTTTATTTAAACTTTTCGGCTCTTGCATGATCTTATTGACAAAGGACTCTCGCGGTACACTCAAGCACACATTTATATGTAAAAGGAGATTTGTATGAGTGACACTCTCCTAAACTCTACTCATGAGAGTGCGCCCGCAATCTAATATGGTGATCATTCCAAGTCCACGAGTCAAAACAATCAAATGCAAGCATAAAAAGAAGAAGCCAAGGATTAGAAGAAGGCTATGGTGATGGGTAAGAAAGGGGAACATATGAATTATGGTAAGTGGAGCTAAGTCAAGCTAGCAACTAACCAATGAATGCATGGATGCTCAATCCAAATCCCAAACCCATCCCAAGTAGGAGGCTTGAAGTCAAAAGTAGCATATTGACTTCTTTTCATGACAAATCAAGTGTAAACTTCCCAAATACTTTTGATATAAAACATGGAAGCTAAATCACAAAACCTCTTCTCTTTTCTTTTCAACAACTCAATTTCATGCTTCTTTTTTTTTCTCATATTTCTCAACTCTTTCAATTTTTTTCCTTCTTGTATTTCAATTCTTTTTTCCTTCACATCATTTTTTTCTTTCACTCTTCTTTTCAACTTCTCATTTTTTTTCAATTTTCTTTCTTCAACTCACGGAAATCAGTAATTCCGTCTTACCAAGCTCACAATGACACAAAAATGGACCATATATCCCAAATGAGCACCCAAACACCAATGATAAAGCTACTAACTCGACAAGGTAGGCAAGTTTAAATGTAGCTAGATATGAGAAAATGTATATAAGGGTGAAAATGGGCAACAAAGTCATGTGAATGGCTTCAAATGCTTACAAATTATGAATGCAATGCTCATAAGAAATGGAATAAAGACCATACTTGTGCGTTTTGATGTAACGCACACCACAAGGAGACCTACACACACCTAAGTGAGACCGGGTATAGATGCAGCGGTCTAAGGAGGCTCTACCTTTCAAATTTTTGTAGGTTGCCAATGTCAAGATCAAGCCTAATAGGTCTAAATTCCATCCCTCACCCACTATGTCAAGACATCCCCATGTTTGCAAAAATCCTGTCAATAAATGTGATTCAAATAGCTATAAAGCTACAATTGGGATAAGCAAAGAGAGAGATCAAGGAGCAAAAGTGAGGGTAAGCATCACAAAATTTCATGGAAAGCACACAATATTTCAAATTTTTTGATTTTTGAATTTTTTTATGAAAAAACTACATGCAAGCTAAACTAACATGCTCTAACAAGATGCAAATCCCTCCCCCAAGCTAAACATCACATTGTCCCTAATGTGCGGAACAAGGAACAACCATCAAACCGTAGAAACTGCTCTCACACAGAATCCAGCAAGACAAAATGTTTAATGGGGAAAGGGGAGAACAACGAAAATGCAAGGGAAATAAAGATGCTTACTAGACTATCTAGCCTCCCCCAAGCTAGTATGTACAAAGGGATGGGTGATAGCAAATTAGCGTGTCTCCCCGTCATCAGCTCCACCTTCCTCCGCAAGACGAAGAAAACATCAACTTGAGACACCTACAAAATTAACAATAAGCACATTTAGGCATCATTCCTTACATACTCTAAGGCATTAAAAAAAAACAAAAGAAGTAAACAAAAATTAAAAACTACCTAAACTCGGGTTGCCTCCCGAGAAGCGCAATTTAAAGTCTTGCTAGACGTAGAAAGCTTGAACGGATTAATTCTTCAAAGACGGAGGTTCCAAGAAAACCTCCTCCACAATTCCGACCATTGCTTCTTCACGATAAGGCCGCAAATAATGGACACTAGCTTTGATCTTCTCTCCACCCGGGGCCAATACTTCAAAGGACCCAATCTTGTCATCACTAAGGATGATATAAGGGCCTGGGGCAACCTTCTTTCGAGGGTTGTACATAAGCACTTTGTCACCAACATTGAGACCATCCTTGATAAGCTCCTTCTGACTTCGATTCTTCACCATCTCCTTAAATGGTTGGAACCTTGCAAGAACTTCCTCTTCCACCAAAACCTTCTTTCCGTTGCGCACCGTTTCACCATTTCCTGCATAAGAGCTCAAAGAAATTTCCACATCCTTGCTCAAAGATTGAGACAAGGGGTTAGCATTATTCATAGCATAACATGATTCCTCTAGCATTGGACTCTTATTATGACCATGACTCAAACGATATGTCACCTTCTCATCCCCTACGGCTAGAGTCAACTTACCATTCTTAACATCTATCAATGCACCCGCGGTGTGTAAGAATGGTCTACCCAAGATTATTGGAATTTGCGCATCTTCGGCAATGTCAAGCACGATAAAGTCAACTGGAATGAAAAACTTCCCTACCTTGACGGGAACATCCTCCAAAACACCCAAGGGGCGTTTGATAGAACGGTCCGCCATTTGTAGGGTGACACTAGTACACTTAAGAGCTCCTAAATTCAGTTTTTCGCATATCGAGTAAGGCATGACACTTACACTTGCACCAAGGTCACATAGAGCTTTATCAATTGGAAAAGTGCCTATGGTGCATGGTATGGAAAAACTTCCGGGATCTTTTAACTTAGGAGGGGACAAGTTTTTCAAATAAGCACCACACTCGGAAGTGTAGGCCAATGTCTCAATACTGTCAATAGTCCTCTTCTTAGTTAAAATTTCCTTCATGAATTTAGTATATGAAGGTATTTGAGTGATAAGTTCTAGATAAGGGATAGTTACCTTGAGATTCTTCATCATTTCCATGAACTTACCGAGTCGGGTCTCTCTTTGAGCTTGTGCAAAACGATGTGGAAAGGGCACTTGAATTTTCTCCGGCTCCTTAGCTTTGTCATCCACTTTTGAAGGCTTATCCTCCACATCTTCCACCACTATTGGCTCATCAACTTTCTGGGACTCCTCACTTTTGTTAGAGCTATCAACCTTGTTCCCACCATCTTTTTTCTTACCAACTACCCCATCATCAACATTTGGCATTGGGGGTTCATCATAAGTGGTACCACTCCTCAATGTGACGACATTTATGGTGTCATGAGGTTGTGCACCTTGAGGTGGGAATTGACCTTGTTGTCTTTGAGCATTGGAAGTGGCAAGTTGAGCAATTTGGGTTTCAAGCATTTTGATGGTTGCATCCCTAGCTTGGTCACTCTTTTGAATGTGGAGGGCCATGTTCTTTTGTGTCTCAACCACTTGTGTCATCAAAGCCTCGAGCTTGCTCATTTGTTGATTGTTTTGTTGGGAATTTGATGATTGACCTTGAACTTGTTGATTTTGAAAAGGTTGTTGAAATCCTTGTTGAAAATTTTGTTGGAAATTTTGTTGGGGTCTGTGAATTTGGTGTTGAAAACCGGGTGGTGGGACTTGAGCTTGCCTTTGTTGTTGTGGGACATGCTGATTTTGATGTTGTGGATTTAGCACATTAGTGCTTTTGTAGGACAAGTTTGGGTGAAACTTTGTAGCTTCATTGTAGGTGTTGGAGTAAGGATTAAAGTTTTGTTTAAAACTTTGATAAGCATTCACTTGCTCAACCGTATTCCTACATTCTTGTGCAAAATGCCCCGCTCCACCACATGCGTCACACACCACAATTTGGCTAGTAGCATTGACTTGTTCATAAGTGTGTGATGAACTTGATCCCCGATTATCAACTTGTTGTTGGAGGAGAGCTATTTGAGCTTTCAAAAGAGACACGTTTGGGTCCTCCTCCTTTGCCTTGAATGGGATGTTGCGAGTGTTGGCGTATTGTGAGTCATGCACCGCCATGGATTCAATGGTAGCATGAGCAAGTTCCGTATCAATTTGGTCGAATCTCCCATTGTTAGCGGAGTCCAAAACTCGGCGTGATTCGGCACAACAACCATTGTAGAATGTGATTGCAAGAAACCAAGGATCCAACCCATGATGAGGACATTGCCTTTGTAACTCTTTATACCTCTCCCATGCTTCAAACAAGCTTTCATTACCATTTTGACGGAACCCCGTGATTTGGCTTCTTAATTGTTGGGTCTTTTCCGGTGGAAAATATTTTTGATAAAATGCGAGAGCCAATGTTTCCCAATTGGTGATCCCCAAAGCGGTCCTATCAAGGCTATTAATCCACAACTTGGCGTTGTCTCTCAATGAAAAAGGGAAGAGTATCTCCCTTATCTGCTCTTGTGTCACACCCGTTTGCCTAATCATTGAGCAATAATCACAAAAATTTGTGATGTGCAAATTAGGGTCTTCCAATGGACCTCCACCGAATTGCTTTCTCTCAACAAGGCTAATAAAAGCCGGCTTGATCTCAAAATTTGCCGCATCAATTTGGGCAGTAGCAATACCCCTAGGAAGCATAGCCGCGGTGGGCTTAGAATGATCGGATAAACGAACCATCTTCCTTATTGGTTGTGAATTGGAAACTTCTCCTTCCTCAAGTATTTGAAGGTCTTCTAAATAAGATTTTCTCGCACTTTCAAGTTGTGCAAGAGTTGCAGCTTCAGAAATTTCCTTCAAGAAACGTTGTCGTCTACGCAAGGTTTTCTCGGGATCGGGATCAACCGGAAGTAGTTCACCAATCCGTGAGGACCTGGGCATAAGACAACAATCTAGAGAGGATTGTAAGTAACGGTCTCAAGGAACAAGTGTTCCTTAAAACAAGGAAAAACAAGATAAAATTCAACTAATCACAAAGCAAGAAAACCGTGCTCCCCGGCAACGACGCCAAAATTTGATAGGCTTATCGCGTACCTAACAAAGATACCCTAGGCTTAACTAACAAATGAATGTAGATAAGGAAGTAGGGGTCGATCTCAGGGAGACGGTAGATGCAATATGACAAGCTATGGTTAGAATTTTATCAAGGTCGATTCGATTGATTGATTGGTTTGATGGTTAAAACGATAGCAAATTGAGATATAAAACAATGATAATAAAAGATCTAGGGAAATAGGTTCACACATGTAAATTAGCAATAATTGATGTCGAATTGGGGAAACATATAAACAAAAGTTGTCTAGACTTATTAGCAATAATCTCTCGATTTTATTACTAGTCTTAGAACGATTACTAGCGGGCTCTCGCACTTACTAGGTCGTGCTACAAAACATGCTTAGCCAAATTCTATCCCCGACTTTCGATCTTAGGAAAAGAATTAACAAGATAACCAAAAATTGTGATCAAGAATTAAAGGTTAACAATACATAACAAGCATGTTATAGAAACAACAAATTGATAATAATAAATCCCAATTCAACAATTATCAATTACTAATCTAACATGGCTTCCCTAAACCCTAGATTATAAAACTACTCACTCATGATAATATATAAACTAACAAAGATTGATTTGATTAACATAACCATGATAACAATATATAAATTGGAATTAAAAAGATAATATAAAAGCAAGGAATTGAAATTACCAACTTAAGGAAATAAGAACAAGAACTTGATTATTAAGAGCAAAATAATCTTCAAATAAAACCCGGAATTAAAGCGTAAATGTTGATAATTGATAAACTAAGAACATAAAAGAAACTAGGTTTTTGTAGAATTAGGGAAATGTATGAAAAAGCATGAGTAAAATGCTCTCTAGTGATGAGTTTAAATACAAAAACTAGCTAGGAAAGTGAAGAGTTGCTCAGATGCACAATCCCCGAAAATCCGGGGACCAAACAGTCTTAGGGGGCGCAGCAATTGAGGCCAAGAATTGCTCAGGTATCAAACCCCAAGATTCTGGGGTTCGAACAACTCCCGGGGGCGCAGCAATTGGGGCATATGGCTATCTCGCATCAACCCCGAGATTCTGGGGTTCGAACAGCAATCCGGGGACCTTGCAATCTCTTCTTTTCTTTACTAGTTCTCACTTTCTTGGCTCAAGTACCAACCAAATTTCATTTCTTCTTCCTCGGGAATGAGTGAATCTTCCCAAAACGCCCTTTCATGGCCAAAACTCGCTCCAAATAGCCTCGTAGTGTTCGGTGAATGCCAAAATGATAGAAAAAGGTCGCAACTTGCTCTGTTTCCTACAAAATGCAACAAAACATGCAAAACACCTACAACACGGAATTAGCTCATAAAATCACCTCATAAAGTGCAAATTATCATGTAAAGATGAGCTAAAAGAGGGGTGAAAATCATATAAAAATAGGACACATCACTAGTACCTTGTGATGTGGTAGGGGAACATGCGTTGAGTTTTCGCCTCTGAGTTCCTTACTTGTGATAGTGAATTGAATGCTAGTCCATGCGTTTAGTTTTCGCCTCTGAGTCTAGTGTTCTGTGATAGCCGGTCCATGCGTTGAGTTTTCGCCTCTGAGTCCTTGCTTGATATTGTGAACTTGGTATTTAGGTTATGCGTTAAGATGTCGCCTCTGAACCTTTATACTTGCTGAATAATTTAGTACCTAGGTTATGCGTTAAGATGTCGCCTCTGAACCTTTGTACTTGCTGTTTTGTATCTGCTTGCCTTGACGATGGTACAGTGTCAGATATGCATAGTAGGTTAATGATGTATATATGTTTGTGGTTAAATCATCCAAGGCATTGGATGACTCTTAGTTCAGTTTCATAAATAATTGGATTGAAAGACCCCCCGACTGGGTAACCAGTAGGGAAACCGGCTCTCCTTCCTATTTGTTTATGAAGTTAGTTGAGAGCCGTGCATGGTAATCGCATGATAGTAAGAGATCTGATGATGAGTTGTTTATGCTTCACATGTTGTTATATGTTGGAGTATTCTGTATTGTTTTATATGTTACGTGTTGTCACAAAAGGTGGCTAGGAGAACTCTAGTCACTCCCCACTGATTGTGGCGTACATGTTTTCATGTATGTAGGTACATGCTGGTTGGAGATGGGTTCACGAGAGCTAGCGAGTGATGATCCTGCTGTCATCATATGACTTACCTTATATCGTTTAGCTGGACTCGTAGTTGTTACTTTTGTTTTGGTGCCTGTAGGGATGTTCCATCCCAGGCTGATGTACATATTGGTTTTGATACTTAGAACTGTTACTTATCTATTTTGGTTTTATTTCAGTTTCAGCTTCTGTTTCAGTTTAAGACTTCTCGCATGTTGTTTTCTTTAAAAAGTTTTAATTCCGCTGCATTTTTGGTACTTTTGTATGTTTATATTTCCGCTTTCGCGAGGGGTTTTAAAAATTAAGTCGATAACCTACATAAGTTGGAGCCTAATCGCACCCTAGTGACAAAACTACTCACTAATCATATACTCCCTCCGATCCAGACAAAAGGTAACAGTTGCTTTATCACAGTTGTCGAGTCACGTTTTGTAACGTGAATATCTTTAGTTACACATTATTAAAAATTATAAAAATTTGATATTCTTATAGCATTTATGACGATAAATCAAACAAGATCCCACATGACTATATTTTGTCTTATAGATTAAGGGTAATATCAAAGATTCCCTACGACCATAAATAGTGCCAAAACGCAACCGTTACCTTTTGTCTGGATCGGAGGGAGTATTAATTAAACTAAAACAAACATAAAAGATGAAAACTTGGAAACTAAACATGTTTAAAAGGTAGACTAACACTAATAAGCATATAAATAAACAAACAAACAAAAGTAGACACTAAGGCCCTGTTTTTTTGGACTTATTTTTGCTTAATTTAAGTTAGTTCAGCAAAAATAAGTTAAGTTCAGAAAAGTTCAGCAAAAATAAGTTAAGTTCAGAAAAAATAAGTTAGGTTAAGTTCAGCAAAAAATAAGTTAGAAAAAGTTCAGCAAAAATAAGTTAAGTTAAGTTCAGCAAAAATAAGTTAAGTTAAGTTCAACAAATAAAGAAAAGTTAAGCAAAAATAAGTTCAGAAAAGTTAAGCAAATACTCATACCCGTTTATAGTATTGACGAGTTTTGAAAAATTTAAGATTTTCACAAATTCTCTCGTACAAACGTCTCATGTGCGACCATTTTTTTTAATTACCCGAAAGTGTCACTATTAACAAAAGAATAGTCGGATTTTCCAAAAAATACACGGGTTAAAATTACACACAATAATTCTCGTACGATAATGAACATACTATATTTATATAGAAATAGATTATTAAAAAATGGCTATTTAGCATAATACTACCTAATAAGTCTAAAATTTTGCATCTTACTACCTAATATGTTCAATTATTCAAATAACTACCTAATAAGTGTAAAAACTGACAGATTACTACCAAAATGACGGAAATTGCTAAAACAATGACGGAAATCAATTTATTTCGTCCCGTTTAAATTTAAAACCTAATTTAATACCAATATTACCCTTCCCCTCTCCTTCCTCCATTAAAACACCTTCCTACTTCAACAAAACTCATTTCTCTTTTCATCAATCTCGTTCTATTTCATCAAATAGATCTCATTTCCCCCCAGATTTTCATCAATCTTGTTCTATTTTCATCAATAAATCCCAGATTTTTCCCTAAACCTTCAAATTTTTCCGGTGGTAACATGTCTTCAAGGGTCTAATCGGGGGAAGAAGAAAGTTGGTTGCTTTTTCCGGTAAAATTGAGATATTCAGGAAAAAAAAAAAGTTGTTGGAATAATGGAGAGAATGATAGAAGAAAGTGATAATAACACTACAAAAAAAACGCGGTGTTCTGACGGAAAAAATCCGTTAGAAATCAGGAAATCCGTCAGAAAAATCGCGTTTCTGACGGATAATCCGTCAGAAATTTCCGTCCCAAATATTCGTCACGAAAATCAAGTTTGTGACGAATTATCCGTCAGAAAAATAATTGTGACGGACTTCTGACGGTCTACCCGTAGAAGAAAAAATTCCACGGTCAAATTTTTTTTGACTTTTAGTGACGGATAAGCCGTCAGTAGCTGGTCAATTGTGACGGATAATCCGTCAGGAATGATGTCCAAAAAGTCAATATTTGACTCAATTTCTGACGGATAATCCGTCGGAAATTTGTCAACTGTTGACTTTTGTGACGGATTATCCGTCAGGAATGATGTCCAAAAAGTCAATATTTGACTCAATTTCTGACGGATAATCCGTCGGAAATTTGTCAACTGTTGACTTTTGTGACGGATTATCCGTCAGGAATTTAGTCAAATTTTGACTTTGTGACGGGTTATCCGTCAGAAATTAAAGCAGTATAGGCAGGAAACAACTGCTTGCTGTCCAGCCCAATGCGATAGCATTGTTCATATTTACAACCTCAAAATCACTAAATCCTGCAAAACATTCATCATCCGCCAAACGGAGATTTATTTCCAAGTCGACCGCTAAGCGGGAACCAACAACAATTAACCAACAACAAAGAAAAAACATGGGTAAGAAATTGAATTACATAAAAGAGTCTTCATAATTCATACACTAACATAAAATATGTTCTAAAGTTAATAAATCATAATCTCAGTTTGCATTTGACTAAACTATCCTAAGTGGTTGGAGGATCAACTGACATGTTACATCCAAAGCCACGAGGGTCGTCCGAGAAGTCATCACGTCGGTGATGATTTGGCATACTTGAGCATGACTGAGTGGAAAAGAAAGTCTGCATACACTCCAAGCTTTTTTCATTTCCGCCATTTCCTCTTGAATTTGTTTTTGAGTTGCTTCAGTGCTTTCAATTTTTTCTTTGAGACGCATATTCTCATTTTGCATTTGACTAAACATGCTTGGTCGATAAGAACAAGATCGACGATCTCCTCTTTTGTCCCTAGGATTCTCATACCATACCTCTTCACCCAATGGACCGATCCCAAAAAACCTCCTTTTTTGTCAAATCCTCCAACAGCTTCGTGGTAGGTCTGAATCTCATCCCGAGGCTCTCCGGTTGGCGTTGGTTGAGCCAAAAGTTCATTGTAAGCAGCCTGAAAAAAAGACAAATTATTAAATAAAAAATAAATAAAATATATTGTAAAATTATCATTTTAATATGAAAAATATACAATAAGTCGCTCGATTAGAAATACTTACGTATGTCCGAGCAGCTCTAGGGTTAATCCACTCTCCCTTCTTGTTTTTCTTCGTCTTCTCAAACACCTTGTACGGTGTAGCCGACTCGCCCTTTAAAAAGCAAAGAAAACATATATGTTAATTATATCCGACAATAAAAATATTAATTAACCAAATTTAATATTTTAAAAATTTATGAAATACTTGCCATTTCTTTGAAAACATCAGAGCAACTCTTGCGGCCTAGAGTGTGGGTGCCCAACGCTTTCCCGTCCTTAGCACCAGACCTTCTATTTGCCTTGTTTATGTCTGATTTTTTTTAAAATTCAGGATTGGTCTCGTACCTTGCGTCCAACTTCTCCTTCCAACTATCGGGCACCCAATCCGACTTCTTCTTTCCGTATTTGACACCATTCACCATGTGAGTAATCAATCTCGTGACCCTCCATCCTCTTCCACTCAGGAAAAGGATCATACTGAGAATCAATGGACCTCACATGAGTCTGCCATAAAATAAAATGTTATTAGAAATAGAAAATATTAGTTTAATTTTAAAAACTAATGTGGCTTGTTTATTTTTACATTATCTTAAAGTAGATCCACATCTTTTCTCGTTGCGCATAACTCGCTTCAGTCCAGTTGGTGAAGTACTCATCGGTAAGATTTTGAGTGAACGAGGCAACCACGTATTTCTTTACAATCTTGTCATTCCACCTGATTAAAAACAAACACATATATATAAATATGAATATTATAAATTTGAAGGATATATTTTTCATTAATGGAGGATAAAAAAAATACTTACCAACAACCGTTAACTACCGAAGGATCAGAAGTGAGTACAATCGGTGGATTTCGGTGGGACACATTGTCACCGGTCAAATGAAGGTCATCATCATTCTCCTCCATTTCTTCGTTCTCATTTTGAGAACGCCTACCTGATCCACTCCCCAATATCTTTCATATAAATCTCGACATTTACCTGCTTCAAATAAAGCTAACAATACAAATAAACACTAGCAATAATAAATGTTAACCCATGAAAAATAAAACAACGTTTTCATACATTTCTTATGAATGTATAACCAAAGGATAAAAATAAAACATGTCTTACAAATGTATGCTCAAAAGATAAATAAACAATTACAAGTACTCCCTATCACCCCTAACTATCACTATCACTAGAAATTAAAAAAGTTTCATCATCCGAAAATAGAATTCCGACTTCTTCTTCTTCCTCCTCATTTATCTCAATTGTGGTGTTTTGAACTAAATCTCTATCCTCTTCTTCCGCGACATTCCCGTCATATTCATCTTCATCTATTTCACCTATTTCATTTGCAACCACTTGATACTCATCTTCAGTATCTGTCTCTTCTACCAAAATTGATGAAATTGAATGATCATTGAGAACCACATCTTCTTGGAATTCAATTTCGTCAATAGGAGCATCAACATGTGATCGTGCCTTGATTTTAAAAACCGCAGACCATTGATCACCTTTCTTAGTGGTTGGATAGCTAGCATAACAAACTTGATCGACTTGAAAAGCTGCCACAAATGGGTTATGTCCTTTGAGTTTTTTTTTCTCATTCACATCTACAAGTCCATATATCTTATGGATACTAAGTCCTTGTGGGGAGTTATCAAACCAATCACATTTGAACAATATCACTTTATAAACCTTGTGGTCGGTATAATAGGCAAGTTCAACTACTTCATTTAGAGTTCCATAATAATCCAACCCATCTGTAGAATTCACACAAACCCCATTGCTTATGGTAGCTTTGGAGACATCAAATCCCTCCTTAAAAGCTCGAAATTTATAACCGTTGATAGAATATCGTCTCCATGTCTTCACCATGGTACAAGGACCTAATGATAGACATAATACTAAAGGATCCTTCCATCTAATAGCCTACCAATAAAACAATATATATGTTAATTAAGATGTTTAATTATAGGTTCCTTCAAATTGGTTGTTTATTTTAAAAGAAAATGTATTACTTACTTCATTTCGTAACTATTTCGGAAAACGTTTCTCATGTTTCGTCCAAACATCTTCAGAAGACGTGACATCGGGAAATGATAATTTGATATATTCCTCAAACTCCCTATATGTACAACATATATAATAATTAACTATTAACTAAAATTATAACTTAATGTAATTATTAAAATGTATGTAGAAGTGACAAAATAATGATTAACTTACTTTTCATAGGACTCCAAAAAGTTTCCACAGTTCCTTAGCACATAAAAATGAGCGTCTTCATACTCTTTCTCGTTCAAGTACCTCTCTTTACATTTCCCGGTTGTAGTTCCCATGTCATCATTGAATAACTCAGGTAATTTTGAAGTGAGCTGGTCATCGAAATTCACACCAACGTCTAAGTCTTTCGCTTTTGTATCAATGTGATCTTCGAAATACATCGAACAAAAATTCGAAATTTCCTCTAATAAATAAGCATTGCATATGGAACCCTCCACCCGAGCTTTATTGCCAATCTTTTTTTTTATATGATTAAGAAATCTCTCAAATGGATACATCCATCGATATTGAACTGGTCCTCCAACCTTCGCCTCATAAGGCAAATGCACAGGTAGATGCTCCATGGAATTGAAGAAAGACGGAGGAAATATCTTCTCTAACTTGCATATTATCTCTGCAATGTTTGATTCTAGACGTTCCATAGAATCAACCTTAATCGTAGAGGTACACAAGTCTCTAAAAAATTGACTTAACTCAGTTATTGCATTCCAAGGACCCGTCGGGAGCAAATGTTTTAAGGCAACAGGAAGTAACCGTTGCATAAAGACATGGCAATCATGACTTTTCATGGAATGCAACACCATATTTTTATGATCAACACACCGACTCAAATCCGAAGCATAACCATCCGGGAATTTCAATTTGGCAACCCACTCACATACAGCTTTTTTCACCGCGGCGTTTAAAACAAACCTAGATGATGGGGGCCGTACAAAGCAATGCTCTTTAAAGTCAGCTTTACCATTAACTCCGAACTTAGTTTTATTTGGTTCATTTATCACCGTACTGATAAGATGTTCAAAAATGTTTTTCTCAATGTGCATAACATCTAAGTTGTGTCGAATCAACAAAGTTTTCCAATAAGGAAGTTGCCAAAATATGCTTTGTTTCCACCATCCTTCATTCTTGTCTTTTAATTTTTTCAATTCTTGATCAGAAGCATCAACAATTCTTGGCATATCCTTTACCGCATCCCACACTTCTTCACCAGTTAATCTCGATGCGGCAATGCGATCTTCAGTTTTTTTAATCTTCAGAAAATGCTTGCAGTTGTTGCGAAAAGGATGATCAGGTCTCAAAAACACGCGGTGACAATCGAACCAACTAACTTTCTTGCTATGTTTAAGCCAAAAGGAGTTATGATCTTTATCTTGACAATAAGGACAAGCATGGTATCCAGACGTGGACCAACCGGAAAGCATGCCATATGCCGGAAAATCATTGATAGTCCAAATTAATGCAGCTTTCAGTTGAAAATTTTGTTTCTTATAAACATCGTAAGTGTGCACACCCGTTTCCCAAAGTTCTTTCAACTCTTTGATCAACGGTTGAAGGTACACATCTAGATTTGTCTTGGGGTTCTTAGGACCTGGAACGATCAATGATAGAAACATAAATTGTCTCTTCATGCATAACCAGGGAGGTAAATTATACGGAGTGACAATCACAGGCCAACATGAATATTTTTTCCCAAATTGGCCGCCATGTGGGGAAAATCCATCCGTACACAAACCCAACCGAACGTTGCGAGGCTCACTTGCAAATTCTGGATGCTCTCGATCAAAATGTTTCCACGCTTCTCCATCACTTGGATGTGCCATTGTCCCTCTTTCTCTTAATCGTGAATTTCTATGGTGCCAACTCATCTCACCTGCTATGCTCTTGGTTGCATATAATCGTTGTAACCTTGGTGCAAGCGGGAAATAAATTAAGGGGTTATTTGGAATTCGCCTCCCATTACTTGAATTATTGTTACCTTTGTACCGAAATGCATTACACTTTGTACATTGCTCGAGATTGACATTTTCCTCCCAAAAAAGCATACATCCAGTAGGACATGCATCGATCTTCTCATGTGGTAGTTGTAGTCCCTTAAGAACACTCTTAACCTCATTGAAATTGCGTAACATGTCATTTTTTGTTGGAATCATGTCACCAACAAACGACATAAACCCATTCGTGCATCGAAGGGATAAGTTGTTCTCACATTTGAGTGCTATCAACCTAGCAGCGGCTTGCAATAAACTTATTTTGCTTCCCTCATACACTGGTTGTTCGGCTTTTTCTAACAATTTGTAGAAGGAAGAAACTTGAGAATTTGGGGTTTCATGACGCACTTCCTCATCACTAAGGTCATCAGGATTGAGTCGATCCTCCATTATTTGTTCAATATTATCACGTAATGCATTTTCCACGAGCTCCCGATAAGGATTATCACTAACTACAGTACTACTGCTACTTTCTCCGGTTGGCATTTCCTCACCATGATACGTCCAAACATAACAACATGGGGCAAAACCATTCGACCAAAGATGCAGTTGAACATCCTTAATCCTTTTAAAAGCTCTGTTATTACATTTCTTACAGGGACACCTCATTTCACCTAAATTCTTATACACACTACTTTGTGGAGCGAATTCAAGAAACTCTTTTACCCCATTTGCAAATTTAAGCTTAGGTTTCTTTTTCTCATCTAATCTTTCATACATCCACTGTCGTTCTAATCTTTTCATCTTATTATGTATCTACATTCAAATAATCAATCAATTGACAATTATTAATTAACTATCACATATAATACACAAAAAAACAATATCATCAATGAATATATAATTATTGTCAAAAAATCAAATAGTCTTTGAATTAGGTCCTTATCACTCCAACCTAAACCCATCAATGTACATTTCAAGTCATTAGCAAACACGCACTTGTTATTTATTAATGGGGAAAAAATTCGGCAGCAATTCCTCTTTATTTTCCAAATATAAAATATGGATTAAATTATTAGTCCATATATGTATTCAGAGAATATTAAAGGAATTGTCACCGAATTTGTACCCTCATTAAAAAAATAACAAGTATCTGTTTGCTACCTAAATGACTTGAAGCGTACAAAGACAGTCCCAAAATGGGGACTATTCAAAAATTACTCCTAATGAGTAATTTTTGAACGGGTACTAGGTCAATATTTAACAATTCAGAATTATCAATAACTAACAATTAACAACAATTAACAATTATCTACAATTAACAACTAAAAATTATCGTTGATCAACAACAACAACAATTAACAAATAATAATTCAAAATTAACAACTAATAACTATCACCAACAACAACAACAATTAAGAAGTAACAACACTAACAACAACAAATTATTAGCAACTATCCTAAGTCAATTTTTCTATCTAACAGGCTACTATCCTAGGTCATTTTTTCTATCTAATTGGCATTATCCTAGATCAAAATTTCTAACTAATTATCTATTAACCTAAATAAGTTACACTAACTACTTTCTAAACTAACTCATTCTTAAATAAATAATTAAGTAATAAACATAAACAATTACCTAATTAATTTTGCAAAGCAGTGTTGGCGCGGGGTTGTCACGGTGGTGGAGGTTGTCACGGTGGTGGTGGTTGTCACACTACAATGTACAAACAAATCAATTATGAATTGAAATAAAACGAAAAGAAAACCGTAAATTAATGAAAAAAACATAAATACATTACCTTATTAGCAAGGTGGAGTTAGTATGTGGTGGTGGTTGTCACGGTGGTAAGATTGGTGGGGTAGAAATCGGATTTTGGGAGGAGATTATGGGGTTCGAAGTTTTTGGGGTTAAAACAAAGAAGAAGAATGAACGCGAAAAGTTTCTGGAACTATTTATAAAAAATCCTGACGGATAATCCGTCAGGAATAGAAAAAATAAAAATCCTGACGGATAATCCGTCACTAAGTGTATTTATTTTTGGAAAAAAATAAAAAGAATATTAAATGCAGACGTGGGTTTAGGGAACTGTTGGAAAAAGTCATGACGGATTATCCGTCAGGAAAAAGAAATTCGAGATTACCGACGGATTAGTCGTCAATAAAGGGTTACGTGGCCTTTTCTGACGGATAAGGCGTCAGGAAAATTACTGACCGAATATCCGTCAGAAAAAGGTTCTACTTTTTCAGAATATGCAGCCTTTTGTCAGTCTTTTTTCTTACCGGACATCCGTCATTAACTATTTCTGACGCACTATCCGTCAGAAAATGCAACCAAAATTTCGCGCTTTTCCAATTTATTTTCGCGGTCTCCTATTTTAACGGATTTGTGACGTCTTATCCGTCAAAAAATATTTCTGACGGATATTCCGTCAGAATTGTGTCAGTAAGCCGAGACATCTGAAGGACTGTATATTCCGTCATAAATTCGGTCAGTACACCGTGTTTTTTTGTAGTGCAAAGAGATTGATTTGAATGTTGAATCAGAATCATGGAGTTTAATCGGGGGAGGGAGAGAGTTGAAGATGTTTTATTAAGAAAGGGTGAAATCGTCATTTAACTTATCCCGAACATTTAAAACTAACTTAAGTTCGATTTTCGTCAAGAAGGTAGCAAACTGATTAATGTTGTGTGATTTTAGGTAGTAACTTGCAAAATTAATTATCTTAGGTAGTAATATACAACTTTTTGAACTTATTAGGTAGTAATTTGTCATATTTCCTTAAAAAATTGTGATAATATAGAAATAGATTATTAAAAAAAATTGTGATATGTGATTTACCTTTTAATTATGTATTGAAGTAAGATAATGAACATACTATATTTATATATATAAAAAGAAACTATTTTTATTATTACTATTATTTTTATGACGTGGGAACCCGCAGCCGGTATCTTTGGTGCGCACTGGGTAAACTCCCGGGCATACGTGATAGCCTGCAAACCACGTACACTAGGTTGACCATCCTTTTTTACGGGTGACATGCTCGAAATCTAGAAGGCATAACCTCAAGCCAATTTACCCCCAAGATCGCTCTTGGTGAGGCTTGAACCTGAAACCCTTGGGAATATGGCCAATTTATATTATTTAAGTTAATACTCCTTCATATTTATAATAAACTTCCCTATTTTCTTTTTCGTCAATTCACAATATCTTCCCTATTTTCTTTTTTCGTGAAGTTTTATATATATTTTAATCACCTCACCCCACCACAATACCCCACAATACTCATACTTTATGTTGGGAAATGTGTCATCAACAATGATGCGATCACATAATTAAATCTCATGACAAGAATGCGCAAGGGATGATTCGAAATTATACAGTCAACTGACCAACATTTTTCGGTAATGATTGGCTTACTAGAGTTTGAAATTACTGTCGTATGACGGTGGTGGTTAGTTGATCCCTTTAGGTCACACCTACTATAGGATAATTCCCTTAATTGATATAATGATCAACTGTATATGATACGAGTTGATCAAATTTCTTAAAATTAAATATCGAGAAAATCAGAGGTTGAATCTTAATGTAAGATTCTTATTTGAAATTGAAACGTGTCAATTGTCAAATATCAATCGATGTTTATGAAACGTCAAAATTAAAATAAAAAGGGTTCGTGGTTATTACAAATGTTGTATATCGTATTGACGATTATTGTAATAACCATATTATGAGACGGTAATTATAAATTGCTAAGTAAATTTGTTAAATATGAATTAATTAATTTAGAAATAATATTTATTTGATAAATATGTATTTTAAATTAATACAATTGTATTTTGTGACACAGGATGTCACATGTCACACACAATTGTACAAATAACAATTTGTAAAATGAAGGTCCATTTTACATATTAATGTGCCGTTTTGGGAGGATGCTTAAGTGGGTTAATATTGTTAAATAAAACCCTTAAAATAATAAAATGTTATGATCAGGGTGCAATAATGATGCTTAAGTGTAGGCATGCAACCCTAATTGCATGGGTAAGACAAAGGTATTCCTTTGCCCTTCCCCAAACACCAACACGACACCCCAACCCTCACCATAAGAAGTGAAAATGTTCTCATTTTCAAGCTAATGCTAATGCTCATATTTTTCTAAGTGTAGAAAATTCTCAAAAACCTCTCATATTATTTTTCTTAGTAAAAAATATTATTCACAATAGAATATAATACAGATTATATTTAATCACTACAATAGTTGTAGTGTCTCGGTTTTAATTCTAATAAGATTAGAATTTGGTTTTAGGAAAACCGATTTTGTTCACCTAGTCCGTGATAATCTCGGTTCTTAAGGGTAAGTCTTGGGTGCATCGTAAAGGAGGCAAGCTATATTGGTTGCTTCGTGGAGGATTATCCTAGCATATTTTGGACCGATTGTAAGGGCTATAATCTTCTTATTTCCGCACTCTACTTAGCATGCATAAAGATCTTTACCAAAATTAATTAGTTAATTTGGTAAATAAGAATTAGTAAGACTAATTCGGTTTAGGGATAGTACGACTAACCATTTACTTTATACTTATTTTAATCATCTTACTCACAACAATACCCCACCATACTCATCCTCTCTCCAATCATCTCACCCCACAACAATACTTTATGCTTATTTTAATCAGACCCTTACATTTTGTGCCAATATCGAATAGGGAATGTTATACCGAATAGGAGGTAGTATTTATTTAGTTCGAAAAAGTTAGACTCATATAAGGTAAGTTCAGAAAAGTTAGGTTCATAAATGTTAAGCAATATAAGTTAATTTCAGCAAATATAAGTTAAGTTAAATTCAGCAAAAATAAGTTCAGAAAAAATAAGTTAAGTTCAGAAAAAATAAGTTAAGTTAAGCAGTATGTCTTCTGAGAGACCGCCTCTCCATAAGCTTATTGAGAGACTATTGTACAAATTTAAGAAAAAGTGGTACTAAAGCTTATATAATAGGTACAAATCATTATTAAAAATAAAATGAGTACATTTATTATGTAAATAAGTACGAAATTACTATGGTACAATCAATGACAAAAGGGTCACGAAATATAAATAAAAGGCTACAAAAAAATGGTCTCTTAATAATTTATTGAAAAACGATCTCTCTCAAGTTTTAGCGTAAGTTAAGTTCAGCAAAAATAAGTTCAGAAAATTTAAGGAAAAATAAGTTAAGTTCAGCAAATATAAATTAAGTTCAGAAAAATTCAGAAAAAATAAGTTAAGTTAAACAAAAATAAGTTCAAAAGAACAAGGTCTAATTAGTCTATAACTAATACTAACAAAGTAGAATAGGGCCTAATTGTTCTATAAATAATACTAACAAAGTATAAAGTTTGCATCTTTAAGAAGAAAGGTTGAAATTTTCACATAGACATTTCATAAAGACCTTATATTCATAAAGACAAACAATAAAAATGGAGAAATAAAGAAGGAAGAGTAAATAAATGTAAATAAATGATAAATAAAGTAAAAGAGAGGAAATGTATACCAATTAAATATAAAAGAAATGAATTTTAAATGAATTGTTGAGGATGAATGTCTCATTCCTTCAATTTTCCACCTAAAACCAAATATAAATCTTCATATAATATTGTAAATTAAGACGATCTAGATCTAAATATAAATCTATCCTAAAGCAAGAAAGAAAAAAAGGAATTATAGTTTCGATTTTACTAAACTACTCTACCCTAATTTTCTCTCTGTTTCCGTCGAAATCCCCTTCCCACACCGAACGAAAGAAAGAAGAGCTGCCTGGCTAGCTGCTGCTTCTCTTCTTTTTAATTCCCCGACGTGACTTCCCAAATGACTGAAAATTGTCACGTGCCTACTAGCTAGCTTGGCCCAAGTTTCCGTTAACCTATTTTTTTTTTCTTTTTCGTCTTTCTTTTATCTGATTTTGACCCGACTTTCATATTCAAACTTGATACCTGTAAAATAAAAAGACGAAAGTACTACCAAAATACTCACAAATAATATGAAATAATATTATTTAAAACTAATCGACTAATATATTATTTGACACTAAAATGAATGAAATAAGCTAACTCGGATTATTATATCGACTAAATAAGAGATAAAATGTAGACTGAAAATACGTAAAATAAAGTGTTATCAAATATACACTTGCATAATTATTTATGATATAGTTTTCATTTGAACGACCTATGACGAGTTGGGGGCAACGCCCTTGAAACTTTGGGCCAATTTAATTACCCAGCATTAATCAAATTTGACTGAAATTTATGAAGAGTCAATTGTTGAGAAACGAGTGGAAAAGGTTCATGTTTCCCCTTTCACTTCTATATAAACTCAATCGCAAAAGGTCGTCGACGTTTTGCGAAAAATCGTCGACGTAATTCATTAAAAAGACGAAGACTACTCTTGACCTCCCAAATACCCCTATATTCAAATAACCCAAACCCACTCTAAACCCTCACCCACAACCACCCACCTCACACTTCACGCACTACCGCCGCACCAGCCCAGCACCGCCGTCGCACCAGCCCAGCACCGCCGCACCACCAACCTCGAGAAGGTTAGTTTTTTATTTTGAATTATTTTAGTTTTTTATGACAATTTGTTTAATTTTGATAATTTTGTGTATTTTTTTATTTTATTTTTTAATATGTTAGTTTTTTATGACAATTTGTTTAATTATATTAATTTAACGTTATTCTAATCTCGTAAATGCAGATGTCTTATAGCGAAGATGCTATCATGACTACAATTGGCCGTACCGTAGGCCGAAGAGTGACGGGGTCTAAGCGGCGTGTCCCGATAGAATCACAAGCTGCAGCAGTGCCACGGTCTGGTAGGGGAGGTAGGGGTAGGGGAAAGGGTCTCCTAATCAGGTCTCCCAACCCTACTCCCGTGGACGAGCTTCAGCTACCGAGAGCTTTTTTCAGAGACCGAGTTAGTAGTTCCGAGGACGAGGAGGTGGAGCAGTTTAGGGTTGTGACCCCGGAGGATGATGATGATGATGTTGATGATGACGACGTTGAGGAGGAGGAGGACTACTCCCAATTTTTGGACGAGGGGGGCAGCTGATCGACCAGCTAAGATGGTCGTACGTGATGGTAGCGGTCGATATAGGCCATTTGTGGAGGGTGCCTCTAGTAGCACGGGGGGGGGGGGGGGGGGGGGGGGGGGTGGGGGGGGGGGAGGAAGAAGACTCCGGATCTTTCCTGGCGTCTTACCGGTCCGGTTGAGGGGGGGGGGTCGTCTATACTTACTGTCCTACGTAGCTTTGGTGGCCACGTAGCTTGGTAGTTGGACGGATCAGGGAAGCGCGAGATTGTGGCTCACGTGTTACGAGAGGCCGGACGCTATGGAGAAGATGAGTAAGTTGAGGGTCCGTTCTTCGGTTATGGATAGAGTTGCTGAGAGCGGGCTTGATCATCTTAGGTCCTCTTTGACCACCGGGTTGGATGAGAATCTTATCAGTGCGTTCATTGAGAGGTGGCAGCCGGACACCAACATTATCCACATGCCGTTTGGTGAGATTACAATACTGTTGCACGACGTTCACAGGATCCTCGACATACGGGTGGATGGCGCTAGGGTTTTGGACGAGGGTCATACGAGGGGGAGATTGGTCTGAAGGGGAAGTTCGCGGCCTTGTTCGGCATGGACGTGGCGGCCGTGAGAGCACCCTTGTACAAGAATGGTGGGATTTTGGTGAGGAAGCTGGTGGAGCTTGCGGAGAAGGGGAGCCAGCATGACTCCCTACGGGCGTACATGATGTTGTTGGTTGGACATACTTTGTTCACCGACAAGTCCAGCGATCGGGTTGTTGCTCGTATGTTTCTGTTGTTCGATGAGTTAGATGATATCAGCGATTATGCTTGGGGGGCCGCAACATTGGCGTACCTGTACCGACAGTTGGGGATGGCTTCGCGTAGGGAGGCAGCTGGGGTTAGCGGTTGTTTGTCGTTGCTCCAGGCTTGGATATACGAGTACTTTCCGGCGTTCAGGCCTCACTCGGAATATTATGTTGAGGGACGACCACTTGTCGAGGCTTGGTCACGAGTTCCTAGGTTTAGGGGAGATGAGGGGTTGTTGGAGCAGCACAGGCAGAGGTTGGACGGGCTGAGGGCGGAGCAGGTGACGTGGCTCCCTTACGATGTTAGCCCACACAGGGCTTGTTGTAGTACGCTCTACTCGGGGGTGGTTAGGTTTCTGGATATAGTGGAGTCGTACCAACCTAATAGGTGTCTCCGTCAGTTTGGTTATGTTCAGGTTCTCCCGAACCCTATGCGGGTCCCAGCTGTCGAGAGTCGTCCGACGAAGCCGTCTGTGGGTTACAGGCTGTCGTACGGTGATGCTGCTGATTTGGATTGGGGTTTGAGAGAGGTTGAGATTGCGTTGAGACAGCGTCATGACCGGGCTTTGATGCCGTTTCAGTGTGATCCACGCTACATGAGTTGGTACAAGAAGATTTCTCACCCATACTTCTACCCCCCTGCACGCCGTGTTCAGATGCGCTCACTCCCTTTCACCGAGGAGACGGAGGTTGGCCGAGCTGTTAATCGTCATTTCTCGGAGATTTATAGCCAGCCTCCCGACCGGAAATGGCAGTACGTGCGACACTTGGTCAATGATATGGAGCTGTTCTACATAACGAAGGATGACGTTGAGGAGGCTCCTGCTGATGATGATGAGGACGATGATGATGATGACACCATAGTGTATTAGTTTTGTTATGTATGGACTTTTATTGTTGTGTTTTATGGATATTTTAATCTTTATTAGTAACTCGTAGTTTTTTTTAATTGAAATAGTAATTAGAACGTAAAACATAAATCGTAATTAAAACTTAATGAAAACATAGCTTACATTGGACATTAATTAAAACACATCAAACATAAATCGAAATTAAACTTAATGAAAACATAGCTTACATTGGACATTAATTAAAACACATCAAATATAAGTTTATATTACTTAATTATCTTCCGATGATGAAGATGAAGAATCCAGATCTCCTTCGTAATCTCCAGCTTCAATTTCTTCACGTTGGCTAGCCACGTAATGATCATATAACATTAGAACGCGCAGATGGACATTACCTAGGTTGAACACTCTACCGACACATAAATCTGATAGTGTTGCGTAGGCTATCAAGGTTAGTATACGCTCAATATAGACAATGAAATCGCTTCTGAACTTGCTAAACTGCTCCCACATCTTCTCAGTTACAATTTCATCAGTAACATCGTCGTCGGTAACAGCCGGAGTGATGTTGGGGTTACCGTGTAGGATGTTAAAAAGGCTGCTAATTGGAGGATATTCTACCAGGCCCCACACAGTGTCACTTGGAATGACTAGTTCAAGGCGAGACACTAGCAGCACCGAGAACTGCGTAGCTATAAGATCGATCCTTAGCTGATAAGCTCTGTTTTTTTGAACGTTTGTGAGAACCATCTTAAAAGTTTTGAATTTTAGTAGTGAATAAGGTGTGTTGTTGCGATTACAATGAACATAAAAACCACTATTTATAAGAAGCCATAGTATAACGGTAACATTTTGAAATTATAACGGTAACATTTTGAAATTGTAACGGTAACATTTTAAATCATAACGGTTACATTTCAATATTACTACCTAAACAATTCAAATCAATCTCGAAATACAATATCAAACCGGGGGAGGCTGTCTTCGGCGCCTAGATCGAGGTGTTGTTCCCATTAACGTATGCCATCTTTCGATGTTTGACGTGTACAAATCAGCATAGTGTGCTACCGCAGGGTCTCTTGTCGACTCCCAACAAATATCGATCGGTGGCATGGGTGATTCGCTCGGTGGGTCACTGCAATGCAATCTCATCCAATGGGAATGATAGTTTACGATCCACAAGACACCGTACGGCCTCGACTCGTGACCCGTGGCCCTCAGGGGTAAGAATGTATGACAATCCCAATGTCGGCTTCCTCTACCCGCCCAATGCCCGATACAACAGATAGTCCAGTTAAACCACGATGCAAAGACGTTCAAATATTTGGAGGACATCCAATGATGTTCATCGCAACCTCCTCTGCCGGTAAACTGGATAGCCTTCAATGTATGAAGGTATTTGCTCAAAAGCGGAGGCGTACGAGGACACTCATCAAACAGTATCTTGTACACATCGTTTGCCTGAATCTCTCTAAGACACCACTCTCTCATGACTAAGTGGTCCTCCTGCCGACCCCAGGCAGCATGCGATATCACCCGATAACCACAATGACCATCAACAACCACATCAGCCCAACCATCAAAGTGCGGCCATAATTCTTGGGGGACCCCAAATCTTTTGCTCCAACTAGACAGAGGTCCCGTTGTGTAACCGACCTCCAATGGTGCACCAATAGGTCCATCACAAAAATCACCCACCGTACTGTCCGAAGGTGTCGTCGAAGGGGTAGAAAATATCTTCGCCTTCCTTCGGGCAGCATGCTCAAATGCGGACTTGTTCGGAGTAGTGGAACCCCTCGGTCTCCCCTTGGGGCTTTCTCGAACCTCAGGTGGGCGAATATCCTCATCTGCCGGGTGGAGACCATCTCAAAGTTTCTCAATGATTACCCGTCTCTTCGCCGGGTCACTACCTCTAGCTTGCTCTATAAGCGCCTCAAACTCATCATCATCGGTCTTCGGCCTTTGTTCGGGACTGTCGTACACCAAAGTCCTCCAAAACAAGTGCACGTCCTGAAGGTGGACCCTCCTACCATTTGTTTGCATAAGAATCAAAATGCAAGCACAAGGCAACCCGTGAGTAACCCGTATCGCACATCCACAGTGCTCTTCAAGCCCGTTCCCCAGCGCAATCCCTCTCTCAATCTCAGCTTCCATTAACCTAATGGCTTTGTTAGACACATGTCCTCGCAATAAGGAGAATAACGGTCCAACACTTACAGGCTTGCTCCGCGATTGCTCTAACTCATGTCGAATCCTCGAGTGTTGAACTTCAAGCATGGAGTGAATACGAGTCCACATAGTGCCAAGGTTCAAGTTTTGACTCTTCAACCAAGACTTCAGGAGGGAATGACAGGACTCTACCCGGGAAGTGGCCGTGTTACCGAGGTGGAAGTATTGGTTCATATAGAAAACAACGAACTTATTCTTGTATGTAGCCCATGTTCTCACCACATAACCAGCCAACTCTACCCAATTTCCAGAAAAAGCTTCCCATGCTCTCCCAAACTCAGCTTGCGTGGATGCATTGATCACGCGGTACTAACCGGTTTCTTTACTGTGCATTATCATGTCTTTGTACAACATCATCTTCCTCGAGTTTAGTGCTACTTTCTCCACGACTTTGTTCAAATGCCAAAGACACAAAATGTGAGAAGTGTCCGGATAGAGGGACTCAATAGCGCGGATCAAGCCCAACTCTCGGTCAGTGACAAGGGTAGGCATAGGTGAACTCACAAGTAGCTCCTCTAATCTCTTCAACATCCACCCATAAGATGTCTCATCTTCAAACGGAAGGAGCACAGTGGCAATTAAGAAGGAGGATCCGACCGATGTCACGCCGCCAACGATCTCAATAAGTGCAATCTTCAAAACGTTGGTCTTGTAGGTAGCGTCGATAAGAGCCACATGTGGGTAAGCACGGAAAAGTTTGACGGATTCTGGATGAGCCATAAACACATGAGTTAACTCCGTCGAATCGGGATCTGATACGTGCCACTCCACATAATTAGCAGCAACAGCTACAGCCAAAAGTTGTTGAGCGGGATTCCTACTTCCTCTCATCTCACGTCGAACCTTGTTCGGCTCGCTATAAATTTGCCCGCTAGTTGGTTGGGATTTATCCGGGGTTCTTTGATGAAGACCGTTCTCGATATCTCTCGGCGGAATCGATGCCCAGACTTGTTGCCTCACGAATTCTTTCTCTTCGGCATCCAAGCCGGCAAAATGTCTATCCCCATCTTTATAGGTCGCTACTTCGTGGTTGTGACATCCCCCGTTACTCGAAGTAAGAATGTACCAAACAATCGTCGGCTTCCCATCTACAACACGGGCGTACTCCTGCACGGCTCGAATCCTAAACAAACATCCGCACTTAGCTAACCCTCTCTTACTAGAATTCTCCGGTTTCTCAGGATCGATCTTCTTTCCGGTTCGGTCGTACCTTGAACAACGAAAATACGACCCGAGCAACTCCGGTTGTCTACAATTTTTGGCTCCATTTGTTGCCTTTACTAAGGCAAAACCATTATCGATAGCTATTTTTTGAGCCCAGTCAAACGCATAATCCCGACTATCAAAAGATGAATCCGTCTAAAATAGGCGGTTGTAATTAACCTCATTTCCACCAAACTCCTCAAAGAATCCTGTTAATACGCAAAATTGGTAATGATTAAATTAAAAAATATTAAAAACAACTTAATTTATGTTAAAAACTAAGTAAAATGACGGAAAAATAAGGCCTTGAAAAATGGCCGTCCTCACCTCGTATGGACGTGAATAGTACACGTTCAAGCCATAGAGGGACGTGTACTATTCACATCCTAGCATGGTGAGGACGACTACATTTCACGTCCAAACCATGCAAGGACGGCCAGGATACACGTCCAAGCATGGTGATGACGTGAATAGTACACGTGTAACCCATGCTCAAACGTGAATAGTACACGTCCCTGCATGGTTTGGACGTGTACTATTCACGTCCTCACCATGCATGGACGACCAGTTTTCCCGTCCATACCACACGAGGACGGCCAGTTTTCATGTCTAAGCAGAATTTCGATCCTATATTTTGTCGTATTCAATGGCTTCTGCGTATAATTCAACCTAATTTCAACTAAAGGGCTTAAACATGTAATTCAATAAAAATTAATTCAAAAGAAAAAATTAGATTTTAGTTACTTACCGATGAATTGTTGTCGTTGTTTGACATTGAATCGTTGTCATTGTTTGATGTTGTTGTTCGATGTTGATACCGTTTTTTTGGGTTTTGCTTTTTTTGTTGTTTTTGTTTGAGAGAATATATTGTAGAGAGAGAGAGAGAGTAAAGGGCAAGGGGTGTCTTTTTTATAGAAAACGTCGACGATTTTTCCAAAACGTCGACGACCTTTCGCAACCACCTATATAAATAGACGTGAGATTAATTAGAAGATTAAAAATATAGAGAAATAAGATCATGCAATGCATCATCGAACATAAAATATTTAAAATTACATCTATGTTTCTTGTGCTCGAAAACAGAGAACACCATCTCATCTTAATAATAAATTTAGTATAACATTCTAAAATAGAGTTGAGTTGTTGTATAAAAAACAGAAGTCAGTTCACTGTGATTTATTATTGTCAACTAGTTTTGTGACCCGTGAAATTCACGGGATATTCAGTTTGTAATGTGATATTTTAGTGATTTGATATCATAATATACTACGATCAACTTACGATTTTCAAGTTCTAAGAGGTATATAAAGTCAATTAGTCTTTTGTATACAACAATTTATCATAAATTAAAGTGATATATATAGTAGATATTAAGACACCCCTGCTAAAACTAAAGTAAATCAATATAAGCTAAAATAATTAATTATATAGGTATTCATATAATCAAATTATACAAAACTATATTAACAAACAAAACCCTAAAAATAGAGCACCCTCGCCAATTAGATATTAAAATTTCAATAACAGTTATGAAAATAACATAAAACACGCGATTAGAAATGCTATGACAAAACTAATATATCATGATTCCCATAAAATTGAAGCTAATACAACAATAAATTGTGGAACTAAAAATTTTAAAGCAGCAATTTGAACAACAATTGGATCATTAATGTTGAATACTTCGTCTATTAAACAATCTTATACAAAAATGTGAATAGAATTATAGCAGGAAATATTAGTGACACATATCATTTTACTAACGATAGATATAAAAAAATGTTTTTTTGATTACAAGTTTGTCTTCTTTCAAAAATATATAAACAATTGAGGATGTGTTTTATAGCTATTAAATATATTTTTTTTTATTATTATCAAATTTAATATAGGCATGGGCGGATTCACCCACAGGGCTGGGTGGGCTTCAGCCCAACCTGTTTTCAAGAATAAAAACAATATACATCTAAATATATTCAATGTTGTAACATGGCTTAGTTGGCAAGAGTATAAGTAAAAGTGTTTGTTTTTGCCAGTTGGTAGGGGTTCGAACCTCATTAGTTGCATTTTCTTGAATAATATTGTAAAATAGATTTATACAAGTATATTTTTATAAAATATCCCTCTATCTGAAACCAGGATTATATATTTGGGGCTCTGTCTTTATTATTTGTTTGTCTTTCAATAAAATATCATTTATAAATAATAAAAATTTGCCCATTGTTTGCCTTTCAATGTATCATTTATAAATAATAAAAATTTACCCAAATAACCAAGGGCGAACCCAGGATTATATATTTGGAGCCTCTGTCTCTATTATTTGTTTGTTTTTCAATAAAATATCATTTATAAATAATAAAAATTTGCCCAAATGAGAATGACAGTAAGTTTTGATAAAGGGAGCAACCCCAAATTACTAACATCTTTCTCATATGTGTGACATCAATTATACGTTTTGATGGTTTCATTATTTGACTAACCATAACGGACATGAGCCTAGCCCACCCCACGTCTAAATCCTGGATCCGCCCCTGAATATAGGTATAAAACATTTCAAGATTTATGAGTTTTGAGCATCCTTTTTTTTCATTATTATGAAGTTTAATATGAACATATATGGAAAAATGTGATATGGTATGTAAAAGGTTTGTTTTATTATTATTATTATTATTATTATTATTTTACAAAATCTCCTTTGCATGAAAGTGGTTTAAGAAGTTATTTTATGTAATTAGAAATATAAACATATGGATGATAACAGATAGTCTGGTTTGCCTTTTAATTATATTGTTAGATAGATATTAGTGGCCTTATAATCCAAATTATTATACTTTTTATTACTACATATACGACTTTTTAACTACTATATTTGACACCCGTCGTTGAGGGGTATCAAAGATAAGATTTATAAAACCTCGGCTTAAACTAGAAAGAGTAAGTCAAGGTCGAACCACAAGGAGGTGGAGAATGTTTATTGTTTAAGGTCAATGTTTAAAGGTAACAAGTTGGGGGTTTGATTGATTTTGTTTGATGCTAGGTCTAAATATAAAGACAGAAACAAGGCGAAAATTAAGAATAAGATAAAACTATAGTAAAACGAATGCTAGGATGTTCAGGTAGTAAAGAGCTACGATGGTATAAATCCTAAGTCAACATGTATTGCAGTCGCGTAAGGAGTGTAACATATCCTTTCGGTCTATGATACCTAATAGCTCCTTTCGGCCTATGCTATTAGTTCCTAGGTCTCACGAATATTGGGTGTCAACAAAAAGGGTGATTCCTAAATTCTAGGTCACATACCTTTCAGTCTTAAGTAACCTAGCCGTCTTAAAGCGTCAACCAATGCCCTTCCCGTATCTTTCAACCTTGGGTAAGTCATTACTAACATCCTATAAGTCTCCTTTCAGTCTCATTATAGGGTATTATAATTAACGAAACAAAACGAACAGAAAACATGCACGAAGTCAGTCGACCGACCAGCTACTCCGGTCGGCCGACCAACCACCTCAGTCGACCGACCAGTTAAGCTGGTCGGCCGACCAGAAGTCTGCTACAGGTCGATTCAGGTGTTATACCATCTACGCAAATTACTCCCTACATCCTAACATATGAAATTAGCTACTCATAACTATGATAATAATAATAACGATTAAGAAAACATCATTCATAGTAAACAACAATCTAAACATGCGATAAACAACAAGGCTTTGGGATTCTAACCTAAACCGGATACTAGCAATTATATGAAACAACAATGAATAAACTGAAAACAAAGAGAATTACCGCAACGGAATTAGGGCAGAAAAGACAAACTTTATTGAATCCCGTGGAAAGATTGTTGAACAATGAACTAAGAACGATACTAAACTAATGAAATGGTGTTTTGAATAATAAGAACTAGATGCTAAGAACTTGATGATAATAAGTAAAAGATTAGATGATAAACTACTGGATGTCTTTCCCTAATCACGTCTTTAGGTTTAAATAGAGATTACAAAGGTGATTATCAATAACCTAATCCGTGTATGGCCTTTATGGAAATTTCTGGAACTGCGCGTTGGTCGACCGACCAAGGGATGCGGTCGGTCGACCGATTATCGGGCCCAGTGGACTTCTGCTTCCGTAATTTGAATTCTGGGTTTGAGATAACAGGTGTCTCGGTCGGCCGGCCAGGGTAGTCGGTCGGTCGACCGATTTTCCTATGTGTCAGCCTTGAATTCGTCAAATTTTGATCTTTTGGTACTCGGTTTGCGCTTTGAGTTGCTTCCTCCTCGTTCCTTGGTCATGCAAAAATCCCGAGGGTAGAAATTTGGTATAAAATCACCTCTTTTCCGCATAATTCTGCAAAAGAGCATAAAAATACGAAAGTAGACAATTGTTGGGAAATAAAGGCTAAAACATTGTAAATGAGTGCTAAAATGCGTGTTAAAATAGATGTAAAACATCATAAAATAGACACGGATCAATATTTATGGTTAATGAACTACTATATTTATGGTTAATGAAGAATTAGATGGAGAAGTTGTAAGATTCAAATGATGAAAGTAAATTCGTAATTTATCTTTATAATTTAAAAGAGGATCTTATGGTTTCCACAAAAAAAGCTAGTAAACCTTATAAAGAGTTTTAATAAATAGCTCTAAAATAATTTTAATATTAACCAATATAAATTAATAGAATTTAATTATGATAATCTTATGTGGCAAAAAATTAAATGTTGTTAAGTTGCCTTTTAATTATATAGTATAAATATAGATAGAAGAATACTAATCAATTTATTAACATATTATATTAAGAAAATTAATTAAATAAGACAAACTTTTAATTAATTTAATTTCGTGGTTGTTAAGTATTATGAAGAGTTTAAATCAATTTAATACTATTTAATTAGATAGGAAAAGTGTCAATAAAAATGGTGGGTGTTAAGTAATATGAAAAGTTTTAATTAATTATTAACATGTTTTACTACAATTTAAATATCATTATAAATTATGAATTTTGTTATAAATTTGTAAGAGTTATATAAACTACGGAAAAAAATATATATTTAATAATAATCATACCCATTAATATTATAAATAAGTGAATTAACTTAATTTATAGATAAATAATTTAGATCAATGTCATGTAATAATAAATTGTTAATTTATGTCACATTAATTTTCCATGTCACATTAAAAATATGTCACGTCACAATTAAATATGACATGTCATATTAAAATTTGGCATGTCACATTAAAACCCTTTTAATTAAATTTTATAAATTAAATATGTCATGTCGCAACTCCAATTTTATTCTATGAGAAACAAAAATGATTTATGAGAAAACAATAAATTCCAAACAAAACATACATTTGAAAGTTCATGAAATACTATTTTGTTTTGTTATGATATAGTATTAAGTGGAGGGAGTGGATGAAGAATTTGTTTAACCAATTATAGTATTTTCCTTTTTCTTATAGTCTTGTTTATCTCATGAACCATCCCTACAAAAAAACATGGAGTATTAATAACGGACAAAAAGGTGAAATTTGATTTATATGTAATATTAACCTTATCTTTATTTATTTTAGTTTTCCCTTAAATAATGAAAGAAAGAGGACATTAAGTTATAAAGAATGTAAGTACATTTACCTTTAGATAGGAGAATACCACAAATCTTGATAGCTCCTAAATGAGAACAAAACAATACTTAAAATAGAAAATTTAAAAATAAATAAATAATTAATTAATTTAAAACGTTAATACAATTACCGTACCTTAATATACTTACCTTGATTTTGACACAATGATAAGAAAAATTATTGGCACACACAACTCTGTTGACGATGCGAGTAAAAAATATATTGGCTTGAATTTTGGCTCACAAATGTTGCTTTCCCTCAAAAATTTATAGCCAATTGAGGATGTGTTTTATGACTTTTAATCATCTTTTTATATTATTATCAAATTTAATATATACATTAATATGTAGTAAAGTATTATTTAATGTAGTAAATAAAGTATTATGACTGTTGAACATTATTTTTCGTTATTAATTAACAAATTTAATGTATACATAAATATGAATCAAGAAAACATGAAATGTGAAAGGTTTGCTTTAATATACATAAATATGTAGTATAATTTTATTATTTTTGAGCATTATATTTCATTACTAAATTAAAAGGCTAAACATGTAGTATATGTTGGGAAATGTGTCCTCAACAATAGTGCGATCACGTCAGTGAATTTAAATCACTGATAAATCTACAATAAGAATACTCATGGGATGATTCTTTTCATACAGTCGACTGATCAACATTAATCGGTAATGATTGGCTTACTAGAGTTTGACATTACTGTCGTATGACGGTGGTGATCAGTCGATCCCTTTAGGTCACACCTATAGGACAGCTCTATTAATAGAAAAATGATATGACTGTATATTGATACGAGTTATATCGATCCTAGTTTACATTTACTGTATGGAGTATATTTATATATATAATACAATTATAAATTGTGATATTTTAGTGAATGAATTGTCATTACTAAAATTAATATGTTTATGAAACATTATGGAAGAATGAATATTTTTACATTAGAAATGTTTTAATATAATTTATAAAGATAATAATAGGATTATTATTTTATAAAATTAAAGTTTAAATTAGTTAAACTAATAAAATGTTTTAATTGTCCAATTATATAATTGATAAAATTGGACCTATTGTTTATATGTGGACCGTGTGACGTTGTCACATTACACATTATACAAATGTGTTAAGATAACATTTTATGGGATAAAATTTAAATTAAAACATTTTATAATAATTTGTTGCATGCAAATGCCAAGTGGTGGTTTGGTGCCCATGCATAAGGCACCCTAACCCACCCGGCCTCACATAGAGAAGAGGAAGAAAAATGTTTTTCATCATTCTTATTCATTCATTCAAACACACATGCAACTTAGAGAGATTTTAGAGAAAAATTGTTCTCATTTTTCTCTTTGTTTAGCCGTGTGGTTCATCACTTACACACTATAAAATCTCTATTATATTTATACTAAGAGTAGTAATTATAATAGATTATATCTAGGTTATTTGTGTGAGGATTCTAGTAAAATCAAACACAAATATTATTAGAGTGTGTCTTGGTGTTAACTCATTGGAGGTCTTCTAATTTGGGGACTTAAGAGGATCATACCTTGATATTGAGCTCAAGAACAATCAAAGAAGGTGTCTTTGATTGTGCCCATTTTAGCCGAAAATTAACAATGTAAGGATTGAATTTCTTCTTCTTTGTTTCCGCCATTTTTGTTATGCATGCAATAAGATCTTAAGTTTATGAGATAAATATTAGTATGACTAAATTTAATTTGAGTTTAAGAAACCCAACAATTGGTATCAGAGCAATGGTTGTTTGCATGCATAATCGGTGTTGTTTTTCCGAGTTATTGTAACTTAAATAAAACTATGATAAATCACTCGAAATATTTTGCATGTAATTAAATCTGGTCCTAAAAATGTTTTTAGGTTATTTAGATAATTTATGGAATTTTAGTTGTTCATTTAAATAATTTTTAGTTCTTTTAATCGGTTTAATTGTTAAAATCGGAAAATTAGACTAAAAATAGATAGAAAACATTTCTGGCCGTAAATTTTAAATATGATGTCACATGTATATTTTACAAAATAGTATGTAAAATTTCGTACAAGATGGAGTTGTATTGCATGTATTACGAATTTTATACGATAAATAGCGTAATATTGACATTCCGGTTAAAATTAAATATGTTATCGAAATAAGTTCGGAAATTTTAACCATAAAAATTTGACATTATGATTATTAAAGTAATTTTTCAGAATGTTCAAGTTTTCGAAATTCAAATTTAGAATTATTGTAATTTAATTTGAATTTTTCATAATAGTTATGATATTGTTAAGGCCAAAATGAACAAATTAATTAATTTTGAATTAATTATTGTCGAGATTAGTATAGACTAATTTTGATCTTAAAATGTGTTAGGAAAATGAATTTTGACGTAAATACGATTTATGTTGTAAATTAAGGCATTTTAAAAGTTAAATTGCGAATTCCATAAAACCGGATGAGTTATGACTAATAATTTGTATTAGGGCGATTTGGCATTAAAATGAAAATATTATTGTATTCGATGCTTTATATTGTTTTTGTATGAATGTCATATTTATTGTTATATAATTTTGAATTATGTAATTTCTTAGTATGGCCTTAGTTTTTAATCGATATTTCCCGTAATGTAAGGGTTATCGATTTGGTTGTAATTAAATGTGATCTCGTATCACTTTATTTTTGTTATTTTATTTTATAATGTATAAAATAGATAGAAAATTTGTAATTATTTGTAATTCCGGAGATTCCTTGGAGTTGGTGCCATTTCGGGAAGGAGTCCCGACCAAGATGGAGTTGACCTTTGGATGCGTGCCGCGAGTGAAGTTCAAGGGACCAAGGAGTTGGTTTCCGAATTTGTAATTTACATTGTTTTGTATTTTAGGAAAGGCCATACTAGGAGTTTTATTATGTTTAGCATTTATTTTGTATGTTGCATGCATTGCCAAATCGCCATCAACTTGACATGCATATCGAGTTTCGAGTCCCACTCCGTGTCAATCAATTTATCCGTAATTCACCGACTTAGTTCACTTAAAGGGGATAGATAATAAATTGACAAGATCTCTTACGATAATTTTAAAATTGAGACATAGCCTTACCAAAAAGTAAAGAACCCGCGAAAGATCTTCTTCATAAGGGAGTAGTCTCGGCTAAACCGGGGTGCAAACCTTATTACGTTGGTGAAGTGGGGTAATATGATTACATTCTAGAAATTTGGTTGATCTCTGATGAGCTCTATTTTGGTCGTTATTTTCGTTGTTTATTCTTCATTTTCGGTCTCGATATGACCTCGTTTTGCGTGCCTTTTCTCGTTTTTATGCCCGTTACCTCGACTATTCCTTTTTGGTTTACATTTTGTAGGTATTGTGGCGGGAGCGAAGAAACGGGAGCAAACGAGATGAATTTAGGGCAAATTATGAAGAAATATGAAGGAATGTGAAGGAAGCTAGCCCAGGCCCTCCCAGCCGGTTCCCAGCCGGCGGCCGGTAGGCCGGCTGGGGACCTTGACTTGACTTCTTGAGGAAAATGTGAAAAAGTTACAGCTTCTTGGTTTAGGGTTCCCAGCCGGTGGCCAACTGGGATCATGTTCTATACTTAGTCATTTTGAAGAAATGACGAAAAAATGGATACTTGGGCAGATTAGTGAAAAAGGGCCCCCAGCCGGTGGACAACCGGCAGCCGGTCCACCGGCTGAGGGGACCTGTGCATGTCAAAACTTGAAGAAAAATCCAGAAATAAGGAATTGGCCTCCCAGCCGGTGCCAGACCGGCAGCCGGCCGGTCGGATGAAAAACAAGGCCATTTGAAGAAAGTTTGCAGAAGTTCGTATTTGGACTCTCAACCGGTCCCAGACTGGCAGGCGGTCGACCGGCTGGGAGTCACTTTTCAGAATTTCGAGCACTATATAAACCCGCACTTGTATCATTTTGTTATCACGCATTCCAATACATTTTTACGCAATTTTCTAGGGTTTTCTACTGTTTTATTCCTTCATACTTAGTCACAAAAACTCTCTAAAAATACTTAATCCTTCTTAGATTTTAGTTTAATCTTTTAATCTAGTTAATCCTTCTTTAGTAATCTCCTTAGTTTTGTTCTTGGGAATTGTTAGAAGATTTTGGGTTGTAATTTGAAGGGTTTGAAAGAATTGTTCATTTTGTTATCCAAGTTCAATACTTTTCCATAGTTGTTGGTATAATCTTTCCTCTCTTTACTTAGTTATTTCATTTTGTTCAAGTTTTCTTGCTTATTTGTTTACTTTCATTATAATCCAACATGTTTAGCATTTCCTCATCAATTGTTTCCATGTTTACTTTAACCATGTGTGAGTAGTTCCCATACTAGGGTTAGGGGTGTGCTTTGGTTTGTTGGTAGCTATGAATCTTGTTTAGGGTTAGGGTTTGGTTCTCTTCTTTACTAGGTTTTCATTTGTGCATGCTATATGTTTGATGAAATGTCTCAACGACGGTTGGACATGATTCTTATTGTTGTTGGTCTTTGACGATAGTCTAGGGCTTTCATGAGCATGTATGTTTGTTAAGTTAGCCTTGTTTGTAGCGAAAGCTAGGATAGGGTTCGACTTTAGGTGAGTCAAATCGATAGACGAGACAAACCTAGGCCTAGTATAGTGGAGACCTTAGACCCTCTTGCATGATTCGTTACCAACCTACCTTAGTACCCCCGACACCCTAGTTCTCTTTTATCATCGATTTAATCTTAACTTCTTTGCTTTCATTTGTCTTTAGTTGTTAGTCATTTAAATCACAAACCTATTACCCCGACTCTAGCTTTAAATTAGAACGTAACTATACAACTTCCCCACCGTCTTTGCGAACGATAATCCTATTATACTACTATTTTTTGGTTTATAAATTTGTTTGATCGTGAGAACCGACGACTAAATCTCGCGCATCAAAATGGCGCCGTTGCCGGGGATGGTGCTAGAAGTTGTGTAGTTTAGTTTTAGTTTTAGTCTTGAGTTAGTTGAGCTTGTTTTGTTTTGATCAAAGCTTTGGTAGTTAATTGTAGAGTGGTTGCTATATTGCTCACCCTAGTGCCTAAAAAACACTAGGACGACTAATTTGTGTGCTAAGTTTTATGCCTAGGGGCGACTCTAATTCTTTGTTGTCAACTTCCGAACCGGAGAGGCTTTTTCGGGCCTTAAGGAGGAAGACCATTGCAAGAGTAAGAATTGCCTCCCAAGCATCTACTAGCCATAACAACCCCTCTTCACCCGAACCACCAAGCCCGAATCAAAGCAATCCTAGCCCAACATCCAAAAATTTCGACAATCCGTTTTACCAATCACCACCACCATCACCTCACGTTCCAAATCACCACCAAATTCATATAATGACCGCCCTTCGTGATCATAACCAGCCCAATCACAATGACACCACAAATCCAATCAACTTTGGCACTCTTGTTTTCCTCAAAATTTTGAAATACACCCTTCACAAATGAGTTCTATCGAGAAGAACGCCTTTAGTGGGGCTTCTCATGAAGATGCTCATGGACACTTGAGAAAGTTCAAGGGTAAAGTAGCAATGATTAAGAAAACGGGAGTGCCCGAGGAAACCTTAAGGCTTATGCTCTTCCCCTATTCCTTAACCGACAAGGCGGATAGGTGGTTAAATGTGCATGCTCCAAACACTTTCACCACTTGGGACGACTTGACAACGGCCTTCCTTGCCAAGTACTACCCGTCCTCTAAGACCGCCATGCTCCGGAATGAGATAACTCAATTTCAGCAAGACGAGGGAGAATCTTTGGGAGAAGCTTGGGATAGATACCAAGATTTGCTTTCTAAGTGTCCCCAACACGGGATACCCACTTGGTACACGACCCAAAACTTTTTTCAGACTCTTCTCCCACGCACGAAAGAGATGGTAAATGCATCGGCGAGGGGTAGCTTTGACCACTTGCCGCATGAGGAGGGAACGAAGCTTATCAAAAAGATCGTTGATTCGGAGGAAAATTATGGTACTAGGGGAAATGTCTTGAGAAAGAGTAGCAAGTACCCTAGTGAGCACCTTTCCAACTCAAAGGCGAACGAGGAAACCAATGCCAAGTTGGATATCTTAACCAAGAAGTTGGAGGAATTGACTAAGGGCTCCACAAGCAAAGAGACCAAGAGCAATGTCCCGGGAATGTACCAAGTGAATAGTGTAGCCTCATGTGATTTGTGTGGAGGAAATGGGCACACATTCGAAGTATGTGCAAATAACTCTATTGAGGGAAGTGGAAGTTAGGAAGAATTGTATGCTTTCCAAGCATTCAATAATTCTAGAGGGCAAAACACTTTCAACCCCAATTCAAACTACTACCATCAAGGGATTCGAGGGAGTCCTTACATGAGTTACAAGAGTACTAATGTGTTGAATCCACATCAAATCCAACAACCTCAAGTGCAAAATCCACCCGGTTTTCAACCAAGGGGTGGAAACTTCAACCCGAGAAACAATTTCAACAACAACAATTTCTACCAAGGTAACCAAACCAATCAAGCCAATAAAGGCTTTCAACAAAATTTCAATGACCCAAACTTTAATCCCAATTTTCCAAACAACCAAAACCCACAAAACTTCAATCCATCAAATCAAAACAACCACAACCAACAAAGTTTCAACAACCAACCACCATTCCACAACAACCCCAATCAAAATCAAAACAACTACAACCACAATCCACAAAATTTCAATCAAAATCCCAACAACCCAAACTACAACCCAAATTTCAACCAAAACTTTCCATCAAACAACCAAGGCCAAAACTTCAACAACCAAGCTCCGAAAGGCAACTCCCAAGGTGGGGGTGTAAGGAATGATTATGGGTTCCCCTTGCCCCTCACAAATGCTCCTCATCAAGACTCTACAAGTGATTCCCAAGTGGGGGAGTTGTTGAAACTTGTCAAGAGCATGCAAGCAACTCACACCCAAGAAATGGCGAATTTGAAGAGTGCCAATCAAAGGGAGATACGGGAAATGGAGGCTCGAGTTGCCTCTCAAGCTCTAGCAAATCCACAAAGGCCATCGGGCGGCTTCCTTGCCCAAGGTCAAAGTTCCAAGGATGCCTCACACAATCACCAAGCACATGCGGTGATCTTGAGAAGTGGAACGGAGCTAGAGGACCCGTACAAAGACTACAATTATGGTGAAGAGGAGCCTATTTTGGAGCTTGTGAAAGAGAAAGGAAAAGAAGTTGATGGTAGCACTTCAAGGGATGATGACTTTTATGTAGAGGACCTCCCTTATGAGGAGAAAGAAGAAGAAGCTATCTTGGAAGAGGTGGATGCTAGACAAGAAGAGTTGGTTGCACAACCAACTACTAAGGTAACAAGCAAACCAACACCCACCAAGGTACTATCTAACCCTCAATCTACTAGCTTGCCTTATCCTTCAAGGGCCTTGAAGGGGAAAGAGAACTTCAAGTTTACCAACTTTTGTAAGATGATTGAAAAACTTGAAGTGACTCTTCCCTTTACGGAGGTGATTTTGAATATGCCGACTTATTCTAAATTTTTAAAAGAAATCTTGTCGGGCAAGAGGACCTTGGGTAACCAAGAGGTAATGGCTATGAGGGAGGAGTGTAGTGCACTTCTCCTCCAAAAGGAGCCAAAGAAACTTGGTGACCCGGGGAGCTTCTCTATCCCTTGTATAGTCGGTGGCATCCCAATCTCTCGTGCCCTTTGTGATTTAGGAGCTAGTGTAAGTGTGCTCCCTTTGAAAGTTGCAAAAAGAATTGGTTTGAATGATTTAGTTCCCACAAGTATCACCCTCCAATTGGCGGATAGGTCCGTCAAGCGCCCTTTGGGGGTGCTTGAGGACGTACCCGTCAAGGTGGGTAAACATTTAATCCCCGCCGATTTTGTTGTCCTTGATATCCCGGAGGATAGCCACACTCCCATCATCCTTGGTAGGCCTTTCTTGGCTACCGGAGGCGTCTTGATAGACGTGAAGAATGGGCGGCTCACCTTTAGAGTTGGGGATGACAAAATTGAGTTTAATCTACCTACTATGATGAAAGGTCCAAAGCATGATGAGACATTCACATTGGACATTGTGGAGCAAGTGGTAAGGGAGATGGTAGAGATGGAAGAAGAGAAGGAAAGTCACATGGAACAATTATGTGGCATCACAACTTGTGAAGACAAAGAAATGGATGAGAACATTGAGCTAGAAGATGAGGAAGTTGAGAAGGTGGAGGGGATGCTCCCTCCAAAGGTACAACTCAAAACCCTTCCTCCCTCCCTAAAGTATGCCTTTCTTGGGGAGGGAGAGGCTTACCCGGTGATCATCAATGGTAACCTTAATGAGCACCAAGAATCCAAACTTATTTCAACTTTGAAGGATCATAGAAGCTTATTAGGGTATAGCCTTGACGACATAAAGGGGCTAAGCCCGAGCCTTTGCATGCATAGAATAATTCTTGAGGAAGGGAGTCGACCTAGAGTGGAAGGTCAAAGGAGATTGAATCCGAAAATGGCGGATGTAGTGAAGGGTGAAGTTCTTAAGTTGCTTGAGGCCGACATCATCTACGAGATCACGGATAGCCGGTGGGTGAGCCCCGTCCATGTTGTCCCCAAGAAGGGGGGGTGTAACATTGGTTACACAAGAGGATGGGACTCTCCTACCGACTCGTCCGGTGATGGGTTGGAGGATGTGTATTGATTACCGAAAGTTGAATGCGGCCACTCTCAAGGACCATTTCCCAATCCCCTTCATTGATCAAATGTTAGAGAGACTTGCGGGGCATTCGTACTATTGTTTTCTTGACGGTTATTCCGGGTTTTTTCAAATACCCATTCACCCGGAAGACCAAGAGAAAACAACTTTTACATGCCCCCAAGGTGTGTATGCTTACCGGAGGATGCCATTCGGGTAGTGTAATGCACCCGACACCTTTCAAAGGTGCATGATGACTATCTTTGCCGATTTTCTAGAGAAGAGTATGGAGGTTTTCATGGATGATTTTAGTGTCCATGGTGATTCTTTTGACCTAGGGCTTTCTAATCTTGAAAATGTGTTGAAAAGATGTGAGGAGCACAACCTTGTCCTCAATTGGAAAAAGTGCTATTTCATGGTAGAGGAGGGGATTGTGCTTGGTCACATAGTGTCCAAGAGGGGGATAGAAGTCGATGGTGCAAAAGTGGCGGTCATTGAGAACTTGTCACCCCCCACCAATGTGAAAGGGGTGAGGAGTTTCTTGGGCATGCCGGCTTTTACCGGCGTTTTATTAAGGATTTTTCAAAAATTGCCAAGCCATTGACTTCTCTTCTTCTCAAGGATGCTCCCTTTTTGTTTACTAATGATTGTCTTGAAGCCTTTTCTAGGATCAAAGAAGCACTTGTGACGGCTCCTATTATTCGTGCTCCGGATTGGAGATTGCCTTTTGAGATCATGTGTGACGCGTCCGATTTCGCGGTAGGAGCGGTCCTAGGTCAAGTTGTGGATAGGAAACACCACGTGATATACTATTCAAGCAAGACTCTTGATCAAACTCAAGCGAAATATTCCACGACCGAAAAGGAGATGTTGGCAATCGTGCATGCCATTGAGAAGTTTAGATAATATCTCATGGGATCTAAAGTGGTGGTGTACACCGATCACACCGCTTTGAGGCAATTAATGTTGAAGAAGGATGCCAAGCCAAGGCTCTTGAGATGGGTCCTTCTACTCCAAGAATTTGATCTAGAGATAAGAGACAAGTCGGGGTCGGAGAATGTAGTTGCGGACCACTTGTCTAGATTGACTTTTGAAGATCATGGTTTGCATGATAGGGATGGCCCGATCAATGAATGGTTGCGTGAGGATAGCTTGATGGCAATAGGCAATAAGTTGCCTTGGTTTGCGGATCTTGCCAATTATCTTGTTAATGGCTTTATCCCGGAGGAGTTAGAGGCAAGGGATAGGAGAAAGTTGAAAGTGGATGCTAAAAGATATTTTTGGGATGATCCTTACCTTTTCAAAAAGTGTGGGGATGGACTCTTGAGGAGATGCGTGTCAAAGGAAGAGGGGCTTGAAATTGTGGATAGGCTTCACAACTCCGCCTATGGAGGGCACTTGGCGGCTTCACGGACTATAGCCAAAGTTCTACAAGGAGGGTTCTTTTGGCCTTCTATGTTTAAAGACATTCACGATGTAGTTAGATCTTGTGACGCTTGTCAAAGGTCCGACAACACCGGTAAAAGGAATGAGATGCCCCTAAAAACCATCTTGGAGATTGAGTTGTTTGATTGTTGGGGGATTGACTTTATGGGACCTTTCCCCAATTCATGCGGGAATGAATACATCTTGGTAGCCGTGGACTATGTCTCAAAATGGATAGAAGCGGTTGCCTCCCCCACCAATAACTCCAAGGTAGTGGTAAAGCTCTTCAAGGCCATAATCTTTCCCCGTTTCGGTGTGCCCCGAATTGTGATTAGTGATGGAGGTTCTCACTTCCGGAAACATACATTCAAAGCCCTTCTAGCCTCTTATGGAGTGACCCAAAAGGTAGCACTTGCCTACCACCCTCAAACTAGTGGGCAAGTGGAACTGTCAAATCGTCAAATCAAGGCTATTCTAGAGAAGGTGGTGCAAAAGAACCGGAAAGATTGGTCCCAAAAGTTGAATGATGTGCTATGGGCTTTGAGGACGGCTTACAAGACGCCTATAGGAATGACTCCCTAAAAGCTTGTGTACGGGAAAGCATGCCACCTACCGGTGGAGCTTGAGCACAAGGCTTGGTGGGCCTTGAAGGAGATGAACTTCGACTTAGATATGGCCGGGGAGAAAAAATTCTTGAAAATGAGTGAGCTTGAGGAGCTTAGATATGAGGCTTATGAGAGTTCAAAACTCTATAAGGAGCAAACGAAGAAGTGGCATGATGCCAAGTTAATGGAGAAGAATGTGAGCATAGGAGACCTTGTTCTCCTTTTCAATTCAAGAGTCAAGAATTTTCCGGGAAAACTTAGATCACGATGGTCCGGGCCCTTTAAAGTAATGGATATTTCACCTCATGGGGCCTTTGAACTTTGGAGTGAAGGCAGTGGCACCTTCAAAGTCAACGGACATCGGATAAAGCGTTATTACCAAGGAGATTCCAAAGGTAGCGTAGAAGTTATTGACCTCGGGGACCCACTCCCCGAGGAGGAGTGATTTCAAGGAAGTTTGTTCATGAAAGATTTGGTGGAGTCACTTAACAACCACCATTTGTAAGTATTATTTTCCTTTCGTTCATCTAGTTTGCATGTTAGTTTCTTTGTTAGTTCCGTTTTTAGTTTAATTTTTAGCTTGCATGAGAGATTTGGATATGTTGGTTGCTTGTTTGTGGTTATTTCTTGAGTATAGTCGGAGGATAGTAGGTACTCCCAGCCGGCCTACCGGCCGACGGTCCCATACCGGCTGGGAGGGCCTGGGCACATTTCTGTTTTTGATAGTTTATTTGGACAGATTTCAGATTTTGCACTCCCAGCCTGCACCTAACCGGCAGCCGGTCAACCGGCTCAGAGACATGTTACTTGTTCAAAAATTGAAAAAATTCAAGAAGACTTGATTCTCAGCCGGTAGGCCGGCAGCCGGTCCACCGGCTGAGAATCATGGATTGTGAACCAAATTCGAAGAAAAGAGAGGAAGAAGGATCCTCAGCCGGTCGGCCGGCAGCCGGTCAGCCGGCTGGGAGTTTTTGTAAGTGGAGTTTGAAGAAGAAGAGAAGGCTAAGGAAGCATGAAGACGGATTTTGAGCCGGTCGGCCGGCTCAGAATCAAGGCCTTAGAAAAATTTCGCAAAAAATGAAAAAAACCCAAACCCTAACTCTCAGTCGGTCGACCGGCGGCCGGTCCCAGACCGGCTGAGAGTCGTCTGTCGCGATAAATAAAGCACGAAAGCCCCTTCATTTTGCCTCATTTCTCTTCATTTCTTCTTCTTTCTTCCTTATTTTCTCCTCTCCCTCTCATCCCTTACCTTCAAAAACCCATCCAAACTCTCCCAAATCAAAACCCCCTTCACTCCCTCATCACCTCACCTCAAAATAACCATGTCAGGAAGAACGGAAAGGAGATCGAAATCAAGGCATGACCCGAGTGTGGAGCAAGACGTGCAGAATGTGATAGATAGTAGCAACATTGGTTCGGATCCTTGCTTTCCCGGCCTCCAATTTGCTACCATACAACAGAAAGGTAATTTCACTTACTTTAAACATCGCCCCCTTCATTCGTCTAGGTTCATTGATAGGGCAGGTTTGAGGGAAATTGGGATTGAGAAAATTACTGCGGATTTGTTTGATGGTTTGGGGATGAAGACATTGTATGAAACTAGACTGGTTCACACTTCCCCTAGGTTGACTTGGGAATTTTTGAGTTCCTTGGTAGTTACTAAAAACCGGTCTTTGGGAAAGGTTGTCTTTTTGGAGTTTCGATTAATGAATAAGGAACACCGTCTCACCTTAGAAAATTTTGCATTGATTTTTGGGCTCAACGGAAAATTGCCCATTAAGCCTCCGGAGGGCTTTCATACCGAGGCTATTTGGACCGCCATAACCGGGTTAGTAAGTGATAAAACTAAGAAGAAACCGGCTAATAGGGTGCATTTGGCACCGATTAGGATTTGGCATAGGTTCATGGGGTGGACCGTCTTCTCTAGGGATGAGCCTCACAATTTTACCACCACGGAGCTCGAGATTTTGGGGTGTTACTTGGTTAGTGGGCCGAAACTCAATATTGCTCACCACATGGCGCTTCACTTGAGTAGGTTGGCATCCCAACCTCAGCTTACTACCCCCATATGTGTTGGGGGGATGGTCACTTTGATTGCCAACGACCTTTGTCACAGGCATTTTACAGTGGACTTCATTCAGGGTGAGAACGTGCTATCTCGCTGGTACTTACAGGAGGCTTTGGGGTGGATAAAGTATAACCCCAACGATCGTAATGAGTATTGGCAGATTCGCGTGGATAATAAGTTCAGGAACTCGGTCCCCTTGCCAAACACCGAGAGGATGAGAGTTGTGCCAGGGAAGCCCTCATACCTCCTTGATATTAAGGTGGACCCCGATGAGCTCCCTCCCGATCAGCGTGCTCAGAGAGTATATGCCCGAGATAGGACGGGTACCACCACATCTGACATTCCGTTTGAGCAGTTTCAGCAGCCCTCCGTTACCATGCCCCCTTTCGAGAGTGGTCCTTCATACTTCCAGGGATCTACCTCCGGCTTCGGTCCATCTACTCAGTCTTATGCCATGCATCAGGACCTCGTTGACTTCATGGCCCGGGTTGATTTAGGCATGAAGAAGGCGGCAGACCTTGCAGACGAGCGCCAAGCATTGGCGGATGCGCGACATAGGGACTTGTCTTATAAGCTTGATTACATATACCACGATCAGGCCTATGGGCAATTCCCCAGCTATGACCATTCTGTCCACCAGGGACTTCATCATGAGAACGGTGGTCGCCCATCTTACTACATGCCTCCCGAGAAGGGATATGTGCCTCCAGAGGGGCGTTTTTTCGGGGAGATCAATGTTACTCCGGGTTATTTCTCTAACCCGATCTTTCCCCCCAACTTCCGTGGGGACGTGGACTCGGCACCCCGCCCTCAAGGGCACCCTTCTCCCCATGGCATGTTTGGTGATCCGGGAGCTAGTGGCTCGCATGCCTCTCCCTTCCGTGATTTCGTGAGCAACCCGGGCGACTACATGGTAGTAGATGAGGGCAATGGAGAAGGAGATGTGAGCGGAAATGTTGATGAGGAGGAAGAAGATGATGATTGACCACCTTTGGAGGTGGTAGGTGATGGCTATGCTCCCCCTTGAAAAATCCAAAGCAAGTAACTCCCTTAATCCAAATTTCACTTTAGTTTGCATTTTACTTCATAGCATGCATTTAGAGTAGTTAGTTTAGTTTAGTTAGTTTGTTTTAGTTTTCTATTCATCTTTTCACATCATTAGTTTAGTTGCATATAGTTGCATTCATGTAGATGCATTAGATTTATATTTTTGTATCATATTGTCACATATAGGTTGCATACATATAGATTAGCGCATTTAGTTTGCATTTAGTTTAGTTTTAGTTTTTCATTTCTTTTGTTTCTTTTTGTTTTTATTGTTTTCATAAAAATCAAAAATCCAAAAAAATTGAAAAACCAAAAACTTTCAAAAACATGTTCTTTATTTTCCGGTTTTCCTCCTCACATTATGTACATAAATAAGTGTGGGGAGGAATAACCACTTATTTCAAAAATACAAAAACAAGTTTTTATTTTCTCAAAAATTTCAAAAAAGCCAAAAACATGTTGTTTTCGTTCTTTTTCTTCATTTCCCCCTTGCACTTTGTTCCATTGAGGACAATATAAATCTTAAGTGTGGGGAGGGAAAATATCCACTTTGTGAATATTTAATTGCTTTTTTAAATATGAAAAAACTTCAAAAATACCCAAAAAATCGAAAAATTTCAAAAATTTCAAAAAATATGTTCTTCCTTTCTTTTGTTTTTGTTCTTTGCTTGTTTTGTATATATATGTTTGTCGGACTAACAAGTGGCAGATGCGACGGCAACCCGAGGTATTAGGAGAATGAAGATGCTTGGTATACTCTTTCCTACTTCTTTCTCCCCCTCCCGATTTCTTTTTATGTTGATATCATGAAGGAGAACGAGATTTTTGTGCCTTGGATGTTCCTTTGAGGAACTTTTGATTGTTGTGGTTGATGTGCTGTTAGTTTAGCCTTCTTGCTGTTGCATCTTTGTTGTGTTTGTTGTTAGTTTGCTTTTGTTTCACATGCCTTTTCATTTTCATAGTTTTGTGAATATGTGTTAGTCGGTTTTTCCGTTTTGCTTTTGTTTGTAAATATGCATAGGAGGTTGAATAGTGGAGGATATATGCCGTCAATGATGATTTTTGTCTTGCTTGTGTCTTACCCCTCCTAATAGCTTGCACCGTTGATGTCACCTTGTTAGGGTTCTTGCTTGCAAGGACCCGAAAGTCTAGGCTTAATGACCAAGTTTCGACCACCTTGTGAGACCGTGTTAGACCTTGACTCGACCTAGGTCCGACATTAGTTACTCAAATGTGAGGATAGAGCCTCCTTTATAGTCGGTCCATCAAACCGACTCAGTTTAGGATTGTGAGTAGTCCTCCTTGCTTGGTGTGTTATGTCTATACGCATAAGTATGGCGCTCGTTCCTTATTTCCGTGATTAATGTTCATGTGCATGTGAGACAACTTTTGTTCCAAATAAATCAACTTCACATTTGCCAAATTAGCCTTGTTTTGACCCTTGCATCTTATTCCCTCTTTTGTTTAACCACTTTGAGCCTTAGCCTTTTCATTTGGTCTAAACTACTAGATGAGCTATATCCAAAAAACACCCTTCCTTGATTGAGAATGGTTGCCTTTGTGATACTTTGTTGGTGGTAGAGTCGGGAATTTAGATGTTGGTTGGTGCACTCTTCCGTTGTGGTCACTACTTGTGTTTTCTTGGTGAATGAAGTTTGAGAAAAAGAAAAGAAAAGAAAAAAATGAAAAAGGAAAGAAAATAGAAAATCAAAGAAAAAATGAAAAAGTTCTGAAAAATCCAAAAAGAAAAATGTACATATGTGTTTTGAAAGAGAAAAAGGCTAGCAACAAGTCCCTTCCATCAAGGGGACATAGAAAAAGCCGTTGCTACAATAATGTGGTCTTTTGATGTTTTTGCACGCGTGCCGGGTTTACACAATTTTTGCATTTGATTTGATTTTCAAGTCGTGTGTTAGGGTGTAGACGTTGTTCGGTGTTTCTAATAATGACCACTTTGTCTAAGGGTGTGATGGGTCCGATTTTTCCAAAGTAAGTTGGGGTTTATGCAATTTTTGCTTGGTTTTGTAAAAGCCAAAGTTAGGGCATAGACGTTGCTTAGTTGTTGTAATAAGGTGTTGTGTTGATTATGGCAATCATTCTTGTTTTTGAGCCTCAAATCCTAGAACGGTGCTTGCACCAAACCATTTTCACCCAACCCAAGCCCCGTTACATCCTTGTTGTTGTTCTCATCATGTGCATTTGCATTTTTCATTGATTTTTGGATGGAGCACCATTCTAGATTGCGGGCATGCTTCGCAAGTTGAGGTAGGTGAGTGATTTTGGTTACTTTTTGTCACAAAAATCGCCCCCCTTTCTTTCCTTGTGTGTTGAGTGTCACCCGTGAGAGTCGGTACTTAGGGTTCTTTTATCGGTTATGGGTCTTGCATGGAGTCGAATCATGTGTGTGTCGTGTCATTCTTGGAAGTATAGCTTAGTACTTCCGTTTGCCCGCCTTGAATTAGTTTCTTGGTCTTTGGTGATGTCATTCTTGGTTGCTTGAGCTTGATTTAGGGGTTTGGCACCTTGGTTAGACTTTGAGTCGGCATCCTCCGCTATAGACCTCCTTTGTTTTGTTTTTCAAAACCCCGCTTGAATGAGGCAAGCGGTTGTCTTTTCCTTTTTCTGATGCATGTTGCTTGTCTATACGTGTTATGTTTTTACTTGTTGGCATCAAAATTTTTGTAGCAAGACCTTACTTGCCTTGCAATAGGGCATTCTTCCTCATGAATGTCAAATTGTGAGTTGAAAGGGCTACGGGTGTAGCTAAACCCGATTCGACTTCTAGATAGCTTAGTTAGTTTGTTTCTTTCTTTCTTTCTAATAAGGGTTATGTAGTTGCTTGATCTCTTACTCGAGGACGAGTAAGGTTTAAGTGTGGGGAATTCTGATGAGCTCTATTTTGGTCGTTATTTTCGTTGTTTATTCTTCATTTTCGGTCTCGATATGACCTCGTTTTGCGTGCCTTTGCTCGTTTTTATGCCCGTTACCTCGACTATTCCTTTTTGGTTTAAATTTTGTAGGTATTGTGGCGGGAGCGAAGAAACGGGAGCAAACGAGATGAATTTAGAGCGAATTATGAAGAAATATGAAGGAATGTGAAGGAAGCTAGCCCAGGCCCTTCCAGGCGGTTCCCAGCCGGCGGCCGGTAGGCCGGCTGGGGACCTTGACTTGACTTCTTGAGGAAAATGTGAAAAAGTTACAGCTTCTTGGTTTAGGGTTCCCAGCCGGTGGCCAACCGGCAGCCGGTCAGCCGGCTGGGGATCATGTTCCATACTTAGTCATTTTGAAGAAATGACGAAAAAATGGATGCTTGGGCAGATTACTGAAAAAGGGCCCCCAGCCGGTAGACAACCGGCAGCCGGTCCACCGGCTGAGGGGACCTGTGCATGTCAAAACTTGAAGAAAAATCCAGAAATGAGGAATTGGCCTCCCAGCCGGTGCCAGACCGGCAGCCGGTCGGTCGGCTGAAAAACAAGGCCATTTGAAGAAAGTTTGCAGAAGTTCGTATTTGGACTCTCAGCCGGTCCCAGACCGGCAGCCGATCGACCGGCAGCCGGTCGACCGGCTGGGAGTCACTTTTCAGAATTTCGAGCACTATATAAACCCGCACTTGTATCATTTTGTTATCACGCATTCCAATACATTTTTACGCAATTTTCTAGGGTTTTCTACTGTTTTATTCCTTCATACTTAGTCACAAAAACTCTCTAAAAATACTTAATCCTTCTTAGATTTTAGTTTAATCTTTTAATCTAGTTAATCCTTCTTTAGTAATCTCCTTAGTTTTGTTCTTGGGAATTATTAGAAGGTTTTGGGTTGTAATTTGAAGGGTTTGAAAGAATTCTTCATTTTGTTATCCAAGTTCAATACTTTTCCATAGTTGTTGGTATAATCTTTCCTCTCTTTACTTAGTTATTTCATTTTGTTCAAGTTTTCTTGCTTATTTGTTTACTTTCATTATAATCCAACATGTTTAGCATTTCCTCATCAATTGTTTCCATGTTTACTTTAACCATGTGTATGTGAGTAGTTCCCATACTAGGGTTAGGGGTGTGCTTTGGTTTGTTGGTAGCTATGAATCTTGTTTAGGGTTAGGGTTTGGTTCTCTTCTTTACTAGGTTTTCATTTGTGCATGCTATATGTTTGATGAAATGTCTCAACGACGGTTGGACATGATTCTTATTGTTGTTGGTCTTTGACGATAGTCTAGGGCTTTCATGATGAGCATGTATGTTTGTTAAGTTAGCCTTGTTTGTAGCGAAAGCTAGGATAGGGTTCGACTTTAGGTGAGTCAAATCGATAGACGAGACAAACCTAGGCCTAGTATAGTGGAGACCTTAGACCTTCTTGCATGATTCGTTACCAACCTACCTTAGTACCCCCGACACCCTAGTTCTCTTTTATCATCGATTTAATCTTAACTTCTTTGCTTTCATTTGTCTTTAGTTGTTAGTCATTTAAATCACAAACCTATTACCCCGACTCTAGCTTTAAATTAGAACGTAACTATACAACTTCCCCACCGTCTTTGCGAACGATAACCCTATTATACTACTATTTTTGGGTTTATAAATTTGTTTGATCGTGAGAACCGACGACTAAATCTCGCGCATCAATCTCGACGAAAGTATTCGAGCCACCGTAGTGGTAATAAGTTCGGGCTAAGATAAGAATTAATGTAATTGTATCGACCGAGAGTTCTAAAAGTAGAATCGATTAAGGAGTTAATCCACCGAGTCATATTAATGAGGGATGTATCGGCTAAACCGTCCCCAAGTTAGTGTGTATTTGGGTCTCGGGATCATTTACTTAATTGGGTAAGATATCATTAAGTAAGTGTTTTACTTGTTTACACAAGTGAATAAATTAAAATGATAAACGTTAATATTTTCCTTTATCTTCCGTTTTGTAGTTATTGAGACCGCAATGGATTCTTCGAACTCTATCACACCTATTACTATTGACTCTTGTCACAATGTATTTGACGATATTTGCACCCGCAATAACCTTGATACTACTAGAGAAATTCATTTCGGAACGGGTCCGGATGGCAATGTGAACTTTGTTACTTCAGTCCCACATCCTAAGGGACCTTTACTTGATACGGCTTATATTTATGAGCTAAATCAAGAGTTGGATGCCTTGTATTTAAAAGAAAGAGCTTATGATAAAGCTAGTGGGAGCTCTAGCAAGAAAAGTCTTGCAAAGAAGAAAAGGAAGGGAAAGAAATCACAAAAGGGTCGATGTCACTATTGTTGTGATATGGGCCATTGGAGGAGGAATTGTCCGATTTATTTACGGCATATTCAAGAGGGTCTTGTTATCCCGTTAGGTAATTCTCTATCCGATATCTATGTTATTGACATTAATTATACTTCTAACTCAACTTGGGTATTGGATACCGGTTGTGGTTCTCACCTTTGTAATCGTGTACAGGGTATAAGAGGAGCCGAGAAGATTGACAAGGGAGAGATGGATCTCCAACTTGGAAATGGAGCTCGGGTAGCGGCCACTTCGAAGGGGACTTGCACTCTAGCCTTACCAAGCGGATTTGAGCTACATTTAAATAATTGTTATTATGTACCGACGCTTTCTAAGAACATTATTTCCGTTGCAATGTTAGACATTGAAGGTTATAGTTTTTCCATTAAGAACAATTGTTGTATTATTTCTAAGAATGACATGGTTGTTGGCCATGCTACTCTATTAATGGAATTTACGTTTTAGAAACTTCGAACTCATCCCGTGGTGTTTATAACATAGAAGCTAAAAGAGCAAAAACAAGTGAACCAAATGAATCATTTTATTGGCATTGTCGACTTGGTCATATTAACGAAAATCGCATTAAAAGATTAGTAAAGACTAACATTATTAAGCCATTTGATTATGAATCATATGGTGTATGCGAAGCTTGTCTCCTAGGTAAAATGACTCGAAATCCCTTTAGTGGTGAAGGAACAAGAGCAAGTGATTTACTTGGACTCATACATACCGATGTATGTGGTTCATTAACGATCACCGCTAGGGGAAACTATGACTACTTCATTACCTTCACGGATGATTTGAGTAGATATGGGTATATCTATTTAATGAAATATAAAAGTGAAGCTTTATAAAATTCAAGGAATTTCAAAATGAGGTAGAAAACCAACTTGACAAGAAAATTAAAGCACTACGATCGGATCGTGGTGGCGAATATCTTAGTGGTGAATTTGATTCACACCTAAAGGATAGTGGTATATTATTACAACTCTCACCTCCTGGAACACCACAACTTAATGGTGTGGCTGAAAGGAGAAATCGAACTTTATTAGATATGGTTCGATCTATGATGAGTCAAACTGATTTACCGGATTTATTTTGGGGATTTGCGATTCTCACCGCCATCAAATCGTTGAACGTTAGTCCAACAAAAGCGACCGAAAAGACTCCATATGAGATGTGGAGAGGAAAGGTTCCTTCATTATCCTATATGAAGATATGGGGATGTGAGGCTTATGTCAAGGTAAAGACCGATGACAAATTAGCTCCGAGATCCGAAAAATGCACTTTTATTGGTTATCCAACCACCTCACGTGGATATTACTTCTATAAACCTCGAGATAACAAAGTGTTTGTGTCTATAAAGGTTGTCTTTCTAGAAAAGGAGTTTGTTTCTAGAAGACAGAGTGGGAGAAATTTTGAACTTGACCAAATTCATGAAGTTCAAGAGCCACAAACTGAAGTCGAGACGAACGAAAATGTTCCTTCTTCGTCTACTTCGGTACCTATTCAACCTAGGAGGTTGAGTAGGGTTCCACATCAACCTGATAGGTATGTTGGACTAATTGAGGGAGATGGTAGTCTCGATGTATTACTTTTGGAAAGTGATGAGCCTACCACTTATAAAGCTTCAATCTCTAGTCCCGACTCCGCAAAATGGCAAGAGGCCATGAAATCCGAGATGGATTATATGTTTCAAAATCAAGTATGGGACTTGGTTGACTTGACTGAAGGTATGAGACCTCTTCAGTGCAAGTGGATCTTCAAAGGGAAGAATGACATAGAAGGACATGATGATGTCTATAAAGCTAGGCTAGTGGCTAAAAGGGTTTACCCAAGTTCAAGGTCTTCATTATGATGAAACCTTTGCTCCAGTTGCTATGCTTAGATCCATTAGGATTATATTAGCGATTGCCGCATTTCATGAATATGAAGTGTGGCAAATGGATGTCAAAACCGCCTTCTTAAATGGGTATTTAAAGGAGGATGTGTATATGATACAACCTGAAGGTTTTGTGGATCCTAAAAATCCTAGCAAGGTATGCAAGCTTAAGAGATTCATTTATGGCAAGCATCCAGGAGTTGGAATCATCATTTCAATGAAGTTATAAAAGAAAATGGTTTCGCTCGAAGTGTCGAGGAACCGTGTTTATATACTAAATTCAGTGGGAGCAAGGTTGTGTTCCTAATACTGTATGTGGATGACATACTACTTATTGGAAATGATGTTCCAATGCTATCCTCTGTGAAAGGATGGTTGGGAAGTCATTTTCAAATGAAGGATTTAGGAAATGCACAACGCATACTAGGTATCCGGATCTATAGAGATAGATCCAAAAGGATATTGGCACTAAGTCAAGAATCTTATATTGATAAGGTTCTTCGACGTTTCAGCATGGGGAATTCTAAGAGAGGATTTCTTCCAATGGGAAGTGGGATTATCTTGAAGAAATCTCAATCTCCCACGGAGCCCAAAGATGTTAACGCATGAAAGAGATTTCTTATGCTTCCGCAGTTGGATCTATCATGTACGCCATGGTATGCACCCGTCCAGATGTCTCACATGCTTTGAGCATGACTAGTAGATATCAAGCTAATCCAGGTGAGAGTCACTGGATTGCTGTAAAGAATATCCTTAAGTACTTGAGAAGAACTAAGGATTCATTTTTGGTGTTTGGAGGGGAAGATGAGCTAAGTGTAAAGGGTTACACTGATGCAAGCTTCCAAACGGATAGAGACGACATGAAATCCCAGGCTGGATACGTCTTTATCCTGAATGGTGGAGCCGTCAGTTGGAAGAGCTTTAAAGAGCCAGTTGTTGCGGATTCTACAACGGAAGCAGAGTACATAGCAGCATGTGAAGCTGCAAAAGAGGCAGTATGGATTAGGCAGTTTCTTGAGGGACTAAGAGTAGTGTCCGAGGTCGTAGATCCTATCACCCTTTATTGTGATAATAGTGGTGTTGTCTTTCAAGCTAAGGAGCCGAAGTCTAGCAGTAGATCAAAACATGTACTTAGAAAATATCATGTGATTAGAGATTTTCTAGATAGAAAGGAAATTGTGAGATGCAAGGTTGGGACAGAAGAAAATGTTGTTGATCCCTTAACCAAAGCATTATCACAAGCTAAGCATGATTCTCATATTTTGTCTATGGGTTTAAGGCGTATGCCAAATATGTATTAGATTATGTGATATGAAATAAAAGTTTTTATTGTTCATATATGATAATCGCGTTTATTATTTAAAAGTTTTTGTTTTACATTAAAACTTAATGTTTATATACTTTGTCAAATCCAGATGGATTGTAGAGACAATTTGAACCCCATTAAGTGAACCGGATAGACTTAGTATATCCCCTAGTCGCTTGTATGAGGTGACGTCTCGAAGCGACTAGAATGTGAGGCGATTGATGGCAAGTTCAAATACCATAGAGTCATAAGGGATGACTAGTTGATCACATAGGCAGACTGCAAGAGGCACTTTGTCGGGCATTTTGTGACCGCTTATAGAGTTCTGGAAATTTTATATTAGCCTGGTCGTGGCGAGAGCTACTATATGTATTCTTGCTAGTCAATTCTTTAACTTGAGACTGTTCGCCTAAGGTGGCATAGTTTTCAGAGTGAATTTGATTTTTGCTCTACGATCAACCGTTAAAGGGGGTCAAATAGGCTTGTTTTGGGTCATGATGGACTGTGCTAGTCGAAGGGAATAGTAGGATAGGAATTGTCCAACCCCTTGTCAGGGTTGTCTTAAATCTCAGGGCCACTCGAGGAGAAGTTAACTGCAAATGCGTGGCCACGCTCGGAAGGATCTATGGTAGGTAATTCCGCTCAAATCAGTTAATCTCTAGATCGAGAAAACCACTCAAGATATGATCAAATGCAAGTACGACCTGCAAGACACCTTGCATTGAGTGGGAGATGATGTAATAGGACAAGAGAATTGGTTACGCACACTTGTCGAGGACAAGTGAGAGATTGTTGGGAAATGTGTTCTCAACAATAGTGCGATCACGTCAGTGAATTTAAATCACTGATAAATCTACAATAAGAATACTCATGGGATGATTCTTTTCATACAGTCGACTGATCAACATTAATCGGTAATGATTGGCTTACTAGAGTTTGACATTATTGTCGTATGACGGTGGTGATCAGTCGATCCCTTTAGGCCACACCTATAGGACAACTCTATTAATAGAAAAATGATATGACTGGTTATTGATACGAGTTATATCGATCCTAGTTTATATTTAGTGTATGGAGTATATTTAATTATATATAATACGATTATAAATTGTGATATTTTAGTGAATGAATTGTCATTACTAAAATTAATATGTTTATGAAACATTATGGAAGAATGAATATTTTTATATTAGAAATTTTTTAATATAATTTATAAAGATAATAATAGGATTATTATTTTATAAATTAAAGTTTAAATTAGTTAAACTAATAAAATGTTTTAATTGTCCAATTTTATAATTGATAAAATTGGACCTATTGTTTATATGTGAACCGTGTGACATTGTCACATTATACATTATACAAATGTGTTAAGATAACATTTTATGGGATAAAATTTAAATTAAAACATTTTATAATAATTTGTTGCATGCAAATGCCAAGTGGTGGTTTGGTGCCCATGCATAGGGCACCCTAACCCACCCGGCCTCACATAGAGAAGAGGAAGAAAAATGTTTTTCATCATTCTTATTCATTCATTCAAACACACATGCAACTTAGAGAGATTTTAGAGAAAAATTGTTCTCATTTTTCTCTTTGTTTAGCCGTGTGGTTCATCACTTACACACTATAAAATCTCTATTATATTTATACTAAGAGTAGTAATTATAATAGATTATATCTAGGTTATTTGTGTGAGGATTCTAGTAAAATCAAACACAAATATTATTAGAGTGTGTCTTGGTGTTAACTCATTGGAGGTCTTCTAATTTGGGGACTTAGGAGGATCATACCTTGATATTGAGCTCAAGAACAATCAAAGAAGGTGTCTTTGATTGTGCCCATTTTAGCCGAAAATTAACAATGTAAGGATTGAATTTCTTCTTCTTTGTTTCGGCCATTTTTGTTATGCATGCAATAAGATCTTAAGCTTATGAGATAAATATTAGTATGACTAAATTTAATTTGAGTTTAAGAAACCCAACAGTATAAGTATGAAGTTTAATTATAGATTGTAATTTTTTATTTGAAGTTTAACCTATTATAGTTTTAAAAATTAAAAGACTGAATATTTAATGTTAAGTATGTTACTATTTGCCTTTAATATTTACAAATTTTTATTTTTTATAAACGGCGTAAAAATTAAAATTATGTATTTGTTTGTTGCTTAAAATATTCTAACAATAAAAATCCATATTTTAAATTTATTAGGAAGTTTGATTTTTAATTGTTATTTAATCAATCTAGAATTTAAAACGGTCAAAGGTTAATGTTTGTTATGCTATTTATATTTAATGTTTTAGTTTTTTTTTTCTTTTTTCTTTTTAAATAAAAAAATTGATGTGGCTCCATGTCATGTGTAATAAGTGACGTGACTTTTTGTTAATGTTCGGTGGCATTGTCTACGTGACATTTTATGTTACCCTTTTAATAATATTGTATAGATTTCATTAGTGCATACTAAATATCAAGCAAGTCTACCATGTCCGTCACAAGTTTGTGACGGGTCAGATATTATCCATGTGGGTGAATAAGATAAAACAGTTTACTATTCCCTATACCCTATACTTTGGTCTTATCTACCTCACATATATATTAGTATTACTTAATCCGTCGCAAGTTTACGACGGATAATCGGATATGCACGTCACAACTGAGAATTTGCGTTAAATATCATTATCTGACGGTGAGTCTTGTGACCCTTTCATAATTCGGAGCATTTGCTTACCATTCTCAATTTCGGGATGAACAAAACATATGTGCTATATGTCCCATGTGATCATGATATTTGACCCGTCTTAAATATAATTGTGAAGAAATCCGAAAGTTTTACATGTGAGGTATTATTTTAAGAGCTAAAAAGCCTACGAGAAAGTGATTGTTAATTCGGCCGGTACAAAACTAGACGCGTCAAGAAAAAGACGGGCTCAGGAAGGAATCCAGAGGTCATCAAATAAAAGGTTAAGCCCAGCGGGGTCAAGGAGAACATAGACCTGACCCTCTGTTGAGTAATATATCCTATATATGTAATATATTGTTCTATGTTTTAATAATGACAAGTCTAGGGGATTATATTTTATATACATATGCGTGTAATCGTGCGTTTAAGTGTACAGTTAATTGTAGAGTGAAGATCATAGTTTATTAAAGTATGGATTCAATCAAGGATTGAAGAAAGATCAAGCTCATGTCAAGTGTCAAGTCTTTTTGAAGATTTACAAGACACAAGTTTTATTATAATGTCAAGAATCCTTAAGTTATGGATCATTCCTATAACTATTGAAGAAATGAGATTTGCGTGAAATAAGTCAAGCGTGAAGATTTATGCGTGCTATTAATATATTATTATATATTAATTTAGTAATCTTATAAACGGTTTTAAAATATGAATATTCTTTAGTTAACAAGAATTAAAGTATTTATCTTTTGAGGTAAATATTTATTCTAAAATACTAAGAATCTTATTTTAACCGTTGTTGTCAATAATCTAAATTCCTAGGGAAACGTGCTTCGAAAAATATGTCTCGAAGAACGTAATCTATGAAGCACACGTTGGGACGTGCGTGGGGAAGCGTGTCAAGGAAGTATTCCTTACGTTTCCTACACAACTACTAACATGTTTCATATTATCTTTATGGTTAATTAAATAAATAATGATATTTATTTAACTTACTTAAAGATTGACTAGGATTTGAATAAGAATATAATTTATTATATTATTGACAAGAATTAGGATTTGATTCAAAATAGGATTCTATATTTTATGGTATAAGGATGTTTCCTAAATCAAATAGGTTTATGGAAATATTATCTTATGTCTTAAATTAATATTATCTTATTAGAGTCCTTTCCTAATTCATATAAGATTAAGTTTTAAATATTACCTAGAATTAGTATTCTAGATAAAGTAATATTTCTAAACTATCTAGGATTAAACCTAGGTCTAAATTACTATATATACATCATATTACACGTCCAAGAAAGACGATCAACACGAGCCTCACGCAAATCAAGAAATTCAAACGGACGTAGTCTCTCACGCGTCTCGATATTCGTGCAATCATTGTCAGAATACGTATACAAGTTTACAAGCATTGAAGAATATTTTCATACATTCAAGATCATCAATACAAGAAGTTGTTAAAAGTTTATCTTACTTACTTAAGATAGATTCGAGTATTTAACGGTACTCATTGTAAGCAAGTATTTCACGATACTTGTCGTAGCTAGATATTTAACGGTATCTAGATAGAGTTGTGACTAACATCAAAGTCACACGAGTAGGGTTGATAAAATTGTAATCCGGAGAAGGTACTAATTTTATTAATCGAGAATAGTGGACGTAGGTTTCGATTTGTGAAACTGAACCACTTCAAAAGATCGTATCTCCTTTACTTTATTGTCCTTACTCATTACTTGCTACTACCACGCGTTATCAACATACATCGAAGAAGATTTGAAAAAGTTGGCATACTCAATTCAACCCCCTCTTCTTGAGTATATCTAGGTCAATAGACTCTTCAATTGGTATCAGAGCCTCGTGCTCTTGAAAGCCTTACAGCTTGAGATTGATCCTTCTATTGATTTCCAATGGATTCAAAACACCTTAAGTGTCCTATCTTCGATGGAAAGAACTATAGCTTGTGGAAGAACATGATGACCCACTACGTCAAAGGATGTGACTGGGAATGCTGGAAGATAATTCAAACTGGACCAAAGAAGATATTGGTTGCCTCTGCAAATGGAACCACATATGAGAAACCAGAAAGTGACTATGTGGAAGCTGATTACAAGATTGCTGAGAAAAATTCAAAAGCCATGAGTTTACTCCAAAACGGTATGATTACTTCTGAATTTGATCGCTTCTCTTCTTGTAACTCAGCTAAAGAAATATGGGATGGCCTAGAACTTGCCTACGAAGGTACTTCCGTAGTCAAGAAACATCGCATAGACTTGCTCATTCAACGATATGAACTTTTCACTATGGAAAAGAATGAATCGATTGATAGCATGTCTGCGCGATTCTCTTGCATACTTAATGAACTACGGAACCTTGGTAGGAAGTATGATTCTGAGGACATAGTCAGAAAAGTCCTTAGAAGCCTAACCAAAAAGTGGCAACCAAAAGTCACTGCAATTGAAGAAGCTCGTGATCTCACGACCTTAACTAATCAAGAACTCATTGGATCTCTAATGGCTCATGTGATCATGCTAAATAGAGATGACAATGATCATTCTAAAAATAAAAACGTTGCACTACAAGCCTCTACAAGTGGGGAATGCGAACCTGAACTGGAAGATGAAACAGTTCTCTTCGCAAGACGCTTTAAGAAGGCAGTCTTCAAAGGGAGATTTACCAAATCCAACAATAAAGCAAACGACAAGAAAAAGAGTGACTCTAAGCAAACCTTCTTCAAACGAGGGTGCTTTAAATGTGGTGATCAAGGGCATATGATCAAGGACTGTCCAAGTTGGGACAAGATTAAAGACAAATCCAAACGAGATAAGACCAAGACTGAATTTAAAAAGGTTATGCTCGCATCTTGCTAGGGAGAATTAGATTCCGAAGATGACGAAGACTCGGAAGAAGAGGAAGTTGCTAACCTGTGTCTAAGCAACGTAAGCTTGGATCTAATCTCCGACAATCATGACTCATCACAATTTTGCCTCTACGGAGAATCCGATTCAGCGGATGAAGACCAAGAGGTAAATTTTTTACAGCTTAAGAGTCAAGTCAAAAATTTATCTAAATCTGCTTTAATTAATTATTTCGAACAAACCCTAGATCAATGTCACGAACAAAGTCTTGAAATAGACGAGCTGAAAGAACAGATTCTTGACATTGCTTAGGAAAATCAACTCCTAAAGGCCAAAGCTAAGAAACTGAAATCCAAGGTTAACATTAATACAAATGTTAAATTGGAAACAGTAATGTCTGAGAAGAAAATTCTTGAGTCTAAAGTTACAGCCAATGAAGCTGTAATCTCAAAATTGAAACTCAACATTAAAGAGCTTGAATCTAAGATTATAGCCAATGAAGCTATAACCTCAGATCTAAAAAGATCTAATGAACTTCTAAAAAGTAAATCTGCACCAGTTGTTGTAGATGAAACTCATCTAGAAGAAGTTGAAATCCTTGAGCAAAAAATCATGGATCTAGAACTCAACTTGTCCAAAGTTAAAAAGGAACATGCGCAAATCGTGTTCAATTTTAATAAAGACATTCAAGACTTAAAAGATCGTAACAATGTTGACCATTCCTCCTGCATAAAAGAAATAGATTCCTTAAAAGACCTTCTTCTTCATGCTCGTAAGGTTCACGAAAAATGGGAAGGAAGTACTAACGTACTAAACTTCTTAACGGAACAATCTGATAACAACATGAAGATGGCTCTAGGTCATGAGTGCTATGGTAGGAGAGACCATTCTAAATGTCAACAAAAACCTGATGAACGTGACTTTAGAAAAGGGAAGTATGTAGATTTACCTGAATACTTAATTTGCACTTATTGTGGTCATAACGGACATCTACGAGAAAACTGTGTAAAACACGCACTCGACTTCAAAACTGGAGTCAAATTTGTTAAATCTCTCGGTATACCAAATGACTCCATATCTATCATTGATAGTGAGGAAGGTAATGAAAATATTGAGGAAAGAAATAATGATCATAGATGGTTCTATGACACGTCCTTTGATTACGCAGAAAAGAAAAATAGAACCACTCAAACTCATAAACCTACAACCTACAAAAAACGAAACCCAAAGACTCACACTAGACCAACAAAACCTAACTACCACAGTTACAAAAAACCTATAGTGAGACAAGTCTGGGTTAAAAAGAAAGATGTTTTTATTATTACTAACTCAAAAGGACCCAAGTATGCTTGGGTACCTAAGTCCTGTCTTTAAACTATATTGTGCAGATAATCGCTAAAGAAAATAATCTATGGTATCTCGACAGTGGATGCTCCCGACACATGACAGGTGACGCCAACCTATTCACCACCCTGGAACCATTCGACGGAGGAAAGGTCACCTTCGGTGACAACAAAAAGGGAAAGGTAATAGGTGTTGGTAAGATAGGCATCTCATCTTCTCACTCTATTAGCGATGTATATCTGGTAAGTGGTCTTAAACATAACTTAATTAGTATATCCCAATTATGCGACAAAGGAAACAAAGTTGTTTTTCATACAGATGTGTGTCGTATAATTATGGAAGGTACAAGTAAAGTTATTCTTGAAGGACATAGAAAGAAAAATGTGTATATGATTGATTTAAACGTTGTGCCTACTGACTCTCTCTCATGTATGAAAGTTACGTTAGATGATCCATGTCTCTGGCATAAGAGATTTGGGCACATTAGTTCTCCTATTCTTAGCAAATTGAAGAGATGGGACTTGGTCGAAGGTCTTCCCAAGATCAGATTTGATCAAGAAAAGATGTGCGACACATGTGCACGATGTAAACACGTCAGATCATCCTTCAAACCAAAAAGAATAGTAAGTACTAACCAAGCTCTTGATCTAGTACATATGGATCTCTGTGGCCCTATGAAGGTAAGAAGTAGAGGCGGTTCCAGGTATGTTTTCGTTCTAGTTGATGATTATTCTAGATTTGTTTGGCCTATCTTTCTTCACTCTAAAGACGAAACATTTGATGAATTTGTTAGTCTTATGAAACTTGTTCAAAACAAATTAAAAACTAATCTGGTAACTATTCGAACTGACCATGGAACTGAGTTTGACAACCATGCTTTTATAGAATTCTGTAAATCCAACGGTGTTGGACATAACTTCTCTGCACCTAGAACACCACAACAAAACGGAGTAGTAGAACGCATGAACAGAACACTAGAAGACATGGCTAGAACAATGCTTCTTTGTAGTGGGCTACCTAGAAACTTTTGGGCTGAGGCTATTAGTACAGCTTGCTATATTCATAATCGTGCTATGATTAGACCTATCCTTAAAAAGACACCCTATGAACTTTTACGTGGTCGTAAACCTAATATATCTCATCTAAAATGTTTTGGGAGTAAATGCTTTGTTCATAACAATGGTAAAAATCGTTTAAGCAAATTTGACCCTAGAAGTGATGAGACAATTTTCATAGGATATTCTGATCATAGTAAAGCCTATAAAGTTTTTAACAAACGTACTTTATGCATAGAAGAGAGCATACATGTTATCTTTGATGAGAATAATGCTTTCGACAAGCCTTTACAGGACGAAGAGGAAAACCTAGACGAACCTGACTTTAGGTTGTCAAGGGAAGATCCTCCTGAAATAGAAAATAACGATGAAGGCGAAATTCAAGGAAACACTGATGAACTTGACTTGGAAGGAAATGGTGCGAGAGATGAAACTACAGTTGATGATACTGTGGATAACTCTCAAACCAATGACTTGGAACCCAGAGTTATAGCTAATGAAGCTACAACTTTGAATCAAAACCAAAGGGAAGAGGGCATAGTTATACCTGACTCTCCTACAAACCCTGGTTTAGATTCAGGGGGAACAAGTCAAAATCCCGAGTCAAGCAGTAGCAATGAAAAAAATCAATCAAGAAACTGGAGATATAAAGGCTCTCACCCTCTGGATAATATCATAGGAAGCCTTACAGAAGGAGTTCAAACTCGAAGAAGTTTAAACAACTTCTGTTCCTTCTACTCCTTTCTCTCCACAATCGAACCTACAAATATAAAAGAAGCTCTTGCAGAACCTGACTGGATAGTCGCCATACAAGAAGAACTACAACAATTCGAAAGGAATAAAGTATGGCATCTTGTTCCTCGTCCAAAAGATAGATCAGTGATTGGAACAAGATGGGTATTCAGAAATAAATTAGATGACTCTGGAGTCATCGTTCGTAATAAAGCAAGATTGGTCGTTCAAGGATACAACCAACAGGAAGGGATCGATTATGACGAAAACTTTGCTCCTGTTGCTCGCCTTGAAGCGATTCGCTTGCTCATAGCATTTGCTGCACATAAAGGAATGAAATTATTTCAAATGGATGTTAAAACTGCATTCCTTAACGGATATCTTCAGGAGGAAGTCTATGTCGAACAACCTCCTGGATTTCCTGACAGCAAACTCAAGGATCATGTGTACAGATTGGACAAAGCTCTCTACGGGCTGAAACAGGCCCCTCGAGCATGGTACGATAGACTATCAAAGTTTCTATTGGAAAGCGGCTTTAAAAGAGGATCAGTAGATAAGACACTATTTCTGAAAAGCGAAAATTCCGATCTACTTGTAGTCCAAATCTACGTTGACGATATTATATTTGGCTCAACCAACAAAAAGCTGTGCCAGTACTTCTCAGAGTTGATGACATCCGAGTTCGAGATGAGCATGATGGGAGAATTAAAATTCTTCCTTGGTCTTCAAATCCAACAAACGAACGAGGGTATCAAAGTACATCAACAAAAATACGTCAAAGAACTAATCAAGAAATTCGGAATGGAATCCTCTCATCCTATGCCTACTCCAATGGTAACAGATAAGAAACTCACCAAAGACGAGGACGGTAAGTCAGTAGATGAAACTACTTATAGAGGTATGATTGGCTCACTTCTTTATCTTACTGCAAGTCGTCCAGATATAATGTTTAGTGTCTGCGTCTGTGCTCGGTTTCAATCTGCACCAAAAGAATCACATATGATTGCGGTTAAGAGAATTTTAAGATACCTAATTGGAACATCAAAATTATATCTATGGTATCCTATGGACTGTAATTTTAACCTATTAGGATATTCAGATGCGGATTATGCAGGTTGTTCTTTAGACAGGAAAAGTACTTCTGGACTTGCGACTTTTGTTGGACCATGTATTATTTCTTGGGCATCCAAGAAACAAAATTCAGTCGCCTTGTCAACCGCAGAAGCAGAATATATTGCAGCCGCACTGGTATGTTCCCAACTCCTATGGTTAAAACAACAGTTACTTGATTATGGTATTGACGTGGGATGTGTACCTATATTATGTGACAATACGAGTGCTATTATAATATCTAAAAACCCGGCTCAGCACTCGAGAACCAAACACATAGAGATTAGACATCACTTCTTACGTGACCATGTAGAAAAGAAAAACATTAAGTTGGAATTTTGTAGTACGGAAAAACAATGGGCGGATATTTTTACTAAACCTTTGGCTAGGGAACGATTTGAGACTTTACGATTGGAAATTGGTTTAATCGGTGGCACCTAATCGATCTTAAGAGCTGAAAATAACCCAATGATTGACTATGAAAAGACTGAATTATATGACTGTGTCCGTATATTCCGCTGCATGCCTATGTGTGTTATTTTTTTATTGGATGCTCAAATTTTGATTATTTCATGCTACATGTTATACGAACGTACACAACCAAATTTCTCAAATCAAAATAATAATATTCACATATTTATAAATCCATATTAACAATATTATTATATTAATATTATATATATATATATATATATATATATATATATATATATATATACGTATACTTACGTATCTCAAATACGTAACTAATAATAAAATCGTACTCACCAAATTCACGTAACAAATATTGTAAATTTACGTTTTTACCTAAAATCTACCCTACCTACCCCACGTGATGACCCCACCTTTTCCACTTACACACCTTACCTATAACCCTATAACCGTCATCTACTCTCTTACACTAACCTCACTTTTCACTTCACCATTATTACCATAACCGTCTCCCTCACAAGAATCCCAACAATAAAAATTCCAATCTCAATCACCATTAAAACCAAAACTCAAATCCAAAAAAAATTTTAACCTTTTTAACCCATACACAAAAAATGCCTCCCACTTCTGCCCGTCGGTCTTCACGACATAAACCACCATCTCCCACTCCGACGCCCTCACCACCGCCATCACCTGAACCAATTATGGTTGAAGTTCCTAAATCCGAAACTAGCAAACGTCGCAAGTTAGACAAGGGAAAAAATGTTATGAAAGAAGACTCTTGTGCTCAAGATCCTCGTCCTCTGTTTCAAGACATTTCTGAAAAAGCAACCAAAGAAGGGCTTGAGAAAGTTAGAATGACGAAAAAGGAAGGTATGCTCATAGACCGTCTTTTACCGTATTCAGTGCATGCGGGTCGTTTTTACCCGACTTCGTGGGTAGACGGAGTTCCTGCTCTTAAGTTCTTTAAAAACTTTCTTTTATTTCAAGAATGGGTTTATATAAGTAATTTTTCGGGTCTGATTTTTCCGATTGAGTTGGTTCAGTTTTATGCTTCGGTCAAGTTAGTCGATGATGGGGTTGTGGCTGTTGTTAATGGAAGGGAAATTAAGATTTCGGTGGACGACATGTGTAGGGTCTTTAGGCTAAAGAACGAAGGGCTCGCTCTTGATCCGAGTAAGGAATGGTCTAATGTTACTAAAGATGAAAAGATGAAAATTAAAAAATACTTTGATAATGAAGCTACCGAAGTCAGTCCCTTAGACACAAATTCGTTTAATCCCATGTTAAAATTCTTTGTTAATTTTCTCTGGAACTCGGTTTTGCCACGACGGGGTGGTCGTGACAAACTTAGTTGTTGTGAAGCGGTTGTGTTGTTTAATTGGTTAACCGGAGTTAAAATCAATCTAGCATCATTGTTCTTTGCAAAAATTGGACAGATTTCGAAAATCTTGGTTAAAGAACATTTTAGCTCAACTCTTGACATACCCTATGGCATGTGGGTATCGGCGTTGTTATTTGATGCCGGAGTTGTCGATGTGGGAAGCTATGGTGTTAGTCCTAAAGATAGGATGAATGATCGATTAATGAAGTTGATGGGTATTTTCGGGAAAGATGGCACTCTGTTCTTTGGTAGAGAAAGTGAGGAGGTTAAGGGGATGGGAAATCTTGGTATTCTTGAGGGAAAGGTGGATAAGTTGTGCTCGGTTGTGGCTGGGTTAAAGGACACAAAGTCCGAGAATGGTCCAGGGTCGGGAATACCGAATGGTGATATTCGGGAATGGATGGAAAAAATTAATGGCACCCTTACTAATCTTACCCGAGAGCTCAAGTTCGTGAAAGAGGAGATAATTGCAGTAAGTGACCGTCATCAGTTTCTGACAACTCAGGGAGGAGCTCTTGTTCGTGATACGGTGATGCTTCGGGAGGATGGTACTCAGTGTTTATCCGCGATTAAGGCATTGTCCCTCAAAGTCTTGAATTTCGAGCGCGCCATAGAAGGTCAAGGACGTAATGTTGCTAGTTGCCTTGATCGTTTGGACACCTTGGAGTTTCGCTCTCGTCCCGGATATGTTAATCCTAACATTGTTCATCATCCTCGTTAAGAATTAGTCGTATTTGGTGTGTCGTTTTGCTTCGTTTTGCAGGTCAGGAACGTTGGCCGTGGGCTCTGTTGATGGATGGTGGTATTCCTAGCCCAATTCCCTTTCCTACACCAAATTATATTAGCCTTGCTATCTTTTGTCCTGGCCCAATTCTCGTTCTACCCTAATTCGGCCCAGATGGCTTGTATTAATACCTCTTGCACTTTTATTACTTTTGGCCCATTAGACACAATTCTAACTAATTTTAGCCCAAGTGGCTTATGTTCTGATTCGGCCCATTAGGCTTTTACTTTGGATATTCGGCCCTTTTGGCATTCTAGTACTTGGTTGTGTGTCGTATTTCCGTTCGTCTTTCGTGTTTGCTTGATTTTAATTATGGTTGTGTGTTTAATTTAGAATTGCATGCTTAGGTTTGTTTCGTATTATATTATTCTAGTCGTTTTATGTCTTTGTTTCCGTCTTTTCAATGATGTCAAGAGGGGGAAAAGAATGCGACCTAGATTACGAATTTGCCTAAGATTGCTCCTTGTCGTAACGTTTTGTCTCTCAAAGTTCTTTTTAGTAATTGTTTTAGTCTAAAAATACAAGCCCTAGTTGATCTATATTATAAAAGACCAATATTATGTTGAGGGGGAACGTTACTACGATACACTTAGACACGATTCTAGTTAAGACTTGCCATCATTAAAAAGGGGGAATTTGTTGAGTAATATATCCTATATATGTAATATATTGTTCTATGTTTTAATAATGACAAGTCTAGGGGATTATATTTTATATACATATGCGTGTAATCGTGCGTTTAAGTGTACAGTTAATTGTAGAGTGAAGATCATAGTTTATTAAAGTATGGATTCAATCAAGGATTGAAGAAAGATCAAGCTCATGTCAAGTGTCAAGTCTTTTTGAAGATTTACAAGACACAAGTTTTATTATAATGTCAAGAATCCTTAAGTTATGGATCATTCCTATAACTATTGAAGAAATGAGATTTGCGTGAAATAAGTCAAGCGTGAAGATTTATGCGTGCTATTAATATATTATTATATATTAATTTAGTAATCTTATAAACGGTTTTAAAATATGAATATTCTTTAGTTAACAAGAATTAAAGTATTTATCTTTTGAGGTAAATATTTATTCTAAAATACTAAGAATCTTATTTTAACCGTTGTTGTCAATAATCTAAATTCCTAGGGAAACGTGCTTCGAAAAATATGTCTCGAAGAACGTAATCTATGAAGCACACGTTGGGACGTGCGTGGGGAAGCGTGTCAAGGAAGTATTCCTTACGTTTCCTACACAACTACTAACATGTTTCATATTATCTTTATGGTTAATTAAATAAATAATGATATTTATTTAACTTACTTAAAGATTGACTAGGATTTGAATAAGAATATAATTTATTATATTATTGACAAGAATTAGGATTTGATTCAAAATAGGATTCTATATTTTATGGTATAAGGATGTTTCCTAAATCAAATAGGTTTATGGAAATATTATCTTATGTCTTAAATTAATATTATCTTATTAGAGTCCTTTCCTAATTCATATAAGATTAAGTTTTAAATATTACCTAGAATTAGTATTCTAGATAAAGTAATATTTCTAAACTATCTAGGATTAAACCTAGGTCTAAATTACTATATATACATCATATTACACGTCCAAGAAAGACGATCAACACGAGCCTCACGCAAATCAAGAAATTCAAACGGACGTAGTCTCTCACGCGTCTCGATATTCGTGCAATCATTGTCAGAATACGTATACAAGTTTACAAGCATTGAAGAATATTTTCATACATTCAAGATCATCAATACAAGAAGTTGTTAAAAGTTTATCTTACTTACTTAAGATAGATTCGAGTATTTAACGGTACTCATTGTAAGCAAGTATTTCACGATACTTGTCGTAGCTAGATATTTAACGGTATCTAGATAGAGTTGTGACTAACATCAAAGTCACACGAGTAGGGTTGATAAAATTGTAATCCGGAGAAGGTACTAATTTTATTAATCGAGAATAGTGGACGTAGGTTTCGATTTGTGAAACTGAACCACTTCAAAAGATCGTATCTCCTTTACTTTATTGTCCTTACTCATTACTTGCTACTACCACGCGTTATCAACATACATCGAAGAAGATTTGAAAAAGTTGGCATACTCAATTCAACCCCCCCTTCTTGAGTATATCTAGGTCAATAGACTCTTCACCCTCTATGAAGACAAGCTGGAGCGGTTATCTAACCGCTCCTCACTAAGTTGACGATTATGGAGTGAAATGTCTATATAAAGAGGCTTCTTACTGAGAAAGAGACAAATCAACATCAAATTAAACAATCAAACAACGTAGTTCTATATTAGAACCTTAGAATAGTCTAGTTTAGGCGTAGCTGTAGAAGTAGTAAGGCGGTGCCCATCCGATCATGGAGATATTCCGCCATCTATATTAGTTTAATTTGTAATTTAGCTCCCTTCAACCACAAGAATTAATTGTGAGGACTTTGGTTCTGTGTTGTTATTGATGGTATTACATGGTATATTAGTATCATTTGAAATTCATGTGTTTAATATTTGGTTATTCGAATCATTTGACCGAGAGTGTTAAATTACTCAAAGTATTTTAACACCAACTAGATTGAATATCTACATCCGTGACTCAAACCCTTGCAATTAAGGGTAGTTCACACAGTATATGAGGTATTTACGACCTCCGCGGTACCTAGAGGTACTTATTAGCTTGTGAAGAGTCTATTGATATGATATACTCAATAGGAGGGGGAGGGGTTGAATTGAGTATGCCTTCTTTTTCAAATCTTCTTTTATGCGTGTGAATGTATGATGAACGTTAAGTAGAACAAGTAATAAAAAGAGACACAATATTTTTGAAGTGGTTCAGTTTCACAATTTGAAACCTACGTCCACTATTCTCGATTAATAAAATTAGTACCGACTCCGGATTACAATTTTATCAACCCTACTCGTACAACTTTGATGTTAGTTGTAACTCTATCTAGATACCGTTAAATATCTAGCTATGACAAGTACCGTTAAATACTTGTTTACAACGAATACCGTGAAATACTCGATCTATCTTACGCTAATAAGATAAGTGTTCAATGTTCTTCGATGTCACAATCTTTGGATGAATTAAGATCAATGCTGGAGCACTTGAATCTTGAAACGAATATGACAATTTAAGCTCGAATCTTGAAGAATGATGACCGGCGGTTTTGTCTCGATTTGCGTGAATATGTATGTGTATTTCGTATCAATCAATGTGTCATAGGTAGTCTATTTATATAGAATTATATCTAGGTAATTTGAACCCTAGATGATTTAGGAATATTACTTAAACTAGAATTCTAGTCTTTTAGTAATACTACCATAAATCTAATCTTAATATATTTAGGAAAGATTTAATAAGATACTTTAGGTATTATATAAGGAACCAATTTCCTAATTCATATTTAGGAAAGATCTTATATAATAAACAAATAACAACCTTATTAAAAACAACTTCCTAAACCTTGTCAAAATATAATAAATTATATTACATAATATAATCTAGTTTGTTTTTAGGATATCTAAATAAATACATAATTATTTATTTAATCCCATCCCATACGTTTTATGGAACGTGTCATAGTACACGTTTTCCAAAACCGTTTCAAACAATATTTAGATTATATTATTTTGACAATTATGGTAATTATATAAAAATCCTTAGTTTATTAGTAATAAATAATTAACTCATAAGAAAATTATTTATTCCTATTTGACTAAAAGATATTTTATATTAACCTATTAAGATTAATAATTCCATAATATTAGAATACCATTAATTAAACACGACGATTTTAGGAGACCAAAATCGTTTCAACCACCATAAATATTTCGATCATTTTTTCTATATGGAGTTATAGCTCCAAGCTATAACTTGAATCGAACTCGTACTAAAGTTATAGTTGATAAGTATAACTTTAGTTCAATATACGCGCTTGTGATCTTCTTTCAATCTTCGATTTAGTCAATCCATTGACTAATATTCTTGAATCTTTTATACTTGATTGATGAGATCTTTTAAACTAATATTCTGTACACTTAGCACACGATTATACGCACGAGTATATAATATATATAGCTAGACTTGTCATTATCAAAACATAAACATATATATACTTAATATATGCATTTGAATATATGGTTCAACAAATTCCCCCTTTTTGATGATGGCAAGTCTTTCTTAGATTTGTGTCTAAGTGTACGTTCCCCCTCAATATAATAATGGTCATTCATAGCAAAGATTAACTTAGGGTTTCTATTTTCTATCTAACCCATATCCTTAAGAACCCTAAGAGACAATGAATTACGACAAGGAGCAAGCTTAGGCAAATTCTAATCTAAGTCGCATTTTTTCCCCCTCTTGACATCATCGAAAAGATGAGAACAAAGACATAAAACGACTAGAATAATACACTACGAAACATAAGCAAGCATGCAATACGAGTCAAAATATACGAACACACACAATATTATACAAACACATACGAATGTTAAAAATATACACAACGAACCGAAAGTATTAGTGCCAATGGGCCGAATATTAACAAAGTTAGAAAATTTGGCCGGCTAGGATAAAGTTTGTAATGGGCCAAGCAAAGGAATAAGAGTGAAATTGGCCATAAGCAAAATAAGGCTAAGGAATCCGAGGGAAGGCAAAACGGATCAGAGGCCTCGGATTCATTGGGCCTGGTAGGGTAGTTGGGCCACAACCAAAATAAGAGTTTTTATAAGTCCAATCCCGGACTTAAACACCAACAACAACCGAAAACGAATTTAACAACAACAGAAACAGGGGATCAAGAACGAGAGCTAGAAGCGGGAGCCTTGGCATACGGGCTGACATATTCGGGTCGGGTACGAAACTCGAGAGTGTCCAGGCGGTCCAAACAGCTACTCACGTTGCGACCTTGAGCATTAAGAGCGAGCTCGAAATTGAGAACCTTCAACGAAAGTGCTTTTACGGCCTCAAGTGCTTGACTAGCATCCTTTCGTAACAACCCGTGGTCTCTCACCATCGCCCCTCCTTGAGTGGTCAAGAAGGAGAGACGGTCACTAATGACCAACAATTCACTACATAGCACCGAGACCTCCGAACCCACCTTGTCGAGTTATTTATCGACCTTTGTCATCCACGCCCTTAAGTCTTCTTCAAACCCACGACTCCTCTTAGCACTACTACCCCCGCCTCTTCTTTTTCCTTCTTTACCTCGCACATGCCAAGAAGCTTATCCACCTTAGCTTCAAGGCCTTCGAAAGATGGCGAGGGGCAAGGCATGGGCTCCGTACCTACATTCTTGCCAAACGTAACATCAACCCCTTCAAAACAAATTCCCATCAACTTTAATAACTTGTCACACATCCTATCACGAGGAACCACACCAAAACTCGAATCATCCACAACACCCTTCTTAAACAGAAGTTCGGACACCCACATTCCATACGGAATGTCGATTGTCGAGCAGAATTTCTCTTTGATCAGAACACTTGACACATAACAAATTTTATTACATATAAGAGAAGCTAAATCAATTTTATGACCTTCCAACCAATTGTAAAGAATCACAGCTTCAACACTCGAAAGCTTGTCCCGACTACCCCGTTTAGGCAACACCGTGTTTCACAAGAAATTTACAAACAACTTCAATTTTGGGCTAAAAGACGCGGTCAACAGAGGAGTATTTTCTGTGGCATCCTCATCAAAATACTTCTTGATCATCATCTTTTGATCTTTGGACACAACACTCCATTCCTTTTTAGGATCAAGATTGAGACCGTCTTGATTGATTTTAAAGATTTCACAAATTTCAGATTTTGACACCAATACATCCGTGCCATTAACAACCGCACGCACTCCTTCCTCACAGCCTTTAACAGACGCAAAGAACTGAACAAGTTCAACCGGAAATACCAAACCCGAGAAGTTACTAATGTACTCCCACCCTTGATTTTTTAAGAATTCTTTAAAGAATCCTAAAGATTTCGACCCGTCAACCCACGACTTAGGATAGTATCGACCCGAATGGATAGTTAACATACCTTCCGTTTTTGTCATCCGGACCCGCTCTAAACCTTCACGGGTGGCTTCGACGGAGAAGACGCAAAACAGGGTACGAGGGTTTTGGCCTGAAACGAACTCGGGCATGTCGTCAATGACTGAAGAGGACTCTCGGTTTAGTTTTCTTCGTTTCCCGTTGTCGGAGGTCGGAACGGAGGCGGCGATGGGGGTAGGTGACGGCGGAGGTGATGGTGTTTGGGAGGAAGAAGATGGTGGAGCTTGTTTCTTATTGTGAGAACGAGTGGTGCGGGAGGGCGGCATGGTGTTCGGTGATGAATGATGATGTTTTGGTCGGATTTTATGGAGGTTTAAATGGAGGTTTTGGTTGAAGAGTGTGGAAGTTAGGAATGGGGAATGGTAATAATGAATGAGGTAAGTAGAGATTGTGGTAATAAGTTGAGGTAATAATGGTGGGGTGAATTAGGGACACGTGGCGAGAGAAGGGGAGACTAGTGGGGTTAGTGGGTCACTTGGTAAATCGGGTTAGGTAGATGTTTTTCCTTTTTCCTTTTTTTTTATTTTAATAATATGTTAATATTAATTTGTATGAGTATATATTGTAAGGTGAAGTTTTAATATGTGATGTATTATTATTGTGAGATTCGGTTGTGCACACATGCATATATGAAACGCATAACATAAATATGTTCATATAATTTTTCATCAAATACACACACACACATGCAGCGGAGTATACGGACACAGTTATATAGTCTCATCTAAACCGTAGTCAATCATTGGGTTATTTTTGCTTTTAAGATTTGATTAGGTGCCACCGATTAAACCAATTTCCAATCGCAAAGTCTCAAAACGTTCTCTAGCCAATGGTTTAGTGAAGATATATGCCCATTGTTTTTCCGTACTACAAAATTCCAATTTTATATTTTTCTTTTCAACATGGTCTCGTAGAAAGTGGTGTCTAATTTCAATGTGTTTAGTTCTCGAGTGCTGGGCTGGGTTTTTAGATATAATGATAGCACTCGTATTATCACATAAAATAGGTACACATCCAACATTAATACCATAGTCATGTAACTGCTGTTTTAACCATAAGAGTTGAGAACATACCAGTGCGGCGGCAATATATTCTACTTCGGCAGTTGAGAGAGCGACATAATTTTGTTTCTTGGATCCCCAAGATATTATGCAAGGACCTACAAAGGTAGCAAGTCACGAGGTACTTTTTCTGTCTAATGAACATCCTGCATAATCCGCATCTGAATACCCTACTAGGTTAAAGTTACAGTTCATAGGATACCATAGATATAGATTTAAGGTTCCGATTAGGGATCTTAATATTCTCTTAACCGCAATCATGTGCGATTATTTTGGAGCAGATTGAAATCTCGCACAAACACAGACACTAAACATTATATCTGGACGACTTGCAGCAACATAAAGAAGTGAGCCAATCATACCTCGGTAAGTTGTTTCGTCTACAAACTTACCATCTTCGTCTTTGGTTAACTTCTTATCTGTGACCATTGGAGTAGGCATTGCATGAGAGGTCTCCATGCCGAATTTCTTTAGCAACTCTTTGACGTATTTTTGTTGATGAACTTTGATTCCTTCTTCAGTTTGTTGTATTTGAAGTCCAAGGAAGAACTTTAGTTCTCCCATCATACTCATCTCAAATTCAGAAGTCATCAACTCAGAGAAATACTTGCACAACTTTTTATTAGTTGAGCCAAAGACAATATCGTCAACATAGATCTGAACGACTAGTAGATCTGAGTTCTCGCTCTTAAAAAATAAGGTTTTATCCACAGATCCTCTCTTGAATCCACTCTCCAATAGGAACTTTGATAACCTGTCGTACCATGCTCTAGGTGCTTGTTTTAGGCCATATAGAGCTTTGTCCAATTTGAATACATGATCCTTGAGTTTGCTGTCAGGAAATTCAAGAGGTTGTTCAACAAATATTTCCTCTTGGAGATAGCCATTAAGAAAGGCAGTCTTAACGTCCATCTGAAAGAGCTTCATTCCCTTGTGTGTTGCAAATGCAATAAGTAGTCTTATTGCCTCAAGACGAGCAACAGGTGCAAAGGTTTCGTCATAATCGATCCCTTCCTGTTGGTTGTATCCTTGAACCACTAGTCTGGCCTTATTTCGCACAATGACTCCAGTGTCATCCAATTTGTTTCTGAATACCCATCTAGTTCCAATGACAGATCTGTCCTTAGGTCGAGGAACAAGATGCCAAACTTTGTTTCTTTCAAATTGCTGGAGTTCTTCTTGCATGACAATTATCCAGTCTGGTTCTGCGAGAGCTTCTTTGATATTTGAAGGTTCAATGGTGGAGAGAAAGGAGTAAAAAGAGCAGAAGTTGTTTAAACTTCTTCGATTTTGAACTCCATCTGTCAAACTTCCTATGATATTGTCCAAAGGATGAGACCCCTTGTATCTCCAGTTCCTTGATTGATTGTCTGCATTACCTGAACTTGATTCGGGATTTTGACTTGTTCCCCCTGAATCCAAACCTGGGTTTATAGTAGGATTAGGTATAACTCTGATCTCTTCCCTTTGGTTTTGATTCAAAGTTATAGCTTCATTAGCTATAACTCCGGGTTCCAAGTCATTGGCTTGAGAGTTATCTACAGTATCATCAACTGTAGTTTCATCTCTCGCACCGTTTTCTCCCATACTAAGTTCATCATGAATTCCTTGAATTTCACCTTCTTCAATTTCAATTTCAGGAGGATATTCCCTTGACAACCTGAAATCAGGTTCATCTAGGTTTTCCTCTATGTCCTGTAAAGGCTTATCGAAGGTATTATTTTCATCAAAGATAACATGAATACTCTCTTCTATGCATAAGGTACGTTTGTTAAAAACTTTGTAGGCTTTACTATGATCCGAATATCCTATAAAAATTGTTTCATCACTTCTAGGGTCGAATTTGCTTAATCTGTTTTTACCATTGTTATGAACAAAGCATTTACTCCCAAAACATCTTAAATGAGATATATTAGGTTTACGACCTCGAAGAAGTTCATAAGGTGTCTTTTTAAGGATAGGTCTAATCATAGCACGGTTATGGATATAGCAAGCTGTACTTATAGCCTCAGCCCAAAAGTTTCTAGGTAGACCACTACAAAGAAGCATTGTTCTAGCCATGTCTTCTAAAGTTCTGTTCATTCGTTCTACGACTCCATTCTGTTGTGGGGTTCTAGGGGCCGAGAAGTTATGTCCAACACCATTGGTTTTACAGAATTCAATAAAGGCATGATTGTCGAACTCAGTTCCATGGTCAGTAGGGATTGTTACTAGGTTTGATTTATATTTGTTTTGGACAAGTTTCATGAGACTAACAAATTCATCAAATGTTTCATCTTTAGAATTGAGAAAGATTGGCCAAACAAATCTAGAGTAATCATCAACTAGAACGAAAATGTACCTGGAACCACCTCTGCTTCTTACCTTCATAGGGCCACATAGATCCATGTGTACTAGTTCAAGAGCTTGTTTTGTGCTTACCATTCTTTTCGGCTTGAAAGATGATCTGACGTGTTTACATCGTGCACATGTGTCGCACATCTTTTCTTGATCAAATTTGATCTTTGGGAGACCTTCGACCAAGTCCCATCTTTTCAGCTTACTTAGAATAGGTGAGCTAATATGACCAAATCTCTTATGCCATAAACATGGATAATCTAACGTAACTTTCATGCAAGAGATAGAGTTAGTAGGTACGGCATTTAAATCAATCATATAAACGTTTTTCATCCTATGACCTTTAAAAATTACATTACTGGTGCCCTCTAAGATTATACGACATATATCTGCATGAAAAACCAATTTGTTTCCTTTGTCGCATAATTGAGATATACTGATGAGATTATGTTTGAGACCACTAACTAGGTATACATCATTTATAGCATGAGAGGATGAAATACCTATCTTACCAATTCCAATGATTTTTCCCTTTTTGTTATCACCGAAGGTGACTTTACCTCCGTCAAAAGGTTTTAGGGTTTGGAATAGGTTCACGTCGCCTGTCATATGTCTTGAGCATTCACTGTCGAGATACCATAAATTATTTTCCTTGGCGACAAACTGCACATACAAATTCAAAGACAGGATTTAGGTACCCAAGCATACTTGGGTCCTTTGTTGTTAGTAATCACAAATACATCTTCCTTTTTCACCCAGACTTGTCTTACATAGGTTTTTCTATAATGATAGTAGTTAGGTTTTGATGTTTTTGTGTATGTTTTGGTTTGAACTCTTGGTGACCAATTTTTGTGTGTTGTTTGTTGAGGGGTTTGTTTGGTTCTGTTTTTCTTTTCTTCGTAATCGAATGTCATGTCGTAGAACCATCTGTGATCAATGTTTCTTTTCTCAACTTTGTCATCATCACTGTCAGAGACGGAAATAGTTTCGTTTGGTATACCTAAGGATTTAACAAACTTGACTCCGGTTTTAAAATCTTGTGCGTGTTTTACACAGTTTTCTCGAAGGTGACCAGTATGACCACAATAAGTACATATTAAATACTCAGGTAAATTGGCGTATTTTCTTCTTCTAAAGTCTCGGTCTGTTGGGTTTTGCTTACACTTTGAGTGATCCCTTCTTCCATAACATTCATGTCCTAATCCCATCTTCATGTTATTGTCGGATTGTTCAGTTAGGAAGTTTAGAACGTTAGTACTTCCTTCCCACTTATCGTGAACTTTCCGAGCATGAAGGAGGAGGTCTTTTAAGGAGTCTATTTCCTTCTTACATTCACTATGGTCAGTGTTGCTAGACTCTTTTAGGTTTTGAATGTCTCTATGAAAGTCAGACACGATTTTAGCATGTTCTTTCTTGATTTTGGACAAATTGAATTCTAGATCCATAATTTTGCTTTCGAGGATTTGAACTTCTTCTAGATGAGTCTCATCTTCGACCATTATCGAAGATTTAGACTTTAGAATCTCATTAGCCTTTTTCAATTCTGAAGTTATAGCTTCATTAGCTATAACTTTGGATTGAAACTCTTTAATGTTGAGTTTTAGTTTTGAGGTTATAGCTTCATTGGCTATAACTTTAGACTCAAGAACCTTTTTTCTCAGACATAACTGTTTCCAACTTAGCATTGGCTTCAATGCTTATTTTGGATTTCAGTTTCTTAGCTTTGGCTTTCAGAAGTTGATTTTCCTCAGCGATATCGAGGATTTGTTCTTTCAATTCATCTAATTCAAGACTTTGTTCATGACATTGGTCTAGGGTTTTCTCAAAGTATTTAATTAACATAGCCTTAGACAAAATTTTAACTTGACTTTTAAGTTGTAAAAAATTTACCTCTTCGTCATCGTCGTCTGAATCGGATTCTCCGAGAAGGCACATGTGAGAGAGTTATCTTCGTCATGATTGTTTGAGATTAGATCAAGGCTGACGTTACTTAAGCACAGGTTTGCAACTTTGTCTTCTTCTGAGTCCTCATCGTCTTCGGATTCTAATTCTCCCCAGCATGACGCAAGCATTACCTTTTTGAATTCTGTTTTGGTCTTTTCTCTTTTTGATTTGTCTTTGATCTTGTCCCAGCTTGGACAGTCCTTGATCATGTGATCTTGTTGACCACACTTGAAACATCCTCTTTTGAAGAATGTTTGTTTGGTGTCAGTTTTCTTTTTGTCGACAGTTTTGTTATTAGAGTTCTTGTATCTACCTTTGAAAACTGCTTCCTTAAATCGTCTTGCGAATAGAACTGTCTCGTCCTCAAGTTCTTCTTCGCATGCTTCGCTTGTGGAGTCCTGTAGAGCGACGCCTTTTCCTTTCTGCAACACCCTCATTTATTTAAGAGCCATTAGCAAGACATTCTCAAATAAATAGGACTGTTACCATCCCGGAATATCCGAGGTAGTGAATAACAAGGTAAACAAACCAAAGATATTTTATATAAATACTGATTAAATTTGAACTTGGTCTTACAACAGTTATGAGTTCCAAACTTGATAAAATGAAAGTACAACTGACGATATCTAAATGTGATCTAACTCTAAGTAGGTCCATGCCATGTCTCTCTCCACGCCCAAGCTCCTAGTCCATCTGTCACTGACCTGTAAAATCTACTCCCCATTCCGGATCACCGTAGGTGTACACGAATACACAGGGTCAACCGCGAGGTTGAGTAGAAAGATAAATAAGACAACAATATAAAATACTCCGCACCGATCCAACGCCAAATAAACTCCGCACCGATCACAAGACCCAGTATACTCCGCACCAATCACAAGACCCAATATACTCCACACCAAACACAGACCTTTTATCTCCACACCAAACACAGACCCTTTATCTCCGCACCAAACACAGACCCTTTATCTCCGCACCAAACACAGACCCTTTATCTTCGCACCATATCGTATCACAGAATTATATATCACAATATACCAATCATATAACAATATAGATGAACATGGTTAATATCAACCAATAACAGATTACACATCTCATATATGTAGTATTCCCCTACCTCAACTTGCAGAACGACAATTGAACAGCTGCCAGAATTATTCCACCACGAACTCAGTTCCTATAACCAGTACTTAATATCAATTTCTAACCAACCACCAAACACTACTCAATTTATTCGATCTTGTTCCTAATTGATGCACTATCCCATATTGTAAGTATACATATCAACATACCCACATAGACACCAATTGTTATTAGCAACTTATTCATACCAAACACCATTAGACAAATATAGATTTACTAATTATAGACTTACTATATATATAAACTTACTAAACATGGCATACGATCAATTAATCAATTATTATAAGTCCATAACAACAATAATTAATTAGTTGTCAACAAAATATTCCTTAATAATATTAATAACCGTATATTACTAATAATACGATTAATAGCAATAATAACAACCCAACTAATAATATCATTATTAAAGTTAATAATGATAATAACATTAATAATATAAACAACAACCAACAACAAAAATAATAATAATACTAATAATAAGAAGAACCAGAGTCTATTATCAAAAAGACGTAACAACAACAACATAGTAAACCAACAGCCCTCCGACCAGCCCACTTCGCCACTCCTTCGACACCCCTTCCACAGCCCGAACCACCACCATACCACTGTGGTTGAGACCACTGAACCATGGTGCAACAACTGACCCTGACCACCACTCCATACTCGACCAGGACAGCCATCGAACCAACCCCAAAACACGCTGGTCACAAACCCAAACCCAGTTCCTGTTATTATCCGTGTTACCTCCCCCATGTACACCCTCCGTTAACACCAGCCGGCACCACTATCACCACCACCATTCCCTCCTTCCGACACCTTACACCACACATGACACCCTGATGGCAACCACCAGGCTTTGACACCCCAGTAACCCCACGAAACAGGCCTCCCAAAACCCGTGCACACACCCCTAAGCCTGTCACTCTGCTTCGCACTATAACCCAGCAACCCAACGACAACCACCATACAGTGGCTGTGAAACACCACGACCCCTGATGTCAACCACCACTCTCCTACCCCGACTACCACCCAACCAAAACGTAGAAACCCAGAATAAATTTCAACAGAAAAGAGCATCGAATGCCAGTATGAATGAATACGTTTATGACTCTGTTTCTGACGGAAAAGAAATCAACCAACACCGACAACTAACCACCCATCACGACGGCCGTAGACCATGAAAGACGACCCTACTTTACCCAGAACATAAACACCACATACCACAGATTCTTAACACGTAAAGAATTCGAATTAGAACATGTAACGTGTTTGAAATATGTGAAACAAACAGAAGTAAAAACACGAAATCCAGAACAGTGGTGTACTTACCAATTTCACGGCCAAAACGAACCACCCTAGGCTATAACACGACCACCGTGACTGACACCCTCTTGTTCTCTACTGTGGCGGCTGGGTTTGTGTGCAAACAGATCTCAATTTCATTTAGGTTTAGGGTAGGTATGGATGGTCTAAATAAGGCGGCAGAGAACAGTGGCCTGTTGTGTTTACTAAAACCGTATATGGGCTGTAGCTTTGCACGCAAAACGAGGCCCATGGCCATGCTACCACAGGTCCTGGGTTCGAGCCATGCTAACACCACATTACTATTATCATCATTTGATGGCTAGGTTCCCAATTCGAATCCCACCGTAGTCCAAAACGCTTAACATTAAACGAGTACACACTAGATTATAAAACGAACAATTATAAATAATTTTACCGTCTACCCATAATTATTATACTTCATAATAATAATAATACGGGTTCGCACAAGATCACTTATTTGGTTTACAACTATCGAGTATCAACGCTCAAATACGACTAACACGTCATTATTAAATAGATAATATAATGAGGTATTACACCAATAATATATAAATATAAAATACGCATTCCTCTTTCAATTATCGAGCATAAACGTTCAAATATTATCAACACCATAATACCCATATAAATTAATTACCGATAAAAATACAGGGTATTACAGTCTTCCCCCCTTAAAATGAACTTCGTCCCGAAGTTCACATTCCGTAGCCGACAAACGTTTACTAGGAACATAACGAATTCAAAGCGTGACACCCATCACATCGAAACTGATCAAAATACTTTAAACATGAAATAAAACACGAAAGGTTACATTCTACCCCCGTTTAAAGAAAACTTTGTCCCCAAAGTTTAGCGTATACCAAATTAAAGGATACTTCACGAAACACAGTAAAAGCATAACATAAGTAATCAGCATAAGTAATCAAGTTATTAGGTACATTCAAACAAGCACGACACACCAATTAGCATGTCTTAAATACCAGCCATATCATAAAACAAAAAGATTTTACAATCCCACCTTCCTTAAAACACGGTTACGTCCCCGTAACCTCATTACACAAATCCTAGCTCATAGCTCTGTCTTACTCATTACGTTATCTCATACCATCTTACTTCAAGTAACCAAATATCGCACTCATCGTCAAATCTAAGACCAAAGACAAGGGGTGAGTGAACTGGCGGATAAACCGCTAAACAATACCTCTATCTCATATCGATTCCAAACCAAATAGTATAACTCAAAAACCTTGGTCACTCAGGACCGTAAATATAACTCGGCACGCATGCCCCATAACTCATTGCTAGTAACCAATCTCAATTCAATATCGTTATTGTCAAAGGTTCAAAGAACCGTGCTCAACACTTAGAGTAAAACTCTAAGCTACTCACCCACGAGTCGAGGTCACAGAAATCGACAAATCAAACAGAATACCACTTAACAATCTTACTGTCAAAATAATCAACTTAAGCTTATCAACAAAAGTCAACATCTCAATACTCCTCAGACCACTAACTTAGGAAAATACTAGCTCACTTGACAAAAAAAATCATGGTTCAAGCTCTAGTGCTAATAACAATGGATTTTCACTCTTCGAAGGACAGTAAATATAGGCACTCTTGTTCCCAACTAAACAATTCAATATTGTCTTTATACTTCAAATCAGTCAATTACACAGGACAACCCATCTCAAAATTAAACCCATCTCCAAAACAAAAGATTAAACTTAATAATATAAAATGTGAATCAATTACTAATAACGCAACAGAGACAAAATTAGCACCTAAAACCGTCATAAATAAATAACAGGTAACAAGTACTTCATACAACCTCGAACAATAATATTAATAACAGGATCGGTAAAATCGTGTTACACCGTAAAACAAAATCAGGGTAGCTAACATTTACATATCTCTGAAAATGTAACACAAAATTATTATACTTATTACAATGTAGACAATCAAGAAGTTCATAGTTCACACTTGACCAGTTAAAGTGTCTCATGCTCATATTCATATTATAGAAGCAAAATTAATTAACATAATTAAACATGGAATCATTGACATAGTTCACAAGAGGTACACCAATTATAGACTCACAGGACCGTTTAACATTCCCAGATATCAATAAGTTAACAAAATCACTTAGGTATAACTCAACTTACATCATCTATCACGAGACTAATATAATACAAGTCTTGTAAAATAAGAGTTCATATAACGCGCAACAAATAAGCATCCGGGCAGGCTTTCATCAACACGTAAGTACAGAATTTGTCATATAGCAAACAATTACTACAATTATTAAAAGAGCAAGCGTCATCATGGTTATTCATCATCTTGAAATACAAATTAAAACTTTTGAAACCTTTGGAAAAACTTTTGAAACGCTGAAATGGTAGTTTGTGACAATTATAAACACAAGCAAAGGGCTATTTTTCAACCACAGATCGGACTCGAAAATGCACAGAGACATTCTGACTCCCCTTTACTAAAACGTTGTTCTCACAAATTGTAGCTCACGGATCATGAAATTTAACGATAAGGTAAACGAATGCACAACACTAAATCACATGCCAAACTAACTAATAACTCAATACATCGTGATCAGATTTCGAACATGGTAATATGCAATTCATTTTATAGCGCAACAGTATACATGACGGAGTCATTGGCTATTACATCAGGAAACTAGACAAAGATGTACCTTTAATATACGAAAGAATAGCAACAAGGTTCACGTTGTTCAAAATAACCGACATTAATTATAACAATACAATTGCTATATAACTTTTACTCATGACATCATGCTAATTATCTTACTAGTTAAATTCCATTCTACCACTTGTCAAGACTCCTCTCTGATGAACATGATTTTAACATCACATAGGAACATCACATAATTATTTTGAGGTCATACCATAGAAAGTAGGAACGTCCGTATAATTGAAACTATTTTATATAAAACCCAATGAAATAAGCAAGGTTACATTACCACGTAGTAAGGTCCATATTCTTATCATATGACTATTGTTCATGTTACTAAAGCCATAACAGGGTGTGACGTGGTTCATCACATAATTCACAATTGATTGAACTTTTATATAAAACTTATCTGACCCATAATTTCACCAATAAGCATGCTGCAGCACTTGTAAACAAATCACAATTAAATAACGACTCGTTAAGATCGACACGGTTTATCATACATAAAATTTTCATACTCATATAGAGGACACACTTTAGATGGCAGCTTTTGCAAGCGGGTAACATTTTGAAAACTTATCAAAATTTTAGTTCTTTTACAACTTCACATTCGACTACGAAGCTCAACCATTTTTCTTCCATAACACGTTGACATATTATTGATGCATAAACACTACCATATTAACATGTATTCAACACTCAAACTGTGACTGTCATCTAGAACACGTTAAGATTTCTAAACTGGAAGTAGAACCAACTAATTACTCAAAATTTATACATTGCATGTATATACCATCGTATCACATATTTTTATATGAGGCAGCACACTCCGCATATCACTAGACATGAATTACTATAACATTTAAATCTGATAGGTCATATCCAAATACCAAGTAATATATTGCAAAAGTTACGTTAGTCATTTAATAACCAGATACACTATAGACAATTCGAGACATCAAAAACACATGATCATATCACTCTAATTCAGTATACAATAAATATACACCCATTCCTGAAAATTTCGATTCAATCATATATATCCATCAGCGTTTCAATATCAGTCGCATTCTTCTCATGCATATCATCCTACTAGCCAAGCTTATATTTCAAACTCGTATTTCAATTTCCATGTCCTCAATACTTAAAGTAATACATTTCTCAATCACTTTCCGATATCAAACTCATAGAATACAATGCATCATTAATCATGTACACATCATTACTTACCTCATTCCGCCCCTGCAAAAATTGTTAGCACAAGATAACTAGGTCGCTATATAATCTACCCCACTCTTCAATTACTCTCATTGGGTTCCCGAGACAGATTAGAAGGGCCCAGGTCTGGTTTGAGGGGGCCCCTAACTCATCCCGTTCCTTTTTGGGGCTCCTATCAGTCTCATCTCGGGGTTCATTTTATTAGACTCTTCCTACATTCGTTATTATTCATTTGGTTTAGGCCTGAGGATCGTTCGCTCTGATACCACTTTGTAACACCCCCATTTATTTAAGAGCCTTTAGCAAGACATTCTCAAATAAATAGGACTGTTACCATCCCGGAATATCCGAGGTAGTGAATAACAAGGTAAACAAACCAAAGATATTTTATATAAATACTGATTAAATTTGAACTTGGTCTTACAACAGTTATGAGTTCCAAACTTGATAAAATGAAAGTACAACTGACGATATCTAAATGTGATCTAACTCTAAGTAGGTCCATGCCATGTCTCTCTCCACGCCCAAGCTCCTAGTCCATCTGTCACTGACCTGTAAAATCTACTCCCCATTCCGGATCATCGTAGGTGTACACGAATACACAGGGTCAACCGCGAGGTTGAGTAGAAAGATAAATAAGACAACAATATAAAATACTCCGCACAGATCCAACGCCAAATAAACTCCGCACCGATCACAAGACCCAGTATACTCCGCACCAATCACAAGACCCAATATACTCCACACCAAACACAGACCCTTTATCTCCGCACCAAACACAGACCCTTTATCTCCGCACCAAACACAGACCCTTTATCTTCGCACCATATCGTATCACAGAATTATATATCACAATATACCAATCATATAACAATATAGATGAACATGGTTAATATCAACCAATAACAGATTACACATCTCATATATGTAGTATTCCCCTACCTCAACTTGCAGAACGACAATTGAACAGCTGCCAGAATTATTCCACCACGAACTCAGTTCCTATAACCAGTACTTAATATCAATTTCTAACCAACCACCAAACACTACTCAATTTATTCGATCTTGTTCCTAATTGATGCACTATCCCATATTGTAAGTATACATATCAACATACCCACATAGACACCAATTGTTATTAGCAACTTATTCATACCAAACACCATTAGACAAATATAGATTTACTAATTATAGACTTACTATATATATAAACTTACTAAACATGGCATACGATCAATTAATCAATTATTATAAGTCCATAACAACAATAATTAATTAGTTGTCAACAAAATATTCCTTAATAATATTAATAACCGTATATTACTAATAATACGATTAATAGCAATAATAACAACCCAACTAATAATATCATTATTAAAGTTAATAATGATAATAACATTAATAATATAAACAACAACAACCAACAAAAATAATAATAATACTAATAATAAGAAGAACCATAGTCTATTATCAAAAAGACGTAACAACAACAACATAGTAAACCAACAGCCCTCCGACCAGCCCACTTCGCCACTCCTTCGACACCCCTTCCACAGCCCGAACCACCACCATACCACTGTGGTTGAAACCACTGAACCATGGTGCAACAACTGACCCTGACCACCACTCCATACTCGACCAGGACAGCCATCGAACCAACCCCAAAACACGCTGGTCACAAACCCAAACCCAGTTCCTGTTATTATCCGTGTTACCTCCCCCATGTACACCCTCCGTTAACACCAGCCGACACCACTATCACCACCACCATTCCCTCCTTCCGACACCTTACACCACACATGACACCCTGATGGCAACCACCAGGCTTTGACACCCCAGTAACCCCACGAAACAGGCCTCCCAAAACCCGTGCACACACCCCTAAGCCTGTCACTCTGCTTCGCACTATAACCCAGCAACCCAACGACAACCACCATACAGTGGCTGTGAAACACCACGACCCCTGATGTCAACCACCACTCTCCTACCCCGACTACCACCCAACCAAAACGTAGAAACCCAGAATAAATTTCAACAGAAAAGAGCATCGAATGCCAGTATGAATGAATACGTTTATGACTCTGTTTCTGACGGAAAAGAAATCAACCAACACCGACAACTAACCACCCATCACGACGGCCGTAGACCATGAAAGACGACCTTACTTTACCCAGAACATAAACACCACATACCACAGATTCTTAACACGTAAAGAATTCGAATTATGAACATGTAACGTGTTTGAAATATGTGAAACAAACAGAAGTAAAAACACGAAATCCAGAACAGTGGTGTACTTACCAATTTCACGGCCAAAACGAACCACCCTAGGCTATAACACGACCACCGTGACTGACACCCTCTTGTTCTCTACTGTGGCGGCTGGGTTTGTGTGCAAACAGATCTCAATTTCATTTAGGTTTAGGGTAGGTATGGATGGTCTAAATAAGGCGGCAGAGAACAGTGGCCTGTTGTGTTTACTAAAACCGTATATGGGCTGTAGCTTTGCACGCAAAACGAGGCCCATGGCCATGCTACCACAGGTCCTGGGTTCGAGCCATGCTAACACCACATTACTATTATCATCATTTGATGGCTAGGTTCCCAATTCGAATCCCACCGTAGTCCAAAACGCTTAACATTAAACGAGTACACACTAGATTATAAAACGAACAATTATAAATAATTATACCGTCTACCCATAATTATTATACTTCATAATAATAATAATACGGGTTCGCACAAGATCACTTATTTGGTTTACAACTATCGAGTATCAACGCTCAAATACGACTAACACGTCATTATTAAATAGATAATATAATGAGGTATTACACCAATAATATATAAATATAAAATACGCATTCCTCTTTCAATTATCGAGCATAAACGTTCAAATATTATCAACACCATAATACCCATATAAATTAATTACCGATAAAAATACAGGGTATTACACTTTCGAATCATCGTCATCCTTATTCAGCATGATCTCATGAGCCATTAGAGATCCTATAAGTTCTTGGTAAGTTATTTGAGATAGATCACGTGCTTCTTCTATGGTTGTGACCTTTGGTTGCCACTTCTTGGTGAGACTCCTAAGAATCTTTCGAATGATATCTTCAGAATCGATCTTCCTACCAAGGTTCCGTAGTTCATTAATAATACAAGAAAATCGTGCAGACATGCTATCAATAGATTCATTCTTTTCCATAGTGAAAAGTTCATATCTTTGAATAAGCAAATCTAAACGATGTTTCTTGACTACGGATGTTCCTTTGTAGGCAAGTTCGAGACCATCCCATATTTCCTTAGCAGGATTACAAGATGAGAATCTATCAAATTCCGAGGTTATCATACCATTTTGTAGAAGGCTCATAGCCTTAGAATTTTTCTCTGCAATTTTGTAATCGGATTCTACATAATCACTTTCCATCTTCTCGTAGGTAGTTCAATTGGCGGGGGCAACCAAGATCTTCTTTGGTCCGGTTTGGATGATCTTCCAACATTCGCAATCACATCCCTTGATGTAGTGAGTCATCATATTCTTCCATAGACTGTAGTTTTTACCATCGAAGATAGGACACTTGAGATGCTTGGAATCCATAGTTGATAGAGTATATAATATAGAATCAATAGAAGGATCAAAACTCACGCGGCTAGGCGATAAAGAGCACGAGGCTCTGATACCAATTGAAGAGTCTATTGATATGATATACTCAAGAAGGGGGGGTTGAATTGAGTATGCCTTCTTTTTCAAATCTTCTTCTATGCGTGTAAATGTATGATGAACGTTGAGTAGAGCAAGTAATAAAAAGAGACACGATATTTTTGAAGTGGTTCAGTTTCACAATTTGAAACCTACGTCCACTATTCTCGATTAATAAAATTAGTACCGACTCCGGATTACAATTTTATCAACCCTACTCGTACAACTTTGATGTTAGTTGTAACTCTATCTAGATCCTGTTAAATATCTAGCTATGACAAGTACCGTTAAATACTTGCTTACAACGAGTACCGTGAAATACTCGATCTATCTTACGCTAATAAGATAAGTCTTCAATGTTCTTCGATGTCACAATCTTTGGATGAATTAAGATCAATGCTGGAGCACTTGAATCTTGAAACGAATATGACAATTTAAGCTCGAATCTTGAAGAATGATGACCGGCGGTTTTGTCTCGATTTGCGTGAATATGTATGTGTATTTCGTATCAATCAATGTGTCATAGGTAGTCTATTTATATAGAATTATACTTAGGTATTTTGAACCCTAGATGATTTAGGAATATTACTTAAACTAGAATTCTAGTCTTTTAGTAATACTACCATAAATCTAATCTTAATATATTTAGGAAAGATTTAATAAGATACTTTAGGTATTATATAAGGAATCAATTTCCTAATTCATATTTAGGAAAGATCTTATATAATAAACAAATAACAACCTTATTAAAAACAACTTCCTAAACCTTGTCAAAATATAATAAATTATATTACATAATATAATCTAGTTTGTTTTTAGGATATCTAAATAAATACATAATTATTTATTTAATCCTATCCCATACGTTTTATGGAACGTGTCATAGTACACGTTTTCCAAAACCGTTTCAAACAATATTTAGATTATATTATTTTGACAATTATGGTTATATAAAAATCCTTAGTTTATTAGTAATAAATAATTAACTCATAAGAAAATTATTTATTCCTATTTGACTAAAAGATATTTTATATTAACCTATTATGATTAATAATTCCATAATATTAGAATACCAATTATACATTAATTAACACGACGATTTTAGGAGACCAAAATCGTTTCAACCACCATAAATATTTCGATCATTTTTTCTATATGGAGTTATAGCTCCAAGCTATAACTTGAATCGAACTCGTACTAAAGTTATAGTTGATAAGTATAACTTTAGTTCAATATACGCGATTGTGATCTTCTTTCAATCTTCGATTTAGTCAATCCATTGACTAATATTCTTGAATCTTTTATACTTGATTGATGAGATCTTTTAAACTAATATTCTGTACACTTAGCACACGATTATACGCACGAGTATATAATATATATATCTAGACTTGTCATTATCAAAACATAAACATATATACTTAATATATGCATTTGAATATATGGTTCAACAGCTTGTTTCAAGACAAACAAGTTTTTGGTGACCATAGTGGGATGATTGATTTAAAATTGATCCTTCTAACATTTTTAATCTCATATTTAAGTGGGAAATGTACTCAAGTAGATCTAAATCTAGGATGATGGAAGCAGAAGAACAAAATTGGGGAATTAACGCCAATGTTGAAGGAACATCTTTATGCAAGATCTCTAGCAATGAACTACCCAACAGAGGTCTACTTCTAATGATGAATTTTTTAATACACATGAGGAATTTGACCACGCGAGAAGCGTGACAGATGATATAGAGGATGCTAACAAGCATTATCTACGTAAACTACATAAAAAATAGATGTGGTCTATTCTCTAATGCAATCATGAGACAAAGTTTTATGGGGCCATATGTTACTTGAGGCAACTGTTCTCATATATTTGTTATTCTCATGTGAGGGATTGTTGGAGTAGGTAGTCGCTCTAAACGTTAGGGTGATAACTTTGTCCCACGGGTAGAATAACGGGGAAGTTATCACCTTATATATTAATTTATATATTTTAGTGTTAACTAGACAATAGAGGATAGACCATAGCCTCCCACGCGCGGCGCTCACGCCGTCCTCCTCGGCTCAGCTCGACTCCGACCGCCTTAACACCTGTGTGGGTGTCTAACTGATTTCGGGTAGTGTCTTACACGACTTCGCAATTAAAGTTATATCGGTCAAATAAGTTCATAATTCTTTCAGTTTCAACACATAATCCTTAGGCTGCTAGTTCGAATCCGACAAGTAGAAGATTTTTAAACATTTTTTCATATTTAGTCAAAATCTAGCTAAAGGAATAAATTTCGGGCTCAGATATGGTTGTCAGTTAGGTAGCACGAACACTTCTACTAATTAGTCGTCCAGTGTCCGTCGTTCGACACCCGGATACCCGACACTCGTTGGACACATGGCTAAACATATTATAGTTTAGACGAGGAATAATTTTTTTTTAAAAAAGATCGATTAAAAGCTGAGTTTGGGTGGAAAAATGAGAATTAGTTATAGTAAAGATCGAATTGTAGCTTTGTTTGTTTAGATTAGCTTCAAATACATGATAAAAATAAAATTATACGTTTTGTTATAATCATTAAATATATCTTTTTATATTTAAATATCGTGTCCCGTATCCTAAATTTTATGGGATGTCCTATTACATGTCCGTGTCGTGTTCGTATCCGTGTCCGTTTTGGTATTATCTAAGTTGTCAGTTGGTTTAATCATTGATACTGTGGATAAGTGTAAACCTTCACCATTGTTGATGTGTAATGAAGCTTGAGTTGTTATTAGTTAGTTATAGAGAGAAGTAGTTTGTTATAGAGAGAAGATTATATTATAAAGAGTTAAATGTATCATTACATGATTGACTTATTTATAGTCAAGTAACCAACTATAACTAATCAATATTAGCTAGCTAATATTGTCACATCCCCTCCTCAAGCTGGACTCGATTTGTTGCATTTGAGACCAAGCTTGGCTGTCAAAAAATTGTGTTGTCAAGCTCCCAAAGCTTTTGTAATTAAGTTTGCCAACTGCATCCCTGTTTTAACATGTTAAGTCTGCAGAAATCCTACCTGCAGCTTGTCTCTTACATAATGGCAATCCACCTCTAAATGCTTCGTTCTCTTATGAAATACAGGGTTTTGTGCAATGTGTTGTGCAGTTGATTGCCACAGAATAAGGGTATTGGTTTAGGTATGCTGATGTTGAAATCATTTAACAAGTTGTTGATCCAAACCATTTCTAATGTAGTGAATGACATACTCATATATCCTGCTTCTGCAGAGCTTTTACTAACAGTTTTTTTGTTTTTTTGTCTTCCAGGAAACCAAAGAATCCCCAATGAAGATACAATACCCACTTAATGATCTTCCTGAGAAAGCACATTGAGCCCAATCTGAGTCACTATAAGTAGTAACTTTGAGGGGAGTGTCTGCAGGATAGAACAGTCATGTATTAACAGTATTCTTCAAATATCTGACTACATGAGATGCTGCTTGCATATGAGAACCTCTAGGTTGTTGAACAAACTGACTCAAATGCTGTGTTGAGTATGAGATGTCTGGTCTTGTCATGTTCAAGTACAATAGCCTGCCTATCAACCTCCTGTACTGTTCTGGATGTTCAAGGAGTTCACCAGAATCTGTCGAGAGTTTCAGTCCCTTTGGCATTGGAAACACTGCCACAACACAATCCTCCATGCATATGCATGTCTTTCAGTATATCCAAGACAAATTTTCTCTGATTCACCAGTATACCGGAACTATTTCTTACAATTTCTAGGCCAAGAAAGTATCAAGCTTGCCCTAAATCTTTGATAGTGAAAGTTGTATGTAGATCACTTTTGAGATGTTCTATCACTTGTACTGATTCTCCTGTAAGAAGCACATCATCCACATAGACTAGTGCAGCTGTAAACTTCTTTGTAACAGAATTATGTCTTGTAAACAATGAGTAATCCTGTTTTGATTGAATAAAATCATGTTTTTGCAGAAACTTTGTTAATTCAATGTTCCATTGTCTTGACGCCTGTTTTAGCCAATATAAAGACCTCTTTAGTCTACAAACTTGCCCTGGTTGAGCTTTGACACACCCCTCTGGTGGAATCATATACACCTCTTCGTCAATGAACCCATGTAAAAAGGCATTGTTAATGTCAAGTTGGAAAAGTGGCCAATTCTTAGAAGCTGCCACTGCCAGTAGAGCTCTTACTGTAGCAAACTTGGCTACAGGTGAGAAAATGTGAGTATAATTCTTATACTTGGCTTGATTGTAACCCTTGGCTACCTGCCTTAAATCTCTCAATGGAACCATCTGCTTGATGCTTTATTTTATAAACCCATCTAGAACCTATTGGTTTCTACCCCTTAGGTAAAACTGTTAGATCCGGGTGTTGTTTTCATCAAGTGCCTGTAGTTCCTTATCCATAGCAGCAACCCACCTATTATCGTTTGTTGCTTCAGCAAAAGAAACTAGCTCTACTTCACTAATAACATTGGCCAAAGACTGAATATACTCTGGAGAGAAATCAACAAGATCATTGAACATAGCATTACATACAGCATTAGATCTGTGTCTAACCTATGTGACAAGGTAATTTGTGAGTAACTTGATAACCATTCAGTTTGGTAGACAGTTGTCTTGATCTTGTTGACTGTCTAATTGTTCCAGTTTCTGTTCCAACCATACAGCAACATCAGTAGGATCAGTAGTATCTGCAGTGTTTGTATTCTGAGAAGAGATTATCACATTATCCACACCAGTTAAAGACGTACTAGTTGTATCACTACTAGTTGTTGCCACATTCTCTGTATTAGGCAGATTGTTTACTGTCAATTTATTAACCATGGTCTGCCCATTCCCATCATTAATGTTGAAGATATCAACCATATTATCAGATGTAGAAATACTCTGATGTTTGAAAGGGAAGATATCCTCCTGAAATATCACATCTCTGGCAGAAAAAGTATATGTTCTTTCAAATCATATAGATTATATCCTTTTTGCCCAAAAGGATATCCAATAAACATGCATTTTCTTCCTTTGGCTGCAAACTTATCCTTTCCAGCAACTGTTCTTGCTACAAGGGAATAGCATAAACATCCAAACACCCTCAATTTATCATAGTTGGGTTTGTTATTGAACAACACAAATTCTCATTTGTGACGACGATATCCGTCACAAACTTGTGAGATACCGTTTCCTTTCACAAAATACCCACTTTTTCTCTCTCTATGACACTATTCATGTGGTCCCCTTTCTCCACTAACTTATTTTGTATCCATTTTATCTCACAAAATATCTGTCACAAATGGTGACCCGTCACAAGCAAGACTTACTAATTGAACAATACTTCAAATGGAGTCTTCCATCCTAGTATTGCTGTGGGCATTTTGTTGATTAGATAGGTTGCAGTAAGAACACTATCTCCCCAAAATTTAATAGGCAGATTAGCATGAGATCTTAATGCTCTTGAAGTCTCTATTAAGTGTCTATGCTTACGTTCCACTCTACCATTCTGTTGAGGTTTTCCTACAATACTCCTTTGATGTAAGATACCCTTTTGTTGAAAAATCTGATGACATGATTCCTGAAAGTACTCTGTCCCATTATCACTCCTGAATGTCTGAGTTGATACATACTGAATAAAAGTTTCCAGCAACTCTGGAACTTGGTATTTGTTTTGGAACAAATAAGTCCAAGTTATTCTTGAATGATCATCCAAGATAGTAAGGAAATATTTTGCACCTGTTCTGGTTGTTGTTCTATATGGCCCCCAGAGATCTAAATGAACCAGATCAAACAAGTGTTGAGCATGAGAATTACTTCTCTGAAAGGGTTGTGCATAAAACTTAGACAAAAAAACATGTCTCACAAGCCAATCTTTGATTATTTGGCACTTTTATTACATGCTTAAGTTTGTCAATAGAATTATGCCCAGGTCTTGAATGTAACAAAGCTAGATTACATTTTGTATTACAAACATTAGATGATAACAATGTATACTGATGCATTGCTGTGTTAGCCAACTGCTCTTTATTCTTCAGATGTGGATCAAACCAGTAAAGACCTCTCTTCTTTTCTGCTAGAGCCAAAGACACCTTACTTGAAATGTCCTGGAAAGCATAATATTCAGAGGTGAATAAAACCACCATGGGAGTATCTTGTCTTAATCTGCTTACAAATAGTAAATTTTGCTTGAAATCAGGCACAATCAGAATATTTCTCAACTTAATCTCCTTAGTAAGATCAAGGTTCCCCATCTTATGAACTAACTTAATAGTTCCTCATTAGATGTCATATGGTCTGTGGCTCCTGTGTCTACAATCCAAGACTCTTGTCCAAAAGTATTTGCTACTGTACATGCCTGTGAATACATATATGTACCTGCAAAATTGATAGAGGAAGAAATTCCTGCAGACTTCTCAGATATAGCATTATACACCTGTTGCATAACATTCTGCACAATTCCATCCATCATATCTTGATTAACACCTTGCAGTGAAGCTGCTGCTGCATTAACAGGTGCTGACTCTACATAAAGAACTTCTAAAGGATTATCAGAGTCAGAGAATGGATCATTAGTTGCATTAGCATTACTAGCATTAGCATTTCTGTGGTATGTATTTCCTCGACCACCAGTAGCTTTGTCTCCTTCCCCTTGAAGTTCCATTATTATTGGCTTTTATCTTTAAAAACAATTGGTAATTGCATGGCCCTTTTTGCCACAATATTCACAAGGTTTGTTATGAAAACAATCAAACAAATTATGTCCACCTTTCTTGCAATGAGTGCAGAATTTTTACTCTTTATCAGACACCCCCCCCCCCCCCCCCCAATCTGTCTTCTGTTTCTTCCAATCTCCCTGTGACACACCAGAAGACCGAGAAGTTGCAAGCAAAGGCATTTGCCTTAGTATGAACCTCAACAACATCAGAGATTTGTCTCTGCTTCTCAATCTTCTGTAAGAGACCTAAAGCTCGATTAAGAGGGGGGGTAAAGGTTCAATAGACAACAGAGTGGTTCTGACTGTATCAAACCCCTTGTTCAGTCCCATTAAAAAATGGATTAGCTTAGAATTGGTCTCCCTGCCCACAATTCGTTTAAACATTTGACATGAACATTCATCCAATGCACCACATGAACAATATGGAATGTTATCTATAGCATCAAGATCTTCTCAAGCATTCTTTAACTTGCTATAGTATTCAATAAGACTTGTGTTATCTTGAGATATTTGGCTTAGTTCTTTCTTTAACTGATATATTTCTAGACCATTGGTTTGACCATATCGTTCTAAAATCTCATTCCATAACCCTCTAGCACTAGTAGCATATTTAACTGTTACAACAATGGTGGACTCCATTGAATTAGTAATCCAAGGACGAACAAGTAAGTCACAACGAGTCCATTGATGAAACTTTTTATCAGTAATTCTGAATGAACCATCAATGAAACCCTCCTTATTATTAGCAAGTAATGCCTGATAAACCTCACGTTTCCATTGTAAGAAATGATCACCATTAAACTTTGATTCAGATAAGCGTAAACTAGGTTGATCAGAAGTAGAAATGTACAGAGGATCATCAAAAACTTCATACGCAGCATGAGTTACAGACGAAGATGAAGTATCAGGCATGATTGCAAAGAAGAAAAAAAAATGCAGAAAAAGGAATTAAGAAAGACGAAAAGAGAAATCACACCACAAGAGAAGGTTCTACACGAGGATTAAGATTGTGGAAGCGAAAATAGCACAGAATTGTTACCAAGAACGTCTGATACCATGTGAATAAGTGTAAACCTTCACCATTGTTGATGTGTAATGAAGCTTGAGTTGTTATTAGTTAGTTATAGAGAGAAGTAGTTTGCTATAGAGAGAGATTATATTATAAAGAGTTAAATGTATCATTACATGATTGACTTATTTATAGTCAAGTAACCAACTATAACTAATCAATATTAGCTAGCTAATATTGTCACAGATACCGTAAAGGCGTAAACCATATACTCCGTATATGATATTCAGGACAACGGTTCAAGAGTTGATTTGAGCACCTCTCGTCATTATTATGTGCTTTGTGGGTCACCTTTAACTGAAAAGGACTCGGGTCTCGGGTATTTGTAGAAGGCTGGACTCTTGAGAATTACAAATTCTCAGTGAAGATGGGTACTATCCGTCAAAAGTTGAAGATGGATAGTGCCTCTCTTATATAATGCACGTTGCAGTATTCATATGATGCTTCACTCTCTCCCACTTATATGTCCACTTGTATTTTTGTGAGAGTAAAAACCCGTCGTCAGTTTATGACCGATTTTATTCGTCACAGGCAAAACTCTTTGCTTGAGAGTAGGCAAGTAGCTTGAATTGCTAGTTGCTACCTAGTACTCCGTGGATTTACCAACTAAAAAAATCTTTGAGATAAAGGTTGTATCCAGATTTGACCGTGGAGATGCCCCATTTCACATATATTTTTTTACATCAATGGGGCACCCAAGATGGAGAAAGGTGGGTCATTTATTGTCAAAATCCCATATTTTATTAGTGTGATGGAGCCAAATTTCTACCATAAAAAATATGGGAATCTCCCATCTTCCTAGGGGTGCTCCAACTAATGGCAACAAGAAGACACAATCCACATAGATTAAACTCATGGTTTTAAATCTCGGCCAATACGATACGACTCGGCTGAGTTGTATCGAATTTTCACCCTACCGAGGTGAGATATCTCCCGAGAAATCACCGAGATTCACCGTGATCCGTCCGCAGTGGCCGATTAAGGTCCAGTTATACCACTACCGCAAATTCGACCGATACCGAAATTTAAAACCATGATTAAACTCCCCACATGTAATGATATGGCAAATTTGGAACACTAACTTTTAACCAATGTGTGTGCTCTTACATTATCCTTGCGTAGTTACGTTAAACGGGCATTCTGGTAACACAAATTCTCATTTGTGACGGCAGTATTCGTCACAAAATACCCATGAGAGGTGAGTGAGAAAACACATAAAAGGTACCCTACCTTATCTCCTCTCCCTTTTTGTGAAAGGTCACAAGCTTGTGACGGATTAACCCGTCACAAGCAAGACCTATTGTTCTGGTAATCATGGTATGAAAGTAAAGTGTATGGCTAAGTTCTATACATGGAAAAGATAAATAACAACAATAAAGAAAACAGAAAGCAAATTTTTATAGTTTATAGATGATGGGTTAGTTATGATCACAGGATCACGGGGCAGAAGGGAGAAAAATTTATTGATTTTGAGTAATTTTTAGATTACAAATTCAAAATGACGTGATATGTATAATTGTTAGAGGGAGAGACTTAAAGAGTTTACATTATATTCCATCAAAATTGAAATTTTTTCTTTGGAAAGCATGTGTTGACGGCCTTCCAACGAAAGATAGACTTCTCAAAAGTCATATTAATGTCCCACCTCATTGCATTTTGTGTAACTATCCTAATGAAAATAAAGATCATTTCTTTTACGAATGTCCTTTGATTGGGTCTATTATCCAAAAAATGAACATTAGTAGCTATAACAATTTTGTGTCAAATTATGATGATATTGCAAGTCAAAATTTTCTTATGAAGCTTAATTATCTCAAAGATTTAATTCCACAAGATGATTTTGTTAAGATCATTTTATTTGGTGGAATGCATGGTTTTATAGAAATGATATTATTTTTAATAATTATAATTTCAATATAAACAAACTTATTACTTTATGTAATAATAGCATTAAGGTCTGGAACGAAACTAGACATAAAGATCTCAACAATCCTGAGTAAGAAAAAACTGCTAGAAATATTTCTAGTAAGAAGGAAATCTGGTGGGAGAAACCTAGAAATGGTTTCCTAAAGCTAAATTTTGACGGATCGAAAATAAATGGCGATAAAGCTGCTTTAAGATTTTGTATAAGAGATCATAATGGTGCAGTTGTGTTGTTAGGAGCAAAAAAGTGTGGATCTAATAGTATTCTTGTCGCAGAAGCACTCGCTTTAAAAGAAGTTATTTTAGCCGCTAAACAATTAGGAATCTCTAAGTTAATTGTGGAAGGTGATAATTTATGTGTTATCAACTCACTCCGTAGCACTTGGCAGATTCCGTGGGAAATCTCTAGTATTATCAAGGATGTGAAACTTATCTTCATCTTTTCGATGAAGTGATAATTAAACATTGTTTCCGTGAAGCCAACAAGGTTGCTGACTTCATGGTTTTTGTTGGACATTCATGTCCAACTCTTTCAAGGTGGGTTGAAAGCCGATGGCTTCAACTTACCTTACTCATTCGAAAGGATGAGATAGGTTGGTCTATTTAAGAGTGATCAACCTAGTTTTCTTACCTTAAAAAAAATTAAAAAATACCCGTCATATTTTTTTCAAAATGACGACAAACAAATTTAAGGCACATATCCAACACCAAGCAATGAATACAAACTTAATTTTGGGTGGGGTTTGGACTTTGGACTTTGGAGCTTTAGCTATACCTTATCCTTTCCATTGACGGACCTTACAAGTCTTTCTCAAGAACTCCGAGTTCTTTTATAATTAATTTCAATTTATTTAAATTCAGTAAAGTTCTATTAAGTTAAGACCAGTTCATTTTGATTTAGTTTAGCTTAGCTCACCTTAGCTCTTCTCTTGAGTTGAGTTCAACACCCCACTTAGTTCTGTTCAGTTCAATTCAATTCAACTCTTAGTTTAATTCAATTTTATACTTCTATTTAGCTCCAATAAGTTTAGTTTAGTTTAGTTAGCTTCATTAACTTCAGTTCAATTAGTTCAATTCAATTCAGAGAGTTTCGATCCCAAAGAACAGCGCAGACCAAGTCAGTCGGCATTTTTCAAACCTTTCCTCCAATTGATTGCTTGTGTGACTTAATTCGGTTGATACGACACGGACACGGACACGGACACATATAAATATGGAGGGAGTAGCTTTAAGACTAGATGGATACTTAGCTTCGTCTGGATTTAATCATCTTATATGTGTTTTGGTCAAAAATTACCGAAGTTGTTAAGTCGGGTTATAATGATCTTAAATAATGATTTTACGTATTTGGGTGTTAATTTCGGTTTTAACAAGTGAAAAAGAGATGAAATGAGAAGAACGATTTACTATATGAATTGACTTGGAATGTCGAGTTATTACCAGTATTCTAAAAGAATCAAGTATTTTTGTAAGGTGAGTGGTATTCTAGTGAGATAAGTAGTATTTGATGAGTGAATGAATGAATATCTGGATGCATAATAAATGCACCTCTCTATTTATAAGGTTCTTGTCCAGCCGTTGGGAATCTTCTGGTTGTTTTCCAACTAATCTTTGTCTTCTTGTTTGGGCTTGTGTAAAAATGAGACCAATTGGGCCAACATTGGCTTCCTTTGCACGCTTCATTGTGCAATCCTACTTCATGGTTTGTGCTTTCTTTGACAAGTAGTGTGTGGCTTGGATCTCGCCACCTCACTTGATCCATGTGCTTTGAGATGCCCCAATCGCAGACTGCCATGTGGCGTTTAATAAAAAGAGTATTTTGAGGCCTAACAATAGCCCCCAATTTCCGTGTAAGTGTGCTTGCACGGGAATTTGATTGCGCCTGGATCCTGATGCCGAGGAGGCTTCCCTTACCAAGCTGTTTGGTCTGGAACCTGTCAAGCGCTCTTACAACGTCCTGCTGGAATACTGTACTCTGGAGGAGGAGAAAGAGACGTCTTCTGGTACTCCTCTCCTTTCTTGGATCTTTCTGGTTTGAGAATCTTCTGGGTCCAGGATGACTCCCGCCATGATGACGGCACAGAGAAGGAACAAGGCTGCTGCAACTGCATCAAAGGCTTCATCTAAGAGGAGGGGTGCTACTGCTAAATCTGAACCTGGTGATCTGCTTCCTGGACCCAGGAATATGCTGAGCAAACGTTCTGCTAGAGCAGGCGGCTGTGCTGGAGGCAAAAGACACTCTGGCAGCAGAAGTTAAGGAACTAAAGGAGGCAGAGGATGCCCTGGCCGCCGAGGTGGATGCTTCGTGGAGGAGGGAGGATGCACTCTCCAAGATTTTATCTGGTGTTGTTTCCTGCACTCATTGGGAAGCTAGAATAGTGTATATGAAAGAGTTTAAGGAGAATAAGCACCTGGAGTGGAGCGTAAAGCAGGAGGAGAGGCTATTTGCGGAGGCATTCCCGGTGGGGCCTGACTTAGGCGTGCTCCCTAATTGCGAGGATGAGGGTATGCCGGAGGTGGACAGCCTGGTCCTAGAGACTCCTGCTCCAGCTGGCCATAATGATGACTATCCAAGTACTCTTGTTCAACCTGCTGGTGATCAGGATGCTGGTGAGGAGGCACCTGTTAAGGATGCTCGTTCTGCCACCAAACATGTCATGGTGGAGACGGTAGATAGAACTCTTGCGGAGCACGCGGTGCTGGAATAACTTGTTTTGCAGCTACAATTTGATTCTGAGGGACCAGTAAATTCTGGGGGTCGCATTATATCTTCAGTTTAAGTATGCAGTTTTCTGGGCCCTGTGTGGCGCCAGTATGTAGTTTTTGGATTATTCTAGGCCCTGTGAGGCGCCAGTTAGAATTTCCCTTGTTTTGAATAGTTCTGGGCCCTGAGAGGCACCAGTGGAATTATTCTGGACCCTGAGTGTCAGGGGTTTCGTTTGAAAATGTAGGCGGTTTGCCTCTGTTTGATTTTTAGGCTCAGCCGTTGTAGGCGGATTGCCTCTGTTTGATTTTAGGCTCAGCCGTTGTAGGCGGTTTGCCTCTGTTTATTGCATGCATGTTTTTATTTGAGTATGGCCAAGTGTGGGTGTTGGCTTCAGGGTATACCCATCTCAGTCAGAGGATGTCAGGCTTGCGTGGGTGCTTAGTATCGCGGGCGACAGTGTACCGGTTGCTCGTACCTTGCTACATTCGCACGCTATTTTTGTTTTATACAAATTTCGCCCCTTCTGGTTGCCAGGAACCTGGGGGAAATGTATTTGGCAGCTGAGTGCCCAGTGTGTTCCATCTTTTAAAAGAAGTATTTCTTTAGATGGAGGATGTTTCAGGGTCTGGGTCCTCTTGGTCGATCGTGCTGTCGAGGATTCATGTTCCACAACACTAGCCCCCATTTCTGGAGGTAGGATGCCTATTTCAGCCTCCTTCTGGAGTCCTGGACTAAAGTTAGAAACAAAATCTGCAAGAGCTTGTTATTTTATTGCAGTACGAGTTTCAAATTTTAAGTCATGACCACTTAGGTGTACAAACCACTTAGCCATTCTTACAGATAATTCATTTTTTCCTAATATTGTCTTTAGGGGATGGCTTATTAAAGCCGAGATTATGTAAGACTCAAAATAAGGTCTTAATTTATAAGAGAAGGTAAATAATGCAAAGACAAGTTTTTCATGAGCTGAATACATGGTTTCTGCAGGTAGAGACTTACTGACATAGTGCTGGATGCTGAGAACCTTCGTGTTCTGGTACCAGAACTTACATATGCCTTGGTTACGGATAGGTAGAGGTAGAGGGGTTCCTCCAGGATTTTCCTCCTGAGACTTTGTTGACTGGCCTGCTGTATGGTCCAGGCCTTTCATTGTTTTCTGCTGGAGCCTTTCTGGATGCAGTCTCAGCGGTATGGTTGAGCCTTCTGGGTCCAACATCTTCTTCCAGACGTACGACATCCAGAGTCTTCTGCTGCACCTGGGGGAAGCTCGTGCAGGTCCACTTGGTCAGGTCCTCGTACAACTCTGAGCCCTCTGGTAGCCCCCAGCGGAAGGCGTGGATGACGGTGTTTACATCACATCTGGGTATCGACACCATTGCCGCGCTGAATCTAGCCAAGTAATCTCTGGTGGACTCTTCTGGACCCTGGATAATGCGGTACAGGTCGCTGGTCTGCTTTTCTGGCTCCCTGCTGCTGGCGAACTGCTGGCTGAAGGCGTTCACCAATTCGGCAAAGCTGGAGATGCTCCCGTTTGGCAGATTAACGAGCCATTGCAACGCTGCTCCTGAGAGGGTTGATCCAAATCCCTTGAACATGCATGCTTCCTTCAGGGGCCTTGATGTTGCTACCACCATCATCTTTTGCTTATACTGGTTGATGTGGTCAATGGGATCAGTTGTGCCATCGTAGGGCACCATTGTTGGTGGTTTGAATCCCTTTGGCATGCTGACTGAAACAATGTTGCTGGTGAAGGGAGAATCCGCGTAGCAGTCTTGTGCAACCTTTTCCAGGGGCCGAGGTACACCCGGTATTTGGTAGACCAGGTCCCACAACTCTTTGTACTGCTGCTCCCACATGCTGGGTCCTGCAGAAATGTTAGTTGTAATGGGATGAGGAGATAGAGTTCCATACTCATGTGTTCCAGAAACTTGAGCGGCCTGAAAGCTAGTGACTGGGGTCGTTTGGACTATGGATGGGGTTTGCCGGATGCTGCATGCTGCTATCCCTTCTCCTCCAGTAAACTGCGGCCTCATCGAGGATCCTGCTAGCCATTCAGGTGCCTGCTGATGCGAGGGTCCTGCATAGTTATAGAAGTTAGTACTTGGTGACATTCTTACATATTCATTACTTGGAGCCAGTGTTTGGCGTGAAGGCGACTCATAGGAGAGGAGCCCCAGCCCGCTGGGTGCTGTCACTTCTGGCGGAGCGATTCCTGCTAGATCCAGGCAGGTGACTAGTTCTGCTGGAACTGCTCGTGTTTCCCCTCTGCCTCCAACTATTCTCCTTGGCGGTCTGGTTCCTGCATCTGCTAAGACGTAGGCTAGATCCGTCTGACTTCTGGATGCAGCTTGTTCCCCCAGCTTCTGGGTGTCCTTCCTGAGGTCATCCATTGATTGGCGGAGCGTGTTTATTTCTTCCATCATTATCCGCCACATCTCGAGTGTTGGAGTTGGCTGACTCGAGGGGGACAGTGCTTGGGTGGTAGTTGGCTTCGAGTTGGTTCCTCTGCCAGCAGCTGGATCCAGAGAGCTGGTGGCCTTGGGGTTGGTTCCTCCAGCAGCTAGACCCAGAGAGCGGATGGTCTTCGTGCTGGTTCCTCCACCAGCAGCTAGACCCAGAGAGCTGGACCCTGACATGACGACGCTTCTACCAACAGCTGGATCCAGAGAGCTGGACCCTAACATGACGATGCTTCTACCAGCAGCTGGATCCAGAGAGCTGGACCCTGACATGACGACGCTTCTACCAGCAACTAGAGTGGTTGGTGTCAGGGAGCTGGTGGCCTTCGGGCTGGACCCTGACATAACGGCGGTTTCTTGTTTGACCGGTTTCGGAGAAGGCGATCACTATAGCCCCACGGTGGGCGCCAAAATGTTTTGGTCAAAAATTACCGAAGTTGTTAAGTCGGGTTATAATGATCTTAAATAATGATTTTACGTATTTGGGTGTTAATTTTGGTTTTAACAAGTGAAAAAGAGATGAAATGAGAAGAATGATTTACTATATGAATCGACTTGGAATGTCGAGTTGTTACCAGTATTCTAAAAGAATCAAGTATTTTTGTAAGGTGAGTGGTATTCTAGTGAGATAAGTAGTATTTGATGAGTGAATGAATGAATATCTGGATGCATAATAAATGCACCTCTCTATTTATAAGGTTCTTGTCCAGCCGTTGGGACTCTTCTGGTTGTTTTCCAACTAATCTTTGTCTTCTTGTTTGCACTTGTGTAAAAATGAGACCAATTGGGCCTACATTGGCTTCATTTGCACGCTTCATTGTGCAATCCTACTTCATGGTTTGTGCTTTCTTTGACAAGTAGTGTGTGGCTTGGATCTCGCCACCTCACTTGATCCATGTGCTTTGAGATGCCCCAATCGCAGACTGCCATGTGGCGTTTAATAAAAAGAGTATTTTGAGGCCTGTTTTGGTCAAAAATTACCTAAACGGGTCGAGAATTACCAAAAGTTGTTAAAGTCGGGTTATAGTGATCTTTGGGAGAAATAAATGGTATTTGTGTTAGAAATCGTAAAGGTAGAAAGAATTAGGAAAATTAAAAGAAGTAAGAGGCGGAGAGACGCAAGGAAAGTTGTTGACGCGGGAAACCCGTTAGGGAAAAACCGCGGGGGAAACTGAGTTCCGCCAATTCCACTAGAAAGTTCGACCAGAAAGTCGAATAATATTACAAGTGTTTTTGTGGATTTCTAGTAAGAGAAGTATATTGTTCTCCTCCGTCCCTATTACAATGCAATTCACTCTTATTTATAGAGCCAGGCACTTTGTGGACCGTTGGATCCAATGCTTGTCCAACGGTCCAATCCTCTTCTTTTTAGCCTTCTTTTCCTTCTTACTTTACTCTGCAACTTCTTTTTCCTTTATCCATTTCAAGCAATTTTGGAGTCTTGTGCTGCAGGTCCCCTTTATCACTTTCCCACGCTTCTTTATTCCATCCTCTATGTTCTTTTGTAAGTTGTTTGTGATTGGGGCCCATTGACTTGATTTGCTTCTTATTCATCCATTCGTACGGTGACACGTGTCGGGAGATCAAGATGATAATTTTGAGGCCTAACATTAGCCCCCAATTCTTGCATAAGTGCGCTTGTGTAAGAATTCGCCCTATTCCTGGACCCAGAGGAAGTGATTTGGTCGCCAGAAGGTTTCGGGCTACTCCTGGGGGCAGACTGCTTCCTGGACCCAAGATTCGTGCTGAACAAGCACTCTGCTCCAACAGGCGGCTATGCTGGAGGCGAAGGACGCTCTGGTTGCCGAGGTGGATGCTTTGTGGAGGAGGGGGATGTACTCTCCAAGATTTTATCTAGTATTGTTTCCTGCACTCATTGGAGAGCTAGAATAATATATATGAAAGAGTTTAAGGAGAGTAAGCACCTGGAATGGAGCGTAAAGGAAGAGGATCTGCCAGAGGTGGACACCCTGGTCCAAGAGATTCCTGCTCCAGATGTCCAGAATGACGACGACGGTGGATGGACTTCTTGTGGAGCACGTGGTGCTGGAGTAGCTTATTTTTCGGCCAGAATTTGATTCTGGGGGTCGCATTATGTTTTCAGTGCAGTTTTCCTGGGCCTTGTGTGGCGCCAGTAGGAAGTTCCTGGATTACTCTAGACCCTGAGTGTCAGGGGTTGCGTTGATGTTTTTCGCATTTTTCGTTTTAATGCTTTTTTCATTTTTAGGCTTAGCCTTTGAAGGCGTTTGCTTCTGCTTGATTTTTAGGCTCAGCCGTTGTAGGCGGTTTGCCTCTGTTTGATTTTTAGGCTCAGCCGTTGTAGGCGGTTTGCCTCTGTTTATATGCATGCATGTTTTTGTTTGAGTATGGCCAAGTGTGGGTGCTGGCTTCAGGGTATACTCATCTCAGTTGGAGGATGCCAGGCTTGCGTGGGTGCTCAGTATCGCGGGCGACAGTGTCCCGGTTGCTCGTACCTTGCTACATTCGCACGCTATTTTTTTTTATACAGATTTCACCCCTTCTGGTTGCCTGGAACCTGGGGGAAATGTGTTTGGCAGCTGAGTGCCCAGCGTGTTCCACCTTTTTAAAAGAAGTATTTCTTTAGGTGGAGGGTGTTTCAGGGTCTGGGCCCTCTTGGTCGATCGCGCTGTCGAGGATTAATGTTCCACAACACTAGCCCCCATTTCTGGAGGTAAGATGCTTATTTCAGCCTCCTTCTGGAGTCCTGGACTAAAGTTAGAAACAAAATCTGCAAGAGCTTGTGATTTTATTGCAGTATGAGTTTAAAATTTTTAAGTCACAACCATTTAGGTGTACAAACCACTTACCCATTCTTACAGATAATTCATGTTTTCCCTAATATTGTCTTTTAGGGGATAGCTTACTAAAGCTGAGATTATGTGAGACTCAAAATAAGGTCTTAAATTATAAGAGACTGTAAATAAGCACTTACTGACATAGTGCTGGATGCTGAGAACCTTCGCGTTCTGGTACCAGAACTTACATCTGCCTTGGTTACAGATAGGTAGAGGTAGAGGGGTTCCTCTAGGATTTTCCTCCTGAGACTTTGTTGATTGTCCTGCTGTATGGCCCAGGCCTTTCATTCTTTTCTGCTGGAGCCTTCCTGGATGCAGATTTAGCGGTATGGTCGAGCCTTCTGGGTCCAGCATCTTCTTCCAGACGTACGACATCCAGAGCCTTCTGCTGCACCTGGACGAAATTCGTGCAGGTCCACTTGGTCAGGTCCTCGTACAACTCTGAGCCCTCGGGTAGCCCCCAGCGGAAGGCGTGGATGGCGGTAGTTACATCACATCTGGGTATCGACACCATTTCTGCATTGAATCTAGCCAAGTAATCTCTGGTGGACTCTTCTGGACCCTGGATAATGCGGTATAGGTCGCTGGTCTGCTTTTCTGGCTCCCTACTGCTGGCGAACTGCTGGTTGAAGGCGTTCACCAATTCGGCAAAGTTGGAGATGCTCCCGTTTGGTAGACTAATAAGCCATTGCAACGCTGGTCCTGAGAGGGTCGATCCAAATCCCTTGCACATGCATGCTTCTTTTAGGGGTCCTGATGTTGCTACCACCATCATCTTTTGCTTGTATTGGTTGATGTGGTCAATGGGGTCAGTAGGGCACCATTGTTGGTGGCTTGAATCCCTTTGGCATGCTGACGGAAACAATGTTGCTGGTGAAGGGAGAATCCGCGTAGCACTCTTGTGCAGCCTTTTCCAGGGGCCGAGGTACACCCGGTATTTGGTAGACCAGGTCCCACAATTCTTTGTACTGCTGCTCCCACATGTTGGGTCCTGCAGAAATGTTAGTTGTAATAGGATGAGGAGATTGAGTTTCATACCCATGTGTTCTAGAAACTTGAGCGGGCTGGAGGCTGGCGACTGGGGCCGTGTGGGTTATGGATGGGGTTTGCTGGATGCTGCATCCTGCTATCCCTTCTCTTCCAGTAAACTGCGGCCTCATCGAGGATCCTGCTAGCCATTCAGGTGCTTGCTGATGCGAGGGTCCTGCATAGTTATAGAAGTTAGTAGTTGAACGCATTCTTATGAGCTCATTACCTATAGCCAGTGTTTGGCGTGAAGGTGACTCGTAGGAGAGGAGCCCCAGCCCGCTGGGTGCTGTCACTTCTAGCGGAGCGATTCCTGCGAGATCCAGGCAAGTGACTAGTTCTGCTGGAACTGCTCTTCTTGGGGGTCTGGTTCCTGCATCTGCTAAGACATAGGCTGGATCCGCCTGGCTTCTGGATGCAGCCTCTTCCCTTAGCTTCTGGGTGTCCTTTCTGAGGTCATCCACTGATTGGCGGAGCGTGTTTATTTCTTCCATCATTATCCGCCACATCTCGAGTGTCGGAGCTGGCTGACTCGAGAGGGACAGTGCTTGGGAGCTAGTTCCTCTGCCAGTGGCTGGATCCAGAGAGTTGGTGGTTTTTGAGGTGGTTCATCCACCAACGGCTAGATTCAGAGGGTTGGTGGTCTTCGCGCTGATTTCTCTGCCAGCGGCTGGGTTCAGAGAGTCGGTGATTTTCGAGCTGATTTCTCCACCAGCAGCTAGATCCAGAGAGTTGGTGGTCTTCGCGCTGGTTCCTCCGCCGGCAGCTGGATCCAGAGAGCTGGTGGTTTTCGAGCTGGTTCCAGACATGACAACGGTTCTACCAGCAGCTAGAGTACTTAATGTCAGGGAGTTGGCGGCCTTCGGGCTGGCCCCTGACATGACGGCGACTTCTTTGCTTGACCGGTTTCGGAGAGGACTATCACTATAGCCCCACGGTGGGCGCCAAAATGTTTTGGTCAAAAATTACTGATACGTGTCTATTTTATGATGTTTTACATCTATTTTTACACGTATTTGGTCGCTCATTTACTATGTTTTAGCCTCTATTTCCCACAAATTGTGTACTTTCGTATTTTTATGCACTTTTGCAGATTTATGCGGAAAGGAGACGATTTAGCACCAAATTCGTATCCTCAAGTCTTTAGCTTAATTAAGGAATAAAAGGAAAGTCAACTGAAGTCAAAGTCAAAGTGCCAAAGGTTAAAACAAGAAGAAATCCGAAGACTTCCAAGAAGAAGCGGTCGACCGACCAACTAAACGGGTCGGCCGACCAGACCCAATTTTCATGAGGCCCAAATTTCAAGAAAACCGCAAATAAGAGAAGCCCAGCAGGAAGTGGTCGACCGACCAACTAAACGGGTCGGCCGACCAGAACGAGGCCCGTACGATTCGTTTTCGGAAATAAAGTAGAATTAGAATCTTAAGGAAACTCTTAGTTTTTACCCTATATAAACTAATCTTGTGATTAGGGTTTTGCTATCTTTGATCTATCGATTACACCATCTTTTTTACTATCTAGTTTTCTCATCCATTATGATTCATACATCAAGTTTTATTCAAGCTTCAGTTTTGTAATCTTTCAATAGTTCCCAAGCACTCAATAAAGTTTGTTCCTTTCTTCCTTAATTCCAATTGTGGTAATTCTTCTTTGATCTAGTTTCATTATTGTTCTTATCGCTTTTATTACAATTGTTAAATTAGAATCCCAAGCTTTATTTGAATCTTGCAGGCTTAGATTATTCACTATGTTCTCCATGTTTATTCCCAATTTTATATTCGTCTTAACAGTTATGAGTAGCTAATTTTCATATGTTAGGATGTAGGGGATAATATGCATAGGTAGATAAAAATCCGAAAACCCGACCTGTAGCAGGACCACGGTCGGCCGACTGAAATAGTCGGTCGGTCGACCGAGGCCGTGGTCGGCCGACTGGAGTAGCCGGTCGGTCGACCACTCGCGTCTGTTTTCTTATTTCGCCTTTTCTTGTAAATTATAATACCCTACAATGAGACCATAAGGAGACTTGTAGGATGTTAGTAATGACCTACCCAAGATTGAAAGATACGGGAAGGGCATTGATTTACACCTTAAGACGGATAGGTTACTCAAGGCTGAAAGGTATGTGACCTGGGATTTAGGAATCACCCTTATTGTTGACACCCAATAATTGTGAGACCTAGGAACTAATAGCATAGGCCGAAAGGAGCTATTAGGTAACATAGACCTAAAAAGATATGTTACACCCCCTTACGCGACTGCAATACATGTTGACCTTAGGATTTATTCTACCTTAGCTAATTATTACCCAAACATCCTAGCATCCCCTTTTATTATATTTTTATTCTCATCTTTTAATTCTTGTTTTATTTTAATCTTTGCCTTAGTTATAGTAGTCAACCAATCAACCCCTAAAATCGTTACCTTAAACATTAACACCAAACAATAAACATTCCCCACCTCCTTGTGGTTCGACCCTGACTTTCGCTATCTATTGTTAAGGTTAGGAATTATAAATTTTATCTTTGGTACCCTCAACGACGGGCATCAAATTTTGGCGCCGTTGCCGGGGAGGTGACGCCAGTGTTTATTGTTTTTTTTTGTTTTTGTTTCTCTTTTTGTTTAAGGAACTTTTTGTTCCTTAAACCTTCTCACCTTTTTCTTGTAGTTTCCTCTTATGCGCAGGTCAGTTCAAGGAGAACTCCTACCACTTGATCTCGAAATTGAGAGGACTCTTAGAGAAAGAAGAAAGCAACTTCTAGCAAATCAAGAGGGAGGGTCACCATCCTCTTTATTTCAAGAAGACCTTTTCGAGTTACCACCATCTTCACCAAAAACACCACCTTCACAACCAAATTCACCCATCAATCCACTTTCACCAAAAACACCACCTTTTACCCACTTTCCAGTTTTTCCTAAAGAAGAAGATAACATGACAGAAGAAGCTACTATTGCCAGTCACTCTATGCCTCAGGCAAAGGACCTATACAAAGGGTTCACTTTACCTGCAGGTACTGGGAAGCCATTCGAGGCCAAGCCTGCCTATATTACTATGGTTGAAAGAAACCAATTTGGAGGCTCGGCCAATGAGGATGCAGCTAAGCATATTGAAATCTTCACAGATTACATATGCTCTATAGCACCCCCAGAAGGAGTGACGCAGGACCAGATTAAACAGACCATGTTTATCTTCTCCCTTAGGGACTCTGCGAGAGAATGGTACAGAGACCTTGACCGCACTGCTGCGGGAGTTACAGATTGGAACACCTTAGCCCTAGCTTTCTACAGGAAATACTATTCTGCATCAAAGACTAATGCCTTAAGAGCGCAGATTACTAATTTCAAGCAAGGACCCAATGAAGACTTTAGCGAGGCGTGGGACAGGTTCAAGAGACTTGTTCGATCCATACCACATCACGGATTCGAACAATGGTTTCTTTGCAACCAGTTCTACAATGGCCTCTATGACGACAACAGGGCCTACTTAGATGCTGCAGCTAATGGAAGATTCCAGGATAATTCAGGAGAGACTAAAGGTCTCAAGTTAATAGAAGATGTTACTGTGCACCGCGCTGAGCATGGTACTTCCAGAGGCAATCAAAGAAAATCTGAGTACAACCTGTCAGCAATTGAGGCCTTAACGGCCAAGTTGGAAAAATTTGAAGCTGCAGGAAAGCTCGATCTAGGGAGTGGAAGCAAGGGAGGAATTTACCAGGTGAACGCCGTTCAGGACGGACCCTTTGCTTGTGAGAGGTGCGGTGGAGAAGGGCATGTGTCAAAGTTCTGCACTTCATCTAATGAAACATGTGCCGCTTTTCAGCATTATCGTGGGAACAATTTCTATGATCCAAATAATAACAATGTCCATCCCAACTTAAGGTGGACAAGCCAGAATGTTCAAAACCCACAGCACATGCAACCTCAGCAAAATTCCACATATGTACCCCCACATAAACAGAATTACCAAAGACCACCTTTCAACCCTCAACCACCTTCTAATCCACCACCCAACACAGATGCTCTTATCCAAAATCTTATTGGATTGGTTCAGAAGGAGTCACAGGCTAGAGAGGCGGGGATGAAGATGTTGGAGACCCATTGCTCAGATCGCGAGCAAGAATGATACTAGGGCTCCGGGTCAACTTCCGACAAAACCAGACCAGAAGAAGGAGACTCTAAACATTGTAACCCTGCGGAGTGGTACTAAAGTGGGGGCTGAGAAAGAAAAAACAGCGAGTAGCAGCAAAGTCGGTCGACCGACCGAAGAATCTGGTCGACCGACCGCGGAGCAGGATCCGAAAATTTTGCCTAAACAGGAGCTTGGTCGACCGACCGAGGATACTGGTCGACCGACCACTGAAGCAGAATCTGAAGTTCCCTTTCGTCCAGAATTGCCGAATAACTTACGGGATTTTCTTTTCCGGGGTGATAAGACCCCTAGGTTTTTAAAAAGGGCTGCAAATACAGAATCCTCAGCTGCTCCCTTTCCAGAGAGACTCGTGCCTTCGAAGGATCAGGTATCTTTTGACAAATTTAAAGATGTAATTCGTTCATTAAATGTTCAAGTTCCATTTTTAGAATTAGTTCAACAAGTTCCTTCTTATCTAAAATTCATGAGACAGCTTTTGTCAAGAAAGAGGTCTCTAGAAAAGGTTGAGTCAGTGGCTCTCACTGAAGAGTCATCTAGCTTTTTAACACATGTCATTGCCCCTCATAAATTAGAAGACCCTGGAAGTTTTTCTGTCCCCTGTAATATAGGAACCTTCCCAGTTAAAAAGGCTTTATGCGACCTAGGTGCTAGTATAAGTGTCATGCCCCTAAGCGTTGCCTTAAAACTAGGAATGACCGAATTTGCAGTGACCAGTATGACGGTCCAGATGGCTGATCGCACATCTATGGAACCTATAGGGGTGTTAGAAAACATCCCTGTGCGTATTGACAGGTTTTTCTTCCCAGTAGACTTTGTTGTTTTGGACATCTCAGAGGATGCCCATATACCCATCATTCTAGGAAGACCCTTTCTTCACACTGCAGGTGTCATTATAGATGTAGGCACTGGAACTCTAACCTTCAAAGTAGGCAAACATTCTATTATCTATGGCCTATCCTATAGGAAGAAGGATGCTATGACCCCCATTACATGTAATGCTATAACTTCTGAGAAGAAGTATGAGGTCATCACTACTTCTCCACCTTTATTACCTGTTCCTGTATCTGTTTTTACACCTCCGCCCCAGATTGGGAGCAATAGGGAGGACACTTCTATCGTGACTATTGCAGGAACTGGTTTGGGGAAACCCAAGGAGAAGGAAGTTATCATCCAGAGAGGAGGAATGGGATGCCTGAGCTATGAAGAAGATGAGGATCCAGACGTCGTGGATCGAGAAGAGAAAAAGAAGAGGAGGCAGGCTCAAGAAGAGAGACCGTCGCATATGCTTTGCGACGGAGGAAAGAAGATGTGTTTTGCTACTGAAGCAAAGACAGTGGAGACTACGGCGTGCCGTCAGAAGCCGTGGTCGGATATCCTCCGCATCTTCAGCGGATAGTTGTTTTTAAGTTGCAGTTTTAAGACAATTTATTTTATGTTGTGTGAAATTTTTTAGTTCGGTTTGCTAGTAGTTAAGACTTTAAGAATCGCTTTGGCATCTCGTGCATTGTTGGGCACGCATATTTTCTTGCTTTTTCAGGATTTCCGAAGAAACAAAGACCTCCAGGACTCAGCTGGTCGACCGACCAGAAACATCGGTCGGTCGACCAGACGCGCTGTATCGAAGATTTTTTTTCGCTGTTCACAGGAGGTCGATCGACCTGAAACACCGGTCGGTCGACCTACTGTCCGTCGCAGTCCTTCGTTTCCCTTCCCTGGAACTCGTGAAATCAACTTGGGTACTTGAGTGGCACTGCTAGCCACCAAAACCTCCCAGCTTACGCTGGTTTGGGGAGGTTTTTCTCATGCATCTTTTAACTCAGTGAGTTCTTTCCAGTTTTTCCTTTATTTTACTTTACTTGCATTTGTCTTTTAATTTTCTGAAACCTTTACTTAGGCTAATGCACAATGGGGACATTGTGCGGGTTGGTTTGGGGAATGGTTTCGTATTACATGCATTGCATTTTGTCACACGTTTATTGCATTTCTGTCTTGCATCGTTCTTTTCTTTATTTTCCTTATATATACAAAAATCAAAAAAATCCAAAAAAAAAAAAAAAAAAGTTAAAAATTTTAAAAAATCAAAAAAATGCACGTTTATTTTAGCATATAGGTCGAGTCGGAACGAAAGTATTTCAAGGATGATTTAGCTATCTTACATGTTTATGCCTTTACCTTGCCTTGTCAACTTGTTTTAGTATAAGAGTCTTTTGCATATTTACGAGTTTTTGTTAGCTTGCATATCTTGAGACTTGACTTATACCTTGGCGACCTACTATACATTCTAAGTTTTAGAGCTTTATTTCCTGGTTTCATTCTTAAACCAGTTGTCTAGGATGTGAGTAGTACTCCCCTTGGAACATGTTACATCAATATGCATAAACATGAACTTGAATTGCTATATACTTGTTTTACTTTCTCGTTTTGTGAGTCTTGATACGTGCATTTGGGATCCCTTCTCTCGTGTTTACCCATAAGCCTCATATAGCCAAAATTGCCTTTTTATTCCCCTAAAACTACATCCCATACTTAGCCTACCCTTCCAAGCTAGTATTTGTGGTCATTGGATTTTTTTTTTGAGGCATCTTGGTTTGTGTACTATCATGAGCAAAAAGAGAAAAGAAAGAAAGAAAACAAGAAAAGAAAAAGAACAGAAAAATTCAAAGAAAGAAAAAAAAGAAAAAACGAAAAAAATTTCGGGAATTACGGAAGTCAGTCGACCGACCACATATACAGGTCGGCCGACCAACTGGCAGGATCAGATTCAAATTTTTTCGTTCCAAAATCCCTTTCTTTTATATGTTATAACTCCCGTACCTCATCCAAAAATATTTGGGAGTCCTTTCTTGTGCAATGTGAGAATTGTGCTACAAAAGAGCACTTTCTTAATATCAAAAAGTCGTGAAGTATGTTGTTGGGAATCGGTTTTACTAGCTTGGCTACTAACCCCACATATCCAAAAGCGTCTTAACCACTTTTACCTCTTACCTCACATATCTTTCATTACCTCAATTGCATGTATCTAGGCCATTTAATGAGATTGTTATACAAAGTTGTAGAATTCTTATTCATGTTAGATTGCAGGCATGTTTCCATGGGTCGCAGTTAGGTGAGTGTCATGACAAATATACTTCTTTCTATCTTTTACATATACTCACCCTTTGCTTCATGAGTGTCTCGAGCGTACCGCGAGAGTCCATGGTATAAGTCTCTATAGTTTTTATATATGCGAGAATGACGACGCCATAACTCGTTTGCATGATTTTAAATACTTTCTCATTTTGTACTTGGCATTGGTTCAGGCTTACATGTAAATTTCGCTCTGAGATTGAAATCGTTCCATTAGTTAAGATCGAGTCTATTTCTTGCTTGAGGGCAAGCAAGGGTTTGGTTTGGGGAATTTGATACGTGTCTATTTTATGATGTTTTACATCTATTTTTACACGTATTTGGTCGCTCATTTACTATGTTTTAGCCTCTATTTCCCACAAATTGTGTACTTTCGTATTTTTATGCACTTTTGCAGATTTATGCGGAAAGGAGACGATTTAGCACCAAATTCGTATCCTCAAGTCTTTAGCTTAATTAAGGAATAAAAGGAAAGTCAACTGAAGTCAAAGTCAAAGTGCCAAAGGTTAAAACAAGAAGAAATCCGAAGACTTCCCAGAAGAAGCGGTCGACCGACCAACTAAACGGGTCGGCCGACCAGACCCAATTTTCATGAGGCCCAAATTTCAAGAAAACCGCAAATAAGAGAAGCCCAGCAGGAAGTGGTCGACCGACCAACTAAACGGGTCGGCCGACCAGAACGAGGCCCGTACGATTCGTTTTCGGAAATAAAGTAGAATTAGAATCTTAAGGAAACTCTTAGTTTTTACCCTATATAAACTAATCTTGTGATTAGGGTTTTGCTATCTTTGATCTATCGATTACACCATCTTTTTTACTATCTAGTTTTCTCATCCATTATGATTCATACATCAAGTTTTATTCAAGCTTCAGTTTTGTAATCTTTCAATAGTTCCCAAGCACTCAATAAAGTTTGTTCCTTTCTTCCTTAATTCCAATTGTGGTAATTCTTCTTTGATCTAGTTTCATTATTGTTCTTATCGCTTTTATTACAATTGTTAAATTAGAATCCCAAGCTTTATTTGAATCTTGCAGGCTTAGATTATTCACTATGTTCTCCATGTTTATTCCCAATTTTATATTCGTCTTAACAGTTATGAGTAGCTAATTTTCATATGTTAGGATGTAGGGGATAATATGCATAGGTAGATAAAAATCCGAAAACCCGACCTGTAGCAGGACCACGGTCGGCCGACTGAAATAGTCGGTCGGCCGACTGAAATAGTCGGTCGGTCGACCGAGGCCGTGGTCGGCCGACTGGAGTAGCCGGTCGGTCGACCACTCGCGTCTGTTTTCTTATTTCGCCTTTTCTTGTAAATTATAATACCCTACAATGAGACCATAAGGAGACTTGTAGGATGTTAGTAATGACCTACCCAAGATTGAAAGATACGGGAAGGGCATTGATTTACACCTTAAGACGGATAGGTTACTCAAGGCTGAAAGGTATGTGACCTGGGATTTAGGAATCACCCTTATTGTTGACACCCAATAATTGTGAGACCTAGGAACTAATAGCATAGGCCGAAAGGAGCTATTAGGTAACATAGACCTAAAAAGATATGTTACACCCCCTTACGCGACTGCAATACATGTTGACCTTAGGATTTATTCTACCTTAGCTAATTATTACCCAAACATCGTAGCATCCCCTTTTATTATATTTTTATTCTCATCTTTTAATTCTTGTTTTATTTTAATCTTTGCCTTAGTTATAGTAGTCAACCAATCAACCCCTAAAATCGTTACCTTAAACATTAACACCAAACAATAAACATTCCCCACCTCCTTGTGGTTCGACCCTGACTTTCGCTATCTATTGTTAAGGTTAGGAATTATAAATTTTATCTTTGGTACCCTCAACGACGGGCATCAATTACCTAAACGGGTCGAGAATTACCAAAAGTTGTTAAAGTCGGGTTATAGTGATCTTTGGGAGAAATAAATGGTATTTGTGTTAGAAATCATAAAGGTAGAAAGAATTAGGAAAATTAAAAGAAGTAAGAGGCGGAGAGACGCAAGGAAAGTTGTTGACGCGGGAAACCCGTTAGGGAAAAACCGCGGGGGAAACTGAGTTCCGCCAATTCCACTAGAAAGTTCGACCAGAAAGTCGAATAATATTACAAGTGTTTTTGTGGATTTCTAGTAAGAAAAGTATGTTGTTCTCCTCCGTCCCTATTACAATGCAATTCACTCTTATTTATAGAGCCAGACACTTTGTGGACCGTTGGATCCAATGCTTGTCCAACGGTCCAATCCTCTTCTTTTTAGCCTTCTTTTCCTTCTTACTTTATTCTGCAACTTCTTTTTCCTTTATCCATTTCAAGCAATTTTGGAGTCTTGTGCTGCAGGTCCCCTTTATCACTTTCCCACGCTTCTTTATTCCATCCTCTATGTTCTTTTGTAAGTTGTTTGTGATTGGGGCCCATTGACTTGATTTGCTTCTTATTCATCCATTCCTACGGTGACACGTGTCGGGAGATCAAGATGATAATTTTGAGGCCTAACAAGGCCTAACAATATGGTACTGTAATTTCCGGGCATAAATCCCAGCTTTCAGATGTAGCTCTTGCTAGGTAATGTGATCATCAGCACAATGATCAAAGTTTCTGTTCTAATTATAAGTAGCGTGTTTGGTTGGCAACTGGAGTGCTGTTACTTTCATTGAGGTCCCCTTGTCCCTTGCGTTGCGAATAGTCGTTAATATATGTATGTGGCTACTGGCTAGGCTCCTTGCTCTATCTGATCCAAAAATATAAAAAAAAAATGGTGTCTTGGCTCTTACTAATGGTTCAGCTGTTGCCAGTGCTAAGAGTAGCAGGGGTTGGCTTCAGTATTTCAAAGCCTAATTGCGTTGATCATTGCGGTGATGTTAAGATTCCATACCCATTTGGCATTGGTGCCGATTGTTACTATAACAGATCATACGAGATCATATGCAATACTTCATTTGGTTCCTCAAAACCATTCTTACGGCAGTTCAACCTTGAGGTGATAAGTATCATCAAGACGATTGCATATGAACGAATACTCGCTGATAATTCTGGCCCCACCATGGCACTCCTAGTAAGCCTTCCCCGTAAAAAATTCTGTGAAAGTACTAGCATTAAGAAAATCATTAGTTATGACTTGAAAGGTAGTCCATATCTATTCTCTATGGGTTATAATATAATATTAACGATGGAGGGTTGTGGAAGCAGAGCTGAACTAAAGAATCGGAAAGGAGAAACCTTGGCTGCGTGTGATTCAATTTGTGTCCCTGATGATTTCAACATGACTGGAACAATGGGCAATTACTGCACAGCCTCAATAACTCCACCGGCTCAGGATCTTGATTATTTTGAGATAGATGTTGTTTCCCAACAACAAACGAATTCCAACATTTGCAATGCGTCAGTAGGCTTTCTTGACTTGCTCGCGCCACCTAATTTAACCAGGTCATCATTATCAAGTTTGGCAACCTTCCATATGGCATTAGACTGGAAGTCTCGATTTCCGCGTCAATCGTGTATTGGCCCCCACCCGGTTGAGGGATACTGCACGTGCCCTCTATTTTATGAAGGAAACCCCTATCTTCATAATGGATGTCAAGGTAAATACTCTTTACTTCCCATTTTTATTGGCACCTTTCTAAATTTGGTAAGTTAAAAAGTGCGAACATTTACTATTATCTCTAAATAAATTAACTAGCATCATCCCTATTCTCCGCTCTAACAACATTGTCTTTATTTTCTTTAATTTGAAGGATATACTTTGTAGTTAGTATTTCATCGTTTCTATTGGAGTATATTAATGGTATTGGCGTATACGACCGAAATAAGACATATTAATGGTATTGGCGTATACGACCGAAGTATTGCTGAAGTAAGACATATATTGCTTTTGTACATAAGAAATAGTGAACTTGTTTGGTTTTGAGGCAATTTTTGTATGGAGCGAATTTGTTTGGGTCTCAAGAGCTCTGGCGGCTTTAATACCATGATAAATTTACACTAATTATAAATTACAAAAGTGTAAATATTATTGTTGAATTGTATAAGTATTTGATTTACAACAAAGTTTTTTTTTATATATACATAATATACAAGGGATTGATAATGAACTAGTATGATGGCTTCATCAAGGAACAAATTGATTCACCAAAGGTTTTGGACATGTACAATAGAGATCACATACATAGAGGATCGATTTAGAAGAGGATGAGCATCACTTCCTCTTAAACTAGACGAAATGGAACTTTGGCTCTTGTGCTAAACTGTTAGTTATCCACTAGACGGACAAATCAGTCACAAACTGAAGAGTTAAGACATGTTAAGTAATACCCAAGTTACCAAGTAGATAGATAACACAAAAGCAAATTGTCTAGAGAGTAACCGTTAGCACCAAAAATTGACGGCCTTAAGCATTTATATTATCTTAAGGGTTAGTAGGCGCATAAGAAAAGGGTTGCTAATAATTGAGCCAGTACAGGACTAGACGCATAAAGTAAGGGTTAGGCCAAGAAGAGCCTGGAAAGCGGCAAGCCCAAGTGAAGTCCAGTGGAATAAAGGTCCAGTGTTCAAAGAAAGGGATGAAACCAGTGGACGTGAGCGGTTATTCAACCGCTCCCCCAGTAAGTCAGCGGTTATGAGATGAAGTGCCTATATAGGAAGACTGTCTCCTACCGAGCAAAGAACAACTCAAATCAAATCAAACAATCAAACAACGTAGTTCTATCTTAGGACCTTAGTTTAGTCTAGTTTAGATGTAACTGTAGAAGTAACAAGGCAATGCCCATCCGGTCATGTAGGTATTTCGCCATGTGTGAGGACTTTGGTTTTGTGTTGTTGGTGGTGTTATTTCATGGTACATTAGTATCATTTGGAATTTCTATGTTCTAGGTTTGGTTATCTGAATCATTCAACCCGAAAATGTTAAATTACTCGTAGTAATTAGTAATTTAACACTAGCCAGATTGCATATCTACAACTATGACTCGAATCCTAGTATTTAAGGGTAGTTCACAAAGTATAGGAGAGTATTTACGACCTCCGCGGTATCTCGAGGTACTTATCTTGTTTCCGAACAAACAACTTTTTGGCGACCACAGTGCGAACAAACAAGTTTTTTTTGAGCTTTCATTCTAGGTTTGTAATTTTGTTGTGTTTTTCAAAAATACTTTTTATATGTAATATTTTTTGTGGGTATATTTTTAATTATCAAACAATATCACTTTTTTTCCCTGTTTAGAATTTTTTTTGCAAATTTATTTTTTAGTATATTCAGTGTTTAGACGATTGTTTTAAGAGTTTGTAGATTTGTTTTTAAATTTTTTTGCTTTTAAATCAATATAAATATATATTTGAGGTTGTTTTTGGGCGACGTGGTAGTCTCCAACTTTTTTAAAACACTTATTTAATTTTTTTTTATTTTGATTATAAGTAGCAAATTAGCAATATATCCCACATCGAAAAGTTAGAAGAATAAAGAAAAAAAATAGGGTATAAAACAATTTTAGAATTTGATTAATTGTTGAATTATAATTAGAAGTGGCTTTAAATCCCACATTAAAAAAATAGAATTTAAATATTTTTTAATTTGTTAAATTATAATTAAAAGTGGTAATAAATCCCACGTCGAAAAAATTAAAGGCTATTCTACTTATTTAAAATTTGTAAGGTTTTATATTCTAATTAAAAGTAGGAATATATCTATTTAAAACTAAATTTTTAATTTTTTTTAAGGTTTTATATTTTAACTAGAAATAGGAATATATCCCACATCGAAAAATTAGGAGAATAAAGAAAAAGAAAATTAGGGTAACACAATTTTAATATTTTATAAATTTAAGTTAAAAGTAGAGTGTATCCAACATCAAAAAATTAAGGAAACAGAGAAAATAAAACAATATTCTTTTTTAAAACACTTTTTTTGGTAGATTTTAATTAGAAGTAGTGATTTATATCCCACATCGAAAAGTTAGGGGAATAAAGACAAAAAATATGGTATAAAACAATTTTAGAATTCGATTAATTGTTGAATTATAATTAGAAGTGACTTTATTTGAATATTTTTTAATTTTTTAAATTATAATTAAAAGTGATAATACATCATACTTCGAAAAAATTAAAGGCTATTATAACTACTTATTTAAATTTTGTTTTAGATTTTAATTAAAAGTAGGAATATATCCCGCATCAATGGTAAATTTGATGGCTTTTTCATGTATTCAATCAATAAAACTTGATCGTATGGACCATTTAAAGGTGGTGTGTAATATTAGGGGTTATTTTAAACTAATTATTTAAATTTTTTAAGGTTTTATATTTTAACTAGAAATAGGAATATATCCCATATCGAAAAATTAGAAGAATAAAGAAAGAAAATAGAGTAACACAATTTTACATTTTCAATATTTTATAAATCTCAGTTAAGAGTGGAGTGTATCCAACATCGAAAAGTTAGGGAAACAAAGAAAATAAAACGGATATACTTTTTTAAAACATTTTTTTTTGTAAATTTGAATTAGAAGTAGTAATATAATCCCTCCTATTCATTTAAAATGTCCCATTGTCTATTTCGGTCTATTCAGGATAATGTCCCATTGTTCTTTTATGGTAAGCTTTTTTCCATTCTTTTACCATTCTACCCTTACTATTTATCACTTATTACTCACCCACCCACCCATCATACTTACTTTACACAAAATAAAACACCCTCTCTCCAATCAACATACCCCTACACAACCAAAATAATAAACAACTAATAAACCATAAAAAGTGTCCTTCTTACACAATGGGACATTTTAAATGAATAGGAGGGAGTATATCCGACATCGAAAAGTTAGGGGAATATAGAAAAAAAAATAGGGTATAAATCAATTTTAAAATTTGATTAGTTGTTGAATTATAATTATAAGGAGCCTAATTATAATTAAAAGTGGCTTTAAATCTCACTTTAAAAAATTATAGAAATTGAATATTTTTAAAAATTTTAAATTATAATTAAAAGTGGTAATACATCCCACATCGGAAAAATTAAAGATTTTATTTTTTTTGTAAATTTTAATTAGAAGTAGTAATATATATCCCACTTCAAAAATTTAGGGGAATAAAGAAAAAAATAGGGTATAAAACAATTTTAGAATTTGATTAATTGTTGAATTATAATTAGAAATGGCTTTAAAACCCACATTAAAAAATTATAGAATTTGAAATTATTTTAATTTTTTAAATTATAATTAAAAGTGGTAATACATCCCATATCGAAAAAAATTAAAGGCTATTATAAATTACTTATTTATATTTAATTGTTTTAAGGTTTTAGATTTTAATTAAAAGTAGGAATATCTCGCATCAATGGTAACTTGATGGCTTTTCCATGTCTTCAATCACTAAAACTTGATCGTATGGACCATTTAAAGGTGGTGTGTAATATTAAGATCTATTTAAAACTAATTATTTAAATTTTTTAAGGTTTTATATTTTAACTAGAAAAAGGAATATATCCCACATCGAAAAATTAAGAGAATAAAGAAAGAAAATAGGGTAACACAATTTTACATCTTTAATACTCCCTCCGTCCCGGTCATTTGTTATCTATTGTGTTTTACACAAAGACCAAGGAAAGGTTGAAAGGTACACAAAAGTAACATTAAATAAAGAACAAAAGACTCACTTACACAATAATTAAATAAAAAACACTTGACCCACTTGCCCCAACTTACCCTATTTAGAAATAGATAACAATTCATTGATACACCCATTTAAAGAAATAGATAACAAATGACCGGGACGGAGGGAGTATTTTATAAATTTAAGTTAAAAGTAGAGTGTATCCAAAATCAAAAAATTAGGGAAACAAAGAAAATAGAACAATATACTTTTTAAAACACTTATTTTTTTTTTAATTATTGGTAGATTTTAATTAGAAGTAGTGATTTATATCCCACATCGAAAAGTTTGGGGAATAAAGACAAAAACATAGGGTATAAAACAATTGTAAAATTTCATTAATTGTATAATTATAATTAGAAGTGACTTTAATTCCCCACATTAAAAAATTATAGAATTTGAATATTTTTTAATTTTTTAAATTATAATTAAAAGTGGTAATACATCCCACATCGAAAAAATTAAAGGCTATTATAAACTACTTATTTTTAATTTGGTTTTAGATTTTAATTAAAAGTAGGAATATATCCCGCATCAATGGTAACTTGATGGCTTTTTCATGTCTTCAATCACTAAAACTTGATCGTATGGACCATTTAAAGGTGGTGTGTAATATTAGGAGCTATTTTAAACTAATTATTTAAATTTTTTAAGGTTTTATATTTTTACTAGAAATAAGAACATATACCATATCGAAAAATTAGGAGAATAAAGAAAGAAAATAGGGTAACACAATTTTACATTTTCAATATTTTATAAATCTCAGTTAAGAGTGGAGTGTATCCAACATCGAAAAGTTAGGGAAACAAATAAAATAAAACAGATATACTTTTTTAAAACACTTTTTTTTATAGATTTTAATTAGAAGTAGTAATATATATCTCACATCGAAAATTTAGGGAATATAGAAAAAAATAGGGTATAAAACAATTTTAAAATTTGATTAATTGTTGAATTATAATTATAATTAAAAGTGGCTTTAAATCTCACATTAAAAAATTTTAGAAATTGAATATTTTTAATTTTTTTGAATTATAATTAAAAGTGGTACTACATCCCACATCGGAAAAATTAAAGGTTTTATTTTTCTGTAGATTTTAATTAGAAGTAGTAATATATATATAAAACAATTAAGAGAATAAAGAAAAAAATAGGGGAATAAAGAAAAAAATAAGGTATAAAACAATTTTAGAATTTAAATGTTTTTTAAGTTATAAGTATGAAAGACAATATATCCCACATCGAAAAATTAAGAGAATAAAGAAAAAAAATAGGGTATAAAATAGCTTTAAAGTTTTAATTAGGAGAAACAATATATCCCACATCGATTTTTTTTTTAAGTAGATAATATTAAGCAGTAGAGTTAATTTAAAAAGTACTGGTGAAAAGGTGGTACTAGACCACTTTACTTCAGTGGCTTGTGAAATTAGAATTATTGACACCTTAACTTTTTCAAAATGTGAAATTAAACCCTTCTTCAATTTTCTGGCCAATGTCTCACTGAAATTTCATTTTCTAATCCTTAGTTATATGGAGAAACTAATTTTTTAAGAATCTGTTCATTCATCATGACTCGCAAATTTTACGAAATATATGCAAAAATTCAATTGTCGTTAGTTTGTCTACTTACCGCATCTTAACTTTTCAATTACACTAAAACTTGGGAGAGACGGTCTCTCCTTCAATTATTGGGAGCATTTTTCCGTATCCATTTATTTGTTTTTCGTGATCCTTTTATTATTGATCGTAACATTATAATTTCGTACCTATTTACATAGTAAATGTACCTATTTAATCTTCAATCATGATTCGTACCTATTTTATTATCTTTAATACCAATTTTTCTTAAAAGTGTTAAATAGCCTCTCAATAAACTTATTAAGAGGTCATCTGTGAGGAAACTTAACTCTTTTAATGGAATCATGATGATAAGCATCAATGGAATCATGGAATATTAATGTATAATTTCATCTAATTATTTATTATTGAATAAAAATTCTATCATCACTCTCAATCGAAGATTATTGTACGATCATATTCCAAGGAGAAAAAATTGTTGCCTCCAAGAGATTAAACAAATAAAAGGGTATTTTGTGTATAGACAATTATTTTTTTTTTTATATTTTAGTTAGAAGTGACAATATATCTCACATGGAAATGTTAAGGGAAAAAATAGGGTATAAAACAAATTTTTAAGTCGATAATATCTCATATCGAAAAGTTAGAAAGAAAGAAAATAGGGTATAAAACAATTTAAAAATTTGATATTTAAAAAAATTTAACTAGAAGTATCAATATATCTCACATTAAAAAAAATTAGGTAAATAAAGAAAATGAATAAGATATTAAACAATTTTAGAATAGATAGTATTAGACAGTTGAGTAAATTATAAAATAAAGTTTCAACTTTTTTAAACTACCTATTTAAATTTTTTAAGATTTTAATTAGAAGTAACAATTTATTCCACATTGTAAAAGTTAAGGGAATAAAGTCATGTTGATTCAGTTTAAGGACCAATTATATAACTTCAATTTGACAAAATCAAATGACAAATAGTGTTGTTGTTCGTCAAAATAAATTTTACCAAAATCTAGAATTGTATTAAATTACCATAAACAATTAGCAAATTACTCTAATTATTTTCAATTCCGTATACTATACACTATACAATTCTCTATTCTATTTCCCTTCTCCGTAATTTTTGTTCAATTCTCCTGGCCAAATTATAGTAATCTAAGTCATAAATGAGTTTAGAAAAGTTATTAGAATATAAGTCCCCAAAATTAACGGGTTTATTGAACAAAAAAATTTAGGGGCTTAAGTATTTATAATATGTTTCATATATAGCATTACACAAATTATAAAGGAAGACGAAAATAGATAATATCCCACGACGAAAAGTTAGGGGAATAAAGAAAATAAGTAGGGTATAAAACAATTTAAAAATTAATTATTTTTTAAATATTAATTAAAAGTACCGATGTATCGCATATCGAAAAATTAGGGGAATAAAGAAAGAAAAAAATAGGGCATTGAAATTTTTTAGAATAGATAATACTCCGTCCTATTTTATAAGTATGATCTTCCACATTGGATGTGGAGGTAGGGAAGAACGTGGGTTAAATGTTATATTATCCACAAATGATAAACATATAAGAGGAGTGAAAGATCTTTTAATATAAATGTTAGGCAGTAGAGTTAATTATAAAATAAAATTCCAAATATTTTAAACTACTACTTATTATTTTTTAGATTCTAATTAGAAGTAGCAATAATATTTCCTACAGCGTAGAGTTAGGGGAATAAAGCTAACATATTTCTTCATTTTAAGGGTCAATTATACCAACTTCAATTTGATAAAAGGCAGATTGTATATAGTTCGATGTTTGTTAAAATATATATTATAAAATTATAAACAATTAGCCAACTATTTTAGAATCTGTGCAACGCACGGGCTATACACTAGTTCTCTATATTTGATATTTTTTGTATGAATATTAATGAGTTAACTAATTACGGATAATTGTTATTAATTTCTATTAAATTAACAAGGTCCTATTTAAAAGATAAATATAATTAATATTAACAATAAATTTAAACATACTAACAATAAATCTATTTGTTATAATTATTAATTATATGCATTATTCAAATTATTGCGTAATAATGAGCTAACAATGATAGTTTATTACTTGTAAATTATTTCTTAGTTATAAAATATAACACAAATTCTCATTTGTGACGGCGGTATCCGTCACAACTTATGTGACAGATACCTTTTCGTCTCACAAAATACCCCATTTTTTCTCTCTCTCCGACACTATTCATATGGTCTCATTTCTCCACTAACTCATTTTGTATTCATTTTATCTCACAAAATATCCGTCACAAATGGTAACCCGTCAAAAGTAAGACTTACTAAAAATAACGATTAATGAGTGAACATGGTGAAACCTTCATTTAAACTAATGAAAAAAAATTAAAAAAAATATGCAATTAGTCAGAAGTTGACACATAAGAGCATAGATAATTGGTGAGAAACTACCTTAAATTTATGTCCATTTGTGAACAACTACCTTACTTTTTTTTGTTAAAAATTACCTTTCATTTTAATTTTTTTGTTAAAAATTACCTAAAAAATGTTTTGAGACCAATTTCTATTTATTATTGTCTTCACATGCGTGAGTTCTCTAAATTTTCATTCTTATTTTGTCGTTAAACTTGATATCCAAGCTTAATTATCCTTCTTATCTAAAGTTCTAAACGAAAGGGAATTCTTGCCATTAGCTTCAATTTCTTTCTTTAAGCATGTGGATTAATTGGTCCGGATGATGAAAATGGGCTAAATCGTATGAACCCTATGCTATTTCGTGAATAAGAATGAAAATTTAGAGAACTCACACGTATAAAATCCAACTCATAAATAGAAATTGGCCTCACAACTTTTTTATTAGGTAATTTTTAACCAAAAATTAAAATAAAAGGTAGTTTTTAACAAAAAAAAAAAAAAAAAAGTAAAGTAGTTGTTCACAAATGAACATAAATATACGGGAGTTTCTCACAAATTATCCTAAGAGCATAACCGCATTTTTAACCGTCAAATTGAATATTTAATAAGAGTACTATCTTAACACAATGTATTCCTGTTGTTGAGCATAACCGCATTTTAACCGTCAAATTGAATATTTGTTTTTCCAGTGGTGCAAGCATGTCAGAAGTGCAAAACCCGTTGCGATTTCAACTACAATAATGAGACAGAAAATTCAGTCACCTATTATTGCCACACGATCGAGAAGCATTCAAAGTCGTCCAGGCCATATTTTCTTGGTATGTAAATCGATTTTATCACCCAATATGTTCTACACAAATTCTCATTGAGACGGAAACTATTCGTCGTAGGAGGAAGACGGATAGTGCCTCTCTCAAAATAGCATGCTCCATATTTCCCACTTCCCCTCTTACTTGTCTTATTGTGAGATGGACAATATCCGTCTTAGCTTTTCTTATGAGTTGCTGCAAAACTTTCCCCATTTTGGCTTTCTTTGATGCACATACACCATAATACCATTGCACTTTTGATGCTTAGCATGACTGTTAAATGCTCCTTGTATTTTCAGCATTCTTTATTGGCGTGGGAGTTGTGCTGTTGGCCCCAAGTTCCTATTGGTTATATAGGTTTGCGAAACGCAAGATAGAGATTAAAGAAAAAGCCAAGCACTTCAAGCGAAATGGTGGGTTACTACTCGAACAGCTAATATCTTCTGATGGGGGTGTTGTCGAGACGATCAAAGTTTTTACTGTCACTGAGCTAGAGAAGGCTACCGACAATTTCAATGACAACAGAATACTCGGCCAAGGAGCCCAGGGAATGGTGTATAAGGGGATGTTAATCGATGGAAACATCGTGGCCATTAAGACGGCTAAAAAGGTTGATGAGAGCCAAGTCGAACAGTTTATCAATGAAGTGGTAGTTCTTTCTCAGATCAGCCATCGAAATGTGGTCAAATTACTAGGATTTTGTTTAGAGACAGAAGTCCCTATCCTTGTCTATGAGTTCATCCCAAATGGTACTCTTTACGAGCTTATACATGATCAAGGCCAAGAATTCCATCTGAATTGGAAAATGCGACTACAAGTTGCAGCAGAATCAGCTGGGGCAGTCGCATATTTGCATTCATCTTCATCTGCTCCTATCTACCACAGAGATATAAAGTCAACCAATATACTTCTAGATGAGAAGTATCGAGCAAAAGTTTCAGATTTTGGGACCTCTAAGGCTATTAACATCGATCAAACTCACGTGACTACTGTCGTTCTAGGAACATATGGGTATTTAGATCCTGAGTACTTTCTATCAAATCAGTTCACCGAGAAAAGTGATGTTTATAGCTTTGGCGTAGTCTTAGTAGAGCTCATAACAGGCAAGAAACCAATATGCCCCACAGGAAATGGAGGATGGATAAACCTGGCCACCGAGTTTCTTACAGAGATGGAAGAGGATCGTGTGTTAGATATGCTAGATTCTCGAATTATAGACGAAGGTAAGGAAGACGAGTTTATAGCTATCGCTGAAATTGCGAGAAAATGCCTGAATATGAATGGGAAACAACGGCCTACAATGAAAGAAATTGCAGTCTACTTAGACGGGATTAGATCCTCACACATTCCCATTATAAGAGAACTTGGACATGTAAACAGTAATCAAGGTGACACAGAAGTGATATATGCAGATGGCAGTCCATTTGGTAATGGCGTGTTTTCTCCGAAAGATGATCCTCCAACTTGCTCTATCGAGGTTCAACCGCTCAAGGCCACAGAGCACTTTATTGATAACGTAATTTAATTTGATATTGTGATAAAATTCTGCAATATATATTACTCATATAGTTCTTGAGATGTTAATATACTGTGATAAAATTCTGCAATGTATATTATTACTTATATACTTCTTAGGATGGGAATATATTTTGATAAATTCTGCAATGTATATTACTCATATACTTCTTAAGATGGAACAGTGGCCGTGGTCGATAGTTATCTAGGGGTAATATGGAGTATTAGTTTTCAACTTTAAAATCAACAACCAATAGAAAACCTTTATTTTCTACTCCTTTTTATAGTACAGGGATTGTGTGCTGATTTTAGTCATATTTATTTATCTGTTTTATATATGGACCCCGGTTGGCTCAAGCCGCTCAACTACTGGTACGGTTGATACCTTGGACCCCGGTTCAAGTGTTTGACACTGTTATCATCAATCTGCGCTTTATGGCTCCTCTGTAACGTTACTAACGTAGCAGCGCTCTGGTTAAATCTGGATATACGAATGGCTCGAGACTTGAGATTATGTTGAGTAGCTTAAATTGCTACGCATATTGATGGAGCTGCTTATAACGATTGGACGTGTAACTCTTTTGGAAATGCAAATTGGAGAGACTATTATTAGATTATAGCTTAGCTAGCTTGCTGATGTCATCAGTGAGTTTTGTCTTGGATTTAAGGTCTCCTTCTCCGTTCCACTACTTTGCTTACAGTCGTTTAACTGGTATTCTGGTAATCACAGTAAAAGAGTTGAGTGTGTGGCTAAGTTCTGTTCTCTGTATCTGATCTAAAAGTAGATATGTTGTCTTAACGAAGACCTACCTGTCAAAGTAAAGCGCGGTTTGGTAAACAGCATATTGAAAGAAATTAGTAAATTTCGACATAATTAGTATGTTGACCAATCAATCTCCTATTTTCACGTGTTTGGTAACAACATATTCTGATAGCATATTGGTCGGAATCTATTATTTTTGAATATGCCGGTATATTGTATTAACATATTCAATTTATACATGAGACCGTTCCTATAATCGTGTAATCTGCTATTTATCAAAACATCGTTTTTTAATTTGCAAATCTTTTCTATATAAAAGCAGAATCATTTCAAGCCCCCTCATTCGCCCATGTCATTATATATAAATTTTTTAAAATTTTTTTATTGTAATGTGGGACCCACATACTAGACTATGGAATTAATTTCTTGAAAACTACCGTCTTTTTTTATACGGATTTTTTATGTTTGCGATTTACACTTAATGAAGTAATAAATAATGTCTAATTTAAACAAAATAATCCATAATTCTTTCCAATTTTTTTACTCCAATAATAAATAATAAATTAAAATTACTAATTCAGTCCAATCTTTTACAACACTAATCAATTATATACACAAATTGACACAAAATCAATATTATTATAAAAAAATATTGTTGCAAACAATATTAAATAAAAAACAAGCACTTGACACATATGATTGTAGAAGTGATGAAAAGAAGAGATGCATTTGTAATATGAAAATAAAGAAATTTAGGATTAGGATGATAGTAATGTAGCGGAAAAAATAATAGTAATCTTTAATTATAGATATAGCATAAAAAATTTGAACTTAGCTTAACTAATGGTGTAATTGTGCAAGTCGAGACACATTTTGCATAAATCTTTAAAACAATATTAGAAATTGTATTAGTATGAAAAAATTCAACACAAAATGAAATTTGCATCAAGTTGGAAATATTTGGATCGAGTTACGTTAGACCCCATATGGGACGTGTAATTGCGGACCCAAGTGGATAGGGTCGGGTCAAGTGAGACACATGTAAACGGGTCAAGTGAATATCCAACAATATCTTATTTCTCATATATGCTCTCCCCGTTCAAATGTTTTTTTTCTCACGTCTTTGTTAATTTAATTTCCTAATAAATGATTATCAATTCGTTTTTTTGCGTGTTAAATTAATTTACCATGTTTGTATACTAAATACATGCATTTTTTTCACCGATTTAAAACATGTGTAAGTTCTAGACATATGCATTATTGACACGTGTTTTAATCTATTATCATTATCAAAAAAATAAAATAATCATATTTTTTGTTTAATACTATATTTTAAATATTAATCATTATATTAATATTCTAAAAAACATACCCGTGCAAATTGCACGGGTTGAAAACTAGTTTAATTTAATAGTCAAAACAGCTATTAAAATCTATCAACCATATTATGCTAACGTTATCTGTTAGTATGAATCTGTTTATGCCGTTTGCCAAACAAGGCCTAAAACTTTGTAACTGCATGACGATTGACGACAATGATAATTTGGGTTATTTAATCGAAATAATCTCAACTAGGTCTGTCCTACTCAAAATAATCTCAAGTCTCAACCTTGCAATAAGGTACAGAACAGTACAAAATCTTTGTTAAAGTTTTTGATTTTTTCCATTTTTAAAGGAAGGAACCCTATTTCTGAGATTTGGTGGAATTAAGGGATTTAGATTAGATTATATCAAAATTGGGGATTTTGGAGATTTGGGTATGGTGTGATGATGGTTGAATATTAATTATTAATTGCAAAGAAAATTGAGGAAGAGAAAGTAGGACAAATGATATGTTCTATTGCTATTGGGGCTAGAAAGCTAAATTAGACGAAAAATTGCGTGTGAGGAGCAATGTGTGCTTCCTTAGCCATTGATGAACTTCCTCCAATTTCGGTGGGTTTTAGATGTAGTGGAGACATTGTATTTGATGTATTTGTATCAACTATCAACCGTAATTCACTTTTTTTTTATTCCTTAATTGTATGAAGAATGATGTAGGAGGTTGATGATGGAAAAAATGAAAGGTGATGAAAAAGATGGATGAATTATTAATGGAGATGAAGATTGGGAATAGGTAAAGGGAGGTAATTTGGCAATACAAATTCTTATTTGTGACGACACTATTCTGTCACAAGTGAGACCGTTTGATTTGCTAATCTAAAGTATTAGAGGTAAATGAAGGCATAATTGAGATTTTTTTGGGTTATTGCAAAATGGGGATTACTTTGAACATACGGGCATAACTGGGATTATTTCCATCAAATAACCCTAATAATTTGGGGTGGGTCCGGAACTTTAACCATACCTACCCCGTTTCGTTGACCTTACAAGTCGTCTCCTTTCTAAGTCAATCAATAAAGACGAAGTCAGTCTGGTTTTCGGTGGATAGTTGATACTCTTGCACATTCAATGCTCAAATTTTAATTTGATATTCAGTGGTCAATGTCAATGATGGCTGCCTGAAATATATAACCAGTAAACAAAGATGGAACAATTATTTTAGTTTGTTCCAACTGGTGTTAGTTCAGTGGTAAACCTTGCAGAAATGTAAGGGTCAAGAAGTCGCAGGTTCGATTATCAGTTGGGGCGATGACCACTTGCAGAAATGCAGGGGTCGAGAGGTATCAGGTTCAATTACCAACTGGGGCGATACCACCTGACCACTATAGCCCCGAAGGGACATGGTCCATATGGTGGTGCGAGAATAATGGGCGCGTATATGGGCGCGGGATTAAACCCTCGTGATAAAAAATAATAATAATAATAATAATTATTCAGATAGTGGCCTTGAATTAATTAAAAGTATATAAGTAGTATGTATGGCCTAGTTCTGTACAGTATATCTGATCTGAAAACATTAAAAAATATGGTTTCATGGTTCTTACTGATTGTTCAGCTGTTGCTAGTGTTGAGAATATCAGTCTGCTTGAGCATTTCGAAGCCTAATTGTGTTGATCATTGCGGTGATGTTAAGATTCCATACCCATTTGGCATTACTGCCGACTGTTACCATGACCGATCATACGAGATCATTTGCAATACGTCGTTTGGTTCCTCAAAACCATTCTTACGGCAGTTCAATCTTGAGGTGCTAAATATCGACTGGCCAGGAAGATACTCATTACGGTCAGTACAGGAACAGTCCAAGTTCTACAGTCACATCGGCCAAATACTTACAGTAAGCCTGCCTCGTCGAAATCTCTGTGAAGGCACTGGCTATAAGAAAACCATTAGCTATGACCTGAAAGGTAGTCCATATCGATTCTCTGTACAGGACAATGCTTTAATGATGGAGGGTTGTGGAAGCAGTGCTGCAATAAAGAAAAGGAATGGGGAATTCTTGGCTGGTTGTGGTTCAGTTTGTGTCGGTGATACTTTTATATTGAATGGAACGTCTTGTGACGGTGTTGGATGCTGCACAGCCTCAATTCCATCGGATACAGAAAACAGCTGGAGGATATGGGATCGTGATCTTGATTTTTATGAAATAGATGTTGCTTTCGAACAACTTACCAATCCTAACTCTTGCAATGGATCAGTTGCGTTTATGGCCATTGGGTCAATGAAGAAGTTCACCGGGTCATTATCTAGCTTAGCAACCGTCCCTACAGCATTACGATGGAAGTCTACATTTTCACCTCTAACGTGCCATGATGGCTACGAGTGTATTTGCCAGTTTCCTTATGAAGGAAACGCCTACCTTCCCAATGGATGCCAAGGTAAATGATAATTTTGTATCCATTCCCGTTTACTGTTGTAATATCTATTTTATGCCATCATATGAACCAGGGACGGACGCTAACTTATACATATAACTGAATATTTTGGGTCGCGTGATGGCACATGCTCTCCCTTTTCCTCCCCAAATCCGCTACAGATACGAACCATTGCAACCATTGCAACTGTTCATTTGGGTAGCTATATTTGTTCATTTATGTTTTATGGTACAAACTATACATAGATTTACAAATCTGAAACTATGCAGGTAATTCTTATTCTGATCAATAATAAGACTCTCACATGTGAGTTTCCTTATTCTTAATCAAACCAGACCGCTTTGTTTGCGATCACGCAACCTGTACAAATTCACTTGAGACTCTCTCTTGATTCAGGGTCAAATAATCGACCCAGTTTCAGTTCATCCAACCTAGATTACACAACCATGGGGTTTGATACCATGTTAAATTTTATGGAGTAAAATGTTGCTCTGTATTCTGTTTAAGCAATAAATAGTACTGTATTAAATTGAGTCCTAGCATTAGAATAATACCCCTGAAACAAGGTATTATTATTGTTGTTGAAGGGTGATATCATAGAGGTATGGAGTTAAAACCTCATACTTGTTCACAAGTGTTTGGTTTGATCATAGAATGGATTAATTATAGTAATAGGGTGGAATGGTTTAAGAATTTTGGTATATACGGAGTATATGGGTATGAGATTCTTAGTGATTGGAATGAAGTTAGAATCCATTGGGTATCTGAATCCATTGCAAAACTCTCTAACCAAATGTTAGAATTGATTGAATCCACTCCAATTCATTACAAAAGCTACGACCAAACACGCCCTTAGTGTCTAGCCTTCTTATCTGACCTCTAGAAAACTTATAATATTCCGCTGCAAAGGGTTGTCTAACTTAGCTTGCGAAGGGGTGCGAGTTAAGTGATACACAAGCTTGGTTTTCTAGTGTCAAAATAACCAATGCGTGAGTCAGCGTGACAACCCGCTTTATTTCTTGAAGTACCAATGCATGGATGGTTTTAGGATTTTGATGACGGGAGTTAGATTGTACATGCAAATTTCCCGCTAAAATCGTTATTTTAATGTTGATCATTAAAAAAATGATTAATTGTATTTGATAGATGAACCGTCTCAACCAAAACCTTAAGGTGATGCTTGAGGCCCAACTATTATTAATATTCCTAATACGCTCCCTCACTCGAATGCCCATTGGGCTTGAAGAGTGGTTAGTGCTGGGTTTCCACTTCGTGGGCTTGAAGAGTGGTTAGTGCTGGGTTTCCACTTCGTGAGTTTTCGAGGGGTTTTGAGGTTGCCAGGATTCGAGCCCGTAACCTTCGGTCACACTGGCTCTGATACCATGATAGATGAACCGTCTCAACCAAAACCTGAAGGTGATGCTTGAGGCCCAACTATTATTAATATTCCTAATAAGTATCACCTTAAGGTTTTGGTTGAGGCCCAACTATCTTATCTATATAATTACTGAATCATTTCAGAAGCCCTCGACGCGTCACGTCATCAATGCAATTGTGATTTTTTTTTTATTTTTTTTTAAATTCTCTCAGGTGGGTCCCGCAATTTTTTTTTATGAATTTTCTAGGAAATAACCGCCTCAAAATCTAAATATATACCTGATATCGTAGTTTAAGAAATATTACGTAACATTTTTTATATAAATTCGTAAACATGAAATTTTATGAAAAATTCGTGTAAAATGGCGTAATTCATTTGCACAACTATTTTGATTTTACAAAAATAAACCGTAAATTTTACGTAATGATTAATAGCGGGATTGAATATACCCGTGGATAATTAATAATTTGCACAACTGTTTTAACATTAAACGGTTTATGGTATTAAAATTTTAGAATAAACGCAATTTCATTTATGAATTTCCTGAGAAATAACCGTCTGAAATTCTAAATAAACACCTAATAACGTAGTTTAAGAGATATTACGTAGCATTTTTTATATAAATTCATAACACATGAAATTTTAATCTCTGGCAAGTGTATACCCGTTAAATATACCGGTGCATTTTTGCAATCGAAAGAAAGCGACACTACTAAATTTAAAAAAAAAAATTGAGTAAAGTTAAAAAGTTTCAATAAATAATTACAATACAGAATATATTATATCGATGTTCTTAAAAGTATACCGGTTAAATATAACCGTGCATTTTTGCAATCGAAAAAAAAGCGACAATACTAAATTAAAAAACAATAAAAATAACATAATAATATTAATATAACAACCAATAATAGTGTACAAATTTATACATTTTGCGAAATCAAATCATAAACATAACGGTACAAAATAAACCTTGAAATAACATCTATATCGATTTAAAAAAAAACAATAAAAGAATGGATATATAAATACCATTATTATTGTCATGTGCATTTTAACGTATTATTAATATAATAAAAATTGAATGCACAATATTCACGTATTATTGACACTATTCGGTAATATTAATTCTCCACCATATTTTTTCTAAAAATATACCCGTGCAATTTTACACGGGTTTAACACTAGTTATTAATATTCCTAATAGTATTTTCTTATAATACTTCATCATTGTGCTTTATATTTAGAGAAACTCACTGTACCATGTTGGAAGTAAATTGGGTGACTTGAAAAAAGAAAAGAAAAGAATATTATGGTCAAATATGGAAAAGAATACCTTATAGGCTTATATGAGGAATTGAGGATTTGAACCCCGGACCTAGGATGCAGTAAACAACCCTACCTTCTCTTACATAATCTTATTTTCATCTAGTTTGGCGACCTTCTCAATCTAATCACACCTCTTTCTCATTGAGAAATTCTGTCATTCAGATGCTCTTAGTCGACTCAGTTTTTTCTTAAATCATCAAACCCAGATGGCTAAATTACACTAGTACACAGTAACATAACCGTGAATTTTGATACCATATTAACTTTTTCTCCTATATTGGTTTGCAATAAATGGTAATTAGTTAAGTCCTGACGTTAGGATACTAACCCTAACACAAGGTAAATATTGTTGTTGCTGTTGTAGCATAACCACATTTTTAACCGTCTAACTAAAGATTTGTTTTTCCAGTAGTGCATGAATGTCAGCACTGCAAAACCAATTGCGATCAAACCTATACCTTTAGTTCAACAGGGGAATTTCGCAAGTATCATTGCAAGTCACTGTTCAGGCGAGCTTCGTTTCTTGGTATGTATCGGATGTTATTAGCCAATATGTTATGCTATACTCTGTAAAATGTTCCCTATATAATCGCTTCTTGATTGTGTTGATGTGTGTGCGTTGATGTTTACAGCATTCTTTTTTGGCGTGGGAGTTGTGCTGCTGGCCTTAGGTTCCTATTGGTTTTATAGATTTCTGAAGCGGAAAAGAGAGATTAAGCAAAAAGCCAATCACTTCAAGAGAAACGGTGGCTTACTATTGCAACAGCAAATGTCTTCTGATGCGGGTGTTGCCGAGACGACCAAAGTTTTTAAGGTCACTGAGCTAGAGAAAGCTACCGACAATTTCAATGACAACAGAATACTCGGCCAAGGAGGCCAAGGCATGGTGTACAAAGGGATGTTAATGGATGGCAAGATCGTGGCCATTAAGGCGGCTAAAAAGGTTGATGAGAGCCAGGTCGAACAATTTATCAATGAAGTGGTAATTCTGTCTCAGATCAACCATCGAAATGTGGTCAAATTACTTGGATGTTGTTTAGAGACAGAAGTCCCAATCCTTGTCTATGAGTTCATTCCAAATGGAACTCTTTATGAGCTTATACATAGTCAAAGTGAAGAATTCCATCTGAACTGGAAGATGCGATTACAAATTGCAGCGGAATCAGCTGGAGCAGTCGCATATTTGCATTCATCTTCATCTGCTCCTATCTACCACAGAGATATAAAGTCAACCAATATACTTCTAGATGAGAAGTATCGAGTAAAAGTTTCTGATTTTGGGACCTCTAAGGCCATTACCATCGATCAAACTCACGTGACTACGGTCGTTCTAGGAACATATGGGTATTTAGATCCCGAGTACTTTCTCTCAAATCAGTTCACCGAGAAAAGTGATGTTTATAGCTTTGGCGTAGTCCTAGTAGAGCTCATAACAGGGAAGAAACCAATATGCCACACAGGAAATGGAGGATGGATAAACCTGGCCACCGAGTTCCTTACAGAGATGGAAGAGGCTCGTGTGCTAGATATGCTCGATCCCCGAATTATAAACGAGGGTAAGGAAGACGAGTTCATGGCTATCGCTGAAATTGCCAAAAAATGTCTTGATATGAACGGGAAACAACGGCCTACAATGAAAGAAATTGCAGTCTACTTAGACGGGATTAGATCCTCACACATTTCCATTATAAGAGAACTTGGACATGTAAACAGTGATCAAGGTGTAACAGAAGTGATACATGCAGATGACAGTCCTTTGTGTAACGGCATGTTTTCTTTGGAAGATGATGCTCCCGCTTGCTCTATCGAGGTTAAACCACTCATGGCTACAGAGTACTTCACTGCGAACGTAGTTTGATCATGTAATAAAATTATGCAATGTACATTACTTCTGAAGATGGCCGGGCATTTGTTGTGAGTTGTGACCGCTTCATGGACTTCAAAATTCGAACACTTACCGGCTATTCTCAATGTCAGAGCAGTCGTATAGGGGTGTATGGAATAATTGTGGTCTGCTACTGTCTGTATATGCTCAGTTGTTTGTGGTTTGGAATGTCCATAGTGTAATATTGATGTTTTTGAAGTATATTAATGTCCCATATTCGTAAAATAAGATGTGAACAATCTCCTTAAAAAAAGATCCATTTATACATATAATATATTGAAGGTTTTATCTTAAAATTACTCCAATGATTCGCCTATGCTATTAAGTAGCCATCGCCATAAAAGTTGAGAAGGTAAAGATGGATGAAAAGCCGACTTAAATAGATGATGAAAGATAGATGGGGTAGTCGATTGGATGAAGAAATCTCACCCGTCATTTTTCCGACATTATTAATTTGCCCCTTTTAAAAAACATATATACATATCTATAATATAAAATATTTATTTTTTTAAAAAAATAATATCAAAATACTCCTTACTTTGTCAAAATAATTACCAAAATAATATTTACCTGACTTGATACAAAAATTAATTAATTTATTTTTCAAAAAAATAGGATTAAAATAGCATACCCATCAACCAATATAATTTGCACGAGTTAAAATAGTATAGTTCTCATCTATTCACCTATTTTATCCGTACATAAATAACATAATAGACTAGTGTAACACCCGTGAAAAATCACGGGGTTGTGTACACTTATTTTTAAAGACGCCGTCGGTATATTTATTTGAATATATAGCAATTCTGTTTATTTGGACGAATTAATTTTTAACGGGATGTTTGAATATAAGATATATTAGGTGAAAAGATGAATCTTCTGGTGCACTAATCTTCGAATAGCTATTAGTAATGATGATAATATTTGGATTACTTATGATAAAATTAATAAATAAGGTATATAAGAAAAAACAATAGACGACTAAAAAAATATTAAATAACAAATATAAATTAAATGGATGTATTAAAATTCGATAACCCAACACGACAATTACAGTTTCTCGAAAACCTCCTTATAAACAACATTTGTTGTTGTATTAGTCATCTCTCCTTCTTCATCAAGAAGTAGCACTTTTAGACCTTTCTTACTCGTGACCCTAGATATAGCAACGTATAGTTGGCCATGGGTAAAGACCGGTCTTGGAAGATAAAGTCCAACACGGGATAGAGACTGACCTTGACTTTTGTTGATAGTCATAGCGAAACAAACTGCTAAAGGAAACTGTCTTCTTTCAAACTTAATTGGGAACCTGGTTTGATCGGAAGGAGTCAAGGTGATGCGGGGAATATAGACATTGCTTCCGATATGACTGCCAGAAATAACTGTTGCACTAATCACGCGATTTCCTAGTTGCCTTACCTCCATTCGGGTGCCATTGCACAAACCATTTGCTTGGTCAATGTTTCTTAAAAGCATCACTATAGCTCCAACTTTCAGTCTTAAGCTGTGGTTAGGTAAACCGGATTGATGTTGATACAAAGGTGTTTTACCCTTATTTTGTGGAATTGATGTTTCTCTTCGAATCACATTAGGTGTTTGAAATACTTGCGTAAAATAGAGCAATAAGACATCAATTAAGGTGTAGACAAATATAAGTAAGAATGTGACATGGTTAAGTCTTTTACAACCTGTTCTTTTCACGTGTATACATCATTTTTTTTATCAAACCAAAAGAAATTAATTTGAGAGACAAATCATTTTGAGATGGATGCAATGTTGTTTTACCATTAGTAGGTGGAGATGATGCTGGCAGTTGAATGTCTGGACATGGTTGTAAGGGTTGCGAAAAATCAATCACTGCAACATAAAACCGTGAGGAGTAAAACGGTATGAACATGAGGAAAATAATTAGGTTATTTAAGTAAGCCGAATCCACGTACAGGTTGATGTTGATATTGAATTAAGTTTTATATATTATAAAACTAACAATGTAAGTTATTTAAGATATTTAAATTAAGTCATTTATAACATATAAATTTATATACTAAAAAACTGAAAATTTAACTAAAAAGTAAAGAGATAATTTAAGATATTTAACATAAAAAAAAATAAAAATAATTCCCGTTTTATATATTACAAAACTGGGAATAATATAAAAATCGAATGTAACAAATCATTTAATAATTAATGTGTAAATACGACAATTTTAAAAAATAATAAACTATTGATCGTCCTTAAATGACCAACAACTTATAACGTCCTAACAAACAATTTTTTTTATTTTTTAATAAAATAGGCTGCCCAACCAATATATTATAAAGTAATGAATATATATGAGTTGATTTCGGTAATAGCAACTACGTATTCATCATATATTTATCTAATGTAGAAGCCAAGCTGCTGACGTGGCATCACTAGAAAAAAACTTTGTCCTACGTGTCGCGTTGTAAAACATCCTATAGCTATTGTCCAATTAGATTCATCCTAGAGCTATTGTCCAATAAGATTCAAGATATGGTATAATGGTATAATAACTATTCCAAGAGTTCACGGACTAAATCTATGGAATCACAAGATTTCATTCCATATATTGAAACAATAAATAATGACAGTTTTGGCTGAAGATTAATTCCGTAGAACGGCCTAAATCCTAGAGTTACCAATCCATAATCACCGAACAAAAAAATACCTACAAGTATTTTTTAGACTACATTTACGATTTACATATGGGTCGGAATAATTACGGGTCGGAATACCTACAAGAATTTTTTAGACTACATTTTTTTATGGTTTAATCGTTATTAAATATGGGTCGGAATAATTACTCTTCATCGGTATATACACTTATGTGAGCGTCGTGATTTATTAGACTACATTTTCGATTTATTGTAAGACATCTGACTATTCACGTGAATGCGAAACATTTTAACAACGACGGAGTATTTATTTAATATAGTAAATAGTAAATGAGTGGTCATTTAATAATTTTGGAATGTCTTCGTGTAAGATGTCGCGCGCAATAACTGTTATTTATTATATGAACATCTTTAATAAATATAATTAAAAATACGTTTTTTAACCCAACTATACATTTACTACTCACGTCTCATCAGATTATTTACATTTTGCTTTTATTGTACGATATGTAATATAAAACTTTATTTTATATATGGGTTACATATTTTAAAAATGGTGCAATGAGTAATTAAAAGTATACAAATTCTATTGTAAGTCTTGATCATCTTAATGAACAACTATATGATAGCTCATGTATACCGTCATACCGACATGTGTCATAAATAATTCAAAATTTATTTATATGTAAATAATTAATCAGCTTTCTTTGATATTATTAATTACGGTATTCATCTAAAGTTAAAAACAGGCCACAGTAAATAATTAATTTGCTTATCTCCAATATTATTAACTATATTCATCTAAAGTTTAAAAAACAGACCCGTGAATTTCACGGGTTACAACCTAGTTTGGTGTAATTTCGACATCCGAAGCCCAAAAGGCCCAAGTTCACCCACCGACACATTATCACATATCATGTATACATTTATCGTAATTTGGACTCTGAAGCCCAAAGGGCCCAAGTTCCCATCAAGCACATTATCACATACACAGTCTGGACCGTATTTCTACAACCCATAATCCCACCGACACACCCCACCGACACACCCCACCGACACATTATCACTACCTAATTCATTTCACTGAGTAATTCATTTCACCTAATAAATCAAAAAACCTTTACTTCTTCAATTATCTAATAACTATTCATATACCTCATCTTCAATTATCAACCGTTTCACCTTTCAATAAATCAAAAAACCTTTACTTCTTCTCATTTTCGATTCATTATTTATCAGATTTATTCATCTTGTTCATTTTTTCACGTTGTTTTGTTGATTTATTTGATGTTTGTATGTGGTTTATTCTGAATATTTTTTATTGTTTATTTTGTTTGAATTGTGTTTGATTTTTGGCTAAAAATTTGGGGATCTTGCATGTTGTTTGGTAATTTTTTAATTTTTGATGATTTTTTAGATTTTGTAAATTTGTATGCATGTGTATATGTTGATATTTTCTGGGTTTTGGTAGATCTCGTATGAGTTTTAATTTTCTGGTATTTTTTTCTTTAATTTCAATATTTAACATTCATCTTGTTCATTTTTTCACGTTTTTTTGTTGATTTATTTGATGTTTGTATGTGGTTTATTCTGAATATTTTTTATTGTTTATTTTCTTTGCATTGTGTTTGATTTTTGGCTAAAAAATTGGGGATCTTGCATTTTGTTTTGTAATTTTTTTAGTTTTTGATGATTTTTTAGTTTTTGTAAATTTGTATGCATGTGTATATGTTGATATTTTCTCGGTTTTGGTAGATCTGGTCTGAGTTTTAATTTTCTGGTATTTGTTTCTTTAATTCAATATTTAACATTCATCTTGTTCATTTTTTCACGTTTTTTTGTTGATTTATTTGATGTTTGTATGTGGTTTATTCTGAATATTTTTTATTGTTTATTTTCTTTGCATTGTGTTTGATTTTTGGCTAAAAATTTTGGGATCTTGCATTTTGTTTTGTAATTTTTTAGTTTTTGATGATTTTTTAGTTTTTGTAAATTTGTATGCATGTGTATATGTTGATATTTTCTGGGTTTTGGTAGATCTCGTCTGAGTTTTAATTTTCTGGTATTTTTTTCTTTAATAACAGGTTTTTACTATGGTAGCGATAATTAAGACTACCCAGATGAAAAATACTGTAACTTTAGTGTATTATTGTATTAATTATGGGTTTTTGGTTTGTTTGCGAATTTCTGAAGGTAAATATATATGGGAGAAGAAGAAGGTAGTGATTATAGACAATGGGATGAGATGATACCAGAATATCAGTGTAAGGTGTCCTTACAAATTCTGTGATTTGTTGTTCATGTTTTTGGCTTTTTAGTGTTCATTTTTGGTTTTGTTTTGCTTAATTTGTTGGAAATTATTGCATAAAGATGTAAAATGTGAAGTTTAGATCACATTTTTTAGTTAAATTAGTGAATTTTTGTTGATTTTGATTGATGGGTTTGTTAATTATGTTTAGGATCTTATATGTTACATCAATTATTTGAGGTTTAGATTGTAAAGTTGGAATCTTTCCACCTTAATTTGCTAAAAAAAATGTTAACATTGGCCTAATTTGTTTATTCTTCCGTACCCTCAGACTTCATTTGTTTGTTTACCATTAATTAAATACGATATGATAGAAACATAAACGAATGATTGTGACGGAGATGAGGGAGTATATTTCAATCACAAATATGGTAGCAAGAATTAAGACTACCCAGATTAAATTACTATAACTTTAGTTTGCTAATTACAGGATTTTATCTTTTTTACTCCCTCTGCACCAATCATTTGTTTACCACTAATTAAGTACGATAAAAAGATTAATGTATAAGTCATTGATATATTTGTTTATTAATTAGTAATTACAGGTTTTTACTCCCTTAATCATTTGTTTATCATCGATTAATAAGATTTTAAAATGTAAATAATGATTGAGACGGAAGGAGTATGTTTTAATACGGTAGCGAGAACTAAGACTACCCAGATGAAAAAGACTGTAACTTTAGTGTATTATTGTATTAATTATGCCCAGGAGTCTTATTTTTGTCTAAAGACGGGTCAATTATAACGGCATCTGTTCAATATGGCTTTTCACAAATTACAGTATGTTTAAAGTAATTACAGTATGTTTAAAGTTCTGAAGATTTTGTCTTACTGCAGTTGATTGATTAAACAGTTGCTTACCCTTATCCAGATGCGGCTTAATGTGCACCTTCTGTCTTAGAGATACGTTCTTAATTCTCTTGGTTATTCTATAGTGTTTTTTGCATAAATTAACTACTTTCTTAAGATTAATGTATAAGTCATTGATATATTTGTTTATTAATTAGTAATTACAGGTTTTTACTCCCTTAATCATTTGTTCACCATCGATTAAATAAGATTTTAAAATGTAAATAATGATTGAGACGGAAGGAGTATGTTTTAATACGGTAGCGAGAACTAAGACTACCCATATGAAAAAGACTGTAACTTTAGTGTATTATTGTATTAATTATGCCCAGGAGTCTTATTTTTGACTAAAGACGGGTCAATTATAACAGCATCTGTTCAATATGGCTTTTCACAAATTACAGTATGTTTAAAGTAATTACAGTATGTTTAAAGTTCTGAATATTTCGTCTTACTGTAGTTGATTGATTAAACAGTTGCTTACCCATATCCAGATGCGGCTTAATGTGCACCTCCTGTCTTAGAGATACGTTCTTAATTCTCTTGGTTATTCTATAGTGTTTTTCGCATAAATTAACTACTTTCTTAAGATTAATGTATAAGTCATTGATATATTTGTTTATTAATTAGTAATTACAGGTTTTTACTCCCTTAATCATTTGTTTACCATCGATTAAATAAGATTTTAAAATGTAAATAATGATTGAGACGGAAGGAGTATGTTTTAATACGGTAGCGAGAACTAAGACTACCCAGATGAAAAAGACTGTAACTTTAGTGTATTATTGTATTAATTATGCCCATGAGTCTGATTTTTGTCTAAAGACGGGTCAATTATAACGGCATCTGTTCAATATGGATTTTCACAAATTACAGCATGTTTAAAGTAATTACAGTATGTTTAAAGTTCTGAAGATTTCGTCTTACTGCAGTTGATTGATTAAACAGTTGCTTACCCTTATCCAGATGCGGCTTAATGTGCACCTCCTGTGTTAGAGATACGTTCTTAATTCTCTTGGTTATTCTATAGTGTTTTTTGCATAAATTAACTACTTTCTTAAGATGAGAGATCATATAGAAGAAGAAGAAATTCATTTATTTTACCCTGTCTTAGAGATCATATGTTTCGTAGTTTACTTCTAGATCTAGACATGAGACACATTCAGAAAATATAGGAGTCCTGAAGCAACACTGTGTGGAACACATTTGTTATATAGGAGTCCTCGTATAAGGTTTAGGACTTTAACATGGATTGATAGTAAATTAGTACAACTTGCATATGTGAATCTAATTCATAGAAAGTTTCGAATCATTTGTACTTTTAGTATGTTTAAAGTTCTGAAGATTTCGTCTTACTGCAGTTGATTGATTAAACAGTTGCTTACCCTTATCCAGATGCGGCTTAATGTGCACCTGCTGTCTTAGAGATACGTTCTCAATTCTCTTGGTTATTCTATAGTGTTGTTTGCATGAATTAACTACTTTCTTAAGATGAGAGATCATATAGAAGAAGAAGAAACTCATTTATTTTGTCGCTATGAGCACTTTCTTGCTGGTTTCTTCCTTATATAGGGTAGATATGTGAAGGAGTAGCTAAGGATGGACTAATATGGGACTTTAGTATCTATAAGTAAAAAGGATTGATCAAATACTATGGAGTCTTAGTAGATCATTTATATGGGACTTTAGTCTTAGAGAAAAAGTGCTTTATACTGAAAACATATTATAAGGACACTACACTCGTGCATGCGCAGATTCCCTATACGTAAGCAAAGAACTATGGCAGGGCTTTCTTCTACTTCTTTATAAAATGCCTTACTGACTCTAAGACTAAAGTCCCTTTCTTAACGAATATAGAAATAAAAATGACTAATTTATATTATAGTTTAAATGGGTATCATTTGGATGTTTGTTGATATATTGTTATACTGTGATGATTACATCAGCTTGCTCCGTTTGACCCAACAAATAAGAAAAAGAAGAAGAAGACTACGGTCCAGGAATTTGTTGAAGAAAGTGCTGAACCATTGGCTGAAAAGATGGAGAAGATGACAGGTATGAGGAGTACTTTTGAATTTGTAAAAAGCATTGATCAAATTCTTGGAGTCTTAGTAGATCATTTATAAAATGCCTTACTGTGTTTTTGATGATTTCTAGTGTTTTTTAGTTTGCATTCTGTGTATTTTTAGGGGAAATTTTTGAATTACTTTTCGTAGATGATAACCCAGTACAAAGTATTGACAAAAGTCCATCTTTAATCGAAAATAACAAACTACTTTACTATGTAGCAACGACAATAAACTGAAATTGCATTTATTATGTAAAATACTTAAAATCAATACCTGATGTAGGACGATAAAGTTGTTGTGTACTGTTTTGTGACGGTAAGTGATCTGTTCTCTGCCGATGTGTGTTTGTTATATCACGTAGGGCAAATACTGTATTTCCTGAAAGATGTAAAAAGTAAATCAGAAAAGGAATAAAAGGAACTACAATTGAAATTCAATCACAACTATACAATAGATAAACAAACCTTTATCACGTTCATTGCTTTTTCTTTTAGGGTTCTTTGATACTGGTTGGCCATGATTTTCTGCCATGGGATTATAGAGTGGTTTTTAATAATATCTAGTTTTCAGAGAAGTGAATGAAACATATTATGTAGTGGTATTAATAGGGTTTAGGGTTTTGTTTAAAATTAGGTTTTTGTTAATTTAAAGACAAATCGTTATATGAGTTGTGGGCTGAATTTTTCTCATGGTATATGGTTTGGTATCCTCTAAATTCCTAATAAACTCGAAACTCAGTTATCATCATATTAATTATGGAAACATACGAATTGTTTATAAATAATCGTATGGATATTCTTCAAATATTTTATAAATAAAACCGTGATATTTTAATTTTTAATCATCATTATTTTAGTTGAAAAACGGTTTGATTAAATCATGGAAAGATTTTATGGAATATCTTTTTATTATCTCTAAAACCGTGATATAATATCTTTTTATTATATTTTATATGCCTCATTAATATTTTATATGCTTGATTTTATGGCATAGAATATAATATTTTGTTTCTTATTTTATTATTTTAGTTCTTGTTTATGGAATATTAATATTTATGGAATATTAATATTTTATATTTTATATGCTAAAGAATATAATTATGGAAAGATTTTATTAAGTATGTGAATCATCTATGGTTTATGTCAGACCCAAATCATCTATTAAGTACGTTTTTGTGATCTATATTTTATATGCTAAAGAATATAATTATGGAAAGATTTTCACAGTTTGAATCATCTATATTTAATCTATATTTAATATTAAGTATGTGAAATATTAAATATTGATATTATATTTGCTAAAGAATATAATTATGGAAAGATTTTATTAAGTATGTGAATCATCTCCTTTATGGCATAGAATATGGTTTATGTCAAATTATTTGAATTTATATTTTATATTTTATATGATAATGTTCGCCTATGGAAACGTTTGAATTTTATATTTTATATTTTATACTTTATATGATAATTATTTGAATAACAGTCAGAGTATTTGAATTTATATTTTATATTATGGAAACGTTTTTAAGCATTGACACAGTTTAAACAGAATGAACAAACCTGAGTTTCGAGATTATTAGGAATTGAGCTTAACGCCTTAAATCTGGGCCGGCTCCTGCAAGAACCTGTAGTCTTCGCCTATGGAAATCTTTAATATGAATGGTTGACTAATCTCGTAAATTCCGCTGCCAAAAGAAATGGTTGATTCATCTATCATATTCATTTTTAACCCGGTTTTTAATCATAAGAAACGGTAACTACCTATTTTCTGAGCCATCAGCAAGATAAGGATGCATGGGAATGACTACGTATAAACTCATCTAGCATTACATATTCGAATCCGTGATTTCTGCAAGTAATGGGAATGACTACGTATAAACTCATCTAGCATTACACATTCGAATTCGTGATTTCTGCAAGTAATGACTCCGCTTCTTCCATTGAAGATGATTTCAGGAAAAGGATGCATGGGAATGATTCTGCAAGTAATGACTCCGATTCTTCCATTGAAGATGATTTCTGTCAGTAATTTTATGCAGTAGACGATTTAGAAGGATTTAGAATGATTGTATTAGAATAATTGAATTGAGAATGATTATGATTATATTCTGCCAAAATGTGAATGAGTCAAATATAGAAGGATTTTATTCTGGTTAAATTTTTGTATTTAATAATAAATAAATAAATAAATTATTATTAAATTATTAAATTATTAAATTAATATGAGGTGGCATAGATAAGTAAATCTGATTGGTCTAAAAAAAATGAAAATGCTGAGGAAGAATGTGAGAGCTCGAAAACCCAACGCTGCGACATGATTGCGCCACGTAGGCGGAAATCCATCCTTCTTTTATAGTAATAATGATGGATGAAACACGGATGATAACTGGCGAAATGACAAATTGCCCCTTAACTTTGTTCAATGGTAGCATTTAACTGCTTAACTTTTAGTTAAAAGCGAAATTATACTCCATTATAATAATTTTGAAATTTTGAAATTCCACCAAAATTTATTTTATAATCTAATTAATCAATTGCGAAATTTCATTTTAGCAACCGTAGTTCCCTCTTTTTTTAAATATTTCTTAATTGTTTGAAGAACGATATAGAACGTTGATGATGATGATGGAAAAAATGAAGGGTGACGAATAAGATGGATGAATTATTAACGGAGGTAATGACTAAGGAAGGAGATGGAAATTGTTATTAGAAAATAAAGGGGAATAGGTAAAGGAAGGTAATTTAGCAATATAAATTCTTATTTGTGACGGTCTATTCCAAGCTTGTGACTTCTTATAAGAAACAAGTGGCCGAAGACTGTGAGAGGTCACAAAACTCACAACACTCATACGGTTGTGACAGTCACAAGCAATACCGTTTGAATCTAAAGTATTAGAGTTAAATTGCATAATTGAAATTTTTTTGGGTTATTGCAAAATGGGGATTACTTTGAGCATACGGCATAATTGAGATTATTTTCATCAACTAACCCTAATAATTTGGGACGTGTTAAATCTCACACGTCATATTACACAATCTCACATTTATTCTGAATATACACTCCTCATTTTATCATTCCCACAAAAAAAACAAGAGAGAAACAAAAATCCCCAAAAATCAACTCAGTTCAATTCTGATTTTATTGCAATTAAATTTCCCGATTTCAACAAATGTTCTAAGATTTGATTTTACTGCAATTAGAATATATAAATATTCTAAAATCCCTTCCAATTGGTTCTTATTTTACTGCAATTGGATTTCCCGATTTCAATTCAATTTCAGAGATTGATTGAATTTCAGTCCAGTTTAAACCCTAATTGTTAAAAAAACCCTCTTTTTAGAAAAAAAAAAAAAAACAACTAAATTGAATAAAAGACGGAACTTAATAAAAGATTACGATGAAACGACGAACTTATGTTTGATATGTGTGAATTACGATCCATAATAGTCGAACGAATAAGAGATTCATTAGGTTAATGAGAGAGGTCATCTAATTCCTTAGTTTTTTTAAAAAAAAATTAACTAAGAACAATTATGGAAATTTAGGGTTAAAAAAATGTTGTATTAAGCAAATTAGCGTACAGAATTTAGCAAGTATGAATAATTTTGGGTGGGTTCGGAACTTTAGCCATACCTACCCCTTTTCCTTGACCTTACAAGTCTCCTCTCTAAGTCAATCAATGAAGACGAAGTCAGTCTGGTTTTCAAGTATCTCCTTTAATTGCTCGGTTGTGTGACTTAACTCGGTGGATAGTTGATACTCTTGCACATTCAATACTCAAATTTCAATTTGATATTCAGTGGTCAACGTCAATGATGGCTGGCTGAAATATATAACCAGTAAACAAAGATGGAACGATTATTTTAGTTTGTTCCAAGTGGTGTTAGTCAGTGGTAACTGAGTTTAAAACTTAAAACTTGCAGCTGAGGCGATGACCACTTGCAGAAATGTAAGGTAGAGAGGTATCAGGTTCGATTACAAGCTGAGGCAATGACCACTTGCAGAAATGGGCGAGATATCAGGTTCGATTACCAGCTAAGCCAATGGGCGATGACCACTTAACCATTGCAGCCCTCTCGTCGTCAAAAAAAATAATATTATTCAGTTAGTGCCCTTGAATTCTCGTCATCAAAAGAATTAATAATAATTATCAGATAGTGCCCTTGAATTAATTAACAGTATATAAGGAGTATGTATGGGCGTATGGCCTAGTTCTGTACAGTCTATCTGATCTGAAAACATTAAAAAATATGGTTTCATGGTTTTTACTAATTGTTCAGCTGTTGCTAGTGTTGAGAATAGCAGTCTGCTTGAGTATTTCGAAGCCTAATTGTGTTGATCATTGCGGTGATGTTAAGATTCCATACCCATTTGGCATTACTGCCGACTGTTACCATGACCGATCATACGAGATCATTTGCAATACGTCGTTTGGTTCCTCAAAACCATTCTTACGGCAGTTCAATCTTGAGGTGCTAAATATCGACTGGCCAGGAAGATACTCATTACGGTCAGTACAGGAACAGTCCGAGTTCTACAGACACCCCGGCCAAATACTTACAGTAGGCCTGCCTCGTCGAAATCTCTGTGAAGGCACTGGCTATAAGAAAACCATTAGCTATGACTTGAAAGGTAGTCCATATCGATTCTCTGTACAGGACAATGCTTTAATGATGGAGGGTTGTGGAAGCAGTGCTGCAATAAAGAAAAGGAATGGGGAATTCTTGGCTGGTTGTGGTTCAGTTTGTGTCGGTGATACGTTTACCTTGAATGGAACGTCTTGTGACGGTGTTGGATGCTGCACAGCCTCAATTCCATCGGATACAGAAAAATGCTCGAGGATATGGGATCGTGATCTTGATTTTTATGAAATAGATGTTGCTTTCGAACAACTTACCAATCCTAACTCTTGCAATGCATCAGTTGCCTTTATTGCCATTGGGTCAATGAAGAATTTCACCGGGTCATTATCTAGTTTAGCAACCGTCCCTACAGCATTACGATGGAAGTCTACATTTTCGCCTCTAACGTGCCATGATGGCTACGAGTGTATTTGCCATTTTCCTTATGAAGGAAACCCCTACCTTCCCAATGGATGCCAAGGTAAATGATAATTTTGTATCCATTCCCGTTTACTGTTGTAATATCTATTTTCTAATTGTTTTCCGTCTATATGGTAACAGTGGGTATATATAACTCGTATAACTCATGATGCGCAATTCTCGTTATGAACTTATATGAACCAGTGATGGATGCTAACTTGTACTTATAACTGAATATTTTGGGTCGCGTGATGACATCTGCTCTCCCTTTTCCTCCCCAGATCCGCTACAGATATGAACCATTGCAACTCTTCATTTGGGTAGCTACATTTGTTCATTTTATGTTTTATGTTAAAAACTATACATAGATTTACAAATCTGAAACTAGGCAGGTAATTCTTATTCTGATCAATAATAAGACTCTCACATGTGAGTTTCCTTATTCTTAATCAAACCAGACCGCTTTGTTTGCGATCACGCAACCCGTACAAATTCACTTGAGACTCTCTCTTGATTCAGGGTCAAATAATCGACCCAGTTTCAGTTCATCCAACCTAGATTACACAACCATGGGGTTTGATGCCATGTTAAATTTTATGGAGAAAACTGTTACTCTGTATTTTGTTTAAGCAATAAATAGTACTGTATTAAATTGAGTCCTAGCATTAGGAACAGACAAATGTTTATTTTTCCCCTGAAACAAGCTATTATTATTGCTGTTGTAGCGTAACCCGCATCTTTAACAGACAAATGTTTATTTTTCCAGTAATGCAAGAATGTCAGAGCTGCAAATCCCACTGCGATCTCAGCTACACTTCGACTGGGGATTGCTACTATTATTGCAAGAAGCATTTACTGTTCAGGCGAGCTTCTTTTCTTGGTATGTACATCCGATGTTGTTGTACATTTAACAACATACCGTCACTAAAGTGTCTGGTTTTCTTAGTCGTGTTGCTGTTTTTGCTATGCTATTTTCAGCGTTCTTCATTGGCGTGGGAGTTGTGCTATTGGTCCTAGGTTCCTATTTCCTTTACAGATATGTGAAGAGGAAAAGAGAGATCAAGCGAAAAGCCAAGCATTTCAAGAGAAACGGTGGCTTACTACTGCAGCAGCAAATGTCTTCTGATGAGGGTGTTGTCGAGACGACCAAACTTTTTACTGTCACTGAGCTAGAGAAAGCTACCGACAATTTCAATGACAACAGAATACTCGGCCAAGGAGGGCAGGGAATGGTGTACAAAGGGATGTTAATGGATGGAAAGATCGTGGCCATTAAGACAGCTAAAAAGGTGGATGAGAGCCAGGTCGAGCAATTTATCAATGAATTGGTAATTCTTTCTCAGATCAACCATCGAAATGTGGTCAAAGTACTAGGATGTTGTTTAGAGACAGAAGTCCCTATTCTTGTCTATGAGTTCATCCCAAACGGCACTCTTTATGAGCTTATACATGATCAAAGTGAAGAATTCCATCTGAACTGGAAAATGCGATTACAAATTGCAGCAGAATCAGCCGGAGCAGTCGCATATTTGCATTCATCTTCTTCTGCTCCTATTTACCACAGAGACATAAAGTCAACCAATATACTTTTGGATGATAAGTATCGAGCAAAAGTTTCTGATTTTGGGACCTCTAAGGCCATTAACATCGATCAAACTCACGTCACTACTGTCGTACTAGGAACATATGGGTATTTGGATCCCGAGTACTTTCAGTCCCACCAATTCACCGAGAAAAGTGATGTTTATAGCTTTGGTGTAGTCCTAGTAGAGCTCATAACAGGCAAGAAACCGATATGCCCCATAGGAAATGGAGGATGGATAAACCTGGCCACCGAGTTCCTTACAGAGATGGAAGAGGATCGTGTGTTGGATATGCTAGATGCCCGGATTATAAACGAGGGTAAGGAAGACGAGTTTATGGCTATCGCTGATATTGCCAGGAAATGTCTGAATATGAACGGGAAACAACGGCCTACAATGAAAGAAATTGCAGTCTACTTAGACGGGATTAGATCCTCGCACATTCCTATTAAAAGAGAACTTGGACATGTAAACAGTAATCAAAGTGTCACAGAAGAGATATATGCAGATGGCGGTCCTTATGGTAATAGTGTGTTTTGTTCAGAAAATCATCCAGCTTGCTCTATCGAGTTTCAACCGTTCATGGCTACGGAGTACTTCACTGCGAACGTAGTTTGATCAAGTAATGTGATTTTGCAATTATATTCTGCAATGTACATAACTTCTTAAGATGTGCATCTGTTGTGAGTTGTGACCCCTTCATGGAATTCATAGTTCATAACCACTTTCCCTCTATTCTCAATCTCGGAATTGTCATCTAGGGTGCGTGGAGTTGTTATCGCTTGATCGGGTTCTTGGGGACGTTAGACAAATATCTCTACTGTATGTATATAATCATTACCAGGAAGGTTTTATACTTTTATTTTTAAACTACTACAGAGTACATAATTCTAAGGAGCAAAATTAAATTGTCAACTATTATTGAAACTTATACATATTAAACTTTCTCACGTATAATCGATTCACTGGATTGCACCGAGGGAGCGATATGAGGTTGAGTCTATTATCAAGTCAGAGTTTGATATTCTTGTAAATATAAGAGAATGTTATCATTAGAATTTCGTAACAAATTATTTCAATTTATCTATTCAAAAATAGTGTTGATGATCTTAGATTAATTATTATCTGGAAACATAAGTGTCAGAAACCGACCTTAGCTCAGTTGGTAGAGCGGAGGACTGTAGTTGTTCAACAGATATCCTTAGGTCACTGGTTCGAATCCGGTAGGTCGGACTTTTTATTAAAAATCTTGATTATTTTGTCTTTTAAGCGAGCATTAGCACAATCCTAAATGGTTTAGTTTTCTACTATGATCAAAACAAGATTTCCATTGAACTCAGAAAAATGAGTGCCAGTAGAATCAGCTGAATCCGTTGAATATCTGGTTATTTAGATCCCGAGTACTTGCAGTCCATTAACAGGCTCGTAACAGACAAGAAACCGATTTTTCCTACAAACAATGGACAATAACGAACATGGCCACCTATGAGTTTCTGATATGGTAGATGGCCAAATTACAAAGAGGGTAAGGAAGCTGAATAGTGAAGCCGTGTTTACGGCTATCTCTGAAAGTAGTACCTGAACATGCCTGATTATGAGCCGGAAACACCGGCCTACTGTGAGAGCAATTGCAGTCGAGTTGGATGGCAATATGGATCATATCCTCAGTCCTCACACACACACACACCCATCCCTGTGAGTAAATAATCTGGTTGTCACCGAAGCTATTTACTGGGATGACTGTTCTTTCGATAGAAGTAGTTGTCTTCAAATGATGATCCCCTGGTTTGCTTCATCGAGGTTCAATTCCCCACGGCGCATATGACAGTAATTTGATAACACTGCAGTATACGGAGTATGTAAATTCTTATGATAGGCGTTTGTTATCAGTTGTGCCCGCTTTCTGGATGGAGTTCGTAAGAAGTGTTACTTGCCAGTCGTATTAATGCTGGACTATTAGTTGACGGGTGTCTGGAATCGGGATTGGCTGTCGCTGTGACTGTAAACAAAATACCTGCAACTGCAATTGCTAATGAATTTTGCATCTTTTCAGTAGTTGTCCATCTTCAGTGTAAAATTGATGGTTTTGGCCATACACATGACAAATAATGAAGTTATCAACTAACTAAGACATTCGCCTTTACAGTTATGAATACCAATGGATGTGCTTACTTATCGTATTCTACAACAAATAAAATCATAACTTAAGTTCTCGCCCATCAAAACGTAGAATAAAATAGGTTATTTCATAGGAATAAATAATCCAACCTATATGTCATCTTCTCATATTAATCCCTACTAACGATTAACTTAGAAAAATCCAACTTATAACCTCAATTATCTTTCATTGAACTTTGTCTATTTTTGAACTCTTATTTTCGGTAAGCAAGCACGTCACCTTGACTTACTTTTTGTTTTTCCTTCTTCCTGTACAAAAAGTATGTGAAGGTCACATGCTAGCCTACCGATAATAAGAGTTTAAAAATAGTCAAAGTTCAATGAAAATAAATGAGATTATAGATTGAATTTTTCTTAATTAATCGTTAGTATGGATTAAGATGAGAAGATGGACATAAGTTGGATTATTTCAATAAAATAACCCAATAATAAAATATAAAAGGTGTCTTTAACGAAATAACGAGTTGGACTACGTGGACATGCACGTGGTCATAACATAAGGTATGCTGATATCCATCGGCCATTGCTAATCAGGGGGTGTTTGGTTCAACTTCATTTGGAATGAGGTATGGGTTTAGAATGGCTTAAACTCATACCAAGTGTTTGTTTAGGTTTTTTTTTGTTTTCATACCCATACCTCAAACCCACGAGGTATGGGTTTCGAAAACCCTAGGGGGAGGTGGGTATCACCCATTCCAAACCCTTGGTATCAAATTATTTACAAAAATAGAAAATTTCATTGTTTGTGGAACATTTTACGTTTATCATTTTTCATCTTATTTCTTCAATTCAGATATTTTTTTTTCCTGTATATTAGTACTTTTCTTTTGCGCAACAATTATTTTGACTCGAATACTTATTAATTTAAATCTGTATTTCTTGATTTTAAAATAATTTTTTGAGTTAATTCGTAATTGATCTGCACTGTACTTATTTCTGTTTGAGTTAATTCGTAATTCATTTGCACTATTTTGTTTAAGTTAATTACTGTGCATTATACAATATTTTTTTGAGTCCCAATGAGGATTGGAAGAAAGAAGTGGTACTTGACATGTTATTATGTTAAGTCGTAATGCCTAAATAGTTTATGTTCGGATCATAGACTCGTTTTTTTCTTATACAATTATCAAATAATAATTTGAACAATGTTTTATAATAAGTCGTCATTTACTTTAATATTCATTTGTATTTTTGGAGTTTGAAAATTCGAATCTTAATTTAGTGACATTTTTTTACCAATAATTTTATACAATTGTAAAGTTTATGTTTTGTTTTTAATTTAGACGATATATAATAATTATTTTAATAAGATGATTAAAATATTTAATTTGATTTCTAATTCCAACAATTTTCAATCCAAACACCAGGTATAGGAATGAATTTGATTCCAGTATTGAACCAAACACATGGTATCAGGAATCAAGTTCCAATCTCATACCACCCTGGAATGATTCCTGATTCCAAACTCATACCACAATTTGAACCAAACATCCCCTCAATACTCTCGCCTACACTAAAAACATCATCCCAAAACTTTGTTTATCTTACTATTTGTGATATACACACGTCAAAAACGCAGAGAAAAATATTCGCATAATATAACCTAAAAGTATTATAATGATTATTATCAGAGAAAATATTTCCCATATTACCACTATAAAAACAATTTGCACCAATTAGAAATAAAATAAAATAACGTCGATCATGAAAAAAAAAAGGACTAAACAAGAACTGATTAAATGCGAATGTGAGTTCAATATTAAGCTAGATGTCCGTGATTAGCAATGTCAATGGATCGAGTTCGGGTCGGGCGAAGCCTGATCGGTCATCCATCCATCCTTATAAAATCTCATCCAGCTCGTTCAACATCCGTGAAACATATCATCCGCCATCCATCCATCCATCATCCATGGATGAAACGGATGGATCGGGTTGTATGTTTATATGTTTCAAATTTAAAAAATTAATTTGATTTTTTTATTCTATTCAAAAATAATGTTAGATAATTATTTTAATTTAACTTTATAGGGTGTAATTTCATAAAATATATAACTAGAGACTAGAGTAGAAAAATTAGAATATTGAAATATTTTATATCTTAATAATGTATTAGATGTAAACTAGTTTAGTTTCCCGTGAAATCACGGTATTTTTCAAATTCTTCATTAATAAATTTTTGTCAGCGTAAATATTTTTCATTGCGTTGTGTACTAGTTTGACATTCAGATCATTTTATAGGACTATGTTTTTTATTATAACATATTATTTTGTTATTCTCATTCTATTACTTTTGTAACCAAATAATATCTTTTTTGCTCAACGTCAAAATGATAATTTTGTTATCGAATTTTATTAAAACGATACTTTGTATTAGTAACAAAAATAATATGTAATATTAATCATTGTTGGGATACCTTTATATTTTTCTAGTTTAGAAAAAATATTCTTTACTAAATTTCTCTAAACTATTATAATGTTTAATAAAATTAAAATAAAATAAATGAGGTAAGTAAATAGATAAAACAACATGAATTCTGAGATTAAAATTCAAAATATAAAAGATATGTTACTCATTATTATTTGTTTTTTTTGGAATAAAATATAAGTAAATATTAAGAGAATTAATATAAACACATTATCAAAAATCGATAGGTATATACAATGTATTTTTGCCACGTTATCATCTAAGCATCGATAAGACAACTGCATCAAATGCATCATATCTCATTAGTATTTGAATCACAAGGAAAAATTTAAATTTACCATTTTAATCACATAATTAAATATATAGATAATATCATATTTATATTAAACTTGCGTTACTCATATTTGTAATTTGTTGTCAATATCAATTTTAATAAATTCACTACACATTAACAATGATGAATATATTAAAAATATCCGTAAAACAAAATATCCCTATTAAAAATGTGAAATTAAAAAGTTAAAGTTACAATTTCGTCTAGCTAGGATTTCTTTCACAAAAGTTTGACAATAATTCACCGAGATTATATTTCAATCATCGAAGATCTCAAATGTCTTCAAAAGCATTTGATAGTGGTTAGAACGAACTATATAATACAAATGCTTGTCAAATTCTCCACTTCTCTACTATTTATCTCTTATTTTCTTATTTTCTTGTCAATTTGATTCATGCTCACCACAAAGTAAAGATACAAAGGTGTTGAAAAATAAATCAAGTGAAATAATTTGGTGAAAATAAATAAATTTTTCCTTAATTTATTTTTGCTATGAATGTGCTATAATTTTTATCAATTCATTTGCTTTTATGGGTGAAATGTTTTTGTAACATTAGAATATAAAAAGTTTAGCATTAAATTATGATTATTAAGTGGAATATAAAGGAAAGTTTAAATAACATGAGTAATTAGTCTATTGAATACTACTTTATCTATTCATTTTCTTTTTTTACTTTTTTTAAAATAATAATAAAAAATTGGTCAAATATTTAAATGGAGTGGACACATGTTATTAAGTAACTACTCAATCTATTTTTATTTTAGGGTTCTCAATCTATTTTTTTATGTACTTAATAAATCAAATGAAATAATTTGGTGAAAATAAACAATTTTTTCATTAATTTGTTTTTGCTATGAATGTGGTAGAATTTTTATCAATTCATTTTCTTTTATAGGAGAAATGTTTTCGTAACATTAAAATATAAAAAGTTTAGCACTAAATTATGATTATTAAGTGGAATATAAATGAAAGTTTAAATAAGATGAGTAATTAGTCTATTGAATACTACTTTGTCTATTTATTTTCTATTTTTACTTTTTTTAAAAAAATAATTATAAATTGGTCAAATATTTAGATGTAGTGTACACATGTTATTAAATAGCTATTCAATCTAGATTTTTGATGTATTTAATAAATCAAATGAAATAATTTGGTGAAAGTAAAGTAATTTTTTCATTAATTTGTTTTTGCTAGAAATGAGTTAGAATTTTTATCAATTCATTTTCTTTTATAGGAGAAATGTTTTCGTAACATTAGAATATAAAAAGTTTAACATTAAATTATGATTAATAAGAGGAATTTAAATGAAAGTTTAAATAAGACGAGTAATTAGTCTATTGAATACTACTTTGCCTATTCATTTTCTATTTTCTTTTCTTTTAAAAAAAATAATAATAAAAAATTGGTCAAATATTTAAATGTAGTGACCACATGTTATTAAAACTATTCAATCCAGGTTTTTTTATGTATTTTATTTTTTCATTTTTTATTTTTACATTTTTTTAATAAAAAAAATTGATCTAGCATTTCAATGTGGTGCGCCACATGTCTTTCTAGCACGTCAATGTAATGCGCCACGTGTCATTCTAATATTACTCAATCTAGGCTTTTTATGTTATTACTAGTTCTGTTTCCCGTGAATTTCACGGAGCGTTTTTGTTTAGTGGTATTTGTAACGGTTTGTGATTACATTTCTATTAATACGTAATTATGTTGTGCATTGTTAAGTTGTAAATGAATATTTTGCCTTCTCCCTTTTGTATTTTATAAATGTTCCAGTGATCTAAGTAGTGCGTACAATTTTTAAGTACTCTAGTCACAAGAAAAAGAATTTAATTTTCGATCCCGCTAAAATAGAAAACCCAAACATAAGAGATTTTTTCTCTAAAATTGAGGGAACAAATGCAATAAGACATAACCAATTTCAACAATAATATCTCAAATGTTGACAAACTCGGGTCGAAGTTTGTCAAGTAGGTGAAACTTGAAAAACTGATTAGCGCATTTCTTATTTTCCAACACTACTTACATATTATTCGATCACCCTAGCTAATTAATATTGTGGGTAATACATAACTAAAGGGGCTTTGTAGCTTGATGCATTCGATTTTTAGCAGTGGTCAATATTTTAAGCAATGTAGTTGTGAAATTCAAAAATTTATATTAATGATCTTTGAGATGTAAATTATTAGTCAGTTACTATACGATATTGTACATACAAAAAAACGGGGAAAATAACTTCTTGTCAAACCCCACCAAAGTCATATAGTCTCATATCTAGATTTTTAGTAACTTTTTTGTACCATTCGATAAATAAAAAAAGAGAGATAAAAATGAAAATTGCACAAGAAAATAACTCAAGCGATAAAAAATTGCAAATACTATGGTGTCATGTTGTCAATTGTTAGGACATGAGATGTAAGTTTAGAAAGAAAAATTAGATTTTCAACGCATTGATTTTCATTATATTCTAAAAAAAAGTTATATATAATGTGTTGTAAAATAAGTTACACATAAAAGGGAGATAAAAAGATTGTTTAATAGCAAATGAGTAATGATGAAATAAAAAAGATTTAGTTACTGAACATATGAGCCAAAATGAGGAAAATAGTGTGTCATGAATATTCTTATTTAATTATAAGATGAATTTGTAATCAGTATGTAAGAATGCGCAATCAATAGAGATATTAAATTTGATATTTTAATTTAGTGTCGAAGTATACAAAGAGTCATGAAAAATGAAAAGTTCAATAATATGTAGATTTCATATAATTATTACTATTTTATTTTTATAATAATAATAATAATGAAAATAATAATAATAATAATAATAATCTATATAATAAAATAAAAAGGCTAGATTGAGCATAACACTGTGACACGTGGCAGCGCGAAATCATTAGAACATTCAAGTGATGTATAATTAAAAGGACAAATGTGGTATTAATTATAATTAAGAAGGAGATATTACTTTTTATTTTATTATATAAATGTTGTCAACGTATTGAAAATTTATATGAGCTTAAAATTCATGTGATGTTGTTAACTTAAAATTCATACATTTATTGAAAATTTATATAAACTTCAATTGAAAAAAAATACTTAATAATTACATTATTCAACCAGTATATAAGCCTAACAATAATAATTTTCACATTAGTCAAATAATTTCTTTTGATGGGACCAACAAATATATATTATATTATTACTTTAATATCATCATCAAATCTATAAAATATTATTAAAATGAAAGATAAAATAGAATAATATTACATCAATGTTGCTCTATATAACAAATTTATACATTTATATACTAAAAGACATGTCGAATGCTTAATTGATAAGTATTTTGCATTTCTAGACTATCATGATGTCACCTAATAGTTATATAAAACTATTAAAATAACCTTCTACATAAATAAATATTTACTAGAATTTCCTTACAAAAATGACATTATATATTTTGTAACATACAAATAAAGAAAATAAAAAGACATCATTATTATTCTAAAATTAAATGTCTATATTAAATATTTGATAAATAAAAAAAAACAAAATTAATATAACTTCTACAAATTCATAACCGGTGATTTATAACTAAAAATGACATTTCAACTCTATATATGAGGATGAAAAGATAATACAATTTTTGGTGTTATTTTTTATATATCAATTAATATTTTAGTCAATTTTTTTTCCTATTTTATGAAGATTTCACGTTATTTTATATTAATGAGCAAACTGAATATTATGTTAAAAAGTACCAATTTGATTATAAGAAAAAAAAAATTGGAGCTATTATATTTACTTATTGTTGATTCAACATATAAAGTTCATTTTCGCGCAATGATATTCGGTATAACTATTTATCTTGACGATAAAGAAGTATTATTTTACTACGCATATCGGATATGAGTTTAATTTAGGTTCAAATTTTGATGCACCATTAAAATTTTGGCATTTCTGTAAAAAAAGTTGGATATTTTTGAAAAATAGTTTTGAAATAGATTTGATGATTTTAAAGACGTACTTTGTAAGTTAGTTGATGGTGATAACGATTGCCACTATAACAAACTAATATCGACCCCAACTTATAAATGTGAAAATGTTCACCGTCTTAGTTTGCAGTTTCCTTTATTAATTATATATGAGTAAAATTATTAGCAAACCCGCGATTTTCGCGGGTCATAAAACTAGTCTATATAATAACATAAAAAGGCTTCTTGAGCCCCTATTGAAATGACACGTCAGCTTCTACTCTAATTGACACGTGTCACCCTCTATCTATATAATAACATAAAAAGGCTTCTTGAGCCCCTATAGAAATGACACGTCGGCTTCTACTCTAATTGACACGTGTCACCCTCTATCCTACATGTCTATCTATTCTATCATATCTACTAAGAAACAGAAAAAGCCAAAAAAATAAAGCCAAAAAAAAAGAAAATGTCGAAGTCGGTTCATCTTCAACTTCTTTCTACTGCCCCATTATTCACCATTATTATTTTTTATTCATTTATCATCAATTTACCTGTTATTCACCATTATTATTAATTTATATCTATCCATCACCAGTTTCCCTCTTTGTATTCCTATGCAACAACAAAACCGAAAAGTTGAATTAACTATGTCAACTAATTGCCCCATTATTCCAAATTATTGTCTGAATTGTTATGGGGACAACTCAACCGGAAATTGCTGCCTAATTCGATCACCCCCTTTCTCTATCCAATTTGCTCAACAATTGTCTGAACTGTTTCGGTCGGCGCATCTGTAAGAGCTGCTCAAGTTGGTCACAATACTTTAACCATTCTGCAGTCACCAAAATTGGCGGTTACACCGAAGGAACCCAAAATTGTTCTTACTACTGTTTGGTATGACAATCTCCCTTTTTTTACTTTGAAATCAATCGTGCGTCTCACTGAACTTTTGTTTGCTCTTCTTTTGCCCTCCTATTGAAATGACATGTTCAATTAATCGCATTTCGTATATTTTGATTCTTGATATTTTTGGAGCAATAGAGAAGGCAACACATATAGTATAAGCAAATTTTGTACCTGGGAATCTGGGATTTTCAGGAATTTATCAAAATGTATGAAAATTTATAACATTTTGCCCAGATCAAAACCTCAAAAAGTATCAATTTTTGTTAGATTTAGAGTGTTATCTACAATTAAGTTAAATCTTAAGTGAGTTCAAAACTTCAAATGTTAAAAAGTGATGTGAAAATTGATAATAGGGATCTATTTTGGTCAAGATTCAAATTCACCAATATGGATTATTTGACAGGTTCATCGAGTTTTTTTATTTAAAAAAATGAATGAAAAAAACATAATGTAGAGTATTTATTTTAATTTTCCTGCAATCTTCTTGATTATTATTATTACAGGATTGGTTTATTTTACTTATTTACGATATTTACTGCATTTTACTATAATTCCAATTATATCATACGGAGTAAATTTTCATTTTCAGTTCCTTTTTTTTCGAAAATGTTTTTAATTTGAAAGGGTTTAACTTCACAATAGTGATGAATAACAATATTGCTTAATTTTGAAAGTTGTCATACTTTATAACACTTTTTTTTAATGTGATTACAGAGCATATCAGTTCCTGTGTCCAACACGCATTTTCAAAAACGTGGCTGCATTGTTTGGTATGACAATCTACTTTTTTTATTTTGAGATTAATCGTGCATCTCACTGAACTTTTGGTTGCTCTTCTTTTGCCCTCCTGTTCCTCGTGTAGTTCAATTAGTCATATTTCGTATATTTTAATTCTTGATGTTTTTGGAGCAATAGAGAAGGCGACACACATAGAAGTCTTAATCTTTCACTGCACTGTCGGACTTTCTCAGCCTGATTGTGTCATATAAAAGATGCTTCAAAAAGAACCAGTTACCCTTATTAGTCGAGCATGCTAAACTAAGAATGAACAGTGTAATATAGTGTCCTAAGCTATTATGTGAAACCAAATAATCGTATCCTTAAGTATAATATTCACTAGCTTAAAGTAGTGGGCTAATCAAATCAAATGTAGTAGTAATAAGACGAGATTCTCATTTATAATTGTCATCTTAAGTATGATACCCACGTCCCACTAGCTTAAAAGTGATATTCGTCAGAAGTTTAGATAGATAATGCCCCTTTCACAATAAACCAATTGGGGGGCAAGTGGGTGAAATAGAGCACCCGAGAGTTGGGACTACTTTGGAGTTGTTTGATAGGTATGTTCTAGGCGTTTCTTATATGATTGTATTCTTCGTAAGTAGCGAATAATATCTTTAATTCAATATAGAGAGAGAAGGGCAGGTGAATAAGTACCTCTAAATTAACACCAAGTGAAGTCTTGAAGTTGTTTGCGAAACTTGAAAAATAATTGAGAAGGGACCAAATCAATATTGTAAAGTTCATCCCATGAAGAGTGTTCTCCCTCATTCGCACCCAAATTTTGAATTCGCATTATGTTGGGTTTCTAAATTAACTCATAAGTTGAACAACATTGTAAGCTTTGGGAATTTCACCCAGGGTATCAAATCCAGTTGTTACTCAGTTTAGTCCTCAATTTACATGCAATATCAATGACGTACAAATGCTTTTAATTTTTTGCCAATTGGTTTTAAGTAGATTAGCATATTCCTTTTCTTGATTTACCATCTTTCTTGAAAGTTCTAACGGCTATCATTCTGTAGGATTTGGAATTTGCTAAGCTCGGGAATTGGTTTGACTCAATGTATCGCCGTCGATCTCACTGTTAGAAGAAATCATAAAGATCTCTTCATTCTAACATTATAAGATTTAAAAAGGTCAGTTCAGTTGAGTTTTTATTTACTGTTTTCGTAAGTTGGGCAGGAAGTTCATGAATGTGAACTCAAAGTATTAGGAACGTGAACTCAAAAATTGAAGTAAATTACAAAACATTGACATGTGACTCAAAATGCAGGCAGCGCTAGAGCAAGAGGGCTCCCTACAACTACCTACAAATCTACAATTGATGGATTTTCAACACATAACCAGAAAAAAAGGAAAAACGATTTTTTTTTTGGAAAAGTATGTAAAACTAATTCAAATAATAATATGATTACATTACATTCAGAAATACAAATCTAAAAAACCACTTAAAAATGCAGGACTAGAAGAGGTGATAAACACATCAAGATGGAGGGAAGTATAGTTAACAAGCGCGCAAAATCAGAAGAGTCAACGCCGTAAAACAGAATGTCGACGCAAAAAAAAACACAACATCAACCACCGGCTAGAATATTTCTTTCAGTACGTACTTAATGAAAACTTGAACCATGACGTCTTATTTCTTATATTTTTGTACATTACTTCGCTAGAACTACTCTAAATTATACACAATATACTTTCTTTGTACGTAATAATGGGAATTATGTTTGTTCAATGCGAATACGAGTTCAGCTCACCAGGCCCTAGGCCTTCTTAATAATTTAGAACGAAGTGACTTTTTAGTTAATGTAGAATACTTTATAAGAAATATGAATTCACTAGATAAATTTCACATTTAAAATCATGTGAGTTGGACAAAAAAAAAATAATTAATACTTCATAATTTTAGTGACAAAAGGGGGAATGATTTTTTAAAATAATGCTCTAAAATAAAATATTTATCGTTTTGGGTTGGTTTTGAAACTATTTATCAAAATGGTGTCCACGTAGACTCGAATTTCCCGAACCTGAAAATGGAAAAAAACACGCCACTATTAATGGCGTGTTTATAATAAAAAGGCAATAACAATTAAAAAAAGCCCAAACCGCCATTGGGAGTGGCGGGTCTTATCTTTTAAATGCGCCATACTCAATGGCGTGTTTACTATGGAATATCCAATTCAATGGTCAGATTTCAGAATGCATAAAAACTAAATGCCTCCTTTTTCTTACTTTCCCAATGTGTTAGCTAAGGAATCAGAAACTAACTTCTTCCTCTCAAACCCCTTTTCCTTCTCTCCCACCTCCACATCGTCATTACCCACGAGTCCACGACAATAAATCACAGCATCCTCCTCCTAACCACCATGGTTTCATCTTCCGTGAAACTATTTTTGGATGAAAAACAATTATGACCAATTAATCTAAATAATCATCAAAAACAAATTTCCGGCCAATTGATTGACAAAATCATCCTCAGCATATTTGGCTTCCTCAAAACCTTTCTCATCTTCCTAAATTATCTGGGAAGTTCGATGGTGGCTATCTTGTGACAGTCAGAATGGGGAAGGATACCCTGAAATGCGTTCTTTATCAGACTCCGTCTACTCCTATTTATCATGCTCCACAACATTTTAATTTCTCAACCGATAAAACTAATAGCCCTACAAAATCAGGCATGTTGTCTCAAAAGAGGAAATGGAGAAAGAAATCTGAGTGAAGGAAAAGGGACCATATTCACCCAACAAATAAATCAGGCATACTTCGTTTGGATCTCGATTAAAATTGCCACTACCGTTACCGCCACAAATCGACCAACAATCAGCCCACATGATCTGGTGTGCCTCTTATCTTATTGATTTGGTGGTAAGTACTAAGGAGTAGTGTGACTGTGTGAGGATCATAAGAAGATATGAGGACAAATTAAAGTAATTGATTTCATGATTGTTCTGTTTGATTTAGGGATAAGTTGTGAGAATTGGTTTCAGGATATACACGCAAGAAAGCATGGCGTGTTTACTCGAGAAGACCCGCCACTTCCAATGGCGGGTTTAGGCCTTTTTTTTATAATTGTTATTTCTTATTATGATCTACCCTAAACACGCCATTGATGGTGGCGTGTGTTTTCCTAAACACGCCATTGATAGTGGCGTGTGTTTTCCATTTTTAGGTTCGGAAAATCCGAGTCTACGTGGACACCATTTTGACAAATAGTTTCAAAACCAACCCAAAACGATAAATATTTTATTTTTGAGCATTATTTTAAAAAATCGTTCCAAAAGGGGGAACGTCTCAAATTTGAAACTAATGTGCACTAACAATAATTGCAATCCTTTATTATCAAAATCTAGCTGTATTATTTTTACTATCGATAAATTTGTTAATCTCAAGCAAAGAATATTAACAACGTTCTTCTACTCCCTTATAATATTATTGAATTGTTCTTCAACATCTCAAATAGAATTCTCCTAATTTTTTGGGTTCTCGCTTATTATTGTCCTTATGGACACGCATTATAAAACACAACAACGACATGACAAATGCAACCGACCGAAATAAACCCGTGAATTTCACGGGCACCTGAACTAGTTAGGCCCTGTTCTTTTGGACTGAAACTTAAGTGAACTGAACTGAACTGAACTTATAGGATCTGAACTGAACTGAACTGAACTTATAGGAACTGAACTGAACTTATAGGAACTGAACTTAACTGAACTTATAGGAACTGAACTGAACTGAACTTATAGGAACTGAACTGAACTTATAGGAACTGAACTGAACTTATAGGAACTGAACTGAACTGAACTGAACTTATAGGAACTGAACTGAACTTAACTTATAGGATTTGAACTAAACATATAAAATCCGAACTTAATTTACTTTATTTTAATTTAAGTTAACTATTATTATTATTATTATTATTATTATTATTATTATTATTATTATTATTATTGTTGTTGTTGTTGTTATTATTGTTATTGTTATTGTTATTATTGTTTTTATTATTATTATTGTTGTTGTTGTTGTTGTTATTATTATTATTATTATTATTATTATTATTATCCAATAGATGATATTGATAAAAAATTAGTCTAAAACACAAGGTAGTTTAAAATATTTTCAACTTTATATATAATAGTTTGTTCATAGTTCATACATTATACTACAATTACATTACGATAAAAATAATTCACTATTACAATTTCTCTAACCAGTTATTTTCTTAACAATGGTGATGAAGAAACTGATTAATGGGAGAGTGATAATTGGTGAGGTTGAGGGCGTCGTATGATGAGTTGTTTTTTGGCATTAATGAGGATGATAGTTTGACATTAATTAGATAGTAAAGGACGGGTAAATTATTAATGAGTTGGTTTTTTATAGATGACGTGTATCGAATAATTAAAGCGAAATGTTTGTATCGGTTGTTAGAAATAATACTCCGTATATAACTTTTATTAATTGAGTTTATATGAACTGAACTTATAAGAACTGAACTGAACTGAACTTATAGGAACTGAACTGAACTTATATGAACTGAACTGAACTGAACTGAACTTATAGGAACTGAACTGAACTTATAGGAACTGAACTGAACTGAACTTATAGGATCTGAACTGAACTGAACTTATAGGAACTGAACTGAACTTATAGGAACTGAACTGAACTGAACTGAACTTATAGGATCTGAAGTGAACTTAAGTTAAGTGACTTGAAGTCCAAAAGAACAGGGCCTTAATACTAATATTACTATTATTATGTGGCAAAAATTTAAGAGTGACACATGTCACTTCAATAGAGGCTCAAGAAGCCTTTTTATATTATTATATAGATAATAATTAATACTAATATTACTATTATTATGTGGCAAAAATTTAAGAGTGACACATGTCACTTCAATAGAGGCTCAAGAAGCCTTTTTATATTATTATATAGATATAGAAGAGTTAAATAAAGTAGTAAAATCGGGTGATGGATGGATGTCGGGGGAAATTTCTTCCTCCCATCCGTCATCCGTTTCATCCGTCATCCATCCATATTCATTTAAATCGGTTTTTCATCCATTTTTTAGAATCAAATGAATCAAATTTTGATCAATTACGGGTGAGATTGACATCCCTTTCCCAGATTGATAAACAAACAAACAAACAAACAAATTTAAAAAAATGCAACTACCATTTTACGCAAATCCGCTTTTTTCACAAATCGAATCTATCATATTCAATAAACGGGCCGACCCACGACAACAACAAAGTGAATACGGAATTACGGATTTCTCGTTGTAAGTCGTACAGTAACTGATAAAACAATCACCGAATTTTTCCCGCCGCCCAAAATGGCGTCGAGACTCATCTCCACCTGTCTCCGCCGTCGATCACCTTTTTCTCTCCTCCGTTCTCTCTCTTCAACTTCTCCAACCTCCGACATCTACACGCACACGCACACGCACACGCACACCATCACCTCACCTTCTTCTTCGACGACGTCGTTCCGATTCTTCTCCTCTAACTCGCCTGACTCGGTGTTCAATCACGAGTTCAGCTCGGTTACGGAATCGGAACTTCGTAACTTAGGGTTTACCGATGGTTTCGATTCTGTATCTAGTGCTCTTGTTGAAGATTCGGTGTTTCCGATTCGTGCGGCTGTTTCGTTGCTTGATGGTTTTCATGAATTTACTGGTCTTCCTTGGTAAATTTCTTGAATAACTTGATATTTTAGTGTAATTTACTGTTAATCCTTTGTAAATTTCTCGAGTTATTGATGATTTTAGTGTAATTTACTGATTCACTGAGCTTCCTTGATAAATTTCTGTTCTCCAGTTATTTGATGATTTAGTGTAGTTTCAGTATTCCTTTGTAAATTTCTCGAGTTACTGACGAGTATAGTGTAATTTACTTATTGACTTGCATTCCTTGGGAAAGTTCTCGAGTTATTGATGATTATAGTATAACTTCCTTGGTAATTGTTGATTATAAAGTGTGATTTAGTTGTTCTTAGATGGATTACATTTATCGAATTCAGTGACGGAAACAGGATGTGTGGTTAGTTTGATCAGTTATCACGGTTGTGGTACACATAATTATGAATGGATTATGATATTTTTGATGTTTTGGATTCGTGGAATTATCCTCTGCTTGATTGTTATCATGAACTTGCTGGTCTTCGGTGCTAAATTTCAAATTATTTGATGACTATAGTGTAATTTTATTGTTAGTGGATGGATTACATTTGTTGAACTCAGTGGCGGAACAATGGATTTATAGTTAGCTTGGGCAAAAAATTCGGAGGTGAAGTAATAATGTAATTAGGTAAACTGGAAAAGAAAGTAATGAAGATATTAAATTAGTGATGGTTACATGTTAAATTTTTTAAATCAGTGACGGTTACAATATAGTTTACTGATTCACCGGTCTTCCTTGAATTTCTTGAAGTATTGATGATTAAAGCGTGGAGTGTAATTTACAGAATACGTGATTTTGAATAGATTACATTTGTCGAATTCAGTGGTTGAATTAGGGTACTAGAAAATTTTCTAAGGCAAATTAGTAATGTAACAAGGTAAATTGTAAAAAAAAACTTAATTAAATGCTCTAATGTTTTAATTGATCGAGGGGTGACCGTCCCTGCTAGCCTCACTAGTTCCACAACTTATCGAATTGTGTGTGTATTTTAGTTTTCATCGACGGTTGTAATATGCAAAAATACTGAATGTAGTGAATGTGATGATAGGTTTATTGATATGTCAGATGATGGCATGGTATTAGGGGAAAAGTTTGATTGTATGTATTGGCTATATGTGCAGGTGGATAGTAATTGCATCATCAACTGTGGCATTACGAGTCATGCTATTTCCATTGGTTATATTGCAGCTTAAAAAGCTGCAACAGATTGGGGAGTTGATTCCAAAATGTATGATCTTTTATTTTTCATTTGTCGTTCACGATAAGCGCTGAATACTGTCATATTAGTTAGCTTGCTTGCATTTGCATAGACTGGTGCTTTTTATGTTCACTCCGCTTTTGAGTATCATTGAAACTCTGATAATGACAACCATTTTCGTAGTGGTCACCTAACAAGGACACACACATATAAGTATGTAACATCACATGTAATTAGGAAGGTGAGTCTGATTGTTTTTGAATGCTGTTTGTTTATCTGATTAGCTTTATGTTGAGCTTGAATTGTTGAGTCATGCATTGCTAAAACATCCGAATTCCCTTGATTCAACGTGTTGGTTGTAGCTGGATTCATTGTCACAAAGTCCACCAAATTGGAGAAATTGTATTAAGCTTTGTCTAGGGTTGCTTCTTGATTTTGATTCATTACGACATTCGTTGTTTATAAAGTAATGTATAATAAGATAAGGATGTTTGTGCCATAGCTGTATGAACTTACAACATTTTCATTTCATTTTCATGTGAAAAATTTGAAGTGCCTCCTCCATTGCCGCCATTTTTCTCAGGAAAAAGTTGTAGGGGCCAGTTGTCCCTTTTCCAAAGGGAAAGAAAAGCTCTTGGATGCCCTTCATTTTTTTGGTTTATTGCATCCCATTCAATGCAGGTGTGCAGTAATTTCTTATTCTTGTGTTTTTATGCACAGCTGAGCACTCCTTATCATCTTATGAGGTTTGGGATTGATATGCAGATCCCTTGCTTTATTTTGTGGATGGTTAGTATCCGGAGAATGTCATTGGATGAATTTCCTGGATTTGACACTGTAAGGCGTTCCTAATGTGAGATTTTTTAATGTTTTGACATTGTTTGGTTTGCTCTCATTGGCCTGCATTCTGTGATTTGATTAATTTTTTAGAATGTGAGCTGTGAAAATTGTCACGTTCAATTTTTTTGGAGTGTCTCTCTCCAATTTAAATTTTGGTTTGTTTGGCTGTAGAAAATTTAGAAATATCTCCTTTGGCAGTTTCTTTTATTCCATCGATTTTGCAGATTGTTAGTGTTCTTGTGCTGATCTTTCTTAAATGTATCTTACTTTCTTCAGGGTGGTATCTTATGGTTTCAAGATCTGACTGTATCATCCACTGGCTTTCTTGGCCCTGTTTTTCCTCTTCTTATTACTGGTTTGCATCTGTCTAACGTCCAGGTACCAAATAAATTCCCCTTCCTAATGCTACCGTGATCACTGGTGAAGGGTCACTTCTACACGCCTGATATTTCTCATATTTGTTAGTTGGTTTTTATTGTGAAAATTTGGGTACCATGTGGAAGTTTTGGAATTGTCGTCTATAAGATAAAATAGAGTTTCATTATTATCACGAAGCTAAGACGCCCGCTTTCTCTTATTTCTACAATTTCTCATCTGCTGAAGTGCTGATGATAGCGGGGTTTGTCGCCATCCCCCGATCAAACAATATTTATATAAAACTCAACTACTAAACTAATGTAGTAGGGTAGTCGAGGTCGATCCACAGGGAGGTTAAGTTTGAGTACTAGTCTTTTCTTAGATTATAGGTTAGCTACGTGAATCAATAATGAGATAGAAAACAAACTAAACATGTAAACATAAATTAACTATCACTACTAAACTAAAGAAGCAAACAAATAATAGAAAAAAGATAAAAGCAATAGAGAGAAGCCTAGGGCGCGATTTCGACTTCCAACACTTGTAAATTACCCGCTTAACTCCTATAACAAGTTGCCAAGGGGAAAGCTTAATGGTGAGACGCCTCTAATTCGCTCATAGACTCCCTCTCGGGCTCACTATAAGACACTAGCTATGCCGACACAACTCCCTCCCGGGCTCATGCATCAAACTCCTTAAGTCAAGGGTCAAAGCTTACCAAAATACGCCTATTTTGACTCCCCTTTCCCCAAGATTAAGGTTCTAAGTCCACGCTATACCCCGGTCATCCCACTCCCTCTCTCGAGGGTCGATTTCAAACCGAAAATTAAAGGCACCCTTCTCAAGTTCTCCCTCTCGGATTCAACTCAAGACGGCTAATACTCCCAACAAGATGTCCCGACTCAAGTCTAGCCAACTCTCGTTGACGGACAAGGACTCAAAGTCAAAGTACAAACAAGATAAAGTAATGACAATTAAACCCCCTTAATTAACACAATAAACTCCCCCTCGACAACAAGTTGGTGGAATTAACTCGGTAACCTACACATGTCGGAGTCTAATCGCACCCTAATGATAGAACTACTCACTAATCATTGCAAGCATTAACATTAAACATACTACCTACTACTCAAATAACAATATTAAACATGGTAAAAACAATAAAGATTGAAACTTTAAAGTAAACTAAACTACACTAGACAAATAACAATAACAATAATATAAAACATGGCAAGAGTAAAAAAAGATCGAAACTTTAATTAAATAAATGCATAAATGAACTAGAATAAAACTTAAAATAAATGAAAAGAGAAAGAGGATTAGTTACCCAACTCATTTGAATTAAGGAGAAATAAGATAATGAATCTTCGTATAAATCTTGTAAACCAAAATAACTAACAAAATTAAACTCAGAAATGTAAAGAAAAGAGGAGGTTTGATTGTTTTTGAGAACTAGCTAACTATTCCTACTCTCTATTTCTACTGCTTTCGTGCTCCTGTCATGTTCTCTGCCCAGAAAAGTAGAAAGCTGAGGAGCTGCTTCCTCCCGTGCCCAGAAGCCAAAAAAAACCCTCCAAATGTGCAGAGCTGCCTAATTGAAATCAAGAGTTGTTGCTTGCTTGTTTTTTTTTTCTCCCGTGTCCAACACACTCCAATTTTAGTGAGGAGCCCAATCTCCTTTTCACACTTGCTTTGGGCCCAATTTCCTTTTCATTTTATTTTCGTCTCGAATCGGTTTTCATACCCGAATTTGTTACCTATAAAATAAAAAAAAGAAAACAATACCAAAACACTAACAAATAATAAGAAATAACATTATTTAAAATTAATCGACTAATATATTATTTGACACTAAAATAAGCGAATTAAACTAACTCGGTTATTATTTTGTGCAAATAAGAGATAAAATATGGGGTAAAAATCGGTAAAATACGGTGTTATCAGCTGAGCTCTAGAAAATTTCCAAAGATGGTTATACATGTATGCAACAGATTAGGATTGTGTTTCACTTGATTTTTCGAACATCACCAACATGTAAAATGGTCTCACCTCGTCATGAGCTATGTTTTGTTATTATGTCCATGAATGTGTTTGGGTAGTGTTGGCGATCGGTGAGCTTGGTTACAAAATACAAATTTGAATCTTGTGGCCTTGTAGTAAAGGCAGTGAACTCCTTCTAGAGAATATATGCCAAATAATATCTTTGCATAGAATATTTGCATAGAATATTTAGTGCATCTTTTAGTTATAGAAATTATAGTATTGTAATTATCTCTTCCTTATTTACCTCTTTGTATTGCTGCTAGAGCATGGAAATTAGGTTAAATTAGCATATGGTATATTAGTATATATATGTACACCTATCATCAATGTAATTCATGAAATTCTCAATGACAATAACCTTTCCCTTATTTCTCTAAACTCTATCATGGTCTCGTACTCTTGATAAAGGTTAACGCCTTAAGAGTTGATCCTCTTCCGCTACCACCACCCACCACTCTTACCCATCGTCCGCTACCCCAAGAATCGCATCAAACTATCCGATCAAACCATCAACCCTGCTTTGGTCACCCATGACCACCACTTAAACTTGGTCTCCCATGGGCCATGGCGTCCCCTTACAAAATTGGTCACCCATGGTCACACCTCATAAATATGGTCACCTTGGCCTCTCCTTACAAATTTCGTTGCCCAAGCAACTACTCTTTTGCCAACACGGTCAACCAATCGACCACCTACCACCTCTTGGGTCACCCATGACCACCCCTCTCAAACTTCGTGCCCTTGTGGCCACCCCTCCAAATCCGGCCAGCCACTTGACCACCATTCATACACTTTGGCGCCCTTGTGACCACCCCTTCATAAACTTTGTACTCTTGTGTCCGCCTTTACAAATTTACCGTCCTTATGAATCTCCTATCTCTTCAAACTTTTGCCTACACTATAATCTATCTTACTTTCAATATTATGCTTCCTTATTTCTTCAAAAAAAAAAATGAACTCTTCACCGTCTATCCTCAACGACTCTATCCATGCATAAACCCACTTTTCAATTACCCTTAGTCTTATGAAACCCTATTTCTCTTTACCATATTTAACAAAAAAACCCTCACAATTCCTATCCTACGCCTTACGGCACACTTAAACATGGCCCAATGAACCACCATTGTTTCACCACTTTACGACGTTGTCGACGAACCCTATATCTTAAACGATCACCAACACTTTTCCTTTACCTTTCCTTATTCGCATCATACTTGTCTCAACTAACTTGGTGTCATTCCCATTCATACACACCCATGCGTCTCCTCTAACCACCAAGCCCACACTTTGGCATTCCCGCATCTACTTATACTCATCATCCTGTTCTTCTGCTATCTACTTTCCAACATCGTACTTTCCGTCCCGCCGTCCGTCTCGCGGGGGTATGTAGAGAATATATGCCAAATAATATCTTTGCATAGAATATTTGCATTAGAATATTTAGTGTATCTTTTAGTTATAGAAGTTATAGTATTGTAATTATCTCTTCCTTATTTACCTCTTTGTATTACGGCTAGAGCATGGAAATTAGGTTAATTTAGCATATGGTATATTAGTATATATATGTACACCTATCATCAATGTAATTCATGCAATTCTTAATGATAAAAACCATTCTCTTATTTCTCTACACTCTATCACTGCTGACCCTACCAGCCTATACCCCTCTGAATTTCTACTCTTCTTTTGTTGTGAGATTATAGATAATATTCAGCTTCAGTTTTTGCTTGTTAACATTCACCTTTTCATTGTTGACGTAGTGGTGTGTTAGTGTATCTATTGTGTAATGCTAGGATTTACTTATTTAGTCTGACAAATTTGAGCAATTAGAAATTTAATTTAATTTGTGATATTAGTGTGTTAATGGTAAAGTTTTGATTATACTTGCAACCTCTATGCTCAACGCTGTTTGTTTACTATTGCAGCTTTCTTTCAGAGGCTCTTCAGTCAACAAAGATGGCGATGGCGGGGTGCTTCAATTACTGGGGGAAGTAAGTGAATGAATTTCATTGAATTTGATAGTTTTTTTTAATGCTTTAGCTGGAGCCGCTGGATAAATAATTTTAGGCACTCTGAGTGTTTTTATTTTGTTAATTATGGATATAAGACCTGCCTGAAGATGTAGCTCCTTTCCCTTCATTCTAACACATATGGTGTATCTTATGAACATTTCTGAATGCTCATAATCATTCGTCATTTTATTTATATACTTTTTCTTCTCTTTTGATACAGTGGTACAGGAAATATCTGCAAATTCTTACACTCCCGATTTTACTTGCCACATTCCATGTACCCCAGGCGAGTGTTTTCTTATCTCTGCTCTTAACGATGTCATGATTGTCATTCAGCGACCTGATAACAGTAAAACTAGGTTTCCTTAATTATACTAATTACCCTATCAAATTAACTATTTATAACCTAACTAAACTTTACTAACTTCTAATAACAAATTATATAACTTGATTAGACTCTACTAACTTCTAATAACAAAGTAATAAAATGGTAAGCTAGTGTCGCACCCAAAGGAAGGACCGTTAGCGAAGACTCAATTTTTAAACTATTAATCTATATTAACCAAGATACTAATGACCAATTAAGATTCTAATTACTTATTTAGGACTCAATAATTAATAAGATTCACAAACAATGAGAACAATGAGCAGCTTGTGATTGACAAATAAAGAGAGAAATTGGTCGAAAGTAACAATGATAAACACTTAGAATGCAAGAACAATGATGATAAAAGACCTTGGTGCAATTCTGCTTAATGACTAATACAATAAGCAAACATGGACTTCTTCTTTCTTTCCTTCATTTACCCACTACGTGAGATTATAACCTACTAATCTAAGCCAACTAGTAGATGATCCCTCATTAACGTGGTTTAAATTACTAAGCTACAAGAAAAAAACAAATTAATAGCACTAGATCTAATGCTAATCAAGTTATGGTAGGATATGTTATAAATAATCTAAGCCAACAATTCAAAAGCACACAAGTAATTTCCTAGTCACAAAGACGTCACTTCTAAACCAAAATCGAACCTTTACAAGTTTGTTTCCCAGAAATTCCACTAAGCTGTAATGAGGAACTATGCGCTAATTAGATGAACAACATTTAAAATTGGCTTAATCTAACACACTTGCAACTAATATGACTTGACATTTAATTGAAGGAAATTACAATAAAGGAAATAAGAAAGTTAGAGGAATCCTTACAATGCTTAAGATGTTGTCACTAGCTCAAATTACACCAAAATTTGGAAGATTAGCCATCCATAGTTTGATTACAATCCACTAAATAAGAAAAATTAACATAAATATAGGATAGAATATTTTTTTTTTTCAATACAGATTATTCAAATTTAAGGTAAACATTGGGGTATTTATAAAGCTGCACGTACTTATGGGCCTTGAAATGCACAAAAGATGGAATTAGAAAACCCCGACATAGTGTAAGTAGTCTCCAAGAAAGTATTTCTGCGTGTCGAATCTTAGAGCTAGTTATTTAGTTTAAGATACATTTTTGGCGTTCAGAAAACACATCGCTATTCTGAACAATCAATGTTTCATGCTACCAAACATGTAATGTCAAATTAGTCTCTATGGGAGGTACTAGTCAATCAATCTACTTCCCATCAGAAGTTTTCTTATTTACTCGTTGTTTGCATTCTTATGAACACTTGCTTTCATTCTTACTAACGATCATGTATGTGTCGACTGTTGATGATCGAGACTAGGATCGGGACACACGCAAATCGAGACCGATTACAAATGTACTAGTGCTCTCGCTTGCATTCTTGTCGTGAGATTAGAATAAGGGTGTGCGTCGCGTTTTGGCTTGAAGTACCGATCGTGACATTTGGTATCAGAGCCAGGTATTCTACGAGGGGCGTTATACGATGATGGGAAAGATCGCATAGCCGAGTGGGAACAAAGGAGAAACTAGGCCAGGGTGTCGGCCTTAGAGAAGTTGCTCGATGAGAGAGTCCCATATTTGGAAGGAATCATGGTGAGTTTGAGGAGCACTAATCAAGCGGTAGACAAGACGCTAAAAGGGGATGAGACTCTCTTTGAAGTTGTAAACAAGACGATTAAGGGCGTAAGGCTCGCTTCGAAGCCGTAGAGGCATTGATCCCGCGTGAGTTCGCGGAAGAGATGCGTTACGTCCACGAGAGGCTCAGAGCTCGAGAGCACGTGTAATACCTTGATGAAAATGGCCGCAGAGGTGAAGCCGCCTTTACCTCATAAGTATAGTGGGGAGAGAGACTTGAAAGAAGTTCATAACCTCCTCTTCGACATAGAATAATACTTCTAAGCGGGTGCGCTCGACGAGACGGTGTAAGTCACTAGTACGAGTACGAGTATGTACCTGATTGATTGATGATGCCACATAATTGGCGGTGCTCTAAATAGGTCGAGATTGAGGTAGGGACCGTGGCGTTGGAGTTATGGGACGACTTCAAACGAGTCCTTAAGGAACAATTCTACCCGGAGAACACCGACTTCTTACCTCGAAGAAAACTGAAGAGCTTGAAGCATACGGGTTCTATCCGAGAATATGTAAAAGCCTACTCGACATGCATGTTAGGAGATAACTAATATGACCCAGAAGGATCGTGTGATCGAATTCGTCGATGGTTTAAAGGAGTGGGCTCAACAAGAGATCATGCGACAATGCGACACATGCTTGTTTCCTCAACTAAAACTCTTCCTATGGGAAACAGTCAATTCCGTAGACGAGGTAGTAGAAAGTGGGGGAAAACTAATTCAACTCCAACCTTCTCGAAAGGGAGCACGTCGGAAGCGTCTACCGCTAGGAAGCCGTTTGCGTGTTTCTTATGTAGAGGACCATATCGAATGTTCGATGCACGGGGGGAGTTCAAGTTCCTTAATAAGAACTTGTCTAAGATGTCGGTTGAACCAAACCCCGGGGAACGGACCGCAAAGGGGACATAGGGGACGAGGAAGAGCGGAGTGACAAGGATAGAAGTGACGCGCATGGACGCGGTACATATATTGTATTCAATGGGGAAAGGCACTAGGCACTAACCATTCCGAAGCCAAAGGTGAGAATTAATGAGATCTCCACTTCTCCCATGATAAACACGTGGTACTCCCATAATTTCGTCATCCCAGATGAGGTCGACTAGGATGAAGCTAAATCAAGGAGGAGGTAGTATGAAGGCTTTGTGGTAAGCAAATTCATGGTGTAGTTAAAGATGTCGCGATCAAGATGGGAAGATGGGAGAATGGAATGGGAAACTTGACTTCACTAACGTACCATGGATGACTTCAAAATCGTCCTCAGAATAGATTTTTTAAAGCGAACCTCGACCTTCTTGGCAACCCATAATGGCTCTCTTATATGGTCGGGTCGAACCTTTCTTCGTGAAGGTTGTCGAAGGAGATCGCAAGATGAAGGGTCCTCTTCTCTCGGCGATGCAATTAAAGAGAAGACTTCAAAGGGTGAACAGTCTTACGTGTGTCTTACTTGTGTACCTGTGTACCGTGTCTATGAAAGACGACACCTTCATTGTTAGAGTGATGTTACACTCGTGTTACAAGACAACTAGCATTTTTTATACCTGATCATTTGCCTATGAATCTACTTCTCGGGAGATCATCAAATCGAGTTTTTCCAGGGGCAAGACCTCTCGCTCGAGGGCCTTACATGATGGCACCCCCGGAGTTAGCGGAACTTCGAAAACAACTAGATCACCCGCTTCTCTCAAGGTCTATTCGACCTTCTAAAGCTCCTTTTGGAGCCCCGATACTTTTCCAAAAGAAACATGACTGTAGTCACTTTAAACAAGCTCACGATGAGAAAACACTACCCTATTCCCTTGGTATGGTAGTTGACTTGTTTGATCAGTGATACACGAAGTTGGATCTTAGATTTGGTTATCAAGTTCAAATTGCTTAAGAAAATTTGTCAAAGACGGCTAGTGAGACAAGATATGGGTCCTTTGAATGGTTGGTAATGCCTTTTGGCTCGATTAACGCACCAGCAACATTTTGCACCTTAATAAATCATGTGTTTCATGAGTACTTGGACAATTTTATGGTGGTGTACCTCGATGATATCGTGGTGTATAGTCGCTCATTGACCGAACATGTAGAACACTCTAGGCTTGTGTTCGCGAAATGAAGGGGAGATTTAGAATGGACCCGAAAAAGATCACTACGATCCAAGAAACATGTCTCTGCTTCGCTCTTTCTCGGGCTAGCGAAGATTTATATGAGAATACTCAAAAATAGCCGCACCACTAACCGATTTGATGAAGAAAGACGTTAAGTGGGAGTGGTCCATTGGCAGGAAAAAGGCCTTGAGAGGCTCAAGGAAGTGATGGGTCGGTCTTGGCGCTGCCGGATATCATGAAGCCCTTTAAAGTCAAGACAAATGCATCTGACTATGCCCTTGTAGAGGTACTTCTTCAAGGTCACCTAGTGGCCTTCGTAAGCAAAAAGTTTGAACTCATATCTATTGTTCATTGCTTACGGGGATGGAGACACTATCTCTGGGATCGAAGTTCGTTGTGAAGACTCACAGAAGCTAAGCTAGATGGCAGGAATTATGGCGGAATTCGATGTGGAATTCATTTACCGAGCGAGGGCGGCAATCCACTCAAGAAAGTGATGGGTCGGTCTTGGCGCTGCCGATATCACGAAGCCCTTTAAAGTCAAGACAAATGCGTCTGACTATGCCCATGTAGAGGTACTTCTTCAATGTCACGTAGTGGCCTTCGTAAGAAAAAAGTTTGAACTTATATCTATTGTTCGTTGCTTGCGGGGATGGAGACAATATCTCTGGGGTCAAAGTTCGTTGTGACGACTCACAGAAACTAGATGGTAGGAATTGTGGTGGAATTTGATGTGGAATTCATTTAGCGAGCGAGGGCGGCAAATAGGGTCGCAGATGATGCGATTTGTCCACGTTGCATATGATTGCTTACCTGACCACTACCACTGCCACAGATAGTCGAGCTAAGGCGAAAGAGCACCTTTACTAAGACCCAAGGAGGAATATAAATCAACTTGTCACTGAAGGGAAGACTCGTGGATGGAAGATGGACTTTATTCACGAGGGAACATCGGATCTTTGTTCCAAAAGCGGCTGAGGATTCTCCTACATGAGTGTCATGATACCTTATGGGCGGGTCATACAGGATGGAAGAGAACCTTATAACTACTATTAAGAGGAGCTAGTGTTGGCCACAAATGAAGGACGAAGTAATGAAGTACACAAAAGTTGTCTCATTTGCGAGCAAGATAAGGGAGAGCAAAAGATAGCGACAAGACCGTTGGAGAGTATCTCGATTGACTTTATATCTGGTTTGGGTTACCGAAGGTATGGGAACAAAGTGTGATCTATGTCATCATGGATCGACTGTCGAAGTATGTCACTTTCATTCCCTTTCCTAAGGCTTCTAGCGTCGAAGAAACAACTACAATGTTTTTCGGCCATGTTGTGAAATATTAGGGACTACCTCAGAGTATAATCGGTGATCGCGATGCTCGTTTCACGGGATTATTTTGGGGAAAATTGTTGAAGTTACTTAGGTGGAATTTTGGAAATCCTTCAGATATCATTCCCAATCGGGGTTGGTGAGACTCCTTGATGTGTCTGAGTTTTGTTTAAATGCTCAAAACAAGCTCCTCTTCCAACAAGAGCCCGTTTGCGCGTGTTACCGTTATTGCCTCCCGTTATTGCAGATACTTATGTAGATACTTATGTAGGCCAGGCAAAGGAAGCACACGAGTTTGCCATTGAATAGAACATGAATGTAATTGCTCGAGAAACATACCGGTGTATGAAGAAGAAGTAGAAGTGAGCAGATGCGAACCTGAAATCTCGTGAGTTCAATGTTGACATGGTTATATTGAAGTTAAACAAAGAACAGATGAGATTCGTGTGATTTGTGTTGCTCCGAGACACTGGTGCGAAAGTGTGATGGCCTCATCTAAGTGATCAAGCGGATTAGGGACATAGCATAGAAGCTCGAGTGCCCTGCCTATGCCTAGATGAAGTGTCACCTTGTCGTCATGTGACGACATGTGAGTTGCTTCAAGCCATACCATCCAAATCCCGAAGATCCACCCACAACAAGAGCAAGCGTGCGAACATCATTTCCAACCAACTCACGGCCTCGAGATTTCCGGGTCCGAGGACTTCAACAGATTTGGTGAGGGAGAGTGTATAGAGCCGTATCTTTAGCCGCAAGTTAGCTTCATAATCCCCGAACTTGCCCGTGTGTCCGTTCACTTTGAGTCCTTAGATTTTTATTATGCACTTTCTGTTTTTTAATATTCAAGTTGTTTTTTTATATTCAAATAGTACTCTAAGATTACTTAATCTTAGATCTAGTTATTTAGTTTAAGATACGTTTTTAGGCTTTTAGAGAACGTATCACTATTCTCTATAACAAATGCTTCATGGTACCATGTAATATCAAATTTGCCTTAATGGAAGGTACTTTTCAATCAATCTGCTTCTCATCAAAAGTTTTCTTATTTGCTTGTTGTTTCCATTCTGATGAACTCTTAACTTCATCTTACTAACGAGCATGTGTGTGTCAACCTTTGATGATCGAAACTGGAATTTCGACACATACAAACCCAGACAATTACGAATGCACTAGTAGGCAATCCCTCACTAGTGCTTGATGATCTCGCTTTAATTCTTATTGTGAGATTAGAACAAGGGTGTGCGTCACAAGATGACCTACACAACATCGTATCAATCATCGCATGTTCCACTTATATCACTCCCTTATCATTCAATCTAATGCAACTTCTGCTACTTGGTGGGTTAAACACCATCAAGAGTGAACAACACAAGTAGCCAATGCAAAAAGCGCCAATTTGTAAAAAAATCCTTTGTGGCAAAAAGAAATTAAATTATAATCTAACCTTATTTCAAGACCCTCCTTATCACCCCTTCTTATCCCAACATATTTTTGGTATTTTTCAATTTTTTTATTTCACTCTTTTTTTTTGTAAAAATCTCTCATTTTGCTTAAGGTGCCATTTCGGATTTTTAGCTTAGCTTTTCCTTTCCTCTCCTTGGTGGCTCGCTACTCAATTTTGAACGCCTAGTAGAACGTTGTTAGTTGTTCATGGAGTATAAAGGGGATGACGTTGGGGTGAGCTTGGATGTGCATGCCAAAGATGACATTCTCATGGGCCACCTCATCTTCATGGGAATCATTGAGATACACGTGGTGTCTATCATTATCGAGGAGAATTTGGCGGTTCATGGCTTCCTTAAGTCGGTCTTGTTCGGCGGCGGCTTGTTGCCTTTGGAAGGCCCCCATCTCCCGCTCTATCAAAAGCTCTTTGAAAGGCTCGTTGATCCCTTTGTAGTTCATCAAATCTCGCATTTACACCCCCCTGCAATAAACCAAAACTACCATCGTTCTTCTTGTTTATCTTCCAAACGGTGGAGTGTTATCCATATAAGCTCAGGACTCATTGTTATAGTCCCTTATTCCCTTTGGTCTTCAAAATAGGACATAAATTTGACTTGCCATGTGTTGCTCGGGTCACGGGAACCTCACCCCGCGTCGGTCATATAGTATCGTGTAGATAAGTTTGATGATGTTGGTTGTGGCTCCCATGCTCCATGTGGGGAGCCTCTCTTTGCTTGCACTTCTTCAGACATCTTTGGCACAAAAGAAATCTCAACCAAAGTATCCTCTTAGAAAAATGGAACTATTAGGCCTAGATAGCATTAAGTACTTATGCTTGTCTGGGTTGGGTCAACCAATACTCCATACACCCTGAGGGGGTCATCCCTTACCTTCTTATACATCGTGCATTTTTCAAGGCCGGTGTCATCGTAAAAGACAATACCCTTGTTAGATCTTCTAGGAGGGATTTATGTCACCTTCATAATGCTTGACAAAAAAAGGTAATTGCCCTTCCATAATTAATGCTTCCCCCCAAACTCTTTGTTTTATATATCATGCAAGCATCAATGAAGAGTTGCACCCAATCGACCCTAACTCCCCCCGATAGCATGGTCCACGTGGTAGCCTGAATCGTTGTTTTAACCTTTGTGGGCTCTCTGATGCCATAAGAGATGGCATAGAAGATGGTGGTGATGAAGCACGTGGGTATTTGCACAACGAGGTGACTAACATAGGCAATCATATTGTCATGTTTGGCATTTGCCCTCTTGGCAATTTCGGTCCAAGCTTGGTCACTCTGTGACTCTTGCATTAAGATCGAGATGGTGACTTTGTTATGTTCAGTCTTGGGAATGAGTAAAGGTTTGCCTACTCTCTTGCACTCGGAAATGGATTTTTTTTTTCACTTCTCTCGGCCACATTACACTCTTTCAAGGTGGAAAGGAACTCCCGAGTGTGTGGTGTATATGTGAATGCCCAAGTGTCTTCTTCAAACTATGCCTTTACTCCAACCTTAGCAAATGTGCAATTATTCCCATTCCGGGGCAATGGAATCGGGTTGTTTTGATGGTTTGCTAATTTGGGATTCCTAGTTTCTCAAAGATTTTTGACCGTGCGACTTCTAGCCCTTCCCTACCCGTAAAGATTGGTTTTCCGCATTTTCGGGTTTCTCCAAGGCCTGTCTTTTAGATGGTGATTGGAATGGGCCGATTCTCCGGATGGTAGTCACTACAAGAAAAGCTTGCAATACAAACAACACAAAATATAGCACTTAAAAGGGTTTTCACTCTTTGAAACAACATTCACTAAACACTTTGTGTAGTACCATCAAGAAGAGCTTGATTTTAGTATATTAGTCATTAATTTGTTTAAGAGTTGTTTAGAGTCTCGCTTTTGCTTAGTTGGGTCTTTATGTTCATTCTCGGTTGCTCTTCTTGTCACAAACTTGTTATCCACGACGTGGAAGTTCTTAAATCGGTTTTAGAAGACTAACACTTCTTGTCCATCCTTAAATGTTCTTTGTATATCTTATCATGCCATCTCCTAGCTTTGTTTTTGCAAATCTCCGCATTGTCGAAGGAGCCATTGCGAATTTCCTCCAACGCTTAGACTTGTAGCTTACAATGCATGGCCGCTTCATCTGTGTTTTGATGGAAGGCTTTTGATAGCCAAAAACGCTTTTTGCTCCACTTACATGGTTAGATGACAAGCTTTTCTATAAATAAGACGATAGGGAGACATCCTAAATAGGGTTTTGTAGGCCGTTCTATATGCCCGCAAAGCGCCATCCACCCTTTTACTCCAATCTCAGATAATACCTTTACCTTCGATTACCTGGTTTGGTTTGAGACTTCGGTGTGGCCGTTGGTTTTTGGATGATAGGCTCTAGAAACCCTGTGGATCACTCTATACTTTTTTAGCAAAGACTCAAAATGGTCCTATGAAATTCATACCCCAAGCATAAAAAACTCCGCTAAAGAGCATCGGTTATTAGGCATTTCATTTTGTCTTGATATGTTGTCACACTTTTGGCATCTATCACAAGTCTTTGCGAAACTTTTGCCATCCTTAAAGATGTGTGGCCAATAGAACCCACACTCCAATATCTTTCTTGTCGTTCTTTGGTCCCAAAGTGACCTCCAAATGCATATTCAGGGAACATCTTCCACAAATATGGGTCATCCCAAATGTAGAACCTAGCATTTAAATATATTTTGTTCCTTTGACTTGATGATAAGGAAGTAGGAAACTTGTCGGTCACCAAGCGGCCTTATAAATACCTCTTGCTTTTGAGATAAAAAAAATCAACCTTAAATTTGAATAATCTTGGATTGGGAAAACTTGATATTTCCTTTATTTATGTTAATCTTTCCTTATTTAGTAGGTTGTAATCAAACTATAGAAGAGTAAATCTTCCCTAGTGACAACATCTTAAGCATTGTAAGGATTCCTCTACCTTTCTTACTTTATTGTAATTTTTTTCAATTAAATGTCATATGTCATATTAGTTGTACGTGTGTTAAATTTGGCCAATTTTACATGTTCATCTAATTAGGGCATGGTTCCTCTTTGTGGCTTAGTGGAATTTATTGAAAGCAAACTTGTAAAGGTTCAATTTTGTTTTAGAATTAAAGTCTCTAAGTAGGAAATCATTTATTTGCTTTTGAATAGTTGACTTAGATATTTAAAACACATCCTAGCATAACTTGATTGGAATTATTTATAGTGCTCTTAATTTGTTTTTACTTGTGGCTTAGCAATTTAAATTTTAAACCCCATTAATGAGGGATGTACTATTTGGCTTAGATTAGTAACGTATTGGGTAAAGGAAGGAGAAAAAAAAGAAGTCCACGTCTGCTTATTGTGTTGGTCATTAGGGAGAATTGCACAATAAAGAAAGTTTGAATCTTTATTGTTCTTATTATTTTCAACCAATTTCTCTTTTTATTTGCCAATCTACATGTTGCTTGTTGTTAGTACTCATTGTGTGTGAATCTTATTAATTAGTGAGTCTAAATAAGTAATTAGAATCTTAATTGGTCATTAGTGTCCTAGTTAATATAGATTAATAGTTTAAAAATTGAGTTTTGGCTAAAGGTGCTTCCTTTGTGTTCGATCCTAGCTTACCACTTTATTACTTTGTTATTAGAAGTTAATAAAGTCCAATTAGGTTATAAATAGTTAACTTGATAGGCTAATAAGTATAATGAACGACGCGCAGTTTTATCGCTATCAAATTTGACCCAACACTAATTGTATTGTTCCTATCACGACTCCTCGATTCTCATATATTCAATTTGTGTATATCCAGTGTTCATAGTAAAGAGTAAAGACTTTTTCTTTGTTCCATGGACCCAATGATTCATATTTCATAGAGTCGTCTAATTCATCAAATTGCCGTGATGGTTCTATTAATTTAATGTGGAGCATTCAAATATGTGTTCATATTTGAAAGTTGAAAGTTCAAATATGAGTATTACAATTGGTGATGCTTTAATTAAGGTTTGGCTTTGTGTTCCTTCATTGACTACACTAAGGTGTTTCAATATTGTCCAACTATCAAGACCCATTGATCTTTTAAAATCTAAATTCTTTTACATTTGTTTTGGCAGGGAAGTCTTGTGTATTGGGTGACAAATAGTTTGATTACCTTTGTTCAGGTGAGTTCATGCATCTATTTCTCTACCTCTCTCCTTTGCTCTCCTGAACTTTGCCCACGATGCTTGGTAGAACTCGTAACGCTTGCCCCACTTTTACTTTGATTATCTGATCTTCATCAGTAATTAGTGTCATAGATCAGGAATCACACACAACCACAATGATCTGCCAAAATGTGATTGTTGTTTAGACCAGATATCTGTAATATAGATATAATATACATAGTGAATTTGATATACTTACCCTTGCTTACGCTTGCGTTATCTGATAGTTGTGCATATTTCATACCGTCAAAACCTGCAGCATGTGTGTCTCCATGATCCTGCTATCCGCCATAAATTGGGACTGGCGACTAAGGAAACTTTACATCTGTCTGCGAAATCTGAAAACGGTGTAAATGTTATAGCAGATGCTCCAAGCAAAAAAGGACCAAAGTCTGCTTTTGACCTATCTCCTCTAGAACTAGTTAATGTAAGTATAAATTATTTTGAACCCAGTCCCCATTTATAAGATGTGTAGTAGTTTAATGATCAATATCTCTTGAATAAGGGATTAAGGATCTAATGTATCATGAACCTCAGGTTATGCAATGTAACCTAATGTTTGGTGTGTACTATCTTAAATTTCAACAGCTTTCTGTTTCTTACTTATCGTCAGGGAAAACAGAGAAGGCTCTTAATTTGCTAAGGTAACATTATCACTACAAGTTGTCTTTTTCTCGCTGATTTATCTGACTGACTGATCTAACTTAAAAATTAGACTGGCAGTTGAGAAGGATCCTGATTGTTATAGAGCTTGGACTTTGCTGGGAGACATTATGATGGAGAAGGGACTCTTGCATGAAGCCTCTGGATATTTAGAATGTGCTATTTCTAAGGTATTGATTTATCCTTTTAATTGCTGTGTTAAACACTTACACATGCAGCATAATTAATTTTATTTTATTTTCATACTCCAATTTTTATCAGTAGTTAAATGCTCTAGTTAACTGATTAATCTGCTGTATTCTCATAGATTTCTCTTCTTGAAGAACCATACAATGCTGATACAACAGATTTTCTCATTCAGGTGTCTGTGGTAGCGGGTAGTACACTTTATCAACAGGTGCAACTTTGAATGTTTGCTATGTGCATTAAATGACTCAATAACAAAGACGATATCATAATTCGGTTGTACCGATTCAGCTTATTTGTTGCTGTAAGGCTAGTAAGAAATTGTAATCTGATTTTATGACACTGAGTCTGGAGTCAACCTTAGTTTGGAGAGGGGGGAGGAGGGTAAGTTGCAACAGCAGCATGGGTTAAGTTTCCTTGGTCTTTGTGATGGGCTAACTTAAAAGTTTTATTGCTCATTGGTTGGCCATTTGCTTTGTGATTACAGGGAAGAGTACCTGAAGCGCTTGTTCACTTTGAAAAAGTGAGAGACATGAAAGAACCAGAAGACTCAGCAGCCAAAGCCCGATATTACGCCGGACTGGTGGTCTATGCTAGGTATGTTTGAGAGAGATTGCTCCTGCATATAGCGTTAACTCTGTCCCTTCTTCTCTCACCCTAGAAAAGGTAATCATGGAGTACCAAATTACGGACCCACTTTCTTATCTTTACATTCTTGGTTTTTTAGTGCCCTGCGCAATCAAGGTCGTAAAGATGAAGCTCTCCATTATTTGCGGCTGGCCATTGCATTTGATCCACAGCATTCCATGTACCTGAAATTATTAAATCTGGAAACGGATACTGATGATAAGGATACTGATGATTTTGCTGGTGATGTTACCAGCAGCAAGAGATCTGACAATTGAATCTGATAAACCAACATTCACATTTTGACCCTTCCTAGTTAATTTATACTGAGAGTATACTTTTTTGACGACCATGTTTTCAGCACGTGGTAAGTTTGCGTATAGTAACCTTGTTCTGTTGTTTCTTGCTAGGAACGATACTTCTGTAAACTGGAGTAATGTTATATATACAAGTAATTGAACCCTTTTTGAACAATTAAACAATTTTCTTATGCTGTAACAGTGTGCGATCTATTACTCCAAAAGTGCTGGAAAAGTGCAGGCGTAATCCACCAACGGTGCTATATGAGTAATAGCAAGCAAGCAACTGTAATATTTTTATGTAAAATTCTTTTGTAATAGTTACCACAGCAGACACAATTTCCTGATTTTGTTCTATTTCGTATTTTTGTTGTTTATCTATCTTTTATAACCCTTAATTACTTCGGCTTCTTGCGATTAGCGGTGAGCTCTATTGCCGGAGTTCCTGCCGCTAATCCGTTGCTTGTTTTAATCCATTGGTACAAGGTAACTGTGTAAGAATGTAACAGCTAGAAAAGCAAGGAAATGAAGGGCTACAACTTCCAAATAGAAGACATAGTCAAGTATGACTTGGAGGCTGCCAGTCAACATATTAGATGCAATAATTTGTTTGGTGTTCATATTTAATTGCTTTTATTTTATCATGAGTGGTCCTACTTTGGGATTAACTTATTTAAAATTGGATGATAAAATGAAGTTATTATAAGAAAATTTTAAATTGATCTGATAATAGAAGACTTTGGTGTCCGACTTATGGGTGTGAGTGTGTGACCAATATGAATCGTCTCTCCTCACCCAAAACTTGTTTACCCAAGCTATTTGTAGGAACTTACGATCTTACGATTCAATCTTACCACCCTTTTCTGATCCAAAGTAGGAACTTGATTCTGACAACATTGTTCATTAGATGTCTTATTATTTCATTTAAGTTTTTTTTTTTTTGGAACCGTTTCATAATAAATTGTTTTAACTTTCAAATTGGACGTGTGCAACTTCTGTTTGTTTGTTGTATGAAAAATTATTGGTCAATGATATAGTTTGACAAGAGAAACCATCATATAGAGACGTGATTACTGTTAAGGTAGAGGGACAATAGGTTGGGAAATAAAGTGTAATTATCAAGAATGTACTACGATGAGTCGAGTCATTAATGATGACTTGGTGAAAAATAACACTTTTTTATTGTGTAAATAATAATATATCGTTCTTTTAGTTATTTGTTTTTTCCCATTTGCTTTATTCCGATGTGTAACGGTGTAAGACGTATTTTTTACCCTTTTTTTTGACATATATATGTTATTTTTGTATTGAAATTTTCTCTAAAAGATTTCTAGATAATAAGTGTAAACATTCTGATTTTATAACTTTGAACTTGTTATTCTCTAACTCATTTACGGTGTCCAAAAAGCAAATGGAAAGATTTTTTTTTTTTTTAAAAAAAAAAGTATGTTTTAGTAAAAGAGGGCTTGAACCACGTGCTCTTGGTCTAGTGGAGATCCGGCTTTTCTAGACGATGAAACTTGATCACATGTCTTTCAGTGAGGGTTAAACCCGTGGATTAAGCTTACATGATACATGGTGATTAGCATGATATTGTCGCGTGTCCAGAGAGGATCAAACCTCCCCGAAAAAGGCTTGGCCAATTGTTACTCATTTTTAGTCAACCCATTATAAGGTGAAGCATATGGTCCATAGTCCTCCATATGGACCATTATAAATCTCACTAAAATGTCATAGTCATTGGCAATTTGGCATTATTGGAGGAGCACATAAATGCCACCATAACTTAGTAAGTACACCTAAACAACAACCCCAACCTATTTTTCATATTAAATATGCTACTCCTAATCCTTGTCCATCTAAGCTAAGTTTTCCCTAAAAAGCAAAAGGTAAAAAGACATACACGTTCTAGATTCTCTTTAATAAAACACTCACCTTTGATGGATTTGGGCAACTCTAATTTCTAAACACAACTTTTTTTTAATCACAAATTCTTATTTGCAACGGCACTATTCGTCGCAAGCTTGTGACGGATACCGTTTCCCCTCAAAAATATCCACTTTTTCTCTCTCTCCAACACTATTCATGTGGTCCCCTTTCTCCACTAACTCATTTTCTACCCATTTTATCTCACAAAATATCCGTCACAAATACCAACCCGTCGCAAACAAGACTTACTATTTTTGTATTTATGTTTGTATAATTTACAACACTATTTTAAATACGTGTATATATATTAAGAAAAAAAATTAAAAAATTAAATATTCTTAAATCTTTCCGGCGTATTATATTATCTTACATTATAGTCAATGATAAAACCCTTTTTCCTTTAGATTTTGCTTAGTTAGTAGTTAGTACCACGAACTATTATGAGTATATGATTAATGTAGTTATGTAACTACTTTTGTAATTCAATATTTCTTACTAGGTGGAGTGTATTTTACATGATTTTACGGCGAATATAAAAATAGAACAGTTTATTTTGTATGTGAAGGTCAGCTTGTAAATTATAACCTTTCACAACCTCTCTCACTTGCCTCTCCCGCTTATCCTTTTATCTTACGTCACAAGTTTGTGACGAGTTTTGTCCGTTACAAATGAGAATTTGTGAAAATAGAATACGAAAATGTAGTACTTATTTATCAATAATAATAAGATACAGTACTAATTATTTAAATAATACGAAAATCGTCTTTTACATTAAGACCGCCACATTTTTATTTATGCCAAGTTTATAATTTAAAATTCCGAAAGTTATTATTTCATCAATAAGAAAACCGTCTCCTACTTTAAGACTGGTCTTCTTGAATCAATAAGAAAACCGACTCCCATTTAATCATCAAGTCTATTTTGTGATGATATATTTTTCAGAAACTTGTAGGTCAAATATTAGTAATATGAATAGATAAAACAAAAATCCAAATGCCTCCATCCCCCATTTTACAACGGTTTTTTTATAATCATAAGCTCTCTTTTGTAATCGATATATTTTTCATAAGTTTATAACCGGTCAAATATTAATCACATGCATAAATAAGTAAAAAATTTGAGTGGCTAAAAAGTCACATATACTTGTCTTTATCTACCCAGATCGGTTTTATCTGTCCCGTCACAATTCACGAGCTTGTCACAGATACCGTATTTAATTTGGGTTTATCTACAATAATTTTTTTTGATACCAAAGATTTAATAGTAAGTCTCGCTTGCGACGGGTCACCATTTGTGACGGATATTTTGTGAGATAAAATGGATAGAAAATGAGTTAGTGGAGAAAGAGGACCACATAGATAGTGTTGGAGAAAGAGAAAAAGTGGGTATTTTGTGAGAGAAAATGATATCCGCCACAAACTTGCGACGGATAGTGCCGTTGCAAATAAGAATTTGGGATGATTTAATCTTCATTCTCAAACTAAATGATTTATGAAGCTTCTGGTTTCAAACCAACAACTCTTTGTCTTTCTCTTAATTCTATTACATCATTCCTTCCTTCTACCTTTGTTCATCCACATTTCATATTACCTCCAAAACTCTCTTCAATTTTCATTACTTTTTTGAAATTAACTCTTAAATTCAATATAAAACTTGCACGCTTTTGCTTACTTCCTCATTAAATTTCCACCATTATTCTATATATCCACACCATATTTAATTTTTAATTGATTTTTAGCTGGATTGTTAGAAGACCCAGTTCATAACTTTCATCTTTTCCTCAATTAATCCCCAAAAAACATCAGTTTTGAATTGCCCAAATCATTTTTTAGCTTCTTCAACTTATAAAGATTTCAGCTTTTTCTCTATTTGTTGGACTAATTTCAGCTGAAATCGTCAACTAAACGAACAAAAATTGATTTTTTATGAATACCCAAGTCAAATTTCATAAAAAGTTTGGATCTTTAGGAATTTCATAAGTACCCAATCCACCAAAATTCAATCTTTAATTTGGGTTTTTTATTTACAATTTTTTTTTGTTTGATTTGAGCTGAAATGTCAGCTCAATGTCCTGCAAATTCAGTGTTATATAACAATACCTTATGTGCTTGTGTACCTGGGTATTTATACAATGTAACAGCAAAAAGTTGTGATGTTTTTAGAACATCTTATAGTGAATGGGTAATAAATACTGGTGTTGATTACTCAATTGCATTACCGCAGACAATCTTTTCATTTGATCAAATAAAGAAATTTACACAGTCTCAAGCTGTGTTTTTGGAAGGGACCGCGATTTTATTAGTTTCTTGGCTGTTGTTTTGTGGGTGTGTGAGGTTTGGTAGTTTAGGGGATGGGAGGACTCCTTGGTTTCAGCTTAGGTGGTGGATCAGTCGCCTTGATATTTGTTTTGCAACTAGACATTGGCTGGTAATGATTTAGCTTTAGATTGTGAATATTTATTTGTTGATTGTAGTCTGTGTTAAATTTTGGTGGAAGTCTAAATGGGGCCAATATCGCCTCGAAATGCAGTAAATTGCTTGTTGTAGTGATCTTCTAAATCTGTATAAACTGGTTTTGTTTTGGTGTCGTGGCATTGATTTAATAGCATGATGGAAATAGCCTGTTATATGTAAGGTGTAGGGATTGGGATGAGGTGCATTTGCCTCCTTGTCTTGTTTAGATAGAAGCCTTTCTATAGGCATTGAGGTAATGGTGACGGGTTATTGATGATTGATCAATGGCCATATGCTTTGACCAGTTTTCTTAAGAATGCAGAACATTGTCATTGTTGTGTTTTCGCCTCAAAATGCAGTAAATTGCTTGTCGTGGTGATCTTCTAAACCTTTATAAACTGGTTGTGTTTCTGCGTTGTGGGCCTTATGGCATTGATTTAATAGGCCGTCCTTGCTTGTGAAGCTTGTGACCTCTCACAGCCCCCCTCCCATTTGCTCTCCCACTTGCTCCTTGTGAGAGGTTACAAGCTTGTGACGGAATAATGTCATCGCAAATGAGAACTTGTGACGATGTAATAGCATGATGGAAATATCCTGTTATATATAAAGTAATAGGTATTAGGATGAGGTGCATTTGCAATTTTGCATCCTTACCTCGCTTAGACAGAAGCCTTTCTATAGGCATTGAGGTAATGTTTGATGGTATTTTGATGATTGATCGATAGCCAAATGCTTTGTGCAAGTTTGATATGATCTTAAGACTGCAAAATATTATCATTGATATGTTCGTTGTCTTTAGCTGTTTGTGAGCATTGTGTCTTTAGTTCATTACAATGGCATGTCTCCAGTGCTTGTAGACTGTATAGGGTATGTTCTTATCGCGTAAGAAAAATTAAATTTCCTGCAGACCACATATGTAGGAAGTGAACTAGTGAAGATAATGAATTCTTTGCAGGATTGTTCTGCTTTTTGTTTCCTTTGTGGCTTATGATCTGCTCATTAATTCGAGAAAATAGTGGACTAACTATTGCCATGCTACCTTAGGAAGATCAAAAGGTAGTTAAGAAGAGAAAAACTGAACTTGGTGGAACGTTCTCGATAGCCAGCTGGATTCTTTTCCTTGGTCTGTTTTCAGCGTGAGTATCTCTAGCAATTTTTGTTGCATTATTTCTTGTCCAATTGTTCAATGCTGGTTTGCCCTTATCACGAGGAGCTATATTGATCTGTTAGGTTGGCACTTTCTCAGGCTTTTGTATCAAATCATATCCAAAAGAAGCGTTGAGGTGCATAATATCAGGGCAACCAATGCGCCAGACTTAACATCTTTTAAGAATGATATGGAGTTCAATATCACAACCATTTCCCCCATGAGCTGTTCTCAACTGCGAGGACTTAGCACTGTAGGTTTAGGCAGCCCCGGTTCTATTGACTATCGGGTCGCTCAATTATCAATCTTTACAAACTATTCTTGTCATAACACAAGTCGAGGACCAACGATAAGTCTGTTATGCAGCAACTGCCCTCTTAATCGAGACAGTGTGTACATCTCTTGGCAATTTGTGGATATTCCCAATCAACCAGCTACTGCCGTTGGTTTCGATTTTAATCTTACTGCAAGAAGTCCTTTACAAAAGAAACACGTGAGTGTGGTCAGTGGTACGGTAAAGAATGGAACTGATATGGATAACTCACCTGTAACATTCAGAGGGAATGATACGAATATATTGAAGTTTAATCTATTCCCAAGAGTATACCAGAATAAGCATAATTTGAAGCTTGTCCAACCGCTTTTTCACGAGTTCTTCCCAGGCTCCTCTATTCGTGATGCCAATGATTTGCAAGCGTCTCTTCAGAGCTCAAGTAACGGAATAATCAATACCACATTGGTTATCAATTTTCTCTCTGACTACATTGTTGAGATTGATAATCAGAATATCATGGGACCAGGTTAGTATATCGTGTTGAGCCGGGATCATTAGTTATTTATTTCAGATTTTCTGATTGCCTGACCAACCATGTTGGAATTTTTCATACGGATGGCTGAAACTGAAAGTTATATTGAGAGTTAAAATTTCTGTTTCAAACTAGACGACATACCTACATACATATCTCATATCCTATCATGTTTATGATGTTATTACCTTAACGCCGCCTATGAGGGGCTCTCAGCTCTCACTTATGGTAGACCGGGGGATTATAGTTATATCTATCCTCATCCTCGCAGTTTCAGAGAGACTATATTTGTTAGGTTGCTTTTGGGAGGCGTTACGTATAGGCTGTTTTTTTTTGACTTGGAAGGTTGACTCTTTCAGCTCATTTGGATGACTTGGATCTTTTTGTTTTTAGTCCGTTTTGTAAATATGCAAGTGCTCCTTTTAGTGATGGATTTGTCGAGAAGAGTGACAATATAAGTTCAAGGATAATATCATTCTGATCCCTTTCCAGGATCAATCTTTTTTCTTAGAATAAGTTCTATAAGCATGGCAGCCGCGTGTTGTAGGTTACACCAAGATAGAATTGTTTCAGTTTCTTTCGAATTAAGTTTTTAGTTAAAATGAAGTAACTTCTGGTTCTTTGAATGCTTCAGTTGCTATTTAGCTTCTTAATGAGCTGTGAGAGGCATAGTCCTTTTTGGTAATCTTGTCTTAACCACACTTATTTTACTTCAGTTTGCTCGTAGTTGCCGACCTAGTCAGTGAAGACAGTATATGACTTTTATGGGTCTTTTAGTAATTTGTAAGATCTTTTTTGTGTTGCTCGTTTTCCGGACTGAATGACTTTGTAGCTTTTTATTTAAGGATTTATTAACTGTGCATTATCTTTTGTTCTTATAGTAGTTATCCTGTCCGACGATCTCATCCCTTGTTTTTTTGTAAAATGTCACCATTTTTTTTTAAAAAGTAACCATTGTTTGATGAATAGTGACCGCTTTGAAAAAATAGGTCATTTTTTAACCCAAAAAAATGGTCACCGTTTAATCAAAAGTGGTAACTATTTATCATAAAATGGTCACTTTTTGGTTGGTCGCACGTACGACGGTCGTAGAGTAGAATTTGTGTTGTTCTTAATGTGCGTACAAGTGACGTTATGCTGCTTTGAAAAATGCAGTGAGCTTCCTAGCGGATCTTGGCGGCCTTTATTGCATAAGTATTGTGATCTTCTACTACCTGATGGTTCAAGTAAGTAACTTCCGATTACTTGTTCTTTTTTCACCTTAATACTCTTGCACAATTTGCTGGTGGAATTGTTTTTCTCATAACTACTTGATGCCTATTAAATATTAATAATAAGAACTATTCGATACTACCGCTTTTTTTTATTTTCTTTTGCAATTCGCGACACATTTTTCGTATGAATTTACGGGTCACCCATGACTTCTTTGTTCCTTGGAATGGTTGCTGATGTGCGACCCCGTTACTCTTCCATAGGCAGCCGTTGAGCCTTTGAGGTATTCGTATAATGTTGATGATGTAGTTTATCGGGAAAGAATCGGGCTTCCACGTCGTGAGTTTCTTTTGGTTCGAGCAGTCAGCACAAAATAGTTTGTGAAATTCCTGCTCTTGCAGTCTTGTTTTCTATAGGTTTATTAACCCTAATACTATTAGTGGTAGGCCAATAATACAAAATGCTCTTAGTCCTGTAGATTAATTCATCTTTTATTTGGGTGTCAGTTTGAATACAGGATCAAAAGACTGCGTAATGAAGATCAGGTTTTCAGAGATATCAGAAGACGCTGCAAATCCCAGGATAATTGGGACAAGGTACGATTCCTTTTCCTTGTCTGTTTAGGCTTGATTTGGTGAGTTTACCTAAGACATTTTCACTTGCATTTGGATATATAACTGTTAACTTTGCGTTCAGTTGAGGAAGTATGTCAAGTTTACGTGGGGTCCTCGTTCACTACTCGACGAGGATGATGACTTCATTACTGATGGATGCTGCAAGTGCGGTAAGCCGTTCAAAAAGAGCGAATCATTGAAAAAAAGGAGTCTTCGGGAGAGTAGCTTGCGTAGCGTCACTTTTGACAAGAAAAAAAGCTCAGCCACCGCGGTAAAGTTAACTGTTATGCCATTTAATTCTGCACTATTTTTATGTTCTCACTATCTCTATCGAATAATAAATAAATAAATGGAATTTTCAATATTTGGTCAGGTTAAGAAGCAGGTGAAAGAGGCCGGAATTAGCATGAGTATGTTTGTGCCGTCACTTGATAAAGATGATAGCATTCCTCCGGCACCAACTCTATCGGGTAATATTTCTTGACGGTTATCTCCTTCCTATTTTTTTTATTTTACCACCCCTTTGTTTAGTCATGGTTTAGACTTTGGACCTAATCGTTGAACTTAATGTGATTATTATGAAAATGTCTGAAAAACCTAAAACGAGGCAACATACGTATATCAATCCACGTAACTATTAGGAATATTAATAATAGTTGGATCTCAACCATCACCTTAAGGTTTTGGTTGCTTCATCTATCATGGTATCAGAGACAGTGTGACCGAAGGTTACGGGTTCGAATCCTGGCTACCTCAAAAACCACGAAGTGGAAACCAACACACGGTATGGGTAGGCCTGTGCAAACTAACCACTATTCAAGCCCAACGGGCATTTGAGTGAGGAAGCGTATTAAGAATATTAATAATAGTTGGACCTCAACCATCACGATTAATATTCCTAATAGTAACGGTTTTATAGTAAGATTATAGTGGAACCACGACTTACCCCATATATTTGTTAATAGTCACGCGAACAAGCAAGGATATAGTTTGGTTCAAATTCGAACGTAGAATACCTTAACTCACCCATATGGTCATCTATGCAGAAAACAACGGTAGTTCTACGGTCGACATGTCTGATATCCGAAAGAACCTTGAAGACTTGTATGAATATAATGCAATGCTTAGAGAGCAACTGGTGAATACACAATCAATGCTTCGTACTTTGACAAGTAAATCCGAGATATGATATTACAACTCATCAACAGAATCAGATTTGTCTAGGGCAAAGGATTATGACAGGAAAATTTCTGGATCTTTGCTTCATACAAGTAGACGGGTGATATACGGGTGTAAATCGAAGGTTTTGATGAAGTTACCCAGTGAGTGTGAATATGAGGTTCTGGGTCCTCTGGTGATTGGTTCGAGTACCAAGTTATGTACAGAATATTTACTGTATGTCGTTAATTGTCGCCGGAGTAGTAATGTAATGTATTAACCATTTTTGTTCTCTACTGTGTTGATTAACTCATTTGGTAAGCAAAAGATAATGTATTCAATGTCCCAGCATTTTCTGGAATTTGCCATCTTTTGTTTGCTTAATCTGGGAAATCACAAGTTGATGTTTGAGGTGTGTTTTGTTCCATTACTCAAAAAGTCTTTTGCTGATGTTAGTTTTTGTTTTTTCATTGTTTAAGACGGTATTATCGTCTTAAGTTTTTCCCTATGCAGACCTGTCCTGAGATTAAGACGGATAGTGTTGTTTAAAGGGTGTTTTCTTTTTTGCAAAACCAATATTATTAAAATACAAATCATGTGAAGATTAATTAATTACAGATTAAGTAATTAATTAAAGTCTAAGCTACCATTTGCTGCTCTAGTTGACAACACACTCTCTCTTTGTCATCTTTTTGACAAACATTTTGTCCTTTCACACAACTAGTTGTTAGATTGTCATCATATCCAAATTTATCGCAAATTCTCCTCAAACGGTCTTAACTTAAAATGAGAAAAATGTCGTCATTTTATAATAAAAACTGACCCTTCAAAACAATAAAGTTGTGATAATGTATTATCAGAAAATGTTTATATTTTATTGTAAAATGGTTTAAGACGAGTGCTACCTTTCTGAAACGAGACTTGAGGCTAATTTAATAGTCATACTGCAAACAAATGAAGTCAATTTTTTTAATGGTTTTACCCATAATCTCATTTCATGCACCTTTTTGTTCCTGTTTTATATTACAATATAATACTCCTATATGATAATGTTTTATATATAGAATTATATATATATATATTTTATATTATTGTGTATGAAACTCTGATTAATTGAACTCAAGATCACATGCCTCAATAATTCTATATATTCACATTAATGCTTCATAATTGGCTACTGTATATATTTACAAATTTACAGTATTTACAGTTGAAGTACAGAAATGAGTACAGCTTGGTTAGATTTCATTACATGGGTATGGTTTCTAGCATCTTTTCGATTTCTAGGATGCACCTCGCTGTCGGATCCAGCCACTATGCTCACGGCTTCCAACGCTCAAGTCCCGGGATGTCCAGCCAAGTGTGGAAATGTGTCGATTCCATACCCTTTTGGTATAGGCAGAGGATGTGCCTTGTCTGAAGACTATGTCATCAACTGTATCACTGAAAATGGTACAACCTTTCCTCTGTATGTGACTAATTACTCTGTATTACTAGACATTTCCGAGACTGAGATACTAATTACGTTCTCCACGCTTGCTCGAACCTGCAATTCCCAAGGAAAAGAAAGTCCTGGTGTAAATAATTGGGGTTATTATCATGGCATAGGCAAACCTTATGCTATTTCGAGCACTGCCAACGCGTTTATAGTCGTTGGCTGTCATCACTATGGACTGCTTAGGGCAAACACAAGAACAGGCCAGAAAGTAACTAGTTGTGTTGCCTTGTGTACTGAAGAAGCGGATTTGTTTGATGATACTTGTTCCGGCATAGGATGTTGCGAAGCTTCGCTGCCAAAGGGGTTACAAGATTTGAATGCTACCTTAGAAAAGATTATATATGACACAAATGTCTCTTCTGCTAAGTGTGCCTTTTCTTTGTTGTCGAAACGCTCAAGCCTGAAGCTTCGGCGAGCCATTGATCTTGAGGACCCTTATTATTTTAACAAGACCCGACAATTGCCTGGTGTTCTGGACTGGTTTATACCCAATGCTACGTGCACAGAAGCTCAGAAGAAGCCGGATACGTATCTATGCCAGCAACATACATCTTGCATTGATCTAGATCAGGAGTTGAATGTTTATGGCTATCGCTGCAAGTGTCTTTCAGGGTTCGAGGGTAATCCTTATCTCGCTCCTGGTTGCACAGGTTAGTCTCCTAAACGGCCTCACTCAACTGAATCAGTTTCGTGATATAGCCATCTCATTATAAGGGTCATCGCTTATCATAAGATTGTTTTATATATTGTTGCCTAATACATGTTCATAATGGTATTCCTAGATATCAATGAGTGCAAAGGAGCAAATAATTCGTGTTCTATGGCTTGCACAAACACTATCGGAAGCTATCAATGTTATTGCCCAAGCGGTTTTAATGGAGATGGAATGAAAAATGGCACTGGTTGTTCCCCCAAGAACTTGAAATTGGCACTACCTCTTGGTAAATAGTATTTCTTCGAAATGTTTCTTGCCCACAATTTGCAGGCGCCATCTAAGCGATGGGATAATGTTATTGATGTTTCTTAGCGCGTTAAATTGGTTGATTTGCAGGACTTGGCATAGGCTTGGGAACGGTACTCTTTCTCGTAGGTGGATATTGGCTATTCGTCCTAGCAAAAAGAAGAAAAGAAGTTGTGGAGAAAGCAACCAATTTTAAAAGGAATGGTGGGTTGTTGTTGCAGCAAAAAATGTCATCTACAGAAGGGATGATAGAAAACACTAGACTCTACACGATTGTCGAGCTAGATAAAGCGACTGACCATTTCAATGATGACCGTATTCTCGGCCAAGGAGGCCAAGGTACGGTCTATAAAGGTATGTTGAGTGATGGTAATCTTGTTGCGATAAAGAAATCTACAAAAATTGGGCAGAGCCATGTGGGTGAATTCATCAATGAAATGGTGATTTTGTCCCAAATTAATCATAGAAATATAGTCAAGTTATTAGGATGCTGCTTAGAGACGGAAATCCCGTTACTGGTGTACGAATTTGTTCCAAATGGCACTCTATCGAGGTTTATATATGATTCGAGTGAAGATTTTCCGTTCACATGGGAAATGCGTATACAGATTGCTATTGACGTGGCAGGAGCACTTAACTACTTACATTCATCATCCTCAAATCCGATATTTCACAGAGACGTCAAAACCTCCAACATACTTCTGGATGCAAAGTATCGAGCAAAGTTGTCTGATTTCGGAAGTTCAAGATCCATTGCCATTGATCAAACACATTTAAGTACTCGTGTTCAGGGCACATTTGGTTATCTAGATCCTGAATATTTTCGATCACACCAGTTCACTGAAAAGAGTGATGTCTACGGATTTGGGGTAGTCTTGGTAGAGCTTTTGACGGGATTGAAAGCCATTCTTCCCAGTGAAGCTTACGCTGGGAGAAGCCTAGTGTCATGGTTTCTATCGGCCATGGAAAATTCTGACTTGTACGATATCTTGGATACCCGGGTTGCTAAGGAGAGCAACAAAGACGATATCTTTACCGTTGCCAACCTCGCTAAAAGGTCTTTGAACATGGACGGAAAGCATAGGCCAACAATGAGAGAAGTCTTTCTGGAGTTGGAGATGATTAGCCAACACCACAAAATAGTCGTAAATCAGAAGAAACTTCCCGAGGTCGATGAGCAAACATCAAAAGATATCACATTGAGTCCAATTGATCTGCTTTTTCCTGCTTATATAACCGATGATTACTCGTTCCCTTCAAACCATGTCACATATGATGATATGAATACAGAATGAATAGAACAAAACAACAATTACAGGGTAAGTTTTAGTTTCAAAACATCGGAACCATTCAACTTGAAACGATTATTGTCATTCGCCCTCAGTCCCTCCATTTCATCGGATTAGTTTTCTCCGAACTTTAGAAGCCAGTGATCGAGACATTGAACGTGGAGCTAACATAAAACCACTGGCGTTGTACCAGCCATAGCTCCTCGATGATGTTTACAATGGCTGGTTGTTGATCTACTATACACATTTCACTGCCAGGCGGGTAAACCATCTGATCTTGTCCGCATTAGCTTCATACAGACATACACTACATTAATGTCTAGCAGCTCTTAATACAAGTACCATTATTTTTCAACCTCAGAAACAAACATATTAATCAAATCTAATCCGCATTTGGCCATTAACCGGATCGCACACAGTTAACAATTATACAGCATCTTAAAATGCCATCTTTTGCATCTCAATTTGTCCAGTTGTTTTATCTAACCCGAGGACCGTACGTATAATTTACGCACGTTTTTATCCCACGACTCTAAAATCCCTAAACCCTTGTATTATACATTTAAATTTGAGTCGTCTTTTATTATACATTTAAATTTGAGTCGTTTAGGAGGTTATAACGGGTCATGTTTTTTCTCCTCCCAATTTTTCTACCACCTGTTAGGAGTCGTTTCATAAGTTAGCAGGTCATTTCTAAATCTCGAAAACCGTGTATTCATTTTTTAAAGGGCTACCCAATTTTTCTCCTAGATTTGTTCATTGCGTACCTGTACTCTCAAATGTTTTCTATTACTTTTCAAAATTTGTGTGCATGTTTTAAGTGACTCGAGAACTAGCCGTCAGATTTATCACACCGCATGAAATTACAGATATTTTGTTTCGGAACTCTGAAATCTCAAAACCGATTAATTATACACTTAAATTTGTGTGCATCTTTTTTTGAGTACCTGATTTTCGCACCAGACTCATTTATCCCGTACCAGCACCCTCAAATGTCATTTGTTACTTCTCCAAATTTGTGTGTTTCTGGAATTTATCTAAGGACGGGGCTTATAAAGTAAAACAAGGTTATTTTCTTGCAGCTTCTGCTTTGCTTATTGATAAAGGAAAGGATGCTGACAGGCTTCGTTTAGAGAAATGTTCAGCTGTTATGAGTAGGAAAATCTGGAATTTTAAAGGGCCGGCACAGTGGCGTGTGTTGCTTTGGAAAATTTGTACTAATACCCTTCCTACGGGATCAGAGTTTAAGAAAAGGATCAACTCTCATAATCCATGTTGCCCTCTCTGTCGTATTAATGGGGTAGAGGAGACAACGGTTCATCTATTTAAAAATTGTGAAGTTACCAGGAGATTGTGGAAAGCCTCTGATTTGGGTATTCAGGTGAGCCTTTTTTGTGCCTTAGATTTGGTTACATGGATCGAGAATTGGTTTGCCTACTTCAAAAAGGATGAAAATAAAGAGCGCTTAGAGATGATGTTTTTGGCAACTTTGATGGCAATTTGGAAAACTCGCAATCAAAGAGTTTTTGTTGATGAAACTTTGAATCTTAAGGTGTTTATCTCGTTTTATCAAGATGAGATTAGAAAAGGACTCAATGTCATGGATTCAAGTTTCTTAAAATTTTCAGCCAACGTTGGTAATTTCGATCAGGATGACAATGGGTTTTCTAACCTTAAAGCTCACAATCCGGTTATGGTGATTGGGAAACAAGATAACTGCCAAATTTACTGGTTTTGCACGGATGCAGCATGGAAAACATCTTGCATTACTGGGATTGGTTTTACGGTTTCCAATTCATCGGATTTAACCTCCTCTTCTACTACTGGATCTTCTTTCAAGCTTCAGACACGAGCACAAAATGCGGAGCAAGCTGAAGCACTGGCTATCTTTCATGCGTTGGAATGGGCTTCCTCTAATAGTATCTATCATGTTTCCCTAGCTTCTGATTGTCTTTCTGTTATTGCCCAATTAACGGGTGAACAAGAATTAGCACACTTTAATATATGGGTCTTTAAGAAAATTAAGAGGCTGTACTCTTATTTTCACTGTCTTAGTTTTAGGTATATTAGTAGGACTAGTAATTGTAGAGCTCATAATATGGCTAAAGCTGCTTTGCAGATCTAGTTATATGTATCCTTCTGCCAAAAAAAAAATAAAAAAAAAAGCCGCCTAGGAGGTCGTTGTAACACCTCAGGTTACCAATGAGCCTTAACTAAATCTTCCTTAGAAAATGAGGGGGCTACCATCTCAATTACTCGAGGAAAGTAAATATCAAAGGATCATTACAAAACAGTTAAAAAGTTATTACAATAAACTGGATTAAAGATACAACCAATTGCCAAATTATATATACATGAGACAAAATATTCTAGCTGAAAGCGCAAATTACATCGTCGATCTTCCTAACTCGTCTCGGCCCACTCCGCAGCAAAAGCATACGGATAAGCATCAACACATGAAATTATCCCACTGCTCACCATTTGCCAATAACTTCAAATGGTTCACCGCAAGTACAAATAGTGAAGGTAAGACACACGAACACACCGAGTTAGTACAAGCACAAGACACCAACACGGCAACACAAGCAATCATAGGAAAACGTAAGAATAAACACTGCAAGGAAAGTAATTCACCAACACCCAATCAACACCGATCGGTTGCAGTCAGCCGACCGTCACCCCCTGCATCGACAGGACAAATACCAACGCCACCACCATCATAAACACACAAACCCCGCTTGCTCGCGGCAAGCTATACCCAGATGCTTAATGTGCACAACCCATATCCTTCATTTGCTGTCCCAAGACTCACTGGAATAGCAACCAATTGATAAGAAATCTAGAACAATAAAAAATTAGGCAATAGAAAACAGTGCTCCTGTTCCATCTCGGAAAGGAAATTTTTGCTCCCAATCTGCAGAAATTAACCCATTTTCTTTTAACCTCAATGAAAATAGAAGGAAAGCAAAATAAAACCTTTGATGCTTTTATGCATTAAGGGAGAGTCATCAAATTTGACAATGATCTGAACTTCAGAAAATATATGTGAACATTGATCAGAACTTGAGAAAATTATAACCTGAATGCCAGCATCAAGCTAGACAATTGGTATCATCATCGTGTCCATTCCGGAAAAAACTAACTCCCAAGTTCTCATGTAATAAACCATCAAGTATCCAGAAACAATGAAATAGTACTAGCAACAGCTTTAACTACATTGTTAGACCTTATCTCACCAATCAGTCGCGAAGTTTTGAGGCACCACCACTTTTCGGACAACTTTCGTCTTCTATTACGGAGGAACACGCTTGGTGAATACTCGTTGACCATGATTCCACAGATATAGAGATGGGTAATAAAAAAAATTCGACCTTATGGAAATTATGTTCCAAATATGCACATTTGCACAAACCCAAGCTTAAAAAACTACTTGAAACAACCAACTAAAAAATGCCTAAACTAAATTCAAAAGGTTTACCTGAAGGACACTTCTTTAGTATCCGAGCACCAAATTACCCGAGAAGTAATTATTGTGAGGTCCAGTTAGAACATTTGTACGAACTCGGGATTATCATGAGATAAATGGCCAAGGAACAACGACTTAGTGCTAGCGTCCGCTTGAAATCCCATGCTAACCATTATATCACGATAACGCAGTGCATTTGGCATATCCTTATTGATAATGAACCCTCTGATCAGCGTATTATAGGTGCCCCTATTAGGAGAGACTCCGGCTAGCTTCATTTTGTTTAGGAGCTCTATAGCTTCACTCATAAGACCGTTTTGGCAGAACCCCTTAATCAATGTATTATAAGTTACATGATCGGGTACCAAACCCTTTGACAAGAGATCTGAAATAATGTTTTCAGCATCAGGTATCCTATTAGACTTACAAAGCCCATCTATCAGAGTGTTATAGGTCACAACATTAGGGGCAATGCCATGCCTAAACATTTCTTGTAGTACGTCAAGGACTTTGTTGATGCTTTTATGTTGAACATATCCATCGATCAAAGTATTATATGTCACAACATTAGGGGCAATGCCATGCCTAAACATTTCTTGAAGTACGTCAAGCGCTTTGTTGATGCTTTTATGTTTAACATATCCATCGATCAAAGTATTATATGTCACAACGTCAGGGTGGCACTGAGTTTGTACCATTAAATCCATGAGATCTCTTGCCTTGTCCATTTGGCCGCACAAGCAATATCCACCCAGTAAAGCATTATAAGTAAGTAAATTAGGAGTCAATCCTCGTTTAATCATTATACTTATAATGGCTTCTGCTTCTTCAAACATTCCATCCCTACAATGCATATCAACCAACATGTTATAAGTAGCAACAGTCGGTTCAACATTGTTGTCCAACATCTCAACCAGCATATCCTTAGCATCTCCCTTACGGCCTAGATTGAACATACCACGTATCAGTGAGGTATATGTGAACACATTCGGTTTCATTCCTTCAGATTTCATGATTGAAAAGAGCTTGAGGGCCTCCGAAATCAACTTGCCTTTGCAAAGACTGTCGATAAGTGTGGTGTAAATGATAGGGTTAGGCTTACAACTCGATGGACTAGAATTCAGTTGGCGTAGCAAGCGGAGAGCGCCCGCATTGTCCCCAATCCCGCAAAGACCTTTGACCATGGTACCGTAGGTAACTATGCTTGGTTGAATGCCAAGCTTAAGGACAGCTACATCCAACAACTTAACAGCGTCTGGAAGCCGATAATTTTGAACGAGACCGTTAATTAAGGTGTTGAAGAGAACACATTCATTTTCAAAGGGATATCCAAGCTTAAGGGACTTAACAAGGAGAGAATACCCAAAATCGACACGGCCTATGTGGCAGTAACAATTAGCAAGGATCCCAATAGAATAAGAATTAGGTCGGGTACCGGATAACTCAAGTTGCCTATAAAGAGAAATGACAGTAGTATGAGGCTTTAGATGTTTAAGTTTGAGCATGGCGGAGAATAGCTGATTAAAATCGATGATGGAAGGTCGACGATGGAGAGACATCAATTGGTTGAAGAGATTTAGGGGGGAATGAAGATTAGGAAACCCTAATCGACATTGCTCTCGAACATAATCGAGAAACATACGAGGATTATCAGTAACAATAAGCTTAGAAATCGTAGAATTGGGGAAATGGGGTTGAAATTGAAACCCTAATTTAGAAGTAGGAGAAGACATTTACCAGAAGAAGGAAGAAAGAGAAGAAGAAGAAATAATTACCAGAAAATTATTAGGAAAGAAATGCAGAAACGGCCACTCAACTGCACAACTGAACTAGACTAGTGAATGAGTTGTTGGAAATAACTAAGACCATCCCAAGCAAGTGTCACCCTAATTAGATCAATACACATTTTTACTCTTAACTAGTTTTGTGGCCCGTGCAATGCACGGGATAATTTTATGTTTTTTTAGATTTTTGACGTATATTTTTATTCACAAAATTGAACGCCAATGTTTAAAGATAAATGTATAACAAATTTTTACATTAATTAAAATCTATAATACAAGACAATTACAACCTATGGTACAAGAGAATTACATATTTTTTAAAACAATTAATAGTTTAAATTACGAGAATAAATATTTTTTTTGTTAGTTGCAAAAACAAATATATATGAACAAAATAATTATCCTAAATTTGCACCGTAAACTTTTCGACTCATTAACTTAAAATATGCGCTATTTTATTCGAGTATATCTTTTAATACATCCCTAACTTATAAGTTTTTACCTTGCTTTTTTAAACTTTTATTTTACCTTGGTTCCGTGTCTTTTATATTTCTTCTCTCTTCAAATATACCTGTGATGCTTTGCTTTGCTTTATCTGCATTTACATACATTTCATGATACTTTAAAACTTATATAAAAAATATTTTGACCAAAAGTTAAAACATTAACCTGACAAAAACTTGACAAATGAATCAAACCATTGTCACATGTAAATCATTTAAAGTATACCAAATAGAAAACATGAATTCAAATATATAAAAAACGATTATAAAACCAACAACGTAACAAACTAAAATATATTTTGTTGCATACCAATCATCGTACCATAACAACAACAACACTCAATAATAATTCTCAATATACTCAGTATCATCAAATAATTAAATTAAACCGTAGAATATAATCCATTACATAAAAAACACATGGACAATAGATATTAAATAAATAGAATGAATAGAAACTATTATAGGAATGATAGTTTGTATATATAGACATTACATAACCATAAATTCTCATATTTATTTTTAAATTTAATTTATTTTGTGATATTATTAAATTAAATAATTGATTGTGGAGACCCTAAAGAGGCGAATTAGATAGCAAAAAAGGTTGATGAAACATTATGGATGTTAAGTAATATATATAAAGAGTTTTAATTAATTTATTAACGTATTATATTACAAAAATTAATTAAATAGGAATAACTTTCTAATTAATTTGATGGTGTTAAGTATTATGAAAAGTTTTAATTAATTTATTAACATGTTTAATTAAAAAAATGAATTAAATAGGGACAAATGTTAATAAATATGTGGGTGCTAAAGAAATATGAAAAGCTTTAACTAATTATTAACATATATATATTTTAAATGGTTGATGTTTTAGATTTCCGACTCTTGGTTATCTTTGATTCAATTAACACATAAACATTGTAATAATATATCTCTTAATTATAATTATACTTTACCACAATTGTCTTTTTTATTATATATCAAATAAATGGTTCTAATCATTTAGCGCTGCCACGTGTCGCGATATTATGCTCAATCCAGCCTTTTTATATTATTATATAGATTACACTTTATTTATCTTGACCCATTTTTACCCTTCCAAGCAGAAGGTCACCACCTAGATCATCAACTCAATCATTTTTCACTTTTTAACATTTTTAATCATTTCCCCACATTTTCTACCCACTAAAACTCCATCTCTCCTACTTTAACCATTACCATTACTACACTTTTGGACCCTTCACATTTCTCAACCAATGAGAATAAAACAACTACTAGGTCATTAGATGGGTCAATAACAAGAGAAAAGGTCACAAATTGACCCTATTTTGTAATGGGTCATGCTAATTGAGTTACTAATACTTAATTAACTTGACCCAACTATCTATTGACCCCCTCATCCACCTTGGGATGGTCTAATAAGGTTGTTTTTGTTCAGGAATTATCTAATACGGGTATTTATTTGACCCGTCGTAAGCTTGCGACGGATACTACAAGTCACAAATAAGAATTGTGATTTATGATAGTTTTGCACCATGTTACCTAACATTTTTTTTGGCCCAAAAGTATTTAAGGTTTATCTTTTAGTTATCGCATGGTACCAAAAGACAATTTAATGTTAAAAAAAGTGTTACTACGTCAATTAACTAACGAAATTTCTTAATTAATTGTTACTTTCCCTCCTTTTTCGCCCATTTTTTAACATTTCATTACAAAAATCAATTTACTTTTAGCTATTTTCTTGGCTTATGGATGTTGGATTGGAGATGGAGAAAACTAAAGAGGAGATGGAGAAGCGGATGTTATATTCATGAAAATCAGACTATTTAACCTGAAATTAGAGCTGATTATGTCCGGGCTAGCCCGTCCAGTACGGCCTGTCCGGGGATTGGAGATGGAGAAAACTAAAGAGGAGATGGAGAAGCGGATGTTATATTCATGAAAATCAGACTATTTAACCTGAAATTAGAGCTGATTATGTCCGGGCTAGCCCGTCCAGTACGGCCTGTCCGGCCCGCTATTTGAGCGGGCTTGGTCACGGAAAATATTAAAATAAATGGTTAATGGACAGGGAAACCTCGGCCCGCTAAATTAAGGGGCGGGTATTGACTAAGTAAAAATGTCCGTGGACAACCCGCTAGGCCCGCTAAAGCTCATAATGTAATATTTATTTTCTATATATTATTTTCTAAATGAATTAACTATTAAGTTCATGTAGTAATCTCATACCCAAATAAATTAATACGAAAAATAATAATGAAATGAGAAATCCACCCATAAAGTTACTCTTTTTTTACTTTTTTTGCCCTCTTTATTATGCTTATGAGACCAATATAACTATAACACACTCTCTTGTCGCATAAATATTTTCTATACTGGGATTTTTGAGATACTTATATCATTTTTAAGTTTGTGACTCTTATGTTTAAAAGCCCGACGACCCATAGACAGGCCCGCCAACTTATAACGGACGGGTACGGACAATTTCAACAAACTCGTTTTAGCGAACACGGACATAAAAAAAAATGGCACGCCGGACACTTTTTCTTAAGGTGGCCCTAGTAAAACACAAAGATAGATGACCCATAATGAAAAATCATGTCGCAAACGCACCATTAATACTTCAGTATTTCACAAGGACCGAATGAAATATGCAAGAAATACAAATTAACTAGTATTTCCAAGCCGAAGGATACAGACTACTGTGTCTTTGGTTTGATAGGAAGTCGAAACTATCAGTATATATGATGGAAACTCACACACAACTACACAAATTTTCATGAAGGATTATCCGATTTATTCACAATCTTCAAGACACGGAACCCAGATTTCAGGCCATATCTGTAAAACTCATCAGGGTTGAATCCTTGGAGGGTTAATAGTCATGGTACAAGGACTGTCTGAACACATTAGCGCGCTCTTCCACGTCTAGGTAAGAAAAGAGTAGCAGCAGCGCACTCGTCCATATCTAGCACACGGATGCACAAACCCATGCTTAAAACCAACACCACCAGAACCCAATAAAAATGCAGAGACCAAACTCAGAAGGTTTACATGAAAGACAGTTCCTTAATATCCTTGCACCGAATTACCTGAAAATAAGTAACCATCGTGTAACCTCAGAAACGTTTGCAGGAAATCAAGGTTATCTTCAAACAAATGACTAACAAAGAGTGACATAGTGCAAGCATCAACTTTAAATCCCATGCTAACCATTATCTCACGATAACGTAATGCATTCGGCATATAGTTATTGATAATGAATCCTCTAATAATGATATTATAGGTTACCTCATTAGGAGACTTGTACTCATAAGTCCCATTTTGCAGTATCCCTTAACCATTGTAGTATTAATTTTATGATCAAGTACACCCGCCGAAGGCAGGAGATCAAAGACGAGGATTTAAGCATCTTTAACCTGGCCAGCCTCACAAAAGCTATGAATAGGGATATTATAGATGGCGGTATTAGGAGAACATCCATTAGACTCCATCACAGGTAAGTGCCACGGCCTCATCGAATTATGCATCTAATAAGGAACCATAAGTGCAAACATTTGGCATTATTCCATGGATTTGCATGTCTCTAAGGAGATCCTATGCCATTAAAATCCTATCAGAGTGCTATAGACCACTACATTAGGGGTAATCCCTTGTTCCACCATTTCTTCCAACATGTCAACAGCCTCGTCGATGCTTTTAAGTTTAACATTTCCATTGATCAAAGCATTGTATGTCACGGCGTCAGGGTGGCAATGAGTTTGTACCCTTATATCCATGAGATCTCTTGCGTTGTCCATTTCGCCACACAAGCAATATCCATCCAATAAAGCATTGCAAGTAAGTACATTAGGATTCACACTTTGACAACTCAATTTAGAGGACAAGCAGGACAAGCACACTTCCGTATCAACATTCGTAGCCCAAGAGTCTTATACGGAGTAACAAACAAAGGACGGAAATTTTGGAACAAAGGAAAAGTAGATACTGGTGCCCAGGAGTTTTTCCAACAAGTTAAAAAGCCATTAAGCATTCGCCAATCCCCTTGACATTAGTTATCCCCTAGACAGGGAAAATAAGTAGGCGGGATTGCTCAACTCCAAATTTCATTCCAAGCTACATGAAACTGGCTGCCATAAGGATAATTTCGTGCCAACTCTGCAGTAATTAAACAATCTCCTCAAAAATGCATTCAAGACCGCAAAGGTTGGAGCAAGACCTATGGTGTTCCAAAGAGAACAAAAGATTTCAAGGAAACAAACAAATGGACAGAATATTGATGGAAAGATCTGTAAAAACCAATGATTAGTAAGTTTTAATAGTAAAAGTGTGTTGCGTCTTTCTTTTTCAAGAATCACACATCTATAAATCTGACGCTTGTAAATTAAACAGACAAGAAATCTCCGAGGGTAAGGAAAACAGTACTCAGTTTAAAAGACTTAATGAGCAGTGCATTAAGGGGGATTCGTTGATCTGATGCAAAATATGTTTATGCAATATTTAAGCCAACACTTAGTAATAACAAACTGATGTAGAAGATGAACGAGTATATATAAGTGAACAATGATCTCTACGACTCTACTTCAGAAACTGAAACTTTAACCGACTGAAAATTCTTTCATATCCCAACATTCAATCAAACAATTGGTGGTAATCATCAAGTCAATTCCAAAAAAACTCGAGCAACACCATGTTATAATGTGAGAAATCAATTAGGATTCAAGAAACATTGAGATAGTTACGTCATAACCTTCAACGACCTTGTTCGACAGTATATCTAGGTAGCATAATACACTTGCTTAGGAGTGATGACAAAATAAACCTTGAAGCGATGGAAAGATTTGGTTCCGAGCTTACACATACGCACAAAACTACACTTAAACAACCCACTAAAAATGCCAAAACCAAATTCAGAAGATTTACCTGGAATACAATTCTTCAATATCCTAGCATCAAATTACCTAGGAGGTAATTCTCATTGTGTCAACTTAGAAACATTTGTAGGAACTCCGGGATTATCATGGGATAAGTGGCCAAGGAACAGTGACTTAGTGCTAGCGTCCGCTTGAAATCCCATGCTAACCATTACATCACGATAACGCAGTGCATTTGGCATATCCTTATTGATAATGAACCCTCTGATCAGCGTATTATAGGTGCCGCTATTAGGAGAGACTCCGGCTAGCTTCATTTTGTTTAGGAGCTTTATAGCTTCACTCATAAGACCTTTTTTGCAGAACCCCTTAATCAAAGTGGTATAAGTTACATGATCGGGTACCAAACCCTGTGATAAGAGATCAGAAACAAAGTTTTCAGCATCTGACATCCTATTAGACTTACAAAGCCCATCTATCAGAGTGTTATATGTCACAACATCAGGGGCAATGCCATGCCTAAACATTTCTTGTAGTACGTCAAGGACTTTGTTGATGCTTTTATGTTTAACATATCCATTGATCAAAGTATTATATGTCACAACGTCAGGGTGGCACTGAGTTTGTACCATTAAATCCATGAGATCTCTTGCCTTGTCCATTTGGCCGCACAAGCAATATCCATCCAACAAAGCACTATAAGTAAGTACATTAGGAGCCAATCCTCGTTCAATCATTATCCCTATAATGGCTTCTGCTTCATCAAACATTCCATCCTTACAATGCATATCAACCAACATGCTATAAGTAGCAACAGTCGGTTCAACATTGTTGTCCAACATCTCAACCAGCATATCCTTAGCATCTCCCTTACGGCCTAGATTAAACATACCACGTATCAGTGAGGTATATGTGAACACATTCGGTTTGATGCCCTCAGATTTCATGATTGAAAAGAGCTTGAGGGCCTCCGAAATCAACTTGCCTTTGCAAAGACTGTCGATAAGTGTGGTGTAAATGACAGGGTTAGGCTTACAACTCGATGGACTAGAATTCATTTGGCGTAGCAAGCGGAGAGCGCCCGCATTGTCCCCAACCCAGCAAAGACCTTTGACCATGGTACCATAGGTAACTATGCTTGGTTGAATGCCAAGCTTAAGGACAGCTACATCCAACAACTTAACAGCGTCGGGAAGCCGATCATTTAGAACGAGGCCATTAATTAAGGTGTTGAAGAAAACACATTCATTTTCAAAGGGATACCCAAGCTTAAGGGACTTAGCAAGGAGAGAATACCCGAAATCGACACGGCCTATGTGGCAGTAACAACTAGCAAGGATCCTAATAGAGTAAGGATCAGGTCGGGTACCAGATAACTCAAGTTGCCTAGATAGAGAAATGACAGTAGCATGAGGCTTTAGATGTTTAAGTTTGAGCATGGCGGAGAATAGCCGACTAAAATCGACGATGGAAGGCCGACGATGAAGAGACATCATTTGGTTGAAGAGATTTAGGGGGGAATGAAAATTAGGAAACCCTAATCGACATTGTTCTCGAACATAATCGAGCAACTTACGAGGATCATGAGTAACAATAAGCTTAGAATTAGTAGAATTGGGGAAATGGGGTAGAAATTGAAACCCTAATTTAGAAGTAGGGGAAGACATTTACCAGAAAACGGAAGAAAGCGAAGAAGAAGAAGGGATGAAGTGGGAGAGAAATGCAGAAACAGCCACTCAATTGCTCAACTTTCAGGAATATCTTAATAAAATAATAGAAACAAATTAAAGATAAAATTCACAATTTATTATAGTGAAAATTATTAATAAGCCTTACTATTTACCGTATTTTTTACAAACTATCATCATATATTTCATTTATTACAAAATAACTCCAGAGGTTAGTGTATATATACAAATTCACACCGTATTTTACTTCCGAACTTATTTTCACTTATTTTCCGACCCGATTAGTAACTAAATCAACAAATTATTTAAATTAAACCTCCAAATTAATAATATCCAAAATACTCTTCTGAAACCAAAATTACCCAATAAATCTTACTCTCCTAATTAAAAATCAAAACAAAACATTATATATTTCTCCATAGATCTTACCAATTGATAAGAATGCATTCTTTGACAAATAGATTACACTACCATTTAGGGCTGTTAATGAGACGAGACAGCTCGCGAGCAACTCGAGATCGGCTCGGTCAAAGCTCGGTCAAAGCTCGGCTCGTGTGAGCTCGACTCGAGCTCGGGCTCGGCTCGAGTGCTTAACGAGTCAAGCCAAGCAAAGGCCGGCTCGACTCGAAAAGCTCGCGAGCGGCTCGAACATTTGAGATTATATAATTTATTAATCATATTTTATAAAAATATGCTCATATATTATAAAAATATTTTGTCGTTATTATATCTATGAATCATATATATCAAATATCTTGTTGATTTACTATACATATTTAGATAAAATCTTCGAACCTTGTTATTGAAAATATCGGAAGAATTTTTTTTTAAAATAAACAATTTTATATAGGCTCGATTGGGCTCGAGTTTGGCTCGAGCTCGTGTTAAAGCTCGCAAGCTTTGTAACGAGCGCATTTTTTTCAAGCTCGGGTAAGATCGGCTCGAGCTCGAGCTCGTGTTTTTGTAATCGAGCACGAGCCGAGCAAGGCCAAGCTCGGGCTCGGCTCGGCTCGTTAACACCCCTACTACCATTGTTTAAAAACATTTCAGTCATCAACATAAACTAGATGAACAAATATCATACACCTGAAACTACAAATAAACTAAGTAGCATACTAGTATACACCATTAACCAATAATTTTATTCATACATAAACACAAAAATTTGCATACAATGACACCACAAACCATGATAATACTTCTAGATTTAGGAGCTGCTCAATCAAAGCATAAGAACGAGGAAAAGTTGGTAGTTTCGTAGACAGAGCGAATTCTTATCTAATGAATGGCTACCCCGAGCTACTGCTCTGATTTATTCCTTGAAGAGTCGTCCATGAAGTCATGACGAGTCTAGCATGAAAGTCACACTTGCACGTTCGTATCCGTTTAATTGAGGCAAAGTCAGCAATCTCAACAACAATCCCCAATAATCCAGAAGCTTTATTTATTTGCAACCGAGCCATAGCAATTTCGTATCCGGTTCATTTTTGCGTATTTAAGATTGTTTTAGATGAGTGACTTTTTAAATAATATAAAATACATTCGAGAAGTACGGAGTGTACGCTTATTTAATTATTTTAGAGAATTGCGGTATAATTATTGGACGAATAACTGTAGCGGAAATTAAATTTACGCAGTGATGGTAATTTATTACGGAATATTTAAAGAATGCAACTAAACGGAATTCCAAGAGTTGCATTTTTTTTGCAAAATTCATTCCCCTAATCTTACCCTCCTTCTACATATATATCCCTCAAACTTTAGTGAGAATTTTTACAAAAAAACTTCATCATATTTTCCTTCTAAAATCATTAACAATCTTTATAAAATATTTCTGATTTTACTTCTCTATTTTAGTGCCAAAAACCAGAGTGTCACACTGTCACCGTCTTATCTCAGTAAAAATTTCGAAGTAACCCAGTCTCTGATTAAGGGTCGAAATATTCTATTACGAAAGCGAAGACGGTTCGGTGTGGTTAACAATATTGTCAGTCTGTGCGTATCGATATCTAACACCCTCTTGGATTTATATTGTGAACTCTTCTCCTCCCTTCGGATGTGGCCCAGACCCGTTGTTAAATTTAACTGAACTTTTTAGTCGATTCTTGATGGCAGCTAAAGCTTAGCTGGTTATCAGTTCAGGACCGAGTACCCTAAACTGTAACCTGGCCTCATTTCTTTGATTCCATATCAGATACCAGGCTGCCAGTATAGCAGAAGTGGTAAGTAGTAACCTGCTTCCTCAATCTGCTCCATCGCCATTTACTAATCAACTCCAAATGATCTGCTTCACTCTTCACATCAATAATTCTAATAACATTCTGACTAGAAATGCAGTCCTGAAACAAATGTTTATGATATTATCTGTAGCATGAATCTATCACCATCAGCAACATAAAATCTGAACAACTTCTCCTTAAGCATCAAAGCTTGGTTAAAGATCAACCAGGCAATGAAAGAATGCTTTGGACGAGCAACTGGATTCCACAGAGATTTATAACACCTTACCTATGGTCTTCTATCCCTGAGCCAATTATAGCAAGCCTTAACAGAAAAATCCCCTACAGCAATACTCCAATTGTCACCATTGAAACCGTCCTTTATGATATCCCTGATTTGACAGACCTTCTTCCAATGCCAACACGTATCAGTGGAAGGTGAGTAAGAATGCCAAGGTCCGCCTTTTAAACATATATGATGAACCCATTGGACTCAAAGGTTGTCAGGCTTCACTGACATCTACCAGACTAGTTTCCCAATAGTAACAATATTCCACCCTGATTTTTGCACTCTCCTCCAACCTAACAACCAAATACTCCCTAATTTCCATAACCAAACACCATAGCTTCACCTCATCTGGGCACGGACGCATTTCAGCAGCCAGATTAAGCCATCATCAATCTGCATGAGCCCAGATCGCAAGCCACCATCGAACAAACAACTTCGAATCACCGTGATTTGATTCCGGCACAACTGTAGCCACTCTTGTCTCGTGACCTGCACCCCCTTTAAGAGTCGTCTCGAATACCAAGCCATTGGACTCGACATACGTAGTCCTTGCGGAAACAAACACATCAGCAAGGTTTGTCCCAAACTTGGCCATAAGCTTGGGCAAAATTCGAGGTAACAATTCCAGTCTCCAACATCAGAAACATCAAAGCTGCAGACATCGCATTTCTCCGTCAGCTTCTTTGTTACAATATACCCAACATCGACATGCATATTCCTTTAAACAAGCCACCTTTACGGTGGGTATATCAGTCTTGAGGCAACATCCATAGAGTTTTGTGCCTTTGTGATATAAGCATGGTTCATAACCATACCTATTACAGCTTAAAAAAAAAGAGATAAATCAACTTATCAACCTCATAAAGGGTCTTGACCACCACAACCAGATCGACTAGCATTTCTCTGTCTCAATGCAATTGATTGACATAGTCCGCAGCTGCACTGCTCCATTTTCTTCTTGCTCTTGTTCTTTGTTAAAGAATGCACCTTTCAAAGTAGCTTATCTGGTACTTCTGGCAGATCTTCGACCATGAGCTACAGAAACAAATGAATATGAGCATAGCAACACATGACGCTCACAATATGTTGATTATGAAGCAAAGTTCAATACGAAAAACAGCAAGCCTTGTATGAGACAGCGGTGTGAAACCAGTCCACATACTTGTGTATTCCTCAATTGTTTATAACCTTTATAAAACCACCGATCCAAATACACAAGCCTAAGATAACTACATAAAATTATACCGGTATCCATGCAAAACGTGTGCAAAAATCCATATTTTACCCAACTACTCATAGCATTTTACTATTTTAGTTAACAAGGTTAATGTTCCATTTTATATTATCAGGTTGGTTAGTTAATTAGTTTTATCACAATTGTCATGAATACTGATACGAGATAATTTATGATCAGTATACCTCTGTTTCTAGGCTGTCAAACTCCGCTAAAACAGCTTCTTCATCTTCAACAGATAGACAGAGAGTTGTTCCCCAAGGATAGCATTTACTACCTAAAAAGTAAAAAAAGATATGAGATTATTTGCACAATGTGTTTATATTGTCACATGCAAGAAACAACATTCGCTAAAACTGGAAAGTTGCCCAAATCCATTTTCACTTATGAGGATTAACGATGTCAGAAAATGACAATATTATCAGGCGGGAGAACTCTAACATAACATTCCTCTGGAATTGTAAGAGGACATGATGTTAAATCTCTGTTTGAGAAGGTTTGTTCTCGGAGCCGGTCAACATGGCTTGACCTCGGCGATAACTCCTTAAATTGTGGCCGTAGTACCTTCAAAACAATTCTGACTCGACCGCGATTTGGAGTCCTGAGCAAAATTTATATTATGTAGGCGGATGTGAGAATAAACTCACACTAATTCCGTGAACATCAACTAGTTTTCAAGGTTACGAACGAAAAAAATTAAACACCTCCCATCTCTTTTCAAAGCAACTTTCACCATATTCTCCTCAACAGCTCAACCCACAGATCTTGAGCTTAGCATATGCCAGAAAGTACCTCCTCTGGCCCTCTTAAGAACGGAAAAGAAGGAAAATATGCCGAAGCTCGAACAACATATCAGTGTGGATTTCAGATGACTTCTGTATCATTAGTTTAAGGTAACTGAAAACAAAGGTGAGAAACAGAGCTCTTGATGGGATTTAGCTTCAGCAGTAGCATCCATCAACTTCTGAACATCGTCCAGACTGAGTTCGCTTTGTATTGATTTCAAAGCACCGCTTCCTGTCTTCAAGCTCTCAAAAACAGTTTTCTGCCTGCTGGCCAATTCAATATCTGCCAGCTAAATCAAATGTACAAGTTCAAACTAACTTAAAAAAACTAGGACATAATTTAAAATTTTCAAATGTATTAATCGAAGTTCGTGATCCTTTTAAAATCATAGTCTTTTTACATTAACTCGTATTCATTTGTGCTCGTATTTTGAATCTCATCGAAATTTATGTATAGATTTTTTTATGCTTATTTTTAAATTGCATTCAAGAGATATAACCACGCAACTTAAAGTTTCTCCTTTAAATATATATACTGATATAGATTCTAAAATGGTTTATTTAGAGGCGACAATTATTGATCTGGTCCGAAAACACAACATAAAATCAATACAAAGTTAAGGTTGAAATTGGGTTAACAAGCGATACACAGAGTAAAATTTATATTAGTTGAATAGGGTTCAACCATTTTAACACAAACCGACAAAAATAACTCATTATTTCAATGGGTTGTTACAGGATTAACTCGATGATCCAAACATTCTGTTAAAAAATAACAACTCTGATTCATCATTTTGGGGTAAATTATTGATTCTAGGCTCCAAATACATATTGCCCTGTATTTCACCCAAGGAAACATAACATCCTATCATTTTTGGAGCACAAATTCTCATTTACGACGACACTATTTTGTCGTAAGCTTATTAGTAACCACTTTTTATGACTAGAAAATGAACATTTTTTCAAGCTAGTCAATATTTTTCAGAAGGAGGTGACATTTTACCAAAAACCACGGAAAAACGGTCCCAAAAAAGACAAAAGTAAAGTAAGGCATGGAAATGTGACGATACTTTGACATTGAAGGACAATCTAAATGACAGGAGGATACAAAATAGTGATATTACCTCACAGTTAATCAGATTTACAGGAGTATCAACAGTGAACTCCCTCCAAAATAACAGGAAACATACACGACCCTTCGGCAACTCAATTTGGCGTTCCTTTAAGCATTCGCCAACCCCCTTGACATTAGTTATCCCCTAGACAGGGAGAATGAGTAGGCAGGATTGCTCAACTCCAAATTTCATTCCAAGCTACATGAACCCGGCTGCCATAAGGATAACTTCATTCCCACTCCGCAGTGATTAAACAATCTCCTCATAAATGCATTCAAGATCCACCAGCAACAAAATATGGAGCAAGACCTTTGGTGTTCCTGAGAGAACAAAATATTTCAAGGAAACAAACCAATGGACAGGATATCGATGGAAATATCTGTAAAAAACAGTGATTACTAGGTTTTAATAGTTGAAGTGTGTTGCGTCTTTCTTTTTCAAAAATCACGTATCTATAAATCTGACGCTTGTAATTTAAACAGACAAGAAATCTCTGAGTAAAGAAAACAGCACTCCGTTTAACTGACTTAAGGAGCAGTGCATTAAGGGGGATTCATCGATCCGATGCAAATATGTTTATGCAATATTTAAGCCAACACTTAGTAATAACAAACAATTGGTAATCATCATGTCAATTCCAAACAAACTTAAGCAACACCATGTTATAATGTGAGAAATCATTTAGGATTCAAGAAACATTGAGATAGTTACGTCATAACCTTCAACGACCTTGTTCGACAGTATATCTAGGTAGCACAATACACTCACTTAGGAGTAGGAGTGATGACAAATAAATCTTAAAGCGATGGAAAGATTTGGTTCCGAACTTACACATACGCACAAAACTACAATTAAAACCCACTAAAAATGCCAAAACCAAATTCAGAATATTAACCTGGAATACAATTCTTCAATATCCTAGCATCAAATTACCTAGGAGGTAATTATCATTGTGTCAGCTTAGAAACTTTCATAGGAACTCAGGGATTATCATGAGATAAATGGCCACGGAACAATGACTTAGTGCTAGCGTCCGCTTGAAATCCCATGCTAACCATTATATCACGATAACGCAATGCATTTGGCATATCCTTATTGATAATGAACCCTCTGATCAGCGTATTATAGGTGCCGCTATTAGGAGAGACTCCGACTAGCTTCATTTTGTTTAGGAGCTCTATAGCTTCACTCATAAGACCTTTTTTGCAGAACCCCTTAATCAATGTATTATAAGTTACATGATCGGGTACCAAACCCTTCGACAAGAGATCAGAAACAAAGTTTTCAGCATCTGACATCCTATTAGACTTACAAAGCCCATTTATCAGAGTGTTATAGGTCACAACATTAGGGGAAATGCCATGCCTAAACATTTCTTGCAGTACATCAAGGGCTTTGTTGATGCTTTTATGTTTAACATATCCATTGATCAAAGTATTATATGTCACAACATTAGGGGCAATGCCATGCCTAGACATTTCTTGTAGTACGTCAAGGGCTTTGTTGATGCTTTTATGTTTAACATATCCATTGATCAAAGTAGTATATGTCACAGCATTAGGGTGGCACTGAGTTTGTACCATTAAATCCATGAGATCTCTTGCCTTGTCCATTTGGCCGCACAAGCAATATCCATCCAACAAAGCACTATATGTAACTACATTAGGAGCCAATCCTCGTTCAATCATTATCCTTATAATGGCTTCTGCTTCATCAAACATTCCATCCTTACAATGTATATCAACCAACATGCTATAAGTAACAACACTTGGTGCAACATTGTTATCCAACATCTCAACCAACATATCCTTAGCATCCCCCTTACGGCCTAGATTGAACATACCACGTATCAATGAGGTATATGTGAACACATCCGGTTTAATGCCCTCGGATTTCATGATTGAAAAGAGCTTGAGGGCCTCCGAAATCAACTTGCCTTTGCAAAGACTGTCGATAAGTGTGGTGTAAATGGCAGGGTCAGGCTTACAACTCGATGGAGTAGAATTCATTTGGCGTAGCAAGCGGAGAGCGCCCGCATTGTCCCCACTCCCGCAAAGACCTTTGACCATGGTACCATAGGTAACTATGCTTGGTTGAATGCCAAGCTTAAGGACAGCTACATCCAACAACTTAACAGCGTCTGGAAGCCGATCATTTTGAACGAGACCGTTAATTAAGGTGTTGAAGAAAACACATTCATTTTCAAAGGGATACCCAAGCTTAAGGGACTTAACAAGTAGAGAATACGCGAAATCGACACGGCCTATGTGGCAGTAACAATTAGCAAGGATCCCAATAGAATAAGAATCAGGTCTAATACCGGATAACTCAAGCTGCCTAGAAAGAGCAATGACAGTAGTATGAGGCTTTAGACGTTTAAGTTTGAGCATGGCGGAGAATAGCCGACTAAAATCGACGATGGAAGGTCGACGATGAAGAGACATCAATTGGTTGAAGAGATTTAGGGGGGAATGAAGATTAGGAAACCCTAATCGACATTGCTCTCGAACATAATCGATAAACATACGAGGATTATCAGTAACAATAAGCTTAGAAGTAGTAGAATTGGGGAAATGGGGTTGAAATTGAAACCCTAATTTTGAAGTAGGGGAAGACATTTACCAGAAAAAGGAAGAAAGAGAAGAAGAAGAACAAATAATTACCAGAAATTATTAGGAGAGAAATGAAGAAACGGCCACTCAATTGCACAACTCTACTTAGTCTACTAGTGTAGTGTCAAATGACATGCTAACCATTACAAATCGCTAGCAAATAGAGTCGATCATGGGTCGGGCTTTCTAAGACTTATGTCGGACTGATATCTAAAAAACAGCCTAAACATTAGGGTCGGGCTGGGTCGGTGATACGGGTTGGGTTACAGGTCAATGAAGGAACGAGTTAATCTTTATTGTTTTATTTATTATTAGACAAGGTATTTAATCTTATCTATATTAAACCAAAAACATTTAAAGCAATTTCCTTCACCCACATCATCACATTCAACTTTTATTTTTTTCAAAAAATTAATAAATGTGGGACCTACATTATTTGCACCACTATTTCATTTCTCATTTCCGTTAAAAGTTATTTTTAATGAGGAACATCAAATATAATTGGTGTTCAGACTTTAATTATAAATTTGTTCTTGCCAACCAAATAATTATGATCAAATTACTGTTTTTTTCATTTTTTTGTTGTAAGAATTGTGTTGAATTACTTATTTAATATTACAATTGTATAAAAATCAAACATTAATGTTGTTTATAATGCTTTTGAAATGGGATAATAAAGATTCCCCAATATTTATGATGTCGTTAACCTACGTATAAGTTTTGTTACTTTTCATTCATCTATGATATTGATTAGTACTTTAAAATTTGATTATGGAATTCCGATTTCAATAATTTATAATTTCCTTAAAGTTTTTTAATAACAAGTTTAATAACCAAAACCGTGCAATTTTGCACGGGCTAAAACTAGTTTGGTTAATTGTAGTTTATTATTAGGTTTGAATTTTCTTAATTGTGCACTCTTAATGTGTGACTTTACGTTTCTACTCGTATAGCATTGAGTTGGCTATATAAACTTTGCTAGGGGATTGAATAAGGATACAAAAAAAATGAATTAAGAAAAACAAAAACAGAAAGTGTTTCAACTGTATCATTTGATGAAGGTTCGATTGTTCTTTGAATTGACGCGTTCAATTTACCCTTGTTATTGTTCGACGTGTTTTCAATCTTTAGCCCGATTCGTATTCAATAGGTCTTGAATACAACCACCATTGACGTAACTATAGGTCTAGTTACGGCAAATATCTTTATTTATGTTACTTCCGCTTTTTATTTTGCATCAGTTGGACCAAGTAAATGGGCATGTTTATTGAGCCCAAATCATACCCTTGTGGGCTCAAATGAGCTATCGGTCTAGATTGGGCTTTTTTTGGCCTTTACAATTCGTGAAACCTTCAAAATGTAAAACCGACAAAAAAAGTGCATATTGAAAATTAATACAACGAGTTTATAGCTACTAAAATTTAAGATTACAATACAACTAAAAGGACTTGAAATTTAATGCACAATTTCAGGTCAAATGAACTCAAACGTGACAAGATAACATAAATATAAACTTGTTCGTAGACAGACAAGACAATAGCAAATCAATAATCAACGATTTTTGACTTTTTGTTTATTTATACAGTGCACACAACTATACATTACATGGACTATTAAAACTGGGGTCGTGCTTTGGTTTTTTGGGGATGAGAGTTTAGCCCAAATTCAATCCAATTTTTCTTTTGGCCAAACAACTATTCATCCTCAAATGTCTCCTTTTGCTTCTCAAAATTTGTGTGGCTACTTTATCTAACCCGAGGACCTTCCGTATGATTTACGAATGGTTTTATCCCAGACTCTGAAATCTCGAAAACCATGTATTATATATTTAAATTTGAGCCGTTGGTAAGGTCGTACTGGGTCATGTTTCTTTTCCTCAAAGTTTCTCTACCAACGTCTCTGTTGTCGCCTCATAAATCGCCGGATTTGATTTCTACCCTAAAAAACAGGTATTTATCTACTCTTAAGAGGTATTTGATTTTTGTCTCAGACCCGTTTACCGTGTACTGGCACACATAAATGCCATTTGTTACTCTCAAAAATGTCACAGTTGCTTTACTCTGAAACTCGATTATAATCAGGTTATTCACTTTGTCAAATTATTCGAATTCTATTCATTTAAATAGGATAGATGTCGTTATATGAATTATATTTTAAAATTATTTAGAGGCGATAATTAATGATTTGGTCCAAAAACATAACATGAATTGATACGAAGTTGGGAAGTTATGTTAAATATGTAATTGGGTTGACATGCGGCACACTAAGTGAAATTTATATTGATTGAATAGGGTTAAGTCATTTTTACACGAACCGACACAATAACTCATTTATTTGAATGAGTCATTATGTAATTTGGATTAACTCCATAAACCAAAAAATCTGTTTAAAAATAAGAACTCTCAATCATCAATTTTGGGTAAATGATTGATTTTATAGGGTTCAAATTCATTTTGTCATGTATTTCACCCAAGGAAACATAGTATCGTATGATTTTTGGAGCACAAATTCTCGTTTCTGACAACACTATTTCGTCATTTCTGACAACACTATTTCGTCATAAACTTCTAACCTCTAAAAATGAGCAAGTAGAAGGGTAAATGGGAGAATTGTCGTGAGAGCTCACAAGCTCGTGAATGTCACATCGTGTGGTGGACTTATTTCTCAAATGACTATAGTCATTTTACTAGGAAAGAATCTTTCATTTTTCCTATAAAATGGAAGTCTGGAATTGCAAACAGAGCATCAAAGTGAAAAAATTCTTTAGAACAGCATGTGTGTTAATGCACAAATTTTATTGTATACCCGTCCCACGTTCGACCAAAAAAAGCAGGAAACATACATGACACTTTGACAACTCAGTTTAGAGGACAGGCAGGACTAGCACACTTCCGTAATGCATCAACATTCGCAGCCTGAGAGTCTAATACGGAGTAACAAACAAAGGACGGAAATTTTGGAACAAAAGAAAAAGTAGATACTGGTGCCCAGGAGTTTTTCCAACAAGTTAAAAAGCCTTTAAGCATTCGCCAACCCCCTTGACATTAGTTATCCAGATTTCATTCCAAGCTACATGAAACCAGTAGGGACATTAGTTATCCAGATTTCATTCCAAGGACAGGGAAAACAAGTAGGCGCGACTGCTCAACTCCAGATTTCATTCCAAGCTACATGAAACCGGTTGTCATAAGGATAATTTCGTTCCCACTCTGCAGTGATTAAACAATCTCCTCATAAATGCATTCAAGATCCGCCAGCAACAAAATATGGAGCAACACATTTGGTGTTCCTGAGAGAACAAAAGATTTCAAGGAAACAAACAAATGGACGAATTACTAGGTTTTAATAGTTGAAGTGTGTTGCCTTTTTCTTTTCCAAAAATCATGTATCTATAAATCTGATGCTTGTAATTTAAACAGACAAAAAAAATCTCTGAATAAACAAAACAGTACTCATTTTAAACGACTTAATGAGTAGTGCATTATGGGGGATTCGTCGGTCCGATGCAAATATGTTTATGCAATATTTAAGCCAACACTTAGTAATAACAAACTGATGTAGATAATACACGAGTATGTATAAGTGAACAATGATCTCTACTTCAGAAAATGAAACTTTAACCGACTGAAAATTCTTTCATATTCCAGCATTAAATCAAACAATTGGTGGTAATCATCATGTCAATTCCAAAAAAACTCGAGCAACACCATGTTATAATGTGTGATAAATCATTTAGGATTCAAGAAACATTGAGATAGTTACGTCATAACCTTCAACGACCTTGTTCGTCAGTATATCTAGGTAGCATAATACACTTACTTAGGAGTGGGAGTGATGACAAGAATAAACCTTGAACAACCCACTAAAAATGCCAAAACCAAATTCAGAAGATTTACCTGGAATACAATTCTTCAATATCCTAGCATCAAATTACCTAGGAGGTAATTCTCATTGTGTCAACTAAGAAACTTTTGTAGGAACTCCGGGATTATCATGAGACAAATGGTCAAGGAACAGTGACTTAGTGCTAGCGTCCGCTTGAAATCCCATGCTAACCATTATATCACGATAACGCAATGCATTTGCCATATCCTTATTGATAATGAACCCTCTGGTCAGCGTATTATAGGTGCCGCTATTAGGAGAGACTCCGGCTAGCTTCATTTTGTCTAGGAGATCTAAAGCTCTACCCATAAGACCCTTTTTGCAGAACCCCTTAATCATTGTATTAAAAGTTACATGATCGGGTACACAACCCTTTGACAAGAGATCAGAAACTAGGTTGTCTGCTTCATTAATTTTGCCAGCCACACATAAGTTGTTAATCAGAATATTGTAGATGAATAAATCAGGAGCAACTCCTTTAGACTTCATCTCGGTAAGCAATGCCACAGCCTCATCAAGTTGTGCATTTTTACATAGCCCGTCTAATAAGGAACCATAAGTGCCGACATTTGGTTTTATTCCCTTTGTTTGCATGTCGTTGAACAACTGACGTGCCATTGGGATCCTATGAAATTTACATAACCCATTTATCAAAGTGTTATATGTCACAACATCAGGGCCAATCCCCTGTTCATACATTTCTTGCAGCACATCAAGGGCTTTGTTGATGCTTTTATGTTTAACATATCCATTGATCAAAGTATTATATGTCACAACGTCAGGGTGGCACCGAGTTTGTACCATTAAATCCATGAGATCTCTTGCCTTGTCCATCTGGCCGCACAAGCAATATCCATCCAGTAAAGCACTATATGTAACTAAATCAGGATTCACGCCTCGTTCAATCATTATTCTTATAATGGCTTCTGCTTCATCAAACATTCCATCCTTACAATGGATATCAACCAACATGTTATAAGTAGCAACAGTTGGTTCAACATTGCTGTCCAACATCTCAACCAGCATATCCTTAGCAACCCCCTTACGGCCTAGATTGAACATACCACGTATCAGTGAGGTATATGTGAACACGTCCGGTTTGATGCCCTCAGATTTCATGATTGAAAAGAGCTTGAGGGCCTCCGAAATCAACTTGCCTTTGCATAGACTGTCAATAAGTGTGTTGTAAATGGCAGAGTCAGGCTTACAACTCGATGGACTAGAATTCATTTGGCGTAGCAAGCGGAGAGCGCCCGCATTGTCCCCAATCCCGCAAAGACCTTTGACCATGATACCATAGGTATATCGATCTGGTTGAATGCCAAGCTTAAGGACAGCTGCATCCAACAACTTAACAGCGTCTGGAAGCCGATCATTTTGAACGAGACCGTTAATTAACGTGGTAAACAGAATTAAATTAGACTCAAAGGGATACCCAAGCTTAAGGGACTTAGCAAGGAGAGAATACCCGAAATCGACACGGCCTATGTGGCAGTAACAATTAGCAAGGATCCCAATAGAATAAGAATCAGGTCGGGTACCAGATAACTCAAGTTGCCTAGAAAGAGAAATGACAGTGGTATGAGGTTTTAGATGTTTAAGTTTGAGCATGGCGGAGAATAGCCGATTAAAATGGACGATGGAAGGTGGACGATGAAGAGACATCATTTGGTTGAAGAGATTTAGGGGGGAATGAAGATTAGGAAACCCTAATCGACATTGCTCTCGAACATAATCGATAAACATACGAGGATTATCAGTAACAATAACCTTAGAAGTAGTAGAATTGGGGAAATGGGGTTGCAATTGAAACCCTAATTTAGAAAAAAGAGAAGACATTTACCAGAAAACGGAAGAAAGCGAAGAAGAAGGAATGAAATGGGAGAGAAATGCAGAAACGTCCACTCAATTGCTCAACTTTCAGGAATCTCCTTTCTATAAAAGGAACCTCATTTAGACGTTTCTCATTGGTCCATGCAAATTAGAAAGAGAAAAAAATTGACTAAAGTAGGATCCACCGTGTTGTTGATACAGAATTAATTAATTTACCTTCCTTGAAGCTTTCATTAATCTAATTTCTTCTCTACTTTTAAATTAAATAAGTTACAATCTATAATCCCACAATAAAATATGGAATTTTTGAAAGTGCTAACTTCAATTTCAGCTATAAAAATCAAATTTTTGATGATAATTGATAATAAATTAACTAATTTTACATAAATTAAATATAATAATATAATTGAGATGACTAGACTTAATTAATGAAGTATATTCCAAGATTAAAAAAGTTTTTAATATTAATTTAATATGGAATAACTAAAATGATTAAATTGAGTGAGAATTAGTATAAAATAGAAACAAAAGGTGAATACCAAATATAATAATATAAAATTAGCGAAAATTAAAGTATTCAAATATTGAAAATCAATAAATTAAAATTGTTGAGAGATGGAAATCAACGAAAATATGTAACTCCGTCTTAAATGTACAAAAAAAAGATAGAGTTTATATTATATGGTCGGAGTATTTTGGGTAGTTAGAGGGTCAGACAAATAATAATTTGACCGGGTTCATTACGATGGTTATAAATTTAGGATTTAATCGTACGTATAAGTTTAAAATTTATACATATTTTTATCGGCTACTATCTGTTTTAAGTTTAAAACAGGTCAGTATCACTGCCATGAGTTATAGGACAAATATTTTTTTTTAGACATGAATAATGTTTTTTTTTTTTTTTTGGACTAATTCATCCAATATATGTTTATTTGATACGTCTTAAACTTAGACCGATAGCGTCGTCCTAAATAATAATTTGTATACTTTTATAATGTAAAGCAAATATTTACGTCTAAGTTAAGCGTATAAATTCTCTTTACTTTTTACAGCAATATAACTGCAATACTAAAACCATATTTTGTATTATATTTATTCACCTTTTTATTATTTTTTTTCAGTTTAATAAAATTAAAGCCGTGCATTTTTTGCACGGGCGTAAAACTAGTATCTTAATAAATTAATAGAAACAAATTAAAGATAAAAATAGGACTATAATTCACAATTTATTATAGGGAAAATTATTAATAATCCGTTACTATTTACCGTATTTTACAAACTATCATCATATATTTCATTTATTACAAAATAACCCCTAGGTTAGAGTCTATATGTACAAATTCACACCGTATTTTACTTCCGAACTTATTTTCCGCCCCAATTAGTAACTAAATCAACAAATTATTTAAATTAAACCTCCAAATTAATAATATCTAAAATACTCTTGTGAAAGCAAAATTACCCAGTAAATCTTACTCTCCTAATTAAAAATCAAAACAAAACATTGGATATTTCTCCATAGATCTTACCAATTGATAAGAATGCATTCTTTGACAAATAGAGTACACCATTGTTTAAAAACATTTTAGTCATCAACATAAACTAGATGAACAAATATCATACACCTGAAACTACAAATAAACTAGGTAGTATAGAGTATACTAGTATACACCATTAACCAAAATTTTTATTCATATACATAAACACAAAAATTTGCATACAATGACACCACAAACCATGATAATACTTCTAGATTTAGGAGCTGCTCAATCAAAGCATAAGAATGAGGAAAAGTTGGTAGTTTCGTAGACTGAGCGAATTCTTATCTAATGAATGGCTTCCCCGAGCTACTGCTCTGATTTATTCTTTGAAGAGTCGTCCATGAAGTCATGACGAGCCTAGCATGAAAGTCACACTTGCACGTTCGTATCCGTTTAATTGAGGCAAAGTCAGTAATCTCAACAATAATCCCCAATAATCCAAAAGCTTTATTTATTTGCAACCGAGCGATAGCAATTTTGTATCCGTCTGATAGTGGCTTGCTAGCCTCACCGTCTAGGATCTCGATACGAGGCTCAGAGGTACATTTATCCTCGGTTTAAAAAAGAGAGAGAATTAAGGGCTTGAAATAAGTTTTTGATAATAAGTCTTAAATTAACCCAGAAAATAAACCCTAATTTCAACCATCTTACCAAAAAAAATTAAAGCGAATAATCAAATTAGTACTTCTACAAGAGAATTAAAGATGACTGAGAAAAACAACAAGCTATTATGGAAAACATAAGTGCGATAGGGATGACTTAAGTGCGGGTTTTGACATGATAATAAATGAGGGAGATGAACATATGATGGAGGGAGATGAAGATTGCGGAGGCGGTTGGTTGAATGAGTTGAACTTCAAACGAGGCTTTGGGTTAATTAAAATAATTTGTTTATTTAGTTCGTAATCGAGTCGGAAAATAAGTGAAAATAAGTTTGGGAGTTAAATACGGTGTGAGTTCAGATATATACATCCTAAGGTATGTGATATTTTGTAATAAATGAAATACATGATGGTAATTTGTAAAATACGGTAAATAATAGGTGGTTGTTAATAATTTTCACTTTATTATACTCCGTATAGATATAAGGCATTAATTAAAACTAAACTAGTTCTTGGCTCGTGCAATTTCAAATCGTATTGTTCTAAATATGTATCATTGGAACTAAATTATAAATGTTCATAAATCTGTGCAGTAGCATCAGAGACGCTGCAACATCTGTTCTGTGAATGCACGTACAACAACATTATTTTGCAGGGTATACAGGAATGGATGCATTTCAGAATGGACACTAGTATGAGTATGCAGAGGAGGTTGAGGTTCAAAGGTACTAAATTGCAGAGAGCTGTGAGGAATGGAGCAGTAAATGCAATTGTTTATCATGTATGGCACCAAATGAATAAGAGTCGTTGTGAGCAAATTCTGACTAGGCCTACTGTTGTAATAGGAAGAATTAAGCAGGAATTAGTCTCTCTTTTTACAAGTCGTATGCATTGTAATCTAAGCAACCATGATCAGGCCTTTCTTCGAGGTCTGTTTTAGGTGCTCTTTTGTAATCTCTCTTTATATATAATACTTACTCTTCACCAAAAACAAAATGTTCATAAATTTTGTTTTATATCTAACGTTTATACACTTTTTTTTTCATCAAAATTCGATTTTGCTTTACATCTAACGTTTGTACAATTTTGTTTAAGACTTGATTTTCGCAACATATTTCAATTAATGATATTAATTTTTAAATTATTCCTAATTGTTATATTAATATTAAGTTATTTTTTATTGTTTTTTAATTAGTATTGCAGTCACAGTTTTTTTTTTCGATTGTTGTAAATAGTTAATTATTACCCTCTCCTATTCAGCTTATTCTCCCCTCTATCCTTATTGATGATAATCTTGTTTTCTTCCCTCTTTCCTTATATGGTAAGTTTTTTGTGGTCCAAATTCAATTTCATTTGGGGTATGGTGATGTGTGTGGTTTAAATTCATTTCCTTAATTTTGGTCTAAAAAGAAAGGAGAAAGAATAGGCTCAATATGAAGGAGTATTGTTTATTGTAATTATGTATTTGGTATAAATTGTTATGTAATAGTTCTAGACAGACGGCGTTCGAAATTATTATATTTTCTTATATAATATTTAAGTTCTTGTTATACATACTGACAGTTTTCGTAGAAATTTATGTTTACGAACTTATACCAAAAGTGTTATGTAATAATTGTAAAATAACTATTATGTCAGACAGTTATTTCGAATTAAAATCATTATACAATTTTGTGAGTCCCACCATGATGAATTAAAAAAAAATTGGGTTGATAACGTGACATGACTAGAGCCTTGTAAATGATCCTGCAATTATTTTATACTCATTTTGAATAATCTTTCTTATTTCTTTTTCCGGAAAGGTTTTATACTTATTTTAATCACTCACCCCACAACAATATCCCATAATATTCATACTTAATGTGTTTTTATTCGGCGAAAGTAGCAAATTGCCCCCATACGTTTGATGTTATGTGCAATTTGCCCCCATAAGTTTCAACATGTGCAAATTAGTCCCATATGTTTCAGTTTATGTGCAAATCAACCCAATTCTAATTTTCTGACATATTTACGCACGGAAACATACCAACATAATGACGAAAAATATAATAAAATAAAAATAAAATCATTAATGTAATAAAATCTCAGCTAATTTAGTTACCTCATACTGATGTAGCTCAATTTTTCTATCTAATTCTATTTTTTACTCTCTCTTCCTCAAAAACTCGAGCATGTACCATGATAATTCAACATTCATCTATGGTTACTAGTTAGTCTTTTTTATTTTATTTTTTTTTCTTTTGCATAAAATTAGCTATGTAATTATTTGTTAGTTCTTCATAGTTTTCAAAATAAGTATTTGGGGATTAAAATAGTTCAACAAAAATTAAAACTGTTAAGTCCATGTAGTAATCTCATACCCAAATAAATTAATAACGAAAAATAATAATGAAATGAGAAATTCACCCATAAACTTACTCGTTTTTTACTTTTTTTGCCCTCTTTGTTATGTTTATGATACCAATATCAGCATAACACATTTTCTTGTCGCATAAATATTTTCTATATTGGGATTTTTGAGATATTTAAACATCATTTTTAAGTTCGTGACTCTTATGTTTTAAAGCCTGGCGGCCCATGGACAGGCCCGCCAACTTATAACGGATGGGTACGGACAAGTTCAACAAACTCGTTTTAGCGGGCACGGACATAAAAAATTGGCCCGCCGGACACTTTTTCTTAAGGTGGCCCGGCCCGTGTCCGGCCCAAGCCCGCAAACGATCACCTCTAGGAGAAATACATGAGAAGAAAAAAAGTAAAAAGCTCACTGCGGTATGATGAATGAAAATCCTTTTGTCGTTTAATTTTCCAGGTTAAAGATTTTATTTTATTTTATTATTGTTTTGTCATGTGGTTAGCAGATTTTTCAATTGTAGGTAAGTTGGAAAATTAGAATTGGGTTGATTTGCACATAAACTAAAACATATGGGACTAATTTGCACATGTTGAAACTTATAGGGCCAAATTGCACATAACATCAAACATATGGGGGGAATTTGCTACTTTCGTCGCCGTTTTTATTCCAAATGACCCATACAAGAATTAGTTTTACCATAATATAAATTTTATGGATATGTGATTTTTAATAATTGCTCAAATAATTGACGATTTCAGTCTCCATTGTTCTAGCATTTTTGTTGGCACACAAGCCTGAAAAAATTTAGCAATTTCGGACTTTATATTATGCTCAGGATATTCATGACCAACACAACTCACAGGTAAGAAAAATTGCCGACCATAAATGAGAATCTGTGTTTAGTTTGGTTAGGGATTAAGAATTTAAGACTAATTTCAGTTGAAATTAGGTTCATTTTAAAACCCCAATTATAATCGAGTTATTCAAATTCAATTCAATTAAATAGGATAGGATGTCGTTATATGAAGTATATTTTAAAATGGTTTACTTAGACGCGAGAATCATTGATCTGGTTCGAAAACACAACACAAATCCATATACCAAGTTAAGGTTAAAATATAATTGGTTTGACACGCGGAGTAAAATTTATATTAGTTGGATAGGGTTAAACCATTTTAACACAAACCAACAAAAATAACTCATTGATTTTAGTGAATTGTTACATGATTAACTCGATGATCCAAACATTCTTAAAAAATAACAACTCTCATTCATCAATTTTGGGTAATAATTGATTCTGTATACAAATTCATATTGCCATGTATTTCACCCAAGGAAACATAACATCCTATTATTTTTGGAGCACAAATTCTCATTTATGATGATATTATTTTGTCGTAACACCATAATTTACCGATTTTTAACCCATATTTTATCCCTTATTCGATCGAAATAATAACCCGAGCTAGTAATTAGTTATTATTTTAGAATAAAATAGAGTATTTTTTATTTTAGAATAAAATAGAGTATTTTTATTTTATTTTAAAGTCTGTCTTACCTTAATAGCTCGTATTATTTTTACATTAACTCGTATTTATAACTTAATAGCTCGTATTCTTTTTATATTAGCTCGTAGTCTTAGTCAATAGCTCGCATTCTTCTATGCTCGTATTTTTTACCTCATGATTCTCGTAAACTCGTTTTCTTTTTACATTAGTATTCTTATGTGTTCGTATTCTTATCTCGTATTTCTTTTAATTATACCTCGTAAACTTAAGTGCTTTATATATCATCAAATTTAACGTCTCACAAATTTGATTATTTTTAGCGCGAGAAGTGTTTCAATTAGCTCTTTGTGTATTCTTTTTACATTAGCTCGTATTCTCATCTTAATAGGTCGTATTTAGAGTTGTCCAAATGCGAGTTTGGGCCGGACATGGATTGAGCTGAAAGGGAAAAGTATTCCCTATAAGACTATGGCGGGTGGGTTGGGCCAAAATAAAGAGCCACTTCTCCTTGCCTTTACCCGCCCAATTTGCTAAATTCGGGAAACCCGTGGGCTGCCGGGCTCATATTTTTCTGTTAACTTTTGAAAAATAATTAATTAAATAATTAAAAATACGATAAACTTGCAAAACCGATATTAAATTAAGTTATTAGTTAACATCAATACAAGAACGACTAACTTGGTCATTTGAATATTACGTTCCAAAATCCAAATAAGAGTAAAAACTAAACAAAAATTGATTATATACTAATTGCTCATATTACTTTATCGGGCCAGATTGGCCAATCCATTTTGCATTTCTCTTGTCCGTGCCCGGCCCATTTACTAAAATGGACTGGGCTGGGTTAGCCCCTAACCCATTTTTCCAGAAAAATGATGTCCAAACCCGGTAAAAATTTGGGCTGGATGGGCCGGATTTTCGAACGGTACCGCCCATGAATAGCTCTAGTCTTACTCTTGTGTGCTCGTATATCGAAGTTCATGATCCTTTTAAAATCATAGTCTTTTTACATTAACTCGTATTCATTTGTACTCGTATTTTGAATCTCATCGAAATTTATGTATAGATTTTATTACGCTTATTTTTAAATTGCATTCAAAAGATATAAGCACACAACTTAAAGTTTCTCCTTTAAATATATATACTGATAGATTCTAAAATTGTTTATTTAGAGGCGATAATTATTGATCTGGTCCGAAAACACAACATAAAACCAATACAAAGTTAAGGTTAAAGTGAAATAGTAAGGCCATGTTTGGTAAACAGCGGATTAATATTGGCAGAAGCAGATTTAAAAAGCAGATTTGACTAGCGGAATGATTTAGCGGATTTGACTAGTAGATTTATTTAGCAGAATTATTTTAGAGTGTTTGGTAATTAGCACATTAAATTAGCAGATTGTCTAGAATCTTTGTAAAATGACATATAAGGACATAAAAAAATTATTTATTAAATATATAAAAGGAATGTTAGTATTTTATTAAGAGGGTAAATAAGTCAATTTTTTTCTTTCTAATATGCTAATCCAATATGCTGGTAGGAGCAGCATATTGTAAAATAGCATATTGGACCCCAATATACTATTTCAATATGTCGTTAACCAAACACCCTAAATAGCATATTGGTTGGTCAAACATGCTAATTGCCTCAAATATGCTAATTTTTCTGCAATATGCTGTTTACCAAACAGCGCCTAAGTCTTGTTTGCGACGGGTCACCATTTGTGACGGATATTTTGTGAGATAAAATGGATACAAATTGAGTTAGTGGAGAAATGGGACCACATGAATAGTGTTGCAGAGAGAGAAAAAGTGGGTATTTTGTGAGAGAAAACGGGATCCGTCGCAAGCTTGCGACGGATAGTGCCGTTGCAAATAAGAATTTGTGAAAGTGAAATTGGGTTAACAAGGGATATAGAGTAAAATTTATATTAGTTGAATAGGGTTAAACCATTTTAACACAAACCGACAAAAACAACTCATTATTTCAATGGGTTGTTACAGGATTAACTCGATAATCCAAACATTCTGTTAAAAAATAACAACTCTGATTCATCATTTTGGGGTAAATAATTGATTCTATAGGCTCCAAATACATATTGCCATGTATTTCACCCAAGGAAACATAACATCTAATCATTTTTGGAGCACAAATTCTCATTTACGACGACACTATTTTGTCGTAAGCTTATTAGTAACCACTTTTTATGACAAAATGAACATTTTTTCAAGGTAGTCAATATTTTTCAAAAGGTGGTGACATTTTACCAAAAACCACGAAAAAAGGGTCCCAAAAAAGACAAAAGTAAAGTAAAGGCATGGAAATGTGACGATACTTTGACATTGAAGGACAATCTAAATGACACGAGGATACAAAATAGTGATATTACTTCACAGTTAATCAGATTTACAGGAGTATCAACAGTGAACTCCCTCCAAAATAACAGGAAACATACACGACACTTCGGCAACTCAATTTGGCGTTCCTTTAAGCATTCGCCAACCCCCTTGACATTAGTTATCCCCTTGACAGGGAGAATGAGTAGGCGGGATTGCTCAACTCCAAATTTCATTCCAAGCTACATGAACCCGGCTGCCATAAGGATAATTTCATTCCCACTCCGCAGTGATTAAACAATCTCCTCATAAATGCATTCAAGATCCACCAGCAACAAAATATGGAGCAAGACATTTGATGTTCCTGAGAGAACAAAAGATTTCAAGGAAACAAACCAATAGACAGGATATCGATGGAAATATCTGGAAAAAACAGTGATTACTAGTTTTAATAGTTGAAGTGTGTTGCGTCTTTCTTTTTCAAAAATCACGTATCTATAAATCTGACGCTTGTAAATTAAACAGACAAAAAATCTCTGAGTAAAGAAAAATGTACTCAGTTTAAATGACTTAATGAGTAGTGCATTAAGGGGGATTCATCGATCCGATGCAAATATGTTTATGCAATATTTAAATCAACACTTAGTAATAACAAACTGATGTAGAAGATGAACGAGTATATATAAGTGAACAATGATCTCTACTTCAGAAACTGAAACTTTAACCGACTGAAAATTCTTTCATATTCCAGCATTAAATCAAACAATTGGTGGTAATCATCATGTGAATTTCAAATATAACTCAAGCAATACCATGTTAAACAACCTTGAGATAAATCATTTAGGATTCAAGAAACATTGAGATAGTTACGTCATAACCTTCAACGACCTTGTTCGACAGTATATCTAGGTAGCATAATACACTTACTTAGGAGTAGTAGTGATGACAAATAAATCTTGAAGCAATGGAAAGATTTGGTTCCAAACTTACACATACGCACAAAACTACAGTTAAACAACCCACTAAAAATGCCAAAAACAAATTCAGAAGATTTACCTAGAATACAATTCTTCAATATCCTAGCATCAAATTACCTAGGAGGTAATTATCATTGTGTCAGCTTAGAAACTTTCGTAGGAACTCAGGGATTATCATGAGATAAATGGCCACGGAACAATGACTTAGTGCTAGCGTCCGCTTGAAATCCCATGCTAACCATTATATCACGATAACGCAATGCATTTGGCATATCCTTATTGATAATGAACCCTCTGATCAGCGTATTATAGGTGCCGCTATCAGGAGAGACTCCGACTAGCTTCATTTTGTTTAGGAGCTCTATAGCTTCACTCATAAGACCTTTTTTGCAGAACCCCTTAATCAAAGTAGTATAAGTTACATGATCGGGTACCAAACCCTTCGACAAGAGATCAGAAACAAAGTTTTCAGCATCTGACATCCTATTAGACTTACAAAGCCCATTTATCAGAGTGTTATAGGTCACAACATTAGGGGAAATGCCATGCCTAAACATTTCTTGCAGTACATCAAGGGCTTTGTTGATGCTTTTATGTTTAACATATCCATTGATCAAAGTATTATATGTCACAACATTAGGGGCAATGCCATGCCTCGACATTTCTTGTAGTACGTCAAGGGCTTTGTTGATGCTTTTATGTTTAACATATCCATTGATCAAAGTAGTATATGTCACAGCATTAGGGTGGCACTGAGTTTGTACCATTAAATCCATGAGATCTCTTGCCTTGTCCATTTGGCCGCACAAGCAATATCCATCCAACAAAGCACTATATGTAACTACATTAGGAGCCAATCCTCGTTTAATCATTATCCTTATAATGGCTTCTGCTTCATCAAACATTCCATCCTTACAATGCATGTCAACCAACATGCTATAAGTAACAACACTTGGTGCAACATTGTTGTCCAACATCTCAACCAACATATCCTTAGCATCCCCCTTACGGCCTAGATTGAACATACCACGTATCAGTGAGGTATATGTGAACACATTCGGTTTGATGCCCTCAGATTTCATGATTGAAAAGAGCTCGAGGGCCTCCGAAATCAACCTGCCTTTGCAAAGACTGTCGATAAGTGTGGTGTAAATGACAGGGTCAGGCTTACAACTCGATGTACTAGAATTCATTTGGCCTAACAAGCGGAGAGCACCGGCATTGTCCCCAATCCCGCATAGACCTTTGACCATGGTACCATAGGTAACTATGCTTGGTTGAATGCCAAGCTTAAGGACAGCTACATCCAACAACTTAACAGCGTCGGGAAGCCGATCATTTAGAACGAGGCCATTGATTAAGGTGTTGAAGAAAACACATTCATTTTCAAAGGGATACCCAAGCTTAAGGGACTTAGCAAGGAGAGAATACCCGAAATCGACACGGCCTATGTGGCAGTAACAATTAGCAAGGATCCTAATAGAGTAGGGATCAGGTCGGGTACCAGATAACTCAAGTTGCCTATAAAGAGAAATGACAATAGTATGAGGTTTTAGATGTTTAAGTTTGAGCATGGCGGAGAATAGCCGATTAAAATCGACGATGGAAGGTCGACGATGAAGAGACATCAATTGGTTGAAGAGATTTAGGGGGGAATGAAGATTAGGAAACCCTAATCGACATTGCTCTCGAACATAATCGATAAACATACGAGGATTATCAGTAACAATAAGCTTAGAAGTAGTAGAATTGGGGAAATGGGGTTGAAATTGAAACCCTAATTTTGAAGTAGGGGAAGACATTTACCAGAAAAAGGAAGAAAGAGAAGAAGAACAAATAATTACCAGAAATTATTAGGAGACAAATGAAGAAACGGCCACTCAATTGCACAACTCTACTAGTGTAGTGTCAAATGACATGCTAACCATTACAAATCGTTAGCGAATAGAGTTGATCATGGGTCGGGCTTTCTAAGACCTATGTCGGACTGATATCTAAAAAACAGCCTAAACATTAGGGTCGGGCTGGGTCGGTGATACGGGTTGGGTTACAAGTCAATGAAGGAACGAGTTCATCTTTATTGTTTTATTTATTATTAGACAAGGTATTTAATTTGGTTAATTGTAGTTTATTATTAGGTTTGAATTTCCTTAATTGTGCACTCCTAATGTGTGACTTTACGTTTCTACTCGTATAGCTTTGAGTTGGCTATATAAACTTTGCTAGGGGATTGAATAAGGATACAAAAAAAATGAATTAAGAAAAAAAAAACAGAAAGTGTTTCAACTGTATCGTTTGATGAAGGTTCGATTGTTCTTTAAATTGACGCGTTCAATTCACCTTGTTATTGTTTGACGCGTTTTCAATCTTTAGCCCGATTCGTATTCAATAGGTCTTGAATACAACCACCATTGACGTAACTATAGGTCTAGTTATGGCAAATATCTTTATTTATGTTACTTCCGCTTTTTATTTTGCATCAGTTGGACCAAGTAAATGGGCATGTTTATTGAGCCCAAATCATACCCTTGTGGGCTCAAATGAGCTATCGGTCTAGATTGGGCTTTTTTTGGCCTTTACAATTCGTGAAACCTTCAAAATGTAAAACCGACAAAAAAAGCGCATATTGAAAATTAATACAACGGAGTTTATAGCTACTAAAATTTAAGATTACAATACAACTAAAAAGGACTTGAACAACGTTTTAGCAAAATTTAATGCACAATTTCAGGTCAAATGAACCCAAACGTGACAAGATAACATAAATATAAACTTGTTTGTAGACAGACAAGATAATAACAAATCAATAATCAACGATTTTTGACTTTTTGTTTATTTATGCAGTGCACACAACTATACATTACATGGACTATTAAAACTGGGGTCGTGCTTTGGTTTTTTGGGGACGAGAGTTTAGCCCAAATTCAATCCAATTTTTCTTTTGGCCAAACAACTATACATCCTCAAATGTCTCCTTTTGCTTCTCAAAATTTGTGTGGCTACTTTATCTAACCCGAGGACCTTCCGTATGATTTACGAATGGTTTTATTCCAGACTCTGAAATCTCGAAAACCATGTATTATATATTTATATTTGAGCCGTTGGTAAGATCGTACCGGGTCATGTTTCTTTTCCTCAAAGTTTCTCTACCAACGTCTCTGTTGTCGCCTCATGAATCGCCGGATTTGATTTCTACCCTAAAAAACAGGTATTTATCTACTCTTAAGAGGTATTTGATTTTCGTCTCAGACCCGTTTACCGTTTACTGGCACACATAAATGCCATTTGTTACTCTCAAAAATGTCACAGTTGCTTTACTCTGAAACTCAATTATAATCAGGTTATTCACTTTGTTAAATTATTCGAATTCTATTCATTTAAATAGGATAGATGTCGTTATATGAATTATATTTTAAAATTATTTAGAGGCGATAATTAATGATTTGGTCCAAAAACATAACATGAATTGATACGAAGTTGGGAAGTTATGTTAAATATGTAATTGGGTTGACATGCGGCACACTAACTGAAATTTATATTGATTGAATAGGGTTAAGTCATTTTTACACGAACCGACACAATAACTCATTTATTTGAATGAGTCATTATGTAATTTGGATGAACTCGATAAACCAAAAAATCTATTTAAAAATAAGAACTCTCAATCATCAATTTTGGGTAAATGATTGATTTTATAGGGTTCAAATTCATTTTGCCATGTATTTCACCCAAGGAAACATAGTATCGTATGATTTTTGGAGCACAAATTCTCATTTATGACGACACTATTTTGTCATAAACTTCTAACCTCTAAAAATGAGCAAGCAGAAGGATAAATGGGAGAATTGTCGTGAGAGCTCACAAGCTCGTGAATGTCACATCGTGTGGTGGACTTATTTCTCAAATGACTATAGTCATTTTACTAGGAAAGAATCTCTCATTTTTCCTATAAAATGGATAAGTCTGGAATTGCAAACAGAGCATCAAAGTGAAAAAATTCTTTAGAACGGCAGGTGTTAAATGTTAATGCACAAATTTTATTGTACAACCGTCCCACGTTCGACCAAAAAAAGCAGGAAACATACATGACACTTTGACAACTCAGTTTAGAGGACAGGCAGGACTAGCACACCTCCGTAATGCATCAACATTCGCAGCCTGAGAGTCTAATACGGAGTAACAAACAAAGGACGGAAATTTTGGAACAAAAGAAAAAGTAGAAACTGGTGCCCAGGAGTTTTTCCAACAAGTTAAAAAGCCTTTAAGCATTCGCCCCCTTGACATTAGTTATCCAGATTTCATTCCAAGGACAGGGAAAACAAGTAGGCGCGACTGCTCAACTCCAGATTTCATTCCAAGCTACATGAAACCGGTTGTCATAAGGATAATTTCGTTCCCACTCTGCAGTGATTAAACAATCTCCTCATAAATGCATTCAAGATCCGCCAGCAACAAAATATGGAGCAACACATTTGGTGTTCCTGAGAGAACAAAAGATTTCAAGGAAACAAACAAATGGACGAATTACTAGGTTTTAATAGTTGAAGTGTGTTGCCTTTTTCTTTTCCAAAAATCATGTATCTATAAATCTGATGCTTGTAATTTAAACAGACAAAAAAAATCTCTGAATAAACAAAACAGTACTCATTTTAAACGACTTAGTGAGTAGTGCATTATGGGGGATTCGTCGGTCCGATGCAAATATGTTTATGCAATATTTAAGCCAACACTTAGTAATAACAAACTGATGTAGATAATACACGAGTATATATAAGTGAACAATGATCTCTACTTCAGAAAATGAAACTTTAACCGACTGAAAATTCTTTCATATTCCAGCATTAAATCAAACAATTGGTGGTAATCATCATGTCAATTCCAAAAAAACTCGAGCAACACCATGTTATAATGTGTGATAAATCATTTAGGATTCAAGAAACATTGAGATAGTTACGTCATAACCTTCAACGACCTTGTTCGTCAGTATATCTAGGTAGCATAATACACTTACTTAGGAGTGGGAGTGATGACAAGAATAAACCTTGAACAACCCACTAAAAATGCCAAAACCAAATTCAGAAGATTTACCTGGAATACAATTCTTCAATATCCTAGCATCAAATTACCTAGGAGGTAATTCTCATTGTGTCAACTAAGAAACTTTTGTAGGAACTCCGGGATTATCATGAGACAAATGGTCAAGGAACAGTGACTTAGTGCTAGCGTCCGCTTGAAATCCCATGCTAACCATTATATCACGATAACGCAATGCATTTGCCATATCCTTATTGATAATGAACCCTCTGGTCAGCGTATTATAGGTGCCGCTATTAGGAGAGACTCCGGCTAGCTTCATTTTGTCTAGGAGATCTAAAGCTCTACCCATAAGACCCTTTTTGCAGAACCCCTTAATCATTGTATTAAAAGTTACATGATCGGGTACACAACCCTTTGACAAGAGATCAGAAACTAGGTTGTCTGCTTCATTAATTTTGCCAGCCACACATAAGTTGTTAATCAGAATATTGTAGATGAATAAATCAGGAGCAACTCCTTTAGACTTCATCTCGGTAAGCAATGCCACAGCCTCATCAAGTTGTGCATTTTTACATAGCCCGTCTAATAAGGAACCATAAGTGCCGACATTTGGTTTTATTCCCTTTGTTTGCATGTCGTTGAACAACTGACGTGCCATTGGGATCCTATGAAATTTACATAACCCATTTATCAAAGTGTTATATGTCACAACATCAGGGCCAATCCCCTGTTCATACATTTCTTGCAGCACATCAAGGGCTTTGTTGATGCTTTTATGTTTAACATATCCATTGATCAAAGTATTATATGTCACAACGTCAGGGTGGCACCGAGTTTGTACCATTAAATCCATGAGATCTCTTGCCTTGTCCATCTGGCCGCACAAGCAATATCCATCCAGTAAAGCACTATATGTAACTAAATCAGGATTCACGCCTCGTTCAATCATTATTCTTATAATGGCTTCTGCTTCATCAAACATTCCATCCTTACAATGGATATCAACCAACATGTTATAAGTAGCAACAGTTGGTTCAACATTGCTGTCCAACATCTCAACCAGCATATCCTTAGCAACCCCCTTACGGCCTAGATTGAACATACCACGTATCAGTGAGGTATATGTGAACACGTCCGGTTTGATGCCCTCAGATTTCATGATTGAAAAGAGCTTGAGGGCCTCCGAAATCAACTTGCCTTTGCATAGACTGTCAATAAGTGTGTTGTAAATGGCAGAGTCAGGCTTACAACTCGATGGACTAGAATTCATTTGGCGTAGCAAGCGGAGAGCGCCCGCATTGTCCCCAATCCCGCAAAGACCTTTGACCATGATACCATAGGTATATCGATCTGGTTGAATGCCAAGCTTAAGGACAGCTGCATCCAACAACTTAACAGCGTCTGGAAGCCGATCATTTTGAACGAGACCGTTAATTAACGTGGTAAACAGAATTAAATTAGACTCAAAGGGATACCCAAGCTTAAGGGACTTAGCAAGGAGAGAATACCCGAAATCGACACGGCCTATGTGGCAGTAACAATTAGCAAGGATCCCAATAGAATAAGAATCAGGTCGGGTACCAGATAACTCAAGTTGCCTAGAAAGAGAAATGACAGTGGTATGAGGTTTTAGATGTTTAAGTTTGAGCATGGCGGAGAATAGCCGATTAAAATGGACGATGGAAGGTGGACGATGAAGAGACATCATTTGGTTGAAGAGATTTAGGGGGGAATGAAGATTAGGAAACCCTAATCGACATTGCTCTCGAACATAATCGATAAACATACGAGGATTATCAGTAACAATAACCTTAGAAGTAGTAGAATTGGGGAAATGGGGTTGCAATTGAAACCCTAATTTAGAAAAAAGAGAAGACATTTACCAGAAAACGGAAGAAAGCGAAGAAGAAGGAATGAAATGGGAGAGAAATGCAGAAACGTCCACTCAATTGCTCAACTTTCAGGAATCTCCTTTCTATAAAAGGAACCTCATTTAGACGTTTCTCATTGGTCCATGCAAATTAGAAAGAGAAAAAAATTGACTAAAGTAGGATCCACCGTGTTGTTGATACAGAATTAATTAATTTACCTTCCTTGAAGCTTTCATTAATCTAATTTCTTCTCTACTTTTAAATTAAATAAGTTACAATCTATAATCCCACAATAAAATATGGAATTTTTGAAAGTGCTAACTTCAATTTCAGCTATAAAAATCAAATTTTTGATGATAATTGATAATAAATTAACTAATTTTACATAAATTAAATATAATAATATAATTGAAATGACTAGACTTAATTAATGAAGTATATTCCAAGATTAAAAAAGTTTTTAATATTAATTTAATATGCAATAACTAAAATGATTAAATTGAGTGAGAATTAGTATAAAATAGAAACAAAAGGTGAATACCAAATATAATAATATAAAATTAGCGAAAATTAAAGTATTCAAATATTGAAAATCAATAAATTAAAATTGTTGAGAGATGGAAATCAACGAAAATATGTAACTCCGTCTTAAATGTACAAAAAAAAGATAGAGTTTATATTATATGGTCGGAGTATTTTGGGTAGTTAGAGGGTCAGACAAATAATAATTTGACCGGGTTCATTACGATGGTTATAAATTTAGGATTTAATCGTACGTATAAGTTTAAAATTTATACATATTTTTATCGGCTACTATCTGTTTTAAGTTTAAAACAGGTCAGTATCACTGCCATGAGTTATAGGACAAATATTTTTTTTTAGACATGAATAATGTTTTTTTTTTTTTTGGACTAATTCATCCAATATATGTTTATTTGATACGTCTTAAACTTAGACCGATAGCGTCGTCCTAAATAATAATTTGTATACTTTTATAATGTAAAGCAAATATTTACGTCTAAGTTAAGCGTATAAATTCTCTTTACTTTTTACAGCAATATAACTGCAATACTAAAACCATATTTTGTATTATATTTATTCACCTTTTTATTATTTTTTTTCAGTTTAATAAAATTAAAGCCGTGCATTTTTTGCACGGGCGTAAAACTAGTATCTTAATAAATTAATAGAAACAAATTAAAGATAAAAATAGGACTATAATTCACAATTTATTATAGGGAAAATTATTAATAATCCGTTACTATTTACCGTATTTTACAAACTATCATCATATATTTCATTTATTACAAAATAACCCCTAGGTTAGAGTCTATATGTACAAATTCACACCGTATTTTACTTCCGAACTTATTTTCCGCCCCAATTAGTAACTAAATCAACAAATTATTTAAATTAAACCTCCAAATTAATAATATCCAAAACATAATTGCTCATTCATATACGAGTTTTACTCATTCATACCCTTTTTTTCATTACTTTTCCATTCTATGCCCTTGCCTAAGAAAAGTTCTCCTCTCTAATTCTCTCCGATTCTCTCCCCCAAAAAAAAACCCTAAACCACACAACTATGGATGTCAGCTTTCGTATCAATCAGGTAATAATTCTAATCTCTACCTTTATCAATTATATTATATGAAATTAAAAAATTGATTTAGACTAATTAGATTAGGGTTTCTTTAAATCGTTTTCAATTTTAACCTAATTAAGGTATGTAGCAAGGTGTAATTAAAGATAGAAGAAAAAGCAAACTAGTAATGACGTATGAATGTATGATTTGTAAGTTCAAGCAGTAGTCTGACAAGTATGAAAGAGGAATGGTGTGTGGTTGTTGCGTCTTGTTTCGTCACCGTCTTCTCAAGGGTCATCAAAGGTTGGTGTCGGGATTAGAAACGACCGTGCTAAAAGCAGCTTATCTCTGGATTCGAGCACCAGATATGAGATTATTGCGGCCGAGTACCTTGGAGAGGTTGTCACTGAGCCATACTGGTTGCAGTTTATGAGGACATGGGGTCCAAAAATTGTGTATGATTCAAGGAAAGAGTTGGATGATGTTGTAAAAAAGCTTCCTCTTATGCTACGAGGTTCAGTTGGGAGTTACCAATGATGTCATTTCTCCTCAATAATCTCCCACTACAGCAAACAATATGAAACAATTCAGCTTTTCAACACCAGTAATATCGCAGCACTATTCTACAACAGTCAAACTTGTTGTTGAAAGTCAAAAAGTCGAAGTCCATTTTTTTCCCGATTTTCAGTACCCACGTTCTAGATTGAAAATCTGGAATTGAATCGAAGCGAATCATTGGTGATTGAAAATCTGGAATTGAATCGAATTGAATCAAATCGAATTTAGAGGGAGTGAATTGAGGAGAGAGACTAAAAGGGTATTAAAATAAAATTATAAAAATAGGAGGGTATTAAAGTCATTTGCGTTTATAATTGAGTAAAACATGTGTATGAATGAGCAACACCCATCCAAAATACTCTTGTGAAAGCAAAATTACCCAGTAAATCTTACTCTCCTAATTAAAAATTAAAACAAAACATTGGATATTTCTCCATAGATCTTACCAATTGATAAGAATGCATTCTTTGACAAATGAAGTAGATTACACCATTGTTTAAAAACATTTCAGTCATCAACATAAACTAGATGAACAAATATCATACACCTGAAACTACAAATAAACTAAGTAGCATACTAGTATACACCATTAACCAATAATTTTATTCATACATAAACACAAAAATTTGCATACAATGACACCACAAACCATGATAATACTTCTAGATTTAGGAGCTGCTCAATCAAAGCATAAGAATGAGGAAAAGTTGGTAGTTTCGTAGACTGAGCGAATTCTTATCTAATGAATGGCTTCCCCGAGCTACTGCTCTGATTTATTCTTTGAAGAGTCGTCCATGAAGTCATGACGAGCCTAGCATGAAAGTCACACTTGCACGTTCGTATCCGTTTAATTGAGGCAAAGTCAGTAATCTCAACAATAATCCCCAATAATCCAAAAGCTTTATTTATTTGCAACCGAGCGATAGCAATTTTGTATCCGTCTGATAGTGGCTTGCTAGCCTCACCGTCTAGGATCTCGATACGAGGCTCAGAGGTACATTTATCCTCGGTTTAAAAAAGAGAGAGAATTAAGGGCTTGAAATAAGTTTTTGATAATAAGTCTTAAATTAACCCAGAAAATAAACCCTAATTTCAACCATCTTACCAAAAAAAATTAAAGCGAATAATCAAATTAGTACTTCTACAAGAGAATTAAAGATGACTGAGAAAAACAACAAGCTATTATGGAAAACATAAGTGCGATAGGGATGACTTAAGTGCGGGTTTTGACATGATAATAAATGAGGGAGATGAACATATGATGGAGGGAGATGAAGATTGCGGAGGCGGTTGGTTGAATGAGTTGAACTTCAAACGAGGCTTTGGGTTAATTAAAATAATTTGTTTATTTAGTTCGTAATCGAGTCGGAAAATAAGTGAAAATAAGTTTGGGAGTTAAATACGGTGTGATATTTTGTAATAAATGAAATACATGATGGTAATTTGTAAAATACGGTAAATAATAGGTGGTTGTTAATGTTGGAGATACAAGTGGTCCACACCATAACAAATTCTGTTATGGATTCTGTTAGAGTTTCTAACTGATTCTGTTAAGTGCTAACTAACAGATTATGTTTTACTTTGTACAGCTAACTACCTATAAATAGGATTGTACTATACTCAGATATTATTGATTGATAATAAAAATCACAACTTAATTTTGTCTTGTGTAAGAGCTCTGCTCAAACCTCCATTAATGAACTCTTCTTGAGCTTCATACATATAACATGGTATCAATCGCCATTTTTCTGATCCTGTGATTCTATTCATCAATCAATCATACAAATTCAGATTTCTTTTTTCAAATCCGCTGTGTTTCCTAATGACTACACCTACTTCATCTGCCAATTCAACATCACAATCAGTTTATAAAAATCCTTTACATCTCACTAATGGAGATCATGCTTTACTTCAAATCATTCCACATGTTTTCGAAGGCCAAAACTTCCTGCATTGGTCCAGAAATGTAAAAATTGTGCTTATCTCAAAGAATAAGCTCGGTTTTATCAATGGCGGTTGCTCCAAACCTGCCGAAAATGATCCTACCTATGGTGATTGGATCAGAACTGATTACACAGTTTTGAGGTGGCTTCAATTTTCTCTCAGTGCAAAAATATCCAGCACTTTTAACTATGTCACGTCTTCCAAACAACTTTGGGATGAACTCAATGAAAGGTACAATCAATCCAATGCGCCTCACTTATATAAACTTCGCAAAGAAATTACTCAAATTTCTCAAGGAAATGATTCTGTTTCTGAGTATTATGCTCGATTGAAATCAGCCTGGGAGGATCTTATATCAATTGATCCTATACCAGATTGTACTTGCAATACTATTGCTGCTTGTTCTTGCCAACTCTTGAAGCGTATCATTGAAAGAGATAACAAAAACAATCTCATAATCTTTCTTATGGGCCTTGACAACAAGTATGACCAGATTCGCGGTCACATACTTGCTTTAGATCCTTTACCTACTGTCAATCAAGCTTTTGCAAAAGTTCATCAATCTGAGATGCAGAAGCAGATTACTGAGACAGAGGCTAAAGTTGACCTGGAAGGAGTAGCTATGGCTGCTACACAACATAATACTGTTGTTCAGAACACTGGAGGTACTCAGACTGCAAACACCTGGAGAAGAGATGGCAAGAAGCAGAAAGTTGCCTACTATTGTGATAAGTGTGAGAAGTATGGACACACTCTTGCTTACTGCTGGTATAATACTCAAGGCAGGGGCAGGGGTAGGGGTAGATCCTCTAATATGCAGAATCCTGGTAGAAGATTAGCTGCTGATGTTGAAGAAACTCAATACATTGCAGACACTCCCTGTGAAATGGTTAATGAGCCTCAAGGTTCTTCTAATGGTGTTGACACTCATGATCCATCATTCATTCAAGCTGTGGCAAAAGAAATACTCAAAATGCAAAGTATGAATGTTAATGAACATCCTGAGGCAAACTTTGCAGGTACTCTTTTAGCCTCGACAGTTTTACATACATCGCACATATCTAATCATAACTGGATAGTTGATTCAGGTGCATCTAATCATATGACATATGATTTTAGTCAATTTTTGACACACAAACAGTTGAGTAAGCCTATAGCTATCACTTTACCTGATGGTCAAGTGAAACTGGTCAAGTACACTGGGGACATACAGTTAACAGTCACTCTTAAACTCACTGATGTTCTCTATATTCATGATTTTCGACATAATCTCTTGTCCTTAGGGAAGCTTTTATCCCAAACTGGTTTCTCTGCTAATTTTTCCCCATCTCATTGCACCATTCAGGACCCTTCCACTAAGGAGGTGCTTTGTACTGGATGGAGACAAGCTGGTGTTTACCATTTAAGAGCTTATTCATGTAATAAACAAATAATACAAAATTCATGTAGTTCTTTGTCTGCTGCTGCTATTAATACTACTGATGTTGCTTTGTTGCATAGTAGGCTAGGTCATTCTTCTTTAAATGCTCTTCAGCATGTAATGCCTAGTTCAATATCAAATAAAAAGAACTTCCATTGTGATACATGTATACTTGCTAAGCACCATAAAATTCCTTTTCCCCTCAGTACATCTTTTACTACAACTCCATTTGAATTGTTACACATGGATCTTTGGGGCCCATATAGGCAACAGTCTTTGAGAGGTCATTTCTACTTCTTTACTATAGTAGATGATTTTTCTAGGATCACTTGGACCATTTTACTTAAAGATAAAACATCCTTATCCAATACATTGGATCATTTCATAGCTTATGCCAGAAATCAATTTGGAAAGCATATAAAGGTCATAAGGAGTGATAATGGTGGTGAAATTATACATCATGAATGTAGCAACCTTTTTCTCTACTAAAGGTATTGTCCACCAAAAGTCTATTCCTGGTAACCCACAACAAAATGGGAGGGTTGAAAGGAAACATCGTCACCTATTGGAGACTGCAAGAGCTATTAGACTTCAGGCTTGTTTACCAAAGAAATTTTGGGGTGAGCTAATACTTGCTGCCACTCACCTTATCAACCTCATGCCTACTGCAAATTTACAATGGAAGACACCACATGAGGTGTTATTTGGGCAGCCACCAGATTACACTCATCTCAGAACTATAGGGTGTTTATGCTATGCAGCTCATAAAAGTTCTGATAAGTTTGAACAAAGAGCTTTCAGATGTATTATGCTGGGATATCCCTTTGCCCAAAAAGGATACAGGTTGTTTGACATTGACAATCACAAACTAATTCTCAGCAGAGATGTTCTTTTCAAAGAGCATATTTTTCCATACTCATCTGGGTTTAAACATTCTGTCACACCAGAATTTATCCCTAACAATTCTTTGCTTTCTCAGTTGCTTGAAGAAGACAATACTAATACATCACATACTACAAATTCTTCCAACAATAACACTAATTCAGATAATACTACTACCTCACATACTACAAATTCTTCAAATAATAACACTAATAATCCAGAAACAGTTGGCACTAATTCTTCAGACACTGTTACTGTGAATAATGGGCCAGAATACTTTGATGTTCCTGCTGCTCATACAACTGAGATGAACAATACTCCTGCTGATGACATTTCTGTTGTCAGAAAGTCTCATAGACACAGGCAGTTATCTAGTAAACTTCAAGGGTATATTTGTAAAGGATTGCCTCCTTCTATTCTTGCTCCTGGTCTACCAAATGAGACTTCTGATCCATCTGAAACTCAAACAACAAGTCTTATTGTTGCTGCCATTGATCTTCAAGGTTATTCACCAGATTTTCAGCAATCTTTTCAGAATACTATTCTTCTTTATGAACCTTCCACTTATGCTCAAGCAAGCTTGCATTCTCATTGGAGAGATGCCATGGCCAAGGAATTACAAGCCCTTGAACAAAATGAAACCTGGGTACTCACATCCCTACCACAAGGGAAGAAAGCAATTGGAGCAAAATGGATATTCAAAATCAAATTTAATCCAAATGGCACTGTTGAAAGGTACAAGGCTAGGCTTGTAGCCAAAGGTTATAATCAAATAGAAGGCAAGGATTATAAACACACCTTTAGCCCTGTGGCAAAGTTAACCACAGTCAGAGTTGTTATTGCTCTTGCAGCAGCTAAAGGATGGCCCATACACCAGCTTGATATCAACAACGCCTTTCTTCATGACTTCTTAGATGAAGAAGTTTACATGATCAAACCAGAGGGTTATATTGTTGGCAATAAGGAGGATGTGTGTCTTTTGAAAAGATCTCTATATGGCTTAAAACAAGCCTCACGCCAATGGAACATAGAATTGTCCAAGTTCCTCATCAAACATGGCTTCAGTCAATCCAAATCCGATTATTCTATGTTTACTCATACTGATGATCATGGGAATTTTACAGTGATTGTTGTCTATGTGGATGATTTGGTGGTCACTGGCAACAATCAAACTCATATAGCATCAATCAAACAACTCCTTGATAAAGCATTCACTATCAAGGATTTAGGTCCTTTGAGGTATTTTCTGGGAATTGAAGTTGTCAGATCTTCTACAGGGATTCTGCTCAATCAACGGAAGTATATTTTGGATATACTCAAAGACAGTCAAATGGAAGACTGCAAGCCAGCCAAATTTCCCTTACTCAGGGGCTTACATTTGACTACTGATGAAGGAGAGCCTCTGCCACATGCTGAAGTATACAGAAGGATTGTTGGCAGACTACTGTATCTCAATTTAACTCGCCCTGACATTTCTTACAGTGTCCAGCAATTGAGCCAGTTTCTAGCAGTTCCTAGAGTGCCTCATTTCAATGCAGCTCTGCATCTGATCCGATATCTGAAGGGCACTATTAATCTAGGCCTCTTTTATCCTTCATCTACAGACCTCACAGTCACAGGCTATTGTGATGCTGATTGGGGCACCTGTGCCTATACTGGACGATCACTCACTGGCTACTGTGTGTTCTTAGGGTCTTCACTTATTTCTTGGAAAACAAAGAAACAAGCAACAGTTAGTAAGTCATCTGCAGAATCTGAGTATCGCAGCATGAGCCAAACTTCGAGTGAATTGGTTTGGATTAATGAACTTCTCCAGGAACTACGTGTAACAGTCCCATTACCAATCACTCTTCACTGTGATAACAAAGCTGCCCAGCACATTGCAGCTAATCCTATCTTCCATGAACGCACTAAACACCTCAAGCTTGATTGCCATTATGTCAGGGAACGAATTCAGGAAGGTTTGATCAAGACTGCACATATCTCAACTCATTCACAAATTGCAGATGTTTTTACAAAAGCGCTTGGGGAACAGCAACATTTCCATTTCGTGTCCAAGTTGGGACTTCTGGATTCTTCACCAAGTCCCACTTGAGGAGGGGATGTTGGAGATACAAGTGGTCCACACCATAACAGATTCTGTTATGGATTCTGTTAGAGTTTCTAACTGATTCTGTTAAGTGCTAACTAACAGATTAGGTTTTACTTTGTACAGCTAACTACTTATAAATAGGATTGTACTATACTCAGATATTATTGATTGATAATAAAAATCACAACTTAATTTTGTCTTGTGTAAGAGCTCTGCTCAAACCTCCATTAATGAACTCTTCTTGAGCTTCATACATTTAACAGTTAATAATTTTCACTTTATTATACTATGTATAGATATAAGGCATTAATTAAAACTAAACTAGTTTTTGGCTCGTGCAATTTCAAATCGTATTGTTCTAAATATGTATCATTGGAACTAAATTATAAATGTTCATAAATCTGTGCAATAGCATCAGAGACGCTGCAACATATGTTCTGTGAATGCACGTACAACAACATTATTTTGCAGGGTATACAGGAATGGATGCATTTCAGAATGGACACTAGTATGAGTATGCAGAGGAGGTTGAGGTTCAAAGGTACTAAATTGCAGAGAGCTGTGAGGAATGGAGCATTGAATGCAATTGTTTATCATGTATGGCACCAAAGGAATAAGAGTCGTTGTGAGCAAATTCTGACTAGGCCTACTGTTGTAATAGGAAGAATTAAGCAGGAATTAGTCTCTCTTTTTACAAGTCGTATGCATTGTAATCTAAGCAACCATGATCAGGCCTTTCTTCGAGGTCTGTTCTAGGTGCTCTTTTGTAATCTCTCTTTATATATAATACTTACTCTTCATCAAAAACAAAATGTTCATAAATTTTGTTTTATATCTAACGTTTATACACTTTTTTTTTCATCAAAATTCGATTTTGCTTTACATCTAACGTTTGTACAATTTTGTTTAAGACTTGATTTTCGCAACATATTTCAATTAATGATATTAATTTTTAAATTATTCCTCATTGTTATATTAATATTAAATTATTTTTTATTGTTTTTTAATTAGTATTGCAGTCACAGTTTTTTTTTTTCGATTGTTGTAAATAGTTAATTATTACCCTCTCCTATTCAGCTTATTCTCCCCTCTATCCTTATTGATGATAATCTTGTTTTCTTCCCTCTTTCCTTATATGGTAAGTTTTTTGTGGTCCAAATTCAATTTCATTTGGGGTATGGTGATGTGTGTGGTTTAAATTCATTTCCTTAATTTTGGTCTAAAAAGAAAGGAGAAAGAATAGGCTCAATAGGAAGGAGTATTGTTTATTGTAATTATGTATTTAGTATAAATTGTTATGTAATAGTTCTAGACAGACGGCGTTCGAAATTATTATATTTTCTTATATAATATTTAAGTTCTTGTTATACATACTGACAGTTTTCGTAGAAATTTATGTTTACGAACTTATACCAAAAGTGTTATGTAATAATTGTAAAATAACTATTATGTCAGACAGTTATTTCGAATTAAAATCATTATACAATTTTGTGAGTCCCACCATGATGAATTAAAAAAAAATTGGGTTGATAACGTGACATGACTAGAGCCTTGTAAATGATCCTGCAATTATTTTATACTCATTTTGAATAATCTTTCTTATTTCTTTTTCCGGAAAGGTTTTATACTTATTTTAATCACTCACCCCACAACAATATCCCATAATATTCATACTTAATGTGTTTTTATTCCAAATGACCCATACAAGAATTAGTTTTACCATAATATAAATTTTATGGATATGTGATTTTTAATAATTGCTCAAATAATTGACGATTTCAGTCTCCATTGTTCTAGCATTTTTGTTGGCACACAAGCCTGAAAAAATCTAGCAATTTCGGACTTTATATTATGCTCAAGATATTCATGACCGACACAACTCACATGTAAGAAAAATTGCCGAATATAAATGAGAATCTGTGTTTAGTTTGGTTAGGGATTAAGACTAATTTCAGTTGAAATTAGGTTCATTTTAAAACCCCGATTATAATCGAGTTATTCAAATTCAATTCAATTAAATAGGATAGGATGTCGTTATATGAAGTATATTTTAAAATGGTCTACTTAGACGCGAGAATCATTGATCTGGTTCGAAAACACAACACAAATCCATATACCAAGTTAAGGTTAAAATGTAATTGGGTTGGCACGCGGAGTAAAATTTATATTAGTTGGATAGGGTTAAACCATTTTAACACAAACCAACAAAAATAACTCATTGATTTCAGTGAATTGTTACATGATTAACTCGATGATCCAAACATTCTGTTAAAAAATAACAACTCTCATTCATCAATTTTGGGTAATAATTGATTCTGTATACAAATTCATATTGCCATGTATTTCACCCAAGGAAACATAACATCCTATTATTTTTGGAGCACAAATTCTTATTTAAGACGTTATTATTTTGTCGTAATACCATAATTTACCGATTTTTAACCCATATCTTATCCCTTATTCGATCGAAATAATAACCCGAGCTAGTAATTAGTTATTATTTTAGAATAAAATAGAGTATTTTTGATTTTAGAATAAAATAGAGTATTTTTATTTTATTTTAAAGTCTATCTTACCTTAATAGCTCGTATTATTTTTACATTAACTCATCGTATTTTTAACTTAATAGTTCGTATTCTTTTTATATTAGCTCGTAGTCTTGGTCAATAGCTCGCATTCTTCTATGCTCGTATTTTTTAGCTCATGATTCTCTTAAACTCGTTTTCTTTTTACATTAGTATTCTTATGTGTTCGTATTCTTATCTCGTATTTCTTTTAATTATACGTCGTAAACTTAAGTGCTTTATATATCATCAAATTTAACGTCTCACAAATTTGATTTTTTTTAGCGCGAGAAGTGTTTCAATTAGCTCTCGTTTGCGTATTCTTTTACATTAGCTCGTATTCTCATCTTAATAGGTCGTATTCAGAGTTGTCCAAATGCGAGTTTGGGCCGGACATGGGTTGAGCTGAAAGGGAAAATTATTCCCTATAAGACTATGGCGGGCGGGTTGGGCCAAAATAAAGAGCCACTTCTCCTTGCCTTTACCCACCCAATTGCTAAATTCGGGAAACCCGTGGGCTGTCGGGCTCATATTTTTCTGTTAACTTCTGAGAAATAACTAATTAAATAATTAGAAATGCGATAAACTTGCAAAACCGATATTAAATTAAGTTATTAGTTAACATCAATACAAGAACGACTAACTTGGTCATTTGAATATTAAGTTCCAAAATCCAAATAAGAGTAAAAACTAAACAAAAATTAATTCTATACTAATTGCTCATATAACTTTATCGGGCCGGATTGGCCAATCCATTTTGCATTTATCTTGTCCGTGGCCGGCCCATTTACTAAAATGGACTGGGCTGGATTAGCCCCTGACCCATTTTTCCAGAAAAATGATGTCCAAACCCGGTAAAAATTTGGGCTGGATGGGCCGGATTTTCGAACGGTACCGCCCATGAATAGCTCTAGTCGTACTCTTGTGTGCTCATATATCGAAGTTCCTGATCCTTTTAAAATCATAGTCCTTTTACATTAACTCGTATTCATTTGTACTCGTATTTTGAATCTCATCGAAATTTATATATAGATTTTATTATGCTTATTTTTAAATTGCATTTAAAAGATATAAGCACACAACTTAAAGTTTCTCCTTTAAATATATATACTGATATAGATTCTAAAATAATTTATTTAGAGGCGATAATTATTGATCTGGTCCGAAAACACAACATAAAACCAATACAAAGTTAAGGTTAAAGTGAAATTGGGTTAACAAGGGATACACAGAGTAAAATTTATATTAGTTGAATAGGGTTAAACCATTTTAACACAAACCGACAAAAACAACTCATTATTTCAATGGGTTGTTACAGGATTAACTCGATAATCCAAACATTCTGTTAAAAAATAACAACTCTAATTCATCATTTTGGGGTAAATAATTGATTCTATAGGCTCCAAATACATATTGCCATGTATTTCACCCAAGGAAACATAACATCTAATCATTTTTGGAGCACAAATTCTCATTTACGACGACACTATTTTGTTGTAAGCTTATTAGTAACCACTTTTTATGACTAAATGAACATTTTTTCAAGGTAGTCAATATTTTTCAAAAGGTGGTGACATTTTACCAAAAACCACGAAAAAAGGGTCCCAAAAAAGACAAAAGTAAAGTAAAGGCATGGAAATGTGACGATACTTTGACATTGAAGGACAATCTAAATGACACGAGGATACAAAATAGTGATATTACTTCACAGTTAATCAGATTTACAGGAGTATCAACAGTGAACTCCCTCCAAAATAACAGGAAACATACACGACACTTCGGCAACTCAATTTGGCGTTCCTTTAAGCATTCGCCAACCCCCTTGACATTAGTTATCCCCTTGACAGGGAGAATGAGTAGGCGGGATTGCTCAACTCCAAATTTCATTCCAAGCTACATGAACCCGGCTGCCATAAGGATAATTTCATTCCCACTCCGCAGTGATTAAACAATCTCCTCATAAATGCATTCAAGATCCACCAGCAACAAAATATGGAGCAAGACATTTGATGTTCCTGAGAGAACAAAAGATTTCAAGGAAACAAACCAATAGACAGGATATCGATGGAAATATCTGTAAAAAACAGTGATTACTAGTTTTAATAGTTGAAGTGTGTTGCGTCTTTCTTTTTCAAAAATCACGTATCTATAAATCTGACGCTTGTAATTTAAACAGACAAGAAATCTCTGAGAGTAAAGAAAACAGCACTCCGTTTAACTGACTTAATGAGCAGTGCATTAAGGGGGATTCATCGATCCGATGCAAATATGTTTATGCAATATTTAAGCCAACACTTAGTAATAACAAACTGATGTAGATAATACACGAGTATATTCAAATGAACAACGATCTCTATTTCAGAAACTGAAACTTTAACCGACTGAAAATCCTTTCATATTCCAGCATTAAATCAAACAATTGGTGGTAATCATCATGTCAATTCCAAAAAAAACTCGAGCAACACCATGTTATAATGTGAAAAAATCATTTAGGATTCAAGAAACATCACACCTTCAACGACCTTGTTCGACAGTATATCTAGGAAGCATAATACACTTGCTTAGGAGTGATGACAAAAATAAACCATGAAGCGTTGGAAAGATTTGGTTCTGAACTTACACATACGCACAAATCTACACTTAAACCAAATGCCAAAACCAAATTCAGAAGATTTACCTGGAATACAATTCTTCAATATCCTAGCATCAAATTACCTAGGAGGTAATTATCATTGTGTCAACTTAGAAACTTTTGTAGGAACTCAGGGATTATCATGAGATAAATGGCCAAGGAACAATGACTTAGTGCTAGCATCCGCTTGAAATCCCATGCTAACCATTATATCACGATAACGCAATGCATTTGGCATATCCTTATTGATAATGAACCCTCTGATCAGCGTATTATAGGTGCCGCTATCAGGAGAGACTCCGGCTAGCTTCATTTTGTTTAGGAGCTCTATAGCTTCACTCATAAGACCTTTTTTGCAGAACCCCTTAATCAATGTATTATAAGTTACATGATCGGGTACCAAACCCTTCGACAAGAGATCAGAAACAAAGTTTTCAGCATCTGACATCCTATTAGACTTACAAAGCCCATCTATCAGAGTGTTATAGGTCACAACATTAGGGGCAATGCCATGCCTAAACATTTCTTGTAGTACGTCAAGCGCTTTGTTGATGCTTTTACGTTTAACATATCCATTGATCAAAGTATTATATGTCACAACGTTAGGGTGGCACTGAGTTTGTACCATTAAATCCACGAGATCTCTTGCCTTGTCCATTTGGCCGCACAAGCAATATCCATCCAGTAAAGCACTATATGTAACTACATTAGGAGCCAATCCTCGTTTAATCATTATCCTTATAATGGCTTCTGCTTCATCAAACATTCCATCCTTACAATGCATATCAACCAACATGCTATAAGTAACAACACTTGGTGCAACATAGTTGTCCAACATCTCAACCAACATATCCTTAGCATCCCCCTTACGGCCTAGATTGAACATACCACGTATCAGTGAGGTATATGTGAACACATTCGGTTTGATGCCCTCAGATTTCATGATTGAAAAGAGCTTGAGGGCCTCCGAAATCAACTTGCCTTTGCAAAGACTGTCGATAAGTGTGGTGTAAATGGCAGGGTTAGGCTTACAACTCGATGGACTAGAATTCATTTGGCGTAGCAAGCGGAGAGCGCCCGCATTGTCCCCAATCCCGCAAAGACCTTTGACCATGGTACCATAGGTAACTATGCTTGGTTGAATGCCAAGCTTATGGACAGCTACATCCAACAACTTAACAGCGTCTGGAAGCCGATCATTTTGAACGAGACCGTTAATTAAGGTGTTGAAGAAAACACAATCATTTTCAAAGGGATACCCAAGCTTAAGGGACTTAACAAGGAGAGAATACCCGAAATCGACACGGCCTATGTGGCAGTAACAATTAGCAAGGATCCCAATAGAATAAGAATCAGGTCGAATACCGGATAACTCAAGCTGCCTAGATAGAGAAATGACAGTAGTATGAGGCTTTAGATGTTTAAGTTTGAGCATGGCGGAGAATAGCTGATTAAAATGGATGATGGAAGGTCGACGATGAAGAGACATCATTTGGTTGAAGAGATTTAGGGGGGAATGAAGATTAGGAAACCCTAATCGACATTGCTCTCGAACATAATCGAGAAACATACGAGGATTATCAGTAACAATAAGCTTAGAAATAGTAGAATTGGGGAAATGGGGTTGAAATTGAAACCCTAATTTTGAAGTAGGGGACGACATTTAACAGAAAAAGGAAAAAAGAGAAGAAGAAATAATTACCAGAAAATTATTAGGAGACAAATGAAGAAACGGCCACTCAATTGCACAACTCAACTAGTGTAGTGTTGATTATAAGTCGAACTTGATAATGCTTATGCCCGGCTAATATATAAAAACAGTAAAAACATTGGGGTTTGGGCTGGGTCGGGCCAAGTAAATGGGCTTGTTTATTGGGCCCAAATCTGACTCTTTTGGGCTCAAATGAGTCATCGGGCGTTTTGGTCTTTACAATTCATGAAACCTTCAAAATGTAAAAGCGGTAAAAAAAGTGCACATTGAAAATTAATACAACGAAATTTATAGCTACTAAAATTTAAGATTACAATACAACTAAGGGCCTGCCTGGGGTGGGGGTAATAGGCCTGATAAAATCCAACTTAATTGTTACGGATTTTTTGTTGAGGTTTGGTACGGGAGTAATTAGTGCGGCCCAGTAACTATTACTTCCCAAGAGGGGTAATACATTACCTACCTCATACCCTGGGTAACAATTCCGCCGCAAAAACAATTACCCTAATCTCTCTTCCTTTCCTCTGAATCTGCTCTCTTCTTCTCCATCAACAATCAGGTATTTGCCCTTTCCTCCATTTTTATGCACCATTTTTATTGCTTTAACAAATTTTAATCCACAATTTCAAGTCAAATGCACCCAAAATTGACAATATAACATGAATATAAACTTGATCGTTGACAGATAAGACAAAAGCATATCAATAATCAACGATTTTTGACTTTGTGCTTATTTATACAGTGCACACAACTATATATTACACGGACTATTAAAATTGGTGTCGTGCTTTGGGTTTTTTTGGGGCCGAGTGTTTAAACCAAATCCAACCAAATTTTTCTTATGGCCACTAGACCGGGCTTTGGGTTTTTTCGAGGCCGGGAGTTTTGTCCAAACCCAGGAAAAAGAGGGTTGAGTTGGGTCGGGCTTTTGGGAGCTAGGTCATTTGATCAGCTCTACTAACAAACAGTGACATAGTGTTAAATCCCATGCTAACCAGTAACCATTATATTCGGCATATTGTTGTTAATGAATCCTCTAATAATTACTCTATATTATAGGTTACCTCATTAGGAGACCTGTACTCATAAGGCCCATTTTGCAGCATCACTTAATCATCAAAGACTCTTGTTCGTGACGGATAATATCCGTTACAACCTGAAAACGGATAGTCTTTTCTTACAATAAAACAAGTGGAGGGCAAGTTGGAGGAAATAGATCACCTCATGTATAGTGTCACTTGCATAATGTGAGTGGGGCATTATCCATTTTCGGTTTATGATAGATAGTGTCCATCTTCAATGAGAATTTGTGCATTTCAGTTATCTTTAGGTCGGGTCATTAACAGGTGGGCAAGTTGGGTTTGGTCATTAACATGTTAGTATTAAGCCAGATTATCAACTTATATTTTATCTAACAGGTAATTTTATGTTTAAACAATGTGTTGTATTAGTCATAAGACCCCAACCCTAGTCCGACCCACATAAGTTTGAGTCGTGTTCGTGTCAACCCAATTATGTAAACGGGTTGAAATACCTTGACCCGAACCCGCTAATTTCGTGTCGGATTCGTGTGGGTTTTCGGGTCGTGTCAATGATTGCCGCCTCTATTAAATCACCCTTGGAAAACCGTTAATAAAACTCAATCAATGATGTCAAAAATATTCTCTTATCATATTACCAGATCATCATTCATACAAAACATCACACTGTAACTACTAACTACTAACTACTCACACTGTGAAACATACATTACTCTCAAATGGTGAAATCCTGATGTTACAACAACTGGAAACCGAATATCATAACTAGTGGGAGGAGGTATCAGCAGGCCGAGGAATACTCTTGTACTCGTACTTGTTTGTATCGACTTTCTCCTTGAACGCCTGTCAAGTTTAAAGCAAGTGTGTTTGTTGACAGTAACTTTTATGTGTTATTCAAAGCTTCGCTAATCAAATGAAGAAGCAAGGTTCAATTACCTTGAGTTCATCTTTTTAGTCTGATAAGCATTGAGAGGTAAAGGGATTTTCCTTCCTCTATGATTTCCCACTCACAATCGTCTTTCACTTTCGCGATATCCTTGCTGAATTTCCGACAAACACAGAGTTATTAGTTATGCTCTAAATTATACGCGATATAATGAAACAGAACAACAATGCACATGCTCTAAATTATACGCGATATCATTTCTGGTGATTACTGTCAACAGAACGTTTTAGATCAAGAGGTAACGTAAACCTTTTGAAACACACTCTACAAGCAATACAAAATTGCAAATTCGCTCTCCGTTGCAAAGTGACAGATCTAGCCAGAGCCCAGAGGAGTACTTACTGAGTACTGCGTCGCACAAACTGAATAATCAAACATAATGACTAATGAGCTATAAAAAGACATAGTTGACGTAAAATTCTGGAAAACAAACTTTCATGGCTACATTTCATTTGGTAGTGAGTGATCTCGAACAAATATATACAGCAAAACCACTTTCCCATTCGTACGATTAAATGCTGCCAAAGCTATGAAGTAGCATAGCCAGTTCACATTCAGGCAAAAGTTTCAGTAATTGCACACAAATATAGGATTCAACTACTCAAAAACGCACCTCTCGAGTAAACAAAAAAGGCTCAAAAATCAAATGGACAGAATATTGATGGAAAGATCTGTAAAAAAACAGTGATTACCAAGTTTTAATAGTAAAAGTGTGTTGCGTCTTTCTTTTAAAAAATTCACGCGTCTATAAATTTGACGCTTGTAAATTGAACAGACAAGAAATCTCTGAGAGTAAAGAAAACAGTACTCAGTTTAAAACTTTAATGACTTAATGAGTAGTGCATTAAGGGGCATTCGTCGATCTGATGCAAAATATGTTTATGCAATATTTAAGCCAACACTTAGTACTAACAAACTGATGTAGATAATACACGAGTATATATAAGTGAACAATGATCTCTACTTCAGAAACTGAACCTTTAACCGACTGAAAATTCCTTCATATTCCAACATTAAATCAAACAATTGCTCATAATCATCATGTAAATTTCGAAAAAACTCGAGCAACAACATGTTATAATGTGAGAAATCATTTAGGATTCAAGAAACATTGAGATAGTTACGTCATAACCTTCAACGACCTTGTTCGGCAGTATATCTAGGTAGCATAATACACTTGCTTAGGACTTAGGAGTGATGACAAAAATAAACCTTGAAGCGATGGAAAGATTTGGTTCTGAACTTACACATACGCACAAAACTACAGCAAAACAACCCACTAAAAATGCCAAAACCAAATTCAGAAGATTTACCTGGAATACAATTCTTCAATATCCTAGCATCAAATTACCTAGGAGGTAATTATCATTGTGTCAGCTTAGAAACTTTTGTAGGAACTCGGGATTATCATGAGATAAATGGCCACTGAATAATGACTTAGTGCTAGCGTCCGCTTGAAATCCCATGCTAACCATTATATCACGATAATGCAATGCATTTGGCATATCGTTATTGATAATGAAACCCCTGATCAGCGTATTATAGGCGCAGCTATCAAGAGAGACTCTAGCTAGCTTCATTTTGTTTAGGAGCTCTAAAGCTCTACCCATAAGACCCTTTTTGCAGAACCCCTTAATCATTGTATTAAGAGTTACATGATCGGGTACAAAACCCTTTGACAAGAGATCAGAAACTAGGTTGTCTGCGTCATTAATTTTGCCAGCCACACATAAGCTGTTAATCAGAATATTGTAGATGAATAAACGAGGAGCAACTCCGTTAGACTTCATCTCGGTAAGCAATGCCACGGCCTCATCGAGTTGTGCATTTTTACATAGCCCGTCTAATAAGAAACCATAAGTGCAGACATTTGGTTTTATTCCATCTGCTTGCATGTCGTTGAACAACTGATGTGCCATTGGGATCTTATGAGACTTACATAACCCATCTATCAAAGTGCTATAGGACACAACATCAGGGCCAATCCCTTGTTGACACATTTCTTGCAGTACATCAAGGGCTTTGTTGATGCTTTTATGTTTAACATATCCATTGATCAAAATAGTATATGTCACAACATCAGGGTGGCAGTGAGATTGTACCATTAAATCCATGAGATCTCTTGCCTTGTCCATTTGGCCGCACAAGCAATATCCACCCAGTAAAGCATTATAAGTAAGTACATTAGGAGCCAATCCTCGTTTAATCATCATCCCTATAATGGCTTCTGCTTCATCAAACATTCCATCCTTACAATGCATATCAACCAACATGCTATAAGTAACAACACTTGGTGCAACATTGCTGTCCAACATCTCGACCAACATATCCCTAGCATCTCCCTTACGGCCTAGGTTGAACATACCATGTATCAATGAGTTATATGTGAGCACATCCGGTTTGACACCGTCAGATTTCATGATTGAAAAGAGCTTGAGGGCCTCCGAAATCAACTTGCCTTTGCAAAGACTGTCGATAAGTGTATTGTAAACGGCAGGGCCAGGCTTACAATTCGATGGACTAGAATTCAGTTGGCGTAGCAAGCGGAGAGCGCCCGCATTATCCCCAGTCCCGCAAAGACCTTTGACCATGGTACCATAGGTAACTATGCTTGGTTGAATGCCAAGCTTAAGCACAGCTACATCCAACAACTTAACAGCGTCTGGAAGCCGATTATTTTGAACGAGACCGTTAATTAAGGTGTTGAAGAAAACACATTCATTTTCAAAGGGAAACCCAAGCTTAAGGGACTTAACAAGGAGAGAATACCCGAAATCAAGACGGCCTATGTGGCAGTAACAATTAACAAGGATGCCAATAGAATAAGAATCAGGTCGGGTACCAGATAACTCGAGTTGCCTAGAAAGAGAAATGACAGTAGTATGAGGTTTTAGATGTTTAAGTTTGAGCATGGCGGAGAATAGCCGATTAAAATGGACGATGGAAGGTGGACGATGAAGAGACATCAATTGGTTGAAGAGATTTAGGGGGGAATGAAGATTAGGAAACCCTAATCGACATTGCTCTCGAACATAATCGAGAAACATACGAGGATTATCAGTAACAATAACCTTAGAAGTAGTATAATTGGGGAAATGGGGTTGAAATTGAAATCCTAATTTAGAAAAAGGAGAAGACATTTACCAGAAAATGGAAGAAAGAGAAGAAGAAGAAGAAGAAGAAGTGAATACCAGAAAATTAGGAGAGAAACGCAGAAACGGCGTCGGCGAGTAGAGTGACTAGCGAAGGAGTTGTTGGGTAGAAATAACAGGGGGCAAAAAGACACCCCAGATGCAAATGTTAAAAGATATCAAAGAAGTGTTAGTCTAATTGTTAAGATGGAGTATTGTGGATAATAGGTTTCAGAATCGAATCACCCCTCCTCTATTGTAATGCGATTAAGTGCATGTTTCGTTGAACTAAAAAAAATGCAGTGTTAAGACGATATCCGGTGTTATCAACTTTGGTAAGTTTGGGTGATACCTTAATAAAATAATTAAAAAATATTCAAAATTGAAAGCTAACTTTTGTTATTGTATAAGTCTTGTTTGTGAGATAAAATAGATACAAAATGAGTGGTTGGAGAAAGGGGACCACATGAATAGTGTCGGAGAGAGAAAAAGTGATTATATTGTGAGAGAAAACACTATCCGTCTGACGGATACCGCCGTCACAAATGAGAATTTGTGTTTGTTTTTAGGCATAATATAATTTGTGTAGCTCTTGTTTCCAATTTTTCGTAAACCTAAGTTTACTATTCTATCATACTTATAATCTACGGAATTACTTTTTTTACATACGAATTTTTACTTTTTTACTAACATTTTTTCACTAATTATCAATGCTATGCCTTTTTGTTAAACCTACCCGAATTAAGTCTTGTATGTAGTTTTTTCATAAATCGAATCTAATTGATCAAAACACTTGAACAACCTCCGATTAGTTAAATAATTTTGTAATTTAATAATTATTAATACGCTTTTCACATACGGATTCTCCACGTTATTCCCTCGCCTAGCAAAATTAATTAGCTGTGTGCTTGGTTGCTTCAACAGTGAAGCAATATGCAACATACGATGCTAAATCAAGAACAACTAAGATTAGCGTGTATATATTTGAGTAATTAACGCTTGAAAATCTGCCACCAATTTATAATTGAGATGTCGTTTGGTTACTCACTAAATTACACAAGAACTTTAATTTATGTGAATTGCAAAATGGTTAGGTTGTTTGGTTACTCGTGTGAATTGGAACTTCCCAAGAATTCCAATTTTCCACATAATAGAGGAAGTTGCTTACCTAGGTACAATGTCTACATATAATGATATAACCAAACAACAGTATTTTCTAATTCACGTGAATTGTAAAATCATGTGATATGAAAACTTCATAGGTATTGGAAGTTATCCTGTGTAACCAAATGACTTCCGACTCCTGTGTATAGTATTTTTTGGGTAGCTAGAGTGTAGGGGAGGAGCATGCGGGGAGAGGGAAGGTCGGACAAGAGTAGGCGGAGTATGGCCAGTCAGAGTATGGTTGGATGGAACGGGTAATCAAAGGTAGTTGAAGGGAAAAGTGTTGTGAAAAATCAATTAAGAGGGATAGAAAAATGACAAGGATAAAAAGGTAAAAAATCGTATATAAAAAAACAAAATTCATATGTGATTATTACGTTTGTAAAATATTTGTGTAAACAACTAAGGGGTTGTTTGGTTGACATCCTAAAAACACATGAATTGCAAAATCACATGATTTATAAAAATATGTCTTGTTTGGTTGACACATTTTTTGGAAAATGGAGAAATTAGAAGTTCCTAGGAACTTCCAATGCCTACATGATGTGGGAATTGGCTTACCTACCTCTCCCTTGGTCATTGGAAATTCCCATGGAATTTAATTCATACATGGGCAACCAAACACCTTTATCAAATTCACCCGAATTGGATGTTGGAACTTAATTCCTATGAAATTGAAATTCCTAGGCAAATTAAGTTCCTTGATCAACCAAACGACTCCTAATTATCTTAAATTTCACATATTTCTTTCACATAACTGTAGTAAATGATTGGTTATCTATTTTATTATTTTCAAATCCATGATACTCAAGACAAAAAAATTTTAACATATTTTGCACAGATGGTAGTGATTAATAACCTAAATTATATATAGGTCGAATTCTCACTTATAAAATCACAATATTTAACATTTAACAACGTTTATTTATATAATCCTGTAATTAACGAAGGCGTATGTTATTATGACCCATGCATTTTCGCACAGGCTTAAAATTAGAACCAAGGAAAAGAGATCGTGCCGGTGGCCGGATCAATTTTTTTCTGGTATATATAATCGACAATTACTATTATCATTATTATTATTATTATTATTACTAGTCTTAAACCCGTGCAAATTGCACGGGTTGACATTTTATGTTATGTTTTATAGAATTTCTGTTACATTTTAAGTTGTATACAAAGTGATATATAAATGTATCAAATTTTAGTATAATAATATTAACGATACTTCTACATTGATAAGTAAGATAGTACTACACTACAACAACTTCTCAAATATTAATTTATATAATTATACACTATGGTAGATGTTGAAAATAGAACCCGCTAAATGACTCGTGTCTTAAAAAGACTCCGCTAAATGTCACGTGTAAAAAATTGAAAATTGACCTGCTAATAAATGACCCGTGTCTTAAAAGGACCCCACTAATTTAGGGACAACCTTCGTCCAATGCGTACCTATACTCTTAAATTAGATAAATCAAGGAAATATATACATGAAAATAATTAATTATATGATAATATGAATGATAAAATTATCACTAAATTAAATGTTATGTATTTTTTGTGTATTATTTCAAACTTCTCATGACTAATATTGAAAATTCTTTTAAGCATTAGTTTTAGTATTATTGTTGTAAATTATAACTCGTTTTTTATTAAAATGAAACTAGTTTTCAACCCGTGCAAAATTGCACGGGTATATTTTTAGAAAAAAATGTGGTGGATAATTAATATTACCGAATAGTGTCAATAATACGTGAATATTTTGCATTCAATATCTATTGTATTGATAATACGTTAAAATGCATCATCGGAACCGTGTTTATGATTATTGTATAATGATCAATATTTAAAAATGATAAAAATATTAATATTTAACGTCGATATAATTTTGTTTTATATCTAACGTCTACACTAATAATTTCGAATAGTATGATTATTGTATTATAATGACTAATAATTTCGAATAATATGATTATCGTATAGTTACAGTTTATTTTTACCGTTTTGTTTATGATTTGATTTCGCAAATATTTAAATTTGTATACTTTTATTGGTTGTTTTATTAATATTAAGTTATTTTTATTGTTTTTTAATTTAGTATTGTTGCTCTTTTTTATTGCAAAAAATGCACGGGTATATTGAACGGGTATAGTTTTAAGAACATCGATATAATATATCCATATATTGTTCATTGTAATTATTTTACGTTTTTATTGTTTACGAAATTATATCACAAATGTTACGTAATATTTCTAAAAATATGATCAGGCATTTAGTTCGAAAACAAGGCAGTTATCTCGTAGGAAATTCATCAAAGAAATTGTGGGTCCCACCCGAGAGATAAAAAAAAAATGTGTTGATGACGTGGCTCAAGTAGGGCTAACTAAATGTTTCTGTAATTATATAGATAAGATTATTATTATTATTATTATTATTATGACAAAAGAATATTATTAATAACTTATTTATTACTATTATTTTTATTTTCATTATGGTTATTTTTTATTGTTATTTCAGGTAAGTTTCATTCAGTTCATCGTATTTGACGTATTAGGTTTAAATCAAATCCATAAAATTCCGTTCAGTTAGACAATTTCAGTTAGACAATTTCAGTCCAAAAAACGGGGCTTTATTTTCCTTTATTTATATATCTAAAAACATTAGGACGTCTACCGGGCTTTATTTTCCTTTATTTATATATCTAAAAACATTAGGTCGTCTTCATTCAATTTGTTACATACGCAGCAGCAGTATAATAAAAGATATGATTCCTCATCCTCCACATCTCGTTAACCCTTTCCTAATCTCAACCATCATCCTTGGTTATTTCACAAGTAAATTTATTCGAAGACGGTTTTATACAAGAGTTACCCTTCCGTTAGAGTTAATATTATCATGTATACTCCCCAAATTACCCGTAAAATCGCTCCTACGCTTCAAATGCGTTTCCAAGTCTTTTCTAGCCGAGATTTCGTCTCCCGAATTCAATGCTTTATTTTCAGAGGCGAATCGCCTCTTACTCCTCCCAAGCATGTTCAATACCTTCCGTATATACCGACTCGACTCGCCAAAAGCTCCTCTTACGATTTGCCCGTATCCTATACCGTCACCACGGTTTCCAACCCCCATGTCGATTGTGGCTTGTTGCGAATCTTACCTCTTGATTCGGTGTGGAGAAACCAATCTTCACCGTCTCATCCTCTTCAACCCGATTACACGTATTTACCGTGTAATCCCTAAACTTTACGTTCCTGCTCGCTCTGTCCGTATAAATTACGGGTTGTGTCATTGTATAGACAATGATCTCAACGACGATTTCAAAATTGTCTGGTTTCTCCAATACGATGGCCTGATGGAAGTCATCGTCTACAGCTTGAGAACTAATTTGAGATCTATCAACCGTGAGACGGAAAGGATTCGACAGATTATTGCTGATCCCGTCGTTGTACAAAACCATTTATTCGTTATGATTTTATACAACGATGAAGAACGCTTGACGAGCATTGGCTGTTTTGATATCAAGGCCGAACGATGGTCTAACGATGTGCTCTTGCCTGATAGCGTTTCAGGCAGAATCAGATACAACTCGACTCGAGACGGTCAGTATTACCTAAGTGAGCTTGAAGAGAACTTATGTTTTTCGTGGTACGATGTGAACGAGTCGACTTATACTATATGGGTTATGAAGGATTACGGTGTTGAAGCGTCTTGGACTAAATTGACGAGCCTTCCTGTACAAGGACCGAAAGAGATTTTCTACCCGATTGCATACCGCAAAGGATCGTCAAACGAATTATTGTGTATACCAAATCATTGCGGCGAGTATTTGGAAGGCGAATATTTGAATTACAAATATTTTTGGTACAATATTCGAGATAGACGAATCAGTAAAACCGAATTCTATGGAAATGGTCGTAATACTAGTTATTCAAGTTTTGCATATATATGCCGGGGAAGCTTTTTGAACTTTCCCGGTGGTCAACCGATCCGTTCATCATCCAAATAACAAGAATTGGACGACGATAATGACAATGATGATGATAATGGCGATGGACAACACGATTATGGTCAATATATTTTTTTCAATTACAAATTCTTAAGAAAGACGGCCTCCCATTAGTGTAGGGAGAGACGGTATTACGGATATTTTCTTGTAAGTATGTTAGGGTATATTATCGATATATTATGATATACGATAATCAATAATACAACGATTACCTTTATGCATTTCTGCTCCGATTTCAATTTTTGAATCCCCTACTGTTTTTACGAAACTAATGCATTACGAAAGTTCCTGACAGGCGACAGCAGCGCGATAAAAAACACTCTTTGAGTGATTTAGCTTCTTTATCTAAGTTACTTTATTGCATTCCGAGTTCGCTAATCTAACACACAGCACCAGAAAACAGAGAAACACACGGTTCCTGATTTCTAAGCTCATCACTTACAGTACACACAACGCCGAATGCCCTGCTCATCACCAACCAGGCATGAAATCATAAATCAGATGGCTGGTGAATAATGGCCGATTAAGTGGGCACGGTTTTGGATACTCATCCATTGGACATGTTGTATGGAAATATCAGTACGTTAGACACACGCAACCACTGGGAAGTGTCGAAAGTATAGTCTAAAACTTCAAAGCTAAATAGAAGATTTACCTTTCTTGGCGACTTCCACAGTTCACGACCTTCTTTACGTTGCTTTCCTCCAGTGCCTGGTTACTGCCCTGCCCTGCCCTGCTGATCACCAACCAGGTATGCAGGAAGGAACACAGGTCAAGATTGTACCTTCACCAATACTCTAGTAAATCTCTGGTTTGCTGCATTATGGTTTCACCATTTAAAAGTTTTATGCATAATACCGTAAATTAGCTGACAGTCTTGCTCTAGACCAACGGAATACACACAGCAAGAGAATGTTGACGATATGAAGTGATCAACCTGATACAAGTGTAGCCAAGCAAAGAAGTCATAGTCCGGCAAAGAATCTCCAAAATAATCGAACAACTGAGTAACAGATATCAGTTGGTGCTATTGACGTCTCTTTAGATCCAGACTTCTCGACCAGGCTCCTGCTATACTAGTGCAGCACTCAGCCACTCATGCACTAATGTTAGCAATTTGGCATAACAACCGCCCACCCGGGCAAAACTTGTGAGATCTAAAAGGGCCATTGACCCGCCCCCATTGTTTAAGCTTGACCAGTCCCAGTGAACACTTGGCAACCTCAATCCTATGAGGCTATGACTCGTATTCCCACAGTCATATTTGTTGTTTTCTGCTCTTTTTTTTTGAGCGGAATAAGGCGAGTCACAAGGACAATAAGTCAATAATGTGCTGACGGGATTTGTGCCATGGTCATGAGGATAGGTAAACTCCAAAACTCCGGCACTGTAAGATGAAAATCAAATTCTTCCTCTGATACACAAACTGTGGTCCAATTTGCTGCTAGGATAAGCAAACTAATCTCAGACACTACTCCCTCGGTTCCAATCACAAGAACGGAAAAGGTAAACAAATGTTTGGGACAGAGGGTCCGATGAAATCCAAAACTGTGAATCCTCTGGTCCCAAAATTTATTCTTTGCTTAGTTTGCTACATAGTTGTTGTGTTGACACCCATAGAGCACCAGCTAGATAATTCAGGAAACACAACACCTAACCTCATCGCGCATAATATACAGTATTCACAATGCCAAATTTAACTTAATAACACAATTCCAGCCACAACAACCGCCTTAATCCGAATGATTTAAGGTTGGCTGACATAAAACATCCTCTGAAGTTCTCCCATACTGGTTGCATACCTAAATTACAAATGAGAGAAACGAACAGGGCGAGGGGACATGATGAAGGATGAAGGAATTAAAACGTGTTTTTACACCTTCATCCAACTCCTAATCTCAATATACACTGCCAAATTTCATTTGATGGCTAATACATTTTGAACAATCAATTCTAGCTATGTTTCCGTCAACGCATGATTCTCATCCAATTACAAGGATGAACAAGTGCAACAACAAAATGATTTGGGGTTAGCTGAACCAAATCATCCTCTGAAATCGTCTCATACAGGTTGCATACCTAAAGCATATATGAGAGAAAGAGAAAGGAAGAAACGGGAGCGAGGAAATGATAAAGAATGAATGTGTAAAACCACAAATATTCTCGTCGTGAACTGAATTATAATCTCAAAGTTCAAAGTATCAGAGTAAAACCAATTCAGTAACTCAACTTTAAACAAATTTCTCATTAAATGTAAGCAAAACTCGACAATTTAAACATATGCAGCTTTCGGCATAACCTAAGTTTCATCATTATCAGTAACACAAACACATTACAGTACAAAGTGTTAACCCTAAACATCAGAAAATCAACAGCATTGTAACCTCAAAGAGGATAAAGACTCTCAATGAACTGAAAAGCATTATACCCACGAAACGGAAACCATTTATCACTCTCATCAACCACATTACACAACAATCTCGAAACCTTACTCTTAAAACTATAAGAAATCACTTTACCAGGAATCGACAACACAATCTCACAACCATCATCACCATCGTCACCACCACCATTACCGCGAATAATAGCAAGAATCGAAAAAGCATAAAACCTCAACCTCCTCCCAAACCTATCAATCCCATCTTGAAACATATCCTCTTCAAACCCAATCCCAACCAAATCAAGATCAACCCGAAACCTAACAAACCAATCCAAACCCTCTTCATCCAATTCCAAAACATCAAATACCCTAACACAATTAGTCCTAATCTCAACCAAATGGAAATGCCCACAACACTCTCCAAAGTACCTAAACCGTTCTAAATACGATCCCTCGTTGAAAACCCTCGGCAAAACCAATCTCCCAACACATTTCCTATCAAAATCATAATACACTGTCCATCCAGTATGACTCAACCAAAACATCCTTCCTTTCCAATACACTCCCCGCTGGAAATCGACATCAAATGGTACATCGTCGGGTAAATGTACCCCGGTATCCGTCCATATCTTCGCAAATGAGTCATATATCTGGAACGAGACGTTAACGAAGCATATGAGATTGAAATGACGCGAGTGTTCCGGGTCGAAAGCGAGCGAAACGGGCGAGTTGGAATTGGGAGCCGGGATGAGGATGGAAGATTGGGTTGTCGGGTTCGAGACGGTGAGGTGAGCGGAGGAGGAGAGGTAGAGGAGGAGGCCGTTGGAGGAGTGGACGGGTGGGGTGAGGGTGAGGGTGTGGGGTAGGGGAGGTGATGACGTGGAGGAGTGGAGGGGGATGAAGGTTGGGGTAGGGGAGATGAGGAGGAGGGAGGAAGGCGGTGGGTGACGGTGGCGTACGGTGTGGAGGACGGTGAAGGAAGGGGAGGAGATGATGGTGTTGAATTGTTTGTTGACGGTTTTGAGACGGAGGAGGGGTTTGGTTGGGATGTGGGAGAGGATTTCTGTTAGGAGGTCTGTGGTGGTGAAAATGGCGGACGGTGGTTGTAATGGTGGCTGTTGCGGTGGGGTGGACATGGTGGTTGTTGAGGGTGGTGAAATGAAATGAGTGGAAGGAGAAAGGAGAAAAATGAAAAATGAAGAATTAAAAATTAAAAATTAAAAATTAAAAATGATATTCTATGTGGTAAAATAACCTCGTTTTAAAAAAACTAGTTTTATGCCCGTACAAAAAATGTACGGGTCTATTTCTAAAAATTTCATAAATATATTAAAAAAGTAGTACAAATATAATTTAATATGAACTTAAATGAAAAAAATATAAATTATGAATTCGGGGATGATTTTGACTCCAAATAATTGATTTACTGGTATAATTAATTTTTTTAATGATTATATAAATTGAAATAAATAATCATGACATTATGAAATAAATTTGAACTATATAAAATAGATTAAGAAATTGTATTGTATTTCTATATCTTACCCTTTTAAATAACTTACTTTCTAAATGAAAGTAAAATGATAGAAATATTTTTAATAGCAGTCTCTTAAAATTTGTGGATGATTTTATAAAGAAATTAATAATGTATTGTTATTAAGACCATTTTTTTACTCGATGTTAACGTAGTTTTAATTGACTAATTCTCGAAGATTGTTATATTTTCTTAAAACTCGTAAATTTATATTTTTTTTTTGTTAATTTAATGGGTTGGGTTTATTTGATCTTATTCAAAAAAAATTGATCTACGTTTCTTTCATTTTTTTAATCTACGTTTTTTTGTTAATTTTTTTCTCCTCATGTATTTTTTTTCATTTTTTAAATTTTATGGGTTGGGTTTATTTGATCTTATTCAAAAATCTTTAATCTACGTTTCTTTCATTTTTTGATTTACGTTTTTTTGTTAATTTTTATCTCCTCGTGTATTTTTTTTCGTTTTTTTAGATATACGATGTTTGTTAATTTTTAACTCTTTGTATAATTTTTTTCGTTTTTCATACCTCTAAATATTTGTTAATTACTTCTAATTGTCCAACTTTTTTTAATATTGTTGAATTTTTTGTTTCTCGGTAGAATTTTAGTGATTTTTTTATTTTCGAATTTGGAGTAAAGTTGTTTTTTTTATTATGGAGATATCCTAAAAATTATTTGTAACTTTAGAATGTTAAATGGAGAAAAGTAAAATGAAGAAATCAATGAAAAAGCAGGAAAAGTTGTTCTTTTTATAGATAAGGGATTTAATCTAAAACCGTATATAATAAAACGGCATTGTATATTTTTGTTAACCCCAACTATTTATGAGCTTGTAAAAATATATATATTGGGCTAATAGACAACATAAAAACATGGATCGATATAGATGCATGAGTCGACAATATCACCTAATAATAATTATTACTCGTATTATTTTATGTAGCCTTAATTTACCATTTCACTAAATTGTACTTTACGACGGTCGCACATGCGACCAGTAGGAAAGTGATCACATTTTGATACGTAGTGACCACTTTTGATTAAATAGTGACCTTTTTTTTTCATATTTTCGGAAATATAGATATTTTTAGGATTTATTTTTCATCAAAATCTTAAAATTTGGACCTCATGTTAAATTTAATGTATATGTTTATATAGTATATAAATTTGCTTTTATACATTTTAATTGTCACAAATTATAGAGTAATACGGTCTCATATAAAAAGTTGTTTCTTCAGTGCTAATAAACGATTTTTCTTTTTATATATGTTGATCGTCTTATGGTATGAGAGTATGCGACCGTTCATACAAAAATTCTAATTTAATTTTAATTGTCAAGGTATCCAAGAAGTTAATTTTCCGGAATTGTAATTTTTTTTATTAAAATTTGTTGTCCCTTATATAGATTTCCGATTTTTTTAAAATTTTCTTTTATTGTGAGGTTGAATGTGATTAATTTTTTTATCATAAACTTTTTAACATATGATTATGTATATGAAAAATAAGAAATGAGGAGAGAGGGTAATTAATTGGGGTGAGAGTAGGTGGAGAGAGTGGGGTTGGTTAATGTGAAAAAAAAAAAGTAAAAAGTAAAAATTTCAGCCAATCACAAGCCTAGAAAAGACCTTCCTTTTATAGATAGGAGATGTAGTTCGTTTATGCAATTCACTCTATCACGTTACTTTTACACTTTTTTAGTCCGCACGAGTTTTACATATTAAATATCATCAATTATGTATTTGCAAACATTATTAAACTTGAATATTTTCAATGTACTCGTAAAAACGAACCAAACAACATCTCACATAAACATATTGTCACTTACGTATCGAGCAAATTGAGAGTGAATATTAGCTTATAAATAGTGTACAAAATTAAATATGGCAGATTGGATTTGAATCGATAATGTAATTGACTTGCCATTATTCAGGATTTAAAATTCAGAAAGCGTTGGATTTTTTTTCAAATTAATCGGTTTAAAAAAATCTTTGATATGAGAGAAAAAAACATTTAATTTCTGAACTTGAGGCAACAAACCACAGTCAATTAAACTTTAAACTTTGACTGACCGAAACTCTTTGTAACGAATTTCGAATGCGAATTTTTTTTTTCCAAATCAACCGCGTTTATGTTATATTTGATGTGGGAAAAAAATCGTCGCTTTCATAACTCATGGTTGTGATTTATAGTTAGTCATTTGGGATATTGTTTTTATTAGGATATTTAATATTGATTTGATCTCAACCATTAACTTGAGATTTTAATTGAAATTTCTTAACAGGAAATTAGAGCTAAGTGACCAACAGATTACGGGTTTAAATCCTGGCCCCCCAGTATCTCACGAATGAGAAGGTGTATTAAGGTATTAAATACGGATAATTTTGATATTCTTAATTCAATAGGAATGTAAACCAACTTTTAGAACAATTACGATCTAAACCAAACTTTTTTAATTCGCAATTGAGCTTGGGTCATCTTTTTCAAAAGAAGGTCGTATAAAAAGTGGAATTCCGATGTAAACAAAAAATGAAAAAGTAAAAACTTAAAAAAATTAAGCTCAGATGCGCAGCTATATTAATCTGAAGGATCAGAAGAATGATGGCGACCCAAAGTGCCAAAGTGTGCACAGAAATCATCACAGCTTAGAAATGCACCAGCCGGGAATCGAACCCGGGTCTGTACCGTGGCAGGGTACTATTCTACCACTAGACCACTGGTGCTTGTTGTTTATAGCATACCAAGCAGTCGTTATAAACTAACGTACAATCAACGTGTTGAGTTTCCCCATTTCATCCTCTTACATTTGATAATTTTCTTATGATAAAAGTCTAAGCCGATCTTAATTGAGCGTTTCTAACGGAATAAATGTTACGACTTACGAGTACATAACACATTTTTGTGTTTGTGTTATTATTCCTTATTTTTGTGTTTGTGTTATTATTCCTTATGCTTAAATCTTCTATTTCTTGCTTTTAATTATTAGCCTTCTTTTCGATACAATTGTCATACCACATTTCTTAAGATTCATGAAAACTCGAGATAATATGTTATAGTTAAACCGTCTTGTAAAAGAGTCATGGATTGAAGAATGCAACAAAAGGGCAATTATACAAATGAAAATTATCTTTATTATGTGTGTATCCTTTTTCATGATAGTTACTAAAAAAATTCATATTTTCAACACAGCGAAATAAGGAGTATTTTAGGGGATTTTTTTAGTGGCGCAACATTTAGGTGCAAACTCTTTTTACTTTAAGAAGATGTTCGACGTGCTTTGCTTCAACCATAGCTTGTCTCAAATATGGCATAAAATTGAACAAATTGATCATCTCAAAATTCCGAAACACAATGCAAAGTTTTACAGTATCGTAATATGGTCTTACAAGAAACAATTGCAAGATAAATTTTTAATCCTCATATAGTAGTTTAAAAATGTCCGATGTCCACCTTGATAAATAAACAAAATAACTTTAAAACAGCTAAAATACTTATATAAGGTTTAATTGACATAAAACATCTATTTATATGTAAATGTCTTTAACGGGCTCCTGTTGTTATTCCAACTTGTCTCAAATGGCAGGACACTCGAGTTTTTTATATTTTATTTCTACTTTTTTTTTGGTGACGAGGGGTTTAATCCCCGGAACCATGCATTCCCGCACCACCACATGGACCATGTAAGCCACCCCTTTGGGAGCTACAGTGGCCAAGTGGTCATCGCCCCAGCTGGTAATCGAACCTGAGACCTCCATCGCCCCAGCTGGTAATCGAACCTGAGACCTCTCAACTCCTACATTTCTACAAGCTTTAAGGTTTAACTCAGTTACCACTGAATTAACACCACTTAATTTTTATTTCTACTTAATTTATCACTTACATATCGTATATAGAATATTAGAATATTATCTGTTTTTATTCGTGATGAATTGCGTCCGTGGATATGGCATGGTGGCCTGGTGGGCAGTTGAGGTTTTGGCCAAAATTGATAAAAACAAAAGATTGTAGTGGAATGATGAAGTGGCCACTACAGTCTACAATCTACAATCATGTCTAAATTCACGTCTCTTACGCATGTCTTCACTTATTTGTTCTTTATATAAAAAGACTCCTCTTCAGTGGAGTTTATCTATGTATGGCATTCATGCTCACTATTACTATATAAAATCGAACTTGAAACTTTAACTATTAGCTTGACGATCTTTTGACATTGGAGTTCGTGTAATTATAGGATTACGAGTTCAAATCTCACCCCTTTAATTTTAAAGTGAAATATTAACATCAGATTTAGAGAGACCTGCAGGCTGCAGTCGCATCCACACTTTAAATTTAAAGGGCTTTCTTGTAAAGGAGCGTGTTATTTAAATATAAAACCGGCTCCAACCTACTCCTTTCAAAATGTAACTATTTTATAATAATAAAGATAATTACTACTCCCTCTTACCCATAGCAAATGCCCCATTGTCGACAAAGTACAAAAATTATCAAATAATAATTGTTTAATATTTTGGTTGTGTAGGGTATATATATAGATTAGAGAGAAAGTGTTATAATTTGTTGGGTTAGAGGTTGGTGGTGGGTGAGTAATAAATGGAAATAGGTAAGAGCAATAGCAATAGTAGAACTTCATATAAAGTTCTTCCTATTTTCAAGTTATTTTCATAAATTACTAAGTTTAAGAACTTCACATCACAATAAAAGAAATTTATTTAGTTCTAAATTAGGACCCACTATTAATTATTTTATCTTTATAAACTTTTTTCTCTTCTTGAAACCAACAAAGAACTTAGTTCTTAAATAAGAACCAAGTTCTTATTTTAACAAACCCAATGTGATCCACAATAGAAGAACTTTAACTTTGAAGTTCTTATTTACAAACCCAAGAATAAAAACCTCTATTGCTATTGCTCTAGGTGTAGAATGATAAATAAAAGCCTAAATTTGGACAATAAAACACTTTGACGAATAAACCGAAATGAACAATGGGACATTTACTATACGTAGGAGCGAGTATTTATTATAAAATGGCACATATATTACAACCGTCGTAAGTTAGAATTTGCGATTTTGCGCTACTATATATATATATATATATATATATATATATATATATATATATATATATATATATATATATATATATATATATATATATATATATATAGCCTAGAGTAATTATAAAGGGCAATTGCAAAAGTAATATAGTTACTACAGTCCACACAATTGTTCAAGTCTTAAACGCAACTTTGTTCAAATTCCTTTCATTTGATCTGCTGCTCCAAAATGGGCGACGTTGCGGTTGACAAGGGTATTTATCTGCTCTCAATCTATTCATCAATACTTTTATTTAAATTTTGTTTTTGTCTTTTATATTCCGAGTAGCGGTGGTCATTCTACGAATTTCTTTATTTTATTTGGCTCATTCGAGAACATCTTTTCTATTACTAATAACTATAAACCTGTTTACAATTTCCCCGTACCTCACAATTCGCGGGAATTATTACCCAAATTCTCATCTGTCACCGTAGATATTCATCACAAAACTTGTGATGACTCGAGTAAAACCTTAGATAAGACACATCATTTGTAACTTTATAAGCAAATTCTCATATGTGACCATGAGCAACTTTCTTAAAGAATTGAACACGGGTGAATTGTGTGGAAAGTAAATGTTAAACAACCAAACCAATCACTCCTCACCATGTGCTTAAAAGATACGAGTAAAATAAAAGTTATAAATGGAGGGACGAAGGACTGATAATTGGAGCAGAGGACGGAAGAGTACCGAAAAAACGAGTGGCTCACATGAAGAGTGTTATTACTTCGCTACTTAAACCGTTTAAATTTGATCGTAAATGTTAACTAGTTTAGTTGGTAAAGTTATGGTATATATAACCTTGTTTTAAATTCCGTCATTATCATCAAAATCTCTCTTGTGTTATTGCTTCGGCACATAGTTCAGATTTGATTGCGAATATCAACTATCTTAGTTGGTAAAGTGGAGAAATGTGATGTTTATAAGTTATAACCTGGTTTTAAATTCTGCTATCATCTAAATCGTCACAAAACTGAAGATGCATAGTGTGTCTCTCGCAAAATGCAAGTGATATGACCCATGAAAATGCTCCATTTTTCTCCACTTGTCTTCCCACTTGCATTGTTGTGAAATGATACTATCCGTTTTCAGCTTGTGACGGATAATATCCATCTTCAGTAAGACTTATTGAAGAGTTAAATGATCGACAATCTAAGTACGAAAGGACGGATCCCACCATGTGATTACAAAATACGGATAGAAGAGTACTTGTCTAAATACTCCAGTCTAGTTCTTTTTCACGTACGACGGTTTTTCTCTCTTTGTGTTATTTTGACAAAAAGTAATGAGTAGGTCCTCTCATTTACGACGTTTTTTCCATGTTTTTTTTACAAATAGTAACCATTTTTTTTATTATATGTAATTAGAAAGAATATTTATTGACATCCAACTGAAATAATGACCGATTTTGTAAAGCAACAACGCTTAAGAACAAGGGTAATGGCTAAACAACAACCTTTTAGCTAGAAATTGTCGCCTCACATTTTCAAGCTACTTCTCTTTTAAGTTACATCCAATACCATACCCAATGGTGAATCAATAGCCCTTGTAGCTTAAACGACCCCACAATTTTCCAACCTTTTTTAGATTAAATGCTACTTAATTAAGATTGGTTAAGAGAAATAATGAGTCTTTTCTCAAACAAGTAGCTTCATGGAGCTACTAGATTAGATTAACCACTTAAGTTAAAACAATGGTTTTCACATTAGTTTAATACTTTTGATAATTGCTAGTTAGTCCCTTAGCAAATCCATTGGCGTTGCTCTTAAGAGCAAGTGCAATGGTGTGTTGCCACTTGCCACATCATATTTTTTAAGTTATACCATTTTAAGCTATAATTATATACAATGGTTTCAAACTAGCTTAAATGAACCCACATAAAACAAAAATTCCAAGTTTTTTTTAAATAATTATTTTTTATAAAATATTTTAATTGATAGGTTGAAATTTTGATAGGGTCCATTTGAGCTAGTAGCTTAAGGGGAAGTGTTATGGTTTAGCTAAGGGACTTGGTTATAAATATGAAAAGTTGCAAGTTAGTTGTCAAACCATTGTATCTCTACTTTTGGATTAACTTAGATCAAGCTAGTAGTGGACCATACCAAAATTTTAAGCTACAATCAAAATTTCTTATAAAAAATAATTATTTAAAAAAAGTTAGAATTTTGGTTTTACGTGGGTTCATCTCAATTAGCTTGAAATCATTGCATACAATTGTAAAATAGTTTAGCTTAAAAAAAAATAAGATGTGACAATTCAAACTAATGGTACATTTGGTGACCATTACACTTGCTCTAAATGATCACATATATCACAACCGTGGTATATTAGAATTTGCGCTACTATATACTCCTATAGCCTAAAGTAATTATAAAGGGCAATTGCAAAAATAATATACTACGGAGTAGTAGTTACTACAGTCCACACACTTGTTCAAGTCTTAAACGCAACTTTGTTCCAAATTCCTTCCATTTGATCTGCTCCGAAATGGGCGACGTTGCGGTTGACAAGGGTATTTATCTCCTCTCAATCTATTCATCAATACTTTTATTTAAATTTTGTTTTTGTCTTTTCTATTCCGACTAGAATTTCTTTATTTTATTTGGCTCATTCGAGAACATTTTCTGTGTTGTGTTGAAGCGTCAAATGGATTTGCATCCTAACATTCTGTTTACAATTGCCCCGTACCTCACAATTTGCGAGAGTTATTACCCAAATTCTAAAATGTGACCGTGGATATCCGTCACAAACTTGTGATAAGTCGAGTAAAATCTTAGATAAGACAAATTATTTGTGGTTTTGGAAGCCTTTTAATTTTTGTCTTATCTATAGCTTGTCTAGTAATTAAGACAGTGGTATTGTTGACAATAGGTTCATGATTAAATAATCCCCGCCCCTACTGTAATGCGACTAAGTGCACGCTCTGTGAAAACAAAGAAAACAAGCTTGTGAAGGATATCTACGCTCAAAAATGAGAATTTGTTTCCCCACTGTATGCAAGTTTGTTTCACTGATGGCAGAATTGACATGGGTGTCATCTATCTAATATATTAAATTGGTACAGAGTATTATCTATGCAATTTCGGATAAGAAAATCTGATTATAAACGAATATACTCCCTCCATTCGTCGTCATTTGTTTACTTTTGGTTTAAAACATGAAAAAGGTTAGAGCCAATTATTAGTTGACTAGTTGACCAAATTGAATGTGAAGATAAATGGGTTCCTAAAATAGAAAGGTAAACAATTGATTAAGACAGTCAAAATGAAATAGGTAAACAAAGAAGTTGAGTAAATGTTAGTCCCTCTACTGCTCTACACCCCTATTTTCACCCATTTGCTTTATTGCGGTCTTCAAGATGACACTTTGATCGTATTTTTCTTGTCTATTTGTTAATTTTTTTTCTTGAATTCTTTTTCATGAAGAATGTCACGAAAATAAGTATAAATATTCTTGTTTTTGTTTTATAACGAAGTAATAATTTTTATTCTTAAACTTATTTACGGTCGCAAATGGGGTGAAAATAGGTGTGCGGAAAGGGTATGTTATATTAACAGGAAACGGTTTTACAAGAAATTAACTTTTTGAATTAATCAATGGGGTAAGGTTGCGTATATTGGATGCTTTTATGCAGTAGCTCTGAGACAGACCTGTATGTAGTGTGAAGGAATTTAACTTGCTTTTGTCTGCTTGAATATGACGAATTCCGTTTAGACGCCGAGACAATGAGAAGGGTGATAGACATGCGATCAGACACAGTAACCAAACCAACAGACACAATGCGTACTGCAATGGCAAATGCAGAGGTGGATGATGATGTGTTGGGAAATGACCCGACTGCCCTTCGCCTTGAAACTGAGATGGCAAGAATAACGGGCAAAGAAGCCGCGTTGTTTGTTCCATCAGGAACAATGGGTAATCTGATCAGTGTACTTGTGCACTGTGATGTAAGGGGTAGTGAAGTTATTCTTGGAGATAATTCCCACATTCATATATATGAGAACGGCGGTATTTCTACGCTTGGTGGTGTCCATCCAAGAACGGTGAAAAATAATGAAGACGGGACCATGGATTTGGGTTCGATTGAAGCTGCTATTAGAGATCCGAGAGGGGCGCTTGTTTATCCCATTACAAGGCTCATCTGTCTCGAAAATTCCCATGGAAAGTAAGAATCATTTTTCTGATTTTAATTCCGTCATTATGTATAATTCTATCAGATTATCAGAAAACTCGAGTTAGTGGAGAAATCAGATGAACTATAAGTGATCCTAGTAACAGACTTCTTACAGTTCTCGTCAATTATGTCATTTTCAGATCATTTCTGGTCGTAGGCTTGCCGTTGATGTTTTGGTTTCAAATTAGTCGTTACAAGTCAATTCATTTTAAGGCCGGGTTATTTCATATTGGATCACTTTTTGGGTTTGAGTCTATTTCAGGTTTTCAGCTACTGTTTGTTTTTGTCTTGAGATCGGATCAATTTTACATGGTTTTAGTCTTTTAGATGTACACGCACCTTACCCTGTCAAAATGCAGAAATGCTATTTTGATCTGATCAGGGCCGTAATTTCAATGCCTGTAATTCCTGTTGTATTGCAGTACTGGTGGTCGATGTTTGTCTGTAGAATACATAGACAGAGTTGGAGAGCTGGCAAAGAAGCATGGTTTGAAGCTTCATATTGACGGGGCTCGCATTTTCAATGCTGCAACTGTGAGTTGAAGCACTATATTGCCATCCATCATGATTTATACTTAGAATTGTCACTGTTTGAAACGCTATTTCTTACAAGAATCCCGCTTTCTTCCACTGTCAGGCACTTGCTGTTCCTGTAGATAGATTGGTTCAGGCAGCAGATTCAGTTTCGGTAATTATACTTCACTTTTCATGGCCCTCAATCCCAAGTTTTCAATCGTCAGGAAACCTTCTTAATTTTTCACCAAATCAGCTCATTTAGAATCGGAAAGCTAATTAAACAATTATACCTTGTATCTGTTTATCTGTACTGCGGTCTTAACGTGTTGGTCTTATTCATTGAACAAAAGGTATGCTTATCCAAAGGTTTGGGAGCGCCTGTGGGAACTGTCATTGTCGGGTCAACGAGTTTCATAGCTAAGGTATTCCGTACAAATTGGCTTTGTAATTTGTACAGATGTATTATCAGTAAATCTTTCTGCTCTCAAAATTTTCAGGCAAAAATCCTTCGGAAAACCTTAGGCGGTGGTATGAGGCAAGTTGGGGTTATATGTGCTGCTGCGCTTGTTGCAGTGAACGAGAATGTGAAAAAGCTCGAGGATGATCATAAGCATGCTAAGCTTATAGCAGGTTTTACATCTTTTATTATTGTGATAGTTCGTATGTACTGCACATTGACACGAGCACACGACATCTAAACTTCTCCTTACGAAACCCGTGTCTAACTTCATGGCTTTAATTTATTATCTATGTAACAGTTGGACTGAACAAAATTCAGGGGATTCACGTCGATATTGCAGCAGTTGAGACGAATATTGTAAGTGTTGTTGAACAAATCAGTATCAGAGACCGTCTCTTCTTATTGAAGTTATTATGCCCAACATTTCCTCAGAACAGAGAGTTTATGATTTCGCGGTATGATTTTGTATTACAAGGTGTATGTCAATATAAGCAAGGATTGTAGCACAAATTCAGCCAAGTTATGCAAAACGTTGGAGGAGCATGGTATCTTGCTCATGCAAGAGGACGACTACAAGTGCGTTTTCCTTTCTTTTACTTCAATTCCTATGCCTGAAATCTTGATTATTGTTGTTTCGAAATGTATGCTATTATCTCAGGCGCGCAATTTTTGGTGCGCAGTCGTTGCCCACATATTATCTCACGTCCAGTCTTTATATCTATGTAAAGCACCTAAACGCGAAGGTTTTACAGGATGCGGATTGTGATTCACCATCAAATAACAGCAAACGACGTGGAATATACTTTGTCCTGCATTCAGGTATTTCGCAGCTCCTTCGCTTCATTAGTTCTTGAACCGACTTATCTGTCTCGAACTATTCATCAACTTAACTTCGACTTGTATTGTTAATGTCAGAGAGCTGTTACTGGTGCATTGAACGAGCATGTTGCGTAAGCGCTTAAGAGAAGATGAACTGCGCATTTGATTTATCTATCTGCTTGCAAATTGGTGTTCTTCGGCTTGTAGACAATTCAAGTACAAATTGTGTTAGAATAGTTTGCTAACGATAATCATGGACGAGTTTTACTTTTTTTATGAGTGAACTCTACTGCAAAATGACTGGGTGTTTTATTAAAGTTTACTCAATATTAGTACTTCTATTAGTTCCGATTTATTGATTAATTTGTTTGTCGATAATTTAATTTCAGTGTTTGGAATAGAAAAATAGTTGAATTTTTTGCTTAAAAATGGGATTGAAACACAAACTATTTAACAAAATAGGGCGGATTTTAAACTATTTACAAAAAATGAGTCAACGTTATCATCTCTAAATTTTTCTATTTTTATTTTTCGGAAAAATTTAGAACTTGTCGCTGTAAGACACTTAATAAGCTACTCTCGTCGTCTTCGTTCTCGATTTATGCAAAAATAGCCCCGCAATATCAATACAACAAGTCAACAAAGGAGTAAATGAGTAATAACCAATAGGTATATAAATGCAACAAAGGTTCATTTTTTCCAATGCATGGATCATCTGGGAGTATTAAGAGAATAAGAGGCGATGATTTCTTACGGGAATCCCGCTATTTCTTACAAGTATTTATATGCATTAGTTCCGTCACAAATCACGATGAACGCAAATTCTCGTTTGTGATGTACAATAAATTAGGGTACACATTAATAATTTAAATACGAAAAAATTTGCAATATATTCTCATTCGATTGTTAGTAAGAAAGTCATTTTTATCATAGTTAACGAAAATATGTTATAATCTTTCCGCATTTAAATTATTAACATGTGCGCTTAGGGCACACGTTGAAAAAACCGTTAGTTTTATTGTTTAGCCATGAAAAACATATGAAAGTAACTATGGAATATATGTTTTTTTTTTTTAAATTTAGCTTGATATATTTAACTTTTAATAGTTTCCAAAATATAACACACTTATATTATAATATTTTTATTAAGTAATTAACATCTTTATAGTAATTAATTAATACCATAAGTGGGACATATTTATTTAAAGAAAATAATAAATTTATCCTTAAATCAAAAGTATATAGTATAATTAATTTCTATATATTTATTTAATTAAATTGAAATTCCTTAATTTCTAAAAAATATATATTTTATTGATTTTTATGATTCTGTTTCCGTTTTGGTAATGTACTGACTTTTATTTTATTTAATTATTTTTTAATTTCTCATATATATAAAGAATTCTACATCTCCTTAAATAAGACCTAAACCATAATTCATCATTGTACGTTTGTCCTCAATAATTCTCAATTTTCCAATGGACGTTAGTTTCAAAACCCTAAACTCATGTTCGACAATTACCCTTCCGCCGGAATTAATATTATGGTGTATACTTCCCAAATTACCCGCTAAATCCGTTATACGCTTCAAATGCGTTTCCAAGTCGTTTTTAACGGAGATTTCGTCCCCCAAATTCGCCTCATTATACTGACCTTGACGGTCTCATCTTGTTCAACCCGACCACCCGTATTTACCGTGTACTCCCTAAAATTTTCGTTCCAAATGTGCCCAACTATTTACAATATGGAATGTGTCATTGTTTGGACGATGAATTAAATGTGGATTTCAAAGTTGTCAGGTTTGTTGGACACAATGGTATGAGGGAAGTCGCCCTCTATAGTATGACAAGTGATTCATGGAGACGTATAGAGCGTAAAAAGGAGGAAATGGAATTGATTGGAGAACCCGTCCTTGTACAAAATCATTTACTTGTTATGCTATGTGTTCGTGAAGGCCGGTTGATAATCGGTTGTTTCGATGTCAAGGCCGAACGATGGTCTAATGATGTGGTCTTGTCCGATATTATTTTGGCTGAAATCGACAACAAACCAATTGGATATGGACTAGGTGATCACTATCGTCTTGGTGTGCTTGACGGCCGATTACATTTTTCATGTTACGATGTGAACAAGGCGACTTATAATGTATGGGTTATGAAAGATTACGGTGTTAAATCGTCTTGGTTTAAGTTGATGAGCATTCCAGGGCAACGGTTCGAACGAGTATACCGCCCTCTTGCTTACCGCAAAGGATCATCACACGAACTATTGTGTGTACCAGATGATTGCAATTCGGGAAAATGTTTTTGGTACAACGTTAGAGATAAACAATTGATTGAGACGGGAGTGGACGGAGATGAGCTTAATACTAATGATTTCTCTTTCGCATATGTATGCAAGCAAAGCCTGTTAAACATTCCCGGGGGCCTACTCATTCGTTCATCACCTAAGGTACGGGAGGTGGACGACCACAATGACGACGATGACGGCAACAATGATGACGACAATGACGACGACGACCACAGCGACAACGACAGCTATTATGATGATGGTTTTGTTTATAATGATGGTTATGTTTATAGTGAGGGTAAATGGTTATGATTTTTTTTAGCAACGGAAATGCGATAGCCTGCATACACGTATATCAGGTAAGCTACCAGAGGTTTAAACCTGGGTCTCCCGGGAATTTCACCCAAGTTTTAGCCACAAATAGTTATAATTTTGAGTAGTTAATTATTATAACAATTGTTACTGGCTATCTATTTGTGTCGGATCAAAACTTTTGGGAGACTATTTCAGTTATTGAGAGACGTTTCTCATGATAAGCAAAGTAACTTTATTTTTCATGTTATATACGTCTTCCCTTAATTTAGTAGAAAACTGTCTCTCACGAGACCTACTATGACTTTTTAAGGAGTATTTTTCTACCTCATGTGTGCAATATGTAAAACTTGCAAAAACTTGAAAAAACTTGGAAGTTTTTGTACCAAAATTAGCGAATTTTTACTTGGCCAACGAACGGGGACGCTCGACCCTTTGGCTCCTTAAATCCACCACTATTTTTAGTTCGATTTATCCCCCTGATAATAGAGATAAATGCTTTCCACAGGGGATATCTATGTAGTGTTGATGCTTTTGTTTGGAACTAAAAATTGAGGTAGTGTCATAGGCGCTACACAAATTCTGATTGGAGACGAACACTATCCCTCACAAGCTAGCTGAATACGTTTGAATACAGATAGTGCCCCCTCTCATAATATATAAGTGGAGATTAAATGGAGCACCCCACTTGCTTCTACGGCTGCATAGGTCCGAGTGTCCGACCTCTCCTACCCCGGCAATTTGACAAGCAAACGTCATGTATCCTGCTAGCTAGTGGAGTTGAGGGATGAAGAGATGCTATTGCTTATCACTTTGCCAATAAACTAGTTTGCATAATGGGTATTTTACTTGGGATTTTGCTCCATCTTTTATAATCAATTTGTTTACATTTGATTTTGAAATGGGAAGCCACTACCCCCCTCCTGGCTATGCCCGTGTTTTAACTTTTAGTTTATGATCATTCATTCCCAAAAAAAAATAGGGCGCTCGCTTCCGCTGAACGATTAAATTTCAAACTTTAATTAGTTCAGCGAACGATTAAATTTCAAACCTTAATTAGTTAAAATTTCAAACTTTTCAAGTTTACCTTCATTAAAAAAATTTAATCCTGACTCCGCCACATTGTATCTACGATGTTGGATATGTTAATTGTGGTTGACACTCCGTCAATCGCCAATGACAAATGCTAAACTTGAATAACAATAGAATCACGAATCGTTTTCCGTAAAGTGTATTTCAACCCTTACATTTGCCTCAGGTTGCACGAAATATCTTGTAGGATAAGACTATTGATTCCCTCTCCTTCTAGGCAAATAGAATCGAGAGAATATATACTAATAAAGATTTGTTTTTTGTTTGTTCTTTGAAAGTCTAAAATTATCATTATAATTAATGATTTTTCTCACTTTTTTGTTTTCTCAAAATCATATATATATGGATACACCAAAGTAAAGAATTTTGAACGAGAAAACAGTTATCGTCCAAAAGGAATAAGCGAATTAGAATGATACAATGTATCACGAACCAAAACAAAGAACGAGAATTCCTGTAATAGTCCCCAGCCCCGATCGGAGTTGGCACCACCGATCGGGGTTGTGATATCCTTGAAATTTACCGAAATTTCACTTTTGGCGTTTTGCTTATTGCTTCGCCAATCAACTTTCCCCGATCGGAGTTGGCGCCACCGATCGGGGTTGTGATATCCTTGAAATTTTCCGAAATTTCACATTTGGCGTTTTGCTTATTGCTTCGCCAATCAACTTTCCCCGATCGGGTTTAGCCAATACTTTGCATTTAAACCATCCATTTAAATTTACTTGACTTTGACCGAATTCCAACTACACTTAAATTAAACCGGATTTATTATAAAATCACCAACATTCCCCATTCAAGTGTACTCCTTGGTTCATTTACATCAAACCAAACAAACTCATACATAAAGTAAAAATGTCACGCAAATTGAATTTCCACATAAATACAGGGTTAAAGTCTCCTACGTATGAATTTTATTCTTTGTTTATCTATCAAAATCATATATTTAATTAGTTCGTATATTTAATTTATTTATTTTTTTATCTAATTTTTTCCACTTTAATTTATTAGTTTAAAATTGAATTTAGTAGTTTAAATTTGTCAGATTCTTTATAATCGTTTGAAAAAAGCTTTTTTGAAAAAAACTTCTTTTAATGCCCTGCCAATCTGCCATCTATAATAGAGTGACTAAAAGTTTTTATGGTTAAAATTATATAATACTTTGGTTTAGATTGATTTTAAGATTTTAAATAAATATTAGCAGGAGCTTTCGCAACCGTTGAAACTAAAATGAGACAATATATGATCGTAAAGCAGCAAGCAAACACACTATGAATAATAAAAATAATACACAATACACAATCACGGTTTGATCAAAGTTAATAGAAAATAAACCAAAAATAAAAAAGAATTTGATAAATGTAAATTTGGTTTTATGTGTAAATCCGATGATGTACTCGCTTGATATTTATACTTCATAGTTGAAGTCGTATAAAAATCAATAAATAATTAATATTATTATTTGAAAGATAGAGTATCTCTGAAACTTGATCAATGCAAAATTGCAAACTTATCTTTTCCACTAATAAATTGCAAACTTTATCACTTAATTTGTTTAATAGTTAACTTTATCACTTAATTTATTTAATAGTTATTATAAATTATAATTGTAATTATTTTCTCATTTAGCATTATCTATTTTATTGCGGTGTTTTGCGAAAGCGCTAGCCAATGAGATCGCTCGAAAAAAAGCTTCCTCTAATAAGATAGATAGATATATTGTATTGATTTTTTTTTACTCAGTTTCCGTTTTGGTAATGTAGCGTGACTTTTATTTTATTTAATTATTCTTCAATTTCTCATATATATATATATAAAGACTTTTACATCTCCTTAAATCTGACATAAACCCTAATTCATCATTGTACATTAGTTTCAAATAATTCTCAATTTTCCGATGGAGGTGAGTTTCAAAACCCGAAAACGATGTTCAACAATTATCCTTCCGCCGGAATTAATATTATCGGGTATACTTCCCAAATTACCCGCTAAATCACTTATACGCTTCAAATGCGTTTCCAAGTTGTTTTTAACGGAGATTTCGTCCCCGGAGTTCGCCTCATTATTTTCAGAGACCAATCATCGCCTCTTAATCCTCCCCAGCCGCCGTAATAAAACCTTCGGTATATACGAACTCGACTCTCTAAAATCTCCTCCTACGCTCTGCCTATACCCATCACAATGGTACGCACCCTTCACGTCGATGATGGCTTCTTCCGAATCATTCCTCTTGATTGGGTGCGGATTTACTAACCGTGACAGTCTCATCTTGCTCAACCCGACCACCCGTATTTACCGTGTACTCCCTAAAATTTTCGTTCCAACTAAGTCCAACTATGTAGAATATGGGATGTGTCATTGTTTGGACGATGAATTAAATGCCGATTTCAAAATTGTCAGGTTTGTTGGACACAATGGTATGAGGGAAGTCGCCCTCTATAGTATGACAAGTGATTCATGGAGACGTATAGAGGATAGAAAGGAGAAAACGCAATTGATTGGGAAACCCGTCCTTGTACAAAACCATTTACTTGTTATGATATGTTTTCGTAAAGGTTGCTTGAAAATCGGTTGTTTCGATATCAAGGCCGAACAATGGTCTAATGATGTGGTCTTGTCCGATATTATTTTGGCTGAAATCGACACCAAACCAAATCGATATGGAGGTGATAACTATTACCTTGGTGTGGTTGACGGCCGATTACATTTAGCAGGTTACGAGGTGAACCAGTCGACTTATAGTGTATGGGTTATGAAAGATTACGGTGTTAAATCGTCTTGGTTTAAGTTGATGAGCCTTCCAGGGCAACGGTTCGAACGCGTATACCGCCCTCTTGCTTACCGTAAAGGATCATCACACGAACTATTGTGTGTACCAGATAAATGGGGAAAATGTTTTTGGTACAACATTAGAGATAAACAATTGATTGAGACGGGAATCGACAGAGATGGGCTTAATACTATTGATTTCTATTTCGCATATGTATGCAAACAAAGCCTGTTAAACATTCCCGGAGGCCTACTCATTCGCTCATCACCTCAGTTACCAGAGGTGGACGACGACAATGACGACACTTAGTTGTTCAAACTTTTTGCTTAAATAGTGCTTAAACGTAAACTATTTAACAAATAGGGTAGGTTTCAAACTATTTATAAAAAATGGTTCCAGTCATCATTTCGATTTTTTATTATTTTCTTTTTAAGAAAATTGAACAAGTCAGCGACACGTTCCTTTGCAAGTTTGCACTTTTCGGTGATCGACAAGCTACCTTCATCGCTTCCATTCTCTTTGGTCCGATCATCAAATTACAAAATATCACATTCACTAGTTTTAAATAATCCGAATATATTTTTGATGATGAAATTTTAGGCTATATGCTATAATTGATTAAGATTTTTGTAATATCATTGACATTGTAAGTATTTTTTTTTTGACATTATTACTATTTTAATTTATTCTTATTGCTATTTTAATTTAGTACTGTCATGAAAATTGTACTTGAAATTTCGATCATGTTTTTATCATTTTCTGTATTTTGTTACATTTTTCTATCAATTACTGTAGTTTGGGTTAGTGTTTATTATAATTATGTATTATTTATTGTAATATTGATTGTTAGTCATAACTCATTATTTAATAACTATTTATAAATCGACATCGACAATATATTTTAATATATAATATATAAGTTAGAGATTATAAATATAATCTTTTACGTATGAATTATTGTTTACGAAAAGATAAAATGATGGATTAATGGGGTGACTTTACTAGAATTCACTAGTCTTATGCCCGTGCAAATTGCACGGGCCTGCACTTTAAAATATTGTAAAAAATGTCGTTACTATACCTTGTTTTTTTAAATACGGTCATATTTTACCTAGTTAGTGTGGTTCAATATATGAAGATGATTTTTAAAATAGGGTAACAAAAACACAATGAGCAGTAATGATGTACAATCATAATTACAATTGTATTATAACTTCTCGAAATTGGACGCGCGTTTTTCATCATCGCAAATAAGAATTTTTAGTCTCTTTTTGATTGTGACTCTCGAAATGGGCACATAGAGCTGAACGTGTGTAAATACTGACTTAGGAAAATATTAAGAAAGTTCAAATGAAAGACATTATTCTATGTAAATTACAAAAATGCCAACATAAGACAATATAAACCTGTGTAATTGTTTTACATATATTGAATGTTAATTATGCCCGTGTATTAATAGTGTCCTATACTTACACATGATTGTTTTCAAATGTTAGTTGTTAATTAGGACCTACGTATTAAACTTATTGCGTAAAGCGCGTGATTGATCAAGAATTTGTAATCTAAACCTGTGTAAACACCCACATTGTGAAATTTGAAATATGGAATTAACACATACTATACGTGTATGAGTGAATTTGAAACACAGACCCGTGTATTAGAACTATAATACGTAAGCATGTGTAGAAAAAAAACCTTGCAAATTGCACCAGAATGCTTAACCGCGTGTGGTTTTTTCGGTTGTTTCAATGGGAGACAAACCCGTGCAAAAAAAATTTATGATTGTTCCAATTTACACATACCCGCGAATTTGGAAGAACGTACTTTTAATTTTTAATAAATATACACTTATTTGTCGCATATCTTTAGATTTTTTTCTTAACATATTTAATTGTAGATAAATGAATGAGATAAAAAAATATATAAATTCATAACCCGTAAAACCATTTGAAATTATGGTAATATTTGTGAAACAAAGACTCGAAACTTAGACTTACTTTGAGCGAGTTTACCCAAAACAGACCAAGTCCAAAGACATGTTATTAACGACCCATATACCAACCCACCATAGCCACACATACAACTTTGTGCTCTCTCATCTCTCACCCTAAATCTAACTACCTTTCCATAACATACTACTCCGTATTTTGTACCTTCCATCTTGCCACACTCTCATTTGATTTCCGTCTTACCTAATCTGTTACACTCGCCATTTCAAGATCATTTGAACTCGCAATGTCCCAATTCCTCTCTCTCTGCCGTTGCAATCCTTCATACGGAGTAATTTTTTTGCCGTATTTTTCAAATTTCAATAAAAACAAAATTTATGCATATGAATATTTTTTTGTCCATATTTTCGGGATTCAATATTATTATGTTTTTTACTTATTATCAAAATATTTCTGATTTTTTTCGATTTAATTAATTTATCCATCGATCTTAGTTATTTCCATATTTTATACGGAGTTCATCTTAAGTGAATAATTGATGTGAATAATGCTCATCAACAATTGAACACCATAGATATAGTGACTTATTTAATTTTAATGTCATATGTGAATATTTTTCATGTTAATGCTTACCCTATCAAATATTTTTCATATAACAATTTCTGTTTTCTCTTTATTTGACTTATTTTTCTGTATTTTTTTCTTATAATAATAAGTGTTTTAAAAAAATTGTTGAATAATTTCTTATTTATACCTTAATTAATTTAACTATAAAAGTTGTTAATGATTTTTTTTAATATGGTTATTTAATATGCAATCCACATATATGAGTAATTTGTAAGATTTATTGTTGTAGATGAAAAAAAAAGTGTTTGCAGCATAGGAAATAAAAGAGAATGTAGAATATGGTGGGCCACCTTTTAAAAGTAAAATAAAAAAAAATGAACTTTTAACCACAGTGCGACACCTAAGCATTGTGGTTGATGCTTTTATATATAGGATTAAATATTTATGTATTAATATAGATAAGATTGTTCGTAATATTTCTGAATGAACGATATTAGACATTTATTTAGGATATGTAGAATATTGGCGGTTATGTTGCAGAAAATTCATCATATATTATGCAGGACCCACTTGAGTGAATTTAAAAAGAAAATTTATTTGAGTTATTCGAGTGGAAAATAATAAAGGCTCGAATTGTGTTTGTGTTGGTAACAATGGCGGGAATCCTCTGATTTGTTATAATTTAGTTAACGAAACAGCTGTGAGCAGAATACTGAAATTAAAGGGAGGATTCTAAATTTTACATGCTACTACGTAGTGTATCATCTAAACATGAATTTTGATGCAAATTTACAGAGACCTTCGGTCGCATCCACATTTCAAATTTAAAGGCTTTCGCGGGTAAAGGGGCGTGTTATTTAAGATTATGTTTGATAAACAACGGATTAATTTTAGTATAAACAGATTGTAACAGCAGATTATAAATGACATATTTAAGTAGAAGGTTTGACTAACATATTATAATTAGCAGAATTAATTTGATTGTTTCATAACTAACAGATTATGATTAGTAGATTGTTAATTTTCCTGGTAAGATGTAATAAATTTTCTTAGTTTAGAATATGTTAACCAATATGTTGGGATAATCAGCATATTGACCCCAAATAAAACCGACTCCAACAAAACCCTTTCAAAATGTAACTATTTTCTAATAATAGAGATAATTACTATCTATCATAACACGAACATGTACGATGTATATTACAACCGTCGTATATTAGAATTTGCGCTACTATAGTATTATATATAGCCTAAAGTAATTATAAAGGCCAATTGCAAAATTAATGTACACTACACTACCGTCCACACAATTGTTGGAAATGATTCTCATGCTATAGCTGTCTTTAAATCTTACTTAAGCAAATGCTTTTATATGAAGGATTTAGGGAAGTTAAAGTATTTTTTGGGGCTTGAAGTTGCGCATAGTTCGAAGGGGCTATTTTTGTGTCAACGTAAGTACACCCTTGATCTTTTATCCGAGACGGGTCTTCTTGGCCGTAAACCGGCTAGTGTTCCCATGGATGAAAAACATCAACTAACACTAGCTAAGGACGCTCCACTCGAAGATGGTACACGGTATCGCAGATTGGTGGGCAAATTAATTTATCTTTGTCTAACTCGTCCCGATATTAGTTATTCGGTCCATATTCTGTCGCAATTCATGCAGAAACCGACAGATATTCAGTGGGACGCTGCATTGCGTGTTGTTCGTTATTTGAAAAATAGTCTGGGTCAAGGAATTCTTTTTAGCCCCTCTTCGGTACTTAAGCTTGAAGCATACTGTGATGCGGCTTATGGTAGTTGCCCGATTACGCGACGATCTGTTACTGCTTATTTTGTTTGTCTAGGTGGTTCTCCTATCTCTTGGAAAACGAAAAAACAAGCAACGGTTGCCTTATCTTCCACCGAAGCAGAGTATAGAGCTATGACCGCCGCCACTTGTGAGATCTTATGGTTGAAAGAGTTACTCGAAGGGATAGGCATTAGTATTCATGAGCCAGTTCGGTTACATTGCGATAATGAGAGCGCTATGCATATTGCCAACAATACGGTCTATCATGAAAGAACCAAACATATCGAGATTGATTGTCACTTCATTCGTACTCACATTCATAATGGTGTTGTGTTACCATGTTATGTCCCTACTCGTGCTCAATTGGCTGATATACTAACTAAAGCTTTGGGCCGTCCGCACTTCATGGTTTTACTCGACAAGTTGGACATTTTCGAACCCCATGCTCCACCTTAAGGGGTATTGGAAACAATATTCTGAGAATATTGTGACTTTATTTAGTTGACATATATTTAGTATATACGTATATTGTTAGCTTGATTTTAGCTTGTATCTTAGGATAGCAATCAAGTTTGTTTCCTAGCATAACTCTTCCATAGTTGTATATATATTAACAACTACCTCTATGAGAAATAACATAACAATTTTCACGTACAAAATTTCTATTTTGTCAAATTCTTGTTTATCAAATTCTATACTATTTCAGTTATTGGGGTACTATTTTTATTTTTTTACTAGTTTTTAACCGTGTGATAGTTATTCGACCGACAACTATTCCGTAATTCCGTAATTAATTTAATAAGCGTACACTCCGTACTTCCCAAACTTATTTATATTACTTACGAAATCACCCATCTTAAACAATCTTAATTAAGCAAAAACAAACCAGTAATTACACTTAACTTCGACTTGTATTGTTAATGTTAGAAAGCTGTTACGAAAATAGTTGATTAATTTGTTTGTCGATAGTTTTATTGCAGTGTTTGGAATAGGAAAATAGTTGATTTTTTTGGTTTAAATAGATTTGAAATCCAAACTATTTAACAAAATAGGGCGAATTTCAAACTATTTACAAAAAATGGGCTCACGTCATCATGGTAAGGCACTTGATAAGCTACTTTCGCCGTCTTCGTACAAGATTTGTGCAGAAAATGACTCGTAATATCAATGCAACAAATACTTTTAAGAGAAGTACTAGGTATAAATGCAACAAAAGTTCCTTATTTTTCCAATGTGGAACAAAAACAACAATTTTTCTTATTCTTACAATGTGCGATCGCCTGGGAGGATTAAGAGGCGATGATTTGCCTCGACAAATGGTGCACCAAATCTCGGTTAGAAAAGACTTAGGGTAAGATTATTGGTGAGTGTTGAGATATGACTCACATGAGTCTTGAGATAAGATTCAGAGATAAGATTCACGCAAGACTCCCAATAATCTATTCAAGTCTTAACAAAGTCTTAAGTAGGGTCGTGGAATTTTCAAGACTCAACTTAAGACTCTACAAAAGTCTTTACACAGTCTGGAGTGGGTTTGATAGATAATGTATAAAATCTTAGGTGAATATGAAATGGATCTGAATAATAGAATAATAATAAAAGTTACTAAAAAGTTAATGTGGTCGAGTTTTAAGACTTTGGTGAGTCTTCTTATTACCCTTAGATATGCAGTTGAAGCGAAAGACTGATTGAGCGGGTAATTTGGGGAGTATACAAGATAATATTAAGGATACTATTTTACGTGCAATTAAATTTATATCACATAAATCAACTAAAAAAAAAATAGAGAAGAAACGAAAAATCGAATAAGGAAATAGAAAGCAAAAATTTGCAAAAATTATATACCTAGCTAGCTACCAAGCACTACCACCCCTTTTGTTCTATTTACTTAATTAAATTTAAGTGAATCATTAGATTCAGTACAGTGTAGTTGAGATTAGTCAAAGTTAATTAAGTAGACCCCGACGGTTAAGGGAGTCTGGAGTACACACCCACATAAATAATTATCGAGTTTGCAGCTTTCGGATAAGTTATATCACAAATTCTCATTTGTGACAAGTATATCCATCGCAATCTTGCGACGTGTCAAGTATTTATATGCATTAAAATTTAAAATAGACTACTTTTATTTATTAGTTCTGTCGCAATAAACACAAATTCTCATTTGTAATATTGTATTAGTTTTATTGTTTAGCTATGAAATTTTAAGTACTTATATCATATATGCATTAAAACATATGGAAGTAACAATACAATTTCTTTTTTTCTTCAAAATTAGTTTGATATATTTAACTTTTAATAGTTACCAATATAATGTACTTATATTATATTCGTGTTAAGTAATTAACATGTTTATAGTAATTAATACCATAAATGAGACATATTTGTTTTTAGGAAAATACTAAATTTATCCTTAAACCAAAACTATATACGGAGTAATATTTACATTAAAATCTCTTGATCACGTCTTTATCAATTATCAATATGAAGATATTTTAATTAGCATGTAGTATATGGTAATTTAAGTTAATTATACTCTGTTTTTGTTTTGGTAATGTACCGTGACTTTTATTTTAATATTTTTCCTTTATTTAATTATTCTTCAATTTCTCATATATATATAAAGACTTGTACATCTCCTTAAATACGACCTAAACCCTATTTCATCATTGTATTGTTAGTTTCAAATAAATCTGAATTTTCCAATGGATCTTAATTTCAAAACCCGAAAACTCTGTTCGACAATTAACCTTCCGCAGGAATTAATATTATCGGGCATACTTCCCAAATTACCCGCTAAATCCGTTATACGCTTCAAATGCGTTTCCAAGTCTTTTTTGACGGAGATTTCATCCCCCAAATTCGCCTCGTTATTTTCCGATGAGACCAATCATCGCCTCTTAATCCTCCCAAGCCGCGGTCATATTTGTTGAGACACTATATTGATGATGACAAGTTTCCTTATTTTGTGTTCTAATGTGTATATGAGATTTTGTGGCAGATACTTGAAGACTTTCGGATTCGGGAAATAAAGGCCATCGTGATATCTCTTCTATCTGAATTTAGAAAGTATTGTAAGGGTATTTAAACTTGTGATAAATATTCGATCTTATATTATACGACTTATTTTTTTGAACCAAAGAAAAGGATTTTTTAGAAAGGAATTATAGACAAATGATTCTCTAATCATTTGCCATAATTCAAGCCTCCAAGTTTGCTCTAAAATCTTTAAAGTTTATTCTTCAAAGTATTTCAAGCAAGAAGATCCTTTTGACATCTTTTTTACACGTTTGAAAAGATGAGCATATCTTTCATATTGCCTAATTTAATTAGTCAACCATGACTATATAAGAAAGGCAATCATCATCTATGATTTACGGTTTTTTGTAGAGAAAAATAAGAGTACAAAAAGGCTTTCATTGTTACAAGCATTCATATTTTCTAAAGCTTTTTGTTTGCAAAAATCAGTTCTTAAAGTTCGTAACTTTATATTTTTGCAAAACTCTTTTTTAAGTCGTATTCTTGAGACCGTCTTATTTCTTACAAGTATTTATACTCGTAGGAATTTTAATTGTCTCCTTTGTTCTGATTAAGTGAATCTTATTAAGGAGCAATTTCAGTTGTAATCTTCTTTACTTTGTAAGAATACCTTTGGAGTACGGGTTGTACTCGAGTTGCACGATCGGGTTGATCGTGGGGATATTTCTTTGTAATCGGGTTTGGTTATAAGGAGATTTTTAATAAGAGAAAGAGGGTGGACGTAGACCTTTAGAGAGTAGGTCGAACCACGTTAAAAATCTTGTGTCTCGTGCTTTTCTTCTTTTTATTTGTTTTATTTTCATTCTCGTTCATAGTATTCTTTTACGGAAACAATCAGAACAGTACAGCACAATTTTAATTGTTTGAACAGACATCGTGACTGTTCAATTAGCCTGTGTACTGCTTCAGCATAAATCGTGAACGCTAATTCCGCTTTAATTTTAAAAAGGGTACTTAATTCACCCCCTCCCCCTCTTAAGTACCGGATCGATAAACTCAACAATTGGTATCAGAGCCTCGTGCTCTTGATTGCTTTACCGCAAAGAGTTTGATCCTTTCTGAGTTTATTTATCCTTTTTTTTTGTTTTTCAATGAATTCCAAAATTGTCAAATGTCCTGTCTTTGATGGCACGGACTATGGCTGGTGGAAAAATCGTATAATGCATTTTATACAAGGAACGGATTACGAATGTTGGGTAATCATTCAAAATGGTCCCCTTGCCATCACCTCCACCGATGCTAATGGTGTTGTGAGTGAAAAGGCACCAAAGGACTACACATCTAATGATTACAAAAAGGCGGAGAAGAATGCTAGAGCCATATCACTCCTGCAATCTGGGATTGGCGAATCCGAAACAAGTCGTATTGCAGGATGTAAAACGGCCAAACAAATATGGGATAGTCTAGAACTAGCCCATGAGGGAACAATGCAAGTAAAGAAACAACGTATTGACATTTTAATGCAACAATACGAGTCCTTTAAAATGTAACAAGATGAATCAATTAAAAGCATGTCTTCACGTTTTTCCAACATAACTAACGAACTTTCCAATCTTGGTAAAACTTTTGAAACCGAGGACATTGTCCGCAAAATTTTAAGAAGTTTAACTAAGAAATGGCAGGCTAAAGTCACCGCCATCGAAGAGGCTAGAGATTTAACAACTCTTACCTATGAAGCTTTAATGGGATCTCTCATGGCACACGAGTTAGTTCTCGATAATGATGTTGAGAAGCCCAAAGCTAAGGGACTAGCCTTAAACGCCTTGTCAAGTGAAAATGAAAATGATCTTGAGGAGGAAGTGGTTCTGTTATCTAAACGAATTGCTAAAATCATTAGAAAACAGAATGAAGGAAAGTTTGATAGTTACAAATCAAAAGATTTTTCATCATCTTCATCACGTTCTACATCTCGAATGGGCTGTTTCAAGTGTGGGGAACGTGATCATCTAATCAGAAATTGTCCTATGTGGGAAGAAGAAAAATCTAAGGACAAACGTGAAAAATCTAAGCAAGAGTACAAACGTGTAATGATGGCCGCAGTTTGGGGTGAGTCTGATTCAGAAGACGATGAACCCTCTAATGACGGAAAAAATGAGAAGTTGTGTCTGAGATCAATTTACAAACCAAGATCTCAACGAAAAAGGGATAAGGATACAATCAGATGTCTTATGGCTCACTCAGACGGCTCATATAGTGAATCAGACAATGAATCCGAAGATGAGGTAAGTCTTTCAAAACTCAAAACTAAAATGCGGTCTTTATCTAAAGAGAGAATTTTAAGATTACTTGATGAGACTTTAGATAACAGTTATGAACAGAATAAACAACTGAATGCTATGCAATCTGAAATAGAAAGTATAGCGGAGGAGAACATAGACTTAAAACGTGAGCTAAGAAAAGTCGGCAAACAAACAGTCAACCAGACTGTTCAATCTGAACTGACTGAACTTACTGCCAAAAATGAGTCTCTTGTCAATCAAATTCACATGCTTACTAAAGAACTGGAGGAACAAAAAACTTTACATGCTACTAGAACTTCTAGCTACTCAGATACATGCTCTAGGTTTGATAGATTAAACGTTGATTATGATGCTCTTTTATACAAACATAAGAAACTGCTTGAAAGAGTAAAAAACCTAGAGACGGACCTGGATAATGCTAGAAATGTTGCATCCAAATGGGAAGGAAGTAATACCGTACTAAATTTCCTAGTCAATCAATCTAAGAACACTAAGAAACTTGGATTAGGGTACGATTCATGTTCTGACATTAGACAAAACGATCCTCAATATCGTACTGTCTGGGTTCCTGAACAGAAACTAAACACCCCTCCAGACTGTTCAAATGTGCATGATTCTAGTTCTGACGTAAGACAAAACGATCCTCAATATCGTACTGTCCGGTTTTCTGAACACAAATTAAACACTCCTCCAATCTGTTCAAAACAGCGTGACTTCATTTACGCTAAGAAATTTGAACCCAATGATAGAGACTTCCGCAAGCATAAATACGTTGGATTACCTGAATATATCATTTGTAATTTTTGTGGAAAAACAGGTCACGTATTTAATGCTTGTGCCAAACGACTGAGACATTTGGATAATAACATAAAAGTCGTTAAGAAAATGTGGATTAGAAAAGATATTCTTGATACTGTTCGTCATAAGAAGGGACCCAAACTTGTTTGGGTTCCTAGATCATCTAACTAATCTTATTTCAGAGCCATATAAGAGGAGGCCACCGTTGGTATCTTGTTAGTGGATATTCATGATATATGACAGGTAATAAGAACCAATTTCCTCTCGTTAAAGGCTTACAATGGTGGAAATGTGACATTCAGAGACATCAAAAAGGGTGAGATAGTTGGTATTCGCAAAAAAAACGGTAAGTCTTTTTCACATTTCATGGATGATGTGATGCTGGTAAAAGGTCTTGAATAATACTTGCTTGTTTTTTTTTGAGTAATAATGTCGAAAAAGGGAACATATGTTTGAAGTTTTGCAAAACTGAAGATCAATTGTCTAGCATTTTTACTAAACCATTAGCAAGAGAACAAATTGAGAAAATCCGATTAGAATTAGGTTTTCTAAATAGTAGTTCCTAGCGTCTTTGTCCTTATTATTCTCCTCCCATGACTGACTAATTTGGAAGAGTTGTGCATATGTGTTTTCTACGTGTCTCACATGATTTCAGTTTCAATGTAATTTGCTTACTCTAGTCGGTTGTTGTTCAAAGACTAGCACTGAGTCGTTCTTTGCGTAAAATGTTTAACTTGTATACTCGTAGCATGATTTTTCTGGCAAATATAACCCACCCTTCCATCTTATACCACACAAATACCAAGCCCAACTCCAAAAACACCCAACTCACCTTTCATTTCCCCTAAACCCGTAACCCCTTTCCACAAACCCTAAAAACCCAACATTCGACCTCACTCATTCGTCCTTCTCAAATGGCGAATATAAAAGACCTCCAAAGCCTCCACCACACCTACAAACGCCGCCTCAAAAACTTCACAAGCCTCATGTCTCTTATCCTGACCCATCACCTACTGCCAAAATTACAAAATCACAACCTTCCAACTGGTCCAGATCTTTGCAATCATTCAACACCGAGTCCCCTGCTGTGCTTGACAAAAGACCACCAGGTAACTGAGCCCAACACCGCTGCAACAATGACTCCTTCTCGAGTTCATGGTCGAGGTAATGGTAAACAATCTTGTGCATGGGACGCTTGATAACAAAGTAGAGAACTTGTGAGAGTTTTTTTACCTTATGTGGAGAACTGAAACAAAAGGAAAGAATTTTTCTGATTGTGCAACTACCCAGGCACGTTTTACAAGAGATGTTGGTTATTAAAAAAAAAACAAAAAAAAAAAAAACAAAAACAAAAAAGGTGGATATTGTGTTCTGTTGTTGGATTGTATGACAGATGAGATTTTTTTGTCAGATGCATCTCCGTCTGATTTACGATAGATTAGTGGGCTTGCAGGGAGATGGTACGATGGAGTTGGCCCGAGTTCGTAAAATTTGCGTAGTGTGAAAGCTCAGTTGGTGCACCTTTATGATATCATGGTTGGCGGCCTCGGAAAAATTGCAAATGAACTGGATGACCATAAAGATGCCTTTAAACCCCCTGCTCTCTATACCAACCTTTCTTGACCAACTTATGACCCTTCCTTTCCCAAAACCTTGACCCCTCCTTGCATTTGCCTTATCTTTCACATGCTCGTGTGTATTTGCTAATCTTTTACTCTTGTCTGACTTTCATGCTATGATGTCTTTTGACTGTGTCCGGCAATTCCATTGTCTCTGACTAATTGTGATGCACTACGGTACCATATTTTGCACATCTTTCTCCTTTTGATGATGTCAAGAGGGGGAAAATGTTTAGGACTCATGATTCTTAATAGCTACTGGTTTACTAGATCTATGACTATGATGATTTTTCTCTTTGCGTTCTCATAGCGGATGGAAATTTAAACTATGATCTCAGTTAATATTTAATGTTCTCGATTTCGGCATATTTCGTTCTGTTGCTTAAGTTTCTCAGTTATTGCTTGATTGAGGGGGAATATATGCTTGATTGAGGGGGAATATACTCATAGGGACTTGCCATCATCAAAGGGGGAATTTGTTGAGACACTATATTGATGATGACAAGTTTCCTTATTTTGTGTTCTAATGTGTATATGAGATTTTGTGGCAGATACTTGAAGACTTTCGGATTCGGGAAATAAAGGCCATCGTGATATCTCTTCTATCTGAATTTAGAAAGTATTGTAAGGGTATTTAAACTTGTGATAAATATTCGATCTTATATTATACGACTTATTTTTTTGAACCAAAGAAAAGGATTTTTTAGAAAGGAATTATAGACAAATGATTCTCTAATCATTTGCCATAATTCAAGCCTCCAAGTTTGCTCTAAAATCTTTAAAGTTTATTCTTCAAAGTATTTCAAGCAAGAAGATCCTTTTGACATCTTTTTTACACGTTTGAAAAGATGAGCATATCTTTCATATTGCCTAATTTAATTAGTCAACCATGACTATATAAGAAAGGCAATCATCATCTATGATTTACGGTTTTTTGTAGAGAAAAATAAGAGTACAAAAAGGCTTTCATTGTTACAAGCATTCATATTTTCTAAAGCTTTTTGTTTGCAAAAATCAGTTCTTAAAGTTCGTAACTTTATATTTTTGCAAAACTCTTTTTTAAGTCGTATTCTTGAGACCGTCTTATTTCTTACAAGTATTTATACTCGTAGGAATTTTAATTGTCTCCTTTGTTCTGATTAAGTGAATCTTATTAAGGAGCAATTTCAGTTGTAATCTTCTTTACTTTGTAAGAATACCTTTGGAGTACGGGTTGTACTCGAGTTGCACGATCGGGTTGATCGTGGGGATATTTCTTTGTAATCGGGTTTGGTTATAAGGAGATTTTTAATAAGAGAAAGAGGGTGGACGTAGACCTTTAGAGAGTAGGTCGAACCACGTTAAAAATCTTGTGTCTCGTGCTTTTCTTCTTTTTATTTGTTTTATTTTCATTCTCGTTCATAGTATTCTTTTACGGAAACAATCAGAACAGTACAGCACAATTTTAATTGTTTGAACAGACATCGTGACTGTTCAATTAGCCTGTGTACTGCTTCAGCATAAATCGTGAACGCTAATTCCGCTTTAATTTTAAAAAGGGTACTTAATTCACCCCCTCCCCCTCTTAAGTACCGGATCGATAAACTCAACAATAAGACCTTCGGTATATACGAACTCGACTCTCTAAAATCTCCTCCTACGCTCTGCCCATACCCAATACCGTCACAATGGTACGCACCCTTCACGTCGATGATGGCTTCTTCCGAATCATTACTCTTGATTGGGTGCGGATATACTGACCTTGACGGTCTCATCTTGCTCAACCCGACCACGCGTATTTACCGTGTACTCCCTAGAATTTTCTTTCCAGTTCATCCTGACTATGTACAATATGGAATGTGTCATTGTTTGGACGATGAATTAAATGTCGATTTCAAAGTTGTCAGGTTTCTTAGAGACGATGGTATAAGGGAAGTCGCCATCTATAATATCAGGAGTAATTCATGGAGACGTATAGAGCGTAAAAAGGAGAAAATGGAATTGATTGGAGAACCCGTCCTTGTACAAAATCATTTACTTGTTATGATATGTTTTCGTGAAGGCCGGTTGGTAATCGGTTGTTTCGATGTCAAGGCCGAACGATGGTCTAATGATGTGGTCTTGTCCGATATTATGTTAGCTGAAATCGATACCAAACCAACTCGATATGGAGATGATCCCTATTGCCTTGGTGTGGTTGACGGCCGATTACATTTTTCAGGTTACGATGTGAATAAGTCGAGTTATAGTGTATGGGTTATGAAAGATTACAGTGTTAAATCGTCTTGGTTTAAGTTGATGAGTCTTTCAGGGCAAGGGATCGAAGGCGTATACCGCCCTCTTGCTTACCGCAAAGGATCATCACACGAACTATTGTGTGTACCAGTTGATTGCAATTCGGGAAAATGTTTTTGGTACAACGTTAGAGATAAACAATTGATTGAGACGGGAGTGGACGGAGATGAGCTTAAGACTAGTGATTTCTCTTTCGCATATGTATGCAAGCAAAGCCTGTTAAACATTCCCGGAGGCCTACTCATTCGCTCATTACCTAAGTTACCAGAGGTGGACGACGACAATGACGACGATGACGATGACGACAGTGATGACGACAATGACGACGACGACCACGGCGACAGCTATTATGATGATGGTTTTGTTTATAATGATGGTTATGTTTATAGTGAGGGCGGTAAATGGTTATGATTTTTTTTAGCGACGGAAATGTGATAGTCTGCGTACACGTATATCTGGTAAGCTACCAGAGGTTTGAACCCGAGAATTTCACCCAAGTTTTAACCAGTAGACTTCACCCTTGCGGACAAATGGGACTATTTCAGTTATGGAGATACTATTTTTATTTTCATGTTATACGTCTTGCATTAATTTAGTGAGTGTGTCTCTCTTTATGGTGTATTTTTCTACCTCATGTGTGCAATTCATGTGTGCAATTTCGTAAAACTTGAAAACATCTCGGGAAACTCAACAGAAACAAACAACTAATGACATACCGGAAACTTAAAAAAACTTCGAGGTTTTTGTACCAAAATTTGCGAATTTTTCCTTGGCCAACGAACGGGAACGCTCAACCCTTTGGCTCCTTAAATCCACCACTATTTATAGTTCGATTTATCCCTGCTAATAGAGATAAATGCTTTCCACATCGGATATCTATGTAGTGTTGATGCTTTTGTTTGGAATTAAAAATTGAGGTAGTGTCATAGGCGCTACACAAATTCTGATTGAAGACGAACAATATCCCTCACAAGCTAGCTAAATACGTGTTAATACAGATATTGCCCCTCTCATAATATATAATTGGATATTAAATGGAGCACCCCACTTGCTTCTACGGCTGCGTAGGTCCGAGTGTCCGACCTCTCCTACCCGGCAATTTGACAAGCAAACGTCATGTATCCTGCTAGCTAGTGGAGTTGAGGGATGAAGAGATCGATATATCGAGTTTACCTTAATTAGTTAAAATTTCAAACTTTTTCAAATTTATCTTGTAGTATTATCCGTTTACCTTCATTGAAATTTTTTAACCCCGACTCCGCCGTTGTATCTATGATGTTGGATATGTTAATTGTGGTTGACACTCCGTCAATTGCCAATGACAAATGCTAAACTTGGATAACGATAGAACAAGAATCGTTTTCCTTAAAGAGTATTTCCACCCTTACATTTGCCTCTGGTTACGCGAAATCTTTTGTAGGTAAGACTATCGATTCCCTCTCGTTCTAGGCAAATAGAATCGAGAGAATACTAATAATGATTTTTTTTGTTTGTTCTTTGAATGTCTGAAATTATCATTATAGTTCATGATATTTCTCACATTTTTGTTTTCTCAAAATCATGTATATATGGATACACCAAAGTAAAGAACTTTGAACAAGAAAACAGTTATCGTCCAAAAGGAGTAAGCGAATTAGAATGATACAATGTACCACGAACCAAAACAAAGAACGAAATTTCACTTTTGGCATTTTGCTTATTGTTTCGCGAATCAACTTTCCCCAATCGGGTTTAGCCAATACTTTGCATTTAAACCATCCATTTACATTTACTTGACTTTGACCAAATCCCGACTACACTTAAATTAAACCGGTGGATTTATTATAAAATCACCAACATTCCCCTATTCAAGTGTTCTCCTTGATTCATTTACATCAAACCAAATACATAAAGTGAAAATCTCACGCATATTAAATTTCCACCTTAGTGAACTACACATTCTGTATTCGAGTATCGGGGTGTCTCTAAGGATTGAGGCCATCAAGTCATTTGAATACATGAAGATAGAACACATACAAGTTCAAGACAACTCCATAAGTTTATATATTACCGACACTATTTTACATGGCCTAGTGTCCATATCCACTTATGAACGCATTCGTTGCCCACATATCATCTCAGGTCCACCTTTGTCTTTATATCTATGTAAAGCACCTAAACGCGAAGATTTTACAGGATGCGGATTGTGATTCACCATCAAATAACAGCAAACGACGTGGAATATACTTTGTCCTGCATTCGGGTATTTCGCAGCTCCTCCGCTTCATTAGTTCTTGAACCGACTTATCTGACTCGAACTATTCATCGACTTAACTTCGACTTGTATTGTTAATGTCAGAAAGTTGTTACTGGTGCATTAAACGAGCATGTTGTGTAACCGCCTAAGAGACGATGAACTGCATTTGATTTATCTATCTGCTTGTAAATTCGTGTTCTTTGGCTTGTAGACAATTCAAGTACGAATTGTGTTAGAATAGTCTGCGAACGATAATCATAGACGGGTTTCACTCTTTCATGAGTAGACTCTTATGCAGTCAAGGGTGGTTTATTAAACTTTATTCAATATTAGTACTTCTATTAGTTCCGAACTTCCTATTTATTGATTAATTTGTTTGTCAATAGTTTAATTGCAGTGTTTGGAATAGGAAAACAGTTGAATTTCTTGCTTAAAAATGGGATTGAAACCCAAATTATTTAACAAAATAAGGCGGATTTCAAACTATTTACAAAAAATGAGTCAACGTTATCATCTTTGAATTTTTCTATTTTTATTTTTCGGAAATTTAGAATTTGTCGCTGTAAGGCACTTGACAAGCTACTTTGGTTGTATTTAGTACTTTAATACACCCTCTCACTCGTCCGATATTAGGGGCAGGATTTAAACCCGTGATCTCTTGGTCACTTGGCTCTAATCCTATGTTAAGAAAACCCTCTCAATTAAAACCTTAAGTTAATGGCTGTGATCAAATAAATATTTAATATCCTAATAAAAATTCCCAAATGACTAACTATAAATCACAACCATGAGTTCTGAAAGCGAAGGTTTTTTTTCCACATAAAATATACCATAAATGCGGTTGATTTGGAAAAGAAAAGTCGCATTCGAAATTCGTTACATAGACGTACGCTCAGTCAAAGTTTAAAGTTTAACTGACTGTATTTCTTATCTCAAGTTAAAAACTGAAATGTTTTTTTCTCATCTAAAAGAATTTTTTAAACTGATTAATTTGAAAAAAACAAGGCTTTCAAAATTTTAAATCCTGAATTATGACAACTCAAAGTACATATTTTAAAAAAGGAGGTTATATTTAACTTTTAATACCATCATCTCCTCCCCTTCCTTCACCGTCCTCCACACCGTACGCCACCGTCATCCACCGCCTTCCTCCCTCCTCCTCATCTCCCCTACTCCAACCTTCATCCCCCTCGATTTATGGAAGTAACTCTGGAATATTTGTTGTTTTTAAATTTAGCTTGATATTTTTAACTTTTAATAGTTTCCAAAATATAATATACTTATATTATTATATTTTTATTAAGTAATTAACATGCTTATAGTAATTAATTAATACCATGAGTGGAGCATGTTTATTTAAAGAAAATAATAAATTTATCCTTAAACCAAAACTATATACTATTATTATTTTCTATATATTTATTTAATTAAATTGAAATTCCTTAATTCCTAAAATATATATTGTATTGATTTTTATTACTCTGTTTCCGTTTTGGTAATGTATGACTTTTATTTATTTAATTATTCTTCAATTTCCCATATATAAAGACTTCTACCCCTCCTTAAATAAGACCTAAACCCTAATTCATCATTGTATTGTTAGTTTCAAATAAATCTGAATTTTGCAATGGAGGTTAGTTTCAAAACCAAAAAAAGATGTTCGACAATTAACCTTCCGCAGGAATTAATATTATCGGGCATACTTCCGAAATTACCCGCTAAATCCGTTATACGCTTCAAATGCGTTTCCAAGTCTTTTTTGACGGAGATTTCGTCCCCCAAATTCGCCTCGTTATTTTCGGAGACCAATCATCGCCTCTTAATCCTCCCAGTCGGTAATAAAACCTTCGGTATATACGAACTCGACTCTTTAAAGTCTCCTCCTACGCTCTGCCCATACCCTATACCGTCACAATGGTACGCACCCTCCATGTCGATGATGGCTTCTTCCGAATCATTCCTCTTGATTGGGTGCGGAAATACTAACCTTGACGGTCTCATCTTGTTCAACCCGACCACCCGTATTTACCGTGTACTCCCTAAAATTTTCGTTCCAACTAAGTCCAACTATGTAGAATACGGGATGTGTCATTGTTTCGACGATGAATTAAATGCCGATTTCAAAATTGTCAGGTTTGTTAGAGCGCTTGGTACGAGGGAAGTCGTCCTCTATAGTATGAGAAGTGATTCATGGAGACGTATAGAGCGTAAAAAGGAGAAAACGGAATTGATTGGAGAACCCGTCCTTGTACAAAATCATTTACTTGTTATGCTATGTTTTCGTGAAGGCCGGTTGATAATCGGTTGTTTCGATGTCAAGGCCGAACGATGGTCTAATGATGTGGTCTTGTCTGATATTATTTTGGCTGAAATCGATACCAAACCAACTCGAGCTCAAGGTGATCACTATCTTCTTGGTATGCTCGATGGCCGATTACATTTTTCATGTTACGAGGTGAACAAGTCGAGTTATAGTGTATGGGTTATGAAAGATTACGGTGTTAAATCGTCTTGGTTTAAGTTGATGAGCATTCCAGGGAAAGGGTTCGAAGGCGTATACCGCCCTATTGCTTACCGCAAAGGATCATCACACGAACTATTGTGTGTACCAGATGATTGGGGTAAATGTTTTTGGTACGACGTTAGAGATAAACAATTGATTAAGACGGGAACCGATGGAGATGAGCTTAATACTATTGATTTCTATTTCGCATATGTATGCAAGCAAAGCCTGTTAAACATTCCCGGAGGCCTACTAATTCGCTCATCACCAAAGTTACAAAAGGTGGACGACGACAATGACGACGACTACCACAGGGACAGCGATTATGACGATGGTTATGTGTATAGTGAGGGTAAATGGTTATAATTTTTTTTCAGCGACGAGGTAAATGTGATAGCCAGTAAACACGTATACCAGGGTTTGAACCCGGGTTTCTCGGGAATTTCACTCGAACTTGATCCATTATTAGACCTCACCCCTGTAGACAAATGGTTATAGTTTTGAGTAGTTAATTATTATTATGCAGTGTGCAAGTTTGATTTACTGATGGCAGAATTGACACGGATGACATTTATCTATATTAAATTAGTACGGAGTATTATCTATATGTTTTCGATAAGAAAATCTGATTATAACCGAATATACTCTTCCGTTTCCGATCATTTGTTTACTTTTGGTTTAAGACATGAGAAAGAGCAGGAAGCCAATTAATAAATGACCATATACAATGGAATGATCAAATTGTCCATCAAATATATTTTTAAAATCGAAAGGTAAACATTTGATTTTGACTGAGACGTCAAAATAAAATAGGTAAACAGGTAAACGAATAAGGGAAGTAAATGTTACTCTCTTCATACACCTGTTTTCACCCATTTGCTTTATTGCGGTCTTCAAGACAACACTTTGATCGTATTTTTTTTGTCTATTTGTTATTTTTTTTCATGAAGAATGTCACGAAAATAAGTAGAAATATTCTTGTTTTTGTTTATAATTTAGAAATATTCTTGCTTCATATTGACGGGGCTCGCATTTTCAATGCTGCAACTGTGAGTTGAAGAACTATATTGCCATCCATTATGATTTATACTTAGAATTGTCAGTGTTTGAAACTCTATTTCTTACAAGAATCCCGCTTTCTTCCACTCTCAGGCACTTGCATATTCAGTTGAAGCACTATATTGAGATACTATTTTTTTTTACTCGTTTTAACGCTGTTATAGTTATTCGTCCGACAACTATTTCGTAATTTCATAATTAATTTAATAAGTGTAAACTCCGTACTTCCCGAACTTATTTTATATTACTTACGAAATTACTCATCTAAAACAATTTTAATTACGCAAAATAAACCGGTAATTACACTTAACTTCGACTTGTATTGTTAATAATGTTACAAAAATTGTTACTGGTGCATTGAACGAGCATGTTGCGTAAGCGTGTTAATGTCAGAATGCAGTTACTAGTGCCCTGAACGAGCATGTTGCGACATTGCGTAAGCGCCTAAGAGACGATGTACTGCCTTTGATTTGTCTATCTTCTTGTAAATTGGTGTTCTTTCGTTTGAAGACAATTCAAGTACAAATTGTGGTAGAATAATTTGCGAACGATAATTATGGACGAGTTTTATTTTTTCACGAGTATTCTACTACAAAATGACTGGATGGTTTATTAAAGTTATTCAATATTAGGCTCTGTTCTTTCTGACTTAATTTCAGCTCCTTTCAATTTTGCTAGGGTATATTCCGTTAAGTTTTATTTAAGTTCAATCAATTATGTTTAATTAATCTCTTCACAAAATTAACTTTTAATTCAACTAAATTCACTTCACCTCAGTTTCACTCAATTTAGTTCAATTAAGCTCTACTCCAATTAATTCAATTAAGCTCGTTTCAGCCGAAAAGAACAGGGCCTTAGTACTTTTATTAGTTCCGAACTTTCGATTTATTGATTAATTTGTTTGTCGATAGTTTAATTGCAGTGTTTGGAATAGGAAAATAGTTGATTTTTTTTGTTTAAATAGAGTTGAAATCCAACCTAGTTAACAAAATAGTGCGAATTTCAAACTATTTAAAAAAATGGGCTCACGTCATCGTGGTAAGGCACTAGATAAGCTACTTTCGCCGTCTTCGTCCAAGATTTGTGCAGAAAATGACAACAAAAACAACAATTTTTCTTATTCTTACAATGTGCAATCTCCTGGGAGGATTAAGAGGCGGTGATTTGCCTCGACAAATAGTGCATTGAATTTGGGACACCAAATCTTGGTTAGAAAAGACTTAGGGTAAGATTATTGGTGAGTGTTGAGATAAGACTCACATGAGTCTTGAGATAATATTCAGAGATAAGATTCACGCAAGACCCCCCAATAATCTATTCAAGTCTTGACAAAGTCTTAAGTAGGGTCTTAGAATTTTCAAGACTCAACTTAAAATTCTACAAAAGTCTTTACCCACCGTTTTATAAATGACAACCAATAAATAAATGACTATATATCACGTGGTTTCCGCGTGGAACATTTTTAGTAGCTGTTGCGCACTTGCTTTTGTCTTCCGCAGTTTCAAGGTAGGGGAATATTTATATTGTTGGTTGTGAATTGACATGAGAATATCTATCGTATGTATGTTATATTAAGTTGTGAATATACTATGATTGATTGTTATTATTGATTGTTGTGGAGGACGGAGGTTGTGAATCGGGTCTTGTGAATCGGGTCTTGTGATAAGGGACTTGTGATATGGCCATGAGAGGTGTGGTGTGTTGGGTTGGTGTGGAGGAATTTATTTGGAGGAGATGGAGGATTTGTACATTGTGATATTTCATGTTTAATCGTATTACCTACTCAACCCAGTGTTGACCATGTTTTTTTTTTTTTTTTTTGTGTCTGTGTTGATCCAATTTAATTGGAGAGCAGAATGACAGGTTTAGACTTGTGGATGCTGGATGGGTGGAGAGGACTTGGATCAGACCTGTCTAGTGATAGTTCAGTCACTTAGATTTCACAGTACTTAAACTTTAGTTGTGGTTTACTTTTCGTTGTAACAGTTCGAGACTTTTATTTAACATTAAATTACTTAATAAAGTACTGTATTTCTTCCTTTGTTATCTACTACCTCGGGTAACCGAGATGGTAACACCCTTGGTTATTTGGAGAGTCCTAGTTCAGGCCTCTAAATAAATGGGGGTGTTACAAAGTGGTATCAGAGCACCGCTTTTCATCCTGCTACAGATGGTCAGGCGGAAAAGACATGTACAATCCCAACTTTGGAAGATATGTTGAGAGCTTGCGTACTGGAGTTCGGGGGCTCATGGGAAGAACGGTTGGGACTGATAGAATTCTCGTATAACAATAGCTACCATGCCAGCATTGGAATGGCCCCTTTTGAGGCTTTGTATGGGAAAAAGTGTCGGAGTCCTGTATGTTGGGATGATCGCGCTGATGCAGTGGTTCTAGGTCCGGAGATGATCCAGGAAATGGTTGAGCAAGTTCAGATAATCAGACAGAAAATGAGGGCTGCCCAAGAGAGACAGAAGAGTTACGCAAATCTCAAAAGGAGTGACATTTCGTTTGAGGCAGGGGAGAAAGTACTGCTAAAAGTATCGCCAATGAAGGGGGTGATGAAATTCGGAAAGCGTGGCAAACTCAGTCAGAAATTCATCGGACCATTTGAGATTTTGGACAGAGTTGGGGAGGTGGCGTATCGATTAGCTTTGCCTCCAGCTCTATCCAAAGTCCATAATGTGTTCCATGTTTCACAACTAAGGAAATATGTGAGTGACCCCACACATGTGTTGAACCATGAAGAAATTGAGGTAGATGAACAGCTTGTCTATGCGGAGGTTCCAAAGGAGATTTTGGATCGAAAGATTCGGAAGACTCGGAACGGAGAGACGGTGTTGGTAAAGGTCTTGTGGACCAATCACAACACGGAGGAAGCTACCTGGGAGTCGGAGGCGTCCATGAAGGAGCGCTACCCGCAACTAGGGATGGCAGCGGGTCGGGTACCCAACCCAGACCCTTAGGGTCGGACCCTAATGGGTCGGGTATGGGTTTGAATATTTGGGACCCGCTCGGGTATGGGTCGGGTATGGGTCCAATATAAAAAATGTAGGGTCGGGTATGGGTCTAACTATTGAGACCCGCCCCGCCCCGTGGACCCGTGCATTTTTTTTTTTTAAAAAAAAAAAAAAATTAAAATCATAAATCAACTAGTCAACTTACGTTCCCAGGGTCATTTTTTAAAATACTCTCTTCTCTTATGATGTTTGGGACTAACATTGAATGTCCTTAGAACTACATGTGAGCTAAAATAATAGCTGTGATGTCGCGTCTATCATGAAATTGTTCCTTAATCAACATGGAGAGCACCTCTTTATAATTGTAAGATTAAAAATATATGCTTAGTTGCTTACAATTGGTGGTTTGCTGGTACATTGGTACCTCATGTTTCTCATAATACTTTAATAGGGACATGTGAGATTAAAAATATAAGCTTACAGTTGGTTTGATTATGTTTGTTAATTGTCAAACAATTTCTTTGTGTTTGGTATTTGTAATTTGTAAGAGATTTAAGAATTTTTCCAAGACTTTGTAATACTTTAATTAAGACTTTGTAATTTAATTTGAACCTTGGTACATTTTATCGAAGGATTCGTTAAAAAACGTTGGACCCTAGGGTAGACCCTACCCAGACCCAGACCCGTTAGGGTCGGGTATGGGTCCATTGATTTCAGACCCTGCCGGGTATGGGTCGGGTATGGGTCTAAGGATTTTTAGGCCGGGTCGGGTCGGGTCTTGCCGGACCCTACCCAGACCCTACCCATTGCCATCCCTACCCGCAACTGTTCGCTTGAGGTAAGTTACGAGGACGTAACTCTTTTTTTTTTTTTTTAGGGGGGTAGAATGTAACATTTCTTGTCTAGCATGTTTAAGTCTAGTTGTGGGTTTGTTCATGGTCGCCATGAGTGGGTGAACTTCGGGACGAAGTTCATTTTAAGGGGGGAAGATTGTAATAATCCGTTTTAGTAACCAACTTATTTTGATGGTGACGGGTTATCCGTTATATAATTGTGGGCTTTCGAATAAGTTTTAGTGCATCGAACATATAAGTTACGACATCTATTTTGTGTTTAAACTATATTATGATATTTTGATCAAGTTAGGGGTTTGTGATGCCAAGGGGATTCGATCTTGAGACCTCTAAACACCCTAATACGGGCCTTGTGATGCGTGCAACTCAGATATGGCAATCAGCCCACACGTTCTTTTTTTTATGATTGCTAAACCTAATTGCACACTTAAGTATGCCGTCATATTTAAGCCATTGTTCTGAGCACTATCTACCCTAATTCCCTACAAACAACTCATACACCCTCTGCCGTCATACTAAAGCTTGGATAGGAGTTGAGCACGGTGGTCTTAAGGCGGGCTAGTGGTGGTCGAATAGGGTCTGAAGTAGGTGGAGGTTTCCGCGTGGAACATTTTTAGTAGCTGTTGCGCACTTGCTTTTGTCTTCCGCAGTTTCAAGGTAGGGGAATATTTATATTGTTGGTTGTGAATTGACATGAGAATATCTATCGTATGTATGTTATATTAAGTTGTGAATATACTATGATTGATTGTTATTATTGATTGTTGTGGAGGACGGAGGTTGTGAATCGGGTCTTGTGATAAGGGTCTTGTGATAAGGGACTTGTGATATGGCCATGAGAGGTGTGGTGTGTTGGGTTGGTGTGGAGGAATTTATTTGGAGGAGATGGAGGATTTGTACATTGTGATATTTCATGTTTAATCGTATTACCTACTCAACCCAGTGTTGACCCTGTTTGTTTTTTTTTTTTTTTTTGTGTCTGTGTTGATCCAATTTAATTGGGGAGCAGAATGACAGGTTTAGACTTGTGGATGCTGGATGGGTGGATAGGACTTGGATCAGACCTGTCTAGTGATATTTCAGTCACTTAGATTTCACAGTACTTAAACTTTAGTTGTGGTTTACTTTTCGTTGTAACAGTTCGAGACTTTTATTTAACATTAAATTACTTAATAAAGTACTGTATTTTGTTCCTTTGTTATCTACTACCTCGGGTAACCGAGATGGTAACACCCTTGGTTATTTGGAGAGTCCTAGTTCAGGCCTCTAAATAAATGGGGGTGTTACACCATTGTTCTCGATCGAGAGGTTTTCATACCCATTGTTCTCGATCGAGAGGTTTTTCTTCTCGATCGAGAGCCTTGTCGGTGACTGTTCACTTTCCCGAGAGCTTTTGTCAGTTTTTCTTTTGTGTCTTATATAAGAACTCGTTTGTGAGTTCTTTTAGGTCATCTTTTATCTTTCTTTTTTTCAGAACTCTTTTGATCAACCATCACAATATTTCTTACTCAATAATTTTAGTTTTTCTTCTTTTAACTCAAGGATTGTATACGGGTTTAATTCTGTTCTTACACCGGTTTCTATCTGATTGTATTCTCTCTTTCTCCTTTTATATTATTGTTTTCTGTTTGCTTAATCACTGCTTCATCTCGTTGTTTTCATTCCGTTTCCGTTCGTCATTTATCTCGGTATTGGTGCTTTGTACTCCGTCTGTTTTCGTACTTTTTGTTTCGATATCTCTTCTACTAATTTTGTTACGAATGATATCCACCAGCACTTTTTTAGAACGCCCTATCACCGTAGGTAACCCCAAATATCGAGCTTGTTCCTCAACCTCGACCATCCCAAGTTTCGCAATAACTAGATTCCGTCTCCCTCGATTAACCCCTTTGCTAAAAGAAACAGTCGTCTTATCAAGGTTAACTAATTGACCTGAAGCAGCTTCATACCGAGACAGAATCGAAATAATCACTTCAGCTTCAACTGTATTTGCTTTGGTGAAGAACACACTATCATCTGCAAACAGTAAATGGGATATAGTCGGAGCCTCTGGCGAAATGTTAATACCGTGGAGCGAGCCCTCTTCTACCGCCCTCCGCAACTGATTGGACAAAGCCTCCGCACATAGAATAAACAGATAAGGTGATAACGGATCCCCTTGTCTCAACCCCCTATATGGTCTAAATTCCTGTGTCGGCATACCATTAATTAATACCGAGAATTCCACTGTCGAAACACAGTCAATTACTCTATCAATCCACGCCCTATCAAATCCCATAGTACTCAAGCATTGAAATAAGAAACCCCATTCAATCCTATCATACGCTTTAGCCATATCCAACTTAATAGCCATATAACCCTCACTCGACCGATTACTTTTCATATAGTGAAAAAGTTCAAAAGCAATCAACACATTATCCGAAATTAACCTCCCCGGCGTAAAAGCACTCTGGTTAACAGAAACAATTTCCCCCAGAAAACATTTAAGACGATTAGCAAGAACTTTTGATACAATTTTGTAGGCTACATTACACAAGCTTATAGGTCGATAATCTTGGATTTTATCCGGAGCTTTATTTTTCGGGATTAGAACAATATTTGTTTTGTTTAAGTCCCTGACTGACCTCTCCCCTCTCAGAATCCGAAGCACAGAATTAACAACAACAGGCCCCACTTCACTCCAATAAATTTGGAAAAATAAGGCATTCATACCGTCAGGACCTGGGGCTTTTAGTGGATGCATTTGTTGAAGAGCATCCACAATTTCCGCTTCGGTATATTCTTTTCGCAGGCCCTCATTCATCCTGTCAGTAACTCGCCCTTGCAATCCCATTAGAACATCATCAAAATCGATTGGACGATTAGAAGAAGTAAACAGTCCTTGGAAATAAGAAGTAGCCACTCCCGCAATTTCGGTATCTCTGGTTTTAATAACTCCATTTTCATCCTTTATCATCGAAATTGTATTTTTACTTTTGCGTTCACTGGCACGTGAGTGAAAAAATTTTGTGCTCCTGTCTCCATCTTTAAGCCAAAGAGCCCTCGACCGCTGGCGCCAATATTGTTCTTCTTGCTTCCTAAGACTCGCAATCTCGGCAACAATCTGTTTTCTCCGTTTAACGTTAGCCTCCGAACGAATACTCCCGTTAATTCTCTCCAATAGCTTACGTTTCTGCACCATACTTCGTCTGATTTTATTAATATTAGTGCCTTTCAATGCTCGAAATTCCCCCGTGCAAGCTTGAATTAATCCAGCAAGATCCCCTTGACCCATTATAACTCCCCTTTCCACGGCCTCTCTAAAATCCTCCTGTTCAGACCAAATTTGCTCAAACCTAAACATCCTCTTTTGTGGCCCTTCCAGTTGACGGCGATTAAGAATAAGTTTTATCGGGGCATGGTCCGACCATTCCCTTACCAAATAGAAAAGCTTAGCAAAGGGAATTAAATCCAACCACTGACTCGTTCCCATCGCTCTGTCAATCATACTCTGCCGGTTCGCAATCCCACACTGCCCATTATCAAAAGAGAAATTATACCCTTCCCAGGAAATATCCCGAAGACCGCAATCATCTACTGCCTCACGGAAGTTATTCATCTGCCATTGCGGTCGACTACCACCTAACATTTCAGTTGAGTATAGGATCTCGTTAAAATCACCAATACAAATCCACGGTAGCGAATCCTGACTATGAAGTAGTCGAAGAAGCTCCCAAGATAAATGACGTTCTCCCACAACAGGCCAACCATAAAAACCCGTAATTCTCCATTCTCCAGTTGCATCCTTAATGGTGAAATCCATATGATGAGTAGACGCGGAACGAAACACACAATCAACATCCTTTTTCCAAAGAAAAGCTAACCCTCCCGATCTCCCCATGCTGTCAACCTCTATCCCAAAATAACCATCCAGTTTCCCCTTTACATGTCTCATCTCACGACCACTAAGTTTCGTTTCACAAAGAAACAGAATGGTCGGGGCTTCCCTCCGAACTAGATCCCGGAGAGCAATGACCGTGTCAGGGTTGCCCAACCCCCGACAATTAAGACTAAGAATGATCATTGTGCCCGGCGGGGTTGATCTTCATCAACAACCGCCTCAGGTATTAAGACGCCCCCGTCTACGCACCGTTGAACCTTATTTGCAATAACATCCTCGTGGTCCCCTTCTCGCTCTCTTTTTCCACTCTCTGTCACGAAATCCCCAGGCCCACTAATCCTCCTATCATGACTACTATTAAATCCCTCCCTAGCATACCTCTTCCAGCTTCTCCCATGAAACCCCTGCCCCTTACATACTTTACCCTCTCCCGAGATTCCTGAATCTATATCCCCCTCTGCCCCTCTCCCATTCTTTACAGAAATAAAATCTGAATCCAAATTCATATCCCATTTCCTCGTTTCACTGCTGCCGTGAATTTCCCCACCCTCCTCTCTATCACCTCCCTCTTCCAAGATTATCCCCTGCATAGATTTCAAATCCCGAGCTTTCGTATTACGTTCTGGCATCATCTCATTAGCAGTGGCATGTGGATGAGTACTAGCAGCAAAAGATTTCTTAATTTTCAAAGTCAGGGCAATAGATTTTAGTTTATCTATCATAATGGATATATCACCCTCTTTTTGAGCCTCCGAAACCATATCGTACTGAGTATTTAACTCCCTACCTTTAGGCCTAGACCCCGTCTGGACTGTTTTGACAACTCTCCACGGGGGTGCACGTAACCAGTCACCATAAGGTAATTCCTCATCGTCATTATAAGGTCCCTGCTCACACTCCTTTTCCCCGTGACCGATCAAGCCACATCCATAACAAAACATAGGTAAGCGTTCATACTTAACATCGAACTCAGTAGTTACTCCAGAATACATTTTAATCGGAATCTTTGATTTTTAGCGGCATCCTAACATCATGGAGATATCTGATACGAATTGCTCTGTCAAGCTCGACATTAGGCCCAGTTTCGACAGTAATAAAAGATCCCAGACAGTCCCCTATGCGCTGAGCATTTGCTAAACTTTTACGACCGACAAGAGGCAAATCGTAAATCCTAGCCCAAATTGGGAATCTGAACAAAGAGACATCCGTAAACTTACCCGCGGTATTAGGCTCATTGAAACACCATATAAACTTCTCAAAATGCCAAGGTTGGCCTTCTAATACTCTGGCTTTGTCTCGTTCATTACCAAATCTAAACACGAACGTTTTCTCCAAATCATCAATCACATTGCCAATAATCGGATTACTAGAATTCCAAAGTTTGATCATGGAATCGATAGCCGCCTTCACGTTGATAGGTCTAGATGCCCATAATTTGCCTATAAGGATAAGCGATTCGGTAACTTCCCCTTCGTTATCCTCAACGTCCCATACAACCGCCTGTCTTCCTTCCTTATCTTCTGGGTACATCAACTCTTTCCCGTTCCGGTGGAGACCCCGTTTCAAACTATCCATTAGCACTTGTAGAAAGAGACAACAAACAACACAAAGAAAAACACATACAACGAAAAACACGAGAATTCTCGTGAAAAAATCCTCGATGAACAAGGAAAAAACCAAAAAAAACAGTTAAAAAAACGGTTATTTTTTTGGACAGAAACCTAAGAGAAACCTTAGGACTATTTCAATTTTTGCATATTTTTTAAAAAATTGCATGTGCTTAGCGTACATAAATTAATTTCACTATTTTGTTTGTTATTAATCGCTCAGTGTATTTTTTTTGTAGGGATGGTTCATTGGAAAAAAGAGAATTATGTGAAGAAGGGATGAATATTATAATTGCTTAAACAAATACTCCCTCTATTTTCCTCAATGTTATATTATAAACTACAAGTTTGATAATATAAATGTTAATGATTAATTATTTTTAGTTTCATGAAAAACTTTAGTATTTCATAAACTTTAAATAAAATATATGTTTTATTTTTTCTTGTGTTATTTTTTGTTCGTCACTTTCCTTTGAAAAATAGCTCTCATATTATTAAATTGGAGTTGCAAGGATCTCAATTATATTAACAAGTTGAACAAAATAAATCTTATTGACATGATCAATAGCTAAATTTACATTATTATTAATATTTATGCATACAATATAGTTAAAAGGCTACTTAAAGTATTTAATTTTAATTTAAGTATCATTTTTATATTGGTTAATACATAATTAATCTATATTGATTACTAGATTATTCATTTATTTATACAATATTGTAAAATATCAACTTGGCTATCTATTATTTATACGATATTATAAAAAGACAAGACTAATTATTAATACCATAAATCTTGATAGCCCTTAAATTTAAACAAAACAAACGATACGATAAAGTTTGAAAATGTGATGAATATTTCACAACCCAACAATGAAACTTACATAAAAATAAATAAATTATTTAATTAATTTAAAACCTTTATACACTTAACTTGATGTGAATAAATAGATAAGACATATAAGTGACACATACAATTCTATTGACAATATGGATATGAAAAATTATTCTTACAAATTTTGTCCCTATAAAAAAAATATAAACAATTAATGATACGTTTTATGATTTTTGAGCGTTTTGTTCTATTATTATCAAATTTAAGATATACATAAATATCAATCAAGGTTCATGACTTTTGAACATTAATGTTAAAAAGACAATACTAAGTATTTTAGTATGTCACGTGTTATTAAAAAGTCATATTTAAAATCATGTATCACATGCTTAAAAATACAAAATAAAAAAATGTTAGTTGCAAATTAAACACAAAAAATAAATTAATACAAACTATTTACTTTCCTTTCTTAAATTTTGTTATTAACCTACATATTTATTTAACTTTTATTTCTTTTATTTAATAATATAGCCTTTTTGGTTTCCTCACCATTTATTGCAGGTTACCATTTAACTTAACTTATGTTTTTTTTGCAAAATTTAGGATTTTTGGCAAATTGATACAAACGATATATTAAGACTAGCATTTATTAAAGTTCATAAATATGCTACTATTAAAATATATGATTTACAAAAAATAAAATATTGAGATAAAGAGCCGCTAATTTAATTAGAAAATATGTTTTAAACTCTTTACAGTGGAGAATTTATCATTCCAAAAAAAAGAATAATAATAGTCAAACATTATGCATTAATTTGTCCTTTTGTCTTCCCTCACTAACTTCATATACCTAGCTAACAAAGATGCGTTCAAGTTTTACATAGAAAATTTAGTACACAATTTATTTATAAAATATAATCTAATTAAAAGGCAACTTTAAGCATTTAAATTTTGTTTCTACATAACAACTACACTAAATTATTAAAAAAATTATATTAAAATATTTATTAATAATTAATTTTGTTCATGTTCATAGACCCCATGTTGCTTGTGATTTTGAAGGTGAAAAATTTATAATTATAGGATCAATAATGTAAAATTTAATTTCGATTTGATTTATTATTTATGTTTCATTGAATGTTGATACTTTCTCATTCACGCCCAATTAAAAGGACTATTATCTCACATGTGTTTCAATGTAGATAGCTTTAAAACAGTTCAACATACTTTTTAGAATGAGTTTATGCATGAGTGTCATGAATTAATGGACTCATTGAAGATAGTTTTTTTAAAAAAATTACATGCTATTAGTATATTAATCAAAATAACGTACAATATATAGTTTGAAAAATAAATTGGAGATGTCAAAGAAATAAGACATTAACTAACTAACTTTTATATATTTCAAGACTATCTTTTTAAATGTATAAACTAATTGTTCGAACAAATCTTAACAATACAATAAAATAATAAAATTAAAACAGATAAACCCGTGAATTTCACGGGTCACAAACCTAGTTACAAATAAAAGGGTACAAAATAATGGTTTCTCAATAATTTATTAAAAAACCGTCTCTCTCAAGTTTTAGTGAAAAAAAATAGTAAAGAAAATTCGAAAAATCCGAGTAAGGAAATAGAAAGGAAAATTGCAATAATTGTATACCTAGCTACTAGGTAGCACCAAAACGGACACGGACACGACACGGACACGGGACACGGGACACGGCATTCCATGAAATCTAGGACACGGGGACACGGCAATTAAATATAATAAAATATATATTTTATGGTTATAATTAACGTATAATTTTATTTTTATCATGTATTTGAAACTAAATCTAAACAAGTAAAAGTACAATTCGACCTTTATTATAACTAACTAGTGTATCACCCGTGCGTTGCACGGATTCTAAAAGAATTGGTTATGGATAAAATGTTTAAGAGTGATAGTCTTTATTTTGTAAAGAGGATTGTAAAACAATTATAATGCTAACATATTTTGACTAATATTCATTATTGTTTCATCTTTTTATTTTATAATCAAACTTACTGTCTAATATAATACCCTAAAATATTTTTTATACCCTACTTTTTTTTTCTTACCCTAATTTTTCCATTTCGGATATATTGGTACTCCTAATTAAAATCTAATTTTTTTTAAATAGATACTTTAAGTATGTTAAAACTTTCTCTACTTTTTGATATTTTCCCCTCTAAGATTGTTTTATACCCTATTTTTTTTTCTTTTTCTTGTGAGATATATTACTATTCCCAATTAAAATCTAAATAATTATTTTATAATCAAATCTACTGTCTAATATTAATACTCTACAAATTGTTTTATACCCAATTTCTGGTACTCCTAATTAAATTCTAAAAACTATTTAAATAAATAGTTTAAATATGTTAAAACTTTCTCTACTTTTTTATTTTTTCCTCTAAAATTGTTTTATACCCTAGCTAAAAGTTAGAACATTATTTTATAATCAAATTTATTGTATAGTATCAATACTATATAAATAATTTCTTTTACCCCTAATTTTTTTCCATGTGAGATATATTGGTACTCGTAATTAAAATCTACAAGATATTTAAATAGATAGTTTAAATATGTTGAAACTTTCTCTACTTTCTATATGCTTCCCTCTGAAATTGTTTTGAAAAAGTTAAGGGGTCAACTACTCCAATTGTTTTGAAAAAGTTAAGGGGTTAATTCTTTATTCGTCTAATTTTTTGATGTGTGATATATTCCTATTTTTAGTTAAACTATAAAATCTTAAAAAATTTAAATAAGTAGTTTAAAATAGCTCCTAGCTAATATTACACACCACCTTTAAATGGTCCATACGATCAAGTTTTAGTGATTGAAGACATCGAAAAGCTATCAAGTTACCATTGATGCGGGATATATTCCAACTTTTAATTAAAATCTAAAACCTTACAAAATTTAAATAGGTAGTTTATAATAGCCTTTAATGTTTTCGATGTGGAATGTATTACCACTCTTAATTATAATTTAAATTTTCAAAAATATTCAAATTCTATAATTTTTTAATGTAAAATTTAAAGCCACTTCTAATTATAATTCAAAAATTATTTAAATTCTAAAATTGTTTTATACCATGTTTTCTTTCTTTATTCCTATAACTTTTCGATGTGGGATATATTGTTACGTACTTATAATCAAAATAAAAAAATTTAAAGAAGTGTTTTAAGAAAGTTTCTATAAACTCTATCATCTAATAATATCTACTCTAAAAATTATTTCCTCATATTCTGTATATTTTCCACATTACTTTATTCAGTTATTCGAGTTTTCTTTCCTATTTTAGGTGGATTTGCATGGCCAAAATTCAATAGCAGGTGGGGTAGTATGTTTTATATCATCCAAATTAATGTTCTTATTTTTTTTTGTAACAAAAGCAAAGGGGAAGAATATATAGAATAAGAGAAAGTATTATATACCTTAATTATTTTCTTTCTCTTTTCTAATCTAATGTATTATTGTTACTACTAATCAAATCTAAAAAATTATCAAATTAATAGTTTAAAAAAGTTCAAATTTTATTTTATAACTCTAACGTCTAATATTATCTATAAAAATTGTATTTTACTCTATTTCCTTTTTTTCCCCTAATTTTCCATGCGGATATATTTACTACTCCTAATTTAAATAAGTGTAGTGTTGTGTACTCATAAAGTTGTTTTACCTATTTTCTTTCTTTGTTTCCCTAATTTTTCCATGTCGGATATATTGTTACTGATATTAAAATAATAAAGTAATTTAAATATGTATTAAATATAAAAAATTATCAAATTGATAGTTTAAAACAGTTGGAATTTTATTTTATAATCAACTCTAACGTCTAATATTATCTATAAAAATTGTACTTTACTCTATTTCATTTCTTTTTTCCCCTAATTTTCATGCGGATATATTTACTACCCCAAATTTAAATAGGTGTAGTGTTGTGTACTCGTAAAATTGTTTTACCTATTTTTTTCTTTGTTCCCCTAATTTTTCCATGTGGGATATGTTGGTACTCCTAATTAAAATAGTGAATTAACTTAAATAGTTATTAAATCTAAAAAATTATCAAATTGGTAGTTTAAAAAAATTGGAATTTTATTTTATAATCAACTCTAACGTCTAAGATTATCTGTAAATATTAATTCTCTACAGATTATTTTGTACCCTATTTCTTTTTTTTCTCTTACCCTAATTTTTCAATGTGGGATATATTGGTATCCCTAATAAAATTCTAAAAATATTTAAATAGATAGTTTAAATATGTTAAAACTTTCTCTACTTTTCTTTCTTTCCCGAATTTATTCATGTGTGATCTATTATTACTCCTAATTTAAATAATTGTAGTGTTGTGTGCTCATATAATTCATTTACCTAAAATAGTAAAATAATTTAAATAGGTACTTGAAAAAAAGTTGGACTTTATATTATAATCATCTCTACTTTAAAAATTGTTTTATACCCAGTATCCATTTTTTCTTCTCTTAATTTTCCCATTGGGATAATCTAAAACTAATCAACGAAGCTATCAAATTACCATTGATGCGATATATATTTTTACTTTTAATTAAAATCTAAAACCTTCCAAAATTTTAAAAGTAGTTTATGATAACCTTTAATTTTTTTGATGTCGGATGTATTACCACTCCTAATTAAAATTTAAATTACTAAATTTTTAAAAATATTCAAATTCGATATTTTTTTAATGTGGGACTTTAAAGCCACTTCTAATTATAATTGAAAAATTATTCAAATTCTAAAATTGTTTTATACCTTATTTTATTTCTCTATTCCTCTAACTTTCGATGTGGGATATATTGCTACGTACTTATAATCAAAAAAAAAAAAAAAATTAAATAAGTGTTTTAAGAAATTTGGAGACTAACACGTCGCTCGAAAAAAGCCTCAAATATAAAATTTATTATAAAATATTAAAAATGTAAAATAGTGTTACGATATTTTCTTTCTATATTTATCTAATTTTTCGATGTGGGATATATTCCTATTTTTAGTTAAAATATAAAACATTAAAAATTTAAATAATTAGTTTAAAATAGATACTAATATTACACACCACCTCTAAATGGTCCATACGATCAAGTTTATACGATCAAATTACCATTGATGCAAAATATATTCATAATTTTAATTAAAATCTAAAACCTTAAAAAATTTAAATAAGTAGTATATTTTATAATATGGTTTAATTTTTTCGATGTAGGATGTATTACCACTCTTAATTATAATTTAAATTTTTAAAAATATCAAATTCTATAATTTTTTAATGTATGATTTAAAGCCACTTCTAATTATAATTCAAAAATTATTTAAATTCTAAAATTATTTTATACCCTGTTTTCTTTCTCTATTTCTATAACTTTTCGATGTGGGATATATTACCACGTACTTATAATCAAAATAAAAAAATTTAAACAAGTGTTTAAATATTAATTCTCTACAAATTATTTTACACCCTATTTCTTTTTTTTCACTTACCCTCATTTTTCAATGTGAGATATATTGGTATTCCTAATTAAATTCTAAAAAATATTTAATTAGATAGTTTAAATATGTTAAAACTTTCTCTACTTTTCTTTCTTTCTTCACCTAATTTAAACATGTGGGATATATTACTACTCCTAATTTAAATAGGTATTTTTTCATGTGGGTTATATTACTACTCCTAATTTAAGTAGGTGTAGTGTTGTGTACTCATAAAATTGATTTACCTAAAATAGTAAAGTAATTTAAATAGGTACTTGAAAAAAAGTTGGACTTTATTTTATAATCAACTCTACTTTAAAAATTATTTTATACCCAATGTCCATTCTTTCTTCTCTTAATTTTTCGATGTGGGATAATCTAAAAACTAATCAACGGAGTGTTTTTAAAATAAAATAAAAAGTGAATTAATTTAAATAGTTATTAAATTTAAAAAATTATCAAATTGATATTTTAAAAAAGTTGGAATTTTATTCAATAATCAACTCTAACGTTTAAGATTATCTATAGATATTAATTCTCTACAAATTATTTTTGTACCCTATTTTTTTTTCTCTTACCCTAATTTTTCAATGTGGGATATATTGATGTAGTGTCGTGTACTCATAAAATTGATTTACCTAAAATAGTAAAGTAATTTAAATAGGTACTTGAAAAAAAGTTTGACTTTATTTTATAATCAACTCTACTCTAAAAATTGTTTTATACCCAATGTCCATTCTTTCTTCTCCTAATCTTTCCATGTGGGATAAATCTAAAAACTAATCAACGGAGTGTTTTAAAAAAATTGGAGACTACCACGTCGCTCGAAAAAAACCCTTATTTCTTTTTTTTTTTCTCTTACCTAATTTCCTAATATTTCAATGTGGGATATATTGATACTCCTAATTAAATTCTAAAAAATATATTACTACTCCTAATTTAAATAGGTGTAGTGTCGTGTACTCATAAAATTGATTTACCTAAAATAGTAATAGTAAGAAAATTTAAATAGGTACCTGAAAAAAGTTTGACTTTAATTTATAATCAACTCTACTTTAAAATTAGTTTCTTTCTTCTCTTAATTTTCCCATGTGGGATAATCTAAAAAATAATCAACTGAGTGTAAGTTCGGCTTTATTTTATAATCAACTCTACTTTAAAAATTGTTTTATACCCAATATCCATTCTTTCTTCTCTTAATTTTCCCATGTGGGATAATCTAAAAACTAATCAACAGAGTGTTTTAAAAAAATTGGAGACTACCACGTCGCTCGAAAAAAGCCTCAAATATATATTTATTTTTATTATTATTATTATTATTATTATTATATATATATATATATATTGATTTTTAAGTTTAATTTTCTTAATTTTGTGCTTTAATTTGCATTTAATGTTTAAAATATCATTTTTCTTTCCCTTTTTCTTTTCAAAATAAGAAAGGATGATGTGGCTTTATAATTTACTCTTAAATAGTTGAATGGTAAAATGTGATGCTTTCGTTTGTCTTTTTATTATATTTATAGATTCTAATTTTTCAACCAAAATTCATCTTTTAATCGATCTTTTTAAAAATTTTATTACTCGTTTAAACTATAATATGTTTAGACATGTGGTCAACGAGTGTCGGGTGTCCGAGTGTCGGACACGGTGTCAAACACGAGACGACTAACTAGGAGATGTGTTCGTGCTACCTAGCGTAGCTAGCTACCAAGCACTACCAACCCCTTTGTTCTATTCGTGTTATACTTTGTTGACAAAATTATCGAAAATCACAAATTACGATGGTGATAGATACCGTTTCCTCTCACAAAATTTTTTTCCTGTATTTTTATTGGCCGTTGAGGTTTATGAGTGAAAAAACATTAAATTATGTGAGACCCCACTTTGTTTATATTTTTAATTATTCTGTGCTTCCACTAATTAATTGATCTTCTTTCTGAAACTTGAATTCATATGATTTTCTTATATTTCGTTCCCTAAAATTAATGTTTTACATTGCGTCGGAAAGATATACATTGCTCACAAATCCTAAAGATATATTTATAAATCTCATATTAATTAATAATTCTTTTTTCACTTTCATTTCATATGTTTGTTTAACATATATGAGTATATTTTAATAAAACATTTATATTTTATTCTGTATATTACAGTTGAAACGAGTCAATAAAAATATAATTGTAATCAGTTTTGTATATTCTTATTGTTAATATCCTTATAAGTTTCTTATGACATACATGCTAGAACTCGGCTAAGTTTCATCATTTCAATGTCATACCAATTAATATATTTCAATAGATTAGTCCGTCATAAGGCCTGCTGATCAAAAATACAATTCCTCCTACTTAATTAGTCAATGTTAAGTAGATCCGAAAGGGCGGGGAGTGTGAACTACATGCTCACATAAATAATTATCGAGTTTGCGGCTTTTGGACAAGTTATTTCTACAAATTATTATTTATGATGAACATATTCGCATACAAGTTTGCGATGAGTCAAGTATATATATACATTAAAAGATATAGAAGTAATTAACATGTTTATTTTAATTGTTTACAAGCTTGATATATTTTAATTGTTTTCAAAATATGTGCTATGTAATTAACATGTTTATAGTAATTATTAATTGTGATTATTTTATGGAAAATAATAAATTTATCCTTAAACCAAAACTATATAATATTTCCATTAAAGTATCTCGGTTAAGTCTTTATCAATTATGAAGATATTGTAATTAGCATGTATATGGTAATTTAAGTCAACTAGGTTTATACCCGTGAAATTCACGGGACTACTTTTAAAATTTAAATGAATTTATATAGTTATAGGATTATAGCTAAGATATAATGATTTACGGAACAATTAATTTTGAATTATTAACCATAGATGAATAAGACTTGATATAAAATTAGTACATATGCTTATAATGAGTGTAACCGTGTAAGACAAATGGTTATAAGACTCAATTAATAAAAATAATAATTTAAAAGTTAGATAACTTACATTTAACAAAATGGATTATCTTACAATTTAAAATTATCTAACAATATAATTAATATAATTAAAATATGTAACAAAATACATACATTAAGAGAACAAAAAAATATTCCGCTACATAAAACAAAAATAAGAAAATAATTTAAGTGAAATACTCTTCAAACACGAAGAATAAAAATTGGAAGTGAAAAACATGAGTGTAGCAACAAACAACTCTCGTTTGTTTATCAAACTCAGACTCCCAAAGATGGATATCATAATACCGATAACCAAAGGAGAATATCACTTTCTATTGCCACAAAATGTCATTGTCAATCATAAATCAACATAATAAAAGCAAAGTTAAGCTTGAATTTATCTCTTTTTATTGTTTTATTATTAGAAACTTTTAGAAATTGGAATTTTTTCATCTTTACTTGACGAGTGATGGAGATGGAGGCTAAAGTTGGAAGTGAAATTTATACTGATTTTTGTAGGTTTCTTTAATAACTAATTGCGTTATTTTGAGGAGGAGATTTCGCATATTAACTTTTGGTCAATTATTTATTTTAGGGATATTAATAAAGTCTCAGAAGATAATTGTCATATTTCTTCTCGTATTAGACAATTAGTTACTCCTGTTAATTTGTACTTCAGCTTTTATAGTGATGGAATATGGAATATTTCATTCATATTCTAGAATTGATTTCATTTATACCATCCCACTGATTTCGCAATCGCAATCTTCAGTTAGGTATATAGAATATAATTTATTTACCTTTTTTTAAAATAATTGATTTTATTATTTATGGGGCTCCCATTAACTGCCACATAAAATTGTGTTTAATAACTAAGATGTCATGTCAGCGATGTGGCTATTGCATTAGTAATATATATAATGATTATACTCTGTTTTCGTTTCGGAGAACAATCTGAACATTGAATTAAGGAAGATTATTTTTCTATTTTCTGCTTTCCATAATAGCAAGATGAGATATCCATACAATGAATTTGACAACTATAATACTAAATATGCCAACACCAATGACACCAATACAAGGACCATGTGAGTACAATCTACATGCCTAGTCGGTTTCCGTATTCTAATAGTAATGTACCGTGACTTTTATTTTATTTTATTATTCTTTAATTTTTCATATATATATATATATATAAAGACTTCTACATCTCCTTAAATCTGACCTAAACCCTAATTCATCATTGTAAGTTAATTTCAAATAATCTCAATTTTCCGATGGATGTTAGTTTCAAAACCCGAAAACGATGTTCGACAATTACCCTTCCGCCGGAATTAATATTATGGTGTATACTTCCCAAATTACCCGCTAAATCCCTTATACGCTTCAAATGCGTTTCCAAGTCTTTTTTGACGGAGATTTCGTCCCGTAAATTCGCTTCACTATTTTCCGAGACCAATCATCGCCTCTTAATCCTCCCGAGCAGTAATAGAAAATTCGGTATATACGAACTCGACTCTCTAAAGTCTCCTCCTACGCTCTGCCCATACCCTATACCGTCACAATGGTACGCACCCTTCACGTCGATGATGGCTTCTTCCGAATCATTCCTCTTGATTGGGTGCGGATTTACTGAACTTGAAGGTCTCATCTTGTTCAACCCGACCACCCGTATTTACCGTGTACTCCCTAAAATTTTCGTTCCAACTGTGACCGACTATGTAGATTATGGGATGTGTCATTGTTTCGACGATGAATTAAATGCCGATTTCAAAATTGTCAGGTTTGTTAGAGCGCTTGGTATGAGGGAAGTCGCCCTTTATAGTATGAGAAGTGATTCATGGAGACGTATAGAGCGTAAAAAGGAGAAAACGGAATTGATTGGAGAACCCGTCCTTGTACAAAATCATTTACTTGTTATGCTATGTTTTCGTGAAGGCCGGTTGATAATCGGTTGTTTCGATGTCAAGGCCGAACGATGGTCTAATGATGTGCTCTTGTCCGATATTATTTTGGCTGAAATCGATACCAAACCAACTCGATATGGAGATGATCCCTATGGCCTTGGTGTGGTTGACGGCCGATTACATTTTTCAGGTTACGAGGTGAACAAGTCGAGTTATAGTGTATGGGTTATGAAAGATTACGGTGTTAAATCGTCTTGGTTTAAGTTGATGAGCCTTTCAGGGCAAGGGATCGAACGCGTATACCTCCCTCTTGCTTACCGCAAAGGATCATCACACGAACTATTGTGTGTACCAGATGATTGCAATTGGGGAAAATGTTTTTGGTACAACATTAGAGATAAACAATTGATTGAGACGGGAATTGACGGAGATGAGCTTAATACTACTGATTTCTCTTTTGCATATGTATGCAAGCAAAGCCTGTTAAACATTCCCGGAGGCCTACTCATTCGCTCATCACCTAACTTACCAGAGGTGGACGACGACAATGATGAGGACTACTACAGCCACGGCTATTATGATGATGGTTTTGTTTATAGTGAGGGTAAATGGTTATAATTGTTTTTTAGCGATGAGGGAAATTTGATAGCCTGCAAACACGTATATCCTCTAAGTCACTAGAGGGTTTGAACTTGGGGTTTCCCGCTAGACCTCACCCTTACGGACAAATGGTTATAATTTTGATTAGTTAATTATTATAACAATTGTTATTGGGTATCTCTTTTTTTTTTTTTTTTTTTTTTTGACAATTGGAAAACATACAACTAAGAAGTGATAACTATGAGCCCTACCATTCCGTTTCCTACTAACAAAAGATATGCTAAAACAGTGAAAAGAAGGTAAGATTCCTTGTAGATTACTAAAAACATTCATGCACGATGAGCTGGTGGCGATGATCCCAAGCAACTGCAACACTACTCGAATACAGTAAGTGGCAATAGAGACATGGAGTAGCTTTTCCTTGAGTGCCCATTTAGAAGCGAACAAAATTGCTGTTGCTTCCGCCTGTTCACTTCTGGGAGACTATTTTATTGGCTATCTAGTTGTGTGGGTTCAAAACTTCTGTGAGACTATTTTAGTTATTGAGATACTATTTTTATTTTTTTACTAATTTTTAACTCTGTCATAGTTATTCGTCCGACAACTATTCCGTAATTAATTTAATAGGTGTACACTCCTTACTTCCAAAACTTATTTTATGATTATTTACAAAATCACCAATCTAAAACAATCTTAATTACGCAAAAACGAACCGGTAATTACACTTAAATCACCAACACTTAACTTCGACTTGTATTGTTAATGTTAGAATGTTGTTACTGGTGCATTGAACGAGCATGTTGCGTAAGCGCCTAAGAGATGATGAACTGCATTTGATTTATCTATCTGCTTGTAAATTGGTGTTCTTTCGTTTGTAGACAATTTAAGTACAAATTGTGTTAGAATTGTCTGTGAACTATAATCATGGACTAGTTTTATTTTTTCAGGAGCATTCTACTGTCAGTGGTTTATTAAAGTTATTCAATATTAGTACTTCTATTAGTTCCGAACTTCCGATTTATTGATTAATTTGTTTGTCTATAGTTTAATTGCAGTGTTTGGAATAGGAATATAGTTGATTTTTTTTTGTTTAAAAATGGGATTGGAACACAAACTATTTAACAAAATAGAGCGGATTTCAAACTATTTATAAAAAATGAGTCAACGTTATCATCTCTGAATTTTTCGGAAATTTAGAACTTGTTGCAGTAAGGCACTTGACATTTGACAAGCTACTTTCGTCGTCTTTGTTATCGATGGGTGCAAAAAAACGACCCGCAATGTCCATGCAACAAATACATAGAAGAGGAGTACTAGGTATATAAATGCAACAAAGATTCCTTATTTTTCCAATGTGTGGGATCGTCTGGGAGTATTAAGAGGCGAACATTTCTTACAAAAATCCCGCTATTTCTTACAAGTAATTTTATTTTTTGATGACAAGAATCCTCGCAGCTTTGAGTTCCGTCACAAGGAACACAAATTCTCATTTGTGATGTACATTCGATGAATTAGTTTTATTGTTTAGCCATGAAATTTTATGTACTTATATGCATTAAAACGGGACGTGCTTTTTCACATACGAATTTTACTCTTTTACATACGATTTTTACAATATTACCCTGATAATTTTTCATTCCCTCAACTAAATTATTTTCCCCTCTCTTCCCTTATCTCGTATACCATCTCCTGTCACCACCTCCAATTAACAAACAAGTAAATTATGATAGTTAAACTATTAAAAAGAATAAAAAAACAAGAAAAACAAATTAATTATTATTATTATTATTATTTATTAAAACAAAAACTAATTAATATGACATCCAAAAGAAAAAATAAAAAAAGGAAAAGCAAAAAAAGAAAAACCTTGAATACAGGAAACATAGTCAACGACTTCTTTTCCTACGGCAATACGGCACGCACCATCCAATCGTCTACCCTATTCCAATACAAATCAGACGCAACATATGGAAGTAACTATTGAATATATGTTTTTTTTTTAAAATTTAGCTTGATATATTTAACTCTTAATAGTTTCCAAAATATAACATACTAGATTTCATACCCCGGGCAACTCTTGACATGGTTTCAAAATAATTATCGTAATAGTTAATCTTCAAAAAATGCTTAGTATAATAAGCATATATAAAGAATAATTTAAGTATGATTGTTTTTACGGTTAATTAAATATCATATGTATCATCATCGGAACAACATGGAACGTTAAAAGTGCATGAAACTCCAATAGAAACGGAAACATGTACCTCCAATTCAATGGTCTTGAAAAGACACTTACATATTACGCAGCACTGTCAAAATATTATTTTAAGCACATGTATTTTTATAATAACTTCTATACTTTTTATTTGAGCATCATCTTGAAGAAATTTTTTATTCAATATTTCTAATATATGAAGATAGTTGAAGCTCGTATTCTTTTAATATTAACTCGTATTTTTTTTACCATAGATCATATTCTTGTTAATTTAGCTCATATTCTTATCTTAATAGCTTGTATTCTTATGTTATTAGCCCGTATACTTTTTACATTAGCTCGTATTCTTATCTTAATAGTTCGTATTCTTGTCTTAGCTTATTAGACTGTATGCTTCTTACATTGACTCATATTCTTATTGTAGTAACCTGTATTCTTATATGCTCGTATTTGTAAGTTCTTGATCCTCTAATATGCCCGTATGTTTTTTTTTTACATTAGCTCGTATTGTTATCTTAATAGCTCGTATTTTTTTACATTAGCTCGTATTCTTAGCTTAATATTTCTATTAGCTCGCATTCTTACATTAATAGTGCCCGTATTAAGTTCTTATTCATTTTACATTAGCTCATATTTCTTATATATTCGTATTTTGTAGCTCGTATTCTTTTAATTATACCCCATAATCTTAAGTGCCTATTATATCATGAAATTTGACGTATTGCAAATCTGGTTCTATTTTTTTTAGCTCGAGAAGTGTTTCAATTAGCTCGTGTTTTCGTATTCAGTTTATATTAGCTCGTATTATCATATTAATAGGATGTATTCTTATGTGCTTGTATATTTAAGTCCGTGATCCTTTTAATCTCATATTTGTATATATTATTCATTTGTGCTCATATTTTAAAGTTCTTCTTATGTTAATAGCTCGTATTGTTTTTTCATTAGCTCGTATTCATTTGTGCTCGTATTTTAAAGCCTGTCTTTTCTTAATAGATCGTATTGTTTTTACATTAGCTCCTATTCTTGGCTTAATAGTTCATATTCTTTTTTATATTAGCTCGTATTCTTAGGTTAATAACTCGCATTGTTTTGTGCTCGTATTTTTTAGTTCGTGATTCTCTTAAACTCATATTCTTTTTTACATTAGCTCATATTCTTATGTGTTTGTATTCCGTAGCTCGTAGATATAATTTAGCATTTAAGTATTTAATTACATCCATATTTAAAAGCAAACCAAAATAAATTCTTTTTCTTTTCTCCTATATTCCTATATTTTATCCTTTATTATCTTCTTCATTATCTTCTTTGTGACGGATTGTAACATGTCAAATATTATCCGTATTACCAGATTTATTATTAAGACATTGTATTTATATGATCAAGAATCATGTATTCATGTTGGCTTACTATCGTTATCTTCATAAAATTTTAACAAATTTATTTTTAGCTCTAGAAGTGTTTCAATTAGCTTGTGTTTTGTATTTTGTTTATACTAGTTTCATGCCCGGGCGTTGCCCGGGTAATATCTTGACATGGTTTCAAATTAATTATCGTAACAGTTAATCTTCCAAAAATACTTAATATAATAGGCATATATAGAGAATAATTCAGGTATGATTGTTTTTTATGGCTAATAAAAAATCAAATGTATCAGGCGGGTATTCTTTTCTTATTACCTGTATTCTTCTTACATTAGCTCGTATTCTTTTTATATTAGTCCGTATTCTTATATGCTCATATTTGTAAGTTCATGATCCTCTTATACGCTCGTATTCTTATCTTAATAGCTCGTATTTTTTTTACATTAGCTCGTATTCTTAGCTTAATAGCTTTATTAGCTCGCATTCTTACGTTAATAGCTCGTGTTCTTGTCTGCTCGTATTTTTTAGTTCCCGATTCTCTTAATTTCTTATTCGATCCTTTTACATTAGCTCGTATTTCTTATATGTTCGTAATTTGTAGCTCGTATTCTTATAATAATACCTTATAATATTACGTGCTTATTATATCATGAAATTTGACGTCTTTCAAATCTGATTCTATTTTTTTAATTCGAGAAGTGTTTCAATTAGCTCATGTTTTCGTATTCTGTTTACATTAGCTCATATTCTCATCTTAATCGGCCGTATTTTTATGTGCTCGTATATTTAAGTTCGCGATCCTTTTAATCTCGTATTCGTATTCATTTGTGCTCATATTTTGAAACTCGTCTTATCTTAATAGTTAGTATTTTTTTTCATTAGCTTGTATTCATTTGTGCTCGTATTTTAAAGCTTGTCTTATCTTAATAGCTCGTATTGTTTTTATATTAGCTCTTATTCTTAGCTTAATAGCTCGTATTCTTTTAATATTAGCCCATATTTTAGATTAATAGCTTGCATTCTTCCGTGCTCGTATTTTTTAGTTCGTGATTCTCTCAAACTCTTATTCTTTTTACATTAGCTCGTATTATTATGTGTTCGTATTTTATAGCTTGTATTTTTTTTAATTATACCTCGTAAACTTAAGTGCTTAATGTATTCATCAATACATCTATTTATGCTATTTTAACTAAATAAGAGAATGAAAAGAACAAATTATACAATAACTTTACGGTAGCCAAAATTCTTAGTTATCAATTATTTTATTAACTAATTCAGTAATTATCCAACTGATAATTTATTACTATTTAATTATCTTTTTATTTATATATTTAATTTATTTAACCAAAGTTATAGCCAATGTAATCACTCTAAAAACAATAATTATCCAACTGATATTTTATTACTATTTAATTATCTTTTTATGTTTTTATTTATATACTTTATTTATTTAACCAACGTAATAGCCAATGTAATCGCTCTAAAACCAATAATTATCCAACTAATATTTTATTATTATTTAATTATCTTTTTATTTATATACTTATTTATTTAACCAAAGTAATAGTCAATGAAATCAATTATTTTATTAACTAATTCAATAATTATCCAACTGATATTTTATTACTATTTAATTATCTTTTTATTTATATACTTAATTTATTTAACCAAAGTAATGACCAATGTAATCGCTCTAAAAACAATAATTATCCAACTGATATTTTATTACTATTTAATTATCTTCTTATTTATATACTTAATTTATTTAACAAAAGTAATAGCCAATGAAATTGCTCTAAAACAATAACCAATAAAATCGCTCGAAAAGTTCCTCTTTTAAGTATATATATTGATTAGCTCGTATTATCATCTTATTAGGCTGTATTCTTATGTGCTTGTATATTTAAGCCCGTGATCCTTTTAATCTCATATTCGTATTCATTTGTGCTCATATTTTAAAGCTCGTAATATGTTAATAGCTCGTATTGTTTTTTCATTAGCTCGTATTCATTTGTGCTCATATTTTAAAGCCCGTCTTATCTTAATAGATCGTATTGTTTTTACATTAGCTCGTATTCTTAGCTTAATTCTACGTATTCTTTTTATATTAGCTCGTATTCTTATGTTAATAACTCGCATTGTTTGTGCTCGTACTTTCTAGTTTCTGATTCTCTTGTGTTTGCATTCCGTAGCTCGTATTTGTCAAAACAAATTTCCATTGACAAAAATACGAAGCTAATGTTTTACTCCAAATGGATAATGTTGTTATAAAATTAATTTTGTTTTATTAAAAAAAGGTACTATATTATATCGAAAGTGGCTAGCTCATATCTCAAAGTCTCCTTAATCCCTATAACTCTACGATAGCCAAAACTCTTAGTTTAAAATCATTTATTTTATTAATTAATTCAATAGTAATATATTGACATGATTTCAATGTAATTATCGTAATAGTTAATCTTTTAAAAATGATGAGAATAATTCAGGTATGATTGTTTTGATGGCTAATAAAACCTCAGATGTATCAGGCTCGTATTCTTTTCTTATTAACCCGTATTCTTCTTACATTAACTCATATTCTTTTTATATTAGCCCGTATTCTTACATGCTCATATTTGTAAGTTCGTGATCCTTTTATACGCTCTAAAACAATAGCTAATGAAATCAATTATTTTATTAATTAATTCAATTATTATCCAACTGATATTTTATTACTATTTTATTATCTTTTTATTTATATGCTTAATTTATTTAAACAAAGTAATAACCAATTTAATCGCTGTAAAAACATTACTATATATTTAATTATCTTTTTATTTATATACTTAATTTATTTAACCAAAGTAATAGCCAATGAAATTGCTCTAAAATAATTGCTAATGAAATCAATTATTTTGTTAACTAATTCAATTATTATCCAACCGATATTTTGTTACTATTTAATTTAATTATCTCTTTATTTATATAAATAATTTATTTTTACAAAGTAATATCCAAGATAATCGCTCTAAAAACAATAATTATCCAACTGATTTTTTATTACTATATATTTAATTATATTTTTATTTATATACTTAAGTTCACGCCCGGCCGCTGACCAAGTAATATTTTCTCGTATTTATCAATATTGGAGAAATACTTTTTGCTTAAATATATAGGAATAATATCATAACAAACACAATATTGTGGTAAGGTCGAGGTCATAATACAAAAGAGTCTTTACATATATAATTAGACTTTGTATCACACTCAAATAGATATTGTGTAATTGCGCAGCTAGAATTCTAATACATTCAAAATTATATAACCTATTATATTATTGTTGATCAAATTCTTGCAGTAATATTGCTCGAAATTAACTTTTATGTTTTGCTCTTGAATTAATCCCACGTGCATAAGAATTTCTTAAATACCAATGTAATGATTTTCTATTGATTAGATCATATCAAAGATTCAAAGGTACAGTAATTTTCAAGACTATACTTAGTTAATAACCTCTTATATCTCTAGTAGCTAGGCTTCTTATAGTCATTTCAAGCGTGCCGAATTGCTGACCGTTGTCATGAAAAAAAATTCCGTAGCAAAAACATACAGTAGTTAGTATACATATGTGTAAAAATGATAAAGAAAACAAATATATAAGATGGAAACAATATAAAGAAATTAAAATCAAAGCAAAAACATTGGAAAGACGAATAAATAATGATGCAAATATATATACTCCCTAATATAATAGGTGACGTGTTTGAGTCGCACTTGTCTTCTTTTATTTTATAATTCTAACCAGTTGTAAATTCTATCTATTAGCTACTTATTTTATTATTATTAGTTGTAAAGTATATCTAAGTACTTAATTACTTAATTAATTTATGGTTGGTCAATTCTAAAATTTTAATCATCTAAGATAATAGTCAATTAAATAAATAGTTTTCCAATTCTCATAATTATAACTTAAATAATTCACAAAACTTGAACCAATCACATCGCTCGAAAAGTTCCTCTTTTAAATATATATATATTGATTATATTATAATATTTTTATCAAGTAATTAACATGTTTATAGTAATTAATTAAATTAATTAATACCTTAAGTGGGACATATTTGTTTAACGAAAATAATAAATTTATCCTTAAATCAAAAGTATATAGTATAATTAATTTCTATATATTTATTTAATTAAATTGAAATTCCTTAATTTCTAAAAAATACTAGATTTAATGCCCGTGCAATGCACGGGCCTATTTGCAATGTTCCGACATGTATAATTAGTGAGCAGAAACCGCTTTCAGGGTCGCAACTATATGCTATTTTGTTTATGAGTGTGTGGTGTTCTAAGTATGTATAGGATTAAAGTTTTGATCAACTAATTGCAAATAGTAAGTATATAAATATTAATCATATGAGAAGCGAAATAAATTAATGAAGTGCTACAAAACCCTCAAAGGCTAATTTCGTACGTGTCCTATAGTCAATTTTAATACCTCTATTTTTTTAATAAAAAATTCTTAAAAAAATTCTTGAGATATCAAAGTTTTAATATGTATATAAATATGAATATTAAGTAACAATCTTCAATTTCAATAGAAAAGTCATAAAAAGTTAATAATATGTATATAAATATGAATATTAAGTAACAATTTTCGGCAAAAAATCTTGCTGAAGACGGATATTATCCGTCAAAAGTTTAAGACGGATAGTGTCTCTCTCACAACAATGAAAATGAGAAGACTAATTCTATATAAAATACGTAAATAACGATACTTCTCGCGTCCCAAGCAATGTAATCGAGCAAATGAAGTATCATAAATTTTTGCAATACAATTTATTTAAAAACGAACCTAGATTTGTGTATTCTTCATTGCTGCCATCGTGGTGCAAGAGGACCTAAAAATAAGCAGATAAAGACAATTAGCGAACCATGAACGAATGATAATTAAAAGGATTAATTGATAAGAATATTCTTAACTATGGATGTCCTACTCAAAATACTCCAAACTCTATTTTAACTACCAATACAATCAACTAATGCTCTCATTCGCTTTTATTATAATATATGACCTGCTACATGTTAAATAAGTGAAGAAATTTCTAACCTTTTTTTAACCCGTATTTCACTTTTTACTTCTCTGTTAATCTATTCACCTCATCACACCATTAAAACATGCTACAATAAGTTAACAAAACTCCAAATTTTAGTCAAAGCTAATGAGGGCATTAGTTAGTTATATTGGTAGTTAAAATAAAGTTTAGAGTATTTTGAGCAATTCACTCATGGTTCATAGTATTTCTATCAATTAATCGTAATTAAAAAGGCAATTCACAATTATTTTATAATAGTAGTATCAACAAAGCAAAACAAATAACGTATAACACATGTATGTATAATTCTATTTACAAAATATAGGTTTCATCCTAACATGGAAAAAAACCGGAGAAGCAAAAGTGAATAGTATCAATTAATAAATCGATTTTTTTATTTTTTTTATTTTTATTTATTTATAAGTAATTGTAGTCGTCTCAAGTCCAACGAAACTCATATTTATCCTTTAAGATTTATTTAAAACACAATTGACCTAGTTTTAAAACTTATATTGCTAATCTTTTAAAAAATAGATTTATTCGATGTTGTTTCCTGAAAGTTGGAGACTCGGAGGTAGTTCAAAATAGTTGGACTCTCTTTAATTACTCGAAAAAAGTTTCCTTTATTAGAATAGATAGATAAATAGATAGATAGATAATTGCTAACTTTATCATTTTAATTTCTTAATACAATTGGAAATTTTATAGATAGATAATTGCAAAGTTTATCATTTTAATTTCTAATACGATTGCAAATTTTATCTTTTTTATTTTAATTTCTTAATACAATTGCAAATTTGATCTTTTCCCATCCTTATGTTAAAAGTTAAAACCTTTTATTATGTGCTTCAACCAATTAGATCGCTTGAAAAAAGCTTCCTTTAATAATATAGATAGATAGATAGATATATTGTATTGATTTTTATTACCCTGTTTCCGTTTTGGTAATGTACAGACTTTTATTTTATTTAATTATTCTTTAATTTCTAAGACTTCTCCATCTCCTTAAATAAGACCTAAACCCTAATTCATCATTGTATTATTAGTTTCAAATAAATCTGAATTTTCCAATGGATGTTACTTTCAAAACCCTAAAACAATGTTCGACAATTACCCTTCCGCCGGAATTAATATTATCAGGTATACTTCCCAAATCATTATTATATATATTAAAGAATTAGCTAAAAGCGCCTAGGTGGCGCAATGTGGTTTCAGAAAACCATCTTTCAAGCCCTCTCATTCACTCTCACAATTTCAATTTTTCTCGGCCAATTAAAATTAGCCATGTCAGCAACCGTGATATTAAAATTATTCTGCAATTAAAATCTTTTTTAATCAATATGTCACGTAATATGTCACGTAATCAATTGTTAATAAAGAAAGATTTCATGCGTGATTGTTTAATAACAACGTAGTACATCAATCCATTGGAATGCCCTTCATTTTCAAATGACAAGTTTTAAGATGGTGGACTTCAAAAAAGTTGTTCTTAGGAATAACTCCACTTCGGTACCCTGCGATTTGGCCTTATTCCATTTTGGGGTCACGAGATTTCGTTGATTCTCGGCCAATTAAAATTAGTCATGTCAGCAACCGTGATATTAAAATTAACGTCATATTAAAATTTCTTTTTTTAATCAATATGTCACGTATAATCAATTGTTAATAAGGAAAGATTTCTTCCGTGATAATTTCATGCGTGATTGTCGAGGCGTGATATAGCTGCCTTATGTCACATAATATTTCTTAAATACCACACTATATGCCACTTTGGTTTTATAGAAAGGAATATTTCTTTTTTTAATCAATTCTTACTAAATATTAAGATTCGTGATTGATAACATCATATGATTTCAATTTAAGTCAATTCTTACTAAACGTAATATTCCTTTTTAATCAACGTAATTACGGAATCTTAATATTTAGATTAAGTTCATGAGACAATGAGATTTATAATGAGTTAAATTAATTACTAAACATAAACATACTTTCCAATTTTCATAAAAACTCTCTTTTTCGAATTATATGCATAAGCCAGTTTTTCGTTAATATGTACTGTATATAAAATAAATTCTAATAAAACCCTATTAATGAGTTAAATTAATTACTAATATCCCATTTTAGTAAAATTTGTATAAAACTGAAATTTACGACTTTTTTCACTATTACGATTTACGATTTCCAAAAAATAATCCTCCACAAAATAGGATTTTTTGGACAAACTAATCAGAAGCAAAGTATGTAAATATTTGACCAACTCAATCCATTTAAGACTCATATTTAGGAAATAAAATATTCGATTTTTATACAATATATTTTTATACAATATTCTCGATTGCAGCTATCTTTTTATTCCTTATAATCCCTTCACTTCAATACTTTATTTAATAGAGTATTCTATTGTAATTTGTATTATAACCTTTTTTAAGTTAATTTATCTTTTATTTTAATTTATTTGTTCTTTTCATTCTTCTAACTATTCGTCTTATAAATCTAACAATTTGATTCAACGAATATAACCACAATTATCTTAATTTTGTTTTTTTTTTCTTAATAATTTTGTTATAAAATCCGTATATATATTTTAATATATATATATATATATATATATTATTATTTTTTATTTTTAAAAAGTACACATGTTCAAATAAATAGAATTTGTTATATAATGATTTATAGTCATCTTTAAAAATAAGGGTACACAACCCCGTGATTTTTCACGGGTGTTACACTAGTTACCCGCTAAATCACTTATACGCTTCAAATGCGTTTCCAAGTCGTTTTTAACGGAGATTTCGTCCGGGAAATTTGCCTCATTATTTTCCGAGACCAATCATCGCCTCTTAATCCTCCCAAGCCGCCGTAATAAAACCTTCGGTATATACGAACTTGACTCTCTAAAATCTCCTCCTACGCTCTGCCTATACCCATCACAATGGTACGCACCCTTCACGTCGATGATGGCTTCTTCCGAATCGTTCCTCTTGATTGGGTGCGGATTTACTAACCGTGACAGTCTCATCTTGCTTAACCCGACCACCCGTATTTACCGTGAACTCCCTAAATTTTTCTTTCCAACTCATCCCGACTATGTACGATATGGAATGTGTCATTGTTTGGACGATGAATTAAATGCCGATTTCAAAATTGTCAGGTTTGTTGGACACAATGGTATGAGGGAAGTCGCCCTCTATAGTATGACAAGTGATTCATGGAGACGTATAGAGGATAGAAAGGAAAAAACGGAATTGATTGGGAAACCCGTCCTTGTACAAAACCATTTACTTGTTATGATATGTTATCGTGGAGGCCAGTTGGTAATCGGTTGTTTCGATGTCAAGGCCGAACGATGGTCTAATGGTGTGGTCTTGTCCGATATTATTTTGGCTGAAATCGACACCAAACCAACTCGATATGGAGGTGATAACTATTACCTTGGTGTGGTTGACGGCCGATTACATTTTTCAGGTTACGAGTTGAACAAGTCAACTTATAGTGTATGGGTTATGAAAGATTACGGTGTTAAATCGTCTTGGTTTAAGTTGATGAGCCTTCCAGGGCAAGGGTTCGAACGCGTATACCGCCCTCTTGCTTACCGTAAAGGATCATCACACGAACTATTGTGTGTACCAGATGATTGGGGAAAATGTTTTTGGTACAACATTAGAGATAAACAATTGATTGAGACGGGAATCGACAGAGATGGGCTTAATACTATTGATTTCTCTTTCGCATATGTATGCAAACAAAGCTTGTTAAACATTCCCGGAGGCCTACTCATTCGCTCATCACCTCAGTTACCAGAGGTGGACGACGACAATGACGACACTTAGTTGTTCGAACTTTTTGCTTAAATAGTGCTTAAACATAAACTATTTAACAAATAGTTAGGTTTCAAACTATTTATAAAAAATGGTTCCACGTCATCATTTTGATTTTTTATTTTTTATTTTTTAAGAAAATTGAACAAGTCAGCGACACGTTCCTTTGCAAGTTTGCAGTTTTCGGTGATCGACAAGCTACCTCCATCCCTTCCATTCTCTTTGGTCTGACCATCAAATTACAAAATATCACATTCATTCTCTTCTTCTCATTTGGCTTATCATATACACATATTTGTTTGAGTTATTCGAGTGGAAAATAATAAAGGCTCGAATTGTATTTGTGTTGGTAACGATGGCGGGAATCCTCTGGTTTGTTATAATTTAGTTAACAAAACAGCTGTGAGCAGAATACTGAAATTAAAGGGAGGATTCTAAATTTTACATGCTACTACGTTGTGTATCGTCTAAACATGAATTTTGATGCAAAACAGCTGTGACCGTATCATCAATGTTAAATAGTTTACGTTTTTGTTCTTTATATAAAGAGACTACACTTCAGTGGTGTTTATCTATGTAATGCATTCATGCGCACTATTACGGCATAAAATCGAACTTGAAACTTTAACCATTAGCTTGCGATTTTTTGACATGTTATCGAAGTTTGTGTGGTTATAAGGTCACGTGTTCGAATCTCATCCCTTTAATTTTAAAGCGAAATATGAACATCGGATTTACAGAAACCTTCGGTCGCATCCACATTTCAAATTTAAAGGCTTTCACGGGTAAAGGGGCGTGTTATCAATCAATCAATCAATATATATACTTAAAAGAGGAACTTTTCGAGCAATTTTATTGGTTACAATTTTTGCATGATTTTATTGGTTACAATTTTTGTATAATTTTATATTGATTTAATAATTTAGAAATTGTCTATCTATATTAATAAAGAATTTTGAGCAATTACATAAAGTCCAATATATGTGAAACTCTTTAGGGTCTCCAACAATTAAAAGCTACTAATGCAACTACCCAATCTTTAATCACTATTTCTATACGAAATTTCAAAAAAAAAGAACATTTGTGAATTGTGTTTTAGAAATTCACTAGATATTATTAGAAAATGCGGTTAGTTGAGTTATTTCATAAGAATATAATATATTTCCTCACTCCCTCAACGATTTAACGCCAATTATCAGGTGGTACTCTTAGTTTGTTTTGATGCTCAATTTTTTTTTCCGGCTATATTGGAAGAAGTAAATGGGATGGCAGAAGTAAACAAAGATAAAAACACATGCAATTTAATAATAAGCATACCAAAATCTATATATAAATTTTGATGATATATCAAGCGCTTAAAATACTATATATTATTAAAATAATACGACTTTTAAAATACGAGGACAAATGAATACGAGTTAATGTAAAAAGAATACGGGTATATAAAAGGATCACGAACTTAATTATACGAGTACATAAAAATACGACCTGCTAAGATGAGAATACGAACTAATGTAAAAAGAATACGCAAATAGGAGCTAATTGAAACACTTCTCGAGCTGAAAAAAGAATCAGATTTGCGAGATGTTAAATTTGTTGATATATGTAACACCCCGATTTATTTAAGGGTCTGTACTAAGACTCCTCAGATAAATAAAGGTGTTACCATCTCGGTTTCCCGAGGTAGTAGATACAAAGGAAAGATAAACAGTACTTTAATTAAACTTCAATGTTACAAGTACTACACAGCGGAAATTAAAGTACAACTGATAACTACAAAATATGTGAAGTACAACTCATGCTAAACTGACTAAGGTGATCTAAACTCTAGTCTGGTCCGGATCCAAGCTCTTTCTCCCATAGCTCCCCCTTAGTCTCAGCCACCTGTCAATCTGCTCCCCAATAATTGGTTCATCACAGGTGATCACGAATACACAGGGTCAACCACGAGGTTGAGTAGAGAAAAGAATAAATATAACAATATAATAAACTCCGCACCGATCCAACGCCAAATAAATCCGCACCGATCCAACACCATATATACTCCGCACCGATCCAACACCATATATACTCCGCACCGATCCAACACCAAATATACTCCGCACCGATCCAACACCAAATATACTCCGCACCGATCCAACACCGTATCACAAGACCCAATATATATTCACATCGTAACAATATCTCAGAATAATTTAGATAACGCAATATAACGATCACATGATATTACATCACAACCATGCTTAATAACAAATAAGAACAGTTTACACATCATCATATACCAGTATTTTCCCCTACCTGAAATAGCAGGAAACGCAGATAATCCGAGGCTTGTTTAGAAATATTCCACGCGAAACCCGCTACCTATACACATATACGTAACGAATAAATAACCTTCCCGAACCCCTTAACAACCATACATACTATAAATAGAAACTTTCCTTAAGTGGAAAGTTTCCTTAAATAGAAACTTTCCCCATATAGCAACTTTCCAAAAATAGAAGCTCTCATGACTTAAGTAATTCCCGACTCGCATATTTAAATAACACGACCAAAACCGTAAGGAAAATAAAACACTAATTAACAATAAAGTAGTAGTAATACTAATATTAATAATCTTAGTAACAACAATAAAATACTTATAATACCAAAATAATAATAATAATAATAATAATAATAATAATAATAATAATATTGCAAGACCCAAAACCACGACCCAAAACAACCCTACCCGACACCTCAACTTCGAACAGCCCAATCACCGTGAACAGGCCGTTCGGCCTCCGACACCCACAACCCTCTAACACCCCTGACCACCTACTACTGCCACGCCACTGCCACCCTTCCACTGACCGCCGGCAAGTGACCAGAACCCCCTGACAAAACCGACCCTTCACACACTGTCATACCACCTGTAACCAGACCTTCGAACCAGACCAAAACAGCCCCCTATCGACTCCACCACCACCGTCGACATCCCCTGAAACCACCGACCCGACACACTGTGCCACATACCCTAGACACCACGGTGGTACCACTGTGTCGACCTCCCCCGAGTCAACAGTGGTACCATCCCCCTTACACTCCCTGCGAAACCAGCCTGACCCGTGACCACGACCGAGACCAGACCCCAAAACGAAGACCCCTCTCTCCCCCATACACGACACCTGAAGACACCACGACAACCCCCACACGACTCCTCTGACTCACAGAAATGCTTCAACAAAACGTGATATAACAAAGACCACCGGACGCCATTCGAAACCCATACAAACACACATAACAAAACGTAAATAAACGACTTACAGGAAACCGTGTGACCATACCTGATTTGCGACCTATTCGAAGGATCCTAGGTCACTCTAATTCGTCGTGAGAGTCTCCTTCCCTTAGTGTGTGGTGGCGGCAGTAGGGTAGTAGGGTTGATAGGATGTAGATTAGGTTAGGGGAGAGGTGAACCCTACTTCTAAAACGACGGCATCAAGGTGAGCGTGAGTGTGAGAGGCTGTTTTGAGGGTTTCTATCATGTGGGCTGTGAGTATGTGCACGAGAATCGAGGCCCAAGACGTATGTTCTAACAGTCCCAAGTTCGAACCCCACCAAAGGCATGACACAAAAATAAGAGATCCTCAATTCGAATCCCACAACTAACATGACACACATACATATACTTATAAACGAAATAAACGAACCAATTGCTATCTTTGTATTTAGCATCGTACCAAATAAAACCCCGTACTAAACATAAAACCGTTTAGCTATAAATTCGTGCCCAAAATACGAGGTGTTACAGTCTTCCCCCCTTAAAATGAACTTCGTCCCGAAGTTCAACCCTACTCGGGTGGATAACCAACTACCCATGCAACCCAGAGACACCAATATCAATTAAACCACAAAATTTTACATTACAGTGACAAAAACCCTTAACAAGCATGAAACCATCATCAGTAGCATTTATATAAAGTTCAAAACGCGAACTGTTACATTCTACCCTCGTTAAGAAAACTTTGTCCCCAAAGTTTAACGTATAACGAAGTTAGAGAGGTACCTCACAAAACACAAAAACATGCATAACAGAAGTAAACAGGATTATCAATATAAACAATCACCATACACCACTTAGCCATGTAAAACATCTAGACGTATCATAAATCAAAAGATTTTACAATCATATCCTCCTTAAAACATGGTTACGTCCCCGTAACCTCATGATACTATCTCAGCTCCTTAAATTCGTCTTACTCATTACTTTACCTCATGCCATCTTATTCCAAGTAACCAAGGTTCACACTCATCGTCGAATCTAAGACCAATGACAAGGGGTGAGCGAACTGGCAGAATTAATCGCAATTCAATACTTACCTTTCGATATCGATTTCAACTCCGATTATATTCAACAACCAAGGTCACACGGGACCGTAAACACAGTATGGCCCAACGGCTTATCAACTCATAACTCAATATCAGTAACCAAATTCTTCCCAATTCAATGTCAACGTTATCACATATCCCATTAAAGAACTGCTCAACACTTAGAGCGTAAAACTCTAAGATAGTCACCCACGAGCCAAAGTCAAAGAACACGACAACTCGATAAAATACTGAACTACAAGCTCAAACTCCAAACAAAACCAACCATGGCCTATGTTCTAAACTCACGAGTAACTCAGTCGCATCAACTCAACCCGTCTTACAAACAAAGGATTATTTTATCCATAGGAGATATTAACTATCAAAATAAAGGAACAATTACTAATTTCAACTCAAAGAAGTACACATAAGAAACCTATAACAATTGTCATGCAAACATATATTACCTCGAGCGATAACAAGAGTACAAGGATCGGTAGAAACCGTGTTATGTAGTAAAGCAGGATCAGGGTAGCTAACACTCACATACCTTTGAAATTTTACCCCAATGTAATATGTTTATAACAATATAAACAATCAAGAAGCTCATAGTTCATACTCAACAAATTGAAATGTTTCATGCTCTTAGTTACATATAGAAGTAAAAATCATATTTTAGAAAGACACAGAGCAAAAATTAATTAACGTAATGAAACATGGAACATTGACATATTTCACCAGGTATACACATATCATAAACTTACATGACCGTTTAACATGCTCAGATAGCAATAAGTTAACAAAATCACCTAGGTATATATCCGCCCATTCACATTTCATCATTTATCATGAAACTATTGCTATACACGACTTGCAAAATAAGGGTTTTATACAATGCGCAGCAATTAACATTCAAGCAGGATTTCATTGACACACAGCTACAGAAAAGTCATATTGCAACCAATCACCATAATTATCGAACATCCAGTTTTATCCTGGTTTATCACTTCGAAAATATTTTGAAATGTTTGAAACGCCGAAAGGGTAGCTTGTGACAAATTAATAAACACGAATCAAGGAATATTTTGCAAGTTATAGATCGAATCAAGACTACACGGGGTCACTCTGACTCTTCTTTACTAGGACATTTTCTTGTCGCTCTTGAATTATGAAAATTTTAACAATAAGAGTAAACGGATTCACAAGTCTAGTACTTCATATTTCACATGTTAACCAATTAATAATCCCACATATCGTGATCAAATTCTTAATATAACAATATGTAAGTCACTATATGATATAACAATACACTTGAAAAAGTTATCAAAATTATATTCACAGGAAACTGGACAGAGATAACCCTCAATAGATGAAAGAACATCAACAAGATTCACCTTGTTCAAATAATCACAATCACAATTACGTATAACCATTAGATTGCTATATCATGTTAATAAGTTCACCAGTCACAGATTTCCATTTGGCAAGACTCTTCTTAGTTAAACACGTCTTTGACATCACACACGAGCAGCACATCACTAAAATTAGACTTATACGTGAAATAATTTGATATTAAACTTTACGAGATAACCAAGGTTTCGCTATCACATAGTGGGTTTCATACTCATACTCAATGCCTACTATTCATGTTACTAAAGCCATATCAGGATATCACGTGGTCACATCACATAACTCACCGTTGATTAAACTTTTTGATACGAACTTACATACCTTACAACTTCACCAATTAAACGTTATGCAACAACTTACAAGAATCATAATTAAATAACAACTTAGCTAACGTGTGAGCAAACATAAGCCTTTAGTAGATATAAGGAATTAGATAAACAGAGGAAAAATATCGAATGCATACCTCAAGGAATTATCTAATGCAATATTTACAACTCAGCCAATTTGAACAAAAGCATTACAGTATTTCAACAGAATTTAGGTAACTTGCAAAAATCACAATTGAATAACAGCTCGTTAAGATTTTACATGGCGTAAAATTTTGGGAAACATGAACGAACATTCTGAACAGTATAGTTGAAACTATGCGCAAGCAATAACCAAGTTTTAAATGATTTTTGTTACAAGAGATAGGTCAAAACGAGACTATGCAATACAGTCTGACCACTGTCGAATAAAAGAATTATTTCTCCCAAAGACATAACTCGTATCAAGATAAAACACTAGCATTGTAAACTCCACTCAGAAGGTTATCATATATAAAATTTTCATCCTCAATTATGAAACACGTATTAAGTGACAGCTCGGACAACCAGATAACATTCTGAAAATTCATTAAAATTTTGGTCCCTTTGCAACTACACATTACTACACCCACACCCAACCCTTCTCATCCAAACACATTGGCAATCATTTGAAGCATAGACATCACTCTGCACCATATTAACATTCATTCCTCATTTCAACTGTAGTTGGCTTCAAAATACGGTAAAGGTTTCGAAACTGGAAATAAAATCAACTACATAACTTGACAGTTATACAGGTGTATCCAAGTACGGGAATATAACTTAGGGACTACTACATATCCCTTATTGGTAACAAACTTCATAAGGAATTTAAATGTATATAACGGCATAAAATTTTAAATACGATATATGCAACTCATGACTATATACATTCATAGCTTAGAACACACATTCTGCATATTACTAAACATGGATTGCTAAAGCAATTAGTAAAATAATAAAAGCATAAGTCTCAAATTCCGATCACATTTGTCTAGTATGCCTATCAGTAAACTCTTGTAAAGTATAAGGCATGCAAATAAGAAGTGTATACACATAGAATATTACAGGCAATTATCAACGCGCACGACCTCCGGTTCGGTCTACTAGCTTTTCCCATAAGATTTAACTTGGTTCCACATCCTATAAAGATATAGCATAGCTGGCTCTACTACCCATCCCAGTCAATCATGATCATGTCTCTCCTACATCTATCCCTTTTAGGTGACTATAGCCCAGCAACTTATTACACATATCATTATACTATATCTCTACCTAACGGTTCAGGGATCATACAGCCGCATGCATATCACTATACGTATACAAGTAAAGCTAATATTCCAAGTCTCTTGTTCTCAATACCAGAAATAGTAGATCTCAACCAACATTCAACATCAATCTTATGATTCGCGGTATATATCACCACTTATTTCTCACATCATAACTTACCTCATTCCTTCTCCTGCAAGAACGTTAGTACCAGATAACGAGATCACTATATAATCTACCCCACTTTTCAATTTCTCTCATTGGGTTCCCGAGACAGAACAGAAAGGGCCCAGGACTGGTGTGAGGGGGCCCCTAACTCATCCCGTTCCTTTTTGCGGCGCCTATCAGTTTCATCTCGGGGTTCATTTTATTAGACTCTTCCTACGTTCATTATTATTCATTTGGTTTAGGCCTGAGGATCGTTCGCTCTGATACCACTTTGTAACACCTCGATTTATTTAAGGGCCTGTACTAGGACTCCTCAGATAAATAAAGGTGTTACCATCTCGGTTTTCCGAGGTAGTAGATACAAAGGAAAGATAAACAGTACTTTAATTAAACTTCAATGTTACAAGTACTACACAACGGAAATTAAAGTACAACTGATAACTAAAAAATATGTGAAGTACAACTCATGCTAAACTGACTAAGGTGATCTAGACTCTAGTCTGGTCCGGATCCAAAATCTTTCTCCCATAGCTCCCCCTTAGTCTCAGCCACCTGTCAATCTGCTCCCCAATAATTGGTTCATCACAGGTGATCACGAATACACAGGGTCAACCACGAGGTTGAGTAGAGAAAAGAATAAATATAACAATATAATAAACTCCGCACCGATCCAACGCCAAATAACTCCGCACCGATCCAACACCATATATACTCCGCACCGATCCAACACCATATATACTCTGCACCGATCCAACACCAAATATACTCCGCACCGATCCAACACCAAATATACTCCGCACCGATCCAACACCGTATCACAAGACCCAATATATATTCACATCGTAACAATATCTCAGAATAATTTAAATAACGCAATATAACGATCACATGATATTACATCACAACCATGCTTAATAACAAATAAGAACAGTTTACACATCATCATATACCAGTATTTTCCCCTACCTGAAATAGCAGGAAACGCAGATAATCCGAGGCTTGTTTAGAAATATTCCACGCGAAACCCGCTACCTATACACATATACGTAACAAATAAATAACCTTCCCGAACCCCTTAACAACCATACATACTATAAATATAAACTTTCCTTAAGTGTAAAGTTTCCTTAAATAGAAACTTTCCCCATATAGCAACTTTCCAAAAAATAGAAGCTCTCATGACTTAAGTAATTCCCGACTCGCATATTTAAATAACACGACCAAAACCGTAAGGAAAATAAAACACTAATTAGCAATAAAGTAGTAGTAATACTAATATTAATAATCTTAGCAACAACAATAAAATACTTATAATAACAAAATAATAATAATAATAATAATAATAATAATAATAATAATAATAATAATAATAATGCAAGACCCAAAACCACGACCCAAAACAACCCTACCCGACACCTCAACTTCGAACAGCCCAATCACCGTGAACAGGCCGTTCGGCCTCCGACACCCACAACCCTCTAACACCCCTGACCACCTACTACTGCCACGCCACTACCACCCTTCCACTGACCGCCGACAAGTGACCAGAACCCCCTGACAAAACCGACCCTTCACACACTGTCATACCACCTGTAACCAGACCTTCGAACCAGACCAAAACAGCCCCCTATCGACTCCACCACCAGCGTCGACATCCCCTGAAACCACCGACCCGACACACTGTGCCCCATACCCTAGACACCACGGTGGTACTACTGTGTCGACCTCCCCCGAGTCAACAGTGGTACCATCCCCCTTACACTCCCTGCGAAACCAGCCTGACCCGTGACCACGACCGAGACCAGACCCCAAAACGAAGACCCCTCTCTCCCCCATACACGACACCTGAAGACACCACGACAACCCCCACACGACTCCTCTGACTCACAGAAATGCTTCAACAAAACGTGATATAACAAAGACCACCAGACGCCATTCGAAACCCATACAAACACACATAACAAAACGTAAATAAACGACTTACAGGAAACCGTGTGACCATACCTGATTTGCGACCTATTCGAAGGATCCTAGGTCACTCTAATTCGTCGTGAGAGTCTCCTTCCCTTAGTGTGTGGTGGCGGCAGTAGGGTAGTAGGGTTGATAGGATGTAGATTAGGTTAGGGGAGAGGTGAACCCTACTTCTAAAACGACGGCAGCAAGGTGAACGTGAGTGTGAGAGGCTGTTTTGAGGGTTTCTATCATGTGGGCTGTGAGTATGTGCACGAGAATCGAGGCCCAAGACGTATGTTCTAACAGTCCAAGTTCGAACCCCACCAAAGGCATGACACAAAAATAAGAGATCCTCAATTCGAATCCCACAACTAACATGACACACATACATATACTTATAAACGAAATAAACGAACCAATTGCTATCTTTGTATTTAGCATCGTACCAAATAAAACCCCGTACTAAACATAAAACCGTTTAGCTATAAATTCGTGCCCAAAATACGAGGTGTTACAATATATTAAGCACCAAAATCCCCATGCTGAAAAAATAAATGAATACGAGCTAATGAAAAAACAATACGAGCTATTAACATAAGACAAGCTTTAAAATGTGAGCACAAATGATCGAATCCGAATATGAGATTAAAAGGATCACTGACTTAAATATACAAACACATAAGAATATGGCCTATTAAGATGAGAATACGAGCTAATATAAACAGGATACGAAAACACGAGCTAATTGAAACACTTCTCGAGCTAAAAAAATAGAACCAGATTTGCACTACGTCAAATTTCATGATATAATAGGCACTTAAGATTACGAGGTATAATTAAAATAATACGAGCTACAAAATACGAATATATAAGAAATACGAGCTAATGTAAAAGGAACAAGAACTTAAGAGAATCAGGAACAAAAAACTACGGGCACATAAGAAGGAGAGCTATTAATGTAAGAATGCGAGCTAATAGAGATATTAAGCTAAGAATACGAGCTAATGTAAAAAAAAAAAGAGTTATTAAGATAAGAATACGAGTATATTATAGGATCAAGAACTTACAAATACGAGCATATATGAATACGGGTTAATATAAAAAGAATATGAGCCAATGTAAGAAGAACACGGGCTAATAAGATAAGAATACGAGCTATTAAGATAAGAATACAAGCTAATGTAAAAAGTATACGAACTAATAAGATAAGAATACGAGCTATTAAGATAATAATATGAGCTAAAGTAAAAAGAATATGATCTAATGTAAAAAAAATACGATTTAATATTAAAAGAATACGAGCTTCAACTATCTCCATATATTAGAAATATTGGATAAACAAATTTCTTCAAGATGATGCTCAAATGAAAAGTATAGAAGTTATTATAAAATTATATATGTGCTTAAAATATTATTTTGACAGTGATGCGTAATATGTAAGTGTTTTTCCAAGACCATTGAATTTTGATGCAAGCTATTAACCTAAAAATACGAACTAATATAAAAAAAATATGAGGTATTAAGCTAAGAATACGAGCTAATGTAAAAAGAATACGAGCTATTAAGATAAGACGAATTTTAAAATACGAGCACAAATGAATATGAGCTAATGAAAAAACAATACGAGGTATTAAGATAAGACGAGCTTCAAAAGACGAGCATAAATGAATACGAATACGAGATTAAAAGGATCACAAACTTAAATATACGAGCACATAAGAATACGATCTATTAAGATGAGAATACGAGCTAATGTAAAAAGAATACGAAAACACGAGCTAATTGAAATACTTCTCGAGTTAAAAAAAATAAAACCAGATTTGCGAGACGTCAAGTTTCAATAAGTTTCATGATACATTAAGCACTTAAGATTATGAGTTATAAATAAAAGAATACGAGCTACAAAATACGAATATATAAAAAATACGAGTTAATGTAAAAAGCATAAGAACTTACAAGAATCACGAACTAAAAAATACGAGCACATAAGAACGCGAGCTAATAGAGTTATTAAATTATGAATACGAGCTAATGTAAAAAAAAACGAGCTATTAAGATAAGAATATGAGCTAATGTAAAAAAAAAATACGAGCATTTAAGAGGATCACGAACTTTAAAATGTGAGCATATAAGAATACGAGCGAATATAAAAAAAATACGAGCTAATGTAAGAAGATATGGAGTAATAAGATAAGAATACGAGCTATTAGGATAAAAATATGAGCTAATATAAAAAATATACGAGTTAATAAGACAAGAATACGAGTTATTAAGATAAGAATACGAGTTACCGTAAAAAGAATACGAGCTACTGTAAAAAGAATACGAGTTAATGTTAAAATAATACGAGCTAATATTTAACTAATACGAGCTTCAACTATCTTCATATATTGGAAATATCGGATAAAGAAATTCCTTTAAGACGATGCTCAAATAAAAAGTATACGAATTATTATAAAAATAAATGTGCTTAAAAAATTAATTTGACAGTTATGCGTAATAGGTAAGTATCTTTCCAAGAACATTGAAACAGGGGTACATGTTTTCGTTTCCATTGAAGTTTAATGCACTTCCAACGTTCTATGTCGCCCCATTGATGATGATACATCTGATGTTTCATTAGCCATAAAAAACAGTCATACTTGAATTATTCTCTTTATATGTCTATTACACTAAGTATTTTTAGAACATTAAATGTTACGATAATTACTTTGAAACTATGTCAAGATATTAACCGGGCAACGCCCGGGCTTGAAATCTAGTTTAAGATTCTGTTTTATAAACAACGGATTAATTTCAGTATAAACAGATTGTAACAGCAGATTATAAATGACATATTTAAGTAGAAGGTTTGACTAGCATATTATAATTAGCAGAATTAATTTGATTGTTTCATAACTAACAGATTATGATTAGTAGATTGTTAATTTTTCTTGTAAGATGTAATAAAATTTCTTAGTTTAGAATATGTTAACCAATATGCTGAGATAATCAGCATATTGACCCCAAATAAAACTGACTCCAACAAAACCCTTTCAAAATGTAACTATTTTATAATAATAGAGATAATTACTATCTATCATAACACGAACATGTACGATATATATTACAACCGTCGTATATTAGAATTTGCGCTACTATAGTACTATATATAGCCTAAAGTAATTATAAAGGCCAATTGCAAAATTAATGTACACTACACTACCGTCCACACAATTGCTGGAAATGATTCTCATGCTATAGCTGCCTTTAAATCTTACTTAAGCAAATGCTTTTATATGAAGGATTTAGGGAAGTTAAAGTATTTTTTGGGGCTTGAAGTTGCCCATAGTTCGAAGGGGCTATTTCTGTGTCAACGTAAGTACACCCTTGATCTTTTATCCGAGACGGGTCTTCTCGGCCGTAAACCGGCTAGTGTTCCCATGGATGAAAAACATCAACTAGCACTAGCTAAGGACGCGCTACTCGAAGATGGTATACGGTATCGCAGATTGGTGGGCAAATTAATTTATCTTTGTCTAACTCGTCTCGATATTAGTTATTCGGTCCATATTCTGTCGCAATTCATGCAGAAACCGACAGCTATTCAGTGGGACGCTGCATTGCGTGTTGTTCGTTATTTGAAAAATAGTCCGGGTCAAGGAATTGTTTTTCGCTCCTCTTCGGTACTTAAGCTTGAAGCATACTGTGGCTTATGGTAGTTGCCGGATTACGCGACGATCTATTACTGCTTATTTTGTTTGTCTAGGTGGTTTTACTATCTCTTGGAAAACGAAAAAACAAGCAACGATTGCCTTATCTTCCACCGAAGCGGAGTATAGAGCTATGACCGCCGCCACTTGTGAGATCTTATGGTTGAAAGGGTTACTCGAAGGGATAGGCATTCGTATTCATGAGCCAGTTCGGTTACATAGCGATAATGAGAGTGCTATGCATATTGCCAACAATCCGGTCTATCATGAAAAAACCAAACATATCGAGATTGATTGTCATTTCATTCGTACTCACATTCATAATGGTGTTGTGTTACCATGTTATGTCCCTACTCGTGCTCAATTGGCTGATATACTAACTAAAGTTCATGGTTTTACTCGACAAGTTGGACATTTCGAACCCCATGCTCCACCATGAGGGGTATCTTATCTATATTATAACAAAAACATTTAAACAATTCTCATTCACCCACCTCATCAAACCCAACATTTTTTTTAAAAAAAAAAAGATAAATGGGGTCCGACATGAGAAAATTTGGATTTTATTTCTGGAAAAGTTATTCGTTTATGTTTGTACGTAAAATTTTACGGTTAAATTTATGTAAATTCACGGTTAATGTTAATAAACCAATACGGAATACTCTGTCGGAAAAACATGGATAAAATAATTCAAGAGCGGATTCTTTAAAAAAAAATAGCTATAATACTGGAATTATACATATTATATCTAACAAATATTCCGGCATAAAAAAAATCTGCTATTTATAATTAAATTATCATATCGTTTGAATAATAATAAGATGGTTATAAAATAACGAATATATCTCTTTACGAAAATCAACTTAATAAAAAATTATAAGATAAAAAAGTTTCCGCATTTAACAACCTAAAAACATTGAAAAAATAATAATTACAGAGTTTTAAAAGGTTATTGCTGAAAGTTTGAAAAAACGAAAATAGATTAAACTCATATTATATACAATATAATTTTTATTTCAAAAATTAATTTACAAACAATTTAAAGGTTATAATTAATTTAAAAGTTGCAAAGAAATTAGTTTGTATACATACATGAATCTTTAATAATGGTTTAACCCAAATATGTCAATATGATGCAAAGTAATATGTTTATGGGTAATGAATTAAGAACAATAATAAGATATAATTAGATTAATTTGAAACTGATCTCAAAATTGAAGACATAGAGAGGGTATAAAGAAGATTGTGTAAATAATATAGAAGATTTTGTAAATAATATAGAAGATTTTATGCAAAATAATAATGTAGCGTGACATTAGAGTATTAAGCTTAGTATGTGTTTTTTTGGTGCATAAGTGATAAAATATAAATTCATTTCATATGGGGTGGCAAAAACTTATTTTTAATGCGGACTCAGTTTAAACTTGAGCCCGATTTTTTTTTACTATAGTGTTAGTACATAGGATGCACAGTGTTACTCATATATTGTTAATCGAATTGAACTAATTGAAAGTTTTAAAATAAAACAACAAATTACATTCTCATTGGGTTTAATTTGTAACAATGAAAATAATAATGTTGATATATATTCGCATTATTCTAAACAAATTTTATATATTAGAATTTTAATAAACAATCCGTGCATTTTTGCACGGGTTAAAACTAGTTGGAAATAATATTCTGAGAATATTGTGACTTTATTTAGTTGACATATATTTAGTATATACGTATATTGTTAGCTTGATTTTAGCATGTATCTTAGGATAGCAATCAAGTTTGTTTCCTAGCATAACTCTTCCATAGTTGTACTCGTATATATTAATAACTACCTCTATGAGAAATAACATAACAATTTTCACGTACAAAATTTCTATTTTGTCAAATTCTTGTTTATCAAATTCTATACTATTTCAGTTATTGGGGTACTTTTTTTATTTTTTTACTAGTTTTTAACCGTGTCATATTTATTCGACCGACAACTATTCCGTAATTTCGTAATTAATTTAATAAGCGTACACTCCGTACTTCCAAAACTTATTTTATGATTATTTACAAAATCACCCATCTAAAACAATCTTAATTACGCAAAAACAAACCGGTAATTACACTTAACTTCGACTTGTATTGTTAATGTTAGAAAGCTGTTACTAGTGCCTTGAACGAGCATGTTGCGTAAGTGCCTAAGAGATGATGAACTGCATTTGATTTATCTATCTGCTTGTAAATTGGTGTTCTTTTGTTTGAAGACAATTCAAGTACAAATTGTGTTAGAATAGTTTGCTAACGACAATCATGGACGAGTTTTATTTTTCACGAGTATTCTACTACAAAATGACTGGGTGGTTTATTAAAGTTATTCAATATTAGTACTTTTATTAGTTCCGAACTTCCGATTTACTGATTATTTTGTTTGTCGATAGTTTAATTGCAGTGTTTGGAATAGGAAAATAGTTTTTTTTTTGTTTAAATAGAGTTGAAATCCAAACTATTTAACAAAATAAGGCGAATTTCAAACTATTTACAAAAAATGGGCTCACGTCATCATGGTAAGGCACTTGATATGCTACTTTCGCCGTCTTCGTCCAAGATTTGTGCAGAAAATGACTCGCAATATCAATGCAACAAATACTTAGAAGAAAAGTACTAAGTATATAAATGCAACAAAAGTTCCTTATTTTTCCAATGTGGAACAAAAACAACAATTTTTCTTATTCTTACAATGTGCGATCGCCTGGGAGGATTAAGAGGCGATGATTTGCCTCGACAAATGGTGCACCAAATCTCGTTTAGAAAAGACTTAGGCTATATTTGGATAGGGGGATTTGGAGGGAAAGGGAGGGGAGGGAAAGGGAGGGATGTAGTTTCTCTTTTTTGGATACAATATTGAGTGGGAGGGAAATGAGGGGGGAGAGTAATGAGAGGATCCATTTTCCTTCCATTAGTTCAAATAGTTTTCTTTCCTAAGTAGGTGAGATTTGGAAGGAAAACCATAATACACTTCATTATTCATCATATTTTCATAACATCTCTATCCAATATACCATGTCCCTTTTTATCCCCTTTCATTTCCCTCTCAGTAATTTTATTATCCAAATAACCAAAATTCCCCTCCCCTCCCCTCACCTCACTTCACCTCCCATCCCCTCCCTTTCCCTCCCCTCCCTTTCCCTCCTAAAATTGTATCCAAACACACCCTTAGGGTATAATTATTGGTGAGTGTTGAGATAAGATTCAGAGATAAGATTCACGCAAGACTCCCAATAATCTATTCAAGTCTTAACAAAGTCTTAACTAGAGTCTTGGATTTTCAAGACTCAACTTAACTCTAAAAAAGTCTTTACACAGTTTGGGGTGGGTTTGATAGATAATGTAAAAAGTCTGAGATGAATATAAGACTCAACTTAAGACTCTAAAAAAGTCTTTACACGGTTTGGGGTGGGTTTGATAGATGATGTAAAAAGTCTGAGATGAATATGAAGTGGGTCTGAACAATAGAATAATAATAAGAGGTACTAAAAAAGTTAGTTTGGTCGAGTTTTAAGACTTTGGCCTGGTGAGTCTTCTTGATAATATTACCCTTAGATATGCAGTTGAAGCGAAAGACTGATTGAGCGGGTAATTTGGGGAGTATATAAGATAAGATTAAGGATACTATTACTTTACGTGCAATTAAATTTATATCACATAAATCAACTCAAAAAAAAAAAAATAGAGAAGAAACGAAAAACCGAATAAGAAAATAGAAAGCAAAAATTTGCAAAAATTGTATACCCAGCTAGCTACCAAGCACTACCATCCCCTTTGTTCTATTTGTTGACAAAATGATCGAAAATACAATTACTCCTACTTAACTAAATTTAAGTGAAGCATTAGATTCAGTTGAGTGTAGTTGAGATTAGTCAAAGTTAATTAAGTAGACCCAGATAGTTAAGGGAGTCTGCAGTACATGCTCACATAAACAATTATCGAGTTTGCGGCTTTCGAATAAATTATATCACAAATTCTCATTTGTAACGAGTATATCCATCGCAATTTTGCGACGTGTCAAGTATTTATATACATTAAAACAGACTACTTTTATTTATTAGTTCCGTCGCAATAAACACAAATTCTCATTTGTAATATTGTATTAATTTTATTGTTTAGCTATGAAATTTTAAGTACTTACTATATCATATGCATTAAAACATATGGAAGTAACTATAGAATTTTTTTTTTCTATAAAATTAGTTTGATATATTTAACTTTTAATAGTTACCAAAATATAACATACTTATATTATATTCGTGTTAAGTAATTAACATGTTCATAGTAATTAATACGAATGGGGCATGATTGTTTTTAGAAAAATAATAAATTTATCCTTAAACCAAAACTATATAATATTTACATTAAACTCTCTCGATCACGTCGTTAAGTTAGTTACTAGATTTAATGCCCGTGCGATGCACGAGCCTAGATGTAGAACTCTATGGAGCAGGGTATTATGTAAATAACATTCCATATATTAAAATCGAATTCTTTCTGAATTAACCTAATGTTTCGAAAATACAACTAATTTTTATTGTATGTAAGAGATTGAATACACTAACATAAGTTCGATCGAGGAATGTTGACACCAAAAAAGAAAACATAAGTTGACCGTAAATGTGAAGCTTTGTTAAATATACTGTAAAAGTGACAAAGGTACCAAGGTGTACATTGGTTGATATTTTTACTATGGATCCAACCTGGTCAAACACTTAGTTAGGAATACTGAAAACAAAAACAACCATTCCTTCAAATTTAATGGGTTAGGTTTTCATAATTTTGCTGAAATGAACTGAATTGAATTTATAAAAGTTGAACTTTTTTGAATTGAATTGAAACTGTAAGAGCTTAATAGAAGAACTTGTATAAATTTAACATTTCTCAACTAAATCTGAACTGAATTGAACTGAAACTATAAAAACTGGACTGATCTTATATGAGCTTAAGTTTTCTAAACTGAACTTGTAAAAGCTAAACTAAACATATAAGAGCTTAACTAAACATATATGAGCATAACTTATAATTAAAGGGAGTAACTTCTAAATTCGAAAAAATAATTTCTTAATGGTTTGAACTAAATAAGAATGTAAACCCTTTAAAAATGAATTCAGCTCACTCAAACGAAAAAAGAGTAACATTATATTTTTAATCGAGCATAGTGTCTAGTTGAAAATGGATTTGCGATGTCATCTCAGATCAAATATTTGACGGAGTAGTCATTTTTTTCGGAATCATTCAACTATATCTTGCCTCTCAGCTAAGTTAATTAATATATTTGATTATAAGAATTAAACTTACTTTTAAGCCCATATTATCTTCTCATACTTTTAGATTTTAAAATTCCCTTTTAACTTCCACTAAATTATAGAAAGATAAAATTATAAAAGTCAGAAGTCCTAGCCCTTTTTCTGTGTATATGATATTAGGCTCCACTAAAGCTGATTTCCCTCACGTTTTCCTTCAACCCTTCTCTTGTGTAAACGACTACACACTAATTAGTGTAAAACCATTCGTTAAAGATAAATATAGCCCTCATAAATGGGAGATTTACACTGATTTAGTGTAATACCGTCTTATACAAGTATTACTGTTTCATTTTGTGGCAGTGGCAATTATTATTAATGTTTTTTTATTGTCTTATTTTACCCGTATATACGTTTTTGTAAAAAAAAAATTGTTTACAAACTATTAATATAATTATTTATTAAATAGATACATTAATCTAATCTATAAAAGCAACAACCACAGATCCTATGTGTCGATCTGTGGTTGAAAGTACAATATTTTATTTCTTTAAATAAATGTCCCCACCATACACCCCACTTTCTCATACCCATTTTAATTTCTTCACAAACAAATTTCTTTATAGACACCAATATAGCTGAACAAGATACAATATATGACTTTCGTGAATTACCCATTGATTAATATAATAAAATTTCTAACAATAATTTCTATTTATACAAAGCAAAGAAATAATTCAATCTGCTAACTAAACATATACACCGTCTTATGCCAAAACAAAAAATTACTAATACTATAATCTCATAAATAAATTCTTATATTAAATCTAATCTATATAAATTCTGAAACATTTATCAGGATGTGGTTGCGCCACGTCATACATCCAATTTCTAATTTTTTTTTTTATTTTAAATTCACTCAGGTGGTCCCGCACAATAACTTATGATTTCCCTGCACAATAACCGCCTAATATTCTACGTATTCCAAATAAATGTCTAAAATCGTAGATTACGAAACATTACGCACATTTTTATATACATCAATTAATTAGAAATAGATGTTGTTATAATTAGACCACAATTTATTTAGATGATTAAAATATTATAATTAATAACAATTCACAACAATAATAAACCGAACATACAAAATTTGAAACATTATTAAAACATTTTTTGCGTGATTAATTGATTATTAATAAAAGTATACATTATCAGACGTATGTTCATTTAGTTTTTATTTTACAGACACATTTTTTTTTTAAAAGTACGACAAAGATGAAAATCATAATTGTGAAATATATTAACGTAAATTTAATTCCTCTAAAAAGGAAAACAAAAAGAGTAAGCAATTATTATAATAACAAACTTTAAAACAGCATACCCGTGCAATTTGCACGGGTTTAAAACTAGTTGTTTACAATAAATCAACTAAAATCTCATTTGAAACAAAAAAAACTTTTGACATTTGTATTAAAGATATAAAAATTGATAGAAACTCAAATTTTTATTGGAACAAAAAATCAAACTTTTAAAGTTTGTAAATAAAGATATAAAAATTGATCAAAAATACGGTATATTCTTCTCTGCATGTATGAATATCCACTCCTCGACCCAATCCGCCGCATTCATTACTCAACGAAACAGATCTACTGATTAATCCACTTCAATAAATATATTTTGGAGTGTCCTCACTATCAACTTAATCACTTGAAGATTCTAAAAACATCAAAGAAAGAAACGAATTATTAATCACCTTATATCTATGAAATTATTGGGTAATTAATAAATTTAAGTGAAATAATTATTAATTTTTGAATGAAGTAAGTAAAATGGAAGGTAATAAAGTTGAGAAAGGAGGAAGAAGAGCAAAAGATTAAAATGGATGGGGAGGAATTGAGAGGGAACGGCGGAAAGGAGGGAGTAGTTAGGTTAAGGGGAGTGATAATGTGTTTAAGAACATACCACAAATAATGGGAGGAGTAGAATATTGTACAGTATGGTGTGCTTCGTATATATCTCCCCAGGTTTAGGTAGGCACGACCCAATTTACCATTGTATATTGTTTTTTATGGGTTTGTAGTTTAAAACGTTTTTGGAACAATAACTTTTTATAGGATTGATTCAAAAGGAGAAAAATCCATAGATAACACTTGGAAGAAAAATATATATACCAGATAAAACTGGGTAAAAAATGTTATCCAAGATGTGCACGGGTCAAAGTTTCCATATTGTTCGTGCATGAGTTTTATAAACGTGCATAGCTTAGATTAAATGAAAAATAGGCTTACTAATTTTCACGGGTATCTAACTATTCAAACATGTGAAATTTACTAATTTTGTGTTATTTATCATCCGAGTAATAGTTTTCAATACATAAGTCCAGTCCATATAAAATCGTTCGAGTAAAAAAAAAGTTAGAAACTCAAATTTAGTTACCACGAGCATAACATACTACAATAACGACATCTTGGCCAATTGCCTATCATATACGGAGTATCCTTTACGGTAATTTCAAACCAAATTTATAATTCAATTTTTTAAATATGCCTTTAATTTAAAACTAGTGTAACACCCGTGAAAAATCACGGGGTTGTGTACACTTATTTTTAAAGACGACGGAGGTATATTCATTTCAATATATAGCAATTCTATTTATTTGAACGAATTATATTTTAACGGGATGTTTGCATATAAGATATATTCGGTCAAAAGGTGAATTTCCTGGTGCACTAATTTTCGAATAGCAATTAGTAATGATGATAATATTTGGATTACTTATGATAACATTAATGAATAAGGTATATAAGAAAAAACAATAGACGACTAAAAAAAGATTAAATAACTAATAATGAGTAATTTGGAAAGTTATTGTCTTTTGATGAATTGCTTACGGAACATAAGTTGACGGACAAATACGATGAACAAAATAACTAATCAGGTAAAAATATAATTTAAATGGGTGTATTAAAATTCGATAATGTAGGAGGAAAATTACAGTTTCTTGAAAACCTCCTTGTAAACAACATTCGTTGTATTAGTCATTCCTCCTTCTTCATCAAGGAGTAACACTTTTAGACCTTTCTTACTCGTAACGCTCGATATAGCAACGTACAATTGGCAATGGGTAAAGACTGGTCTGGGAAGATAAAGTCCAACACGAGATAGAGATTGACCCTGACTTTTGTTAATAGTCATAGCGAAAAAAAACAAAATTAAATTAAGTTTTATATATTACATAACTGAAAATAATATAAAAATCGAGTGTAACAAATCTTTTAATAATGAATATGTAAATAAAACAATTAAAAAACATAATAAATTATTGATCGTCTTTAAATGTCCGAGAAACTGATAACGTCCTAAATTTTTTTTTTTTATAGAATAGGCGCCCCAACACATTATTATACAGTAATGAACATTAGTCTATTTCGGTTATAGCCCAATATCCAGTTCATTATTTTTATAATAATAGAGAGAATCCGGACCGCGATAAAGTATACACATTGCTAAAATTATTTCCTATCATAAATTGTCATATAGAAAAATGGGAACGTTACCATAAGTTACAAAGCAGGTAGATGGACCCAAGTGCAAAACAGTCATTTCACCTCACAAAATTAAATAACCAAACCTTATTTAATTTCACCTAACAAAGTGTGAGAGCACCGACACATGTTCGACAAATTGATCATTCCTCTGCCTAATTCATATCTCTTCAGTGTTTAACCATTCTCTAGAATTAATAGGCCTTTCAGTCTTTCATTTGCAACACATTTTCACTTTTTTCCAAAAAAACGAAAATTTTTCTCAGCAGATTTTGGTAGTTTTTGAGCTATATCTTGTCTAATTTGGTCAATTTTAAGTTTAAAATTAAATCTCATGTTACAACTGTACTTATCATTTAGGTGTCGTTCATGCCTCTTAAATGAAAAATTGAACTCAAAATAATAGTAAACCTTCAAATCTTCTTTATCAATTTTGTTCTTTTTTTCGAAATGAAGTTGTTGGAAAGTGCTCCATTGCTTGTCAAATGTTGAAGTGCTGCAGACTTGACTCAGGATTCTGATAGCTACTCTTTGTAACATCGGCGCTGAATCCCCATACTGCTCCCACCATTCCCCTGTACAATGTACATGTATTTGGATAAAAATTCAGAAATTCGCTAAAATCTCGAGTTTCTCAACAGTTAAGATTACAGGTCTACTTTCAGTTGTACTGTACTGTTTAGGGTAATACTCGGGTTTTATTCGGGCCAATTTTTGCCCCCTTTAATGACAATATCACCACATTTAGTTACTGGTCAATGGTCATAGTTATTCACTGATTCTTAGTGATAACTCTGACTTTTCATCTTGAACTTTGTATTCTTTCATTAATGGTGATTTGTATGCGGTTTTTTGTACAGTTCTATGGTGCTTATGATATTAAATGCCATGCTGGTGAGATTGATGAGAACCTAAAAGTGTCATACAGTTTTCAAAATGGTACACCACCATCAAAGAGTTCAGAAGTACATCTTTTAGATCCAGTAGTATCTGGTACTTCTGCTATATCATGGTTGGAGCTTTCGTTGTCCCTGAGGATTCTTTTTGTTCTATTCTCTGATGGGCAACTTTTGATGTGCTCTGTAAGTAAGCGAGGCCTTAAGCAAACCGAATCAATTATAGCGGAGAAAGTACTGGGTTCCGGCGATGCTGCATGTATATCAATAGCCTCTTATCAGCATGTTCTTGCAGTTGGTACTCGAAGAGGAGTTGTTGAGTTATATAATCTAGCCGAATCAGCTTTGCTAATACGTACTGTTTCCTTACATGACTGGGGGTAAGTATTTCACTTTGCAGGCTTCTTAATACTTGGCTACAATATTGTAGTACACCACTTACATGTTGGCTAATTGCTACCCCTTAGTTTCACACATATGTTATCTGTGCATACCGGTGATCTTCTACAACAACAACAACAACAACAACATTACCCCAGGTGCCTCAATGGCTCTCGCAAATTGAGGGTAGGATGTACACAGTCTTACCATTGTGTTAGCAACACAGAGACTGTTTCCAAATGATCCAAGATGAAAATTGCATTGAAAAACTTCAACAAATAAGGTAGGGGGAGGAGTCGGATGTACGCAGTCTTACCCTTGTGTTAGCAACACAAAGAGACTGTCTCCGGATGACCCAAGATGAAAATTGCGTTGAAAAACTACAGCAAATGACTGGTACTTCACAATAGAAAGAAGTGGAGTCCCTTTAGTGAGCCATTTTGCTTTATTCAATCATAATCCTGAACCACAGAGTAATGCATCTTTGGCTCCATAGAAAAATGGAATCTTTGGCTCCATACCGGTGATCTTCTGCATGCGTTAATGCCAAATTGCCAATAGTGTTGAGCCTTCCTTGACTCTGCCATCAAAGTCTTGGTCGCGTTTTTTCACATTGACATTTATTTCAGAAGCTTTTGAAGAAATTTTATCGTATATTGTCTATTTCATATCAAGTTAAGAATAAATCAATCTAGAATTTAGAATAATTTTGACCCAATATTATACTATATTGTAGTGCTTTTCTGTACAAAATGCCAGTTGTTTTAAGTGATACCATGGCATGAATGTATGTTGTAAGTGGTATGACTTGTGTTTTTCTGCAGGTATTCTGTAGAGGATACTGGTCCAGTCAGTGTCATTGCATGGACGCCAGATAACTCTGCGTTTGCAGTTGGATGGAAATTAAGAGGACTGACAGTTTGGTCCCTTTTTGGCTGTCGCTTGATGTCTACTATCCGTCAAATTGGTTTAACTTCTGCCTCTTCTCCAGTAGTTAAGCGAAATCCTGATTGGAAATATGAACCCATGATGGCTGGCACTGCATTGATACACTGGGATGAATATGGGTATAGGCTTTATGCCGTAGAGGAGCGATGTTCGGAGAGATTTCTTGCATTCACTTTTGGCAAATGTTGCCTTAACAGAGGAGTTTCTGGTTCAACATATGTTCGCCAACTAATCTGTGGCGAAGACGTATTATATCTTCTGGAAACTGTAATATCTTCTGTTTGGACTGAATGCTTCGAGTGATAGGTTGGAGACGTATTATATCTTCTGGAAACTGTAATATCTTCTGTTTGGACTGAATATCTTCTGGAGACGTATTATGTTTGGACTGAATATCTTCTGGAAACTGTAATTAAAAGTTTTCAGTCCAAACATCAGCAGCTTTTTTTTTAAACAGTCCAAACATATGGAAACAGTTCTGAAATGAACGAAGAAGGTAAAAATATTTGATAAACGAAGAAGGTAACAATATTTAGAGTTCTGAAATGGATTTAATAAACATTCTCGAAAACGTGTTGACATACCTGAAATGGATGTTTCATCAATGATATATGAAGAATGTGGCAATAGTTCCATCAGCTACAGCCGTTTTCGTTGCATCCTTTTCAACAGCTTCTTCAAAATCACCAAAGGTTTCTTGGGCAGTCTGTGCAAGACGCTTTGTCAAACCAAAAGCAGCTTCCCGCATATCTGTGCAAGCTTTTCCTCCAAAAAGTGAATCAATCTGCAGATTTATGCGAGGGTAAACCTTCAAATTTTCATGTAGCAATACATAGTAAAATACCACCTATATAGTGCCAGAATTATTTTATGAGGCGTACAAAAACCTTAAAACACAAAGTTAGTCGCATTCAAGAAAACAGGATTTCAAAGTAAACATCTTTCAGCTCATAAAGAGAATAGCTGAATGCGTTTAAGTTTAAAGTCCTCCTGTGTTTGTGTCACTATCTACACCAGCTTGTCCAATGTGACGCTTTTTTAGAAAATAATTGAAATACCTACTGAGAATCAAGTGAAGGGGAATTTTTTGCTTAATTACCTAACAGAAAGCAATCAAAACAAAGTGCAAGCGTGATTGAACTTTTTTCTTCGAACAACTCAAATATTCTCTGGCAGAAATAAATAAACAGATTCCCCTACCTCTGAATGCAATTCACGCATTATTTCATACATGTCAAGCAACACGAAGAGCTTTTCTGGGGACCTCTTGCTCTTGGCTATTGCATCTCCAAAACTAAGTAGCAGTTCAACACTGCTTGATGTAACATCAGCGAAAGATTGATCCCTTAAAGAATCAAGGCCTTCATACATCTGATCACATACTTTTCGCTCAGCAGCAAAAAGAAGTTTGACCTATGAAGGAGTGAAGAGATTATTAATTACACTTATAAGATGTGAGTATGTGACACGTGGTAATTTTTATAAATAAATCCTTACAGCAATCCGCATGAAATGGATCCAGTTCCCAATCTTGGCTTCAAGAACTTCCCACTGCATTTTTTGTACATCTTCCTTACTAAGTTTTTCTACTCCTAGTTTTCGCAAGCTTTGCTCAAGAACTGAAGAACGGGTATCCCTGTACAGAAATTTATCAATTAGTTTCCAATATACTGGTCAAGCACGCCAAGTTCTATTTTACATGGAATACTCGAAATTGGTTCTATGTATTATTGAATCATGTATGGTATCTACTTCCCTCACTGTAACTATAATATCAACTCTCTAAGCATCATTAAGTTATTTGCTAAGACATCAAGAATCTGTCGAGAAAAGCAAGTCATGGCAGCCATGATAGAACAATATGCAAGAAAAAAGGGAAGTTCAAGTTTAGTATCCTAAGCTTTGGGCTAATTCCACATTGGTAATCTAGGGTTTTGCTAACTCTCTCTGGTGGCTTGAGATTTCAACAATTTCTATCAACCAAAGACACCACACAAATCATGATTCAGGGGTCACTTAAAACCCACCAACAGTATGGAGTCCACTGTCCTGGATTAGGCTCTAAACAGATTAAAAATCTGAGAAACAGGTTCAACTGTGATTGACAAACAGGAATAGCAGGCAGAGGGTTAATTTAAGTTGTGTAACAGACGGGATCATATACCGCAGGAACACCTTACCAATCAAACCTTGAAGCAGCACACCAGCCCTAAAATCTGATTTCCCTTTAACATAAACGAACCATTTCAATGTTCAAATCCCCTTTTAATTTTAGTAAGTGGCGCAAAGGTGGCTGGGAATAATTTGCCAGGCTATCAGGAACCAAACTGATACCATTAGTTAGCAAAAACTCATTTTCCTGAGTTTTTGAATGATACTTAAAGCTTTTCCCTTAGATTTACACAAACTTGTGTCACTATTATATGCCCCCTCCCTCCAATCTATCCCCATCACTAAGAGGTTAACCATTTTCGGATGAAATCAGTTCCCAGGCCTCTAAATGATAGAGCCTCTTGACACCCTGCTTTGAGACAATGTGAACCTATCAGTTCTTCGGATTCATATAATTCAATGGAATTAATTATATCCAAAATCTGAAAGAAACTCGAACTGAATTTCAGCTTATCTTCAGAAGTAAAAACTGAATAAAGGAGACCTGGGAAAATAACTAAATAAGTCCTATAGTAAACCAAACTGAATAACATCACTGCACTCTTAACAATTCTTAAAACTGAATAAACACGGAAATCAAATTCAATCAATAAATCATTCAACCAACAAAATTCAATCAAAAACAATATATCAAATTGTCATAAAATTAGCACACACCTGTCCCACCAACAGTTTTTTTGCTAGCAGCAGCACCAATTCGCATGGCGCGCCCTGCGCACATAACTCCATTCATCTCAGAAATAGCACGCAACTGTTCACCTTCATCCCCGAAACGAACAACACCAAAACCCTTAGGTCTACCAGTAAGCTTATCCATCACAACCTTAGCACCTTTTACAGATGGATAATGTGCACGAAATGCTTCTTGCAGTCCATAATCAGTGACCTCATGAGACAAATCTCCAACAAAGATTGTGTAGTCAGCGGTATCATCAGACCGTTTCTCACCAGACCCATATGAAGCCCAGTTTAGTCTGAAGTTCTGCTCAACACCAGGCATCGGAGTGCCATTGTAAGTCTGTAACATTCTCTCCGCAGCAACATGAGAAGTTTATACTCGTATCTGAGTGACTTTGTTAAGAATGCACTATACTCGTATCTTTTACTATTTGTAAAAAAATTACGAATTATTTCCCACTTGGAATTGTTAATATAAATGTAGCCATTGTATCTTTGTACGTGTATTAATTTACTCAAGTCAATAGCAAGTAGTTAGCAACTACTAAGACATTAGTAATGTATATCTATTCTAAAAACCTAATACTTTCTTGGTGCTAGTCATTTAATTACATTTATTTTGACAGCTTCCTCACAAATAGAAAAATGATCGGCATGAATGAAACAGGATATAATATAAAAAGTAATTAAGAATGACTTTGGGGAATTAGTTGCGGACTTACAGGGGGTGAGGCCAATTAAAAATCGCAATTCCAGACTGTGCATGAATTGGCATGAATATAGTAAAGATGGAGACCTCGCCTATCACTTCTGGTACGATTTGTTTTTAGACTTCATCTCCGCAAATAGGTCAATACGCCAATCTCAAAACTTAATGTTGTTGTTGAGTTAGCTCCTTTGGGAGAGTCGGAGCCTGAGATGATTATCATTCAAAATAACAATGGAGATGCAATCAAAATAAGCGCTAGATGCTCAATCTGATTTTGAGGTGGTCGTGGTAAAACTTATCGAATTATCCCACCACTAATAAGCACACAGAAAATGATCATACTTCAACCGTTCATGTATCAGCTCGAATCAAATGCACATAATAAAAACTCTCAAAATACGTTAATCCAATTTTCCCATATCCACAAAAAAATATTGAAAAATATTACACTAAATTAGATCAAATTCAATTTGCACAATCAAAACACTTGACAAATTAACTCAGTTATGCGATTACCAAAGCCAAAGCAAAAGCACCTAATCAAAACCTTCACAAATTCATAACTCCATTTCCCCCTAGAATTAGCTAATAAATCTCGATATATAACACACGAAACCAAAATAATCGAAGATTCACATTATTCTTCTATATTTATTTCCTATGGGGTCAAAGACTTGATGTTCTTTAGCTCTAGAATATGATAAAATGAGGCGCCACTAAATTTTTTACGCTTCTTGCATTGTGAAGTAGCAGTCAGTGTCTATATAATTCAAAGGCAGTTTCCATAATGGTTCACGACAGGATTAAGAGTGCGTACATATGAACGCCTCCAACCATGCATCATGAAGTAGCAGTCAGTGTTGTATAATGAAAAATAAGTGAGCAAAGTATAAGAGAGGGTTCGGATTATAGACTCACCACAGAGAAGAACGTAGTCCTCAAAGACGCATCGTATATGATAAAAGCAAATTTCCCTTGAATGTTTCGTAAGGCATGATCAGTCGGACTGGAACCGCGGTCTCTCAAAGAACGGTAAGCCTCTATAATGATGCTCTCTTCAGTTGCGGTTTTGGTCAATCCATACAACTGTTTTAGGGGAGCTATGTTCTCAATGTGTCCCTGAAATAAACAGAATATGTCGTCCACGACTGCAAACAGCCTGCGAAACAATGATCATTTATAAGCAGTTACTTCACATGCTACTCAATACTCATTCATCGATGTTATCCCAATTATTTACCCTAAAAGATACTTGGTAGATTCTTTCAGAGATTTCATTCCATCAATGCGAAGTAACAGTCATTCAATGTAGTTCTCCACACAAATTCGTACTTGTGACGACTATCACCCGATTTAAATAATGTTGAAAGGAAAGGGGGTCGCGCGACATCACATGCTTATGAGTTATGACCATCAAAAGCAAGACTAACACCATAACAAAGCATCTTGCTTGTGACGGACACCATGTGTCACTGAAGACGGATATTCCTCACACAGCAAGGGCAAGTGGGAGCATTTCATGGTAGTGCTATGAGAGGGGAACTCACGAACAGTGTCCATCTTCAATGAAATCAAGAACAACTTGAAATTAACAATAATCCAAAAGGATTCAAACTTTACTCAAAGTTGACAATTTTCAATTCAACAATCACTAAACACCCAATCAATCGATCAATCGATCAATCAATCAAATTCAGTTCAACATCCATAATAGAAAACCCAGTTGACCGAATCACAAAATTAACACACACAATACACAAAGATCAAAACTTTTACCATAAATAAATTTTAAAAATTTCAGAAAAAACAGCAATACAAAACATAAAAGACCAACAAAAACAATGAAAGATACTCGTATATCAGTAGTTATTCTGTGAGACGGGTTCTTATATATTTTTTTTACTTATAAAAGGACCGTCTGTAAAACCGTCTTATTGAAAAATAAATACCTTGGGAGAAGAGGGTTTTGCTTATCAGAAGAAAAGGCCATAAACCCAGAACCACCAAGATTAAGAGTGACAGCATCAGGATGAACTGAAGAGAAATGTTGAAGTAACAAATCTTCCTTCAAATTCAAACAATTTTCACCATTTTTGAGCTCTTTTGGACACGTTGCTACTTCTTTCTTCAATACTGCCAACATTTTTGCTGTCACTCTAACTATACAAACCTTATACTGTACAAACTAAAATTGGATGAACCTTTTAGTATCAAATGCCCAAATCCACAAAAATATAGAAACACACTGTTATTTGGTGTAAAAGGGAAACAACAGAGTAATCTAATAACCTCGTAAATTAAAATTGCAAGCTTCAGAGAAGATCAATGGCGAAAATATGCAGACTCTTTTTTCGTCTTGCAAGCTTCAGAGAAGATCAGAGAAGATCAAGGAGGAAGAGTTGTTGGGGGAGGAAGAGTTGTTTTCGTCTTCTATAACTCCGACGGCGGAAGTAATAAGATAGCATTTAGGGTTTATGGATTATTAAATTAAATACAAAATAAATAATTTAATTATTATTAAATTATTAAATTATTATTAAATTATTAAATTGTGATGAGGTGGCAGAATATGATTGGTCTATGAAAAGTGAAAATGCTGAGGTTGAATGTGAGACCTCGAAACACCCAATGCTGCGATGTGACTGCGCCACGTAGGCAGATTTACATTATTCTTTTATAGATATAATGATTGTTAACCAAACGAGCAAAGAGTTTATGAATTTATTTCAAAACTTCATGTACAGAGATAACTAAATTTAAATGGAGATAATTAATTAATAAAAAAATAATCTTAAATGTCAACTCTTTATATTAACAAATTTGAAATAACATACCCGTGCAATTTGCACGGGTATAAAACTAGTTAACTAAATAGAGTAGTGTCCGCAACATATAAAAAGTTACTCAAGTCTCACCTACCTTTCCTTTAACGGTTTATTATTGTTTATAGATAAATATATTATGCTAAGATTACGGAGTATATAGCTACAATTGTATGCATAGATTTTTTCTATTACTTCAAAAACTTCGTATAATATAATTAGCTATATACTCCGTAATCTTAGCATAATATATTTATATCTATAAAATATTTATTATCTATAATATAATTAGGTATTTTGGAAAACTTGGGCTCTTTATAATCGCTTGGAAAAAGTTCATTTGCTATAGCCAATAGAATTGTCTGGAAAAAAACGGCCAATAAAATCGCTCGGAAAAAGCTTACTTTAATAATATAGATAGATAGATACTCAGTTTTTGTTTTGGTAATGTACCGTGACTTTTATTTTAATATCTTATTTAATTATTCTTCAATTTCTCATATATATAAAGACTTCTACTCTTCCTTAAATAAGACCTAAACCCTAATTCATCCTTGTATTGTTAGTTTCAAATAAATCTGAATTTTGCAATGGAGGTTAGTTTCAAAACCCGAAAACAATGTTCGACAATTAGCCTTCCGCAGGAATTAATATTATCGGGTATACTTCCCAAATTACCCGCTAAATCCCTTATACGCTTCAAATGCGTTTCCAAGTCGTTTTTAACGGAGATTTCGTCCCCCAAATCATCGCCTCTTAATCCTCCCAGTCGGTAATAAAACCTTCGGTATATACGAACTCGACTCTTTAAAGTCTCCTCCTACGCTCTGCCCATACCCTATACCGTCACAATGGTACGCACCCTCCATGTCGATGATGGCTTCTTCCGAATCATTCCTCTTGATTGGGTGCGGAAATACTAACCTTGACGGTCTCATCTTGTTCAACCCGACCACCCGTATTTACCGTGTACTCCCTAAAATTTTCGTTCCAACTAAGTCCAACTATGTAGAATACGGGATGTGTCATTGTTTCGACGATGAATTAAATGCCGATTTCAAAATTGTCAGGTTTGTTAGAGCGCTTGGTACGAGGGAAGTCGTCCTCTATAGTATGAGAAGTGATTCATGGAGACGTATAGAGCGTAAAAAGGAGAAAACGGAATTGATTGGAGAACCCGTCCTTGTACAAAATCATTTACTTGTTATGCTATGTTTTCGTGAAGGCCGGTTGATAATCGGTTGTTTCGATGTCAAGGCCGAACGATGGTCTAATGATGTGGTCTTGTCTGATATTATTTTGGCTGAAATCGATACCAAACCAACTCGAGCTCAAGGTGATCACTATCTTCTTGGTATGCTCGATGGCCGATTACATTTTTCATGTTACGAGGTGAACAAGTCGAGTTATAGTGTATGGGTTATGAAAGATTACGGTGTTAAATCGTCTTGGTTTAAGTTGATGAGCATTCCAGGGAAAGGGTTCGAAGGCGTATACCGCCCTATTGCTTACCGCAAAGGATCATCACACGAACTATTGTGTGTACCAGATGATTGGGGTAAATGTTTTTGGTACGACGTTAGAGATAAACAATTGATTAAGACGGGAATCGATGGAGATGAGCTTAATACTATTGATTTCTATTTCGCATATGTTGATACACATCAAAAATGAGACTAAGGGTAGCTTAGTCATTTATCCCTTGTGTTTCTTATTTCCCAAGTCATTAGTAGCCTATATAAGGGCATTAGTAAGTTGTAATGATCAATCAATGAATTTTATGAATCAACTTGTGAGATTTATCTCATTTGTCTAATGGAATCTAGGCGATTATTCACCACAATTCTATTATTTGGGTGGCCTATCAATTCTCGTAATTGAACAGCTGCAAAATTCTATCCTTTTGTATTTCCGTTTTATTTACGATCGCATCATTTGTATGCAAGCAAAGCCTGTTAAACATTCCCGGAGGCCTACTGATTCGCTCATCACCTAAGGTAGGAGAGGTGGGCGACGACAATGACGATGACAGCGACGGCTATTATGATGATGGTTATGTTTATAGTGAGGGTAAATGGTTATAATTGTTTTTTAGCGATGAGGGAAATTTGATAGCATTATAACAATTGTTATTGGCTATCTATTTCTGTGGGATCAAAACTTCTGGGAGACTATTTCAGTTATTGAGATACAGTCCTATTTTTATTTTTTTTACTAGTTTTTAAGCTTGTAAATAGTTATTCGTCCGATAACTATTAATTGAATAAGCGTACACTCCATGTTTCCCGAGCTTATTTTATATTACTTACGAAATCACCCATTTAAAAATTACACAAAAACGAACCGTAACTACACTTAAATCACCCACACTTAACTTCGACTTGTATTGTTAATGCTAGAATGCAGTTACTGGTGCATTGAACTAGCATGTTGCGTAAGCGTCTAACAGATGATGAACTGCATTTGATTTATCTATTTGCTGGTAAATTGGGGTTCTTTGGCTTGAAGACAATTCAAGTACAAATTGTGTTAGAATAGTCTGCGAGAGATAATCATGGCCGAGTTTTACTTTTTTTTATGAGTTGACTCTACTGCAGAATGACTGGGTGGTTTATTAAAGTTTATTCAATATTAGTATTTCTATTATTTTCGATTAATTTGTTTGTCGATAGTTTAATTGCGGCGGATTTCAAACTATTTACAACAAATGGGTGTGATTTTTTTTTCCTGGAAATTTAGAACTTGTCGATGTACGGCACTTGACAAGCTACTTTCGTCGTCTTCGTTCTTAATTTGTGAATAAAACGACCCGCTATGTCAATGCAACATCCCTATACTATAAAAGAAAAAGAATTTCTTGCAATTCTACTGGTCCATGACTTTTGGAGAGAGAAAATGCTTTTATTTTAGTAGGACCCACCATGTTTTTTGTGGAATTAATTATTTGCTTCATTCATTTCAATTTATTTAATCTCTTCTAAATTTAAATTCAGAAAAAAAAAACAAGAGACTATTCTTTTCTAAGATTTATGCTAAGTTGTCAAGTACTATTAAATCAACCTTCATACAAAACAAGATGTATGTTAATAGATTATATTATATGTCGTAATAGTTTATATGTCGTAATAAGATCGAGTCTATTTAGTGTATTGGGCCGTGTGCTAAGGAAACCCATGAAACAAAACCTATGTCTACTGTATTATATATTTGGAAGGAATGCAATGCAAAAAGGCAGATTGAACGTTAATTGTGTTTTATCATGGTATCAGGAAAAATTAAACACAATTAAAATAATTAACTCAAAAACCCTAGCCGTCGTTATGACGAACGGTGACAACTCCGGTTCCAAAATTGAACCGTCTTCCCCCTATTATCTCGGTCCTCAAGACAAACCGGGTGACTCGATTACCACCATTCGACTCACCTCTGAAAATTACGATGAGTGGTCACATGATATTCGTCTTGCGTTGAAATCGCGACGGAAGTTCGTATTCGTTAATGGCACTATCAATGAACCAAAACCACCGTTCACTAATGACGACTGGGAAACCATCCAGTCAATGCTTGTATCATGGCTGCGTACTACGATTTCACCGGAGGTTCGGTCCCTCTTACCGAAATTTGACAACGCTAAAAAGCTATGGGATGCGCTTCAGGAACGATTCGGGGTTGTCGACGGCTCTCGCATTCAACAGATCATTGGCGGCCTCCGGGACTGTAAACAAACTGACGGTATGTCTATCACTGCCTATTACGGAAAATTGTGCCAATTATGGGATGATCTCGACAAGCATCAACCCATAATCGAGTGCAACTGTTGTACTGATTGTACGAGCGCACAGCAACATTTGGACCGTCGCGAATCTGAACGCCTTCATGCTTTTCTGTTGGGATTGTTACCGGATCACTATACGTCCCTCAGGTCTGTTATTCTCGCTCAAACTCCTCTCCTTACTGTCGCGCGTGCGTTTCATATGTTATGTCAAGAAGGACGGGTTCGTGGGCTCGGTACGGTGACGGAAACATCTACTGCAATTGCCAGTTTTAATATTACTTCCCCTTCTCGCCCCTTGAGTAAACCCCCGTCCCAACTGACTCGTAGTGAGCGACAAAAATTATACTGTAATCATTGTAAGCGGTCTGGGCATGACCGAACTATGTGCTTTGATTTACTTGGTGAAATACCCGATTGGTATTATGACCTCAAAAATACTGCCAGGGGTTCAGGCCGTGGTTCTTCGCATCGTGGTCGTGGGGGTGGCCGCAGTAGTGCAGTGAGTCGTTCAAGGGACGAAGGGGGCAGCAGTCGCGGTGACGGGAACCAAACAGAGTACAGCAACTCTGTTCACTCGCCCAAACCAGCCGTGGGGCCGCAGGCTGATACTCCACCGAATACTTCCGCTTCGCTGGTAAATGTCTATGGCATGCCAAGTCATGACCATTCTGGTAAGTGGTTGATTGATACGGGTTGCTCTCACCATGTAACCGGTAATTTTGCATTACTTTCTGATGTCAAAAGTGTTCCGAGACGCGTTGTGGGTCTCCATGATGGCTCGAAAATATTTGCTTCCCTTGTTGGTTGTGTCACTGTTACTACACATATCATTTTGCAGCCTGTTTTATTTGTCCCGCAACTCACCTGTAATCTGATTTCGGCTTCACAATTAAGTGACAATTTAAATTGTGAGTTCATAACAAATGCGTCTTCATGTGTGATACAGGACCGGGATACGAGGGCGGAGATTGGTAAAGGCGACAGGATCGATGGACTATACTATCTTCAGACTGTCACACCTATGGCTCATGCTTTGGATACAGGGTCGTCTTTGTCTACTTTGTGGCATAATAGATTGGGACATCCGTCCGAGCAAATTCTCAAATTGCTTCCTTTCTTAAGTACTACAAAACATTCTTTGTCCAAACCGTGTGAGGTTTGTCATCGGGCTAAGCAAATCCGCAGTAGTTTTCCTTTGAGTAATAATAATAGCACCCATGCTTTTGAATTGATTCACTGTGACTTGTGGGGTCCATATGATGTTTCGTCTATTTCCGGGGTTCGGTATTTTTTGACCTTGGTTGATGATTTCTCACGAGGGGTATGGGTGTATTTGTTAACTACTAAAACTGACGTTCCCTCGAAATTTAAATTATTTATCGCTATGATTAAAAGACAATTTTCGGCCGAGATAAAAATTGTGCGGAGCGATAACGGGACCGAGTTTCACCCTTTAAAACCTTATTTTTCCGAGCAAGGAATTATTTTTCAATCATCATGTGTTGGTACACCTCAGCAGAACGGCCGTGTAGAAAGAAAACACCAACACATATTAAATGTTGCTCGAGCTCTACGATTTCAAAGTGGTTTACCCATCAAATTTTGGGGCGAATGTGTCCTTGATGCGGCCTTTGTCATTAATCGAACACCATCACGTGTTCTCCATGGTTTAACTCCGTATGAACGAATTTATCACAAGCGTCCAAATTATGCTCTGATTCGAAATTTTGGGTCTTTATGTTATGCTCATAATCAAAGATCCAAGGGTGACAAATTTTCAAGTAGGAGCCGGAAATGTGTTTTTATGGGCTATCCATCGGGTCAAAAAGGATGGTATTTATACGACCTCGAACGTCGATAATTCTTTGTATCCCGGGATGTCAAGGTTTATGAAGACAATTATCCATTTCTTGATGGTGAGTGCGCTGATCATATTCCAGCCACACCACCTGATATATTCCTTGATTGGGAATATGCTTCCAACGAGAGCATCGACACACCCGACTCGAATACGGAGGCAGTAGCATCTCCCGCCAACACAACCCCTCCAACTTCAACACCTGCTCATATCCCTCCTGCGCAGCCGGCATTGGGCCGTGGTCAGCGGACACGGATCCCGACTTCTACGCTTCGTGATTATATTCTTGACTTTGACAGTGATGACGGTGATGAAAACAGTGATAGTAGTCCATCGCAAGCCTCGCACCTTCTTACCGATTCTCCCTCTTCAGGTACCCCGTATCCTCTTACTAATTATTTGTCCTGTCAGAAATTTTCTCCTCCACATCGTTCTTATTTAGCAGCTCTCACTACTCATACGGAACCCCGTAATTTCAAGACTGCTATTCAACATGCTGAGTGGCGGACGGCTATGGCCGATGAGATGAAGGCCCTTATTGCCAATGATACTTGGGTCTTAGACACGCTACCACCAGGTAAGAAAGCTCTCGGGAGCAAATGGCTTTACAAAATAAAATACAAGTCCGATTCGACAATTGAACGGTTCAAAGCTCGCTTAGTTGTATTTGGCAACCACCAAACAGAGGGGGTGGACTATGATGAAACATTCGCTCCGGTTGCCAAAATGACTACCGTTCGCACTTTCCTATCCGTGGCAGCCGCAAAGAATTGGTATTTACATCAAATGGATGTACACAATGCTTTTCTTCACGGTGATTTAGAAGAAGAAGTGTTTATGCGTCTTCCTCCCGGGTTCCATGCTCCCAAACCGGGCCTGGTATGTCGTCTAAAAAAATCTTTGTATGGTCTAAAGCAGGCCCCTCGCCGTTGGTTCGCGAAACTTGGTACTGCGTTGAAGAGGTACGGATTTTCTCAAAGTTATTATGATTACTCCTTGTTTACATATATGAAAGACTCGGTTCAACTCAATGTGTTGATCTATGTGGATGACTTGATCGTGTCCGGCAATGATTTGCCAGCTCTTGTAGCCTTCAAAGCCTACCTTCACAAATGCTTTCATATGAAAGACTTAGGGGATTTGAAATATTTCCTTGGCATCGAGGTTGCGCGCAATGCCGATGGTATTTTCCTATGTCAACGTAAATACACGTTGGATATTATGACTGAGGTCGGTCTCCTCGGATGTAAACCCGCACTTACTCCTATCGAACAACACCATCAGCTTGGGAGAAGTCAGAGTGCCCTTATCTCGGACCCCGAGCCCTACAGGCGTCTTGTAGGTCGCTTGGTATACTTGGCCGTGACTTGGCCGGATCTCTCATACACAATTCGTATTTTGTCCCAGTTTATGAGTGCTCCCAGGGAAGATCATTGGAATGCAGCACTTCGTACCGTGCGTTATTTGAAGGGTACCCCAGGTCAAGGCATTTTATTATCATCACAGTCATCGATGAAATTGTCGGGGTGGTGTGATTCTGATTGGGCCGGATGCCCCGACTCGCGGCGGTCCATATCCGGGTGGTTTGTCTTTCTCGGCACTTCTCCCATTGCGTGGAAATCCAAAAAACAGCCCACCGTATCCTTATCTTCGGCAGAGGCCGAGTACCGTGCACTCAGAGCTATTACTGGTGAGATTAAGTGGCTTAAGGGCCTCTTAGAAAATCTGGGAATTACTCATTCAGAAGCTATTGATATCTTCAGTGACAGCAAGTCGGCGTTGCACATTGCCCATAACCCGGTCTTTCACGAACGTACTAAGCATATTGAGATCGACTGTCATTTTGTTCGTGATGCCATCCGGGATGGTCTTATTAATCCTTCCTATGTTTCGACTTCGGTTCAGTTAGCTGACGTTCTCACAAAAGCTCTCGGAGTCTCTCAGTTTCAATTGTTAGTTCGCAAGTTGGGCATTTTCAATCCGTATGCTCCAACTTGAGGGGGGGTAATAGATTATATTATATGTCGTAATAGTTTATATGTCGTAATAAGATCGAGTCTATTTAGTGTATTGGGCCGTGTGCTAAGGAAACCCATGAAACAAAACCTATGTCTACTGTATTATATATTTGGAAGGAATGCAATGCAAAAAGGCAGATTGAACGTTAATTGTGTTTTATCATATGTATTTAAAAAAATCGTAGATAAAACCATTATTAAACTAAGAAATCAAAATATAATAATATCATCTATTAACTAAAGAAATCTTTAAAAAAATTTATAAATTCACATCAACTACATGTATACATTATAATACAACTGGAGAGTCGTCGTGTGAGAATGATTCTTCTGTTAATGTGACCAAATTTCAAACTTAAGGTGCTAATTAGCACTCGAACGGTAAATAAATTTACACCAACATGGGGTATCGTTTAAAATTTTTGTTAAATAAGAAACGATAATTATCCAAAAAAAACATCATGAAACATCGTTTAAAAGTTTTACTAACAAATAATTAATGAATAAACCAGTGCAATTATGCACGGGTATAAAACTAGTATACTTAATAGAGGAGGACTAGGTATATAAATGCAACAAAGGTTCTTTATTTTCTAATGGATTGATTTTGTCTCGTGAGGGATCGTTCTCTCACTAATTTGGTGAGAGATAAGGTCTCTCAATAACACTATTGGATTTATATCACACAAATCTACTTAAAAAAACAGTAGTTCTTTCGAGAGACCGCCTCTCAATAAGCTTATTGATAGACTATTGTGCAAATTTAAGACAAAGTAGCACTAAAGATAATAAAATAAGTACAAATCACGATTAAAGATAAAATGAGTACATTTATTATGTAAATAGTTACGAAATTACTATAGTATGATCAACGACAAGATGGTCACGAATCTATATCTATATATAATATAAAAAGGCAAGACAAAGCACCACATTTCACCATTTCACTTTTGAGAAATTCTAGCAAGCCACATCATCCTTATTTAAAAAATAAAAAATAAAAAATAAAAACTAATAAATTTGCAAGCATTAAATGCATACCAAGTTTTTTAAATAGCATAATATCATTATTTTAAAAAATATAAAATAAAAAACTAATGAATTTACAAGCATTAAATGCATATCAAGTTTTTAAATAGAATAATAACGAATAAAGTTTAAACTCTTAATTTTGAATAAATTTAACAACAATTAATAAATCAAAATGTATACTAAATTTAAAATTTACGTGTTCATTGTTAGAATAAGTTAATGCCCAAATAAAAAACACATCACTTTAAATTACACCATGTAACTATTTTGTTTTGCAATAAAAATTAAATTATAAACATCTAACTATACAATATAATTTAAAGGCTAATTATTACAGTAACTTTTTAGTGTTGTGTACTTGCGTGTAAAGATAAGTTATTTACAAAGTACACGAGATTTTTAAGAGTTTTTTTTATGTTTATATTTTTATTAGTCTGATTATTCTGCGTGATTATAATAAAAAAAAAATTAATCATGAATTGATTAAATAATAGACATGTAGATTTCATATCTTTAACTCAAGATGACTCATAAATCGAAGTTCATAATACAAATACATCGACCCTAAGAAAAGAATGAAAATGTAGTAACATTGCAAGATAGTTCTAATTTTTCACAATCTATTTGGAGTTTACGGAACTTGATAAGAATTTTAAAAAATGATCTTAAAAAGAAAACATCCTATGTACGTAAATGACAACAAATATAACCGGTTAATTAGTAGAGCAAACAAATATGAGACATCAAAAGCTTACAAACAATATTAACAAAACAAATACCTAGAAATTTACCAACATATTAATTGCTTTTCAAATCTCCATATTATCACAATTTTCACCGGTAACTTCTATAAATAATTCTTAATACGGAGTAAAACATTAATGAAGCTAAATATCACAATTATTATGTCTCGCTCTTCCGCCATTAACAACTTTATACATACATACATACCAATTGATTCAAAAGACGAGTTATTATACAAATTGATTCAGAAATATACATACCAAATTTACCAAATCGTTTCACTACAACAAATTATCGTACCAAATTATCCAAAACTCTGAAAGAAAAGTATTTTATCACAAAATAGCAGCAAAATCTTCATCACCTCACCAATTATACTCTTTCTTCCATATTGTACCGTTTTCTTCAACTTTGAATGATTTCTTCCTTTCTGTTTATTTCCCCTGCCATTCAAATTTTAATCATTTATAAACGACATATAAATATATTTTGACACTCGGTAAATCAAAAAAACAAAAAATTATGTGTAAATAAACTCAATTCTTGAATGATCGAAGTAATAAATTTGATGAATACCTCCCTTTAAAGACGCCATAAAGCATGTCATGATTGAAACTTCCAATCTAAAACAATATTATCAAAACATGGGTAAAACAAATGAATTTAATAACAGTAATATTTAAAGAACTAAAAATTCACACCTAACTTGTTTTTAGATAAGGATAACGATAAAATTTGATTTGATTTAGAAACACGGAAAATTAAAGATTATATTATATAGGAGTGATTGTAGTTATAAAGGTCATTAAAATTATGAAAGAGAGTTTTTGACTCTTTGATTTTTTTTCTAGGGAAGATTGAAGGACATGTAAATAACTATTGATTTATTTGTTTTTATTCCGTATTATAAATGAAAATTTATTATTATTAGTTAAGTAATTGTATAAATAGGTATATATGCTAGGTGACAAATACATACAACGTGACACGACGTGTCACTCTAAAGAGGCTCAATACGCCTTTTTATATCAAAGTTAACCATTCACTCATTCTCTCTTGAATTATAATTTACACATAAAAGGTTATAAATTTTTATTTTGACAAAGTTGTTTAGGTTGAATTAATTGTATAGTAAAAAATTTAAAACAATAATAATAACGATAATCGTGGCAAAACACTAATAAACGTAACAATATTCGTGACAAAATACTAATAGTCCGTTACAAATGTTTAGTAAATTGTGGAAAATAAATTTTGACTATATATTATGATAATGTAGGTATTGATTAATAAAAACATATTTTTCTTACGAATTGCTTTTGTCATTAAGGCTTAGTGCGGCCGTACATATGAGATTGTATAACACTACATGCGTGACACTATATATAATCCCGTGAATTTCACGGACAGTAAAACTAGTTACAAATAAAAAGGTACAAAATAATGTTCTCTCAATAAAATATCTATCTCTCAAGCTTTAGTGAAAAAAGAAAATAGTAAAAAAAGTTCGAAAAATCCGAATAAGGAAATAGAAAGGAAAATTGCAAAAATTGTATACGTAGCTAGCTAGTAGTAGCTACCAAGCACTACCAACCCCTTTGTTCTATGACGGCGGTGACGGATACCGTTTCCTTTCACAAAATATCCATAAGATATGAGTGAGAAAGCACATAAAGGTATCCCACCTTATCCCATCTCCCTTCTTGTGAGAGGTGACAATGCTTGTGACGGGATTAGCCCGTCATAAGGCCTACTGATCGAAAATACAATTCCTCCTACTTAATTAGTCAATGTTAAGTAGATCTGAATGGACGGGGAGTGTAAACTACAAGCTCACTGATACTTCTGCCAATGCTACTGTCACTAACACAGAAAGTAATGCTGTGAATACTGTCAAAACACCTGAGGAAGATGAGAAAGAATGTTCTGAATATTATACCAGGGGCTGACATAAGTTGTACTAGTTGTGGGGAGAAGGGGAATGTTGCACATGGGAGGAATATTCCTTAAGAGTTAACCATTGGGTGCCTCATAGACAGCTCACCAAAGAGACGTTTTCTTATGATAACCACTAGGCCATTATTAGCTGTCATTTTGTCTTGTTCTTAGTTTCTCCTTATCCTAAATGCAATGCTGGCTTCCCAAGGCATTGTCTTATAAATAGGGAAGATGGTAGTCTGTATGCTTATGCTTAATTTTGTAATCAAATCCTCTCAAGTGAGAACAATCTGTAATTTGGAACCTAGGTGACTTTCCACCATAGTTCTACCCTGGCAGCCTATCAATATATATTGAACAGTTGCTAATCTTTGCTTTCTCATCCTCTCTCTGTTATTCTGTTAGTTTATTTAAGTAATATCATTTGGCTATCAGAGCATCTTTCTTCTTGAACTGTGGATATTTTAAACAAGCAACCATTAGAGAAAATCTTCGAAAAAATCCCAAAAAAAATCAAGCAATATTCAATTTTTCCTTTTTTGTCTTCACACAAAATCCAAAATTTTCAAACAATAAATAAGCAAGGAAGGGTTACACCAAGGCGAGTCCGGATATCAACGATGAAGTCCGGCAGCTAAAGGCCCAGATGGAGACTATTACTCAGAGTTTGGCCGACTTAGCAAACCAGCGTTTCAATGGTACACTACAAAACAAGGTGGCGGCGGTGAGAAAGGAGAAGGAGAGTAAGGAGGAGAAAGGAAAGAGAAGGAGGAAGGAAGGAGGTTGTGGTGGTCGTTGGTGGCGGCTCAGTGGGGTGGGCGCGGTGTGGGCGTGGTTGTGTGGTCGGTGGTCGCTCGTCGTTGTCGTCGAAATCGCCTTTAGGTTTTACGAAATGAAATTGAAATTGATTTGGCGAAAAAATGAATCCCGTGGTCTGTATATAAAGTTTTTGCGACGGAAATTTGCGACGGAATTTCCGTCGCAAATATGGTCCAGGTCAAACTTTGACCAGATTTGCGACCGAAATTCCGTCGCAAATTTTGACTTTTGCGACGGAATATCTGTCGCAAATCTGGTCAAAGTTTGACCCTGGACTAGATTTTGGTCAAGTCTGGTCAATGTTTTGCGACGGAATTTCCGTCGCAAAAGTCAATATTTGCGACGGATTTTCCGTCGCAAACTTTCCCGCCATTTGACTTTCACTTCGCGGGTCTGGGAATTTGGGGTCCGTCGCAAAATACGTCGCAAAAAAAAATTCCGTCCCAAAATCCGTCCCAAACACATTTTTGCGACGGAATTTCTGTCCGTCGCAAAAAAGCGTTTTTTTTGTAGTGGTAATTCCACAAACAATCTTATCAGATCTCCTACTATTAAATTCTTTGTGTTTAATGGTGATGATGTTGAAGGGTTGATGTTTAAATGTGACCAGTTTTTTTCTGTTACGAATGTTGATGTTATTCAAAAGGTTACTTATGTGTCCATGCATTTAGAGTCAAAGGCCTTAGCTTGGCATCAAGCGCCTACACTAAAAACAGAACTTCTTCCTCGCCCTTGGGATGGGAGGAGTATAAGATAGCCATATTTGCTAGGTTTGGTAATGCTCATGAGGACCCTATGGCTGATCTTTTGGATCTCAAACAGACTGGATCAGTACAGGAATACCATGATAAATTCGATGCTGTAATCAGTAAACTTAATCTCTTACCTGCATATGTACTTAGCTGCTTTATGAATGGCTTAGACGACAACATCTCCAGCATGGTTAAGCTGCTAAAACCCAAAACCATTCAAGACGCTTATGGCTTGGCTAGATTGCAAGAATCTGCTCTCAAACTTAAACCCACAAAAAACAGCCATTACTCCACACCCCCACGAACCAAACCACCATTCATCAACAATATAAGGAAAAATCCTACAAAAGCTCTCAACTCCCACACCCCACCCACAAAAACCACCCTAAATCCTTCACACCCCGCTAAATTCAAACTAGCAGATTCTGAGATTAAGGATAAAAGAGCCAAAGGATTGTGCTTTTACTGTGATAAAAAGTACACTCCACTTCATGTGTGTAAGAACAAAAAGAGGGAATTATACTCCATTGAACAAGAGGAGTTCGAGGAGAGTGGACCACCAGAAATAGAAGAAGAGGAGTCTGGCTCTGACCAAGCAGAAGTGGCATTAATTTCAGTTTATGCTCTGGCAGGGCAGCAACAATGCCAGACCATGAGGATACCTGGTCAGGTGGGGAAGAGGACACTGAGCATCCTTATTGATAGTGGCAGTTCTCACAACTTCATTGATGCTGGTGTCGCCAACAAATTGGGGTTGGATATGGAGCCTATAAATCCTTTTAACATATCAGTGGCAAATGGAGGGAGGTTGTCCTGTTCTCAACTGTTGAAACAGTTGAAATGGCGAATGAGGAATACTGAATTTACAGCTGATTTCTTTGCCCTACCATTGGGAAGTTGTGATGCGGTGTTGGGAATACAATGGCTTGAGACCCTTGGCCCCATCACTTGGGATTTCAAGGAGCTAACCATGAAGCTTAACTTCGAAGGAAGACACCATGTATTGAAGGGAGTCCAAAATCCCACCACAAGAGTGCAAACCCTTAAAAACAGTGGGAAGACACTGGAACATGTCAGCAATGTAAGTATGATGGAGCTGCTTAACCAGGGAAATTACAGCCCTTATCCATTCTATCCTCAGTGTGGTCAAAAGTTAGCATGGATTTTATAAATGGCCTCCCAAAATCCATGGGGATGGATTCCATTTTTGTGGTAATTTTGTAACCAAATCCTCTCAAGTGAGAACAATCTGTAATTTGGAACCTAAGTGACTTTCCACCGCAGTTCTACCTTGGCAGCCTATCAATATATATTGAACAGTTGCTAATCCTTGCTTTCTCATCCTCTCTCTGTTATTCTCTTAGTTTAGTTAAGTAATATCACTCACATAAACAATTATCAAGTTTGCGGCTTTTGGACAAGTTATATCTACAAATTTTATTTGTGACGGACATATTCGCATATAAGTTTGCGACGAGTCAAGTATATAAATAATTAAAAGATATGGAAGTAATTAACATGTTTATTTTAATTGTTTACAAGCTTGATATATTTTAATTGTTTACAAAATATGTGCTATGTAATTAACATGTTTATTAGTGTAACACCCGTGAAAAATCACGGGGTTGTGTACACTTCTTTTAAAGACGACAAAGGTAAATTCATTTCATTATATAGCAATTCTATTTATTCGAACAAATTGATTTTTAACGGGGATGTTTGCATATAAATATTTTTTTAATTCGATTTTATTATTAAATAAATCATAGAATATACTCCTTCCGAGTCATAGTAATGGTTCATTTACCTTTATGCATAAAAAATAAGGAAATGATTCTAAACCACACAAAACACCCTACCCCACACTGAATTGATTTTGGACCACAAAAAAATTACTAAAAATGGAAAGAGAAACCATCACTAAACTCGCACCAAAAAGGAAGTAAGAACCATTACTCCGACTCGGAGGGAGTATGATTTATGGAATATGCCTTAAGAGAATATGAAATCAATTTAGCATATTTAATATATTGAAAAAATATATTAGATGCTACACGTTTTTTATGGAAAAATGAAATATTTAGTTTTTTATTCGATTTAATTATTAAATAAATCATAGAATATATGATGTGGCATAAATCATACATCCTGATTGGTCTACGAAACATAAATTTGTGAGGATAAATGTGAGGCCGAGAAATACTAAACGCTGAAACGATATTGCGCCACGTCAACTAAAATACATTTTGCTTTTATAGTAATAATGATAGTAATTATTAATTGTGAGTTTTTATGGAAAATAATAAATTTCTCCTTAAACCAAAACTATATACCATTAGAGATTTCAAAAAAAAACTATATACCATTAGAGAGGTATACAATTTTCTGTACATATTTTGAATTTTTTTTAATAGAAACTTCGAGCTTTATTAGAAAGAATATGAACTATATGGTAAAATTAATGAACTCCTTGAAAAAAATATTGAGAATCGAAAATTATTATACAACTAAAACACAATACATATAAGTTTAACTATATTTTAATTTTAATATAAAAACACTAAAATATAATTCAAAATAGTTTAAAAACTCAACAAATATACACATAAGCTCAAATAAAATACACCATGGTTGTACGATGCTATTAATCATCTGGTTGTATAATCTTTTAAAGTGTCTCGGTCAAGTCTTTATCAATTATGACGATATTGTAATTACTCTAATTAGCATGTATATGGTAATTTAAGTCAATTATACTCTGTTTTTGTTTTGGTAAATGGTAATTGAGAAAACCAGAGAACAATCTGAACATTCAATTAAGGAAGATTATATTTTTATTTTCTGCTTTCCATAATAGCACGATGGGATATATATACAATGAATTTGACAACTATAACAATAAATATGCCAGCACTAATACAACGAACATGTGAGTACAATGTACTTCGGTTTCCGTATTCTACTAGTAACTAGATTTCATGCCCGGGCAACGCCCGGCTAATATCTTGACATGTTTTCAAAGTAATTATTGTAAAAGTTAATGTTCTAAAAATACTTAATATAATAGATATATATAGAGAATAATTCAGGTATTTGTTTTTAATGGCTAATAAAACATCAGATGTATCAGGCTAATATTCTTTTCTTATTAGCTCGTATTCTTCTTACTTTAGCTCGTATTCTTTTTATATTAGTCCGTATTCTTACATGCTCATATTTGAAGTTCGTGATCCTCCTATACGCTTTTATTTTTATCTTAATAACTCGTATTTTTTTTACATTAGCTCGTATTCTTAGCTTAATAGCGTTATTAGCTCGCATTCTTACGTTAATAGCTCGCGTTCTTGTGTGCTCGTATTTTTTAGTTCCCGATTCTCTTAATTTCTTATTCCTTTTACATTAGCTCGTATTTCTTATATATTCGTGATTTGTAGTTCGTATTCTTTTAATTACACCTCGTAATCCTAAGTGCTTATTATATCATGAAATTTGACGTCTTTCAAATCTGATTCTATTTTTTTAGTTCGAGAAGTGTTTTTGTTAGCTCATGTTTTCGTATTCTGTTTACATTAGCTCATATTCTCATCTTAATAGGCCGTATTCTTATGTGCTCGTATATGTAAGTTCGTGATCCTTTTAATCCCGTATTCGTATTCATTTGTGCTCATATTTTGAAGCTCGTCTTATCTTAATAGCTCGTATTGTTTTTTCATTAGCGTGTATTCATTTGTGCTCGTATTTTAAAGCTCGTCTTATCTTAATAGCTCGTATTGTCATTACATTAGCTCTTATTCTTAGCTTAATAGTTCATATTCTTTTTATATTAGCTCGTATTCTTAGGTTAATAGCTCGCATTCTTCTGTGCTCGTATTTTTTAGTCCATGATTCCCTTAAACTCTTATTCTTTTTACATTAGCTCATATTCTTATGTGTTCGTATTCTGTAGCTTGTATTTTTTTAATTATACCTCGTAAACTTAAGCTTAATATATTCATCAATACATTTATTTATGCTTTTAAGGGAAACAACAAATTATACCATAACTTTATGGTAGCCAAAATTCTTAGTTATCAATTATTTTATTAACTAATTTAATAATTATCCAACTGATATTTTATTAATATTTAATTATATTTTTATTTATATACTTAATTTATTTAACCAAAGTAATAGCCAATGTAATCACTCTAAAAACAAAAATTATCAAACTGATATTTTATTACTATTTAATTATATTTAATTATATTTTTATATTTTTATCTTTTTATTTATATACTTGATTTATTTAAATACAATAATAGCCAAGGTAATCGCTCTAAAACCAATAATTATCCAACTGATATTTTATTACTATTTAATTATCCTTTTATTTTTATAAAACATTTATTTAACCAAAATAATAGCTAATGAAATTGCTCTAAACAATAGCCAATGAAATCAATTATTTTATTAACTAATTCAATAATTATACAACTGATATTTTATTATTATTTAATTATCTCTTTATTTGTATACTTAATTTATTTAATCAAAGTAATGACCAATATAATTGCTCTAAAAACAATAATTATCCAACTCATATTTTATTACTATTTAATTATCTTTTTATTTATATATTTAATTTATTTAATAAAAGATAGCCAATGAAATTGCTCTAAAACAATAGCCAATAAAATCTCTCGAAAAGTTCTTTTTTTAAGTATATATTAGATTTAATGCCCGGGCGATGCCCGGACCAACTTATAATAAACAATAAACATGATGTAAAAATATATAATACTTAGTGATATAAAAGAGAACGACGATAACATTGTTGTATATGGTCATGGCATGTTGCTTGTCTTCACTTTAATTCTGACAAAGAAAAACAAACTAATTAGCTAGTTGTTTGTTTAACATTAAAAAAACGAATTAAATAGCGAAAATAGTGTTGCGAAGAATATACATAACCACGCATATATATATAGTTAATCATACGTTATACATACTAACAAAAAAAATGAAACTATGCATATAGTTTCATCGTACGTATCACTACGTACAAACAAAAAAGAAACAAATCAGCGTAATTTGCTAAGCAATCGAAGTCTCTTTTATAGTGCCAAGTAGTCTTCTATTTGTAGAATTCCATGTTTTGATAAATTCTAATTTTATAGGGAGTAAGATTTTGGTTGATATATGATATATGTAATTTTAGGCGTAGTAGAATTCTAGTTGATTTATATTATTTTTCATTTGATGGCAGTTTTAAATTTGAGGTATATTACTATAATAGTGTTCATTGATTATCATTATTATTTTAAGTGTTTTACGAAGGTTGAGATTCTTGAAACATTTCATAGATTTTATCTTTTCTTATTTTAACTTTGAAACCCCTTATTATATTCTTCAACCAATCATGTTGTTGATTGATACTATTTAATTAACTTTTTATTTATATACTTAATTTATTTAAACAAAGTAATAGCCAATTTAATTGCTCTAAAAACAATAATTATCTAACTGATATTTTATTATTATTTTATTATTTTTTATTTTTATACTTAATTTATATACTTTTATTTTATTTTATTATTCTTTAATTTTTCATATATATATATATATATATATATATATATATATATATATATATATATATATATATATATATATATATATATATAGATTTAGGATCGGGTGAGAACGGTTATTCGGTGCAAACGGTGAGAACGACCTATAACCATTGGATTAAACACAATCAACACATGAGAAATACTCACAACCCACATATGTTTTACGATAAAACATTGTTATGCTCCAATCTCTTTCTTTCTCCTCTCATTATTTTTGCCCATTGTACGTTTATTTATCCCTAATACAATTCCCAATTAATTTTTTCCACAATAAAAAATTCCCTAATTTGTTTTCCCAATTTAATTTTTCGTCAAAATTCTAGATACATTTTTTGACGGAGTAGATACATTTTTTTTTACTTTTCTACATTAACCTAGATACATTTTTTTGACGGAGTAGATACATTTTTTTTTTACTATTTTACATAAACCTAGATACATTTTTTGACGAGGTAGATACATTTTTTTTTACCTTTTTATATAAATCTAGATACATTTTTTGAAAGAGTAGATACATTTTTTTTTTACTTTTTTACATAAACCTAGATACATTTTTTGAAGGAGTAGATACATTTTTTTACTTTTTTACATAAAGCTAGATACAATTTTTGACATAGTAGATACATTTTTTTTTTTACTTTTTTACATAAACCTAAATACATTTTTTGACGGAGTTGATACATTTTTTTACTTAAACCTAGATACATTTTTTAACGGAGTAGATACGCTTTTTTTACTTTTTTACATAAACCTAGATATATTTTTTGACGGAGTAGATACATTTTTTTTACTTAAACCTAGATACATTTTTTTTATATTTTTTACATAAACCTAATTACATTTTTTGACGGAGTAAATATTTTTTACTTAAACCTAATTACATTTTTTGACGCGGTAGATATATTTTTTTACTTTTTACATAAACCTAGATACATTTTTTGACGGGGTAAATACATTTTTTTTTTACTTTTTTATATAAACTTAGATACATTTTTTGAAGGACTAGATACATTTTTTTTAATTTTTTACATAAACCATACATTCTTTGACGGACTAAATACATTTTTTTTTACTTTTTTACATAAACATAAATACATTTTTTGACGGAGTAGATAAAATTTTTTTAAAACTTTTTTACATAAACCTAGATACATTTCTTGACGGAGTAGATACTTTTTTTTTACTTATACTAGATATATTTTTTGACGGAGTAGATACATTTTTTACTTATACCTAGATACATCTTTTGACGGAGTAGATACATTTTTTTACTTTTATACATAAAACTAGATACATTTTTTGACGGAGTAGATACATTTTTTTACTTAAACCTAGATACATTTTTTGACGGAGTAGATACATTTTTTTACTTAAACCTAGATACATTTTTTTGACGGAGTAGATACATTTTTTTTTTTTTTTTTTTTACTTTTTTACATGAACCTAGTTACGTTTTTTGATGGAGTAGATACATTTTTTTTTACTTAAACCTAGATATATTTTTTAACGGAGTAAATATTTTAAATAAACCTAATTACAGTTTTTGACGGACTATATACATTTTTTACTCAAACCTAAATACAATTTTTTGACGGAGTAGATAAATTTTTTTTTACAATTTTACATAAATCTAGACACATTTTTTGACGAAACGGAGTAAATATTGAAGAAATATGACGACCCAAGCTCAAAAATTGCAGAGCTAAGGAGTTTAGCTTTGGATTAATGTTATGCAGCGAAGGACTTTCCCTTGCTTAGCTTTTCTCTCGTATCTACTCACTATAATGGTATACGTGTTCTTATCTACCCGTCTCACAAACGATTGTCCAGCCCGACTCGCTTATGTACTCGTTTACTTCATTCTTGCCACAAACAGATATTCAACTCTTTGGTTAACATCAATGAAATACACAGCAATACAATTCAAAACAATTCTTCTTCTTCTCTGTTAACATTTCTTCCTTCAATTAGAGTTCTAGTATGAATGTGATAGGGTCGATTAATTGTTTGAGAAATAGACAATTGAAAATTTCGATCGAAATTAGGCTAAAAAAAGAGATCAGTTCAAGAGCCATGGTAGATTGAACGAGAGTTGATTATCAAAATTTGATTGATTTTGATGAATTGAGCGAGGTGCCATTGAATTATTGAATTTGACGTAGGTTTGGTTTGGGAATTTTTTGGGAAAGGTTTGGGAGATTATTTCAGCGTTTGTTTTTAACAATTTTGTATTTGTCAGCCGTAAGATTATATTTAATCCAATGATTATAAGTCGTTCTCACCGTTCTCACCGAATGATCGTTCTCACCGGATCTTCTATATATATATATATATATATATATATATATATATATATATATATATATATATATATATATATATATAGATTTAGGATCGGGTGAGAACGATTATACGGTGCATACGGTGAGAACGAGTCACGTCCGTTGGATTAAAACACAATCAACGGTTAAAAAATACCCACAACCCACATTCTAGATAGATTTTTTGACGGAGTAGATAATTTCTTTTTTTTTTACCTTTTTACATAAAATTAGATACATTTTTTTACAGAGTAAATACTTTTCTTTTTTTTTTACCTTTTTACGTAAACCTATATACATTTTTTTGACGGAGTAGATACATTTTTTTTTTACTTTTTTACGTAAATCTAGATACATTTTTTGACGGAGTATATACAGTTTTTTTACTTTTTTTACATAAATCTAGATACATTTTTTGAAGGAGTAGATACATTTTTTTTACTTTTTTTACATAAACCTAGATACATTTTTTGAAGTAGTAGATACAATTTTTTTTACTTTTTTACGTAAACTAGATACATTTTTTGACGAAATAGATACATTTTTTTTACTTTTTTTACATAAATCTAGATACATTTTTTGAATGAGTAGATACATTTTTTTTTTTACTTTTTTTACATAAACCTAGATACATTTTTTTGAAGGAGTAGATACATTTTTTTTACTTTTTTACGTAAATCTAGATACTTTTTTTGACGGAGTAGATACATTTTTTACTTTTTTTACATAAACCTATATACATTTTTTGAATGAGTAGATACATTTTTTTTTTACTTTTTTTACATAAACCTAGATACATTTTTTGAAGGAGTAGATACATTTTTTTTACATTTTTACGTAAACCTAGATACATTTTTTGACGGAATAAATACATTTTTTTACTTTTTTTTACATAAACCTAGATACATTTTTTAAAGGAGTAGATACATATTTTTTTTTACTTTTTTTTACTTAAACCTAGATACTTTTTTGACGGAATAGTTACATTTTTTTTTACATAATTTTGACGGAGTAGATACATTTTTTGACGTAAACCTAGATACATTTTTATACATTTTTCTTTACATAATGTCGCTTTTCAATGCTTACTCTTGCAGTCATACTCATGCAGTCATGCACCGCCGTAAATCAATGAGTATATGCAATCACAATCCACAAATTTCTTCCCTGCATATAATTATATAAACGCAAGCTCCATCAATATGTAGTACGGACTACGGAGTATATAATGTTGCTACGGCCTAGGGCATGATCGGTATCGCTGTATCAAACCTTCTAGTCATCCTTGTCAAAACATTGTTTCTTGACGGCTTAATTACGTGAGAAATTTATTTGTATGTTTGATTATCGTACACATCAGTCAATAACAAAATTGGTTTTAACATTAGCTATAAACAACTAAGCAGAATGAAAATTCCGATCTCCGGACGTATCTGTACACGAAATAAAATTCGTGATAATGTTTGATTTCAACTCATGTGTATTTGTTCTTATCAAAACTAATTTAATTATGGGTGAGTTATATAACTTGGGAGAGATCTCAGCCTTTTATTTTATTTCAATTCAAGGGATAGGATTCGTTCTCACCGTATGCACCGAATGATCGTTCTCACCGGATCTTGCCTCTATATATATATATACATATATATATATATATACATATATATATATATATACATATATATATGCCAGCACCAATACAACGAACATGTGAGTACAATGTACTTCGGTTTCCGTATTCTACTAGTAATATACCGTGACTTTTATTTTATTTTATTATTCTTTAATTTTTCATATATATATATATATGCAAAGACTTCGACATCTCCTTAAATCTGACCAAAACCCTAATTCATCATTGTAAGTTAATTTCACATGATTCTCAATTTTCCATGGATGTTAGTTTCAAAACCCAAAACTCATGTTCGACAATTACCCTTCCGCACGAATTAATATTATGGTGTATACTTCCCAAATTACCCGCTAAATCCCTTATACGCTTCAAATGCGTTTCCAAGTCTTTTTTGACGGAGATTTCGTCCCCCAAATTCGCTTCATTATTTTCCGAGACCAATCATCGCCTCTTAATCCTCCCGGCCACTTATAGAAAATTCGGTATATACGAACTCGACTCTCTAAAGTCTCCTCCTACGCTCTGCCCATACCCTATACCCTCACAATGGTACGCACCCTCCATATCGATGATGGCTTCTTCCGAATCATTCCTCTTGATTGGGTGCGGATTTACTTACCTTGACGGTCTCATCTTGCTCAACCCGACCACCCGTATTTACCGTGTACTCCCTAAAATTTACGTTCAACCTGTGCCCCAATATGTACAATATGGAATGTGTCATTGTTTGGACGATGATTTAAATGTCGATTTCAAAGTTGTCAGGTTTGTTAGAGACGATGGTATAAGGCAAGTCGCCCTCTATAGTATGAGAAGTGATTCATGGAGATGTATAGAGGATAGAAAGGCGAAAACGGAATTGATTGGAGTACCCGTGCTTGTACAAAATCATTTACTTGTTATGATATGTTTTCGTGAAGGCCGGTTGATAATCGGTTGTTTCGATGTCAAGGCCGAACGATGGTCTAATGATGTGGTCTTGTCCGATATTATGTTGGCTGAAATCGATACCAAACCAACTCGATATGGAGTATATGATCACTATTGCCTTGGTGTGGTTGACGGCCGATTACATTTTTCATGTTACGATGTGAACAAGGCGACTTATAGTGTATGGGTTATGAAAGATTACGGTGTTAAATCGTCTTGGTTTAAGTTGATGAGCCTTTCAGGGCAAGGGATCGAACGAGTATACCGCCCTCTTGCTTACCGCAAAGGATCATCAAACGAACTATTGTGTGTACCAGTTGATTGCAATTCGGGCAAATGTTTTTGGTACAACGTTAGAGATAAACAATTGATTAAGACGGGAATTGACGGAGATGAGCTGAATACTAGTGATTTCTCTTTCGCATATGTATGCAAGCAAAGCCTGTTAAACATTCCCGGAGGCCTACTCATTCGCTCGTATGACGACGACTACCACAGCGACAGCTCTTATGATGATGGTTTTGTTTATAGTGACGGTCAATGGTTATAATTCTTTTTAGCGACGAGGAAGACTTATTATAATTTTGAGTAGTTAATTATTATAACAATTATTACCAAAAGTTTTGATTTTGAAATGGGAAGCCACTAGCCCCTCAATAAGCGGATTATACCACCAGAGGTACACAATTTTCTGTACATATGTTGAGCTTTTTAATAGAAAATTCGAGCTTTATTAGAAAGAATATGAGTTATTTGGTAAAATTTATAAACTCCTTGAGAAAATATTGAGAATAGAAAATTATTATATAACTAAAACACAATACATATAAGTCGAACTATATTTTAATTTTAATATAAAAAAACTAAAATATAACTCAAAATAGTTTAAAAGCTCAACAAATATACACATAAACTCAATAAAATACACCATGGTTGTACGATGCTATTATACATCTGGTTGTATAATCCTTTTTGTGCTAGCCCCTCCTGGCTATGCCCGTGTTTTAACTTTTAATTTATGATCATTTATTCCCAAAAAAATTAGGGCGCTCGCTTCCGCTGAAAGATCAAATTTCAAACCTTAATCAATCAATATATATATATATATATAGAGGCCGGATCACGTGAGGCCGCCTCTTACGGTGAGGCCACCGAACCTCACGCATCCACAACCTATTTGGGCCAAATTCACGTTTGATATTGCTGTTGGGCCAACTTCCCTTGCGAATTTGCCATTGGGCTGAAAATTAGGGTCAAACCAAATCTTGCCATTGGGCTGAAAAAACTTTCTCTCACTAAAAATAATAAAAACATAATTAAACCAAACCCAAATACTCTCTCTCTCTTCCAACCTAGAAAACTCTTTACGACCAACAAAAAAACCTCAAATTCAGCGCATGCAAATCGATTTGTCCTCCGATTGTTCGTAAATTCCATCAAAGCAACATACAAATTCAATTCAATTGATTTTGGAAGAAGATTAAGACTAATTTTCAGGTAATTTGATAATTTGATTCGTCGAATTTTCAACGATTGTTCGAATTTCATGCGATTGTTCGAATTTGATCAATTTTTCTCACGATTTTCTTTACATCTCGAGTTCATACTACTTATGACATTATTTTCGATTATTTTGCAGCTCTAATAGCAATGGAGAATCTAGATATCACCATGGTTGATGATAATATTACTATTGAATCAGGTATGTCGTTTTTTGTCGTTTACATTATTGTTTTCTGATTCAATTTCTGCTAAATTTTGTTGAATATATGGATCGCTTTTTGTATTTCGTGAATGTAGGACCTTATTTTGTGAATGTAGGACCTATTGAAGTTTATGAATATTGTGAAACTAGAAGCTTAAACTATGAAACTATAAGCTTACATTGTGAAACCTGATTAAAAAAGGTTGATTTAGTTTAGCTTTCTTATACTGTGAATCCTAGGCAAAATAAACTGTGAAACTAGAAGCTGATATTGTGAAACCATGCTTATTAAAAAGTCAGATTTTGTTTAGTCTTTTTATATTGTGAAACTAAATGCTTAATCTGTGAAACTAGATGCTTAATCTGTGAAACTAGAGGCTTAATCTGTGAAACTAGATGCTTAATCTGTGAAACTAGAAACTTACATTGTGAAACCTGATAAAAAAAAGGCTGATTTAGTTTATATGTTTTGACTTTATATAGGTACTGATTCCATTGTCAACACAACGGAGAGGTTTCTACAATTTTAACAGCAAAATCCACACCTACAGTACAGGTTGGTACGCCTATTACTTTGGTGAATCACACACCGGGTGGTAGTGACGAATGGATTGTCAGAGTTGCAGAAGATATTACACCTACTGTTGGGAAGTTATTTTTAAATCTAGAGTCGGCAATGACGTTCTATCAAGTGTATGCTACTGCTTGCGGGTTTGAAGCTAGGAAATCTACAACGAAGAGGTTTCGTGATGGTAATATTCGAACTAAAGCCATGGTTTGTAATCGTGAAGGCCATAATAAGAGGAAAGGAAAACCTTTTGAAACTCTTGCAAGTGAAAGTGGTTCTGAAACTGGTTCAAATATTGGAAAAAGTGCAAAACCAAAAACTGGTCTGAAGGGAACTGAAGGAGATGAGGCTGAAAGTTCAAATAAGCAAGCATTTACAAGAACAACCAAAATTAGAAGGTGGGGTTGTCGTGCAATGGTCAAATACAAGTTCCATTATAACAAGTACATCGTTGAACAATTTCATGAGGGTCACAATCACCCAGTGACCTTTGTAAAGAATAGGGAATTTGATAAACTTGCAGCAAATATGAATGAATTTCATAAGCAAATGATTGTCCAGAATTCAAGAGTTAATGTTGGGGCTAGCTTAACATACCAGCTATGCAAAGAGCAAGTTGAAGGGTTCGAAAATGTGGGGGCTTCTCTTTCACAATTCAAGAATTTCCAACGGGATTTGAAGTGTTTCATTAAGAGTAAGGATGGAGACATGTTTATCTCACGTTTGGAAACCCTCCGTGACACAAAAGGGTTAGAATTTGTGTATGAAATCGATTCTGAGAAAGCTTTGACAAGGATTTTTTGGACAGATGCTGAGGCAAAGAGATGTTACTCGGTGTTTGGTGATGCAATTTCATTCGATCCAACCTATGGCACTAACAAATATAACATGATATTCACCCCTTTCACTGGCATTGACCATCATAAAAAGTCAATAACATTTGCATGCGCTCTTTTAGATCATGAAGACGATGAAGCATTTATCTGGGCGTTTCAGCAATTTCTGAAATCAATGGGTGGAAAAGAACCTAATTACATTATCACTGACCAAGATGCAGGAATAAAAAAGGCGTTCCCTGGTATGTTTGTATATCGTGCAATTTTTCTAGTTTTCTTAACTTGTGACACTACAAGCTGAAGATGCTGAAACTGTGAAACTACATGCTTAGCTTGTGAAACTAGATCCTTATACTGTGAATCTGGAAGGCCATATTGTGAACCCTGTTGATATAAGAGGCTGATTTTTTGAGTTCTTAACTTGTGAAACTAGAAGCTTATGAAGTGAAACTACATGCTTATTTTGTGAAACTAGATGGATATATTGTGAAACCTGTTGAAAAATCAGCCTGATTTTTTGAATTCTTAACTTGTGAAACTAGAAGCTTAGGCAGTGAAACTAGATCCTTATTTTGTGAAACTAGATGGCTATATTATGAAACCTGTTGATAAAAGATCCTGATTTTTTGACTTCATAACTTATGAAACTAGAAGCTTAACTTGTGAAACTGGATTCGTATTCTGTGAAACTACAAGTCTATATTTGTGAAACCTGTTGATAAATGAGGATGATTTTTTTTAGTAATCTTATTTTCTTACATGCAGTTGTGTTCAAAACAGCAAGACATCGGTTTTGCATGTGGCACATTATGAAAAAGGTAACAGACAAGGTTGGGAGCACAATTTGCAAAGACACTGACTTCTTATCACGTCTGAACAATGTTGTTTGGAGCAATGATATGGAACCTGAGGAATTTGAGGAGAACTGGGTTAAGGTCATCACATAATTCTCGTTAGAGGATAATATATGGTTGAGTGGAAAGTTTGCTGAAAGACACAAATGGATACCAGCGTATTTCAGAAATGTTCCGATGGGTAACATTTTAAGAACCACACAGAGATCAGAGAGTGCTAATAGTTTTTTTAAAAGATTTGAGATTAAATATGGGACCTTGGTTGAGTTTTGGATGAGGTTTGAGAGTGCCATCGACCAACAAAGGCATGCTCTAAAACTTCTTGAAGCACAGAGTGATAATTCAATGCCTGAAACCTTATATCGTTCAAACTGGGAAGCCCATGGAGCGAGAGTATATACACATGAAGTCTTCTATGACTTTCAAAATGAGGTTAAGGGCTCGATAAATGGGTGTAGTGTGGGTGGATACACCCCACCAGATCCTGTAACTAACTCTGAGATTTTGATAGTTGAAGACGCGATCAAGAAAAAGAGCTACGCAGTTGAGTACAATAAAGGAACAATGGACGTGAGATGTTCCTGTAAACTATTTGAACGGAGAGGTATTCTATGTTATCACATCATTTGGGTTTGCTCGGGTAAAACTAAGGAAATACCTGAGAAATACATTTTGGGTAGGTGGAGTAAGAATGCACTTAGAAACCCTATTTATGATTCGAATGGAAATCTTTTGGACAACTACAATCCTACTAGTAGCACGAAATTTAGAATGTCTCGGTTGTGGTCTGAGATTTATGCAACTGTGGGGATCCTCAAAAGAAAAAAAGAGTCTGATGTGAGAGAATTTGCTAAGCTTGTAAAAGAATTCCGAGAGAAGTTGGAGCCAAACCCAAAGGCTTTGACAAAAGAACAAGAATTGGAAATCCTTCTAAACTGCAAGGCTCCAAAAGAAGGAAAGGTCTTACCACCTAAGTTCTCTAAGAACAAGGGTAGCGGGAAGCGGCTGGTCAGTAGCAAAAATAAGGCAATCATAAAAGCAAAAAAACCAAAAAGGTTGTGTGCTAATTGTAAACGAATGTCACACCATGATAAAAGAAATTGTCCATATGATTTTGAAGAGCATCCTCCTGAGAATCAAGTATGTATTATTCCTTTACTTGATTTTTTTTTTATTCATGTTTATTATACTGTGAAACTAGGGGCTTATACTGTGAAACTAGGGACTTATACTGTGAAACTAAGGGCTTATACTGTGAAACTAAGGACTTATACTGTGAAACCTGTTGATAAAGGGCTGATTTTAGGTTGTTTATAATATTGTGAATCCTAGGCCTTAAACTGTGAAACTAGGGGCTTATATTGTGAAACTAGGGGCTTATATTGTTGATTTTAATTTTAAGTATAATTTTTATTACTTAAGCAATGCAAGTTACGTCTCAAAAGTATTTATTTTAATGTTTCATTTTCTTTCAGGGAGATACAACAGAAGAAGAAGAAGAAAAAGAAGAAGAAGAAGAAGAAGAAGAAGAAGAAGATGAGGAAGACGAAGATGAGGAAGACGAAGATGTATAGTTTTCTTTATATTTGGGTCCGTGATGCAGGGAAGTAGTTTAGGTTTTATAGACTGTGAAACTAGGGGCTTATACTGTGAAACTAGGGGCGTAGTTTCACAGATTACATGCTTAGTTTCACAATATAGGCTTCTAGATTCACAGAAGAAGACCTGACATTCACAGAAGAATAAGTTTTCTTATATTGTGAAACCTGTTGTCATAAATTGTGAAACTAAAAGCCTTACTTGTGAAACTAGAAGCAGTTTTTATTGAAATATCTGTCATAAATACCTGTTGTCATAAATTACCATTACGTGCATGAAAAATCCCCAGCTATGACCATCCAAAGTGATTGATCGCTACCATCTCAAGATAGCGACAAGAGACGGCAGTGATCAATCACCGTGGATGGTCATGGCTAAGGAGTTTGATGATAAGGAGTTTGATGATAAGAGACTATATATGTATTTGTAGTGTAAATGGTTGTATATTGGAATAGGGTGTTTGATGATATCAACTTCCCTTCTCTTATATAGTACACTTGCTTACTACGTGTGTACTACTTTTTATGGTTGTGAAGCATTTAATTTTGAGGTAGTTGTGGTTAGGTGACAGGTTGGAGCATTTAATTTTGGGGTAGTTGTGGCTTAACAAACTGGTTGCAAAATAATTTGGGTTCAACTAAGATGTATCATCATTCGAGCCCCGCTTAGGCATGAGTCCAGTATGAAAAATATTTTTTAAAATTATGTGAAGCTTGCAACGCGTAAAATTATGTTGACTGAGACAATAAAAACTATAAACATGTCAACATAAAGGCTATAGAAGATGACAGGAGAAAGCGAAGATCACGAGATCACTTACGTGCTCGCTTCCTCGGTTTTCCTTCCAGCAATTTTTCCCTTCAAAATTATTTACAACGTCAATTTATAGCAACAAAAACATCACAACAAAAACACATTTCACATAATTCTTCTGACTGGAATTCCTTTTCACCTTGTCCACAATGTCGAAAAATTATTTGTTGCGGCCTTAACAATGTCGAAGTCCAGTTGCAATGACTCGACCATCTCGTTTTCATCGTTTTCATCGTTTTCATCATCTACAAGTGGAGTTAAAATCAAGCAATGAGAAGCAATATAACTCTATAAAGACATAAAATTCATCAAATCTCCAGATTCACAGATTAAGGGTTTAGTTTCACAAATTAAGATTCTAGATTCACAGAAGAACACCCGACATTCACAGAATAAGTTTTCTTATATTGTGAAACCTAAGCTCATAAATTGTGAAACTAGAAGCTTAACTTGTGAAACTAGAAGCATAACTCTATAAAGACATAAAATCCATCAAATCTCCAGATTCACAGATTAAGGGTTTAGTTTCACAAATTAAGATTCTAGATTCACAGAAGAACACCCGACATTCACAGAATAAGTTTTCTTATATTGTGAAACCTAAGCTCATAAATTGTGAAACTAGAAGCTTAACTTGTGAAACTAGAAGCAGTTTTGGTGAATGCTAAGTGCTGAGATTCACTGAATAAGGTCTGAGACTCACCTTGTTTTTTGTTGAGGAAACTTCAAGATTGACATGCTTTTAGCTTCATTTTTGGCTTTTTTGCTTTTTCGGTTTAATAAGGGAAGACCTATAAAACCAAACACAAGTACAAAATATACATATTACTGTAACACCCCCATTTATTTAAGGACCTGAACTAGGACTCCTCAGATAAATAAGAGTGTTACCATCTCGGTTTCCCGAGGCAGTAGATACAAAGGAAGATAAACAGTACTTTAAATATAAAGTTAACTCAAAACATACTCTTACATCCGTGTCCAAAAGTCTTAACAAAATAAATAAAGTACAACTCTTATAAGACTGACTAAGGCGATCTAGACATCTAAACTGGTCCGGATCCAAGCTCTTTCTCCCATAGCTCCCCCTTAGTCTCAGCACCTGTCATTCTGCTCCCCAAAATTGGTTCATCACAGGTGATCACGAATACACAGGGTCAACCACAAGGTTGAGTAGGTAAAGAATAACATAACAAAATTAATTAATAAACTCCGCACCGATCCAACGCCAATAAACTCCGCACCGATCCAACACCATATATATACTCCGCACCGAGCCAACGCCATATATACTCCGCACCGATCCAACTCCATATATACTCCGCACCGATCCAACACCGTATCACAAGGCCCAATATATATAATCATATCGAATAATATCTCAGAATAATGTAGATGACATAATATAACGTTCACATGATATCATATCACAGACATGCTTATAGATAAATAAGAACAGTTTACACAACATCATAAACAGTACTTTCCCCTACCTGAATTAGCAGGACACGTAGATACACCCGAGGCTTGTCAAAAACGTTCCACGCGAAACTCGCTACCTAAAGAGATATACGTAACAATTAACAATCTTTCGTACCCTTTAACTATCATACTTATTATAAAAGGTAACCCCCTTATATATGGAAAGTTTCCATATATAGCAACTTTCCCAATTTAACAACTTTCCAAAAATAGGTGTCCTCATAACTTAAATAATTCCCGACTCGTATTTCTAAAAATAACACGACCCGAAACCATAAGAAAATAATAAGGCACCACTAAAATACATAACCCTAACATAAATAAAATAATGGTAATAATAGTAATAAAAATAGTAAAAACACTTAACAACTCCCTTTGGAACCCGACTACCAGCCGCCCCCAAAACAGCCTCCTCCACCACCACACTGTACCAGGCGCCGCCACCAGCAGCCCCCACAACGCGCACCCAAACTTCCAGCCACCACCTCGACTACCCACACTCCCTTCGACTACCTCTGGTGTGATGAACCAGGGCCCTAACCAGGCCTGGTTCACCACCCAAACCCCCTGCCTAGTCCAGCAAAACAGTCCCTTCGACAACCCCTACAACAATAGCCACCACCGACTCAACCACCCTTCTCTACCCCTAACACTGGACTGACAGACACGGTAGTAACACCGTATGGACCTCCCCCGAGTCGACGGTGTTACCCCTTCCCTAACCCGTGTTCATAAAGTAAAACCTAGAAATAAACAGAGGACAGAAATAAAAACAGAGGACAACGACTCCCTGACCACCCCTCTTACGCCTCTTCTGCCACCGTGACCTGCCACCTGCACCCACCGTGACTCTCTTTTCCCGCATCACCCCACTACAATCTGTACTCCCACGCAAAGACCCATAAGCCGAACACCCAGACCACAACACAAACTTTAAACAAATGCTTATGAACATACATAGGACAGAACAACATCAAACACCTTACTGACCACATAGAACCACCTCCCCCGACGGTCTTTTACAGCCAACGACCACCCAACAGGAGATTATATGCGTTCATTACATGATATACTACGACTTTATGCAGAAACAAGGAAGATAAATCATGTTAAAACCATTTAATAAGTGACGAAAAACTACAATCCCAGAACTGAGATAAGTAACGTGGGGTGACATACCTATTTCTGATTAGATTCGACCACCCTTACGCCACCCTATGACCACCGTGAAGACCTCCTATGAAAACTTTGCTACGACGGCTGCAGTATGAGAGTGTTTGTATGAAATATGGAATTAGGTTTAGGTTTTTCTATGGCTTATAAAAGTCACGGCAAGTGTGACTTATGATGAGTAGTAAAACGTGATATGTGGGCTAGAGTTATGCACACAACTCGAGGCCCATGTGAGCATCCACATGGTCTCGAGTTCGAATCCCCTATTCGACACAAAACTCCAACTTGATCTAAATAAGACCCTCGAAGAAAACTATTCAAATAACCCGTCACCAACTTATAACTCGAATAAAATTCGGGTTATTACAGTTACAATATATTCAGCCAAGGAATTAAGAATTTAAAACTTTCATGTGTAGATTCACAAAGTAAGACCTGACAATATTCTCATCCCACATAAGAAGTTCCAACATGATCGACTTTCGATAATCTGCCAATCCCTGCATAGAGTGACGTATATTAAATTAGTGTATTCATGCTAATATTCGTGGAATGTTAAGAGTTTATTTTCATATAGTAATGAACTCACCTCAAAATAGTCACTGTTCGTCCATAAACTCTGATCTTCCAATGCACTCAACCACTTTAGCAGAAAGACTCCACAATCATAACTAGACAAAAAAACATATAAGCACTTATGAGTGTAACAAAGTTTCACATAATAAGGTCTGAGATTCACTGAAACAAGGTCTGAGATTCAACAAATGATCACAGACTAAGTTTAACAAAACAAGTCAAACTACACACCCCGTTTTTTGTTGAGGGACTTCGAGATTGACAAGATCATGCACGTGCATGTTCTTCAAAGATTTGTACGACTCTCCCAAAATAGTTGCAACATTGTACAACTGAGAAGAAAAGGACAATAAAAGATCAAAAATATATTTTGGGGTATACTAAAACAAAAACTCTACAATATTTTGGAAAAAAAATCATACAATGCCCATGGCCTTGTTGTTTCCTTTATCCACTTTTATATCCATGGATGAGTCAAGGATGTAATTTTTTTGCTTCTTTATGTCGCAAATACAAGCCCACCAATGCTTTGATTTGTCGTTATGCAAAGGGATAAAAACCTGAGATAGAAAATGTATGGGAATAATCAATCAAAAAACACACATGAATGACAGTAAATAAATAACAAAATGAATAGCAGAACTGAAGGATCTAACCAAATCAATCTGGCTACCATCTGCTGGAATGTATGAGGACTGTATATATTGACCCCAAATCTCTGGGTTAGTATCTGCATTAACACCCTGAATGACACAAAAAGGCAATTTTAGTCTCTGGATTAGCAACTTTCAGAATGAAAAACACTTGAATATCAACAGCTGAAGAATTTGAAGCTCACATATACTGTCGTTGGCAAGTAAATCACATTTGGTTTACCAAGTGTGCGCTTAATCCCAACAATATCAATGATCTACATATAAAACGTGCACAAAATGAAGCATCCACTTTCACGAAATCACCATCAAGTTTCACAAAAAAACCTCTAAGATTCACAGAATAAGGTCTGAGATCCACCAAATAAGGAACCATGTAAAAAAAAGAAACATGGTCAGGAATGAGAATATAATACTTATCTGATCCATAATAAGGCCACGCGATGTAAGGGTCTGCAAAGCATCTCTAGTGACTTCCATCCACGGAGTGGACACCAGAACCTCACTTAATTATTGAACAAAATGCAATTAGTCAATATATCTCACACAATTTAAAAAAACATAATTCAAGAAATCAAAGAAAAAGTGTGACATTACAATTTGGTTAACTGTGATCTTCTCCCAACACAAGCCACCAATTCCTTCTCAGTAAAATCCGGTGTCATAGAGGAACTCGATTCTAGTGCATCTTTTGTGACTATTTCTTTGGACAGATTAACAGAACATGTAACAATATGATAGCACACCCGCAATGCAAAACGCTTGCGCTGAGTTTCCTATTGATGCAAACAAAATGGGTTTCAGAAAAACTAGGAAATAAAGTTGTGGCAATTGTATAGAAATTAAATTAGATGTTGAAAAGCAATCTTACAGTATTTATGGTTATTACAGAATTAGTTTTGCTCCCTTTGTAATTCTCCATTATGTTCAGCAGATAGAGGCCATTATCAATTAGTTTGGATTTCAGATTTGATTTTGGGATAAACACTTCTGGAATCGTCATTGAAGCAATACTTGTCACTACTGGCAACTTTGATTGAAGAAGGTTGATGAGCCTGTGTTGTTGTATGAACAAAAGAGTAATTACAAAGAGCAATTAGTAAGGTAATGGAGTAAGAACGAGTCCAAAAATAGGTAAAATAGATGTACCGTATGTTTTAAAAAAGAAGTATAATCAACAGATGTGTCTTTCATAGCATGGATGACTTGGCATTTGCAAGATTCCGGTCTCAGATCAAAACAAAACAAGAATGGTGGGCATTCGGGAGAAATGATCGGAGTCAAAATCTGAAAGACAACAGATAAAAGTGCAATGAATAAAAAAGACAAGTCCACCTTAAAGCTTGAATATAATAAGACCAAATATAAAAAAAACTTACTAATTGGGTAGCAGCAAAATCAACATTGTCGAGACACTGGAACAAAAATCGAATCATGTGTGAGTAATGATTATAAGTGCACACCATGTAAAATGGGATTATAGAAAAGAGGTAGAGAGACTAACACTGTGTGTGGAGTGTGGCACAAATAAACGACAAGCAGAATCTCGTGATCTCAAGCTCTCACTACTGTTTAGAAACTCACACCAAACATCTATCACAACAGAAGATACTTGATCACTTTCAGGCAAACTGATCAATTGCTTCCTTGTCAATTGCTGAGTTTGACTTTTGAAAAGAATGTCACTGGAAACAGTCATTAAAAGCACAGGTCACACCCTCAAATGGTATTAAATATACGATCAAAATTGAAACTGTGAAACTAAAAGCTTAATTTGTGAAACTACATGCTTATTCTGTGAAACAGGGAGCACATATTCTGAAACTGTGAAACTGTGAAACTAGAAGCTTATTCTGTGACACTAGAAGCTTACTTTGTGAAACTAGAAGCTTATTCTGTGAAACTGGAAGGACATACTGTGAAACTGTGAAACTGTGAAACTAGATGTTTAACATGTGAAACTAGAAACTTATCCTGTGAAACCACAAGCTTATTCTGTGAAACAAGAAGTTTACATTGTGAAACCCAAACTCTTAAATTTCACAGAATAAGCGCTTAGTTTCACTGAATAAGGGCTTACTTTCACTGAATAAGGGCTTACTGTCACACCCTCAAATGGTATTAAATATACGATCAAAATTAAAAAATAAGAGTATTTTAATGTTTAGTAAGTTTGACCAAAACTTTGAAACTAAAAGCTTAATTTGTGAAACTGCATGCTTATTCTGTGAAACAGAGAGCACATATTCTGAAACTGTTAAACTGTGAAACTAGAAGCTTATTCTGTGACACTAGAAGCTTACTTTGTGAAACTAGCAGCTTATTCTGTGAAACTGGAAGGACATACTGTGAAACTGTCAAACTGTGAAACTAGATGTTTGACATGTGAAACTAGAAACTTATCCTGTGAAACCACAAGCTTATTCTGTGAAACAAGAAGTTTACATTGTGAAACGCAAACTCTTAAATTTCACAACATAAGCTTGTAGTTTCACTGAATAAGGGCTTACATTCACAGAATAAGGGCTGTGAAACAAGAAGCTTATTCTGTGAAACTAAAAACCTTATTAAGTGAAACTGGAAGGCTATATTGTGAAACATGTTAATAAAACAGACTGAAAATATTAAAATACAAGGTTTGAAAAATTAATAAAATAAGTCAATACCTTTCACATGAATCCAAAAAGATGAAATCCAATACAGGCTTCTCCGCTTGAGTAAAACCCTTAAGAATATTCATGTTTCTTTGCAAATACGGAGATCGATAGACCTCTGATGGAACTATGGCCCTCTTCACCTTTGGATTGACAGGTGAATGACATTCACCTTTGGATCGACGCTTGTAAACATTCGGAGGAGTATCTCCTACGTCAATGACATCTTTATCAGTACTCCCTACCACAGGAAGATCCTCTACCACTGGTGTGGACATAGAAGGTCCTCCAGGTCCTTCAGCATGAACACAAGATGTTGAACGATCGAGTTCGGCTTCATCACAACGTGTTGAATCATCAAGTTGAGGTTCATCTTCAGGTTCATGTTCATGTTCAGCTTCAGGCTCAGGTTCAGGCTCAGGTTCACGTTCAGGTTGAGAGGGTGGAGATAAAAAGTGGTCATCATCTGGAAAGAGCCTAAAGCTTGGCATTTCTGGTTTTGCTGGTGAACAATGAGGCTGTATTGGCTGAAAGGACTCATCCATTATGTCCAATGCCGCCAACAGTTCAGCTTCAGACCACCCATAAAATTTACCCGCATCCTCATGAACATTCTCACCAGTACCATCCACAATCGCCTTCTCATTATCATCAATCTCCAAATTATCATCAACCTCCCCACTATCATTATGTGCTTTCTCAACATTCTCCTCATTATTTGCTGTCTCAACATCCTCCTCATTCTGCTCATTTTTATCTTGTTGAGACAGCCTAAATTCATCTGCAATACCATCAACAACTGCAACTAGTTTAGAAACGTTGCTGATGAAGGTAATTTCAAGGAAGCTTGACTGACAAGACATTTGTAGTTCATGAAAGCAATAGCCATGACTTTTGCTGAATTTGCAAGATCAGTAACAAGCTTCACATCACTGTTCTCTTCAGAAATGCCAGGCTTTCCAGTTTCTCCTTCATCTTTGGGTGGTTCAGATTTTCCAGAATCTTCTTGTTCACGTTCCCCAGATTCTTCTTGTTCAGGTTGCCGAACAACAAGTTCCTGAACAGCTGATTTTGATTTTTGTGCTTGCTTGTCTGTTGCAAACTCAATAGCAAGGAAAGGTCCATGCTGCTCACGTCTCACAATTGGAGGCTCAACAGAACCCCTGCCGAAAGTTCTAGTTGGGTCATCCAATTCATCCTTAATTCTCTTGTATATAGCATCTTTTGTCCAAGTCGATAACGTAGGATATTGACGACTCACAATGCGCGATTTAAAGACACAACGGTCTAGATAAATGAAGAGCAGCGCAATAATCGGTCCCCCAAACCAATTCTCTTTCGCCTTTTTAACCACAAACTCTTCCTTTTGCCAAGACTGAACTTGGCCAGCCAATTTCTTTTTTATAAAGTTGCACCAGTTGAAACTGGAGATCAACTCAGTATTCACCAAACTTTTCAGCACTTTCAAGCTGACCTTGTTCCCAATGACACCGCCTAAAAGAGCAGAGAAAATATAAACGATGAAGTTGCGTTTGAAATCATCTCCTCCATCTCTTTGTGTAATCAACTTTTGCAGAACAAGTTTGATGTCAATGGACCCAACACCATATTGTTTAGTAAACTGTTTCAAAGCAGATAAATAAGAGGGGTCCTTATCTCCATTTGTTGCTTCAACAACAACATTAGGACCCATTGGCAATCCAAGAGATAGATGAATATCCTCCTCTAAAATAGGAAGCTTCCCACCCAACAAGCTTCCTTTTATTGGGTCGTAATTTGAAACTAGCCAATATGCTAAGTTTCCGGGAAGAACATCCGTTTTAAGAAGTAAAAGACCCCCAAACCCCATTTCTTTGATAGCTTGAATCTTCTGTTCTGAGGGTGGACTATCCTCATTATGAATAAAGTTGTAAAGCCCAGCGGGAGACATCCGGGTCCTCAATGACGGCAATCGCTCTTTATAGTTTCGTTTCTTTTTTGCAGCAGGTTCAACTGTTCCACTAGTAGAAGGTGGATGTTCCGATCGCTTCATATTAGCTTGCTTCCTGTTATGCATAAATGGTACGAATTTCGAAAATAAGTTTCACAGAAGAAGGATCTAGTTTCACAAAATAAGCTTCTAGTTTCACAGAAAAAAGAAAATACTAACTTTTTTTGTGAAACAAGAAGCTTACATTGTGAAACTAGAAGCTTATTCTGTGAATCTCAGGTAAAAAGTAAATACAAACGAATTAAGAAAATAAGTTTCACAGAAGAAGGATCTAGTTTCACAAAATAAGTTACTAGTTTCACAGAAAAGAAAATTATTAAACTGTGAAACATAGAAGCTTACAATGTGAAACCCAAAACTCTTAGATTCACAGAATAAGAGCTTAGTTTCACAATATAAGCTTCTAGTTTCACAGAAGAAAGGCTAACATTCACAGAATAAAGAAAAGAAAATTATTAAACTGTGAAACAAAGAAGCTTACAATGTGAAACCCAAACTCTTAGATTCACAGAATAACAGCTTAGTTTCACAAAATAAGCTTCTAGTTTCACAGAATAAGAGCTGACATTCACAGAATAAAGAAAAGAAAATTATTAAACTGTGAAACAAAGAAGCTTACAATGTGAAACCCAAACTCTTAGATTCACAGAATAAGAGCTTAGTTTCACAAAATAAGCTTCTAGTTTCACAGAATAAGAGCTGACATTCACAGAATAGGGAAAATAAACTTGATTCACACAGCTAGATAATAAGGAAAATAAACTTGATTCATTAAAAATATCATTCATACATAGCTAGGTAATTACACAAAAAAGGCTGCCTTGATAGACGTAATTACAAGAGAGCACTACAAAAACACTAAAACCGAGCACATTTAGACCAGCCACTATCACGGCAAAAAGTGATACAAAAGTTGAGGAGCTGTGCTACATATCGAGCAACACAGGTAAATCTAAATATGATAAAGTTCTCCGAGTCAGCAAGCGTGTTGCAGTATCAAGTGATATGTCATGTTTTGGAGATGGCACACGTAAATTGGAAATCAACTCTTTCACTTTTGGGTTTTCAGCACCAGTGAGATCTCTAAGGTGTCCTCTCTGCAAAAGATTGTAGCCTTGGTGAAAATGTAGGAGTAATTTAGCTCCCGGATCATTAGTCATAAAGCACTTGCATCTTTTATAAATTATTCTATAACCCCTACGAATGATTCTCACACCATTGATATCATTAATATGCAGAGAAATCCCATACACAACTGCAATGACAGGTGCACTAGGGTGTATGAGGAAAAGCTGAGACCAATTCCGACAGACCAACGGCATGTTTGCCTTATCTTGGTTACACTTAAGTCGTTCGAAGATGCTATTCATTACATCTTGATTGTTGAAGACAGCCAGTTGGGGTTGATAACGATTATTAGTGACCTCAACAGTCCGTAAGGGAGCAAATGAGAATTTCATAGCCTCTTTTTTTTCTCTTATATAATTCCGGACAAAATATGCTTTATCCTCTGCAAGAACATTCACTACCCACCCCTTGCACCATGTTTCCATAATTGACCAGAGGTAACCTACAAGCATACATTGTGAAACCCAGACTATTACATTTCACATAATAAGGGCTTAGTTTCACAAGCTAAGCTTCTAGTTTCACAACCTAAGCTTCTAGTTTCACAAGCAAAGATTCTAGTTTCACATAGTAAGAGCTGAGAATCACAGAAAAAGATAAAGAAAATTAAACTGTGAAACAAAAGAAGCATCTAGTTTCACAGAATAAACTTCTGGTTTCACAGAATAGGTTTCTAGTTTCACAAGTTAAGATTTTTGTTTCACAAGTAAAGCATCTAGTTTCACAAGTTCACAGTTTCACACTTTCACAGTAGGTTCTTCCTGTTTCACAAACTAAGCTTCTTGTTTCACAAGGTAAGCTTCTAGTTTCACAACATAAGTTCTAGTTTTCCCACAGAATAAGGAAAAGAAACTTAAGATAGTAACGAAAAGAAACTTCATTAATTAAAAATATCATTCATACATTGCTAGATAATTACATAAAAAGGCTGGCTTGATACATGTAATTACAGAAGAGCACTACAAAAAGACATTTAGGCCAGCCACTAAGATGCAAAAAGGTGATACAAACTTGAGCAGCTATGCTACATATCGAATGCCAAGAAAGGTAAATCAAACCAAGATAATTTCGCCCGAGTCATCAACTCTGTCAAAGTAGCAACTGCTAAGTCAAGTTCTGGAGATGGCACATCTAAAATGTCAAGCAACTCTTGTGTTTGGTCGATTTCAGCATCAGTTAGATCTCTAAGGTGTTCACTTTGGTAAGGATTTTCACTTTGCACACAATGTAGGAGTAATTTAGATCCCGGATCATTTGTCATAAAGCACTTGCATCTTTTATAAATGATTCTAGAACCCCTACGAACTATTCTCACACCATTGACATCATTGATACGCAGAGAAATCCCATACGCAACTCGAATGAGAGGTGCACTAGGGTGTAGGAGGAAAAGCTGACACCAGTTCCGACAGACCAATGCCATGTTTGCCTTATCTAGGTTACACTTAAGTTGTTTGAAGATGTTATCCATTACATCTTGATTATTAAAAACAGCCAGTTGGGGTTGATAACAGTTGTTTGTGAGCTCAACAGTCCGTAAGGGAGTAAATGAGAATGACATGGCCTCTTTTTTTTCTGTTATGTAATTCTGGACATATTCTGCTTTATCTTCTGCGTGAAGATTCACTACCCACCCCTTGCACCAGTTTTCCATATTTGACCAAATGTAATTAAGTTTAAAACCATAAGTAACCTACAACCATTACAAAATAGAATCAAAAAGCATACATTGTGAAACACAGACTCTTACATTTCACATAATAAAAGGCTTAGTTTCACAACCTAAGCTTCTAGTTTCACATAATAATGACTGAGAATCACAGAATCACAAAAAGAACTTTAAACTGAAAATATTAGAAAATAAACTTAAAACTGAAAGAAACTCATTATGTGAATCTAAGAGTTATATTGTGAAACTAGAAGCTTATGAAGTGAAACTACATGCTTATTTTGTGAAACTAGTTGGCTATATTGTGAAACCTGTTGAAAAATCAGCCTGTTTTTTTGAATTCTTAACTTGTGAAACTAGAAGCTTATGAAGTGAAACAACATACTTATTGTGAAACTAGTTGGCTATATTGTGAAACCTGTTAATAAAATATCCTGATTTTTTGAGTTCTTAACTTGTGAAACAAGAAGTTTATGAAGTGAAACTACATGCTTATTTTGTGAAACTAGTTGGCTATATTGTGAAACCAGTTAATAAAATATCATGATTTTTTGAGTTCTTAACTTGTGAAACTAGAAGCTTATGAAGTGAAACTACATGCTTATTTTGTGAAACTAGTTGGCTATATTGTGAAACCTGTTGAAAAATCAGCCTGTTTTTTTGAATTCTTAACTTGTGAAACTAGAAGCTTAACTTGTGAAACTAGAAGCTTAACTTGTGAAACTGGATTCGTATTCTGAAACGTACTAAAATAATCAAAAACACTCTCAAAACCTAGATATTTTCATCACAACCCTAGCTATCACTAACAATGAAAAATAACAATAAACACTCAACTAATGATAATCCAGCAGAAAATAGCAAAACAAAAACAAAATAAAGAGCAAAAATAAGTAATTAAACTAATTTAAGAAAAAAAAATGTAACAAATAACATACGAAAATACGAAGAACATACGAAGAAGATGATAATGGAGGTTGTTGATGTTAAAAACTTCGAAGAACGACAATGCTTGCTTATTTCGCCTCAAATATTCGAAAATAAACCACACATCCAAAAGAACGACAAACAAATCACATTATAACGTACTAAAATAATCAAAAACACTCTCAAACAATAAACACTCAACTAATGATAATCCAGCAGAAAAATAGCAAAAAAAATACAAAATAAAGAGCAAAAATAAGTAATTAAACTAATTAAATAACAAAAATGTAACAAATAACAAACGAAAATACGAAGAACATACGAAGAAGATGATAATGCAGGTTGTTGATGATTCCGGGGAGAAGATCAAACGGTTACCGCGAGCGAGAGAGAGTGAGAGAGTGAGAAAGCGAGAGAGCGAGAGAGAGTGAGAAAGAAGAATTTGAAAAGACGTTGAGAAAGTGAGAAAGAAAGAATGAATGAAAGGTCAGTTTCTTTTTTTTTTTTGTTTAATATATATGGACACGTGGCACAATCTAGGACGCCCATGGTTTTTAGATCTAACGGTTTAGAATGGTCCGGCAGCCTCACGCTAAGAGAGCGGCCTCACGTGATTCAATTTCTATATATATATATATATATATATATATATATATATATATATATATATATATATATATATATTTGAGGCTTTTTTCGAGCGACGTGGTAGTCTCCAACGTTTTCAAAACACCTATTTAAGTAGTTTTTTTAGATTTTCATTAGGAGAAGCAATATAACCCACATTGAAAAATTAGGGGAATATAGAATGAAAATCGGGTATAAATTAGAGTTGATACTATTAGTCGATATAATATAAAATAAGGTTGCAACTTTCTAAATCTATCGATTAAAATTTTTTTTTTTTAGATTTAGTTAGTAATGACAATACCCGTTAGAGTGGGAAAAAAAGAAGCAAAATAAGGTATAATAGGGGAAAAAAAAGCAAAATAAGATATAAATTTTAAAGTAGATAATATTAGACAGTAAAATTGATTATAAAATAAAGTCCAGTTTTTTTTTTAATAAAATACCTATTTAAATTACTCTACTATTTTAAGTGTGGATAACAATATATTCCACTTGGAAAAATTAGGGGAAGACAGAATGAAAAAAAGATATAAAACAGTTCTTAAAGTAGATAATATAAGAGGGTAAAGTTGATTATAAAATAAAATCCAACTTTTGTAAAATACATATTATTTAAATTAATTTACTATTTTAAGTACGCGTAACAATATATTCCGTATGGAAAAATTAGGGGAAAAAAATGTAAAATAAGATATAAAACAATTTTTAAAGTAGATAATATTAGAGATTTGAGTTGATTATAAAATAAAGTCCAACTTTTGTTAAATACCTATTTAAGTTACTTTACTATTTTAAGTAGGGAACAATATATCCCACATTGAAAAATTAGGGAAGAAAGAATGAAAATAAAATATAAAACAATTTTTAAAGTAGATAGTATTAGAGGGTAGAATTGATTCTAAATAAAGTCTAACTTTTTTAAAATACATATTTAAATCACTTCACTATTTTAAGTAACAGTAATAATATATCCCACGTGAAAAAATTAGGGGGAAAAAAGAATGAAAATAAGATATAAAATAATTTTTAAAGTAGATAACACTAGAGGGTAGACTTAATTATAAAATAAAATCCAACTTTTTTAAAATACATATTTAAATTACTTTACTATTTTAAGTAGGAGTAACCATATATCCCACATGGAAAAATTAGGGGAGGAAAGAATGGATATAAGATATAAAATAATTTTTAAAGTAGATAATATTAGAGAGTGGAGTTGCTTACAATATAAAGTCCAACTTTTTTAAAATACTTATTTAAATTATTCTACTATTTAATGTTGGGGTAACAATATATCCCACATGGAAAAATTAGGGGAAGAAGGAGTGAAAATAAAATATAAAACAATTTTTAAAGTAGATAATATTAGATGCCGAGGTTGATTATAAAATAAAGTACAACTCTTTTAAAATACCTATTTAAATTACTTTAGTATTTTAAGTAGGAGTAGTAAATATGTACCTATAGTGGGAGTAACAATATATCCCACACACATGGAAAAATTAGGATATAATTTTATTTTTAAAGTAGATAATATTAGAGGATATAATTTTTTAAAATTAGATAATATTAGAGGGTAAAGTTGAATATAAAATAAAGTCAAAGTTTTTTTTAAAATACCTATTTAAATTACTATATTAAGTAGGAATAACAATATAATGGATTAATTAGGGGAATAAAAAATTTAAATAAGATATAAAACAGTTTTTAAAGTGGATAATATTAGAGGATAGAGTTAATTATAAAATAAAGTCGAACTCTTCTTAAAATTCATATTTAAACTACTTCACTATCGGAAGTAGGGATAACAATCTATCCCTACTAGAAAAATTAGGGATTAATTAGTGCACACATAGAAAAATTAGGCGAAGAAAGATGAAAATAAAATATAAAACAATTTTAAAGTAGATAATATTAAAGGGTAGAGTTCATGATTATGAAATAAAGTCCAACTTTTTTAAAGAGTGGATTATAAAATAAAGTCCAACTTTTTAAAAATACCTCTTTAAATTATTTTACTATTTTAAGTAGGAGTACCAATATATAACACATGGAAAAATTAGGGGAGTAAAAAAGGACATAGGTAAAACAATGTTATGAGTACTCAATATTAGACACTACACCTATTTAAATTAGGAGTAGTAAATATATATACACTTGGAAAATTGAGGAAAAAAGAGAAAGGTAATAGGGTATGAAACAATTTTTATAGATAATATTAGACATTAGAGTTGATTATAAAAAAATCCAACTTTTCTAAACTATCAATTTGATATGTTTTTTTTTATTTAATTAGTAGTAACAATATATTAGGCTTGAAAAGAGAAAGAAAATAAGGTATAAAATATTGGGGTATTGTTGTGGCCTGTGGGTAACGGTATTAAAATAAGAAGAAAGCTATACCAAAAGTGAAAATAGGGAAGATATTGTGAATAGACGAAAAAGGAAATATGGATAGTTATTTTGAATATGAGGGAGTATATATTATTATCATTTCTATTATTTTAATTAGGAGTTGCAATATATCTTATATGGAAAATTTAGGGGAAGAAAGAATGAAAATAAGGTATAAAACAATTAAAGTAGATAATATTAAAGAGTAAAATTGATTATCAACTAAAGTTCCAACTTTTTTGACTACATATTTAAATAATTTTACTATATTAAGTCGGAGGAGCAACATATTCCACTGAATCACAAGAGTTCGTTTCAAAGGTATAAAAGTAACACACTTGAAGGTCCAACATTCTAATCAGTGGCCTAAATGATATCGGACAACTCAACCACTACCCATCAGAAGAGGAGTTGCGCTAAAGAAGGTGACAATACTGATTATGTATCAAGGGGGATGAGCAGGACCTAATAGATTGGGTTAAAAGGTGTTTTTTGGACGGGCTTTGATAGTGTTAGTAAGAAACCAAAATGAGCAATGAAAATGAGTAGAAAAAAAATATGAGTATAAATTAACCTCATCGCCATAAACGTTCCAAGAACAATTGACAATTACAAAGGACATCAAACGTGTGTTTGAGGTGGGGAGAACAGATCTGAAAAAGAAAGATCTAAGAGGACTAATTGTGTATCACATCGTTATTAGTCATTGAACATACTTTAGATATAAATAACAAAAGAGACAAGACATTAATACATTATGCATATTGTATATAAAACAATGTTAAGTGGGTTAAAATAAAAAATGGGTTATCATGTTTTTTGTTTACCAATTAAACCTCTCAAAACTATTGTCTAAAGGAAAATAATGTGTCATTTAAGTATCAATTATCGTAACTAATAAAATTAAAAGATGAAGCAATGATGAATATTAGTCAAAATATCTATTGTCTTACAATCATCTTTACCTAATATTACTCTTAAATATTTACACATAGCCAAGTATTTTAGAATCCGTGCAACGTTTTCCTTAAAGTATATTTCGACCCTTACATTTGCCTCGAGTTGCACGAAATCTCTGATAGGATAAGGCTATCGATTCTCTCTCGTTCTAGGCAAATAGAACCGAGAGAATACTAATAAAGATTTGTTTTTTGTTTGTTCTTTGAAAGTCTAAAATTAACATTATAATTCACGAGTTTTCTCACTTTTTTGTTTTCTCAAAATCATATATATATAAATGGATACACCAAAGTAAAGAACTTTGAACGAGAAAACAGTTATCGTCCAAAAGGCATAAGCGAATTAGAATGATACAATGCACCAGAAACCAAAACAAAGAACAAGAATTCCTATAATAGTCCCCGGCCCCGATCGGGGTCGTGATATCCTTAAATTTCACTTTTGGCGTTTTGCTTATTGCTTCGCGAATCAACTTTCCCCGATCGGGTTTAGCGAATATATACTTTGCATTTAAACTAGACCTGACAAATAATGATACGACACGAAAACACGATACGAACCCGACACGAAATTAGCGGGTTTGGATTGAGGCTTAATGATCCGTTTATGTAATTGGGTCGACACGAATACGACACGATATTTAATTGGGTCGGGTTTGGGTTGAGTTCTTTAAACACGAACCCGACACAAATGACTTGTTTACTAAATTAATCCTAATTTTTTTTTATCCTCAATCACATAAATATATTTAAACTTTCCAAATATGGACTTGACACGAAAACACGACAGGAACCCAACACGAAATTAACGGGTTAGGGATGACGCTTGATGACCCGTTTATTTAAGCGGGTCGACACGAACACGACACGAAATTTAATTGGGTCGAGTTTGGGTTGGAGGTTTTGTGACCCGTTTACATGTGACACGAACACGAACCCGACACGACCCGATCTGCTTGTCAGGTCTAATTTACACCATCCATTTACATTTACTTGACTTTGACCGAATTCCGACTACACTTAAATTAAACCGGTGATTTATTATAAAACCACCAACATTCCCCCATTCAAGTGTACTCCTTGATTCATTTACATCAAACCAAACAAACTCATAAATAAAGTGAAAAGGTCGCGCAGATTGAATTTCCACCTTAGTGAGCTACACATTTTGTATTCGAGTATCGGAATGTCTTTAAGGATTGAACCCGTCAAGTCATTTGAATACATGAAGATAGAACATATAAAAGTTCAAGACAACTTCATAAGTTTATTATCGACACTATTTTATATGGCCTAGTGTCCATATTCATTCATGAACGCATTCGTTGCCCACATATCATCTCAGGTCCACCTTTGTCTTTATATCTATGTAAAGCACCTAAACGCGAAGATTTTACAGGATGCGGATTGTGATTCACCATCAAATAACAGCAAACGACGTGGAATATACTTTGTCCTGCATTCGGGTATTTCGCAGCTCCTCCGCTTCATTAGTTCTTGAACCGACTTATCTGACTCGAACTATTCATCGACTTAACTTCGACTTGTATTGTTAATGTCAGAAAGTTGTTACTGGTGCATTAAACGAGCATGTTGTGTAACCGCCTAAGAGACGATGAACTGCATTTGATTTATCTATCTGCTTGTAAATTCGTGTTCTTTGGCTTGTAGACAATTCAAGTACGAATTGTGTTAGAATAGTCTGCGAACGATAATCATAGACGGGTTTCACTCTTTCATGAGTAGACTCTTATGCAGTCAAGGGTGGTTTATTAAACTTTATTCAATATTAGTACTTCTATTAGTTCCGAACTTCCTATTTATTGATTAATTTGTTTGTCAATAGTTTAATTGCAGTGTTTGGAATAGGAAAACAGTTGAATTTCTTGCTTAAAAATGGGATTGAAACCCAAATTATTTAACAAAATAAGGCGGATTTCAAACTATTTACAAAAAATGAGTCAACGTTATCATCTTTGAATTTTTCTATTTTTATTTTTCGGAAATTTAGAATTTGTCGCTGTAAGGCACTTGACAAGCTACTTTGGTTGTATTTAGTACTTTAATACACCCTCTCACTCGTCCGATATTAGGGGCAGGATTTAAACCCGTGATCTCTTGGTCACTTGGCTCTAATCCTATGTTAAGAAAACCCTCTCAATTAAAACCTTAAGTTAATGGCTGTGATCAAATAAATATTTAATATCCTAATAAAAATTCCCAAATGACTAACTATAAATCACAACCATGAGTTCTGAAAGCGAAGGTTTTTTTTCCACATAAAATATACCATAAATGCGGTTGATTTGGAAAAGAAAAGTCGCATTCGAAATTCGTTACATAGACGTACGCTCAGTCAAAGTTTAAAGTTTAACTGACTGTATTTCTTATCTCAAGTTAAAAACTGAAATGTTTTTTTCTCATCTAAAAGAATTTTTTAAACTGATTAATTTGAAAAAAACAAGGCTTTCAAAATTTTAAATCCTGAATTATGACAACTCAAAGTACATATTTTAAAAAAGGAGGTTATATTTAACTTTTAATACCATCATCTCCTCCCCTTCCTTCACCGTCCTCCACACCGTACGCCACCGTCATCCACCGCCTTCCTCCCTCCTCCTCATCTCCCCTACTCCAACCTTCATCCCCCTCGATTTATGGAAGTAACTCTGGAATCTTTGTTGTTTTTAAATTTAGCTTGATATTTTTAACTTTTAATAATTTCCAAAATATAACATACTTATATTATTATATTTTTATTAAGTAATTAATATGTTTATAGTAATTAATGACATATTTATTAAAAGAAATAATAAATTTATCCTTAAACCATAACTATATAGTATAATTAATTTCTATATATTTATTTAATTAAATTGAAAATTCCTTAATTTCTAAAATATATATATATTGTATTGATTTTTTTTTACTCAGTTTCCGTTTTGGTTTGTACCGTGACTTTTATTTTATTTAATTATTCTTCAATTTCTCATATATATATAAAGACTTCTACCCCTCCTTAAATTAAACCCTAATTCATCATTATATTGTTAGTTTCAAATAAATCTGAATTTTGCAATGGAGGTTAGTTTCAAAACCCGAAAACGATGTTCAACAATTACCCTTCCGCAGGAATTAATATTATGGTGTATACTTCCGAAATTACCCGCTAAATCCGTTATACGCTTCAAATGCGTTTCCAAGTCTTTTTTAACGGAGATTTCGTCCCCTGAGTTCGCCTCATTATTTTCGGAGACCAATCATCGCCTCTTAATCCTCCCGGACACTTATAGAAAATTCGGTATATACGAACTCGACTCTCTAAAGTCTCCTCCTACGCTCTGCCCATACCCTATACCCTCACAATGGTACGCACCCTTCATGTCGATGATTGCTTCTTCCGAATCATTCCTCTTGATTGGGTGCGGATGTACTTACCTTAACGGTCTCATCTTGCTCAACCCGACCACCCGTATTTACCGTGTACTCCCTAAAATTTTCGTTACACCTATGCCCGAATATGTACAATATGGAATGTGTCATTGTTTGGACGATGAATTAAATGTCGATTTCAAAGTTGTCAGGTTTTTTAGAGACGATGGTATAAGGGAAGTCGCCCTCTATAATATCAGAAGTAATTCATGGAGACGTATAGAGCGTAAAAAGGAGGAAATGGAATTGATTGGAGAACCCGTCCTTGTACAAAATCATTTACTTGTTATGCTATGTGTTCGTGAAGGCCGGTTGATAATCGGTTGTTTCGATGTCAAGGCCGAACGATGGTCTAATGATGTGGTCTTGTCCGATATTATGTTGGCTGAAATCGATACCAAACCAACTCGATATAGAGGTGATCACTATTGCCTTGGTGTGGTTGACGGCCGATTACATTTTTCAGATTACGATGTGAACAAGTCGAGTTATAGTGTATGGGTTATGAAAGATTACGGTGTTAAATCGTCTTGGTTTAAGTTGATGAGCCTTTCAGGGCAAGGGATCGAACGAGTATACCGCCCTATTGCTTACCGCAAAGGATCATCACGCGAACTATTGTGTGTACCAGTTGATTGCAATTCGGGAAAATGTTTTTGGTACAACATTAGAGATAAACAATTGATTAAGACGGGAATTGACGGAGATGAGCTGAATACTAGTGATTTCTCTTTCGCATATGTATGCAAGCAAAGCCTGTTAAACATTCCCGGAGGCCGACTCATTCGCTCGTATGACGACGACTACCACAGCGACAGCTCTTATGATGATGGTTTTGTTTATAGTGACTGTCTATGGTTATAATTTTTTTTTAGCGACGAGGAAGACTTGGTAGTCTGCAAACAAGTATATCAGGTAAGCCATCGGAGGATTTAAACCCGGATTTCCCGGAAATTTCACCCAAATTTTAACTAGTTAATTATTATAACAATTGTTATTGGCTATCTATTTGTGTCGGATCAAAACTTCTAGGACACTATTTTAGTTATTGAGATACTATTTTTATTTTTTAAGTTATATACGTCTTCCATTAATTTAGCAGGAAATTGTCCTATTATGATTTTTTATGGAGTATTTTTCTATCTCATGTGTGCAATATCGTAAAACTTGAAAACATTTCGGGAAACTTAACAGAGACAAACAACTAATGACATACCGAAAACTTGAAAAAATTTCGAAGATTTTGTACCAAAATTTGCGAATTTTTCCTTGGCTAACGGGAACGCTCGACCGTTGGCTCCTTAAATCTCCCACTATTTATAGTTGGATTCAATCCCTGCTAATAGAGATAAATGCTTTCCACAGGGGATATCTAGAAGTTTTTGTCAAAATGGGGTCGGAAACCAAACTATTTACTAAAATGGGCCCGTTTCAAACTATTTAACAAAAATGGGTCACGTCATCAATTTCGTTTTTTAATTTATTTTTTTTGAAATTGAGAACATGTCCATGTTGTGTGCATGAGACTCTTTAACGCCGCAATCCTTCATAACCCATATACTATAAGTCGACGTTCTTGAGTAGAGTCCGAATAGATATCAATATCAGGCAAGATCGAGCACGTCATTAGAGTTTAGACCATCGTTCAACCATGATATCGAAACATTCAGATTTCATCGAGTGATTATAACGAGAATCATCAAACTAGTAAATGGTTTTGTACAAGGACGGAATCATCAATCCGTCTGTCCCTGGTCCGCTTCCACTCTACAGTTTTCCATGAATTCGTACTTAGAGCTATACACGACGACTTCCCATCATCGTATTGGACAGACGTGACGTTTTTGAAATCGTTGTTGAATTGATCGATCATCATCTAAACATGTTCGTACAATTTGGCCTTCAGTTAAACAAAAATGTCGGGATACATGATGAGTGTCTGTCAATGTTTTTGGTACAACGGCCTAATGTTCGAAACAAATGCTTAATCCAAAAACCGACTCCTACAATCAAATACCAGAAATCGACAAGTAAAAAATGTGATTCAATAACTTGGAAACATTCTAAGATACAAGAAAGAGAAATCAAGGCACCATCCTTTAGCCGATTATATCCCGGTTAGACATATTTGCCTCGATATTTGGGCTTGGAATCTTTGGAAAATTTGAGATCACCGGCTTCTCCCTGCAGTTGATTAGCAGGCGCGAAGACGGCAGAATGAAGATTACCTTCTTCTAACCACTTTAAATGATTTTCCTTGAATTCCAGATGCATTACTTTAGCTGCCTCGGCAACTTCCTCGGTGTATGGCGCTACCTTGACCATTGTCAATAAAACCCGGCTATAACGGTAGCTAAGTATTTGTTCCGAGATGGCAACTAGTTTGAAACATGGGTGCTCCGGGAAAGTTGGTTCAGGTGAATCCTCCTCTCTAAGCACCGGGTAAAAGTAAACAAGCCTTCCGTCCATAACCAGCATCTTAGCAGCTAGATCAAGGAGATCGTGCACACATTCGACCAGGCTATATGCAGCAGTTGATGGTATATGCCCTTCTCTCTTTTCATCCGGAACTGTATACGGACCTACGACCCCCTTGAGCAGCTTTCTGCCTCCTGATTTACGCCCCCCAGCACGAACACCATATGGGGGATCGCAAATTATTGCATCAAACATCTAATTGAAATAGCAAACATATATGAATAATTGAGGATCAGTGGGTCTTGCTTCAGACCACAATTTTGGTCTGAAATAATAAGACGGGATTTTGTAACCATTTTACAGCCAAATGTAACCATTATTTGCAAACAAGTTATCGTAAGCTGTGACATTTGGCTGTAAAATGGTTACAAAATCCCGTCTTATTATTTCAGAACAAAAGTGACGATCTGAAACAAGAATTTGTGATTGAGGATAACCAACATAGTCCCACTGCAACAACAGCTCCTGCTAAGTATGGCTGGATGTACACAACTTTACCTACGTATTAACACAAAAACCGTTTCCAAATGACCTATAATGTATATTGCATTGGGGATGTACTGAATGATTGTTAGTTCACAGTTACAAAGAAACACTATCACTTTACCAAGTTGTTTCACATTGTTCCATCATAATTCATAACCGATGATTAAGGCGTCTTTTGGTAAATTATGTTTGAGACGCGCAAACACAAAATATGGTTATATTTCAGCAATTCAGGGATCAAGAACAGTTTCTAACAAAGGTTTCTACACCAATGAGACGGATTCAATCAACATTTCTAGTCCCTTAAGCATAAAATACAAAACATAAAGGTTCAGGCTTTAGTTTGCTAATACTGTAGGATAAGATTCGGTTTCAACTTTCAAGGTTCAGGCTTGAGTTTTTAACTTTTTATTTGCTTACACTCTCGTCTTCACCACGGCACCATAATAGCACAAAAGGGTAATTATGCTGCTTATACCCAAGTTTTTGCAGATTGAAATAAATGAAAGGTTTATATGTGTAGAGAAGCACTACCTCTTTTAAGCTACTGCGCCATGGAGGAAGATTATTGTCCGCTCTCAGCAAAGAAATTGGTTCTGGCAATCCATACTGCAGAGAATGACACGATTCATCAGTTAAGTATGAAAAAATATATCACCACGGATAAAAGCAGCAAAATGGAGTTCAACGAGCCACACTGTCAGAGATGCTGCCTGCCTGCTTGCCTGCTTGCATGACATTATCATTATATTTTGAGAATGCAAGTTTCTTTTTTTTTGTGGCAGAAATAACTGTTTGAGGATTACCTGTTTGAAATTACTCCAAACATTTTGGTTAGGTCCTCGTCCATCTCGAACGACCCTTATATCTATATCTGCACCCTGAAATTTAAATCAGTATTCTTGCACGAAAGCAATGGTTTTATCGAATGAGTAATGAGCAGAAGGCCCCAAAATACAAGTACTTGCAAGGATATCAAGAGTAAGAAAGACCAACCATCGTCATTGCACCAAAATGTGCAGCGGCTACCAGAACACTACCAGTCCCTACAAAAGGATCAAAGACAAGCTTTCCGGGGGCAGCAAGCCCCTGGTTGGCCATCAGAAATGCCATTTCTGCGTCCATGGCTGTTGGTCCAATATATCTACGACTTTTTAACTGATATGTTGGTAAAAGCTTTCGATCGGCTGCGCCAATCTCTCGCCCAAAGAAGATTCTCTTTTCAACAATAGGAGGCAGGCCATTGTTAGACTTATAATCATCAATTTCTATAAGCCAAAATTTATGTTCTGCTTTTCGTAGGTTCACTTTTCCCTGAAATGAACATTTTATATTAGCTACCTAAAGTTGTACGATCAGGAAAAAAACTGCAGAAAATAGTGACATTCGTAACTTGATAGTTAAAGAAGTGGAAGATGATCTGTTCCAAAAATTATCATGGAGAGGCAGTAAAATGCGCTTCACTGCCACAAAAAATAATGTTCTACTATCTTACAGAAGGCGGGCAAAAATGCAAAACGCAAAGATTAAGCATGATGATATGTAAGAAAAATCTTTGCTTTCTTAGAGAGGTAGACAAATAGGGGTAGTTACCAAGGATAGAGAAGAATTGATATATAATTTTGGCAAGGGAAGCCATGTTACATCTAACTGAAACTTCACAAGATGAAAAGAATTGAACTATATGGATCAGAACTAAACTAATTTGTATTGCATTGAGACATGCATTTGTATGCACACCTCCTCAATCAGTATAATACCTCCAATCGAACTTATCAAAGTCATAGGAAAGCGAGTTTAGATCTATATCTATATAATGGCTTATAAATTGGTCTGATTGAAAACTGACGTCCAACGCTCCCAAATTGAACTGGATGGAGTTACACAAAACATTGTAGAATGTGACTGAGTTGAACTAATGTCCTCGTGTACCAAACTCAATGATGTTTCAGATGAAGACGACAAATACGGCTGATGTGATGACAGGAAATAAACTTCTCTCGGACATTTAAAGATACAAAAAATGGCAATCTTCGCTATCAAAAGAGCATATAAGAAGGCGTTTTGCACAAACTATGAATGTGGTGTGCCACAACCTGCTAACAGTGACTTGATAACGTTAACCAAAAAGTAATTTAGAGCAAAGCTTTGCACAAACTATCATCAAACCAAACAAAATATACCTGAAAAGGTATGAAAACAAGCTTATCGAGGAGATCTTTTTGCTCCTCAGTGCTAAAAGTCTTGCCAAAACTGTCTATAGTTACTCTGAAAGTGCTTTCAGATGACAAGTAAGGCAGCTTCCTCTCGTCAGGATACGAATTTACAGACTCCTCGAGCTCTTCATAACTAGTTCCTTCCCCCCAAAGTTCATACATACCTTTTACAAGTATGCCTGTAAATTGTTGGTAAACATACATGATTACTCCCACAGATACTGCAGTTACAAAGAAAACATACACGAGCAACGCCTAAGTCGTACCAGCATGATTTCAACTATTGGCAGCAACACAAAATCATCACTAACTTATCAAAGTTTCAAACTTTATCGCGTCCACACGGCTTAAACCGCATTAGTTGCAATTACCAATTGTGCAATCAAGCCTTAAACCGAAGTTTAATTGCAACAAATCAAGAATGAAACTTAGTATTCTCAATTCAACGAATCAAAGATACCAACTTTTCCACACTTCTACATTCAAAAACAATCAGGCAGCTAAATTAACACAACCCACATTCGAAAACCTAAAAAAATCATAAAAACATCAAAAAAAAAACAAATCAAGAATTAAACTTTATATTCTCAATTCCCATGAACCAAAGATACCAACTTTCCCAAACTTCTACATTAGAATAACAATCAGGCAGCTAAATCAATTGAAGAACAGAAACTAACAAATGAGCACAAAAAAATTATAAGACGGGTGTATCCATCTTAAGCATGAAACGGGTCAAATAGATAGACGGAAATAAACTTGTCTCATTTATCTATATGGGTAGTTCAATAACCCGTTTTAAACTTGAAACGGATATGACGGCCAACTGCAAAAAGAAAAGGGAAATTACTTCGATTAGCAATGTTGCGAGCAATATCCTCAGAAGGGATATTAACAAGGTGAAAAGGGCAATCGGGGTGAAACTTATCAGGAAGTTTCCACTCAAGAGAACGGTAGTTTTCACCATTGTTGTTATTGTCTTGAAAAGCTCCAAAAAGGTCAGCCAATGCTTCAACTTCTGGTTTGCGATAATCCAGTAATCTATGGAAGAATACACACATGTATAGCATTTTTTTCTTTATTCTTTTTGCTGGTTTTTCTTTTGCAGGAATTTTTTGGGAGGTTTTAGAGGTGGGGTTTTTAGTGTATTTGTGTTCTCCAAAACCCTCTTTGCTCTTTTGCTCTTTACCCTTCAACTAGTTAGCACCTCGGACACGGACACGGACACGGATACGGATACGGATACGGGATACGGCAGGGCAGACCATGAAACTCATGATACGAGATACGTTATTTAAATTTAATAATATATATATTTTAAAGTTTTGATTAACATATAATTTTGTTTTTTAAATATATTTGATATTAAATTTAAATAATTGTAAGTAAAATTTGACGTTGATCAAAACTTATTCTCATTTCTCACTTAGACCCGTCTAATAGTCAATCTTTTCCAGTCTTTTGACATCTCATTTCTCATTTACTGATGTCCGACTCATTTACGCGTGATCATGTGTATCCAATGAGGATTGTGTCAGACACGGGACGATTAGTTAGGAGGAATGTCAATGTTAGTTAACTCTTTAACACTTCTTTCTTTTTTCCATATTCTATGTTCTTTTTAATTAACTCATGATACGTGGATTGTTTTAAGAAGGCAATTTAAGATACACAAATTCTCATTGACGACGGACACTATCTGTCACAAGCTGAAGACGGATAATGACCCTCTTACAAAATGCAAGTGAAACGAACCATGAAATACTTTATTTACCTCCGCTTGTTATCCAACTTGTTTTGTTAGAAAAACGCGACGACGATGGTAGAAACTTGATGGTTAATTGGGGTGAAAGGCTGATACTTAAAAGAGCAACTACGATAGTTTTTACTACCAAGAATATCGAACAAAATTATGGTGTAAGGAAGTGATGTGCAGTCCACCCCATGAGATGTGTACAATTTTGAAAACTTATATCCGACATGGATAGTTAACGGAGTATGGGCATGGGATTTACTTGGTGAGTGCAGGTTCGAGGAGCTTCCATTCATCACCTGACTACCGGTCTAATGACGAAATCTACCCATCAAAACACTGAAATCAATCAAATTCATTCCAAGAACCTGACCAGTTAATCTACTCCAAGAACATCCAACAAACCATCCCAAAATTTGCCAACCCGGATCCCGGGTTTTCTCCAACCCACTCTCCACCACTATGTACATTTTCCTCTACACAGTTGATGGGTTAGAGACCCGTCATCTTGGAGTTCAATACCGACATTTGTAATACCCGATAAAAACAAATAAGCAAGAATATTGAATAACACAAAATCAATATTCGAAAACTGCTGTCCTTGCTCACTGTTGACTGTTGAGTTTCGGCTAAAACTTTAAAACAGGAACCAAATTCAGGAAATAGAGCAAATACCAGGGAGTTTAAATGTCAATACAATCCGAAATCATTTCCATAGGAAAACTAACATAATCTTCGGCACAAAGCCGTTTTAATATCTAATAGTGACCGGAACCAGCAAGGTTGGTCAAACTCAGTCAAAAACGTTTTTTATCACACTCACAGCTCTGTTAACGAGAGCATCAGCTAACGGAAACACATATGTGCTCACTTCCTTATCATCTACAGATAAAGCGGTGCATGCCAAAATCTGAAAAGCTGCAGTTATCAGGGAGCCAGCAGGTAGAGGCTTACTGGTGCTTGTTGAAGGTGCGTCTTTTCCGTCAGGACCATCGGGCATGATAGCAAAACCCGATGCAAGAATAGGGACACGAGCAGGGTCTACTCCAGTTGTCAGTTCAAGCATCCTTGCCATTTCAACTGGTGCATAGACTATTAATGATCCCGTCTGCTCGAACACGCTTTCTTGAAAGATCATTAATTCCTCACGAAGGTTCAGAGGCTGATCAATTTAATCAAGAAATGAGAAACTATGTAAATATGTAATTAACCCTTAGAAACATGAATACAAAATTGATAATTCAAGATATTGTGCCCTTCTGGCCTATGTGTAGAAAGAAAATCTGCTCAGGACACACATTATTATAGTAGGCGGAGCTTTGTAAAGCGACAGAAGTGGATTACATATTCCGACGTTTAAACAATTGGGTGTATAACAACTTGAAGGACTAATAAAAGGCAGAAATTATAAAGAGGGGAAAAAAGGGGTAAATTCCAATTGTGCGCAGAGGCTTGGGTAAATTATATTATGGTGACCTCTAAGTAACCAATTACCCTCGAAATTTCTGGAAACTCCTAATTTGTTTTTGGCACAACTAATGTAAGGAACGTGTGTGGGTGGTGAATTTCACAAAGTTGTCATTTCACTGACAAAAAACACAATTTAGATCCTCTCCATTTCCTGTCGTCTAAACAACCCAGTGGTCAAAATTTTAAGCGTACGGTAAGGGGGTGTGTGTGTGTAAATTTGTTTTAACATTTAAGAGTTATATAAGTTTATTTCATAATTTTTGCAGCATTTTTAAAGTAACATAGCATTTTCCTATAAAGTTTGCAGAGTTATGAAGATTGATATATCAAAATTAACCCAATGCGTTGAAAGGTATCCGTCCACCCATGACGTAGGGGGTCATATACTCATATGTACACAACTTTAACCATATGCTAGACAGAGAGGTTTTGGTATGACCGACAAAGATTGCAACATCAAATGAATCTACCAACAGAAGGGCACATAACTTAAAAGAGTAATTTTGCTTTCATTAGACTCAAAAATCAAAGAATAACGAGTATGTCACTTCAATGAAAATGGAGAACAAATTTTCAAAAAATCATAAAACAGAAATTTTTCTATTGGTACTTCAAAAAAAATAAAAAATTGCAACACCAAATGAATCTAACAACAGCTTCTTCACACAATAAAAAGGGCGCATAACTCAATGAGTCATTTTGCTTAATGAGTCATTTTGCTTTATTTCATTACACTCAAAAATCAAAGAGTAACAAGTACGAGTATGTCACTTCAATGAAAATGGAAAACAAATTTACAAAAAATCATAATGGCAGAAATTTTTCTATCGGTACTGTGTATAAATAAAAAAAATTGGAAAAGATGTGAAATTTTGATGACAAATTTTCAAGCTGTTAGTGAAAGGTCCCTTGAGTAGAGTAACTGCAAAACCAAGAATCACCATAGTGATCTGCTAACATTTAAAGTCTTTGACTATGACTACCCGGGGTAAGATTTCGTGCATAGAAGTGGAAATGTTTTGTAAAAATTAATTAATTGTCAAGTGACTCCAAAAACAAACGTCAGATGCGTATATTAGAAGATTATATCGCCAGTGAGAAAATTGGATTCTAGGGAATAAGAACAAAGTCTTCCAGAAACAGTGGAAAGGTAGTATATTGTGGTGCAGTTGGTCTCTCTTAAGACAGGCATATCCGTCTTAAAATTAAAATGGGTCAAATAATAATACCCGACAGACTTGAATAGATGAGAGTTGTCATGAGACAGGCTTTTTGCTAATCCCCATTCATTTTGCTTTTCCTATTTAACCCATTTTAATTTTAAGATGGATATAACCGTCTTGAACAAGAATTTGTGATTGTGGTGTGTTTACCAACATTCAGGAAACTTAAAAACTAACAAACCCCAATTTTGCAGATTACTATAAAATGTAATTGGAAGGGAATTACCTGAAGGACAGAGATAGCATTTGATGAATGTTGACCTGTTGGAGTCTGCGAGATTTTGCACACTTGACTACCGTTGCAAAGGATGTCCCACTGTACCAGTTTAATAACAATAAAGCTTAAGAACCAAATTACTCTGATATCAGCACGTCTCTCACAATAATCAAGAAAGTGTTAAAGTGGCCTAGAAAGATATCAGTTTATGTCAAAAGTTAAACTACTATTCTTAGCGACTGTTTGGTGGTCATTAGAAAAGCATGAGAATTGAATATCAACAACGACAACAACCTTACTCCATAGCAGCAAGCACTCCCACACATAGCAGGAATTGAAAATTCTCGTGAATAATAAATATGTCAGGTATTTGGTTTCCCTTTTTTGTGTAAAAATGAGGGCAAATTGCTGCTTCACATGAATTCCTAAGAAACTGAGGAAGTTGCTTAACTACTACCTTGGGTAATTGGAAAGTCCCATCAAATGAATTCCTACGTGTTAGCAAATATTTTTGGCTAGTTCTCGTCTATTTGGGTGAAGAAAGTTACTTCATGTGATTGGAGGTTTTATAAGAACTTAGGTGGTATTTGGTTGGCGAAGGGGTAAGGGAAAGAATAAAAAAAAGAATCAAAGGGGGGAGGAAAAAAATATCCTTTTATTATACTTATTGTTTGGTTTAAAACATAAAACAAAAATGACGATATTTAGTCCATCCAGCAACCACACTCCCACCACCAACCTCCAAACATCCCCTAAATTATGATTCTTTCCCTTACCCGCCTCCTTTGTCACCCCGTAGGCAGAGACCACCTACCGCCTCCTTCACACCCACTTTGAACCCCCTGCCCACCCGTCAAAACCCCAACCCCAACCATCAAAACCGTCACTCCCTAACTATGGGGGGCAAGGATGTAAAGGAGTTTGGGAGTAAGGAGGGGGTAAGGAATGACTGAAATTGTCAAACAAACGCAAACAAGAGGAAATCCAACAAAAGAAGACTTAATAATATGACGGGGGAAACAAAACAAGAATTATGGGGATTTTGCACAACATATTGGATGTCCTAAAGGGGAAAGAATTAGTAGATCGAAGTTCGTACCTGAGGCCGCATCAAGTGATCATTCAAGTAGCTAAAAACTCTCTCTGGTGATGCTGGAACCCAAAATGAACTAGCAGCGATGATAACTATACCGACTGGTAGGTCAGGGCATGTATTCTTACGGAAAGTAATTTGTACCCCATTTTTCGTAAGCTCAGATAACTGATGCAAATCCGATGTTCCAAACAAGCTGAAGATAGAACAGTAACTCTTGATCAACTTGCTCGCAAGCATTATCATGCTTTTGTTTCCTGACACATTATCTTAATTTAGAGGCAGGGGGAATGATATTGACAAAAAAGCAGTAAAATAACAATGAGAAAAGAAATCAACGTATAAGACCTATACCCAGCTCATCATTGAAAATGCCAGCCTCTTTCAAAAAAGCATAACGCTCGAAGGTTCTCTGAAGAGTTGAAATCCATCTTTTCGCACCAAATGCCAGTGTGCTGTTCACGAGATCATCGTAGATGGTACGAACAGGGACATCATCAACAACTTCTACACGTTCTATACATGTTACCTGTTTGATAAAAATGTCTAAAAATAAGAATTTGCCACGAAAGACCTCCATCACTTCAGGAACAAAACAATCAAGGGAATTGTGAAGGATGCTATCGTAATACTAGAAACCGGCTGCCTAAAATCTACTTATATCTCCACATCAACTTTATCATTTAGGCGGTGAAATAATCCCTCAACATATACACATCAAAATACAACTCAGTTAACCAATTTTCATAAACCACGTCGAATATATTAGTGCGCAATTACCACTGACCACTCTCATATTATGTGCTCTCGCGACTTTGATGGTATGGTGCATCTTTGATAAAACACACAACACTACTCCTGACAAGACAAAATTTTCAAACACCCGGGTGAGCACCCCATAACTGGCAGTTGCAGCTGAGTCGGGTAACAAAGCTTGGAGTAAATATGTATGCTTCTTATACCAAACACCATCGGATGATATCCGAAAGTGTTATAGGAGGATATCAAGATGGTTTTCTTTTCCACGAAGTTGAAAAGAAAAAGGTATATGGGGTTAGGTTAAAAGAAAAATGTATCTAAGTTTTACAACACAACTTGCCCGTAGCAGAAGGCAGTCAGAAGCGATGTCATTGTTGGTTTGAAAGGCGAGGAGATGTTTGCAAGATAATATTACAGTTAAGGGTATGTTTGGATAGCATACTAGAAAGTAGAAGGGAAGGGAAGGGAAGAGAGGGAGATGGATGGAAGGGAAAGAGAGGGAGGGCGCTTTCTCTCCAAGTGTTTCTAACCTTGCAGCCTGGAGGGATATCGAACTGTATTAGAGCCTTCGGGGAGAGAAAATAGATCTTTACATTCCCCTCGACCCCCCGGTAACGTATCCTTTCGATTCATAAAAAAGATTACTTGTATTCCTCCCTATCTTTATCCCCTCCCCTTCCCCCTAAATCCATCCACCCAAACAAGCCCGAAGAGTCCGTATTTATTTGGTATTAAATTATATGGATTAAAAGCAGAGATAAAATACTTACCCTGGAGAGTCCATTCGGCATCTCTTCGATCATACAGCCAGAAGGGTGTTTCCAATAGAAGGTCTGAGTAACATGAGAATCACTTCCGAAACAATTATAGGACACATCGGAAATGACCCATACACCAGTCTCAATCTGCCGACAATAACGAAGCAAATAGAAATCCCGTTGCTGCATTGCTGGTGACAGCATATGCACCTGCTCATGGAACTGCAATACAAACATTTTGCAATTAACATAAGCCTTTGCTGTTAGCTCTTTGAAATCCGTTTGTGTTATGTATCACTGATAAAAATCTCTTAGGAATCGTGGGGGAAAGGTAACGTATGCCCAACCCCCTTCCCCCTGCCTCGTTTTTAACAGAAGCCTCTTTTTAGGCACTGGGGTAATGAGTGAATAAGAATAGTTAATTACCAGCTGCAACGAATCGTCACGGTTTTCCAACAATCCGCCTCTAAGCACAGAAATAGTTTTTGCTTTCGAGAAAAAGGTAGGGAAAACGTCAACCCACTTGTCCTGCAAAATATGAAAGTGATTAAAACACATACCAGCAAGCCAGAAACTTAATTTGACTATCAAAGAAAAAGGATAATTCAGGCTAACTGGATCTAGGTAGAGATCCACAAGCAATCTCGCATCCATGGCAACTATGCCAGAGTCCTTTGAGGATTCAATCCTTGGGTTCGGATTTCTAAATCCTTTTGAGCTGGCAACCATCTTGTAGTACGATTCATGATTAAGGACATATTGCCCTTCGGTCGGAGATTTTATCCAAAAAGGTTGATCAACTGTCAACAGCTCAACCAGCTCATCCATGGCACTGGCAGCAATATCAATCATCAACAGCTTCTCCAACTCTGGATTTGGTTTCATCTGATCATCCAAGCTAATGTTCCCAGGATTGATGTTTCCATTCAGAGAATCAAATTTAATTGTAGGGCTTTCACTTGCTAGGCCAGAAGCAGCAGTGTCATGTACGTCCAAAGTAGGCCTCGAAAGAGGTTTTCCCTCGTATGTTGCCACAATAGAAGACAGCTTATCAATCTGTGGATGACTCAAATTTAGTCATAAAACAAAAAAAATCAAAAAAAAAATCTACACAACTTTCTCATAGCACGAGTTTGATAATTTTCAAATTGCAATCTCATAAGTGATTCCTATGTAAACTATATGACTCCTTGTTCCACATCTCGGGGCTCACTTGGACTGGGGGTGACTATTAATAATGGAGATCAACTGGTGGCGAAAGGTGGAAGGTTAAATGCAGTAACGCATTATCCTAGCCGGAGAGGGGTAAATGAATTACACTAGGGAGGAGGCAGGTAATGCATTCCCACATATGTGGGTAATAGTTCCCCCTCCACCACAATTTTCCACCTTCCATCATCATCACTTGCTGCCGCTTTACGAGTTTACTCCAATAAATACTTATGTTGACCTCCAATACCCTACTAATAGTTCCCTCCAATCAAGCAACCCCTTAACCTAAACATATGGTATTGCCTCTTCTCTAAGCGTATAAGGCTCGCTGGTAGGCTGGTCATTTTTCCAGTTATAGAATACCTACTGTATTAGCTTCCTCGCATTAGTCAGCTTTAATATTAAAGTCGAATAATTTTGAATGCACCATCCTGACAAATTGACACTCAGTTTGGCTTTCCCCTTTGAATTCCATATGCAAACAATTGAGCTTTCCTCTTCTGCGCCACAAGGTATTACAAGAAATTCTTTTCATAGACACTGATCAAATTGGAGAAAAAAAATCATAAACATCCATGTTAGGACATGCAAACCGGGTCGAAACACACCCAAACGGAGGACAAACGGACCATTTTACAACTCAAGGGAGCTTTCTCTCTTTCTCCAACAATGTGGGACACTCACATGTGGGCTTAATATTCCAACAATTCACATCAAAGTAACTATGCCCTTCATAACAAACATGCTAAAATTATCAACATGCAACAAAACAATAAGGGGGCATTTGGTTAGAGAAAGGGAAAGGAAATAAGAAAGGGTAAGAGGGGGAAAGGAAAGGGATTACCTAAAACTTAATTGGTGTGGTTACACCAAGAAAGGGAACTAATGGTCCATTCACACTCACTCCTACCACTATCACACACCACCACAAACAACCTCTTATATACTAGCGGTGGTGGTGGTGGTGGAGGTGTCATGGCGGTGGTGGTGCTCGGGGTGTCTGTAACAACCCGGCCCACCACTGTCGTAACACAAACCCAATAAGATGGGTGTACACTTTTGTGGTGGTAGGTGAAGAAAGTGGTTGAAGGGTAACAAGGGTAATGAAATCTCATACCCTAGGGGGTGAGGGTAAGGAATTAGATGGATAGAGGGGTAAGGAAGGGAGTTGCATTCCCTTTGTTTGTGTCAAACAAACACCAACAAAGGGAATGAATAAATTAGGTCATGACACTGCTTAGCAACCAGTTTATAAAGGCTTGAACGCCTTTTGAGTTATATCGGCTGCATCTATGGTTCAATGGGCAAGATCCCAGAACTCCTGATACAAAAAATTAAAGCTAAAACAGACACTTAAATACCACATCAAGATACCAGTATCAAAATTGCCATGTTAGATTTGTCAACGATTTTAGCAGACACTACACTTGGGCGACCAGTATATTAGGAAAGTGCATGATATCATTCCAGCCTCATAAATATGAGACCTTTGCTTTCAGAATGTGAGCAATATTACGTAGTAAACTAGTAATACATTCAATCAGTCATAGTGCACCTCTTAAAATGGAGACCTGCCAAGGATTGATGTAGATACTAGAATTTTCAATAAAGGGCAGCCCGGTGCAGATGGCGTCCCTGCTAGGCGAGGGTCCGGTGAAGGGGCCCACCACAAGGCTGTAATGGGGGCAAGCCTTCCCTTGCCATTTTTGGCAAGAGGCCGCTCCCAGGGCTTGAACCCGTGACCTCACGGTCACAAAGCAACACCTTAACCGGTGCGGCAAGGCTCCCCTTCATACTAGAATTTTCAATAAGGAAAAAAAAACGGGTGGGATGTAATATCTGCAAACACTTGAAGGTATTAGCCAAGAGCATACAAAAATTAGTCAAATTATTCAGGTCCTATACACAACATTGAACACAATAAAAAGTATCTATCACACAAAAAACCTGCAATCTTTAGGTAAACGACTTGATTGCATGAGTTAGGAAACACTACCTCGTGCTTCAGCTTGCTGTTTTCTTGCTGCAGCTTCTCACAAATCTTGATCTCCTCCTCAAGTAGTGTGCCTCCACAAGATCTACACAACGCATTTGTCAACGCTTCCGCCAGAGTAGTGTTCTCACTTCTAAGGCGATCATTTTCAGTACGTAGATTTTCAGCATCTGTACGCTCATTATGCGCCTGAAGAAAGAAGGGGACGTTCATACAATTAGGCATCTTCAGATTAAACCTACCAGTGATGAAGGTTTTCTTGAAATAAACAAAAAAAAATGAGCAATGATAACCTTAGTTTGGGTTCGCTTGTTCTGAAACCAATACTTAATTTGCCTAGGCTCCAAGCCCAATTCAATGCCTAGTTGGCGCCGCTGGTTTTCATTTGGATGTGCACATTCATTATAGAACCTATTGCGAACCAATAAAAAAGATTTCAGCTTTTCTATAAAGTCAAAGGCTTGTTCAATAGTATTAACATCAGAATGATAACCTCTTCTATATTACAGCACATATTACCATCCTATTGGCTTGATGCCTATCCAATTCTTCCCTAAATGAAAGACCGGGAGTGAGTGTGTGAGTGTGTGTGGGGGTGGGTGATGTTCACATCCTAACTCCAAATTGCAAAAAGTCATTTTCGATGAATCAGTTAACTGAAAATAAGCAGTAAATCACAGTTTATGAGACCTTGGCCTAAGAGAATATAAAACACTGTAGAATCAGAAGCATAAGAGCACTTTACTGTTGATGTATAGTTCCTCACCAAAAGAAGTTTCGCAAACTAAAAGCGCCACAAATCATAAACAAAGAAGAATGCCACATGTAAAACCATTTTTTCAAGAACAGTTGCTAAACGTAATTTAAAGTATTTTCAAGTATTGCACTATATATTGCTAAGTGCCAACAACCATACCCAAAGACATTGGAGTTCGGAAGGTTGACTATAGGGTAAGAAAAGATGAATTGCCCTTCACAGTCAAACAAAACACAAATTTCAAATGGAATCCCAGAAAGTGGACAAGGGGAAAACACAACTAGATAGCTTAGACGAACCAGCCGTCAGATTAAGGAAAATGACAAAAAAAATTAAAAAGGACAATTGAAATAGACATAGGAGTAAATCTTGGTTTGGGACTTGATCTTGAAAATGGTTGTCCCGGGGATCTCGTTCATTGGCCAATACCGCCTCAAAATCAGGTTGTCGGAACCTGATTACACGTTGATAACTTGGACGTCATTCAGTATCAAGGCCACTATTAATACCATAAATAGGGGTTTACAAGATCCACACAAAAAAATTCCGAACCATAAGACAACACAAACAAGAGACAGTAAGGATATAAATTAACAAATCTTGCAAAATAATCGCCTTACCTTTCCAGCCGCTGCGTCTGATTCAATGTGTGTCTATGGCAATGTTTCCTCGGGTTGTCAGAATCATACCCTTCATCCTCCTCACTGGATCCACCTAATATTATTTTCCTTTTACCACCCTGCATCGGAAACGCCATTGATCTTCTTCAAAGCCGATTGAAAACAAATAATGTTGATACAGCTTTTACCTTCTGTTGGATAGATTTTATAGCCACGAAAGGGCATTTGGTAACTGACCTTCCAAGAAAAACCCCAAAAACTAGAACAAACATTTAAAGCGAGGTAATAAATCAGGAAGGGGTGTAATTACCCTGCCTAGCCAACTTGTGATTTCGCAATTTGTTTTCTTTTTTGTATGTTTTAAGTATATGTTACTTAAACTAGGGTGTGGGTGTTGCACACGGGTACATATCCAAGTGCCAGACTCTTCAAGACTAGAACTTTGAGACACGAGGACCTTCTCCTCAGACAAAGATACGAGAAGGGGAAGTCGAGAACACGTCTTCTAAACATAAAATTTATTTAAAATATGAAAAATTAAGTTTTTATAGTGAAATGAAGAGATGTTAGAGACATACAGTTCAAAACTGTCAAAAATCATATGGTGCGCTCAAATACCCGTCTCTTCCTCTATTTTCGTCACATAAATGTGTAATATTGCCTTTGCAGAGAAAGACCGGGCTGGTAAGTGTCATGCAAGGATTACATACCCATAACCTTACGGGTCATGTCAAACGCGGGTATGGCTTCAAAACCGAAAAATCAAATTAACATTGCGTTCAACTGCGACACACTCATTTGAGCAAATAAAGTTAGCCAGTAAATGACTTGACATTTTTCCAAGTAAGATGTGATCTTTTTTTCTAAGACACCCCAATACGGAAAAAAAATTACTATGGGAACTTAAAGCCTATTACGGATCCAACCACATAACAAAACTGTATTTGATAAACCTGCAGATTTACAGGATAAGTTTATTGACAATTACAAACTATTGTATCCGGATTGCAATATTAAACCAGGAGAACAAATCCAATTTTAGCTCTGAAAAAATCAAGCATGGCACGTTGTAACATCAGCTGGTTATTAAGCATTAAAAGGGTAATATTTGTCTGCCATTGGACACCAAATATCTTTGACATGGTAAGATTGGAATTATGAGTTTAGTTGGTTGGCACGAATTAACAACAAAATGGAAGAAGTAGAACGTGAGAGTGTAGTTGCCCGATTGGTCATCAACTGAAAAAATGGAAGAAGCCTGAGGGTATTGTATAATTAACACCAAGTTCCTGAGAAGTAAAAAACTGTAGAGTAGCTGCGCAATTGGTCATTAATTGAAAAGGTGGAAGAGTACTAGATTTCTCACAACATGTGTGAACATGTGTGATCATTCTACAAGACAGCACCGTTGGCCGTCGGGTACAAGAAGAAATGCACTCCCAAAACTTGCAACAACAACAATAAAATTCCCTCTTCCTATGTTTCAGGGCTAAGTAATTGTTGCACTTTACATCCATCGTTACTTTTAGGTGTACAATGAGTGCAACATAGTAATGTTGTCCCTAGGCTCCTAGCCAGGTAGCTTCTGCTGGTAAGTAGAATTTTCTGGGAGAATTCACTAGCTACTGTTGCTACTTGCTAGTTCCTACCACACAAATTCCTAGTATGTCATATATGTGTAAAGGACTTAAATTCATGGAAGAGGCAGAGAAACTTAATTTTAATGTGAGCTAAACGACCACAAGTAATGAATTTTTCTACGGTCCCTGCTTGCTTCTACAAAAAATTTGTAATTAGACAGACGAAATAGGCTCTCTCCTCACACAGAGCATAGAAATCTAAAAGCACGTGGAACAAGTGAATACTATTATTTCACGATTAAATGTATAGTTCCGGATCTGAATCGTCTATTCATACTAAAGCATTCCTGGTAGAGTGTAACCTATAGATTTTAGGATCATGTAACACCTAACTAATACTAATTCCTGCACAACCTATATCTAAAAAGCTAGTTAATATTGTTTAAGACCATCTTAAACTTGCAACATAATCATTGAAGCTAAATCATTGAATGAATTACTACATAGTAGCAAAAGATCGGCTAATTTAAGGCGGTTTCAATAAGATTTTGTATGGATTAAATATCCTTACCTATAAGTTACTATATCAGCCTGCCATTCAAACTCCCCCGATTCTGGTATGCTGTGTTGATTCAAAAATCCTCTTATCTATATAAAACGATAATGCAATACATGGAACACCCAATTAAATGACAGTCGAAAGACAGCAACATATCCATAACAGAGTTTCGGATAAGACCTTTCCTAAAAAAAATCCGCTTGACATCTGATATTTTTCAGATAGACCTCGGTCTTCCATTTTCACAATCCATATCAGATATCCTATTACATTTTTTTCATTACGACGCCGTGAAAATAGTTAATGTGCAACAGTGTGTGTACCTTTTCAAAAATAAGTATCCTCATGGTAGATTGAAGAGTAGGAACATAAACATGAATCTCCTTCCATCTAGAAACATATGCATTCTCTTTCGTAGTTTTTGCCTTCTGTCACTCTCTTTGCAAGTATATTCAGTTGGGGAAGTGTAAGGCTATGTACAACTTACTCACTTACCGCCATAGGCTAAAGTGTTTGAAGCATTGAGATAATGGAGTTGTGTTATTGCCTCAAGCAAAATTCTGAGGTAGTGGTATGACAGTACCTTAACTTTGTAATCCCTAATCCAAGGTACCTGAAATTTACAGCTTTAGTCACGAACTGTATTTTTGTCACCCGAAATTGAAAAAACTGAAACCGTTCAGCAGGCATAAAACTTTTAGTCGAGACAATTCCCACAACCGACTACTTACTACAAACAATCTATCATCAAGATTCAAATGCAACAAAATGTCAAATTACAGCTTACCACCTCACCCGCATTGCATTGAACCACCCAAATATTTAAGGAAAAGAAACAGCTCACTCAACATTACAAATTATTCTACTCTGAGGGTATAATGTAATGGTTTCTTTTTAAAGATTAACTAAATTCCTTTTAAAACACGATATCGTTAACTTTTGAGCTGACTCACATAGCACACTAGTTTCTTGCGAAGATCTGAGCCGTATTCATATTGAAAGACCGTATTCAGTAGACTCAATCAACCATTACATTTTACCAAGCACGCCTAATATACTATTCACATCCACATGAACTCTTCAACTTGGCAAGCACTTAAAAATTTGATCAAACACCATATTAGAAACCCTCTTAAGTGTTATGTAAAACCGTTTTACATGTAACAACAAGTTAAACACACTTATCTCCCATATTAACTTAACATAACTAATGCAACTTGCTAAAACGGTTCCTAAACGAATATTTGGATCAATAAAAAATGTGGTTCACTAAACAATATTTTAAGGTGTGCATCAACATATCATAGTTCTCAACGCAATTTTCATCTTGGGTCATTCCGAAACAGCCTCTTTGATTTGCTAACACAAGGTAAGGCTGCGTACATTTGACCCCTTATCCCGCAATTTGCGAGACCCATTGAGGCACTAGGGTAATGTTGTTGTTGTTCATCAACATACTATCATGACCTAGCATAAATCACACTACACTAAGTCAGTAAAGACACCCTTAAACAGCCAATATCTCGGTCGGAATTCGACAAATTACACCGAAAACCCGATTCAGAATAGCTTCAGAAATCAACAGGACAAGACCATCATTAATAGTAACACAATTGTAAACTAAGATCAACATTATATCACAATATAACCTGAAAAACATGCTTAAATTAACAGTATAAAGACGAAATCATACCATATTAAATCAAATAAAGCATAATATAAATGATATAATTACAAAATAAGATATAAATGGAATTATTTAGAGGAAAACGGTCATTACCCATTAAAAAAGGTAACTAATTTGGGGAAATTCAGCTCTTGTTGTAGCTCCAACGTCAGGATAATGATCATGTACTCCATGATTAGATTATAACTGAATTGAATCATCAAAATTGGGGGAAAAGTTGAAGAAGAGGTGTATACTGTATACAATTTGATTTCCAGTTTCTGGGTTGCATATAATTCTAGGGCACGGAATTGATTTCTGGAGGATCCTCTCCTGTAAACTTGCAATGGTGAAATATTATAATCCCTCTATTTTTATCAAATGAGTGAAATGACGGTTACAAACTAACCTTTAATTTTCAACTAGTTTTATGCCCGTGCAAAAAATATGCACGGGTTGAGATATATTAATTGATATGCCACTGGATTATAAATACCCCGTAACTAAAAAAGATTAATACTAAATTTCTTCAAGGTCCCCTCTAGGGTTTGCTCTTGGGAGGGTTTCGGGTCCCTAGGGTTTGCCTAGGTTTCTGTTCCTTGAGTCTCTCAAGGTTTTATCGTACGCTTTTGTCACTGTCTCTCAATCATTGTTCACGATTCTCTTTCTTTTTCGGTATCTCTTTTAGGGTTTTGTGTTCTTTGAACGGTCTTTTTTCATGGCGACGTCAAATCCAAACCCTAGTTTCAATCTTAATATTCCTCTCGAGGATGTGCCCCACGACAACGCTGCTGATAACCCAGAAGTGGTGGTGGATTGGGTGGCGGATGGTGAGGATGACGATAGCGGGGATAGCGGCTGTATAGTCGGGAAGTTATGGACGGAGCGTAATGTCAACCTTAACGCGCTAATTGAAACCTCTATAACAGTGTGGAAACCCCGGGGCAAAGTGGTAGGGGAAATCATCGACAAAAAGAAGAAGATTATTACTTTCGCTTTTTCTATGGAGGAAGATAAACGAAAAGTCCTATCGGAACAACCATGGCATTTCGAGCGGCACCTTCTGATCCTCTCCGATTTACGAGGCGACGCCATCCCTACTGAGGTACCACTTTTCTTTTACCCTGCGTGGATTCGTATTTATGACCTTCCTGTGATGGGTCGGCAGAACATGGAAAATGCAGTTAATATGGGTAATGCTATTGGAAATTATGTCGACATTGACAATTCTGTTAATCCATCCATTAATCGATCTATGCGGCTTAGGGTTATTTTGGATGCCCGGAAACCTTTGATTGACTCTCTGGCTATGCGAGGGAAAGGCGGGAAAATGTGGAAGGTTCGGGTGAGTTATGAACATCTGTCGTTATTTTGTTACGTATGTGGAAAAGTTGGGCATGGGGAGAAGGATTGTGGGGAGAGGAGAGGACCAATCGGGGAAGGCAGGAAGTATGGGGATTGGCTAAAGGCCTCCCCATGGAAGGTGTTACGCCGGGAGGAGGGAACGGAGGAGGCTAAGGGGAAGACTAATAGGAAGTTGGAGTTTGGTGAAACTGGGCGGGTGATGGAGGAGCAGGAAATAGAAAGAATGGTGGAATTATTGCGTGGAACGTCGATTTCGAAGAAGGAGAGCGCGGATGAGGGTGTGGAGTCGTCTAATGAGTCGGTTAGGGCACATTCACCTAATTCGTCTCTGGGGGGGCAAAGTCAGCACCATGTAGTGGGTGGGGGTGAGGTGAGTACAACTGTTCGTCGAAGTGTTAAGATACGGAGGGATGTTCGAAAGGCAGGAGGGGATGGGCAGATCAGGGGGGAGAGGCTGGAGGATGTGGGGTGCAAACGTAAAGGGCAGGATATGGTGAGGGAGGAAGAGACGGGTGATACTGAGGGCTGTTGGGTTAACAAAAAGCGTAGGGCAGATGGATGTGGTGAGGTGGACACAATCATGAAAGTAGCGGTGGCTGGCACGGACCAGCACCGCGAACAACAATGAAAATATTGAGTTGGAACTGTCAAGGGTTGGGCAATCCCTTGACGGTTAGCTCCCTCCGGGATAGATGTTGGAGGGAACGCCCAAATTTTGTCTTTGTTATGGAGACAAAAATGAGAGCTAATGATTTAGAGAAGATACGGACTAAGTGTGGTTTTGAACACGGTATTTGTGTAAATAGTCGTGGGCGGTCAGGGGGGCTGGGAATGTGGTGGAATGATGTGGATGCTCGTTTACTCTCTTATGACGATCACCACATCATGCTTGACGTACGGGATGAGATGGGACGTCCAAAGTGGAGGGCGGTTGGAGTCTATGGATGGCCAGAGGCGAATAATAAATATAAGACCTGGGACCTTATGCGAGATATTTGTGGTAGGGGATCGACTCCATATATTCTGTTCGGAGACTTCAATGAGATTGTGTGCGCTAGTGAGAAGGAGGGCGGTTTAAGGAGGCGAGAGGCTCCTATGGATGCTTTTCGGAGGGCTATTGACGATTGCTCCCTATGTGATTTAGGCTACATTGGCAATAAATTCACGTGGCAGCGGGGGTGTGAAGTTGAAACGATGATACGGGAACGTTTAGATAGGGCTCTAGCCACGGCAGACTGGATGAATGTGTTTCCTAACATGTCGGTTCATCATTTCCCAATTTATGCCTCGGATCACGCACCCATTCTCATTTACCAACATCAATCTCGGTCTCGTCCACGGCCCCGAGGGTTTAAATTTGAACCCTTTTGGGCTAAGGAGGTGGAGTGTGAAAGGGTTGTTAAGGAGTCATGGGAGAGGGAGGTAGGCGCTGTGGTGCCGAACAAAGTGACTATGTGTGCTGCTGACTTATCGACTTGGGCGAAAGATCGGTTCGGGGATATCAAACGTAGAATTCGGAAAAGGGAGGATGAGCTTTCTTACTGGCAGAAGCAACCACCTTCTCATGACATGCTTCATAAATGTCGCGAGTTAGTTCGCGAAGTTGACCAACTCCGCAGACAGGTGGAAACTTACTGGTATACTAGGGCTCGCAAGTGTGAGCTACGGGATGGGGACAAGAACACGAGTTATTTTCATCACAAGGCCAAGCAACGGAAAAAGAGGAATTTTATTGAGGGCATTGAGGATAATAATGGTGTTTGGTGTTCGGGTGAGGAGGAGGTCTCTCGTGTCATTGGGGATTACTTCCAGGAGCTTTTTTCCACCAGTAATCCGGCCAATTTCGAGCAGGTGTTAAATTGTATTCCCGCGACGGTAACAGAGGATGTGAGTGAGGAGTTGGACACGCCCGTGTCGGAGGAGGAGATAAAGGCCGCCTTGTTCGGTATGCACCCAACTAAGGCCCCGGGTCCGGATGGGATGCACGCTCTTTTCTATCAGCAATATTGGCACATCGTTGGTAGGGATATTTGTGATTTTGTAAGGAAATGGTGGAATGGCAGTGGTGATATAGGTGATATTAATATGACAAATGTGGTCTTGATCCCGAAATGTAAATCACCCCGCAAAATTACTGAGTTTCGCCCTATAACCTTATGCAATGTCTTATATAAAATTATTTCCAAGGTCCTTGCTAACCGCCTCAAGCCTATTCTTAATGATATTATTTCTGAGAACCAAAGTGCGTTCACTCCCGGTAGATTGATCACGGATAATGCTCTTATTGCGTTCGAGCTCTTCCACTCAATGAAGCGGGGGGGGTGAGGGGAGACATGGGAATATGGCCCTCAAGCTAGACATGAGCAAGGCCTATGACAGAGTGGAGTGGGTCTTTCTGGATGAGGTTATGAGTAAGATGGGCTTCTCCCCCAATTGGCGACATAAGGTGATGACGTGTGTCTCGACGGTGACCCATTCGTTTCTTATCAACGGGCGTGCCTCTGGTGCTTCTCGACCTAACCGGGGGCTTCGGCAAGGGGACCCCATATCGCCATATCTGTTTCTTTTTTGTGCTGATGCTTTTTCTCACTTACTTAATGATGCAGTGCGGACGGGGAAAATTCATGGAGCACAGGTGTGCCGTGGGGCACCACGTATTTCTCATCTCTTTTTTGCTGATGATAGTATTCTGTTTGCTAGAGCCAATGTGCGTGAATGCTCGACTATTGCTGAAATTATCAGTACCTATGAAAGAGCATCCGGTCAGAAAATTAATCTTTCCAAGTCGGAAGTGGTCTTTAGCAAGAAGGTCCCATCACAAGTAAGGGAGGCGTTAATTGGCACTTTGGGTGTCCGGGAAGTTGACCGTCACGAGAAATATTTGGGGCTCCCTACGATTATCGGTAAGTCGAAGAAGGCTCTATTTGCTAACCTTAAGGAGCGGATTTGGAAAAAAGTCCAAGGGTGGAAGGAGAAATTATTGTCTCAGCCGGGTAAGGAAGTTCTTATAAAAGCGGTGGTCCAAGCGATTCCAACCTATATGATGAGTATTTTTTCTGTCCCAGCGGGTCTGATTGAGGAGATTCATGCTATTATGGCGCGGTTTTGGTGGGGCTCGACGGACAATAAGAAAAAGATTCATTGGTGGCGGTGGGACAAGTTGTGCTCGCCTAAAAGGGAGGGCGGAATGGGTTTCCGGGATCTTAAGGTCTTTAACCAGGCTCTCTTGGCTAAGCAAATTTGGAGGATGGAGGCGAATCCTGAGGCGTTGGTAAGTCGTGTGTTTAAGGCTCGATATTTTAAGCATTCGTCTGTATTGGAAGCTAATAGGGGCTATGACCCGAGCTATGCGTGGCGAAGCTTGTGGGGGGCAAAGTCGGTGTTGCTTGATGGGCTCTGTTGGCGTATCGGGGATGGGCGTTCGGTCAACGTGTGGGATCATAAATGGGTGCCAGGGGATCAAGGAGGGAAACTTTTGACACCTAATCTAGAAGCAAGTCCAGAAATGAAGGTCCAGGAACTTATTGATGAGGACAGGAGGTGCTGGAAAGAGGACAGGATTCGGGAGCTGTTTTTACCGGACGAAGTGACTCGTATTTTGAGTATTCCTTTGTGTGACACTTGGGCAGAGGATTCTCTCTACTGGTGGCCGTCAAGAGATGGGGAATACTCGGTTAAAACCGGATACTGGCTGGGTAGGAGTGAGCTCGGACGGGGGCAGGGGAATGTGGTACCGGGGGTCGGAACGGAGGTCTGGCGTATTATTTGGCAGTTGAAGGTGCCACCAAAGCTTATTCATTTTCTTTGGAGGGCGTGTACGGGAATGCTAGCGGTGAAGGAGGTTCTCTACCATCGACATTGTTGTTCGGACGCGGTGTGTACATTGTGTGGGACTGATGTGGAATCAGTTTACCATGCGCTCTTTGGGTGCAATCGAACTCGGGTTTTCTGGAGTGCGAGCGGACTTGATGCTATCCTAAACACAGTGGATGCTCCATCCTTTGCAAGCTGGTTCATTAATGCCCTGCAACTGCTTGATAACCGAGACGTGAATTGTTTTCTCGCAACTCTCTGGGCTATGTGGACCGTTCGAAATAACTTGTTGTTGGAAGAGGAGCAAAAGAACCCGGAGGTTATCATGATGGGACTAAGGCGTATGGTGGAAGATTACAATGATCTATCCTCTGTGACTTGTTTGCAGGCCTCTCACGCGGGATCAATGACGGTAGGAACGCGGGAATGGACGGCTCCTGTGGATGGTGTTCTAAAATTAAATACGGATGCAGCCCTGTTTGACGATAATTCTGTTGGTATGGGCGTGGTGGCGAGAAATTCCAGGGGAGAGGTGGTGTTAGTGGCGAGCAAGCGGAGTCGGGCGTGTTGGACGGTGGAAGTAGCTGAGGCGAGAGCGGCGAGATTTGGGCTCGAGGTGGCAGCGAGGTATGGCTATCAACGTGTGGTTTTGGAGTCAGACTCTCTTAACGTGGTTCGTGCAGTCGCTAATCGCGTTTTTTCCCGTAGTATTTTTAGTCTGTGTGTTCAAGACATATGTACTCTCTCTTCTAGCTTTGATTTTGGTGGCATTTTCCATGTAAAACGAGGTGGTAATACTGTTGCCCACTCGGTAGCCAGACTTTGTAGGGCGGCTGGGGAAGAATGTGCGTTTGTTTCCGATTTTCCGGAGTTCGTCACTAGTTTGGCGGAACTCGATTTAATATAATGGTTCTCGTTTTACCCAAAAAAAATAAAAAATTGATACGCCACTGAAATGATGAAAATTAGCTGGGTTGTAACATGTCATGAGAAACTAATTAAGAATATTAGCAATAAGAACATACAAATAAAACTGATGACAATTATTTTTTTATTGACTCGTTTCAACGGTAATATATAGAGTAAAATATAAAATGTTTTCTCCGTTCATTTGGATTTCATATGTTTTATTAAAATACACTCATATATATTAAACAAACGTATGTAATGCAAGCAAAAAGGAAATTATTAATATATATGACATAAAATTAATATGAGATTTATAAATATATTTTTATGAATTGTGAGCAATGTATATCTTTTCGACGCTATGTAAAACATTAATTTTAGAGAACGAAATATAAGAAAATTTCCTGAATTCAAGTGTCGGAAAGGAGATCGATTAATTAATGGAAGGGGTGAAAATAATTAAATATATAAAGAAAGTGGGGGGTTCCACATAAATTTATGTATTTTCACTCTTAAACTTCAACGACCAATAGGAAGCCACAAAATTCTATTCCTTTTATAGTAAAAGGATTTTCTCGGAAAATATATTTACGCCGCATTTTATGTTATAATTTTTGTAAATACGTGACTAAAGATATTAACCACGAAACATGCGTGGACAAACATGAAAAAGCAGATGTATAGTTATATTTGAATAGAGGGGGTAGGCAACAAGACAAGAATAAGATTACTACAAATGCCTTGTTTTTATCTTCTTATATGAGAAATAAGCGTCAGAAATTTGTGACAGATAGGCTCTCGTCACAACTCACGATTGAGAATTTATGCGGTTTTAGTTGGTAAAGTAAGACATTTTTGATAGCATGATAATAATAATACTCCGGAGTACCTTTTATTTTTTTCGACTTTGGGTTGAATTAAAATTAGTTGAGTAGTACTCTAGCACAAGTTTTTTGATTGACCTTGGATCGGAGTAAAGTAGGTTGGTTGATGATGATGTTATGTGAATTGTAGGGATTATTTGAAGTGTATAACTAACTAAATAGGCAAATAATACGTCTTATAAGAGATTGTCTCTCGTTTTATTAATGAGAGACAACCGTTAGATAAACTAGAAAATAATTAAAAATAAACCGTATATCTTAAAGTTTTGTATAAGACAACAATATGAAGCCAATACACTTGATTATCTAATTCAAAATAATTTACTAGTGTTTGAGATTCAAATAAGGAGTAATACTCTATAAAATTGGATTAAAGAGCTTTCATTTAAGTACTTATTAACGCTGTTGAATGGCTAATTGACTATGGGTCAGAATTAATAGAGCGGGCCTTCATGGTCATGGATCATCCACTTTAAAAAGTCCATTTGTCCACCACCTAGGCGCGTAGCCGCGTAAGTATCACTCTCAAATCTTGACAATTTACCCTAATCATCATTTTCGCAAGTAATAGAGTGATCGGATAAATATACAAATACTATTTCTACATCATTACGGATCAAAAACATAAAAAAATTCCCCAACATTTATATTTTACCATAGTTTTTCAAAATAGACTAAAAGTCAATACTTTTACGGTTCTTGATTTTCTCCTTTGTTTAAGATGATAAGTCATATACTTTCTTAAAAAATATATATATTATGCGGTACTCCAAAATTGCCACATTATAGACTCCGAGTTTTGTTTGTCAATTTTTTTACGTATAAAATATGAATCATAATCACATATCTTGACTACAAGCTCCAAGTAATTTAATTTTGTATTTCCTTTCAAATTGATCATTTTATAAATGATCCTAATTTTTAATTTAAAAAATCGTTTTTTAACCCATGATCAAATGTTATGGTCAAATTAGGGGTCATATGGTTCATATAGGAATTACAACATCCCATAAAATACAAATTCATGGGAAAACAGCTCCCCCGTCTAATTCATGGGAATTTGCTAAAGTTGTTTAGTTGACAATGTGAGAATTCACTCCCAGAGGAACTTTAACTCACCCAGGAGGAAGTTGGTAAACAACTTTCCCCATTTATGCAGGAAGTGACACTTCCCCATTTTTACAAAAAAAAGCAACCAAATAACTCTCTTATTTGTTGGAAAATAGGAGTACCACGTTACTAACTTCATTTATTTTGTTAAAAAAAAACACTTGAATTTAAACTATCTAACGATTATGCAAGTGGGTTATGAGTTCAATTATTTAGTTTGAATGCGGGTCCTATTCCAGGTTTCTAAAACAAAGCGAGTTTAACGTGATTCGGATCGGGTATATTCCGATTATGGTTAGTAGACTGTCGACTCTTTACAATTTTTTTTCAAATGAACGTGTTATTATGAGGGTATGTTCCCTCCCCTAAGCACCCTCGACTCGGGAGGACCAGAAAAACCTTTTATTTTGCCTTCTTTGCCGACCATTGAAATAAGATCAGAGAGCTCTTAATACTAGCATCTAATTATAAACATATTGTTATTACTTTATAATTATATCTAGTTCAATATATGATATCACTAACAATAAACATTATTGTCTAATATATACAATATTGCAACGCTATGTTAGATTTTAAATTGATCAGTTGTTACACGTATATGACAAACAATTATTATACTTGTATCATCTTAACCGGTCTAGTTTGATTAACACAAAATCTTATTGGAGACGACTCTACTCGTCAAGCGGATGAAAAGTGCCCCTCTCCTCAATATGCAAATGACCTTAAGACTATGTTTATAGGTAGGTCTAACAAGGGTTAGGTCTTGAATAAGGACAAAAATTAATTAAAATTAAAAAGTAAAGTAAAATAAATTATAGGAACTAATTCTGTTCCAAGTGGTCTGAAATGGACTTGTTGGAACATGTTTAGGAACTAGTTCCGTTCCAATGGTCCCATACGTGATTCCAATCCCTTTACTATAAAAGGGGTAGAATTTAAAGAGCTCTCATTGGTCGATGGAAATTAAGAAAAGAAAAAAATTTAATCAATGTGGGGTCCGCCATGTTCATTTACATAATTAATTACTTCAATTTAATTTTCTCACTACTTTCGTTAATTAAATAAGTTACAATCTATAATTACACATCGAATATGAAATGTTCCGAAATCCTAACTATTCAATTTCAACAGTAAAAATCAAATCTTTAATGATCATTGATAATAAGTTAACTAATTTTACAAAAATTAAAGATATAGATTAAATATAATAATAATATGATTGAGACGCCTACAGTTTACAGATATAGTATATTCAAAGATTAAAGAAATTGTTAATACTCCATTTAACATGCACTAATAAAAGGATTAAAGTGAGTGACAATGAGTATAAAACAGAAACAAAAAGTGAATATCAAATATAATAATATATAAATTGGCATAAAATAATACATTCAAATACTAGAAATTAACAAATTAAAGTTGTTGAGAATTGGAAATCAACGAAATTATGTAACTCCGTCTTAAATGTAAATAAAATAGATAAGATTTACTTCGTATATTATATGGTCGGAGTTTTTTCGGTAGTTAGAGAATCAGACTAATAATAATTTGGGTTCATTACGATGGTTATGAACTTAGAATTTAAACCTTAAGTATAATTTTAAAATCTATATATATTTTTACCGGCTATTATCCGTCTTAAATTTAAAACAGGTGAGTATCAATACCCATGAGTTATAGACTTATAGGACAACTATTTTATTTTCGCCATGCATAATGCTTTTTTTTGTTTGATTCATGCTACATATGTATATTTGATCCGTCCTAAACTTAAACCGATAATGTCGTCCTATATAAGAATTTGTATAATTTTATAATGTCAGCAGGTGCGTTGTTTTTACTTACGTCTAAGTTAAGCGTATAAATTCTTTTTATTTTTGTACATCGATATCTGCAATACTAAAATTATATTTTTTATTAAATATATTCACCTTTTCATTTTTATTTTTTCGGTTTAATAAAATTAAACCCGTGCATTTTTTTGCACGGGCGTAAAACTAGTTTAACCAAAAATAATGTCGGAATTCATAGGTCTAACCGGGCTTGATAAAATAACAAAATCAGGAACTATGTCTAGTAAGTAGGTTAAAAAATACTATATATATTAGTATTTTAATGTAGGAACTCGGTTTAGGTAAGGTTATAGAAACGACTGATAAACATAATGTTATTATAAAAGAATACTATTTATTTGTGACAGAATATCCTAATTCCCGTCATAAACAAGACGATTTGTTTGATTAAATATACCTGGGATGAATATACACAACGCACAACGCACAACGCTCATGGGGGCCATGTCTGAAATTGACTAAACCCAATTGATTGTTCAAACGAGTGTATCATAACTTGACAAATGGATCAGACAAATCAACATTTAATTAATTTAAGATACTGCAGTACAAACTTTAAAAATGACAAAATCAGACACAAATTACTTAAACAAACAGGTCATTTTCCACCCAATCGCCAATCACTACTTCTCTTTTCATTTTTTACGACAATCACAAATAACCCAGATCCAATTCTCATCAATAAAATTACTGTTTAATGCTGAACAAATCAGCATTATAAAAAATACCCAAAAAAAAGACAATTTCCTCTAAATTAAGGTCAACTTAACCAAAATTGAGAGGAATTTAGTACATAATTCAATAATTTGGATGATTTGTGAAGTGGGGTTTGTGAAAATTTTGATGTTTTTGTAATAAAGTTTGGAACTTTGATTAGTTTTGGGTGGAATTTTTCTGGGTTTTTGTTAATCTGTGCGATTATGATAAAGGGTAGGAGTTTATATCATAATAATCGTCAATTAAGTACGGTTAAAAGCAATGTACAGCAGTAATTTAAAAGGGGTTATACTAGCATGTGTGTCAAGTGCTTTTATTGGATCCAGTTTTATTATCAAGAAGAAGGGTCTTAAACGTGCTGGCGCTTCGGGTCGTCGTGCCGGTATATTTTTCGTCTTTTTTATTTTCCGACTCCCCCTTACCTCGCAATTTACGATAACATTTAGGGTAATTATGATGATGATGATGTGAGCTAATGATTGGTTTTTATTGTTTTGTTTGTTGTTGAAGGTGTTGGTGGTTATGGATATCTGTTTGAACCACTTTGGTGGGTAGGCATGATCACTAGTAAGTTTAGTTACCTCTTTTTTGCACTGTTTTATGTAATTTGTTGGTTAATGTAGTTTAATTATGTTGAATTTGGAAGGGTTTCGAAAAATGGGATTTTGATGATGGTACTTGAGTAAGTTGACTGGTTGATGACATTGTGGATAACAAGGCATAAATTGTGAAATCTTGTGGAGAATGTAACTTGAGCTAAGAGATGAACTGATTTTGAGTTTTCTCTTTGAATTTGTAAGTGGGATTAATGTGATATGATTCGGTAATGTACATGAAGCCGTAAGTGATGCAATTAGGATTGCTTGGATCATAGTGGAGTTATTACTAGGGTAATGGAGTTCAACATAACTATTAAATCGAGAAAAGCGGTGGCAAATGGTCGTGGTGGTGGGGGAAACTATTACCCATGTATGAGGAGAAGGCATTACGTGCCTCTCCCCTAGAGTAGCGCATTGCCACCAGATGAAGGTAATAGCCCCCCGGCCCCCTCCCCTTTCTCTTTCCACCTTCTACCATCACCACTTTAACGCTTGGGTTGACCTTGATTACCCTAGTAATGGTCACCCTCAATTCAAGTAAGCCCTAAAGAGTTTTCTGCAACTTGCTTTCTCCTTGGAACTTCTGGTGTTAAGGCAGGTGTCTGCTTTTGGTTCTGCAGAATTCAGTTGTGTTTAGATCGTTTACTGATGCTATTTAATTGCTGCAAAGTGTAAACCGATGTGGAAGGAATTTGTTTTTGACGGTTTCCTCTGTCATAGTTTAAGTGAAAAGTGCTGTTGAGTTTTTATGGTTTTACTTTTTGGAGAAAGGACTAATCTTGGTGCTTTTTTTAAGTTTTTCACCCATGATTTAAATTACTTATTCCTGCATTTTGGGACAAAATTTTTGGGCAGTGATTGTTGGAGAAATTGCTAATTTTGTCGCTTACATTTATGCGCCTGCTGCTCTAGTGACGCCACTTGGTGCACTGAGTATAATTGTTAGGTAAGTTTTACTTGCTCTAATTGGAATGTATTTTACCAATAATCAACAAAGCAGCTGTCAAAACATGCTTCTAACTCGTCCATGATCTGAACAGTGCTGTTTTGGCCGATTGTATATTGGATGAAAAGCTGAAGAAGATGGGAATGCTTGGGTGTCTTCTATGCATAGTAGGTTCAACAATCATTGTACTTCACGCACCAGGAGAGCGTGAACTAAGTTCTGTTGATGAAATATGGGGATTAGCTATTCAACCAGGTTTTACCACATACTCTAACCAAACACTTTCTTTTTTGCCATCACCCTTTTGTCTCATGTTTTTACTTGTTTATGCAACCCAGCTTTCCTGTTGTACACGGCATCTGTTATAGCTGTAGCTGTGGTGTTAGTCTTGTACTGTGCTCCTCGGTACGGTCAAACCAATATATTGGTTTATATAGGCATATGCTCAATAGTTGGATCGCTTACTGTAAGTTTTTTCGTGCCCTTTATATTAAAATATATTTCATTTCTTTTTGTATATTTGTATTTCACTTTTTCACAATGTCGAGTATTATGCTATCTAATTTTGTCGTGTATGCTTTGCTTTGTAGGTAATGAGTGTTAAAGCTATTGGCATTGCAATTAAACTCACCCTAGATGGTGCAAATCAATTCAAATACTTCCAGTCTTGGGTTTTTGGGATGGTTTCTGTGACATGTATTATTGTTCAACTAAATTTCCTAAATATGGTATGTATTTCATTGCCAAACAACACAATGTCTACTAATGTGCTTGAACCCCTACCCCTCCAAGATTTAGATAGAAAATGTGGAATGTGTTCAAGTGACATTGGTTGCTTTCAAACTCTGATTTCATCACGCTTGAAATCAATGGTTCTAAACTTCTAATATTTTTTATTTCTCTTAGTTTTTTTTTTAAATACTCGCTATTCTCTGGCTTTCTAACATGATGTAATAAGGAAAACTGGCTAACTAAAACTGACTGCTCTTCTAATATTGCGAGTATTTGTAGATCTATGTTATTTGCGACTTAATTTTCATTACGGTTCATCCAAAAATCTCTCTTTGTTCAACATTGGATTAGCTTGTGTACATCCGACTTAATTTTCTTTACGGTTAATTTTATTTGTTGGCTAAGAGAAAATGGATTTGGAGGGAAGGAAAGACAGATCTCTCCGTTTCCCTCCCTGTAAGCAAATTAAAATGCTTCCAAGATAAAGAATTTTGGTGGAAAGACTCATTGCTCCAATCCCCCTCCCCTCCTCTTTTGGTATCCTAACATGCCCTGAGGCTTGTGCCTGATCTTGATGCAAGAGGAAACTAGGGAAAGCAACTAAAAGATGAGTCTTTTAACATTTGTAACGCCACTCATATGCTGCTTATAGTTTGTAATTATGGGTTCTTTCGTATGTTATTTCAGCTTTATTTATGACAAGGTGTTGAAGTTTGTGATTTTAGCTTCCTTAAAAATAGCTGTAAGATTGATTGTCAATTTTGTCGTTGAGATCAGATGGCTGATATGAAAGTTTCCTCAAGTTCTGTAGTCCTGATTGTTTCTTATTTCTATATCCAAACTTAAAATATTTCTCTTGTGTTTTGCACATGAACGAGCCGTGGACATCATCCTCTTTTTTTTGTTCTTTTCTTTTTTCTTGAGCTCCTCTAAATCAACCATTCTTAACCTTTCATATCTCTCTGATTAGGAATGGCTCTTTGAATAGCAAATAGCCTATCCAAATACTCGAGCATTTCACTCATGTAAATACTCCATGTTGGATGTGAAATTGTAAGTAGTTTGGTTGATAATAACTTTACGTAATCTGTGAAGTCTATCAGAATTTGAATATGGTATTAGTGCCATGAACTCTATCTTGTTAGCCTTCAAAATTTGAAGCCCATCATCTGTATCTTAATGCTCCATGTATTTCTATGGCATAAAGTTTTGGCTAAAATAATAAATTCGTTAAGCAACGTCCTTTTGAGTTTATAATACCGTAATTTCTCTATTAAGATGGAGTTCAATTTCTGTTCACTATTGAATAACAGCAAAGTTAATCGCAATGATGAGGTGTACTAAGCAACTATAGAAGTACAAGAGATAATCTCATTTGAAAAATAGGGGTGACCTTCTGATGTAATATTTGGAAATTGGAATTACTAGCCTATCGTGATTATTTAAAATTCTTTTTACCAGCTCTGTTATTTGTCATTCATGTTAAATTGCATACATAGGACTAAAGAGTAATGCTGATCAATGGATGAGGGTTTAAAGATAAAAGCTTTAGGTGAAGTACTAAATATGTGACGCTTAAAGGGCGGTACCTAGTGGAGTGGGGAAGGCTCCATGTCATAATTCCGTTGAGTTCTTTTGTCATGTTGATGTTTGTGTCTCAAGGATAATGCCTTGCTGAATCTACCACGTGTGTTTTTTCTCCTTCTGTTGCCTCGTTCCCGCCTTTGATACACTCAGCACGTTGTGTTTTGGTTAATCTAATATGGGATTTGGAAATACTTTCAGGCACTTGATACATTCAATACAGCTGTGGTGTCACCAATTTATTATGCACTGTTTACCTCTTTTACTATCCTTGCTAGTGCAATAATGTTCAAGGTAAGCTCTTTGCATGAACTGCCACTCCGACATGCATATATGTTGCCTATAATATGTGTTGTTGATTTTCTACACGGAATTGGCTCGAATGATAGGATTATTACGGTCAAAGTGCCAGTGATATTGCGTCAGAGCTTTGTGGATTCATCACTGTGCTCTCTGGGACTACAATCTTGCATAGTACGAGAGACCCTGATCAACCGATTACAGGTTTGTTATCTGGCTTTTCTCCTTATCTGATGTTGGAGATTTTGGTAGGTTTAAGTTCTAGAGAACGTTTACTTATTTTTTTCCTGAAAAACGTTTTATTGTTTTTTTTTCTTTGCTAAGGATAACATACGTGAACGGTGAACCTGTAGGTATAAACTTTGTACCTGATACTGAGCATAGTTCTGGTATTGTTTCGTGGAATTTGTTACTTGACCAATATTTGGTGAAACTTTTGAATATTGGGATCGCTGTGACTGTTGTGATGTTAGATTTTAGAAAGTGAGGTTTCTTTAATCTCTAAAAGTCGCAAGCTAGTGATTATTCTAAGTGTGTGTTTGACCTAGCTTTTCAAAGTGTTTTTGGACTTAAAAACACTTTTTGGCCAAATATATCATTTATTTAAAAGTTAAAAATAATTTCTCAAAAACTCAAATATCCTCTTTTTCCTCATAAAAACAGAAGCAACAATTTGGTGTTTCTGATTCTTGAAAAGTACTTTCAAAAAATTAAGCTGTAAAAACAAAAACTCATTTTTAGCAATCTATGCCAAACATGCTCCAAGTCTTATGCTATAATTTGTGGTAGCTGGAAGAATGAGAGCTAAATATTATCCCAGTTTCTAAGATCCCGCGTATGGGAGGGTAAGGAGCGTCAGAGGTAAGTAGATTTACCCTCGTATTGAAAACCGACAGGCATTAGCCATCAGAGACTGGTACTTCTACACGAAGCACAACCAGTTAAACAAGTAGTTTTGCTTTATTCAATTGTAATACAACACCGAAGAATAGTGGTTGAAATAGCAAAAAGAACTGGGACTCTCATTTCCAAAAAAAATCCAACAATGCGAAACCATGATGTGATTCTAGTCTATGACATTGCCAGATGTGATATCGGCTGCATTAATGGCACAACGACCTAGATCAAGCCGATTCAGAGAACAAGTATCAAGTCAACATGTAAGGAGTTCCTAGGATGGAAGCGGCGAGAACTTATTAGTTCCTAGGGGGAATAAATATACAACTAATGAGTCTCAGTTGGTAAGGGTACCAGAAAATGGGTTTGTTTCTACTTGACTGTAGGGGTTCGAATCTCGTTACTAGCATTTAACCAAGTGGTGTTAGTTCAGTGGTAACTGAGTTAAACCTTAAAGCTTGCAGAAATGCAGGAGTTGAGAGGTCTCAGGTTTGATTACCAGCTGGGGCGATGACCACTTGCCCACTGCAGCTCCCGAAGGAGGTGGCTTACATGGTCCATGTGGTGGTGCGGGAATGCATGAGCCCGGGGAGAGTCAGTCAAGTTGCTTGGAAATGTGACCTTTTTCACCTGATAGTCCGATACATATAGAATTTGTTTTCATGGAAGCTGTGTGATCGGATTTTGCAGTCTCTTAATGTGCAATGTGCATGTTGACATCAATTACCCGGGGTATCTTGGTACTGCATTTGTAGATTCATCTTATTTGAGATTCTGCATTCTCTTAATCCGAAAGATAGACATGATTACAGGATCTAGGAGTATTATCGAGCTGCATTATGATCGTCAACATTTGCTAGATCCTACTCTTCACCATTTTGATTCTAAGCATATATTATTATCGTGCAGATTTGTACACGCCATTATCTCCAAAAGTATCATGGCACATTCAGAACAACGGAGACCTGTGGAAGCAAAGAGACGACGATGGGCAGTCTCCAAATTGCATCACAATCATCCGACAAGATTATTTCAAGTAGCTACATTGTCACTTCTACAAACACTGCCTTCTCGATTTGCCTGTGTACAGATATAAGCGTTGGGCGCAGTCTACTCTATACGGCCAATTTGATCAGCTAGATTAACCCCCGATACTAGCTTGATGACTTGAGATGCAGTGATATCGATATGCCTGCATGTTAGTATAGCTCACATTTTTATTATTTCTGGTGATTTATTCTCACTTGTAAACTTGATTATGCTACATTTAGGGATGATTTCGACACAACCCAATTTTGATCTTGGCAGTTGCATACTCAAATGTATTGAGCAAGAAGTTTTAGCTCGTTATTTTCTAACTGAATTTGGGTCAATGTTTTTTCTCACTGTCGGAAACAACCTTTCTGTATTGCTAACACGAGAGTAAAGTTGTGTACATCTGAACGCCTCCCCGCTCCGTACCCTGCGAATCGCGGGAAGCTGCTAAGACAGCTGTAAGTTTAGTATCCATACCTGAATGCCTCCAAAAGGGGGCATGGATTGGAAGAATGCCAAACAAAAACGGCCCTAGAGATATGGCATCCACAAGATATCCACCTATAAAAGTGCCTCAACTCTATGTTTGACTAGTATACCATTACCATTACTCCTCTCACAAATTCTTGTTTTAGACGGCTATATATGACCATTTTATAACTAAATATAATCACAATAGTGTGACTAATGTTACAGTTTATGATAACTTGTTTGTCAATAATGTCACATTTAGCTGTAAAATGGTTACAAAATTTCGTCTTGTTTCAGACTAAAATTGTCGTCTGAAACAAGATCAACTGTACTCCTTTAGGGGACATGAACTTCATAACTATTGACTACAAGTCTACAACTCTCAAGTTTGTTGCCAATAAATTATTTTTGAGAAATGTATTATTTTTGTGGTCATGGATTTGATGGTTATTGTCATATATTTTGAACACAGTTTGCGCAGTTGAAGACTAACGTAGTTTTGGATACGCTGATTAGGGAAAAAACTCACGGACGAGATGTCTAGGTAAATTTAGGATAGCGGTAACTTAAGGGTCTCTTAAAGTAAGGGAGGTCTCTCAAAGTAAGTTACTGTCCTAGAATTTTGAATAAGATTGCCCATTCTTTAGCTTCAAGGGCTCGAGATTGATAATCTTATTCTTTTATGTATCCTTGCCAAAAAAAAAAAAAAAAGTAAGGGAGGTCCGGTGTATCAAAAGAAAAAATAAACCTTGGATAGGAGAATATGAATGTAAAAGTGTACCATACGTCGAGGTTTGTATTGAATTTCATCAATAATGCTTGTAAATTTGATGCTCTAAAATGGAAGTTGCCAAGGGCCTTAAGATGCTCTTGAATAGCGGATTCTCAAGATCCACAAATTTTGTAACCAATCCGAATAAGATGGTGAAATGATAAGATGTAATCACGGTTAAATCTTTAATCGATTTATTACGTAAGGCTAGCTATTTTTTTTACTAATTCTTAAATTTCATTTTATGTCCCTCTTTCCTAATCTCTTTTTACTAAGACGACATTTCTATATAACGCAAGTACGAAAAAGAGACCGTGAAATGCTTATGAATAATTCTTAAATAGTGTAGGCTACAAACACTTAAACTTAAGCTACAAATTATTGTTTACAATCGTTAAAAGTTATAAATATGCCTAATATTGGACAATAATTAGTACTTTATTAAATTATTTTTAGATTCGATTTACGTTTACAACGAAATTAAGAGAGACTTGTCGAAGAAATATTAGGACAAATGCGAGAATAAGTAGTATTGGCATGTAGTGTGGAAAATATTGTGCATTCTTGTTTTTTTAGGTTGAAAAGTAGTACTCTAATCAAGACTTGCCTTGTTCTTGGAACGGAGACTACCAAAGTCTACTAAACAAGACCCTTACACAAAACGCTCGGCCTATTTTAAAACAGATATATCCGTCTTAAATTTAAATAAGTCAAATAATATTCACTTATATATAAAAGATAAAAATGACCAGGAGATCCGGGTTCAAGCCTCCCAAAAGCAAAATCTTGTGGAGCATTCTTGGCCCGAGTCCATGCCTAAATAGACTTCGAGTCTGTCACCTCGGTGGTTAACCCTGTATACGTGTTTTGCAGACTATCACATATACCCGGGGATTTACTCGGTGCGCTTCGAAAATAAGACTGCGGGTTCCCTCGTAATATTTTAAAAGAAAAAGCTTAGGAAAGAGCAAAATTTATGCGTTATCTATTCAAATGAGTCATTATATAATTCGTTTTGATCTTAAAACGGATACCTGCCCCTTAAATGGGAATTTGTGAAGACAAAATTAATGATAATGGATTAATGGACACCATTTCTGCAAAGCAAAACTTTCAATTGAAGTATGATTCTTTAAAGATTCCTTCACGAGGCAGATTCTTTTCAGATTTAATTTACTAACAATGCTACCTCACTACACACAAGTGACACAACTAGACATCACAACTTCACAAGTATCATGCCATATTCTTGTTTTAAAATGGGTCTTTTTTATCCGAAATAAAACGGTAAAAAATTAGTCATACTTAATGTTTCAATGGCTCTTAAAAAATGCGGAAAAGATCGGATTTACGCGGCTTTATTATTTGTTGTTAATGTTGTTTACAATCAAAAGCGGAGGATATATAAGGTTTCGGTTGATCGCCCTTTTAATTCATCGAAAAATTAAAATTCCATAAATTGTAAAAGAGGGAGGGTGTTTGGTTCAATGGTTCCCAACTTTTTTGGCAAAATGCAGTCATTTAATTTTACAAGGAGTTTTAAATACCTATATTAATGACCTAGTCTCCTAAATAGTTCACGGTTTCTATCCATATCGCAACCAAACAACTTTTCCGAATTCATGTAAATTCATATATAGGAAAATTAGGTTAGAACCCGTGCAATTTTGCACGAAAATGCATAGTTAAATAGTTATTAATTTTATGGAGATAAATATTTAAAACGTATTAAAAACCGGAAGAATATTGTTATCAATATGTTAGAATTAGTCGGGGGGACAATTCATCTTTTGGAATTTGAGACTTAGAGTAATATTTGGTCTCGCCTTTTATCTTTATTTATAAGTTCCAATTTTCCGTTGCCCGACTATTACGGTTTCTCCCTTACTATCGATTATTTTGGTCATATTTCAATTTGAGAACAATAATTGTTACGTATCCGAAAAAATTACTGTGCGGGAAAATATTTAACTAATGACTGTAATGTGTCTAGTGGTTTCTCGATTATAATTATATATAGATGGATAGATTGTATAATTTAATATCTCTTATATTAGTCTCTATTTGATTAAACAATAAGTCTTTCTTAAGACAGACCAGTTACATACCACCTGTGTAAATGACCCCATAGCTAATTACTCCGTATTAAAAATAGTTCTTATATATTTAGCTTGACATAATAGCACTATTATAGAATTGAAAATATATGTTATAGTTACGCTTAAAATGGTAGGTTGGATCTCATTCAATTAATTGAATCTTTAAATAATATTGCACGGTTAATTAATTATATGTGAGAATATTTTTTCCAAAAATTATATGTGAGAATATTTTTTGGAGGTTTTAATATTGCACGGTTAAATTTAATATTGCAATAATATCTTTGAATAATATTGCTCCCTGTCTATTGACACCAAGAAGTGTCTAAATCTAAAAATATATAAAATATTTTTTGTAGAATATTTCTGTAAAATATTTTTGCACGAATTTATATATAATATTTTTATAGTCTAAACACTTCTAAATTTATACTCCCTCCGATTTCCTATGATGTTCCCTCTTTCCGTTTTGGTCTAGTTACATGATATTCCCTCTTTCCTCTTTTAGACAACTTTGTGTGGTCTAAAATTAATTTCAAGTGGGGTCATGTGTATTGTGTGGTCCAAATTGATTTTCTTATTTTTTTGGTTAAAATCAAAAGGGAACAACACAGAAAATCGGAGGGAGTATAAAATATATTCCTATGGCAAAAATATTTTAGATTTTGAATATTTGTCTAAATTTATTAAATATTGCACGGATATGCCAGATATTCCCTATTTTGTATACATTAATCAGCGAGAATATTTTTTCCAAGATTTTCCAAAATCACTATTACATTAATATGAGAGCGACATGTGTCCAACTTATATGTAGTGGTTCTTCCTATAGTATAATTTTATATAGATTATATAGATAATTCACATAAACTAGGTTTGAACCCGTGAAATTCACAGGTCTGCTATCAAAATTTTACATAAATACCGTTAATCATAGTAAAGATATAACGATTTAATCACGGTGAAGATATAATTATAACTCATAGTTTTCTTATTCAATTTGATCGTTTTACCGAGTAAGACCGTCTCACACTATAACTTTTGTACATCAAATATACAAAACATCAAAATATATACTATTCCGAGTTCATAATAAATTTAACAATAACTATAACCCATAGTTTTCTTATCAAATTGGACCGTCTTAACGTGCAAATCCGTCTTGCACTATAACTTGTATACAACTCGTATACATCAAAATATAAAATGAAATGCATAACATTCTAAGTTAATAACGAATAATTTCGTAACAATAATTTCAATATGTGAAAACATTAAAGTAGCAAAAGAAATTAAGATTGACAATTGCAATGAGAAATACTTCAAATTTGATTTGATTCCCTTCCATAATATTTCGAATATTATGGAATTGCAATAGAGAAATACTTCAAACATTAAAGTAATATATGATTTTGTAATTCCGAATATTCTGTAATTAAAATTTAATTTGATTCCATTCCATAATATTTCGAATATTATGTAATTGCAATAGAGAAATACTTCAAACATTAAAGTAGTATATGATTCTGTAATTCCGAATATTATGGAATTAAAGAATATTCCGTAATTCCATAATATTTGGCTACTGCAAATTTGATTTGATTCCATTCTATAATATTTCTGTTTTTAAACTTTGATTTGATTTCATTCCATAGTTAGGTTGTTATATTTAAATTGTTTTGGAATTTTGTAGAAGGTCTAATTTTCTGCCACAACAGATTTTGAAAAATTTCTGTGATTCCAAGTCAACGATGTGGCTATTACATTAGTAAAATATATGATTAAATATTTCGATATCAATTAAATTCCTTAATGAACCAAACCGAGGCTAACGAAATCGGTCATTAAGTCAAAGTCAATGTCAGCAAAACTCTTCCTCGTACGACTTTTCTTCCCTCATGTCGTGGTAGGGAACAATGCCCAATAAACCCATTTTCTAACACACACTACCTCCTATATAAACCCATACTTACGACTTCATGAACCAAAATTCACTCCAAAAACAACAAATTAAATTCCTAGCCGATCTCCAAATCCTTATCGATCTCGTTTTTTAGAAGACGGGTAGCGTACTAGCGTATATCGGATAACGTCACGTCTCACGTCAACGTTATCCGATGGCTTACAACACTACCTCGTCCTCGGTACCAGATTGGCTAAACAAAGGCGACAACGCATGGCAAATGACCGCAGCCACCTTAGTAGGATTACAAAGCGTACCGGGTTTAGTAATTTTATACGGTAGCGTAGTGAAAAAAAAATGGGCCGTAAACTCAGCTTTTATGGCATTTTACGCCTTTGCGGCCGTGGTACTATGTTGGGTAACATGGGCATACAAAATGTCCTTTGGACATAAACTTTTACCAATATGGGGCCGAGCAGGGCCAGCACTGGATCAAGTATTTCTCTTGAGCCAGTCACAGCTCCCTGCTACGGCCCACTATAATAGCAACCACGTCCTGGAAACACCCATGGCCACACAATTTTACCCTATGGCCACTAATGTGTGGTTCCAGGGCGTGTTTGCTGCAATTACGCTTATTTTATTAGCGGGGTCGTTGCTCGGAAGGATGAATATTCGAGCGTGGATGATGTTCGTCCCGCTTTGGTTGACGTTTTCGTATACGGTAGGGTGTTTTAGCTTGTGGGGAGGAGGGTTTTTGTTTCAATGGGGTGTTATGGATTTTTGTGGTGGCTATGTTATTCATCTTTCTTCTGGTATTGCTGGTTTAACTGCTGCATATTGGGTAAGCTCCTTTTTCTTGTTAAATCTTATTTTACACTTCAGTACGTCATGTTTGAGACTGTCTTAACTCTTAACTTAAACTGAAAATTCTAGCGATATTTCTGGGGTTTGTATTTTGTATGAACTACTCAAAATTGAACTCGAAAACTTTAAAAGGTTATATTTCGTGTTTATGAGCTAAGAGAATACCCTTTTTTTTCAAATTGATTACTTTTTTGGAGAATTACGATTTGGTAAAAAAAAATTGTGAAGTTTTCCAATTTGAAATTTTGAATATTTCGTGCAAAATGTCAAATCGAAGTATTACATAAATTTTTTGTACTTTAATGTCTTTCAAAACCTCTTTTTATTTTCCCTTTTTTTTAATCCGTTGTCAAAGTTATATTTAATTAAAACGATACTCGTACTGAACAAGAACTAGTAAATAATAGACAATTTAGTACTCTCATCTTTGTTACCTAACCATTTGTTGAATATAAGTGTGTGAACTAAAATGTATAAATGGAAAATCTTGACATGTTGAGGATATTAAATTTGACCTAATTACTAAACGAAAACGACATTATATAAAGAGGTCGTAATTTTTGTAAACTCAATCTTAATCACTAAACTAAAATCTATATTGTACTTTGTAGTTTGTAACAATTATATAGTTTAGTCAAATTTTATTTGCAGAAAATCATCAGTTAGACTCTGTTCTTTCGCTATCAAAGAGTTTGTAACTCCATTAAATTTAACTTAATTCAGTCGAAAAGAACATAGCTTTAAAGTGAGTCTTAAAATATAATTATGTGTACATCTTATAACGATTTTACAAAATTAACACGATTATATTACAGTCATCTCCGATATTTGGGTGGGTTGGTGGGTAATTCGAGCCGATATTTATAAGGACTTGGTCAATTTTTTTATAGCTTTAGTTGTATGCTACAACAAATTAAATGTAGTTGTTGAGGGTCCTCCCAATGTCTTTGGAAATTAAGGCCGCCTTACTTGACAAAAGATCGTACAACGAGGAATCTTAAGTTGTAGGATACATAAGATTCAGAATCTCAATTCACATGTGTCTGGATTTTAATTGAACCGATCTTGCAAATCAACATTAATAACCACTTTTAAGATGCTTAATTCATGTTTAAGATTACATTCGGATAAAATAACAATAACGTAATCAGTCTATTTTCGAATTTCCATCATATTATATTTTGAAATTACAAAGTACTCCGTATGATAGTGCAGTAAATTATTCTGAGAGAGTGAGGCTTTTATCGAGTTTTTGAAATATAATAAAACTTTAAGTTTGTAACCACGTAATTTTCGAATCTCTTCATTTTTCTTCTATTTTTTATTAGTTTTTTTTTTTGTGAGAAACTACCTTATATCTATGTCCATTTGTGAACAACTCGCTTACCTTTTATATTTTTCTAAAAACTACCTTACATTTTACTTTTTTTTGTTAAAAGCTACAAAAAATATGACAAGCCAAGTTCCGACGATAATTGTGGTTGGATTGACCGCAACAGCAAGTGTATTTCCCTCTATTTGGTAAAGAGGTACATAGATTATTAGAGGTGATGTGGGTCATTACAAGGCATATTATGCTATAGAAAAGACATTAAAATGATTTATGAGTAAGCAAATGAACAATATAAAATATTTTAACAAAAAAAATCCAAGTTATCGTCGAAAATTGGCTGAGTCATATTTTTGTTAGGTTTTAACAAAAAAAAGTAAAATATAAGGTAGTGTTTAACAAAAAATAGAAAGTAAGATAATTGTTAACAAGTGGACATAAATATAAAGTAATTTCTTACAAAAAGCTCTTTTTATTATAATAAATACTCGTATTTAGGCAAGGCTAATAAGATTTCAACAATTATTTAAAAATTTGTTTCACATCAAGTATGACCCGAAAGAAAGGTACAAATGTGAGAACGAGAAATGTTGTGTGTTTATTGGATCAAATTTTAATTTTAATTAGGACTATACTCTAGCAGAATAGATTACGCATCATGTATAGCCAAAATACATTATATTTTGCAAGCTACACGCCAAATTATATAACATATTTGCTAAGAGGCTAGTATTTAGAAATAAAATTTTGAAGTAGCGAATTTTTTTTATATTGTTTTATATTTATATTAAGGTCTAACTTTAAGAAAATTGAATAAAAAAATTGATAGTTTTAATCAAAATTTATGAAAATTAAAGTCGCGAATGCTATCCTTTACTTTTTTTCGTCAAGAGTATACGTTAGAAAAACCGTCTAATTTTATAGTATCATATATTTATCTAATGCAGAAGCCAAGCTGGTGACGTGGCATCACTAGAAAAAAGTTTTGTTCTGCGTGTCGCGTTGTAAAGCATCCTAGAGCTATTGTCCAATTAGATTCATCCTAGAGTTATTGTCCAATAACATTCAAGATACCATATAATGGTATAATGGTATAATAATAACTATTCCAAGATTTCACGCCTAAATCTATGGAATCACAAGATTTCATTCCATATATTGAAACAATAAATAATGACAGTTTTGGCTGAAGATTAATTCCGTAGCACGGCCTAAATCCTAGAGTTACCAATCTTGAATCAGAAAAAAGATACGCCATATATGGCAAAAATTTTCTCTAACAAGATTTCATTCCATATATTCTATTGTACTTTGACTCAAATTAATTCCATTTTAATTAACGTCCAATAACATTCAAGATATGGTATATGGTATACAAGATATGATATATTCTAGAATAAAGTTGTTCAATATTATTTTTTCATTTTTGTTTTTGTTTTTTAACTTTTATCAATGTATGCGTCTTAATTTATGCGACCGTATTTTAGTTATAATCTTACACGATTTTTAAAATAACGCTACGTAATTTTTAAACTAATAGTAGTTATATTTTAGATTAATATTATTAACAATACTAATTTCATATTATTAAAATACTAAAATAATCAATTTTTTTATCTTTATATTATTTTCATATTTTGAAATTCTAAAATAATTAATTTCTTTATCTTTTAATTATTAACAATATTAATTTCATATTATTAAAGTTTTAAAATAATTGTTTTCTTTATCTTTTAATTATTCACAATATTAATTTAAATTAATAAAAGCAGACCCGTGAAGTTCACGGGTTATAACATCTTTAGATAGAAAAGTAAACGTTGACTTGAAATTCCAGAAAGTTCCAGGGTATCATTTCGTAATATGATTGTTATGGCTGCCTTAATTGACTAAAATTAAAGTAGAACGTTTGGATTGAGTGTTGTAGTTGAAATAAATGGTCATTTGACTTGCAATAGTTAATTTTGGTTTAGACAATCGTAAATAAAATGAATTAAATGTTAGTATTATTTTTTACGTAGTTGCTCATTCGTGTACGAGATTTACTCATTCATGAAGTTTTTTTCATTATTTTTCCATTTTTTACCCTTTACCTTACTAAAACTCTTTCTCTCTATAATTTTCTCCCAATTTTTGCTCTTTCACATATTTTTTGTCATAATTATAATTCTCCTAAACAGTATTGAATCTTAAATTTTTGATTACTTCATTACTGTATTAAATTGTGTCATGATTCAATTGATTTAACCCTAATTCAATTATTGGCAATTCAATCTCCCAACTTAATAGCCCTAATTAATTCATATTCAGTTAGTTTAAAATCTGCATATTTTATTTTTTAATCTCAAAAAATCAAAACAATTCTAAATTTGTAATTATGGGATCACAAATTCATCATATCGAAAATCAATTGTATGCATTTGTAGAGAAGCATTGCAATTTGCAAGTGCAATGAATGGTGGAGACATGAGCACAAACTGTGCTTCGTTCCATATGCATGCCCAAGCTTGCTAAATTCAACGGCTTAGCCCAATTCTTGGTTCTTCAAAACAACTATTCTGAGTATAGACTACCACGATCTACCTCGTTCCCTATCTTACGCTTGTTCAATCACTTGAATCCTAACCTAGAATTGGTGGTGGAATTCAAGAGGAGAATTGAATAGAGGGAGAAAATTGAAAATTTGGAAGTTGAAACAAGAGAGATAAAATGGTCATTTTCGTCCACAAAAGAGTAAAATCCGTCCATGAATGAGCATCACCCGTTTTTTAATAGAATGTACAAATTATTAAAGAAAAAATGTTATAACTAAAATTATTATCACATTATTAGACCCTGAAAATAATAACAACATTTTATTAAAAGATAATAACATTTTATCGTAAAATCCCGTCTTATTTTAGACGGGAAATAGCCCGTTTAAAATAAGAATTTGCGTGGCTTGGCAATATACTTTGTTATTTGTTGATTAATAGAAAAAAGGTAATGCACTTTGCCTAGTACATTATAAGGTATTTATTTTGTCTAGAAAATGAAATTTCACCCAACTTTATCGATAGTCTACTTAAAACACGAAAAACATTTGTTATTGTAAATTTCCATTGAATATTGTAAAATACATTTTTATATGAATTTCCATTTATTGCACCAAATTACATTATCACATTAAAAAACACAAATACGATCCTACATCTGCATTAGAAATTGATCATGAATGGAAAATCAACATTTTTAATTCATCCACGACTAAACAATAAATTTATTTTATTTATTTTGCGTTTTAACATTCGCAATAAACGAGTTAGTTCAAAAAAAATTATTGTACATGAATTTTGTATTCGGTTTAAGCAATATTAATAAACTAAATAGAAAATGATTCACAAGATATTATCACACGATATTCAAGTTTTAACTCATTTTTATCATAATAATTAACGAGAATACCTTGTATAGAATTTACTACATTTCGAATGCACAAATATACATCCAGATGTATATAAGAATCGTAATACAAATCTAATTGAGTTTATATACAATTTTTTTCGAGCTTTTAACAATTTTTTCTTGCACTATGATTTTTTAGTGTTAAAATTAAAATTTTTGGGTTTTATATGTATTATTTGTGAGTTTCAATATAATATTTCGATTTACAATTTGTTTATAAAGACGCTCAGATTCTTTTCCATAAAACTCGTAAAATATATGTATAAGCTCAAATTATTTATTATAAAGCTCGAAATCTATACTACCAAATGTATATCTCTAATTGTATAATCCTCTAATTGTTATTAAGGTGTATAGTTAGAGCTCACGTTAGAAAAACGGTAAACATCAAAAAAAAAGTATAGGAAATAATTGGTTGCTTGAAAATGTAGGTTGGGCCAAGATCAAAGAAAGACAGAGAACGATTCCCTCCAAACAACATACTGTTGACATTAACCGGAGCAGGAATGCTATGGATGGGATGGGCCGGGTTCAACGGCGGTGGTCCGTTCGCTGCGAACACCGTCTCCTCCTTAGCCATCCTTAACACTAATGTCTGTACTGCCACTAGCTTGCTCATGTGGACTGCCCTTGACGTTATTGTGTTCGGTAAACCCTCTGTTATTGGTGCTGTCCAAGGCATGATCACGGGTCTCGTCTGTATTACTCCTGCCGCTGGTAAGCCTCAAAATTTTATTAACAATATATCGAAATAAATTCGTAGAAAATTACGTCACATTTCATAACAACTTAAAACTTTAAATTACGTCATTAAAGATTTTATTAGACCTAGGGTGTAATAGAGCCGATCTGAGCTCGAGCTTGGGTGAATTTGGAATCGGTTCGGAAATTTAAGCTTGAGCTCGGAATCGGCTCAGAACTATCCGAGCTTAAAAAATCAAAGCTTGAAATCTCAGATTAGTTCGAGCTCTATTCGAGTTCGGTTAAATCTTTATTTTTTTTACTTTATTGAACTTTTAAATCAAGTTGAAAATAAATATATAAATGCAAATATAAGAAACGTATGATTATAAATGCTAAAATGACATTTTACTAGAAAACAAAACAATTACAAAATGACAAAATGCCTAAACGAACTCGGCTCAAATTTGGACCACCCGACTCAATCGGGTCGGAATTAGTTTTGACTGATTTCGAGCCAAGCTTTTATCGAGCTGATTCCGAGGACTCTACGAGCCGGCTCAGATTACTTACACCCCTATATAAGACAAAGATTAATTGAATCAAAGGATGTTCCTTCCGGGACATTCTGATAAAATTGGAACGATAATTTTACGATTTAAACGGTACAGGTCTAGTCCAAGGATGGGCGGCGATTATAATGGGAATACTATCGGGAAGCATACCATGGTTCACAATGATGATAGTCCACAAAAAATGGAAGCCAATGCAAGCAATCGACGACACGTTAGGCGTATTCCACACCCACGCCGTGGCAGGGTACCTAGGCGGGATATTGACTGGGATATTCGCCGAACCCGAGCTAGCCAATATGTTTCTAGCCGTACCACATGAGCGTGGCTTGATATATGGTCACAATGGTGGTACTCAAGTGGCCAAGCAAATAGTAGCCGGTTTATTTATCATTGGTTGGAACATTGTGGTTACGTCTATAATTTGTGTTGCAATTAAAATCGTAATGCCGTTACGTATGTCCGACGAAGAATTGCTGATTGGAGACGATGCGGCTCACGGTGAAGAGGCCTATGCGTTATGGGGTGATGGTGAAAAATATGATACGACTTTACATGGTAATTCGGATGGCCCGGTCCTGAATAATAATAATAATAATAGTAACAATCATCATCATTCTTCAATTGGGGCTACTCAAATTGTATAAGATGTTTGATTGATTGTGGACTTGGTTAGAAAAAAATGGACCATTTAATATAGACTAGCTTTTATTTAAACATCGGTTAAAATTTTATTGTAAAGTTTGTATATTTTATCTTTTTTTAATTATGTGTTTTATTATGCTCTACAAATTAAGTAGAAATTAATTTGTTTTTTGTTAATTTGCGTACTTTATATGGTTTGTAAGTTAAAAGTTTTAATGATTGCTTTTGGTTATCTTTGACGATAAGAGATGTTTCTTTACGGGTAATTTTAATTGTTTTCTTTGTAATTGTCAGAAAGAGTGGTGTAGGGAGATAATTTGTGAAAACAAAAAATAAAATATGAAAGAGTATAAATTACTCGAAAAAACCGCCTCAAAAGTTAAATCAATTGATTATGAAGGCTAAAGCGCCAAAATATTTATGGGTTTGTCTTGGACCGCCTCACACTAAATTACTCGAAGACAATGAAAATTAAATAACCCGAGATTTCTCAATAATGTTATTGAAATACCGTTTTTCTGAAGCGTTTGGGAATATTCAAACCACTAAAGTGCATAAAATATACAATTATAAAAAGGTGGTTAGTTCAATATAACATTGAAAAGTAGGTCAAAAAATTAAAACAAAGTAGGACCAAAAATTTAAAAGGTTAGAAAAATTGGAGATGCGGGGGATCGAACCCCGTGCCTCTCGCATGCAAAGCGAGCGCTCTACCATTTGAGCTACATCCCCAAGTTGTTCATTTATGGTTATGCGCGGTAAATAATAGTTTTGCAACTCACGCGGGTATCTTGTTTCAACAACTTTCCACAATTTTATTCAACATCTATGATTCAAGTTATAATTATTGTTTCGACATGATTAAAAAGATCATGTGATAAATTTAATGTTATTTTTTCAACAAAAATCAAGTGGAGAAATTGAATTTCAACAAAAAAAAACATTGTAATATTATTGTCATATCAACCCTCTTATTTCACTATTTTAGGGACATTTAATATTTCAAGGAAAAATAGATATTCTCTTATTATTTACATCTGCTTCTGCGCAAATGCCGACAAATGAACAAAATGTACAAGATATAATAGAAAATATAAGATACTCCACTCTAATATCTCTGATGAAAAATAACCAACAAAGGAACAAATTACCTTCAAATGTTTATCCTTATGGCCCTGTTCTTTTCGGCTGAAACGAGCTGAATTGAATAAATTGGAGTAGAGTTTAATTGAACTAAACTGTGTGGAACTAAGGTGGAGTGAATTTAGTTGAATTAAAAGTTACTTTTGTGAAGAGATTAATTGAAAATAATTGATTGAACGTAAATAAAACTTAACGGAATACAACCAACCCAAATTGAAAGGAACTGAAATTAAGCCAAAAAGAACATGGCCTATGTGTAGTTAGGCTCCGTAAGCTTCAAAAAGTTTAAATTAGCCCAACGATTTGCTTAATTTGCAATTAAATGTCACGATACGGTATCTTTGTCGAATCCTTGTGTGCAATATTTGTCCACACAAAGGTAAGAGTGCAAGCAACAAAAATTTGGTGCTAATGATTGATCGTTCTGCACATTGTGTTGAAAATCTTAGTCAAGATTATCAAGAACTAATACACTGACCTAATAAAATAGGCAATACAATTATTGAAATTAAGCAACAAACATTAACAAATTTAAACTAGACAAACAATTTCCATTGAGTAACGGCTCTAACACTCCCTAAGAGAAGTTTATTTGTTACTAAAAAAACTCGTAGCATGAAACATTGAATGTGTAAGTCAACATTATCTTTTATCCGACTTAAACTCATCTCAATTCTTTTTTTTTTTCTGAAAGAAAGATCAATCCATTAATAAATAGTCATACGACATCTACAATATTTGTGTAATTTGACTGGATACAATTCGACTAGAATCAAATAAAATAAAATCTTGTTCAAAGAAAGATCTGTAAACTTGAATTGCTTCAAAGCACGCCCTCTATCATATCGCTTCAAACAGCTTTTCACAAGAGGATCGTAGGATCTTGAGCCTTGACGAGAGACGATTTCATCTGACAAAATTGAGTGCAACCAACAAATCAACGGCATATGTAATACCATATGACGATCTATTACGAAACCGATCTTCATCATATAACAAACGAGCAACACGCTCATATCTATATTACCAATAGAACTAAAACCTTGAATAACAAGGACTGAAAAAACTCCGAAAAAAGAGACAAACAAAAACCTTGAATAACAAGGACTGAAAAGACTCCGAAAATAGAGACAAACGAACGGATCTCACCAAAAGGGAGACTTTTATTGATTAATTCGTAGGATTTCATAGTAAAAATTGATAAAATAAAGTTTTATGGGGCTTACCATCGATCAAAAGTCGATAGAAGCCCCAGATTTAATTGATGGAGACTAAGGTTTTTTTTGAGAGAAGAAAGAGTACAACTCATCTCAATTCTAATCAAGAATCAAAATCCATTATCCAACTTATAATGAAAACTATAAAGTATAACCTTTTTAAATTCTATTTTATTACAAAATAAAGTATTTAAATATAAATTCTACCAGCTTGATGAGTATTTAAGTCGAGCCTGAACTTGCCCTTACTTGACTTGTACTCATGAAACAAAATTTGAGCTCGAATCCATCTCGACCTTGAAAAAATTGAACTCAGTTTCATGCTCACGAGTTTTAACGCAAGTTCGAGCTTGATTCGAGCCCGTATATAAGTTATTGAGTATAAGTTATACTCCCTCCGATTTTCTATGATGTTCCATATCTCCTTTTGGTCTAATTACATGATGTTCCTTTTTTCCTCTTTTAGACAACTTTGTGTGATCCAAAATTAATTTTCAAGTGAGGTAATGTGTATTGTGTGGTTCAAATTGAATTTCTTATTTTTTGGGTTAAAATCAAAAGGGAACAACGCAGTAAATCGGAGGGTATATGTTTTTTCGTTTTGATATTTTTAATAACACAATTTTGATATTATATGTAAAAATATTTAACAAATGAAAGAAAACACATGATGCTCGGGGGTTTACCCAGTGCGCACCAAAGGTAGCGGCTGCGGGTTCCCACGTCATTCAAAAAAAAAAAAATATATATATATATTTTATGTAATAAGACTGAATTTTTATCTAATCACAAATATTTAAACCGCTCACGAATTTTTCTAATCGACATCCTTAACTCAACCTGACTTGTTAAATTATCAAGCTAACTTCGATTTGCTCGAGTGCTGTCTCGACCCGGAACATAAAAAACACTAAAAAGCTGGTGTGAGTCGGTGAGAAACGGGTGAGGTTTATTTTGCGGGATCATCACTCCTCTCATTTTCATCATCGTCGTCATTCCCTAACAATTTAATTAATAATAATATACGGAGCATTTACAATAATACCCCTCTCAATCGCCGCCGCTGCCGCCGTCGCACAAACCACCGCCGTCGACACGACCGCTGCTACCGCCGTCGCCGACTATTGGTATGAAGAACATATCTGTCAATTTTCTCCTGTTTTCGTCTTTGTTTTCTTTCGATTTTGTAGAAGCCTTACTTGACTATTCTACTCTAATTATGTTATTTTCTTTTTATTTATTGAGTTGTAATTGTTGTGAATTTTGGAATTCTACTTAGTTTGATTGTTCGAACTATAGTTTGATCTTTCGATCAGTCAAATTGCGATGAATTGCCGGTGTTTCGATGTTATTTTAGCTGATTTCGTCGCTTCCGTAAGATAATCACTATGATTTTCATTTTTCAGAATTCAGGAGTATTTTGACGAGATTGTTTTCTGACAAGTTGATAAAGTTTGATTTTTTGAGGTTTTGGATGAGATTGATTGTTGACTACTATCAAGCTGTTGTCATATTTTAGATCTCGGCTTGTCGGACCATTACTGGAGACTTGGTGTACCGTGTTTTGTTGCTCAGATTATTTTATTTAGCTGCAAATTGGCTAACTGTGTCATCAAATTGTCGATGCAATTCATGATGTATTTTTTGTTATTTGTGTGGTTTGTAGCTTTAATTTCTCGTATTCTGCCATAAATGAAAGCGTTCGAGGCTCTAGGGTGATGTTATTGAGTCATAGGTGCTTATTTGGCCTCGAGTTTTTGTTCTTATATAGTTGAATTGCTAATTGATACACTCCCTCCCCTTTGACATCTTCCATATTCACTTCTTAAGTTCAAAGTAATATTGTGTAAATACCGAAAACTGTGGTCTAACAATTGCATTGGAGGTCGTTTATCGTGAAAGATCATTGTGAATGGGAGGAAGTAGTTTTATTCATGTGTATTTTTTCTCTGAATGATGTCGCTTGAGGTTTGAGGATTGAGCCTTGATGGAGTGGGTTAAAGAGTAATTACGTTGCCTAGAAATGCTTCAATGCTTACCTTCCACCACGACGTTATGCTTACTAAATTTGGGGTTCCTTACAAATCAAATGTTTGTGATATGGTTGTAGGTTATATCCACCACAACAGTATGCTTGCCAATTCCAGCACATCATTACGTTCAGAACAGTCTCTTTCACTAGTACCTGGAGTTAATATGGTTAATGTGGCATCACCTTCTTGCAATGTACCACGACAAAACAATTCTTACCAGGGTCCTGTTGCTATTCTTTGGGATATAGAGAACTGCCCTGTACCTAGCGACGTGCGTCCTGAAGATGTTGCGGGTAACATTAGGATGGCGTTAAGGGTGCACCCTGTTATTCAAGGGGTTGTCACATTGTTCTCTGCGTATGGTGATTTTAATGCGTTTCCAAGGAGGCTAAGAGAAGGATGCCAGAGAACAGGTGTTAAACTTGTTGATGTTCCTAATGGAAGGAAGGACGCGGCTGATAAGGCTATCTTAGTTGACATGTTCCTTTTTGCCCTTGACAACCCACCGCCATCTTCCATCATGCTTATCTCTGGGGATGTAGACTTTGCCCCAGCTCTACATATACTTGGTCAACGTGGGTATACCGTGATCCTTGTTATTCCTGCTGGAGTAGGAGTTTCATCAGCCTTGTGTAATGCTGGTAGGTTTGTTTGGGATTGGCCTAGTGTTGCGCGTGGTGAGGGTTTTGTCCCTCCGGCAAAACCTCTATTCGGCCATCGGGGTGGAGTAAATGATTCTGGTGGTTTGTTTATGAATTTCCATATAGGCGAAAATGCTGATGGAAATGATGAGGAAGCGATTGTGTATCGAGGACTTGAAAACTATTATGGTCCACGGAGGAGTATTACAATGGTGTCTCAAGAGTTAACGGAGTACACTAACTGCAACTCAGCGGATTTGCCTGTCTATAATACAACATTAAGGTCACATTCCCTCCCTTTTGGTTTGAATGAAGTTACAGCATATCCTGAAGGCTCAACTGAAGCATTAGACCATAATGATCCGGTTTGGTGGGTACAAGCTGGAGATGTGAATGGTTTAAAGGGGCAGCTAGTAAAAGTGCTTGAACTGTCTGGAGGATGTTTGCCGCTTGCTCGTATTCCTGGGGAGTATCAGAAGGTGTTTGGTCGTCCACTCTGTATGTCCGATTATGGGGCTTTAAAACTTGTGAATCTTCTCAAAAAAATGTCAGATACCTTGGTTGTCGAAGGGAAGGGGCAGAAGAAGTTTGTCTACCTTCGGAATGCCAAAGCGGGACCCAGTGTTCAGTTACCTCCTATAAAGAAGGATAAGAAAGGGAAGGAAGTTCAGGAGCAGAACATAGAAGTTAATGCTATTTGTGGCTCGTCTGATGAGTTCTCTGATGAAGAGAGGGTGGTAGTGGAAGAGCAAGAGGGAAGAAGAGTCGCACTTAAGCAAAATTCAAATGCACGTACACTATTTGAAGTTCAAGACCAGATCTTGGGAGAGTTCAAGAATGAGCTAGAAGAGATGTTAGTGAGTTACTCGTGTAGGATTGACCTTCATAGTTTTGAGAGCATATACCAGCAAAGGTACAAGAAAGCTTTCGATTTTCAAAAGTTTGGGGTAAATGAGCTGGAGGACTTGTTTGAGAATGTCAAAGATATTGCTTATGTACATGAAGATCCAGTGACTAAAAAGAAATTCATAACTTCCGTCCTTGGTTAAGGCGAGCTTGTGCTTAGAGGCGGGTCTAAACTCCATTTGCAGTTTCAGTTAAATTGTTGTGAGGAATTTTATTACTCGTGTGCACCAGATGTTGCAAAGTTATGATGGAAAGTTTTTAATTCAGAGTAACTGTTCAACATCTAAGTAGAATTATACTTATTTAGTCAGTTGTGACGTTCAGTGAATTGTAATATACAAGTTTTCTTAGATTGTTGAGACTCGATGCATACTTCATTATGTCTGTAGTAGGAACAGACATGGTTTATATACAATTTGAAGCATTTCAAGAAACCAGGCAAAGAGTGATCAGCATTTAACATTCTCTCATTTCATTTAGTTAACAAGCAGCTCTTTCAGAGGTTCAGAAAGTGTAGAAGACGCATGGTGTCATGCAGAAGCATGAGGAAATTGAGGTTGGCCATCTATATCCTCTTTCTGCTTTTCCTTTTTGTTCAGTTGCCGTCTTTAGGAGTTTCACTATTTGAATATTTAGTTATAAGATTTACCAGAGCGCAGTGAGAATATGTTTACTTTGTCCTCTGTCCATCTGAATTTTTACAACGTTGTGATTGTTTTGTCATCATCATAAGGACTCACGACAACTATGTAGTGAGTATTTCACTAAAACAGGGTCCGTTGAGGCACAGGTTTATGCAGCCTTACATGTAGAGAGCTGTTTGATTATTGTCTCAGTTATTTCAATTTTTGATTATTATCTCAGTTATTTCAGTTTCTTGTGGTAAATAAGTGCCTCTTCGTTGCTTTGCAATAGCAGAATTTTTGTGGTCTGTTTTAAGCTCATCAATGACGTTGCATGATGATAAACCAAGATAGTTGACATGTATTTGCATTAATGTGGTGTTTGGACTGAGGTCATGTAGGATCTGCTAAAACATATTAGTAGGACATTCAGTCTCTTTGTCATCTCTCAGCTTTTTCCCCTGTATCCTCTTGGAAGTATAATTAAGCTGATAGCCTGATAGGACCCAGGAATCTATTTCGGTGACTAAATTCTGTACTTGTAGGTGTAGGAGACCATTACAAATTTGTAATCGCAACTAAAAATCTGAGATGCACTCGTAAGTTTGGTGTGACTGTGTGAGTATTGTACTCCGTAGCATTTAGTAAAAATTTTTCGGTAATAGCTATTGTGGGTTTGGACATAGGAACTTGTCAATCTGAATGTGTACTGTGGCTGCTCCCCCAGTTTGCATATTGTACAAAGTTAGGGGCCTCACCTATAACAAGTTTATATGATGTAATCTGTACACAGCAATGTCTTTTAGTAACAGCATTTAAGTCTATCCCAAGGCAAGATTTTCCTCATGCCTTTCTAAACGAAAGATCCAAAATGTTGACAATCTAGAAGTGAAGACTGGTATGCATTTTAAAAACTGAAGAAGTGAGGCAGCAGGTCAAGGCCACAACACCTTGACCATTTTATGAAGATTTATAGGATCACTGTGACCGCATTTAGATGCAATATTGGCCGCATCTAGCACCATTTAGCAGCGAAAGCTGAAAGGCGACAGTGACCGAAACTGAGTACTGTCCATAGTCGGAGGGTCTCTCCGGGAAACTGCTTAACTGGAAGCAATAGTTTAGATGCTATATTATATCCTCCCCAAGATGCTTTCACCTTGTCGGTTCATTGCAACACTCCTAAGAAATGATTCCAACATATGGTGCACCTATAACTGTAATTAGACAGTGATAATAGTTGTTGTAGCTTTTATTCTATCTAAAACATCCTGTTGTGTGCGTATCATGGGGGTTTATGGGTAGACTCACATTAGGGCTGTTTATCCGAATTGCTGATAATATTCTTAGACTAGAAAGATTAATTTTGCAAGGTGTGTCCGTAAATGCAAAACTTTTGATTGACTTGGCAAATACCTACTGGTTTGCTACTTTGCTTAACTTTCAGGAGGACATTCAGCTGAAGAAATGCCGTCAGGAAAAATGAACGTATGCTGTGGGGTGCCAACAAGTAAAAGTATGTATTCTCTTTAGTGTTTTTTTTGGTTTATTTCTACGTGCAGCACGACATTTACCATTCTGTTCACCAATATTGGTGATCTGAGCTCATCGACAACAACCGAAATCTCAGCATTGGGAAGAGACCGAGGGAGAGTGAATGCACCAAATAGTAACAGTTGGGTTAGTTTCTCGGAGGGCAATAGCCACGAGAAGAATAACTGGAAGAGAGCAAGGAAGCGAGTGAAATGCACCATAAAGGAGCAGTTAGGTTAGTTTCTAAGAAGGCAACAGCACAGCTAGCCATCCTGATTCCTGATTTAGCCTTTTTTTTCTTTGTTACGCAGCTGCCAGGACTCTTACTTGGTGGTAACTCGGTGCTTCCTTCTGCTTCTCACGTTCCATTTGCACCCTCACTCGTTTATATCCCCGCAGCATCTCAAGCTTTTAGAGTGGCCTTTGCTTTACATTTGGTACCTTTTTTACACTTGATTTTACACGTCGATTAAATGGGGAGTGGGGCCGTGGGGGAGACATTTTGGGTCTTTAGTCTTTACATCCCCGTCTCACAAATTCTTTGTAGCTAGAACACAGTGAAAGCCGTTTATGTTATCGTCTTTCTGGAATATTGTTACTTTCCAAATACTTTAATTGTACATCAAGTTTTGATAAATTATTATTCCTTTTCAGCTACACGTACATGTTCCAGCTTTTCTCATCTGCGTCTTGCTGTAAACATCTTCATTCCTTGCAAATAGTTCTCCGTTTTGCCTTGCATAGTCGCATCCTTCTGGCTTTGGGAACGAGCTCATCGTGGTGTCAGGTTACTTTTCCAGGCCGGAAAATGCTAATCTTGTACCCGGCTTAATGGCGTGCGAATTATGATTTTGCAAATTGTTACACGGTATCGACTAATAACTGGACATACCATGCTTGAACACAACTCATTCTTTGCTTATTTACCTTCCCTTCTAGTCTCTTGTAATGGTCAAGTCTCCGAACCTCTGTTAGAGTTTTTAATCTAAGATGTTATTCTTATAATTCGAATTATTTTGGTGTATATTTCCTCGTATAATTCGCTAAATTAACATTTGCGTGAAAAGTTGAATTTTTTGGTTAATTAGCTTAATTAGCAAAATTATTAGGTAATTAGTGTTCATTTGAAACTATTTGGGTCTATGGTGTCCACGTCATCACTTTTTATTTTTGTCCGATTCTTACATGAAACCGCTAAGAAACCTAGCGACTTTACCCAAATGTCATCGTCCAGATATTTGTATTTGTTTTATTTTTTTTAAAAAAAAAGAGATGGAAAGCCGCTGAACTTCTCAGCGATTTCCACCAATTTCCAATTCCCAATTCCCAATTTCGAATTTCAACAAATTACTATATGGTAAGCCGTTAAGATTCTTAGCGGTTTTACCTTTTGTATATATAAAAAAAACTAAGTGACGCTAGGTTTCTTAGCGATTTCATATAAAAATCGGATAAAAATAAAAAGTGATGACTTGGACACCATAAACTTAAATAGTTTCAAATGAACGCTAATTACCTAATCATTTTGCTAATTAACCAAAATTTCTGAAGAGTTCCTTATAACTGAGTTTATCCGAGCATTCGTAAATATACAAAGACGCAATTTAGTTAATCAGTATATTCTCAATAAAGGGATTATATCTGATATTCTATTATTATCACCAGTGTTTTAGCGTTGTAATAAAGTTTTTGAATTTTCTTTTTTTGAGTTTTTTAATAAAATTTCTGAATTATTTCTCACTTAAATATTGAGATTAAAAAATTACAATAAAATTAAAAAGATTACATATAAGCTAAATTTTTCTAAAACAAATAAAATCTAACATAAGCATATCGGATGAACCTTCATTTTTCTTGTATTTTCCCTAAATTTTAAAAATGCAAAATATTGATTAAGATAGTTTCGTACAGGGCTATCTCGGCCCCTCGAAATATAAAACCGTCTTACACAATAATTATTGAAAAAAAGTATAAAATCAAAACGCGGGTAGTAAACCAGTACTGTAACTCATAATTTCATAACTAACAAAAAATGGTGTCATTAAGGTTTCCATTCTCATCCTGGTTTTCTCCGCACTCAGCAACTCCCAATTTTCCCTCCAAACCTCGCCGTGCCATCTTCACTGCCGTCGCAGCCGCCGCCGCAACAACCACCGCAGTTGCCGTAACGGTTAAAACCATCAAACAAAAGAACCCAGATGCTGAAAACCCACTTGTTGGTTTAATACTATCTAATTTTTGTTCATCAGCTTCATGGGCATCACTGTCTTTATCTTCAGGAGATTCTTCGACGACGACGATGGCGGAATCGAAAAATGGGGTGGAATTTCCTTGTGTGATTAAGGATTCTCAGACATTGTTGGGAATTGGGTTGAGGAGGAAATGTGTTTTTGGTCTTAAGAATATTGATGTTTATGCATTTGGTATTTTTCATTTCTTTACATTTGGTTATTGATTGTTTTATTAGAATGCTGTATTTGGGACTCGGGTTTTGGATGTCAGCTAGTTTAGCCGGTAAAGTTCATACTATTAGATGTCTGCTAGGTTAGTGGTACCTACAATCTAAGACTTGTGTTTATTGCCATGAGAATGTTTGTGTTCGAGACTCGGGTTTTGATGGGTACGTGGATGTCAGCTAATTTAGTTGGTAAAGTTTATGCTAGTGTAGTATTGTGTGCTCTTTTGATGGTTATGTAGATGTCTGCTAGCTTAGTTGGTATATGAGACTCGGGTTTATTGCCAAGGGAATGATTGTGTTTGAGACTCGGGTTTTGATGGGTATGTGGATGTCAGCTCGTTTAGCTAGTTAAGTTTATACTAGTGTAGTAGTGTGTGTTGTTTTGATGGATATGTAGATGTCTGCTAGCTTAGTTGGTGCTTAAAACTCGGTTTTTTATTGCCATTTGCACCTGTTGAAAACCAGGAAGTTCAAAGTTGAGGGGTCTTTACTCTTTAGAATATAAATTCTGGGAGATTTTCAGAGGTTGAAAGATGCAAACTTTGCTAAGGAACAGCTCAGAATTAATCAACTTTATTGTTTTTATTTCATTTTGATTCAGGAGGAGGTACATTGTTTGAAAGATGGAAGATGATCTATGATAAAGCAATAGATTCTCCTACATAGTATCAAATTATATGTATATGATACAATTCGACTATTTAGGAATAGGTTTATGGGGGTAAAGAGTAAAGATGATGCAAATGTGCTTAAGAAAGAGTTAGGGTCATTGTGATTAGGTTCGGGGATTTTATAGGATATCTTGTTCTGAATTTGCTACAATGCTGTATATTGCTGGAACTATAGCATATTCCTGTTAAAATTAAGGCTCCAAGATTGTAGGAGGCAGTTTGTTTGAGGGATTACTCGTAATATTTGGCTTATCTGAAACGAATCTGTTGGATTAGTATATGAATGAAAATGTAATGGGGATAGAAACCATTTGTTTTTGTCGCATCATTAGCTGCATACTTAATATTCTTTCATTATGAATTTCGATGACATCAAACAAAATAGCTCATCAAACTAGTGGCTAACAGATTTAACACAGGGTAAAGCTTCATATATCCGACTCCTTTACCTCACCATTTGCTGGAACCCGTGGGTAAAGTTATTGAGTTGGAGAGGAGGTTTGGTGAGTTCATTTCATACCTAAAACAAGAATGTTCGTTTGGGAAGAGCGAGGAGATGATTCTTTCTAGTGCTGTATATCTTGAGCCCTTGAGGAAATAGTCATATCCAGTGGTGCAATTAGATATAAGATCTCCATCATCAGCTCTGTAGCTAATGCACTTCTCCGAGTTAAGAGAATTTTCTGTTAATTACCTCATTTAACCTTCATCCATTGTTGCTAACGACTATAACCCATATGAAAAGGAAGGGAACTGTAGAGTCTCTGACTTTGTGTCTGTCTATCCATTGTGTAGTTTCAAATAAAAATATTCATGTCAATAGTTAGCTTCATAAATCTTTCTCAGTGATGAATTCGTAATGCTGCAATGGTGTTTAATAACCTGTTGAAACACAGGGAGTAGTAAATATATTAGTTTTGCCTCACTATCGCCTTATGTCGGACCTGTTTCTACCAGCATCGTAGGAACATCTAGTAAGCTTGTTTCGTTACAACATGTGTGGACACTTACCCGTGAGATCCTTTTGAGATGGCTAGGTGTATATGCTGATGAAGATGATGTTCATAAGACTCTGGAGGGGAAATATGGGAAACAATCAGCCAATGAGTTGAAGGGGAATAAAGAATTTAATGAAGATATATTGGCGAGTGACGTAAATCTCACCGTTAGACTACAGATAGTCTATTCTAAGCTGAGCATTAAGTCAGTAAGAAGTGCTTTTGAAGAGTCAGTTGGAAGCAGACTTCAGAAGTTTGGCGATTCAGACAACAAAGAATTACTTGAGCGGTAATTTTCTTTACATTTCTTAACGTCCCTCTGTCTATTGACAACCGTCCTTTTTTTTCCTACACGAAAATAAGGAAAATAGTAGGATGTTCGTGAAAATGCAAGTTGATGAAAGATTTGGTTCCAAACCATCAGGACGGTAAGTAACATACTGAAAGGGAGAGTTTTAACTTTATATGACAAGTTTATTCAGGGACACTCTGAAATGGAAACCAAGTTTGTTCATGAAGAACTTAACCTTTTCGTCTATACAATATCTGAATTGCGATGATAGTTTTGAAGATCAGAGCGCGTCCTTGCTGCTTTTATTCTGCTTACGTTTTTATATTTTGCTTGATCTGCTTGCTCTATAAATGCCAACTTCCGTGATCCCTTCGAGCTCAATGCAGAGCATGAACTTGTTTGGTTTTATAGCGTTGTATTACTCATTGTTTTTTTTCTAGTGTATATGATAGTTATTAAATTTTACTTTGTTTCTCAAAATCACTTTAAACTTTATTCTTGATTTTTTTTTTTGGGTTTTTATACATGTGAATATGTGATAAATCCGATTTAAAATCTATAAAACCCCTTTGTCTTTCATTTTTTGTTTCACTCCACTTCCGTTTTTTTTTTCTTTTCTTTCTTTTTTCTTTTGTTGAGATAAGAGTTCACTTATGACGGTTCCAAATGATGATTCATGTCAGCCGACCCCAAAACATTTTGGGACTAAGGCTCTGATGTTGTTGTTGTATATGATAGTTATTCATATTATAGTGACACGCATGATTTTGGATCGTATGTTTTATGAGTATTTTCGGGAGTTCAGGAGTTGCTCAATTTGTACATCTTCCGCTGTTCCATGACTTCCATCCTCGTTTTGTCTCCGTTACCATCCTTTCTTTAGGGGCAAAAACGTTTTTACCTTGCGCATTAAAGATTTTTAATGTACATAGTGAAGTGTGTTGGGCGCCGACTTTTGTTCTTGGGAAAACTAATGTGGATGATGGTGTTGCCACTGCTTTACAGTGTCAAGTACATGTTTCTTGCAGACGGTTTTTATGGTTCTGAAATACGAGTATAGGAAGAAGTTTCCTTGAAAAACCTAGAATAAGAACAATACCGTGCATGACCTCTTTGATGGGTAATGTCGTAAAGTACAAACATCATAAAACCTTCGGATTCTTTCAAGGTTCATGAAGTACATTAAGCTTTCTAGATTCTGATAGTTCCTAAGTTCTCTATGGTTTGCAAGATGGAAGTATGTTTACGATAACTCATGGACTATTTGAGCTGATACTCGATGACCTTCTGCAGGTTCACATCTCAGTTTAAGGATGAACTCAAAATACCCAAGGGTTCAGTTATAGAACTCTCCAGACAGCATGGACATGTACTTCAAACAATAAGTAAGCTCACTACGCTCTCTCGTACCTTGAATTTTCTTCTGCATAGTTGACGATCTCTACATGGCGCATCTTGGCTGATCTTAGTTATCACGGGCATGTTCTATAAGAGTGGGTGACGGATGGTTGATGGGTGGGAATGGATAGAGCTTCACCCAACCCTGCCATCCATTCGTTCGCCTAATACTTTTTTTCCAAAATGGACGATTTTCACTAATTAATTAACGAAATAGGTAAGTTTTGAAATTTATTACCAAAAAATGGGTCCACGTAGGATCGGATTTCCCGAATCTAGGCAAGAAATCAAGTCGATGTGGGGGTGAGCGACTTGACCCTTGGAAATTCCCCTGTTTTCTCACTTTCCTGTATTCGTTAATGGTCTCATCTTTTTTCCCTTTGATGTTTATCTTTTCCCTTTTCCTCCGTTTTAATCCCATGGATGGATATTTAGTAGATGCAGGTGGGATTATCATCTGTAAAATAGAGTGTTATGTTTGACACGCCTATGGGTCACGGATGTGACTTCTGTATAAAGAACATAGCTCTAAACTACCCCCAGATTCAGGAACACTCCTCTGTTTTTTTTTTTTTTTTTTTTCCTTTTAAGCTGTTTTAGTCAACAAGGCGCCCTATAGCCGTCAACATAATCGCCCACTTACGCTTGCATTTCCATTTTTTCCTGTTTTCCGTGAATCTTTTGTTAAATGTCATTTGAAAATGACTGAACTTCTCGCATCAAACACAGTTCGGCACTTACATGTTCTTAAAACCCGTATGTAGTTGATGGACAGGAAGTGGGGAGCATTCAGAGCAAACTTCTTTGTCAATCAGTACTCGATTTATATGTTGGTGAAGATTCATTTGATCAACAGGCAAAGGAAAGTGCAATGCTCAAGTTAGCGAGCGTTTTCGACAAGAAAAATGCGCCCCTGGGATAGACAGTAAAGGATGAATAGTCATGTTGTAACAGTTATGTACTGATGCAGGAATCAGGAGCTCAGGACTATCTCTGTATTATAGATATGACGAACATAGTGGCAAGAAAGTAGCAACTCTTTTGTACTTCTATGAATGAGTATGCAATTTCCGGGTTCGCCCCTCTCTTGTACCAAAATAAATAAATAAGATAAAATAAAGGGGTAGTTCTACGTTGTATTCCCGAGTTTTTTGGGTTTTTATGTTGTAACCCTCTTTTTTTTTATATTCTAAAGTGTATCTATAAACGTCTTATTTATTTCTCCATCATGACCTCTTTTAGCTGTCTATTAACTTTGTCGCTTCTCAAATAACCGTACATCGACCATCATTCTGACTCATTAATGTAATATCATCCTCTATGATAAACATCACAAATCACTCTTAATAAACACAAACTACTATTAAAATTCTTTGTTATGAAGAATGTAATGATAATGGGGATTTCATGAATTGTTAGTTTCCATTTTTCTATGGAGCTAACTTACTCTTTAATTCAGGATTATGATGGAATAAAGCAAAATGATTCACTAAAGTGGCCGCACTTCTTTCTATTGTGAAGTATCAATCACTAATTTTGCGACGTAACTTTTATCTTGAATCATTTGGAAACAGTCTCTTTGTGCTGCTAACATAAGAGTAAGACTGCATACATCCAACCCTTCCCTGCCCCGTAACTTGTGGGAGTCATTGAGGCATTGAGGTAATGTTGTTGTTAGTTACGTAAATTCCTATACTATTTGGTAGGTTAACTGATAGTTCAGTGTAAATGAATAAATTATTAAGTAATTGTAATGGTAAGGAGACGATCCGATAGATCAACTAAGAAACTAAATTAACAAACGCAAATAATAATCAAGAGAGACATAATGTAGACTAATAATAGAATTCATGGTACATTATAAAGTTTCAAAAATGTAGATATACGACAGAAAACAAAAAAAATCGGGGAGATAATGTATAATTCCCTAAAATAAATGTCTATGTAATTTAAGACTTTGTAAAATGTGCTCCGCCATATAATATACACAACTCTGTTAGACAATTTAATAATTATACCCTGTCTCATTTTTATGTCTCATTATATGTGACTCCACTTATATTTTGACATATTGCGGTAAATAAGAAATATACTTCACATGCCAATATGTTGAGATATCAAAACGTGCATGGAGTAGAACATAGAATCGTACACCAAACAAGACAGAGAATCGTTAATTTAGACAAATAGCTGTAATTATTTTCTGACTATCAAGTCTTTTTCAGTTATAAAACAAAGTTATAACTTAAAACAATATGGTTTTAAGTTTCTTTTTTTCCTTTTTTTAACAATATTTAAAGATAACTAATCTCCCTCGAGAGTTAAGACCCCCTTGTTACCATGAAAGTGATTGAATTGCTTTAGATTTACTTCACTTACATCTGTCATAAATAAAGATTTGTTTATTAGAGAACATTTTCGACGCTAACTAATACGGAATATTATTATTAATCACATTCATCACACATTTGGATTGCTTTAGATACGGATCTTTTACCCGCAAATCGGTAGGATAGCAAATTAATAACAGGTTAACCCATTGTAATAACTTTTTTTAACAAAATGCTACATATCTACTTTGCGGGTCGGACTATGAGAATTCGATGCCCCAACCATATCTTAGATACGCCATAAGTTTTCATACTTCCGCAATTTGAAAAGTGAAAACCGTTTATTGCGTCATTTTCTTTTATTCCATCATATAATAGTAGAGCAAGCCAAAGATGGCATTAGGTCCCAGGTTCGAAACCACCCACTCCCTTATAAAGTAATGCCCTTGTGGCTCATTTGACCCAAAAAATCAAATTCGAGGAAGAATCCTCTCCATTGCCGGACGGACAGGTTGAGGAAGATCCGTTTCAAGATCAAGTGGTATTTATGTAGCAGTAACTGTAGCTTTTAGAACAGGGTGATAAACAAAATGATTACATAAAACCAAACTATTAAGCTCTGATCATTGAGAGCCTTACCATAAGTTCCTAATTCTATTCACAAGGGAAGACGGAATCGCAAAAGACATGTTTGCGTTCATAGTTCATAGTTACAGTCTTGCAGTTGCTAAACCTGCATCAACTCCTGAAACACAAATCAACCACAATCATTAAATAAATTCATCAAGGAAACCATCGTCCTATCGATGTATCCACTTTAATCTCGTTTCAACTTTAAACCACTTAACTAGCTACTTGAAGGCTTGAAGCTATGAAGAATCTGGATTACGACCATTTGTGACGGGTCACCATTTGTGACGGATATTTTGTAAGATAAAATGGATACAAAATGAGTTAGTGGAGAAAGGGGACCACATGAATAGTGTCGGAGAGAGAAAAAGTGGGTATTTTGTGAAAGGGGACCACATGAATAGCTTGTGACGGATACCGCCGTCACAAATGAGAATTTGTGAACAAAATATTATCAATCGTATAATACATCTTGGTTATTAGAGGCATTGCAACTACATTGTTGTGTTTGAATGTTGCCAGCCTGCGAGGATACATTAAAGTGGTCTCGACATATTTATTCCCCAGGTATGCAGCAATTACCCAAAAACAACTGAATCAATTTTGGCAGCAAATGGATGAAGGCTTAGTTCCAAAGTGATTTGGAGTCGACGTGGCTTCCTCAACTAGGAGTATACATATATAAAGAAACATGGCTTACTAGCTTCTACATGAAATGATGAAAACGGTTTTCTTATCTTAACACCACATCAGACTCACACACCAAATGCACGGATAAGTGAAAAAATTTAGGCTCAGTAACCAGGAGGAAAATTATAATTTCATACCTGTTCTTTCTGTTTGCAGAGAGATTCAACCTTCTTGATATACTCATCAGTCATTTTCTGCAATCAACAAATATAAGAAACACAACTGAATCATTTTTGGTAGCAACTGAATTAAGGCTGAGCTCTCAAAAAACGAACAACGAAAAGTCACAAGGAACTCTATATTAGAAAGTCGCCACTATCTCAAGTCATTTCCCACACCAAGTGGTTTAATTATGTACATACTTCAGGAGTTGAGGTGCAATACAGCCTGAATCACTGGTCCGTGATCATCCGCATGGTCAGATGTCTCATATTTAAAACTCAAGGACTAGAACGATCTTCAGGAAACACGCATATAATAGCAGACAGAACATGCAATTAGCTACACAAAGATTCATCACAATCAGTACACTATTAAGACTGTAAAGGGGATAAAAAGTTCGACATCTTCAAAAAATTCTGAAACCTCCACTTAATTTTCGACATTTCTAACAGAAAAAATAGCACGGACCACGCTCTGGTATCCAGAATGTTTCATCCTCCCAAGATCAATCTCTACCAAATGTGTCACTCAATTTTAATATCCTATATTCACCCAATCAGAAAGAGCCTACAGTGCCTAGATATTAATACGTGACCTGGTACATCTGTAAATCATTATCAAGTGCTGTACCTACAAGTCTTATGTGGCTCACTCTTGAAGCCCAAACTATGTTACAACATTCTCTTTTGTTGGAAAGGGGATGAGAAGTGGCCCTAAGGCCTAAACCAGAAGTAAAGAAGTTATCTAGCATGCATGCTTTGAAATATGATAGTACCTGCAGATCAGCAGAAAGGTCTTTAACATTGTCTTTTGAAAGCTTTTTATCCTGTAAATGAAGTATGAGTAAGAACTTAATAACACAAGGTTTATATATAAATATTAACTCGGATTTTGAATAGATGGATTCACTATTTAAAAAATTTGCACCTAGGAGACATGTTCACTCATGACGGTTCCAAAGGATGATTCATGTCAGCCGACCCCAAAACATTTTGGAACTAAGGCTCTGATGTTGTTGTTGTTGTAGGAGACATGTTTCTGAAAAGCTAAACCTAGGTGGCCTGTGCTTTACATAATTATACTTGAGTTTGTAAGTTAATGTTGAGGTTTGACCTTGCCGATGTAAGCAAATCTTAGTTAGTATTCTTCTCATATTGGTCATACCAAATTTCTGAAAATCATAGTCAACTTGCCAGGAAAATGGATTTGAGAATATGCTTTAGTTATATGACACCCTAATGTAATAATTATGTAAACATCAAGCCAAATAGGTGCAACTTTGTAAAATCTTAGGCCAACTAAGTATTGTTTCCTCCGCGATGTGGTACAATCAAAACATGGCTACGAATATCAATACCTTCTCAAGTTTCTCATATGCCTTCAATGCATCTCTTCTTATGTTCCTCAATGCAACCTACATATTGAAAGATTTTGCAGTCAAACCAATAAGAGAGATTGGCTTATACAAGACTGGCCAGTACCCAGTTGTCTAACAGAGTATCAATGGGAGATAATCAGGCCTTATACCTCACAATTGACACAGACATTTTGAATCATGCTCAAGAGAGCCGATAAAGTTTGGCTCTTTCTTCAGATTACGAAAAAGTTTGGGCTTGCCATCAGCAACTTTTTCTTGTCTGACCCAGGAGTATACAATAAGCTAAACACATTTAGCCGTTCATACGCCATACATTCAAGTACAATTATTTAGCAAAGGCATTTTTGATGCCATTGCCTTTGCAATGTAGATGAAATAAAAATTCACGATTGATAATGAAAACAACATTTTTCAGAAAGTGCCGCTTCTAAAAATAGAGAGTTACAAAAAATCACAAGAAAAACCTACCTTTCCTTCTTCCGTAAGTTTAGAAACAACTTTTGTAAGCTCCTGCATTAAATCGTGTGTGATCAAATCGCAGATTTGGTATAGCAAACAGGTCCAATGAATTATACTCTGAATGAACACAATATATAGAAAATGCTGCAATATAACGGAAAGCAGTCTCTTCGAAGAACAGTTATCTTATTTTACAGATCTATATAGTAATATGCTTTGTCTAAATGTTATGCAAACACCAACTACTGTAATTATGATCAGAGATATGAGTTTCAGATCAAGATCAAGTAAATGTTGGTCCAAGTAAATGTTGGTCCAACAGCAATATGGATTACGGAAAAGAGCATGAAACACTTGATGTAATCTGATCTGTGATCCAAGCACAATAAGTAGATAGGATGATTAAGAAACTGCATGTGACTATTTTAGTATTTAAGCAACCATTCCTAAACTATTGCATGTTAATCTCTTGTAAATGAAGGATTCACAGAATTAGAAAAAGGGCAAGAATTAATTTCCATTGTGCAGTCTAGAATAAAATGTAACCTACTCACAACACCACCAGCATCACTCGATGCCTCAAAAACTCCCGCATATTGGAGGGTAACTAGGGTTGAATGTATGCAGTCTTACCTTTGTATTGATTCTGAAACCAATAATATAAAGTAATTGCCTTGTCTCCGGCTACTTCACAATATAATAAGCATAAAGTTTAGTTAACCGTTTTGATTGGTTGCATCACATTCCAAAGTAAACTAATAGCGAGTCTTTGGCACCTATGTCTAAATGTTTAAAAGCCTCTTTCCAGATAGGTATGGGATTGAATAAGAAATAAGCATTACCAAACTCAATGACTGTCTGCATCTCTAAAAGAAAAAAAGATTTGACACGTAACAATACCAAACTTCTTGCAGAAGGTGAGTTTTTCTTTTATTAGACCTTATAAATTAGATAATTAATATTCAGTTCTAGTCATAAGATATATGTTCCAAACACAGATTAAAAGTGAGTTAACATTACTTGATTCTCAAGTCAAAGGCTTGTTGAGGCTTACCTTCCTTCTGTCTGCAGTTAATGGAGGCAGGGATAGTCGAATAACCTCTCCATCATTGTTAGGATTTAAACCAATTCCAGATGTTACTATGGCCTTCTCTATAGTCTTCAAGCTGAAACACACAAAGATGATACACATGTGGTAATGTACAATAAACTGAAGAGAATAGAATAAGAAACTGAAGTGCTCTATCACATTAATTCCAGGTGGTAGTGTGGTGATTAGCGATGCTTTCTTAACGGAAAAGGGTCCACCATTGACCATTCTTAAGTTGGTGCCTATTGAACATAAAAGCTACTCCGTATAACCTAATATGTAGCTTTTCTGACCAACCTTGAGTACAAAATCAAAAGTGAACTTTTTCTCCTATGTCAATCAGAAATTCAGAAGTGAATGTAGTCAGAACTCTCAGAAGTGAATTTGCCAGGCAGAATCTGAGAGCATATATGAAATACAAAGCCAAGCTTCCCAAGAAAAGATAAGTAAATCAAGAACACATTTTATATTCTAAATCTGGCAGCAATAAATAATTCATCAAAACTCAAATTATCAGAACTTTTCAAGCATTCATATTTGAAAAGAAAGCAACTGGTAGCATTGACTCCATATTCTTCCTAGGACGTTACAGATTTACAGTTACGTAATAATCTTAGGTTGTCACCAAATGCGCATTTTCAAAGTTGATGAGCTAACTATCAGCGGATTTATTTGCTTAGCATTAAATGTGGCTACTTAAAGCCTCTTCTCCACCAGCGTTATGCAGAGCATGAAGTTAATTGATGCTTTTTTAACAAAATTTCTCAAACATCTATGGCAAATTAGCAAGGTGGAATGTCAGCAAGTTTGACTTTCAGAAACTATACCTTGATTTGTCATACGGAGAGATCAAAAGAGAACTCGCATCTGGGGTACTGATACTAGCAATGGTTTTTAGATCGACTGGAGTTCCATAGTACTCAACCTGCATAGGCATTTGAGTTCATTATCTAGCAGCAGTAAAATCAGAGAGCTGAAAAGTAGAACTCTATGGTGACTAAGTGACGTGTTTAAGCATTTCACCAAAACACGAAAAAGAATTGTGCATGGGTCGGTGGATATCATTCCCACTATCACTCTGAAAAACTCCATAACATCACTTCGAGATTCAGTCTTATAAAAAGGTCAAGAATGCACACCTCTATTCGATCCAACATTGATGGACTAGCTCGGTTTGTCCTCACAGAGTTGAAATTTGAGCGCGTTGTTTCAATAGTTTTCTCCATCCTTTGTTTCTTATTAAAGAAAAACACAAATAGTTAATTCTAAAACACTTACACAGAAGCTAGTTCTAACACATTAGAAATCACGTGACCACTGTAAATACCAAGACTTACGACATCTTTCTCGATCGTAGATTTCTCAGCCTCTATTTCCTCAATGGTTGCCCACCTTATAACTAATGCTCTGAAGAACAACCACAACAGTACAGACTGTTGAATTTAAAAGCACAGTGTATCGAATATGTAATTACACAACTCGAAGCTGTAAAACTCAACAACATCTCCTTACCTCTTTCGCAACTCTTTTACAATCGGCTTTCCACAAAACTTGCCAAGACCACAGTCAACCAGATAACTAGGAGAAGACCTCCAAAATGAAACATTTGTTCTGGCACACTGATTTTCCGGACTATAACAGTCCAAATTGCTGACACCTTCAACAATAACAAATCCAATTCAACCAAACGATCCTCAATTCTAGTAAAAACAACACTGCTAATAACCACGATAAAATTAGAACTCTTATCATTAACCCCAAAATCACCTCCAGTTCGAAAACAATAATCCTTAGGTTAATTTATTTGAAAACAATATAATCACCTCTAATACGAAACATCTGTTCCGAATTATTACAGTCCACATTGCTGAAACCTTCAATAATAACAAATCCAATTCAACCTAACGATCCTCAATTTGCAGTAAAATTGACGCTGCTTATATCCAAGCTTAAATTATAATTCTATCATTATCCCTGAAACCAGCTCCGATTCAACCTAATTCTTAAGTTAATTCATTTGAAAACAATAAAATCACCTCCAAAACAAAACATTTGTTCGCGTAAACTGATTTTCCGAACTATTAAAGTCCACACTGCTGAAACCTTCAACAAAAATACATCCAATTCAACATAATGATCCTCAATTTCCAGTAAAAAACAACACTGGTTATATCCACCATAAAATTACAACTCTTATCATTAACCCTAAAATCACGTCTTAAATTATTCATTTGAAAACAATAAAATCACCTCCAAAACAAAACATTTGTTCGTGCTAACTGATTTTCCAAACTATAACAGTCCCAATTACTAAAACCTTCTACGTCAACAACATAATCGAATTCAACGTAATGATCCTCAATGTCCAGAAAAGACAACACCACCTCTCAAACACTATTTCCGAAAAGTTAATGAACATCAAGATTCCTAACTACACATATCCACAATAAAAATGTAACTCTTATCATTAACCCTAAAATCACCTCCAATTCATCTTAATTCTTAAGTTCACTTGTTCGAAAACAATAAAATCACCTCCAAAACGGAAACATTTGTTCACACTAGCTGATTTTCCGTACTATTACTGACTCTAAAACCTTCAACGTCAACAACATAATCCAATTCAACGTAATGATCCTCAATGTCCAGAAAAGACAACACCACCTCTCAGACACCATTACGGAAAAGTTAATGAACATCAAGATTCCTAACTACACATATCCACAATAAAAATGTCACTCGTATCATTAACCCTAAAATCAGCTCCAATTCATCATAATTCTGAAGTTCGCTTGTTCGAAAACAATAAAATCACCTCCAAAACTGAAACATTTGTTCACACTAGCTGATTTTCCGTATTATTACTGACTCTAACACCTTCAACTTCAACAACATAATCCAATTCAACGTAATGATCCTCAATTTCCAGAAAAGACAATACCGCCTCTCAAACACCATTACCGAAAAATTAAATGAACATCAAGATTCCTAACAACACATATCCACAGTAAAAATGCAACTCTTATCATTAACCCTAAAATCACCTCCAATTCATCTTAATTCTTAACTTAACTTGTTCAAAAACAATAAAATCACCTCCAAAACGGAAACATTTGTTCGTGCTAGCTGATTTTCCGTGCTATTACAGACTTACAATCCTAATTGCTAAAAACCTTCAACAAAATAATCCTGTTCAACATAGTGATCCTCCATTTCCAGTATAAACAACACTGCTTCTCCAACATTATCGCAGGAAAATTAATCGAACATCAAAAATCCTAACTACATATATCTACGATCAAATTCCAACTCTTATCATCCTAAAATCACCTCAAATTTAACCTAATTATTAGGTTAATTCAATCGAAAACAACAAAATAAATGCTCTGTACAATACATAACTTCGCATTTACATCAATTTAAAATTTATTTAACTGTAAACACAATATTCATACATATTAGTATAATACATTAATTTGGCGCAAAAATGGTGAAGATTAGGGTCATCAATTTAAAATTTATTTAACTGTAAACACAATATTCATACATATTAGTATAATACATTAATTTGGCGCAAAAATGGTGAAGGTTAGGGTTTGCGAGAAGACGAACCATGAAAAGAGGTGCGATGGCGGAAAGAGTGGAGATAAGTTGCGGATGAAAACGACGACGTTGACGCCATTGCCATTGAAGAGCTACCAAAGTGCAGTTTTTTTGCCGAATAAAGAGACAGATAATGGATAAGAGACTGTGGGAGTGTGACTGTGTAAGACACAATGAGCTTTGTACTGGACTAGTGTAACACCCTGAAAAATCACGGGGTTGGGTACACTTACTTTTAAAGATGACAAAGGCAAATTCATTTCATTATATAACAATTCTATTTATTTGAATAAATTGATTTTTAACGGGGTTGTTTTGCATATAAGATATGTTTGGTCAAAAGGTGAATTTCCTGGTACACTAATTTTCGAATATCTGTTACCAATGATGGAAATACTTGGATTAATTATGATAACCTGAATGAATAAGATATATAAGAAAAAAACAATAAACGATTAAAAAAAAGATTAAATAATTAATAATGATTAATTTGGAAAGTTATTGTATTTGCTGAATTGGTGACAAAACTTAAGTTGACGGACAAATAGGATGAATAAAATAACTAATCAGTTAGAAATCTAAATTAAATGGGTGTATTAAAATTCGATAATCTAGGACAAAAATTACAGTTTCTCGAAAACCTACTTGTAAACAACATTTGCTGATGTAAAAAAATATGGACTAATAAAATAAAAAATTACCTTGACATAATAATTAATGACAGATGGAGATATAATAATTAATGAGAAAAATCAATTACTGGATGATGAATAAAGATGAGTTAGAAAAATAGGGAAGAAGTTACATAAAAAAGGAAAACGGAGAAAAATGAGATTACAGACATTTTTTTCAAAAATAATTAAGAAAAAGACTAAAATAACCCCGATGTACAATAGCATTGTACATCTGGTAGTATAGTCCAGGAACTGTATAATTAGGATATTATGTTACCTTAATTCAGATTCATAAATATTAACAATCATTAACATAATTTCAGCTATGGAATATATTATATCATATTATATATCACATTCTCCAAAATACCATAGGAACTATATTATATTCCTCGTAATGCCACATTAATATATTTGTCAATCATCATGGATCACTAAGAAAGTAATTGATATCGCTTAAATAAAATAAAATTCTTTACAATGCATGGTTCACGATACTTTGACAGTGGTATTAGACATGCCTTCGGTTCTATTTGGTAAATCTAATTGAAAATTGTAGTTGAAAATTGAAATATTAACTCAAATCTAATAAGCTAGAAAAATAATAGACATATTTGGTGTAGCCGTCATTAAATCTGTCATATTTTGTACCCGTCATTAAATAATACGATTATGTATCATACGAAATCTTTCTATATATTCTCTAAATAATTATTTCCTCCATTCCAATCAATTCTATACATTTCACTTTTTAGATACTATTCATAGGTTGAGTGAATTTTCGACATAACTTCTAATATATAACATAAAAGATAGTCATGTGAGATCTTGTTTAAATTGTCTTACTGAGTATATTGTGAATATCAAACTTTTATAATTTTTATCGATACCTAACTAAAGATATTAACAAAAGAAAACGGATATTGGCAAACGTGAATAAAGTAAATGTATAGAATTGATTGGAATGGAGGAAGTAATATTCTCTAAATAATTGTTTAGAGAATATAAAAGACAAATTAGAAAATCTGACTTGTTTTACGTTGTCTTTTTTTGATAGATAAAACACGTTTTTTAAATCAATTAGGAAATCTGACTTGTCAAATTTCAAAGTATTATATTTTTCGGAAAAATTGTTTTGTGAGGGTGAATGTGAGGGCGACATATTTTTAATAAAATTTAAATTAACCCAATTTAATAAGGAATTGTTACATTCTTAAATTAACCCGTCATATTTTGTACGAATTTGAAACTATGTGGCAAAATAAGTTAATGGTGAAAAATAGAGGATTCGATAAAAAGTACTTTATATTTGCAAACCATTAAAGGCAACTTTATTAGTTCACAACGTAATTATCTTCAATGATTCTCGAACTTTATATTCACCTAATTAACCCCTAATTATGTTCAATGATATTCTTAATTTATATTTTCAGACCATTAAAGTCAACTTTATTTATTATATTCTCTAAATAATTCGAGAATCATTTTGTGAGTCGGATTCTTGAAATTTCAAATTTAATTTGGTATGAAAACGTTACATTACAACCCATTAATTGAAAATATGGGTGCAAATTCCATATTTAATAATGACCGACTTGTCAAGAATGATTTGTCAAAATTGTAAGGATTTGAATGATTTGTCAAAATTGTAAGGATTTAATTGGCTAATGAAAATTTGTTTTGTGTGGGTGAATGTGAAGGTGTGTAAGGCCTAATGCTGTTACCAGTTACGACATAGTGCCATATATTCATAATTCTAAGATTCTTTTATAGTAATAATGATGATAGGTAGCGAATTATGGTAAACAACCGTGATTGGTAGAGAATATATATGAAATATTTAGGATTTGTTATTAGTATAATCTGATTGATTGTTATTAGTATAATATTATAAATTATAATATTTATAATATTTACGAAATCTCGGTATAATATTTAGGGAATCTTGAAATGATTATAATAATAATAATAATAATATTATTATAATATTATAATATTATAATACATAAAAATATATGACTTGGCATAAATTGAGGGTTCTCATTGGTTTACGAAACTGATTTTTGTGAGAGTGAATGTGGGTGAGCGAAAGAGTGAACGGTGGAATATTAGCGCGCCACGTATGCAGTTATACATTCTTCTTTTATAATAATAATGATTCTAGCAATAAAAATATAAAAATAAAATAATATTTTTTATTAAAAATGAAAAAAATATACTCCGTATATTTGTTTTAAAAAAAGAAAATGTAAACGTATCGCTTGCGCGAAATACCTGATTCTGTAAACAGAAAAACTTTAAGAAACCGTACTTCATGTTTACGAGCACAAAAAATTACGGTTTTTTCTCCAAAATCAATCATCTTTCTGAGAACTGCGATTTCAAATGAAAAGTTGTTTTAATCTTATACAAGGTTCGCGGGGTTGGAGAATACTGGCTGACATACCGTCTTGACGGTATATTATGCAGCAAATTTTAGGTCGCAAACTCGCAACCGTAGCTCATATAACTTGATTGGAATAATAGTGGCATACCACAATTTCTGTACACATTCATTCACCCTTGTCAAGCATGTACAGATGGTTACATCACTTACATGAATTTGGCTGGGAGCCTGGGATCTATTCAAGCTCAACATCATGTTCGTGAACGCATTACAAACAAAGTCGAGTAAAATCATGCCCCTAAAGTCGGCAAATGTGTTAACGCGCAATTTATTCCCTGTTGTTTTATATGAGACGGTCTCACTGTAAAACTGCCTCAAATACGACTATGAGTGTGGATGTCTCCTACAAGACTCGTTATTACACTGCTTATGAGTTATGACACCAGAACACGATATCCATCCTGAGCACTTCACGCTATATCGACCACTGCTCGACCAATGATGGTGCCCTCACTCAGATCTTGGTATGCTTTATTTGCCTCCTCGAAGTTGTATACTTTGGAAACAGCTGCCTTGAGATCAAATGTACCTGTCTCTGCCAGTTTTACTATCTTGGGTAGATCCTGTCTCGCCCTTGCTCCATACGAACCGATTATTTTTACCTGTTGAACCATGGATCATTCAGAAAATATTAGGACTATGAACGAAGGAGAGAGTCTTACAAGAGGCTCATGGCTGTGGATGCCGAAAACCAGGCAAAATTAAATGCCTAATAAGAAGGTCTAAAACATATGCACCTGTCTACGAACAAGACGGTTTATATCCACCTCCCCTCTGGCATTGACATCAGCAAGCCCAATCATGACGGCTTTTCCACCATCGCGAACACTTTGTGTGCACTGTTGGAATGTTCTTGGTTTACCCAAAGCTTCAATGGCGATGTCCACGCCTAATCCTCCAGTCAATTCCTACACCAAACAATTCAATCTGAAAGCTGCAATACTAATTACAGAAACTCGTGACAAGTGCATGGTCTCATAAAAGATAGCAGTGCAGTCCTACGTTATGCACGAGGACTGAAATATTGTAATCCACAAGTACAAGATCATGAGAAAAGGATGGGATGAAAATACAAAATGTGATTTCAAGTTCGACAGTCAGTGCAGTCCTACGAATCTACGATATAGACCATGGAGTAACTAAATCAGAATACACATTTGGCCTCGTTAACCCTTGTTTTCGACACAAGTAGAGGGGGGAAGAGAAGGGAAACGAAGGGAACAGAGCGATAATGGGAGAAGCGCCAAAAGCGCGTGCAATCTGCAAACAACTGAGATATGCATGTAATATTAAAGAGAAAAACACAGCTAAATAAAAAAAAAAGTCAGTGGTGGTAAACGCATAAAACATTAGCATGGTTTTATTTCTTCAAGAGTGAGTCCAACATGGGATCCCAGATTATAAAATGATCTTAGTGCAAGGCTAATTTTAAGCATGATTTACAGTCTCCTGACTCTCCTCTACATTAGTCATAGACTCATAGTACTATACCCTTATCAGCTAATTACACATCTTCAACTTAATTTTTACGAACCAGCTTCCTTCCTTCCTTCTAACTAAAAATATCCAATCTATACTAACATGTAGCAGCTCAATGCAATAAAATGTCCTTAGATGCATAATGAAGCGTCAATTTATACTTAAGAAGGGCTAAAATCCTACGAGTATCTAATGGGGGTGCGTGTGTGTCAGATTGGACTAGCCTTGGCATCTTTAGCCATATACGGCGCATATGTACCCATGTCCAAGTGTCATGTTTGATAAATGGATTTCAGGAAAAGAAGAGCTGATTCTGAGCACCATAAATTTTAGTTATTTTTGCAGCAGCACTTAAGTAGTCTATCTTCTCAAGCCCAAAATACAAATGCAAAAACACTGAGCAAGTATATGCCTCAATCTGTACAGTCCAAAAAGTTCTGTAATAATTCTGACAATCTTTGAACAAGACATTTTAGCTCATATTATATACCTGGAGCCAACACCTCCAATGCCGATAACAGCAATGGAGTCCCCACCGCGAACTTCAGCAACGTGAACCATGGCACCATATGCTGTAAAAACTGCACAGCCTAAAATTGCAGACTCGGTATATGGCAATGAGTCTGGAAGTAGTGTTAACCCATGCGCTGGAATAACACAATATTCTGCAAGGCCTCCCATACTGTACATGTACACTGGTTTTCCTAAACAAAGATATAACACTTGTGTCATTCAACATGAGAGAAAGGTACGAACAGTTTTGGTTATTTGGTTATGCTTATGCATTTACAACATGCAAAGATATCTGTTTTGAATTAAGGGTTTAATTCTTATGCTTACTCTACTTAGTGAGTTGTACAGATAAATGCCGGTTACGTGACTTCCTATTTCGGTGAGGGTTGAAAGAAGTTAGCCTATTGGCCATCCAGTTAACTACAGCTACAAAGAGAGAAGAAGAATAAATGGGAAATATTACAATCTGTATTACACTACATAGGAGGTCAGCTCAAAAAGCCTGTTGTTGACCTCATCTTCAGGTTTCAAATGAACTATTCAAGCAAAAGATATTTGACCATAAACCCTAGCAAAAGACAAAAACAAGCAACTCTAAAAATACCAAAATGAGACAGCATTAGCAATTTAGCACCACATGCTAACAGTAGACGACACTAGAGTGTTCTGCGTCTTTCCTTTTCAAAAGTCACGTTTCAATACAATTTCAAGCTTAAATGTACATAATCCGCTGAACCCCATTTGTCGTGGTGAGCATACTATCATTACTATTCAAACAGACAATAAATATATCCGCAGAGGGAAAAATAGGTAGAATAACTCACTGAATCCTTTCACATTCCAGAATCATAAATCATTTTCATGTCAATTGCCAAAAAAGACTGAAACAGGTCAAGGTTACATGTTATAAACCATCAGGGATTCAAGAAACAATTAACTATTACCAGCAATTAGTAACAATTTTACCTGCTATGTTAAGACATACCGAGTAATAATCAGCATAGCATAATACACTTGGCAAATACTCCATGACGATAAATCCTTTGGCGTAGAGAGGACTGACAGCAAAACATACCCGGCATCATCATATGGTATAATTCTGATCCAAACATGCACATACACACAAAACAAATCTTAAAACAGAAGAATGAGTTTCATACTAAGACAGTAAAGATAATGCATTATACACTATTAGGGGATGTTAGGTGGCAGCCGAGTGTCCCTTTCCACGAGGCATTTTCTTTGCTGATGGATCTTCAACGTCCTTCATCTGATAGTAGTGGGGAGCGATCTCAACCAGCCACTCAGGTTTGAGCTCAGTTACCTGTCTCATGTACTCCTTTGTCGTTAAAACCAGCTCATGGTACACGACCCATCTTGGCAAGGCGGGCTCCAACTGAGCTAGACCAGAGCTTGGATGAAGGTAAACACTCTGAGGATGCTTGACTCTCCCATAAGATCCATTCTTCTGTAGCCTGGAACAGTGAGGAAAGAAACCTGCTGTGATAGTCTTTTTAATTGCTTCTAAATCATTTAAGCTTGATGTAATTTCGATTTCAAGCCTCTCCAAAAGCCCTTCTAGCTGGTCTCTGATATCCCTCGCCCGTTTCATACTCCTGACCTGAACGTAATTCTCGTAGCACCACGTGCTACCAAAATCAGACGACTTCCAATCATTATATACCTTAAGAAGTGCAATATGGTCTCCAACATTCCCCTCATGAAATCTCATCCTTGCAGCGTCTGCATGGACTTGTTTGTCCTTAGGACGATAGAAAATTGAACTTCCAACAGAAATCATGGCAGCAATGGTAATAATCTCATCTGAGCATTTGTATGTCTCTGATGCAACAATCATCTTTGACAACATAGGATCAAGGGGAAACTCTGCCATTCGTCTCCCAACTTTATTTAACTCCCCATGCTTATTTAAAGCTCCGAGTGCATACAACAACTCAAGGGCCTTCAGTAACGCTTCGGATGGCGGAGGGTCCATGAAATCAAAATTCACCAGGTCATCGATTCCAAGGCTCCTGAGGGAAAGTACAACATTAGCCAGATTTGTTCGCTGAATTTCAGGCACAGTATTGTCGTCCAGATCATGATAATAATTGTATGCAGTATAAAGCCTAAAGCACTTTCCAGGGCCTGTTCGTCCAGATCGACCTGCGCGTTGATTTGCTGACGCCTTAGAGATAGGAGTCACTTCTAGGGACTCCATACCTGTTCGAGGGTTATACGACTTCATTTTGACAAATCCTGGATCTATCACATATTTAATCCCATCAATTGTTAGAGATGTTTCAGCAATATTTGTGGCCAACACAACCTTACGGGCCCCTTCTGGGGTAGGCTCAAAAATTTTAGCCTGCAAATGGGTAGGTAGATTGGCATAGATAGGGCATATAATGAGGTCGGCAATTTTTGTACCGAGTCCCCTAGTCCTGTGCTTCAATATTTCCTCAGCTGTTTCAATCTCCTCTTGGCCAGTCAGAAAAATTAAAATGTCCCCAGGAGGCTGTGTAACATGTATTTGCAATGCAGTAACAATTGCAGCATCCAGATAATGAGCCTCTGGTGCCTTTGTGTAGTGTATGTCAACAGGAAAACGCCTACCAGGAATCTTGAATATAGGGGCAACATCAAAATAGTCACTGAACTTTTCAGCATCAAGAGTAGCACTTGAAATAAGTAACTTCAAGTCTGGCCGCGAACGAGCAACATCCTTAACCAAACCAAACAATATGTCTGTTGACAGCGTCCTTTCGTGGGCCTCATCAACCATAATAACGCTGTAGCTAGCAAGGTCAGGCTCACCAAGGAATTCACGCAGAAGCATACCATCAGTCATATACTTGAGAACTGTCTTATCAGAGGTGCAATCTTCAAATCGGATAGAATACCCAACCTCATGGCCCAATTTCACCCCCATCTCTTCCGAAACACGGGCAGAAACGCTCATTGCAGCAACCCGTCTAGGTTGGGTACAACCAATCTTGCCAACTTTTGTATATCCAGCTTCGTGAAGGTACTGAGGTATCTGAGTTGTTTTCCCAGAACCAGTCTCACCAACAATAATAAGGAGCTGATGTTTCTCTACAGCTTCCAGCAACATCTCTCTGTAAGGATAAATTGGAAGTGTTCTCCTGTCTTTCTGAAGCTTCTCCAAAGCAGAAGCAGACTTTGCTTGTAGTGATTCTTGCAGTGAAATCTTACCCTCAAACTCAAAATCGTCACCTTCCATCACAGATTGTCTCACAAAATCGATCTGTTCTTCAAAGACATAATCATAATCATAATCATAATCAGCTGCACTCTGCTTTTTATCTTTAGAACCAAATTTAAGAGTTGCTTTACCTATTTGATGTTGCTCCCATGCCTCTTGTTCGGCAAATGGATTCATCTTACCACCATCCCTGTAACGCTGCATTGCCACACCAAATCTTTTCTTTTGGTTTACACGGCCTTGATCATCGTATGCATCAGGCATTCTATACTCACTCATCTCACTGCCATCTTCTGTTGCTCGTTTACTGATACGCTCCAATATTTCCTTCTTGTACCTGAATTCACGACGTTCTGCTTCTGTTAACTCAGCGTCTCCAAACAGATGCTCCTCATCTATTACTTCATCTCTCAGTTCATCCACTTTCTGTTCCTCTCTTTTCTTCAAGTATTCTTGTCTTGAAACTTTCCTTAATTCTTTGGTACATCTACCAATTGCATCCAAATCCATCTCTTTCTTCTTTGCCAATTTTGTATAACTTCTTCTCTTCACCTGTCTATCATCTTCATCGTCTCTCTTCCTTTTACTCTCTGATTTCAAACCGCCTTCACTCCCCATTCAACAAGACAAGATTATTGGTAGCTCGCAGAGTTGTTACGAAACAATAAACGTAAACTTGTGTTTATTATTCATCATCACGTGAATCGCTTATATAGTAATAACCCAATACCACAATACGAAAGTAAACCCTAACCCTAAACCCTAACCCCTATACCCTAAAGTCCTAAACTAACTAATATTAGGAAATATACTAATATTAGGAAACCCAATACCACAGTAGGAAGCTTGTGGAAGTTTCCAATTTTTACGAAACTCTATTATTAATAAATAATGATTTATTTACAATCTTCCTATTAGAATTAGGTTAATTATTTATAATTATTCTATTAAAATTAGGAAATTAGAAAATAAATGATTAATAATAATTTATTTATAATTTTTCTATTAGAATTAGAAATTAAGAAAATAATAAATTACCTTAATCGAGTAATTCAGTAAAAGGGGAAGACATTTTTGCAGAAAAAACAGAGAGAGAGAGGAAGAAATGAATACCAGAAATGAATTAGGAGAGAAATGTAGAAACGAAACTGACCCGAATTGATATGAATCGCTTCGGAATAATTCGAAGTACGATTATCCGACTTATACGATAAAATAGTGTTGGATAAAGAACGAACTTTGTAATTCATATAAATTCTTTTATGTTAACTTCAATTCAATTCAACTATTTTTTTTTCCCAAAAATGTATACTCGATCTAGTAATTTAACTTGATTTTGGTTTGTATGTAATTCATCTTGAATATTAATAAACAATACCTTTTCAAATTTCGAAATAATACAATGAATACTAACATATCTACATTTGTAATTTATCAATTAAAATAAAAGAGAGCTTATGTTTAGAGGGACAATCGGGTCACTCGGGTCGTTTAAGGGGCCAGGTCAAAGCAGGTCGGGTCATATCGAAATCGGGTTATGTCAGGCCAGCGAGGGTTCGACGTGTTCGGAGCATGTGGGGTCATCAAAGGGTGGCACTTCGGTCGGGTCAATGTCCGATTAGATTATCGGCGCATATTTTATCGTATATATTTAAACTAGCTTAGTACCCGTGCAATTTTGCACGGAAATGCATAGTTAAATAGTTCTTAGTTTTATTAAAAATCGGAATAACATTGTTATCAATATGTTAGAATTAGTTAGGGCGACAATTCATCTTTTGGAATTTGAGACTTAGAGTAATATTTGGTCTCGCCTTTTATCTTTATTTATAAGTTCCAATTTTTCGTTGCCCGAATATTACGGTTTTTCCCTTACTATCGATTATTTTTGTCATATTTCAATTTGAGAACAAATCCGAAAATAGGCTGACCTGAGACCCGAAATTGACCCAAACTACATCACCCAAAATCCGAATTAATCTGACTCGTCCCAAAAAATTTCTTTAACTAATTTGACCCGTAATTGATCCAACCTGAAGTGGTATAATCTGAAACCACCCAACTCGAAAATGACTTGGAAAAACAAAAACTCTAATGAACAAAATGACTTGAAATGAGATTTCTCTCTTAATCATTGGCCCGACCCGACCCGTCCTGACCCGTAATGAGCCAATCTAATACAACCCTAATTATCTCAAAAAAAATGACGAACCAAACTGACATGACCCGAATTGGCCCGACAGAACCTGATTTAAATTACATTAAGAAATACTTCTTTACAAATAAGAAATTATCGACCGAGTAATCCTTCGCAGACGTCGAATTACTCAAGTAATTTCAAACTACTAAAAATGCTACACAATACAATCAAAAAAGAAAAATAAATTATAAATAGATATAGATAATGTGATTACATAAAATCATAAAAAAAGAGTATAATAATACTGTAATATAATAATTACAATCAATATTAATAAGAAATTAAGTAATGTTTTTTATCATAAATAACGAAATAATCATTGAGCGGGAAAATATTAAACTAATGTTGTCATGTGTCTAATGGTTTCTTTATTATAATTATATATAGATAGATAGATATATAGATTGTATAATTTAATATCTCCTATATTAGTCTCTATCTGATTAAACAATAATATAGATAGATAAATATATAGATTGTATAATTTAATATCTCCTATATTAGTCTCTATTTGATTAAACAATACGTCTTTCTTAAGACAGACCAGTTACATACAACTTGTGTAAATGACCCCATCGCTAATTATTAAAAATAGTTCTTAGTTTTATATTTTGCCATGACATAATAGCACTATTATAGAATTGAAAATATATGTTATAGTTACGCTTAAAATTGTAGTTTGGATCTCATTGAATTAATTGAATCTTTGAATAATATTGCATAATTAATTATATGTGAGAATATTTTTTCCAACAATTGTATGTGAGCATATTTTTTGGAGGTTTTAATATTACACAGATAAATTTAATATTGCACAAATAATATCTGTGAATAATATTGCTCACTGTCTATGGGCACCAAGAAATGTCTAAATCTAAAAGATATATAAAATAATTTTTATAATATTTATATAAAATATTTTTATAGTCAAAACATTTCTAAATTTATATAGAATATTTTTGCACCGATATGCATTGGAATATTATAGATTTTGAATATTAGTCTAAATTTATTACATATTGCACGGACATGCCAGAAATTCCCTATTTTGTATACATTAATCAGCGAGAATATTTTTTTTCAAGATTTTCGAAAATCGATATTACATCATGAAAGCTTGGGCGGGAAAATTTTTAATGTGGAAGTGACATGTGTCCACTTCATATGTAATGGTTCTTCTTATATACTTTTATATAGATATAGATAGATTTTGAGGGTAATTTTACTTTAAATAAAGAGTAAGTGTATTAAGTGCAAATAATTACGATGAACGTCAGTCAATCCGGTGTTATTTAAATCATTATTAAACCAGTTCATTATTGAGTCATCTATCAATTGAGAAAATATCTGGTCATGGAACGGGACAGGTTGGGTCGAGTCAATTCAGGCCAGGTTCGGGTTGAAAAAAAAGTAAAGTTATTATTAGGTCGGGTCGGCCAGCCGGGGCGTCTCGAATTCGTTCACCCAATTTTTGAGTAGTATCGGGTCATGTTTCAGACATCCATTCCTTAAGCTTCATAGATTCCGACCATTTTCGATTATATATTCAGCACAAATGAAGTGATCTTACTCTTTCGATCTATGTTAGTGCTTCTTTCATGTAGGATCTCTTCTTTTCATCCGACTTCCAGCATACTCTTGTGAGTTTTGCATTGGTATAGAATTTTTACTCCGATCCTTCTTCGTAGGACTTGGCTATCAAAAATGAAAAAACTATATAGTATTTGTTTTAAAAAGGAAAATATAAACGGATCGCTTGCACGAAATACCTGATTTTGTAAACCGAAAAACTTTAAGAAACCATACCTCGTGTTTACGAACACAAAAAATGACGGTTTTTTTCCCAAATCAGTCAGCTTTCCGAGAACTGTGAGGTCTCTTGATCACTAACTCACGAGTGTCACAACTTTCAAACTCGACAATTGTCAATAGGTAGGGTCTTTTTGTTGTTAAGTACGTCAGGTAAAGTTTTAATCTTATATAAGGTTCGCGAGGTTGAAGAATGCTGGCTGATATACCGTCTTGACGGTATATTATGCAGCAAACTTTAGGTCGCAACCGTAGCTCATATAACTTGATTGGAATAATAGTGGCATACCACAATTTCTGTACACATTCACCCTTGTCAAGCATGTACAAATGGTTACATCACTTACATGACTTTGGCTGGGAGCCTGGGATCTATTCAAGCTTAACATCATGCTCGTGAGTCGTGAACGCATTACAAACAAAGTCGAGTAAAATCATGCCCCTAAAGTCGGTAAATGTGTTAATGCACAATTTATTCCCTGTTGTTTTATATGAGACGGTCTCACTGTAAAACTGCCCCAAATACGACAATGACTTATTAGTATCAATGTCTCCTACAAGACTTGTTATTACACTGCTTATGACACCGGAACAAGATATCTATACTGAGCACTTCACGCTATATCGACCACTGCTCGACCAATGATGGTGCCCTCACTCAGATCTTGGTATGCTTTATTTGCCTCCTCGAAGTTGTATACTTTGGAAACAGCTGCCTTGAGATCAAATGTACCTGTCTCTGCCAGTTTAACTATCTTGGGTAGATCCTGTCTCGCCCTTGCTCCATACGAACCGATTATTTTTACCTGTTGAGCCATGGATCATTGAAATATTAGGACTGTGGACGAAGGCGAGAGACGAGAGTCTAACAAGAGGCTCATGACTGCAGATGCCGAAAACCAGGCAAAATTAAATAAATGCCTAATAAGAAGGTTCAGAAACAAATGCACCTGTCTACGAACAAGACGGTTTATATCCACCTCCCCTCTGGCATTGACATCAGCAAGCCCAATCATGACGGCTTTTCCTCCATCGCGAACACTTTGTGTGCACTGTTGGAATGTTCTTGGTTTACCCAAAGCTTCAATGGCGATGTCCACACCAAGTCCTCCGGTTAATTCCTATACCAAACAATTCAATTTGAAAGCTGCAATATTAATAAAGAAACTCAGGACAAGTGCATGGTCTCATAAAAGATAACAGTGCAGTCCTACGATATGCACGAGGACTGAAATATTGTAATCCACCAATTCAAGTTCATGCGAAAAGGATGGGAAGAAAATACAACATGGGCTTTCGAGTTCGACAGTCAGTGCAGTCCTACGAATCTACGATATGCACAAGCAGTGAGATACAAATATGTCAAGTAACGGAAAATATACAGGACTACTCGGTATTACAATAAGATTAGTGTAGTAAACTAATCATCTTCAAATTCCAAGGGCTTTGGTAAGCAAACTTCCGATGATGTGAAATGTTTCTTTCCCATAAAAGGGGTAAGGTTGCATATTTGTGACCGCCTTGGCTCGTCATAGGCAAAAGCCTTTGACAGTCCATAAGGTTGTCATAGTTATTTGGTCAACCGGCAGTGGCAGAGGCATCTAATGACAAGATAGTCATCGACCAGGAACTAACTAAATCAGAATAAACATTTGGCCTCACTAACCTTTGTTTTCGACACAAGTAGAGGAGGGAAGGGAAACAAAGGGAACAGAGCGATGATTTTTCCTGCCAAATCTTTCCTACATTAGGAAGGATTTTAATTTGGCTTGGATAGAGAAAAATCGATCCCTTTATTTCCCTCCAACTCAACTTACTAATAACCAAACAGAAATTATTCACCCTTCACCCCTCCGTTTCCTTCCAAATCCCTTGATCCAAAAAGGCCTAAAAGGGGGAAATGGGGATACATTAGGTGACGTTAAGAGCAGCAAGCTACCATAATCAAGCACTCAACTTTGGCATGTTGACAACATGCTCTTAAATAACTATATGAAGATTAGATCTAGGTTTGACAAATAGTCTAGTTATAGTAAGGCACGTTAATAAAATAAGGCATTAAGTCACTGCAAACTGAGATGAAGTACAGTACTTTGACTTTCTCAACTGCGTCTTCTTTCAGAGCGTTTACTATGTGAGTAGCACCAACAGCCTTCGCTTTCTCAAGCTTTTCATCACTGATGTCCACGGCGATAATGGGAGAAGCACCAAAAGCGCGTGCAATCTGCAAACAACTGAGATATGCATGTAATATTAATGAGAAAAACACAGCTAAATTAAAAATAGTGTAAGTGGTGGTAAACGCATAAAACATTAGCACGGTTTTATTAATTTCAAGAGTGAGTCCAACAGGGATTCCCAGATTATAAAATCATCAATGTCCTTAGATGCATAATGAAGCATCAATTCAAACTTAAGAAGGGCTAAAATCCTACGAGTATCTGATGGGGGTGCATGTGTGTCAGATTGGACTAGCCTTGGCATATTTAGCCATATACGGCACATATGTACCCATGTCCGAGTGTCATGTTTGATAAATGGATTTCAAGAAAAAGAAAGCTGATTCTGAGCACCGTAAATAATATATGCAGGCCCTTAAATGCTCCTTCTGGTATATTTTATTTATTTTTGCAGTAGCACTTAAGTAGTCTATCTTCTCAAGCCCAAAATACAAATGCAAAAACACTGAGCAAGTATATGCCTCAACCTGTACAGTCCAAAGAGTTCTGTAATAATTCTGATAATCTTTGAACAAGACATTTTAGCTCATATTATATACCTGGAGCCAACACCTCCAATGCCGATAACAGCAATGGAGTCCCCACCGCGAACTTCAGCAGCGTGAACCATGGCACCATATGCTGTAAAAACTGCACAGCCTAAAATTGCAGACTCGGTATATGGCAATGAGTCTGGAAGTAGTGTTAACCCATGCGCTGGAATAACACAATATTCTGCAAGGCCTCCCATACTGTACATGTACACTGGTTTTCCTAAACAAAGATATAACACTTGTGTCATTCAACATGAGAGAAAGGTACGAACAGTTTTGGTTATTTGGTTATGCTTATGCATTTACAACATGCAAAGATATCTGTTTTGAACAACGATTCGTTGATCACTCGTCAATTTTACACTAATCATTTAACTTGCACACTTATTTTTGTCACTAAAATCACTTCTTAACTCTCTCATTCACAAGGTTCTCCTATTTTTTGGACGAAATGACACGGTGGGATTTGAACTCTTAAGCAGCCATTGTGTTGATTCTGTTATTTTTTCCCTCGAAAAAAAAAGGTTCTCCGGATTTTTTTATCAGTTCCTTTTTTTGTCACGCTTCTTTCGCTTACATTCCTTCGTTTTGCAATCGTGCTTTCCCTTCTTTCCACTTGTTCACTGTTTTCCCACATCACAGTGACGATTTCACACAACAAAAATTATTTCAAGACTAAGGGTTTGTTGTCCATTCATCTCAAACCCTTAATTCTTATGGTTACTCTACTTAGTGAGTTGTACAAATAAATGCCGGTTACGTGACTTCCTATTTCGGTGATGGTTGAAAGAAGTTGGCCTATTGGCCATCCAGTTAACTACAGCTACAAAGAGAAAAGAAAAACAAATGAGAAATATTATAATCTGTATTACACTACATAGGAGGTCAACTCAAAAGGCCAGTTGACCTCGTCTTGAGGTTTCAAACGAACTATTCAAGTAAAAGATATTTGGTCATAAACCTTAGCAAATGACAAAACAAGCAACTCTACAAATGCCAGAATGAGACAGCATTAGCAATTTAGCACCACATGCTAACAGTAGACACTGGTTCGGCAAATGTAGATGCATAGAACGTATACTCACCGTTGCTTCTAAGAAACAATCGTGTTTCACCATCATATAGCGTTCCTTTGGCTCTATTATAAGCAAAGAAATCCTCACAAAGGTCATCTTGACCCTGCATTGCACAAATACATTAAAAGCTGAAATATTATTAAAAATGGAAATTGAGAGCCCACTTATATACCTTTGAACAAAAGGAGCAGTTACCACAAGGCATGATAAAAGCTCCAACAACATGCGATCCAACAGGAAATCTGTAAAATTGTTATTTTACAGATTATGTCAACTCTATACAGTAGAAAAAACCGCATGAGTATCACGCCTTTAGATCCATTGTTTCAACAAAACATGAGTGAACTCATAACCGTTTTAACAACTATGAACATAATTAAGATATGATTTACGAACCTTTGGATCGTTCTGCTATCTGTAAGAGGACCATGCTCAACGACTTCACCAGTAATCTCATGGCCAACAACACAAGGGCTGGCAAACGGAATTTCGCCTTTTATCACATGAAGATCAGAGTGACAGACTCCACAGGCTACATCCAATACACCAGAGATATCAACAGTCACTCAGTCAGTACTCAGTATACTGCTATCAGCTTATTTACATTGCATTCACCTTAAGTCCTTACTTCTCAAGCAATTAAATTAAAAACAGAACACATATGATACCCTCTTTAATCAACAAGCTTCCAATGAAAAACGAAAATGCAATGTCTACCAAGTATACGGGCCTTCTCATCTAACTATTTGATCCGTTTCATGCTTAAGACGGATATGCCCGTCTTAAACAAGAATTTGTGTTATACAAATTCGCATTTCCATCAAACATTTGTCAAATTGTGCATCACCTGTCACTTCTCATGAATTTACACTCATGTTATAACATACAGTCAAATTCAGGTCCCTCGAAACCAAACAAGTATGTCCCTCAACCCAACTTTGTCCCACTTATTCCATGTACATGCCATCACACATGCAAATTCCTATTCAACTTAACTTTTTTCCCTCCAAACCCCACTTCACTTTCCCCATAATCCCTACTACCAACCGAAGATGTCTTATCCTAGTGGTTAAGACGGAAGTATTGTCGATATGAAGTCCATCTTCGAATCTACCTCCCACTTATATCATACAATCCCTGTAGCTAACAAAAACAAAACATCACCTGAGGAAAATGAATGACAAACCCCCAATTCTTCCAAAAGATCATAACTTCAGAAAAAATAACAAATACCCAACATGATTAAAGTAACAAAAAATCCAATTATTCCAAAAGATCATAACTTTAAGCCAAAAAAACAAATACCCAGCAAAATTAAACCAATAACAAATCCCAAATTTTTTCCCAGAAGAACATAACTTCAGAAAATAACAATTAGCCAACAAATTAAAGCAGGAATAACAAGTCTCATTCTTCCAAAAGATCACAACTTCAGAAAAATATCAAATACCCCTTTGCCTCCGTCATTCGTTTAATAAGGTAAACTAATGATTGGGATGTTGAGAGTACCAGCCAAACTATCGAAAGTCAATTAGTCTCCCTTGAGACGGATGTATCCAGATTAATTGGTCCGTTTAAGTTTAAGACGGATACGTGTTGAAACAACTATCCCATGCAATCAAAAGATTAAAAAAAAACAATAAAGTAAAACCCAAAATTACCCTTAGTTTTGACAAGAATTTCATTAGCTTTAGGCTTGGGCATATGAAAATCTTCAAAAGTTAAAGGTTGATTAGGTCCAGTAAACATGACACCTCTCATGTATGAAGAAGTTCCACCATTATTAACAGCATATGAAGAAAAAGATGAAGAATTATGAGGAGATGGGATTGGGTTTGGTGAAGGTGAAGGTGTTGTTGAGAGTGTAGAGTATGTTGATGAGATTAATGGGGTTAATATGGTTTTAATGATTGATTTTCTGATCATTAACGCCATTGATGATGGAATTAAGAGTTGAAAAATGAGTTTGATTTGATTTGATGTGAGATTTTAAGGTATTTGGTCTGTGATTGAGATGGAGATGGAGATGGAGATTTGAGAGTGGGCGAGTTGGTTAGTGGGGATGGAAGATGGTGATGAGTTGGATGATGATGATGAGGTGGATTGGAGTTTATCCAATTTGCGGACGGCTGAACACGGAAATCGATTTTCTTTATGTGACGAGTAAATTTTATTGCCGTTATCTAAGGGTGACAGGCGATTTTGCTCTTGGAGAGGATTGAATTCGAGTCTTTGGTAATTTCATCTAAGTTTTAACCACTAAAATTCACCCGTGTGGGTACGGAAATCGAGTCTCATTCGAGGTAGACTCAGATGTCATTTGTATAAGAGCTATATATTTTTATTGATTAATAGAAAGTTTAGTTCGAGTTTAATTGATATAAAGTTTTAGTCATTATTTTGAATTAGGAACTTAGGATTCAATTGATTTGGAGCTCTAGTCGTTATTTTTGGATTAGGATTCGATTAATTTGGACCTCTAGCCGTTATTTTGAATTAGGATCAAATTGATTTGGAGCTCTAATCGTTGTTTTGGATTAGGAGTCCAAGTAAATGCTGTAATTGGGTCACTTATATAAGATTATTACTCGTACTAATTATGGTCGACAATTAGTAAAGAACTTCCAACTTTACTCTTTTCACTAATTATTCTCACTTAATTATTCCATAAACTTTAAAATAAATCGAATACACGAACCAATAGTAATCAATCTAAGGGACAAAATTAATGAAATTCACGAGCTAATAAATAATCGTCAAACAAACAAACTAAATTACTTAATCTGAAAACAAAACAATTGAACGAATTACACTACTAGAAACCAACAATAACAATTGATAACAAAAATAAATGAGTTAAAAAAAACTAACAAGACAAAGTGGTGTTAAGTAACAAGAGCAATCAACAAGATGATAACGGAGATTAACAAAGATTACCATAATTCGCCACCCCAAGTCATAATCATCCAAGTATCCATTTGGAAGCAGTTGTGGAACTACCGCCTCCAGCCCTAGGCACGAACGTGAAACAACTACGTCTCCACCTGGGTTCAAACATGGTTCACCCACTTCCTGGCCTAGACTCACATGTAGTGGCTCCAAGTCCACACCTAGGGTCCGACGTGCCTTTTACCACCCATAACCCTAACAATACTTATTACTAACCATAAAAATTAAACCTAATAATTTCAATAAGAGTTATTAATAATTACTTCACTAGTCGAAGAAGTATAATCAATTGTTTAAATTTCAATAAGAGGTATTAGTAATTACCAAAGCGAAAATTACTTCACTAGTCGAAGAATTATAATCAATTGTTTATCCTATGTGAAAAATAAATACCGTAAAATTATCTCCTTGCAATTTTTTAATCTAAATTAATTGATCTCTGCCAATGAGATTGTTTTACAACTTATTGGAAAAAAATCTCTATATATAACTTTTTAAAAGAAAACAATTAACCACAAATATAAAAATCTGATAAAATATCTTTTTTTCGTGAACCTAGGCACACATTAATATAGCCTAACAAAAAAGATTTATAAGATACTAGTATGGTTCTCGCGCAAATGCACAATATTTTAGATATAAATATTAATGTTTTTTACAATTTAATTAAATTAAGGGCTTGCTAAATCCCGCACACAATTTTACTTAATCCCGCACATTTATTCCCGTTAAGCCGAGTATACTTCTCTCATTTCTCACTCTTGTGAGATAAATAAAAGAGAGAAGAACAAAAAAAGAAAAAAAATATTAGAAACCACAAATACCAAAATCCCAACCTCGACAATTCCTCCTCCACCATCTCCCCAGCGTCGCGATCACCCTTCCATAGCCCCATCCTCGCGTTGATAATCCATCCGCAATCCTAACCCCGCCGACCACCTCTCCTTACCGCGATCCCCGCGTCGACGTTCTCATCCCCATACCTCAGCAACAAACTAACCGACAATGCATGCCTGCCACTACCCCTTGACCCCCCCGAGCCCGACCATCCTACTCCGGCTTTATGATCCCACAAGTCCACAACCATCCCTGTGACAACCAAATCAAACGAAACCCTAATTGTTAATAAAATGAGTTAAAATGATGCGAGAAAGAATAAGGTGCTGGTGAACGATTTGTAACATGAATCTAACTCGAGATAGGTAATCGACGGCTTATGGTGGTCGTGGAGGCTGGGATACGAGTGGTCAGGGCTAGGGAATGGGTGGCCGGGTCTAAGGAATGGGTGGCTAGGCACGGGAATGGGTTGGAGGATTTTTGTTTATTTTTTAATTACTTTTATAAAAGGGTAATAACGGAATAACAATGGGATGTGGGGAATATAATAAAAAGGTGTGCGAGATTCATCAAGTACGCCAAACTAATGCATTTTACCTTTATTTTGAAAAGGGTTAGAAAATTTGCATATATAATTTCAATGAGATATTTAATTACTTTTATCTACGTAAAAGTGAAACAATTATTAATGTTATGAAATTAATTAGCAGATAAATATTGTTTAATATAATAAATATGGATAAAACGCTAATTAATTAAGAAAAAAATATTTTTCAGTATAGCTCGCAAGGGTGGAGTCTAGTGGTTAAAACTTGGGTGAAAGTCCCAGGAGATCCGGTTCAAGCCTCCCCAAGAGCAAAATCGTCTAGTCCTAAGAATTCGAGCCTGTCACCCGCGGGTTACCCAGTGCGCACCAAAGATAGCGGCTGGAAATTTAATATAAAATAAGTTTATGCTTTATTCTAAATAAGATTTAATATAAAATTAAGTTTATACTTTATTCTAAATACGAATATCTTACAAATCCGTATGTGAAAAAGTACGTGCTATTAGACCATCCCAAAGCAAGGTCGATTGGGAGGTCGATATGAGGTCGAGTCAAGTTAATTGTAATTTAAGAAAAAGAAAAAAAAAAAAAGAATGAGTGATTTTGTTTGATTTGTTAATTAAATTGATTGGGTTATTGACCTAGGTCGTGACTTTTTGCTTGGGAGGGTTTAAGCGGGTCAAGGTCAATAAGGGGAGATTAAGGTATAATATGCAATTGACCCGATTAAATTGATTTCTTACTTGAGAATGGTCTTATAATACCCTCCGTAAACGCATTAAAAAAACCGATAAACACTAAAAATAAAAATACTTCACCTAAATGACACTCTATCCATCTCACATTCTCACCTGATGACCTGACCAGACTTCTCTTTCCTTCTCTTCCTTCCTTCCTTCCTATATCTCCTCCTCCACCTTTATTTCTCCTCTCTTTTTTGAGCTGTGAACTTCCACAGCTTACCAATAAAGCTTACAAAAGCTATCAAAAGCACTTCCCTCTCATTAATAACTATTTTAACTTAATCCATTTTTATTCCTCTATATCTCTCTGTATTTTCCTTTTTTGTTCATCTTCTTCAACAATATCAATATGCTTCTTCCTTTCTTTTCGCTTTCGCTTTGATCTCCGCCATTCTTCATCTCGTCGGTGAGTTTCAGCTGACGATTTTCGTTATTTTTTTAATTGTTTGTTGTTAATTATTATAATGTAATTCACTAATTCTTGTTTAAGACCGTTTTAACTTAATATGGCTATCAGGTTCGATTAAAATAGATGTGGAGATAAGACGAGGTTGTGAGAAGTCTGAAATTGAAATAGATGTTGATATTGTTGAAGTAAGAGGAGGTTGTGAGAGGTTTGAGATTAAGATGATTGAATGTAATTTTATGATTTGATTTGAGTAATTGTGTCGGTAATTGTGAATAGTAGGAGATAGTTCGGTTTTAGGGATTGTTGTTGTGGTGAGATCAAGAGTGATTTGATTTGCTGCGTTAGGGTTTCTGTTTGTAGTTGTATTTGATTTAAGCATTTTATTATTAGGAGTGACTTGGTTGGTGAAACTGTAGTAAGACGGTCTTAAACGAGAATTTGTGATGACGGTTGTGTATTCAGTGCTAGATTTGGGGTGTTGATTTGTTTGTGGTTAGCAGTGGTGTATGTGAGGACTGAGGAGTGGTATGATGATAATGGTGGTTGGTAATGGATTACTGAAAATTAGAAAAAAGGACGGGAAATGAACTGTGTTAATTGATGCTGAAAGTAGAGAGTAAGGTGGAATTCTGGAACGGTTCATTACATTTGTTAGAATGTCGGAACTGTGAGTCCGAGGTTGTTTCGGGTGATTGGCCTTTTATTATTTGTAGGGGAGGAAGAACTGAGAAGCCTTGTTGTTTGATGGGTTATCGTGTTGTTCTTAGGGTTGTGCCATTTTTTGAATGTTGGTATGATTGGATGATGTTAAAGAGATTGTGTACGACTTATGCAAGCGCAACTGCGTTCAAAAGGTTTTTCTTTTCCGTAGTATCAAATGCATTCGTGCTCTGGATTTGTATCGAAAAATGATGATGTATATTGTACGTTGAGTTCCGATGCTTTAAGTTGTGTTTGAATGGAGTGACAATTTGAGTATGATGTATGCAAGGTCCATGTGGTGCAAAAAGATTAGACTGTGTGCGTGATTTGAGAACCAGTGGAGTGCATAATACATAGGGGTTGACATGATCTAGAATTTAAAACGCTATCCTTTTAATTTTGACGTGGTTGGAAAAAAAACATTGTAATAGTTCGGCTCTGAAGACCTTGAATTGCAGGTCAGTTGTGCGTGTCACAATTTTAGTTAGTATGCTGTTTTTCTGTATAGTGTACGTTGAGTTCTGACGCTTTGAAGTTTGATATATATGTGCGTGCATCTCAGATAAAGGATAAGTAATCTTGTCAAAAACTGACCTAACCCAAAAATAACCCGTTTTTTTTCAACCCCGAAATAACCTGTGATCAATGGGTCACAACTCACAACCGGATCGTAAGGTGAAGACAAGCTATGTTACTCAAAATTCACAATATGTAATAGGTATTCTCTTTTAAAATTTTGAGATAAAATATGTTTATATTCGTCGAAATACCTGAAAATTTAAATGGTTAAATAATAAATTTACTCGCTACTTGTCATGTACATGTTACTATGTTAGTATGTTACTACTGATCGATTCTTCGTTATAGACGTGTATTGAATATTTTACATAAAACATTTTTCTAAATATCATAAACTTCATTTTCGTCAATAAATGTTACTCTATATTTTATTATGATATTGTCTCGTTAGATCAATCAGTTTATATCTTTCTTCAAATTATTTGTTAATTGACTTTCATGTCTATGTTATCAAGACATTCACTGTGGCCGTGTGTTGTGTATCGAACACTTCGAGCTGAGTTGAAGTAACATAGTTTCACCATATTACTTAGTCATAGGAGGTCATAAATTATGAAACAATCCCTTATCATTAAGAGATTATACAAGTTGTACACTTGTACGTAACAATTTATTAACCGTTTTAAAACATTTTGCATAAAAGAATTGGTTATAGTAAAATTGTGTAATAAAAAAGTTATAAAAAATGCCACAAGAAGACGTTGATCGGCCTTTTTTTTGTCCTAACCCTACTCAACACCCGTATAGACTTGTCCCGTATTTTGCTCAACCCGAACACTCGACTCGTATTCTACCCGAACCCAAAATTACCCGACTTGTGATCCGCCGATTCACCCCATTTGATAGGTCTAGGATCAAGAGAGAGGGTATCTATGTCTGATTCTCATCTTTTCCTGATCTATTATATGCAGACTAGTTAGCTGCAGTTGAGTGCTTTTTTGAGCTTTTCTTAGACTGAAATTGTTGTTAAGGCGTAACCAACTCAGTAGTTATCTGCATAATGTAAGTTGAATTGTTCTGCACGATCACTTCAGTTTTATCAGTATATCGGTGGCCCAATTATTGTTTACTATAATATTGCTTTGCAGTATCGTTTGTCTGTTTGATCCATGCATTAGTTGCACAAAAAATTGCCTCGCTCACACAAGCTATATTCCTTCTTTTTGCAGTGTCTTAGGCCTTGGAACTATAGATGGCGACCGAACTTGTGAATTCCGCAACTAGTGACAAATTACCTGAGGTTAATTGGGCAAAATACATTGAGATTTGTGAATTAGTTGCACGTGACCAGAGGTATTTTTTGCATATTTGACTTATTGGCTTGTCAGTGACATTCAGCATGATATATGATAGATGTCTTGTATTTTTGTATGAAATTTCTTACGAGCTTGTAAAAATGTCATCATTGTTAAAAGGAATCCTATGTCACCTGCTATAGTTATGAGGTTCATAAACTATGCTCAAAGGAATCCTATGTCCAACTACTATATTTTTGAGGTTCATAACCTCTCTAGTCCTTTTAGCTTTCAGAGAAGCTGGAAACACTTTCAAACCTGATATGTCGGTGACTGTCTTAAATAATGAGAGCCCTGTTACATAGTACTTGGGTAGAAAAAGAAGGTTCCGACATATACGAGAGGACTCAAACCTATAAGAGAGGAAGTTAACCCCTTTCATAAACTTCGTTCAGTAACCCTTGAGTTGGGTTGTAAGAGAGGACACCCAATAGGACCCTTATGAGCATGGTTTTAAATCTGGGTATTGGTCGAAGTCGCGGTAGCGGTATAACCGGACCTTAATCGGCCACCGCGGACGGATCACTGTGAATCTCGGTGATTTCTCGGGCGATATCTCGTATCGGTAGAGTGAAAATCCGATATTACTCGGCCGAGTCATATCGTATCGGCCGAGATTTAAAGCCATGCTTCTGAGTCCTAACCCATTTACCACACAGTAAAATATACAAAGTGGAAGACATATCCTGTTATCCTGAGCATGATGTTAACTATTTTCCCCTAATGTTAACTATTTGTCCCTCCGTCCCGGTCAATAGTTTACAATTGCTTTATACACGATTATTAAGGTAAGGAGAGAGCAATGGGTTTATAATTATTAAAAAATCAAAAGCAACTTGAAATGAGGAGGATATGTAATGGTCGCCACCCACACTATTGACAGATACACCTTAAATAGGAAAGTGTAAACTATTAACCGGGACAGAGAGAGTATCAGGTTTTATGGGAAGGATTGTCAACTTACCATAGCAATAATTTTAGATAGCTGCCAAAAATACCCAAATGTCGATACGGCTGATACTAGACTGGTACAAGGCTAATACAGTTGATAGCAGACTGGTACAGCTAATATGGTGCTTTTTCCTTTGATGCTATGTGAAAGTACCATCACAGGCTAAAAGTCTGAATTGATTTTCCGGCTCAATCAACGGATTAGTTTTTTGAATAAGAACATCGGGTAAAATCAGAATATTGATTAGGATTTCCGGAAGGTTTTATTCATTTTGAGTGCTCAAGATAGTAAGATACATAAAGCTACCATGTGGAAGTGTGAAACTATACATTGAAGCCTAGTTGAAGGAGTTCAAAAGTAACTAAGTAACTAAGTGGTATGTTATAGCCTTCAAGGTGGTTTCTGTCGAACGGTCATACTTCAGATTTAAGTTGATTGAACTGGCTCAATCGAGGCCAGTTATGTCAAGAGGACTTTGTGTTATCTGATGTGTTGAAGATTAATTTACAAATTTACAATAATAGACATTATTATTTCATTTTTTTTACTAAGTATAGAGAGTCTATTTTTGGCAATCTCTCTGTACCTTTAGTCCAACTTTAGTCTAAAGTTATTATCATTAATCATCTCATTGCCCCCAAAGAAGCACTCACACATTGCATGGCAAGGTAAGTAAGGCCTTGGAGGTGCACAACCTTTTCCCTACAATATCCATGTAACCTTTTCCAGCTGAACCGTATCTGGAAAGGGGACACCATTCTGCTACTTTATGGATAAAGAAGCATAGAATGGAAATTTAGCACTATTTGGTTTAGTCCATCATATTCCCAAACTTGAAAGGACAACCACTTCGGTTTCAGTTACAATTGGACAGTGCTTTACATTTAGGAACTTCGATCATAGACTTGTTTTTGCAGCATTACGTTTGAGTACATACCACATTATGATTCTTTTCCGAACTTTGAGATCCTCTCTCCTGTAGTTGTTATCTTTCCTCCTGCATTTTTCCTCAAGTAATCTTTGGACAAAATATTCCATGCAGGCAAGCGAAGGACGTCATAAAAGCAATAAAAAAGCGCTTGGGTAGTAAAAGTGCAAATGCTCAATTATATGCCGTTATGGTGAGTTGAACCAGTATTGGCTACCTAGATTTATGTTCTGATTCCTCGTCATCCTTGAACTTTGTACATCTCATAATTTGCGATCCACTGTCGAGAAATATGTAGTATGTTCTAGTCCAATTTGAATTGAGAAGAGATAATTCCTTGTTTAATTGACGGAGCTGATATCATTTTGTGTTTGGAATTTCCAGCTGCTGGAAATGTTGCTTAACAATATTGGTGAGCCTGTTCACAATCAAGTAATTGAAGCCGGACTTCTTTCTATATTAGTTAAAATCGTAAAGAAAAAGGTATTACTGTTATTTTCCTTCCAGTTCAATGGAAGCTAGTTTAAGTGAGTGGGAAAAAGTGTTGTGTTTGGTGACTGATGAATCATCTTTACTACTTGTTCTGCAGTCTGATAATCCAGTACGAGAAAGGATATTTCTTCTTTTAGATGCAACTCAGACATCAGTTGGCGGACAATCTGGCAAATTCCCTCAATATTATAAAGCTTACTATGAGCTGGTGGTAGGTACCGAATAAGTGTGCGCACTAGACCATTCATGCTTTCTGATTGTGTAGCTTGTGAATGTACTTAGTTTGTGCTATTTCCTAGTCATTGCCCCAGACCTTGCCTCAAATATGCTAGTCATTGTGAAGTTAGTGATGTGATGTGTATAATATGATGCATTTCCCAATTGTATAATGGAAAGTCTCACAAAAAGAGTTTGGGCCGCACCTTTAAGAAGGAGCGTTTGGTTTAGATAGGGATAAACTCTCCGCTTTTATCAAAGTGTGACACTCACATGGGGGCTAACATTTTTCACAGCAGGAGCTCTTTGACATTGGGCCTCACATGTGAGATTCTTTACTAATGAAACTCGAGTGACAATTACTAACCCTCATCGACGATCCTATTATAAATGCATAAATGGCACTGATGTTCTCTGTATGTAATGTGAGTTATTGTAGGCACTCTGACGTCCCCTGTTTGTTCAGAGTGCAGGAGTAAAATTTCTTCAAAGACCTCCTGTTTCTTCATCTGATCATCAGACTGGGGCTAGCCAGAATACTTTAACGGTTGCAGATACGGCCTCAGCTAGTGAAGATAGGTCTATGAAAACGAAAGAACCTCAGCCTGCTCCTGGATCCAGGTAGTTAGCTATCAAAGCAACGCTCTTCCCTTGTACTTGCCTGAAGCATGACTGATGGCAATAGCAACTTGAAATCAAAATAAAACCTGTAAAGGAAAGCAAGTGGCACAGGTAGTAAGTAGAGAAGAGAATTTAGGGTTCAGGGGGCTCAAAGCTTGCGAGTTAATCCTAGTAACTTGAACGGTAGGAGCAAAATGATTAATTTGCTGGAGTAAGAGTATATGAGTAGCTGTAGGGATTATGCAGTTTGAACATGTTATAGTTTGCAAAATTGGAGTTACTTTAACATGTATTTGAGTAATGAACTTAATTTGTGCAAATGCAGCATAATTGAGAAGGCCATGGCTGCATCAGAGGTTTTAAGGGAAGTCCTTGATGCGGTTGATGCTCATAATCCAGAGGTATTAGCACGTTCTAGCTTATCTCCTGCCATGATGAACTTCTTTGCTTCTAGCTATCACCAAAAATATTCGTTCTCCTATCTTGAAAAAATTGTATAATTAAATGGACTTACAAGTTCATGTGGTTGGTGCCATGGTCTTAAATCTCGGTATCGGTCCTAGTCGCGGTAGCGGTATAAGGACCTTAATCGGCCACCATGGGCGGATCACAGGTGAATCTCGGTGATTCCTCGGGTGATATCTCGTATCGGTAGAGTGAAAATCCGATACAATTCGGCCGAGATACGATATGACTGGGATGAGATTTAAAACCATGATTGTCTTGGTGCTCTTTTTTCCTTGGGTTGTGATGGTGGGTGGAGGTTTGTTCAAATGAAAAAGCTCCATATTTGAATCCAGGTTATATTTCTGTTGTTTCTTTTTTAGGCGGCGAAGGATGAGTTTACACTTGATCTTGTGGAGCAATGCTCATTTCAAAAAGATCGAGTAATGCACCTTATAATGAGTTCCAGGTAAAAGAATGTTACTATCACTCCATTTAATTAGTGTGGTCTGCTGATTGTTAAGCAAAGTTATTCACCACCCTTTCCCTCCACAAACATGTAATTTATGATTTACATCTTTCTCTCTGAGATGCAAAGTGGGTTCATTGGATTTTGTTGATGTGAATACCAATTTCCTTAAAAACTGACAACCCCACTTCTTTAATTGCAAACAGAGATGAAAAATTGGTTTTACGGGCAATTAAATTGAATGAGCAGCTTGGCCGGGTTTTGGAGAGACACGAAGCACTAGTTTCACATAGACCTGCATCCTCAGCTAGTCAAGTTGAACTTCCTGAGCGGGTCATTCCAGCATCGAACCATAATAATAATAATGAAGGGAGGGGGACTTGGGGACGGAAGCTTTCTAATCACGTTGGTCAGCCCACTTCAGCGCCAAATCAGTTAGACCATGAAAAGGCCGAGGAAGAAGAGCCAGAGAAACTCTCTCATAGGTATATTTTCATGAATTTCGTCTACTTTTTTTCCCTGACTTCCCCAGCATTATAATTTTTTTCATAGATAAATCATCAATTTTTATTTTAAGTCGGTCAAAGTGAAATAAAACTCAGTCGGCAGTTGACGTGGCTACATCACACTAGAAAAAAGCACCTAGTCAGAATATACGATCCAGAGCAGTAGTATCTCTTATTGTCTGTTTAGTGTATCTGTCACACCTATAGTTCTTGCACCTTCTTTACTAAACTGTCTGCAATCCATTTGCATCCTCTCATGGCCAATAAAAGTCACTATTTACTTGTATTTTAACGTTTTTTTTTCCAAATATTTTTGCATAAAAGCTTAAAATTTCGAGGATTTTGTTCCAGTTCTGCCATCCAAACAAAGAACAAATTTTGAGACACATTCCACAATAATCTTAGACAAAGTAAAGCCACCCCTGTCAGGCGAGCGTTAGTGGTTTAGTTTAAGACTCTTATCAGGATTCACTAGACTTTTTTTTCCTTGGGATTTTGTTTTTCATTGGCCACGCAACTCTGGATACCACTCTTGCTGGTATTCAAAGTGGCTGGTCGCCGTTATTTTTTCATAATAGGAATTCATTATTACTTTGGACTTGGGAACTAGAGATCAGTGGAGGAATTCATGTACTATTGATATGCTTGCGAGTCATGGACTCATGGTTGTTTGATTCTGTATATATTCTGTGCCATAAACTCTCTGACCTCAATAATCATATTGCAAGATGTTACTCCGACACTTCAATTTAGACCACGAAATAGGGAAATTCACCCAAAATAGCCGTGTCCGACACGCCGACACGTGTCGGACACGACGCGTGTCTGAGTAACACTGATATTATTATTATTTATTTGCAACTACTGTTCAGGTGAGAGTCTAGACATTACATATAATGCTGTTAGATATGTAATAATTTGAAATCTTACTGCAATTTAAATAAGTAAATACCACGTATTTGAGGAATGAACGTATTAGTCTGGGCTTGTGCAGCATAATTGAAAAGGCCACTGCTGCATTAGAGGTGTTACTAGAAGTGCTTGACGCAGTTAATGCTCAAAATCCAGAGGTATTCTTTACGCTCGATTTGATGTCAGTAATCTGAGATATGTATATGTTTATTTTTGTTCGTTCAGAAGGTTTAGTGGACATAACTATATTGAGGTGTTGTATATGACGCCCTGTCCTTATGTATGAGTGGATAACACTTCATCATATTTTTGTAGTTATTTTGTTTCCGTGAAACATAGTATCAGTTGAAATATAGTTGGACGGGCGATAAACCACCCTTCAAAGAATATAACTTTTGTCTTTTCGAAATCATCATAAAATATTCTGTTTACTGTGCTTTACAGGCTTTTTCAATATACATATTTTTTAAGAAAATTAGTTGGTATTCCGTTTCCATATTCATAAGTCTCTGCAACAGTCTTTAGCTGGTTTGAGCTTGAGGTCTGATTTTCAATGCTCCATATTGAACCCACAGTATTTTCTTATTCTCCTTTTAGGCGGCAAAGGACGAGTTTACGCTTGATCTTGTGGAACAATGCTCATTTCAAAAAGATCGAGTAATGCACCTTGTCATGAAATCTAGGTAAAACAATGTTACATTTGCTTAAAGTTTCAGTTTAGGGGAATACTTTGGGAAGATTTTATTCCCGGCCCGCTTGCCAATATTTGCAATCATGGGTCGTTTGTTTGTAGATTTAACCTAGTAATTATTTTATTTTGATTCCGAATTTCAGCAATACTGGCAATGCTGTTTTTCTCAGGCCAAATCTCTAAAAGTTTGAATTATACCATGGCCCTTTTGGCTACGTGGACCCTATGTTCTAGAATCTAATGTGAATTGTTCCCTGTAGCTAGAGCATTAGTTTCTTAATCAACATCATTAAGAAATGTAGCTGAAGTTAGCTCTCAATGCTGGTCATATCTATATTCTACAACACCGCTTGCTCAAGTGCTTTTTTAATAAGTTGAAATTGGAAGCTATGTTACTCAGACTCGTTTAGAAGTACCTGGCACGGGTACGTGTCCAAGTGTCGGACTTGGCTATTTTATTGAAAAATATGCACATTTTGGTCTAAAATTAGGTGTCCATGTGTCATACCCATGTCCGAGTGACGAGTGTCGGACACGGGTACGCGAGGAAATTAGAAGAGTCGGAGTAACATAGGTTGGAAGGCTATGTTACTCGGAGTCCGCTAGAAGTTTCAGAGGCATGTGGATGTCAGAGGATTGGTAATAAATAATTTGTGCTAATCATTTGTGTTTTTGCCCAAAATGAAGTGACTTAATTGTCTAAATCATTTTGTCGCTGAATCTGACATGCTCTATGTATGTGGCGTTTCGTAGTAACTAGTAACGTAGTTCACACGCCAAATGACTGAATCCCCACGCCAATTATCATGCGTCAAGAGATCTACTAACAGCTATTGTATGACAAGCAGATGCCCTTCTACTTCAACTCTGCTCCCCATTTTTTTATGACGATTCTCCATTAGTTTCCTCTGTCATTTTGTTAGTACTAACATTTTAAGTATATATTTGTACTGGTGTGCTTTATTTCACGTCCCTCCCAGTGACCCGTTATCCTGGAAAATAAAAAAATATGGGATATCATATGCTCTCATATCTGTCAGTAGGGGCCAGTGGATTAGAGTGGATATGAACATTTATATCCTCAAAAACTTATACTTTCATCTCTTTAATTGTAAACAGAGACGAAAAATTGGTGTTGCGTGCAATTGATTTGAATGAGCAGCTGGGCAGGGTTTTGGAGCGGCATGAAGCATTAGTTTCACATAGGCCTGTACCCTCAGCTAGTCCTATTATACATCCTGAGCGGGTCATCCCCACATTAAACCATAATAATCATGGAGATAGTGGATCTTGGGCATCAAAAAATACTAATCAAGTTGGTCAGTCCACTTCAACACCAAATCATATAGACTTTGAAGAAATAGAGGAAGAAGAGGAGGCGGAGCAGCTTTCTCACCGGTAAGTTCCCGTGTGTTTTTTTCCGCTGTCTTCCTCCAACTTTCTAAGCATAATATCTATTTATAAAACATCTCTCTTAGCTTCTAGCTTCTTTACTAGATTGTTAACAAGTCCATTTGCTTGAAAGTCATTTTGCTTGTATGTTGAGCGTATTCTTTAGTTTGTTTCACATTAAATCCCAAGGACATAATAAAGCCACCTGCACATCTCAGCTAGTTTAGCCAGTGACATCGAGGAAATTTTACACACTACCCGATTTGAAACCAATCAGCATCAAAAGTCAAAACTACCCTTGTGGCTCCCTTTACATTGAAGAAAAAGAAATTTAGTCAGTCGCCTCTTTCAGACGAGCATTAAACATTGTTTGATTTGAATCTTTTTCCAGGATTCGGAAAGGAAAAGCTCATGTAAGGCCAGAAGATGAAGAAAGTGCAATAGAGAGGCCTTTGGGATTGCTTGGTTCTTCTTCCCCAACTGAAAGGTTACATCGTCCACTCATACGACCTGCCGATGAAACAAAAGCGCCTCCTTTAGCTGTTTCGATACCACCCCCACCAGCAAAGCACGTCGAGAGGGAGAAATTCTTCAAGGAAAAGAAGGGAGGTGGAACCCCGTTGGCTGGTCACATGAGGGGCCTCTCTATACACAGTCGAAATGGTAGTAATAGCTCTTTCACTGGCAGCTTAGGTTCCATTGAATGATGCCTGTAAAATACCCTAATGGGTTAGGGATACCATATGTCTGAATATCGAGGGTGATATATCGGTGTTCTACCGGAAGCTTGTGGTGGTGCCACCGCTGCCACAGCCACAACTGTTTACGTATGTATACTTACTTATATGAGCGTTGGTGTCCGTGTGTGTTATGACATCAAACTATATTTATTATATATATATATAGGTTTCAGGTTTTCTTGACCCTTCATAGTTTTAGGATGGGGTTGTAAACTTGTAAATGTGTGATTTATTATTATTATTATATTTTTATTTTTATTTTCTTTTAAATGTCCCGTATTTTTATGTAATTGATCACCTCGATATATTATCCTTCCTTTGGCATTTACAGTGTACTCGTATGTTTTTTTCTCGTGACCTTGGTTTTCTAATAGAACGTAATTTCATAAAATTCACTCTCAAATTTGACTCGTAAAACCATTGTTCAAGGGAAAAAAAGGAGCAAATTACAATAAGTAGATTATAGATTTGAAGTTCTACAACAGATTTTCGAGCTTGATAATAAAATTATGAGTTTTATTGCTCAAATGTTATAGCTCAAAAAAACATTGTTAACATATAAGCTCGAAAAAATAAAAAATTAATCTCTTAAAAAGCGCTAGAAGGAGGGCTTGAACCTCCGACCTTGTGGTTAACAGCCACACGCTCTAACCAACTGAGCTATTCCAGCTTCTTGTTAATACCTTTCGTCTAATTATATTAATACATTACAATACACAAATGCTTATTTAAGATAACGCTATCCGTCATGAACATAAAACGGGTCAAGTATTATATTACTTGTGTACATAAGATAAATATATTGTTTTTTTCTATTCGATATATTTCAAGTTTAAGACCGAGTGTCATAGTGTCGTCTAGGAGTACTATAAATAACGAAGGTGTAGACGAAATCAACCATTTGACAAGTTCTGGTTTGAGAAAGGAGCAATAGCCGAGCGCCCTGAATTAATAAGAAATGGACGGAAGAGGAAACCCCGATAACTATATGCTTTCAGCCGAGTCTAAGGCCCTATTCTTTTCGGTTGAAACGAGCTGAATTGAATTAATTGAAGTAGAGCTTAATTGAACTAAATTGAGTGGAACTAAGTAAATTTAATTGAATTAAAAGTTAATTTTGTGAAGAGATTAATTGAACATAATTGATTGGACGCAAACAAAACTTAACGAAATACATCCAAGCAAAATTGTAAGGAGCTGAAATTAAGGCAGAAAGAACAAGGCCTAAGTAACCAAAGATAAAAAACGAGGATTAAAAATAGATTTTGATAAATTGACGGAATGACAGTGTTTCAAAGGCTCTCGCAAAATGACATGTTAATGAGTTAAAGAGCACAAATTTTGCAGAGTCAGAATCAGTATGAGCGCACTAATGATATCAGTGACTCAATTTGCATAAATGAACACAACCTGCTAACTGTTTCGCCTAAGTTATCATTTACAGAACCAATTTGCTAAGTTTCCGAGCAGATACAGGCTCGCTCGCTCGCTCAATCAATAACAAACTGCACAACTCTCTCAAATTCTACCACCAAAAATAATGTTTTCCTGAATGAATGAACTGATGACAGCATCATGTTTTAGCTTGTTAATTTGTTATACATTAACCAAATCCAGAATTCACAAACCATTTTCAGAGATCCCTGAAGAACCCGCGACATCCTCAAGTCTCATGGTGACGGCCATTTCTTCAATCAGTTTTCCTTTGTCACTCGACTCATTGACAGCTTTATCCAATCTCTTAAGCCAACTGTCGTAGTCAACTGGATACGGGGTCCCACAAAGGGTGTCTACGTAATCAGCAAACGCCTTGAGAATGGCAGACACCTCACCGAGATGCCTCTGAATGTGTCTCTTGGCCCAACTCTTCTGCCGCCAGTGTAGGGCAGATTCTATGGAGTCTTGTTGTTTTTGCATATTGCCACCGCATAGGTAGTACAAGAGGTAAACGAGGCTCTCCACGTCAGACGATGGGCACAGTTTACCGTGTTGAAGGGCGTGTGACGACGAGAATAGCAAGTTTATTGCAGCACTGTCTCGCTCCTCCAAAACCGCCCTGCCCCATGAGACTGGGACGTACAAGAAGGTGGTGCTACTCGACCCTTGGGCATGGACATCACTTACACGGACAACATTCTCGGGGGATATGTCACCGTGTTGGATATTCGCCAGCCTGGCACTTCGTAAGGCGGCCAAGCAATCCCGGCAACAACGAGTCACCTCCTCACAAGATAACGGTCCATCTTGGGCAAGAATACACGAGAGTGGGTCCCCAATCGGGAATGTCACGAGAACTGGAGTTCCACACCAGGGATGATCACATTTCTCACCTTTCTCACCCGGGTTTTGTTTCAAACAGTTACCCGGGTGTAACATCTTGCCAGAGGCAACAATCTCGGGTAAATATTTGCTTGAAATCCCGGCTTGCCTGAAAATGTTTAAAACCTTGGTCTGTCTTTGAACTTGGTACCATAGGCTCATATCTTCCCACGACGGTTCCAGCCTAGATGGATGGGCTCCCACATATAATGTCAACAATTGACCAGGATTTTCTATGGCGACGGTACTAAAACAAAACGATTTTTCATCAATAAGTGAATCTAGGATTTGGAAAGTCCTTTCACCTTGCTGCTGATCAACTACATGTATTAGATCACCCTCTTGAAGCATTAACTGTGATGCTTGATGTCTGATAGCAGGATTCATGTCATGCTCCAGTTCAATGATTTCTCCATGAGAATGATCATAGTGTTGAGAATGATCATAGTGCTGAGAATGATGATTCTCGGGTGCAGTGTCTAAAAGCTGACACTCGATTCTTCGTTTCTGAAGGCGAAGACAGTGATCTGATGCGAGTGAAGTGATTGATTTTCTTGGCGGGCCACCACATTGGACAATCGAGTAATAAGTTGCCAAGAGAAGCTGCAAACTACCCAGATCACCCCAATTCGCGTTTCCAAGTTTATTCCATATTTCGTCGACTGGAGAAACACTGACTTCAGCATGATGCTTAAACCATTCTGCTACTCCCATGTAAGTGTTTTCTAAGTCAACTTCAAGGTGTCGAGGATCGCCCTTTAGCTTCACTACTGCTCCATATTTAGAATCCAGAACCAAAATGAAAACGGAACTATCATTGAAGGCACACGTTTTGCTCAGCCTTCTCGAAACAAGTATATGAAAACCATAAAAAAGAGCTTCACGAAGAACAATGGAAGAGATACCCAATTTATTTCCCAGCATTATATCTGGCTTGAATAATGCAAACTGAACTACTTGGTCCCAGTGGGCATTGGCGTCGTCCCCGGCTCTTGCTATCAAAGCGGCACCAGAAAGCTCATCGACTTTCCCCTTTGATATTGCTTTGTCTAAAGAGTAGAACCTTGACCGAGGATGACGGGCACATGACACAAAAAAGGGTAATGGTGAACTCTTATGCCAGAAGGTACGCCATAGACCCTCAGCAAGTGTGTGAAGAAAGTCTTCTAAGGCAAAATACTCCTCTTCTTTCAGATCACTGGAGCCATAAAACGAAGTTGGCATCCGGAAAAGTTGCTGAAAAAAAGTTCCCTCCAAAGCAAAGTCCAGCTGGCGCAGTTCGTCAAGATGGAAAGGCGAGTTAAAAGAATATTGTTCACCATTATTAGAATCTCCAAGAGAATTTTCCAATGTCCAATCTTCAAGGCTCTGTATAAATAGTTCAGAGTCCACTAGGTTTCTTGCACACTCCTTTAGTGCTTTGTATGTTCTTTTAGAAATGGGGACGAGCTTGTTCGCAGATGTCAAGCCGGAACCACTCTTGCAGACCCCTGTAAGTCAAAGGAGATGAAAATGGTTAGTGGGAAATGCTGAAGAATTAAGGGGTAGTCCTATTCTAGATAAATTACATCACATGGGACTACAGGAAATCGAGAGGATGAAATTGAACAGGATAGACAGATTTCTTTGATATCTTGCAAGATTCCTATTTTTGGATATTTTGTCGGGGAAGGTGATAATAAGGAGACAAAGCGATTAATGATTCTTCATATATTACAGACAGATCTTAGCAGGGTAGAAGCATATATTATGTCTATTTGCTTCATGGAGAGCGAACTTCTGTCAGAACTCAAAAGTCGATATATCAGCACCACCGTTTAAGTTGGTAACCAAAGACCAAGTATATTTTCTTCAGATGGCCTTTTCAGTTGGGTGGCAATAAGAAGATGAGACTCTAATGCACCTATGCAGCAAGCTGGAAAAGACATCAATTATACATATCGACGTGCCTACTATTAACACTGTTGCAACAAGCACGGAAAGGATAACTGGTTCACATAAGCGTCAAATAATGTATATGCTCTCTCCATTTCGGCGCATAAACCCAATTTGACTAATTTCCCCTCGTAATAGAGGGAGTATATCAGAATTATGAGGGACCAACAATATTCATAGAAGAACAAAGCTCCTAGTGAAGAAGAAATTTAATCATAATAATCACAGCTGTTGCAGTAGCTATTAGGAATATTAATAATAGTTGGGGCTCAACCATCACCTTAAGGTTTTAGTTGAGACGGTTCATCTATCATGGTATCAGAGCCAGTGTGACCGAAGGTCACGGGTTCGAATCCTGGCAACCTCAAAACCCCTCGAAAATTCACGAAGTGGAAACCCAGCACACGGTATGGGGGGCGTGTGCAAACTAACCACTCTTCAAGCCCAATGGGCATTCGAGTGAGGGAGCGTATTAGGAATATTAATAATAGTTGGGGCTCAACCATCACCTTAAGGTTTTAGTTGAGACGGTTCATCTATCAGTAGCAATGCTCATAGTTTAGCAAGTATATGGCTTAGGTCACACCAAATGAGAGTTGTTCTACCGAAGGTAATCGTTGACCCTGCAACTGCTTTTTCTTAGCCTTTTCAGCATTTTCCCACAGAACATTCTTCCTCTTGTCTACTCCCAATTCAATCCACTCTATCGACATTACTTATTCGGACAACCTAATCCAATTTAACGATTTTTTGGCAAAATACTCCACACTATTGGCCTCCAGCCTACTCAGTGTACAGGCTGCAGACAACCAACCTATTGACAGAACTTGTGTAAGGGTACCTGTTATTTTGGTCGCACATGTAGATCTTAGTGTTTTTGCTCAAACAGAGCTACAAAACCACCTTCCATCAATTTGTTTATGGGTCGACATGTCTTTGAACTTGAGTTTATGTTCTGCTTTAGAGCAAGAATTTTAACCTATGAATTTTATTGGCTTCTGTAAGAGTTGTCTGGCATTAAATTTGAGTCTTTTCTCGTGTTATTGATATACTGTCAAAGAAATTGAAACAATGAAAACAACACCGAATCGCTATGCTTTCCTTATAGAACAATTCGTCCCTTATATCAATGCCTGGGATGTTCCGAATTTTCTTCAGAGATAAGACAGTGTTCCTCAGTTTTTGGCAATGTAATTTCGAAGTTTTGATATGCAATTTGTTTTTCTGTTCAAGAAGATTAATCAGAAGTTTTTCTCTTAGGAAAATCTGATCCCTTTGTCTCTGATATATATAGACAAATGAAGGGTAAAAGGGAAAGGAGACCCCCGCATAGTCGTTCGTAAGGCAACTTTACTGCAAACTAGTAAATAATAGTCTAGTGTACACTCCGTACTTCCCGAACTAGTTTTATTATTTATAAGTTCAACCGTCTTTGAACCAAACCCAAATACGCAAAATGAACCGGTAATTACTCTTAAATTACCAACATCTCGTGCCCTATACTCTATAGTCCTAAACCGCCTCTGAATTGTGCCATAACGGACATTCAAGATTCCTCTTAAGCTTTTTAGAATCCCTTGTTTTTTTTCTTCCATTTAACTTTATGTTTATTTTGTGTTGTTTGGCCTCCTTGAATTTAATGAATGACCTATGTTCTACAATCTCGATCTTTGCTCTACGCCTCTACCCCACCATGTGGAGATGGTTTTTCTAGCTGTTTCCCAGTTTACCAACAAGAAAATTATCATATGTCCTTGAGTTCAACGGTGAGATGTGTCATCCGCATCTGATGAATATGCCTGGATCTTTCCAGAGGCTGGCAGAACAAAACACTTTGGTTTTCTTTTGGAACATCAAATGTTGTATAGACGCTATAATTTCCTCTCAAAATTGTACTTCTGGTGCAACTTTTTCACTAAATCTTGCTAAAATTGAATAGAAAACTGGCACATGTTTTCTCTTGTTCCGGGCGATCATTAAATTTATAGCTTCCTTCGGTTTATTCACAAATTCTACATTACTATTCCTACTTGCTCTATATTTTATGTTAAGTATCACCCAATGGGTAATGGGCGGAACGAATTGGACAGGAGGGAGTGTTATTACTTATTTCGGTTGCTCTATTCTAGTGCCACTTATACATTAAAAAAAATTCTTAGACTCTGCCCCGCTATTTCCGCAGTCTCTTAAATAAAAAAGCACCTTGTATTGATCCACGGAGTCTAGAGTCCTCTACAACAACAACAACAACAACAACAACAACAACAACAACAACAACAACAGAGCCTTAGTCCCAAAATGTTTTGGGGTCGGCTGACATGAATCATCCTTTGGAGTCTAGAGTCCTCTATAAATTCAAATTTCAGGATGCAACAGTTGATGCTAAATTGTTGCAGCCTAGTACCGATTTACCTCTAGCGCCTCTCATTTGGCAACTAAACCTTAAGTGAAGCTATTCTTGGTCATTTATACAATTGATATTAAGATCCAATATCATGTCACAAGACTAGAAAGGCGAAAAAGAAAGCCAGAAAAGATTTACCGGTTTTTGGTTTTCTGAAACTCCCGTCCACACTTTGTGCTGTGTATATATCCATATCATTTTGTTGGAAGCCTGAAGCAAAGTACTTCTTTCAGGACCATGAAGAACTAATGATTTTGGAACGACGAGTTTGAAAAGGCACTGACCAGTTTTAGAATTTCTGAAGCTTCCTTCCATACCTTGTCCAGGAAATATGTCATCTTGTACAAAAACTGCAAGATTTCATCTATAAGATAGAGTCGAGAATGAAAGACATGATCTTTACTCTGTACACGACTCTCTAGAACTACATCATACATGCATATGAAAAATATCGCCTTGTAGTTGCCAAAATAACGGGTATGCAGTTTCTTATAATGAAAGTGCTATCGATCTTTGGTTATTATATTTTAATGTTTAAAGTTTAGACAGCTATAAGCCTATAGCAAGAAAGGAAGACCACTGATAAGGGAGTTCCAGAGTGGTCTAAACGTCTGTTGTGCCAAAACTCTCAGTTACAGCGCCGTATGGAGACAGAAAGAGGTAAGACCTCAGAGCCTAATCTGACGCAAAGGACCAGTAAATTCTGTGGTATATAGAAAGGTTGATTTTGAAGCAGATCATTTTGCACGGCCAGCAGTCAGAATGACAACTGACTAATCAGCATAACATACACACTGGCTAACAATAGTACTACACGCTGCAAAGGGAGATATATAATATTAGTTGCCTATGTTATTTCGACTTTTTGCTTATGGAGTCATAACCGTGTGTGACGTGACACTCAAGAATATAAATGCAAAGTACGTACCCAACACTTACTAATCCATAACTTATCCTAGCAGAAACCGGAAAGGGAGGTTCACATAACACAAATGAAGGACGAGATGGACATTCAAAATATACAAATTTCATGTTTGAATTTGTAAATTGAAAAATTGCCTCCTTACCGGTATCCTCTTTGCACTCATAGTACAGAGTGACGTGTCTCAATTAGTAAGTCATAGCTACTAGCAACTTAGCAACTGCAACTATTGGATATGCACCCGAGTCGGAGTCCGAGTAACATAGCTGACAATCAATTTGCTTGAGATATGTACAGCCCAAAATGTAAACTATATTTGGAATGAAGCGGGACTGAGTTTTATGAAAAAAGAAAGACAGCTATCTGGTTGCTATGACAATGTTGTAACCCAAACGGGAACCAACTAGAAGGATGTCTAAGCCAAGGGATTTCTGAAGGAAACTTCGTGCTAGAGACTTAAGGCAAAGCCTAACGAACAGTTTGGCAGTCGACAAAAGTACAAAACCATCGATGGTTATTGGTTATTAATGAATGCTGCTTCTACATTGTCGTCCCTTGGATTGATTTTGTTAATACCAGATAATACGATGGTTTTTTCAATTTCTGTATGATGTCAACTGTTTGCTACTTTGATAAGTTCGATTTAAAATTTATAAAACCCCTTTGCCTTCCATTTTTTTGTTTCACTCCACTTCCGTTTTTTTTCTTTTCCTTCTTTTTTCTCTTGTTGAGATGAGAGTTCACTCATGACGGTTCCAAGGGATGATTCATGTCAGCCGACCCCAAAACATTTTGGGACTAAGGCTCTGATGTTGTTGTTGTTGTCAACTGTTTGATACTTCCGCAAGGTTTTGACTATGTCAATCATCTATTTATAAATAACTTTTGATTACAGATTTGCAGCTTGATATTTGAGTTAACAGCATTGGTATTAGAGCACAACGGAGATATAGGAGCACTAAACACTGGTAACTGAGAAAAAACATATGCAAACAATGAGACATGTATGGCCACAATCGGAGACCAGGGTTAGAAATGATACAAACCAGATGAAGATTTTCTGAAACTGCCAGAGAGACTTTGCCCAGCGGATGTATCCAAATCATTCTGCTGAAAACCTGATTGATGTTAATCACGGAAATCATACATGAATTAAACTACAGCAATAAAATGTAAAGAGAAAAAGGTGACGCCAGGGTTTCTGCTTATTAGAAACTAGTTAATGCTGAAACTCTGAAAACATACTTCTTCATCATTAGGCAATTATGGCATTCTATTGAATTAATTTCGCAGTCTACACAATAATTGACGATACTTCAGATAAATGTAGGACGGAGAGGTCAAGTCAAAGAGTCTAGCAGCAATTCAGCACACAGAAATGGGTTCCATCATTGACACATCTAGATCAATAACCCCCGCCCGCTCACAAGCCAAGCTTTGCTCAACCTTAATCCCCATCAACATGGATTTTAGCCTCCCCAAGATCAAATGTGCAGAGGTAAAAAAGACATATATGTAATGTCATAAGCATAGCAGACATTGCGGTTTATACCATTTACTGAACTACTGATTGTTGTGTATTGTAACTTCCCTTATGGACTGAACTAAAACTTCCATTATACACCGAACTACTAAAAATCTCACAAGGTGTTATCATTCGTTCTTTATTATACAACACAATATGAGGAGTTTCATAATGTCGCAACTTGAGAATCCTTTCGGGCTTTCGAGACTGCTAGGGAAACACTCAAACACATTCCAACCCCATCAGCTTTAAAGTTTCCTGAACATCAATCCTGAACCAAGGATGGAGTTACTTCCCACCACTTCTCTTTAAGGGCATAGTTGAATTAGAAGATACAAAACTACAGAATGCAGACATTCTATGTGATAGATGAACCATCTCAACCAAAACCTTAGGGTGATGGTTGAGGTCCAACTATTATTAATATTCCTATTACGCTCACTCACTAAAATGCCCATTGGGCTTGAAGAGTGGTTAGTTTGCACAGGCTCCCATACCGTGTGCTTGGTTTCCACTTCGTGAGTTTTTGAGGGGTTTTGACGTTTACCAGGATCCGAACCCGTCACCTTTGGTTACACCGGCTCTGATACCCTGATAGATAGATGGTTGAGGCCCAACTATTATTAATATTCCTATTACTATGTTCCTGGGGCATCCAGGCGAGAACGTCCAACAAATTTCAAAACTTACACATAGGGCTCATAAATTACGCACATTCCACATTCCACAAACAATTCCATATGCCAGAAAGGTAAAATCTATGCTGAGGCAGCTCAAATAGAACAATGGCAAACCTTCACAAACATAGCAGAAAGATCTGAACTTTCTTCTTACAATGCTCTAACAAAAACCCGAAAGCACAATGCACATACACTTCAACCTAAAAAAACCCTCTAAACTGATCAGGAATACTCAATAACAAGCAGCAAAACATGAAACTCACCTAATCTCATTGCTATTTCTGATGCCAGAAGTTAAAACAGCAAGTTAAATCACTTTAATCCCACAAATCCCTGCATTCAACAAAAGTAAGAAATCCCATTAAAGTCAGTAACTTTATCCCACATCAAATCTCTAAAACCATGGCACTTCCAATCATTTGTTACCCTTTGATTAAAATACCCGTCACAAATAAGAAGAAAGGTAAACAAATGACTAAAACGAAGTGGGTAACTAGTAATATCAGTAAATTTGCAGTTAATGTGGAGAAAACTTACAAAAGATTGAAACTTTGGATTTGGAAATCAAGATTATATACAAAATGCATGTTGATTTTACTGATTTATTAGTAAATTTGAAGAATTAAGAGATTCCTAGTGTCAACATCAACCTGAAAAACTGTTTCAGTGATGTCGAAATCTAAGAAAACCCAGAAAAAAATCCATGTGTTTTTTTCACTTTTGTAAGTATTTTTTTTTGTGCTTTTTTGGGTGAAACAACACTAGTGACAAGTGAGTGAAGGAAACAAATTAAGCTCATAAAATCTGCACTTAATGACAGAATCAAAGAACACCGAGTCTCCCTTAACACGATATTATCTGTCTTTAATTTAAACGGAGTCAAATACAATACCAGTTGGGTATATAATAGAATGTGAAAAAACAATATTACACTACTATATATATATATATGCACGGTATGATATTTGACCCGTTTTAAATTTAAGCCGGATAAGTCGAGAATTTGTTACGAAAGTAAAATAGGGACCAACAACACATGTTGACAGTACTTATTTCAACTCCATTATGACAGACATCTCGTGCTCTTCAAAAATAATTGTTCATGTAATAACACTAATATTTAATTAATAAAGTATAGCTTTTGAGGGGGGGAAACAAATGGTAATTTATTTGAATAATTTGGATTTTGTTTTACCCTCTTAAAATAATCACGAGTTTTGAATAAGTATTTATTTTATTGAATATTTAAAAAAGAAATTATTAGAAGTAATGTCGAAGTTTTATACTCTTTTTATAATCGAAAATAGCTTATAAGTAATTCCTTATACATTAAAAGATTAACAAAGCTAAAATTTTCTTGCTTAACACAAATTATATCATCTATATTAAGTTATACTCCCTCCATTCAAATCCACATTACACATTTCTATTTTACACACTATTCACAAACAACCATTCAAATTCGATTTTCTCTCGATACGTAAATAAAATTATATTCATGTGGGATCTAGTTTTATTCGTCTTTACGAGTATATTATTAATATCTAATTTTTATAATTTTTGAAAATACGTAGCTAACAATATTTACAGTACAAAAGACGCGTTGACAAACGTGAAAAAAGAAATGTGTAATGTGGATATGAATGGAGGGAGTATTCTTTACTATATACGAGTATATGCTTTCTCAAAAGTATCCCCTACATTTTTTTTATTTAAATAAAAAAACAAATTAACATTAAATAATTAATTTTTTATATTAAAAGACAACATTTAATCAAAGTTTTTTATTTAAAATAAAATAAGAGTCTAGATTCAAATTGCGCATTTTTGTTGCAGAATAATTTTACCTGTATTAATTGCTCTTTAGAAAAACTATAAGATAAAGAGGTAAATTGGTTTTATTAGCTTCGTAGAAAGAAAAGTATAATAATTAGAGTAATTTGAGGATTTTATAAAATTGAATTATTAACTTTGTGATAAAAAATCATTAATATTTAAATTTCGCGACATTCCTCAATTTTCATGATTAATTATATTGCTCATCTTTTATTAATTATATTTCAATTGAAAAAATTAATAAAATGATTAATTATATTAATTTTTCACATTTCACGTCAAATTGCAATATGAACACATTACTCAATTTTCACGATTAATTATATTTAAATTTCACGACATTACTCAATTTTCATGATTAATTATATAAGAAAAAAGATGAGCAATATAATTTAATTTAAATATATTTCAATGTGTTCATATTTCAATTTAAATATAATTAATCGTGAAATTATCATTTTATTAATTTTTTTCTCGCAACATTACTCAATTTGACGTGAAATATGAAAAATTAATAAAATGATAATTTAGCCTGAATAGCTAATAAAAAATAAAAATTCTATAATTACCGTGCATAATGCGCGGGATCTATACTAAGTAATGTATTCATCTTCTAGTTTTAGCTAAATGGTTAGGATGGTGATATCTCAATTCCACACCATAAACCACCATGTTTGAATTCTTCCCCCCCTTTAGGGACGAAGATACGTTCAAATTCTACGGAAGGCCGAACATTAATCTTACTATATTTCAAATCACAGTAATTTCTTTAGAAAAAAGTAGGTGTAAACTATATTTTTCCTAGAATCCCGCCCATATTATGACCTGATCAGCATGTGCTTAGCTTCATCTATGTCTTCCTTACAATGCCCTTAGAGCATGTACACTGAATACCATGATTTCATCCTCTTATTTCTTCTCTTTCTCCTATATTTTTGACATATCATACTATATAAGACGTTCTTACACAGGTACGAGTTATAATTTGCGAAAAGGATTTCCGTAACTTGCGACTTAAGCTAGTAGGCTGAGCTTTAGCTGGTGAACCTTTTGCTTTAATGGACCATGATGTTGGTTGTAAATGGATCATCTGCTTTACACAATGTTTATATAAATCGTCTTAGATGAAATTAAGTAATTATGATATACACCTCGTATCTGTTTATCTTTTATGTTGATGAGATACATAAAATGAAACTCGTTTCCACATTCCAATTAATCGTTTTCCCTACTAAATCCGTTATCCCTTTATTTTTCACTCGTAAATTTAGAACCGTTGGATGATGTTAAAATGCGACCTAGGCTACAAGAAGAAAATGAACACTCCTTAATTCACTCGAGTAGTAAGACAATACTCACTTTGTCCATTCGGTTGTTCGTGTTACTTCTTTTTCTGAGGCGGTTTAAACGACTGTAAACAAATGACTGTGACGAAGGGAGTGGTTGGTATTAGGAATATTAATAATAGTTGGGCATCAACCATCACCTTAAGGTTTTGACTTGAGTAAACCATAACAATGATTCAAACAATAAGAAGATGGAAATGTTGTCGACTTGCTAATGTTTGTTTCAAATGGTGTTGACAGTCGGCCTGCGCGCTCTGCATTCAAGACATTAATACATCAATTCACAGTTATGTCAACATCAGAACAACAATTTTTCTAGTAAGCTGACAGTTTTGGATGGTTGAATACAGATTCAGGCCACGGGACTGCCATGGAGGCCGGGAACTTTGAGGCACGACACAAGTCATTAACATAAAATCAATCTCTTATCAGCTGATATTGTTAATCAGCAGTTCAATCATCAGGGCTTAAACCAGGCAACTTTCGGGGTATTGAAGAAGCCGACATCGGCCTGATCTCCTCCACAGTTAACCTTACACTTGCTCGGTGAACCCATTTTCTGTAAGACTGTAAACTCCCTTCTGAAACTCAACTGTTTCTACTGTCACCACTTCTCAGAGTGGTGCCGTGTTCTAACCGCACCACCCTGATAGAAAAGGCGCCTATTGACTGTTACTATTAGGAATATTGACTGTCACGGGTTCGAATCCTGGCAACCTCAAAAACCATCAAGTGGAAACCAGCACACGGTATGGGTGGGCCTGTGCAAACTAACCACTCTTCAGGCCCAACGAGCATTTGAGTGAGGGAGCGTATTAGGAATATTAATAATAGTTGGTTGAGACGGTTCATCTATCAGTTACTTCCTTAACATGGATTGCAGTCAGGTTCTCTCTGATACACTGGTCTGGACCTCGACGTAAAGTCCTTCTACTGATGGAGTAAGATTCTGCAGTGGGTTCAACCCAGAATCGACATATAGAGAACTCGATTGAACAGACAGCGAAAATAGCAATTAAAATGACTGTTCTTCAGCATTTACCAGTTTCTCATTCATACTTGTACTTGCCAGTTGATCACCTTAATTCATAATCATCATGTATTGATCAATTTCAGCCGAATAAGACGATAACACTTAACGCGCGTGCATGGTTAAGAGAACCAACTTGATGAACTTGAATCTAATGGATAATCAAAGGCAATCCATATTGTCGGGAGTAAACCTGGCAAAATTGACCAACTCGAGCTTGACCTAAACTAGAAATGACCCGATATAATATAACCTGACCAGAATGTTTATTGTTGCACACAAATTATTATCCATAAATTAGTTGATAGTAGTTGATTCAATAACCCGAGACCTGAGTCACCTGACCCGACGCGACTCGACCCGATCTCTACAAACTCGAGCAGTGCCTTACTTTTTTTTCCTAAAAATTGCTAGATAGAAGGGCGGTTTGGGTTTGAAAATTGGAAACTGGGCCGGCCCGTGGAAAGGACATGCCAAGGGGACGGACAGGGGTAATTGTGACTTGTGAGTCAAGTCGGATCAGGCCAGGCCAAATCAGCCCAGCTCGAGAATTACATAGTAATTCTCTCGTTCAGGGGTGACAGGCTCGAAGTTTATTTAGGTATGGACTCGGACCAAGAATGCAGATTTTGCTCTTGGGAGGCTTGAACTCGAGTATTCTGGAGATTTCACCCAGATTTTACCATTAACTCCACCATTGCGGGCGAAAGGAAAACAAGTATTTTATAGCTTACTAGGTTAAAAAAAACATAAAAAAGCGGAAGTTATCGTTGTATCCTTTAATTAATTTTGTTAGATTTCTATTGGTATTTCTACTTTTAAGTTTTAAGTATAAGTCCATTGTACCCTTAACGCTTAACTTCCGTGCTCATGATACCCTTAATGTAACGTTTATTAACATAACATCCAATTTTAATGACATTACAATAATTAGTAAATTAAAAATTAATAATAAATATTACATAAAAATAAAAGTTTGAACATTTTCTATAAAATCTCCGTGCTTTATATATTTTTTCCCCGAATATCCTTGAGATGTAACAATCTTCTCATAATACGTACCTCTCAAGTCTGAACCATTAAAGTATTAAACCACGATAGACTACAAAGTAATATTCTTGTTGAAATAAATATTCAAAACCATTATGTCGTGTAAGAAATACGAAGTAATATTCATCAATTAGCATATTTAATAATATTTTAGGCATAATTATTTATGTAGAGAAATCAATTATGTTCCGATGCCAAAATTACGGTTTCTGTTAATTTTAATTTCAGTTTATTTCAATTTCAGTTCAACTCATCTCTTCATAAATTAAATTTTAATTGAATTGAACTTAATGAAATTGAGTTGAACTAAACGTATTAGAACTGAAGTTAAAATTAATTTATGAAAACATGAGCTAAACTGAACAAATATAGCATAACCGAACTAAGATAGACTGAAATTAAGCCAAAAATAACACGGTCTAGCTCTAATTACTTTACTTAAATTCAGTACAGTTAAACTTTATTAAGTTAAGTTAATTTAAGCTTTTTCCCTTTTCCCCGAAAACATCATGACACTCACCCACACGTCAATTGTACAATTTTGTTATTTAAAAACTGCATTTAATTGTACAACTTAATTTCTAATAAAAATTGCATGAATGTTATGAATTGAATGAAGAAAGAAAAAAAGTGTAAATATAGTTTTTCTATATTTGTTTACTCTTCAGATGATTGGACGGTTTAAGGTCGTCTAATAATAGTATGTGTACCTTCTGCCATAAGTAATTAAATATTTTTGGGTATAAATAGCATTGAGTCATAAGTCCTAACTGTTTATGGATAGTTAGATACAATATTAACTAAATAAAGTCAAATTCTTGTGTCCTTTGTAGTAACTATTTTGTTGAATTTCAACTATTTATAGGCCTATTACTATATTTTATGTTCTTAATTAACTGATTAAGGAGCTTCATAAGTGTGTTGACTTTTGATCCCTATCCATTTTATCATTCACAAATTCTCATTGAATACGGACAATATTCGTTACAAGCGGAAAACAGATCGTATCTCTCACACATTGTAGGTGGGATGACCCATGAAATGCCCCATTTACCCCAATTATTCTCCCACTTGCCGTTTTTGTAAGAAAATCCGTCTTCAGCAAAACTCTTTGTTTATCCTAAATCGTATCCATTTTAATAATGGTATACGTATTCATTTCATTGTTTTTCCTTACTATTTTAGCTTAAAATTATAAAACAGTTTTAAATAACTTAGTGAGAAATTGTATATAGGAAAAAACTACTCAAAATATGCTATAGAAATTCCAAAAAGAATTGCAAAAAGTAGCAAAGACGTCTTGCTTGTGACGGACAATATCGGTCACAAGAAGAAAATAGATAATATCCCTCTTACAAGAAGGCAAGTGAGAGCGAGAGCAAGTGAAGAGAAGTATAGCACTCCATGGACAGTGCTGCTTGCATTTTGTGAGAGATATACTATCCGATTTCAGCGTGTGACGGATATTATCCGTCTTCTGAAAATTTGTGAAAGAGCCTCTCGCTTTCCAAAAGAGATTAAGAGGCTCAATTTTATTATAATGGTCCATAGTTAAGTTTGGCCTGATTTTATGATTTTCACGAATTCTTACTTAAAATTGGTTAAATGTTTACAAATGACATTAGTCAAAAAATTTAACACTAGTATCACCGTGGGCTTGAATTTGGATTCGTTTTACAAATAAAATAATAGATAGTTCACCTTAAGTAACACATAGACATCTTCTTATTGTTAACCCGGCGCTATCTTTATTCATAGACTAAAAAAGGGACTTAGAATGTAATTCGTACTCTGTAATTAGTTTTTAAGACTTAATTGAGTCTTTCATATTTTGCCACATTCCTCAATCGTATGCTCATACTCTCAGACTCGTGAAAAATCTTTACAATAATATTTGAGACTTGCATTTCCACTTATATTCGTTGTTCATGAAACGTGAGCAAACTTAGGCCTTATTCTTTTGGACTGAAACTATCTGAATGGAGCTAAACTTAATTGACTAAACTGGATTAAATAGAACTGAACTGAAATGAGCTGAAATTAAGTCTAGAAAAACAACGCCTTATAACTTTTATCCCAAGTCTATTAAGACCCAACTTGTGTCTTACAATAGTCTAAGACGGAATGAATCTATGTGATAAAACAAGGAAAGTATATTAAGTAAAAATCATTGAAGAAAATGAACACTACAATTTTTTTCATGGACCTCTTGAGACTAGAAAACAAAAGTGTATGTATTGCTTTATAATTTTAGTAAAATGCAGAAATTTCATGTAAATTAAAACTTTTCCTCAAATCTATAAAATCTTATTAAAAGGCTAACTAAAGTATTGTGACATGGCAAGTTTAATGTGACATGGCAATTTTAAATGTGACATGGCAATTTTAAATGTGACATGTATTATCAATTTATTATATGACATTGATTTAATTCATTTATCTATAAATATATAAATAAAATAAAGGCAAAACAAAAGTATTTTATTCTACCATTAGAATACTAGCAAATGACATCATTATTTCTTATTTAAAAAGGTAAAAAGAAGAATAAAAATGAAACATTAAATGCAAATTGCATTACAAACATTAAACTTTGACCTTTTAAATTTCTAGATAAAATAAACGACAATTAAAAACAAAATCAAAGTTCATATAAATTTTAAATTTCGACGTTGATTTTTATAATATTCTAAGCAACAAATAGATAGAACATTATTCAAACTTTACACCATTTATAAAATAATATATAATTTGTAAATATTAAGTACATATAATAACATACTTAACATTAAACAATGACCTTATTTCTTAAAACTAAAATAGGTTAAACACCAAATAAAAATTTACATCACTCTAATTTTGGCTCACAAAATTTACATCACTCTAACAAACTATGTATCATCTTTTAGTTTCGTAATATCATTATTATAATTTCCTAAACAACTTTTATGCAAGGTGTATTTTGTTAAAATAGAAAAATAAAAATTAAAACAAACGTTTTATATTTCATTGCTCTTTACTTTATATTAATGTCTATATTAAATTTGTTATGATGAAAGGAATGGTCAAAGGTCACAAAACCATGTTAAATATTTATGTATATATTAAATTTGATGATAATAATAATAATAATAATAATAATAATAATAATAATAATAATAATAATAATAATAATAATAATAATAATAATAATAATACAAAGACGTTCAAAAGTCGTAAACTGCATCCTCAATTAGTTATAAATATTTGATGCAAGATAATATTTGTGAGCCAAAATTCGAGCCAAAGTTTTACCTCCATCACAAAGAGAATTGTATGTGCAATAATCTTTCTTGTCATTGTATTAAGGTAAAGTAAGTGTATTAAAGTTTTATTTATTTATTTATTTATTTTTAAGTTTCATTGGCTATAAAGAACTCATTTAACTTCACGTATATGTTATTTTATCATTTAGGATTATCAAGATTTGTGAAGTTGTGATATTCAAATATAATATTTACATATTTATGATTCAACTCTTTATTTCATTCATTATTATTTAAAGGAAAACTTAAATTAATAACGATAAGGTTAATTAATATTCGATAAATCAAATTCCACTATTTTGTTTGTTATTAATCACTCAATGAATTTTTTTTTGTAGGAATGGTTCATTGGAGAAAGAGAAATCTAAGAAGAAAAGAAATATCAGAATTGTTTGAACAGATACTCCCTCTATTCCATTCAATACTATATTATAAACTAACTACAATAACAATATTAATAACATGAATCTGAATTACCGATTGGTTTTACATAAAAAAATAGTATTTCAGAAACTTTCAAATGTATGTTTTATTTTTTATTAAACATTTTTCTTTTGAAAAATAATTCTCATAAAATGAAACTGGACTTGTGAGATCTCAATCTTATTAACAAGTTAAACAAAATAAATTATATTGATATTGATATTGATATTGATAATGGCTAACTGTTCATTATTTCATAACACTTATGCGTAAATGTGATATTATTCAATATATATGTCTTATAGCACGTAATGAGATTACAATGAAATTGTAGTAGACTACTATTTAACTCAATTTATCATTTTTACAAAATTTTAAAATCTTATATTTTTTTTGACAAATTGATATAAATGATATATTAAGACTAACATTTATTAAACTTCATAACTATGTTTTTTCCAAAAAAAAAAAATATGATTTATGAGAACTAAAATATTGATAAGATAAAAAGCTTTACAATTTTATATGATTTAAAGTCCTTATATTGGAGGATTTATCATTCTAAAAAAAGAGAATGATAAATAATTCAACATTCTGCATTAATTTGCCCATTCGGTTTCACTTACTACTTTCATTTACATATATAATAACAAATGGACGTTCAAAATTTTTCATAGAAAATTTAGTATACAATTTATCTATACAAAATTATAAAATTTTATTAAAAGTCTACCTAAAACAACTAATTAATGTGATTTGGCAATTAAATATGACATGGCAAATTAAAAGTGAGATGTCAAATGTGATTTTTTTTAAACTAAATAAATAAATTATAATAATAAAACAAACCTTAAGATTCCATTTTTTCGTTGTTCTATATTTATGTCTATTTTAAATTTCATAATAATGAAAAAAAGATGCCCAAAAGTCATGAACTTAATGCATATTTATGCCTATAACTAACTTGCTAATAATGAAAAAATGATGCTCAAAATTCATGAACCTTGATCCATATTTATGCATATATTAAATTTGATAATAATGAAAAAAGATACTTAAAAGTCATAAAATGCACCTCCAATTGTTTATATATATATTTGAAATGGAAGGCAAAATTTACAAGCCAAATTTTTTCCAATCTCTATGGTCAGTAGACATAAAATCTTATTAAAAGGCTACCTAAAATATCTAATTAATGTGACGTGGCAAATTAAATATGACATGACAAATTAATTGTGACATGGCAAATGTGATTTTTTTTTTTTAAAAAAAACTAAATAAATAAATTATAATAATAAAACAAACCTTTAGATTCCATTTTTTCATTGTTCTATAGTTATCTATATTTTAAATTTCATAATAATGAAAAAAAGATGCTCAAAAGTCATGCACTTAATCCATATTTATGCCTATATTAAACTTCATAATAATGAAAAAAGAATGCTCAAAATTTATGAACCTTGATTCATATTTATGCATATATTAAATTTGACAATAATGGAAAAAGATACTTAAAACTCATAAAATGCAACTTCAATTGTTTATATATTTGAAATGGAAGACAAAGTTTACAACCCAAAAATTTTCACATCTCTATCGTCAGTAGACATAAAATCTTATTAAAATGTTACTTAAAACATTTAATTAATGTGACATGTCAAATTACATATGAAATGACAAATATGAAATAACTTAAAAAAAACTAAATAAATAAATAAATTATAATAACAAAATAACCCTTTAGATTCCATTTTTTCATTGTTCTATAGTTATGTCTATTTTAAATTTCATAGTAATGAAAAAAAGATGCTCAAAAGTCATGAATTTAATCCATAGTTATGCCTATATTAAACTTGATAATAATAATAAAAAATGATGCTCAAAATTCATGAACGTTGATTCATATTTATGCATATATTAAATTTGACAATAATGAAAAAAGATACTTAAAAGTCATAAAATGCACCTTCAATTGTTTATATATTTGAAATGGAAGGCAAAATTTACAAGCCAAAATTTTCTCATCTCTATCGTCAGTAGACAAATGTGTTAGTAATATTTCCTATCCTTCTATTCTCATCAAGCTAAGTGCATTAAGATTTTAAATTAGTAACTAATTTTTATGGAAGTTTCACTGGATTATGAATCGTTCATCACATTTTCACTTTCACGTATGTGTTTGTTTTGTTCTCATTTAGGAGTATCAAGATTATTTGTGGTTTTGAGCTACTCAACGGTAAATTATTTACACCTCTACGATTTGATTCTCATTCCTCTTTCTTTCATTATTTATAGGGGAAAGCTTAAGTTAATAGTCATAATATTGCATAAAACAAATTTCAATATGTTGTTGGTTATTCCACATTAATTACTATGTTACTATTTTTATAGGTATGATCCAGTGCATAAAGAAGACTATATGGATAAATGAAATACTATGATTACTAAAACAACTACAACGTGAATGACTGATAGTTTTGACCAGTTAGTATATATTTTGAAATATATGGTCGAAGGTGAAAACTTTAAGATGATGACATAACATATTTTTGTTTAATATTGTTTAACAGACAAAGTATTCGGCCTAATGATGATCCAATAGTTGTTCAAGTTGCTTATTAAAAATTCTTGGTTCCGTAATTTAGTATTGTATTAGCTACAATATTATGGTTTTGTGAAATTTCAGTTTTGACATAAGATTCATAATGTGTGTTTTATATTATTTTCATAATAGATGAAATTTTAATATCTAATTTGTGAGGGTGGTTCATCACTTACTTGACCATAATATTGTTTTGTGTAATGTAATTATATGAATACCTATATAACTAATTTATCTTAGCTTACATTGAGTTATTTTAGTTTTGGTAGGGGTATCTATAAAAGTTTAAATCATGGTAAATTGTGTAAAAAAGATTAATTGACTTTATACAATCCTTTAAACACGAAAACCGTAAGTTGATTGATAAATTGATTGATTGTAGTATGTTATAGTATTAAATCACTAAAATATGACACTAGAAACAAAACATGCCGTGAATTTCACGGGTCATAAAACTAGTTCTTGTTTAAAAACGAAAATACTATTTTAAATGTAAAACGGGTAAAATTATGAACTGTAGATTAGACAAATCAGCAAATTTCCCTTGTACCGGGTTTATCAATCATAAGCTTGCGACGGGCCAAGTATTAACCATGTGGTTGAATAAGACAAAACGTTTTGTTACTTCCTAGATACTTATTTTTGTCTTATCTACCCCACATGTACTTGACCCGTCGCTAACTTTCGACGAATATGCCCGTCACTAATGAGAATTTGTGTAGACAAACACAGATGATTGATACCGACTATAAATATATAAATATATTTAACTCATTTTCATCTTTAAACGAATATTAATGGTCGGCCAACCAAACGATCCCTAGATCCGACCAATTACCATCTAAGATAAGGCAGAAGTGACAAGTAAACAGGTCGCCCAATGTGAAGTTGTGCAGCAGCAGCAGCAGTTTACCAAAGATTCATCTCAAACAACAGGTGCAAATATTGAATGTGGACAAACAATCAGGTCTACATCAGTGTCACACACCAGTCAGTGTACTACAAATTTACCAAATTAGCCAAAATAAGTTGTGTAATCTTACTTCCTATTTCTGCCCCTTTGCCACTGTACCTAGTCCCCCACCCAAAACAATCGGACTCGTAAAATTTCCGTGTTTTCCGGAAGGATCGTTGTTTTTAGACTATCCCTAAATAAGGTTATGAAAAAGGTTATGGCGTTCTTTTTTTTTATGATGAGGGCGGGGTTGAATCTCTCATGGGCATTCTCGCACCACCACATAAACCATGTAAGTCACCCCATTTAGGGGCTGCAGTGGCCAAGTGATAATTGCCCCGACTAGTAGTCGAACCTGAAACCTCTCAACTCCTGCATTTCTGCAAGTTTCAAGGTTTAACCCAACTATCACTGGTTAAAAATTATTGCTTTGTTGGGTCATACTAATTACCATTTAACTAGAAAATTAGGGTCACCTTTAGGGAAAAGAGGTTAATTTATGACCTTGGTGACCTTATATGTGGTCACGTGGAGAGATGTGATTGGTTGATAATATTAGTAGTTAATAAAAAAAATATGAAAAGGTGATTAATGCGGAGAGATGTAATTGTTGGCTTAACGTACAGTGGAAAATAATTGTGTTGATGACCGTACCTAAGTCGTCGTGGTCTTTTGCATGAGAGGGTGAATAAAGTCAAGATAAATAAGGTGGATTAATAGTAAAAATGAGTCTTGATGATCTAATAATTAGCTTGACCTTTACTTAAAGATGGTCTTGTATGTAAAGACAAATCACGAGGATTTTTTCCTGAATAGAACACCTCGGCCCAACGTTCATGACTTACAAAATGTGTTAATTTTTTGGTAAGTACTCGAAATATCATTGCGGGTTTATATTTTATAATAGTTTTGGGTTAAATTGGGTAATTATCATTGAATTTGTATGAGTATGGGAATGATGATGTATTGTAAATTAGTTATTTACAACAAACATATCATATATGGTTGGTGGTTAGATTAACTAGCTTTTATTACTTATATATACTGGATCGTGTTTATTAATATTTTGATTATATATTAATTTTATAATTTTATATTTTTATTATGTTTCTATTGGTATTTTGAAATATAGGTAGAATCGCAGAAAAAATTGAATAAAAGAAAATATTGTGTAACTTCAAATAACAACATTTTTCAAAATCATTTTCGTTGAATATTTTTCGAATTATTTTTCTTCAATTTTCATTCAAGTACAAGTCTCTATATATGCTCCACATATATTAAGAGTGTTACACTTAGGGATGGCAGTGGGTCGGGTACCCAACCCAGACCCTTAGGGTTGGATCCTAACGGGTCGGGTATGGGTCTGAATTTTTGAGACCCACTCGGGTATGGGTCTCATATAAAAACTTCGGGTCGGGTCGGGTCTTGGTCTTGGGACCCTACCCGACCCTTAGACCCTTATATTTATTAAAAAAAAAGAAAAACAAAAACAAAAAACACACGTACGAATGTCAACAACCCAAATAATACACACAAACATATGACCCTTATTAGTTATCATTAATATACTATACGCATATTCAAATAATCATTAAGAATAACGAGGAAATTGATGAAAATGATGAGTTTGGGTACGGTAAATGATATAATTTAGGGTGGGGTACGGGTAATGATCCAAATAACCAAGACTTTGTAATACTTTAATCAAAACTTTGTAATTTAATTCGAACTTTGCTACATTTTATTGAATGACTCGATAAGAAAAATTGGACCCTAGGGTAGACCCTACCCGGACCCAAACCCATTAGGGTCGGGTATGGATCCATTAATTTCAGACCCTTTAGGGTCTGGGTCGGGTATGGGTCTAAGGTTTTTTACTTCGGGTCGGGTCTGGTCTTGTCGGACCCTACCCAGACCCTACCCATTGCCATCCCTAGTTACACTAAGACAAACACATCAATAACGTCTATAATTTAAAAAATATAAATATAAAATTAATTTTTTCGGCCTTTTACCCACAATAACAACTATACAATACTCGCTTATAAGAAACGCAAAATTTAATGTCATAAAAAATATTTGTTATATTTTTACATGTCCTCCGAATTTATTTTTTTTACCAATTTGCTTGTCATTTATCTCATCCACTTTTGTTTTTACCAATGTGTCACTTAGCCTCTAGCTAGTTCTTTTATGAATTTGAGATCATTTGGCCTAGATAGCTGAGTATATAATACTCCCTCCATTTTTATCCATGTAATACATAAGGGTTTTGTACACTATTCACAAGTTAACCTTCAATTTCAATACATATTCATGTGGGATCTTGTTTAATTCGTCTTTACGAGTACATTGAAAATATATAATTTTTATAATTTTTACAAATACGTAGCTAAAGATATTAAGCACGTAAAACGTGCGTTGGCAAACGTGCAAAAAGAAATGTATTACATGGATAAAAATGGAGGGAGTAATATAGTAATGACTCATAATGTTGTTTATTTATAAAAAGAGAACCCGTAATCGATATTTTTAGTTCACTCTAACAAAATCTCTTAATAAATGTGATAGCTAACAAATCACGTACATTAGATCAACCACATTTTTCAGATGATGATAAACATGAAGTACAGAAAACATAGGCCAAGGCCATTTTACCTCACAAAATTACCCTTAAAATGAGGTTTTAATCCGAAATCCTTGAGAACCTATGGTTGTGGTTTTTTTATCTATTTTTTTATTATTATTTTATGATTTTTGTTAATCTTCTTATGAATTATGATCACTTTTATTGATGGACATGGTTTAATAGAGATTGTCTCAAGAATTAGCCGGAGCTAGTTTTACCAACCCTAGTTTCAAATTAGTTTTATGACGTTTAATTTATCAGATTTACTTTTAGCTTTTTTTGGTTATGACGAGGAGGTTTGATCCTCCCGGCGTACGCAACAATACCATTACACTTCACTATAAGACATGTGGACAAGTCTCATCGTCTAGAAGATTCAAATGTAGGACCTCGCAGTCTATCTTTAAGATGTTTTGAGTGAACCTGGATCTCCACTAAATCAAGAGCACTTGGTTTACTTTTAGCTTTTACTCCCCCCTTTTCTACATGCATCATCATTCACTCTTATCACTCGGTCTCCCTAAAAATAGACATCTCTCTCTTAAATATAAAACGAATCAAATACGATTTCACATTACCATATGCCTATATGGGAAAGACATTACCATTTCCTAGATATTCTGTTTTTCATCTCATCTATCTATTTAACCCGTTTTATTATTTAAAATAGATATCAATAATTTGTGTTACTCTATTAAATCCAATTAGTTTTCCTTAAGCTGTATATAGCCTTAATATTAAAACAGATCGAATATAATCCCACTTATGCATATGTAATAACTCGGTTACTTTTTCCTATCCAATATTCTTTTATCTTCCTTATTCACCTTTAGATCAATATACCCGTTTTAAACGAAAATTAACCGAATGTAAACCTTCACTACAAGGTGAATGTCAATTAGCTACAGAATTTTCAGTAGCAAACCAATTGATTTCGGTAGCTAATTACAAATAGAGACGGAATTTTCGACGGAACTCAATCCGTAGCTAATAGCCTTGTCGCTAAATTTGCTACAGAATTGGCTACTGATTTTAGCTACCAAATATAAAGTAGCTACTTTTGCGACAATAATAGAGACCAAAATATAAATAGCTAAATTAGAGACCACAAATTATATTGTAGCTAAACTAGTGACCGAATTAGAGACCGATTTAGCCGTTTCTAAATTAGCGACTAACGTGTTAGTATCTAAATTTTTAGGACATAATAAGTGAGAGCCCTATATGCCACGACAACCTAGCTAGGCATCCGCACTCAATCGCACTCAGTGTGTGACATAACACACATAGGACCGCCGCTCACCGAGCATGTATAGTCCATGCACCACCTCTTCTAGACCGCCGCTCGCCGAGCATGTATAGGACCGCCGCTCATCTACATAGAATGATTATTTTTGTTGTTGAGAGGAATCGAACCCATGACCTCCAAGTCTGTAACCAACATTCTAACCATTGAGGCACTTGAAGATTAATGCCTGTTTGGGTAATAGATATTTAATTAAAGTCATTGTTACGTATGTGTGTTATAAGGTATATTTATATTATAATAATATAAATAGATTATAATGATTCAAAACTATATTTTAAATTGTCATACATTTTATATGAAATATTAAAAAAACAAGATAATGAAAATTAACTTCAGCTACTAACGTATTTCCGTAGCTGAAAACTTAAATTAGATACTAAAGTTGCTACTCTCTTTGTTTTGTCTTTATAACTTTAGATACCAACGTATTTCCGTAGCCGAAAACTTAGATTAGATACTAAATTTGCTACTCATTTTGTTTTGTCTCTATAAATTTAGCTACCAACGTATTTCCGTAGCTGAAAACTTAAATTAGATACGAAATTTGCTACTCACTTAATTTTGTCTCTATAATAACTACGTACTTAGATACCGATAAATTTTCGTATTTAAAAATTAAAATTAGATATTAAATTCGATACCCACTTTATTTAGTCTCTATAATAGAGACATAATTAGCTACCATATTAGTTTGGTCTCTTAAGTAGAGACTAAATGTATTTTTTGTCTCAAAATTAGTCGCTAAATTATATATTTAGCGACTGGTGTTTAGTCAGTTGCCAAACTAGTAGCTAAATCATCATTCTCTTGTAGTGCTTTAGACTAGCTACCTCACTTTATCCTCGCATATTTGCCAGGCCAATCACATACCACTTCACTGTTGATATCGATCTGTCCGTCTTGTTTGTAACGGTGAATCAGTAATAAGTTTATAACCTCTCACAACCCTCTTCCACTTATCCTCTCACTTACCTCTTTATCTTGTAACGGATTTTATCTGTTATAAACTTGTGACGGGAATAATTTGTAAAACGTGAAAATGCACAATCCGTACCAATAAAAATGAAGAAGCTGTAGATTGTTCCTGTTATGAGTGTATTATTATCTGTGAAATTATGAAATGAAGCTCCAGTTGTTGGTGTACCTTTTCACTTGAAAACGACATCATTGCAGCATTAAATGATGCTTTCTTTCTTACCTTAATAAATCCTCACTTGTTGCTTGCTGCCCTAAAACAGTTTTTTTAGACTTTTACTATCTACTGTTCTACTCCTATATCTACCCATAGAAATTAACTAAAATATCCCAATTTTAGTATTTATTCTCTTCCTAGTTTAATCTTTTTATAATCATATTAATCATAATAATCGTAATCATAATCATAATCATAATCGATTCTTCGATCCGTCTGAAAAAACCCTAGAAGGGAAAGATGAATTTCATGGAGAATAGTACTCTTGGAGGTTGTTCAAATTCAATGTTTGGTAGGATTGGGAGTTGTGGTGAATTCGGGTCCGGATCATTTTCCATAAGTAATACCGGTAGTACTGTTGTGAGTACGGGTAATACTGTTATGGGTTTGGATTCAGCAATCATTGAGATCTCTCAAGAGCCACGGGGAGTGGTCCGGCCCCTCCTCCCTAGCCGATATGAGAGCCAGAAGAGGAGGGACTGGAACACGTTTAACCAGTACCTGAGGAATCACCGGCCTCCACTGCCGATGACTATGTGCAGTGGAGCTCATGTGCTGGAGTTCCTCAGGTACTTGGATCAGTTCGGGAAAACCAAAGTACACAACCATCCTTGTCCGTACTTTGGTATCCCGAACCCTCCTTCCCCATGTCCCTGTCCACTCAGACAGGCATGGGGAAGTCTTGATGCTCTTGTAGGCCGACTCAGGGCGGCCTACGAGGAGCATGGTGGACGGCCCGAGACAAACCCCTTAGGTGCTCGGGCCGTCCGCCTTTACTTGAGGGAGGTGAGGGAATACCAGGCTAAGGCCAGAGGTGTTAGCTACGAGAAGAAAAGGAAGCGGATGCCTCCGAAACAAAAGCCGCCGCCTATAGTCGGAATATCTTTGAATAATGAATGAATTGAAGGAAACTAATAAGCTAATCTAAGGTACGTGCAATCGTGCAATCGTGCATCATGGGATTATGTTTCTTCTTCGCATTATTACCGTCTGATAAAAATGACCGGTGATCTTAATTCTAGTAGTATAGTAATACTCGGAACACCACACATTCATGGCAGATGATGAATGTGTGGTGATCTAGAAGTATTAGTATTTATTTACGAGTTACAACCATTAGATAAGTAGTTCTAATTAATAAGTATGTATGTGTGTGAAAAATCATAATAATTATATCGTTTCGAATATAATGTATCGTGTACTCCCGTAGTCCGTACTTACTCAAATTTCATGTAATAATAATCAGATGTATTGGTTAGACTTTATTGAATTCAAGCAATTCAGGTTCTTAATTTTTTTCTAAATTTGTTGAATAATGTTGAAATAAGCAGGACAATAAAATTATGAATGTAATCCTCAAGGCTGGAGTCTAGTAGCTAAAAACTTGGGTAAAATTTTCAGAAAATCCGAGTTCTTTCCTGAGTCCATGTCTTATAGACTTCGAGTCTGTTAAAAAAAAAACTATGAATGTAGGGTTTAGTTTGAACCAATTAAGGTACTCTCTCAATTACCTTAGTTACTAAATTAAAATAGTGTGGTACTTATGATCTGGATTTAGAACTTGTCAGTATTAAATCAATGGCGATTTTAAAGGAATGTAGCTTTGCAGAGCGTTATAAAATCATTTCATCCAAAAGTTTAAACTTATAGTTGGAGTTCTGTAATTGATTGTATATTTGTATAGACGGGTATATATATCATATATGCAATTGGTTGTATAAAAAGCATTATGATGGCAGTCTCAGTTGTGCAGTTTTTTTCCTCATTTGTGTCATCCTAAATATTGTCCAATTTTGTTAAGGTCCTTCTTTGGCATAGCTATTGATAAATAAGTGGACGAATTTATATATATTTATTATTATCTGCGTGAGAGGAGAAGGGTGGAGAAGATAGGAAAAAAAAAAAGCACGGTAGCGATTCTCGTGTATTATCTGGAAATGGAATTTTGTGCAATTAATCATCAGTTGTCTATGATGCGCGATTGGTTAGTTATCCGACTTAACATTAAGTTAGAGATAATAAGAGTATTTTTATATTTTGTTTTGTCTCGAGACTCTCAACCGTAAATTTAAAGGGCCATCTGATCTTGTCAAAATAATACTCCTGCTTTTACATAAAAAGTTAAATACATATAATGACTTCGTATTAATTTGGAGTTTACAAAGTCGATGTTACATTGTCATTCTATCATAGTAATCATACCAAAAGAATGACCTTGCATAAAACCTAGCTGGTAATCTGGTATAAACGCCGTGAACGCATAGTTTCTTATGATTTATGAATTACTATCTTCTTAAATGAATTTTGTATCTTTAATTAAAATATTCTTTGTTGTAAAATAATTAAAATATTAAAATATTAAATAAACATGTGGAATTCATTTGTATTGAAAAAGTTCGATTAGCTCACTTTCAAATATTTTGCCAATAAGATTGCCAGCTGCTGATTAAATAGTGTCAAATTAAAAGCCCTGAACTGATGTACACGAATGGCTGATCTATGATGAATTAAAGCATTCACATAAGTTTCTAGGTATGTAAATCTTGATTGACCAATTGTTACTATTTTGACTTATGTCTACTACACATAGGATAAAAAATCCGAAAGCAAAAGTTTTTGATGTTTTTTGTGTTAAAAAAAAAAAGCAAAAGTGTTATGATATTATAATTTACCATAAAAACATTATTTAACTTTTTCCATTTTGGATTTTCTATCTTACGGCTAGTGGGATTAGGTAAAGAAACCGTTTATAGTAAGTGAGTAGTCATAAATTTTGAAACGCGAGGGAAAAAAGAGATGAAAGAATATGATAAGGGAAATATATTATACGTGAAATAATGATATGTCCAATGTTCTTAATAATGAAAAATGACAAATAAACTACAAGTAAATTCGAGCAGTCACTATTTATATTTGGATTTAAATTGTGAACAAATTATACTTGAGATCGATTAGCCCCCATTATGACGATGTAATTCTAAAAGCTTTGTTAATCGATTTTCCTAAAAAGTTTAACCTCGTGATAAAGATTCAATCAATTGTGTAGCATCTTTTCTTAAAAAGTAGAAACTTGCATTCTAAAGGGAGAACGTCGTCCTTTATAAGGACGTCCTTTTAGAGAACGCAATTATTTTCCTATAAAGTTTTAATTGAATCACTTGTATGCATATACGGATTAGTTATCTCATGCTATTTTACAAATGATATTTCTTAATAATTTACTAAAGAAATTATAAAAAAAATCACACTAATTTGTGAGAATTATTAATCACGGTGAATATATAATTTTATTAATTTTCATCTCTTGCAAACTATATTACAAATTATAAATTGATCTACGAATAATTTACTGAAATCCTATCTTTAACAAGACGTGTTGTAAACTTGTAATTGGTAGCTGAATTTCTTAGCAGTTCGGTGCTTTTTTTATTATGACTAGGGTTTGTAAATACGGAGTACAATTTTTAAAAAAAATTAAAACGGTATTATTTGAATTTTGAAACGAGTCAAGTACAATGGATGAGACAAAATAATACGTAAAAAGTGACTATCTTATCTATATAATTACTGAATCATTTCAGAAGCCATCGACGCGCCACGTCATCAATGCAATTGTGATTATTTTTTTTTTTTTTTTTTAATTCTCTCATGTGGGGCCCACAATTTCTTTATGAATTTCTAGGAAATAACCGCCTGAAAATCTAAATATATACCTGATATCGTAGTTTAAGAAATATTACGTAACCTTTTTTTATATAAATTCGTAAACGTGATATTTTACGAAAAATTCGTATAAAATTGCGTAATTCATTTGTACAACTATTTTAACTTTACAAAAATAAACCGTAAATTTTACGTAATGATTAATAGCGGGATTGAATATACCAGTGGATAATTAAAATTTGCACAACTGTTTTAACATTAAAACGGTTTATGGTATTAAAATTTTAGAATAAACTGCAATTTCATTTATGAATTTCCTGAGAAATAACCGTCTGAAATTCTAAATAAATACCTGATAACGTAGATTAAGAAATATTACGTAACATTTTTTATATAAATTCATAAACATGAAATTTTAATTTCTGGCAAGTGTACACCCGTTAAATATACTGGTGCATTTTTGCAATCGAAAAAAAGCGACAATACTAAATTTAAAAACAAAATTGAGTAAAGTTAAAAAATTTCAATAAATAATTACAATACACAATATATCGATATATTATATCGATGTTTTTAAATGTATACCGGTTAAATATACCCGTGCATTTTTGCAATCGAATAAAAAGCGACAATACTAAATTAAAAAAACAATAATAATAACATAATATTAATAAGACAACCAATAATAGTGTACATATTTATATATTTTGCGAAATCAAATCATAAACATAACGGTACAAAATAAACCTTGAAATAACATCTATATCGATTTAAAAAAAAACAATAAAAGAATTGATATATAAATACCATTATTATTATCATGTGCATTTTAACGTATTATCAATATAATAGAAATTAAATGCACAATATTCACGTATTATTGACATTATTCGGTAATATTAATTATCCACCATATTTTTTCTAAAAATATACCCGTGCATTTTGCACGGGTTTAACACTAGTATATAATTATATATGAATATATATGCGTTTTAAAAGTGACTTAGGTCCTGTTTTTTTTTTTGCTTAATTTCAGCTCAGTTCAGTTTTGCTTCGCTGTATTCCGTTAAGTTTTATTTACGTTCAATCAATTATATTCAATTAATCTTTTCATAAAATTAACTTTTGATTCGACTTAATTCACATTACCTCAATTTCACGAGTTCAATTAAACTCTACTCCATTTAATTCTTTTGTCGCAGCCGAAAAGAATCGGGCCTTACTCAAGTAACTTGTAAAAATGCCAAATTCTAAATATATTCAATTATTCATTATTATTACTCTGAAATGAAAGTCTGATCTACCCGACATCTACTGCGAATGCGAATGACAATTGATTGGATGTATCTTACTCAGATACTTCAACTATTGAGGCGTTGAAGGAAATTAATTACGAACTAGGAGTATATTTTGGTCTTTATTATACGTAATTTATTTTGCGACGGATTACTCGTAATAAACGGGAATTTGTGTTGATATAATATCGGTCAAATATAAATGAAGCAGAATAAAAACAGGCTACCTAAAAAATAACAACAAAAATATGTTCTATTTATTTAAAGAGTAACCAGTTTATATCGAGAGGAATAGTTCGACCATGAATATTTAGTAAATCGAGTGATTCTCTGAGTTATTAAAATGTAAAAGAAAAATCTAAATAATTTTTTTATTTATTTTTTTCACAATTAAATTTAAAATGATATTCCGTGTTACATACCATATTTAGTAAAATAATAATAAAAAATATACAATTCAAAAGGGAAAGTAGGTGGACCGTAAACATGTTAGAAATGAAACTAAACATGATAATAAAGGGAAAGTTAAAAAGGTTAGAATGAAAAAAGTATAAATAAAACGTTGATTGCAGAGTATTTTAGTCTGAGGGGAAAAGAATAGTTATATTTATAAATTAAGATCCGTAAATTGGAACATTTCTATTTAAAGATCATTTTTATCAAAAAATTAGGATTGTCTGTTGATATTATTAAGAATATAATTGATTTTCCTTAAAACCGGTTACCTTAATATTTTTCACAACTTTTATTTCGATTTTTATTTGACTGGGGTGAAAGAACGTTTTAAATTAACACAATTTTATATAGAAAATTGGTAAATTAAAAAATTTAAAAGGTAATACTCGGTAAAAAGTAATGGAGAGAAGAGAGTAATAGAGAAAATCCCGACCGATAAGATGTCTTGTTTGTGACCCATCTTTTCCATTGGAGGCTATATATCTCCAAGTCTAACTGGCCGACAGGCAACTTTAAGCATCAAATATTCAAATGCATGATTTATTTTGTTGCTTAATTTTAACACAAATTCTCATGTGAGACGGTAATATCCGTTTTAAATTTGCGGCGGGTTAAATAAAAGTATAAAACTCTTTGGGGAGATAAGGATAAAGCATTTGTGATTTTCAATGAACCCTTATTTTTGTCTTATATAAATAAGTGGGTGTATTTGACCCGTCGCAAGCTTGTGACGGATATATCCGTCACAAGAGAGACTTATTGTAATTTTAAATAATTTGTTGCATTTCTTCTTCAGTTAAAATTTCGGAATTTGAGTTATAACGTTATTAGTTTAAACCCGTGTAAAGTTATACGAGTATATATAAAATTATTTTAAATTTTAACTTATAATTTTATAGTAAAACTAATTTTTTTTTCATCCTATTTAAACTTATTTGAAAATATCTTGAACATTTTTGTCAATCCTTTTGAATCTCACTTCATCATACGTTTACTCACTGAATTTGACGGTTAATTACACCAATAACGGTTCTTAAGATAACAAAATCAGCGTAATTATGCATTACAATTAATTAACGATGCTAAAATTTAATCTGACCCAACCTTAAACCCGAATATTTGATCCATTTTAAGGCCAAGTCTTGGAAATTATGACATGTAATCTGAACGATACACGACTCTTAATGTCTCGTTATTTCATGGTCAAACCCGACACATTGAAAATATGTTTATACTAAACATATGTTAATAATACTAAAATATTAATCATTATTTTACAAATAGTTTTCTGAAAATTTTTAATCGCGGGAAGATCTTTTGCTCTATTTGTGGGATGTGGTCATGTGAGAGATCTTTTGGGAATTTCTTGTTTAATCGTTGATATCATGGTTGAACTTTCTTCTTTTACGGGACTGGATTATTGTTGTGTTTTTTTTGTTCGTCTTTCGCTATTAAGAGCACATATTAGAAATACCGTAAATGTTTCTCTTCTAGAATTATCGTAAATTCGACATCAGCTGCATCATGATCATATGATGAAACTTATATGTAAAAAAGTAAACATTTCAATAAATAAGAAATAAAAGCAGTCATAAATAAATTTAATTGACTTATAAAAGAAGGTGGCATTGATTTTGCTAGAAATGTCAACAAAATAAATTTACATATGTTTGCCCACATATAGAAAAATTCAACTACTACCTGGAATGTAATTATATCTACAGTAAATAATTACAACCAACTATATCTAACTAATGACAAGACTGGTAATTAATTATAACAACAAACAACTACTTAACCCCATAATTGTGGCAATTTATACCTCATATCATTCACGTGGAAAATGATTTTTACTAATAAGCGTTTCTTATGACGGATTTTAATTCGTCATAAATGGTAAAATAGCTCAAATAATATTACATTGTGTGAAACTGAGATAAAGTGAATTGAATTAATTAGAGTAGAATTTAATTGAACCAAATTGAGTGAAACTGAGATAAAGTAAATTCAGTTGAATTGAAAGTTAATTTTGCGAAAAAATTAATTGAACATAATTGATTGAACGTAAATAAAGCTTAACGGAATACAACCAAACAAAATTAAAAAAAGCTGAAATCAAGCAAGAAAGAACAGGGCCTTAGTAGATCAGATTAAGGTTTTGGCAGTCTCTAGGCGATATTCAGTGCAATTTGTATGTTTTAACCCGTTTTAACACGTAATTGATACGATAAAACTACAAGTATTATTTAAGATGGAGAAATTAGTGTAGTAAATTCCTAGGGCTACAATTTGCTACAAACCCTCACAAATTCTTATCTAAGACGGATCAAATACGTATTAAATCGCATGAAAAGTTGTTTGGAAACTGCCAAAGCTTTTTGTGAGTACGATTTGTGTTATGACGGATACCAATCTTAAATCGTAAAACATCTCAAATACCACCACAGTATCACATGTTGTTAATAGAGATAAAAGCTTTGGCAGTTTCGACACAACTTTTTATTAGAATATTAGCCCTATTAGGACCCACTATCGTCTAGGGTTTATTATATATTTCCTCCATTCATATCCAAACTACACATATTCCATTTTAATCTATTCATATCCAAACTACACATTTCCTAATAAAGCCAGCATAATTACTATATTCCTACTAACAATACACTACTTTGATACCATGTTAAGATTAGTTGAGACGATAACACAGAAATTGTATTATGATGTTGTGTCATCCTATTAGGGTAAATTCTAGACGATAGTCGGCCACAGACCTGATATTCTAATACTCTTCATATAATTTGATATGTATTTAATCAGTTTTATTAAACGTTTGGTCTTAAACAAGAATTTGTACGCGAATTTTTGATTGGTTTGAGATAATGAGACATTATTAAAATGACAATGAGTAGGTATTAGAGTGATGTAGTACTTCGTAGCAGAGTTAGTTGTACTCATTTACCAGAGTTTAATTCATACAGATCGATTTCTTCCGTCTAACTCCATATTTTTGGTGAGTACGATTTGTGTTATGATTTACGGAATTTCAAGTCGATTTAAATTCGGTTCAAGTTGAGATTCTCTTTGTTTCGTATTAAATTATTTTTAAAAAATTAAAAAAGTATTCATTTAAATACGGAGTATTTCAAAGTACTTTCTTATTCATCTGCAATTTTCTAAAACAACTTAAAGAAAATAACATAGAGATAATCTAAAAAACGTACTGGATTATAGTGTTTTCTCGGGTTTGCAAATAAATAAACATTCTAATTAGGTTAGCCAGTTAGGAATTAGGATAACGTTCATAATCTACAAACTCTTAGAAGTTAAGACAGATACCTCCATTTAAAACAAAAAATTGTATTCGAACAAGAAGGAGTCGCAAGTATGGATGTCGTTTTCTTTAACCTTTTAAAAGATCATATTATTCATATCTTGATTAAGTTATTGAGCATTCTCAGTTAGTGCATTTCACTCATTTCTTTACATTTACATTCAGGCAGTATTTATGACATAAAATATAATCATGTGATTTTTTTTAATCGTCTTAACATACAATTTCTTTAAGAATATCAATCACTACAAGGTGAATGCCAATTAGCTACAGAATTTTCAGTAGCAAACCACTTGATTTCAGTAGCTAATTACGAATAGAGACGGAATTTTCGACGGAATCTAATCCGTAACTAATAGCCTTGTCGCTAAATTTGCTACAGAATTGGCTACTGATTTTAGCTACCAAATATAAAGTAGCTACTTTTGCGACAATAATAGAGACCAAAATATAAATAGCTAAATTAGAGACCGACTTAGAGACCGATTTAGCCGTTTCTAAATTAGCGACTAACGTGTTAGTATCTAAATTTTTAGGACATAATAAGTGAGAGCCCTATATGCCACGACAACCTACCTAGGCACCCGCACTCAGTGTGCGACATAACACGTAGGACCGCCGCTCACCGAGCATGTATAGTCCATGCACCATCTCTTCTAGATAGATTGATTATTTTCGTTGTTTAGAGGAATCGAACCCATGACCTCCAAGTCTATAACTAACACTCTAACCATTGAGGCACTTGAAGATTAATGATTGTTTGGGTAATAGATATTTAATTAAAATCATTGTTACGTATGTGTGTTATAAGGTATATTTTTAATATTATAATAGTATAAATAGATTATAATATTAATTCAAAACTATATTTTAAATTGTCATACATTTTATATGAAATATTAAGAAAACAAGATAATGAAAATTAACTTTAGCTACTAACGTATTTCCGTAGCTGAAAATTTAAATTAGATACTAAAGTTGCTACTCTTTTTGTTTTGTCTCTATAACTTTAGCTACCAACATATTTCCGTAGCCGAAAACTTAAATTAGATACTAAATTTGCTACTCACTTTGTTTTGTCTCTATAACTTTAGCTACCAACGTATTTCCGTAGCTGAAAACTTAAATTAGATACTAAATTTGCTACTCACTTAATTTTGTCTCTATAATAACTACGTACTTAGATACTGATAAATTTCTGTATTTAAAAATTAAAATTAGATATTAAATTCGATACCCACTTTATTTAGTCTCTATAATAGAGACATAATTAGCTACCATATTAGTTCGGTCTCTTAAGTAGAGACTAAATGTATTTTTGTCTCAAAATTAGTCGCTAAATTATATATTTAGCGACTGATGTTTAGTCAGTTGCTAAACTAGTAGCTAAATCATCATTCTCTTGTAGTGAATGTTTTTATAATTTTAAATAACACGGAAAACAAAATGTACATTAGCAAATGTAAAAAAGTAAACGTAAAGAAATCAAGAGACGGATCGGAGGAAGTATTATGTACTCCTCAAAGTTAAATGTGGTCACTCATAATTGGTTATCTACCATTCCATTGCTTCATAATTGAACGCTCTCATACCTGCTCATGCCCTCAACATATACTATGATGTTTTCAAACACACTACCCTACTTTATACTCTATTGGATTTAAGTATATTCAATAAATTTGTTGATAATTGTTGTACTCATAATAATAATCTACCCTACTTTTCTATTGGATTTTGGTAATGAGTTAATATATTCAATAAATTTGTTGTTATAGGTTAGTAACAAATTAAAACAACATAAGAAAATGCATATAGAAATACATACAAATTATTAACCTCATTAATAATTTAACACACATACGAACACGTAATTGAACTCAGATCATGTTCATTTCGGCTAAAAAAATTGAACTAAACTTAATAAAGCAGGCCTTAGCTGAACTTAATTAAATGGAACTGAGCTGAAATAAGAATTAATTTGATAAAGCTGAGTTGAATTAAACTAGCCTAAAGTAAAGTAAAAATTAATTTGATAAAGTTGAGTTGAATTAAACAGATTTGAAGTGAATAAAACCTAGCGGGCCTATAGAGCTAAACTAAAATGAAATAAATTGAAATTTAGTTAGAAAAAACAGGATCTCAATACAGATGACAAAAAAGAACGAGATATGATTATATGAATCACATTTTAAATAACGACCTATTTCAATCTGAGAGAAAATCAAAATAACCTGAGTCAGATCTAAATAATCGTTTTATCGTATCAATCTACGCGTTACCACGTGTCTATTGTCCAACATTGGATGAATCATATTCTATATTAGTGTACTAACATCTTACACCAAGTTGTGACTATACATTGTTTAGATTATAATATGTCCATTGGCAAGTTATTTGCCATCTTTGGTACAAACATATATTGCCATTTAAGGGCAAAAGAAATGGAAGGATATGATTAGTGAAGTTAATCAAGAATTAACCTCGATTAATGTCATGGTCCCCCCATTTCCCTCAAATATGACCCCTTAATTCCCTCCAACTTAACAATTTCAACATTGGCTATTGCAATTTTTGTGGAATCTATGTGTGTCCTCTACTCCTAGGGTTTAGTCTTAAAGTGGTGTTTACCATGTTAACCGTGTGCACGTGCTTTCAAACTATACTTTTCTTCCATTATAATATTATTTTTTGGCAAAAATAAATTAAAAATTGTAAATTTGTAGGATTATATGAGGATACCCACTTAATTGATAGTACAAGATATATAGAATATCAATAATACCCAAATTTATAGGGCTGAATCCGTCATAAACTTATGACACAAACTTGTGACGTGAGATAAACTTGTAAATGAAAGCAGGGGCGGATCCATAGGGGGTGATGGGGGTGAGCCCTCACCCCCATTAATCAGGAAAAAAGGTTATACATATTTATCTTTATGCTAATATAAAATTAAAGTTTAGTGGCTCAGTGGTAGAAACATTGTCTCACCATCATAGCAACCCGGGATCAAGCCTTCACAACAACATTTTTTTAACTTTGAATTTAACCACATGACAATGTGAATATGATGATATTTTACCAAATCATAATCATACTTAACACTTTATATTTTGATGAGCCTTATTAGAATTATTGATTATCAAATTGTTTTAGTATTTATTAAAAATTTGTATATTAGAATAACTTTTTGTTAATAGAGGATTATCATTTAAATATCGCATAGGACCCCAAAATTGTTAGAGACAAGATTAATTAAGTGATTATATTTTAATGGGAAGTCCATTGCTAACGTTGATTGACCTTGACCAGGGTTTGGGTCAAAGACAGACAATATTTGCAACGGATTTCTCGTCGCAAACGTTGATGGAACTTGTCCTTGACCATGGTAAATTTTTGCGATGGGAAATCCGTCGCAAAGGTTGACTGGCTTTTAACCCGGTGGTCCAAAAAAATTCCGCCAATTTCAGATGTAACGAATATTCCGTCACAAAGTCCTTCTTTGCGACGGAAATCCCACCATTTGACTTTTTGTTCGCGGGATTGGAAAATTACCCTCCTCGCAAATTTCGTTGCAAAAAACAATTTTGTTGGAAATTCCGTCGCAACCAATAATTTGCAACGCCATTTGTGTCTGTCGTAACAATACAATTTTTTGTTAGTGTAATCACCCCCATTTTATAAATCCTAGATTCGCCACTGAATGAAAGGGAAAGTGGTGAGTGTAAATGAGAAGGGTTGTGAGAAGTCACAAACTTATGACCATCACAGGCAAGACGGACCGATTCTAATAACATTGGTTCTAAATATATATTGAAAAGTTGACCGATCCGAATGATTCGATAAGGTTAATCATAGATCTAAAGGTAATTTGAAATTGCCACACCATGAATATGATCGGGCACCTGAATTGACCCATCAAGAATAACTTTAATTGACCCACTGTTGACTAGACTTGAGGTGACTCGACCAAAAGGCTAAAACCAATCCGCCTATATAGTTGACCTGATCGGAAATGATTCAAAATAATCTGAGTTACCAGTATTAAGTCATATTCTTATTTTATACATCATTATAAAGGGTTAATTGCTTTTAACGCTCCAAAATAATACTCTTTGACTTTGTTCTTTTGAACTTAATTTCAGTTTAATTGAAGTTTATTCAGCTCTGTTTAGTTCTGTTTCATTCAGTTCAATTCTATTTTTCTATTCATAAATTAACTCTTATTTCATTTAATTCAATTCAATTCCAATAAATTCAGTTCATTTCAGCTTTATTAACTGTTGTTCAATTCAGTTCAAACATTTCTAATAGAAAAGAACAAAGCCTTTATTAGAAAGAACTAGTACTTTGCATTAACTATTTAACTATTAACTCTGAAATTAACTCGTCTAAAATGACTCATACCCAAAATAACCCGTTCCAAAATAATGCATTCGAAAGTAATCCAACAACTCGACATCTTAAATGTCCCAAAATCCGAAATAATCTACCCAACAAAACCCAAAATATCCGGCAAACATGAAGTGACCTCAAAGTGACTTGCCCAAACCCGACCCGATTCTCCCATCTAACATCTCTAGTTCTAACTTATAAGACAATGGGCTGCGTAGTGAATATCATTGATTACCAATTGCCAAGCTTGTTGGGGTCATTTGGGCCTTTAAGCTGAACATCACATCTGACAAGGCCCAATTTATTGTAATAGTTTACGAGTAGCTAGTCTTCCTATGTTGTACTTTAACGATTTTACTCCCTCCATTTTCATCTAAATGATAATTTTCTATTTTGTACACTATTCACGAGTAAATTTATAATTTTAACTTTTCTCAATACATAAGAGAAAATATATTCAAGTGGGATCTTCTTTGATTCGCCTTTACGAGTATTTTGAAAATATATACCATTTATAATTTTTTGCAAATACGTAAATAAAGCTATTAAGCACGTATAACGTGTGTTGACAAACGAGAAAAAACAAAGATATTATTTGGATATGAATGGACGGATTATTTCTTTAATACAGTATATATCATTGTCAAAAATAATAAAATAGTAAAATATTCAATTATAATCTACAAAATCATTCCCAATCTTATAACACAAATTCTCATTTGTGACGGCGGTATCCGTCACAAGCTTGTGACGGATACCGTTTTCTTTCACAAAATACCCACTTTTTTTCTCTCGTCGACACTATTCATGTGGTCCCCTTTCTCCACTAACTCATTTTGTATCCATTTTATCTCACAAATATCTGTCACAAATGGTGACCTGTCACAAGCAAGACTTACTAATCTTATAATTGGCACAAATAGGATCCTACACCCAGATGTATAGAAGCATGGTACATCAGGCCCACCTGATATATAATTTTCTAATTTTTTATTAGAGTCCAATACAAAACAAATATTTAATTATCAATCAACGTAAACATTTTCTTAATTCTCTCTTGACGACAGTCACAACAAATTTCTCTCCCACTAAAATTTGATTCGAAGATGGCAGAAGGGCAGCGATTAATATGTTCAACAAGGCGGAAAAATGCATCGAATAATATTTCATTGAACGAGAAGCAATTTGCATCGACATCAAGAAGGAAAAACGCATCACACAATACTAAATTTAGGTAAATATTTACATCAATCATAACCCTAATGAATATTTACATACACCAATCATAACCCTAATGAATATATTTAGAGTAAATTTTCTGCCCCCAAAGCACTTAACAAATGAATATTTACGATAAGAATATGATCTAACGTAAAAGGAATACGAGCTAATAGAAAAAGAATACGAGCTAATATTAGAAGAATACGAGCTAATACAAAGAATACGAGTTATTAAAATAAGAATACGAGCTAATATTAAAAGAATACGAGCTAATATAAAAAAAATTATGAGTTATTAAGATAAGAATATGAGTTATTGATATAAGAATACGAGCTATTAAGATAAGAATACGAGCTATTAATATAAGAATATGAGCTAATGTAAAAAGAATGCGAGTTTAAGAAAATCACAAACTTAAAAAATACGAGAACAAAAGAATGCAAGTTATTACCCTAAGAATACGAGCTAATATTAAAAGAATACGAGCTAATATAAAATACGAATACGAGATATTGAGATAAGAATACGAGCTATTAATATAAGAATATGAGCTAATGTAAAAAGAATGCAAGTTTAAGAAAATCACAAACTAAAAAAATACGAGCACAAAAGCATGCAAGTTATTACCCTAAGAATACGAGCTAATATTAAAAGAATACGAGCTAATATAAAAAACTATGAGTTACTAAGATAAGAATACGGATTATTAATATAAAAAAAATGAGTTATTAGGATAAGAATACGAGCTATTAATATAAGAATACGAGCTATTAATATAAGAATACGAGCTATTAATATAAGATTACGAGCTAATGTAAAAAAGAATATGGACTATAAAATAAAAAAATAACCTTGACATAATAATTAAATAAATTGAAAGATGGGATATAATAATTAAATAATTAATGAGAAAAATCAATTACTGATGATGGATGAAGATCAGTTAGAAAAATAGGGAAGAAGTTAATTTTAAAAAAAAGGGAAGTGAAGAAGAATGAGATTACTGACTTTTTTTTTCAAAAATAATTAAGAAAATGACTAAAATAACCCCGGATGTACAATAGCATTGTACATCTGGTGGTATAGTCCAGGAACTGTATAATTGGAGATAGAATACATTATTAAAGATAACAAACTAAGAGATGATTTCATTTTGTTAGAGAAAAAGTGCGATTTTGAGACTCTAACCATCGTCGGTCTAATCTTTTGGTGGAGACGGTTTCTTCTTTCTTAAAATGTAAAAATCACTCTTATTTTTAAAATAGAATATTATCATTAGGTATAACGAGGTCAGATAAGGTGTGAGGAGGCGTGTTTTATATAATTCTAGCCTAGATCACATGATTCACATCAAATAATAAGCCTCTCTTAGGTAGTTAGGTGGTTAGAGTGTAAGAATCACCAATTATTTCATAAATCATCCGATCTCTCTACACACATTTCTTATACAAAAAATTCTTAGTTAAATCGAATTATAATCATAAAATGAATTTACAACAATTCATATACTTAGTTAGTTATATGTAATTAAGTATTCAGTAAAAAGAATGTAATTAAATCGTCTTTACAAATTAGAACGGTTTTAAGAGAGATCTATTATTCTTATACAATTACAAGGAGCACACGAGTCACGAGTGACTTGTATTTGATTATATTTCTATAATATCTCGATCTTATGTCTATTACTCCATAAGTGTACATAGGGGCTATGTGTTTTCGACTTAATTTCATCTTTTATTTAATTCAACTAACTTCTGTTTAGCTGAACTCATTTCAGTTAAACTTAGCTTAAAAATGTAGGTCATCAACTACTTCATAATCATATAACCTCTATGCACATTTCTTATACAAAAAATTCATATTTTAAACGATTATATGTGTCAAATGAATCGAAAATACTTAAAACATCAATAAGCTATCAATCGTAAGGGATTTGTATTTGATTCACATTTAATTACTTATGTGTAGGGCGGTTTTAAGTGAGACTTTTTATTTTTATGTATACAATTATCGGGAAGCAGATAAAACCACACGAGTTAGTCTTGTTTAAGACATGTCAAATACTACTATATGGAGGTAATAAAGACATTTTTTTTGATATTTGCTAGGTAATAAATGGGGTGATTTGATATTTATTTGAATTGATCCGTCTCAAACTTAAAACGAATAGCGTCCGTCTTAAATGAATATTTGTGAACCACACGGGTGACATGTATAATTGTATTCGATTGTAATACTATAGCCAAAACCAGGGCCGTCAAATGAATTTGAGATACTTAAGTCTATAGGACAATTTGAGGGGCTATGTAAATATGCAGGGACGGAGTCAGGAATTTATTTTATGTAGGGCTCAATTTTTTTTTGATTGTGTTGGACCCCAAAATTAACATTTTGACTCCCCGACACGTGTCATCGTACGAGTGTAGGAATTAAAGTAAGTCAAAGTCAATAATAAAACAAGAGCACAAAAAGGAGGGATTCACGTGAAGAAGGAAATAAGAAGAAGTAAATAAGAAGAAAGAAATGAGAAGAAAGAAGTGTGCTAAGGAAGCCAAAGGAAAGACAAAAAAAGAATCACGTGAAGAAGAAGAAAGAAAAGGGAAAAGCTGCACACAAGACCTAAGACATGCCATAAATGGGTAAAAGAACAAGGGACTGCAGGAAAAGGAAGGAGAAAAGAAAGCTATAAAGGGGAAAAGCTGGAAAGTAGGCCTGCAAACTCTGCACCCCAAATCTGACCGTTGGATAATGTTTGATCCAACGGTCACAAGTAGAAGAAGAGAGCATAAATAGGAGGAGGAGGAGCAGCATGAGGAACTCATTCAAGACAACTCCACACATTAGAACAATACATTAGAACACTTCTCTCACTAGAATTAAGCATAAAACACTTGTAATATTATTCGACTTTCTGGTCGAACTTTCTAGTGGAATTGGCGGAACTCAGTTTCCCCCGCGGTTTTTCCCTAACGGGTTTCCCGCGTCAACAACTTTCCTTGCGTCTCTCCGCCTCTTACTTCTTTTAATTTTCCTAATTCTTTCTACCTTTACGATTTCTAACACAAATACCATTTATTTCTCCCAAAGATCACTATAACCCGACTTTAACAACTTTTGGTAATTCTCGACCCGTTTAGGCAATTTTTGACCAAAACATTTTGGCGCCCACCGTGGGGCTATAGTGATCGTCTTCTCCGAAACCGGTCAAGCAAAGAAGCCGCTGTCATGTCAGGGACCAGCCCGAAGGCCGCCAACTCCTTGACATTAAGTACTCTAGCTGCTGGTGGAGGAACCACCTCCAAAACCACCAGCTCTCTGGATCCAGCCGCTGGCAGAGGAACCAGCGCGAAGACCACCAGCTCTCTGGATCTAGCTGCTGGTGGAGGAACCACCTCCAAAACCACCAGTTCTCTGGATCCAGCCGTTGGCAGAGGAATCAGCGCGAAGACCACCAACTCTCTGGATCTAGCTGCTGGTGGAGGAACCACCTCCAAAACCACCAGCTCTCTGGATCCAGCCGCTGGCAGAGAAATCAGCGCGAAAACCACCAACTCTCTGGATCCAGCCGCTGGCAGAGAAATCAGCGCGAAAACCACCAACTCTCTGGATCCAGCTGCTGGCAGAGGAACCAACTCGAGTCAGCCAACTCCAACACTCGAGATGTGGCGGATAATGATGGAAGAAATGAACACGCTCCGCCAATCAGTATATGACCTCAGAAAGGACACCCAGAAGCTGAGGGAAGAGGCTGCATCTAGAAGTCAGGCGGATCCAGCCTATGTCTTAACAGATGCAGGAACCAGCGGACCCCCAAGAAGAGCAGTTCCGGCAGAACTAGTCACTTGCCTGGATCTAGCAGGAATCGCTTCGCCAGAAGTGACAGCACCCAGCGGGCTGGGGCTCCCCTCCTACGAGTCACCTTCACGCCAAACACCGGCTCTAGGTAATGAGCTCATAAGAATGCGTTCAACTACTAACTCCTATAACTATGCAGGACCCTCGCATCAGCATGCACCTGAATGGCTAGCAAGATCCTCGATGAGGCCGCGGTTTACTGGAGGAGAAGGGACAGCAGGATGCAGCATCCAGCAAACCCCATCCATAGTCCACACGACCCCAGTCGCCAGCCTCCAGGCCGCTCAAGTTTCTAGAACGCATGGGTATGAAACTCTTTCTCCTCATCCCATTACAACTAACATTTCTGCAGGACCCAACATGTGGGAGCAGCAGTACAAAGAGTTGTGGGACCTGGTCTACCAAATACCGGGTGTACCTCGGCCCCTGGAAAAGGCTGCACAAGATTGCTACGCGGATTCTCCCTTCACCAGCAACATTGTTTCCGTCAGCATGCCAAAGGGATTCAAGCCACCAACAATGGTGCCCTACGATGGCACAACTGACCCCATTGACCACATCAACCAGTACAAGCAAAAGATGATGGTGGTAGCAACATCAGGACCCCTAAAAGAAGCATGCATGTGCAAGGGATTTGGATCAACCCTCTCGGGACCAGCGTTGCAATGGCTCATTAGTCTACCAAATGGGAGCATCTCCAACTTTGCCGAATTGGTGAACGCCTTCAACCAGCAGTTCGCCAGCAGTATGGAGCCAGAAAAGCAGACCAGTGACCTATACCGCATTATCCAGGGTCCAGAAGAGTCCACCAGAGATTACTTGGCTAGATTCAACGCGACAATGGTGTCGATACCCAAATGTGATGTAACTACCGCCATCCACGCCTTCCGCTGAGGGCTACCAGAGGGCTCAGAGTTGTACGAGGACCTGACCAAGTGGACCTGCACGAATTTCGCCCAGGTGCAGCAGAAGGCTCTGGATGTCGTACGCCTGGAAGAAGATGCTGGGCCCAGAAGGCTCAACCATACCGCTGAATCTGCGTCCAGGAAGGCTCCAGCAGAAAAGGATGAAAGGCCTGGACCATACAGCAGGCCAGTCAACAAAGTCTCAGGAGGAAAATCCTGGAGGAACCCCTCTACCTCTACCTATCCGTAACCAAGGCAGATGTAAGCTCTGGTACCAGAACACAAAGGTTCTCAGCATCCAGCACTATGTCAGTAAGTCTCTACCTGCAGAAACCATGTATTCAGCTCATGAAAAACTTGTCTTTGCATTATTTACAGTCTTTTATAATTTAAGACCTTATTTTGAGTCTCACATAATCTCAGCTTTAATAAGCTATCCCCTAAAGACAATATTAGGAAAACGTGAATTATCTGTAAGAATGGCTAAGTGGTCTGTACACCTAAATGGCCGTGACTTAAAATTTGACTCGTACTGCAATAAAATCACAAACTCTTGCAGATTTTGTTTCTAACTTTAGTCCAGGACTTCGGAAGGAGGCTGAAATAGGCATTCTACCTCCAGAAATAGGGCCCAGACCCTGAAACACCCTCCACCTAAAGAAATACTTCTTTTAAAAGGTGGAACACGCTGGGCACTCAGCTGCCAAACACATTTCCCCAGGTTCCAGGCAACCAGAAGGGGCGAAATTTGTATACAACAAAAATAGCGTGCGAATGTAGCAAGGTACGAGCAACCGGGACACTGTCGCCCGCGATACTGAGCACCCACGCAAGCCTGGCATCCTCTGACTGAGAGGGGTACACCCTGAAGCCAGCACCCACACTTGGCCATACTCAAACAAAAACATGCATGCATAAAAAAAGAGGCAAACCGCCTACAACGGCTGAGCCTAAAAATCAAACAGAGGCAAACCGCCTACAACGGCTGAGCCTAAAAATCAAGCAGAGGTAAACGCCTACAACGGCTGAGCCTAAAAAAAAAAGAAAAAGGCGTTAAAAACAAAAAATGCTAAAAATGTCAACGAAACCCCTGACACTCAGGGTCTAAAGTAGTCCAGAAACTTCCTACTGGTGCCACACAGGGCCCAGAAAAACTGCATACTTAAAACTGAAAACATAATGCGACCCCCAGAATTAACCGGTCCCTCAGAATCAAATTCTGGCCGAAAAATAAGCTACTCCAGCACCACGTGCTACACAAGAAGTCCATCCACCGTCGTCGTCATTCTGGACATCTGGAGCAGGAATCTCTTGGACCAGGGTATCCACCTCTGGCAGATCCTCTTCCTTTACGCTCCACTCCAGGTGCTTACTCTCCTTAAACTCTTTCATATATATTATTCTAGCTCTCCAATGAGTGCAGGAAACAATACTAGATAAAATCTTGGAGAGTACATCCCCTCCTCCACAAAGCATCCACCTCGGCAACCAGAGCGTCCTTCGCCTCCAGCATAGCCGCCTGTTGAAGCAGAGTGCTTGTTCAGCACGAATCTTGGGTCCAGGAAGCAGTCTGCCCCCAGGAGTAGCCCGAAACCTTCTGGCAACCAAATCACCTCCTCTGGGTCCAGGAACAGGGCGAATTCTTACACAAGCGCACTTATGCAAGAATTGGGGGCTAATGTTGGACCCCAAAATTAACATTTTGACTCCCCGACACGTGTCATCGTACGAGTGTAGGAATTAAAGTAAGTCAAAGTCAATAATAAAACAAGAGCACAAAAAGGAGGGATTCACGTGAAGAAGGAAATAAGAAGAAGTAAATAAGAAGAAAGAAATGAGAAGAAAGAAGTGTGCTAAGGAAGCCAAAGGAAAGACAAAAAAAGAATCACGTGAAGAAGAAGAAAGAAAAGGGAAAAGCTGCACACAAGACCCAAGACATGCCATAAATGGGTAAAAGAACAAGGGACTGCAGGAAAAGGAAGGAGAAAAGAAAGCTATAAAGGGGAAAAGCTGGAAAGTAGGCCTGCAAACTCTGCACCCCAAATCTGACCGTTGGATAATGTTTGATCCAACGGTCACAAGTAGAAGAAGAGAGCATAAATAGGAGGAGGAGGAGCAGCATGAGGAACTCATTCAAGACAACTCCACACATTAGAACAATACATTAGAACACTTCTCTCACTAGAATTAAGCATAAAACACTTGTAATATTATTCGACTTTCTGGTCGAACTTTCTAGTGGAATTGGCGGAACTCAGTTTCCCCCGCGGTTTTTCCCTAACGGGTTTCCCGCGTCAACAACTTTCCTTGCGTCTCTCCGCCTCTTACTTCTTTTAATTTTCCTAATTCTTTCTACCTTTACGATTTCTAACACAAATACCATTTATTTCTCCCAAAGATCACTATAACCCGACTTTAACAACTTTTGGTAATTCTCGACCCGTTTAGGCAATTTTTGACCAAAACAGATTGCACTCATATTTAAAACTTAAAAAGTGAGAATACAACATAGTGAGCTTAAAAGAGATCTAATTAAAACAATTATATTAAAATACAGTATTTTCGAGTGGTCAAACCCAAAACCCGTCATTCTTAGCTTATTTAAAATCGGGGTGGAATCTTTTAACGTTTTTAGCATCCATTAAGTAGTATGGAATATTTATTCAAATTAACATGAAAATTATTTCAATTTTTTGAAGTTTTTTATAATTTACAAGTCTAAAATTCATTGAATTTTATATGCTCGATAAAATATATAGTACTTTGGCTCCGGATATCCGGGTTCCAAAACCGGATCGGACATCCGGTTTTGCTCAGCCCTAATTATAGCCCATATAACCTCCTTAGTGGCTCCGCCCAAAATACATGTACGCGGATTTCCGATAATACATTAGAGCAAGTGCAATAGTGAGTTCTTTTATTAGGTTTGTCAAAACAAAACTTTAAAATAAAGTTTCTTCAATTGCGGACAAAAGCTTGTTCTTAAATTGACAAACTTCGTTTGAAAAAAAAAACCAAGTTCTTTCAAAAAACTTGTGAGTCCCAAACTCTCAATGAATAATTAGCCAATTAATTACCTTCATCAATTAGTTATGGATTATGACAGAATTTTATATAAAGTTTTTCCATTGTGATATAATGTTATTAATTATTAAGATTGTCAAAATATAACATAGCAAAAGAAAAACTTTATATAAAGTTCTCCCTATCGACCCCGAAAATTTAATATTTCGATATCTTTTAATAATTTGGTATCTTTAGCATTTAAAGATAATTATCAAAAATATTGTGATAATATTAGCATATTTAGAATATTCTACCTCCTTCTCCAAACCACCTCACTATAAATACAATATTGTGTTTAGGGTTAGATGAGAGCATGGATCAAGTCTAAAAATGATCTCGTCTTCCTATTAATAAATTGTAGGTAAGATTGAATAAGTCGCACAAGAGACCCTTATCTCCCTACGAGATTAAGTCGATAAGACCATTGTATCACTATCAAAACCTCAAATAGAGTTAGAGAAATTAAAATCCCACAATCTTTCAATAATCAAATAAATTCTTATTTTATTATTTTTGTTTTCCGTATACTTATATTACAGGTTGTAAATTTTATGGTTACACTTTCATTGCCCTTGCTTTAAATACGCGTAATCTATTTTGTCACATTTGGGTAGCTTTCCCAATTAGTCACCGACAGTTGACACTACAACATTTTCTGTGAAGCATAGTAATGCCTCTTCAGTAGCAAACTGTAAAGTTGAACATCCTAATCACTTGAAACATCCTGAAAATATCACATGCTACAAATTTATAAGAGCATGAAGTTCTTACTTGCAACTTGCAACAGATTATCCGTCACAAGAGTTTGTGACGGGGTAAGTATCACTCATTGAAATAGGTAAGACAAAAAGTAAGATACATAGAGAATCACAAATCAATTGTCTTTATCTTCCTATATAGTTTTTATTTGACCCGTTACAAGCTTGTGACGAATATCATTTATCACAAATGAGAATTTGGGTTGATTTTGATGGTTTTGAATGAGGTATTTTGATTAATATGAAGAACCGTATCTGTCTTATCTTTAAAACGGATTTATATATTACTACATGTTGTTAATAGGGGTGAAATTTTTGGCATATTTTAAGCAACTTGTCATATGATTTGATATATACTGATACGTAGTACTCCCTCCTACCCGAGATAAGTGTCCCGTTTGCTAGTGAGTTGAAGATTTATGGATTGTATATTTTGGGTAGGGTAAGGGTATTTAGATTGGAGAGAGAATGTATTCTATTGGGTTAGGGGTGGGTGGGTAATAAATATAAATAGTGAAGGGTAAAAAGATAATAAAACGGTCCAAATAGTACACAACGGGACACTTTGACGAATAAAGAAAAATGAAGAACGGGACATTTATCTTGGGTAGGAGGAAGTATGTTTTAACTCTTAAAGTTTAAAACGGATATTTTTATCTTAAAGAAGTTTTTGTGGACTAGTAGTCTAGTACTACTACATTCATTGCATTGATATACTTTTAAAAAGTACGGGTATAACCGAGGATGTCTTAGTCTAGTGGTTAAGACAAAGGTATTGTGGACAATAGGTCCCAGGATCGAATCCCCCTCCCATATTGTAATGCGACTAAGTGCGCGCTTCGTTGAACCAAAAAAAAAAAAGTACGGGTACGGTATTGTAGCGGATGTAACCTATTACTCAGTACGGAGTAATATTTTAAAATATCTACTCTAATGATCATTGCGCCTAATATAGGCTCAATCTCCTGATAAAAACATGTTATCCTTATCATATACTCCGTAGTAGATAATAATAGATCCATAAAAATTAACAAATACTTTAATAACAAATACTTTGATAACAAATACTTTGATTGTTCAATATGAGAACGGTTTATCATTTACGATCAACATATTATAATGCATATAGCCATACAATATAACTGTAAAATGCAATACTTATACACCAATCATAGTTTATGAGTTGGTCTCCCTGATGAGCTCCATTTTGGTCATCATTTCCTTTACATTTTCTTTGTTTTCGGTCACGATTCGACCTCGATTTGCGTATCTTTAGGTGTTTTTACGTCCGTTGCCTCGTATATTCCTATTCGATCCAATTTTTGTAGGTATTACGGCGTGGGCGAATAAACGGGTGAAATCGAGCCGGATTTAGAACGATTTATGAAGAAATGTGGAAGAATTGTGAAGGAGGCATCCCAGGCCCTCCCAGCCGGTCACCAACCGGCGGCCGGTCGGCCGGCTGGGAGCCTTGACTCAAGATTTCGACAAAAATGTGAAGAATTTTCCAGAACCTCAATTCAGCCTCCCAGCCGGTTCCGAGCCGGCAGCCGGTTGGCCGGCTGAGGATCAGATCCCATACTTGGCCATTTTGAAGATTTTGAAGAATTACGTATTTTGGGCAGACTACTCAAGAAGGGCTCCCAGCCGGTGGACAACCGGCAGCCGGTCCACCGGCTGAGGGGACCTGTACTTATTGAAGAATTGATGAAGAAATCAGATTGAAGAAAAAGGCCTCCCAGCCGGTGCCATACCGGCAGCCGGCCGGTCGGCTGGGAAGCATGACCATTTGAAGATTTTTCAGAAGTGAATATTTGGGCTCTCAGCCGGTCCCAGACCGGCAGCCGGTCGACCGGCTGAGAGGCCCTTTTCGTATTTTCGAGCTCTATATAAACCCGCACTTGTATCACTTTTATTATTACGCATTCTTAAGTTTTTTTTTTAGGGTTTACTACTGTTTGGAATACTTAGCACTTAGACTCAAAAACACTAAAAAATACTTTAATCTTATTTAGATCTTTACTTAATCCTTCTTTATTAGTTAATCTCTCTAGAGGATTCTCCTTGAGTTTGTGTTTAAGCATTTGTAGTGGATTATTTGGGTTGTAATTTTGGGGGATTTGAAAGAATCCTTCAACTTGTCATCCAAGTCATTCCCTTTTCCATAGTTAATGGTATAATCTTCTTCATCTCTACTTTATTTTTGCATTTCCTTTAAGTTTTCCTTGTTTACTTGTTTACTCTTTCATTTCTCATAATGTTTATCATCAATTCCTCATTTGTTCATGTTTCTTCTTTAATAATGTGTGAGTAGTTTCATTCTAGGGTTAGGGGTTTGCTTGGGTAGTTAGTAGCCATGAAAAATGCTTAGGGTTAGTCTTGTTAGCTTCTTTGGTTAAATTTTCGCATCTTGCATGTTACGTGTTCGACGAATTGCCTCAACGACGGTTGGGTATTAGTCTTCGCTTTGTTTGCTTTAGACGATGGTCTTGAGTTTCATGAGCATGCTTATGTGTTAGGTTAGCTTGGTTTGTAGCGAAAGCTAGGACTAGTCTTGACCTAAGGGTAGTCGACTCGAGAGAAGAGATGACCCTAGACTTACCATAGAAGCGACACGAGACCGTTGCCTTACGTTTGGCTATCGACTTACCTAGGTGACCCCCGACACCCTAGTCCTCCTTATCATCAATTTTATCTAAATTTATTTGTTTTAATTGTTCTTTAGTTGGTAATCAATCTCAAACTTATTACCCGACTCAAGCTCGAACTAGAACTTAAATATACAACTTCCCCACCGTCTTTTGGGTTCGACCCTAAATTATACTACTTAATTTGGGAGTTTAAAAATTGTTTTTGGTGACGGAATCGACGACAAAATCCGGCCATCAAAATGGCGCCGTTGCCGGGGACGGTGTTTAGAAGTTGTGTAGTTTAGTTTTAGTTTTAGTCTAGAGTTAGTTGAACTTGTTTTGTTTTGATCAAAGATTTGGTAGTTAATTGTAGAGTGCTTGTTTTATTGCTCACCCTAGTGTTTAACAAGCACTAGGACGACTAATTTGTTTGCTAAGTTTTATGCCTAGGGGTGACTCTAACTCTTTGTTGTCATCTTCCGAACCGGAGAGGCTCTTTCGGGCTTTAAGGAGGAAGACCATTGCAAGAGTAAGAATTGCGTCCCAAGCATCTACTAGCCAAAACAACCCCTCTTCATCCGAACCACCAAGTCCCAATCGAAGCAATCCTAGCCCAACATCCGAAAGTTTTGACAATCCGTTTTATCAATCACCACCACAATCACCACACTTTCCAAACAACCATCCAATTCATATAATGGCCGCTCTTCGTGATCATAACCGGCCCAATCACAATGACACCACCAATCCAATCAACTTCGGGGTCCTTGTTCCTCAAAATTTCGAAATACACCCTTCGCAAATGAGTTCAATCGAAAAGAATGCCTTTAGCGGGGCTTCCCACGAAGATGCTCATGGGCACTTGAGAAAGTTCAAGGGTAAAGTCGCGATGATAAAGAAAACCGGAGTACCCGAGAAGACACTAAGGCTTATGCTTTTCCCCTATTCCTTAACCGACAAGGCCGATAGGTGGCTAAATGTCCATGCTCCAAATACATTCACCACATGGGACGACTTGGCAACGGCTTTCCTTGCCAAGTACTACCCATCCTCCAAGACCGCGATGCTCCGGAATGAGATAACTCAGTTTCAACAAGACGAGGGAGAATCTTTGGGAGAAGCTTGGGATAGATACCAAGATTTGCTAGCCAAGTGCCCACACCACGGGATACCACCTTGGTACACAACCCAAACTTTTTTTCAAACTCCTCTCTCCCGGACTAAGGAAATGGTTAATGCATCGGCGGGTGGTAGCTTTGACCACTTGCCACATGAGGAAGGAACGGAACTCATTAAGAAAATTGTTGATTCGGAGGAAAACTATGGTACTAGGGGGAATGTCTTGAGAAAGAGTAGCAAGTACCCTAGTGAGCAACTTTCCAATGCTAAGGCAAATGAAGAAACCAATGCCAAGTTGGACATGTTAACCAAGAAATTGGAGGAATTGACAAAGGGCTCCACTAGCAAAGAAACCAAGAACAATGTCCCGGGGATGTACCAAGTAAATAGTGTTTCCACATGTGATTTATGCGGAGGAAGTGGGCACACATTTGAAGTTTGTGCAAACAACTCAATTGAGGGAAGTGGAAGTGAGGAAGAATTGTATGCTTTTCAAGCATTCAACAATCCTAGAAACCAAAGTACTTTCAACCCCAATTCAAACTACTATCACCAAGGGATTAGAGGTAGTCCTTATATGAGTTACAAGAGTACCAATGTGTTGAATCCTCATCAAATTCAACAACCTCAAGGGCAAAATCCCCCCGGTTTTCAACCAAGGGGAGGAAACTTCAACCCGAGAAACAATTACAACAACAACTTTTACCAAGGGAATCAAACCAACCAAGCCAATCAAGGCTTTCAACAAAGTTTCAATGACCCGAACTTTAGTCCAAATTTCCAAAACAACCAAAACCCACAAAATTTCAATGCAAATTTCAATAACAACAATCCAAACTTCAACAACCAAAACAACAACCAATACCATAACCAACAAAATTTCCACAACCCAAACCACCAACAAAACTTCCACAACAACAATTTCAACAATCAAAGTCTCAATGACCAAAATTTCAACCAACCATTTCCTAACCACCACCAAAACCCAAACTTCAACAACCAAGGTTCCAAAGCAAATCAACAAAGTGGGGGTGCAAGGAATGACTACGGGTTTCCCTTGCCCCTTACCAACACACCTCATCAAGATCTCTCAAGTGACTCCCAAGTTGGAGAGTTGCTTAAACTTGTGAAAGGCATGCAAGCGACACATAATCAAGAAATGATGAATTTGAAGACGGCAAATCAAAAAGAGATCCGGGAGATGGAGGCTAGAGTTGCTTCACAAGCCTTAGCCAACCCACAAAGGCCACCGGGCGGCTTTCTTGCCCAAGGTCAAAGCTCCCGGGATGCTTCAAAACCACATGGTGTCAATGCTATTATGACAAGCAAATATGAGCAACCAATGCTTGAGAAGAGAGATGATGAAGGAGGATCCAAGGTAGAGCAAGTTATGACGGTATTTGGGAGTGGAAGTGAGGAATGTGTTGAGGAGGAGGTGATGGTGATGGTGCCCAACACTCCTCCGGATGATTGTAATGAAGTCGAAATTGACGACTTGAACTTTGTGATGCAACAAGTCTTGAACACTACGAAGAAGAATTGTGATGAAGGCCCTAGTGCCAAAGGAAAAAGGACTCATGTGATAAAAGAGGAAGACCATGGATATGTGGAGAGCCTCATGGAGAGAAAGATGTGCGAATTCTTTCGTAAAATCACCAAGGGGGACCCTCGTTGCAATGAGTTGATCAAACTTGTTGAGGAAGTAGAGGCCACAATCCCCTCCACCCAAGAAAAGAAGGAAGTCAATGCCATTACATTAGTGGCGAAAAAGATCCCAAGAGATTTGCCAATTAAATTAGGAGACCCGGGGAGCTTCTCTATTCAATGCTCCGTAGGAGGAAGACACATTGAGCACGCCTTGTGCGATCTTGGAGCAAGTGTGAGTGTTATCCCACTTGCCATGGCCAAAAGATTGAACATTAAGCACTTGTCCCCTCCTATAACGGACATCACTCTTGCCGACGGGACGGTTAGACCTACTATTGGGGTCCTTGAAGATGCGGTGGTCAAGGTTGGATCGCTTTCCATCCCCACCGACTTTATGGTCGTTGATATTCCGGTCGGTGAAAGCTCTTTCATTATTCTTGGGAGGCCCTTCTTGGCCACCGGGGGAGCAATCATTGATGTAAAAAAGGGTAGGCTAACCTTTCAAGTCGAAGATGAGTGTTGTGAATTCGTGCTTCCGGAAGCTCCCGATACAAATTCCAAGGAGAAGAAAGTTGGCATGGTTGCGAGCTTGTTGGTGAATGATGTCCCTAAGATGCTTGATGAGAAGGGAATCATGAAAAGTATGACCTTGAAGAATGAGGATGCTAGTCTTACTAGCGGGAAGTTGATTAGTCCGAAGAAGAGAGACCATGATAAAGATCAAGGAAGACCAAGTTGTGCTAGTTCTTTTAAAGACCCTTTGGTTGAAAAAGGGGACCTAGAGGAGCTAATTGCCGGAAAAGATGTCAAAGCTCGAAAGTTGATAATGAGCAAGATGGAAACTCGAAGTGAGAGCAAAGTGGAAGCCCCGTCCGCGGCTTTTGACCTTTTCTTAAGGTCCCTAGCTAGCATGGACGAGGTCTCAACCTACAAGACTTGATGATTGATCATGAAAGGTTTGGTGGAGTCACTCAACAACCACCGGTTGTAAGTATTAGTTCTCTTTAGTTCATCTAGTTTTCATGTTAGTTTCTTTGTTAGTTCGGTTTTAGTTTAATTTTTAGGTTGCATGAGATATTTGGATATGTTTGTTGCTTGTTTGTGGAAGATTCATGGGTATAGTCGGAGGATTATTGGCAAAACCGTTGTAGGCAAAGTTGATTTTTATGTTCAAATTAAATTATTTCTCGAAATTGTGTACAGGTACTCCCAGCCGGCCAACCGGCCGACGGTACCCTACCGGCTGGGAGGCCCTGGACACATTTCTGTTATTGATAGTTTATTTGGACAGATTTCAGATTTTGCATCCCCAGCCTGTACCCAACCGGCAGCCGGTCCACCGGCTGAGAAGACGAGTACCTATTCAAAAATCGAAATTCAAGAGGAAGTGATTCCCAGCCGGTAGGCCGGCAGCCGGTCAACCGGCTGAGAATCATATGTTGTGTGAACCAAAGCGAAGAAAATAGCAAGCAGAAGGAATCACCAGCCGGTAGGCCGGCTGGGGGTGTTTGTAAGTGAGGATGGTTGAAGAAGAAGAAGACGAAGAAAGGATCCCCAGCCGGTCGGCCGGCAGCCGGTCCGCCGGCTGGGAGTTTTTGTGAGTTGAAAAGAAAAAGAAAAGAAGACGTAGGAGATACGAAGACCTGATTTTTGAGCCGGTCGGCCGGCAGCCGGTCCGTCGGCTCAGAATCAAGCCCCCTTAGAAATTTTTGAAAAAGCAAAAAAATTTGAAACCCTCACTCTCAGCCGGTCGACCGGCCGCCGGTCCAGGACCGGCTGGGAGTGTTCTGTCGCGTTTTAAGAGCTCGTGAATCCCCTTCTTTTCTTCATTTCTACCTCATTTTTCCTCATTTCTTCTTCATTTCTTCACCCCTCTTCCTTATTTCCTTCACCCCTCTTCATCCCTAACCTTCAAAAACCCCAACAAACTTCACCAAACTCTCTCAAATCAAAACCCCCTTTACTCCCTCATCACTTATCCTTCAATTAACCATGTCGGGAAGAACAGAAAGGCGATCCAAATCAAGGCACGACCCTTCGGTTGAGCAAGAGGTCGAAAATGTAAGGGGGAGTGGCAACATTGGCCCGGATCCTAGCTTTCCCGGTCTCACTTTTGCCTCAATCCAACAAAAAGGTAATTTCACATATTTTAAGAATCGCCCCCTTCACCCAACTAGGTTTATTGATAGAGCCGGATTGAGAGACTTAGGGATTGAGAAGATAACTGCGGCTCTTTTTGCGGGATTAGGTATGAAAGCCTTGTATGAGACAAAGCCGGTTCACACATCTCCCCGGTTAACTTGGGAATTTTTGAGTTCTTTGGTTGTGACTAAGAACCGAACTTTGGGGAAAGTAGCATTTTTAGAGTTCCGGTTGATGAATAAGGAACATCGTCTCACCTTAGATGAATTTGCTTTGATTTTTGGGCTAGACGGAAAATTAGCCATTAAGCCTCCGGAGGGCTTTGATACCGAGCTTATTTGGACAGCCATAACCGGTCTTGTAAGTGATAGAAGCCGAAAGAAACCGGCTAATAGGGTGCATTTGGCACCGATTAGAATTTGGCATAGGTTCATGGGGTGGACCGTTTTCTCTAGGGATGAGCCTCACAACTTCACTACTACTGAGCTTGAGATAATTGGTTGTTACTTGGTTGGTGGCCCGAAATTGAACATTGTTCACCATATGGCCCTTCACTTGAGTAGGTTGGCATCCCAGCCTCAGCTTACTACCCCCATTTGTGTTGGGGGGATGGTCACCTTGATTGCCAACAACCTTTGTCAGAGGCACTTCACGGTCGACTTCATTCAGGGCGAGAATGTACTATCTAGCTGATACTTGCAGGATGCTTTGGGGTGGGTACGGTATAACCCCAGTGATCGCAAAGAGTATTGGCAGATTCGGGTTGACAACAAGTTCAAGAATTCAGTCCCTTTGCCAAACACCGATTTGATGAAAGTTGTGCCAGGGAAGACCTCTTACCTCCTTGATATTGAGGCGGACCCCGAGGACCTCCCACCAGACCAGCGTGCCCCTAGAGTCTACACCAGAGATAGAGTCGGTGCCACTCCTACCGACCTCCAGTTTGAGGCTTTTCAGCAGCCCTCCATTTCCATGTCCCAGTTTCAGAGTGGTCCCTCACACTTCCAGGGATCCGCCTCCACCTCCGGTCCATCTTCTTATTCATGCCCCCCAGAGCTTATTGATTTCATGGCCCGAGTTGACTTGGGCATGAAGAGTGCAGCGGATTTAGCGGACCAGCGCCAAGCCATAGCCGATGAGCGGCATAGGGATTTGACCTATAGGCTTGATTACCTTTACCATGATCAAGCCTATGGTACATTTCCGAGTTATGATCGGTCCGTCCGCGACGGTTATCATCATCCGGATGGTGGTCGCCCGTCATATTACATGCCTCCTGATAGGGGTTATGTGCCTCCTGAGGGTCATTTTTACGGGGAGATCAACGTCGCCCCGGGTTATTTTTCAAACCCGATCTTTCCCCCCAACTTCCGGGGAAATGAGGATTCGGGCCCTCCGAGGCATTCATCCTTCCATGGCGGGTATGGTGATGCGGGACCTAGTGGCTCTCAAGCCTCCCATTTCCGTGATGTTATGCTCAACCCGAACGACTACATGGTGGTCGATGATGGCAATGGGAATGATGATGATGGAGCCGGTGATGAAGGTTATGAGTCCGAGGATCATTTTGATGATCATTTTGATGAGTGACCACCTTTGGAGGTGGTTGATGGATGATTATGCTCCCCTTGCAAAATCCAAAACAAGTCAAGTAACTCCCTTAATCCAAATTTCTCCTTTAGTTTGCATTTGTTTTTTTTAGCATGCATTTAGCTTAGTTAGTTTAGTTTAGTTCGTTAGTTTTAGTTTCCTTTTCATGTTTTCACATCATTAGTTTAGATGCATATAGTTGCATTCATTTAGATGCATTAGATTTATATTTTTGTATCATATTGTCACATATAGCTTGCATACATGTAGTTTAGAGCATTTCGTTTGCATTTAGTCTAGTTTTTAGTTTCTCTCTTCTTTTGTTTACCTTTGTTTTTAATGCCTTCTTAAAAACCAAAAAACCAAAAAAATTGAAAAACCAAAAACTTTCAAAAAAAAAATGTTCTTTATTTTCCGGTTTTCCTCCTCACATTATGCATATAAATAAGTGTGGGGAGGAAGAACCGTTTATTTCAAAAAAATACAAAAACAAGTTTTTATTTTCTCAAAAATTTCAAAAAAGCCAAAAACGTGTTGTTTTCGTTCTTTTACTTCATTTCCCCCTTTGCACTTTATTACATTGAGGACAATGTAAATCTTAAGTGTGGGGAGGGAAAATATCCACCTTGTGAATATTTGATTGCTTTTGTAAGTATGAAAAACCTCAAAAATACCAAAAAAATCGAAAAATTTGAAAAATTCAAAAACATGTTTTTACCTTATTAGTGTAGAATTGTATATACTTGTGTTTGCTTCCCCTCCTTTCGCATAGGTAACACTCGCTTGAGCACCGCTTTGGATCTTGAAGATACCACGGTATGATCGTTCCAACCTCTATTTCACTCTCATTTTCATTCTTTTGTTACAATTGAGGAGGATGGGCTTGTATTTGGAGGATGTGGAGTACATTGTGGAGAATTGTGTGTGGCTTGTGTGCTTTTGTGCTGTTAGGAGATGCATTAGCTTTGTTTGGCATTTAGTTTGATAGTCTCATTTGCATTATAACATGTCTATATTAGTTGCATTCATGGCATATAGTTGCATTTAGGATAATGTTTTGAAAATGCCTAATTGAGAACTTTGACAAAATCGTTTAGGCATTTACAAATAATTCTTCTACTTGGGACTTTGTCTTTTAGAATGATTTTTGAAACACCCTAGGTTAAGCTTTTCTAGTATCTTTCTAACCATGGTCCAATACCGAGTCAAGGGTTTGCATGTGAGTCACCTTGCCCAACCCCGTAATGCGGAATGGTTTTGATTATCTTGTCTTGGTGACCTTTTTCGACTCAGCGGTTTGGCAACCCAAAAATAACTTTCATGAATAAATTTGGAATGCTCTTGTCAATGATCATAAGAAGTGGAATCGACTTGAAAAAAAAAAAAAAAAAAAAAAAAAAAAAAAAGGGAACTCAAGTGAAAAAGAAAAGAAAAAAAAATGGTTAATGAAAAAGAATAAGAACATGTTGTTTTGGTGGAGGCGTACCACTTCGATGTGCTTTGGAGGGTAGCCATTGAGTTGGCTTCCCACTTGGTTGTGAATTCGACCGCCCAAAGACAGAGTGATTGTCACCCCGATAAGCTATTGTCTAGAGGTTAACCGGTTGCCTAATAAGCGATTGGCGAAAGCAAAGGACATTAGCACGCGTGGGACAAACCCCATCCTAACTCATGGCATGAAAAAAGAGATGAAAAAAAAGTTGAATGAGGTCAAGTTTTGATCGTCATCCACCATTTTGTGTTGATTTGAGCATTTCATTCCAAAAAATCAAATTTTGCCTTGCCGTTTTGTCGATCTCGGGACGACCCATGACCTTTACTTTGTGAAGAATCTAGACTTGTTGTATCTTTTGCCTTTAGCATTGCGGGGATCATCATTCCATTCCATCCGATCGCCTTTGACAAAAGTATTTGGATAACGGTTATGAAAGTAGCCTAGTTTAGCATGATTTGGCGGTGTTTTGTTGTCATCCTTCTTGCCTTAGTGACTTGTAGAATTAATATTTGTGAGGGAGTTTACGATTTTGAATTTGTTCCCTTTTAGTTGTTTTCCGCCGCTTGAATGAGGCAAGCGGTTTTCTTTCTTTTCCGATGCATGTTGCTTGTCTATACGTGTTTTGTTTTTACTGGTTGGCATCAAAAGTTTTGTAGCAAGACCTTACTTGCCTTGCAATAGGGCATTCTCCCTCATGAATGTCAAATTGTGAGTTGAAAGGGCTACGGGTGTAGCTAAACCCGATTCGGCTTATAGGTAGCTTAGTTAGTTGTTTCTTTGTTTTTAATAAGGGTTATATAGTTCTTTGATCTCTTACTCGAGGACGAGTAAGGTTTAAGTGTGGGGAATTCTGATGAGCTCCATTTTGGTCATCATTTCCTTTACATTTTCTTTGTTTTCGGTCACGATTCGACCTCGATTTGCGTATCTTTAGGTGTTTTTACGTCCGTTGCCTCGTATATTCCTATTCGATCCAATTTTTGTAGGTATTACGGCGTGGGCGAATAAACGGGTGAAATCGAGCCGGATTTAGAACGATTTATGAAGAAATGTGGAAGAATTGTGAAGGAGGCATCCCAGGCCCTCCCAGCCGGTCACCAACCGGCGGCCGGTCGGCCGGCTGGGAGCCTTGACTCAAGATTTCGACAAAAATGTGAAGAATTTTCCAGAACCTCAATTCAGCCTCCCAGCCGGTTCCGAGCCGGCAGCCGGTTGGCCGGCTGAGGATCAGATCCCATACTTGGCCATTTTGAAGATTTTGAAGAATTACGTATTTTGGGCAGACTACTCAAGAAGGGCTCCCAGCCGGTGGACAACCGGCAGCCGGTCCACCGGCTGAGGGGACCTGTACTTATTGAAGAATTGATGAAGAAATCAGATTGAAGAAAAAGGCCTCCCAGCCGGTGCCATACCGGCAGCCGGCCGGTCGGCTGGGAAGCATGACCATTTGAAGATTTTTCAGAAGTGAATATTTGGGCTCTCAGCCGGTCCCAGACCGGCAGCCGGTCGACCGGCTGAGAGGCCCTTTTCGTATTTTCGAGCTCTATATAAACCCGCACTTGTATCACTTTTATTATTACGCATTCTTAAGTTTTTTTTTTAGGGTTTACTACTGTTTGGAATACTTAGCACTTAGACTCAAAAACACTAAAAAATACTTTAATCTTATTTAGATCTTTACTTAATCCTTCTTTATTAGTTAATCTCTCTAGAGGATTCTCCTTGAGTTTGTGTTTAAGCATTTGTAGTGGATTATTTGGGTTGTAATTTTGGGGGATTTGAAAGAATCCTTCAACTTGTCATCCAAGTCATTCCCTTTTCCATAGTTAATGGTATAATCTTCTTCATCTCTACTTTATTTTTGCATTTCCTTTAAGTTTTCCTTGTTTACTTGTTTACTCTTTCATTTCTCATAATGTTTATCATCAATTCCTCATTTGTTCATGTTTCTTCTTTAATAATGTGTGAGTAGTTTCATTCTAGGGTTAGGGGTTTGCTTGGGTAGTTAGTAGCCATGAAAAATGCTTAGGGTTAGTCTTGTTAGCTTCTTTGGTTAAATTTTCGCATCTTGCATGTTACGTGTTCGACGAATTGCCTCAACGACGGTTGGGTATTAGTCTTCGCTTTGTTTGCTTTAGACGATGGTCTTGAGTTTCATGAGCATGCTTATGTGTTAGGTTAGCTTGGTTTGTAGCGAAAGCTAGGACTAGTCTTGACCTAAGGGTAGTCGACTCGAGAGAAGAGATGACCCTAGACTTACCATAGAAGCGACACGAGACCGTTGCCTTACGTTTGGCTATCGACTTACCTAGGTGACCCCCGACACCCTAGTCCTCCTTATCATCAATTTTATCTAAATTTATTTGTTTTAATTGTTCTTTAGTTGGTAATCAATCTCAAACTTATTACCCGACTCAAGCTCGAACTAGAACTTAAATATACAACTTCCCCACCGTCTTTTGGGTTCGACCCTAAATTATACTACTTAATTTGGGAGTTTAAAAATTGTTTTTGGTGACGGAATCGACGACAAAATCCGGCCATCAAAATGGCGCCGTTGCCGGGGACGGTGTTTAGAAGTTGTGTAGTTTAGTTTTAGTTTTAGTCTAGAGTTAGTTGAACTTGTTTTGTTTTGATCAAAGATTTGGTAGTTAATTGTAGAGTGCTTGTTTTATTGCTCACCCTAGTGTTTAACAAGCACTAGGACGACTAATTTGTTTGCTAAGTTTTATGCCTAGGGGTGACTCTAACTCTTTGTTGTCATCTTCCGAACCGGAGAGGCTCTTTCGGGCTTTAAGGAGGAAGACCATTGCAAGAGTAAGAATTGCGTCCCAAGCATCTACTAGCCAAAACAACCCCTCTTCATCCGAACCACCAAGTCCCAATCGAAGCAATCCTAGCCCAACATCCGAAAGTTTTGACAATCCGTTTTATCAATCACCACCACAATCACCACACTTTCCAAACAACCATCCAATTCATATAATGGCCGCTCTTCGTGATCATAACCGGCCCAATCACAATGACACCACCAATCCAATCAACTTCGGGGTCCTTGTTCCTCAAAATTTCGAAATACACCCTTCGCAAATGAGTTCAATCGAAAAGAATGCCTTTAGCGGGGCTTCCCACGAAGATGCTCATGGGCACTTGAGAAAGTTCAAGGGTAAAGTCGCGATGATAAAGAAAACCGGAGTACCCGAGGAGACACTAAGGCTTATGCTTTTCCCCTATTCCTTAACCGACAAGGCCGATAGGTGGCTAAATGTCCATGCTCCAAATACATTCACCACATGGGACGACTTGGCAACGGCTTTCCTTGCCAAGTACTACCCATCCTCCAAGACCGCGATGCTCCGGAATGAGATAACTCAGTTTCAACAAGACGAGGGAGAATCTTTGGGAGAAGCTTGGGATAGATACCAAGATTTGCTAGCCAAGTGCCCACACCACGGGATACCACCTTGGTACACAACCCAAACTTTTTTTCAAACTCCTCTCTCCCGGACTAAGGAAATGGTTAATGCATCGGCGGGTGGTAGCTTTGACCACTTGCCACATGAGGAAGGAACGGAACTCATTAAGAAAATTGTTGATTCGGAGGAAAACTATGGTACTAGGGGGAATGTCTTGAGGAAGAGTAGCAAGTACCCTAGTGAGCACCTTTCCAATGCTAAGGCAAATGAAGAAACCAATGCCAAGTTGGACATGTTAACCAAGAAATTGGAGGAATTGACAAAGGGCTCCACTAGCAAAGAAACCAAGAACAATGTCCCGGGGATGTACCAAGTAAATAGTGTTTCCACATGTGATTTATGCGGAGGAAGTGGGCACACATTTGAAGTTTGTGCAAACAACTCAATTGAGGGAAGTGGAAGTGAGGAAGAATTGTATGCTTTTCAAGCATTCAACAATCCTAGAAACCAAAGTACTTTCAACCCCAATTCAAACTACTATCACCAAGGGATTATAGGTAGTCCTTATATGAGTTACAAGAGTACCAATGTGTTGAATCCTCATCAAATTCAACAACCTCAAGGGCAAAATCCCCCCGGTTTTCAACCAAGGGGAGGAAACTTCAACCCGAGAAACAATTACAACAACAACTTTTACCAAGGGAATCAAACCAACCAAGCCAATCAAGGCTTTCAACAAAGTTTCAATGACCCGAACTTTAGTCCAAATTTCCAAAACAACCAAAACCCACAAAATTTCAATGCAAATTTCAATAACAACAATCCAAACTTCAACAACCAAAACAACAACCAATACCATAACCAACAAAATTTCCACAACCCAAACCACCAACAAAACTTCCACAACAACAATTTCAACAATCAAAGTCTCAATGACCAAAATTTCAACCAACCATTTCCTAACCACCACCAAAACCCAAACTTCAACAACCAAGGTTCCAAAGCAAATCAACAAAGTGGGGGTGCAAGGAATGACTACGGGTTTCCCTTGCCCCTTACCAACACACCTCATCAAGATCTCTCAAGTGACTCCCAAGTTGGAGAGTTGCTTAAACTTGTGAAAGGCATGCAAGCGACACATAATCAAGAAATGATGAATTTGAAGACGGCAAATCAAAAAGAGATCCGGGAGATGGAGGCTAGAGTTGCTTCACAAGCCTTAGCCAACCCACAAAGGCCACCGGGCGGCTTTCTTGCCCAAGGTCAAAGCTCCCGGGATGCTTCAAAACCACATGGTGTCAATGCTATTATGACAAGCAAATATGAGCAACCAATGCTTGAGAAGAGAGATGATGAAGGAGGATCCAAGGTAGAGCAAGTTATGACGGTATTTGGGAGTGGAAGTGAGGAATGTGTTGAGGAGGAGGTGATGGTGATGGTGCCCAACACTCCTCCGGATGATTGTAATGAAGTCGAAATTGACGACTTGAACTTTGTGATGCAACAAGTCTTGAACACTACGAAGAAGAATTGTGATGAAGGCCCTAGTGCCAAAGGAAAAAGGACTCATGTGATAAAAGAGGAAGACCATGGATATGTGGAGAGCCTCATGGAGAGAAAGATGTGCGAATTCTTTCGTAAAATCACCAAGGGGGACCCTCGTTGCAATGAGTTGATCAAACTTGTTGAGGAAGTAGAGGCCACAATCCCCTCCACCCAAGAAAAGAAGGAAGTCAATGCCATTACATTAGTGGCGAAAAAGATCCCAAGAGATTTGCCAATTAAATTAGGAGACCCGGGGAGCTTCTCTATTCAATGCTCCGTAGGAGGAAGACACATTGAGCACGCCTTGTGCGATCTTGGAGCAAGTGTGAGTGTTATCCCACTTGCCATGGCCAAAAGATTGAACATTAAGCACTTGTCCCCTCCTATAACGGACATCACTCTTGCCGACGGGACGGTTAGACCTACTATTGGGGTCCTTGAAGATGCGGTGGTCAAGGTTGGATCGCTTTCCATCCCCACCGACTTTATGGTCGTTGATATTCCGGTCGGTGAAAGCTCTTTCATTATTCTTGGGAGGCCCTTCTTGGCCACCGGGGGAGCAATCATTGATGTAAAAAAGGGTAGGCTAACCTTTCAAGTCGAAGATGAGTGTTGTGAATTCGTGCTTCCGGAAGCTCCCGATACAAATTCCAAGGAGAAGAAAGTTGGCATGGTTGCGAGCTTGTTGGTGAATGATGTCCCTAAGATGCTTGATGAGAAGGGAATCATGAAAAGTATGACCTTGAAGAATGAGGATGCTAGTCTTACTAGCGGGAAGTTGATTAGTCCGAAGAAGAGAGACCATGATAAAGATCAAGGAAGACCAAGTTGTGCTAGTTCTTTTAAAGACCCTTTGGTTGAAAAGGGGGACCTAGAGGAGCTAATTGCCGGAAAAGATGTCAAAGCTCGAAAGTTGATAATGAGCAAGGTGGAAACTCGAAGTGAGAGCAAAGTGGAAGCCCCGTCCGCGGCTTTTGACCTTTTCTTAAGGTCCCTAGCTAGCATGGACGAGGTCTCAACCTACAAGACTTGATGATTGATCATGAAAGGTTTGGTGGAGTCACTCAACAACCACCGGTTGTAAGTATTAGTTCTCTTTAGTTCATCTAGTTTTCATGTTAGTTTCTTTGTTAGTTCGGTTTTAGTTTAATTTTTAGGTTGCATGAGATATTTGGATATGTTTGTTGCTTGTTTGTGGAAGATTCATGGGTATAGTCGGAGGATTATTGGCAAAACCGTTGTAGGCAAAGTTGATTTTTATGTTCAAATTAAATTATTTCTCGAAATTGTGTACAGGTACTCCCAGCCGGCCAACCGGCCGACGGTACCCTACCGGCTGGGAGGCCCTGGACACATTTCTGTTATTGATAGTTTATTTGGACAGATTTCAGATTTTGCATCCCCAGCCTGTACCCAACCGGCAGCCGGTCCACCGGCTGAGAAGACGAGTACCTATTCAAAAATCGAAATTCAAGAGGAAGTGATTCCCAGCCGGTAGGCCGGCAGCCGGTCAACCGGCTGAGAATCATATGTTGTGTGAACCAAAGCGAAGAAAATAGCAAGCAGAAGGAATCACCAGCCGGTAGGCCGGCTGGGGGTGTTTGTAAGTGAGGATGGTTGAAGAAGAAGAAGACGAAGAAAGGATCCCCAGCCGGTCGGCCGGCAGCCGGTCCGCCGGCTGGGAGTTTTTGTGAGTTGAAAAGAAAAAGAAAAGAAGACGTAGGAGATACGAAGACCTGATTTTTGAGCCGGTCGGCCGGCAGCCGGTCCGCCGGCTCAGAATCAAGCCCCCTTAGAAATTTTTGAAAAAGCAAAAAAATTTGAAACCCTCACTCTCAGCCGGTCGACCGGCCGCCGGTCCAGGACCGGCTGGGAGTGTTCTGTCGCGTTTTAAGAGCTCGTGAATCCCCTTCTTTTCTTCATTTCTACCTCATTTTTCCTCATTTCTTCTTCATTTCTTCACCCCTCTTCCTTATTTCCTTCACCCCTCTTCATCCCTAACCTTCAAAAACCCCAACAAACTTCACCAAACTCTCTCAAATCAAAACCCCCTTTACTCCCTCATCACTTATCCTTCAATTAACCATGTCGGGAAGAACAGAAAGGCGATCCAAATCAAGGCACGACCCTTCGGTTGAGCAAGAGGTCGAAAATGTAAGGGGGAGTGGCAACATTGGCCCGGATCCTAGCTTTCCCGGTCTCACTTTTGCCTCAATCCAACAAAAAGGTAATTTCACATATTTTAAGAATCGCCCCCTTCACCCAACTAGGTTTATTGATAGAGCCGGATTGAGAGACTTAGGGATTGAGAAGATAACTGCGGCTCTTTTTGCGGGATTAGGTATGAAAGCCTTGTATGAGACAAAGCCGGTTCACACATCTCCCCGGTTAACTTGGGAATTTTTGAGTTCTTTGGTTGTGACTAAGAACCGAACTTTGGGGAAAGTAGCATTTTTAGAGTTCCGGTTGATGAATAAGGAACATCGTCTCACCTTAGATGAATTTGCTTTGATTTTTGGGCTAGACGGAAAATTAGCCATTAAGCCTCCGGAGGGCTTTGATACCGAGCTTATTTGGACAGCCATAACCGGTCTTGTAAGTGATAGAAGCCGAAAGAAACCGGCTAATAGGGTGCATTTGGCACCGATTAGAATTTGGCATAGGTTCATGGGGTGGACCGTTTTCTCTAGGGATGAGCCTCACAACTTCACTACTACTGAGCTTGAGATAATTGGTTGTTACTTGGTTGGTGGCCCGAAATTGAACATTGCTCACCATATGGCCCTTCACTTGAGTAGGTTGGCATCCCAGCCTCAGCTTACTACCCCCATTTGTGTTGGGGGGATGGTCACCTTGATTGCCAACAACCTTTGTCAGAGGCACTTCACGGTCGACTTCATTCAGGGCGAGAATGTACTATCTAGCTGATACTTGCAGGATGCTTTGGGGTGGGTACGGTATAACCCCAGTGATCGCAAAGAGTATTGGCAGATTCGGGTTGACAACAAGTTCAAGAATTCAGTCCCTTTGCCAAACACCGATTTGATGAAAGTTGTGCCAGGGAAGACCTCTTACCTCCTTGATATTGAGGCGGACCCCGAGGACCTCTCACCAGACCAGCGTGCCCCTAGAGTCTACACCAGAGATAGAGTCGGTGCCACTCCTACCGACCTCCAGTTTGAGGCTTTTCAGCAGCCCTCCATTTCCATGTCCCAGTTTCAGAGTGGTCCCTCACACTTCCAGGGATCCGCCTCCACCTCCGGTCCATCTTCTTATTCATGCCCCCCAGAGCTTATTGATTTCATGGCCCGAGTTGACTTGGGCATGAAGAGTGCAACGGATTTAGCGGACCAGCGCCAAGCCATAGCCGATGAGCGGCATAGGGATTTGACCTATAGGCTTGATTACCTTTACCATGATCAAGCCTATGGTACATTTCCGAGTTATGATCGGTCCGTCCGCGACGGTTATCATCATCCGGATGGTGGTCGCCCGTCATATTACATGCCTCCTGATAGGGGTTATGTGCCTCCTGAGGGTCATTTTTACGGGGAGATCAACGTCGCCCCGGGTTATTTTTCAAACCCGATCTTTCCCCCCAACTTCCGGGGAAATGAGGATTCGGGCCCTCCGAGGCATTCACCTTCCATGGCGGGTATGGTGATGCGGGACCTAGTGGCTCTCAAGCCTCCCATTTCCGTGATGTTATGCTCAACCCGAACGACTACATGGTGGTCGATGATGGCAATGGGAATGATGATGATGGAGCCGGTGATGAAGGTTATGAGTCCGAGGATCATTTTGATGATCATTTTGATGAGTGACCACCTTTGGAGGTGGTTGATGGATGATTATGCTCCCCTTGCAAAATCCAAAACAAGTCAAGTAACTCCCTTAATCCAAATTTCTCCTTTAGTTTGCATTTGTTTTTTTTAGCATGCATTTAGCTTAGTTAGTTTAGTTTAGTTCGTTAGTTTTAGTTTCCTTTTCATGTTTTCACATCATTAGTTTAGATGCATATAGTTGCATTCATTTAGATGCATTAGATTTATATTTTTGTATCATATTGTCACATATAGCTTGCATACATGTAGTTTAGAGCATTTCGTTTGCATTTAGTCTAGTTTTTAGTTTCTCTCTTCTTTTGTTTACCTTTGTTTTTAATGCCTTCTTAAAAACCAAAAAACCAAAAAAATTGAAAAACCAAAAACTTTCAAAAAAAAAAATGTTCTTTATTTTCCGGTTTTCCTCCTCACATTATGCATATAAATAAGTGTGGGGAGGAAGAACCGTTTATTTCAAAAAAATACAAAAACAAGTTTTTATTTTCTCAAAAATTTCAAAAAAGCCAAAAACATGTTGTTTTCGTTCTTTTACTTCATTTCCCCCTTTGCACTTTATTACATTGAGGACAATGTAAATCTTAAGTGTGGGGAGGGAAAATATCCACCTTGTGAATATTTGATTGCTTTTGTAAGTATGAAAAACCTCAAAAATACCAAAAAAATCGAAAAATTTGAAAAATTCAAAAACATGTTTTTACCTTATTAGTGTAGAATTGTATATACTTGTGTTTGCTTCCCCTCCTTTCGCATAGGTAACACTCGCTTGAGCACCGCTTTGGATCTTGAAGATACCACGGTATGATCGTTCCAACCTCTATTTCACTCTCATTTTCATTCTTTTGTTACAATTGAGGAGGATGGGCTTGTATTTGGAGGATGTGGAGTACATTGTGGAGAATTGTGTGTGGCTTGTGTGCTTTTGTGCTGTTAGGAGATGCATTAGCTTTGTTTGGCATTTAGTTTGATAGTCTCATTTGCATTATAACATGTCTATATTAGTTGCATTCATGGCATATAGTTGCATTTAGGATAATGTTTTGAAAATGCCTAATTGAGAACTTTGACAAAATCGTTTAGGCATTTACAAATAATTCTTCTACTTGGGACTTTGTCTTTTAGAATGATTTTTGAAACACCCTAGGTTAAGCTTTTCTAGTATCTTTCTGACCATGGTCCAATACCGAGTCAAGGGTTTGCATGTGAGTCACCTTGCCCAACCCCGTAATGCGGAATGGTTTTGATTATCTTGTCTTGGTGACCTTTTTCGACTCAGCGGTTTGGCAACCCAAAAATAACTTTCATGAATAAATTTGGAATGCTCTTGTCAATGATCATAAGAAGTGGAATCGACTTGAAAAAAAAAAAAAAAAAAAAAAAAAAAAAAAAAAAAAAGGGAACTCAAGTGAAAAAGAAAAGAAAAAAAAAATGGTTAATGAAAAAGAATAAGAACATGTTGTTTTGGTGGAGGCGTACCACTTCGATGTGCTTTGGAGGGTAGCCATTGAGTTGGCTTCCCACTTGGTTGTGAATTCGACCGCCCAAAGACAGAGTGATTGTCACCCCGATAAGCTATTGTCTAGAGGTTAACCGGTTGCCTAATAAGCGATTGGCGAAAGCAAAGGACATTAGCACGCGTGGGACAAACCCCATCCTAACTCATGGCATGAAAAAAGAGATGAAAAAAAGGTTGAATGAGGTCAAGTTTTGATCGTCATCCACCATTTTGTGTTGATTTGAGCATTTCATTCCAAAAAATCAAATTTTGCCTTGCCGTTTTGTCGATCTCGGGACGACCCATGACCTTTACTTTGTGAAGAATCTAGACTTGTTGTATCTTTTGCCTTTAGCATTGCGGGGATCATCATTCCATTCCATCCGATCGCCTTTGACAAAAGTATTTGGATAACGGTTATGAAAGTAGCCTAGTTTAGCATGATTTGGCGGTGTTTTGTTGTCATCCTTCTTGCCTTAGTGACTTGTAGAATTAATATTTGTGAGGGAGTTTACGATTTTGAATTTGTTCCCTTTTAGTTGTTTTCCGCCGCTTGAATGAGGCAAGCGGTTTTCTTTCTTTTCCGATGCATGTTGCTTGTCTATACGTGTTTTGTTTTTACTGGTTGACATCAAAAGTTTTGTAGCAAGACCTTACTTGCCTTGCAATAGGGCATTCTCCCTCATGAATGTCAAATTGTGAGTTGAAAGGGCTACGGGTGTAGCTAAACCCGATTCGGCTTATAGGTAGCTTAGTTAGTTGTTTCTTTGTTTTTAATAAGGGTTATATAGTTCTTTGATCTCTTACTCGAGGACGAGTAAGGTTTAAGTGTGGGGAATTCTGATGAGCTCCATTTTGGTCATCATTTCCTTTACATTTTCTTTGTTTTCGGTCACGATTCGACCTCGATTTGCGTATCTTTAGGTGTTTTTACGTCCGTTGCCTCGTATATTCCTATTCGATCCAATTTTTGTAGGTATTACGGCGTGGGCGAATAAACGGGTGAAATCGAGCCGGATTTAGAACGATTTATGAAGAAATGTGGAAGAATTGTGAAGGAGGCATCCCAGGCCCTCCCAGCCGGTCACCAACCGGCGGCCGGTCGGCCGGCTGGGAGCCTTGACTCAAGATTTCGACAAAAATGTGAAGAATTTTCCAGAACCTCAATTCAGCCTCCCAGCCGGTTCCGAGCCGGCAGCCGGTTGGCCGGCTGAGGATCAGATCCCATACTTGGCCATTTTGAAGATTTTGAAGAATTACGTATTTTGGGCAGACTACTCAAGAAGGGCTCCCAGCCGGTGGACAACCGGCAGCCGGTCCACCGGCTGAGGGGACCTGTACTTATTGAAGAATTGATGAAGAAATCAGATTGAAGAAAAAGGCCTCCCAGCCGGTGCCATACCGGCAGCCGGCCGGTCGGCTGGGAAGCATGACCATTTGAAGATTTTTCAGAAGTGAATATTTGGGCTCTCAGCCGGTCCCAGACCGGCAGCCGGTCGACCGGCTGAGAGGCCCTTTTCGTATTTTCGAGCTCTATATAAACCCGCACTTGTATCACTTTTATTATTACGCATTCTTAAGTTTTTTTTTTTAGGGTTTACTACTGTTTGGAATACTTAGCACTTAGACTCAAAAACACTAAAAAATACTTTAATCTTATTTAGATCTTTACTTAATCCTTCTTTATTAGTTAATCTCTCTAGAGGATTCTCCTTGAGTTTGTGTTTAAGCATTTGTAGTGGATTATTTGGGTTGTAATTTTGGGGGATTTGAAAGAATCCTTCAACTTGTCATCCAAGTCATTCCCTTTTCCATAGTTAATGGTATAATCTTCTTCATCTCTACTTTATTTTTGCATTTCCTTTAAGTTTTCCTTGTTTACTTGTTTACTCTTTCATTTCTCATAATGTTTATCATCAATTCCTCATTTGTTCATGTTTCTTCTTTAATAATGTGTGAGTAGTTTCATTCTAGGGTTAGGGGTTTGCTTGGGTAGTTAGTAGCCATGAAAAATGCTTAGGGTTAGTCTTGTTAGCTTCTTTGGTTAAATTTTCGCATCTTGCATGTTACGTGTTCGACGAATTGCCTCAACGACGGTTGGGTATTAGTCTTCGCTTTGTTTGCTTTAGACGATGGTCTTGAGTTTCATGAGCATGCTTATGTGTTAGGTTAGCTTGGTTTGTAGCGAAAGCTAGGACTAGTCTTGACCTAAGGGTAGTCGACTCGAGAGAAGAGATGACCCTAGACTTACCATAGAAGCGACACGAGACCGTTGCCTTACGTTTGGCTATCGACTTACCTAGGTGACCCCCGACACCCTAGTCCTCCTTATCATCAATTTTATCTAAATTTATTTGTTTTAATTGTTCTTTAGTTGGTAATCAATCTCAAACTTATTACCCGACTCAAGCTCGAACTAGAACTTAAATATACAACTTCCCCACCGTCTTTTGGGTTCGACCCTAAATTATACTACTTAATTTGGGAGTTTAAAAATTGTTTTTGGTGACGGAATCGACGACAAAATCCGGCCATCACTCCCTTAAAACGGACTATTTTTTTCTCAAGCAATATGACATGAATTTGAGACTATTTTACAATCAAATGTCACCACATTTAAAAAAAATTACCGTTAAATTATAATACTAGCTAAACAGCCTGATCTATATATTACGATAATATTTCACCATAAAATAATTACAAATTTTGGTAGTATATTATTTTAAATGAAATGCCCATCTAAAATAATACGAGCAATTTGTAATAATTTATACAAATAGTAGAAGATTGGCCGAGCAATATGCATAAACTTAAATCATGTTATGTAAGGTGTGTAGAGGACATTGAAATATTGAATATATGTCTCACTCGACTAGGAGTTTAAGAGTGAGCATCGTCATTCAACCACCACACAAATTATTGCTTCAATCATTTTTAAGTGTCATAACAAAACTACTCATAATAGTCATAAAGACCTACATGGTATTTCTTATTTTGCTAAAATAAAAGCTAGTTTCACTTAAAATAGAAATATTGATGTTAACGATAGAACCGATAAAATATTATTCCATAGAACAAAATTATAACAAATTTTTTTTATCAAAAATTCTATCATGATGAGCAGTTGATATATTTACTCATTTTTGCCTCATTAATGAGATAATTATGATATTTTCTGATAAATATTTATATACTCTTAAAGTTAGATACTTAGATGTGGTAAAGAAGACCCTATTTGATAAGGCAATAAAAATGAATTGGAAATCGGAAAGTATGATCTCAATTTGAGTCGATAGACCTGAAGTGACAGGACTCGAAAGTAACTCGATTGCCTGAAATAGGGTTGTACAAAGGTCCAAACCCGGACCGGACCGGACCGGACCGGACCGGCGTGGACCGTGGACCGACTTCTACTCATTTCTCGACCCGCGGACCGGACCGCTGAGCTCAAAGACCGGACCTTGGACCGACCCTTAGGTCCGGTCTAAACCCGGACCGTAACCCTTTGGGACCGCCAATTTCATAACGTTATTGTTTTAAACAATAAATTCATAACTAAGTGGGTCATATTGTGCACTATACATACACGTCTTTTATAAATCTTGAAAAATTTGGTGAATATGGAGAATTGGAGTTGAACATGAATGAATAGTCTGGATATCCGATAACTAGTATGTATAACGTAGTTTAGTAGTATTATAGTAATAATAATATACTACCAAATATTAAAAATTATGATAATTGATATCTTACAAGATTATGGGCAAATATTAATAAGGAAATATAAAAATTTCAAATCCTAAGTTTAGTAAGTAATAATAAAAAAAATATGAAATTATATGCATCTGGTCCATCAACCGGTCCAAAGGGTTAACCCGCGGGTTTAGACCGACTAGGACCGCGGACCGGTTTTCCACATTTTGATGACCCGCGGACCGGACCTCTAGGTGTCCGGTCCGGTCCGGTCTGACTCTTACGGTCCGGTCCAGCGGTCCGGGTCATTATTTGTACAGCCCTAGCCTGAAATGACTTAATTTACTCTTCATAACTTTGTTAAGGCAAACTTGTGACTCGACGCAACCCAATTCAAAATGTGTGATTCTAACTAACCTTAAAATAACTTGAAAATGACCCAACCCTACTGATCCATGAGTAGACCTGACAAAGCAACCCGTCCCGATTCAAAAAAGTCGACCCGAGAGTCAACCTGAATATGACCCGAGCTTTCTTGACCCATAACTGATTCGTCCCTAAATTGACCCAATATGAATTCAACCAACCCAAATATGACCCGCCAAAATATAACTTTAATTGAACCGAGAAGACACAAAATAACATTTTCCCTCTTATTCATTTACCTGAAAATGACCCGACCCGAAATGACCCAATCAGCTTAACCCAAAACACAGCGGACCAACAACCCGAAACTCAAAATGACCTAACCCAACTTGAACTATCCGAAATCAATGAAAGATCCCAATTGACCCGGCCCGAACTCAACCCGATTAATCCGTTTGTTAGATTTACCCGTGAGTCCATGACCAATTATCAAAGTCATTAGTTAAAGATCTAAGGCACATGTTAAAAAAACGATTAACGAAGTATCCAACCGACAAACCAAATAACAAGCCTTTATATAAAGCGGGAAAATCCCTTAAATAACTACCACTGATTCTTGACTGATCTGTACTATTACTACTATTAATCTTCATCTCCCACCAATTTTCAATTTCAATTTCAATTTCAATTTGAACAATTGAAATCCCAGAAAATCAAGAACAAAAAAATGGGATCTCTTCCAACATCATCATCAATCTCAGATCTAAATCAAATTCAAAATGATGAACAAAAAATAACAGAAAAAACCCTTTTAAATCTCTTCAAATCCCAACAAAATTACCTAAATTACTTTTTCAAACACCTAGATGTATCACAAACATTAAAATTCACACAAACCCTAATTTCATCAAAAGGAACAATCTTTTTTACTGGGGTTGGTAAATCAGGGTTTGTTGCCCAGAAAATTTCACAAACATTAGTATCTTTAGGAATTAAATCTGGGTTTTTATCCCCAATTGATGCACTTCATGGAGATATTGGAATATTGTCAAAAGATGATGTTCTTGTTTTGTTTAGTAAATCTGGAAATAGTGAAGAATTGATTAAATTAGCACCATGTGCAAAGGCAAAAGGTGCATTTTTGATTGGTGTTACATCAAATGAGGTTAATAATTTGTTGGGTTTTGTTGATCTTCATGTACATTTGCCATTAGAAAGGGAATTATGTCCATTTGATCTTGCTCCGGTTACGTCGACCGCGATTCAAATGGTTTTTGGGGATACTGTTGCTATTGCTTTGATGAGTGCTAGGAATTTGAGTAGGGAGGAGTATGCTGCTAATCATCCTGCTGGAAAGATTGGTAAAAGTCTCATTTTTAAGGTAATTTGTTGATTGATTTTAAGGTTTTTTGTTGGTAATTTTTGATAGAATTGTTTGTGTTACTGAATTTTGATAATTCTATGGTAGATGATGTAATTCTTTACCTTTTTCATCCATTGTGAGGCGTATTTTAATCAAAGGTAAACAAATGATCGAGACGAAGGGAGTATTTATGATATGGGTTTGTAGTGTTGATGTCAGCTGATCAGTGATCACTTTGCTTGAATTATTGGCAACAGAAGTATTTCTATTCACTATGAGGAGTATTTTAATCAAAGGTAAACAAATGATTGAGACGGAGGGAGTATTTATGATATGGGTTTGCAGTGTTGCTGTCAGCTGATCAGTGATCACTTTGCTTGAATTACAGGCACTAGAAGTATTCCGAGTTGCCAAACATTACCTGAAAGAGTTCTTCTGTGGGTTCCCTTTGAATATTTGTCATGTATAGTTGTTATATTTTGATGGATTTATGATTTATGAGTAATGTTGAATGCATTTCTGAAATGATTGGTTGCAAATGATGACGAGATACTGGTATTTGTAGTTACGGTAATGAATGAATGAATGAACTATTCCCTCCGTCCCAATCATTTGTTTTCCTTTGATTAAAATACTTCTCGCAAAGAATAAAAGCTAAATAAATGATTGGGATGGGTTGAGTACGAATTTATCTTCTCCAATGATTAGCCATCTTTGATTGGTAGTTCTCCTTTTATCGTCTGTGCGAGTGATATGATGAGGCTGCAGGGTGGAGGTAAGGTGTATGAGGAAACTTTTATGTGACAAATCGGCTGTTTTTTGATGTGCTGAACCACTGGCAACATTTTGATAATCGGATTAGGTTACGTTTGGCATATGTTTCTGAGGGAACAAACAACTTTTTGATACATATGAGAGTTGAGACCATTTGAGCAGTTGCAGGTTAGATAGAAATCTCTATAGTTAGCATTAGAAAGACGTAAAAGAAGACAGTCTGAAACCATTGTGTGGCTGATTACGATATTGTTATTGTTTGTTTTGTAAAGAGCTGATGAGTCGGTATTCTTTGGTTTTGGATTATCATGGAACAATGTAAAGTTGCTCGCGAGATTGGTTGTGATTTTTGAATCTTCAAGTAGCAGTCGATTGATGTACTTATCGATGTAGTTTTCATCATGACTCACGAGTCATTTAAAAACAACCTCTCTTGGTAACACACGGGTAAAACCAAGTACATCCGACTTCATTGCCTCATTATTTGCGGGAGACCTTTATACTTTGGGGTAATGTTGTTGGAGGGGAGCTCATTATTTGTGAAATGTTCGATAACACACGTGTATAGTGGCATTGTCTAGGGTTTATATGTGTTCATCTTTGAAGAAAAAGGTTGTCATACTCCATGGGATGACTCCAGAGTGTACCGCATCTCTACTAGGAAAAAGGCGGCCGTTTTACCAGAAGACATGTTAGTATCAATGGGTGTTCCTTCAGAATCATTAATCAACTACATTGATTTGCGTGGCTTTGCAGGTAAGGGACGTTATGAAGAAACAGGCGGAACTTCCTGTCTGCAAGGAAGGAGACTTTATAATGGATCAGCTTGTCGAGCTTACTAGTAAAGGATGTGGTTGCCTTCTTGTTATTGATGAGAACTACCATCTCATCGGAACCTTCACTGATGGGGACTTGAGACGTACACTCAAAGCTAGCGGTGAGGGGATCTTTAAACTTACAGTTGGAGAGATGTGCAACAGGTAACGTGTAATTCTCGTTTTACTGTTGTCACAAAAAAAAAAAGGTGCATGCGACCATATGAGTCAAATGTCAATTGTATAATTCTCGTTATACTGTTGTAAAAAAAAAATAAAAAATTTGTGGCTAGATTTCTGAGATAAATTAGTTTGCGGGTTTTGTATATATTTTATGCTCGTGTATGGTGGTTCTGTATCTCAGAAACAATGCTCAGTTTTCGGCCACCAAAATGCACTTTGAGTTATGACTAACAGTTTTTCGTGGGATCTGTATATATTATATGCTCGTGTACCACGTTCTGTATTTCAGAAACAATGCTCAGTCTTCGGCCATCAAAATGCACTTTGAGTTATGACTAACAGTTTTTCGTGATACAGGCACCCAAGAACTATTGGTCCCGATGCAATGGCAGTCAGCGCGATGCAAAAGATGGAGTCCCCACCATCTCCTGTACAATTTCTGCCTGTTATAGATGATCAAGACACCTTGATTGGAATTGTTACCTTGCATGGTTTAGTGTCGGCCGGTTTGTAAGATTTTCTCGAGTGCATCAGCAGTTTCAGTGTAATATTAGTGATTAGTTCAGCCATTTTTGTAACTCTTTCGAATGATTACAAAGATGTGCTATCATATTTGTTAAATTCGTTCATGTAATTGTATTGTATTGTAAGTAAGATGCAAGGAAATATGTTAATGTTTGTTGAATAAATATACAGTCAAGTTATTTCTTAATTCGGCGTTCTAACACGGTGTGATTTTAGTTGGCTTGGCTCGTCTCACATTGTACCGTTAGTTCTTGTATGAAACCGTTGTATTATGCATACACGGATCGCACGACAGCTTATATCTACATAAGACGCTTCCAGTTGAATCTGAGTAAAGTAAAAAATGTATTGAGATGGCATCATTAAAGAATTTACTTTGATTTATTTGTAAGTAAAAATGTTGATTCAAAATCTCCTGTGCACCGAAAATTGAAACCTAGAAGTAGTGAGGTTAAGAAGACTGGAAAGAAAATTGTGATATCCGACGGATAAATTTCCAGCTTCTTTATGTCGATAAGATTAATAGGTGAAAAGAACTCGAAAACCTAGAAAATAAAGAATGTCGAGACTAAAATTAGCTCCAGTCTCAAAGTTCATTTGTGACGAGATCATATCCCCTTGAGACTGGATACTGCGCTACCTTGATCGACTCTGCAACTCTCCATCAAGAAGGCCGGTGACAAGGTCAGGGTTATTCCCAAGAACATCCAGCAATGCGCGTAGTTCTTCTGGGTTTGCCTTCTTGAATAGGGCTCTGAGTAAAGTATCAGTTCCTGCTTCTGGTAGAGAATTAAGGTTTATAGGGTTTCCTCTATGTTGAGAGCATTCTGAGATTTGCGAAGAAGGCCGAGAACTCCAATATGCTGTACATACACGGTTTTTGTCTAATGCTTCGATCGCCTGCCAGAACAAAATTGCTGGTTAGAACAATTTGTCTCAATACCGACATTATACTCCCGTTTATGACGGGTAAGGGGATCTATCAAATATCACACTATAAGAAGCACAAAGTCGTAACTTAAAACTCATTTTGTTCTATTCCGTCATGTTCTTTTTGGTGACGAGGGGTTTAATCCCCTGGGCCCATGCATTCCCGCACCACCACATGAACCATGTAAGCCACCCTTCTGGGGCTGCAGTGGCTTGGTCATCGCCCCAGCTGGTAATCGAACCTGAGACCTCTCAACTCCTGCATTTCTGCAAGCTTTAAGGTTTAACTCAGTTACCACTGGACTAACACCACTTGGTTTATTCCGTCATGTTACATTGGCAAAGAATGCTACTACCTTCATCCCAAATTTATTCTCCAAATATCGAAAATGATAGTGAAAATTTGTCATATTCGGTTTATCAGAATAACTATTTTCAGATTTATCGTTTTTAAAAGATGGAACTGTGTACATTCCGAGGAAGCGTCAGTCAAAGTCGACATCCCAAATTTGTTGCAATGCTAGAGGACTAACATCATCTTACATCAGAAACACTCATCAACATAGAGGTACTATCTCTACCGAGAAGATCAAGAAGACGAGCTAATCCAGTGAACCTGAGTTGGGGAAGTAATATAGAGGATACATACCTGAACGATAGTTGGGGAAGTAAGACCGAACATTTCATATCCGTCAAGGCTGCCAGGCGGTTGTAAAGCGGGGAGTTTCATCTCTCCGAGTTTGTGCTGCTTACTAATCTCCTGATTAACTCTTTCACGGATAGTTTCCCAGCATTTGGTAGGCGATACCTGAACAAAAACTTCATTTGGGCTCTGTTCGAGAAACACCTGAAATTGAATAAAGGTTTAGGTACTCTATCCAACCGTTTGTAATAACTAAGAACGTGGCCATATCGACCTTTAAAACATTTGAATCTCATTGTGAATAGCCAAATTATGCACAATACCATGAAAAGAGGTCCTTTTGATCCTCCATCCAAAATTTCTGAGACATAGTAGCACATATTTGTGGGATCGGAGATATTTATGTATCTGACACGGCTTTTAAAACCTAGAGAACAATTGTTATTAATTAGTCGAAAGGTATAACAGAAAGAAACCCTGAGAAAATAAATATACAGAAAAGTCGCAAACCTTTTAGGAAGATTGCTTTACTGGTACTCCATTCCTTTCCTGGAACGACACACCCAAATTCAAGCGGCTCAACGTTACAACTGATTCTCCGCACAACTTTGGCTATTCGAGGCCCTTTCTGGCGGTAATATTTGTCCATGGTACTTTGACTACAAGATGGACTTCCTGGAAGAGTTCTTGCATCATCTGCTAGCTTCAAATAACTCGGACCACAAGCTTTATTTTCAGTATGAACATCTGGAGTTGTGTTTGGGGACGTTGAGCACGACAAGCACTCGTCCTTTAAATTGGTTTCAGCAGCCAAGGCTGCATTAGCTAGATCACAAAGATTCATCTTATGATCAGCCTCGAATCCTTTGACATCCTGACTTTCCTGACCAATACCTTTAACCCCATCACGAAGTAATTTGTTTGATTTTTCATCTTCATCATCACTAAGACAAACCACCTGATCTTTGCCATTTACAGGGTTGAACAGTGAAGTGCTACCTTTTCGCTTTCCTTGACGAGATAATTTAAAAGGCGGGATCTTTGTCGCTTCTAAGGCGAGACAAACTTCAGGGAAAGTATCCTTCGGAGATGTAACTATCTTTGGTTTTGAACTGATATCTCCGGTTTTTGGGATTACTATTTCTTGTGGGCTTTTCTTAGTAGCAGGATTATGAACTGATGTCTCCGAGACTGGACCGCCGATACCAGTAACTTGGGATTTGTCTTTGGAAATGCAAGAACTTAAGGCCAGCCCAAGATCACTTCTTGCCCATCTATATATGGCACTTAATTTACCTTCCAAAGCATCAACCAGGATATTCAATTCTGTAATATCATAGCGAAAGAGGAAATATTTGGCATCCCAGTTACAGGAACACATCTGTTTAGCGTGATTCAAGCATGCGAACCTATCAGGTGAACAACTACAGCCTGCAGCGGATAGGTGCAAATCGTAAGAACACACACTACATTCCCTCTCAGTTTTTGCATCAAAACTGCTATCCATCTTTACTGCCTTGGAGTATTTACAAAGGAATTCTCTTCTCACATTCTCTGCATCAACACGTGACTGCACAAAAGTTGAAAAGCGATCAGGTCCTTTTTATTGTGAAGTAAAAGTCGCTCGATGCAAGTTTTGATGCAATTATCATTATGGATACAATGTGGTGGGTGAGACGGTCTTACATGTGAGAGCATGAAACCGACCCATTAATTAGAGAGTACATTGGTATGTGGGTACGTCTCACTCGTGAATACAGGGGTTATACCAGCACAAGTTCACATCTAGCAGAGTAATAAAAACTGAGAATTATAACATACCCTGAGAGATTTTGCTAAGATTCCATCCCTTCCACAAACATCCTTCCATCGCAAGTTATCGACAGTATAATTCCTAAGTAAATTAAGTTCCCAGTTAGCTTTTACAGCTTCTCTAGCGGCTCCCAGCAACAATTTATCATGGGAGACAGTTGTTTTTCTTTGTTGCTCACGGTAAAGCTCCACGGCCCTTTGCCCATGTGGAAACCAATCAATAGGAGCCAGATTCACTGCTTCTGCACAGTTGAATCCACAGTTGAAGCCTGCATGATATGCCCGGGGGAAAGTCAAGACAAAATCCCCTTCATTCTGAACACACCGATATACAGGTACACCCGCTAATTTAAGGATGGATGGAGAAAGTTGTGTGACCTGTGAAGATCATAAAAACGATGATGTTTAGATGGGTCGGACAAATTTCTGACTAAAAAGAGAAAGAAGCCAAGGCTAAAAGTTTGGACGATTTCAACTAACCAATTTATGGAGGAGATCAGGCTGCTCGTCAAAGAGGTCGGGCAAATGTTTTTTCATTGCATCCTCCAACTTAGTTGCTTCAATCCCAGGAACACCATACCACATTTTCGGAGCACCAAAATGCAAGTAATTCAGAGAATATAGATGATGGTCTTCAACATGCTGTTTCACATAACAGGTACAAAGTGCAATATGTAAGTATAATATACGCGAAATTGGGATGAGATAAACCATGAAAAAATATGACATGATTGCTATCCTGAAGTAGAATGCCAACATAACGGAGCTACATTACGTCAGACTTTGCTGTAGGCGTCGGGTGTGGATGCACGTCAAGACTGTCAGCATATGGCGAAAAAAATACACGTTTTTGGCCTAATTTAAGACAACTATTTCATTCAAACGAGCAAAAGGTTTGTTTCTACATGTGTTTTCAAGACAAAATGCTTCAAATCCACAAACAGAAGCTCATAACTGTTCATCTTGACAATATCTACAGTCTTAGAGATGCTTATAGTACGGAATGATTAAAAAAACTTCATGTTCATTTGTGAACTTACCCAGCAAAAAGATGAAAAGCACATCCCGATATACAACCATGGTACTTGGACGCCTGATATATCGGCATTTTCATAGGAAAGGACGGAACCTGGAAGCCTTGGTAAATTGTTCAAGTTCCATCCAGATTTGACATATTCATCATCAGTAGATTCACACTGGCTAGACATTTTTTGGAAGCCACTACCGAAAACACCAGTTTCCAGATCAGCTCCATACAGAACCTATAAATTATAAAAACGTTCAGACTAACAAATTACTAACAGGTCCAACAAGAAAGCATGAAAAAATTCCATTATTTTATACAGTTAGTCTTATATGAAATGGTCCGACAGATTAGGCTCAATATATCATACCTCGATTTCTTCAGTAGGTTTCTCAACTACTCGCCAATATTCACCCTCTATAGCCTCAAGGGATGGCTCCAACTTCTCATCTGCACAATTTTCATTACCGAAGAACTGGGCTTTGAAGTCATCAGCATACCTCTGAAATTCATCTAAAGTAAATTCAGGTCCCGGTTCAAAACCAAATTCAGTTTCTCCAGACTCCAAGTTTTTTCCACCCCCAGGTGCGCATTCCATCCCCATCCTCGAGCATCGTCTCCTTTTCTTCCTCATGTGACCTTTTAATAGTTTTTTCGATGCATCACGATTTTGCAGTTTGTCTACCTTCTGTATACGAGTAGTGAACTTAGACCCTTCCCATAACTCTTTCTCCTTCAAACGACAGGGAGGTTTCCATGTAGCAGGAGGAACAATACGGCAAATTCCATATTGTTCCGCTTTAGGGCGTATCTTTTCTATATACCGTATTGTATCTTTAAATTCCTGCAGAGTATTAACACATCAGATCTCCAATGCACAGGGATTAGGCATAATGATATAAGAAGCACGGTGAACTACATAGTTTATGAACATCAGACCTCTTCGCTTGGGTAAAATACCGGCACGTCCTCAAGGTCGGCCCTACAAGCAGCCTCAGGTTGCCATCTTGCAATCACCTGCAATGACTCTATTAGCAAAGACTTTCAATAGAAAAAAGTCTGAAGTTCAAATCAATAAGTAGACCAGACCCTGTCCACAAACTCACAAGCTGCACATGTCAAGCTCTCAACCCAAACCCGCATATTATTATCCAACGCTTAATGTTACAAGGTTCTAGGTGTACCAAGGTAGGAAGAGATGAGGGCCATGGCAAAGGGAAGACATAATAAACGTGCTAAAAGAAAAAATAAATAAAAATAAGAATTGCTTAATCGTGTGCCTCGCTAGCTGCAGGTTATGCAGAAGAGGCAACTAAGTCGTGCCAAGGCATTTTGAGAAATGCTTTACCAAGCATTGCGAGCAAGGTGCTCTAGATGTGTTTATTAAACTAAGATCTAAGAACTTCGTCGATTTTCACCAAGGTATGACCAGACCAGACCAGACCAGACAAATTAGCTCACAGAAAGGTTACGAAAGGCAACCAGCTAAGTCGAACCGACTCGTCTATAAGCAACAGGCACACCTTCTGGCAATTCTGACATTCATTGCAACCGCGAATGACTCCTTTTGGAAGTGCTGGCTTCATAGGAAAGTTCTGCATGATAAATGAAAAAGATATGAATCAGCCAGGATTGACAAATGAACTATGATTAAGAAAGATAGTAGCTGGCTGATAAAGAGTTTACCTGATCAAGCTGCTCGGCATCAGACTCCTCGTCGGAGCATTGATTGTATCGACCAGGATTTGTCGATGCTCTACGCCTCAGGGATCTTATAATTTTTGCAGGACCACCTGGATCAGTTTCTCTTTTAACATTGACCGATTCTTGTTGTGAGAGATTTGAAGAAACTGAGCAACAAGGTTCATCACTATTTTCAATCTTTTTCAATTTATCAAATGAAGTGAATGCCTCAAAACCAGGTGGCCTTGCTGGAAAGTCAACATCCTCTTCTTTTAGACAAGCTCTGAGAAGCTCTGTCCCCATTTGTACTGCAGAAAACCACGATCAAAATACGATTCAGCCATCAATGCTCGAAAATAGCATTATAAGATAAATAAGATACACAAATCACCCAGAAAATCCTCACAAAGAACACAGACTTTTAAAGTACAATGGCAACAATCGTGTGAATATCAGAGATCCTAAATAATCGACAGAAAAAAATCGGGTTCCTGGTCTTCAAAAGAACTAAACAGTTTGATTGATACGATGCAGGCATGCAGCATGATGACATAAATTAAAGATTGTTATTAAACAATGACCGACAGTTGATCCCTCGATTCCTGCTGTTTCGATAACTGGTTCATGATTCTTCTGTATAGAAAAATTGATTGTATTTTTATTCGAATAAGATTGTTCACAGACTACACAGAGGCAATCAGACAGATAGAAAATCATTCTTCAGGAATGCAGAACCACCAAACACAGCACACAGACAGGGAAATTCATCATATTCCGATATCCGTCAAAAATCAAACAGCAAACACAGATCTGTAAGAACCCTTATGCATGCAAAAATTCATACTGTTACAAACTTATGAAGAATTTATACAGATCTGATTAGTTACATGACTTACATGTTCCTGATCTATATATCTGAAATTCTGATTGACCAACCCAAAATCAAACCGTTTCGACAACGACCCAGATTCTTAATAAATCCAAACAGTCAAAAACTGCAATACAGTAAATCCCAGAAATCAAAAAAATAAAAATTAATCACTAATCAGGAACCCTTTTTTGGTCAGATCTGCCCTAACCCAGAAAAAAACACATCAATCTCCACACTTTAATAAAAATAAAATTCCCTAATCATAACAAAACAATAAAATAAAAGTTGGAATATAGACAAAAGAAATTAAAAAACCTAAATTAGACAAAGATTAGGACAAGGGTAATTCTGGAAAAAGAAGGAAAATAATTTAATTGAGGAGGTGATATATACAGATATGAGCATCAGGGTTACAGGATATCAGGATATGTATATCTGTGTTCATTGTAAAAATTAGGGAAAATCCATGAAATAAATTAAAAATTACAATTTAACAAACCCTAATTTCAATTCTTCTTAAAAGTTAGGTCAGGATCTGAAAAGAATCAATCAATCACTTTAGTGTATGATATTATCTGATTAATTAAATTAATTAAAAAGAAAAAAAAAGGAACCTGTTTTTATTTGCTGTAATTAAATTAGGTCAGATGATGTATGTATATATCCTTTAAGATCTTGCTTTTAATAAATTCATGAAATTTTCTGAATTTAAATGGTTGAATTAATTAATTAAATTCTTGTTCATGGAATCATGGGTAATTATAATAAAGTAGATCTGATCTTATTCTCTCTAATGATGTTGTGATGAACCCTAATTCCTGTAATCTGAAAGTTTGGTCCAATGGATAAGAATTCTGGGAAATAAATCATGCAATTACAACCATACAAATTATACGATAAAACGGTTTTTCTAACGTGCGATTGATTATAATTTATATTACCATGTGAATGTATAATCCAATCCGAGTAAAATATAAATCGACGGTTTTTTTATGAAATTGGAAAATAATTAAAATGGAAATTTGGGGAAAAAATTGATGCAAAAAGAGGAAATTTGAATGGAGAGGAAAAGAGGAAGAAATTGTTTGTGGTTTTTTTGTGTTTCTGTGTTCTGGTAAAGGTCATATAGGTGACAGGTTCAATGCTTTAACGTGTGAGGAGGACTGGTAAAAGAGGACGGAAATCGGAAAGTCGTTACGTTACGATTTACGAGTATGCGAGATAATATCGAAATAATATTGTGAAATAGTATAGATATTGAGATTGGGTTTTGGTATAGAAGGTTGATTTGATATAGATATAGATATTGATATTGATATTGATATTGATATTGTTGCCTTGTAGGGGTTGGAGATAAGTTGGATATGGATACGGGTTTAATTGTCGGGTCGGAACGGTATTTGGAGTCGGAAAATGGAAAATGGATACATATTGTAACGTGCGATTGAATGATATCATTCCTTTCAATGTGATTGTTTAATCTCGTTTAATCTCGAGTGCATTACTTGTTAATTGTTATTATCTAAATAAAACCAACTACGGGTTTGTTTAATTTAATTCGGATTCGGGATGTTTAATTTAATTAAAAATTGCTAGGTTGGAAAGAAACGAATGTCACCTCCCTTTACCAGGAATTTTTTGTGCCTAAAAATTAGTCAAAAAGCACCTCGTTTTCGCTTACCGATAGTCGGCTTTGTGGGGCAAAAGTGCGAAATTAAAGCTTGAAAATTCATTCAGAAGTAAAAAAATTGGGATTTGGAGTAAAAAAAAATTATCCAAAACAAGTCCATTACCATGTACTCGGACCGATTACCAACAATTTCGCTCCATTACCATTACTATTACCATGTACTCGGACCGACTACCAACAATTTCGCTTGCTACAATTGGTCGAATCTTGTTTCGCACCAAACAAAGAACAAACTCAAATTCCCAGAAAAGTCTCAAACTTTTTGTAATTTTGTTTCATAAATAAGACCTTAATAGTCAAAACAATTCAGCTATGTCTGGGAATCACATAACAAGGCTAACTACAACAACCACCTTTTCTCGGTTGCTTAACATCACTAATTTCACCTTCTTGTAATACTACAGGCTTCCCGTTAATCAATGATGACGAGTCACTCTTCTTTAGTTCGTCAGACTGCATAACTTTACGGCTTAATATCTCATAAATCTCTTTAACGACGGTCTGGAAAGCAATGGCAACGTTAGATGAATCTAAAGCAGAAGTCTCGATGAAGAACAGGCCTTGTGTTTCTGCTAAAGCCTTTCCTTCAGCTGTTGACACTTCCCTAGCATCGTTCAGGTCGGATTTGTTCCCAACGAGTATTGTTACCACGTTCATGTCGGAATGTGCTGCCATACAAATATCTTTAATGATTAAATTCAATTACAAGATAAAGTAGTTACATGTAAATTACTAGAACATAATGCATTATACAAAACATCTAACACGTAATTCACTGAAGGCCCCTGCCTATGACAGAAAACTGGGAAGGGGTTCGATGTACGAAGCCTTACAAGATCGTGGTTAGAACAAATAATGTAGTGGTGTATGGAAACCTTGATTTCAAATGGAAATACTTCATCTGAAATCTGCAGAGAAAGAATTGTCAGTGATAGAGTGTGACGGTGGGGCACTGGGGATGTCTCCAAACAGACAGCAAAGATCGTTTCCGAATTTGTGCTCGCAATCTTCATTACTAAATTCTATTAAGACTTCACCCACATTGGCGATAGAGATGGCAATTAGGATAGTCGGTCATGTTTTTCATATAGAGGGAGTAATGTGTTATTTCTACTAACTTGCCAGTTGCCACACACTTACACTTGATCTATAGTCAATTTTTTATCTTCTCGTTTATTAGTTCAATTGTTTAATACACATTAGTCAACATTATGATTCTCTTACTTTACTAGTTGGTCTTTTCTCCCACGTAAATTGAAACACGGTGATGGAAGACGTCCAGTTGTATGTTGATTTACTTATGCACTCATATGGGTAATGGGGCGATTCACAAGACTAAAACAATGGTCATTCACGACATAAACCAGTTGTTTGTATAACATGCACAAATTTGTCGTTGAGCTTTGAATTAGCTTTTCGAGCTATTTGAGAAATTTTAGGAACTTGTTGAGGTTTCTTATATTTCCTAGATAAAGGGCTCAACATTTTTATCATTTATTATGATTAACAAATAGCTCGAAAAGTATCTCCAATAGCTCAAGCCTCATCTAATATACTAAAAATATCAAGTTTAAAGAACAACTCAACAATAAAGAGCAACTCAACAAATAATATCACTGAATGTGGAGGACATACAGCTAGGTTGTCATCCTTTTCGCAACAGGAGGAAATCACAGATCACCGTGTAGGGCATTATTTGAAGATTATGATTGAAAATTTAACATAGACTACAAAACAAAACAAAACAAACAAAATATGGAGTACTTATATCGATTCAATATGTGTGATTGTTGGTGCCGAAAAATACAGATCTCAACTCTGAACTTTTGAATAGACAGATGAGAAAAACAAAGTTGCCCAAAAATGAAAAGACAAGAGAGTAAAGGTGCTAAACTGGGGAATCAAAACAGGATACCTATCTCAAATTGCAATAATCGGTAGTTAGTATATCAAATTAAAAACACGTAGTCAAACACGTCAAATTATTTTTACGACCCACAAACAAAATCATAAAAAAGGGCAGAAAACAACAAAACGAGATTTCAAGCTTACTGTTGAGTTCGTTGAGCCATCTTCCAACACTATCAAATGTTCTTCGCCTACTGATATCGTACACAACAAGAGCTCCGACTGCACCTCTGTAGTATGCTGATGTAACAGCTCTAAATCTCTCTTGACCAGCAGTGTCCCAGATTTGTGCTTTGATTTCCTTTCCATTAATTTCTACCTTTTGTGTTTGGAACTCAACACCTATCGTGGACTTTGAATTTGGATAAAACTCATCCCTTGCGAATCTCACAAGCAGATTTGACTTGCCAACAGCAGAATCGCCAATTAAAACAATCTTAAAGAGGTAATCCTCGGAACTTTGTTCCTCTGAATAAAAAGCCATCTTCTACACAGACAACAAGGTCCAGCTTCAAAGGATCATACTCAGCAGTTTGTACCTGGAATAAATCAGCTTCTTTTGTTAGGTAAAAGACAACTACAAAAACTTCAAACATGGGATAAACATAAAAAAGGTTTCTAAAATTAACTTGGCAACAAATTAACACATCAGCATAAGGCTGGATGGATATACCCTTGAACTGTCAATAAACAGGTCTAAAGGGCATCGTCAAGGGCCTTTCTTTGTGTTCTTACCCCACCCATATAATTTCCCAGTCCAGCTTGACTGGCCCTTATTTATACTCGGATTTTCTTTTCCGACATTTGTCTAAGCCCGCTAAAAACACATCAGGGATATACCTCATTATTTTAGAAAGGGATATCACACAACTTACCCACTAGGCAAATAAAGGTATCCGCATGGCTTTTTGAATCATCAGCTCCCTCCCACCACTTTCCTCTCTTTTTAACCAGCAAGTAGAGGGTTGTGATTGCTGGCGTTCGCAAATCTGAATACAGAAAGAGATGTCATTCCAGGTTAGCTTTGGGATGAGAGATCTAAAAACAGTAAACAAAAACAAAAACAAAAACAAAAACAAAACAACCTCCTTACACATTAGACAAGCTTCCTAAGACAAGACACACTAAGTATCTGACATATTTCCTGACACTACAGACGAGTTGGTACAAGAAATGGGTTTGGATACCAAGTTGACATTAATAATCACAACAAGAGTGGAACAACATCACCAAAACAGTAGTAGCAGGAAGAAAAGCAGTGCCAACAACATAGTAGCAACGCCATGCCGCCGCCAACTGACAGCGACTCAAACAGCAAATATAAATTAAGAAAAAACTAATTTCAGAAAATAATGTAATGCTATTTATGAGTAGCATTGAATAGTTACACTTACGGGTTAGTGCTAGACCTATTCCCTTAGATCCCTCTAATAGAAGAGCATGACTGGATTGGCAACATCTGTAAATCTCAATGAACACATTTCGCCAAAACAATTCAGATAACGATACAAAACAAAATGCCGTAACTCTAGAGTGTAAATCAGGAAAGCCACGTGACTCGTGATGCTCTAAAACATGAAAGGAACGAGTGGCGACAGTATAAATTAATCTATATAACTTGTGCAGTAAAGCAGAATTCAATAAATCAATTTTAAAAGTAGAAGATCCAATCTAACAAATATCCCCAGACTAAAACCAGAATGAAAATCAGGGGGAAAAAGTTATAAATAGTTGCATTACTTCAAATTATAACGTTAATAGTTCAACTGAGGCGATATTTTCCTACTATAGACACAATAGAATTTTTCCATTCCTGTTTCATGATTCAACTTTGGTCTTGGGTTCTCGCTAACTGTACACAGCGATTCGGATAATTTAGTCGAAGAACCTACTCCATAAGACCATAACATTTAGAAAGCAAAGATTGGTTAAAATAGGTCAACCAGTATTCAGCATGTTCTATATTTAGAATTGACTACACATGTTTGCCAAACCCATCAAAATAATACTCCACGTTCCATAATATTAGGATTTAGGATACTAAACTATTTCCGCTTAAACTTTAGGTGGAGATGTACAGAACCACCTTAATGACCCCGAGGTCTCAAAATCGAATCCCAAAAACCTTCAAAAATAACACAGTGAAATTGTTCAGCACTGACAGAATGTCGGGTCAATTTCAACTTAATTGTTATGCTTCTCATATGGATCTGAAAGACTAAAAATTCAAATTTCGACTGTCCGAAAAGCTATGGGGTCTCAAGACCCCACTTCCCTCTAATGTGGCTACGCCACTCTATGGGCAGATCTGTGCATCATCCACTCCTCGAGTTCACTTGCGTGAAGGGCGTAATAGGATATTAAACTATTGATCATGCCCTAACCCTAAGCTTCAGAATTTGGTAACATGATTCACCCACAGTCCCACACATAACAGATATCAATAATTTGATCATAATCTCGTCTAACCCGATTAAACACCTAAATCATCGCCAAAAACATCGCTTGAACAGCCGGTCCACATGATCATGATCTCAAATTAAGACATTTTATCATCAAATCATTTCAAAATCAGTCCCTCCTAAAGTTAAGCTACTAAATCTGCAAGTCAGACTGAACTCGTCGAGCTACAAAGTTTTAAAAACCCGAATCATTTGTTTACCTTTGATTAAAACACCCCTAGCAGCTGATAAAAAGGTAAACAAATGATTCGGACGCAGCAAGTGTCCTAATACAATAGCGTTACATCAACATTCAACAGCAAATCATGAAATCAAACAGTAAATTAAACTATAAAAGAGCAGATTAAACAGCAAATAAATGATTAACAGAAACAAAAAAAAAAAGTAAAATTGAAGAACAAGTAAAGGATACAACCTTAATTAATTAATGTGAAGAATAATGGATTGAAAACGCGTAGAGCAAATTGATGTAGAGAAGCAGTGAGTAGATGGGTTTGGTGATGAATTGGGGGAAATTAAATTAGAGAAGGTGAAGGAAGCTTGGGATGGTTAATAATGAATAAAAATGGAGTCAATGTTTGGTCATCTTCTTTCTACTCTTTATAAGCTCTTGTTTTATTACCATTAGTCCATTATTACCAACTAACCCGTAAATTACTCGATTTGTCTCCGTCATTTGTTTACGTTCGCAATTTCTCATATGCAGATATGTTTATTGTCTGATCTCATGAACCATTTGAAATACACCTAATTGGGATTACAGTTAAAAAATCCGGTGTTCGGTCCAATTATATTAAGAATTTCGGTTTAGATTAAGACGTTTTTGTTACTTAAGTTGATTGGAATTACACTCGATCGTAATCAGTTAAAAAATTCTTTACTATTGCTTGAGTTTATGAAGGATTGGTTTTAACTTGGATCCCCATCAAGAAGTACACTTGATCGGAATTGGAGTTAAAGTTCAATCATCTTAAGGATTCTGATCTAGACGAAATTTGCAGAAAAAAGAATTTGTGTTCATTATCAAGCTTGTGAGTTTAAACAGGGGTTGAACCCTAACATAAGCCTATTTATAATTGTTAAATTTAGAGGGTTTTTTTTGGTATTTGAATTCGAATATTGTATGTAGAAATATAAAAATATTAGACGGATTAACGAAACCCTGTGACATGGTGATATAAATGTATATTGACCATGTAAAATAAGAGTAGTAAGAATTAATCTAATCACCCAAGCTTGAATTACTAGCAAGTTTTTAGTTAACTTTGACTCAACTTAACTCGATAAATATACTGAGCTCCCACGATTCGAGATTTGGTCAAGGCAAGTCGGGATGCTCACGGGTTGTTTTATTTCATTGTCACCCTTACACATACAACCTACGTAGTGAGTACTTATTTAGTTGTATTTAAGCAAATTTCTATAACTATCATTATGATTAAGTTTTTCTATTAATGCTTGGTTGATGTCATTTTAGCTAGATTAAATAAACAAAACCTAATCGGTAAAAAAAGCTTTTCAAAAACGAGGTTTATTATTTTTGGCTTATCTTTTGCCCTTGATTAATTGACATAATCATTATCTGCTAAGCATGCCATTTGATATTGTGTTACACATTATCTGATTGTGCTTATGCTAGTTTACCACAGAGTCCAAACACATTGGCAGCATTGCTCATAAAGATCGAATGTTCGTCTTTTGACTCATTTTGGGTTCACCCATGCGTAGAAATTTTGTTATAAGTGTGATGGTAGAAACTCTTATAAACCTACCATAAACTCCTTAATCTCCGGAAGTGAGGCAACACTAACCTCGCAATCTTTTAAGATGTTATCATGATACAAGTTCTCACAAATATTTATGTGCAATTTTATAAACGACTACTCGATATAACAACGTTACTCTCAAATTCGACCTCTACTCTTTCTACAAATATTCACCCTACCTCGGGTAACCCTCACCCAGTCTAAAGCTACAACAAACACGACCTCTCTTTAGGACTTATAATGACATTACGACTTACCACACGTTTTTTTGAGTGCTTAAACTTAATCTGAAAAATTAACCGATCTGAACCCTAGTTAAAGACTCGAACAAACCCAAAATTCGAGTTGTCCCGAATTTATCTAGGCCAATCCGAATATTATTTTGCGCATACAAACCCTTATCCCTAGTTAACCTAATAACAACTAACTCGAAAATAAGCCGACTCAGTTAATTCTTTTGTCAGATTTACGTATTACCCGATCTATTCACGAGATCTACCGAAAAACGCAAATTCTTCTTTACGGCGGACCTTTTTCCTTATGAAATTCATTACCACTATTTCCAGAGTTAAAAGTGACGGTTCCAGTTATAATTTTTTGTAATTAACTTAGTTATATTTTTTAAAAAACGTACATTTTTAGACGGTTTTATGTCAGATCGTATGAAGTGAGACGGATTGACCAAAAAATGGTGTTTCATGGTTCATGGTTGGCGAATTCACGTGTACTTTCCAACCCTTGAAAACATTTTCAATTCAACATTCATTCACTCTCTCTCTTTCTATCTCTTCTCTTTCTTTCATCCTGGATTTCGATACTTCAAATCACCCAATCCTCCGATCTATCAATCCCCGAACTCATCTTCTTCAATCAATTCTTCAGCTAGGGTTTTCTCCAGATCTCGCAATTCTCGATTTCATTGATTGATTGCTACTATTCATCAGAATCTGGGGATAAAGTTTCGTTAATTCAATGGATTTAAATGGAGATTTGTTGTCATTAGATGCGGAATTGTTACAGCTTCCTGAAGTTTCCTCATTTGCATTGAAATCAACACCTTATCTTGCGCAGGAGCTTTTTGAGCAATGGCTTTCTCTTCCTGATACTAATCGTCTGGTATTATTTTCCGCTTCTTGTATTCGTTACACTGTTACTCCCTCCGTCCCAATCATTTATTTATTTTTAATCAAAGGTAAACAAATGAACGAGACAGAGTCACGTAGTTCATTTTTATTGTTTAGTGCTTAATTCAATTGATTGTGACTGTTAGGAAGGTAATAATCTCGTATCAGTGAGTATGTGATTGGGGAGGAAGGGTTTAAGTGTTAGATTTCGTTGCCAAGAGCTAAGAATTGAAGGAGTTTGTTGCAATTTAGTGTGATTAGGTTGACGGCGATTTGAATCGTGGATTAGTGTGTCGTTACGATGGGTGTGTATCTGCAGGTGGTTTCTATTTGAGTTGGCGATAAGGTTGAGGTCTTGAGGACGTTGTAAAGTTGTTGTCTTCTTGTTTCCGCGAATTTTGAACTTATTTGTTTCTTGATTGAGATTTCTATTCCATTATAATGCCCTGTCTCCCGGCCCACACTCGCTTTCGCTCTGTTTTAGACATATAAGCAAATGAACGCGTATATGGTAGTATATTTCTATATTTCCTATGCTGGGTTAAAGAGAGAATGGCATGGTACAGGAGACGGGACATCGAATGGGACAAAGGATCTTGACTCGTGTTTCCCGGGGTGTAGATTATTTGTTCATTAATTATGAGGTTGAGGAATATTACTACTACTATGATGATGATGATGATGATATTTAATTGAATGTTCTTTGAGGAATTATTAGGTAGTTATTAGAGGATGCTTTGTAATTAATGTATTTATTGCTGTCCTTGTGGTGTACTTCTTTCTATTATTTTGCATTGCCAGTGTAATTTATTTCTCCGATGGTGTAATGTAAAATTGAAAGTATTTGATGGGTTCGTAAGTTTGTATTAAATCGAATTCGATAAAGATGAAGTGTCTTTTTGCATGTTCTCTATGTAAAGATCTCAACATGTGTTTATAGAGTTGTCTTTATGTCACTGATTTCAATTGAAGATTTCTTGGATATCTACTTGATAGCGTTCTTTCACTCGAAATTCATTTGTTCTATGGGAACATTGTGATATTCATCTAGCCAAGTGCGATAACTATGCAACCTAGAACGAACGAATTTTGCTCAAAGAACATGTTTTGTCGTCAGCCTTAAGGCATCTTGCTTTTGTTTGCTTGAAGTTCTGTAAATTATTAAATTTTATTATTACAAAGAACAGCTGCTGTAAGAAGCGCATCATGTTGGCTTGAGACTGAGTTTACTTGGCATCAGGTTATCTGTATTATCAACATCATTATTTTCACATGCAATGATGGTTGCATTAGGAAGTAGGAACAATGGCCATCGATTATTGAACAGCCAGTGAAGCTGTCTGTTTAAAAGTAAACTTTCTCAAAAAGATGTATGATTTGTAAAGAGTTGTCGACTGTCCTTTACTTGGCAATTTTAAATATTGTGGATTTCATGTCAGCACCTTACTCAATGAGTGGCACTGCAAATGATAAAGGGAGAATGTGAGCGAGAGTGCTGCCACTATTTCTTTGTACATACTTATTTATTCTGGCCTTCTAGGACTACTTAGTTGGTCACCTCAATTAAGAGTTATTAGCAGTTTTGTGATTGATCTCGGCTCTTTATATTTACTTGTGCCTAGTTCAGTACTTGGTACATTTCATTTCCCCTGCGTATCTGATACTGGTCTTGCTGCATATTGTTTATGTCTGAAGAACTAAAATGTTACTTTTAACTTTATGACAGGTCAAATCATTAGTCAATGATGCAAAGTCAGGGAATCCCTTAAATGTTGCTGGAAATGCTTCCAATGCAAATGCTGCTGCTACCAACTCTATACCGTCCATGTTTCCTGCTGGAAGTGCACCTCCACTTTCACCAAGGAGCTCATCAGGTTCTCCTCGCATCTCGAGACCGAGAGGGCCTTCTTCTCTTGGACGCCCTGCTAAAGTGCTGAATGAACCCGTGAAAGAGTTGATACCACAGGTTTGAATAGTTTCATTTTGATATTGCAACATGGTGGTCAGGTCGATTATCATTTGTACACGCTCAAAGTTTCTTTTCCATTTTTAGTCAACCTGTGCGAGCATGTAATTTTGGGAGCTTTCATCTGCAGTTCTATTTCCAGAATGGCCGTCCACCTGCCAAGGAATTGAAGGAGCGATGTTTGTTTAGAATAAATCAATTTTTCTACGGCCATACAGACGGCTTGCAAATGAATGGTGCGTAATAGCGAATATCTTCTGTCATTGTGAGTTTTAAAACATGTTTGACATCATTTTTGCATTTTGTAATAGAATTTAAGGTTGTTACAAAGGAAATTTGCAAGCTGCCTTCATTTTTCTCTCCTATCCTCTTCCAGAAGATTGATGTCAATGGTGCTGGATTCGTCACCCGGTAAATTTTTAATTTTTGTTGAGAATGTGGCAGTTTATATTCTTTATAAATGTGCTGACTTGTTGACAGTTTTCTTTTTTAGTTTTACAATGTATGAAAGTATAAGTTCCTTTTGGTTAGTGCTCTTGTATCTGTATCTGCTGTATCAAGTTCTCAGTGAGAGCCTGTTGGCATGAGATTTAAGAAATGACTGACTGTTGGTTTGATTGTATTGTAACCGAGCCGTTAATGTTTATTGTGTTTGTGGCCTTTGTGTGTATGGTGTAGGAAAAATTATGTTTTTGGGTTGAATCTCTTTAGCTTCTGCATTTCCTTTGTTAAAGTTTCTTATTCAAACTCCGTTTTATGTTTGTTTGGTATGGTGCTGTTGCCCAAGGCTTTTGGTAGCTGGCTTGATGGATAGTTAAAAACTTTCATGCACAATTTAGATCATCAACATATGTTGGGGTTCATTAACTGGATAACCGCTTTATGGTGAATCAGTTAATTATGGTGCGTGCTTTTGTTTTGCTATGGAACTGCTTGCGAATATTCTTTTGTTTAATGAAACGGGAATAGAAAATACGTTCACGTGATTTCCAGTTGGACATGCCATTTTTAACTTTTTGTAGCAGGTGTCAGCTTTTGTTGGGTTATTAGGTCCATGTGATTTTTATGCAAGTATTCTACTGATATGTTTATCTTATAGGGATGCATTTGTTGATTACTGGGTCAATGATAATCTGTTGACTATGGACATTGCAACACAAATATATACCATCATGAAGCAGCCAAACAACGTATTCTTGACGCAGGTATATCTGGTGGTTTTGTTTGTTACGTGTGTTGTGCTGTGTTGACATTCATAGTTGTTTTGAAGGGGATTCCTTTAGTTAGCTTTTGCGGTGTCAGTGCATCCTCTTTGCATCCTGCTCTGTTAACTGTTCATCCATTACTTTCGTAGGATGACTTTAAACCTATACTTCGAGAACTTTTGGCCACCCATCCAGGATTGGAATTCTTGCAAAGTACCCCGGAGTTTCAGGAGAGATATGGTATGTATCTATTGTTTGTATTTTATCTTATGATTTGGACCAGCGTGGAGCTTGTTTTCGTTTTCTTTTCCTCCTGATTAGGAATTGTTGGGTTTCAATTCATAGCTATTAACTGGCATTCTTTCTTGGAACCTAATCAAGAAGCTAGTTACTGATCCAAGCCAGGTTGGGCTCTGAATGTGTTTCTTTTGCTGTAAAGCTTTAGAGTGTTTTGCTATGTAATAACCTTAGTTTTTAATGTCCAATTCTTTATGCTACTCTTTTAATCTTGAAACCTTCTCTTGCTTTTGGACAGCGGAGACTGTAATATACAGAATCTTCTACTACATTAATAGAGCGGGAAATGGTCAACTTACTCTTAGGGAGCTGAAGCGTGGGAACTTGATTGCTGCTATGCAACATGCTGATGAAGAAGAGGATATCAATAAAGTGCTGAGGTAAAATATGAGCTGATTTACTAGTCATCTCATTTTTTGTTGCACTTGACTACTTTTATCTTAATTAATCCACGAAGTTGCTCATGATTATGGATTTTCTGTCTCATGTGGAATAGGGAAGAGATGCTCCCTGTATCTTACGTGTGTCCTCAAAGTTATTTCTTCATTATCTTCGTATTCCTTTCTAGAAGAACCTCATGAGTCTCTTTGTTATTGACTCATGATGGTTCTTTGTTATTTATGGCCAGTCTTGGTTTTTTTAGGTATTATTCATTAAACAAGGTTTTTGGAGGCATGGCTCATTGTTTTCAACTAAGTTTCTATTATAATATATTTATCTTAGTTTTTCCAGATTGGTTTCCTTAACTGCTTCCTTACCCTCGCCATTTATTACCCACCCCCTGGCCCCTACCCTCAGAAAAACTCCTCCATGCCAGAATACCCCAATCCTTAAAAAACCCCGTACGCCCTGTAAAACGTATCCCCACCCCCAAAACCCTCATAACCCTGAAAACCCTTTCTTAACCTCAAAAACTACTGGGTGCAGTGTTTCTCGAGGATGGGAGAGAGAGAGAGTTTGGAGGGTGAAAGGGAGTGTAGGAGGTAGGTTTTCAAGGGTCAGTAGAAAATTTTCAAGGGCTGGGAGAGGGGGTTCAGAGTATTTGTTTCCAACTGGACTTCTCTAACCTTTTTCCCTTAGCCTTCAAGTCCAGTCATGTCAGCTCCCAACCCAAGCTTGGATTTGCTTTATGAAATCTTAATTGAAAACATGCGTAACGAATACGTCTCAACAAAGGGTGTAAAATTCATCTTCTGGCAATTGGGTATTCATACGAAATTCAAAATCAAGAGTTTTGAGCGTGAAAGAGTCGTGAAATTGATGTCTTTTATAGTCTATATAGGGAACAAGGGTGGCTGTTAGGAGGGGGGTACCAGCTAACTTCATTTCCATCTTTTTGAGACTGATTTCGTTGAGTTTTTTTTTTTATCACTCCTACTTCCCTGCAGGATCTGGCGGTAGATCCTTGTATAACCGTATCGCCTCTATGTACTTCTGGCTTCTTCCTCCTTTTCCCATTTTTAACAATTTTTTCCCTTTTGCATCTCTGATTCATTGTTAGGTACTTCTCGTATGAGCACTTCTATGTGATATATTGCAAGTTCTGGGAGTTGGATACAGACCATGATTTTTTGATCGACAAGGAGAACCTTATTAGATACGGGAACCATGCACTTACCTACCGGATTGTTGATAGAATATTTTCCCAGGTATTTGGTTCAGTTGCTGATTTTTATCCTTCACTTTTTTTTTTTTTGTAGTAGTGGCATCTCTCTCTCTCTCTCTCTCTCTCGTTTTTTTTAATGTAGTTTCTATTAAATGATATTATTGTTATACATCAGGTTCCAAGAAAGTTCACTAGTACTGTTGAAGGCAAGATGGGATATGAAGATTTTGTGTACTTCATACTAGCAGAGGAGGACAAATCATCGGAACCCAGTCTTGAATACTGGTGTGTCTTTGAGAAAATAATTACCCCTTCATATGAAATTTTACCATGCCAACATTTCGTGTATCCAAGCGTGCCTTTAAGCTTAATCATTTTGCTGATGATTGTAAAATGGTTTTTATCTGGCTTTCTTCAGATATCTGATTTCTGTTTTATCTGCAGGTTTAAGTGTGTAGACTTAGATGGAAATGGAGTTATCACAAGGAATGAAATGCAATTCTTTTACGAGGAGCAGTTGCATCGTATGGAGTGCATGGCTCAGGAGCCTGTAGTTTTCGAAGATATCTTATGCCAAATTATCGACATGATTAAACCAGAGGTTAGCATTCTACTCAGTGCTGGAATTCATTTTCTGGAAGATAGTCATATCCGGGACTAACTTGGTTATATATCATATGAATGTTTCAATGCTTTGCTTTTATGCCATGATTTGTTGTTCCAATTTACGGGATGTGAACTCCAGATATCATCTTCTTCTGTGGGGATATCATTGGGTTAGAGGAATGTTTATGATATTGTTATCCATATTCTGGCCCCTTCTATTTTAAAGTTGTATTTGGCACCATGTTCCCACTCACCCTAGGTAGCTAGACTAGTTAACAGCAATATTTCCCCTAGTTTTTCCCTATGCCTAGTGATTTTTTTGGTTGGACTGCAGCAGTTGTACATGTTTCACAATTTGCAGGTGATAACTCCAATATAATTGTTTTGACTTGTTTATGCCTTCTTTTCAGAATGAGAGTTTCGTGACCATTCGTGATTTGAAAGGGGGTAAACTTTCAGGGAGTATTTTCAACATCCTCTTTAACCTAAACAAGTTTATGGCATTCGAAACTCGCGATCCTTTCCTTATTCGCCAGGTAGAGCGACGTTATTTATTCTTTGTTACTGTATAAAAAATTACTTGTAGGTTCGTGCTTGTTGGTTAACTCACTCTTTTGTTCTGAACAGGAGAGGGAGAATCCAACCTTGACAGAATGGGACCGATTTGCACATAGAGAGTATATTAGGCTTTCAATGGAAGAGGACGTTGAAGAAGCTTCTAATGGAAGTGCTGAAGTTTGGGATGAATCTCTAGAGGCGCCCTTTTGAGTTCGATATGGTAATAATTTCTAATCCTTGATGCTGGGCTATATGCGTTTTGGTATATCTATTAGTTGCATACTTGCACTTGCATATGAATTTGTATGCTTGTAATGTACTATCATGGCAATGTATATAGCTGATATATGGCTTAGTTCTGAGCAGTTGTCAGGAAGTGAAAGATCGGCATATTTGAAGTTGTGGAAAAGTAATGATATGTTGTGCGTGGTTTCTAGGCTATCACATATACCCGGGGTTATACCTTGTTTGTATCTAAGTTAGTAGCTGGCTGTAAGTTCCACTGCCATCAAAAAAAGAATCTAGACTTAGGCCCTGTTCTTTTCGGCTGAAATGAGCTGAACTGAATTAATTGGAGTAGAGCTTAATTGAACTAAATTGAATGGAACTAAGGTGAGGTGAATTTAGTTTGAATTAAAAGTAAATTTTGTGAAAAGATTCTAATTGAACGTAGATAAAACTTAATGAATACAACCAAACAAAATTGAAATAAGCTGAAATTAAGCAAGGACCTTGGACTCCTCGGGGTTTTGGGACACGTCGCAGAAACCACATGAGTACACAACACTTGAATATTTGCGTAATGGGATATGACCTGACCCTCTCCACTCTCATGAGTCATGACATACTGGAACAGCTAAAAAGGGATGCACGTAAGATACAAGTAGTGGGAGAAATGGAAGCTGAAGCATTTAGTATGATATTTATTGATTTCGAGCCTTCATTCTCAAACAATTCTCCATTATAATTCTTAAACTCCCAAATATTTCAAATTGTAAACACCACCTTTTCTGAAAAGTAAGCATACCTACTTCCGACACTTGGATATGTACCTGTGTCCGAACCTGGTACCTGAGTCTAGGTATCCAAAATCCAAATGCTTCATGGAACCTTTTTGTCTCGCAGGATACAAGTCCGTTCACAACACAGGCATCAGATAAACAGAAGGTCAACTCACTGAAGACCCCCACCACATTCATCATGCTGCCTTGAGGATTCTGGTCCCGATCACTAGCAGTACTTACTCTGTGGGAACCATATCAGATTCCAAAGGGCTTACTGGAGAAGAAAACCGGTTGTTTGCTGGCGTGCTGATTTGTTAAAATCAGGAAGTTTAGTTTTAGAACCTATTGGCAGATTTTTTTGGGGTCTCTTCACTGTAAGTTTTTTATTATTTTGGTTTCTCTCTCCTTTTTTTTCCTCATCTATTCATTCAATTTGAATATTGGTCATTCTGTACTCACGATGTCTTCAAGGAACGTATCTGATTATATGTATCTACATATATATTTAGGAAGTGTCCGGTTTAGGTTATGTAAGTTTCTCAGTTACTCTGTTGTGTTATCTCTTGTAGAGTTGTAGATGATGGCTGTTAGGGGTCTTATATAGTCTTTGTTTCCCGATTTCATTAAATGGCAAGTTGATAATGAGGAAGTAGGACATAGCTATGTTAGGTTTGGTTATATTTCACAGCGTTTTGTTTGCCTGTAATCAGACGGCGTTAGTCTGTGCAAGTGAATTTCCGCTTGATTTTGATTTTGATTCTAGCGCTCGGTCCTCTACAGCCAGCGTAATTCAGAATATGAAATGTTGTTTGTCCATAGTGGTGAGGACTGGTCACCTTGTGGGGGAAATTTTTTTACGCTACCAACCAAGGTTGACGGTAATGAGTAGCACGGACCATCCCTCTTGCCGTGCCTTGCCTAGACTGGCGGACTGGTCTCGCCTAGGATCAGTGAAGAGGTTCATGTTGTGCCATAAAATTTGACGCCTAGGCCGATTGAAATGGCCTTTCGCGAGGTTCATTGCTAGTGATACATGTTAAAGTACTTGAAAATTACCAAGAAAAATGATTATTTTTAATCAAGCGCGATAATGAAAGACTGGCAACGTAATGTGATATTTGGAAAAAGAACCCCTCATGCATCGGCAACACAATTTGTTCCCATTGGCATGAGACGAATTTTGCTTATTTGTGCGCGTTCACATCACCGATTGGGATGACTTATTTTTGTGAAGTTTGCGCATTTCCAGCAACACAAACAATGTACCTGATCCGTAATCACCAAACAGCTTATGACGGAAATAACCGTCTTCAATGAGAATTTGTGTTTTTAAATTTTGACATGACTTCCTTTCAAACAAAAATTTTTTTTGACATGACTAAATTATTATATTCAACAACACTTGTCGAGTTTAACTACGACTTGAGAAACAAATTAGTTACCGTATATCGACATTAAATTGATGAACTAGGGCTTTCTTATTGCCAACATTACTCCCCAACAAAGTGTCATTTTTACATAAAATTGGTCACGTTTAAGTTTAACCTAATCCACATGTCGAGTTCACGTGTTTGTTTTCTCCCATATCTTAATAAGATTTGGCTTGCTTTATTCACTTTCCTCCCTTTTCCTTCCACCACTTTTTTTTCGAATTATTTTACAATGTACTGCCAACATCTTCCAATTTCCACAATATACCTTCTAACCTATGTTACTTTTGTGAGATGGGATGAGAAATGAGAGAGTTAAAACAATGAGAAATATACCGCGAAAGATAAAAGTACATACTGCATAAATAAATACTAATTTAAAGTTACAAAAGTTATCCCTTAACCACAAATTCTCATTGTAGACGGAGGGAGAAGACGGATACCATTTTGTCTCACAAAATGTTCATTTAGAGGAGAGAGAAGCACATGGGGTGCCCCACCTTGTCCCCCATATTCGTTTTGTGAGTGTCATTATCCGTCTCTCCACCCGACCCGTCACAAGCAAGACTAACTGATCCCTTAACTCAAATCACGTACTATAATATCTCAATATTCAAATATCTCTCTTATACATATAAAGAAACAAAAATTCTCGTAAAAATAGATTCATTTTCCACTTATCAATAAATAAGTTCTCCAACCAAATTTAATGAATACGATTTTTTTGTTATAACCAGTAAACCAACTTCCAAGTAACAAACAAACAACGAAATTTATTTATAAATACTTCTTTAAAAAAAAATTATTTATAGATATATTTACAATACTTTTAAAAACCGTAAATATATGTTAGAATTACGGGTGTAACCAAGCCGATTTGAGTCCGAGCTCGGGTGGGTTTGAAATCGGCTCGAAAATTTGAGCTAGAGCTCGGAATTAGCTCAGAATTATCTGAGCTTAAAAAATTAAAGCTTGTAATCAGTTCAAATTAGGCTCGAGCTCTATTCGAGTTCGGTTAAATCTTTATTTTCTTTACTTTATTAAACTTTTAAATCAAATTAAAAATAAATATATTTTAAGAAAAATGCAAATATAAGAAACATAGGATCATAAATGCTAAAATGACATTTTTAAGGAACAAAAACAATTACAAAATGACAAAATAACTAAAAATAATAGATAAAACGAGCCTAAACGAACTTCCGATTCGAGCTCTACTAAGCTCGGAATCAGCTCGGATTTGGACCACCTAGAACTTCCGATTCGAGCTCTACTAAGCTCGGATTTGGACCACCCTAGCTCAAAATCGGCTCGAAATTAATTTTGAGTGATTTCGAGGCGAGCTTTTTATTCCGAAGGCTCTACGAGGCGGCTCCTATCACTTGCGGCCCTAGTTAGAATTCGAGAAAATACATAATACCCAGTTTTTTGTTTTGTTTTAAAATTTTCAATTTCGATTTCATTCCCTCCGCAAATTCGAAATTTCTCCATCAATTCAATTTTAATTCATGTTACTATTCAATCATTTTTCCCCAATTTGCCTCTTTTTTCCTCAGCTAGGTTTTTTCTGGGGATCTCATGTTGCATCATTTCCACACATCAATTGTTATCATTAGTATTAATTGTTGTAATCGTTGTTGTTCATTGATCTGTGAATAAAATTTGATATTTTTTTTGATAATTCAATGGATTTCAATGGAGATTTGTTATCATTAGACGCGGAATTGTTACAGCTTCCAGAAGTTTCGCCATTTGCGTTGAAATCAACACCGTACCTTGCGCAAGAGCTTTTTGAACAATGGCTTTCTCTTCCTGATACTAATCGCCTGGTATTTTTCGCATTTTGTTGCTTTATGTATTTGTTGATTTGTTTCGGTTTTCGTATGGGTTATTTGTTTGTGTTTTTGTGGTTAATTGTGCAATTTAGAAGGTGATCATCTCGTATTCGTGAATGATTTGTTTGTGTTTTAGTGGTTAATTGTGCATTTTAGTTCTACATTACGTCGTAAGGGCGAAAATTGAAGAGGTTAGTCGTAGTTTAGTGTGATTAGAGAATCTGCTAGGATGCTACTAGTTCCATTGTGTAGTTTATGGACTCCATAATATATCCGTCTTTGTCATTTGTTTACCTTTAATTAAAAAACAAAGCGTCTTGCTTGTGACGGACACTAACTGTCACAAGTTGAAGACGGATAGTGTCCCTCTCACAACAAGGCAGGTGAGATGACAAGTGGGAGGAAATGGAGCATCCTATGAGTAGTGCCACTTGCATTTTGTGAGAGGTACTATCCATCTTCAGCTTGTAACGGATAGTACCCGTCTTTAATGAGAATTTGTGATTAAAAAAGGGTTCAAATATCAATTAGTTTAGCTGCTAAAGTCATGAGGAGTGCTACTCATGACCTAAGCTTAAATCCCGTCAACATCATATTCGCCCCTGTTACTTCTTTACAAGGGAAAGAAAAAAAACAAAGAATAAAAAAGGTATCAAATGATTGAGACGGAGGGAGTATGTGGGTTTAAGTTGAGCTGGCTAAGAGGTTGAGGATGTTGTGATTTTGTTATTTTTGTGGTTTCCCGGGTAATTATTGAAGAAATCTGTTTCTTGGGGTGTAGATTTTGTTGTTCATTTAGTTTTGGGGTTGAGATATTTGTATGATATGTTTGGATATTTAATCATTTAATGAATTAATGGAGCTTTTTTTGTGAATTGCTTGGGTAATTATTGAGGATACAGGGTTCTGTGGAATTATTTATCGCTTCCCCTATGACGTAGCTCTCTCTATTATTTTGCATTGCCAGCATAATTTATTTCTCTATTGAGTCAATGTCAAAATGGAAAGTATCGTATGGGATTGTATTGAATCAAATCTATAAAACTGAAATGTTTTTTGAATTGTTTTAGCATAAAGATCTGAACTTTTGCTTAATTGAGATTGGGAAGAATGTTAATTAATTTGTGTGTGTGTGTTTATAGAGATTTCTCCATGTCATTGATATTTATTGAACAATCCTTCCTATTTGACAGTTTTTTGTTTATTTGAAACCCTGGTTTATATTTCGGGAAGCCATTAATATTCATCAGGTCAATTGGATGAATGCTTTTCTATTGTTTCAGTGTAGTGACTGTTGCCAAGGGCTGTCTGTCTGAACTGGGAACCAAATGGTTCTTTTTGGTGTGATTCTCTTCCAGTGGGTGATCTTTTCATGTAGTCTAGAAGCAATTGTTAGTGCTGAGAGGCTGTTCCTCGTACCGACATGGCTACTGGGGGTAGTTTTGATTTTTGAGGCGTCTTCAATAGCTGGATCTGTAGGCTAGGTTTTGATCATGCTCGTGGGTGTTGACTGTTGAGACTCATGTATCCGTAATTCTGATAGGAGGCTATCAGTTGAATAGTATCAAGATGCCAGTTCTGGATTGTGCTCTTAAGATGGGTGACATCTATCTTTTAATTAGACTTGGGAGTTGGGAGGGTGATTCAAGCTGAATTTTTGTACTAAAAATATGAATTTGTTGGCAAGAGTTCATCAACGAAAGGATGTTCTTTGTCAGCCCTTTCATTACACAATTTCTGGAACGTCGAAAACTCTTTTAGAGGGTAAGATGACAGAACGCTTCACGATCATCAAAGATTAGGAATTTTTCATCTTATGGATGTGGCAAATCAGCACAGTTACTTGGTGACACTGATAAAAAGAAGGACGGATTCCCAACAAGTTGTTCAATACTCCCTCCTATTCCATATTTTGTTCCCCTTTGGGCTGGGCACGAGGATTAAGGTGAGGAATAAAATAAGTGTAAAAAATTGGGTGGGGTTTGGTGATAGGAGAGAGGGATGAATAATTAAGAATTAAATAAGAATTTGCGGGCCACAAACATTAAAAAAGTAATAAAATAGGAGGAAAAAGAGTTGGTGGGGTTTGGTAATAGGAGAGAGAAATGAATAAAATAAGAATAAAAGTTTCCAAAATAGGAAAGGGGAAGAAAACCCGAATAATCCGTTTTAGGAAATAGGAAGAAAATATGGAATAGGAGGGAGTATATATAATGGCATTAGCCAAGTGTGTCGCAGGTCACTGAGCTCACTGCTTGAAATTCCTCTTCAATCTCAAAATAATATAATTAGTTACTTTGACTTGTTAAACTGGGAGTTGCTGGGATAGCGAATATCACGATGCTTGGTGTAAATTTTCCAAGTATCAAGTCTGTCAACCTGTACTGTTACTTGCTGTGACTACATGAGTGAACTGGTTCATTGTTGCCTTCTCCTGCAAGTCTGACAGAACCTCAATGAATAATACATACATGACAGCAAGTTGAAGCTGAGTTGGATGGTAAGGAAACTGACACAAACACATGATGGCATAGAGGTGGTAACTTATCTACTATATTTTTCAGAATAGAGAGGAAAAATAGATTATGTAAAGCATTACAATGAGAAGAACGAGGTCCACAAGATTAAAATTTATCGACCTTCCTTTTCTTTTTACTCCATGTAGTGAGGTTACCAAGTTTAGACGCGATTAAATGGCTTTTTCGTCTTCCAATTATGTTTACGAGTACCGTGGAATTGTTTTGTGATATATAGTTAAAGTCTCTAGGCTGGAGAGAATGCTTAAGAAACATGGATGGCAAATGGTCAAGAAACTCCAGTTTTCTTGAACAGGAGTTAGAAATGCATGGGGTTATTTCTGTTGTTGCAACCTTCAAATGGTTTGTATGAGGACCTATTATTACACTTGACAAGTTGATAGAATGCTGCCGTCTACAGTGTTCTCACAAGTCACAAATACATATTTGATATATGTCAGACGACGATAAATTAAGGATCAGTTTTGTTGTTGTTGTGGTGAGTCTTAAAGCATCTTGCTGCAGTTTGCACGTACCTCTGTAAATTTCGTTATTACCAAGAACAACTGATCTAAGCAGCCATCATGTTGGCTTAAGATCGATTTACTTCGAACCAGACTCTTTGTATTCTTGAACATTGATGTTGACACATGCAATGATGGTGGCATCAGGAATAATGGCCTTTCATATTGAACAGTCAGAAAATTTGTCTGTTTGAAGGCAGACTTTGTCAAGAAAAAGTATTTTTCGTCAAGAGTGGTCTGTTACCTCCAACATGGAAACATTCTGTCAGACTGTCACTAATGTGGATTATTGTTTACAGCACCTTACTCGATGAGTTGCCACAGATTCCTTTGGGTACCTCAAATAATGAGGGGATAATTTTTGTCAAAGTTCTAGTGATTTTCCTTCGTGTATATACTTGTATATTCTAGGACTATTTGCTTCCGTGTAGACCATTAAATGTTGCTTGTATAGCAATTTTGTGACTGTTCCTGGCTCTTTATGCTTGTGCTTTGTTCAGTTTTGGTACATTTCACCTGCGCCTGAGAATCTTATTCTGGTCCAATGCCTATAATTTGTGTTCATGTCTGAACTAGAAATATGTTGCTTTTAACATGGCAGAACTATTATATGATCAGGTCAAAACATTGGTCAATGATGCAAAGGCAGGGAATCCATTAAATGTTGCTGGAAATGCTTCCAGTGCAAATGCCGCTGCCGCCAATTCTATACCATCCATGTTTCCTGCTGGGAGTGCACCTCCACTGTCGCCAAGAAGCTCATCAAGCTCTCCTCGGATCATGAAACAGAAGAATGGGCTTTCTTCTCTTGGCCGTCCTCTAAAGGTGCTGAGTGAGCCCATGAAAGAGTTGATACCACAGGTTTTTATCGTCTCATTTTGATATTTCATATCTGCATCATGGTTTCATGTTAATTACATGATCATAAATTCTTTTCCGCATATAGTCATTCTGTGCAAGGATTTAATTCTTAGTGCTTGCCGTTACAGTTCTATTTCCAGAATGGCCGTCCACCCTCCAACGAATTGAAGGAGCGATGTTTGTTTAGAATAAATCAAATTTTCTACGGCCATACAGAGGGCTTGCAGATGAACGGTGCGTAAATGTGAGTATCTTCTGTCATTGTAACTTTTTTAAGAGTTCTGACATGACCATTTTGTAATAGCGTTTAAGGTCGTTACGAAGGAAATTTGCAAGCTGCCTTCTTTTTTATCTCCTATCCTCTTCCAGAAGATTGATATCAATGCTGCTGGATTCATCACTAGGTATAAATTGAACTTTTTTTTGATAACGTATTTGTAAATTATGCTGGTTTGTTGGCAGCCTTTTTTTCCTAGTTTAATGTGCGAAAGTATCGGTTCCTTTTGGTTAGTGCTCTTGTGTTTCCGTTCCGCGCATATTATTCTTCAGATTATAAACGTGGTCGCCTCTGTTTCAATTTTTTTTTTGCGTGTCTGAACTTGAAGACGTGTATTTCATCTATTTTCTAGACAATTTTTATGTACTGCAAAATTGAGTATTTTCACGGTGGAGCTGGATTGCAATATTTTGGTGTTATATTGTGAACTTTTTTTGTTCTGGCAGTTGGAACTCGTATGTATCTGTGTTTTTTGGGAGAAGTTGACAAATCCTTTGCTGTTGAGTAATTGAATTATTCTGCTCTGCAGTCTCCGAAATAGGCGTATGGGTGATAAATACACAAACGTAGTGGCTCTCTGAAACAGCCTGTAGGGTACATGCAATGGTGCAATCTAGAGCTTTTTTTTGGTATTTTTTTTAACTTGTTAGCTTGTAATATGATGGTGTCAATTTTTCTTTTGACTATATTGTGATAGAGCTGTTATTGATGACTTGATGTTTGTGGGTACAGTGTAGAAAAGAGTATATGTTTGGGAAGGTTGTTCTCCACTTCTCTGTAGCTTCTGCTTTGTAAAAGTTTATTAGTTAGACCCCGTGTTTTATCTTTGTTTGGTACAGAACTGGCCGAATCACTGCTCGGTTCTATTTCCGTTAAGTAATATTCTAAAGCTTTTATGTTCCCCACTGTTGTGTGACTAAGGCCTATACTATAGAGTATATAACTGATCATAGGTGTTGATTTATAGTCACAGCTTCGTAATAATTCTGTAAAGCTTCATCAATTTCTCCTTTGGACTGAGCTTACATCTGTTACGGTCTTCATTTGATTCAAAGAGTCCCCGTTGCAGAACTGTGCGTGGAATTTGGTAAAGCTTTGGGAAAAAAAGACATTCACATCAAGCCATGATTGTTTGCTTGGACAATGAAGCGTTGTACAGGTGTCACCCCCTTGGAAACCGTATTTTTCATGGCGTCACCCTTTTAGTATCATTTTATCAGTATCCTCTTGTACTTGGCAAAAAATAAGTGAGAAGTTGTTTCTTCCATGGTGACAAGTGCTGACAACTTACGGGACTATTTGACGATTCATTAGATGAGTAGAAAAAAAGACAAGGGCTTTTTACCTACGAGGACTGCTTACCATTTGGGAGTCTTCTCCTTGCCGGAAAGGGAAGCGAAGTATATAAAGCCATGGATAAAAAGAAGGGTAAAGAGAGGGGAAACAATAAAAGATAGTAGCTGAGAATGTTAAACAGTGACTGTTGTTTGACCAACAGGACACAAGTCTCCCTTTAGGGTTTAAATTATTCAACAACTGACTTTTTCTGTTGATCATTCTTTTCTTTAGCAGTTTTGTTTTTGATTTTATGCAGGAAGCATTCCTTATCCTAACTTGCTGTCCAGTTAATGGACTTAATTAGCTGCCTGATCATCTTATTATGGTCTTGTGTTTTGTGTGCGTTTGTTTTGCTATGAACCTGCTTGATGCTTCTGAATTTTTCTTTGATTGCAACAGAATTGAAATAGCATTTTGCCCCCTCTACTATTGGACATGTTATTAACATTTTTTTGTGGATGTAAGGCTGTGCTGGGATACGGCCCATGTGTTTTTATGCAAGTAAATTATATTAGATGATATATTTCTTCTGCAGGGATGCATTTGTTGATTACTGGGTCAATGACAATATCTTAACCATGGACATTGCAACACAAATTTTTACTATCATGAAGCAGCCAGACAACATATTTTTGACGCAGGTATAATGGCTGTGTTCCATGTATTATGTTGACTTTCCGTGTATGTTTCGATGTTGATTCCTTAAGTTAGCATTTTCAGTTCACAACTTCACGTGTCCTCTTTGCATTCTGTTCAGTCAAATTGTTCATTGGTTACTTTCGTAGGATGACTTTAAGCCTCTTATTCGAGAACTCTTGGCTACCCATTCTGGATTGGAATTCTTACAAAACACCCCAGAGTTTCAGGAGAGATATGGTATGTATCTACTGTTGCTATTTAATCATATGATTTGTACAATCGTTGACTGTAGCTTGTTTCCAGTTTCTTTTTCTCCTGATTAAGAAACTCTTGGGTTTTGATCCGTAGAGATTAACTGGCCTTTTTTTTGGAATCCAATCAAGACGCTAGTTAGTGACCCAAGCAGAGGTTGGGCTCCAAATGTGTTGCTTTTGCTGTAAACCTTTAGAGTGTTATGCTATGTAATAATTAAGCTTATTTTTAATGGCTAATTCTGTATGCTACTCTTTTAATCTTGAAATCTTCTCTTTCCGGTGGACAGCGGAGACTGTAATATATAGAATCTTCTACTACATCAATAGAGCGGGAAATGGTCAACTTACTCTCAGGGAGCTGAAGCGTGGGAACTTGATTGCTGCAATGCAACATGCCGATGAAGAAGAGGATATCAACAAAGTGCTGAGGTAAACATGAACTGATATTCTAGTAATCTGAACTTTGTTGAACTTGATAACTTGTATGTTAACAATTCTATCTTCAAAGTTGCTGATGTATGGACTTCCCTGTTTGCAAATTTGGTAGAGACGCTCCTCATATATCGCAGGTGTCCTCAGCGTTACTTTTCTTAACAATTCTTTCCAGACGAAACCTCGTGAATCCCTGTTAGCTTCATTAACACAGTTTTTTAGTTATTATGCTTTGTGCCATAACTTTAGCTGCAACTTGGTATCTTGATCGAGTTAAAAGGTTCTTTGTCATCTATGGCTGGTCTTGGATTTAGAACATTATTATTCAGTGAACGAAGGTTTTTGGATGCATGGTTCATTGTTGTTTTCGACTATGTGTTTGGCCTAATTTTTATATGGGCCTTTATTGACTAAAAGATTAAACTTTAGCCACACAATGTTTGCAACTTAAAAACTATTTATAAAAAGTCCAAAATCAGTTTTTGACCCTCAAAAGTAGAAGCACCAGTTTGATGCTTTTAGCTTATGTTTCTCATCTTCTCTAACTCATTTTTATGTGTATACATAGACAAATATAGATGTTTTCTTGAATAGACAAGTATAAATAGACATGAATGTTTTCTTGCTTCACTTACACATTTGACGTTTGATCATGTAACCCATAATAAATTTATTATCTCTTCACAAAATTTCATATAAGGCTGTAAGTCTCACATAATTGTTTTTGTCAATCTTATACTTCTAATTATAAATATGCATTGTACATTTGTACCCATTTGAAGGCTGAATGTATACTTATATATCTCATGGAGTATATATGTGATTATACTAATGGTCGCTTATATATATTATTTGTACCCATTTGAAGGATGAACATTTGCTTTTTATATAATAATCATTTTCTCAATGATAGTTACTATTTTACCATTTGTCGTGACCTCGTGATGGTCACCCTTCATTGTCATGTATATTACTGTACGGCTTTTAGTACCTTTTTATACAATTGTCTCTTATTACATTAGATGGTCTCATGAGAGATTTTAGTATGATATTTTGTAACTATTTATTACACATAGATGATTAATGTCATGGTTTAATAATCAGTATTTAATAAAAAAACAGAATGAAAAACTTTTTTAAAATCAATTATGCCAGACAAGTATAAATAGACAAATATAGTTTTATAAAAAAATGGGACAAACAACAATTTTGTAAAGAAACAACGTATAAATAAAACCCTGTGTTAAAAACAAGGCCAAAAACAGCCTCTTAAGTTTCAATATTTTAGTATATTTTATGGTAGTTTTCCTGGACTAATTTTGTTAACTATCTCTGTTTTGATTTTATCAGCCTCAACTGACTTGAGATATCAAATCCTATCAACCTTACCCAACTTAAGCTATAATGGTTGTTATATTACAGTTCGACTCCGCTGGTCATGCTAGAATGAACCGTTCTACCATTTATTTGTTACTGGATTTACATTGGAGAAATAGATGAGCAATAAACAACAATTTCAGAAAGAAACAACTTGTAAAAAACTTCTTTAAAAGCAATAACTCTTTTTAAGAAACAAGGCCAAACAGCCTCTTAAGTTTCAATTTTTGTTTATTTTAAGGTAGTTTTCCTGGATTGATTTTTGTTAACTATCTATGTTTCAATTTTATCAGCCTCAGGCCCTCAGCTGACTTCAGATGTCAAACCCTATCAACTTTACCCAACTTAAGCTGTAACAGTCGCTATATTACAGTCCGATTCCGCTGGTCATGCTAGAGTGAACCGTTCTACAATTATTTTGTAACTGAATTTACATTTGGAGAAATAGATGAGCAAAGTTAGAGAACTTTGGGGTCACTTGGGATGGGAGTAATTATTAGGGGAGTAATAGAAGCTCAAAGGAACTTAGGAATTGAATGGCTGTGTGTGCGCGCGCGTGCGTGTGTCGGTGTGTGTGTGCGTGTGCGCTCCTTCCCTCATAAAACGGCCCACCCTAGTTTTCCTATCTTTCTGAGAGTTGTTTTCCCTTGTGTTTCTTTGTGTGTGTGTGTGTGTGCTCGCGCTCCCTTCCCTCAAAAAACGACCCACCTTAGTTTTCCTATTTTTCTGAGAGTCATCTCCTTGTGTTTCTGATTCAATGTTAGGTACTTCTCATATGAGCACTTCTATGTGATATATTGCAAGTTCTGGGAGTTGGATACAGACCATGATTTCTTCATTGACAAAGAGAACCTAATCAGATACGGGAACCATGCACTTACCTACAAGATTGTTGATAAAATTTTCTCACAGGTAATTGGTCAGTTGCTGATCTTTATCCTTCATCTTAATTTGTATAGTAGTTGCCCTCCCTCGTTTTTTTAGTAGTTTCCACTTTCCAGTAAATGATATTTTTGTGCTTTAAAATCTTATACCAGGTTCCAAGAAAGTTCACAAGTACTGTTGAAGGCAAGATGGGATATGAAGATTTTGTGTACTTCATACTAGCAGAGGAGGACAAATCATCAGAACCCAGCCTTGAATACTGGTATGTCTTTGAGAGAAAATGACCCTTTCTTGTGAAATGTTACCATACCGATATGTAGGCATTACAGTTAACTGAATGTGCCTTTATGCGTTGTCATTTTAAGCAAATTTTATCAGGCTTTCTGCCTATCTTTGGTTTCTGTTGGATCCACAGGTTTAAGTGCGTAGACTTAGATGGCAATGGAGTTATAACAAGGAATGAGATGCAGTTCTTTTATGAGGAGCAGTTGCATCGTATGGAGTGCATGGCTCAGGAGCCTGTAGTTTTCGAAGATATCTTATGCCAGATTATTGACATGATTAAACCAGAGGTTTGTCTTTTACGCAGTGTTTCAATTCACTTTGCTGAAATATAGTCATATCCTGGACTAACATGGTTATAGATATAAATGGGACGATGTGTAGCCTTTTTGTCATGATTTTCTATTCTATTTTATGGACTCTGGACTCCTGATATCATTGTCTATTGAGCCTTGCCACTCTTTTTAAGGGGACGTTTGGTTCATACAAGGGAAAGAGGAAAGGGGGGATGTGTCACGGAAGCTTAAGCGGGATTCTTTCTAAAAAAATCATTCTTGTTGCGCTGTACCTTTTTTCGCTCTACCAGCCACGTTACCGCTCAGTTCCACAATTTTCAAGCTGATCAATCCAACTTTATTGTTTTGACTTGTTTTGTGCTTCTTTTTCAGAATGGGAGTTTTGTCACGATTCGTGATTTGAAAGGGAGTAAACTTTCAGGGAATGTTTTCAACATACTCTTTAACCTAAATAAGTTCATGGCGTTTGAAACTCGCGATCCTTTCCTTATTCGCCAGGTAGAATGACATTATTTTCCTTGTTAATTATTACTGCAAGTAGAAAACAAACTACTTGTTGGTTCTTGCTTTGCTGATTATTTCACTCATGTTCTGAACAGGAGAGGGAGAATCCAACCTTGACGGAATGGGATCGATTTGCACATAGAGAGTACATCAGGCTTTCAATGGAAGAGGATGTTGAAGACGCTTCTAATGGAAGTGCTGAAGTTTGGGACGAATCTCTAGAGGCGCCTTTCTAAGTTCAATATGGTAATAATATTTACGATTATTTCATAGGAATAATCCAACCTATACCTCATCTTCTCATATTAATTTCTACTAACGATTAACTGTGAAAAATCCAACCTATGACCTCAATTATCTTTCATTGAACTTTGTCTATTTTTGAACTCTTATTTTCGGTAAGCAAGCACGTCACCTTGGCTTACTTTTTGTTTTTCCTTCTTCCTGGACAAAAAGTAAGTGAAGGTGACGTGCTAACCTACCGATAATAAGAGTTTAAAAATAGTCAAAGTTCAATGAAAGATAAATGAGGTTATAGGTTGGATTTTTCTTAGTTAATCGTTAGTATGGATTAATATGAGAAGATGGGACATAGGTTGGATTATTCCCATGAAATAACCCTAATATTTAACCTTTGATGCTGTGCTGTATGCATATCTACTTGACTATTAGTATCACCCAATCACATGAATTTGCATGCTTGTTAAGTACTATCAGGTGATGTTAAGGATGAGTAATGGAAATAAAATAAATAGGGTAGATAATTATTTTGCATCCTTTTCTATTTCCAAAGTCCAAAACTCATTTTCTATTTTTTTCTAAGGGAAAATAAGCGACTTGCTGTGCGTTGTGTGGAAACTATGACATATCCCCGGGGTTTTATCTAGTGTGCACCAAAGGTATTGTATGCGGCTTCCACCATTACCTACAATATTTTTGTGTTACTTAGACTCATCACTTTTGGGATGCGACCCGGAATCCACACGACCCTTAAGGAGTGGGGTGTGGAATATAACCTTACCCATGCTACTCAAGCACGTATCCTAAAAGAGCCAAAAAGGGAGGCATGTATGATGAAAGTCGAAGAAGAGACAGTGTATGAAGCATTTAGTTTGATATTATTTCAAGCCACATTTCTCAGACATTTCTCCATTTTAATATCATAACAGATATTTATTGGAACCATGCCTTTTGTTTTTAATGAGTCGTCACTGTCGCATTTTAGGACAGCCCCTTTGAAAAATTGAGTCACACCATCTCCGGCACTTGAATGTTCATTTGTGTCCGACCTTGATACCCGAATCCCAATAGCATACAATCCAATTCTTAATAGATCCTTTTATCTTTCCGCCTTTGCTTCACCACAGGATACAATCCAGTCTCAGCATAGGCGTCACTGAAGACACCCGAATATTCATCATGGTGCCTTGAGTATTCATGCTGCCTTGAGGATTCTGGTCCCGATCACAGGCTGTGCTCATGCCTTACACATTAGGCTCCAAACCGGAATCCAAAGGCCTTACTGTAGAAGAAAAGCGATCTTTTGCTGATGTGCTGATTTGCTAAAAGCCGGAAGTGTAGTTTTAATTGCCTAATTTTTGCGAGTCTTTTCGCTGCAAGTTTTTGTTAGGCATTTTTTGCTCATCTATTCATTCAATTTGAATATCGATTTTTTCAACTCATGAAGTCTTTTAGGAACGTATCTGATCAGTATATATCTACATACGCTTACACTTTATGTAAGAGTACAGTGTTACTCTCGACGCTTCATCTCCTGTCAATGACTGTTAGGGTTCTTTATACAGGCCCTTTGTTGCAGTATTTTGTTTCCATTTTTTAAACGATGCTTTCTGATTACATTATTCGTCTCCATTCTTTGTAGACAGTTTGAAACGAACATCGGCTACATTGGGTTTAAAACTTTAAACCATACAAGTATTTCACAAAATAACTCTAAAAGTTAGGGGATGCAAATGCTAGAAATTCCGTGCTCGTCTCCAGAAACCTGATACGATCTTCCTCCAAGAACATCCATGCTTCGAACCCATCTCCGTCTCCATCTTTAGCCTCCATCAAAAGTATCGTATTCCTTTGATTATGATTCACAACATCATCAACCGGAACAACCTGTTTCGGGAACCCAAACCCGAAGTCCACATTACTAAACCCTGCAGACTTACACCATGGTGAAATCACATAAGCATCTTTTCCCTTACACTCAAAAACTCCATTAATGAAGTTTTTCCACTGTTTATCCTTAGCTTCGCCTCGATTCTCGCCTTGATATTCCATTGCTAAATTCTTCGCGTTGGTTATAGCTTCATGGATTTCCGCTACCAGCTCTGGGAGTTGAGCTCTTCTGTCGGATCGAACATGGACTGTTTCGAAAAGGTTACCCATTGATACTACTGGAAGTGGCGGGTCTGTTCTTGCTCGTAAATCTACAGGCAAGTTCAGCATTGTTTTCCCTTCGTCCTGCGAAGCGGATAATATTGATTTCCAGAGAAACCCTGTCAATGCTTCAAACCGAGTTGGGTTCGGCACACGGTCGCTTACCGACTTAGCCTTCATTTCGGTTATTGATTGGTCTTTGAATACGAAGCTCCGAAGTACTATCTGCTTGTTGAACAGGAAACTCCATGATCCCTTTTTCTCGTCTTTCGTCTCGTCTTTCTTCTCCTCTGATTCTGGCAGTGGGGGTTCTTCGGGTACGGGAGGGAAGGCAGTCGGGCCAGAGATGAAGTCGGGTTTGGCCAGGGCTGTGTCGTCGTAGCGTTGAGCTACGAGTGCAGCCCAGTGACGAAAAAAGGTAGCAGCTGAGATTCCGTCAGTGACCTTATGTGTATGGTACCACCCAATGGCGAACCCACCACAACTGAACACATTAACCTGAATAGCTAAATGAACCCCGGACGCTATCAAATCGTCCTTAGCTGGGTAAAAAGACCCTAAATCAACGGTCGAAGACGATATCGAGTTAAGAACATCAGAAACGGGGCAATTGACTCGGGCTTCAACAAAGGGTATCCCTTCGTCGTTGCAAACGATACTTCCCCATGTTTGAAATCGACCGGCTAAAGGGTAAAACACGGAAAGTGTTTTTGAAAGACAAGTCTTGAGAACAGTAATATCTAACTGCGCTTCCTTATTGGTAGGGCAGCCGTTGTAAAATAAAAGAACGGGCACAATAAGAGGGGCGTATTTTTGATCGAGTAAGGAGAGTGTTAAGTGTCGGAGATGAGATGGTGTTGGTATCGATGGTTTTACGATTTCGGTTGATATTATTTTCACCTCGAATTTTGATGATTCCATTGTAAGGGTTTGAATACAACAGTAGAAATGAAGACATTATAAAGTCGATTAACTTAACTTAGAAATTCTTGTTTCGGACGGATTAAAATAAGACGGACTAAATATTACCAAACCATTTAATAACAAAATATTATATCGCAAATTCGCCACTTTTTACCTTGAAAATAATGATATCATTTATTAAATATAGTAACATTTTATTATAAAAATAACTACTATTAATCCGTCTTATTTCAGACGGAAAACAACGTGTGTATTTGACTAAGTCATTTGTTCACAAGTGAACCTCGTGGGAAACGGGTGTACGTGATATGGACAAGCTAACATTATCGCCAGTACGATTCGTACGAGTGTGCGGAACACCGTACCATACGGAAATTATTTTGTATACAAATTGTGAATTATGACGGTAATATTCGTCGCAGGTTTGTGATGGGTCAAATAAAATTCATTTTGAGATAATGATAGAGCATTTGTGATTTGATATGCACTTTTATTATTGTCTTATCTAAACAAGTGAGTTAAAATATATTCACCTGTGATCGTGTTTGATTCATCTTTACAAGAACATTAAAATATCTAACTTTTATAATTTTCACAAATAGATACCTAATTAACGATATTTACAGCGTAAAACACGCGTTTGACAATCGTGAAAAAGTAAATCGGTGGTTTGGATATGAATGGATGAAGTATCGAGAATTACGAAGAGAGGGCGGTAACTTTTATAAAACTCCTACAAATCGGACAACTTCCGTGACCACTACTACTACTCTTAACTAACCATAACTCGATACACTTTTCATGAAACTTATGCCCACATGCCACTTCCAAAACCTTACCACAATCCTCGTCAGTATACTCCATCTCTTTTGTGACGGTCACAATATGTGACGGCGCCAAATTTGCATCCTCGTTAATATTCACTTCTACGTCGTCAAAACTCTTCAAACAAATTGCGCATTTGCTACAAATTTCAGCAACTTGATTCTTCTTCTGCTCGTCTATAACCACCACAATGACCTTCTCCACCCCAACCGTGGAGGAGACGTGACCCGTCTCAATGTCGTTCTCGTTACAAAGCCAACGTTTAGATAATAATGTGCAAGTAAGTATTAAACGACCAATACAAAGACACATAGTTAACAAAATAATAAGTAAATAGGACCCTAACAATGCATGTCTCGTCATTATTCTTCTCAATTACTACGAAAATACGAACCTTGCAGAGTTGCAGGAGTAGAGTAGTATTAAATTTTGTATCTATTTTAGTGTAAGATTAATTGGACGGTTTAATTTGTATTATTCAGTATTGAGTGTATGTATATATATACATATTAATGGGGAATTTCCTAATTTAGTTAGCATGTGAGAATTATGGTTGTAATATGGAAATTTCCTAATTTCTTTTTACAACATGAATCATGAAATCCTATACGGCTCAAAAGTCAAAACCCAGCACCATTAGGCAAAATTTTGCGGGATGTCGAATTATGTGTACATTTTATGTCTGTGTCTGTATTCATATTCATTTCAATGCTACCTAGTCACCATCACCCTCCATGTATTTCGCAATACCAAATTAAATCTCGATCTTTATCTGAACTATTTACTAGATCCCTTAGGGATAAGCAAAAATAAATGATAAGAAGTACAATTTTCTGATACAAAAAAATTATACAATTTATGATTTTTATCAAACGAATTTCTATGTAAAGGACACAATTTATTGATATGGGTGCATAACCATCAAACTGTATATACAATTTATTTATCGATTTGAGATTTAATATATTTCGTATAAAAAAAACTAAACTAATTAAAGGCATCTCTCAAATCTGAATCCAATTTACACGTTCTCCGTAACTCTTATCTATATCGTTAATATTGACCCATCTCGAATAACCTAATTCGTCTTCAACCCGACACCCAAACTCAAAACCCGATCTACATCTATACCCAAATTAACCCGACTCAATATAGTCTAACCCGGATATTTATGTTGCAAATTGACTATTACCATAGTATACATGGCAACAATAACACAAACTCGAAATAACAAGCCCAGCGCTAACAACCCTAAACCCTAAACCCTAAACTAACCTAATCTAAACCCGACTCGATTATCCCGTTTAACAGGCTACTCCTAAGTCCTACCCTCCATCCCTGTTTTCCAAATAAACCAGTACAGTGCAGTACCTCCGCTACGAGTTTCTCAGCTCCGCCGCACAAATCGTATTTCTATCGAGGTAATATTGTCACTCTCTCCTTTATTCGGATTGTTATTTTTTAACTAAAGTTGATTTTGCTTTGTAAAATTGTAAATATTTGTTTGAATGTTTGAGTTGAAGTTTTTGGAGTAATTATTATTTTCAATCTTGGCCAAACTTGTTTAATTAGGTCAATGTTAGTTAGTAGTATGAAATTTGAATTTAGATAATTTGCAGTGATGGTGATAATATAAACTTAATTATTAGGATGCCAGTTTGAGATTAATGGGAACACAAATTCTCATTTTGTGACCGATATATCCGTCTCAAACTTGCGAAGGGTCAAATATTACCTACTTGGGTAGCAAAAGACAAGGAATTTGGGATTTCCTATGCTTAGGTGGGAGAACTTGACCCGTTAAGAACTTGGGACGGATAAACCTAATCGGGATCCCAAGTTTACTGTTTTACCTTATTTATTCAGCATGACCACCAAATAACCTAGATCACCATTACCACCCCAGCATCATCTCCTTGAGTTGGTTCTCCAATATTATCGCCGCCACCTCTGCTTTCGCACACTGTCACCACCTTCGTTGGTTCACCATCACTATCATTCGACAATACCACACCATCTTCTCGTCTACCATTGCCATCATTATCTGCAACATCATCACCATCCCCATCCCCATCCCCATCCCCATCCCCATCCCCATCCCCATTGCCTCCAACATCAGGAGGTAATTTGTGTTTTTGTATTGTTTTAATTTATTTGGGTTTTTTTACAACTGTTTGATGAATCTTTATAATCTGTAACAAGTGTAATTTATATCAGTAATTTGCAGTGCTAGTGATAATATAAAGTTAATTATTAGGATGGGAGTTCGAGACTATTGGGAAAGTTACGAATTGCAAGAGTTTTTTTTTTTGAGGACTATTACCGCGGTTTGGACCAACCCCATCAACCAACCGCCGGGAGCACATCTAGAGTGGACTCCACTACGTATTGGAGAAAAAGGACAAGACTTGAGGCCATTGATGCCTTTTTAGATAGTAGGAAGTCGAGAGCCAGTGAAAAAAATCTGATTTTGGGGGTGGTTAGGGCCTCACAAATGTGGAGGGGAATGACAGCAGGCTCAACCCGCCGTCAGCAAGGTTCAGAGACTGAGGTACTGTTGGAGGCAGAGAGAAGATGGGAAGTCGAGACTCGGGACTGATAAGGAGTGAAACAATAAGCTGAGGAAGGATGTGAGGAAACCAAGACACTTTTGTATATTGTGAGAAACTATCGGACTAAATTGATTATATTAGACTGTCATAATCAAACTGAATTATAAAGATGGGATGGAACGATTAGCCTGAAAAAGATGTTTACCTTTTTTTTCCTGAAATAAATTCTATTTGATTTGGGATTACTTATGCTCATTATTTTCAGCAAGTGTAATTATATACTTGGCTTTGCAGTGAAAGAAAATGGAAGAAAGATTAGCTAGTAGTTGGAAGATGACTCTGAATGAGAAGCAGTTTATCGAGACAGCATTGCTTTCGGATCTTAGAATCGATGGGCGCCAGCCTTTTGATTATCGCCGGTTAACCATCAAGTTTGGGCGGTAAGTGCTGTGCTTTGTTTATGTGGATCTTATTTTCTAAAGTGGGCTGCTCAAGATAATTTTTTAAGTGCTTTCGATGTGCTCATGGTAATTTATATTTAATTTATCTTTCTTGCAAATTTGTAGGGTTGTAGTCCTATGCTGTAAATACGTTAGATGCTTGATTAGTTTCCAAATTTGAAATTTAGCCCTCTTATCCAAGAAAGACTTAAGGAGTCTTGTTCGCACGACTCCCTTGTGGTGGTTTGAACATGGGAAAAGAAGCTTTAATGATGTACCGTTTGAGGTTTGGAAGTTTGGATGATGAAGAAATGGAGTTGCGAGTCAGCAAAGAACTAAGAAGACATAGTTAAGTGAATGGAATGACACGAGTTTCTTAGACATACCTAAAAATATGAATTTGGATAAGGCCAACTAGGAAACAGAAGTTTGGATGAGGGTGTTTTGAGTTTGTTTATGTTCCTTGCTTAAATTGCTCTCTCTCTGTTTTACTCCCATTTTTTCATTTTTGCATCTTCAACCTCTATTTTAAAATAGTTATTTATTTATTTATCACATTCTCTTAGATTTAAAAGCGTGCCCCAACCACCTTTAAAGGCAACATGTTTAGACCATCCCCAAGCAAGGGTCATCCTAAGTAGGTCAATACATATTTTTACTCTTAATTACACTTAATTTATGTTGACCCATTTTCACTCTCCCAAGCAAAAGGTCACTACCTAGGTCATCAACCCAATTAGTTTTCACTTTCCAACATTTTTAATTATTTTCCACATTTTTTACCCCACTAAAAAACTCATCTCTCTTACTTTATCCATTATTATTACTATATTTTAAACTCTTCACATTTCTAAGCCAATGACCATAGGTGGGTCAATAATGAGAAAAGAGGTCACCAATTGACACTATTTTGTAATGGGTCATGCTAATTAAGCTACTAATGCTTAATTAACTTGACCCAATTACTTATTGACCTCCCCATCCACCTTGCTTGGGGATGGTCTTAGGAAATGTCTCGGGGCACATTAGGTGTGCCTTTTGCTCAAGGCTCCATTAAAGAGGTGCAACACTGCAACTTCCGATTTTTTCTTGTGGTTCTGCTATGATGCTCTTTTCTTTTCCCCTTTTTTTACTTTTATTTCTTTGCATTTTAACTGTCTTGTAAGACGAAAAAGGATATTGTTGAACAAAATTTCAGTTTGAAAATACAGTTTTGTTTACTGATATAGTGCGCCTAGGTGCATGAGGCGCATGCCTTCACTTCACACTTTGTGCCTTATTGCCAAAGCCTTCTTCTACGTTACTCTTAGTTGCTACAAGAATCTGATATACGTACCCAAGCGTCAGAATCAGCTATTTTATGAATACTCTTCATGTTTTGGCTTTGAATGAGTGTTCATGTGTCATGCTCATGCCCCGTTGTCGACTATCCGACGGAGGTACGTGATATGAAGAGTGTGAGTAATATAGGCTTTCTTCACCTCAGCATGTCACATGCCTTCTGAAACAAAGTTTGATTTTACTCTCTTTGAATCAACGTTTTTTTTCAATGGTTCTCTAACATTGGTTGATTTTAGTTAATCCCGAACTCTTTTGAGACATCTGGTTGTTTTTGGATTCTTGAGCTGCAAGTACCTTGTTTTGGTCTACTAGGGTGCTGATAACATGGGGCTGAAGCCAAACCATTATGTGAATGAAAGATATTAGCTAGAGAAATTGTAGAGTCTGTGACAATTATACACAACAAACTTTTGTAACTATATATAATAGTACGAGTAGCGTTTTTATTTTGCATAAACTACCTTATATTTTGTCACTATAAAGAAATTGCGTTTATCTTATTGATCTGCAGAGAAGATGGTTCATCTGAGGTGCAGCTTGGACAAACATATGTCATGGCCTTTGTTACCGCCCAACTTGTTCAGCCTTACAAGGACAGACCAAATGAAGGATCACTTGCTATTTTTACTGAGTTTTCACCTATGGCTGATCCATCATTTGAGGCTGGCCGTCCTGGAGAGTCGGCGGTGGAGTTGGGGCGTATCATAGACCGTGGTCTAAGGTTTTTCTCTTCTCCTTCGCCCACGGATTCATATGCTGTTGGTCTAATGAAAGATTTGAAGTGTTGTCGAATCATTTCATACCTGGATATAGGCAGGCTGGTGTTATTAGGAAGGAGACCTAGAGCCTGATACATCTACAACTATTCAAAAATTCACTTTTTTACATAATACATGTTTCTTCAAATACTGTTTTCTGCTCTTTTTCTCATATGTTTGAGTGTCTTGACATTTGAATGTGCTTTTGCAGGGAGAGCAGGGCGATTGATACAGAATCACTCTGTATTCTTGCTGGAAAATTAGTGTGGTCACTCCGTGTTGATATTCACATACTGGATAATGGAGGGTATGATATAGTATACTCGATATGTCATTTTAATATAGGTGTTGTAACCGTGGGAATATAGTGTTAATATTTGACCAGTGTTGCACGGTCCGGTGTTTGAGTCCATACGGGAACGGGTTTGAGCTCATAGAAAGCTTCCAAACTAAGTACTCTGTTAAATTTAATCAGCCGACTGAACTCGAATCATGTAACACTGCTTCTGAGTAGGAAGTAGGAACTTGCATGACTCCCCATATATCTTCTGCGAAACAGAAATCTCGTTGATGCAGCGAATATTGCTGCTTTGGCTGCCCTAAAGACCTTCCGAAGACCTGAATGTAGCCTGGCTGGAGAAGGTGGGGAAGAGATAACAGTGCATCCACCAGAGGTGGGTTTTCTTTCTTTCGATACTTGATGATACCTTCTGCACAGATCATTTTCTACCTGATTACACTTCCTTTTCTTCACAGATAACCTTATTGACTATTTCAGACTTCGATTATCATTCTCTAGAGGAATTGCAGTGTGAAGTTTAACTTTGAACTAACTTTATGATTTGACAGGTGCAAGAGCCACTTCCTCTGATAGTTCACCACCTTCCGATTTCTGTGACATTTGCATTCTTCACTACTGACAACATTGTGGTAGGTCTTAAGCATGTCCTCCCTGTGTCGTGACTATGGAATTCAACCATGTCAACTTTGACCTCATTTCTCTAATACTTTCGACTTTCTATGGTTTATTTAGATAATCTTATGAAAATTGTACTTTTGAAGATTCATGCTAATCCACATTTATGTCGATTTCATTGATATTTTGACCACAAAAGTCAATTGATGCAGGTTATTGATCCTTCCTACCTTGAAGAGGGGGTAATGCAAGGAAAAATGACCGTCACATTGAATACAAATGGAGATATTTGTGCCATTCAAAAGGGTGGTGGAGTTGGCATTATGCACAGCGTCGTGATGCAATGTTTAAGGGTCGCCTCTGTTAAAGCTGCTGATATTACTGTCAAAATCAACAAAGCAGTAAGTGTCGATCAGTTACTCTTTGTGCCATTTGTTCTTGCCTCAGTTATCTTATTTTCTACAAGTTTTTTTCTACGTAACTTAGAATTGTATATGAGTGTCGTACATGGGTAATTCGGCACATATCCAAGTGTGAGTCTCCAACTCTCCTTGACAAATTTTGAGACATGGGAACAGCCGAACAGTGTCCTAAAATAAGGAAACCGCTTCAAAACAGAAAATTACTTGCAAACAAAGATATATTTTCAATTTCGTAAAGTAAGATAAAGTGACTTTTGAAACACAAGGCTTCAAAAATTGTAGGCATGAATCATATCCTTGATTGTCATGTTGTACACGGTACTGCCCATTAAGGAAAGAATTGTAGTAACATAGCTGTTGATCGGTCTTCCACATTTACCTGAATTGCAGTATTATAAGCTGACAATATGAATCTGCTAGGTTGAATCATATGAAATAGAAAGGAATCTTCGGAAGATCAAGCGCCATCCTTCGAAAGCTTTAGATGGTGGCAAATCTGATTCTTGAAAGCGAGGACAAAAACTCAATGAGAAGATAGAAAAGTAGGGCATCAGATATAGAGGTTAGCACTTTAGAGCATGTAAACACAAATTGTGTAAATCGGCAACATCTTTTTACCTGTAATGTACTCCGTATTACAGAGTTAAATTGATGAAATGAGTTACATTGTCATACAGGTAACCAATTTTTTTTGTTGTAGATCATGAATCTTTGATTGAGTTACTTGGTTTTTGATTCACATTAATTAATATAACTGTGATTTTTAATCTTTTTCACATAAACTATTCTGTAAATTTTTGGCTGAGTTTCTTGGCGATTGATTCAGTTAAATGCGCGCTCTTATCTACGACAGTACCATTTTTCTAATGTGATCGTATTCCCTGGATTATGATTCATCCAACGGAACAACCCATTGATTCATGGATTTCCGCTACCAGTTCTGGGGGCTGAGCTCTTCTTTCGGATCGACCATGGGTTGTCTCGAAAAGGTTACCCACGGATACTACTGGAAGCGGCGGGTTGGTTCTTCCTCGTAAGTGGCGGGTAAGTTCAGCATTGTTCTCCTTCCCCCACCCCTGTGAAGCGAACAATATTGATTTCCAACCCTGCCAACGCCCCGTATCGCGTTGGATTCGGGACATGACCGCGCTTACCAACTTGGCCTTTATTTTGGTTTTGATTTGGTTTTGAATATGGAGCACGGAAGTACTATCCGCTTATTGAAGAGGAAACTCCATGAAGTTGGGTTGGACCAGGGTTGTGTCGTTGTAGCATTGGGCTACAGCCTACAAGGGCACCCCAGTGGAGGAAAAGGGTATCCCTTCGTCGTTGCAAACGATATTGCAACTGCCCATATTTGAAATCGACTGGCGAAAGGGTAAAACAAAGTGATTGACTGGAAGAGGCATGTTTTGAGACCGGCAATATCAATTATCAAGCGGTGCCCTCTTATTAGGAGCACCGCTATCAAATAAAAGAACCTCTATAGTAAGAGGGGCGTATGTTTAGTCGAGTAGGGAGAGTCTAAAGTGTCGAACATGAGACGGTGCTGATGACGATGGTTTCACGAGTTTGCTAGATATGATTTTCACCTCCATTTTTGAGGACGAAATTTTTGAGCACAACAGTGGAAAGAGGTTAATTGAGCTGTCATAATATGAACACATAAATTTTTTTTGTTTTTGTTTTTGTTTTTGTTTTTGTTGGAAAGTAGTAAAGAAAGGAATTACAAACTCATAGCCCTTTTGACAAGGCCATGAGCAATATTGTTCAAGTGACGAGGAATAAAACTAAAACATAAACAATGAAAGTAACTAGTGAGACAAGTGCATCTTCTCAGGATGTCTCTGATAGAGTGATCAACCCTTTCAGCTCGAGCCAATTGTTGAATTAGCTTACGACAATCTGGTGAAAGATGCAAGTGTATGATTCCTGAGTTTTTTGCCCATTGAAGGGCGTGGAGAAGAGCCCAGGCTTCAGTTGATCACTTACGCATATATTTCTGGTTACGTCGTAATACAATAACAAAAGTCGAATAGATTAGACAAAAGAAAAATACTTGTGAATGTAACAAATTATCCATATGATTTATGTAGTATGTACAAATTAACTCTTCAGTTTTACTTGTAGCAAATTAGTCCATAATTTTTTAAAAATATGCAATTAAGTTTTTATCATTTTTAAAACTCAAACCTATTATTTTATATCATAAAAATAACTTTAAATATCTCTTAAAAATTAAATACAATATTTATATATTTAATGAAAAATGTGAACCAAATTCAATAAAAAAGATTGGGTCATGTAACATTTTATTGTAATTTCATTCAAAGTCTTTATATTATGAGTATTTTTTCATCAAAATTATTAAAAAAAATATTTGAACATGATTTTTTTTAATAATTAGGAATTAAGGATTAAAATTGATCAATAATTTTGACTTTTAATAGTAGTAAAAAACTAATTTAGTAAATTCTATTCTTAAAAATAAGTTGTGTGGTAAAATTGCATATTAAGATAAATTTACGAGGCTAATTTGCTATTATAAGTTACTTGGCTTTTGATTCACATTAATTAATATTTGATTTGTTTCCTCTACTATGTTTGGCTACTTTTTGGTGCAATTTACTTTTACACAATTCTTGTTTGTAACGGGTATATCCGTTATAAACTTGTTACGGGTCAAATATTACCCATTTGAGTAGGAAAAGACAAACTTTTAAAACTCCCAATGTTTTGTCTTATCTAAGCAAGTTGGAAAACTTGACCCGTTAAAAACTTGGGACGAATATATCCGTTGCAAGGGAAACTTACTGGTTGTCCAAAAGAGAAAAAAGGAACAACAGTGTAACAAAGTTTAATACTCATATCCTAATCAATTTATCATTTGCGTGTCGATGTTTATTTCATTTTATAAAGATCTTTACTTACGTAAATAATGAAAATTATGAAACTCAAATAAAATTATTGTATACTTATTAAGATGAATAGAACAAATTATCTAAAGGTTCTCTTCCTTTAGTAAATACAGTACTAATTTAAAAAGCAAATAATAATAATTGAACCAAAGTTAAAGTGGAGCTCGTGGAAAACGAGTCAACATGATGAACAACATAATTAAGTTATCACTAAGTCTCTCTTCAAACGGTTATAACCGTCTTAAGATTAAAACGGGTTAAATACACCTCACTTGTATAGATAAGTCCAGTTTTTTCGCTAATATATAGACATTTTATTTTTGTCTTATACAAGTATATAGAGTAGTAAATATTTGACTCGTCTTATTGCTTCAAACATACCTACTTACAAATGCACAAATATTGGTGTTCTTACATGCCTGCACGTATACCCAAATACTTTTGTCAAATAATTGTTCGTCATAATGTCTTGTGTTCATATTGTAGTTAAAAGATTTGTCAACTAGTCTTCCTTATAACCGTTATACGGTTGTAATTGTTGTACGACTATACTATCTAAATTTGGCAAACGGTCAATTAAATTAGGTTTTTATTGGCCTAATTTGGGTCTGGTTAGTTCGATTCTCTCATTAATTTCAAATTATTTCGGATTAGTCGGGTCATTTTGGATAATTATATACTCATAGCATTATATAATAATTATGTTATCTAAAAAACTAATTGTATCAAATCTAGGTCGAGTCAGTTTAGAGCTGGTAATTTTGTATCTTCATCACATTTAGACAATAATATCGTGTAATATAAGAATGAGGGCAAATATGCATTAAAGTATACAAAAGGTGGACGACTCGAACCTGGAGACTTAATATCTATTATACCTGTATTTTATTCACTAAATTAAAACGTCTTCGATAACGACATCGTAATGTTACATTAATTCATAATCCCAATTCCCAAATGCTAAAAAGAAGAGCCTGTTTGACAACTTGGAATTGGAATTGCATTTCATAATTGAAACATTTCAAGTGTTTGTGGTAACTTCGAGAATTTGGAATTGGAATTCGACACAATTCCTTACAAATTCCAACCTAGTTAAAATTTGAGTCTATCAAATCCCTACTATTTCAATTCCTTCACTATTTCCGTCTTTTCTATATCCAAATTTAATCGTAATATTTTAATTTTCGACATTTTTTCCGAACACGAATATTGTCGTGAAAATGTTTTTTTCCCCAAATAAATTTTTTTCGATCACCTTGACTAATATCCGTCTCGCCCAATTCCAATTCCAATTTCATGGATTTCCCAAACGAACTTTTGAAATTGAATTTCGAATTGAATTCAAACATTTTAATTTCTACAATTGAAATCATCAAAATCAAATCAATTTCGTGTTTCCAAACGTCGACCTAAATTAACTAGTGATGGATTTAGTTGATTTCCTTATAGTATTAAGATCATCAACAAGTTCATAAACATGTTGATAAGAAGACCCTCCAACCTCAACAACTCCCTTACACTTAACCATATACTCTTCCACCCTTTTCCTCATCTCTACCACCTCTTCCCCACCATCCACCACCCGCGCCACCGCCACCGCGACCTTCTCTTTCGACACATTAAGCTTCGGCTCCGCGTCTTCCGACATCCACTCCTCATTTCCCACTCGAATCCCGACTCGTAATACATCCACAACTAGGCTCTCATTAAAGAATTGCTCTGCCCTTAAAGGCCAAGTAATCATAGTCACGCCACTACTTAACCCTTCTAATATCGAGTTCCATCCACAATGTGTCATAAACGCGCCCACACTCGGGTGACTAAGTATCGAAACCTGTGGGGCCCATTCTTTGATGATTAATCCTTGGTTGGATTCCCTGATCCGGTCTTCGAACCCGTTAGGGAACCAACCCTCGTCACCTTGGTCTCCGAATAAATTAACTCTCGCTACCCAAATAAACGGCTTTCCGGAACTCTCAAGTCCGAAAGCGAGCTCGTGGAATTGCTCCCTGCAGAGCGCAGCATAGCTCCCGAAACTCACGTAAATGACGGAGTTCGGGAGCTTGCTGTCGAGCCACTGCATTGTACTATCAATTTTTGTCCCGCCGGCTCGATTAAGTTTGTCTTCAGACGGTTTTATCGCGGAACAACAATGAAGCGGGCCGACGAGACAGAGTCGTTTTCTTCCTAAAACCCGCTTACAGTAATCGACATAATTGAACTCCAATTCATCGAAACTATTAACCATCATGGCGTAGCTTTGTTCGACAGAGCGCTGAACAGCGTCAACGAACTCTGCGCCAACAGTCTGACCCCTGAATGAATCCGGGATACGAGACCGGGTGAAGTACACCCGGTCTGGCATCCCGGGCAGGACAAACGGTTCACTGTCTGAACCCACATTGTTGTGGGGAGTGAACCGGGTCAGACTGTCTTGTGCGCACAGCACAAACAAGCTAGAGCTGTGGAACACGATCCACGGTATCCCGACGGCCTTGGAGACATCCAAGGCCCACGGATACAGCGGATCGCTGACCAGACAATCCGCCCGATTGTCGCCAAGGATGTCGAGAATAGTACCCTTAAGCATGAAAATCGCTCTAAATAATTTAGCTTTGACTTCATTCGACGTCGAGTTTAGAATCCCGTCAATGTCGTCCGGGAGACCGACTTTGGCAGTTGGTAATTCGACATTCACGAAGCCGATGTCGTGACCGGCTTCGCGGTCTTGGTTAATGATATTTTGGAAAAGGTCCGCGTTTCGCGGGGTAGTGATTATTTTGACCTCGACTCGTGGGTGAGTAGCGAAGAGTCTAGCCACATTGATCATAGGACCAAGGTGTCCACTCCCAACGATAAATGGGAGGAAAAATATTTTCAATTTGTTTTCAATTTCATCAATTTTTGTTGTCATTTTGTATTTTTTTTCCTAAATTCAGAAGTGATTTGTGATTTGTGATTTGTGATTTGTGATCAATATCTCTGACTATTTATGTTGTATAAATAGCTTGCTTGTGACGGGTCACCATTTGTGACGGATATTTTGTGAGATAAAATGGATACAAAAGGAGTTAGTGGAGAAAGGGGACCAGATGAATAAATACGAACAAAATACCCGCTTTAAGTTTAGGAGGAGGCTAAAGTAGGTAGAATAAAACAAAAGTAGAATGCACGCGTAAAAGAAATATATTTATTTTATATGTATAAATGAGATAATTTTTGACGCATTTTAAATATTTTAATTTAATATAAAAAGGAAATCGCTGTTTTTGTATCGTTTTAATTTATTTGGGTTTTTTTAACAAATGTTTGATGATTCTTTATAATCGGTAAGAAGTGTAATTTACATCAGTAATTTGTAGTGATAGTGATAATATAAAGTTAATTATTAGGCTGGGAGTTTGAGGTCTGCGTGTCTTGCTTGTGACAAACTAGGTAGCACCAAAACGGACATGAATACGACACGGACACGGGCACGGGACACGACATTCCATGAAATTTATTTAAATATAATAAATAACGTATAATTTTATTTTTATCATGTATTTGAAGTTAAATCTAAATAAATTAAAGTACAATTCGACCTGTATTATAACTAATTCTCATTTTCCAACCAAACTCATCTTCTAATCGATCTTTTTTAAAATTTAATTCCCCGACTAAATTATAATATATTTAGCAATGTGTCCAACGAGTGTCGGGTGTCCGAGTGTCCGACACGGGACGGCTAATTAAGAGAAGTGTCCGTGCTACCTAGACTGACGAGCTAAAGACGGATATTTCCCTCTCACAACCGCCGGGAGCACATCTAGAGTGGACTGTTGATGCCATTGATGCCATTGATGCCTCTTTAGATAGTTACTTCTAGTAGGAAGTCCAGAGCCAGTGAACTGATTTTGGGGATACTTAGGGCCTCACAAATGTGGAGGGGAATGACAGCAGTCTCGATCAACCCGCCGTCAGCAAGGTTCAGAGACTGAGGTACTGTTGGAGACAGAGAGAAGATGGGAATTGGGAAGTCGAGACTCGGGACTGATAAGGAATGAATCAATAAGCTGAGGAAGAAGGATGTGAGGAAACCAAGAAACTAAAACTATTGGACTAAATTCATAATATCTGACTGTCATAATCAAACTGAATTATAAAGATACTTGGCTTTGCAGTTTGAAAATACAGTTTTGTTTACTGATATAGTGCGCCTAGGTGCATGAAACGCATGCCTTCACTTCACACTTTGTGTCTTATTGCCAAAGCCTTCATCTACGTTACTCGTAGTTGCTACAAGAATCTGATATATGTATCCGAGCGTCAGAATCAGCTACTTTATGAATAATCTTCATGTTTTGGCTTTGAATGAGTGTTCATGTGTCATGCTCATGCCCTGTTGTCGACTGTCTGACGGTGGAGTTGGGGCGTATCATAGACCGTGGCCTAAGGTTTTTCTCTTCTCCTTCTCCAACGGATTCATATGCTGTTAATCAGCCGACTGAACTCGAATCATGTAACACTGCTTCAGATATAGAGGTTATCACCTGTAAATCGGCAACATCTTTTTACCTGTAATGTACTCCGTATTACAGAGTTAAATTGATGAAATGAGTTACATTATCATACAGGTAACCGATTTCTTTTTGATCGTAGATCATGAATCTTTGATTGAGTTAATATAACTGTGACTTTTAATCTTTTTCACATATACTATTCTGTAAATTTTTGGCTGAGTTTCTTGGCGATTGATTCAGTTAAATACGCTCTTATCTACGACAGTACCACCACTTTTCTAATGTGATCGTATTCCCTGGATTATGATTCATCCGCTGCCAGTTCTGAGAGCTGAGCTCTTCTTTCGGATTGAACATGGGTTGTCTCGAAAAGGTTATCCATGGATACTACTGGTAGCAGCGGCTTGGTTCTTCCTCATAAGTGGCAGGTAAGTTCAGCACTGTTTTTTTCCTGTGAAGCGAACAATATTGATTTCCAACCCTGTCAACGCCTCGAATTGGGTTGGATTCCGGACATGGCCGCTTACCGACTTGGCCTTCATTTCGTTTACGATTTGTTTTTAAATACGAAGCTCGGAAGTACTATCAGCACTATCAGCTTATTGAAGAGGAAACTATATGATCCCTTGCTCTCATCTTAGGGGTCGTTTGGTCAAGTGTCGTTTGCTTCAGTGCGTAGGAATGGAATGAAATGAGAAACCATAATGGTATGGGATTTCAGCTAATTCCATTCCATTAAAAACTTGTTTGATTCCATAATGGTCGAGTGCGGAGGAAGGAATTGGAATCCGAGGGGGAGCGATGGCTATGAGAATCCAAGGGGTTGGGGTGGAGTTAGAATCCATTGGGTATCTAACTCCATTTCAAAATCAACCAACCAAACACTTGAATCAACTCAATCCATTCCATTTCATTCTAAAGTAGTCAACCGAACACCCCGTAGGCAATTGACTTGGACTTCAACAAAGGGTATCCTTTCGTCGTTGCAAACGATATTGCAACAACCCCATATTTGAAATCGACTGGCTAAAGGGTAAAACAAAGTGATTGAATCTTTTTAGGCGAATATATTTCACTTTTTAGGCATTATTCATAAGTCGATCGAATTTTCGACAAAACTTCTAATATATAACATAATAAATAGTTATGTGGGATCTTGTTTAAATTATCTTACCGACTGCATTGTGAATATCAAAGTTTTATAATTGGCAAACGTAAATAAAGCAAATGTATAGAATTCATTGGAATGGAGGGAATATTTACGTTATATATCAAAAATTATCATAAAAATGTTCTTTTTTTTAATAAATAGTGCTAAAAAAGCAACACAAATTCTCATTGAAGACGGGCATCATTCCGCGACCCATGAAATGATCAATTTTCCCCATTTGTCATCTCCTTTCGTTTATCTTAGCTGCAAAAGAGATACTATCTATTTTCGGCAAAACTCTTTGAAAAACAAATGAAATAATTGAACAAAAATATCACCAAGTAAAGGTGTAAGGGTGAGTTAAAGTGTAAGTGGAGCTCGTGGAAAACGAGTCTACTGATGAACAACATAAATTATGTTACAAGCGCACAAATATTGGTATTGTTACATGCCTACATGTACACAAAATCTCATTTGTGACGGATTGACGGCAGTATTCGTCACAAACTTGTAATTATTTTTCACAAAATATTCATAAAATGTGATTGGGAAAACATATGACACCCAAGCAAGACCTATTGCTACATGTATGTCACCCAAGTACGTTTGTCAAATAAATATTCTAATTCTTGTCATCATGTGTTGTGTTCATATTATAGTCAGGGGCGTCTCAAATGTTAGGGAAGCATGTGCAAGATAGTCGATAGGGGTTATAATTCTCATATATTATTTATTAATATAGAAGTATGTTGTTTTTTTAGTCATTTTTAACGATAGATGAATGTTGGATTACCGCTCTCTATCCATTATGTCTAAAAGTTTTGAATCTCATAATATGTGTAAATCTAAACCCATACCCGATAAAACACAATTTTAACGATTTATGACAACACTCATCTCTTTTAAGAAAGATTTTTTTAGAAAAGTAAGTAAATAATATTTTCTTATCTAAAAGTTTTAAATCTCGTAATATGTGTAAATCTAACACGGTACACGATAAAACACAATTTTAACAATTTATGATAGCACTCATATCTTTTAAGAATTTTTTTTTAGAAAAATAAGCAAATAATATTTTCTTAACTGATATTTATATATGTAAATGGTTAGAGAGTAAAACTCTTTGAAAGATACTCCGTATTTTATAATAGGGTAATAAAGAAAAATTATAAAAGGCGAAAATAGCATGACAATATATATAACGTCAAGAAAAGAACACAAAAAAAGTGAGAAATTTGAAATAGCATCCGCAGGGATTCAAATCTGGGTGGATTGAAACTACTTGAAAAGTCTTACTACTTGAAAAGTCTTATCAATTAGACAATTACCAATGAACCACTGGACAACATTCTGTTAGTGATAACGCTTATAACGTTTACACTATATATTCTTTAAGCCCAGGTAAATTAGGCCCCAAAAATTGAAGGTCCGGTTCTTGGGCTCAGCCTGCACAGGCCCATAGCCGCCCCGGTAATTATAAATTTATCCTTAATTTTTGTTTGCAAATCGTTGTAAGTTGTAATTAAGGAGTGAAAATTATATGTATGTTGTACGATTGTACTACCTAAAGGCTAAATCTCACAAACGGTCAATCAGATCAGATTTTTGTTGATGTTGGTTTGGGTCTGGCCAGTTCGGGCCTCTCATTAATATTGGACTAATTCGGATCGGTCAGGTCATTTTGGGTTTCAGACGGGTTTTGAATTTTTTGGCCGGGTCAATTCGGGTTTATGCCATATTCAGAATTCAGATGATGCAATTCTGCTCAATTTCTGATCTCGAGTCAATCTTTTCGGATTGGGTTAATCAGATCGAGTTGTTTTTAGCAGATTTAGTAATATCCCTATTTTAAGTTTGTAAAATTACGGCAATATTCGGTTTCAAATAAAAACAAGTTAAATATATTTCCACTTGAATATATAAAACAAACACATTATTAGTGTTTAGGCATTTTCCTGCTATCCAAACTACTATATTTAATCCGTTTTAAGTTTTCAAAAATATGCGTTTTATAAATGTAATACACCTTGTTCAATAACAAAAATAATACTCGATAATTATATACTCATAACGATATATAGTAATGGTGTTAATTAAAAAACTCAAATATGGATAATTTAATTAGATAATATGGAACTAATTTCATCAAATTTGACAAATGGATCAATTGAATTAAACGTAGGTCGAGTCAATTTAAAACGGGTTATTTCTAAATCTTCATCACATTTAGACAATAATGTCGAATAGTACAAGAATGGGGGCAAATATGCATTAAAGACTAAAGTATACAAAGGTGGACGGACTCTAACCTGAGACTTATGTCCTGTTTTTGCTGGCTTAATTTTAGCTCCTTTCAATTATGGTTGGTTGTATTCCGTTAAGTTTTATTTACGTTCAATCAATTATTTTTAATTAATCTTTTCACAAAAGTAACTTTTAATTCAACTAAATTCACTCCACCTTAGTTCCACTTAATTTAGTTCAATTAAGCTCTATTCTCCAATTTATTCAATTCAGCTCGTTTCAGCCGAAATAAACAGAGCCTTAGTATCTATTATAGCTTTGTTCGACAGACCGCTGAACAGCGTCAACGAACTCAACACCAACAGTCTGACCCATGAATGAATCCGGGACTAGAGACAAAATAGTCTTAAATTATCATAAAACATTCACTTTTAATTAAAAAATATATCGAAAATAATGTTACACTGAAAATTAAGAGTTACAAATATTATTGAAGAAATACAAATTCTCATTTGTGACGGATTTATCATATTTATAGCGGGTTAAATAATACTCATATAAGAAAATAAGTTAAAAGTAAATTATTTTGAGAGTAATATTTTATTTTGTTTTATATACTCATCTGACTAGTATTTAATTTGTGTAAGTTTATGACGAATATATCCGAAGTTAACCATTAACGAGCACAATTCTTGAAGGATCATCTTCGATTTCGAATTTCGTTTTTGCACATGTGGACAGCAAGTCAATTGTCCCACCAATCATTTTATTGGCCTCGTGCCACCCGTGGAAAAGCCATTTCTGTTTTCTTCCCCCTAAATTCAACTACTCCCTCCGTTCTATTTATGTGTTTACACTTCCTTTATTCTGTGAGGGAAAAATAAAGCAAGTATAAACATATGACTGGAACGGAGGGAGTACTATTTAGCTCAAAATTAAAATCCTTAAATAGGGCCGATTTTAAAGCTTTGTTTGGAAGATTAATGAACAAGGATTCGTTTATGGATAAAAATTACAATTCTAGCCTCCCCAAGAGCAAAATCTTGTGGAGCATTCTTGGCCCGAGTCCATGCCTAAATAGACTTCGAGCCTGTCACCCTTGGGTGGTTTACATGGTGTATGTGGTTTGCAGGCTATTACATATACCCGCGGGTTTACCCAGTGCGCACCGAAGGTAGCGACTGCGGGTTCCCTCGTCACAAAAAAAAAAAAAAATTACAATTCTACACCCTAAATGTAGCCCTTTAAGAAGATATAAGGAAATTAATAAAAAGAAATATTGGGCTACTGAAGAGGACAGTCCATGAGTAATGTTAATAAAGTTGTTGACACAGTCAAGAGAAGGAGAAACAAACTCTTATTTATTCTCAACAGTTCACAAGATTGAGGAAAAAAAGTACCAGAACTGGAGCAGTTGCTGGTAGGGGAGCCCGAGGGAGAGGGGAGGACTGGTTGGGCAGGTAAGGGAGCCGAAGGTGACCGATCAAACAATATATTAAGATTACCTATATTCGAATCAAGACTTATATTACCTGTTGCATTCATTTGACTAAACTGAAGCTTCTGACTCAACATAGCCTAAGAAGAACAAGCAATCTAGCAACGAAAAAAAGACTACAAAGCATCCTAACAAATAGACAAGGACAACAGACGACGGGGCAAGACAAGACAACACAATCAGACTAAATTTGGGGTTAAGATGCTAGGATGTTCAAACACTAGCCAGCTACATAAAACAACACATTCTTTAAGCACCTACAGTTTATACAGAAACTATTCTTTAGATAGCTAGTAGTTATGTGAACTTTCTTTCTCTGAGTTTTCTTGTTCTTTCTATTTCTTCTTTTCAGGACCAGGACCAGGAGGGAGCCGTGGATCAAAACCCTGGCAGAGTCAGGCCTATAAAAGGACGTCCACACTTTTAAAAGATTTATTCACCCCGTCATCAACACCACACAAATACTTAGCAATTTAACTTTACTCCACTGATAATTTTTAGAAATTTACTCTTATATTCTCATACTCACAATCCATCTCGATTATAGTGCAAAAGTTGGTGGGATTTCGTCTCCCCCGCGGTTGTTTTCCATAACGGGGTTTCCGCATCACCAAAATATCTTGTGTCACTTATTCGCTTTATCGTTTATCTTGTTCGTCAGCGTCATCATATTTAATTTATTCATTGTTAGCCGAGTAATCATTTTAACCCACAGCTAAACAACGACTCAGTAAATTTTTACCAAAACAATTTGGCACTACTGTGGGGCAAAGTGATTATTTCATTGCCGAAATTTCGTAAAGTCTGCTCATCGCCATTTCTGGAACCAGCCCGAGTCCTCCAAGCACCCAAAACATGCCAGTTTAGACTTCTAGAACCACACCTCCAGCCTCTACATGACCAGTCAGTGCACCTCCAACCTCAAGCCAAATGACAGCTTCCAGTATTTCATTTGCCGCTGCCTTTCAAGCTTTCTTAGGAGCACAAGCCAGTTCAGCGTCTGGACTGTAGAAGCAAAGTAGGGAAAACAACCCCAATAGAAGTGCAACCACGATTTCAGCCCAAGTTCAAGGGATGTATGTTCTGCACTAGGCCACAGAAAGTCTGAGGAAAGACAACTTGTTGGGGCTGGTGTCCTTGACAATTAAGTACAATGACTTATTAAATCTCTTTAAGGATCACAAGGCTGGCATACTTCAGTATTATTATCAGTTGATCCACGTTTATCAATAACGGTTGGCTTGCTAGATAAGTTTGACGTTATTGTCATACGGATGGCGGTGATCAACTGGTCCCTATACGTCACACCTATAGGACACGTTTGAGAGATGTGAAGGTATGAAAATACAGTCACATTTATGCCGGATACGACTAAACAGTTAGTCAGAGGTATTGACTATTAAATTAGTCAATAAGATGTTGAGATTATTATTTAATACGGATTAAATAATTTTAGCTAATACGGATTACATGATTAATTCGTAAAATTAAATATAAGCAGTTATATTTAATTAAATATTGATTTCGCGTATTAATATAAACAATTATATTAATTCGGGTAATTATACAATATCGTAATTTTATCAGACCATTATTAATACATCGACTGAATTAATATCTGATAACATGTATGCGATTTATAATTAATATCCGCGAATAATATTTAGCAAAACGGGTCGAATCACACATTAGAATAAGGTAAGAGTGGAAAGCCCACTCTTACCCTAATGGGTCGGCCGGCCATGTATTACATAAGGAGAAGAATTCTCCTTATGTGAGACTACTGCTTTTTGATTGTTTTCACTGACAAAACACATCTCAAAGAAAAATTAGGGTTTTGAGAACATTCTTTGTAACATCCCGTATTTTCGTAAAATCTAACTTAAGCGTTTTAATTTATTTTCGTAATAAAATAATATTTTAATAAGTTAACTCGGAAGATTTTAATTTAATAAGTGAGATCCGTCTTAAGAACCTCAAGTCCTTAAGACGAATACAAACTTGGCATGTAAATATCCGACTTAAACATCCGTTCCAATTATCCGACCCATTTTAATTACTCGGAAAGTACAGTCCTTAAAACCCCATAAACCCCTAATATGTCGACATTCATCCTCCATCTTCAACATTTTTTTACAGTAAACATAATATCCTCAAAACCTCCATAAAACCTCTCTTTCTTTTGTGAAATTCTCAATCATCCGTTCTTCAAATCGCAAAAGTAAGTACATTTTCGGAATCCTCGTTCAATTTCCAAGTCATCTATCACTTCGGTTTCTCGTTTCCATCACTTTGAAAATTCAGTCTGTTTTCATAATTCCGTTTTCATGCTCTTAAACCGGTTTTCTTTGTTTTCAGGCGAAGGATTTGACAACCCGGACATTGATAGCTTCATACTCGAGGAAGATCTTTAGCCGGATAAGCTTGTGAGGTGACGATAATGAGAAACTCGGCCTTTATGTGTATATTAGCATATTTGTTGTGATTCTTGTGTGGTTTCTGTTTTTGTTGTTAAAGGTTGATCAAAGGACTTAGTAACATGTTTATGATGATGTTATGATGATGAATTCATGCTTGAATCGATTGTTATGTGTTCTTAAGCATATTTTCAGTTTTTCTCATTTTGCGACGGATACAAGTTAAATTCGTTTGAGGATTGTTATGGGACTTACTTGCTGGTAGATTAGTGGTAATTGGTATTTGTTGTGGTTGGGTAAATATCTTGTGTAGTAATTTTGAAGTTTGTAGGTCGGTTATTGAAGTTTTCGTATGTTGCGTTTTTGCGAAAATGCGTTACAGGCTCTCTGAGCCGGTCGACCGACCGGCCGCCGGTCGACCGGCTGGGAGAGCATATTGGGTATTTTTCGAGATTTTGAGAATCAGGCCTTGGGACTGCCAGCCGGCCGACTGGTGGTCATTTTCCTTGTATAGTGTGTTTTTGCGATGAACATAGAATAGAAGGGAGCCCAGCCGGTAGACCGGCCGCCTGCCAGCCGGCTGGGAGTGCATTTGGGGTTTGGTTACGAAACTTGCAAAAGCGTGGGAACCCTTTCCTGTGTGTTCTCGGTTTTAAAAGAAGAAGAAGGCTGAGAGGTCACCAGCCGGCCGACCGGCTGCCTGCCGACCGGCTGGGGACCCCTGATGGATTCTTATTGATTTTCGATCGTAACTTTTAAACAGTTGATCGGTTTTGATTGAAACTCGTTTTGTATACCCGTGTTATACATTTGAGGTCCCCGGAGGATGGGCAACACTATATTGGGTTCGGGAATGGAGTGAGGATAGAGACCCCCCGGCCGGGCAACCGGAAGGGAGACCGGCTCTCCCTCAACTTAGTTCCCGAGGTCAATTATGTGTTGGTTAGAGGTTAAGGAAAGTAGAATTTTAGATGAGTTCATAGACTTTGATTGATATTGTATTGGTGCGTATTAAGTTATGCCTTAAGTTGGCCTCTGAACTTAATACGTGGGTTGTCTGACCATATATGGGGATATGCCTTAAGTTGGCCTCTGAGCCCTATATGTGTATGTTTGTCGTGTCTGGGATATGCCTTAAGTTGGCCTCTGAGCCCAGACATGTTTGATTGTGATCGCGTCAGAATATGCCTTAAGTTGGCCTTTGAGTCTGACGAGTAGGACAGCTGTACAACGGGGTAGCTAAGGCGCTGACGCCTTGCCCGGAGTGCGGTTGTTTGGTGCTAGGACATGCCTTAAGTTGGCCTCTGAGTCTAGTACCTTGTGATGTAGTGAAGGGACATGCCTTAAGTTGGCCTCTGAGTCCTTTGCTTTTGGATGCTAGTCTATGCCTTGAGTTGGCCGCTGAGTCTAGTATCTTGCTGATTGGCGGGTCTATGCCTTAAGCTGGCCTCTGAGTCCTTGCTTGCTGATTGTTTGGTGTTTAGGTTATGTCTTAAGTTGACCGCTGAACCTTTACACTTGCTGAAAGAAATTAGTATATGTTATGTCTTAAGTTGACCGCTGAACCTTTACTTGCTAATGTTGCCTTCTTATCTTGAGTTGGTATTGTACCATAGATGGTTATGATAAAGATGAGTTAATGAATGTCAATTGGGTTGTGGTCTAATCATCCAAGGCATTGGGTGACTCTTGTTCGGTTTCATAAATAGTTGGATTGAAAGACCCCCCGACTGGGTAACCAGTAGGGAAACCGGCTCTCTTTCCTATTTGTTTATGAAGTTGGTTGAGAGTCGTGCATGGTAATCGCGTGTTAGTGAAATGGAAGTTGGTGAGATGTTTATGCTTCACATGTTTATATATGTTGGAGTATTCTGTATTGTTTTATGTGTTACGTGTTGTCACAAAAGGTGGCTAGGAGAACTCTAGTCACTCCCCACTGATTGTGGCGTACATGTTTTCATGTATGTAGGTACATGCAGGATTGGAGATCGGGGTTCACAGGAGAGCTAGCGAGTGATGATCCCTTCATCAGTTGACTTACCCGTTTACGCTTAGCTAGACTCTTAGACTTTTGTTGCTTACGTTTTGGTGCCTGTAGGGATGTTCCATCCCAGGCTGTGTATATATTTCATTTCCGTACTTAGAACTGCTACTTATCTATTGTTGTTTATATCAGTTCTGTTTCCAGTTTTCAGTTTAAAGCTTCTCGCATGTTAGTTTAGTTTGCTAAAAAGTTTTAATTCCGCTGCATTTTTGGTACTTTTGTGTGTTTATATTTCCGCTTTCGCGAGGGGTTTTACAGTTGGTATCAGAGCATTATTGCTCCCGACGCACTCATGTGACCCCCAACCTTAACTTGACCAAATTAACAAATAATGAATGAGAGATGGGTAGATCTAAGGACTTATTTTGTAGCCTATTTGTGATTGCTAATTGCTAAGCTAATCCTTGTTTTCTCTTTTGAAGGATGGTGAGACCCAGAGCTGCTGATAACATTGTGCTTCAAGCAATTCAGCATTTGCTTGAGACTCAGAGACAGCAAGCAGAGAATGTTCCACCTCCTCCACCGCCGGGCGGCGAGACTAATCGTCCGGGTAGCTTTTCCTGGATTGCCTCTCAGATGTCCAGAAGCCATGTTAGGACCTACGGAGGCGAGGCTGACCCAGTAGCCCTCACTGAGTGGTTCAGAGAGATGGAAAAGAGCTTCACCTTGTACTCAGTCGTTAGGGAGGATAGAGTGCGTTTAGCCACTCACTTCCTGACATTGGAGGCTGACCGTTGGTGGGCGTTAGCTGGACCTACCGCTATTCTTGACCCGATGTTCGATTGGGAGGCTTTCAAAGACAGACTCGAGGTGAGGTTTTACCCCAAGGAGTTGAGATCACAGAGGTTGAAGGAATTCATGGATTTGAAACAAGGCAAGATGTCCGTTCAGGAGTTTACTGACAAGTTCAACCAGTTAGCTCACTTTGCGTCGAGATTTGTTCGTGATGAGGCTGAGAGAGTGTATTTCTACCGAGGGAAGCTAGGGCCGAAGATTGAGAGTATGGTCCGTCGTGACTCGACCTCTTTTGTCGAGGTGTACGACGATGCTATTTGGGCCGAGAGTTCCATTCGGGCCATTGACGCTGAGACTCGGGCCGCTACTTCCAGTTTCACTTCTCACCAGAGGTCTGTGTACCAGGGGAAGAGACCTTTCGTTCCTACTGCTTCATCGCCTTCTTCCCAGAAGAAGCGATTCGAGAGGTTCACTGCTCCGATTCCCAAGACCATTGTTCACACCGACACAGCTGCTAGCGTTTGCCACCGTTGTGGTAAACCACTACACCCAGGGTTCGACTGTTTCAAGAATGCTTTCAAGTGCTATACATGCAACGGACTTGGGCATAGATCATTTGAGTGTCCTGAGAGAAATACCGCATTGGGCAAGGCTGCCACTGCTGCTGCGGCTACCAGGGGAGGGAAGCCGAAAGGGAAGATTTTTGTGATGACTAGGGCTGAGGCTGAGGCTCATCCAGATATTGTTGCCGGTATCTTTTCTGTTCTTGGCGCTGAGTGCCTTATTTTGTTCGACACTGGAGCTTCTCTTTCATTTATATCGACTCAGTTCGCAGACCGGTTAGCTCTTGAGTCTTCGTTGGTTGAGGAGACTTCCATTTCCTTACCTTCTGGAGACGTGTTTGCCTGCTCATCGTCCCATAGGGATGTTCCTATTATTATTGGTCAAGCCACATTTCCAGCGGACTTACTGAGATTTCCTCTCGAGGAGTTTGACATTATCCTCGGTATGGATTGGTTATCGCGATACCATGCTCGCTTCGAGTGTCGCGACCAGAAAATCTGCTTGAGGAGTTCTTCAGGAGTTCGTGTTTCCTATAGGGGAACTCGCCCTCAAAAGGGTGTCCGAGTGATTTCTTCAATGAAAGCTTCTCATCTTCTTAGGAAGGGTTGCCAAGCCTTCCTGTGTGTTGTTACAGCTGCTAAACCATCGCTACCGAAGCTTGAGGATGTAGCCATTGTTTGTGAGTATCCAGATGTATTCCCAGATGATTTTCCAGGGATACCGCCAGAGAGAGATGTGGAGTTTACTATTGAGCTTGTTCCAGGTACCGGGCCGATTTCCAAAGCTCCTTACCGTATGGCTCCGCCAGAGTTGAAAGAGTTGAAGCAGCAATTAGAAGAGATGATCGAGAAGGGTTTCATTAGACCTAGTGCTTCTCCGTGGGGTGCTCCCGTTTTGTTCGTCAAGAAGAAAGATGGTTCTATGAGACTTTGCATCGACTACAGAGAGTTGAACCGAGTGACCGTGAATAACAGATATCCTTTGCCTAGGATAGATGACTTGTTTGATCAGTTGAGAGGTGCTTCTAGGTTTTCTAAGATTGATCTTCGATCGGGTTATCATCAGATTCCAGTGAGAGAGGCTGACATTGCGAAGACTGCTTTTCGTACCAGATATGGGCATTTTGAGTTCGTGGTTATGCCTTTTGGGTTGACTAATGCACCGGCTATTTTTATGGATCAGATGAACCGTACCTTCAGTGAGTATCTCGACACTTGTGTTGTGGTGTTTATCGATGACATTCTCATTTATTCGAAGACCGATGAGGAACATGCTGAGCATCTTCGATTGATTCTTGGGATATTGCGTCGTCAGAAGTGGTTCGCGAAGTTCTCAAAGTGCGAGTTTTGGCTTTCTAAGGTGGCATTTCTTGGGCATGTGATATCTAGTGAGGGAGTTATGGTTGATCCCGCGAAGATTGAGGCTGTTGTTGATTGGGAGAGTCCCAAGGATGTTGGTGAGATCCGTAGTTTCCTTGGATTGGCTGGTTATTATCGTAGATTTGTTGAGGATTTCTCCAGATTAGCCCGCCCGATGACTCAGTTACTGAAGAAGGAGGCTAAGTTTGTTTGGACCGACAAGTGTGAGAGTTCTTTCCAGGAGTTGAAGACCAGATTGACTTCCGCTCCCGTGCTAGCTTTGCCAGAGATCGGAGTGGACTTTGATGTGTATTGTGATGCTTCGATGTTAGGACTTGGATGCGTACTGATGCAGAGTGGTAAGGTGATAGCCTATTCATCTCGACATTTGAGAGTTCATGAGGTGAACTATCCAACACATGATTTGGAGTTGGCCGCAGTCGTTCATGCTTTGAAGATGTGGCGTCATTACCTGATTGGATCCCATTGCCGTATTTTCACAGATCATAAGAGTCTTAAGTACATCTTTACCCAGAAAGACCTTAACATGAGACAGAGACGTTGGCTAGAGTTGGTGAAAGATTACGACATCGAGTTGTTATATCATGAGGGAAAAGCCAATGTAGTTGCAGATGCGCTTAGCCGCAAGACTTCTCACTCGATGAGTGCCATGAGAGCATTGCCCGATGAGTTGTGTTCCGAGTTCCGGAAGCTGAGATTAGAGATGGTGGGTAGTGGTTTTGATTGGTTAGCTGCTATGACTGCCGAGCCGTCTTTATATTGGGAGATTCGCCAGAGTTTACCTTCAGATGCCGATTTCAAGAAGTTCGAGGCTAAGATTTCGAGTGGTGTTGCACCTGACTTGGTGATTGATGCTGATGGTTTCCTTAGGTTCCGTGGTAGGATGTATGTTCCTGATGTGCCAAATTTTAGGAAGAAGGTTCTTGATGAGGCTCATTTGTCACCGTATTCAGTTCATCCAGGAGGAGAGAAGATGCACAAGGATTTGAGGCTTATGTTTTGGTGGCCTGGTATGAAGAAGGAGATCTTGGATTACGTTAGTAGGTGCTTGACTTGTCAACAAGTCAAGATAGAGCATAGGAGACCTGGTGGTTTGCTACAGCCGCTTCCCGTTCCTCAGTGGAAGTGGGAGTGCATATCTATGGACTTCGTTACTGCTTTGCCTAAGACCGTGGGAGGCAAAGATGCGATTTGGGTTATTGTTGATCGTCTAACTAAGTGTGCCAGATTTGTGCCGATCAGAGAGACGTGGGACATGGATCGTTTAGCTAGGGCTTACATTGCTGAGATAGTCCGATATCATGGCGTACCGAGAGAGATCGTTTCAGATCGAGATCCGAGATTTTGTTCCAGGTTCTGGAAGGCTTTGCAGGAGGCTATGGGTAGCCGTTTGTTGATGAGTACTGCTTTTCATGCCGCGACCGATGGTCAGTCCGAGAGGACTATTCAGACACTAGAGGATTTGCTCCGCGCTTGTGCCCTCGATTTTCAGAGTTCTTGGGAGCAGTGTTTGCCGTTGGTAGAGTTTTCTTACAACAACAGTTATCATGCTTCCATTGGTATGGCTCCGTACGAGGCTCTTTATGGTAGGAGGTGTCGCAGTCCGATTTGTTGGGATCAGGCTAGTGACGTTCGTGACCTTGGACCTGATCAGCTAGCTGAGACCATTGACCGTGTCCAGCTTATTAGGAACAGGATGAAAGCCGCTCAGGACCGGCAGAACTCCTATGCTGATGTCCGTCGTAGACCCTTAGAGTTCGAGGAGGGTGACAGTGTCTTTTTGAGAGTGTCTCCGATGAAGGGCGTCAAAAGGTTTGGCGTTAAGGGCAAGCTGAGCCCTAAGTACATTGGTCCTTTTGTGATCGCAAAGAAGATTGGCGCCGTAGCTTATCGTTTGGACTTGCCTCCTAGTTTGGGCAAGGTTCATAACGTCTTTCACGTTTCCCAGCTCCGCAGATACATTAGTGACCCGAGTCATGTTTTGCCTAGAGAGATTGAGAACTTGGAGCCGAGTCTTGCTTTCGAGGAGCGTCCAGTGAAGATCCTTGACCGACAGGAGAGGAAGCTTAGGAGCAAGGTGGTGCCCCTGGTGAAGATCCTTTGGCGTTGCGGTGGGGTCGAGGAGCAGACTTGGGAGACTGAGGCATCGATGCGTGCTGCGCATCCCTTCTTATTCGATTGAGGTATAGTATATAGATTTATATCCGTTCGAGTTTCGAGGACGAAACTTTTTGAAGTTGGGGCGATTGTAACATCCCGTATTTTCGTAAAATCTAACTTAAGCGTTTTAATTTATTTTCGTAATAAAATAATATTTTAATAAGTTAACTCGGAAGATTTTAATTTAATAAGTGAGATCCGTCTTAAGAACCTCAAGTCCTTAAGACGAATACAAACTTGGCATGTAAATATCCGACTTAAACATCCGTTCCAATTATCCGACCCATTTTAATTACTCGGAAAGTACAGTCCTTAAAACCGCATAAACCCCTAATATGTCGACATTCATCCTTCATCTTCAACATTTTTTTACAGTAAACATAATATCCTCAAAACCTCCATAAAACCTCTCTTTCTTTTGTGAAATTCTCCATCATCCGTTCTTCAAATCGCAAAAGTAAGTACATTTTCGGAATCCTCGTTCAATTTCCAAGTCATCTATCACTTCGGTTTCTCGTTTCCATCACTTCGAAAATTCAGTCTGTTTTCATAATTCCGTTTTCATGCTCTTAAACCGGTTTTCTATGTTTTCAGGCGAAGGATTTGACAACCCGAACATTGATAGCTTCATACTCGAGGAAGATCTTTAGCCGGATAAGCTTGTGAGGTGACGATAATGAGAAACTCGGCCTTTATGTGTATATTAGCATATTTGTTGTGATTCTTGTGTGGTTTCTGTTTTTGTTGTTAAAGGTTGATCAAAGGACTTAGTAACATGTTTAGGATGATGTTATGATGATGAATTCATGCTTGAATCGATTGTTATGTGTTCTTAAGCATATTTTCAGTTTTTCTCATTTTGCGACGGATACAAGTTAAATTCGTTTGAGGATTGTTATGGGACTTACTTGCTGGTAGATTAGTGGTAATTGGTATTTGTTGTGGTTGGGTAAATATCTTGTGTAGTAATTTTGAAGTTTGTAGGTCGATTATTGAAGTTTTCGTATGTTGCGTTTTTGCGAAAATGCGTTACAGGCTCTCTGAGCCGGTCGACCCGACCGGCCGCCGGTCGACCGGCTGGGAGAGCATATTGGGTATTTTTCGAGATTTTGAGAATCAGGCCTTGGGACTGCCAGCCGGCCGACTGGTGGTCATTTTCCTTGTATAGTGTGTTTTTGCGATGAACATAGAATAGAAGGGAGCCCAGCCGGTAGACCGGCCGCCTGCCAGCCGGCTGGGAGTGCATTTGGGGTTTGGTTACGAAACTTGCAAAAGCTTGGGAACCCTTTCCTGTGTGTTCTCGGTTTTAAAAGAAGAAGAAGGCTGAGAGGTCACCAGCCGGCCGACCGGCTGCCTGCCGACCGGCTGGGGACCCCTGATGGATTCTTATTGATTTTCGATCGTAACTTTTAAACAGTTGATCGGTTTTGATTGAAACTCGTTTTGTATACCCGTGTTATACATTTGAGGTCCCCGGAGGATGGGCAACACTATATTGGGTTCGGGAATGGAGTGAGGATAGAGACCCCCCGGCCGGGCAACCGGAAGGGAGACCGGCTCTCCCTCAACTTAGTTCCCGAGGTCAATTATGTGTTGGTTAGAGGTTAAGGAAAGTAGAATTTTAGATGAGTTCATAGACTTTGATTGATATTGTATTGGTGTGTATTAAGTTATGCCTTAAGTTGGCCTCTGAACTTAATACGTGGGTTGTCTGACCATATATGGGGATATGCCTTAAGTTGGCCTCTGAGCCCTATATGTGTATGTTTGTCGTGTCTGGGATATGCCTTAAGTTGGCCTCTGAGCCCAGACATGTTTGATTGTGATCGCGTCAGAATATGCCTTAAGTTGGCCTTTGAGTCTGACGAGTAGGACAGCTGTACAACGGGGTAGCTAAGGCGCTGACGCCTTGCCCGGAGTGCGGTTGGTTGGTGCTAGGACATGCCTTAAGTTGGCCTCTGAGTCTAGTACCTTGTGATGTGGTGAAGGGACATGCCTTAAGTTGGCCTCTGAGTCCTTTGCTTTTGGATGCTAGTCTATGCCTTGAGTTGGCCGCTGAGTTTAGTATCTTGCTGATTGGCGGGTCTATGCCTTAAGCTGGCCTCTGAGTCCTTGCTTGCTGATTGTTTGGTGTTTAGGTTATGTCTTAAGTTGACCGCTGAACCTTTACACTTGCTGAAAGAAATTAGTATAGGTTATGTCTTAAGTTGACCGCTGGACCTTTACTTGCTAATGTTGCCTTCTTATCTTGAGTTGGTATTGTACCATAGATGGTTATGATAAAGATGAGTTAATGAATGTCAATTGGGTTGTGGTTTAATCATCCAAGGCATTGGGTGACTCTTGTTCGGTTTCATAAATAGTTGGATTGAAAGACCCCCGACTGGGTAACCAGTAGGGAAACCGGCTCTCTTTCCTATTTGTTTATGAAGTTGGTTGAGAGCCGTGCATGGTAATCGCGTGTTAGTGAAATGGAAGTTGGTGAGATGTTTATGCTTCACATGTTTATATATGTTGGAGTATTCTGTATTGTTTTATGTGTTACGTGTTGTCACAAAAGGTGGCTAGGAGAACTCTAGTCACTCCCCACTGATTGTGGCGTACATGTTTTCATGTATGTAGGTACATGCAGGATTGGAGATCGGGGTTCACAGGAGAGCTAGCGAGTGATGATCCCTTCATCAGTTGACTTACCCGTTTACGCTTAGCTAGACTCTTAGACTTTTGTTGCTTACGTTTTGGTGCCTGTAGGGATGTTCCATCCCAGGCTGTGTATATATTTCATTTCCGTACTTAGAACTGCTACTTATCTATTGTTGTTTATATCAGTTCTGTTTCCAGTTTTCAGTTTAAAGCTTCTCGCATGTTAGTTTAGTTTGCTAAAAAGTTTTAATTCCGCTGCATTTTTGGTACTTTTGTGTGTTTATATTTCCGCTTTCGCGAGGGGTTTTACATTCTTCTCCCAAAACTCAGATCTCACATCTAAAACCTCAAAAAGCTCTCCCCATATTGCAAGGCAATTGGAGAGCATTTTCTAGCACACGCGGCATCATCTTAAACAAAGTCTTGGGTGCAAGTTATAGGAGGGAATTTACTTTAATTCCTGTTCTTAGGCCTTTTCAAGCAAGGATCCAAGGTTGTATTCTTTTCATGTTTTTATTTATCTTATGACCATATTCACAACTGTAAATTTCATTATAATCCTTCAAGTTTAGGGCGAATACATGGTATATTCCCCACAAGTGGTATCAGAGCTATGGCCATGAAATTTTACTTTTGTGTTTTTCATAAGTTTTATTTAAAAATTTTGAAAAAAAAACCGTTTTCTGCCGGCGTGTGGGTCGGTCGACCCATTTATGTGGTCGGTCGACCAACACCAGCGTAGGGTTTCTGTTTTTGACAGTTTCTCTTTTGTATAATCGATCTTGTTTTCGATTCCTGTTTACATATTGTTAATTAATCGATATTCTTGACAATATGTGAACCCTAATTGCTGTTTATTTTGATTTACGCGTTTTGAATCAAAGGTTAAAACTTGTTTTGATTGAAAGTACAGCAATTTCGCGTTTTCTGAAACTCGACTTGATTTTTGTGGTCGGTCGACCTGTTTATTGGGTCGGTCGACCACTCTGAAGTTACAGGAATTTTTTTTTTTTCGTCAGGAGGTCGGTCGACCTGTTTATCAGGTCGGTCGACCTCTCTGCTGATACAGAAATTTTTTTTTGGTCAGTCGACCCCATGTTGAGGTCGGTCGACTGATTCCCTGTGAAAGTCGTGTTTTATTTTTCGAAAATAACCTGTTTTATTTTCCCATGGCCTTTAGTAATATACTATATACGGAAATAGTATATTATTAATTTTGTGAAACGGTTCACCCTCGTTTGATACATATTATTTTAAAACGGTTTAAGATAATGGATTATAAATTTATTAAAATTGGGTGATTAAAACGGTATAATCACATAATTTTAATCCCGTAAGGTGGTTTGGTAAAATTTGTTAATCATAATAACAGTATTATGTCATGTATAAATTTTAATTTTAGTTGATGCATTTTTTTTATCGTCTTGTTGAATGCCTTTTGAATGCTTTCTATAACGTATTTAATTTTGCAAACAGTTGTAACTTAGTGTGGCCTTAGAAGATTGTGTCACCGTAATGATGGGACACAGTCTTGCTTGTAATTTTGAGATCTTGAATCTCCGTTTTGGGTTTTTGCCATGTAATTACTTTTGTATTTAAATTAGAATGTAAATAGGCTTATATTTGTAATTTAAGTTAGTATTTTTGTGAAGACCAAAGACGGAGACCGGATGCTCACTCCCGCTGCAAGGACCAAGATGGAACATCAAGACAAGCTTCTAGGGTCCAACGGTGGATTCCAAAGTTGTTTTTTATGTTTATTTTGGTAGGATAGGCCACACTAGGACTTTTATTTACGTTTATCGCATTTATTTTACGCTTTCATCGATAATAGCTTGCATCATATTCCGCCTAAAACCAAACCACCTATAACATGCCTGAAAACTGACTCATGTAGAGGTTACACGTTAGTTTTCTGTGACAATACAGATGTCACATGTCAATTGCAAAGCCATCACTTTATTTCATTCATTCACGCATATGCTAGATATTAGTTCACTTAAAATGGATAAATATAAGTTGATGGGGTCTTCCTCGTATAACCTAAAATTGAGAATAGTCTTTATAAATCAGACTCCCGTGAATCCCTTCTTCGTCGGTAGGCATAATATGACCCCTTCTACGTCGGGTAAGTGGGAACAGATGATTTATTTTATCTCAACATCATGGTCACTCGATACTATCTAGCGACTGAGATGGACTAATAGATAGGATTTACGGAAATCTATCGACCAAGAGTTCCAACGGTGGAATTAGCCAAGCTGTGGGCTTATCAATATACGGAAATTGAGTCTTGGGATCGTTTATATAATTCTTGAGGGAGATCAATTATATAAATGCATGAGTCTACGAGTTTAAATACAATTTAATATAGACTTAAATCACAACAATGAGTTGCTTATATGGTTTTTGCTTTATCTTCTTTTCAGTGTAGAACACGTTCAATTAAACTGCTGTATAACTAATGGCTGGTGAAGACCCAATGCCAAGTGCCAAGCTAACACGTGAATCCTGGCTAAAAGCCTTCATGGACTCCATGAATCAGTCTACTAGACTGAGGAATGATGGGTCAAACTTCTCTGACTGGGGGGCAGCACTACGGAATGCTGCCATTGCTGACGGAAAGCTTAAGTACTTAACTGAGCCAATTCCGGCACACCCAGGAACTGGAGTTAGAGCTAACGAAGTTCGCGCTCATAGCGACTTCGTCATGGAAGCAGGTGCGATAAAGAACGTACTCATTTATGCAATGGAATCCAATTTGCAAAGACGCTTCATAGCCCATGGTGCAAACAAGATTTTCACCTCGCTCACTAACGAATTCTCAAAGGCTCCGATAATCGTTTCTTATGAGCATACCTGTCGCTTCTCTTTGAGGCGAAACTCCAGAAGGGCCAAGCTGTTAGCCCACATATTCTTCACATGATTGAGAATATCGAGAAACTGGAGGCCCTAAACTACAAGATCAGTGAGAACATAATCGTTGATCGAATGCTTCATTCGCTTCATGATGGGTTCGCCCTTTTCAGGGCCAACTATTACATGAACGACATGAAGAAGACTCCTCATGAGCTCCACTCCCTTCTCGTACAGACCGAGAAGGATCTGAAATTAAGTGGGAGCGTGAAGCAAGATATTCTCATGATTTCCAGTAAGGGTAAGGGTAAGGGTAAAGCTAAAGCTCAGGGCGACCTAACAGTAGGCAAGCCCAAGTTTAAGAAGTCAGGATTTACTAAGAGTGGGCCAGGTGAGTCAAGCAACTCACATGGCAAAACAAAGAGCAAGGATACTAGCATGGAATGTCACCATTGCCACAAGACTGGGCATTGGAGGCGCTCATGCCCCGTGTATCGAGAGGACATCAAAGCAGGCCGTGTTACTCCTGTTGGTATGTCTTCTTCTTCTTTTATTCACATGATTGAGATTAACCATGCAAGTTACGGAACTTGGGTACTAGATACTGGTTGTGGTTCTCATCTATGTAATCATGTGCAGGGCCTATGAAATCAAAAACCCCTAATCAAGGGTGAGGTTGACCTGCGTGTCGGGAATGGAGCACGTGTTGCTGCAGTCTCGAGGAGAACATACGTGATCCAGCTTCCAAGTGGATTCGAGTTATCTTTATATAACTGCTATTATGTTCCTTGTTTGTCCAAAAACATTATTTCAGTTCCTGCGCTTGACAAACTCGGTTTTTCATTTGTAATAGAAAATAACAGTTGTGTTTTCTCATTACACAATATGATTTATGGCAAGGCAGTTTCCATGAATGGAATTTATGTTTTAGATCAAACCACCGAAATATTACATGTGAATAACAAGAGATTAAAGGTAGGTGACAAAGATCAAACTTACCTATGGCATTGTCGTATGGGACACATAAATGAGAAACGCGTAAAACAACTCATACAGAATAGAGCTATCTCGGCCTTTGATTTCGAATCATATGGCACGTGTGAATCATGTCTCATCGGTAAGATGACTCGTATTTCCTTCAAAGGTGTTGGAATGCGCGTTGCCGACCTATTAGGACTCATACATACAGATGTGTGTGGGCCTATGTCGATCAACGCACGAGAAGGCTATAGGTATTTCATCACTTTCACGGATGATTTGAGTAGATATGGCGATGTCTACTTAATGAAGCATAAAAGTGAATCCTTTGACATGTTCAAAGAATACCAGAATCGGGTACAGAACCAGCTGGGAAGAAAGATTAAAGCACTACGTTCTGATCGTGGTGGTGAGTATCTTTCACACGAGTTTGATCAACACCTTGAAGACTGTGTCATCGTGCTACAGTTAACTCCACCTGGAACACCACAATTAAATGGTGTGTCCGAACGGAGAAATCGAACTCTACTCGATATGGTTCGATCCATGATGAGTCACACCGTTGTGCCTGATTCATTGTGGGGCTATGCTCTTTTGTCGGCCGCTCTAATACTTAACCGAAGTCCGTCTAAAGCCGTTGACAAGACTCCATATGAACTATGGAAGGGAACGGTCCCTAACTTGTCCTTTTCGGGTTTGGGGCTGCGAGGCTTATGTCAAGTGGAGACACGAGGATAAGCTCGGCCCGCGATCGGTCAAGACATACTTTATAGGCTATCCAAAGGGAACTTTTGGTCATTGCTTCTACTCGCCAACCGAACAACGTGTTTTTGTTGCGGCTAGTGCGACGTGCTTAGAGAAAGAATTTCTCGAGAACAAGTCGAGTAATAGAACCTTCGATTTATCAGAGGTTCAAGAACTAACTACCGAGCAACCATTGGAGGAAACAGTTCCTCCAACCGAGGCTGCGGTAGATATTCCTGAGGAACCTAAGAGGTCGGGAAGAGTCTCTATTCCTCCAGACAGATACATTGGTATGGTCGAGGAACATGATATAGACGACGTCTTACTCCTAGAGGGTAATGAACCCACAACCTATAAAGGTGCCATGACCAGTTCTGACTCAAAGCTATGGCTAGAAGCCATGTAATCCGAGATGGACTCCATATTTGAGAACAACGTGTGGGATCTTGTTGACCTACCTGCAAAGGTACGACCCCTTCAATGCAAATGGCTTTACAAAATAAAGCATGCCATGGAAGGTAAACAAGATATCCATAAGGCAAGACTAGTTGCTAAAGGTTTCACCCAAGTGCCAGGCTTGCACTACGATGAGATCTTTGCACCCGTAGTCATGTTACGTTCCATTCGGATTATCTTAGCGATCGCCGCATTTCACGATTATGAAATGTGGCAAATGGACGTTAAAACCGCCTTCTTAAACGGTTATTTGGAGGAAGAGTTGTACATGGTACAACCCGAGGGTTTTATTGATCCAGAAAATCCTAAGAAGGTTTGCAAGCTTAAGCGTTCCATCTATGGACTTAAGCAAGCATCACGGAGTTGGAATCATCGCTTCGACCAAGTGATAAAAGAGAATGGGTTCATTCGATCAGTCGAGGAACCATGTCTCTATATCAAGTCGAGTGAGAGCAAGATTGTATTCCTAGTACTGTATGTCGACGACATACTCTTGATTGGGAATGACATACCTCTCTTATCTTCGGTTAAAGTATGGTTGAAAAACCATTTCCAGATGAAAGATCTGGGAGAGGCACAAAGAATTTTGGGCATCTGTATCTACAGGGATAGATCACGACGGATGTTGTCTCTCAGTCAGGAGTCTTACATAGATAAGATTCTAGAGAGATTCAGCATGACGAACTCCAAGAAAGGGTTTCTTCCTATGACTACTGGGCTTCACTTGAGCAAAACTCAAGAAGCTAAGACATTGGAAGAGAAAGAGCGCATGAGTCGGATTCCTTATGCTTCGGCAATAGGATCGATCATGTATGCCATGATATGCACACGTCCAGACGTTGCATATGCATTGAGTATGACCAGTCGATTCCAACCTCATCCAGGTGAACAACACTGGATGGCCGTGAAAAACATTCTTAAGTACCTACGGAGGACTAAAGATTGGGGATTGACTTACGGAGGCGACTCGACGCTCTGCGCCACGGGTTACGCTGATGCTAGCTTCCAAACGGATCGAGACGACTCGAAATCTCAGTCTGGATTCGTTTTTACTCTTAATGGCACTGCTGTCAGCTGGAAAAGTTCTAAACATAGTGCTACAGCAGATTCTACTACTGAGTCCGCGTAAAAGGAGATATTCATTGATAAGATCGCTACGGATGACAACATAGCTGATCCTCTCTCAAAAAGCATTACCACGTGATAAGCATGAAGGGCACATTCATTCCATGGGAATTAGATGTGTTCCTAAGTTGTAGTACTCTTTTATGAATTCATGTAATAATTCATTTTCTCGTGTACTCTATTCAACCTCATTGTTATGATATATAATGTTTTGTTTTTCATGTGGAATTGTACGCCAATTTTGAACACCACAAAGTGAACTGAATAACATTACATCGTTTTAGTCCTTGATTACCCACTTGAGATGATAACTCAGGTAATCATTTTGTGACGTTGGTTGATGGTGGGTTCAACGAGCCATAAGTCACACGGATGACTGACCAATCACAAAGGCGAGTTATACGGATATCTCGTAGGACACCCCGTGACAACGTTATGGAGTCCTAAATGTTTTATAACATTGGGTGCCAGGTCGTGGATAGGACCTCCATAGTGTTCCTTAGAGTCGAGTCTTTTGACTTTCAACTGTCTCTTGAGATTAAGGCAGATTTTGGGTAACTTTGGTTTCTTTCCCACGGTCATCGTAACAGGGGCCAAGAGGATTTTTCTGGGTTATTTCATGCTGCGCGATATCGGCAGGATTCGAGTTGAGGGAAATATCCAAACCCTTATCAGGATTTTATCATTTCTCAGGGCCACTCGAGGAGTAGTAACTGAAATGCATGGCCATGCTCGAATACAGATTCGTTTTATCAGCTAAGTTACTCTCTAGTCGGGGAAACCACTCTTGATACAGATCGCTTGTGAGATACGACCTTTGCGAATGCGGATTTGCAAATTGTCTTACATTGAGTGGGAGAAATTTTAAAAGGATATGAGAATCGGTTATCGCACCTACACTTGTACGGACAAGTGGGAGTTTGTTGGAGCTTGTGTCCTCCGCATATAGTGTGATAACGTCATTGCACATACCTTTGTACGGACAAGTGGGAGATTGTTGGGGCTGGTGTCCTTGACAATTAAGTACAATGACTTATTAAATCTCTTTAAGGATCACAAGGCCGGCATACTTCAGTATTATTATCAGTTGATCCACGTTTATCAATAACGGTTGGCTTGCTAGATAAGTTTGACGTTATTGTCATACGGATGGCGGTGATCAACTGGTCCCTATACGTCACACCTATAGGACACGTTTGAGAGATGTGAAGGTATGAAAATACAGTCACATTTATGCCGGATACGACTAAACAGTTAGTCAGAGGTATTGACTATTAAATTAGTCAATAAGATATTGAGATTATTATTTAATACGGATTAAATAATTTTAGCTAATACGGATTACATGATTAATTCGTAAAATTAAATATAAGCAGTTATATTTAATTAAATATTGATTTCGCGTATTAATATAAACAGTTATATTAATTCAGGTAATTATACAATATCGTAATTTTATCAGACCATTATTAATACATCGACTGAATTAATATCTGATAACATGTATGCGATTTATAATTAATATCCGCAAATAATATTTAGCAAAACGGGTCGAATCACACATTAGAATAAGGTAAGAGTGGAAAGCCCACTTTTACCCTAATGGGTCGGCCGGCCATGTATTACATAAGGAGAAGAATTCTCCTTATGTGAGACTACTGCTTTTTGATTGTTTTCACTGACAAAACACATCTCAAAGAAAAATTAGGGTTTTGAGAACATTCTTCTCCCAAAACTCAGATCTCACATCTAAAACCTCAAAAAGCTCTCCCCATATTGCAAGGCAATTGGAGAGCATTTTCTAGCACACGCGGCATCATCTTAAACAAAGTCTTGGGTAAAAGTTATAGGAGGGAATTTACTTTAATTCCTGTTCTTAGACCTTTTCAAGCAAGAACCCAAGGTTGTATTCTTTTCATGTTTTTATTTATCTTATGACCATATTCACAACTGTAAATTTCATTATAATCCTTCCAGTTTAGGGCGAATACATGGTATATTCCCCACACAACTAAGTCCTCCGAGCCTATATGACAATAGTGGCCTAGTGCACCAGTAACCAACCCAAGTCCACCGCAGGTTATAGAGCCAACTGCAAGTAGAAGACTATTAAGACCAATCCCGTCAGAGCTGGCCACCCGATTAGATATGGAAAGGGTGACACCAAGCAACGTCATTGAGCCTAGTAGACTTATGGCCTTATCCTTCAACAACCCACCTAGTTTGCAACAGATTTCAGGTAATCCACCATCCAGTTTCCTGCATAGAACTAACTCTCAACCCTTTACAAGAATTTAGTCCCAGAAGGCGGCAAGATGACTGCTTGGACCAGCCACCAACACGACACTAGCACTTGATAGCTTCTTCTATAATGCTGAAACATGGAATGTAAGAGCACCCGTGCAATAGTCGACTGGATGGCAGCCAAGCTCGATCATCAATGCAACGTCCATAATCAGTCTTCCAAGTAACCAACCCTTTGCAGGAGCGTGGACGAGGGGTGCCCCTTTTGGCCTTTTACGTCCCGTCTCTGATCCTTTTGCAGGAACAGGTAATATCTCAGAGCAGTAGTATCAGGAGCTGAGGGATCTGATCAACAAGATATTAGATATCTGGTGTACCACAATCCTTGGATAAAGAAGCACATGAAAGTTATGCAGATTATCCTTTCGTGGACAACATCCCCCTCATCAACATACTAAAGGGATTCATGCCGCCGACCATGACGCACTACGATGGGACTGCAGACCCGTAGACCACATCAATCACTACAAGCAGAAGATAATGTTAGTCACAGCCACAAGAGCACTAATAGAGGCCTACATGTGCAAGGGATTTGGGTCAACATTATCCGTAGCAGCCCTGTACTAGTTCGTAGGACTACCAAACATGATCATCTCCTCGTTTGCATATCTAGTCAATGCTTGAATCAACAGTTCGCCAACAGTATGAAGTCTGAGAAACAGACCAATGATCTATACCGAGTGGTGCGAAATTTCATCAATACTATAATGGAATACAAGGGGAAAGACATATACGTTTTGTCGTCCTGGTGTAACGTGTAAGTCATCGTGTTTAGACGGTGACGGATTTGAAGCGTGGTTTGTTCTTGAAAGAGGAACCCATTAAGTTTTTGGAAACTTGCCCTGAATTTCTATCATTTGGTTCCCCCAATATTTTGCTCAACAAAGGAAAACAGTTCCTGATAAGCGTAAAAAATATCGCTTTTCTTTTCTTTGCCTTTATCATTGATACCTTAAATAAGGCGATATTGAAGCAACGATTACAGGAGTCCTGAAATAATTCAATCGATTTTTTACGTGTTTTAAATTTAGAACTAATGATGTTATAAATTCAGAACTACTTAAATTATTACAGTATGTGTTTTCTATCAGCAAAATCTCAGGCCAAGCTTCTCAAGCACTAATTCAATCCTATATGGAGCACTCCGTATTAGCAACATCTAATACACCTAGTCAAACAACGAGTGAGAATAACAAGTTAACAACTACCTAATCCGAATGTTATCATTCACTTAACGACGGTGATGAGTGGATTGTGTGATGGTCCGACCGTGTAGTAGTGGTGATTGGTAAACGTGGACTATATATGCAACCAAAGAACAAACTCACCAAAAGTTTAAGTTGATAATTGAAGGCCGACAAATGATCTTATACTTGTAACTAGGGATGGCAATGAGTAGGGTCTGGGTAGGGTCCGGCAAGACCCGACTCGACCCAAAGTAAAAAACCTTAGACCTATACCCGACCCAGATCTTAAAGGGTATGAAATTAATGGACCCATACCCGACCCTAATGGGTCTGGGTCTGGGTAGGGTCTACCCTAGGGTCCAATTTTTCTTAACGAGTCATTCAATAAAATATACCAAAGTTCGAATTAAATTACAAAGTTTTGATTAAATTATTACAAAGTCTTGGTTATTTGGATCATTACCCGTACCCGACCCTAAATTATATCATTTACCGTACCCAAACTCATCATTTTCATCAATTTCCTCGTTATACTTAATGGTTATTTGGATATGTGTATAGTATATTAATGATAACTAATAAGGGTCATCTGTTTGTGTGTATTATTTGGGTTATTGACGTTCGTACGTGTGTTTTTTATTTTTCTTTTTCTTTTTTTTAATAAATATAAGGGTCTAAGGGTCGGGTAGGGTCCCAAAACCAAGACCCGGACCCGACCCGAAGTTTTTATATAAGACCCATACCCGAGTGGGTCTCAAAAATCCAGACCCATACCCGACCCGTTAGGGTCCGACCCTAAGGGTCTGGTCTGGGTTGGGTACCCGGCCCACTGCCATCCCTACTTGTAACACACACGACCTTAATTAATCTCATTACCCGTTTTATTTTGAATGATAATTTCAAGAACCCATACGAATATTCTGTCAAAGATATATCTCAAGATAATTCTTTATACACATAATCTTCTACTGTTGGAATATATTTTCTAGTATTAATTTGTAACACCCCTCTTTAGTTGAAGCTGAGTTGTAGATCAACTCGGCCGAGTAAGTGACACACGGCCGAGTAAGTAGTACTCAGTCGAATATGTGGTACTCGGCCGAGCTACTTGAGGCAGTAGCTGAGTTGCAAGCCAACTCGGCCGAGTAGGCGATACTCGGCCGAGTAGGTCGCACTCGGCCGAGTGAGTCTTTTCCAGGCGTCGGACCGCAGTTGTTATATGAAGTAAACCAAGGGTAAAAACCTCATTTTACCGAGATCAAAAAACAAAAACCCTAGATCGTTATCACCCTCTTCCTCCCAGTTCCCGTCAAAAGTCTGTTGCAAGAGTATAGGAGCGCCGAGCATCTACCTTATCCGTATTTTACCCAAGTAAGTGTCATCCTATCGTTTGTATATCATAGATTATGGTTGTGTAGTGAGTAATCCGTATTTGTGTAATCCTTAGGAGGAGGATTCATAGAGGAACGTTGATAGTAAGGTTATGCTTGTCATCTCTGCTGTATATTTTGAGGTAGGGTTTCCCTACTCAGTTTCTGTAAGATAGTGTTGTGACGATATTGTATTGTTAATTTATCATTGTATATGGTTGATCCTCGATATCTAAATGGTAATGTGTGGGACCGTATGGAGAACGGATCTCACTCCTATGATCGCTCTTCGTGGGACCCACCATGGAGAGGATGTGCACATTAATGGCCTAGGTACCTGCTTGCTTCGATAAGTGGGGGAATTGGTGTGGGGTTAAAGGCCACCACGGATATTGTATAACAGTGATGACAGTGATAGTGATAGCTGGTTGTATTGTACTTGGTACTCTATCCGTCTTTTTATTCAGTTGCTGACACTTGTTGTTGTTTTACTGCGATGATCCATGTGTTGCTAAGCAGAGTCTCAGGTGCGTAGATGAGTTTGCTTGCTAGCTCGGGAGGAGGGATGATCACCCCCGTATAGAGTCTATGAGTCTTAGCTTCCGCTTGTACTTTGAGAACATTTTTGGCAGATGATGTATCTTCTTTCTTACACTGATAAACTTGGATTATAATAATGTTGTTGTGATTGTTTATCTTATACTATGCCTCGGGAAACTGAGATAGTAATGTCCTCATGGTCCGATGGTCCTACCTAAAGGTCTTGGGTTATGAGGGTGTTACACAATTAGTTATTATTATGTAATCATATCCCATCATTTTTGGCTGTCAATCTCGCTAATTTAGGATAGTAATTGGAGCCTTTGTCTCCTCTTCATTGTATATATATAGAGCCTCTAATGTAAACTTGTATATGCAATTCAATACAATTCAAATCTTTCCCATCATTCTAATACGGTATCAGAGCCATGTGCTCTTGATAGAGGGTAACACCTCGGAGTAGATCCTTAGGCCAAACCCCACCCACCCAAAACCCGATTTTGCTTGGCCTACCTACACTCGATCCCCTTCCGCTTAGGGATGGCAGTGGTTCGGGTCCCCGTCCCAAACCCTTAGGGTCGAATCCTAATGGGTAGGATATGGGTTTGAAATTTTGAGACCCACTCGGGTATGGGTTGAGTATGGTTCTTATATAAAAACTTTGGGTCCGGATCCGGGTCTTGGTGTTGAGACCCTACCCGACCCTTAGACCCTTATATTTATTAAAAAAAAACACACATACGAACTTCAATAACCCAAATAATACACATATACAAACGGCCCTTATTAATTATCACTAATATACTATACGCATATCCAAATTTCCATTAAGAATAACGATGAAAATGATGAAAATGATAAGTTTAGGTACTAGGTAATGATATAATTTAGTTAAAAAATTGCTTAGTCAAAGAAAAAAGCAGACCCTAGGGTAGACTCTACCCGGACCCATGACCCAGACCCTCTGGGTCGGGTATGGGTCCATTAATTTCAAACCCTTTCGGATATGGGTCGGGTATGGGTCCAAGGTATGTGACTCAGGGTCGGGTCCGGATCTTGTTGGACCCTACCCAGACCATACCCATTGCCAAGCCTACTTCCGCTACCACCACATCCAGAATTACATCCAACCAAAACCGGACATTTATGATTCCGAACAAACATTGAAACTTCAACCACCATTTAACAATCACCTTGATCACAACCAAAAGTACTAGTTTTAAACGTTATATCCAAACCGTTAACTACACATATTCATGTAATAGAACACCATTACACCTTTTTTGTTTTTCTCCATTGCAAATCGAGCCATAACCTCACGCGTAAACACCACGAAACAGGCCCCTGTTTTCACAAAAATAGAGGTTCTGACCAACGACCTTCTCTACTATTTTTGGCACCATTTAGGACCATATAAGACCCCAATTCTTCCCATATTCACAAAATTTGCAGTCTCAGGATTCCGAAACTTCCAAAAACTCATATTTTCGTTATCATTTGACCCTCCAACTACCTCAGCAAAGACCGTCTCAAACAAACACTCTATTTTCAAAAAACCGACCTCCTTCCCCGACTGTTGCCTAGTGTCAAGTGCCAACACTCTGCATTGTATCAAACATATACTTAACCATCAAAACTCGGCCAACACCTTCTCGGAAACCACACACCAAAAAAAATATCTTACCACCAAATTCCATGCAACTACAACTCAACAAACCTCAATTTCACGCCACCACTAGCCTCCTCTGCACGAGTTTGAAGCTCTCATTGCCACTATAATATACTTTTTTTCTAAAAATGTCGTCATGAATTATTTTTTCTATTATTTCCCCTCTATAATGTATTTTATTTATTTGATTGCCATTTGGTAACATTTTACCTACTTAGCCGGTAAACTAAATCTAAACCTTATAATTAATTAATAATATTAAACAAATTCGCTTAAAGAAAGATTTTGCGTATGAACATATGACAGGATATGGTATGTAGTGCAAGATTAAATAATATTAAACAAAACCCCTAATGAATCAACACAAATTCTCATGAAGAAGGACATTATCCGTCACAAGCTAAAGACGGTGTACTATCCGTCACAAATTTGTGCCCCTCTCACAAAATGCAAGTGAAATGATCCATGAAATGCTCCATTTAGCCCCACTTGTTCTCCCACATGCATTGTTGTTAGAGGGATACTGTACGTTTTCAGCTTGTGACGGATAATATTCGTCTTCAGCAAGACACTTTGATCAATCAATTGTTTCCTGGAGATTTCGGCGTACAATATTAAACAAATCCCCTAACCTGTGTCAATCCCTTTTCAATTCATAAATCAACTGATTTGTGACGGGTATATCCGTCGCAAGCATGCGACGGGTGAAGTATTAATCATGGGGATATATAAGATAAAAGCATAGTGCATTGTGACTAGCAAACTGTTTTGTCTTATTTACCTACGTGAGTAGTATTTGACCCGTCGCAAACTTGTGACGGAAATACATGTCGCAAATAATACTTGTTGAACTTAATTAAGTCTAATAATGCTTGGTAACCTTCTATTGCAGATAAAGCAGATATAAAACGACAATGAGGGAAGTAAAACAAATTTTAGAGGCGCATTAATAGAAAACAAAATTCTATAATGGCAATTATAGAAAAAATTAAATTTTATGATGGCAATGAACGTATTTAACTCTCCTCTGCACCAACCCAGAATCCAGCACCAAAATCACATGCCTCAATGCACTTTAAAACCCGTGCCCACCTCATTCATTCACCATTTCCAACAGCACCTACGCACCATAGCTACCACCGCCATCATATTCATTACTATTTATGAACCCCCATCCTTTAGCCCTTCATTAATTAATCACCATTCATTCACCGTGCTCACTACCGTTATCCTCAAAACCCACCCTTTGACTACACCGGACCACCATCAACTCCATCACAAATTAAACCCAGAATCAACCCATCTCCGTTCGACATCAATCACCATTAACAACTCCCTTCTATCAACCGAATTTAAATTTGAATTGAAGAATAAAAGGAAGAAGGAAACGAGATTAATGTCACCGATGTCAAGAATATTTCCTCAAACTTACTTCCAAGATTGGACTTCGACATCCTCCGTCCATCTTGCGGGGGAATGTCAAAGATATATCTCAAGATAATTCTTTATGCACCTAATCTTCTATTGTTGGTAAATATTTTCTAGTATCAATTAGTTATTATTATGTAATCATATCCCATAATTCTTGGTTGTCAATCTCGCTAGTTTAGGATAGTAATTGGAGCCTTTGTCTACTCTTCATTGTATATATATATTTATATATATATATATATAGAGAGAGAGAGAGAGAGCCTCTAATGTAAACTTGTATATGCAATTTAATACAATTCAAACCTTTCTCATCATTCTAATATATCCAACGCGTATGTATATAATTCACTGACTAAATTAGCATTCGATCCCTATGTGAGATGAAGGGTATTCCTCTGTGAGATTATGTATTCTACTCTTATAGTCCTACTAGTTTAAACCCGTGCAAAAGAATGCACGGGTCGTATTAACAAATGCAACAGAGTATTATTGTATACATGAACATATATATATACATTAGACGAAATAATAAGCATATATGGATTAGATAATCAAAATATATCTCCTAACATAAGTTGGGTTACATTAACAATTTTCATGAATAGGCCGAGCTAACATAGGTTTCATTATACATGATAATTTTTGCAAAATATTTTCTATAATAAATTTGAAAAAAATTAACTTGTAAGAATTGAAGTATACTAACATTATTTTTATTTGAATTTGAAAAAATAATGATATTGTAAGTATTATTATTTATATATAAAATTTATATAGAAAGGATACATGTAAATGTTTAATACAAATCCGGAAAGAGTTACAAACTTTTAAGTATTTAGAAACTAATTTTTTTTGAAAAGGCAAAATATTTTATATATAAGGAAAAAAATTATGTTCTAAATGTAATGTTTATATAATACTATAGATTTGCCGGTGAAAGCAGAGTAGGACTTTGGTCAATCTTATTTATAATTATAATTTATTATTTAGTAATTTTGTATGTAAATTGCAACATTTTATATAAATTGTGACGTTTTAATGTATGTTATAACATATCAATAAATTATAGAAATTGTGAAATAAACTTTCAAAATAGAAACACACGTAATAAAATCTTGAAACTAAATAAAATTCAAAACTTATCTTGAAATGTTATTCCTTTTATAGAGAGGGGATTATTTATTTCAAAGCGGCGCCAAGTTGGCAACACCCATGTCCATTGAACAATTCAAAGCTTATCTTGAAACTAACGTTCGTATTACTACCACCACAAATCAAATGCACTATTAAATTCAACCTTTCATATTCTATAAGTTTGTAAGACAATGTTTGGATAGGGGGATTTGGAGGGAAAGGAAGGGATAGAGTTTCTCTTGTTTGGATACATTATTTAGAGGAAGAGAAATGATGGGGAAAAGCACTGAGATGATTTATTTTCTCTCCTTTAGTTTAAATTGATTTATTTCCTAGGGAGGTGAGATTTGGAAGGAAAACACAACTTCAAAGCTTCACAGTGGTATGAGAAGTGTATTATTGTCATTATTCACCATATTCCATAACATCCTCCATACAATAATACATCATGTCCCTCTTTTATCCCCTCCCATTTTCCTTTTAAAATTTTTATTATCCAAACAACTACAATTCCCCTCCCCTCCCCTCCCTTCCCTTTCCCTCCTAAAATTGTATCCAAACACACACTAAGAGTAATGTATTTTTAGCATAACCATCACAAAAATGGAAGTAGAAATAACATCAAGAGAATACATAAAGCCATCATCACCTACATTGTCCCATCTACGAAACATGACGCTCTCTTTTCTCGATCAGAAGTTTGCACCATTGGTTATATCCGCGCTTTTATTCTACGGGGTCGTTTCTGACTAGGTAGCACAGACACTTCTCTTAATTAGCCGTCCTGTGTCCGGCACTCGGACATCCGACACTCGTTTGACACATGGCTAGACATATTATTATAGTCCGGGAACTGCGCATACATTTTTATAATAATAGCTCGTATTCTTATATTAATAGCTCGTATTCTTATTTTAATAACTCATATTTTTATATTAATAACTCATATTCTTATCTTAATAACTCGTATTTTTTTATATTAGCTCGTATTCTCTTAATATTAGCCCGTATTCTTTTTATTTTAGCTCGTATTCGTAGGGTGATTACTCGTATTCTTTTGTGCTCTTATTTTTTAGTTCGTGATTTTATTAAACTCGTATTTTTTTAACATTAACTCATATTCTTATATTAATAGCTCGTATTCTTATCTTAATAGCTCGTATTTTTATATTAATAGCTTGTATTCTTATATCAATAGCTCGTATTCTTATTTTAATAACTCGTTATTTTTTATATTGACTCGTGTTCTTTTAATATTAGTTCATATTTTTTTTATATTAGCTCGTTTTCTTTTTACGTTAGATCATATACTTATCGTAATAGCTTGCATTTTTATGTGTCCATATATCATCAAATTTTAATGAGTAGTTAATGTACTTCCTTGTACCACATATGCATGGATTAAATCTGAACAATCAGAATTGATTGGACTTAAATTGATTCAGAGAATGATGCTTATGAAACTTATCGTAAATATTCATTTGTTAATTGCCTTGGGGTCAGAAAATTTACCCTAAATATCATTAGGGTTATGATGGGTGTAATTGTGTAATTATTCATTAGGGTTATGATTAGTGTAAAAAATTACCTCAAATTAGAATTGTTTGATGCGTTTTTCCTTCTTGATGTCGATGCAAATTGCTTCTCGTTCACCAAAATATATTCGATGCATTTTTCCGCCTTGCTGAACATACCAATCGCTTCCCTTCCGCCATCTTCGAATCAAATTTTGGTGGGAGAGAAATTTGTTGTGACTGTCGTCAAGAGAGAATTAAGAATGTTTTTACGTTGATTGATAATTAGATATTTATTTTGTATTGGGCTCTAATAGAAAATTAGAAAATTATATATCAGATGAGCCTGATGTACTATGCTTCTATACACATGGGTGTAGGATCCTATTTATAAAACTTGTGACGGATATATCATTCACAACAGAGACGTATTGTAAGAGGAAAGTCAACCAGTAATGAGAAATTATCACACCCCCTAGTGCACAAAGGCAAGACAAAAAATCGTATTGTTTCGCTAACTCTTTTGAAAGACATATTAAACTAGTGGGAGATATGTTGGAGAATATTACGGTATATTTTATTATATCGTAATCGAAATAATATTGTATCAAAATAAGTTATATTATATTGCGATATTATATATATTATATTGCGATATGTTTTAGATATTTGAAATGTTATAAGTACAATACCTTTCTATTCATTCCGAGACACAAACGAACTATCAATGATAATATACTTATGGTTTCCGCTCTCTCACTTTCTAATATGGTATCAGAGTCTCTCGCTCTTGAGGCCTAAATACACGATATTCCGTCGCCTGCTGGTGGGCTAATGAAATACGACACCCACCGGCGGGATTACGTTACAATTTATTCAATTTACTGGTGCACACACTCATGATTTGTGGCCTATTTTCGAAAATAAAGTCTCGCATCATTTAACTTCTTCAAATTCATCCAAGATTGTGCGAAATCGACTGGCGAGTTACGCACCCGACATCGACGGGAAAATTATGCACCCGAAATCGACTGGCGAGTTACGCACGAAAATCGGTCTGACGAGTCCTATACGCATTTATCATACCAATTTTGCGAAGACGAAGAAAATTAATGTAGGCGATGAAGATGTTGATTTTGTGCAAACTCATGAAAATTTTATCAAAATTACCATGAGTTTGAGGGGGAATGTTGGAGAATATTACGGTATAATTATACCGTAATCGAAATAATATCATATCAGAATAAGTTATATTATATTAGGATCAGGGGCGGATCTAGGCATAGGGCTGAGTGGGCTTAAGCCCAACCTGTTTTCAAGAAATAAAAACAATATACATCTATAAATATTCAATGTTATAGTGTAGCTTAGTTGGTAAGATTAAAAGTGATGAGGTATGTTTCTACTCGATGGTAGGGGTTCGAACCTTGCTAGTTACTTTTTTTTTAAGTTACTATCCTAATAAGTTGTTTAACATTTTACCATAAATCTTAGTATTGCTTTTCCTATAACTAAAGTATTTTATACCCTAAGTTGCTTAGCGCCATAAATCTTAATAATCACAAATAATGTTAATGTTAATTGTTAGAATAAAATTTTTTAGATTTAATAAAGTTAAGATACCTGTCTATTCGAGAATACAAAAATATTGCATTTTAAAAAGAATGAGATTATAAGACGTTTACGTCTTTTTAATGACGAGTGTTGAATTTACTAGTATATAGCGAAATTTGTATCCTTAAATATATTGTAAAATAGATTTACACGAGTATACATTTTGTAATATTCAATTATACCGTATATTTTTATAAAATACCCTATATCTTTATTATTTGTTTGCCTTTCAATAAAATACAATTTATAAATAATAAAAATTTGAGCAAATGACGCCGTGACGGTAAGTCTGTGACAAAAGGAGCAACCCGAAATGGTTAACATCTTTCACATATATGCGACCTCAATTATACGTTTTGATGGTTTTATATGACTAACCATCGCGGACATGAGGGTGTTAATGAGACAAGACAGCTCACGAGCAACTCGAGATCGACTATCGGTTAAAGCTCGGATCGTGTGAGCTCGACCCGAGAGCTTAACGAGTCAAGCCGAGTAAAGCCTGGCTCGACTCGAAAACCTCACAAGTTGCTCGAACAATTGAAATTACAAAAGATATTAATCAGATTTTATATAAATATGCTCATATTTTTTAAAAATATTTTATCATTATTATATCTTTGTATTATACATACTAAATATCTTGTTGATTTGTTAAATATATTTACATAAAAATTTCGAACCTTGTTATTGAAGATATCGGAAGAAAAAAATAAACAATTTTATATAGGCTCGTTTGGGCTCGAGTTTGGTTCGAACTCGTGTTAAAACTCACAAGCTTTTGGCGAGCTCATTTTTTTCAAGCTTGAGATCGGCTCGAACTCGAGTTTTGGTAATCAAGCACAAGCCAAACAAGGCCAAGCTTGAGCTTTGCTCGGCTCGTTAACACCCCTACGATCGGTCTAGCCCACCCCACTTCTAAATCCTGGATCTGCCCCTGATTAGGATATTATTTATATTATATTGCGATATGTTTTAGATATTTGAAGTGTTATAAATACAATACCTTTCTATTCATTCCGAGACACGTATAAACTATCAATAATAATACTCTTATGATTTCCGCTCTTTCTATTTCTAATATGTTTGAGAATATTACGATATATTGTATTATACCGTAATCGAAATAATATGGTATCAGAGCCTCTCGCTCTTGAGGCCTAAATACACGATATTCCGTCGCCTGCCGGTGGGCCGATGATATACAATACCCACCGGCGGGATTACGTTACAACTTATTCAATTTACTGGTAATATTATTTTTCTCTAAAAAACCCAAAATTGTTCGATTGACTCTATTAACATTCTACTAGTTTGCTATGAAATGTTTCTTTTAGGTGCATACACTCATGATTTGTTGCCTATTTTCGAAAATAAAGTATCGCATCATTTAACTTTTTCAAATTCATCCAAGATTGTACGAAATCGATTGGCGAGTTACGCACCCGAAATCAACTGGCGAGTTACGCACCGAAATCGCGAAGACGGAAAAAATTAATGTAGGCGATGAAGATGTTGATTTTGTGAAAACTTACCATGAGTTTGAGGGGATGTTGGAGAATATTACGATATATTGTATTATACCGTAATCGAAATAATATTGTATCAGAATAAGTTATATTATATTGCGATATTATTTATATTATATATATTGCGATATGTTTTAGATATTTGAAGTGTTATAAATACAATACTTTTGTATTCATTCCGAGACGCGAACGAACTATCAATAATAATATTCTTATAATTTCCGCTCTCTCAAGTTCTAATAAGATATAATATGAAAAATAGAAATTAAATAACAGACTTCTTTTAATATCAGAAGTTTCTCAATAACGCCATTAGAAGCCGGTCTCTCTGAAATTTTTGTGTTCTGCCCACCCTTTTCCTTTTTTTTGGTCTATATATTGAAAAATAAAGTATAAAGTATGTTATTTTAAGGCGTTTATAATCTTTTAAAAAAATAGAATTTTTTGCATAATCCCATTTTCAGATATGATAATCTAATTGGTCGGAAGTTTAAATTCCAACGCAAAATCAATGTAAAATTCAGCTATAAAAGGTAGTAACTAAATTAGAAACGAAAAACTAATCTACAATCGTTGTATATGCGACGAGAATTTGTGTTTGTTTGGTACATAATGACCTATTTTGGTAATAATAAGTCTTGTTTGTGACGGGTCACCATTTGCGACGGATATTTTGTGAGATAAAATGGATAGAAAATGAGTTAGTGGAGAAAGGGGACTATAAATAGTGTCGGAGAGAGAGAAAAAGTGGATATTTTATGATAAGGAAATGGTATCCATCACAAGTTTGTGACGGATACCGCCGTCACAAATGAGAATTTGTGTTTTGGTAAATAATGATTATGTTTATAAGGTGAAAAATGACCATTCTTTTCTTTATGATTATTATTTACCACAAAATAGCAAATTATCGTAAAACATCTTTTAATTAAAAAATATGGAAAATAACGTTGCAATGAAAATCGATGAGTCACAAATATTTTTAAAGCAATAGGTCTCATTTGTGACAGATTATCTGTCACAAGTTTGTGACGGGTTAAATATCGCCTATAGAAATAAATAAATAAGACAAAAAAACAGGATAGATAAGGATTCATAAATGATATGAGTTTTATTTGGTCTGTCACAAGCTTACGACGAATAACGGCCGTCATAAATGAGAATTTGTGTATAGGTATATAGTGGACTCGTAGTTTTGACATTAAACCCTCTTTTAGACTTCCCAAATAGGCTTTAATTAATCTTAAACACGTTTTAAACTTAAGCTAAATAGTTGAATTTAAGCTTAAATAGTTGAAATTAGGTTAATAAACAAAAAAACAGAATTGGCTTTCCCACGGGTGGCACGAGGTCAATAAAATGATTGCTGGGGACAATTGAATAGCTGTCCACATGTGCAAAAGGAAATTTAGAGATCACGAATGTCGAACGTATCCGTCGTAAACTTATGACAGGTTAAGTAATATTTATATGAGATAAATAAGACAAAAGTAGATAGCTAGAAGTAGTAAACTATTTTGTCTTATTTCTCACATGGTTAATACTTGTCCCGTCGCAAATTTATGACGGATTTACTCGTCACAAGGGAGACTTGATGATACTTCTATAGGCTATAACCCGAGATTTTAGTTAATTAGAATTATTATTACATGTAGGATGGGGGATGGAAGGATAGGACAACAGCTGGAATTGGATGGGTTGGGTATAATCAGGAAGGAAGAAATGAATTTGAAGGAAAAGATAAAATTTACGCGGTTTTTGCAATTCAGGTTGAGGCTCTAGGCATAAAAAAGGTATCAAGTTGGTTGTGGAAAGGCATACGGCATGTTGAAATTCTTTCGGATTGCTTAAACTGTATCCTGCAGTTGACAGGGAGGGAACACGAGCATTATCAACTCGAGGACATCTTAGCTGATATACGAGGCAATGTGTTCATGAGTTAGTTGGTTTTCGTTTTCCAAAACAAAAAAAAAAGAATTATTACATGAAATATTAAAAATTAATTTTAAACCCGTGCAAACTAATTTCACTTGCAATTAGTATAACACAAATTCTTATTTGCAACGGCACTATCCGTCGCAAACTTGTGACGGATACCGTTTCCTCTCACAAAATACCCACTTTTTCTCTTTCTCCAACACTATTCATGTGGTCCCCTTTCTCCATTAACTAATTTTCTATCCATTTTATCTCACAAAATATCCGTCACAAATGGTGACCCGTCGCAAGCAAAACTTACCATTAGTATAAAATGATACAATAGTGTTAATTAGTCGAGTAATTATTATAGTAAGATAGCACCCTTGTCGCAAAATTTGAATTTCTACTTAGGTGTTGTTACTTAGGCGGCGGCCTAAAAAAAGACTGACTTATATAGATAAAACATAATTATTCATGCGGAAATTATCATAAAATTAGTGAAATTACAAATTATTAACCTATTTTTTCATTTAATTACACTCGGGCACATGATAAAGTGGAAATTTTGACCCGTAGATATCTTAAAATGCACATTCTAACTTAATTTTCATTTAATACAAATTGTTACTGAGTAAATGAAACAAAATTAGGATAGAGTTGTGCACCTTTAAAACGGTTTAATCAATTTATTATATATTTAAACCTAATAACTTATCATATAAAAATATATTATACGGTGTTACGTAATAATTGTAAAACTATATATTATTTCAGGTATTTATTTCAAACTAAAATCATTATGAAACATTGCGGGTTCCATCATAATGAATTAAAAAAAATTGGGTTGATGACGTGACTCAATCAGAACTTTCTAGATAATCTTGCAATTAGATAGATAAGACTAAATAAGTAGTACGGTTTAGTATTTTGTTCAAATTGTAGGAAGTTTTGTGTACTATTCTCCATGCTTGATTTCCATCATTTTTTATATTAATTTACTCCCTGTTATTCATAATAACCTTTTCAATTTGAAAAAGCATAAAAATAATCAAACCAATCATATCTGTTTGAAACAATAAGACCGGTCAAATAGCTACCACTTATATATAAGACAAAAACAAAATGTCTAGATATTAGCAAAAAGACTTGTCTTCTCTATGCAAGTGAGATATATTTGACCCGTTTTAGTCTTAAAACGGTTATATCCGTCTTGAGAGAGATTTATTGCAAAATAATTAGTAAAGAGGGTAAGAGGAATCATCACTAAACTTGCATCAAAAGGGAAACAGTTACCAACACTAATCTCGGAGGCCAGGGAGTATATTTTATTAAATTTAAATAGCGTGTCTCGTGTCCTAAATTTCATGAAATGTCGTGTCACCTCCATGTCGTGTCCGTTTTGGTACTACCTTGGTGCCAAGAATTAATTACTTAAGTCCACATGCAATTAATGTTTTGTCTAACCATTGGATTTTACAAAATTAATGGTTTAGATTAAAACAAAAAAACACTCACCAAACATGCAATTAATGTTTTGTCTCTCATAAATTCAATTTCTCATTTGTCTAATTAATTACTTTCATTTTCTATCAAATAATTTATTAAATTAATACTACCATTTACATTTCAAATAAAAATACAGAATTTAAAAAACGAAATTTATACCCGCATAAAAAAAAAAGGTTATTTTATAGGAATAATCCAACCTATGCCTCATCTTCTCATTTTAATCCCTACTAACGATTAACTGAGAAAAATCCAACCTATAACCTCAATTATCTTTCATTGAACTTTGTCTATTTTTGAACTCTTATTTTCGGTAAGCAAGCACGTCACCTTGACTTACTTTTTGTTTTTCCTTCTTCCTGTACAAAAAGTAAGTGAATGTGACATGCTAGCCTACCGATAATAAGAGTTTAAAACTAGTCAAAGTTCAATGAAAGATAAATGAGGTTATAGATTGGATTTTTTTTAGTTAATCGTTAGTATGGATTAATATGAGAAGATGGGGAATAGGTTGGATTATTCCCATGAAATAACCAAAAAAAAAAGCGGATTCGTAAAAGACTCCGTAACTCGTCATTCAGACTCCAATTAAGGTGAATAAAAGTCTAAATTTATTATTTTTTCAAGCCCAACGCGATGGTATTATTTTCGTAGACTATTGAGTTTTCGAAATTTTCAGTATTGTAACTCTACTGTTTTACTGTTTTATGAGTGTAATTTTACTTTATTCACTTGAAATTACACTTAATATATTTAAAACTATATCATATTTATTACACTCATAAACCGTAGAGTTACCCTCATAAAACAATGAGTAGCTCTACTATTTTATGAGTGTAACTCCACTGTTTTATAAGTGTAACTCCACTGTTTTATAGTGTAACTCTAACTTTATTCCTTTTTTTTTTGGGTAGCTCTATTGTTTTATGAGTATAACTCCATTATTTTATAAGTGTAACTCCATTGTTTTATGAATGTAACTCCACTGTTTTATGAGTGTAATTCCACTGATTTTTTAATGTAACTCTAACTTTAGTCCTTTAGGTTTTTATGAGTGTAACTCCAATATTTTATGAGTGTAACTCCACTATTTTATAAGTGTAACTCAACTATTTTATTAGTGTAACTCCACTGATTTATGAGTGTAACTCAACTATTCTATGAATTTAACTCCATTATCATGAGTGTAATTTCATTATTTTATGAGTGTAACTCCACTGTTTTATAGGTTTAACTCAATTGTTTAATGAATGTAACTCCACTGTTTTATGAGTAACTCCATAATAATAATAATAATAATAATAATAATTAATAATTTAATAATAATTTAATAATAATTTTAGAGAGAGCAGCGACATCCTCCCGTTGTCGTCGTTCATCACACCAGTGACATCCATCTTCACCATAAACCCACCGACGGTTACCTCACGTCACCGTCGTCACCTCCATCACACCAGCGGCATCCTCCCGTTGTCGTCATTCATCGTGGGTTATGGAGTTTTCCTATGAGTGAGAGAAAATGCGGTATTAAGGTTCAGGTGAGGGAGTGTGCGTGGGTTCTGGGTTCGTCACCGCCTTGCGTCGACGGTGGTTCCTCGTTCACCGGTGGTTTCTGGGTTGTAACACCCCAAGAGTACGAGAGGAAAGTTGTCCCACATCAGTAGAATGTGAGGCTTGTGATATGCTTATAATAACTTCCACCCACCACTTAGTAACAATGCCTTGTGCTTTTGGGTTTAAGTGAGGACAAATAATGGGCCCAAAAGTGTACACCCATCTTATTGGGTTTGTGTTACGACGGTGGCGGGTCGGGTTGTTACATGGGTGGTGCTGCGTTTGGCGGTGGTGCTTCTCCTTTATTATTCTTTTTTCTTCCTGTTTTCTGGTGGCAGTATAGTCGTCATCTCCGGCAGATGGTGAATGAATGGCGTTGTGATGTTGTTGGTTGTGGATGGTGAAACAATGGTGGTAAGGGAATTGTTTTGGATTTTGGGGAATTTTCAATCAATTATTTGGTTTTTATTTTTCTTTCAAAATTAACAATGAATATGAATGAGAATAATTTGTTTGGTGAGTGTTTTTTTGTTTTAATTTCAACAAATCCTAATTAATGTTTGGTTGACTCCCTAAATCCTAATATCACAATTAGATCTTACAAAATTAATGGTTGAGATTAAAAAAAAAAAACACTCACCAAACATGTAATTAATGTTTTGTCTCTCTTAATTTAAATTCCCCCTTTGTCTAATTAATTACTTTCTTTTTATATCGAATAATTTATTAAATTAATACCACCATTTAGCTTTAAAAAATGAAAATGCAGAATTTTAAAAACGAAAATTTATACCCGCGTAAAATAAAAGCGGGTTCGTAAAAGACTCCGTAAATCGTCGTTCGGGCTCCGATTAAGGCGAAACAAAAGCCTAAATTTATTATTTTTTCGAGCCCAACACGATGGTGTTATTTTCGTAGATCATTGAGATTTTGAAATTTTCACTACTCCTTCTGAATAATGTTGAACGAGTTTAACTTTCATTTTTTAATGCGGTTTTGTATATAAAAAATTTGAAATTATACAATTTGAACATTTTACTAGTGTAACTTTGGTCCTCTACTGATATAATAGTGTAACTTTACTGTTCTACGAGTGTAACTCCATTGTTTTAATAATATAACTCCATTGTTTTATAAATGAAATTCCATTGTTTTAGAAGTGTAACTCCAATGATTGAAGAGTGTAACTCCATTGTCTTATGAATGTAACTCTAATGTTCTACGAGTGTAACTCCATTGTTTTAATAGTGTAACTCTATTGTTTTATGAGTGAAACATCATTGTTTTAATAGTGTAACTCTATTGTTCTATGAGTGTAACTCCATTGTTTTACGAGTGTAACTCCATTGTTTTAGGAGTGTAACTCCATTGTTCTAGGAGTGTAACTCCACTTTTTTAGGAGTGTAACTCCATTGTTCTAGGTAACTCCATTGTTTTAGGAGTGTAACTCCATTATTTTATGAGCTGTCTTATGAGTGTAACTCTACTTTTTTACGAGTGTAACTCCATTGTTTTAATAGGTTAACTCATACTCCATTGTTTATGAGTGAAATCTCATTGTTTTATGAGTGAAACTCCATTGTTTTAATAATGTAACTCTATTGTTTTAGGAGTGAAACTCCATTGTTTTAATAGTGTAACTCCATTATTTAAGAGTGTAACTCCATTATTTTAAGAGTGTAATTTCATTGTTTTATGAGTGAAACTTCATTGTTCTATTAGTTTTATTAGTGTAAGTTCATAGTTTTATTAGTTTTATTAGTGGAACCCCATAATTCTATTAGTGTAACTTCATGGGTTGAAAAATGTAACTTGATAGTTTGAATAGAGGAACTCCTGATTTTTTATCACCACTATCCAAAATATAATTTTTTTTTTTTGGTAAAACCGAGAAAGGAAACCCTTAGATGACAAACGTAAAACAAAAGCGACTACTGAACGGAAACAAACTACAAGAAAAAAGGCAAAAAACAAGCATTAACAATCCGGAGGAATAAGACGAGGCCACGACACGCCTTGAATGTCTCTGAGTAGCAAATCTCCCAGGCTATTCGGTACGTTTCGGAGATCAAACATTTGAAGGCTTTGATCTTGTTCCACACCGCAATTAGCCAACCAGTCAGCACATGAATTCCCTTCACGATATATATATATATATGGTTTATTTGCACCTGCCATTCTGTGTCTTGTATAAAGCTCCGACAAATTTTGACCAGATGCGAGTGGGCCGTAGTCAGACGTTCACTCCCGTGTAGATATTCCTCCACTACTGTAGAATCCGTCTGAATGTTGATTCTTGTAAATTTCTTATCCTTTGCTATTATAAGAGCTCGCCTTAAAGCCATTAATTCCGCTCTTGTGACAGTCGCAACACCAAGTTTTTCCGCGAAGGCCAAAATCATTCGGCCTTCTGAATCACGAAACACGCCCCCTGCCCCTGCTCGCCCTGGGTTCCCTTTCGATGCACCATCTATGTTAATTGCCACCCAATCACATGGCGGAGCGATCCATCGAACAAATATTTCCTTTCGCTATTAATGTTTCCCGTGCTTACCATATCCAAGGCATTTCTAGCTTTCAATACCTCTTCAATTCGCCTAGTTAAAACCAGAGTTTGGTTATGTGGGATAACCTCTGCACGCTCAAAAACTCGCCAGTTTCGCCACCGCCACAACCACCACACCATGACTGTAAAAGCCGTGGGCCAATCACGTAGATTAGGGTCTGAATTGGGGGTGATATTTCGTATAACCCAGCTACGAAAGTTTCTGCTTGGTTGGAAAATTAGCTCTCTCGCCCCCGGAAAATGTCGCCACACTTTCTCCGCTTCTCGACAGTCCCGCAGTAGGTGAATAGTAGTTTCCTCCATGCCCGGACATTGTTGACAACATGTGTCCTCCGTAAAACCACGACGAGCACGGTTCACGTTAGTCATGACCCTGTCATGTAGTAGTAGCCATAAAAACAACAGCATCCGTTGTGGTGCCCATGTCTTCCAAGGCAGTCTCCAAAACCGTTCCTCACCATCCACCTCACTACCACGAATAAGTCGAATGGCAGATTTGACCGAAAAATGCCCTGTGCTTGTTTCAGCCCAATACAATTGGTCCGAGTTCTCCTCATCAGGAAGTAGTTCATACGAGGCAATAGTTTGCAGTGCATCAACGGGTAAGAAATCAGCAAATACCTCCCATTTCCATCACATCGCATCATCCCACATTTCCTTCACGGACGCCATCATAATATCTTCTGGAATTGGCCGTGTAGTCATCGCCTCTAAAGAAGTTTCGAGGGCCCATTTGTGTTTCCAAAACAAAGTTTCCTGTCCATTACCTATATCCGACCCAACTCCCAAACCGATAATTTCCGCCGCAGCCACAATGCCTTTCCACACATTGGAACTATTGGTCTTCTCCTTAAACATGTCCATATCGCATCGTCCCGTACAATATTTATGTCTAAGAACTCGAGCCCATAGAGCATTTGGTTCCTTAAGTATCCGCCATCCTAATTTTGCCATAAATGCGGTATTAACTTGTCGCATGGAACGAAGTCCAAGACCGCCATGTTCCTTCTCATTAGTGACCATATCCCACGACACTAGGCTAAGTCCGCGCTTTTCCTGATCACCTCCCCAAAGAAAACTACGCGCCTTTTTATCGAGCTCGTCGCAAATCGATCGGGGTACTTTCACCGTATCCAAAATATAATTGCAGATCTGAAAAAAATCAAAAATCAATCATCAATCCATTTGCTACACTTATTCATTTTTCAAACCTGAAAATAAAATTCAAACAAAAAAATCAAATTTGCGAAATAATAAAACTCAACATTAAAAACACATTGAAATATAAATAAAGAAGTACACAAGCAAGCACGTATGTAAATTAATAATTAAATATATACAAATTTTTTTGAGCAACTTGTTAAACTTAGCCTTTAGACCTTACCTTCTTTCTTATTCTTTGTTTAATCAAGGAAAAAGGGAAGCAAAATATCAGTATTGCTCCCCAATTTGCATAGAATCACGAGGGTTGTTGATAGATTTTTGGGGCTGAGAGCTCATTAATACTCATATTAGGCGCTGTAATCACAGCTAGTCAATCACAAAAACTTGTATAAGACCGTCGTACGTGCGACCAGTTAAAAAGTGACCACATTGTGATAAGCAGTGATTACTTTTGAGTAAATATTGACCACTTTTTTCTAAAAATAAATGACTTATTTTTTAAAAGTGGACATTTTTTATAAAAAAAATGGTCACATTTTGTAAACAAAATAGTAAAATACGGGCAAGACTGTCGTATAGGAAAACTACTGCTAATCAATTATATACTGTATATTATTCCTGACCAATCAATTATACGGAGTATATATTATTAGTGTGTCGGAAGATTGACAAAAAAATTCAATTCAAGAAAGCACAACACTGAATGAGAGTTGGGAGGACAGTGATTTTTTTAATTTCCTAGTCAGAATAGCAGAGAGAAAGCTACGCTCTCACAGAAATGAATCAATAACTATCCAAGTTTGTGCGAATCTCCAGAAAAATGTATTACAAGTTTACCACAATTAGAATTAAAATCTACCATCGCTTTGAATCAAGGCAAAAACCATCCCCTTGATAATATTCATTAATAATTTGGGAGCCTTCATATTATTATACGTTTGTGGTTGAGTTTATTGAGAGATTGAGAGTACTGTTTGGTAGGGATGAATAAAAATGAGAATAATTTGTTTCAGTAAATTGGAAAAATAATATTGGGAGTGAATAAGAATGAAAATAATTTGTTTCCAGGTAATTACAAAAATAATATTGAGAACGAATATGAGACAATGGGGGGAAGTGGGGTTATGAGAGGGTGACAAAAAACATGATTGGGTAGTTGAGGTTACGGAAGTGTTACTTTTAGTTAATCTAGGTTTAATTTCAACCATCTATTATCTTAGATCTAAGGGTTCATATTATGACTCAAGGACTCAACATAATAGGCTGGACTCACGTGATCTTAATTATATATATAGGGTCGAGATCTTGTGCGAACTCTCATACGGTGCGAACCATACGAACCATAGTTAAAAAAAAATTCGAAACTTTTTAATCTTTTTTTTTTTTTTTTTATGTTGGTTGGTACGGTTTGAACCGTAAAATTCGTACGGATCTTGATTCTTTATATTTCAATTAATATTAATAAGTTGTCTTTTTATTATTTCTTCATTTTATTTTGAAACCCTAGCTAATAAAAACAAAAATAAATATTTGTTAATACATGTGACCAGTGAGTGCATACTACTATAAAATGCAAATCCTCTAAGCCATAAAGCCGTGCCACAAATCCAAGAATCTTTCGTATTGGCTGCAAAAATGGAAGTAGAAATTATTTCAAGCGAAATCATAAAGCCATCATCACCAACACCACCTCATCTACTTAACATGACGCTTTCTTTCCTCGACCAAAAATACGCCCCTTTCCTCTTACCCACGCTTCTATTTTACGACGCTTCCAAAGGGTCGGCTCCACTCGATATCACCCGTCTCAAAACATGTCTTTCTGAGACACTTACTCACTTTTACCCTTTAGCCGGTCGATATAAGACTTGGGGAACAATACTTTGCAACGACGAAGGGATACCCTTTGTCGAAGCCAAAGTCAATTGTTCCCTTTCTGATTTCCTTAGCTTGAAATCACATTCGGTTAATACTTTGATTTCCTTGTACCCACCTAATAAGGATGATTTGATACCGTCCGGGGTTCATTTAGCTATTCAGGTTAATTTGTTTACTTGTGGTGGGTTCGCCATTGGGTGGTACCATACCCATAAGGTCACTGATGGGACCTCGGCTTCCACCTTTTTGCGATACTGGGCCGCTCTTGTAACTGAACGTTACAAGGATGCGGCCCAGGCTCAACCTGATTTCAATGCCACCATAAATGCATTTCCTCCAATTCCTGATAAGGTCGCAACATCTCCTCCAATTCTTGAGGAGGAAACGGATCCTGTCACGACATCTCCTTTAAATCTCGAGGAGGTTGAGAAGGTTGACAATAATGTTGCAGCATTTCCTCCAACATCCGAGGAGGTTAAGGAGCATGTCACATCATCATTATTTCCTCCAATATCCGAGGAGGCCAAGGAGCATGTCACAACATTTCTTCCAATTCCCGAGGAGATTCAGGATCATGTCAGGACGTTTCTGCCGAATCCTGAGGAGGTCAAGGAGGCCGTCACAACATTTCCTCCAATTCCTGAAACGGGCAAGGAGCATGTCACGACATTTTCTCCAAATCCTGAGAAGACGAAGGAGGTTGATGTCAAGGAGGTGGTGACGTTGGAACCAAAATCGGAAGAAAAACAAAAAGAAAAGAAAGGAGAATGGAGTTTCCTCTTCGAAAAGCGTATTGTAACTCGTAGCTTCGTGTTTAAGAAACAAGCTATCACCGAGCTTAAGGCCAAGTCGGTGAGTGATCAACTCCAGAACCCAAGCCGGTTCGTGTCACTTACCGGTTTCCTATGGAAACAAATCTTGTCGGCCTCCGCCTCAGCCTCAGCCTCGCCCATGGAAGGGAGTTCCCTATTTAGTGTAGCTGTTAACTTACGGTCAAGAACCGACCCACCCATGGCCGAAACAGCCATAGGTAACCTTATTGAAATAGCCCTCACTCGGGTCAAAAAAGGGTCCGAACTCCCAGAAATGGTGGCAGAGATCCATAAATCAATATCAAATATGAAAGATATAGTTTCAGAATATCAAGGCGAAAACAGAGAAGAAGCCAAGGAAAAATGCTGGCAAAATTTCATGAAGGCGATATTTGAGTGTAAGGGTAAGGACGTCTATGCATTAACATCGTGGTGTGGTTCGGCCGGGTTTGGTAATGTCGATTTTGGGTTCGGGAAACCCAAATGGATCGTCCCCATTGACGGGATTTTAGGCATAACACTAAGGAATTCGATTATCTTGACGGAGTGTATAGATTCAGAGGGCGATTTTGGGTTCGAAGCGTGGATGTTCTTGGAGGAGGAAATCATGAAGTATTTGGAAACTAATCCTGAATTTCTAGCATTTGCTTCGCCAAACTTCATGTTCAACAATGGCGAGTAACAAATGTACCTCATGCAAATGCTATTATTCATTAATAAATGTATGAAATTTGTTTGAATGAAGGGAATATTAATCTTTACTAGTTTTAATCAGGGTAAAATTTGCACCGATCTTATCTATATAAATAGAACAATGAAGGGAATATTTAGAATAAATTAATAATTACTGCTTTTATATACCTCTTATATATAGTTTTTTTTATTAAATTACTCCTCTAAAATGTTCTCATGTCAAAAATTACACCCATTTAGATTTTACGGTGAAAAATCATTTAGGTTATATTTGGTAAACAACATATTGTCCAAATTTCAGCTTATTTGAAAGATTTAGCATGTTTGACTTAACAATATGCTATTTAGCGTGTTTGGTTAATGACATATCGAAATAGTATATTTGGGTCCAATATGCTATTTTACAATATACTGCTCATAAAGCATATTGGATTAGCATATTAGAAAGAAAAAATTGTCTTATTTACCCTCTTACTAAAATACTAACATTCCTTTTATATATTTAATAAATAATTATTTATGTCCTTATATGTCATTTTACAAAAATTCGAGACAATCTGCTAATCTAGACTGCTATTCTGCTAATTACCAAACACCTCTGAAATAATTATACTAAATAAATTTGCTAGTCAAATCCGCTAAATCATTATGCTAGGCAAATCTGCTTTTTAAATCTGTTTCTGCCAATATTAATCCACTGTTTACCAAACAGGGCATAATTTTTTATTAAATTATTCCTCTAAAATGTTCTCACGTCAAAAATTACACCCATTTAAATTTTCCGGTGAAAAATCATTTTATTAAATTACTCCTCTAAAATGGGTTATTATCCGGGGCAAATTTTACTTTCACTTCATCAAATACTTTTACAAAAATAAAATCAAACATTTATAGCAATAAAACGTATATTTTATTAAATTTAAATAACGTGTCCCGTATCCTAAATTTCATGACATGCTGTGTCACGTGTCCGTGTCCGTTTTGGTGCTAACTAGTTTATTAATCGCCTATGGAAACACATAGCCATGGCCTGATCAAAGGACGGAAAGTATTCAGTGTAGCAGTTGATTATCGATCAAGGTCCGACCCAAAGGAACCATGGGTAATATCCTAGACATAGCCATCTCCCAGAATTGGTGGCGAAGATCCATGGCTCAATTTCAAAAAATGGAAGATTTGGTTCCGGAATATCAAGGCGAAAACAGGGCAATAGCAAAAGAAAGATACTGGCGAAATTTACTGTAATAGAATACAAGGGGAAAAACGTCTACGTTTTGACGTCCTGGTGTAAGTCATCCGGGTTTAGAGGGTGACGGATTTGAAGCGTGGTTGTTCTTGGAATATGCAAAAACAGACAGACCATTAATCTGTGCATGCTCTGTTTCACAAATACTCATGCTCTTGCTCTTGTGATGATCGAGGGAGAGAGTCCACCATGTGACCATGACAATGGTAAGTGGCGGGGGTTGGCGTCGACACCATTTGGTTACGGCAGTGATGAGTGGATTGTGTGGTGGTCCGACTGTGTAGTAGTGACGGTTGGTAAACATGGACTATACATGAAACCAAGGAACAAACTCGATCACCCAAAAGTTTAAGCTAATAATTGAAGGCTGAGAAATGATCTTATACTTGTAACACAAACGACCTTAATTAATCTCATTACCCGTTTTATTTTGAATGATAATTTCAAGAACCCATAGGAATGATAATTTCAAGAACCCATGGGAATATTCTATAGATGAACCCTCTCAACCATCAAATGCCCGTTAGGCTTGAAGAGTGGTCAGTTTGCACAGACTGTCCCATACCGTGCGCTGGTTTCCACTTCGTGGCTTTTCGATTACACTGGCTCTGATACCATGATAGATGAATATCTCAACCAAAACCTTTAAGGTGATGGTTAAAGCCCAACTACTATTAATATTCCTATTACATTTAACATTTAGGTATAATTCACTGAATAAATTAGCATTATTCGATCTCTCTGTGAGATGAAGCGTATTGCGGCGTCAAGTTGGCAACACCCATGTTCTTAGAGGACCAGTTTACTGTCTTTATGTTCCATTGAGCAATTCAAAGCTTATCTTGAAACTAATACTCGTACTACTACCACTACCACCACAAATCAAATGCACCATTAAATTCAACTCATTCATATTCTATAAGTCTGTAAGAGTATACAGAGTAATGTATTTTTAGCATAACCATCACAAAAATGGAAGTAGAAATAACATCAAGAGAATACATAAAGCCATCATCACCCACACCGTCTCATCTACGAAACATGACGCTCTCTTTTCTCGATCAGAAGTTTGCACCATTGGTTATACCCGCGCTTCTATTCTACGAGGTTTCTGTAGGGTCAATCCCACTCCTCGACATGTCCCGACTCAAAACATGTTTATCCGAAACCCTTACTACATTTTACCCTTTAGCTGGTCGATATCAAACTTGGGGGAGTATCCTTTGCAACGACGAAGGGATACCCTTTGTCGAAGCCCAAGTTAATTGTCCCCTTTCTGATGTCCTTGGCTCGATTCCATCTTCGACAATTAATTTGATCTCGTTGTACCCACCTAATAAAGACGAGCTAATAGCGTCCGGGGTTCACCTAGCTATTCAGGTTAATGTGTTTACTTGTGGTGGATTCGCCATTGGGTGCTACCATACTCATAAGGTCACTGATAACATTTCAGCCGCTACTTTTTTCAGGCACTGGGCTGCCCTCGTAACAAATCATTACGAGGACGCAGCCCAGGCCCAACCTGATTTCAATGCTGGTGTCACAGCCTTCCCTCCTGTTCCTGAAAAGGACCAGAAGCCGCCTGTGGCACCAGCATTGAAAAATAATGAACCAGAGGAGCGAGTATTAGTACGGAGCTTCGTGTTTAAGAAAGAAGCCGTAACTAAATTAAAAGCCAAGTCGATGAGCGACCGAGTCCCAAACCCAAGTAGGTTCGAGTCAGTTTCAGGTTTCCTTTGGAAACAACTCTTGTTAGCCTCGCGCAACGTAGACCGTTCCGTGTTCAGTGTATTTGTTGACTTGAGGACAAGATCCGACCCTCCCCTGCCCAACGTATCCATGGGTAATCTTCTCGAATTAGCGTGGGCTACGGTTGAAAAACAGGCCGAACTCCCGGACCTAGTCGCAGAGATCCACGAAACAATATCCAAAATGAAGGATATTGTTTCGGAATATCGAGGCGAAAACAGAGAAGAAGCTAGGGAAATATACAGGCAAAATTTCATGCAAGCAATATTTGAGTGTAAGGGTAAGAACGTCTACTGTCTAACTTCATGGTGTAATGCAGCCGGGTTCGGTGACGTGGATTTCGGGTTTGGTAAGCCTAAATGGATAGTCCCAATTGATGGAATATTAGATAAAATATTGAGGAATGCGATCGTGTTGACGGATTATACAGACGAAGACGGTGTCGGGTTCGAAGCGTGGATGTTCTTCGACGAGGAATCCTTGAAGTTTTTGGAGACGAGTGATGAATTTCTTGCCTTTGCTTCGCCAAACTTTAAGCTCGACAACAGGGGCGGATTTAGGGGCGGGTCCGGGTGGGCAGGTGCCCTCCATCAAATTTTCGACATAAACTTTTACAAGTCTTCGTGATATTTAGGCTATTTAGCATATTACTACTAATAAGTCTAAACGTTTGCATATTACTACCTAATATGTTGAATAATTCAAATAACAATGAATAAATAATAAAAGTTGGACGGATAAAACTTTTGCAAAATAGACCTCACCACACGTTTTAAACTTACGCTAATTAGGTGAATTTAAGCTATATGTCATATTAAAAACGAGGTAGTCAGTGGTTTAGTATTTTACCAAACTAGTTTTATACCCGTGCATAAAATACACGGATATATAAATATAACATATATAATAAAATAAAATTCAAAAGTATATATACTTTGAACTTATATACAAATTATAATTTTTCAATTTTTGGAACATGAATGATTATAGACAATAATTGTTTTTTACATATCATCCTAGGACGACTCTCACATCTGATTAAATTAAAAGTGAAAACATAAAAAGAAGTAAATATGCAACTGTAAATATTTATTAATATTTTTCTGTTTGTTCTATTTTAATCATTGAAAACTGATATTATATTTAATCTACGGAATTAGACCTCATTAATGAATAAGCGGTAAATTTATTCGATACATCTTGTTTACAATCGTTGCAAATTGAAACGAAAAGGTGGTAATAATGAGCAAGTATACGTTTACCAAATTAGCAAAAAGGAATGACGAAAATGACAAAAAAAAAAATCAACTTTCCAACTGTTTAACTATTTGACAATTTTTTGTTGTTATAATTTTCTTTAATTTATTAATAATATAATATTAGTAATTAAAATGTACACTTTAAGCTATGGCTGATAGTTTGGAAATAAAATACTTGATATTAAGTGATGGGGTAGGGCATAAAAGAAGTTTTTATTGAAATACTTGTATTTTAAAACTATTGTTATTTATAGATTGAATTGTATTAAAAAAATGACGTGTGAATTACTTAAACAAAGATTTTTAAAGGGTTTTATTTTAGAATTTGTAGGACGCCTCAAAATATTTAGGACCTGTTGGAAATAAGTTGCTGTAAATTGCAAAATAAAGAGAACGAAAACAGATTAAATAAACTTCACTGTGTCACGGTATGATGGTCGTTGCCTTAAAAGCTTAATCGCCCTCGACACGGTGCTGTCAACAGAGAACGACGCTCCCAAGGTTTGCACAGCTCTCTTCCAAATTGCACCCAAAAGGAAGAGTAAGAACTTGAAAGTAATGCTCAGATTTTCGTAAAGAACAGAGGAGAGAAAGAGGGGATTTTATAAGAATGAATTGACTGATTTGCAAATGAAATTTCATCTTATTTATAGTAAAATCATAAATCAGAAACAATGAACGGAATTAGTGCATTGCAATTTTCCATTTAGTCTTTGTGAAAACCAGAGTAAAAAATACTTTGAACTATCAGAAAACGAAAATGCATATTTTCAATGCAGTGATTACGCAAAAAATAAGATGAGACAGAAAAGGTTTCAGTTGCAAAAAAGACCCCACCACACGGCGCATGCGAGCCGAGCTGAGCCGGCGGTGCGCGCATGGGAAGAGCACACACTATCCTCAATATTGACAAGAACATAGTTGAGAAGTATTAAGTATATAAACACAACCAAAGTTGCTTATTTTTCCAATGTGGTACAAAACCAACGATATGTTCTTATTCTTTCAATGTGGAACAAAACTTTCTTATTCTTTCAATGTGGGACAAACATTCTAGTATTTCCAACAGGACCAACCGCGGTGTTAAGTATCTCATTATTCTTAGACAACATTACAACAGTCACATTGCAACGACAACATTACAACAATCCCAAATTTATGGGATAAAAAGCGGGTTGTTTCGTACTAAGCCCGTTGTGCCTGGTTCGTTCATGCTTGAGTTGCGCCTGTGCCTAAGCACAAGAATTTTCACAAATCGTAGTCGCGAGATCACGACCCAACTCCAACCCGCTCATGTCGTTGATACAATTCACCTGGGCCGTATCGTACTTGTGCTGGACTCATACCGTCCACCATGGCCCAACCCGAATTGCCGTCTCTACAACATCATAATCAATCAATATTAATAACACCGATCACAAAGTTGAGTAAAAATTATCCCTACCTTTTAGCTATCCACGCACTATCGAGCCCTTTCATAAGATAATGAATTCATCACCTAATCGTACATAGATCAATCATTTGCAATTTACTACTATAATATTTCATTTACTCGGTTGCCATCACAACCTAATTATCAAATTAAGAATGCAATTAGTCTCCTCAAGAGTACTACAAAACTTACCTCACATGGGATTAAGAGTGAACACATGGAAAGGGATCCTAATTCCACTAGGGTTACGTAAGATTTAGAGAAAGTTAGAGACAAATTAGGAGTTAACCCAAGTAATCACGACTCAATCAAATAAGAAAATCGACTGATCTCACTAACCCAACCTGACTCGATGGAGTGCCACAACCCACTTGATCGAGTGACACTAACTCGATGAATTACTTCGAGTCTAATTGATCGAGTGACACTGACTTTACCGGATAGTCACACCGATTGTCATAGAGGAAACTACAAATCCATAATAAAATCCTTAATACAAGGTACATAGCGGAGAATCTATAGGATATTAGGCCTATTAGGTTACGATTAGCTACAACGGCTATCGTCTAGAGTTTAGGGTACCGAGTATATGTATTTCTCCAATCGTAAAGTTCGTACAATGTACTGCATTTACGATTTCGGGAGGGTATTAGAATATTAGGCCCATTAGGGCTGGTTATCGTCTAGATTTACCCGGCTTATTATATATACTTATCTATTGTAAAAGAACGACACAACGTCAATAATACAATTTCCCTTATGCAATTATCTCTCGTCTATAATCTGATCAGAATCCCCACCTGACAATATCGAGTAACAAATCCTAAATTAAATAGACGGGTATTACAAGTTATAACCCGTATAACCTGACCCGCCCAACCTATTTGATAGGTGTAATCATAGTTGATCAATTTATTATGTTTGTAATATAGTTTATATTATTTATAATTTATTTCATTACACTTGGATTATGTATGATATTCTTTCGATCAAGAAAACGAGGACGATCCAAGTTGTCAATTTGATAATTGATTTAGGAATATGCAGCCAAATTGTAGACTTATTAATTAATAAATTAACGTGATCATTTTATATATTTAATTAATTAATTCTTTGCATTATTATCTAGAACACTATTTATAGTATATTACTATATTATATGCAGTCATCTCCTAAATCAGATCTCTGACTTTCTTAACACTCGTTTCCCTCGGGGTGCAATGTATTATTACATGATAATCATGTTTTTTAATTGTCTTATTAAGCTACTTATTAGTTAATCCATCTTAGTGATGCTAGCTAGTTAACTAGTTTAACGGGTAAAATTGTTAGAGACGGTTTTGTAGTAGCATTTGTATCAGATCAATCATCTTAACGAACTTAATTATAAGGATTGTTATATGTTTGAAAGGACTACGAGTGAAATAAGATTATTTACCGTAAAAATATTTAATTAAGTTATTTTATGGAAAATAAGTTGGTCCAGTGTAGGGTGGGATTTACATACGATTTCATTCCACCGTTAATTATCTCGGACACGGTTCAGTTGACTTTTTGATGACAAAAGCCTAATAAAGGGAACATGTTTATAAGTTTCAACAAGTCTAAATCATTAAGTTAAATACAATATCTAAACTGTGAGGATGGGGTTTGGAAGCCAAATCATATGTGGGGAATACGTATTCAATTTGTAAGTAGTCATTATTATGTGATTAATACATGTTAATATTTGATGCTTGGTTTCAATAATCGTATTGTTTACTTTATTACTTTTGTTCGTCGATCATTAATAATCATAAGATTCATAACTAGTATTTTCGACCGTGTCATAAGAAGCGTGCTAATGGTTGATCTCTTATTAACATGAGACTATTTATTGCTTGCATTCTTGCGACCAACCATGAGGTAGCTAGGGTACGGTTAATACAATGTTCTTCTAGCCTTATTTCGATCACAACAGGTGACTGATGAGATATCGTCTCTCACTAATCTAATTAGTGACATAACATGGAAAATAAAATTAAATTATTAACTTTTTCTTGTCATTATGTAATAGTTCTCACAATAACCCTATTAAAAGATGTCCCTCTAAAAAGTTTACATTTCAATTAATATTAATAAATTGTCTTTTCATTACTTCTTTATTTTATTTTTAAACCCTAGTAGAAACAAAAATAAATATTTGTTAATACAAGAACTAGTGATTACATAGTATTATAAAACAAGTTGAATACGGATACTTTATTCTCGCAATAAAATAAGTGAACATGTAAGTGGAAGAAAATGGAGCAATTTATAGGTGATGTAACTTGCATTATGTGAGAGAGACACTATCCGAGAATTTGTGACTATAAAATGCAAATCCTAGGAGTCATAAAGCCGGACCTCAAATCCAAGAATATTTTGTATTGGCTCCAAAAATGGAAGTAGAAATTATATCAAGCGAAAGCGTAAAGCCATCGTCACCAACACCACCTCATCTACTAAACATGACGCTTTCCTTCCTCGACCAAAAATACGCCCCTCTCCTCTTACCCACGCTTCTATGTTACGACGCTTCCAAAGGGTCGGCTCCACTCGATATCACCCGTCTCAAAACATGTCTTTCTGAGACACTTACTCACTTTTACCCTTTAGCCGGTCGATATAAGACTTGGGGAACAATACTTTGCAACGACGAAGGGATACCCTTCGTCGAAGCCAAAGTCAATTGTTCCCTTTCTGATTTCCTTAGCTCGAAATCACATTTTGCTAATAGTTTGAATTCTTTTTACCCGGCTAAGGACGATCTGATAGCGTCCGGGGTTCATTTAGCTATTCAGATTAATATATTTAGTTGTGGTGGGTTCGCTATTGGGTGGTACCATACCCATAAGGTCACTGATGGGACCTCGGCTTCTACCTTTTTGGGATATTGGGCCGCTCTTGTAACTGAACGTTACAAGGATGCGGCCCAGGCTCAACCTGATTTCAATGCCACTATTAAAGCATTTCCTCCAATTCCTGAGGTGGTCACAACATTTCCTCCAATTCTTGAGCAGGAAACGGATCATGTCACGACATCTCCTTTAAATCTTGAGGCGGTTAAAAAGGTTGACGATGTTGTAGCATTTCCCCCAATATCCGAAGAGGTCAAAGAGCATGTCACATCATCATTATTTTCTCCAATTACTGAGGAGATTCAGGATCGTGTCACGACGTCTCTGCCGAATTCTGAGGAGGTCAAGGAGTTTCTAGTACACCCTGAGGAGGTGAAGGAGGTCGAGATCAAGGAGGTGGTGACTTTGGAACCAAAATCAGAAGAAAAGCAGCAAAAAGAAAAGAAAGGAGAATGGAGTTTCCTCTTCGAAAAGCGTATTGAAGCTCGTAGCTTCGTGTTCAAGAAACAAGCCATAACCGAGCTTAAGGCCAAGTCGGTGAGTGATCAACTCCAGAACCCAAGCCGGTTTTTGTCGCTTGCCGGTTTCCTATGGAAACAAATCTTGTCGGCCTCCGCCTCAGCCTCAGCCTCAACCTCACCCAAAGAAGGGAGTTCCTTATTTAGTGTAGCTGTCAACTTACGGTCAAGAACCGACCCACCCATGGCCGAAACAGCCATAGGTAACCTAATTGAAATAGCCCTCACTCGGGTCAAAAAAGGGTCCGAATTCCCAGAAATGGTGGCAGAGATTCGCAAATCAATATCAAATATGAAGGATATAGTTTCAGAATATCAAGGTGAAAACAGAGAAGAAGCCAAGGAAAAATACTGGCAAAATTTCATGAAGGCAATATTTGAGTGTAAGGGGAAGGACGTCTATGCATTAACCTCGTGGTGTGGTTCGGCCGGGTTCGGTAATGTCGATTTTGGGTTCGGGAAACCCAAATGGATCATCCCCATTGACGGGATGTTAAGCATAACACTAAGGAATTCGATTATCTTGACGGAGTGTATAGATTCAGAGGGCGATTTTGGGTTCGAAGCGTGGATGTTCTTGGAGGAGGAATCCATGAAGTATTTGGAAACTAATCCTGAATTTCTAGCATTTGCTTCACCAAACTTCAAGTTCAACAATGGCGAGTAACAAATGAAATGTACTCCTTATGCAAATGTTATTATTCATTAATAAATGTATGAAATTTGTTTGAAGGAAGGGAATATTAGTTCTGATCAGTGCGAAAATTGCACGGATTATTTTTGAAATATGATATACAGAATTTTTGATGAATTTTTGCATTTTACATTATATAACTACCTAAAATAATTTTTCTTAAATGATATATATATATATATATATATATATATATATATATATATATATATATATATATATATATATATATATATATATATATATATATATATATATAGAGGCCGGATCACGTGAGGCTGCCTCTTACGGTGAGGCCACCGAACCTCACGCATCCACAACCTAATTGGGCCAAATTCACGTTTGATATTGCTGTTGGGCGAATTTGCCATTGGGCTGAAAATTATGGGTCAAACCAAATCTTGCCATTGGGCCAAAAAACTTTCTCTCACTAAAAATAATTAAAACATAATTAAACTCTCTCTCTCTCTTCCAACCCAGAAACCTCAAATTCAACGCAGAAACCTCTTTACGACCAACAAAAAAACCTCAAATTCAACGCAAAAATCGATTTGTCCTCCAATTGTTCGTAAATTCCATCAAAGCAACATACAAATTCAATTCAATTGATTTTGGAAGAAGATTAAGACTAATTTTCAGGTAATTTGATAATTTGATTCGTCGAATTTTCAACGATTGTTCGAATTTCATGCGATTGTTCGAATTTGATCAATTTTTCTCACGATTTTCTTTACATCTCGAGTTCATACTACTTATGACATTATTTCGATTATTTTGCAGCTCTAATAGCAATGGAGAATCTAGATATCACCACGGTTGATGATAATATTACTATTGAATCAGGTATGTCGTTTTTTGTCGTTTACATTATTGTTTTCTGATTCAATTTCTGCTAAATTTTGTTGAATATATAAGACTTAATTCAGGTTTATGAATATTGTGAAACTAGAAAGCTTAAACTGTGAAACTATAAGCTTACATTGTGAAACCTGATTAAAAAAGGTTGATTTATTATAACTTTCTTATATTGTGAATCCTAGGCAAAATAAACTGTGAAACTAGAAGCTGATATTGTGAAACCATGCTTATTAAAAAGTCTGATTTTGTTTAGTCTTTTTATATTGTGAAACTAAATGCTTAATCTGTGAAACTAGATGCTTAATCTGTGAAACTAGAGGCTTAATCTGTGAAACTAGATGCTTAATCTGTGAAACTAGATGCTTAATCTGTGAAACTAGAAACTTACATTGTGAAACCTGGTAAAAAAAAGGCTGATTTAGTTTATATGTTGTGAGATCATTGTATAGGTACTGATTCCATTGTCAACACCAACGGAGAGGTTTCTACAATTTTAACAGCACAATCCACACCTACAGTACAGGTTGGTACGCCTATTACTTTGGTGAATCACACACCGGGTGGTAGTGACGAATGGATTGTCAGAGTTGCAGAAGATATTACACCTACTGTTGGGAAGTTATTTTTAAATCTAGAGTCGGCAATGACGTTCTATCAAGTGTATGCTACTGCTTGTGGGTTTGAAGCTAGGAAATCTACAACGAAGAGGTTTCGTGATGGTAATATTCGAACTAAAGCCATGGTTTGTAATCGTGAAGGCCATAATAAGAGGAAAGGAAAACCCTTTGAAACTCTTGCAAGTGAAACTGGTTCTGAAACTGGTTCAAATATTGGAAAAAGTGCAAAACCAAAAACTGGTGTGAAGGGAACTGAAGGAGATGAGGCTGAAAGTTCAAATAAGCAAGCATTTACAAGAACAACCAAAATTAGAAGGTGGGGTTGTCGGGCAATGGTCAAATACAAGTTTCATTATAACAAGTACATCGTTGAACAATTTCATGAGGGTCACAATCACCCAGTGACCTTTGTAAAGAATAGGGAATTTGATAAACTTGCAGCAAATATGAATGAATTTCATAAGCAAATGATTGTCCAGAATTCAAGAGTTAATGTTGGGGCTAGCTTAACATACCAGCTATGCAAAGAGCAAGTCGAAGGGTTCCAAAATGTGGGGGCTTCCCTTTCACAATTCAAGAATTTCCAACGGGATTTGAAGTGTTTCATTAAGAGTAAGGATGGAGACATGTTTATCTCACGTTTGGAAACCCTCCGTGACACAAAAGGGTTAGAATTTGTGTAAGAAATCGATTCTGAGAAAGCTTTGACAAGGATTTTTTGGACAGATGCTGAGGCAAAGAGATGTTACTCAGTGTTTGGTGATGCAATTTCATTCGATCCAACCTATGGCACTAACAAATATAACATGATATTCACCCCTTTCACTGGCATTGACCATCATAAAAAGTCAATAACATTTGCATGCGCTCTTTTAGATCATGAAGACGATGAAGCATTTATGTGGGCGTTTCAGCAATTTCTGAAATCAATGGGTGGAAAAGAACCTAATTACATTATCACTGACCAAGATGCAGGAATAAAAAAGGCGTTCCCTGGTATGTTTGTATATCGTGCAAGTTTTCTAGTTTTCTTAACTTGTGAAACTAGATCCTTATACTGTGAAACTACATGCTTAGCTTGTGAAACTAGATCCTTATACTGTGAATCTGGAAGGCCATATTGTGAAACCTGTTGATATAAGAGGCTGATTTTTTGAGTTCTTAACTTGTGAAACTAGAAGCTTATGAAGTGAAACTAGATCCTTATTTTGTGAAACTAGATGGCTATATTGTGAAACCTGTTGAAAAATCAGCCTGATTTTTTGAATTCTTAACTTGTGAAACTAGAAGCTTAGGCAGTGAAACTAGATGCTTATTTTGTGAAACTAGATGGCTATATTGTGAAACCTGTTGATAAAAGATCCTGATTTTTTGAGTTCATAACTTGTGAAACTAGAAGCTTAATTTGTGAAACTGGATTCGTATTCTGTGAAACTACAAGTCTATATTTGTGAAACCTGTTGATAAATGAGGATGATTTTTTTGAGTAATCTTATTTTGTTACATGCAGTTGTGTTCAAAACAGCAAGACATCGGTTTTGCATGTGGCACATTATGAAAAAAGTAACAGACAAGGTTGGGAGCACAATTTGCAAAGACACTGAATTCTTATCACGTCTGAACAATGTTGTTTGGAGCAATGATATGGAACCTGAGGAATTTGAGGAGAATTGGGTTAAGGTCATCACAGAATTCTCGTTAGAGGATAATATATGGTTGAGTGGAAAGTTTGCTGAAAGACACAAATGGATACCAGCGTATTTCAGAAATGTTCCGATGGGTAACATTTTAAGAACCACACAGAGATCAGAGAGTGCTAATAGTTTTTTTAAAAGATTTGAGAATAAATATGGGACCTTGGTTGAGTTTTGGATGAGGTTTGAGAGTGCCATCGACCAACAAAGGCATGCTCTAAAACTTCTTGAAGCACAGAGTGATAATTCAATGCCTGAAACCTTATATCGTTCAAACTGGGAAGCCCATGGAGCGAGAGTATATACACATGAAGTCTTCTATGACTTTCAAAATGAGGTTAAGGGCTCGATAAATGGGTGTAGTGTGGGTGGATACACCCCACCAGATCCTGTAACTAAATATGAGATTTTGATAGTTGAAGACGCGATCAAGAAAAAGAGCTACGCAGTTGAGTACAATAAAGGAACAATGGACGTGAGAAGTTCCTGTAAACTATTTGAACGGAGAGGTATTCTATGTTATCACATAATTTGGGTTTGCTCGGGTAAAACTAAGGAAATACCTGAGAAATATATTTTGGGTAGGTGGAGTAAGAATGCACTTAGAAACCCTATTTATGATTCGAATGGAAATCTTTTGGACAACTACAATCCTACTAGTAGCCCGAAATTTGGAATGTCTCGGTTGTGGTCTGAGATTTATGCAACTGTGGGGATCCTCAAAAGAAAAAAAGAGTCTGATGTGAGAGAATTTGCTAAGCTTGTAAAAGAATTCCGAGAGAAGTTGGAGCCAAACCCAAAGGCTTTGACAAAAGAACAAGAATTGGAAATCCTTCTAAACTGCAAGGCTCCAAAAGAAGGAAAGGTCTTACCACCTAAGTTCTCTAAGAACAAGGGTAGCGGGAAGCGGCTGGTCAGTAGCAAAAATAAGGCAATCATAAAAGCAAAAAAACCAAAACGGTTGTGTGCTAATTGTAAACGAATGTCACACCATGATAAAAGAAATTGTCCATATGATTTTGAAGAGCATTCTCCTGAGAATCAAGTATGTATTATTCCTTTACTTGATTTTTTTTTTATTCATGTTTATTATACTGTGAAACTAGGGGCTTATGCTGTGAAACTATGGGCTTATACTGTGAAACTAAGGGCTTATACTGTGAAACCTGTTGATAAAGGGCTGATTTTAGGTTGTTTATAATATTGTGAATCCTAGGCCTTAAACTGTGAAACTAGGGGCTTATATTGTGAAACTAGGGGCTTATATTGTTGATTTTAATTTTAAGTATAATTTTTATTACTTAAGCAATGCAAGTTACGTCTCAAAAGTATTTATTTTAATGTTTCATTTTCTTTCAGGGAGATACAACAGAAGAAGAAGAAGAAGAAGAAGAAGAAGAAGAAGAAGAAGACGAAGATGTATAGTGATGCGGGGAAGTAGTTTAGGTTTTATAGACTGTGAAACTAGGGGCTTATACTGTGAAACTAGGGGCTTATTCTATGAAACTAGGGCTTAGTTTCACAGATTACATGCTTAGTTTCACAACATAGGCTTCTAGATTCACAGAAGAAGACCTCACATTCACAGAAGAATAAGAAAACCTTTACTTGATTTTTTTTTTATTCATGTTTATTATACTGTGAAACTAGGGGCTTATGCTGTGAAACTAGGGGCTTATACTGTGAAACTAAGGGCTTATACTGTGAAACCTGTTGATAAAGGGCTGATTTTAGGTTGTTTATAATATTGTGAATCCTAGGCCTTAAACTGTGAAACTAGGGGCTTATATTGTGAAACTAGGGGCTTATATTGTTGATTTTAATTTTAAGTATAATTTTTATTACTTAAGTATGATTTTGAAGAGCATTCTCCTGAGAATCAAGTATGTATTATTCCTTTACTTGATTTTTTTTTTTATTCATGTTTATTATACTGTGAAACTAGGGGCTTATGCTGTGAAACTAGGGGCTTATACTGTGAAACTAAGGGCTTATACTGTGAAACCTGTTGATAAAGGGCTGATTTTAGGTTGTTTATAATATTGTGAATCCTAGGCCTTAAACTGTGAAACTAGGGGCTTATATTGTGAAACTAGGGGCTTATATTGTTGATTTTAATTTTAAGTATAATTTTTATTACTTAAGCAATGCAAGTTACGTCTCAAAAGTATTTATTTTAATGTTTCATTTTCTTTCAGGGAGATACAACAGAAGAAGAAGAAGAAGAAGAAGAAGAAGAAGAAGAAGAAGACGAAGATGTATAGTGATGCGGGGAAGTAGTTTAGGTTTTATAGACTGTGAAACTAGGGGCTTATACTGTGAAACTAGGGGCTTATTCTGTGAAACTAGGGCTTAGTTTCACAGATTACATGCTTAGTTTCACAACATAGGCTTCTAGATTCACAGAAGAAGACCTCACATTCACAGAAGAATAAGAAAACCTTTACTTGTGAAACTAGAAGCAGTTTTTATTGAAATATCTGTCATAAAATACCTGTTGTCATAAATTACCATTACGTGCATGAAAAACTCCCCAGCTATGACCATCCAAAGTGATTGATCGCTACCATCTCAAGATAGCGACAAGAGACGGCAGTGATCAATCACCGTGGATGGTCATGGCCAAGGAGTTTGATGATAAGAAAAAAACTCTGAAACAAGAAGACTAAATATGTATTTGTAGTGTAAATGGTTGTATATTGGAATAGGGTGTTTGATGATATCAACTTCCCTTCTCTTATATAGTGAAATTTGGGGTCAGGTTGCTTACTACGCCAACTACTTTTAATAAAGGATGCAATAAATAGGGTTCCTAAGCAAAGTGGTTAGGTGATAGGTTGGAGCATTTAATTTTGAGGTAGTTGTTTATCTACACTCTTTCTGAAGAAGTAAACAACTGACCAAACCCGAACGCACCCGATTTAGACGAATGAAAAAATATATTTTAAAAAAAGGATTCAAGTGTGAAGCTTGCAACGCGTAAAAAACTATAGAAGATGACAGGACAAAGCGAAGATCACGAGATCACTTACGTGCTCGCTTCCTCGGTTTTCTTTCAAGCAATTTTTCCCTTCGGGCGCGGTAGACAGCTGCAAGAAATATATTTTGTGAAACTAGATGGCTATATGCTTATTTTGTGAAACTAGATGGCTATATTACAACTTCAAAAATTTACAATGTCAATTTACAGCAACAAGTTTCTTCTGACTGTAATTCCTTTTCACCTTGTCCGAAAATTTATTTGTTGCGGCCTTAACAATGTCGAAGTCCAGTTGCAATGACTCGACCATCTCGTTTTCATCGTTTTCATCATCTACAAGTGGAGTTAAAATCAAGCAATGAGAAGCAATATAACTCCATAAAATCCATCAAATCTAAAGATTCACAGATTAAGGGTTTAGTTTCACAAGTTAAGATTCTAGATTCACAGAAGAAGACCTGACATTCACAGAATAAGTTTTCTTATATTGTGAAACCTAAGCTCATAAATTGTGAAACTAGAATCTTAACTTGTGAAACTAGAAGCAGTTTTGATGAATGCTAAGTGCTGAGATTCACTGAATGATGACTGACTAAGTTTAACAAAACTACACACCTTGTTTATTGTTGAGGAAACTTCAAGATACAATTGACATGCTTTAGCTTAATTTTTTGCCTTTTTGCTTTTTCGGTTTAACAAGGGAAGACCTATAAAACCAAAACAAGTACAAATATACATATTACAATACATTCAGCCAAAGAATTAAGAATTTAAAAACTTTCATGTGTAGATTCACAAAGTAATACCTGACAGTATTCTCATTCCACATAAGAAGTTCCACCATGATCGACTTTCGATAATCTACCAAACCCTGCATAGAGTGACGTATATTAAATTAGTGTATTCATGCTAATATTCGTGGAATGCACGGCTTTATTTTCATATAGTAATGAACTCACCTCAAAATAGTCACTGTTCGTCCATTTACTCTGATCTTCCAATGCACTCAACCACTTTAGCAGAAAGACTCCACAATCAAAACTGGACAAAAAAACATATAAGCACTTATGAGTGTAACAAATTTTCACATAATAAGGTCTGAGATTCACTGAACAGGGTCTGAGATTCACTGAACAAATGATCACAGACTAAGTTTAACAAAACAAGTCAAACTACGCACCCTGTTTTTTGTTGAGTGACTTCGAGATTGACATAATCATGCATGTGCATGTTCTTCAAAGATTTGTAGGACTCTCCCAAAATAGATGCAACATTGTACACCTGAGAAGAAAAATGACAATAAAAGATCAAAAATATATTTTGAGGTATACTAAAACAAAAATTCTACAATATTTTAGAAAAAACAAAATCATACAATGTTCATGGCCTTATTGTTTTCTTTATCCACTTTTAGTGTCATGCATGAGTCAAGGATGTAATTTTTTTGCTTCTTTATGTCGCAAACACAAGCCCACCAATGCTTCGATGCATTGCAATGCAAAGGGATAAAAACCTGAGATAGTAAATGTACAAGAATAATAAATCAAAAAACACACATGAATGACAGTAAATAAATAACAAAATGAAAAGCAGAACTGAAGGATCTGACCAAATCAATCTGGCTACCATCTGCTGGAGTGTATGAGGGCTGTATATATTGACCCCAAATCTCTGGGTTAGTATCTGCATTAAGACCCTGAATGACACAAAAAGGCAATTTTAGTCTCTGGATGAGCAACTTTCAGAATGAAAAACACCTGAATATCAACATCTGAAGGATTTGAAGCTCACATATACTGTCGTTGGCAAGTAAATCACATTTGGTTTACCAACTGTGCGCTTAATCCCAACAATATCAATGATCTACAAATAAAACGTGCACAAAATAAAGATTCACAGAATAAGGTCTGAGATTCACCAAATAAGGAACCATGTAAAAAAAGAAACATGGTAAGGAATGGGAATATAATACTTACCTGATCCATTATAAGGCCACGCGATGTAAGGGTCTGAAAAGCGTCTCTAGTGACATCCATCCACGGAGTGGACAACAGAACCTCACTTAATTATTGAACAAAAAATGCAATTAGTCAATATATCTCACACAATTTAAACAAACATAATTCAAGAAATCACAGAAAAAGTATGACATTACAATTTGTTTATGAGTGCTCTTCTCCCAACACAAGCTTCCAATTCCTTCTCAGTAAAAGGTGGTGTCATAGAGAAGCTCGATTCTAGTGCATCTTTTGTCACTATTTCTTTGGACAGATTAACAGAACATGTAACAATATGATAGCACACCCGCAATGCAAAACGCTTGCGCTGAATTTCCTATTGATGCAAACAAAATGGGTTTCAGAAAAACTAGGAAATAAAGTTGTGGCAATTGTATAGAAATTAAATTAATTAGGTTGTATAGAAAAGCAATCTTACAGTATTTATGGTTATTACAGAATTAGCTTTGCTCCCTTTGTAATTCTCCATTATGTTCAGCAGATAGAGGCCATTATCAACGGTTTTGGATTTCAGATTTGATTTTGGGATAAACACTTCTGGAATCGTCATTGAAACAATACTTGTCACTGCTGGCAACTTTGATTGAAGAAGGTTGATGAGCCTGTGTTGCTGTATGAACAAAAGAGTAATTACAAACAGCAATTAATAAGGTAATGGATTAAGAACGAGTCCAAAAATAGGTAAAATAGATGTACCGTATGTTTTAGAAAAGAAGTATAATCAACAGGTGTGTCTTTCATAGCATGGATGACTTGGCATTTGCAAGACTCCGGTCTCAGATCAAAACAAAACAAGAATGGTGGGCATTCGGGAGAGATGATCGGAGTCAAAATCTGAAATACAATAGATAAAAATGCATTGAATAAAAAAGACAAGTCCACCTTAAAGCTTGAATATAATAAGACCAAATATAAAAAAAACTTACTAATTGGGTAGCAGCAACATCAACATTGTCGAGACACTGGAACAAAAATCGAATCATGTGTGAGTAATGATTATAAGTGCACACCATGTAAAATGGGATTATAGAAAAGAGGTAGAGAGACTAACACTGTGTGTGGAGTGTGGCACAAATAAACGACAAGCAGAATCTCGTGATCTCAAGCTCTCGCTACTGTTTAGAAACTCACACCAAACATCTATCACAGCAGAAGATAGTTTATCACTTTCAGACAAACTCGTCAATTGCTTCCTTGTCAATTGCTGAGTTTGACTTTTGAAAAGAATGTCACTGGAAACAATCATTAAAAGCACAGGTCACACCCTCAAATGGTATAAAATATACGATCAAAATTAAAAAAGAAGAGTATTTTAATGTTTATTAAGTTTGACCAAACTGTGAAACTAAAAAGCTTAATTTGTGAAACTGCATGCTTATTCTGTGAAACAGGAAGCACATATTCTGAAACTGTGAAACTGTGAAACTAGATGCTTAACTTGTGAAACAAGAAGCTTACTTTGTGAAACTGTAAGCAAATACTGTGAAACTGTGAAACTGTGAAACTGTGAAACTAGAAGCTTAATTTGTGAAACTAGATGCTTAACTTGTGAAACTGGAAGCAAATATTGTGAAACTGTGAAACTGTGAAACTAGATGCTTAACTTGTGAAACTAGAAGCTTATTCTGTGAAACTAGAAGCTTAACTTGTGAAACTAGATGCTTAAGATGTGAAACTGTAAGCAAATATTGTGAAACTGTGAAACTGTGAAACTAGATGCTTAACTTGTGAAACTAGAAGCTTAACTTGTGAAACTGGAAGCAAATATTGTGAAACTGTGAAACTGTGAAACTAGATGCTTAACTTGTGAAACTAGAAGCTTATTCTGTGAAACTAGAAGCTTAACTTGTGAAACTAGATGCTTAAGATATGAAACTGTAAGCAAATATTGTGAAACTGTGAAACTGTGAAACTAGAAGCTTACTTTGTGAAACTAGCAGCTTATTCTATGAAACTGGAAGGACATACTGTGAATCTGTGAAACTGTGAAACTAGATGTTTAACATGTGAAACTAGAAACTTATCCTGTGAAACCACAAGCTTATTCTGTGAAACAAGAAGTTTACATTGTGAAACCCAAACTTTTAAATTTCACAGAATAAGAACTTAGTTTCACAACATAAGCTTGTAGTTTCACTGAACAAGGGATTAGTTTCACAGAATAAGTGGTGAAACAAGAAGCTTATTCTGTGAAACTAGGAGCTTCTTAAGTGAAACTGGAAGGCTATAATGTGAAACATGTTAATAAAACAGGCTGAAAATATTAAAATACAAGGTTTGAAAAATTAATAAAATAAGTCAATACCTTTCACATGAATCCAAAAAGATGAAATCCAATACAGGCTTCTCCGCTTGAGTAAAACCCTTAATAACATTCATGTTTCTTTGCAAATACGGAGATCGATAGACCTCTGATGGAACTATGGCCCTCTTCACCTTTGGATTGACAGGTGAATGACATTCACCTTTGGATCGACGCTTGTAAACATTCGGAGGAGTATCTCCTACGTCAATGACCTCTTTATCAGTACTCCCTACCACAGGAAGATCCTCTACCACTGGTGTGGACATAGAAGGTCCTCCAGGTCCTTCAGCATGAACACAAGGTCCTCCAGGTCCTTCAGCATCAAGTTCGGCTTCATCACAACGTGTTGAATCATCAAGTTGAGGTTCATCTTCAGGTTCACGTTCATGTTCAGCTTCAGGTTCAGGTTCAGGCTCAGGTTTAGGTTCAGGTTCACATTCAGATTCAAGCTCAGGTTCACGTTCAGGTGGAGAGGGTGGAGATAAAAAGTGGTCATCATCTGGAAAGAGCCTAAAGCTTGGCATTTCTGGTTTTGCTGGTGAACGATGTGGCTGTATTGGCTGAAAGGACTCATCCATTATGTCCAATGTCGCCAACAGTTCAGCTTCAGACCACCCATAAAATTTACCCGCAACCTCATCAACATTCTCACCAGTACCATCCACAATCGCCTTCTCATTATCATCAATCTCCAAATTATCATCAACCTCCCCACTATCATTATGTGCTTTCTCAACATTCTCCTCATTATTTGCTGTCTCAACATTCTCCTCATTCTGCTCATTTTTATCTTGTTGAGACAGCTTAAATCCATCTGCAATACCATCAACAGCTGCAACTAGTTTAGAAACTGTTGCTGATGAAGGTAATTTCAAGGAAGCTTGAGTGACAAGACATTTGTAGTTCATGAAAGCAATAGCCATGACTTTTGCTGAATTTGCAAGATCAGTAACAAGCTTCACATCACTGTTCTCTTCAGAAATGCCAGGCTTTCCAGTTTCTCCTTCATCTTTGGGTTGTTCAGATTTCCCAGATTCTTCTTGTTCAGATTCTTCTTGTTCAGGTTGCCGAACAACAATTTCCTGAACAGCTGATTTTGATTTTTCTGCTTGCTTGTCTGTTGCAAACTCAATAGCAAGGAAAGGTCCATGCTGCTCACGTCTGACAATTGGAGGCTCAACAGCACCCCTGCCGAAAGTTCTAGTTGGGCCATCCAGTTCATCCTTAATTCTCTTGTATATAGCCTCTTTTGTCCAAGTCGATAACGTATGATATTGACGACTCACAATGCGCGATTTAAAGACACAACGGTCTAAATAAATGAAGAGCAGCGCAATAATCGGTCCCCCAAACCAATTCTCTTTCGCCTTTTTTTCCACAAACTCTTCCTTTTGCCAAGACTGAACTTGGCCAGCCAATTTCTTTTTTATAAAGTTGCACCAGTTGAAACTGGAGATCAACTCAGTATTCACCAAACTTTTCAGCACTTTCAAGCTGACCTTGTTCCCAATGACACCGCCTAAAAGAGCAGAGAAAATATAAACGATGAAGTTGCGTTTGAAATCCTCTCCTCCATCTCTTTGTGTAATCAACTTTTGCAGAACAAGTTTGATGTCAATGGAACCAACACCATATTGTTTAGTGAACTGCTTCAAAGCAGATAAATAAGAGGGGTCCTTATCTCCATTTATTGCTTCAACAACAACATTAGGACCCAATGGCAATCCAAGAGATAGATGAATATCCTCCTCTAAAATCGGAAGCTTCCCACCCAACAAACATCCTTTTATTGGGTCGTAATTTGAAACTAGCCAATATGCTATGTTTCCGGGAAGAACATCCGTTTTAAGAAGTAAAAGACCCCCAAACCCCATTTCTTTGATAGCTTGAATCTGCTGTTCTGAGGGTGGACTATCCTCATTATGAATAAAGTTGTAAAGCCCAGCGGGAGACATCCGGGTCCTCAATGACGGCAATCGCTCTTTATAGTTTCGTTTCTTTTTTGCAGCAGGTTCAACTGTTCCACTAGTAGAAGGTGGATGTTCCGATCGCTTCATATTAGCTTGCTTCCTGTTATGCATAAATGGTACGAATTTCGAAAATAAGTTTCACAGAAGAAGGATCTAGTTTCACAAAATAAGCTTCTAGTTTCACAGAAAAGGGAAAATACTAACTTTTTCTGTGAAACAAGAAGCTTACATTGTGAAACTAGAAGCTTAATCTGTGAATCTCAGGTAAAAAGTAAATACAAACGAATTAAGAAAATAAGTTTCACAGAAGAAGGATCTAGTTTCACAAAATAAGTTACTAGTTTCACAGAAAAGAAAATTATTAAACTGTGAAACATAGAAGCTTACAATGTGAAACCCAAACTCTTAGATTCACAGAATAAGAGCTTAGTTTCACAATATAAGCTTCTACTTTCACAGAAGAAAGGCTAACATTCACAAAACAAAGAAAAAGAAAATTATTAAACTGTGAAACAAAGAAGCTTACAATGTGAAACCCAAACTCTTAGATTCACAGAATAAGAGCTTAGTTTCACAAAATAAGCTTCTAGTTTCACAGAATAAGAGCTGACATTCACAGAATAGGGAAAATAAACTTGATTCACACAGCTAGATAATAAGGAAAATAAACTTGATTCATTAAAAATATCATTCATACATAGCTAGGTAATTACACAAAAAAGGCTGCCTTGATAGACGTAATTACAAGAGAGCACTACAAAAACACTAAAACCGAGCACATTTAGAACAGCCACTATCACGGCAAAAAGTGATACAAAAGTTGAGGAGCTGCGCTACATATCGAGCAACACAGGTAAATCTAAATATGATAAAGTTCTCCGAGTCAGCAAGCGTGTTGCAGTATCAAGTGATATGTCATGTTTTGGAGATGGCACACGTAAATTGGAAATCAACTCTTTCACTTTTGGGTTTTCAGCACCAGTGAGATCTCTAAGGTGTCCTCTTTGCAAAAGATTGTAGCCTTGGTGAAAATGTAGGAGTAATTTAGCTCCCGGATCATTAGTCATAAAGCACTTGCATCTTTTATAAATTATTCTATAACCCCTACGAATGATTCTCACACCATTGATATCATTAATATGCAGAGAAATCCCATACACAACTGCAATGAAAGGTGCACTAGGGTGTATGAGGAAAAGCTGAGACCAATTCCGACAGACCAACGCCATGTTTGCCTTATCTTGGTTACACTTAAGTCGTTCGAAGATGCTATTCATTAGTTCTTGATTGTTGAAGACAGACAGTTGGGCTTGATAACGATTATTAGTGACCTCAACAGTCCGTAAGGGAGCAAATGAGAATTTCATAGCCTCTTTTTTTTCTCTTATATAATTCCGGACAAAATATGCTTTATCCTCTGCAAGAACATTCACTACCCACCCCTTGCACCATGTTTCCATAATTGACCAGAGGTAACCTACAAGCATACATTGTGAACCCAGACTATTACATTTCACATAATAAGGGCTTAGTTTCACAAGCTAAGCTTCTAGTTTCACAGGCTAAGCTTCTAGTTTCACAAACAAAGATTCTAGTTTCACAGAGTAAGAGCTGAGAATCCCAGAAGAAGATAAAGAAAATTAAACTGTGAAACAAAAAGAAGCATCTAGTTTCACAGAATAAACTTCTGGTTTCACAGAATAGGTTTCTAGTTTCACAAGTTAAGATTTTTGTTTCACAAGTAAAGCATCTAGTTTCACAAGTTCACAGTTTCACACTTTCACAGTAGGTTCTTCCTGTTTCACAAACTAAGCTTCTTGTTTCACAAGGTAAGCTTCTAGTTTCACAACATAAGTTCTAGTTTTTCACAGAATAAGAAAAAGAAACTTAAGATAGTAACGAAAAGAAACTTCATTAATTAAAAATATCATTCATACATTGCTAGATAATTACATAAAAAAGGCTGGATTGATACATGTAATTACAGAAGAGCACTACAAAAAGACATTTAGGCCAGCCACTAAGATGCAAAAAGGTAATACAAACTTGAGCAGCTATGCTACATATCGAATGCCAAGAAAGTAAATCAAACCAAGATAATTTCGCCCGAGTCATCAACTTTGTCGAAGTAGCAACTGCTAAGTCAAGTTCTCACTACAACAAAATGACACTTGCGCCACGTTTAAATACGTGGCGCAAGTGGTTAATTCCCGTGACTATACACTTTTGCCACGGGAAATCATTCGTGACCCAAGTGGCCGTGGCAAAATTTTAGCCACAGGAAAAGTTGCAACGTGGCTAAATTTAGCAACTTTGCCACGATATTCCCCGTGGCTAAATTAGCGTGGCTAAACATGTTTTTCGTGGCTAAAATTGGTTTAGTCACAAGTTAATATTGTGGCCAAACTAAAAAAATTCGTGGCTAAATACTATTGGCCACGAAATAATAACGTGACAAAAGATAAACTCTCGTAGCTAAATATTGACGGCCACAAAATTTATTGTGACTAAATATAATAGCCACGCAACAGTAACGTGACAAAAATGAATCTCGTGACTAAACATTAATAGCCACAAATATTATCATGTCTGAATAATAAAATTCTCGTGACTAAACATTACTAGCCACGAAGCAATAACGTGGCGAAATACTCTTGTGGCTGAAAATTAATAGCCACAAATATTATCGTGGCAAATTTTATAATTTCGTGGCTAACACATTATTAATCAAGTGGTAGATAATGCATATGCTCGTAAAAATGGAATAAGATCGTTACATAAAATGTAGCACCCTTGTGTTTTATAACTAACAAAACCGCCAAAAATATTAGTAATGTCAAATACATGTCCGCAAAAGAAAAAATCGACGGTTATGCGCCTGATGCTCGTAAAAAATAAAAAATTAAGTCAACTTGGCGGTCTCACTTTCTCCTTCAGCCCTGATAACTGCTGCTTACTTCTCCTGCTCAGACTTCATGACCACATACTTGGACCTTTCAGCCTCTTGTTGTGCCTTGTGCTTCTGCTCAACAGCTTTTGAGAACTCATTTTCATAAGAAAGACGAGTAATAGCGACATCATCTAGCATAATATTGAAATCCCTTGCCCTATAAACAGTAGAGTAAAACAACACATCACATATATTCATCACAAGATAGAAAGTAATAGAGAAGTATAGTCAACCAAAATAAAAGGCATTTACCAAAAGATAGAACCCTGAGTTTCAGGGTTTACAAAATTGGCTTGTAACTCCTTTACCTATGTGAGGAGACAGAGAATGTCCAAGTTAATACTTAATATGTTATATATAGATATTTGGATAAGGCAGGAAAGTAATCATTTGAGGGATCATAAGAAAACTATACCGGATATTTCTCACTGTCTGAATTTTCGTTAACATTTGATTAAGAATCAACTTTTTATCGAATGTTAACGAAAATAGTCAGATTGTCATCTAGACTAATCTCGACACAACTTCCTGGTTGGGTTGTGTTGTTCTGACATCCACGTGCACGAGATAGGTAAGTCTATGAATGACAAAACTATAAATTGAGTTAGTTGTGTTAAACCTTATTTAAGAAAGCAATTCATGTAGAGAAGTATGGTTTGAATTAGAACCTGGTACCTCATTCACATTGATTACCCTTGCTCTTCATCTGTTTCATATCAATTCAACAATCACTCTTTGTCTTCCATTCCTCAATTTTGTCATGCAAGGATACCAACCATGATGTGAACACATGACCACATTACACATAATATTCAAACTAGACCACTTTACCACATACCCACATACTCACAGACTGACAGACTGGCTGTAGAAAATATGAACTTAAAAGAAAGTTAGTTGTTACTTTTGTATATTTGTCTTAAACTTAAAGCTAGTTAAGCTACACTCCATTTAGTCATTATTTAGTCATTAAGATAAATATCTTTAACTTATAAACAGGGGTAAGAAAGAGAGCAAACCTTAGTAATGCCATGCTTAGACTGATTTCTGAAAGAGAGCAAACATTTCTCTTAAATCTTGACATGAAAGAAAATGTAATGCAAGAAAAATTACCTAGGACAGTTATTCTAGTTAAGTCGCCCTATCCGTGACACTACCATGTTCATCATCACTCAGGCCAAGCTCAACAAAGATATATTCAAGTTGGGCAGATGTTACTTGATCAAGATCACTAGCTACTGAAGACTCGATCTTTGAACAATCGCGCTCCTCCTTCTCATCGAGTGATAGATTAAACCTTAACTCTGGATTAGCGAACCAATATTTCTTAAACCGTTCATACTATGAATCTTCCTTTTTCCTGAAAACTGTTCTTCACAGACACTTGGCCCTGCTCTCTGTAGGTTTTCTTAATCAGAACAGCATCAGGGAAAGACCCTTAGACCCAGCATCAGAACAACATAAGTTCTCAACATAATCATTACAGTACTACAAAATAGACTGACCTGTAAAATCATAATTTCTCATTTTGGGATTGAACTACTTATTACTCCCCCCGTCCCAATCTTTTATCTACATTTTCGGGTATTTTAATCAAAGGTAAAAAAAAAATGATTGGACGGAGGGAGTCAAAACCGATACATTAACATAATTCATTAATATATTTAACTGAGATACACAAAAATATTGTTGAAAAGATCAATTCATATGACATATATTGTCATGCGTGAGACAGTGAGAGGGGATTGAACTAATCACTTTTTATGTGGTTCTACACAAAAACTTGGGCATACAATCGTTGTTCTCTTATTAATACTTCTTGGTAAGAAACTCAAATTATAACTATCAACATCCAGCAATATCCAGTAACAATTTTTCCTTGCAAAGAAGACGAGAAATCTAACACAAATGTATAAATATACAACAATACCTCATATAAAGGGATATAATCAAGATAAAAACTAATCACCTTAAGTTTAACATTAGATAAACTCAATAATATAAAATAGATCTGGAAATTAATTGAATCACCTTATGTTAGAACGGAGAAGGGAGAGCGCGGGTTACCCAGACGTCGGGAATCACTGGTGGTGGAAACCGGCGAGTACGCGGATATGGCGATGTTGTACATAGAGGTTGGATATGGTGATGTCTATGTCGTTTCATCGTTTGTAGGATTGAACTGGTAGGCGGTAGGTATACTAAGGGGTTTGGGGTTTTTAATTTTTCATTTTATTATAAAACTACTTGAGAGTTGAGAGTTAAGGCGACAGTTACTTAGCATTTTTTCCATACTCGTCATATTTGGCTACGGACCATACGGTTATTTGCGGTTCGTTTAACGATTAACCTATAATCGTGCTAAATATATTTTTTCTTTAGTTTTCGTTTATTTTATCTAATGGTTTAATTAATTTTTTATTATATATTATAGTCAACAATAAAGTTAATTAATGAAACTTTAATATTAATCAATTTAACAATTTTTGAATTCAAAAACACTAAGAAACTTAAACGAAAAAACAATTTTTTATATAATATTTTATTTTTTTGCTTACTTTTTTGTGAAACGGTTCGGTTCGGTTAACCTCTTTTTTGAAATTGTGAATCTTAACCGAACCTTGTCCATGATATATATATAACAGTTCGGGTCACCGAATCTCTTTTTCAAAACGATTCGGTTAATCAAACCTTAAAAAAGTATAGTTTTTCGGTTTTTCTGTTCGACTATTACAGTTCGGTTTATTCTGAACACCCCTAGATTTTCGCCTTTTTGGGTCGGGTTTTGTTTTTGATTTACTTGATCTCTTAAGACGGTTATATATTTGTATTGAAGTGATTAAATTGCACCGTGTTTAGATAAATGTAACATGCTTTATGTTAAATACTTTGCATTTTTTTTGTCTCACGATATGACCATTTTAAAACTTCTGTCGGATATAACAAGAATGATTTTTTGATTTGCATTCGTTTTGATTTTTTTTCATTAATAAATATTAAAAAAAAGTCTTGTGAGTCGTGACATCAGACTAAAATAAGACCCGCACAAGTGTAAAATTATAACAGTTCAAGTTTTTCAAATTTAAACATTGATTCTTGCTTATTAGTATTTCAATGTTTTTTTAGCATTAGTAGCTATTTAATAATAAATAATGGGGAAGAATATATCAATTTAGGAATTTAATAATAAATAAATAATTAATATAATATTAATAGCAATATTATATATATTAGGTGTTTTCTATTATAGTCATAAATTACGGTTATAATTTTATAGTCATAGATAACAGTTATTATATTAGGCGTTTATATTATAGTTTTAAATAACAATTTTGTGTTTAGAGCATTCTCTGTTAATCTAGAAGATACTTATCCAAGTAAGGTGTTCTCTATCTAGTGTTACTTATTCCATTAATTGTAGTAGTGATTATCTCCAGAAATCATAATTAGTCACATTAAAAATCAAGTGCGTAGCTAAGAGCAATAATTAGTCACGGGTAATTTACTTGTGACAATAAATCACAATTAGCCACGGTAAGAATTCAGTGTGTGGCTAAGAGCAATATAGTCACAGATAATTTAGATGTGACAATAAATCATAATTAGTCACGTTAAGAATTCAGTGTGGCTAAGCACACTAATTAGTCACGGTTAACTTACCTGTGACAATAAATCATAATTAGTCACGACATTGTGGCTAAAAATAATTATTAGCCACGTTCGTGACTTGATGCGTGACTAAACACATTTGTTAGTCACGGTCATGGCTTAATTCGTGACTAAAAACAATTATTTGCCACGGATATATTTTCCCGTGACATAAATTTTTTTACTAATTAATTTTGAAGGAAGGGGACTTTTTTTCCCGTGGCTAAGCAAATTTAGGTCACGAATTATGAATTCCCGTGACATAAATCGTGGCGCAAGTGCCATTTTGTTGTAGTGTCTGGAGATGGCACATCTAAAATGTCAAGCAACTCTTGTGTTTGGTCGATTTCAGCATCAGTTAGATCTCTAAGGTGTTCACTTTGGTAAGGATTTTCACTTTGCGCACAATGTAGGAGTAATTTAGATCCCGGATCATTTGTCATAAAGCACTTGCATCTTTTATAAATGATTCTAGAACCCCTACGAACTATTCTCACACCATTGACATCGTTGATACGCAGAGAAATCCCATACGCAACTCGAATGACAGGTGCACTAGGGTGTAGGAGGAAAAGCTGACACCAGTTCCGACAGACCAATGCCATGTTTGCCTTATCAAAGTTACACTTAAGTTGTTTGAAGATGTTAGTCATTACATCTTGATTATTAAAAACAGCCAGTTGGGCTTGATAACGGTTGTTTGTGAGCTCAACAGTCCGTAAGGGAGTAAATGAGAATGCCATGGCCTCTTTTTTTTCTGTTATGTAATTCTGGACATATTCTGCTTTATCTTCTGCGTGAAGATTCACTACCCACCCCTTGCACCAGTTTTCCATATTTGACCAAATGTAATTAACTTTAAAACCACAAAAGTAACCTACAAGCATTACAAAATAGAAATCAAAAAGCATACATTGTGAAACACAGACTCTTACATTTCACATAATAAAAGGCTTAGTTTCACAACCTAAGCTTCTAGTTTCACATAATAATGACTGAGAATCACAGAATCAGAAAAAAAACTTTAAACTGAAAATAATAGAAAATAAACTTAAAACTGAAAGAAACTTATTATGTGAATCTAAGAGTTATATTGTGAAACTAGAAGCTTATGAAGTGAAACAACATGCTTATTTTGTGAAACAAGAAGGCTATATTGTGAAACCTGTTGAAAAATCAGCCTGTTTTTTTGAATTCTTAACTTGTGAAACTAGAAGCTTATGGAGTGAAACTACATGCTTATATTGTGAAACTAGTTGGCTATATTGTGAAACCTGTTGAAAAATCAGCCTGTTTTTTTTGAATTCTTAACTTGTGAAACAAGAAAGTTTATGAAGTGAAACTACATGCTTATTTTGTGAAACTAGTTGGCTATATTGTGAAACCTGTTAATAAAATATCCTGATTTTTTGAGTTCTTAACTTGTGAAACTAGAAGCTTATGAAGTGAAACTACATGCTTATTTTGTGAAACTAGTTGGCTATATTGTGAAACCTGTTGAAAAATCAGCCTGTTTTTTTGAATTCTTAACTTGTGAAACTAGAAGCTTAACTTGTGAAACTAGAAGCTTAACTTGTGAAACTAGAAGCTTAACTTGTGAAACTGGATTCGAATTCTGAAACGTACTAAAATAATCAAAAACACTCTCAAAACCTAGATATTTTCATCACAACCCTAGGTATCACTAACAATGAAAAATAACAATAAACACTCAACTAATGATAATCCAGCAGAAAATAGCAAAACAAAAACAAAATAAAGAGCAAAAATAAGTAATTAAACTAATTTAAGAGAAAAAAAATGTAACAAATAACATACGAAAATACGAAGAACATACGAAGAAGATGATAATGGAGGTTGTTGATGTTAAAAACTTCGAAGAACGACAATGCTTGCTTATTTCGCCTCAAATCTTCGAAAATAAAACCACACATCCAAAGAACGACAAACAAATCACATTATAACGTACTAAAATAATCAAAAACACTCTCAAACAATAAACACTCAAATAATGATAATCCAGCAGAAAAATAGCAAAAAAAATACAAAATAAAGAGCAAAAATAAGTAATTAAACTAATTAAAGAACAAAAATGTAACAAATAACAAACGAAAATACGAAGAACATACGAAGAAGATGATAATGCAGGTTGTTGATGATTCCGGGGAGAAGATCAAACGGTTACCGCGAGCAGAGTGAGAAGGCGAGAGAGCGAGAGAGAGTGAGAGAGTGAGAAAGCGAGAGAGCGAGAGAGAGTGAGAAAGAAGAATTTGAAAAGACGTTGAGAGAGTGAGAAAGAAAGAAGGTCAGTTTCTTTTTTTTGTTTAATATATATCGACACGTGGCACGATCTGGGCCGCCCATGATTTTTACATCTAACGGTTTAGAATGGTCCGGCAGCCTCGCGCTAAGAGAGCGGCCTCACGTGATTCAATTTCTATATATATATATATATATATATATATATATATATATATATATATATATATATATATATATATATATATATATATATATATATATATATATATATATATATATATATATAGGGTCGGGATCCGGTGAGAACCACCCTTATAATGAGAACCATGAGAACCTTCACTAAATCTCCACCATATCTCGCTTCGAATGTTTCGTTGGATAATTTACCATTAGTTTAACTTATTCAAATACACACTTTAGTATCAATAAACAAAAAATTTTGATTTAATTAACAAAATATATACTTAATGTACGAAAATACAATTAGGCATACTAAAACGGCTGTAAATGCACGAAAACAACCACTACGTGCATGAAATTTTTTACATGCATGAAAATGACTAGTAGGTGCATGAAATTAGAGGTTGTACGTGCATTAAAACGAGTTCTAGGTGCATGAAAAATGATAGATGCGCAAAAATCGGTAGTAGGTGCATGAAAATTAATAAAACGTATCTCACCTTGATTTCCGTCACTAGTATATATTTTCATGACCAAGAAATATGTTCTCTAGCCTTAAAATTCCATGCCGAAGCCAAATATGTCATTAATTTTTTTTTAAAAAGTCCGTAAGGTAGAGTTCTCACGGTTCTCATTATATTGGTGGTTCTCATAGGATCCCAATTCTATATATATATATATATATATATATATATATATATATATATATATATATATATATATATATATATATATATATATATATATATATATATATATATATATATATATATATATATATATATATATATATATATATATATATATATACTTGGGATCCGGTGAGAACCACCTTACAATGGGAACCTTGTGAGAACTCTACCTTACGGACTTTTTTAAAAAAAATTAATAACATAATTGGATTCGGCATGGCATTTTATAGCTAGAGAACATATTTTTTTGTCTAGAAAATAAATACTAGTAACGGAAATCAAGGTGAGATACATTTTATTTATTTGCATGCACCTACTATCTATTTTTTCGTATCTATCATTTTTCCGCCACTAGTATTTATTTTCTAGACCAAGAAATATGTTCTCTGGCCATAAAATTCCATGCCGAATCCAATTATGTCATTAATTTTTTTAAAAAAACTCCGTAAGGAAGAGTTCTCACCGGTTTTCATTGTAAGGTGGTTCTCACCGGATCCCAACCCTTTTCGAGCGATTTTATTGGCTATTATTTTAGAGCAATTTCATTGGTCATTACTTTTGTTAAATAAATTAAGTATATAAATAAAATTATAATTAAATAGTAATAAATATCAGTTGGATAATGATTGTTTTTAGAGCGATTACATTGGTCATTACTTTGATTAAATAAATTAAGTATATAAATAAAAAGATAATCAAATAGTAATAAAATATCAGTTGGATAATTATTGAATTAGTTAATAAAATAATTGATTTCATTGGCTATTACATTTAGCACCCAAATGAATTAAATAGTAATAAAACATCAATTGGATAATTATAGGTTTTAGAGCGATTACATTATCAATTACTTTGGTTAAATAAATTAAGTATATAAATAAAAAGATAAAAAGATAATTAAATAGTATTAAAATATCAGTTGGATAGTTATTGTTTTTAGATGGATTACATTGGTTATTACTTTAGTTAAATAAATTAAGTATATAAATAAAAAGATAATTAAATAGTAATAAAATATCAGTTGGATAATTAGTGAATTAGTTAATAAATAATTGATAACTAAGAATTTTGGCTACCGTAAAGTTATGGTATAATTTGTTGTTTCCCTTCTCTTATTTAGTTAAAAGCATAAATAGATCTATTGATGAATATAGTAAGCACTTAAGTTTACGAGGTATAATAAAAAAAATACAAGCTACAGAATACGAACACATAAGAATATGAGCTAATGTAAAAAGAATAATAGTTTAAGGGAATCACGAACTAAAAAATACGAGCACGGAAGAATGCGAGCTATTAACCTAAGAGTACGAGTTAATTTAAAAGAAATATGAGCTAATAAGCTAAGAATAACAGGTAATGTAAAAACAATACAAACTATTAAGATAAGACGAGCTTTAAAATACGAGCACAAATGAATACATGTTAATGAAAAAACAATACGAGCTATTAAAATAAGACGAGCTTCAAAATATGAGCACAAATGAATACGAATACGAGATTAAAAGGATCACAAATTTAAATATACGAGCACATAAGAATACGACCTATTAAGATGAGAATATGAGCTAATGTACACAGAATACGAAAATATGAGCTAATTGAAACACTTCTCGAACTAAAAAAATAGAATCAGATTTGAAAGGCGTCAAATTTCATGATACAATAAGCACTTAAGATTACGAGGTATAATTAAAAGAATACGAGCTACAAATTACGAATATATAAGAAATACGAGCTAACGTAAAAGAAATAAGAAAATAAGAGAATGGGGAACTAAAAAATACGAGTACACAAGAACGCGAGCTATTAACGTAAGAATGCGAGCTAATAACGGCTAACGCTATTAAGCTAAGAATACGAGCTAATGTAAAAACAATACAAGCTATTAAGTTAAGAGGAGCTTTAAAATACGAGCACAAATGAATACAAGCTAATGAAAAACAATACGAACAAGTATTAAGATAAGATGAGCTTCAAAATATGAGTACAAATGAATACGAATTGGAGATTAAAAGGATCACGAACTTAAATATAGATAAGACGAGCTTCAAAATATGAGTACAAATGAATACGAATACGAGATTAAAAGGATCACGAACTTAAATATACGAGCACATAAGAATACGGCATATTAAGATGAGAATATGAGTTAATGTAAACAGAATAAGAAAACATGAGCTGATTGAAACACTCCTCGAACTAAAAAAATAGAATCAGATTTGAAAGACGTCAAATTTCATGATATAATAAGCACTTAAGATTACGAGGTATAATTAAAAAAATACGAGCTACAAATTACGAATATATAAGAAATACGAGCTAATGTAAAAGTAATAAGAAATTAAGAGAATCAGGAACTAAAAATACGAGCACACAAGAACGCGAGTTATTAACGTAAGAATGCGAGCTAATAAAGTTATTAAGCAATACGAGCTAATGTAAAAAAAATATATGAGTTATTAAGATAAGAATACGAGCGTATAAGAGGATCACGAACTTACAAATATGAGTATGTAAGAATACGGGCTAATTATAAAATAATACGAGCTAATGTAAGAAAAATACGGGCTAATAAGAAAAGAATACGAGCATGATACATATGATGTTTTATTAGCCGTAAAAAACAATCATACCTGAATTATTCTCTATATATGTCTATTTTATACTAAGTATTTGTAGAAGATTAACTGTTAAGATAATTACTTTGAAACCATGTTAAGATATTATCCGGGCAACGCCCGGGCATGAAATCTAGTATATATATATATAGTATATAAAATTAAAAATTAAATAACTAATTGAATGACAAATTTCAAAAGTGATACAAAAGATGTAAAACACATATCTTGTTTTACTAGACTAGTTGTTACTCCGCGCGCGATGCGCGCGGATTTCCAAGGGACGTAATTCATCTTTATGTTAATATCCATAGTTTCAACTGTTATTTTGTTTCTTTTCGGTTTTTGCTATATTGAATGATTAACAAATTTGATTATAATTGTATAGTCTATTTTATCTTGTGTAGGCTACATAAACATTAGCCCACGGGAATTGTCAATTTACAAACTTAAAGATACATCCCACATCGGAACTCCTACTATCTTGACTCTAGTATTCGTAAATTACACTGTGGAAAGCTCACGTTTGGGGTGTCAATTTGATCGGTTCTTTTATGTTTCTGAAGGGTGTCAGCAGTATAGAAGTACTACAATGTTTGGTTCATGAGTATCAGCAAACTATGACCCACATTGTGAAACTGGAAGACACAACCGCAAAAGAGCTCATCATAATATCACAAAGGAGCTACTACAAGATGTACACATAGACCTTGTTGGAGGAGCCACCGAATTGTACTAATAAAGTTTCAACTAATAGTTTCTGACTACATTAGTTAAGCGTAGAATTAAACATTATTACATTAAATCTACCACTTTTAGCATACTAATCTGATTTGTAATACTCGTCTTCATCTGTCAATATATTAAAGGGGCCATCGTCATGGACAGTTGGATCATCAATATCTCTGTTTCCCTCCATCCAACAATGGTAGATATACCTTGAGTCTTCTGTTGGTAAATCAAGACATTTACATTGGATCGAAAACACACGACCCCATCTTGATCTGACTATTAATCCCTCTATTTCTTCTTTTTTCACCTGGCTTTTATAATCAGCCGCCATCTTGGATGTATCTTTTCCAACAGCAAATAAAGAAGCCCACTTTTTGCACACTTCAGACATACTACGTTTGTCCTGATGATTGAGTCTCTCAAAAATGTTGGACATTAGCTCATCAGAACTGAACAATAGATGGTTAACTCGTTTGCCTATTGTTGTTTCTTTTAGCACATAGTGTGTCTTGAACAAAGATTTAGATCTAAATTGCTCCTTTTTCCACCGTAGGTAGTCATTCTCAAACTCATGCTTGTCTTCTTTGTTAAAGTAGTGAACACCAGTACAGGAAGGCATACCTATTTAGCTGTAGAAAGTATACACTAAAGCCTAAGACTTTATAGAGTAAAGACTAAGTTTCAGCTGTGTATGATTACCACATTCAAATAAATTTGATAAAGACGTAGCAACAACAACAACACGACACTAAACTAACAGATTTCTAAAACCCCAAAATATTAATTAGCAATACAATTAAGAGTTTTGGTCTTAATAAACTAACTGGCAACTATGAGTGTCATACCCCCTCCAATCAGATCCAGTCAAGTAGACCTACGAATGCTACACTAAACTACTAATAACAAAAAACCAAAAAATCAAAGCAATTCACATCTTCGGGACCTGATGACAATTATACCAGCATTATTATCCTTGGCAGCGTGACTAAATGCCATGACAATTCTGTGTAACTGAAAATTTGACTAAATGTCCATTGAAAACAGAGGGGAAATGTTGCATACATCCGAATCTCTATAGGGGTACACGTCATTAAACTCTAGCTTGAGACTTGATATTGGAAGCAGTCACTTCAATTTGATTGATTTTAGTAGTAACCTTTTGTCTTGTTCATAAACTGAAATGTTTAGGTGTTGTTGATTTGCTTAGCTTTTGCATTATAATGTCGTTAACATAAAAAGCTCTAAGTTCCCTCGTCCTCAACCCTGACAATCCTCACCCCCTTCTCTGTAAGAACCTACAACCCTGAATGGTATACAATAAGTTGCAATAGCATGCTGTCTTACTTTTTTGCCCTGACCTTCCTGATTTACCCAGAAACCCTTTTCTACTCACAGTCAGAAGTACAGATCCAGCACGAAAACACTTTGAACTTAAGGCTATACACATACATATATTGTTTCCTACTGTCAATGCTGATTTATCACTCATATCTCAGATACACGTATTCATTTCTTTTTTTTTTTATGCCAGAATTGTACGTGTTTATGAACATTAACATATTTAAGTGCAAGAGTTAATCCAGACCACAGCAGCTCAATCAAGGAACATTAAAATCAGTCAAACTAAACAACCTAATTAATATTTCTTAACCTAACCATTCTAATAGATAATTTGTATTATAAATAATGTTTGTCAACATATAATCGTATCAATATGACAATTGGAATTCAATGTACAATTAATTGTTTCACTATTTAGGATTAAGTACATCAAAATTCTAAAATCATACCTTAATTGGAACAGATAAATGCAGGATGACTGTTACGGTGTTTTGGTGGTGATCGTGGATTCGCCTGATGGTGATGAAGGAAATTGTTGGCAAGGGTGATTGTTTTTGTTACATTGATAATTGAAGAGGGGACGAAGACTGGAAAAGAATAGAAGCAAAGAGGGTATAACAATGAGGTTTTGGGTTGTATAAAACGAATTTTAATTATATCTATTAAATAGTTAATTTTACCGGAATCTGGTCATTATCTGTTTCGGATTTGTAACTTGAATATTGTTGGAAAGAGGGAAAATGGTTATTTTGTGAGATGAGACGGTATCTATCACAAATGTGTGACTGATACCGCCGTCACAAACGAAGTTTCGCATTTATTAATTTATTTAATATAGAACAGATCCTAGACAATGAACAATATACATTATTTGGGATTTTGTATAAAGTCTAATGTAAAATTAACATTGTTATTTTGAATTTTCAAAGCTAATTAAACATTTTGAAAACACATTAATGATGTAATAATGAAAACTTAGTGTGGCTATTAAAAAAATAATAATGATTAATTCAAAGTTTCAAAATGAGGATGTACGATACAATATAAAGTTTTTTAAAAAGATAAAGATAAAGAGAAAACTATCTATTAAGTAGCATGATCATGGAGCACTGCTCTATTGTTCATCCGAAAGGGTAGTTGCATCATCATAACCATAATTTTGGTCTAATGACAAACATTGAACATTAACCATTTGAAGGAACCTCATGGAACAAAAGAGTCCTATTTGCAACAATATTTTGTAATTTATACTTAATTTACATGAGTTTGATATGTTGTTGATCAAATTGTTAACTTGTTTAATAAGTATATAGGGTATTTTCCAGGTATTAAATCTTATACGGTGAACATTTCTCGATATTGTACCCTTTATGTTTTGTAATTAGGTATCATCTATTTTGTCACAAAAGACGATATATTGAATTTTGATTTCATCGATACTAAAACTGTAGTACAAAGTTGTACCGAAAAGGTAACAGGGGTCAACACTAAATGTGATCAAAAGGAAAAAGGAGATCATTTTAGAATGCTGGACTTAATATACTCCGTATTAATTTAGCATGGTAGGTTAAGTTGTTTCTTCTTTTGTTTGTGTTTGCTGTGAAATAAGTATTATTATGTTATGCTACGATTTTGTGTTGGTTCCTGGTATGGCGCTACTTTTTTTTTTTGGCAGACGTAAAAAATAAAATTACACAAGTGCTAGAGCGGCCACGTTGTGAACTCGCTGATTAAGACAGCGCGGAATATAGCTAATGCTAAAACAATGAAAAACTCCGACCAGAGCCCAAATATCACTAATAATCCCGCGTGTCTGATGATGTGTTGTAACACAACCTGCAACCTTAGACGGTGTAGTAGGTTAAGTTAGATAATTAATTTGAATGATACATATATAATGAGAAGAATAAAACTGTTACAATTTAAGCCGTTATTATACGAAGTTACGCAACTAATGGAAATTACGTGTATAATGGTAATAATTATGTATTACGTAATCACTAAGTAGCTCCTAAAGCAATATGCCGGCTAGCATGCCACTCACCCTTCCCTAAACTTCTTGATTTAACCCAACTGTACTACATTATTACTACCACTAACTTTCACCTTCTAATCTTCATCATATACATCCCAAAACTGCCTGCACATTTACTATGGTAAAATCCTGTGGAGAAGTAATGTACTTTAACGTGGATGATAAACCAGATTTTATTGGCAAATATGTTGATTGGAAAAAGGAACAGTTTCAGTCGACGACCCTTTTTACAAAAGCATTTGTTGAAGAGCAAACACCCTTTGGCAGCAGGCCTCATCACCCATTTCTCAGTCTTCCAGAACTTACTGATCGTGTTTTCAACAGACTGGATAGACAGGGGAAAATGAACATGGCCGTGGTATGTAAGGCTTGGGCAAGATTGTATCTTGTTGGTACTGAAACGAGTAAAGTTCATCTGGATTATGATCATGAACTTATGAGGGAAAATCGAGGGAACGAGATATGGGTGACCAGAAATCAGAGAATGGTGTCGATTTCGTGTTCATGCAAGCCAAGGAAGTCCAAAATTAAGAAGAGGAAGGGTTGTTTCAGAAAAGGCAGCAGCTCGAAGGATGTGTATGTTGACAAGTCTGGCAGCGAGGGGTATTATGACTCTGATTGCTGAGCCTGGTAATAAACTTACCCGTAAACTTTATGAATAAATATAGGTAATAGAATCTAGTAACGTATATGATTATGTCTCCATTGTGTTTATGGCATCTTAATTTATATCTTGAAATATGCTTATTTGATTATAGATTATGTGTGTCTTCTTATTAGTTTTATTGCCTCTCACAACCCTATAAGTTAGTACAGGCTCCGATGGTATTGGGGGTTTGTTGGTGGTTTTCTATGTACAACAACGCCCTATGACGATGGTGTGATGTATCAAGTTGATGTGTTTCAGCTTTATTGACATGTGTAGTGATAGGCTTGATTTGAACAATATTTTCTACGATTTCATTGAACGAGAAACGCAGCGACTATCATTGAACACCAGAGAAGATGTATAGGGTTCATGGTCTTATACTATTGTAGATAGGAATTGTGGATCACTTCAAGTTTCTAAGCTATGGTCTTATACTATTGGACATAGGAATTGTGGATCACCTCAAGTTACTAAGCCAACATACATAGTTAAACATGTAATGTAAATAGTTCGTGTTGACATGTATCTGTCAACTAAATAGTCCTTTATTGTGCATACTATAAGCACTACAACAGCAAAAGTTAAATTCTTAATATAGATAGACTTCATGTTGATGATAGATATTAATTCGAGTAGACACTGGTTATTAGGTTGGCATAGACAGAACAGCAGTTGGGGATCCTTACTTCTCCTTCTTACATTTCCTCTTTGGAAGTTGTAGGTGTGGCAAACTTACTGCCACATCTTTCCCTGGGTCAGCAATTGTTATATTACCTGGAGACACAGGCTGATCATTGTTACCACCCTCATCAACAACCGTCGTAGACGTACGGTCGTCATGCTCAGTGTCATGAGCAGGGGTGTGATGTGTGATGCTAACATCCCCAACATTCTGGTTGTCCTGTGTGATCTCTACACTCTGTTGTTCCCCACTGATGTCAGTACTTGTGCTGTCAGGACTCACTATGACACGCTTCATAGTCCACTGCAGTATATTGTTGGTTGACAGTGTATTAGCTGGAGCTACTTGGGCTTTGAAAGGCGTAGTATCAAGTAACCGTTTGAGTGTTGAAAAGGTTGGCTCGTCAGACTACCAAGCAATACACCAGTAATTATTAAGAGTCAAATTACTTTTAAAATGAATTGAAATAAAGATACACTCACATTGTGCTTCATATGAAATATATCAGATGCCGACATTCTGAATAGTTGTTCAGTAGTTTCTGTAAAGACGGTAAAGGATAGTGTTCCAGTGCCATCTGTTACATCACAATTGAAAGTGACCCTGCATTTCATGCGAACATTAGGTGTGGAATTTTAAGACTGTATTTTAGCAAGGCTAGTATCAGTTTGTACTGATTCCTACTTAAAATGTTTTATGTAATGATAGAGCTAAGAATGATTATCAAATGATCAGGAATCTTACTTCGGTTCTGGGGTGCAGTTAGGTTTGGCGCAGGTGTCACAAGTGTAGGTATTTCCTGGTTGTATGTTTGTCCGCTTTGAACAGTTCGAGCATCCTATGTATGCATTTATTTTATCAAAATCAACATCTGGTATTGTTACCTCTAACCAATGGCGCTCATCTTGCAAAGTCGTTTTGGCCTGATCATGGAATGTAAGACACATAAGCATAGGTATTAAACAGTTGTTAACTGGTTACTCCTAATAAGAACAAGTATATAATTTGCGTTAATGTAATTACGCTGGTTATTTTAAGCCTATTTGTAGTATAAGACCTCATTCATGTTTGAACTATTGTGTGATATTTGCAACATTCTGTACTGATATAGGACTGCTGACATGGTCCAGTTATGAATATGGCGCAGGTAATTATGCAGTATTTTGGATACCTTTTTGGAACGGAGGGTTGAAATGGTCGTTGTACTGTCAGCTAGCACAGGCGCCTTCACACTCAAAACTCTGCTTTGTAATTTTGTCAATGCCATAACGTGGCTAGCCATCCTGCACACTCAGGTAGATCAATTGTAAGAAAGAATACATTTTGTCTAGAAGGTATGTTGCTTGCTCAGGTGAAGTTTAGTTTAGTACCATGCTTTAAGAGCATCAGCTTTATCACCGTCAGGTGAGTGAACAAAGACAGTAGAAGTAGATGTAGTCATCGAAAAGCCTGGTCCATTTGAAACTGTATTAGAATAGTTCTGAATGTCTTATTGATGCAAACTAAGCTAGTAATTTGAGAATTTGCAAAACATTAATCTACAAAATGCATTTTAAAAATATTAATCATGACCACCAGAACCTTTGTGCATTGTTACTCTGAGGGCGGTTATACCAACTGCCTTGAATTTACCAGGTTGTGGCATTAGTATAGTGCAGTCATCCTGTACGAGATCGTCCCAAACCGAGATGGACAGAGGTTGTGTAGTACTGCAAGAGCATTAACATTAGCATTAGCAACAATACGATATTAGATGTTATGATTATACAGAACAATATGGAGTCTAAATTTTCAAAGTATCTGGGATCAGTCACCTCTGGTCGATTACTATGATTTCACGCACAGATGTTTCACGGGACTTTGATGTGACAATTTTACGTGGCTGATCTTCTACAAAGAGGACAACAGCTACTATGTCTACAAGGCATTTGAGGGATGCTAGTGAGAGGCTGATTATAAACAGAACTTATTGTTAATACATGCAATATATGTAGATAGGTTGCGATTTGGAAATTTACCAAACATCTCACTGTAGTCAGGTGCACGAGGTATTTGGGAAATTGGGCGATAGTCAATATCAGCACATCCACTATCAACTTCGACATGCATGATAATGGTACGTCTATTGAAAGACATCTGATAGTCCATCTCAGATTCATTTGACTTATACTCAGGTTTTATAGGGCTTATGGTAGCATTTGATATTTCATATTTCTGATTGCGCTTTATAGCATCCTCATATATATCCACTTGATCAGCAAAAAGAGCAGCACGCATTTTGTTTCCCTGCCCAAAACATGTCGAAAAGCCTACCTTATCAAACACGGTATTTCATTTGTTCATAGATCAGATAGGAATTTGTTCACCAAGAACTAACAACGTCAACATAGGATTATAAATAGACAGTACACTTGAAAAATAATGTATTAGGAAATTCAACAGAATCCATTAATGTGATATATTTTGAAACAGAATGACATTAGTTGATGATACTCACTTCGAAGATTGCATCTTTTTATAAAAAAATTAGTCTATGAGCAACTATGCTATAGTATATAATGTGAAGAAATTCACTCAAGGTTACAACCACCATTAGCTAGAGTATATGTATCTGTGTTGCAAAAATCCTATTAATTGTTAAGAATAGGAATGGTTATTGATGTATAACCACTGTCAAAATACTCCTTTTTTAGAGGAGTATACTAAAACATTCATCAATTAGAAGTAATTATATATGCATTAGTCCTGATATGAAGCCTTATCAATTGGCTAGAACATGACCTATATTATGGAAGCTATCTGCAATGTATCCTTGATATATAAGAAGAAGTTATCAAATTTGCATAAATGAGTTCAATTACCTTATCATCTTCGAATAACAAGCTTTGATATTGCACCTTAACAGGGGATGACTTTGGACGTTTCTCAACCACTCTCACATTGACTTTGTAGTTCTTGGAAGTGTCAGATAACTCATTGAGGTAAACTTTCTGGTGTTTCATTCTGTTGTAGGAAGATATTATTAAGTGTGTATTAAATACAATGGAATAAATTACTTAAAAGGATATCTAATAGTCTTATAACTAATATAAAATTTATACATTTGCATAATTATATGATGCCTTAACACCATCGTTTTTTTCAGTTGCTAATGCCATCAAAAAGACAGAATCGCTCAGTTACAAATTCATACCTGGAAAAGGTGTGTTGGAAAATTAGATATGTTAGATTGAGGAAAGGTATGGTGAAATATCAGATGGTTATTAATAGTGTAATTTTTTACATAATAAACTTGGAGTGTAGTATTAGTGAAGGTCCATACCAAAATATGTACAGTGATGGTTGCTGAGAATGTGTACTATGCACAGTTATTTGCGTGAAGTTGTCTAACTTGGTACATTATAGGGGTATGGTGTATGTACTAACTTTCCATGATTTAGGGGATTGAAAATCCCATCAAATTTGTATTATCATTGTAAATATTAGCACTAAGAAATATGAGGTTAATAATATGTTTTTTTTATACTGGACAATGCTGTTCTGTTTTTGTCAATGGCTTGATTAGTTTGTTGTGTATGTCTTTATGTAATATACAATGTGTATTCCCAATTACCATTGGATGGTATCACTGTACATGAATTATGGGCGTTTCTGTATAGTTCTGTTTGTGAAGCTAAGTAGTTAATCAGATGTTGTGTGGATCAATTAGATGCAATTTAAGAGTTATACTTGTATGGATTTATCATTACTTAGTTACCACCAACACTTATTGATTTAAATTTAAATACTTGACTATAATAATGCATGAGTTACACTTAATATTACATTCAACACCAAATTCCGAATTTAATTTCTGAATCAGCGACAGATTGATACAAATGCAACTTAAGATGGCTGTTCAGCGACATATTGGATTTCAGTACCGTATAGAACACTAAAGCATATGACAATTAACAGATGAATAATTAGTTGCTAAAACTTGTCCACAATATTCATCAGCAGTCGTTATAAGCAGCAAAACAGTGTTCCTTTGCGTTACAGTACATCCAACCATCGATGCGCACAATGTAATAACAACCTAGGTTGGTGTAATAACACAAATGTTTTTCGCTTGAACTATATACATCCGACCAATGCTGTAAATGGTTTGAGCTGCTGTAGCCAAATATCAAAAGTACGGACGCAAGGCCAACTGCCATTAGATGCTATATAATACCTGCAAGCCTCAAAACATCAAAAGAAACCATGTTCCTGATACAATTCCTGTTCATCTCGGAACCATTACATGCAGCAACGACAGTAACTTTGACCGCTTCCCTGACTCGCGAAAGTGCGACATAAAGTTGTCCTGGTGAAAAGCATTGTCTAGGAAGGTAGACAAAAACCCTGTCTAACGTCTGACCCTGCGACTTGTTTATTGTCATTGCGAAACTAAGTTTGAGTGGAAACTGATTGCGCTGAAACTGGAACGGGAAGTTTGAAGAGCTAGATGGGCGCATCTTGATGCGAGGAATGAAGACATGTTGACCGTTATAATGACCACTGGTTATAATACATTCGACCATATTTGGGGTAAACCCTGCACATATAAGCCTTGTACCGTTACATAGGCCTGCAGATGGAAGCAGGTTTCTTAATAAAATGACTGGAGCGTCCTTCTTCAATACCAACTTATACGGACTCATGCCACCAGGACATAGTTTGTTTATAAATTCTGAAGGGTATATGTTGCAGTTATCGGAAAGAACTGTATCAAAACCCTTGTACGTAACTGCTTCACCAGGGAACTTGTTAATCATGTATGTATTTATATCATCAACATCCTCATTCATAGGCGTAAGTATGGAACGATGAATAAATATATCAAACCCAATACTGTTGAGGTCGACATCTGGATATACAGTATCAGCAACTATACTTACAAGATCTGCACCTAATTGGGTTGTATCCATAACAATTCCATCAGGCAGTTCAACCATCTCAGTCTCGCATGTCTGGAGCTGACCGTTTCCAAGGGATAACAAAAAATTTGAAAAGTGTGGATCAGTTTTAGCCCTTACATTAACGGTTAGTCTGAATTTTATAAACTGTGGCCAAATATCAGAGGCAACTAATGTAGAATTAACCAACTCACGAATAGACTTTTTTTGTACCACTGGTAGAACCTGCCGGAAATCTCCACCAAATACAATAAGTTTGCCACCAAACAACAAATCAGGATTGCACAGATCTCGCAGAAGCTGATCTAATGCCTCAACACTTTCCCTTCTTGCCATAGATGCCTCATCCCATATGATTAGAGTAGATGTTTTTATAAGAGCAGCAAGACTACTCTGCTTGGGCACAGAGCACGACAACGAAACATCCAAATCTAGAGGAAGTTTAAATCGTGAGTGGGCAGTCCTTCCTGACGGGATATTGGCTGCAGCAATACCCGAAGAAGCAGTAGCAAGGACAATTTTACCCATCAGCCTTATTTCTGCATACAAGGCATTGTACAGGTATGTCTTACCAGTCCCCCCTGGACCATCCACAAAAAAAGCTCCTGGTTTGTTATGCACAGCATAATCAGTTATCATGTCAAAAGCTCTCTGCTGCTCTTGGTTCAATGATTTCCGACATACGACACATTCGTTTGGTATTGGTGCATTGAGTGCATCAAGTGTATCCTGTGATGTCCGAATCTCTGCACCCTGTGGACCTATCAAATCCGATAAACCAAAACTTTTTAGAGTCCTGCCCATTGCTTCCACTTGTTGCTCTAATCGTTGCACAGTAAGGACCCGTGCAGCGTATGGATCGCCTGGATGTTCGTTTCTGTAGTCTTCTGACAATGAGCTATAATATTTTTCCCATAATGCACTTGGATCCTTAGGCTGACAAAAAATTAACAAAGTAGCAAATAGGCGCCGCAAGGCAGCTGGCATTTCTACCTGTTTGGCCTCATCTAAACACAGTTCTACCATATTGTCATCCTCAATAAGCTGCAGTTTCAACGCAGCTTCCTGGAACGTAGCACATTCATAACCATTGAATGTTCTCAAGTCTCTATACGATTTTGGAGCAGACACGTGTGTCAAAACCAAACGCAGGAAGTAACGCTCTCCTTCTGAGGGTGCCACAAAAACAAGACGAGATATTGTGAATGTTTTATTCTTACGTTTCAACCATGTTCGTTGAAATGTATCCCATCGGTAGTGCTCAACAAAGCTCCCATATAGATGTCTCCAATTTGGATTTGCAGCATTCTCACTATTCAAACTAAAGAATTCAGTAAGCGGAGTCCTGACACGTTTTTTGTTGGACACTACATGGGTTAATCTCTCATGAGGCCTCATCTGTATTGTTTGCATACCTTCTAAATGAACTGGCAGCACCATCACTGCAGGTTGCATTTCAAACAAGTCAAACCCATAGATACGCCAGGCAGCTTCAATAGGAGATACCCATCTACCAGACTGGTACTGTTCTATTTCATCAACTGGTTTGACTTCCCCTTCCCCCGCTACGTTGAATGATATCCTGTCATGCCCCTTATAAACATACTTGTACAGGTACTTCACCGCCTGAATAGTTGAGCAGACCTCCACATTAATGTGGCAATAAAAAAGGTCCAGTAAATATGGGTTGTATGGAATCACCCAGCGATTGTTAAGCATTTCACCTCTCACTCGCACAATGTCGGCTATCGGCATACGTTTGTACACTGGATAACCGTCATCATTGTTGGTTGTCTCAGATACGTATGGTTTCGGATATAAGTACTTGCACTTGCCTGGACTGCTTTTATGCTTCATACATGCACACTCAGGATCTAGTTTCCCACATGGACCGTGCATCATGTGCTTTATCACAGCTGCACGCAGATTCGCATTTGACTGAGAAGGGATTTCAGCAGATACGAATTTGTCAAAATCAGCTGGACAGTTCATCCTGCTACCAGCTTTCATAATCACCAAGAAATGGGCATGAGGCAAGCCTCTTTTCTGAAACTCAACTACATATACAAACGCAGCAACTTCTCCAAAAATTTTGTCATCAACCAGTTTTTTTTTAACAGTAACAGTTTTGCTCGGAATACTCTAGCCACAATATCAGGACGATTTTGAGCCTCTTCTCCAGGGGCCAGCTCATTTTTTATTTCAGGCCAATTTGAATTGCATGTCATAGTTATAAAAAAATCTGGTTTTCCAAATCGCTGAACAAGAGCCATTGCATTTAGATATCTCCTCTTCATGTCTCGAGGGCCACCAATATATGTTGCTGGGAGAATGACGCGCCGCCCTACATTTGCTGCACACTGTTCACCAGCATCAATGGTGTCAAGCAATCCCTGGTATAATTCAGATCTGATTGTATCTTGATTATGCCTAAGGTAATCTAACCGGGTGTTTTCTAACTTAACGTACATGTCAACGATATATTGCTGTAAGCATCTCCCAGCTCTCAACATCATATTTCCTGGTCTATTTTGCAGTTTATAACAATAATACTCACGACATGAGATATTTCGTTCGTCTGAATTCTTCTGACAAGAACTATCTGTAATTTTAAAAAAATCATTACTATTGTATTATTACACAAAATGAAATTAGTAAACAGTCTATTGCAACAACCATTCAGACTTCAATAAATATACGCGTATAACTTACGTTGTGCCTCTGCATCCAAAAGAGTATCAGCATCTGTGAAGCTAGATGGAGGCGGCGTTGAACTCTGTACGGCTCCTTGTGTCTTATTTTTGGCCACGTGCTTCTTTAGCCCTTGTCGCCATCCACATTCTCCTTTGGGAAACAACAACGGATACTGTAGTGGATCATAACAGCCATAATAATGCATGACTCGATGCGAGACCTCACTGTGGCTAGTAACCAGTATGTGAGGTCCATCAGTCTCACCAGACGTAGAATCGTCAGGCCAAATTGCAGCAACCTCGTCAGACGTGGGAGCATTGCTTACACGCTGGTCCTGGTTAGGATTTTTGGTGATAACTATCTTAGTATTGGTAGTAACAGTCACATCCTTTAAGGATCGGAAGAAGCGAGCATATGGATTTGTCTCTGTTACATTCATTAAGATATTAATGACAGCTGCTTCGAGTTCCTTGAAACACGCTGCACGATTTGCAGCTTCGTGCATACCATCGTAAAAGTACAGTTGTAAGAATTTCGGGTGACTGCCACAAGGAAGTAGGTCTGGTACATTGTGGTACATTTGACCATGAAGCTTAAAAACATAAATACCTTTAATCGTCTGTGATTCAAACTTCCCACCAATGGATGTAAAGGCAAATAAGTTATTATACAGACGCGCAAACTTTCGAAAATGTACTGCTGTTGGGTCCGCTGAGGTGTACAGCTTGGTTAGTAGTGGTGGAAATGTACTGGAAGGCAGCACAATAGCTCCATTTGCACAACAAAATGTTTTTGATTCATAGATTATTCTCTTTGCAAAGCATTTGTCACATGATGGAACATCTGGCAACTTGAAAGGGGAACCAACTAATGGTTGACCAATCATAGCAAGTGGTAAACCTAATATCTAGGACACAAAGTATCAGATATCAGTCTAAAAAACATAAATATGCATATCACAACGATTCACACATTTACCAGGTTGTGGTCTTGGACTGGGCTTCCTGCCACGTTTTTTTGGAGGAATAGTATCTGATTTTGCGAACGTATCCCTAAGTGTAGACAACAGAAGCAGTATGGTGCTTACATTATACATAATACAAAGTTAATAAAGGTAACGAGCATTGCTACACTACCTCGTCTCGCTGGTTTTTGCTTGTATCTGAGTCCTACACTTGCGTTTAGTCTTGCCAGAACCATGTACGTTAGCGTAAAACGGGAAGTTGTCATCTGAAAGCAACAATGTCGGTAATCATGGTAAATATAAATTAAGTATGAAAGTGTTTGCAAACATCATTACAGTATAGCAACGTACCCATTGAGTAATAAATTGTAGAGAATTCAATCCTCAATGTAACATAGCCATGTCCACCACTCTGTCTAACAAACACCACAAAAACATCAGAATCACATTGACAAGTATCAGATACCAATTAAACACAAAGTGGCATATAAACTGTTTACGCACTTGTCTAGCTAATTACAGAATGACATCAACAATGTAAATATTATATTGCAAATAGTAGATTATTTGAAAATATAACATGACATGCTACATTAGATATAATGTAAGTTATGCAAGTGCTGTATGATTCAAACACACCTTATAAGCAAAAGTTTTCGATGTTCATTCATCCATAAAACATAATGGTAATTAATACAACAAAAGTCAATAGTAGATAAGTAGATTACAAATTTAAAGATCATATGCTCTAAGGCACCAAACATAACCACTCCTAAATAGATACTAAGTTCTGCAATTATTTATGCCTGGCCAATACTAATCTGCAAAACATATCCATATTCCAAAACAATAGGTTCCATGCCATCTTCACTGAAACCGTGCAGGTTTGTAGAATACGCTTCGGTCGTTCACATACTTAGTAGATGGAACTTTCTTGTTATTCGAGGAGATATAGCTATGAAGACTGGGTAATTGTGACTTTGTTTTCCTTTTTTTGGGTGGTGGTGGTGGGAACTTTTGCTCAGGAATCAAGAAAGGATCGCTCCTTGGTGTGATACAACCCTCTTCATTCAGGGTCAAAGCATCTGGATCCCCATCCTGGATCCCTGAAGTAGCTCCCTGAGATGTTAGCAAATGTTTTTCAAGTTTAATGACCATGTTCCTCGCACACTCACAGGTCAAGGCAGCTAATTTCACCTCCTCGGGGGCATAATTCGCATCAATTAAGTCAATATTATATATAGGGATCAAATATTGGATACTCTTAAAAGCAAGTGTTTGCTCTGATGTATATCTCGATGAGGCTATCTCACCAATAATATGAGTAGGACCACATTCAACTCCTTCACGAGTTATAGTTAACCATGATGTGAAACATGAAGGTGTTTGCTCTAATGTAGTTATGAAGCTACATTGTATAGGGAGTCGACCAGCAACAATCTGCAAAAGGGTCACCATGTCCAAAGAAAGGTTTTGGAAATGAAAGATCTCAGGACAATCGAATTCTTCTATCAATGGAACTTTTGGATATCCATTTGCCATCCGTCTTAATTCTTCCTGTTTCAACCTCCAGAGATTAGCACATCTGTCATGGGATTGTTTTAATACAACTGTGAAGTCTGCAATATATATGTCGTACTTTTCTATCAGGTCTGTAACAGCTAATCGTGCTGCCTGTTCGCACGAGACCTCAAAAACAGATGACACACCACCTATGTAAACATATTCCTCTTCAGCCAAATCACATTTTACAGTGACAGATGCATTGTTCTGCCCTCCACCATACAGATCATAACGTGGTCCCTCAAACCCCAGCAAACTGGTTATCCTATCGAGCAAGGGTCGAAAAGGGATTGATATTTGAATAACTGGCGACGGCATCTCCTGGACATACGACATCTCAAACCAAATTATACATACAATCTTAATACATAAGCATATAGAAATTTCATACACCTTAAAAAGTTCAACAACTATATTACTATAAGTTAAAGAACAATCACTGCAGTAACAATTATAATTGCATCCAAATACAAATATCTACTATATCAACTACCACACTCATCCTGTATAACTTTCCACCATATGTGCTTACAAAGTTATATGCTTTCAAATGAATGTTATCGTAGTTTTAATACGTAGATAGACACATGTAATGTAAATTGACAGAATAGATCAGAATTAATGACTTTAAAGTGTTGACCTATACAATCATATTATGTCATTCTAATAAAGCATCAGCATGTAAGAAAAGTAGTCTAATTTCCATGAAACAATTAGAGAACCAGCTCAACCAAAATAAATAACAAAGGAAACAACAGCTAATAATGCAGACCTTTTAGATTCAATATTATGGAATGTATGCTAATAGAAGTTTCTTATTTCAGAATGAGAAATTATGTAAGAATGATTTCCCATGAAAGAATATATATAATATTTATTAACACAATTGCCACAAATGACGTTAGATAAGTATGGTTTGATGACATAAGATTGTAGGGAGTAAAAATAAAAAAAAGGAAATAGGAAATCAGTTGCAAGTATGGTTAAGAAGATATGGGTGTAGGACAAAGACAGTTATAATTGCCGCCAAATTTAGCATATAGTTGGTTGCCTATCTAGTACACTCTGTGTAACAGTGATCTGCCGCATAGAGTTATGGTTGCTTAGTACTATCAAGTGGAGTGTAGAATTTCTATGTGTTAAAATAAGAAACTACAATATCCACAATAACTTTAAAATATGTGTAATCACCTAATTAGTTACACAAAACGTATCGTATTATATATAGTTTTGTACTTATCATTATACAGATTTTCCGGCTGCACATCAAGTTCTAAAGGAGCAATCTTTTACGTTGATTACTATATACATATATTCATCCGGCATTGCTACATAAATTATATATTCATCGAGGCTGAATCCATGGTGCTAATTGTAGACAGTATTCCAAATATCAATACAAAGCAATTCATTTATGTTATTACATACTCAATATCTTATATCAGCAATGCTCGCAATGCTGGATGTTATGACAATACACTGAACTAAATACTTAACTCGACATAAAAATTGAAGTGTAAATAACATCAGAATCAATAGATATAACGAGTTTCAACATATATAAAATAGCATTAGAGACTGCAAAACACTACGTTTTCCAGGCATTCTAACGAATACAGGAATCTGATACATTAAGCAAAAAAGTACTCGCCATCACACAGATACAAATTCATAAACATAATACAAATTCTCAATCTGGCAATGCTAAATGAGTACACAAAAACTGCTAATCTCCAAAAAGTCGTAATTTGAAAAGTTCCACAAATTAATCATCTGAATTGCGACTTGGTGCAATTCTGTACGTGACAGGAATCCGTCCTGCTAAGCAATGGACAACATTGTCAGGACTTGCAAAACGGCCGCTCCTTGTATGCTCTGTGCGATCAGCTGGAACAATTGTAGGAGTATAGTCAACCACAAAGCCTTCTGCAGTTTCATTTCGCTCAATGAGGGTGTCTGAAAACTCAGGTTCATTGGAAATCTCATAAACCCTTTCTCTTACTGTTAAGTAGCTTTCTATCTCCAATTTATATAACAATGCAGCCATCTCTGATTTGAAAGATTGATAATTAACATCAATAACCTCAAGATTATAAGTTGATATCAAATACTTGACAACTTTCTTAGCCAAGCTGTTTTTAGCACCATCAAGTGTATCACAACATAATCCAATAAATACCAAATTCAAACCAGTACTCGACGACGATCTAATAGTGATCCAAGCACTGTACTGACCATCACCATGCTTGATTGATTCCAATGGTGTACACTGGACTGCATATATCTTGACAATTTTGCTAAGGAGGGGCATATAATCAAGAAAAACATGTGTAATGCTCATAGCATTATTACAGTTTTTTCCCTTTAGACTACATTCAGCGCTCCTCTTAACAAAATTATGCAGGTCTCTCCGTTTTAGATTATAAAGCTCAGTACAATGCTCTAGAGCAACACATTGTTCAGAAGTAAGATCCTGAACAACAATAGCCCATCGTCTGATAACATCGCTGACAGCTTTCTTTGCCGCAACTTCACAGGATTCCTCAATTGAATCAGCAGAACCACCAACATAAGTCAGCTCCATAACTCCAGTAGTCCAGATTACAACATTTGTCTTCACCACCACATACACACTGTTTTTAGAGATATCTAACATATGGTATACAGGTTCCGGAAAGTGTAGTATACCCGTGATCTGTTTCAGAAGAGGATGAAATGGGAGAGCAATCTGCGTTGGAGGAACTTGCAACATCTGTAATTTTTTAAAAAAAAGACGTCGTCATTAATCGTATAGAAGTTAAAACAGAGCAACAAACAAATAATATTAACAATTAGCATGTAAACTGAATTATCCTTAGTTAGAGTTCAAACTCGATAAAAATATGTCATTTAAAACTTACGATATACAAAGAATTAAGACTTTTGCTATAATGTATTCATAAGTGACTATTAGATATATAGAAACTGAAGTATGTTAAGCATCAATTACATTGATATCCTGGAAATTCAGAAATAATATTAATTAGCTGCCAGGATTTCAATGTGAAATAATTGTCATAAGATAGGATTGTATATATCATAGGTGTATATTATATAATTATAAAGACCCTTAAATTAAGCAATAGTACAATAACCACATTACCTATAGTATAGTACTATTAGATATGAGTATGAGTATGGATATGGGTATGGTTGATAGATACGGTTCATGTACAAGAATTAGTTGTTAAATATGTACTTTATAACTATTACAATATATGAATGATGATGTGAATATGACTACTAAGGCAATGTAACTTATATGATAAGCAAGTTAATCATGTATAAAGTTAGTGTAAACAATCATTACAATTCCACTATGACATTGTGTGTAAAGATAGATTATGAAGAGGTAGTTCAAGTTAATATCCGTATTTACATAACAACGGAAAAAAATACGGGTAGAGTATAGAGAATACATAATCTGTACTTTTTGATATCATATTTATGTTCGAGTGTCTAATCTTAACCGTCCTCATATATCTTCGTATTCTGACCATTGTAGAATTGTAAAATCGGTTATAACCTACGGTACCTAAACAATATGATCTTATTCACCAATTAAACAAACACATACCCCCTTTTTTTTAAAAAAAAATGACGTGTTCGTGTCAATGACTATTTAATTAGCAAGTTATATACATTTACTTGTCAAAGAACAAGTTTAATCAATTCAAATAACATAAAGCCAAAAAACTTTGTTTAATAGTGAATACAAGTACTCATGTAGATTTAACTATATCATTGTGTATCAATTTTAGTAAATAGGAGTAGCTCAAGTTAGTATACTTATTCGTTACAAATCAATGTCTATTTAATTAGCTAGTTATTACCTACGGTACCTAAACAATATGGTCGAAACATAAACTACATAACTAAGACCATTCCCGAGTAGTGTCAATTGCTACGTCAAATGCTTGCTTGGCTCAAGTTAATTACAATTAAATGAAAATTAGAGTTGACAAAATGGTGTTGAGGGTCAATCGGTGATCTAAGGTGGAGGAAATTGGCCCCTTACATGGCAAAATTTCATTGGTTTCAAATTAGAAAATGGAAAAAAAAAGAAATTCTTAAAAAATATCGTCTTGATTAATTCGATTTTTTGCTTGGGATGGAAAAAGAGGGTCAATGTCAAGAAAGTAAGATTAGGGTCAATACGTTGTTCACTTGATTATGTTAACATTTTGCTTAATGTGATGTACAAACATACACTCATTATTAGAACAAAGTTTTAAGAGATCGGTCCACATTACTAAACCACACCTGATCCCAAAACCACAATATAAAGTTACAAAAGTAATGATTTCTAATACAGCTGGTTGCCGAACTGCAATTTGTAGTGTTGAAACTGGAGAAGTGGTGAATCTCATTTATGCAAAACCAGTATCCGAATTTTATTTGGGTTTAATAAAAATTTATAAAATATACTTTAACTCTAACTAAATCTAAAGTAACTACATGTCTGTTCATTAATGAGATGTTTTATTCGCATTAAATCTAAAGTAACTACATTTTCGTTCATTAATGAGATGTTTTATTCATATTTTATAGAAATTATTTTATGAAAGGAAAATAAACGAAGAGTAAACATATGACTCTGATTGATGGAATACAACATTTACAATAATATCACACGAACAGAGGACATATACGACGTTCATTTACGTTGATTATATTGAGACATAAGTGTTACAATCGTTAAAGAGAAAAATGAACATACAAAAGCATTTAACGAACACAATTATACACATTACAATTAAATCATGTATAAATGTAATTGCAAGTAACTGTACAATATATACAAAGTATATTAAGAACATCACAAATTGCACTGATGTTACAAATGAATTCACAATTCATCGTTCTAGTATAACCACCCCCAACACATGCATGACTCTTTGCCTTCATGATACATTCCCTATATAAGTGTGATTAGACACAACTATTCACCATTTACACCTATAAGTGCCATTGAAAACAGTAATCTGTAACCCTTCACTGTCAAACCTTTTCATCTTCATTAATTTCTGCAAAATCAAACGCCAACTGATCTACAATGACTAAATTCTGCAAGCAAGCGATCTACTCAAAGGAGAATGATAAGGAAGATTTTAAGAATGGGTATGTGAAATGGAATAAGGAGCAGTTCAAAACAACCTCTCTGTTTTCAACAACAACTATCCAGAAGCAAACACCATCTGGCATCAGTCGCCATCACCCATTCCTGAGCCTGCCTGAACTTACAACCGAGGTATTTAACAGGCTCGATAGAACAGGCAAGCGAAGCATGGCCGAAGTATGTAAAGCTTGGGCCGGTTTGTTTTTGGTTGGGACAGACACGGCAAAGGTTGAGTATGATTACCAGCGCCAGTTAGCAAAGGAAAACAACTATGGCATCATAAGGGTCACAAGAGGCAACAGTGTAGTTGCAGTGTATTGTTCCTGCATGTATGCCAAGGACAAGAAGCAGAAGAAGGTGATACATAGAAGGGTCGAAAAACGCCGCAAGGTTGCACGTTTGGAGGAAATGTCTGAAGAAAATTTCAATGATGAATCGGGAAGCGAAGGATACTATGACTCTGACTGTTAAAGTCATAGGTAGTTGTCTAGCAAACAACATGATGTTTGCAATTTTCTCACGATTAATTATAGGGCCTATCCCAATCAATCTGTAGTGTATTGTAAATATAATTAGAAGTTTATCAAATATAAACTTATCTTTTGTCTTGTCCAATATCATGTTCTACAATATTACTGGTTGTTTGTTCACACAACGAAATTAGTCATTCCTCCAGAGCGTATTGCATTTCCCCAATATTATGTATCAGCGATTGTCCACATACTAACGACTCTTTTTATAACATACTTATGATTACCGGCGACAGTTGGCAAAGGAGAACAACAATGCCATTGTAAGAGTAACAAGAGGCAACAGTGTTCAATTTTGTTCTGTTAAATACCCCCAAAAAAAATGTGTACTGATAATGTAATTAGTCATTCTGTATTGTTCAATATCATGTTCCACAATTCCACACGTTGTTTGTGCCCATAACGAGATCAATCATTTCTGCACAGCTTATTGCATCTTCCTGATATTATGTATCAATGCCTGACCATACACTAAGGCCTCTTCTTATAGCATACTTGGTTGCTGTTTGTTGTCCGTCAAAGGCCCAGGCTCTGAACCCTCTGATTCAAACACATAAAACTAAACATATGAGCAACACTTTATCGAACCAAGTCACTCATTGTTAACAACTACTGGAAGATGAAGCCTACCCCAACTGGAACGTCCTGCTTGCCAGTTGTAGGCGGAAACGTATGAGGTATTGAGATAAATGCAGATGTTGATGGTGCTATTTCATTGTACATTCTGCTTAAAGTGTTGATAATTGCACATAGTCGAGTTATATATACCTAAGTGTGTTTATTTGTGACACAACTACTACCGAAACAAGCAGCGCGTACATAATGGTCAGCGCAATCCGTCATTGCTATTAATACGCCCAGTAATTCAACAGGGTTGTAGTTAATGATCCGCTACCTTGATAGTCACCAACATTCCGACAGCAACATAACACTTCTTATTTCAATGAGTACGACAACATCGTCTTAAACAACACATAGATGGACGTGTCTGTCAAGTTTCAAAAGTATGAAAACAGGAAACACGGTATGACTGCAAACCACCTCAATATCCAACAGCCACAAGGGGTTTACTAAAAACAGACTATTGTCATAACAGTAGCCTAACAACATAGACTTTCTAAAATAAGTAGATATTGGCAACATGTATACGCCATTTCACAAAATATCCTGTAAAACCTCTGTTACCCAAATCAAAGGCAAACATACAAGCCAGAACACACTAACAAAAACAATGGACATCTTCAAATCTGCGATATCTGGGCTAACTCCCATCTCAATTCCCGACTTAGAAGAAGTGACCTTGCTGGCTTCACCTGAATATAGAACTCACTGTTCTTCCAGTGGTTTTCCACCTGTGACAGATAGCATTCCTTCTCCTGACACAGGCATTAAGGCAACATACATGAAAAATTAGTACAGTAGTTAAATAATATCCAATGAACAAACAGTATATGACTAATTGACCAAGAAGCACCCGTACAAGGTCAGTAGCAGTGCGGCAATTACCTGTGGAAGCATCGAGAACAGAACACCTGCTTCCACATCAAGTAGCTTCTCCGCATTAGCAGTCAGCGCATTGAAACTACACACGCCAGTTTCATCCTTCACATCTAGCGCTACCATTAGTCTGCAATGATCAGAAAGTCAGAAAGGACAGTGTAAATAACGTGCGCACGCTGCAGAACACAACTCCATTACCTAGGGGAAGCCACTACATTCTCTCGTATGCATGCATAACAGTTGTAGGAAACACCCAATTCTTCATAACCACCAGTACCACAGTTACTACACCCGGTGTAGTATTGGATATTTCCCTTATTAAGCCTGAGAAGATGCACACATAACCAATGACGCTCTTCCTGCAGAACATCTCTCACCTGATAGACCAAATAGTGCAGAATCAAACTCAGATAACCAGCAATAAAGAAGTACTACAATTTCCGGTTCATGACTATACATCACACCATGGCACACATTGTGAATTCAGAAGACACAAACGCAAAAGAGGACATCAGAATATCACAAAGCAGCTATTAGAAGATGTACACATACATCCTGTTGGAGGAGCCACCCAATCGTAGTAATTATGCGCTCAGAAGCTGGACAGCGTACATCACAAATCTGACGGTGTTTATTAGCCAGAAGTTCATAGCAGGAATCTCCCCTGCAACAACTCGTTAATGGCCCAATACTCACAGTACTTAATAATACCATAAACGTACATCAACAAATCAGACCCTTACCAGTCACGCAACATATCAGCCTCTTTTCCTTCTGGGTTGAGGTTCACAAGCGTCTCTTTTGTAGAAGAGAGAGAAAATCCTAACCAACAACTACATAAATTAGTATCAGATCAGGTCTTCAGCGAAAGTACCCAGTCATGTATAGCAGGATCAGGATCATGAAATACCATTCCGGCTGCATGCCCTCAGATTTGAGAAACTGATAACAGGGAAGGATGTTCCATTAAGTTCCAAGTTTCTGCACTGTCGCACAGCAGGTCTTTCCCAAACAGCTACCATCATAGCTTGATCAGAGCTGCATACACAGATCTCGAAGTTCTCAGTATACAGGCCAACCAGAAGAAACAAACAGATAATACAACTGCTAAATTAGAAACAACTTTTGTCTTCAAAGACCATACCTTGTATCAACAATGTAAATCTCAAACAATTCACAAGTATTACCAACCAGCCTTGGTTTTTGACATATCCGATCAACGAACACAACAATACCAATCACATCTGTACACAAAACACGTTCAAACCAGCACGCGTAATACATATCCAAAAAACAAGTAAACCAATTTTTTAAAGAGTGACCCACCATAACATTCCTCAACTGAAAGCCTTTTCGGTATACTTGCAACAGGCACGTACCGAACAGGATCAAAGAGCTGCCTACCACACACCGGCCGAACAACAGTTTCGCCATTGAAAACAAGTTCGTAAACTTGACCATCATGATTGCCCCAACACTGACCTCCAACAACCCTAACTCTAGCGTTTATAATTTCATACTCAACCTGATCATGCATTACGTCGCCAAATAACTCAAGTTCCTCATTATGAAATGCAGTTCTTAGCCTCGCACCCTTTAGCAACATAAAGGAACCAATCAAATTGTTGACAACAACATTAAACTCTGAACAGTTATTTACGGCTAATGAAGAAGTACATATACTGTGTGTTCTCAAATCACACCGTTTTTTTATCAATCCCTCGAACATTCAAAAAGAAACCACAAGTAACAATGACAAAGAAAGCAGAATTCATTAAAAACTACAGGACCCCTTAGAACTACATCATGCCTACCAACAGGCTTGCAGACAACAGAAACACACGAAGAACAATAAAGTAAATTAGATACACCAACATCAGGCAGACTACATCCACTGTATACACAACCCATGTTTATCCCAACCATATGCCACCATTAACACACAGAAGCCAATACACATCACAGCACTCGAATTCCTTACACATAGTACTTCAGTAATCAAACAAAACATAAATATGGTCCTGCAAAACTCCCTACCCCAGCACTCACAATAGCATATAAATCACATTACTATGGAACAACTCAAACAGGAAATCTTCAAATATTATGAACATATAAACTACAATACCTTCTCATCCTCGAATGTTAACAGTTCACATTCGAGAGGATGCGCAGTCAACGAACCATGTATGCTTATCTTCTCTATTACCCTGACTCTCAGAGAATATACGCCATCCCTGCCTGCAAGCGACCTAGCACATTCCGACACTTGTTTCATAATGGCCTATACAACAAGATGCAGTTAACTCACATAATTAGAAATGGTAAATATTTCAAATATTATTCAGCATCAAACAAATAAAATAAATCAGAGACTAATACAAACCTGAGACAGTGTTGTTATAATGAGAGTAAACATACCCAATAAGAGTAGTTATATTAGTTTGGGTTGCTTGTAAAGTGGGTTAAATGATTTAGCAAAATCTCAAATAAAATAATAGTTAGTACTTTGACAGTATGGGCAAACTGAAATGTTACTGTTTACACATTACCTACACATGCCTAGAAGCTAATAACATGCACTCTAAATACACAAAAACAAAACCAAATCTTCTCATCTACCACCCACCACAGAAATCATGAATAGATTACTGTTCTCGATTACTCTAGGATAAATGTTAAATTACATGGTTTAGGAACATGTCCATCGATGTTAATGAAACCATACATAGTTTCAGAATACCTAGAACGAACTTACCTAGTCTGCTCCTCCCCTTGTTATTATATAATGTTGGATTAGTCTAAGCCTTAACCATGGTACTAATGATATTTCCTCCTTAAACAGCATCCACCCTAACAAAACTCAGAGAGTAAAATCATGAATCTGTAAAACACAAATACCAAAACACACATATATATCAGATCATTCTATACAACATGATACATATATACTACTTAAATACCATCTACATAACATAGCTTACAATCGGATTCTTAAAAGAACTCTAAAACATAACTAAGTAATAAAAAAATGAAGAACTTATGATCCACAGGAAATGAATGGTAGATCACACAATATTAACAGTAATGCACTAAAGAATTTGAAATATATAGAACCATTAGTACATATCCAGAAAGTGAATAAACAACATTTAAAGATAACTTATCCCAAATTAGTACATGTAATCCACCATCCGCAAATCATAATAAAACACCTAACAACCAGAGAAATCCAACTGGGTCAGTAGTAAGTGCAAAACAGTACTACATTATAAGTCTATAACCGATCTGCATAAGTGCTCCATCTACTCTAATCAGTAGACCAACCATCAGAGGAAGAGACATTAGGCCTAAAAAAGTCTTCTTCGATATAACTGTAATATATCTCATATATATCAAGCGCATCAAGGGGACCAGCGAAGATTGCACCAGTAGCCATACATAAATGATATATAGTCATATGAGGGACAATTGATTCACATCGTTTGAAAAACTCGATCACTTCTTCCTCTATAGTGGTCAGCTCTCTCCGTTTAAGATCCACTGATTCTGATTATAACAGAGTAAAACGAATAAGTCAGAATTGTTTACAGCGTAATTTTTAAAAGTAAATCAAAGATAGCAGTAGCACCTTCGGTCACCTGCTCATCAGGTATTGGTGGATGATTATTCCGGTAACGAGGACCCATCATCAACTCTAATGAAACAAGACGGAAGTCATTCCGACGAATCAAGCTCCATATAACATCATTGTTCATGACAACCATCAAGCGATCAAACAGAGGACGGAAACCGTTCACAACTTCATCAATTTTAGATTGTAGAAATCGTACCTCATCAACATTATTCAAAGGCATAGAGTAGATTAAAAGTAAAAAGTACCGAAAAAAGAGGAGAAAACAGAAGTAAGAACTGAAAAGTAATTGCCGTAAAACAGGGTATGAAGTGTGTTTATGTGGACATCACAAAGGAAGAAGACAAATTGCACACTATTCATCACGCCCCTTGCACGAGAGCACTGCTCTACTGTTCACCAATTTCAAGTTTTTGCACATTTATAAGGGTTATTGATTGATCTGATATGTAATTTTCGTTATATATTTTATTCATGACATTGATAAGGATTAATTAATTCGATAATATTGATCATATAAATTAGTGACTCAAGCTACTTAATAAGATAAAATTATGGTGTTATTGAATTAATTTAAGAAATCTCTCAAATCACCAAACATTTCTATCATACACTAAACTATATTTACTAACACCGATGGAGTAAGGAATTATACCACACATATATATACAATTGACAGTTATGTATCATAAATTGATAATCCTTGATTATGACAAAAAATCGCATAATATATTAATTAACGACAAAATAAAAGGTACGAGAATCAGACTACATCGGACAACTAAACTAGTTACAACTTACAACATGTAGGGCTGTACAATGGGTTGGGCCGAGTCGGGCCGAGCTGAAGAAAGCCAGACCTGACACGGCTAGGGCTGTTAATGAGACGAGACAGCTCGCGAGCAACTCGAGATCGGCTCGGTCAAAGCTCGGTCAAAGCTCGGCTCGTGTGAGCTCGACTCGAGCTCGGGCTCGGCTCGAGAGCTTAACGAGTCAAGCCGAGCAAAGGCTGGCTCGACTCGAAAAGCTCGCGAGCAGCTCGAAGATTTGAGATTACATAAGATATGAATCATATCTTATAAAAATATATACTCATATTTTATAGAAATATTTTATCATTATTATATCTTTGTAGCATATATATTAAATATCTTATTGATTTGCTAAATATTTTTACATATAATCTTCGAACCTTGTTATTGAAAATATCGGAAGAAAAAAATAAAAAAAAACATACAATTTTATATAGGCTCGATTCGGCTCGTGTTTGGCTCGAGCTCGTGTTAAAGCTCGCAAGCTTTGTAACGAGCGCATTTTTCTCAAGCTCGGGTAAGATCGGCTCGAGCTCGAGCTCGGATTTTGGTAATCGAGCACGAGCCGAGCAAGGCCCAGCTCGGGCTCGGCTCGGCTCGTTAATTAACACCCCTAGACACGGCCCTAAAATAATATAGGACTGGGCTGGGTTGGGTCGGACCAGGAAAAGTCATCCCTGGCCCAACCCTGTAGGGCTGCTAGTGTTGGGGCTGGTGTCCTTGACAATTAAGTACAATGACTTATTAAATCTCTTTAAGGATCACAAGGGCATACTTTTGTATTATTACCAGTTGATCCACGTTTATCAATAACGGTTGGCTTGCTAGATAAGTTTGACGTTATTGTCATACGGATGGCGGTGATCAACTGGTCCCTATACGTCACACCTATAGGACACGTTTGAGAGATGTGAAGGTATGAAAATACAGTCACATTTATGCCGGATATGACTAAACAGTTAGTCAGAGGTGTTGACTAATAAATTAGTCAATAAGATGTTGAGATTATTATTTAATACGGATTAAATAATTTTAGCTAATACGGATTACAAGATTAATTCGTAAATTAAATATAAACGGTTATATTTAATTAAATATAGTATTCGCGTATTAATATAAACAGTTATATTAATTTGGGTAATTATACAATATCGTATTTTGTCAGACCATTATTAATATATCGACTGTATTAATATCTGATAACATGTTACGATTTATAAATAAAACCCGCGAACAACTTAAAGCTAAACGGGTCGAATCACGCAAAGGTATAAGGTAAGAGTGGAAAAAGCCCACCCTTACCCAAGACCCATTCGGCCGACCTAAGTAATACAAAAGGAGAGTCTTTCTCCTTTTGTGATTTACTGGTAATTCATAATTCTGATAATTAGGGTTTTGAGAACATCTTTTTCCCAAAACTCAGATCTCACATCTAAAACCTCACAAAAGCTCTCCCCATATTGCAAGGCAATTGGAGAGTATTTTCTAGCACACGCGGCATCATCTCAATCAAGTCTTGGGTGCAAGTTATAGGAGGGAATTTACTTTAATTCCTGTTCTTAGGCCTATTCAAGCAAGGACCCAAGGTTGAATTCTTTTCCTTATCCTTTTTAACCTTATGACTATAAACACAACTGTATTTTTCATTATAATCCTGCAAGTTTAGGGTGAATACATGCTTTATTCCCCACAAGTGGTATCAGAGACTTAGGCCATGAAAATTTTACTTTTGTGTTTTTCATAAGTTTTTTTTTTTAAGATTTTGAAAAATCTCGTTTCTGCCGCTGCGTCGGTCGGTCGACCAGTATTAGTGGTCGGTCGACCGCCCCTGTGTGAGTTTTCTGTTTTTTTTAAAACAGTTTCCTTTATGAGTTTTCGATCTTGTTTTTCGATTCCTGTTTACATATTGTTAATTAATCGATATTCTTAACAATATGTGAACCCTTGTTGATGTTAATTTTGATTTACTTGTTTTAATCAAAGTTTAAAAGGTAAAAACTTGTTTTAATTTCAAAAGGTGCAGCGTTTTGCGTTTTCTGAAATTCGTTTTTACTACTTGTTGGTCGGTCGACCTAATTAATAGGTCGGTCGACCGATTTTACTGTTGCAGATTTTTCCGTTTTTCGGCAGGAGGTCGGTCGACCACAAGTTTAGGTCGGTCGACCTCCCCCCCTGTAACAGACTCGGTTTTTTTTTTTTTTTTTTTATTTTCGAAAATAACATGTTTTATTTTCACATGGCTTAAAATAATGTACTATATACGGAAATAGTGTATTATTTAGTGAAACGGTTCACCCTCGTTTGATACATATTGTTTTAAAACAGTTTAAAATAATGGATTATATGTTTGTTAAAATTGGTGATTAAAACGGTATAGTCACTTAATTTTAATCTTAAAAGGTGGTTTGGTATAAATTTAGTAATCATAATAACAGTATTATGTCATGTATAAATTGTTTTTAGTTGATGCATTTTATTTATCGTCTTGTGAATGCCTTGAATGCTTTCAATAACGTATTTAATTTTTGCAAACGGTTGTAACTTAGTGTGGCCTTAGAAGATTGTGTCACCGTAATGAAGGGACACGATCTTGCTCGTAATTTTGAGATCTTGAATCTCCGTTTTGGGTTTTTGCCATGTAATTACTTTTGTATTTAAATTAGAATGTATCTAGGACTACTTTTGTAATTTAAATTAGTAATTTTGTGAAGACCAAAGACAAGACGGAGGCCGGATGCTCACTCCCGCTGCAAGGACCAAGATGGAACATCAAGACAAGCTTCTAGGGTCCAACAGTGGATTCCAAGTTGTTTTATGTTTATTTTGGTAGGATAGGCCACACTAGGACTTTTATTTACGTTTATTGCATTTACCTTTATGCTTTCTTCGATAATAGCTTGCATCATATTCCGCCTAAAAATCAAACCACCTATATCATGCCTGAAAACTGACTCATGTAGAGGTCTCGCGTTAGTTTTCTGTGACAATACAGATGTCACATGTCATTTAAAAGCCATCACTTTATTTAATTCATTCACGCAAATGCTAGTTTTTAGTTCACTTAAATATGGATAAATAAAAGTTGATGGGGTCTTCCTCGTATAACCAAAAATTGAGATTAGTCTTTATAAATCAGCCTCCCATGAATCCCTTCTTCGTCGGTAGGCATAATATGACCCCTTCTACGTCGGGTAAGTGGGAACAGATGATTTATTTTATCTCAACATCATGGTCACTCGATAATATTCCAGTGACTGAGATGGACTGATAGATGGGATATACGGAAATCTATCGACCAAGAGTTCCAACGATTGGAATTAGCCAAACTGTGGGCTTATCAATATACGGAAATTGAGTCTTGGGATCGTTTATATAATTCTTGAGGGAGATCAATTATATAAATGCATGAGTCTACGAGTTTAAATTCAATTTAATATAGACTTAAATCACAACAATAAGTTGCTTATATGGTTTTGTTTTATCTTCTTTTCAGTGTAGAACACGTTCATTAAAACTGCTGTAAAACTAAAATGGTTGGTGAAGACCCAATGCCAAGTGCCAAGCTAGCACGTGAATCCTGGCTAAAAGCCTTCATGGACTCCATGAATCAGTCAACTAGACTGAGGAATGATGGGTCAAACTTCTCTGACTGGGAGGCAGCACTACGGAATGCTGCCATTGCTGACGGAAAGCTCAAGTTCTTAACTGAGCCCATTCCGCCACACCCAGGAACTGGAGCTAGAGCCAACGAAATTCGCGCTCATAGCGATTTCGTTATGGAAGCGGGTGCGATAAAGAACGTACTCATCTATGCAATGGAATCCAATTTGCAAAGACGCTTCATAACCCATGGTGCAAACAAGATTTTCACCACGCTCACTAACGAATTCTCCAAGGCTCCGAGAATCGTTTCTTATGAGCATACCTGTCGCTTCTTTGAGGCGAAACTCCAGAAGGGCCAAGCTGTTAGCCCACATATTCTCAACATGATTGAGAATATCGAGAAACTGGAGTCCCTAAACTGCAAGATCAGTGAGAACATCATCGTTGATCGCATGCTTCATTCGCTTCATGATGGGTTCGCCCTCTTTAGGGCCAACTACTACATGAACGACATGAAGAAGACTCCTCATGAGCTCCACTCCCTTCTCGTACAGACTGAGAAGGATCTAAAGTTGAGTGGGAGTCTGAAGCAGGATGTTCTCATGATCTCCAGTAAGGGAAAAGGTAAAGGGAAGGCTAAAGCTCAGGGCGACCTAGCAGTAGGTAAACCTAGGTTCAAGAAACCAGGATTTGCTAAGAGTGGGCCAGGTGAGTCGAGTAACTCACAAGGCAAGACAAAGAGCAAGGATACAAGCATGGAATGTCACCATTGCCACAAGACTGGGCATTGGAGGCGCTCATGCCCCGTGTATCGCGAGGACATTAAGGCAGGCCGTGTTACTCCTGTTGGTATGTCTTCTTCTTCTTTTATTCACATGATTGAGATTAACCATGCAAGTTGCGGAACTTGGGTACTTGATACTGGTTGTGGTTCTCATCTATGTAATCATGTGCAGGGCCTCCGAAACCAAGAACCCCTAACCAAGGGTGAGGTGGACCTGCGTGTCGGGAATGGAGCACGTGTGGCTGCAGTCTCGAAGGGAACATACGTAATCCAGCTTCCAAGTGGATTCGAGTTATTTTTATATAACTGTTATTATGTTCCTAGTTTATCCAAAAACATTATTTCAGTTTCTGCACTTGACAAACTTGGTTTTTCATTTGTAATAGAGAATAATAGCTGTATTTTCTCCTTACACAATATGATTTATGGCAAGGCAGTTTCCATGAATGGAATTTATGTTTTAGATCAAACTACCGAGATATTACATGTGAATAATAAAAGAATAAAGGTAGGTGACAAAGATCAAACTTACCTATGGCATTGTCGTATGGGACACATAAATGAGAAACGCGTTAAACAGCTCATACAGAATGGAGCTATTTCGCCCTTTGATTTCGAATCATATGGCACGTGTGAATCATGTCTCATCGGCAAAATGACTCGTATTTCCTTCAAAGGTGTTGGAATGCGCGCTGCCGACCTATTAGGACTCATACATACGGACGTATGTGGCCCTATGTCGATCAACGCACGAGATGGCTATAGGTATTTCATCACTTTCACGGATGATTTGAGTAGATATGGCTATGTCTACTTAATGAAGCACAAAAGTGAATCCTTTGACAAGTTCAAAGAATACCAGAATCGGGTACAGAACCAGCTGGGTAGAAAGATTAAAGCACTACGCTCGGATCGTGGTGGTGAGTATCTTTCACGCGAGTTTGATCAACACCTTAAAGACTGTGGGATCGTGCTACAGTTGACTCCACCTGGAACACCACAATTAAATGGTGTGTCCGAACGGAGAAATCGAACTTTACTCGATATGGTTCGATCCATGATGAGTCACACCGTTGTGCCTGATTCATTGTGGGGATATGCTCTTTTGTCAGCCGCTCTAATACTTAACCGAAGTCCGTCTAAAGCTGTTGACAAGACTCCATTCGAGTTATGGAAGGGAACGGTCCCCAACTTGTCCTTTATTCGGGTTTGGGGCTGCGAGGCTTATGTCAAGTGGAGACACGAGGATAAGCTCGGCCCGCGATCGGTCAAGACATACTTTATAGGCTACCCAAAGGGAACGTTTGGTCATTACTTCTACTCGCCTACCGAACAACGTGTTTTTGTTGCGGCTAGTGCGACGTTCTTAGAGAAAGAATTTCTCGAGAACAAGTCGAGTAATAGAACCTTCGAGTTATCGGAGGTTCAAGAACCAACTATCGAGCAACCATTGGAGGAAACAGTTCCTTCACCCGAGGCTGCGGTAGATATCCCTGAGGAACCTAGGAGGTCGGGAAGAGTCTCTATTCCACCGGACAGATACATTGGTATGGTCGAGGAACACGATACAGATGACGTCTTACTCCTAGAGGGTAATGAACCCACAACCTATAAAGGTGCCATGACCAGTTCTGACTCAAAGCTATGGCTAGAAGCCATGCAATCCGAGATGGACTCCATGTATGAGAACAACGTGTGGGATCTTGTGGACCTACCTGCAAAGGTACGTCCCCTTCAATGCAAATGGCTTTACAAGATAAAGCATACCGTGGAAGGACAACAAGATATCCACAAGGCTAGACTAGTTGCTAAAGGTTTCACTCAAGTGCCAGGCTTGCACTATGATGAGATCTTTGCACCCGTAGTCATGCTACGTTCCATTCGGATTATCTTAGCGATCGCCGCATTTCATGACTATGAAATATGGCAAATGGACGTTAAAACCGCCTTCTTAAACGGTTATTTGGAGGAAGAGTTGTACATGATACAACCCGAGGGTTTTATCGATCCAGCACATCCTAAGAAAGTTTGCAAGCTTAAGCGTTCCATCTATGGACTTAAGCAAGCATCGCGGAGTTGGAATCATCGCTTCGACCAAGTGATAAAAGAGAATGAGTTCATTCGATCAGTCGAGGAACCATGTCTCTATATCAAATCGAGTGGGAGTAAGATTGTATTCCTAGTACTGTATGTCGATGACATACTCTTGATTGGGAATGACATACCTCTCTTATCTTCGGTTAAAGCATGGTTGAAAAACCATTTCCAGATGAAAGATCTGGGAGAGGCACAAAGAATTTTGGGCATCCGTATCTACAGGGATAGATCACGACGGATGTTGTCTCTCAGTCAGGAATCTTATATAGAGAAGATTCTGGAGAGATTCAGCATGACGAACTCCAAGAAGGGGTTCCTTCCTATGACTCCTGGGCTTCACTTGAGCAAGACTCAAGAAGCTAAGTCAGTGGAAGAGAAAGAGCGCATGAGTCGGATTCCTTATGCTTCGGCAATAGGATCGATCATGTATGCCATGATATGCACACGTCCTGACGTTGCATATGCATTGAGTATGACAAGTCGATTCCAAGCTCATCCAGGTGAACAACACTGGATGGCCGTGAAAAACATTCTTAAGTACCTACGGAGGACTAAAGATTGGGGATTGACTTTTGGAGGCGACTCGACGCTCTGCGCCACGGGTTACGCAGATGCTAGCTTCCAAACGGATCGAGATGACTCGAAATCTCAGTCTGGATTCGTTTTTACTCTTAATGGCGCTGCTGTCAGCTGGAAAAGTTCTAAACAAAATGTTACAGCAGATTCTACGACTGAGTCCGCGTAAAAGAAGATATTCATTGATAAGATCGCTACGGATGACAACATAGCTGATCCTCTCACTAAAGCATTACCACGTGATAAGCATGAAGGACACATTCATTCCATGGGAATTAGATGTGTTCCTAAGTTGTAGTACTCTTTTATGAATTCATGTAATAATTCATTTTCTCGTGTACTCTATTCAACCTTATTGTTATGATATAAAATGTTTTGTTTCTCATGTGGAATTGTACGCCAATTTTGAACACCACAAAGTGAACTGATTAACATTACATCGTTTTGGTCCTTGATTACCCACTTGAGCTGATAACTCAGGTAATCATTTTGTGACGTTGGTTGATGGTGGGTTCAACGAGCCATAAGTCACGTGGATGACTGACCAATCACAAAGGCGAGTTATACGGATATCTCGTAGGACACCCCGTGACAACGTTATGGAGTCCTAAATGTTTTATAACATTGGGTGCCAGGTCGTGGATAGGACCTCCATAGTGTTCCTTAGAGTCGAGTCTTTTGACTTTCAACTGTTTCTTGAGATTAAGACAGATTTTGGGTAACTTTGGTTTCTTTCCCACGGTCACCGTAACAGGGGCCAAGAGGATTTTTTCTGGGTTATTTCATGCTGGGCGATATCGGCAGGATTCGAGTTGAGGGAAATATCCAAACCCTTATCAGGATTTTATCATTTCTCAGGGCCACTCGAGGAGTAGTAACTAAAATGCATGGCCATGCTCGAATACAGATTCGTTTTATCAGTTAAGTTACTCTCTAGTCGGGGAAACCACTCTTGATACAGATCGCTTGTGAGATACGACCTTTGCGAATGCGGATTTGCAAATTGTCTTACATTGAGTGGGAGAAATTTTAAAAGGATATGAGATTCGGTTATCGCACCTACACTTGTACGGACAAGTGGGAGTTTGTTGGAGCTTGTGTCCTCCACATGTAGTGTGATAACGTCATTGCACATACCCTTGTACGGACAAGTGGGAGATTGTTGGGGCTGGTGTCCTTGACAATTAAGTACAATGACTTATTAAATCTCTTTAAGGATCACAAGGCATACTTTTGTATTATTACCAGTTGATCCACGTTTATCAATAACGGTTGGCTTGCTAGATAAGTTTGACGTTATTGTCATACGGATGGCGGTGATCAACTGGTCCCTATACGTCACACCTATAGGACACGTTTGAGAGATGTGAAGGTATGAAAATACAGTCACATTTATGCCGGATATGACTAAACAGTTAGTCAGAGGTGTTGACTAATAAATTAGTCAATAAGATGTTGAGATTATTATTTAATACGGATTAAATAATTTTAGCTAATACGGATTACAAGATTAATTCGTAAATTAAATATAAACGGTTATATTTAATTAAATATAGTATTCGCGTATTAATATAAACAGTTATATTAATTTGGGTAATTATACAATATCGTATTTTGTCAGACCATTATTAATATATCGACTGTATTAATATCTGATAACATGTTACGATTTATAAATAAAACCCGCGAACAACTTAAAGCTAAACGGGTCGAATCACGCAAAGGTATAAGGTAAGAGTGGAAAAAGCCCACCCTTACCCAAGACCCATTCGGCCGACCTAAGTAATACAAAAGGAGAGTCTTTCTCCTTTTGTGATTTACTGGTAATTCATAATTCTGATAATTAGGGTTTTGAGAACATCTTTTTCCCAAAACTCAGATCTCACATCTAAAACCTCACAAAAGCTCTCCCCATATTGCAAGGCAATTGGAGAGTATTTTCTAGCACACGCGGCATCATCTCAATCAAGTCTTGGGTGCAAGTTATAGGAGGGAATTTACTTTAATTCCTGTTCTTAGGCCTATTCAAGCAAGGACCCAAGGTTGAATTCTTTTCCTTATCCTTTTTAACCTTATGACTATAAACACAACTGTATTTTTCATTATAATCCTGCAAGTTTAGGGTGAATACATGCTTTATTCCCCACAGCTAGTTGTGTTTGTGGGCTGTATTTGTGTTAGTTGTGTTAGTTTTATTAGTGGGCTGGGCCGTGCTGGGATGGGCTGCATTTCACACAGGGCTGCGGATAGGGCTGGACAGACAAAATCCGACCATACCCCTGGCCCTATTCGCTACCGGGTTGGGCTGGCCTAGCCCTAGCCCTGTGTGGGCTAGAAAAATTGGCCCACGTAACAGGGTTGGACCGGGTCGGGCCGGACTGGCCCGCTACGTTGTCCAGCTTTAACAACATGCCTCCCCAAGAGCGGAGTCTAGTGGTTAAAACTTGGGTGAAAGTCCCAGGAGACCCGGGTTCAAGCCTCCCCAAGAGCAAAATCTTGTAGAGCATTCTTGGCCCGAGTCTATGCCTAAATAGAGTTCGAGACTGTCACCTTTGGGTGGTTGACCCGGTGTATGTGGTTTGCAGGCTATCACATATACCCGCGGATTTACCCAGTGCGCACCAAAGATAACGGTTGCGGGTTCCCTCGTCACAAGAAAAAAAAAAAAAAATTTAAGATGGATATATTCATCTGAAGTTAAAACGGACAAATTATCCACATCTATGAATAGTTAGAATTAGAAAAGCCTAGCAAAGTATAAAATATTTGTCTTATCTACATATCTATATATAAGTATAAAAGAAGAACCGCTATGCATTAAGATGGACACATGTCGCTCTCACGTTAAAAAATTTCCCGCTCAAATCTTAAAATACTAAAATGATACTGCGTATCTTTTACTTGAGTAATATATGTATCTGTACAATATCTTAAAATATTCCTCTACCATGCTTATATTACATTAAAAACTTACCCAAATTATTCTCTTATTATCTCTTTCATTTGACAATATTTCCATATACAATTTTTTGCTCATCTCTACTCACATGGAGATTTATATTTTAAATTTTATATACTCATAAAATTAATAATCAACTTTAGTAATTAGCAAAGTTGCACAGGAATATATTTTGTTAACATTTCATTTATAAATTTTTCTCAAATAAGTATTATATAGTAGCATTTAAATGATATATATTCTATAAAATAAACACAAAAAGAAATTTTGTATAGTAAAATTAAGAAGGTGCGAAGTTAAATTATTACATCTTAATTATATATTTTAATTTTTAAATTATGTTGCATGACTGATAAAATATATTTAACATTATATTAAATGTTCATATATTTAACATTATATTACGAGTATTTGTTCTATTTAATTTATATGAACTCTTAATATAATTATTAAGAAATATTATAGAGCAAAGTTAAATATTTATATCCCACATTTAACATATTGCCTGACTGTTAAATATATGAATTCTTAATATAACTATTTATATATTTTATAAGAAATGTTATAGAGCAAAGCTAAATATTTAAATCCCATATTTAAGATATAATAACCCAATTCTAATAAATAAATATATCTTTGTAAAGACCAAATGATGCATGCATATATAAATTAATTTGTAAATTATATTCTATCTCTACTCAAATCTATATATCTATATATAAGTATAAAAGAAGAACCGCTATGCATTAAGATGGACACATGTCGCTCTCACGTTAAAAATTTTCCCGCTCAAATCTTAAAATACTAAAATTATACTGCGTATCTTTTATTTGAGTAATATGTATATGTACAATATCTTCTTAAAATATTCCTCTACCATGCTTATATTACATTAAAAACTTACCCAAATTATTCTCTTATTATCTCTTTTATTTGACAATATTTCCATATACAATTTTTTGCTCATCTCTACTCACATGGAGATTTATATTTTAAATTTTATATACTCATAAAATTAATAATCAACTTTAGTAATTAGCAAAGTTGCACAGGAATATATTTTGTTAACATTTCATTTATAAATTTTTCTCAAATAAGTATTATATAGTAGCATTTAAATGATATATATTCTATAAAATGAACACAAAAAGAAATTTTGTATAGTAAAATTAAGAAGGTGCGAAGTTAAATTATTACATCTTAATTATATATTTTAATTTTTAAATTATGTTGCATGACTGATAAAATATATTTAACATTATATTTAATGTTCATATATTTAACATTATATTACGAGTATTTGTTCTATTTAATTTATATGAACTCTTAATATAATTATTAAGAAATATTATAGAGCAAAGTTAAATATTTATATCCCACATTTAACATATTGTCTGACTGTTAAATATATGAATTCTTAATATAACTATTTATATATTTTATAAGAAATGTTATAGAGCAAAGCTAAATATTTAAATCCCATATTTAAGATATAATAACCCAATTCTAATAAATAAATATATCTTTGTAAAGACCAAATGATGCATGCATATATAAATTAATTTGTAAATTATATTCTATCTCTACTCAAATTGATTTATATTTAAAAATTTGTTTCACGTAAAAGTATAGAGTATTACACAATATATTGAATGGTAATTTAATTTTTCGTACTTTATGATATATTAAGGGCTGTTAAAATAATAATAGTTTTGCGTAAAAAGTATCACATGTTACATAAAATTCTTTTTATACGGGTCGGCTCATACGGGTTATGGGTTAGTTTATGTTTTGAATACGGGTCAAGAAAAATTCTAACGTTTTTTTAATTAATTTTTTTAAAACAAAAGGTAAATTATTTTAAAAATAATATTTTATCATATTCAATTTACATTAGTATTTTGTGAAAACTAATCATAAATTTTTCCCAACTTTTTAGCTTTGGTGTAGTGTATTTAATACATGCTACCCAACTGATAGAGTTCGTTCGTGATCCATACGCGATAAGGGAGTATCTTGAATGACGATATTGTTGTAATAAAAAACAAAAAAATAGATTATTTAAATATTTTGATTATTATAATGATTAGAAAGAATCATTTGCTCTAAACTATAAAAATAGCTAATTGGCAATGGAGTAAGTAATAATTTTTTTTATCCATTCATTAAGGTTGATTTCGGAATACATATTTCTATGTAATATTGTTTATATAAAAGGTTTTACATTTCGACTAATATCATGGTATAGTATATGGGTTTAAAACTTAATTACAAATATTATCTACATATGCCCGTGCATTTTTGCACGGGTACTAAACTAGTAATAGATATATTTAACTTATTTTAAATTTAAGACAATTATTTGGCGTTAGATAAAAATTTGTGAACTAATTATGTATCACATGACGGCCGTGGTGGAAAGCATCTAGATCCAAGCTAAAAGTACACCAATTTTGATTTCACGACTCAAACCGTCAAAGAAGGTACAACTCCAGACTTGTAACCTTAGGAAAAATCGAACTTCTTTAGTAGTTCAGATCACATCAAAAATCCTCAATTCATCACCAAAATCCTACACAAATCCAACCCTTTAACTCTAAATTTTCTACCAATTTCTATCTCTCTTCATTAATCACTCAAAACCCCAGAAATCCCACTAAAAATCCCATATTTATCCTTGATTCCATTCAAATTATGGTGAAATTCAGGATTTTGAGCAATGGGTTTGTGTTAATTTTGTATGTTTTGTTGTTACAGTGTTTAATTTTGAAAAGGGTAGATTGTAGAAGAACCCAATTAAGTAAAGAAGCATATGTAACATTATTGTATGGAGATGAATTTGTTTTGGGTGTTCGAGTTTTGGGGAAATCAATCAAAGATACTGGTTCGAGTAAAGATATGGTTGTTTTGGTTTCTGATGGGGTTTCTGATTATGCAAAGTCTCTTCTTGAGGTTAATTTTCTGTTTCATTTGTATTTTTATGCAGTTTTTTAGTGTAAAGTTGTTGTCTTTGATGGTTAATTTATGTGCTTTATCCGTGTTTACCTTTTTATTCGTTGTGATGGGTACTTTAATCAAAGGTAAAATGATCGGGATGGAGGGAGTATGTTTAGTTCTGAATATGGTTTGAATCCTGGTTTTTGAAAGTGTAGTTTAGTTCTGAATATGGTTTGAATCCTGATTTTGAAAGTGGGTGCTTAGTTATGTACTCTGACTCGGCTGCAAGTGTTGTATATGACACGGTGTTGGATACGGTTGTTTTCCAGAGAGTTTTAAGCTTTTTGGTCTGATATGAAGTTTTCTATTGATGGCCACCTGATACGCCAGTACGCGACCAAAGTGAAGTGTCGGAGTAATTTTGATTGTGGGGAGGGTTGGAGTTCATTTGTGGTATTCAAATGGCGTTGAAATGAGTTTTGGGTGGAAATTTCTAGCTCTAGTTTGGTTTGCTATAATTTGAATACTAAGGCCTTGTTCTTTTCGGTTCGGTTGAAACGAGTTGAATTGAATTAATTGGAGTATGACTTAATTGAACTAGATTGAGTGGAGGGCTTAATTGAACTATTGAGTGGAATTGGGGTGGAGTGAATTTAGTTGAATTAAAAGTTAATTTTGTGAAGAGATTAATTAAAAATAATTGATTCAACATAAATAAAACCTAACGGAATAGAGTCAAACAAAATTGAAAGGAGCTGAAATTAAGTCAGAAAGAACATGGCCTAGGAGAGTGTAATAGGAAACATTTATCTTGCAAAAGGAGATGAAGAGTAGGAATTGTGTCTTCATTCGCTGTTGTGGTCTGTGGATGTTTAGATTTACTATAGGTTTCATGTAAAACAGTTCTACATTGATTTATTAGTGTAAAAGCATCCACTAAGGACATATACTCCCTTATCACAACATGTAGGTACTTATTTAGAAGAAGTTTACAAAGGGAATAAAATGTGGGTCGGATTTACATGTACATCGCCTCACACACGAATTTGTGTTAGATTTATGATAGTAGCTCTAAAGCAGACTTACTGGTAGACTAGGAAAAGGCTTCTGTCTGGTGGAATGTAGATCCTGTTTTTATTTTTGTGTTCTAATCACGAGTTTACAAAGGGAATATATATGGTTCTGGCAAAACATATTGCAATTGTGCGTAGAGGGTTAAGGAATTGGATATTTGTGTTGATGCCAGACGAGGCATTGGTTGAGGCGTTGAGTTGTTTTCGTATGATTTTATAATGGTACATTGGGTAATGAATAATGAATAATGATCACTGCATATGCACGGAATTCCGTGTTAGTTGGGTGACCTGGAATGAGATTCTTAGGCTAACTGCAACTCTGGTTGTTGATGAGCTAGAAGCCTAGAAGTTAGTTTTGGCCGTCTGGGTTTACCTTTCTCTGGTTTGTAACTCCTGACAGTTACCTTGCTAAAACAACGCTAGGAGATTGACTGCACTGAAACATTCTTATTTACTACTTCCTCCCGTCAAATCCAAAAATCCCATAATTTCAAAGCTCCTCTCACAAAGTTAAGCTGATTCCCGGGGTGTTTGGACTCGAAAAGATGGAGTACTACCTAAACCTTGACCAAAATTTCTTCATATATATGTAAAGGCGCAACGCAAAAGCAATCCGATATGACTATTTCCGTATAATCATTATCCGATATGAGAAAATCTCCCAAAAGCTATCTTACGTTGACCAGCCAAGTGAATTGGGAACAATTTGGACGGATTAATGGGAGTATATTGTGCACTATATATACACTTTGCTGATGCCTTGTATTCGTAGTATAAATTTGCATATAGTTTGATAAATCATTGCATATGTTGAAAGAAACCTAATTGTTGTGGGTATTGATTGTTGGTTTTGATAGGCTGATGGTTGGATAGTGGAGATGATTTCTTTGTTGGAGAATCCAAATCGTGTTCGTCCAACGAGATTTTGGGGTGTTTACACTAAGCTGAAAATATTCAACATGACCAACTACAAAAAGAGTAACTCCATCACTTGGGTCTAATGGCTTTTGTTGTAACGTTCTATTTATCACAATCTTTTTTCATTTCCATCTGTTGATATGCACACTCATGTTTCCGTGCAGTTGTGTACCTTGATGCGGATACAATTGTAATCCAGAACATTGATGATCTTTTTAAATGTGGGAAATTTTGTGCTAACCTGAAGCATTCTGAAAGGCTAAATTCTGGAGTTCTGGTTGTTGAGCCATCTGAAGTCCTGTTTAATGACATGATGAAGAAAATCACTACACTACCTTCTTATACTGGAGGTATGCACTTCCTGTTACTTTTCATGCAAAATTTTGAAAAAAATGTGATTGTTTACGGACTCGTTGACATTAAGTTCTATCTCCCGCTGTTGTATGAGGTTGTGTTTTCCAGTTATATTGTGCATTTTGACCTTAAAGGCTAATGATCTTCGATTTTATCCTTATAACATCATATATTAAAAAAATATCAGTGCCCTGGATGTCTGTACCTAGATACAAGATGGTGATGTTGCCTTTAATTCACATCTATGTAGTCATGAGGTGTCTAATTATCTATACCTTTTACTAGATAGTAGATAATCTGTACGGTTGCCTAACTGAACACTTGCTGCATGTGCTTGGATATAGTTTAAAAAAGACACTCTTTTCATTTGTGTTCACTATATTTTTTTTTGAGACGTTTGAATAAACTTTTTCCCCCAGAACTCTTATATTAAATTTTACTTCGTTTCTCAAAATCACTTTAAACTTTATTCTTGATTGATTTTTTTGGGTTTTTATACATGTGATAAGTTCGATTTAAAATCTATAAAACCCCTTTGCCTTCCATTTTTTTGTTTCACTCCACTTACGTTTTTTTTTTTTTTTTTTTTTTCTTTCTTTTTTCTCTTGCTGAGATGAGAGTTCACTCATGACGGGTCCAAAGGATGATTCATGTCAGCCGACCCCAAAACATTTTGGGACTAAGGCTCTGATGTTGTTGTTGTTGTTGTTGTTTGAATAAACTTGCGTCCGACCTTGGAAAGAAATTACCCACAAAACACTCCCCTTCCCATGTGTGTGGGTGCCAATCTTGTCACGCCTTTTCCCTTTCTAAAACTTTGGCCCGAAAGCAACTGCTGTGAATTAAGCTGAATAGCAATAGTTCGTGACAAGTTGAAAAAGATCTGTATTTCCTTTCCGTTCATTTGCTTTAGATTTCCCTCACATTCAAATTTAACATTATAGGCTTAAGGCTATGATGCAAACTTTACAGTTTGATGTCTTAGATGTTTCTGTTGGTTTATTATTCTTACACTTGCTATTACTTTATCATGTCAGGAGATCAGGGGTTTCTGAATTCGTATTATGTTGGATTTGCCAATGCACATTTATTTGAGCCTAACCTGTCTGCTGAAGAGCTCAAGTCTAGGACAGCTCCACCGATGCAGCGTCTCTCTACTCTCTATAATGCTGATGTTGGTCTCTACATGCTCGCAAACAAGGTATTTGACCTTGAAAAGATTTTCACTCTATGCTTTTGACTGCCGGTTATTTTCATCACCCATTTTCTTTCTCAAACATCATCTGGCTCTTTTCAATTTGCCATAAGGAGTGGGGATGTGTTACCTCGACCCAGCATGGAAGTTCAAAGTGTAGAACGTGCGACACAACCAAAATGATCCTGGTGGTAAACAATTATTAACTCGCCTGGCTCAGAGTGTAAAGCAATATCGAATCAGGCTGCTCCTTGTCTTGAAAGAATTTACGTGCAGCCACCACCTTAACTTTGCTTTCCTCTGCCTATCTACTCCGACTGGACTACTTGTCCTAAGTTCCATCTAGAAATCTAGATCAGGCTTTCTGATTTGGCCCCTCCGCGAACTTTTGGGTAAAATGCCAGTCGTACCCTTTCTGTCTCCGCTGTAGGCAGTGAGCATGAACATTCCAATTTCAGACCGAATACACGTACACGATAGAATGAAATAGATAAAAAAATGAAATCTAGGAGTCAAGACAACCTACTACAGAGCAGTAGTATTTAGTTAAGGTTTCTCTATCAAAAAGAAAAAAAAAACTATTGGTTTTATGGAATGTGAGAGTTACACATGACTATGCGATTATTTTGCACTATATTTATAATTGCAAATTTCTAATGATTTTAAATGTATTTGTATGCAGTGGATGGTAGATGAGAAGGAACTTCGTGTCATCCATTACACACTAGGCCCCCTAAAACCATGGGATTGGTGGACCGCTTGGCTTGTGAAACCTGTTGATCTCTGGCAGGTATGTAAATGACCTTTACACTTCTGTATTATGGATGTACATTTTCTTACTCAATCCGACACCGAATTTTATTACAGTATCATTGTCTCTAGTACATATCAAATTCTTTTTCTCCCATGTTCATTGTCACTAACCAGTAACCATGTCATTGTTTCAGGACATTAGACAGAATGTTGCGGAATCGCTTCCTGGGACTGGCGGTGGGAGAAACCCTGGAGATGAACTTTGGGTCAAAACTCTTTTTATGATTCCCATCGTTGGCCTTATATTCATTTTTTACCGTCTTTTTCTTCAGGTACAACTTAGTGAAGCTACCTCATTTTTTAGTCAGAGAAACTGCCTCGTTATGGATCTTAATTCTGAAAGCACTCATTTTTGTTTTAGGTTTCCTCGCTTACGGGGAGTACTTCATTTTGTGATCATATGAGACATCTTGCTTATCGATTTAGAACAGGGATTGTACTTCCCTATCCTTCTAGCTCTCCTTCATCAGCCATTAACTCCAACCAACAGGTCTGCTTCACTTTCCTGCTGATATCTAAATGTTGAATAGAGTTCAAATTATTGGCGAATGTTTTTTTTTTTGTGTGTCTAGGCACTTTATCAAACAACACAATTTTTTATACGGGACATTCTCGTGATAAGTTTATAATGAGACCACGTCGTGATAAGATTATAGTGAAAGTGACCTATATATCCTTTTCCAGTTTTTGGTGTGTATATTGGGTAGATGAGTTGGTCATATAGTTTAACGGGCGAGTCCACATTATCTTCATATATTATTATCTCTTAGGAGACTAACTGACTAAACATAGATGTTCGTGTTTATTTATGTTATAGAGCGGTAAACGTGTCTTACAGATTGGTGCTAAACTTATTAATACAGTTGTACAATGGATTGCTGTCCAAGGTGCCTTGGTTTCTAGGAGGAATGTCGATAGCTATCTGCCTTCTAGCCTTTGTTATGTCCCTCGTCTTGGGACTTCTTATTGTTCCCCGCCAAGTGCTTCCATGGACTGGGCTATTACTTATGTATGAGTGGACTTTTACGATCTTCTTTCTTGTATTTGGCGGATATCTACGTTTAATTTATCGGTGGGGAAACATCAGAAGCTGTCAAGCAGGGTCTTATTCTTCAGATCCTGAATCATTAGATAATTATACTGGGAAAGGTCCGTAACTTCTATCTTTTTATGTTACTCCAAATCTTCGAATTACTTGTGTACCCGTATTTTGCACTCCAAATTCCTACATTGCCATTTTATAAGAAAGTTGAGTGCATTGGACACGGATCTGTATACTTCTAACGTCTAACCAACCAAATCTGAGTTCCGCAGCTGTCATATCTATATACTTATATGTACCTTGCTGTCGATAGTTCCCACTCATTGTTTGGCTGGGTCATATTTGTTATTCAGGTCATCAGCGGCTGGCGTCCTCTCACGATGCTGCAATGCTGCATTATGGGTTTGAACTGGTTCTCTTAGCCATTGCAGTTCCAGCGCTTCCTTTTCTTCTTGGGATTAGTGCTTTGTTTGTGAGGTAATCTATTAACTTCTGTGCAAGTTGCTTGTTAGTTATTCATTTTTTGGTTTTGTCGTCCTCATTAGCAATTTGATCTACGAACTTCACTATGGATCCAAAAACTTGTTATTTGGGTTCTGGAGTGTTGAAAATAGCAAAATGGCTCACAAAATTTATCACGCTTCTTTTTTTTAGTACTCTCGAATTGCTCTATTGTCCAGTTTTGTCCCACTGATAGAAGCACCGCATCAATATTCTGGCCGTGTTCTTTGTTGATAAATTTGCAAAAAAACAGTTTTGGGGGGATTCGCTATCCACTCACATTATATTCGTGTCAAAGTCAAATTGAGCAATTTTAGAGAATTAGAGCGGGTATGAAGTACTAGGGCATTGAATGTAATTTTTGACGCAATTGTACTCATGTCTGTACAATCAGCCTCCTTGTGTCTGTTTCAAACACCTATGTTACTTTTGACTCATACCTCCTGTACTCATGTCCAACGGAATCAACACCGAACACTTTAGCATGAGTATGACACTTGGACAAATTTTACCAAAAACACGAGAAGTTTTTGATAAATGTAGACGAATCCAACACTTAGACATGCACGCACTATGTCGGATTCTTCTAACCGAGTCTTAGTATCACAGCTGAACACTGTAAAATTTTCTGCATTCATTCTTCTTTAGCCCACCATTTAAAGAAATCCTCAAGGCATTGGTGATGTTGCTGTTAGCAAATTGATTAGCGTAGGTTGTCGAGTCACATTTCTTTTGGAATTGCATATTAAGTGCAAGAGTTGATTTAGGACAGACCAGGCCATTCTTTTCAAAATCCCCGTGTTAGATTGTTTGCAGTAAGCTCCTCTATTGACCCTCATTTTTGGTCCTATGTCCTTAAGACGGTGACGGCTTATATTTTAGATGCCTTTGTCCATCTGTTTCTATATTGTAGGCTATATCCTTGCTTTCAGTATTCGATCTTTTAATGCGCAAAATTTGGGCAAAAATAAAGTTAGATGTTAGTTAGTAGAAATCTTAGCAAGTGCAACTTTGTACTTGATCGGCATTGTAACTAGTTCCAAACTTGTTGAGGAAGCGTCTTGGACTGGTCAATATCGTATCATGTCAATGATGTCATGCATGTTAGCATAAGTATAAGCGACACAAGCAGGCAGTGAGGGTTTTCACTTTTCTTGATATTGAGGCAGCTAAAAGGGCCTCTTAATATGACGTTGATAGATAATTAACTCGGGTCATGAGTACCACGACTTAATTTTACCAGTTAAACTAGGTAATGTTTTCTATGTTTCTCACCTTCCAAGCTCATCATGTCATCCTCATCCACTCAAGGTGTTCCCTCGTGGGATTGAGGAGTCGTGTATGAGCCACTTAATCTTCCGCATGATTTTTTCAGTTAAACTTGGCTTAGTTATTACTCCCCGTCCCGATTATTTGTTGTCCTATTCCATTTTTGGGTGTCTTGGTCCATTGTTGTCCTTTCTATTTTTAGGATTGCATTTTACGAGAAATTTAACCTTTCACTCACAAATTGGTCTACTTGTCCTCTTATAATCGGCCCTCTCCTCTTTCCTTGGTCTTTGTGCCAAAACCAAAGGACAACCAATTGACCCCAATTGACCGGGGACGGAGGGAGTAACTTATTAATCAGATAAATCTCCAATATTAAGGTCTGTGATTTTAACACAACACTTCCCCGTCAATTTTACAGGCTAGGTTTGATGGTAGTAGGAGGCATTGTATTGGCTGCTTTCATGGCTTACGCATCAGAACAGCTCGGTATAAAATCCTTTTTGAGAGGACTTGAAGACCGAGATGCACGAACGAGTAATACATGTTTCTTTTGCTGATTTTATTCTAGTTTTTCTTCTTTTTTTCCTCGTATGTAGATGTATCGACATAGATTTTGCTCCCCATTTATTTATGTGTAGATTAAAGTTGAGGGGGGTTTTGCCATTTTCGAGTTATCACCCCCTTGGGTTTGTTGTTGTAATCTTGTAATTGTATCAACGAGTTCAAATCACCCATTAAACGTATTCTCGGAAATTTTGCATATATTCAATTCTCTTAACATCGTCTTAACATTCTCCTGAAGACTTGTTATCTTTGTAATCATTGCTGTAATTCGATGCGATTCAAGTTGATTTAGCCTACTTTTAAGAAGACTGACATACTCCGATTTTTTTTTTCCGTCTGCCCCATCCCTCTATAGTCCTCCATTGCAGACCGTGTTTGTCTCAGAGTAAGCCTGGTCTCAGCTTAAGCTAATAAAACCAAGGAAGACACTCGTAGACCTGGCAAGCGGGTCAGGTTTGGTTCAGGTTAATTTTGATTTGCAAAAACCCGTGCTGAATTGGGCCGTGTCATTTAGGGTTTTTGGTTACTTTTGGGTGGGTCGTTATTAAATTATTTGGGGCAACGGTCATACGAGCCAGGTTGGATTCTGTCGTGTTAATCAGGTTTTGCATCAGATTTGCATCCAGGTCGAGTCAATTTTGCCAAGTCTCGCAATATGTTATTGTTGAACCCAAGAAAATTGGGTACCCTAGGGACATGGGCACTGTCAGTAATCAATGTGAAATTAATGAATGCCAAAATAAGTTGAGCATAAATTGCAGTATTCAGCAAATATCTTCTGTTCTTCCAGTTTTTATTTTCTTTACATTTTTAAACAACTTAACACATCATGTACTTGCATCAACAATGAAGTTGCCTAGAATTATAAGCATGCTAATATTAGCAGTTCTCCTAATAGTACAAAATGTGATGTGTTATATAGCGACGGGACGTGCCTTACAAGACCGTCAACCGGGTTATGACACCATTGATCAACTTCAGGCCGAGTTAATGAGGCGGCATAGAAGGCGGAGAGTTGGGAGAAGACGGCCGTCTCATGCTCCATCACCACCAATGAGTAACCATTCGCCTCATTGGTATAAATCTCCTCCACCATTGACTCGCCACGTCCCTCCTCCTCCTCCTTGTCCGAGCTCACATGTCAATGTACCATATCCAACTCCCCCACCTCCTCCTCCTCCGTCCCCTCCTTATTAATCATTTGATTGTAATTTCTTTATTCCGTTTTTAAGCATCTCGAGTCATCCCCTCCTTAATGATTTGTATACTTTCTTCACCCCTACATGCACCTCATTGCCGCAAAATCGTTGTATTTTAGACATTTCAGCACTGTAGTTTGAAGCCGGCATTTTTTTCCGGTAAAAAACTAGTATGCACTCATGAAATATGGTTAGACGATGTTTTTGTCTAAAATTGTTGACTGTTTTTTAAAAATTGGTATCGGTTATTGGATCAGTTTAAGCGGTTTCAGTTCACTCAATTTTTCGAGTTATATCAGATAGAATTGGATCGGGTTTCTCGGACAGGGCCTGCTTTTGCCGGCTCTACTAATTGGTAGAGCCAACATTAACGTCGTAGTCATTGAAGGCTTCAAGCATCCTAATCGATAAAGAAAAAAAGAATTCGTTCGCTTTCATAAATAGAAAGGAAATTCCGTGACGGTTGAAACAATCTAACCAACCAAAATAAAGAACAAAATATGCCACTTGTTGTTTACTCTTCTATCATTGCTTCCTTTTGTAGAAGGATAATGATAGGGGCGTTACGCTCAATCTCGACGGTACCCTCTGAATCTCTCACATACATCTTTGTTATTAGAGTTCATGTTTATTGCATACGATGCATTCATTATTTGTAGGATTTCCAATAATTACATGTGAGAGAATGACGTCGAAATTAGCTATGAACTAATGAACTGGAACTCGTTTTTCTTTGTAGAATAGTAGACAATTAGAGAATTATACAACCAGATGTATACATATAGTATAGATTTTGAGCTTTACAACAAAGAATTGCTTATGCATATATTTTACGAGTTTTATTGAAAAGAATTTGAGAGTGTTTATAAAAAATTGTAAATCAAAACATTATATTGAAACTCAAAAATAATACATATAAAACTCAAATTTTTTAATTTTAACACTAAAATATTATATGCAAGAAAAAATTGTTAAAAGGTCGAACAAAATTACATATAACCTCAATTAGATTTGTATTAAATATACGATACTAATATACTATTCGTCAATAGTAGATTATGACGTAAAGGAAAACAACATAAATTCTTGATATTGCTTCACTGTATGTCTTAACTAACCCCACCTTTTCTTCTACGCTATTATATTCTTATTCACAAATTCCCGCTGAAAACGACTATTTTATTATTAAAACGAGTCAAGTATTAATCAATTAGTTAGAAAAATACTCCAAAAGCAATCCGAGTAAAACAACATTTAACGAGTTTTAATATTAAAACGAACGTTTACCTCGATTGATATCCGTCTGAAGGGAGACTAACAACTTATTCACATAATATAATAAAGTATGGGTATATATTTTCCATGATTGGATAAAATGTCCATGAAATTTGACTTTTGTGTACAATAATTAAGTACTCCTAGTAAAGAGTATTGATATTACCCTTTATCTTTGTGCATGAATTTATATTCATTAACAACAAGTTTAGTTTATTAGAATAATTAAGAAATATATTAGAATGAACTCATCATTTGAAGATGCATGTTGGAATGTTCTTGATGATTACACCAATATCAATGACTTTGATGACTTTGATGTCTCTGATTTCTATGTCACATTACCCAGGTATGTACTTCATTTATTCGCGCAATTTGCACGAGTTATTGAGGCATTGTGGTAATGTCGTCGTTTACTCTTATTCTTATATTATATGTTTGATTTGATTTAAATTATGATTTGGTTATGGATGATGAGATGTCTTTCATTTACCCACCTTAGTAGTTGCGGAACCAGGATTTGAATTTAGGGACGGGAAATTTCAACAAGCTAAGGTTAAATGTTTTATCAAATTTTTCATTGTCCAACGGGGTTGAGCGTCTCTACTCTCTACTAGTCTCTTAGAGTCTATGTTACTCCGACTCCTTCAAGGGTCGGACATGGCTATTTTTTCTTGGAAAAATTGTCAAGTTTTTGGTTTAAAATGAAGTGTTCGAGTGTCATATTAGTGTCCAATGATCAAGTGTGGGAGTTGGGACACAGGTATGTGAGCTCATATGAGGTGTTGAAATAACATAGTGCAGAGTTGCAGACGGGTTTCAAACACGGGTCACAAGTACCACCCATAGACAACGATACTCGTTTCAAAGATGGGATTCTGTTTTTATTAGTGGATACAGTATACATAAGGAAATATAAGCAAAAATCACTGTGGACTGTGAGAACAATGCTACACATATCTTCTATTCCTAGTATGTCTGAAATTTCCGCGTGTTGCTTGCTTGCTTGCAGTGCCGATGGAACAGCTGGAATTTCGCTGAACAGCAATTGTTCAGCTGAGAAAGGCCTGAAAAGAGAAAGGTGTGAATGATGATACAGAGAATTATTTAATATCTTTTGATTTAGACGCGTTTGCTATGTATGTTTCTTAAGGAGAGTGGATTGTCGTGGCCTATCGATTATGGTATCTGCAGGATTGAAAGCAGATTTTGCTAGATGAACGAGTCTATGTTTGTGCTTGTACGTGTCCTGTATGTCTTCCATCAAACAATTCCTCATAACGTACTAACAAGAAGTATGCTGTGTGCAGGGATCAGAAGAAATGTTTTCAGACAGAATCCAAAGCGTCTCGAGAGAAATTGCGCAGAGAGAAGATGAATGACAGGCATGTATCTTTCTTAACCTGCCAATGCCTTAACTACTTCATATGATGGAATATGTCAAAATGGTCGAAGCAGGCTCTGAGATTTTTCATTTCAAATGATTGAGTAATTTCGGAAAATTGACTTCCAGGATGGCCGAAAGTTCAATTTCTCTGGTTTCATGTTAGAATATAAAACGAATTAAGAAACTCCAACCATCCGCTTAAGTTTTTGGTTGAGTTGGTTTCTTGACATGGTATCAGAGCCATGTGACCAAAGGTCACGGGTTCGAATCTCACCCCTCCATTCTAAAGTGGATAATCAGAACAGGCCAGGGAATCCCGCCTGCACCCACACTTCAAGCCCAAAAAGAAAAAAAGGGCCTTCGTGTGAGGGGGAGTGTTAGAATATAAAACGAATCAAGAAACTCCAACCATCGGCTTAAGCTTTTGGTTGAGTTGGTTTCTTGACATTTCAGATAGTCATGGAACTTGTTTGGTCTCATTGTCATGAAATGTGCTGGTGTTTTTTGGTGGTATAGGTTCTCAGAACTGAGGACATTTCTGAATCCCGAAAGCCCTGCAAAAAGCGATAAATCTTCTATCCTTCACGATGCAATTTGTGCTGTATATAAGTTACAGTCTGAGCATCAAGAGCTGAAACAAAGAAAGAAAAAGCTTCAAGATGATACTCTAAACCTGAAGGTGTGTGTGCTAGTACTATGAAGTATTGTCGATCAATGTCATATTAGGAATATAAATTATAGATGAACCATCTCAACCAAAACCTTTAGTTGGGCCTCAAGCCCTCAACCATCACCTTAAGGTTTTGGTTGAGAGGGTTCATCTATCCTGGTATCAGAGTCAGTGTGACCGAAGGTCACGGGTTCGAATCCTGACAACCTCAAAACCCCTCAAAAACCACGTAGTGGAAACCAGCACACGGTATGGGTGGGCTTGTGCAAACAAACCACTCTTCAAGCCCAATGGGCATTTGAGTGAGGGAACGTATTAGGAATATTAATAATAGTTGGGCCTCAACCATCACCTTAAGGTTTTGGTTGAGATGGTTCATCTATCATGAGATCGTCCCATACGAAAATTTGGGTTATGCAAATGTCGGTCATTTTATGATAGTTGTGTATCAGGAAGAAAAGAACGAGCTCAAAGAAGAAAAGCTCAATCTTCAAGAAAGAAAACAAAGAATCGAGCAACAACTCAAAGCCACGACACTAGCACAGTCAGGGTATGTGCCGATGCAGCAAGGAATACATCAAGGCGGAGGCCACAAAGGGGTGGTTGTTTCTGGCTACGGCGGGTACCCAATGTGGCAATATGTTCCCCCATCAATGCTTGATATTTCGAAGGATCATGTTTTGAGACCCCCTGTTGCATGATCACTGTAAGCTACCACTAACAGTAGCCCTGTCGGCTGTCGACAGTTTCAGAGTAGTGAACATTATACATATAGTACTCGTTTATCTATCTTTAACCCCAATTCTTATTTAAGACCGTCTTAACTTAAGATGGCTCTTGCACAATCACACCAAATTAAAATAGAGGTGAAAATAAAGAAGTCTTTAAGTTAAGACGGTTTTAAGCGAGACCAACTGAATCTTTGGTTATTGACTTATTGTATGTTATATTGGTTCTTGAATCTTGATAATTACTACAAACATAAATCGCCAGTTATATGGTTTTGCATCAGAGCTCTAGAAACATTAGTACTCATGATAAACTACAATTTATCATCACACCTTCCTTCGGAAACATTAGTAATATCACGGCTCCGATAATGTTTATTCTTCCGTCTCATTCATTTGCTTATCGTAATTAATTACACTTTAGGAAGGTTTTGCCAATCATACACAAAATAAATATTGAATATTAATAGCTTTTCTCATCCAAATGGCAAGACATGTACATTCATTTGAATTCGAATTGGAATTGGAATTGGAATTGGAATTGATCTGGGTGTGACCGATATGAGTCAAGGTCATTCGATGTTTTATATTTGAAAAATTAAATATTGTCTCGAAAAATATTTATGATCTGATAAAATATCATAAATAAAAATATTGTGATGAAATTTGCATCACTAAATAAAATGTAAAAAATGGTGGGATTGAAATTACTACTACATGGTTGGCAGGGGCGTCTCGAATAATTCGGAGGTCCTGTGCAAAATGAAAACGGATCCTGTGCAAAATGAAAACGGAGGCCCTCAAAATAAATAAAAACGGTTATAGTAAGGCTCGGACTCGGGTGGCTTGGGCAATTAAAACATGTATTCACCAAAGTGCTATCACATTTTTGTTAATACACATGGAGATTATTAGGTATAGATCACTAATCATAATTTATATTAACACAAGGCCCAAAAATATGGAGACCCGGTTTGCGTGCTCGTCCCGCATTTGATCATAGCCGCCCCTGATGGTTGGTATTTGAAAACCCAAAATTTAAACAGTTTGAAATAAGAATTTGTGAATTTGTGAAATTCTAACTAGCATGGAATTCACAATTTCAATTCGAAATTTTAGGATTATGTCTCAGTTACGGAATTCAATTCCAATTTAAGGTTACTAAACACATCATAAATAAATTGAAATTTATGTAAGATGTTTGATTTATAAAACAAGTAGAGCCAAGTTTCGAGTTGAATACATACTAATTTCTTTTCTCACCAAATAAACGATTTAATCTTTTTTTATTTGATTAAACGTAAATTAATATTTTTGTTTTATAATTATCCGTGGGTTGTACATGGCTGCAAAAAAGGGACTTTGAAATTGAAAGTTGCGAAAGTTCGGTAAGAAAAAATAACAATAGTATTGTTAACGTATAACTAGGACACAAATCGAATATATAACTCTGTTTTTAATTATGGAAAAATTAACCCGTTTCCTAAATTAGTTTGGATACCACCCAATACCGAATTGCTAATCCCAAATAATTACCACAAAAAAAAGAGTCCTAATACGGTAATAAAGTTGAGGTAATAAACGTACAATAACTCAAAATAATAAGCTTAGAAAAAAGTTTTAAGCATATATTTTAATTTTGCGAAATTCAAGTAATAAACAAAACAGTTCAAACTAAACCTTAAAATAATACTTAAAAAAAGACTATAATATTGGTCCAAAATATATGTATTGTATTCTATTAATCATCAAAATTAAAATAATAAATATAATACAATATAACCGTTTTATATATACCCAATAATGGTTTAGTTTTAAGCATATATTTAATTTTGCGAAAATCAAGTCATCAACAAAACGGTTAAAAGTAAACCACAAAACAAAATATATACTTATAAAAACACTAAAATGTTGGTCCAAAATATATCCCACACACCATTTTGACTAAAATGTTGGTCCAAAATATATTATCAATTGAAAGATTTTGCGAAAATCAAATCATAAACAAAAGTGTATAGACGTTAGATATAAAACAAAATTAAATTTTGATAAAAAGTGTAAAGACGTTAGATATAAAACAAAATTTATGAACATTTATAATTTAGTTCTGATGATAATATTTAGAATTATACGATTTGAAAACAACCCGTGCAATTTAACGTATTATCAATATAATAGAAATTGAATGCAAAATATTCACGTATTATTAACGCTATTCGCTAATATTAATTATTCACCATATTTTTTCTAAAAATATACCCGTGCAATTTTGCACATGTTGAAAATTAGTTGTAGAATTCATTAGCCATACTGGCATTGGCACTAGCAGTGCAATCAAGATCTACCATCTTCTTTAATTCACAAATTCTCATTTGTGACGGCGGTATCCGTCACAAGCTTGTAACGGATACCGTTTTCTTTCACAAAATATTTATAAAAGGTGAGTGGGAAAACACCTGAAAGGTGGTCCAACGAGATTAGTCTGTCACAAACAAGACCTGTTATCTTTAATTTGTGCATGTAATTAATTACTAGGAGTAAGGACTTACTAGATTGTTATGATACGAGGATCATAACAAAGTGGAAGTAAGTCAGTGAAAGATTGAAATAGAGAAAACGAGTAATTTTTTTAGTAAAATTAAGTGGCGTAATAACTGTTTTAAACTAGTTAATGCATGTTAATGATGTCATGGTTTTTCTTAATTGAATTTTACACTTTTTTTGTCTTATAATTTTAAAGAGTCGAAATAATTATGCTTGGAGCAAAATAAAGATCAATTGGCCACCATATCGGTCAATGAATTGAAGGACCAGACACTCCCGAAAAACATAACATTGTTTATTACACAAAAAGAGTAATTTTATTAATAAAAACACAATTGTAGACGTTAAAAAAACCTAATTGTATGAACAAGGACAATAAACTATAGCCAACAACAAAATGATTGCGACCTCATGCCATAGAAATCCTTGCTAAGATGTTGGCTAATTGAAGTGTGATACATGTCGGTGGTGAGTGAATAGAAGACCATTTCATTACCAATGCGTTTCGGAAGATAAATTCTATTCTTCATGCTCTTATCTTTCGTTGATATCGCAAATGATGATGCTAGACTTAGGAATAACATATGATCCCCTAAGTCGTTGACTGCAACCCAATCATTACCTAAAGTATCAAACTTGAACACCTGAAGGGTCTTTCCACCGTCTTCAATAAAAACCGCTATAAGTTTGTTATCAAGCTCAAGTAGGTGGCATGAATCTAGTAATATGTCTTCTACTATTGGACCCCTATGAACCTTCCAACACCATTTTCCGTCTACCATTTTAAGTAGACCGAGATGACCCTGCATTCCTAGAAAATAAAATGCTCCATCAAAGTACTTCGGGCAAGAAATCTCGCTCATGTAAAATTCAATGCCCGTTTCAGAGTCAAAGTCAATTTCATCGTACTCCCATTGGTCATTTCCGGCTCGAAAGTAGTGGATTTGTACCCAATTATATGCGTAAATTCCAACAGTCATACAATCAGGAGAAGTAGGGCATGTCGAAAATGCCAACCCTGAAAGGGAGCCAATCTGGTCATTAAAGGGGTATTTATAGTTCTTCCCTTCAAAAGGGCTAAAGGATTGTAAGGAATCTCTCTCAATTCGCGAAAGCAACCAACCACCTTTGCAAAACTCGATTGTCGATAACATGGGTGAATAAGGTGTCAAGATGGTGTGAGATATATTTTGACATGGATCCCATAGTTCACAAACGCCACCTTTAGTATTCTTGGACGACATGAATAATGAATACGAGTAATTAGATCTCCATTTTGGACGAGGGACGGTAGAGTGCAATAACTTGCAAGTGGTACGAAGATTCATGTAATCAAACAAATGCAAATGCTCTGTTACAGATTGCAACATGTCTGAGGGAAGTTGACAAAATAATGATGGCGTCGGCATCATCTCATCCAGCTCTTCAACATGCTCAATATTTCCAGTATCCTCAAATTTTTTAAGCGTGTTCGACGATAACTTGGTAAGATTACGTGACATGAACCATATAGGTTTATCATAAATTTGGAGGACATTGAGGTAGGGCTTCAAAAGAATGTAACTATCATCTTGTAGGCGATATTGATGCATGGTGAGACTCCAGGCGCTAGTGATATAAATACAGTTCCTTTCGATTTCTGGACAAGAGCTATCTGCCCAGCACCAAGTGCAACCAGAAGTACCCAATAAAAACGCACGATCTCCTAGCGATTCCACCCGAATCAATTTCATTTGCGACAAATCCAATCTCCAAACATATGCCTTTACAATGTCAAAATTGTCAATCGCATACGACTGTCGGATCCATATGTGTACAACATACAATACGCCAGATACTTCAACCAAAAACTTTAGAAACTTTGAAGTCGTGACAGTCTCAGATGGAGGTTGTATTTCCAATAGTTCAAAAGTTACGATATTGGAGCTACTATTGCTATCACTAACCTTTATCCGTGCAAATATGAGAGAGTAACCTTCGTCATCTTTACTCCCTTTCATAAGACCATACAGGTAAATGTCCCCATTGAGAGCAGCAGCTACGACACCTACCACGCTTCGACCATCATGCACAAGACTGTGTTTGACCCACCTACAATTATCCCTCATAGTCGGCCTACATGAAAACACTACCTTCCTAAAAATCAACAATAAAACACATGAAGCATTACCGTCGTCAGGTGGTGATGTAAGCATGCAGGTGGGACGCTCTTCTTCTTCTTCCTCGGACGAGTTAGACTCGGGGAGAATTAAGCATTGTCGACTCATCGGATTCCAAAGAGAGTACCTTGACTGGTTAACTCGTTCTTGTAGAATTAACCAACCGTGGTTGGAAGCTAGAATATACTTCCCATTTAATTCATCAATCTTCTCACTGTAAGATTTATTATCCATCGAACAGAATGTAATTTGATTTTCGAGTTCCGACTCGTCTGTAAGAATCAACCATGGCGCTTCGTCAAGGGATGGTAGATTACACATATCACCTTTTGTCATACTTCGTCTATTTTCGAGAAATAATATAGATAGATAGATAGATGTGTATATGAAACTGATAATCTATAATAAACGTAGGAAGCTATATATATATATATATATATAGTGAATCATGGAATTTAATAATTTTCCTAAGCTTTACAGTATTAGGACTCTTTTTTATGGTAATTATTTGGGATTAGGAATTCGGTGTTGGGTGGTATGGTAGCCAAATTAATTTAGGAAACGGCTTAATTTTTCCATAATTAAAAACAGGGTATATATTTGATTTGTAATAAGGAAATTAGGAGAGTTTATCTAATTTGTGTCCTAATGAGATACGTGTTAACAATACTATTGTTAATTTTTTCTTACCAAACTTTCGTAACTTTCAATTTCAAAGTTCTTTTTTGTAGCCATGTACAACCCACGGATAATTGTAAAACAAAAATATTAATTTTACATCAGGGCCGGTCCGAAACATTTGGAGGCCCTGGGCAAAATTGTAAAATTGGGCTCTAATTTTTAAAAATATTGTTTAAGTAATTCATGTGTAATTATCAATATATATATATATATACTTAAAAGAGGAACTTTTCGAGCAATGTGATTGGTTCAAGTTTTGTGAATTATTTAATTTATAATTATGGGAATTGGAAAACTATTTATTTAATTGACTATTATCTTAGATGATTAAAATTTGAGAATTGACCAACCATAAATTAATTAAGTAATTAAGTACTTAGATATACTTTACAACTAATAATAATAAAATAAGTAGCTAATAGATAGAATTTACAACTGGTTAGAATTATAAAATAAAAGAAGACAAGTGCGACTCAAACACATCACCTATTATATTAGGGAGTATATATATTTGCATCAATATTTATTCGTCTTTCCATTGTTTTTGCTTTGATTTTAATTTCTTTATATTGTTTCCATCTTATATATTTGTTTTGTTTATCATTTTTACACATATGTATACTAACTACTGTAGGTTCTTGCTACGGAAATTTTTTTCAGGATAACGGTCGACAATTCGGCACGCTTGAAATGACTATAAGAAGCCTAGCTACTAGAGATATAAGAGGTTATTAACTTATTATAGTCTTGAAAATTACCGTACCTTTGAATCTTTGATATGATCTAATCAATAGAAAATCATTACTCCCTCCATTCTTTTTATATCACCTCAGTCCCCTTTTGGACACTATTCACAATCGAGTATTCAACGTCAGTTTTCTCTCAATCCGTTCACGGAAATATATTCATGTGAGATCTTTTTTAATTTGTCTTGATAAGAGGATTAAGAATATCAAAATTTTATAATTTATAGTAGTATGTAGTTAAAGATATAATCGAAACAAAATGAGTATTGACAAACGTGTATAAAGAAATGGGGTGATATAAAAAAAATGGAGGGAGTACATTGGTATTTAAGAAATTCTTATGCACGTGGGATTAATTCAAGAGCCAAACATAAAAGTTAATTTCGAGCAATATTATTGCAAGAATTTGATCAACAATAATATAATAGGTTATATAATTTTGAATGCATTAGAATTCTAGCTGCGCAATTACACAATATCTATTTGAGTGTGATACAAAGTCTAATTATATATGTAAAGACTCTTTTGTATTATGACCTCGACCCTACCACAATATTGTGTTTGTTAAAATATTATTCCTATATATTTAAGCAAAAAGTATTTCTCCAATATTGATAAATACCAGAAAATATTACCTGGCCAGCGGCCGGGCGTGAACTTAAGTATATAAATAAAAATATAATTAAATATATAGTAATAAAAAATCAGTTGGATAATTATTGTTTTTAGAGCGATTATCTTGGATATTACTTTGTAAAAATAAATTAATTATATAAATAAAGAGATAATTAAATTAAACAGTAATAAAATATCGGTTGGATAATAATTGAATTAGTTAACAAAATAATTGATTTCATTAGCAATTATTTTAGAGCAATTTCATTGGCTATTACTTTGGTTAAATAAATTAAGTATATAAATAAAAAGATAATTAAATATATAGTATTGTTTTTAGAGCGATTAAATTGGTTATTACTTTGTTTAAATAAATTAAGTATATAAATAAAAAGATAATAAAATAGTAATAAAATATCAGTTGGATAATAACTGAATTAGTTAATAAAATAATTGATTTCATTAGCTATTGTTTTAGAGCAATAATTTCATTGGCTATTACTTTAATTAAATAAATTAAGTATATAAATAAAAAGATAATTAAATGGTAATAAAATATCAGTTGGATAATTATTGTTTTTAGAGCGATTACTTCGACTATTACTTTGCTAAAATAAATTAAGTATATAAATAAAAAAAATAATTAAATAGTAATAAAATATCACTTGGGTAATTATTGAATTAGTTAATATAAATTGACTGTAAACTATTGAATTAATTAATAAAATAATTGATTTTAAACTAAGAGTTTTGGCTACCGTAGAGTTATAGGGATTAAGGAGACTTTGAGATATGAGCTAGCCACTTTCGATATAATAGTACCTTTTTTTAATAAAACAAAATTAATTTTATAACAACATTATCCATTTGGAGTAAAACATTAGCTTCATATTTTTGTCAATGAAATTTTTTTTTGACAAATACGAGCTACGGAATGCAAACACAAGAGAATCAGAAACTAGAAAGTACGAGCACAAACAATGCGAGTTATTAACATAAGAATACGAGCTAATATAAAAAGAATACGAACTATTAAGCTAAGAATACGAGCTAATGTAAAAACAATACGATCTATTAAGATAAGACTGGGCTTTAAAATATGAGCACAAATGAATACGAGCTAATGAAAAAACAATACGAGCTATTAACATATTACGAGTTTTAAAATATGAGCACAAATGAATACGAATATGAGATTAAAAGGATCACGGGCTTAAATATACAAGTATATAAGAATACAGCCTAATAAGATGATAATACGAGCTAATATAAACAAAATACAAAAACACAAGCTAATTGAAACACTTCTCGAGCTAAAAATAAATTTGTTAAAATTTTATGAAGATAACGATAGTAAGCCAACATGAATACATGATTCTTGATCATATAAATACAATGTCTTAATAATAAATCTGGTAATACGGATAATATTTGACATGTTACAATCCGTCACAAAGAAGATAATGAAGAAGATAATGAAGGATAAAATATAGGAATATAGGAGAAAAGAAAAAGAATTTATTTTGGTTTGCTTTTAAATAGGGATGTAATTAAATACTTAAATGCTAAATTATATCTACGAGCTACGGAATACAAACACATAAGAATATGAGCTAACGTAAAAAAGAATATGACTTTAAGAGAATCACGAACTAAAAAATACGAGCACAAAACAATGCAAGTTATTAACCTAAGAATACGAGCTAATATAAAAAAGAATACGAACTATTAAGCCAAGAATAGGAGCTAATGTAAAAACAATACGATCTATTAAGAAAAGACGGGATTTAAAATACGAGCACAAATGAATACGAACTAATGAAAAAACAATACGAGCTATTAACATAAGACGAGCTTTAAAATATGAGCACAAATGAATATATACGAATATGAGATTAAAAGGATCACGGACTTAATTAAATATTAAATATACAAGCACATAAGAATACAGCCTATTAATATGATAATACGAGCTAATATAAACAGAATACGAAAACACGAGCTAATTGAAACACTTCTCGAGCTAAAAAAATAGAACCAGATTTGCAATACGTCAAATTTCATGATATAATAGGCACTTAAGATTATGAGGTATAATTAAAAGAATACGAGCTACAAAATATGAATATATAAGAAATATGAGGTAATGTAAAATGAATAAGAACTTAATACGGGCACTATTAATGTAAGAATGCGAGCTAATAGAAATATTAAACTAAGAATACGAGCTAATGTAAAAAAATACGAGCTATTAAGATAACAATACGAGCTAATGTAAAAAAAACATACGAGCATATTAGAGGATCAAGAACTTACAAATACGAGCATATAAGAATACAGGTTAATACAATAAGAATATGAGTCAATGTAAGAAGCATACGGTCTAATAAGATAAGAATACGAGCTATTAAGATAAGAATACGAGCTAATGTAAAAAGTATACGGGCTAATAACATAAGAATACAAGCTATTAAGATAAGAATATGAGCTAAAGTAACAAGAATATGATCTATGGTAAAAAAATACGAGTTAATATTAAAAGAATACGAGCTTCAACTATCTTCATATATTAGAAATATTGGATAAAAAATTTCTTCAAGATGATGCTCAAATAAAAAGTATAGAAGTTATTATAAAAATACATGTGCTTAAAATAATATTTTGACAGTGATGCGTAATATGTAAGTGTCTTTTCGATACCATTGAATTGGAGGTACATGTTTCCGTTTCTATTGGAGTTTCATGCACTTTTAACGTTCCATGTTGTTCCGATGATGATACATATGATATTTAATTAGCCGTAAAAACAATCATACTTAAATTATTCTTTATATATGCTTATTATACTAAGCATTTTTAGAAGATTAACTATTACGATAATTATTTTGAAACCATGTCAAAATATTACCCGGGCAACGCCCGGGTATGAAATCTAGTCTTATACAGTTTCTGAAATAAATTATGCAGAAAAAGTTTTGAATTAAATGATATTGATTTTTGAAAAATCTTAAAAAATTATAAGAAAAATTGATGTTTAATTTGGAGAATTGAATAGGAATCTTATAATTCAACATTTTAATCGTCAAAAAATTGCAAAATATCGAAATTCTTTTAAAGTTTAGATATTTGGCTCTATTAGAGGAGCTCACTTAATGAATAGTTTGGACAAATTAAAAGCATAATTTGCACAAAATCTCATAAGCATAAAAAATAATTTATAACTCAATTGACCCACTAAAATATATAAGAAGACATTAATTGTATGGGTCTATCAACATACTATATTAAAAAAAAGATAGAAATGGTGGAAATAATGGTTGTGAATTCTAAAAATAAAATATTAAAAAAGGAGAAAATTAAAAATAGAAATGGCAGAAATGGTTGTGTATTCTAAAAATAAAATATTAAAAATGGAGAAAATAAGTTTTGATAGGGATAGAACCCGTGACCTTTTGAGGTTTGATAAGATAAAATATCACTAGACTCTTTAACATATTTTGATTTTTACATGTAATAAATGTTATTTTACAACTAACACACATCTAATTTCACATTACTCCTAACAGACTTGGGCCCTTGTCAAATGTCAACCTCAACACCCATTAGAGCCGGCCCTAATTTACGTTTAATCAAATAAAAAAAGATAAAACAGTTTATGTGGCGAGAAAAGAAATTAGTATGTGTCAACTCGAAACTTGGCTCTACTTGTTTTATAAATCAAACATCTTAGAGAAAATTTCAATTTATTTATGTTGTGTTTAGTAACCTTAAATTGGGATTGAATTCCGTAACTGAGACATAATCCTAAAATTTCGAATTGAAATTGTGAATTCCATGCTACTTAGAATTTCACAAATTCACAAATTCTTGTTTCAAACTATAAAAGCAAAATGTCTAACTGCATACGTGGCGCAATAATGTTTCACCGTTCACTCTTTCTCGCACTCGCATTCACCCTCACAAAAAACAGTTTTGTAGACTAATGAGAATCCTTAATTTATGCCAAGTCATATAATTTTATGTATTATAATATTATAATATTATTATAATATTAAAATAAAAACGTCTAAACCGATATTCCCTAAATTTCCACAAATAGTCAACTAAATATTCTTTAAATCTTCCATAAATATAAATATTGTTCGGAAATTTTAAACGTAATAGCCAATTTTTTAAACCGTGTAAATCTTTGATTTTATTCCCTAAATATTCCATAAAATAGAACTGTATAGACCTTTGATTTTATTCCAAATTCAACATTCCCTATATTCCATAAATATTCCACTAAATATTCCCTAAATATTTAAGCTAATTAAACCCTAATTTAAGTTAAATATTCCATTCCATAAAATATTATAATATTACAAACCTGTAAATTCCAAATACAGTCAGAATATTCCATAAAATACAACCCAGTAAATTGCAAATATTCCATTCCATAGAACCATAAACCGAGTAAATTGCAAATATTCCATTCCATAAAATACAACCGAGTAAATTGCAAATATTTCATTCCATAAAACAATAAAACCGAGTAAATTGTAAACCGAGTAAATTTCAAATATTCCATATTACAAATATTCCATATTCCATATTTCAACCGAGTAAACCGAGTAAATTTCAAATATTCCATATTCCATATTTCAACCGAGTAAATTTCAAATAAAACAGAGTAAATTGTAAACCGTGATTTTTCATTTCTATCAGAATCGATTACCATATATAACAAATTGATTTCATATTATCTTAAGGCATATTCCATAAATCATATATTCTATGATTTATTTAATAATTAAATCGAATAATAAAGAAAATATTCCATTTTTCATAAAATACGTGTATTATCTAACATATTTATTAAATATGCTAAATTGACATTTATTAAATATGCTAAATTGATTCCATCATAAACAAAATATGCTAAATTGACATTAAGGATCTCGGGACACTCAAATATTTTTGTATACAAAATATTTTGGTTAAGTAGTGCTTGAATTCGGCCTGGTATACAAAATATGCTAAATATTTTTTCTCTATTTGACAATGCAGATGTCATAGGAAAACTGTATGAGATTGGTCCTATAACAGAAACTCAAAGCAAGCATATTTGTCGCACAATAAAGCTTGAAAACTACCAGTTAGTTCATCGCTACATCACTAATGTAAAATTTGTGTCATTTTGAATATTATTTAATTGCAAGTTATCTAACTACAGAATTATGATTGTTTTTTTTTAAGGGGAACAAAGCTTTCATGCACATTATGGGAGCCATTCGCGACTCAAATACCCGATCTCATATCCAAACTTTCCAATCCAGACCAGTCAAAAGTCATTGTCATCCAATGTGTTCAGACCAAAAAATTTGAAGGTACTAAAACGTTCGTAATTTTATACAAGGTCGGTATATTTTCTACTAAATTAATAATTTATAATGAACCTCTTATAAATAATTTTTCAGGTTCTTGGCGTGTCCAGACAACGTTCAACGCCACTGTTTTTAACGTCAAGCCGGATTTACCAGAAGTTAGAGAATTTGAGCCTAGGTATTAATTTCCATAATTTTCTTCATAGATCTAAAATATCTGCAGGTTTTTTTTATAACATATAACATCTCATCGTGCACTTCCTACTTTTAAATTAATTTTGTCTATCGTACTCTTACGCTAATTAATTTTGTCTATCACCTAGACTCCTTCTGATCAAACGAGGTTCTCAATTACGTTTGAAAGAAGACAATTTCCTTTAGCAGTTTGCTTTGCTATGACTATTAACAAAAGTCAGGGTCAATCTCTATCCCGTGTTGAACTTTATCTTCCAAGACCAGTCTTTACCCATGGCCAATTGTGCGTTGCTATATCTAGGGTTACGAGTAAGAAAGGTCTAAAAGTGCTACTTCTTGATGAAGAAGGAGGAATGACTAATACAACAACGAATGTTGTTTACAAGGAGGTTTTCGAGAAACTGTAATTTTTGTCCTACATTATCGAATTTTAATACACCCATTTAATTTATATTTCTACTTGATTAGTTATTTTGTTCATCGTATTTGTCCGTCAACTTATGTTCCGTAAGCAATTCATCAAAAGACAATAACTTTCCAAACTACTCATTATTAGTTATTTAATTTTTTTTAATCGTTTATTGTTTTTTCTTATATACCTTATTCATTAATGTTATCATAAATAATCCAAATATTATCATCATTACTAACAGCTATTCGAAAATTAGTGCACCAGGAAATTCACCTTTTGACCGAACATATCTTATATGCAAACATCCCCGTTAAAAATCAATTTGTTCGAATAAATAAAATTGCTATATATTGAAATGAATTTACCTTTGTCGTCTTTAAAAATAAGTGTACACAACCCCGTGATTTTTCACGGGTGTTACACAAGTGTAGTAGTAATTTCAATCCCACCATTTCTTACGTTTTATTTAGTGATGCAAATTTCATCACAATATTTTTATTTATGATATTTTATGCGATCGTAAATATTTTTCGAGACAATATTTAATTTTTCAAATATAAAACATCGAATGACCTTGACTCATATCGGTCCCACCCAGTTCAATTCCAATTCCAATTCCAATTCCAATTCTATTCAATGTACATGTCTTGTCCATTTGGATGAGAAAAGCTATCAATATTCAATATTTATTTTTTGTATGATTCGCAATACCTTCCTAAAGTGTAATTATGATTTATTACGATAAGCAAATGAATGAGACGGAAGAGTAAGCATTATCGGAGCCGTGATATTAGTAATGTTTCCGAAGGAAGGTGTGATGATAAATTGTAGTTCATCATTCAGTACAAATGTTTCTAGAGCCATGATACAAGAACATGTAAGTGGCACTGATTTATGTTTGTAGGTAATTATCAAGATTCAGCAACCAATATGACATACAATAACCAAAGATTCATGTGGTCTTGCTTAAAATCGTCTTAACTTAAAGACTTTTTTTATTTTTACCTCTATTTTAATTCGGTGTGATTGTGTGGGAGTCGTCTTAAATTAAGACGGTCTTAAATAAGTATTGATATTTTTTTTTTGGCAGATGGGTACATATAGCTACTGCATAAATACAGACATGGCCATATTATGAACTCGGTAGTTTCTACTCCTACAAAAATAATTAATACTAAGACAATGAAAAAACGAGAACTTATCCTTGATTTTCCTAATAATATTCATACTAAGATGTGACGGCTGCTGCAAACCCATAATCTGCAAAATGATGATAATGCAATCGGAGGCCATTGAGAGGTGGTAGTAGTTATTGGTTACTGCCCATTCCAAACCTTTCAATATTGCTAACGCTTCAGCTTGCTTACTACTTTCTGCATAGATCTCCTTACTGTAGCAATCTCCATTGAAAGTAGGTTTATCTGCATCTATGCCTGCTTCAAAATTAGAGTACCAGGCAGCGTCAACCGTAACCCATAAAAGAGTATAAGTATCCTGTGTTCCGACTAGAACGTACGGAACATCCATTTTTAACCAAAATACTGCATTTTGGCTATCTTGTGTTTCATCCCATATGTCGTTACCATTTACCAATACCTTTCTTTTTATTAAGTACATTGAACATTTTCCCCATCTCATTTAAGTAAATCGGAATAACGTTGTGCTCATCCACATCTGTGTTTCTGAAGACTTTGTTGCATCTTGTTTTCCAAATAGTTGCCAAAGTTGACATGAAGAGTGAGATAAGGTAATCTGTGTCCTGAGTTTTTTTAAAATAAATAAACCAGTTCTCAATCCAGGAATTAATGTCTAAGGAGCATAAAGGATTGACCCTTATTCCTAAGTCAGAGACATACCACAGTTTCCTTGCAAAATCACGATTTTTGAAAATATGGATTACAGATTCCTTAATCCCATCTTGTGCACAGAGTGGGCAAATCGGGTTATGTAAAGGCATTCTCTTTTGATATTCCTCACCTGTTGGCATTGAGTTAGTGCAGATTTTTCACAGAAGAATACACCAATGAGAAGGTCCTCTTAGGGTCCAAATAAACTTGCACATCACCCTTGAAATAGTCTTGAGCCTGCATATATCTTTCATTGTACCTTTTTCGTCAAGATGTGTTTTTGCTGCCGATGAATAACTCTGTTTAACCTTATAAATCCCATCCTTCCATAATTTCCAAAAGCAAAGAACTAAATCATCCTCTTCCGGAATTTGGATAGCCTTAATATTGCGAACAGTATCTTGGTTAAAGAGATTGTTAAGAAGACTTATATTCCACCCATCTTCAGATAAGAGATGTCTAACTTTCATATTTGAAACAGATGGATTTATAGTAGTCAGACTGTCATCAACCAGTTGCGGTACGTGACCATTAACCCAATTATCGTTAACAACACTACTATTGGAAGACCATCCAATTTTCTAAGCAATATTCTTCTTCAGCAATTCCAAACCCCACAAGAATCCCTTCCCAGCCCATGAAGAGGAATTTGTTTTTTTAAGTCCCTTAATCCTTTCTTTTTTATCAAAAACGCCATACTTTGATCCAATTACCTTAGCAAGGATGAAATTTTGGTTAGACAAAATACGCCAAGAGTTTTTGGCCAACAGGGCCTGATTCAGACAACTTGTATTTCTAATACCTAAACATCCTATGCCCTTAGGCTGCGCCAATACAATTTTACTACACCAGTGAATAGTCTTACCCTTCTTTAGTCCCGCCCACCAAAAATGTGAAATTAAAGAGTCAATATTTGAAGCCACACATACCGTTTTGAAAACCGATAGAATATAACAAGAAATGGCAGAAATGACCGATTGAATAAGAGTTAATCTTCCTGCTGCAGAAAGGTATAAAGCGTTCCAAGATGACAGCCTAGTGATGAGCTCCATTTTGGTCATCATTTCCTTTACATTTTCTTTGTTTTCGGTCACGATTCGACCTCGATTTGCGTGTCTTTAGGTGTTTTTACGTCCGTTGCCTCGTATATTCCTATTCTGTCCAATTTTTGTAGGCATTACGGCGGGGGCGAAGAAACGAGAGAAATCGAGGTGAATTTAGAGCGAAAAGTGAAGAATTGTGAAGGATTTAGCATTGTCCTTTCCCAGGCCCTCCCAGCCGGTCCCCAACCGGCGGCCGGTCGGCCGGCTGGGAGCTTTGACTTAGGATTTTGAAGAAATGTTGCAGGCCCTTGAGAAAAGGCTCCCAGCCGGCTGGGATCATGATCCTATACTTAGCCAATTTCGTAAAATGAAGAATTATGCAGAGTTGGGCAGATTGCTACAAAAGGGCTCCCAGCCGGTGGTCGACCGGCAGCCGGTCCACCGGCTGAGGGTACCTGTAGCCAAGAAAAAGAAGAGAAGAAATCAGAATTGAAGAATAGGCCTCCCAGCCGGTGCCAGACCGGCAGCCGGCCGGTCGGCTGGGAATGCATGCTTGTTGAAGAAAAAAAGAAGAAAAAGTCAGAAGTCCATATTTGGACTCTCAGCCGGTCCCAGACCGGCAGCCGGTCGACCGGCTGAGAGTCGCTTTTCAGATTTTCCCGCACTATATAAACCCGCACTTAGTCTTTCATTGGGAGACTTCTTATCACGCATTCTTAAGCTTATTTTAGGGTTTTTACTGTTTGATTACTTAATACTTAGACTCAAAAAACACTCTTAATATTTTTTTCTTCTTTAGATCCTTACTTAATCTTTCAATATTTGTTAACCTCTCTTGAGGATTCTTCTTAGCCTTGTTATTAAGCAATTGTAGAGGATTTTTTGGGTTGTATTTTTGGAGGATTTGAAAGAGTCTTTCAACTTGTCACCCAAGTCACTTCCTTTCCTATTGTTATTGGTATAATTCTTCTAATCTTTACTTAGTCTTTACTTTTATTTAAGTTTCCTTTGAATCTATTGTTCATCCTTTGTTTGTTGATGATGTTTTGTTTTTGTTCATGCCCTATTCACATGTTTTTGTTTACCATGAGTGAGTAGTCTCCTTACTAGGGTAAGGGGTGATCTTGGGTGTTGTTTAGATGATGAATCCATGCTAGTAAGTAGATTAGTTGTTCTAAAAAAAGTAGTCTTCCATTTGTTGCATGCTAGGTGTTTGATGATTTGCCTCAACGAAAGTTGGGCTTTGATTTTAGCGTGACTTGCCTTTAGCGACGGTTGGGGGTTTGTCTTAGCATGTTTGATGGTTGGTTGCGATATTTGTAGCGAAAGCTAGGGTATTCCGACCTAGGTTAGTCGACTCGAGAGAAGAGACTACCCGAGACTATTCGTTTGAGACCTTCTAGTTTCCTTTCTAGCATCTTCGTCTAACCACCTTAGTGATCCCCGAAACCCTAGTCTTCCCTTCCATTGATTCAATCTTATTTAGTTGCTTTAATTGTTCTTCTTAGTTGTTCTTTAGTCTTTAATCAACCTCAAACCTATTACCCCCGACTCTCGCATAAACTAGAACATAATTACACAACTATCCCCACCGTCTTCGTGTTCGACAACCCGTTTATACTACTTAATTGGGTTTTTACAAATGTGTTTGATGCCGGTATTGACGACGAAAACCGGGCCATCAAAATGGCGCCGCTGCCGGGGACCGTGTTTAGAAGTTGTGTAGTTTAGTTTTAGTTTTAGTCTTGAGTTAGTTGAGCTTGTTTTTGTTTTGATCAAAGATTTGGTAGTTAATTGTAGAGTGCTTGTTTTATTGCTCACCCTAGGGTTTAACAAGCACTAGGACGACTAATTGGTTTGCTAAGTTTTATGCCTAGGGGTGACTCTAACTCTTTGTTGTCATCTTCCGAACCGGAGAGGCTCTTTCAGGCCTTAAGGAGGAAGACCATTGCAAGGGTAAGAATTGCGTCCCAAGCTTCTACTAGCCAAAACAACCCCTCTTCACCCGAACCACCAAGTCCCAATCAAAGCAACCCTAGCCCAACATCCGCCAATTTTGACAATCCGTTTTATCAATCACCACCACCACAATCACCACACTTTCCAAACAACCATCAAATTCATATAATGGCCGCTCTTCGTGATCATAACCGGCCTAATCACAATGACACCACCAATCCAATCAACTTCGGGGCTCTTGTTCCTCAAAATTTTGAAATACACCCTTCGCAAATGAGTTCAATCGAGAAGAACGCCTTTAGCGGGGCTTCTCACGAAGATGCTCATGGGCACTTGAGAAAGTTCAAGGGTAAAGTCGCAATGATAAAGAAAACCGGAGTACCCGAGGAGACACTAAGGCTTATGCTTTTCCCCTATTCCTTAACCGACAAGGCCGATAGGTGGCTAAATGTCCATGCTCCAAATACATTCACCACATGGGACGACTTGGCAACGGCTTTCCTTGCCAAGTACTACCCATCCTCCAAGACCGCGATGCTCCGGAATGAGATAACTCAGTTTCAACAAGACGAGGGAGAATCTTTGGGAGAAGCTTGGGATAGATACCAAGATTTGCTAGCCAAGTGCCCACACCACGGGATACCACCTTGGTACACAACCCAAACCTTTTTTCAGACTCTTCTCCCCCGGACTAAGGAAATGGTTAATGCATCGGCGGGTGGTAGCTTTGACCACTTGCCACATGAGACGGGAACGGAACTCATCAAGAAGATTGTTGATTCGGAGGAAAATTATGGTACTAGGGGGAATGTCTTGAGAAAGAGTAGCAAGTACCCTAGTGAGCACCTTTCCAATGCAAAGGCAAACGAAGAAACCAATGCCAAGTTGGACATGTTAACCAAGAAATTGGAAGAGTTGACAAAGGGCTCCACTAGCAAAGAAACCAAGAGCAAAGTCCCGGGGATGTACCAAGTAAATAGTGTAGCCACATGTGATTTATGCGGAGGAAATGGGCACACATTTGAAGTTTGTGCAAACAACTCAATTGAGGGAAGTGGAAGTGAGGAAGAATTGTATGTTTTTCAAGCATTCAACAATCCTAGAAACCAAAATACTTTCAACCCCAACTCAAACTACTATCACCAAGGGATTAGAGGTAGTCCTTATATGAGCTACAAAAGCACCAATGTGTTGAATCCTCATCAAATTCAACAACCTCAAGGGCAAAACCCCCCCGGTTTTCAACCAAGGGGTGGAAACTTCAACCCGAGAAACAATTACAACAACAACTTTTACCAAGGAAATCAAGCCAACCAAGGTTTTCAACAAAGTTTCAATGATCCAAACTTCAACCCCAATTTCCAAAACAACCAAAACCCACAAAATTTCAATGCAAATTTCAATAACAACAACCCAAACTTCAACAACCAAAACAACAACCAACAAAATTTCCACAACCCAAACCACCAACAAAACTTCCACAACAACAATTTCCACAATCAAAGTCTCAATGACCAAAATTTCAACCAACAATTTCCTAACCACCACCAAAACCAGAACTTCAACAATCAAGGTCCCAAAGCAAATCAACAAACTGGGGGTGCAAGGAATGACTACGGGTTTCCTTTGCCCCTTACCAACACACCTCATCAAGAACTCTCAAGTGACTCTCAAGTTGGAGAGTAGCTTAAACTTGTGAAAGGCATGCAAGCGACACATAATCAAGAAATGATGAATTTGAAGACGGCAAATCAAAAAGAGATCCGGGAGATGGAGGCTAGAGTTGCTTCACAAGCCTTAGCCAACCCACAAAGGCCACTGGGCGGCTTTCTTGCCCAAGGTCAAAGCTCCCGAGATGCTTCAAAACCACATGGTGTCAATGCTATTATGACAAGCAAACATGAGCAACCAATGCTTGAGAAGAGAGATGATGAAGGAGGGTCCAAGGTAGAGCAAGTTATGACGGTATTTGGGAGTGGAAGTGAGGAATGTGTTGAGGAGGAGGTGATGGTGATGGTGCCCAACACTCCTCCGGATGATTGTAATGAAGTCAACATTGATGACTTGAACTTTGTGATGCAACAAGTCTTGAACATTCCGAATAAGAATTGTGATGGAGGCCCGAGTGCTAAAGGGAAAGAGGTCCATGTGATAGAAGAAGAGGACCATGGATATGTGGAGAGCCTCATGGAGAGAAAAATGTGCGAATTCTTTCGTAAAATCACCAAGGGGGGCCCTCGTTGCAATGAGTTGATCAAACTTGTTGAGGAAGTAGAGGCCACAATCCCCTCCACCCAATAAAAGGAGGAAGTCAATGCCATTTCACTAGTGGCGAAAAAGATTCCAAGAGATTTGCCAATTAAGTTAGGAGACCCGGGGAGCTTCTCTATTCAATGCTCCGTAGGAGGAAGAAACATTGAGCACGCCTTGTGCGATCTTGGAGCAAGTGTGAGTGTTATCCCACTTGCCATGGCAAAAAGATTGAACATTAAGCACTTGTCCCCTCCTATAACGGACATCACTCTTGCCGACGGGACGGTTAGACCTACTATTGGGGTCCTTGAAGATGCGGTGGTCAAGGTTGGATCGCTTTCCATCCCCACCAACTTTATGGTCGTTGATATTCCGGTCGGTGAAAGCTCTTTCATTATTCTTGGGAGGCCCTTCTTGGCCACCGGGGGAGCAATCATTGATGTGAAAAAAGGTAGGCTAACCTTTCAAGTCGAAGATGAGTGTTGTGAATTCGTGCTTCCGGAAGCCCCCGATACAAATTTTAAGGAAAATAATGTTGGCATGGTTGCAAGTTTGTTGGTGAATGATGTCCCTAGGAAGTTTGATGAGAAGGGAATCATGAAAAGTATGACCTTGAAGAATGAGGATGCTAGTTTTACTAGCGGGAAGTTGGTTAGTCCGAAGAAGAGAGACCATGATAAAGATCAAGGAAGACCAAGTTGTGCTAGTTCTTTTAAAGACCCTTTGGTTGAAAAAGGGGACCTAGAGGAGCTAATTGCCGGAAAAGATGTCAAAGCTCGAAAGTTGATGATGAGCAAGATGGAAACTCGAAGTGAGAGCAAAGTGGAAGCCCCGTTCGCGGCTTTTGACCTTTTCTTAAGGTCACTAGTTAGCATGGACGAAGTTTCCACCTACAAAGATTGAAGTTTGATCATGAAAGGTTTGGTGGAGTCACTCAACAACCACCGGTTGTAAGTATTAGTTTCTTTTAGTTCATCTAGTTTTCATGTTAGTTTCATGGTTAGTTCGGTTTTAGTTTAATTTTTAGCTTGCATGAGATATTTGGATATGTTTGTTGCTTGTTTGTGGATGATTCATGAGTATGGTCGGAGGATTATTGGCAAAGCCGTTGTAGGCAAAGTTGATTTTTATGTTCAAATTAAATTATTTCTCGAAATTGTGTACAGGTACTCCCAGCCGGCCAACCGGCCGACGGTACCATACCGGCTGGGAGGCCCTGGACACATTTCTGTTTTTGATAGTTTATTTGGCAGATTTCAGCTTTTGCATCCCCAGCCTGTACCAAACCGGCAGCCGATCAACCGGCTGAGAAGACGAGTACTTATTCAAAAATCAAAATTCAAAAGGAAATGATTCCCAGCCGGTAGGCCGGCAGCCGGTCCACCGGATGAGAGTCAAGATGTGTGAAACCAAAGTTGAAGGAAAAGCAAAGGAGAAGGCACCCCAGCCGGTCGGCCGGCTGGGAGTTTTTGTAAGTAAAAGAGAGGAAGAAAAAGAAGACAATGAAGGCTTCCCAGCCGGTAGGCCGGCAGCCGGTAGGCCGGCAGCCGGTCCGCCGGCTGGGAGCATTTTTGTGAGTGAAAAAAAAGAAGAAGAGAAGGCAAAAGGAATCTGAAGACATGTTTCTGAGCCGGTCGGCCGGCATCCGGTCCGCCGGCTCAGAATCAAACCCCCTTAAGAAATTTTCGAAAAATCAAAAAAAAAAAAAATCTCAAACCCTAACTCCCAGCCGGTTGACCGGCGGCCGGTTCCCAACCGGCTGGGAGTGTTCTGTCGCGATTTTAAGTATTCGAGAATCCCCCTTCTTCTTCATTTCTACCTCATTTCTTCTTCATTTCCCTTCATTTCTTCCACTCTCTTCCTTATTTCCTCATCTCCCATTCATCCCTAACTTTCAAAAACACCCTCAAACACCACCAAACTCTCTCAAATCAAAACCCCCTTTACTCCCTCATCACCTCTCCTTCAATTAACCATGTCGGGAAGAACAGAAAGGCGATCCAAATCAAGGCACGACCCTTCGGTGGAGCAAGAGGTCGAAAATGTGATGGGGAGTGGCAACATTGGCCCGGATCCTTGCTTTCCCGGTCTCACCTTTGCCTCAATCCAACAAAAAGGTAATTTCACATATTTTAAGAATCGCCCCCTTCACCCAACTAGGTTTATTGATAGAGCCGGATTGAGAGAATTAGGGATTGAGAAAATAACAGCGGCTCTTTTTGAGGGTTTAGGTATGAAAACCTTGTATGAGACAAAACCGGTTCACACATCTCCCCGGTTAACTTGGGAATTTTTGAGTTCTTTGGTTGTGACTAAGAACCGATCTATTGGGAAAGTTGCATTTTTAGAGTTCCGATTGATGAATAAGGAACATCGTCTCACTTTAGATGAATTTGCTTTGATCTTTGGGCTAGACGGAAAATTGGCCATTAAGCCTCCGGAGGGCTTTAATACCGAGCTCATTTGGACAACCATAACCGGTCTTGTAAGTGATAGAAACCGTAAGAAACCGGCTAATAGGGTGCATTTGGCACCGATTAGAATATGGCATAGGTTCATGGGGTGGACCGTTTTCTCTAGGGATGAGCCGCACAACTTCACTACTACAGAGCTTGAGATACTTGGTTGTTACTTGGTTGGTGGCCCGAAATTAAACATTGCTCACCATATGGCCCTTCACTTGAGTAGGTTGGCATCCCAACCTCAGCTTACTACCCCCATTTGTGTTGGGGGGATGGTCACCTTGATTGCCAACAACCGTTGTCAGAGGCACTTCACGGTCGACTTCATTCAGGGTGAGAATGTATTATCTAGCCGATACTTGCAGGATGCTTTGGGGTGGGTACGGTATAACCCCAGTGATCGCAAAGAGTATTGGCAGATTCGGGTTGACAACAAGTTCAAGAATTCAGTCCCTTTGCCAAACACCGAGTTGATGAAAGTTGTGCCGGGGAAGACCTCTTACCTCCTTGATATCGAGGCGGACCCCGAGGACCTCCCACCAGACCAGCGTGCCCCTAGAGTTTACACCAGAGATAGAGTCGGTGCCACTCCTACCGACCTCCAGTTTGAGCCTTTTCAGCAGCCCTCCATTTCCATGTCCCAGTTCCAGAGTGGTCCCTCATACTTCCAGGGATCCACCTCCGGTCCATCTTCATCTTCGTGCCCCCCAGAGCTTATTGATTTCATGTCCCGGGTTGACTTGGGAATGAAGAAGGCGGCGGACCTAGCAGATGAGCGCCAAGCATTGGCCGATGAGCGGCATAGGGATTTGACCTATAGGCTTGATTACCTCTACCATGATCAAGCTTATGGGACATTTCCGAGTTATGATCGGTCCGTTCGCGAGGGATATCATCATCCGGATGGTGGTCGCCCGTCATACTACATGCCTCCTGATAGGGGTTATGTGCCTCCTGAGGGTCGTTTTTACGGGGAGATTAACGTCGCCCCGGGTTATTTTTCAAACCCGATCTTTCCCCCCAACTTTCGGGGAAATGAGGATTCGGGCCCTCCGAGGCATTCATCCTTCCATGGCGGGTATGGTGATGCGGGAGCTAGTGGATCACATGCCTCCCCCTTCCGCGATTTCGTGAACAACCCGAACGACTACATGGTGGTCGATGAGGGCAATGGGAATGATGATGATGGAGCCGGTGATGAAGGCTATGAGTCCGAGGATCATTTTGATGAGTGACCACCTTTGGAGGTGGTTGGTGATGACTTTGCTCCCATGGGAAAATCCAAAACAAAGCAAGTAACTCCCTTAATCCAAATTTCGATTTAGTTTGCATTTTCTTTCTATCTTGCATTTAGAGTAGTTAGTTTAGTTTACTTAGTTAGTTTTAGTTTCCTTTTCATGTTTTCACATCATTAGTTTAGATGCATATAGTTGCATTCATTTAGATGCATTAGATTTATATTTTTATATCATATTGTCACATATAGATTGCATACATGTAGTTTAGAGCATTTAGTTTGCTTTTAGTCTAGTTTTTAGTTTTTCTTTTCTTTTGTTTACCTTTGTTTTTAATGCCTTCTTAAAAATCAAAAATCCAAAAAAAATTGAAAAACCAAAAACTTTTAAAAATATGTTCTTTATTTTCCGGTTTTCCTCCTCACATTATGCATATAAATAAGTGTGGGGAGGAAGAACCGTTTATTTCAAAAAATACAAAAACAAGTTTTTATTTTCTCAAAAATTTCAAAAAAGCCAAAAACATGTTGTTTTCGTTCTTTTACTTAATTTCCCCCTTTGCACTTTATTACATTGAGGACAATGTAAATCTTAAGTGTGGGGAGGGAAAATATCCGCCTTGTGAATATTTGATTGCTTTTGTAAGTATGAAAAACTTCAAAAATACCAAAAAATCGAAAAATTTGAAAAATTCAAAAACATGTTTTTACCTTATTAGTGTAGAATTGTATATACTTGTGTTTGCTTTCTCTCCTTTCGCATAGGTAACACTCGCTTGAGCACCGCTTTGGATCTTGAAGATACCACGGTATGATCGTTCCAACCTCTATTTCACTCTCATTTTCATTCTTTTGTTGCAAATGAGGAGGATGGGCTTGTATTTGGAGGATGTGGAGACATTGTGGAGATTGTGTGTGGCTTGTGTGCTTTTGTGTTGTTAGGAGATGCATTAGCTTTGTTTGGCATGTAGTTTGATAGTTTCACTTGCATTATAACATGTCTATATTAGTTGCATTCATGGCATATAGTTGCATTTAGGATAATGTTTTGAAAATGCCTAATTGAGAACTTTGACAAAATCGTTTAGGCCGTTGCAAATAATTCTTCTACTTATGACTTTGTCTTTTAGAATGATTTTTAAAAAACACCCTAGGTCATGCTTTTCTAGTATCTTTCTGACCATGGTCCAATACCAAGTCAAGGGTTTGCATGTGAGTCACCTTGTCCACCCCCGTGATGTAAAGTGGTTTTGATTATCTTGTCTTGGTGACCTTGTTCGACTTGACGGTTTGGCAACCCAAAAATAACTATCATGAATAAATTTGGAATGCTCTTGTCAATGATCATAAGAAGTGGAAACGTTTTGAAAGAAAAAAAAAAGAAAGAAAACCTCAAGTGAAAAAGAAGAGAAAAAAAAATGGTTAATGAAAAAGAATAAGAACATGTTGTTTTGGTGGAGGCGTACCACTTTGATGTGCTTTGGAGGGTAGCCATTGAGTTGGCTTCCCACTTGGTTGTGAATTCAACCGCCCAAAGACAGAGTGATTGTCACCCCGATAAGTTATTGTCTAGAGGTTAACCGGTTGCCTAATAAGCGATTGGCGAAAGCAAAGGACATTGGCACGCGTGGGACAAACCCCATCCTAACTCATGGCATGAAAAAGAAATGAAAAAAATTGAATGAGGTCAAGTTTTGATTGTAATCCACCATTTTGTATTGATTTGAGCATTTCATTCCAAAAAATCAATTTTTCCTTGCCGTTTTGTCAATATTGGGACGACCCATGACCTTTACTTTGTGAAGAATCTAGACTTGTTGTATCTTTTGCCTTTAGCATTGCGGGGATTATCATTCCATTCCATCTGATCGCCCTTGACAAAAGTATTTGGATAACGGTTATGAGAGTAGCCTAGTTTAGCATGATTTGGCGGTGTTTTGTTGTCATCCTTCTTGCCTTAGTGACTTGTAGAATTAATATTTGTGAGGGAGTTTACGATTTTGAATTTGTTCCCTTTTAGTTGTTTTCCGCCGCTTGAATGAGGCAAGCGGTTTTCTTTCTTTTCCGATGCATGTTGCTTGTCTATACGTCCACCGGCTGAGGGTACCTGTAGCCAAGAAAAAGAAGAGAAGAAATCAGAATTGAAGAATAGGCCTCCCAGCCGGTGCCAGACCGGCAGCCGGCCGGTCGGCTGGGAATGCATGCTTGTTGAAGAAAAAAAGAAGAAAAAGTCAGAAGTCCATATTTGGACTCTCAGCCGGTCCCAGACCGGCAGCCGGTCGACCGGCTGAGAGTCGCTTTTCAGATTTTCCCGCACTATATAAACCCGCACTTAGTCTTTCATTGGGAGACTTCTTATCACGCATTCTTAAGCTTATTTTAGGGTTTTTACTGTTTGATTACTTAATACTTAGACTCAAAAAACACTCTTAATATTTTTTTCTTCTTTAGATCCTTACTTAATCTTTCAATATTTGTTAACCTCTCTTGAGGATTCTTCTTAGCCTTGTTATTAAGCAATTGTAGAGGATTTTTTGGGTTGTATTTTTGGAGGATTTGAAAGAGTCTTTCAACTTGTCACCCAAGTCACTTCCTTTCCTATTGTTATTGGTATAATTCTTCTAATCTTTACTTAGTCTTTACTTTTATTTAAGTTTCCTTTGAATCTATTGTTCATCCTTTGTTTGTTGATGATGTTTTGTTTTTGTTCATGCCCTATTCACATGTTTTTGTTTACCATGAGTGAGTAGTCTCCTTACTAGGGTAAGGGGTGATCTTGGGTGTTGTTTCGATGATGAATCCATGCTAGTAAGTAGATTAGTTGTTCTAAAAAAAGTAGTCTTCCATTTGTTGCATGCTAGGTGTTTGATGATTTGCCTCAACGAAAGTTGGGCTTTGATTTTAGCGTGACTTGCCTTTAGCGACGGTTGGGGGTTTGTCTTAGCATGTTTGATGGTTGGTTGCGATATTTGTAGCGAAAGCTAGGGTATTCCGACCTAGGTTAGTCGACTCGAGAGAAGAGACTACCCGAGACTATTCGTTTGAGACCTTCTAGTTTCCTTTCTAGCATCTTCGTCTAACCACCTTAGTGATCCCCGAAACCCTAGTCTTCCCTTCCATTGATTCAATCTTATTTAGTTGCTTTAATTGTTCTTCTTAGTTGTTCTTTAGTCTTTAATCAACCTCAAACCTATTACCCCCGACTCTCGCATAAACTAGAACATAATTACACAACTATCCCCACCGTCTTCGTGTTCGACAACCCGTTTATACTACTTAATTGGGTTTTTACAAATGTGTTTGATGCCGGTATTGACGACGAAAACCGGGCCATCACCTAGTTCTTATTCTATCCAGCATAGAATTGTAGAAAGAGCTTTTATTCTTTTCGGTGACAAAAAGAGCCCCCAAGTACTTTCCAAATTTATTAGTAGGGTTTATCCCCAACTCGCTGAATGCAAATTTTGTTAAGACCATAGTGGTATTTGCAGAGAAAGTGATAGATGACTTTTCAGCGTTAAGCTTTTGTCCTGAAGCATCACAGTAAGAGGAGATAGTACCCTTAAGCTCTTGAATTGATTCTCTACTATTTTTCATAAAGAAAATAGAGTCATCAGCAAATAGGAGATGTGAGATTGGCACACTACCTCTAGAGATTCTAATACCTTTGATGATCTTATTGTTCTGTGCTCTTAACATAAGTCCTGATAAAACCTCAGTACATAGAACGAAGAGATACGGTGACAGTGGATCACCCTGTCGAAGTCCTCTTGTAGGGTTAAATCTCTCACTTGGAAAACCGTTAATTAAGATACTGTACGAAACCGTAGTAACGCACTTCATAATTAGCTTCACCATACTATCCGGAATACCCAAAGAAATCAAAACCCCTTGGATGAAATGTCAACTCAGTCTATCATATGCTTTGCTCATATCAGCCTTCATAGCCATGTAACTTCCTTTCGTTGAACTATTCTGCATGATCTTCGTCATGATATCATGAGCAATCAAGATAATATCCGAAATAGCTCTTGTTGGAACAAAAGCATTTTGAAAAGGGCCCGCCATTGTATTCATGAATGGCTTTATTAGTCTATTAGTGATACATCTAGTCATGATCTTCATACTGACATTACATAGACTGATTGATCTGTAGTGTTCTGCCCTCTCCGGATTTGTGATCTTTGGAATAATCACAATAAAAGTACGATTCATTTCATTAAGTAAAATACCAGAATTAAGAAATTCAAGCACCGTCTTAGTAACCGAATTTTTAACAGTGTGCCAGCATTTCTGGTAGAAGACAACTGGGATCCCATCAGGACCAGGTGATTTCAAGGGTCCTAGTTGAAACACGGCTTTCCGAACCTCCTTTGTACTATAAGGTGCTCTTAATTTGCCAGCCGCGTCTGGGCCAATTTTTTTTTCAGCTAGTATACTATCAAAAATTTTCTTGATGTTAAGATAGACAAATGAGTACTATATCGTCTATATGTATATATATATATATATATATATATATATATATATATATATATATATATATATATATATATATATATATATATATATATATATATATATATATATATATGTATAATGTTCACTACTTTGAAACTGTCGACAGCCGACAAGGCTACTGTTAGTCGTAGCTTACAGTAAGTTGCGAGGGCCCGTTAGAAGCATTTTAGGGTGAATAGCAATCCGAGAGGACATTTTCACTACCCCTTAGACTGATAATTGCGACCAATTTGCGACCTAGACCTTAATCGTTACACTTTCATTGTTGAACCGACTGTCCTAGTTTCTCTCCCTCTTATTTTATTACTTTTCTGGTACGCCTTTTATTCTCTCTTCCCTTCACTACTCCTAGTTTAGTGATAACAACAAACAAACCCCCAATTCGGTTACTTCGACGGACTTTAGTTTTGCAAATAGAATTTATATATCTGTCTCCCTGTGGATACGATCCTGACTTCCTTGCTACATTAGTTAGGTCAGTTGGTTATTTTTGATAGGGTCGACAGTCGTGTCAGCGCTCGGTTAGCTGTATGTGCCATAACAAAATACTATGACATCTAGGTGAAAGACATATCTGTCTCCCTGTGGATACGATCCCGACTTCCTTGCTACATTAGTTAGGTCAGTTGGTTATTTTTGATAGGGTCGACAGTCGTGTCAGCGCTCGGTTAGCTGTACGTGCCATAACAAAATACTATGACATCTAGGTGAAAGACATAACGACGATTATGATGGAAATCACCGTCAAACGGCAAAAGGTGCGCCGTTCAATCAAGGGCTTGTCAAAGATTGAACTACTTGAAGAATTTGCTTCGCGTGAAATCAATGAATACAACTCGGTAGAAATTGATTTCCTACAGGCTTTAGAAGTTGTTATCAGTAAAGTTCCAGTCACTTTGTCGGATATAGAAGTTCTGGAGAATAGCCAAACATATTTCACGGCGTGGGTGTCAGTTGTTCACGCCAGAAAAAGAGATAGATTTTCAGCCAATTCTAGGTGTTCAGCAAAAACATCTAGAATTGTTAAGCAAGAGCTTGCCTTAAAAGTATTAGGCTACTTAATTCCAATCTACAACATCAGAGTTATTGATGCTAACTATGCAGCAAACGTTAACCACATAACTGACGTTACGTGCAGCCACAACAAGGAAATTTGCAAGAAAATGAAGGAAACTATGGCGAACATCCGAATTTACCAATGCAGTCAACCATATGAAGCAACGTCTTCCTTTCGCCTTCCAAGGTAATGCAGATGACCGCTTAAATATGTTTAAGGCAGGTAGGAACAGGTCGTAAGGTTTTCGGCACCCCGTGGACTACATCTCATTCTTATCCTTTTAAAAAAATAAATGTCGTTACTTTGCTGCACAATTATGTCACTATGGCTTCTACCATCTGCCTTATGCATACGTAGCTCCATTTTGCCTCTCACCAAATGTAATAAGGTCGATTTACCAGATGACACTTGGGTCACCCTGTCGAAGTCCTCTTGTAGGGTTAAATCTCTCATTTGGAAAACCGTTAATTAAGATACTGTACGAAACCGTAGTAACGCACTTCATAATTAGCTTCATTCGGGAAATTCTGAATACTTTAGTGTGCCACATCCGCGGTTTTACGCTTTACTTTTATATAGTAAAATGAATAAGGCCCTGTTCTTTTGGACTGAAACTTAACTGAACTGAACTGAACTGAACTTATAGGATCTGAACTGAACTGAACTGAACTTATAGGAACTGAACTGAACTTATAGGAACTGAACTTAACTGAACTTATAGGAACTGAACTGAACTGAACTTATAGGAACTGAACTGAACTGAACTGAACTGAACTGAACTTATAGGAACTGAACTGAACTTATAGGAACTGAACTGAACTGAACTTATAGGATCTGAACTGAACTTAACTTATAAGATCTGAACTAAACTTATAAAATCCGAACTTAATTAACTTTATTTTAATTTAAGTTAACTATTATTATTATTATTATTATTATTATTATTGTTATTATTGTTGTTGTCGTTGTTGTTGTTGTTATTATTATTATTATTATTATAACAACCGGGAGACTATTATAGATTAGAAAAACAAAGTTTACAAGAAATTAGTGGGCACCCGAGAAACAAGTTGGGCACCCACTCCCTTAGCAATAGCAAAGCTAAGTCTAGAAAAAATATAAGCGGCAGCACGAGCCCCGGCATCCTGAGATACAGATAATTTCTGAATCCGCTTGAGCAAAGTAACGGCCCCCACATCTAGCTCTCCCAAAGACGAGATGGCATTATTATTATTATTATTATTATTATTATTATTATTATCTAATAGATGACATTGATAAAAAATTAGTCTAAAACACAAGGTAGTTTAAAATATTTTCAACTTTATATATAATGGCTTGTTAATAGCTCATACATTATACTACAATTACATTACGATAAAAATAATTCACTATTACAATTTTCTCTAACCATTTATTTTCTCTAACAATGGTGATGAAGAAACTGATTAATGGGAGAGTGACAATTGGTGAGGGTAAGGGCGTCGTATGATGAGTTGTTGTTTTTTGGCATTGATGAGGATGATAGTTTGTCATTAACTAGAGAGTAAAAGACGGGTAAATTATTAATGAATTGTTTTTTTTATAGATGACGTGTATCGAATAACTAAAGCGAAATATTTGTATCGGTTGTTAAAAATAATATTACGTATATAATTTTTCTTAATTGAGTTTATATGAACTGAACTTATAGGAACTGAACTGAACTGAACTTATAGGAACTGAACTGAACTGAACTGAACTGAACTTATAGGAACTGAACTGAACTGAACTGAACTTATAGGAACTGAACTGAACTTATAGGAACTGAACTAAACTGAACTTATAGGATCTGAACTGAACTGAACTTATAGGAACTGAACTGAACTTATAGGAACTGAACTGAACTGAACTGAACTTATAGGATCTGAAGTGAACTTAAGTTAAGTGACTTGAAGTCCAAAAGAACAGGGCCTAATGATATCTTTTGATACGGACTCAAAAAAAAAAAAAAAGAATTAGTGCTCACTTAATTAGGTGGCTTAGGTCAAACAACAATATAAACCTAAAATTTGTCGGATGAAACTAAACAATAACAATTAAAAGTAAATTTTTTTAAAAAAACGCCTCTCGCTTCTCACTATGAGGTAGGTATTCATATTCGTATCTTCGGTTTTTCTATTTGATTTTAATTTAAATTTTTGTTAACGTTGAAGGAATTATTGATTTCATTAGATGTATGTGTTTTATTTGCTTGTTTTTCCTTTGTTTAATTTAATTAAATGTTGTTGTCATACTCAGAATTGCATAGTTTAATCCCAAATTCCTTTATTTCTTATAGTTATTCTTGTTGGATGAAAAAAGTTTGAATCTTAAATGATGGTTGAAAAAAAGATTAAATCTTTGATCTGATAAGATGTATTTTATGCCCAAATCTATGACGAGTTCTCTTGTTTTTGTCTAATTTTAATTAATTTGTCTCTAAATCACTTAATTTTTAATTAAGTTTTATTGATTTGTTGATTATGGGGGTTTTAAAGGTATGATTTTTAATGTGAGGTTGTTGTTGATTTTTAATTATTTGGATGATGATAAAAGTTTAAATCTTTCATCTCATAAGATGTGTTTTAATTTTAATCATGCCGGAGCTTTTTGTGTGTGTGTGTTTTTGGATGATTTGTTTAGATCCACTGATAATTGGCTCTTGTTTCATATCAATGGCGAATTTACATGGTTTCCGTTTTTTTTGTATTACAAATTAAACACTTTTGAGTGATTTTTCTGGGTAGCAAAATCCCAATTTGTATCATGGATGAAAAATGGAAGAAAAAGTTTACATCTTTTATCTGATAGGATGTGTTTTAGGCTCATAGTCATTGCTTGTTCTCTTGTTTTTCTCTTAATTTCTATTAATCTACCTTTTAAATCATGTTATTCTTAATAATTTTTTATTTTGCTTGAGAAAGTTGGTGCCTTTTTATTGGCGTTGGATGATTTGTTATAGAGCGGAGTGTATATTCAAATTTGTATTGAGTTCTGACCTTCTTAATTTCTTGATGTAATTTAGAATTTATGTTGATGAAAAAAATCAAAAGAGGGTTCCTTGTTTTATAGCATAGTGATGGATTGGTTCAGAAGAATGGGCCTTTGCTGCCTCGAGCTAAGTCTCCTGGGGGCAGTCAGTCCTGCTAGTAGAACAGATGTTTCGATATTCGATAGAAGAAGATAAGGCTCGTTATCAGATCAAGAACAAGTTGAAGTTGCTGGTGAAAGCAGCGAAAACCAACCCCCTTAAAGTTAAAGTAAAGGAGTACCATGCCTCCAGATTCATGTCATTGAAAATAGATATTCATTGCCTTCGTTTTTCAAAAAAGAACCTTTCAGAAAATAGAAAATTCATTTGAGCAGGGAGGAATGGAATCTGTACTTGTTAATGTCAATAACCATTTTAGCAATACGACCCAAAAAGAGTCGAGGGTGACGCTTCTTTCTTTAAAGCTGGGCGGTCTAAATGCTTCGGATGTCCTTCCTTTTGTAAGGATGTTTCACCCAGACAGTCATTATACAAGGCAAAGAGCAATCTCGGGGGGTAAGTCGATGCTGCTATCTCTTCGATTGCTCAGACCTATTGTTAATTGGCTCTTGTTTCCTTTCAATGCTGGATTTACAGGCTTTACATGTTTTTTTTTTCTTTTTTTTTTTTTTTACTACGAGCCTATGAAGTAGACGTTTTTTGAGTGTTTTTTTTTGTTGGCAAAATCTCAATTTGTATCAAATAAAGATGTAAAAGTTTACTTCTTTCATCAGATAAGATGTCTCTTAGACTCAAAACTATGAGCCTATGATTGATTCTTCTGATTGTGTCTTAATTTTATTTGATCTGCCTTCAAATCATGAGATTCCAAATGTTTTTTTGCTTTCGAAAGTTGTGTTCTTTTACCTGATTTTAAAAGTTGGGGATTTTTATTTTGGCCTCGAGCAGAGTTCTTAGGGGCTATTCACTCCAACCAACTTATCAAAGGCTGCTTTCCCAGTCCCCGATTCATCAAAAGCGGCTTTATCTAATTATTCTAAGTTTGAAGAATCCTATAAGAATAAGAAGAGGAGCAAAGCCTACTACTCTCTCGGTTAGTAATGCTCAAGACGTCAACTGACATCACGGGCTAAAGGTACGGACCTTGAAGCGAGTAAAGATTCAAGCTGTACAGCAGAAGGAGAAAGGTCTCGGGAAGTGAGGACAGCTTGTGCAGCGGTTCCAGTTCCCTAGCGAGAAAGACCCCAACAAAGAACCAGCCCCGCTTTCCCACTTTGCTTTTCGAGCTGTATTTGCGTATGTTTTTTTCCTTTGAATCATCAGCTTTTTTTAGTTTTCTAATTTACCTTCATTGCTTGTTTTCAACGCGAAAGGCAGAACAAGAGAAGGGAGAGTCGAGGGCGATTAGATCAGCCACAATTCTAAAATCAACAAAAGCTTCGAGTAAGATGGATGATATAGCTTATGCCCGTGAAGTCTTCTTTTTTGCTCTTTCAAAGGGTTCTCCTTAAGAAGTAAGTAGGCCTAGGAGTTCATGTCGCATGTGGTTGATGGCTTCGCCCCTCACTATGCTCTTTGAAGTAGAATAGATTACTAGGGCATATAGGTGAAATACACGAAAATCTTTTTCCACAAAGACCACACCGCGATCCAACTTTCTTACCTGCTACTTCAGATAGGAGAGGTCTTTATGAGTAATCCTGAGGGAGGGATAGAGGCATAGAGCTAGGTTTCACACCAAAAACTCACGCTGTTCATTATACTACAATGGGGCTTTTACAATGCTTCCATTCTAAATAAAGTGGAAAGAGAGTTAAGTATTAAAACAATCTAAGAGATCTTTTGGCAGATTCACCATCTTGATTGGGAGCTTGCCTACTTTCAATCCCACTCTTCTCTAAGAGATCTCGTTATATATATATATATAGTCTTGTAAGTGACAGCAAGGATAGAGCTCACCTCTCTTCTACTCCCACTTAATAAAGGGAAATGCTATATGCGAACAGTGATTGCTGTGAGAGTGCCTGCTGCAATCTGATCCCTGGCCTAGTAGAAAAACGTACTGCCTGTTGCCTGTGACTTAACCATGCCGCGACCTTCTCTCTCTGTATTGCCTCCCCCTAATGAAATGCTGGCATCTATATAAGAAAAAGAGAAGAATATGGACTGGACACCTTTCGCTATTATTTATTAGAATGTTATATACCTATAGCAGCTCTTGACCACTACACTTAACATGGTTGATGTATTTCATTAAATTTCAAATAACGGGGTTGCTTCGAAACTTGAGTTGTTTGTTTTGCTCTAAATGGCGTCTTTGGTATTGTTACATAATTTAAATTGGGCTGGAAGTTGCAAAACTAGTAAATTATCAAGTGTAACTACGCTAAAAAGTGTTTCGATATCGACGAATTCTGTTGAAAGCCGAATTTGTCGAAAGTCGTAAATTTAAGCATTAATTATCTTTAGTCTTGTTTTGTAACTGTGTCGTGCATCCACTTTGGTTTCTTATTCTTAAACGTGTTTTGTAGCTTCCTTTACCTATCACGGATATCAAGTGATGAAGCGGTCTGAAGCAGACTAAGTGTCGCAATGGAGATAATGCCTGACCCGATCACTATCTTGGTGCTGATGCTCGGTTAAGAGATGCTGTTGGTAATTCACTCACATCTTTTATTGTATGTCCATTTCATCCAATGTTTGCCGTGTAATGAAGTAAAAGAGATATTCTGGCATTGTAGCTAGGTTGTATGCTGGTCCAAATGGCTTAGCAGAGTTTTTCATATTGTCGACTATCACGGTGGATAAGCCTTGAAAGTTTTCATGCAGTGAGAATTCTCACGACGTCTCCTCTTGAAATGATCTCCATGTAACGAAGAACTGCGGTAATCTGATTCTCAGCAGCAGAGGCAGCATTCAAGTACTGGTTAAATCCACTGCCTTCGGCAAATTTTATGTAGGGTGAGAAACGCTGATGATGTTTAGGAACAACAAAAGCTTCTCTAGTGGCAGGATTCTGAACACGAAGGTCACCATCATCAAACAGAAGTAGCCCTCTATTGACAGTGCAGAATCGTAAACTTCCTTGTCACAAATTTCGTGAACAATTCACTGAAGGCAAAGGTTAAATCAGCTACACAGCCCTTGTCATAGCCTTTTTCATGCAGTGAGAAATCTCATGGCGTCTCCTCTTGAAATGATCTCAAATTCAACCAGTAAGAAAAAGGAGGTGAGAAAATTTGTTACATTTTAGAATTTCAATTTTTTTTCTTTTTTAACCTATAATGCATTGTTTTGATAGTAATCGATATGAAGCTATCTACTATACTGGGGGGGTTTATTTAGAGAAAGAGACTGGGAAAGGGAATCATCAGAATGCGAAAGACGGGGAAGGAAAGGGATTACCAAAGATTTAACTAGTTGTTTGGTTACCCCAATGAAAGGGAGTAGTGTCCCACCCACTCACTCTCCTACCACTAATACCCACCACCATAAACAACCATTATCCACAAATTTGTCTAAAAAATAGTAATAGAGTCTAGCATCATAACAAATTCTCAAATTCTACAAATCTTAAGTCGAAATGTCAACTCATCCGCTCCAGTTCCAGTCTCCCGCTCCAGTGTCCCAAGTCCTCACTCGCTCTTGATGAAATTTCTGCATTTATTAGAAATGCATATATTAGAAAAAAACAATTGTTAATGATTCACTTAAAAACAAAAATGAACAAAAATGACTTCCAAAAAAATGCCTCGAAACTCATAAATCTTGCGACTGTGCACGCTTAAAAACAATTGCTCTATATTACGGAGTATAGTAATTATTGTGTCGAGTGATCTGATATTGTAACATGTACAACGATTCATTTGTGTGGAATGTACAACGATTCATTTGAATAGAAATTACTGTGCAGAGTTATTTATTATAGTGTGAGACGGTATCACATTGCAGAACAATTTTTTAATGAAAATCACTCTTTTTTTGAGTATAATAAATGACTAAATTAAATTTGTAGAGAAAAAAACCATTTCATTTAGAATTTGTGTACGAAGTATAATACACCTACTACCCGCGTTTATTACCCCCGTTTCAAAATACTTTGAATAGGTTTTCAGTTTTATAGGGAGCCTATGGAAAATCTAGAAATACATGAATTAAAACAAAATGGTCTATATGACGAACTGTTTGGATAAAATGATACAAAAAAGGTACTGTCATAATCTACTATAACCAAAGTCATCCTAGAAGAGCACAAACAATATGAGTCGAACAATAGTTAAGAGTTAAGGAGAAAGTCAGAAGTTTACAGATAAAGGCAACATTTACTAAACAAAAAATTCATATCATTGAGTACCCGTCTTTAAACACCTGCAATGATATCTATAATATAACCTAAACAAATCAATATAAACTTTAAAAATATGAGGAGAGGAGATGTGTTGTAAGATTTATCAAAGGTCATACAATACCTTATCGACAAAATAAACAAATGATTTCGTTAACAATTCTGCAAAGATGCAAAACAGGAGTTTCTTTGCTCAAATGAAAAACGGAAATATGGAGGATACATGAACACATGTTGAATCTACCCAAAGCAGAATGTGAAATTTAAAAGTAGAGAAATAGTTATGAGGTATATAAAGAACATTAGCCATGATATTAGTTACCTGAGTTTAGGAAGACGGGAAAAGAAAGAACATGCGAGGCTTAAGAAACAGATGATCACTTACTGTTTCATACATTTACATGCGCATTATAAGTTCACGGAAACATTAAGCCATTAGAAGACCTATAAAATTTTTCAATCCAAATATATCTGACACGCCTCGTATATCAGATAGAAGTTCAATTCAACATTTTAACTATCGTATTACCAACTCGCACCTAGTATATACTCATCCACTCAAAATGATTTGATGTATTGCACCATCGAATTAGGTTAAGGGTGATTCAAGCATAATAAGTAGTTTTAAGGTGTGGCACGGCCGTGTATTTATTGAACTTGGCTGACTGAAAGGTTGCTTCTGAAAGAACACCACACATACTAAATAAGTTTTACCTAATAAGTATATTTTATTTTGTTTTACTTTTACATCTTTGTTGTTCCTCACAGGGAGATTGTGGACTAACAGAAGAAAACGGTCATGTTCAAATTCAATCATGTGGAGGATAAGAAACGGGTCCTCCAGGAGCAAAACGTGGCACTTTCATAGAAACATCCTTATATTAGCAGATCTTCGTGAAGTGCAAGGGCATTGCTTGTTCGACAATAAGCCAATGGTGGTGAAGGATTGGGAACTGACTTTCGGCATCAACTAGGATGACATATTGGATGTGCCAGTGAGGATCAGGCTGCATAATTTGCCTGTGAAGTTCTGGGGTAAGAGTTTGCCTCGTATTGCATCCCTGATAGGCCGTGCTTGTTCGACAATAAGCCAATGGTGGTGAAGGATTGGGAACTGACTTTCGGCATCAACTAGGATGACATATTGGATGTGCCAGTGTGGATCAGGCTGCATAATTTGCCTGTGAAGTTCTGGGGTAAGAGTTTGCCTCGTATTACATCCCTGATAGGCTGTGCTTGTTCGACAATAAGCCAATGGTGGTGAAGGATTGGGACCTGACTTTCGGCATCAACAAGGATGACATATTGGATGTGCCAGTGTGGATCAGGCTGCATAATTTGCCTGTGAAGTTCTAGGGGTAAGAGTTTGCCTTATATGCTAGAGTCATGGTGGAGGTACATGACGAAGGACAGTCTAGACCAGCCACAATCACATGCAATCACAATGAGCGCGGGCTCGTCTGAAGCATGAAGCCGAGGAGAGGAGAGGGGTGAAGACTGGAAAGGTTTAAATAGCCCGACTCGAGGATCGCGAGACGGCCCTGTGGTAGGAGACTGAGGTACGGAGTTAGAATCCTATTCATATACCGGTTAACACATCACTAGCCGCCTGCTCCGCAGCCTCTTAGAAACTCCCTTTTCTACAGTAAACTTCAATTCACTCTTTTCTTTCTTTGTACATAACGCCCTAATCTACGTCACTTCTTTTAAGTTTGTGCCTTATTGAATATGAATGGAAACTTATACAATGATTATTCATTTTGAAATGCTGCACACATACCGATTGATTTGCAATTGCAATTAATAAACAGGAAAGAAAGAGATTGATTTGCAATTGCAATTAATAAACAGGAAACAAAGAAATTAAAGAATTAGGGGTGTAATGAATCCTAATTAAATTAATGTAGTCAATGATTTGACACAATTCAATCATCATTCTTGAAATGAATTCTAATTAATGTAGTTAATGATTGCTGCACACAATTCACCTATCGATTTGCAATTAATAAACAAAAAAATAAATAATTAGGGTTTGTATTTACCCGTGAGCCAAGACATGTTTAAGATGCTCCATTTGAGTGTAAAGCCTCTTAGGGCACCTGCTGCACTTCCAGCTGGGTTGAGCAATGGGTTTAACAATCTTGGGAGCGGGTTTCACCATTGATATTCTGGTTTTAGTGCTCTGCTTGTTTGGATTTTGTGTTTACTTGATACCGTGATTTTTTGCTTGCTTTGCAGTGTATTTCCTTATTATGGATGGTACTCTTTATATCTTTATATTTCCATATGGAGTGTACTGAGGATACACTAATAGAAACAGAATGCTTTTGTTGTCCCGTGTTTGAAACCCGTCTCCAATTCTTCATTAGTATTAATATTTCCAGTGATTAGTTAATTTTAATTAATTAATGATGTGATTTTGTTTAACCACTCAAATGGTCAATTTGTCCAAAGTAGAACTTTTTTTACCAATTTGCTCCCAACCCCCAACTTTTCTTTTACGACCACAAATTCTCCGTCACAATATGTAAGTGACGATATCCATATGTACTACATTTCTGATTTCGATTTCCTCCCCACTTGAGGAAATATCCGTATCCGTCACAAGCAAGACACTTTTATTTACCAATTTATCAGGCATGTAGTATCTTTCTTAACTACTCCATATGATGGAATATGCCAAAAATGGTCGAAGCAGGTTCTGAGATTTTTCATTTCGAATAATTGAGTAATTTCGGAAAATTGACTTCCTTGTTGGCCGAGAGTTAAATTTCTCTGGTTTCAGATTGTCATTCAACTTGTTTGGTCTCACTGTCATGATATGTGCTGGTTTTTTGGTTAATTCCAATTGAGCCCTGTAATTGCCGGGATTGCTTCAATAAGCCACCTCACAAAGATACAGTACTTGAAACTCGTCAACATATCCAATCTCGCAACCCTCTTGCATTTTCTCCTCAAGTGATACTGTGTTCCAGCACTCCTAACAGCGAAGTACGACTACTTCACCACATCTTATGTTCTGACCGGACAGAATTTGTAATTTTAACATTTTTCTCTGTTCGATTCAGAAATATTTTCCATTTGTCAGGTTAACCTTTTAGCTACGAAAATACCATATCCCCTTATACCATGTGGCTCACTTGCCCTAATGTTTCTGGTTTACTTCTCAACCAGTGGCCCTTTTGCTCTTTTGCTTCCGTCATTCTGCAATGAAGGGTGTGCTTGTAACTTGTCATTGCAGACTGAGTTGAACGAAACTCTTACATCTGCCAGGCATAAAAGAGGATGCAACTGTAAAAAATCCGGTTGCCTGAAGAAATACTGTGGATGCTTTCAGGTTCGTAGTTCATTCCCTGTTCAAATCTTCTCGCAATTTCTTATGTTCCTTACAAGCTGACCGTCAACATTGTTTGTTTTATTTTTTCAAGGGCGGTGTTGGATGCTCTCCTCTCTGAGCTGCAGATGTGACGGCTGTAAGAATACATTTGGTCGAAAAGAAGGTCAGTAAAATTGTTCAGGAATCCTTCTTTTGAATTATTTACACTAAAGATTCATTTCGCTTATTCAGTTGTCTGGAATTCGAAGGTATTACATTTGAAGAAACAAATATCTTACATAGTTCAGAAGACGAGAATTCAAAAACGGATCACGAGAATCAATCAACACCAGAGCCTTCAAACAATGAAAGGTACTAACATTACTAACTAACGATCAGTCAAGATTATATACTCGGTATTACTTAACTGACGATTAAGCTATGATTAGGGGAACTTCAAGGGAGCCATTTCCGTCATCTCCATGTCGTCAACTACGCCTTCAGTCATGCACAAATTAGAATTTTGACAATTTAGACCCGGATGATCAAGGCCCGGAGTTCTCAAAGGGGGATGATTATTTATTTCCTAATGCTAATGTTATTAAGTCTACATCTAGTAATTGGAAAACAATTTCATCTGATCAAAATGAGTTTGAAGCATCTTCTGGTTGGAAGAGCTGTCGAAAGTTGATTCTCCGATCCATCCCGTCCATCTCTAATGTCGCTAACAAGACGGAAACTTGGGAACTGCACGGGAAGCTCCCGTGAAATAATGTCCTGCTTTAATGCCACATGTTGTATCGGTTTTGTGTTCGTGTATCAAACTTCAATCGGTCAAATATGGCCTATTTTTGATAAATTTTAGCTAAATATATCGGATATTTTACCAAGAAAAATTCAAAGTATCACTGTGTTTTGTTATTCATGTAACGCGTGGTTATTTCTGATTTTCGCTTAATTTGTGAACACAGGTAACATACCAAACTTGATATATCTAAGAATTTCCCGGCAAGAAACGGCATCCGGGGATTAAGACTTCTCCGAATGTAACGAAAAGACCAATTCCAATTAACAATACCAGATTACCAGCTATAACATTCAACATACGTTGTCTATGTTCTGAATTCTGACCCACAAGTTGTAAAACTTCAAATTGATTACGTACCATAAAAGAAACCCATAAGAAAAAGCGATGGATACAAAATTGCCGCAACACGAAATGAAATAGAGAATTTGTATTCATTTGTTACTAGGACCTAATGATTAGAGTTACGTAGGACCTAACTATTCTTTCAGTAGATACGAGATTTGTCATCGTCTTTCCTTTTAAGGATTTTTTTTTATTTTTTTATTTTTTATTAATTGTAATTCTATAGTCATTATTGCACGTAAACCAAATATGGAAAGATTTGTAAGATATTCTTATGATATATTCAAATGTAAACATAGTTTGGTGTCCTATGACTCATATCTTAGGGCACACATTAGAAAAACCGTTTGTATTATATACTAAAGTTACAAGTTAGCGCAAAAACATTTGTGTAATATATATTCACGTAAATTAGTCTACCGTTCAATTAATTCGTAAACGCAGACAAAGTTCTATACGGAGTAATAAATAGCGCTATTGTTAAAGATTAAAAAGCGGTATGCTATTTCTAATATCACAACAATTTTAGAGGGAGTATCTTTTGATAATGTTAACGAGAGACCTCTCACATGTTAAATATAATATATATATATATATATATATATATATATATATATATATATACATATTTTTTTTATATTATGTCTCCCACTAATCCAACAAAAGGCGATATCTCAGAAGTATTATATAAGGTCGACTTCTAATTTTAATTACACAATTCATTTTACAATGTAAGTTAATCACATCATTCTCATCTATACTAATGAAGTAATTTTAAATCATGCCTAATTAATTGTTCGTATTAACTAAAGTTATATTTACTCCGTATACGGGGGCGAAGCTCAGTACGGGTCCAAGGGGTTATAGCTCGAATTGCATTTTTGGAATATACTGTATACAATAGTAGCAGAGGCGATTCTAGGACGCATTGGATGGGGTGCGAAAAATTAACGAAAATTGCGCAATTATGTTTATATATTAAAAATTTGGTCTAATAAAATAGTTTGTTGTGTGAATGGAAAAAATATAAATAAAACAAATGGTACCAAAAAATTTGAACGTAAATTGTTTACTAAAAGTATTGGACCCTTGACCTTAGACAAGGAAAACCTACACTACACCCAACCACTAGACTAACATAGTTAATATGTCAATTAATTACACAAACTTATACTTAGTTTGGGGGTACGGGTAGTAATTTTTATATTGAAGAAAAAGAAGTAGCATAATTGTCAATAGTGTAGGTATCACTCAACTCATGAAGTCCAAGCCCCATAACATACCAATTTTAAAATCAGTTAGTCTTGCTTGTGACGGGTCGTGTGGAGAGACGGATAATGACACTCACAAAACGAATAGGGGACGAGGTGGGGCACCCCATGTGCTGTCCTCTCTCTACTTTAAACTAGTTTTACTCCCGTGCAAAAAATGCACGGGTTTAATTTTATTAAACCGAAAAAATAAAAATGAAAATGTGAATATATTTAATAAAAGAATATAATTTTAGTATTGTAGATATCGATGTAAAAAAATAAAAATAACTTATACGCTTAACTTAGACGTAAGTAAAAACAACGCACTTCCTGACATTATAAAATTATACAAATTCTTATATAGGACGACATTATCGGTTTAAGTTTAGGACGGATCAAATATACATAGGTAGCATATGAATCAAACAAAAAAAATCATTATGCATGGCGAAAATAAAATAGTTGTCCTATAACCCATGGGGAGTGATACTCACCTATTTTAAATTTAAGACGGATAATAACCGGTAAAAATATATATAGATTTTAAAATATACTTAAGGTTTAAATTCTAAGTTCATAACCATCATAATGAACCCAAATTATTACTATTAGTCTGATTCTCTAACTAACCAAAAAACTCCGACCATATAATATAAATCTTATCTTTTTTATGTACATTTAAGACGGAGTTACATAATTTCGTTGATTTCCAATTCTCAACAATTTTAATTTGTTAATTTCCAATATTTGAATGTATTATTTTTTGCCAATTTATATATTATTATATTTGATATTCACTTTTTGTTTCTGTTTTATACTCATTGTCACTCACTTTAATCCTTTTTATTAGCTGCATGTTAAATGGAGTATTAACAATTTCTTTAATCTTTGAATACTCCATTTATGTAAAATTAGTTAAGTTATTATCAATGATCATTAAAGATTTGATTTTTACGGTTGAAATTGAATTATTATATTTAATCTATACCTTTAATTTATGTAAAATTAGTTAACTTATTATCAATGATCATTAAAGATTTGATTTTTACGGTTGAAATTGAATAGTTAGGATTTCGGAAGATTTCATATTCGATGTGTGATTATAGATGGTAACTTATTTAATTAACGAAAGTAGTGAGAAAATTAAATTGAAGTAATTAATTATGTAAATGAACATGGCGGACCCCACATTGATTAAATTTTTTTCTTTTCTTAATTTCCTTCGACCAATGAGAGCTCTTTAAATTCTACCTCTTTTATAGTAAAGGGATTACTCCCGTGCAAAAAATGCACGGGTTTAATTTTATTAAACCGAAAAAATAAAAATGAAAATGTGAATATATTTAATAAAAAAATATAATTTTAGTATTGTAGATATCGATGTAAAAAAATAAAAATAATTTATACGCTTAACTTAGACGTAAGTAAAAACAACGCACTTGCTGACATTATAAAATTATACAAATTCTTAAATAGGACGACATTATCGGTTTAAGTTTAGGACGGATCAAATATACATAGGTAGCATATGAATCAAACAAAAAAAAAATCATTATGCATGGCGAAAATAAAATAGTTGTCCTATAACCCATGGGGAGTGATACTCACCTGCTTTAAATTTAAGACGGATAATAGCCGGTAAAAATATACTCCCTCCATTCATATCCACTTTGCACCTATTCCATTTCGGTCCATTCGAATCCACTTTGCACCTTTCCTTATTTGGTTGTACTTTTAATACTATAATACTATAAAACCACTATTAAGGCCCACTTTTTCAACACAATACTAACACTTTACACCTATTTGTTGTACTTTTATTAATATTTTAACAATGCGTAAAAACCCGTGCATAAAGCAAATGTACCAAGTGGAAATGAATGGAGGGAGTATATAGATTTTAAAATTATACTTAAAGTTTAAATTCTAAGTTCATAACCATCATAATGAACCCAAATTATTACTATTAGTCTGATTCTCTAACTAACCAAAAAACTCCGACCATATAATATAAATCTTATCTATTTTATGTACATTTAAGACGGAGTTACATAATTTCGTTGATTTCCAATTCTCAACAATTTTAATTTGTTAATTTCCAGTATTTGAATGTATTATTTTTTGCCAATTTATATATTATTATATTTGATATTCACTTTTTGTTTCTGTTTTATACTCATTGTCACTCACTTTAATCCTTTTTATTAGCTGCATGTTAAATGGAGTATTAACAATTTCTTTAATCTTTGAATATTCCATTTATGTAAAATTATTTAACTTATTATCAATGATCATTAAAGATTTGATTTTTACGGTTGAAATTGAATTATTATATTTAATCTATACCTTTAATTTATGTAAAATTAGTTAACTTATTATCAATGATCATTAAAGATTTGATTTTTACGGTTGAAATTGAATAGTTAGGATTTTGGAAGATTTCATATTCGTTGTGTGATTATAGATGGTAACTTATTTAATTAACGAAAGTAGTGAGAAAATTAAATTGAAGTAATTAATTATGTAAATGAACATGGCGGACCCCACATTGATTAAATTTTTTTCTTTTCTTAATTTCCATCGACCAATGAGAGCTCTTTAAATTCTACCTCTTTTATAGTAAAGGGATGGGCATTTTGTGAGACAAAATGGTATCCGTCTTCTCCTTGTGACGGATACCCTCCGTCTACAATGAGAATTTGTGTTTTAAAATAAATATGAGGTCCAAACTCCATAACATACCATTTTTAAAGGGTGGTGCTCATTTATATACGAGTTTTACTCATTCGTAAACGTAAATGACTATAATACCCTTGTAGTTTTACGATTTTATTCTAATACCCTTCTAGTCTCTCTCCTCTTCTTCAATTTTATGTAAACCCCTCAGCAGTTAACCCAACCTTCACACCCTCGCCACCAGGCCCACCACCACCAGCCGCAGCAGCAACCCGAAACCTCTGCCGGCGGCCACCGACCATCCCTCAACTTGTCGGCTATAGCCGTCTGTTACCCCAACGCCGGTCACCAGCCTCGCTGCAAATCAACAACAGAAGACGGTCACCAACCTCTCTACGCCAAACTCTGCCACCAGTGTCACAACCACGTTTCTTTCTTTATTTAATATGGGGAGAAACTAGAGTCCAAGATGGATCAAAATCCGAGGGTTTAGCCAGTTTTGGAACGCCGACGACGACCGCCAACCCTAACTTTGACGCCGCCGACAATTTAAACAAAATCCTAACTGTAATTGAATTGGTCGTAATAAATTTCTTAACTTGATATTATAATTAATATAATTACGAATTACAATTATTACCGGATCGATACTAGAATTAGCATTTATAATTGTGTAATTTGACGGATTTGATAAACTTGTTTAATTTTGTGACTGAAAATTAGAGAGAATTTTTTTTCTTACTTTCTAGGCAAAGGACATACAATGGAAAAATAATAAAAAAAAAGTATATGAATGAGTAAAACTCGTATATGAATGAGCAACTACGTTTTTAAAATAAACATGAGGTCCAAGCCCCATAACATACCATTTTTAAAATACAGTAAGTCTTGCTTGCGACGGGTCACCATTTGTGACGGATATTTTGTGAGATAAAATGGATAGAAAATAAGTTAGTGGAGAAAGGGGACCACCTGAATACTGTTGGAGAAAGAGAAAAAGTGGGTATTTTGTGAGAGGAAACGGTATCCGTCGTCACAAGCTTGCAACGGATAGTGCCGTTGCAAATAAGAATTTGGGTTTAAAATAAAGGGGAGGTTATTTTAAAACAACTCTGATTTTGAACAAAGCGCTCTGAACTAAACACTGGCCTGTACCAGGCCTCAAACTCCTGACCTCTACCAAACCAGTAAATAGTAATGCCGCCAAGGTGCAAGGAGAGCTAGTGTTACTTTTGCCTACGTTATAATTTTATAAACATTTTTTAGCTCCCTTTCTACACTTTCAACGGCATAGTGGTAACGACTCATCATTCTAAGTTCAATTTATACTTTTTCGTTGTCATATAGTGGTGGAGTTAAGATTTAAACATATAATGTAGATAATTTTTCAACAAAGAATTCTAGGCGAGGGTCTATACTAATCCTCGTTAACTCCCCATTTGTTTATGGATCTTAGATCAATTCTTTTTTTCTCATCTTGCGTAATTACTACTCCCTCCATTCAAATCCACATTACACATTTCTATTTTACACACTATTCACAAACAATCATTCAAATTCGATTTTCTCTCGATACGTAAATAAAATTATATTAATGTGGGATCTAGTTTTATTCGTCTTTACGAGTATATTATTAATATCTAATTTTTATAATTTTTGAAAATACGTTGCTAACAATATTTACCGTACAAAAGACGCGTTGGCAAACGTGAAAAAAGAAATGTGTAATGTGGATATGAATGGAGGGAGTATGAAACAATTCGTTTTATTAATTTCTTGATTTTGAGCCTCATTTTGGGAAAAATACATATTTTTTAGAGTCAATTGATAATTACTTTCTTTTACATACCAATTTTCTAAAATAATGATTTTTTATAAAAACTTTGAAAATTAGCATTCACTTTTATCAAAAATTGTTTCAAACTCGATCGAGTTAAATTACTTATTTTGTCAGTTTTATGAACTTATATAAATACATTGTTTGGCCGGTGATTCGGTGAATAATACAATTAAGCTTTTCCAAAATTATATCTTAAATGTAATATTTTTGAGTTTAATGATTAAGCAATTGAACTCAGAAATTTTATAATAAAATTCAAAAAAATAATAATTTTTTATTTATATTGTAATTTTTTTAGTTTAACAAGGCATAAACCTGGGATTTACATAAAACTCCTATGAAAGCCAAATATCAAATATTTTACATATAGTAAGAGGTAAAAGTTAACCAACAGTAAGAAAAATTCAAAGTACCGCTGCTGTACCACGTCATACCAAAAATTCTCATTGAAGACAGATATATCCGTCATAAGTTGAAGAGTGAAGACGGATCAAGTAATACCCAAGTTGTTAGATAAGACAAACGCATAATACTACTTCCTCCATTTTTATATAATGTACCCATTTTATTAAAATACTACACTCATATATTCAACAAATGAGAACATTATATAAAAACGGAGGAAGTACTACCTAGGTAATTTGCTTTTATCTTGTCTGCCAACGTGATTATTAGTTGATTCGTCTTCAACTTGTGATAGAAGATATGGTTAAACTGTTGGATTTTTATAATTAATTGACTAGATATTATTATTAATAATATTAATAGTCTTATAACAAATCCTAATTATATGTCCCATTAATGAGGCAGTCAAACTATGGACTCTAATCTGCTCTTGAATTCTCTCCCATCTAGGAAACCACTCCCTTAAGTTGTGTTGCGTTCAAACACTGCTCTTTGATGGAAAGAGCAGTATATAAGAGAATACATATTCTGATTAATAGGACACAAAACCTGCTCTCTCTTAAGTTATTAACACCATCAAAATTGTGAGAAAGGAGGGTTCGGAAACCTACATCAGACGACTACACTAACGGTTATCGGAAGACGGAAACGGGTTTATTTAAAGTTCTTGGGTTTATAAAGCTGATCAGGAATACCAATAAGCAATGGCTGGAGGTTCTTAATTCTCGATCCTTTTATCGCTTCCGCATTCATTAATTGTGTGTTTATTAATTTAATAAAACATGCTATAAAGTAATTAAATAACTAACATTTGGTATCAGAGCCTTAATGGCCTCTGTCTTGCTTGTCGGTTTCCGCCTTCAGTTTCCGTCGTCGTTTTTTACTGCCGTTGTACTCTCGTTTACATCTGAATCCGGTTTGAATATATATGTTTTCTTGTATTCTTTTCGAAATCTAGATTTTTTTTTTTATGACTTTCTGGGATAATTTTTTTTTTTGGTAATAAGGTCTGTCGGGTTAGGGATGAAGATCTTCCCTCTTTTTGATTTTATTATTGCTTTCCTTTTCTATTGCTTGTGAGAGATTATTGAAGATAGTATGCTTTGTATATATGGCAATGTAAGAGTATCTCTTTATACGTGGAGTATTGTTTTGTCTAGAGGCCACTTGCTCACAATTTCACAAGGATAGTTTAATAATGGATAAACATGCTGTCAAATTTTTTTCCTATTTTTTTTACCTTCTTATGCTAGCATGTGACTACTTTGTACTTATTTTTTTTTTATTAATAATAAAATACTACTAGTATATGGTAAGATAGTAGTCCTTAAGATGAGTTAAACCTCGTTATTCACATGCTGAGTTTTTTATATTATTGTTTTCGTATATACATAAAGTCAAGTGTATATATTAATGTTAATGTTTTTAAATGTCAAGTGATTTTAAATTTATTAATTAGAGAGTAGCCACAACATCTTTAATTGATCAAAATTTTATTCGAAATCACATGTGGAAATTAGACATTTAATTGTAATTAATTATACGTAATATGATTAGACTTACCCACAGGAATCTTATTGTATTTGTATAAATTAATTAGGGTGTTATATTAAATTATGTTTCTTAATCTACCTACAGGAGTTAAGAAATGAATATGATTTAATAGTTTCATCATAAAGTTTAATTTTTATGCATCTAATTTGAGTAGACTTTAGCCCACAGGCAAGTTTATGTCACTAGGTTCATATGAGCATAATTTACATTGGTAAGTTGTGATAAAATTAAGTCTCAAATTTTGTTATTAAGTATGTATATTTAAATTTGCCGCAAGTTTACCTGGAGGTTCCTTTGATGTCAAAATTGACGTTCCTGAATTAACTGGTGACAATTTTAAGGTGTGGAAAGAAAGAGTTCCGCTACATTTAGGGTTCTTGCGTTTTGATTATGCTATTCAGAATGATGAACCGGCTGAAATAACTGAAAAAAGCACACCAGATCAAGTAGACCTTCGTGAAAAGTGGGTGAAATCCAACTATCTTTGCACGTTGTTCATTAAGACTAAACTGTGTGCTAGTATCCGAGGTTCAGTCGACAAGCATACTAAAGTTCGGGACCTACTTAAGACTATAGATGAGCAGTTCGAAACTTCTGATAAGGCTTTGGCAAGCACCTTAATAATGCAGTTCACATCTTTGAAACTTAATGCCACTAAAGGAGTGCGTGATTTTATCATGCGCATGAGGGAAACTGCAGCCCAACTTAAGGAATTGGAAGTTACTATGTCTGACACTTTCTTAGTGCATTTCATCTTATGTTCTCTCCCAACTCAATATGCCCCATTTAAGATCTCTTACAATACACATAAGGATAAATGGTCTCTCAATGAACTATTGACCATGTGTGTTCAAGAGGAGGGGGGTTATTATTGGAAGAAGGTGAAAAGGTGAATTTAACTACTTCTACTGATAAAACATCATCCAGTACGAAGAAGTATAAGGCTCACCCTAAAGATAAAGGAAAGGGAAAGATTTCAGCTGAGCAAGTAATTAAGAAGGAGTCGTCGTGTTTTTTCTGTAAAAAGAAAGGACACATGAAGAAAGACTGTGTAAAGTTTAAGGCTTGGCTCAAAAAGAAAGGTAATTTTCATGCGTTTGTTTGTTATGAATCTAATATGGTCAATGTTAATCATAATACTTGGTGGATTGACTCTGGTACTACAATCCATGTTTCAAATACCTTGCAGGGTATGACAAACCTTCGGAAACCAGTGGCAAGTGAGAGCGCCATCTATTCAGGAAACAAGATAGGCTCGCACGTTGAGGCCGTGGGGACATGCAATTTAATTTTAAGTACTGGTTTTATTTTGATTTTGGAAAAGACTTTTTATGTTCCGAATTTTGCTCGGAATTTGATTTCAGTTTCTAGACTTGTACCTTTCGGATATTCTTTTAACTTTATGGACTCTGGTTTTAGTATTTGCAGAAATTCTAAAGTTATTGGTAATGGTATTTTGTCTGATAATTTATATCGTCTTTGTTTACAAAATGATACCACTCAAAACACTATGCATGTTAGTACTGGTTTAAAAAGAAGTATTATAAATGAGGAGTCCTCTATGTTATGGCACAGGAGATTGGGACACATCTCCATTGAGAGGGTCAAGAGATTGGTAAAGGAAGGGGTACTTAGTACTTTAGACTTTACCGATTTTGAGACTTGTGTTAGTTGCATTAAGGGAAAGCAAACTAACAAATCTAAGAAAGGTGCTAAGAGGAGTTCTGACCTACTAGAGATCATACACACGGATATATGTTGTCCGGATATGAACGCTAACGATCCGAAATACTTTATTACCTTTATTGATGATTATTCACGATATATGCGTCTTTACTTACTTCGTTCCAAAGACGAAGCTTTAGATGCCTTTAAAAATTTTAAGGCTGAAGTAGAGAAACAGTGTGATAAACACATTAAGATTGTGAGATCAGATAGAGGTGGTGAGTACTACGGTAGATATACTGAGGATGGACAAGCATCTGGTCCTTTTGCTAAATTTCTTCAAGAGCATGGGATTGTTGCCCAATACACTATGCCTGGTTCTCCGAATCAGAATGGTGTAGCAGAAAGAAGGAATAGGACATTAATTGAAATGGTGCGTAGTATGAGAAGTAATATTAAACTTCCTTCATTTTTGTGGGTTGATGCGCTAAAGACGGCTGCGTATATATTAAATCGGGTTCCTTCCAAGGCCGTCTCTAAGACGCCTTTTGAGTTATTCAAAGGTTGGAAACCGAGTTTGCAACATATACGCGTTTGGGGATGTCCGTCTGAGGTGAGAATTTACAACCCACAAGAAAAGAAACTAGACCCAAGGACTCTTAGTGGACATTTCATTGGATATGCCGAAAAGTCCAAAGGTTATAGGTTCTATTGTCCGTCTCATAGTACCAGAATTGTGGAATCTAGAAATGCAAAATTTCTAGAGAATGACTTGATCAGTGGGAGTACTATAGGAGTTGAACCTGAAAAGGATCAACATGAAGCTTCACCCTCTGTTTTGAGTAACAGGTTGGTTATTGATCACGGTCCTGAAGTACGACCGGAGGTTCAACAACCAAATGCAGAAATTCTACAAAATGTCGATCAAAATATAGTAGATCATAATGAGGAATAAATTCAATTAAGAAAATCTACTCGAGAGAGGAGATCGGCGATTCCTGACGACTATGAAGTATATCTACAAGAATCGGATTGCAGTGTTGGAGCTGATAATGATCCTATGTCATTTTCACAAGCCATAAGTTCTACAGATTCAAACTTATGGATGGATGCTATGAAAGATGAGATGAACTCTATGGCATCTAATCGAGTTTGGGATCTCGTCGAGTTGCCCAATGGTGTAAAAACCATTGGATGTAAGTGGGTTTTTAAGACTAAAAGGGACTCACTTGGCAACATCGAGAGACATAAGGCAAGACTCGTTGCTAAAGGGTTCACTCAAAGAGAAGGGATTGACTACACAGAGACATTCTCTCCTGTGTCTAAGAAAGATTCTCTTCGAGTTGTCATGGCATTAGTAGCTCATTTTGACTTCGAGCTACATCAGATGGATGTGAAAACGGCATTTAATTTCTTAATGGCAATTTAGAGGAAGAGGTTTACATGAAACAACCTGAAGGATTCTCCTCTAAAGACGGTGACCATTTGGTTTGTAAGCTAAATAAATCCATATACGGTTTGAAACAAGCCTCCCGACAATGGTATAAGAAGTTCCATGAAGTAATTTCTTCATTCGGTTTTGAAGAAAATATCATGGATCAATGTATATACCTTAAGGTCAGTGGGAGTAAAATTTGTTTCCTTGTGTTATATGTGGATGACATTCTGCTAGCAACCAATGATAAGGGGTTGCTATATGAGGTGAAACAATTTCTTTCAAATAACTTTGATATGAAAGATATGGGTGAGGCATTTTATGTCATTGGCATTAAGATCCATAGAGATAGATCCCGAGGCATTTTAGGATTGTCTCAGGAGGCCTATATCAACAAAGTGCTTGAAAGGTTTAGAATGAAAGATTGTTCACCAAGTGTAGCACCTATTGTGAAAGGTGACCGATTCAGTTTAGACCAGTGCCCAAGGAAAGATTTGGAAAGAGAACAAATGAAAAATGTTCCTTATGCTTCAGCTGTTGGTAGCATTATGTATGCTCAAGTCTGTACCAGACCTGACATTGCATATGTTGTTGGAGTATTAGGCAGATATCAGAGTAACCCAGGCATCGATCACTGGAAGGCTGCGAAGAAAGTGTTGAGATACCTTCAGGGTACTAAAGATTACATGCTTATGTATAGAAGGACTGATAGTCTTGAAGTGGTGGGGTATTCCGACTCAGACTTTGCTGGTTGCATTGATTCACGAAAATCCACATCTGGATATGTGTTTATGCTAGCTAACGGAGCTGTATCATGGAGGAGTACTAAGCAGACATTGACAGCCACCTCTACTATGGAGGCCGAGTTCGTTTCTTGTTTTGAGGCTACCTCACATGGTGTTTGGCTGAAAGGTTTCATATCTGGGCTAAGAGTTGTTGACTCTATTAGCAGGCCGATAACTAACATAAACTATACCCTTAAGTCTTCAAGAATGCACTCACCACTTCACCAGTGTTTTGTTATTCGTGTCGTTCCCAATTTACTCATTAGTTTGTAAACACGATAACGTGATACACCGGATATATCTAAGAATTCCTTGACGGGAAACACCATTTGGAGCTACCTTAGGACTTCTCCGTAGGGGTGTTAACGAGCCGAGCCGAGCCCGAGCTCGGCCTTGCTCGAATTGTGCTAGATTACAAAATCTCGAGCTGATCTTACCCGAGCTTGAAAAAACGGACACGGACACGGACACGGGACACGACACTCCGATTTTTTCGGACACAGGACACGGCAAAAAAAGTCAATATACATATTAAAATAAAGGGAATTTAAAGTTCATTACAACCAACATATAAACTTTGGTCATTTAAATGTAACAAAGTCATAAAATGACAATCAATATTAATGTCTTATATGTCAAAATTAAATACATCTATCTATATTATTAAAGGAAGCTTTTTCCGAGTGATTTCATTGGTTGCTTTTTTCAGACGATTTTATTGGCTAGCTTTTTCCGTACGATTAACATAATTATAATTTTTTCGATATGCGAGTTCGTAAATATAAATATGATGATGATGATAGTATTAGTGTTTCTCAAAGCTCAAAACACACCTAACGAACCCTAATGGCTTAGGATAAAGTAGAAGTTGAGACCAATTCTAATACTATTCAGACGTCATGCATCTATCTATTTATATCTTAATAAAGGAAACTTTTTTCGAGTGATTATGGAGATTCTTTATTTCTAGGTCCTCTTTATTTGCTTATTTGTAGCTCTTCTTACACCAAGATGGCGATAATGAAGAATTCACAAATCCAGGTTCATTTTTAAATAATTTTTATTGCAAACATTTACGATACTTCATTTGTTCGATTCATTGCTTGGGACAAAAGAAGTATCGTTATTTACGTATTTTATATAGAATTAGCTATGCCAAAATCCCTAACTTAGTTCGTATGTGACGTGTATCCTGGAAAGTTGTTACTTTGGATTTAGCTTTTGCTATCGTTTTTTAATTCTTAACAGAAGAAACTTGTCTGTGTTTAATACACTTTGGAAGTTTGGATTCAATGGAAGAACGGTCGACGGTAGTTGTATGGATATGATTTTGCAATTTTATGTCAAATTATTTGTTATCTAATTAATACTTATTAATTTGTGCACGAACATACACATTATTGCTAAATATTGCGTTCTCGGACCTCGCTTTCAGTTGTTGTATACAAATAGTATATCTTCATGAATATGAAAAGGAGGTGGGGTATTGAAGATTTTTCTATCATATAATTTTTATGATAAGTCTTTTTTTTTTTTTTTTGGTAAACAGACGTGGGAAACAAGGCCCAGAGAACAGAAAGGGAAAAAACAGAAAAAAACACACACTAAAAAAGAAAAAGGGAAACTAGAAAACAAACAACTACGCTAACAGAACGACATGAGGTAGCTACGTGGTTCCATCGGCTGGGATTAAGCGGGGCCATGCGACTCCTCTGGTATCTGACTCAACAAGACTTCTGAGTGGATTAGGAATTTGATCAGGTTCAAAGATACGAAGATTCACATCTTGTGTTACACCCAGGTTGGCTAGCCAATCCGCACAAGCATTCGCCTCTCTATAAATATGAACTATCTCTGCCTGCCAGTCTGTATCATAGTAGAACGATCGACACAACTGAATAAGATGGGAATATGCTGTAGGTAACAGCTCCTTTTCTAAGTTCTTCATGAATCCTTTTACCACCTTCGAGTCGGTTTGAATGTAAATACAGGGAATTTGTTTTTCAACGGCGATCATTAAGCCTCGTCGAAGCGCTATTAATTCCGCTCTCGTGACAGTGGCTATACCCAACCTCTCAGTAAAGGCCACCAACACTGCTCCCGTACTATCCCCTAAAATTCCTCCTGCGCCAGCTGCTCCTGGATTTCCTTTGGAACCCCATCAATGTTCAGCATAGCCCATCCCAATGGCGGTGCGCACCACCGTATATGAACCTCCTTGCGGCGAGAAGTCGTACCAAGGTTAATCAAGTCCCTGGTATCTTTCGCCTCCAAAACCTCACGAATAAAATCCATGAGGGTATTAAATAAATTTCTAGGGATACTCTCACCCCTATTAAAAACCCTACAGTTTCTCCACCTCCATAACCACCAAATGACCACCATTGGTGATACTTTGACCTCCAAGAATAGGTCCGGTGTGATCGTCACCGGTGGCAGAAAAGAATTGATTTCGAGTTCTATCGTGTTCACAAGTGGTAAGGCCGTCGCCATGTCCGGGCCTCTCATTGGTAATGTCAAGCAAGGGTATTGGGACGGGGGTATGGTCGAGTGGCGGGTAGTCGGGATCCGGAGCGGGTCGAATTGGTTCGCCATTAGGAGAGCCACGGGTTTGGGAAGCTGGAACAGAGTAACGCCTCTGTAAACGTGAATGCGAAATTTTGTAGGCAGTGTAAGGAGTTTTTCGAGTGATTTTGTGAGCTGAACGTTGTGAATTGATTCGGTGGGAGAGGATTTGCTTATTAAGGGGCATAGAGGTAGAGTTTTGGTAGGATACAATATTTTCCTTATTCATATTATTAAATGGCTCCACACAATCTTTTCCATATTGAATAGGAATATCTTTATCAAAATTTTGGAAAGGATTAGAATTAGGAAAATTGATATGATTACCTAAAGTATCAGTCGGGCTCGGTTTCTTAGGGATTTCCTTATTTGAGTATTTCGCGAAATTACGAGCAAATTTGGAGCCCCCGCTAGAGTCCATTTGAAGTGGACTTTGTATTCCTTGTACCGGCTTCGACACAATTGGTTCTCGCCTTTCGTTGAGCTGGGTAGCACTCGTAACTGGTATCTCCACCAGGTCATCAGTTCCTTCATTGTCGTTAATCTCAGCATTACCCATGTCATTAAGCGCTGAAAATCTAGACCCATCCCCTTTGCCTTTTTTCTGAAATTTGAATCCAAGGCCATTGCTTGGAGGTTGTAAAGCGGGTCTATCCTTATCAATACTAGGAGCTTTTTTACGAATTGGTTTTTTGACGTGCATCCAATCACCAAAATTTTCTTCAACGCCTTTGGGAGGCGTGTCATGATGCTCACCAAGAACGGGTAGTCCGGGGGTGGTCTAGGCGCGTTCGTGGGATCATCATGAGTGACCGGATACGAGGGGCAACCCGAGTCTATATTCCTCTCCTCACCTCCCTCGTCGGCTGCCGTCACCTATCCTTGCCGCCCGCTGCCACCCATCCTTGCCGCCCGCCGCAGATCCGTAGTCAAGGAAATCAATTTTTTATTTATTATTCAAAATAAATTGATGTTGTGATGTTGGTGTAGTGAGAAAATTGAATCAAACTGGTGTATAGAATGACTTTTGAATCAAATTGGTGTATTGATTCACGATTAATTTTCATAAAATCAGAATGATTTTGGTTGGAGAATTTAATGGTGGTGGTTTCATTTATTTTCTATAAATATAAGGGTTTCCATGCTACAGTTTTTTATGAGAAAATGAAGGGGAGGCAGATTGGCTAGACCAAAAACGTATGCAGCCATGGTATATTGAATCAGATTGGTGTATTGAATCAAATTGGTGTATTCAATACAATCGTGATATTGCGATTGCATTGTTATCCTTGTTTATTGCCTAATTGTTGTACTGCACTAATTGTTGTCAAACTTGTTTTGGTATTAGTTTCTATATTACGTACTTGTTTTGATAGTGCATCCGCTAATGATATTTGATGGTGTTTGTAATTTGGAACCTTATTTTATAAAATACTAGATTTAATACCTGTGCAATGCACGGGGCCTATTTGTAATGTTTCGACGTGTATAATTAGTGAGCAAAACCTGTTTTCATGGTCGCAACTATATGCTATTTTGTTTGTGAATGAGTGGTGTTCTAGCTAAGTATGTATAAAATTAAAATTTTGATCAACTAATTGCAAACAGTAAATATATAAATATTAATCATTAAATATGAGAAGGGAAAATAAATTAATGAAGTGCTACAAAACCCTCAGAGACTAATTTCGTACGTGTATTATAGTCAATTTTATTACCTCTATTTTTTTAATAAAAAATTGTTAAAAAATTCTTGAGATATCAAAGTTTTTATATAAATATGAATATAAGTAACAATCTCCAGTTTCAATAGAAAAGTCAGAACAAATTATTAATTTTAAATAATTAAGGACAAAGATATTAAAATTTATTATTTTTCACTTTTAGTAGAAATATTGTTAATTCAATTTTTGAATTTTAATTGGAAATAATTAACTATTTTCTAAATCTATTAAAAATATTGTAAATTTAATATTCTAATTCTGTAAATCTAAGTATTAAGGGTCTGCGCAGTTATCTAGACGTTCTGGAATTACTCCTGACAAATTAATTTCAGCTGCATGTTGATAGTTCTTTTGGTTACTGATTTTGATAGGTAAACTCAGAATATGTAAATCTGATTTATAAAAGCAACAACCACAGAGCTGATGTGTTGCTCTGTGGTTTAAAGTACATTAATTATTTTTGTTTTTTTAGTAGGCCCCACAATGTCCTCCACTACTCTCCCATATTTTTTTGCTTTTATATAGAGAATTGGTAATACAACAATCACGTTGAACCGTAATGTGGTCGTACTAGATATTTAAAAGCAACGCACTAATTTTATTGATATCATATAAACGAAATAAATGAACAAAATTAAAATTTAGGATTACATAATTATTAAGTAAATACATAATGATAAATTTGTATAGTAAAAGACGAGATAATACGTTCATTCAGCAAAAAATGCGGTCTAATTTAAAATAATACACATATTTTTTTTTCTAAATTAGTTGCATAATCAGAAATGTGTGAATTAAATAGAATATGCAATTTGAATGAATTACGTGATATCATTAAATCACAGTACAATAGTACCAAAGTCCAAAACTAACATCATATATAAGCCAATCATGAAACAAACTGCGTTATAAAATTAACGATGATATAATCAAGTGTTGGAAAATATAGTCAAAAATAGAAAAAAACTAATAAATTAAATTAATTCAATATGGTCAAAATCTTAAGAAAAATTACAAATTAATATTAATGTTGTAAAAATAATCAAAACTATACTGTACCAAAAAGTGATTGAAAATTTTAAATAAAAGAACATATTATTCTATAAAAACAATAGTTTATAAAATATATGAATTCATAGATCGACTTTTTTTTTCATTTGAGTGAAACACATTAGTTAAATGAAAAGTAGTTAAATGGTTTAGGTCGTAATTAATTGGCAACAATATGAAAAAGGTACATAAAAATATTGTAAAATAAATTTGAAATAAGGAAAAATTGAACTAAAAATCGCAACACTTTTTAACTAATACATAATAAGCGAAAAAAAAAGAAAACTAAAAAATTTAGATATGTGATGAGTATCATATTCGAGGGTAATGATTAGTCATGGAGTATAATACCCGAAAGAGTGATAGCTGATTGGTAGTTGAGAGGCTTGAAAGAGAGTAAATATGGGGTCGGGATTTATTTACAAGTTTCTATATGCACATAAAGGTATAATATGACTTATTTGGAGGTGGGCCGTGTAGTTTATGAAGTACGGAGTAATATTGAATTCGTGTTAACCCGTTGTTGGAAACAAATTTACACGCGTACTACTTGATATTTACAAGTTCTTATTTAACACGGGTGTATCTGTCTAAAGTTTAGGACGCGATAGATAAAAACGTAATGTATTGGGTTAAACAACAACTTTGTTATGCTTAAAAGGATTATATTTGACCGGTTTTGATGTTAAGACTGATACCTTCGTCTTAAGGGAGACTAACCTATTATTGTTTGCATGGGTTATATTAATTTCCACATAACACATGTTTGGGTCGGAGATAATATTTGGTAATTATGTTATGGAGTAATTGTTTGTTCAGGTATTGGTAAATATGAATTTTTTTTTTTTTTTTTTTTTGCAAGAAAGTATTCTCATATATTCCAAAATGAATCAGAGTACATGAGTTTGTCTTACAAAGTATATAACCCCTACACAAAGTACACTAGAGACTATATTAAACATTTACATGTATAATGGCTAATATATCTTCATGTATAACTTCGGCGGTTTTATGAAGAAGGATAGCAGTAGTAGAACTTTTGATGTCATTAAGAAGAGCTGACTGTGTATGATTACCAGCTCCAAAGGCTCTGAGGTTCCTTTTTTGCCAGATGTGGTAGACTAAGCTGTCAAGACCACAACTAATCCATTTCTTCTTCCAATGCCTTCGTTTCTTCCTGTCATTTGCCCAGCAGAGAATCTTAGACAGAGCAGTGCTGGGAACATTTATTCCAAGCCAAGTTTTGAGGTGTTGTAATAGAGTATTGGTAAAGCTACACCTGAAGAATAAGTGAGGTACAAACTCAGCATCCCTTTGGCAAAGGTAGCATCTGTTAGCTAACATAATCCCACGCTTCTGCAGCAGGTCCATGGTAGAGAGTTTCTGTTGTACAGCCATGAGAAGGCAAACCTTATATTTAGTGACCCCTGCAGAGTTGTGAACTGCTTTATAGATTGGCAGTTTTTGTCCAGCAATCCTGATGTTCTCATAGGCTATACTGACCGAAAAGTTATCCTTTATTAGACAGTGTTGAATTAAATTCCTTACTGCCTGCAATCCTCCCATTTGAGTGCTACAATGATCCCTTACTTTCGGTATATGTTTGAGGTAGGAAGGGTAATGCTCTTTCAGAGGCAATGCCCAGATATCAGTGTCTGCCAAGTAGTACTGTCTAACCCATTGTACCCAGTGCTGCCATCAAGCCTCCAGAGCCATTTGAGTAGAGAAGCAAAGTTCCAATTATGGAGATCCTTGATCTGAAAACCACCTTCAAGCCAGGGACAAGAGATAGTATTTCTTATGATGTACATGTTAATGAGATTTTTGAAGTATTTTCTATCACCTTATAATATATCTTTATATGATAAGTAATTTATTGGGTTTAAATATATAATAAATTGATTAAACCGTTTTAAAGGTGCACAAGTCTATTCTAATTTTGTTCCATTTACTAAGTAACATTTCGTACTAAATAAAAATTGAGTTTGAATTTGCATTTTAGGATATTACGGGTCAAAAGTTTTATTTAGCCATGTGCACAAGTGTAATTAAATGAAAAAACAGGTTAGTAATGTGTAATTTCACTAATTCTATGATAATTTCTGCAAGAATAATTTTGTTTTATCTATATAAGTCAACATTTTTTTAGGCGGCCACCTAAGCAACAACGCCTAAGTAGAAATTCAAATTTACTACTCCCTCCATTCTTTTTATATCACCCCATTTCATTATACGCGTTTGCTGAGGTTCATTTTGTTTTGATTATATCTTTAGCTACATACTATTAAAAATTATAAAAGTTTGATATTTTTAATCCTCTTATCAAGACAATCCAAAAAAGATCTCACATGAATATATTTCCGTGAACGGATTGAGAGAAAACCGACGTTGAATACTCGATTGTGAATAGTGTCAAAACAAAAATTGGATGATATAAAAAGAATGGAGGGAGTATTATATCATTTTTATACTAATTGCAAGTGAAATTTTCAAATGAAATTCATAATTATTTTAATTAACTAATTATTACATTGGTCAATAAAATTATCAAATAACAAGTAGGGTGAATTTTATTACTTTACTTTAAACTTAATTTACATTTACAACTTTTTATAATAACTTCTTAAATAACATACCCGTGCAATTTGCACGGGTTTAAAACTAGTTACATAGATGTTAAGAAACGGTCTATGAATAATGTTTATGTGAGACATCTCACAAGGTGATAGGGGTAGTTGTTGATTTATTTTTCTTTTACTTTTCATTTTCTTACTTTTAAGAGTAGTTTTATTGCTTTTTTGATATGTCTCACACTAATAAGTATAAGACGGATTCTTAAAAAGTTGTCAGATGGTCTATCAAAAGACTTATCATAAATAGTCAAAACTATTGTCACTTATATTAGAAATACGATGGGAAAAAACCCTAATTCTAACTCTGCCTCCGACAATGAAAAATCTACTCGCTCAACCAAAAAATGCAAGATGAATCAACTATACGATGGAGGAACACCATCCTCTTCAATGGAGATGGATTGCTCCGTTGTCCCCAACACTTTCCCGTTGATTTCGCAATGCGAAACTTCGCAGACTCCACAAGAAAATGTCGATGCCACTTCAATGGCAAATATGAACAATGAAGAACTAAATGGAACGGTCAATTCCGCGCAAGGACAGAGAGCATCATATAAAGACTCCTTAAACAATGGTATGGGCCCCTCGTTTTCTTTGAACCCTAATCATGGTTTTAATTTTGTTGATAATGAGATGTACGATGACAACTCTGATGACGATGTAGAAGACCCTATTACGGGTAATGACCCACTTTGCCCTACCATTCTCCTGACTAAGCGAGGAAAAATGGTAATTAGGAATAATTGGCGCAACTCGCTGATTATAAAGATGTTTGATAAAAATATCGGACATTTCTCGCTAGTTTGACAATTGAAGCGGAAATGGGCAACTAAAGGGGATGTCATATTCACTGACGTAGGCTGTGGCTATTATGTTGTCCGCTTCACTAATAAAGCGGATTATGAACTTGTTCTCACGGGTGGACCATGGATGATAGGGGACCATTACCTTACGATTCGTAAACGGGTTCCAAACTTTATAGGTACGGATGAACCAATACCTTACCTTACTACTTGGATTCGAATACCCCGCCTCTCTGTGGAATATTACCATGAAGATATCCTTCAAAAGATAGGCAGTAATATAGGGCGCGTAGTCCGAATTGATCGGCCTACGATCAATGCTGAACGTGGACAGTTCATTCGCATGAGTGTGGAAGTTGATCTTACAAAGCCATTGCTCTCGAAGTTTCGTCTAAATGGGCGAGTATAGATTATTCAATACGAAGGCCTACGACAAATTTGTTATAAGTGTGGGAAATTAGGGTGCCCCTCGTATCCGGTCACTCATGATGATCCCACGAACGCGCCTGGACCACCCCCTGGACTACCCGTTCTTGGTGAGCATGACACGCCTCCCAAAGGCGTTGAAGAAAATTTTGGTGATTGGATGCACGTCAAAAAACCAATTCGTAAAAAAGCTCCTAGTATTGATAAGGATAGACCCGCTTTACAACCTCCAAGCAATGGCCTTGGACTCAAATTTCAGAAAAAAGGCAAAGGGGATGGGTCTAGATTTTCAGCGCTTAATGACATGGGTAATGCTGAGATTAACGACAATGAAGGAACTGATGACCTGGTGGAGATACCAGTTACGAGTGCTACCCAGCTCAACGAAAGGCGAGAACCAATTGTGTCGAAGCCGGTACAAGGAATACAAAGCCCACTTCAAATGGACTCTAACGGGGGCTCCAAATTTGCTCGTAATTTCGCGAAATACTCAAATAAGGAAATCCCTAAGAAACCGAACCCGACTGATACTTTAGGTAATCATATCAATTTTCCTAATTCTAATCTTTTCCAAAATTTTGATAAAGATATTCCTATTCAATATGGAAAAGATTGTGTAGAGCCATTTAATAATATGAATAAGGAAAATATTGTATCCTACCAAAACTCTACCTCTATGCCCCTTAATAAGCAAACCCTCTCCCACCGAATCAATTCACAACGTTCAGCTCACAAAATCACTCGAAAAACTCCTTACACTGCCTACAAAATTTCGCATTCACGTTTACAGAGGCGTTACTCTGTTCCAGCTTCCCAAACCCGTGGCTCTCCTAATGGCGAACCAATTCGACCCGCTCCGGATCCCGACTACCCGCCACTCGACCATACCCCCGTCCCAATACCCTTGCTTGACATTACCAATGAGAGGCCCGGACATGGCGACGGCCTTACCACTTGTGAACACGATAGAACTCGAAATTAATTCTTTTCTGCCACCGGTGACGATCACACCGGACCTATTCTTGGAGGTCAAAGTATCACCAATGGTGGTCATTTGGTGGTTATGGAGGTGGAGAAACTGTAGGGTTTTTAATAGGGGTGAGAGTATCCCTACAAATTTATTTAATACCCTCATGGATTTTATTCGTGAGGTTTTGGAGGCGAAAGATACCAGGGACTTGATTAACCTTGGTACGACTTCTCGCCGCAAGGAGGTTCATATACGGTGGTGCGCACCGCCATTGGGATGGGCTATGCTGAACATTGATGGGGTTCCAAAGGAAATCCAGGAGCAGCTGGCGCAGGAGGAATTTTAAGGGATAGTACGGGAGCAGTGTTGGTGGCCTTTACTGAGAGGTTGCGTATAGCCATTGTCACGATAGCGGAATTAATGGCGCTTCGACGAGGCTTAATGATCGCCATTGAAAAACAAATTCCCTGTATTTACATTCAAACCGACTCGAAGGTGGTAAAAGGATTCATGAAGAACTTAGAAAAGAAGCTGTTACCTACAGCACATTCCCATCTTATTCAGTTGTGTCGATCGTTCTACTATGATACAGACTGGCAGGCAGAGATAGTTCATATTTATAGAGAGGCGAATGCTTGTGCGGATTGGCTAGCCAACCTGGGTGTAACACAAGATGTGAATCTTCGTATCTTTGAACCTGATCAAATTTCTAATCCACTCAGAAGTCTTGTTGAGTCAGATACCAGAGGAGTCGCATGGCCCCGCTTAATCCCAGCCGATGGAACCACGTAGCTACCTCATGTCGTTCTGTTAGCGTAGTTGTTTGTTTTCTAGTTTCCCTTTTCGTTTTTTAGTGTGTTGTTTCTGTTTTTTTCCCTTTCTGTTCTCTGGGCCTTGTTTCCCACGTCTGTTTACCAAAAAAATAAAAAAAGGCTTATCATAAAAATTATATGATGGAAAAATCTTCAATACCCCACCTCCTTTTCATATTCATGAAGATATACTATTTGTATACAACAATTGAAAGCGAGGTCCGAGAACGCAATATTTAGCAATAATGTGTATGTTCGTGCACAAATTAATAAGTATTAATTAGATAACAGCTAATTTGACATAAAATTGCAAAATCATATCCATACAACTACCGTCGACCGTTCTTCCATTGAATCCAAACTTCCAAAGTGTATTAAACACAGACAAGTTTCTTCTGTTAAGAATTAAAAAACGATAGCAAAGGCTAAATCCAAAGTAACAACTTTCCAGGAAACACGTCACATACGAATTAAGTTAGGGATTTTGGCATAGCTAATTCTATATAAAATACGTAAATAACGATACTTCTTTTGTCCCAAGCAATGAATCGAACAAATGAAGTATCGTAAATGTTTGCAATAAAAATTATTTAAAAATGAACCTGGATTTGTGTATTCTTCATTATCGCCATCTTGGTGTAAGAGGAGCTACAAATAAGCAAATAAAGAGGACCTACAAATAAAGAATCTCCATAATCACTCGAAAAAAGTTTCCTTTATTAAGATATAAATAGATAGATGCATGACGTCTGAATAGTATTAGAATTGGTCTCAACTTCTACTTTATCCTAAGCCATTAGGGTTCGTTAGGTGTGTTTTGAGCTTTGAGAAACATTAATACTATCATCATCATCATATTTATATTTACGAACTCGCATATCGAAAAAATCATAATTATGTTAATCGTACGGAAAAAGCTAGCCAATAAAACCGTCTGAAAAAAGCAACCAATGAAATCACTCGGAAAAAACTTCCTTTAATAATATAGATAGATGTATTTAATTTTGACATATAAGACATTAATATTGGTTGTCATTTTATGACTTTGTTACATTTAAATGACCAAAGTTTATATGTTGGTTGTAATGAACTTTAAATTCCCTTTATTTTAATATGTATATTGACTTTTTTTGCCGTGTCCCGTGTCCGAAAAAATCGGAGTGTCGTGTCCCGTGTCCGTGTCCGTGTCCGTTTTCGTGTATTTTTTTCAAGCTCGGGTAAGATCAGCTCGAGATTTTGTAATCTAGCACAATTCGAGCAAGGCCGAGCTCGGGCTCGGCTCGGCTCGTTAACACCCCTACGGAGAAGTCCTAAGGTAGCTCCAAATGGTGTTTCCCGTCAAGGAATTCTTAGATATATCCGGTGTATCACGTTATCGTGTTTACAAACTAATGAGTAAATTGGGAACGACCACGCTTTACACGAATAACAAAACACTGGTGAAGTGGTGAGTGCATTCTTGAAGACTTAAGGGTATAGTTTAACCATATCTTCTATCACAAGTTGAAGTCGAATCAACTAATAATCACGTTGGCAGACAAGATAAAAGCAAATTACCTAGGTAGTAGTATTATGCGTTTGTCTTATCTAACAACTTGGGTATTACTTTATCCGTTTTCACTCTTCAACTTATGACGGATATATCTGTCTTCAATGAGAATTTCTGGTATGACGTGGTACAGCAGCGGTACTTTGAATTTTTCTTACTGTTGGTTAACTTTTACCTCTTACTATATGTAAAATATTTGATATTTGGCTTTCATAGGAGTTTTATGTAAATCCCAGGTTTATGCCTTGTTAAACTAAAAAAATTACAATATAAATAAAAAATTATTATTTTTTTGAATTTTATTATAAAATTTCTGAGTTCAATTGCTTAATCATTAAACTCAAAAATATTACATTTAAGATATAATTTTGGAAAAGCTTAATTGTATTATTCACCGAATCACCGGCCAAACAATGTATTTATATAAGTTCATAAAACTGACAAAATAAGTAATTTAACTCGATCGAGTTTGAAACAATTTTTGATAAAAGTGAATGCTAATTTTCAAAGTTTTTATAAAAAATCATTATTTTAGAAAATTGGTATGTAAAAGAAAGTAATTATCAATTGACTCTAAAAAATATGTATTTTTCCCAAAATGAGGCTCAAAATCAAGAAATTAATAAAACGAATTGTTTCATAGTAATTACGCAAGATGAGAAAAAAAGAATTGATCTAAGATCCATAAACAAATGGGGAGTTAACGAGGATTAGTATAGACCCTCGCCTAGAATTCTTTGTTGAAAAATTATCTACATTATATGTTTAAATCTTAACTCCACCACTATATGACAACGAAAAAGTATAAATTGAACTTAGAATGATGAGTCGTTACCACTATGCCGTTGAAAGTGTAGAAAGGGAGCTAAAAAATGTTTATAAAATTATAACGTAGGCAAAAGTAACACTAGCTCTCCTTGCACCTTGGCGGCATTACTATTTACTGGTTTGGTAGAGGTCAGGAGTTTGAGGCCTGGTACAGGCCAGTGTTTAGTTCAGAGCGCTTTGTTCAAAATCAGAGTTGTTTTAAAATAACCTCCCCTTTATTTTAAACCCAAATTCTTATTTGCAACGGCACTATCCGTTGCAAGCTTGTGACGGATACCGTTTCCTCTCACAAAATACCCACTTTTTCTCTTTCTCCAACAGTATTCAGGTGGTCCCCTTTCTCCACTAACTTATTTTCTATCCATTTTATCTCACAAAATATCCGTCACAAATGGTGACCCGTCGCAAGCAAGACTTACTGTATTTTAAAAATGGTATGTTATGGGGCTTGGACCTCATGTTTATTTTAAAAACGTAGTTGCTCATTCATATACGAGTTTTACTCATTCATATACTTTTTTTTTATTATTTTTCCATTGTATGTCCTTTGCCTAGAAAGTAAGAAAAAAAATTCTCTCTAATTTTCAGTCACAAAATTAAACAAGTTTATCAAATCCGTCAAATTACACAATTATAAATGCTAATTCTAATATCGATCCGGTAATAATTGTAATTCGTAATTATATTAATTATAATATCAAGTTAAGAAATTTATTACGACCAATTCAATTACAGTTAGGATTTTGTTTAAATTGTCGGCGGCGTCAAAGTTAGGGTTGGCGGTCGTCGTCGGCGTTCCAAAACTGGCTAAACCCTCGGATTTTGATCCATCTTGGACTCTAGTTTCTCCCCATATTAAATAAAGAAAGAAACGTGGTTGTGACACTGGTGGCAGAGTTTGGCGTAGAGAGGTTGGTGACCGTCTTCTGTTGTTGATTTGCAGCGAGGCTGGTGACCGGCGTTGGGGTAACAGACGGCTATAGCCGACAAGTTGAGGGATGGTCGGTGGCCGCCGGCAGAGGTTTCGGGTTGCTGCTGCGGCTGGTGGTGGTGGGCCTGGTGGCGAGGGTGTGAAGGTTGGGTTAACTGCTGAGGGGTTTACATAAAATTGAAGAAGAGGAGAGAGACTAGAAGGGTATTAGAATAAAATCGTAAAACTACAAGGGTATTATAGTCATTTACGTTTACGAATGAGTAAAACTCGTATATAAATGAGCACCACCCTTTAAAAATGGTATGTTATGGAGTTTGGACCTCACGTTTATTTTAAAACACAAATTCTCATTGTAGACGGAAGGTATCCGTCACAAGGAGAAGACGGATACCATTTTGTCTCACAAAATGCCCATTTAAAGTAGAGAGAGGACAGCACATGGGGTGCCCCACCTCGTCCCCTATTCGTTTTGTGAGTGTCATTATCCGTCTCTCCACACGACCCGTCACAAGCAAGACTAACTGATTTTAAAATTGGTATGTTATGGGGCTTGGACTTCATGAGTTGAGTGATACCTACACTATTGACAATTATGCTACTTCTTTTTCTTCAATATAAAAATTACTACCCGTACCCCCAAACTAAGTATAAGTTTGTGTAATTAATTGACATATTAACTATGTTAGTCTAGTGGTTGGGTGTAGTGTAGGTTTTCCTTGTCTAAGGTCAAGGGTCCAATACTTTTAGTAAACAATTTACGTTCAAATTTTTTGGTACCATTTGTTTTATTTATATTTTTTCCATTCACACAACAAACTATTTTATTAGACCAAATTTTTAATATATAAACATAATTGCGCAATTTTCGTTAATTTTTCGCACCCCATCCAATGCGTCCTAGAATCGCCTCTGCTACTTTGTATACAGTATATTCCAAAAATGCAATTCGAGCTATAACCCCTTGGACCCGTACTGAGCTTCGCCCCCGTATACGGAGTAAATATAACTTTAGTTAATACGAACAATTAATTAGGCATGATTTAAAATTACTTCATTAGTATAGATGAGAATGATGTGATTAACTTACATTGTAAAATGAATTGTGTAATTAAAATTAGAAGTCGACCTTATATAATACTTCTGAGATATCGCCTTTTGTTGGATTAGTGGGAGACATAATATAAAAAAAATATGTATATATATATATATATATATATATATATATATATATATATATATATATATATATATATATATATATATTATATTTAACATGTGAGAGGTCTCTCGTTAACATTATCAAAAGATACTCCCTCTAAAATTGTTGTGATATTAGAAATAGCATACCGCTTTTTAATCTTTAACAATAGCGCTATTTATTACTCCGTATAGAACTTTGTCTGCGTTTACGAATTAATTGAACGGTAGACTAATTTACGTGAATATATATTACACAAATGTTTTTGCGCTAACTTGTAACTTTAGTATATAATACAAACGGTTTTTCTAATGTGTGCCCTAAGATATGAGTCATAGGACACCAAACTATGTTTACATTTGAATATATCATAAGAATATCTTACAAATCTTTCCATATTTGGTTTACGTGCAATAATGACTATAGAATTACAATTAATAAAAAATAAAAAAATAAAAAAAAATCCTTAAAAGGAAAGACGATGACAAATCTCGTATCTACTGAAAGAATAGTTAGGTCCTACGTAACTCTAATCATTAGGTCCTAGTAACAAATGAATACAAATTCTCTATTTCATTTCGTGTTGCGGCAATTTTGTATCCATCGCTTTTTCTTATGGGTTTCTTTTATGGTACGTAATCAATTTGAAGTTTTACAACTTGTGGGTCAGAATTCAGAACATAGACAACGTATGTTGAATGTTATAGCTGGTAATCTGGTATTGTTAATTGGAATTGGTCTTTTCGTTACATTCGGAGAAGTCTTAATCCCCGGATGCCGTTTCTTGCCGGGAAATTCTTAGATATATCAAGTTTGGTATGTTACCTGTGTTCACAAATTAAGCGAAAATCAGAAATAACCACGCGTTACATGAATAACAAAACACAGTGATACTTTGAATTTTTCTTGGTAAAATATCCGATATATTTAGCTAAAATTTATCAAAAATAGGCCATATTTGACCGATTGAAGTTTGATACACGAACACAAAACCGATACAACATGTGGCATTAAAGCAGGACATTATTTCACGGGAGCTTCCCGTGCAGTTCCCAAGTTTCCGTCTTGTTAGCGACATTAGAGATGGACGGGATGGATCGGAGAATCAACTTTCGACAGCTCTTCCAACCAGAAGATGCTTCAAACTCATTTTGATCAGATGAAATTGTTTTCCAATTACTAGATGTAGACTTAATAACATTAGCATTAGGAAATAAATAATCATCCCCCTTTGAGAACTCCGGGCCTTGATCATCCGGGTCTAAATTGTCAAAATTCTAATTTGTGCATGACTGAAGGCGTAGTTGACGACATGGAGATGACGGAAATGGCTCCCTTGAAGTTCCCCTAATCATAGCTTAATCGTCAGTTAAGTAATACCGAGTATATAATCTTGACTGATCGTTAGTTAGTAATGTTAGTACCTTTCATTGTTTGAAGGCTCTGGTGTTGATTGATTCTCGTGATCCGTTTTTGAATTCTCGTCTTCTGAACTATGTAAGATATTTGTTTCTTCAAATGTAATACCTTCGAATTCCAGACAACTGAATAAGCGAAATGAATCTTTAGTGTAAATAATTCAAAAGAAGGATTCCTGAACAATTTTACTGACCTTCTTTTCGACCAAATGTATTCTTACAGCCGTCACATCTGCAGCTCAGAGAGGAGAGCATCCAACACCGCCCTTGAAAAAATAAAACAAACAATGTTGACGGTCAGCTTGTAAGGAACATAAGAAATTGCGAGAAGATTTGAACAGGGAATGAACTACGAACCTGAAAGCATCCACAGTATTTCTTCAGGCAACCGGATTTTTTACAGTTGCATCCTCTTTTATGCCTGGCAGATGTAAGAGTTTCGTTCAACTCAGTCTGCAATGACAAGTTACAAGCACACCCTTCATTGCAGAATGACGGAAGCAAAAGAGCAAAAGGGCCACTGGTTGAGAAGTAAACCAGAAACATTAGGGCAAGTGAGCCACATGGTATAAGGGGATATGGTATTTTCGTAGCTAAAAGGTTAACCTGACAAATGGAAAATATTTCTGAATCGAACAGAGAAAAATGTTAAAATTACAAATTCTGTCCGGTCAGAACATAAGATGTGGTGAAGTAGTCGTACTTCGCTGTTAGGAGTGCTGGAACACAGTATCACTTGAGGAGAAAATGCAAGAGGGTTGCGAGATTGGATATGTTGACGAGTTTCAAGTACTGTATCTTTGTGAGGTGGCTTATTGAAGCAATCCCGGCAATTACAGGGCTCAATTGGAATTAACCAAAAAACCAGCACATATCATGACAGTGAGACCAAACAAGTTGAATGACAATCTGAAACCAGAGAAATTTAACTCTCGGCCAACAAGGAAGTCAATTTTCCGAAATTACTCAATTATTCGAAATGAAAAATCTCAGAACCTGCTTCGACCATTTTTGGCATATTCCATCATATGGAGTAGTTAAGAAAGATACTACATGCCTGATAAATTGGTAAATAAAAGTGTCTTGCTTGTGACGGATACGGATATTTCCTCAAGTGGGGAGGAAATCGAAATCAGAAATGTAGTACATATGGATATCGTCACTTACATATTGTGACGGAGAATTTGTGGTCGTAAAAGAAAAGTTGGGGGTTGGGAGCAAATTGGTAAAAAAAGTTCTACTTTGGACAAATTGACCATTTGAGTGGTTAAACAAAATCACATCATTAATTAATTAAAATTAACTAATCACTGGAAATATTAATACTAATGAAGAATTGGAGACGGGTTTCAAACACGGGACAACAAAAGCATTCTGTTTCTATTAGTGTATCCTCAGTACACTCCATATGGAAATATAAAGATATAAAGAGTACCATCCATAATAAGGAAATACACTGCAAAGCAAGCAAAAAATCACGGTATCAAGTAAACACAAAATCCAAACAAGCAGAGCACTAAAACCAGAATATCAATGGTGAAACCCGCTCCCAAGATTGTTAAACCCATTGCTCAACCCAGCTGGAAGTGCAGCAGGTGCCCTAAGAGGCTTTACACTCAAATGGAGCATCTTAAACATGTCTTGGCTCACGGGTAAATACAAACCCTAATTATTTATTTTTTTGTTTATTAATTGCAAATCGATAGGTGAATTGTGTGCAGCAATCATTAACTACATTAATTAGAATTCATTTCAAGAATGATGATTGAATTGTGTCAAATCATTGACTACATTAATTTAATTAGGATTCATTACACCCCTAATTCTTTAATTTCTTTGTTTCCTGTTTATTAATTGCAATTGCAAATCAATCTCTTTCTTTCCTGTTTATTAATTGCAATTGCAAATCAATCGGTATGTGTGCAGCATTTCAAAATGAATAATCATTGTATAAGTTTCCATTCATATTCAATAAGGCACAAACTTAAAAGAAGTGACGTAGATTAGGGCGTTATGTACAAAGAAAGAAAAGAGTGAATTGAAGTTTACTGTAGAAAAGGGAGTTTCTAAGAGGCTGCGGAGCAGGCGGCTAGTGATGTGTTAACCGGTATATGAATAGGATTCTAACTCCGTACCTCAGTCTCCTACCACAGGGCCGTCTCGCGATCCTCGAGTCGGGCTATTTAAACCTTTCCAGTCTTCACCCCTCTCCTCTCCTCGGCTTCATGCTTCAGACGAGCCCGCGCTCATTGTGATTGCATGTGATTGTGGCTGGTCTAGACTGTCCTTCGTCATGTACCTCCACCATGACTCTAGCATATAAGGCAAACTCTTACCCCTAGAACTTCACAGGCAAATTATGCAGCCTGATCCACACTGGCACATCCAATATGTCATCCTTGTTGATGCCGAAAGTCAGGTCCCAATCCTTCACCACCATTGGCTTATTGTCGAACAAGCACAGCCTATCAGGGATGTAATACGAGGCAAACTCTTACCCCAGAACTTCACAGGCAAATTATGCAGCCTGATCCACACTGGCACATCCAATATGTCATCCTAGTTGATGCCGAAAGTCAGTTCCCAATCCTTCACCACCATTGGCTTATTGTCGAACAAGCACGGCCTATCAGGGATGCAATACGAGGCAAACTCTTACCCCAGAACTTCACAGGCAAATTATGCAGCCTGATCCTCACTGGCACATCCAATATGTCATCCTAGTTGATGCCGAAAGTCAGTTCCCAATCCTTCACCACCATTGGCTTATTGTCGAACAAGCAATGCCCTTGCACTTCACGAAGATCTGCTAATATAAGGATGTTTCTATGAAAGTGCCACGTTTTGCTCCTGGAGGACCCGTTTCTTATCCTCCACATGATTGAATTTGAACATGACCGTTTTCTTCTGTTAGTCCACAATCTCCCTGTGAGGAACAACAAAGATGTAAAAGTAAAACAAAATAAAATATACTTATTAGGTAAAACTTATTTAGTATGTGTGGTGTTCTTTCAGAAGCAACCTTTCAGTCAGCCAAGTTCAATAAATACACGGCCGTGCCACACCTTAAAACTACTTATTATGCTTGAATCACCCTTAACCTAATTCGATGGTGCAATACATCAAATCATTTTGAGTGGATGAGTATATACTAGGTGCGAGTTGGTAATACGATAGTTAAAATGTTGAATTGAACTTCTATCTGATATACGAGGCGTGTCAGATATATTTGGATTGAAAAATTTTATAGGTCTTCTAATGGCTTAATGTTTCCGTGAACTTATAATGCGCATGTAAATGTATGAAACAGTAAGTGATCATCTGTTTCTTAAGCCTCGCATGTTCTTTCTTTTCCCGTCTTCCTAAACTCAGGTAACTAATATCATGGCTAATGTTCTTTATATACCTCATAACTATTTCTCTACTTTTAAATTTCACATTCTGCTTTGGGTAGATTCAACATGTGTTCATGTATCCTCCATATTTCCGTTTTTCATTTGAGCAAAGAAACTCCTGTTTTGCATCTTTGCAGAATTGTTAACGAAATCATTTGTTTATTTTGTCGATAAGGTATTGTATGACCTTTGATAAATCTTACAACACATCTCCTCTCCTCATATTTTTAAAGTTTATATTGATTTGTTTAGGTTATATTATAGATATCATTGCAGGTGTTTAAAGACGGGTACTCAATGATATGAATTTTTTGTTTAGTAAATGTTGCCTTTATCTGTAAACTTCTGACTTTCTCCTTAACTCTTAACTATTGTTCGACTCATATTGTTTGTGCTCTTCTAGGATGACTTTGGTTATAGTAGATTATGACAGTACCTTTTTTGTATCATTTTATCCAAACAGTTCGTCATATAGACCATTTTGTTTTAATTCATGTATTTCTAGATTTTCCATAGGCTCCCTATAAAACTGAAAACCTATTCAAAGTATTTTGAAACGGGGGTAATAAACGCGGGTAGTAGGTGTATTATACTTCGTACACAAATTCTAAATGAAATGGTTTTTTTCTCTACAAATTTAATTTAGTCATTTATTATACTCAAAAAAAGAGTGATTTTCATTAAAAAATTGTTCTGCAATGTGATACCGTCTCACACTATAATAAATAACTCTGCACAGTAATTTCTATTCAAATGAATCGTTGTACATTCCACACAAATGAATCGTTGTACATGTTACAATATCAGATCACTCGACACAATAATTACTATACTCCGTAATATAGAGCAATTGTTTTTAAGCGTGCACAGTCGCAAGATTTATGAGTTTCGAGGCATTTTTTTGGAAGTCATTTTTGTTCATTTTTGTTTTTAAGTGAATCATTAACAATTGTTTTTTTCTAATATATGCATTTCTAATAAATGCAGAAATTTCATCAAGAGCGAGTGAGGACTTGGGACACTGGAGCGGGAGACTGGAACTGGAGCGGATGAGTTGACATTTCGACTTAAGATTTGTAGAATTTGAGAATTTGTTATGATGCTAGACTCTATTACTATTTTTTAGACAAATTTGTGGATAATGGTTGTTTATGGTGGTGGGTATTAGTGGTAGGAGAGTGAGTGGGTGGGACACTACTCCCTTTCATTGGGGTAACCAAACAACTAGTTAAATCTTTGGTAATCCCTTTCCTTCCCCGTCTTTCGCATTCTGATGATTCCCTTTCCCAGTCTCTTTCTCTAAATAAACCCCCCCAGTATAGTAGATAGCTTCATATCGATTACTATCAAAACAATGCATTATAGGTTAAAAAAGAAAAAAAATTGAAATTCTAAAATGTAACAAATTTTCTCACCTCCTTTTTCTTACTGGTTGAATTTGAGATCATTTCAAGAGGAGACGCCATGAGATTTCTCACTGCATGAAAAAGGCTATGACAAGGGCTGTGTAGCTGATTTAACCTTTGCCTTCAGTGAATTGTTCACGAAATTTGTGACAAGGAAGTTTACGATTCTGCACTGTCAATAGAGGGCTACTTCTGTTTGATGATGGTGACCTTCGTGTTCAGAATCCTGCCACTAGAGAAGCTTTTGTTGTTCCTAAACATCATCAGCGTTTCTCACCCTACATAAAATTTGCCGAAGGCAGTGGATTTAACCAGTACTTGAATGCTGCCTCTGCTGCTGAGAATCAGATTACCGCAGTTCTTCGTTACATGGAGATCATTTCAAGAGGAGACGTCGTGAGAATTCTCACTGCATGAAAACTTTCAAGGCTTATCCACCGTGATAGTCGACAATATGAAAAACTCTGCTAAGCCATTTGGACCAGCATACAACCTAGCTACAATGCCAGAATATCTCTTTTACTTCATTACACGGCAAACATTGGATGAAATGGACATACAATAAAAGATGTGAGTGAATTACCAACAGCATCTCTTAACCGAGCATCAGCACCAAGATAGTGATCGGGTCAGGCATTATCTCCATTGCGACACTTAGTCTGCTTCAGACCGCTTCATCACTTGATATCCGTGATAGGTAAAGGAAGCTACAAAACACGTTTAAGAATAAGAAACCAAAGTGGATGCACGACACAGTTACAAAACAAGACTAAAGATAATTAATGCTTAAATTTACGACTTTCGACAAATTCGGCTTTCAACAGAATTCGTCGATATCGAAACACTTTTTAGCGTAGTTACACTTGATAATTTACTAGTTTTGCAACTTCCAGCCCAATTTAAATTATGTAACAATACCAAAGACGCCATTTAGAGCAAAACAAACAACTCAAGTTTCGAAGCAACCCCGTTATTTGAAATTTAATGAAATACATCAACCATGTTAAGTGTAGTGGTCAAGAGCTGCTATAGGTATATAACATTCTAATAAATAATAGCGAAAGGTGTCCAGTCCATATTCTTCTCTTTTTCTTATATAGATGCCAGCATTTCATTAGGGGGAGGCAATACAGAGAGAGAAGGTCGCGGCATGGTTAAGTCACAGGCAACAGGCAGTACGTTTTTCTACTAGGCCAGGGATCAGATTGCAGCAGGCACTCTCACAGCAATCACTGTTCGCATATAGCATTTCCCTTTATTAAGTGGGAGTAGAAGAGAGGTGAGCTCTATCCTTGCTGTCACTTACAAGACTATATATATATATATAACGAGATCTCTTAGAGAAGAGTGGGATTGAAAGTAGGCAAGCTCCCAATCAAGATGGTGAATCTGCCAAAAGATCTCTTAGATTGTTTTAATACTTAACTCTCTTTCCACTTTATTTAGAATGGAAGCATTGTAAAAGCCCCATTGTAGTATAATGAACAGCGTGAGTTTTTGGTGTGAAACCTAGCTCTATGCCTCTATCCCTCCCTCAGGATTACTCATAAAGACCTCTCCTATCTGAAGTAGCAGGTAAGAAAGTTGGATCGCGGTGTGGTCTTTGTGGAAAAAGATTTTCGTGTATTTCACCTATATGCCCTAGTAATCTATTCTACTTCAAAGAGCATAGTGAGGGGCGAAGCCATCAACCACATGCGACATGAACTCCTAGGCCTACTTACTTCTTAAGGAGAACCCTTTGAAAGAGCAAAAAAGAAGACTTCACGGGCATAAGCTATATCATCCATCTTACTCGAAGCTTTTGTTGATTTTAGAATTGTGGCTGATCTAATCGCCCTCGACTCTCCCTTCTCTTGTTCTGCCTTTCGCGTTGAAAACAAGCAATGAAGGTAAATTAGAAAACTAAAAAAAGCTGATGATTCAAAGGAAAAAAACATACGCAAATACAGCTCGAAAAGCAAAGTGGGAAAGCGGGGCTGGTTCTTTGTTGGGGTCTTTCTCGCTAGGGAACTGGAACCGCTGCACAAGCTGTCCTCACTTCCCGAGACCTTTCTCCTTCTGCTGTACAGCTTGAATCTTTACTCGCTTCAAGGTCCGTACCTTTAGCCCGTGATGTCAGTTGACGTCTTGAGCATTACTAACCGAGAGAGTAGTAGGCTTTGCTCCTCTTCTTATTCTTATAGGATTCTTCAAACTTAGAATAATTAGATAAAGCCGCTTTTGATGAATCGGGGACTGGGAAAGCAGCCTTTGATAAGTTGGTTGGAGTGAATAGCCCCTAAGAACTCTGCTCGAGGCCAAAATAAAAATCCCCAACTTTTAAAATCAGGTAAAAGAACACAACTTTCGAAAGCAAAAAAACATTTGGAATCTCATGATTTGAAGGCAGATCAAATAAAATTAAGACACAATCAGAAGAATCAATCATAGGCTCATAGTTTTGAGTCTAAGAGACATCTTATCTGATGAAAGAAGTAAACTTTTACATCTTTATTTGATACAAATTGAGATTTTGCCAACAAAAAAAAACACTCAAAAAACGTCTACTTCATAGGCTCGTAGTAAAAAAAAAAAAAAAGAAAAAAAAAACATGTAAAGCCTGTAAATCCAGCATTGAAAGGAAACAAGAGCCAATTAACAATAGGTCTGAGCAATCGAAGAGATAGCAGCATCGACTTACCCCCCGAGATTGCTCTTTGCCTTGTATAATGACTGTCTGGGTGAAACATCCTTACAAAAGGAAGGACATCCGAAGCATTTAGACCGCCCAGCTTTAAAGAAAGAAGCGTCACCCTCGACTCTTTTTGGGTCGTATTGCTAAAATGGTTATTGACATTAACAAGTACAGATTCCATTCCTCCCTGCTCAAATGAATTTTCTATTTTCTGAAAGGTTCTTTTTTGAAAAACGAAGGCAATGAATATCTATTTTCAATGACATGAATCTGGAGGCATGGTACTCCTTTACTTTAACTTTAAGGGGGTTGGTTTTCGCTGCTTTCACCAGCAACTTCAACTTGTTCTTGATCTGATAACGAGCCTTATCTTCTTCTATCGAATATCGAAACATCTGTTCTACTAGCAGGACTGACTGCCCCCAGGAGACTTAGCTCGAGGCAGCAAAGGCCCATTCTTCTGAACCAATCCATCACTATGCTATAAAACAAGGAACCCTCTTTTGATTTTTTTCATCAACATAAATTCTAAATTACATCAAGAAATTAAGAAGGTCAGAACTCAATACAAATTTGAATATACACTCCGCTCTATAACAAATCATCCAACGCCAATAAAAAGGCACCAACTTTCTCAAGCAAAATAAAAAATTATTAAGAATAACATGATTTAAAAGGTAGATTAATAGAAATTAAGAGAAAAACAAGAGAACAAGCAATGACTATGAGCCTAAAACACATCCTATCAGATAAAAGATGTAAACTTTTTCTTCCATTTTTCATCCATGATACAAATTGGGATTTTGCTACCCAGAAAAATCACTCAAAAGTGTTTAATTTGTAATACAAAAAAAACGGAAACCATGTAAATTCGCCATTGATATGAAACAAGAGCCAATTATCAGTGGATCTAAACAAATCATCCAAAAACACACACACACAAAAAGCTCCGGCATGATTAAAATTAAAACACATCTTATGAGATGAAAGATTTAAACTTTTATCATCATCCAAATAATTAAAAATCAACAACAACCTCACATTAAAAATCATACCTTTAAAACCCCCATAATCAACAAATCAATAAAACTTAATTAAAAATTAAGTGATTTAGAGACAAATTAATTAAAATTAGACAAAAACAAGAGAACTCGTCATAGATTTGGGCATAAAATACATCTTATCAGATCAAAGATTTAATCTTTTTTTCAACCATCATTTAAGATTCAAACTTTTTTCATCCAACAAGAATAACTATAAGAAATAAAGGAATTTGGGATTAAACTATGCAATTCTGAGTATGACAACAACATTTAATTAAATTAAACAAAGGAAAAACAAGCAAATAAAACACATACATCTAATGAAATCAATAATTCCTTCAACGTTAACAAAAATTTAAATTAAAATCAAATAGAAAAACCGAAGATACGAATATGAATACCTACCTCATAGTGAGAAGCGAGAGGCGTTTTTTTAAAAAAATTTACTTTTAATTGTTATTGTTTAGTTTCATCCGACAAATTTTAGGTTTATATTGTTGTTTGACCTAAGCCACACCTACTTAAGTGAGCACTAATTCTTTTTTTTTAGTCCGTATCGAAAAATCATCATTATTCATTATATATTAGGATAATTTGTGAGAAACTATCTAATATTTATGTCCATTTGTGAACAATTACCTTACTTTTATTTTTTTGTCAAAAACCAGCTTTTATTTTAATTTTTTTTTAAAAACTACCTAAAACAAAAGATTTGAGGCCAATTTCTATTTATGAGTTGTATTTCACACGTGTGAGTTCTCTAAATTTTCATTCTTATTCACGAATAGCATAGAGTGCATACGATTTAACCCATGTTCATCATCCGGAGCAATTATTCCACATGCTTAAAGAAAGAAATTGAAGCTAATGCCAATTAATTACAACTAACAATATATTATAATTATTATAATACTATTAATTGCATAATTAAATTTTCAAGGTTTCCTTTAAAAACTAAACTAGTATTTTTTCCCGTGCGTTGCACGGATACTAAATTATTTGTGATATTCATAAAATTTGTCACTATATAAATAAAAAATAATCATAATATTTTTTTCTTGATATAAAAATAGTATTAATTCGTTCTATAAATGTGATTTTTAATTAAATTAACTCGTTTATATTCATTTATGTCATTAATGTTATCATCATCCACACAGCTATTATGCGCCCATCGTATTAAATCCACATATACAACTAACCACCCAACTCGCCGCAATCATCTTCAATACCACACGAAAGAACTCTTTAAATCACTACTGTAAAACCCCTCGCGAAAGCGGAAATATAAACACATAAAAGTACCAAAATTGCAGCGGAATTAAAACTTTTTAGCAAACTAAACTAACATGCGAGAAGCTTTAAACTGAAACTGGAAACAGAACTGATATAAACAACAATAGATAAGTAGCAGTTCTAAGTACAGAAATGGAATATATACACAGCCTGGGATGGAACATCCCTACAGGCACCAAAACGTAAACAACAAAAGTCTAAGAGTCTAGCTAAGCGTAAACGGGTAAGTCAACTGATGAAGGATCATCACTCGCTAGCTCTCCTGTAACCCCGATCTCCAACCCTACATGTACCTACATACATGAAAACATGTACGCCACAATCAGTGGGGAGTGACTAGAGTTCTCCTAGCCGCCTTTTGTGACAACACGTAACATATAAAACAATACAGAATACTCCAACATATATCAACATGTGAAGCATAAACAACTCATCATCTGATCACTTACTATCATGCGATTACCATGCACGGCTCTCAACTAACTTCATAAACAGATAAGAAGGAGAGCCGGTTTCCCTACTGGTTGCCCAGTCGGGGGGTCTTTCAATCTAATCATTTATGAAACCGAACTAAGAGTCATCCAATGCCTTGGATGATTTAACCACAACTCACATAACAACAACAACATACTATGCATATCTGACACTGTACCATCATCAAGGCAAGCAGATATAAAACAGCAAGTACAAAGGTTCAGAGGCGACATCTTAACGCATAACCTAGGTACTAAATAATTCAGCAAGTATAAAGGTTCAGAGGCGACATCTTAACGCATAACCTAAATACCAAGTTCACAATATCAAGCAAGGACTCAGAGGCGAAAACTCAACGCATGGACCGGCTATCACTGAACATTAGACTCAGAGGCGAAAACTCAACGCATGGACTAACATTCAATTCACTAACACAAGTAAGGAACTCAGAGGCGAAAACTCAACGCATGTTCCCCTACCACATCACAAGATACTAGACTCAGAGGCGAAAACTCAACGCATGTTCTAGCACCAAACACCTGCACTCCGGGTAAGGTATGACAACCTGACTGCCCCGTCGTGCAGTTGCTCTACTCGTCAGACTCAGAGGCGAAAACTCAACGCATGTTCTGACGCGATCACACATACATGTCTGGACTCAGAGGCGAAAACTCAACGCATGTCCCAGACACGACAAACAGACATGTATGGAACTCAGAGGCGAAAACTCAACGCATGTTCCCATACACGACAAACAGTTCACGTATTAAGTTCAGAGGCCAGTTTAAGGCATAACTTAATACGCATCAAAACAATATCATCCAAGTCTATAAACTACTTTATAGAACTACCTTTAACTTCTAATCAACACTTAATTGACCTCGAGAACTAAGATGAGGGAGAGCCGGTTTCCCTTTCGGTTGCCCGACCGGGGGGTCTCTATCCTCACCCTATTCCCGAACCCAATATAATGTTGCCCATCCTCCGGGGACCTCAAATACATGTCAAAGGTACACAAAACAAGTTTCAAGTAAAACCGATTAACCGTTTGAAAGTTACGCACAATTTACAAAAACCTCAAAATAGCCTACAGGGGTCCCCAGCCGGTCGGCCGGCTGGTGACCTCTCAGCCTTCCTTCTTTCTTTTCCAAAACGAAACAACACAAAGGCCTCCCAGCCGGTCGGCAGGCAGCCGGTCGGCCGGCTGGGAACCCATTTCCCTTGCCTACACTAATTCGTAAACCAACCCACATGCACTCCCAGCCGGCTGGCAGGCGGCCGGTCTGCCGGCTGGGCTCCCTTTCTTTCCTAAGTTCGCGCAAAACGACACAAACACATCATAAGTGACCACCAGCCGGTCGGCAGGCAGCCGGTCGGCCGGCTGGCAGTCCCAAGCCAAGTTTCTACGAAATACGAAAAAAAAATACCAAGACACGCTCCCAGCCGGTCGACCGGCGGCCGGTCGGTCGACCGGCTCAGAGAGCCTGATACGCAAAATCGGGATTTTCAGCTTAAACGGAAACATCACAAATCGACTCCAAAACTTCAATGATTGCTACAATATGATTTGCCCAACATTTCTAATCATTCAACATTACTTTCTACCAGCATCAAATCCTATAACAATCCTCAAATGATAAAATCAATGTATCCGTCTGAACTTTGAGAAAAACTGAAATCACATATGAACATATAACAACATCTTTAGGTAAGAATTCTCCACATCTTCAACATCCTAAACATGATACTAAGTCCGTTAAACAACATATTTTCACAAAAATCAGAATCAACATAAGAAACACAACAAAAGTGCTAATATACACATAAGGCCGAGTTTCTCATTATCGTCACCTTTAAGCTATTTCCGGCAAGCGATCCTCCTCTACAACGTAAGTGTCCACGTCGGGATCGTTGAGACCAACTCCTACAACAAAGAAAACGGTTTAAAATCACTAAAAACGAATTAAAGGCAAAACAGCCTGCTTTTCAAGGTTGACGGAACGAAAAATGAAAGTGATGGATGTCTTGCAAATTCGATGAGGATTCCGAATATGTACTTACTTTTGTGATTTGATGAACGGATGATGGAGAAATGATCGAAAGAAGGATGTTTTAAATGGAGGTTTTGTGAGATTGATATAACAGTGAAGAAGGAACTTGGAGGAGAGGAAATGTCGATATTTTGGTTTATAAAGTACAATGAGGTGTCCTTCCCGTTTCCCTTAAACGGTTACGGAATACTAGAAACGGGTTTGGAAATGAATAAGCCAAGTAGTATTCGTCTTAAGGACTTAAGGTTCTTAAGACGGATCTTATTATCTTTCTAAAATATTTTACGATACTTAAATAATTTATTTTCCGTTAAGTCACTAAAATATTATTTTATTACTTAAAATAATTAAAAATGCTTAAATTAGAATTTTACGAAAATACGGGCTGTTACAATCACCCCATCTTTCAAAAAGTTTCGTCCTCGAAACTTGAAGACTAAAATAAGTACGAAACCACTCTAACTTTAAACTGAACCAAACGGGTCAAGACCACTCAAAACTTTATCCTTCCAAAAAGGCTTTAAGGGGGAAAAGGTTTCAAGGCACAAGTCTTGTCAATGGATACGGGGATTCTCGTTACGTATTCAAGAGTCCGACATTCCAAATCTGAGACAAGTTCCAAAATTAAATCAGTCAAAATTCAAAATTTAGGTCGACTCGGTGTCGATTAACACAGCACGGGTTATCAGACGTCTCCAATAACACGTTCTAGTGGCAATCAACGCTGAAGTCTGCCAAATTGTGCAACGTTTGCTCTTCAAAATCAAGTTTTTCTTCAAAATTAGCCTTTGTTTCCATTTTCTTGAAAAGTAAAATCGTAACAATGACCAAAAGTCACTTCTAACGGAAGAGGAAATAGTTTCAGATTCTCAAAACGGTTAAGCTTTTTCTGGAAACAGCAATTTGAAGTTAACCAATAGCGAACCAATTTTCAAAAACGGACGTTCGAAAGCGAGGAAGCAGTCGAGGAGATTGTTTTCGGCACAAAGGGTTGGAAATTTCGAGCCTCGCGGCTATCAGGACATAAAAAGGAGGGTCGAAGGAACGGAACAATCAAGTGGAAGGTTAAAGAAGACGGTAACCTTCGCCGAACACGGGTGTGCTAACCACTCAATCCAATTTGAAACATCCACCCCACGATTCCTAGTATATCCCAAGGAGACATTTCCAGTTACTTCAATACTCAAGATGGTCTCACGGTCCCTCTTACCTCTATCTCATCCACAAAACCAGGCATTCCTCACAAGAAGGTTTCCAAAATTCTCACTCCGCTCACATTAAAATCGGTTCCATTGAGGTTAAGGATCTCTCACTCCGGGTGGAAGCCTAAAACATATACCTCAGACCAAGGTTCACGCACTTCCAAATCCTAAATCCGAATTCCATCACCATAACTCTTCCCAATCAGTCAGGCCGTAGCCGAAATCGCCTATCTCTTTTAGTCCTACGTAGATCAATTCCATCATATTTACCCTCATAGGAGTATTTCGAAATCCTATGTTTTCCTCAAAATTGTCTATTACCACAGAGTGAACACTCCAATGTAAGGTCTCACTAGGGTGACAACTCCCATGTCAAGCAAGTCTATGACTGGCTCTCCTGACTAGTTCCTCAAAACGGTCCAAATCTCAAAGTTCCTCAGGGTTTCAAGTGGTATCGTCCACCCAAGTACCTATTTCCCAAAAGTATAGATATCCCATCTCAGATAGTTCCTCAATGATGGTTCAACCCACTCTCAGGCTGTTAAACCACTAGATGTATCTAACATGCTCGCATTACAGTCCATAAAACCACTATACTCCAATAAAAGCGTTTCCTTGGATTGCATCTCTCAACGAATCATTCTATTCTATTCTCAGTCGTGAGATGCGCTCTCAAACTTTCTCTTAGATCCATTATTAGAAAGATCGCTAAAATCCACTAAGTAATCTAAGATCGAACACTCCGTAAATTCAACAAGTCCTTTGTACATGTTTCAACACTCTCACGCATTCACCAACAACTCTCGTTCCTCAAGTATAGCAGTGATAGCTTACTTTATCTACTTATCTCTCAACATCAATATTTCAAGCATATTCCTCAAATTACTTACCACTCTGGGTACTTCTAAGTCCTCAAATAGATATTTCCCAAACTTACACTTGCTCAACACTCGGCAGGGTCCTCACGCTTAAGTTCCATATATATATATAGCCCTGTATGCCACTCTATTTAGCACGATTACCCCATAGTTCACTTCTATTCCTCAAACTGATGACAAATAGACACTGAGATCAACAAAACACACTCCATCAGTTCCTTAGGTTTTTCCTTAAGTAACAACACTCTCCAATCATAGTCTATAGCTAGCCTCCAGGGGTTCCCAAGTCTGTCTATGGTAGGTTACCGCACAAGGTGTTTCAGGATAAACAAGCCATTAGGTTAAGTCGGGAGAACATGAAGATAGCTCTCAAGGAAGGTCAAGAACGGTCTAAGGGAGGCGATTAAGATCTTAACGGCTACAAGTACATCAAACCATAAATAAGACGGTAGGCATGAACATACCAGTAGGTGGGTCAGGGTGAACTCCAGTCTCAGCCTGAATCTGAACAGCTCCGGCTCCACTGGTCTCAGCCTCTGGGTCAGCAGTGGTAGCTCCGTCAACGGCGATCTTCCTCACGGGGCACTCGAACGAGCGATAACCAACCTTCCCGCAGGTATGGCAATGATAAGGGTTACCATGGCAGTCAGCTCCAGGATGGGGGTCCTTGCGGCACTTGAAGCATTTCAGGGGAGCTTCTGTCGAGGGTTCCATGTCACGATCCTGGGAAGACTCAGCTCCGTTAGGTTCTCCTTTTCCTTGGGGGCACTGCTCAGAGAGGTGTCCTTGCTCTCTACAGCGGTAGCAAATGCGGGGTCTGCCACGGCGGTTATTGCCTGGCCTAACTGTAGCAGGTCGCACGAGGGACTGTGGGCGCTTTCCCCTTCTAGGAGAAGAGGAGGAGGAAGGAGAACTAAGAGGTCTCTTGCTTCGACAGCTATGCAAAGGTGGTCGGGGAGGAGAGAAAGCTCTAGCTCTCTCGCAATAGATCTCATAAGGGTCCTCCGCTCGCAAGACACTGTAGTAACTCTGGAAGTAAGAAGTCGGGTCACCACTGGCTACACTCCTAGTCTCAGCATTAAGCTTGCTCCTAAACAGATAGGCTTTGTCTTCTTCTCTCTCAACTAACTGTGGGACAAAGTGGATTAGCTCTTCAAATCGATTGGTGAAAGCTTGAACACAAAGGGTTCCTTGGCGAAGATTCATGAACTCGGTCATCTTATCTTGGCGGATGTCCCTGTGGTAAAATCTCATGCCAAGAAGAGTCTTGAAACGACTCCAAGTGAAAATAGGGTCACGAGTAGCAGGAGCACTGATCGTCAACCACCAACTTCTAGCCTCACGAACTAAGAACTGAGATGCTACTCGGATCTGATCCTCAGGCCGAACACCATAAATCATGAAGTTCCTTTCCATGTCAAAGAACCAAGCGGTGAGGGTTGCAGCACTGGTCTCTCCGTCGAATGTCTTAGCTGCATTCCTCCACATCTGGGTGATAGTCCAAGCAAATCCTCCAGGTTGGCTACTTCCCGTGGTTGGAGGTAAAGAAGAAGGCATAGATGACCTAGCTATGCAATCCTGAAGAGTTTGGATGAGGGCCTGTGTCTCCGCACTCTCGGCATCGGTTGGCTCTGTCATTCTTCAACCATAAGAGAGTAAACCGTTAGACGTATCCTTAACAAGGCACAAACAGACTACAACATAAGTCCTTAAATCTACCCCATCTCTCATTCATTATCTGTTTATTTGGGTCAAGTTAAGGTTGGGGTCACATGAGTGCGTCGGGAGCAATAATGCTCTGATACCAACTGTAAAACCCCTCGCGAAAGCGGAAATATAAACACATAAAAGTACCAAAATTGCAGCGGAATTAAAACTTTTTAGCAAACTAAACTAACATGCGAGAAGCTTTAAACTGAAACTGGAAACAGAACTGATATAAACAACAATAGATAAGTAGCAGTTCTAAGTACAGAAATGGAATATATACACAGCCTGGGATGGAACATCCCTACAGGCACCAAAACGTAAACAACAAAAGTCTAAGAGTCTAGCTAAGCGTAAACGGGTAAGTCAACTGATGAAGGATCATCACTCGCTAGCTCTCCTGTAACCCCGATCTCCAACCCTACATGTACCTACATACATGAAAACATGTACGCCACAATCAGTGGGGAGTGACTAGAGTTCTCCTAGCCGCCTTTTGTGACAACACGTAACATATAAAACAATACAGAATACTCCAACATATATCAACATGTGAAGCATAAACAACTCATCATCTGATCACTTACTATCATGCGATTACCATGCACGGCTCTCAACTAACTTCATAAACAGATAAGAAGGAGAGCCGGTTTCCCTACTGGTTGCCCAGTCGGGGGGTCTTTCAATCTAATCATTTATGAAACCGAACTAAGAGTCATCCAATGCCTTGGATGATTTAACCACAACTCACATAACAACAACAACATACTATGCATATCTGACACTGTACCATCATCAAGGCAAGCAGATATAAAACAGCAAGTACAAAGGTTCAGAGGCGACATCTTAACGCATAACCTAGATACTAAATAATTCAGCAAGTATAAAGGTTTAGAGGCGACATCTTAACGCATAACCTAAATACCAAGTTCACAATATCAAGCAAGGACTCAGAGGCGAAAACTCAACGCATGGACCGGCTATCACTGAACATTAGACTCAGAGGCGAAAACTCAACGCATGGACTAACATTCAATTCACTAACACAAGTAAGGAACTCAGAGGCGAAAACTCAACGCATGTTCCCCTACCACATCACAAGATACTAGACTCAGAGGCGAAAACTCAACGCATGTTCTAGCACCAAACACCTGCACTCCGGGTAAGGTATGACAACCTGACTGCCCCGTCGTGCAGTTGCTCTACTCGTCAGACTCAGAGGCGAAAACTCAACGCATGTTCTGACGCGATCACACATACATGTCTGGACTCAGAGGCGAAAACTCAACGCATGTCCCAGACACGACAAACAGACATGTATGGAACTCAGAGGCGAAAACTCAACGCATGTTCCCATACACGACAAACAGTTCACGTATTAAGTTCAGAGGCCAGTTTAAGGCATAACTTAATACGCATCAAAACAATATCATCCAAGTCTATAAACTACTTTATAGAACTACCTTTAACTTCTAATCAACACTTAATTGACCTCGAGAACTAAGATGAGGGAGAGCCGGTTTCCCTTTCGGTTGCCCGACCGGGGGGTCTCTATCCTTACCCTATTCCCGAACCCAATATAATGTTGCCCATCCTCCGGGGACCTCAAATACATGTCAAAGGTACACAAAACAAGTTTCAAGTAAAACCGATTAACCGTTTGAAAGTTACGCACAATTTACAAAAACCTCAAAATAGCCTACAGGGGTCCCCAGCCGGTCGGCAGGCAGCCGGTCGGCCGGCTGGTGACCTCTCAGCCTTCCTTCTTTCTTTTCCAAAACGAAACAACACAAAGGCCTCCCAGCCGGTCGGCAGGCAGCCGGTCGGCCGGCTGGGAACCCATTTCCCTTGCCTACACTAATTCGTAAACCAACCCACATGCACTCCCAGCCGGCTGGCAGGCGGCCGGTCTGCCGGCTGGGCTCCCTTTCTTTCCTAAGTTCGCGCAAAACGACACAAACACATCATAAGTGACCACCAGCCGGTCGGCAGGCAGCCGGTCGGCCGGCTGGCAGTCCCAAGCCAAGTTTCTACGAAATACGAAAAAAAAATACCAAGACACGCTCCCAGCCGGTCGACCGGCGGCCGGTCGGTCGACCGGCTCAGAGAGCCTGATACGCAAAATCGGGATTTTCAGCTTAAACGGAAACATCACAAATCGACTCCAAAACTTCAATGATTGCTACAATATGATTTGCCCAACATTTCTAATCATTCAACATTACTTTCTACCAGCATCAAATCCCATAACAATCCTCAAATGATAAAATCAATGTATCCGTCTGAACTTTGAGAAAAACTGAAATCACATATGAACATATAACAACATCTTTAGGTAAGAATTCTCCACATCTTCAACATCCTAAACATGATACTAAGTCCGTTAAACAACATATTTTCACAAAAATCAGAATCAACATAAGAAACACAACAAAAGTGCTAATATACACATAAGGCCGAGTTTCTCATTATCGTCACCTTTAAGCTATTTCCGGCAAGCGATCCTCCTCTACAACGTAAGTGTCCACGTCGGGATCGTTGAGACCAACTCCTACAACAAAGAAAACGGTTTAAAATCACTAAAAACGAATTAAAGGCAAAACAGCCTGCTTTTCAAGGTTGACGGAACGAAAAATGAAAGTGATGGATGTCTTGCAAATTCGATGAGGATTCCGAATATGTACTTACTTTTGTGATTTGATGAACGGATGATGGAGAAATGATCGAAAGAAGGATGTTTTAAATGGAGGTTTTGTGAGATTGATATAACAGTGAAGAAGGAACTTGGAGGAGAGGAAATGTCGATATTTTGGTTTATAAAGTACAATGAGGTGTCCTTCCCGTTTCCCTTAAACGGTTACGGAATACTAGAAACGGGTTTGGAAATGAATAAGCCAAGTAGTATTCGTCTTAAGGACTTAAGGTTCTTAAGACGGATCTTATTATCTTTCTAAAATATTTTACGATACTTAAATAATTTATTTTCCGTTAAGTCACTAAAATATTATTTTATTACTTAAAATAATTAAAAATGCTTAAATTAGAATTTTACGAAAATACGGGCTGTTACAACTACTCTTACTCTTTGAACAACACATGTGTAAAGGTCCACAATCTAAAGTCACGCCTACTAACCTATCATGAAATTAACCACCAAATGCGATTGAGTCATCTTTATAACTACCTCAAACAACCATCTAATTCATCATCAGCATCCTTCTTGTAGTTTCCAATACACGCCTAAAATATTCAAGTCACCCCTCATTCACGAAACATCCAAACTTATCCCTCAAAGTTAACTTTCTCTTTGAAAAGTTCATCCATCTATTGGAAACTTAGCTTTTACCTTCAAAACCGACCTTGTTTAAATGAGATGTGCTTGACGGGGAAACAAAGACATGCAATTTTTTATTTAGTTAATAAATGGGGTAGGAGAGAAGTGGCAAAGAATGAATGGAGGATGCAACACCCCGAGATGTTACATTAGAGTTTAGTGTAAAATTTAAATCATGATGTTTTTTTAATCGATCCCCAAGAAAAAAAACAGCCTAGTTAAAAGTTAATAATACTTTATTGACATGACATTTATTAAATTTAATTAGGTATTTTTGTGTTTCACAAAGAAAAACAAAATTGAGTTTACAAACATGATGTTTTAGAGATTTTTAACCTATTATTATTGCATATATGCCTGTCATTTACACGTAATACAATCTTGAAATAAAATTTATCTACTTCCTCAGTTTTTATACTACATACCCCTCATTTTGCATACCATTCGGGCATTTATCGTACCATTTTCACATAACTAACCAACTTGACCATCAGAGTCGACCGTACGCATCAGTGAACAACCTCATCGTACATATATTTACTTCTACTACTCAAATCGCACTCTTAAATGGCGAAAAGTAACCCTATCTTAAAAACACTTACCTCCTACTTCAAAACTTATATGACCCCATCTCTTAAAAAAAAATAAACACATCCATTGTAAAATCAACGTCCATCATAAAAGACAATCAAAATTGAGTTTATGTAAATGATATTTAAGAGATTTTAACCTAATTTTAGAGCATATGTGCCTCTGTCTTTTCCACATTATACAATCTTGAATGAAATTCTTATAATTATTTCCTCACAATTTTTTTAAACATTGCTTACTACCCTTTTTGTACACCAATTAGGCATTCGTCATATCTTCTGACCCAACTAACCAACTTAAATCAATTAATTGTATGCCTGAACCATTCTAACTTATCGACATTTGATTGCACTACTACTCAAACACACTATTAAAAGTAATAAAATAACCCTACCCCCAAGATAGTTCTACCCTCAAGACCTATGTATCCCCGGGCCACCGTACCCCTGATCAACAAAATAACACATCCAATGTAAAATCAACTCACACCATATATAAGACAATGTCCAACTGTAAAAAATTGAAAATATGTAGGGAGAAAATAAAATACAAACTATAAACTCTAAACTTATAACTATGACCAACTAATAACTTTGATTTTCTTACGACGTCTTCGTTTCGGAAATTCTTTTAATTTTTCAATACTTTGTTCTTTATGAAATACCTTCTAATAATACGCACTTACATTTTATCTCATTAACAAAATTGGAATCATCTCTAATACCCAAAGCGAAGGCCCTAAGGAGTAATAAACTATTTTGTTTTATTCGACCACATGAGTAATACTTTCCCCGTCGCAAACTTGTGACGGATATGTCCGTCACAAGAGAGACTTGTTATATTTATATTCCTTAATTGAAATTTAGCATTTGTTTGGAATTATCTAAAGTATAATATATTTTACTTGCTTTCTCAATTGTTCTAATCATAACCTTACGTCGGAGAGTAATCCTATTCCAAAGACACTTAATTCATCCCTTGAGACCTTACCTATCTACCCCCATTCCTAAAAACCAAAATCGACAGATCTAATGTAAAATCAACCACTACCCTATAAGACAATATCTTATTGTAAAAAATAAGTTGAAAATATGGAGGAACAAAAGGAATACGGACTATAATAAACTATAGTTAATCTAATACTATGATTAAAAATAATTTCGATCATTGTACTCCTTACTCTATTCGTCTCGGAACATCTTTGATTTGTCATTACTTTGTTGTTTATGAAATACCCTCTAATACACAATTAAATTTCATCTCGCCAACACAGTTATTCCGCTTGACTCACCTACGTCGTTATATTCTTTATTCTTTATATTTATAATTATATATTTATATTCATTAAATCGAAACTTGACACCCCAACTAACCAACTCGATCATCAAAATCATCATCTGATCTGTATCCCTGAACTACCCATGTCTATCGAGATTTTATTGTGCTACTCAAATTTTACTCTTAAACGACGGAGCCTAACTATACCCATTAAGACACATACCTCCTCCCTCAAAACTAGGGGTGAGCAAAACTCGGTCCAGACCGGAAAAATGGACCGAACCGGACCGTTCGGTCCAGACCGAACCCGGACCGGTTGAGTTTCGGTCCGGTCCTAGGTCCAACTATTTATGTTGTTCGGGTTTCGGTCCGGTCCGGTCCGAAACCGAAAATTTTCAGTCCAGACCGATAGGACCGGATTGAGTCAAGATTGTGATTATTGAACTTTTGACTTCTGAATTTTAAAGTTTTTTAATGTGTTATTTTGGCTAGTTATTACTTATGTGTTCTTCTAAGTGATGTGCAAAGTAGTACAAATTAGAGTATGGGTTTTTATTCAAAAATTTTATTGTTAGTTAAATAAGAAAATTTGATCAAATGTGAAATCGGTCCAAATGGTCCGGTCTCGGGTTGGTCCGGTTTTTACCGGTCCGGTCCGGTCCAGGACCGGTTCCTTATAGGTCCGGTCTTCGGTCCCCAATTTAGTAAAATTCGGTTTCGGGTTCGGTCCGGTTCGGTCCGGTCCGGTCCGGTTCTGGACCTATGCTCAGCCCTACTCAAAACCTATCTACCCCCACTCTAGTAAAAAATACTTCACTCTATAAAACAATGTCTCATCTATAAAAATAAAGTGAAAATATGGAGGAAAAAAGTATTTTGTTGTTTATGAAATACCTTTCAATATTCATTTAAAATAAATGTCATCCACACAATTATTCCACTTTATCTATCTAAATCATCATTGTTATCTTTAATATTTATATTTATATTTACATTCCTAAAGTATAGTATATTTGACATTTGTCTTATTTCCGTTTTTACTTAATTAAGAAATTATCTCATTTCTTTCGCATTGTTAAGTACGAAAGTTTATAATGTTTAATACTTGACTACATTCATTTATTACTTCCACAAATTTTTAATTAAGACGGCGTATTCATTTTAAATTTAAGAAGGGTCAAGTAATATGGAAAAGATAAAAACATAATGCATAAGGAAAAGTATGTAACAAATTTGTTTTATATTTTCAAGTGGAAATATTTTTGACCCATTTTAATGTTAAGACAAAGACAAACTGAGTTATAGGTGGAATAAAGTTAATAACCTTAAATAGTAAATTATAAATATTAAAGAATAATGTTAAAAGTCTAATAGAAAATCTGTAAATGAGCAATTATTTTCTAACTCATTTCCCATTCTCATATTTAATAGAAATATTGAATAAAGTTAATAACCTAATATATTAAGTATACAAAGGTTAAATAATACAGTAATGTTGTTCTAAATCTAATAGGAAATTTATAAATAATCAACCATTTTTTAATTCTAATAGAAAAATTGTAATTAATTTATTGTTTTCTTATTTTCTAATTTTAATAGAAAAATTATAAATAAATTATTATTTAATCAACTATTTTTTTAATTTTCTAATTTTAAGTGAAAAATGTTAAATAATTTATTATTTTCATATTTAATAGAAATATTGAATAAAGTTAATAACCTTATATAGTAAGTATACAAATCTTAAATAATAATATTGTTCCAAATCTAGTAGGAAATTTATAAATAATCGACCATTTTCTAATTCTAATAGAAAAATTGTAATTAATTTATTATTTTCTTATTTTCTAATTCTAATAGGAAAATTATAAATAAATCATTATTTAATCAACCATTTTCTAATTCTAATAGAAAATTGTAATTAATTTATTATTTTCTTATTTTCTAATTCTAATAGGAAAATTATAAATAAATTATTATTTAATCAACTATTTTCTAATTTTAATAGAAAAATTATAAATAATTTATTATTTTCTTTTTTTTAATTCTAATAGAAAAATTATAAATAAATTATTATTTATAATATAGTGTTTTGTAATAGTTGGAGACTACCACATCGCTTGAAAAAAGCCTCCTTTAATTATATATATTGATTTCACTTTCCAAAGTCGAGACAATTATAATATTATTAATTACCTAATGTAATAACAACAAAACATCAATTATACAACCAAACATTATATTTCCAATAACTCTTTTGTTTCTTTATGCAATTGTTATAGCTGACTGAATAATGTGGTGACGTCAGGTTTTCCTAAACCTTCGCTCACAGTAGTTGTATTATATACCCTGCTTTCATACGTTGTATACACACAGAAAATTTCCACAAAATTTTGTGTAAGGAGAATTTGTTGTCATGGAAAGGGGATTGGAAGATGTTACAGGGTTTTTGTAACGTATTTTGAAATAACGTATTTAATTTTCTTATTTTATTAATTTAATTAATTTTCCATTCATAAGTTTTGTAAAACCATCTATTTCACATTTTTAACTCAAACGTATTTCATTGGAAACAATATATAAATGTCAAGTTCTTTCAAGTTAAATGTCAAACGTTTATTGTGTTGAGTGATTTTAAAAATAAATCACGTGTTGTTTTGTCATATTAGCGCTCTTTTTACTTTCGAACAATAATTCAAATTTCTATTACTACTTCCCACTCAATGGCCGACATTTTTAAAAAAAACAAGTTTCTAAATAACGCATAATTTTATATAGACAATTTTCGCTGTTTTTTGCTGTAACTTTTTTCAAAGTTTTTTCATAATTGAAGTTCTTATATATTTTATTATATATATATATATATATATATATATATATTACTTTTTCATTTAATTTTATTAAAACCTTCTCATATACATCAAATACGTTATTAGATTATCTAACAAATTTACTTGATCATTTTCTTTAAAAGTCGGAAATAAACAACCCGATGAATTTTCACGGGTGTTATGCTAGTAAGATATTAAATCATCACAAAATCTCAAAGAAGAGGGGAGATATCCGTCACTTCGGAGTGACAGATACCATTTTGTCACACAAAATGTCCAACTGTTAAATCATTATCAAAAAAAACTAATGGAGATGGAGTCAAAGACTCAAAGGGTTCGAAAGAGGGAAGGGGGACCATCCATCATCCATGTGATTTCCATTGTGAGAGGTCTTATTGTTTTAGACGGAACTTACGGTCTGAAGCAAGACGGACTGTTAATTGAGTTAATTTGTAGTTTATGTAGTGTGTTTCCTCTTTTTTTGATTTCAATAACTCTTGTTTAAAATGTGTATTATCAGTTTAAAGTTTATGATGGATTAAATATTACCAAGTTGAGTAATGAAGACAAAAAAATTGTCATTTTCTACGTGACAAGTGGGGTGATTTGGCATGTATTTGACCCGTTTTAAACTTAAGACGGCTAATATGGTTTGATATGAAGATTTGTGTTAGTTGAGTTTATAAAATATGGGGTTGGTTTTCGACTCATTTTATTACGTTTATTACATGTATCCGTTACTTCCTAATACAAAAGGTTTAAGAATAAGTCTCTCTTAGGACGGATATAACCATTTTAAGACTAAAACGGGTCAAATATATCTCACTTGCGTAGATAAGACAAGTTGTTTTGCTAATATCTAGGCATTCTATTTTTTATCTTATATATAAAGTGATAGCCATTTGACCAGTCTTATTGCTTCAAACGGATATGTTTGGCTTGAAACAAGAAATTCTTAAGGTCTAGGGTAAGTCTCTCTTAAGACGGATATAATTTTTTAAATTAAAACGGGTCAAATATAACGTAAATGTACTTCTTCGGCCTTTTAGCCGAAAATTGGATTAACTGGTGCTACTATGACATTGGAAATCGTGTGTTGTAATATATTTGTAATTCAATTTGAACATACAGCTATGGCTAACAAAACTAAGTTTCTTTTTTAAAAAGTAACCCAAGTGTCATCTGGTAAATCGACCTTATTACATTTGGTGAGAGGCAAAATGGAGCTACGTATGCATAAGGCAGATGGTAGAAGCCATAGTGACATAATTGTGCAGCAAAGTAACGACATTTATTTTTTTAAAAGGATACAGAATGAGATGTAGTCCACGGGGTGCCGAAAACCTTACGACCTGTTCCTACCTGCCTTAAACATATTTAAGCGGTCATCTGCATTACCTTGGAAGGCGAAAGGAAGACGTTGCTTCATATGGTTGACTGCATTGGTAAATTCGGATAGAAGTTCGCCATAGTTTCCTTCATTTTTTTTGCAAATTTCTTTGTTGTGGCTGCACGTAACGTCAGTTATGTGGTTAACGTTTGCTGCATAGTTAGCCTCAATAACTCTGATGTTGTAGATTGGAATTAAGTAGCCTAATACTTTTAAGGCAAGCTCTTGCTTAACAATTTTAGATGTTTTTGCTGAACACCTAAAATTGGCTGAAAATCTATCTTTTTTTCTGGCGTGACCAATTGACACCCACGTCGTGAAATATGTTTGGCTATTCTCCAAAACTTCTATATCCGACAAAGTGACTGGAACTTTACTGATAACAACTTCTAAAGCCTATAGGAAATCAATTTCTACCGAGTTGTATTCATTGATTTCACGCGAAGCAAATTCTTCAAGTAGTTCAATCTTTGACAAGCCCTTGATTGAACGGCGCACCTTTTGCCGTTTGACGGTGATTTCCTTCATAATCGTCGTTATGTCTTTCACCTAGATGTCATAGTATTGTGTTATGGCACGTACAACAAACCGAGCGCTGACACGACTGTCGCAACCCTATCAAAAATAACCAACTGACCTAACTAATGTAGCAAGGAAGTCAGGATCGTATCCACAGGGAGACAGATATATAAATTTTATTTGCAAAACTAAAGTCCGTCGAAGTAACCGAATTGGGGGTTTGTTTGTTGTTATCACTAAACTAGGAGTAGTGAAGGGAAGAGAGAATAAAAGGCGTACAAGAAAAGTAATAAAATAAGAGGGAGGGAAACTAGGACAGTCGGTTCAACAATGAAAGTGTAACGATTAAGGTCTAGGTCGCAAATTGATCGCAATTATCAGTCTAAGGGGTAGTGAAAAGGTCCTCTCGGATTGCTATTCACCCTAAAATGCTTCTAACGGCCCCTCGCAACTTACTGTAAGCTACGACTAACAGTAGCCTTGTCGGCTGTCGATAGTTTCAAAGTAGTGAACATTATACATATATATATATATAGACGATATAGTACTCATTTGTCTATCTTAACATCAAGAAAATTTTTGATAGTATACCAACTGAAAGAAAAATTGGCCCAGACGCGGCTGGCAAATTAAGAGCACCTTATAGTACAAAGGAGGTTCGGAAAGCTGTGTTTCAACTAGGACCCTTGAAATCACCTTGTCCTGATGTGATCCCAGTTGTCTTCTACCAGAAATGCTGGCACACTGTTAAAAATTCGGTTACTAAGACGGTGCTTGAATTTCTTAATTTTGGTATTTTACTTAATGAAATGAATCGTACTTTTATTGTGATTATTCCAAAGATCACAAATCCGGAGAGGGCAGAACACTACAGATCAATCAGTCTATGTAATGTCAGTATGAAGATCATGACTAGATGTATCACTAATAGACTAATAAAGCCATTCATGAATACAATGGCGGGCCCTTTTCAAAATGCTTTTGTTCCAACAAGAGCTATTTCGGATATTATCTTGATTGCTCATGATATCATGACGAAGATCATGCAGAATAGTTCAACGAAAGGAAGTTACATGGCTATGAAGGCTGATATGAGCAAAGCATATGATAGACTGAGTTGACATTTCATCCAGGGGTTTTGATTTTTTTGGGTATTCCGGATAGTATGGTGAAGCTAATTATGAAGTGCGTTACTACGGTTTCGTACAGTATCTTAATTAACGGTTTTCCAAATGAGAGATTTAACCCTACAAGAGGACTTCGACAGGGTGATCCACTGTCACCGTATCTCTTCGTTCTATGTACTGAGGTTTTATCAGGACTTATGTTAAGAGCACAGAACAATAAGATCATCAAAGGTATTAGAATCTCTAGAGGTAGTGTGTCAATCTCACATCTCCTATTTGCTGATGACTCTATTTTCTTTATGAAAAATAGTAGAGAATCAATTCAAGAGCTTAAGGGTACTATCTCCCCCTACTGTGATGCTTCAGGACAAAAGCTTAACGCTGAAAAGTCATCTATCACTTTCTCTGCAAATACCACTATGGTCTTAACAAAATTTGCATTCAGCGAGTTGGGGATAAAACCTACTAATAAATTTGGAAAGCACTTGGGGGCTCTTTTTGTCACCGAAAGAATAAAAGCTCTTTCTACAATTCTATGCTGGATAGAATAAGAACTAGGCTGTCATCTTGGAACGCTTTATACCTTTCTGCAGCAGGAAGATTAACTCTTATTCAATCGGTCATTTCTGCCATTTTTTGTTATATTCTATCGGTTTTCAAAACGGTAAGTGTGGCTTGAAATATTGACTCTTTAATTTCACATTTTTGGTGGGCGGGACTAAAGAAGGGTAAGACTATTCACTGGTGTAGTAAAATTGTATTGGCGCAGCCTAAGGGCATAGGAGGTTTAGGTATTAGAAATACAAGTTGTCTGAATTAGGCCCTGTTGGCCAAAAACTCTTGGCGTATTTTGTCTAACCAAAATTTCATCCTTGCTAAGGTAATTGGATCAAAGTATGGTGTTTTTGATAAAAAAGAAAGGATTAAGGGACTTAAAAAAACAAATTCCTCTTCATGGGCTGGGAAGGGAATCTTGTGGGGTTTGGAATTGCTGAAGAAGAATATTGCTTAGAAAATTGGATGGTCTTCCAATAGTAGTGTTGTTAACGATAATTGGGTTAATGGTCACGTACCGCAACTGGTTGATGACAGTCTGACTACTATAAATCCATCTGTTTCAAATATGAAAGTTAGACTTCTCTTATCTGAAGATGGGTGGAATATAAGTCTTCTTAACAATCTCTTTAACCAAGATATTGTTCGCAATATTAAGGCTATCCAAATTCCGGAAGAGGATGATTTAGATCTTTGTTTTTGGAAATTATCGAAGGATGGGATATATAAGGTTAAACAGAGTTATTCATCGGCAGCAAAAACACATCTTGACGAAAAAGGTACAATGAAAGATATATGCAAGCTCAAGACTATTTCAAGGGTGATGTGCAAGTTTATTTGGACCCTAAGAGGACCTTCTCATCGGTGTATTCTTCTGTGAAAAATCTGCACTAACTCAATGCCAACAGGTGAGGAATATCAAAAGAGAATGCCTTTACATAACCCGATCTGCCCACTATGTGCACAAGATGGGATTAAGGAATCTGTAATCCATATTTTCAAAATTTGTGAGTTTGCAAGGAAACTGTGGTATGTCTCTGACTTAGGAATAAGGGTCAATCCTTTATGCTCCTTAGACATTAATTCCTGGATTGAGAACTGGTTTATTTATTTTAAAAAAAACTCAGGACACAGATTACCTTATCTCACTCTTCATGTCAACTTTGGCAACTATTTGGAAAACAAGATGCAACAAAGTCTTCCGAAACACAAATGTGGATAAGCACAATGTTATTCCGATTTACTTAAATGAGATGGGGAAAATGTTCAATGTACTTAATAAAAAGAAAGGTATTGGTAAATGGTAACGACATCTGGGATGAAACACAAGATAGCCAAAATGCAGTATTTTGATTAAAAATGGATGTTCCGCACGTTCTAGTCGGAACACAGGATACTTGTACTCCTTTATGGGTTACGGTTGACGCTGCCTGGTACTCTAATTTTGAAGCAGGCATAGATGCAGATAAACCTACTTTCAATGGAGATTGCTACAGTCAGGAGATCTATGCAGAAAGTAGTAAACAAGCTGAAGCGTTAGCAATATTGAAAAGTTTGGAATGGGCAGTAACCAATAACTACTACCACCTCTCAATGGCCTCCGATTGCATTATCATCATTTTGCAGATTACGGGTTTGCAGCAGCCGTCACATCTTAGTATGAATATTATTAGGAAAATCAAGGATAAGTTCTCGTTTTTTCATGGTCTTAGTATTAAATATTTTTGTAGGAGTAGAAACTACCGAGTTCATAATATGGCCATGTCTGTATTTATGCAGTAGTTATATGTACCCATCTGCCAAAAAAAAAATATCAATACTTATTTAAGACCGTCTTAATTTAAGACGACTCCCACACAATCACACCGAATTAAAATAGAGGTAAAAATAAAAAAAGTCTTTAAGTTAAGACCATTTTAAGCAAGACCACGTGAATCTTTGGTTATTGTATGTCATATTGGTTGCTGAATCTTGATAATTACCTACAAACATAAATCAGTGCCACTTACATGTTCTTGTATCATGGCTCTAGAAACATTTGTACTGAATGATGAACTACAATTTATCATCACACCTTCCTTCGGAAACATTACTAATATCACGGCTCCGATAATGCTTACTCTTCCGTCTCATTTATTTGCTTATCGTAATAAATCATAATTACACTTTAGGAAGGTATTGCGAATCATACAAAAAATAAATATTGAATATTGATAGCTTTTCTCATCCAAATGGACAAGACATGTATATTGAATAGAATTGGAATTTGAATTGGAATTGAACTGGGTGGGACCGATATGAGTCAAGGTCATTCGATGTTTTGTATTTTAAAAATTAAGTATTGTCTCGAAAAATATTTACGATCGGATAAAATATCATAAATAAAAATATTGTGATGAAATTTGCATCACTAAATAAAACGTAAGAAATGGTGGGATTGAAATTACTACTACACTAGTGTAACACCCGTGAAAAATCACGGGGTTGTGTACACTTATTTTTAAAGACGACAAAGGTAAATTCATTTCAATATATAGCAATTCTATTTATTCGAACAAATTGATTTTTAACGGGGATGTTTGCATATAAGATATGTTCGGTCAAAAGGTGAATTTCCTGGTGCACTAATTTTCGAATAGCTGTTAGTAATGATGATAATATTTGGATTATTTATGATAACATTAATGAATAAGGTATATAAGAAAAAACAATAAACGATTAAAAAAAAGATTAAATAACTAATAATGAGTAGTTTGGAAAGTTATTGTCTTTTGATGAATTGCTTACAGAACATAAGTTGACGGACAAATACGATGAACAAAATAACTAATCAAGTAGAAATATAAATTAAATGGGTGTATTAAAATTCGATAATGTAGGACAAAAATTACAGTTTCTCGAAAACCTCCTTGTAAACAACATTTGTTGTTGTATTAGTCATTCCTCCTTCTTCATCAAGAAGTAACACTTTTAGACCTTTCTTACTCGTAACCCTAGATCTAGCAACGCACAATTGGCCATGGGTAAAGACAGGTCTTGGAAGATAAAGTTCAACACGGGATAGAGATTGACCCTGACTTTTGTTAATAGTCATAGCAAAGCAAACTGCTAAAGGAAACTGTATTCTTTCAAACTTAATTGAGAACCTCGTTTGATCAGAAGGAGTCAAGGTGATAGACAAAATTAATTAGCGCAAGAGTACGATAGACAAAATTAATTTAAAAGTAGGAAGTGCACGATGAGATGTTATATGTTATAAAAAAAACCTGCAGATATTTTAGATCTATGAAGAAAATTATGGAAATTAATACCTAGGCTCAAATTCTCTAACTTCTGGTAAATCCGGCTTGATGTTAAAAACAGTGGCGTTGAACATTGTTTGGACACGCCAAGAACCTGAAAAATTATTTATAAGAGGTTCAGTATAAATTATTAATTTAGTAGAAAATATACCGACCTTGTATAAAATTACGAACGTTTTAGTACCTTCAAATTTTTTGGTCTGAACACATTGGATGACAATGACTTTTGACTGGTCTGGATTGAAAAGTTTGGATATGAGATCGGGTATTTGAGTCGCGAATGGCTCCCATAATGTGCATGAAAGCTTTGTTCCCCTTAAAAAAAACAATCATAATTCTGTAGTTAGATAACTTGCAATTCAATAATATTCAAAATGACACAAATTTTACATTAATGATGTAGCGATGTACTAACTGGTAGTTTTCAAGCTTTATTGTGCGACAAATATGCTTGCTTTGAGTTTCTGTTATAAGACCAATCTCATACAGTTTTCATATGACATCTGCATTGTCAAATAGAGAAAAAATATTTAGCATATTTTGTATACCAGGCCGAATTCAAGCACTACTTAACCAAAATATTTTGTATACAAAAATATTTGAGTGTCCCGAGATCCTTAATGTCAATTTAGCATATTTTGTTTATGATGGAATCAATTTAGCATATTTAATAAATGTCAATTTAGCATATTTAATAAATATGTTAGATAATACCCCTGAAAATTCACGGGTTGTTCAATTTTAATTTTGACGGGAAATGATCAATTAAAGTTGTTAGATATACTAATAATATACGTGGTGTATATTAGATGAACCATCTCAACCAAAACCTTAAGGTGATGGTTGAGGCCCAACTATTATTAATATTCTAATACGCTCCCTCACTCGAATGCCCATTGGGCTTGAAGAGTGGTTAGTTTGCACAGGCCCCCCCATACCGTGTGCTTGTTTTCCACTTCGTGAGTTTTCGAGGGGTTTTGAGGTTGCCAGAATTCGAACCGGTGACCTTCGGTCACATTGGCTCTGATACCATATTAGATGAACCATCTCAACCAAAACCTTAAGGTGATGGTTGAGGCCCAACTATTATTAATATTCCTAATAGTGTATATGTAAATACTTTAAAGAAAAATAAAAAAAAATATATAACATAAGATATATAACAACATGTTGACATTAAAAGTTTGACGTATAACTTGAAAAGCGTAAAATATAATTAAAAAATGTAAACTTATAACTTTTCAATAAAAAGAGGTTTTAGCAATAGAATAGAAAAAGATATAAGGGGTGAAAAAGATTAATTGAGATAAAATAAGATTTAAGAAAGAGAAAGAATAAAAGATAAACCCAATCGCGAAAGGTCGTCGACGTTTTGCGAAAAATCGTCGACGTAATTCATTAAAAAGACGAACCTTACCCTTGCCTTACCACAAAACCTCTCAAATTCAAAACCCACCCAAACCCCTCACCCACCTACAACCACCCACCTCACGCACCACCACCAACACCGCAAGCACCCGCACCACCGCCGCACCACCACCGACGACCACCAGTTAGTTTTTATTATTTTTTTTTTTTAAGTAGACTTGTTAGTCTTAATTAGAGTTGTATTATGTTATTGTTGTTATTGTTAATGTTAATTGGGTTACATTTGTTAGTTGTAATGTTAATTGTTAATGTTTTTGGTGTTTTTGTTAATTTTTCAACTTTTGATTCATAATTTGTGTTATTGTTTGTTGTTGTTGTTGTTGATGTTAGTTACATTGTTGTTAATATTGTTGTTGTTGTAAGTTGTATTTTGAATCAAAAGCCAATAGTATGAATCAAAAGAAGTAGGAAAATCCGATTGAGGGAGGGGGGTTGGACGTGAGTTCTACACGTCTAGGGTGGGGGAGGACGTGAATTTGGGGTGTCCATGTTGGGTATGGACGTGAGGTTCCCACGTCCGTGTATGGTGAGGACGTGAGGTTCCCACGTCCGTGTATGGTGAGGACGTGAAAAGCGTGAGTCCATCAATGGTGAGGACGTGAAAGTCGGGTGTCCATGTATGGTGTGGACATGAAATGTTCATGTCCTAACCATCAATGGACATGAAATGTTCATGTCCTAACCATCAATGGACATGAAATATTCATGTCCTAACCTACCTTGGACGGGAATTTTTCAAGTCTAATGCAAAATTTCGATCAAATAGTTTGTCGTGTTCAATGGCTTCTACGTATAATTCAACCTAATATCAACCTAATTCAACCTAATATCAACCTAATTTCGATCAAAAATTAAAAAAAAAAATTAGATTTTAGTTACTTAGCGATGAATCATTGTTTGACATTGAATCGTTGTCGTTGTTTGATGTTGTTGTTCGTTGTTCTCTACCGATTTTTTTAGAATAGTTGATTATGTGAGGTTTTTGTTTGAGAGAATAAATTGTAGAGAGATAAGGAGAAAAGGGCAAACTCGGTCTTTTTACAAAAAAACGTCGACGATTTTTCGCAAAACGTCGACGACCTTTCGCAACCCCCAAGATAAATAAGGTAAAAAAGAGAAATTTAAGTAATTATATGGTTGGAATATATTAATTAATAAGTTGATATTTAATGTAAGCTGACATGACTGTTATTATTCACGTTATTGGCTGAAAAAAACTGAAATTATGAGGTTGAATGGGAGAGTTTTATTAGCCTAATTCTGAAACCTGGTTGCGCCACATCAGTAGTTATACATTTTGCTTTTATATATATAATGATGTTAGATAATACACGTATTTTATGGAAAATGGAATATTTTCTTTATTATTCGATTTAATTATTAAATAAATCATAGAATATATGATTTATGGAATATGCCTTAAGATAATATGGAATCAATTTGTTATATATGGTAATCGATTCTGATAGAAATGAAAAATCACGGTTTACAATTTACTCTGTTTTCTTTGAAATTTACTCGGTTGAAATATGGAATATGGAATATTTGAAATTTACTCGGTTTACTCGGTTTACTCGGTTGAAATATGGAATATGGAATATTTGTAATATGGAATATTTGAAATTTACTCGGTTTACAATTTACTCGGTTTTATTGTTTTATGGAATGGAATATTTGCAATTTACTCGGTTGTATTTTATGGAATGGAATATTTGCAATTTACTCGGTTGTATTTTATGGAATGAAATATTTGCAATTTACTCGGTTTATGGTTCTATGGAATGGAATATTTGCAATTTACTCGGTTGTATTTTATGGAATATTCTGACTGTATTTGGAATTTACAGGTTTGTAATATTATAATAGTTTTATGGAATGAAATATTTAGCTTAAATTAGGGTTTAATTAGCTTAAATATTTAGGGAATATTTAGTGGAATATTTATGGAATATGTAGGGAATGTTGAATTTGGAATAAAATCAAAGGTCTATACGGTTCTATTTTATGGAATATTTAGGGAATAAAATCAAAGATTTACACGGTTTAAAAAATGGGCTATTACGTTTAAAATTTCCGAACAATATTTATATTTATGGAAGATTTAAGGAATATTTAGTTGACTATTTGTGGAAATTTAGGGAATCTCGGTTTAGACGTTTTTATTTTAATATTATAATAATATTATAATATTATAATACATAAAAATATATGACTTGGCATAAATTAAGGGTTCTCATTAGTCTACAAAACTGTTTTTTGTGAGGGTGAATGCGAGTGCGAGAAAGAGTGAACGGTGAAACATTATTGCGCCACGTATGCAGTTAGACATTTTGCTTTTATAGTTTGAAACAAGAATTTGTGAATTTGTGAAATTCTAACTAGCATGGAATTCACAATTTCAATTCGAAATTTTAGGATTATGTCTCAGTTATGGAATTCAATCCCAATTTAAGGTTACTAAACACAACATAAATAAATTGAAATTTTCTCTAAGATGTTTGATTTATAAAACAAGTAGAGCCAAGTTTCGAGTTGACACATACTAATTTCTTTTCTCGCCACATAAACGGTTTTATCTTTTTTTTATTTGATTAAACGTAAATTAGGGCCGGCTCTAATGGGTGTTGAGGTTGACATTTGACAAGGGCCCAAGTCTGTTAGGAGTAATGTGAAATTAGATGTGTGTTAGTTGTAAAATAACATTTATTACATGTAAAAATCAAAATATGTTAAAGAGTCTAGTGATATTTTATCTTATCAAACCTCAAAAGGTCACGGGTTCTATCCCTATCCAAGCTTATTTTCTCCATTTTTAATATTTTATTTTTAGAATTCACAACCATTTCTGCCATTTCTATTTTTAATTTTCTCCTTTTTTAATATTTTATTTTTAGAATTCACAACCATTATTTCCACCATTTCTATCTTTTTTTTAATATAGTATGTTGATAGACCCATACAATTAATGTCTTCTTATATATATTTTAGTGGGTCAATTGAGTTATAAATTATTTTTTATGCTTATGAGATTTTGTGCAAATTATACTTTTAATTTGTCCAAACTATTCATTAAGTGAGCTCCTCTAATAGAGCCAAATATCTAAACTTTAAAAGAATTTCGATATTTTGCAATTTTTTGACGATTAAAATGTTGAATTATAAGATTCCTATTCAATTCTCCAAATTAAACATCAATTTTTCTTATATAATTTTTTAAGATTTTTCAAAAACCAATATCATTTAATTCAAAACTTTTTCTGCATAATTTATTTCAGAAACTGTATAAGATAATTACACATGAATTACTTAAACAATATTTTAAAAAATTAGAGCCCAATTTTACAATTTCGCCCAGGGTCTCCAAATGTTTCGGACCGGCCCTGACGTAAATTAATATTTTTGTTTTACAATTATCCGTGGGTTGTACATGGCTACAAAAAAGAACTTTGAAATTGAAAGTTACGAAAGTTTGGTAAGAAAAAATTAACAATAGTATTGTTAACACGTATCTCATTAGGACACAAATTAGATAAACTCTCCTAATTTCCTTATTACAAATCAAATATATACCCTGTTTTTAATTATGGAAAAATTAAGCCGTTTCCTAAATTAATTTGGCTACCATACCACCCAACACCGAATTCCTAATCCCAAATAATTACCATAAAAAAGAGTCCTAATACTGTAAAGCTTAGGAAAATTATTAAATTCCATGATTCACTATATATATATATATATATATAGCTTCCTACGTTTATTATAGATTATCAGTTTCATATACACATCTATCTATCTATCTATATTATTTCTCGAAAATAGACGAAGTATGACAAAAGGTGATATGTGTAATCTACCATCCCTTGACGAAGCGCCATGGTTGATTCTTACAGACGAGTCGGAACTCGAAAATCAAATTACATTCTGTTCGATGGATAATAAATCTTACAGTGAGAAGATTGATGAATTAAATGGGAAGTATATTCTAGCTTCCAACCACGGTTGGTTAATTCTACAAGAACGAGTTAACCAGTCAAGGTACTCTCTTTGGAATCCGATGAGTCGACAATGCTTAATTCTCCCCGAGTCTAACTCGTCCGAGGAAGAAGAAGAAGAGCGTCCCACCTGCATGCTTACATCACCACCTGACGACGGTAATGCTTCATGTGTTTTATTGTTGATTTTTAGGAAGGTAGTGTTTTCATGTAGGCCGACTATGAGGGATAATTGTAGGTGGGTCAAACACAGTCTTGTGCATGATGGTCGAAGCGTGGTAGGTGTCGTAGCTGCTGCTCTCAATGGGGACATTTACCTGTATGGTCTTATGAAAGGGAGTAAAGATGACGAAGGTTACTCTCTCATATTTGCACGGATAAAGGTTAGTGATAGCAATAGTAGCTCCAATATCGTAACTTTTGAACTATTGGAAATACAACCTCCATCTGAGACTGTCACGACTTCAAAGTTTCTAAAGTTTTTGGTTGAAGTATCTGGCGTATTGTATGTTGTACACATATGGATCCGACAGTCGTATGCGATTGACAATTTTGACATTGTAAAGGCATATGTTTGGAGATTGGATTTGTCGCAAATGAAATTGATTCGGGTGGAATCGCTAGGAGATCGTGCGTTTTTATTGGGTACTTCTGGTTGCACTTGGTGCTGGGCAGATAGCTCTTGTCCAGAAATCGAAAGGAACTGTATTTATATCACTAGCGCCTGGAGTCTCACCATGCATCAATATCGCCTACAAGATGATAGTTACATTCTTTTGAAGCCCTACCTCAATGTCCTCCAAATTTATGATAAACCTATATGGTTCATGTCACGTAATCTTACCAAGTTATCGTCGAACACGCTTAAAAAATTTGAGGATACTGGAAATATTGAGCATGTTGAAGAGCTGGATGAGATGATGCCGACGCCATCATTATTTTGTCAACTTCCCTCAGACATGTTGCAATCTGTAACAGAGCATTTGCATTTGTTTGATTACATGAATCTTCGTACCACTTGCAAGTTATTGCACTCTACCGTCCCTCGTCCAAAATGGAGATCTAATTACTCGTATTCATTATTCATGTCGTCCAAGAATACTAAAGGTGGCGTTTGTGAACTATGGGATCCATGTCAAAATATATCTCACACCATCTTGACACCTTATTCACCCCTGTTATCGACAATCGAGTTTTGCAAAGGTGGTTGGTTGCTTTCGCGAATTGAGAGAGATTCCTTACAATCCTTTAGCCCTTTTGAAGGGAAGAACTATAAATACCCCTTTAATGACCAGATTGGCTCCCTTTCAGGGTTGGCATTTTCGACATGCCCTACTTCTCCTGATTGTATGACCGTTGGAATTTACGCATATAATTGGGTACAAATCCACTACTTTCGAGCCGGAAATGACCAATGGGAGTACGATGAAATTGACTTTGACTCTGAAACGGGCATTGAATTTTACATGAGCGAGATTTCTTGCCCGAAGTACTTTGATGGAGCATTTTATTTTCTAGGAATGCAGGGTCATCTCGGTCTACTTAAAATGGTAGACGGAAAATGGTGTTGGAAGGTTCATAGGGGTCCAATAGTAGAAGACATAGTACTAGATTCATGCCACCTACTTGAGCTTGATAACAAACTTATAGCGGTTTTTATTGAAGACGGTGGAAAGACCCTTCAGGTGTTCAAGTTTGATACTTTAGGTAATGATTGGGTTGCAGTCAACGACTTAGGGGATCATATGTTATTCCTAAGTCTAGCATCATCATTTGCGATATCAACGAAAGATAAGAGCATGAAGAATAGAATTTATCTTCCAAAACGCATTGGTAATGAAATGGTCTTCTATTCACTCACCACCGACATGTATCACACTTCAATTAGCCAACATCTTAGCAAGGATTTCTATGGCATGAGGTCGCAATCATTTTGTTGTTGGCTATAGTTTATTTTCCTTGTTATACTATTAGGTTTCTTTAACGTCTACAATTGTGTTTTTATTAATAAAATTACCCTTTTGTGTAATACACAACGTTATGTTTTTCGGGAGTGTGCGGTCCTTCAATTCATTGACAAATATGGTGGCCAATTGGTCTTTATTTTGCTACAAGCTTAATTATTTCGACTCCTTAAAATTATAAGACAAAAAAAGTGTCAAATTCAATTCAGAAAACCCATAACATGTATTAACTAGTTTAAAACAATCATTACGCCATTTAAGTACCCAAATAAGATACCCGTTTCCTCTATTTCAATCTTTTAGTGAATTACTTCCAATTCGTTATGATTCTTGTATCATAACAATCTATGATTCTTGTATCATAACAATCTAGTTAATCATCGTAGCTTAAGAGTTGATGTAATTGTATTACACAAATTCTTATTTGCAACGGCACTATCCGTCGCAAGCTTGTGACGGATACCGTTTTCTCTCATAAAATACCCACTTTTTCTCTCTCTGCAACACTATTCATGTGGTCCCCTTTCTCCACTAACTCATTTTCTACCCATTTTATCTCATAAAATATCCGTCACAAATAACGACCCGTCGCAAGCAAGACTTACTAATTGTATTAATACAAATAGTTTAATACAAATAGTTTATGAAAAGGAGACTTATTTGGTTTAATTGTATCAGCACAATGAATAAGTTTGTTTGAATTAAATTTTTATAATTGCATCAGCACAAAAAAACAAATGTCGAGAATAGATACTAAATATTCCATTTACCCCGCTAATTTCTTTAGCTTTGATTTTGACACAAATATACCACAAAAAATAACCCATAATGTACAAGTCATACTCTCCGTCCCGATCATTAGTTCTCATAATCTATTTAATTTGGGTGTCTTAGGATTGCTTTTGATGAACAATTCAATTTTTCAAACTCAATTTATCCCACTTGTCATCTTATAACTATTTAACCCCGATTTAATCTCGTCAAATACGAAGTTCAGGTAAACAAACTGGCTATTATCTGTCGTACCGTTGCCCTAACTTGATCCCATGAAAACCCCATTTTTGTCATCCTATCCGCCTACGGCCGATGTCGCTACCGCACCTAGGCCCACGGAGGATCTTGATGAACGGAGACAATGTTTTAAAACTCGGGTCTTCCATATTGGGCCGAAACTTTTTATATTTAAAAATGGGCCCGGCCCATTAACATATAGCCCAAATTCATAAAGCCCAAATCATGTACATTATCACCTCATCTCATCTCATCTCATCTCATCTCATCTCCTCTTCCTCCTCTTACTCTTCCCTCCTTCATCACTTGATCATTCATTCACTTTTACACAACCAAAGTGAACAGATAAGATACTTCACCATGTTATCCCTATCGTTCACCACACCGCGGCTCGTACACAAACACTATAACCCGACTACGACGACAACAACGACGAGGACAACAATAACATGTTCAGCGACAGGAAACACACAACAACCATTTCAAACCAGACTAATAATACCCAACTCAGCTAAATCATCCCCACAACCTCAAAACCTTTACCAACCGTATCGACCACCGCAATCTCCGCTTCCTGCTAAATACGAGTCGCTTGATACCGGTTCCATTATCGAAATTCTTATGAACCGGCTTGGGTTATGGCATGATTATGCTCCTTTGATCACTACCCTTTTTCGTGATGGTTTTACTCCTCCTTCCATTGAGGAGCTTACTGGCATTTCTGGTGTTGAGCAGAATCGGCTTGTTGTTGCTGCGCAAGTTAGGTTGTCCATTGTTGAAGCTGGTGCTCTTGACTTGGAGAAAGATGAAGATGTTTTGAGGTAAGCTAATACTCTCGCTCTCCGTTTCAGTTAGTTTACACTTACTTTATTTTCGTGACATGACCAGGAGTATCCTTACCGACAGTTAGTGACGAGTAGACCTGGCAAACAAATCGGGTCGTGTCGAGTTCGTGTTCGTATCACATGTAAACGGGTCACAAACCCTCTAACCCAAATCCGACCTAATTAAATTTCGTGTCGTGTTCGTGTCGACTCACTTAGATAAATGGGTCATCAAGCCTCAACCCTAACCCGTTAATTTCGTGTCGGGTTCGTGCCGTGTTTTCGTGTCCTTTCGTGTTTAAAGAGCTCAACCCAAACCCGACCCAATTAAATGGGTCGTTAAGCCGCAACCCAAACCCGCAGTTTCGTGTCGTGTTTTCGTGTCTCGTCATTATTTGCCAGCTCTAGTGACGAGTAGCCTAACGAATTCGTAGGATGAGTCACGTCCCTTTTGTCAGGAAACATATCTGGGGATTCACGGGTTTTTTACATTTGATTAAAATACTACTCGCAGATGAATAAAAGCGTAAAGAACTTGTTGAGTCGAGAGAGAACTAGAATAGTAGATTTTGTAAGGGCAGGAGCAGAAGGTTAGGATTTAATTTCTCATTTGTGAATTGTGATTAATATTTGAAAATTTTGAACAGGTACTTTGATTCAGGCGGGTCGGAGCTGATGTATGAGCTACGGTTGTTGAATACGTCGCAGCGGGCTGCAGCGGCGAGGTATGTGGTGAGGAGAAAGTTGTTTGATGCGGAGAAAGCGAAGGAATTGGCGAGATCAATTAAGGATTATCCAATGAGGCAAGGGGAATTGGGATTGGAGAGGTTTGATTATCATAGCCCAGGAGATTGTTTGGCGTTTACGTATTTGAGGTTGTCGAGGGAGTTTAGGGAGAATTCGGAGAAGAAAGCAGCAGCATTGGCAACGGCGTTGGAGGTTGCAGAGACTGATAGTGCATTGGAGTGGATTAGGGAGGAGATGGAGGGGAAGATTGAGGTAGTGGATGAGCGGGAGAAGGAGACTGCAGTTAAGGTGCCGGTGGTGAGGTTGAAGATGGGAGAGGTTGCAGAGGCGACGACAGTGGTTGTGTTGCCGGTTTGTGAGGCGAAGGAGGGGGCTAGCGGGGTTGATAGGGCGCCTAAGGAGTGTAAGAGTGTTGGGGACTTTGGTATTGTGGAGGCGGATAGAGGTTGGGATAGGTGGATTGTGTTGCCGAGATGGACTCCAGTTGCAGGGATTAAAGGGGGTGTGGCAGTCGCGTTCCCGAATGCAATGGTATTGCCATGGAGAGTGAACAGGACGTATTTGAATGAGAAGATAATTGTGGTGGCGGATAGGGCGAGGAGGCAAGTGGAGTTTGATGACGGGTATTATTTAATGGCTGTTGGGGGCGGTGATGGTGGGTTGAAGGTAGAGAAGGGAGAGGCGTTGAAGGAAATGGGAGTGAGTGTGACCTTAGGGACGGTGGTTATCGTTGTTAGGCCGCCTAGGGAGGACAATGATCAGTTGAATGACGAAGATTGGGACTGATAAACCAAGTGATGATGAACGAGGATTTTGCAGTTGTTATTAGATTCACGTAGAGACGATGTAATCGGATATAGTATATGTCTGTAGAATATCATGTATTCTTTTGTAATGGATAACCAGTCTTTTTACACATGAATGAGAAATTGATTTCTTTGCGTTATAAAGACGGTTTTAAACAAGAAATGGTGGGATTATATGCAAGGAGACTGAAGATTAAAGAATATCCTCCTGATTTACTGTCAACCTGATATCCTGAAACACAGAAGCCTGAGGATTTCTGCACTTTTACAAACATTTCTCTGTTTAAATCAGATAACTCGGGTCGAGGATGAGTAATCTCGAGTCCTGATTAAACAGGCAACACAAATTTGCTTTGAAACAGTGATAAATCAATGTCGAAAAGCCACGCCAACAAACCAATTTGGCAAGCAAATCATGCAGAAGTGCAGAACCACATTTCAAATGCTAGGAAATTCCATTTCTGGTGTCTTTTAAAAGATTACAAGCCTAGTGACTAATTATTCGAGAATCAGGAGTCGCATTTTAAAAGAAGGTTCCTTAATCTCTCAAGTGCTAATAGTAATACTTCACTTCTCAGAAAGTTCGCCGCAGTCTTCTATGACCACAACTTCAGAAGGATCCCCAAATTGTTTACCCACTTTCTCCATTTGCTTCACCACATCATAGCCCTCCACCACTTTACCAAAGACAACCTGCCTACCATCCAACCAAGAAATCTTCCCCGTGCAGATAAAGAAGTGCGAGCCATTGGTATTTGGACCAGTATTTGCCATGGAGAGTGTTCCGGGTTCATGCTTCAGCTTGAAGTTCTCATCACTAAACTTTTCTCCATATATAGATTCCCCTCCCTTGCCATTGCCGTGGGTGAAATCCCCACCTTGGCAAAAGAACCCACGCGCAAGACGGTGAAACTTTGATCCCTTGAAATGAAGTGGTTTCCCGGCTTTTCCAATCCCTTTCTCTCCGGTGCACAGAGCACGGAAGTTTTCAGCAGTTTTGGGTGTAACATCGTTAAAAAGCTCCATAATGACTCGTCCAGCCTTCGACTTTCCAATCAGGATGTCAAAGAAAACCTTGGGGTTCGGCTTTGCCATGGTATTCTGGAGAAATCATACGTTCCAAGTTATAATAATTAAAAAAAAACATGAAAGTATACTACGACTCCATGAAACACATCACACACATTCAGATCTACAAGACTGTCAAATCTTCTAACTGGGATGCAATTATAATGCAAGAAAACCGTGTTTATAGCACACGAACATCAACAGAATGAAAGTACGGCTCCATTACATTTACAGACCTATACAGTACGATTACTTCCCTCTTTCAACCTGATAAACATCCTATCAAATATGCAGAAGATTAGTAACTCACAGAAGTCACAAACAACGAAAAATCCCCAGAAAATTAAGCTACAACACCTTACAAGTACATTCATCATTTCTGCACCTCTGTCCCAAACATTCGTTGTGAGGAGTATTTTAATCAAAGACAGACAATTATCGCAAAATGAACAACATAAAATATACCAAGAGTGGAGAGTCAGAGACCAGTAAAATGGGCAACTTTGATTGGTACGCCGTATTAGTAAATGTACATCACCCAACTGAAACCCTCAAAATCGACAGATTAAAGAGGATAAGAAAGGATGGGATGATGCGAAAATTCTAATATATTGCACAATTATTGAGCTCCGCAGGTATGTAATTCACCTGAAAGCCTTCGATATGTGCTTCACTTTCAAACTTAATCAATCAATCAATCAATCAAATACGTAAACCTAATTTGAATCAAGTACAAAATATATACAAATCAAATACTCCGTAGTATTTTAGATTGTTATGTTATTACTCCCACCGTCTCGATCATTTATAAAATGAGTAATTAGACAGCGTAATAATCACAAAAAGATGAACTGAAAATGAAGGAGAAGATAATAGAATTAAAGGAGTAGGATTACCTTAGAGTTGTTGGGGTTATTAGAAAGCTTCAAGGGAGGCGCTCAGAGGTTTAGGGTTTTGGAGTCACTTGGCTTCAAGTGGGCAACAGGTTTGTTTTTTTTTTTTTTTGGTTTTTTTGCAAGGAAAACCCCGTGAGGGTACTTAAATCATACTCCCTCCATTCTTTTTATATCACCCAACTTTTGTTTTGACACTATTCACAATCGAGTATTCAACGTCGGTTTTCTCTCAATTCGTTCTCGGAAATATATTCATGTGAGATCTTTTTTGGATTGCCTTGATAAGAGGATTAAGAATATCAACTTTTATAATTTTTAGTAGTATGTAGCTAAAGATATAATCAAAACAAAATGAACATCGGCAAACGTGAATAATGAAATGGGGTGATATAAAAAGAATGGAGGGAGTATTAGAAAGATCACTGAGAACATAGTCCATCACAGCTTGAGGGGCCTGAACGTCCCACATCTGTTGCCCAAAGCTCCAAGGAGTCAAATGAGCCAAGACATGGGCGACCCGGTTTGCTTCACGTCTAGTAAAAAAAAAAAAACAGAATTAAAAGCGGTACATAAAAAACGAATATCCTCGTAAACACGGAACAACTCATTTTGTCCCTTCTTTCTCGTCTTCAGCTCTTGAATAACACCTTGACAGTCGCTCTCCACCATGATATTTGAGTGCTTCCTGCGCATAGCTTCTTTCATTCCCGCAAGAATAGCTTCGGCCTCCACCATCTTCGCATCTCTAGCCACCTCCCTTTGCTCCACCATCGCCCACAGCACCTGCCCTCCCACACTCCTGGCCACGACACCAGCCATGTCCCTATCCCCTCCAAACACCCCGCGTCCGTATTTATTTTGACTACCCCTTCCCGCGGTGGCTTCCAGCCCCCCAAAAGTGGTCCCCTATCATGCCTCTGATACTCACTGCCCGTCACCCTCTTCCCCTTTCCGCAGTTACTGCCTCCCTCCCCCTCCCCAGCCTTCTTGTCCACCGTGCCCACCATCTCCTCAATTAAGTCCTCTACCCTCCTAAGTCCTAACCACATCCTCACCCCTCCTCGTTCCCCCTTCAAAGATGGCATCGTTTCTTCGCTCCCATATGACCCAACACGTAGTCATAAACACCATCCTCTCCCTCACATCCCCGCTCAACAAGACCCCCTCCATCCACTCCCTCACCCTCCCTCCCCCGTGTACACCATATCATCCAGCCCCACCCCAACCCAGGCACCTCGAGTCCACCCGCACCCCTGCACCATGTGTATCCCCGTCTCCTCCGCGAAAGAACAGAAAGGACACTCGACACCATCGATGTGAAGCCGCCTTGCAATGTTAAAACGAGTGGGCAAAGCATTCTGGCAGTCTGGCACAATTGCCACATAAAAAGCTTCATACGCGGTAACACTGGAGTTTTCCAAATGCTACTCCAAATACGCTTACTTCCCGTTGTATCAGAAGGCTCCTCCATGTTTCCCTGTCCATTGTAAAGAAGGTGGTACGCAGTCTTTACCGAATATTGACCATCCTTAGTATGGTCCCAACACCAGTCATCCGGTTGCAAAATATCGCCTAGCTGAATAGCCTTAATGCGATCGCACTCAAAGGGCAAAAAGAGCTCTTCCAACCGAGACATATCCCAACTCTTATGATCAGGATTCAATAACTGGGCAACCTTCATAGACGCTTCATGGCCGTTTCGAGGAGATAAAATACGCCGAGATTGGGTCTTCGGGATCCAAGGATCCATCCACACATTCGTGCTCCAACCATCCCCAATCCGTTTCCTCGCTCCCAGCATAATAACGTCTCTAGCCTCCCATAAACTCCTCTACGTGTAGCTTGGGTTCGACCCTAATTCCGCATCCAAGAAGCTCCTATCAACAAAATATTTCCCCTTCATTACCCGTGTCATAAGACACGTATCCTCCGTCGTTAGCCTCCAGCCTTGTTTCCCTAGAAGCGTTTTGTTGAAAGATCGTATGTCTCGGAACCCAAGCCGTCCCCTCTCCTTTGGTTTACACATCGTTTCCCCTGAGATCCATGGGATTTTCTTCCTCCCACTAGTTGAGCCCCACCAAAAACGGGTAATCATCCCCCTAATATCATCGCAAAACGAAAGCGGAAGCTTGAAAACATTCATGGCGTAATTCGGAATCGCTTGTACCACCGACTTAATAAGCACCTCCTTCCCTGCCTTACTCAAAAACTTACTCCTCCACCCCTGCAAACGTTTGTGTAGTTTATCCCGGATACCCGTAGTAAGTTTCGTCTTCGACTTCCCGAGCACCGTAGGAAGACCCAAATACACGCCTTGCTCCCTTACCTTCGTGGGCAACAGGGTTTTATACTAACGATATTTTGTAAGTTTTCTCCATGTTTTTTTTTTTAAAGGAAAAAATTTTAAATTCTTTTAAAAATTGTAAACTTGGCTAATGATATTTTAGTCTAGTTTATATACAACTAGTAAGTTTTTCTTGTGACTGATAAACTCGTTATACGCTTGTGACGAGTTAAATACAAAGGTAGATAAGACAAAATACAGTGCCTTGGAGTAAACCTGCAAAATTGATCCGGCCCAAACACGATCCGACACCCGAACTTAACCCAAACCCGAACTGACTCCACACAGTATAACCTGTGGGGATATAGTACATGTCTGTAGAATATCATGTATTCTTTTGTAATGGATAGCCGGTCTTTTCGCACATGAATGAGAAATTGATTTCTTTGCATTATACAGACGGTTTTAAACAAGAAATGGTGATTATACGGAAGGAGACTGAAGATTAAAGAACATCCTCCTGATTTACTGTCAACCTGATATCCTGAAACACAGAAGCCTGATAATTTCTGCACTATTACTAACATTTCTGATTTCTCTGTTTAAATCAGATAACTCAGGACGATGAGTAATCTCAAGTACTGATTAAACAGGCAACACAAATTTGCTTTGAAACTGTGATAAATCAATGTCGAAAAGCCAGGCCAACAAATCAATTTGGCAAGCAAATCATGCAGAACCACATTTCAAATGCTAGGAAATTCATTTTCTGGTGTCCTTTTAAAGATTACAAACCTAATGACAAATTATTGGAGAATCGGGAGTTCGCATTTTAAAAGAAGGTTCCTTAATCTCTCAAGAGTTTTGACATTGAGTTTATCTCCTCTGAACTATTTCATCCTGCAAATTCTCAAACAGAACCGTTGTACACCATAAGACGTTACAGGAGACTGACTAATTCACTTCACTTCTCAGAAAGTTCGCCGCAGTCTTCTATGACCACAACATCAGAAGGCGTCCCAGAGTCATTACCCACTTTCTCCATTTGCTTCACCACATCATAGCCCTCCACCACTTTACCAAAGACAACATGCTTACCATCCAACCAAGAAGTATTCGCCGTGCAGATAAAGAACTGCGAGCCATTGGTATTTGGACCAGCATTTGCCATGGAGAGTGTTCCGGGTCCAGCATGCTTCAGCTTGAAGTTCTCATCACTAAACTTTTCTCCATATATAGATTCCCCTCCAGTGCCATTGCCACGGGTGAAATCTCCACCTTGGCACATGAACCCAGGAATAATACGGTGAAACTTTGATCCCTTGAAATGAAGTGGTTTCCCGGCTTTTCCAATCCCTTTCTCTCCGGTGCACAGAGCACGGAAGTTTTCAGCAGTTTTGGGCGTAACATCGTTAAAAAGCTCCATAATGACTCGTCCAGGCTTCGATTTTCCAATCAGGATGTCAAAGAAAACCTTGGGGTTCGGCTTTGCCATGGTATTCTGGAGAAATCATACGTTCCAAGTTATAATAATTAAAAAAAAAAAAAAAACATGAAGGTATACTGCGACTCTATGAAACACATCACACACATTCAGATCTACAAGACTGTCAAATCTTCTAACTGGGATGCAATTATAATGCAAGAAAACCGTGTTTATAGCACACGAACATCAACAGATTGAAAGTACGGCTCCATTACATTTACAGACCTATACAGTACGATTACTTCCCTCTTTCAACCCCATAAACATCCTATCAAATATGCAGGATGTCAACAATTAGACAGAAGATTAGTAACTCGCAGAAGTCATAAACAACGAAAAATCCCCAGAAAATTAAGCTACAACACCTTACAAGTACATTCAGCATTGCTGCACCTCTGTCCCAAACATTCGTTGTGAGGAGTATTTTAATCAAAGACAGACGATTAGCGCAAAATGAACAACATAAAATAGACCAAGAGTGGAGAGTCAGAGACCAGTAAAATGGGTAACTTTGATTGGTACGCCGTATTAGTAAATGTACATCACCCAACTGAAACCCTCGAAATCGACAGATTAAAGAGGATAATAAAGGATGGGATGATGCGATAATTCTAATATTGCACAATTATTGAGCTCCGCAGGTATGTAATTCACCTGAAAGCCTTCGATATGTGCTTCGCTTTCAAACTTAATCAATCAATCAATTAATCAAATACTTAAACCTAACTTTGAATTATATATATACAAATCACAGATGATTTGTTATTTTTTACTCCCATCTCACTCATTTATTTACTTTCTACACTTGCGAAGCGTATTTTTATTAAAGGTAAACAAATGGTGGGACGGAGGGAGTAATTAATTGTTTCAGAACACGAACACGAAAGCTAATCAGAGTAATTTGACAGCGTAATAATCACAAAAATATGAACTGAGAATGAAGGAGAAGATAATAAAATTAAAGGAGTAGGATTACCTTACAGTTGTTGGGGTTATTAGAAAGCTTCAAAGGGAGACGCTCAGAGGTTTAGGGTTTTGGAGTCACTTGGCTACAAATGGGCAATAGGGTTTTATACTAATGATTTTTTGCAAGTTTCCTCCAAGTTTTCTATTTTAAGGAAAAAAATTAAATTTTTTTAAAATTTTAAATTAGTCTAATGAGTAACGATATTCAGTAAAAAAAAAAAGTCTCTGACGGATAAACTTGTCGTACGCTTGTCAGCTTGTGAGTGTTGACGAGTTAAATACTACCCGCCTAGAGCCTGGATGTTTGTTGTTGAAAATTGATTATTATCCATAAATAACTTATAATAATTGACCTGAATATTATCCATCCAAAATTGAACTGACCCAATTGGGCCGTTTGTTAGGTTTACTAGAGAGTTATAAATGGTTTGTCTTTATATACTCGTGTGAGTTTTATTTGACATTGTCACAAGCTTGTGACGGATATTGTACATTGCAAATGAGAATTTGTGATATCCATTAGTTAACTTTGTTATATTATTCATTAGTTCAATCTATTAAGGCTTTGTTTGATAAAACTAGCTAAGAAGCAACTTGAAACCTAAAAGGTATAGGACCGACTAAAACCTGAAGGTAAAAGTAGGAACTAATAATGATCCTATAAAACTGGCCGACAAAACTACAAAGGTAGTTTATTTTAAACCTATAAAAAGAAATTACCTTAAAAGATCCACATAAAATATAAAAATCATGAAGTACCATATAAAAATCCGTCAAAGGAATTATATAATCAAGTCATTATCGAGTAATTAAATAAAACACAATAATTACTAATTACTAATAGGTTATTTATACTACACAAAAACTTAAGAGAGACGTCTTTTAATATCGTGAGAAACGTCTCACATGATGGGATGAGAGACCCACAAAAGTTTTTGTTTTTCTATTGTATCTCCCACTAAATTCACTAAATTAGTTAGAGACAGTCTCACCCGAAACCTATTATTGTATATTGTATATTATATCTCCTACCATTTTATATTACTTTCTTTTCTAAAGCAGAAATACATGATTAGTAATACTTCTCCCTGTCATCATTTATTTTATTTTTCATAAGGGATATTTTAATTAACATAAATAACTCAAACCCCCATAATTTGCTACTAGATGGACCAAAGCTGACCATAAATCCATATGTGCCTATGTGGTCATAAATTCAGACCACAGTGCAACCCCAAAATGGGTAAAGCAAATAAATGCACCATGTTCATATCATTATCCTATCCTTAAAGTAATGGCAACAACTTCAACCAATTTCCTTCCACACCTTACTCTCAAACTCCAACCACTCTTACAACCAAACATGGCAACTACAACGACAACAACATTACCTCAACATCTCAATAACTTCCGTAAATTGCGGGATAATGAGAGGTTACAATTTAAATCTTCTCTTAAAAAACATGATCAAATCACCCTTATTAAAACCAAGCAACTCCATGCTCATTTTCTTAAAACCCGATTTCAAAACACTCAACCAAATCGACTGGAAAATTTTGACCCACAATTGTCCCCGATTGCGCGTTACAATTTTCTTATAACATCGTATAATAAGAATAACCAACCAATGTATTCACTAACCATATATGCCCATATGCGAGCCATGGACATCGACATCGACAGCTTTATTATCTCTTCAGTTCTTAAATCATGTGCTCAGGTTGGGTGGTCATTGATGGGAAGAGAAATTCATGGGTTTGCAGTGAAATGTGGGTTGGACTATGATGTTTTTGTGGGTAATACATTGATTCAGATGTACAGTGAGTGTGGATTTACGACTTCTTCGCGGTTAATCTTTGATAAAATGGGGTCGAAAGACGTTGTTTCGTTGAGTATTATGATTCAGAGCTATGGTAAACACAGAATGCTTAATGAGGCACTGGAAATTGTAAGAGAAATGCAGATGAACTCGATTAAACCTAGTCAAAGTACCTTGATTAGCATGGTCAGTCTGGTAGCAGATGCTGGATATATAAACTTGGCAAGATCGATGCACGGTTATGTGATCAAAAACAGCGAAATGGACGGCCTTGGAGCTAACCTGACCACTTCTTTGATTGATATGTATGCTAAAAGCGGGAATCTGGTGATTGCTAGGCGGGTATTTGATGCATCCGTGGAGAAGAACATCGCTTCATATACTGCAATGGTTACAGGGTGCATTCGGAATAACAAGTTAGACGAGGGCGTGACATTATTTGGTCAGATGATAGAAACGGGGATTTCTCCGAATGAAGTTACTCTTATGACTATGATCACGGAATGTGGTAAAATTCAGGGTTTGGATTGGGGAAAGCAACTACATGGTTATGTGCTTAGACGAGGGTTTGAGATGAGTTTAGTTCTGGGAACTTCTCTGGTTGACATGTATGGAAAGTGTCGTGAAATTAGGATTTCTCGAGCTATTTTCGATAGATTAGAGAAGAAAGATGTCATGACTTGGACTGCTCTTATCTCGGGTTATGCAAGAGAGAATTCTGTAGGCGAGGCTGTTGATATTCTTGTTTTGATGAGGGAAGAGGGTATACGGCCGAACAAGGTGACGATGACTAGCCTCTTATCCGTCTGTGCAAATGTAAGTTCACTTGAGATGGGCAAATGGATCCATGTATATATAGATAAAGAAGGGATAGAAGTCGATGTGATACTTGCGACAGCTCTTGTCGACATGTATGCTAAATGTGGAGAGATAGAATCAGCATATAAACTGTTTGACGAAGCTGTGAGAAGAGATGCCGGTATGTGGAATGCCATGATGACTGGGTTTGGAATCCATGGTTATGGTGAAAAAGCCTTGAAGCTCTTCACTGAAATGGACAAGTCGGGAATCAAACCGAATGATATAACATTTATCGGAGTGTTGAATGCTTGCAGTCATGCAGGCATGGTAACAGAAGGAAAGGAGGTCTTCAAAAACATGTCAGAAAAGTATGGTTTGGTACCGAAGATTGAGCATTATGGTTGTATGGTAGACCTGCTCGGACGAGCTGGGTTGCTTTCGGAAGCATATGAAATGATAAAAAGCATGCCTATGAAGCCAAATGCAACAGTATGGGGTGCTCTCCTAGGCTCATGCAAGGTTCACGCGAATCCCGATTTGGGTGAAATAGCAGGACGGGAGCTCCTTGGGATAGATCCAGAAAGTTGTGGTCACAGCGTTCTTATCTCCAACATTTATGCCACTGGGCATAGATGGACCGCTGTTTCAGACGTTAGAATGACAATGAAAAGCAGAGGGATGATAAAAGAACCAGGAGTGAGTTGTATTGAGGTACATGGTGAAATTCACGAGTTCAAAACAGGGGAAAAAGCGCACCCAGAACTCGAGAAAATAAATATCATGCTGAGGGAGATGATCAGCAAACTAAAGGATGTTGGATATAAACCAGACACCTCAGTGGTACTACTGAACTTAGAGGAGAAAGAAAAAGAGGACTCACTGACATTCCATAGTGAGAAAATTGCCATGGCATTCGGCCTCATTAGCACCACTCCAGGAACTCCAATTCGTATCGCGAAGAATCTTCGAGTCTGTGACGATTGTCATGCTGCAACTAAACTCCTCTCGAAGATCTATGGGAGAGTAATAATAGTTAGAGATCGCAGTCGCTTCCACCATTTCAGAGATGGGTCCTGTTCCTGTGGTGACTATTGGTAACATATGCTAACAATTGCACAGAACTAAAGAGGCACACTAAAAATAAAATGATTTTTCATTTGGACAGTATTAAGTTCAGGATTAGAATATTTTTCAACTTCAAGAACCTAAACTATGGTGCAACCAAATATCCATCCAATTCATATTTCCGCTTCAAGGACAAACCGATGATTTTAAGCATCATGACATTTTTCCGTTAATATTAGGTAACACATTATAGTTTAATTCAGTAAACCTGAGGGTACCAAACTGATTTTCCTAAAATTAAAAATCAGTAGATAAAGTCTGCAAATTGTTAACAGAAACTAGTTGTATATACAATTTGAGTTAGCAAGGTTTCTGTTTCTACCTGATGTAAAACAATATTCAAGCTTTAAGACATTCAAGTTAAACTACTCAAGTGTTACAATGCACACTGCATGAACAAATAGGAGCTTACTCAGTAGAATGATAAATATGACGGGATCACCCAAGCCACTGTGAGGCTTTACGGTCTCCAGTTCCCCCAACAGCGCGCCTAATGCTGATTGTCTCATGAGAGTACTTCTCCTGGAGATATTCAAAAGCGGTCACATCAAGCTTACCAGAAACCGACTTGCCTTGTTTCCTACGGGTCAGCTGCTCTCGTATTGACACCCATAATTTCTCTATGGCATCTCTTTGTTTAGCTGTGAACCTTGATATGTTGTCATTTGCATGCTTCACTAATATGTCAATGACAGTCTGACACCTGCAAATATGAAAGTTAATCACTGTGAACAGACAAGCAAGAGAGTTAAGGTTTGCCTCACTAATTCATTCATTTCATACTGTACGAAGACATAACACCAGCAGTTTTTGGCGCTCAAGCATTTACAAATGGCACAAGTTTTTAGGAGAGCAAGTGGGACAAATATGATAGATTTCAAAGTTGAAGGGGTACAATAGGTTAGTTAGATGCGTCATAAAATCATATTTTTGCTTATTAGTTTTCGCCGATATCAGATGACATTGCAATTTCACTGAGTTTGCCAAAGAAGGAAAAAGGTGCATTTCCAAACAACTAAGAGTAATATTCTTTTCACTTCTGTAAATAAAGAAATAAACAAAGTGGCTGCACAAAACTTTGCCTTCTTCTTTCACGAAGTAGTAGATGGTCACCCGGTTTTCAGGTAATGATCTGAAACAGTCTCTATCATTGTATGGGGAAGTCAGAATACATCCAGCACCCTTGTGCTGCTTTCACCAGGAGCTTCTTATAGAGTTATACACAGTGATTAATGATAATTATTACTACAATAAAGAAAGAGAGGACAAACGAACCAAGGGAGTTTGTAGCGCTTTGCAGCAATCTCCAAACAATTAGTTAAAGCTTCTCTGCGTAGCTTCAAAAGTCCTTTCATTTCCTCTGCTTCCTCCTTCCCTTTGCTGTCTTTTGCTTTCTCGTCTTTTTTCGGTTTGCTTGAAATCAGAGCATCGAGTCCGAAGGGATCCGACTCCTCTTTCGCGGTACTCTCAGGAGTATCAGAAGAAATAACTTCCTGATTTGTCTGCATGTTGCTCTTGGCCATCTCTTTCTCCAATTCAAGAGCTGCAGCCTCATTAGCATCTTCTTCCTCAGTTGCAACAGGAAGACCGGATATTAACTCTTTAATACGTCCAGCAGCTTTTGAGAACTGCATCAAACCAAGACTAAGAAGTGAATTCACCATGTCTGCACAAATGTCCAACTTTCTATGGCATCCGTATTTATAAACCACGTCCAAATTTTAAAAATTGAACCATCTAATACAGTTATTCAGGTGAGGCGGTGACTACTCACTATTTCCAGAAAAAGAAAAAAAAAAAGATCCCGGCCTAAAAGACAAGGCATCTCTCATTATAACCAAAGATATTGTAAATGATATTCATGTAATGGGTACAACTTCTACAAGAAATTAAGCACAATGACAACTTAACATCTCCTAGTATCTTGCTAATACTTGGGGTAAGGCTCCGAGTGTAGGCACTCCCAAAGCTAGAAAATGTACATCTCCACAGTCCACAGACAATCTCCAGACAGGTCAGCCGCGCCACTATAGCATGACAAGCCGACAACAATGATAATAGACGTAGCCATCTCCATTTATGGATCTATTTTCAGGTTAGAGTTATCTTTAATTTCATGTTTCATGATTCGCTCTTCTCCTTTCTAACTTTCTTACCTTAGCTGTGGCCAGCTGCCAGCTGGTGACTGTCAGATTGGTCCGATTCTGTACTGGGAGCCATGTCACATCAGATCAGCACGGTTTAAGAATAGCCATACTGAGGACTTGAAGAAGCATAGCTTATCATCAAATCCTTAGTAGCTGCCTACTCGAGTTTTATCTATGCCGACTTCATATCTACTGCGAACTAGAGATGGGATTATGTCATAGCATAGGAGACAGGGATTGCATAACAGACACAGGGTTCCTAAAGGATGTTGGTATCTCATCTCCTTAAGTGCAGTCTATATACAGCAGTGTATCCATGACCAAATATACACGTTTAAATGCATCGCTACCTACATAAACACACTCTTCTAATGCAATGCTACCGGTATTTCTCACTACATCGCATTGTAAAAAATGTTTTCAACTTTATCACAACTTACATATGCAAAGCACAAATGCTAGTTGCTTACCACAAAACTGTCATCCGTATGCAAGTCATTTGCCACCACAGCTCGTATAGCCCACGCAGCTAACAGATTCTTCTGCTTATTAGTTAGACACTGCATATTAACAGCCGAACAGGAAAGATAAGAAATTGCTGTGACCTATGTTATTCAACCTCAGTTAGAACTATCCGACATGGGTGCATGTTTGAGTATTGGAATTGGCTGTTCCATTGAAAAAAAAGGAAAAACATGGTTTTAGGCTCTTGGACTAGAATGAGATGTCCTAGTACCACACACATGTCCTGGTATCGGGTGTCGGGCGTCAAACAGGGTTACAAGGGTAGGTGAGATAATACGAAAAGTTAAGGGTAACATCAGCTCTGACACAAACTCAATACAGCTCAATCTAACAGCCACAAATTATGATATACCCATGCGGCCATGCACAGTAGAGCACTAAGCAACTTACCTCACTGGCATCTTGTGCAGTAGAGAATAATGCGTGATAATCTGCTCTTATGGAAGCATCATTACATGATGTAGGTGACAGCATGGCAGCTTCCAGTATGGCAAAGAAGTGATCAGCTGTTTCAGGTTTTACACTTCCTGCTTGAATCAATTGTATGACTAACTTCGATGCTTTGCCGAACTTAGCAGGGTTGCTAATGTGGGAGGCTATTTTCTTCATAGCCTCTATGGTTTGTGCCACAGATGTATCAGTTATGGTCTTAAACTTCAATCTCCTTTCCGGTACCTTCTCTGAAAACCACAAAATACTTCAGTGCATCTAATAAAATGTTTGACAAAACTGAGCAAACAAATCTCGAATCATACATAAATATTAAAGGGAGGATATAACAGCAGAAGATTGCTACAGCTACGCCGAAAAATTTCGTGTTTCAAAGATTAAACTTCCTCAACAATCTTCACATCTGACAGGAGCAAAGACGCTTATACAGTCGCAATATCAATAGAGCTCCAAATTTTCCACCCCTTCCGATGATGACAAGTGACCAAAATGAGCCTTTAACCAAATGTGCATCACAGAAGGTTGGTTTTATAAATTGAGAGAAAGTAGAGGGGATCACTAATCCCCTATTACCACAGAAAAAAGAATCATAAAATCCGGCTGGATCAGGAAACTCTGACACCCTGAATTCTGAATGAACGGTTAAGTTGAAAAAACTGTAGCTTCAAAAGGAAAAATCAGTGAATTTCTTCTTCTGCAATCAGTACCAAGTACACTTCTAATAAATACACCACTCCCCACGTCCCATTCATTTGTGTACCTTAATTAAAATTCCCTCACAAAGAACAAAAAAAGGTAAACAAGTGACTGTAATCTATGTTACTTCGACATTTTATATGACCTCCCGTACCCTGTCCGACACTTGATCCCTGGACATTGGTATGACACTCAGACGCTTCATTTTAGACCAAAAACTTCAACTTTTTTCATAAAATAGCGGTGTCCGACACTTGGATACGTACCCGTGCCTTACCCTTCAAACCGTCAGAGTAACATAGACTGTAATGGACGCGGTAGATCCTAAAGAAGACATCACCTAACAATATAACAATCTAACATTGCTGTCCAAAACTCAAAAGCTCAGAAACACAAATTCGTGGAACAGACATCTTTTAGACAGTCACAAAAATGTCATTTTCCCCTGATAAACTACTTCCTCCGTCCCTGTCAGTTGTTTACCTTTGATCAACAAATACCCTCACAAAGAATAACAATTGACTGTGGCGGAAGGAGTAGAACCTAACTAAGACATAAAACCAGCAAAGCTAAGACTATTACCATCACCTAACACTGCTGTTTAAAACTCGAAACCTCGAAAACACAAATATCATTCCCCCCCTGCCATTACTTCCTTTGATTTCAATTTCAATTCCAACCTCAAAATGCTTAAAAGAACTCGCACTTTTACCAAATTAACAATCAGGAACTAATTCAATCAACCCAGAAACCCTAATTATAAGCAAGATTTGATCGCAATTAGTTTTCAACTACTACACACATTAAAACAAATCACAAGTAATAACAGAATTAAAACAAGTAAAGAAATGAAATTTACGAGAATCGGTAGAAGTGGAATCAGAAGGAGGATTAGGGCGTTTAAGAGCGCTTTTAAGAGGAACAATTGGGGGTGAAATTGGAGTATCGGAAATGCTAGGCTTAACTTCATTGATCTTCACTAATTTCTTCTGTTTTTTTGGTGGTGGTGGTTGTTCTTGTTGTTGTTGAGGTGGAGGGTGGTATGATGGAGGAGGTAAGTCGCCAAACAGGTCGCCCGCCATTTATGTCGCTGCAAGCTCGAACCCAGCGTAGATTAGCTTAGCTTAGCTTCGCTTCGGGACACTTGAGATTGCATTCATGGGCGGAGCCCCTAAGAAGGCTATATGGGCTATAGCCCAATACAATGTTTTGATAAATAGTTTTAAGTCCACAACTAGAACAATGTAGATTGTGGTGCATAATTGGTTAAAAGAAGGTATTTAAGACTTTTTAAATACAAAATTGCTCAGGTTCAAGCCTGAATAATAGTGTTGTCAATACGTTAAAATAGTCAGGTATATTTGTTATTTGTAATTTGAGGTTTGGAGTACTATTTTCATATTTCAAAATATTTGAGAAAGTTGTTACAGGTCCAAAAATAGGCTGACCTAAGATCCGACATTGACCCAAACTACAACACCCGAATGTGACCCGAAATTCGAATTGATCTGACCCGACCTAAAATGACCTAAATTATCTTGATTGATAACTTATCAAACCCGAAGTGGCCGATCTGAAACCACCCAGATCCAAAATTATGATTTTCGCTCTTGATCATTAACCCGAAAATGACCCGACCCACTTAAACTGACCAACACATCAAAATAAATCTGAAACCCAAAATGACCGACACAATCTGAATTATTCCGAAAGAATGATGAACTAAACTTACCCGGTCCAAATTAGTCCGACAGAACTTGATTCGACCCATTTACCAAGTATAGTATGAAAAAAGTATAACAAAACAATGAGAACAAAAGTAAAAAGGTGTAAATAAGGAATACATCATGTCATAGTTTTGGACTGATATTGTCGTATTGGTGGACTGTGTGTAATTTGAACGATTTTCATTTACGGAAAGTATGTGTTTTGTGGGGAAATACCGTAGTAGTATGTACCTTTTATTTGTCGTAAAATAAGTCATACAAAATTAATATCTTAGTAGAATATTGTCATGGAACGTTTAATATATTTTCGTTCTTTTTCAAAGTCTTCTTATTGTAAAATATTGTCGAAAAAAAACTTGAAAAATAATAAGTCATACAAAACTAATGTCTTAGTATAATCATTTATAAACCCTTAACAGGAAATCTAAGTTCTAAATTTTTGCAAGTATTAAAATGATTGGCTTAAATTACATTAGCAAATGCTCTGTACTTCTTTACAAATAAGAGATTATTGACCGAGTAATACTCCGTAAACATTTAAGTACTCAAGTAAAATTAAATAAATAGAAATTCTACATAATAAAATCATAAAAAAGAATAAATTATAAATGGTTATAGATAATATGATTAGCTAAAATTTTAGAAAGAGAAAATATAATAATACTATAATATAATAATCACAATTAATATTAATTTGAAACTAAGTAATAATTTTACCATAAATAACGAAAAAACTAATGTACGAAAAAAAATTAACTAATGACTGACATGTGTCCAATGATTTATCTATTATAGTTATATGTGGATCATATTGCATTCTATACGTACAATAATTGTATGATACAATATATTTCATACGCACAATATTGAAAATAAGAATACAATTGTAAAATAGTACTCGTATCTTTTACGGCTGCAATATCTTTAATATGATAAGAATACCACATCTTATACGGCTGCAATAATTTTTATGGATTTCATCATATTGCATTCAATACCTAGAATAGCTGTATGATACAATATATTCCATTTTTAGCTTAACCTAGTATATGACATGTATTATATCCAAATATAAATTTCAAGAAATCTAGTATTTTTGTTTTTTGGTATGTACATGTATGCGATTTACACAATTTTCTAAACAATTCCACGTCAATAACTTGATTGACTCAAGATTGCTTATCTTTTATTGCTTGGTTATTTAAATATTATTTGCATTTTTTTCCGAGTATATTTCTTTGATTGATTATTTAAAGATTAATTGTCGTTTTTTCAAAGTATATTTCTTTGATTGTTAATTAATAATTATAGAAATATTTTTTTCCGTATTTAATATAGATGGGAAGGAAAAGTAAATTTATCAATTAGTTGCCGATTTTTTAGTGTATTATATGGATTAATTATTAAAGGATATCCAAAGAATAATTTGCAATATTTTGTAAATCTATTAGTGATGTGAAAATATTTTTTCCAAGATTTTGTATACATTAATAAGTGAGAATATTTTTTCCAAAATTTAATCACATCATGAGAATTTGGGTGGAAAAATTTTTAATGTGAGAGTGACACGTGTCCAATTCATGTATAGTGGTTCTTCTTATATACTTATATATAGATTCGTTTGCATTGCTTTACGGTAATATGGAGTACTAGCACATTTATTCTCGAGGTTTATTTATTTTTTATATATATATATATTAGACGTGTCATATTTCATGTTAATTGAACTTAATATTTTGTAAAAAGTACAAGTATTGTACTCCCTCCGATTTCTTGTGTTGTTCCTTTTCATTTTGACACAAGAAATAAGGGAATCAATTTGAACCACCCAATACATATGACCCCACATGAAATTGATTTTTGACCACACAATGTTCTCCAAAAGAGGAAAGAGGGAACATCATTGTTATTAGACCAAAATGGAAAGAGGAACAACACAGAAAATCGAAGGGAGTATATTTTATCGAACATATAAAATTCAATCAATTTTAGACTGGTAGGCTAACAAAAACTTCAAAAAATTGAAATAATTTTAAGGCTAGTTTGAATGAATATTTCATACTATTTAATGGATGCTAAAAACGTTAAAAGATTCCATTCCGGTTTTAAATCACCTAAGAATGTCGGGTTCTGGGTTTGACCAACTCGAATGTAATGTATTTTAATACTTGGTATAACTGTTTTAATTAGACCCCTTTTTAAGCTCACTATGTTGTATTCTCGCTTTTTAAGTTACAAATATGAGTGCAACCGGAAAAAAAAAATGAGCCCTACAAAAAAAAAAATTCTGGCTCCGCCATTGCATCCTTACCAGTTACCACGTACACAAATTCTCATTGAATTTTGAAAAACTTACTACACGTAAAACGGAGCTCTAGTACCAAACATCATGAATTCATGACTTATGAGTCGAAGCATAAAGCACCCATACGTGGTATTATACGTAGTAGATAACTCAACATAAATTATTAAATTGGATAATGCTTAAAATATTTGGTTATTTAATATGAATAATTCAAATTATTGATTAGTTCAAAATAATTGAACTTTTTATTAATTGAAAAAAATCATATTATTGCCCTCCTCTTCTCATACTGTACGAAGCTTCTAGGCTTTTCTTAAACGTTTAAAATCCGGTAAACTAACAGTTGGATCTCAGCTGTTGTTCAAGTCATTTTCTTTCTTCCGTAGATATTTTCAAAACAATTATAATCATTCTTCCAACCTCGTCTACGCTATTTTTTTTAAACTATATATTTAAACTAACTTGAACTATATTAAATATACTCTATACTTATAACTTTATACTCCGTAGTGTTTTCATGCACGGACAACCCTATTCCCCATTTCTCTCGCTCATCTTCCAAACCCAGGCCATAGAATACAACACAGTCACACCACTTATTTCCATTTTCTTTCCTCAGAAATGACAGAAACCGATAACATAATTCCGAAATCCAAAATCCTCCATAGATCAAGGGGATGAGTTTCTTATCGGAGGTCCTTCATCAGAGCAATTACGTCTCTCCTGGTGGTTCTATGGATACGTACATTTTCAAAATTCAATTAGACTATTTTTGGGAAACTTGAATTGGAATTAAACTAGGTTGTAACCCGTGAAATTCACGGGTCTGTTTTTAGAATTTTAGATAAATGTTTTTTTTTTTTTGGTACGAAAGAGGGGCGAAGCCCCAGAATTTTAGATAAATGTAGTTAATAATATTAAACATAAATAGACTAATTATTTACATTTAAATTAATTTCGAATGATTTATCACATATGTCAGCAATTGTATATTTTATTGTTCATTGGGATGATCAAGAGTTACAATAAAATTAGTACACCTATAATTACCCATTGCACCATTTTTAAAATATGTAAAATTGTCATACAATAAAAATTGTGTATTATAGCTCGTATATTAAATGCAAACGTAAAAAAATTTTTGAGACGAAAGTAGTAAATGGATAGTTGGGTTAAAAACGTAAATTTTAGGGGTCGTTTGGTTACCCACTAAATAACACAGAAACTTTAATTCATGTGAATTGCAAAATGATGAGGTTGTTTGGTTACTCCAATTCACATGAATTGGAACTTCCCATGAATTCCAAATTCCTCCATAATGGTGGAAGTTGGAATTACAATGCCTACATGTAACTAAACAACATTTTTTAATTCACATGAATTGTAAAATCATGTGATATGACACTTTTTAGGTATTGGAAGTTCCCGTATGTAACCAAATGACTCCTTATTATGTTTACAAAAGATGTTCATATAGTGAAACAACAGGTATTAAATGCAATCGTCTTATACTAAAACAATCCAATTTTATTAAACAACCAATAATTAGTTTTGTTATTAAAGTGAATCCCCTTAATGTGACAATTCGTCTTACATTTTAACGAAAAATATACTCTAGTAAATACCGATCACACATTAATGTATAATCCGAGCAAGGTTAATTTAGTCCGACTTATATTTTTCTTGTTTGGTGGAGCCTTTAAATACCTGTAATTATTTTCTTTAGATCTTTTTTATAAAATTTATTGGTTTTATGAGTTTAAAGAGATTGGTGAAAATTAACTTATAAGAGGTTAGTTAGCACATTATATAAGTATTTCTACCTAATATTTGGAACTTTCCTCATAAATAGGGAAAACAATATTCCATATCCCATATTCCATTTGTTGTTTTAGTTATTTAGTTTTTTATTTAATTTTCTAGGGTCTCTAATTTACCGCCACGTCAGCTTGTGAAAAAAACTGAGATGCCATGTCAGCTTTGTTGGCTTCTGCATTAAAGAAATATATGATTCCGTAATTGAAATATTAGGTAATTTCGCTTCTAGGCAAAAGATTTGGTCTTTAACTTGCATATCAGGTGATTTCGCGCCTCCCAATTCAAGTGAACTCACCTAAATGACATAGAAATGCGTGCTAAATTGGACCGTAAACTCTATATAAAATGCATGCATCAAGGGCGTTCCTGGTAAATAAAAAGATGTGTGGCGAACCACCAATGAGAGGTGAGGAATATTCTAAGATGAAAATATAAAAGGGCGCCTTAGCAAAATGAGAGATTTTTCTTTAAAAAATGAGAAAAAGCGGAAAAAAAAATATTAGTCAATACGCATATTGTCATAATATATCGTCACAATATATTTGCAAATATATCCACATTTTAGTAAAAAATTGCAACAATTTATTAGTATTTTGCCACGATTATTGTTATATTTGTTAATATTTTGCAATAATTGTTGATATTATTGTTTTATATATTATTAACTTTCTTTTATTACACATCCTCTATCTCGGTCATTTTTATATCTTTTATTGTTATTTCATTAAAAACAGTTGATCTATATAATTAATTCAACCTAAAAGAAAATTTTCAAAATAGAAATTTTTTTTATTCTCAAATTATAATTCAAGGTAGATTGAATAATTAACATTGTTTTGAAAGAATACGGTGAGAACTATAAATGCTACAAAAATAAATGATTATTTTGTCTGTAAAGTTTATTCTAACAACAGTAAAATCTCAAAATTTAATTAGTATTTTTTATTCCCATAATCTTTGGAAGGTTTCCGGAAAGAAACCCGTCGCTGAAGGGTTCCTCGATCGAGGACAATATGTACTCGATCGAGGGACCTATTGCCGTAGTTGTGCGTTCCTGAGAAAAGGTTCCTCGATCGAGGATTAGTTGTCCTCGATCGAGGGACCTCAGCGCGTAATTCTTGCTTCGCGCATTGAACTTTAAACGTCCGCCATTTCTTCGTTACTTGTCCGAATCAAGTGTTTTTTGTGGCGTTGGAAAGCTAAGAGGATGAGCTTTCACCTCCAGTTGGAATAACCTGATTATCATTTGTAGAACTCGAGATATGTCTCTTCAAAGTAGGCACTCGTTATATGGGGCTCTTCTTTGTGTTTGTCTTCGATAATCTCCTTAACTCTTCCTTCCTAGATCCTCGTGCCATGATACGTGTGTTCCTTCATGTCGGGTCTGCGGTGCTCCAATCCATATTTTGCTCCATAAATGCATCAATACTGCATTAACCATCGAAAGTCGGAAGTATCGACATTCTAATATAAATAGCATATAAAAGGCGCAATTAAGCACAAGAATCATCTCAAAACAACTAAAGGGGAGACATAGAAGTGTATACAATATGACTCATCAATTGCTTTCTATTTTTTTAATGGTCTAGATAAGATTCTGAAACGATCTAACAATCACAACTTTTATGTAATTGATGACGATGTAATGAACCGATTTGCCAACTCGAACCACTTTTTGTTCACCCTATGTGGCTATGTGTATGTGAAATAATATACTCCCTCTCCTATTCACGGTTTTCTTCCATATTTCCTTAAACGGATTATTCAGGTTTTCTTCCACTTTTCTATTTTGGTAACTTTTAATTATATTTTATGCATCCCATCTCCTATCACCCAACCCCACCCAACATTTTTACCCCTATTTTATTCATTTCATTAATGTTTGTGATCCACAAATCATTATTTATCTCTTAATTATTCATCTCTCTCTCCTATTCCAAACCCTACCTTATTCTTTCTTCATTAAAATACATTATTTCTTGAGTACTGTGCCCCTCAAAGAAGAAGAAAAACCCAGAATAAAAGAAAGTATAAAACGAATTAAAAAAGCAATGAAAAAGATCCTAACTCGATACGAAGCGGTGGATAGGTGGACAAATACACACTCCACAATGTAGATAAGACTCTCTACTATACCATCATTATTGGATGGTCAACATCCCACTATCAAACAATAAAATCCAAAAAGAAAGATAACAACATTCCAAAGTCAATATCCAATAATCAATTCCAGCCCAATTTACTGATCTAACGGCCCACATCCTCTCTTTTTATATACACTAACCAATTAAAATAATAATTATAAAACAAATTATTTTTTATTTTTCTCAATTTACCAGAAAAAAAATAAATTAAAAAATACCTAAAAATGGAATCGAATGAAAATAATAGCGGTCTCACCACCTCATACTCATCTTACCAACACCACCAACAAACTCACGCCGCCGCCGCTGCCGCTGCCGCAGCCGCAGCCGCCGCGGTGGCGCCACCGCAAGCGGCGACTAACAACGTTAACAGTGTGGACTCAGGCGGCGGTTTGATGTACTTACAGTCGGTAGCAGGGAAGGCGCCGACCGTTGAGCCGCCACGTAGGAAGCGTGGACGACCGAGAAAGTACGCGACACCTGAAGCTGCCGCCGCCGCGAAACGTGCCGCTTTGCCGGCGAAAAGAGAACAACGTGAGTTCCTTGGTGGCGGTAGTGGTGGTGGAGCGTCGTCGCATTCTTCGTCTGTTTCGCCGAGGAAAAGTAACTTCGCTTCGTATGGTTAGTTTTTATTGAATATAGTGTGTTTATATTTGTTTTACTCCGTAATTCCGTGGAAATTCGTATCGTTCGTAGCCTCGTAGGGTATATTGAGTGTACCACGTCATTGTTATCAAGTTGATAAAATAACACGATGATAGAGGTCAAGTAACGTAAGAAGTAACTTTGATGTAGTCGAATTTATTTGTTTACCTATTTATCGTAAACAAATGACTAATACGGAAAGAGTATGTCTCTTGTTTGTTCTTGGTGTTGTCATTGATTGTTGCATGTTATGACTGTAGGACATCGAATTTCGCCAGTAGTTTGATTGTGAATACTGTAATGTAAGCAATTATTGTTGATTTTAGTGTTTATACGGTTTTAATTTCGAGGAAATTCTTAGGTATATCGAGTATACCACGTCACTGTACCGAGTACCGAGTTGATATAATAACAGAGTAGAGTTTTAATTAACCTAAAATTATGCGGTTTTTCATTTGTTAGGGTTACCACAACATGATACCTTCATAATTATTTGTTTACCTTTATTAAAATATCTTTAACAATGAAAATAAAAGTAAACAAATGATTTAGATTTTAGACATAAAGAGTATATCTCATGTTTCTTGTTTTTCTAAATGTTTTTACTGAATTTTTGCATTTAATGTACTTATGATATCGAAATTTGCTTGTAGTTTGATTACGAACACTGTAATGTAAGCAATTGTAGCAGATAAACTTCTGAGATGAAGGTTGTTTGGATAAGCTGGTGTAAGTAGTATCCAGTCTATATCGTTTTTAATGCTGCTAGTCGAAACGACATTATGCGAATGTTTGATTGGTGAAAGTGAAACAGGTGCATTGCATCAGCAATTCTTTTGGTTAAGTTTATAGGATCAAATGCACTGCATTACCTGAAGTAGTATGTTAGACCGTCTTGTTTGAGATTTTGTGTCGAATGCTAGACGTGGAATTTGGCCTGCACTATTCGTTTCACTCATCTGATTTTGGCCTGAGCTGCATTTTTGCTTTCTGATTTGCTTTAAAATGGTGGCTTTATTTATGTTAACCGTTTCTTGTATAGTTGTATGGGTAGCACAAAGGCTAATAGTTGATGGTTCATTCATTTGGTTTTGGGTCAAGCTGCATTTTTTAAACTTACGATTGTTGTATGTAGGTGGGCAAGGTTTCACACCACATGTTATCAATATAGCTGCTGGAGAGGTATTTAATTGTTCGTCTTCTCCCTCACCCTAGTCTCTACTATGGTGTTTGTTCGTGTCTGTTTGTTTTAAGTCTTTTCATAGCTGTATATGATTTGATTTCATGTCTGGAGAGGTAAAATTTGTGCAACCTTATCCATGGGTTGAAATCGTATTGAGGCTATTTCCGAATTGCAGTGGCTAATTGCTACTTCATAATAAAGACAATTGTGTAATGGCTTAATGGCTTTTAGAAGATTGTTCATGATTTATGCTATCTGCCATAACTTGTGGGGTAGTTAATGGAATTCTAAGTACTAGACTACTTGCCCACCTCAAAGGGTGCTTACTGTAGAGACAGAAACTTAGGCAGGAGACAGGGTTGTTTTCTGACATTTCCATCGACTCTAAAAATGATCAATTTTAGCCGAGGTCATGCTAGGGCGTCTGTATTCCAGTTCTACATGTTTGCACTTCTCCTATAGCAAATGGTGACTGATTTGAATTCCCGAAACAAAGATATCTTTAGCTTGGTAAATTTGACTTGTATCGTGGTTCACTTTGAATTGTGAAATGTTCTATCTTGTTGCTGTATTTTTTTAAAGTTTAGTCATCTGTGAAGACTGTAATGACTTACGTGTTTCATGTACGGAGTAAATTCTTTCATTACCTGATCTGACTCTATTTTGTGGTTCTGAAGGCATCTATCTTATTCAGTTTGTCCCAAACTTTGATCATTTTGTTTCTCATTTGATGTGGATGTCTCCGACGTTCAGTGGCTCTATGTCTTTAATAGCTTACACTGTCGTTTTTAACTTATTCAATCCTGAACACAGGATGTCAGTCAGAAAATTATAGCATTTATGCAACAAGCCAAACGGGAGCTCTGTATCTTGTCAGCTTCTGGTTCTATAGCTAGTGCAGCTCTGTGTCAGCCAGCCACATCTGGTGGTAATGTTGCTTATCAGGTATATTACGTTATACTCATGTTTAGTTTTCCTGTTCTTTCTCTCCCGCTGTTTGACAAAACTGATGGTGTTAAATACAGGTACTTATATTTGTATGTACTTCCCTATCAATTTTTACTTCCAAAATTAGATCATTTGGGGTCGTTTGGTTCAAGTAGACGGAATGGAATGGAATGGAATGGAATGAAATAGCATGGGGAGTATCTGATACCATACTTCCTTAAAGTTTTTGTTTACTATAAGTTTGTAGACGGGGGAATGGAGTTTGAATCCTGAGGGAGGATGGGTATGAGATTCCAATGGGTTGAGGTGGAGTTAGAATCAGATAGCTCCATTCCAAAACACCCAACCAAACAACGGAATGGATTAAATCCATTCCAATGGAGCCAACCAAACACCCCCTTAGCTTCTGAAATTATTTTTTGTCGCCGAGGCCTTAAATATTGTGGATGCATAGTAAGCCTCGAAGTGTATTATGCAACGATAATTATAGTAACCATAACATGACTCAGTGCCTTTCACACTTCTGCCTTTGGCGAGGTAAGGGGGGTTGGATTTCTGCCGTGTTGCAATGATCAATTGCTATTTGAAATTGTGTTTTCACATATGGGTGATATTTTGGATGATCCATAATGAAAATTTTACCAAGCATTGAATTTATCTACTGAAAATGCTAGAAGAGGAGAAGCATATATGATTAAGTAAGCCACTATTTTTCATTCCGTCATATTCCTAAGCTGAAAAATGATAATTGTTTGGGCACATCAGGAATGAAAACTGAAAATATCAGAAGTGATGAAAGAAACTAATTTGCGAGCGACATAAATAACTTTCCATGGAAGTTAAGTTGAAAGGATTTTGGAACAAGCCGGTTACTAACGGTTGTTAGTAGAGATGTGGAGTGAGATGGTGCCATTGCAAACCCTGCTGTAAGAATTTAGCACACGGTTCTTCCTAAGTAAGAACCGCAGCTCGCTGGACTCTTCACTCAAAGGTTAAGGGAGTACTGCGTGGTAGGAGCTCTTATATCTCCGGATTTCCCTTTAAAAAAGCCCGAAATTCTATAACTTGGGAACTCTTATATTTCATTAAAGCACTACTCTTCTCGACCTTGTTATCGTTTGTCTTATTCTATGATTCTGCAACATGGCTCATATGTGAGTGCTATGTATCATTTCAGGGACGTTTTGACATCATTTCACTTACTGGATCATACGTGAGGTCAGATCTTGGAGGGAGAGCTGGGGGCCTTAGTGCATGTCTTACCTCGGAAAGTGGACAGATTGTTGGAGGCGGAGTCTGTGGTCCCTTAATTGCTGCAGGGCCTGTGGAGGTATTCAGATATTTGATTGCTCGAGTATTTAAACCTTATAATATATCAACACATAGTTAACAACATTACCCTAGTGCTTCAAATGCACCAGCAAATGGCGGGATAGGGATGGTCTGGTCCAAACTCCGTAGATATGCAACTTTACCCTGTGCTCAACACAGGCACGCTGCAATCTGTAAATCAATTTAGCGAGTTATTTTGCTTTACTCCATCATAATCTAAACTCAATGAATAGTTATCTTAGAGAAGCCGTAAATGTCTGATGAAATTTGTCGGTGAAAACATGTGTAGAAAGATTAGAAACACACTTGTTAAAATGGTTCTTTGTATACCTACAGTATTCTACTTATGTCTGGATCATATAAGAGGATTGGTGGTTTTTTGTACAGGTTATTGTAGCTACCTTTTTAATCGACTCAAAAAAAGATGCCGGTGTAGGATTCAAGGGTGATGTTTCAGCTTGTACAATGCCTTCACCAGTTTCAGCAACACCCATGATCTACAGACCACTGGTTGAATCCTCCGGAGGTTTTACAGTGACAGAAAGTGACAATCATCGGAATATGGAGGGAAACGCTTTCCTGATGCAATCGCAGTGGAGAAGTGGATTGAATTATGATCTGTCAGGTAACATTCTAAAAGTACAAGTTTTATGAATCTCCTAATCAGTTAGGCTCTGTTCTTTCTGGCTTAATTTCAGCTCCTTTCAATTTTGGTTGGTTGTATTCCGTTAAGTTTTATTTACGTTCAATCAATTATTTTCAATTAATCTCTTCACAAAAATAACTTTTAATTCAACTAAATTCATTGCACCTCAATTCCACTTAATTTAGTTCAATTAAGCTCTACTCCAATTTATTCAATTCAGCTCGTTTCAACCGAAAAGAACAGGGCCTTAGTCTTCTCATCTGTTCCAATATCCACTCGAGCTTGTGCTCGACCCCAAATCATTCTTGGATTAAATGTATACTTGGCATGTACTTTGGAACTTAAAATTTACCGTCATCTGCAGGAAGTACAGGCCCGAACTCACATGATTCACCCGAAAATGGAGGTTACGAGCACATGCCTGACTAAAACTTCGCGTAACTTGATCACAGTCATTCCTATCGACTTGAACTCTTCTATTAGGTAAAAATTAGGTACACAAATCCAGCAATTCTGGACTGCAATTAGATTCATGTGTACAGGTAGCTTACAGTTTTCACGCTCTTTTGGAATACTTTTTACCTTAACTTTTATTATATGTGATTCAATTTTTATTTAAATGTTGGTTTTGGTTCACTCTATATTCTTGGTTGTAAAAAGAGGCACTTGATCCACCCCAGTAATGAGAAAAGAGATATCATCCGTAGTCGTTTTGTTGGTAAATTGTCGCACTTCCCGTTCTCTTGTCAATTATCACACGAGTTCATATTTACATAAATTCTAAATTTGTGTTTGCTTATAGAATATAAATATGAATATGAATGAATTTGGGTGCGACAAGGATCACAATCGGCCACGTCTCAGCTGCAAACGGGCAAGAAAAGAAAAGATACTCGGGAAAGGCATTAGCTCCCACAGAAGTTGAGCCCAATCCTCGCGTTAAAACTAAAACTAACCAATATATATAGTTTTTTTTTTGGTTTAAACCGGGTGTCCACCGTCGACAACAGTGTATAATCTGCTCTCACGAAGAGGTAAACGGCTGACCAAAGTATATATTCTCACAATGAAAGATATATTGATAACAAAAGAACGGCAATGACCAGCGCAAACTTGCAAAGAGTCTAGGGCCTGAGCAAAATACAGTCCGGCAAGAAAACCACCCTTCATTGAATCATTCAATGTTGCGGTTTCAGCAGAGCAATTCACTTTGTGTAAATCAACCAAGTAACATAAGAACGATACGAGTGAACACAATATGTTCCACCTTCCAATTTTTTGAAGTGAAAAAAAGGTTTTAGCTTAATTGCGTCTGGAGAAGATAAATCACGAAATGAATCAGCGAACATGTAAGACTGATAATTTGAATGTAATTGTATACATTACAATCTATTTTGTGTACATTGTGCTGAGAGGTTGAACTAAAACCATTGAATCAAACAAGGAACGGAAGTATGGAGGGAAGAGAAGCCGTTTAAGCGAACAATACTCAAAAGGTAACCATCCGCCAATTGCCAAGATAGACGATCACAAACTCAACGAATAGCCAGAGCATACCAAAAATTAAGTTTCAGTCGGAATTCCAGCATTCTTACGATTACCTTCTCGCCTCAGAGAGAAACTGGGTGATACTCGGAGTGAAAGTAGAATACTGAGATAACATTAACGCTTTGATTTCTTTTTTGACCGAGGCATCAAAAGTTGAGAGCCAGGTCTCTTTTTGGCAAAAGAGTTAGTTCTACTCTCTGAATTATTCTCGTCATCGTCATCATCACTATCAAATCCTTTCGCAGGTAGTTTCGTTTCCTCATCATCAACCGGTTTCTTTTTACCTACACCCAGGTGCCTCATTAGTCTTCTCTCAAGAGGATCATTTGACGGACCAAGGTGAGATTTGGGTAAAACTCTTGCCCCGAGACCAAGCCTACATAATCGAACAATAAACAGCAATAAATAACACCAATGACCAATCTGCAGCTACTTTCTTGACCCTTTTTTTTCTTAAATGGGCAAGGAGCTGTCGAAGATAACAAGAAACAATGTACGAAAAGTATACAACTAACCCAGCTGGTCGACCCTCCATATCGAGCTGACCTGGTTCCTCCCCTGCTTCTCCAGGCATGTTTTTTACCCATTGTTCGGCCTATGGATTGTAAACCGTATATTTCTTATCAGTTAAGCTGAAGGACCTCAGACCTCAATGAGACGCAACAAGTTAAAAACAAAAACGAGGACATACCAATTTAAGACCCTTATTAAGGGTCTTTAATTTAAGCACAGGTGCCGGAGGTTGCTTCTTTGTACTCATAAGCTTCAAGTAACAGATTTTATTTCTGAACAATAAAGGGAATAAAAGATCATTACACATTTCGGAAGACATCACACAATATTCAGAAATATCACTATTAAATATACAACGCCGATACTATACAACAATTTGTCACATTAGCTATTAAATAGACACAAAAGTTCTACCAATATTCTAATACAAACTTACTTTAGAACTTCCCAACTTTACTAAAATAAGCAGCACGGAAATTTGGTGAATAACAGATATGAACAAGTTAGCATGATATAGTTGCACGACAAAAAAACCAGCGGAAAAGAGCCAATACCACTTGACTACGTTAATATCACTTCACTCTCAAAACATCTTTTAGTTTTGCCTATTAAACCATCCAAAAAGAAGTTCTCAATTAAATTATACATGCTAAGTATATGAACCATAACAAAGGCAAAATAAACACCATTTGCAACTCGTAAATCACAGTTTCAGTAGTTATTTTAATTAATGTGAGTTAGGCCTGAAGAAGACACTACTTATACATTTATATTACGTCTAAACACGACATCATACTATACTAACATTTCAATTTGGCTGATCAAGTACAATGCTCTAGCTATCAACCCCGCGCCTTAATCAAGACGCGAGACAACCAGCAGACGACACTACTATCTAAATCTCAATAGCACGATCAACTTGGAGCAATAATCGCAATTGTCAAGTAATCACCTCAATAGTTATACACTAGTAAACTCTAGTATAGGCTACTAACCCAGAACTAGGACAAAATACATCGACAAATTTCACACAATAAAGAATCAATATCTCAACTTTAACCTTAATACCAAAAAATGAACTACTCAGTACTTCATATCAAACAAATAACAATTTAATAGACTTGAGACAAAGAAACTGAAACCCACATATTGCGAAGGAAAGGAATAACAATTCTCAGACACAATAATAACTTAGTGGTGGATTAGAGAGACGGAGATGGCAATAATGATTAACAAAGCGTTTTGCTTGTGACGGACACTATCCGTCACAAACTGAAGACGATAGTATCTCTCACACAACAAGGCAAGTGGAAGGACAAAAGGGGAAATGGAGCATTTCATGGGTAGTGTCACCTGCATTTTGCGAGAAGGTCACTATCCATCTCCAGCTTGTGACGGATAGTATAAACCACTAACCCTTTATAAGACGCTTCTTGCAATCTACGACTTTTATTCCACAATTATCATGTTCAATTTTTCTAGGGTTTAAGTGATTTTTCACCTATGATTTTGTAAGAAAATTACAATTTTTTCGAGTTATCATAACAATGCACTTAATTTAATATCAACAACTCTTACCAACATATAATACCACTTGTTATTTGAGTAATGTAAGGTTTTGGAATTTGGACGGAAACCAATGGAGCTGAACTAAACTGAACGGTCTCAAACTGAACTAAACTAATACTCCGTAGTTTTGAATTCAAGTATTGTAAGCAAATAATTCAGCTTTATCAAAAAAATCACCCAAGTAATTAACAAAAATCAAACAGAAATTTTAAAAGTAAAATAATACAGTAAAACAAAGTGAAATTAACTCACTGTGATTGGATCGAAAAAGAATGTGGGTAACGGTACCGAATTCGATTGAAGGAAGAGTTGAGGGTGGGATTGAGATGGAAAATTGAAAATTGAAAATTAGGGTTAAAGTAGAAATTGATTTGGGGATAATTGAATATGTGTAAGTTAAAGTTCGTTATTAATGGAAGGGTGAGTAATATTGGATTATCTTAGTTTAGGTAGGCTATTGGTTCAGAATTGACAACCCATTTGGCCCACTTCTGCATCCTGCCGTTAATTCTCGCAATTTTTTGAACACTCATCGCAGTTAAAGCCGGATAACGTCTCTCTCAGTCTCTCCCACTTGCTTTAGGGTGGGAGGGAAGTATCGTGTTCAGCTTGTAACAGATAGTATCCGTCACGACTCTTTGATTCAGAAATTATTTCGATAAGAGCTTTTATTGTGAATTTATAACGAGTTTATGTTTGAGCAGTTTGCGAAGATCATGATCAAATAATAATAGAAGTTAAGCTAAATACTAAGAATTAAGGCCGAATTTAAGGAAATAAAATAAAGTTGGTTCCTTTTCTTATATGGATTTGATTTAACTTTTTGTATCCTTTTTACATGCAACAACAATATTTATATAACGCGGTTCTATACAAGTGTTTGTTTTAAGCGAGACTTACTATGCAATGGTATATTGGTTTACAATAAGTCTTTTTTAAGATAGAGTAAAGACGGGTATATCCATCTTAAGTTAAAACGGATTAGGTAATATTCACTTGTATGACTAAGACGAAATGAAAAATTTCAGGGAAGGGCAAGGTATTTGTCTTATCTATATTAACCCGTCTTAAACTTAAACAGATAGTTACGTCATAAATGAGAAATTGTAATTGGTTTCTAATTATTTTTGTTTAAGTTGAGTCAGTTATCTACATTTTAAACTACACACGGTTCTATGAATAAGACCCGTTGATATTATGAATATATGGATAGATACCAAATGGAAGGGTCATTATCGTCAGCACGACTTAATACATAATTCTCGTTCGGGACGACATTATTTATCTTACGCTTAAGATGAGTTAAGTATCTTACTATTTGTTTAGTTATTTATATAAGACAGAAGCAATATGTATAGTACAAAAACAAGTTGTATGCAGGGGCGGAGCCAGGATTAAATAGTATAGAGGGCTAAATTATTAAATTCCGACGACGATATAAAATCATCTTTTACATCCTTCTTAACATCCAAAAATTAATACACCACGACATAAAATCAAAAACTTGCTAGATAAGTAGCCTAACTAGCTAAACTCCGCCCTACGAGGTGCAGCTAATTCTAATTCAAAATCAGTAATTACATCTTCGTTCATAATATTATCTGCGAAAGTCCTTAAACCACCTATGACAAAACTCTCTCCCTTAAAGTCCGTCCCAAGTACTTGATTCAAGTCCATCCCAAGTACTCGGATAATCATTTAAATAAGGTTGATAAGGTCCATATACTACATATGCCCCGAACACAATCCCATTCATTCTAATCTGGCATAAACTCCTATACACTAATACTTAAGGTACTTAGGGTAAAGCCTTAAAGGCATAATTTGATGTGAGCCCAAACAAATTACAACAAAGCCAAATAGATTTCCCCTAAACATCTACCACCGTCTTTCACTATTTGTCTATTTCCTAAGAGTGACTGAGTGAGATGCTCAAAACTTAGAAGAAAACCAGAAACTATTCATTATTCAATACTCTCGCGAGTCTCGTCTCGACACACCATTACACATTTACACAAATATACAATACTGGTTACTACTCCAAATCTCCAAAACGCCATCACTGATTCACGAAATTATCAATTCTAATATAATTTTCGGCTCATCCTTGACAAAGACGAAAATTTGAGCATTCATCAAAGGATTTGGGCATAATTTGTAATACTAATTGTTAGCAATGTTACCATAAATTGCTTATTTCCCTTCAAAAAGAACTATACACAAAAATAATCAAGAAAACAATAAGCAGACTAGGAATTACCGAGGAACAACGGTTGCGAATGAAGTCGGAAAAGGCTCGAACAGGGTTGTCGACGTGTCGTGACGGACTGACGGGTGGTGGCAGCCGGTAGAGTTATAGAGATTAGAGACGGTGTTTGATAAATTGAGTTATTGAATTGAAGATTTAGGGTTCTTAAGTCCTTTTCAGAATTTCAGTATTATAACATAGAGATGGCTTAGTAAATAGCACTGGAATGTCGTTTTCTTTTTTTCTTTTTTTTCCTCAAATCATATTGGGCTATAGCCCATGTAGCATGGGTCTGGCTCCGCCCTGGTTGTATGATATTTCACATGTCTTAAACTGTTAAATTTAAGACGGATAATGACGTGTTTTGAAGGGAGAGTTAATAATGGATTGAATATAGTATTATAGTCAACCAACGAAATCTCTGTATTTAATTAAACTAGAGATGGTCCTGTAAATCCAATCAGGATATTTAACATGAATACATGATGAAATCAATACAACAAAAAACAGCCGTATAGAAGTAGTAAGAAGCAGCAAGATGGAGAGTGATGGATGGGTCCCACCTAATGTTGTTAGGATGGGATTCTGCCTTGAATCGGATCGTAGAATTATAGAATCCTCCACACATTCATTAAAATACATAATTTTTTATTAATCTATGTTAAAATTTGGCGCTTAAATCTCAAAACACTCTCATCTTAACATGTGTCTACTAATTATTCTCGTTTATATTAGATTTCTATCTTAAAACTTTAGAAAGTGAAAAAAACTTAAATGTTAATAATGTAGGATCAGATTGTATAATCTTAGGATCGGGTTAAGATTCTACTGTGAAAAGATTAACGCAACTTGAATCGTGAGATCCTATAAATTTAAGATCCTACCTAAAATCGGTATCTATCACCACTTTTTGGATCGTAGAGTCGTAGGATCCTACGATCCTACAATCAGGATCGGGAATTTAACAACAATGGTCCCACCAACTTGAGAAATGGCAAGAATGTACGTAGTAGATAAGACAAAGACATACATACTCCTATAAATGAACAACATAGTGATGGGGTACAACTACAAAAAAACAAGAGAGAATTCAATCATAAAGTGTTTGGTTAAGAATCATCAAGCTTCATCCACCACATTTCAGGATGATGCTGGTGGCGTCCGTGGCGGAGATGCTGGCCGAGTATGCGGCCGTGATGAGTAGGCTGTTGGAACATATTCTCACCGATGCCCCGTTGTCGCCTCGGGTTCGCTCTATCATGCTTAGAAATCTGCCTTCCTCGTCCCCTTCTTCCTTCTCCAGCTAATGATTCATATATAATACTCTCTTGTTGCTTAGGAACTAATGATAATCATTTGTATGTATATCTTGACATTTTTGGTTTTTCATTAGTTTTCTGAGAGACCGGCTTAAAGGTCTACCAACGTAACTATTACCCTGGTAAAGAGGAATCGCGATAATTTTATTGCGATATGATCTCGTATGAGAATTTGTGTCGTATGAAAAGTTTGCTTGGTCAGTTGTATGATAATGGTGAAGATGTATGTAAAGCTTGTGTGACCGGGTCATTACCAATGGGAGTTTCTTGTACAGATTGCGGAATTATTGTAACATTTCCGATAATATATCTGACATTTTATTACTCGGGTTATTCGTCTTCTTGATTCTCCATTCCTTACGGTCTTCCGACATAACACAGCAGTTTTAGACGATTCACTAGTACGACACGCTCATGCTTCAATCAGAATATAGGAGCATGTTTTGGTACAAACTATTTCAGGTACGACGACAGGAAATGTCACGATAAGTTTGAACGATACTCGTCACTTTGAACGTAACATAAGTTTCTTCATCCCAAGGAGAATAAAAGTTTCACGGCGAGATACAAATCAGAGCTTCTTTTCACGACAATCTAAAGATCTAACTAAAATTCTGCTGTATAAGTGAAAGATATACATTCTAGGTAATACCGTCAGGCCGAGGTATGTTCAGAAAGATTAAAAGAACAAGCTCTAATAGAAGCCTATCATAAACATTAAGGAGTATAAGTCAAATCGATCCCATTTTTCATTTTACTGTCAGGCCGAGGTATGTTCAGGAAGATGCAGGCAGAGAGTGTGATCTCAAACAGGGTACTGTATTTAGTCAGATCGAGGTCACAAGAAGTTGAACCCAGAGTTATTGCTGATAAGAGGAGGTGGTTCCAAGTTAGCAATGTCGATCTTATCCATAGATCTCGATATGTCATCCACGGAAAACAGAATGCTGCATAAGATAAATAGAGTGAGAATCTACTTCACAAGCGGAACAACCAATCAAGCGAGGGTCTGTGACACGATGGACACTTTAAGTGGTCAGACTCTTCAGAGTCTTGAGGTTTGCAAATCATACTCCGTAATAAATACTTCAAGAGTTCAACTGTAGGCAACGCCGCAACGGGTGAAAAGTAATTTGTAAGAAAAGAACTGTTAAAATGCTAAGAGTTGTATTAAATGAACTAGGTATTACAAGGAGAAATGCAAAGAGAGGAATTAAATAAACACAACTTCTCATATGTGACGGGCATATCCGTTGTAAGCTTGCAACGGGTTAGGTACTACCCATGTGGGGTAGATAAGACAAAAACAGAGTGCCTAGGGAATAACAATTTATTTTGTCTTATTTACCCACATGGATGCCAAGAGACTTGCTGTGAAAGCAAGGCAATCACGATCGAGTTATCAAAGTGTTTTAACAATTCACTGTGACTGTACTCTGAGGCAATACCAGCTGCATTTACTATGTCCGAAATCAAATCAAATGACCGCTTCCACGATCAAATCTCAAACCAACATTTAATCTCATACATATGTATACCCTTTCCTTTCCTACCCCTACATAGAGGGGTAGAGCCACACATAGGCAGTTGGGAACTTTGGCAATGGTTAAAAGCAGTATGCAATTGACAGTTTCTCCCAAGAAATTGATAATGGGTTCAAGACCATGTGATGATGACAGGGATACAAAGAGATTTAATCAAATTAACAACAAACCTTGAATCGTCATCCAATAGGAAAGAATTACTAACTGCATTGTGTGAATCTTCTGTCATTAGCGCCCTCATGTTAGCAATAACCTGCCCGCAAACAAGAATTTTAAAATCAAACATGAACAATTCTAAGAAATGGAAAGTCGATTCTTCTTTATCCAGTAGACAGCAGAACTTACGTCTGGATTCAAACTGTGGGTGCCGTACTTGTCATCCCAGTACATTGTGCCAATGCGGTACAATTGTTGTATGCTCAGAACCTACAGGGCACATAAAAGGCTGGTATGAGCCCTTCATATTGATGAAAAGGGAAAAGTTTCAATTCACTCATATGTCTGTTCACTCACGGGGCAAAGGTGATGGGTTAATTCATCCAAAGATATTTTTCGCTTCTGATGAATGACCTGATCAGAAGAAAAATGAACCACGAGCAACCACATCATATTTCCAATTTAATTTTACACATAAAGTCAGCTACTTTGAATATAACGTCCTTCAATGGAAAAAGAACAATGAACATTACCAAAAACCCAACAGCCTGTCTGATATGCTTTAGTGCCTCCCATGATGCCCCTGCAAACTGGATCCTTCCGAAATTATTGCACCAAATAATACATAATTACATCCTCCCTCCGTTTTTGACAATGACTTTCCGAATTTTGAGAAAGCGGTTGGACTTTAACTTAACAAACACGTAATTTAAGAATCTTTTAATTTCGTACCGTAGATTCATAAGAGTACCCATTTCATTATAATTTTTGAGAGATAATGAGGAGAGAAGAGAGTGTTTCTGTCCTGGAAATTGAGAACGACATATAAAAAAAGAGTAAAAGACGGAGGGAATATTTGATACCGTCTCCCAAGTTAAGTAGCTTAGAAACCTTTACCTCTTCAGTTGCAGTGTAACACCACTGTTGAAGTTCAGCCAAACCTGTCTTGACATATTCACCATTACCAAATGAACAGCATTCACGCCTCAGAAGAAGACTGCAAAAAGAGGGGACCTATGAGCAACATTTCTACCGGGTACTCATTAAAACCATAGCATTATCATAAAGACATACCTGTTGAATAATCGCACATTGATGAATGAAAATATTTGTGAGAATATTTTTCGTACCAAAAATGAAGGCACCTGTAACAAAGGCAAGAATGGAAAAGATAAAACGGATGAAAAAATTCAGGTGGCAAAAAACAGAGGTTGATGTGAGAATACATTTAGGGTGTATACTGTTGGAGTGTTGGAGTACTGCGGTTTTTTTTTTCATTTCTGAAGGATTCAAGAATTTTTAAGAGTCTCAAAAATCTTACATGATTTTCTTTAAATATGTTCAGGAAATGCCCAAGAACTTCAACAATGCCTTGCCAGTGAGCAATCAAAGCTTGCTGGGCTGCTGTGTTTGCAGCTGAACGAGACGATCCCTTGACTAGACTTGCTCTTGATGTACGTGGGGCCTAGTTTAACCACCGATGATATAGTTAACTAAATAATCAAACACGAATGACTTAGTAACCAAATGTAAAATTAGAAAAGTCTCTAAACCTGGATACACAATGCAACCAACGGCGATATCTCTTTCTTAAGATTGTCTCTAATAGTTCCATAGATCTTTTCACCATAAGCTGTAAGTTGCTGCTTGAACAGCAGAGCTGGGTACTTGGCTTCAACTTGATGCAGAGGACCGATTCCACTAATCATGCTGTCATTGACAGAGGAAACTCTGGCTCCATGCGGAGTTCCAGGGATACTCTGAAAAGAGACCAAGGAAAATAAGAAATTTCAAAAATATGATAACTTCAAATGAAATTTTCCTTTTGTAGAGAGATATCATATACAAAGAAGACAAACATTTACCTGTGACACCCTACCATGAACAGTGACCGACAGATATGACCTGCGGCGCTGGGGGACAATTCCAGCTGCACTGCTTGCTTTGAGGGTGTGTTGTAGCAAATACAGAAGTGTCGAGGCATTAGACAACCAATAAGCCAAATTATCATTGTTTTCCTGAGTCTTTTATAAAACAAAAAAGCATAAACATAACTAGAGTTAGTTTAGCATCTAAACCAGGAGATACTATCGCATACGATTGTCCATAATTTCAAACCTCAATAGCGTGACCGATAATCTGAATTATCCGGTCAAAAATAGTAGTTCGTTCAACTTCAAAGGATCTCCAGTGAAGCATACATTTGTATATTATACAGGCTGCTAATGGTCTGTTTCCTGCAAATCCCAGAGGCTGTGCAATACATCGAATTAACAGTTCCTGATTCTCTTGTTGTTTCTCATTAAGAAACTTCTGTGGTTTCTCCTCTATTTCTGATTCTCTGTGGTTCATTGAATGGTTATGCAAATCCTGGATTAAAAAAAGGATAAACAAATAAGCAGCAATTAGGTAGAAGATAGCTAAAATGAACAGAATAGTTAAAGTATAAACACAAGATCAAAGCTTTCATCTCAAAATGATTTTGGATCATCTGGCATGAACCGTTGTCCAGAATTCAAGATTGCAAACATTAACAAAATGAAGTACAGTAATAATAACCACAACTGAGCCTTAGTCCCTAAATGGTTCAGAATTAGCAAACATGAATAGTTGCTTGGAATCATCAATGCCAGGTTAGACATGACAAAAAAATGGGCGGATGTAGAACATACTCTCTAGAACTTTGATAGTAAAGGCAAAGACATAAAACTGTGGAAAACCTTGAAAATGATTTAAGCTCAGATGTTAATGAGAAAAAAAAGTGAGTAATGCAAACCGTATGGAGGATAATAAAATATGAGATTCGAATGAAAAACAAATGGTTGGAAAAAAGAGTGGTAAAATATAACCATCAGAGTAATTTTAAAGTAACTAAATACCCGTAAATGCTCATCTGAAAAACGACCACTCTCAGATCCCTTCTGCAAGTTAGCAGATAAAACAAACATTAGAGTCTTAGAGAGCTGTATTGTTGAAGTTCAGGTATAACTTGTTAAAAATCTATCACCAAGTGTACCTGAAGAATTGACCTTGAACGTCCTGAAAGAAACTTGTTAGGTGCCATTGAGACAGCCTGTTGGCGAAGGACTTGATTCTCTGATTCCAAATTAGTGAGCTTTTCTTCTAACCTGATGATAAAATTCAAATTTGTAAGACTTTATAGTACAATAGAACCTTGTATAATATATTGCCAAGAGATGTAGTCTCACTTAATACACTTTATATCACTACTATTACCATCACAGCCAACAACAAAGATGGACCGGGATGTTCTCTGAAGATGTTCAGTATAAAGCTTTTTCCTTAGATAGCAGGAAGGGTTATTTTTTTAAATCTAAATTGAAAACAGAAACCTTTAGTATAACAGCAGCAAATGCTGAACATCCTAATAAGCACAAATAGAGTATAGTAGCAGCAACTGCTGAACATCAGTTTATGCCGTCAACCCTTATAATCCAATACTAGTAAAGAGGGTGTCCCCGAGAGACAAGATCATACAATCACATTAAGATGAAAACTATAAGCCAGGTTAAAGCATTGTCCAGACTCCAGATACAATAAGGTTTTGGCATATTATAAGACTGATGTTGAGTTTTTTACATTTGAACTACAAAGTTACATTCCCCCTACTACCACATTTTTGCAAAAAAACTGCCCACAACTGAGCACATTCACCGATTAACTTAGTCGCTCACCACTGAAAAATCCACATACGGAGCTAATTAATGAGCCATATAAATATTGGTTAACAGAAGAAATATTACGCAATTAGTTAACATCCTAATGCTTAATTCTTATTTATAGAAGATAGCATTCTTTCCAAAGAAGACTTTCACCTTTTCATATTGTACACCTCTATTGAGATAGTTTGAGTACATAAACACATTACCTGTGCAGAGATTCTAGGACGTGCAAGTTTCTTTTATCGGAGTCCTCCAGTTTTTTGTGTCTTTCCTCACTCAATTCCTGTGCTTCAGCTAGTTTCTTATAATATTCCTCAGCTCTTTGTTTCTCTGCTTCAAGAAAGGCCTGCATGCATAGAGTGATAGAACATGAAAATTCGATCAATGCAAACACAATGTGTATTAGAAATGGATAAACTTTTTGTTACATAATTATATACCTTCCTGACCAGCCCTAAAAACAGTTAAATTAATGTGCAGTTTTAAGGAAACAGGCAAAAGCTAAGAGACTAATAAGATACTCTGAAGTCTACAGTAGGCACGTAACAGATAATAAGCTTCAGTACATAAACAAATGATATAATTAGTTCACATGCTAAACCTTGAAGCTTTGTACTTCTGCTTCCAGAGATTTAATTCTTTCAGTGTCTTCCACCATTACTTGAACTTCTTGGACAACAGAAGGTGCTTCTTGAATGGCTTTATTGACAGATTTGCTTTTCTGTTCAAGTAAAGAATTCGTCTCATCTATTTTAGTCTGCATAGCTTGCACAGTATCTTTCAGTTTTAAGATTTCCTGGTTTTTTGCCTCCTCTAGATCACTCTGCATAAAAGATACACCCCAAAAATATTAAAACAATTTTTCATGAGAAACACTGCAGAAGCAGTAATGCTGACACGAATGAGGGTGGGTTGAATGTATCATGTATCGATGTATGCAGCCATTTCTATGTGATAACAAAGAAAATATTTCCGAGTGACCCTCATGAAAACGAGACACCCTTCTTTTATTTATGAAAAAGGAAGAGCAGATGGTTTTACATTTAACTTAGTTCGAAATTGTTTAACTTATAAAAAGGTCATGGGTCTCACTGATAAAGAAGAGAGGAAGCCCACTTAATAAGCCCAAGAAGATTCTACCGTAAACCAATTGATGATAGGAGAGCAACTCCTTGGTTTATAAAGTGGTGAACTCGCACTTCATTTTTATCAATGTGGATAATCACATAAGTACATAACCCTCCTAACAAAAATAGATAAAATGGCAAATGTAAGACTTTTCATAAATCAGAGATAAGCTTATAGAACTACCCGTAACCGTTTTTCCAGTTGTAGACGCAACCCGAGGTCCTCCACTTGCTTCTGAAGCTTGTCCTTTGCTTCTTTTAGAGCTCCTGTTTCTCTGGAAGCCTGTGACAATATACGTCAAACTAGGCAAACAGAATCAAGATGGAAAAGTAAAGGAGATGGGAATCAATGTTGTACTAGTACTATAATGTCAACGGAAATATATACATGTTTCCAAATACTTTTCCCTGAAAATACAGGACATTAAGTTGCAGTAACGTCGATCAATCGCAAATATTCTGATGCAAATATTCGTCCATAACGCCAAAACATAGGTATGCTCCTATGAGTAATGGGATGTGATATAACAAGAATAACGTAATGATATCATGAAATTTGCATGACAAATGCTCGTCACATAAGATATAAAAGGAACATTCAATACCATCCTTGGAATTCTATATCAGCTTCAGTTGCTTAATTACATGGGTGAATTTTCCATCTATGATCAGATCATGATTTAGACTTCACTAAAAATCTAACCTATGCACGGGAAAAACAGTGGAGGAACTTAAAACATATCTTCACCATCTTGTTTGGTAAAATCCACAAATGCTCGTCACATAAGATAAAAAAAGGAATATTCAATACCATCCTTGGAATTCTATATCAGCTTCAGTTGCTTAATTACATGGGTGAATTTTCCATCTATGATCAGATCATGATTTAGACTTCACTAAAAAAATCTAATCTATGCACAGGCAAAACATTGGAAGAACTTAAAACATATCTTCACCATCTTGTTTGGTAAAATCCATAAATCAGCAAAAAGTTGATGAAACATTGTGTAATTATAGCGGAATCACGGACTGTCCTTGAATACACATAGTAATCTTCTCCAAGTGTGCTATTTCAATATTATATCATTTTCGTAACATGTTCTTTAGCCTATGAGTGTCAGTTTAAGTAGTACATAAAAATTAATGAGCAAAGACACATGGCGATGCTGTACCATTACTGTTACTTCAACTATGACTTAAAATGAAAAAACTGTCATAAGAAAACATAAAACCCACATAACCATTCCCTAAGAACATGATTGAACATTTATAAATATAATAAGAGATGAATCACAACTTTTAAACCCATATGTCTGCTTCACTAATTGGTCCTAGTTATTTAAATTTGATCTAGATAGCTTCTTAGCCGAAGAGGCAAGGGCTTTCGGACAAGGCCGTTAAGGCTACTCGTATTGGAATTGGAGTTTGGAAATAACTGCACCGATGTAGATACGCCTTATACCACTCAGAGTGAGACCAACGCATTCTACAGGGAAGTCACTTATGCATCGTATAATCTACAATCTATATCAAAGATATAAAGTACTCATGCCAGTATGCAACCTTTATGACACTAGGTAGTCATCATAGTACGTGAACACTACCTGTGCAAACATGTGCAGGCTGTCAGGTAGCAATATATGAATCACAAAACAGACCAACTATGGAAGCACGTGTATAGAAAACTAACAATTTTGAGCTGCTTTAGTTCTATCCTTGCAATTCTTCCTCTCCATCTGCACTGAGTAACTAAGGATGCCTTCCAAAGCTTCCTATAGTATGAATAAGCTCTATGGCAACGCCATCGAGTCTGACCCAATTGTAAAGATTTGTTAAAAAGCATAACCTTAGAAAGAAGTTGGCTTGTAGCTAACGATCAATCTGCAATATCAATAGGTCAGAAAGATCAACCTGAATAAGAGTTGCAGCTTTATTTTGCCTCCTACAACGGTACTCTTTACGAGCTTTCATTGACCGTAGATGTGTTTGCACAGCCAACACTGAGACGCGAAGTTTTCTGTACTTCTTCCTAGCCTGATATTTACGTTCGTTCTTCTGTATTCTTACAGCTGCAGCTTCTCTTCTCAGCCTCTCAAACACTTTGCAAGCCAGATTTCCTAAAATCATATATGCATATGAACAAATCCTATGTAAGAGACAATTAAGAAAAAACCATTTGTTTATATAAAGACATAGATGCCCTCTCGGAGGAAGGGGCTACAATGGGGTGAAAATTTTAAATAAGCAAGAGAAATTCTGAAAGAATTAAATAGTCTGACTGTCCTAAAACAGATTTGGTTTACTAAAGTTGAAATGAGATCTCTTTCCATTGCTCTCATTATAAGGACATGGTAGGTATCTCACCACAGTATCTTAGAGATGAATCCAAATTGAACGTGGGCAATCTCTTGAATAGGCCAAAGTGAGTTGGCATGAGACTACGAGAGACTGATCAGTAAATTGCTTCAGTATGAATGCAGCGTAATATCTGGCTTATTAAATGTACCTCGTAACGAAGACTGTATACAAAGTGCTGCCCCACGCAAGTTGATATACTGTTTCCGAGCATAATAAGTTTGTACACTTCGCTGAATAATTCTTGCTGCCTTACCAAGTACTTCAGCTCTCCGGGCATCAAGTTCTGCCATCTGACCAGCTCTAAGGAAAACCTTTGTTTCACCTATCTGAAATAAACCTTTTGACCATTAGTTTATCTAGATTGGAAAATAAAGAAAAGATGAAAATTTTTTACTCAAAAAGCAGTTTTTTCACAGTAACAAGAATCCTAGATATTACAATGAAATAATTTTCCAATCATCAGAGGACAAGAGCAGTTTTTCTTGTCTGACCCGAAATCATTTTGGTATTAACTATTAAAACTCTGATGTTGTTGCAGAGGACAACGAAAATACCTGGTAACCTGTCAACCCCTTCATTTCCAATAACTTTTGACATGCAACCTTTTCATCATAGCTGCCCATAACTTCAAATTAATTTCATATGAGGAAAAAAGGGGAGGCGGGAAAACAACAGACCATACCCTTAATCATAGTGAAAATAAAGAAAAAATAGAAAGGACGGCTAAAAAATTAGCTGGACGACTAACAATTTGCTCTGAGTTTTACATTTTGAGCAAAAACAGAAAATACATACTTTCCGTGGATGATCTCTGGGGCGAGGAGTCCAAATCTATTTAGAAACTCAAAAAAAGTACGACGTGTAGGGTATCCAGCACAGCTGATTCTGATTGCTTCCAGAACACCCTATATGGACATGCAAAAAGCTCAATACATCACGTTAACAACAAAGAAAAAGTTAAATATGACTAGGTGATGTAGCAGGATTAATAGCCGCTGGAAATAGATGTTTCACTCACACCACAACGCAATTGCTGCAAGATATTCACATTCTCAAAGATGGCGGGTTGCAGAAGATTATTTGGCTTTATGCACCTGATGTAGTGAGGATCAGTTGAGCTCAGTGTCTCCATCAACTGTTGTAATTGAGACTACACCCACAAGCGAATACAAAAATAACTTATCAATGTTCTTTAAGATAAAGAAGCCAGTTCCTCAAAGATCAAAAAGGTTTCAAACATCGCCTAACTACCTTAAAGCGAGATCCTATTGATGAAAACTTGGTTGATTTATTTGAGGATTTTGCTGTGTCTTCAGAAACTGGAGGGAAAAGGCCAGCTATAAATGGGCAACTCGAAGATGTCAATAAGTCTTGGTGTTCAGGCACCACATAATCTTTATTTTTGTCCAAAAACTGGTCCGACTGGTATAATACCTGGCGAAATATCCGTGGAATCAGCTGAGTATTATGACACCATGAAAAATCAAAGAAGAAATTCAGTGATCATGTAAAACCTCGCCAGCATAATGAGAAATGATGAAATCAGTTCGTGACAATTTTGGCTTGAGAAGGCGTTTGTGATTTTTGTATGTCTGATAAAGCTTTGTAGCAAACGTCTCAGGAGTGGACTTGGGGAACATACTGAAAATGAAGAAGTTATAAACCAAAACATGAGCTTGACAGTCGAAGTTTTGCAACGACCACAAGACAGATTCACATTACAAGAAACTTTAGAGAATACAAAGAAGAAAGGGCAATGACTTACCAAGCCTCATCTAGAAGAGCTATGATCCCACCAGGTTTCTGCATAAAACGTCAAGGTCAGTACAAAAAGAGATCTTGTATTGAACGCAACATGGATAGGTGTCACCGTGTCAGGTATTTCATTTTTTCTGAGTTGTAAAACAAAAGTTACCAAGTCCAGAGATAACTTTTCACCAGAAGCGAAGTGCCTAACCCATAGGAAGACGGGAAATGCCAACAGCTAGGACCACTGTCTCATTGACCAAGGTGTTAGCCCCTTCTTTGGCTGAAGGGAGTACGAAGGAAAGGAGAGGGAAGAGATGATAAATAGTTGGCTCAGGAAGAATGGAGGGAACCATTTTCTTTCCAAAACGGCAAATCAAGATACTTCCGACATAGGACAGATTTAGAATAAAAATACGCTCCCTCTATTCCCTCTCCCTCCGCAGACCGCACCCCTTCCCTTTCCCTTCTAACATCCTATCCAAACAATGCTGCAAAGGTTTCTATTTAGTTCATGGAAACTCAAATCATGCTCGACTCTCCTGAAACAGACCTTATTTCAATTAATAGAGGATGGGGTTGTCATTTTCTGATTTTTGGTTGTTTGATCCCACTCGAAACACTCAGCATAGATTGTACTGTTGTACAGGTAACCAAGTAGATGAACAGACTAAATATCCTCCAATAGCAGATGTTAAGCTGATGGCCTATGCTCTTATAAGTGAATGAAAATCATTACAAAGTCTGGATTTGATTGAGATGAGATGAGGATGATGGATAAGGAACACTGACAATGGAACCAAGAGTCCCATACTCTTGTGGCTCTGAAAGTCTGATGACTGAGTCACATATTTTCAGGTTATTGGTTGCCTGGGAGACCAGAAGCAACGCTGCCTGCGATACAAACTCGATAGGGTAGTCGGGGAACATAAAGATATTTTGCTGACACCAGTGGTTATTATGCAATCGAAAAGGATAGGGAACTGTAATTTCAAATAGTGACACAAATGACTATGCAAAACATGTGGCAATATACAGAGCTTATTCTAGTCATCCAACTAAAATAAAGCACAGACTTCATAGTTCATACAAGAATTAAGAAACTTGACACTGCTTTTAAATACGAGGGAAGTCTACTAAGGAAACATTAACAGGACTATAGAAGATGCCCTTGTTTAGGTCTTTATTGTAACAGTCTCTTGCATTCAGGTTGTCAAAAGACATTAGTAAGCACGCACCAAGAAGATTCAATCACCGATTTCACTATATGTTCTGTAAAATAGCAGTAATTTGTTGCAATTATCTACAATTTTCATTGTGGGTATTCTGGAAAAAGCTCTTGCGTTTTTATTAAGAGGTAAGAGTGTCTACATCATAACCCCTCAGCCCCGCAGAGGCACTAAGGACTATTGTTCTGTATACCTTTCTGTTCACTTCAGGAGGTGTTGAAATAACCATTAACTTTAAGACAAAACTGTGGAGATTGTTCCTGAGATTTCTTCAGAGTTTTGTCTTAAGAATCCTTTCAGTATCAACAAATTGTCTTTCATAAGAAGTATTGGCAAGTTCATAAAGAACATGCTAAAATACAAATGTAAAATTGAGAAGGAATTGTAAACCTTTTCTATAAGATCAAGAACATCTTGATTGTCAACAAACTCAATGTAGCTCCAATCTATCTTCTCTTTTGTGTAGTCCTCTTGCTCCATTTTGAAGACATGCTATAAGTGTGACAAGAGTTTCGTAAGATCCACAGTATCAGACATCAGTAATCAAGCTTACAGGATTCATGCAAAATAACTCACCTGGTTGAAATGTTGCTGGAGCTTCTCATTGGTGAAATTAATGCAGAACTGCTCAAAGCTGAACAAGGTTATTATACCAAAATTATTAGTCACTTTTCACTGTTATTTTTATTATTACAGATAAATTGGTAATTGAGAATTTTACAATAAACAATTAGAGTTAACAAGCAGCACTTCAAAGTGGAGTTAAGATGCTATATGGAAATACAAGGCACGCCAAAACACACAATTATTTCCGTATAGTCTCTTTCCTAAGGTTTTCTCTTACATAAGTTTAGTGTTTCTGCACATTTATTTTTTCCTTTTGCAACTCCTTTTAAATATATCACAACGTTTTCAGAATTTTCATTATGTTTCAAGTGCTTCACAGTTACGGAGTACAATATTTCCTCATTCAACCTCTTATTTTTCTTTCCTAAGATTTTCTCCGTTTTTTTTTAACTCTCCTGAGTTTCTTCTTTGTTTTGTGACATCAAAATAGAAGTTCTATATGATGGTTCACGCTAACAGACCCTAAATCGATTTGGGAGAATGGCTTTGTTGTTGATATTGGGAGTTGGGAGAAAGGTTTATAACATCAGCAGGTTCCGACTCACTGACCGCAGAAAATTGCAAATAATTCCTTTTCTTAGCTTATCCTGGAAAATGAACAACTAACGTGCTGAGAAGCTGTTATAGTGGATCCTGATTAATTAATACTCCCTCCTATTCTTTGTGTTCTTCCCATTTTATTTGGGCGCGTTTCTTAAGAAAAAAGAGTAAACAATTAATATGTATCTTACAAAGAAAAAAAGGTGTTGAAAAGTCAAAAAATTTAACATAAAACAAAGAAAGTGGGAAGAATACCATGAAAATTCCTATTGAGGAAAGTGGGAAGAACACTATAAATAGGAGGGACTGGATTTTAACATTATCTGCCTTTGTTCCGAAGTTTGACTAGTAGTGTATACTGCTGTACCCTAGCTACACTAAACAGATAGAGTATCTAACTCTCTGTATGTAGGCTTATCTTGATACTACGCCCATGCAAAAAGAATAAACCACAGTCTTCCCTTTTGTCATTCAACTTCTAAACGGTAAAACACTCTTTAGGTTAAAGTAAAAGATGACTGTTACACCATTTTGTAAACCCTTACCTGTTATGCTTAAAACTTTCAAACCCGTAAATATCCAGGACACCAATCAACGACTTTGAGTTGGGATCCTGCCCAATTGATACATTTATTTTATCAACCAACCTGCACAAAAAAGTATAGATGGTTGACATGAGAATGACAGATCTATGTCAGAATGTTGAAGACAAACTAAGATTGCTAACAGAAATTAATAGCAATATTTTTAGTGCCCAGCTGCCAATGTCATACCAGTCAAAAAGGCGGGAATAAATTGTCTTAGCCAAACCATCCCTGCTAACTGTGGCATTAAGAGGATCAAGACTTCTCGTAATGACTTCTTCTGGAGTAATCATGACTCGTTCTAACAATGCAGCCTTCAGTGCCTGTGGATCACACCTGATAAATTTATATACAGTTACTGCTCTTTGTAAATTTGAAAGGCCCTCAAAGTTACAAGTAAACTAAAGAGATCCATACATGAGAAGCTCTGACACAATATTGAGATGGAATTTTGACTTATCGTCTTTCACAACAGATGAGTCTATCTCTTGTCCTTTAGCAAAATCAATATTGCCTAGATGAAGTATTGCAGCAACAACCCTAAATATCGCCTCCTGAAAACAGGAAGGAGAATAGGACGGGAGAAAAATTGAGTACTCATCTTAATACAAGTACAAGTAAGTAGACTAATCTATTGATACCTGGTCTTTTCCACTTATGCCAACAATATCCATCGCTCTCCTAGTGGCAAGATAATCATGTGCATCATTGATACCGACTAATTCATAGCATTTTGACTGATTAAGATAGTGAAATGTTTTCGGATCCTGTAGTTTATATCGCTCTCTCTCCTGAATGCCACAAAAGTGTTGAAGTCAAAAAAGTTAGAAGTTGAATAAGAAAAATTCCATAGCAATACATACTCATATTAAATAAGTTTACGTCGTACAAATGACGATACCTCCTTAGGTGCTGCACAAAGCAGATAAAAGCAATGGTAATTACGCTCAGGATCATTAATTTGACACACGCGGGATCGCTCTAGAAGATATGTTCTAATGGCTGCCCCTGATATTCTTCCACGCTTGTCAAACTGGATTTCAACAAATTTACCGAAACGACTGCAAAAGTTTAGAGCATCTTCAGAAGATGGCTTATGACAGAACAGCTCATAATAGTGTTAATGAATAGCCATGCTTAGTGATGAGCTCTCAAATGTCTCTTGGAGTAACACCATCAAAAGATTTGTCACAGATAGTAACGACACATATTTTTATCAGAAATAGGAAGAATGCTTAACCTGGAATTATTATTTCTGACTGTTTTGGCATTTCCAAATGCTTCAAGAACTGGATTTGACTGTATTACAAACAGTTCACTACATCAAGCTTAGGATTGCTTATAGATAGCAAATCTGAAATAGCACACTCGATGAACTTGCATATAAATAGATAATGCTATTTAAAAAAACAGACAGAATAAACTAAACGATGTAAATAGCTCAAATGTAGCATACTTCAAGAACTTGTTGCTCCACTGTCCGTCCCTCGGTTGAAGAGCGACCACCCAAAAAAGCAAGGTACTGCATAAGCATCTTCGTAGTCTCTGTTTTACCAGCTCCACTCTCACCACTAACTAGAATTGAATTGCTCTGCCCCTCATTTATCATTGCCCTATATAGCCACAAATCTATCCATGTTATAAACATTTCATCTGAAAGAGTTGAAACAAACAGGTATGTAAGGGAATTAACTAGTTAGATCACCTGTAAGCAACATCAGCCACTGCAAAGACATGGGGGCTTAACTCTCCCAGTGGGACTCCTTTATATTGTTGCATCATGTGAGCATCGTAAAGATGGGGAAGTCTTTGGAAAGGATTTATGGCTATGAGTATATTTCCAGTATAAGTCTGTATGTGAACAAACATATTAAAATGAAAGGCAAGAAAGTGAAATTTGGACATAACCAAAAAGTCTTCATAATATTTCTAGTGTATGTCTGTCAATGAATAATCTTATTTAACATCTCCTCTTAGAAAAACAGTTATAGAAAAAGAGTCAGAAGGAAAAACAGAAACATCCACAAAAATAGATCAAAGACTCGTGCTAGAATCCATTGTAAGAAATAGTAAAATACCGGTATCATGTGGTATCCAACTGATATAAAGTTTATAACATCCCCCTAGATCCCCCTTAGTGTCCTTAGCAAAGGTCTAAACAAAAAAAAAATATTGAGACTGCAATCTAGCTATCATCTCCAACCAGGATGTTATTAACTTGATAAGACTTAAGAGAAGTATGATTGCGTACCATAAATTCTCAAAACCACTTCTGTCCAATCAAGAACAGAGATTTCTTCCTTGTGAATGAGAGAAACTGGCAGGAACAAGGCCAGTGATCAATCAATACACTAATCTTCGTAATTTACCAGTATATTTGTCTCTTTCTTATTATACTGTTTCTTCTCCTTCCCTTTATACTGTTGACTTCTTTGAGTTTCAGTAACAAGTCACACAGACTCTACTTTTATGTGTGTTACTCTTTTCAGATATTTTCCCTCCTTCACTTGCTCGTTTCTTTTGAGTTTCTTAGTAAAATGGGTGATGGTTTTCTGCTCAACTCTCGGGCGCAAAAACTAAATACAGAATTTATCCTTTTTGGTGCTACGGTTTTGCTGTTGTCGATGGCATGGATGGCCCACCATGGCCCCATCATTCAAGACCTCAAAAGATTGTCATTCAGTTGTTGCAGCAGTCTGTAGTGTACCTTCTATATCTTTGGTTAAAATTTCAAATATGGTTGCTATCATTTTTGTTTTTACAGTATTGTCCAACTGCTATGTTTTCTGGCTTATGTTTATGCAGAACGGTCCGATTATTAATGGCAAGTTTTAATTTAATTTTCTTTGATTGCCATGTTTTATTCATCCATTATTTTTCAGCACTTCGACATATCAATCACTTTCTTTTCTTATGTATTTAAGATAAACATGTCACAATCTATATCACTAATGTTACAGCACAAATTTTCAATTATCTTAGGAAAGAAAGTATTTTTAATTATCATTAACAGCGGAAACACAATTTTAGCAACAATTAACATTGTCGAAATCCTTGCTCCATCACTGGTTGGTGGTAATGGGCCGATGGTAGTATAGTGTGTTAATCAGAGTACTTACATAAATTTCATGGTGTTCATATCTAGTGCGCAGATTCTGCAGGACACCTGGCTCATGCAAATAGGATAGCTTAGTCATGTCATCAACCCCGGCTGGAGGAGCTTCCATATCCCTGGGACATAATTTTGACAACTTTGCAACGACCTATACCACAGGCAGATAAAACATTGAGTAAGATACTACTAAGATATATGTGTATATATGACGCCTAAACAAAAGTGTGATTAAAGTATTGAGCATCTAAACTAGGTGTCTACCATGACGAGAATGCTACAACACTGAAGCAATAAAAATAAATTAGTAGTAGACTCCTAAATAATGTATCACATAACAGAAGTCAGCAGAGCCATGACTTCTGTGGACTGATAAATGACAGGATCACGAAAGATAATTTCATAGTCTACACTTCGAGCATGTTCAAGCTCCAGCCCTTCCAATGTACAAGCGTACTTATGTTTCAGAGTTAAAAGATACTAAAACTGAGATTTGGGAACATGATAATATGTCAAGTTCACAGCAAGTCCTCTGTCTAAGGAAGGTAAACTGTCAATAACAGCCATCAGTTCTCAGGCTTTAAAAAAGCTAATGTGAAGAATAAGGTTCATAAGATCGTTAATAGGCATCTGTTTTTGAGGTATGCACAACAAGGTAGTGAGAACAATCATGATAAGAGCTGCATCAGATTGAATTAACTATAATAAATTTTCGAATTTTATAAAAACAAAGACCGTTCATACCTAACAACTACAAGTCAACTAGGGTGGGACTTTTGGGAGTGGCAGAAGTGGATACTAACTGCCTCATCAACATCCCAACCCCAACCCACCCCAAAAAAAAAAGAAAAAAAAGGCATAGCTATTCTGCTGATATCGCTTAGTGAAAATCTGAATGTGCTTTGATCAATGTTGCTCAACAGGAGTTGGATTATAAGGAAATAAAGATCACTCATAGTTGTTTTAGTACCTTTTTGCCATTTGAAGTCTCAATTTCAACATCCTGTCCGTTTATCTTTATTACTTGCCCATCGACCCAGGCTAGTTCTGCGTCGGAAACCCAGACATGAGAGCCTACTATAATGTTAACTGGAGTCCCCTGCAGCAATCATAATAGAATCCACAAGAGTTTAATTTTCCAAGTATAAACCAAAGAGGCAGAACAAAAAATAGATCAAAGAATGAGTTCAAATAAACATGTCATATATAAATTACGGACTACATCAAATCTAATTCTAAAAATGGCAGCTCTGATTCAGAACAAGCCAGACAGCTTACATGTATGTCCTCAAACATGTTCGATTAACCAAAAGAACATACAAAATTCATTGCTGGCCAATATGGAACTAATATCAGGTTAATTAAAGTCAAAATTTTCTCACTAGTGATCCCGCCTCAAATACAGTCAACAGTAACTTTATAAACCAGTCAGGACGTAATGTCCAGGCCATACATAATAACATCCTGCAAGTCTTCCCTGTTTGATTTTAGGGTGGTAAGCTTTTTTTTAATGTGGAAAGAATACGTTTATATCATATTAGTACTCCTATAGGATTATTGTACTTATTTTCTACAACCACAAGGCCACTTGCCACCCCATATGATTCATATTGTCCTCACTTTCAGTCCCCGCAATGGCCAACACAATATCCATTTGCAGCAAATGCAACTAATTCATCACCATTAATCGCCACCACTACTCGAAACCAGAATTCTTCTATAACTGTAAGCATATATATTATGTTACTTTGACTTTTCACTTATGGGGACTCTAGGACATTGGTATAGGTAAAATATATTGGCATACATACGACCGACTATACACAATCAATACCAATCAGATACTTCTTTTGGAATAGGTGGTAGGGAAGTCTCGCATAACAAAAGTAAAGGACGAGACTAGTGCATCTAGCATTTAGTATGATGCTTGATGTTTTTGAGTCTTATGTCTCCAACTTCTCTCTATTTCACTTTTTTAAAAATTCAACTTATAATTAAATTTCTATTCTGAGAACGTTTCTCCATATTCCATACTCCTACTTCATTTTCAGACAAAATCCCCATATGTAACAGCTTTATCCGAGTCCAATTCCCACGGAACATGATTCCATCCATTCAACGAAATAGGAGTGACCCACTGATTAAGCTTGATAGTCTCCTTAAAAAAGCACACAGAAGGTACCCATAGGTCCTATAAGTGTGCAAATAGTGCAATCCTATAGTCACAGTAATGTGATCCGGCCAAGGCATGATAAAAAATAAGCTGAACAGCATGTGCGCGCGTATAAAGCAGTTCAGTTAAATATTCATGAACTTCACAATAAGCACATTGTCACTTGTGTAACTCTCATGCTTGAGTGACTCAAATACGCGTCAATGGCGTATTACCTATGAACATACTCAATAAGCAACAATTCAAGAGTCGACAACTACACTGAATTATTGAGCAAGATATAATCCGCGCATTTACCTTCCAAAGGTAATTACATCAATGCAACAAACACATGATCAACTATTGCATACACAAACACTCTCTGAGACATTTCAACAAACACATAGAACACTTCGCTACTCTCGAAATCAAAATGCACAAATCAGACTCATAAAAAACCGAAAATTCTCCAACGATCATACGATGAAATACTCATACATTCACACCACATTTACTCAACATAAAACATCCAAAATCTATTCAAAGTACAATATTAGCAATAATTATGACTGAAAAGGCAACAAAAACTCGAAATTAAGCGAATGATACAAACGACATACCATAATTTTACGAAAATGTAATCAAATCATGCTCCGTATGCGTGAATCGGTGAAGAATTCGATCAAATCGGCATAAAGTTTCTTGGGGATTGAAAAATAAATTGATTTGGATTGTAATTTGGATGAAGTAGGAGAGAGAGTGCGTAGTATATTCCCTGTTAGTTCGCATCTCTGCCATGTTTGATCCCAATTACACGTAAATCGCAAGCTTGTAGGAGATTTATGGCTCATATTCATTTCCCTCTTTTCTTTCTTGGTCGTTTCTTCATGCGCGCGTAAATGAGTTTCAACTAAATAGTCCAAACCGATATTGTAATTAGACTCCAAACATATTCGAGCACTTTGTATATAGATACTAGCTTAGAACCCGTGCATTGCACGGGCATGCATAAAAGAATATTGTAGGCATTAAAAATTTATTTAAGTGTCGAAAATATAGAAATGAATTGAATTGAGTTGATAAAAAATAAATTACTCAATTTAATTACCTCTGTCCCTTTTAAAATCAAATTTGGATCATTTTGAGTTAATCGGGTCCAAACAGAAACCAAAATGGGCCAAAATCGTAAACAAGCCGAAAATGGGCCTGAAGCCCAAAGCCCACCGAAGCCCAATATTTTCTCTATAAATAGTGTAAAACTTGTTCAAAACAGAAGAGGGGGAAACGGGAAGAAAACTCGAAGAAAAGAAAAGCTCTGAAATTCTCTCTGAAAATCTCGTGAAATTCATCTTAAGCAGTCAACAAGCACAACAAATTCGTGCCGCCTGCGCAAGAAAACTCAAACACTCAAACACGAATATTCAAACATTCAAACTTGAATATTCAAACATTCAAACATTCAAGAGAGATTCAAGTCGTTCGACCCTCTCAAGAATACAAGTCAACGCGACGCGTAGAGTGCATCCACCCTCTACACGCGACCCCCTTCAGCAAAAACGCACGTGCACCCCTTACGTGGATAGTGCACGTGTAACCTGTTTGTTTAGTTAGAATCAGAGGATCATTAGGGATTGTACACGAAATTTTCTGATATTAATAAAAACTTATTTTGTTATTGTGTTTTGTATTTCAGTTATCGTAATACAAAATCCGTCGTTACAAATATATAAATAGACATTTAAAATTATAGCTATATTTTTATTTAATGTTATAGTATGAATGTAAAACATACTATATTGAGGTTTAACATTTATAATTCTTCTAGCATTCAGATAAAATTCATATATAATTGGTATAGTAATCGGTCAAAATTTTGTATGCACGATATATTCACCCTAACATTCATAATCCCATATGCTTAATTATATTCATATCTTATTTCATATCGATGATAACTTTGAGACTAAACGAAATACACTCGTCACATAACTTTTATAAATCATTAGTTAAAAAAATATCCTTAGTTCTTAAATCATGAAAAATGCAAACAGATTTGGTGTGTAGGTGGGTATCACGTGCCATTACCCATCACGCATTCACGGGTGAAATATGTGTACCCGTACCCTCTACAAATGTTCTACCCATACTCGCCCCATCGGGGTTGTACCCGAACAACTAACATCTTTATTTTTTAGTAATAATCACAATATACATGATCCAAATCATTATAGTTATAATGTACACATGTAAAATAAATATTGTATTGTATAAGAGGTATACATATGATGTTTACGGATCATTGTTTCCTTATGTTTTTAACACGACACAACAATACGTGTAATTTTTAATGACATAGTACGATATATATGGATCATATGAAGTTAAATTTTTAAAAAAAAAAAAAAAAAAAAATTGATAGAAATGGGCCATATAAAAGAATAATTTTTATGATTTTAAAAATATGAAAATAATAAAAACTGTATATAATCTGCTAATTATTTTTTTCCTAATATGTTAATCATCATTATATCATCATTATATTATATATATAAAAAAGCAAAATCTAAAAATGTTGACGTGGCGCAACCATGTTTCAGAATTAGGCTAATGGAGCTCTCTCATTCAACCTCATAATTTCAGTTTTTTTCGGCCAATAATGTAAAGCCATGTCAGCTTCCATTAAATATCAACTTATTAATTAATAATTCAACCATATAATTACTTAAATTTCTCTTTTTTACCTCATTTATCTTTTATTCTTTCTCTTTCCTAAATCTTATTTTATCTCGCTTAATTTTTTCACCCCTTATATCTTTTTCTATTTTATTGCTAAAACCTCATTTTATTGCTAAAACCCCATTTTATTGGAAAGTTATAAGTTTACATTTTTTAATTATATTTTACGCTTTTCAACTTATACGTCAAACTTTTAATGTCAACATGTTCTTATATATCTAATGTGATATATATACTTTTTTATTTTTCTTTAAATAAAGTATTTAAATATACACCACATATATTGTTAGTAAATCTAACAACTTTAATTGATCATTTTCCGTCAAAATTAAAATTGAACAACCCGTGAATTTTCACGGGTGTTACGCTAGTTTAATATGATTGTGAATCTTGTTAAACAATTATTGTTAATCTTATATCCGTTATTATAAATTCTATTGTTTCGCCTAATAGAACTCTAAATAGTTAAGGGCTAAAAGTCGTTACTACCCATATTTTTGGTGAGCGTATATAAATTTTTTGTACACTTTTTTACACTGAATTAATATAAACTTTTTACCTAACACCCTTAGTAGAACATGGTTATGATGTTGAAAAATACACATAAATAATTGGCTAATTATAGGCTAACTACATATACCCATATTAAAAAAAAATCCCTACAAACTATAAGTATGGTACTCTTGCATAATAATGTACACATAAATAATATGAAATAATATAATTTATTGTATCAAATTGTACACTTGTTTTATCATATTCGTAATATAGTATAATTCTGAATGATTTGTTTGTCTTTTATTCTTTGATTATTGAAGAGCATGGTTGGGGTATACTCCGTCTATAAAGTTTAGTATTGTTATATTTATAATTTATTCAGTAGTTAGTTTTTTTTATTACAATCTGATAATTATAATGGCCATAAAATATACTATGATACAACTTTCTTAATAGAGTTATATCTAGTCAATAACTTTTTGCGAATAATAATAATAATAATATACTTTATAAAAGATTTTATCCCATATATTGGACGGTTATAAAAACATTGTTGTTCATAAAAGATTGACTCAAGATTGTTTATCTTTTATTGATTGGTTCTTTAAATAAATATTATTTGCCCTTTTTTCGAGTGTATTTCTTTGATTGATTATTTAAAGATTAGTTGCCGTTTTTTCCCGAGGGTATTTGTTTAATTGTTTATTAATAATTATATAAATATTCTTTTCAAAAGTTAATATAGATGGGAAAGAAAAGGAAATTCATTATATTAGTTGCAATTTTTCAGTACATTTTATTGATTAATTATTAAAGAATATCCAAAGAATGATTTGGAAAATTTTGTATGATCTATCACATTTAATCAATATAATATTTCTATAAATGGATATTTAGGCGGGAAAAGCAATTTATGAGAGTGAATGTGGGGTTAGTTGTCACGTGTCTAGTGGTTATTCTTATATACTTATATATAGATTCTCATAATCTTTTCTATAAAAAAGCAAGATCATTTCAAGCCTAGTGCACCCACGTCATTATATGCAATAATTTCTTTTATAGTTAATGTGGGACTCACATACTAGACTATGGAATTAATTTCTTGAAAATCATCGCCTTTTTTTATACGGAATTTTTTATGTCTGACACGTAATGAAGTGATAAATAATGCTTAATTTAAACAAAATAATACATAATTCTTTCCAGTATTTTACTCCAATAATAAATAGTAAACTAAAATTACTAACTTAGTCCAATCTTTTACTACACACTAATCAATCCAAGTAGATTACACAAATTGACACAAAATCAATATTATTACAAAAAATTATTGTTACAAACAATATTAAATAAAAAATAAGCACTTGACATATTTGATTGTAGAAGTGATGAAAAGAAGAGTTGCATTTATAATCTAAAAATACAGAAATTTAGAATTATGATGATAACAATGTAGGCGAAAAAATAATAGTAATATTTAATTATAGATAGTAGCATAAAAAAATTGAACTTAGCTCCAAGTCGAGACAATAAAACAATATTAGAAATTGTATTAGTAAGACAAAATTCAACACAAAATAAAATTTGCATCAAGTTGGAAATATTTGGATCGAGTTAGGTTAGACCACATATGGGACGAGTAATTACGGACCCATGTGGACCAGCTCGGGTAAAGTGAGACACATGTAAACGGGTCAAGTGAATATCCAACAATATCTTATTTCTCATATATATTCTCTGCCCGTCCAAATCTTTTTTTTGCACACCTTTGTTAAATTAATTTTCTAATATATGATTATCAATAATTCATTTTTTCCGTGTTAAATTAATTTACCATATTTGAACACTAAATACGTGCATTTTTTTCACCGATTTGAAATATATGTAAGTTTTAAATGTGTGCACTATATATTGACACGTGTTTTAATAATCTATTATCATTATCAAATAAATAAAATAATCATGTTTTTTGTTTAATCTTATTGTATAAATACAATAACATTTAAAGCATTCTAATACATCCACGTCATCACATAAAAAAATTATTTATATTTTTACAAAAAAGTGTAGGACCTACGACAAATAATATGAAATTAATTGGTCGACATTTACTTTCATGGATGTAAATGTCCATTATACCCATTTCCATGGACGTCTATGTTTATGTAGGGTGGTGCTCATTCATGGACGACATTTACTTTCATGGACGTAAATGTCCATCATACCCTTTTTCATTTATTTTAATTACTTCATTCTTTCATCGTCAAATTCAATTTATTTCAGTTTCTCATAATAACTACCACCATCCAAACACCACCACCCGCCAGTCGCCATCACCACACCCACCGCCGTCCCTGCTCCACCGACCAGCCTGACTCTCAGATCGGTCATCAGACGATCTGATGACCGATCTCACGGACGTAACTGCAATGTTAGTGATATTGATCACAAGTTCATTTGAGTGCATTCGGGTTTCTTATGACAAAACAGCTTGAGCTCGTAATGGATATAATGTGAGTCGGGAATACGGAGTGTATGATCATATAATCGTATATCGAGTTCATGTATATAATGGATAAGGGACACTAATTAATAGTGTTGTCGTAGTATATTATGTCCCCTATCGGGGTTATATATACTCGGGGTTAAAGTATATTCATACTTACCGAAATTCGAATAAGCAAAAATGAGAATTGTTATGACGCCGGATTGCGAGTTATCCGTGACATTACATTTAATATGCATGCATGGAAGTTATCGGCAGTTATCATTATTAATAATGATTGCTAATGATTGGTTGTTGGTTACAACCGTCATTCTTATCCATCTTTTCACATATATGTACAAAAATGTGAGAGCAAAAGACTACCGACTTTTTTCAGAAATAAAATGTCAGAGTTTTCGTAATTGTATTGACGAAAATCAAAGTAGAACAAAAAACTTTCTTATTGTTAGTTGTTCTTTGTTCTTGCCTTAGACAAAGGAATCGTCTAATCCTACAGAGATTTCGTGTAACCCGAAGGCTATAGGGTCAAAATAATCTAAGGAAAACATGTTTAGCGTGATTCGATTGGGTGTAATATACTGTCTTATATTGTTTTCATTTCTGTTTTTAATGTCTTTGGTTGTGTTAATTACTAGTTTGTAATCATTTGTAATAATACAAAAACTACAATATTTTTAGAGTATTTTCTGTTTTGAAAAATGGATTCAATTAAAGAGATGACTAGCAAGTTTGGAAAGTTGGAGAAATTTGAGGGTGTTGATATCCATCGTTGGCAAAAGAAAATGCACTTCCTTCTCACCGCTTTGAAAGTTGTGTATGTGTTGAGTACTCCCATGCTAGAGATTGTTGGGGATGAAACTCTTGCGGAAATTCAACGAAAGAGAAACAAGTGGGAAAATGATGACTGCATATGTCGCGGTTACATCTTGAACGGTGTGTCCGACTCTCTCTTTGAAATTTATCAAAATATAAAGTCCGCTAAAGATTTGTGGAATCAACTTGAGTCTAAATATATGGATGAGGATCCTTCTCGTAAGAAGTTTCTTGTTGGAACTTTCATGAACTATAGGAAGGTTGATTCTAGACCGGTAATGGAACAATATAACGAATTGCTCCGGATTGTAGGACAATTTGCACAACATAAGATAGAAATGGATGAACCTATTTCGATGTCTAGTATCATAGGCAAGTTGTCTCCTTCGTGTAAGGATTTTAAACCCATGCTTAAACATAAAAAGGTGTAAGAATTTTAAACACATGCTTAAACATAAAAAGGACGAGAAAATATTTCTTCAAGTTCTACCTTTTGTTCCGGGGTGAAACGCACCGGCCCTCTCAAACGACTCATATTTCTTTTTGTTGTCGCATTTCTTATATAGATAGCTTTTATTTTTTTTTTCCTCAGAGCTCATACGTATACAATTAACATGGAACCTATCTGGGTTGAATATTTGCCTACATATGCAAAACCTGCACAAACCAACACATAAAACCACTAATACAAACACAAAAGATTTAAGACCTACAAAACATAATATTATTTCACTTACCGAGTAATTTTAGCAATTGGGGAACCTAGAAAAGTTTCCAACTTGTGTAAACTGTTGAGGCGAAAGCGATAGTAAAAATCTTCAGAGCCCACTGGTGAAAGTTCATTGTACTCACTCAACGAGTATCGTTAAGATGGGACGCAAACACTTCATCTTCCCCATAAAACCCCATCGTTATTATGGTCTTTTGTGTCCGAAAGCCAACAATACTAATTTACGTTCACCTTAGTACCGTTATCATTCATTTGACCCTTCACTTTACCCTTCCCTATAAAACTTAAAATCTTGGCGACAAATACGGATTTCCCTATATTGGTCGCCTGCTTTTTCTGAAGATTCACCATCACGCACTCCCCGACAAAGTACTGTATTCCCTCCTCCGATATATATATTAGTATTAAATAAAAATTTAATTGTTACCCTAGTTTATTAAAACAATGATAATCATTCAGTTGACTTTGAATTATAATTTAAAAATAAAAATTTAAAAGTTTTTATTTTGGAAAATTTCTTTTAGATTAAGTTAATTACATAATAAAAACAAAACAACAATAATTGTGACAAAATACTAATAAACGTCATAATATTTGTGGCAAAATACTAATAATTGTGGCAAAAATGTAGTAAATTTTGGAAAAAATGTAATAAATTTTGGAAAAATATATTTCGACTATATATTATGGCAATAAAAGTATTTGATTAATATTTTTTTTCTTACGAGTCAGTTTTGTCATCAAGGTTTATTATGGCAACAAATCAGATAATATATTTAATCTGTGAATTTCACGGGTATTATAACTAATATATTTTAAATATTAATCATTATATCAATAATCTAAAAAAAATATGCCTATACAATTTTGCACGGGTTGAAAACTAGTTCTTTTTATAAGACGTGTTTTTTCTCATACGGATTTTATACTTCTACTTATGTTTTTACAATTATATCATTATCATTTTTCGTATGGTGGTTTAGTTGATTTTTTTCCTCAACTGCTACAAACAGTCCACCCATCAGTAACATTGCTCCAACCGTCCTCCCAAGAGTCTCATCTCCACATCAGGACGAACCTTCGTCACTGCAAATTACATTTTTTCTTCAAGTTACATTCTTAAAAAATGACGCAACCATTTTTAAGAGTTTAAAGTGAAGACTTTCTTGCATGAAGTCTTTAATCAAAACAATTACCTCGCTACTGGTACCATTTTTAGCTTTAGGTACGTTTTGTTAGTTTATTGTTCAAGGAAAGTGTGTTAAAGATTGCAACTTTACCTCCTCACTAGTTTAATGTGCTATGAAAATGTTGAAAGGTTTCAACTTTATTATTTATTGTCCATGAAAATGTTTAAAAACAACAACTTTATTTAGGATTAGTTTAATGTCGTATGAAATTGTTGTAAAGATTGCGACTTAATTTCGGATTCACTAGTTTAATGTCCTACGAAAATATTTTAAAGTTTGGAACTGTATTTCGGATTTACTAATTTGATGTCCTACAAAAGATTTGTAAAAATTGCAGCTTTATTACGATTCACTCATTTATTGTCGTATGAAGATGTTAATTTTTCGATTCACTAGTTTATTTGTCTTATGAAAAACAAGATACTATAATTGCTTGAATAAAGGATTACTCTGCATAGTTGTGCAACGTTTGGATTAATATTTGAAGGCATGTGTAATTTGCATTTGTTAAGTGATGCTCCCGCTTCCTACTTCTTCCGTTTCGACCCCAGGGGGAAGTATTCTTCCTTCCGGGACCTTTCCTAGTAGTTCGTAGGCAAGTCGGTTCCAGAAAACATTTGTAGTAGTTGGTAATGTTTTCATCATTGATCATAAGAGTATTTTATTTGGGATGGACAGTGTGGGAGCTTGTCCGTGGTGGAGGTAATGCAATCGAAATTAAACTTGTGGTCTACTAAGTGAAACGAACAAGTTCCACCAGTTTTGTCGGTCCAGCATCTTGTGGATGCAGACACCCAAAACCAATTGATTATTTAGAGTCTATTCTGCGATACCTGGAAGATGTAGGAATTGCTTGGACCGATGAGTACACAGCTGCTCTAAAGCCTGACGATGGTGCTCGTCTCAAAAGTATCGAGTACTTTGTAATCTTGTCTTGTTTAGTTTCTGGTGTTACCAATGTTCTAAATGCGCATACATTTGCCATAAGAGATGACTCATGTTGTTGCTGATAGTGCAGCTGTTATGAGTAACTTTTGCCGGCAGATGAAAAGGGTACTGGTCTGTCTTTTCATGCTTCGCTTAATTTTCACTAGTTTGTAATTACAGTGTTTTGTGCTACTTATTTCAGTTGTAAAACAGTAATCATGCATTTAATGTTTGATATATATTCTTTAAAATTGCAGTCAATTACTAACTTAACGTCATGTCTATATTGGATAGAAGTATAGAATTCTCTATTTAGTTAGCAAGTGAAAGTGAAGTATGGGAGAAATGGTAAATGAATGAACGAAAGATTTCAAACAATACCACTAAAATAATATAATGGAGTTAAGGGTGTTACACACCATTCATTTTTATCCAATTACAATCATTTTTATCATGAAAAAAAAATTAACTCAATTAAAAGTTAATAATATGATATTGACATGACATACAATCCCTTCTGCCTTATCCAATGTTTCAACACTTCAGTTTTCTACAATTTAATACAATGGTTTCCTTTCATACTTGGTAAAAATAATTGACATACATATCATCTTCTATTTCTTATATTTATAATGATACAATTGCAACTAAAACTCCACATTACGGCAACTTTTTATACACACCTTAAATATTTACATTTACAAGAATGCTAACACAAAAAACACTATAAAGTCTTTCTACATTAAAATTTATTCCCCTACTAAAGGACTAAAGGGAGTATTCGATTGGATTGAAGAGAGTATAATATTTGATTATTTAGTTTTGTGTCTAACAAAGAAATAAAATTGAGTTTATACACATGATATTTTAAACGTTTTTAGCCTATATTTATGCTATTTGTCAATTCTTATTTTCATGTTATACACTTTTTCACATAAAATTTATTTGTTTATCTTCTTCAATGAATATCTCACGTTACCCACATTTTTCCATATTCAACATTTTCCACCCGACTAACCAACCAAACTCATCAGAATCAACCTTAACCATCTTCGTATCCCTAAACAATTCATAGCCCTATATGAATATATTTTTCTATCTCCTAAATCACACTCGTAAACGTCAGAGAATAATCCTACTTGTCTAGTACCATTTTCACCCACGTAATCAACTTAACCATCAAAATCAATTGTAAAATGTATACCTGAAATCCCCAGCCTGCCAACATGTATTTGTATTACTAAAATTACACTCTTCAAAATCAGAGAGTAACCCTACATCTTAATACACGTAGTCACGTACCTCCTCTCTCGAAACCTATCTACTCTTACTCATAAAAAAAATAGATACATGTAATGTAAAGTCAACCCTCGCCCTATATCAATCAAAATTGAGCATATGTACATGTTACTTCAAAGATATTTTAACCTATTTTCAAATCATCTATGTCTCTGTTATTTTCACAAAATAGACCTTTGAAATAAAATTTATCTACCTACTTTCTTAGTTGTTCTAATTATTGTCTTAGTACATACGTATCCTTTTTCCACACCATTTAAGTTTCATCGTACCTTTGTCAAATAATTACCCAATTTGACCATAATCAACTGTATCTCTAAACAACAACATTTTCTTGTACAATTCAAATCACACTCTTAAACGTCGGAGAGTAACCCTATCGCCGAAATACTTACCTACTCCCTTGAAATCTATCTATCCCCATCCCTAAAAAAATCGACACATCCAATGTAAATTCAACCCCTACCCTATAAGAGTATAAGACAATGTCTCACCGTAAAGAGATTTGAAAATATAGAGGAAAAAAAAGAATATGGACTATAATAAACTATAATTTAATACTAATTAAAAAATAATTTTGATCTTTTTACTGCTTATTTTGTCAGCCGACCCCAAAACATTTTGGGACTAAGGCTCTGATGTTGTTGTTGTTGTTGTACTGCTTATTTTATCCGTCTCAAAAACACCATCTATTTGCCATTACTTTGATGTTTATGAATACCTTCTAATACCAACTTACATTTCATCTCATCACCACAATTATTCTGCTTAACTCACCTACATCATTGTCTTATTTATTATTATATTTATACTCATTAAATCGTCAATAGGTCTTGCTTGTGACGGGCTAATCATTTATTTAATTCAAATAGGAAAATTCTAATAGGAAAATTATAAATAAATTATTATTTAATCACTTATTTAATTCAAATAGAAAAATCGTAAATAATTTATTATTTTCTTATTTTTTAATTCTAATAGAAAAATTATAAATAAATTATTATTTGTAATTATAGTCTCTTGAAAAAATTGGACACTAACACATCGCTGGAAAAAAGTCTCATTTAATTATATATACCGATTTTACTTGAATAGCACCAACAAGTAATAACAACTTTAATTATATATACCGATTTTACTTGAATAGCACCAACAAGTAATAACAACTTTAATTATATATACCGATTTTACTTGAATAGCACCAAGTAATAACAACTCAAGGCATAGCTAAAAGATCAATGCTTAAATTACATGGAAGAAAAGTCGGAGTAAAAACAAGAAGCAAATTACCCCAATGCTCAATCTGGCACTAGCATAACATAAAATGAAATTCTCGGACCATCCGCATTTGTGAAAATTCACTCATTTTCACCCTACACTTTTTCACCTTTTCTCTCTCCAATTCACCATCCACCTCACCTTTCCACCCACCACCAAAATTCACCAAAATTCACCAAAATACTTCAAAAAAAAAAAACCACATCAACAAATACTCAACTTTTATTCTCTTTCCTACTTTACTATACCCCACAATATCCACATCAACATTCCACTATCTCATACTTATATTTATTTTTATTTCATTATAATTATTGTTAATCATATACTTTTGGGTTTTGTAATTTATTATTTTTATTGATATTATTGTAAATTCGAAATTATCTATTTTTAACGATTCTTTTGCATATAAATTAAGATAAATTTGAAAAAATTCACACATTTTTATAGATAAATATAAGATTAAGATTGCGTGTAAGAGATAAAAATTAAAAAAACTAATTAAAAACAAAAAATAAAAAAGATTGCATTCATTAATAATAAACAACTAATAAAAAAATACAATTAAAACATACGACAATTACATTAACTACAAACTAATAACTTAATTAACCAAATTGTTGCCAAAAAAATTTGTAAAATATATCCGTTATTTAACATTCAAATATCACCGTTGTATTTTGAAATGTTGAAATGTTGAAATGAAATACTAATATAATAATGAAGTTGTGGCTTTTGATAAACTTTTCCGTAAAAAAATGAATGTGGGCCCCATTTCTGCATTTCACCACATTTCGCACAGATTTTTCGCACAGGTGAAGTTCTCGTGCCTTTCTCTCTCATAAAACTGAGTAAGTGGGTCACCTTTCTTAATTTAATATAATATTTTTAATTTTGCGAAAATTTGCGAGTATACCGTTGTGGTTGCTCTCAGTGATGCACCGACATAGCTACACAGCATAAAATTTTGGCAAGATCGACAAAGGAGAAACATATATACAGTCTCAATAAAAAGTCCTCTTCCAACAATCTTCTAACACAAATTTCATTGAAGATGGACACTATCCGTCACAAGCTGAAGACGGATAGTATTCCTCTTACACTATGCAAGTGGTAAATTACCATATGTGATATTGTGAGAGGATTACTACATGTCTTCAGCTTATGACAGATATCCGTCTTCTATGAGACAAACTGATCTTCTAATAACCTTTACAACCAGTGAAAAGCATGTATGAACACTCTTACGAAGAGCACGAACATTATTATTATTATTTTTTTTTTGGCAGATGTAAACTATACCAAGATTACACAGCGGCCTTCGCAAGGTTGTGAGCAACCTTGCTAAGGTTCCTTGGTATAAAACTAAAACATAAGCAAAGAAGAGCAGAAAAACACGAATTAATATTAAAAACAACGCCGAAAAAATTAGAATTAGTAGCCTCGGAACCACCATCTTTAACAGCAATAATCTTGAAGGGACAGTCAACGCTTGACAAAGGACAGGTACAGCCTTTACTCATCAGAAACCACGGAAACCAATAAACCTCTTGAACCATCGGATCCAAGAAGAGGGCACAAAGTGTACTTACGCCACAGGGACGTAGAAAGAAAAAGGGGGACAAAGACCATGGAAGCCTATGCTAAACGGAGCAGAAACTCCTACACTTTGGGAGCCACTCAAAACAGGCAAGTAAGCCGAAGTTCAAAACGACGAGCAAGGACAGATCCGTCCCAAAGACAATCCACTTGAACAACCCCATAGCAATCCAAAGAGGCCAAGTAAAGGACACAACACACATCCAAAGTAGAAAAACTAAAGGCTTTATTATATGAGTCTTTATTATTTGGCAAAAAAGAAAACAAGATTTAATCTTATAAACCATCATCTTAGACAACAACAACCACCGCAACTAAGCCCACCAAAACCACCACCACACAATCCGACTCCCACCTACCTTCTACGCCTTCCACGCCCACCAATGGTGACAACACCCAGCCACACCAAAGCAGCCGCCCCCAGCCACCCCCGATCAATCCAGACAAAACCCGAAACCGAAAACCAACCACGGACCCACCGTCACAACCCAACAGAACAATGAGACTCCAAATTCCAAAAACAAAACCCCCCCAGGACCATTGGTATGCATACAACTGACCACCACCGAAAGACAAAAGACCGACGCAAACATTAAAAAAAAAAACAAGAGACTGACCGGCTGGAACCACCGGATCATCCCAAGACCCAAACCATAAAAACACCAAAGGATAACAAAAACCCATAAGACGGATCATCCAACAACAAACAAAGAGGGTCTTACCAGGGATGGGGAAAGGGGCGAGGGAGAGGGGAACATCCCTGGGTTGCATGCACCACATTCAATGACAGGACAGAGGAACGGAGGAACGGAACGACCTCAAAACCAAACCACACATCACATTCCCACCGCGCGCAACGGAACAGGCCCGGAAACCAGAGGGGAGAGAGAACCGACGGAGGCAGGTCACCATCAAAAGTGGAAAGGCGCCGGAGACAGGTCAAAAGAGAGACCCATCTCCGGCGAAGGAAGGAGGCTCACGGAATAGGGTGAATTTGGGAGGCGGCGGCGGTGGCTAAGCAAATTAGGGTTTTTTTGATTTTTCTTTTAGAGAGTGGAAGAAGAACTTTTCTCTCTCCTGTTAAACAAGAATTCTAAGAAGGCAAAATGAAAAACTAGCACGAACATTATTGAAGACGGCAAAGCGACCAACAAACAACTTGAGAACCTTGCAAAGATAGCCTTAAAACACATACCATAACCCACAAACATTAGGTCAATATATGGGACATACTTTTACTTCTACTTGCGGATTCTTTTCATCAACCTTTTTCCTCGTTTTTTCCTTTTACTAACCATGACATATTCTATCTCCGTTTCAATCACTTGTTCACCTTCTTTAGTTTTTATCTTTATGAAAGGTAATTATATTGGTAAAAAAATATACCTAATTACGTATATGATGCGTGGATTAAGGTGACATCCAATTTGGTCGTGCGTAAAAAAACAAGAATAACGCGAAGAGTTCTTGGAGGATCTAAAGTAAGCAAAGGACAAGAGATACGATCAAGTGGTCATAAAAAGTGATTGTCTTCAAATGTCTGAAGTTATTAAAAGCGGTAAGAGGGGTGAAACTACTTTCTTCTTGTTTAAGAATTTACCAAAGTGATTAAAAACTAAGTTGGATTGAAATGAGCTGTAAATTAACCAGAAAAAAGATGGCCTAAACAAAAGAATAATCCGTCTTGCTTATGACAATTACAAGCTTAAGCTTGTGACATCTCACAACTCATTTCCCGTGATCTCCCACTCGCAGACTTGTCTCACGTCACAACTCACAAGCCCTTCAAGCCCCATCTCCTGCTTACGTCCGTAATCAGAATAGGATCCACCTCCAAGCATGCTGCTGCTGCCTGCAGCATTGTGAAGCATGTTCAGTCCCGCGGAACTCAGACCCATTTGGCTGGATTGGGCTTGAGTTTGCTGAAGAGCTGAGTATGCTTGCTGACTGTACAGCATTGAAGAGCGCGCTGCCAGTAGCGCTTGTGGGCTCATCTGTTGTGCTTGCTGCTGCATGTAATGTCCCCCTGACTGCATCATGCTGCTTTGTGGGTACTGCTGCTACAATGCGCACAAAATCTTTTATCAATATATATATATATATATATATATATATATATATATATATAAAAGACGGTTTTACACAAGTATTGCAGGTTATGTGATCTTCTAACAAAGTTTTAGTGGCGGAAACTAATAAAGCGTAAAGAAGAAGCGGAAATCCCAAAAGCGATGGGTCGTGGCGGCGGTGGTGGTGGCGTCGTAGGGTTTGTACATGGTGATGATGATACCGATGCAGGAAAGAGGCCTAGTACAATTGTTACGAGGTCCATGTCGTCTCGCTCCAACGCCATAACCAAACCTAGGTTACAATCCTTTCGATCATTTGTTTAACTTTTAATAAAATACCGTCACGAAGCAACAAATAAACACAAATTCTCATTTGTGACGGATGAAGTATATTTTAATTTCGTTGGTGTTTCATGATATCTAATTACTGTAATTAAATCAGCAATATGCGTCGCCGGAATGCCAAGACGCGTCGTACCAAGGTTAAGGATAAACTATACCGTCCTAGGTATTCTTTTTTATTCCCGCAATTTTACTTGTTTGTTTCGTCTTTTTTATTTTTGTTCTTTGTCGAAATTAGGGTTTCGAATTGGGAATTTTGATCAATTTTTTTTCGTAATTTTGTTTATTTATGAGATTATTTATCATATGTTGCCCAAATTAATTCAGCAAGATGCCCAATTCCAAGAGTATGGAAGCATCAGAGGTTAAACTTTACAAAATTCCGGGGTATGCAATTCTCATTCTGCTATTCCTGCTTCTTGTTTTTAGGGTTTAGGGTTTAGTCTATTTTGAAACAATGAAATATATGCTTTGTTAGGGTTTCCGCGTAGGTTTTGGTGATGCTAAGTATTGAGTAATGTAAGCCCCTCCTATTAAGATATGAACATTCCGCAATTTCTATCAAATACTTTCAGCGCCATCCTTGATGAGAGGATTCACCAATTTCAGAATCTGATTCTCGATTTGGATTCCTTTTTGATGATCATTTGCTTTCAATAACGCCATTATCCCCCAAGAACTGTTGTCGGTTACTCCAACTTCTCTTCTAATGTCGAAATTCGACCCTCCATTACTGATTTTAATTGCTGAGCCGTTAATTTGCGAGTAGTTTGCAATCAAAATTGTGATAAAATTTTGTAATTTCGCGGAGGCAATTGTAAGGATCAAAAGTTGATACCAATGATATAGAATGCAGGAAACTGCCTAGAATTAATGGAAGAATTAAGAGTTTTGAGGTTCTATACACATTCCACAATCATGGAAGAATTATAGAGAGAGAAGAATAGTTGAAAGATTAAGATTGTATTGAGTTTTTGTGTAAAATGATAAATGAATGTTTACAAGTTACAACTCATTGCCTACTAACTGACAGCTAATCTGCTAACAACTTTTGGCGCCAACATCCAATTCTGTTATTTCAGTTATTTATTTAAGTATTCTACCTGTATCACCATCCTTGTCAAACAAACAGAGACAGAGCACTAAGGTGGCCAAGCTGATATAGTCAATACCCAAATTTCTTACAGTAATATCCAGTTTCAGTCAGATACCAGTCATAAATATCTAAGATTAGGACGGCCACATTTTCTGTATGAGGTGCTAAGGACTGTCGGGTGCCCACCTCGATGGAGAACTCAAAGACTTTAATCAGGATTGAATGCCCATTATTGATGTCAATGAACCTTGTACAGTCGAGAGGGCGCCCCCTTCTTGGAGGGATGCTAAGGATGTGTAGGATGTCCTCATCATCGAACGATTCCTGGACGTTGGTGGTCCTCCAAGATTCATTATTAGTGTCAATGTACTTGATGACCTTAGTCTAGCCCTTTTTAACCGGTGGGCATTAACATAGAGTTGTGTTCATCAACTACCTACCCTCATATAAGCATATACCATTTAGCCCATCAGGTAACATAAACTTAGCTCTTATGTCCCTTCGACATGTCGATATACTACCACATCCTTGTCAACACGACTCGTCTAATGATGTGGGACATCCATCAGATACAAAAAAAGGCAAGCCTTTGCACCGTGGTGCAACATGTAAAGTGGCTACACTTTCATTGTAATCATCCAGAAGTGATTACATTCTCATGTTTGTCTTCAACTACAAGAGATACTAGTAAATAAATAAAATTGGCTCAGTACGTTTATAGTCATTTATTGATTAATGTTTCCTTTCCTTTGAACTCGAACTTCCTTTTTTATTTATTTGATTCCTATCTGAAATTAACTTGATCTGTTGGTGATGAAGGAGTGTTGGAGCTCGTTACTGTTATGAAACTCCCGAAGAATATGTGGCGTGTCAAAAAGAGTATGAGGACTATATGAGGTAGGTTTCATTTGCACCCTACATTCATTATCTTTTTTTTACTTGATTTTTATTAATCCTGTGTTTTTTTATTACTTGTATAACATATTTTGTTTCTTTTTCAGAAATTTGTATCTTGAAAAGGACCCCAGCTTTTTTCAGCAACAAAATGATTTGGAATGCCGCAACCTTTTCGCCATGATACAAGAGAGTAATAAGGTTTGGGATTGTTCTTGTTTCCTTTGGTTTTTAAACTTTGGTTTTTAAACTCATTGATTGTTCAAAATCTCATCTGATTGAGTAAATGTTCATTCATATGATACTACTTCCTCAAAGCAATCTCCATCATTAAAAGTGAGACAAGTTAGTGTTTTGATCGACTTAAAAGAAACTAATTATTGTTTTGACTTAAAAGAGATTAATAGAGTAACCCAAAATGATTGTCAAATAAGACACCTGGATGTTGCCTCTGACTGTCTTAACCTCGTTCTTCAACTCTCGGGTGCTGCTACTATGGATCGGTATCTGAAAAGGGTTGCTAGTAGGATAGATAAGCTTTTATCTTTTTTTCACTGTGTTTACTGTCCAAGAAAATTGAATAGGATTGCCCATCAATTAGCCAAGTCTGTGGTTAGATGATGCTCTCTCCTATGTTATGAACTATGTAAAAAAAAAAAATGATTGTCAAAACCAGTGAACTTCTCATATCATGAGATGATAGTGACGTATATATGGATGCAATTTCTTGATGGGTTATTTAGAAAGAGTTTCCTTGTATTTTCAAGGGTGAAATACCTTAGACCCATTTACTAACAATGGATAATGGATAATTGAATGGTTCATTTTCTCGTTAATTTATATTCCCTTCGTAATTAGGTAGTCAAGTGGGACCTAATCGACTGCTTGAAAATCATGTAATAGTGGATAATTAAATGCTTCAATTTCTCATTAATTTAAATTCTAATTCCAATCAGTTTCTAATATCAATCTCTATGTGTCATTTTATATCTTCTGGGAGCATTGTGATTTGGTTGTTCGTGTTTCAATATCAATTTTATGTGTCATTTTATATTTTCCTTTCTAATCAAATTCCAAAAATAGTAACGTTATTCACATCTCCTTTCAACGGTGGGCTAAAAACCTCACGTATGTATGCAACCTTACCGTTGTGTTGATTTGACACAATCAGGCTGCTCCAAATAGGTTCTTATGAATTTTGTTTATTCCAGAGTAAAATGGCTATTATTGCAATTTCACACAAGCGACAAAGATAAAAAAAAGCAAAGAATTTTCATTTATTCCCATCATATATCATAGTCAAACTATAGTGAATTTTAGCTTCATTATAATGTTAATAAAGCTTTGAATATATGGTATAATAGTTCAAGATATCTACAATAGGGATGGTGAACTTATACGTTTTTTGAAAATTCTTAGATGGCTGATTATGAACTCGTGGAGCCCATGGCCGTGAAGACCATGCTAATTTGTGGTGCCTGGGCACATATGAACTTTAAAGCAAAGCACAAGGATGCAGAGGATTCTTCAACAGCTATTTATTTTGCTGAGCTGAATATGGGAAGCAGGGAAGTAAACTTTCTCACTAAAATGGATATCGACCTCACAGCTGGTATGTTTCTGTCTTTTTCTTTTTGTAGGCGCTGACTTCTCATTGCTTGTTCTTGTATGATGCTGAATGACCATGTCAAATGAAGCATTTTTTGGTTTCCCCTATAAACTCGCAGTTCTGATTTGCTTGGTATTAATTGCAGATACATGTGCATATAAGCGTTGTTCATTTTGCTATCACCAAGACGAATACCTTCCTGTAGCTGGCGTTGGCTGTGTTTATCATCCTGTTGATGCAAAATTGTTCTTAGTGTAGGCAAAGTTGTTGTAAAGTTTGTCGAAATAGTTAATAGGCAGGCTTTTGATACAGCATTAATCTGAGTAACAACTATTGTAAAACTTGGTATTTTATCTTGTAAAACTTGTTTTTGCAGCAAATCTATCGGCTTAACTTTCTCCGACTCATGCAATCTTGTCTTGTTTAATTTCTGGTGTTACCAATGTTCTAAATGCGCATACATTTGCCATAAGAGATGGCTCATGCTGCTGCTGGTAGTGCAGCTGTTATGAATAACTTTTACCGTCTCAATAAAAAGAGTATTGGTATGTCTTTTCATGCTTCACTTAAATTTCATTTTACTCGAAGAGCACCAACAAGTAATAGCAACTCAGACATAGCTAAAAGATCAATATTTAAAATAAATACCAGAAAAGTCGGAGTAAAAACAAGAAGCAAATTCTCAGTGATATACCGAATCCACCACCGGCATGGCTACACAGCATAAAAGTTTGGCACGATCAGCAAAGGAGATACATACAGTCTCAATAAAAAGTCCTCTTCCGACAATATCTTCCAACACAAATTCCCATTGAAGACGGACACTATCTGTCACAAGCTGAAGACGGATAGTGTCTCTCTCACAATATACAAGTGGCAAATCAAGTTGGATTAAATGGAGCACCCCACTTGCCATATCATTTGTGATATTGTGAGGGGATTAATATCCGTCTTCCGCTTGTGACGGATATCCGTCCTCAATGAGACAAGTTGATCTTCTAATAACCTTTACAACCAGTGAAAAGCATCTATGAAGAGCACGGACATTAGCGAAAACTGCAGAGCGACCAGAAAAACAAACTGAGAACCTTGCAAAGATAACCTTGAAACACACACCATAACCCACAAACATTAGGTCAATATATGGGACATACTTTTACTTCTACTTGCGGATTCTTTCCATCAACCTTTTTCCTCGTTTTTTCCTTTTACTAACCATGACACGTACTATCTCCGTCTCAATCACTTGTTCACCTTCGTTAGTTTTTATCTGTACGAGAGGTAATTGTTTTGGTAAAAAATGTACCTAATTACGTATATGATGCGTGGATTAAGGTGACATCCATTTTGATCGTGCGTTTATAAAGAACGAGTAAAAACGTAAGAAAAAGAATGACGCGAAGAGTTTTTGGAGGATCTAAAGTAAGCAAAGGACAAGAGATATGATCAAGTGGTCATAAAAAGTGATTGTCTTCAAATGTCAAGTTATTAAAAGCGGTAAGAGGGGTAAAACTACTTTCTTCTTGTTTAAGAATTTACTGAAAGGATTAAAACTGAGTTGGATTGAAATAAGCTGTAATTTAACCAGAAAAAACATGACCTAAAAAGCATGGCCTAAACAAAAGAATAACCCGTCTTACTTATGACAATTACAAGCTTGTAACCTCTCACAACTCATTTGCACTTGTCCTCCCACTTGCAGCCTTGTCTCATGTCACAAGCTCGCCATGAATGAGAATTTACGCGTTACGCACTGAAAAACTGGCGAGTTACGCACCAAAATTTGTCTGGCGAATCCTATACGCACCAAAATTTGTATGGCGAGTCATATACGCACCCGTACCGACCATCTTGTAAACCCTAGATTATAGTCAGCCTAATTGGCCTAATATCCTAATAACTTTTTTCCTCGTTTTTTCCTTTTACTAACCATGACACTTACCATCTCCGTCTCAATCACTTGTTCACCTTCTTTAGTTTTTATCTTTATGAGAGGTAATTGTTTTGGTAAAAAATGTGCCTAATTACGTATATGATGCATGGATTAAGGTGACATCCAATTTGATTGTCCGTTTATAAAGAACGAGTAAAAACGAAAAAAAAAAAATAACGCGAAGAGTTTTTGGAGGATCTAAAGTAAGCAAAGGACAAGAGATACGATCAAGTGGTCATAAAAAATGATTGTCTTCAAATGTCCGAAGTTAAAAGCGGTAAGAGGGGTGAAACTACTTTCTTCTTGTTTAAGAATTTAGTGAAGGGATTAAAACTAAGTTGGATTTAAATGAGCTATAATTTAACAAGGAAAAGCATGGCCTAAACAAAAGAATAACCCGTCTTGCTTGTGACAATTGCAAGCTTGTGAGCAATCTTATTGTTAGGATCGGGATTCTACTTTGGATCGATGATCTTCTTAGAATCGAATCGGTACGATCTGATTGTAGAATCGTAAGATGCTTCAAGTTAAAATCTTGTGTTTAAATCTCAAAACACTTTTATCTTAGCTTGTGCCTACTAATTATTCACGTTTATACTATATTTCTATCTTAAAGTCAAATATAAAATTTTAGTAATTGAAAAAAAATTAAATGTTAATAATGTAGAATCGAGTTGTATAATCGTAAAATCGGGTTAAAATTCTACTCTAAAAAAAGTTCACGCAAACTGAGTCGTAAGATCTTACAAAATTAAGATCCTGCCTAAAATCGGATTGATCACCTGTTTTTAGATTATAGAATCGTAAGATCCCACGATTCGGATCGTGAGTTTTCTCTCACAACTCATTTCCGCTTGCTCTCCTCACTTGTCCTCCCACATGCAACCGTGTCTCACGTTACAAGCCCGCCACGAATGAGAATTTGCGACAAAAGAAATGGGGAAGGAGAAGGACAAGGGGCATTGGATGAGCTAAAAAACGGGCCCAGCGGAGACAGGGTATATGAGTAATGAGTAATGAGTGGTCCAGTCCAGTGCAATGTAGGCTAATAATCTGGACCACAGGTGAGTCCGTGAATCAGCAGTAGTACCAGATACTTCGTCGTAAACTATCATCAGACCAGTCAACCTAGACATCCACAGACCCTACATACGTCCAGTCCTCCATATTTTAACTCCTATGCGAATCAATACTACTGTATGTAATTATGTATCACAATTTGTCAATTTCTGCACCTATTCTACTCTACCACTGCTTTTGACTGCTACCATTCTAGCATGATGCCATGATTGACGAACTACCGGAAAAAGGGTTTATATCGGTTTTAAATTTAGAACAGATTCGATAAATATGTGTAACGAGAGTAAAGTGATTAGGTTTGGTTTAACGGGTTAGCAAGGAATAATCTCGTAAGTTTAAGGGTTAGATTATTGCAATCTCTAACAAAGTCTTAGGTTGAGTGACTCGACTTAAAACTTTGGGTGAATCTTAACCCCACTTTCCATTGAAATTATCCAATGAGTATTTGTCATATTTCATTTCTTTATGTAAAAATAAAGATAATGTAAAAAAAATAAAGTCTAATGGATAATGTATAAAGTATGAGGTGGGTCTGGATGAATATGAAAAATAAAGAAATAATAAAAGTTAGTAAAAAGCTGATGTGACACAGTTTTAAAATTTTGAAAAGTCTTAATGATAATCTTACTCTAAGTTGTACTTCGTAAAATAATTCAAGTTGGATGCACTTAAAACAAGTCTAAATGATGTAACTTTCATTGTAATTATCACTAATGTTATCCCAGAATAAATTTATCACCTCCTCGCTGGAGTCTTAGAGACAACTTCATTCAAGTCAGTGTAGTTCAGCTCAGCTCAACCCATATTTTCACAATCAATTTCTTTAAGTTCAATTCAATTTTTCTCCGTCGAAAAGAATAAGGTCTAAGGTATCATTATTCATTGGTAACCTCAGGTGTAAACCTAGAAATAAAATTTTAGAATAACGAATTTTTTCAGAATGTCTAGAATCTCAGAAATCGATAACTTTAACCATTTTTTAAGAGTTTGGGATAGCTAAATGCTATCCTTTGTTACTAGCCAACTTCCCGCGGATTAGGGTTGATCAATGATCAACAAACTTAACTGCATATTTATGCTGTTCAAGGCCAGAAATACCATTGAAGCAAGAACAATAGCTAGCCAATTCGAGACGAAAATCGATTAAGAAAACTAGGGAGTACAATTTACATAGTACTTAAAACAAAATTTAACATTAATCTCACCACTTCAAAGAACCAACAAGAACGTTTTGTGAGTTTTTTTTCATCACAAATGTTCTACCACAGAAAATTTAGTCCTTTTACGCAGTGCCGCCGCCATTGCCATTGTCCTTGCATACTTCCTGAACTACATTTTTCCTAAGCAAAAGACTGAACTAAAAAACTCAACTAAACTTATTCTTCTTCTTCTTCTTCTTAATACTATTACTGTTATACTACGCCAAGCCAAGCCATTTCAGTTTCCGTCTTCACTCGACTTCAAATAAAGAGACTCGCCATCTCCTGAGTTTCCGCCACGCCCTTCAAGCCCCATCTCCTGCTTACGTCCGTAATCAGAATAGGATCCACCTCCAAGCATGCTGCTGCTGCCTGCAGCATTGTGAAGCATGTTCAGTCCCGCGGAACTCAGACCCATTTGGCTGGATTGGGCTTGAGTTTGCTGAAGAGCTGAGTATGCTTGCTGACTGTACAGCATTGAAGAGCGCGCTGCCAGTAGCGCTTGTGGGCTCATCTGTTGTGCTTGCTGCTGCATGTAATGTCCCCCTGACTGCATCATGCTGCTTTGCGGGTACTGCTGCTACAACGGGCACACAATCTTTTATCAGTAAATATATGTAAGACGGTTTTACACAAGTATTGCGCGTGGATTAATCTGTTTGGTACCTGTGAATGCATGGTGGCTTGTTGCGGCTGAGCATCAGCAATAGCAGCAAGGTACATAAGGTTTCTCTGTAGCCTTGCTTGATTCCTGCAGTGGTGAGAAGAATCGATTACATAAACAAACAAAGTTTTGACAGCAGCGGAAACGTTTGTGTTCCCAACGATTTGGGATCCACCAACACTGATACTTTGACCCGAGTTTTGGCTTTACAAAATGTAACGAAATCAAACAAACTTGGGACAGCATTTTAGAATTATGTCAGGAACGAACAGTCCGCTTTACAAATTATTTACTTACTCTGCACACTCGTTTAGCTTGCCGGAATTTTGGCTTTCCACAATCTTTAGAATCAATGACTTGTTCTCATCCAAATACTGCAGAACATAGAACACAGTTAAACCAAATAATTAGAATTAGACCTAGTAAACAGATCATATCGGACATGCTTAGCGCAGTTACTATACATGTTTTCCGTGGTTTCAGATCCTTAGTATTACGACCTTTGGCACCAAGTTGCTACAGGTCAGAGAATATTAGGAATATTAATAATAGTTGCGCCTCAACCATCACCTTAAGGTTTTGGTTGAGATGGTCCATCTATCATGGTATCAGAGCCAGTGTGACCGAAGGTCACGGGTTCGAATCCTGGCAATCTCAAAACCCCTCGAAAACTCACGAAGTGGAAACCCAGCACACGGTATGAGGGGACTGTGCAAACCAACCACTCTTCGGTTTTGATTGAGATGGTTCATTTATCAGGGAATGTGCATCTGAATCTTTGATTGAGATGGTTCATTTATCAGGGAATGTGCATCTGAATCGAGTTCAGGTTACATTTTGTGTTCGCACTTGGGTCGTGTCAGTCTGGCATGTCAAATTAACAATGATTCACAATACTACAAATAAAAGTTCAGTAATGAAGTTCGACCAATGTGACTCCGATACTTAACTTTGGTCGCATGTCCGACACAATACGGCAATCTGACACGTAATTTAGAACAAGTGATGAATGCAGCAGTGAAGGGATTCAATGAGACTACACATAACTAGTAAGACTTGAATAACTAGACTGATGATAAGGATATATCCAACACATACTTTCCCTTCTCTTCCTTACTGTTTTTTTTCTTTCCACTCTAACCTAGTGTGGTCCAACTTCCATGTCTAGAAATGAAAGAATATACCTAGCCATAAAAGGCAACTTTGGACAAAGGATAGCTCTTAAGACCATGAATTTGACCTAGGACCAATAATTAAGCAATTATGCTTCATTCAGGAAATGTGTAGGCCGTAATTTAATGAGGTTCGGTTTGGTGGTTGCTCACCAGTTTGTCTCTTAACCATGAAATCATGGGTTCGATCCTGGTTGTGACTAGTCATTTACGTCTGAGAAAAGCATCGATAAGGACGACCTAGTCACAGTTGTCAGCAGTCGACACCCTGGTTTCTACTAAAATGAAGATGTAGACCATATATTCCAAAGAATAAGAATAATATAAAGAGTTTATGGTTATCAGTTATCACTAGTCATTAGGAATCATTCGATACCATAAGAAAGCGTAGCGACCAAGATGATCATCACCATCCCGATGCCTCAGAACTCACCCGTAAAAAAGTGTTAAGTGACTTAAACGTGCGCAATCTTATCCATCCCTAAAACCAATCATATGAAAGTAACAAACATAACCAAGTGGTGTTAGTCTAGTGGTGAGTTAAACCTTAAAACTTGCAGAAATGCAGGAGTTGAGGTCTCAGGTTCGATTATCAGCTGCGACCAAAAAAAAAGTAACAAACATACATCTCCGATTATATTCCTAAGGAGGTCAGTTTTTCTACAACGGTGCATTTAGGGAGTCTAATCCCTCGTATCATTATCATAATTACTGCGCCCTATAAAGCGACTCACATTAAAAACGAGGTAAAGGGCACAAACGTATACACAACAACACGCGTCACAAATCCCTTCCAAAACCAAACACAAATTCTTACTGGTGACGACTCAGACCCGATAATGTTAAAAAGGAAAGGGGGTTGTGAGACGTGACAAGCAATAATGACGGAAACAAAACAAAAACATGGGAAAAGCATCAAGTTGCATATCATCCTTCCCCAACCACACACCTGTCCTGTCCTTGCAATAGTAACTAGTTGAACAACAGATATTTAATGAATGTGAAGGTTAGCTGTAACAAATTGCATTAACTTTTAGCTTGTATTTTAAAAACAAATGCTGTTAGTCTTATGTCAAGTCATTTTAGAGCTACAGCACTTTAGTTTTGCTATGTCTATTCATGGTAACTTGGTAACCCTAGCCGTTTCTTCTTTACCCTTTCAAATACCCAAGTGTCTCTCACTATAGTAAATGCTACCACTCTACCAAAACTCGTGTCTAAATCAACACACGGGATTCATGGAGACGATCTCTCACTAACTTAAGTATGTGCTAAAATTAATATTCTCGAATCTAAATACAAGTATAAGCAGATGTAAACTAACATAACCGCCTAACCGGTATAGTTACGAGTGAGTAGTACGCATGCATATGTCCTGGGTTTGAATCCCGTTAGCAACATATCATGGCAAGGGTGCGTGTATCAACAAACAACACATGCACAAGCTCAAATTCTCATTAAAGACGAACATTTTTCGTCACTTTAAAAAGACTTCTCACAAGCGACAAGTGGTGCATGGGTACCTGTGGCCTGTGCGAGGCCCTTTAAAAAAAACACAAATTCTAATTTGTGACGGCGGTATCCGTCACAAGCTTGTGCTAGATACATTTTCCTCTCATAAAATACTCACTTTTTCTCTCTCTAAGACTATTTATGTGGTCCCTTTCTCCACTAACTCATTTTGTATCCATTTTATCTCACAAAATATGCGTCACAAATGGTGACCCGTCACAAGCAAGACTTACTATTAAAAAAGACGGTTATAAACAAGACTTATTATTTTATTTTCCTTAAATAATCTGTTAACTTTGATGTAAAAGACATAAAAAAACACTCTAATATAAAATTCACTAGTAAACAAGAGACACAAAAAGTTCAAAAGCCTAGCAATGTGATCGATCATGTCGTCAAGAAATACACAAAAAGTCGACACGATCTTTTCATCGACTATATGAATCCTCCTGTCCCGATCAATAGTTATCTTTGTTTAAAATCTAAAAAAAACAGTCAAGTAGATAACTATTAACTAAAACGGATCGGAGAACTAGTAAAGTTCTATGAACATTCATTTGCTCACACTCACTCCTCCATCACCGGTCTCATTTATTTATTTACTTCTTATTAAAACAGTGTGTCTTGCTTGCGACAGATACGGATACTTCATTCTCACAAAAAAACAAGTGAGAGGACAAGTTGGGGAAATAGAATACTATCTGTCTTCAACTTATAATAAATAGTGTCCGTCTTTAATGAGAATTTGTGTTATTAAAAATATCCATCACTACTTGTAAACCCCAAGACACAAGCATATTAACTAGTAGCAAAGAATAACACCCGAAAATAATAAACATAACACAACAAGATAATATGTGTTACCATAACATGAAAAAAAGTATAAAAAGACGGTTTGAAGAACCGTATATATGAAAACCCGATAAGATTATCGATAATGTTATCGGGTTTTCATATATATAAAGAGAGAAAAGGAGGAAAGGGGAGTAACCTGCTGAATATGATCAGTAGTGACGTTATTAGAGTAATAAGAAGCCATCATGGGCTGCATCTGCATCAGGTGCTGCTGCATCACCCCCCTCTCCCCCACTTATTATTATTAGTTTCCTGCACTTCTTTTTTATTTCACTGTACTCAAACAAAATAAAATAAAATAAAAGAAATAATATTGTTAAGAGGCAGAAAGCAGCAGGTGCACAAAAAGGAAAAAAGAGATTTAAGAGACTGAGAAGACAGTACTGTGAGTAGTAATATGTTTTTGTATGTGTGAGTAAGAGTATAGATTATATAAAGAAAGAAAGAAAGGAGAAGGAGGAGGAGGGAGGGGAAAGTGTGGGACCTACAGTCACGTCATCTCATCTGTTATGGTCACGTGACGAGAGAGGTGGGGTTGGCGCTTCAAGACAACTAAAATGGGGACTTAAACGTTTCTGGACTTCGATTTATGAGCCACTCTAAATACTACGGAGGACACAACTAGTTGTGTGTAAATAGTGTGCTTGACTATAATAGTACTCATCAATTCTAATTTCGGGGTCGGTCGTATTCGTCACAAGTCATGGAATAAATTAAGCGGTGACTTTTCTATATATTTTAATTTTTGTCCTATTGATTCGCGCGGTAATATCTAATCCGTTATACTGTAATTCATTATAGGTTTATGACAGAGCGAACTTAGGATTATATCTTTGGGATAGCAAAAGAAAACTAAATGGTAAAATATGTGTTATGAGATTTGAAACCGGGTCACTGAGAAGGAAAACAAATTCTTTATCATTGAATCACAGGATATTTACTCTATATTTTATGAGATAACAGTTATTTATCAACTAATTAACAATATTTGGGATAACAAAACACATCTTTTAAATCATTTTTTTAAATTTGTAATAACGGCTGTCACCCCTTTACCACTACGTGGGTTCGCCCATAGGTCCAAAAACTCATTGACTAGTATAGTAACTTTTGTTTCTGAGAGGGTATTTTTTCATTGGTTGTCCACACGTTAACGGCATTCACATTTGTAAGATTGGAGCAACTAGGGTTTTCAATAACGACTTGAATAGACTCATATGTTCCGATGTATTTCTTTGCAATATAAAATCTGGTTGAAGATAAATATTACTCCCTCCATTTTTATCCAAGTGATACATTTCTTTTTGCACGTTTTACGTGCTTAATATCTTTAGCTACGTATTTGTAAAAATTATAAAAATTATATATTTTCAATGTTCTCGTAAAGACGAATTAAACAAGATCCCACATGAATATGTTTTTTCTTACGTATTGAGAGAAAATTGAAATTGAAGGTTAACTTGTGAATAATGTACAAAAGCCTTATGTATCATTTGGATAAAAATGGAGGGAGTATTTGTCATAAGTTGAACATGAATAATATATCTTTTTTATAATATGTATGTGACAGTATGTATGATGATGTCCTATATTTTCTCCCATTTGCCTTTTATTATGAGAAGGCATTATCGTCTTCCGTTCATCCGTCATAAGCAAGATCATTTGTGTTTGGAATTAGTTTGATTGAATTGAAATAAGAAGAATTATATTAAAATATGTGTGAGATAAATTGAATTGAACAAAGTTGAAATGAAAGGACATGAATTGAATTGGATATCAAACTATAAAAATAAGTTTAAGTATATAATTGAGTTGAAACGAATTCAATTAGCAAAACGGTATTGAATTGGATTTAATTGAATAAGGCTGGATTCAATTAAAGAAAGTTAAGGTAAGTTAAATCGAACTCAATGTAAGCTGAAAAGAGGAGAACCTTTTTCTAATTTGTATAGAATATGTGTGTCTTTAGCATTTTATAAGGTTTAGTGAGGATTAGGAAGATGCAAGAAATATATAAGGATCTTAATTAAGATGGACAAACTTACTAATGGTATAGCGAGGATTACAAACTCACTATATAATTTAAGTGTCAATATATAAATATGTCTTTACAACTTCCGCAAATTTGGAGACAAACAAAAATGCGAGTTTGTAATTAAATTACCGAGGAACTTGTTTTTCATATTTTTATGTTTTTACTAAGGGTAATAGAATTATATTTAGTGAATTTTTAGGATCTTAAGATCCTACTATTCGACATTACCGACTCAATCCTACCTATTTTATCAATCTAAAGTAGAATTACGGCCCTGGCAATATTGCCTATAGGCTTTTCAGCTATACGAACAACTTAACAAACGAAAGTGAAACATATAATAAGCAAAATTCAAAAAACTTCGAAAATTTTGATATAAGTAAGATTCTTCCTATTGGTATCAGGATTGATAATGTGTCCTTCCTAAATCTTAGGATTGGATCATTGACTGGGTAACATTTATCATGTCAAATCGGAAGGACTCCCTTACTCCGTTGCTTTCTTTCCTATCAGCCTTGCGGAGCATCTGGTGTGTGCACAATGAAGCCATTTTTTACTGATAAGTCCTCCCCCAACTACTTCTTTCACTTGCAGAAATCGGTGGCTGGCCTTGCATTGGCTGCTAATAATCTACCAAAGTCTTAGGCTGAATCCAAGACTCAACCTAAGACTTTAAGTGAGTCTTGACTTCATTTTCCATTGAAATTATTTAATGAGTGGTTGACATGTGTTACTTCTTTTTGTAAAAAAAAGCAATGTAAAAAAAGTAAAGTTTGAGCTAAGTCCAGATAATGTATAAAGTCTGAGGTGGATCTATGATGAGTTTGAACAATAAAAAAATAATAAAAGTTAGTGGAAAACTGATGTGACATAGTCTTAAGACTTTCAATCTTACGTGGTAAACTTTTTTCTTCTTTATCTTCTCTCTAGTGCACTCATGTAATGTACTCCCACGTGATAGTTTTCTATTTTGCACACTATTTACAAGTGAGCTTTTAATTTCAATTTTTTCTCAATACATAAGAGAAATATATTCATATGAGTCTTGTTTGATTCGTCTTTACGAGTACCTTGAAAATATATAACTTTTATAATTCTTGTAAATATGTAGCCAAAGATATTAACCACATAAAACGTGCGTGGACAAACGTAAAAAAACACAGATATCATTTAGATTTGAATGGAGTAATACACTAGGTAACACAGACACTTCTCGTAATTAGTCGTCCCGTGTCCGATACCGTGCCTGACACTCGGACACCCGATACTCGTTGGACACATGGCTAAACATTTTATAGTTTGGACGAGAAAATAAATTTTTAAAAAAGATCGATTAGAAGATGACTTTGGGTGGAAATATGAGAATTAGTTATAGTAAAAGTCGGATTGTACCTTTACTTGTTTAGATTTAGCTTCAAATACATGATAAAAATAAAATTATACGTTATTTATAATCATAAAATATGTATTTTAATATATTTAAATGTCGTGTCCCGTGTCCTAAATTTCATGGGATATCGTGTCCCGTGTCCGTGTCCGTTTTGGTGCTACCTAGGTAATACATAATATAAACACTCACTTTTTAGTTAGTCTCCTTTATGACAAACTTTTATCGTAATGTTAAAACAGGTTAATTATCATCCTATTCGGATATACAAGACAAACTTGTTTTTTCTTATATTTGTTTGCTTTTATTTTATCTATTTTAAGTGACTCGTCAAAAATTTAAGATAAATATATCGGTCTGATCTCAGACGACTTAACATTTAGATGGTACTCGTCAAATTGATGTTCATGCAATTGTCTAATTAGGACAGTCCATATTCCCAATGTATATTGTACGGCATTGGGACAGGTGAACAAGTGTTTAGTTAAATAAATACTTCGTCTTTAAGTATACACTGTATGAAATTAAGGTAATTAAGATCCTTTCATTTCTCTTAATTAGTAAATTGGTTTATTTAATGTGTGCTTTAATAGCACACATTAATAAATCGAGTATAAAAAGATTCGTAGAATATTCACATGATAAATTTAAGTAGATAAATTTAATTTATCATAATTAATGAGAATATTTTATGAATTCTTTCATATACGATTTATTAATATGTGTTTTTAGCGCACACGTTAGAAAAACCGTTAATAAATTATAACTCTTTTGTATGGTATAAAATCTGAGTTTGGTACTAGATTTTTCAAATTTTGTTTTAAATAATTTAAGTTATACGATAAAAATTTCTTATTTTATAATCTAAAAGAAAGTAAACTCCAAAGACCCATTTAACATTATTTTCACCTTTAAACACTGTTAACCTTTACAACCATTCAATATTGCTAAAAGAAAGTAAATTCCTTATTTTATTTTAAAAAATGGAGAGAATCTTGACTCTAATTAACGTCACTATAGAAAGAGCCAAACAATTGATTCTTTTTTTAATTAGAGCTAATTAAATTAATTAGAAAAGATATTGTAAAATACTTTAAAAAATGGAGCATGTTATTACAGCTTTTTATGCTTTGAACTAGGCGAGACATTGATTCTCGTAGGAGAATGGACAATACTGTACATAACACCTAGAGATTAAATTAATTAATTAACCCAAGATGTACCTCGTTCAATGTAATTACTTCGTGGTTACCCAATTAATCCGTGTGCTTATTGCTTAACGTTATGCTAAGAGTTGATAGGTGGTTAAGAATAATATTTAAAAATGATACACTCATACTCTCAACCCCTCGACACAAATTCTTATACTAGTATTCAACTTAAGTTTGAAACGAGAAAAATAATTTGGGGATTAAGATAAAAAAAGGAAAAGGAAAAGAGCAAAATATTTGCCTTATATAATTAAGTGGGATGATATCTTATCAGTTTTAATGTTGACACGGATACCACCATCATAAGAGATATCAATTGTTAATCGAGTAGTGTTAGTATAGTGGTAGTTAGGTTAAACCTTGAAAACTTGCAGAAATGCAGGAGTTGAGAGGTATCAGGTTCGACTACCAGTTGGGGCGATGATCACTTGACCACTACAATCGCCGAAAGAGTGGTCTACATGGTTTATGCGATGGTGCGGGAATACATGACCCCCTCGTCACCAGAAAAAAAATTATACCAATTGTGGTCTACATACATGAAGAGTTTCAAACTAAAATATGTTATCCTGTATAGTAATTCTATGTGTTTGATTTCACACAATAGTCATACTTTTTAGTTTGTTTACCTTACTGCAAAAAGAGAATCAGTTTTTTAAAAATACATACGGAATATGTAATAATATCTATTAATATTTACAACTCAACAATCATACTTAGTATTTTGTAATTATATATACTCTATTAATACTTACAAATTACAATGTGTGACTCATAAGGCCTAAATCTTTATTTCGTCAATTTGTTCTTCAATATTTGGGTGGGTGATGACATGGTGGTGACTAGGCTAGCTACAATTCGTTTTTTTATGAGGTAATCTGTGTTTTTTCGAATCTGGTGTTATGGTGCCTTTCAATTGCGAGTATGATGAGTGTCTGATTCACAATATCCGCCACATGTTTTATAGTGTTCAACTATTCTAAGGATGTTTGGTAGATTTTTTATTTTTCCAGGGGTTGAGGTTCAAATCTCTCAAAAATAATATTGTGAAATATATTTATTATTCGAGTTTATGCTTTCTAAATTTCAACCCTGACAAACAACGATAGGTTATCTGATGGTTTACTTGGTTATTCAATAAAACACATTAATATTTTAATGGTTGAGAAGTCGGTAAAATGATAGAGGAATTGATTCCTAGATCCTTTGGATGTAAATGTTATATTTCACTTAAACAAATACATTATTGAGGTGTGTAAGTCAATTAATAGAGCTTAAATGATTATCCATACAAAATAACTTCACAGTTGAACATTCTTAACTAAGAGTAATCTTAGGATAGACGACCTATTGGAAGATTCATTTGATACACATGAGTGAGGACAGAATACGCTGAAAAGAACCAGACCCGTCTTTGAGCCCGTGCGGCGGCACAAGGCCCCCAATTTTGGAGGGCCCAATAATGTATCAGATTGTACATATAGTTAAATGTGTAGCAATAAAGTTGTCTAATGACACTAGTTGGTGGTTGGAAACTAACATCTTGCCAAGATGTCTCATGTTCAATTCCCTCTAACCAGATTTTTCTTTTTCTTTTTATTTTATTTACTTGTCTTGTCTTGTCTTTTATTTATATTATAGCATATATTTTCATCCATTTAAATTAGTCAAAAATATTCTTTTGGCAAGGAAGTATATATATTCATTTTTTTGGATAGTTTAATCTTAAATTTAACATCAAATAATTTACTATTGTTTATAATACATAATACCGTTTTAATAACGATTTACATTCAAACGAAAAACTAAAAGAGAGGGTCGCATCCAAAATTTCGCACACGGCCCCCAAAATCTCGGAGCCGGCCCTGAAAAGAACTCGTGTTAATTCGTGGGACTGAGAGCCTTGTACACAACCAACAAACTGCCTTGAGTGAGTGTCTCCAACCTGAATCAGGTTGTTATAATAACATTAGGACTAAAACGAACCAAGTCACCACATCTTAATGCTTGGGTAACATTATTGAGGGTCTTGAGACAAGACTTTCATAAGCCTTAAGACCAGACTCCCTCAATTTTACCAATAATCTACCCGGGTCTTGAGGAAGTCTTAAGTCGAGTCTTGAAAATCCAAGACTCTTCTTAAGACTTTGGTGGGTCTTGACCCCACTAGAAGTAATTTAATAAGTATTTAAAATGAAAAAAGTAAAATGGAAAAGTAGAGTCTGAGGTGAGTCTGACGGATAATGTATAAAGTTTTGGGTGAGTCTGATGTAAGTTGAATAATAGAAAAATAATAAAAGTTAGTGGAAATCTGACGTGGCAGAGTCTTAAGACTTTGGGGAGTCTTATGAATAATGTTACCCTTATATTTGATAGGAGTAGTAGTAAATATTTTAATTATGGAGACAACTACCCTTGGACCCTCCCATTCGCCCTTGGTTGAGGGTAAAGTAAGGAAAGATAAATGATAGCATTTGTTGTAGTCAAAACTTTGAAAATAAGGATTTCTCTACATGATACCTTTGTGTTTATTGCTTAATATAATTACGAGCAATGGTGGAAGGTTGATGTCAAAGAGTTAGATTTATTGCTTAACAGTATAAATCAAAGATGTTAATTAACTGTATTTATAAGTTTTTAATAAAAAAAATCCATGAGTCTTCTAGCATAAAACGAATATGTTTTTCATAACTACCAATTGATATTCGATACTTATTAACAAATAAAGTCTTGTATTCAACATGAACGTACCGATTTGAGCTGGTCCGAGCAACGCGATAGTGACAAGTGATGACATGACAAGGAAGGCTCCTTGTATAGCAATTCAAAAAAGAAATCAAGATGAAAATGATAATGAAAATATTGCTCCCAATTCTCCCAACATGATGGGTTGTTAGGTGTCACAAATCTCACAATTTTGATAATAAGACCTCTTTAAAACTTATGTCCTTTCACTTTTTCCTTTGCTTTTCTCCTATATGATTCGTGGAGGAGAGCCTTGTTCTTTTGGAAGATGCTCATCTTTTCGAACAAAGCCACTAAGGTACTTCTGTGACTTGTGTCCATCAATGTCCTTAATTTTTTTCATATGTTCTATACTTCCCTAGCCATGAAGGGAAAGGTGAAATACATACTACATTTTAGTTTTTTTTTTACTCTCCGGATTTTCTCCATTTTCTTTCAATGATCGGGATATTATTATTCCGAAATAATAAAGCAGTCATAATTTTAATTAATGAATTATAATGTATAAGATAAAGTATATAATTAACGTGAATTTATAGAGGTAATGAACCATTCTTTGTTTTGAGAAAATAAAGAAAAATTTGAAGTCTAACTCGTTCTTTTGAGATTACTTTTCCTTCGAATTAGATGCTTGCTAAACATGATTTACATATAGCATCTCAATCTCAAAGAATATTGGAATTATTGTCAGTTTTTCTCATTCAAAAATAGATTTTTATTTGTTGCTTCTATTTAATTTGGTGCTAGGGATTACTTAGAGTTAGATAATTGTTGATAATAAAAGTGGAGGGAAAAGGAGAGGAGGGGGAGGCGGGGGAGGGAAAGGGAGAAGGGGGAATGGGAGGGGTAATTGAGTGATCGTTTAGATACAATTTTCCTTTAAATCTTGCTTATTGTAAAGATATTTTGATTACGCTCTAAGGAAAGAAATTCAAACCCTTCAAAAAGAATTCTTTTATTTCTCTCCATCCATGTTTGCTATCCAAACAATAGATTTTAAATCCTCTACTCCTCCTCCCTTTCTCCCTCCTTTTCAAATCGTTCAATCCAAACACACTCCTAAGGTGATCACATCTATAATTGGTTAATTATGTGGGCCAGCCTAATCGGTTAGCCAGGTCTGTGTGCAGCCTGTCCTGATCTATATCGAGCCAGCTCTGAGTCTAGGAAATTGAACCCAGCTAACCCTCAACCCGAGCCCACCCTAAGCCTGTCCAAGACATGTCCTTTAACCCTACCCCGAGTCGGTTCGAGGTCCACCTCCACTAAGCCCGGCTGATTCTTGATTTATCTAGCCAATTAAGCCTGATCAGCTCTATGGCTAACCAACCCGAATGTTTGACCATCCCTAATCATATCTATATTAAGTTTAAAACAAATCAAATAACTCATATTGTTAGATACTAGATAGGACATTTTGTCATTTTCAAGAAAATATACATTTGAGTATTTGACCAGTTTGACCCGTTTTATGACCAATATCCCCCCTTTTAAATACAAATTCGTCAATTATAATCACTTTTTTCACAAGTATAGTGACAATTGCAAATGAAGACATTAATAGAGACAAGTATCACATGTAAGGCCTTTGTCAAATGAGGTCTTGAGGGGATAAAAATCTAGCACTTGAAAACTTCCATTTTCATGATAATATTACGAGGGCCATGGTCTTTGTCCTTCAACTTTGAATGTCTTGCAATTATATGTATGGTGAAGTACGTAGTGGTGTTGGTGTAGTACTACTACTTTTTTTTGGTTACCCCAGGATGGTTATTTGACGACACTGCTCGCCCTTGATCATGTGACCAACGATGAATACATAGCAATCACAGGCCCACGGCTCGATGTACTAAGTATTATATTGCGGGCTTACTCGAGGATTTACCCAATGCACATTAAAGATAACGGTTGTGGATTTCCTTGTCATCATGGGAAAAAAGTGAGTTTTAAGCTATAGGGTTATGTGAGCATTAGATTGTATATATGTAGAGAATAGTGTCAGTTGACTTGATACAAGTCAACATTAGTTAGTTTCACACTTGTATATATAGTGTTTACTGTACATACTTGTAAGTTAAGTTCACAAAAACAGAATTAATAAAATCTCGTTTTATTTAGCTTTGTCTTCCTGTAACAAACTTTTCCACGTAACTAACTTTTTCTTCCTTTCTCCAAACACTTGAGCTTGAACCTCCATTAATGGTGAAAGAAGAAAGCTAGATTTCTACATGGTATCAGAGAAAAAACGATCCTTTTCGTCTTTAATTTTCACAAAATCTTCATACATTCTCCGCTGCGATTTGCATTTGCGATTTCTTATTTTTTTTTTCGCAAAATTGCTCTCTCCTTGATAATCATTGATTTTCATCATTGATTTGTCTTGCGCATCTCTCGCATCACAAGATTTTCTTGTTTTTTCACATTAATTTGTGTTTTCCCCAAATTTTATCTCCAATTTCTTGATTTTCGATCAAATTTGATCAATATGCCGGAAACTCCTTATACATCCGTCTATAAAGATCCTCTACATTTGACGAACACTGATCAAGCCTTGTTGCAGATTGTTCCTCAAGTTTTTGATGGAAAAGCGTTCCTTCACTGGTCTCGTAATCTCCGTATCACATTGATTGCGAAGAAGAAATTAGGGTTCATCAATGGCACCTTTCCAAAGCCAGCTTCAAATCATGCGAATTATCATGCTGGATTCGTACTGATTATACTGTTTTACGATGGATTAAGCATTCTCTTTCTGAACCGATTGCTCAAGGATTGAATTATGTTACATCCAGCAAGCAGCTATGGGATGATCTTCATGAGCGCTACAATCAATCAAATGCGCCTCATCTCTATCAGTTGCGCAAGGATGTGGTTCAAATATCCCAAGGTGATTCTTCGGTTGCTGAGTATTATGCTCGTCTTCGCTCTGTGTGGGAGGACATCCGATCTTTGGATCCCCTACCGGAATGTACATGTGCTGCAGTTGATGCTTGCACTTGTAATTTGCTCAAGAAAATTGTTGATCGTGACAATTTTCACAATCTTGTGGATTTTCTCATGGGGCTCAACAAGAAATATGAACATACTCGTTCTCAAATTCTTGCTATGGAGCCACTTCCCACTGTCAATCAGGCCTTTGCCAAGATTCATCAGATTGAAGCACAAAAGAATATTACTGATGAGAGTGTTAACCAAGATGTTGTAGCTTTGGCGGCTACTCAGTCTTCTGCTGCATCTACAGGGGGTTCTAAGGGACCACCGCCAAATGTTTGGGTGAGAGATCCTGCAGAATTCAAGAAACAAAGGCAAGAGAAGAAATCTAAATACTTCTGTACCTATTGTCAGAAGCCAGGGCACTCTCTTGACTATTGCAGAACATACAAAGCTTGGTTAAATAATCAGGCTGCAATGAATCCTCATCAAAGAGCTATGGCTGGGTATTCTGGTGCTCCTAAGAAGTTTGCTGCTCATGTTGAAGGGGGTCCTGAGTTTATTGGAGAGACACCTTGTGAACTTTCTTCTTCTCCTGCATTTCCTGCTCTAACTCTTCCTGTGACAGATCAAAACTTCATACAGGCTGTGGCTAGGGAATTGCTCAAAATGCAAACTACTACATCTGAATCAGCAGGACCTTTATTCTCAGGTATGGCTCTTGCATCTGCTGCTCATATTGATGCCATTCATGACAGTAGAATGCATTGGATAATTGATTCTGGAGCCTCTGACCACATGACTTACGATATTCGTAATTTTAGTACATACAAACCCCTGAATAAACCTTTGACTGTAACCCTGCCGGATGGACAAGTAAAGGTGGTTGAATATATTGGGGAAGTAGTGTTGAATAGAAGGATTACTTTGGTGAATGTGCTTTTCCTTCCTGATTTTAGACACAATTTGTTGTCATTAGGAAGACTGTTAACTGATTCTGGTCTTGTGGCTAATTTCAATCCCACTGGATGTTGTATCCAGGATCCAACCACTAAAGAGATTCTGTGCTCTGGCTGGAAGACTGCTGGAATCTTTCATTTTAGTAGTGCTTCTACTACTAGTGGTATAATTGATAAGTCCAATGTAATGACATGTTCTGCTGTTCTGAAAATTGATGACAAAGCCCTAATGCATGCTAGGTTAGGACATAGCTCTCTTAGCACTTTGAAGCATGTAATACCTAATCTTTTGCAAGATAATAAAACTGGTCATTTACATTGTGATACTTGTTTGCGTGCAAAACATCACAAAAGCCCTTTTCCTATTAGTTGTTCTATCACAACTATGCCTTTTGAGTTGATACATGTTGATCTGTGGGGACCTTATAGGGTGAAATCTTTATCAGGAGCTTCCTACTTTCTAACCATAGTTGATGATTTTAGTAGAGCTACCTGGACATACTTGTTAAAAACCAAAGAAAATCTGTCTCTTATTATTACCCAATTCTTAGCCTATGTTCACAATCATTTTCAACTCAAAGTTAAGACTCTAAGAAGTGATAATGGTACTGAATTAGTTCAGAAAGAATGTACCAAACTTCTTCTTGACCAAGGTATAGCAATTCAAAAGTCTATCCCAGGAAATCCACAACAAAATGGTAGAGTGGAGAGGAAGCATAGACATTTATTGGAAACAGCCAGGGCATTGCGATTTCAGGCTCACTTACCTAAACATTTTTGGGGAGATATGATTTTGGCTGCCACCCATTTGATAAACCTAATGCCTACCTCTGTGTTGGGATGGAAAACGCCATATCAGGCACTTTTTCAGAAGGATCCTGACTATAGCCATCTTAGGACAGTAGGTTGTTTAGCCTATGCTGCTCAGCATGATGGTGATAAGTTTGCTGCTAGGTCTCAAAGATGTATCATGTTAGGATATCCTCTTGGGCAAAAGGGTTATAGACTATATAATTTGGATACTCATAAGGTGATTTACAGTAGGGATGTTTCCTTTCAAGAACAGTTGTTTCCTTATGATCCTCAATTCAAACAATGCTCAAACTTAAGAAATCCTACTTCTTCATCATTTCCCAAATATCTACCCCATTCAGCAACAAATGACCAAATTTTCACCTCAGAAATTTGCCTTCCACACAAAATACATGTGTTAATACAAAAAATTCAGAATCTAATAATCTGAACAATTTTGACACCACTACTGTCATTAATACTTCAAATAATGAGAACGGTCAGCCCCATCAAGTGGCAATACCTCCAACAAGGAAGTCTCAAAGAACCAGACAGTTATCTAGCACTTTAACAGGTTATTTGTGCAAAGGTTTGCCACCATCAATACTTCCTGCCACATCTAATGATGTGCTATCTGATGGTATTCCACCATCTTTAGCTACTGTCCTGGATTTTGAAGGGCACTCTGAGGAATATGTGAGATCATGTTGTAATGTGCTTCAACATTTTGAGCCAGCTAGTTATGCTCAAGCCAAATTAGATCCTAAATGGGTTGAGGCTATGCAGCAAGAGCTACGTGCTCTGGAAGATAATCATACATGGGACTTGACATCATTACCTAAAGGCAAGAAAGCCATTGGAGCTAAGTGGGTATATAAAATAACGTTCATCCCGATGGAAGTGTTGAGAGATATAAGGCAAGACTAGTGGCTAAGGGTTTTAGTCAAGTCGAAGGGAAGGATTATAAACAGACTTTCAGTCCAGTAGCTAAACTCACCACTGTGAGACTTCTTATTGCACTGGCAGCATCTTAAAATTGGCCATTGCACCAATTGGACATCAACAATGCTTTTCTTCATGGTTTCTTAGATGAAGAAGTATATATGAGGAAACCTGAAGGGTATTTTGGGGGAACTGATGGTGATGTTTGTTTGCTCAAAAGGTCTTTATATGGCCTTAAACAAGCATCAAGGCAATGGAATGTAGAATTGTCTAAATTTCAAGAAAAACATGGATTTGTTAAGTCTATGTCTGACTACTCTCTCTTCACAAAGACTGGTTCACATGGATCTTTTACTGCCATTGTGGTTTATGTGGATAATCTGGTTGTTACTGGAAATGACAATGATCAGATTATTCTCATTAAAAGATTGTTGGATGAGGCATTTACCATCAAAGACCTTGGACCATTGAGATATTTTCTAGGCATTGAGGTTTCTAGGAGTACTGCTGGGATACTCCTAAATCAAAGAAAGTACATTTCTGATATTATTAAGGATGTTCAAATGGAAGAATGCAAGCCTGCAACCTTTCCTCTACCTACTGGACTTCATTTATCCACTGATGTTGCGGATATTTTGCAACATCCAGAGACTTATAGAAGACTTGTGGGAAGATTACTTTATCTTAATCTCACAAGACCAGATATCTCATACAGTGTTCAACACTTAAGCCAGTTTCTGCATGAACCCCGAATGCCACATTTTCAAGCTGCCCTGCACTTAGTCAGATATCTTAAAGGCAGCATCAACCTTGGCTTATTATATTCTGCATCAGCCCCTCTCAAGCTCCATGGCTATTGTGATGCAGATTGGGGTACCTGTGCTTACTCAGGGAAATCTATCACTGGCTATTGTGTGTTTTTGGGAACTTCATTGGTTTCTTGGAAGACTAAGAAACAAGCTACAGTGAGTAAGTCATCTGCCGAGTCAGAATATCGAAGTATGAGTCAAACATCTAGTGAGATTGTTTGGCTTGTTGAACTGCTCAAGGACTTGCAAGTACACATTCCTACGCCAATTACTTTGTTTTGTGATAACAAAGCTGCTCAATACATTGCAGCAAACCCTGTTTTTCATGAGAGGACCAAGCATTTAAAACTTGATTGCCATTATATCCGAGAGAAAATCACAGAAGGGCTCATTCAAACATCCCATCTTCCTACCTCTCAACAAGTCGCTGATGTGTTTACTAAAGCTCTAGGCCAGCAACAACATGCATATTTCATTGGCAAGTTAGGACTTCTGGTTTCTTCTCCAAGTCCTACTTGAGGAGGGGGTGTAGAGAATAGTGTCAGTTGACTTGATACAAGTCAACATTAGTTAGTTTCACACTTGTATATAAAGTGTTTACTGTACATACTTGTAAGTTAAGTTCACAAAAACAGAATTAATAAAATCTCGTTTTATTTAGCTTTGTCTTCCTGTAACAAACTTTTCCACGTAACTAACTTTTTCTTCCTTTCTCCAAACACTTGAGCTTGAACCTCCATTAATGGTGAAAGAAGAAAGCTAGATTTCTACAATATACAATTATTCTTATTTGAGCTACATATATACTCCGTATTTGTTAATCATTTGAACTGATTTGTAGAGTTCTTGTGTAATTAGCTCTGTTAAAATTCGACTTGAAATCAGTCAAAACTCAAATCAATGGGGTTTTAGTCTTGTTTTTGTTGGACTGAGACCACCCCCAAGCAAGGTCACGAAGGTAGTCGCGACCTTGTTTGGTCATGATTAGTGAGTTAATTTAGATAATTAATTTGTGACCACTTTACTAATTGGTGACCATATGCTCAACCAAGGTCAATTTGTGACCTTTGTTGATCATGTTTGACCACATTTGTGACCACCTAGGTGTACAAGTTTTATTGGTCGATGAATAAAAAAAGAATAAATGTGTATAAAAGGTAGGGTGATTAAGGTGGAAAATGATTGGGTTAATGACCTAGGTCGTGACCTTTTGCTTGGGAGGGTGAAAGTAGGTCAACATAAATAAAGTGGGATTAAGGGTAAAACCGGGTCGCGACCTAATTATCGCGACCACTGCTTGGGGATGGTCTAGGCCTCGTTCTTTTTTATTTAATTTCAGTTCTTTTCAATTTTGCCTGCCTGTATTTCGTTAGATTTTATTTACGTTCAATCAATTATGTTCAGGTAATCTCTTCACAAAATTAATTTTTAATTCAACTAAATTCACTTCACTTCAGTTCCACTTAATTTAGTTCAATTAAGCTCTACTCCAATTAATTCAATTCAGCTCGTTCCGGCAAAAAAAAACATGGTCTTAGAAGTCGTTTTTTAAGTCTAGTTAAGATCTTACTATAAGCTTTGTTCTAAAAAGTTTAGTTCAATTAATACCCAATTTTCCATAAGTTTAGTCAAGAAAAATTTATCTCAATTCATATCTATTTTCCTATAAGCTTTGTTAGGATCTTATAAGTTTAATTTAGAAAATTTGGTTCGGGTCTAATAAGTTTAATACAAAAAAATTGTGATCAGATTTAATTAAAAAAAAATTAACAAAATAAAGTAGAAAGAACTTGACCTTTGTATCAACACTAGCTTTAATACCGTGCATATAATGCACGTGTTATTTTTTAAATCCGTGTAAAACGTATTGGTGTTTACGGCTGTCTTTTTATAAAAATATTGTTGATAACGAATTTTCCAGTAATTATTGTTGCTTTTGAGTAATATCTTTATTTGAGAAAAAAATGTTTAAAATGATTTTAGCATTTGAGATTTTTTGAAAAATGATTTCAATGACATAAAATAACTTGATAATAATTTACTCAAAAATAACTCAAACCTGAAATAATCCGGCTCGATCAAATAACCCGACTTGATTGTCCCTTTTACCAGGTCTAGGGAGGGGTTCAACAATTTTGTTTTTACGTTACTATTTTGTATAAAATTAATAGTAAAAGTAATGATAGTATCAATCTTCACTTGCCCGTACCCCATTGTTAATCGTAGTTATCACATTATCAATAACCCGTCCATTTTTTCATATAATCAAACTCATTCAGCCAATTCTTTTCATATAATCAAACTCATTCAACCATTTTTTTCATATTATCAATAACTCATCCGTGTATATGAATTATTTTTGTACCTTGAAGACCGAAATCAATTACATTTTCTTATAATAAATAATATACTCGGTAATATTTAGTTTGTAATTTTTTTGTTTAAATTATATATTGGTAATATCATAGAGAACGTTTTAACCTTTTGAGTGAATATTTTTTTTATTAAAGTCAATTGGTATTTGGAATTATTTAATTTGTAATTTTTGAATGTTTATATTGTATTGTATTGGTAATAGCAAATGTATAATGTATCATGTTGCATAGTTTGTGTTAATAAATTTGGAGTTATAATTTAAGTACTTACAAAATATAAAAAATAATTAAATTATGTGATGAAACATGGAGACCTACAAAAAAAACTTATTTTTTTCACCTTGAAATAAGAACCAATAGAAAGCCTTCATTTTCTATTCCTTTTATAGTAAAGGATTGTTGTAAGAGTGTAAGATAATTATACTTTTTTTTTTGTGCCCTTTTAACACTTCTTTTTATTTGCATTTTTCTTAAATTTTTGAGAAGCAAATTTAACACGCACTATTTAACAAACCAATAATTTATCATTATACTCCATATTTAAATAAATTTATAACATTTTAAATAATTCAACACGCGATATATACTGACATATTTCAGTAATAAAATATTAGGTTATTGAAATAAAAATTATTTTATATTATCAACTTTTTTATAGAACCGCCCAGTAACAAATGACTGACTTAATAGGAAAAAAAATCCAAGCAAAAACATTAACATATTGAGTTTTTGATTTTATTTTGATAATTTTATAATTTATAATATAATGAAAACTAACCTATTTAAATATGTAAGTTATTAATTTTAAATATTAATTCTCGTCTTATTTTTTAATACAAGGCTCCAAAAATTTCCTGCAAAAAAAAAAATAATTTTAAATATTAATTTAAAAATAAAAATATTATTTCATATTTTTACTAAATAATTTTATTGGGGGGTTTGCTTATCTGAATATAGGTTTTATGAAATTATTTTATATTATCAACTTTTTTATAGAACCGCCCTGTAACAAATGACTGACTTAATAGGAAAAAAAAATCCAAGCAAAAACATTAACATATTGAGTTTTTGATTTTATTTTGATAATTTTATACTTTATAATATAATGAAAACTAACATATTTAAATATGTAAGTTATTAATTTTAAATATTAATTTAAAAATAAAAATATTATTTCATATTTTTACTAAATAATTTTATTGGGGGGTTTGCTTATCTGAATATAGGTATTATAAAATAATTTGTGTTTTACATGTTTATAAAGCATTATTTTTGTTATCGGGTTACTCTTGTGCCAAAAACAGATTCATGCAACAATTTGTGAGAGGCAAATACTTGCAATTAGAGAACTGTACAACTAGATGTATATATTTGGTAGTATAGATTTTGAGTTTTATAATAAAGAATTTGAGTTTATATATATATAAATATTTTACGAGCTTTATTGAAAAAAATGAGCATTTGTATAAAAAAAATTGTAAATCAAAACATTATATTGAAACTCAAAAATAATACATATAAAACCCAAAGATTTTAATTTTAATACTTAAAAATTATAGTGCAAGAAAAAATTATTATAAGCTCAAAAAAAATTACATTTATGCTCAATTAAATTTGTATTAGAGGTACGATACTCATATACATCTGAATGTATAATAAGTCTCTCTTGTGACGGGTATACCGTCACAAACTTGCGACAGATCAAGTATCACCCATTTGAGAAGATAAAACAGAAATAAAAATGTCTAGAGAATAACAAATGGTTTGCCTTTGTAAAGTGGATATTATTTCAGTTATCACAAACTTATGACGGATAGTTATAAAAAAAAACTTATGACGAATATTGTCGTTATAAATGAGAATTTGTACCTCCAGCTATGCAGCATCTTAATGGGCCTGTAAACTGAATTGGGTTTCATATAGATTTGTTAACCAACCCTTTGTTAATCAAATTTCATAGTGACCCAGTCAAAAGTCGTCTTTGTTGAGAGATTATTAATCCAATTTAAATCATAGAATTCCAAGTCACGAGTCAGGAGTCTCAGGACTCAGGACTCAAGACTTTGTTGATCAACTGCTTTACCGCCAAAAAAGGTGAAGTGGGTAGGATAATTTTGCACAAATTTATGGTAAAATTAGATTTTTTAATGTTTACTTTTATTCACAAATGGAGTTGTTTTTTGAAATTGTTTTATAATTATATTAACGTAAATCCAAACTCATACGAATATGAAGTAATAAAAAAGGTAAATAAATAATTAAGATGAAATGAATAATGAGTTATATCTTAGGCATGTTCTTTCTGACTTAATTTCAGATCTTTACAATTTTACTTGATTGTATTTCCATAAGTTTTATTTACGTTCAATTAATTTTTTCATAAAATTAACTTTTAATTTAACTAAATTTAATTCACCTTAGTTTCACTCAATTTAGTTCAATTGAGCTATATTCCAATTACTACAATTCAGCCCGTTTCAGCCGAAAAGAACAGGACCTAACATTATTCGTAAGACTCCGCCACATCAGATTTCCACTAATTTTTATTATTTTTTTATTGTTCAGACTCACCCAAAATTTTATACATTATCCGTCAGACTCACCTCAGACTCTACTTTTCCATTTTACTTTTTCTTTTTACATACTTATTAAACTACTTTCAGTGGGGTCAAGACCCACCAAAGTCTTAAGGAGAGTCTTGGATTTTCAAGACCCGACTTAAGACTTTCCCCAAGACCCGGGTAGATTATTGGTAAAATTGAGGGAGTCTTGTCTTAAGACTTTAGAAAGTCTTGTCTTAAGACCCCCAATAATGTTACCCTTAGCTTATATGTACATGCATGAGGTAAACAAATGTGTTTTTTTTTATAACTACATGGTTATATTTGAGGCGACTAAATGCGAAGTTGGGCTGAATATGGAACGAGTTCACGTTAATTTTTTGGCCCACGACAAGCAGGTTAGCGGGTTTCAGACGGGTTAGTGGTCAGGTCTTTGTAATTTTCTTAAAGAGCCTTGTCCACACTCGCTTCTTTAGTAGACAGAATGGACCAAATTTAATGGACGGCACAAACCATGAACAATTCGAGATTATATGTACATGCATGAACTATTTTGCGTGAAGATCTCCTCGTCTAGCTATCGCTCTTCCTCGTATTGTTTCTAGCTAGTTTTATTCCGGGTTCATTAATCTTTACCCAAAAAATGTTTATACGTCTATAAATCAGTATGAAATATTTTGTACAATTTACATACCAACCCATTAAACAATAATTACAGACTTTACAGTAATGAACAACGTTAAACTTGTCCAAAAAATAATAATTAAATAGGAAAAAAAGTTAAACAATGTTTTAGCTAACTTCATTCGTAACTTGGCTTTCCTTCATTGTTGTTGGTCTTGGTTAGCCATTTTCGAACCGGACTCAAGCTTACCAACATGATCGACGTTATGTACTTCAATGGTGCACCTGCCTCTGCTACCTTTGATAGGAATATATGTGCATGGTGAAGCCATAGACGGTCGATACCGGCCCTTCAGAAGAGAGTTAAACACTAGACCTCTACGAACCCATAATAATTCATCCGTCTTCAACGCCACCAACGGTCTTATTGCCATTATTTGTTGGAAGCTTATTCCAAAAATAATGTAACAAACTAATACCGTTTTCAATAGATTCATAATCTTATTGGACGTCATTCGTCTAAAATATAATAATTTCTTAATATTTAAGATATTTAATTTTGAGTTTTTGATCGCAACAAGAGAATATCGAGTTATTAAGGTATGTATAAATCTACTCTAAATTTGACGATTTGGTATTTGAATATTTGGATATTACTTCAGATTTTTAAAAATTTTGATCACAACAAGAGAATACCGAGTTATTATGGTATAACTCTAAGTTTGACGATTTATCAGAATTTGGTACGTGGATATTTGGAGTATTTCAGAGGTTTTTTTTTTAAAAAGTTGATTATAAGAAGAGACTTTCGAGTTATTAAGATATAACTCTAAGTTTGACGATTTATCAGAATTTTGTACGTGAATATTTGAAGTAATAATTCAGTTTTTTTAATTATTACAACAAGAGAATATCGAGCTATTACTTAAGGTATAACTTTAAATTTGACGATTTAACAGAATTTTGTACGTGAATATATTTCAAAAAAAATTTGAAAAATTGATTATAAGAAGAGAATATCGAGTTATATTAAGGTATAACTCTAAGTTTGACGATTAATCAGAATTTTATACGTGAATATTTGAAGTAATAATTCAGCTTTTTATTATTGCAATAAGAGAATATCGAGATAACTCGAGATTATTTAACTATATATCAAAAATTGGTAGGTGGATATTTTTGAAGGGTATAAAGAGAAAAGATGTTGGTTAGTAAGGTTGAGAGAGTAAGTGTGTTTAAATAGTTGTAGATTTGTAGTAGGAAGTTGAGTAGATGGAGTCATGGAGTAATAACACAAAAAGTCAATAAGAAAAAGGTTTGAATTCAAAAGCGCGGATTTTAGCATTTGAATTAGTCTTCACATTATTAAGAGGAGATTTATAAAGAAGACTTTGGTTACAAGTTACACTAATATTTTGGGCCTGGATAGGCCCAATAAGCAATACAAACCAAAGTCTATTAAATCACACTTACCGCATACGAAATTATATTATGAGACGATTTTATTATTCATGTGAGATAATTTTTGTTGGTTAAACACTCGTTCCTTCACGAGTTTCTTTAATGTAAAAGGACTGTCTCAAACTATAAGGTGAGAGTCTATCTACATTCTCATGGTGCTTATGTATTTGTCCAAGTTAATTGATTGCATTTGTGAAAAAAAGGTTAATCAATTGTTAAGACTAATATATAGGCTAAATGGACAAGCAATATATTAAACGGAAATAACACGATTTTTGTAAAACTAACCGGGGACGGTAAAAAAAAATAGTCATTTTAGGCTTTTTGGCTCATAGCAGCTAGGGCAGAGTATGGATCGGGTATTTGATTCGAAACCCTACTTCGGATCGGATATCCGATCTTAAAATTCGAAATTTTAGTATCCATGATCTGATCCGAAATTTAGTATCCGAAACTATCCGAAAATTTCGGATCAGTTATCCGATATCCGAGATCCGATCAATGTAAATATATATCGTCAAAACTGTAATAAAAAAGAAAAGTAGCGTAATAAAAATGAAAATGTGGGTTTGTGAATGTGGAATTGTTGATTATTGGTTTTGTTAATGAAAAGAAATTAAACTTTACGGTTTAGTAGACGAGAGTTATTTACGGTTTTGTGAATGACGGTTATTGAGTGAGATGAAATTAGCTAGTGTTATTTAATATTTATGGATCAAATCTCGGATACGGATCGGATATTACACGGATATCGGATATCCGATCCGATATTTGATATCCGATCCGATAACTTTCGGATATCGGATATCCAAATTTTTAAGCCAGATATCCATATCTGATCCGATATCCAAATATTTCGGATACGGGTATCTGAACCAAACCACATTTTGGATCAGATATCCATTAATTCGGATCAGATACAGATCGGATATCGGATCAATTCGGATCATCGGATTTTTTACTCAGCCCTAATAGCAGCATATCGAAGGTGTCAGGACGTCGGAAAACAAACTTTGGCTATGTTATTTTTAGTTGAAATGAGCTGAATTGAATTAAATGAAGTAGAATTTAATTGAACTAAATTGAGTGAAACTAAGGTGAAGTGAATTTAGTTGAATTAAAAGTTAATTTTGTGAAGAGATTACCTGAACAAATTTGATTGAACGTAAATAAAACTTAACGGAATACAGCTAAACAAAAACTTAAATAAGCTGAATTTAAATCAGAAAGAACAAATTTGTGTATAATTTGTGCATTTTTAGGCCAAAATAATACTCGTAAGAGTTATATATTTTTTTTATTAATATAAAAATAAGCTTTACATTTTTATCGGGATTATGAAAAGTAAAATCGTGAAGAATGTGTTGAGTCGGAAGAAGTAGATGTTTATTTACAACCGATGATGAGAGTGGAGAGCAAATATATGGAGTGGAGAATGAGTCTTGGTCTATATTCCACATGTAGAACAGGTTTTGTAGTTCTCAAGTCATGCCTGATGCGGTGATGCTTCATTCCTTCCCAGAATTTACCTGTCTTAATTCCCAACACTTTCCCTTTGCTCCCTTTCTAACATCATTTATGGAGATCATATATTATGATTCCAGGACTTTTATTTAATTATTCATACAAAGGAAAACAAATTAATTTATATATATAATAATACAGGAGAGGATTATATTATGATTTATGCAGGGTTTAAGAATTTGACATGAAGCACGAATCCATGATACGTGAATAAACACAAAATACGCACGCTATTAGATATATAATATAAAAGTAAGAAATATAACAAGTTGCGGGGATAGCTCAGTTGGGAGAGCGTCAGACTGAAGATCTGAAGGTCGCGTGTTCGATCCACGCTCACCGCATGTTTTTTTTTTTTCATTTTTAATTTATTTTCATGCTTTTTGCCTTATTTTGGACGATTACTTTTCTGATTTTAAATTTTATTTTCATGCCCTTTTGTTTTATTTTGGACATACTTTTTCGCATTATTGTTTTATCTCGATTGGATAGCTTTTAAAATCCTGTTTTAATATATTCTCTCGCATTTTGGTTTTATTTCAATCGAATATGTTTTAAAACCTTCAATGTTTTGGACTATGATCCACGAACAACTTCGAAATTGAAAGATGAGATCTGTATAATACCGTCACGAGATGCGTTATCCATTCATCGGGTATTTCAATTATATCTTTTCGGAATATTAAGCTCATTATATACAAAGTATTTCGGAATAAGACTGAATTTCAATGGTAATAGATCTTCCCTATTGTTATTGTACATGTCAACTTTTAGTTCTCATGAAAAATATAGCTTTTAGTAGGTTGATTTTGATGACAATAACACAATATACATCGTATATAAAAGTTCGAATTATACGGAGTATACAAAGCAGGCCGACATTCGACAACAGCTTCTTCGTGTTTTCAACTCAACGAACGACTCCATACATTACTCTCCTTTAAGCGGAAACCTTTACATATTCCGCTAATATTACCGTTTACACGCAGTAAACAACACCATTGAACACTATTCCCTCTTGGACGTCTAATATCTAGCCGAAATGATCAAACACAACAAAATCAATATATAAAAAAAATGTGAAACTAAAAAAACTCACACTAAACAAGAGAAATCTGCAAACTGAGAACTATCTCAAGATTTACATCTTCATATGAACACCGCTGCACATAGACCGCCATTAGCTGTGTGGAAATAACACTCCCCCGGCTACCTGAAACGTATGAAAACTAGAAAATATGAAGGCGGGAAGATAAAAAGTACTATGGGACAAATTATCAATGAAAATTTTGGCTAGACTGTCTGATTGAATATTTTAACGATATTACCACATAAATTTGAATTTACAACTTTTAGCACGGAATGGCCAACTGCACAGAAAGGTTTTAGGAGTAACTTTTTAGTGTCCGAGGACCCCGAGTCCTATTTCCCTTGTGTTAAGCACCAAAGCGAGGTTTTTTCCTGTTGAACTATTTGAAAATTGTGTCGATAACTACGTTTAAGCTGCAATTTATGAATTTAGATTATAGGAATTGGAGTCTTACTTTCTTCTATCATATACTCCAAAGCCAAAGGATATCGGAGAGGAAATGATCAAATCATGAAATGCAGTATCTATGGAATCTTCAGGTTTTGCTGATATCATTAGTTACCTACAGAGTCGTGAAATAAGATGGTAATTAGCAAATGGATCTATAGGTTTTGCTCAAACTTTGATCAGCAAAATTGTTCTTTGTGAGGTCAAACCAAATTAAAATACGCTCATATGACTTCAGCGTTAGAAAACGGAATCAGAACTGGGTAGGTAGTAAAGCAGTAAGACATAGTAAAGACGTGAGCCTGCAAGTCTACAACGCAACAAAGCCTTACTCCTAAAATGATTTAAGAACGGCTATTCTAATCATCTCATGAACCCGTCAAAGTGAGGTAGAAGAATGAAAAATGAGAGAAAACACACTACAAAAACTTACTGCTTCAAAGAACATTACCCCAGTGCCCACAAATCCACACTAAAAACTTACTACAAAAACACACTATAATCATCTCATGAACCCGTCAAAGAACATTACCCCAGTGCCCACAAATCCACAATGAAAATTGCATCATCATAAATTTCGTCAACTAACTACCCCGGCTATACTTCAGAAGGGAAAGCAAAACTGAAGTAAAAAGGGTAGTTTTTGAAGCAAATAAGTTATGAGCAAAATCATCAGATTTTCAAAGACAAGTAGACTTCTAAATAGATAGAGTGGAAAAAGCAGTTACGGAACTCACCTTTCTATGGGACGTCTTTATCCTCGAATGAATTTTGATATCTTTTAATCCCAACCTTATGCAATTCTCGGAGATGAGATGCAATCTCTTGTATCAGCTCTTCCTGTCCATCGTTAAGTGCCTTGATGGCATGCTCAATAAAAGTGCGATCAGCTTCAAGTACTTGTAGTCTTTCGTTTAGTCTCGATACTTCATTTACAATGCTTGCAGTTTCAGCATCTTTATGTATTCCACTAGGTTTGGATTGTTTAACTAGTGTTTCAAGGCTTTCCTTAGTTACCAGGGAATTGCTTTCCGTTTCACCCTTCACTTCAAGACCCGCATCATCCGATATCAAGTCAAACGAATTCTCACCATCTTCGTTAAAGAGGCTAAGTTTCTCTTCCAATTTCCTAAGACACTTTGAAAGATATTCCCTTTCTTCATGAGTAACTAGCCATGGATCGTGAGAGCTTGCATCTGAATGTGGGTCCCCTACATCATCTTGGATCAGCTCGTTTGGATACTTAACACGGTAATAATCAAGTTCTTCTTCGAGATTCTGAATCTCTTTCTCCTTTTCTGTGACTAACTCATTTAACTTATCTAGAGCATCCATGTCATATTCAGCTTGCTCTTCCATCATCCTTAGATGGTGTGAGGCCTCCATTTGTAAAGCAGCTTTCTCTTCCTGAAGTCTTGTTATCATTGCCATTGCTTCATTGGTAGCACTTGCAGAAGCATTCCTTTCTTCCTCCAACTCCTTTAACAAAGCAATCAAAAACCTTCGATCATGCTCAAGTTGGCGTTTCAATCGATCAACTTCGCTTTCTCCTTCCATTTCACCTACCGTGCTAAAGTCCAAAGACTCTAAGGCAGACTCGATGGAGTTTCTAGAATCATTTCTCTCAAGAGAGGCTCTCTTTTGAAGCAATTTCACCGTGATAGAGGCGGAGGAATTATCCGTCTTTAGTTCATCAAGATTCCTAGAAACTCTAGGGCTTAATATACCCGTTGAAGGCAAATTGAGCCCTCGAGAAAATTGTGATAGTAAAAGTTTCAAATCCAAATTAGTAGTGGATGAGTTCTTCCCGGCCAGCTGCTCTGACAGTTTTTCAGATAACTGCCTTCCCCTACTGCTGACAGCTAGCTTATAAGCATCACTAAGTTCCAAATTATTTGGTGCTTGTACATCACCATCAGTATGATCGGACCTTATTTCAGAAGAGTTGAGATTTGTAGTAGGTTGTAAGTTTTCCAAATCCCGATTTTTGTCAGTCACATCACTCACATGTGCAACCGTCTCAACTGTAGCTTCCTTAGCATCAACTGTAAGAAATATGATACAAAATTTTCAGTTGGCGATGAAGACTAGAGATACGGGTATAATTTAAAAGGTATAGACGTATAGTCCTATAGTCAAAACGCAAACAAACAAATCCACTCCAGATACTTCCCTTATCTCAGTATAAGGTTCAGATATTCCTCTTTCAGCTGTTACACTTTCTTCAATTTACTTTGACGTAATGATTTGGACGACCTAGTACTAACAAAGGGTACACATCTTAAAAAAAATTGCAAACCAAATTTCCCGCTTGCCTCCACTATTCACTATTTTACTATACTCTCCTTCCTGGAGTAGGTATGAATCTTATTCTAAGAGCGAGGGGGTATCCTTTTTGGAATGTTTAACATCATGATTTTATCTTTACATTGTCTGATATTACAATCTTGCTCTTAACCTTCGTATCTTTGTTACAAAAGATTCCAAGGCCAGTGATTACCACCTCATACTGGGGCGAACCCAGGATTAAATTTTCGGGGTAGCAAAACAAAAATTAAAAAGGTGAAATGCTAGTAAGGGGATCCAAACCCGGGGAACTTGGTTTGAAAACAAAAGTCTTTACCATTTTACCACAAGATATTTATTGTATATTTAATGAGATATCAGTAATTTATCTACTATTCAACAATATTTGGGGTAGCAAAAACCCGTCTTCTAAGTCAACTTTTTAAAGTTTGGGGTAGCACCCGCCACCCCTTGCTACTACCTAGGTTCGCCCCTGCAGGCTCATAGACTCATAGATGGTAATGTGGTACAAGAAGGTAATGACAATATTTAAAAAGGAAACAATCAAATATTAGTAGGTAGAATAACCTTGAAATAAACCATTTAGACACAAAAATACATGAAACTTATTGTCAGTCGTATGTTGTATAACCCCGACACCAAATAAGCCACTAAAATCCAATCCTAAGGATTCAGTTTAATTATTACTACGTAAAAGCTAACGGCCATAACATGACTATAAGTCTACGACAAGCAAGAAAAGCTGATACAGTAAATGACAGAAAATGCGGAGTGGGCAATAAAGATAAAGATCTTCAACTTACATTTACCTTTTGCGGAATCAATAGAGATGGACACACCATTCTGTGTATTCGGCAAAAGTTCAGCACCTATCATCTCTGCTGATACTAGTGGATTTGGTATATCATCAAATCCATTTATCAACTCCTTTAATTCACCTACACGAGGTGTATGATCAATATCCTGCCAGTTAAGTTCTTCCAGACCATGACCAATAGCAGGACTAGATGCACCTATTGTACCATCACGAGGATGAATGATATCAGATGGCTCCAAATCATGTGAAATTGGTGAACTCTCGCGTGACAAAACATCCCTATCATTTGGCTTCTCAGAAGCAGAAGCATCCTCTGATATGGAAATAAAGGGTGTCACTTCTGTGGACTCTAATATTAGATCTCTAAGAGGATCTTCAAGATCAGATATCTGAATATCAGATTCGGTATCAGAAGATATTTTAAGCTCTGTAAATCCGAAGTGATCTTCCGTCTTTTCTATGGCATGAATAATTGTAGATGATGCTTGTGATTTCTGTGCCTCCTCTAAACTATCATGCATATCAGAAGCCTGAAGATCATACTCCGTATCCGAGGACAGTTTCAGCTCTGTAAATCCAATGTGAGCCAATGGATCTTCGATCTTTTCTCTGACATGTATGATTGTAGATGGTGCTTGTATTTTATCAGCCTCGTCCAAACTATCATGAATATCAGACGCCTGAATATCAGATTCAGTATCAGAGGAAATTTTCAGCTTTGTAAACCCAATGTGAGCCAATGGATCTTCGATCTTTTCTCTGACGTGAATAACTGTAGATGGTGCTTGTGTTTTATTAGCCTTCTCTAAACTATCCTGAATATCAGATTCAGTATCCGAGGAAATTTTCAGCTCTGCAAATCCGATGTGAGCCAATGGATCTTCGATCTTTTCTCTGACATCTATAATTGTAGATGATGCTTGCGTTTTATTTGCCTTCTCTAAACTATCATGAACATCAGACGGCTGAATATCAGATTCAGTATCAGAGGAAATTTTCAGCTCCGTAAATCCAAAATGAGCCAATGGATCTTCGATCTTTTCTTTGACATGAATTACTGTAGATGATGCTTGTGTTTTATTAACCTCTTTTTCCAAACTATAATCTTCTGTCATTTCCCTGACATGAATAATTGTCGATGATACTGGTATTTTCATGGCATCTTTCTCCAGACTATCAAAATCCCGGCTAGCCTCACGACTTAAAGAAACGTCACAATCAGTTGACTTAGTCTGAAGCAAAGTTTGGGGTTGACGTCTCGGGTTCCACAATTCATTGCAACAAGAGCAATGCTTGAGGGTCTCCGTCACATGATTATCAAATGAAGTCCCTTCATCGAACCCACTAAGATCCTCTTCTCCTAATTTACCTACCAATAACCTATACGTCTCGGCATTTGATTTATCTTTTGTGGCAAAAGAGAAAAGGCAAGTTTCACACATCCCACGAACATCCACGAGTTTCTCATGAAAATGGCAATACACTAACGACGAGATATCCAACTTATGATTCCCACATATCATATCCCAGTAAAATCCAGGCTTTTCTCCACCAAGAATGTTATCAATCCTTGAGCAAAGCAAACAAGGAATCGGCAACTCACAGTAACGAGCAAATTTTGTAATCAAATACCCAAATAGTGCATAAACAATAAGCATAAAAATCAAAAGCCATTCAAGAAGGGCTGAGGCCAGTACTGCAGTAAAGGACCCACCGAATTTTCCCGACTTTGAGGATGACACAAATTTTCCACTCATGGCTTGAGAATTATCCAATCATGTGAGCCACAAGGATACAGAGCTTTTACAACGACGACTGAACTGCCCTAGCCAAACCTACGAATCCCGGTACAATGCTGAATCAGCTTCTCTAACATAGAAAAAACAGCAGCAAAATTAGCCTCCCATCAAATTAAGGCCGAACCAACACCGACAAATATCAAAAGTTCTTATGTAAAACGGTCTCGCGATAAGATGGGTAGGGTTAGTCCTGCACTAAAACCATAGGAGACATCTCACACAACCCTAAGAGACTGTAAAGTGCAAACAGTTGACTGTTACCAATAAAACCAATCATTTCAACCATAATCAGGAAAGATCAATACTTTGCACAATAAGATCATCCATAACAACACCAAAAGCAACAACAACATTACTCTAGTGCCTCAATGACTCCTGCAAATTGCGAGGTAAGGGGGTCGGAGAAACAATCACATACTCTCCTTCAGCCTTGATCATTTATTTAGCTTTTATGTTCTTTGTAAGCGGAATTTTAATCAAAAGTAAACAAATGATTGGGACGGATTGGGGGGAGGGAGTATAGTAATGCAATTCAAGAACCCATTATAACAATCAATCACAAAACACAAAAACCTACATAATTGACTTACTAAGTTTAATACATAAGCTAAAATCTCAAAAAACATCATTAGCACAAGATTAATGAAGTAAAACCCACAAATTTACTAACAGAGATCATCAAAAAAACCATTAAGATATGATCAGTGCCTAGAATTCTTACAAATTTAGTAGAGAAAACCCAGAAAGTATTGAACTTTATGACAAAAGCAGATGATCAAACAGCTGAAGTTGCTGAATTTGATGAAATAAAAGTGGGAATCAAAGTTGGTAGAGGTACATCAAGGTTCATAATAAGGATGATGATTTGTAAAGTTGGGAGTTCAAAAAAGTAGTCAGAAGACAGATCTGCACGTATTAAACATTACTCACATTACAAAAAATTTTACAATTTCCGATTTAAGACGGTAATATCCGTTTTGACTAAAATCTGAATAATCAGATATGATATTGATTTGTTTTGACTAAAACCGATCAAATAGATATCTGTGATTAGAGTAAAAGGAAAAACATCAAAGAAGTGAGAAAACTTTGTTCGTTTGTCAATATAGTATGGTATTTGACTCGCTTTTTTTATTTAGTAGTAAGTCTTGCTTGCGACGGGTCACCATTTATGACGGATATTTTGTGAGATAAAATGGATACAAAATGAGTTAGTGGAGAAAGGGGACCACATGAATAGTGTTGAAGAGAGAAAAAGTGGGTATTTTGTGAGAAAAAACGGTATCCGTCACAAGCTTGCGACGAATAGTGCCGTTGCAAATAAGAATTTGTGTTTATTTAGACGGATATCGTGTAATGTTTGTTGGTAAAAAAGGGTGAAAAGGACAATAATGTAGAAAAAGTCGGCTGAAATAAGAAGGGGATACTGAAAGTGTAGTAAAGAATGTGATTTAGGAAAGCATAGTTTGGTGTCTGGTCCCATTCACAATTGATATTACTTCAAAATGGATTCTGGTCATTTTGTTGTACATGGGAAACTCTTTGGGATGAGTCTAGATTTTCGGTTTTGTTTCCGTGTTTTATTTTACATCTTATTATATTTGTAATATGTAGGAGTTAAACAAAAATACGTATTTAGATATAATAGAAGGACGAGGTGCTCGAAGATTAGAGAGTGGGATGTAAGATGAGACACGAAAATGTGACAGATGATCAGGATAATTTGTGATATTCTTGTTTTAGTATTTTGTAATATGGTTGAAATACTTTTGACAAATTAAGGTATATATCACCAGATTATCCTATCTGATTTTTCATATCGATAATCTTCAATTTTTAAAGTTGTGCGAGTGTAATAACATGAGTAGATCTCTTTACTTAGTTGAGAATTGCATAACATCAACGGATAAAATATAATGAGAAAACTAGGATTATTGAGAATCTGACATGATTTGATTACCTTTTATAGTTAATAAGTGTATAATAAGTTCTGAATTGATCGTAAAAAAAAAAAAACTTTCGTAATTATTGTAGTTTTTATTCCATACTCGTGTCAGGCTACTAGCTCAACAAAACTTGTATGCATGCTCATCCCATTATCCGCCCTAGTCTCACCGTATGTAAAAACTTTTATTAGTATCTACTCCAATTGGCAATTGCCCAATTGAGGTGAGTGAGGTGTTATACCGGCTTGTACCTCGCCGGCTAACATCTTTACTCATAAATACCACCTTATTATCACGAGTTCACAATGGAATTATTGAAGTAACTTTTAGCTAGGCATTGTATATCATGTTATCGTATATCTGAACTAATGAGAAAAATCGTCAATAAATAATAAAAGTACAATTTAAATGAAAACATAAAATTGTTCTTATCGATTAGAGTGTGAGTTAATGTGAAATAAAATGGATTAATGTTTAGTAACCTAATTGCTCATAATTTTTCAATATTCAGTTAAATCGAAAATCGAAGATTTTCTAAATTGAGCATACATTTCGTAATTCATCCGTACAGGAAAAATCACATTATTAAATAAAAAGTTATTAGAATTCTGTGCCAATTATATTACACACAAAATGACACAATGAGTTAGGATCCTCTCCATTACCTCAAAAGTAATAAACGATCCATTATCACTAATAAATCCATTTCAATATATTATTTCTCCTGTTTATCACCATCTAATAATGTGATCATAAATCGTTTGGGGATAATATCTAGACCGTTGAGAGATAATACAGAGCGACGGCAATGGAGGGATCCAAATTGTGCCACAATGGGCTACTCAACTTAACTAAAATTGATAGTCCAAACACTACTTAAAGGGGCAATATTGTAAATCCAAACCTAAAAAAATAAAAATAAAATCCAAATAAGGACAAAAATACCCTCAACCACCAAACACAAACCCTACCTGCAATTCCCATCTCATCCCTGCAATTCACCCTTTCTCTCCTTTCTAAATCCCCTTTCTCTCCATTTTCTTCCTTCATTACCCTTTTCCTCTTTTTTTTTGCGCGCCAATTTTTCTCTTCCCTCTTTTATTTCAAATTATAGTTATCAACAACTACTTTTTGTGTAAGTTTTCTCCCTTTCTCTTTTATTTTTTCATGGGTTTTTCTTAGATTGATTATATTCTGTGTTAGATTTCTCAAAGATTGTAACTTTTTGTGTTTTATGGTATTTTTTGCAGGTTTTGAAGAAAACCCAGTTGGGAATTTGAGTGGAATTGCTGGGTTATTGAGATTGATTGATGAATTGATGGATTGTGGTGTGGGTTTTTGAGTTAGGTTACACTTTTTTGAGGTATTATTTGCTGATTATTGATTTTGTTGTTTGATTTTTCGGTTTTGAGAGATGCCCAGTTTATAATTTGAGCTTGCTTGGGTGTTTTTGATGTTGTATTGATCAATTGAAAGCTGATTTAGTTCATAAATTATAGAATAAGACCGTCTTTTTTATTGTGTAAGTACTCAGTTGTGAACTGAGTACAATTGTTATATCTTAGGTTTGAGGATTCTAATTTGATTATCACTTTTGTTGTTCGATTTCTCGGGTTTTGACAGATGCTCAGTTTAGAATTTGAGGTTGGTGTGGTGTTTTTGATGCTGGACTGATTAATTGAAAGTTGAGTTTTCATTTAGAAACTTTGGACCGTCTCAAATCATAGATTAAGACGGTCTTATTGTTGGTTAAGTATGTGTTTTTGTATATGAGAAGACCGTCTCACAATGTACAATTGTTATATCTTAGGTTTGGGGATTCTTTGTTATGCTAGTTTTAGTTTTGTAAAATTCACATGAATGTTGTTATGTGGTTGGATTAAGGGTTGTGATCTTATTTTATGCTGAACTAACTTTCTTAGTTCTACCTATGCGACACGGATTGAACGATCTTTTTAAGATAGAGAAATGCATTTATGAAGTTTGCTTGTATTCACTAATCTTCATAATGGTTTTTAATAAATATAAGCTTGACTAACTTACTAGGTCATTCGGTTCCTTTCTTTCTTTGGCATTCTACTTTTACTCCGTTTCAATTTTTTCCAATGTACACCTGTTCCCCTCGGAGTACCCAGAGTTGATTTTACTAGGTCACTCCATCTGAGCTCATAATTCTCGGTTTGGCCAAATAAACTGAAGTTAGCTACCAGATTTCAGTCAACATTGCCAGTTACTGTGACCTCATTCCTTAATCCATCATAAGTTAACATGGTTTTACTTTTACCTAGAGTTGATGTTTGCGTCAGTGAGTGGATCATTATTATTGCCATGAAACATTAAAATTACAAATTGCAATCCCCATTGTGCATATCGAAGTTCATTCTTTTCTATAAAAAGGGATTTCTGAGCATTTTGTCATTTTGGAGATTAGCGATCCATGACAGGTTTTTAATCAAAATTTCTAATGATCTATGCAATTTTTTTCCACAGATAATTGCCGGCGAGGGTAGTTTATCACCATTTGAACGCTCAGTGCTAGTTGTAAAGCTTCCTACTGGCATTAAGGAAGTATGGCTACCAATGAGGTGATACTTGGGCAAAATCATAGACTGTCTTTAGGCCACGACCAACACTTGTTGCTTGGCCATAATCATGATCATAATTTAGGATTTATTCAAGCCCACAAGCATGAAGGGGGTTTGGGACAAGCCCACGTGAGTGATGTGGATTTGGGACAAGTGCATGAAAGAGAAGATAGCTTAGGACAAGCCGATGACTGTGAGAAGCTGGCTCCAGAACAGACTCAAGAGAATGAAGATAGTAACGAAACTCCATTTGAGCAAGGTAATGAATTGCAAATGAAGTGTAAATCTGATCAAGAAGGTCCTGATTTTTCTCCACATGACCACGAATTGGCTTTAGTAGAAACCAATGACTCGTCTGTTTCTGACAATCAACACCTCAGTGAGAATTTTGAGCTAGACGCGGAACATAACCATGACATGCCGATTGAAACTGTAGATGATATGGGAATTCAACAACCTGAGTATATAATATGTGGGTCTGTTGTTCAGGCCCGTTCTCTTGATATTGTGCCTGGGTATGAGCTTCATGTGGGCCAAGAATTCCCAGATGTTGGGAGCTGTCGTCGAGCGTTGAGAGACACCGCTATTGCTCTCCACTTTGAAATTCAGACCATAAAATCTGATAAGACCCGGTTCACTGCTCGATGTGCAGCTACAGGATGCCCTTGGCGTATACATGCTGCAAAACTCCCCGGGGTTCCAACTTTCACCATAAGAACTCTCCATGGCACTCATGCCTGCAATGGGATAGCCCATCTTGGTCACCAGCAAGCCTCAGTTCAGTGGGTAGCCAAATCAGTTGAACAACGTCTCAAGGAGAACCCTAACTGCAAGCCTAAGGAGATTTTAGAAGAAATTCACCGAATTCATGGGATTACCTTGTCATACAAGCAAGCGTGGCGTGGCAAGGAGAGGATCATGGCAGCCATGCGGGGATCTTTTGAAGAAGGGTACCGGGTTTTGCCTCAGTATTGTGAACAAGTCAAATGCACCAATCCGGGTAGCATTGCATTGGTTTATGGTAACCCGGTGGACAACTGTTTCCAACGTCTCTTTATTTCATATCAAGCATCAATTTTTGGTTTTCTGAATGCTTGTAGGCCGCTGCTTGGGCTTGATAGAACCTGTTTGAAAAGTAAGTATCTTGGTACTTTACTACTGGCCACTGCGTTTGATGGGGATGGTGCTTGCTTTCCGTTGGCATTTGGGGTGGTTGATGAGGAAAATGATGAGAATTGGTTGTGGTTTTTATTGGAGCTTCGCACTTTGCTTGATACTAATACTGAAAACATGCCTAGGTTGACTATTTTGTCAGACAGACAGAAGGCCATTGTTGATGGTGTAGAGGCCAATTTCCCGACTGCTTTTCATGGATTTTGCATTCGCCATTTAAGCGATAGTTTCCATAAGGAATTCAACAATACAATGCTAACCAATCTTCTTTGGGAAGCTGCTCATGCTCTCACTATAATTGAATTTGAAGGGAAAGTTCTAGAGGTTGAGGAGCTATCCCAAGAAGCTGGGTATTGGATCCGACGAATTCCACCCCGCTTGTGGGCCACCGCCTATTTCGAGGGAACCCGATTTGGCCAATTGACAGCAAACGCTGTCGAACCTATAAATAATTGGCTTCTGGAAGCTTCTGGTCTTCCAATCATTCAAATGATGGAGTCCATAAGAAGGCAGCTAATGACTTGGTTCAATGAACGGCGTGAGTTAGGCACGAAATGGACATCGATACTTGTTCCTAGTGCTGAGAGGCGCGTGGCAGAGGCAGTTGAGCTTGCTCAGTCATTCACTGTGCTTCGAGCTAATGAAGCCGAGTTTGAGATTATATCCCATCAAGGAACAATGATCGTGGACATTAGAAATCGCTGTTGTCTCTGTAGGGGATGGCAACTATTCGGGCTGCCCTGTGCACATGCCGTGGCTGCCCTGATTTCTTGCAGGCAGAATGTTCATCGATTCACGGAAAGCTGTTTTACAGTTGCAACTTACAGGAAAACATACTCTCAGACTATACATCCTATTCCCGACAGGTCCTCTTGGAAAGATTTGTCCAAAGAGGAGTCGGACCCAACAAACTCTTATCAAGTGATAATCAACCCGCCCAAGTCTCTTCGGCTGCCTGGTAGACCCAGGAAGAAACGGGTACGGGCTGAAGATCGTGGTCGTGAGAAACGGGTTGTGCATTGTAGTCGATGCAATCAGACTGGACACTTCAGAACTACATGCCCTGCAGCTAATTGAATCTGCAGTTTTCTATGTCTTGTCAGATGTGAAGTGTATATGAATCAGCTTATAACCTATAGTTTAGTATTCCGAGACTATTTATTATGGGAGGCGCGCGGAGGGGTCAGTTACTTAGATTTGTTAGTTCTGGTTAGGACTTAAAAACCATGAACAGGAGAAACATAGCGGTTATAGACTATAGTAGTGCAGTGCCGAGTACAACCTGTATCTAGTTTTCAGCGAATAATGTACCGGGGAGACATTTTTCATTATGGTGTTGCTCTTAAATCTAAGGGTTTGTAGGATGCTTCAGCCTTCAAGGAGTCTTGTTTTCTTGACAAAGAAAAGATATCTCATCTTCTGGTTACCTATTAATGTGGTTATTCATCAGTATTGATACGGATCTAGTAGAGCAGTACGTCTCCTGAGAGACCGCCTCTCAATAAGCTTATTGAGAGATTATTGTACAAATTTAAGAAAAAGTGGTACTGAAGATAATATAATAGGTACAAATTATGATTAAAGATAAAATTAGTACATTTATTATCTAAATAAGTACGAAATTATTAGGGTACGATCAATGACAAAAGGTCACCAAGTAGAAATAAAAGGGTACAAAAAAATCATCTCTCAATAATTTATTGAAAGATTGTATTGTTCCTTTTTGAACACTTAAATCTAACTAATTATTCTTAAATTTGGTAGCTTCCCACATAAAAAGGAAAAAGAACATATATAGATATATTGCCTTAGACTTTACTTGATATTTTTTCTGAACTTATTAAAGTTTATAAGTTACTCCATTTATTCACTGTTTTCTTCCCTATTTCTTTAAACGGATTATTCTGATTATCTTGGTAACTTTTAATTATATTTTATTCATCTCTCTCATATCACCCAATCCCACCCAACTTTTTTCTTTTTCCTCCACTTACTAATCTCATTCTTCATCACATGTTTCCATCTACATCCAAGACAACAGGGAATACAGTTCTACCATATCGACTGTGTACCGTGCATGCAAGGCATGCATAAAATTGAGCGACTTGAAGCAAATGCAGATTTCTGCCTTTTTTTGCCTTTCGGGAAACCCTATTTGGGCAATTGGCCTGCAATTTTTTTAAAGTAGGGAGTATATTATGCAACTGTGATTAGGTTATGCTTATACGGCCAGTTATTATTGTTAAATATTTTAAACTGAGTTTGTCGAGTATCCCCAATCACAAGAGGGAGGAGTACATGTGCTAGAAAAACCTGGAAAGCAGTCTAATTGCACTATGAATCTTAGACGATTAAACGACATCATAACAGTTACTGAACTTTGATCTTTGGTTCTCAACCAAAATATAAATCAATTACACAAAATGCAACTCTATTAAAGGGAGTAAATCGGAAGGGTAAATCACTAATAGCCATAATTACCACCATACAATGTTCCGTAAGCTCCAGGCTGAGCAGCTTGTCCTGCAGCAGCAGGCGGTGTTGTTCCATACATGGCAGCCGGAGCAGCGTATGTGCTATAACCTTGGCTGTAGCCCTGTTCTGTCGCCCCACCTGCTTGGGCTGGTGCTGCGGTTGCTGTTGCCGCTGCCGCTGCAGCTGCATCTGACATGAAACTCTGCAAGCAAGGCAAAATCGGACATTCAAAAGATAATACATATAAAACTACCCCCTTTTTCAATCTCTGAAGGTAAGGATACACGAGAACGGTAAGCAGTAGTTATGGGAGTGGTTGCATGGATGAGAGGAACCATTGGCAAAAAAAGGCAACTGATTTCAAATTGTGTGAGTGACAAAGACATTGCACTACTAAAACTTGACAAATTTACAAATGGGCACTAAGATCAAGTAAGTAAAAGCTCAGCAAAAACCGCACTTGTGAGAGCATGGTTAATGACTAAATGCAGGAAAAAAAATTACCTGTATGAGCTGCTGAGCAGCTTGAACTTGGGTAGCAGTGCCATTTATCTCAACTGTCATTTCACCAGGCACACCCCTGGTTTCCTGTATAGTGACAGTGGCCCCACTTGCACGCCTAATGTAGCTTATAGTGGAACCGTTAGAGCCAATCACTGCATCTGCATATTGCAGAGGAACCTGCATGTGCTGTATACCCTGGTATAAAAAGTTACCACATCAGAAAATTAGGGTGAAAGGAGATGAACGAACCAAAAAAAACTCCAGTCTTTCCCTTGTCCCCAGAAGGCCAGAATAGCATCTAATTCAAATCAACAAGTGGTTGAGCCATAAAATTAGGCATTGGGTGATGGGGTCGGAAAGTAAGAAAAAACAAAGCTGTCTTATTTAATTGAGTTTGTGGCTGAATCAATGACATCCAATCTAACATAACCATAATTCAGTCTAACATAATTAGTACTAATAACTTGATTATCACTTCTGCCTAACATGCTCCAAATCTCAGGTACATACTGAATTTTCCAAAAGTTTACCCCCTCCTTCCGCCCTTGACTAGGAGACACTGATATGATAATAACTGGCCTCCCCACCCCTCCTCGAGCATCATCCAATCTCTTATCCCTTTTAAGTTTTAAGTTTTAACTACCTCCACAGGGCATTAAGTGTGAATCAACAGAAGAAAGTCATACATAGATTACTTGACATACGAAGATCTGAAGATTAGAAAATGTGCCAACCTGAGTGGTCATAGGAGGTGCAGATTGAGCATTAGATGAAGCATGAGGAGCCAGAGCGGGTTCTCTCCCATAAGCTGATATTCCTTGGTGAGGCTGCCTGTCTAGCGCTTGTGACATATCAGCTGGTGGATAGTAGCTCTCATGTTGTCGAGGTGGAGGAGGCATGTATTGAGGGCCAGGTCCATATCCATGCCCATGGCCTACGTGCGGAGGAAAACCCTGAGGAGGACCCCACATCCCTTGCTGCGGAGGCATATGCTCCATGGGAGCGTTTCTGGCTTGCATCTAGAAGGAGATAACGAGTTGTAATCAGTACGAAAGCTTCGCAATCAACATGTTTTATTGAATGAATAATAATATGTTCAACTACCTCCTTTTCAAAAACAGATATTATACTCCGATCAACCAAAAACTTCCTCAGATGTGAGGCAATCAATTCAATAGCTTTGTGAACATTTGTAGGTTCTCCAACAACTTCAACAACCCTATCATCTTGAAGAGCAAAAGCAGGACGGTCCTCTGCAGTAACAAATTAGCTAACATTACTCAACGCTATTGCAATTCCAGGAAAGCAAGCTCATTGACAATACCAAAAAAATGAAGTACAATAGCTTGCAAAAAGGTGGAAATCAGGAAAAGCATGCGTAAAAATCGAGACACAAGACAAAAGTTATGTTTTGTCCCAACAAAAACTTCAAAATTTACTATGCTAAATAACACTCCCTCATATTCACTATATTCTTCCCCGTTTCTTTTTGCACAAGAAATAAGAAAGTCAATTTAGACCATACAAAACACATTACCCCACATGCCATTGAACTTGGACCACACAAATCAACCTAAAAAAAGAAATAGGGAAGAAACCCGAATAACCGAATAAGGAAATAAGGAGGAACATATAGAATAGGAGGGAGTATCTTTTTATTGCCAACAAATACAGCCTAATTAAAAGTCAAATCTATGTATTAGAGTGTTACCATGTCCAAGAACCCTAACAATACAACCGGCAGTTTCCTGGATTGATTTCACAGTAGCTCCCTGTTTCCCAATCAAATTACCAGCTTGAGTGGCAGGCAATAGCAACTTTGTTGAAACCTTGGTCCCTGCAGGTGGAGCCTGAGAAGTATCCCCATCCAGTCCGTCAACTATACGTCTGTGAACCCTTAAAAGTCCATCCATTGCTGGAGGAAGAGAAGATTCTGGTTCCTCCTTAGCTGATACCATTACCTATAAGCAACAAACAAAGTTTCACAGCTTTTTACCTTTTGCCAGGATACTTTACAGTACCCAATATTCTACACAATTTTTTCGAAGACCCGGTACAGGTTAAAAAGTTTGAAGTACAACAATGTCAGAGGAACGAAAAACCATATAATAACAGACCTCATCAATTTCCATGTCATGCTAAAAAGAGATTGTACGAGTTCAATATATGCAGCAAAAGGACCATCGTTAGAAAACTATTTCCTCGTGATCAAAGAACTATGTTGTTATTCTAGTTTAAGTCAAGTGCTTCACTCACATCATAATTTATGCTTTTCTACTCTTAGTAGACAATATTGAGAGCTTAAGAACGTCAGCAGCATCTTGCTCTCCTTTTCAGTGTCAGCCTTTTGGTGCCTTTTTGTATTTGGATGACCCACCCTTGGTTTCAATAATAGATATCTTATAATACTTATCTATTTTCTACTGTTATGAGAAATTTACCCTACGATTATCCATATTAGTTAGCAGCCGCTTTTGTATTAGTAATTATCATTTAATCATGGTGGGCAATGTAAGTTCTCTTGAAATTGGCAATTATAATAGAGAGGTCTACATGAAAAGAATCTCTCTACTACAAGAAGCACATTGTTATATTAGAGTTCAATTTTAAATGAAACATAGGCCCAGTACAAAAAAAATTGAGAGAATATTAATTATTGCAGAATGTGAAGTTAATTATTCCTTAGTTAGAAGTTCTAATTTTCTTTTAAGATTTCTATTGCCATAAGTTTTACCCAAGTTGAATACGTTAAGTTTCTTTAGTGATTTTTTATAATTGTGATTTTAGGTCTGAAATGGGCAAAAGGAACTCAAAGTGCACCTCTCCGCTGGCCAATGATAATCAGCATCATGTAAGTGCTGAGTATGATAGAGTTCTCCCCAGAATGTGAAATTGGTTGACAAACCCCAGTCGTCAAGAACACTGATCCCAAAAGCCGGTGCAAAGCTTCTTGGTTTGGTATATACATACAAAGTACAACTCTTTATACGAGAATAAGACTTTTTCGACACTTGTATAGTTGTAATTCCCCAGCTGATCTCAGCATCTGCATCTTTAATGCTTCTGGTTTGGAATGGCAGCAAAAACGAATTTGAAGCCTTAGAAACTGCCAACACACCTGCACACACTTATCTTCGTTATTGCAGCAGTATCAGATTTTCTTCAAATTTTACTTATGCCTTACTGGAATACATTTTACTCTCCCCTGCATTATTCAGTTCCCAAGAAGTGTTTTATGAATTTACGCCTTTATTAGTCTTCAATCTGTCGGTGAGCTTCTTATCAGGAAGCTCATCAGTACGACCCTATAGTTGTGTTTAAGATTTTTGATGTTTTAGCTTCAGAAGTGAAAAATGAACAGTTGTTCTCCACTGCTCAAGTGATCATACAATCTTTTTTTCCGATATTGGTTGTATTTAACATCTTCTCATCCCGTGGAGTTAGAAGAATAATTATTCCTTAGCTTCAGAGTACTATTAATTAAAGTACAATGGCTCATTAATTATATCAATTCTTATATAACGAAGCAGCAGCCTATTGACAACAATGTCGAGCAATTATTATCAAATATCATCCAGAAACAGTCTAGATGTGTTAATCAAGGACAGCATACAGGCTACAGCTTGCACCAATTATGTCGTCATACATTGGAGCCTTTGACACACTGCGGCGATTGCGTAGAGTTACATATCTTCATAATTTAGCTTGTTGGTAGGTTAATTAAAACAATTTTGTAGAGTAAAACAGGTGACAATGGATAAGTTAATCAACACATATTATCATAAAGTAGCTCAACTCAATATCACCACCCTTGCGAATTCCCTAATAATTATTTATAGCAGTCACCAGTCAGGTAATACTGAGGCAAGACAATAGCATATAGACATGTAAATATCGCACAAGAATGAGGTATGCAAATCATCCATTTACCAAATCTGGATTTATAAAAGCAATGTTTCCTATATGAAGTTTCCTCATAGATGTTCAATTCTGTCAACAGAAAAGATCCTCCCTCCAGAGGGGGGGAATATTCTAGAAAATGTGAAACCAAACTGATCTTTAAAATTAGTCTCACCAAATTAATAAAAAATTTAAAAAGGAATCAAGTTCAGGAAGTGGCCAGTTGACCTATCTGAAAATATGCATGTATCCCAATTGAAAACGAGTAACCACGAAATAAGTATACACAGGCTTGGCCAACGTTAAGTTTAAAACATGAAACTTACAGCTCTCTCTTGAGATCCTGGAGGGCCGTCCAAAATCTTGATGCGGGCCCTTGTCTCTTCAACCATTTTCTTGATATACTCTCCCTTACGTCCAATGATATTGCCGACCTTTTGGCCAGGAATCAACATCCTAAAAACACTATCCCCTGGCCATCCAGGCCATTTCTTTTCTTCTGGTACGCCTACCAAACTGTTTCCTCGTTCTTCCTTTTCTTCAACATGTGAATCATCAGGTGTACTATGAGTTTCGTTTGCTTCAATTTCAGGAAATTCTTGTTTTAACTCAATCCCATCCAGACCTTGATCAGGCTCCTCTCCATCTAATGTCTGCTCATTTTCATTTTCAGCATAATTCTGCTCAGAGATCATTTCAAAATTGTTTTCAGGCTCAATGCCTGTAAAACCTTGTTCATGTCCAACCAAACCTTGGTTCTCAGCATCATTTTCAGGATAAGTGTATTCAGCATGCAGATCCCCAGTAATGTTATGTTGGTCAAACTCATCAACAGTAAGTTCATGCTGGTCAGAATCTGGTAAAGAAAAGTTCTGCTGCTCATTGTTCTCCACAAAAGTTTGCTCAGCTTCTGCCATTCTTACAGCTGAGAGAGTAAACATACAAATCGAGTCAAATGTTATAGACAACGCACAGCATGTCCAGGGAAGCAAGCAGTAATAATATCAAACAAAAGAAAACGTAACTTCAACACCAACTAAGTCAAAGGCAACACAAACATAAGTCGTTCTAAAAGTCGTAATTAGGCAAAATCGTATACCCGGAAGAAAAGGGTCAAGAGAACCCTCCTAAACCATACCATAATGTTGTTGTTCAGTAGACACACCGACCGTCCAAAAGTTTATTAATGCAGAGGCATATATCAATCCACGAGAAACGTCATTTATTCTTCCATATTGTCACTAGTATATAAACTGGGCATCTAGTGTAGTTAGGTTGTCTTCAGTATAAATTGGAATTCCACAACAGTATCATACTCCCTCCATCCCATTTATATAGTACTAATTTTTTTGGTGTTAAAGTGGTAAAGGAGCACAACTTTACACCGTTGACTTAGAGAAAATGAGGACAATTTAATTGTGATGCAGGGAGTAGTGCATAAGACAATTAAGTAAAGGCAATATTGGATGCTCGATCTTTTTCCTATACAAAAAAAAAATTAGAAAGGGAACAATGACTTTGGTATATGAGTATATCCCAAGAGGGAAAAGGGGCAATAAAGATTGGATGGAAGGAGTATATCATAAAGGAAATTACATGGATACAACTGAAAACAGAAATATCGTATTTACATTGTAACCCACAATCAGCTACATAGATAACAGAATACACCCAAAAAAAATCAGCTACACACATTCTAAAGCAGCTGATCTGTAACCAGCTGTTCGACTCCCAATTTGTCACTCCTTCTCCCCAATCCTACCTTCTCTTGCTTCACTTATATGCATCAACCTTACTCTCCTCTACCCCACCCTAATTACCGCCTGAACATTCTATTTCAGGCAACACCACCTTAGACATTACTTCTGCCCCATCTGGTTAGCAAACAAGGTTGCAGGGAAATGGACGTATCCATAGGCTCTATTTTCCCTCCTGCACGACAAGACAAAGTCTCTCCAACAGAAGAAAGACTTGGAGAGAAATTATTCAAACAAACTTCAAACACGTTAACTCCTTCCCCTTCCCCTTCCCTCCCCTTCCTTTCCCTTCCCATTCCTTTCCCTCCGATTTGAATGTCCCAACAAGACCTAAAGAAACCCAAATAGCACCACTTGATCTCACCACCCTTGCGACCTCATCCCCACAATATTGGGTGATTGTGCCAGGTCCCACTCCCAAATCCTTCTCTCAAACAAAGCACATGCCCTCTCTATTCTCCTATCTCATACCCCCCATATTCTGCCTCCCTCTTCCTCCCAAACCACCTTCATTCCTCTACCCAACCCGTGATATCAAATCTGGGTTGCTACTTCGAATCCTGACCATATATCAAGGATTTAATGATTACCACAACCATAAATTGATACAAAATCAGCCAAATTTACGGCCCGAGCTATTTCCAAGACCAATTCTCATACCAAAATATAATCTAATGCCTCATTTTCAACAGCACTTTCGTAAAATTATACTTAAACCGGCGTGCTAATTTTTAGCCCTCTATCTCAGATACACATAACTCACTCAACTATTGCCTCGCTCACGGATTAAAAGCAACTAGCTCAAACAATACTCAACCAAATCAAATATGTCCACAAAATTAAATACATAAAACAAACAAACATTCAAAATTCAACTCTTTCGCACTATACCCAAACCCTAGCTCGTAGTTAAAAAAAACTAAACAGCGGAAACGCAACTAATTTGTAATTAATTGTACGATTATAAACTAAAGAAAAAAGACAGCAAGTATATGAAACCCTAACAAAAATTGAATTGACGAAGCAACATCATAAAACCCTAAAAAAATTGGGGATTCCTACACATTATAATAATTAACAACTAATGAAAGAATTCTTACAGGAATGGGAAATTGCCGAATTAAGCAACGAGGATCAGAAATTGGAGGTAAAATTGGGGAGAAATTAAGGGAAATCGGATTAGATAGAGATAGAGAGAAGAGGGAACGAAAGAGGGTGATTTTTTAGGTTTTTGCGAAAGAGGTTTATCTGTTCAACAACTGGTCCACGTTTAAGAGGCACCGATTAAGAGTTTATGGGCTCGTAAATTCTCATTTGTGACGGTTTTCTATTATCGTATCTGGATTAAGTCTAGGTACAATGCAACTTAGATGTCTTGATTTACAAGTTAGGATGGATGTATTACGATTGTAAGATCCTGTTCTTTATGACTTACTTTCAGCTGCTTTTAGTTTTTCTTAGTTGTATTACGTTAAGTTTTATTTACGTTCAATCAATTATGTTCGGTTAATCTATTCACAAAATTAGCTTTTAATTCAATTAAATTCACTTCATCTCAATTCCACTCAATTTAGTTCAATTAAGTTCTACTCCAATTAATTCAATTCAGCTCGTTTCAGCCGAAAAGAACAGGGTCTAAGTCCCTAGTATTGAATCTCCCTCCAACTATTATTGTAACAGTAGTTCTTCTATACAAGGGTCTCATCCCGTGCTCTTTTGTAAAATGTGATAATTTTGTGATAAAAGTTACTACTTTTTTTTATAGATAATGACCAATTTTGAAAAATAGGTTATTTTTTAAACAAAAAAAGTGGTCACTATTTAATCAAAAGTGGTCACTACTTGTCAAATAGTGATCACTTTTCTACTGGTAGCATGTGCGACAGTCGTAAAGTAGAATTTGTGTTAATGTAATACGATTGTTATCAAGGGCACGTTTTATTAAGGGGGTGTTTGATAAACAGCGAATTGGTGTGTTTTTAGCGAATTGAGTATTTTGGTAAATGACATATTGAAAGACTAGATTGAAGCTCAGTTTACTATTTTCCAATATGCTGCTCCACCCAACATATTCACATTAGTAGATTATGAAATATGAATATGTCAACCATCTACACATAAATACAACAATTTATTAACCAAAAACCGATAATTACCAAGCACTTCTACTAAATTTGTTAATTGAAATATACTAGTTAAACCTGTTAATCAAATACGTTATTTACAATCTGCTTGATCAATCTTCTTCTGCTAATCTTAATTTGTTGAGTACCAAACAGGACCTAAGCCAAAAAAATATCATCTTATTTTAAATTTTTGAGATAAGTGCTGCAATTTTAAACGTTGTATGTACATTTTTTTTATGTAAATTTAAGTTTTTTTGAATACGAAAATGGGTTAATTTTCAAATGGAAAATGATGAAGTTATTAGAAAACTATCAGGATCGGTTATTTACTTGAAAATTTGTGAAAATTGATTGAGTTTTTAAGTTTAGATTTAGTAAAAATTGACATTGAAAGCAAGGAATAGATGAAGACAGTGAATTTTGCCCAAGTGAGAAAGAACGTATGATTGGTTAGGTCGATGGGAGTTCACTCAGTTCAGCGAGTAAATTCATTTTTCGTTCTCAAATTCTAGTTTCAGACGGAAATGCCTAATTCCATCTAAATTAAATAATGGAGTTTTGTGACTATTTTATGGGCAAATATAATCACACTGAGTAAGCTAGAGTTAACTTATTTTCCAAAAGCAATAGTCTTAAAACCCTATCTTATTATTTCGACTAAAATGGCCAATTTGAAGAGAAACCGACTGCTTTTAATTTGAGATGGCGTGGATCATGGACACCAATTGCCCAATCAAGTGTGGTATTATCCTCTCATGACGGTTTCAAAGGATGATTCATGTCAGCCGACCCCAAAACATTTTGGGACTAAGGCTCTGATGTCGTCGTTGTTGTTGTTGGCAGTGAAAGATAACACTTGGTGCCTCTTACGGGTCATGTAGTACCACCCACGTGGATAAATGAGACAAAACTAATAGAGTTTTGGTGAATATAATGTATTCAATATTATTCTGAAATTGTGTCTTTACATACTAGCATCTATGTATTTATATAGCATACAAACTAAGGAAGGAAAATATGGACAGAATATAAACTTTACAAACTACAAGCATATCTTTATATTTTGCCAAGAATAGAGGAAGAGTATCTTATGCTTGTAACGGCTCCTTGGTGGTAGGTGGGAGCAACGGCTCTCTTGTTACCCCCCCGCAAGTTGGTGCGTGGAGGTTCGTAACTGATGGCCGGATTTTGTCGTCGATACCGGCACCAAACACATTTATAAGGAACCCAAATTAAGTAGTATAATTTAGGGTCGAACCCAAAAGACGGTGGGGAAGTTGTATAATTAAATTCTAGTTCGAGCTCGAGTTGGGTAATAAGTTTGTGATTGATTAACAACTACTAAAGATAAATTAAAGCAAAAGTATCAAGATGAAAACGATGGATAAAAGATACTAAGGTGTCGGGGGTACTAAGGTAGGTCGGTAACGAAACATGCTAGGGAATCTAAGGTCTCCACTATACTAGGTTTAGGTTTGTCTCGTCTATCGATTTGACTCACCTAAAGTCGATCCCTATCCTAGCTTTCGCTACAAATAAGGCCAACCTAACAAATATACATGTCCGCGAAAGCCCTAGACTATCATCAAAGGCCAACAACAATGAGAATCATGTCCAACCATCGTTGTGACATTTCATCAAACATGTAACATGCATAAATGAAAACCTAGCAAAGAAGAGAACCAAACCATAACCCTAAGCAAGATTCATAGCTAACAACAAACCAAAGCACACCCCTAACCCTAGTAGGGGAACTACTCACACATGGCTAACATAAGTATGTAAACAAATGATGAGGAATTGCTAGACATGTTGGATTAAGTAAGAGTAAACAATTAAGCAAACAAAACTTAAAGGAAAAGCAAAGATAAAGTAGAGATGAAGAAGATTATACCAATAATAAGGAAAAAGCAAGGAACTTGGATTACAACTTGGAGGATTCTCTCAAACCCTCAAATTACAACCCAATAAGAGTCTTCTAAAATTGCCCAAGAACAAAGCTAAGAGAATTACTAAGAAAGGATAAACTAATATTGAAAGATTAAACTAAGATCTAAAGGAGATTAAATTATTAAGAGAGTTTTTTGAGTCTAAGTATAGAGCAATGGAACAGTGCAAAAACCTAGAAAAGTGTGTAAAAGTAACGTAGTCAAAAGTATACACAAGTGCGGGTTTATATAGAGTGCGGAAATACGAAAAAGGCCTCTCAGCCGGTCGACCGGCTGCCGGTCTGTGACCGGCTGAGAGTCCAAATTTGGACTTCTGAACTTTTCTTCGAAATTATTCAAAGTGAGCTTGTTTCTCAGCCGACCGGCCGGCTGCCGGTCTGGCACCGGCTGGAAGGCTGGTTTCTTCAATCTGACTTTTTCTCTTTTTCCTTCAATGCACAGGTACCCTCAGCCGGTTGTCCGGCTGCCGGTTGCCCACCGGCTGGGGACCCTTTTTCACGAATCTGCCCAACATTTGCATTTTCTTCAACTTTCAAATTTTGGCTAAGTATGGAAAAGCCATCCCAGCCGGCTGACCGGCTGCCGGTTGGCCACCGGCTGGGGGGCCTTTTTCATGGTTCTGAAACTTCCCTTCTTTTTGCTTCAAAAATCAAGACCAAGCTCCCCAGCCGGCCTACCGGCCGCCGGCAAGGGACCGGCTGGGAGGGCCTGAAGCGGCTTCTTCACAAAACCTTCATAAAACTTCATAAATCGCTCCGAATTCACCTCGATTTCTCTCGTTTCTTCGCCCCCGCCGTAATGCCTACAAAAATTAGATAGAATAGGAATATACGAGGCAACGGACGTAAAAACACCTAAAGGTACACGAATCGAGGTCGAATCGTGACCGAAAACAAGGAAAATTCAAAGGAAATGATGACCAAAATGGAGCTCATCAGTAACGCCCAATTTGGAGAGGAGAAACTCGAACGTAGGACGAGCGAGTGCTTTAGTCAAGATATCGGCTAGTTGGTCTTTGGTAGAGATGTATGTGGTTTTGATAGCTCCTTTCTGAATTTCGTCCCGAACGAAATGACAGTCAACCTCGATATGTTTAGTGCGTGCGTGAAAAACCGGATTGTGAGCAATATGGAGGGCGGATTGGTTGTCACAAAAGAGGTTGACGGGCTGTGTTTGCGGAAGGCCGAGGAAGTGAAGTAGACCTTGTAGCCATTTGATTTCACATGTGGTGTATGCCATAGCGCGATATTCAGCTTCGGTGGAGGATAAAGAGACGGTATTTTGTTTCTTTGTTTTCCACGAAATAGGGGAGGGGCCGAGATAAATCAAGTAGCCTGAGAGAGAACGGCGAGTGGTGGGGCATGTTGCATAGTCGGAGTCACAATACGCATTGAGAGATAACGGGGAGTCAGAACGAAAGTAAAGTCCTTGTCCCGGGGCTGTTTTGAGGTACCGAACAACTTGAAGTCCGGCATTCCAATGTTCAATGGTGGGAGCGTGCATGAATTGAGCCAGCATGTGAACGGAGTAGGTGAGTTCCGGGCGGGTTATGGTGAGGTAAACGAGGCGCCCAACGAGACGTCGGTAAGGTTGTGGATCGTTGAGAAGAGGTTCGTTGGACAGACCGAGATGGTGATTGGGCTCCATGGGGACGGTTTTGGGACGCGAACCTAGGAGGCCTGTTTCGCTAATAATGTCTAACGCGTATTTGCGTTGGGAAACGAATAAACCTGTTGAGTTGCGAGAAATTTCGAGGCCCGGAAAGTATTTCAGGGGCCCGAGGTCTTTCATGCTAAAGCATGTCGATAGGTAGGTCTTAAACTTTGTGACCATGGTGAGGTCATTACCACAAATAACGAGATCGTCCACATATACCAAAGCATGGACTTCGGTTTTAGAAGTAAAATGCGAGAAGAGTGAATGGTCATAGGGGCACTGTTTGAACCCGTAATTAGTGAGTGTCGTGGCTAATTTCGCATACCAACACCGAGGTGCTTGCTTAAGACCGCAAAGAGATTTCTGGAGGCGACATACTTTCCCCGTAGTAGATGTATTGAAACCCGGAGGAGGGCGCATGTATACCTCTTCATTTAAGTCGCCGTGGAGAAATGCGTTATGGACATCCATTTGGTGAATTGTCCACCGTTTGGAGGCGGCAACAGCGAGCAAAGTGCGAACAGTTACAAGTTTGACGGTAGGGGCGAATGTCTCGGTGTAATCAATACCTTCGACTTGTCGGTTTCCCATGACCATTAGACGAGCTTTATAACGTTCAACACTACCATCCGCGTTGTACTTGATTTTGTAGACCCACTTCGAGCCAATGGCCTTTTTATTAGGTGGGAGATCTTCGAGAGTCCATGTCTTATTGTGTTCAAGGGCCTTGATTTCGAGCTGCATAGCCTGCTTCCAACGCTCATCCTGCATAGCTTCGGAAAAATTTCTTGGCTCGTGATTGTTGGTCACGGCCGACAAGAAAACTTGGTGGTTAGGGGAAAAACGGTTACATGTAACGTAATTAGAAATAGGAAATCGAGTACCTGAGACGGTGGCCGGGGCTGTGAGCATATGCGATGAAGGTCGACTTTTATGGACAACAAAATCTTTAAGATTGGAGTTGGGGAACTTAGTACGATGTCCACGACCCGTGACATTGGTCGGTGGGTCGGTCGCAGGAAGGGGTTCGGTCAGTGTCTCAACAGCGGGTTGCGGTTCTGGGAGCACGGTAGTAGGTATGGGCTGGTCGATGTTCACAGAAGGTGAGGGAGTACCTGGAACATTCTGAGGCGTGGAGGGAGTTGCGGTTATTGGTTCAGCGGTGGCAGGGATGGGTTCGGGTTGGTGGGAGACCGTGGGAGAATCGGGTGTGGGTTCGGGTTGAGAGATAGTGGGGTTCGGGTTTGGGGTCAGAATGTAGGCAGAGTCATTTGGAAGTGGGTCGAAAAGAGGGATGGATGGGTCATTTTCGTGGAGTTGGATGGAGTGATAGGGGAACGAGGTTTCGACGAATACAACGTCGCGAGAGTCAAAATAAGTGCCGGTGTCGAGGTCATAGAGGCGCCACCCTTTCTTACCAAAAGGATAGCCCACGAAGATGCATTTACGGCTGCGAGGATGGAATTTGTCACGGGTTCGATTGATGGTTTTAGCATAGCTTAAGCATCCAAAGATGCGCATGTGGTCCATAAGAGGAGGGGTGTTATATAAAAGTTCGTAAGGAGTTTTACCGTGGAGGAGTTTGGATGGAGTCCGGTTGATAAGGTAGACCGCTGTGAGAACACATTCACCCCAAAAGAAAACGGGTAAGGACTTTGAAATAAGAGAGCCCGGGCAACGTTTAAAATATGGCGGTGTTTGCGTTCGACTCTCCCGTTTTGTTGGGGAGTGTCAACATTTGATGTTTGAAAAATAATGCCTTTCTCATTAAAAAACGAACGGAGACATGAAAATTCGGTCCCGTTGTCGGTGCGTAAACATTTAATTTGCTTGTGAAATTGACGCTCAATCATGGCAAAGAAATTAATGATTTTTTGACGAGTTTCATGTTTGTGACGAAGTAAATAAACCCAAGTAGAGCGCGAAAAATCATCGACGATAGTTAAAAAAACGTAGAGCCACATGAACCGTTCTCAGAATAGGGACCCCAAAGGTCACAATGAATTAAATCAAAAATAGAGGTAGCATTGTTTTTACTTAACGGAAAAGGAGAACGAGTTTGCTTAGCACGAAGGCAAATTTCACAAGTTTGACTATGAAAAGATGAAGTAGTACGAGAATTATTAATAGAAGAAAGTAAAAAACGGTTTATTTCGATGGATGGGCGTCCCAACCGCCGATGCCAAAGTTCGGTGGCATCGATAGAGCTCACCATAAAAATAGCCGCATCATGAGACCGAACTTCCTTGAGTCGATACAAACCATCGCATTGCTCACCCGCACCAATCACCAGTCTCGAGGAACGGTCCTGAATTAAACACAATTTTTGAGAAAATTGAATAGTGAGACTATCATCAAGAAGCAAACTTGAAACGGAAATTAAGTCACATTGCAAATTAGGAGCATAAAGAACATTCTTAAGAATTAAACGTGGGGCAATAATGATATCACCGCATTGTGTAGCGCAAGTCCGATCGCCATTCGGTAAACCTACAGATAAAGGAGAGATAGGGCGTATATTACGGAAGTGGGAGAGGCATCCCGACATGTGGTGGGATGCCCCGGTGTCAATGATCCAAGACGAGAAGGGGATATTACCGTTTAGTTGTTCCGGAGCAGAGGCCGATTGATGGGATTGTAAAAGCTTAGTTAACACAGCGAGTTCCTCCGGGTTGAGCGAATTGAGATCAACTTTATCGAAGTGCGTGACCGGCGAGGCTGCAGGACTGCTGTGACTTACCATATTGGCTCTAGGAATACTAGGCTGGCGTTTGGTTTTTGTACGTTCATCCGGGATAAAAGTTGCTTGACTAAGATCAGTGGCATCGGGAGGAACGATGATGCGGTCGCGGGGTCGGTTTCCCCACCAATCCGGGAAGTTACCAGTGACCCGAAAGCAAGTTTTGAAGGAATGGTCGGATCGATTACACGCAAGGCAAGTAGGTTTGGAGGAGTCCCCGCGAGGAGGTCCCCTGTTCGTGGTCAGTCCCCCTCCCCCCATGTTTCGTTTCCCATAATTCGTAACAGCAGCGGCATAAGCCATAGGCTCTGGCCGAGAATCAGGGGTGTGAGAGTCAAGGGTGTTATGCATGCCTTCTTCGTGTTGAAGGCGACTATAAATCTGATTCAAAGAGGGTAAGGGATCGGTGCCTAGTATATGAGAACGAAGAACACTATAACGGGCATCGAGACCCATTAAGAAAGAGCGTACCCGTTTTTTTTCTTGACGGCGCAACAAATGCTTGAGTAAATTGCAGGGACAGGGATTACAGTGGCAAGGAGGCAAGGCGTCGCTTTCCAAGTAATCGTCCCACAGCTTCTTAATACGACCGTAAAAGGCCATAATGGATTCCGTGGGTCCCTTTTTACAGCCAACAATATCGCTTTCTAATTGAAAAATATGAGCGTCGTTTACCAGAGTGAAGCGTTGTTTGATGTCGATCCAGAGTTGAGTCGCGTCGTCTGGTAACGTGATCGACGAACGGAGATCGGGAATGATTGAGTTGTATATCCAGGCCGACACCAAAGCATTGGCAGAGCGCCAATTTTTGTAGTCGGGATCAGTAGCCTCGGGTTTCGAGATAGTCCCGTCAACATAGTCGAGCTTCCCTTTTGCGAGAAGAGCTAAACGGAAAGTACGGCACCACTCATCGTAATTGTTGCCAGTGAGTTGTGTTTGAGTAATATTTGCACCGGGGTTTTCAACCGGAGCAATCGAAAAGGAGTTGGTGATTTTCGATTCGTTTTTGGCTTTGGGTGGAGTGTCGTTATTAGTCATGGTGTTCGAAGAACAATGACGACTTTCGCAAGAATTTAGGATCGATTAACCCTAAAACCTGATACCATAATAGAGTTTTGGTGAATATAATGTATTCAATATTATTCTGAAATTGTGTCTTTACATACTAGCATCTATGTATTTATATAGCATACAAACTAAGGAAGGAAAATATGGACAGAATATAAACTTTACAAACTACAAGCATATCTTTATATTTTGCCAAGAATAGAGGAAGAGTATCTTATGCTTGTAACGGCTCCTTGGTGGTAGATGGGAGCAACGGCTCTCTTGTTAAAAACAGTTTGCTACCCCTATTTTTTGTGCTTTTGTATTATTTAACCACATGGTACTACTTGACCCGTCGCGAACTTGTGACGGATATGCCCATCACAAGTGAGATTTGTTGCATGAAGTATTACATTTTGTAACCGATTTAAAACATTTACAGATATATTTACGAGTTAATTAAAAGCTTGCTTAAAATTACATCAAGATACCCTCTCACTAATAGCATTACAATTTAACACATTTTATTGTGTAATGTACCTACACAACGAAGCACTTTTATGAAATAATAATGATTCGGGATGTTGATATAGGTCATTAAAGCAACGAAGATAATAACTAAGTTTGACAGTACAACAAACAATAATATAACATACATAAAGCGATACTAATTTTAATAAATAAGTCACATTATCTTAAGGTACGACGCACTTTGCATAAATATGGACTAATATATGCTAAGTTAAACTCTACATGTTATTATTTTCGACCGTTACTCCATTATTAAGTCATGAAATACACGACTTACTTACAAATTGCTCCCAAAATAATGGAATAAGGCACAAATACAAAGGTTAAAAACAAGATATAAATTTAACGATTGTACCACGCTAATCTTTTTATGATAATATATACCGTCTCTAACCTCTGTAGTAGTTAATAATTTACACTTTCTTTATTTTCCCCTCGTAAAATAAAGCAAATATAAATTATTCGCTGGAACAGAGAGAGTAAACCTTTGCTAATTAGGATAAAGCTGACTAAAAAATGTATGACCTACAAACCTAGAGTAATTAACGTTGATAAATTAGTAGTCAATGGGATTGGTTTTGTTCTTCCTTCTTCTCATCGAGCACGGCCTTGTCCTCGTTCGTGTTGTTAGCGTTAACATTGTTGTTGTTGTTATTGTTGCCATTGTCGTGTTTTTTTGCGAGACTAAGACTCATTAAAGAGTCAAATTTTTCCGTCTTTTCTAATACAATTTCAATCTGCAACACAAAATGTGAAATATATCGTTAATCATCAAAAGATATATAACAACCTAACTCATCAAAATTAACAACATATATTCTTATGAAAATCTTTTTTCAGATTCGCGGACTTTACATATAAGCGTAACAATTAAGAAATCTCGACTCTTGATATTAGTATTCAATAGATTTTATATTGATGTATCTATCTTTGTCACCAAAAAGTCACTGAATCATCTAATTTTACAAAAGAACGTCTCGCTTTTTAATATCATGAGTGGTCGTGTTATCGTGTATATCTGGAACAAGAATTTGTGTTGTACACACAACACTTCACTTTAAACCAAAGTTTACCCATAAAGTTTTTTTGTAGATATCAATAAAATCGAAAAAGATACGTAGTATATCTTTACCTTTGCTTTCTGCACCACCCGTCCCCTATTTTCATCGTTCATACCAATGGTAGATGTGCAAACCTCTGTGACAAAGTGGATATTTGGAAATGGGTAAATAAAATATTGAAACGACAATATATTCGTTACAAGAGAGACCTATTGTAACAATTGTACATGAAAAAAAAGCTTTAACATATAGTATGAGAGACAATTACTCTTTTCAAGTGCAAATCCATTGTTCTTCAGAATCTCAGCTATTGTGACGACAGTTGTAATCGCTGTATTACACATAATTCAAAGAAAATATTACAAACTCTAGAAATAAATAAAGGGACGTGCTAAATCCCACACATCATTTTCCTCAATCCCACACAATATTCACATTTATTCCGAATATACCCTCCTCATTATTATCATCCCTACCAGAAAAACAAGAGAGAAAACGAAAAACCCCAAGAAATCCCCAAAAATCAACTTATCACTATAGGTATGATTTTACCGCAATTGTATTTCCCAATTTTAATAATCGTTCTAAAATCTTATTTTACTGCAATTAGAATATATTAATATTCTAAAATTCCTTCCAATTGGTTCTAATTTTACTGCAATTGAATTTCCCGATTTCAATTCAATTTCAGAGAAAAGGATTAGGGAACAAATGAACCTTTGAAATGGGACCAACCTGCGATTCTTTCTCTTTAATTCTTTTAATCAAGTTTCACACCCTTATGAAGGAAGAGAAGGTGCTACTTCTTCCGCAAAAATCAGGCAGCAAAGTAAACCGCCGAGCACTTGCCGACAAACTACAATTCTTTATTTATTATGAGAGGGTTTTTTTGCCCACTTTTTGGGGAAAGAAGGGTGGTCGCCGACTTTGGGAGGGTGGTGGGGAGGATACTGGAGAAGGAAATTGACTTTTGATATTTTGATTTCTCTTGTTTCTCTGTTGGCGATGATGAAAATGAGGAGGGTATATTTGGAATAAGTATTAAAAGTGTGTGGGATTTGAGTAAAATGATGTGCGGGAATTAGCAACTACGTAAATAAATTACGGACAATTCACACGATACTTTTGAAATTAATCACTTTGCACGAAATACTCAAATTTTTGATTCGGAAAATTAGAGGAGATCATAACTTGTGTTTACGAATTCAAAAAATGACAATTGTTTTTTCCAAATTGATCATTTTTTCGAGAACTATGATATATAAAAAAAATCTGGCGCTTTTGGATACCATGGCTAGAAACTTTTGTAGGTCATTGACCGAATAGACTTTGAGTATTGACCGAATAAACTTTGAGTGACAGTAACTCTAATTATTTTCGGTGTAAAATAAATCATAGTATCACAGTTTATGACTTTATAAATTAAGTTAATTTCTACCAGCTGACATTCGAAACAGTATGTCGAGATCAAATCGAAGACATAATGTAACATACCCATGCCCAATGCTGAAAGTTCAACCTCATTATGTTGTTGAATGTATCTCTGCATCAAAATAACATGTCACACTAAATTTATGAGTATATTTTAATATCTCTGAGTTTTTTTTTAAATTTATAAGTACTCGTATATTTTAATTTTGTTGATGTTAAAACTCAAATTATTCGAGCATATATAAAATATTTTTGAGTTATATTGTAATTTTTTAAACTTAGTGTTTAAGTAAATAAACTCAAAACTTTACACTGAAATTCATAATCTTTATTTTTTTAAGAACAAATTCAAAAAGTTTATCATAACGCTCAAAAATTACACCATCTAATATAGTATATCAAATATATAGTCTATTTACCGCATATAAATATATGACATATATAAGAGGTAAAAATTTGAACTTGGCAACTCTTTCAATGTAATCCTTGTTTAAGCAATTAGAGGATTATACAACTAGATATATACATCTAGTAGTATAAATTTCGAACTTTATAACAAAGAATTTGAGCTTATACATATATTTTACTAGCTTTATTGAAAAGAATTTGAGCGACTTTATAAAAAAATTGTAAATTAAAACATTATATTGAAACTCAAAAATAATATATATAAAACCCAAATATTTTAATTTTAACACTAAAAAGTTATAGTGCAAGAAAAATCTGTTAAAAGCTCAAAATTTTTTACATATAAGCTCAATTAGATTTGTATTAATTAGATGTACGATATTCATATACATCTTAGGGGTCGTTTGGTTCACCGCTCGGGAATGGAATGGATTGGAATGAGAAACTATAGGGGTAAGGGGTTCCAACTCCATACCTTTCAAAACAAGTTTGGTTCATTAGAAAAATAAACATAAAGGAATGGATTTTGAATCCATGGGTAGGAGGTGGGTATGGGATTCCAGGGGGTTGGGGTGGAATGAGTATCCGGATGGATTCTAACTCCATTCCAAAATGTCTCAACCAAACACTGGAATGTCTATAATCCATTCCATTCCATTCCAAACCACCCAACCAAACACCCCCTTAATGTATATTCTTATTTGCGTTGTTCAAGGCATTTTAGAGCATCTCCAATGGTTTGCTTTAGGTACTTGCTTGCAATTTTATAAAACTTGTAAGCATGTAGCTTACCATTGGAGTATGAAATACTTGATTTAGCTTATGAGCATTGTAGCTCTACCAAACATATAACTTGGTTTAAAAAAATAAAAATAAAATAAAACGTAAAGCTTTTCATTGGAGGGAAATTTTATGATGGGACCCATAGAGCTACAAAGTGTTGTAGCTTGCCATTGGAGCGGTGCGTAATCGAAGAGCAAAATAGCTTAAAAAACCGAATTGGCAAACCAAGCTACAATGTGTTGTGGTTGTTCATCACTGGAAATGCTCTTACAATTATGCATACTCATATTTTTTTTGGTGGTTACAAAGTTCTTTTACAAATCTAATTTGATAAATAATGCAGTTTCTCAATAAAAAATTGTATAAACTGGTAATAAGAGATTCTTATAAGATGCATAAGTTATTAAAAACATGTTTTTATATCATATAATGGTCTTACAAAAGATTGAAACGATAGTTGGCTAACCTTTGCGAGATTGACATAGAAAAACAAAGGTTTTTTAGTATTAGAAACTTGAATTCTATTTTTCTTGTGGTTAACATTTGTTCCTTTAATAGGTGTTGCCAAAGCTACAACAGCTGATGCCATTTCAACTTTTTTTAAATTTTTTTTATATTGTTTTGATGTATGACTATGTTTTGAATTCGATCCTAAAACAAAGAATTATTTTCTGTTTGACAAATCCAATTGTTTAATTATAAAAGCAGAAGAATAGGACATTTTAGACATTGTTAGATCATGTTATATATTCATTAAAGGATTGGTTTACAAAAAAATGCGGAATTATAAGCTTATTTTTTAATAATTATGAACCACGTGTTTGATTGAAAAAAATAATTAACATTGGATTCATTTTGAGATATTTTAATAATTTTTTCCGTGGTCGTTTTTCAAAATTATAAGACAAACCAACTAACAAAAAAAATGTAACTGTATTAAACTAGTTTAAACCCGTACAATTTATAAAATTATTTAAAAATTAAACTTATGATCGAGTTATTTTTCGAAATAGGCGATTTTCAACAATTAATTAACGAAATAGGTAACTTTTCTAATTTATTACCGAAAATGGGTCCACGTCATCACCGAAGCTAGGATCGTATTCAAGTCGCTTACCCGGAGGACGACCATATGAAGTGTAAACTTTTGAAAACCCAAGCTGGAAATGAACCAAGGTCAAGTCGCTAGGGGGGAGAGCGACTTGACCTATATTCAAACCCAGAGTCAAGTCGTCAGGGGGGAGAGCGACTTGGCTTAAGATCGGTGGGACGAAAACATGTTTATATGAAAAAAAATTTGAAAATTAATTTTGGCATTGAGTCAAGTCGCCAAGGGGGAGGGCGACTTGCTCTTTTGCATCAATTGAAAGTCCTTCACATTGGAGTATTATTGGACAAGGTGGAAGCTTAATTGCTTATTTAAGATCAAGTCGCTAAGCGGGTAGGCGACTTGAATTTGGGCACAGGTTCGGGAAATACGGTCCTACGTGGACCCATTTTCGGTAATAAATTTAAAAAGTTACCTATTTCGTTAATTAATTGTTCAAAATCGCCTATTTCGGAAAATAACTCCTTATGATCATTATTCATCATTATCATTATCATCATTACCATTATTATCACCATTATATATATATATTAAAGAATCTTGTAAAAGGGCTTATATGGCGTAATGTGGTTTTAGAATTAGTCTAATGGAGCTCTCTTATTTAATCTCAGAATTTTAGGTTTTTTCAGCCAATAACGTAAACAATAGTAGTCATGTCACCTTCCATTAACCGATTTTTACATTGTTTCCATTTTCTGCAATATATCGAATATAATTATCTTAATTTTGTTTCTTTAATTAATTTACATATATCTTTTTTTTTTGGACAGGAAATTTATATATATCTTAAAGTTCTCAAATCTGAATTTTATATTTTTCTTTTTTTAACTATGTCTTAATAATATAGTTCCATTTTTATACCACCTCACAATTATTAATCCTATTAACATTATCATATGTTATCTTATTATATATTATCAACAATTTTTTCAAATGTCCTTATATATATTAACTAGTATAGAACCCGTGCAAAGTTGCACGGGCATGTATAGATGAAAATTTTCAATTTTATGTTATTATTGTAGTAAATTAGTAATAGAAGCTAAGTATATAACATTTTACATAAATGATCCAAATATTAAAATTAAAATGTTGCTTAACCATAAACTAATTTAATAATGATATGCAAGATTCTCCTATAAAAAGAGAAAGCTATACTTCGTATTATTTTCAGGACCGCCTCATAAAAATTGGCATGTATATACAGCTGCTTCCAAAATTAAAATGATAAAAGAAGGTTATGTGTGCTCTACGCCAGTTAAAACATGACTCGACCCGTAATCTAGACCGACCCAACTCGATTTGATCCGATTTTTCAGGGTCAAAGACCCGTAAATCTTGACCCACAACACGAAATGACCCGAGCCCAAATTAAATAACCTGTTATTTTATTGTTGAAATTCGAACTGATCCATTCGACCCGATGGTTTGAAGATAAATAAGAATATAATTAAAATATTAATATTTTTTTTATTATGTTTGGAATAGTGAATATAATTTTAAGATTTTAATTAAAAAAATAACTTAAATGTCAATTTTATATAGTTCTTAAATTATTAAATCATAAAATAATTATGAAAATAATGAATATAAAAATATTATTAATATAAAATGATAATATAAAAGATGTCATAAACTTTTCTCAAACCCGTATTTTGACCCCGGTCCGATCCGATACCCATATGATCGATCCGTATATGTATGACCAACCCGAGAATTGCCTCCCCGACCCGTTTGACAGGCTTAAGATCGAGTGCATAATTAATAATCTTTTACCCATATATGAAAAAAACCATACCAACTTAATCATACATGTATTAGTTTTGTCGTTAACCTTATCATAATATTTAAGACCGTCTTAATTTAAGTAGACTCTCACAATAGATTATAATAGAGGGAAACAGAAAAAGGGTTGTGAAGTGTCTTAAGTTAAGACGGTATTAAGCAAGCCATACTGCCAAAAATTAAACTCCATTTTTGACATTAAAGAGCAAAGTTTCATGCCATTTGTCGATCCAATTTAACACAAAATATTGAAAAAAATATATAAAAGTTGCCAGAAATATGTAGCAGTTAAGAAAAAGTAGGATACGTAAATGACATGCACTACAGTCAATGAATTCAATAAGCACCAAAAGTAATTTTCTACCCTAAACTCTGTGAAATTATATTACAAAGTACAAAATTTATTAAAAGCTCGGCATGAAGTAGATTATTCATATGATGTAGTACCATCAGTTCTAATTGTATAGTTTCGGAATTTTAAAATAAATTTTTCGAGTTTTGTTTTAAAGACTATAAATTTTATTATAAAGTATCTAAGTTTGTTATTTAAATATTATGCTAAAAAAATTACAATATATCTCAAAAACATTACATATAAGATCAATTAAATTTGCTTTTGACGGAAAAAAAAAATTAAAATGTAACTGATAAACTTTAAAAACACGGAAAAATACACATAATCTCAATTAAAAATTAAAAATTAAAAGTTATGCCTGAAGTAGTACAACTGATGTATCTTCCTTTTTTTTTCCCGAAGTAGAGTGACAAAATCATATTAAAACCTACAATTCACATTTATAAGTAAAAATACTAATTAAATTCGTTGATAAAAGTTATGATGAATAAATACCTTGAAAAAATTTACACCGTTTTGAAAAGGTATAACATGATATATGGATAATATTTGTATAAATGAACTTAGCGGGATGAAGAAAATAAACTTACATTAAAATTCAACTATAATTAAAAAAAAAATAATTGCAGAAATTGATTTATGACTAACTTGAGTCTTGAGAGTATTACATTAAAACCTAAAGAATTTATGTTTTGGGGAATATAATCTTGAAAAATGATAGGATAGTTTTTTTTAAGGAAAGTAATAATCTAAAATGGCCATATTTAAAAAAAATATTTGCATGTATCTTTAGGGCCTAGGTTAGGCGGGAAAAAAATTCACAGTAGCGTGACACGTGTCAAGTTTAATGGATAGTGGTTGTTCTTTTATACTTATATATAGATTTTTTTCGTTTTTATTTTAAGTATACATGTTCAATAAATAAAATTTCTGGTTATATATAATAAATATAATTTCTCTTCTTCTTTTAAAATAAAAGTACACTGCCCCGTGATTTTTCACGGGTGTTACACTAAAAAATAAAATGCTGAAGACAGAGAGCTTCATTATGCCAGGACTTTGTTGGTTGTAAGAACGTATTTTAATGCCCGCCATTTTACAGAATTTGAAATATCAACACTGACATTAACTCACCATTATTTTTTCAATAAGTTTAACAACTTTAAGACACTTACAAAATATTAAATGATCCTGATAAAACGAAAACTTCAAGGTATACTCATGAACAATTTTGATTATATAATAACTATAATTTGTCGTCTTCTTTTAAAAAAAATACACAATCCCGTGATTTTTCACGGGTGTTACACTAGTCATTATTACTATAAAAGCAAAATGTCTAACTGCATACGTGGCGCAATAATGTTTCACCGTTCACTCTTTCTCGCACTCACATTCACCCTCACAAAAAACAGTTTTGTAAACCAATGAGAACCCTTAATTTATGCCAAGTCATATATTTTTATGTATTACTCCCTCCATTTTTATCCAAGTGATACATTTCTTTTTGCACGTTTGCCAACGCACGTTTTACGTGCTTAATATCTTTAGCTACGTATTTGTAAAAATTATAAAAATTATATATTTTCAATGTACTCGTAAAGACGAATTAAACAAGATCCCACATGAATATGTTTTTTCTTACGTATTGAGAGAAATTGAAATTGAAAGTTAACTTGTGAATAGTGTACAAAACCCTTATGTATCACTTGGATAAAAATGGAGGGAGTATAATATTATAATATTATTATAATATTAAAAAAAAAAGTTTCAACCGAGATTCCCTAAATTTCCACAAATAGTCCACTAAATATTCCTTAAATCTTCCATAAATATAAATATTGTTCGGAAATTTTAAACGTAAAAGCCAATTTTTTAAACCGTGTGAATCTTTGATTTTATTCCCTAAATATTATCATTCTTCGAATTAAAGGTTGTAAACAATCTTTCCATAATTCACGTCTGGAATTTTGGCATACGTAATAGCCAATTTTTGGCATACGTAATAACCTCTTGAACTAGCTACTTGCTTATTCCCTAAATATTATCATTCTTCGAATTAAAGGTTGTACACAATCTTTCTATAATTCACGTCTGAATAGAAGTTTAATGCAAATACACTACTCAACATACATCTTTCCAAATCAAAACTATTCGATAAATATTATTGACTAAACTTATAAAATAATATCATTATTACTATAAAAGAAAAATGTAATTTTGCCTACGTGGCGCAATATCGTTTCAGCATTCACCCTTTCAAGCCCTCAGATTCACCCTCACAAACCAGTTTTTCATCAACCAATCAAAAGCTTTGAAACTTGCCAGCTTAGAATCTATTCTAAATTTTATTCTTCCCGGTTACATTGGTGGTTAATAACAAAAATATTATTTCAAAGAATGATTCAAAATCAATTTACAGAAAGATTTTATTCTAAATTTTATTCTTCACGGTTACATTGATGGTTAACAAAAATATTAACAAAAATATTTAAAAAAAAATTATTTTATGCCTAAAAAAATATTAACAAAAAAATCAATTTACGGATGATTTTACATTGGTAACTATTTTTATTCTACTTAAAGATAAAACCGTGTAACAAAAAGATTTTATTTTATGCCTAAAGATAATTAGATTTTCTAATTTATTAATTTTGAAAAGATAATTTAATAAAATATAGGTCCTCGATCTCTATTAAAACCGTATACAAATGATTAGTTTTAGAAATATATTTTAAAAAATAAGTGGTTTCTATAATAGGAATATAAAAAACGATTAGGGTTGTAACAAAAAGATTTTATTTTATGGCTAAAGATAATTAGATTTTCTAATTTTATTAGTTTTGGAAAGATAATTTAAAAAAATATTTCTATAATATCTATTAAAATCGTATACACATGATTTGTTTTGGAAAGATATTTTAAAAAATAAGTGTATTATATTGGGCCTTTGGGCTTCGGTTGCTGAGGTTTTGTAAAATGGATACCTCATTGTTATAACCATCCTCAAGTAATGTTCATTACCGTATAATAATGGGTTGGGCTGGATATATTATAAAAACAAAACCAATTTGTTGGGCTGTTATCATTTTCTCGGACCTCTAAGGACGATCAATAATCTATTATTTTGTTTTATTGTTTTATTTACATATTCATTATGAAAAGATTTGTTAGAATCAATTTTTATATTATTTTCATTTTTGTAATATATAAAACTTAATTATCTTAGTTTTGGTTTTTTCATATAATTTAAATATCTTAAATTACTTAAATTTATATGTTATGATTTTTTTTTTAACTATGTCTTAATTGTTTCATTTTAAACATGTCTTACAATTGTTACTCTTATTAACATTATGTGTACTTACATAGCTTAAAGTTTTCAAACTTGAATGTTATAATTTCCTTATATATACTTTAATATATACAATGATATTATATTATTTCTTTTTTATTTTTAAAAAGTAAAAATGTTCGAATAAATAGCTTATTTATCTAAATAATAAGTACAATTTATATATGTCATATTTAGAAGTAAGTGTACGCAACCCCGTGATTTTTCACGGGTGTTACACTAGTTTTATAGTAAAACTAAACGTGATTCTATAGCGTTAACTGTGATTCTCTTAGAATATTTAATTAATATTTTCTCCATCCTATTTAAACTTCTTTTAGTTTAGAAAATATATTGAGCACTTTTGTCAATGCCTTTTGAATCTCACTTATCATATGTTTAGTTACTGAATTTGGCGGTATATTACACCGGTAATGGTTCTTAAGATAACAAAATCAGCGTCATCATGCATTAAAATTAATTAATGATGTTAAAATTTAACCTGAACCAACCTTAAACCCGAATATTTGATCCATTTTATGGCTAAGCCTTGTAAATTATGACATGCAATTTGAACGATATGATACACGACTCTTAACGTCTCGTTATTTCATGGTCAAACTCAACACATTGAACCTAATAAATTGAAAATAAGTTTATACTAAACGAATGCTAATATTACTAAAATATTAATAATTATTTTACAAATAGTTTTCTGGAAATATTTAATTTATTCTTTAATCGTGGGAAGATCGTTTGCTCTATGTGTGCGATGTGGAATATCCTTACATCGCCATGAAATGCTCGACAGTTCCACCACCCCATGCTTCCTCATCCTCCCCCTACTATCAATACCAATTGTAACATACACCCCAAGAGTATGAGAAGAAAGTTGTCCCACATCGGTAGAATGTGAGGCTTGTGATATGTTTATAATAACTTCCACCCACCACTTAGTAACAAGGCCTTGTGCTTTTGGGCTTAAGTGATGACAAATGATGGGCCCAAAGGCTTACCTCCCATCTTATTGGGGTGTGTTATGACCGTGGTGGGTCGGGTTGTTACACTACCAATGCTCCTCTATGCAACGTTATCTCATATCGGTCTGTCGTAGGGAGTCTTCATCAATACCTATTGATAATGCGTCCCAATATCTCATATCCTGTCAATAAACTTGCCCAATTTATACAAAAACCACAACATACTCACTGGACTGCTCTCAAACGGTTACTTTGACATTTACATGGTATTATGCATCTTGGTATATATTCAACCATCGACATAATCCTCTTCAACTACACGCCTTTAGCAATGCTGACTGGACTGGAGATAAAGATGCATATGTCTCCACCTCCAACTATCTCGTTTACATTGGCAAAAATCCAATAGCTTGGGCCTCCAAAAACCAACCTATACTTGCTTGTTCTTCTACCAAAGTTGAGTTCCGAGTTGTTGTCGACACACTTCGAAATAATGTGTGTTAAAACCCTTCTAACCGAACTTGGTATCACGTTTACTTCACCACCTACCATTTACTGTGAGAACTTAAGTGCAACTCATTACTTGGCGGCAATCGTATTCCATTCATGCATGAAATATGTTGCACTCGCCTTCCTTTTGTTCGGAAACAGGAAAGGATTTTCTCGATTATCACAATATTGTAATTTGATTTTATGTATTATTTGCTTTCCTCTCTTAGCTTTATATTATGCCCTAAATTAGATATAATGTAATATGCCCTAACTTAGAATATATTGTACTTGTATCTATATATACACAAATTCTTATTTGCAACGACACTATCCGTCGCAAGCTTACGACGGATACCGTTTTCTCTCACAAAATAACCACTTTTTCTCTCTCTCCAACACTATTCATGTGGTCCCCTTTCTCCACTAACTCATTTTATATCCATTTTATCTCACAAAATATCCGTTACAAATGGTGACCCGTCGCAAGCAAGACTTACTAATATATATATACCCATGCACTCTCATATCTATATTACACATAGAAATAATCAACTTCATAGTTCTCGTTTTGCTACGCTATACAAACTAACAAAAGTTTTAGTGGGTTCCTCATCCCATCATGTGAGAGGTCACATCATTGTCGTAATACCAATCTAATAAGGAGCGTGTATTTTTAGGCCCATTATTTGGGCTCGCATAAGCCCAAAAGCACAAGGTCTTATTACTAATTGGTGGGTGGAAGTTATTATAAACATAACACAAACCTCACATTTTACCGATGTGGGACAAATCTCCACACAATGACCGTAGCCAAGCCCAGAATCCTCCTCCCGACCAGCAGGGTCGCTCTGATACCATGATAGATGAACCATCCCAACAAAAATTTTAAGGTGATGGTTGAGACCCAACTATTATTAATAATAGTAATACGCTCCCTCACTCAAATGTCCATTGGGCTTGAAGAGTGGTTAGTTTGCACACGCTCCCCAGTCCCCAATACCGTGTGCTGGATTTCCACTTCGAATTTTTGAGGGGTTTTGAGGTTGCCATAATTCGAAGTCGTGACCTTTGGTCACACTGGCTTGATACCATGATATGAACTATCTCAATTAAAACTTTAACGCTATAGTTGGGGGCTTAGGGCCAACCATTATTAATATTCTTAATGTTCTCTATGAAGTTTTGGTATTTTCTTAAACAAGACGAGTTATTAACGACTCTAATCCAAATTGTATTGCTTTGAAGACTTACTTATCCTCTTACCTACATTTGCCGTACTTAGAAAATAATGAGTACAAGACAAGAAAACCGTTAACGTAGATTCAATTAACTTCGTTTAACACTAACAACAATTCAAGACGACAATGTAAGGCAATAAACACATTTAATTTGTATAGTTTCCAATTTCAGAAATAACATAACGTTCACCAACTTATATTGTGGATTATATTCCTTACACGTTACTTGTTATCTACTTCTATATTGTTTCCTCCTTTTATTTGCCACTTTCGATCAGACTATAAATTCGATTGCGACTCTTGTACAACACCTTATCAACAAATTAAACAATTAAGACAAAATATTGATCGAGTGTAGTCGTAGTCGTAGTGATACTCGTATCATTCAATTCATATTTCGTAACATTATAAAGTACGAAAAAACAAATATGGGAAATTGCATCACAATGTCTAATTCCAATTCCAATTCCAATTCAAATTCAAATAAGATAAAAGATTTGCCAATTGATTCTAAGTTCGATTTCCCCTCTCCTTTACCAAGTTGGCCACCGGGTATGTTTTACATTATCGCTCTCAAATTATCGTCTTTTGTAAAAACGTATTTGTATAATTTAGGCACTGTTCTTTCTGGCTTGATTTCAGCTCCTTTCAATTTTACTTGGTTGTATTCCGTTAAGTTTTATTTACGTTCAATCAATTATGTTCAGTTAATCTCTTCAAAATATTAACTTTTAATTCAACTAAATTCATTTCAGTTTCTTTCAATTTTGCGAAGTTGTTTTTGTTTTTGCTAGACGTGACTGTAATAAGGTGGCACATGAACTAGTTCATGTTCGTCCTTGGGTAGAAGGCAAGCGAATGTGGCTAGATGGTCTTCCTACGTACATTTTTGAGAGCGGTATTCTAATATAAGTTAACCGTTGAGGTTTTTCTTAAAAAAAAAAATTCACTTCAGCTCAGTATCACCCAATTTAGTTCAATTAAGCTCTACTACAGTTAATTTAGTTCAGCTCAGTTCAACAGAAAAAAATATGGCCTTAGAAATCTGTTCGTCATACTTATTAAAAAAAGTCATTTGAAAACGTGTTTTAAATAAAGAAACTAGACAATTTAATTTAAAATCTATCTTAGTGTCGTGGTTGAGACGGACAAAATGTAAATATCACAAAAAATGTGAATGAACAGGAGGTGGATTTGCAACGGGAACAATTGATCTCGGAGGCCTAATAGCTAGTGAAGTGACTACATTCAACGCGGTGTGGGCGACATACGATGGAGGGCCGGAAAATAAAGGAGCAACCTTCTGTGAACCAACTGGACTACCAGAAGGATATCATATATTAGGTTATTATGCACAACCCAACAACCGATCCCTTTTCGGCCGAGTCGTCGTGGCTAAGAACAATGGTGGCGCAAGTCCTGCCCTAAAGATGCCCCAAGACTATGTTCTTGTATGGAGTAGCAAAAATGTGAATGTTAAACAAGATCATGTTGGGTACATTTGGGCTCCTATTCCGTTGGATGGGTACCAAGCTGTGGGACTTGTCGTCACGGCCACGCCTGAAAAACCGGCCTTGGATAAGGTTATGTGTGTTCGATCTGATCTCACGTCTGCGTGTGAGCCGGACGAGTTGATATGGGGCCGGTCTAAGGCTGGTGGTTCGAATGAGTTCAACATCTTTGAGTCGAGGCCGGTTGATAAAGGGACACAAGTATGCTATTCCTCACAAGTTTGATTCTTTTGTTTCCTATTTCCGTTACCAGCTGACATTATAATCACGTAAATTAATAAGGACCTTCTTTTAGGCTCTGTTTGGCAAAACCTGAAATTTAAAAAGATACCTGAAAACTGAAAAGGTAGCTGAAACCTGAAAAGGTAGCTGAAAATTAGGAGCTGATAAGCTGACTGATTATATAAAAAACTATTTGACAAACTAACCGAAAAGGTAGCTTATTTTAGTGAAATGACAGAAAAGGATATAATAATTATTTACTACTCTATTATAGATTGAAGAGTAAAAAGTAATATAATCTAGAATTAGGTACCTGAAATCTAAAATGCTACCATTTCATTTCAGTAGCTTATTTGGCCAAATAAGCTACTTGCCAAACACTCCAAATAAAAATATGCTAGCTGATTCTTTTGGCAAAAAAAACTATTTCAGGCAAATCAGGTACCTGAAGTGCGCTGCCAAACGGAGCTTAGTAAGACATTATAATCACGTAAATTGAGCTGACAGTTTCTCGCGATAAATTGTTGAATTGTTAGGATGTTCACTAACCTTGGCTACATGACAGGCATCCGCGGTAAGCACTGGCACATTCATGGCTCAAAGCGGGGGCGAGACCACCACTCACACGCCGGTTTTAGTATGCTTGAAGAACATCCTCAAAAACTACTCATACATGCCGAATTTAGACCAAGTTAAGACACTCGTAAACTCGTATTCTCCAACGATTTACATTCACCCTAAAGATACATACCTCCCTTCTTCAGTTGAATGGTTCTTTACAAATGGTGCCCTTTTGTACAACAAAGGCCAAGAATCAAACCCGACTCCAATTAACCCAACCGGCTCAAACCTTCCCCAAGGTGGCGCGAATGATGGCTTGTATTGGCTCGACCTTCCTAAGGACAAGAACGAGCGAGACAGGGTGATGAAAGGCGACATAACATCAGCATATGCTTATTTCCACATCAAGCCTATGTTTGGTGGGACATACACCGAGGTAGCCATATGGTTGTTTTACCCGTTCAATGGTGGGTCCACGGCTAAAGTCGGGATAGTAAACGTTCCTCTAGGGAAAATTGGAGAGCATGTCGGGGATTGGGAACATATCACCTTAAGAATTAGCAATTTTAACGGGTTTTTAAGGAAGGTTTTTTTCGCGCAACATGCTAAGGGAGAATGGGTTCACGCCTCTAATCTCGAGTTCTTGGATAATAGCAATCGATTTGTTGGGTACGCTTCTTTCCATGGACACGCCACATACGCTCATCCAGGGGACGTTTTACAGGGGACGGAATTAGTCGGGATTAGGAACGACACTGCGAAAAGTGACAAAATATTGGACACTGCAAAAAACTATAACATCATATCAGCAGAGTACATAGGAAGTATAGTTGAGCCACCATGGTTGAATTATGCAAGGGAATGGGGTCCTGCGATCGCGTATAACGTTGATGACGAGATTAATAAGGCGTCCGGGTTATTGCCCAGAGTGATTAGGAAGAAGTTTATCAAGTTTACAAAGAGTTTGCCTGCTGAATTGTATGGTGAAAAAGGTCCTACTGGTCCTAAGATGAAGAGGAGTTGGGACGGGGACGAGATTAATTGAACCCGGTGACGTCCTATCATTATCGCTTCTTATTACTCTGTATTAATCATCGGAGTACAAATTTGAGGTTTAATTAATGTTTAGCTTAGAAACAAGGAACATTATTTGTACATTATTGATCCTAGTTTAATCAGAATGAAGATGGTGTTCTGAAGTTTAATGCTAAATGTTTCATGTCCTGGTATTAACAGATTACTACTCAGAATATTTGAATTAGAATACGATAAGAAAAAGTGTAATTAATCTTTGTAAAGATCATGGGTCGTCCTACATCATCAATTTTGTTTCTCGATTCCTAAATTTTAGTAGCCAATAGAAGCAAGCTAAATGTTTTAGCTTTTATAGATAAGGGCAAGTGCAATGGTTTAGCTAAGGGACTTGCTTGTAAATATAAAAAATTGTAAGCTAGTAGCCAAACCATTGTACCTCTATTTTTGTATTAGCTTAAATCAAGCTACTAGCCCATTAAGCTACCAGCTCAAATGCACCATCCAAAATTTCAACCTATCAAATTAAAGTTTATTATAAAAAAATAATTATTTAAATAAAAAACTTGGAATTTTTGTTGTATGTGGGTCCATTTAAACTAGCTTGAAATCATTGTATGCAATTGTAGCTCAAAATAATATAGCTTAAAAAATATAATGGGGCAACTCAAGCTAATAGTACATTAGCTCACCATTGCACTTGCTCTAAGGGATTTTATTGAGAATGTCTCTCTATAAATCAAATAATTAAGGATAACACATTAATTACAACTGATTTTAACATATTTTTTCTACAAATATCATATTAAATCACAAGATGGGTTAATAATGAACGTTATTCAAGTTATGTTAGCCCTATAATTGTCCTACAAATCTCTTTACATAATAAAGACCAGAACGTTCTTAAACCCAATCATTTTAGAATCCGTGCAACGCACGGGCAACTAGGGTTGTTACTGAGATGAGACAGCTCGCAAGCAACTCGAGACTGGCTCGATCAAAGCTCCGCTTGTGCGAGCTTGACTCGAGCTCGGGCTCGGCTCGAGAGCTTAACGAGTCAAGCCGAGTAAAGACTAACTCAACTCGAATCGAAAAGCTCGCGAGCGGCTCAAACATTTGAGATTACATATCATATTAATCATATTTTATAAAAAAAGTGCTCATATTTTATAAAAATATTTGATCCTTATTATATCTTTGGATCATACATATAATGTATCTTGTTGATTTGCTAAATATTTTTATATAAAACTTTCGAACCTTTTTTATTGAAAATATCGAAAGAAAAAAATTTAAAAAATAAACAATTTTTTATAAACTTAATTTGGGCTCGAGTTTGGCTCGAGCTCATGTTAAATCTCGCAAGCTTTATAACGAACACATTTTTTTGAAGCTCAGGTAAGATCGGTTGGAGCTCGAGCTCGAGTTTTGATAATCGTGTACAAGTCGAACAAGGCCAAACTCGGATTCGGCCCGTTAACACCTAAGACAACCCACTAGTTACACAATTCTAACATATTTTTTCTACAAATACCATATTCTAGTACGAATTCGGTAGTAGTATACGAGTACAAATTTAACGGTCAAAACTGAATTTGGCGCTTGTATATGTAGATAACGCACTCAGTAGTTCAGCAACAAAGCTGTGAAACAATGAACTGCTGTACAACCACCCATTTCTTTTCCCCTTTTATTTCTCAACATCTCAAAACCCCTAAAACCCTAACCCTAATTTTTCAACCTAAATCCTTTCAATTCAACAAAACATCTCGATTTCACCCAATTTTAATGCAAGCCCAGAAGAAACCTGCTCGGAGAAAACCATATGGGAGCTCAAGGAAGTCAAGTTTGAAGAAATCGTTTACTCAGGAGCAGGTTGTGTTTTCTGCCCCGGTTTCCGATGACCCGGAAGTTGGGATAATTGGGGGTGGAATGTCGGGTCTTATTTGTGCTTTGTTCTTGGAGAAGCGTGGTGTTCGGTCTACGGTTTTCGATACGGTTGGTTAGTTTTTGTCCTTTCGCCTGATTATGATTGAATTATGATTTGTTCATAATTTGGGAATTAGGTTTATTGAACATTGTAGTGTAACTAGTGGCGGAACCAGGATTTGTACTTAAGCAGCGAACTATTAATTAAATAAGCTTAACTAGTGAAAGAAATCGATTGTTTTTTGCTAAAAGTTTCGGTTTTTTCATTGCTTAGGTTGACGACCGCCCCTGCTAGCCCCCTTAGTTCCGTTACTAATAATGAGAGTTTGTATTATACATTTACACTCATGCTTGCCTGTAATTATGATGAATAAATGAGCTTTATCCTGAAGGTTCTTTTGCTACATTTGTGAATCTTAATGGCGTCTGTTGGGTTTAGATATTCACTGTTGGCTTTAATGTTTTATTGTCGTAGGGGTTGCGTGGTTTGGGAGGGAGAATGGGAACGAGATTTATCGATCCAAAGAACTTTGTTTTCGACCATGCTGCTCAGTTCTTCACTGTAACTGATCCAAGTTTTGCTGACTTGGTCAATGGATGGATTGAGAAAGGGCTAGTACGACAGTGGCATGGTACAGTTGGAGAACTTGAACCTGGTGGTCAGTTTGTAGAATTACCTGCTTCTCCACCGCGATATATAGCTGTCCATGGAATGCGTGTACTGGCGGACGCAATTTTATCAGAGGTGATTTTTTTTTCTCTTAGCTAAACCATAATTCAGGAATATCCTTCTGAATGATGAGTGCTTCTAAGCACTCGCTTTTTGTTCTGGATATTCTATATCGGTTTCTATTCAATTAGCTAGAAAAATCTCTAGGTTAACATTGCATTAGGTTTTTTTATCAAAGCCAACTTTGTGGAACCTTCTCTCATCTATTATCTCCGGTGTTTGTCTTTATGGAGGCTCTCTGAAAGTCTGAAACCACTGAGTAATAATCCTTGATACTATGCAGGCGAACAAAGTTAAGGTTGCCAGGCCATGCTGGATCAGCAAACTAGAGCCATATAACGGAATGTGGCATTTAAGTGAAAATGGAAAGCCTCAGGGACAATTTGACACTATAGTTATTGCACACAATGGTGAGTTCGTGACTCGTGTATCTCTTAGTTGATATCCATGTACTTCAATATTTGGTGGTAAATGAAATGTTTATATTCAAATAAAGACAGCATATGAGGCTTTCCATATAGTGTCAATGTGAAGTCCATGCACATACTGAGTATATGGTAGTCTCTGGCGCCCAAATGGGATCATAAGTTGTCTTAATACAACACTCTTAAGGAGGTTAAATCTACACAATTGCCCCTGAATCTCCTTTGACATATCGAGTAAGAGAGATTCCCGTATGACCCATTATTTATATTGAGTCAAGAACTGCATCGACCAACTCTCTTAACATAGGAAGCCTTATAATGACTTGAGATTGTCTTGGCTATCATCGTGTATCCCCAGATTGACTTTTTTTTCTTCATTTTTTCCTGCGGCAAAATGGTGGTATATTAACGATAAATTGACACCAATATTCTACTTTGTCATCAGGAAAATGTGCTAATCGCTTACTCGCTTCATCGGGCTTGCCACTGATTGCTAAACAGATGAAGGTGTGTGCTGAAATTTTATTGTCCTGTGCAAGTCAAACATGCATGGCTTTAGCAACCGCCTTTTCATTAATCTTTTTCTGAGAATTTATGCAACGTTTTAATTAGCTTCTCAACATCGTCTTTTCAAGTTTGCTCTGTCGGGTGCTATCCATTGTTCTCTGAAGCCTACTTTTTGTTTTCTGCAGACATTGGAACTAAGTTCCATATGGGCCCTTCTTGCATCATTTGATGATTCTCTTCCCATGAAATATCCCTTTGAAGGGGCATTTGTAAAAGGAATGGATGCTCTGTCTTGGATGGGAAACAATTCTGCAAAACTATCTATAGAAACTCCCCATTGCTGGACTTTCTTTAGTACAGCTGCATTTGGGAAAAAGAACAAAGTTCCACAGGTTGGTTACATGTTGGACTGCGAGACACTAACTTGGTTGTGATAAAACTGATAATCTGGACCATTCAAGAGACGGTTTTACTTTTGATGAATATTGATCTTTACTATAATATCCCTCTCAGGAAAATATACCAAGTGTCACGGCTGAGAAAGTCACTACGCAAATGCTTGCTGCTGTTGAGATTGCATTAGGGCTGTCAGAAGGATCTATGAAGAAACCTGTATACAGTAGGGTACAACTATGGTGAGGAGCTTGTTTTTTCTTTCTCCTTACATATACTGATGCTGTTCATTAGAGATTGTATTACAAGGTCTACAGGATCTTCCGCCTTTTGCCTTTAGCCTCCTTGCAAAAACTTGTGTAGCCTCCTCTACTTTGGCCCTGGCTTAATTTCAGCTCCTTTCAATAATTTTGCTTAGCTGTATTTCATTAAGTTTTATTTACGTTCAATCAATTATATTCAGTTAATCTCTTCACAAAATTAACTTTTAATTCAACAAAATTCACTTCACCTCAGCTCCACTCAATTTAGTTCAATTCAGCTCGTTTCAGTCGGAAAGAACAAAGAACAGGGCCTTTGTGATGTAAACTTATTTTAGTGTATATTACTAATCATTAGACTAAGACTGGGGAATAAGGTGATTCTTTCTTAATGTGCAAATCTAAGCCCGCATCTTAAAATTGGAATTAATTTTTCAGTTGGATTGTGGCCTTGTGGGTGTACTGATAGATGCTGACGTCCTTAATTGTTATGTTCAGGGGAGCAGCTCTTCCAACAAATACTCCAGCTGTTCCTTGCATCTTTGATCCGCAGGGAAGAGCTGGTATATGTGGGGATTGGCTTTTGGGATCAAGTTTGGAAGCGGCTGCACTCAGCGGCATTGCAATGGCTAATCAGGTGACCTTTGATTGTATAATTGTTCCTGTGTTGGGATAGTGTCATAATGCTAGCAAGTCTAACTGTCTCTTGTATGTTTACCTCTTTTGTCCATCTCATGGACAAGGCGACGGTGGCATAGTATTAAATCATGTCTGTTAACAAAAAGATTACCTTGACCGCTTTTGACATGGTATGAGCTGCATTTATGGCGCAGCGTTTATTTTTGTTGGAAGATATAGTATATTTTTGAAGAGTATAATTCCAACTAAGTTTCATTTTGTTTGGTTGTAAAGAGGCAAAGCTACTGAGAATGACATGCCATAAACCTGGCATGTCGTGTGCCCTAGTTCCCGCACAAACTCAGAGTCTTAGACACTTCATTTCAGGTTAAAACATGAAATAATTCCCCAAAAACTGGCACTTGGACACGGACCGTCTCCATCACACACTCTTAATGCCAATGAACTTGACATGTGAGAGGGAAAACGTTATTGCAGATCGCAGATTTTCTTCAGAGCGGTGGAACACGTCCAGACGAATTCGCTGTTGGCCTGCAGAATGAATTCCAACAAATACAGGGCCAAGACATTGGGCAGTTCCCTGGCCTAGAAACTCAAAAGCAGGTGAACCATGTCACGGTATAGTTACCATGCTCAAAGTCACAACGATGCCAATGCCACGATATGGTTACTATTTGAAAACAAGTATAGAAGTGGATATTGCACCATCCTGAAGAAAGGGCGAAATGCCAAATGGGGATTCCTTGGGCATCGGTTTGGTTTTCATCCGCTCAATTTCATTTGAGCCGAGTTGGGTTGAATAGAAGGATCACTGACATTCTCAACATTTTGTACTCGGGTTTCTATTAAACTAAACAGTCCAGTTGTGGTTCGCTTCATCTCAGCCATTTGACGCCGTTGGGCATTAAAACGGAGAGAATAGGTTTGTTAGTTGTTAGTTCTTAGTTATCATGTTGAATCATTGTTAAATGGAATTTAAGAGGTAAATAGAATTTCAAGTTTATTCTGCATGTTAATCATTGTTTGTACTTGAAACACTCCACCTTCATTGTTTCCCCATAACTCTAGTGTTGCGTAGTGATCACCTCAAGCCTAACTCGATGCATTTTGATATCTCATTCTCAACCTAACTTGTTTAACCAATTTAATTTCAAGTAGTTCATTTCACTTGTTTAACCCTTGTAATACACGGTATTTTATGAGTTGTAACTCATAAACCACTTAAAAATACACTGTATATTAGATACAAATATTAGAGAATTTGACAAACAATTAAACTATTACAGTTTTTCTTTATTTTGAAAAGTTAAAAAATTTGCATATATAATTGCAATGAAATATTTTATTAGCTTTATTTATATAAAGTGTAAACCGGAGAAGTGGCAAATAAAGCCCATACGTTTACTCCTATGTGCAAATAAACCCCACAACTTTCATTATGTGCAAATTAACCTCGTATGTTTAGCAATTGGTGCAATTCAGTTATATTATTAATCTTTTATAATTTAAAACATAAAAACTGAATTAACATAATTATTAATTTGTGAAAACCCAAATCTACCCTTCGTTTTATCACCTACCATACCACCACCTTTGTACTACTACACCCAAGATTTTCACCACCTATAACCACCACAAGCATGAGATTATCTCAAATCCACCATCAACCACCAAAGCAAGTTTTATACACTCCACCCCCAACCGCCCCTGACTACTAAACTGACTAAGTTGCATCCTCGGTGTTGGATGACATGTGCCTTAGGTCGACATCGCGCGGGTCAGGGTAGTGCGCTAGTGAAACTGGGTTGTTTCCATATCGTGGGTTGAAGAGGGTGTCACGTGGTGGTGGTGGTTCACCGTTCACGTAGTTGTGTTGGGATTCAAGTGAGAGAATATGTGCAGGGGTAGATTGGTAAATTAACTAAATTTTCCTTACAAAAATGAAAGAAACTAAATAAAAAATTATTAAGAGAGAGAGAAATCCGATGAAATTATTAAATGAGGCCAAATTGCACCAATTGCTAAACATACGGGGTTAATTTGCACGTAATGAAAGTTGTGGGGTTTATTTGCACATAGGAGTAAACGTATGGGGCTTATTTGCTACTTCCCCGAAAGCCTAAACAATAATTGATGTTATGAAATTAATTAAGAGCTAAATATTGTTTAATAGTATTAAATATAGATTAAGAACGTTAAATAATTCGGAAATAAATAATTTTTAGTAGATATTACGTAGGCGGGAAATTTAAATGGAAAAAATTTGGAGAATGTTAATCTTTTAGGGGTGTTTGTTTCGCGGATGGGTATGAGTTTGAAATTAAGTTAGTGGGCGTTTGGTTGGGGTCTATAAGAAAGGGAAAGGGAATAAATTTACTCATTCCCTTTGTTGGTGTTTGTTCTAAGGGTATGAGATTTGATTACCCTTGTTACCCTTCAACCACTTTTTTCACTTACCATCACACTTACAACTACCACCACAATAGCCACCACTAGGGATGACAGTGGGTCGGGTACCCAACCCAGACCCTTTGGGTCGGGTATGGGTCTGAATTTTTGAGACCCACTCGAGTATGGGTCTTATATAAAAACTTCGGGTCCGGGTCTGGGTCTTGGTCTTGGGCCCTACCCGACCCTTATATTTATTAAAAAAAAAGAAAAAGAAAAAACCACATACAAACGTCAGTAACCCAAATAATACACACAAACAGATGAATCTTATTAGTTATCATTAACATACTATACGCATATACAAATAACCATTAAGACTAACGAGGAAATTGATGAAAATGATGAGTTTGGGTACGGTAAATGATATAATTTAGGGTCGTGTACGAGTAATGATCCAAATAACCAAGACTTTATAATACTTTAACCAAAACTTTGTAATTTAATTCGAACTTTGGTACATTTTATTGAAATGACTCGATAAGAAAAATTGGACCCTAGGGTAGACCCTACCCGGAACCAGACCCATTAGGGTCAGGTATGGGTCCATTAATTTCAGACCCTTTAGGGCCTGGGTCGGGTATGAGTCTAAGGTTTTTTTTACTTCGGGTCGGGTCGGGTCTTGCCGGACCCTACCCAGACCCTACCCATTGCCATCCCTAGCCACCACCATGACGCCACCGCCACCGCCAACCCCACCACTACCACTGTGTGACACCCCACCATCATCACTGTCATGACACCCCATATCGTCACTGTTGTGACCACCACCACCACCACTATCACCGCCACCACCGTCATAACACCCTCACTAACACCACCGTCGTGACACCCTTACCACCATCATTGCCATGACACCCTACCACCATCACCGTCGTGACCACCGCCACCGCCGCCACCACCACCACCACCGTCGTCGCCACCATCGCCATGACACCCCACCACCTCCACCTCCATCACTGCCGCCAGTAAATAAGTGGTTGTTTGTGGTGGTCTATGTTAGTGGTAAGAGTGAGTGTGAGTGGACCATTAGTTCTCTTTTTTAGAGTAACCAAACTAGGGGTGATCAAATTCAGGTCCGGACCGGAGAAATGGACCGGACCGGACCATTTGGTCTCGACCAAATTCGGACCGAATTATTTTGGTCCGGTTCTCGGTTCTCATTTTTCCAAGTTTTGGTCTTCGGTCCGGTCCGGTCCAAGACCGGTTAATTTTGGTCAGGACCGAATGGATCAAAGTTCTTGTGTTTTTAAGACTAATCATTAAAATATTTTGAATTAAATTAATATTTTATCTTCAAAAAACAATATAAGTTAGTATTATCAATGATTTTCATAAAAAGTGTCGTCTAACTATTTAAATGCATATTATTTAGCGGAATTAAAATGTAATTATGTTATACGAAATAGTGAAAAAAAATAGTTTAGGTCCATGGTCCAAGACCGGACCGGTCCAAAAATTTCGGGTTTGGTCCGGTCCAAGACCGAAAGTTTTAGGTCCGGTCTTTGGTCGACCAAATTTTTAAGTTCGGTCTGGTCCGGTTCGGTCCGGTCTTGGACCGATTCTCACCCCTAAACCAAACAACCAATTAAGTTTTAGGTAATTTTTTTTTCCTTTTTCCCCTTTCCCCCTTCTTATTTCCTTTTCCGTTCCCTTTCCCTTTCTCTAACCAAACGCCCTCTTAGTGTTGAATTATGTAAAATCCAATACTTAAAAAATAATTTTAACATATAAAAATATAAAATCATGAAAATAAAGATTTTTTCAAATAATTATATAAAATGTTTTATTTACAATTGTCTTAATATTTGTTTTTCATATTTGTTTATGGTAGTTTGATACGCACGAGTATCAATCTCATACCCACCCCCTCCTCATAATATGAGTTTGACTCATTCCAAATCTAAGCCAACACCTTATACTTTTATGTTTGAACCAAATACTCCCTTAGTATATAGAGGATGTTAACCCAACCAACTATGTAGCAAAATCATACCATAATAGCCTTACCTTGCTAACTTTTAATCGTGTTTATATCGAATTCACAAATCAAACCAGTGGCATATTATTGTCAAATTACTCATATTGAGTCTTCGATCAGATATCAATTCAAATATTTTTGATCAATCTTTTCGAATTCAAGTCCATCTTCCCTAGTCTTAAACGACAATATCACTACCTTAATCCGTTAACAAGGCAAGTTCGTGTCAAATTTCCGAATCGGGTTAATCATAATGATCTCTACCCTAAGCCACCTACAATTATTGACTACTAGTGGATCTCATCCCACACTAAGCATAGTATCCCTTCCTCAAAACGCGGTAGCTCAAAATATATCCCCACCCCGCCTACCACATCTCACACTCCCTCTCTCTTTTTCCTCTTTCTCTCTCTGCCACCATTGTTATCCCTTCCTTCAAGCTCTCCAAAATCCCACAAAAACCCATTTTAATTCACCAAAAACCCATCTCAAATCACCCATTCTTTTTCAATTCCGATGAAAATTCAAAATTCACTCTGTTCTTCTTCATCTTCTTCCTCAATTCACTCCACCATCTCAACTCAATCCACCACCACTACAACAACCTCCACATCTCCGTGTCGCCGATGCGAAGGGCTAGATCTTCTCGTTAAAGCTGTATACCATGTCGATGGTTCTGTCATCGGAGTTCCATACATTCAGCGCCGTGTTATTCGTCGTCGTAAACCTGCTGTTCGGTTTAATCGGTTTCTGATTTCTCCGATTGATCGTGTTCAAGAAGAAGATGATTGTATTGGTGATAATGATCTGGATTGTAATGGCGGTGATGGTGAATTTGTTGTTGTTCGGAAGGTGAAGAAGAAAGCGAAGGATCAAGATTCGGTTTCGCAATCTTTGAAGGTTAAGGGTTCTCGGAGAAGAAGAAGATCAAGTAAGAATTAATTGTTAATTCTTGTGATTTTGATGTCGGTTTGTTAATGTACTCGATCATCGACGGCTTCAAGGTATGATTCATTGTCAGCCGACCTCAAATCATTTACAGATCGATTTATGATTCATTTGGTGATCTTGAATGTAGATGGTGATTAGAATTGAAGATGTGTGTAACTCACTCATATGTTTTAGTGGCGTTTTTAATCAAAAATACAATATGATTCATGTCCGCCGACCCCAAATCATTTACGATTAACGCTCTGGTGTCGTCGTTGTAAAGCGGGTTTCTGATTGATTTTGAATGTAGTTGTTAATTGGAATTGTAGTAGTGAATTCAACCTTTAGATTCATAGATTTCTGGGAAATTTATGAAGTTTTGGTGTAGAATTAATTAGCTGAATTAGAAAGCTGTAAGAAATCTCAGATTTGCAGAAATGAAATAGATTCAATCATTCATATTATTCGTTTTGTTATTTGATTTCTGAATTTGATGCCTCAATTTCAAGATTTGTTTTGGAGTGATTATAGTGACGGAGTTTTCGCCGTCGGCAGCCATTCAGTAGCGGAATCACGGGCAATCGCCGGAAAATTTGAAAATGTTTAGTTTTGGTTTACCTTGTTACAGACTTACAGACTTACAGTGGCGGAGCTACGATTTGTGGTTGGGGGTGAATTACGATTGTAATGAGGTAAACTTCAAAAAAAACTCGAAAATTTAACTAAAACACGAAATTTTGATTGTTTGGGTCGGAAATTCCGACTTCAAGAGCAGGTTAGTTTGGGCTGAGCATTAGACAGCGGTCAGCAAAGTCTAGATTCCAGATTCTCGAATCATTCAGCTTCAACACGGATCTGGCCTGGTGTTAGCGTGTTGCAGACTTATGGTGGTGGAGCTATGATTTGTGGTTGCTGGTGAATTACGATTGTAACGAGGTAAATTACAAAACAACTCGAAAATGTAACTAAAAACCCCAAATTTACGTTGTTTGAGTCGGAAATTCCGACTTCTAAATGTTATTTGTAAGCATTCATACAAGAGCAGGATAGTTTGAGCTGAGCATTAGACAGCACTCAGCAGTCAGCAGTCAGCAAATCCTTAATTCCAGATTCTCGAATCATTCAGCTTCAACACAGATCTGGTGTTCGCGTGTTGCCCTTGCTTTGCTTTCAGCCACCCGACCATTGTCCGTAGATGGGCTGCAATGTGAAGCACCAAATGTATTTGGTTTTGAACCTCCCTGGCTCTTCGCGACCCAAAACCCTTGGGCAATGGCAAATGAAGCCGTTAACCCGATTGTGCAGGAGTCCCAGAATACAGGCTGGGACGACTCGTGTCAAATATAATTCGAATTTGGTGTCCTCTAACCCTAATTCACAACAATTCGAATCATTTTTATGAATACGAACATGTATATTGAAGGCCTTGTATATAGTTTATGTTTGTTTTTAGATCCAGTTTTATGCTAAGTGTATGCAAGTGAGACATACGGATGTTGGCACACCTCAAACTTGTTAATCAAAAAAAGCAGTGAATTGAACCAATCAAAGGGAGTATAAGGAACAAAGACGAACTAAAATGAAATCCCTTATTAAAAAAGAGTTTACCCTTTTAATAACTAGGAATAACTCTTTCAATGTCAATTTTAATAGCCAAAAACCCCATTTCAAATGTCGATTTATCATTTTCGTACTAAAACCAATATAAAAAGTGATTATTCAAACTAGTAAAATCTTTATAGGAGGGAGATTTGAGCTCGTGACTTATTGTTACTTAGGGATGAGACCGGTAATTACTTGTCAACATACAACTCTTTCTTCTACTTTTCGCGTGGAGTATGCTCTTCTATGAAAGCAAAGATATTGGCTTTATTAGCCGGGTTGGACCGTTGGAGTGTGCAAAGAGTTCTGTTTAAGCAAGCTCATCATACATATTAACATATGGAGAACTAGTCCTGTATTCGTCCAGTTAAGGAAGATGCGTTGGTAAGCAATAGCTTCAAGTTTCTAGTTAGAACACTCTATCGGAAAGCTAAACGGGCTAGTGATTGGCTAGCTAATCAAGGGGTAACCTGAAGTATCCCTCCTATTTTCTGTGAAAACATTTTAAAGTAGCATTCTCTCACGTCATAGCTAGTTTGTTTCTCGAGACTCGCCCCTTTCTTATACGGAGTATAAGGAACAATGACGAATTAAAGAAATCCCTTATTAATAATGAGTTTACCCTTTTAATAACTAGGAATAACTCTTTTAGTGTCGATTTTAATAGCCCAAAAAACCCCATTCCCAATGTCGATTTACCATTTCATACTAAAACCAATATAAAAAGCGATTATTCGAACTAGTAGAATCTGTGCGGAAGGGAAATTTGAACTCGTGACTTATTATAACAAACTCACGATTACTCCACTTTGTAATTTCTTGTCAGCATTTTTCTTTTTCTTCTACTTTTCGTGTAGAGTATGCTCTTCTATGCTTTATTAGCCGAGTTGGAGAGTACAAAGAGTTCTGTTTAAGCAGGCTCATCATACATATCAATATATGGACAACCACCCATGTATTCGTTTAATTAAAGCAGATTCGTTGGTAAGCAATAGCTTCAAGTTCCTAGTTTGATGATGCAAGTAGTTGATCAAGGATGATTCATGGGTCTATCTAGTTAGAACACCCTATCGGAAAGCTAATCGGGCTATTGATTGGCTAGCTAATCAAAGGGATAACCTCAACTCCTCAAATATCCTCCCATTTTCGGTGAAGACATTTTTAAAGTAGCAATCCCTTACGTCATAGCTAGTTCGTTTCTCGAAACTCGCCCCTTTCCTATACCAATATAAAAAAATCGTTAGGCTAAGATCTCTTCGGACGAACGGAAAAAAACCGGAAAGCATATGAATTTCATATATTGACACTCGAAGAGCACGAGAAAAGAAGCAACACAAAATGTGTAGCACAATTAGACCCCAACCCCTCCAATGGTGTACTCCAACTGCCCAACTCCTCCCTATCTCTTCCCACACTTTGCTCTCCTCATTTCACCCTTCTCCTTCCTTCTCTCAAACCCATCTCTTCTCCTCTCAAACTCTCAAACTTCACTCCAAAACCTCCACCAAATTCCTTTCTATGGCTTCCAAGAAAGAATTTAAGTTCAAAGATGAAGACTTTGCTTCAAGTATTCCACTTTTTCTCTCTTTAATTCAATTCTAATTCTCATTATATTCATTGGTTTTAATTTTATTTGTTGACTGAACCCGGGTTCGTTTATCTTTCATTAAAATACCGACGGAAGGAGTAGTAGTCAATTATTGGCCGAACCGGGTTTAGGGGGCGGAAAATTTCAGGGGACTAACCAGTAGTGCCATATATTCCCTTTATCCTAATCATTTGTAAACGAATTAATGAGACGAAGGATAATGGTAAAGAGAAAGATTGAAAATTTATAAAAATTTTTCGGTATTAGGGGGCGAACTAGTAATGCTATGCAATAATTAAGAGAATTGGTAATTTAAAAAATTTCCAAATTTTTCGTGTTAGGGGCGAACTAGTAATCATATTGAGAAATCAAGAGAAAGATTGATAATTTAAACTAAAAAGTCTCAATTTTATTCGGTGTTAAAGGGGCGACTGCTCATGCTAGCCCGCACCTGGTTCCGCCACTGCCAGTGATTAATTATGGTTTTTTGGGGGCGAACTAGTAATGCTATAAAGTAATGAACCACTGCCAGTGATTAATTATGGTTTTTTGGGGGCGAACTAGTAATGCTATAAAGTAATCGAGAACAAAAAAAAAATTGGAACTTTGAGCTAAAAGTTTCAATTTTTAGGTGTTAAGGGTGCGACTGTCCCTGCTAGCCCTCAGCTAGTTACGCCACTCGAAAAGTTAACTATGCGTAAGTGATTAATTGTGGGTTGTGTGTACTTTGAAAGGTGATGATTTGCAATTTGAGGCACCCTTGAAGGTAGTGGAATATCCAGACCCGAGGCTTAGAGCTAAGAATAAGAAGATTAATATGTTTGATGATAACTTGAAGAAGTTGGTTGCAGAAATGTTTGATGTTATGTACAGGTGATTGGTTTTTTTTTTTTTAATTTCTAGCTTGCATGAATTTTGCTTCATATAAATGTGGGTATTTAAGTTGCAATTTTCGATTCTTGGGTATTACACTATTACTTGATTTAATTTGATATATTGCTGATGTTTCTGCCTTTTAATGTGGTGTATTGGAGGCATCTATTTTGATCGGTTGTAGACTCCGTGTGTGTAGTCTTCTGATCATTTGCTGGGTAAAGGGAGCTGATTTTTGTTTCTTTTGGGGTTATGGTGTTAATGTCGAACGTGAGGGGAGTTGTTTCAGACTACTTTCAGCTGTCTGTGGTTGGTTACAAGGGGTCTTTAATGGTCTACGGTGTGTTAAGTATCGTTTCAGTACCTTAACGCGCTTAGCTGAAGTGGGTATGAGTAAATTTAGAGTCTATGGATTTGTCACCAGTGAATTAACCAGTGGAGCAAGCTGAAATTGAGGACTTGACAAACTACATAGGGTTACCTGCTTTCGGATATCTGATAGATATCCCATGAATGCATGCAAAAGAATGAGCTGTTTATGGGTTTTTTTCTCGACAAAAATACTAACGTAGTAAAGGCCATGCCTTGTTTTGGTATCAAGTAGCCATTTAGAATATTAATGATCAGTTGCTGACATATTAGGAAGAACTTTTGGAAAAGATACTATGAACAAGGCTTGTATGTGGCAATGGAGTTTCTAGTGGTCACTAATATCGGTGAATGGTGATGACGGGTGATGATGAAAGTAGATTGAGAAAATTGGAAAGATGGCCGAGGTTAATGTTGACCTTCATTCTATTTGGTAAATGCTCCACGGAAATTAATCATTAAATTTGTTACGATTCTCTTATTGTTGTTTGACCATGGGAAACAAGCCTTTAAAATAGAAACGCGAATAATTGTTGGTGAATGTGGAGTGTTTTTGTTGTGAAGAGTTCTCGAACATATTTTATTTCTTTCTTTCTTTACTTACTGTGTTGTGAATAGTTCTTGTTGACTCACTTTTCGACAGAACTGATGGGATTGGGCTTTCCGCTCCCCAAGTAGGCATTAATGTCCAGCTTATGGTATTTAATCCTGTTGGTGAACGTGGAGAGGGTGAAGAAATTGTTCTGATAAATCCAAGAGTAACCAAGTACTCGCAAAAGCTTACACTTTTCAATGAAGGATGCTTATCATTTCCTGGATTACTTGGTGTTGTCAAGGTACTTGATTCTGTGACTCTGCCATATTGTTTTGGATTGGATGGCCTTAACTAGACTTTATGAGCGCTGAAATTTAATATTTTTAAATGTGAATGGATCTAATTATGCTATCTGGCACTAGTACCGGTTATGTTTGTGTTGTTTTGTGGAAGGAGCTGCATGCTAAAGATTGATGGCCCTTTGAATTTATTTTAGGGTTCCATGTGAACGTTGAGTTATCTGACATCTCTGGTAATTTATTACGGAAAAGTTAAAATTAGAATGAGAAATTGGGTTAGAAAGAGGCCAAAAGGGTTTAGAGGGCGTTAAGGAGAGGGAATCTACATGTGGAGGGGGACTAGAAAATTAAAATTGCTTCAAGAATTGCATCGAATTTGAGATTATTTTTAGCAGTTGTTCCTTCAGAAAATCTCCATACGATACTAGGCACTTGATGATATGTATTTTAGATCACGCATTAAGGTATTGGGATAAATTGTATCACAATCTTGTTCCTTTAAGTGACATAAGCCGTTTGGTTGGATAGAAGCGGTACCTACTTTCTTCCTTAGTAACTAATCCTTAGATTATAACCTTTTTATTGGATCAAGCAAAATGGAGCGGGAAGCTGAATCGGCATTGTTTCTGTTATATCACAGTTGGTTTTGATGCACTTCTTGATACAATTATTCTTTTGCCTCAACAACTCCCCCTTGTAGCTCAATTTGAGAAGGTGCGAGGCGCACTGAGGTGATGGAGTCCCAAGGGTCAAGGCCAAGGTGCCGCCTTTTGGACACGAGGCACACAGATTTTTCAAACGAACATCCATATTTTACAATCAATTTTTGTGCAAGAATAGTCCTTCCCCCTCCCCCCGGTTTTAAACTAAGCCTTGTAGTGGTGTAAAGGATGTTGGATCTGTGCAACCTTAAGTTTGTAACAGACCCAGAAAAACGGTTTCCTGGTTGTAGCTTGTAATCCAGCGTAGCCAAAATCAATAGTGTAGAAGTAGAAGTATGGAATCACATTCAGTTCCTCACAATGATGTTGAAGGTAAATGAAACATCCGGCAAAAGTATATTCAAAGGAAATAAATGGAGAAACAGTCTTCAAGGTATTATGTAGTATCATCACCGTGTAAACTGATCAACGTGTCCTTAATATACGTGGGAAGTTATGTATGCAAGTCTGATTGAGAAACCAGAGTGCTTATTGTAATGATTATCAGGCTGTCTGTACTCTGTACTTGACTAATCTAAGCTAGAAATATGTTCAGCATCGTAGTGAGTTGTGACTGGTATAACTGGTGCATTATAGAGCACTGGTAAAGGTTGTCATATCGGATTTTGACCTACAAAAAGTATGTAGTTTTCTATTGTTCTTGTGTACACTAACGTATCAGTTTTTAGTTTTCTATTGTTCTCGTATTGGATTATGTCGATTATCTTGAAATTTTCTTGGTTGTGTTTTCAAATTCATACCTATATCAAAAAAGGGTCCGTTATGAATTTATGATTCTGGAGTTCTTTTTAACTACAGTTTTGCCTGAATTCAGCTTCTGTTAGTCCTCATTTTTGTATGTGTATCTGAGTCAAATATCTACAATGCTTGTTTACAGAGACCAGAATCCGTTAAGATTGATGCGAAGAATCTTAGTGGCTCAAGATTTTCAGTTACACTTTCAGACCTACCTGCCCGTGTATTCCAGCACGAGTTTGACCATTTGGAGGTTGCTATTTTTTTTTTTAATTTCCATCAAATTTCGTCTGTGCTGCCTTCAGTCAACAGGAATGCATTTCAATTGTTAAGCCGCCTGTATTATTTTAAACACTGTTCGAGAAATTTGGAAATTAGGCTTAATCAGATTCTAGAGATAGAAAAGAAAAAAGAATGGAAGTTTACCGTGAAATATAGTACTCCTGTTATGTGTAACCCGTAGCTGACATTTGCAGGGCACCCTTTTCTTTGAGAGAATGACCGAAGAAGTTCTTGACACTATACGTGAAGGTTTGCAGGTAATCTGATTGTCGAATGTATAATGTAGAATGTTTTCTCTGTTACAGTCGTCATAAATTTGCGTTTAAGGATTGATTTTAAATGATTAAATTTGCGCGTTCAAGTGAAATAAAATCGATGGCTGGTAAGATTCTTCTGAAAACGAGAAAATCGGCTATTATGATCTGTATGAAGAGCATAAGCCAAAAGAAACCATCTTAGAAATCTCCAAGAAGGGTTTGGTTGCTTCACCAATCGACGTGACAGAAACAACTGTCCTCTGGACTGAGGGAATTACATTTAATTCTCATTTCTGTGTGAACCGTAAAATAATGCTCCTACTTTGCTAGTTGGAGCCTTCAAAAGTCTTTCAAGAATGGACAGCCAACCCACCCTCACATTATTCCGCCATAGGCGGGAGCCTCTGAGTCCCAAGTTATACAGACTTGGCTGCAAATTTCAGACGTGACAATACGTCAACGTGTAGAACATGGCTTATTTGGGGAAGTAGATTCTTGTTTCTGCCTTAAAATTTACTTCGTAGTTTATAAGTGCTTATGTTGTGTTAAAAGGTTGGAGTAATGTAGTCTGAGACGTAGGATAATGTTGCTATTTTTTCGTGTACAGGCTTTGGAGGTGAAGTATGAAGAAAGTACAGGATTGCCGAGCCCTGAGAAGGTTGAAATTCGGCAAAGAACGAAAGCTGGTGTTGGCTTTGGGAAAACTTGACTTTGTATAGTTCCCAAGTAGGGTCGGCCTTCATTCCAATGGGTATGCGTGTCTCGTCTCTAACACGTCAATTGTCCAGTAATATTACCATAGTTCTCCTATTAAAAGTTTAAAACCCCGGGATTACCCCTACGTGTATGTGGAGAAACACAAAAAGATTGTTTCTGATAGATGACCCATAAGGCCATAATGATAACTGCGTAGCCTGGTTGCTGCCTCGCCATACAAGAAGCGCAACTGGTTAAATGGGTAATTTTACTTTAATACATGTGTTCAAGAGCCAAAGAATCGCGAGTCTTTGACTCCATGGAAAATGCAAAGAAGTCATATTCCCAAGTAAATCTGAAATATTGAGGACAAATGATGCTGCTTCTACGTTCCCTGCGAGTAACTGGCGCCCCCCTTGACTTATACTTCCTTTTCTGTGTCTAGATCCTGGACTTGGGTTATATTGACGATGCCACATCTTAGTATCTTACAGTAGCGGCTTTCTTACGACATTTTCTGTTTTTAATTGTCTACAGGTTCATGGTTTGGACATCAGGTCGTGGTCACGTGTTCTGGCACAGGCGGTTCGAATCTATAAACAATAGAACAGCAGGCAAGCATACTCTGTAATGTTCTGAAAAAAAATATTCACTAAACTATTACCTATATATTATGTACCCTATAATACCCAAATTAGTAGCAAAAGTATCGGCATTAACATGGATGCGCGCAGGGGCGAACCCAAGAATGAATATTTGGGGTAGCCAGAAAAATTAAAAAGGGAAAATGCAAGTAGTGGGGTTCGAACTCGGGGAAATAGGCAGCCAACCAAATTTTTTAACATTGAACCACAAGTTGTTTATTACATATTTAATGAGATACCATTTACTTATCTATTATTCAACAATATTTGGGATAGCAAAAATCCGTCTTCTAGACCAATTTTTTTAAGTTTGGGGTAGCGGCTGTCACCCCTTGCTACTAGATGGGTTCGCCTCTGGATGCGCGTAAGGTTGTTTTGGTGGTTGTGTTCTTTTGTTAGGGTGGGGACTGGGGGCGGCATTTAGGGTGTCAGGCAGCAACTCAATTAGATGAGATCCCAAGACATCCTGATAAAAGCTATAATCAGCCAGAAACACGACCTGTTGCTACCGTCACCATAAAACTCCTTTTTATAACTAAACCAGCCATATCATTATCATATGTGAAAACTGTTTCAAACAGTCAATTAGATCATTATATACGTCGCACATTCATACCGAGTAAGTAGGAAACATGCCGTTGAGCAAACACGAACAACGCCGCTTCCTAGTAGTCTTCTTCCTCGAAGTAGTGACTCGTATTAAAAATACAGTATGTTTTTACTAACTTAAGCTATATCAATGCTCTTCTGAAATTTATGCTAGTAGAGTTGAAAGGCATAGCACTAGCCAGGGAGCTCATTTTGAGATTTTGTCTCCATTGTAAGCATTTTCAAGGAAATTTTCCGCAGGTATTCGGACTGAAAATAAAGAACAATAAATTGTCAAATAGTACTCCATTTGTGTCCGTGTTAAGATATAAAAGGTAAACAAATAAATGGATGGATGGAGTAGATTTTAGGACATACTTGGCTTGTAGCACAACTATATATCTTGTCTTCAAATTTTATCGCGATCTGCTTGAGCACTTGGATTCCTTCTTTGCCAGAGAAAGGGAGATGTTTTTTCAGAGTTTCCATACTAAAATTATAGTGAAACTTAAATAGTTATTACAACGAGTAATGACTATAAATACTCCGTATTACATAAATTGAACCAAACTACAACAAAGGCCAAGTAGAAATCGGGAATTGGCTAATGCAGTGGAGGAACTTAGTTATATCGGGATTCGGGAGGGAGCAGCATTCTTGTTGATGGTTCATATTTTAGTGTAAGATCGTCATCCGACCCCCTTAAATCAATGTTTGAGCCTTAAACATTCATACACAAAGTTACTAGTAAACCCCGAATCTTTACTCTTTAACCTCATTTCGGAAGTAATCTTCCGTTGTGTAACATATTTCAAAGGGAAATTAATCCACCATTTCAATCACACCAAACTACCCCACTTTTTAAATTCAAACTTTTGTTATAAAAATAGGTTTTGAAAATTATAATTTCAACACGGAAAAATATATAATTGAAGAAAAATGTGGTCACCAATCACTATGCCATTTCGTAGACCTTAAAAAGTCAAATGGGTAGTTTAATTGGCGCTAGATAGCACGGAGCCACGGACACATCTTCTAACTAGCTATTTTTATTAATAACCCCTTTTATATCATTTTTTACTAATAACTCCTTAAATATTAATTAAATCTTCAAATTACCATCTAACATTGATTACGCTAATAATTTTTACAAACCCATGCACATACTCTTTGTAGTCTGTTCATAGAAAGAACGTATTGAGGTTGTTACAATGTTGAGCAAATTTAAGGACGATAATCTCAGCACGTAGCATGTTATTCCGTCACAAATTCTCATTGAAGACGGATATATTCGTCACAAGCTGAACACGGGTCAAGTATTACCCAAGTCCTTAGATAAAACAAAAGGATAATGTTATTCCCGGGCAATTTGCTTTTGTCTTATCTACCAAATTGATATTACTTAATCCGTTTCAGCTTGTGACGGATATATCCGTCTTCAATGAGACTTAATGTAGTCTGTAAATTTTATGGGGTATTATGTATGTGCCTTCATATCCGTCTCGGTGCTACCTAGGTTTGGCTGGATTAAAGGTAGTTTAAAATCATCAAGAACTGGGTAACATTTCGGGATGTTCCATACTGAATTGAATTTATTGCAACTGCAACAACATACATACGAACCACCACTACTAGTAGGCAGTAGCATCACTAGCATCAGTAGCATGTATGAAGACTTACATTTTATTGACGATCCGTTCACGGGCATCGGGAGGAAGCTCAGACCGCCAATCAACAACGTCCATCGGAGGAAGCTGGGGTTCCGCTTGTGGAGCTCGCCAATTATTTGAATTCATCAATTTTTACTTTTTTTTCTTTTATTTTTTTGCTAAGTTAAATAAATAAATATATATAAATATACTCTTAATTACAATTGGAGTATATACAGAGAGAGATTAAAAAGATGGAATTGACGAAGAAGGAAGGAAAGTCTGGGAATCATGGATGTGAGGTTGCTTTAATAATTCATGCTGAAACGACTTGGAAAAGTCTTTGGATTTGGTGGAGAGTTTAGGGACACTAATTGATAATTAATCCCAATACTCTCACTAAGTCATCTAAAATCGGTTACTTTTTGTTTTAAGCTTAAATCGGACATTTTATTGTTAAAATAACAACAATTTACATTGTTTACAATCTAGACAAAAAGTGTCATGCGTCAATATTATTAATAATGATCAATTAATTAGCAATAATCTAAGTTTATTGTTGAACGTGGTGAGAAGGCGAGAAGTAATCCGGAACACATTATGGAGCATCAAACTGGAGCATACTTATCGAGAAGCAAACATGAAGACAAATTTATTAGCCAATCGAGGAACCTATGCAAGCACGATCTCTACTTATTTGAACTCTCCCTTTAATGAGCTTAGGGACATCTTTCGGGATGATATTTTTTGGGTTATTATCCCTCTGGGTAATAGTTATTCCCTTAGCTAGAGGTTTTCCCCTCTTTTGTATTAAAAAACAATGAGAATTTGCATAAGGCTTTATAAGAACCAGAAGTTCAACGTCATGGAATTTCTTGGATTTTAACATTTTATACTAAACTTTGTATAAACATATTTCCGGTTATAGATAAGTGATATTTGAAAAAAGAAATTCGTCAAATCGAACACCTGAGTCTAAAAAAATGGTTGTTCAATTTTTTCTTGTTCTATCGTTATTTTGTGTTCAAAAGGCCCAAACTAAAAAATAAATAGTAGCAAAAATATTTTTTAAAGACCATTTTTGTACTAGAATTATTGATCAGTGAAAATAACACGAAGAAACATGGAGTCAAGACTTAAAGGAGGCCTACACTCTAAGGTACGAAACTTCTAGCTCAGGGTGAGTCTTTAAGCATGCATGGTTCGAGGCTAAATAAATAAAAGATGTCATAGGTTTTGTGGGACAAAAAGATCATTTGTGTACTAAAATTGTTAACAGGTAGACTCTTATATGGTTGGGTACCAAAGGTCTGCTATGACCTTTCCAAGTTGGATGCTAGAAATCATTTGTGTTCTAGATTTTTGAAGTAACGAATCAAGTTAAGGGTATATTGGATGCAGAGGATGTTCGATATACAAACAGCAACATGTGGCTTAAGACATGGCTTGCGGTAGCATGGTGTGTCAGCTAAAGAAAGGTTATCAAGACTTGGTGATGTTTTGCGCGTCTAGAAGTTGAAGATAGTGTGAGAGTTTTTTAAGGAAGTCAAACAAGGTCTTAGTTTTGGGTGTATAGAAGTTGAAGATAGTGTGGGAGTTTTTCAAGTAAGTCAAGGTCCGATTGAGATGATGATTTTTAGTTTGAGGGGAGAATCGTTATTAGGGTGCAAACTCTAATCAATCAATATATATAATTAAAGGAGGCTTTTTTCGAGTGACGTGGTAGTCTCCACGTTTTACAAAACACTTATATTTATAAATAATTATTTATTTATAATTTTTCTACTATAATTAGGAGATAATAAATTATTTACAATTTTTCTATTAGAATTAGAAAATAGTTGTTGAAATAATAATTTATTTTTAATATTCCTATTAGAATTAGAAAATAAGAAAGCAATAAATTATTTACAATTTTTCTATTAGATTTAGAAAATGGTTGATTATTTATAAATTTTCCTATTAGATTTAGAACATTATTATTTTTTAAGATTTGTATACTTACTATGTACGGTTATTAACTTCATTCAACGTTTTTATTAAATAGGAAAATGGGAATGAGTTAGAAAATAATTACTTATTTACAAATAAGAACTGACAAATAATACAAATATTGGTTTAAAACCTTTGAAATATCATGTGTATAAACTCAATTTTGGTTTCTTTATTACAAATAAAACTACACAATCAAATGTTATACTCATCTAATTGAATGCTCTCTTGGGTCGGACCATAAATTTTAATGTTGAATGGCTTTATAATGTCTTTTGTGCTATTAAAATTAGAAAATAATAAATTATTTACGATTTTTCTATTACAACTATAATATAGTTGGTTATAAAAAAAAAAAAATTATTTACCACCTTCCTATTATAAGTAGAAAATAAAAAATTATTTATAATTTTTCTATTAGAATTAGAAAATAAATAATTATTTACAATTTTTTCTACCTCTTATTAAATATAAAAAATTATATTCTTTAATATTTGTATGCTTTCTATTTGAATTTGTTTTAACTTTTTCCAACTTTTTTAATAAACATGAAGATGAGAAACGGGAAGAAAAGAACTGACTCGGTTAGTTTTCCTTAAAACTGAACTTCGTCTTAACATTATAATGGGTCAAAAAAGGTCACAAATCTGATACTTTTTTTACGCGTCATGCTTTTATCTTATCCATATTACTTGACCTTTCTTAAATTTAAAATGGATATCTCCTCTTAATTAAGAAATTTGTGGAACTAACATGGGGAAATAGTTGGGTATATAACTCTATACAAATTCCTGTCTAAAAGAAACGTCTACGATTAAGACACATTCGACCAAGTTAATTAAGAGAAACATCATTATTATTTTTGGTACAAGAGCAGCACTACTATTCAAGTGGATATTATATACTTTCCTACTCAACAATGCGAAAAAAATGAGATTTTTTAATTAAATAAAAAAAAACTGATGTTAAATATATTATACGGAGTACATAAGATAAATCCAAAAAAATTACGATTTAAGAATCATATATATAAACAACATAGACCACACTAATGGCGTAGGTGAGTTAAGTCGAATAATTGTGTGGATGAGAAGAAATGTAAGTAGGTATTGCAAGGTATTCATAAATAATATAATAATGAAAAATGAAAGGTATCTTCGTTACGAATGTAGTTCAATGTAAAAAGATAGTTTTTTAGTCATAGTTGTATGATAATAGTTTATAATCTGTATTGTTTTTCTTTTTTCTGTATATTTTCAACTTATTCGTTTTTCACAGATGAAACATTGTTTATAGGGTGAGGATTGATTAAACACTAGATGTGTCGATTTTTTGAAAAGAGGGGGGAGATAGGTCATGAGAAAGGATGTAAGTGTCTTGAGAGGTAAGATTACTCTATGACATTTAAGAGTGTAATTTGAGTAGTACAAACAAATGTCATAGTCTACAATTTTCCAGTGATACATTTGATGAATGATCAAGTTGGTTAGTTGGATTATCAAATTACAATCTCAGAAGTATAAATATAAATAATAAAGAACACAATGATGGTATAGGTGAATTAGATGGAATAATTGTGTGGATGAAATGAAATGTACATGAGTATTAGACGTTATTTTATAAACAGCAAAGTAATGAAAAATTAAAAGAATTTCCAAAACAAAGACGTCGTAAGAAGATCAAGGTTATTTGTTAGTTATAGTTATAAGATTATAGTTTATAGTTTGTACTCTATTTTCCCCCCATACATATTTTGAACTCTTTTTACAGATGGGCATTGTCTTATATGGTGTGAGTTGATTTTACATTGGATGTGTCGCTTTATTGAGAGGTGGAATATGTAGGTCTTGAGGGTAGAAGTGTCTTGGGGGTAGAGTTACTCTCTAACTTTTAATATTGTGTTTGAGTAATGCAATCAAATGTCGATAAGCTAAAATTGTTCAGTCATATAGTTAGTTGATTTAAGTTGGTTAGTTGGGTCAGAATATATGACGAATGCCTAAATGGTGTGGAAAAAAGGTAGTAAGCAATGATTAGAAAATTTGAGAAAATAATTATAAGAATTTCATTCAAGACTGTATAATGTGGAAAAGACAGAGCCACATATGCTCTAAAAATAGGTTACAAATCTTTTAAAAATCATGTGTATATATATACTCAATTTTGATTGTCTTATATGATAAGGGTTGATCTTACAATTTATATGATAAGGGTTGATCTTACAATGGACGTGTCTATTTTTTTAGAGGTGGAGTTATATAGGTCTTGAGGTAGGAGGTAAGTATTTTTAGGATAGGGTTACTTTCCGACATACATTTAAGAATGTGATTTGAGCAGTACAAGTAAATATAAGTATGATGAGGTTGTTCAGTGACGCATACGGTCGATTCTGATGGTCAAGTGGTTAGTTGGGTGAGAAGGGTACGATGAATGTGTGATTGGTGGGGAAATGAGGGGTATGTAGTAAGAAAATTGAGGAAGTAGATAAGTTTTATTTCAAGGTTTTATTATGTGTAAATGACATAGGCATTATATGCGATGAAAATAGGTTAAAAAATTTAAAAACATCGTGTTTGTAAACTTAATTTTGTTTTTTCTTTGTGAAACACACAAATACCTAATCAAATTTTAATAAATGTCATGTCAATAAATTATTATTCTTTTAATTAGACTATTTTTTTTTGTCTTGGTGATCGATTAAAAAAATACATTAAGATTTAAATTTTACATCCAACTCCAGTGTAACATCTCGGGTGTTACATCATCTATTCATCCCTTGTCACTTCTCTCCTACTTCATTTGTTAACTTAACAAAAATTGCATGTCTTTGTTTTCCCTGTCAAGCACTTCTCATTCAAACAAAGTCGGTTTTGAATGTAAAAGTTAAGTTTCTCATAGATGGATAGACTTTTTAAAGGGAGAGCTAACTTTGAGGGATAATGTTGGGTGCAGTGTTTCGTAAAAGAGGGGTGACTTGAATATTTTAGGTGTGTATTGGAAACTAGGAGAAGGGTGACGAACAGCCGATGATGAATTGGATGGTTGTTTAAGGTATGAATAAAGATGACTCCGTTACATTTGGTGGTTAATTTCATAATAGGTCAGTAGGCGTGACTCTGGATTGTGGACTGTTTCATGTGTTGTTCGAAGAGTAAGAGTAATGGTTTAAAGGGCTCTTTCGTGTGGTACTGAATATGATTGCGGCGAATTAGGTGGTTAGATGTATCTGTGATTTAATACGATAGACCCATAATAGATGTTTGATGATGGTAACATTAATGACGTAAATGAATATAAACGAGGTAATTTTATTAACAAAATATCACATTTATAGAACGAACTAATACTATTTTTTTTATCAAGAAAAAAAGTAGTATAATTTATTTTTTATTTCCATGGTGACAAGTTTTATGAATATCACAAATAATTTAGTATCCGTGCATCGCACGGGCAAAAATACTAGTTAATATAATATTACAAGGTCTATTAGAAAGAAGCACAACAGTAAGCCAATGAGCCAAGCACGAGGTATTCAGGTTTCCGTACAATAAGAATAATAAGAGCATGTGCAATGAATAAGTTTTTCCAATATCAAGTTTAAGAACTTTTTCCTACAATAGAAAAACTTTTATTTTGTTCTTAATTGAATCCCATGCATTTTTAAGTTTTCTCATCACTATTTCATTATTTAATTTCTTAAAATTTAAAACCAACACAGAACTTAGTTCTTATTTTTTTTGACAAACCCAATGTCATCCACAATAGAAGAATTTTATGTTTGAAGTTCTTATTGACACAGTCAAGAAAAAAACACTATTACACTTATTCTGAAATATCCTATTTTAAAATAAAAAAAATCTATCAGTTTTTTCAATGTGATTGCTAATTACTCAAAAGTGATCGCTCTTAAACACGAAATGAGATGGCATACACAAAGCATGTATAATGTGTGTTTTGGTCCTCTTGAAATAGAGAGAATCAATATAAAATTACTCCAATATAACAATTTGTAAAACATGTAAAAAATTGACATTATTATTGCCTTATTACACTTGTAAAGTTCTAACTCGATTATCACAAAAAAAAAGCAATTGGATTCAATCTATTCAACAATGTAGCTATTGATTCCTCATGTCAAGACCTCCATTCAATCTTATTCTCAACCAAAACAACTACATTCTTATTTTCACCACCATCGATCATTTATCATTAACCCAGTGCCTTAATGACAACCCTCGTGAAACCAAACAACACGGAAACAACAAATGTTTCCTTGGTACATAAGACCGCGTCCACAAAACCGTCCTCTGAAATTCAATCCAGCAAAACTGAAGTAACGAAAGCAAGTGAAATAACTCGAAAATCATTATAACTTGAGAGCAGCAAGATGGCTAATGTCCATGGGGTAAGTATCAGTAGCAACTTTGTTCCGATAAGCACGCGCAGCTAAAACCTTGTTAGCAGCTTCAGTTGGATGTGCGAAATCCCAGTATGCATGATTATTCCTGTTTGGACATGGTACGCTTAATGGTACACATGATGCTCCCACCACCATGCAACATGAATTTGTTCTTACCTTCAACCCTACATATACATCAATTTTATTTAAATTAAATTACCGGGTTGGTTTAGTATCGATTTAAAATCACCTACAGCAACAACAAGAACAATATCAGAGTCTTAATTTCAAAATCATTTGGGGTCGGCTGACATGAATCATCCTTTAGAGCCGTTCGTGTGTGATTGCACACCTCAAATGCGAAAAAAAAGGAAAAGTGAAAAACACAAGCAAATAAAGGTAAATTTATATGTTTTAAAATCGAAGTTAAGATTTCTTTTATAAAAGCTTAAAAGTTTAAACGAGAATAAAAATTGAACAGTTTTGAAAGGCGGAATAAAACTTAAGTAAAACATTCGACATTTGGATAACCGCATTTGTTTTGTTCGGGCATCATAAAGTATAACATTGTTAACACTCAATGTTGTTTGGATCGAATATATTATTAAAATATGATAAAATCTCGTGTTTAAATATTTGTACACTAGTGCAATATATCACGCAGTCGTCCTGATTCATAAAAAGTTAGTAAAACATTAAATTTATAATCCTAACAAATTCGGGTAAAAAAATATTTTTCTTTTTCTAAAGTAAAATTGAGTAATAAAGTTGTAAGATCAGAATTGTGAGATTCTACAAAATTAAGATCTTAGTTAGCATTAGTATCGTGAAATCTTAGAACATTAGGATCATATTAAGTAGAGATTTTAAAGGTTCGAGTTATTATGAGTTACAAGTATCACCATCCAATGATTTTATAAGCGGAATTAGTTGAATTAAGAGACGATAACACGTGGTAAAATAATAATTACCTAGGCCTTTCAAATCAGGGGTAATAATTTTGACAGAGTTGATCCAAATGAAACGAGCATCCTTGTACTTGGCATTGAATTGTTTAACCATGGTTTTGAGACTGTTGTTCCAAACCTCAATGACTCCATTTGCGAAAGGTGAGCATATTCCAAGTGGAGTTATTGGTGGAAGGCACCCTAATGGTCCTAACCCAAATACTACAAACTTCCTTGCTCCCATGCCATATAAAGTCTACAATCAAATTCAAACAACAAACTTTAGAGATTAGTATATTTTGAATGTTTAAAAAATGATAAAAAAAGACATATTCCTAGAACTATCATTTGAAAAAAAAATTGTCGCATTTGGATGTCGCAGCTAAGAATATTTGTACGTCAGTTTTTTTGACCGAACAAATTTTGAGTAACGATATCTCTTGGTCACGAGTTTCAAACTTGACAATTTTTTTCAGATCGTAGTTCTCGGAAAGATGATTGATTTGAGAAAAAAATCTTCACTTTCTAAACTCATAAACACGAGTTATGCCTCATAAAATTTTCCTGATAAAAAATTTAGGTATTTCGTAAAAAGTGACAGACTTTAAGGATGTTGCAAGGATTATCCGAATAAGTTTTAATCATTAATATAGTAATAATGAAATATAAATTTGTCATATGTAAAACAGTTTAAAACAATAAGTTATTAAGACAAACAACATGTCTTCTGAGAGACTTGTCTCAGCTAATTAGTCGAAGATATACATAATAGGACTATACATCTAAATGTATATGAGTATCGTACATCTAATACAAATTTAATTAAACTTATATACAATTCATTTGAGCTTGTAACAATTTTTTATTACACTATATTTTTTTAGTGTTAGAATTAAAATTTTTGAGTTTTGTATGTATTATTTTTGTGTTTTAATATAAGTACAATTTTTTATAGAGACGCTCAGATTCTTTTCGATAAAGCTCGTAAAATATATGTATAAACTCGAAATCTTGTTATAAAACTCGAAATCTATACTAGCAGATGTATATATATATATATATATATATATATATATATATATATATATATATATATATATATATATATATATGTGGTTGTATAATCCTCTAATTGGAACACATGATATGAAAAACAGGAAATCTCGTTTTTGTGTAAGAGAACAGTAGATCTCCTGAACGGCGAGCTTACCGTAATTTGTTTAGTTAAATCTTTGATGAGGCTATTGCCAAAGGAGATAGGATTGAGTAAGTATACAACACTTCCACCACTAAAGAAGTTGAGCATCCAATCATTACTTCCAACATAAATTGAATATAAGCATTGCTTCAAATGAGCCGTGGCTTTGGCTCCCATATCTTTGTTGATTTTGGCTATGATTTGCTTATGACGTTTCAGTTGAACATCCATGCAAATTCGTTGCCCCTATTTTTTAATAAAAAAAAGAGGACAAAATAGATAAATAAATAAAGAATAATGATTTAGAGCTTTGAGTAATTAAATATTTAAAATTTTAAATTGCATCCATGAGTAAAAGGATGATTATTAGTGTTTTAATTAATTACCACTTGTAAGCCGGTTTCTTTCTTAATTCCAGCGGAACCAGATGCGTAGTTGACACCTTCCTTGTATAATTTGTTTGTTTTGTTTGCAAAGGGTTGGATATAATGAGGTAAACCAAGGTGATCACCTACAAAAGATAAGAAAATTAACTTCAAATTATTATCTATAGAAAATAATATTACTTTATATCATAAACTCATAAAGCAATAAGAATAGATGATGAACTACAAAAGAAAGGTGTATGTGAATTAATTGAGTTTATTGCTATTTTAATTTAATTATTTGTAACACTTTCTTTGGTTCACAAATTCAAAAGTTAAACGTACATGTAAATAAATTTTTTTTTTTTTTTGAAAGAGTACATGTAAATCATTTTGATTATTGTCAATTATCGTATAACTCGACTTCCTCTTTTTATACTCAATTTATAAAATAAGATTATATAATAGCGTGAAACGGTCCTTTTATGGATTAAATATTCATTTATTACTATCAATATATAAATATTTTCATATATAAAATAAATGTTTCTGGCATACAATCTTCATCGATCTTTATAATATACCCAATTAGGAGTGAGAGACCTAACAAAACTAATGAGACCCAAATAACTCGGCTTCAATAATCTAACCCACACCAAGCATACGACGGAAATTTAGCCCATACTCGAACAAACCCTACTCTATTCGAATGCAAGCTTAATATTTATTATCGCTTACATACAGATCATTAATGTTAAACAACTTTATAACAACACACCCCAAAGTAATCTTAATCCAAAAGCACTCAACCATACAAATTTTTCGACTACCAAATTAACTTGACCTCCATACATTCGATCAACGCGTCTGCCAAATCTAGATGAGTAATAAAGTTAAATAAAAAAGATAAATATATTACCAACAAGATCAATAGTAGTTCGGCCATTACAAAACCTCCCAGTGGCCCCACCAGGAAAGTCAATTCCGTAGGGTAAATAATTACATTTTGCCCATGATAAAAGTGGATTATTATTTCCACTATCGGATAATGAATCTCCAAATATGAATAAGCAAGGCACCTGAGCGGCGCCATGGCTTCCCTTTAATTCCAAATTTACCATCAATAATAAAATTATTATAAACTTAAATTGAGATATTGTAACCATTTTTTCTAATAACTCGGCCGAACAAAAAAATACCGTATTTTTGTTTAATTTACTCGAATTTATAAACAATTAAGTATAGATAGTATTTCGCTAAAAAAAGACAGAAAATGTCGAAAATGATTTGAACTATAAGTAAGAGATTGAAATATGTCAAGGAATACAAAGGAAATTAATTTGAAGTTTACAGAAGTGGTTGAGTTAAAATGAGTTGTTTTGTTAGCATTTATATAATAAATTGGTTTTTCTATTTATTACCATGAAAAACTATGGATTCAACGAGAGAAGAGGTAAGCCACATCTTATTTCAGTATGATTAATTCATATTCACATCTTTTCTTCTCTTTTTTTGGTAATTTTGACCAATGACCATAACAAAGGTGTTCTTAATTTATTTTCACTTCACCCTTGTGTACGAATCTTTAAAAAGAAAATCTTCACCTTTCTAACACGATGGATAACAAAGCGCAGCTTCACAACTATCATTGTACGTTACAACGACAACATTTCTGTCATTATACAGTGCTGCTACACTTGATGTAGCGGAGAAATTTTGCAACATATTTTTCATCCTTATTCACTTGAAGAGCGTTTCTTTCCTTGATCAATATCTTTATAAATTTTTCATGTAATTCACTATCTCTTCTCCGCAAACAAAACATACAAGCACTTGTCAAGTAGCATTACAGGGTCGGCACTCAATAACGGCTTCTAAATGAGATTTATCTTACCCGTGAGCGTTTTATTGTTTTTTGCATCACATAATTTGCACATTCATGAAGGAGTAATTTGACTAATTTATGTTTCTCAACCAGTTCTCGTATGACAAAAAAACTGGTATAAGTGTCAAGACATTTCTCTACAAGATAACTGTCATTCTTTGTTGTGCACAACATTTTAAGGGAAAGCAGAAGACTATTCACTATTTTATCAGTGTGTCATGTTCGTAGATCAAGTACATGTTGCATTATATATGTTCTGCGTCAAAAATTGTTAAAATGTTACGAACATCAAAGTGTACTAAAAAAACACAAAGTATTTAAAGCTAATTATTAAGAGAAGGGATTTGAGGGTACAAGTGATCATTTATTCACCAAAATATCAACGGCGGGAGTAATTGATTTAAACAATTTGATATCTTAACGTAGAAAAGTGGTGATTGACAGAATTTATTTTAATGGGACTATTTAGGTAAATTTTCATTAGCAATAACATTTGTATAAACGATTTTATACAAGAATTATTACATAATAATCACACGTCAATTGATTATTTTGAAATGGATCGCGCGTATTGCACTTAATCTAATAAATATCTATAAAATCTAATTAAATGGCTAACTAAAATATGAAATTAAATGTGACGTGGCAAATTAAACGTGGTCGTGGCAAATGTGACTTGATAATTAAATTTGACGTGGCAATAATAAGGGTGATGCTCATTCATATACGAGTTTTACTCATTCATGGACGTAAATGAGTATAATACCCTTGTTTTTATAATTTTATTTTAATACTTTTTAGTCTCTCTCCTTCCTTTACCCACTCTAACTACAACTATTCAACCCCATCCACCGTCGGCCGGTCTTGACGACCTCCTCAGACCGGCCATTAGAAGATCCCACAAATCCGCGCGCTCCCAAGTTGATTTTAATAAATCTTGTCACTAATTTATTCAATTCAGTTCAATTCAATTCAATTCGATTCAATTCCAATTATTACTGAAGATTACTAAACGCAACAATAATCTCACTAATGCTTCAATCATCTCGCTTTCTTCAATTCAATTCCAGGTATTTATTGTATTTATTCGCCCAATTCTTCCTCTTTTTTTCCAATTTCATTAATTTCATACATTTATTTGGTACCGGGGTTTATTTGGTACCGTCGTATCATGTATAAATCATGATTGATTTTTATGTCAATTCAAATGCAAGTCCCTGCTAACATGGTATTTTGATGTACGTGAGCAACGCTCTTCTCCTAACTCTCCTTATATAATGCCCTTCGCATCCCATGTCGTTTCAAATAATGATAATTTAAATAGTTGGAAAATTAACTCCGTCGTTAATCATTGAAAATCATACAGCTCTAATATTATTGTGACAAGATTTCATCCAAATAACAGTCGAAAAAGGAAGAATAGGAAGAAAAACAACAAAACAGAAGTCGATTTAAACACACCCTAAATTTCATACAGTATAATATAATTAATAGAGGTAGAGATTCAAATAATTACTTGACGATACGAGAACTAACATACATAGTTATGTAATTTTGATGGATTTGATAAATTTGATTAATTTTGTCAGGAGAGAATTAGAGAGTTTTTTTAGGCAAAGGTATAAAATGTAAAAATAATGAAAACAAAATCCTTAAATGGGTAAAACTCGTACGTATCATAATCCACATCATAATTAATGACTACCTAGAAGTCTAAAACATTAACATTTATTCCATGTGTTACCTTTACCATTAAATTATATTTAGTATTTGATTATAAAATATTTGATTCGTGGCAAATGACAATACAATATTGACAATAGTACTTGCTAAAAAATACACATTGATTTTGTAATAAGAAAGAAGAGTAGATTGATTCTTGTACTTTCAAACTAGGGCGTAAGTTGAAGACATCGAATTTCAAATCACCCAAAAAAGAGTTGGACAAGAATGTTGATTATAGCTCATTGAACTATATATTTTTTTATCGTGTGACAGCAGTAAATACACCTAGACTAGATAATGACCTTCGCAAGATTATGAGCAATTTTGCGTTATAAATCATTTTCTCTAATAAAAAATAGTCACGTAAACACCGAAAACTTGGACTATTTCGACAATAATATTGTTTATTTTAAAGGAGACCATTAAAAGTAACTAAATTATCCTTAGAAATGAGTTTATAAACTTTTGGGATCAACTTAATTTAAGTACTTGTAACTTAAAAGTTGACAATATATTGAGGTCATACAAAAGAACGGTCTCTTAAAAAATTATCTTACAATAGAATTTAAAACATAAATAAGCACCTATCTTATTATAATATTTATGTCTATATTAAATTTTATTATAATGAAACCGAAGCTCAAAAATCATGAACATTTCTCCAAATTTGCCCATATTAAATCCGATAATAATGAAAAAGAAATATTCAAAATTTAAAAAAAGAGATGTTCAAAAGTTTGTCTAAAAAAACATTGAAAGTTATATACAATTAGCATAAAAGTTGCTTTAGAATTTGAATAGATAAAATCTCATACCATATTGCCCATGGTGTCAGGGAAATCGTCAGTGTAACTTTGTTTTAAAGAATCCATGCAACGTCTCTCTAACATTTACGTAGCTTCGTCTGTAGCACATAAGTAAGGTTAAAACATCGGTCTTTTTCATAATTCGAATCATACTTATTTTTTTTCAAAAAGAATTACTGTGCATTATATTCTTTTTCAAAAAAAACTTATCTGGACAATTGTATGGTCAGCTTTTGCTTAGCTTCATCTCTAATAGCATTACCCGTTTAATTCTGCTCAAAATATTTCCAGTCTTCAATCTTTGAATATAAAGTTTGGTTCCATCGATGATGGAGAGAAGATATATATGACAAGGAGGAGCTACATATATAGTGGTAAGGGCCTAAGGGGACAACACCCATTAATTTAAATTCCAAAAATAGTTAAAATTATCGAGATTTCTACTACGTGAAAATCTCCGGATTTAATGCCTTATCAAATTTATTAAACTACAATTAAAAAAGTTTGATATCCTTAAATCCTTAAATTTACAAAATACGATAAAACGAGAAAAATATTAATGGAGATGCATATACCATATCAATATGTTGTTTCACTGATTTTGGAGGATGAAAATCCTTCAATTGATGATGAATCCTTAAATGGTAACATTGCTAAGCTAAGGATTTTGATTTATGAGAGGAAGAATTTGAATTAGAATAGATAATATGGTTTATCTTAATGCACAATAATAAACAATGGAGGCTATGGAGCTCATGGAATGAAATCTGGATCACCTATCCAAAATAGGGGTAATGCCATATCTAATCATTGGAGCTCCTAAATTTTCTCAAAACAATTATGACATATAATAAATGGTATTTTTTTATATACTAGTTTTACGCTCGTGTAAAAATTGTACGGGTTTAAACTTAAAAAAAAAAAAAGTGAATATATTTAATAAAAAATATAATTTTGGTATCGCAGGTATATCGACCTAAAAAAAGTGAATATATTTAATAAAAAATATAATTTTAGTATCGCGACTATATCGACCTAAAAAATAAAAAGTATACGCTTAACTTGGACGTAAGTAAAACAACGCATTTGCTTGACATTATAAAATTATACAAATTCTTATGTAGGACGAGGCTATCAGTTTAAGTTTAGGACGGATTAAATATACATATGTAAACGATTTTTCTTTTTATTTATGTTGACCGTCTTATAGTTTAAGACCGTCACACACAAATTGTAATTTTTCCAGAATTGTAATTTTTTTTGGTTATTAAATTTCTTTAAATATCTTTCCTTTTATAGAAATACGATTCGGTAATTAGAAAAAGCCCCATAATCGCTTTCCATAATCCCTCAGCTTATTCCTAAATTGCGAGGAAGTAAGAACCAACAAAAATACCGAAACGTTTTAGAATTCCTCCCGCTATATATACCTTCCTCACCTTACACTATTCTTCCATCACAAACTCTCTCAAAAAAATCACTCAAGAGAAAAAACAACAACAACACAACAATGGCGGAAACATCGACACCAAAGAAGATCTTGTTGAAATCATTAGACAACGAGGAATTTGTAGTTGACGAGATTGTTGCATTGAAATCTCAGACCATAAAACATATGATAGAAGATGATTGTGCTGACAACATCATCCCTCTTCCTAATGTTACTGCTAAAATATTGGCAAAGGTTATCGAGTATTGTAAGAAACATGTCGAAGCTACCGCTGCCAAAACCGTAGATACAACTATTGCATCTACTTCAACCACTGCTGCTGCCGTTGGTTATGACGATGAGCTTAAGAAGTGGGATGAAGAATTTGTCAATTTTGTTGACCAAAATACCCTTTTTGATCTCATCTTGGTATGTTCAACTCCTTATCTTTTTTGGTTTCGTGAATTACCCGTGTAATATGTTGACTTGATTCAGTAATTGTTGTGTGGGACGGTTTTTAAGGGTGAAACCGTCTTTTTAATCAATAAAGAGATCGTTTCATACCTTAAGACATCTTACTAGCTTAGATTATATTTTTGAAAAAAAAAACAAGCTTAGATTATATTTAATTTAAAATTGAAATTTATGGTGTCTTGTTTGTTTTGTTGTATTTCAATTAAGTGGTTTTCGTTGATTTAGGGTTTCTTCATGCCTAATCATTGTTTTATACTTTTATAGTTCATCAATTTAGGGTTTCGTTGACTTAGGATTTTTAAATTTTAATTCTAGTAGTGTGCGGATTGATGATCGTTTCATGTAAGTAAGATTAATGAACATTTTCTTCTAACATGTTGTCTATGGTGTTATCTCAGGCTGCTAATTATCTGAACATCCAGGATTTACTGGACTTGACATGTCAAGCAGCGGCGGACATGATCAAAGGCATGATGCCAGAGGAAGTCAGGAAGTTATTCAACATTGTCAACGACTTCACACCCGAAGAAGAAGAAGAGATTCGAAGGGAGAATCAGTGGGCCTTTGAATGATCGTCTCTCGTTTCACTCGCTGCCATGTTTATATCATCCGAGATTAATTAGGGCTTCATAATCAAAGAGTAGATCATATTTTGGAAACCTTAGTTTTCTAGTTTTTGCCTAATTGTAAACTTGTTAGGTTTTAGTAGTAATAATGATCTTTATAATGTCAAAATTTTATTTGATTTTACGATGGAGCCTTGATGCTTTTTTCGAACTTTAAAAGATAAGAGAGTATTTTTAGTCGAGAAATACATAATTCGTAATTATAGTAATCAATAAGAAAAAACATCACTAATAATCATCTTCCAATAACAACAAATAGAACGAAAATTCAAGAAATACTAACGCTTTCACAGTTTCATATCCCTTAATCCTTGGTAATCTATGTCTATGACTATTGATTACCATCCGGTTACAGTTTGCGGAGTCTCGCCTTCACAATCTTTATAAATCCCAAACTCATCAACTACCCATACATATTCTCGATCACACATAAACCCCATCTCGTTTACTTGAAATACCGTCATACTTTTCTGTACTCGGTTTTGGAGAACGTGTGAAATGTCACAATACGGAAAAAAATAAGATTTTGTGGATTTTTGGACTTTTGGTATTGTGACATTATAAAATTATACAAATTCTTGGACATTTCACACGTTATCCAAAACCGAGTACAGAAGTCCAAAAATCCAAAAAACAATTTTTCATACCGATTTTATTGAATAATTATTGTTTCTTATTTACCGTGTGAGTGGTAATTAGCCGCTTAAGTTTGGAATCTGGTCACATTAACACACAAATCATTCTCGCATAAGGATTCTCCACTTGTATTCTAACGTATACATGTAGTTGTCGTGAATACATAATTTTTTTTAGATTTGTTTAGTTAATTGATGATATTATTATATTTTAATTTCTTAGTTTAATAATGGTTTTATCAATGATTTTTTTTAAATAGATACATCTTAATTTGAATGGAGGTTGATTTAATTTTCATGGCTATTTTACATGTTGATTTTAATAGTAGTTAACAACTTAGCATAAATCTTACAAAGTAAAGGTCAAACTTATGAGAAATTAATTAAATGGAAAAGAATAGAGAAAGTAATTAATTCACACAAAGAACATGGGCCCTACAAAAATGATAACATTTTCTCTCTTTAAAAATTATGGACCAATAGAGTTTAGAACATAAATGAGTACATATCTTTATTATAATATTTATGTCAATATTAAATTTCATTATAATAAAAAACCGAAGCTCAAAAATGATGAACATTGTTCCAAATTTGTCCATATTAAATTTGATAATAATAAAAGAGAGATGTTCAAAAGTTCGAAAGGAGGTGTTCAAAAGTTTGTCTAAAAGATGAAACATAAAAAGTCATATACAATTGTCCATTAGCATAAAAATTGCTTTAGAATTTGAATAGATAAAATCTCATACCATATTGCCCATGCATGGTGAGCCATGCAACGTCTCTCTAACATTTACGTAGCTTCGTCTGTAGCAAGTAAGGTTAAAAATTAAAATATTAGTCTTTCTTATAACTCGAATCATAGTTATTTTTTTCAAAAAAAATTAGTGTGCATTATATTTTTTCCAAAAAAAACTTATCTCGACAATGATATGGTCAGCTTTTACTTAGTTTCATCTCTACATTACCCGTTTAATTCTGCTCAGATTATGGTATCAGTTAGCATATATCTAGGGGTTAGCTTCAGAAACTTTGTATATAATTAATGTTTTAATGTCTAAAACAAAAAATAGTTAAAATTATCGAGATTTCTACTACGGGAAAATCTCCGGATTTAATGCCTTAACCAATTTATCATATATTTATCTAATGCAGAAGTCAAGCTGCTGACGTGGCATTACTAGAAAAAAGCTTTGTCCTACGTGTCGCGTTGTAAAGCATCCTAGAGCTATTGTCTAATTAGATTCATCCTAGAGCTATTGTCCAATAACATTCAAGATATGGTATAATGGTATAATAATAACTATTCCAACATTTCACGGCCTAAATCTATGGATTCACAAGATTTCATTCCATATATTGAAACAATAAATAATGACAGTTTTGGCTGAAGATTAATTCCGTAGCACGGCCTAAATCTTAGAATTATCAATCTTGAATCAGAAAAAAGATACGCCATATATGACAAAAGTTTTCTCTAACAAGATTTCATTCCATATATTCCATTTTACTTTGACTCAAATTAACTCCATTTCAATTAACGTCCAATGACATTCAAGATATGGTATATGGTATACAAGATATGGTATATTCTAGAATAAAGTTGTTCAATATTATTTTTTCATTTTTGTTTTTGTTTTTTAACTTTTATCAATGTATGGGTCTTAACTTATGCGACCGTATTTTAGTTATAATCTTACACGATTTTTAAAATAACGCTACGTAATTTTTAAACTAATGGTATTTATATTTTAGATTAATATTATTAACAATATTAATTTCATATTATTAAAATACTAAAATAATCAATTTCTTTATCTTTATATTATTTAATAACTTTTATCAATGTATGCGTCTTAATTTATGCGACCGTATTTTAGTTATAATCTTACACGATTTTTAAAATAACGCTACGTAATTTTTAAACTAATAGTATTTATATTTTAGATTAATATCATTAACAATATTAATTTCATATTATTAAAATACTAAAATAATCAATTTCTTTATCTTTATATTATTTTCATATTTTGAAATTCTAAAATAATTAATTTCTTTATCTTTTAATTATTAACAATATTAATTTCATATTATTAAAGTTTTAAAATAATTGATTTCTTTATCTTTTAATTATTCACAATATTAATTTAAATTAATAAAAGTAGACCCGTGAAGTTCACGGGTTATAACCTAGTTAAACTACAATTAAAAAAGTTTGATTACCTTAAATCCTTAAATTTTATTCTAAATCCTCCCCGAATTATGACCACCAACCACCTCTACAAAATACAATAAATCGAGAAAAATATTAATGGAGATGCATATACCATATGTTGTTTCATTGATTTTGGAGGATGAAAATACTTCAATTGATAATGAATCCTTAAATGGTAACATTACTAAGCTAAGGATTTTGATTTATGAGAGGAAGAATTTGAATTAGGATAGATAATATAGTTTACATTAATGCACAATAATAAACAATGGAGCTCATGGAATGAAATCTGGATAACCTATCAAAAATAGGGGTAATGTCATATCTAATCATTGGAGCTCCTAAATCTTCTCAAAACAATTATGACATATAATAAATGGGATTTGTACGTTTTATATACTAGTTTCATGCACGGGCTTAAATAATAAAAAAAAAGTCAATATATTTAATAAAAAATATAATTTTAGTATCGCAAGTATATCGACCTAAAAAAATAAAAAGTAACAGTATACGCTTAACTTGAACGTAAGTAAAAACAACGCATTTGCTTGATATTATAAAATTATACAAATTCTTATGTAGGACAAGACTATCGGTTTAAGTTTAGGACGGATCAAATATACATATTTAAACCACTTTTCTTTTTATATATGTTGACCGTGTTATAGTATGAGACTGTCTCAAACACGAATTCCTAGTTAGTTTTACGAAGTATTTGTCAAGGTATTTAAGAGATTAATTTTTCCTAGAAAGACATTCGTTAACTAGAAAAATCTCCATAATCGCTTTCCATAATCCCTCAGCTTATTTCCATAATCCCTCAGCTTATTCCTAAATTGCGAGGAAGTAAGAACCAACAAAAATTCCGAAACGTTTTAGAATTCCTTCCGCTATATATACCCTCCTCACCTCACCCTATTTCTTCCATCACAGAACTCTCTCAAAAAATCATTCAAGAGAAAAAACAACAACACAATAACAATGGCGGAAACATCGACACCAAAGAAGATCTTGTTGAAATCATCAGACGACGAGGAATTCATAGTTGACGAGATTGTTGCATTGAAATCTCAGACCATAAAACATATGATAGAAGATGATTGTGCTGACAACATCATCCCTCTTCCTAATGTTACTGCTAAAATATTGGCAAAGGTTATCGAGTATTGTAAGAAACATGTCGAAGCTGCCGCTGCCAAAACCGTAGATACAACTACTGCATCTACTTCAACCGCTGCTGCTGCCGTTGGTCATGACGATGAGCTTAAGAAGTGGGATGAAGAATTTGTCAAAGTTGTTGACCAAAATACCCTTTTTGATCTCATCTTGGTATGTTCAACTTCTTATTTTTTGGTTTCGTGAATTACTTGTGTAATATGTTGATTTGATTCGGTAATTGTTGCGTGGGACGGTTTTTAAAGGTGAAACCGTCTTTTTAACCAATAAAGAGATCGTTTCATACCTTATGTTAAAGATATCTAGCAATTCAAGTCATACGTAAATACTACTACTATTATCTAGCAATCAAGTCATACGACTCATACGTAAATATAATTGTGATTATTATTAATTAATGTCAGATTGCATGAGCAAGTATATATATACTTGGAACTATACGTAAAACTAATTCCACAAGACTAAAGACTTAACAACAAATAGTAACTTGATTGCTAGATAATAGTAGTAGTATTTACGGATGACTTGAATTGCTAGATATCTTTAACACCTTAAGACATCTTACTAGCTTAGATTATATTTTTGAAAAAAAAACAAGCTTAGATTATATTTAATTTGAAATTGAAATTTATGCTGTCTTCTTTGTTGTTTTGTTGTATTTCAATTAATTGATTTTCGTTGACTTAGGGTTTCTTCATGCCCTAATCATTGCTAGGATATGCTCCAATTGTTTTATACTTTTATAGTTCATCAATTTAGGGTTTCGTTGACTTAGGATTTCTAAATTTTAATTCTACCGCTGTGCGGATTGATGATCGTTATTAATGAATTTATTTTTTTTAACATGTTGTCTATGGTGTTATCTCAGGCTGCTAATTATCTGAACATCCAGGATTTACTGGACTTGACATGTCAAGCAGCGGCGGACATGATCAAAGACATGATGCCAGAGGAAGTCAGGAAGTCTTCAACATTGTCAACGACTTCACACCCGAAGAAGAAGAAGAGATTCGAAGGGAGAATCAGTGGGCCTTTGAATGATCGTCTCTCGTTTCACTCGCTGCCATATTTATATCATCCGAGATTAATTAGGGCTACATAATCAAAGAGTAGATCATATTTTGGAAACCTTTAGCTTTTCTAGTTTTTGCCTAATTGTAAACTTGTTGGTTTTAGTAGTAATAATAATCTTTATAATGTCAAAATTTTATTTGATTTTACGATGGAGCCTTGATGCTTTTTTCGAACTTTAAAAGATAAGAGTTTATTTTTAGTCGAGACATACATAATTCGTAATTAAAGTAATCAATAAGAAAAAACATCACTAATAATCATCTTCCAATAACAACAAATAGAACGAAAATTCAAGAAATAATGCTTTCACAGTTTCATATCCCTTAATCCTTAGTAATCTATGTCTATGACTATTGATTACCATCCGGTTACAATTTGCGGAGTCTCGTCTTCACAGTCTTTATAAATTCCAAACTCATCAACTACCTATACATATTCTCGATCACACATAAACCCCATCTCGTTTACTTGAAATACCGTCAAACTTTTCTGTACTCGTTTTTGGAGAACGTGTGAAATGTCACAATACAGAAAAAAATACGATTTTGTGGATTTTTGGACTTTTGGTATGGGGAACTAATTGTCATTGTTTATTGAAATTTGAATGAGGTTTCGAGTCACGAAAAGATTTATGATTTTGGAGATATTTGAGACTTGATATGAGCAATTAGTTGTCATTATTTACTGAAATTTGAATGAGACTTGAAGGTTAGATGTTTTGAGTCGATAAAAATTAAAAAGAATACCCGAAGTATAAACATTCAATGGGTTGGGCGCCGCGTTGGGTCCTAAGTTGGGTCACACGAGTTGAGATATCAAGAAGTTTTTGCCAAATTGGGGTCGGAAACCAAACTATTTACCAAAATGGAGCTCGTTTCAAACTATTTACCAAAAATGGGTCCACCTCATCAATTCCAATTTTTTAAATTTTTTTTTTGAAATTTAGAACATGTCGCTGTCCTGGACAGCAACATGTTGCAGGCAAAATTCGAGCTTTGACGAGCTACTTTCGTTATGTCCGTTCTCCTTCGTCCGACCACCAAATAATGAAATACGACCACCGTTCTCTTCTTCTCACTTCACTTATCGTATTCACATGATTGTTGGAGTTATTTGTTCGATGGTTTGCGCAAAAAATGAGCCGTAATATCAGCCGCTGTTGACCGACAATTTCGGTTTCGAACACTGTTTTTCTGCATCTCCTAATTCTCCTCTGTTTTTCTGCCTTATTATTCATCTCTTCTCTTTGTGTAGTCAAACAATATCATTTTCAATAACATTAAGCTTATACATGATTTAATGTATTCGATTTCGATTATTATGAATTTGACTCTATACAAGAAATTAATGGTATTCCTACGCTGCCACTTCCACAACTGGATGTTGGGATAGAATACTCTATAGACCCAAAGTCCACTGCAATTTCTGATCTGGCAAGGCAGGCCGCAACGGTTGACACGAACCTGCAAAAAATACTATGGCTCAGCTTCAAAATGAAAGAAACATCTGAGGCCATCCAAAACGAGGCAAATCAGCAAGATGAGGGTCCTTGGTTTCAGATGTGTATTCAAGTGACCGGCAAAGTGCAAACAGCCACCAAGAAAGAAACTCTATTGTGTTAAAGGTACCTGCAAATGGCAGGAAAATCTGCAAGAATTTACTAACTTGCTTTTCCCAGCCCTCGATGCTCCAAACACACAACTCCAAAGTGAGACACAAAATTTACGGAAATCTCATTTCATTCCAGAAGAGTGCATCAAGAAAATATATCAAAATAAAATGTGCAATAATCAAAGAGTCAAATTCATAATAATCGAAATCGAATAACATTAAATCATGTATAAGCTGAATGTTATTGAAAATGATATCGTTTCAATAAACAAAGAGAAGAGATGAATCATAAGGCACGCACGTTTATCAAACACGAGGCTAAGCACAAAGAGAAGAGGGATGAAATAGAGGAGAGGCAGAAAAACAGTGTTCGAAACCGAAATTGTCGGTGAACAGCGGGCGATGTTACCGCTCATTTTTTGCGCAAACCATCGAATAAATAACTCCAACAACCATGTGAATATGATAAGGGAAGTGAGAAGAAGAGAACGGTGGTCGTATTTCATTATTTGGTGGTCGGACGAAGGAGAACGGACATAACGAAAGTAGCTTGTCGAAGCCCGAATTTTGCACGCAACATATCGCTGTCCAGGACAGCGACATGTTCTAAATTTCAAAAAAAAAATTAAAAATCGGAATTGATGACGTGGACCCATTTTTGGTAAATAGTTTGAAACGACCTCCATTTTGATAAATAGTTTGGTTTCCGACTCCAATTTGGCAAAAACTTCCAGATATCAATATCTATCTATCTATATTATTAAAGGAAGCTTTTTCCGAGTGATTTTATTAGTTGGTTTTTTCGAGCGATTTTATTGACTACTTTTTCCAGGTGATTTTATTGGCCGTTTTTTTCGAGCGATTATAAAGAGTTCAACTTTTTTCAACTACCTAAATTTAAAATATTATCTAAACAGCCAAATATAAAGAATTACCTCCCAAATCTCTACCGTAAAAAAAGCTACAGTCCCATGCAAATACAAAGTCTACTCGCGGCTAACTTTTTCGAAATACCTCCGAGTGATAAAAGAATAAACTCCAGCTTTTACCAACTATATAATTTATTTAAATTTAAATGTACTACAAGTATTTTAATTAAAAATAGAGCATAATGAATATAGCATAATGTCAAAAGATAAGGATTCTCGAACATGATTATAATTGAGAGTTTGAGAAATATATACTCACTATTATCCATGCAAATACAACCGTCCACTTCTGCAATTCATTAGAACAAGGACTTCTATAGAGATTTTATCCATTATATTTAGAATTCATATCATCTAAAAATTGTGTAGAGCTTTTACCTCTTATCAAATCACTCTTATTTCAAAAATATACAATCATCTAGAATATGAGTTTTAGATATTCAATTAAGCTCGAGTTATTTTAGCTTTATATATCTCAACAAAATTCAATTTAGTTAAGCTCAACTCACTTTTGCTCAATCAGTTCAGTTTAGGTCCATTCAGCATAAAAAAAATATAGCCTTTGTAGATGGGAGTTGACAATCATATTGGTTATTTTATAACTTAACGTTTAACTGTGATTCAAGAGACGGAGTATTACAAGTGGCCCGGGCATTGCCCGGGCATTAATTCTAGTATATATACTTAAAAGATAAACTTTTCGAGCGATTTTATTGGCTATTGTTTTAGAGCAATTTTATTGGCTATTACTTTGGTTAAATAAATTAAGTATATAAATAAAAATATAATTAAACAGTAATAAAAATATTAGTTGGATAATTATTGTTTTAGAGCGATTACATTGGATATTACTTTGGTTAAATAAATAAATTATATAAATAAAAAGATAGCGATTATATTGGCTATTACTTTGTCTAAATAAATTAAGTATATAAATAAAAAGATAATTAAATAGTGATAAAATATCAGTTGGATAATTGTTGAATTAGTTAATAAAATAATTGATTTCATTAGTTGTTGTTTTTAGAGCGATTACTTTGACTATTACTTTGGTTAAATAAATTAAGTATATAAATAAAAAGATAATTAAATAATAATAAAATATCGATCAGTTGGTTAATTATTGAATAAAATAATTGATTGTAAATTAAGAGTTTTGGCTACCGTGGAGTTATGGTATAATTTTTGTCTCCCTCCTCTTATTTAATTAAAAGCATAAATAGATGTATTAATGAATACATTACGTACTTAAGTTTACGAGGTATAAGTAAAAAAATACGAGCTACAGAATACAAACACATAAGAATATGAGTTAATGTAAAAAAGAATACGATTTTAAGAGAATCACGAACTAAAAAATACGAGCACAAAACAATACGAGTTATTAACCTAAGAATACGAGCTAATAAAAAAAAAATACGAACTATTAAACTAAGAATACGAGCTAATGTAAAAATAATATGATCTATTAAGATAAGACCGACTTTAAAATACGACCACAAATGAATACGAGCTAATGAAAAAACAATACGAGCTATTAACATAAGACGATCTTTAAAATATGAGCACAAATGAATACGAATATGAGATTAAAAGGATCGCGGGCTTAAATATACAAGCACATAAGAATACAGCTTATTAAGAAGATAATACGAGCTAATATAAACAGAATACGAAAACACGAGCTAATTGAAACACTTCTCAAGCTAAAAAAAATAGAACCAGATTTGCAATACGTCAAATTTCATGATATAATAGGCACTTAAGATTACGAGGTATAATTAAAAGAATACGAGCTACAAAATACGAATATATAAGAAATACGAGCTAATGTAAAAGGAATAAGAACTTAAGAAAATTAGGAACTAAAAAATACGGACACATAAGAAGGCGAACTATTAATGTAAGAATGCGAGCTAATAGAGATATTAAGCTAAGAATACGAGCTAATGTAAAAAAATACGAGCTATATATTAAGATAAGAATACGAGCTAATATAAAAAAAACATATGAGCATATTAGAGTATTATAAAACTTACAAATACGAGCATATAAGAATACGGGTTAATAATAAAAGAATATGAGCCAATGTAAGAATAATACATGCTTTGATAAGAATACGAACTATTAAGATAAGAATACAAGCTAACGTAAATAGTATACGAGCTAATAAGATAAAAATACGAGTTATTAAGATAAAAATATGAGCTAAAGTAAAAATAATAAGATCTAATGTAAAAAAAAATACGAGTTAATATTAAAAGAATACGAGCTTCAACTATCTTCATATATTAGAAATATTGGATAAAAAAATTATTCAAGATGATGTTCCAATGAAAAGTATAGAAGTTATTATAAAAATATATGTGCTTAAAATATTGTTTTGATAGTGATGCGTACGTAATATGTAAGTGTCTTTCCAAGACCATTGAATTGGAGGTACATGTTTCCGTTTCTATTGGAGTTTCATGCACTTTCAACGTTACATGTTGTTCCGATGATGATACATCTGATATTTCATTAGCCATAAAAAATAATTATACTTAAATTATTCTCTATATATGCCTATTATACTATGTATTTTTAGAAGATTAACTGTTATGATAATTACTTTAAAACCATGTCAAAATATTACCGTTGCCCGGTTATGAAATCTAGTATATACAAGTCACGGATTGGGTGAGGATCAAAGTTCGGGTCAAAATAGTTTATAACACTTCTTTTAACAATTTTTTTAATAAATAAAACATATTTAAAATCAATTATTACACTAATTATATGGACAAAATTGTAAACTAAAGTTTTTTTAATTTATCTACTAGTTTTATACTCGTGCATAATTGCACGGGTTTACTCATTAATCATTTGTACGTTAGTAAAAAATGTAAACAATTTTTCATACTGATTTTATTGAATAATTATTATATTGTTTCTTATTTACCGTGTGAGTGGTAATTAGCCCCGTAAGTTTGGAATCTGGTCACATTAACACACAAATCATTCTCGCATAAGGACTCTCCACTTGTATTCGAACGTATAAATGTAGTTGTTGTGAATTTATATTTTTTTTTAGATTTGTTTAGTTAATTGATGATATTATTATATTTTAATTTCTTAGTTTAATAATAGTTTTATCAATAATTTTTTTTAAATAGATACATCTTGATTTGAATGGAGGTTGATTTAATTTTCATGACTATTTTTACATGTTGATTTTAATAGTAGTTAACAACTTAGCATAAATTTTACAAAGTAAGGGTCTCTTGTATTTTTGAATTTAAACTTATGAGAAATTAATTAAATGGAAAGGAATGGAGAAAGTAATTAATTCACACAAAGAACATGGAGCCCTACAAAAATGAAAATATTTTCTCCCTTTAAAAATTATGGTCCAATAGGATTGCAAGAAATTTTATCCCTTTTATAGTAAATGGATTTATTTGATCACATATTTGCTTAATAGATTTTTTTTTTGGTCAGAAAGAACCAGATTACATCATAGCATGTTTAGCTATCATATGAGCCATCTTATTATTAGATCTACTACAATGACTTATAGAAATACAATGACAAGAACGAAAGATACTATTAATAGAAGAAACTAAAGGCTTGATTTCCTGAGACACCTCCGTCTTATCAGCCAGCTGGAGAGTCAGACTAAGACAATCAGAAGAAATATGCAAATGATAGAAACCATTGTCAATGGCGTGAGAAAGAGAAGCAAGAAACGCAGATGCTTCAGCCATAAGAGGTGATCTCGCCCATAAGGTCTTACATCCAGAACAAAGGAGCTCGTCATTACCATCTGAAAAACACCAACCAGCTGCAGCCTTGAGACTACTATTCCAAGCTGCATCACAATAAACTTGAACATGCTGATCACAAAGATCCAAACCAACCAAAGAGAAAAAGTTTGAAGCCTGCACATCATTATCAAACTGAACGACTGAAGGACAAGACGAAGAACGAAATAAAGATGGAGGCTGGTGAAAAGCATTCCAAGTGGTGATAGCATCATCCCAAATCGAAGGAATTGAAGACAACAAATTAACATTAGCCTGAAAACGGAAGATTGAATTATTCCTCAGGACCCAAATTCTCCAAAGTGTGCTGATGAATATAATTAAATCAAAAGGTGGAGAATTCTTCTTAAGATACGAAAGCCAATTGATAATCCATTCCTGAATGTCCAGATTGCTACCCGAATGACACTTAATAGCAAGAGGACAAGCAAACCAAATTCTACTAGAGATAGGACAGTCTCTGAAAAGATGTTCCAATGTCTCAATTTGAGGCCCCTCATAAGAACAAAGAGGACAAAAAGACGACCATCCAAGATCCCTTTTCAGCGCTTCTTCACCAATAGGCAACAAATGAGAAAACAGGCGCCAAAGGAAAAATTTTCCATTTACCAGGAACCTGCAACCTCCACAACAACTTCTTACAGAAAAGAGAAGAAGAAGAATAAATACGTGTCCTATCAGTTAAAGAAGCTTTGTGATTCCAAAGATTATTAAACGCAACCATATAACCACTCTTGACAGTAAAATTCCCACTCTGATTCATAGTCCAATAGAAAGTGTCATCCTGAGACGAAAAGCTGGGAATAGATAAAATAAGTGGTAGCAGATCCTGGCCACAAATCCTACAAATCAACCCACTGTTTCAACTACCATCCTCACACTGGAGCTGACAAACAAAATAAGGAGGTTTCTCCATGATCTCCTCATTAGAAAGACCCAATAAGTCCCCCGAAGAAGCCCCATAAACCCATTTATCCGTCCAAATATTTCGAAAGGAAGGACAACCAACTTGCCAAGCAAGTGAGCCATTCAGCGAGTCAAAACCCCAACGAATACTTCTTTCACCCCACGACATTGAACCCTTCTTACAAACAACATATTTGCTTAATAGATTTTATAATACACAAAATCTATAATCTATACAATATAGTTAAAAATCTAGCAGAAACTTTAAATTTAATTTCACGTCACATAGCAAGAGCATTAAATTTTATTCCGCATCACATTTTAAGAATCCATTATTTTTTATTGATTCTATTAAATATACAATTTTTGACGATATACCCCGTAACATGGAATCATAATTAAACCTATAAATAATAAATATAATTATCATGCTAAACTTTTATTACGTGGTTACATGTGGCGCTTTATGCTTTGTTTGATACTCAGTAGATTCATATTAGTATAAGCAGATTGGTCAAGTAGATTGTAAATAACAGATTGAATTAATAGGTTTGACTAGTATATTTCAATTAGTAGATTTATTAGTAGAGATGTTTGGTAATTAACGAATTTTGGTTAATAGATTGTTGTATTTATATGTAAATGGTTGACGGATTCATATTTCACAATCTACCAATGTGAATATGTTGGGTGGAGCACCATATTGGAAAATAGTAGATTGAGCTTCAATCTACTCTTTCAATATGTCATTTATCAAACACTGTGAGTCAAATTTACTAAAAAGTCTTGAATATACTAAAAAAGTTTCAGCCCGCCGTTTACTAAACAACCCCTTAATTTTATTTCACATTGCAATTTCAAGAGAAATATCATTATCAATAATTGCTACAATAACTAATGGTTTTATTTACCACTTAATAATTAAGCATATAATGAGTTCGATGTAAGAAGAGGCATCGGCGAACAAAATAAAGAGACAAGGTCATGGTAAACGGCGACAGAGGCACAGATTAGTCTTATATACTCTATATAAGGCTAATTTGTTATATACATTCTTGTAAATGATTGTTCAAAAAAATTAAATTGCAATCAATATAATCCTAATGTTTTCAAATCTCTCAAATTGGTTTTTGCATTGAAACTCTCATTATCTTTTGTCTCTAATTTATAATTTAGTGTAATTGTACCTATTAAATTATTTTAACTGATTTATTTTGTGAACAATTTTTAGATATGCTTATTTAGACCAAGAGCGATCACAATTGAGATAGACTTTTGAACCAATTCCCCGTAATCTGTGGTGCCAAAAATATACTTAGAAGCGAGGGAGTTTTTCATCCGTCGGCAATTCGGTATGATAAACATATGTAAAATGTAATTTTGATTATAACACTATAGAGATATGTTTCAAACAGAATAAGTAATTTTCTTGTATTACTATATCATGATTTGTACAAGAATTTGTTGTGTGTTTATTCAATTAAACATTAGTGTTCACCTTTAAATATCAAGATGAACGAATAAATTTAATAAGAAAACCTATAATTAGGAGTTAACCTTTGAATGAAATAAAGACTATTTATGTACTAGGTAAGTTAGGACTTAGGAACTTAGGAGGCGTTTGGTTGGGGGTCTATAAGGAAGGGAAACAAAGTTATTCATTCCCTTTGTCGGTGTTCATTTGACACAATCAAAGGGAATTGAACTTCCTCCCTTACCCTTCAATCCATTTAATTCCTTACCCCCACTCCCAAGGGTATGAGATTTCATTACCCTCATACCCTTGTTACCTTTCAACCATTTTCTTCACCTACCACCACACTTACAACTACCACCAGAATAGCCACCATCAAACCATCACCGCCGCCATAACACCCCCACCACCACCACCACCACCACCACCACCGCCGTGACACCATTACCACCATCACTACTATGACACTCCACCACAATCACCATCGTGACCACCGCCACCATCACCGCCATGACATCTCTACCACCACCATCGCTACTACCGCCATTACACCACCCCCCCCCCCACCACCATCACCGTCGTGAGCATCACCGCTGCCACCACCACCGCCGCCATAACACCCCACCACCGCCATGACACCTCCACCACCATCACCACCATACCACCTCTACCACCATCACTGCCGCCAGTAGATAAGTGGTTGTTTATGGGGGTGTGTGTTAGTGGTAGGAGTGAGTGTGAGTGTACCATTAGTTCTCTTTCTTAGAGCAATCAAACAATCAATTAAGTTTTAGATAATCCATTTCCTTTCCCCTTCTTACCCTTTCTTATTTTCTTTCCCTGTCCATTTCTCTAACCAAACGCCCCCTTATATAAATAAGAGTCACTATTCACTAGTCATGTTGAAAAGTAAGAGTGTACGTAGTGCATAATATCCCGAATTAAGCATAGTTGACGTCATTTAACTTGTACTGATCTCTTAAAAGGAAAACCTGTAAAACCAGTTTCGTTTTCTCTTGTACTCTTTTTTTAAATGAGAAACAAAAACATCATTCAAATTCTTCACTCCTTTCATCAATCAAAATCCCTAAATTATTTTCCATGTTCTTCCTTAGCACTTGAACTTATATCAATTTGAGTTTGTTGATGATAATTAAACCCCCAAAAAAATCTGGGTTTCTAGGCTTAAATTAGATTTTCAATTGATTTGATTTTGTTGATAAACTCCCAAAAAATCTAGGTTCACTCGAATGATTTATGGGTTTGTGCCTCTAAAAAAATCAATTGAGTTCGTAGAAATTAAAATAAATCAAAAACCTAATGATTACCAAAATGAAGGGAAAGAGAATCCCTAAGAAATCTACTAACTACCTAATCCACTAATCTATCTAGTATCTATAGCCTTTTATGTTAGGTTGATTGTAGTTTTGCGACGGGAAGATATGGTAGCGTATGGAGATCCTTTGTTCTGGGCCAAGAACAACTATCAACTAAGAATAATCAACTCCAATCAAGTCACAACAAAGAAATGCGACCAGTCTACTTAACTACGAATGGGAAAAAGCATTGGATTCGATGACACATCCCTCAAGACATGTGGGATCGACCAACCAGAAAAACAGATAACTGAATCACACCTGAACTGATACTTAAGAAAGAAAGGGCGGGTGTTATAGTTGGTGGTTTCTCGGCTAAGACTTTGAAGAGAAGAAATCTACTACCAATGTCGGTGAAAGATGACTCAAACGGACATGAATCCCCTTCATCCTAAGTGGTAGTAGGATGCAGAGCAAGCTCAATATCTGTCCTGTAATCAGAAAGAGATAGTCGGTAGCTAGCATTTCTTTTTCCGAATTTGGATGAATTTTTTCATTGGGGCTTGATTTTAGAAGAATTTGTGGAATAAAGCTTAGTATTTCTCGGAAATTTAAGTGTTCAAGGAATAAAGTTTACTAAGTTGGTTAAGTTTTCAGAAAATGGTGGTTAAAGAAGAACAAGAAGAAAGGTATGTAGAAGAAGAAGAAGAAGAAGAAGAAGAAGAAGAAGAAGAAGAAGAAGAAGAAGAAGAAGAAGAAGAAGAAGAAGAAGAAGAAGAAGAAGAAGAAGAAGAAGAAGTAGTAGTAGTAGTAGTAGTAGTAGTAGTGAAAATTGTAAAATCAAGAATAAACATGAAAAATAAAAGGAAAAATGGGATTCACATGGTCACTTGTTTAGAAATCGGTAGAAGCGGGTCAAAATGGGGTCGGTCTATGATAAGTAAACTAGGTTGTAACCCGTGTAATTCACGGGTATATTTTTGAAATCCTCTTTCTATAAAAGGAAGCACATTTCAATGCTTTTGATTGGTTCCTTAATATAAGGTAGATGGGTCCACCATCAATTTATTTCCTTTAATTACTTTCTCCTTCACTTTCATTTGTGTTCCATTTTACAAATTTTCGATTCCAAAATATTCGTATTCATATATTAAGTTTATGTTAAAAAGTTTATTTACAGAAAAATTTATGCAAACAAAAAAATAAAAATAAAAATAAAAAATGAAAATTGTACAGAATGCATATGTTCAAAGACTACGAATTAATAAATTTCAAATTAATAAATTAAAAAATAACAGCCCTAATGAATAATAACAAATAAAATATAGACAAGCAAATTCATATAATTATACACCAAATCTAACACAAAAAGCCAGATTATAATATCTCGATAAAAAGAACAAAAAATGATCAACTGAAATTAACTATCGGAGATAAAAAAAATTATGAATAATTATTTTGCATGTTGAAAAAATCAACTCCATATATGGTGATAATTTTTTTGGGTAGTTAGAGAGTCGGAGTTTATATTTTATGATCGGTGTTTTTTTGTAGTTAGAGGGTCGACCAATAATAATTTGGGTTAATTATGATATTTAAGAACTTATGTTTAAACCGTAAATATAATATTTAGATGTTTACATATTTTTATTAACTATTATCCTTTTTAAGTTTAAAACGCGTCAATATCTATGCTTTGGGCATATAGGACAAATATTTTACTTTTCATATGCATAATGTTAATTATTTTGTTTTGTTCATCATACACATATATATTTAAACCGTCTTAGATAAGAATGTGTTTATTTTCTATAACGTTGAGTTAATGCGTTGTTTTTACATACTTTTAAGTTTTTACTTTTCATATGCATAATGTTAATTATTTTGTTTTGTTCATCATACACATATATATTTAAACCGTCTTAGATAAGAATGTGTTTATTTTCTATAACGTTGAGTTAATGCGTTGTTTTTACATACTTTTAAGTTAAGCGTATAGATTATTTATACATTTTACATCGGCATAACTGTAATATTAAAATCATACTTTTTTAAAATATATCCACCTTCTTATTTATTTTTTTAATTTAATAAAATTAAGCCCGTACATTTTTTGCACGGGAGTAAAACTAGTTTTAGATAAATATAGTTAATAATATCAATAATAAACAGATTAATTATTTACAAATGTGTGTTTTTAGAGCTATAGATGAATATAGTTAATATTATCTAAGATAAACAAATTAATTATTTACGGATAAATTATTTTTGAATTGTTCATCACATATATCGGTATACATGAGCTATCATATATTTTGTTCATTAAGATGATCGACTTCTAAGAAAATTAGCACACGTCTAATTACCCATTGCACCTTTTTTAAGATATGTAAAATAGTCATAAAATAAAGTTATATATTACATATCGTACAATAAAGGCAAAACGTAAATAATTTGTTCAGACGTAAGTAGTAAACGGATAATTGGGTTAAAAACGTAAATTTGAATATAGTTACTAAAGATGTTTATAGTAAACGACAATTATTGTGTGCGATTGTCTTATACTAAGACAATCCAATTTTATTAAATGACTATTTAATATATTAAATAAATAGTTTTCTTATTTAAATGAATCACCTTAGCATGAAGAGTGGTCTTTATAACGCTAATGTACTCTAGTAAATTATCGCGCACACATTAGTGTATAAACCGAGCAAAATTAATTTAGTCCGACATATATATTCTAAGAATAAACAACCCGTTTCAATTGTCTAATTCGTAGTACTCATGTCATTTTTGAGTCAATTATTTTGCGAAATATAAAATGGAAGACCTAATTTCTACCGAGTATATCTAGAATTGTTGGGTAACGTATATTTATGTTTAGTTTACATATATAAATAACTCAGAGATTATTTCCATGATTTTAGCATGTCACTTATCAAATTTGAATGAATCTCCCTAATTTTAGCATAACCCTAACAAATTTCTAGTTGAAAAGGAATATTCCGTCTTCCATATTGCATATTCTGCCATTTAATATTGCACTTTTTTCATCTTCTGAGGTATTTTTGTTTTTTAAGTGATTTAATAGACTGACACCTCAGCTTTAACTTGAAATCTGAGATGTCATGTCAGCGGATTGGCGTCTGCATTAAATAAATATACTAGGTTTGAACCCGTGAAATTCACGGGTCTGCTTTCAAAATTTTACATAAATATCGTTAATCATAGTAAAGATATTAGGATTTAATCATGGTGAAAGTATAATTATAACTCATAGTTTTCTTATTTAATTGGTTCGTTTTACCGAGTAAGACCGTCTCACACAATAACTTTTGTACATCAAAATATACAAAACATCAAAATATATACTATTATGAGTTAATGACAAATACTCTATATAACAATAACCATAACCCATATTTTTCTTATCAAATTGGATCGTCTTAACGTGTAAATCCGTCTTGCACTATAACTTGTATACAACTCGTATACATCGAAATATAAAATGAAATGCATAACATTCTAAGTTAATAACTAATAATTTCGTAATAATTATTTCAATATGTGAAAACATTAAAGTAGGAAAATAGATTAAGATAAAACTCGAATGTGAATGACATAAAATAAGAAAACCCATGAAAACACTCTTATCTAACTGATCAGTCAAACACATATGAGAAGATGAGGTATATGATGGACTACTGTCATGAAATAATCCTATTTTTAAGGAGTAAAAGAGAGAACATATTTTTTCATGTTCTTAACTATCATTTTACAAAAAATTGACATAATCTGCTAATTTTTTTTTTTGAAAGAAAATCACTCCATTAATAAAGAGTCATACAACATCTACAATATATGTGTAATTTGACTAAATACAACTCGATTAGAATCAAATAAAATAAAATCTTGTTCAAAGAAAGATCTGTAAACTTGAATTGTTTCAAAGCACGTCCTCTATCATATCGCCGCAAACAGCTTTTCACAAGAGGATCGTAGGATCTTGAACCTTGACGAGAGACGATTCCATCTGCTAATTTAATTATACTAATTAACAAACATCTTGTTTACCAAACTTGGCTTATACTTATACACTGTATTATCTATGTATACATCAATATACTCTCTAACTGGGAATTCCAATATACAGTATATAACTTCTACACTAATCGTACCTGCGACAATTTTTTTTTTTTTTTTTTTTTTTTTTTGGCAGTCGTAAAAGAGAAACTACATAAAAGCTAAAGCAGCCACGTTATGTGCCCGCTTATTTAAAGTACGTGGAATAAAACTAATACTAAAACAATGGAAGGCGCTAGCCAAATTCCAAATGTCACCAAAAATCCCTCGAGTTTGATGATGATGCCTTTCAACGCCAGCGATTTGAAGAACAACCTGCAGACAATCAGATAAAACATTAATGTGCAAAAGAGATCGGTCCCTTGCCCACCTAATGACTTCCAAAATTCCCCTTGCTTCAGCTTGCAACGGAGATTCCGCATAAAAAACCAAGAATTCTTCCTTCAAAACCCTCCCATCAGGAGAGTACAGAACCCATCCCACAGAAGCCCTGTCCCTTGCCTTCCATGCTGCATCAACCTTTAAACAATATGAAGAATCATGATGAGAGTGCCCAATTAAGAAGAAGGGGACGGAATCCCGCAAGCTTAACGCGTCAGGAGATATCCCCTCCTCAAACCGATCACTATCAGGAGACAGATTTGAGTCATGGTTTTCCTTTTTAATCCTAAAAGACTGCAACACCATGTCGGTCTGAGCCTGTGCCTGCTGAAAGAAGAGTGATGGCAAGAAAGAACCTCCATTGAAAAGGATATTATTCCTTGTGACCCAAATTTGCCAAAGAATGGCCAAGAACATCACCACCCGGTCCATACCATCCTCCAGTTGTCTGAGATAATAGATCCAATTGATCATCCATGTCGTAACATCCAACGAGCCAGAACTACTACAGTTGATGCCTAGGAATGAACCAAGCCATATACGTCGAACAACAGGGCAGTCCTTGAACAGATGATTCAAAGATTCCATGTTGTTGGCAAACTCAACACATAGAACACATTTCCCACTAACATTCACACCTCGTCTCAACAACTCACTGCCCACCGATAAAGATCCAGTGATAATCTTCCAAACCAAGATTTTCCAATTCTGTGGCCCTGGCAGATTCCACAAACGTCGCTTACAAAACTCTTCTGGAACGTTAGCACGCCTTTTACCATCCCCTAAAGATTTCTTTCTTTCAAAAAAATCCCTAAAAACAGAATCATAACCACTCTTTACCGTGTACGACCCTGAGGATGTCCCCAACCAGTACAAAACATCCTCTTTCTATGAGACACAAATAGGTTGAGCAAGAACCTTCTTAGCCGACAATTCTCCAAAGAGGTGACGAACCATGAGTGTATCCCACGAACCATCCTCCTTGATCAGGTCACATATAGCTAAACTGTATAAGGAAGAATTCTCAGAAGTCAAAAGAGAAGGGTTTGGTTCTGGGATATCACCATCCACCCATTTTGTAGTCCAGATATTCATAGTAGAATCAATACCTGGCTTCCAACCCACCTTCCCCTTAATAAGATCAAGTCCATGGATAAGACTCCGCGAACCCCATGACCATCCATTCCCACCCCTAGTCTCCAGCCCCTTCCGCGGGTCCGGATTCTTCAGAATAAGGTTCCGGAAGATCCTACTGAAAAGAGAATCCTGTTCACACAGGATGCGCCATGCATTCTTAGCCAGCAGGGCCTGATTCATGCATTCCACATTACGAATCCCCAAGCCTCCTCTAGATTTTGGCAAAGCCAAGAAATTCCTACTACAGAAATGAATACCCAGATGTGATTTATGCCCGACCCACCAAAAATGTGTCAACAAAGCATTAATCTTTGTTGCCACACTTATCGGAACTTTAAAAGCCGATAGAAAGTAAATAGAAATGTTTGCTAAGACGGACAAAATCAACGAGAGCCTTCCAGCTGCAGATAGGAAAATCCCGTTCCAGGATGAGATCCGATTAACCACTTTCTCAACGAGACTATTATGAATATGTTGCTTCGATCCCTGAAATTCAGTTGAGATTCCTAAGTATTTCCCAATTCCCTTATTCTGCCTAATGTTGAAAATTCTTAAACACAACCTTGCACCTGCAAGCGACATAGATGGGCTGAAAAGGATGCCGGACTTAGCATCGTTTAAAACCTGACCCGAAGCACGACAATATGTATGAATCACCTCCTTGAGTTTTGCACAGCAATTCCCCTTATTCTTAAGGAAGAAAATGGAATCATCAGCAAAAAACAAATGAGAAAGAAAAGGCCCAGAGCGACAAAGCCTTATCCCCTGAATACTACCAAGGGTCTCTGCAAAACACACATTTGCAGAAAGAACTTCCATACAAAGGATAAACAAGTATGGAGACAAAGGATCGCCCTGACGCAACCCACACTTTGGTGTAAATTGTTCACACGGACCTCCATTAAAAAGTAACTCATACGAAACGGTACAACCCGTACTCATTATGAGGTCAGTCAATTTAAGAGGGAAACCAAATTTCAGAAGGACAGCACGTAAAAAATCCCATCTTACTCGATCATAGGCCTTACTCATATCCGCTTTATAAGCAAAAAAACCATGTTTGCCATATCGATGAGAATTAATCTTATGAATTGCCTCATTTGCCAGAAGGATATTGTCGGTGATTTGTCTCCCAGGTATAAAAGCATTCTGGAAATCCCCGACCAAATATTTCATGACCCCCACCATTCTGTTTGCGATACATTTTGAGACGATCCGCATGATGACATTACAAAGACTAATTGGCCTGTAATCACCCACAGTCTCCGGGTGCTCACATTTTGGAATGAGAACAATAAAGGTGCGATTCATCTCTCGCAAAACATGTCCCGAATTTAAAATGCCAAGAACAGCCATCGTGACATCATTCTTAATAAAATGCCAGCATTTATGGAAGAAAACACCAGGAATCCCATCGGGACCTGGAGCCTTTAACGCTCCCATTTGAAAGACTGCTTTTCTCACCTCTTGCGAGGTAAAAGGTTGATTAAGTCTGTCCAAATCCGATTCCTTGATGCAGCGATTCACATCCCCCAGCACCTTAATAATCAAGGGCCCACGGTCCTCTTCATCACCATCACACCACTGAGGATTAGAAAGATTGAAAAAAGATTCCCGAAAGATAGCCCGCATCTTGTCCAAATCATAAGTCCACAGACCATCCTTATCTTTAATCCCATAGATGAAGTTTTTACCGGCCCGACCCTTTACCCAGTTGAAGAAAAACTTGGTACACGTGTCACCATCCACAATCCATCGTAGCTTGGCACGTTGCCTCCAATATCTTGCCGCTGCCTTGGTAAAGGCAAGAAAATCAGCATGCACAGCATTATACTCATGCTCCTCCCCATTAACAATCGAAGTATCAAGAGCCTTTTCAAGACGTTCATCAAAATCCTCCCAAGGACGATTCCATTTATCACGCTGCTTTAAAGTCCATTTCTTAACATCTTCACGAGCTCTTGCCAACTTCCGTGTAAGCCGAAAGGCAGCTGATCCACACACTCCAACAATCCAATTATCCTTGACAATCGCAAGACACTCATTATCATCCAAAGCCCAAGCATCCACCTTATAGGGTTTCTTGAAGGTATTCTTTAGAAGATGGAAATTAATCTCAATTGGTGCATGGTCAGAAATTTGAATTGGATAATGACGGACACCTGTATCCGGGAACAGAGTCAACCAATCCTTCGATCCAAGTGCTTTGTCCAAGCGTTCATAAACCCTTTTGTTCCCCTTTCGATTATTGCACCATGTATATCTCGGACCCTTGAAGTTAATATCAACGAGCTCATGCTCTAGTTTCCATACATTGAAGGCCAAAGCACCATCAATCGGTCTAGGATTAAAGCTCCACTTATCACTTGCACACTCTACTTGATTGAAGTCCCCAAGAATAATGAAAGGCAAACAAAAACCATCCAACCATTCACTCAACGAATACATAACCGCCATTCTTTCATTAATTCTAGGTGCCCCATACAACAAAACCAAGTAAAACAACCGATCCGGGTACTTGGTACAATGCAAAATAACAAAATTAGGACAAGCCATGACCATACTCATACATGCTTCGTCCTTCCAACCTACCCATAGACCACCGGATGCTCCACATGCATCATAACCACTAAACTTACTAAAACCAAAAGATCGAAAGAGACTCGACACTTTATTTATTTGACATTTGGTTTCCATGAGATAAATAAAATCATACGACTTAAGCTTAATTAACGCTCTTATTTTAGGAATTATAGGGGCGAGCGTATCATTTAGACCCCTACAATTCCAAGTCATACCAATCATTCCTTTGGTGGAGGTTGGGATGGGCCAACCTCCGCAACGCCCTTCTCATTGTCAACTGAATCCGAGTCACTTGAAATCTCCATGTCCACATCAGGTGCTTGTATGTGGAAACCATAACCAGAGGAAGCCCCTTTTTCACCACCAAACACAACAGAACCATGCGAAAACCCGTCAGCCTCAAGACAACGCCTCTTACCCATAGCAGCAAGGTATCTCTGAGCATTATCTCGTGAGTCCAGCACTCCTTCAGGCACCATATACGCTTCTGCCTCACTAGCACACTTCCTCTTAGCTGAAAATTCCATGGTTCTAATAAGAGCATTCGTTTTTGCTCTGTAAAACAAATTCCTGAGCCCTCCCAGGCCCTCTGATGCACTATCCAGAAGACCACCCTTCCATTCTTTATCACCTTCATCTTCTTTCATTGAACTAACCATCACAATGTTACCATCCTTATCCATACCAAGCACATTCATACGTGGTTGTACCAAACTTGAATCAGCAACCATAACACCTCCAGCCCCTGAACCCTCACCTTCAACCATATTCATAAAAATCAACTTCTCTGCCGGGACATTCAGTTCAGCCTCCTTATTGATTAGACAGACTGGGATTTCACGCAGAAAATCCTTACCAGCCTGGACCAGCTCCTCCTCAGTCTTCCCATCAGCAACCTCCAAGGCTAACCCTTGCTCCTTCAGCTCTGCCGCCCTCCTTTCATCCCTAGCCTCCAACTCTGCAACCACCATTCGGTTATTTTCTTCTTCAGCAGTCTTCTTTGTCCAGCACTCACACTCCATACCACATTCCACTTCAGAATCACTCCTTGTGACGGATTCAGTGCCTGTCCCATAGTAAATGGGTGAGGGAGTAGAGTTCCTACCTTCCTCTGAATCATCACTAATGATGATGAAATTATTCCCCTCCACGACCCCATTTAACCCAGCCTCATGACCATGACCCACATTAGCAGTGTGCTCAACTTCGTTCTGAGCCCTCAGAAACTCCTCTTCCTCCAACCTCTGCTGCTCACCCCCTGGGTAAAAATAAAACACCGGCAAACCCTCTTCTGGTGGCTCAAACAATTGATTGTAACCACGATTTTCCAGATTAGTAGAAGTATGAATGCCTCCACTAGCCACCCGATCTGCAATATTACCCTGGATTTGTACGTCACGGTCGTAAACCTCCATGCCCCCATATTCCCTCATATTTGACACATAGGGGTCCCAACCCATTCCTTGATCCACCTCCATATTCTGGGTATTGTTTGTAACTTGAACTCCAAATTCATCATTTGCTGATTGAAAACCCTCATTCTCCTCATCCTCATCTAACCAACCCCCCAGACCAGCCCTATTCCCTACCACACCCTCCTGTCTTTGCACAACTTCCCTGAGCCCTCCAGCCTGTTGCCCCCCAGCACTAAAACCTGAAACATTTCCAGCTCTACTACTGGACATCTCCCCCACCTCTGTTTGGAATATCACGGGCCCTGCAAAAGGTTGGGCAGTGACCGTGAAACGCATTCCTGGGTGAACACGACCCCCTGGTGTATTGCCAATATCAAAATCTACCAGACGCTCTTCATCATCTTCCTCGAGGCGTCTATTCCCCCTCCTTCTAGCAGAGCCCACCTTCACCTTTGAAGAGGTAAACTTAGTTGTAGAAGGCGTAGCACGTAAATCCAAGTTGAACATCGTGTGGCTGGTCTCTGCTTGATAAATGACGAAACCTCTATCCGAGGTCTTCTCCAACATTGATTTTATGTTAGCCACAACGGATAGGATGCTATCCTTGCATTGTGTAGCACGATGTCCAATCTTACCACACCTCACACAGTACTTAAAAACCTCTTCATAACGAAATTGGATCCACAAGAGTGTTCCATCATGAAGAGCTAGAAAAAATCCTGGTACAAGTGGTTCATTTAACTTGACACAAGCCCGAATCCTTAGATAATCATTTTTTGGAACCATCTCAAACTCCTCCACAAGGAACTGTTCACTCAGCAAATTGCCTACGACATGCCCCACATGTACAGACAGAAACTCAAACGGTAGGCCACACACACGCACCCACATCTCAGCGTATGGAAAACGTACCGTACGTGGCACCGTATCAGGATACCATTTTCCGAACACCATTATCGCACCATCCAGAGTAGCAGTACTCCTACGCAACAACTCCTCCGCATCATCATAGTTCTCACAATGAAGAATGTAGAGCTCTCCCATTGTAAAAACCGTAATGTGCCCTTTAGTATCCCATTTTCTCTGAATAATACTGCTAACCTTCACAGCCTCAAAAACCCGATAATCCACCAGAAAACCAATCAAGCATTGACTCCAAAACTCCCTAGATTTGCCCAAAGTTCGAGGATCAATATTGACAACTCCCGCCGTTCGTGGAAACCGCCATGCATTCGCATGCATGGGATTAAGTGGATTAAAACCCTCATTGATTGAAGAATTTTGCTCCATGTGATTAAGATTTTCTTGCTGATTGTGATTTGTGTGATTTAAATTTCCCTGTCCACCCCCCTGAGCACTGCTCCCACTACCGTTCCCCACATAACGGCCAAACTGGTGCTCAAAATCCATAGTAGAAAAACTCATAGATGAAGAAGAGAACAGAAATGAATGAATTGAACTGAAGAAGCAAAGCCCTCTATAAATACTAAAAGATTGTAACCCTAAACGTCACTCCTGAAAGAACAGATTACTCGAAACCCTAGAAAAGGTGCTCGCCATCAATTGGCCATGTAGACACTCTCAATTAAGTCCTCCAATCAACGATTAAGGTTATAATCATTGAAAATAATGCGTGCAGGTAATAAAATAAGCGTGCAGAAACCAGAAGTTGCAGAGCCCCAAACAACCAATTAACTCCTTCTGACAGCGGCTCCTCGTAAACCACCATCACCCAATCACCCCACACCAGCCATAATAATGAGCTATTAAGAGTATCTTAAGTAAACGAAAGAAAATCCCTAGCTTAATCTTTTGCTTGATGAGAAAAACTAATCATACGTTTTAGAAGGAGAACCATAAGCAACGAAGTACTCAAGTGATTTCGCAGAGAACTAACCCAATCACCAGAAAAACCAAAACTAAACGCTAAAGATTCAAGGTTAAAAGATTTTGATAAATAATGATTAGTAAAGGATTTTCTTGAGAAAAAAATTTAGATGATTTTGATTAAAAAAGATTGAAATTTGACGAAGAAGAGAAGAACAGTAGTTAATTGAAAAAAAAGCTCTCAACAGGGAGAGTTTTTAGCTCTCTAGGATTTTAGAGAGAGAAATCGTACCTGCGACAATTGAAAATGTAATTTAGACCAAATTTTAGACTATTTTGAATAAATGTTATCCTAATGTTTAACAATAATCCATTACACATCAATGAATTAGGATAAAATCATGCAAATTTAAAGTCATAAATTTAGTGAATATATATAATGATTACATCTTGTGATCAGCAAGTTCACTGATGTCCATAGGGTAAGTATCTTGAGCTTCTTTCCTCTTATAAGCACGACCAGCTAAAACCTTGTTAGCAGCTTCAGTTGGATGTGCAAAATCCCAATATGCATGGTCATTTCTGTTTGGACATGGTACACTTAATGGTATACATGCTGCTCCCAGCACTGCACAACATGAATTTGTTCTAACCTTCATCCCTACATATCAATTTAGTTTCACATGTTAGTATCGATATAAAACCGTCTTATTGTAAGAGGGATGTAAGGCCCCGTTATATTGAATTGAAATTACCTAAACTTAACTTAACTTAATTCCTCGAAATTTGACCTGGTTTTATAAAACCTTGCATGAATTGACCTAAAGTGAAGAAGGTAATAAACTAAATTGACTAAAACTTAATTTAATTAACGGAAATTTTTTATGATACCTTTGAATCTCGGCAGATTACACCTGATACCCTTCATTTTATGTTTCTACATATGCTACGTAGTACGTACCCATATGTTTACTTTCTTTTCTTTTTTTTTTTTTTGGCAGAAGGAGAAAAATAACTTACAATGTCTCACACGTTACAAAGTAAGCTATTCGACTTAGAAGCATAGAGATTACATACAACTTATTTGAAATTAAAAGGACATTAAAAAGATAAACTATAACAACAAAAGCTTGATGGTAACGGACATAAGATTGGCCAGTAGCGATGGTTCCAACGTCACCAGCATGCGTCACCAGCATGTGTGACCTCCAAATACCGTCGATACATATGAGTCGTAGAGAGATAAAACAAGGTGAACTTACGCTCTTGCGAAAAGAACGTAGAAAGACAAAGTGACAAGCAAGACAAATAAGTCTGCCATCGATGGAGTAAAAATTCCTACACCTTAGAGATCGGCTCCTTTGATCATAAGTCCAACCGAATAAGAGATACAACATGTAGTTAAGAAGGACCAAGAAGAGCCCCTCAACCAAAATCCGAACCAAAAGCGCTTTCTTACTAGAGGAGACCTCAGACGAACTAAAGGACAGGACACCCAAGTTCGTATAAGTCATAATCATCACATACAGAGAAATCATTATGTGGAAATGAAAATAAAGGTGCTTAAGGTAACCTGACATTTAATTTTGTAGAACCACCGCAACCGACACACTCAAAACCATGGACCACCACATATCAACACAACCCAACACACCATTTTTGTACTGATTCCCAGAATACCAATTTAAAACCAAGAGGGACGAGAATCTCCATCACAACCGGCTATAACAAGAGAACACAAAAGTTGCATAAGACGCACCAACAACCAACCGAAACAGAAAAAAGGACCAACAGTCAAATCTAATCCGAACTCAAACAACCCACGACAACAGGCAAATGAGACATGCAAGAACAAAAAGACACCCGTTTTACCAAAACGACACCTCCCAGGACCACCGTCCAACATGCAACCAGACCAAACGAAAGGACAACATTGACAAACATAAGTGATAAGTAAAGAGACAAATTGGTGGGGGGAAAGGGGGGATCACCAAAAAAGACCCAAAACTTGACCACATAAAACAACATTGCCTCAACCGGATGAGCTATACTCATCGACACATACTGACAAGACCAAAAACAAAAAGCCAAACCAGCGATGGGGGAAATGGGGGGATCACCACTGGGAAGGAAACACGAACGACGGTGACAGGACAAGGAAACGAAGGGAAGGGAACCTCAGAGTAACAGATGCATGCAACCAACCATAAAACAACCAACAACACAACCAACCAACTCGGGGAAAGACAACTCAGACGGAGATGATGACCGTCGACAACAAGGGACCCCAACTAAGACATCATCCAAAAGAGCACACCGACATGCAACTTATGAACTTGATTATAGAAGGAAAGACGAGACAAAGACTCAATCCCATCAAGAAGGAGGAAAATTGGTATAAGCGGAATTGAACAGAGAGACAAGGAAATGGTGGTTCGCCGGAGATGAGCACAGTCAAAGGCTCATCTCCGGCGAAAGGTGGTGAGATAGGGGTAGAAGAGTGAAGGGTGGCAGTGGAGATGGAACAATAAAAGAAATTTGGGGTTTTTTTATGAGGGGTATTTTTGGGGTTTTTTAAGAGGAAAATTTATATATATATATATATATAGAGAGAGAGAGAGAGAGAGTATAATTTTTACTACAACCAATAATTAAACACGAGATATGTTCGACTTTTTTTGTTTACTTTTTTTTTCAAAATAACCTTTTGACAAACTTTTGTCACAATGTCGTTACTATGAGTAATTAGATAAGTAGTCGAGTATGTTATGACATTTGTGTTTCATTATTTAGCTATTAAATGTTACTTCATTAGATAAACACGAGAGTATCATATGTAGAAACTTAAAATAAAGGATACTATGTATGATCTGCCAAAGTTCAAGGATAACATGAAATTTTTCATTTAATTAATTAAGAAGACTTAACTGACGTGAACTTATATGACTTGATCGAAATTGAAATTATGTCTTAAATAAATAATAGAGCCTAAGATAATTATAGGTCCATATAGATGATGACTTTAAGTTTAAATTGTGATGAGTACCACCATTCAATGATTTTATCAATGAAAAATTAGTCAAATAAAAAGATAATAATACGTACTTCCTCCATATCGGTATCATACAAATAAAAACATCATTAAAAACATATTTTTGAAATATTTTTCACATATATTCAACAAATAAAAACATCATTAAAAAAAACGGTGAGAGTAAGCGATTAAATAATTACCTAGGCCTTTCAAATCAGGAGTAATGATTTTGATAGAATTAATCCAAATGAAACGAGAATCTGAGTATTTCTTATTGAGTTTCTTAACCATAGTTTTGAGCTTGTTGTTCCATCTTTCTATGACTGCATTGACAAAAGGTGAACACATTCCAAGTGGACTTATTGGTGGAAGGCACCCTAATGGTCCTAACCCAAATACTATAAACTTCCTTGCTTCCATATCATGTAGTTTCTGCAATACAAACAACACTAGTTTTAATCCCGTGTAAAAAATGCACGGATGTATCTTCAAAATTACGGGATATATATACAAAATATTAGCTTTTATTGTAGGTTTTGAAATATTGACAGGTGTAATTATTTAATCCGAAAATCAAAATATTATTAATTATTTTTATTGTTTATCATCAATAGTCTTTAATTTAACATATGTGAATTAATTTATTTATCGATTAGGATGAGTTTAAGGGTTCTTTATCATAAAAATTTAGTTGTTTAGAAAAAATTCATTATTGTTAATTTATCTGTTTTATTGGGAATATAATTAGGATAATTCATCGCAAATTTGTCAGATTGAAAAATTTACAAGTTTCATTGATTGACTAATTTATGAGGAAGTAGGGGAATAATTAACAACTTTTATTAGCTTATTTTTTTATTATAAATTACATAAATACTGTGATTATTGTTCTTTTATAAAAAAAAATATTATTGTTTTTAGAATTTTTTGAGAAATTATTGTTCCTTTAAAGTATTTTTTTATTTTATTTTTATGAGTAATTTATGGTTTTAACATATGTATAAATTTTTGTTCAATTTGATGTATATGCATTTTATTGACAAAGTTTGTAAAAAAGAAATAAGATGAAATCTAGAACAATATTAGTTATTAAAATTTATTCTCTTTTGTATAACTTATATCACTAATTTTTTTTCTTTAATCAATTTTCACAACTATCCGAGATGTTAATTTTATGTACAATAGCTTTTATTTAGTCAATCAACTTATATTTAATATTTGTAAACTTTTAATTTTATTGAAGAAAGTAAACATATAGTTACACTTATTACTTTCACTAAACTTTGCAATTAGTAAAATAGAATAAGAGAATTGAGATAGTGGGAGGAATAGTAGGAAGAAATAAAGAGAGTAATTAATTAGTTTGGTGATAGTCGGGGAGTAAGTGGGACATCTTAGTTTTTTTCTTAATTAAAAAAAAGGAAAAATTTCAGCCAATCAGAAGGATTGAAATGTCCTTCCTTTTATAGAAAGGAGATTTCACATGAATTTACGTGGAAAATCACTCATCATGCCTCCCTTAATTATTGAAAGTTCTCACATGAATTAACTTTCGCCCTTTCGGCCTACATGCAAACCAAACAGTTTTTCGAAATTCACATAAATTTCCTGTTGGGTCTATGCCTTGAATCTGTTAGTCGCCGCTTCGAACGACTATGCGGGGGTAACCTAAACAGTATCTGAATTCTGTATTGGGTTAGGGGGTTTTGTCTGGGCCTTATTAGGTCAAATTTGTATTGTATTAGGTTAAGAGTACTATATAAACTCTCAACCTCTACCCTAGCAGTTATCATATCACAATATACCGTTCTGAATCTGTAATCTGAAAAACTCCTCACATTAATAAAACTCTCTCCCTTCTGCCTTGTAGACATAGCTAACACATCGTTAGTGAATCACGTAATCTGTGCGTATTGTTCTTTACTGTTTGTTTTTATCTTTATCTGTGCTTCCGTTATAACATTTCCAATTCTACCAAACAAGCTATAAAAATATATGAAGAGAAAGATTCACAAGGGCTTACTCCACCAAATCTCCGCGATATAATCTAGTAACTCTTTTATTAAATAAGTGATTTAATGGTAGACTTTAAAAAAATCGATAATAAAATTTATTTCAAACCTGAAGTTGTTTGGTTAGGTCATTGATAAGACTATCACCAAAGAGTTCAGGATTGAAGAGGAATAAAACACTTGCACCACTAAAAAAGTTGAGCATCCAATCATTACTTCCAACATAAATTGAATATAAACAAGCATGCAAGTGTCCTCTTGCTCTCGGCCCCATTGCTCTAACAATTTTGTTCTTAATTTCTTTATGACGTTGCAATTGAACATCCATTGCAATTCGTTGCCCCTATTTTTTTAAATAAAAGAGATAAATTAGATTAAATAAATAAATTAATGATTAATGATATTAATCATAATTAAATTTATGCAAAAAGTGGATGATTAGTAGTTATTAATTACCACTTGCATTCCGGTTGTACGCTCAATTCCAGCTGAACCAGATGCATAGTTTACTCCTTCTCTATATGCTACATTTGATTTATTTGCATAAGGTTGTATATAGATTGGAAAACCGAGGTGGTCACCTAAAAAGAGAAAGATTAAGGATAAACTAAGGATTACACAATATAAAAATATAATATTTTGCATAATTAAAGTAATAAGATTCGGTAAAGGCTAGAAAAAAAATAGTCATATATGAAAGGAGCGAGTCCACATCATCATATAACCATTTATTCGCATTATATTTGTTTAATCTAAAGTCATCATTATCTTTTTTTTAATGTTCTAAATTTCTAATAACTTAAAAATAGTAATAAAGCCATTAATACTATTATAATGACGATATAAAATTAATTACCGATAAAATTAAAATAAATGTTGTTATTCTCATTTACTTACTTTTGTACACCTTTATATTAGGAAATTAAAATATTAACTAAAACTCAACCATCATGTTTTTTTTAATAGTCTTCTCACATGGTATCAAAAGCAACATGACCAAGAAGTTCAGGTTTAAATCCTGAGACCCCCTCATATCTCTCAAGTGAGATGATTTTCTCGCATTTTATATAATCCTATTTAGCCTCTCATTTCAATCTAGGACTGAGCATCGGACCGGACCAGACTAAAGACCGGAAAAATAAACTTAGTGGACCCAACACTAGACCTTTCGGTCCCGCACTGGACCAAACTCGAACTATTCGATCCGGTATGTCTCTAATCGAAATGGATCAAAAAGTACGATTTTTCACTATTTAGAATATTACTATTGAATTTTAAATTCATCAAATTAAATAAAATAAATATTTTAAACTATTATTGAGTTAGAATGATTTTATAGCCGCAAAATTTTAGATACATTACTATACAAAAGTTCAATGAATAGATGTGAAAATTACATTCCGGTTCGTTAAGTCTGAACGGCCGAACCTAAAATAATCGCTCTTAGACCAGATCAGACTAGATTGAAGACTGCAACTTAAAAAAATAAGGACCGTACTTAAAAGAATTCGGTATAAGTTCGATCCAGACCAAATGTTCCGATTCAGTCTATTTATCTATCCAAACCTAAACGTGCTCTAACTCTTTCCCAATTCATGTTAAAGATTATATAATAGAACATAAATTCTGATCGAAGACGGAAATAAAAAAGGTATATAGACTATATACCAACAAGATCAATTGTAGTTCTGCCATTACAAAACCTCCCGGTAGTCCCATAGGGGTGGTCAATTCCGTAAGGCATATAGTTAGCTTTGGCTAATGATAAAAGTGGATTGTTATTTCCACTATCTGATAACGAATCCCCAAATATAAATATGCAAGGTACTTGAGCTCTTCCATAACTTTTCCTGAATTCTAAACTTACCAACAATAATAAAAATATTAGAGACCTAATTTGAAATTTCGTAGCCATTTTATGATAAATTGTTAATTTGGAATTTGTTTTGACAAAAAAAATTAAGAATATTGTTTTTTCGTTTAATGAGAATACACAAATTCATAAGCTTGCAAGTATGGATAGTAAGAATATCAAATTTCGTTCAATGAGAATTATTTAAAGAAAATATAAGCTCAAATTCATAAATTTGTAAATGTAGACGGTAAGAATATCGTTTATTTTTTTCAATAACAATAGTTTAATGAAAATAAAATAAATTTTACTTATTAAAATAAAAATAAAATCGTTAATATGGAAAATAAGTCGAGGAGTGAAAAAGGGAGTGAGATGCTAAAATAACAAGGAAACGGGAACGTTTTTTTTTAAAAAAAGGTGAATGGCTAAAATTGAGTTGTTTTGTTTCCACTTATATAATAAATTAGTTATTCTAATTACAAACCATTCTTTTTTTTTTTCGCGAGAAAAAAGATAAACCATATCAATTATCTATTATCTAATATACAATGTAATTTCATAATTATCAAATTTCAATATAAAAATAGATTAGAGCAAAAAGTTAGGACTTGGTTGTGGTAAATGTTTAAGCTTTTTAATTTGACTTGGCCATAAATAAGCATGTTTTCACTCAAACATATTGGTTTTTGAAATAAACCAATTCTAAAAAGTCAAAACATAATAATTCAAAATCTTTAACTTTTTTTTCCTACAACAAACTAAAATAAAAATATGTTTTGGAAGGGTATTTTAAATGAAAAGTACGAGAAGATTGAAATTTTTAATGTTTTAATTGATATTTGTGCACGAAAAATGGGAATAAGGTTTTATTGACTGTGAATAGGCTATCCGCATATCCTTAGCAAAAACAGATTGTAAATAACAAAATTTATTAACACGTTTGACTCGTTTTAATACTAAAATTCAACTAATAAAATTTATTATTAAAGGTGTTTGGTATTTAACAATTCAAGATTACTTGATTTTGTTTTGCTTTATGCATGAAATGAGCGGGACATGAAATAAACACATTTCGTTACAAGGGCAATAAATATTACTTTGTGTGAGAAACTCTTGATATTTGTTAATTTAGCGGACACTTTTCTTAAGAGTAAAATATAGGAATTATTTAAATTTCTCGTTACTTTCACTACACCTATCTATATATTCCGCGAATGTTATTTGCAAACCTCCATTTAAATGTTTGTCAAGATATTATTGTTTAGATTACTTAATGATTTCTAAAGTCGCTTAAGTTTCTAATTACATTTCTCCCTAGATCAATTCACACAAGTTATATATGTTAATATCTGATCTAGTTCTTAATTTGTAGTCAAAATAATGATGTTTCAATCCATTTTAATATTAACTTTTATTTTTGGGTCGTTTGGTTACACACTTACACACTAAAAAATGTATGAATTTAAATTGCCGTGAATTGCAAAATTGAGTTTTTGTTTGGTTACCCTAATTCACATGGATCTGAAGTTCTCATTCATTGCAATTCCTCTACAATAGAGGAAGTGGCTTACCTAGGTCCCCTAGGTGAATGAAAATGCTTAGATGAATTGCACTTCCCTACATGTCATCAAACAATATTTTCTAATTCACATGAATTCTAAAATCATGTGTTTTACGACTTTTTAAACAATACAAATTCCGACATGCAATCAAACGACTCCTTTAATTAAACATAGCAAAAACATTTAAAAGGATATAGAATACAATATAGATCCTTTCTAAATAGGTTCAATAACAATGTTACAATTAATGCGCAATAAACTAAAGCGTTAAAAACCAAATTTTAAAATATGTGTAGGAAAAACTCGCATACCAAATTGTTATGTTATGGACCCATGACCTAGTCAGAGTCACGTTAACATTAAAATCGTCAAATAAATTAACCATGATTCGAAGAAAAAAAGCTTCTTCCCATGTAGTGTTTCTCTTTTACATTTTCTTTGCTTATTATGTTCCAAATTCCAATAATAAGTTGACAAGAGTAGGGATTTGATCCCTATTTGCCTGTCCAGGGAATGAAGCAAATTTTTTGACTAGTCATTACCTCTACGTTAGAGGGATTACTTATTGTCGTAAATAATGGACCCTGATTTACCCAAAAAAAAGGTATTTTATTATTAATGATCAAAATTCATAGAAAAGCTTGAATGCTAATGACATTTTGATTTCTGAGAGGAGGAATAATATCAATTAGTTAATATCTATAGTTTGATTTAAAATTGGAAAGGTGAAATTTGTTTTTTTTTTCTTTTTTTAAAAAGAAATAGTTAATATCTATAGTTTGATTTAAAATTGGAAAGGTGAAGTTTTTGTTTTTTTTTGTTTTTTTTAAAAGAATGTAGGAGATTTTTAAGGGCATCAATTAGGACAATATAACATAAATAGGGAATATAGGATAATAATGCCTTATCTATGCAATGGATGGAGAGCCTAAATTTCCTAAAGAATTGGATGCATATATGTTTCTCAAATTGTTTTTACGTTTAGGGAGTTGTTTTGAGCAGCGGTATCTTTATTAGAAGTTGTGTCGAATAATTGTTTTAAGTAATTTAAGCTAGTTAAAAATAGATACACGATTCTTAATCTCTTATATTTAACTAGTGTAACACCCGTGAAAAATTACGGGGTTGTGTATTTTTTAAAAAAAAGACGACAAATTATAGTTATTATATAATCAAAATTGTTCATAAGTACACCTTGAAGTTTCGTTGTATCAGGATCGTTCAATATTGTGTAAGTATCTTAAAGTCGTTGTTAAACTTATTGAAAAAATCATGGTGAGTTAATGTCAGTGTTTATATTTCAAATTCTATAAAATGGCGGGCATTAAAATACGTTCTTACTAGACCTGATCATGGGCCGGGCTAGGCCGGGTTTGGGCCGGTCCGTGCTAAATAAACAGCCCAACGGGCCGGGCCGGGCCGGGCCAAAACGATGGGCCAATTTTCTCGACCCAAGCCCATAATTGTTCGGGCTATAATGGGCCTCGGGCCAAAATGGGCCAAAACTGGCCAAAATAATATAATACGAAACAATCAACAAAATGGATATGTGAACAAATTATTAGCAACGAAATAAAATTTTCAAGTCTTGGGTGTTTCACTTCGACTCTTTTGGTAGGAGAACAATCATAGTAACATACATAACTTATGAGTTGACAAAAAATGAGTAATATTAACTAAAGGGGTACGATAAAAATATAAAAAAATATCCGCAAAATTGATAATTTAATGTATTAGTGATATTAGATTATTAGTATGATGTGATATACGAATCTAACTTTTAAATTTTTTTTCTTTTTAAAAAAATAATTTCGGGTCGGGCCGGGCCAAAAATCGGGCCTTAAGGTTGGCCCAAACCCGGCCCTATATTTATATCGGGCTTATTTTGGGCCGGGCCACGGGCTTTTTGGGCCAAACCATTAGGCCCAAACCCGAGAAAAAATCGGGCTGGGCCGGGTCGGGCGATCGGGCCAGGGTCATTTGATCAGCTCCAGTTCTTACAACCAACACAGTCCTGACATAATAAACGTCTCATTCATAATGAAGGTCTGAGTTCAGCATTTTATTTTCTAGTGTAACACCTGTGAAAAATCACGGGGTTGTGTACTTTTATTTTAAAAGAAGACGACAAATTATATTTATTATATATATAACCAGAAATTTTATTTATTGAACATGTATACTTAAAAATAAAAAAGAAAAAAAAAATTAATATATATAAGTACATTTGAAAAAATTGTTGATAATATATAATAAGATAAAAGTATATGGTAATGTTAATATGAGTAATAATTATGAGGCGATATAAAAATGGAACTATTAAAACATACTTAAAAAAGAAAACTATAAAATTCAGATTTGAGAACATTAAGATATATGTAAATTCCCTGTAAAAAAAAAGATATATGTAAATTAATTAAAGAAACAAAATTAAGATAATTATATTCGATATATTGCAGAAAATGGAAATAATATATAAAAAAATTTAGATAGGGTGAGCATTAACATGAAAAATGTTCACATATGACATTAAAATTAAATAAGTCACTATATCTATGGTGTTCAATTGTTCATGGGTATGATTCACATAAATTATTCACATAAGATGTACTCCGTATGAAATATGAAAATAACAAAGATCGATGGATAAATTTAGTTAAATCGAAAAAAAATCAGAAACACTTTGATAAAAAGTAAAAAACGTAATAATATTGAAACCGGAAAATATGGACAAAAAAATATTCATATGCTTAATTTGTTTTTATTGAAATTTGAAAAATACGGCAAAAAATTACTTTGTATGAAGGATTCCAACAAGATAGAGGAATTGGGACATTGCGAGTTTAAATGATCTTGAATTGGCGAGTGTAACAGATTAAGTGAGACGGAAATTAAATGAGAATGGCGAGTGTAACAGATTAAGTGAGACGGAAATTAAATGAGAATGCGGCAAGATAGAAGGTACAAAATACGGAGTAGTATGTTATGAAAAGTAGTTAGATTTAAGGTGAGAGATGAGAGAGCATAAAGTTGTATGCGTGGTTAGGGTGGGTTGGTATATGGGTCATTAATAGCATGTCTTTGGACTTTATCTGTTTTGGGTAAACTCGCTCAAAGTAAGTCTAAGTTTTGACCCTTTGCTTCACAAAAATTACCATATTTTCAAATGGTTTTATGGGTTATGGTTTTATATATTTTCTTATCTCATTCATTTATTTATTTCAATTAAATAGGTTAAGAAAAAAATTTAAAGATATGCGATAAATAAGTCTATATTTATTAAAAAATAAAAGTACGTTCTTCCAAATTCGCGAGTCTGTGTAAATTGGAACAATCATTTAAAAAATTTGCACGGGATTGTCTCCCATTGAAATAACCGAAAAAACCACACACGATAATTTAAGCATTCTGGTGCAGCTTGCAAGGTTTTTTTTTTTTGCAGAAAAGCAAAGGATCTTTCATATATCATAAAAAGAGTGAAGATACAAGACCCTAAACCAAACTACAAGGAGACCAGTGTAGCCCCCTTTAAAAAAACCTTCTAAAAAGGAAAAAAAGACCAGAAAAACACCATATTAAAAATATGGTGTTGAAAAACTGGTTCAATGCTAATTAGTAAACTATCAGAATAATAGTCTACCAAATAGCACTATAGTTACAGCGAACTAAACAAGCCCACTCAATACAAATGTTTACATATAGTTGCCTCATCAAGGCCAAAAGACGAATGCATCATACGGATATTTACATGACCAATAATGTCTCCAACAATCTGATCTTCAGTCCGAATCATGCTTCTGAAGATGCGGCGATTACGCTCTTGCCAAACTAAGTAGATTGTACTGACCAAGCAACACCGACGACGCTTCTTGAGCCAACTAAGACCGCGATTATGACTATGATACCACTGCAATATGTCGGCTAAGCTGGAAACACCAGTACAAAAACCAAATTGCTGCTGAACCGCGTCCCAAATAGCGCCTGAAACACTACACGAAAAAAAAACGTGGTCATTAGTTTCAGCATCATTATGGCAAAGCGTACAGCGGTTGACCCAATACAATCCACGACGGATTAAGAGATCAACAGTAGGAAGGGAGCCTCGGGCAGCCAAATAAGCAACGAATCTGTGCTTTGGTGAAGCTTCCATAGCATGAATGGTTTTCACCCAAGTAACAGCAGCCTTTCGAGTGCGGAAAAGCTCGTAGAAAGAACAAGTATCAAACACAGGCTTAATACTAGCTTGAGCAGCCCCTACACCAAAACAGTTCACAAGATCAGTCCGGACATTAAGAATATTCCTCCAAAACCAAGATGAGGAAGCATTAGGAGTAGCGTTCCAAAGAGAGTCCCCCTTAAGAACATAAGCTTTGATCCATTGCACCCATATGGAACAAGGGTGCATTTCAAGTTTCCAAATCCACTTCATTGCTTGGGCCTTGTTCCAACTCAAGATTTCCTTTATATCAATGCCACCTTCCTCACGGGGAGCACACATATTGGCCCAACTCTGAAAAACAAATCTGCGCCTAGTATTATCAAGACCCCAAAGAAAGTTTTTACAAAGTTTAGCAATACGTTTGACAATACCCTTAGGAAGAAGCACACAAGCACCCCAGAAATTACTCATGCCGAATATGACAGTATTAATTAACTGAATCCTACCAGCATATGTGATTTTGTGCTGAGACCAAGTATTAATTCTATCACGGATTCGATCAAGGAGAGGGTTAAACATAGACTGAGTTAACCTAGAAGTAAACAAAGGAAGACCAAGGTATTTAAAAGGAAAGTCACCCTCAGTAAACCCAGTTTGATCAAGAATCTGCTGCTTCACAGAAGGATGGACTCCACCAAAATACACCGAAGTCTTCATAGGATTGGCAACCAACCCAGAAAAGCTAGCAAAACTGTTAAGACAAGAAGCAACAGCCAAGACAGAAGGAACATCACCACGAACAAAGACAAGCAAATCGTCAGCAAAAACCAAGTGTGTCAGCCTCAATTTCGCACACTTAGGGTGAAAAGAGAACCCCGCATACGAAGGTAAAAGCCTCAACTGACGGGAGAGAACCTCCATACACAACACAAACAAGTAGGGAGAGAGAGGATCACCTTGCCGAAGACCCCGCTTCCCCTTAAAATATCCCTCAATGGAGCCATTAATATTAATAGAATACCAAGGCGAGGCAACACAAGCCATAACCCACTTAACAAATAACTCAGGCAACCCATACAAAAGAAGACACTGATGCAAAAAACCCCAATTAACAGAATCAAAAGCCTTCTTGATATCCACTTTAACAATGCATCTGGGAGTAATATGGCGCCTAGTATAGTTATGGGCTAACTCATGAGCAAGAGAGGAATTATCAAAGATATCCCTACCCGTAACAAAAGCAGCTTGCTCTATACCAATCACATCCCCCAAGTAGAGTCTCAAACGATTAGCCAAAATCTTAGTGATCGTCTTATAAAAGACCGTACAACAAGAAATAGGCCTAAAATCAGTAACATTGTTAGGAGTGGGAATCTTCGGAATTAGCGTGATGAGGGTACTATTAGCAGCCTTCGGCATTTTACTATTACGGAAAAATTCCTGAATAGCCATGCAAAAGTCATTCCCAACGATCCCCCAAGCATGCTTAAAGAAACCAGAGCCATATCCGTCAATACCAGGGCTACTATTATGATTAATAGAAAAAAGAGCATCTTTTATTTCTTTATGCAAGACAGTAGCGAGAAGAGAAATATGAACCGAGGGAGCAAACAAATTAGTATCAAAAAGATGGGCAGGAATAGCCGTTACCAAATCAGTAGCACCCAAAAGAGTGCTATAATACCGAACAAAAGCAGCAGCAACATCACGGGGGCCTGTGCATTGCTGACCATGAGCATCGTATATGGAGCCAATGGAACTGCAAGTCTTCCTTTCTGCAATACGGGCATAAAAGTGATGAGTATTAGAGTCATCGAGCATCAGATTATGAAGCTTGGCCTTTTGGGCAAGGAAGTCATTTTCAGCCTTCCGCAGACTGAGATAGTGAATCTTAAGAAGATGATGTTGAGCAACAAGAGCACAATTAAGCGGATCAGATTGAAACTGTAACTGGCATTGCAATAAGGCAGCCTTCGCAGCCTTCACCTGAGAGCCCAGACACTTGAAAGACTCGTTATGGAGATCACGGAAACAAGTCTTGAGAGACCTGAGACGAGAGAATAAAATACTGATTTTGTCACCCAAAATATAGGTATTCCAGCCATTCTGAACGTAAGCATGAAACTTGGGAGAATGCACCCAACAATTCAAAAATCGAAAAGCTTTATTCATCTTATAAGGAGTGGAGTACACTTGGAGAAAGCCAGGAGAATGATCCGAGACCCCTGCAGCAGAAAACCAAGCAGTAGAATTAATAGAGGAAGTCCAATAAGAATTCACCAAAATGCGATCAAGCTTAGCCCATTTGAGATCATTGGCCTGATGATTAGACCAAGTAAAGTGGAAACCCGTGGCAGAGTGATCAACTAAGCTACAAGCATCCAAGCAGTCACTGAATTCAGCCATTACAGATGGAGGATAAGTAACACCACCAATACGATCAGACGAATTAAGAACCACATTGAAATCACCCATACAAACCCAAGGGCAACGAAAATTATTAGCAAAATCAGTGAGATAATGCCAAAGGTCACGCCTAGCAGCCCCATTATTAAAAGCATAAACAAACGTACTATTGAAAGTAAATTGAGTGGCCAAGTAGGTTATAGTGCAATGTATATGTTGAGCACTAGCACCAATAACGTCAACCAACACAGTTTTGGGGTTCCAAACAATCCAAATACGACCATTGTAATGATGCGTATAGTTGTAGATGAACTTAAACTGAGGAAAAGAAGAAACAATTGAAGGAACTTTATGAGCTTTGACATGGGTTTCAAGGATAGCACAACAATCCACTTTATTCAACAACAAGAAGTCCAAAACCTCTTGTTGCTTCAGAGGGTCATTAAGCCCTCTGATGTTCCAAGAAGAGACGATCATCCAAGAGTGGCGCCCCCCGGATCCAACTCTGCCTCAGTATTATCCAAGAGGCTAGCAAAATTCTGAAACCTATTATGAAGAGGGGTCACTTTTGGCTTACTCTTAGACAACCTCCTACCCTCAAGATGAGGGAAGGGAGGAGTTGTGACAATGGTGTCCACAACAGAGTCCGCGGAGACAGGAGCAGCAGAAGCAACACTGGCAGCAGCCCCTGCTGGTACAGACACAACAGGCAGATCAGGGAGACCACCCGGTGCATCAGGCAGACCAGGAGCAGGCACTGCATCAGGGACAGGCGCAGGTGCAGCATCAGGCCCTCCAGAAACTTTAGGCCGATAGACCTGTCTAGTCTTCCCTGATCTGCACTTTTCTTTAGTATGTCCAATTTTCCTGCACATGGTACAATAATATGGCAGCCATTCGTACTCAACTATTTGCTCAACAAGACCCCGATGTGGAGTTTGAAAGTGTATGAGCTTAGGTAACTCGTTTGAAAGATCCACCTCAATAAGGATTCTAGCAAAAGAGAGACGACTCTTTTGCGTAGTATACTCGTCTGCGCAAATAGGCCGCCCAATTAGACTAGCAACCTTACTCAAACTTTTGTCAGACCAGAGACAAGGATCCAAGCGAGGAAACTTGACCCAAACTGGCACAACAGAGACGACTGTTAACTCATCTAAAATATGAGGACTCCAATGCTTGAGAAGAAGCGGAAAGCCCTGCACATTCCAGGAATCGTTAAAAATCGCTTCACAATCAGCCACACTATTAAATCGGAAGAAAAACCATCCCTTAGAGAAATACAAGACCTCCGGGGTGGTTACATGGCTCCACGACTTATCAACAAGAGATTGCATATGGTCAAGGCTCGTCTGCTTCCCCATAACCGTACCCACCAAAGTTATGTCACTCCAATAATCCAATTCAGTAGCAATATCATCGTCCTCAATTTCGATGACGGCGTCAACTTTAGGTTTAATAAACGAGAGATTCATACCTTTGTTAGAAATATTAGAGAACTTATCTTTAGAATTGATCGCCGGAGCTTTAATTGTGGAGGCGCCAACGGCCAAACCTTTGAAGAGGCCCGCAAAAGTAGGCTTATCAGGCACAACAACCGCAGGAGGGGAAGGCGATTGAGGTGGAATCGAAGGTGGAACCAAAGTTGCAGACGGATTTGGAGACGAAGACGAACTTGGAGGAATCACAGTTGGAGAAGTGACTGGAGGAACCATAGATGAAGTGGTGGTTAACTTTGAAGGAATCGAAGGCGGAATCGCAGAAAACCCAGAATTCATCGAATTCGTCTCATGAGAATCATCATCGGAGCCAGAGTGCTCTGAGGAAGTAAAGATCTCAGTAGTCAGATTTGGAAGGCGATTTTTACGAGGCCGGCCTCTCCCTCTAGCCATCGGAGGAGCGCCTGAATCAGTCGTGAACCACGCCTGAAATCGCGTGAATTTTAGAGGTTTTTAGTCAGAAGATTTTTAGAGAGAGAAGCTATTAGCTTGCAAGGTTTTGTTTTACACATGCTTACGTATTATAATTCTAATACACAGGCTCGTATTTCAAATTTACTCTTACACGTATAGTATGTGTAAATTCCATATTTCAAATTTTACAATGTGGGTGTTTACACGCGTTCAAATTACAAATTCTTGATCAATCAAGCGCTTTACGCAACAAGTTTAATTAATACATATAGGTCCTAATTAACAGCCAACATGTGAAAACAATCATGTGCAATTTATAAGACACTATTAATACACGGACGCTAATTAACATTCAATACATGTAAAACAATCACACAGATTTATTTTGTCTTATGTTGACATTTTTGTAATTCACATACTATAGTGTCTCCCATTTGAATTTTCTTAATATCTTCCTAAATCAATGTTTACACAAGGTCAACTCTATGTAGCCATTTCGAGAGTCAAGCAAAAAGCGACTAAAGATTATTATTTGCGATGATGAAAAACGCGCGTCCAATTTCGAGAAGTTATAGTACAATTGTAATTATGATTGTACACCGTTACTGCTCATTGTGTTGTTTTTTCTTCTTTTTAATTTTTTCCACTTTTGTTCTGCTATAATATATGACTAAAAACAATTGTTTTTTTGTTACCCTATTTTGAAAACCATCTCCATATATCGAGTACACTAACTAGGTGAAATATGACCTTATTTAAAAAACAACTTATATTAACGATATTTTTTTACAATATTTTAAAGTGCAAGTCCGTATAATTTACACGGACATAAAACTAGTAGAACTTAAAATGATGAGTCGTTACCACTATGCCGTTGAAAGTGTATAAAGGGAGCTCAAAAAAGTTTTTATAAAACTTTAACGAAGGCAAAAGGAACACTAGCCCTCCTTGCACCTTGGTGGCATTACCATTTGTTGGTTTGCTAGAGGTCAGGAGTTCGAGGGCTGGTACAAGGCCTGTGTTTGGTTCAGAGCGCTTTGTTCAAAAACAGAGGTATTTTAAAATAACCTCCCTTTTTATTTCATTATTATAGATGAGAATGATGTGATTAACTTACATTGTAAAATGAATTGTGTAATTAAAATTAAAAGTCGACTTTACATAATATTTGTAAATCGTATAAAGTGACCTATTATGAGAATTATGTAAGGTTGGGCGTAATAATGTTCTAATATTAAAACAGTCCGTCTTTCGATGGATTAGTGGGATACATAATATAAAGATGTCTCTCGTTAAAATTATGGAGAGAGCGTTTCTAAAGTTTTTGCGATATTAGAAATAGCATATCGTTCTTTAATTTTAACAATAGCGCTATTTATTACTTTATTACTTTACTCCGTATAGAACTTTGTCTGCGTTTACGAATTAACTGTACGGTAGACTAATTTACGTGAATAAATATTACACAAATGTTTTTGCGCAAACTTGTAACTTCAATATAAAATACAAACGGTTTTTTTAACGTGTGCCGTAAGGTATGACACACGAACTAAGTTTATACTTGAATTTATCATGAGAATATCTTACAAATGTTTCCATATTCGGTTTATCTACAATGACTATATAATCATTATATCATCATTATCATTATATCATTATCTATATAATAACATAAAAAGCCTAGATTGAGTAGTATTAGATTGACACGTGGCGCATTATATTGACACGATACATTAATTTTATATTTTTAATTTTATAAAAACGTAAAAAAGAAAATGGAAAGACAAAGTACATAAAAAACCTAGATTAAATAGTTACTTAATAGCATATGGCCCACTACATTTACATGTTTGACCAATTTTTTATTATTATTTAAAAAAAAAAGTAAGAATAGAAAATAAAAAGACAAAATAATAGACTAATTACTCATGTTATTTAAACTTTCATTAATATTATACTTAATAATCATACTTTAGTGCTAAACTTTTAATATTCTACTGTTTTAAAAAATTTCACCTATAAAAGAAAACGAATCTATAAAAATTTTAGCACATTCCTAGCAAAAACAAATTAATGATTTTTTTTTATTTTCACCAAATTATTTCATTTGATTTATTTTTCAACACCTTTTATATAGTTCGTTTTAGGTATTGGCAAATGCTTTTGAAGACACTTGAGACCTTTGATAATTGAATATTATCGATGAATTGTCAAATTTTTGTGAAAGAATTCCAAGAGTGACTAAATTGTAACTCTCTTTTTAATTTCATATTTTTAATAGTGATAGTTTGTTTTGCCAATATTTTTAATATATTCATCATTGTTAATGTATAGTAAATTTATTAATATTGATATTAACAACAAAATACAAATATGACTAACGCAAGTTTAGCATAAATATAGTATTATTTATATATTTAAGTATGTTTGTTTAAATGGTAAATTTATATATTGCTTGTGATTTGAGTACTAATGAGATATGATGCATTTGATTTTGTTATCTTATTGATGCTTTAATGATAACATAGCAAAAACACATTGTATATATCCATCGATTTTTGATAATTCGTTTATATTAATTCTCTTAATAATAATGAGTAGCATATTTTTTAGTTTTTAATTTGAGAATCCATATGTTATTTTATCTATTACTTACCCCATTTATTTTATTTTTATTTAATTAAACGTTACAACAGTTTAGAAAAAAATGAGTGAAGAATATTTTAATTCTTAAATATTATCATTATTTCCAAACTAGAAAAATATAGAGGCATCCAAACTATGATTAATATTACATATTATTTTTGTTACTAATACAGAGTATCATCGTTTTAATAAAGTTCGATTAACAAAAATATCATTTTAGTTAACATGCATTGAGCAAAAATTATATTATTTGATTACAAAACTAATGAGAGTGAGAATGAAAATAACAAAATATTATTATATAATAAAAAAAACATACTACTTTAAAATGATGTGAATATCAAACTACTACAAAACGCGGTAAAAAAAACATTTACGCTAGCAAAAATTTATAAATGGAGAATTTGAAAAATCCCGTGATTTCACGGGAAACTAAACTAGTTATATATATAAAAGCAAAATGTAAAACTGCTGATGTGGCGCAACCAGGTTTCAGAATTAGGCTAATGAAACTCTCTCATTCAACCTCATAATTTCAGTTTTTTTCGGCCAATAACGTGAATAATAACAGCCATGTCAGCTTCCATTAAATATCAACTTATTAATTAATATTCCAACCATATAATTACTTAACTTTCTCTTTTTGACCTTATTTATCTTTTATTCTTTCTCTTTCCGAAATCTTATTTTATCTCACTTAATCTTTTTCACCCCTTATATCTTTTTCTATTTTATTACTAAAACCTCATTTTATTGGAAAGTTATAAGTTTACATTTTTTAATTATATTTTACGCTTTTCAAGTTATACGTCAAACTTTTAATGCCAACATGTTCTTATATATCTTATGTTATAGATGTACTTTTTTATTTTTCTTTAAAGTATTTATATATAGACCACATATATCTATAAAATCTTATTAAAAGGGTAACTAAAAAAATGTGACATGGCAAATTTTAATGTGACGTGGCAAAATTTTAATGTGACTTGGCATATTTTAAATGTGACATGGCGTATTTATGTGATGAATTATCAATTTATTATTACATGAGATTAATTAATTTCACTTATCTATAAATTAATTTAATTCACTTATCTATAAAATTAAAGGATATTATCAATATTTTTAAATTAATTTTGTATATTAAATATATTGTTTTCCAAAATTTATGTAACCCTTCAAAATTTAAATCAAGTTTTCGTCGTAAATTAATTTTGTATACTCCGTATTAAATATATTGTTTTCCAAAATTTATGTAACCCTTCAAAATTTAAATCAAGATTTCGTAATTTATAATTAATATTGACATTTTAATTGAAATTTATATAATAAAATATGTTAATAATTATAATTATAGTTACGATTTTTTTTTAATAAAACATGTTAATAATTAATAAAAACTACTCATATTACTTAACACCCACCATTTTTATTACAAGTAACATTTTTTCCTATTTATTTCATTTTTATATTTAAACATGGTAATAAATTCATTAAAACTCCTCATAATACTTAATACCCACCAAATTAATTAAAAGTTTTTCTTATTTAATTAATTTTTGTAATATAATATGTTAATGAATTGATCAAAACTCTTTATAATAATTAACACCCGTAATTTGCACTAATATTTTTTTCCTATTTAATTCAGTTCTTGAATTTTTCAGCAATCAATTATCTAATCTAATAATATCACAAAATAAATTAAGATTAAAATTAAAATATGGAAATATATGGTTGTCTAATGTCTATAAAAACCATAATAGCTATAATATATAGTTTCTATTCACTCTATTTATTTAAAATATATTGCCCATGAGTTTCTACTTGTGGATTATATTTCATGGTTTAATTTATTTATTTGACGATAATGAGTATATTGAGAATTATTGTTGAGTGGTGTTGTCGTCGTCGTTGTTGTTGTTGCTGCAGTGGTGATGTTCAATAAAATATTTTTTAATTTGCGATATATTTTAAATCACTCTGCAACTTTCTCTTAAGTCGTATTATTATATACTTGCTCAATTTCATTTAATTGGATATAATTTCATTAAATTAAATACATATATAAATCTATAAATATAATATATAAATAAAAGGCAAGGCACAGAATGAGTCAACAATTTTAATGCAAGCTAGATTTTGTAAAAAAAAATATATATAAAAAAGGGAAAAATAATTAAAGCAAACCTTTTACATTTAATTTCTCTCTACTGCATATTTATGTCTATTAAATTTGCCAATAATGAAAAAGGATTATTAAAAGTCACAAAATATTGCTTCATATTTATGTATATATTAAATTTGATAATAATAATAATAATAATTAATAATAATAATAAATATAAGTCGTCCAAAAGTCATAAAATGCATTATCAATTGGCTATAAATATTTGATGGAAGACAACATTTGTGAGCCAAAATTTAAGCCAATATTTTGTTTACCTCATCACCGAGAGAATTATATGTGTAAATAATCATTCTTATCATTGTTTTTTTTAAGTTCTATTTGTTATGAAGTACTATGACATTTTTGAACTTCACATATATGTTGTTTTATTGTAATTTAGGGGCTATCAAGATTTGTGGAGTTGTGCTCTTTAAAGGTAAATATACTTACATTTTTATTATTCAATGTCATATTTATATAATTATTTAAGGAAAATTTTTAATTAATATAATTATAATGTAATATTAAATAAATAAAATTCAACCGTTTTGGTTGTTATTAATTGCTGTGGATTTTTTTTGTAGGATGCTTCATTGTAGAAAGAGAGAACTATATGAAGAAGTGAATACTATAATTGCATAAACAAATACTCCCATATATTTCCCTCAATTTTATATTATAACTTAACTACATGATTGACAACATGAATGTTAATGATTAATTATTTTAAGTTTCATGAAAAAAAATTAGTATTTCATTAACTTTAAAATGTATGTTTTATTTTTGTACGTGTTATCTTTTTATTCATCATTTTCCATTTGAAAAATAGCTTTCATAGAATGAAATTGGAGTTACAAATAAAGATCTCAATCGTATAAACAAGTTGGACAAAATAATTCTTATTTATATGAATAATGGCTAAATGTACATTATTATTAATATTTATGCTTACAATATAGTTAAAATGTTACTTAAAGCATTTAATTTAAATTCACATGTCATTTTTATATTGGTTAATACATAATTCATCTATATTGATTACTAGATTCTTCATTTATTTATACAATATTGTAAAATATCAACTAAAATATCTGTTAATTATTATAAAATGACAAGATTAAACGATGAAGGTTGAAAATATGATAAATATTTCATAACCCAACAATGGAACTTACATAAAAAAATAAAAAAAAATTATATAGTTAATTTAAAACCTTAACCCACTTAACTTGATGTGAATAGATAAATAAGACATATTAGTGGCACATACAATTCTATTGACGATATTGATAATAAAAATTATTCCTTACAAATTTGGCCTCTATAAAAAACTATAAACAATTGAGGATACGTTTTATGACTTTTGAGCATTTTTTTCTATTATTATTATTATCAAATTTAAGATAGACATAAATATCAATCAAGGTTCATCATTTTTGAGCATCGATGTTAAAAAGACAATACTAAATATCTTACTATGTCATGTGTTATTAAAATTAAAGTCATATCTAAAATCATGTGTCACATGCTTATAAATAAAAAATAAAAAATAAAAAATGTTAGTTGCGAACACAAAAATAAATTAATACAAATTATTTATTTTCCTCCCCTAAATTTGGTTATTAACTACATATTTATTTAACTTTTATTTCTTTTATTTAATAGGATGACTTTTTGGTTTCCCTCACCATTGGTAGTAGGTTACTATTTAACTTAATTTATCATTTTTGCAACAATTAAAATTTAAGATTTTTGACAAATTGATATTGATAATATATTAAGATTAGCATTTATTAAACTTCATAACTATGTTATTACTAAAAAATATGATTTATAAGAAATAAAATATTGAGATAAAAGCCCTCTAATTTAATTAAAAAGTATGTTTTAAGCTTTTTATACTAGATAATTTATAATTCTAAAAAAAAGAATAATAATCAAACATTATGCCTTAATTAAATAACTTTTAAGTATTTCAAAAATAAAAACCGTATATTTTTAAATGGATAAACTAATTGCTCGGACAAATCTTAACAATACGATAAAATAACAATACTAAAAAATATAAACCCGTGAATATCACGGGTCACAAAACTAGTTATTAGTATATCTAACAACTTTAATTGATCATTTCCCGTCAAAATTAAAATTGAACAACCCGTGAATTTTCACGGGTGTTACGCTGGTTATATATATAAAAGCAAAATGTAAAACTGTTCATGTGGCGCAATCAGGTTTCAGAATTAGGCTAATGGAGCTCTCTCATTCAACCTCAAATTTTCAATTTTTTTCGGCCAATAACGTGAATAATAACAGTCATGTCAGCTCCTATTAAATACCAACTTATTAATTAATATTCCAACCATATAATTACTTAAATTTCTCTTTTTTACCTTATTTATCTTTTATTCTTTCTCTTTCCTAAATCTTACTAGTTTTATGCCCGTACAAAAAATGTACGGGTCTATTTCTAAAAATTTCGTAAATATATTAAAAAAGTAGTACAAATATAATTTAATATGAACTTAAATGAGAAATATATAAATTATGAATTCGGGGATGATTTTGACTCCAAATAATTGATTTACTGGTATAATTAAATTTTTTTCAATGATTATATAAATTGAAATAAATAATCCTGACATTATGAAATAAATAAAATTGAACCATATAAAATAGATAAAGAAATTGTATTGTATTTCTATATCTTACCCTTTAAAGAACTTACTCTCTAAATGAAAGTAAAATGATAGAAATATTTTTAATAGCAATCTCTTAAAATTTGTGGATGATTTTATAAAGAAAATAATAATGTATTGTTATTAAGACCATCTTTTTACTCGAGGTTAACGTAGTTTTAATTGACTAATTCTCGAAGGTTGTTATATTTTATTAAAAATCGTAAATTTATATTTTTTTTGTTAATTTAATGGGCTGGGTTTATTTGATCTTATTCAAAAAAAAATTGATCTGCGTTTCTTTCATTTTTTTAATCTACGTTGTTTTGTTAATTTTTATCTCCTCGTGTATTTTTTTCATTTTTTTAATTTTATGGGTTGGGTTTATTTGATCTTATTCAAAAATCTTTGATCTACGTTTCTTTCATTTTTTAATTTACGTTTTTTTGTTAATTTTTATCTCCTCGTGTATTTTTTTCATTTTTTTAGATATACGTATGTTTGTTAATTTTTAACCCTTTGTATAGTTTTTTTCGTTTTTTTTCGTTTTTCATACCTCTAAATATTTGTTAATTACTTCTAATTGTCCAACTTTTTTTAATATTGTTGAATTTTATGTTTCTGGGTAGAATTTTAGTGATTTTTTTATTTTCGAATTTGGAGTAAAGTTGTTTTTTTTAATGGAGATAAAAATTATTTGTAACTTTAAAATGTTAAATGGAGAAAAGTAAAATGAATAAAAATTAAAGCTCCTTGTGTGAGTGGTGGGACCTGACGAGAAAGAAGGTTTTTAATTTCCTAAAATTAAGCAACCAATGAAAAAATAGGAAAAGTTGTTCCTTTTATTGATAAGGGATTTAAGCTAAAACCGTATATAATAAAACGGCATTGTATATTTTTGTTGACCCCAACTATTTCTGAGCTTGTAAAAATATATGTTTTGGGCTACTAATAGACAACCATAAAAACATGGATCAATATAGATGCATGAGTCGACAATATCACCTAATAATAATTATTACTCGTATTATTTTATGTAGCCTTAATTTACCATTTCGCAAAATTCTACTTTACGACGGTCGCACATGCGACCAGTAGGAAAGTGATCACATTTTGATACGTAGTGACCACTTTTGATTAAATAGTGACCTTTTTTTTCATATTTTTGGAAATATAGATATTTTTAGGATTTATTTTTCATCAAAATCTTAAATTTGGGCCTCGTCTTAAATTTAATGTATATGTTTATATAGTATATAAATTTGCTTTTATACATTTTAATTGTCACAAATTATAGAGTAATACGGTCTCATATAAAAAGTTGTTCCTTCAGTGCTAATAAACGATTTTTCTTTTTATATATGTTGATCGTCTTATGGTATGAGAGTATGAGACCGTTCATACAAAATTCTAATTTAATTTTAATTGTCAAGGTATCCAAGAGGTTAATTTTCCGGAATTGTAATTTTTTTTTTATTAAAATTTGTTGTCCCCTATATAGATTTCCGATTTTTTTAAAATTTTCTTTTATGATAAGGTTGAATGTGATTAATTTTTTTTATCATAAGCTTTTTAACATGAATATGTATATGAAAAATAATAAGAAATGAGGAGAGGGTAATTAATTGGAGAGAGAGTAAGTGGTGGGAGTGGGGTTGGTTAATGTGTAAAAAAAAAAAAGTAAAAATTCCGGCCAATCACAAGCCTAGAAAAGACCTTCCTTTTATAGATAGGGGATTTTATCTCACTTAATTTTTTCACCCCTTATATATTTTTCTATTCTATTAGTAGAACCTCATTTTATTGGAAAGTTATAAATTTATATTTTTTAATTATATTTTACGCCTTTTAAGTTATACGTCAAACTTTTAATGTCAACATGTTCTTATACTTCACATATACTTTTTTTTTTAAAAAAATATTTACATATACACCACATATATTATTAGAATATCTAACTAGAATATCTAACAACTTTAATAGATCATTTCCCGTCAAAATTAAAATTGAACAACCCGTAAATTTTACGGGTGTTACGCTAGTTACAATTAATAAAAAATAAAAAATCATTAAAACAATAGACGATGACAAATCTCGTATCTACGACTTCGTAAAAGAATAGTTAGGTAACGACTTTGAGAGCGCGAAAGCATTGTACACAATCAACTACCTAGACAGCACTGGAAAATGTAGACATTGATGTTGTATCATGATGGTGGTGGTGCGCTGCGTGCATGTGGGCATGATGATGATGATGGTGGTGGTGTGCTGCTGCAACGTCAGCTGCTGCAACCTGAGCTCCATGGTTGTGGATGTGTTGAATGTTGTTGTCCGAGATTCGAGACTCGATCACCAGATCAGGGACCCCTTTATAACGAAGGCATAACCTAACAAATACGGCAACAAAACACAAGCCCAACATGACACAAAATGTGATGATGAACACTGTAAAAGGTTTATTATTAGAATCCATTTCTCTATGCGTTACGTATATCCAACTATTACGCTACAATTTTAGAGGTTTGATGTATTTATATAGGGTACTTATAAAAACCGTGTTTATCAAGGATTATTTATTGACTTCTTCTAATTTCAATGTTAAGTTTGTTTGAATATTCAAAACGATAATACTAGCAAGGTTGAAATCAACCTCGGACTATTTTCCTAAGCAACTCTAATCATTAGGTCCGGATAAACTAATACAGATTCTCTATTTCATTTCGTGTGTACCCCATCGGCCCATCAATTCTTCTTATGACTTGCTTTTATGGTACGTAATAAATTTGAATTGAAGTTGTACAGCTTGTGGGTCAGAAATCGGATCATAGACAAAGACAACGTATGTTGAATGTTATAGCTGGAATTATGAATTGGAATTGGTCTTTTTGTTACATATGGAGAAGTCTTAATCCCTGAATGACGTTTCTTGCTGAGAAATTATTAGATATATCCGGTTTGGTATGTTACCGGGTTCACAAATTAATAGAAAATTGGAAATAACCACGCATTACATGAATAACAAAACACATTAAGACCATCCCCAAGCAGAAGGTCGCCTTAATCGGGTCACCAACATATTAACCCTTAATCTCACTTTATTTATCTTGGCCCAGTTATACCCTCCCAAGCAGAAGGTCACGACCTAGGTCACCAACCCAATCAATTTTCCACTTTCTAACTTTTCCAATCATTTTCTACACTCTCTACCCCACAAAACATCTCTCTTACTCTTTTACAAAACATTAAAAACAAGTTATATTGTAAACCAATCATGTGTTGCCATGTGGAAGGTCACCAAATGGTGACCTCTTCTTGTTCAGGGTCACCAATTGACCCCGACTTATTCAAGGTCGAGTTAATTATCGTCTATGGTCGTGCTAATTAGGTAATTAAGGCGACCCAACAAGGTCGCGACCCGGTTGGCGACCTTGCTTGGGGATGGTCTAAGTGCGTTTTTAAAGACTTAGGGAGTAAGATTAGAAATTTTTGCCAAAATGGTGCTCAAAACAAAGGTAACTAATAAAATGGTGCTCGTTTGAAACTATTTATCAAAAAATGGTTTCACGTCAACATTTTTGTTTTTTACTTTTTTTTTTTTTTTTAAATTTCGCAAACAATGTCGCTGTCCCGACAGTAACCCGTTACTGAGCAAAATAGGCAGAATTTGCAGAAAGATAGAGTTGTTTCTGCAACAGCTCTGTCTTGTCTTTCTGCAAGTTTTATCTGTGTCTACCTATTTTGCTCAGTAAATGGTCGCTGTCTGGGACGACGACGTGGAACCATTTTTGGTAAATAGTTTCAAACGAGTACCATTTTGTTAATTACTTCCATTTTGAGCCCCATTTTGACAAAAATTTCCGTAGGATTGTGGGGTACACATTGATACTTTGAATTTTTCTTAGTAAAATATTCGATATATTTACCCAATTAATTGGGTAATTAGTGGTCTTTTGAAACTATTTTGAGATATAGTGTCCACGTGGCAGTTTTTGCGTTTTTTTTAGATATGTTGGTAAGCCGCTATACTTCTTAGCGGCTTTACCTTTGTTTTTTTTTAAATTTTGACAGAAACTTACAGCAGGTTTTGTTTTCGCGAAGGAAAGGACAAGAGGAAAGCCGCTATACTTCTAAGCGGCTTTGCCTAATTTTTCTCATTCAACACATTCATTTAAAGGTAACAATTCGAAAAAAAAATGAGAACTAGGTAAAGCCGCTGAGCTCCCTAGCGGCTTTGCCTGGTGTATAAAAAAAAATGCAACTTTTCTCATTCAGCATTCATATCACTCGAAAAAAATCCCCAATTACAAAACACAAAACCCTAATTTTCGCCCCTTTCTATTTGTCCCAAATCCACTCATTTTTTGTTCTTATAATTGTTCCTCATCATCCTATTTTCATCTAAAGGTATCAATTCATGCTTTATTCATGTATTAATTCATCATAAGTTATTATTTTGGTGTGATTTAGCATTATCCCCAATTTCCTAATTAGTTTAGTTCTTGATTATTAGCTTAGTTCATTTGTTTTATTGTTCAAATTAGTTGTTATATATAGTTTATTATTTGCAATGGAAGTAAATAATTACCCATTAACATGTTGGTGGAATGGTGAAATTGTTGTTAATGGTGAAGAGGTTAGTTATAAGGGTGGTTGTGAATGCTTTGTTTTTGTTAGTAGTAATATTAGTTTTAATGAGCTTAAGGATGAAATTTATGAGTCATTAGAGGTAGATAGAACAAAATTTGAACTTATTATCAAAATGAAATATCCAAGTATAAGAGGTTACAAAGTAGTATCATTGAGTAATGATCGTAGTTTGAAAGCATTGTGGCTAATTGTGTGTCAATCAAAAGCTTTATCCATGGATTTGTTCATCGAGTTAAAGTCTCTTGATAATCCTCAAACATCTCAACAACCTACTATGTCATTCACAAATATGCTTAGCCAAATTGAGGAACCTAATTGGCAAGTGTGTTTGTCAAGTAATAATGTTGACGAAGCGTCCATATTAGATGCTAATATTTTTGGAGATGAGATTGAAAATGAGATTGAGGAGGAGGATGCTATGTTTGAGTTGAGTGAGGATGAGGATGATATGGTGGACGTTGTTTCTCAAGCATGTGCTAACACCCAATTTATTGAACTCGGATCGTTAGATGCGGGACTTGAAAATAATTGGTATAAAGCTAGGGTGGATCCATTTAGGAATGGGGATGAATTTATGGTTGGTCAAAATTTTGGAAGTAAGGAGATTTTGCGACAACTTGTTACATCTTACAATGTTGCTAGAAATCAAGTTTATAAAATTGCCGAGTCAAGACCTCATACCGTGACTTACAAGTGTAATAGGCAACCTTTAGCTTGTAAATGGTATTTGAGAGCTAGTCAAAAAAATTTATACTCAAAAGTTTTCACAATTGTGTCATACAAAGGGCCACATGAAGCTTCTTGTGTGGTTCGAAAACCATCTCTTGATCATCCTAATTTGAAGGGGGATTTCATAAGCAATGCTATTAAGCATCTTGTGAAAGAAGATTGGGGGGCTAAGGTTAGTTTGTTAAGGGCATCCATAACTAAGGAATTCAACTTCAAGATTTCGTATTGGAAGACTTGGATGGCAAAACAAAGGGCCTTAGCGGATCTTTATGGAGATTGGGAGGAGTCTTATGCATTTCTTCCCCGTTACCTAGATGCTTTAAAGGAGGTTAATCCGGGAACCGCCGTCCATTTCGTCAATAAGCCTACTAATGATCCCAATGTCCATCAATTTGATAAAGTCTTTTGGTCATTTGGTCCTTCAATCAAAGGTTTTCGTCATTGTAGGCCCATTATTACCATAGATGGCACTCATCTTTATGGTAAATATCGTGGGGTTATGTTGATTGCAATGGGAGTTGATGCGAACGAGCAACTATTTCCATTAGCATTTGCCATTGTTGAGAAGGAGAACTATGAGAATTGGAGTTTCTTTTTTGCTTGTATAAGACATTTTGTGACAGATCGTGTAGGTCTTTGTGTCTTATCTGACCGACATAAGGGTATTTTAAAAGCAATGAGTGCAGTGGGGAGTGGGTGGGAAGAGCCCTACGCTTTTCATAGGTATTGTATTCGTCATCATGCATCCAATATTAACAACATGTTCAAGGACACAAATTTGAAATCCACTTTCTCCGAGACCGCTATGCAACACCAAATTTCTAAATTTGACTTAGGTATGATCCAAATTGGTGAGATCAATGCTCAAGCGAGAGCTATGTTAGAGAATATCCCCGCAAGTAAATGGTCTCTTGTTCACGATGGCGGTAAGAGATATGGGTTGAAAACAACAAATATGAGTGAATGTTTCAATGGTGTCCTCAAGGGGGTAAGATTTCTCCCAATCCAAGCTCTTGTAAAAGCCACTTACACTCGAGTGAACAAGTATTTCGTTGAGAGAAGAAAAATGACTAAGGAAAGGTTGTTAGGTGGTTTGAAATGGTCGGCTAAAATAAGTAAGGCGCTTGATGAAATAGAAGAAATTGCAGCTCACCATGAAGTTAGTCAACATGATTTTGAGCAAGGCCTTTATCAAGTGACTACATGTCAAGGTCGTAGGCTTGCGAATAGTGGTGGAAGAAGTCACACCGTTCGATTGAATGAAAATACATGTACTTGTAACAAGTGGCAAAACTTTCATTACCCTTGTTCACATGTAATGGCGGTATGTCGTGCATTTTCTATAGACTACGATCAATATGTTGACCCATTATACTCTTCTGGGGAATATCATGGTTGTTATCGTGCAATCTTTCAACCAATTCCGGATGTGGGTTATTGGAAACCATGGACGGGACCGACTGTGATTCCAAACGGAGAAATGGTTAGAGGAAAGGGAAGACCGAAATCGAAAAGAATTCGTAATGAAATGGATGAGAGTTCCAAATCTACTGTCACTTGTAGTTTGTGCAACGTTGAGGGTCATAACAAGCGGTCATGTGGAAGAAGTAATGCTAGGGGGTAATATGTCATGTTATTTAATTTGTTATTTATTTATTTATTTATAATATATCATGTTTATTTTGATGAATAAATATTGACAATCTTAGTTTACAGGTCAAATGGAGCCGGGCCCAGTGGATCCTAGCGTTCTCAAATACCAGAAAGATCATAGAAGTGAGGTTCTTTGGGAGGGAGAGGTAATATCTAATTTGAGCAATCCATGTTTTTGGTTTCTCTAACTTAACCTTGAAATTGTATTTAACAATTATTTTTGTTTGTTATTTGTAGGATCTTCCTCCACTCAAATGCAGAAATCATCACTTTTCCAAGGAACATTACGCCGTTCCTGAAGCTGTCGTCAACTACATCAGTGGAACTCAATTTCACGGTATTCATAGGTTAGCTTACGTTGTTGCTCGTTCCGATATGATTACTGCTTTAGTTGAGCGTTGGAGACAAGAAACCCACACATTCCATTTACCGGTTGGAGAGACCACGATCACATTGCAGGATGTGAATGTTTTGTTAGGTCTCAGGGTCGGTGGCTTGCCTATTACCGGTAGGAGTGATTATTTCTGGGTTGAGTTAATTGAACAAGCACTAGGTAGGCGGCCACCTCCCGATGCATTGAAAGGTAACACCCTAAAACTTTCCTGGTTAAGAACTCACTATCAAGACCTTGAGGATGATGCTCCTGAGTATAGGGTACATAGGTTTGTTAGAGCGTACTTGCTTTATTTGGTCGGAACCGTGCTCTTTCCGGATAAAAGTGGAAATAGAGTACAATTGATTTACCTCCCTCTCTTGATAGATTTGACGAAATTGGATGACTATAGTTGGGGGAGTGGTGTACTAGCCTATTTGTACCGAAACTTGTGTATTGCATCTAAGGGAAGATGCATTGAGATTAGCGGTTGTCTTCTACTTCTCCAACTTTGGTCTTGGGAGCATATATCTATTGGTAGGCCCACCGTAATGACACCTCAAATAGTTGGGGAAGAAAACGAAATTGGTTCACAAGTAATCCCGGGTGATGACCCTTTTGGTTGTAGGTGGTTAAGAGTAGACCGTGCTTATAAGGACCACTTGATTGGTTTGGTTACATGTAGGCATGCTCTTGATACCATGACCGACTCTATGTTCACTTGGGAACCATATAGTAGGCGAGTCCTAGAGCTTCTCCCCGAGATTTGTACGGAAGATCCTACCGAGTGGATTGTCAATGCGCCACTCATATGCTTTGAGATTGTTGAGTGGCATTTTCCCGAGAGGGTTGTTAGGCAATTCGGTTGGCATCCCACGATACCCCCTTTTTGCAAGACGTCTAAGAAATTGCATGCTCTTGATCGTCGGGGAAATGCCACCGACTACGCGGATTTGCATAGACTTAGCATTCAAATATGGCATAATCGCAAATCTAGATTGACTCGTCGAGGTGCTCCGTACTTGGGTTTCATTGACTACAACGATCCATACCTTCAATGGTATCGTTCCATCACTCGCCTTGTGGTTAGCCCGCTTACTGTTGAACAACAATCGAGAGACTTATACGAGTTGCGTCACAACTTCTATCCGAATGCAGCGGATAACATGATGCTTGTAAGTCTTTTAAGTAACTTTCTCTAATTTTAGTTACTCTATTTAATTTTAATCATCATTTATTTAATATGTTATTTGTTCAATTTTGTAGAGCGGTGGTCATGTATCCAACTACAACAAAGCTACAACTATGTTGAATAACATGCCGGATGATGTACCAATAGCTCATATGGACCTGGCGCGTGAGATGCAACAAATGTCCCTTCGTTGTTTGCAACAAACGGGACAAGGGTATCGTGTCCAACCGTCTGAGGCCGACAATCCCAGCCAAGAGGAAGAGACTCAAATGGCACCTAGATATGACTTTCGTCACTTGGACCACAGACTTAGCCAAGATGAAGATACTCCTAGCGGTTCAACTTCAAGACCGATGACAAAGAGGACTCGCAGGAGATTTGGATAGTGTGATTTCATGTATTAAAAACTTGTATGAAACTTAGGATTTGTAATGGTTAATAACTTTAGATTTCAGGAAATGGGAGTTTGTATTCGAAACGTGTTTTTCTACGTTAACACAGTCGGAAATTTGAAGCATTTGGAGTTTTTCTACGTGTTTTTCTGGTGTTTTTCTACGTTAACACAGTCGGAAATTTGAAGCATTTGAAATTTGAAGCATCTGAAATTTGACCCATTTTTTGGTGTTTTTCCTCAAAACCGCTGACAACCTCAGCGGCTTCCCTTCTTTTCTGTCTTTCTTTCCAGCCTCAAGTCCCTGGAAAATTGAAACCAAAAAAAAAAAAAATGGAACTCAACAAAGCCGCTGACAACCTCAGCGGCTTTCCTTCTTCTCCAACATTCTTCCCAGCCTCAAAGTCCCTGGAAACTTGAAACAAAAAAAAAATTTGAAACTCAACAAAGCCGCTGACAACCTCAGCGGCTTTCCTTCTTCTCCAACATTCTTTCCAGACTCAATGCCTCTGCAAAGTTGAAACAAAAAAAAAATTACAACTGGGTAAAGCCGCTGAAGACCTCAGCGGCTTTGCCTAATATCTGCAAAAAACCCAAAAAGTGTCCACGTGGACACTATATCTCAAAATAGTTTCAAAAGACCACTAATTACCCAATTAATTGGGTAAATAACCCCAAAACACCAAAAAACCCTAAAATTTATCAAAAAATAGGCAGTATTTGACCGATTGAAGTTTGATACACGAACACAAAACCGATACAACATGTGGCGTTAAAGCAGGACATTATTTCACGGGAGCTTCCCCTGCAGTTCCCAAGTTTCCGTCTTGTTAGCGACAGTAGAGATAGACGGGATGGATCGGAGAATCAACTTTCGACAGCTCTTCCAACCAGAAGATGCTTCAAACTCATGTTGATCAGATGAAGTTCTTTTGCAATTAGTATCAGGAAATAAATAATTATCGGCCTTTGAGAACTCCGATCCTTGATCATTGATGGAAGGCTCTGGTGTTGATTGATTCTCATAATCCGTTTTTGAATTCTCGTCTTCTGAACTATGTAGGATATTCGCTTCTTCAAGTGTAATACCTTGAAAATCCAGACAACTGAATAAGCGAAATGAATCTTTAGTGTAAATAATTCAAAAGAACGATTCCTGAACAATTTTACTGACCTTCTTTTCGACCAAATGTATTCTTACAGCCGTCACATCTGCAGCTCAGGGAGCATCCAACACCGCCCTTGAAAAAATAAAACAAACAATGTTGACGGTCAGCTTGTAAGGAACATAAGAAATTGCGAGAAGATTGAGCAGGGAATGAACTACGAACCTGAAAGCATTCGCAGTATTTCTTCAGGCAACCAGATTTTTTACAGTTGCATCCTCTTTTATGCCTGGCAGATGTCGGAGTTTCGTTCAACTCAGCCTGCAATGACAAGTTACAAGCACACCCTTCATTACAGAATGACGGAAGCAAAAGAGCAAAAGGGCCACTGGTTGAAATGTAAACCAGAAGTAGTCTCGTACTTCGCTGTTAGGAGTGCTGGAACACGTGATCACTTTAGGAGAAAAAGCAAGAGGGTTGCGAGATTGGATCTGTTGACGAGTTTCAAGTACTGTATCTTCGTGAGCTGGCTTATTGAAGCAATCCCGGCAATTACAGGGCTCAATGCAGTATAAGCCTGCTGCAAAACACTCACAGTAACTGAGGCAGGGCGCGAAGTTAGAACATTGCATAAATTTACTGCTTATAATAGGTGGTAGAGATGTGCAAGTCTGAGAACTCACTGCTTCAAGCATTTAGACCTCTTACAATTGCAGCGTTTGCAAGAATCAGTAGTTTCTCCAACGATTTCTGGTTTTTTCCTGCAGAATCGATTTACAAAACTGAATTAATGAAAACACTGTGATTGCATACATCTTTTAGAGAATAATAGCTACCACACAGGCACACATACCTCTTTTTTATAGAACTCTGAGGAGACCCAGTACTTTCACTAAATGTAGAGTTCTCGCGTGCATTTTCATTCAGGTAAGTATGTCTTTTTGTACTTCACGGGCGTTCTCCACAAATTTCAAAGGCAATGGGTCGAGAGAATCGCGAGGGTTGCTTACTGATAATCTTCTACAAGTCAAATTTTCTCGCTTGACAACTATTTTATCGTTTCCTATAGTAGCCAGAGCATTCAAGTGCAAACCAATTCCAGGAAACACTGTCGAACATTTCCTACTCCCGGTGTTGTTAGTAGAATCAGTCATGTCATAAACTAGAAACCGTCTTCTTGTGATTTGCTGGTGCTGTCACTGCTGAGTAGAAAAATACAGACAAGTGTGAGATGTTTGGATCAGTCACTCAAAAATAAACGACAGGATCTTACATGTGAAAATCCAACCCCAATCCGATAACTATATGAGGAATATACACGGATTTAGGATGAGACTGTCTCATACAACCGTCACAGAACTAAAACAAATGAGTGCGCGTATTGAGGTCAAAGAGACTCCTTCTGCGCGTCACTGATATTTTCATTTGGGGACTGAAAGACCTGTGTGCCGGAAGTCAGCGTACCAGAAGAGTTTACATGTTCATCTTCAAGGTTGGTGAATGGCAATCTAAGGTATCAGAAGCTTCACAGATCGAACTTCTCCAGACACAGATTATGGTTAAGCAACTGGGACGATGGAAAGATGATGCTTTATCTCAGGCTGGAATCGATAACTAGGTCACATAGTACTGATGTACTCCTTCCGTCTCAGTCATTTCTTTACTTTTTGTTTTGGCACAAAGACCAATGAAAGCGGGACGGGCAAATTTTTAGATGACAAGTAGATCAAATTGAGCTTGTAGGCGTCGTACACGACATAGTGTTGGAGTGTCAGATAGGTTATTTTTCTTCAAAACTTTTCAATTTTTTAGTGTCAAAGTGTCGTGTCGTGTCAACCAATCTAAAGTGTCAGAGTTACATAGTAGCTACTACCTTATGTTTTCAATATACAATCATCAATGGGGGTTTCCTACTAAAATTATGGAAACAACTTGGGCAGTTTATTCTAAATTCCATAGATGCCTCATTGATGAACCCTAATCTAAAATCCCAAAGTTCAAACCAGCTTAGCTCCATTTACAGACGAGTGAACTTACCTCGTCAGAGGTAGCTAACTTTAATTTGTATCTTTATGTATAAAAGCGTAAAATCATTGATTGAGCTTCAACCGTCAGTTTAAACTCAAAAAAGATTAAAACCCAAACAATCCGAGTGACGAAAATACCATTATTAACCATAACATCAAAAACCCACAAAAGAAAATTGCGGGATAAAGGGTCCGACTATGTTAAAATATAAAGAGGAAAAAGAGGGTTTTTTCGAATGACCCATAGTAAAAAAAATTGCACCAAAAGTTACACCGTAATAAAAAGAAGCGGAACAAATCATGAACAACAGAATAAAAATGGGAAGAAAAACAATACCTCAATTTGATTACAGTAGCAGGGTTAGTTTGAATAAAATGATGAATTTATTTTGATTTTTTTGGTTAAAAAATCAATTAAATTGTTCGTAATCGTAATTACGCGGGAAATTTTCGCAAAGATTAAATAATTGCAAAAAATGCCCACGTGTATACTTTCCACGTGTAGTTTATTTTCATTTATTGTAAAGGAAATTAATTGTAATTTTTTAGTGGAAATGGTAAGAAATTGTAATAAGTGAGGCACGGGTAAGTACGGTTTATTGTCGTGAATTTATCGGCTTGTTCATAGAATTTAAGATAAGATAAAGGATTTTATACATAGTAGAGTATCGATTGATTTATGTGATCTGAATTCTGACAAAATAGTTTAATTGTTCGATAATTCAATTTAGAAAGATATAAAAATTGTTTGGTAAACAATATTTTAGATTATTAGGTGATAGTTAATATCAAACTAAACAGAAAATTTGTCAATCAATCAATCTTTTATAGAGTAATTTTATTGTAACCCCAAATTTCAATTATCAATAGATCGATCAACCTTTTTCAGTTTGGACGTGTGTTGGAACATTTTAAGTTGATGATGACAAGTCCTTGTTAATATTAATTGTTTGTTCTTAAGTAGCATGAATTGAGTATTCAAGGCTAAGTAAATGGATTGAAGAACAAAGGCAACAAAGAGATCATCCATTATGTTTCAAACATGATCAAGAAGAACAACACAAGTCAAGAACATCCCCTTGTAACCTAAGTCACAAATGTAAGAGTAAGTGGAACATTCTCGTTAAAATCAAGTGTTAGCTTTGTCATGCAACAGTCCATCAGACTGTTGCGTCTGTACCGCATGGAGTTTTTTAGTACGAGAAAAATGTTTTCAAGTAATGTGCAAAACAGTCACTTTAGTTTTCTGAAAATAATTGTCAAAATCTATTTTCTGGAAAAACCGTCTTCTCTTTTGGTACGCACGAGTTGAAGCGTAAAAACCCGTCTTACTCGTTGTGTACCGTACTTGCAATTTAATAAGAGTTTTTGAATTGTTTACATTTCAAATGTAAGTAGTACTTAAGCATCTTATTAGAAGACAACTAAGAAAGAAAATCAGATTTGCTTTTTCAAGAGCCAATGAAAACTAAACAACAACATGTACTTGTCAAGTGGACTAGCTATTATCCAATGGGTAAAAGTACAAAGGAAGTACACATTGGGTAATACCCACATTTTGAGTACTATAAAAGAAACCCCTTAGCCTCATTCAATGCTAAGGCTTTTACAACATTTATTGAAGTTTTCTGCAAAACTCTTAAGCCTTCAAAGTTCTTTCTTTAAGTTTTGCAAAACCATTTTAAGTTTAAAAGTCTTCAAACGTTTTTCTCAAACTCGGTCTGAAAATCTCAATGCATCAGTAAGCTACACTGTGACATAATGAGTTTGTTCCATGATTCTCGTGTTTAGATCTTAAATGTAAATCTCCACGTTCTTAAGTGAACATCTGAGATTCTGATCCTGTAAACCAGAGATAGAACGTCCTAAAACTCTTGAAGCGGAGTAGCTTTAAGTTTGAGTCAAGTCTTGAAGCGGAATAGCTTCGAGCAAATGCAACCGGAGTAGGTTGGCGAGTTATTTTACTTGTATTCGTTTAGTTGTTGGAGTAAATTTCTAAACAATCAATAAAATAACGGTTGGACGTAGGTCTCGGAGTAGAGACTGAACCAATTTTTTAACTTTGGTTGTTTGCTTATTTACTTACATACTCTTCGCTTTATTCTCGCTTACTTGAACGATTCCAAGTTTCTGTGTAACAGTCAATCATACTGTTTCATAGAACACTTTGCTCATCTTGTGAACTTACTCGTCATTAAGTCTCTCAAGTGTAGTTGCCGTTAAAATTTTAAAAAAAGGTCACACCTAATTCACCCCCTCCCCCTCTTAGGTGTTTATTCGTTCTTAACTCTTCAACGTGTTAGTGGCGTCATGAACAATCTTAAAAAGTTACGAACAAAATGATTTCAAAGTAAGTAGTCTAAAGTAAAAATTTGCGGGAAACATCGCATTCACGTTCTTCTATAAAGTCTTTTAAATAAAATAGTAAGACCCTGTTCTTTTCGGCTGAAATAAGATAAATTGAATTAATTGGGATAAGGCTTAATTGAACTAAATTGGTTGAAATTGAGGTGAAGTGAATTTAGTTGAATTAAAATTTAATTTTGTGAAGAGATTAAATGAATATAATTGATTCAACGTAAATAAAACTTAATGGAATACATCCAAGCAAAATTAAAAGGAGCTGAAATTAAGTCGGAAAAAACAGAGCCTAACTCTCGTGTTAAGCTCGCTCTCCCTATCTCTAACTGCCTATCATCAAATCCATCATGTTTAAAACTAATATGCTCACCATATAATTAAGCAAGAATGTTGTAAGAATCATCATTGATATAATTTTTTCATGGATAACATGAGAAACTAATCAAATCATCAACCACAATTACATATATCAAACATACTAGTACTAGTGTAAAATTCAATAGCCTTAAATACTTTCAAAATACTTTTAAAATAATCTAAATCAACATCATTTTCTTTCTTTTTTTTTTCTTTTGGCATCTGGATAAAAAAAATCGGTTTAATATTTCCCGTTAAACATCGTAGTTTTGACAAGCCTTTTCAATCAAATATATGTAATAAACATGGTTAAAGATCCCGGGTGTTATCCCAAGTGTTATCAAAACTATACCTACAAGTATCCTCCCCAAACTTCTCACGAATCTATAAAGTAGTTTTTGCTCAAACTATCAAAACTCAAAAATATCTCGAATATTACATTCCTGTGTGTAGTTAATAATTTATTCTGATAGCATATTATTAGTCGAATTTCTTTTGAGTTTTGTTTGACACATTTCTTTATAAAAATTATAAACAGTGCATAAATGATCCAACTGTGAAGATAAAACTTGAATTATTACCAAAGTTAGCTAGTATAAATTATTCATAAAGAATTTCATCAATCATTTTATCATTATTAAAATTTGTGAGAAACTACCTTACATTTATGCCCATTTGTGAACAACTACCTTACCTTTTTTTTGGTTAAAAACTACCTTTCATTTTAAATTTTTGTTAACAACTACATAAAAAAAGTTTTGAGACCAATTTCTATTTATTATTGGTTTCACACGTGTGAGTTCTCTAAATTTTCATTCTTATTTTGTCGTTAAACTTGATATCCAAGCTTATCCTTGTTATCTAAAGTTCTAAACGAAAGGGAATTCTTACAAGTAGCTTTAAAATGCACTTTTATAAAAAATTGTTTCAAACTCAAGTGAGTTAATTAAACTACTTATTTTGTCTGTTTTACGAGCTTATTAAGTTTGTGGCTTAACCAGTTTATACTTTAAAAAACATAACAATAGATAATAAGTTCAAAAACATAAGAAATAAGTTACCTAGATTGAAGTTTCGAAGTAGTTTTTTAATAAATTGTATTTTGAGGGAGTAATGTTCGAAAGAAATTATAAACTCATATGTGAGAGACACTAAATATTGATTAACTCGATTTCTTATGTAATTATTGTCTTTCCTAATTCTAGGTATCATACATTGTTTGGTGTGAATAATACAATTAAGTTTTTCCAAATATATATTTTAAATGTAATGTTTTTGATTTATATTATAATTTTTTGAGCTTAATGCTTAATTAATGAACTCGTAAATTTTATAGTAAAGCTCGTAAATTTTAAAATAAAACTTGAAAATTAATAATTTTTACTTAATTATGTTGTAATTTTTTGAGTTGAACAAGGCATAAACATGGGAACTACATGGAACTCCCGAGTCCCGTGAAATAATATCCGGCTTTAATGCCCAAGTCATATCGGTTTTGTATCCTCGTATCGGACTTTAATAGGTCAAATATAGACTACTTTTGATAAATTTTAGCCAAATATCGAATATTTTTTTACGTATAACAAGAGTTAAAAGTTAACTTTTTAGTAAGAAAAATTCAAGTACCGCAGGTGTACCACATTAACACTATATCCTTTTTTTTTTTGGTAAAACATTAACACTATATCCTTGAGTCTTCAAGAATGCGTTTTGTTATTCATGTACCAATTTACTCGTTAATTTGTGAACACGATAACGTGATACACCGATATATCTAAGCATTTCTTGACGGGAAACACCATTTGGAGCTAGCTTAGGACTTCTCCGTATGTATTAGGTTTTGGGAGTATTGGCGACGGGAAGTACGCAACGAAAAGACAACTTCTAAGTTGCAATTGCAGCTAGAATATTCCGCATACGCCGTCTATGTTCGTTAACCCATAAGGTGTTTATCGTATCATGACTAAAAATAAAGGAAAAAGGCTAATGAGGAAAGGAATGCAATATACTACTGTATTCTTTTGTGAGAAGGAAATGGAGAGGATTCAAACTCTTATAAAATACCTCTGTTTTTTACAAAATTCTTAACCAAACATTTTTTGTACCAATCGTTGAACCCTGCGTTTAAATTTTATCTCAACATTTTATGCTCTCCTCTTATACATTTTCTACGCACTAAAAGCGCCCTTAAGAGGATTAGTAGACTACCCTTCTAACTTTTTAAGCTTCGTTTATACTTTCTCGTGATATGTACAATGGTGGAACAGAAATCTAAAATAACATGCCGAAAATTTTCAGTGGGAAAAAGATAATAATATAAGGCTATTTGAAAAATGTTTGAACTTTTTAATTATAAGTTTCAACACTTCTATCCCTCTGTAGAAGCGAGCGTCCCTACTAGCCCTTTCCTAGTTCCGCCACTGATTAAGGATCATGCTCAAATCCATTTCTTACCAATGCCGTGTGCAGTTGATTATCATTTTGAAAACTCAACCACCTCAACATTCAACTATTTCAAATATAGAATTCATTTTTGAAAAAGTCAATTCCTTCAACTCATGAAAAAATGGATAAACACGGTTTTACATCTGCCCTATATAAACACGTCTAAGGCCTAAGAATTTTAACCATACCCTTTCTCAAAATTTGTTGAAACGGATGTACGCAGTCTTATCCTCGTAATAACATAAATACGAGTATACAAGTATAAAGCATAACGAAATTATGAACAATAATCAACCATTTACGGTGTTCATCATCATATTTTGCGTCATGTTCGGCCTGTGTTTTGTTGCCGTCTTGGTTAGGTTATTCCTTCGTTCGAAAGGGGTCCCTGATCTTGTGATCGAGTCTCGAATCTCGGATGACAACAATCAACACGGCCACCACCACCACCACCATGCAGCTCACGTTGCAGCAGCACACCACCATCATCATCATGCCCACATGGACGCAGCGCATCACCATCATCAAATGTCTACATTTTCCAGTGCCGTGTAGATAGACAAATTCGATTAATATACAAAGTGGGAGTCGGGATTTGAGGTCAGTGGGACGAAGTGGTAATATTATAAGGTGGTCTCGAAAAAATTTGAAAAATTTAACTAAAAATGTTGAAATTTTCAATATCATTGGGACGACCACCACTGCTAGCTCTCTCGCTCCACCACTGATTGTAAATATTTCGTATTAGTGGAACTTAATAATTTGTGCATAAGAAATTGTGTAATCTTTATTCAAAGAAAAGGGTACAAAAGAATTGCCACTTAATAATTTATTGAAAAACCGTCTCTATCGAGTTTTAGTGTATAACGTTACGTTAACAAATATTTTTATAAAAAGTTTAATCTCTCACATGCTGATGTTGATATTAAAACGAGTAAAACATCATTTTAATTATATAAATAAGACAAAAAAAAGACTTGTTGCTTTTTCTTCATTCATTCCCATTTATCTTATCTATACTACTTATCTTAAACCTAATAATCGTTTTAATGAGAATTTGTTTTGTGAAAACGGGAAAGTTAAGTTGGAACAAAAGAGGTTAATTTCAACCTTGCTCCAACTCCTTTTCTCAGCAAAGCCGTGTACAATTATGTACTCTCCGTATCATATTGAAAATTCAGTCACCTTAACATTTAAGTATCGAATTCAAGTTGGAAAAACCTGATACTTGTAAAGACGGTTTTACAAGTTCCCTAAATAAACACGCATGATAGCCCAAGGCCTAATAACTAACACAAATTCTTATATAAGACGGACATACCCGTCGCAAGCTTGCGACGGGCCAAATAGGTACCATATTATAGCAAAATGGGTCTGGGTCAGATTTACTAACAAATAAGATCTCGCAAATGTGTGATGTTTGTGTTTTAATGTTGATATATTTAGGCATTATATATGATGACTACAATGTTCTTTATTTTGCCGACATATATTTTTTTTTTGTTAAGTAGATATGTTCTATTCTTTAACTGTTATGTTGTATACGTTACATAATGTTATATATTACGTACACATGGTTATGCTGCTTTGTTGTTACCTTTTGTCATTATGTTTACCCTCAGTAGTGTTGACATTATGGTTTAGTTAGTTAACATACGAAAATTTATGCTGTGTAATTAGATGTTGATATACTTATGTATTATGTACATATATATTACACATGTTGTTAGACTGATTTGTAGTTGTCATTTGTAATTATGTTTCCCTTCGATTGTGTTAACATTATGCTTAAGTTTGCTAACATTATGCTTATGTTTGTTAACATGTTGTCTATGTTTTGTTCTTTAACTGTTATGTACTGTACATTCCATCTATCAGCCACAAGTGGTATGTATTCGACCCATTTAACTGATATTTGGCCCGTCGCTAGCTTGCGACGGGTATGTCCGTCGTACAAAAAACGGACTGAATAACTAACACAAATTCTTATATTTAAATACGACTATATTAACTCAATGTCTCATGAATAAAATTCCGTGATAAAGGTACAAAAAGTGCACAAGCTTACCCTTATACTAATAAGGGTAAGAGATTGTTTTCAAATTTACATAAATACGGGTGGCGGGGTGGATATACAAGTATATAGCATAAAGAAATGGATCAAAATGGTCTTATAGTGGTCGTCATCATATTTTTTAGTATCTTTGGCTTGTGTATGGTTGCCGCCGTGGTATGGCACTGCCTTCATCCTGATCGCAACGGTGGGTCCGGAACCTCGGCGGACATCCCCGACCACCGCCACCATCCTGATCCTGTTATTCCTGATGCAGCATCAATGGTTTCATTTTCCATTGACCCGTAGACGGACAAATATGACTAATATACACTGTGTTGTGTTAATATGGTTTTCACTTCAGGTCTCAACCTCTAGGTGACAGCACCCGCAACAAAGGAATTACATATTATTGTTGACGGTAAATAACTTGGTTTACGCCCTATTTGGCAAAACGAGTTGAAAAGGTACCTGAAACCTGAAAATGTACCTGAAAACTGAAAAAGTAGCTGAAACTTGAAAAGTTAGCTAATAAGGTAGCTGAAAATTAGGAGCTGATAAGCTGACTGATTATATAAAAAACGGTTTGGCAAACAAACTGAAAAGGTAGCTTATTTTAGTGAAATGACAGAAAATGATATAATAATTATTTACTATATTATAGATTGAAGGGTGAAAATGTAATATAACCTAGAATCAGGTACCTAAAATCTAAAATGCTACCTTATGTAGCATTTCATTTCAGGTAGCTTATTTAACCAAATAAGCTACTTGCCAAACCCTCCCGAAAAAATAAGCTACCTGATCTTTTAGGCAAAAAACCTACTTCAGGCAAATCAGGTACCTGAGGTGCGCTCCCAGACGGAGCTTTATACTAAAAAAAGAGGCTCAACCAATCTATTCTTTGTTAGTTGACATAGTCATCTCTTTCTTTTAACATATATTTTTTCATTTATTTTTATGAGATAGTCATCATAATGAGTTTGTATTAGTGGACTGACTTGTGCATAAACATTCGAGTAAACTTTATGAAAATAAATCTATATTCCAACAACTCAAGAGTCATGGCTTGGACATGTGAGGAGGAAACCGATTGATATCTTGGCCAGGAGGCTCAAAAATTAGGACAAAGTATAAGAGATTGTGAGAAGTATAGATAAACTTAAAAAAAACTTGGGTTAAGGTGATTGAAAACAATATGAATTATATGATATAATGTTTCATGGGATTGATAATTGAGAGAGATATGAGTAAAATGATTAGGGTGAACAAATAGGGGTGTCAGTGGGACGGGTTTTGCCCTGCACCCGTCCCACTATGAATTGATGGGTGCTAGGCAGGGATGGGTATCAAACGTATCATTACGAAAAATAAAGGAAAAAGGCTAATGAGGAAAGGAATGCAAATAATATAACATTCATTATCTCTCTAGAGTTCTCTCTAGACTTTTCTCTCTTTGAGAATTTTTTAAAAAAACTTTTTAAATCTTTTAAAAATCTTTAAAAAATCTTTTGCATGCTTTCTCAGTTTTCTAAAAACAACAATAATAACTTCATTAATCTTCATTTTAAATTCTGGTTTTACCAACCAATTTCAACCGTGCAAACTCTTCGAATCCTTTCTCCTTTTCTTGGTTTTCGAGAGATTTTGTTCTTTCTTTTAATGGTTTGTCTGCATGCATTAATGATATGCTGGTATATTTTGTTTACAAAAAGAAGTTAACCTTTGCTTGGGAATAGTTGCTTATGATTACAGTAGGTTTTGGTGATTGGGGAGTGGCTTTTAGCCTACTTTCTGTTTCTTCTTTTTCTATTATTTAAGCTCTTCTGTTCTTACTGCTTTTCATCATCCTTTTACCTCATAAAAAAACCAAAAATGGAGACAAATTACAACTTTTACTCAGAAGACAAAAATCCTCATTTGGAAAGTGTTTTTTATGATGTTAATTTCCGTACTGAAGTGTCAAATAACCCGAGTCTCATGCATGAATGGCGTTTCCCACGTACTGGGGCTGTGACATCACCATCTCCGGATGTTTTGCATGATTCCATTTCTTACTGGAGTAAGTGCATTTTAGGGTATTTTGTGGACTACCGTCTGATTAGGGCTTTTAAAATTAGCCAGATCATTCATGATCATTGGGCTATCAGGGATCAGGTTCTTATTCGAAGGATGGGGGATATTTACATCCTTTATTTTGAGGATGATAGTGACATGCATGATGTTTTAGAAAGGGGAAATATTGTGGTTGACGGTGCTTTAATGGTGTTTAGGAAATGGGAGGTGGGAATGATTCTAAAGACAGTGAGGTTTCCTACTACTAAGCTGTGGGTAAGGGTTTGTGGGCTCCCCTTTGAATATCTTAATAGCTCTACTGGAGCCATGGTTGCAAAGTTGTTTGGGGAGGATTTTGATGCTAATATGATGGGTGGCTTTCCAGAACATGATTATTTACGCTTAAGGGTTACAGTACATCTTGGGAAACCTTTGAATCCAGGATTTTTCTTAGCATGCAATAACAAAAAACTTCTTTGGATTCAATTCAAGTACGAGGAAGTCTTCAAGTTCTGTACGAAGTGTGGGCGTATAGGTCATAAGAGTTCTCAATGTATGGAGAAAGTGGAAAACATTGTGAATCACCTAAATGCTGTAGGAAACTAAGTTCCGATAATAAACTCATATCTAATGTGAGTTTTGTTTCTTTAAGTTTAGTCATAAAAACTTAAATAGATCTTATGCATGCATGATGATATCATAAGATGTGATAGTCCTTACATTGGTTTTAGAAGGTTTATACTCAATAATCACCTATTATTTGAGTCTTCAAAAACCCGAAATCCTCTTGTAACGATCTAACAAAAATCGTCTCCTAAAGGTGCGTATCAAGGACCCGATCTCAAACTAATACAAATTTTGTTACTAGAAAATTAGTATTAGTATACTAGAATTAATAATAATATTACTCTTAATATTATTAATATGGAAATAATTATTTTCTTAGTAAAAACTATTTTACTTAAGAAACACTAGTACAAAAATCCCCTATTGCGTCAGTTCTAGGCGGCCTATTGCGTCGGTTCTGGGTTGACGTATATAGGGGGGACGTTTATTAAAACGTCGGTTTTAAAACTGACGCAAAAGGTCCGTATTTGCATCAGTTCTTAACTAAAAACCGACGCAAATACATACATCATCAAATACATCAGTTCCTGTATCAGAACCGACGCAAAAAGTGGTAGAACTGACGCAAATACATACCCTTTTGCATCAGTTGTTCAAGAACTGATGTATTTTAGTGCACCTTTTTGCGTCAGTTATTCTACAACTGATGTATTTGATAAGCTATTTTAGCGCCATGTACAGTGTTAAAAGCGTCAGTTATGACTGGAACTGACTCTTTTGCTCTTATTTTTTGCGTCATTTCTTTTCAAAAACGATGCAATTACTATTTACCATTTGCATCATTTGTCTTAAGAACTGATGCAAATTGTTTTTATATTTTTAAAAAAAAATCGCTACCGAATTTTCGGAAGCACCTCCCTATAAAATTGATACCCAAAAACGCCAAAAATTCAAAACCACATGCATTAAGATATCCAACCAAAGGACATTACATTTCATCCGATCAACGTTCCAAATACAATCCAAAGTACAAATAACCCCACAAACGTCTTAGTCACTAAGCTAATCTATACTAAATATTCTTTAAACATCTAGTAAAGTTACATAAAACTATATATCAATCCAAACTCGGTGCCACGAACCTAAAACAACGCAACGTCTCAACCGGACATAGCAAGCTTTTCTGAGTCGTCTTTTGCGTCCATCGCAACTGCTTTCTTCTCCTCTAAAGCCCTATACTCATGGTAAGAAAAGGATGGAATTAGGTACACGTATTTTGTATTCCATATAAGAACAATAGTGTGTAACAATGAACAACCAGAAATTAAAGGCTACTAAGAAAAGGCAAAGCAAAGGAAAGAGGGAGAACAGATTGAAAAGACTTAAAAAAGAAGTGAACATGAACTGAATGAACCTGCTCAAGACAACGACAAAAACCATGAAAGCATTTGTCAAGTAAAACGATAACAATTTGATAAAGGAGAACAAAAGCATACCAAACTTACTATAAAATAAAACAAATGCATCAAATAGTCCTTTAGGCTACAATTATCACAAGAACTAATTTTGAAGTGAGGAAGGGATGAGTACGAGGGGAGTTCGAGAAATGGTGTTTAAGCAGTTCAGAAGGGAGCATGCTTAGTGCTTACATTTTCTATAGGTTCTCAGCAAACTGGCAAATGTAGAAAGGATCGGGCCATTCACTCCAGAATTATATATGTACCTGTAAGCAATATAGGAAAAAAAGAATAAAACCTTCAATAAATAACTTAAAATCATCAAAAGAGAATACATCGTCTCACTACTAACTTCTTGAGGAGAAGTTTTAGAAGACAATCTAATTTCACAAGTCCAAAGGAGGTTTCATCCCAAAAGAATAGTAGAGAAGAAGCTGGAGTTTGTGAATAAAACAGTAAAAGTACATATATCAGTCAGATAAAGTGAGAGGAGGATCCTAGGCTAAGCGTAGCAGCACTCTGGGACAGTACAACAAATCTCAACATGCTGACATTTGGAATTTTGGCATGAATAGATCATCTAGTGAAATAAATATGGGACCATTAATCATTAGACACCTAGATGAGACGCTGAGACCATAAACCATAGCATTTCAGCAAGACAATGTCGGGTTTATCACAGCTTATATAAATTAGGGTTAGGAAGTCCCAGCTTTTGCCTACAATTGACATCACCCACAATCCTGCAATCACCTGTGATAAAGCATAAGAAACAATTCAGTAAACAACTGTTTGAACATCCTTCAATCTCAGTATCTACTAAACACTTGGTCTCTTGCGAGTTGCGAGTTGCGACTTGCGAGACAGTTTCACACTTTAATGCCAACAAATTATAAATAGTATAGACAGAACGGAAGGGTATCAATTACATGAATCAACCACAGGTAAGGGGAAGAAAGGGAGGGTATCAGAAGCTCGGATCTAGGGTAGTCAGCGACAAGATAAAAGGTTGTTAGAACTGCCTATTTAGCACTAAGTCATGTACTAATCGATATACTAGTAGGGTTTCTAATTTTCCAAACACAAGACGGCAAACGGACAGTGCCAAATAAGAATTCTCGGCGCATTAACTGTAAGCAGAAGACTAAAGAGTAGACCAAAGACTAGAGCAGCAACTCAAACACTAAAGCAAACATCAGCATATGCCACAAAATCTTCTCTGCATTTACAAAACAAAAACAAAAAACTGTCAGCAACTTTTCACTTATGGCATGAAATAGGCAGAAAATGTTTTAAAATCATCGAGTAAATGAGGCAACAAGAGGAACATACATAATCCTTGGACTAACCAAACCCCCATGTTCATCTTCAAGTACCTGAGGTGAATCTGAATGTATCAATGTAACATGTGGCTGGATTCCTGTAGATTAAAATTACCAAAAAAAAGAAAATGTCACACAAACCCGTCTTCACAATCCCCTCCAACTTGCTCCTTTGTCTCACGTCCCAAGCTCGTGACAGTACCAGTTTCCCACGCAATTCATGTCCTACTTACAGTACTGATATTCATCGCCATTTAACTAAAAAACAACATCTGCAAGAAGAATACGGGTTTTCTTACATAGACCCTCGGCTTCTAACATTCAAGAAAGGCATTAACTAAAGCATTCATCATCAGAATCGAATTTCTTTCTCATCCACAACAAAATGGCATTCTATTCTCTGCATTCCCGTGTCCATTTCACTTCGAGGTCGTTCAATATCCACAGCACCCGATATCTAAAATAATGTACAGCTTGTTTATCAAAAGGATGTTACAGTTCTAAAATAAGGATCAATCTATGATTACAAACCTCTCTCAGGATTGAGAAGTGAACTTCATGGGCAGCCAATGCCAACATAATCAAATCGGCATCCTGTTCAATAACATCAGAAGAGATCAGGTGACCTTAATGGATACCAACTGCACTATTTAAAATCTATATGTCTAATTAAAAGAGCATTTACCAGTCCGTAGAGACAATGTCTTGTATTTGGATCATATCCAGGAAGATTCCTCTGGAGACGTACATAAGACATGATCTTGTGCTCTCCTTCCCCAGGACCAACTTATCAAGGTGAAGAAGTGTCAACTTCATGTTTCTGAGCACAGGATAACACCTAACAAACCTTCTAGAAAACGCTAGAAAAAAAAGACCACTTAACCAAAATGAACCTAAACAAATACTCCCTCCTATTCATATAACATTCCCTCTTTTCTTTTTCATCAATTTAACAAACAAATAAACATAAACAAAATTACGTAACCAAAAATTACAAGGACATTCACAATATAATAAAAAGCAAAGATGTAAGAATTATCATATCCTAGGTACTATACAAAGTCACTAACTTCATACAAAATCCCCAAATTTTATATCAACTAACCCTAAATCCAGATGAAGAATTAACGTTTAAAAGTATATGAATCTAATATGACCAACAAACTAACGATTAAGTTCTAAACTATTAATAAAACTATTATGAAATTGAAAAAACAGTACAAGAATAATTAAATTACCTGATTCTAAATAACTAATGGACGTTTTGAGCGACGACAGAAGGACTGCAGCACGGTGATGGATGTGCGATGACAAAAGGAGGTCAGGTGATGGTGGTTTTTCTCGATCTGGAGTTATAACTACTGACCGGAATTATCTACCATAGATACCTTCCGAGCGTGGCCACGCATTTCTAGTTATTATTCTCCTCGAGTGGCCTAGAGATATTGCTCAACCCTGACAAGGGGTGGACAATTCCTAATCGACCTATTCCTTCCGGCTGGCCATAGTCCATCATAACCCAAAATATGTCCTTATAAACCCCAGTTACGAAGGTGTTAGGACATAAATCAAAGTCAATCTGAAAACTATGCCACCTCAGAGAACAGTCATTAGTCCAAGAACTGACTCATGTGAAACACGATAGATGCTCCCGCCACGACCAGGCAGTCTTTTAACAAGAGTATGCCAGAGCTCTATTTGCGGTCATTAGCCCGGCAAATGTATCTTAACATGTCTATGCCTAGGTGATCGACTAGTCATCCCTTATGACTCTATGGCAATTGAACTCTCCATCAATCGCATCACACATCTGGTTGCATTGAGACGTCACCTTACTTAAGCAACTAGGGGCGAGGTCATGATAATTCAATTCACTTTAATGGGGTTCAATATGGTCTTACCATCCCATTTGAATATGACATGACCTGGGTGAGTTATAAATAACTCAAATGATGAATGCATTATCACATATGTAAAATTGATGCCATATCAATTACTACATAATCTATAATTCATACTTGTATAGTATTACATCTCAACTCAATTGAAATGACATGATTTATCATGTTAAGCCTATAAGAAGGCCTTTGGTTAGTAAGTCTTAACAACTTTTGTGCTTCACATAACCTTACTATAATTTCCCTTGGTTATGCATAATCTCATTATGCTAACCTTACGAGTACGTGTCTTGATCCATATCTAGACCTAAGCTTTCTAACAATAGAATAGCTCCCACTGTTTTCACAGTGTCTGAGAGACTCTTCCCTCTATTATATCTCATAGATATAAGTGTACTCATATTTGTTGAATACCTTCATTGTTCTACTGTCTAGAATAATTCTAACAGATTTCTTCCTTTATGATTGTAGTCAAAATGGTTCTCTAACCATCCATATGTGTTTTGAACATGGTATTGTGCAACTCTTTGCACATTAAACCAATGAAATATCCAAACATTTAGCTTCATCCTTTTAGTACTTATTCAGTAGTGTTTGATGAACTATATGGCTACACATAGAGATTTCTCTCCAAATTCGATTTGTAACATTTCGTCATACTCCAAGTATACGAAGTTTGATAATGGTAATACATCTTAGCGTAAAGAATTGATCCTGCAATGGAAGCATGTGGATTCAATTTCTATAGTTCAAAACATTTGAACTTACCCTTATTCTTATCGACATAAGAATATGTACTTATACGCTAATATCCATTAATAGGATATCCTAGTGATGTATTTATTCCTTTTACAAGTCTTTATCATTCATAATGATCTTTATCATTTATAATGATCAACATGTCACATTCATGTAAGACTAGAGGCATAACTTTACTCCCACTAAACTTCATGTATAAACATAACTTCTTGATTTTCAAGAAAATGCTTATCACATGATCAAAATAAAGAATTCAACCTTTTGACATTTCCCCTTTAGGATAGTTGCGATTTTACCAAGCTCATACACGATGACTTTTAAAATCCCACATGTCCAAATATTTGAACTCGAAGCCATGTTATTGCGTGGAAAACTCTTTGCCACCAATTTATCTAATTCAACTCTTGTCATCCTTTCTTAGGATAGTTGTGATTTTCAAAACTCATCGTAGATGATTTTAAAATCCAACAACATTATTTGATCCGATTTTAATATAGATCCGTTGTTGCGTGCGAAACCCTTTCCACCAATCAACTGAGCTATTTCGGATTCAGGTAGAGTCGAAACTAAATAAGGCACTTATACAAGTTACAAGTTCGTTGCACTGAGAAGGCAACATTACACTCGTCAACTTAATTTTCGAATGAAATTTCCACTTATCTCAACTAGGAAGAACATTTTCCTATTGGATCATACTGAAATTGTGGCTCTATAATAATTTCTCCCACTCTGTCTAAATGAAATAATCCTCCTTTCTTTATAGACAGCATCATGAGCCACAAACCTTTTGTTCTCATGATCATATAGGAAAAATTGTAATTCGAAATAGGCTACAACTTAGGCACCTTGCCTATTCATATCTCATATGACTTGTATGCCCGTGCTTTATAACATAGCGGAAAAATAAATGCTCGACAAAATCGGAATAGAAAATAACTCCCACTCAATTGTAAAGATTTAATCATATCTCATATGGTTCAATATTACTTTCTCGCGCATTTTATGAACGTGCTTACGAAAGCAAACTTGTGATACTTTATCACAATCTATTTGGTGTAAATTACTAGGCTTAATTAGATCATTATCTAATTCCAAGAACGTCTTCTTGAGCCAATGCACAACATTCTCAACGTGAATTTCTTGCGCGTTAATTTCCTCAGTCGAAGAATTAAAATATCTTTCAAGATTTGAAATTTCACTCACCTACACACTTTAAAGTGTTTATAGGGTGAATGACTTGCTTTGAATGCAAGATTCGCATAACCCATGAGATTCCTAACCTCAAATGCGACTTTCAATCGAGTAATGATGGAAAAATTTGGGGCACCAACTAGAGTTTTAGGGTACATATGACATTTCCACCTTAGTTTTGGAATATAATTACCTTGATTCGTATGGCCTAACCATGAACCAATTCGTGGTAACATTGAGTACAACATTTGTTTCAATTGCGTAATGGTAAAACTTTTACCTTTTATGCAAAACTCAAATTATATTTAGAGATGATGTACATAATAACTATTATTTGTGTATTACTCTAAAATCAAAACTTGGTCAAGCACAATATAACATGTATATGTCTTACAGATGAATTGGAAACTACCTTAGTTCCATTCATGTTTATCATTCTTGGCAAATCGTCATACGATTTTCTTCACGTTAGGACGATAGGATTCACAACAACCCTCGGATTGTGTTATTAACACATCCTCCTCTAAATACCCATTTAGATTAGCGGGTTTTTGTCATTCCTTTATCATATTTCAATCACATGAAAATGGAATTACTAACATGATTCACTAATTTGCACTCATATACAAATAATGTAGAATGAAAACTCAATGTCATAAGTATTACCTAAGAAATATGTTGGAGTCATACTTCCAACATCCTTAGACGACTTTACAATTTGGAGTAGTTTCTAACTTCGTGTCTTACACGATTTTCTCTCAACCTCGTTCTCTTCTCAACTACTTAAGAAAGATTTTGTCTTCTCATAGCTCCCACTTACTTCAAGAATTATTACTTGAAGAAGACCTTTTCTTCAATTAATTCCTCATAGGAGTTAATATCTATGAAGTGAGGTGGTATTGGTTACAATGATTTTCTCAAATCAATTTACCAATTTATATCAACTTTGTCATGTTCTTAACCCTTAAGTTTTAGACGATGAGTTATTAAATTGAGCAAGAAGACTTTAGAACCATGTATGAATAGAAGATTTAATCAATACTTTTTGACTAAAATCACTTCTATTTAAGTTTCTTTATAAGAAATCATAATGGTTTAATAGGAATTTTAAGATGTTAATCTTGTGTTTGCATAGGACCTTTCTATCAAATTCTATGGAATAGAATAATTCCTACGGACCTTGTTCATAACCAAAGACACGGTTTTAAGTGAGGAGAAAGAGATTATATTTGTCGATATAGCATAAGATGTTTAGCGGAGATATTGGTTACAATCGAATGATATTGTATAGGAGTAAAAATGAACAATTATAAAACAACAAATTAAGGAAAAACAAACATTCATCATTTTGATTCAACTTGTAAATATTTTAACAAGTTAAAGCATCTATAAAATGACCTCTATCCAATTTTATAAATGATTCCAAGACCCAAACCCATACCACCGAAATCGTGAACCACTGGAACTCCGACCCAACAATATGGTTTGGTGGGTTAAAATAAACCGGTTCTACCATAGAACTCTTGGTTGATGACAAATCATTATTTATTCATCTTAACCCGGAACACATTGACCACTGGTCCTCTACACTTCCGTTGAGTACAAACCAAATTTCGATTGCATCGAGATGCGATCCGCCCACTGGACTGAATCCACCTCATCGCCCCACTTATCCTACGTAATGGGGTTCGTACTGCCCACTGGACTAGCACCACCCCACGAAATAGAAGCTCATGGGTTCTACTATTTGGTAAGGCTAATTCTCAATTGTTTTTGTTTAATATAGAGGTCTTGTCAATTTATTATCTATCTCCTTTAAGCGAATTAAATCGGTGAACTCGATAATTATAATTGACACGGTCGTTTTTAACGATTTAAACTAATATGCATGTTTATGGCGATTTGGCTATGCATGCAAACATATAAAATGCAAAATAAAAGCAATAAAGCAATAAAATTGATAGCGGGGTTTTGTCGCCTTCCCCCACATCAAACACATATTTATAAAAACTCAACTACTAAACAAATGTAGTAGGGTAGTCGAGATCGATCCACAGGGAGGTCAAGTTTGAGTACTAGTCTTGTCTTAGATTATAGGTTAGCTACGCGAATCAATAATGAGATAGAAAACAAACTAAACATGTAAACATAAATTAACTATAACTACTAAACTAAAGAAGCAAATAAATAATAGAAAAAGGATAAAAGCAATAAAGAAAGGCCTAAGGCGCGATTTCGACTTCCAACACTTGTAAATTACCGCTTAACTCTTATAACAAGTTGTCAAGGGGAAAGGTTAATAGTGAGACGCCTCTAATTCGCTCATAGACTCCCTCTCGGGCTCACTATGAAACACTAGCTATGTCGACACAACTCCCTCCCGGGCTCATGCATCAAACTCCTTAAGTCAAGGGTTAAAGCTTACCAAAATACGTCTATTTTGACTCCCCTTACCCCGTGATTAAGGTTCTAAGTCCACGCTATATCCCGGTCATCCCACTCCCTCTCTCGAGGGTCGATTTCAAACCGAAAATTAAGGGCACCCCTCTCAAGTCCTCCCTCCCGGGCTCGACTCAATGAGGCTACTACTCCCAACAAGATGTCCCGACTCAAGTCTAGCCAACTCTCGTTGACGGGCAAGGACTCAAGGTCAAAGTACAAACAAGATAAAGTAATGACAATTAGACCCCCTTAATTAACCCAATAAACTCCCCCTCGACACCAAGTTGGTGGAATTAAGTCGATAACCTACACATGTCGGAGTCTAATCGCACCCTAGGGACAAAACTACTCACTAATCATTACTAATAACCCAAAACAAATATAAAAGATGGAAACTTGAAAACTAAACATGTTTAGAAGATAGATTTACACTAATAAACATATAAATGAACAAAGAAGGAAAAGTAAACACTAATTAACCTATAACTAATACTAACAAAGTATAAAGGTTAAGAAATTTTCTCATAGACATTTCAACAAACACCTTACATTCATAAAGACAAATAATAAAAAATGGACAAATAATGAAGAAGGAAGAGTAAACAAAAGTAAAGAAATAATAAACAAAGTAAAGAGAGGAAATTTATACCAACAAAATGTAAAGAAATGAATTTGGAATGAATTGTTGAGGATGAACTTCCTTCAATTTTCCACCCAAAACTAAATGTAAATCTTCGTACAATATTGTAAATTGAGATGATAATCTAATCTAAATTAAAAACAAGGAAAATAAATGGAAATTTTGTGTGATTTCTACACTAATCTACTCTACTTTCCACGGCATCCCTCGAAATGTTGTTGTTCTTCGTGTTCTCTGCCCAGCAGCACACTCCCGAGAGCTGCTTGCCCTCTCTCCAAAAGAAAAGGAGAGCTGTCCAAAGCCCACAAAATTGGAGCCTCAAAATAAATTAGATATGAAATTACATAAATGTCCTCCACTTATTTGTCCAAGCTTTCTATGCTTTTTATCTACTGCTCGTCCTTTTCGTTTTCATTTGGGCCCTTTTCTTGACATCGGTCCAACTCGACCCGCATCTCTTTGATCGGACTAGGTACCTACACGATAAAATAAATAGAAGCCGTACCAAAATTCCGAGAAAGTAATGTATATTGCATTATACAAAACTAGATGACTAATATTCTAATAATTACTAAAATGAGTAATTATTACTAAGTCGGGTTATTATTTCGTCCAAATAAGAGATAAATATGGGTTAAAAATCGGTAAAATATGGTATTATCAAATCTCCCCACACTTATCTCTTACTCGTCCTCGAGTAAGCTAACAAACTATACTAAAGACCCATAATGTAGAAGAACTATATAAACTACTAATATCCGATGAAAGGCAATTAACGGGCCTCCTCCGTCCCTTCAACTCACAATGAAACACAATGAGGTATGTGCTCCGTTGCAAGGCAAGTAGGGGCTTGCGGAAAATTGGACACATCCTAACATGAAGCACAAAATTATCAATAAGATGTATCAACAAAAGAAAATGCCACTTTCCTCATCTAAGTGGCGAATATAAACTAAAAGAGAACAAATTCAAAAGCATAAACTCCTTCACAAATACTAATTCAACAAGTCACTAAGTCTAAAAGGACGGCAACAAATCACTACCAAATAATGCTAACCTAGGCTACTTTCATAACAATGATCCAAATACTTCCGTCGAGGGCGATATGATGGAATGGAAGGATGTCCCCATGATGCTAAAGGTAAGGAATAAACCGGGTCTAGACTCTTCACAAGTAAGGGTCATGGATCGTCCCAAGTTCGTCAAGGAAGGATAGCAAAATCGATTTTCGGGTTTAAATGCTCAAGTCATTTCATAAAGGTGGAAAACACAACAAATGACCTCAAATTTTATTTCTTTCTTCTTTTTTTTTTTTTTTTCATGAGTTAAGATGGGGTTTGTCCCACGCGTGCTAATACCTTTTGCTTTCGCCGATCGCTTATTAGGCGACCGGTTAACCTCTAGGCAATAGCTTATCGGGGTGACATTCACTCTGTCTTTGGGCGGTCGAATTCACGACCAAGTGAGAAGCCAAGTCCTTGGCTCCCCTCCAAAGCACATCGAAGTGGTACGCCTCCACCTAAACTACATGATCTTATTCCACCTTTTTTTTAGAGGTTTCTTTTTCACTTTTTCAACATTTCACACCAAAATTAAAGAAGTGAGCATTTTAAAAACCATCAAAAATTCCAGGTTGCCATCCCACCCAAACCGACAAGGTCACCAAGACTAGTCAATCTATACCTAATCGCATCACGGGGTTGGACAAGGTGATTCAAAATGCAAACCCTCGACTTGGTAGCGGATCACGGTTTGAAAGATACTAGCAAAGCATAACCTAGAATGTTTCAAAACCATTCTAAAAGACGAAGTCACAAATAGAAGAATCATTTGCAATGGTCTAGGTGTTTTTGAAATAAATTCTCTTTTAGGAGTTTTCACAAAACAAAACTAAAAGAACTAAATGCCATGAATGTAATCTAAGTATATACATGTTATAATGCATATGCAACTACAAAACTATATGCCTACTCTAAACTAAATGCAAAACATCCTACCAACACATAGGTGCACACAACCATATCCAAAACGGTTCCCCAAAGGAACACCCATCGTCACATAATCCCATCCTCCTCCACATATAAATATGAAAAATGAAAAGGAAGGAATAAGAAGAAAGAGTAAGAGTTTTACCAACTTCTTTTCCGATGCAATCTTGTGTGTTGCCTATGAACAAGGTTACGACGAATACAAAATATAAAATATATACAATGTAATGTTTTTGGATTTTTCAAATTTTTCAATTTTTTTGTATTTTCTAAAAAAATTCTCAAAAGGAAAATGAAAAACAAAATAAAAACATGAAAGAAATATATACAAGGTAGATATTTCCCTTCCCCACACTTAAATTCTCATCGTCCTCGATGAGACAAGTGCAAGGAAGAGAAATGCAAAAATAAGGAAAATATTTTTGGTATTTTTCGATTTTTTGAAAATAAGAACATGTTTTTGGGGGGTTTTTTTTTTTGGGCCTCCCCTTTATACTTATTTATAAACAAAGTGTAAAGAGGAGGCAAAAGAAAAGGAAAATAACTAAAAAATAAAAAACTAAGAGAAAGAAATAAGCTAAGAAAAAGCTAACTAAAACTAAGACTAAAATGAAAACAAAGAAAACAAAAGGATTTTGGATTTAAAGGAGTATGTTGGTGCAATTTAGATTTTCAAATAAGGAGCAAAGAGGAATTTTCACCAAGAGAATGTTATTAGAGGGAACGAGGAACACAAAAGTGAAGACGGAATGTAAAAAGCTTGAGAAATAGGGAGCAATGGAGAAAAAGGATTGTCAAAATTTTGAAGTAAAATGGAGGTTTTGGGTTATATCTCACAAAATTAGAAGAAAGGAACAAAAAGTGAAAAAAGATCCTTTTCTTTTTTAAAAAAAAGCCTTTTTTTTAAAAAATTTTTTTTTTTTTTTTTTTAAAGTCGGGTGTATCTCGACCAAGTCGAGTGTAGTAACACCCCACTGCCTGAGTTACACCCAGCTTCAATTTCCCCTTGGGTGTATCTCTTCCAGTAGGGTGTAGCTACACCCCACTGCCTTGAGTTACACCCAAAACACCCATTTTCACTTCCAAAACTCTCCAAATTCAAGAAAATGCACCCGACTCCAATTTTTCGCCTTTTTTTCGCCATCTTTCACATCCCGAAACTCCTCATTTGCACCAAAAAAAACCTCAAAAACTCCCAAATCTTAAAATCAACACCTCCAACCTCAAAAATCCAAATAACAATTACTCCATCTAACCAACAACAACAAACCTCCCCACACTTAAACTTGACATTGTCCCCCAATGTCTAAGAACAAGGGGAGGTAAAAAAAAGGAAAGTGAGAGTGAAAAATATCACCGTATCAAGCTCTCTCTTTGATCATTCCATCAAGAAAGTAATCTTTGATTCTTCTACTTCAACTCATCACTTTGTTGTTGGTTCTTGAAGCTCACAAACATGGTACCTACACACATGAAACGAAACAAAACAAAACAAAACACAAACAAGCAAAAAACTATATACACCCAAGCACATAAAACAAGTTAGTCATTTAAAAAGCCGGTCAAAGATCTCACTAACTTGTCAAATAAACTTGACCAATCATCAACAAAGTGGTCATAATGGAATAAATAAAGCAAATGAGACCAACCATATAACCAAGAGCGAAGAAAACTATTAATGGGAAGCTTGTGAGAAAAGAAGTGCATGACAAGTATTTCAAAGTCAATCAAAGGTTTATTACTTGATTTCAAATTCACAATGGGATGATCAAAGCTTTTAAAACCAATCAAAACATCATTCTCCACAATCAACCTTTCTCCAGGGGTGATGTACATATCCCCAAACCCAAGGTTTCCAATCAAACAATCATCAAGTCTTAAACCAAATGCCAACGCAACCTCCTTAGTAGGATTCTCACAATAATCCTCAATAAGCATGGTCACATAACATGGAGTAAGAATGTCAAAGAGAGGCAAAACAATGGGAATAAGAGAATCATCTTCTCTATAAGGGATAGGCATCGAAATTTTCTCAAGAAATCTCTCAAAGATAGGTTCTCCTAAAGAGCGAACATCCACAATATCATCATCCCACCTTACCTCGAGGCTATCATCAAGAGTGACATCGATCTCCTTATCCCAAGAACCATTAAAGATATCATTTTCCACCACTTTCTCTTCACCACTCAAACCATGTTCTCTTTCACTATCAACACCATCTACCATGTAATCAAAAATTGGGTTTTCCATCATTGCCACACCACTCAAATCCTCAAAAATGGGGTTTTCATGAGTATTGGTCAAGGAAAATTCAACTAATTTATCATTAACAATGGTAGGTAAAGTCTCAAAATGACCCTCTTCCTCAAATTCACACAAACCAAAATCCTCAAAACTTTCACCAAGATCATTATTGGGCTCATTCAACCACTCATTATCATCAAATTTCACCATTTCCAACTCACAACCATCAACAACATTCATAAAGTTAGGTGTAGATTGAAAAGAGGGGTGTAAAAGCTCTTTTGGAAAAGAGGTGGGTGGTTCACAAGAAATGGCTAAGACATGCATATCATCATTAACATCATTCACCATATTATCATCCATGGGGATTTGGGAAACATAAGAGGGACATGCACCATAGTTATCTTCACAATCACCACATGATTCACAACTTGATGAAATAGATTGCATATTACCTGTATTCATCGGGAGAGGGGAAGAATGGTGAGCGGGAATATCATGCATATCATTAACATCCAAAGATAAAGGGGTAACATGATAAGGATCATTCATTTCATTTTGGTAGACCATCTCCGACTCACTAGAACTCTTAGCCAAATATTTAAGAAGCTCCCACCTCTCATCATATGACATAAAATTGAACATCCCTTCACAATGTTGCTCAATCATATCCCTAACCTCAACAAAGACACCATTATAAATCATGTGACAAAATTCCCATATCTCAACATCAAAATCATATTTATAAACATAAGACTCAAGTCTATTCCAATAAACATGCAATGATTCATGTTGAAATTGTGGAAAGTAGAATATTGTCATCTAAACACAAGTAACAAGTAACAAATACGTAGTCTAACAAATCCAAAACTAAACTAATATCAATCCGTTAACCTCCCCGGCAACGGCGCCATTTTGATCAGCGGGGTTTGTCGCCTTCCCCCTTCATCAAACAATATTTTATAAAACCCAACTACTAAACTAATGTAATAGGGTAGTCGAGATCGATCCACAGGGAGGTCGAGTTTGAGTACTAGTCTTGTCTTGGATTATAGGTTAGCTACGCAAATCAATGAAGATTGATTAACATTAAACTAATTAACTAAACTAAAAATGAATTAAACTATAACTACTAAATTAAGGAAGCAAACAAGCAATTAACAAAGATAAAAACAATAAATAAAGGCCTAAGGCGCGATTTCGACTTCCAACACTTGTAAATTACCGCTTAACTCTTATAACAAGTTGTCAAGGGGAAAGGTTAATAGTGAGACGCCTCTAATTCGCTCATAGACTCCCTCTCGGGCTCACTATGAAACACTAGCTATGTCGACACAACTCCCTCCCGGGCTCATGCATCAAACTCCTTAAGTCAAGGGTTAAAGCTTACCAAAATACGTCTATTTTGACTCCCCTTACCCCGTGATTAAGGTTCTAAGTCCACGCTATATCCCGGTCATCTCACTCCCTCTCTCGAGGGTCGATTTCAAACCGAAAATTAAGGGCACCCCTCTCAAGTCCTCCCTCCCGGGCTCGACTCAATGAGGCTACTACTCCCAACAAGATGTCCCGACTCAAGTCTAGCCAACTCTCGTTGACGGGCAAGGACTCAAGGTCAAAGTACAAACAAGATAAAGTAATGACATTTAGACCCCCTTAATTAACCCAATAAACTCCCCCTCGACACCAAGTTGGTGGAATTAAGTCGATAACCTACACATGTCGGAGTCTAATCGCACCCTAGGGACAAAACTACTCACTAATCATTACTAATAACCCAAAACAAATATAAAAGATGGAAACTTGAAAACTAAACATGTTTAGAAGATAGATTTACACTAATAAACATATAAATGAACAAAGAAGGAAAAGTAAACACGCACTAATTAACCTATAACTAATACTAGCAAAGTATAAAGGTTAAGAAATTTTCTCATAGACATTTCAACAAACACCTTACATTCATAAAGACAAATAATAAAAAATGGACAAATAATGAAGAAGGAAGAGTAAACAAAAGTAAAGAAATGATAAACAAAGTAAAGAGAGGAAATTTATACCAACAAAATGTAAAGAAATGAATTTGGAATGAATTGTTGAGGATGAACTTCCTTCAATTTTCCACCCAAAACTAAATGTAAATCTTCGTACAATATTGTAAATTGAGATGATAATCTAATCTAAATTAAAAACAAGGAAAATAAATGGAAATTTTGTGTGATTTCTACACTAATCTACTCTACTTTCCACGGCATCCCTCGAAATGTTGTTGTTCTTCGTGTTCTCTGCCCAGCAGCACACTCCCGAGAGCTGCTTGCCCTCTCTCCAAAAGAAAAGGAGAGATGTCCAAAGCCCACAAAATTGGAGCCTCAAAATAAATTAGATATGAAATTACATAAATGTCCTCCACTTATTTGTCCAAGCTTTCTATGCTTTTTATCTACTGCTCGTCCTTTTCGTTTTCATTTGGGCCCTTTTCTTGACATCGGTCCAACTCGACCCGCATCTCTTTGATCGGACTAGGTACCTACACGATAAAATAAATAGAAGCCGTACCAAAATTCCGAGAAAGTAATGTATATTGCATTATACAAAACTAGATGACTAATATTCTAATAATTACTAAAATGAGTAATTATTACTAAGTCGGGTTATTATTTCGTCCAAATAAGAGATAAATATGGGTTAAAAATCGGTAAAATATGGTATTATCAAAAATCCTAGTATGGCCTTCCTAGTAATAGTAAAAACTAATTAACTATTACAAATTCGGAAACCAACTCCATGTTCCCTTGAACTTCATTGGCACGCCATCCAAGAAAACACCGTCTTGCCGGAACTCCTTTCCGTATGGCACCGTCTTTTGGATCTCCGGAATTACAATAAAATAATACAACTACTCTATTGTAAAACTGAAAATTAAATTAAATTACAAACCCGTGATTCGAGATCACATAAATTACAACCGAATCAAAATTCCCTTTCATTACGGGTAATATTGATTAAGACTAAGGCCATACTAAGAAAATTACATAATTCCAAATTATATAAAAACATTCAAATATGACATTCATAAATTGCAATAATAAAATATGTAATGCCAAATCACCTTATGGGAGCAAATATCTCATATTTGTTTACGGTTTTTACGGATATGCGTGACTTTAACTATTAAAATCATCAAAATTACATAAATCTAATTTATGTCCAAGTTAATCATCCCAACTTACTTTAGGAATCAATGTTTAGTCTTTACTAATATTTGATCATGATATAACTTGATTTTGCATTATTGTTCATAGATTACTTGTATTTTCGGGAAAAATAAACAAAATATGGCCAAATGAGTCAAATAAAATTCAAAATTTAAAATTCAAAATTTTAAACTTTCTGGAAATTTTCTAAAAATTCAGAAATTATTAAAATGGTCTTTTGCAAATATATATATGGTTTATTTCCTAAATAAATCGTATAAATAGCGTTTTTATGCTTAAAAATCCGATTTAAATTATAAAAACTTGTGATAAATTGCTATAAATTTTTAGTCATCCTAAAATACATATTAGAATCTGAAAATGACCAAAAAATTACAGACCATACTCGAAAATTTTATTTTCGACTCATAAATCATGATTATTAGCTAATTAACTCATTAAAATTAATAATCATAAAAACAGAAACTTTTTGATATCCAACTTTTAGATCTGATGTTCCTATTATATAAGACATCTATGGGTAAACTTTTATGCCATAATATTAAGATTAACTATTTTTAACACAATAAGTCATTATTTAGCCGATTTTAACTATTAAAATCACAAAACATGCATTACTTGAGAAGAAATTCCCAAAAATTACATACATTCTGTAAATATTGCATGTGACATTGTGTTAAATTTTTATGGCAAAATTCCAACTATAACTATTAAAGTCGAATTTAAGTCACTATTAATCCGATTTTTACTATAAAAATCATTAATCATGCAATACAAGTCCAATAATTTCGAAAATTTCCACAGGTACTTTATATATTGCATGTGACTTCTCATAAAATTTTTAAGGTCAAATTCGAAATATAACCTTATATACCCATTTTTACTCATATTATGACTATTTATCTCATAAAATTCATAATCCATGCATATTAACTCCATTTCTTACGAAAAATCATATACAATATATTAAATATGCATGTGAGAACATATCAAAAAATCTCGGCCAAAAACTATTTCTAACTATTTTTCCCATTAATTGTTGTTTAAAACCGTTTTAAACTACAAAATATACAAATAAATATAAAAATGAACAATAAAAATCCATAAAATTATTTTTATGTCCTAAAACCATTTTAGAAACATAAACTTTAACATGCAAAATTATTTTGTGATTTATCATAATAAATCCAAAATATTTCGAAAATTCGAAATATATATGTTAATCCGATTTTAACATAAAACATGAATCCGATCATGCATGCAACAACCGTAATGCTCTGATACCAATTTTAGGAAACTAAGTTCCGATAATAAACTCATATCTAATGTGAGTTTTGTTTCTTTAAGTTTAGTCATAAAAACTTAAATAGATCTTATGTATGCATGATGATATCATAAGATGTGATAGTCCTTACATTGGTTTTAGAAGGTTTATACTCAATATTCACCTATTATTTGAGTCTTCAAAAACCCGAAATCCTCTTGTAACGATCTAACAAAAATCGTCTCCTAAAGGTGCGTATCAAGGACCCGATCTCAAACTAATACAAATTTTGTTACTAGAAAATTAGTATTAGTATACTAGAATTAATAATAATATTACTCTTAATATTATTAATATGGAAATAATTATTTTCTTAGTAAAAACTATTTTACTTAAGAAAATGGGAGAATGGAGTTGTAGTATGAAAGTGTTAGTGAAAAATAGTGAAGCATACTAACAACAATCCCTTTATGCATGTAGTATGAAGTGTGTATATATAAGGAGCAAAATGAGCTTGCTTGCTCACTTCACTTGGCCGGCCTACACAAGCCACCCAAGGCCAATGCATGGCTCACTTACACTTACATAAAGCATCAAATATGCCTTACACATTCTTACACTCTTACACATCCACTTACACACACAATCACTTTGCACACACTCAACCCACATACTACACATTTACACGGCTGAAATGGGTCTTAATATGGACCCATTTTATCTTTGTCAATTGTGTTAATTTGTAACATGTCACACATGTCTCATAACACATGACCCAATTTGTTAATTGTGCAATTTTAACTATTAAAATTCATAATTTACAAATTTTATTACATTTAAATAATTATTCCAATATTCCGAAATATTATTGTATAAAAATGTAATGTCATAATTTAATTACAACTCTTTGTAATTCTATGATCAACCGTGTTCATTCTCAATTTAATCGTTTCCCAAACGAATAAATAAAACCGAGTAATAAAACGATTTTATTACTTTGACTTTTATTATTATAATCCCATTATAAAAATATTCGTCATATAAAATTATTTCCAAATTTCTAGTTATTAATTAATTCGTATCCAATACAATATTAATTAATTATTCCATTGAGACGGAATTCCCTAAAGATATGACCTTAAGGGATCAACTGATCACCACCATCATATGACGATAATGTCAAACTCTAGACAGTCAATCATTACCGGTTAATGTTGATCAGTCGACTTTAAAAGAGTAACACTCCCAGTTGTGTTTCATTCAAATGAGTTTTAATTATGTCAACACATTATTGTCGAGGACACTTCCTCCAACAAATGCGGCGTTGTCAACTGCTTTTGATCGGGGTTTTGCGGTTTTCCAAACGAGGTATCAGTTTACTTTGTTCAATTTAAATCTGTGTGCTTTGCCCTCCTCCACAAAATTCATAACTTCAAAGGTTCGTTTGGGGGAGTATCAAAATGCTTCAGTACCTGCGGATTCCTTCCCTGAAAGGATGATTGATTTTAATTTGGGGTTGGTTGATGGTGGTAGAATTTCTCCGGGGATGGAGTTTGCGGTTACGGCTTTACCTTTTGCAAGTCCCGTTGTCTTTCAGAAAGGTTTTGGTGGTCCTTCGGGCATGCATGCAGGTCCTTCGAGCATGCATGCAGGTCCTTCGGGTATGCATGCATCAAATTCAAATTTGGGAGCTGGACAGGTTCCTTCAGAGACTTGCATGTCGAAGGATACTCAAGGTAACTTACAATCGAATGTTTTTAATGTTATTCCCGTTCCTTTCTCTCAACCTAGGGCACAAAGTTTTGATAGTTGTCAAGGGGAAGGGGTGTTGTTAGATCAAACGGGTCAGGATTTACAAGTATCTTCTTTGATGAAGAGTCAGGGTAGGGATTCGACTTTGGGATGTATGGGTTTGGCTCCTGGTTTAGTAGAACCTTCTGTTAAGGGTAAAGAGATTTGCATGGATGATCAGTGGGATATGGGAGCGGGGCCATCTTTCTCTCAACTGCTTGATGTTGGTGGATCAGCCATGGATGTCGAAGTGCCAGTTTTACAAAATAACAATAAGATTTCTTTAGCTGGAGAGGCTAGTCATGTTTTCATTCCAACATCAGGTAAAATGGATTTTTCAAAAGGAGTGTTTACAACAATGGAAGGGGAGATACAGGTTGTTAAGGAAAGTGCAGATGGACCTCAGACGGTTCCAGTCTCTAATCCGTTTCAAGTTCCTGAAGTTTTAAATGGGCATACTTCTCCTCAGAGAGACCCTCTTCTTACTTTAGGATGGAGATTTGGTGATCCTTTTCTTCCTTTTTCTCATAATGAGGAATTTGAATACCCTTTTTCGGAGAAGGATTTCATTTTAAACTCAATTCAAATGCGCGTTGAAGGGGATTCTTTGAAGGCTGGGAAGGATGATGATAACAAGGGATTGGGGCAATATATTGATGCACCGGAGGACATGCATATGTTCTTTAACATAAGCCCTCAGGGTGGTAATCCGTTTGTTGATAATGAAGGTTTCAACAATGCTTTTGAGTCTGGGAATACGGTGTTATGGGATTCCTCTGATTTTGATAATTCAACTCCGGAGTGGCCTTTCTTCTCTTCAGTATCACATTCTTCGGGTAATTTGTTTCAGGGTTTGTCAGCATCTTCTTCAGATCAGCTTTTTCAGGATGCCTTGGAGTCGTTGCCACAGGTTCTTTTATCGGAGGAGCAGGTGCCTGTGGAAAATTTTCAGCAAGAGGTACTGGGTTCTGGGTTTGGAGAGACTAGTCAGGTCCCTCTTTTTACGGCTACTGGACCGATGACAGAAATGACTGCTCCCAAAGTGCAGGGTCAGAAGCAGAGGGGTGGTGAGAGTTTAGCTGTTAAGGAAAATCTTAAGGGGAAGCTCAAGGATGGGAGAGAGAGTGTTGGGAAAGGCAAAAATTTGCAGAAGCTCATTCAGACATGCAATGCATCTTTCTCGGATTACCTCTTACATGCTAAGCGAAAATGCTTTTCAGATCCGGGGATGGAAGCCGGTTCTAGTAAATCTCCTTATTCTTTTGATAAAGAATATCCAAATCTCACAAGTATTGCAAAACGTTTTAAGGAGTGGGAGGCAGCATCTTCTCGAGGTTTTTCGTCAGTTGAGGGTTCCACGTTTCGAATAGGTGTTAATTCAGCAGAGATTGTTATTTCTTCTTCAGACTCAGAGGCGCCTGGTGTACCTACTGGCCAAACTAAGGAGAGGGTTGATATGACTCAACCCTCGCAGGGATCATGAGGATGGTGGCATGGAATTGTAGGGGTTTATCTAACCCGCTCGCCCCTACAATTACAAAATTAAGAGCGTTAGTTTTTCAATATAGCTCTAGTTATGATCTTATCTTCTTATCAGAAACTAAAACTAATGTATCGATAGTGGCGTCTTATTTTCGTTCTTCTGGTTTTCTTAACTTCTCGGGTATAGATGCTGATGGGTCTAAAGGGGGCCTATGGGTTGACTGGAAAAATGGGCTACATATTTCTTGTATTTATGTATTTCCTAATTTTGTTCTTTTGAAAGTAATGCAATGTCCAGTCCGGTTTTGGTACGTTTTCTGTGTTTATGGAGCTTCTGATCCACAAGAACGTTCGGAAGTATGGACTTCCTTGGACTCTCATATTTCTGTTCTAGATTCTCATTTCATGATGATTGGTGATTTTAACCAAATTGAGTGGCTTGATGATAAACTTGGTGGGAATAGAGTTCTGTCGAATTCGGTAAATACTTTTGTGGAATGGAAAGAACGGAACCATTTATCTGATATTCCGTTTATGGGCCCTCGTTTTACTTGGTGCAATAATCGTAGAGGATCTCAACGAATTTATGAACGAATTGATAAGGGTTTGGCATCATCATCTTGGTTTGAGTTCTTCCCGGATTCTGGTATTCGACATCTTCCAATTCAGGCTTCTGATCATGCTCCTTTACTTTTTGACACTGATTTAATGAATCGGAAGCGTAGAATGGGTTTTAAGATGGAAGCATGGGCTTTTAAGTATGAAGAAGGCCTGCATTTGGTTCGAAGGGTGTGGTCATGGCATGTTAGGGGTTCTCCTTCATTTATTCTTGGAAGAAAACTGGACCGAGTGTCTAATATGATGGGAAAGTGGACCTTGGATAAGAGAAAGGAGTGGGGTCGACAATGGTCGGATTTTGATACTAAGTTAGAAATGGCTATGGAGGATGTTTTTAATGGAAAACCTGATTCTGATCTTATAAGGATTCATGAGGAATATTTGGAGTTCAACAGAGCTGCTGCAATTTTTTGGAAGCAAAGGGCTAAATTACATTGGCTCAAAGAAGGGGATGCTTGTACGAAATTCTTTTTTAACTCAGTTAGAACTCGACGGGGTAAGAATTTTATTGCTGGGGTTAAAAATAAGTCAGGTACATGGGTGTTTAAGGATGATGAGATTAGAACTATTTTTGAGAATTTCTTTCATAAACTTTATGGGGTTGGGAAGACTGGTGAGGAGTATACTTCGTTTTCTATTTCTTTCGACCGTTATTTTTCTGTTATTGATTCTAAATTATCTGATGAGCAACGGTCATGGTTTACTCGTCCTTATTCTCGAAAGGAAATTAGAAAAGCAGTTTTCCAGATGTCACCTTTAAAGTCGCCTGGCCCGGATGGGATTCCAGCAGGTTTCTTTCAGCATTTCTGGTTCCATATTAAGGAAGATTTTGTTGCAGCTGTTTTGCATATTTTGGATACGGGTCAAATACCTTCAAAATTTAATCGGACAAATATTGTGTTAATTCCTAAGGGTTCGTGTCCAGAAACGTTGAACCAATATCGCCTGATAAGTTTATGTAATGTGATAATGAGAGTAGTAACGAAGGTTATTACTAATCGTCTTTGGAAGGTTATGCCTTGTTTGGTTGGACAGTATCAAAATGGTTTTGTTCCGGGAAGAAATATCACTGATAATATACTTATTTCCCATGAGTTGTTTTCCCACATTTCACAGAAGAAGAAGGGATCAAAAGGAGCAATTGCACTTAAGATTGACATGAGTAAGGCGTACGATCGTTTGCAGTGGAACTACATTCAAAAAACTCTAGAAACTATGAGGTTTCCTACGGGTTTCATTGATTTGGTAATGGCTTGTATTACGTCGGTTTCATATAGTATCATCATTAACGGAATGAATGGTAAGCCTTTCCAACCCTGTAACGGTCTTCGTCAGGGGGATCCTCTTTCACCGTTCTTGTTCGATCTTTGTACTGAGGTTTTGTCTCGAAGTATTATTAAGGCTGAAAAGGATAAGTCGTTGACGGGGCTAAAGATTGGTAGAGCAGCTCAACCTATTTCCCATCTTATGTTTGCTGATGATGCTATTTTTTTCCTTGAAGCTTCTCCCACTGCATGTGTTTCATTGATGAAGATCATATCGTCTTTTTGTAAAGTCTCCGGGCAGATGCTAAATAAAGAAAAATCAGCGGTTGTCTTCGGTCCAAATTGTACAATGCGGAATACTCAGGCTTGCCTTAGAGCTCTTAAAGTCAAGCGTAATCAGAGCATGGGATCTTATCTTGGGCTCCCGACGGATTTTGGAAGATCAAAAAAGGAGGTGTTTCGTTTTGCTATTGAAAAGGTTCGATCTCGTGTTCTAAGTTGGGAAAATTGTTTGCTTTCTCCTGCGGGTAGACTTACTCTTATTTCGTCTGTACTTTCTTCACTATCTCTTTATTCTCTATCGGTATTCAAAATGCCGGTAAGTGTGAGTTCAAAGATTTCTTCAATGATCTCGCTTTTTTGGTGGAAAGGTATGATCGAAGGTAGAGGTATACCATGGTGTAGCAATCTTTTCCTTAATGTTGCTAAATCTAGAGGGGGTCTGGGTATAAAATATTAGAGGCTTTAATCAAGCTCTTCTTGCAAAGATTGCGTGGCGTATTATAACGAGTCCTAATTCTTTGATTGCGAAAACACTAGGAGCACAGTTACAAATTTCAAAGGATATGGTCCGACAAAACAATCTTTTGTGTAAGGGCAAGAGTTGGGGTGGTCGAAGTATCTTATGGGGGTTGTTACTTCTTAAGAAAGGTTTAGTTTGGGAGGTAGGACTTCCTTCTCATCTAAATTTTTGGAAAGATAGATGGGTTGATGGTCAGTCATTGGAAGATCTTATCGGGAATGCAAGTTTGTGTCCTTCTGATCCTTCGATGATTCCGGTTTCTTTCTTTCAATTAGAGGATGGGAGTTGGGATGTTGATAAACTTCGACAATATTGTGGAGATAATCGTTTATACATCATGTCTTAGCTTTGCCTTCTCCTTCATTGGATGATGAAGACTTTGTGGTTTGGAATCTCGAATCTTGTGGTTCTTACACGGTAAGAAGTGGATACCATTTGGCTTTTGAGGAGATTTGGCAGGCTGAAGCTACTACTCGTGATCGAAGTCGTAGGGAGGATTCTGTGAGACCTCTTTCACGGATTAAGCTCTGGTCTTTGCCTTTACCTAACAAATGGAAGATCTTCCTTTGGAAAATCTTTTCTAACACTCTTCCGGTAGGCAAAGAATTCATGAGTAGGAAGCTTTATTTTGATTCGTCATGTCCTATGTGTTCTCTTGATTCTTCGGTTGAATCCATTGCACATCTTTTGAGGGATTGCCCGATGGCTAAAAGGTTTTGGAGTGGTTCTCCTCTTGGAATTCGGGTGCATCTGAATCATGTTATACCTATTTCGGATTGGATCATGAATTGGCTTGTTTATTTAAAACAGGTGGATCCGTCTTTTAGGTTGGGGCGGTTGTTTGTGGCGTCCTTATGGGCAATTTGGTGTTTTAGAAATGATATAATTTTTCGGAATTTTGGTGGAAATATTTCAATCTACATGGAGAAGATCCATAGGGATGTTTCGGAATTTGAGGATGCTTCTTCTGGGGTGGTTTTCAGAGGTGTTGATCTTGGTTCTTCTTCGGAGCATCTCTCGGAAAGAGAGGCTATTCGAAGGGGCTTTCCTCAATTACTGGTAGGTCGTGTTCGTTGTCATTCCTCTTTCCGTGTCAAGTTTGATGCAGCATGGTCTTCCTCTTTTAAGAGTTCCGCAGGATGGGTCTTTTTTGATGAGGAGGGGAGTATCTGGTACACAGGTTCTTTTTTTGTCATGGGTCATAAAATAGAATCGAACATCCCCTAGGCCACAGATTTAGCCAGGGCATGTGCAATCCTATTCAGATTACGTGGACAGTAGCTAAACGAAATACAATGAAAGTCAGAGAAAAGAAATTCTATTCTAGTAACTATTTGTCGAAGGCTCTTATCCATATATATATATATATATATATATATATATATATATATATATATATATATATAACATTCCTTTGTGAGAAGGAAATTGACTCTCCGTTTCTGTTAGGAAATGTAGAGGATCCAAACTCTTAATTACAAAATACCTCTGTTTTTCACAAAGCTCTTAACCCAACAATTCTTGTACCCGACATTAAACCATGCACTTAAATTTTATATATCTCAACATTCTATGCTTCCGTTATGCATTTTTTATACAATGGAAGCGCCTTTAAGAAGATTAATAGACTACCATTCTAACTTTTTAAACTATTTATACTTTCTCGTGATATTTACAAGGACGGAGCGGAAATCTAAAATAATAAACCAAAGAATTTCAGCCGGAAAAGGATAATAATATAAGGCTATTTGAAAAATGTTTTAAACTTTTTAATTAAAAGCTTCAATATTTCTATTATTCTGTAGAAGCGAGCGTCCCTACTAGCCCTTTCCTAACTCCGTCACAAATTAAGAATCTTGCTCAAATCCATTTCTTACCAATGGCGTGTACAGTTAATTATCATTTTGAAAATTCAACCACCTCAACATTCAAAGTATTTCAAGTATAGAATTCATTTTGGAAAAAGTCAATTCCTTCGACTCATGAAAAAATGGATAACCACGGTTTTACAAGTACCCTATATAAACACGTCTAAGGCCTAAGAATTTTAACCATACCATTTCTCAAAATTTGTTGATAGGGATTGAATGTGCGCAGCCTTATCCTCGTAATAACATAAATACGAGTATACAAGTATAAAGCATAAGGAAATAATAATGGATAATAATCAACCATTTACGGTGTTCATCGTCATATTTTGCGTCATGATCGGCTTGTGTTTTGTTGCCGTCTTGGTTAGGTTATGCCTTCGTTCTAAAGGGGTCCCTGATCTTGTGATTGAGTCTCGAATCTCAGATGACAACAATCAACACGGCCACCACCACCACCACCATGCAGCTCACGTTGCAGCAGCACACCACCACCATCACCATGCTCACATGGACGCAGCGCATCACCATCATCAAATGACTACATTTTCCAGTGCCGTGTAGATAGACAAATACGATTAATATACAAAGTGGGAGTCGGGATTTAAGGTCAGTGGGGACTAGTGGGGACGAAGTGGTAATATTATAAGGTGGCCTCGAAAAAATGTGGAAAATTCAACTAAAAATGTTGAAATTTTCAAATATCATTGGGGACAAGCGCCACTGCTAACCCCCTCGCTCCACCACTAATTGTAAAGATTTTAGTGGAAGTTAATAATTTGTGCATAAGAAATTGTGTAATAATTATTCAAATAAATTCATACTAAATTACTAAGTAATTTAGTTTGCCTTGTAAATTTGTAATCCCTTGCCATTTTCTATCCATGGATATGATTTATGTTCAAGAAAATTTGACAATCTAAATATACGAGTCAAGATCCTCTCCATTTTCTAAAAAGAAATAAAAAGTTAATTTCCTTTTAATAATCCAGGTTGCATCGGCAATATCAAACGGTTGTACATTCATGTATAGAGACGAAATTGCAAGTATACAACTCAATTTACATAAGTTGTACATGTTCAAAAATCCAACAATTTTAAATCATTCTTAAATTAATTGTTCAATGAAATGAAAACAATATGCAGTTGTATAAACATTTTGACAACGGTTATTAATACATGCGAGTTGATCAAAATCATTGTCGAAATTTTATTAAGAAAAAAAGAGGTATTTTGAAATACCTCGATTTTTTTCATGACACATACACACAACACACAAACACACATACCAGCCCTTGAACCCCTGACCTCTGGCAAACCAATATATGGTATTGCCAAATTACCACCAAGGTGCAAGGAGGGATAGTGATCTATGCCGGTGCTAAAAACATTTTACACGACAACACAGTCAACTCTTGGACGGAAAAAATACAATGGTCCTGTTCCAAAAAGGAGATCAAATGAGCACCATGGAAATTTTAATGAAAGGAAACCGAAGCGCTTGAATTATGGACGATTAACAGGTTAAGAGTGCGACTTGTATAGAACTTGCCCTCTCACTCTCACTCTCACTCTCACTTTTTTGAGAGGCCTCTTCAAAGTGACGGATTTTATATGCCACAAATGAGAATTCGTGAAAAATAGAAATTGAAACCGGGATAGGTGGGGGAAAAAAAGTAACAATTATCATCAAAATCATCATTCTTACAACTAATCAAAGATTTGATGACAATAAAATTGAAAAACAAAAAAGGAGAATTTTCTCAACAAAATCATCTTTCTTACAACTCTAGCAAACGAAACAAGAACTGTAGAGTATCAGTTCAACATAGCTGCTATCATCTCATCAGAAAATTCAAGCAAAAGGTGCTAAACACTACAGATGAAACTGATCAGTAATTGATAAACCGTCTTAAGCAGGAGCAGCACCGACAATTTCAGCAGCTTCTCCCTCGACCATTGTCTCATCAGCGGGTCTCTCCAACTTGACACCAACATCCTCTGTGAGATTGTCGTGAACCTACAAAATTATTTATAATTTGAAGGGTAAGTGAACAAGGGAGCGGAGAAACTGAATAAAACAGATTAGAAAAATGAAATATAAATACCTCCATCAATTTGCCTAAATCAAACTTGGGAGCCTTCAAGATCTTAGCCTTCCTAATGTACACATTTTGAAGTGGGTAGATACCGGTTGTTGCCTTCTCAATTTCCTTACCAATGGATTCGGGAATGAACTTTTTAACCAACTCCTTGAGGTCACAAGAACTGGCCTGGTTGATCATAATCTCGCTCATCTTACGACGGATCTAAGCAAAACAACGATGATAATGAACATGTAAGTTAGCTTATACTCAGTATATATATAATTACAACACATAAAAGGGGTTTGAAACATGTGGAAAGTGGTCTTGTAATCTCCTTTTTAACCAAAACACCATATTTTCTACAGAAGAGATGGTGTTCGAAAATATTGCCAACCTGACGGATCTGGCTAGACTGAGCATAGGTGGTCCTCTTCACTTGGTTGGGACGTCTCTTGGTGAAGGCAATGCAGAACAACCTCAAGGTGAAGTTATCAGTTGTCTTGACATCGACATGAGCCTCAATGAGAGTTTGCCACTTGCGAACCAATGACCTGAGCTTGTCAGTGGTGAAATCCATACCCTACAATTCAACGGAGAGAACAATTTAAGATTTAAAAGGGACCAAGGCAACCTGGTTAAACAAGATAAAAGTATGTGCCACAAGCAAACCTCTGCAACCAAACAAGTTTTCTAAATATCAAATTGATGCAACAATATATCTTTCAGATTCTGGATACAGGCAACGTAAGATAGAAATAGTGAAGAAAAGGGAAAACGGAAAACAGAAAACAGAAGCAGCATTTGTGCAACAATCAAAGTGACGGGCTGTACACAAAAGTCGCACTTAAAGCACATTGAGCTCCTAAGGTGCAGTAAACTTAACTGGAATAACCAGTATCTCCAAAACAGATATAAACAATCCGAGAGTAAAAAGGAAAGGTCCACATACCCAGAAGTTGGTGAGCACATTACGGCCCTGAACATCCTCAGCCCTAAGTCGGATCTTCCTGAAACCTTGATCCTCATCACCTTGAAGATCTGCCAACGAGACCTCGAACACTCTGTGCTTCAAACCCTCAGAAGCAATCTGCAAAACACATTAATTAAAAACTTAACTACTACAATAACTACTTACTACCTCAAGTCACATAAACAATGTGTCCATGACTCCTATTTATCCTTCGTAACACCATCTAAACCCGACAAATCACATCCAACTTACGACAAAACAGACAAAGAGCAATACTACGGATGTCACAAACAGACTCTGTAATCCCAAAAGACATCCATCCAGAGTAAACATAACATCAAATCCCTTTTATTCGCAATGAATAACTAGAACAGGATATAAAACAACTGAATGTAACGTTACATTGCGGTGCTAAAGACGAGGAAGCTAGAAGACTCTTGGACAATGAAATTTGTCGCTAAAATTCAAAAAAAACTAGTCTATCTCATTGCATTATCTTCATCCCGTACCTAAAAATACTAACTACGCCACTGCTTCAAACTATCTATTTTTAATTTGTAATCGATAAAATCAGAAATATCGAATTATCAAGGTTAAACAACTGTTTGTACTCTTAAACAATCTATGTTAATCTACCTATACAACATTCACCATAAAACAATCCGACAAACAGTAGACTATCATTCAACAAGCAAACAAATTGATTAAACATGTAATCATTCGGTCGAAATCATTTGTTTACCTTTGATCAAATACTCGCAAAGATTATAAAAGTAAACAAAAACAAACCTTGGTACCCTGAGTACGAGAAACAAGAGTCTTGCCAACATTTTTAACTGAGAAGATTGATGGTGCCTTAATATCATACCAATCCTTCTTTGAATATGGATCCACACTACACAACATCATAATCATAAGTTAATTAAAAACACAATCAAACAATTTACACTCCCTAATTCCGTGTCAATCATTTGTTTAAATTTGATTAAAATACCCGTCACGAAAACAAAACAAATGATTGGAGCGAATAATGTACAACACAAATAAAAGGGTGATTGTAAGAAAACATACGTCTTCTTCTTTCCACCCTTCTTTCCCTTGGAAATCCTCTTATTCTTCCTGCAATACAAAAAAGCAACGAATACAATTAAAAATCAAAATTAACTGGAATTGATAACAATAGGGTTTGAGATGAGAGAGAAAGGGAGTTTACCCGACGGCCATGGTTGAAGACGATGATTAAACTGTGATTGTTTACGGATTTGCCTCGGTTGGCTGCTTATGGAGAAAATGAGAGTGTGATGAAGTGAAACCCTAGGTTTGTGAGATTTATTATATATGGGGTACTGATTGATAATAGGGCTTTGTGGTTCATTTAAGTATTGGGTATTGGGCTTCATATTAAGGTTGGGGAGAACGGTTAGGTGTGGCTGACCCGAGACTCGAAAATAACCCGAACGTGCGAGGATAAGTCAAATTATTTCGACTTGATTTAAACCTGATCCGAAATCACTATACTGTAACATTTGAGCCTGGAACTCTAATTTAGACGCGCTTAACAAAACGGGATAAATGGGTTCGGGTTCGGATCAATCACTTTGGTCAGTTCAGTTTAGTTCAGGTTATTGGGGTTGGATTTGCAAGATTCCGAGTATGTATTGTCTTATCTTTCCCTTTTGCGTTTAATATACTTTCAATTATTTGTTATTCATCGGCTCTACAAAAAGGTCAACAATATTTTCTTTTTCTACACAGTTATTCATCCGAAATTGTTATTTCTTTTTCAATTTCCTTTTTTTAATAATTATTTAGTTCTCTCTAAATCACTAAGTTCGGGTTGTTACTTGGGAGAGTTTGAATGAATCATCCTTAAACTTAAACGACCCCTGTAATTTGTTTTTTGTTTTGGGCAAATTGTTTGAGAATTTTTAAACAAAAAAATACAACAGCTAATAAAGATAAATGAATTAGCCGTAAAACGGTTAGGTTAAGCCTAGTCACATCATAGCTAATGGTACAATAGAAGGTTGATGCCCCGAACAAAAAAGAGGCTAATTAGCTACTGCTTCAGGGATTGATAACCAAAAAAAATATACACGAAGAATGTTAAGAATTCGCGAAAACGCAAGAGTTGTTTTTTATTTAAAGGTAACTAATTTTTAACCCGCGCAAAATTGCACGGTATAATTTTAAGAACACTGATATGATGAATAGTATTTTAAAATGTTAGACCAAAATATATGTATATTTTATACTGTATTTCTTTTATAATGATAATAGTTTAAAACACGTGTAAAAATTGCAAAGGTTTGAAGTTTACACATGTTTTACAATTTTTTTAGATTTACTCGTTTTAGATAAGCGCAATATTTATAACGAATTCCTTTAAAGTATTATTTTAACGGAATGTTCTAAAGTCTACTTAACAAAGTCTTATAGTTCATTTATTTTCTTAACTTTGTATAGATCTTATTTTTAAATTGAAAATTAAAACAATATTATTATTAACACATTTTGTTGAAAACTATTTCTTATTCAAAACAATTACTCAAATTTAGTAATATCTCGAAAAATTGTTACTATGATGGTCAAAATGTTAGAGTTACAAGCTTGTAAAATAATTTAATAACGTTATTTGTTTTACCATTTTTTATCATTTATATTTTCATTGTCTAGCTAGTAATAATTTTTTTTTCATCTTTTTATTTTACTGTTTTTATTGATAGACTATGTCGACTATTGGGAAAATACTGTATTTTCATATTGTATTATTTGTGCAACATAAATAAAATTGAGGATGATGGTTCATTCAAGTTTGGTATTGATTTTTCGATAAAATCCTATTATAAAATTAAAGTTGGTTTTTTCATAAATTATTTCCATTTTTGTGGATCCTACATTTATTAAAAAATAAAATTGGATGTGATGACGTGTACGCACGAAATTGCACGAAATATTATTGTATTGATATAGATAAGATAGACTAAACCGAAAGATATATTAGGAAAATCACCTATAATGGTTATCATAATTTGTGTCTTTATGAAGTTGAGAGGTGCAATTTCTATTGTTGGATTTTGATAGATTATTCTTCAAATAATGTCGATTGTTGGATTTTGATTGATTCTTCAAATATAATTTTGTTTGGAATTGTATGTTGGGGTTTAAGTGGTTTGAATTTGTTTGTCTTTCAATTAGATGGTAACGAGAGTTTGGAATGAATCAAATTAAGGGCACTATGGTCACTTTATAGTTTTTTCACTTTACAAGTTGTAAATTCTGCTAAATGAAGATCGGGAATGAAGTACAGTGTAGTTCGGATATATAACATGTAATTTAGGTGGTTATTTGTAATAAACGAAATATAAGGTGCTAGTTTATAAAATATTATAAATACTAGATGGTAAGTAACATTTTTCACCGAAAAATAATTAATAACATACATCCAATATACATATAAACCGTTGGGGGCCTTTTTATTATTTGATAATTATAAATTACAAATTGAATATTGTCCTCTTTTAATAACATACATCCAATATACATATACTTGAATTTTATTGTTTTTGTTAACCACAAATTTTTTATAAACACATTGTCGATTTTTGTATGTGTTTAAGTGTCTAACACTAGTATATATGTTATAAACTATACACCTTACGAGTGTCCTAGTTGATGCTAGGCTAGGGTTGTCAGTGGGGCAGGTTTTCGTGGATCTCGCTTCGCACCCGCCTAACGTGAGATGGGTGTGTATAATTTATTTGATGAGTCGTGGGATGAGGATGAGTTTCAAGACTCAAGAGTGTAACTAGTTATGGGTTTTGGGACGGGTGCTGGTATCACATGATACCCCCCACACACCCCGCCCCACATCTGCCCCGCCCGTCTCACCCCACATGTCCCCGCTCAGCTTATACCCGCGTTAATAATAACCTAGACAATTTTTTACTATAAAAAAATATAAATAATTTTTTTTATAGCTTAGATAAGAAAGGTTAAACCATTTAAAAAAAACTAGACAAAGTTCACCGACCTCTTAGTTTTTACTCACCCAAATACCCAACAACCTACCCAAAAACCCTAATCCTTTACCTATTTTTTGGTTTGAAAAAATTGTGTACTAGTTAATTGAATGTTTGATCATTTTGCGAAAATTTATTTGTAAAATATGTACGTGAGTGCGAACCTAGTATGTTTTGGATTCAAGATTTATATTTTCAAAAATAGTTTTGTGAGAAGATAGGTAATTTGGCTGGTCAACGGGTGCCCGCAGGACGGGGATGAGGTTGAAAAATTCAACCCGTCGTGAGTCATGGGGCGGGTGAGGGTACACATTATAGTTCGCGTATGCGAGTGCGAGTGACCCCTCCCTCGCACCCATCCCGCCCCATTCACATCAACTAGCATAGATTATAACCTTATAGGTAATACGAGTCTTTAATATATGCTAATACTATTTCAGGTCGACCAAGCAAAATTGATTTGACCTTAATAACTCGACCCAAACCCAAATTGAAGCTCAACTTCTAACTCGAAATTTATATTGATTCAAATTTATTCAACTTAATCTAAATATTTATTATCGAAAATAGATTGTCATCCCCCAATAACTTGAATGAGAGAGCACGGATTCTTGCAAATCCAACCTGAATAATCTAAACCGACCCGAATTCGTGCAAATTAAAACGAACAATCCAAACCCGAATCCATTTACCTGTTTCGTTATAGGTCTAGAGTTCAAGGACTATATAAACTAGTATTGCTGGAGACTGGAGTTGCAGTTTGTTATCACAAAACACAAATTCAGAGTTTGAATTGAATACACAAAGAAGCCGAAATGTTGATTCAATTTCTATGTATTCGTTCCAAAAAAAGCATTCATTTTGTTTCTAGTTTGCATTTCCATTTTCAAAATCTTCATCTTTATTCAACCAATTCCCCAAAACAAATCCCTAATTCCCAAAATCAAATCCCTAATTCCACAAACCAAAACCCTAAATCCCCAAATCAATCTTACACCAATTATTTGATTGATCATCTGGGTTTTTCTCATGAACAAGCTCTTTCCGCTTCCAACAAACTACGTTACAAGTATGATAACTACTCTAAATTCAGTAATAATGCTAATTCTGTTGTTGATTTTCTAAAGCAACATCATTTTGATGATGCCCATATTATAAAGGTTGTGTCTTACCACCCTCAAATCTTAGTTGCTAATGTCGACAAAACCCTAAAACCTAAACTTAAACATTTTCAAGATCGTGGTTTTTCTGGGTCTGATTTAGTCGCTCTCATGTCATCGAGTCGTTCATGTTTTGTTAGAAATCCGGATCTTTTTGATAATATCAGGGCGATTCTGGTTAGTAATGAAAATATAACGAAGTTTATTGCGAGAACTCATTCTTCCTTGTCAACACCGGGTATGGAAAGTCTTGCATCAAATATTGCATTGTTGAATAATGAGTATGGTGTTGATATTGAAATTATTCGGAATCGCATTATTCGGCGACCCGAATCCTTTATGAGGACATCCACTTTTTTCCGAAATGTATTGGTTAGGGTTGAAGAGGAATTGGGGATTCCTCGAACATCTGGTATATTTTTGGATGGCATACAGTTATTGTCTGGTTCTAGTAAGAAGAAAATCGAGTCGAGTTGTGAGCTGTTCAAAGCCTTGGGATGGACTGAATATGATGTTTCTGAATTAATGAGGAGAAATCCTCTAATTTTTAAACGTTCTGAACAAAGTATCAAGAAAAAGTCGGATTTTTTGATGACTGAGCTGGGTTACAAGCCTGATTACTTAGCTACACATTCTGTGTTGTTGACTTATAGCCTAGAGAAGCGAATGGTGCCTAGGCATAAGGTGTTGTCGGTTCTGAAGGAGAAGGGTTTGTTAGATTACAACTTCTATGTTGCCCTCTGTAAAACTGAGGCTCAGTTCTTAAAGATATTTATTGAACCTTTTGAGGAGGCTGCACCGGGTCTTCTTGAACTCTATCAAAATAACAAAGGTTAGAGTGTTAGACGCCATCTCGAGGCATCAGTGATGGATGCCAATCCCCCTCGTAGCCAAGTGTATACTTTTTTCAAATGTGTTTTTTATTCGTAGTTGGTTATTGACATTGTATGTTTATGTTTGAAACATCATTCTTCATGGTTTGTTTTCGAGAGTGTGCGCGCCCATCACGTTGTCGTTGTCAACTACTCATTGTTTTTGTTCATTGGAAGCCAGTGTGCCTCTGGTTGTCTTCAATTCTGGTTCGTTAGGACTTATCTAAGTTCCTGTTCATGCTTTGTGCTTGCCTTCCAACTTCTATGGTTCGTGTTCAATGAATTAACTATGAATTCGATTCTGGTTCATTAGTAGTAACCCGTCTAGTGTAAGTTGTGATAGTCCTGTACAAGTCTTTAAGTTTTTGTGTTCCTCTAGCTGAAAATTAGATAAGAAATTACAGAATATGTTTCACAAAATCCGTCAGCAATCTTTAGCATACCAAGAGCTCGCTTTTCTGGAATGAGATTGAGTTGTAGGCGTAAGCTGGGAGGAAATTTGTTTTCCTTATCTCCAGCTTCATCTTCATCTGTGAGTTAGTTATGCTAATTAGAGTTAGAGTTAGTTGTGTTTGTTACACATAGATTGCTGACCTGTAAAGTAGTTAGCTGTCACTTTCAGTTTGTTAGGATTTCTAACTAACTATATATACCTAACTCTTGTATATTTTACATAAGTTTATTCAATACAAAATATACAAAATTCTCTCAAACAATTCTGTTACATTTCTACTGTTCTTTCCTCTCAATCAATTCTTAATCATATCTCAAGATCATGATTGAAGAACACTAGATTTCACATGGTATCAGTCGCGATCTTACGATCCTGTATTTCCTTCTGATATTCATTTGTTGTTTTCTCTTGGATTTTTGGAGATTTTTTTCGGTCTCAAATTCCTGGATTTCTGGAATTTTTCTGCAAATCTATTGAAGAATCTGCATTTCTGGATTCTTTCTCTTGTCTGTGGTATAATTCTTGCTTCCGTTTTGTGCTGTTCTCCTGATATTTCTTGTGATCTTCGTCATGACGACTGTTAATTCTGCTGAAAATTCGGTTTCTACACCAGCACCTAGTTATGCGTGTTTTGATGATCCTCTTTTTTTATCTCAATCTGATCAACCTAGTCATCAGATTGTGCCTTATCAATTTGATGGAACTAAGTTTCTTTCCTGGAAACGTGATGCTTATATTGCTTTAATTTCCAAAAACAAGGAGGTTTTTGTTGATGGAACAATCAAAACTCCTGCTCTTAATGATAAGATGTGACTATATGGTCATGAAATGGATTTCTAATTCCTTAATTCCTGCAATTAAAGAAACTGTTGATTATGCTAGCACTGCTCATGAATTGTGGACTGAGTTGGTTGAGCGATATGGTCAAGTTAATAACATTGAAGTTTATGAACTAAGGAAGGAGCTTAGTGTCACGCATCAATCTAATTCTTCGATTGTAGAGTATTATAGTCAAATGAAAAAGGCTTGGGAAACTCTGGATGCTATTGATCCCATTCCTCTCTGCAATTGTGGGGCTATGGATGCCTGCTCTTGCTCTTTACTAAAGAGGATACTGGTTAGGGAGTCTAACACCAAGCTCATACAATTTCTCATGGGTTTAAACAGTGGTTATGAGGCTACAAAGACTAATGTGTTGTCCATGGACCCCTTACCACCATTAAACAAAGCCTTTTCTCTTCTACAAAAGGTTGAGAAACAAAGCAAAGTATCTGCTGCTGTGGATGTCTTAACAGAAGCTAGTGCTTATGCTAGTCAAAGGAATATTAAGTATAACCATTCTGATTCTAAGAAACCTCGTCTTGAATCTGAGGTAGAGTCAAGAAAGGCCAGGAAATGCCTCAATTGTAATGGAATTGGTCATGAAATTGACAAATGTTGGCAATTACAGACTTATGAACATTGTGGCAAAAGAGGTCACATTATTGACTATTGTTATGATTTGAGAAATCAAACTAAAAATGGAGGTTCCAAGGGTAAGCGCGCCAACCTATTTTGGAAAGGGGAAGAATGTTTACAAGAGGACTGCACATAATGCTGCTGCTCTTGGTTCATCTGCTGGTTTTTGTACTGATGATCAGGAAGTGGATGATTCTCCACTAAATTTTCCAGAGTATGATTCAGCTACTCCTATACCTGCTTCATCTTTTAGTGTGGTTATTGATCCTCAAGTACTTCAGAATCTTGCTCAGAACATTTATCAGCAAGTTTTACAGTCTATTTCTGATAATGGTGCTGCATCTGCACTAAATTCTGCAGGTATCACTCTCTTTTCTCATGCAAATTCTGCTTATTACATTACAAGTGTGCATGAGTGGATAGTTGATACAGGAGCCTCGGATCATATGACACCTTATGAATTCTTACTTCATGATGTGGTTGTTTTACCCAAACCTATATCAGTTTTTCTGCCAGATGGTCATATAAGATTTGTGCATAAAATAGGCAAGATGAAGTTGAATGCCTATATTACTCTGCATAATGTGTTTGTGATTAAGGAGTTCAAACAAAATTTACTTTCTGTTGGGAAAGTTGTAGAAAAATCCAATCTTCTAGTGACCTTTACTAAAGATCTGTGCATTTTTCAGGACCTTTCCAGTAAGGTCATTAGAGCTGATGCTAAGAAGAAGGATGGACTTTATAGACTGCATGCTGAAAACATTAGTTCAAATGTTGAGAGTCAGTCTAGTTTTTGTAATAAGAGTTGTAGCCTATCTGCTGTTAATGCTGTAACAGATAAGAATAAAATAGAACTGTTACATGCTAGGCTTGGGCATACTTCTATTGAGAAGTTGAGATGTACTCATGAGTTAGGAGCATCTAGATTGAAAGATTTTGATTGTGAGACATGTATTCTTTCTAAACATCATAAGCTTCCTTTTATAAGAAGTTCTTCCATTGCTCCTACATGTTTTGATCTGATACATATGGACTTGTGGGGTTCATATAAAACACCAAGTTTGAATGGTGCCTCTTATTTCTTAACCATTCTTGATGATTGTTCAAGATGTACCTGGACTTACTTGCTACAAAATAAACAGCAAATCCCAGGTCTTATAAGAATTTTTTTGAAAATGGTGCACACTCAGTTTTTCATTTCTGTTAAAACTATAAGAATAGATCATGGCACTGAGTTTGATCAGTACATATGTGATGATATGTTTGCTGATGATGCCCGTCGTTGAGGGTACCAAAGATAAATTTATATTCCTAACTTAAACAATAGATAGTGAAAGTCAGGGTCGAACCACAAGGAGGTGGGGAATGTTTATTGTCTTAATGTTAATGTTTAAAGGTAACAAATTTGGGGGTTGATTGGTTGATTACTATATCTAAAGAAAAGATTAAAATAAAACAAGAATTAAAAGATGAGAATAAAGTATAATAAAAGAGAATGCTAGGATGTTCGGGGTAATAAATAGCTAAGGTAAAATAAATCCTAAGGTCAACATGTATTGCAGTCGCGTAAGGGGGTGTAACATATCTGTTTTAGGTCTATGCTACCTAATAGCTCCTTTCGGCCTATGCTATTAGTTCCTAGGTCTCACAATTATTGGGTGTCAACAATAAGGGTGATTCCTAAATCCCAGGTTACATACCTTTCAGCCTTGAGTAACCTATCCGTCTTAAAGTGTAAACCAATGCCCTTCCCGTATCTTTCAATCTTGGGTAGGTCATTACTAACATCCTACAAGTCTCCTATTGGTCTTATTGCAGGGTATTATAATTCACAAGAAAAGGCGAAATAAGGAAACAGACGCGAGTGGTCGACCGACCAGCTACTCCGGTCGGCCGACCACGACCTCGGTCGACCGACCAGCTATTCCAGTCGGCCGACCGCGGTCCTGCTACAGGTCGGATTTTCGGATTTTATCTACCTACGCATATTATCCCCTACATCCTAACATATGAAAGTTAGCTACTCATGACTGTTAAGACGAATACAAATTTGGGAATAAACATGGAAAACATGGTAAATAATCTAAACATGCAAGATTCAATAAAACTTGAGATTCTAACTTAACAATTGTAAATAAAGAAATAAGAACAATAATGACAACTAGATTAAAGAAGAATTACCACAATTGAATTTAAGGAAGAAAGGGACAAACTTTATTGAATGCTTGGGGATTGCTGAAAGATTACAAAATTGAAGCTTGAATAAAACTTGATGTATGAATGATAATAGATGAGAAAACTAGATAGTAAAAGAGATGAAAGGATCTCCCTAACCCTAATCACAAGATTAGTTTATATAGGGCAAAAACTAAGAGTTTCCTTAAGATTCTAATTCTACTTTATTTCTAAAAACGAAAAGAAATCGTATGGGCTTCGTTCTGGTCGACCGACCCGTATAACTGGTCGGTCGACCACTTTCTGCTGGGCTTCTCTTTATTTGCGGTTTTCTTGAAATTTGGGCCTCATGAAAATTGGGTCTGGTCGGCCGACCCGTTTAGTTGGTCGGTCGACCGCTTCTGTACGGAAGTCTTCGGACTTTCTTCTGTTTTGACACTTGGTACTTGATTTTGACTCCAGTTGACTTTCCATTTATTCCTTAGTTAAGCAAAAGACTTGAGGATATGAATTTGGTGCCAAATCGTCTCTTTTCCGCATAAATCTGTAAAAGTGCATAAAAATACGAAAGTACACAATTTGTGGGAAATAAAGGCTAAAACATAGTAAATGAGCGACCAAATACGTGTAAAAATAGATGTAAAACATCATAAAATAGACACGTATCAAATTCCCCAAACCAAACCCTTGCTTGCCCTCAAGCAAGAAATAGACTCGATCTTAACTAATGGAACGATTTCAATCTCAGAGCGAAATTTACATGTTAACCTATACCAATGCCAAGTACAAAATGAGAAAGCATTTAAATCATGCAAACGAGTTATGGTGTTGTCAGATTTGCAAATAAAGAAACTATAGAGACTTATACCATGGACTCTCGCGGTACGCTCGAGACACTCATGAAGCAAAGGGTGAGTATATGTAAAAGATAGAAAGAAGTAATTTTGTAATGACACTCACTTAACTGCGACCCATGGAAACATGCCTGCAATCTAACATGAACAAGAATTCTACAACTTTGTATAACAATCTCATTAAATGACCTAGATACATGTAATTGAGGTAATGAAAGATATGTGAGGTAAAAGGTAAAAGTGGTTAAGACGCTTTTGGATATGTGGGGTTGGTAGCCAAGCTAGTAAAACTGATTCCCAACAACATACTTCACGACTTTTTGATATTAAGAAAGTGCTCTTTTTTAGCACAACTCTCACATTAAATAAGAAAGGACTCCCAGATATTTTTTTTGAATGAAGTACGGGAGTGATAACATATGAAAGAAGGGGATTTTTGGAACGAATTTTTTTTTTTTCTGATGGTGCCAGGTGGTCGACCGACCTGTAGATGTGGTCGGTCGACTGCATTCTGTAAATTTTTTTTCGTTTCGTTTTTTTCCCTTTTTTTTTTTTTCTTTTCTGAATTTTTCTGTTCTTTTTTTTCTTTTCTTGCTTTCTTTCTTTCTTTTCTCTTTTTGCTCATGATAGCACACAAACCAAGATGCCTCAAAAAATAATCCAATGACCACAAATACTAGCTTGGAAGGGTAGGCTAAGTATGGGATGTAGCTTTGGGGAAATAAAAAGGCAATTTTGGCTATGTGAAGCTTATGGGTAAATATGAGAAAAGGGGTCCCAAATGCACGTACCAAGACTCACAAAACGAGATAGTAAAACAGGTATATAGCAATTCAAGTTCATGTTTATGCATATTGATGTAACATGTTCCAAGGGGAGTACTACTCACATCCTAGACAACTGGTTTAAGAATGAAACCAGGAAATAAAGCTCTAAAACTTAGAATGTATAAGTAGGTCGCCAAGGTATAAGTCAAGTCTCAAGATATGCAAGTTGACAAAAACTCGTAGATATGCAAAAGACTCTCATACTAAAACAAGTTGACAAGGCAAGGTAAAGGCATAAACATGTAGGATAGCTAAATCATCCTTGAAATACTTTCGTTCCGACTCGACCTATATGCTAAAAATAAACGTGCATTTTTTTTTTGATTTTTTTGAAATTTTTGATTTTTTTTTTGGATTTTTGTATATATAAGGAAAATTAAGAAAAGAACGATGCAAGACAGAAATGCAATAAACGTGTGACAAAATGCAATGCATGTAACACGAAACCATTCCCCAAACCAACCCGCACAATGTCCCCATTGTGCATTAGCCTAAGTAAAGGTTTCAGAAAATTAAAAGAACAAATGTAGGTAGAATAAAGTAAAGGAAAAATTGGAAAGAACTCACTGGGTCAAAAAGATGTATGAGAAAAACCTCCCCAAACCAGCGTAAGCTGGGAGGTTTTGGTGGCCAGCAGTGCCACTCAAGTACCAAAAGTTGAATTCACGAGATCCAAGGAAGAGAAACGAAAGACCGCAACGGACAGTAGGTCGACCGACCGGTGTTTCTGGTCGATCGACCTCCTGTGAACAGTGGAAAAATTCGCGATACAGCGCGTCTGGTCGACCGACTGATGTTCCTGGTCGGTCGACCAGCTGAGTCCTGGAGGTCTTCGTTTTTTTTTTTTTTCTCGGAAGTCCTGAAAGAGCAAGAGAATATGTGCGCCCAACAATGCGCGAGATGCCAAGACGATTCTAAAAGTCTTAACTACTAACAAACTAAACTAAAAAGTCTCACACAACATAAAATAAATTGTCTTAAAAATTGTAACTTAAAAGCAACTATCCGCTGAAGATGCAGAGGATATCCGACCACGGCTTCTGACGGCACGCCGTAGTCTCCACTGTTTTCGCTTTAGTGGCAAAACAAATCTTCTTTCCTCCATCGCAAAGCATATGCGACGGTCTCTCTTCTTGAGCCTGCCTCCTCTTCTTTTTCTCTTCTCGATCCACGACGTCTGGATCCTCATCCTCTCCATAGCTTAGGCATCCCATTCCTCCTCTCTGGATGATAACTTCCTTCTCCTTGGGTTTCCCCAAACCAGTTCCTGCAATAGTCACGATAGAAGTGTCCTCCCTATTGCTCCCAATCTGGGGCGGAGGTGTAAAAACAGATACAGGAACAGGTAATAATGGTGGAGAAGTAGTGATAACCTCATACTTCTTCTCAGAAGTTATAGCATTACATGTAATGGGGGTCATAGCATCCTTCTTCCTATAGGATAGGCCATAGATGATAGAATGTTTGCCTACTTTGAAGGTTAGAGTTCCAGTGCCTACATCTATAATGACACCTGCAGTGTGAAGAAAGGGTCTTCCTAGAATGATGGGTATATGGGCATCCTCTGGGATGTCCAAAACAACAAAGTCTACTGGGAAGAAAAACCTGTCTATACGCACAGGGATGTTTTCTAACACCCCTATAGGTTCCATAGACGTGCGATCAGCCATCTGGACCGTCATACTGGTCACTGCAAATTCGGTCATTCCTAGTTTTAAGGCAACGCTTAGGGGCATGACACTTATACTAGCACCTAAATCGCATAAAGCCTTTTTGACTGGGAAGGTTCCTATATTGCAGGGGACAGAAAAACTTCCAGGGTCTTCTAATTTATGGGGGGCAATGACATGAGTTAAAAAGCTAGATGACTCTTCAGTGAGAGCCACAGACTCAACCTTTTCTAGAGACCTCTTTCTTGACAAAAGCTGTCTCATGAATTTAAGATAAGAAGGAACTTGTTGAACTAATTCTAAAAATGGAACTTGGACATTTAATGAACGAATTACATCTTTGAATTTATCAAAAGATACCTGATCCTTCGAAGGCACGAGTCTCTCTGGGAAGGGAGCAGCTGAGGATTCCGTATTTGCAGCCCTTTTTAAAAATCTAGGGGTCTTGTCACCCCTGAAAAGGAAATCCCGCAAGTTATCTGGCAATTCTGGACGAAACGGAATTTCAGACTCTGCTTCTGTGGTCGGTCGACCAGTATCCTTGGTCGGTCGACCAGTCTCCTGTTCTGGAAAAATTTCCGGATCCTGCTCTGTGGTCGGTCGACCAGAATCTTCGGTCGGTCGACCGACTTTGCTGTTATTCGCTGTTTTTTTCTTCTCAGCCCCCACTTTAGCTCCACTTCGCAGGGTTACGACGTTTAGAGTCTCCTTCTTCTGATCTGGTTTTGTTGGAAGTTGACCCGGAGCCCTAGTATCATTCTTGCTCGCGATCTGAGCAATCTGGGTCTCCAACATCTTCATCCCTGCCTCTCTGGCCTGTGACTCCTTCTGAACCAATCCAATAAGATTTTGGATAAGAGCATCTGTGTTGGGTGGTGGATTAGAAGGTGGTTGAGGGTTGAAAGGTGGTCTTTGGAAATTCTGTTTATGTGGGGGTATATATGCGGAATTTTGCTGAGGTTGCATGTGCTGTGGGTTTTGAACATTCTGGCTTGTCCACCTTAAGTTGGGATGGACATTGTTATTATTTGGATCATAGAAATTGTTCCCACGATAATGCTGAAAAGCGGCACATATCTCATTAGATGAAGTGCAGAACTTTGACACGTGCCCTTCTCCACCGCACCTCTCACAAGCAAAGGGTCCGTCCTGAACGGCGTTCACCTGGTAAATTCCTCCCTTGCTTCCACTTCCTAGATCGAGCCTTCCTGCAGCTTCAAATTTTTCTAGCTTGGCCGTTAAGGCCTCAATTGCTGCAAGGTTGTACTCTGATTTTCTCTGATTGCCTCTGGAAGTACCATGCTCAGCGCGGTGCACAGCAACATCTTCTATTAACTTGAGACCTTTAGTCTCTCCTGAATTATCCTGGAATCTTCCATTAGCTGCAGCATCTAAGTAGGCCCTGTTGTCATCATAGAGGCCATTGTAGAACTGGTTGCAAAGGAACCATTGTTCGAATCCGTGATGTGGTATGGATCGAACAAGTCTCTTGAACCTGTCCCACGCCTCGCTAAAATCTTCATTGGGTCCTTGCTTGAAATTAGTAATCTGCGCTCTTAAAGCATTAGTCTTTGATGCAGAATAGTATTTTCTGTAGAAAGCTAGAGCTAAGGTGTTCCAATCTGTAACTCCCGCAGCAGTGCGGTCAAGGTCCCTGTACCATTCTCTCGCAGAGTCCCTAAGGGAGAAGATAAACATGGTCTGTTTAATCTGGTCCTGCGTCACTCCTTCTGGGGGTGCTATAGAGCATATGTAATCTGTGAAGATTTCAATATGCTTAGCTGCATCCTCATTGGCCGAGCCTCCAAATTGGTTTTTTTCAACCATAGTAATATAGGCAGGCTTGGCCTCGAATGGCTTCCCAGTACCTGCAGGTAAAGTGAACCCTTTGTATAGGTCCTTTGCCTGAGGCATAGAGTGACTGGCAATAGTAGCTTCTTCTGTCATGTTGTCCTCTTCTTTAGGAAAAACTGAAAAGTGGGTAAAAGGTGGTGTTTTTGGTGAAAGTGGATTGATGGGTGAATTTGGTTGTGAAGATGGTGTTTTTGGTGAAGATGGTGATAACTCGAAAAGGTCTTCTTGAAATAAAGAGGATGGTGACCCTCCCTCTTGATTTGCTAGAAGTTGCTTTCTTCTTTCTCTTAAAGTCCTCTCAATTTCCAGATCAAGTGGTAGGAGTTCTCCTTGTACTGACCTGCGCATAAGAGGAAACTACAAGAAAAAGGTGAGAAGGTTTAAGGAACAAAAGTTCCTTAAACAAAGAGAAACAAAAACAAAAAACAATAAACACTGGCGTCACCTCCCCGGCAACGGCGCCAAAATTTGATGCCCGTCGTTGAGGGTACCAAAGATAAATTTATATTCCTAACTTAAACAATAGATAGTGAAAGTCAGGGTCGAACCACAAGGAGGTGGGGAATGTTTATTGTCTTAATGTTAATGTTTAAAGGTAACAAATTTGGGGGTTGATTGGTTGATTACTATATCTAAAGAAAAGATTAAAATAAAACAAGAATTAAAAGATGAGAATAAAGTATAATAAAAGAGAATGCTAGGATGTTCGGGGTAATAAATAGCTAAGGTAAAATAAATCCTAAGGTCAACATGTATTGCAGTCGCGTAAGGGGGTGTAACATATCTGTTTTAGGTCTATGCTACCTAATAGCTCCTTTCGGCCTATGCTATTAGTTCCTAGGTCTCACAATTATTGGGTGTCAACAATAAGGGTGATTCCTAAATCCCAGGTTACATACCTTTCAGCCTTGAGTAACCTATCCGTCTTAAAGTGTAAACCAATGCCCTTCCCGTATCTTTCAATCTTGGGTAGGTCATTACTAACATCCTACAAGTCTCCTATTGAATTGGTCTTATTGCAGGGTATTATAATTCACAAGAAAAGGCGAAATAAGGAAACAGACGCGAGTGGTCGACCGACCAGCTACTCCGGTCGGCCGACCACGACCTCGGTCGACCGACCAGCTATTCCAGTCGGCCGACCGCGGTCCTGCTACAGGTCGGATTTTCGGATTTTATCTACCTACGCATATTATCCCCTACATCCTAACATATGAAAGTTAGCTACTCATGACTGTTAAGACGAATACAAATTTGGGAATAAACATGGAAAACATGGTAAATAATCTAAACATGCAAGATTCAATAAAACTTGAGATTCTAACTTAACAATTGTAAATAAAGAAATAAGAACAATAATGACAACTAGATTAAAGAAGAATTACCACAATTGAATTTAAGGAAGAAAGGGACAAACTTTATTGAATGCTTGGGGATTGCTGAAAGATTACAAAATTGAAGCTTGAATAAAACTTGATGTATGAATGATAATAGATGAGAAAACTAGATAGTAAAAGAGATGAAAGGATCTCCCTAACCCTAATCACAAGATTAGTTTATATAGGGCAAAAACTAAGAGTTTCCTTAAGATTCTAATTCTACTTTATTTCTAAAAACGAAAAGAAATCGTATGGGCTTCGTTCTGGTCGACCGACCCGTATAACTGGTCGGTCGACCACTTTCTGCTGGGCTTCTCTTTATTTGCGGTTTTCTTGAAATTTGGGCCTCATGAAAATTGGGTCTGGTCGGCCGACCCGTTTAGTTGGTCGGTCGACCGCTTCTGTACGGAAGTCTTCGGACTTTCTTCTGTTTTGACACTTGGTACTTGATTTTGACTCCAGTTGACTTTCCATTTATTCCTTAGTTAAGCAAAAGACTTGAGGATATGAATTTGGTGCCAAATCGTCTCTTTTCCGCATAAATCTGTAAAAGTGCATAAAAATACGAAAGTACACAATTTGTGGGAAATAAAGGCTAAAACATAGTAAATGAGCGACCAAATACGTGTAAAAATAGATGTAAAACATCATAAAATAGACACGTATCAGCTGAGTTGGACATATTACATCAAAAGAGTGTTGTTGGACGACCACAACAAAATGGTAGAGTTGAATGTAAGCACAAGCATTTGCTTGATACTGCAAGGGCCTTAAGGATTCATGCTCATCTACCCATTAAGTTTTGGGGAGAATGTATCCTCACAGCCACTCATTTAATAAATAAGATGCCAACAGCTATTCTGGACTGGAAGTGTCCTTTTGAGGTTTTATTCAAGACGAAAACAGATTATGATTCTCTCAGAGTTTTTGGATGTCTTTCATATGCTACAATGCCTATTACTCACAAAGACAAATTTGGTCATAAGGCAAGGAGGTGTATTTTTATAGGATACCCTCATGGGGAGAAGGGTTACAAGTTATATGACTTGGATTTACACAAAGTGTTTGTGAATAGAGATGTAGTATTCAGCGAAACTGTTTTTCCTTATGCAGAAAAGAGAGATCCAATTCAGAATACAAATACTCTTGTCATTAATCCTGTCACATCATCTATTATACATGACCATCCTTTACACAATCATACAGATAATATATCTGACTCCACAAATATTACCTCAAATAATAAAAATCATACAGAAAATAATAATACAACTCCTTCAAACTCTCCTTCTGATTCTGTTATACAAGAATCTGTTTTACAAAATATTGCTGGTACTCATTCTAATGATTGTGAAGATGATATGGAAGAGGTTGTTGTTGCTCCATCATCTGATCCCGTAATTAAAAGGTCATAACACTCCGATTTATTTAAGAGCCTTTAGCAAGACATTCTAAAATAAATAGAGCTGTTACCATCTCGGAATGATCGAGGTAGTGAATAACAAAGTAAAACAAACCAGAGTATTTTACATAAAACTGATTAAATTTAAACTTTTGATATTACAATTATTACGCAACAAAAAATAAAGTACAACTGATAACTTCTAGATATGTGGTCTAATCTAAGTCGGTCCAACCAAGTGCTCACACTATCCCATGCTCCTATATATTCTTCTTCCCTGTCAAATCTGCTCCCCATTACGGATCATCACAGGTGATAAACGAATACACGGTCAACCTCGCGGTTGAGTAGGATAATAATCAAACCAATAATTATGCAATAAATGAGTATGCAAATGAAGATGCAATGCCATGGCCTTTCTATATTGATCCCATCCCCAAACTTCCACCCGCCTCCTCCTGGCCGGGTCTGCCTCGATCGTCATCGAAAAACCAGCTTAACAGTTGAACTACACCACCACGAAGGTATAAAACGGTGTCTGCCGGTAAGTTATTTATACATCACCCGAAGGCTCTTACCATGACGTCTGCCCAGGTTAAACCTGTATACCAATGCATATGCCATGCCAATGAATGCAGCCGTGCATGCTATTTCGTAACTCAATTCGTATCCAACTGATAACAATAAATCAATATGACCATACTATTTCATAACTCAATTTATATCCAACTGATAATAATGCATATGCCAGACTGATGAATGTAACATTTCAAAATGCCATAACTCACATCATAAATCATTCAATAACACCCAAACAGAATAACAGACAAGAAGCCAGATTAAATTATCCTGCCTTTCAGCAAAAATCCAATAGCAGGCCAGTAAGCAATCAGAATTATGCCACTTCAAAATCGTTACCTAGCAAATATAAATTATCCGATTACTAAATATCTTACTTTGGTTTCTTATAGTAATTATGAACAATCGATACTAAAACCGTTCCAACACTAATTATTAATTATTAGCAATTCATTAAATAACGAATTATATCAAATATAACTAATAATTTAAATAAAGTTCATATCTCAAACACAGGTTACGAATTACGAAATTGCGACTTTATCGTTAAAATTATAAAACTTGAAATTAAAACATGAACAATGAGTATGAGTGAAAGAATTCGATTACTTAAACAAATTTAATGTACTCATTAAATAGAAGGAACTAACTATTATAATATGCATATATCCTAATTAATATAATTAGGTAAATAAGACATAATATATTAATTAATTAATTTAATTAACCAATTAATATATTACGCATCCGAAGATTATATATATCAAAACAATTTTAAATAGTTTCATTAGCCGATTAATAAAATACCGTCACGAATAAATTAAACAAACTCGAGTAATTAAATTTGAATCGTCAATCGAACAAACTAACCAAAACTAATTAAGATAATAATAATAATAATAATAAGGGTTTTTCCCATTGATACTCCTGTGGTTTTCACTTTTCCCACTTGTACCCCTGCGTATAGCACTTTACTAGCTGTACCCCTAAAATTAATTAGTTAAACCCATCAGTAGCCAAACATGTTTATGCCGTCTGTTTTAGGCGTTAAGTGCCATGTTGGCACTCTATTTGCCAAATAAGCATCTGACTTGGCAAAGGGTTTTTCCCATTGGTGCCCTTGTGATTTTTTCTTTTCCCACTTGTATCCCTGCATTTTTGCACTTTCGGTTTCGATGTTGAGCTGCTATCTTTAAAACCGTATTGCTTATTATACCCCTTTTAAATTAATAAAAAATTATAATATATCGTTTATTATATCTCTTTTTATATCACATGAGATAATACCGTTATATATTATTTTTTATTTTATTCAAAAAAATATTATCTAACATTCACAATTTATTTTATATTAAGTGGACCAAGACGACAAACAAGACGAGTGTCAATACTTGTCAATGCTCATATTGATCCTGCGGCGTCACTTACCTATTTCATTATTGAAGCACAAATTTTAGATTCTCAATCCCCTTTTCTTTTGATCTATCATTAATTTTTCCCATATTTTTTCGGTTTCGATAAAGTTTGTATTTATAGTCTTTTATAGCTAATTTGAGGTCGGGTAAATTTTTAATTTTTTAATCAAAATATTTCTGACACTTTTACTATTTAAGTAAATTTAACAATTGAATGTTTCGTTAAATCTTCGGTTATCAACAATAAGATATATTTGTAATGCCTTGGATTAAACATCGGAAAATTTGAACTTTAAATCGGATATCCGACCCATGTAATTTCAATTCCAACAATTTTTTCATTCCTTTTTATTAATTTTTACGCAGGGGTATAAATGGGAAAAATGAAAACCACAGGGGTATCAATAGGAAAATCCTTTGCCAAGTCAGGTGCTTATTTGGCAAATAAAGTGCCAACATGACACTTAACGCCTAAAACAAACGACATAAACATGTTTGGCTACTGATGGGTTTAACTAATTAAGTTTAGGGGTACGACTAGTAAAGTGCTATACGCAGGGGTACAAGTGAGAAAAGTGAAAACCACAGGGGCTTCAATGGGAAAAACCCTAATAATAATAATACTAATTACTAACAAGTAAATATATGAACCTACTACTACCCATACTAACTTACTACTTGTCTACTTGCGACAAACAGCCCGACTTGTTCCTGGGCAACAATCCTCACAGACCGCCAAACATAGAACACTTTAGTTATACGCACTCCAAAATTCATGGCATTTCTACACCACCCAGGCCACCCACGACCACCACCGCGGGTCACCTCCTATCGCTTACACTACCACCCACAACTTCCCTTCTCTGTCTACCGCTAACAGCCCCAACGACACTCTTACACAAGCTCTCAAATCATCTATGCATACCCGCTGAAATCTGTTTTAAACGCACCTAACTCCTTCTCTTCTCACGCCTTTTTCTCTCACCACCAAGACTAACACCGCCCCTAACCTCCACCGTGGTCAGCCCTGACACGCCGTGGTTCTAGAAGTCATCCCTTGGTCCACCGTCCTCCCTGTAGACCCGTCAATAACCACTGCAAGGAGCCCCTCGTGCTTGCTGTTTAGCGCATATTCATTCTCCTTGAACACCACCCTAGCGATGGTTATCACCACCAACGACCACTACCCAAGACACGCCTGGACCAACCCATATTCCAGCAACCACCGTTCCAATCACCAACTAACCTAGCCCCTCTTCCTGCTCTAAAATTTCGCTCAAACATCTCCCCTTCAAACCCACGGTGTCACTGATCCTAGCCACCACCACTGCCACCACCGTGTCTATCTCCACCCAGAATGTGTCACGGTGGTTAGACAAGGTCTCCACTTAGCCTAGGGTCTGAGTTAGGTCGGTCTTTAGGTTGAATCTAAGTGAATAACAATAAACGATAAAACAAGCCAATAAAACGACATATATATATAAACCGTACCTTGAATAAACTGCCATCTCGGGCCTAGTTTTCTTCCTCTAATTGCTCTCTAATTCTCTCTTAATCTTTCAGAAATTTTTGTGTAAAAAAAATATATGCTAGGTGCCTAGGTGAATGATGATAGATGAAGAAAAATAAGAAGTGAAGAGGGACGGTAGATGAAGAGAACAAGGGGGATTAATTGCGTGAAACTTGAGCATTGTTTGAACGTTATAAAGCATTATTGAATGTGTGTAAATGTGGAGGTAGAAAGCATCAATTTATGTGCATGAATATGCACGTACAAGAGCTATTTTTCGAAATAGGCGATTTTCAACAATTAATTAACGAAATAGGTTACTTTTCAAATTTATTACCGAAAATGGGTCCACGTCATCACCGAAGCTAGGATTGTATTCAAGTCACTTACCCGGACAACGACCAAATGCGGTGTTTATAGTTGTGAAAATCCGAAGCTGAAGTTCAGTGCAGGGTAAAGTCGCTTTGGGGGAGAGCGACTTGACCTAAAGTCCATGGTCAAGTCGCTGGGGAGGGGGGAGTTTTGGCCTGGGGTACACTTTCAATTTTGGAAACCTTGTCAAGTCGTTGCCTGGCAAGGCGACTTGCTTCTTTATTTTATTTTATTTTTGATTAGTTTGGGCTATATCCGCTCTCCGGCTGGGCGACTTTCGTCTTTTTGTTTTTTTTCGTTCAATTTGGGTTTGTGTTGTTAAAGGTCAAGTTGCTATGGGGGTAAGCGACTTGACTCTGACCACAGCTTCGGGAAATCCAGTCCTACGTGGACCCATTTTCGGTAATAAATTTGAAAAGTACCTATTTTGTTAATTAATTGTTGAAAATCGCCTATTTCGGAAAATAACTCCACGTACAATGCATGAATATATGTATTAACGTGGTGCACTAAAGACGGGGTATTCAATTACTAGAACACGCATTATCGTAAATAACACATGTGTACAACGAGGTTTATCGAATCGTTAATTATCGTGAATTCTTGTGCATAACTATATACAATCTTTCCCACGTAAACGTAACGACGTCAAAATAATCGTAACACTACATTAAATATGCAAGATTAAAAAATTATATATATACATAAATATTAATCCTATTTTACGATAATAATATTCCACGCATAATTTTCAATTCAACATAACGGTCTTATGAAAAATGTCATAAAAGAATAACAATAAAAGTAATTAATAGCACTAAGAAAATAATAATAACAAAAGTTCAACAACGATAAAACATCAGTAATAATAATAGTAATAATAATACGATATATAAAATATCCTCGTATATTTGTAAAATATCACACTTATTAAATATAAAATCATCTCTAGTCAAAATAATTATCTTAAAATCTTATTATTACGAGATACAAAAATATGGGGTATTACACAAGCAGGCCACGGTTCCTATCAACAAGACTGAAGGGTTTTGTGTGTACTCAGAAATTGCCTGGTCAGCATCAGAATGATCCTTCTTGTTCAGCCATTTCTACTTCTTTTCACACCAGAATATTGGAGAGTTTATCAGAATTTGATGAGTCGTATGTTGCTTCCTTGGCAAATACCTTCAAAGTGATTGAACCAACTACTTATCAGCAAGCCAAAGATCACTAATGTTGGACAGAAGCTATGCAACAGGAACTTTATCCTCTTGAAAGTAATCAAACATGGGATCTTGTGTCTCTTCCTACTGGACACAAAGCTATAGGGTCCAAGTGGGTGTACAAGATTAAACATAAGGCTGATGGCACTATTGAGAGGTACAAAGCAAGACTTGTAGCAAAGGGTTTTAACCAAGTGAAAGACAAAGATTATAAACATATCTTCTCACCAGTAGCCAAATTCACTACTGTCAGGACTATTTTGGCTATTGCAGCTGCTCGTGGGTGGCCTTTACATCAAATGGATGTAAATAATGCATTTTTGCATGGCACCCTCGATGAAGAAGTTTATATGGTACCTCCTGCAGGCTATGCCAAAGCGAAAGAAGGACTGGTTTGCAAGTTAAGGAAATCCATCTATGGATTAAAGCAGGCTTCTCGTCCATGGAATATAGCCTTAACCAAACACCTTCAAGGTCAAGGATTCATCCAGTCCAAAGAAGATTATTCCCTATTTTATAGACAGAGAGGCAACACTTGGTTATTTGCTCTTGTCTACGTGGATGACATTTTGTTAACAAGGAATGATTCACAGGGTATTGTTCATACCAAGAACAGTTTAGATGCTGAATTTACCATCAAGGATTTAGGATTGATGAGATACTTCCTTGGATTGGAAATAGGCAGAAATCAGAAAGGGATTGTATTGAATCAACGCAAATATATTGTTGATATCCTAACTGATTTGGGAATGGAGGAATGTCATTCTGTGAACTTCCCTATGCAGAAAAATCTGAAGCTATCAACTGATGATGGAGAATTATTACAAAACCCTGAGAGGTATAGACGTATAGTTGGAAGGTTGTTGTACTTGAATCTCACACGCCCAGATATCTCCTATTCAGTTCAACATCTTAGCCAATTTCTGAGTGCACCCAGAATACCACATTGGCAAGCAGCATTACATGTTGTCAAATACTTAAAAGGCACTATTAACATGAGTCTGTTCTATCCTGCTTTGAATGATTTGGATCTCAAAGCTTACAGTGATGCAGATTGGGGAACATGTGCTTTCACATGTCGATCTTTGAGTGGCTACTGTGTGTTTTTAGGAACCTCTCTTATTTCCTGGAAAACGAAAAAGCAGAAAACTGTGAGCAAAAGCTCAGCAGAAGCGGAGTATCGAAGTATGTCATATGTTTCCAGTGAATTAGTTTGGTTGGCAACTTTACTTCGAGATTTTCAGATTCAACCACATCTACCAATACCCTTGTACTGTGATAACAAGGCAGCAGCTCATATTGCAGCTAATCCCGTGTTCCATGAGAGAACCAAACACCTTAATGTGGATTGTCATTTTGTAAGGGATAAACGTCAAGAAGGTTTTCTGCAACCCCAATATGTAAGAACTGGACTGCAACTTGCAGATGTCATGACAAAACCCCTGGGGGCTCAGCAACATCAATTCTTTTCTTCCAAGCTTGGTCTTCAGCTGGTTTCTTCAGCTCCAACTTGAAGGGAGGGGGGGGGGGGGGGGGGGGGGGGGGTAAGTTAGTTATGCTAATTAGAGTTAGAGTTAGTTGTGTTTGTTACACACAGATTGCTGACCTGTAAAGTAGTTAGCTGTCACTTTCAGTTTGACACTGAAGAAGGGAAGACGGGCATAAGATGCTACAGGTGTTTCAGCCTCTGAGATGTTGAACGGATCAATAGTAGCGCAAACATGCCCCTTGGAAGCTAAGCGGCCAAGCGGGTAACTGTAATAGTCATTTAAAAATCAGTTAATTTTGTTTAACGGAACATTATTCATCTTAAGTTTATAACTATCATCGTATATGGGTATTCAAAAATCAGTTAATTTTGTTTAACGGAACATTATTCATCTTTGGTGAGTCTGTCCTCATCGTGTGGTGAGATTTTCTCCTCTATTTGAGAGGTTCAAAAATTAAAATTAAGTGGAAGATCGGCGTCTTCATTGTTGATCCTATGGAGATAAAACTGTTGTCAGATTGCTCGTTACAGACTTTTTGGTCAAAAGAACTTATTCTTGTCAATGCTTTAAAAAATGGAGAACCTCTTGTGAAAAGCCGTAGAAGGTGATATGTTAGAGGATGTGCAGAAGCGTCTTAAATTTTCTGTTGATCGAGAATGTAGTTTATTTGATTTTAATTGTTTTGTGTTCTGTCATTTTTGACATATATATGTTGTAACTCTCATGAGAGTTTTGATTAATGATGTAACATACCGTATTTTTATAAAATATATTTTAAGGGTTTTTAATTATTTTAAGTAGTAAAATAATATTTTAATAATTTATTGAGAATTATTTTAATAAATCGTAAGATCCGTCTTAAGAACCTTAAGTCTTTAAGACGAACTCAACTTGGCAAATTAATGTCCGAACCATAAAAACCCGTTCATTCCAACCCGTTTTTGTAACAGCCCAATATTTCGGGACCTGGAATTTTAAAGATTTTAAGTTCAAGTTCGAGAAATAATTTATATTTCGTTGTGTTTGTTACACACAGATTGCTGACCTGTAAAGTAGTTAGCTGTCACTTTCAGTTTGACACTGAAGAAGGGAAGACGGGCATAAGATGCTACAGGTGTTTCAGCCTCTGAGATGTTGAACGGATCAATAGTAGCGCAAACATGCCCCTTGGAAGCTAAGCGGCCAAGCGGGTAACTGTAATAGTCATTTAAAAATCAGTTAATTTTGTTTAACGGAACATTATTCATCTTAAGTTTATAACTATCATCGTATATGGGTATTCAAAAATCAGTTAATTTTGTTTAACGGAACATTATTCATCTTTGGTGAGTCTGTCCTCATCGTGTGGTGAGATTTTCTCCTCTATTTGAGAGGTTCAAAAATTAAAATTAAGTGGAAGATCGGCGTCTTCATTGTTGATCCTATGGAGATAAAACTGTTGTCAGATTGCTCGTTACAGACTTTTTCGTCAAAAGAACTTATTCTTGTCAATGCTTTAAAAAATGGAGAACCTCTTGTGAAAAGCCGTAGAAGGTGATATGTTAGAGGATGTGCAGAAGCGTCTTAAATTTTCTGTTGATCGAGAATGTAGTTTATTTGATTTTAATTGTTTTGTGTTCTGTCATTTTTGACATATATATGTTGTAACTCTCATGAGAGTTTTGATTAATGATGTAACATACCGTATTTTTATAAAATATATTTTAATGGTTTTTAATTATTTTAAGTAGTAAAATAATATTTTAATAATTTATTGAGAATTATTTTAATAAATCGTAAGATCCGTCTTAAGAACCTTAAGTCTTTAAGACGAACTCAACTTGGCAAATTAATGTCCGAACCATAAAAACCCGTTCATTCCAACCCGTTTTTGTAACAGCCCAATATTTCGGGACCTGGAATTTTAAAGATTTTAAGTTCAAGTTCGAGAAATAATTTATATTTCGTAATTCTTGGTATTTCATTTAACTAACCGATTTATTATGTGAGAATATTTAAAAGAATTTAAATAAGATTTTATTTAATTGCGTAATTTACGTCTTAGTAATTTAATTTCATAGTCCGGAAATATTTATATCGTCTTAAGTTTGTAGTTACCTTAAGTCGATGTTCTTAGCTCAAATCGTCTTAAAACTCGTCTTATGGGCCTAACTTGTTAATGGATCCATTTTTCCTCTTTTTCCTCACAAAACCCTAACCCCACCATCTTCTACCTCTCTCCTCCAATTCATTTTTCAGATTTAACAAATAAACAAAACACCATTTTTGCATCTTTTCTCCTTCAACCTTAAAACGTTCATAAAATCTTCGTTTCTTATCCGATTGAGACGATTTTCGCGGCTACGGATTCCTTGTCTCGAGCCCGTCGTTTTAAGGTAATCAATCTTGCATTTTGTGACAGTTGACATTTCGGCCTGTTTGGGATATTTCGAAATTCGTGATTAGTTTTGATGTTTTGTCGTTTTAGGCGGTGTTTGTGTTAGCCGGAAGAGGACTTGGTGATTATTGAACAAGATCTTGAAGGTTTCGCTAAGTAAAGGTGACGATAATGAGATAACTCGGCCTTTATGTGTATATTAGCACTTTTGTTGTGATTCTCCTTATTGTTTCTGATTTTGTTCAAAGGATTATGTTTATTGAACTTAGAAGCATGCCTAGGATTGTTCTTATGTGAGAAATTCATGCTTTATGATGTTGTTACATGTTCATATGCTATTTTCAGTTTTTCACAAGTTAAGACGGATACATTGAAATAATCGTTTGAGGATTGTTATGGGACTTATGTGCTGTTAGATTAGTAATATTTGGTGTTTGTTAATGTTGGGTAAACATCACTTGAAGCGATTTATAAGTTTTGGTGTCGATTGATTGAGTTTTGAAAAAGGCTGGAAACGCGATTTTCTGATCAGGCTCTCTGAGCCGGTCGACCGACCGGCCGCCGGTCGACCGGCTGAGAGTACTTCTTGAGGTTTTGTGATTTATGCGTAACATTGAGACCATAGGAAATAGGTCTCCCAGCCGGCAGACCGGCCGCCTGCCAGCCGGCTGGGAGTGCGTTCTAGTTTAGTTGCGTAAGTTGGAATATAGGGAAGCTGAGTTCCCAGCCGGCCGACCGGCTGCCTGCCGACCGGCTAGGGAGTCTCTTTGCATTGTTTTGTTTTAAGAAAAGGAGGCTGAGAGGGATCACCAGCCGGCCGACCGGCTGCCTACCGACCGGCTGGGGATCCCTGTAGCATGTTTTGAAATCGAAATTTTCTCGTAACTTTCAAACGGTTAATCGGTTTTGATTGAAACTTGTTTTGTGTACCTTTGACATGTATTTGAGGTCCCCGGAGGATGGGCAACATTTTATTGGGTTCGGGAATGGAGTAAGGATAGAGACCCCCCGGTCGGGCAACCGAAAGGGAAACCGGCTCTCCCTCATCTTAGTTCCCGGGGTCAATTAAGTGTTGATTAGAAGTTGAAAGGTAGAACTATAGAGTAGTTCATAGACTTGGATGATATTGTTTTGATGCGTATTAAGTTATGCCTTAAGCTGGCCTCTGAACTTAATACGTAGGTTGTTTGTCGTGTATGGGAACATGCGTTGAGTTTTCGCCTCTGAGTTCCATACATGTCTGTTTGTCGTGTCTGGGACATGCGTTGAGTTTTCGCCTCTGAGTCCAGACATGTATGTGTGATCGCGTCAGGACATGCCTTAAGCTGGCCTCTGAGTCTGACGAGTAGAGCAACTGCACGACGGGGCAGTCAGGTTGTCATACCTTACCCGGAGTGCAGGTGTTTGGTGCTAGAACATGCGTTGAGTTTTCGCCTCTGAGTTTAGTACCTTGTGATGTAGTAGGGGAACATGCGTTGAGTTTTCGCCTCTGAGTTCCTTACTTGTGATAGTGAATTGAATGCTAGTCCATGCGTTGAGTTTTCGCCTCTGAGTCTAGTGTTCTGTGATAGCCGGTCCATGCGTTGAGTTTTCGCCTCTGAGTCCTTGCTTGATATTGTGAACTTGGTATCTAGGTTATGCGTTAAGATGTCGCCTCTGAACCTTTATACTTGTTGAATGTTTGGTAATTAGGTTATGTCTTAAGTTGACCGCTGAACCTCTTTACTTGATGTTATATCTGCTTGCCTTAGAGTTTGGTACAGTGTCAGATATGCATAGGGCTGTGCACCGGTCCAAGACCGGACCGGAACCGGTTTGGACCGGAACCGGAATTGCCAAAAATGATGGACCGGGACCGGACCGGAATATAAAAATTTCGGACCGGAACCGGACCGGTAAATTTTCGGTCCAAGACCGGACCGGAATTTAAATAATATAGACCGATAAAATTATGAATTGGTAAAATTATGGACCGAAATTTGAATATTATGGACCGGTTAGACCGGTTTGGACCGGTTTGGACCGGATTTTAATATATTTTCGAGGAAAAAAATTTAAAAATATAAAATCCGGTCCAAACCGGTTCGGACCGGAAAAAAACCGGTCCCGGACCGGACCGGACCGGAACCCGAAATCTTAAAAAATGGTGGACCGGAGACCGGACCGGATTTTTTAATCCCGGTTCCGGTCCGGTAGATTCCGGTCCGGTCCGGTCCATTTTTCCGGTCCAGCCCGGAATTTGCACACCCCTAGATATGCATGTTGAAGTTTGTGAATATATCGCTTGAGTTGTAATCTGTTCATCCAAGGCATTGGATGACTCTTTTATCGGTTTCATAAATAGTTGGATTGAAAGACCCCCCGACTGGGTAACCAGTAGGGAAACCGGCTCTCCTTCCTAACGGTTTATGAAGTTGGTTGAGAGCCGTGCACTAGAGTTTGCATGATAGTATGAGGGCGGTTGATGAGTTGTTTATGCTTCACATGTTATATATGTTGGAGTATTCTGTATTGCTTTATGTGTTACGTGTTGTCACAAAAGGTGGCTAGGAGAACTCTAGTCACTCCCCACTGATTGTGGCGTACATGTTTACATGTATGTAGGTACATGACAGGTGGTTGGCAGAGGGTTGCATGGAGCTAGCGAGCGATGATCCTATTCATCGATTGACTCACACGTTTACGTTAGCTAGACTTAGTTTACATTTCAGTTTTGAGTGCCTGTAGGGATGTGCCATCCCAGGCTGATTGTATATATATTTGTTACCTTCAGTTTCAGTTTTAATTCACCTCGCATGTTTATGTTAAAAAGTTTTAATTCCGCTGCATTTTTAGTATTTTGTATGTTTTATATTTCCGCTTTCGCGAGGGGTTTTACAGTTTTCATTTAAACGGAAAGGACAACATAAAACCCTCCTAAAACCCCTTTAATGTCGACATAAACCTTCACCCAAAATAAGAACACTGTAAACTTATTTCCTCATTTCTCTCCTTAAATCTTCATCTTCTTTTCCAATTTCCGTCATCATCCGTTCACCGAATCAAGGTAATAAATACATTTTCGGAATCCTCATGAAATTTGCAAGTCATCCGTCACTTCCGTTTTTCATTTCCTCCAATTCGAAACTTGGGCTGTTTTTGGAGAATTCGTCTTTTGATCCCTAAAACTCGTTTTCTTGGTTGTAGGTGAAGGCTTAGACAACCCTTGTGTGGATAGCTACGTGGTGGAAGAGGAGCTTTGATCGGAATTGCTTTTAAGGTGACGATAATGAGAAACTCGGCCTTTACTTGTAATATTAGCACTTTTCATGTTTATGATGGTTTAAGTTTCTGAAATTTCATGTTGTTGTTGTTAATTGAACTTAGAAACATGATAGGAATGTTCATACTTGATGATTATGTGCGTAGATGATGTTTCATATGCTTAGTGGTTGAATTTCTGAAATTTGTGCTTAAGACGGATACAAATCATATTCTTATTGAGGATTGTTTGTGGGATTAATTGCTGGTAGATAGTATATTTGGTGATTATATGTGATGGGTAAACTTTACATGTTGCGATTTTAGAAGTCTTGAATTGATTAGAGGAGATTTGAATGTTTTGAGAAAATGCGATTTTGCGTACAGATGACTCTGAGCCGGTAGGCTGACCGGCAGCCGGTCGGCCGGCTCAGAGTCAGTGTGTCTTCTTTGAATGTTCAGAAATCTGAGAAAGGTTTCTGAGTCGGTCAGTCGGCTGCCGGTCGACCGGCTCAGGATCCTCCTTGTGTGTTCTTTCAAGTTTTACAAAGGCATGGGAAGTGACTCCCAGCCGGCAGGCCGGCAGTCGGTACACCGGCTGAGAGTCACTCCTCGTGTTTAAGATTTGAAGTTTGGCTTATGGGAAGGGACTCCCAGCCCGCTGGCCGGCGGACGGTCCACCGGCTGAGAGCCTCTTCTCATTGAATTTCAGACGGTTGATTGGCATGGGAAGGGACTCCCAGCCGGTGGACCGGCAGACGGTCTGGGACCGGCTGAGAGCCCATGTTCTCATTATTTTGCTTTTAACTTTCAAACGATTTATCGGTTTTGTTTGAGATTCGTTCTGTGTACCTTTCATGTGTGTTTGAGGTCCCCGGAGGATGGGCGACACTATATTGGGTTCGGGAATGGAGAGAGGATAGAGACCCCCCGGTCGGGTAACCGAAAAGGAAACCGACTCTCCCTCAACTTAGTTCCCGGAATCAATTAAGTGTTGATTAGAAGTTAAGAAAGTAGAACTATAGATTAGTTCCTAGACTTGGATGATATTGTATTGATGCGCATTAAGTTATGCCTTAAGCTGGCCTCTGAACTTAATACGTGAGTTGATTGTCATATATGGGGATATGCCTTAAGTTGGCCTCTGAGCCCTATATGTGTATGAGTGTCGTGTCTGGGATATGCCTTAAGCTGGCCTCTGAGCCCAGACATGTTTGATTGTGATCGCGTTGGAACATGCCTTAAGTTGGCCTCTGAGTCTGACGAGTAGAGCAGCTGCACAACGGGGTAGCTAAGGAACTGACACTTTGCCCGGAGTGCAGATGTTTGATGCTAGGACATGCCTTAAGCTGGCCTCTGAGGCTAGTATCTTGTGATGTGGTGAAGGGGCATGCCTTAAGCTGGCCTCTGAGTCCTTTACTTTTGGATGCTAGTCCATGCGTTGTGATGTCGCCTCTGAGTCTAGTGTCTTGCTAATTGGCAGGTCCATGCCTTAAGTTGGCCTCTGAGTCCTTGCTTGCTGAATGATTGGTATTTAGGTTATGTCTTAAGTTGACCTCTGAACCTTATACTTGCTGAATGTGATTGGTATTTAGGTTATGTCTTAAGTTGACCGCTGAACCTTATACTTGCTGTTTTATATCTGCTTGCCTTGAGTTGGTATAGTGTTAGATATAGATGTTGATGTTTACGATATAACTGTTGATATCGATGAGTATGATACTTGACTTTGTTATTGTTCATCCAAGGCATTGGATGACTCTTTAGTCAGTTTCGTAAATGATTTGGACTGAAAGACCCCCCGACCGGGCAACCGGTAGGGAAACCGGCTCTCCTTCCAAATAGTTTCCGAAGTTGGTTGAGAGTCATGCATTAGTGATTGCATGATAGTTGGTGATCAGTTATTGAGATATTGATATACTTCACATGTTTATATATGTTGGAGTGTTCTGTTTGTATTGCTTGTTACGTGTCGTTACAAAAGGTGGCTAGGAGAACTCTAGTCACTCCCCACTGATTGTGGCGTACATGTTTTCATGTATGTAGGTACATGCAGGTTGGACAGGGTTGGATGAGAGTTAGCGAGTGATGATCCACTTGTCATCATATTACTTACACTTACGAGTAGTTAGACTCTAGTTTGATACTGTTTATCTTTGGTGCCTGTAGGGATGTTCCATCCCAGGCTTTGTATATATTTGGTTTCCAGTACTTAGAACTGTTATACCTATCTATTTTGTTTATATCGGTTTTCAGTTCCTGTTTCAGTTTTAATTCACCTCGCATGTTGTTTTTGTTTAAAAAATTTAAATTCCGCTGCATTTTTAGTACTTTGTATGTTTTATATTTCCGCTTTCGCGAGGGGTTTTACAAATGAAACGATTTTTTCCCTTCAAACAAAAAATAAGTGTTTAACTATCATCCCACATGAATATATTTACATGTTTAAGTTTAAAACGGTATACTGTCTTAAGCAAGTTTATATTCAAAGATATGACGTTATCGCGTTTAGGCTAGACAAAATATGTGGTGAGCATGTTGACTATTTGATTTTATATTTTACTTTGACTAGAATATCATCTATATATGATCGTTGATTAATTAAGCAAACCTACAACAAATACATCTCGAGTATCAATCCACAAAGGCTAATGGCAAGGTCGAGGATCATCATGACCACTTTCTTCATTATATTCTTTCTACTATTCCTTTGTTTGGCAGCTTCAACTCTAGGTAATTTCTTTCCGACTTAATTTCAATTCATTTTAATTTAGTTCAGTTTTGTTAAGTTTGGTTCGATTTCATTTAATTTAGTTATGCTCATCCTTTTACAAATTAACAATTGACGTAGTTTGTGATTTATCGGGAAATGGATTCTGCTTCTCTAGTGGTTAACCAAGTAAATGTAAGGGATATTGTATATGGTAACCCGTGTTTTTTTTTTATTTTTTACATGGTATCCTCATTTTACTAAAAACGTCTTTGGTTGGCCATAAGTCCATAACTCACAAGCATGAGCTCCGAAAGCGACGTTTTTTTAAAAATCAATGATATTATAAACGCGGTCAATTAATTTGATTAAAACAAGTCGCATTCGGAACTCGCTACAGAAAAGCAAGGTAAGTCAAAGTTTAAAGTTTGACTGATCGTAATTCCGCCACGAGTTCATAAACTAATCCTTTTTTTTCCAGATTAAAGATCTCGTAAAGCCAGTCAATTAGGAAGAAAATCATTAGAAGTTTTGATCGTAAATTATAACCAGTCAAAAACATTTTTGTTAAACAAGATGTTAACACGTAGAAAATAAAAAAAAAACACGAAAATACAACAGAGAATGTAATTATGTACATATAAGTCTTATTAAAACAAGAGCGGTTAAGGCCCAATCCGGTCATTAAATTTGTATTTTTCCGGGCCTCACTCACTTGTTAAAGATAATATCTCCATTTGTCATTTATTTTTTTTATTTTTTTATTTTTATTTTTATTTTTTGGCAGCAGTAAAGAAAGGGTTCTTACATAATGTCCACCCGATCCTCCGGATCAGACTTATTTATTACATTTTTATAAAAAGAGATTAAACTACCGACATGGTTGACACAAATGATAGGCTTCTTTAGGGGACGATCTGATCTCTCCAACTGAGCGAGAACTTCTTTTCTCTTCTTTATCAACTGAGCTTTCGAGGAGTACCTGCAACAAGACACACTTACGCCACGAGGACGTAGAAATTTACTGGAAGAATATCTACTTTTAGAGAAATTAGATAAATTGTGTCTCGGAGATTCATCCCCTTGGCTATGATTCTTCTTGAAGGTAGAACTTCTTATCCTCTTCGACCTGCAAAGGATATATGAGGTAGGGACGCGCAATTGTTTTCCAAACAAAGAAATCCTGCTCTTCTTAGAACTGGCCGAAAAACAAAAAAACTGGTTAGCTTTTAGTTCAGGATTGTCCAAAGGGTAAGTAGAGATGGTAGGTGTATCCTTCTTCAAAACAAGAGGCTCAGCAACCAAAGGACTCTCTTGGGGCGCTTGAATATTAAGAGAGGAGAAGTTGTCTCCAACGGAGGAGGTGCTCCAACTAGTATCACCGCTGTGGGGTTTCCTTGGACCACCATCATTAGCTATATTGTTGGCTTCTGCAGAAGGAGACATAACATCCTTTTGAACCCCCATTTTACGTTTACGGGGTTTAGAGAGTCTCCTTCTCTTTTTCTTATCCTTCTTCTTACAAAACTCACTTGTACTTTTTTCCTCCTTCATAGGCTCATTACGACTAATCTGAATTGTTATAGTTGACAAATCGTTGTTGTGGTAATACATCACCTTATTACCTTGGAGAAGCTTTTGATAATCCTGTCCAGAAATCCTCAAACGGGAATGTCCTCCCCCCTTTTTTGAAAATTCAAGAGAAGATTTCTTAGCACCATTCATCTCCAAACCCGAGTTCTGATTAGTCGTACCACTATTTTTTGCTTCAGCCATCTCCATATACCCCTTCACATTTTCCTTTACACTCACCTCTTCGTGGGCTTCTGGCGCCTCCATGACCACACTCTCACAATCTTCTATATTACTTTCAGGAGCATACACAAAATCCGAAGTATGCACCAGCTTCTTATTGTTCACACCCCTTTCTTCAGACGAAACGCCCTCCAACACTCTTTTACCATTAGCCTTAATAAGGAGCTGACATTTAACCACCTCTAATTCCCTCATAACATCCTTATTTTTAGGTTCTACCCCCAATGCTTCCACCAGATCCACTTTTGCTTCCAAAAACCTATTCAACTTCATATACGCCATTGCCCTACAAAAACGAGCCTTGACATTTTTTGGAAATGATTCCAAAATCATGGTACACAGATCCAAAGCAGCTCTGAATTCCTCAAGTTTCAGGGCACAAGCCGCCAGATTAGAATTAAGGGAGATTGCGAGGTCAGATAACATTTGAATATCCTCACTTCCAATACCACCCATGCTAATACCAAAAAGCTTACAAGCCGCATCATAACACGAAGCAGCCTCATCAAAGTGATTTTGCCTAAAAAGGACGTTTCCTCTATCTTTAAGCACTCTCACCTCAGACAAGGCCAAAGTAAATGACCCATTCATTTTCGCAAAATGACCCATCATTCTTTCCCATCATCATCAATAAACCCATCACTAACATGGGCACAAGCAAAGTTATCCAGAAAATCAAGATATACAGAAGGTAATGCCATACCCACAGACCGAGAATAAAAACCAAGACACCACACCGTCACACCCAACGTCACACACAACAAACAGACAAAACTGAACAGTAGAAGCGAAGAAGCAAACAACGATCACAACATAGATATCCCTTCCATGGTGAGAAACAAAAACAAGCAAAAAAACACAAAAAAAAAACGAACCTTAAGACAATGACGAAACTGAAAATCGGAAATGAGAAACAGGAGCAAAGTTGAGAAGCAAGAAAACGAGATGAGTAGGAGATGTAGCCTCGCCGGCGACCCAAAATGGCGACTTGAGAAGTCGCCGGCGAGGGAGACGGGATTTAGGGATCTGAAATTAGGGAAATTAATTTGGGGATTTTTTTTCTGTTTCTCTCTCCTGTTTCTCTCTCTCTAAATAAATAAAAAATTGTTGGAAGTGAAAAATAGTCCATTTGTCAATTATAAATTATGATTTTTCATTATCATATTCTTAATTCTTAGGTCATTCTTCCTTTATATTTTATCTCTCAATTATTAATTATTTTATGAAGGGTAGTGCTAGGGCGACACCGGGTGTTACTGATGTCGGTAACACCTAATAAAAAAAATAAAAAAATAGAAAATAAAAAAATAAATTTTCGTATTTGCGCCAATTTCGAAAGGGTAGAACCGTAATTCACATATTTATCATATTAATAAATAAAATTTGAATGATAATAATAATTAAAACTAGACAATAAGGTGGTTGATCAAGGGGAGCCGACGGTGGTTGGTCGTGAAAGCCGCCGGTCAAAGGCGGGACGGTGGTTTGCGGTTGCCATAAGATAATCAACCATCAAATGAAACCTCAAAAATGTTATTAGTGGGGCTTGAACACATGACCTTTAGGTTGAAATATAATGCTAATACCACTATACCACATAGATCTTTCTGATGAATTTGTATCTTTTTTAGTATATATACGTATGTTAAAACTTGAGTTAAAACAATATACTAGAGCTGATCATTTTCGGGCTAGGCCGTCCAGCCCGGCCCGTCTGGCCCGCTATTTGAGCGGACCTGGTCACGAAAAATATTAAAATAAATGGTTAATGGACAAGGAATTCTCGGCCCGCTAGATTAATGGGCGGGTATGGACTAAATAAAAATGTTCGTGGACAACCCGCTAGGCCCGCTAAAGCTCATAATGTAATTTTTACTTTCTATATATTATTTACTAAACTAATTAACTATTAAGTCGATGTAATAATCACATACTCAAATAAATTAATAAAGGAAAATAATAATGAAATGAAAAATCCACCCATAAACTTGTTTTTGACTTTTTTTGCCTTCTTTGTTATGCTTATGAGACCAATATCAGTATAACACACTTTCTTGTTGCATAAATATTTTCTATACTGAGATTTTTGAAATATTTATATATCATTTTTAAGTTTGTGACTCTTATGTTTAAAAGCCCGGCGACTCATGGGCAGGCCCGCCAACTTATAACGGACGGGTACGGACAACTTCAACAAATTCGTTTTAGCGGACACGGACATAAAAAAATTGGCCCGCCGGACACTTTTTCTTATGGTCGGCCCGGCCTGTGTCCGACCCAAGCCCGCAAACGACCACCTCTACAATATACCTATAATAATTATTACATGTACTTATAACTTATAATCAATGTACCTTCATTATAAAATCAATATAATTCATCATAAGTCTTTTTTATGATGAATCAAAAGGTTAATATTATGTAATATGTAATTATGTACCACCTTAATTTCACAATTACTATAAAACCTATTCCTTGTTAAAAATATGTACAATTTTCCGTCTTTCCGTCTTCTAGTTGTTCTTTTATTATATTATACATACATAATAAGTGTACTCATTTTACTTTTAACCGTGCTTTCACGTATTTTATTATCCGTTTGGAATTATAATATTAAATAATTTGATAATAAATTATGTGAAATCGTCTCTAAAGACATTTATCCAATGCTTCTATAATATAATTTTTTAGTTAAATTTATAGATATATGAAAAGGAGATATGTTATAATCACATGATAAATATATGTTATCCTAATAGATGTACAATACAAATCTAGTGGTTTAGTGGTAAAAGTGTTAAATTCTTACCCATTGGTCTTGGGCTCGATTTCTAGTGTATAACTTTTTACTTTTATGAATAGTGAATAATAGATAGACTATCTATATTCTAGGAAGATAAGTTAGAATAAGATCTTGTAAATAATTATAATTATAATATGAATAGTGAATAATAGATAATAGACTATCTATATTCTAGGAAGATAAGTTAGAATAAGATTTGTAAATAATTATAATATGAATAGTGAATAATAGATAATAGTCTATCTATATAATAGGAAGATAAGTTAGAATAAAATTTTGTAAATAATTATAATAATATTTTTAGTGGATTAAGGTTGGAAGGTGGATAAATAGGCGGGAAAAATAGCATGGTAGTGGTTTGTGTTTTATTATTTTATATAGATATTTCAATATTTTATTTAACATATTTTTTATTTTCTTCTATGTTTGATTTATTTTGCTTTTAAACATAAGCATTTTGTTAGATGTTGATTTTGTTTTAGCAAAAGTAATACTCTTTTAATTGGGTGATTTTGTGAATATTGCGCCTTGTTTTGTAAACCTTGAAGGTGATTTTGTGAAACTTGGTAATGAGCGATATCTTTCAAGTATGAAGTTTTTTTTGTGAGTTTTCTTAAAGTATAAATAAGTATATGTTATATTTTCAAAACTATTAAAAGTAAATAAATCAGTTAAAATTTCCAAAAAAATAATATATTCCATAATTCATTAAATTTGTAATTTAATTAATGAAATAATTATGATTACTCTTAAATAATATTATAATCTAATATTTCAGATTTATTTAAATATAACTCTAATACAATTAGGTAATCAACTACTATGATATTAACCACCTATGTAAGTAGTAAAAACAACAATAATAGCAACTCGAGTAGTGAAAGTCATACTAGCAGCAACGGGTAGTAAAATTAACAATAATAAATGCAGGGGTAGTGAGAGAAAAAATAATGACAATGGAAGAAGTGAAAGTAATAGTTAGGGGTGTTCAGAATAAACCGAACCGCAATAACCGAAACGAAAAATCAAAAAATCGTACATTTTTTAGGCTTGATTAAGCGAATCGTAATGCCAAAGCGATTCGGTGAACCGAACCGTTAAACTTATCATATACACGGTTCGGTTAAAGTTCACAATTTTAGAAAAGAGGTTAACCGAACCGAACCGTTTCACAAAAAAGTAAGCAAAAAATTAAAATATTATATAAAGTGCTTTTTCGTTTAATTTTTTAAGTGTTTCCAAATTCTAAAATTGTTAAATTGATTAATATTAAATTTCATTAATTAACTTTATCGTTGACTATAATATATAATAAAATTTTAATTGAACCAATAGATAAAATTCACGAAATCTAAATAAAGAAAAAGTATATTTAGCATGTTTATAGGTTAATCGGTTACCGAACCGCAAATAACCGTTAAAGAGGTTAACCGAGCCGTTTATAACGTTAGGAACAACACGGTTTAGGTTCGTTGTTTTGCCTAAGCTAACCGAACCGTGTGAGAACTGAATTAAATATAAGGTTCGGTGAGCCGAACTGCGAATGAACACCCTTAGTAATAATAGTGAGTATTAGTGATAACACATATAATGAAAGTAACAATAAGAACAACGGAGAGAGCGTAAAAAATTAATTAACAATTCAATTTTAAAAAAATATTAGTTTTTTTAATTACATAAGTTTGATAGAACTAACGAGTTAACCGTAAAAATAGCACGAGTAGTTATACAAACAACAGTAACCGAAAAAGTAGTGAACGTAATAGTATTAACAAGGGATGTAATGAAAGTACTAATATTAAGAAGATGATAGGTGAACGTGTCTCATAATTTGTTGATTAATTTTACTTCGTTCTCATCATAATTTCAATATATAAATTGTAAATATATATATTAACCAAATTTAGCGAATCATATTTCATAAAAAATACTAATGTAATAAAAGTAACAATTTAGTAAAATTTAAATGGTAAATAAAAGTAGCTCGGTAACAGTAATTACATCGGGTGTAATGAAAGTAACAATAGTAATAACGAATGTAATAAAAGTAACTATTCTAAGAACAAAATAAAGTATATATGAAAAATTAGCTAGCAATCGATTTAAGTAAAATATTAATAGTAGGAGTAGTGAATTTGTCTCATAATTTATTTCGTTGTAATTTTAAGATATACCTTTGTCATAAATATATTGTACATACATAAATTTTTTTGTTATAATAAGATGACCTATACTAAGTGTAATTTCGTAATATAATTATGTAAACTATAAGTACAAAAAATATATTGTTCAATTTTTTATCAAATACATTTAACTAAATGAGCATTATATTGATTTTATGATGGGTACTTTAAATATAAGTTAGAATTACATTTGAAAATTATTATGTGTACATATTAATTTAACTCAAAATTTAGCTGTCATATATATAACAAAAGAGATATCAAAAGTATAACAAGATGCTTGTGTTAGAGTGGCATAGCAAGTGCATTTCACCCAAGAGGTCATGGGATCAAGCCTCGTTAACTACTTTTTTGATGTTTCACCGTCTTCAACCACTGACCGCCAACCACCACGGCCCACCGGTGGTGACCGCCTTTGACTATGATTTAAAACCGTAAAACTAATTAACTAATATTAGTTTCCTAAACTACCCTTGACCACCAATAAGTTTAAAATTTGAATGTTGATGGAGGGAATACAAAATATGTAAGTAAATTACTATAATATCCCCGGTGTCGCTTAATTTGAGTAACACCCGGTGTCGCTATATTATTATTCTTTTATAAATATATTATCTCACCGCTTTTTAAAATTGTTTCAGCTAGTACATGTCAGGTGGTGAATGGGGTTTGCGGAGGTTTCTTGCATAGTGCACCAAAATGTTGCCAAGGATTGGTCTGCAAAATCGATCGTTCATTTCCTGATGCTCCCGGAGTTTGCATGCCAACGTCAAAATAATTGTGTTATTTTCCGATCCAAAAACTCTTCTAAATGACGATTTCAATTGGCATGTAGAGTTTATGTACCGTTTGTGTAAACATAATAAAATCGAATAATTCGTTGACATTATTCTTTCTTATTACCATTTGTTCGATCGTAAAAACTTGGGAACATACGTTTTTGGGAAGATTATGTTAAAAAGAGTAAACCTAGGAAAAATAAATAATGTCGAAACTATTGCTTTGAACTAATCAAATAATCAATGCAACGAGACACAATTATAATTTTGTAAGGGATCAACATATGTTCCAATTAATATAAATTAGCAACATATACAATTGAGTGCAAAATCTCGTCAATTTGAAAAATTCCCGCTCTTACAATGGGTATGAATTGGTCTCCTTTAAATTTCGTTTTATTAGGAATTGAGCCTATACTAGGTCCGTTTATCATTTTTTTTATGCGATAGCCTGCAAATTATATACACCCAGTAAATCACCCGAGGGTAACAGGCTCGAAGTCTATTTAGGCGTGGACTCGGACCTAGAATGCTCCACAAGATTCTGCTCTTTGGAGGCTTGAATCTGTCTGTTGAAAACTTCACCCAACTTTTAACCACTAGATTTCACCATTGCGGGATCATTAGAATTCCTTATATTAGAGTTTTATTAGCTAAGAGGTATTATAAGTACCTCGTCATATCATTGTAAGAAATAACATTATCAATAATATAATTTATATGCTATTGTCCCTCTATAATCTTTTCACCTTTCCTTTTTTTAGTTTTTTTTTTTTTTTTTTTTTTTTTTTTGTCAGAAAGATCAAGATTACATCATAGCATGTTTGGCTATCATATGAGCCATCTTATTATTAGACCTACTACAATGACAAGAACGAAAGATACTATATATAGAAGAAACTAAAGGCTTGATTTCCTGAGACACCTCCGTCTTATCAGCCAGCTGGAGAATCAGATTAAGACAATCAGAAGAAATATGCAAATGATAGAAACCTTTGTCAATGGCGTGAGAAAGAGAAGCAAGAAAAGCAAATGCTTCAGCCATAAGAGGAGATCTCGCCCATAAAGTCTTACATCCAGAACCAAGGAGCTCGCCATTACCATCTGAAAAACACCAACCAGCTGCAGCCTTAAGACTACTATTCCAAGCTGCATCACAGTAAACGCGAACATGCTGATCACAAAGTTCCGAACCAACCAAAGAGAAGAAGTAAGAAGCCTACGCATCATTATCCGGCTGAACGACTGAAGGAAAAGACGAAGAACGAAATAAAGATGGAGGCTGATGAAAAGCATTCCAAGTGGTGATAGCATCATCCCAAATTGAAGGAATTGAAGACACCAAATTAACATTAGTCTGAAAACGGAAGATTGAATTATTCCTCAGGACCCAAATCCTCCAAAGAGTGCTGATGAAGATAATTAAATCAAAAGGTGGAGAATTCTTCTTAAGATACGAAAGCCAATTAATAATCCAATCCTGAATATTCAGATTGCTACCCGAAAAACACTTAATAGCAAGAGGACAAGCAAACCAAATTCTACTAGAGATAGGACAGTCTCTGAAAAGATGTTCCAATGTCTCACTTTGAGCCCCCTCATAAGAACAAAGAGGACAAAAAGACGACCATCCAAGATCCCTTTTCAGCGCTTCTTCACCAATAGGCAACGAATGAGTAAACAGGCGCCAAAGGAAAATTTTCCATTTACCAGGAACCTGCAACCTCCACAGCAACTTTTTACAGAAAGAGAAGAAGAAGAAGAAATACGTGTTCTATCAGTTAAAGAAGCTTTGAGATTCCAAAGATTATTAAACGCAACCATATAACCACTCTTGACAGTAAAATTCCCACTCTGATTCATAGTCCAATAGAAAGTGTCATCCTGAGTCGAAAAGCTGGGAATAGATAAAATAAGTGGTAGCAGATCCTGGCCACAAATTGAACTAATCAACTCACTATTCCAACTACCATCCTCACACTGGAGTTAACAAACAAAATAAGGAGGTTTCTCCATGATCTCCTCATTAGAAAGTTCCAATAAGTCCCCCAACGAAGCCCCATAAACCCATTTATCCTTCCAAATATTTCGAAAAGACGGACAACCAACTTGCCAAGCAAGTGAACCATACAGCAAGTCGAAACCCCAACGAATACTTCTTTCACCCCACGACATTGAACCCTTCTTACAAAAAACATAGGAATCAAAATGATCATCCGTCAATTGATATTTGACCCCCAAAGTCCTACTAATCAAAGATGAAGGATTACTTAAAATATTCCAACCAACTTTAGCCAGAAGGCTCTGATTTAAACATCCAATGTCCCTAATCCCAAGGCCTCCATTTGATTTAGAACTCTTAATAAAAAGATTACTACACCAATGAATATTACTCCTCAAGCCAGCACCACCCCACCAGAACTGCGAGAGCAAAGAATCAATCTTTGAGTCCACACTTACCGGAATTTTAAAAACCGATAGAGAATATAAAGATAGTGAAGAAAGTACTGAATTGATAAGAGTTAATCTTCCAGCCGGTGATAGAAAAGTATTATTCCAGTTCTGAATTCTTTTCCTGACTTTATCAACCATAAAGGCAAAAACCTCTTTCTTTGATTTCCCAAAATCAGTATTTTCTTTTTTTAGTTGTTGAAGGTAAAGATGGCAAAGTAATTTAGGAATTTGGAAATTGTTTTGTACGGGAGTAGGGTTTATGATTGGGTTTATGAAAATGATTATTTTGGTGACTAGTTTTTCAAGTCGAAGTTCGAAATTTAGTTTGTTTTGGAATTTTGGAGATATTCGAAATTTAGTTTGTTCGAACTTTAGTACTTCCTCTATTCAAATTCAACCTACACATATTTTATTTTAATCTCTTCATAGTCAAATTACCACTTTTTAAAGCCAAGAAAATTACTAAATTATACTTCTAAACACCAATTATTTACACAAAATGCTATAAGATGACCCACCTTTAATTAACCATCACACATTTAAAATAATAAAAAACATTTTACACACTTTCAATTGTACTTTTAATAATTTTTTAACATTTTTCTTAATATTTGTGCAAAAAATATATACTCTCTCCGAGTCATAGTGTTGGTTCCTTTACCTTTATGCACAAAAAACAAGGAACTGATTCTAAACCACACATGCCCACGTGAGGTGGGTGCGGGTAATGGTTTGATGAGTCGTGGGACGGGGATGAGTTTTAAGAGTGTCATTCGTCACGGGTCATGGGACGGGTGCGGGTATCACATGAGCCCCCCACACACACCGCGCCCCACATCCTCCCCGTCCGCCACCCCACATGTCCCCGGTCCGCTTATACCCGCCTTACTTATAGCCTAGACAAATTTTTACTATAAAAAAATAGAAAAAAAAAAAAAATTATAACTTAGACAAAGAGGTTAAACCATTTTTTCAAAAAAGTAGACAATGTTCATTGACTCCTTAGTTCTTACTCACCCAACTACCCAACAAGCTAAACCCCCTAAAAAAAACCCTAATCCTCAAACTATTTCGTGGTTTCGGAAACTTATTTGTAAAATATGTAGCGAGTATGAGACTATTATGTTTTGGATTCAGGATTTATATTTTCAAAAATGGTTTTGTGAGAAGATAGATAATTTGACGGATCAATGGATCCTCTTGGGACTGGGACGGGTTTGAAAATTTCAACCTGTCGGCTGTCGCGAGTCGTGGGGTGGGTGTGGGTACACATTATAGTTCGTTGATGCGAGTACCCACACCGTCCCATTAACATCCGCAATCATAGATTATAGCGTTATACGCTATACGAGTCTGTAATCTATACTAATACTATTTCAGGTCGACCTAGCAAAAATGATTTGACCTTAACAACTCGACCTAAACCCAAATTGAAGACCCAATTCTAACTCGAAATCAAAATTGATTCGAACTTATTTAACTTAATGAGAAAATTTATTATCGAAAACCGATTATATCCCCCAATAACTTGAAATAGAGAGCACGGATTCTTACACATCCAACCTAAATAACCTAAACCGACCCGAATTCTTGCATATTAAAACGAACTATCCAAACCCGAATCCATTTACCATTTTACCTGTTTTGTTATAGGTCTAGAGTTCAAGGTACTAATGTACTATATATATAAACTAGTATTGCTGGAGACTGGAGTTGCAGTTTGTTATCACAAAACACAAATTCAGGTTTGAATTGAATACACAAAGAAGCCGAAATGTTGATTCAATTTCTATGTATTCGTTCCAAAAAAAGCATTCATTTTGTTTCTAGTTTGCATTTCCATTTTCAAAATCTTCATCTTTATTCAACCAATTCCCCAAACCAAATCCCTAATTCCCCAAACCAAATCCCTAATTCCCCAAATCAATCTTACACCAATTATTTGATTGATCATCTGGGTTTTTCTCATGAACAAGCTCTTTCCGCTTCCAACAAACTACGTTACAAGTATGATAACTACTCTAAATTCAGTAATAATGCTAATTCTGTTGTTGATTTTCTAAAGCAACATCATTTTGATGATGCCCATATTATAAAGGTTGTGTCTTACCACCCTCAAATCTTAGTTGCTAATGTCGACAAAACCCTAAAACCTAAACTTAAACATTTTCAAGATCGTGGTTTTTCTGGGTCTGATTTAGTCGCTCTCATGTCATCGAGTCGTTCATGTTTTGTTAGAAATCCGGATCATTTTGATAATATCAGGGCGATTCTGGTTAGTAATGAAAATATAACGAAGTTTATTGCGAGAACTCATTCTTCCTTGTCAACACCGGGTATGGAAAGTCTTGCATCAAATATTGCATTGTTGAATAATGAGTATGGTGTTGATATTGAAATTATTCGGAATCGCATTATTCGGCAACCTGCATCCTTTCTGAGGACACCCACTTTTTTCCGAAATGTATTGGTTAGGGTTGAAGAGGAATTGGGGATTCCTCGAACATCTGGTATATTTTTGGATGGCATACGGTTATTGTCTGGTTCTAGTAAGAAGAAAATCGATTCGAGTTGTGAGCTGTTCAAAGCCTTGGGATGGACTGAATATGATGTTTCTGAATTAATGAGGAGAAATCCTCTAATTTTTAAACTTTCTGAACAAAGTATCAGGAAAAAGTCGGATTTTTTGATGACTGAGCTGGGTTACAAGCCTGATTCCTTAGCTACACATTCTGTGTTGTTGGGTTATAGCCTAGAGAAGCGAATGGTGCCTAGGCATAAGGTGTTGTCGGTTCTGAAGGAGAAGGGTTTGTTAGATTACGACTTCTATACTGCCGTCTGTAAAACTGAGGCTCAGTTCTTAAAGATATTTATTGAACCTTTTGAGGAGGCTGCACCGGGTCTTCTTGAACTCTATCAAAATAACAAAGGTTAGACGCCATCTCGAGGCATCAGTGATGGAAGCCAACCCCCTCGTAGCCAAGTTTATACTTTTTTCGAATGTGTTTTTTAATCGTAGTTGGTTATTGACATTGTATGCCTTACTTATGTCTGAAACAACATTCCTCCTTCTTGGTTCTCTACGGTGTGCGCCCATCACGTTGTCATTGTCAATTGCTCATTGTTTTTGTTCATTGGAAGCCAGGGTGCCCCTGGTTGTCCTCAATTCTGGTTCGTTAGGAATTATCTGTGTTCCTGTTTATGCTATGTGCTTGCCTTCCAACTTCTATGGTTCGTGTTCAATGAATTAACTATGATTTCGATTCTGGTTCATTAGTTATAACCTGTGTAGCGTAAGTTGTGATAGTCCTCTACAGCAAGTCTTATACACGCACATAGTTACTGACTTACTGTCTCATTTAAGTTTTGGTGTTCCTCTAGCTGAAAATTAGATAAAAAATTACAGAATATGTTTCACAAAATCCTGTCAGCAATCTTTAGCATACCAAAAGCTCGTCTTTTCTGGAATGAGATTGAGCTGTAGGCGTAAGCTGGGAGGAAATTTGTTTTCCTTGTCTCCCGCGTCATCTTCATCTGAATAACCTGGTCTGACACTGAAGAAGGGATGACGGGCATAGTATGCTACAGGTGTTTCAGCCTCGGAGATGTTAAACGGATAAATAGTAGCGCAAACATGCCCCTTCGAAGCTAAGCGGCCAAGCGGGTGACTGCAATAGTCATTCAAAAATCAGTTAATTTTGTTTAACGGAACATTATACATCTTAAGTTTATAACTATGATCGCATATGGATATACAAGATAAGCATTTAACCATCATTCCACATGAATATATTGACCTGTCTAAGTTTAAGACGGGATATCCCGTCTTAACCAAGTATATATTCAAAGATATGACGTTATCGCGTTTAGGCTTGACAGTATATGTGGTAAGCATGTTGACTATTTGATTTTATATATTTACTTTGACTAAAATATCATCTACTATTTGCAACGGCACTATCCGTCGCAAGCTTGCGACGGATACCGTTTTCTCTCACAAAATACCCACTTTTTCTCTCTCTGCAACACTATTCCTGTGGTCCCCTTTCTCCACTAACTCATTTTATATCCATTTTACTTCACAAAATATCCGTCACAAATAATGACCCGTCGCAAGCAAGACTTACTATATATAATATGATCGTTGATTAATTAAGCAAACCTACAACAAATAAATCTCTGAGTATTTTGAGCATTTGGTTTTGTAATTGTATACACAATCCACAAAGACTCCAAATGGCGAGGTCGAGGATCATCATAACCACTTTCTTCATTATATTCTTTCTACTATTCCTTTCCTTGGCAACTTCAATTCTTGGTAATTTTTTTCGGACTTAATTTCAATTTTATTAAGTTCGGTTTGATTTCATTTAATTTAGCTTTCCTCATCTTTTTACAAATTAACAAATGACGTAGTTTGTGATTTATCAGGAAATGGATTCCTTCTCTCTAGCAGTTAACCAAGTAATTGTAAGTGATAGTGTTTGTGGTAATCTCGTGTTTTTTTTACGTGGTAACCTCATTTCACTAAGAACATCTTTTTTTTTTTTTTTTTTGAAGAAAAGGCAGAAGCCTTACTGCATTAAAGCCAAATCAAACGAAACAGCAATGTTAACGGCCGGTGGTAAACACGACCAAACTACACGACCAACTACACGAGGAAAAACATGGGCTAACGCATGTGCTACACTATTATTAACCCGACTCGTAAATAACCAAATAACAGACCGAAACGAATTACAATAAACAAGAATATCTTTAATAAACCGATAGAAGGAGTTGCGCCCCTTGGACCTATGCTTCAGCGCATTAATAACTTGCAGACAATCGCTCTCAATCTCCACCAAATCATGTCCCCGACTCCGAGCTTCCTTCAAACCATCGAGAATGGCTACCGCCTCCGCTACATGGGGATCCCACACGTCCTCCCGGACACAAGAGAAGCTCCACAGCACACGCCCCTCCCCATCCCGACACACCCCACCCCAACTCGTACCAACATCCGCTACTACCCCTGCGTCGACATTCACTTTTACGTAGCCCTCCGACGGACCAACCCATCCCTCCCGAGCCCGAGCCGCATTCTGCCTTCGTCCTGTACCAGTCGTCTGCTTCTTCTCCCCCTCCCCGTCGCTACACTCCTGCAAAACATCCATAACCCGCTGGACAACCCGACCAACATCCCCTCGCCACCCTTCAAAAATAATCTTGTTCCGATGCTCCCAAATAGCCCAACATCCAACCATGAACACCGCATGCTCTAACCGGTCAAGACCCCTCCACCTCCACTCCACCCAATCCCGCAAACTCCCCCCATCCCGACTATCATCTTCGGTAATGGTTAACTCGCTCCAAACAGTTTGAGCAAATGGGCAATCACGAAATAGGTGCAAACTAAATTCACAGGAATGCGAACAAAAAGGACAAGTAGAGACATTACCTCGAACCCGAGCCGCGATGTTCCAGCCCGTTGCAAGCGCATCATTACACAGTTGCCAAAAGAATAGCTTCACGCGAGGCCATACCGGGACATTCCAGAGCCTATTCCATAACCAACCCTCCTTCACCCCACACGACCCACCGCTCGCCAGACCCATATCATCCGCCATAGCCAAAGCACGATACGCAGAGCGGACCGAATACACTCCATCCTTCTCCCCCTTCCAAAACCACTCATCCGTCTCCATAGACATACTAAGGGGTATGTTTGTAATCCGGTCGACATCAATAGGAAGAAAAAGAGTGAATCAGCCCCAAGTTCCATTCCTGATCAGAGATAAGATCACAGACCCGCATTTGCTCCCTACCCGGCGAACAAGGGGATAGTATACGTCCCGAGCTAGAATGCGGCAACCAAGGATCTACCCAAATACGCGTAGACCGACCATCACCAATGCATTTTCGCAGACCATCACCAATAACCCGTCGAGCCTCCATAATCCCCCGCCAAGTATAGCTCGGGTTATATCCAAGACCGGCACACTAAAAAAGGCCATTAGGGTAATACCGAGCACGCATGAGACGGGCCCAAAGGCATTCGGTATCCGTGGTCAAGCGCCAAACATGCTTTCCTAACAAAGCCATATTAAACTTGTGAAAATCTCGAAAACCCAATCCCCCCACGCACTTCGGCCGACACAAACGCTTCCACGCAATCCAACTAATTCCTCGCTTCCCCTCCTCATGGCCCCACCAAAATCTAGACAATAACGACCTCATTTCATCACAGAAGTTGGACGGGATTTTAAATACACTCATCACATAGGTACGAAGCGAATTGGCCACAACCTTTATAAGAACTTCCTTACCAGCCTTAGACAATAATTTCCCGCGCCACCCCGTAAGTCGCTTACTCATCTTGTCCCGAAGCAAGTCAGTCAACACCTTCTTCGACCGTCCTACAACCGTAGGTAACCCTAAGTACCGATGATGCTCAGCCACTTCTGTCACACACAATCTAGCGGCAAGATTGCTCCGCTGTTGAACCGGGACCCCTTTACTAAACGAAACAGTAGTTTTGTCAAGACTAACAAGTTGACCGGAAGCCTCCTCATATCGCCGAAGAATAGAATTAATCACATCCGCTTCTGCCATAGTAGCTTTAGCAAAAATAATACAATCATCAGCAAATAAGAGATGAGAAATAACAGGGGCACCCGTCGCAATCCGAACCCCATGGAGCGTATTATTCTCCACGGCCCGCCTCAGCATCCCCGAAAGCACCTCCGCACACAGGATAAATAAATACGGTGATAGCGGGTCACCCTGTCTGAGACCACGACTAGGCCGAAATTCTTGAGAGGGCTGCCCATTGATAAGCACGGAGAAGGAAACAGTAGACACACAGGCCATAACACGGTCTATCCACATTCGGTCAAAACCCATAATGTACAGGACTCGCTCCAAGAACCCCCATTCAATCCTATCATACGCTTTCGCCATATCAAGCTTAATTGCCATTGATCCCTTAGTCCTCGGTGAACTCTTCATAAAATGAAAGACCTCAAAGGCAATCAGAACATTATCCGCTATAGCTCTCCCCGGGGTAAACGCACTTTGGTTCTCAGAAACAATCTCATTAAGGAACAACTTCAGACGGTTGGCAAGGACTTTCGAAACCAGTTTATAAGCCACATTACAAAGGCTAATAGGACGAAAATCACTCACCTTATCTGGGTCCTTTTTCTTCGGAATGAGAACAATATTAGTATGGTTGAACTCAGCCGGAGAGTGCCGCCCTCGCAAAATATTCAGAACCGTATCCGTCACAACAGGCCCCACCTTGTCCCAATAAGTCTGAAAGAATAACCCATTCATCCCATCCGGCCCGGGAGCTTTCAACGGATTCATTTGTTGCAGGGCACTAACCACCTCCTCGGCTGTATACTCCTGCGTGAGGGATTCGTTCATTTCGTCCGAAACCCGCTGCCCCACGCAACTTACCACACTAAAATCAGAGGGATTCGAAGACGAAAAAAGATGCTGAAAATAGCGGTTTGCTTCCCGTTCTATGCTCTATTCCGTGGTGCAAATAGACCCGTCCTCACTAACCAGTTTAGCAATGTAATTTTTCCGACGCCTTTCCCCCGCCCGAGCATGAAAAAACTTCGTATTCCTATCACCCTCACGGAGCCACAACGCCCTAGACCGCTGCCGCCAGTACTGCTCCTCCTTTCTCCTACACTCACCAATCTCAGCCACCAATTTCTTCCGACACGCCACATTCTCCACAGTTCGCGGCCTCCCATTCAATCTCGACAATTGCCCTGTTTTTGCCGCAATAGATCGAGTTATGCTTGATAAATTAGTACTCTTCCAGCCCTGAATTTCCCGAGTGCACTCCGAAATGACGCGCTTCAAAGACCTGCCACCCCGCTCCAGACCACGCTCAATAGCATTGCTACACTCCTCTTCCTCAGCCCATATTTGTTCGAATCGAAAAACCCGCTTAGTCCGTCTTCCAGTAACACGAAAATCAGGGACCACTTTGATTGGAGCATGGTCCGACCACTCACGCTCAAGATACACCACCCGCGCATGGGGAAACATATCACACCAAGAATTCGAACCCATAGCACGGTCGAGCATACATTGACGGTTCGCCTCCCCGCATTGACCATTATCCCACGAGAAATTATAGCCCTCAAAAGCAAGAGCCCGAAGCCCACAAACATCAATAGCATCCCGAAAGTTATTCATCTGCCATTGTGGCCGACTCCCACCCTTCATCTCGGTTGACAAAAGAATTTCATTAAAATCACCAACGCAGACCCACGGCAACTGACTTTGGCGGTGAAGGACTTTTAGTAACTCCCAGGACAAATGTCTATCCGAAACCGCAGGCCACCCGTAGAACCCCGTCACATGCCAATCTCCACTAGCATCCCGAACACTAATATCGATGTGATGAAAAGACGCAGAAAGCAAGGTACAATCTAACTCCTTCTGTCATAACAAAGCAAGGCCCCCAGACCTACCAACACTATCCACTTCAACACCAAAAAAACCATTTAATTTCTCACGAACATGTCTCATTTCACGACTACAAAGTTTCGTTTCGCATAAAAAAATCATAGCCGGGGCTTCCCTCCGCACAAGGGCACGGAGAGCAAGGACCGCGTCGGGGTTGCCCAATCCCCGACAGTTAATGCTTAGGATACTCATTGAGCCGAGCGGGGCTGGTCATCCCCAGCCTCCGCCTCAGGTATCAAGACGCCCCCGTCTGTGGACCGAAACTTCTTCATAGAACCCACCAGAGCACCCTCCTCCCTCCCGCGCTTCTCAGCCGTATACTGCCACTCAGAATTACTCCCCTTACTAGCACCTTGTCTCACCCCCCTGTGCCACGAAGAGGCCCTCGAAACTGCATTAGCACCCCTCCTACCCCCTCCCAACTCCGTGTCCACGCCCTCCACAACCATGGCCTTCGACACATTCCCAGCACCCAAACCACCCCCCTCACCAGCCCTATTCACACCCTCCAAACGCTCCATCTCCACACCCTGCCTCCCCAACAGTTCCCCTCCATCCCCAGCAGTACCAACATTCACCTCAGCCCCCTCCCCGAGATCCCCAACCCAGCCCGGTGTCCCTGACAAAGAACCCTCAGCCTCACCTTGTCGATGAAAAGTTCTCTTCTTTCCCTTCAAATCCACCGAGATGGCTTGAAGCTTCTGAATCATAACCTCAATAGCTACCTCCGCTTCAGCAGCCGCCTCCACCTCAAACTTCGCACCAAGATTACGAGCAGCCTTGCCACCAGTCTCACGCAACGTTTTCACCACCTTCCAGGGTGAAGCTCGCACCCAATCCCCAACCTTCAACTCACCTTCACCATACGGGCCATCCTCACAATCTCTCTCACCATGTCCAATCCGACCACAGCCGTAACAGAATAGAGGCAACCTCTCATATTTCACAGGGAAATCAACTACACAACCGGACTTCATACGAATAGGAATCGATGCTTGCAGCGGTTTAGAAATGTCATACATAACACGAACCCTAATTGCCCTATCCAGCTCCGCATTTGGGCCAAATTCCACATCAATAAATCTCCCCAACATATCCCCAAGTTTCCTAGCGCTTGCTACATTCGTTCGGCCACCAATGGGAAGGTCGTAAATTCGAGACCAAATAGGAAAATGCGATAATTGGACATCAGTAATCTTACCAGTTTGATTCGGTTCGTTAAAGCACCACAGAAACCTATCAAAATGCCATGGCTGCCCCTCAAGAACCTTGGCCTTATCCTTCGCATCCCCGAAACGGAAAATAAAGGTCCTCTCATGGACGTCGACCACATTCCCCATTGCCGGCTTCGATGGATTCCAAAGCCGAATCATAGTCTCAACCGCTGCCTTTACATTTATTGCCCGAGATGCCCACAATTTACCCACCAACATAAGCGCGCTGGAACATTCATCGCTATCACCCATATCATCCCAAACAATTTCATCACTCCCAATAGGCTCCTTCCCCTCCCGGCGATGGCCTAACGATCTGCTGTCCATTAGCACCTGCACAAAGAAGCACAAACAAACCGAACAAGAAACACACACGAACTCGTGATCGAAAACGAGAAGAAACCACGAAAAAACGAAGAAGAACGATGGAGAAATCGACAGACCCTAGGATGCCCTAGGACGGTTATTTTCGCACGTTTTGATTTTTGTTAATTCACTAAGAACATCTTTGGTTGGCCATAATAAGTCCATAAGTCACAAGCATGAGTTCCGAAAGCGACAATTTTTTTTAAATCAATGATATCATGATATCATAAACACGGTCAATTTGAAAAATAAAAGTCGCATTCGGAACTTGCTACAGAAAAGGCGAGGTAAGTTAAAGTTTAAAGCTTGATTGGCCGTAATTTTGCCACGAGTTCAGAAAATAATCTTTTTTTTTCCAGATTAAAAATCTCGTAAAGCCAGTCAATTCGGAAAAAATCACGTAAAAAATTAAAAAAACACACAAATACCACATAGAATGTAATTATGTACATTAGTACATTTAAGTCTTGATTAAAACAAGAGTGGTTAAGGCCCAATCCGGTCATTAAATTTGTAATATTTCGGGCCTCACTCTATTGTTAAAGACAATACCTCCATTTGTTTTAGAACGCCCCAATCCCGGAATTACTTTTTCACATACGGACATTACTCTTTTCACATACATTTTTTCATAAACTAGTTGTCAATCCGCGCGCGATGCGCGCGGACTTCCAATGAACGTAACCCATAATTTTTTTGACATTATTAATTTAAATACATTTCAGCTATTTCTTCGTATCATATCTATCTGCATTGATCATCTATTTATATATTTTTTGTTGTGTGTAAAAATAAGAAGATATACATATTTGATTATAATGTTATAGTACATCTATCGGTTACCTCGTATAAATTCTGTGAATATAAGTAAGATATATATGTAATTTACAAATAGCCTAGGTTAATCTGTATTTATAACAAACGTCGGCTTACAATCTTAAAATGTCTTCCTTCTTAATTATTGAACTCTGACTTTTTCAAATTAATCAATTGCTTTGAACGTATTAATTTGAAGAATTATTAAAGATAATAACCTAGCCTTACATATGTAGTACACGGAAAGAGTTCACAATGTAAGAACAAATGCAGAGTATAAATTTAATACGAGTATAGCATATTTTAATATACTAAATCGCGACATGATTTAATTTACGATAATATGTAACATGTTTATACCATCAATTGTTTGTTGTTATTCAATAAAAGCTTTAACTAAGAGTTCTTGGTCTGCATTAATTTAGATTACAATTCAACACTGTTGCATTAAACCGACTGTGTTGGGTTTACTATTCTTAATCGTAATACGCTTCATCCTCTGACCATAAATCAAAGGGGCCATCGTCATGGACAGTTGGATCATCCATGTCTCTGTTTCCCTCCATCCAACAATGGTAGACATACCTTGCGTCTTTTTCTGGTAAATCAAGGCAGCAACACTGGATAGAAAACACACGACCCCATCTTGATCTGACAATTAACCCGTTTATCTCTTCTCGCTTCACCTGACTTTTATAATCAGTTGTCATCTTAGATGTATCTTTCCCAATTGCAAATAAAGAAGCCCACTTTCTGCACACTTCAGACATACTACGTTTGTCCTGATGATTGAGCCTCTCGAAAATGCTAGTCATTAGCTCATCAGAACTGAGCAAGATATGGTTAATTCGATCGCCTGCCGTCGTCTCTTTTAGCACATACTGTGTTTCGAACAATGATTTAGATTTGAACTGCTCCTTTTTCCATCGGATGTAGTCATTCTCAAACTCACGCTTGTCTTCTCTGTAAAAGTAGCCAACACCAGTACAGCGAGGCATACCTATTTAATTGCAGACAAAGAAACCCAATCAAATCCTGCAGAAATTACATAATTTACCACCAAACCTTAACTCAAAACAGTTTATATGTCATATCTGTTTATTTATTGTTATTTGACTGATACTGAACAGAGGTACGATATCCGCAGTACATGGGACTACATGACATAAACTTCAACCTTTCTAAAATTTCATTGATTAATTATTCAATGTTAGAGTCGTCAATGATACTTAAGTCCAGTATGGGTGTAGTAGGCGTACTGTGATATTTGCTAGCCATCTGCAAATTTTCATGTGTACATAATAATCTGCACATTCAGCATAATGCTTATACAACTAACAAGTAGATCTCCTTTAGCCTCACAAAGTAAGCTATATATTTTTACAGTTGAGTCGCAAACGTAATTGTTGAATTCAACTACAATAAGGCTATGCGAGATACACTGTAACACCTTGCAAAAGTAGCAATGAAGCAGGAGGAGATAGGGTAACATGGGTGAACTAAAAATCATAGATAAGAAGTAATTAATTGCTAAGAGATTGAATGAATATTTTAGACGAAACAACTATAAAACCAAACGTAATCTAGTGAAGCTTGTAAGTTCTACTTGACCCTCATATCCTTAGACTATCATCTTCTTTTACTTTTGTTCTATTGTCTTATCCTATATTTTTATCTTATGCGGATGTCCCGTGCAGTAAAACAGCACCATTATAATTCGAAAAGATAAAACTTAAAGCAATAAACTTGTTGAACGAAAAATTGGCAATCTCAAAATTATCACACAAAAGACAAACTATTAACAACAGTATTTAGCAAGCTCATTTAGATCACAGAAGCCAAAAACCTAACAAAGTTATCTCACGCGTATATTTACAACATTCTTAAACAAACTCAATATGATCCACAAGAAGCCCGTCTAAGTTATCTCACAGACTATTACCAAAATTCTTAAACAAACTCGAAATGGTCACACAAGCTTAATCTCACAAATCTATGAACAACATTCTCAAACAAATGTAATACAAACACACAAGCAAAATGCCTAATCCTCACATTTTTTTTAACAATATTCTTAAGCAATAGCGACATTATCACACAAGCCAGGCAAAATTATCTCACAACCGCAGAAGTCTATCAAGTATCAACATTTGAAAACAAACTTAATACCTACTAATACAGCTTTCCTAATTCTATTATTTTCTAACTCTGTTTCCATCAGTTGCTTATCACGACAGGTCGAGGTTCGGGGACTTAAAGTGATTGACTAAAATAGCTATTATAAGTTGAGATGCTAGAACTTTAACCAATAAACTTAATGAACAAAATTCTGAAAACCATGGAGAAGTCATGAAATCACAAAGATCAGGAAGTTTTAGGTATACTAATACAGTTCTTAGAATTCTATTACTTATTATCTCTGTTTCCATCGGTTGCTTATCATGCCAGGACGCGAATCAGACACGTAAAGTGATTAACCAAAAGAGCTGAAGATATAAATTCATTTCAAAACCAGACCTTCATAAACTTAAGCTACTAAATCTGCAAGTTAGACTGGACTCCTGAAGCCACAAAGTCTAAAAAACCCTAAATTAATACTCTCTCCGACCCAATCACTTGTTTAATTTTGATTAAAACACCCCCTAGCAGCTGATTAAAAAAGGTAAACAAATGATGGAGGGGCGGCAAGTGTCCTACCACAATAGAGTTACATCAACTTTCAACAGTAAATCATGAGATCGAACAATAAATTAAACTATAAAAGTGCAAATTAAACAGCAAATAAATGATTAACAGAAGCGATAAAAGAAAGGTCAAATTGAAGAACAAGTAAAGGATAGAACCTTAATTAATTAATGTGTAGAATAATTGATTGAAAACGCGAAGAGCAAATTGATGTAGAGAAGCAGTGAGTAAGTACCTGGAAGTATGAGTGGTGTTACAGAGTTTTTGTGATGACCGTGTTCCGGTTTGATGGTGAATGGTGGTTAGGGGTTTTCGATCTCACATTTGTTCGACCTAGTGATACCGTCCTCGTGCTTGATGAAAAAGTTGGAGATTTGAAAAATATCAAGGATATAGAAAGATTAGCTATTACGTGTTGTCTAAAACATATATCTGCGAAATTTTATTTACGCTACCAACCAGATGTTTACAATAGTTTGAATTTTGAGTGGACATTTCGTCTACTAAAAGTTTAGTAACTCTAGAATCGCGTTAAAATTAGTATGGTTATGCCGGTACACTGTTTCATGTACGTGACCGTTAAAATTAGTTGTCGTATTTTTACAAATTTATTTTAGTATGTTAAATATCATTTTACAATGAGCGTTTAATTTCCGTAGTTGAGTAAAATATACTAAAAAAAGTACATATATAAGTGACAATGTATAACACTAAAATTAAACCGTCAAAATTATAAAGTAAACCCGTGAACTTAAATAACGTAAATAAATCTAACACATGAATAAAGTATATAATTCATTAGGTTAGTAAATAAGCTCAATAATATTTCGATTTATAGCAACACAAGATTGGATAGGGTTGAATAAATGATATCTCAACCCCTTTATTATGATTGGGCTATTCAGATTACGGATAAGATTGGATAAGTGGTTTCTGTCTATAAAAATGAGTTATAATACTGACTTTTTTCAACACACCACCAATTTCTTTTCTAACTTGTTTTACCTTTCTTAGCTTTAAAAACCCCAAAAAAAATATTTCAATTTATTTTATTGTTTTGGGTAGTTTCTAATTAATTTAATTAATGTATTATTCGAATGTAAGCTTTCGTTTTAATTAACGGAGTCATAATTTTGTCATATATTGAATTTACATGTTCTCCATTTCAATTACCATTAGCTATAATGTCATTATTACAAATTACTATATTGTCCTTAGCTCTTTATTTAAATAGATTTTTATAGGTCACAAATTATCATATTCAACATAATTTTTTTTACTCCTATATCAGTTGTTAGTGTATCAAATTAAGAGTATTTGAGAATGACTTACTGGGATGATAAAGTTAGGGATTTTCAAAGAGGCATAGACTTGATAAGAGACGATGCCCTTAACTTTGTTGCTCGTGAATCTAGTTATGCCAGAATCAATGTACATGAATATGTTACATTGTTCACCACCATTGTCAATGTTGATCTCAATCATAGCTGGAAATGCACATATTATTTTGAGCCCACTTGTTTTGAAAAATTCAACAATTGGTAATGTTATTTATTTTTTATTTTATTCAACCAAGTAGATTATTATTTTAAATTTCTTTTTGTATTTTCCTTTTGTGGTTAAATCCATCAGTTTTTTTTACTCTTTTTTTTTTGTAGATACCTACATTTCAAAAGGAGAAGAACATCGCAAATTAAGAAAAGAAGTAGTTGAAATCATTCGACGTTTGTTCAACGTCATGAATCCCGACTCTTTATTAGATCTACTATCTGGATTTTTCATAATGTAAATATTCGGAATTTCAAAAAAGTTTTGATATTTTGGTTTATTTCATATTATAACTAATGAATGAAGTCTTTGAATGTGTGAATCATTTTCACGATTGTATACATATGTAATAAACTTACTATCTTCATAAAATTTATAGTTTACATCAATACTCCAACTCAGCGAAGTTAGGAGGAAAATATAGTCTCAAACGATATAATGCAAGATTTGCGAAGTTATCTAGCATAGCATATCTAGCTGGGTCTTTTCGCAAAGACTGTATGAACTCTTTAACTTGTGTCATTTCATCAGGTTTGAGCTCACGAAGGTGTTCTTGTTGGAATGGATTTTGTAGTTGACGGTAATGTACGAGAGTCTCAACTTCATCCTTTGTACGCTCGAAACACGTGCACCTTTTGTATATGATTCTGCAACCCCTACGAATAATACGGACACCATTGATGTCGTTTTGGCGCAGGAAAAGACTATATGCCGATTTAAGGAGTGGCGCATGTGGATGGAATAGAAAATACTGACACCATCTTTTGCAAACCATGACCATCTTTGATTTGTCGCGATTACTAAGTAGCTCAAAAATCTTTGTAACTAAGTCTTCATCATTGAAAACATAGTCTTTCGGTCCTTGGTTCCGGTAGCTAGTGAACTTGACGTTTGCTAATGGCTGTAACGGGAAACTGATATTCTTTTTGTTGGAATTAATGAAATCTTCGTAATCTGCTGCGACATCATTGACTACCCACCCCTTGCACCAATCGGCGATGATCATTCTGTTTTCTTTTAGTATAATGTCTTCACCCACATATAATGTCTTAACCTGTGTCAATGAAACGATTATGTGAGCAACTCAATTTGTATATAATACAGTGTACCTTATCCAGGTCAACATGGAAAACGGCACTGAAAACTCACAGGGTCATACAATTCGACCCTCAACCACCATATAAACATTGTCGATGCAAACCTGGCACAATTCCTTTCCAGAGGGATGCAATCCCTTTTTCCCTAGCAATTTTGCCGACTGTACCTAACATGCCTCTATATTTCGTAAAGCAACCGCATCTCCAACAAATTTTTTCTGAGGCTGAAGCCTAACTTTCGCAGTGTCCAAAGGGATGGTGCACACATGTAAATAATCACCATAAGGTTATACCCCAATCAAGAGAAAGCCCAACATAAAGATATTTCTCCCCGACTCTTTACTGTATTTAGATACTTACATGTATTTGTGAATTATGAGGTCATTTAATCCATTATTGTTCTGGGCTTAAGTTAAAGATAATACTTCACTATTAATTCAAAAGTACTATTAAGACTGAATCTACCCTAGATTATTTCCCTCGACACTGTCCTAAACGCCATATTTTCTTCAATGAGTTCAATCTTTATGAAGCTCGTATCAGTCTCAATTACCTTTATTTTTTTGCGAGGATGGTGGGTTCCCCCAATTGTCAAGCCTCATAGCTTAGAGCCAGAGACCATGTGTTTGATGTAAAAGATCTATTCAAAATAGTTTTAGTTGATTGATGCAGATTATAATATTCCAAAAACTATTCCCGATTTAAGATCTAAGTGAAAGATGGTCTCTTCAGAGTTCTAGTAAACGAACCTATCCTAACCCTATTGTTCTAGGCTCAAGTTGATCAATATGCCTCCGTTTCAGCACAATGTCAAATCGCATGCAGTAAAAAATAAAAAATATACAATCAAATCTGAAATGGTCGAATTCAAATGGATCTTTGAGAGTAAATATAGTACGAAGCATTATATATTGTAGGAGATGATATGCAAATGAACATGAAAACACAAGTAAAAAAGATAAGTGTCATAAAATTTTACTAACTTCCTAATTGTGTTGTATTTTGCTTCTTTATTGGTATTTGATTAATGTTGTTCGTGTCTGTCTGCAAGACACAATTAACTACCACCATCAATAGTTTGAGAGTTCATAATTTCAATAATTTTGAAAGCACTTGAAACTACAATGTAAATAGGCTGTTATACATCACTCATTTGGTCATCATTTGTTTTGGTTTCAAACATCACGTTAGAATTTGTTTTTAGCTGATGTTTGATCTATCACACACCTCCATACAACCAGTCACATAAATTATCTGTATCCTACTACTACAACACATAAACTATGTCACCCTATACATGGCATGTTGGTAGTATTGCCATCTCCCACCCTACTCCCTTGTACTGACTCTGTCAATTTTCATTTCCTTGTTTTCATATAGTACAACCGAATAGCCAACATAATACAATTGTCCTAGTATAATATACGAAGGGATGAGAATCAGATATCCAGTTTAGATATAGTTACATGAGATTAAGGGTGCATATGAACACTATAATTTGGAAAGAAGAAGAAAGCTAATCAGCAGCATGCATCAATTCTGATTAAAGCTAGTTCTAGATTAACCACATTTTCTGCCGCAATTTAGATTTTTAGAGTATTCCAGAGTGAGTAAATTAGATATCATTTATAAAAGTACATTATGAATGAACCAAATAAAAGGCCAAAAGGGTGAGCTACTGTAATATAGATGTATTTCATTATCGGTTTCATCGTCTAATGGTAGTTATTAATAATGGGGTTATCTGGAGATTTATTCGGAATTATGACTACCAACTTTTGTAATTAGAGTTAATGATGGGGCTTCCTTACAAGATCGTCTGACCAGTGCTTTCTGATTATTAGATCACCCCAGGTACTTCTCCTATTCTAATGGATTCGAGTGAAATATTATTAATTACACTTAGCAATGTTAGAGTAATGTACAGATACTTACAGCCAAAAGTAAGGATCCATTACCAACCCATGCTTAACTACAGGCTATAGGTATATCTACACTGTCTCTTACTCCTAACCCAGATTCGTTATCATAACCCAGATATACGTTTATCATTTCTTTGATTTTGGAGAATTTGTATGTGTATTTCAACATTAAGAACATTTTAATGCAATAGTTAATCAAGACCACAGTAGCTTAATCAATTAACACTATAGTCAATTAAACTAATCAAACTAATCAATAATTATCAACAAAACAATTATAATAAATAATTACTATTAGAAATAATGTTCATGAACATATAATCGTATCACTATCATCACTGAAATTTTATGTACAATTCATTAATACACTGTTTAGGTTGAATACATTAACAAATGAATAAGCATACCTTTTCGGCGGCAAACAGTGGTATGGTAATTGATGCAGTGTTTTGGTGATGAACCTACATTCGTGTGATGGTGTGATGGTAGAGTTGATGAAAGAGACTGTAGGTGTAGATTTTTTGAATTTTTACAAAGAGTATTTAGAAGGAGATAAGTGTAGAAATGAAAAGAGAGAAAGTGGTTTTTTTGTTTTTTTTAATTATAATAATTTAATACACGATTTTTAATTTGCAACAACACTTTCCGTCACAGGCTTGTGATGGATACCATTTTCTCACACAAAATACGCATTTGGTTCCCTTTATCCACTAAGGCGCTGTTAGGTAAACAGCATATTGACCCAAACTCAACATTTTTGAGAGACTTAACATGTTCAACTTATCAATATGTTATTTTTTATTTGCAACAACATTGTCCGTTACAAGCTTGTGATGGATACCATTTTTTCTCACAAAATACCCACTTGGTTCCTTTAATCCACTAAGGCGTTGTTAGGTAAACAGCATATTGATCTAAATTCAACATATTTTAGAGATTTAACATGTTCGACTTACCAATATGTTATTTAGGGTGTTTGGTTAATGACATATTGAAATAGTATATTGGGGTCTAATATGCTATTTTACAAGATGCTGCTCCTACCAGCATATTGGATTAGCATATTAGAAAGAAAAAAATTGTTTTATTTAGCCTCTTAATAAAATACTAATATTTCTTTTATATGTTTAACAAATTCACAAGTTCCTACGTTACAATAATTGATTTGTTGCACGTTTCTTAATTACAATAACTGAGTTTCTAAATTGGATATATATTAAAATTTAAATTTAAATTAAGCACTTTTAAAAAAACTCTTAATATTAGTGAATTTGATTATAAATTTGAATACTTCATTATAAACAAACGATTTTAAACGCATCAATGATTTCATAATTAAGATGTATACGTAGTAATTTATATGTGGATAACTACTTGTAAATTTTTTAAAAGATATTGTCTAATTTAAAAATTCAAACGAGGATGTATAAACAGAAACGGAAAGTAAAATCGAGGAAGTAAGTTACGGTAATGAAATGAGAAAAAGCCAAAGAAAAGACTAATCATTAATTAGCATGCGTATAGGACATAGCTGTGCTGTTTATCTTAAAGGTCTTATGCATCATGGTGACTATACCTTCAGTTTAGTGACAAACATTAAACACCATCTGTCAAAAGAAAAGAGGGTTTAACACTACTAATGAACTAAATAATTAAATTGCACATTATAGTAAATTACATTATGTTCTAAATGTATTCTACATTTTATTACTACACAATCATTTGTGACGGATAGTGTGAATTATGTCATAAAATAGTGCGTTAATTATCTCAATTAAAATACCTTTCCGTCCTTGCCTCGAAACATGACTTAGTCAAACATACCATTCCCGTTTGGCATCTCACAGGAGAAAAGTTCATAAACTTCCACTAAAGTAAAAGGTAACAGTTGCTTAACACGTTTGTATTAACACATTTATTAACGTGAATATTTTTACTAAACATTATTAAAAGTTTTAAGCATTGTACATTCTTAGAAAATTAATTACGGTAAATCGGATCAGTTCATACATGACTATATTTTGTCTTATAAATTAACAATAATACGATATTTTGGACGAAACATTTATTAAAATAAGAAAAAAAGCGTTTCAACTCATATCGTCGCTATACGGTAATATGCGAATTAAGATAAGTACGGATGTAATGGTCATAATTACATAGACCATTAGCTGCTAAACTAAATGACGGCTATAATGCCCTTACGTTTCCCTAAACTAACTGATTAGACACCACTGTTCCGTGTAATTACTACGGGTAGCTGTTATACTCCAACCTTCATCATGCATACTCCATTATGATCATTGTCCCTGCTCACATTCCCAAAACTCGTGCACATCTAAAATGGTGAAATCCTGTGGAAAAGTAATATACTTTGACGATGATGATAAGCCAGAATTCGTCGAACAATACGTTAATTGGAAAAAAAGTCAGTTTAAGTCCACCACCTTATTTTCAAAAGCAACTGTTGAAGAGGAAGTGCCCTTTGGTAGCAGACCTCATCACCCATTCCTCAATTTACCAGAACTTACTGATCATGTCTTCAACAAGCTCGATAGGCAAGGCAAAAGGAGTATGGCGGAGGTTTGTAAGGCATGGGCAGGACAGTATCTTGTTGGTACAGAAACATCTAAGGTTGACCTAGATTATGATCATGAACTTGTGAAGGAAAATCGTGGAAATCAGATATGGGTGACCAGAAACAAGAGGATGGTGTCAATCTCCTGCTAATGCAAGCCACCAAAGTCGAAAGCTAAGAAGAGGAAGGGACGTTACAGGAGGGGTAGCAGCTCAAAGTATGCGTATGTTGAGAAGTCTGGCAGCGAGGGGTACTATGACTCTGATTGCTGAGTCTGCTAATAAGGTATCCGGTAATCTTTCTGAATATACATCTGTTATGTTTATAGCTAATGTAATGCAAGATTTTATACATGTTTTTGAGTTAAGCACCTTTCTTTTGGCTGCATTATTTCAATTTGGACTGCTCATAACATTGTTTTATTTTCAATTATTACTGCAATTTATTTGACAACAAGCTAATACGTTTGTAACCTGTAATATTACGTCGTTAGAATTTAGGGATTATACCATAATCAGTAGGTAAGTTGTGAGATTGATTGTTTCTCCTGGATGATGATAGAACCTGGCGATGTGTATATGGTTAAGTTTCTCTTGTGTTTATGATTTTAGCGATTTGAATTTGTCTTTTGATCAGGAGGAACTCGTGAACATATACGTCTGTTCGTAGTAGATAAACTTCTGTGTGGCACATTACTTTTAGTTTAGTGTGCTATGTTATTGGGGTTTTGTTGGTAATCTTCAACCATTAACAACTTCCTTTTGATAATAGTGTTATATATTAAGCTGTGTATTGGAGCTATACAGGCGTGGGTGTCAGCAGATTGGATTTCAACAGTACTGTTTACGATTTCATTGAGCAAGGCACTCAATGTCATTATTGGACACCGAAACAATAGGCATACGATTTATGGTCTTAGTCTTTTGTAGCTACAAACCATGGAGCATCTTAAGTTACTAAATTAGAATATATAGATGAACTTGTAATATAAAGAGTTCAGGTTGACATGCCTTTGTTAACTAAACAGACATTAATTGTGCATACTATGAGCACTATAACAGCAAAAGATAAACGGGTAACATAGATAGAGTTCATGTTGACACTGATTGTTAATTTGGAGTAGTCACTGGTTCTTAATTTGGGGTAGAGAGTACTGCAGACGGGGATCCTGTCTTCTCTTTCCTACACTTCCTTTTTGGGAGTTGTGGGTGTGACAAAGTTATTGCCACATCTTTCCCTGAATCAACAATTGTTGGATAGCTTGGAATCACAGGCTGGTCATCTTTAGCAGACTCATCACTACCGATTGTAGACATACTCTCGTCATGCTCTGTATAATCAGTAGGTTTTAGGTGCTTGATGTTAACATCCCCAACATGCTGGCTTTCTAGTGTGGTTCCTTCATTTGATTGTTCCACAGTGAGTTCAGGACCACTGCTCTCAGTACTCACTACGACACGCTTTATTATCCATTGCAGCACATTGTTGGTTGACAGGCTATTAGCTGGAGCTACTTGAGCTTTAAAAGGCTTTGTGTCAAGTAATTCTTTGAGTGTTGTAAAGGTTGGCTCATCAGACTGCCAAGCAATACACCAGTTAATATGAAGAGTACTATTAATTTAGAAATAAAACAAAGTAAATTTAGACTCACATTATGCTTCATATGGAATATGTCAGATGCGGACATCCTGAACAGTTGTTCAGTAACATCTGTAAACATAGTAAAGGATAGTGTTCCAGTGCCATCTGATACTTCACAATTGAAAGTAACCCTACATTTCACAAAAGCATTTTTAATGGAATGTATATTTTCAATTTCACCAAAGCCAGTGTTAACCTGGTCTTATTCATAAATATAATGCACTGCTCAGTTATATATAACTCAGTAATTGTCAAATGAGCACAAGTCTTACTTTGGTTCTGAGGTGCAATTAGGCTTAGCGCAGCTGTCACAAGTATATGTGTTGCCTGGTTGTATGTTTGACCGCTTTGAACAATTTGAGCAACCCATGTATGCATTAATTTTCTCAAAATCAACATCTGGGATAGTTACTTCTAACCAATGCCTCTCATCTTGCAAGGTTGTTTTAGCCTGTTTGTAGTATTAAAGACACATAACCCATACTGTTAATCATCTTGAAATCTCTCATTTGTACTAAATATATGAATACAATATGTGTTAAAACTTCTGTAGTGTTTGGACTTCTGTTGCGTAACCGCGACATTCTGTTATGATGTAGTATTATTGGATGATTGATACAGTTTCAGTTTTAAATATGGTGCAGGAAAAGATGCAGGAATTTTGCTACCTTTTTGGAACGAAGGGTTGAGATGGTTGCCGTACTGTCAGTGAGTACAGGCATCTTGACATTAAATAGTCGGTTTTGTAACTTCGTCAATGCCATAGTGTGGCTAGCCATCCTGCACATTCACGTAGTTCAAACATTAGCAGGATTACATTTTGTCTACAATATGTTTTGTTTTATCGCGTGTAGCCTAGTTCAGTACCATGCTTTGAGAGCATCAGCTTTATCACCATCTGGTGAGTGTACAAAAACAGTTGAAGCAGATGTTGTCATTGAAAATCCTGCTACATCGCAAACTGTATTAAGATACTGCTAAATGTTGTAATGATGCAATATATTAGACTATGGCACATGTACAGCCAGATTGTCTGTGACTATCAGAACCTTTACGCATTGATACTCTGAGTGCTGTTATGCCAACTGCTCTAAATTTTCCAGGTTCTGATATCAGTAGAGTGCAGTCATCCTTAGCGAGATCATCCCAAACTGAGATGGACAAAGGTTGTGTAGTACTGCAAGAGCATTATATCAGCAACAGTAGTATCATGATGTATAATGTTATCGATATGTAGAATAATATGTATTTCAATGTCTCAAAGTAATTGGCATCAGTTACCTGTTGTCGATTAATATGATTTCACGGACAGCTGTTTCACGGGCCTTTGCCGTGACAATCTTCCTAGGCTGGTCTTCTACAAAGAGTACAACACCAACTATATCTACAATGAATAAAACATATGTTCGTAAAACGCTAGTTACAAACAGAAGACATTGTTAGTACATGCAATATATACAGACATATTATTATTTTGAAGTGTACCAAACATTTCACTATAGTCAGGTGCCCGAGGTATCTGTGAAATTGGACGATAGTTAACATCAGCACATCCACCATCAATGTCCATAGGCATGATAACAGTACGTCTATTGAAGGTCATCTGATAATCTAGACCAGATTCATTTGTTTTATACTCAGGCTTAAGAGGACTTATGCTAGCATTTGATATCTCATATTTTTGATTACGCTTGATAGCATCCTCATATATGTCAACTTGATCAGCGAAAAGAGCAGCACGCATTTTGTTACCCTGATCAAACCATGTCCACAAAACAAACTTATCAAAGTCGGAATTACATATGCAGAAAGCTCATGTAGGTATATCAGTAATCATAATCAAGCAAACCTTACTAATAAAGGTTTCACATCTATCTGTGCAATAAGTTCTAATATATATTAACATATGTGTGTGAATGAGTTCAAATACCTTATCATCTTCAATAACAAGCTCTGGTATTGCACCTTAACAGGAGATGCCTTCGGACGACGCTTCTCGATTACTCTGACACTGACCTTGTAGTTTTTGGTAGTGTCCGTTAACTCATCAAGGTAGACTTTACGAGGTTTCATTCTGTTGCAAAAGAAGATGAATACGTGTGTAACAAATTAAATGGGTCACAACATTTGAAGGAGTAACTGATGCACCTAATATCTCTAATTTCTTAATGCCTACCTAAAAATTCAGAGACATTAAGTTACAAATCCATACCTGGAAAGGGTTTGTTGTAACTCTAGCTATGTTAGACTCATGAAGGATATGGCAAAATATCAACTGGTTATTAATAGTGTATTTGCCCACATAATAGAGGTGGAGTGTAGTATTAGTGAAGGCCCATACCCAATTATGTACAGTAGTGATTGTTTAGCAGGTTAACTGCGTTCTGTTTGTTACGTGGGATGGTCTGACATAGTACATTATAGGGGTATGGTGTATGTACTTTTTAACTTTGCATAATTCAGGGAATTGTAGATTTATCAAATCTGGTTAGTTTTTAAAAGTAACTACAGTTGTTTGCAACAAGATATATTAGGCTACTGTTACGGTTATTATATCAGGACAGTGTATTTAACCAACTACAAACGTAGGTAACCATTGTCGATGAGTTACTGTCGTTTTTGTGAAGTGTCACTTGATAAGATAAGTAGTTTATCAGTCGTGATGCAAAATAAATAGGTAATTAACTATGACGCTCTTGAAACTCGAGAAACTTTATTACACTCAACGGGACGATGGTTTTGCTCGATGCCTCTATTATTATTACTAAATTTTATGAACTATCAGTACATAGATCTAATACACTAACACCTGTAATGCAATGAGAATATAAACATATTGCATAACGATAAATTTGCGTCATTTACATAAGGCGTTGTCGAAGGATTTGATTACTGAGTTGGAGTCAAACTGATGCCATGCTGTTAAACTAACCTGTTATGGAAATAAAGTTCTTACAGCAAAACAATTATACGTCAATATCCTGAACCGTAAGTTCCTGATTCAATTACTTAATAGTATATATTAGGAATTGTCTTAAGCAGCAAGACAGGATATCATTGTGTTACAGTACATACAACCAAGATTTTGCAGTTTGTAACCACTATCCAGGTTGATGTAATAACACAAATATCGTAAAGATAAACTATACGCATCTTGCCAACGCTGTATACATATTGAGCAGTTATAATCAGTTAACCAAAATATTGGTGCAGTGTCAGCTGCTAGTGAATCTTACAAAATACCTGCAAGTCTTAGCACTTCAAAAGATACCATGTTTCTGACACAGTTCATATTTAACTCGCAATCATTGGAAGCTGCAATGACATTTACTTTTACTGCTTCCCGCACTCGTGATAGTGCAACATACAGCTGCCCTGGTGAAAAGCAGTGTCTTGGTAGGTAAACAACAACCCTGTCTAGTGTCTGACCTTGTGATTTGTTGATTGTCATTGCAAAGCAAAGTTTGAGAGGGAACTGATTCCGCTGGAATTGGAATGGATAATTTGAAGAGCTGGATGGTCGCATCTTTATGCGAGGAATAAACACATGCTGGCCATTATAATGACCACTGGTTATAACACATTCGATCATATTTGGTGTAAACCCTGCGCATATCAGCCTTGTACCGTTGCATAGCCCGGCAGATGGGAGGAGATTTCTCAACAAAATAACCGGAGCGTTCTTCTTTAACACCAACTCATAAGGACCCATGCCACCAGGACAAAGTTTGTTTATAAATTCTGAAGGGTAGACATTGCAGTTATCGGAAAGCATTGAGTCGAACCCCCTATACATAACAGCTTCACCTTGGAACTTGTTAATCATGTATGTGTTTATATCATCAACATCCTCATTCATAGGTGTAAGTATAGATCGACGATTAAAAATATCTACCCCAATACTGTCGATGTCCACTTCTGGATACACGGTATCAGCAACTGTACTTATAAGATCCCCACCTAACTGAGTTGTATCTAGTACAATTCCATCTAGCAGCTCAATCATCTCAGATTCACATGTTTGGAGCTGACCATTTCCAAGAGCTAACAAAAAATCTGAGAATTGTGGATCAGTTTTAGCCCTTACATTGACGGTTAGCCGGAATTTGACCAGATGTGGCCAAATATCGGAGGCAACTAATGTAGAATTGACCAGCTCACGTATCGACTTATTCTGGACGACTGGAAGAACTTGTCAAAAATCTCCACCAAATACAATAAGTTTACCACCAAATAACAAGTCAGGATTGCACAGATCTCGTAAAAGCTGTTCTAATGCCTCAACACCCTCCCTACGTGTCATGGAGGCCTCATCCCATATGATTAGAGAAGATGCTTTTATGAGCGCAGCAAGACTACACTGCTTGGGCACAGAGCACGACAAAGAAACATCCAAATCTAGAGGGAGTTTAAACCGTGAGTGAGCAGTTCTCCCAGATGGGATATTTGCTGCAGCAATACCCGAAGTAGCAGTAGCGAGGACTATTTTACCCATAAGCCGTATTTCTGCATACAGAGCATTGTATAAGTAGGTCTTTCCAGTCCCCCCCGGCCCATCTACAAAAAAAGCACCAGGTTTATTATGTATAGCATAATCGATTATTACGTCAAAAGCCTTTTGTTGCTCTGGGTTTAATGATGTGCGACACATGATACATTCATCTGGTATTGGTGCATTTAGTGCATCAAGGGTATCCTGTGATGGTCGAAGTTCTGCATCCTGTGGATGTATCAAATCTGATAACCCAAAACTTTTCAAAGTTCTGCCCATTGCTTCTACCTGCTGCTCCAGACGTTGGACGGTAAGAACATGTGCCGTGTAGGGATCATCTGGGTGTTCTTTTCTGTAGTCCTCTGACAGTGAACTGTAATATTTTTCCCAGAGAGCACTTGGGTCTTTAGGCTGGCAGAATATGAGCAGAGTTGCAAATAAACGTCGCAAAGCAGCTGGCATCTCTACTTCTTTAGCCTCATCTAAACACAGCTCTACCATATTGTCATCTTCAATTAGCTGTCTTTTGAGCGCAGCTTCCTGGAACGTTGCACACTCATATCCATCAACTGTTTTCAAGTCTGCAAAAGATTTTGGACCAACTACATGTGTCAACAACAAACGCAGGAAATAGCGCTCTCCTTCTGATGGAGCCACAAAAACAAGTCGAGCTACCACAAATATTTTGTTCTTACGCTTGAACCATGTTCGTTGAGATGGGTCCCAACGGTAATGCTCAGTGAAGCTCCCATATAGATGTTTCCGTTCTGGATTGGAAGTATTCTCGCCATTCAACCTAAAGAATTCAGTAAGTGGAGTCCTTATACGCTTTCGGTTAGACACTACACTATCTAATCTTTCGTGAGGCCTCATCTGTATAGTCTGCATACCTGGCAGATGAACTGGCAGTGCCATCACTGCAGGTTGTATTTCAAACAGATCAGATCCATAAATTCTCCAAATTGCTTCAATAGGAGATACCCAGCGGCCTGTTTGATACTGCTCTATTTCATCTACCGGCTTGACTTCACCATCTGCTGCAACATTGAATGATATCCTGTCATGACCCTTGTAAACATACTTATATAAGTACTTCACAGCTTGAATAGTTGAGCACACTTCCACATTCAAATGGCAGTCAAAAATGTCTATTAGATATGGATTGTATGGGATTACCCAGCGATTGTTAAGCATTTGACCTCTTACACGCACACTTTCAGATGTTGGCTTACGCTTATACACTGGGTAACCATCATCATTGTTGGTCGTCTCAGCTGTGTATGGTTTGGGATACAAGTACTTACATTTTCCTGGACTGCTTTTATGCTTCATACATGCACACTCAGGGTCCATCTTCCCACATGGACCGTGCATCATATGCTTTATCACAGCCGTACGCAGGTTTGCATTTGTCTGAGGAGGGATTTCTGCAGACACAAATTTGTCAAAGTCAGCTGGGCAGTTCATCCTGTGACCAGGCTTCATAATCAACAAGAAATGCGCATGAGGCAGTCCTCTCTTCTGGAATTCCACTACATATACAAAGGCAGCAACATCTCCAAAAATTTTGTCGTCGACCAATTTCTTCTTCAGCAGCAGCAATTTAGCTCGAAATACCCGAGCTACAATATCTGGACGGTTCTGGGTTTCTTCTCCAAGTGCCAGCTCATTCTTGATCTCTGGCCAATTTGTATTGCATGTCATAGTTATGAAAAAGTCTGGCTTTCCATACCGCTGCACAAGAGCCATCGCATTTAGATATCTCCTTTTCATATCCCTAGGGCCGCCAATATAGGTTGCTGGAAGAATAACACGTCGGCCAACATTTGCCGCGCATTGTTCACCAGCATCAATGGTGTCAAGTAAACCTTGATACAGCTCAGATCTGATTGTATCCTGATTATGCCTAAGGTAGTCTAACCGTGTGTTTTCCAACTTTACGTACATATCAACAATATATTGCTGTAAACATCTCCCAGCTCTCAACATCATATTTCCTGGTCTGTTTTGTAGCTTATAACAATAATATTCACGGCATGAAACATTTCGGTCTTCTGTTTTCTTCTGATAAGAACTACCTGTAAGGATAACAGATTCACTATTATGCATTATCAAACATAATCTATAGTGCAATTCAGACCTTTCGAAACATCAAACAGTCCCAAACATGTATACATGGAGGACTTACGTTCTTCTTCTGCATCCAAAAGAGACTCAGCGTTTGGAAAGCTAGATGGAGATGGGGTTGTACTTTGCACGGCCCGTACTGTCCTGTTACGATTAACATGTTTTTTGAGGCCTTGTTGCCATCCACATTCTCCTTTGGGAAATAGCAGAGGGTACTGCAATGGATCGTAACAGCCATAATAATGCATGACTCGATGCGAAGCCTCATTATGGGTAGTCACCAATATATGAGGACCGTCAGTTTCACCAGATGTGGAATCCTCAGGCCAAATTGCAGCAATCTCGCTAGATGTAGGAGCATTACTGACACGCTGATCTTGGTTAGGATTTTTCGTGATAACTATCTTGGTGTTCGCAGTAACAGTTACATCTTTCAATGACCGGAAGAAGCGAGCGTATGGATTTGTATGTGTTACATCCATCAGAATTTCAATGACAGTTGCATTGAGTTCGCTAAAGCAAGCTGCACGATTTGCAGCTTCATGTAGACCATCGTAAAAGTACAGCTGAAGATATTTGGGGTGAGTACCACACGGAAGTAAGTCAGGTACATTATGGTACATCTGGCCATGTAGTTTGAAGACGTAAATACCCTTGATCGTTTGTGATTCAAATTTCCCACCAATAGAAGTAAACGCAAACAGGTTATTGTATAGACGTGCATACTGCCGAAAATGCACTGCTATTGGGTCTGCCGATGTGTACAACATGGTGAGAAGTGGTGGAAACGTGCTAGAAGGCAGCACAATAGAACCATTACCACAGCAGAATGTTTTTGATTCATAGATTATTCTCTTTGCGAGGCATTTATCACACGAAGGAACATGTGGCAAATTTAACGGAGATCCAACTAACGGCTGACCAATCATACCAAGGGGCAGACCTACAATTGACAATGAAGTGTAACAGATCTTATCTTAGGAAATATAATGATTCATACCACAAATGGTCAAAAACTCACCAATTTGAGGTCTAACACGGGGCTTCCTGCAACGCTTTTTCGGAGTACCAGCTTCTGCATTCCCTATTGTAATCCTAAGTTTAGACATCAAGAAAAGGGTTCTGCTCAGATCACACACATCACAAAGTTATAGTAAGATACTGATTGTCGTTGCTCTACCTTGTCCCACTGGATTCAGCTTGTAATTGAGACCTACATTTGCGCTTAGTTTTGCCAGATCCATGAACATTTTTGTAATATGGAAAGTTGTCTTCTGTAAGTAACAACAATCGCAATTATGTTTAATATATATTATGTTCGTCTTTTAAAAAACAAATAAATATGCAATAAGGAACATACCCATTTAACAATTAATTGTAACAAATCTAATCTGCAGTGTCAGACAGCTATTTCTTTCCAACCGTCTGTCCAAAAAAGACAAAACACCCACATTCGCATTCATAAGCAACAACTGGTATCTAAAAATGGCATCACACAACACACTGTTTTCATACTTATCCAGCAGACTACAATTTCCTCGTAACAATGCAAATATTGTAATGTTATGCTACATCAAATATAATGTTAATTATGTAGTTGTTGTAGGACTAAGACACATATTTCCAACAAAAGATCATGATATCCATTAACTGTAAACACATAATGATACTTAATATAAGAAAACAAAGACAATAATAGATAAGCAGATTACAATAACTGAGCTCATATGCTCTAAGCTAACACACAAAACAAGTCCTAAGTAAAAACTACACCACAGCTGAAAATGTTTATGCTAAGCACTGACTTGCATAACACAGTAGCACTCCAAATAAAACAAGCTCTACACCATCTTCACTGAAACTTGTCAGATTTATAGAATACACTTCTGTCGTTCACGTATTTAGTAAATGGAACTTTCTTGTTATTTGGAGGAATATAGTTACGAAGATCAGCTAGTTGTGAGTTTGCTTTTCGTTTCTTAGGAGGTGGTGGCGGACATTTTTGTATAGGAATCAGATAAGGATCGCTTCTTGGAGTAAGACAATCCTCTTCATTCAGTATTAAATCATTTGGAAAATCATTTAGGCTTCCCAATGTAGCTCCCTGAGATGCTAGCAAATGTTTCTGAAGACTAATAAACTTGTTCCTGGCACACTCACAGGTCAAAGCAGGCAGCTTTACATCTTCAGGCGCGTAATTAGCATCAATTAACTCGATATTATAAATGGGAATCAGATGTTGAATAGTTTTACAAGCAAGTGCTTGTTCTGATGTATATTTTGATGAAGATATTTCACCAACAATATGAGTAGGACCACAATCAACCCCTTGTCGACTTAGAGTCAACCATGATGTGAAACATGAAGGGGTTTGCTCTAGGGTAGTTATAGAGCTACATTGTACAGGGAGCCTGCCAACAATAATCTGCAAAAGGGACACCATGTCCAAAGAAAGGGTTTGATAATGAAATATCTCAGGACATTCAAATTCTTCAACCAATGGAACTTTAGGGAGCCCATTTTTTAGGCGTCTTAACTCTTCTTGTTTCAACCTCCACAGATTAGCACATCTTTTGTGGGATTGTTTTAATGCAGCTGTGAAGTCTGCAATATATATGTCATACTTTTCTATCAGGTCTGTTACAGCCATCCGCGCTGCTTGCTCACACGAGACATCAAAATTAGACGACACACCACCTACATAAACATGTTCTTCTTCGGCAAAAGTACATTTCACAGTGACAGACGCATTGTGCTGCCCTGAATCATACAGGGCATACCGTGGTTCCTCAAAATCCAGCAGGTTGGCTATTCTACTGAGCAAAGGTCGGAAAGGAATTGATATTTGTACAGCTGGTATCGGCATATCCTGGAGACAGGTTATCTCAAAGAAAATTATACATCCAATCTTAATATTTAAGCACACAGTAGGTTCGTCTAAATATCAAAGTACTCTATTTATGTTCATATAGGAATAAGGAGTAACCATCTAAGTAAGAAATACAACTGTATCTAAACAAAGCAATGTACTATATGAACCAACGCTTGCATCATGTGTTTCATTGTTCGATATGTGCATACAAATCAATATATTTTAAAATGTTTGTTATCATAGTTTGGCTGTGGGGTTGACATATGCAATGTAAATCAACAAAACAGTTCAGAAATAATGTCTACAATGATATCAGTTCTATAATTGGTATAAATTGAAGGAAGTATCAGCAACAGATAAGAGAAGCATTATAGTATTCCTAAAACAATTAGAAAAACAGGCGACGGAAGTCAATAAAGAAGAAAGTAACAGTTCATTATGCAGACCTTTGAAATTATACTAAGAGGTGTATACAAATAGAAGTAATTTATTTGATTATGAAGAATGATGTAAGAGTGAACATTATGTATGGTTATATATATTAATTTTTGTTAGGTAAGTGCCACAATTGACGTCATATAAGTATGTTGTGATGACATAAGATTATACAGGGAGGGAAAAAAAATAAGCTGAAAATCCGTTACAAGTATGGTTGTGCCTAGGACAGGTGGTTATGTTTGGCGCCATATTATTTATCTGATAGGCTCAAGATATGGTTGATTGTATATGTACTGTCCACTGTTTCACAGTAATGTCTTGTGTAGAGTCATGGCTGATAAGTACTATCAAGTACTGTGTGGGAATTCTGACTGGTTAAAGAGTAAGCCACAACAGATTGAATAATCAACAATTTTATGTAATGACACCATTAGTTTGAAATTATATCTAGTTTTATGCTTCAAACTACATGAGATTTCGGGGTGGACGTAGATTTCTTAGAGAGTAACGTTAAAACTTGAATATAATATATCTTAATACATATGTTGCCAGTTATAAGTTTTATGCTCGTTAAGGCTGGTTTCGTTGTGTCACTGTTAGTTTATAATCCATCTGCAAGTACACATTAAGTTTGTCTAGGTTAACAATTAACTGAGAAAGTGAAAAGTATGGCTTAGATAACAGCAGAGACCGTAAACATTGGGAGTTTGAAGTTTTATAATATACTACCAGCAAGTTCACGTAAACGACACATTAAGCAAAATATAGTTGTCATTGTGTAATTACAGCTTCAAAGACCACAAAACGACAGTTCAATCTCGCAATGTTAATCAACTATACAAAACCTGATAAACTCCATAAACTTCGATCTTAAAATACCCTTACACCTAATAACAGAAAGACCGCTATATCAGGGAACCATGTTTGAATCATCTGCAACCTGTGTTGATGCAATTTTGAAGACGACAGGAATCCCGCTTGCCAAACAATGAACAACAATTTCAGGACTTGCACAATAAATGTTCCTCCTTATCTCTTTGTTGGCAACTGGAACAATTGTTGGCATATAATCAAACACACAACCTAATGCAGTTTCATTCCTCTCAATGAGGATGTCTGTGAACTCAGGTTCATCAGAGATCTCATACACCCTCTCCCTTACAGTTAAGTAACTCTCTAATTCAAGTTTACACAACAATGCAGCCATCTCTGCCTTTGAAGATTGATAGTTAACATCAATAATTTCAAGATTGTATGTTGATATCAGATAAGTGACAACTTTCTTAGCCAAGCTGTCTTTGGCATCATTAAGTGTATCACAACATAATCCAATAAAACTTGAATTCAAAGCAGCACTTGGTGGAGTTCTAATAGTAATCCAAGCACTGTACTGTCCATCGCTGTGTCTGATCGATTCCAATGGTGTGCACTGGACTGCATATGTCTTGATAATCTTGCTAAGGAGGGGCATATAACTAAGGCAAACATATGTAATGCTCATAGGATCAATACATGATTTATCCTTTGAAACGCATTCAGTATGTTTCCTGACAGTATTATGCAGCTCTCTCCGCTTTAAATTATAAAGCTCACTGCAACGCTCCAGGGTAACACATCGTTCAAAAGTGAGGTCCTGAACAACAACAGACCATCGCCTGATAACATCAGTAACAACTTTCTTAGCAGCAACCTCACAGGACTCCTGAATCGTATCAGCGGAACCCCCTACATATGTTAGCTCCATAACTCCATTAGTTGAAAACACAACGTTCGTCTTCACCACTACATATACACTGTTATCAGACATTTCTAAGATACGATATTCAGGTTCTGGAAAGTGTAACACAGATGTTATCTGTTTGAGCAGAGGATGGTACGGCAATTCCATTTGCGTTGGAGCAACTTGCAGCATCTGTTAAAAAAAAGAATTAAAAAAAAATAATCAAAGTCCACGGGAGTATGAATGAACATATGTTATCGAAAGCAGGCGACTAAATATACTTATACGTATACGAACGAAGATGTCTGTGATACCTTTTCGTTTGTTAATAGCTATTAGATATATAAAACTATCTAAATGTTAAGCCCACACTACAATGTTAACTTCGTATTTGATGAAGAATGTTAAATATTCCACAGAATGTTAATTTTGGTATAATTCTTTGATCATAGAGCTGTATATATCACAAGTGTATATTACATAATCAAAATCCCTTAAATTCAGGATTAGGACAATGACAACACTACCTATACTGGAGTATAATATTGGGTATGGGTATGGGTATGGCTGGTAGATACAGACATACATACGGTGACTGAACTTGTCTTAGTTGCTAATTTGTACTTGTTAACTATTTCAATGTGTGAATGATGATGGAAGCATGACCACTCAGGGAAGTTAACGTTTATGGTAAGCAACATACTTGTAATGACTGTTAAATGTTCCTAATCAATTAATCCAAATATGTCTATAATAATGTGTGTGAGTCTAGTTAATGACATGGGTAATTCATTTTATCGATCATTCATTTAAAACGATTAGGAAAACACAGGAATCAGCATAATCAACGCTACTGACATCGACGCAACATTCGTACGTTTTTTTGATCTTTTATTTTTAAAAAAATGAAATGGTAAGGACAACAAGGAAAATATTTCATATCGACGTAACTTTTGACGGTAATTTTGTTATGTAGTTTCGGGTGATTATAGTAAATTAAATTAATGTGCCATGTACTGATTAGAATAGGAACACCAACATGAATACCAAAGATAATAGCTTAAGCAAGGTTACTGACATAACCCCAAAAACCAAAACGTATTAGACAATTATTGTTTTTTTTACCATTAAAAATAACAATTGTACAGGTTATCTATGTTGTTAAAAAATGAATCAGTATTAACACCAAAAATCAAACAGCGAGTATAAGTATCAAAATCATGAAGCATTTGTCCAACAATAAGTTTAACTAAATCAAATTATATAAGACAATATCTTTTGGTCAATGATAGATAAAAGATGTGATGATGACTTACTTTTACGATTGTGTACAAAGTTAGTTAATAGGTTGAGTAGCTCTAATTAGAGTACTCTTATATAGTTAACTACTTCAGAAACTAATGCAACGTGGGAAGTCGACACCGTTTTTTAATATTTCGAGAGCTACCATAATTTGCGATATATTTCAGCCAATGATTACACATAAAGAGTTGGCAACTCGTTCCACAGTACGGCTAATTACGTAAGCACCCTATCAAAACGTCTTAATGGCATCGTCTTTAAATTAACAGCAATTAACAAATTTTCATGTATTTCCCTCGTAAAGGACGTTTATACAAATAGATTACAATACGGTAACTCTCATTTACCAATCATAATTTGAAAACAAATTAGTTTAACACTTTTAAAAACAAATTATTTATTATAACTTTTTTCGTTTGTTTTTTTGACATTATAATTTGTAAAAAAGCTAGCGAAACAATGTTACCTTTAAAATCGTAAACTTTTTGATCCATCAACAACAATATTAAAAGAATGTTAACTCACGACCTTAAAATACGTTACGTAATATTCGTAGAAGAGAACATCTACTTAGCGCATCGTTAACAATCTGATTAATTTCCAACAATATTACGAAAATGTTAATTCACGTGTCTAGACAAATCGCGTCAGAATATTTGTAGAACAAAGCATTTACTTAGCACATGTTACGTATAGAAAGCATAGCCTAATCGTTCATTAGCAAATTCACTCATTTAAAAGGATTATCAAATTATTTACATTGGTATACAAATATTACAGACCGTTAAAGTCAAGAACAATGTACCAAAGCGAAAATACGCCCAAAAAATATTACACAACATACAAAGTATATTAAAAACATTAAAGATTGTACCGATTTCGAGATAAAACGCAGAATTCATCGTTCCTCTACAACCAACCCCAACAAATTCGTGACTGTTCGCCTTCTCATACATTCAATATAAAATGTAATAATATACAATTGTTAATTATCATTCACGTTTAGAATTACCACTGTCAACTACATTAATTTACCCTTCTCTGACAAACCCCTTCATCTCCCACAAATTCCCACACACCATAAACGCCAACTGCAACATGTCTAAGAACTGTAACGGATCAACATACACAAACAAGGCCGATAAAGAATACTTCATCAATGGATATGTGAACTGGAAGAAAAGCCAGTTTAAAACAAGATCCCTGTTTTCCACAACAACTGTTGAAAGGCAAACACTGTCTGACAATAGTTCTCATCACCCATTTCTGAGCCTGTCTGAAATTATAACAGACATCTTCAACAGGCTCGAAAAACTAGACAAGCGAAGCATGGCAGTGGTGTGTAAAGCATGGGCAGCATTGTTCCTGGTTGGGACAGAGACGTCTAAAGTCGACATTGATTATAAGGGTCAGTTAGCGAAGGAGAACTACAATGGCACTATAAGGGTAACCAGAAAGAACACTTTGGTTGCAGTTCATTGTTGCTGCGTGAATGTCAAAGACAAGAAGGAAAAAAGGAGAATACATAAAAGGATTGAGAAACAACGCAAAGCTGCACGTTTAGAGGAAATATATGAGAAGCGATACCGGGATGAATCAGGCAGCGAAGGATACTACGATTCGGACTGTTAAGATTGTATGTAGTTATATAGGAAACAGACTGGAATCTATGTTTTTGCCAATGGTCAAGTACCTGTCTAATTCCAAACAGTCTGTAGTCTAAGAAATTGTATTCTGTCTAATCTACCAATGAATCTTATTGCAGTCTCAATGTTATTTGCAATGTAATTAATATAACATCGACTTTTGGTTTCACAGTATCTATACACCCCATATTTTATAATGCGCCACACATTCCGTTAGTAAAACTTAGTTAGCCACTTGAAATCAACAGGGACGCAACACTTTGGAATAAACTAAAGTTTTATGTATAATTGTTTGTCAGAGGAAGATATTACATAGCCTTGAAGATACATAATGGACTATATTCAGAATAGATAAGAAGACAGCAATTAACCAAGCTAATCCTCGTATTATAGCATAGCTGGTCCCTCTCAAATATGAGGGGAAAGAACCGCTTTCTGTATCTTACGATGCAATGAATAAAGCACAGACATTTGAACAGGAGTTTATACAGCTCGAACAATCATATCGCTGTATATCTGGAACTCCTTAGCAGCACCTTACTAAAGAAAGCTTCTCCCGCAACATCTCTGCTGGACTATGACACTGAAGTATTAGACAAATGTACTGCATTGTTATCTTGTAGCCTAGAGGAGGTAACGGTGCCTGAACATCGTCCATTGTTCATTTCGAAGGACAAGGAGTTGTTAAATGACAAGTTTTATAGTACCATCACCCAAAACAAGCATTCGTTCTTACATCTTATCAAAACTTGTAAGATAGATATGCTGAAACCCTCTGAAGTTTTCAGAACATCAAAGGTATTTCATGTCATAAAGCTAACACAAATATATTGTTCTTCTGACCAAAGCAGGCCTGATTCATGGATGTTTTCTATGATCTGTACCTTATATTCCCACTTTCTTTCTCCCCTCTCCCCCCCTCCCATTATTGTAATGTCCTTCAAATTAATCTTAGTAGTAAGTAGTACCATTATGCAGCCTAAAGTTTACAAGAGGTCTAAATTGTATTCTGACTAAAGCTGAATTACATAATTGCAGTTTTAAAACATATATGTATTCTCACGCTGCTACCTAAATCTGCGAGGACCATCCACTCGTTTTCTTAGGCCGTTGCCCACAGCGCTTCCTTAACTATCAATCATTCAATAACCGTACGCTAAAGTGACTCATTCTTACCGAACATATGATATCCACGTTTTGCAATCGTAATACAAAGTACCAATGCAAGCTGTCTGAGCACCCAAAAGATACACAATGGGAAAAAACAGTATGTTTTACCAAACATTACTCTAATGCGAGAAGCTTATGAGCATAAAGAGATACTCTTAATAGCTATAGGCCGTAAGGTAGGCCATCGCGAAAGACCAGGTACCACAAAAACAACTACAAGCATACAACATAGAACGTTCCAACACCAGCCGCGGTGTACTGTCAATACATATTTTTCAAATTAGGGATACTTGGGCCAACTCCCACTTCAGTTCCTGCGTTAAAAAGAGTGACCTTGCTGGCTTAACCTGAATGTAAAAATTACTGTTCTTCAACTGATTCTCCACTTGCGACAGATAGTCTTCCTTTTCCTAACACAGCCAGCCAAACAATATACATGAAACGTCAGCATAATAACAAAAGCACATCATCAGGAAAAGCTGAATTAGTCTAAATCTTAAATGAAGCATCGTACAATAACAACAGCAGCGCAACAATTACCTGTGGAAGCATTGAAAAGAGCACACCCGCCTCTACATCAAGGAGTTTTTCTGCATTATCAGTCAAGGCATTGAAACTACAAGCGCCGGTCTCATCCTCTACATCCACTGCCACCAGTATTCTGAAGTAAAGAATAAGTCAGGGGGACTACCATCAATAACATACTCATTCTGTAAGCTGCAGCTTCATTACCTCGGAGAAGACACAACATTCTCTTGAATGCATGCATAACAAGTGTACAAAATACCAATTTCTTCATAACCACCAGTACCACAACTACTACACCCAGTGTAGAACTGTATATTATTCTTATCAAGCCTAAGGAGATTGACACACAACCAATGCCGTTCATCCTGCAGGGTGTCCCTTGCCTGTTAGGACGACCAAACAACATCAAACACTGATTGCAAAACTAAGCACAAATTGATATACTAAGCACTGCACATCTAACATCAGAACTCATGGCAGTACGAGGGACACTTTCCAATTTAGGGAACCACGATGGCCACAAAGGTAGATAGTACAAGACATGGACATACATCCTGTTGGAGAAGCCATCCAATTGTAGTAATTATGCGCTCAGTTCCTGGACAGCGAACATCGCAAATCTTTTTGTGTTTATTAGCCAGAAGCCCATAACAACCATTTCTCCTACAACAGCACGATTATGTAATAACAAGCAATAAAACTACAGGCGCACACCAAACAAACGAGCACATACCAGTGACACAACATATCAGCCTCTTGTCCTTTTGGATTCAGGTTCACAACCGTATCGCTTGTAGAAGAAAGAGAAAAACCTAACCAATTTAAAACGGTCGTTAGCATACACGGTCATTGATAGTAAACATGCGCAGTCATGTGTGGAAAGATTGGCAGCACTAAATACCATTTCGGGAGCACGGCCTCAGATTGGTAAAACTGATGACAGGGAAGGACGTTGCATTAACCTCCAAATTCCTGCAAACTCGCACAGCAGGCTTTTCCCAAACAGTGACCATGATAACCTGTTCAGAACTGCATACGCAGCAAAGAGAACTTGTCAGGATACAGGACTACGGTTCCACACCAACACATACTATATACAGTAAGTCAGATGTCTGTTCTTCGTGAATAGAACATACCTTGAATCAATAATGAAGATTTCAAAGAGCTCACAAGTATAACCAGCAGGCCTGGGTTGCTGACATATCCGGTCAACAAATAAAACAATACCCAGCACATCTATACAAAGAACAATCCGAAATTAGCAGATCTAATACATATTAAAGACACTGATAACCTACTTATATCACAGCGTCTCACCATAACAATGTTCGAGAGAGATTTTTTTGGGTATACACGCAACTGGCACGTACTGAACAGGATTTAGGACCTCGATACCACGCACAGGCTGAACAACAGTTTCACTATTAAAAATAATTTCATAAACTTGGTTATCCTGGTCGCCCCAGCAATGTCCTCCTACCACCCTGACTTTAGCATTAGTAATCTCATACTCGACATGATAATGCATGACATCACCAAACAACTCTAGCTCCTCATTGTGGAATGCAGCTCTGAGCCTAGCACCCTGCAGTTTCATTAACAAACTGATGAAATTCCCATCGTAAGCGTTCAGGACATTAGAACCATTCAGATGTGAAGACGAGGAAAATACGTCAGTATCAACAGGGTATATTCAAAGATTACAGATAAACCATTTTTAGTTAAGAAAATCTAGATACGGGGCTCGCAAACGATCAATCCCTAATGGAGCAGTACCCATACGATGTAAAATAAACGCAAGCTGATATTTCCCAGACTATTGTTATAAATATAATACACCAGTCAGAACTGTGCCATCCCGCCCATAAAACATTTGAGGTAGTTTATGTAACCACAGGAATGAATGAATGAATGAATGAATATAACGAACAAAACTCTTCAACTTTTGCATACACATCCCATACTGATCCCTCAACCGCGCTGTTTGAAATACTTTGCAAACAACAACAACGAAAGAAGCCAGTACATATCACACAGAAAATGAATGAACAGACATAGGAATGAATGTAACCAACACACACTGTCAGGGCTTTTATAAGCCGTCCCAACAGAATACATTACAAATTATTACAATCATCCTTTTCAAAACAACCAAATAATCAATGAACGACAAATAAGACCAAATGAGAGCCCTTTAGAAGTTCTGTATTCAGGACCTATCCCATACCTACAATGTTAAGAACAAATTAAGCTACTACATATTATCTCAACAAGCATATACCTTTTCATCTTCAAACGTTATCAGCTCACACTCAAGAGGATGTGCAGTCAAGGAACCATGTATATTTATCTTCTCTATTACTCTAGCTCTTATAGAATACCGTCCATCCCTTCCTGCAAGAGTCCTAGCACATTGCCGTAGAGGTTTCATAATGTCCTAAACAACAAGGAACCATTAAAATACATATCTAGAATCAGCCATTGCTATTTACATTGAACCGGATTTTTTAAAATAAATGAGAACCAATATGAAAACAAACCTGTAAGAATGCCACTGTGATGAGAGCAAACACACTTAAGGACAGTAGCTTTAATAGGGTAGTTTGCTTGTAAAGTCAGCCAAATGATTTTGCAAAACCACAAATAAGATAATAGATAGTACTTTCAAAGTATGGGCAAACTGAACAGTTACTGACAAGTCATTACCTACACATACCTACAAGCTAACATGAACTGTTTGCATACTAACCACGAACAAATTTTTACATTGACTACCAACTACAAGATCACACAAACTGTACAAATTACATTCAGATAACCAAAATTCCTAAAATAGTTTCAAAACATAATTAATAACAAAATAAGGAACAGTTAATGATCCACAGGAACCAACCTGTTGTGATATGATCATCAGGAAGACTACCAACTACAAGATCACACATCTGTACAAATTACATTCAGATAACAAAATTTCCTAAAATAAACTCAAAACATAATTATTCATAACAAAATAAGCAAGACTTAATGATCCACAGGAACCAACCTGTTGTGATACGATCATCAGGAACCACTGAACACATATTCACATTGACTACCAACCACAAAATCACACAAAATTTACAAATTACATTCAGATCACCAGAAGTTATAAAATAATCTCAAAACATAATTAATAACAAAATAAGGAACAGCTAATTATCTGCAAGAACCAAAACACATAAGCTATCTATGCTCAATCACACAATATAATCAGTAATACATTAAAAGAACATATGAGTCTACAAACATAAGCACTTATTCATAAACAGATAATAATTGTTCAAAATCAAACTCAACAGACACCAATAGCCATACATAAATAAGTTTACCACCAAATAACAATTATACTACAAGTCTACAATCACCCACGAATGCAAAGCAAAAGTACAGCAGCAGATTATAATTAAGATACATAACAGCACCACCACTCCTAATCAGTAGACCACCCTTCAGGTGAAGAAACATTAGGCCTAAAGAATTCCTCTTCCATGTAGCTATAATATATCTCGTATATTTCAATCTTCTCGAGAGGGCCAGCGAATATTTCACCGGTAGCCATACATAGATGGTATAGAGTCATGTGAGGGACAACTGTTTCACATCTTTTGAAAAATTCAACAACCTCCTCCTCAAGCTTCGTCAACTCGCTCCTCTTCATATCGACAGTTGCTGATCACAACAAACAGCATCTGTATAAGATTATCCTATAACTAAGCGTATTTAAGAACATTTCACTTGAATCATTAAAAAAGAAGGAGTACCTGAGGTGATCTGATCATCAGGAACCACTGGTCGGATAATCTTGTAACGAGGCCCAATCATTAACTCTAATGACGAAAGTCGGTAATCATGCTGTCGAATAAGCCTCCAGAAAACCTCGTTAATCATAACCACCAAAAGACGATCAAACAGAGGACGAAATCCAGTAACAATTTCATCAATTTTTTTCTGCAAATAATGCACCTCATCAACATCGTTTAGAGGCATAGTGAAGATATATCAGTATAAAAATGATTAAAGCAATGTAACCACAAGAATGTGCAAAATAAAAAGCAGAAAATGAAGAAAAGGCAGAGGAACAGAGTAATAAGTAGAGTAAGATGGAGGAAGAAGACAAGAAGCACACTGCTCCTCACATGCACCGTGCGTGCTCTACTGCTCTACTGTTCACCTTATGGCAAAGTTCACACATTTATAAGGGTTATAGATTTTCATCTTCTACCCTTCTCCTAAACGTAAACTCTCCTCCCTAAACCTAAACTCTCCTTCCTAAACCTAAACAAAACCACTCATATATGAGTATATGAGTTTTTACTTTACCATTTAACTAGTCTTATACCCGTGCAAACTGCATGGGTTTGTTATTTCAAAACGATTCTTTAAGAAGGTATATATAAGATAATTTTTATAATAATTAATTAATTATCTTCTTTTAAAGTTATTTATTTTAAAAAATTAAGTTCTAAAATAAAACAATAAAATCTCTCTATATTTTAATGAATTTTAAATTACCAATCTAAAAATTGAGTTATAAAATCGTTTTTAAATTTTTAGAAATTATATCAAACAAAATTATTTGAATGGAAATAAAACAAAATTAATAAAATTGAATCGGCCAGAACAATTGCAAAGGGCAAATATTAAACTTGTTTTTCATTTAGTCAAACTTGTGCAAGGTTAAAATGAAAATTTTGATCTGCGCACGTTTTAAATGAAAATTTAGACATCCTTTTTCATGTAATACCCAGTTGTAAATTAGTGAAACAGAATCTAGTGAAGATTATGACTCAATGCATTTTTAAAATGAAAATTTAATCTCCTCCACTTTTGAAATGAAATTTTGGCTTGTGTATTTTTAAAATGAAAATTAGACCCATGTACTTTTGAAATGAAATTTTGACTAGTGCATGAGTCTAAATTGTGCATTTTTAAAACGAAAATTTAGACCCATGTACTTTTGAAATGAAATTTTGACCTGCGCATTTTTAAAACGAAAATTTAGTTCCGTGCACTTTTGAAATGAATATTTTACCCGTGCATTTTAAAACGGAAATTTAGATCCATGCACGTTTGAGATGAAAGTTTGACCCGTGCATTTTTAAAACAAAAATTTAGTCTCATGTACTTTTGAAATAAAATTTTGACCCTACATTTCTAAAGTGAAAATTTTGACCCATGCGCTCTAGAAATTGTATAATAGTCAACCCCTAATATTATACTATAAATATATAGCAATTAAAAAGTAAACAATAATTTAACAGTGTGTTGATTTTAAGTGTTAAATCTCGGTATATACAATATGAATGTGATATAGTTATTTTAAATAAATACGATATATACTACTAAAAATCTTAAACAATTATGTTCCCTTAGACTAAATTTAAGCAAAATCGCAATGTTTTTATTAGATGTGTATCTCGACTATTCTCTATAAAGATCTATATAACATAGTCCGTTATAGGCAAACTTTAGAAAGAAATGCCTTGATCTTAAGAACCAATCGAAACTCGCCTGAAAATAACTCGTTTTTCAACCCAACTCGGAAATGATTCCATCTAGTAATAACCCTCGTATTTAGGGAAAGACCTGTCCGACCCGTTATAATATAATTTAATAAGATTATTTATTCAAACTTTGTATTCAATTAATTACAATCCCCAGACTACATAATACACATGGTACTTTTAATAATATCTATTATTTTCGACTATAGTCATCAAGACTAAATACTAATTTGCATGCAGTTTTTTTTACATATTTTTTTATTGATCGATTAATTTAGAAGTATTTTAAGTAAATTGTTTTCTATTTTTTCAAGTTCCATTTTTTTCTAATCCGTGAATATTTATTTATTAATGTCGCTTTTTAAATTATTTTAATGTGTCATAGCTAGGGATGACAATGGGTAGGGTCTGAGCAGGGTCCGGCAAGACCCGACCCGACCCGAAGTAAAAAACCTTAGACCCATACCCGACCTAGACCCTAAAGGGTCTGAAATTTATGGACCCATACCCGACCCTAATGGGTCTGGGGTAGGGTCTACCCTAGGGTCCAATTTTTCTTAATGAGTCATTCAATAAAATGTACCAAAGTTCGAATTAAATTACAAAGTTTTGATTAAAGTATTACAAAGTCTTGGTTATTTGGATCATTACCCGTACCCGACCCTAAATTATATCATTTACCGTACCCAAACTCATCATTTTCATCTATTTCCTCGTTATTCTTAATGGTTATTTGGATATGCGTATAGTATATTAATGATAACTAATAAGGGTCATTTGTTTGTGTTTATTATTTGGGTTATTTACGTTCGTATGTGTGTTTTTTGTTTTTCTTTTTCTTTTTTTTAATAAATATAAGGGTCTAAGGGTCGGGTAGGGTCGCAAGACCAAGACTCGGACCCGGACCCGAAATTTTTATATAAGACCCATACCCGAGCCATACTCGAGTGGGTCTAAAAAATTCAGACCCATACCCGACCCGTTAGGGTCTGGGTTGGGTACCCGACCCACTGCCATCCCTAGTCATAGCTCATAGGGAGTAATACATAATTTTCTTTTCATGGAAAAAAATTTCATATTTTTTTTCATCTGGTTGATTTTTATTATTTTGACGAAGTATTTTTTTATAGTTTCGATTTTTGCATCATATATATTGTAATCAATATCAGTCGCATATTCGGCTTTCAACTTGATTGTGCATTCTTTACTCTTAAGAGCATTAAATGTAGATTTTCTCAATAAAAGCACAAAAAAGAAGGTAGAGAAGGTAGGGAACACCGTGGGACACACTTGAAAAAAGAAAATCGAGCAGTTATTGTCTGGTTCTAGTAAGAAGAAAATCGAGTCGAATTGTGAGCTGTTCAAAGCCTTGGGATGGACTGAATATGATGTTTCTGAATTAATGAGGAGAAATCCTCTAATTTTTAAACGTTCTGAACAAAGTATCAGGAAAAAGTCGGATTTTTTGATGACTGAGCTGGGTTACAAGCCTGATTACTTAGCTACACATTCTGTGTTGTTGGGTTGTAGCCTCGAGAAGCGAATGGTGCCTAGGCATAAGGTGTTGTCGGTTCTGAAGGAGAAGGGTTTGTTAGATTACAACTTCTATGTTGCCCTCTGTAAAACTGAGGCTCAGTTCTTAAAGATATTTATTGAACCTTTTGAGGAGGCTGCACCGGGTCTTCTTGAACTCTATCAAAATAACAAAGGTTATTCCAACATGGACGCCATCTCGAGGCATCAGTGATGGATGCCAAGCCCCCTCGTAGCCAAGTTTATAATGTTTTCAAATGTGTTTTTTATTCGTAGTTGGTTATTGACATTGTATGTCTATGTTTGAAACATCATTCCTCATGCTTTGTTTTCGAGAGTGTGCACGCCCATCACGTTGTCAATTGCTCATTGTTTTTGTTCATTGGAAGCCAGTGTGCCTCTACCGTCTTTAATTCTGGTTCGTTAGGAATTATCTGAATGCCTGTTTATGCTATGTGCTTGCCTTCCACCCTTTATGGTTCGTGTTCAATGAATTAACTATGAATTCGATTCTGGTTCATTAGTAATAACCTGTCTTATACACCGATACACGCACATAGTTACTGTCTCAAGTTTGTGTGTTCCTCTAACTGGAAATTGATAAGAAATTACAGAATATGTTTCACAAAATACGTCAGCAATCTTTAGCATACCAAGAGCTTGTCTTTTCTGGAATGAGATTGAGCTGTAGGCGTAAGCTGGGAGGAAATATATTTTCCTTGTCTCCAGCTTCATCTTCATCCGAATGCCCTGGTCTGACACGGAAGAAGGGATGACGGGCATAGTATGCTACGGGTGTTTCAGCCTCGGAGATGTTGAACGGGTCAATAGTAGCGCAAACATGCCCCTTGGAAGCTAAGCGGCCAAGCGGGTGACTGCAATAGTCATTCAAAAATCAGTTAATTTTGTTTAACGGAACATTATTCATAAGTTTATAACCATCATCGCATATGGATATTCAAAAATCAGTTAATTTTGTTTGACGAGTCTGTCCTCATCGTGTGGTGTGATTTTCTCATTTATTTGAGAGGTTCAAGAATTAAGTGGAAGAGTTGATCCTATGGAGATAAAACTGTTGTCAGATTGCTCGTTATAAACTTTTTGGTCAAAAGAACTTGATTCTTTTCAATATTTTAGACAATTTGGAGACCCTCTTGTAAAAAGCCGTAGAAAGCGATATGTTAGAGGATGTGCAGAAACGTCTCATGAGCCCATCAAGTTCAGAAATTTTCTGTTAATCGAGAATGTAGTTTATTTGATTTTAATTGTTTTGTATCTTGTCATTCTTGACATATGTTGTAACTCTCATGGGACTTTTGATTAATAAAACGATTTTTTCTCTATAAGCGTTTAACTATCATCCCACGTGAATATATTTACTGTCTAAGTTTAAGACGGATATTCCGTCTTAAGCAAGTTTATATTCAAATATATGACGTTATCGCGTTTAGGCTAGACAAAATATGTGGTGAGCATGTTGACTATTTGATTTTATATTTTACTTTGACTAGAATATCATCTATATATGATCGTTGATTAATTAAGCAAACCTACAACAAATACATCTCGAGTATCAATCCACAAAGACTAATGGCAAGGTCGAGGATCATCATGACCACTTTCTTCATTATATTCTTTCTACTATTCCTTTGTTTGGCAACTTCAACTCTAGGTAATTTCTTTCCGATTTAATTTCAATTTATTTTAATTTAGTTCAGTTTTGTTAAGTTTGGTTATATTTCATTTAATTTAGTTATGCTCATCTTTACAAATTAACAATTGACGTAGTTTGTGATTTCTCGGGAAATGGATTCCGCTTCTCTAGCGGTTAACCAAGTAAATGTAAGGGATATTGTATATGGTAACCCCGTGTTTTTTTTTTATTTTTTACATGGTAACCTCATTTTACTAAAAACGTCTTTGCTTGGCCATAAGTCCATAACTCACAAGCATGAGCTCCGGAAGCGACGTTTTTTTTAAATCAATGATATCATAAACGCGGTCAATTTGATTAAAACAAGTCGCATTCGGAACTCGCTACAGAAAAGCAAGGTAAGTCAAAGTTTAAAGTTTGACTGACCATAATTTCGCCACGAGTTCATAAACTAATCCTTTTTTTTCCAGATTAAAGATCTCATAAAGCCAGTCAATTAGGAAGAAAATCATTAGAAGTTTTGATCGTAAATTATATCCAGTCAAAAACATTTTTGTTAAACAAGATGTTAACATTTAGAAAATAAAAAAAAACACGAAAATACCACCGAGAATGTAATTATGTACATATAAGTCTTAATTAAAACAAGAGCGGTTAAGGCCCAATCCGGTCATTAAATTTGTATTTCTTCGAGCCCCTCTCTCGTAAAAGATTAGTTTTAAACCCGTGCAAATTGCACGGGTATATTGTTTAAAAAGTTATTATAAAAAGTAGTAAGCGTAAATTAAGTTTTAAAGTAAAGTAATAAAATTCCCCCTACTTGTTATTTGATAATTTAATTGGCCAATGTAGTAATTGGTTAATAAAAAAAATTATGAATTTCATTTCAAAATTTCACATGCAATTAGTATAAAATGAAACAATAGTGTTAATTGGTTGGAGTAATTATTATAATAAGATAAGATACAATTTGTATTTCTAATTAGGCGTTGTTACTTAGGCGGCGGCCTAAAAAAGGCCGACTTATATAGATAAAACAAAATAAACAAAATAATTCATGCGGAAATTATCGTAAAATTAGTGAAATTACAAATTGTTAACCTATTTTTTCATTTAATTATACCCGTGCACAGTGCATAATGAAACTTTTGACCCGTAGATATCTTAAAATACAAATTCTAACTCAATTTTCATTTCGTACAAATTGTTACTTAGTAAATAAAACAAATTTAGAATAGACTTCTACAAATTGTTACTTTGTAAATGGAACAAAATTAGAATACTTCATAAATCTCGTTAACATGTACTACATAAGAAATATCATCTATTTTCATGTGTTGAAAAAATTACATGAATAATTATTGTTAAAAAAATTGCAAAAAAATAATTCATATTTACCAATACTTGAAGAAACAATTACTCCATAAAATAATTACCAAATACTATATTTGACCCAAACTTGTACTTTGTGAAAAGTTATAACACATGCAAAAAAAAAAAGCTTAGTCTCTCTTAAGACAAAGGTATCCATCTTAACGTCAAAACCGGTCAAATATGATCGCTTAAGCATAAGAAAGTGGTTGTTTAGCCCAATATATTATGTTTTTATCTTACACATAATACCTAATGCGTCCTAAACTTAAGACATATACATCCGTGTTAAATAAGAACTTGTAAATATCGAGTAGTACCCGGGTAAATTTGTTTCCAACAATGGGTTAAAACGAATTCAATATTACTCCATAAACTACATGACCCACCTCCAAATAAGTCATATTATGGAGTATCTTTCAGAATTTTTTGCTTCAGACGGACCAAAATAAGATGGATCAAATATCACCATCTTTTTATTAGAATGTAACCATTTAATAACAAAATGTTTTATTGCAATTTGTCACTTTTTACCCTAAAAATGATGGTAACATTTTAACAAAAAATGTCAACATTTTATTGTAAAACTGACTACAATTAGTCCGTCATATACCCTTATGTGCATATAAAATCTTGTAAACAAACTCCGCCTCTATATTTACTCTCTTTCAAGTCTCTCAACTATCAGTGCCTATCACTTTTTTGCGTATTATACTTCATGACTAATAATTACCCTGGAATATGATACTCATCACATATATTGATTTTTTAATTATTATTTTATCAGTTAAAGTGTTGCGGTTTTTTAGTTCAATTTTTGCTTATTTCAAATTTGTTTTCAAATATTTTTATTTGCTTTTCTCATATTGTTACCCATTAGTTACGACCTAAGTCAATTAATTACTTTTCATTTAAGTAATGTGTTACATTCAAATGAAAAAAAGGCGATCTATAAATTTATATATTTTATAAACTATTGTTTTTATAGAACAATATGTTCTTTTATTTAAAATTTTCAATTACTTTTGGTGCAGTATAGTTTTGATTATTTTTACAACATTAATATTGATCTATAATTTTTTAAGATTTTGACTCTATCGAATTAATTTATTTTTTTAGTTTTTTCTAATTTTTTTTTTCTATTTTTGACTATATTTTCCAACTCTTGATGTTAGATGATTGTACTGTGATTTAATAATATCACGTAATTCATTCAAATTACATTCTATTTTAATTCACACATTTTTTATTATGCAAGTAATTTAGAAAAAAAATATTTGTATTATTTTAAATTAGACCTCATTGTTGGCTGAATGAACGTATCCCGTCATACAGAATTATCATTTTGTATTTACTTAAATAATTATGTAATCCTAAATTTTAATTCTATTAATTATTTCGTTTATATGATATCAACAAAATTAGTTCGTTGCTTTTAAATATCTGACACGACTACACGACGGTTCACCTTAATTGTTGTATCACGAATTCTGTATATAAAATCAAAAAAAGATGGGAGAGTTAGTGGGGAACATTGTGGGGTCCACTAAGAAAAATAAAAAAAATAATGTACTTTAAACCACAGAGCGACACATCAGCTCTGTGGTTGTTGCTTTAATGAATTAGATCTCCATTTGTCAATTATAAATTATGATTTTTCATTATCATATTCTTAATTCTTAGGTCATTCTTTGAGAAATTGTGGAACAATGAAGTACATCGAAGATTGCAGGAAAGATTTTCAATATTCACTAAGTTGATGATAAAAGCCAGAATATACAAAGCAATATATAGCTACCAAATATAACGCCTAATGTTTTATATGACTCCTATTTATATCAAAACTCTCCCATCATAATAGCACCTAATTATGGTATAGAAAATATCTATCATTAAGACAGACGGATGGCTATCCATATGCTCACTGCATATTTACTAATATTTACAACTATCTAATACTCCCCCTCAAGTTGGCAATCGTGGCAAACCGATTCCCAACTTGAATTGCAAATGATCAAACAATTCGCCTCCTAAAGCCTTGGTAAACAAATCCGCGACTTGCTCCCTACTACGAATATGCGAAACATCAATTGTTTTGGAAACAAGATGTTGACGGACAAAATGACAATCCACTTCAATATGCTTCGTGCGATCATGGAAAACCAGATTCTTAGCAATGTGAATTGCCGATTGATTGTCACAAAAAACTCGCATTGGTTTTGAATGAAAAACACCAAGAGATGCGAGAAAAGACTTGACCCAAATTAACTCACTCGTTAAAGCACGCAAGGATCGATACTCTGCTTCCGCCGTGGACAATGCCACTGTTGCTTGTTTTTAACTTTCCATGAAACTGGATTGCCACCAAGAGACACAAAATATCCGCTTAAGGACCGCCTTGTTAAAGGACAACTCGCATAATCCGAGTCACAAAACCCGGCCAAACTCATCGGTGCATCTTTCTTTAAGCTTATACCTTTACTTGGATTTTTCTTAATATAACGAACCACCCTTAAAGCTGCGTCCCAATGCTCTTTTCTTGGTTCATTTACAAATTGCGATAAAATGTGCACCGTATAAACTAAGTCGGGCCTTGAAATAGTTAAATAAACTAACCTTCCAATAAGACGACGATATTTCATGATGTCCTTCAAAATGTAGCCCTTAGCCAAACTCAAATTGTGTCTCGGCTGCATTGGGGTGTGTGCAGGCCGAGCTCCCTTCATCCCTGTCTCGTTAACAATCCCAATTGCATACTTCCTTTGATTAAGGAAGAGTCCATCTCTATTGTGCTCAACTTCAATCCCTAAGAAATATTTAAGCCGGCCCAAGTCTTTTATACCAAAACTCGTGTCTAAAAACAACTTGAATTTTTCACAAGCTCCCTTATCATTACCAACAACAATCATATCATCAACATAAATCAACACACCAAGAAAAATATTATTTTTGTTGTAGGTAAATAACGAATAATCGGCTAACGACTGCACGAAACCATAACCTTTTAATGAGATAGATAACTTAGAAAACCAATTTCTTGAAGCTTGTTTCAACCCATAGATCGACTTAGTCAATTTACATACCTTGCCTTTCACATTCTTCTCAAAGCCTTGTGGAATTTTCATATACACTTCCTCATCAAGATCGCCGTGCAAGAAAGCGTTATTGACATCGAACTGCTCTATAATCCATCCTTTGATCATTGCAACACTTAACAAACACCTTACACTCACCATTTTTGCCACCGGTGCATAGGTCTCATGATAATCCACTCCCTCAACTTGGGTGAAACCTTGCGCTACTAATCTCGCTTTGTACCTCTCTACTGTACCATCGGCTTTGTGCTTGATTTTATAAACCCATTTGCAACCAATGGGTTTCTTACCGGTTGGTAAATCAACAATTGTCCATGTTCCATTCCTTTCTAAAGCTTCGACCTCCTTCTTCATTGCTTCTATCCACAACCTATCTTTGATAGCCTCGTGATAATTCTTTGGTTCACAAGTTTGATCAACTCTAGTCATAAAAGCCTTGTGAGATTTAGAAAAACAATGAGTAATAACATAGTCATCTAAATTGTAATGCGTACCTGACTTCGAGACGGTGTCCTGGCCAAGGTGAGCTTTCGGTTTCGGGGTAATTATTCGTGTAGACTTGCAATAATAATCCTTTTCCAAGCGGGCTCAAATTTTTCTCGTTCTCCTCTCCCAAGTCTCGGTTGATCACTACTCTGAACAGTATCGCCCCCTGCAACAGCAGAATTCGAATCTGCAACAGCCTCTGAATTTGAATTCTGTTGTTCTGTGGTGGTGCTGCTACTTTCTGGTTCTGTTCCAATATTTTCTGTCCCACTGTTGTCAATTCTGTTCCTATCGCCAAGGCTCCCTCCAGCACTCATCTCTCTGTCATTCTCCCTTTCAACACCACACTCATTTCCCCTCACATCTATAGGCTGATCATCAACCAGAAACTCATGTGGAGCTGGCTGTGAAGCTGCCCGAGTACCATCAGGAGACATAGTACCAGCCAAGGATGAAGCAAAAGGAAATACCCGTTCATAAAAAATAATATCTCGTGAAACAAAAACACGTTTTTCTAATAAATCATATACTTTCCACTCTTTTTTACTATGAGGGTACCCTATAAAAATTGTGGAACAATGAAGTACATGGAAGATTGCAGGAAAGATTTTCAATATTCACTAAGTTGATGATAAAAGCCAGAATATACAAAGCAATATATAGCTACCAAATATAACGCCTAATGTTTCATATGACTCCTAATTATATCAAAACTCTCCCATCATAATAGCACCTAATATCAGACGGATGGCTATCCATATGCTCACTGCATATTTACTAATATTTACAACTATCTAATATTATTCCCTTATATTTTATCTCTCAATTATTAATTATTTTATGAATATATTATCTGACCCAGTTTTTTTAAAATTGTTTCAGCTAGTACATGTCAGGTGGTGAATGGGGTTTGCGGAGGTTTCTTGCATAGTGCACCAAAATGTTGCCAAGGATTGGTCTGCAAAATCGATCGTTCATTTCCTGATGCTCCCGGAGTTGGCATGCCAACGTCAAAATAATCGTTTTATTTTCCGATCCAAAAACTCTTCTAAATCACGATTTCAATTGGCATGTAGAGTTTATGTACCGTTTGCATAAACATAATAAAATCGAATAATTCGTTGACATTATTCTTTCTTATTACCATTTGTTCGCTCGTAAAAACTTGGGAACAGACGTTTTTGGGAAGATTACGTAAAAAAGTGTAAACTTAGGAAAAATAAATAATGTCGAAACTATCGCTTTGAACTAATCAAATAATCAATGCAACGAGACACAATTACAATTTTATAAGGGATCAACATATGTTCCAATTAATATAAACTAGCAACATATACAATTGAGTGCAAAATCTCGTCAATTCGAAAAACTCCCTCTCTTACAATGGGTGAATTGGTCTCCTTTAAATTTCGTTTTATTAGGAATTGAGCCTATACTAGGTCTGTCTATCATTTCTTTTATGCGATAAACTAGAAGTCTATTTAGGCATGGGGTGACAGACTAGAAGTCTATTTAGGCATGGAGTCTCCTAAAAATTTCACCCAAGATTTAACCACTCGACTTCACCGTTGCGGGATCATTATGATTCCTTATATTAGAGTTTTATTAGCGGAGAGGTATTATAAATACATTGTTATATCATTGTCAGAAACAACATTATCAATAATACAATTTATATGCTATTATCCCTCTATAATCTTTTCACGTTTCCTTTTTTAGTTGTTGAAGGTAAAGATGGCAAAGGAATTTGGGAATTTGGGAATTGTTTTGTACGGGAGTAAGGTTTATGATTGGGTTTATGAAAATGATTATTTTGGTGACTAGTTTTTCAAGTCGAAGTTCGAAATTTAGTTTGTTTTGGAATTTTGGAGATATTCGAAATTTAGTTTGTTCGAACTTTAGCATATCCATAATTGGGTAGAATGAGGGAAAGCCCAATAAGTTTTTTATTTGGGTTGGACCGGATATCGGTTGGTTGGGTTTTATACACCCGGAGACTGTACAATATGACAACCGGTTTGTTTCGGCTTACTTGTCCGATGAATTTTTTTTTTTGAAAAAAAGGACAATTCATTAATAGAACGCCTACGACATTTATAAAGAATAAGTATAATTGAAAATAATCTAATGGAAACCGAAGAAAAACAATTTTCTTATAAACTAAGGATTTCAAAACAGCATCTGACAATTCGGCTCGTCCTATTATCGCTATCTTCATGTAGCTTTTGAGGGATACCTTGTTTGATTTATGAGATAAAACATACCTCCGACTGGTTACAAAGATTGTTGACAAATAACTTGTACCCTTTGGAAGAACACGCTGAACTACTCTTGACGATATTATTGATGAAACTAAACCACGAATAAATGGACAAAACCCCGAAATAAGGGACAAAAACCCTGAAATAAGGGATGGAAAAACGATTCTCACCAAAAAGAAGACTTTTATTGAATAGATTATAGATAACCATACTATTAATTGCAGCCATAAATTTATTTATTCCACGTGTAAATCATGAGTTTGTATGAACTAAACACAATTACACAAACTCTGTATTTGTTTACAAGAAAAAATAATTAATTTTCATATATGTTTTCATATCTATGAAAGGGTGAGCATGAGATTAATACTGGTGATCTTGTGATATTTTTATCTCACTAAAACATAGATATTGATAAAAAAATCTTAGAGTTTTTTCTTTGAAATTTTAGCTAATTCATACACTAGTGTCGTGACTCAGTCCCACCCGCTTCTTAGCCCAATTCAGCCAACATCGGCCTAGCTCAGCGCACAACTCTGACTATGAGTTGATCTAGAGCTAAACAAGGCTCATATCTTGCTCATTTTAGTTTTTTAATAAATTCGGATTATACTAATTAGTTTAAATTATATGTTTCATTTTACATTTTTGTTTTGCCCAAATATTATTAATGTTATTCTTTTAAAAAAAAATATTTTTAATTTGCTTTTCAAAACAAATATAATATAATTGTAAGCTGAGCTCAAGTTTTGATTTTTCAAATTCAAAAAACAAAGTGTCAATAAGTTTGAGCTCAAATCCGAGTCAATTTGACCCACATAGCTCCAACTAAAATCGGTTAGATTAAAGCACCCCCAAGGCCCCAATCATGCTCGAAGTTTTTTTAAGACTCCAGAATTATACGATCGAGATCGGCTTTAGAATTATACGATATAAGATCTAGCATTAGCAGACGAGCCAGCCTCAGAGACTTGAATTAGCCAAACTGATATTGAAAGAATATAATCTCGTTTATTATATTCTTGATATCATTGAGATATTATTCTATACTCATTGTAATCTTGTATTTGCAGTAGGTGTATTATCTTCTTTTATTAGTTGCCTTAATAGTAGGAGTCAAAGATATGATAGAGGTAGGAGAGTTGTATATATGTACACGTTTGATATGATGAATAAACAAGAAGAACTAATCCTTCTCATACATAGTCTATCACTCAGAAATTCTCAGATATCGACTCGACTTGGTTACGCCTCTAATTTAAGGTATATATATATTCACTATATATCTAGTTTTCTTCGTACACAAATTTTAAAATAGAAATCAAAACAACTGTGTATACATCTTGGTTGCGACACTACATACATCATCGATTGCATCGTACACTTGGGAAGGGATCGATTCTTATCACGACAGAGACATATAGTATGTGAACAAATCTTCTCGCATAAACAAATATGGGAAATAAATAATCGAAAAATGAATCGTGCTGTTTTTGAGATTTAAGATTTTGTTTAAAATGTCCAATTTTATTATCGGAAGAACTTTAAAATGCGATGTATAACCCGTGTTTACGAGTTCAGAAAGTCACATTTTTTTCAAATCGATCATCTTTTCGAGAGTTACGATTTGAAAGTAAATTGGCCGTAGATCGAACAAACTTTGAGTGACAAATGTCCTGTTCTTTTCGGCTGAAACGAGCTGAACTGAATTAGTTAGAGTAGAGCTTAATTGAAATAAATTGAGTGGAACTGAGGTGAAGTGAATTTAATTGAATTAAAATTTAATTTTGTGAAGAGATTAATTGAACATAATTGATTTAACGTAAACAAAAAACCCAACGGAATGTAGCCAAACAAAATTGAAAGGAGCTGAAATTAAGTCAGAAAGATCAGGGTCTAAATTTCTTGGTCACGAATTCGAAACTCCTCAATTTTTTTTCCACTTCGTAGTTCTCGGAAAGATGGTCAATTGGAAAAAAATCACCACCATCTGAGCTAGTAAACACGAGTTATGACCTCTTAAACTTTTCCGGATAAAAAAATTGAATATTTCGGACAAAAGATCAATCCTCGAGGACACCCCGGGCATTTTGCGATAAATAATTGAGGCAAAATTGAAAACGTTTGTTATTGTAAAAGTTGTGTTAAATAATTGAAAATGGGAAGCGAGGAACATAAAGCATGCACGTTGATACTGGCATAGATTGCATAATAAAGTGTCGATATCGTCAGCTCCAAATTGCTTCTCCTATTATATGCACCTGGATCTGTTACGCTACATTGTATCTGTGCAACTTTTCTTGTACGTGATTGAGTTGTTAATGTTACATTGTGTGTATTTACGCATCAATTTCAGGTATACTGTACCAATCGTACTCTATCAATCTCTTGTCATCTTGATGGACATAGTCACATGGACATCATCGATTACTCGATTATACGGAGTAGTCGGTTAAGACGGTTTTATAAAATGTACATATTATATATACTCGTATATATAATCTTGATTCAGATAAAAGAGTATGCGTCGATTGTTAACGTATGAGTATTAGAGTCTAATGTTCATCATCAATTCACTAAATTTTTAGTTTAAGCTTCTGTCCTAGAACATTGAATAGGATTGCTCACTCTATCACTTAATAGCTAAAAAGGCTATGGTCTGACGATCCTTTTCCTCTACACAAATTCTCATTGAAGACGGATCAATTCCGTCTCTTCAAAAAGACGGGTCAAATGTCACCATTTTAAGAACAAATGTGACCACGTGAAAAAAGAACCTGTTAACTTAGAAAATTATGATGGTTACACTTAACATTAAAATTGCGACATTTGACCCGTTTTTTTTAAGGGACGGATTGTGACCGTCACCAACAAAACTTATTGTTTCATCTATTGTAGCCAAAAAAAATCACTAAACCTTTTGCCTCGTATGATAAAAGCAACATGCATGGGCAAATAACACACAATTCTATCATGAGATTGTAAATTTCTTAAGTCTGATTCTTAACCCCGGTAACATTATTTGAACAAAGTAAACGTATTAAATTTATCTCACTATGAATATATTCAAAGCTTTTTATTACTTTCTACTAGGGATGGTCAAACATAAGGTCGACCCTGCACGACCAGCCCCTCGGTCACTTCTGGCCCGGCTGGCCGGCCCAAGCCACCCTCTATTCTGGGCCGATCTCCCGTCCAAAACTTTGAACTTGGCTCGTTTCCAACCCGGACCTTCCCTAAGTGCTAGGTCTGCTCTATATCCGCCCAGCCCTCTGGTCACAATTTTGCTCCGCCCGCATGGAGTCCCTACCACGGGCCGGTTACGGGTTCCCCAAACCAAACCCGGCCAAACCTATTTGACTAGTTCTTTCTAAAACTTCTTATGATATCTTTTTTTGTCCTATTTACCATATTGAATAAAAATTTGTGAAGTTGTTAAACCAATTTGCACACAAGCTATATCTACATGATCCTAGACATCTTAAAATCACAAAATCTTATACAATACGAATATTATCGATCACAAATTAAAGACGAATAATACCTTCTCTTATAATATGCATGTGATATTATTCATTTGCCCTACTATAAAAAAGTATTGTCTATATTCAACTTGTAACGGATGATGCCTGTCACAAGAAAGACGGTTTGTTTAAAAAGAAAGAAGATGGAAAATAAGCCAAAATGATGGGTGGAAGATGTCGGTACTATGTTGAAAAACACCAAACATAAATACAAAGGTCCCATACTCTGCATAAGTTCACGTGCCCTGCTAATTTTCTGCCCTTAATTTCACCACCATTCATCACACTCTCATCAGTCATCACCATCAACTTCTTGCATTGCATTGGATTCTTAACGTATCTTATGCTGTTACATAAAATCGCACACCAACACCCTCCATTTGTAGGACACCACCCCAATTAAGATCACCAACCCCATCTTATAAGTTATAACCTTCTTCTTCTTCTTATTATTATTAGATCGACCATCTAACATGTTAAATTGTTCATTAGACAAACCTCCTTAATCTACGGAATTTTCGATATTAATGGTTACCCTATTTCAATAGTCGAATTGGAAAAGACAATTTTAAAAAAACGATAGATTTGATGAGAACAGCTAAATTTTTTGTCGAGATAATTACTGGACTTAATAAAATTGACTTAATACGTAACTTAGAAGTGTACAGATCAATCTAGTCTAACCAAATCGAGAATAGACTTAGGTTATGTTTTTTGCAGTTGAAAAAAGTTGAATTGAAGTAAGACTCTGCTTTGTTCATTTATGTTCAATTCAGCTCTATTCAAATAAGTTTAGTGCAGTTCAACTGTTCAAGTGTCCAACTCATCTTTTTACAAATTGGTCATGTCCTTTTCAGTTGAAAAAAGTTGAATTGAACATAAAGGAGCAGAGCTGAATTGACCAAAATGGAGATAAAATAAGAGTTAATTTACGAAGAGATGAACTGGACTAAACAGAAAATGAATCTAAATGAACTTAAATTAAGTTAATAAGAACATGGTATAACTCTTAAGGGGTGGTTGGTTGGAACTTTTGGAATAAATTAGAACAAATTCAATTCATTCTAACTTCATTCCAATCCATTGGAATTACATACTGTTGGGTCAATGCCTTGAATCTGTTAGTATTGGGCTAGGGTTCTATTTTGGGCCTTATTAGGTCAAATCTGTATTAGGTTAGAGAGTACTATATAAACTCTCTAACCCTCACCCTAGCAGTCATCATATCATACCGTCTGAAATCTGTAATCTGAAAACTCCTCACATTAATAAAACTTTCTCCCTTCTGCCCTGTGGACGTAGCTAACACACCGTTAGTGAACCACGTAAATCTGTGCGTATTATTCTTTATTGTTTGTTTCTATCTTTCTTTGTACTTCCGTTATAACACATACCCATGTACACACCAAAATTGGTAAATCCGTTCCACCTTATACCTATACTCAATCCATTACATGATCAAACCAAATACTTGTGAGCAAGTATGTGGTATGACTCCATACATCTATAGTTTCACAATCAATTCCACTACTTTGAACCAAACGATCTCATTCAATTTAGTTCATTTAGTTAAGTTCAACTTTATTCAATTCAGTTCAACTCCATTCAATTCAGTTCATTTCAACTCTTTTCAGTCCAAAAGAACAAGGTTTAATAGAAGTTAAATTGAATTCAATTGAATGGAATTCATTTCAACTTTTTTTAGTTCTCAATTACTAACTTTTACACTTTATACTGAACAGATGACGAGAAACTTATCTAAAACAACTCCAAATCATCCAAATCTGAACCAATTAAATCCAAACTCATATCGGGACATAAATCCGTCATAACCCGATCTAAACACAATGTGAATTGTATACAATAAAACAAGCCACCCAAATTGACTAGGACCCAAATAACATGTTTGTCATGTCATATTATGTCTAGTACTAGTATCTATCTACCCATAGTCCCATACTATTTCATATTGACCCACAAGTCCACAACCCCCCTCCCTCCCTTAAAGAGAAGGGTGCTTCTAATATTTTGGTGTTTTATAACACACAATCACACATACACACTACTTTACTACACTACACTAAATACTAGAACAAGGTTTATTAATGCACCAAAGATGTTTGATGAAATGCCAGACCAATTTTATCAATTTTTAGCAGCAACTTCAAGAACAACAAATAACATTATTACTACAACTTCTACTACTACACCAACTAATATTGCTTCAATTCCTCTCTCTTTTTCTCTTCATCATCCCAATTTCCCCCAACAACAACAACAACAACACCAACCTAGTTTTGATGCTTCATATTTTCTTCAACAACAACAACAACAACAAGCTAGGTTGTCTGAACCCGTCTCGCCGTGGTCGAATGAGGAGGTTCTTGCTTTGCTTAAGATCAGATCTGCTATGGATAATCCTTGGTTCCCTGCTGAATTTACTTGGGAAAATGTCTCTAGGTATATTTTTACTTACAAAGTTTTGATTTTTAATGTTGGGTTTTATAGTTTAGTGTCGATTATGAAAAGGGTAAGACTGCGTACAATCAACCAGCGCAGCCAGCGCAGCTTGGTGATGCTATCTCATTTTCCGAATATCATCCAGCTAATGATTAGCTTACATTTGGTCAAATTTGTAGGTAGACCTATACATTGGTCTAGATCATAATAAGTGCATTGTACATAGGGCAAAATAGCAAATCATGTGCTACTCTTTAATTTTTTTTTGTTTCTGTCATTTTCTGTAGTATTTGTCTCAAAAGGTGTTCATAAATTATTGGTTGACTACTGTAGAAATATAATGGAGAAATTATGTTAATGGTCCATGTTTAAAACACCACCCCATACTCATCGCATACTCATCACAAATTTTAGAATAAGTCGGTTTTGAAACGGTTTTTTTAAAAATGCATCGTCTTACGCAATAATTTTTGGTTGGAACAGAAAGCTAGAAGAGGTTGGATTCAAAAGGAGTGGTGAGAGTTGCAAGGAGAAGTTTGAGGAGGAAACTAGAAGCTTTAACAACATTGTTATTAATAATTGTAGTAGTAATAAGAACAATAATAATAGTAATAATAATGTGATTAGTCAAAATTATAGGCTTTTTGGTGAGCTTGAAGAGCTTTATAGTAATACTACTACTAATGGTGATAAGGGTAATCAAGAGCAAAATTCTGGTGATCAGCTTAATAATAATGAATGTGCGGATGCGAGTAATGAGAATAATGATGAGGGTGGAGAAATACAAGAAAATGTAGAGAAGATGGGAGAAGAGAATTCGGGAAATGGTGAGCCGGGTGTACGAGACGAGGACATGGACATGGACAGGGACGAGGACGGGGACGAGGACGGTTTGGAAGAAGGAGATGAAGATGGGAATTCTGTGGATGATGATAGTGAGAAGACTGAGGAGAATTCTAAGGAGGGGAGGAAGAGAAAACGACGGAAAAAGTTCGAGTTGTTCAAAGGGTTTTGTGAGAAGATTGTGAATAAAATGATGGCTAAGCAAGAAGAGTTTCATTGCAAGATTTTAGAAGATATGGTGAAAAGAGATGAGGATAAGAATTGTAGGGAAGAGGCTTGGAAGAAGCAAGAAATTGATAGGATTACTAAAGAGTTGGAAGTTAGGGCACATGAACAAGCTATTGTTGGTGATAGGGAAGCAAAGATACTTGGTTTTTTGAAGAAGTTTTCATCATCATCTTCAACAACAACAACAACAACAAACAATTTGAGTACAACAAACAATTTGAGTGCAAATGTTAGGATTAAGGTACCAAATACTACTACAACTACTACTACATTGTCTACTTCATCAATTTATTTGAGTCAAGATTCAATTAGTGCAACAACCCATGATCAAAATTCGATATCGAATTTGGTGATCCAAGAAAAATGCAATTTAGTTAGTGTTGTTCCTCCTCAAAGTCTTGATAGAATGGAGAATCAAAAGTTGGGATTGCCCATGTTATCTTCATCCATGAACCAATGCTCGAAAAACCCTAATCCCGGTATTATTACTACTTCTAGTGAGAATCATACCAGCACTGATGCAACGGGTCAGGTAGTCATGGATGTTAATAAGTTCTCAGACAACCATACCACCGGCTCAAAGCATGAAAATGTTGTTGTCAAGGATGATACCGGAAGAAGATGGCCAAGAGATGAAGTACTAGCATTGATTAACATAAGGTGTAGCCTATTCAACAACAACAACAATGGTGATCATCATCACCTCCATGATAAGGAAAGTCTCTCAAAAGGTCCTCTATGGGAAAGAATATCACAAAAGATGATGGAATTAGGTTACAATAGAAGCTCAAAGAGATGCAAAGAGAAATGGGAGAACATAAACAAGTATTTTAGAAAAACTAAGGACTTGAACAAGAAAAGATCAATTGACTCAAGGACATGTCCTTATTTTCATCAACTAAGCCATTTATACAACCAAGGGGCTCCACTCCATGGTCAATCGGACCGGTCCGTAAGCCTCGTTGACTCGCCGGACAACCAGTCAATGGCTTTATCAGGTGCTCAAGGTGGGTCTAGTACTTGAAATAATGGTGCAATTACGTCTACTGTGCATGGTTATGAGGGTAGTGTGGTCCATATGATATGGATGTCTTAGTTGGGTTCGGTTTTGAATTTTAAATTATATCATCCAATTATTACCTTTTGTTACGTGGTGGACATCTAATATTTAGATTAATGATTCCTAGTACATGGTTTTATCTTATCTTATGGTAAAAAAATACGGGTTAAGTTTTGTATAATTATAAGTACGTATTATGTCTCAACATTAATAAATCATTTTTGTTTTCGGCTAATCGAAACAGGTACCGAATAATGATTACTTTCTCTTTTATGTCATTTTCATTCTTAGTTTAAAATTTAGTTTTGTTTAGATTATTTAAGTAATTTTATGATGATAAATACCTGAAAAAGTGTTGTATTATAACGAAATGATGCATATACGTTTAGGGAGTTTAGGCCCGTCTTTAAATTTACCACTCTTTTTAATTAAACTTAGGGGTTGTTAGGTTGACACCTTAAAAACATATGAATTGCAAAATCACGTGATTTACAAAAATATGTCTTGTTTGGTTGACATATTTTTTAGAAATTCTATTTTCATTATGTAGCAATTGACTTACCTACCCCTCCCTTAGTCATTGGAAATTCCAATGGAATTTAATTCCTACATGGGCAATCAAACACCTTTGTCAAATTCACCCGAATTAAATGCTGGAACTTAATTCCTATGAAATTGAAATTGAAGTTTCTAGGAAAATTAAGTTCCTTGATCAACCAAACGACTCCTTATTTTAGTCCAGCTTGGTCTATTTCAGCTCTATTCATTTTAATAAATTTCAATTCGTCAGTTCAGCTGTCTTTAACTCATTTTAGTTCAATTCAGTTTAGTTCAGTTTGGTTAGGTAACAAGAATAAGGGCATGATTCGAATGATTTTTCAAAACACGTGAATTGAACAATTTATGTGGTGAATTGTCCCAAATTTATTTGGTTGACATTATAGAGTTAAATTGACACGGGAGTTTTCAATTACGGTGGAATTGAAACTTCATTAGAAAAAAAAATTAGTAAATCTTACGTAATTTTCGAGTTTCTCCATTTTTACGAGCCAATCAAGAGAGGCTTTAGTGTATTAGCCAATAGGCCTATATGTTCATCCAAATGTAGGTGACCCTTGTGCGGATTCCTTGATCGTGCTCCACTTTCTTTAACTAGAACTACAACTATTGATTGATCCACTATAAAAGTTACGAAGGTACTATCTCGGTTAATGCAAATGACTTTTCAGAACTATTAAATATAGCATAAAAGAAGATAAAAAATAAAGGTGAGTGTATCACCCACAAAAAAATCCATGTTTTATATTCCAGCTTCAGGAGTGTTGGTTATTTTTGTTTTATACATTAAAATTAAGGAAATGATTTTGAATCACATAAAATACTCTACCTTACATTGAATTGATTTTAGACCGTAAATGACTTACCAAAAAAGAAATGAGAAATTTAATAGTTTCTGGGATTACATGAACCCTCGTGCAATCTAAAGGTAACCAAACATGGGTTGGCTAGCTCACCCGTAATAGGCCGGTCAGTCGGCCACTTTTCACCCGACTCACCAGTCAAGCTACTTTACACCCGGCTCGATTTCCCCGTACATTGCTAGACTAACTAACCCGTTTGCCCACCTAGGCCCTACCTAGACCCATTGTAATCCTAACCTGACCTAAGCCCACCTCTTGACTCTACCTCACTTAGGGGTGTTAACGAGTCGAGCCGAGCCCGAGCTTGGCCTTGTTCGGTTTGTGCTCGATTACCAAAACTCGAGCTCAAACTCGAGCCGATCTTATCCGAGCTTGAAAAAACTGCGCTCGTTACAAAGTTTCCGAGCTTTAACACGAGCTCGAGCTAAACTCGAGCCAAATCGAGCCTACATAAAATTGTTTTTATTTTTAATTTTTTTTCTTCCGATATCTACAATAACAAGGTTCGAAGATTTTATGTAAAAATATTTAGCAAACCAACAATATATTTGATATATATACAACAAAGATATAATAATGATAAAATATTTTTTTTAAATATGAGCATATATTTATAAAATATAATCTCAAATGTTCGAGCCGCTCGCGAGCTTTTCGAGTCGAGCCAACCTTTGCTCGGCTTGACTCGTTAAGCTCTCGAGCCGAGCCCGAGCTCGAGTCGAGCTCACACAAGCCGAGCTTTGACCGAGCTTTGACCGAGCCGATCTCGAGTTGCTCGCGAGCTGTCTTGTCTTATTAACAGCCCTATGCCTCAGCCATGTTTTGGGTCCACCTCCACCAGACCTAACCCACCATCCCTCTATCCGGACCGTGCTAGTCTCATCTACTCTAGCCCGGCCCTACCCTTGACCCGCCCGGCCCAATCCCGTCAGCACGTTTGACCACCCGTAACGCAGTCACAGAGAGTCAAACAAGGTCAATGTTATATTGTTATGTAACATGTTTTTGACTATTAATTTACCAAAAATGAGGATATGAGCCCAATAATGGAGACCAATGAGTAGCTGAATAGAGCTATAAAAATGATGAAAGGTAAAGCAGGCCCAGTTAAAAGTACATAATCCATGAACATCACATGCAATCTTGAATGCTTGTCAGCATTTTAGCTGACCATTTTACAGGCCCCCCCTTCATACTCGCCTCATGTGGTAGGACATCTTCTCATCCTCCATACACCATACTCAATGCCTCTTTAGTCTCTACGTCCATCAATAATTCTGTCGTAGAACTCGAGGCCGAATCGTTCCATTCAAAAGCATGGAATTCAATTTATTGTTACACGTATGAACTACATACGAACTGTTTGGTTTATACTTAACTTAACTTGTAAGATTGATAATGAAGTTTGAAACCCAGGCCAAAGGTTGTTCTAACCTAATCAAAGCGAGTTCAAAATTTAGGTATGTAGTTGTGTTTAAACTAGTGATTGGGAATGGGGAGTTTTGTAACCGTTATAGCCATAACTTGCTTGGATATGTAAACTGATTAATGTATGTTTTTTATACGTATCTCGGGAGAGACATGCCTAAATTCATGTCACGACACAGGCCTAAATCCGGCCCTAATTTTACATCGGGCTTGTCTGGGTTATGGGCTTTTTTGGACAAAAAAAATCAGGCCTAAGTTTGCGAATGTATGGATCTGTGACGGATCAAGCCATTAAATCTTGGCCATTTGATCAGCTCTACCATATAGGCTCGAAATTTTGAAACCCGAAACAAAATTAAACTACTCCATTCAATTTATTTGGAAATCCCCCATGTTCCATTTTTGGCTTATTCATTAGAATTACCCTATTTTCAGCACTCCATGTATTTGTTAGTAAAAACACCTTACTTTATTGATGAGGCTCATCACTTCACTCGCAACATTAATTTTTATGCAAAACGTATATGGGGCATTTCTAAATAATCGAAGGGCGTTCCAAGTAAATTGATTAACACTTGTTATTCGAAATTAAATCAAACAACTCGGTGTTAATTTTGTCATCAGGCATCACTCGTCAAAGTTATCATTCATCAGTAGAGGTGGCCAAAATAAGTAAATAACATGACAGCCCACTCCAACCCAACCCGCTTCACTGACCACTTTTGGCCCGACCCGCTCATCAACCAATCATGCCCAATTGCCCACCATCCCATGCTAACAATAACAAGCCTAACAACACCGTTAGCCCGGTCCAGCCCGACCCGGCCAATCCCGCCTATCTTCAAGATCCTGTTCAGGGCCAAGCCAGGAAGCCCGGCCTGAGGGCCCGACCCGAGTACGCCACATCAGTAGTGAATTAGTCAGCAACTCAGCACTCACTCGCACAGTCCCACTCAGTAAGCATAGCTTAGGGTTTTTCTCCAAAAACAATCAATTTTAGCATCAATGGCAGCTTACACCTCACAAATTCATCAAACAACAATCTTCTCGTCCATACCCAGTAACCCCAAACCCTCAAATCCCCAAATATCAATCTCTAAAACCCACAAAACCCTAAAATTTTACACCAAAACACCCTCAAAATCACTTAGATGTGCCCCAATTAGCACTACAATGAGCACAGAAAAGGGTAAAGAGGCTAAATTGTGGGGAGGAAGGTTTGAAGAAAGTGTTACTGATATAGTTGAGAAGTTTACTGAATCAATTTCATTTGATAAAGTTCTTTATAAACATGATATTATGGGTAGTCGTGCTCATGCTTCTATGCTTGCTCAACAGGTTGTCATATTTGCTCATGTTTTTATTGTTTCGCTTCAGTTGGTCTCCCTTAAGACGGGCATATCCGTTTAAGCATTAAGATTCCCTAGGCATTGTGCTTTTTGTCATCTATCTATTATTTCTCTGGTTTTTTGTTGAAGACGGACATATCCGTCAATTTGGATTTTTGTGTGTTTTATGATTGTGGTAGTTGTAAATGATGTTGGGTTTTTAGTACATTTGCATATTTTGTACTTGGGAAATAGTAGTTTTGAAAGTTTTGTTTTTGATTATTGGTGTTATAGAGAGATGAGTAATGCTATGGATAGTCTATCTATCGGGTCTTCACCGATGTTCTCCTTTCACAAACCGATAAGATATGTATTAGCCACTTGTATTAGTCATCATGCAAGCAAAATATAAGGTATTTTAGTATGTGAGTGGAGAAGGTTGGAGAGAAGACTCGAAAAAGAAGTTCCTTAGCTTTGCATATTGAGAGATTGCTTTGTTGGTTATTAGATTGATGCTTGATTTTTTTGTTTTGGGCAGCTAATTTGTGGTGGATATTGCAAAGTAGTGAACTTTCGTAGTGAGTAGTCCCTCCGTCTCAATTATTAGTTTACTTTGATTAAAACACCACACAAAGAATATAAAAGGTTAACAAATGATTGAGAGCTATGTTACTCTGACTCGGCTTGAAGGGTCGGACACGGGTATGTATTCAAGTGTCAAACATGACTATTTTACGAAAAAAGTGCAAGTTTTTAGTCTAAAATGAAGTGTCTGAGTGTCATACCAATGTTCAAGGATCAAGTGTCAGACACGGCTACGGGAGGTCCTATGAAGTGTCGAAGTAACATAGATTGAGAGTATGGAGTAATGTCCATCTCTTAGTTAAGCCAAACGGGTGTCAATATACAATGTATAGTTGTATACCTATGAATATTGCGTTGTGAGATTATGCAAGTAGAGTTTGGATTATTGATGTTCATCAATATAAGCTTTTTGTTAAAAGAGATCAATGTGAAGTGGTTGTTTCGACTGATTTTGTTGAGTTGTATGTTGGTGAAATAATGTTGTGGGACATGTGATTGATGGAAAATGTTGTCTTGTAGGAGCTAATTAGTATAGAAGATAGAGATAGTATTATTCAAGGCCTTACTGAGATAGAGAGGAGGATAGAGGCGGGCGAGTTTGAATGGAGGACTGATAGAGAAGATGTTCATATGAACATTGAAGCAACACTTACGGATTTGATTGGCGAACCTGCAAAGAAACTTCACACAGCACGTAGCCGAAATGATCAAGTTTTAACTGATTTTCGTATGTGGTGTCGAGATGCCATTGATAACATTGTCAATAAAATAAAAGCGCTCCAGGTTATCTCCTTATCCACTGTCTAATTATTTCAAAATGTTACTTCGAGATGCATGTTGATTTGGATGTGTCATATGCCTGATATGACTCAATCCATTTTGGTTTAAAACTTGAAACTTGTAAACTAAAGAGCTTTGCTGAGAAACAAACTCTATATCATGTTAACCTGCAATCTAGTCTTCTTCACATTGTTTCAAACAATGTGGAGATTAGTAGTCTTGCTGGATAACTCCTAGAAAGAGTACTTTTCTTTTTGGCTATTAAGATTCTTGATTGTGTTACATGCACATAGTAACTAAGCTGATAGTTCTACTGTGCCTCACGGGTTGTGTTACAGCTGTTACCGATTGTCATAGATGAGGGTGATTGGTACTTACTTTTACATATCACTACTGTACTTTGCCTCCTCATTTTTGTGAGGTGAAATTTGAAGAGTTGGCCAAAATGCAGAGTATGGAGAAATTAGTTTCTTAATACTCCGTATACAACTTATCCATTAGTTGAATTTCCATTCGTCATTTATCTACGTTCTTAGTAATTGACACGTGATTTGTCCCGACTTATAATTTTGTAGCTTCATAAATGAATCAGCCTGGAATGAAAATATTATTTAAATATACTGAAAATTGCTGATAGCACTCATGTCATCATTTTATTTTAACCTGTATTATAATCCGCATATTGATAGATTTGATTGTGATTGAAATAATTAGTACTCCGTATCATATTATTCTTCCGTTGAACTCTTGTAGTGTGCAAATATCCGTTTGCCAGGGTCTTAATATTATTGAAAATTTATGCAATGTAACTTATAGGTTTCACTGGTGATCTTGGCCTTGAAGAATGAAGACTTGATAGTTCCTGGCTACACACATTTGCAAAGAGCGCAACCTGTTTTATTGGCACATCTACTTCTAGCATATGTTGAACAGGTCTAATTGGTCTTTTTCAGAACTCTTTTAAAATTTCTTTTATAATTGGTATTTGAAAAAATTTTCTAGGACAATATTTTATCGTAATTGCTCATTCATGTAAGAGTTTTACTCATTCATGGACTTTTTGAAAAAAGACCCAGAGTTTTGACAAAGATTGTGTTATAATTTGAATGAACATGGTTGGTTTTTTTGTGTTTTCTTTTTGAAAAAAGACCCAGAGTTTTGACAAAGATTGTGTTGGTCTTTATCTGTAGCTTGGACGTGATGCTGGTCGATTGATAGACTGTAGAGCTCGGTTGAATTACTGTCCTCTGGGTGCATGTGCGTTGGCGGGCACTGGCCTACCTATCGATAGGTTCATGACTTCTGAGGCCTTGAGTTTCACTGGTCCACTAAGGAACAGGTATTTCTGATTTCGTTACAGAGAATTAACTGCTTTCCAAGAATTGTTTTTGGCTGGAAATTCTGTTTCGAAGCTCACATATTCAATTGAATGATCTTATAATCCTGTTGTTATTGATTCTGTTACTGCTTTTTCTAATGTGTAAATAGTTGCTCAAGAACTCTTTTCATGTCCAAAAATACTTATGCCAGTTTCGACCCCATTTTGAAGGGGTATTGGCTGCCTTGAGAACTTATAAACGTAGATTTAACTACAATGCCTTAAACCTGAGATCAAGTCCCAGATTTAGATTCAATACCATGAATCTGTTAGCCCACAACATTCTATAAAAGATGGTTTAAAGTTTAAACAATAAGTCTGCTCCTTTCGCAGTGTCTTTCCTCCTATAATCTCTCGTTACAAATAAAATCCTGTTTCTTCTGGATGTCCATGCTACCTTCTTCCTTACTTCCGTAGCATCCTGCGACAGAGTCACAGAATTGTTAGCAACTGCTCTCTGGCTTATTCCCTGTGTCCACATTTCTCCTCCTAGTTCACCCGGGAGCCGGGTCTGTTATCTCACAATGCTCTTCTCTCACCCGGGAGCCGGGACAGGGTGTATCTAATAATATAGAAACTGTATGTATGCAAGCAAGATTGATGTGTGATCTTGCAAACCCTTTTAGATTTTGTTTTTACTTTTGTTGTAGTGTAGGGTTCTACAGAGGCGGCTTTTAATGCTAACACGTTATGAATAAGAGCTGTCTGACTCTTGAGTATTGCCACTCAATGACTGTAATAGCTAGCTAGCCGACTCTAGAATGTGCTCCCATTGCTATCTGTAACTTCTTAGATACACATGTTATGCCATATACCGTGACTGATTTCACGTGTTTATATGAAAAAGCATTGATGCAGTTTCAGATCGAGATTTTGTTTTGGAGTTCCTTTCTGCTAATTCAATCACAGCCATTCATCTCTCTCGACTTGGTGAAGAATGGGTGTTGTGGGCCACCGAGGAATTTGGCTTTATGACCCCTAGTGATTCAGTTTCTACTGGAAGTAGTATAATGCCCCAGAAGAAAAACCCAGACCCCATGGAACTTGTCCGTGGGAAATCTGCAAGAGTTGTAGGAGACCTGGTTACTCTTCTCGTCTTATGCAAGGGACTTGCTCAAGCTTATAACCGTGATCTACAGGTACAAACTGATCACTCTGATGTTCTTATTGAGGGCTATCTTATTTTCATGATATTAAATATGGCCCCCATCATTGTATCATGATCGAGTTATAGAGTTTTCAAAGTTTACGGTGACAACGACAACCTTGATTAGGTCGTAGCGACGGATTCAGAGATCAAATCTTGAACCGAATTTGTTGCCATACGTGTTTTCCCAACGGAGACTCATTGCTTTATTTGTCACTCTGTATCTGAACAGGAAGATAAGGAGCCTGTATTCGACAGTGTAAAGACTATTATAGGGATGCTGGAAGTATCCTCCGAGTTTGCGCAAAATGTTACCTTCAACAAAGACAGAATTCAGAAATCTTTGCCAGCTGGTCATCTCGATGCAACAACAGTTGCAGATTATCTTGTCAAGAAGGTGAGATTTCTCTATTCCTTTCATAATGTAAACTTCCTGCTTTATTTCGTGTACTTTTTCGTATGTGGGCGTTATGCTGAGTTCATCGCTCTTTAACTTTTTTACAAAGATCATTTGTGCGCATTATGCTTTACCTTTAATTTCCCGTGTCTGTCGCACATTAATCCAGGGTGTACCCTTCAGAACGGGTCATGACATTGTGGGAAAAGCAGTTGCATTATGTGTCTCAAAAAGTTGCACCCTTCAAGACCTAACACTTGACGAGTTCAGGGGAATTAGTCCCGTATTTGACAATGATGTGTATGATTATCTCGGGGTTGAGAATTCCGTCAAACATTTCTGTTCATACGGCTCAACAGGTTCAGCGTGTGTGACAACTCAACTTGATTTCTGGGCTGAACAACTTGGTATCGACAGAAGCGCTTACAGCCACACCTGAAGATAGTTGTTTTTAACCTCGCGCAGGATAGTTCATTAATCATCTCCAACCCGTGATCTACATTCATGTACTGATCTGTACTTTCTGGTTTTGAACATTAGTTGCAGTACTGTGTAGCCCTTTTTTTTCTACGATATTCCGAGCACAAATGTAGATCCCTCTTAATAATTGAATGCTTTTGATAGCCGGATAAGCGTTACCATGGATCTGTTATTCGGTGAGGTTTATATAAATTGAGTCGGTTCTGCTACGTCTAATCAATCGACACAAGCAAGCTTGGGATATCTTCATCAGCAAAGTTTCCAAAAACTCGTCAACATAGTAAGCATCGCTGCTACCAAACAGAAATCAATCATATTAATACTAATTCTTGTGTAAGACGGTACCATCTTACCCAAATAGCACAGGGTATGCAGGTAGGAATCAATGTCTTTCATCGCAAGTGTTTGACCAGAGTTTATTTTTACGATGATTACGTGATCTTAAAATTTCAAATCTAGACTTCTGGTCAAGAGAGAATGCATATCAGGCTTATGAATCTAGGGCTTTGCTACAATGCTACCCATGGGAGGTGTATCTGCAAACTTCCAGGATGTACTGATTATGTTTTCGGAAGCCCTAGCGCCAACGATCTCAGAGACGGGAACGGCATCAGAAATTTCTTCCAAGTCATCCTTACAAAGCTTCACTTTCAAGGCACCCAGGTTCGACTCCAAATTCTTCTTCTGGGTTGTCCCTGCATCGAGTATGGTTCCAGTAATTATCTTATTGTTTACTGATTTAGTAAATCCCATATTTTATCGAGTTAGAGACCAACAAGCAAGTAACAACGGAAATAATAGGACTCACCGGGAATAGGTACTACATCATCCCCTTGTTGCAGAATCCACGACAGAGCCAACTGCGCAGGCGTGCACCCATGTTTCTGTGACAGTTTCTCCAGCCTGCCATATATTGTCTTGTTTTTGTCGAGACTTTCTTCTGTGAATCGAGGGTTGAATGCCTACAAAAAGGAAACAATGCTCGGCCAACTGAATTACGCAGAATATATACTGTTGTCCGGGTTCAAACTTCAATGGTAGGAACAAAGAACAAAATTTTGTTTCCGTTCTATGAACTCAAACTCGTTCCCAGAACTGAATCTATCCCCGAGCCATGCAAACACTACAGTAAACCTTAAAAGCAGTAGTAGAATGAAATATAGTCCTACCAATAAACTGCTTTCAGGTAATGCTTCCACAACGCCTTTGCCTCCGAAAAAACCACAACCAAGAGGGCTATATGGCACAATACCGATGCCAAGCTCTCTGTAGAGCACATGAGAAATCTGAATATCCAAGATACAGAAACCCGTAAAATTTGCAGGATGAGTAAATCTCTGCAAACCGAATATACCTGCAGAGTGGGACTATCTGTTCTTCAATCTCACGAGTCCAGAGAGACCACTCCATTTGCACAGCAGTGAGAGGATGAACAGCATGTGCCCTTCTTATTGTGTCAGGACTAGCTTCTGATAATCCGATGTACCTGATTTTCCCTTCATCCGCTAGTTTCTTAAGCTCTCCCATCTGTACAAAAACGCGCATTTCAGTTTACTCAGGAAGATACTACACAAGGATAAGAAAATATAAGAGTTGAAGACATACCGATTCCTCTATGGGTATTGAAGTGTCAATCCGGTGCAGGTAATACAAATCAATATAGTCAACACCAAGACGACTCAAACTGGCTTCACAACATGAGCGCACATAGTCTGGAGTGCCGTTCACAATCATATTTCCAGATTCGAAGCCTGCAATACCACATTTTGTTGCTATTTGGACTTTGTCTCTCGGTAACTCTTTCAGCGCCTGTGAAAGGGAATACTTTCTAAGCTTCGAATAGGTTTTCAGCCAACAAAAGCATTTCAGAAAACGTCTGGGTAAGCAGCGCTACAACTCACAAGTCATAAGACAATTCTGCAGATATGAAATCGAGTTTTGCTATGTGACAGTACAGAAATCAATTTCATTATCTCAGTGCCTGATAAGGGTCGAACATAAGAAGATATTCCCTCACAAAAACAGAAAAATGTGTCGAAATGACCTCCTTATGAAAGCGAAACAACCAGACTTTATGAAAAAGGAAACATAGAGTTTTATCTCTAGCCATTGCTAATATGCTGTAGAATGTAGATGGTTGTCAGAAAGAAGTAATACAGCATCACGTACCTTACCGACCATGACTTCATTTTCTCCATATACATCCGCGGTATCAAAAAATGTTATTCCTTTATCAAACGCAAATGTAATAATAGAAATTACGTCAGTTTGAGGAAGAGCATCATTGTAGACTCCAGACAAGCTCATGCATCCAAATCCCAACTTTGAGACCTGAAAGTACGCCATGAGAACTTCAACGATAGCTCAATGCGCAGGATCATCGACTCTTAAAACCCGTTACAAGTACAGATGTTTTGCAAAGACGCTACTGGTTTTATGCCATCTCAATGTACATGGAACTAATCAACTAAAAAACTACAGCATTTGCTATTAATGTTATAGACTATAGTGTCTACATTGAAATAAACTGGACTTGTAGTCCATTATATTTTCAAGAATGTTAACCAGTGGCGGAGCCAGGATTTGACGTTAGGTGAAAATGACCACGAAGGACAAATTACTAATATGGTAAACTAGAAAAAAGGTCGGAAACTTTAACTAAAAACCGCTAATTATACAAAAAAAAAAAATTAGCGAGGTGACCGTCCTGCTAGCTCCCTAGCACCACTGACCACTACTATAGCTAACAACATAACATTTCATTCCTAAGCACTGAACTAAACGACCACTGAGATCATTGAATTGCAACATGAACCAAATGATAAAATATCTCATCTTGGTGAAGATTGAAAGAACCCAAAATTATAATCATGATATATATAGCCAGGGCCCAGGATGAATAAAAAAGTAGTAAACTTTATGGAAAAAACAGTAAAAGAGAATGATTATTTATATTGAGGCTGAAGTTGGAGATAAAAGACAATGCAGAGAAAAGTAAAGGGTTTATAATGAACGGTTTTTTTAACGTGTGCCGTATAGAGCACACATTAATAAACCGAATATGGAAAGATTCGTGAGATATTTTACTATAATTACTGAGAATATCTTATAAATCTTTTCATATTCAATTTATCCACGTTAGAAAAACCGTACAAACGAAAATGAAATGGTGAGCAATAATATATTGATTACCTCAAGACCTTGGGTACCCAGTTTGAGTATGGGCATTTCTAATCCAGCCATTATCTTCAAATGTGCACTCACTAGTTAATTCTTGATGTTGACACTGACTCTAGTAAAAGCTATGAGAAGGAGATAGACAGTTTTATGCGTGGGATTATTATGGGAATGTGAGATGACTTAGATGAGTGGTTGACCATTCATCTCTTCAATCATTCAACTATCCAACTATTCACCAACCCCTTCATATTTTTACACGGAACCTTCTTGTAATGAGTCGTGCCGTGTCCGACACCGTGTCCGACACGACACTCCACGGACACACGCCGATACGTGTCCAACACCTAAACAGCCGTGTCTAACTTTCTACATTTATTTCGTCACGTGTCCGACGCGTGTCCATGGTATTTGAGTCGTGTCTGTCGCGTGTCCACGATATTTGGTTATCATTTGCGGTCAACGAAGTTCTTCAAACCAGAAATGCGCTATCGAAAGAGATTAATTAGAATATTGAATCGTATGAGGATTGAAAATAAATTTATTATCGAGGGCAAGTTTTACTTTCACTTATTTAAAATTAATATCAAATACTTTTACAAAAATTAAATCAAACATTTATAACTATAAAATGTACTACCTCCGATTTTTTTATGATGTTCCCCTTTCCGTTTTGGTCTAATAACATTGATGTTCCCTCTTTCCTCTTTTGGACAAATTTGTGTGGTACAAAATCAATTTCATGTGGGGTCATGTGTATTGTGTGGTCGAAATTGATTTCCTTATTTCCTGTGTTAATATTAAAAGGGAACAACACAAGAAATCGGAAAGAGTATATTTTATTAAATTTAAATGTCGTGTCCCGTGTCCTAAATATCATGGCATGCCGTGTCCCGTGTCCGTATCCGTGTCCGTGTCCGTTTTGGTGCTACCTAGGTCCTAACTTTGATTAAAATATCTCAGCACTTTTTTTTTAGACTTAATTTTAGTTTTATAATTCTACTCGGATTATTTTTATGTGAGAATTAATCACGGATAATCATACCTAGAGGCCTAGAGGTGGACACTAACTGGCCCGACCTGGTTAGTCTCCTCGGGTTGAATTTTGGCTAGCTGGGCCGTCTCACTACTATTGTTGGTCTCGGGATTCAACTTTGAGGGCTCGTGCTGCTTAATCTCTTTCACATGCACTTTTTCATAAACATTTCATGACATATCCTTTTTTAACCTAATCAAACTAACTTAAATTTAAATCGTTTCCTCTAAAATTGAATCTAATTACTCTACAAGCTTGAACAATGAATTATAAATCTCCGATTAATAAAACTATTAGGTTTATCGATAAGTGAAAATAAAATTCACCTCTTTTGTGTGCACAATCATTTGTAGAATGAAAACAAAAGTTTTTGAGGACTCGGTCCGCTTAGCTGTGAAAAGTAAACAAATTTTACTTTTTCACGTACGATTTTTACCAATTTGAATGCTAAATATCAAGGAGAAATGAAAGTTTTTCATCAAATGCTAGCTCACCTACTGTCCAAACCATTGTCTAATTGAGTCAGTTCTGCTACGTCTAATCATGCGACGGACGCTATCTAGCCTCGGATATCTTCATCAGCAGAGTTTCAAAAAACTCTGAACATAGTAGCATCGCTGCAACCAAATAAAAATCAATCATACTAATACAAATTCTCGAGTAAGACAGTAGCATACAAGCTTATTGTAAAACCGGCAAACTATCTATATCTCACCCAAATAGCACAGGGTAGGCAGATAGGAATCAATGTCTCTCATCGTGAGTGTTTAACCGGAGTTTATATTTATGATGGTGATGATACGCGATCTTAAAAGCTCAAATCTAGACTTCTGGTCAAGAGCGAATGCATATCAGGCTTTGCTACCCATGGGCGGTGTATCTGCAAACGTCCAGGAAGCACTGAGCATGCTTTCGTAAGTCCTAGCGCCAACGATCTCAGAGATGGGCACAGCATCACAGATTTCTTCTAAGTCATCCTTACTAAGCTTCACTTTCAAGGCACCCAGGTTGGTCTCTAAATTCTTCTTCTGGGTTGTCCCTGCATCGAGTATGGTTCCGGTAATTTACAGCTTAACAACTTGAGTTTATAAATACAAGCTCAATTATATGCTGTTGGCAGATGCAACCTATGTTACTCCGACTCTTCTAATTTCCTCGCATACCCGTGTCCAACACTCGACACTCGGACATGGGCATGACACATGGACACCTCATTTTAGACCAAAATGTGCATATTTTTCAATAAAATAGCCGAGTCCGACACTTGGACACGTACCCGTGTCGGATACTTCTAAACAAGTCTGAGTAACATAGTGCAATATTTAAAGCGATTCTCAGTATCCAGAAACAAGCTCTATGTATCAAAACTGTATGTTTCGTAAACATGGAAGCGAGTGTGTGTATATTAGTGATCCTACTTCAATTGAAACCTTAAACTAGGCCATGCAGTCATCCATCATATATCTTTACAACATCCAACTGAAACAAGGGAATTTTCTGATGCAGCTTTATCGCTATAAACTCTCTGAGCAAATTAGAAAGCAGGAAAAATGGACTAGTATAAAAGTGTAATCCAAAAGATAAATCGGTCATATTAGTAGCAGAAAGATCCGGGAGGAAGAGAACATGCAACTATGCAAGTATCAACAAAAATAATAGGACTCACCAGGAATAGGTACTACATCATCCCCTTGATGCAGAATCCATGACAGAGCTAACTGAGCGGGCGTGCACCCGTGCTTCTGTGACAGTTTCTCCAGCCTGCTATATATTATCTTGTTCTTGTCGAAATTTTCTGCTGTGAATCGAGGGTGTGATGTCTACAAAAAGGAAACAATGGTAGGAACTAAGAACACTGATGCATGGTTCGGAGATAGGTCGATCACTGCTAGAACAAAATTCTGTTTGCGTTCTATGAACTCAAACTCGTTCCCAGAACTGAATCTATCCCCGAACCATGTAACACTAGGTAGGAACAAGGGAAGAAACCAGGGCATAGAATTCCATATTCCCCCATCCCCCACATCTTTTGACCCTCTTGCCTCCTACAGTAAACCTTAAAAGCAGTACAAGAATGAGTTATAGTCCTACCAATGAACTGTTTTCTGGTAATGCTTCCACAACGCCTTTGCCTCCAAAAAACCCACGACCAAGAGGGCTATATGGAACAATACCGATGCCAAGCTCTCTGTATAGCACATGAGAAATCTGATTATGCTATACATCGCAAAGAATCAAAGATAACCAACAGAAATAACAGAAATATCCAAGATAAGTAAATCAGGAAGGTCGGATGTATGTAGCTTAATCCCTACTATATAAAACAAGAGCTTGATTTTAAATGACATCATGTTTAAAAGCCGAAGGGTAGTGATACATTGATACCATTGGAAATGGAGAAAATAACGGGGAAGACCAAGAAAGTAAATGACAGAAGGTCAGAATCTATAGTTAAACTAAGCCACATTTCCGTACAGAGCAAATAGTTCAGATATTTAGTACATGAAAGCACAATTTGAATGGTCTAGCAACGGTCATGAGTCGTGACACTCGTGAGAAGAGAAGCCATCATTAACCCGTAAAATTTGCAGGATAAGTAAATCTCTGCAAACCGAATATACCTGCAGAGTGGGACTATCTGTTCTTCAATTTCACGAGTCCAGAGAGACCACTCCATTTGCACAGCAGTGAGAGGATGAACAGCATGTGCCCTTCTTATTGTGTCAGGACTCGCTTCTGATAATCCGATGTACCTGATTTTCCCTTCATCCGCTAGTTTCTTAAGCTCTCCCATCTGTACAAAAACGCGCATTTCAGTTTACTCAGGAAGATACTACACATGGATAAGAAAATATAAGAGTTGAGGACGTACTGATTCCTCTATGGGTATTGAAGTGTCAATTCGGTGCAGGTAATACAAATCAATATAGTCAACACCAAGACGGCTCAAACTGGCTTCACAACATGAGCGCACATAGTCTGGAGTGCCGTTCACAATCATATTTCCAGATCCGAAGCCTGCAATACCACATTTTGTTGCTATTTGGACTTTGTCTCTTGGTAACTCTTTCAGCGCCTGTAAAAGGGAATATTTTCTAAGTTCAAATAGGTTTTCAGCCAACAAAAACATTTCAGAAAACTTCTCATTGTCCACAAGTACAGTGAAAGAGCAGAACGCGTGCACTTCCTTTCATAAACGATATGCATTGGGTGAATAGACTATTACCAACCATAACATTATTTATACTGACACAAAAATTCAGCAGATAAAATTGTGTTTTGCTATCAAACATGTGACAGTACAGAGAAATCATTCGTTTCATTATCTCTGTGCCTGATAAGAGGATATGCATTGGGTGATTTTCCCTCAGAAAAACAGAAAAGATGTCTCGAAATGAATGAACACGTTGCTATCTAAAAATATATACTGTAGGGACTTATGAAGGGAAGACTGTTGATCATAATTCTTCCCAAGAGTTTTAGCCCTAGCCATTGCTAATTTGCTGTAGAATGTAGATGGTTGTCAGAAACACATCCCAGGGAGTATGAATGTATGATCAACACGAATACATGATCATATCAAATAGTAAGAAGTAGTAATGCGGCATCTTGTACCTTACCGACTAGGACTTCATTTGCTTTTGCTCCATATACATCCGCGGTATCAAAAAATGTTATTCCTTTATCAAACGCAAATGTAATAATAGAAATTACATCAGCTTCAGGAAGAGGAGCATTGTAGACTCCAGACAAGCTCATGCATCCAAATCCCAACTTTGAGACCTGAAAGTATGCCACAAGAACTTCAACGATAGCTCAACGCGCAGGATCATCGACTCTTAAAACCCGTTACAGGCACACATGTTTTGCAAAGACACTACTGGTTAGGGATGTCATTGTGGCGGGTACATGTGGATATCGCCCCGCACCCGCCCCAGTTGGGGCGGGGATGGTTTGAGCTTTGGCGGGTGGTGGGGCGAGGATGGGTACGAAAATTGTACCCGCCATGGGTGGTGGGGCGGGGATGGGTACGAAAATTGTACCGCCATGGGTAGTGGGGCGGGGATGGGTTTTGCGTGTTACCCACTTTATACCCGCCTACCCGGCAACTATTACAAAAATTAATACCATTATTACGATATTTTACAAATACTATTTTTTTATAATTAAGATGTGATGTTAAAAATAGCTATTTTATAAAGTATTTTACCAACTTCTTCGGTAAATAACTAAAATTATATAAACAAATTCTTGAAAATAGAAATTAATAGTGATCAAACCAACATGTACGAAAAAAAATCGGAAAAATTTATGGTATAACGGGTTAATGGGTAGGTGGGGCGGGCATGGTTTTGAAAACTTGTACCCGCCATGGGTGGTGGGGCGGGATGGTTTGGAAACTTGTACCCGCCATGGGTGGTGGGGCGGGGATGGGTACAAGGTTTTCTTGATGGGTACACCAGCACCGCCAATCAAGCAAAAACTACAGCATTTGTTATTAATGTCATAGACTTATAGTGTCTACATTGAAATAACTGGACTCATAGTCCATTATATTTTCAAGAATGTAACCAGTGACAGGAGCCGGGTTTTGACGTTAGGTGAAAATGTCCAGGAATGACAAATTACTACTAGAATAAGGTAAACTAGAAAAAAGGTCGAAAACTTTAACTAAAAATCACCAATTATTCGTTTTTTTCAGCGGGATGACAGCCCTGCTAGCCCCCTAGCTCCACTACGATAGCTAACACAGTAACATTCCATTTCTAAGCAGTGAACCAAGCGACCCGTCTAAGATCATAGAATTGCAACATGAACTATAGGGAAAGGGCAATTAGCCAACAAACCAAATGATAAAATAACTCACCTTGGTGAAGATTGAAAAGAACCCAAAATTATAATCATGATATATAACAAGGATGATACTAAAAGCAGTAAACTTTATGTGAAATACAGTAAAAATAAATAAGATTAATACTCCGTATTATTTACATTGATCCTGATGACAATGCAGAGAAAAGTAAAGGGTTTTTAATGAAAATGAAATGGTGAACAATAATATTTGATTACCTCAAGACCTTGAGTACCTAATTTGAGTCTGGGCATCTCTAATCCAGACATTGTTTTCAAATGTGTACAGAACTTAAAGTGCAGCTGTGTCTGGATTCTCACAGATTCTTGTCTCAGATAGATTTTACGTTAAGCAGAGATGTCTTGGTGTTGACTTTAGTAAGCAATAACAAGAGATTTAAAAGTGGGATATTCTAGTTCGGGTTTTTCGGTTTTCTATAGTGTAGCCTATATTTTATAATTTCTATTATATTTTAAACTTCTTACTTAATCTCCATAATAAACTCCTTTAAATCTCCAAAAACTTTATCACTATAAAAGGTCGTAATTAGGTCGTAATTTGACCTTTATTTTCACTCATAAAAGTGGTATCACCCTTCTATATAGGGTGTATCATAAATAACCTTAAATAAGTATAAACTTCCGTTAAAAACATATGTTATGAAGCATGAAATAATAACGGCAATTTGAGAAATTGAGTTACATTTGTGTACTATTTGGTTGGTTAATGGTAATTCGGCAAACTAATAAATAAATGAGCAGGTTGTCGAGTAAGTGAAATGTTAAAGAGACGATTCAATAGATAAATTAAGAAATTAAGCTAGGAAGGCCAATAAATAAGGTTATTGTATAGACTAATGTATCAAGTTTAAGTGCATACCAAAGAATTTTAAAAAAGTAGGGATACAAGATAGAAAACTGAAAAACTCGAGGGTACACCATGTCACCATAGAATATCCCTTTAAAAGTGTAATGGTGGGTCTATTAGGAGAACCGTCACTCTTAAAACGGATTTTAATTAAAACGGGTCCAGTAATATCTATTTGTATGGATAAAACAAAAATAAAAAAGTTTAATAAAGAACAAAATATTTGTCATAACTATGCAGATGATCCATTTTAAATAATAATTTGTGTTATAGAAATGTGGGATGAGTGGATGACCATTCATCTCTTCACCAACCCTTCAAAGTTCACTTCTTCAATCACCCAACTAATTCACCAACCCCTCCACATTTTGATTTTTGAGCATCCTAAGTTTGATTTAAAATTCTCACATTAAACGAGCACATTTTTTTTTAACTCAATTTCAATTTTACTATTTGACTCCGAAATTTTCTATGTGGGTATTCATCATAGATAATCATACCTAGAGGTGGAGACCAACTGGCCCAACCTGGTTAGTCTTCCTTGGTTGAATTTAGACTAGATCGGCTGTGCCACTACTAGTGTCGGTTGCGGGATTCAATTTTTAGGGCCTGACCCGCTTATCCATGAAAACAAAAGTAATTTTTAAAAAAAAACTTAGCTTGCCGCGAAACGGACTGGTACTGGGCCAAATTTGAGTTAGCATGGACTGGCCCAACCCGTCTCCCTCATGTGGATCGATCCCGGACTGGAGTTTTACGGGCCATGGTTAGCCCGTATAATTCATGTTTGATAATATCCAATTCTTGAAATCAAAGCCTAATCACCAACTCTTCAAATTTTTCACAAGTTGAAGACGCAGAGTGTATTTTTCACAAAATATAAGTGACACGATTTATAAAATGCTCCATTTTTTCACACTTGCCCTTCCACCTGTCTTGTTGTGAGAAAGATATTATCCGTTTTCAGTTTGTAACGGAGGGTGTTGAGAAACTTTTTCTAGTTCTTAATTAAGTGACACAAAAACTTGGATCTTAAATAAGAATCTGATTCTTAAATAAGAACTGGATTTTTATCTTGACAAGCCCAATATTGTCCACAATGAAAAACTTAATTTTTGAAGTTTTTATTAACAAACTCGAGAATAAGAACTCTCGTTACACTTGCTCTAACACCTTTAGACGCTAACTCATTAATAGATTTCAACATACTTTTATTTACTGAAAAAAAAAATATAAGTTCATTTTTTATGACTAAAATACTTTTACCTTCAACCTTATGACTTCTTATGTTCATCCCAAAAACCATATTTCACAACTACCTTCTCTTTAATTCTTCATTTCTTCAACAATATCACATAATCTAATTCACCACTTTATTCCAATACTAATCTAATCACTTTAATTGAATTCTAATTCTCTTGTTTCCATTTTCTCTTGAAACTAATTAGTGTAACTCATTATCTTCGATTTTCCCAAATTGAAAGTTCCTCAAATTAAAAGTAATTAGGGTTCATCATCAATTATCCCAAACAAATTTTAGACATTAACGCTAAAGTTCGATACAATCAATTCAAAAACAACAAATTGCAGTGCATCATTGCGGAGTGGAGCTCTTCATTGCTAAAAGGCTTGTGAAAATGCAATAAAACAATAATAAGAGAGTGAAATAGAAAAAGGGTGAAAAAGCGAGGAGGATGTTGGAAAACTTATAGCGAAAAAGGACTTGAACATTAATGTCTTTCTCCTTGTTGTGACGATTCGACATTGTAAGTTAGTATCAGTGAACTGAAGAGAGCAAGTGAAGAAGGGAGAATGGAAAATGGTAAGATGGTAAGAATGTTGTGTTGTGAGAGGTAAATGACTGATAAAATGAACAAATATGGGTAATTAGGCAAACAAATAGGCATGGGTATATCGGTCACTTTTTGGCAAAATTCGCCGGAAAGCGTGACATGGTACAATTTTAAAAGAAAATCGATATTATGGCTGTAATTTTCAAAAAAAAATTATAAAGCTGTAATTTTCAAAAAGTGTTTTCTATAAGGCTGTAATCAACAATTTTCTCATCTAATAACTTACAATTATTGTAAAAACGGTCAATATAACACATATAGGTTTGGTTATAGCACAAACGATTGAGATGTTTACGCTTTCTTTCCACGTGCGGTTTCGAAGTTACGTGACCATACTTGCCCATTTTGATGACCCCTAGTACATGAACGATAGACAAATGAGTTACGTGTATCATCCTACACATTATCTACAGTCCATACAAGTCACAGTTCCACAACCCCAAATCCTAACAAATTGGTTTGGAAATTTGTCTAAATGTATCTTGTTTGTTTGTACAATAATTGGTGCCACTTTATCAAATTTTGTGTAGCACTTCAAAAAGTGTATCTTCAATGAATTGGACATGGAATGAGTAAGACATCAGCATGGGTTTGCTCCTTTCTATTTTTATCTATTCGGCAATAACACTCACGGGTTTGTCTTTTGTTGCCAATCTCTTTTAACTCTTTATACTTTCGTCCGAGACGTCTCGATTTTTTCTTTACATATTTCTTATTTGGATGTCTTAAATAGTTTTGTAATCAATTTCAATGAACAATTAAAATTTGGAGTAGTTTGATTTGCCACATCGTCTTTTCAAGCTACGTTGTTTTCCGGTTATGTACGCTCCAATGGAAGACTATAAAAAAACATCTTGTAGCTGGTATGGGCTCACATTCGAATTTTCAACCAATGAGATAATTTAGCTTTTCTTAGCTTGACAAAATGGTCATAAATTACGCATAAATTTCCAACTCCAAATACAAGCTACACGTAATAATTTTGTAAATATTGCAATCAACCCCGTAGATAATCTCTTAGCATATTACTTTTAGGAAAATAATAGGCCGTCATCCGGTGGCGCTGAAACTCGGTGCCACCTTAGTATAAAAATAAGAAAATAATAATTTAGTCTCCAATTTTACAAAAAATTTGAACGATGAAAATTGTAATTTAGTCACAAATACTTATTGTTTAACAAATCCTCGTATGAAACACCGGCAAAATATTGTTCACCAATATTCAAGTAACTACATGAACATCAAAATTTTTACACAAATTCTTACTTCAGACCGAAACTATCCGTCTTAAACTTAAGACGGATACCATTTTACCTCACAAAATACCCACTTAGAGGAGAGAGGGAAGCACACGGGGGTGCCCCACCTTGTCCCTCTATTCGTTTTGTGAGTGTGATTACCCGTCTCTCAAACCGACCCGTCTTAAGCAAGACCAATTGAAAATTTTATTGGTTGTGGCTAAAGGTTGCATCATCTTCAATGCATTGATTGCAATTCAGAAGAAATCCTTTTATTTCTATATGAGCGTATATGAATGATTGTTGAAGAAGACATGGCGGTGGGTGGTCGGAGACGGAGTGAATTAAAATAAGATTGCACCAATTACTTAAATGGGATACATAAACGCATTTTTCAATTTTGCCCTCATTTATCTATAATAATTAAGGTTTAAAAAATGATTAAAATATCAACAAATTACTAAAATGCCATCGGTGGCGCCAAAATTGGGTCCACCCGGTGGCGTCATCTCATTTTCCTTACTTTATTTGTTTACATTTCTCTATCAATTTTGTCGTGTCAAAATCACATCTTATCCACTCTAAAATTGTAATAACCCCTCTTTACAGCTACCAAAATACGAAAATAATCCTTACAAATATTATCGTGATTCTTAATTTTGTCGAGTAAACGTCTTACTTTTCCTTTTGTATTTTCTGGTGTTACCAAAGTATTCCCACCAATAGTTAGAATAATCTCTTTCAGATAATTGAGGTTAGTTGATGCAGTTCATCTAGAATCGGAAGCTGAACTACTAATCCTACTTCTTAAGAAATACAAATCTTAACCACCCAAATCAGACAACTTCAATTCAGATTTACCACTGTAATCATATCATCAGAAGACGGCACATCGGCACCTCCCCTGTGTTATGAACTAAGAATCGAATCCACGACAATGGCATTGGTACAGATAAGTCGCATACAGGAAAACTGTACCAATGAAACATCGGCCTTCAAGGAGAGACAGACGGGAATGAGACGGAGTATAACCAAACTTGAAGTTATTAAGGCTCAAGAGAGTAATGAATTACATTAGGGCATAACCAACCTAGATTGCACAAGTATGTGACTGTATAAATATGCCAGAACAATGCATATATTTCTAACATATACTAAAAATTTTGGTAATAGAAAAAATTACTCTCGTCTCGATGAAAGCATTATAGGACTGCCCCTAAAACAAAGGCCTACCCCTCGCAATCTGAAATAGCAAAAGCATTATAAATCGATGACTAAAATTCCTCATTCCTTTCCGTCAGCAGCGCGTAGTGACCCTAGCTGAACTGGAGCTTGGGTGCCCACCACCTTCGACGAGCCATAAACTGATAGATCCACGCCGCGAGTCTTCTCTTTCTCGATCTGGTCCTTGATCCAGAAATATGTAATCCTTAGTCCATCCTACAAAATATCAAATAGATGACGGAACAATGTTAAAGGCAAAACTGGTCGGGATAAAAAATTCTCTTCCAGGTAGCAAAATGACCCGAGTCACCACCCAGGCAAGAAGTTTTCTGGAAGGAGAAACGACAATATACAGGAAAAAGTCGTAAGATTTATGGGTATGTGGACATTACCTTCAATCTCATGGTTGGCGCCCAGCCAAGTTTTTCTTTGATCAGAGTATTGTCGGAGTTGCGCCCACGTACACCTTCTGGGCCGGGAATGTGCTCAATAGGAAGCTTCTTTTCGTCAAAGCTCAACACAATCTCGGCCATCTCATTCATACTAACCATTTCATCACTTCCAATGTTAACTGGCTCCTTGAAGTCTGACTTGGTCAATCTAGGATGCAAATGTAGAAAAGGGAAATATTACGAGCGAGAACAAAAACTAAGCACTCGTTATTAGACTCTGCGCAAACCATGACCAAATATAAGCAATCACCCTACACTCCTACAGTATCTAAATCTCTGGTTAGCAACTTTGTGAATAACGAAATTAAACAGTGTTGAAGTCAAAGCACTAGACAATCAACTTGGTTTAGTAATACGTATTAAGAGCGGCACGCACCTAAGCACACCTTCCACACATTCATCAATGAAGGTGAAAGACCGAGTCTGCAGCCCATCACCCCACATCTCAAACTTCTCTGTTGACGTGAGAGCTTTTCTGCAGAATGCAGCTGGAGCTTTCTCCCTGCCACCTACAATATTTGAGACGGAGAACTTAGGCATAACGAAACAATAAACATAAAATAAGGCCACATTGAAGAAAGACTCAGACTCCGAAAATTAGTGTCCTCCATAGTAACTATTTCCATTATTCTACCAAATTATAACAATATTTCAGGCACCAAAAATGACCACAGTTAATTGAGATGTTACCTTTCCAGGTTCCAAAAGGACCGTAAATGTTATGGAATCTTCCAATTCTACATTCAATACCGAAATCTTTGGTGTAATGCTTGCACAACTCCTCAGTAGCAAGTTTTTCCAAGCCATAAGCGTCTTGTGGCTGATAAAAAAAGGCAACAATATCAAGATTAACCTTCACTATTATAATACTAGTCCGCTACAGAGTACTACACCGAAATCTGGAAAAGATTTGTTAAAATGAGTTCTGGAAAATATCTCACCTCTGCAGGCCAGGCATCAGATTCCTTAAGGCTGACATTAGAAGTCTCCAACTGCTTGAATTCAGGGTAAATGCAAGCACTTGAGGCATAAAAGAACCTACAAAAAATGAGACAAAAATCACAATGAGTCTATAAATCGACCAATTTTCTTCTAGTAATCCTAATAAATGGACGGCTTATGCAATGATATTTATATAGTAACAACATGAAAATATAACAAACCTTTTAACACCGCTAATCCTGGCGGCCTCAAGCATGTTGAAGCTGATCATAGTGTTGTTATACATAATGACGGAGTGATTGGACTGGATAAATCCCATGCCACCCATATCAGCGGCAAGGTTAAAAACATGATCAACATCTTTTGTAACTTTCATGCAGTTATCCATCACCCTCAAATCAACAAGGTGGAACTCATCACAGAACATGTCCTCGGTCATGTGCTCATTCTTCTTCCAGTCTGAAGCAATAACATAGTGCCCTTCACTTTTCAGACGGCGGGCAATGTGGGAGCCAATGAAACCACCAGCCCCAGTGATCGAAATCCTTAACTTCTCTGATGGCCAATATACCTCCCTCTCGAGTTTGTCATACGTGTAAGCACCATATCCAGCTCCATCATTGCTACCCATTCTGCGGAAATCACATTTACCAAAATACATACTCAGAACTCAATTCTCAAACGAATGAACTCAGGACAAGAATCATGAGATTATGGCGTAGTTAATAGATGTATGACAGAAACATTAAATTAAATGGTATGATACCAAACATGTAAAGCAACTCAGCATTCAGGCAGATTCGTAGGAAAGCAGAACAGGAAAAGATTTCAGCTTTGCAAATGTCGGTGGACGAAATGGAACGGAATAACAAAAGCGGAGAGACGAAGCAACTATGACAGCATATGCACACATTATTATATACAAAACGATACGGAGTATTATTATAAACTTATATGTGATTATGAATTTTGACACATAATAGTGAACCAAACAACAAATGAATCGAGTCAAAGATGACCCCATTTTTCGATTATAAAAATCCTACAAAGATTAAACTAATTCATAACATTAACTTACAATATTCCAATATTCGATTATATATATAATTTGGGCATCTAGCAAATCCTACCAAAACCTACCAAAACATAAAGATGTCACCTTTACAACAATGTTTGTGGGCATGCCAAACATTGAACTTTATGGTATATATGACAGAAAACACACAACATTATTCCATCAACACACAATTTAGCAACAACAATAACAAGAAAAATTAGGGATGATAGTCATGATACTAATAAACAAAGTACCCAATTACAAATTAAACATAAACATTGAATAATGTACACAAATTAACCCTAAAAATTTCATCTTTTGCCATAATTTACATGAAACACGACAGTAATCAATCAAAACGCTTAGCAACACTAATAGCCCAAAAATTAAATAAAGTCTAAGTTATAGCTGAATTCCATACGTTTGGTTCACTAAATACATGACATATATTTTAATCAAACGTATGAAATTCAACCGAACGGAGGGAGTACTAGTAAATATATACCCAATTTTCCTATTCAATATAAAAATTGAATAATGTACAAAAACAACCCTAAAATTTTAAACTTTGGCGATAATTTCCATTGACAATAAAATCCCGATTCCGAATTCGATATAAAAATTGAAAAATGTACAAAGACAACCCTAAAAATTTAATCTTTTGCCATAATTTACACTGGCAAATAAAACCCCATTTTCAAATTCAATTTTCAATTGAATAATGTACAAAAACAACCCTAAAATTTAATCATTGGCAATAATTTCCACTGACAATAAAAACTCAATTCCGAGTTCGATATTAAAGTTGAAAAATGTACAAAAACAACCCTAAAAATCAGGCTAAATTATACAATTAAATAAGAACCCAATTTCAAATCCAATATAAAAATTGAATATCGTACACAATCAACCCTAAAAATCAAATATTTGCCATAATTCAAATAAAAACACAGAAACAAAACTAATAAATGAAATCCCAGAAAACATAAATGAAAACCCAGATCAAACGTTACCTAAATGAGTTGAAAATTGAGAGAATTTCGGAGATTTGACGATAAAAAGAGTGATTAAATAGGATAATATGGGATTAAATGAAGGGTTTGAATTAAATTTGGAGAAAAAAGAGAAGGGAAGAAGGGGTATTTATATGAGAAAAGAGTGGTATGGCGCAGAGCAACAAGGCCACTCGTTTCTCTCTCAAGGCGGGATTTTGTGAAAGTTGGTGTCTTCTTCTACTACCACTGATTTTTATGCAATTTGGAAATATGTGATTTTATTCATTTCCAAACATTTTTGGGTTTCTTAAACCCGTATCATCGTAAGTTTAAGACGAATTAAATAAATACGACGTATTAAATTATATGATTATTCGAGAATTTTTTTAGAAAATGTTATACGGTCTATTTTTATTAGAGTTTTTTGCCTTTTACCACCTATTGAGTCTTAAAATTTACAAATTACCGAGTCCATTTTTGTCAATTACCACCTAATTTTTTGCGTTTTACCACCTAGTTTGCATTATATTGACGGGTTTTCTTATTTATTGTTTCGGGTACATTTTATCGACTCTCAATTATTAATAATGACCAAACTACCCTTATCAAATATGAAAACCCCAACACCACGCTGCTTGCTCAAACAATTCCATTTTGCACCAATTCCGAAACCGCAGCAAATGAACCAAGTTCATAAATGAACCAAACTTAAATCATGACTAAAACAATTAACCAAGTTCATAAATGAATCAAGCAAATTGCAGAAAAATCAACAAAGACGCGGCAAATTGTGATATGAATTAGTTGTGTTTGTAATGAATTAAGAAAAGGGTAATTTTTTTGATTAGGGAATTATGAATTAATCAAGTTCATATATAAATAAGTTATTATGAATTGATCAACAAAGATTAGGCAAATTGCAGGAACAATCACAAACAAGCACAAAAAACAAAGAACACATTGAAATCAGTAGAGGGTAATTATCAAAAATCCAGAAAATAGAATATTCGAGAATTACTGAAAGATAGTTGTTCATTGCTGCAGCAGGAGGCCATAATTCTGATGAGAGCTACCTTACATTACTCCTTATTTGTGTTACATGCTTAATTTTGGGGTTTTACAACCCAAATTACAAATAGAAACGGCTAAACAAAATTCCCAGATGTATTTAAACACTAAGACAAATTATTAGGGTTTTTGACAATTGCTGAATAAATTACCTGAAATTCGAATGACAATGGAATGTTGAGACTTTTTTCGATTGATTCAATAGGCTGAATATCGTCTATCAGAGATTATGGGAGCGATCATAAAAATTCCTTGCTTGAATATGAAAAAAATGCCCAATTTTTAGGGTTCTAAAATAACAATGAATTAAATTTGGGAATAATTGTGTTACAGTGTATAATATTTGGTAAAGGGCAGATTGGTCATTGTTAATAAAAGAGAGTCGGTAAAATGTACCCGAGACGATAAATAATAAAACCCGTCAACATAATGGCAAATTAGGTGGTAATTGACAAAAATGGACTCAATAGGTGGTAATTTGTAAATTTTAAGACTCAATAGGTGGTAAAAGGCAAAAAACTCTTTTTATTATTATTATTATGTGATTAAAACTAGAGTCGGCAATTATTGACATGACCCGAAAACACGACATTAACCCGACACGAAATTAGCGGATTCAGGTCAAGTTGTTTCAACCCGTTTACGTAATTGGGTTGACACGAACACGACTCGAACTTATATGGGTCGGGTTAGGGTTGGGGCCTTGCGACACGAACCCGACACGAACAACCCAATAATTTAAATAGTTTATGATATATCCATCTAAATGGGTATAATCGGGTTATGTTATTTTAAATTTGAAATAAGATATGAAGATTGTCTATTCTTGCTGTAAATTTTAATTTTGAATGCATTATATTTATATGGGTTGGATGGGTTATACGGGTTTAATAGGTTGAAATTGATCTGTTCAAACTGTTGGGAAATGTGTCATCAACAATAGTGCGATCACATAATTAAATCTCATGACGAGAATGCGCAAGGGATGATACGAAATTATATTAATCAACTGACCAACATTAATCGGTAATGATTGGCTAGCTAGAGTTTGACATTACTGTCGTATGACGGTGGTGGTCAGTTGATACCTTTAGGTCACACCTATAGGACAATTTCCTTAATTGATAAAGTGATCAAATGTATATTGGTACGATTTGATCATATTCCTTAAACTTGTATACTGAGAAATCAGAGGTTAGATCTTATTGTAAGATTTATGTTTATAATTGAAACGTGTCAATTACTAAACATTGAACGATATTTTATAATATCGTGATTGGAATGAATCGGGTTATAATTATTACAAAAGTTGTAGATCGTATTGACAATTATTATGAATGGTCATGTTAGTAATTTCGAATTACTTATCAACTGTATAAATATGATTTATTAATTTATGAATAATATTTATTTGATAAATATGTATGATTAAATTGAACAACTGTTATTTTATAATAATGTGGCATATTATATGTCACATAACATACAATTGTAAAGTTGATAAAATTGTAAAATAAGGTCCATTTTAAGTAAGCATGTGCCGGTTTTGTGGTTGTGTTTTAAGGGTTGTTTTGTGTTAATTACACCCTTAATTACACTACAACATAATCATTAAAGGGTTTATTGGAAAATCTACCTATGGCCACCCTAAGAAGCATGGGTAAGACAAATTGTTCCCCTTTGCTTCTTTCTATGGCCGGCCACCCCAATGCCTAGGCAACCATCATATAACTTGTGTGTGACACAATAGAATTCATCCTAATCTTCTTGGAATTTTTCTAAGTGTGAGAAAAACAAATAAAAATCCTCTAGTAATTATTATAAGATAATAACAATACTAATTATATAATAGATATAACATTAGTATACTAAGTTCGAATTAGAGCTTATATTGTTTAAGGAAAATCCGTTTCTTGTACTAGCACACTCAAGGTTTCGGATCTTTTAAGAGGTGTCTTGGTGCATCACAAAGGAGGTGTTCTTATTGAATACTCGGAGGATCATCCTTGCTTTTTATTTGGACCGTGAGTAAGGGTTCGAATCTCTTTTATTCCGCATTTCCATAAGCATGCATAAGATTTAAAGTTTGTTAATTAAAATGTTAATTAAAATTATGTTAGTATGACTAAAATAATTAGTTCATGAGATAACTAAACCTAACAAAAACTTAAATGGGTTACACAAGTCGGGTTGGGTTATTGAAAAAATAAATGGGTTGGGTTAGGGTTGATGCATGCAACCCGTTTATCTAATTGGGTCGGGTTAGGGTTGAGGGGATCATGACCCATTTAATGGTGACACGAACACGAACCCGACACGACCCGACTTGTTTGTCAGGTCTAATTAAAACGGATCATGTCCATTTTAAACAAGAGTTATTATTCAATGAATTTAAAAAAAAAAAGTAATTGCTGATTTTAGGGAATTTTAGATTTGATTAAGTTGAGAGTATTCAAGTAATTGAGTGTTGTTTGGGTAGTTTCCTTACTTTCCTATCTCAAATAATTTGGGTAAATTTGAGAATTTTGTAGAATATTCCGTAAAAAAATGTGTTTTTGGTTTGATTATTAAAATAACGAATAAAGGAATTTCGATTAAACGTAGGTAGTATATTATAAGCCACGGTTATAATTCTCTCTTCTCTGATTCTCTCCTAAAAAACTTAAACCCTATTTCAACATCTTGGGGCTACCGTCTACCTTTTTTGGTGGAGGTAAGCCCCAAGTTTCTCAAATTTTTTTTACGCTAATAACTTCTTGTCTCTCCTTTATTGGAGACTTGTTCTTACTTTCTGGTGAGTTTTGTTCTCACCTTTTGTGAGTTTTGTCCTCACCCATTTGGTGAGTCTGTTCTCATCGTGTGGTGAGATTTTTTCCTCTATTTGAGAGGTTTAAGAATTAAGTGGAAGATCGACGCCTTCATCAGTTCATTGTTGATCCTATGGAGATAAAATTGATGTCAGATTGCTTCGTTACAAACTTTTTGTTTAAAAGAACTTGATTCTTGTCAATGCTTTAGAAAATTTGGAGATCGAGGCGATATGGTAGAGGATGTGCAGAAGCGTCTCATGAGCCCATCAAGTTTAAAATTTTTCTGTTGACCGAGAATGTAGTTTATTTGATTTTAATCGTTTTGTATCCTGTCATTCTTGAAATATGTTGTAACTATCATGAAACTTTTGATTAATGAAACGGTTTTTTCCCTTAAAACTTTTGATTAATGAAACGATTTTTTCAATTAAAAAAAGGTAGTTATATATGTAAACTGGAATTCTCCTAAATATTGCAACAATTTCATAACCATGATCCCAGTTTATTTCAATAGTTGGATTTGTTGAATTAGAGAGTTCATCAACTAGTTCATTAACTTTTAGTTTAAGTTAATTTATTTTTGTTTAATAATTCAGTTTATTTAGTTCAATTAAACAACTTAAATCTGAAAGCTAAGAGCAAGTGCAATGTACCTCTACTTTTGGATTAGCTTAGATCAAGCTAGTAGCCCCATTAAACTACTAGCTCAAATGGATCATCCCAAAATTTCAACCTATCAAATTAAAGTTTTTTATAAAAAATAATTATTTTAAAAAAAGGTTGGAATTTTTGTTTCATGTGGGTCCATTTAAGCTAACTTGAAACCATTGTTTGCAATTGTTACTTAAAATGATATAGTTTGAAAAATATGATATGGCAATTCAAGCTAATAGTGCATTAGCTCACCATTACACTTGCTCTAAGTGCATGACCTTAATAATTACCAAAAGTTTAAAATGATATCTTTATGGGCTGCCCAAAAATGACCGATACGTTCGTTTTTGTGAGTGATTCTGATCCATTTTATATGAGTTATTAAATAAAAATAAGAAAATGAAAAATAACTCTGAAATATGACGAATTCTCTAATTAATTAAATTGAACTTTGTCATTTAAGTTTAGGTACTTTTAAAATTAAATACCGATGGTTTATTTTACCGCTAAAAAGATATTTTAACATCCTGATGAGATATATAGTTAACTTTCACATAGATTAAAGAATCAATTGAGCATATTATTATGATATTATCCATCATATTGTATTCCAAATATAACCGAACTGTTTCCTATAGAATAGTTGTACAAAAATGCATTCCACATTTCCACATAGCTATAAAATGTGACTTATGAGTGACAGAGGTCACATTTATTTTCAAGGAAAATTATTAATTTCATTAACTTTGGCTAACTTAAATTAAAGTTAGTCAAAATCACATTTGAAATTCTCTTCACAATGTGTTCTGAATTATACCATAAACGGTCTCATTTAGACGTTTGATAAAATTAAACATTAGCACATAAAAATCATAGATTAACCATGCATACAAGTCTTCGGTGTCGCATTTTCTACATTACTAGTCAGGAATTAGGATCCTTTTCATTTCCTAAAAACAATTGAGAGTTGATTATCTATTAACACTTAAAATTCAACGGTCACGTGCATTGTGGCTAACCGAGGGTGATAAAAATACGAAATTCTTCCATCGTAAAGCTGGACAAAGAAAACAGCGGAACTCTATTGCTAAACTGATTGATAAGGATGGGCGAGAGCGAACTAGGCAGGAAGATATGGCTAGGGTGGCGAAAGACTACTTCATAGAACTGTTTGAATCAGGACAACCTCGGGACTTCGAACATTTGCTGGTCGGAATTACGGGGAGGGTTAATGATGATATGAACAATATTTTGAGGGCGGATTACACTGAGGATGAAATTCTTGAGGCTCTAAATCAAATGCATCCCTTGAAAGCGCCGGGTCCGGATGGGATGAATGGTTTGTTTTACCAAACCTATTGGCATATTGTCGGTAATACGGTGGTGAGGGCAGTTCTAAATATTCTTCGTGGAGCGCCGTTTCCTAATGGGTTGAACAAGACCCATATCGTTCTCATTCCGAAAAAGAAGGCCCCGGATAAAATGACGGAGTTCCGACCAATTAGTTTGTGTAATGTAATTTACAAACTAGTCTCGAAAGTCTTGGCTAACAGATTGAAGCAGTTTCTGAGTGAGGTGGTTTCGGAGAATCAGAGCGCATTTACTCCGGGGAGGATCATTTCAGATAACATTTTGGTGGCGTTTGAGATGTTTCATCATATGAAAAATTCAAAGCAAAAGAATGGGAGTATGGCTCTGAAGCTTGATATGTCGAAAGCTTATGATCGGGTGGAATGGTTGTTTTTGGAGCGGGTCTTAAGGCGAATGGGCTTTGATGGGCAGTGGATTGACCGTGTAATGCTATGTGTGTCCTCAGTGAGTTTTTCGGTCTTGATTAATGGTGCTCCCACGACGGAATTTCAGCCGGGACGCGGTCTTCGACAAGGTGATCCGTTATCCCCGTATTTATTTATTTTATGTGCTGAGGTGATGTCAAGTCTGATGAGGGCAGCGGCTGAAAGGGGCGTGATTCATGGTCTTAAGGTGGCGCCTAATGCTCCTATGATTACTCATTTGTTGTTCGCGGATGACAGTATATTCTTTGTGAAAGCTAAGCGGAATGAGGCGCTGAAAGTGAAGGAAATTCTGAACGATTACGCCATGGCCTCGGGTCAAGTCATTAACTACGAGAAAACAACGGTGTCATTTAGTCGGGGGACGAGGTTGTCTGATAGGGATCAGGTGTCCAGTTGCTTAGGGGTACAAGTGGTGGAGGAACAAGACCGTTACCTGGGGCTCCCAACGGTTATTGGACATTCCAAAAAGGTAATAGCAAGTGTTATACGGGATAAGCTTTGTAAGAAATTGCAAGGATGGAAAGGTAATTTATTTTCAAAAGCGGGTCGGGAAGTGTTGATAAAGGCCGTAGTCCAATCGATTCCGACTTATGCGATGAGTGTATTTAAATTACCCTCTAATTTTTGTGATGAACTTCGAAGTATTGTGTCTCGGTTTTGGTGGGGCTCGAATAATGGGAGGAGTAAGATCCCGTGGGTGGCTTGGCGGAAGTTATGTAAACCAAAATGTGTTGGTGGACTCGGGTTTAGGGATTTTCACAAATTTAATATGGCTCTTCTCGGTAAACAAGCGTGGCGACTCCTTACCGATAGGTCTAGTCTTATGGCTAGAGTGTTGGTGGCTAAATATTTCCCAGAGGGCTCTTTTATGCGAGCTAGAATAGGTGTTAACCCGAGTTACACTTGGCGTGGGATCCTTGAGGCTCGTGAGGTGCTGCAGCTGGGCGTGAGAAGACGCATTGGGAACGGTCTGAGTACACGTGTTTGGGAGGACCCATGGCTGCCTTTTACCCAGACCCGGAAGGTAATTTCTCCTCGCCAAAATGCGTGTAATGAGATGATGGTTGCGGAGTTAATGACGCCGGATGGTAGGTTTTGGGACACACATCGGGTACGCTCTCTGTTTCTTCCTTTTGAGCAGGAGCGTATTCTTAATATTCGTATCAGTAATTCTAAACCGGAGGATATGTGGATGTGGGATCTTGAGAAGAATGGTGTATACTCGGTTAAATCCGCGTATCGGGCGCTTATAAAAGATGGGGCTGATGATGCGAGTGGGTCGTGTCTCCGGGGAGAAAAGAACTTCTGGAATCGAATTTGGAGGGCGAAAGTTCTACCACGAATTAAAACTTTCATGTGGCAGCTTGGAAATGATGCTCTAGCAACCAATTCAGGCCTTGCGAGACGGGTACCTTCGATAGCCGCGAATTGTCCTATATGTCAAAGTTGTACCGAATCTTGTCTTCACGTTTTTTCGGGGTGTGGGTGGTTGGGTGGGTTGTGGGATAGGTTGGGTATTGAGGTGCCATCTACGGTGGGGTATGAGCGGGTGAGGGAGTGGGTGGAGGATGTGTGGAGGGAGTTGGAGGATAGTGAGATAGATTTGTTTATTATGGGGTGTTGGGCGTTGTGGGAAGCGAGAAATAAGTTCGTCTTTGAGGGGTGTCGTGTGGGTGTGGAGCGGACAGTGAGGAGGGTGCAGGAGCTGAAGAGGGAAATGGAGGAAGCGAATAGGGATGCGGAGCAGGGGGTGCGTGGCCAGGCAGAACAGAGGGGATGGGTGCAACCGGGTGCAGGGGTGGTAAAGTTGAATGTGGATGCAGGTACGAAGGTGGGGTGGGGTGTGGGTTTCGGAGCTGTTTGTCGTAATCATGAGGGCAGGGTGCTGTGGGCTGTGGCGGAGCGGAGACAAGGAGAGGTGGAGCCTCGGATTGCGGAAGCGGAAGGGCTTTTGATGGGGCTGCTGGAGGCGCGAAAGCAAGAATGCGTGCGGCTCATAGCGGAAAGTGACTGTAAGGTGCTAGTTGATGCGCTAGTTACACGGTCAATAGGAAGGAGCGATTTTCATCTTATTTTGGATGAGATACGAGAGTTAAGCAAGTCTTTTAGTCAGTTGTCTTGGTCTTTTACGGGAAGGAAAAACAATTCTGTGGCTCACGAGCTTGCTCATGAGTGTACGTCTTTGTCGAGAAGGCATGTATGGGGTCCGGATCTACCCCAGAATATTATGTCTCGTGTTTCTTTTGATATTAATAATATGAGGTAATCCCGCTTTGGGATATTCAAAAAATTCAACTAACGACAATCTAACGGACTGAACTGTATTAACTAAAAAATATAAGGAAAAGCATTAAAAGAAAATCATTTATATTACATTCTCTTGTGAGAGAGAAATAAACCTTCGAAGCTTAATAATCTTCCAAGAGTAGGGTTCAAGGAGGATGATATTGCACTTTAATACTTCAATTGGATGAACCAAAATAAAACCAAAGCATATGTTTGTCGATCTCTTTCGGAATACTGAAAGTAACTGAATGGGTAAACCACATTTAAGTTTGGCTTCTTCATTTGTAACAATCGAAAATCGAACTTTTGATTACTTATTTAAGAGATGAGAGCTCTTACCACTCACACCAACCAACTTTGGTAGACTAATTTCTTCTTGTGATATGAGTATTTTAGCTCATATGGAAAATTCCAGTAAATAGATTATACATCCACATACTACCACTAATTGTATTGTTTTTTAGCATTATGAATTTTATGATAAAGTTTTTGAGTTTTGTTTTAATTTTTTATGAGTGATAAAGGGACTCATCATCACTATTTTTAGTGTATGTTGGGTAAATTCTCAGATATACCCTCGTTATAGCTTTGTAAACTACGGATAATCAGGTAAGTGGAGTATAAGTCATTTAGGAGTGCCATGGTCGATGTTTAGAAGACACAACCCTAGATAATAAACACTTCGCAAGATTATTTTATAGGAGTTTGAACCCGAGTTCTTTAAAAAGTCCATCCATAACTTAGCCATTAGACTTCACCCTTGACCCTTCTAGACCACTTTTGTTCATTGTTCCTATTGCTTGCCAATTTTTGAGCAAATTTTCTGCACTTTGTAGTTTGTATCTCACTAGTTACTTAGTTAGTAGTTACTGGCTTACTGTACTTACTAGTACTTCGTAGTTCGTACTACATACTATGACACTAATTACTACCCCTCTTGACAGAAATGGGCGGCCCATTCCAGTAGCTCTAGTATGGGCGGCCCATTCCATCTTATGGTTAACTTTGATCCACCATAGAGTGATCAAGTACACGTCGGTCCGTTTGGTCCGTTTTACTTAATCTGCTATTTAAGAAATTACTTTTTCAGATACGAATTTTAATCTTTTATTTACATTTTTTTCATTAATTTTCTGTCTCATAATAAATTAACTCTTATATGAGTTATATCAACCTTTTTGTAAAACCTAATATAAATGGACTTGAACAATAAATCCTATTTTTTTCAATTAATGAAGTAATTAATAAAATTTAATTTGTTTGTTATTTGATGAAAATAGGGTTCATTTAGTAAGAATTAATTAATCCATTTAAGATTATCCGACTAAGAGATACACAAAAAAATTAGTTCTCTTCGCAAATACATCACAAACATATACCGTTCCATGTTGACTAACAAAATATTGGAGTAAGTGTCCTCCAAAACAGTACACTTATATTATAAATCTCGTAAATGGAATATCAGGTATTGTTTTATTTGTCAGTTGGTCAACGTATATCTGTAACGCTCGGCTGACTAGAGTTTGACATTACTATCCTATGGGCTATGACAACGGTGATTAACTGACCAATTTACACTTATAGAATGACACCCAAATATAAAAGGTAATTATTTGTATAAGATACAAATTAAATAATTCTTGTATAAATTGACTTTTATTAGTCAAGTAAATTTTATATTTGATGTTGAGTAAGGTACTCGGGCCAAATGATATTATTATTCAGTTATATGTTACTTCCTCCATTTTTATATGATGTACCCATTTATTAAATATATAAGTGGAGTATTTTAGTAAAATGGGTACATCATATAAAAATGGAGGAAGTAATTGACTAATAAATGTAATATAATATTTAATAATTAATAATTAATTTTACTAAATATATACGTTATGTATAATTGTGTGAGACGGTGTAATTAGCTAATCTATATTGACTATATATAATATAAAAAGGCAAGACAAGGCACCATACTTCACCATTTCACTTTTGAGAAATTCTAGTAAACCACGTCATCATTATTAAAAAAATAAAAAATAAAAACTAATGAATTTACAAGCATTAAATGCCTACCAAGTTTTTTAAATAACATAAGAGCAATAACAATAGAAGTTTTTATTCTTGGGTTTGTAAATAAGAACTTCAAAAATAAAGTTCTTCTATTGTGAGTCACATTGGGTTTGTTAAAATAAGAAATTGGTTCTTATTTAAGAACCAAGTTCTTTGTTGGTTTCAAGAAGAAAGAAAAGTGTATGAAGATAAGATAATTAATAGTGGGTCCTAATTAAGAAGTAAGTAAAGTTCTTCTATTGTGATGTGTATTTCTTAAATTTAGTGATTTGTGAAAATAGTTTGGAAATAGCAAGAACTTTATATGAGGTTCTACTATTGCTATTGCTCTAATATCATTATTTAAAAAAAAAAAAAAAAAAAAACTAATGAATTCACAAGCATTAAAAGCATATCAAGTTTTTAAATAGCATAATAACGAATAAAATTTAAACTCTTAATTTTTAATAAATTTAACAACAATTAATAAATCAAAATGCATACTAAATTTAAAATTTACGTGTTCATTGTTAGAATAAGTTAATCCCCAAATAAAAAAACACATCACTGTAAATTTACATCATGTAACTACTTTGTTTTGCAGTAAAGATTAAATTATATACATCTATCTATACAATATAATTTAAAGGCTAATTATTACAGTAACTTTTTTAGTGTTGCGTACTTGCGTGTAAAGATAAGCTATTTACAAAGTATTTATCTAAAAACTAAAACATTTTAATTATTATTATATTTCACACTCTAAAAAATATTAAAAGGTAAAATTATTAGGTGAAGTTAATAGCTTTTAATACGCTTTTGGCCTTTCTTTTGTCTATAATAATTTTTAGAATTTATTCAACGAGTTATCTAAAATATTAAAGTTCCTTTTGAATATAAAAAGTAACAAATTCACTCCGTAATCATAAGTGAAAAATATATTGTATAAATAGCATACTTATACAATATTATTACAACGCTAAATTAAATAGTTTTTTATTATCATGTACCAAGATAAGCTATTTATAAAGTATTTATCTAAAAAAATTTATCTATAAAATCTAATTAAAAGGGTAGCCTAAGAAGTGTAGCATGACAAAATTAAATGTGACATGACAATTTTAAATGTGACATAACGAAAAAAGTGACATAGATTATCAATTTAAGAAAAAAAAAAGTTAATAAATTAAAAAATATAAGCTTTAAACAGAAAAAAAAAAGATAACCATTGATCTCCTCTCATAATTTTTGTTATTTATTTACTTTTATTAATTAACCATTATTTCCTTTATTTAATGAAATGACCTTTTAAGTTTCTTTTCATTTACTATATATACCGAGTTTGTATATTCCATATTTTTTTTTTATCTTCGTTCTATTTATAAAATTTTGAGAGAATTAGTTGCATAAAATTTCATATGTAACTATTATAACAACCCTAATTTCAACTTTATTCAAAAAAATAAGTACTAAAATATACATAGAAAAGTAAATTAGTTATTTCGTTTTTTATTTTTATTATATTTTGAATTAATTAGAATCTTATTATTTATTATTTTTTGTGTTTGTTTTAATATTGCAGTAGAATGAATTTTCATCTTTAGTCAAAAATTTAGCAGGTGAGGTATACCCAGAGAACTAAATTAATTATTCGCTTCTTATTTTTATTATGTTTTGAATCAATTAGAATCTTATCAGTTATTATTTTTTTGTTTACATTAATATTACAAGGGGATGACATACTCACATTTAAATAACAATGCATGAGATTGAAAATAACAACAATGGATCTTCTTTACAGATTTTTTCTTGATTTGAATGACTCTCTTATTTTTGCCGATTTTTTTTTCTGTAATTGTCTATTTCAAACATCGAAAGGCTAACAAAAATCTTAATAAGTTATTGACATGTAATATTATTTTCTTTCACTATTTCCTACACGTTGGTCTCCTTTGTAGCACTTATGTTCTATTTTTATTTTGTCAAACAGGTTAGAAATCAAATTGCTTAGTCAAAGTGTTAAAGTAGATGCACATATGTCAATTTTTTCATATCATAGTGTTATAAATATATTCATAATAAAAATATGCACGATTATTAATTAGTTAGAAACCAATTCATATTCTCCAATTTATTGTTCCAATTCCAATGCTTTCAAGCCTTTAAATAATTTTTTTGCTTTCCATCAAATAAATTATTCTATAACTCACAATGTTTTTTGGATAACTGTTCTTTTTAAAATGATCTGTTTATATTTTATTTCTCATGAATTAGGAAATGTTAATATTTCACATGAAGTATAATAATATTGTTTTGATTACACTTTTGGATGAATGGTCGAATTTAAATAATCTATGTTTGGATTGTTTAATTACTTTTGCCCATCTTTTACTACTAATAATTATTATTAGAGTTCACCTACAAAGTTTTGATATTTACTTTACTCTCTTACTTTGTCCAAAATCTATAAAATCGTATTAAAAGGCTAAGTTAAAAAAATGTGACATGACAAGTTTAATTGTGATGGGGCAACTTTTATGTGATATGGCAAAAAAATGACATGGATTATCAATTTAAGAAAATTAAAAAATATAAGTTAATTTTTTTTAAAAAATAGAAGGTATAACAAAAAAAATTGTAATTGATCTCCTCTCAAAATTTATCTTATTTATTTAACCACTATTTATTTTATTAATGAAATGACTTTTTAACATTCCTTTCATCATTATTATTATATATAATCTTTATTTATGTACCATATTTTTTTATTTTCCTTCATTCATAAAATTTGGAGAGAATTAATAATAGAATTTTTCATATATATTTCGAGGTTAGGAGGGTTTAACTTCATATGGAGTAGAAAATAAATTTCAATGCAATTTGTTCATATATGAAAGGGTGACTTCCTTAATGGAATAGAAAATAAATTTCAATGCAATTTTTAAATGGTCGCTTCAAAACAACCAAATTATTAACATTTTGGTTTGCCTATACTCCTGAATCAAAAATATGATTGTATTAAACATTTGTTTTAAAATACCGCTCCCCCAGTCATGTTCGTTTTAAACAAATGATTGAGATAGGGACTACTCCGTATAAGTTATTCACAAATTAACACTTAAACACAGTAAATTATTAATGATCCCGTGATTTTCACGGGTTTCAAAACTAGTTAAAGTTATAAAGAGTTGTAAAAATTAGCTAAACGGGTTTTATAACACACGTTTTATATTAATAAAATGATATAGTGTCACTTAAATGTTAAGTGTATATTATTTACTAAGTTGTGATATCTGAGTGTTAAATGATCAACCTAATATTTTACTATATAAGATAATAAAATATACGATCTATAACCATTTGTATTTTGTAGGACAAATGTGGAAGACGGAATAAGACCCAAATGCATCCATGTGAACCTCACATTAACACAATGCATTAGTTAATTTTTTTTTGTATGAAAAAACCCACGAAATAAGTAGTTTTTGTTCTTCATCCCCATCATAAAAACTTGATCAATCAAACATCAAATAAATTCACATTTAACTATTATACATCTTATTTATTACTGTAACACCCCTCCCCTAGATGACTGGGTGTACTAGGTCGAGTAAGTTTACTCGATCGAGTACACCCTTGTCAGAATAAAAGATTGAGTCTGTTCGTTTGTACTCGGTCGAGTGCTGAAAGTATTCAATTGAGTACTAAAATTACTCGATCGAGTACAACGACCCCGTGTTGATTTTGCGATAGGTCAATTAGAGGAACGAAAACTTAAAATCATAAATTACTTTTATTTCTTAAACTCGCCGTAATCAGTTTTCTCTCAAAGAACACAAACCCCAAACCTTATCCTCTAGTTAGCCTACCAGAAGTTAGTTCGTGCGTCGATCATCCTAGTTGTCGTGTCACCATTGTTGCATGTAAGTTCCTTAGTTTCTTTTCGTCAGCTGCTAAGTTAGGGTTATAATCTATAATTGATCAGTAATAAGACGTATGATGTGTTAGGAGGAGGATTCGTAGAGGAGCCCCTGTAAGATTTGCCTTGAATGAATTTGTATTGACATATATATTTGTCTTGGATAGGATTTCCCTGCTCAGTTATTTGTTATGTGTGTGACGATGTTTATTGCTATGTTTGGAATACTGATATCATATGATTTGCATTGAGATTGAGATATAGAAGTTATGTTTGGGACCATTGACGAGAAATGGCTCTCAATCCAACAATTTTCCTTTGTGGTTCCTGACGCGGGATGTGCACTATAATGGTTTGGGTACCTCTTGCCGCGAGCAAATAGGGTTGATTGTGAGACTAAAGGTCACCACTTGTGAGATGATTGGATTGTTGGTGATATCAGTGTATTGTGTTTTATGACTTTGATATTCGTTATTAATTTTGGTTGTGACATAATTATGATTGCAGTAACTGACATTTGTTTTGACTTGTTGTGATGATCCATTCGTATAGTGGACGAGATTCTCAGCAGGTAGCTCGACGTTGATTGTTTACTTAAGGCTGAGAATGGACGTGTCACCACCTAGCAGTCATAACAGTCTTCACTTATAATAGTCTTTTAACTTCCATTGTTTAGTTATCTTTTGAGATTGAGACGCTTGTAATGTTTACATTAGTAATTTAATAAATGTTTCTTGTGCTTTTCATTGATTTTATATCTCGGGTAACTGAGATGGTGACATTTTCATACGTTGAGGGTTCTTTCCTTGGTAAAGGTCTCGGGTTATGGGGCGTTACAAATAATGGTATGAGAGCGACGATCTTGAAACCCGAAACAAATTAACCTAATGAACATAAGTGAGTCTAAATAAAATGAACCCGGGTAAGAGTGTGTAAGGTTACCGCAAAGGTTTTGGGGACGTCTCGAAACAACGAAATTTCTTCTTTTGACCTTGATTGCATGATTGACATGGTTTGTGATTAATATTTCTCACGCACATGCAAACTAGCTTTTCTATCACTTGCTTAGTCTTGTTGCATGCTTGATCACTCTAACTTCCACTTAGCTCATTTGTTCTTGATATTTGCATATTTGATGATAAAGTAACTAAAATAACTAAAGTATTTCCTACAAAACACACTTAACATGCACAATATATCTAAAACAGATAATTAGCTCATAAAAACATTAATAAAAGTGCAAATTGTGATAGATGAACCATCTCAACGAAAACCTTAAGGTGATGGTTGATGACCAACTATTTGTAATATTCTTATTACGCTCCCTCACTCAAATGCTCGTTGGGCTTAAAGAGTGGTTAGTTGGGTTTCCACTTCGTGGTTTTTGAGGGGTTTTGAGGTTGTCAGGATTCGAACCTGTGACCCACTGGCTCTGATACCATGATAGATGAACCATCTCAACCAAAACCTTAAGGTGATGGTTGAGGCCCAACTATTTTTAATATTCTTATTAAATACTGTAGTATATAAAACCGAGCTAAATATAAGCTTAAAATCGTATATAAAAAGTACTTATCAATTTTGATACCAAAATAAAGCTTTGTATGAGTTTTATACTTTCTCCACCATGTATAAATTCCTTACTTTTTCACTTGCCTATTTTTAAATTTCATACTTAGAATCTTTTCTATTTATTTTTATATCGTGGTTAATATGATATAAACACGACATTACATTCTCCTCAACTTTTACTTTCCACGATATATTAATATATTATCTTCTTAATTATCATGCCCCATAAACAAGAATTAAGATTACGTATAAATAAAGTAGAGTTGTTCATGGACGGGATGACTCATTAGATTTGTCATGTTCGGTCTGCTAATAAAGCACATTAGACAATGTATTCTCCAAAATTTATAAAGGCCTAACCTAAAACCCTGTCCAAATCCCGCTAATCCTCATGTCTGTAGGCCAAAATAATCATACTAAATCTAGTCTACATTCAATCTAAACCCGCATTTAATCACCTCTAAAATAAAAAGAGTGAAATTATCTAGCTAGTTAGATTCTTGTTTTCCAACTTGAGTAAGTCTCTTTTATGACAGATGATAGATATATCGATCATAAGTTTGTAACGGTTAAATAAGACAAGTAATTTGTCTTTTTCTATTTATATTTAGTGGTAATTAGTGTTCCAACTTTCTATTTAAAAGGGGAACAAAAGGTCCAAGAGGACCTAACATAAGCCAAGTGATGTTTACATAGACCCATAAAAGAACACTTTAATTTCCTTAATAGGGACCCAAAAGAGCAAACAAAGGGCCCTTAACAAAGAAATAATGTGTGTGGCTGTTTTTATAGCTTATCCACAATTAAAGCCTCCAAAAAGCAAAGATTTCATAACATCCAATCATGATTTAAACGGAAATGGAAATGGAAACGGAAATGTGCAATTTCCGTCGATACTATCTCATCCACAAAAAAATTTGCGGACCATGTTTAATATTCTAAATCAACAAAAAATGAGTGTTTTTTATAGACAAAGTGTAAATCCGCAATCGTTATCATTTAATTAATTAAATTCAATCCACAAAAAAATGTGTTAAGTTCTTCAATTTCTACTTCATATTGATTATGTATTGTCGTGATTAGAGGCTAGAGGCTAGAGCGATCAACAACATTAGCTACATTGGCTTTACTGAATCTACTCGTAATGTCAAGCCAATATTTCAACCGTCATCTCGAAACAGGTACCTTTGAAAGAAATGTCTCACATTTTAATAATGGTTTAAAATAACTCCTAAAACTAATTTAATTAATGGAGACTACTTTCTGAAATTAATTACCCTAAGTATATCTAGCTACGAGTTTTGTTCTCTTAGACTTAGACTTTGATAAAATTGACTAAAAATGTAGTTGAAAGCTGAAAAAGGTAGTTGAAACCTGACAATTAACTAAAATCTGAAAATGTAGCTAATAAGGTAACTGAAAATTAGGAACTGATAAGTTAACGAATTATATAAGAAAATATTTAGCAAACTAGCTGAAAAGATAACTCATTTTGATAATGACGTAAAAGAATATAATAATTATTTAATAATATAGATTTAAGGGATAAAAAAGTAAAATAAATACAAACCAGGTACATGAAATTTTAACTGCTACTCTAGGTAGCATTTCATTTCAGATAACTTATTTGGTTAAATAAGTTACTTGCAAACGCTTAAGTAAAACAAGGTACCTTGAATTTTGATCAAATAAGTTATTTTGACCAAATTAGGTACTTTAAATGTCTTGCTAAACGAAGACTTAAGGTCATTCTTTATAAGTTTATTGCAGATTTTAGATGTTTGGTTTAAAAAGCTCAGATTATATAAATTCTTCAAATCCACTCATTTTCTTACAAGTTAAGTTAGGAAAAGTTCACATATAAATTTAGTTAAAAACATCAAGATTCTATAAATTTAGTTCAAATCTCATACTAAAAGTTAAGTTAAATTCAAAAGAACAACGCCTATATCCACTTCTAATCGACTATACCCTAAAACCCGAGATGAAAACTCGACATTAACAAGACATCAAGTAAAGTCGTAAACCCATTATCGACGCTAAAACTTGAGAGAGACAATCTTTCAATAAATTATTGAGAAATCATTTTTTGTACCATTTTATTTGTATTCCGTGACCCTTTTGTCATTAATCGTACCATAGTACTTTCGTACTTATTTACAAAATAAATGTATTTACTTTATCTTTAATCATGATTTGTACCTATTACGGGTATATTACTTTTAGCACCATTTTTTCTTAAATTTGTACAATAATCTCTCAATAAGCTTATTGAGAAGGTGATCTCTCAGGAGACCTACTTCATTATCGACCAATAGTTTTATAACAGCGCAAATTTGATTATACAACTGTATCACGTGCGACCAATAAACATGATCACTTTTTGATAAGGCAAATTCTTGTTTGACAACCACTTTTTGTCTGAAGTTTTAGACGGGCCATATTTGACCATTTTTATAGTTAACTGTAATTACAATAATGTGTCTAATGTTACCGCTTATGATTACCTGTTTGTCAATAATGGTCACATTTGACTATAAAATGATTACAAAATTCCGTTTTATTATTTCAACCAAAATTGACGTCCGAAACAAGACCAACTGTTTTGATAAATAATGACTATTTTTTTTGTAAATAATAACCACTTTTTATGACTAAAAAATAAACATTTTTTTAAAAAATTGATCACTATTTATTAAAAGGTGTTCATATTTTACCAATAGACACGAAAAAACGGCCCCATTTCGAGACAAATATTTTTAAAAGACCCAATTTTCTTAATTATCTTATCTATATAAATACCAAAACATTTAATCCATCCTCATGAAGCCACCTCATCACATTTATTTTTTATTTTTTAAAAAAAAGGTAAATGTGGGACCCGCAGCAAAGAAAGTGAATTTAATTTCTGAAAAACCGCTATGTTTATGTTGATACGTAAAATTTCTGAAAAATCGCTATGTTTATGTTGGTACGTAAATAATTACGTTTTATGTTTCGTACGTACGAAAATATTAATGTTATTTCAGAAATCGCAGTATTTTAGTTAAAATAATATTAATAATTAATTACACCAATTGATAAGAATAAGAAATTTAAATACTAAAATGTAACTACAAATGAACTAAAAAATTATAGAACAAAATATTTTAACTTCAAAAAATTAATTTTGGAAAACTTTTGAACAGTTTATAATAACAAACGTCTTAGTTTTATATATAAAAAGAGTTTTAGTATACTTACGAGAAGTAAAAATTTTTGTTTTCCGATTTTAAAGTAACCGTGATCAGATTTTTTCATTAAATGACTAAAATTCATCAGCAAAGTTACAAAAATTAATAATCAAATTCCCCCAATTATATCGTATATGTTTTGTTAATAATATTTATGTACTATTTTTTTTAAAAGGATACCCGTGCAATTTTACACGGGTTTAAAACTAGTTTTAATAATATTTTGAAAAAACATAATTATTTTAATATTTTTAAAAGTTGCACATTGTAAACAAAACACAAGTGTACAACTTGTAATAGGCTCTTCTTCCCCAATTTCCTCCAATTTGTCCAAACATAACTCCATCTCCTAGTCCTTCCCCAAATCCCACCAACTCTCCTTCCTCCCCCAAAATCCCTCTTTCAATTAATTAATCACCATTAAATCACACGCAAACCCTAATTTTCCAAATCAATGGACAGAGTTTTCTCAATAGGCGACATTTCCGACCAATTCTGGTCGTCGCCGCCACCGCCGCCGCTATCGCCGCCGCAACACGGCGGCGAACTCACCATGAACCGAAGCGCATCTGAGTGGGCGTTCCAGAGGTTTCTTCTAGAAGCTTCCGATACCGTTAAACCTATCCCTGAAAACGACGTCGTAGAAATCGAGGATCATCATCATGAGTTGAAGGATGATAAGGAGGATGTTGTTATTGAAGTTGTTTCGTCCTCGGCTGAAACGACGTCGTTGAATCCTCCTGTTGATTCGGATGATTATCAGGCGTTTCTTAAGAGTCGTCTTAATTTAGCTTGTGCAGCTGTCGCTTTGACCAAGGTTGTCCACTTTTCTCTTTTTGTTTACGAGTATTTCCTCCGTCTTAGTCAATTGTTTACGTATTTTAGTTTTCCGTCACGTGCTTTTTAAATAAAAGAAAACAAATGATTGTGACGGAATCGGTTTGGTTTGCATTCTGCTATTTCTTTTCCGTTTCCACGTCGTTGTCCTGCATGAGGCGGTTTCACACGTCTTTATCCCGGTCATTTGTTTATCGTTGATTAAAATACTTCTCGCGTGATGGTCTTGCCTTATGGGAATTTTTTTGAATGGTTTTCCTGGAGTTTGATTCCCTGGCTGTTATTTTTCGATATTTTAGTACAGCTGGAGATCATATTCGAGGTTTAATTACAGTTTGATTGATTGTAAGTAGCGTTCATTTACTTGAATTGTGGCTAATCTTGTTGTAGTTCTGAACTAAGGGTGCATTTTTCTCCACCTTTTTTTTGTTTACCTTAAGGATAAATTTCGCAAATTCGTTATAATTTCAGTTCAAAGCAGCTCAAGAAGTAACATTAGTTAGATTAAGTGACGATCAACGGCTTAGCCAAAAGTTTTCTACTGTCTCCTTTGTTCCTGGGTTGAAGCAATGTGTTGTTGGGGAACAAATCTTTGGGTATTCATTTTTAACTTTTAGTTGTGGCTGTAATGTTCTTTGTAAGATGGGCATCAAGTAATTTTGTCAAAGGTTGTTAAAGTTTAAAGCTTTTTTTGATTCTAAGCTTTTTTTAGTGAGGATATTCCTGTCCATTTTCCTTTTCTTTCTTTTTTTCGCTTGTTGAGATGGGAGTTCACCATGGCGGTTCCAAAGGATGATTCATGTCATCCGACCTCAAATCATTTTGGGACTAAGGCTCTGATGTTGTTGTTGTTGTTGTTGATATTCCTGTCCATTTGAAGTTTGTGCTTGCACTTTGCAGTGCGTTTGTTGTTCGTAGTTTGATTAGATGGGCAGAGTTCATGCCTTGAAAATTGTTCGTAGCCATTTATGTTAACTTTTTCCGAAGGTTTACAAATTTTGTTTATCTCTCAGGAGCTTAAGGTGCACTTCACTGGCCTGAGTTGATTAGATAGGCATAGTTTATGTTTGCAATTTGATCCAAAGTTACAAGTTTTTTTTTTTCCTCCGTAGGGGTTAGAAATCTTATTTATCTATCAGAGCTTACGGTGAACTTCGTTTACATGGGTTGACTAGATAGGCATAATTCTTGTTTGAAATTTGATCTAAAGTTAGCTATTCTATGAATGTGAGGAATCATGTTTAAGCATTTGAAGTCGATGTTGAGGTTGTAATCCAGATTGATTGGACGTAGTAAATTTTTTGCAATTTGGTAAAAGAACAATACATTACAGGATGAAGTGATCATTTAAGTCTTTTTGGGCATTCAGAGGCTTTTTTAAGGTTATAACCTAGTTCCATTAGGTAACAAATACTTCTTTCTTTTAACCTGGGTTAAATTTTAAAGATAATTGGGATGAAGCCAGTTTACAAGTGTAAGGATTATGATTAAGCCTTTGGAGCTGACATTTGGTGTTGTAGAGCTGGTTTTATTTGATGGCCCAATTTATAGTCTGAAATGTTAAATGCATGGAAGGTTATTGGTTAGGGTGTGAGTCGGTTTATTCTGTTAGGCACTGTTTTTTTTCATGTAAATGGTAGTGTGGTTTTTGTTCTCAGTTTTTTTAAGGTTGATGTTATCTCTTAAACATGTAAAGCATTCTGCATAGAATGTGGATCGTAGTCAGTTTTATGGCTTGGACCCTAATGTTTTGGCGCCTTTTAACTTTTACCAAACATTGTTTTATGGTCAAGCTTGAGCTTCACGAGTCACGGTATAATTTTCAGTTACTTGTGCTTTTGCCTTGTCATCCAATATTTAGACATGTTCGAAGCGTAGCATTTCCTCTGTAAATAAACTTATGGCTCATTTTTGCATTCATTTTTGGACTTCTATTCTTCAACAACTAGCACGAGTAAGTAACCCCGTATGATACAGAGTATCCATGGCTCTCATTAGTTACTTAAGACAGTAATTCACGGAATCTATATAAAAGTATATAAGAAGAACCACCATACATGAATTTGACACGTGTCACTCCCACATTAAAAAATTTCCCGCCCAAATTCCCATGATATGATTAAATTTTGGAAAAATTATTCTCACTGAATAATGTATACAAAATATTGGAAAAAATATATTCCCACATCACTAATAGATATACAAAATATTGCAAATTATTCTTTGGATATCCTTTAATAATTAATCCATATAATACACTAAAAAATCGGCAACTAATCTGATAAATTTACTTTTCCTTCCCATCTATATTAACTTTGGGAAAGAATATTTAGATAATTATTATTATAAAATACACAGAAAAATACGGCAACTAATCTGGTAAATTTCATTTTTCTTCCAATCTATATTAAATACGTAAAAGAATATTTATATAATTATTAATAAACAATCAAAGAAATACACCTGGAGAAACGGCAATTAATCTTTAAATAATCAATCAAAGAAATACACTCGGAAAAAAAGGGCAAATAATATTTAAATGACCAATCAATAAAAGATAAGCAATCTTGAGTCAATCAAGTTATTGAAGTGAAAAATATATTGCGTAAAAAATTGTGTAAATCACATACATGTACAAACCAAAAAACAAAAATACTAGATTCCTTGAAATTTTTATTTGAGTATAATACATGTCATATACTAGCTTAAGGTAAAAATGAAATATATGGTATCATACAGTTATTTTAGGTATAGAATGCAATATGATGAAATTCATACAAAATATTGCAGCTGTATAAAATGTTGTATTTTTATCTTATAAAAATATTGCAGCCGTAAAAGATACTATGTTACAATTGTATTCTTATATTCAATATTGTACGTATGAAATATATTGTACCATACAGTTATTGTACGTATAAAATGCAATATGATTCATATATAACTATAATAGAGTAATATGATTCATATATAACTATAATAGAGAAATCATTGGACACTGTCAGTCATTGTTAAATATTTTTTGTCCATTAGTTATTTCGTTATTTATGGTAAATTATTACTTAGTTTCAAATTAATATTAATTGTAATTATTATATTATAGTATTATTATATTTTCTCTTTTTATAATTTTAGCTAATCATGTTATCTATATCCATTTATAATTTAATTCTCTTCTATGATTTGATTATGTAGAATTTCTATTTATTTGATTTTACTTGAGTACTTAAATGTTTACGGAGTATTACTCGGTCAATAATCTCTTATTTGTAAAGAAGTACAAAATATTTGCTAATATAATTCAATAAACCAATCTTTTTTATACTTGCAAAAATTTAGAACTTAGATTTCCTGTTCAAGGTTTATAAATGATTATACTAAGACATTAATTTTGTATGACTTATTTTTCAAGTTTTTTTCCGACAATTTTACTGAGATATTAATTTTGTATGACTTATTTTATGGCATATAAATGGAACATACTACTACGGTATTTTCCCACAACACATACTTTTCGTAAATGAAAACCGTACAAACTACGCACAGTCCACCAATACGACAATATCAGTCCAAAACTATGGCATGATGTATTTCCTTATTTACACCCTTTAACTTCTGCCCTCATTGTTTTGTTATACTTTTTTCATATTATACTTGGTAAATGGGTCGAATCAAGTTCCGTCGGACCAATTTGGGCCGGGTTAAGTTTAGTTCATCAATATTTTGGAATAGTTCAGGTTGTGTCGGTCATTTTGGGTTTCAGATTTATTTTGATGTGTTGGTCGGTTTAAGTGGGTCGGGTCATTTTCGGGTTAATGATCAAGAGCGAAAACATAATTTTGGATCTGGGTGGTTTCAGATCGGTCACTTCGGGTTGGATCAGTTATCAATCAAGATAATTTAGGTCATTTTGGGTTGGGTCGGATCAATTCAGATTTTGGGTCACATTCAGGTGTTGTAATTTGGTGTCGGATCTTAGGTCAGCCTATTTTTGGATCTGTAACAACTATTGTTCTCAAATACTCTGAAATATGACAATATAAAAGGATAAACTCTGATAGTCGAGTAACTGAAAATAGGAGCTTATAAATAAAGATAAAAGGCGAGACCAAATATGACTCCAAACCTCAAATTACAAATACCGAATTGTCCCGGACTCTTTTAACCTATTGACAACACTATTTTCTGATTTTTTATACATTTTAAATATTTATCTATATAGAACTACGAACTATTCAACTATACATTTCCGTGCAATTTGCACGGGTTCTAAGCTAGTAGAAATATATAATAATACTTCATGTCTTTTGGCAGTAAGATGGTGTGGGGGTATAAATTGCTTCTGCTTTGTGGTGCATGTGTAGCAGTTAATTATTTTGTATTCCTACCTTCTAACCTTCTGTTTATTCATCTGATTAGCTAAGGAATTTTGAAAAGTATTCTCTTCTGGTGCTTGTATTGGTAACATAAAGGTCATAAACCAATGAACACGCCTGTTTCTTTTATTATTTCTCTTGGTATCTTTCATTCTAGTTTATAGGTTTCCGAGCGTCGTTTCAAATTTTTTTACTTCCAAATATGTCGTATTGGTAATGCTTTATGTGTGCTATGTCTAGCTGCTTACTCAATCTTTAAGTATTTTCTTTCTTGGTTGTCAATTTTTTTTAATTCTTAATTTGATTCGCCATTCATGTCACTAGGCACCATTTGTAATAAACCAGGGTTCTACGACTGTTGCTGAAAGCGCAACACAGGGAACTGCAGATTCTCAATCAGGGCCCCGTCCTCCATGTAAAGGTTGGTATACTCCACTTTATTCTATTGGCTTATACAGAACTGAAGTGCATCTTCAATTTATGTATTATGTACTACTTCCTTCGTCCCAATTATTTGTCTACCTTTGATTAAAATTTAAAATACCTATCACAAAGAATAAATGGTAAAACAAATGATTGGGACGGAGGAGTATATTGTTAGAAGTTTCACATTTTAGATGGAGTTGTACCTTTTCATGGCTTCTTTATAGAATGCGATGTTAGTTACTGGGGTGAGTGTGAGCTTAAGTCCATATTCTCTTTAGTTTCAAGAGTTTTTTGGTACAGCCGACTATGAATTTGACAAAATGGCAATTATAGATGCTGGCAACTGGTAGCAGCTAGCCGTGACACATCCTTGCAGAGTAGTTGTTCACTTGATAAGACCATATAATCATATATGATGAATTATAGATTCCGGCGAGAAAAAAGTAAATAAAAACTTTGTGAATATTTAGTGGCAAAATTGCTTTGCTTGATAATGACGGAATCATGTTTGATGAAATTATGAATACCGTGTGGGATTTCTGCCGTTGTTTTCCTCTTTTGTTCCTTTTATAACTTGTGGATGGCGAAAGTATTTTCAACCATTGCTTCTGCTTATACGGATTATAACTGCACTTTTAGGGTCAATAGATAAAAATGCTGGAGGGCCTATTGGAATTCCTTCCCTCCCTGCAATGCAAAAGAAGCCCATTGTTCAGGCAAAGCAGACAACAAGCTATTCGTCAGATCAGTCAGATGACGAAGAAGTAGAGGGTGAAAATGAAACAACTGATAACATGGATCCTACTGATGTGAAGCGTGTCAGGAGGTGAGCACAATTCTTAGAACATATTTCATACTTTCTGCTTTCGAGCTCCAAGCGTGTCAGAAGTGATTAGTTATGTGAAAATTGTTACTGGCCTAAAATGGTGTGTCAAAGTGCATATCTAATACGCGACATGTAGCCAAGTGTAGGCTCGAAGTAACATGCATATAAAATAAAACTCAAATATTTTGAGTTAGGTTATGGCTTTCTACGACTCTCTTGCCCAAATTGTTTGCCACCGTAGAAATTTCGGACTCAACATTGTAATGTAATTTTGCTCAGCTTTCTTTATCGTGGCCGCCGGCTGGTCATGTGTGTGCGTGAGTCTATGAGATCCCCATAGTTTTTCACACTTTAACTTTGCCAATAAATGTTTTGCATATCAGAATGCTTTCAAATAGAGAGTCAGCTAGGCGATCGAGGAGGAGAAAGCAAGCACATTTAACTGAACTTGAGACCCAGGTTTCTTTCACTTTAAACAATTGATTTAGAGTCGTTTGAGTCTGACCATATATTTGTCAACTTCGTTGACCCCGTGGCTGGTATATAGGTGTCTCAGCTGAAAGTTGAAAACTCCACTTTATTGAAGCGTCTGACCGACATCAGCCAAAAGTTTAATGAAGCTGCAGTGGACAATAGGGTTTTGAAAGCCGATGTGGAAACATTAAGGGCCAAAGTATGCATCTATCTTGGTAACATTACTGGTTATCACTCCCTCCGTTCCATCTATATTGCTCCTATTTGACTTCAGTGCTCAAATAATGTCGACTTTGTCCGATATTTTCTCATAACATATAGTAGTATAAATCAAACATAACACATTTAACATATATTTGGAGAAATTAATGATCAAAGTTGACTTTAGCTGGTCACCGGAGTGAAGTGGGGGCAAAAAATTTGGGATTGAGCCTGGAGGTAGAGTATTTCGTACTTATTTAGCTAGAGGCCGGACTCCAACTGTTCTTCATCACTTTTCCTTTGGTTCCTTGTCTTTCTATAGGTTAAAATGGCTGAGGAGACAGTGAAGAGAGTAACAGGGATGAACCCTTTGCTTCAAGCCATGTCGGAAATATCTACCATGGGAATGACACCTCTCAACGGTAGCCCTTCTGACTCTACGGATGCTGCCGTGCCCGTGCAACATGACCCTAAGCACCCTCACTTTTATCAGCCAGTCAATAATCCGATTCCCGTCCCCACTTCAAGGGTGGACAACGGAGTGGCTGACATTCCCGCTATCAACAACGTGTTAGGCATCAACAAAATGGGAAGAACAGCTTCCATGCAAAGAGTTGCAAGTTTGGAGCATTTACAGAAACGAATTCGAGGGGGAACGGATCAAGGTAACGTTCATGGTGGCACTGAACAGTGATTATACCAGCATTTGGGCTCACCACCCTGCATAATTCTTCATATTGAATTCGTTGTCCTACCATTGTACTGTAAAGTCTTATTTTTTCTAACTACGGCCTTTCGTAAGGTGTTGTGAAAAATTTGCCGATTGTCAATAGCATCAAGCATTGTTTTACCCCTGTAACTAAGTTTTGCAGTCTCAAGTTCCGATCAGTTGCGCTATTGCCCACTGAAAGGAAATTAGCATGCTCCTTTTGTTTCGATTACTAACACATTGACGGTTAGTACTTTCATATGCACAACTTACTAGGGTTTGAGTCATGTACCAAAAAAACCAGGGAGTACTCGGTATTCTTATATCTACGAAAATCTTACAAGAGCAGTCGGCTTGGAAATATGCCTCAAGGGTTTCTCATCAGGAGGGAAGCGGTCTATCTGATGTTAGAACACTCAGGAAGTATTCATCGGATTTGCAGCGACCATTATGTCGAAGTGACAAGCAAGGTTGCACCATCTTACCCTGGAGCACCCGCTGCACGGCCTGCACCCCAGAAATACAAACACAAATACAAATACGACTCCACTGGACACTTGGAGCACCACACATATAAACTGCTGATTCAACTGCATTAAGTCACGAGACGGTTCTGGTTAACTGTGACAAGTAGCCCAAGTAAGAACTGGAAAGCCCATATTCTCGTTTGAGACGATTCTGGTGTTGACTGATTTGTTTTGCATGTATGATACTCATAAAGTTTTTCCATGGCCTGAGTCCGATTGGACAGTAAAAATAATCTGAAATCAAGCGTTTAGTGAGAAGCGCTACGAGCGGGGTTTATTTCCAAACCCCTAGTTGTCATCTCGTCGCTGGCCATACCGACATCGTCTCGCCTATTAGCCAATGCATATACATAAGATAGACCTATGTAATCTTCAACTGGAGCACTTAAACCCCGGGTAAGCACATTCCGAACTTTCACCATCGCAAACACATCCAATGCAATCTCAAGAGACCCACATTTTGAGTACATGTCCAAAATCAACAAATGAAAAAAGTGCAGCGTTGTTCAATTAAAAAGCAAAAAAAAGGAAAAAAATTGTGATTTTATGTAATTTCACGATTTAAATGGAATCAAAAGTTTAATTGATCTAGATCTACAACAAATAAAAAAACATATATTATTCTAAGGTGTTGTTTGGTTCACGTGGAAATTAAGTTCATGGGATTTACAAAAAATTGTTTGGTTACCAGGTAGGAATTGACACTTCCCATGGTTGATTGGTAGTGTATATATTTAAACCCAATAAATTATCATATAAAGATACCCCTCCGTTCGATTCCACTTCGCAGGTTTGGTTTTTGTACACTATTCACAAGTGGATATTTAATCTCAATTTTCTCCTAATACGTAAGAGAAAACATATTCATGTGGGGTCTTGTTTGATTCGTCTTTACGGGTACATTGAAAATATCTAACTTTTATAATTTTTACAACTACGTAGCTAAAGATATTTAACATGTAAAACGTGCGTTGTCATACGTGAAAAAGCAAACCTGCGAAGTGGAATCGGATTCCACTTCGCAGGTTTGGTTTTTGTACACTATTCACAAGTGGATATTTAATCTCAATTTTCTCCTAATACGTAAGAGAAAACATATTCATGTGGGGTCTTGTTTGATTCGTCTTTACGGTACATTGAAAATATCTAACTTTTATAACTTTTACAACTACGTAGCTAAAGATATTTAACATGTAAAACGTGCGTTGGCATACGTGAAAAAGCAAACCTGCGAAGTGGAATCGAACGGAGGGAGTATATTATAAGATGTTAGAAAAATACTTTAAAAATCTCATTAACATGTACCACATAAGAAATACTATCTGTTTTCATGTGTTAGAAAAATTACATGAATAATTATTGTTAAAAAGATTGTAAATAGTAATTCATATTTACCAATACCTGAACAAACAATTACTCCATACAATATTTGCCAAAATATCTCCAACCCAAACCTGTACCATGTGGAAAGTAATGACTCATGCAAAAAATAATAGTTTAATCTTCCTTAAGACGAAGGTATCAATCTTAATACCAAAACCGGTCAAATATAATCCTTTTAAGCATAACAAAGTTGTTGTTTAGCCCAATACATTACGTTTTTTTATCTTACACATATTACCTAACACGTCATAAACTTAAGATAGATACACCCGTGCTAAATAAGAACTTGTAAATATCGAGTAGTACGCGTGTAAATTTGTTTTCAACAACGGGTTAAAACGAATTCAATATTACTCCGTACTTCATAAACTACACGGCCCACCTCCAATAAGTCATATTATACCTTTATGTGCATATAGAATCTTGTAAACAAATCCCGACCCTATATTTACTCTCTTTCAAGCCTCTCAACTACCAATCAGCTATCACTCTTTCGGGTATTATACTCCATGACTAATCATTATCCTCGAATATGATACTCATCAAGTCATCACATATCTAAATTTTTTATTATTATTTTATCAGTTTAAAAGATTTTTTAGTTTTTTTTATTCGCTTATTCTGTATTAGTTAAAAGGTGTTGGCGATTTTTTGGTTCAATTTTTGCTTATTTCAAATTTATTTTATAATATTTTTATGTGTTTTTTTTCCATATTTTTGCCATTAATTACGACCTAAACCAGTTAACTACTTTTCAATTAACTAATGTGTTTCACTCAAATGAAATAAAGTCGATCTATGAATTCATATATTTTATAAACTATTTTTTTTTATAGAAGAATATGTTATTTTATTTAAAATTTTCAATCACCTTTTGGTGCAGTATAGTTTTGATTATTTTTACAGCATTAATAATTTAATATTGATCTGATAATTTTTCTTAAGATTTTGACCCTATTGAGTTAATTTAATTTATTAGTTTTTTCTATATTTGACTATATTTTCCAAACTCTTGATTATATCATCGTTAATTTTATAACGCAGTTTAGTTTCATGATTGGCTTATATATGATGTTAGTTTTGGACTTTGGTAGTATTGTACTGTGATTTAATAATATCACGTAATTCATTCAAATTGTATATTCTATTTTAATTCACATTTCTGATTAAGCAATTAATTTAGAAAAAAAATATGTGTGTTATTTTAAATTAGACCGCATTTTTGGCTGAATCACTATACAAAATTATCATTATGTATTTACTTAATAATTATGTAATCCTAAATATTAATTTTATTCATTTATTTCGTTTATATGATATTAATAAAATTAGTAGGTTGCTTTTAAATATCTAATCACGACGGTTCAACTTGATTGTTGTATTACGAATTCTCTATATAAAAGCAAAAAAATATGGGAGGTAGGGGGAAACATTGTGGGGCGTACAAAAAAAACAAAAAAAATTAATGTACTTTAAACCAAAGAGCAACACATCAACTTTGTGCTTCTTTTAATAAATTAGATATTTTCAAATCAATTTTGACATAAAAATATCACAGAATATTTTTTAAATCAATTTTGAGAAAAGAAAAATTATGTCTTTGAAATCCTTTTGTTAAATATGATAAGCTGTAATTTATTGGATCAAGTTAAGGAGTGAGCCCAAGCTGTATGTTCGTACCGAATTACTAGACACAGAGCAAGGTGGATGAGGAGTATTTATTGGAGGAATACTTTGATTGTAAATTGAAAAGTTGAAAAATAATGAGGTGGATAAATAAGAAGTGATAAGACCATCCGCAAGCAAGGTGGATAAGGAGGTCAATCGGTAATTGGGTCATGTTAATTAAGTTAACTAGGTTGTAACCCGTAAATTTCACGGGTCTGTTTTTAGTATTTTAAATTAATATTGTTAATAATATAAAGAAAAAGAAATCAATTATTTTAGAATTTTAATAATATGAAATTAATATTGTTAATAGTTAAAATATACAGAAATTAATTATTTTATAATTTTAAAATATGAAATTAATATAAACATAAAGAAATTGATTATTTTAGTACTTTAATAATATGAAATTAATATTGTTAATAATATTAAATAAATATAAATACTTTTAGTTTAAAAATTACATAGCATTATGTGAAAAATCGTGTTAGATTAGAACTAAAATGCGCTCGTATAAATTAAAACGCATACATTAATATATAAACCGAGCCGGATTAAATTAATCCGACATATATATTTATAAGTTAAAAGACAAAAATTAAAAAACAATATTAAGCATCTAAAATTCACTGTCGGCGCATCAGCAAGACCAAATAGAAAAAATGGTGAAGGGTGAATGATGAGAGATTTGTTTATCTTTATATATTTGTTAATATTTGTTAATGGTGAATGATGAGAGATTTGTTTATCTTTATATATTTTCTAAACAAAGCACGGTTTATTTATCTTGATATATTTTCTAAATATATGATATTGGTTGTTTCTACATATTTGTTAAATAAAAATTATAATTATTCAATAATTATAATTATTAATTTAACCCTACGTAGTATGATTGTATATGAATATGAATTGTATGATTTGCAAGTTACTATCCATGATTCTTGCTTCTTTTAAAATCTGATGATAATCATAAATCTTTCAGATATTATTCTTTTAGTTTAGGAATTATTTTGATTATAAAATTCTAATTATTATAATATACGGATTATAAAATCTGCAGGTTTGAAAGATCTGCACGACTTCAGTTTTGGAAATTTTCCACGGGTATAATTAGGAAATCATTATAAAATACGGAATTATTCTATTTAGGAAATCATATGTATAATTAGGAAATTTAATTGTATAAGTAAATTTAGTTATTGTTTTACATTAGGATTTAGTTTAGTAAATTAATTTCAAAGTATACTCTATCCATATTTAAAATCATTCAGTTATTATTCTTTTCATATTAAGTCAATTAACTGCGCATAATTCATGGATTGACGGAATCTTGAAATTTTGTTTAGGAAGCTATTTAAAATTGACGGAAATTTTATATTTAGGAAATTATTATCTTTCAGTTATTTAAAATCCATATTTAAAATTCACGGAATCTTAAAATTTTGTTTAGGAAGATATTTAAAATCCATATTTAATTAAAATCATATCTTTCGGTGATTATTATGATTCTTTTCAATTTAGTTTAGTAAATTAATTTCAAAGTATAATCTATCCATATTTAAAATCATTCAGTTATTATTCTTTCATATTAGGTCAATTAATTGTGCATAATTGATGGATTGACGGAATCTTGAAATTTTGTTTAGGAAGCTATTTAAAATTCACGGAAATTCTATATTTAGGAATTATTATCTTTCAGTTATTTAAAATCCATATTTAAAATTCATGGAATCTTAAAATTTTGTTTAGGAAGCTATTTAAAATCATATCTTTCAGTTATTGTCATGATTCTTTTAAATTTAGGAAATTTAAAACTTTTGTGTTGGATATTAATTAATTTATTTATTTTTAAAATTTATACCGAGTAATATGTTAGTAGGCTTTAAATCGCGCCACGTAAGACGGAGCTTGTTTCATGTGATGCCACGTCAGCGGTTTGGCTTCTGCATTAGGTAAATATATGATTAAGTATTAGTAACTTAATTAACATGACCCATTACAAAATAGGGTCAATTGGTGACCTCTTTTGTTGCTATTGACCCATTTATTGACCTAATAGTTGTTTGATTGCCATTGGCTTAGAGATGTGAAGAGTCTAAAATATATTCCCTCCTATTCTACATAAGAGTCTCAATTTCTATTTTCGTCTAATCACAATAATGTCCCATTGTCCATTTTTGGTAAACTTTTATACTTATTTTAATCACTTTTAACTCACAACAATACTCTACCTAACCCACGACAATACTTATTTTAATCACTCTACCCACAATAATAATCAATAATATCTTCACTCTCTCCCATCTTCTTATCACATATAAGACTTTACATTATTTAATTCGATTCCTTAAATATCGCGTCATTATCCAATTGAGACTTTTATGTAGAATAGGAGGGAGTAGTAAATCGTAAGAGATAAAGTAAGAGAGATAAGGTTTTAGTGGGGTAAAAAATATGGGAAATAATTAAGAAAATGTTGGAAAGTGAAAAATAATTGGGTTTATGACCTAGGTGGTGACCTTCGACTTAAAGAGTGAATATGGGTCAAGATAAATTAAGTATTAGAATATGTTTATATTCTACTATTATCATGCTTATACCTAGTCAATTTGTTAGTATATACGGAGTAGTAGTTTTTATTCTGTAGAATGCAATCCCTTAGGAAGCTAGCTAGTTAACCATGCATAGTATATACATGAAGTATATAATGAAAGTTATCTTGCCTGCCTGGTTAGCCGATCGGGGTTGGACTTCTGTCGGTTATTTCCGTTTTATTCCTATTTTACTATAAATAGGAGGTGGTGGTTAGGCTTTAGAATCATCTTCTTTTTGAGACTTTTCATATCTCTTTTTCATATCTTTCATATTTTAGCTTAGTTCATATCATTCTATTATAATAATTCTCAATAGTTTACATTTGATACATTCGTTTTTTAATATAATTGAAGCAATCTTTTGGTTATTTTGTTCTTCATTTCCAAGTTCATTTCTTATTTCGGTAATTCTAGTTTACCATTCTGTTTAGTATTTAGAATTTCATTGTTGTTGTTTTATTCATATTGTTTTAGTTTATTTATAACTATAGTTTATACATTTTATTTATGTTTGCCCAATCACCTTTATTTATACAATCTTGTTTATCATTTATAGTATTGTTTTTGTCCTTTCACATTTTAATATGAGTAGCTAATTTTTCTTAGTCTAGAGATTAGAGAAGCCATGCATTAATATAAATATGTAAATTGGTAAATTAAGATATTAGTAATTTTGTCTATATTGGTTTCTCACATGTTTGCACCTAATTATTAATCTTTGATTTAAGTACACAATCCTAGATTAAATATGTTAATTGAAGTCGAGAGGCGTGGAATCGAATACACTATGTGTACTGTGTAGCAGGTTGACCTAGACAAAAACGGGAGTTTATCTAGGATCCGGTCTAAGGTTGAAGCTAATACCGCAATGTTGGTATCTTATCAAGCCTAAAACAATTAAACATAATTTACTATTTTCCGATAATTTATTATCATATATATATATATATATATATATATATATATATATATATATATATATAGAAATTGAATCACGTGAGGCCGCCCTCTTAGGGTGAGGCTGCCGGACCCTTCTGAACCGTTAGATTTAAGTATCACGGACGCACCAGATTGTGCCACGTGTCATATATAATAAAAAAAAAACACTGACATTCCTTACTTCATTTCGCGTCTTTTCAAATTCATTCCATCACAAAACCCGTTGCTCTCTCTCTCTCTCTCTCTCTCTCTCTCTCTCTCTCTCTCTCTCTCTCTATCTCGCTCGCTCGCTCGTCTTCTTCCCGGAATCTATCGTCGTCCTTCATTTTCTTCGTATGTTTCTTCATCTTTCTTCATCTTTGATTTTGCATGTAGTTAGTCTGTTACATTTTTGTCAGCAAGTTATTTAAGTAGTTTAATTACTGATTTGCGTTTAATTTTGTTTTTTTTGCTATTTTCTTGCTCGATTATCATTAGTTGAATGTTTATTGTTATTTTCCATTGTTAGTGATATCTAGGGTTTGTGATGAAAATATCTAGGGTTAATTAGGATGTTGTTTCTTATAAGTACTGAAATGTCGTTTTTCTTTGCTATTTTCTTACTCGATTATCATTAGTTGAATGTTTATTGTTATTTTTTCATATTAGTGATATCTAGGGTTTTGAGATGAGAAACGAGTTTATGTGATCGTAAGAGTTTTGAGTAAGTTTCAGTAGTAAGTAGTATTCGTGTCAGTAATATAGCCATCTAGTTTCACAAAATAAGCATGTTGTTTCACTTTATAAGCTTCTAGTTTCACAAGTTAAGAATTCAAAAAATTCAGGTTACTTTCTGGTTATTTTTCATTGTTAGTGATACCTAGGGTTGTGATGAAAATATCTAGGTTTTGAGAGTGTTTTTGATTATTTTAGTACGTTATAATGTGATTTGTTTGTCGTTTTTTGGATGTGTGGTTTATTTTCGAAGATTTGAGGCGAAATAAGCAAGCATTGTCGTTCTTCGAAGTTTTTAACATCAACAACCTCCATTATCAACTTCTAGTTTCACAAAATAAGCATGTAGTTTCACTTCATAAGCTTCTACTTTCACAAGTTAAGAATTCAAAAAAACAGGCTGATTTTTCAACAGGTTTCACAATATAGCCAACTAGTTTCACAAAATAAGCATGTAGTTTCACTTCATAAGCTTCTAGTTTCACAAGTTAAGAATTCAAAAAAACAGACTGATTTTTCAACAGGTTTCACAATATAAACAGGCTGATTTTTCAACAGGTTTCACAATATAGCCAACTAGTTTCACAAAATAAGCATGTAGTTTCACTTCATAAGCTTCTAGTTTCACAAGTTAAGAATTCAAAAAAACAGGCTGATTTTTCAACAAGTTTCACAATATAGCCAACTAGTTTCACAAAATAAGCATGTAGTTTCACTTCATAAACTTCTAGTTTCACAGTATAACTCTTAGATTCACATAATAAGTTTCTTTCAGTTTTAAGTTTATTTTCTATTATTTTCAGTTTAAGGTTCTTTTTCTGATTGTGAAACTAAGCCTTTTATTATGTGAAATCTAAGAGTATGTGTTTCACAATGTATGCTTTTTGATTCTATTTTGTAATGCTTGTAGGTTACTTTGTGGTTTTAAACTTAATTACCTTTGGTCAAATATGGAAAACTGGTGCAAGGGGTGGGTAGTGAATCTTCACGCAGAAGATAAAGCAGAATATGTCCAGAATTACATAACAGAAAAAAAAGAGGCCATGGCATTCTCATTTACTCCCTTACGGATTGTTGAGCTCACAAACAACTGTAATCAACCCCAACTGGCTGTTTTTAATAATCAAGATGTAATGAATAACATCTTCAAACAACTTAAGTGTAACCTAGATAAGGCAAACATGGCATTGGTCTGTCGGAACTGGTGTCAGCTTTTCCTCCTACACCCTAGTGCACCTCTCATTCGAGTTGCGTATGGGATTTCTCTGCGTATCAATGATGTCAATGGTGTGAGAATAGTTCGTAGGGGTTCTAGAATCATTTATAAAAGATGCAAGTGCTTTATGACAAATGATCCGGGATCTAAATTACTCCTACATTGTGTGCAAAGTGAAAATCCTTACCAAAGTGAACACCTTAGAGATCTAACTGATGCTGAAATCGACCAAACACAAGAGTTGCTTGACATTTTAGATGTGCCATCTCCAGAACTTGACTTAGCAGTTGCTACTTCGACAGAGTTGATGACTCGGGCGAAATTATCTTGGTTTGATTTACCTTTCTTGGCATTCGATATGTAGCATAGCTGCTCAAGTTTGTATCACCTTTTTGCATCTTAGTGACTGGCCTAAATGTCTTTTTGTAGTGCTCTTCTGTAATTACATGTATCAAGCCAGCCTTTTTATGTAATTATCTAGCAATGTATGAATGATATTTTTAATTAATGAAGTTTCTTTTCCTTACTATCTTAAGTTTCTTTTTCTTATTCTGTGAAAAACTAGAACTTATGTTGTGAAACTAAAATGCGCTCGTATAAATTAAAACGCATACATTAATATATAAACCGAGCCGGATTAAATTAATCCGACATATATATTTATAAGTTAAAAGACAAAAATTAAAAAACAATATTAAGCATCTAAAATTCACTGTCGGCGCATCAGCAAGACCAAATAGAAAAAATGGTGAAGGGTGAATGATGAGAGATTTGTTTATCTTTATATATTTGTTAATATTTGTTAATGGTGAATGATGAGAGATTTGTTTATCTTTATATATTTTCTAAACAAAGCACGGTTTATTTATCTTGATATATTTTCTAAATATATGATATTGGTTGTTTCTACATATTTGTTAAATAAAAATTATAATTATTCAATAATTATAATTATTAATTTAACCCTACGTAGTATGATTGTATATGAATATGAATTGTATGATTTGCAAGTTACTATCCATGATTCTTGCTTCTTTTAAAATCTGATGATAATCATAAATCTTTCAGATATTATTCTTTTAGTTTAGGAATTATTTTGATTATAAAATTCTAATTATTATAATATACGGATTATAAAATCTGCAGGTTTGAAAGATCTGCACGACTTCAGTTTTGGAAATTTTCCACGGGTATAATTAGGAAATCATTATAAAATACGGAATTATTCTATTTAGGAAATCATATGTATAATTAGGAAATTTAATTGTATAAGTAAATTTAGTTATTGTTTTACATTAGGATTTAGTTTAGTAAATTAATTTCAAAGTATACTCTATCCATATTTAAAATCATTCAGTTATTATTCTTTTCATATTAAGTCAATTAACTGCGCATAATTCATGGATTGACGGAATCTTGAAATTTTGTTTAGGAAGCTATTTAAAATTGACGGAAATTTTATATTTAGGAAATTATTATCTTTCAGTTATTTAAAATCCATATTTAAAATTCACGGAATCTTAAAATTTTGTTTAGGAAGATATTTAAAATCCATATTTAATTAAAATCATATCTTTCGGTGATTATTATGATTCTTTTCAATTTAGTTTAGTAAATTAATTTCAAAGTATAATCTATCCATATTTAAAATCATTCAGTTATTATTCTTTCATATTAGGTCAATTAATTGTGCATAATTGATGGATTGACGGAATCTTGAAATTTTGTTTAGGAAGCTATTTAAAATTCACGGAAATTCTATATTTAGGAATTATTATCTTTCAGTTATTTAAAATCCATATTTAAAATTCATGGAATCTTAAAATTTTGTTTAGGAAGCTATTTAAAATCATATCTTTCAGTTATTGTCATGATTCTTTTAAATTTAGGAAATTTAAAACTTTTGTGTTGGATATTAATTAATTTATTTATTTTTAAAATTTATACCGAGTAATATGTTAGTAGGCTTTAAATCGCGCCACGTAAGACGGAGCTTGTTTCATGTGATGCCACGTCAGCGGTTTGGCTTCTGCATTAGGTAAATATATGATTAAGTATTAGTAACTTAATTAACATGACCCATTACAAAATAGGGTCAATTGGTGACCTCTTTTGTTGCTATTGACCCATTTATTGACCTAATAGTTGTTTGATTGCCATTGGCTTAGAGATGTGAAGAGTCTAAAATATATTCCCTCCTATTCTACATAAGAGTCTCAATTTCTATTTTCGTCTAATCACAATAATGTCCCATTGTCCATTTTTGGTAAACTTTTATACTTATTTTAATCACTTTTAACTCACAACAATACTCTACCTAACCCACGACAATACTTATTTTAATCACTCTACCCACAATAATAATCAATAATATCTTCACTCTCTCCCATCTTCTTATCACATATAAGACTTTACATTATTTAATTCGATTCCTTAAATATCGCGTCATTATCCAATTGAGACTTTTATGTAGAATAGGAGGGAGTAGTAAATCGTAAGAGATAAAGTAAGAGAGATAAGGTTTTAGTGGGGTAAAAAATATGGGAAATAATTAAGAAAATGTTGGAAAGTGAAAAATAATTGGGTTTATGACCTAGGTGGTGACCTTCGACTTAAAGAGTGAATATGGGTCAAGATAAATTAAGTATTAGAATATGTTTATATTCTACTATTATCATGCTTATACCTAGTCAATTTGTTAGTATATACGGAGTAGTAGTTTTTATTCTGTAGAATGCAATCCCTTAGGAAGCTAGCTAGTTAACCATGCATAGTATATACATGAAGTATATAATGAAAGTTATCTTGCCTGCCTGGTTAGCCGATCGGGGTTGGACTTCTGTCGGTTATTTCCGTTTTATTCCTATTTTACTATAAATAGGAGGTGGTGGTTAGGCTTTAGAATCATCTTCTTTTTGAGACTTTTCATATCTCTTTTTCATATCTTTCATATTTTAGCTTAGTTCATATCATTCTATTATAATAATTCTCAATAGTTTACATTTGATACATTCGTTTTTTAATATAATTGAAGCAATCTTTTGGTTATTTTGTTCTTCATTTCCAAGTTCATTTCTTATTTCGGTAATTCTAGTTTACCATTCTGTTTAGTATTTAGAATTTCATTGTTGTTGTTTTATTCATATTGTTTTAGTTTATTTATAACTATAGTTTATACATTTTATTTATGTTTGCCCAATCACCTTTATTTATACAATCTTGTTTATCATTTATAGTATTGTTTTTGTCCTTTCACATTTTAATATGAGTAGCTAATTTTTCTTAGTCTAGAGATTAGAGAAGCCATGCATTAATATAAATATGTAAATTGGTAAATTAAGATATTAGTAATTTTGTCTATATTGGTTTCTCACATGTTTGCACCTAATTATTAATCTTTGATTTAAGTACACAATCCTAGATTAAATATGTTAATTGAAGTCGAGAGGCGTGGAATCGAATACACTATGTGTACTGTGTAGCAGGTTGACCTAGACAAAAACGGGAGTTTATCTAGGATCCGGTCTAAGGTTGAAGCTAATACCGCAATGTTGGTATCTTATCAAGCCTAAAACAATTAAACATAATTTACTATTTTCCGATAATTTATTATCATATATATATATATATATATATATATATATATATATATATATATAGAAATTGAATCACGTGAGGCCGCCCTCTTAGGGTGAGGCTGCCGGACCCTTCTGAACCGTTAGATTTAAGTATCACGGACGCACCAGATTGTGCCACGTGTCATATATAATAAAAAAAAAACACTGACATTCCTTACTTCATTTCGCGTCTTTTCAAATTCATTCCATCACAAAACCCGTTGCTCTCTCTCTCTCTCTCTCTCTCTCTCTCTCTCTCTCTCTCTCTATCTCGCTCGCTCGCTCGTCTTCTTCCCGGAATCTATCGTCGTCCTTCATTTTCTTCGTATGTTTCTTCATCTTTCTTCATCTTTGATTTTGCATGTAGTTAGTCTGTTACATTTTTGTCAGCAAGTTATTTAAGTAGTTTAATTACTGATTTGCGTTTAATTTTGTTTTTTTTGCTATTTTCTTGCTCGATTATCATTAGTTGAATGTTTATTGTTATTTTCCATTGTTAGTGATATCTAGGGTTTGTGATGAAAATATCTAGGGTTAATTAGGATGTTGTTTCTTATAAGTACTGAAATGTCGTTTTTCTTTGCTATTTTCTTACTCGATTATCATTAGTTGAATGTTTATTGTTATTTTTTCATATTAGTGATATCTAGGGTTTTGAGATGAGAAACGAGTTTATGTGATCGTAAGAGTTTTGAGTAAGTTTCAGTAGTAAGTAGTATTCGTGTCAGTAATATAGCCATCTAGTTTCACAAAATAAGCATGTTGTTTCACTTTATAAGCTTCTAGTTTCACAAGTTAAGAATTCAAAAAATTCAGGTTACTTTCTGGTTATTTTTCATTGTTAGTGATACCTAGGGTTGTGATGAAAATATCTAGGTTTTGAGAGTGTTTTTGATTATTTTAGTACGTTATAATGTGATTTGTTTGTCGTTTTTTGGATGTGTGGTTTATTTTCGAAGATTTGAGGCGAAATAAGCAAGCATTGTCGTTCTTCGAAGTTTTTAACATCAACAACCTCCATTATCAACTTCTAGTTTCACAAAATAAGCATGTAGTTTCACTTCATAAGCTTCTACTTTCACAAGTTAAGAATTCAAAAAAACAGGCTGATTTTTCAACAGGTTTCACAATATAGCCAACTAGTTTCACAAAATAAGCATGTAGTTTCACTTCATAAGCTTCTAGTTTCACAAGTTAAGAATTCAAAAAAACAGACTGATTTTTCAACAGGTTTCACAATATAAACAGGCTGATTTTTCAACAGGTTTCACAATATAGCCAACTAGTTTCACAAAATAAGCATGTAGTTTCACTTCATAAGCTTCTAGTTTCACAAGTTAAGAATTCAAAAAAACAGGCTGATTTTTCAACAAGTTTCACAATATAGCCAACTAGTTTCACAAAATAAGCATGTAGTTTCACTTCATAAACTTCTAGTTTCACAGTATAACTCTTAGATTCACATAATAAGTTTCTTTCAGTTTTAAGTTTATTTTCTATTATTTTCAGTTTAAGGTTCTTTTTCTGATTGTGAAACTAAGCCTTTTATTATGTGAAATCTAAGAGTATGTGTTTCACAATGTATGCTTTTTGATTCTATTTTGTAATGCTTGTAGGTTACTTTGTGGTTTTAAACTTAATTACCTTTGGTCAAATATGGAAAACTGGTGCAAGGGGTGGGTAGTGAATCTTCACGCAGAAGATAAAGCAGAATATGTCCAGAATTACATAACAGAAAAAAAAGAGGCCATGGCATTCTCATTTACTCCCTTACGGATTGTTGAGCTCACAAACAACTGTAATCAACCCCAACTGGCTGTTTTTAATAATCAAGATGTAATGAATAACATCTTCAAACAACTTAAGTGTAACCTAGATAAGGCAAACATGGCATTGGTCTGTCGGAACTGGTGTCAGCTTTTCCTCCTACACCCTAGTGCACCTCTCATTCGAGTTGCGTATGGGATTTCTCTGCGTATCAATGATGTCAATGGTGTGAGAATAGTTCGTAGGGGTTCTAGAATCATTTATAAAAGATGCAAGTGCTTTATGACAAATGATCCGGGATCTAAATTACTCCTACATTGTGTGCAAAGTGAAAATCCTTACCAAAGTGAACACCTTAGAGATCTAACTGATGCTGAAATCGACCAAACACAAGAGTTGCTTGACATTTTAGATGTGCCATCTCCAGAACTTGACTTAGCAGTTGCTACTTCGACAGAGTTGATGACTCGGGCGAAATTATCTTGGTTTGATTTACCTTTCTTGGCATTCGATATGTAGCATAGCTGCTCAAGTTTGTATCACCTTTTTGCATCTTAGTGACTGGCCTAAATGTCTTTTTGTAGTGCTCTTCTGTAATTACATGTATCAAGCCAGCCTTTTTATGTAATTATCTAGCAATGTATGAATGATATTTTTAATTAATGAAGTTTCTTTTCCTTACTATCTTAAGTTTCTTTTTCTTATTCTGTGAAAAACTAGAACTTATGTTGTGAAACTAGAAGCTTACCTTGTGAAACAAGAAGCTTAGGTTGTGAAACAGGAAGAACATACTGTGAAAGTGTGAAACTGTGAACTTGTGAAACTAGATGCTTTACTTGTGAAACAAAAATCTTAACTTGTGAAACTAGAAACCTATTCTGTGAAACCAGAAGTTTATTCTGTGAAACTAGATGCTTCTTTTGTTTCACAGTTTAATTTTCTTTATCTTCTTCTGTGATTCTCAGCTCTTACTCTGTGAAACTAGAATCTTTGCTTGTGAAACTAGAAGCTTAGCCTGTGAAACTAGAAGCTTAGCTTGTGAAACTAAGCCCTTATTATGTGAAATGTAATAGTCTTGGTTTCACAATGTATGCTTGTAGGTTACCTCTGGTCAATTATGGAAACATGGTGCAAGGGGTGGGTAGTGAATGTTCTTGCAGAGGATAAAGCATATTTTGTCCGGAATTATATAAGAGAAAAAAAAGAGGCTATGAAATTCTCATTTGCTCCCTTACGGACTGTTGAGGTCACTAATAATCGTTATCAACCCCAACTGGCTGTCTTCAACAATCAAGATGTAATGAATAGCATCTTCGAACGACTTAAGTGTAACCAAGATAAGGCAAACATGGCGTTGGTCTGTCGGATTTCTCTGCATATTAATGATATCAATGGTGTGAGAATCATTCGTAGGGGTTATAGAATAATTTATAAAAGATGCAAGTGCTTTATGACTAATGATCCGGGAGCTAAATTACTCCTACATTTTTACCAAGGCGACAATCTTTTGCAAAGAGGACACCTTAGAGATCTCACTGGTGCTGAAAACCCAAAAGTGAAAGAGTTGATTGACAATTTACATGTGCCATCTCCAAAACATGACATATCACTTGATACTGCAACACGCTTGCTGACTCGGACAACTTTATCATATTTAGATTTACCTGTGTTGCTCGATATGTAGCACAGCTTCTCAACTTTTATATCACTTTTTGCCGTGATAGTGGCTGGTCTAAATGTGCTCGGTTTTAGTGTTTTTGTAGTGCTCTCTTGTAATTACGTCTATCAAGGCAGCCTTTTTTTGTGTAATTACCTAGCTATGTATGAATGATATTTTTAATGAATCAAGTTTATTTTCCTTATTATCTAGCTGTGTGAATCAAGTTTATTTTCCCTATTCTGTGAATGTCAGCTCTTATTCTGTGAAACTAGAAGCTTATTTTGTGAAACTAAGCTCTTATTCTGTGAATCTAAGAGATGGGTTTCACATTGTAAGCTTCTTTGTTTCACAGTTTAATAATTTTCTTTTCTTAATTCTGTGAATGTTAGCCTTTCTTCTGTGAAAGTAGAAGCTTATATTGTGAAACTAAGCTCTTATTCTGTGAATCGAAGAGTTTGGGTTTCACATTGTAAGCTTCTATGTTTCACAGTTTAATAATTTTCTTTTCTGTGAAACTAGTAACTTATTTTGTGAAACTAGATCTTTCTTCTGTGAAACTTATTTTCTTAATTCGTTTGTATTTACTTTTTACCTGAGATTCACAGAATAAGCTTCTAGTTTCACAATGTAAGCTTCTTGTTTCACAGAAAAAGTTAGTATTTTCCTTTTTCTGTGAAACTAGAAGCTTATTTTGTGAAACTAGATCCTTCTTCTGTGAAACTTATTTTCTTTATTCGTACCATTTATGCATAACAGGAAGCAAACTAATATGAAGCGATCGGAACATCCACCTTCTACTAGTGGAACAGTTGAACCTGCTGCAAAAAAGAAACGAAACTATAAAGAGCGATTGCCGTCATTGAGGATCCGGATGTGTCCCGCTGGGCTTTACAACTTTATTTATAATGAGGATAGTCCACCCTCAGAACAGCAGATTCAAGCTATCAAAGAAATGGGGTTTGGGGGTTTTTTACTTCTTAAAACGGATGTTCTTCCCGGAAACTTAGCATATTGGCTAGTTTCAAATTACGACCCAATAAAAGGATGTTTGTTGGGTGGGAAGGTTCCGATTTTAGAGGAGGATATTCATCTATCTCTTGGATTGCCAATGGGTCCTAATGTTGTTGTTGAAGCAACAAATGGAGATAAGGACCCCTCTTATTTATCTGCTTTGAAGCAGTTCACTAAACAATATGGTGTTGGTTCCATTGATATCAAACTTGTTCTGCAAAAGTTGATTACACAAAGAGATGGAGGAGATGATTTCAAACGCAACTTCATCGTTTATATTTTCTCTGCTCTTTTAGGCGGTGTCGTTGGGAACAAGGTCAGTTTGAAAGTGCTGAAAAGTTTGGTGAATACTGAGTTGATCTCCAGTTTCAACTGGTGCAACTTTATAAAAAAGAAATTGGCTGGCCAAGTTCAGTCTTGGCAAAAGGAAGAGTTTGGGGTTAAACAGGTGAAAGAGAATTGGTTTGGGGACCGATTATTGTGCTGCTCTTCATTTATCTAGACCGTTGTGTCTTTAAATCCCGCATTATGAGTCGTCAATTTCCTATGTTATCGACTTGGACAAAAGATGATATATACAAGAGAATTAAGGATGAATTGAATGACCCAACTAGAACTTTTGGCAGGGGTGCTGTTGAGCCTCCAATTGTCAGACGTGAGCAGCATGGACCTTTGCTTGCTATTGAGTTTGCAACAGACAAGCAAGCACAAAAATCTAAATCAGCTGTTCAGGAAATTGTTGTTCGGCAACCTGAACAAGAAGAATCTGGGAAATCTGAACAACCCAAACATGAAGGAGAAACTGGAAAGCCTGGCATTTCTGAAGATAACAGTGATGTGAAGCTTGTTACTGATCTTGCAAATTCAGCAAAAGTCATGGCTCTTGCTTTCATGAACTACAAATGTCTTGTCAGTCAAGCTTCCTTGAAATTACCTTCATCAGCAACAGTTTCTAAACTAGTTGCAGCTGTTGATGGTATTGCAGATGGATTTAGGCTGTCTCAACAAGATAAAAATGAGCAGAATGAGGAGAATGTTGAGACAGCAAATAATGAGGAGAATGTTGAGAAAGCACATAATGATAGTGGGGAGGTTGATGATAATTTGGAGATTGATGATAATGAGAAGGCGATTGTGGATGGTACTGGTGAGAATGTTCATGAGGATGCGGGTAAATTTTATGGGTGGTCTGAAGCTGAACTGTTGGCGGCATTGGACATAATGGATGAGTCCTTTCAGCCAATACAGCCACATTGTTCACCAGCAAAACCAGAAATGCCAAGCTTTAGGCTCTTTCCAGATGATGACCACTTTTTATCTCCACCCTCTCAACCTGAACGTGAACCTGAGCCTGAACCTGAACCTGAAGCTGAACATGAACGTGAACCTGAAGCTGAACCTCAACTTGATGATTCAACACGTTGTGATGAAGCCGAACTCGATCGTTCAACATCTTGTGTTCATGCTGAAGGACCTGGAGGACCTTCTATGTCCACACCAGTGGTAGAGGATCTTCCTGTGGTAGGGAGTACTGATTAAGAGGTCATTGACGTAGGAGATACTCCTCCGAATGTTTACAAGCGTCGATCCAAAGGTGAATGTCATTCACCTGTCAATCCAAAGGTGAAGAGGGTCATAGTTCCATCAGAGGTCTATCGATCTCCGTATTTGCAAAGAAACATGAATATTCTTAAGGGTTTTACTCAAGCGGAGAAGCCTGTATTGGATTTCATCTTTTTGGATTCATGTGAAAGGTATTGACTTATTTTATTAATTTTTCAAACCTTGTATTTTAATATTTTCAGCCTGTTTTATTAACATGTTTCACAATATAGCCTTCCAGTTTCACTTAATAAGGTTTTTAGTTTCACAGAATAAGCTTCTTGTTTCACAGCCCTTATTCTGTGAAAGTAAGCCCTTATTCAGTGAAACTACAAGCTTATGTTGTGAAATTTAAGAGTTTGGGTTTCACAATGTAAACTTCTTGTTTCACAGAATAAGCTTGTGGTTTCACAGGATAAGTTTCTAGTTTCACATGTTAAACATCTAGTTTCACAGTTTCACAGTTTCACAGTATGTCCTTCCAGTTTCACAGAATAAGCTGCTAGTTTCACAAAGTAAGCTTCTAGTGTCACAGAATAAGCTTCTAATTTCACAGTTTCACAGTTTCAGAATATGTGCTCCCTGTTTCACAGAATAAGCATGCAGTTTCACAAATTAAGCTTTTAGTTTCACAGTTTTGGTCAGACTTACTAAACATTAAAATACTCTTATTTTTTAATTTTGATCGTATATTTAATACCATTTGAGGGTGTGACCTGTGCTTTTAATGACTGTTTCCAGTGACATTCTTTTCAAAAGTCAAACTCAGAAATTGATAAGGAAACAATTGACGAGTTTGCCTGAAAGTGATCAAGTATCTTCTGCTGTGATAGATGTTTGGTGTGAGTTTCTAAACAGTAGTGAGAGCTTGAGATCACGAGATTCTGCTTGTCGTTTATTTGTGCCACACTCCACACACAGTGTTAGTCTCTCTACCTCTTTTCTATAATCCCATTTTACATGGTGTGCACTTATAATCATTACTCACACATGATTCGATTTTTGTTCCAGTGTCTCGACAATGTTGATTTTGCTGCTACCCAATTAGTGCGTTTTTTTTATATTTGGTCTTATTATATTCAAGCTTTAAGGTGGACTTGTCTTTTTTATTCATTGCATTTTTATCTGTTGTCTTTCAGATTTTGACTCCGATCATCTCTCCCGAATGCCCACCATTCTTGTTTTGTTTTGATCTGAGACCGGAATCTTGCAAATGCCAAGTCATCCATGCTATGAAAGACACACCTGTTGATTATACTTCTTTTTTAAAACATACGGTACATCTATTTTACCTATTTTTGGACTCGTTCTTACTCCATTACCTTACTAATTGCTCTTTGTAATTACTCTTTTGTTCATACAGTAACACAGGCTCATCAACCTTCTTCAATCAAAGTTGCCAGCAGTGACAAGTATTGCTTCAATGACGATTCCAGAAGTGTTTATCCCAAAATCAAATCTGAAATCCAAACTAATTGATAATGGCCTCTATCTGCTGAACATAATGGAGAATTACAAAGGGAGCAAAAATAATTCTGTAATAACCATAAATACTGTAAGATTGCTTTTCAACATCTAATTTAATTTCTATACAATTGCCACAACTTTATTTCCTAGTTTTTCTGAAACCCATTTTGTTTGCATCAATAGGAAACTCAGCGCAAGCGTTTTGCATTGCGGGTGTGCTATCATATTGTTACATGTTCTGTTAACCTGTCCAAAGAAATAGTCACAAAAGATGCACTAGAATCGAGTTCCTCTATGACACCACCTTTTACTGAGAATGAATTGGTGGCTTGTGTTGGGAGAAGAGCAATCGCAAACAAATTGTAATGTCACACTTTTTCTTTGATTTCTTGAATTATGTTTTTTTAAATTGTGTGAGATATATTGACTAATTGCATTTGTTCAATAATTAAGTGAGGTTCTGGTGTCCACTCCGTGGATGGAAGTCACTAGAGATGCTTTGCAGACCCTTACATCGCGTGGCCTTATTATGGATCAGGTAAGTATTATATTCCCATTCCTGACCATGTTTCTTTTTTTACATGGTTCCTTATTTGGTGGATCTCAGACCTTATTCTGTGAATCTTAGAGGTTTTTTGGTGAAACTTGATGGTGATTTCGTGAAAGTGGATGCTTCATTTTGTGCACGTTTTATCTGTAGATCATTGATATTGTTGGGATTAAGCGCACACTTGGTAAACCAAATGTGATTTACTTGCCAACGACAGTATATGTGAGCTTCAAATCCTTCAGATGTTGATATTCAAGTGTTTTTCATTCTGAAAGTTGCTCATCCAGAGACTAAAATTGCCTTTTTTGTGTCATTCAGGGTCTTAATGCAGATACTAACCCAGAGATTTGGGGTCAATATATACAGTCCTCATACACTCCAGCAGATGGTAGCCAGATTGATTTGGTTAGATCCTTCAGTTCTGCTATTCATTTTGTTATTTATTTACTGTCATTCATGTGTGTTTTTTGTTTGATTATTCCCATACATTTACTATCTCAGGTTTTTATCCCTTTGCATAACGACAAATTGAAGCATTGGTGGGCTTGTATTTGCGACATAAAGAAGCAAAAAAATTACATCCTTGACTCATCCATGGATATAAAAGTGGATAAAGAAAACAACAAGGCCATGAACATTGTATGATTTTTTTTCCAAAATATTGTAGAGTTTTTGTTTTAGTATACCGCAAAATATATTTTTGATCTTTTATTGTCCTTTTCTTCTCAGTTGTACAATGTTGCAACTATTTTGTGAGAGTCGTACAAATGTTTGAAGAACATGCACATGCATGATTTTGTCAATCTCGAAGTCACTCAACAAAAAACGGGGTACGTAGTTTGACTTGTTTTGTTAAACTTAGTCCGTGATCATTTGTTGAATCTCAGACCTTGTTCAGTGAATCTCAGACCTTATTATGTGAAACTTTGTTACACTCATAAGTGCTTATATGTTTTTATGTCTAGTTATGATTGTGGAGTCTTTCTGCTAAAGTGGGTGAGTGCATTGGAAGATCAGAGTTTATGGACGAACAGTGACTATTTTGAGGTGAGTTCATTACTATATGAAAATAAAGCCGTGCATTCCACGAATATTAGCATGAATACACTAATTTAATATACGTCACTCTATGTAGGGTTTGGCAGATTATCGAAAGTCGATCATGTTGGAACTTCTTATGTGGAATGAGAATACTGTCAGGTCTTACTTTGTGAATCTACACATGAAAGTTTTAAATTCTTAATTCCTTGGCTGAATATATTGTAATATGTATATTTTGTACTTGTGTTTGGTTTTATAGGTCTTCCCTTGTTAAACCGAAAAAGAAAAAAAGCAAAAAATGAAGCTAAAGCATGTCAATTGAAGGACTTTTTTGTGAATGAATTGTATCTGATTCTCATGCTGTTGGGGACCATGCTGTTTGGGATAATGTCCCTTCCCACGTTGGTGAAATCGACGTTGTCAATCTTGAAGTTTCCTCAACAAAAAACAAGGTGAGTCTCAGACCTTATTCAGTGAATCTCAGCACTTAGCATTCACCAAAACTGCTTCTAGTTTCACAAGTTAAGCTTCTAGTTTCACAATTTATGAGCTTAGGTTTCACAATATAAGAAAACTTATTCTGTGAATGTCAGGTGTTCTTCTGTGAATCTAGAATCTTAATTTGTGAAACTAAACCCTTAATCTGTGAATCTGGAGATTTGATGGATTTTATGTCTTTATAGAGTTATATTGCTTCTCATTGCTTGATTTTAACTCCACTTGTAGATGATGAAAACGATGAAAACGATGAAAACAAGATGGTCGAGTCATTGCAACTGGACTTCGACATTGTTAAGGCCGCAACAAATAATTTTTCGAAATTGTGGACAAGGTGAAAAGGAATTCCAGTCAGAAGAACTTGGTGAAATGTGTTTTGGTTGTGATGTTTTTGTTGCTGTAAATTGACATTGTAAATTTTGAAGTTGTAATATAGCCATCTAGTTTCACAAAATAAGCATATAGCCATCTAGTTTCACAAAATATATTTCTTGCACTTGTCTACCGCCCCGAAGGGAAAAATTGCTGGAAAGAAAACCGAGGAAGCGAGCACGCAAGTGATCTCGTGATCTTCGCTTTCTCCTGTCATCTTCTATAGCCTTTATGTTGACATGTTTATAGTTTCTATTGTCTCAGTCAACATAATTTTACGCGTTGCAAGCTTCACACTTGAATCCTTTTTTTAAAATATATTTTTCATTACTGGACTCATGCCTAAGCGGGCTTGAATGATGATACATCTTAGTTGAACCCAAATTATTTTGCAACCAGTTTGTTAAGCCACAACTACCTCAAAATTAAATGCTCCAACCTGTCACCTAACCACAACTACCTCAAAATTAAATGCTTCACAACCATAAAAAGTAGTACACGTAGTAAGGAAGTGCACTATATAAGAGAAGGGAAGTTGATATCATCAAACACCCTATTCCAATATACAACCATTTACACTACAAATACATATATAGTCTTCTTGTTTCAGAGTTTAGGTTTTTTTTCTTATCATCAAACTCCTTAGCCATGACCATCCACGGTGATTGATCACTGCCGTCTCTTGTCGCTATCTTGAGATGGTAGTGATCAATCACCTTGGATGGTCATAGCTGTGGATTTTTCATGCACGTAATGGTAATTTATGACAACAGGTATTTATGACAGATATTTCAATATAAACTGCTTCTAGTTTCACAAGTAAAGCTTTTAGTTTCACAATTTATGACAACAGGTTTCACAATATAAGAAAACTTATTCTTCTGTGAATGTCAGGTCTTCTTCTGTGAATCTAGAAGCCTATATTGTGAAACTAAGCATGTAATCTGTGAAACTAAGCCCCTAGTTTCACAGTATAAGCCCCTAATTTCACAGTATAAGCCCCTAGTTTCACAGTCTATAAAACCTAAACTACTTCCCCGCATCACGGACCCATATATAAAGAAAACTATACATCTTCGTCTTCCTCATCTTCTTCTTCTTCTTCTTCTTCTTCTTCTTCTTCTTCTTCTTCTTTTTCTTTTTCTTCTTCTGTTGTATCTCCCTGAAAGAAAATGAAACATTAAAATAAATACTTTTGAGACGTAACTTGCATTGCTTAAGTAATAAAAATTATACTTAAAATTAAAATCAACAATATAAGCCCCTAGTTTCACAATATAAGCCCCTAGTTTCACAGTTTAAGGCCTAGGATTCACAATATTATAAACAACCTAAAATCAGCCCTTTATCAACAGGTTTCACAGTATAAGCCCTTAGTTTCACAGTATAAGCCCCTAGTTTCACAGTATAAGCCCCTAGTTTCACAGTATAATAAACATGAATAAAAAAAAATCAAGTAAAGGAATAATACATACTTGATTCTCAGGAGGATGCTCTTCAAAATCATATGGACAATTTCTTTTATCATGGTGTGACATTCGTTTACAATTAGCACACAACCTTTTTGGTTTTTTTGCTTTTATGATTGCCTTATTTTTGCTACTGACCAGCCACTTCCCGCTACCCTTGTTCTTAGAGAACTTAGGTGGTAAGACCTTTCCTTCTTTTGGAGCCTTGCAGTTTAGAAGGATTTCCAATTCTTGTTCTTTTGTCAAAGCCTTTGGGTTTGGCTCCAACTTCTCTCGGAATTCTTTTACAAGCTTAGCAAATTCTCTCACATCAGACTCTTTTTTTCTTTTGAGGATCCCCACAGTTGCATAAATCTCAGACCACAACCGAGACATTCCAAATTTCGGGCTACTAGTAGGATTGTAGTTGTCCAAAAGATTTCCATTCGAATCATAAATAGGGTTTCTAAGTGCATTCTTACTCCACCTACCCAAAATGTATTTCTCAGGTATTTCCTTAGTTTTACCCGAGCAAACCCAAATGATGTGATAACATAGAATACCTCTCCGTTCAAATAGTTTACAGGAACATCTCACGTCCATTGTTCCTTTATTGTACTCAACTGCGTAGCTCTTTTTCTTGATCGCGTCTTCAACTATCAAAATCTCAGAGTTAGTTACAGGATCTGGTGGGGTGTATCCACCCACACTACACCCATTTATCGAGCCCTTAACCTCATTTTGAAAGTCATAGAAGACTTCATGTGTATATACTCTCGCTCCATGGGCTTCCCAGTTTGAACGATATAAGGTTTCAGGCATTGAATTATCACTCTGTGCTTCAATAAGTTTTAGAGCATGCCTTTGTTGGTCGATGACACTCTCAAACCTCATCCAAAACTCAACCAAGGTCCCATATTTATTCTCAAATCTTTTAAAAAAACTATTAGCACTCTCTGATCTCTGTGTGGTTCTTAAAATGTTACCCATCGGAACATTTCTGAAATACGCTGGTATCCATTTGTGTCTTTCAGCAAACTTTCCACTCAACCATATATTATCCTCTAACGAGAATTCTGTGATGACCTTAACCCAATTCTCCTCAAATTCTTCAGGTTCCATATCATTGCTCCAAACAACATTGTTCAGACGTGATAAGAATTCAGTGTCTTTGCAAATTGTGCTCCCAACCTTGTCTGTTACTTTTTTCATAATGTGCCACATGCAAAACCGATATCTTGCTGTTTTGAACACAACTGCATGTAACAAAATAAGATTACTCAAAAAAATCATCCTCATTTATCAACAGGTTTCACAAATATAGACTTGTAGTTTCACAGAATACGAATCCAGTTTCACAAGTTAAGCTTTTAGTTTCACAAGTTATGAACTCAAAAAAATCAGGATCTTTTATCAACAGGTTTCACAATATAGCCATCTAGTTTCACAAAATAAGGATCTAGTTTCACTGCCTAAGCTTCTAGTTTCACAAGTTAAGAATTCAAAAAATCAGGCTGATTTTTCAACAGGTTTCACAATATGGCCTTCCAGATTCACAGTATAAGGATCTAGTTTCACTTCATAAGCATGTAGTTTCACAGGTTTTGCATCTTCAGCTTCAAGTTTCACAAGTTAAGAAAACTAGAAAAATTGCCCGATATAAAAACATACCAGGGAACGCCTTTTTTATTCCTTCATCTTGGTCAGTGATAATGTAATTAGGTTCTTTTCCACCCATTGATTTCAAAAATTGCTGAAACGCCCAGATAAATGCTTCATCGTCTTCATGATCTAAAAGAGCGCATGCAAATGTTATTGACTTTTTATGATGGTCAATGCCAGTGAAAGGGGTGAATATCATGTTATATTTGTTAGTGTCATAGGTTGGATCGAATGAAATTGCATCACCAAACACTGAGTAACATCTCTTTGCCTCAGCATCTGTCCAAAAAATCCTTGTCAAAGCTTTCTCAGAATCGATTTCATACACAAATTCTAACCCTTTTGTGTCACGGAGGGTTTCCAAACGTGAGATAAACATGTTTTCATCCTTACTCTTAATGATCGAAACACTTCAAATCCCGTTGGAAATTCTTGAATTGTGAAAGGGAAGCCCCCACATTTTCGAACCCTTCGACTTGCTCTTTGCATAGCTGGTATGTTAAGCTAGCCCCAACATTAACTCTTGAATTCTGGACAATCATTTGCTTATGAAATTCATTCATATTTGCTGCAAGTTTATCAAATTCCCTATTCTTTACAAAGGTCACTGGGTGATTGTGACCCTCATGAAATTGTTCAACGATGTACTTGTTATAATGGAACTTGTATTTGACCATTGCACGACAACCCCACCTTCTAATTTTGGTTGTTCTTGTAAATGCTTGCTTATTTGAACTTTCAGCCTCATCTCCTTCAGTTCCCTTCACACCAGTTTTTGGTTTTGCACTTTTTCCAATATTTGAACCAGTTTCAGAACCAGTTTCACTTGCAACAGTTTCAAGAGGTTTTCCTTTCCTCTTATTATGGCCTTCACGATTACAAACCATGGCTTTAGTTCGAATATTACCATCACGAAACCTCTTCGTTGTAGATTTCCTAGCTTCAAACCCACAAGCAGTAGCATACACTTGATAGAACGTCATTGCCGACTCTAGATCTAAAAATAACTTCCCAACAGTATTTGAGGTTTCGTGAAGAGTAAAAATAACTTCCCAACAGTAAAAATAACTTCACTTGAATTTGAGGTTTTTTTTTGGTCGTAAAGAGTTTTCAGCCCAAATGACAAGATTTTTAGTCAGAGGAAGCTTTTTGGCCCAAATGACAAGATTTGGTTTGACCCTAATTTTCAGCCCACATTGAATAATTCGCAAGGGAAGTCAGCCCAACAGGTTATGGACGCGTGAATTTGGCCCAAACAGGTTATGGACGCGTGAGGTTCGGCGGCCTCACCGTAAGAGGCGGCCACACGTGATCCGGCCTCTATATATATATATATATATATATATATATATATATATATATATATATATATATATATATATATATATAGAGGCAAGATCCGGTGAGAACGATCATTCGGTGCATACGGTGAGAACGACTATGTATCATTGGATTAAAACCAATCTAATGGTCTTTATTAAATCAAAATATACCCCCATCAATCAGACTCAACATATTTCCATCACCCGTCCTATTTTAGTCTCCGCCACACTCACTGCCGCTGACCCCACCACCACCCTCATTACCGGTGACCTTGCCACTCTCGGTGTTAGTTCCCCTCACTAGCTGTTGCATCTCATTATACCGTTTTATTTGCGACCACTTTCGCTTTTTCATCTTCACTCTGGTCATCGTTGTTCCGAGAGATCCGGCGCTAATGCTTGAAGAAGAAGCCAATTAAGTTGGTGACAAATTAGATTCTGGTAAGTTCTTTCTTGAAAAGCCAATTAAAATCTGAGCATATAATACGCACTAAACTTCCTCATGCTGACTTTAGATGTTATAGTATATAGGATAATGCATATGTTGTGTTTTTATAAAATGAAAAAGACATCCAGAGTACATACACTTTCTCTCTCCTATATAATTTCCCAATTTGTTTTTACTAATTCTCCTATTACGCATAATCACATTCATCCAAACCAATTGCTTTGTTTTCTTTTGACGTATTTCAATTTCCAATCACATTCATATTAGATAATTTTTTTCCTTGTATTATATTTACGGATAATTGTACCTAAGATTTTAAAAATGTAAAAAAAAGGTTTATACTCCATCAAAAAAATATCAAGGAATATGTAAAAAGGTAAAAATAAACTATACCTAGATGGAAAAAAAATCACCTAGACGAAAAAAGACGTATTTGCATAATTTTAAAATATACTTAGAAATCAAAGTAAAAATAATCTTTTATAGTTGTCTAGAATTGTCAAAAAAGATGTATATACTCCGTCAAACAATATATCTGTAAAAAAGTAAAAAAAAAATGTATTTACTCCGTCAAAAAATATATCTAACTCGTCAAAAAATGTATCTAGTCCGTAAAAAAATGTATTTAGGTTTATGTAAAAAAGTAAAAAAAATGTATTTAGGTTTATGCAAAAAAAGTAAACAAAAATCTATCTACTCCTTCAAAAATATATCTTGGTTTAGGTAAAAAAGTAAAATAAAATTGTATCTACTCGGTTAAAAAATGTATCTAGGTTTAAGTAAAAAAGTAAAAAAAAAAATGTATCTACTTCGTCAAAAAATGTATATAGGTTTATGTAAAAAAGTAAAAAAAATATATTTACTCCGTCAAAAAATGTATATAGGTTTAAGTAAAAAATGTATCTACTCCGTCAAAAAATGTATTTAGGTTTATGTAAAAAAGTAAAAAAAAAAAATGTATCTACTCCGTCAAAAAATGTATCTAGGTTTAAGTAAAAAAAAAAATTTATCTACTCCGTCAAAAAATGTATCTAGGTTTAAGTAAAAAAAATTGTATCTACTCCGTCAAAAAATGTATCTAGGTTTATGTAAAAAAGTTTTAAAAAAATGTATCTAGCCCGTCAAAAAATGTATTTAGGTTTAAGTAAAAAAATGTATCTACTCCGTCAAAAAATGTTTCTAGGTTTAAGTAAAAAAAAAGTATCTACTCCGTCAAAAAATGTATCTAGGTTTATGTAAAAAAGTTTTAAAAAAATGTATCTAACCCGTCAAAAAATGTATTTAGGTTTAAGTAAAAAAATGTATCTACTCCGTCAAAAAATGTATCTAGCTTTATGTAAAAAAAAGTAAAAAGAATGTATCTACCCGTCAAAAAATGTATCTAGGTTTTAAGTAAAAAATGTATCTACTCTGTAAAAAAATGTAACTAGGTTTATGTAAAAAAGTAAAAAAAAATGTATCTACTCCTTCAAAAAATGTATCTAGGTAAGGAAAAAAATGTATCGTCAAAAAATGTATCTAGGTTTAAGTAAAAAAAATGTATCTACTCCGTCAAAAAATGTATCAAGGTTTACGTAAAAAAGTAAAAAAAATGTATCTAGGTTTATGTTAAAAAATTAAAAAAAAATGTATCTACTCCGTAAAAAATGTATCTAGGTTTACGTAAAAAAGTAAAAAAAATGTATCTACTCTTTCAAAAAATGTATCTACGTTTATGTTAAAAAAAGTAAAAAAATTGTATCTACTCATTCAAAAAATGTATCTAGGTTTATATAAAAAAAGTAAAAAAAATATATCTACTTCGTCAAAAAATGTATCTAGGTTTACGTAAAAAAGTAAAAAAAATGTATCTACTACTTCAAAAAATGTATCTAGGTTTATGTAAAAAAAGTAAAAAAAATGTATCTACTCCTTCAAAAACTGTATCTGGGTTTACGTAAAAAAGTAAAAAAAAAAATGTATCTACTCCGTCAAAAAATGTATCTAGGTTTACGTAAAAAAGTAAAATAAAATATATCTACTCCGTCAAAAAATGTATATAGGTTTACGTAAAAAGTAAAAAAAAAAATATTTACTCCGTAAAAATATGTAGGGTATCTAAGTTTGTGTGAAAAGGTAAAAAAAAATTATCTAATCCGTCAAAAAATGTGTCTAGAATGTGGGTTGTGGGTATTTCTTAACTGTTGATTGTGTTTTAATCCAATGGTTGTAGGTTGTTCTCACCGTATGCACCGAATAACCGTTCTCACCCGATCCTAAATCTATATATATATATATATATATATATATATATATATATATACTAGTGTAACACCCGTGAAAATTCACGGGGTTGTGTACACTTATTTTTAAAGACGACGTCGGTATATTTATTTCAATATATAGCAATTATGTTTATTTAAAGGAATTATTGTGAAATGTGGTTTTTTTTACTAATGACATTACATCAAACATATATCGACAACCAAAAAGCCAATGACTGGTAGAGTGAAGAAAAATTCAGGAAATAAGAAAGGACGGGAAACTTAAATTGTACTTAATTTGTAAATTATAGAAGACGATAAATTATAGTTATTATAAAACCCCACATATTATAATTTTTATATAACATTTATATATATATATATATATATTTATAAAATATATAATAACATTTGATTTTTTTTATAATAGGAAATTAGGTAAAATATGCAATGTTAATATATTATCCAAGCTACTATTAGAAAACAACTTATTTAGTTAAGTTTATTGAAAAAATAATGGTTATTTAGTGACATTGTTGATATAATCGTCCATAGAAAAGTCCATTAAAAAGATCTAAAAGTGAATAATAATTGATATGGTAATGTATGTTCCTAAACAGACTGTAAAATAGAAGATAAATGACATTAATAAAATGCTAAATTACAAAATAAAATATATTAGTGTAGTCAATTACGGAAATGTTGCTCACAAATTCATAATTTCTCAAAAATCTCCTTGTAAACAACATTAGAGGTTCTATTAGTAACTCCATTGTCGCCGTCCAGAAGAAGGACTTTGAGACCTTTCTTACTTGTAACCCTCGATAAGGCAACGTACAATTGGCCATGGGTAAAGACTGGTCTTGGAAGATAAAGTCCAACACGGGATAGAGATTGTCCCTGACTTTTGTTAATAGTCATAGCAAAACAAACTGCAATAGGAAATTGTCTTCTTTCAAACTTAATTGGGAATTTGGTAGTGTCGGAAGGTGTCAAGGTGATGCGGGGAATATAGACCTTCCTACCGATATGACTGCCAGAAATAACAGTTGCACTAATCACTCGATTTCCTAGATGATTTACCTCCATTCGGGTGCCATTACACAATCCATTTGCTTGGTCGATGTTTCTAAGAAGCATGACTATAGCTCCAACTTTGAGTTTTAAGATGTGATTGGGTAAACCAGAACATCTGATAGAGTTAAGAAACTCGGTAGAGTAAAGTTCCCGAATTCCACAGTTCGTCTCTTCCTTGCTAATTTCATCAGAGCTTAAGTAAACTTTCTCCTCCTCTTGAATTTGATCCAATACATAATCGTTTACCACCTCGACGACATCATGAGTAGGAGCTAATATAGCTCTTTCAGTGAAATATTGGGGGTCACCTAAGTGATCCTTTAAAGATGGGTACGTGCTCTCCACAATGGTAGCTACTGGATCTACTCCCGGATTTATAAGTATATCTTCGGGTAATTCAATGGTAGCTATGCCATCATTTGGGCCACCAGCTAGACCATCACCAATTTCAAGAATCCACTCTGAAAATTGTCTGATTTCGTCGACGTCTGACTGCGCACTTCCGACTTGAAGTCTCATATTTTTCGTGAGTTTCAAAACCTGAAATTGAAGAATTTCAAAAAATCGTCATAAAATGAATTAATAAGTTATAAATACAATATTTAAGTTTAGTAGGAGCTTAAGGTAAAATTAAATAAAGATGTAACTAATATACCTTGCAATATCTCCATAAAGCCGAAGAACTGATTGCTGCTCCTACAATATCTTGTCTGCTACCTTTAGGTATAACGGGCAATATTTGTCTAAAATCACCGCCGAACACCACAACTTTTCCTCCGAATGGTTTATCAGGATCTCCATCCGGTGAAGATCTCATGATATCTCTCAAGCTTCTATCAAGAGCTTCAAAACAATAACGATTAACCATAGGTGCCTCGTCCCATATAATAAGTTTTGACCTTTTTAATAACTCTGCCAAATCGGTTCCTGGTCGTATTCCATAACAGGTGGAGTGTTCATCAACATTAATAGGTATGCTTAGACGTGCGTGGGCTGTCCGCCCTCCTGGAAGAAGGATAGCTGCAATTCCACTCGAAGCCACAGCTATAACGATTTCACCTTCTGACCTTATTCCAGCACATAAGGTTTTCCATAGAAAGGTCTTGCCGGTTCCCCCATAACCATAAACAAAGTAAACACCGCCTTCCCCATTTTGAACAGCGTACATTATTTTTCTATAAATTGATTTCTGTTCATCTGTCATTGAAGAAGTGAGCACTTCATGTTCCTTCTTCAAAGCATCTTTATCATAAGATAACTCATCTGCTAAGAGCCTATTCGAGCACGTAGCAAGGATGTCAACGTCTGGGTATGGCATGTTGTCAAATTTACGCAATGAACTACCATTTCTCTGCAACCAAGATTCAATCTCGGATAGTGCGTAATTTTGCAACTGCTCGTCTGTGAGTTGGAGATCTGTATGCACGAAAAGTAATAATAAGTTAAATAGGTTAATGACAAAGTTACTACATGAAATAAAAGAATTAACGTTTATAATTACATAATAGTTGATAAAGTACCTCGGTTACGTAGTTCCGTTCGTCTTCTGTGTAAGATATCGTCTGTTAATAACTTCCAAGTCTTCTCCCACACTAATTCCGGCTTCACTAAACTATTAGTGAACAAAAGAGTTGCAAAAAGGGTCCGAAGATAAAATCCCGTCCCCCAAAAACTCGCTTCTTCGATGGCATCAATATACTCTTTGTCATCACCTAGTAGGCCTAAAGCGTAGCACGCCTCTTTGAAAGTTGGATGAGGGACTCCATCTACGGTTCGAATATCTTCATATGATTTGGGTCCTTTTACAAAGTTCAGTAGAGTTCTCAAATAGTACCTCTCACCACCATTCGGAGACATATGATACATCCTGCCAAGAGTAAAACCTCTTCGCCTTCGATTCCATTCCCTTTCTTTTCTTTTCCATACAAATTTCTGTGGAAACTCTGAATATGTTAGATCTCTACCATCAGAATTCAAATTATTATATTCCATCCAAGCTGTGAATTTTGTTCTACCACCGGAAGACCTTTCAACCACTTCGTCTATTGGATCGTCATCATGGAAAATAACATTTTGCTCATTCGGTAGATGATAATCCAACCTTAAAACAGGGGGGGTCCTATAATGAATAGGAAAGGAGAAAATCCTCCAAACAGCTTCACATGGTGAAATGTAACGGCAATCGTAATATTGTTGTATTTGATCAATTTGATTTGGGTCTTCACTACCTATTTTCAAAAATAAATTGTAAGACATTTAATGGACATTTATTCAATACAAAATTATGAGACATAAACTAAATAAATATAAGTGAGTACCGTTATTCCTGCGAGTTGCACTAACAGTTACACGATCATATCCTTTATTAATGTACTTGAATAAGTACTTGATTGATCTTGCTTGGTTGCACCATTCAACGTTAATGTGAGCACGGTATTTCAACAACAAATCACCATTGTATGGAACAACATATCCGTTATGGATTGTTTTACCATTTTTCTCAATTGTTATTCCATTGTCCCTTCTCTTATAAACTGGATAACCATCACCATCTACAGTAGTTCGTTCATTAAATCTCTTTGGAAAGTTTCTGGTGCAAATTCCATCGACCATGCATGGCGAATCTGGGTTAAGATCACCACATGGACCATGAATCATACAATCTTTGACTACTTCATAAAGGGCTGGGTGTTCTAAGGGATCTGGAATTTCAGCACTTATAATACGGTCAACATCGACGGCTTCTGGAAACTTGTCATCCCTTTGTAAAAATAGCAATATATGAGCATGAGGGAGGCCACGTTTCTGGAATTCAATAGTATAAACCACTGGGAAAAAATAACAAAAGAAACTATTAACTGAATAAATTAGGAAAATTTAAAGTTTGGTAATGATAATTTAAAAGTAAAGTAAATAGAGTAGTAAAATTACCTGCCCTGGTTCTTCCAAAAATATGTAGTTCTTTAAAGTCTCGTATGAGCGCATCGAGTTTCAACTTAAATACTCGAGTAAGTATATCAGGTCTGTCCTCTGGCCGTAGTCCTCTTTTTTGAACAAACCTAGTAATTTCAGGCCATTTTGGGTTGCATGTGAAGGTAATAAACAAATCAGGATACCCACACCACCTGCAAATGGTCATTGTATCTTGATAAGTTTCTCTCATGTAACCTTTACCCCCTACGAAGGATGAGGGGACAATGAAGCGAGCACCGGCGGAGGATGGGTTGGTTTGTCCAATAGCGGCAGCACTTGCTAGATTCTTGAAGTTTTCTGACCGCAACTTTGGTTGGTTAAAACGGATATACTTTAAACGGTCCGATTCAATCATCGTGCAACCATCAGCAAGGAATTGTTGAAATAATTTACCTGTAAATAAAAAGTTTAAACATCCTTTGTTAATAGAAACCTCATGGTAAAGCAGAACGTTACTTAGTTTATAAAAGTAATAAATAATTAACGGAAATAAGGAAATTTTTAAATTGCAGGAAAAAAAATAAGTAGGGATCAAATAATTTACATGCCATCAAAATAGTTGGATATTCTTTGTCTGGCGATCTGTTTTGGATACGAAAAGCAAACCACTCCCTCAAGGTTAATTTATCCCTCGCATTATCATTGTTACTTGAAGATGCTTTAGAATGTTGACTATGAGGGATACCAAGTCTATGCCCATCTTCTCCACGCGGAAAGAGGATAGGGTATTGTAATGCTAAATAAGAAGCGTGAAGTTCTGATATACGTTGTAGGGTACCGGATCGTTCCTCAACAACAATGTCCCTGCTATCAACTGTATTCTCCATATCTCCCACAATTAGGGCAGCCACCTCTGAGACAGTAGGTAAGTTATATGTCCTCCCATCAGTATGACGCGAACTAATGAGCCTTAACCTGACCTCACCATCAGTACCTTGGTTTAGCCGATCTCTAGCCATTCTAAATGATTTTGCCAAAACATTGTGACGATCAACCATTTCTTTTAAATCCGTCATTAGACCATCGTCAAATTGAATATTGCTAGTAGAACTGCGAAAATAATTGTTAAAGTTCAAAATTTGAATTAGAAGATAAATAATTAATTTATTTGAAAATCCGAATAGAAAAGGATATTCTTACCTTAGTGCGTTCTTCCTATGCTTCAACTCCTCTTCCGTGTCATAAATGTAAAGTTGACAAAATTTGGGTGGTGCGTTATTATTAGGTAATAAACTTCCAATTAAATGTGTATTTTCCCCACCTATTCTGAATGTGTAAGGTCCTCTACCTCTGTTCACGGAATGATCAATTTTGCCCCCCATAGAGGTAAATGAAAACATATTATTGTATTGGCGTATGTTTTCAATGAAATGTTTACTTTTCGGATGTTTCTGCATCAAAAGATCAGCTAACAACTTTGGAGGCTTTTTGATGAACGGTAGTTCTACGATTCCATTTTTGCAACACATATTAAAAGAGGGCACTATGGGCTTTGTATCTATACGATCTCTTTCACCGTACCACATCTGAGCACCACATTTTCTGCAAGTGTAGGTAGGGTCTCCGATATCATCGTATCCTTGAAGTTCTGTTAATAAAGATAAATGTCAGAAGAAGAGAATAAAGAATGAATAGTAAGTGTACTTGAATTATGACGATAATATGACCTTGAAGGTTATCATCAACAATTCTTGTACGATTATTTAGTTCGCAAGTATCGTATGTTGTTTCCAGATTCCTTGCTATATCTCGGATCATATTTTGTCTTTCGATATGTCGTTGTATTGAAGGGCTATCAGTGATAAATATTTGATTTCCCGATAGTTGCTGTTCATTGTTATCTGTACGCATAGACAAATGAGTTGTTATATATACATGGTCTTTATTTATTTATCAGGTAATTATGAAACTTACCAAATGTGATGGTGCTGAATGGAGTTGTGGGTGTTGAGGTGCCAGATTTTTTAGCAATCCTTCTTTGACGCAAGATAAGTTTCCTCTTTTGCCTGGCTAATTTTGCTGCTCGTTGTTGGGGAGTTAAATTGTTATTATGGACCGTGAAAGCTTCCAAATTTGCATTGCATCTCTTAAATGACATTTTTTGTTTACGTTGTTTCCTTGAGGTTTGTGCAAGTAGATAATCGTTGACACCTTTTTCCAAGTCAAAATCTATCAGTGAAAAATTAAGGTACACATTTCAGTACACAAAAAAAAAAAAAAATAGTTCTAAGTTGAAAGAGGTAATAAATGACTTTACATTCAAATAAGAGATAAGTAGAAAATTGTTTACCATTCCAAAAATTGCTTATAGAGGCTGCCATTAGTTTGTTTTTCGTCTTATCTGGAGTTTTTGATAAACTTTGCGTGTAATCAATTACTTTTACATCACCAATTAAAATTTATTGTCAGTCCAAGAAAAACATAATGATAAACTAATGTAATGAGGGTAGAGAAAAAAAAGTTAGTGAGTATCATAAATATCGGAAGTCTACTATTGGTATGTAAATAATTTGTGAAAGATCCATATATAGAGGGACGTACCATTTTGAGATTGATACAATGGTGATTTACCCTTCTGGGGCTGTATTGATGAGTGAGTTTGAATATTTGGATGTGGTTGAAATGCTTTGGTAAAATCAGTCAATGTAACATAGTAATGAATGAGAAATAGTAAAAAGTTAGCGAGTATCATAAAAAATATAAATTTGGGATTCTAATATACTTAATTGTATAAAAGTTCTTAAATTGAGAGACGTACCATTTTGAGATGTATACATTGGTGCTTTACCCTTTCTTTGTTGAAACGATGATTGTCTTTGGATATGTGGTGGTGTTTGAATAACTTGCGTAAAATCAAGTACTGTAACATCATGTGTGGTGAAAAAATATATTAAGTAACCACGTCACATGACTGAGGTAATTTTATATTTTGGCAGATGTATACGTACCATTTTCAGATTGAAATAATGGGGCTTTACCATGATTTGGTTGAATATTTGGATGTGGTAGAAATACTTGAGTAAAATGAGTCAATGTAACATAATGAGGAGAGAAAAAAAAATAAAACGTTAGTGAGTATAATTAAAAAATCAGAAGTTTGAGATTTTAGTATACTTAAGTTTAGAAAAGTTCTTAAATTGAGAGTCGTACCATTTTGAGATGTATACATCGATGCTTTACCATAAACACCTTGAATATTTGGATGTGGTAAAAATACTTGAGTAAAACAATCAATGTAACATAATGATGACAAAAAAGTAATAAAACGTTAGTGAGTATCCTAAAAATCAGAAGTTTGGGATTGTAGTATACTTAATTTTATAAAAGATCTAAAATTAAGAGACGTACCATTTTGAGATGTATACATCGGTGCTTTACCCTTACTTTGTTGAATCGATGATTGTCTTTCGATATGTGGAGGTGTTTGAATTGATGGTTGCCTTTGTCCTTGTTTGTTTGTTATGTCACGTAGTGGCAACAAAGAGGTACCTACAATTATTTTCAAAGTAAGTAAAATAAAAATTTAATTAGTATTACACTTTACCATATAAGAGAATATGAAATCTGCATTTCAATGACATACCTTCGTAAACTGGAGTACTGAACATGTTTATATTAAATTGATCAATTGAGAAACGACTGGATGACTGGGAATGTGATTGAGTATTACTGGACGTTGATGTTCTTTTTTGGGTGGAGTACATATTCTCAAGATCAGCTACAATAATAGTAAAAAGAAAATAACGTAACTATATAGCTAAAACGTGAATAATTCGTAACGGGTATCTAAACTGAATTTGCATTAAGTTAAATAAATAGTAAAAAAAATAAATAAATCTGAAGTAGGTCGATAAACTATTGCTTTACCCTTTGTAGATTGAGTAGTTGTATACCATCGCCCATGAGTATTTGTTATTTCACGCAGCTCTAAAATTGGACCATTTAAAGGATATAAGAAGATTAAAGAAGACGATAAATTATACTTATTCTAAAATCACGAAATAATATTTTTTATATAAAATTTGTATATATATTTATAAAATATATAATAACATTTGATTTTTTTTATAATACGAAATTAGGTAAAAAATGACAATGTTATTAAGCGTAATAATTGTAAAAACGGCATGAAACATTTTAATTTGAGAACATTATGATATGTAAATTTCTTACAACTAAAATAGTAAGAGTATTAATTTATATAAAATAAAATAAAAAATGTGTATAAAACCGATTGTAGGAAACGTTTATGTTAATAAGGTTGAATTTTAGAAACGTAAAAAAAGAACTAATATCGTCATACCGACACGTTGTGTCTATAATTAAATTAGACACTTAAAAATATTATAGGACAACAAATGACGGAGAAGGAGTGAGAATAATTGTTATAAAGGCTTACTTTATACATGTGAGAAATGGCAATACACATAAGCTTGTACAACTACCAAAACAATCGTAGACTCTTACGATCAAAACGCATTATTATTATTGTTATTATTAAGCTATGGCAAACACCACCACAACGTGGGCAACAACTAAGTATTTGACATTGGTAATGCTATTATTTTCTTACAGCTAACCCATTTGTGAAGAAAACCTAACCAAATTAGGTTTTCCCTAAACAACCGCCACTCATTTCTCTTTCCCCATTATCATTATCATCAAATTAGGTTTTCCCTAAACAACCGCCACTCTTTACTCTTTCCCTATTCAACTATTCTATGAATCAAGATCTATGGATGATTAAGGTTAAAACGTTTTGCAAAAATCAAGATCTAGCGATTGAAGGGTATGTTTTCGTTTATCTATCTAGTTTGTTTGCAAACGTCTATTGCAAATAATTTCAGAAATCTTTTTCGATCGTTTGCAAACGTCTATTGCAAATCAAGATCTATGGATGTTTGCAAACGTTTTGTTTATCTTTTTCGATCGTTTGTTTATTGCAAATAATTCCAGAAATCTTCATCTTTGAGTTTGTCGATTTGGTTTTATATGAAAGAGATTTTGAATTTGAAAGTCGAAAAAATAACAGATCTATAGAAAGTTTTTCAATTTCATCAGATCAGAAGTGGAAAACTCCTTTCTAGTATTGATTTCATATTGTAAATTATTTAAATTAAGTCTAAAATACAATAATCCATCGTTATTTTGTATTGCATGTGGTTTAAAACGATGTAACATTAAAATCAAGATCTAGCAAATAAGGGTATGTATTCGTTTATCTCTCTCGTTTGTTTACAAATATCTGGATAAATATTTGTTTTTCTTTGTCAATCCTTTTTTATTGTAAATAATTTCAGAGTTCTACATCAGTCGATTAATTGTATAAAGTTTAGCATTCATCTTCACCTTTGTCGATTTGGATTTAAATGAAAGAGATTTTGAATTTCGAAGTCGAAAAAATAACAGATCTGTAGAAACTTTCTTCTAATATTGATGAACAAAGATTTAAAATTTTTTCTGTGGGTATTTTGTCGGCTAAAAAAATGTTCATGAAAACTGATTTTCAATTTTATCAGATAAGAAGTGGAAAAGATCTTTCTAGTATTGATTTTATATTGTAAATTATTTAAATTAAGTATAAAATACAATAATCCATCGTTATTTTGTATTGCATGTGGTTGAAAACGATGTATCATTTCCCATACTTAATCGACGAAGCTGTTTGACGATCTTAGAGGTGGTAAAATAATGGATCTATTTATATTAAGGTTAGTTTATTTACCATTGTTCTCAAAAGTTTTAATTTACTAATTATTTGATTGAAATAGTAATGATTTTGTTTACCCAAATAGATTGTATTTGCTGGTGTAACTAATTTAATAATTGTTTGATTGAAATAGTAATTGATTTTTTATTGTAACTAATTTAAATGAAATGTTAACTATCATTCTGTTATTTTCAATTGCATGTTGTAATAAAAAACACGGGGTTGTATAAAACAAACAATAGAGATTCGTTAAAACTAAAATTAGTATAAAACAAACTGTATAAACTAACCTTTATTGCCTTCACTGGTTTTTCTTTTACTGTTCTTTGGTGCTTGTTGAGATTTAGATCCTGCCATGGAAATAATTGTTTTTTTATTTGAGGTTTGTTTGGAGATAGCTTCTAATAAGTAATATATGAATTGTGTTATACTATTTGTAGGACTTAACAATTGTAGAGTTCTAGGAATCTGCTTATAGAAAATTCTAAGAATGATACAGTTATCTAAAAGACAGATTTTAATGAGTCTCTTATTTTATGGGAAATTGAAAAAATAAATCATTTGAAAGGTTTTTTAATGGGAATTGCAATTTACAGTTTATTTTATTGGAAATTGGAAAAAAATAAAATGTTAATTAGTCTTGACACGTTTTTTAATTGTGAAATGCAATTAAAAGTTTATTTTATGGGAAATTGGAAGGAAGATAAATTTGAATCAATCTTGACACTTTTTTTTATGTGAATTTCAATTAAATGTTTATTTTATGGGAAACTGGAAAAAGAAAAATTTGAATCAGTTATTTATTTCTATGGAAATTGGAAAATTGGAATCAGTTGTTTATTTAATGGGTATTAAATGAGTGTTATTTTATTCTAATAAGTGATTCTAATAAGTGATATAGGAATTGTGTTATACTATTTGTAGGACTTAACAATTGTAGAATGAGTCTAAAAGATTTGAATGAGTCTCTTATGTTATGGGAAATTGAAAAAATAAGTCATTTGACACGTTTTTTTAATGTGAACTGCAATTTACAGTTTATTTTATGCGAAATTGGAAATAATTTAAATGTTAATCAGTCTTGACACGTTTTTTAACTGTGAAATGCAATTAAATGTTTATTTTATGGGAAACTGGAAAAAGAAAAATTTGAATCAGTTATTTATTTTATGGGAAAGTGGAAAATTGGAATAAGTTGTTTATTTAATGTGTATTAAATCAGTGTTTCAATTCATGTAAAATTGGAATAAGTTGTTTATCTAATGACATGATCTCCATCTGATTTTATATTATTGAAACAAATTAATTTGTATTATTAATTTGATATAATTGAATAAAGTGAAAGGTCACCTAAAATGAAATGATTGAAGTTATTGTATAATTTATCTTATAATAAAAGGTGATTGACCATTTTACGACCTCTAAAAAGTGAAAGAATATTATGAAGATATCAATCTTGATTATATTTAACGCAGATCAATATTTAGAGTAAGTAAACAGTCATTCCTAAAATAATATAATTGTTGGTTATGTTGTTGCGAGATTAGTATAGAACCATATAATATTTGGAGTAAATAAACAGTTATTCATAAAATAATATAGTTGTTTGTTATGTTGTTGCCTTATTGGTAGGAGATTATCATGAATGAGAAATAGAAGCTATTAATTTTCCAATACAATTATTCTTCTGATATGGAATCACTATGATAGAGTCCTATGTTTGAGAAATTCACAAATTAATTATTTCTTTCTAATCAGATTATATTGTGGCCCCATAATTTTAAATAAACTATTAGATAAAGTTAAGTAAGAAAAAGCAGAAAAAGGAATTACGTTTGATAGATAGTACTTAGCAAACAGATAAATTGTCAAAACGGCAATATTAGTATCAGTTACACAAATACGGTAAAATTCAAAAGACTGGTGCTTTCTGAAATACTATTAATTGTCTAAAGTAATGTGTTTCTGTAACAACCACAATTCTGAAAAGAGTAAATCGGTTTTCATTTCTCCTTCTTCACGATTACAGTTTTCTTGGTTGCGGAGCATGCATCACCAGTTTCGCAGCCAACTTCTATTTGCACTCCACTTTCTCCAACGGTACTTAGATGTGGTCTCTTAAGAGGGGTGATTTTTGGGCTACACTCAGCTGTCTCGGAATTCTCCTCCTGCATCAATGGTAAGTATTTATCTACTGTCAACTTATTTTGGCCTTTCAAATGCTGATTGATGACCTGCCATTCACATGAAAATAGGGTAATTATAATATCGTAATATGTAGTATGATTAAGCAATACACGTTAAAAGGTTAACTTATCCCTATCATTAAGAATTGACGTAAGAAAACTGACCATTTCATTTCCAGCATGACCTGTTGGTGTGGTTTGTGATTTAAAAGATTGAACATCTTCCTATTTATAACAAATGATAAATCAAACAACAAAACGAACGTAATAAGATATCTTGATGAGTTTATCATGAAACGGTAATGGGATGAAAATGTAGTTTAACAAACCTTATATGCTTCTGTATACTTGGTGAGCCATTTATTAGCCAATGATTCGTCATCACTCAAACTGAACACGGTATATGAGTTAGATCCTTGCATGACGTTATACTTTTCATGTATAAACACCTTGAAAAGAAAGGATCTGTCAATAAAAGTCTCCAGTTCGCGGGGAATAGCTTCATGATCACCACCATTCTACATTAAACATGGTTAATAGTTAGAATTCAGAGTTCTGATCATCAGTCAATTGTTCCGTCTGCAATGATAATTTTGTGTACATGTAATAATATGTTTTTGTTTTTGTTTTTGAATGTAATTCAGGTACAACATGGAAAACCCTGGATCAGTTTTTTAATGGGTATTATCTGAAGGATTTTCAGGTATCAGAAGTGTCAAAAGATTACAGGAAACTTGTGAATGAATTTGCGAAAATGGGTTTATTTGAAAAGAAAGGTCATGGTGTGATTTATATCTTTATGTCAATTGCAATTATGTTGGGAATGTGTGTGTATGGTGTGCTTTACAGTGACAGTATGTTTGTGCATCTGGTTTGTGGTAAAAATTCCAAACATAATGTAATATAGAACCTGCTCTTATAATTCACACTAATCCTATCTAACATTCTAACACCAAACGTTTATCAATAATCCCAATTTTCTCCCAATCTTTAAACCCCCTGTTCATATTTCCATCAATTAAAACTCACCCACAACTCAATCAAACTTAATTTTGGGTCAAATTAGGGATTTACCCAAATGAATTCAACCTAATTAAATCCCATTTTGGTGAATTTAATCTATAAAGATTGGATCTTTATTAAGAATTATATAACCCTAAAGGCATGTATAGAACGGGAACAATAATGGCATGGAATGTGTTCAGATTTTGCACAGCTTTAAGGGGTTTAGGTTCAATTATGATATTATTGGTTTTAGGTGTTGTTGGTGTTACTTATTATGCTGTTGTTTTGATGAATTATGGACCTGCTTTGGTTTATGGTGGTGCACTGTTGGGTATGGTTTGGATCCAAAGTGCTTATCTTGGGCATGATTCTGGTCATTATCAGATGATGTCGAGTTGCGGGTATAATCGGTTTGCTCAGTTTATAACTGGCAATTGTTTAACTGGGATTAGTATTGCTTGATGGAAATGGTCTCATAATGCTCATCGCATTGCTGTAAACAGTTTAGATTATGACCCAGATCTGCAACATATCCCGGTTTTCGCAGTTTCAACTAAGGATGTCAAGAATATGACCTCAGTTTTCTATGGTAGAACGATGGAATTTGACCCTACAGAACCCTAAACATATTGGGAGTAATAGTGTTTTGGTCTTGGTTTCTGCTTCTCGTTTCTTACCTACAACTTTTAGATGTTTAGCCTGTAGTTACATAGTTATATTTCTTGCTTTTACAGGAAAAGAGGTTAAGAGTCAACATGAGGCTTAAGAAACTGCATGAGAAAGTCAAAGAACATCAGGAAAAGGTAGGAGCTATTTATCCCTCTCCTGACTTCTAATTTTTTTTATGTTTTTGTGTAACCTTTGACACTCTCCTACATAATCAGTATAGATAGTTGTTGCTGCGGATTCAGATTCTATAAAATGTCAATTTCGAACATACTCTGTTAGATATAAAAATGATTTATTGACCGATTTTAATTCCAATTTGATCTTTTCCAAATTAATTAGAATCATTATTTTATCTACTTTTCCGAATGAAAAAGATATAATTAATGAAAGTAGGGTGTTATTTATCTTGTTTACCTTTTCTATCTTTGCTAGAAGCTCAGCAGCGGTTTGATTGATAAACTGATTTATCTGTGTATCAAACACCACAAAGTTAGCCACCTCATCGGACGAATCAGCGACTTCGAATTTGACCTGATATCTGTACCATGTGAAGTAGGTTAGAAAACACTTAATTTAGCTAACATAATAGGTGTGCAGTTCAGGTAAAATGCGTAACATAAGTAAAGTTTTACAAAAAATATGGAATGTGCGTACCTTGGAACTCTTGATGTAAACCCAGAAATATAGCCGTCGCACCCAGTTCGGCTACATTTCCATCTACCTTTCTCGTTCTTTAAAGTCTTGGCCCAACAAAGTTTACAACTATCATAGTACCATCCTGCTGTGCAATCAAGATTGATTATCTTTGCAAATACGTAGTAGTACCCGGCCTGCAATCACAAATAATTAAATCAACCTTATCAATGATCATAACGTCATAGTTTGTAAAGACTTTTTGAAAACACATTGCGTTGATATTAGCTTTGTAAGGATGATTAAGTACCTTTTCATTGAGTTTAAGGTCACTAATATTTTTAATATTGTCTTTGACCATGTCATCGTCGTCATCATCGTCAGGTATCTCAATTATTTGCAACGAATTGCTTGGAGCCGGAGTAGAAAGACTGCAAAGATATTATCAGGATTGGTAAGTGAACTATTATACAATTTATATACATTTCGTAGTTTGCATATTCAATGAATGCTATGGGATTGTCTGAATTACCTTGACTCAAACTCTGCAACTTCCGGGATGTCGGGGTTTACATGAAAAACACTTGCATTAAATGTTGTTTGGACACGCCACTGGCCTACATAAAAAATTATTAACCGTTTTTATATCACCGAAAGATGAACATAAAACATATATCAATATATATGAACATGAGAAGCCTATTTAGTAATGGTACCTTCATATTTTTTGGTTTGCACACACTGTATAACAATAATTTTAGACTGATTTGGATTGGGTTGTTGAGATATAACAGTAGGTAGTTGAACGGTGTGTGGTTCCCATAAAGTGCAAGATAGCTGATAACCCCTACGTGATATTAAAAAATAATGTTAGTGTAACATAAATCAGAATGATGAGTAAGTTAAGTTTTTGGTAATATGATTAAAGTCCACTTACTCAATGTCTTCGAGCTTTATGGTACGACACTTGTGTTTGTTTGCAGTTTCGGTGATCGGTCCAATTTCATACAGTTTTCCGACAACATCTGTCATGTTATCGATGTAAAAAATTTTAGTAAGTAAATGAATAAGTGACAACAAACATTGTAATACTGCGAAAGAATTATATGTATGGCTACCTATGTAATGGGTTGTCGGTACCATGCCATCGATAATGTCCTTGAAGTTGGCAAAACGATAACCATGAATGGGAATAGATGGATCATTTGTCACATTAACTTTGGATGAGAATTCAAACTTTAACCGACATGGATTAGAGGTAGCCTTGTCCATTCCAGTGTTATTATCGACGGTTAAATTTCGAATGGTGTATACCTCCCCGACCAATAGTTTAGGAGCAAAGTAGGAAATAAGTTGTTTTCTAATAGTAGCTTGGATGATTTCATTCTGCGATAAATAAACGGGTAAAGGGTTAAACTGTCGTATCTCTAACAACTATCGTACAATTTTTAAAAGTAGAATAACAACTATACAAACAAAGCGATAAAAAACTATTGATAAGTTAAATACACAATTATTATATTTCCCCTTAATTTGTACGATTAATTTGTAGGATGACGTAATTGGGTTGATGTATTATTCTGTTATGCTGATTATTTAACATACCCCCTGTTTTCTGTTTTACTTTCTCTGGTCGTAAAATGTAGCGACGAATTGAAAATGCTCTTCAACCTGGTGACACGGTATAATACTCTCTGCAATTTCATACACCTTTGTCATTTCTTTTTGCATCTCTTAACAATATTTTCTACAACAATATTACATTAAAAATATTTCTTTGTCGCTTTTAACATTTTTTTAATACTAATTCTTTCAGGTTTTTAGAGAATGTAATCATTTTTTTGAAGTTTATATGAATAAAAATTATTCTGTTTCTATAAATACTTTGTGTTTATTATATTTTCCTAATTTGTAATCTGAAAATTATTCTGTTTCTAAAAATTATTCGGTTTCTATAAATATTTTGTGTTTATTATATACATGTAATCAATAAACAATTTAGGAGCAAAATAATTAATAAATAGTTTCTACAACAATATTATAATGTAAAAGATTATTTGACATACTTCAGCATCAAGGAGAAGAAGTTCAATTGCTTCATTCTTTGTCTTATCTTTGAATTCAGGTCTTGTCCATTTGTGTACAACCCTCAAATTAATCTGAGTAAGCCTAACCCCGACTTTGAGTTGCTTGATGGTAAGGAGTGATGAAATGGCCATAGAAGAAAAAGAGATGAGTTGCCCAAGCACAAATTAATTTTAATAGTCGTTTCTGAAAAAAGAGAATTGTAATAGTTACACCAGCAAATAGAGAGCAATTGGTTTTTATAATGAAAAAGAGAATTCTAATAGTCGTTTCTGAAAAAAGAAAGCAATTATTGTATTTACGGTTTTTAGTCGTGAATTGGATTTTTTAGCCTGTTGTTGTGTTGATACACGTGAATTGCGGCTAATTATATGCCATCTTGGTTATATGTTAGGTGTTGCTGGAGTTTATGCAATGATGATTACTGGGTTCAATGCATTAAACGACATTTCCGAGTAACCTTGAGAATGACAAAGGATTTTATTTATTGGGTCAATAATGGGCAGAAACTATTTCCGAGTAACCTTGAAAACTACATCTTATGTAAAATTAATTAGTTTTTGACATTTCGATTCTGCCATTTTCGATTCTGATGTATCATTAAATTAGCTTTTCGATTCTGATGTATCATTAAATTATCTGTATCATAATGGGCAGAAAATAGGAACCTTGAAAATCTGATTCGTTTAAATGCCATTTCCTGCATAATAATTGCTGATGTGGCCAACAATGTGGATTCTAATTGGTTTAAATAAAAGTAAACCTGGGAGATTGAATGTGAGGCTTGTATTAGGCCATTTCTGATTTCTCCTTGTGCCACGTCACCTGTTTAATGTAATTCTTTTATATATATTATGATATATATATATATATATATATATATATATATATATATATAGAGAGAGAGAGAGAGAGAGAGAGAGAGAGAGGGAGAGGCAAGATCCGGTGAGAACGATCATTCGGTGCATACGGTGAGAACGAAGTAGATACATTGAAATATATATTAGATACAACTTTTTTTTTCTTTACCAAATCTTATATACACTCTAACGTATTGTAGACACACTTTTTTACATAAACCTAGATACATTTTTTGAGGGACTAGATACATTTTTTTTTTATTTTTTTACGTAAACCTAGATACATTTTTGACGGACTAGATACATTTTTTTTATTTTTTACATAAATCTTTATACATTTTTTGTCGGAGTAGATACATTTTTTGACGGAGTAGATACATTTTTTTACTTAAACCTAGATGCATTTTTTGACGGAGTAGATACATTTTTTTTATTTTTTACATAAGCCTAGATACATTTTTTAAGGTAGTAGATACATTTTTTGATGGGTTAGATACATTCGGTGAGAACGGTGAGAACAAACTAACTATCCTAATTTTAAGAAATATCTCACACGTGTAATTAACTAGCCTGATACTAAAACTTTAAATGCACACCTCACCTTCTCTCTCCCTCATCCATAACATTTTACTGTATTACTCCTTGTCTATCTCCCTGATTCATAAACACCACCACCACTACTAATCTAAGCTTATAGCCATTCGACAACCACCACTACCAATTCTATTAATTGACAATAATTCCACTAAATAATCATACAATTTCATTAATTTACCCTTCATTTTACATTATTTTCTTCAGATTGAATTCCCCAATTTGCCAGATTCATAAAGCCTCAAAAATGTCGTCGGTGGTATTGTCGAAATCAATGGACGACGATGACGCAGAGGTAGAGTTGTTGAGTAAAGTTGTTGACGATGGTGACGAACGCGGATAGAATCGCATCTCGATTTATCGGTTGAATCGATGACTCGCCATAGTTGCGCTGGTGTTTAGGACGTTCTCCGGTGGTTCTCCGACGTTGTTGGTGATTGCGGCAGCGGCGACGACGGATAATGGCTTGTTGAGGATGGGAATGACAGATGAATACAAGAGATACGATTGGTTTGGGTTATATTTTTAATGAAATCAAAGCCTTTAATTTGTATAATTCTATGGTTGGTATTCGTTCTCACCGTTCTCACTGAGTGATCGTTCTCACCCGATCCTAAATATATATATATATATATATATAGATATAGGATCGGGTGAGAACGATTATACGGTGCATACGGTGAGAACGAGTCACCTCCGTTGGATTAAAACACAATCAATGGTTAAGAAATACCCACAACCCACATTCTAGATAGATTTTTTGACGGAGTAGATAATTTTTTTTTTACCTTTTTACACAAATTTAGATACATTTTTTTACGGAGTAAATATTTTTTTTTTTTTTTTTACCTTTTTACCTAAACCTATATACATTTTTTTGACGGAGTAGATACATTTTTTTTACTTTTTTACGTAAACCTAGATACATTTTTTGACGGAGTAGATACATTTTTTTTTTACTTTTTTTACATAAACCTAAATACATTTTTTAAAGGAGTAGATACATTTTTTAACTTTTTTTTACATAAATCTAGATACATTTTTTCAAGTAGTAGATACATTTTTTTTACTTTTTTACGTAAACCTAGATACATTTTTTGACAAAGTAAATACATTTTTTTTTACTTTTTTTTACATAAACCTAGATACATTTTTTGAATGAGTAGATACATTTTTTTTTTTTACTTTTTTTTACATAAACCTAGATACATTTTTTGAATGAGAAGATACATTTTTTTTTACTTTTTTACATAAGCCTAGATATATTTTTTGACGGAATAGATACCTTTTTTTCTTACATTTTTTTACATAAACCTAGATACATTTTTTTGAAGTAGTAGATACATTTTTTTAACTTTTTTACATAAACCTAGTTACATTTTTTGAAGCAGTAGATACATTTTTTTTACTTTTTTTACGTAAATCTAGATACATTTTTTGACAAAGTAAATACATTTTTTTTTACTTTTTTTTACATAAACCTAGATACATTTTTTGAATGAGTAGATACATTTTTTTTACTTTTTTACCTAAACCTAGATACATTTTTTTGAAAGAGTAGATACATTTTTTTTACTTTTTTACGTAAACCTAGATACATTTTTTGACGGAGATACATTTTTTTACTTTTTTTACATAAACCTAGATACATTTTTTTTTACTTTTTTCCATAAATCTAGATACATTTTTTGACGGAGTAGATACATTTTTTTACTTAAATTTAGATACATTTTTTGACGGAGTAGATACATTCCTCTTTTGTATTATTTGTATTATATTGCAGTTGAGAATTTAATGTCGAGGAATTTGTTATCGGATTCTAGTTTTGGGTACATCGGTATTACTATTACACAAGACAAATTGCCTGCAATTTTATTTGATCAAGTATGTTTCAAACACTCAAAATTACATCACTCGAGTTTAATCCTTGATTAAAAACGCATAACTGGTAAACCAATGATGAACTACGATACCATTTTGGTCGGACAATGTTGTTCAAAACAGAAGTCTGCAACACAGTTTCATTATTTTCTCGATTTTTGCTTTTGAAATTGTATATCACCTGGCTTCCGCTCTTAGTCCGTTTTGAATTATGTTCGGAACGGACTGAATTATGTTCCAAGTGCGAAGTTAGCGAAAGTAGACAGGCAAACATTACGATGATTGTTCGGCAACTGGCATTTAACAATGCACAATGCATCATCCTTTCTAGAGGAACGCTTGGGAATAATCAACGTCGACCACCCTCGGCAGTGGATTGGGGCGGTTCAGGGTGGGTCGTGATTTATCGTCGCTGCTTAACAAGAAGCAGAATCTCACATACAGAAGTGCTTCCTCGGAATGCGAGATGGCTTAGAGACTGAATTGCTTCATAGTTCAACAATCACCATCAGGGAAGCTCAACAAATAAGTATTTCAAAGACAAATTCACTCACCAAGCTAGTGCAACTGCACATTGACCAAAATTGCAGTGGGCAAATCCGCAAATTCCATCTTAGAATCCACAATTCAGTATGCTGGACAAATCATCTCTAAAGATGATCTTGTTTCATGTAAAGAAAGACTGAAAATAATCACCAAAGAAAAATGCTAACCATCGTTGATGGTAAAATAGTAACTGACCATAGATACAGCCTCAGTTTAATTGTGAATGAGTATGATATGGTCTCGCTTTAAATAATGATCATAACCAAAACAAATGAACTTAGATGAGAAAGGAAACAAGAAATCAGGAGTCTTTCAACTTTCCAAACAAAAGATACTCGGTGATATGATAAATCCACTTCTAATGGATTTAATTAAAATTTGGGTTTAATGGTAATACTACATCAGGCGTTATCTTCACTTCGATCTAAGGGATGAGAGTTGTTCTCACCGTATGCACCGAATGATCGTTCTCACCGGATCTTGCCTCTATATATATATATATATATATATATATATATATATATATATATATATATATATATATATATATATATAACATCAACTAACAACAAAAACTAGTTAACAACTAATTAACAACAACAACAACAATTAATTAACAACAACAATTAAATAACAACTACATATATATAACAACAACTAACAACAACAACAACAACAACAACAACTACAACTACCAACACCACCAACACCAACACCAACACCAACACCAACACCAACCTGCAAAAAAAAACACAATTTACATATATTGGTCTGGGGTCCTTATCTCTCCAGCCTAAACCCATCTTTGAATCTTTCATACCATTAGTAAACACTCTTATATTTTCTTGATTGTAATGAGACAAAAATTGGGCAGCATTTCCCTATTGTTCTCCAAATACATTATATAGAATGTATTTGGAGAACAATAAGGAAGTGTTGCCCAATTTTTGTTTCATTACAATCAAGAAATTATAAGAGTGTTTACTACCTAAATGGCATGAAAGATTCAAAGACAGTCCCAAAACGGGGACTATTCAACAATTACACCTAATGTGTAATTATTGAACGGGTACTATTCAAAAATATTCTAAACAAATCAACAACACTAACAATCAACAACAATGCAAATTTTATATCAAAAATCAATCGTCCTAAACATCTTAACAACAATATGCGACGGATTTGGGACGAAATTAGCTACTAACCTAATATCACTAACCATCTAACAATACTAACTAAACTAATCAAATAACAATTAAACTAAACTAACTATTCCTAATAACAATAAAAAAACAATAATACGGAATTTGCGACGGAATTTTGCGACGGATTAAACATAACTAATTAAGACGGTATATAAATAACGAAAGTTAGTATACATACATAAGGAGAAATGGAGAAGGAAGAAAGAAGTGGCGGCGGCAAGGTGGCGGCGGTGAGGTGGTGGTGGCGGTGAGGTGGCAGGTGGAAGGGAGAAGAAAGGAGAAGGAGAGGAAGGAGTAGGAAGGAGGAGGAAGGAAGGAGAAGGAGGAAGGAGGAAGGAGGTGCCGGCGGCTGCGGCGGCGGCGGCGGGGGGCGTGGTAGGGTGGGGGCATGGTAGGGTGGTGGTGTCGCAAATCGCCTTTAGGGTTTTAGGTTTTAATTTATGAAATCGATTTGGGGAAAAATAAGACCCGCGGGGTCTGTATAATATAAGTTTGCGACGGAATTTTGCGACGGAATTTCCGTCGCAAATCTGGTCCAGGTCCGTCGCAAATCTGGTCCAGGTCTGACCTGGACCAGATTTGCGACGGAAATTCCGTCGCAAATTTTGACTTATGCGACGGAATTTCCGTCGCAAATCTGGTCAAGGTTTGACCTTGGCCAACATTTGGTCAAGTCTGGTCAAGATGTTTGCGACGGAATTTCCGTCGCAAAAGTCAATATTTGTGACAGACTTTCCGTCGCAAACTTTCCCGCCATTTGACTTTCACTTCGCGGGTCTGGGAAATTTAGGTCCGTCGCAAATTCCGTCGCAAAAAAAAAATCCGTCCCAAATCCAATTTTGCGACGGAATTTCTATCCGTCGCAAATTTTCCGTCGCAAGGACAGTATTTTTTTGTAGTGTATTCCACAACACATTCAATATCAATTATAACAATCTCGTAATAAGCATCACATACACACTTCATGTCATAACACAAACCACAGATATATCCCCTACCTCAATTGCGGAATGACAACCGAACAACTGCTAGCAATGTTCCAAGCGGAAACCGTCACCTAAACATATATTATATAACAATTAATAACCCCATATTCTAGAATAATAAGGATTTTAAATAGAGTAAATTAATAATTACTCCCTTATATGTTTCGGTTTTCTAAAATTACTCCCTTATATTTTTTTTTTTAAAAATTACTCCCTTAAATTGATATCAGGTCAAATATTGCTACATATTACGTTTTACGGTGAAAATTTTATAAAATGGACGAAATTGCCCTTTAGTGTATTTATCTCCATACATCAAACAACCTTTCACTTTACCCAGTAATTGAAAATCCCAAATCCTAACCCTAATTTGTGATTTAAAACCCAAATTTTTAATTGAAAATCCCCAATTTTGCAAATTAATCTCAAATAATCTTAACCCTAACTTGAAGATTTAAGGGGATTATTAGAAGCAGGCAACAACAATGAATTCGAAGAGAAAGAAGGTAAGTTATTTGTTAATTGTTAATGGTTCTTCAAAACAATAATAAATTAGGAAGACAATAAGATTAGACAGTCATTGAGCTGGGTTTAAAATCCAATGACAATAAAATTCCTTTATAACTTCTTGTACACCGGAAAGACATAAATCCGGGAAGAAGAAGGAATATGGTGGGAATTATAGGTTATAGTTTTAGATTTTTTTTTCCAAATCAGAAAGATGGATTCACATACCCAAATCAATTCGAAACCCTAATTTAATTAAATTTAATTTCAATTCAATTTCAATTCAATACAACAATATGATTCACATACCCAAATCAAAGATGTACTTATCTTCGAAAAACTGAAAACTTCAAAACTTGAACAATGCGATTGAGAAATTACTTTTAATGAAGATAAAGATTGGGTAAAATAGTGAGGAATTAGTTTTGATGAAGATATTGGTAAGTTTTGTGCAAAGAGTATAACGAAATACTCAAATACTAAGGGGCATTTTAGTCATAAATTTAGGAAAATAGAGATAAAACTCAAAAATTGATGGAAATACTCATCAGAGCTGAAAAATGGTAGCAATATTTGACCTGAGATCAACTTAAGGGAGTAATTTTAAAAAAAAAAACATATAAGGGAGTAATTTTAGAAAACTGAAAAATATAAGGGAGTAATTATTAATTTACTCTTTTAAATATAGTAACTTTCTAAAAGTGGAAAGTTTCCTATAAAAGAAACTTTCCCGAAATAGCAACTTCGCCCAAAATGGCAATACACAAAAATCATTGATCGTGTTCTCATTTATTAACCTTAACCACGTATAAATAATTATCACTATATAATATCACAATTTGCTCTTAACCAAATACATTAACATAAGACATTATTAATAATTTACCATACACTAACAATTGTAAGCATATTAATTACAATATACACTTTAACAAACAATTATTATTAATTCCCATAAAATAATTATTCCGCATGCTAGTGTTGGGTTTTAGTTACTCATAAACTAATTATTTAGTCATACTAATCAAAATACTTTAATTAACATTTTAATTAACTTATTTATGTGATCTTATGCATGCTTAAAATGCGGAAAGGGGAGAAATTTCGAGTCCTTACACTCGGTCCAAATGCAAGCAAGGATAATCCTCCAATGTTCAACAAGAACACCTCCTTTGTGATGCACCAAGACAATCCCTTAATGAACCGAAATCTTGTGGTTGCTAGACTAGAAATCGATTTCTCCTTAAACAATTCTAATCTCTCTAATTAGAATATCAATACTAATATTAACAACTTATTATTATTAGTATTATTATTATCTCACAATAATAATATTTGAGGTTTTTATTTATTTTCTTACACTTAGAAAATTTCACAAGCATTAGGAATGAATTGAATTTGTGAGCATCTCACACATTTAAAGAGTGATGCTTGGGTTGAGGTGAGGCCGGGCATGGGAAGACACAAGGGAGACAAGTTCTCTAACCCATGCAACTTAGGGTGGCCTAGATAGTGTTTCCAAGAGACATGCCTTTAAACATGATGATTAAGGTGTATTTAACACACAATAATCATCCTCACCTACATCCACTTAGCCGCCCATTTTATCATAAAATGGATTCCATTTTACAAAATTGTCAATTGTATAAATTGTATAAAATTGTGACATCTTATATGTCACAAGGTAATACAATATAATTATTTTATCTTAAAACATATAAATATTTATCGTATAAATATTATATATATATAATTAAATAAATCATATTTATCAATTGACAAGTAATTCGAAATTACAATTGTAAAATGATTATTTATAATTATCGTCAATACTACTTACAACCTTTGTATTAATTATAACCCGATTCATTCTAATTACGATATTATAAAATATCGTTTATTGTTTAACAATTGACACGTTTCAATTTTAAACATAAATCTTACAATAAGATTTAACCTCTGATTTCCCGATATACGGATTTAAGGAATATGATCAAATCGTATCAATATACATTTGATCACTTTATCAATTAAGGGAATTGTCCTAAAGGTGTGACCTAAAGGGATCAACTGACCACCACCGTCATACGACAGTAATGTCAAACTCTAGCTAGCCAATCATTACCGATTAATGTTGGTCAATTGACTAATATAAATCGTATCATCCCTTGCGCATTCTCGTCATGAGATTTAATTATGTGATCGCACTATTGTTGAGGACACATTACCCAACAGCTAGCACCAATATATAAATATTAAAACAATAATTATTAGCAACATAGTAATATTAATAATCATGATATATATATATATTAATAATACTAATCATAATAATATTAGTAATAATAATAATACCCATAATAATTATAATTATAATAATAATAACTCATGAAATGATAACAACACAGTGGCCCCAAAGGAACCCACGAACACAACAATGTGCAAAACGAATACGAACAGCAGCAACCCCCTTCGCCGTGACCAACCACCCTCTTAAAAGCCACCTCCGACACCAAACACAGCCCCTAGCTTCCCCACTGGCACCACCAGGCTCGCCTTTGAGCCATGGTGGTTCCAGGAAGGGAGCCAGTGGTCGTGAACAACCCACAACCACCACCTAACACCGACACCAAAACCCAGCAACCACGCCTGCTCTGTTTTTGCGTTACACTACACCAAACGAAACCCAGTTTACATTCCACCACGATAACCCAAAGCCACCGTGATAACCACCCGACGAAACTCCTATATGCAGCCAACCCAAAAACCCAAATCACCCATAAGAACACGACCCGTAGCTTATTCGAATTCAAGCATAACATCACGTGTTTACAAACTCTGTTCTGGATGAAAGAATGACTGACACAGGCGACAGGAAAACAACCGTGACTGGTGGTTCTTGGTGGTCGGTGACGACTCTACTAGGGTCAAAACGCAACTACTACCATCATAGATGTATGATACATGAAGATCAGAACCACATATGTACATAGTGATTCATAAATTACGAAAAGAAAAGGGTAGAGCAACAGCGAAAACGAATAACGATGATGAACATACCTCTTTCCTGGCCCAAACGAACCACCCTAGACCGCTCTAAACCTACCGTGTGAACCTCCCCTATAGTCTTGCAGTGTCGGCAGTAGATGTGTGGTGATAAAATGCTAATTAGGTTAGAATTAGGTTAGGGATGGGTGTCACAAATGACGGCAGGTTGTGAGGGCTGCGTGTGTTTGTGTAAATGACGAAGTGTGGGCTGATTCATAATAACACGCATTTCGAACCGGTGTGCCAAAGGTCCCTAGTTCGAATCCCACGGACCACATAGAATATAACACTTATTTGATAAGTTCATCATTTGATAAATTAATTATCGGATACTAACGCCGAAATATTATCTACACGTCGATGTAAATAATAAATATGAAACCTAACGAATATATATAATTAATATTATTATTATAGAAATTTAGCAAAATACGTATCGAAAAGCACATAATTATACCCCGTCTTGACAAAAGTATAAAATGACTCATTAATACGAACTATGGAAATACGGGATATTACAGTCTTCCCTCTTTAAAATGAACTTCGTCTCGAATTTCACCATCCCATGATCCATCAACCGGTCTCTAGGCACATAAAAAATACAAAGTGTGGCACCACATAACATCAAGAACTAATAAAGATATTTTAAACACGAAATGTTACATTCTACCCTCGTTAAGAAAACTTTTTCCCAAAAGTTTAACGTATAACTAAATTCAATTCACGAACACAATAAGATGCATAACAGAAGTTATCAGGATTATCAAGTAGATGCGTGCAAACAATCACGACACAACAATTAGCCATGTCATAACAACTTAGCCATATCATAAATCAAAAAGATTTTACAATCCTATCCTCCTTAAAACACGGTTACGTCCCCGTAACCTCATTATACAAATCTCAGCTCATTAATCCGTCTTACTCATTACTTTATCTCATACCATCTTACTCCAAGTAGCCAAGTATTGCACTTATCGTCGAATCTAAGACCAAAGACAAGGGGTGAGTGAACCGGCGGAATAAAAACGCAATCAATACTTCCATTTCAATATCGATTTCAAACTCAGAATATGACTCAATAATCAAGGTCACACTTGACCGAAAACACAATGTGGCACAACGGCTTAATAACTCATAACTAAAACCAGTAACCATTTCTCATCTCAATTTCAATATCAATATTGGCAAATATTCCATTAAAGGAACTGCTCCACATTTAGAGAGTAAAACTCTAAGCTACTCACCCACGAGTCAAGGTCAAAGAATACGACAACTCGATAAAATACTGAACTGCAATCTCAATCTCAATACAAAATCAACCATGGCCTTTGTTATAGACTCACGAGCAACTCAATCTCATCAGTACTTATTCCCTTCCAAGTTCATTGACATACTTGTATGTATACTTACAATTCCACAGTTCATAAAATAGGATCTGGACGCTATACCAAACCAACCTAATACAATACCATTATGCATAAACAACTAATCAATTACCAAAAGTTTACTCATCTCACAACTCAACCTGTCTCACAAACAAAAGGATTATCTTATCAGTAGGAAATACTAACTATCAAAATAAAGGAACGATTACAAATTTTCAACTCAAATAAGTACTCGTAAGAAACCCATAGCAATCATCATGCAAACATATATATAACCTCGAGCAATAACAAGAGTATTAGGATCGGTAGAAATCGCGTTACGCAGTAAAGCAGAATCAGAGTGGCTAACACTTACATACCCTTGGAATTTTAACACAATGTTAATATATTTACAACAATGTAAAAAATCAAGAAGCTCGTAGTTCATAATTGACAAATTAAAATGTTTCATGCTCATAATCATATTATAGAAGCCAAAAATCATATTTTAGGAAAAAGGCATAGAGTAAAACTAATTAACGTAATTAAACATGGAACACTTGACATATTTCACAAGATATACACAAATCATAGACTCACAAGACCGCTTAACATTCCTAGATATCAATAAGTTAAAAATTATTTAGGTACATTTCCCATCCCTTCACATTACATCATTTATCATGAAACTGTTAATATATATGATTTGCAAACTAAGAGGTTTATATAATGCGCATCAATTAAACATTCAGGCATGACTTCATCAACACGTAGCTACAGAATTGGTCATGTTGCAACAATTACTATAATTATCAAAACATCGAGCGTTATCATAGATAAGGATGTCAATGGGGCGGGGCGGGTGCAGAGGGGGGTTAACCCGCGCCCGCCCCGTGAACTTTTAATGCGCACCCGCACCCGCCCCGCGACCCGCGGCGGGTTGAACCTTTCAAAACCGTCCCCGCCCCGTGGGGACCCGTTGACCCGCCTAGCTCCTCAAGAAATATAAATCGTGAATCTAAAATATATTAATCGTACTACTTATACAAATAAGTTTTCGCAAAATGCCTTAACATTCAATTAACAAGAGTCCGTTGAGCCATGAAACGATTTTACATACAAATATACCATGAAACATATGCACAAACAACAGCCCAAATACGGAATACTGAGTAGTGAACTAGTGATTATTGCCTTATTGGACTACTGGGTAGGGGTTACTTACTTGTTTGGACCTTATTGGACTACTGGGTAGGGGTTACTTATTTATTTAAAGTTTTTTTTAATCTTTTAAGTTATATATTTTTTTATCTATATACTTCCTCCATTCATATCCAACCTACATATATTCCTTTTTCATCCATTCATATCCACTCTACCACTTTCCTAAAAAAGAAAACAAAATGACTAAACTACCCTTATGGAAACCATTTATCTACATGAAATGTCACTCCATGGCCCACCTATAACACACCATCACACATTTAAATTAATAAAAAAATATCTTACACACTTCCAAATGTACCTTTAATAGTTTTTTAATATCTTTCTTAATATTTGTGCAAAAAGCATATATACGCTTTGGATATGAACGGAGGAAGTATATTACTATTCGATATTATTATTTATTAGATGGGTATAAGCGGGGCGGGGCGAGCGGGGCGGGGCGAGCGGGGTGGGTGTGGGGCGGGGTGGGTATGGGCGGGTCTCATGTGATACCCGCACCCGCCCCGCGACCCGCGGTGAATGATGCGTTTGAAACCCATCCCCACCTCACGACCCACCAAATAATTACCCACACCCGCCCCACGTGGGGCGGGTGCGGGGCGAGACCCGCCCTGTTGACATCTCTAATCATAGATAATCATCACTTTGAAAATATTTTAAAACTTTGAACATTGAAGTGGAAATTTTGTGGCAATTTATAAACACGAATCAAAGACAATTTTTACAAGCTATAGATCAAAACATGACTACACACGGATGCATTCTGGTTCTTCTTTTCTAACATTGTTCTTGTAAATTGTAGCTCGTGAATTACGAAAATTTAACGATACAAGTAGACGAACTCACAAGGCTAGTGCTTCCATAAATCATATGAAAACCAATTAATAATACAATTCATCGTGATCAGATTTTAAACATAACAATATGCACTTCACTTTATGTCATAAGAATATACATGAAAAAGTTACAAAGATTATTATCGCAGAGAACTAGACAAGGGTATACCATTAATATGCGAAAGAATATCAACAAGATCCACATTGTTCAAAATAATCACAATTACGAATAACAATTAGATTGTTATATCATGCTAATAAGCTTACCAGTTAAATTTCATCCTGCCACTTGGCACGACTCTTCTCAGATAAACATGATTTTGACATCACATACGAGCAGCACATAATTATTTTGAGGTCGTAATACTAGACAGTAAAAGCGTCGGTATAATTGAAACGATTCTATATTAAACTTGACGAAATAAACAAGGTTATGCTATCATATAGTGAGCTTCATATTCATATCATATGCCTATTATTCATGTTACTAGTGCCATATTAGGATATCACGTGGTCACATCACATAATTCACAATTGATGAAACTTTATATGAAACTTACATAACTCACAATTTCACCAATTAACCATTATGCATCAGCTTACAAAAATCATAATCAAATAACCGCTCAGCTATCTTGCGAGCTATTATAGTTTTTAGAAAATATAAAGAATTAGCTAATCATAGGAAAAAGAATCGAATGCATATCTCAAGGGAATTATTTAATACAATTTTTACAACTCAATTGGTCTGAACAAGAACTTTACAACAATTCAACAGAAAATTGGGCAACTTGCAAAAATCACAATTAAATAACGACTCGTTAAGATTTTACATAGCTTATCATTTTGAGAACGTGAACGAATATTCTAAACAGAGGAATTTGAATTATGCATAAACAGTAAACACGTTTTGCATGACTTCCTTTACAAAAACATTGGTCAAAACGGAACTGTGCAGTAACAATCTGACCACTGTCAACTAAAAGATTTATTTCTCTCAAAATATGACTCCTATTAATATGAAACCAAGAGCATTGTAAAACCAACTCAGAAGGTTATCATACATAAAATTTTCATACTCAAATATAGAACACATTTAAAAGAAAGCCCGTACAAACAAGGTAACACTCTGGAAGTTTATTAAAAATTTTGGTTCCGTTACAATTTCACATTACTACATCGTAACTCAACCATTCATCTTCCGAAACACGTTGACATATCATTTGAAGCATGGACATTACACCATATTAACATTCATTCCTCATTCAAATTATCACCTAGAAAACGGTAAAGATTTTGAAACTGAAAGTAAAATTAACCAAATAACTCAATATTTACAATTGTAACACATAATTAACTACAAGTCATTCATGGCTTGGGGCAACGCATTCCACATATCACTAGGCATGAATTACTAATATACATAAGTCTGTTAATTCATATCCAAATACCAACAATATATTACATAGTTTCGATAATCATTTAATAACCAGACAATCATATGGACATTTCAAACACCAACATGATATGATCACATCACTCTAACCATTGCTCAACTAATACACCCTCAAACCCTGAAATTTCAATTCAATCATCCATATCGATCCACATTTCATATCACATATATCCTTCCAACGCACATCATTAATCATAACTCACATATTATTTACCTCATTCTTCTCCTGCAAGAACGTTTAGTAAAATATAACTAGGTCACTATATAGTCTACCCCACTCCTCAATTACTCTCATTGGGTTCCCGAGACAGAACAGAAAGGGTCCAGGTTTGGTGTAAGGGGGCCCCTAACTCATCCCATTCCTTTTTGGGGCTCCTATCAGTTTCGTCTCGGGGTTCATTTTATTTGACTATTCCTACGTTCATTATTATTCATTTGGTTTAGGCCCGATGATCGTTTGCTCTAATACACTTTGTAACACCCACATTTATTTAAGAGCCTTTAGCCAGACATTCTCAAATAAATAAGACTGTTGCCATCTCGGAATAACCGAGGTACTGAATAACAAAGTAACCTCCCAAAGTCCATTATATAAAATTGGTAAAATTTAAACTTTGATATTACAGAAACTACATAGAGTAATAAAAGTACAACTGGTGACTACGCTATATGTGATATAGATCTAAGTCGGTCCCAAGTCCGCATCTCGCATTCCCGTCCCAGCTCCTAGCTCATCTGTCTCTTTTTGTAGAATCTACTCCCTATTCCGGATCATCGTAGGTGTCACACGAATACACAGGGTCAACCACGAGGTTGAGTAGAAAAAATAGATAAAACATAAACAACAATAGAAATGCATCTTCCTCCATCTTCATATCATTCAGTCAACCACTTCACCTCCATCACACCACACCTTCCATGGCCATATCACAAGTCCCATACTCCACAACAATTAATAATAATCAAATATTCCACAACATATTCAATATCAATTATAACAATCTCGTAATAAGCATCACATACACACTTCATGTCATAACGCAAACCACAGATATATCTCCTACCTCAATTGCGGAATGATAACGAACAGCTGCTAGTAATGTTCCAAACGGAAACCGTCACCTAAACATATATTATATAACGATTAATAACCCCTATTCTAGAATAATAAGGATTCTAAATATAGTAACTTTCTAAAAGTGGAAAGTTTCCTGTAAAAGAAACTTTCCCGAAATAGCAACTTCGCCCAAAATGGCAATACACAAAAATTATTGATCGTGTTCTCATTTATTAACCTTAACCACGTATAAATAATTATCACTATATAATATCACAATTTGCTCTTAACCAAATACATTAACTATCCATAAGACATTATTAATAATTTACCAAACACTAACAATTGTAAGCATATTAATTACAATATACACTTTAACAAACAATTATTATTAATTCCCATAAAATAATTATTCCGCATGCTAGCATCAATATAAATATTAAAACAATAATTATTAGCAACATAGTAATACTAATAATCATGATATATATATATATATATATATATATATATATATTAATAATACTAATCATAATAATATTAGTAATAATAATAATACCCATAATAATTATAATTATAATAATAATAACTCATGAAATGATAACAACACAGTGGCCCTAAAGGAACCCACGAACACAACAATGCGCAAAACGAATACGAACAACAGCAACCCCCTTCGCCGTGACCAACCACCCTCTCAAAAGCCACCTCCGACACCAAACGCAGCCCCTAGCTTCCCCCACTAGTACAAAAAACACATACGGCTACGGTTAAAAAAGGCATATGGCTACGGTTGTCCAACCGTAGCAAATCAAGGGGTAGCCTTATGTAAGGGACATATGGCTACGGTTGTATAACCGTAGCCTAAAATATAAAAGGCTACGGTTGTCATGGAGAACCGTAGCCAAAAGTCATGAAAAGGCTACGGTTGTTATGGAAAACCGTAGCCAAAAGTCATGAAAACGCTACGGTTGTCATGAAGAACCGTAGCCAAAAGTCATGAAGAGGCTACGGTTGTTCGTAACAACCGTAGCCAATTCTCAATCAAAAAATTAAAAAAAAAATTATTTATGCAAATATATTTTGGTGGCTCTGCAATTACTATCCAATGATTATGATTTCAATATAAAAAAGTTAATACATTAGTCTTCAAATACACACTTTAAATACTTCACAACAAACATGCAGAATGAAAATCATACTTTATAAAATAATTAAAAACTGAAGTATCGAACTATGTCTGCTCATTTAGAATGAAGAAATTATACTTTGAAATAAAACGAGTTTGATTCTTTTGTCTCTTAGACATCCTAGGAGGGTAAAACTGAAGTCTTGTTTTTCTTCTTATAGAAGCAGTTTGGAGAGCTTGAAGATGCCGAGGTAACTTATGCTGATAATATCCACATAGCTGCGTGCACATTCTCTGGGAAGAGTCGGCTACTCTTTTAATATCCTCCAGCAATCTGAACCAAGTCAACCAATGACAGTAAATCACTGCTATCCGAAAAACGGGAAACCAAAAACCAAAGCCTACAACATTATCATAGTATGATAGGAGATACTACACAACTGTCAAATTCCCTTGGACCTAATAAATATCCAGCTCCTACCCAACATAGAACTTGAAAAATATAATAGAATGACACTTAAATACTTACTTCAGGCTCAACTGGTTTAGATTCATCGTTCTTAACATTCTCTTCACTTGCAGGAACTTTGGAATTAGAAGCTGTTTAAAAAAATCGCTACACTGTCAAGACGTAATAGTTCAGAGCCGGAAAAAATGGTTTTTGGGGTCTGCCAGCTGAATAGAATTACTATGGATTAACATTGTTGTAAAACAATTATATAGTAAGTGGCAGATTGGTAACTTTATGGTACTCGATGAACCAGGCGCTATAACGTGCAGCCGCCTTGGCATTAAACTGGTGGTCTATGCAGTATAATTCTTCATTACATTAGCAATACCAGTATTGGAACATATACCTCCATCTTCAGGCAAATCAGAGTTCTAGAGAGTGAGATTGTCTCTCAAAAGCTGCATAATAAGGGTAGAATCCTTGTATGAATCCTCGCTAGCTCAATGTGTCTAGTTCAGCAATAGCTTTCTCAAATGCATGTTCGGCCAGATGGCATGCCCTGCATATAAGGTAATAAAGTGTGATGATCAACTTAGAACAATCCAATTAGATCTGGCAAACGGGTTTTCTGTCGGGTCATCAAGGCCTTTATAGGTTCAAATAATTTCAGATTGGTTGTTATCATATTCACTTAGGCAGATGTTGGATTTGGCTAAATGGTCACGGTCAATCAGAGTGAGTTTCAGGGTTTCTAGTCGTGATTAATCAGAGTCCGTGCCTGTTTTAGGTTGTAAATCCCGGGTTCAGATTAATTCAATAGTCGATACAGGTTGGTTTAGTATTCAATCTCATAGACACTCAGCAGGCGTCAAGCTGTGAGTTAATGTGTTTACCTTTCTAGAGAATTCATTATCTCATAGTAAAAGACATACAAGTTGAGAGCAAGACCAAGTCGAACGGGATGGGTAAAAGACAGATCTGTAGTAGCAGATGCAGAAGCCGCCTAGAGGAAGTAATACCAATATGAGACACAAGGAAACAAAACAAAAAATCAGAATAAATGCGAAATTCAGCTGACGAGAGGATTAAACTTGCCTCATAGGCCTTCAGTGTCTGTTCAGCAACTTCCTTCCTTTCATCATCTGATTTAAACTCAGCAAGATACCGATAGTAATCACCCTTTTTGTATCCATTTCGTTATAATCTGTATAAGCTTAAGACTGTGAAGTCATATCTAACAAATAATCGCCATATTGGTTTGAAGGAATACAGTTGCCGAACTATGGATTTAAACCGAGTGCACTGCACGCACTGCAATTAAATGAGTCATATAAAGGTTTTGACGGCTATTGCCACTACATTTAAGGTGGTATAAGCCCCATTATAGTGACTCCCAGATCTGACTTCTGAGATCAAAACTGAAATCGAGACTTAATATCATGAACCCCAATTAGTTACATCTAAATATCTAACGCACATCATCAGTATATTTGTTGACAAATGACTCAGCAAGTGTCACTAGACCATAGTTTTTTGCAAGTCAATGATTCAGCAAGTGCAATTTACCTTGTCTTTGACTGTACATCCTAACGTCTTTCACGATGAAGATTAAGTCAAACCTTGAAAGGATAGTTTTCTGCAAGTCTGAGGCAAAAGACAACTATAAGCTTTCCATTAATGCAAAGTACTGTGTATAACAAGCAAATAATCAATCAAATACCCTCTAGTTACAGGAATGTACAGAAAGTACAAACCTTCAGATAATCATAACGCCCTGATGGAGGGTTAGCAGCAGCAAGCACAAATGTTCTCGAATTAAGAACAATTGTTAATCCTGCTTTAGCAATAGAGATTGTTTGTTGTTCCATAGCTTCATGAATAGCAACCCTGGACCACCCAACTGATAGGTTAGCATTTAAAGGCAACGATAAAGTACATGTCTTCAGTTCTCATCTTGTCAAACTCATCAATGTAGACAACACCGCCATCTGCCAGTACCATTGCACCTCCTTCGAGATAAAACTCACGCTGCAACATAAGCATAATTAGTCCATACTTGAAGTCTTATTTCAGAAGATGTCGAATCAAATACTTCAACACAGCATATTGAAAGATACATGTTTTGACTTGTGAAACTTACTGTGCTACCATCAGCCGAAGAACCTTTACTCGAAGTGTAGTTAGTATACACAGCAACATGAGCAGTTTTCTCAACGAACTTCAAAAACTTCATTCAGGAAATGGAAACATATCAGTTCTACTGAATATTAATGCTCACCCATATGGATACTACAAGGAAATAATAGGGTTTTACCTGTGATTTAACAGTAGAAGGAAATATGGAGAAGTATTTGTACAATCAGAAATTTGTAGCGACATTGGCGCAACCTTCCACCCACAAGTCCATAATTCCCCACCTAGACTAAACCAGCCAAAATATACAAAAATTAGAGAAAAAATACAAGTAATATAACCAAAGAAACATGTGAAACTGAAGGACCTACTAAAGCTCCTAGTGAAGATGCAAAATGCAGGTTTCTAAGCCTCCGTCATCACAAGCACATCGAGAAGCTAATTGAATTCACTTTTGCTCTACTTCCTTGATAAAGGAAATAACAGCGTTTCTGGGTTTTGGAGACAAGAGCAGCACCTTATTATGTTCAGCATCAGTCGAACTACATCTTAAGCACTATTAATATCTAAATCGATTATCAATAGAAATCATTCAAGCAATATTAATATCTAAATCGATTACGGTTCCCTATTCCCTAACTCTGTCGATCTGAACTACTTCTTAAGCACTATTAATATCAAAATCGGTTATCAATATAAATAATTGAAGGAATATAAATACAAGTGACTATGATTCAAGCAAAAAATTACAAACAAATCGCTCATGGTTATAAAAAACGAAAGAAGAAATTTACCTCAACTGAAAGGAGATAAAACAGACGACAGTAGCAGTGTGAATTGAATTGCGCTTGGACGATTGAATTGAATTGGATTACGACCACAACAGCACGGTTGAATTGAATTGATTTGTGATTTTGATCAATGAAGTAATTAGCTTCTGCGTGCTTCTAGAGTTTCAAAGGGATTAGGTTTCTGATTTCTATATTTTAGGGTTTTTTTTGGAGGGAATGCAAAAGTCTTATAGCGGGTATTAAAAATATGCGTGGTTCATTCTCGTATTTTAACAAATTAAAAAGATATATGACTGGTCTACGGCTACGGTTTTAAAAAAACAACCGTAGCTTTTAAATTTTTTGAAATAGTTTTGGCTACGGTTATTAACTAAAACCGTAGCTTTTTAAGTTTTGGCCACGGTTCTTTAAAAATAACCGTAGCCTTTGCAAAAGCCTATTCCCAAAATCTTTACGGCTACGGTTATTAACTACAACCGTAGCCATTTGTGCTTGCCAAATGTCATTTTTCTACTAGTGCCCACTGGCACCACCAGACTCGCCTCTGAGCCACGGTGGTTCCAGGAAGGGAGTCAGTGGCCGTGAACAACCCACAACCACCACCTAACATCGATACTAAAACCCAGCAACCACGCCTGCTCTGTTTTTGCGTTACACTACACCAAACGAAACCCAGTTTACACTCCACCACGATAACCCAAAGCCACTGTGATAACCACCCGACGAAACTCCTATATGCAGCCAACCCAGAAACCCAAATCACCCATAAGAACACGACCCGTAGCTTATTCGCATTCAAGCATAACATCACGTGTTTACAAACTCTGTTCTGGAATGAAAGAATGACTGACACAGGCGACAGGAAAACAACCATGACTGGTGGTTCTTGGTGGTCGGTGACGATTCTACTAGGGTCAAAACGCAACTACTACCATCATAGATCTATGATACATGAAGATCAGAACCACATATGTACATAGTGATTCATAAATTGCGAAAAGAAAAGGGGAGAGCAACAGCGAAAACGAATAACGATGATGAACATACCTCTTTCCTGGCCCAAACGAACCACCCTAGACCGCTCTAAACCCACCGTGTGAACCTCCCCTATAGTCCTTGCAGTGTCAGCAGTAGATGTGTGGTGATAAAATGCTGATTAGGTTAGAATTAGGTTAGAATTAGGTTAGGGATGGGTGTCACAAATGACGGCAGGTTGTGAGGGCTGCGTGTGTTTGTGTAAATGACGAAGTGTGGGTTGATTCATAATAACACGCATGTCGAGGCCTAAAACCAGTGTGCCAAAGGTCCCTAGTTCGAATCCCACGGACCACATAGAATATAACACTTATTTGATAAGTTCATCATTTGATAAATTAATTATTGGATACTAACGCCGAAATATTATCTACACGTCGATTTAAATAATAAATATTAAACTTAACGAATATATATAATTAATATTATTATAGAAATTTAGCAAAATACGTATCGAAAAGCACATAATACGGGATATTACAGCATATCGGTCATTTTTTAACAAAATTGGCCTGAAACATGGTTTTGAGGCAATTTTCAAAGAAAACTAATATTATGGCCGTAAGTTTCAAAAAAAATTTAATAACGTTGTAAGTTTCCAAAAGTAGTTTTTATAAGGCTGTAATCAACAATTTTCTCAAAAAAAAATGTCAAACAGGGAAAAAAATTGACAAATCCAGTGTGGTCAACGAGGTAATGAGAAAGTAAAATGGTCCCCCAGTTGGAAATTGAAAAGGCCACCATGTAAATTCTATCTGTACTAATAACTGAGAAAATATAAACGTTAGGTTGTTGCTCAAATTTTGGATGACATTCGTCCAAGAATAAGAAGGCGAGATTTGACAAGTCTGCTTCCAGTAGATTTAGATTGGCTTAGAAAACCCGATTAGGTTTTGTAGACGACATTTCAGTAAACGTAGACGGCGTTTTTCATAAAAAAGACGAAAATACCCTTAACCACTTTATCTCACTAGAAAAATTCTCTGAAATTTTTGAGAAAACCCGATTAATTCATCTAAAACCCAAAAAAATTAAAAACACGAAAATCATCTAAAATTCATGACGGAATCTCATTCACCCAATTCTTCGGTTAATTATCAAATTCTTAACATTTTATTAATTATGTTATGTTTAATTTATAGTTTCGTGTTAGATTAATGATAGAAATCGATTTTTTCAATTAGTTGCAAATATAGCATTCACGGTTTGTCCATGGAACAGACATTGAATGTCATTGTCCACTCCATGGCCGGACATTGACATTCAATGTCCGGCCATGGAGTGAACAATGACATTCAATGTCTGTCCATGGATAGACATTGAATGTCATTGTTCACTCCATGGCCGGATGGACAGACATTGAATGTCATTGTTCACTCCATGGCCGGACATTAAATGTCAATGTCCCGCCCATGGACAGTTTTTTTTAGTTTTCGATTATTAGTCCCATTTCAATGCTTGCAAACATATCATTCAATGTATGTCCATAGATAGTCATTGAATGTCGTTGTTCATTCTATGGCCAGACATTCAATGTCAATGTTCGGCCATGGAATGAACAATGACATTCATTGTCTATATATCCATGGACAGACATTGAATATCATTGTCCAATCCATGGCTGGACATTGAATGTCAATGTCCGGCCATGGACTGGACAATGAGATTCAATGTCTGTCCATGGATAGACATTGAATATCATTGTCCAGTCCATGGCCGGACATTGACATTCAATGTCCCGTCCATGGACAATTTTTTTTTTTAGTTTTCGATTATTATTCCTCATTTTAACGTAATTTAGTACTTTGTTTTGCGTTTAAGTTAATTTATGTTGCCTAATCTAAAATATATATGCTAACCAATACTAAATTTTCAATTAATAGGATTCGTTCGAGGAATTTGGCGAGAATTTGGTTGATTATAATCGTTTGTTCTTTACGGATCGTGGATTTGAAACTCGTGATGAAGCATTTGGTTGGGCAAAATCGATTGTGTTTTCGAACGGTTTTCCGTCCCCAACAACGGGGTTCACAGGGTTTGATCTGGGTTTGATACGGGCTGAGTTTTTCCTTCCGATTGTTTGTGGTGAGGACTATTGGATGTGTGGTGACCATTTGCTTGTCTTTGCCACGTTGTTCACCTGGACGATTTGTGTTATCGGTCATGTAAGAGGTGAAGATGGAGGGAAAGTTTGGGCCGGGAACTGTAACACTATCTTACCGTTGACGTCGTTTGTAAAAGATCGAAAACCGGCCGGTACCTTATGGATTGTCCTTTACCATAGTCACTGGATGAGACTGCATGCATGCACGCTACCCGAAGATGTACCTATGCCACCACTAAGCCCTGCTTGGTTGACATTCAAGGATAAAAGTGTTGATCACCTTGAGAAGTTATATGAGAGAAACATTGAGCATTGGCACACTTCCATGGGTTCGACGCCACACCGTCGTCGAAGAAAATAGTTATCAGTTTAGTTACCGTTTATTTTGAAATTGTATCTATTTTTTGTTGAATTGCTCTAATTATTTGAGCATTTGTTGCCATTTTTGTTTTTTGTAGTTGATGGGATCGAATTGAGTTAATATGAATGAAATCACATGTATTTATAGGCAAATAATAACGGTTACTTAAAACGGTAACATTTTCTAATTATAACGGTAACATTTTCAAATTAAAAGGGTAACATTTTCAAACTAAAACGGTAACAATTTCAAACTACCGTTGTTTTTCCATTCTCGATAACGTAGTTTTGAACAACTCGAATTCTAAATGGACAATTACACCGACTTGACCTCGTACGTCTCTCGGGATCATCACTTGGAAGAGGTAAACCTTGCCTTGAACATGCTAGAATGCTTCATCACGACTTTCAAATCAAAACCGTTCGAAAAGGCAATCGATTTTGCCCAACCAAATGCTTCATCACGATTAATCAACCAAATTCCTTGAACGAATCCTATTAATTGAAAATTTATTATTTGTTAGCATATATATTTTAAATTAAGCAATATAAATTAACTTAAACGGAAAATAATCTACTAAATTACGTTCAAATGGGGAATACTAATCGAAAATTACAAAAAAAGGTCTGTCCATGGAATGAACAATGAGATTGAATGTCTGACCATGGATAGATATTGTATATCATTGTCCAGTCCATGTCCGTTCCATGGACAGACCGTGAATGCTATGTTTGCAATGCATTGAAAAAATCGATTTTTATCATTAGTCTAACACAAAACTAAAAATTAAACATAACATATAATTAATTGTTCATTCCATGATTTTGGTGTTTTTAATTTTTTCGGGTTTTAGATGAATTAATCGGGTTTACGCATGAATTTCAGAAAAATTTTCTAATGAGAGAAAGTGGTCAAGGATATTTTCGTCTTTTTTATGAAAAACGTCGTTTATGTTTACTAAAATGTCGTCTACAAAAACGATCCCCCTTAAAAAAAAAAAAAAAGAAAGCAAGCTTATGAAACTCCTTGTTATAGACTTCTAAAAAAACCAACCCCACTTAGAAAAAGAAAGCTTGTGAAACTCCTTGTTATAGACTTTATTTTGAGTTTTATGGGCGAACACTTCTTTGTTAAGATATTACTTCAAGTTGATTATTTAAGTTGACTGCATGAGATAATGAGGCTATTCGGTGTTTGGGTCGTTTTCTATCGTAACCAATAGGGTAGGCTATTTGGATGTGCGGGAGGTTAATTTTCTCTCGTAACCACGTGGCTCTAGATTAAAGCCGGAGATTAGCATATTCTTAAAAGTTGAGGGAACACACACTAGGGTGGTAAAAGCTAGACAAAGACTTCAGCTCCATATTTTGCTCCTCTTCAAAAATAGCCGAGTATTGTGTGAGGAAGGTGGGTGGATCTTTCGAGTGTGAACTGAGAATTGGCCTAGTTATATAGATTTTATACTCGTATCAATATTCCATCAAGGCGTCTTTGTTCATTCATGCGATTATTATCATACTCCCTCTTCCGTGCTCTCAATTTCTGCAACCATCACACCGAGAAACCATCTTTAACTATAGCTTATTTCCAAACCACCACCACCACCACCAAATCTGTGTTCAGCTTCCACTGATATTCTGTTCCGTTACCCCATTCGTCACAACAAATGATCAGTAGCTTAGCTTCCGAGCTCATTCACTTTCGGAGGAATTCATAAAACCAATAGTTTACGTTCCATAATAATACTCTCCACCTTTGTTCATCATTACTTTTGCTCTTTATCTATACTTGGTTTTATCTCACTCTTATATCCAAACCAAACCAAACAAAACCCACGTACAAGATACCATACATATTGTTACTTGTACACTACGTCATTTACTTCACTCTTCAACTTACCAACAACGTTTTCAAAACAATGAATCCCTCTCACAAATCTTATACCATAGATATTCATCCTACCAATGGAAACGTTCCAGATATGTCGTTGTTACCCGCCAATCCATTCTCCATTCAACCACAAACTCTTACCGACGTCATGATGCACAGAAATGTTGAATCATTGCGTACTCATGGTGGTGTAACAAGTCTTGCATTCGGATTACGAACCAATCTAACCCACGGTATAAGTACCAATTTCGTTGAAATGAGTCATAGAAAGAGAGTTTTTGGTTCCAATGTTTACCTTAAACCACCCAACAAGGACTTCTTGAGCTTTGCAGTAGAAGCCGCAAAAGGGGGAACCATCGTCCAGCTCTTGGTTTTGGCTGTCTTCTCAACCGGGTTTGGGATCATGCAACAAGGTCTGAGTAAAGGTTGGTATGACGGTTTGAATATACTCATAGCGACTATACTGGTGGCTTCAATCTCTACTGTGAGTAACTTCAGGCAAACCAGACAGATGGAGGAGCTGTTTATTAGTAAAAACAGTGATGTACAAACTCAAGTTCTAAGAGACGGCCTGCCAAAAAAAATATCCAACTTCGACATTGTCGCGGGTGATATCGTCTTTTTGATGATGGGGGATCAGATTCCGGCCGATGGGTTGTTCTTGGATGGCTATTCTCTGAAGGTGGATGGGTCGAGCATCTCCACTGAGGAAAATCCGTTTTTGTTCTCCGGCGCAAAAGTGGCTGATGGGTATGGAAGAATGATGGTAACGTCTGTAGGGATGAACACGAGGTGGGGTGAGATGATGAGCTTGATAACGCCGGCCTTGAGTGAAAAGACACCATTACAGGTTAAGATTAAAATGTTGACCACCTTCATGAGCAAGATTGCGAAAGCCATAATTGTTGTAGTTCTTCATGTGCTTCTGATTCGTTATTTCAGTGTGCATACATTAACAGAAGCAAATGGAAATACAAAATTCAGTGGTACAGAAACAGGAAAGAGTAAGAAGACCATTAATGAAATCTTACAATTGTTTCTGACAGGGGTAACCATGGCAGCGGGGGCCAAGTTTGAATGTCTTCATCCAGCATTGATTTTGTCGCTAACCTCTTCTATGAGAAGGATGATCATGGACAAGTGTACCATAGTGAGAAATGTCTCTACTTTCGAGACGCTGGCATCGGTCACAGTCATATGCACTGACAAAACCGGTACACTTACTACAAACAAAATGAGTGTCGCTGAGTTTTGTGTGGGTAGGGACATGGTCAGTTTCCCCCTTGCTGTCAATAACCAAGTTCAGGAGTTGATTTACCAAGCTGTTGGTCTGAACACGACTGGCAGCGTCTTTCAAGTGACTTCTGGATCAACATCAACTCTCCAAATATCAGGAAGTCCCACAGAAAAAGCAATTTTGGATTGGGCCGTGCATGATTTTGGTATGGACATCGGTGCTGTGAAGCAAAACTTTGATATTCTGCAAGTTGAAACGCACAGATCAGAGAAAAGAAGAAGCGGGGTTATGGCCAGGGAGAAAACGGGGAACAAGGTGCAAGTGCATTGGAAAGGAGGAGCTGAGATTATATTAGCCATGTGTTCCAACTACTACGACACAGAAGGGACGCTCGTAAATATGGAGAACGAAGATAACTTAAAGTTCAATGAGATTATCCAAAATATGGCGTCCAGAAGCTTAAGATGCATTGCTTTTGCACATAAGCAAGCAGACGGAGAAAATGTCAAGCAGTTTAATGAGCTTGAGCTGACCTTGCTTGCCATAGTTGGGCTCAAGGACCCATGTCGGCTTGATGTCCAAGAAGCCGTAGAAACCTGCAGAAATGCAAAAGTTGCCGTCAAGATGATTACTGGTGACAATTTGATTACTGCTAAAACAATCGGTTTAGAATGTGGAATTATTAAACCAGAAGAACAATTATATGACGAAGCAGTAGTAGACGGTGCAGAGTTCCGAAAGTGGTCACAACAAGAAAGAATGCAAAAGATTGATCAAATCCGAGTAATGGCTAGATCATTGCCATCTGACAAACTCCTTATGGTCCAATGCCTGAAGCTTAAAGGACATGTGGTGGCTATTACAGGCAAACGTGCAAGTGATTCGGCTGCTCTTATGGAAGCTCATGTTGGGTTGTCCATGGGAGACCAAGGCACCCAAGTCGCCAAGGAGAGCTCGGGTTTAGTCATCCTTGATGACAGCTTTGCTTCTATAGTAACTACCTTAAAGTGGAGCCGATGCGTATACACAAACATCCTGAAAACCATTCAGTTCCAGCTCACTACTACTATTGTAGGCCACATCGTCAATGTCGTTACCTTCTTTTTTTCAGGCCGTGCACCCCTGCTGCGTCCTGATAACTTGATAATGGATACTATTAGCTCAGTGGCGTTGGTTAATGAGCCATTAAATGATGACATCATGACAAGGCCACCTGTGACGGGATATAAGAACCTCCTTACCAAGAGAATGTGGATAAATATGTTAATACAGATCTTGGGTGTAGTGGCAATTTTACTGGCCCTTCAATTCAAAGGAAAATCTTTGTTTGGGGTAAGTGAAAAACTGAGAGACACGATCGTATACAACTGTTTCGTGCTTTGCCAAGTGTTCCATCAGTTTAATGTCAGAAGTCCTGAGAACGAGAACATATTTCACGGAATCCGCCAAAACAAGTGGTTTCTACCAATTGTTGGGACAGCTATAGGTCTTCAAGTGCTTCAAGTAATGTTTCTGAACAGTTTCGAAGATACAGAGCCGTTGACTGGGAGGCAATGGGGAGCATGCTTTGCAATTGCCGCGATCACCTGGTTGTTTAATTGGCTACTGAAATGTGTTCAAGGTTTGTTCAGCATCTAGAGCTGGTTCACGTCTCCGGCCAAATTTGATCCTCTGCTGTCTTTCTCAATATAGTTTTGTAAACTGTAATTGTTCATTGATTTCATTCCTTCTTTATCCCACTTCATGGTGATAGTAGATAAATCGATGCTGTAGCTACATTGTTGTAATTTGTTGAAGTAAATATCTTGACCTCATTACCACACAAAGACCAGTCAAGTTCGGATAGAGTTGTTATAAGCACAAACTGATCACGCGTGGGAGCCGAGACCCAAACAGAAAGATTATAAACAAACTTCCCTCTGCTGTGTGAGCTCCCTCCAATTCTCTTCCCTATGTGTGCGCTCCTCGAGCACCTTGTAAATAGTAAGGGCCAACAGATAGCTGCCTTACCAGGCATGTCATGCCAGCATCCAAGCCTAAGGTAAACCATGGACTCTAGTATCATTCATTGAGGCAAGAGATCGGGCCAGGGAACTTAAATTCTAGCACAGAGGCACAACGAAAGTGAGACTTCATCATTTGAACCGACTGGCAATAGGAGTAACCCACTTCTCTTATACTCCCTTCGTCCCAATCATTTTTTTATTTTTTATTTTTGATAAGGTAAGGAAACTAGGTTATTCCTCTTAGATAGGATCAACCTATCTCATCCTTTCGAATGAGTAAGGTAAGTTGAAGCCACCGGCTTTCAAACCACCTCGAAAGAGTTGAACATGAATGTCCAACCGAAGCCATGAAGTCGGCAACCTTGTTGGCTTCACGGAAGCAATGTTTAATTATCACTTCATCGAAAAGATGAAGATCAAGTTTCACATCCTTGACAATACTAGAGATTTTCCACGGTATCTGCCAATTGCTACGGAGTGAGTTGATAACACATAAATTATTACCCTCCACAATTAACTTAGAGATTCCTAAATGTTTAGCGGCTAAAATACCTTCTTTTAAAGCGAGTGATCGTTTGTTTACCTTTAATTAAAGTACTTGTTAAAGAAAATAAACAAATGAATGAGACTGAGAGACCGAGGGAGTATACTGTACAAGATAACTCTCTCTTTATCTATCAATATGGGATCAACTTACAAGCATAACATGTATCTGATGAAAAAATGCAGAGGCAAATTAACGATTTGTTTTTGGGTTTTTAATTACAATTCAGTCTAGATTTGTATCATTTTGGATTGATTCTATTGCGTTTGCATCACGATCTAAAAGCCGCCTAGAAATATTTGGGAGAAAAATGTCACTCTAGGACTCTCCTTCTTTCCCTCCGCCATCTTCTCCTCTATGGTATCGAAAGAAAGGGTAAGCGTGTATTTGGATCAAGGAAGGAGAAGGGGAGGGATTTGGAAGAATTAATTTTCCTTCCTCGAATCTAACCAAAATCCCTCTATCACACGAAAAACTTGAAGAGAAGTTGTATCCAAACAGTCATACTCGATTCCATCTTCCATCTCACCCCCCCCCCCCCCCCCTCCTTTCCCCCTATTCCCCTCGCTCCTCTCCCTTTCCCTCCTATTTTACTATCTAAACACGCCCTAAGGGTTTAATTAGAATCCATTGAAAGTTAAAACGCTACTCTTAGTTTAGTTACAGATACAATGCTAAAAAGGTAATAAACCGACTGCATGGCTAAAAGTTTAAAACAGTGTGACAAGAAGTGGCAGATTGTGGGAGACTGTCGGATCGTCCAAAAACTTAAGCTGATAGTTAAGATTCAAATGCCGAATCAATGGTCATGTACCCTAATACTCAGTACTCACTCATTTGTTTATTTCTAGGCGGCTTTTAGACCGTGATGTAAAAACACACATGAGGAACTCCCCATTTTTAGGGTTAGTTTGAAACTATTTACTAAATATGGGTTCATGTCACCCTGGCCCCCATGGAATATTACCTTCACTCATTTCCCCAAAATACCCTTTGTTTTCTCTTCATTCCATCTCCTACCTATCCACCCAAATCTCCATTAAAACACATACTGGCCTATTCTTCGAAGGTGAAACAGATGCAAATGAATACATAAGCTACATCTCATCATCTCTATCGTCATCTCTCTTCATCAAACACACACAGAGAAGTAGCAAAAAACCAAGCTCTACAATTTAACAAAACTACTACGTTGCTATAAATTCGGTTTCAGAGTATCGAATACGGTCATTTATCGAGAAACTTTTAATTTACAATTAAAAATCCAATAACAAACCGGAAAAAGAATCCAATTAGTAATCAAAAGTGGATCAAAATCTACAAATTTCCGAAGATGGACATGAGATTTTCGGCAATTTGGTCCAAATTATAATGCAATTACGAAATGGAAAATTAATTATAACATCAGAAAATTGAAATGAAGAATTTGGAACTGGTAATTAATTTACGCTTACCGGAAGTCACAAAATTAATCATGATTAAAGATGATTTATTAACATGAACACGAAAATGAATCAAAAAGAATATAATGAGGGAGGTAAATGATGTTCTAACCTTCTAGGGTTTACGATTGTCATTGTAGGTGATGAAGGAAACTGGAGAATAATTAGGGTTTTCTGGGGGTTTTAAAGAGATTGGAGACGGAGGGTTTTTGCTGACAGCAACAAAACCCAGTAAACTATCACTATTTTCAAGGTCTATCGTCTTTGGTAGAATCAGCATTCAACTCCATATGTTTCACATTGTAGAATCAGAATTGTATTATCTGATTTGATGAAGATGGAGGTGTTTACGTAGAGGATGAAGGGGAGAAGATGAAGGGTATTTTGGGAAAGAAAGTGAAGTTAATGGTCCCTCGATTCACATGTATGATGTACCCATATTTGATAATGCAAATTCCCATTTGTGACGACGGTTTGTGACGGATACCGTTTCCCCCTCACAAAATACCCATGAGAGATGAGTGGAAAGAATACGAAGAATACCCATCTTGTCCATCTTTTTTCGCGAGAGGCCACAAATTTATAACGGGCTAAAATCCCGTCACAAGCAAAACCTGCTGATTTAGTAAATAGATTCAAACTAACATCATTTTGTTAAGCAAAAACTTTCTGTAAAAATAGATGTAAGCTTGTAATACCACGTTAGAAATCCATCTCAAGCAAAAGTTGGTATTATGCCTAAAGCATAATATTTTTTTTGTTTTATTTCATCATTCTTGGAAAATTTGTGTACCTTAATAACGGAATAGTTACGATGATAGATGTCTCGCTTTCTATCCACGAAAGTGAAACCAAAACCAATACCGGTGGCTACTATAGTCCACTGGATATATTCACGTCCGAAGTTTCAAAGCTTCAATAGTTCAATACAATGAAGAGTTTAAGCGTGATTATAGTATACATATGTAATCTTTACTGGTTATTTCATCATAATTCAAAACTAACGAACTAATGTGGCTCCATAATAAATGGAATTCAAAATGCGAATGTAAGCAAACCCAAAACTAACAATTAACAGAAATAAACACCCATAACAAAAGAAGAAAAGAGAAATGGAAGACTCGCCGTCTTGGCGTTATATAATGTTGATAACGTGAGAAAGTATTAGGAATTGGGCCTATATTAGGCCTGTCTACTATTAGGGTTTCTTATATTAGGGTTTTATTATCTAGAAGGTATTATAAATACCACGTCTTGTCAATGTAAGAAACACACTAATCAATAATACAATCTTTCTTATGCATTTCTCTCATCTAAACTCTATCATGGTATCAGAGCCTCTTTCTTGAGGACTCTAAAATCGCTTCCACTTTCCCACCGGTGGGCGATAATCAATGACGTCCACCGGTGGGATTTTTAATATCCTAATCATATTTCTTTTTTTTAATTCTAAAAAAAACAAACTAACTAATTATGCTTTTAATCTTGGTCTTTTCCTAAAATTTGTGACTAATAAAGATGAAGAATCAGGTGGAGCATTTTATGTTATTACTAACAATTGTTAGTTGTAACTATTCTGCTTATGTACTTCTTTGTCTTAGGAAGGAATCATGATTTTATTTCCTTTTTGAAATATTTTATTTACAAAAGAAAAAAAGATACTATTTTCTCTATTTGAAATATTCATTAATATTTTCATCTCTATATAAGGTGGTTTTTTAATTTAAATTTGGAGTTTGAAAAACTTAACGTTCTCCAGATCTTGAAATTTTAACGGATAATTTCCGTCTTATTGATATTTGTCAGGTTCGATAGAGTTCCTGCAAATTAACTCATTATTCCGACAAGTCCGAAAAAATTAACGTTCTTGTTCAGAGTCTTTCTCGCGAGTCTTAATACTCGTTTATCTTACCAACCTTACGGAGATGAAGATTTAAATGAAGACGAAAAAGATGAAGATTTTGATTTTCTTTTGATTTTTGTGTTTTTCTTGAATTTTTTATGTTTTTGCTCCAATCGTAAAGTTCGTCCTACGTACTGCCTTTACGATTGCGGGAGGGTATTAGGAATTGGGCCTATATTAGGCCTGTCTATTATTAGGGTTTCTTATATTAGGGTTTTATTATCTAGAAGGTATTATAAATACCACGTCTTGTCAATCTAAGAAACACACTAATCAATAATACAATCTTTCTTATGCATTTCTCTCATCTAAATTCTATCAGAAAGGTTGAGGGTTATTGAGGTTAAATGGATGGTTGAGGACGGAGGACTGGGGACTGAGGACTTGAGGACTCCACCTACCATCAATCGAGTCTGGTTTATTCGGTTTGGATTATTTCGGGTTTATCAACTTTGGGTTGGGTCGGGCCTGGAAATCTTGTTCGGATCATTTTTGGATTAATTATTATCAAGTTATATGACATGTTGTATTGGGGATAAAATGGAGTTAATGATTATAGGAGCGATATCTATTGTGCATTTTCTATGTTGGGTAAACTCCGGAATTTAGTACCTAATTTACCTTCATGAAAAGGTAATACATTACCCATCCGGCCCCCGGATGGGTAATGTATTTTAACTTCGAATAAATCGGATTTTAAATAGTATTTTCTCAAAATTGAATTTTAAATGTTACTGTTTTTTGGTTTTTTCAAAATAAGACAAATTTGAGTAATAAGTTATCTTTCACCATACAGTATCCGGGGTTCACCACCCAAACGTCGCCACCGGGGACTACTACTGCACCTACAAGGCTATTATTATACCTCCAATTGTATAATAGTATCGTATAATCATCATACATTTAACTGAGATTGTTTGTAATTTCCGAGCATTTTTTAAAAAAAATCATGTTTAAGTGGGTAAATTTATAAACTTTATTATATATATAGCTCAAATTCTTCACTTGGATTTTACCCTACAAGAACAAGACATGAGAAATTAACGAACTATTAATCTAAAAAAAAAACCGAATCGCGAAAGGTCGTCGACGTTTTGCGAAAAATCGTCGACGTAATTCAAATAAAAGACTAACCTTACCCCTACCATTACCACAAAGCCTCTAAAATTGAAAATCACCCAAACCCTCACCCATTTACAACCACCACGCAACCGCCCCACCACGCCGCCGACCGCGCCACCACGACCGCCCCACCACGCCGACCGCACCTCGCCGACCAACGAACCACCGGTGAGTAATTTTTTTTTTTTTTTTCTTTTTTTTGTTTTAAGTAGACTTGTTAGTCTTAATTAGAGTTGTATTATGTTATTGTAGTAATTGTTAATGTTAATTAGGTTAGATTTGTTAGTTGTAATGTTAATTGTTAATGTTTTTGGTGTTTTTGTTATTTTTTCAAAAATCAATTTATAATTTGTATTATTGTTCTTGTTAGTTCTAATGTTGTTGTTAGTAATGTTGTTGTTACTATTGTTGTTGTTTCTATTGTTGTTGTTGCATTTGCATTAGAGATTAAATCGAAAGGGCAAAATGGCCCAAAACAACCGAATTGAGAGTTGAGGGACGTGTGTTATACACGTTTGTGATGGTGAGGGACGTGTGTGATACACGTTGGTGGGTGGAAGGGACGTGGGGGAGGGGGCACGTTGGTGGGTGGAAGGGACGTGGGGGGGAGACGTTGGTGGGGGGTAGGGACGTGGGAGGGGGGCGTTGGTGGGGGGTAGGGATGTGGGAGGGGGGCGTTGGTGGGGGGTAGGGACGTGGGGTTTAGGGTGGCTAGGGTGGGTTGGGACGTGGGCTTGGGACGGTGGTGGGGGGTATGGACGTGGGCTTGGGGTGGCTAGGGTGGGTTGGGACGTGGGTTTAGGGTTTAGGGTATAGGTAGGGTTTAGGGTTTAGGGTTTAGGGTTTAGGGTTGGGGTGGCTAGGGTGGGTTTAGGGTTTAGGGTTTAGGGTTAGGGTAGGGTTTAGGGTTTAGGGTTTAGGGGGTTTCCTCGGGTTTATTAACGTTTAATTATATTAATTTAACGATATTGGAATCTCGTAAATGCAGATGTCTTACAATGAGGATGATATTTTGCCTGCAATTGGCCGTACTGCAGGGCGAAGAGTGACGGGGTCTAAGCGTCGTGTCCCGATAGCATCACAACCAGCAGCAGCGCCACGGGCTGGTAGGGGAGTTAGGGGTAGGGGAAATGGTCTCCTAATACGGTCTCCCAACCCTACTCCCGAGGACGAGCTTCAGCTACCGAGGGCTTTTTTTAGGGAACGAGTTAGTAGTTCGGAGGACGAGGAGGTGGAGCAGTTTAGGGTCGGGAGAGAGGATGATGATGATGATGATGATGATGATGATGTCGAGGTTGAGGAGGAGGAGGAGCACGACTCCCAGTTTTTGGACGAGGAGGCAGCCGATCGACCAGTTAAGGTGATCGTACGTGATGGTAGCGGCCGATATAGGCCATTTGTGGAGGGTGGTGCCTCTAGTAGCACGGGCGGGAGGAAGAAGACTCCGGATCTTTCCTGGCGTCTACAGGGTCCGGTTGAGGGGGGCCCGTCTGTACTTACTGTCCTACGTAGCTTCGGTGGCCACGTAGCTCGCAGTAGTTGGACGGATGAGGGGAGCGCGAGACAGTGGATCACGTGTTACGAGAGGCCGGGCGCTATGGAGAAGATGAGTAAGTTGAGGGTCCGCTCTTCGGTTATGGATAGAGTTGGCGAGAGCGGGCTTGATCATCTTAGGACCTCATTGACCACCGGGTTGGATGAGAACCTTATCAGTGCGTTCGTCGAGAGGTGGCAGCCGGACACCAACACTTTCCACATGCGTTTGGTGAGATTACGATACTGTTGCACGACGTTCACAAGATCCTCGGCATACGGGTGGATGGCGCTAGGGTTATGGACGAGGGTACGAGGGGGGAGATTGGTCTGAAGGGGAAGTTCGCGGCCTTGCTTGGCATCGACGTGGCGGCCGTGACTGCACCCCTTTACAGGGGTGGGGTGATTTTGGTGAGGAAGCTGATGGATGTCGCGGAGAAGGGGAGCCAGCAGGACTCCCTACGGGCGTACATGATGTTGTTGGTTGGACAGACTTTGTTCACCGACAAGTCCAGCGATCGGGTTGTCGCTCGTATGTTGCCGCTGTTTGATGATTTAGATGATATAAGCGGTTATGCTTGGGGGGGCGCGACATTGGCGTACCTGTACCGACAGTTGGGGATGGCTTCGCGTAGGGAGGCAGCTGGGGTTAGCGGTTGTCTGCCGTTGCTCCAGGCTTGGATATACGAGTATTTTCCGGCGTTCAGGCCTCACTCAGGATATTATGTTGAGGGACGACCACTTGTCGAGGCTTGGGCACGAGTTCCTAGGTTTAGGGGAGATGAGGGGTTGTTGGAGCAGCATAGGCAGAGGTTGGATGGGCTGAGGGCGGAGCAGGTGACGTGGCTCCCTTACGGTGTTAGCCCATACATGGGTTGTCGGAGTACGCTCTACTCGGGGGTGATCAGGTTTTTGGATATAGTGGAGCCGTACCAGCCTGATAGGTGTCTCCGTCAGTTTGGCTATGTTCAGGATCACCCGAACCCTATGCGGGTCCCAGCTGCCGAGAGTCGTCCGGCGAAGCCGGCTCAGGGTTACAAGCTGTCGTACGGTGATGCTGCTGATTTGGACTGGTGTTTGAGAGAGGCTGAGATTCCGTTGAGACAGCGTCATGACCGGGCTTTGATGCCGTTTTAGTGTGATCCACGGTACATTAGTTGGTACAAGAAGATTTCTCACCCATACTTCTACCCCCTGCACGCCGTGTTCAGATGCGCTCACCCCTTTTCCCCGAGGAGCCGGAGGTTGGCCGGGCTCTTAGCCGTCATTTCTCGTAGATCTATAGTCAGGACCCCGACCAGAAATGGTCGTACGTGCGACGCTTGGTCGATGATATGGAACGGTTCTACATAACGAAGGATGACGCTGAGGATGTTCCTGCTGATGATGATGATGAGGAGGAGGAGGAGGACGATGATGATGATGATGACGTAGTTTACTAGTTTTGTTATGCTTGGACTTTATTTGTTGTCTTATGTACGGACTATTTTATTTTTCTTGTGACTTCTTTATTAGTTTATTAGTTTTTTTATGCATATTTTAATATTTATTAGAACTCATAGCTTACATCGGACATGAACAAAAGCACATAAAACATAAATCGTAACTAAAATTTGATGAAAACATAGAATACATTAGACATTAACGAAAACACATCAAACATCAAATACAAGTTTACAATACTTAATTATCTTCGGATGACGAAGATGAAGAATCCAGATCTCCTTCGTAATCTCCAGCTTCAATTATTTCAGGTTGACTAGCCACGTAATGATCATAAAACATTAAAATGCGCAGACGGACATTATCTAGATTGAACACTCTACCGGCACACAAATCAGATAGTGTTGCGTAGTCTATCAAGTTTAGTATACGCTCAATGTAGGCAAGGAAATCGCTTCTTAACTTGCGGAACTCCCACATCTTCTCAGTTACAATCTCATCAGTAACTTCATCGTCTGGAACAACCGGACTGCAGAGGGGGTTACCGTGTAGGATGCCAAAAAGGTTGGCAATTGGAGGATGTTCTACCAGGTCCCAGACAGTGTCACTCGGAATGACTAGTTCAAGGCGAGAAACTAGCACTGGGAACTGTGTAGTTATAAGATCGATCCTTAGCTGATAGGCTCTGTTTTTTTGCACGTTTGTGAGAGTCATCCTAAATGTATTGATTTTAGTAGTGAATGAGATTGTGGTTTTTGCGATTACAATCAACATGAAAAGCAGTATTTATAAGAAGTCATAGTACAACGTTAACATTTCGAATTATAACGGTAACATTTTGAAATTTGAAATCACAACGGTTACAATGCAAATCAATAACTTGAAAACTGGCCGTCCTAGCATGGTATGGACGTGAATAGTACACGTCCAAACCATGCATGGACGTGTACTATTCACGTCCTGGCATGGTGTGGACGTGTACTATTCACGTCCATACCATGCATGGACGTCCGGGATTAACGTCCATGCATGGTATGGACGTGAATAGTACACGTCCACACCATGCTAGGACGTGAATAGTACACGTCCATGCATGGTTTGGATGTGTACTTTTCACGTCCATACCATGCTAGGACGGCCAGTTTTGCCGTCCATTCCACGCTAGGACGGCCAGTTTTCAAGTCTAATTCAAAATTTCGATTGAGTTCAAATCGTCTATTCTATGCCTTCTACGATTAATTCAACCTAATTTCAAGTATAAGGCTTAAACATGTAATTCAACAAAAATTAATTGAAAAAAAAATGTAAGATTTAAGTTATTATCGATGAATAGTTGTCGTCGTTTGACATTAAATCGTTGTCGTTATATGATGTTGATGTTCGATGTTGAAACCGTTTTTTTGGAATTTACGTTGTTTTTATTGTTTTTGTTTCAGAGAATAAAAGGTAGAGAGAGAGAGAGAGAAAAGGGCAAGAGTTGTCTTTTTTAAAAAAACGTCGACGATTTTTCGCAAAACGTCGACGACCTTTCGCAACCCTCAAAAAAAAAATAGAAACCTAATAAGCAACACAAATTTTCATTGAAGAAGGGCACTGTAATACCCCTCTATTTGTCCCCTCTATTTGTCGTATGAGTTACTCGATCAAGTTGGATGCACTCGGTCGCTTTGTTGATGTATAGTTTGTTTGAGAAAGAAGATGGTATAGTTATGTTGCCCGTTTATAGATAAGTTGTCTTAAAACTGTTATAACTTGATATGTATATACGATATTGATGTGATTCCATTTGGAGGTGGTAGCTTGTCCTTTTACGATTCTAACAATAGGTCACACGCTCAAAGATACCAAGAATTGAGGGAGATATGACTATTTTACGAAAATTGTCAATGTTGAGAACTGCGAAGTAACTCGACCGAGTTGAGGCTACTCGACCGAGTTGGTCGGACTCGGCCGAGTTAGCAGTTCCGTGTTCAGCAGCACGGTTACTTATAAAATAAAATTCAAAAGTTAAAATCATATTTACTTTAATATGTCTGCCGCCTTCTCACTCTTCTCTCAAAACCTCTCACCCTAAATCCTTATGTTTAACTACCGGAGTCTAGTTGCGCCGATCATCTAGCCTAGTGTGGTTGTCGTCAATTAAACCTCTTTCTCCTCATTAGTATGTCATCTGGATAATAGTTATACCTATGGTTAGTAATCGTTGTGTATGTTCTTAGGAGGAGATTTTGTAGAAAAGTATTGGTAGAAAGCTTTGGATTTCATTCCTGTGATTTTGCCGTGAGGTAGGGTTCTCCTTACTCATTTATTGTTATGCTGTAAGACTTGTAAGACTGATATCACCTGTGGTTACGAGTTGAGTTGTGGAACATATGCGTGGGACCGTTGCGGGAAACAACTTTCGCTCCTACGACCGCTCTTCATAGAACCCGCCATGGAGGGGATGTGCACATTAAGGATGTAGGTACCCTTTGTCGCGAGCAAGTGGGGATTTGAATGTGGGGCTAAAGGTCGTCACCCGTGATGAGATTGTGATATCAGTTTGGCTTTGGTGATATCAGCATGCTATGCTTTCAGATTTTATACTTGTTCTTGATTTTGGTCCAAACGCTATTGCGTATACAGTAACTGACGCTTGTACTTTGTGCGTTGTGATGATCCATTGGTATGGTGACCAGTTTCTTAGGTATGGCGTGATTGATGATTCTTTGGCTGGGAAGATGGGTCGTCATACAGTTTTGTAGCATCATAGATTATCTTTACTAGCTTCAGATGTTACTTTGAGTTCGGTATATCTTTTGAGACATTGTAATCACTTTACTTTATTCATTATAATAAGTTACATTATCGTTTACTTTGATATTATGCCTCGGAAAACTGAAATGGTAGCACTTTCATAATCCGATGGTCCTTTTTAAAGACATTGAATGATAAGGTGTTACAGACATTATCCATCACAAGCTGAAGACGGATAATGTCCTCTCACATTACGCAAGTGACATTATCCATGAGGTGATCCATTTCCCCCACTTACTCTTCCACTTGATTTATTGTGAGAGAAGTCTAAACCAACCGCTTATGACATATATTATCCATCACAAGTAAGACTCTTTGGATAAGCAATAATGTTAGCCAACGAGAAAACCCGAATAAAATTGAAAACAAAATAACAAGAGAGAAACTAAACTACAAGAAAAGAAGAGGTTAGACTTCAACCTTTAGGCAGGGACAATCTTTGGCCACGAGACACCCCTTAAATCTTGTTGCATCAATTCAAAAAGACGACTTGGCATATCATTGGCTTCTACATTCCTTAGTTGATCTGATAGACTCCTTGGTTAGCTAGCCAGCCCGCACAACCATTCGTTTCTTTATAAGTACGATGAACCTCAACTGAAAACACTTATATATTTGGACTAAATGATTTTGGATAGACGGTATATTGTTGTTCGATTCAAGTAACTCCACGATCCCCTTTGAATCAGTTTGTATAATCAGTCGCGAGAAATCTCGTTCCTTTGCTAGCATTAGGCCACGTTTCAGTGCCATAAGTTCAGCTCTTGTGACTGTTGCCAACCAATTTTTTCTGAGAATGCAAGTAGAAGAGCTCCTGACGTGTCACGAAAAATCCCCCAACTCCGGCTAGACCAGGATTCCCTTTTGAAGCTCCATCAATATTCAAGAATATTCAATCTCTTGGTAGAGCTAATCACCTCGCAAAAATTTCACGTTGTTTTCTTCCCTCGGATTCAAAGCTCGTATCCATAGAATTTTTTGCATTCCGAATATCCCAAACACGTTGCATAAGGAAATGGAAGGTATTAGATGGAACCTCATTGTCACGCTCAAAAACTCTGTTGTTCCTCCATTTCCAAAGCCACGCCATACTACAATAGCAAAGTATATAGTCCAAGTTTCCTTCGCTAGAGTCGAGGAAAGCACCGGGTTTAGGTTGAGGACCATCCAATTGCGAATGGAGTCGCTAGTGAAGAAGTTATTTGACACCAAGTTATTGAAATGGCTCAAAACAATCCTAGCGTATGGGTAATCATGAAGAATATATAACGAAGTTTCCTCAATGGAGCTACAAACGCCACAAGTCGGATCCTCAACAAAACTCTGCCGCGCTTTGTTTGAATTATACATGATTCGGTGATTGAGAAGGAGCCACAAAAACATACTAATGCGTTGCGAAACCCACACTTTCCACGGTAATTTCTAGAAGTTCACATTCTCCTTCGTTGTTTCCTTCCTAATTATGTTATGTCAGATTTGATAGAGAACTTGCCCGACAGTGTTTGAGACCAGTATAAGACATTGTCATTATCACCTTCACAAACAACTTAAGAGTAGTATTATTGATTGCCCCAAAGTAATTTTTTTTGGCCAAGGCTCTAATAAAGTAAAACTTTATATATACCATATATGAATTGCCCCGAGTCTAAACTAATTAACATATAAATTACTTCAACCACCCACACAAACCATTCAATTAATGACTAATCTATTTTAAGAGTAGTATTATTCTTATAGGTCTCAATCACATTTTTTTATTTACCAATAATACAAAGTATACTAATCACAAAAAAGACCACTTTATTATAAAGTCACACCACAATATAAGTAGCAAAGACCTCTTCCTCCCTCCCTTCCCATATAAATCAACAACAAATCCCACCCAAAATTCAATCCATTTCCTTAATTCTCTTATCACACCTCTGTTTTTCACAAAACTTGTATAAGACGGTTTTACACAAACTTTATTCTAAAACCGTCTTTAAATTGTAAGTCGATTTTACAAGAGACCGTTTATTTCCACGTAAAACCAACCTCGACCCACATAATATTTTCGAATAAAGTTTAAAACTTTACTGTAAAAATGGCAAATAATCAACAACCAGAAGGGTTAGGTGATGAGTTCTTTGAACAGATATTATCAGTTCCATCCGGGTATAATTCGGGTGGAGGTGGGTATGTTGGAAGCGGGTCAGGTGGAGGTGATCATGGGCCAGGTTCGTTAAATTTTCTGGGGTTGGGCCCGGGTGATGGCCCGGCCCATGGTGGAGTTAATGTTGGTGGGTTTAGAGATTGCATGGGTTTGGGTTTGCCTTTGGGTCTTAATTTGGATCATGGAAGTTCTTCAAGTGGTGGTGATGTTGGTAATGTTGCTTCTCCGTCGTCAAGAATGAATGTAAGTTTAATTTCGACTTTTTGGACGGTCCTAAATTCGTAATAGCTTATGCACCTCATTTATTGTAATCGCTTAAATGACGTGTGTTCAGTGTTATATGTTGGTATATAACTGGTTTAGGCTCTGTTCTTTTTGGCTTAATTTCAGCTCATTTCAATTTTGGTTGGGTGTATTCTATTAAGTTTATTTACGTTCAATCAATTATTTTCAATTAATCTCTTCACAAAAATAACTTTTAATTCAAATTAATTTACTCTACTTTAGTTTTACTCAATTTAGTTCAATTAAGCTCTGCTCCAATTTATTCAATTCAACTCGTTTCAGCCGAAAAGAACAGGACTTTAGTTTCAGTACGAGTATTAGAGTATGTCACGTAATAATACGTTTATTGCTATTATTAAATGAGGCGCGTTAATTGTTAACGAGTACATACCCTACATGTCACATGATTGATGGATGATTGAATAATTTGTAAGTACTATACAAGTGTACGTCATGTCCTTTGGTGTTACCTCTGCAATTACTCGACAATTATGTATTTAATTTCGTGACTTGGAGAGGTTTTAAGTTAAGACGGAAGCGGTACTTTGCTGTGGACAAAGATTACTCCGTATTATTTATTGTCAAATTGAGATAAAGCAAGAAATGAATAAATGGTGTTTTGGAACAAGATACGTTTCCGGAAGCTCTTATTGAAGAGGAAAAAGAAGTTAACTTTAATATCGATGCAACACAAATTCTTGTATAAGATCGTCTCTGTAGAGACATCGTGGCGACGGGTGAATGGATACTTATTTCAAGTAACTTCCACTTTATGATGTACTCAGAAGAACAGTGGTACTTGCTCTAAGTTCACTAGTGATAAGTATTCATGATTTGATGAGGGAAAGCGGTATTCGTCTGCGTTTATTGGGATATATTATGCCCTTGGATAGCATAGCATCGTGTTGTCTATGATAATTTCCGCATCTAACAACTGTTTACTCTTAATTTGTAGTGATAATAAGCACTGTAACAAGCATCGACTTAGAACCAACTGGTGTTAGTCCAGTGGTAACCGAGTTAAACCTTAAATCTTGCAGAAATGTAAGAGTTGAGAGGTCTCAGGTTCGATTATCAGTTAGGGTGATGACCAATTGGCCACTGCAGCTCTCGAAGGGTGGCTTACATGGTCCATGTGGTGGTGCTGCTTGGGCCCGGGGATTAAACCCCAAACTTTAACGTAATACAGATTAACGAGTCACTAAGTTGGCTCGAATTCTTGCCTCGTTGACAGGAAAATAATGCTTGGATTCTTCAAATTATAGTTAGCGGTAGGCCTGTAGTATAGAGAATACAATAGTAAACACTCTTTTCTTCTGTCTTTTCCTGTGTTTGTTAACACGGAAAGTAAACGAAGAAGTTATGGAACAAGCCTTTTGCTTTGTTTTTCCGTTTGTTTCAGGAAAGTGTTCTGAAATCGGCCTTAATTTTTTTTCTGTATCGTGATTGGCAAGGGAAATGATAGATGATACATGAAGATTTGATGATTTAATGAACCGGTGAATTAAGTGTTTGTTGGTGTGTTACAGGAGAACGAGTTGCATTTGACGAACTTATTTCCAGCATTTGGTCAGCTTCAATCTCACTCTATTCGCGCTCCTCCTCCGTCCATTCATGTTCATCAGGTTCATTTTTCCTACTGTTCTTTCCGCTAGCTGTTAGTTCACGTTTATGCTAAATTGTTCTAAGGACATCTAACTGAACTATTTGGTTAGCGCGCTATACCTGTAAAGCCTTTAAAACCGTTTATGATTTAGTGTCGTAGCTTAGATTCAACACCGTGATAGGAATTACCAAAAGAACAGTATAGGCGCGGCTACTGTATTAATCTTTCTGTTTCATGATACAGAGTTGATATTATTGAATCGTCATAAAATTCCTTTCTAAACAAATTACGATAGCTTTATTGATGTTCCCTTATTTTCCGATGGAATGGATTCTTGTTAATAATACTAATTTACAACTTGCATATTAATATCATATCTGATCCCTTTACCTGTTTACCAAATTGTTGTTGTCAACGGATTTCAAGGATATATTACATTGATTTTAATAGAAAAAAGGATGATTGAGACGCTTTATCTAATTGTGGTGATAAAATAACGATTGAATCGTTACACGGACATTTGAAAGGTCCGTGTAGGCCACCCTGCTTTTGTTTCGGATTAGAGCATGCTGCATTATTTTTGGAACTGAGTTGTACCTTCGCAAAAGGGATAGTCATCTTTGTCTGTGATGCCTTTCATCCTGTTTTTAACTTCGGAAAGGTTTTAAGGGTTACCACGACTATATCACTCCGATTCATGTAGCATTACGTAAAAGTAGTTTGAGGCGGTACCACCTTCATCCATGCCGTGCTGAGTGCTGACCAATTCAAACATGATCAAGAGTGAAAACGAAACTTAAATCCATGATGTCTCTTCCAGGAGTCGTTGTATCCACACGAGCAAACCACATGATGCTTCCCTGTCGTTGTAGGGACCTCGTAGTCAATTCCAACGTATTTAATAACGATGGATGTCATCGGAAAAAAGAGAGTAAAGTGTCCTAATACTCATCCACTGTCTCTTTGACACTCTTGTCAATGAGCAAAACAAGTGCTGGGTGCCCACATGTGCAAAATGGTCTTCATCATTTCTTAATCATGATCCTAAGAGTTGACATTAACGTTCGAAAACATGGGTTTTGTGAAGAAGATGTAATTGACCTTAGTCACAGCCCACAGGGTCATTGATAGATGAACCGTCTCAACCGTCAACCAAAACCATGTGCTGCATTTCCACTTTGTGGTTTTTTGAGGGGTTTTGAGGTTGCCAGGATTCGAGCCCGTGACCTTTTGTCACACAGGCTCTGATACCATGATAGATGAACCGTCTCAACAAAAACCTTAAGGTGATGGTTGAGACCCAACTATTATTAATATTCCTATTAGTCATCACCATGGCTTTTTGAGTACGGTGCATCAGCAATTTGTTAAGGAAAATTTTAGAAAACTTCTGCTACATGCTAAATACCTTGCCTTTATATCTAGATCTTGCCAAGTTAGTCATTTCTTTTTGGTAAATGTCTGTCTGTGTGTCTTTCGCTTTATGTGATTAAAGGGCGTGGAATTTTTAGCAGCGTAATGAAGCAGAACATACGCCTTTTCTCTGTTATTAGTGCGCTAAGAGGAAAGAACGTATCGTTAATGTAAAGAGATTAAATAAACAAATGAACCTAAGAAGCATATTCTGTAGTTTGGAATATTAGAAAGCTTTTTTTATGTCAATCACCTAGAATCGAGCCTATACAGTGCATCTTGTGCTGATTATCGTAAGACAGGAAGGATTAAATTCATTTTCTGTAATGTCAAATATTCCATCTAGATGATTTTTGCATATTGTAACTACTTTTTTATCTCGGCTCTAGATTCATGCATTAGATTTGATATGTTATATCACCGTGTTCAATCTAGCAGCGACACTGTGTTGCAACCGCTTTGTAAATGTTTTGAAGGACCGCGAAGGGTTGTGTCAAGGTACAAAGTCTTACTGTCAGGAAATTATATAAACTGATCGTGTTTATTCGATGATCTACGCAGAATTTTCAGGGTCATGGGGGATGTGGACCAGCTCAAAACATATCACAGCATCCACCAGCAGTCCGACCACGAGTGCGAGCTAGGCGTGGTCAAGCCACTGATCCCCACAGTATAGCTGAACGGGTAAACTTCACTTCTTTCATCCTGTCTCGGCACCTAGAATTTTTTTCGTTTGATGCCTAGAAAATTTTCATTTGCATTTGATAAAAAGACTACTAAATCACCGTACTAAAGACGATTTAATAAAAATGACCGTTTTTTCATACGTTCTAGTTACGTAGAGAAAGGATAGCTGAAAGGATGAAGGCTTTACAGGAACTGGTTCCGAGCTGCAATAAGGTCAGTGACATGTTTTATTAACGTGTGGAGTTTTCAGATTACAGATTCAGAACGATATAGAGTATGATGAGTGTTAGGGTAGAGGTTAATACTCTTAACCTAATACAATACAGATTAAACCTAATCTAATAAGGCCCAGACAGAAACCCTAGCCCAATACAGAATTCAGATACCCTAAACCCTAGCCCGGTCAGCGAGACCCCCGCATAGTCGTTCGAAGCGGCGACTAACAGATTCAAGGCATAGACCCAACAATGTTCATTACCACATATCTAATGGAGTACTTAGACCGTTAGACATTTCTTTATTCATTCTGACTTATGCTAAATGAATTAATTAGTTAATTCTACTTTACCTATGAGATAATGTTCTTAAGTGATCTTCATTGGTGCTTTGTACAGACAGACAGAGCAGCAATGCTTGATGAAATCGTTGATTACGTCAAATTTCTAAGGCTTCAAGTCAAGGTATCTTCTCTTAAAGTATTATTAGGCCGCCTCCACAGTTGAGCTATATGATCTCATTAAGAATTTATTTCCGTTTTTAATGGATTAAAGTACAAAATCAAGTCGGAATAGTTGCGCCTTTTTGCGCAGCAGTCATTATCTAATAATCGCGATGCTATTGTTAAGTGGCAATTACTATATAAACAAAAAGTATATCCACTTGCTGTTTTTCTAATGCATTTGCTTAGCATCTTACTTCTCCAATGGCTTGTATCAGGTGTTAAGCATGAGTAGATTGGGCGGAGCTGGTGCTGTCGCCCAGCTTGTAGCCGATGTGCCTCCAGCATCCTTCGAGGTAACTTGACCTGACCCGTCTAATGGAATTGAGAGGTCGTGTTTTAAATGTCAAAATCAATATTGCTCATTGGACCTTTGTGATAGATAGACCATCTCAACCAAAACCTTAAGGTGATGGTTGAGACCCAACTATTATTAATATTTCCCTCACTCAAATGGTCATTAGGCTTGAAGAGTGGTTAGTTTGCACAGGCTCACCCATACCGTGTGCTGGTTGTGCTGGTTTCCACTTCGTGGTTTTTGAGGGGTTTTGAGGTTGACAGGATTCGAACCCGTGACCTTTGGTCACAAAGGCTCTGATACCATGATAGATAGATCATCTCAACCAAAATCTTAAGGTGATGGTTGAGACCCAACTATTATTAATATTCCTAATACTTTGTTCAAAGAACGCGTTGAACACCCAAATAGACGCTACTCGTATGGAGTATGATGTTTTCGGCTTTGTAATCTTCTTAGGGTGAAGGCATTGAAGGGACGCAACCGGCATGGGATAAATGGTCGAACGATGGCACAGAGCAACAAGTAGCTAAACTGATTGAGCAAGACATTGGGGCAGCTATGCAATTCCTTCAATCAAAGGCACTTTGCGTGATGCCCATATCGCTTGCTTCGGCCATCTTTCAAACTCAACCACCACCTCCTGAACACCCTTCAATGGTCAAGCCCGAGACCAATCCCCAACCATAATTGGCGCTTCCGACTACAAAAAGGACACTCCTAAGGTTTTGTAACTCTTGTCAAAGTAAGGATGATTGGCAATGTGGGCACTTGCACGTTTTTCTTGAGCTATCAATCCTATTATGGTTTAGTCTTTAAAGTGTAAAGCTTGTCAAATGTGTTTGATTTGGCATCATACATAAACTAATCAATGGTGGGGTGAAATTAGTGGGGCATGAATCATGATGTAGACAACTTATGTTCTCAATAATTTTCTTGTAAAAGTGGGACCTTTCTTCTCGGACCGGCTTTTGTTGTAACGGAAAAATGCGATCATTTTATAATAAAATGTAATTATTATCTGATAAATAAATATTTTTAGATGGTTAGCTTCTATCATAAAATGATCGTATTTTCAAAATGTTATTATATTAGAGGAATTTGGGGTAGGTTGTCTAGGAAAGCAATGTTGGAAGCTTCTTCTTTTGGTGAAAAAAATAATTGTAGTACTTTAAAATAATGGAGAAGATTAAACAATGAGGTGTTGAATATAATTGGCTAAACTTGTTCTCTTATGAAAAAGTTAAGAGCTTTTGTGTTGATTTGGTGAGGGATCTTATTCAATCATAACTTTAATTAATTTATATGTAGGGTGGACAATAAAAGCTTATAAAAGGTTAATCAATAATATAAGTATTTTAAATATAAAGTCTAAGGGGATAAAGTTAAAGAAGACGAGTTTCAATTCTAATCTTAATACTACTTCGTAATATCTAGTGATTTTACCAGTTGATCTAGCACATACATGATACAGAATGTTTAGAAGGTTTCGAGTTTAATAATAGATGTGTTTGTTGTGATAAGTTACAAATAAACTCGAGTCTTAATTAAGACCATCTTGCTCAACTTAAGCACGTAATTAGTTACTACTAAGAAGCTCCGAGTGTTTAGTGTTGGAAATGTTAGAATGCTTAGTCCCACCTTGAAGGAATAAGAAAGTTTTGTCCCATATTGAAAGAATAAGAAAGTTTTATCTCACATTTAAAGAATAAGAAAATATTTTTGCATTTGTCCCACATTGGAAAAATAAGGAACTCTGGTTGTGTTTATATACTTAATGCTTCTCAAGTAAGCACTTGTAAATATTGATGATAGTATGTACTTGCCAATACTTTTTGCATTTTCGAAGTTTTCACACTTCTTCTCTCGTTTTCTGCCGTAGACTAATTGAAAATTGCAATGCCTTTAATTCGTTCATTGTTTCAGTTTTCGATTTCTGACTATAAATAAGATGAGTTTCTGTTTGCAAATTACTCAATTCATTATTCAAAAATCCTCTCTTTCTTGTGAAAATCTGAACAATAACATTCAAGTTCTTACTCTTCCTCTTGGATGCAATTATACCTTGGAGATCGTCGTTTTCAGTTGGACAACACAGTGTCGAGGGCGATTATGCTTCTAAGACAACGGCTATCATACTGTGACACACTGAAACTTTATTTAATTTATTTTATACTTTAGTTTGGCCTTTGGAGTAACTTATTTCCTACATTTTAGACTAATTTCTGGTCCTTGTTTATGAAAGGACCACTTGGATCGACTGAAAACCAAAGTCGATGTCAATGATATGCCTAAATATATTCGAGGAATGTAGTGAACCGTTTAAAACAGGGTAAAAGAACAAATTGAACGAGACACACAAGCAATTTTATTATCAAAAATGTATAGATTGAATTAATGATTATATTTCACAAAAATGCATAATATTTCGAGTTTGGACTATATCTACAAGTTAATAATGATAATTTTTCAGGCTAAGCAACCCAAACCCGTCTTAGGTTCGAATCCTTTTACTACAATTCGGAGCCTCTTGCAGGAAATAGTAAACATTTCCCATGGAACATCTCCTACAAGCATCCAATCTCCATCCTTGTCTTCATATGTTGCTTCATACCCTGTTCCATCATTTGTTTCTGTTTCTCTTTTTGGTAATTTGCCTGCAAATCCAAGAATATATTTTAATCACTATAAACTTAGGTTCGACATTATTTATTAAGGTATAAAATCGTTGATTAGGCCTCAACGTAATAACCATCATATGGCTGGACGTGTGCATTATCTTCTAGTCAGGCCGAAAGGATATTTACGTGACTGGATTATATTACGGGTTAGAGTCCGTTTGACAGGCACGTCAGATATGTGATTTGACTTAAATAGTTTTTTTAAACAGGTAACTGATTCTAGTTTATATTACCTTTTTACCCTTCAATCTATAATATAGTAAATAATTATTATATCGTTTTATGTCATTTCACCAAAATAAGTTACCTTTTCAATTAGTTTGTCAAACAGTTTTTTATATAATCAGTAGCTTATTAGTTCTTAATTTTCAGCTACATTTTCAGGTTTCAGATAGCTTTTCAGCCCGTTTTACCAAACAGAGCCTTAGTATCTTAACTGCTTCTGCCTATGCGACTATGTAGGTGGTGTCGTGACGGGAAATTATTTCGATTAGAACAAATTGTGCTTACCAGGTTTCAATTTGAACATGTCTTCAAGTGTGTTTATAAGTTCACCGTAACCTTTGTATAACTTAAGATCAATCTTTCTAAGATATGGAGCTCCATCCATACTAACTTTGACAAACATGGTTGTTGTCGAGTTAAGCGAATTCTTCCGATATGACCTGATTGGCGGCCATCCGATTGCTTGCACCCTGCACCATATCATGTATAATTGTACATCAGTATACTTTGTTTACTATATATACGTGTTTTCTTATGTCAATTAAACAACCCTGAATAAGGTATTAAGGTTATTACGTACTTTTTGGAACTTTTTGACGGATTGGGGCTCTGAACCAAACTTTTTCTCGGATTGGGGCCCATTTGAAACTATTTATTCCAAATGGGTCCACGTCATCAACTTTATTTTTTTTTCGAATTTTTTACCAAAGCCGTCGCCTAGGGTGACGGCTTCACCTGATGTGTGTAAAAAAAAAGAAGATTAAATCCAAAAACTTGACACTACCCAAAGCCGTCGCCTTCGGTGACGACTTACTGGATTTTACCCAAAGCCGTCGCCCTAGGTGACGGCTTACCTCAAATGTTTAAAAAAAAAAAGTTACAGAAGGTTTTGATATTTACGCCTTACCAAAGCCGTCGGCCTGGATGACGGCTTCACTTGGTATAAAAAAAAATTACCCGTCCTTAACTCACCATTTACCTTCACTCTCCAAAAAACCCAAAAACCCCCAAATTGAAAACAAACCCTAGAATTCGACTTGACCCCCTATTTCATCCTTTATTTCTACTAACCTAAATTAATTACTTCCTAATCAATTTCCATTCATCCTATTTCATATAAAGGTAGTAATTGTTGTTGTTTTTCATTGATTTCATTAATTTTTTTCTTATTTGATGTTGATTTATAGATGTTTGATTGTTTGAAATGGTTTATTTGCAGGTTAGATTTAGAGTTGTATTATCGGATTAAGAAGCAACACAAAGGTAAAAATCAAGCTTGTGACTATTTTTACATAATTAGTTAGTTTAGTAGGTTAATAGTGAATTAGTAATGGAGATTAATAATTATCCATTAACTTGTTGGTGGAATGGGGAAATTGTTGTAGATGGTGAGAATGTAGTATATAATGGTGGTTGTGAAACTTTTGTTATTGCTAATAGTAATATGAGCTTGAGTGAACTTAGAAATGAGGTTTTTGATGCTATAGAAGTTGATAGATCTAAGTATGAGCTAAAGTTGAAGTTGAAATTTCCTAGTGTGAGAGGATACAAAGTTGTGTCTTTGTTGAACGATCGTGCTTTGAGAGCTTTGTGGGCTAGTGTGTGTCAATCCAAAGCCGCTTCCATGGATTTGTTTGTCGAATTAAGTGTCATTGAACCGTCAAATGAAAATGGAGCGCAAAAATAACAACCGAGCTAGAGGAGAATGATGAAATAGGTGCTCACCATGAGGTGACGGTGTATAATCGTCATGTGGGCCTTTATGGAGTGGTTACTAGACAAGGACACCGTGAAGGAAGGATGTCAAACCATGGTCACACAATAGATCTCGGAAAAAGGACTTGTACGTGTAACAAATGGCAAAACCTCCATTACCCTTGTTCTCATGTAATGGCGGTTTGTCGCTCCGAATCTATCGACTATGACCAATATGTAGACCCGGTGTACTCTTGTGAAGAGTATTTTGGCTCATACCGTGCTACATTTCATCCCGTTCCCGATGAAGGTTATTGGAAGGCTTGGACTGGACCGACTCTTATACCGGATCCCAACTTGAAAAGAGGTGATGGTAGGCCAAAATCAAAACGAATTCGCAACGAAATGGATGAGGTTGTCAAGGGAACCGTTACTTGTAGTCAATGTAATGTAGAGGGTCATAACAAACGCTCTTGTACTTCTAGAGCTTCTTCATCGGCCCCTAAGGAGTAGTTTGTGTAATTTGTAGTCAGTACTTGTAGTTGTAGTTGTACTTGTACTTGTAGTGGACTTTGGCAGTACTTTTTATCATGTTTGTGTGAACTTTGCTGTTACTTTTTATCCAATTTCGGAGCTTCATGTTTCTCGTGCTTGAATATTGTTCCTAATGTTCTTTTGATATTACTTATTGTACTTGAATATTGTGTTTTAACCAACAGTTTCCACAGTTAACATGGATCCGGGCCCACACTTTCCTAACATTCTCAGTCTTCAACATAAACATAGAAGCTCCTGCATTTGGGAGGGAGAGGTAAAAACTTTATCTCTTATTTGTTCATTTTTTGTACGTCAAATGGTACTCATTTGTTAATATACTGTCTTTTGCACTTCAAGGAATGGCCGTCGCTACATTGTAGGACACACCTAATGTCTTCGTCAAAGTTTACACCTCCCGGCCCTGTCATTGACTTTATAAAAGATACCCAATTTTATGGAATTCATAGGCTAGCGTTTGTACCTGTTTACCCTGATTTAGTTACTGCCTTGGTTGAAAGATGGCGACAAGAGACCCACACGTTTCATTTGCCAATTGGTGAGGTCGGTATAACACTACAAGATGTAAATGTCTTGTTGGGATTAAGGGTAGGTGGTTTGCCGATAACCGGTAGTGGAGACAAACCTTGGGGGCAACTTTTAGAACATTACTTGGGTAGAGTTCCGCCTGAAGGTGCTTTCAAGGGGAATACACTGAAATTGTCTTGGTTGAGAGAATCCTTCCGAGTATTACCCAATGACTTCACAGAACAACAACTTCATTACTATGTTAGGGCGTACCTATTGTACTTGATCGGAGCCGTACTATTCCCGGATAAGAGTGGTAATCGAGTACAACTTCTATACTTTCAACTACTAACTGACTTGACGCGATTAGGCGACTATAGTTGGGGTAGCGGTGTACTTGCCTACTTATACCGCAACATGTGTTTAGCCTCTAGGAAAGGGGCCTTTGATATTGCTGGGTGTCTTACGTTGTTGCAATTATGGAGTTGGGAACGGCTAAGCATTGGTAGGCCAACCACCATCAGATCACGTGAGGAGGAGGTACCGGGATCACAATATCCACTTGGGTCTCAAATGCAAGCGGGATTGGATCCTCTCGGATGCAAATGGGTTAGGGTTAAGAGGAAGTATACCGACCATCAAGACGGGTTAGTTGGCTATCGACATGCTTTGGATGGTATGACAGATGTCATGTTTACATGGCAACCGTATACCCAAAACGTGCTTAGCCATTTGCCGGCAATATGTTCTGAAGAGGTTTTGGATTGGATTGTTAATGCCCCTCTCATATGTTTTGACATTGTTGAATGGCATTTTGCGGAGAGAGTCGTAAGACAATTTGGTTGGCACCCGTTCATCCCACCTTTTTGTGAGACTAGTGAGGATTTGCACAATCTCGATCGTCGGGGAAGGGAAAAGAATTATGAATACATGCATAGAGCTAGTATACAGAGGTGGATGGACCGGAGGAGGCACTTAACTCCACGAGGGGCTCCTTACAATGGCTACTTGAGCTTCAACGACCCTTACCTAGTGTGGTATCGGAGTATCACTCGCCTTGTTATTAGCCCTCACTCAAATGCTGTGAATCAAAACTATGAGTCCCGCCACAACTACTTGCCTACTGCTGCCGACTACTCTTTGTTGGTAAGTAACTTATTCTAAGTTTTTATGTTTTGATATTATTTATTTGTTAGAGTGCTTTATATTGATAAATGTCATTCTTACTTTTTGCAGTCTCAAGGTCATGTATACAACTACAATCACTCTACGACCTTGCTTGAGTCGTTAGCGGATGACGCTACCTTGGGTCAAATTCAACTAGCCACTGAGATGCAGCGGATGAGTCTACAAAGCCTTCAAAATACTAGGCAAGGACATCTCATCACACACCAACATAGTCAAAGTGAGGAGGAAGAGGAAGATCAAGATGAAAATGAAGAGGAAGAGGAAGAGGAAGCGGAAGTTACGATACCGCGCTACAACTTTAGGAATTTTGAGCAAAGAGCGTCTTCATCACGCGACCCCCCACGTGCTTCAACATCACAACCAATTTCAAGCAAGAGAAGTCGAAGGGGAAGAAATTAGGAGGTCGTATTTATTTGAGTTTTAGTACTTCACATCTCCGTACTTTAGATGTTTATCTTTATGTTTGTAAAACTTTAGTCGTGTTTATTGTGTATGTGAAATTGAGTAAGCATTTTAACCTTTGTTGAATACCTAAGCTTGAATTCGTGCCATTTTAAGCTTGAATTCGTGCCATTTTGTTGGTGTTCATTGTGTTTGTGATTGTTGTTGTTGTTGTTTTGTTTGGTATGTGGCTTTTGTCATCTGTAACTTTTTTTTTTTATCTTTTGAGGCAAGCCGTCACCCTTGCCGACGGCTTTGCCTTCTGTATCTTTTTTTTTTTTAAAAATTGGGGTAAGCCGTCAGCCTGGCCGACGGCTTTGGTGAGGCTTTTTTTTATAAACCTCCTGTAACTTATTTTTTAAAGAAATTGAGGTAAGCCGTCACCTAGGGCGACGGCTTTGGGTAAAATTCAGTAAGCCGTCACCTAGGTCGACGGCTTTGCTTATTGTCAAATTTGTACATTTAATCTTCTATTTTTTAAATGCTACAGGTGAAGCCGTCACCCTAGGCGACGGCTTTGTTAAAAAATTCGAAAAAAAAATAAAGTTGATGACGTGGACCCATTTGGAATAAATAGTTTCAAATGGGCCCCAATGCGCGAAAAAGTTTGGTTTAAAGCCTCATTCCGTCAAAAAGTTCTACTTTTTGGGTGGAGAATTCTGATTGAGGTCATTTTCGAGACCAGAAGTAGACTCGTCACGATCAACAAAGGCTTTTCTTTTATTAGAACAACCCGGTAACCCTAATCGCAACTCTGTATCTTCGTGATAACGGGATTCTTGTTTATTCGTTTCCATTGATGTTGCCTGTAATTGTGTATAGGAATGGAAAAATATGAATGCAGTTGTTTAGAAATCGATCGTTGTTTACGTTCATAAAAAACATGGACAGCAAAATGGTACGTTATATAGGAATGGAACAATAGTAAAGTGACGTTGTCTTCTTAATCACGTGTAATGTAGATTGTACTGTGTGTAGTTTGATTGAAAGACATAGAAGATCGTTTCTTTACGTGTTTGTCTTTCAAGGCACATGCTCTTGTTTAGTTTGATTTGGAAATTGGATTTTAACAAGTAACGAATCGCTCTTTGAGACAAAGATATCCGTTTTATACTTAAAACATATAATGAAAATAACAAAAAAATCTCGTCTCTCTAAATAGAGTAGTCTTTAACCCGCTTTAACTATAAATAGGATACATTTGTCTTATGAGAAACTTACGGTAAAGATAAAAGAAAAAGAGTCGTTAATGATGGAAGATACGAAGAAATATGCTTGATGTCAATTTAATTCGTAAAGGTCGGATCGACGTGTAACTAAGGTAAAGTTTTCAACAAATTTAAAATGCAACTTTTTCTTGACGAGGGGTTGAATCCTCTGGGCTATGCATTCCCACACCAGCCATCACATAGACCATGTAAACCACCTCCCTTCGGAGTTCGGGGGGCTGCTGGTAGTCGAACCTGAGAATTCTCAACTCCTGCATTTCTTCAAGTTTCAAGGTTTAATTCCGCTAACACTGGACTAACACCATTTGGTTATGAACTAGACAAGAGTTCTTTTGGTAGATTATCAAATTCAACCAGTATCTCTGTGGCGGACATATCCGTCACAAGAATCAAGTTCTATCCATGTGAATAAATAAGGCAAAATAAATTACTACTCTTGAGGCACTCTATTTTTGTTTTATCCGTCATAAATGAAAATTTATGGATCAAATTAGGTCGTGTAAGTGAGCCATTGTTTTAAAATTTTAGGTAAAATGTCTTACACATAATTTTGCATGTTATCAATAATATGAACTAATAATCTTGTTGGATTTTTTTTAAAAACTCCAAAATAAATAATGCAATAACATAAAAATCCAAGATATCTGAAATATAAAGATATGTTAAACGCGGTTACAAGGCCAGGAATGGTACACGAAGCTTAACTAATGTACTATACCTACAAAATTTGGGAACATGTCTAAGACATACTTTAGCAGTCTCATTATTTAGAAGCAATGACAGCAAATAAAAGGTGGTGAAGGATACAAATTCTCATTAATGGATTGACGGATAAAATCCGCCACAACTTGTAACGTGAGACGGGCTAGTGAAAAAGGATCGTAAAATGTTATAAGTTTGTGACCTGTCACAAGCGAGACGGACTGGGGGAAAGAAATGGAGAATGAAGAAGATTGGTGGTGTAGTGTATAACGTAGACGTAGTTTGAACCATTTGTTGATGAATATGGAAGGTTGGAGGTTGGGTGTATTTATTTTTCACATCCCACATGCTTCATACCCTACAATCCTACATCAACACACTTGGCACTTGTGTGTTTTTTATTTTGTCTCTTTGATTTTGGGTCATTAAGGTCTTATGTTGTTTTTCATTTCATTTATAATTACTATTTTTAAGAAATTGCAAGTTCGGTTTCTAACTCTTGTGAATAAGGAAATTAAATTTGAGAGTGGTCTTTCCGTTGTGCTCACAAGACGATGGCTGCGTTGGGGTCATGATGTATTGGGGTGTATGAATTATTGCAAGTTTAATATGGCAATGTCGGGAAAGTAAGCTTAGAGGTTTATTACGAATGAGTACTGTTTGATATTGAGAGTGTTATAAAAGGTAAATATTTTGTGGATGAGAGTTATATAGAAGCAAATTTTAAAATGAATTTGAGTTATGCGTCGTATAATATTTACTCAGAGTTAGTACAATGTGAAACGGACATAAGAATTGGTTATGCACGCTTGTATTGGCCGAGTGGTAGATTGTTGGAGTAGGTGTCATCCACATTAGTGCGTGCGTATACACTGTAAATCTCATTTAAGAAACATAATCGGGATATTCATTGGCAATACTAATCAGCTGATCAACATATATCGTTAACGGTCAGCCTAGAGTTAGAGGTTGTTGTCGTATAAAATTGTACTAACACTAATCATATTAGTCAATTAGTACAAATTTTAGTGAATTAATGTTTAATTAACTAAACCAGTCTCAATAATTTTATTAATCGATTATCGTATAATCGAATTAACAAATACCGATGACACGAGTTCCAAACTCGATTCTCTGAATTAGAATTCAATCGCTCAACTTTATTCGGATACTGGAATCTAGGAGGTGGGGGAAGTGTTGAAAACGGGGACTCGGAGGAGGATTGGTAATGGGCAGAGCACGCAGGGTCTAGTTGGACCCACATACCTAGTACTCAAACGGGAGGGTGATCTCGGTTAGGGGAGAGTATGAGGGGAAAATATTGGTATCTGAACTAATAGTGGTTGATGGAAATAGCTAGGATGAATGAAAAAATTAAAACTTGTTATTCTTACCCTTTGAGGAAAAAAGGGTTCTCAATACACGATTTAGTTTATGAAGGCCTAAGCATACTAGGTGTTTGGGGATTTGAAAGAGATGGAGAGTACTCTTTGAGATCCGCGGATAATCTTCTAGTTAAAAGTGAGAAAGAGGGACTCGAGCAATTCTATAGGGCGAATGATTTGAGCAGTGAGTTTGGAATCGTATTTGGCGAATGTAAGTGTTCCTCGCATTAAGATATTCATGTGGCAATTGGGCAATAATGTGTTCGCGACGAAGGCCCACTTGACTAGCTTGTCTAACTCTTAAAAAAACTAGGGTAATGTCTAAGTCGAACAAATCCAACTCGGCTCACTCAAACCTGCCTCGCCTCTAATTCAACAACATTATTTGAAAATAATGATGGACTAGATGACCCGGCCTCCATACTTAGCAAGATCGGGGTGGGCCGGGCCAATTTTGGTTCTACCTCCTTCAAGTCTGGTTCTACCTATGTTGACATGTCCCTACCCCGGGCCGGTTCTAAATCTGCATAGCCAAACCCGATCTGTGACGAACTGGCGACCTCTACCTAAACTCTAAATTCATTGCCAAAACCCCATCCCCCAACTTACATCACCAATCACCATACAATAACCACCACCCACCACCTCCTCCCCACCCAACACCAACCACTACAAACACCCTCCTCTTCGGCACCATAGGCACCGCGTGTCGTCGACGAGTATGTCCTCCCTCCAACCGCCGTCAACTCCTCCTTATTACCACTATACAACCTGGTCCTCTATTTTCCCCTTCGAAATTTGACCCCAAGCCCCGAAACATCAAAAAATCAGTTGATACAGTCGAAATTCCCACTTACAACCCCAAACGCCTCCTAAGCAGAGGCGAAGCACAGACAGGGCCCACCGGGCCACTGCCCGGGCTCAAACTAAATTAATTTATGTATAGTAATATACTTTACTTAATTGTATGGCTTAGTTGGTAAGTACTAATTATGACTAGTCATGAGATTGTGGGTTTGACTCCCTCTATGGTCAAATTTTGATGTATTTGTTATGTTTATTTTCCCAATCATACTTATTACTCTTCATTTATCATCATTTTCCAATAAAATATTTTGTTCTTTATTTCGTAATAATAAAATATTTTGTTCTTTATTTTTTAATATTTTTATCCTTTATATTTCTTCCTCATACAAAAATCAAGTTATTATGTAGTATTATAACGTGATATAATTGTATGGTTAATATTATAAGTTTTCGGCCCCCTCACACATTTCTTTCAAACTTCGTCCCTGCTCCTAAGTATATTAACATGTACTCCATTTCCATTTTACTTCTATAAAACCAGTATACAAATGCATCAAAAGGGGGATAAAAGTAGTCATTCACGGCCTTCACGCCTAATGTCGAGTACCTAGCTGACCATTTTAATATAATCAACTTTCAATCCTTTCACACTACTTTTAATCTTTTAATAATACTCATTGTTCCCTCAGAATATTTAGACACAGATCTTAATTAACGCAATTTAGAATATTTAACATCTTTAATCAATTTCTTTACTTTAGAAAAAACATCTTTAATCAATTACTCCAGTTGTGTTTATTATTCTTTTCTTCCCCCACGTAATTAAATGGAAAATAAATTGGGGTCATCGGGTGATATTCAGTCACAGTTTTGCTCTTTTACATGCAATATGTAGAGAATCACTCGAATAACGGGTCTACATAAGAACATGTGAGAGGATAATGTCGAGACTAAGGCCATGTTCTATCACAAATTCTTGTTTTAGACTAACGATTTTCTTCTTATACAAAAAGACGGGATTTTGTGACCATTTTATAGTCAAATATAGCCACAATGATACAGTTTATGGTAACTTGTTTTACAAAAATGGTCACATTTGGCGGTAAAAGGGTGTCAAAATGTCGTCTTTTTGAAAAAATACCAAAATGGCCTGTCAAGTCGTCAACCAATTGCTGTTCTTTTCTGCGGAAAGGAGTTGACTTGAACTGAACTGAATGGAGTTTAGTTGAACCGAACTGAACAAAATGAAGCTTAAGTAACAGTTAATTTGCAAAAACGAAGATGATCTGAATTAATCTGAACTGAACTTAATAAAATTACACTAATAAAATTGAATATAGTTAAACTAAATCGAACAAAGTCTAAATACCGCTATTTCTCAATAACGCCAAATCATTATCCTCGAATTAGTGTAAGAAATGCATACCACGGGTCATGTTGGTAGGTTACAATGTTATAGCCCTACAAACACGGCCATGGTATTTATAATCATGTTCTTGGGCGGTGGAATCAATCATAATTCATACACCATCATTATGAGCTGTGATTTGGTGATCTTAAGCCATGATTAAATGAATTAATGGTGCTAATTAAATCTATTCAAACTTTGCTTGCAAGTTGCATTTAATCATTTAATTTTTTGTCAAAATATAAACATTTCATATGGCCTAAAATGAATCAAGGTCATCAATAATTAGTTTACAACTTTCTACCAAACTAAAAAAAATGTTTTTTTAGTTCTCGAGCTCGGATATGGATGGTAGGAGTTTTATGAGTCAGATTTGTTATAACATGTATGAGCACGTAGTTTATTTAACTGACTCAAATTTACCCAGCGAAAAACATAAATTATGTACATAGTATGTCTATCGTTTTAATAATCTATGGTAATTGACAGAAATAACTGCACGCGTTTTTATACTATCATAAAATTATATCGTGATTCAAAACAATTCTCATTCATGGTAAAACTATATATATGTCCAATAATTCACATTCCAAAAACCAAAACATTGTAGAACAAAAGCCAAAGGCAAAAAGAGGGAGATGCATACATACATGCCCTTCTCTCTTAAGGTACTTTGCCTTATATATATACATGATTAATTAACTTGAAATGAGATTGATCCGAACATCTAAAACTAGATCATCTCTTAAATATACATTAATTAAGAAATAATTAAAATATATTGCTACTAATTAAATTATATAGGAGTATTTAATTTATAGGTTTATTATTATTATTATTATGCCATACAACCTAGGCCTTTTGCATCCGATCCTTTCATAATTCTAAGCCTCTTGCATGAATTAATGAACATTTCCCATGGTACGTCTCCTACCATCATCCAATCTCCGTCCTTGTCCTCGTAAGTCGGGACGAATTCCGATCCGTTGTAGCCTTCACTTTCGGAGTATTCACCTATTATAAGCAAGAATCGAGAAAAGATTATTAACTTCGCTCACATTTACCCTAACAGACAAAAAATCAAATAAGACCATTTTACAGAAGATCGACTTACCAACTTGAACTTTGAACATGTCTTCCAAGGCCTTAAGAAGTTGTGCATAGCAAGTGTAGAGCTTCATGTCAATCTTTCTTAGATAAGGAGCTCCATCCATGCTTACTTTTACGTACATCCCACCATTTTCGGCTTCTTTTTTAATTGCTTGAATGCAATTTTTACGGTATGATCGAACCGGTGGCCAACCTACGACTTGTGCCCTATTTTAATTAAGAGAAAAAATACGTTAGTTAAATATTAATTTCAAACAAATATAAGATAATTATGATACTGAGATTCAGTATTACTGCGATCAGGTATATTATTGAATATAAGACGTTGTTTGCTAAACAGCATATTGAAAGAAATTAGTAGATTCCGGCATAATTAATAGGTTGATCAATCAATCTACTATTTTCAATTGTTTGTTAAACAACATATTTTGATAGCATATGGGTTGGAAATTGGAATCTACTTCTTTTGAATATGTTGTTAATAGCAGCATATTGTATTAGCATATTCAATTTATACATAAAACCGTTCTAACTATCATGTAATCTGCTATTTACCAAACCCCATTTTTTAATCTGCTAATTTAATTTAATAGTTAAAACTGCTATTAAAATCCACTAACTGTATTATGCTAACGATATCTGTTATTATGAATTTGTTTATGTCATTTGCCAAACAGGGCCTAAATGTAACATAACAAAATAATAGGATACGTACTTTGGAGGAGGAGGGGTGTTATTTGTAACACAATCTTCTACATTAGAAGTAGACTCCTCTTTGATATCAAGAAATGATCTCTTGTTAGCACATTTTGATCCTTGTGTGCCGGGTAACCCTAATCTTAACTCGGTATCCTGGTGCGCTATTCCGTTCTTGTTCATCTCCATTATTATTATATATGATCTTATAAATTACACCAAATTTCTTATTTAGAAGATTTTTTTGAAAATTTTGAATTGTTTACAATTGTAAATTGTAGATAGTCTAGTGTTTTTGAGTTGTAATGATTTTGAGAAGGATGAGTTGCTGTTTAGCTACAAGTGTAAGTAAGGGTGTTATATAGAGAGGTAGAGATCCATGAAATTAAATAATGTTGAGATTCTAATGGTCTAGACATTAGAATGATCATTAATTGTCGTGTACCACACGCTGTCCTCCCATTGGAGGACATTACAAACTGGAATTGTGATGAAGAATTATGAATTATGATGGAGTACATAATAATGTTTTATATTTTTCAACTAGTTCTATGATTACTTAAGTCTGTGGGTGTACTATTTTATTTGTTTTATTTTATGTCCTAACTCTTGTCTTTCGTATTTACTTAGCGGTTTTAGTTTTATTTAAGGTGGTGTTTGGTTAGAGAAAGGAAAAGTGACGAAATTAAATCAGAAAGGTAAAAGGGGATTAGGGGAAAGGTGAAGGATTATATAAAATTTAATTAGTTGTTTGGTTACATCAAAAAAGAAAACTAATGGTCTACGCACACTCATTATTATCACTAACACACACCAACACAAACAACCACTTATCTACTAAAAAGTGGTTGCAACGACCGTCTCCCTATACCACTACGACCCCACCGCATCGCCTCGCCGAACACTATCGTCCACTTGTCGTCGCCGCCTCAACCCACTCCAAAACCGCAATTGTCACTCTTCGCCCCAAAAAAACCCTCTTTTACCCTCGAAATCCTGCAGGGACAGTGGGGTGGACAGAGGTCTACGGATAGTTAGGGGTATTTGGGGAGAATATTCGTGGGTTGTGGTTCTTTTGGCGTGCCTGTGATTTATGTGGGGTGGTTATGGTGGCAGTGATGGTGGTGTGTCATGGCGGCGGTGACATCGGTGGCAGTGGTGTCATGGTGGTGGTTTGGTGGTGGTTAATGTGGTAGTCGCAAATGTGGTGGTAGGTGAATAAGTTGGTTGAAGGGTAACAAGAGTAATAAAATCTCATATCAGTTTGGGGTGGCCGGGTAGGGGATTAGATGTATTGAAAGGTAAGGAAGGGAATTAGATTCCCTTTCTTTGTGTCGAACAAACAGCAACAAAGAAAATTAGTAATTTTGTGTCCTTTTACTTTAGTTATAGACCCTCAACCAAACGCTATTTAACTAGTTTATTGGTTACTAGTATAGCTCCGTGCAATTACATGATATTTTAGATACAATATCAAAAAATTTAACAACTAATTAAAGTAATGTAGCTTATGATATTTTATTAGTTTTATTTATTTAAAAGTTAAACAATTATTAATGCTTTAATTTACCAAATGTCAACTATTATTTCAATTAGATTGACAAATATTTTTAATTTACTTTGTAATTAGTTAACTTATAGCTAAAAATTTCAGCAATCATTATGCCTAAGTAGCTTTTAGAAATTGCTGAATATATCAGGTGTAGTGGTGCACCATGTTATCGTACACCCAATTAATAAGAATATTAGAATTACCCACATCTCTCATGAATTAAAAAGTAAAATATAAGTGACGTATGATTAAATGTTTACCATTGGTTAGGTTGTACCGTTGTAGTATTGTACGATAATCTCAATTCTTATACATCCAATCTACCTAATTATTTTTCAATTTTCCAATTTAAAAATTAGAAAGTATATTTTCAATTAAATACGTATCTAATAATTTCTATAAAGCAACAACTTATATTAAACTTATTCACTACATAAATAATTAGTTTACATTCTTTTTTTTTATAAAAAGCAAACTTTATTATGATGTAGATAGGGGACATTTAGAAGATAAAGAGGACATATATTTATTTATATATTTATTTATTTATTGATATTGTAATAGAAAAATAATTGAAGAAGAAGGCTTTAATAATGGATGGGCACTATAGACATGGGTATCCCAAATGCATGTATTTAGACAAGATTGGCAGCCTAATTTTCGAGGGAATTGTCCCACTTTGTATGGGACATAAACTACCATTGCCTTATTAAAGAATGTGATGCATTGAAATGGACGGCTCCGACCCGAAACCACGCCCATTATCCATAATTTTGAAGTGGGCACGTTAAAAAAAGTCAGCTCCATTTGCCATGCCCTAAAGTTATGGGAATGGTTTTACTCCACCCTCGTTATAAGGGGTATACTTTGAACCTTGCCCAATTCAAGTGATCTCACTCTTAAGTCTTAAGTGATTGAATGATGGTCTGGTAAACGGGTCGATTTGGTTGTGTAGCTTTTATGTTACGAAAAAGTAAGATACCCATCATCTACACCTTGTCACCCATCACGCTTTAATAACATTTATAATTTCTTTTTCAAAATGAGGTTGAAATAAAATCTAAGAATCGGGTTTCAGAATAAGGTATGTACTTGATCACATTAGTAAAGTCCCAAAATTGCTTAATTTCACACACATTTCTTTAGTTAAGGAAAAAAATATTTAATTTTTTTTTTTGGTGACGAGGGGTTTAATCCCCCGGGCCCATGCATTCCCGCACCACCACATGGACCATGTAAGCCACCCCTTCGGGAGCTGCAGTGGCCAAGTGGTCATCGCCCCAGTTGGTAATCGAACCTGAGGCCTCTCAACTCCTCCACTGAACTAACACCACTTGGTTAAATATTTAAATTTTACCTTAGGCAAAGTAAGTCAAATCTACTACTCCAAACTCTATTACTCGTCCACGGTGACTTTGTTAAATTATATAACAGGTTTAGTCTTATTAAATGGAGGATTAATTAAGAATTATTTCATAACGGTGAGGAGTGGAGGTGATGTGGGACATGCCAATAGGGGGTTGGGTCGGGTTAAGACAACAACTCGTTTAGTAGGTGGCGCTGGCCGGACTAGTATGTGGAACCAAGAACTTGTTTTTAGTCCAAGCCCAACCTAAGTGGGTTAGACAAGGCTTTAGGGCTCAAATAGACTTTTTTTGGATTTGTAGACTTTTGTCGAATAAGTTAAACATCCTTCATTAGGATCTTAAATACATGCAATTTATAAAATAATTTACAATTTGTAGAAAATGTGTGAAGAATCGCTTATGAATTATCGATACAAGAAAAATAAAATAAAGGTAACAATGTATCATATAGGTCTAGCCTTGCACAAATTTCAGCCCAATGCAAAATCGCTTTTGGCCTTTTCGGCCAGCCCATGGGTTGTAATAAACGGACAAATTTGGGTCGAAACACGGACAGTGATTTCTTTAGGCCTTTTGGACCGTAACACCGGAGCCGGGAGGTAGCTTGTAGGGCTACATAAAAAACCGAAGAGACATAAGTAGGTCAATTCCGTGGAATTAAGTCATTTAACCACCTTTATAAATGACAGTCTTAACCTTATAAAGTGTTAAATTCTCTCATCTTTAATCTAAGTGATATAAACTTTTTTAATGTTTATTTTTGATGACGAGGGAATCCAGAGTTTCTACTTTTGGTGGACATTAGGTAACCCCGAGTATACGTGATTAGCCACCCCATAGTGATAAATTTGAAGTTTTGAAGGCATAACCCAAATCATAAATACTCCACAATATTGCTCTTAGAAGGCTTTAACCTAAAACCCTTGAGAATTTCCATCCAAACATTAACCATTGTACTTCATGCTTGCGGACAATCTCATTCCTCCTTTTATCCCTACTCACATATGGAAATATATGAATTTATTTTACAAACGTTTTCGTATTCTTTCCGTATTCTCATGGAACCAATCAGCCCAACTACGTCTCCTAACAGATAGTATATCCTTTAAATCAAATTCTTCTCATGCAACTAATATAAATATTATTTCGTTTCATTTTATAAGTTTTTATATGAATGAAAAAGTTATACTCCATCTCGTTTATCTATTTGTCTTTACTTTTGGCACCAAAGATCATGGAAAGACGATGAATCCAATTATTAGATGACAAAGGTACTAAATTGGGTGTCGAGCATTTAATTGACCATCAATAACATTTATAAGATAAAAAAACAAACAAATAATTAAAACACCTATAATAAAATACACAAATAAAATAAGCAAATAAATAACCGAAATTAGATCCAATATCACTTTTTTTTTTCCCAATATGCAAACCAATCAAAACACTTGGAATTTGTGTGTTGAACCGTTTAAGGCCATAGTTTCTTTAATTAGTAATGCACAAATTATCATTTGTGACAGACTAAATCCGTCACAAACTTGTGATGTGAGTTAAATTTGTAAGTGAGAAGTAGGTCTGGTAAATAGGTCGGGTCGTGTGGGGTTCGTGTTCGTGTCACCATTAAATGGATCATGATCCCTTCAACCTTACCCAATCCAATTAGATAAACGGGTTACATGCATCAACGACGCTAACCCAACCTATTTATTTTTTCAATAACCCAACCCGACTTATCTAACCTATTTAAGTTTTAACGGATTTCGACCCATTAAACCCGTTTAACCAATCCAACCCATATAAATATAATGCATTTAAAATTAAAATTTACAGCAAGAATAGATCATCTGCGTGTCTTATTTCAAACTCAAAATAACATAACCCGGTTATAACCCATTTAAATGGATATATCATGACCCATTTAAATTAATGGGTTATTCGTGTCGGGTTCGTGTCGCAAGACCCTAACCCCACCCATATAAGTTTGAGTCGTGTTCGTATTGACCCAATTACGTAAACATTGAAACACCTTGATCTAAACCCGCTAATTTCGTGTCGGATTCGTGTCGAATTTTCGGGTCGTGTCAATGATTGCCGTCTCTAGACTGAGAAGATAAGTAGGGATGATATTGTGAAGGGTCGTAGGTTTGTGACGTCACAAGGAGGACGGACTCTTAGACCATCCCCAAGCAGAAGGTCGCCTTAATCGGGTCACCAACATATTAACCCTTAATCTCACCTTATTTACCTTGACCCACTTATACCCTCCCAAGCAGAAGGTCACGACCTAGGTCACTAACCCAATCAATTTTCCACTTTCTACATTCTCTATCCCACAAAACCTCTCTCTTACTCTTTTAATTATTATTATTAACTAATTATTAAAAATAAGTTTTATTTCTAAACCAATCGTGTAATGCCATGTGGAAGGTCACCAAGTGGTGACCTCTTCTTGTTCAGGGTCACCAATTGACCCCGACTTATTCAAGGTCGAGCTAATTATCGTCTATGGTCGTGTTAATTAAGTAATTAAGGCAACCCAACAAGGCCGCGACCCGGTTGGCGACCTTGCTTGGGGATGGTCTTAGGATTGGGCTCAATGTTTCTTTTTGATTATCAGACTCGGAAGTAGTGCTATACGGTACATGGTCTTATACTCTTATTAGGATTTAGGACTAGACTCGATTTGTCAATTACATGGTCTTTTATGTTTTGGGTTGAATTATTAGCCTTATTTTCATGTTATACAATAAATACATGGTTACAGTAGCAACTTTTCAATGCAATAAAATCAGTGTGAGATCAAGATTAAGAATGAGCAGGGTAGTTTTTGAAAAGTAAATTATACTCCGTAGTATTTTTCGGACATATTGTACCTCTTACACCTAACTTTTATAATATTTTATTTAATAATTTGCGTTTAGATGTAAGGAGAACGGTCTTTCTGGAGGACACCAAAAAATTGTGTACTTCTTATAGCATAATAGCATGCTTAGACGTAAAAGCACAACAATTCGACTTTTCGAATGTGATTCTTTGGCTACACGTTGATTATGTACAATTTATTTACATACAGTATTTTAGAGTGTCTCATTCATTTGTTTATCTTCTATATAATAAAATAAAAAGGCTTCTTGAGTATCTATAGAAACGCCATGTGTCACATGTTATCTTGATGCCACATCACACATTAATGTCACCTAATTTATATAATAAAATAAAAAGGTTTATTGAGTATACATAGAAATGTCATGCGTGACATGTTATTCTAGATGATCAATTTAAGTTTCTTAATTTATCTAAAAAATAAATAAAAGAAAACTTCTACAGCTGTAAAATCAACATTTTCTCTTAAACTAAATATAATAATTATTTTATTAATTATTCTTTACGATAATACAGTTCGTTTTATACTTAAAAATGGGATAACTACAAACCACGTGTGTATTAGTGAATTTATATAAGGCGATCCTACATTCTATACCAACTTATTAATCCTTTTTGGGGAAACTTAATAAACTTTTAGTTAAATGACGTATCCTTTTTGGGGAAACTTAATAAACTTTTAGTTAAATGACGTATACTTAATCCGAAGTACGACATATAAACAAAAATTCAAGTTATTTTCATGTAAAACTTAATATATAGTCTCGTGAAATTTAATATATAAAACAATCTAATAACTATTTATAAACCCCGTGATTTTCACGGGTTATAAAACTAGTTATATATTAAAAAAGCTTTTTTCATAGATAATTCGTTTATACACATCTTTTATGATTCACTTGTTATCCACTAACAACCACCACAAATCGCCCTCTCCCCTTTCTTTTGTCTTTGTGCCAAACCCTAAACTAAACAAATAATCAAAACGGAGAAAATATGTAATATAACTACTTTCCTTTTAGTATATAAGTAAAATCTTTTTTTTTGTCGTCTATTGAAAAAATGAGGTCAATTGTCTGGGTCTATTTTATGAGCTCGCCTCTGAGTAGGTAATAACGAAGCACAACACACAAACCCTTATATCAAGTGCAAGTCTAGATCGTTTGTACATACAGACTTTTTGAGGACAAGTGGGAATCCGAAAAAGAAATGATACTAAAATTTACAAATTGTCTATCAACGAAAGAAAAATAATCAACGGGAGGATAAATATATTAAATTTTCTTGGCTAGGTTTTAAAATATACCTTCACATTTAACTTGTTTACATTTTAATTTTTTTTGTAAAAAACATTTTAGATAAAACATAAAGAATTAGTTAAATAAAAGGTAATAAGTATCACTCACCATCAATTAATCTAACATGAAAATGATTTATACCAAATCTAACACTGCACATAAGCCATAGATATACAAAAGAAATATTACACCATAAAACCAATACATTAAAAACCTTCTAATCCCATCAAAATAAAATTGAGCGGTCCAATTAATAATAACTATAAGCGTTTATTTATATTCTCCTCATCATAGTACAACTTTGACCATATTACGCCTATCATTTAACCTAATTTGTTCTCCTCTTGATGTGTATTACATGAAAAAAATCATATATACTCCCTCTCCGAGATAAACCTCCCAGCAACTTCGCTCGTCAACCTCAATTTTAAGTGTCAACAGCAAACACCCCTTTTCCCATGTCTCAACATCAAACACCAACAAACAGCGACCCACTCCTTCCTACATCGGTGACACCACCCTACAAACTTCTCCTTTTGACCAATAACGTTCATCATCCCTTACTAACGAAACCACTCTCCCTTATGTCACAAGACTCACAACCATCAACTCTCTGACATGCCACTCTTCCTCACACCCCACGCCCTCTACCCATGATCTTGTACTTGTGTCGTCAACCCACGACAACCTATCACCCAACAAGTATTGTCTAACCCTAAAATCCCCAAATTCTAAATCAAACAAATAAAAAAAAACTTTAATTTCATTAGTAGTTTACAATTAATGAACCAAATAGACGTGTCCTACATATAATTGTCGTTTATAATGAAAATTGTTTAACAAGCATTGTCTAACCCTATAGCTGTTTAACTTAGGACATTGCATCGTTATATACCGAGAAAATTTGATTGAACATTTTTAATCAAGGGTATAAAAAAAAATATTATGCTGGTTACAAAAATAATACACCCAATAAACTACCACTACAAAACAATGCTCTGTTTGCGACGGAATTTTCCGTCGCAAAAAGGGTGAAATCCGTCGCAAATGATGTTTTTGCGACGGATTTGCGACGGACTGCGTCTGTCCCATATTTTTGTCGCAAAAAGTTAATTTGCGACGGATTTTTCCGTCGCAACATTTTTGCGACGGATTGACCTTGACCAGAAGTCAAGGTCAGTCAAGGTTTGCGACGGATTTTCCGTCGCAAATGGTCCTCTTTGCGACGGATTTTCCGTCGCAAACCGTGATTGACCTTGACTTCTGGTCATAGTCAGTCAAGGTTTGCGACGGAAAATCCGTCGCAAAGAGGCCCATTTGCGACGGATTTTCCGTCGCAAACCTTGACTGACCTTGACTTCTGGTCAAGGTTTGCGACGGATTGTCCGTCGCAAATTGAGACATTTCCGTCGCAAATACCTGTGTGATTTTCCGGTTTCAGCCCTTTTTCCAGCTCCCCATTTCCATTGAAATGATTCATTTTTTCCCTTTTGCATGATCTGTAAACCTGCAATTTCAGAAAAACGACCCAGCAACAAAAACTTGTCGGAGACAAGGGTTTTTAATATCTCTTTTCATAACTAATAAGAAAGTTTTACAAATGATAATCCAACTCAAAACTAAACATAGTCCGCGGTACATCAACTAAACAACCTAATGAAATCTATCTAACGGTCGTGTCGGTGGGCTGTGGGGTGGCGAAATGACTGGCCGCCCTAGCATTGTCGCCGCCATCATCGTCAAAGTCGCGTCTCGGCTGAGAAAAGCCTCCCGGGTTGCAGCTCTGAGTAGTGAACTGCGCCCCCTGTTGACTTAAGTATTCTTCAATTGCCTTCAGCCTTTGGGATGTCTCGAGATCGTTTTGTCTTAGCTGAGCATTCTCTCGAAGAACTTTGCCGAGGATACCTGCAATGAATAGTCAAACATGATATTATATTCATTTAGTAAACGGTTAAATAATTGGTTAGTTTTAAATTTTAATAAACTATAAAATACAAACCTGGGGTGTATTGTGACTGGGTCCCAGCACTTGAGTGGCGACGACGCTCGTAAAGGACTGGGGCTGCATTTCCCATACCGAGTATCAACCCTTTCTTGTTGAAACCGCCGTGTTCTTCGAAGTAGATCTCGTTGTCGTCGATATCTTGCTCCGGGATCCCTTCACTTATCATTTTGTTCTTTCTTGAAAAAACTTTTTCCTACAAAACAAAAATAAAATGTTATTAGTATACGTTAATTAATTAGTAAACCAAACTACTAAAATATAAAGAAAAGTTTCTGTTAACTTACAAATAGTGCTTTGGGTTTCGTTGATAGCCAACCCTTTTTAGGATGTTTTTTGGTCTTCTCAAGCAACTTCAAGGCCGATGGTACGTCACTCCCATCTTCTCCAGCCTGCAATTTAAATCCAACCACAGTTGTTGAAAAAAACATTCAAGATTATCAAAGGGTGAAAATTATTGAAGACAAGAAAAAGTGAAGTAAAAACTAAACAATTACCATTTCATCCATCATCTGTAGGGTGTTTTTACGACCCATAATGTGAGTACCTAAGGCCTTGCCCTTTTCGGTACTTCCCGACATCCGGTTGGTCTTGTTTTTGTCGGATTTCTCTTGGAATTTTGGATTGTCCTTTCTACCCTTCAGTTCTTCAAAAATATCCGCCGGTATCCACTGCGGCCTTTTCTCCGCTGGTTTCTGCATAGCGTAGTGGATTCTTTTGCGAAGGCGGTCTTTCATCATGTCTTCCCACGCCGACCTAACCGCTGCTTTATCACGAGGGTGAAAGGTAACTTTTTTCTGTTTCAAGAAAAAAAATAGTTAAATAAATATGAAACAATAAATAGGTAATAAATAATAAAACGGAAATAGGTAGTAAACAGTTAATAAATACCTCAAACCAATTCCACCACTCTTCCTTAATGTAATCCGACGCTTCTGACCAGTTGGGCGCATACTCCTTGTAGTTGCAAATAATGGTCTGTGTTATAAGAGTAGAAACGTCTTTGTCACTGAACCTGAAAAAGAGTTAAATGTGAAAATAAAATAGTCAACAAGTAATCATATTATAATCAATATATACGTATATATAATCAATTACCGTAAACAAATAAGATACTTACCACTTGGCGCCTTCGTAATCAGTCGGATCGAGGTGTATTCGATGTGTAGGCGGCTGAGTCTCAGGTACAATCTCGTCCTCATCATGATTAGCTCCCGATCGTCCTCCCTCAGGCTGACGACTACCACCACCTCGTCGTCTTCCGCCCGGCATATTATTATCAAACTAATATAGCAACAATTAGAAAGAAATGCTTTACGTAATTAAAAACTTGAATAATAAGATTAATAAGATAATTTCATTGACATTAAGCCATACGGCATCTACAATAATTTCAACAAATACAAGATTATCGAATCTAATAGATAGTAGTCCTAATCATCATCTTCATCATCACCACTTGAACAATTTATTCCTACATCCTTACAAAGAGAATCTATAATATCTTCATCTTCATCCTCATCCTCATACTCATCCTCATACTCATCCTCATACTCAACCTCGTCCTCGTCCTCGTCCTCATCCTCATGTTGCCTCACTGTCACAATTTGAATGTATTCTGGTTCCTCCACAATTTCATCTTCATCTTCTTCTTCTACTTCAATTGGTGACAGTATTGTTTCACCATTAGTAACATTTTCTTGAAAGAAAGATTCATCAACGGGGGCATCGACATGTGATCTAGCCTTGGTTTTGAATACCGCTGACCATTGACTTTGATCCCTTTTTATACCTGGATAAGGACTATAGTAGACTTGTTCCACTTGATATGCCAACACAAATGGGTCGTACTTTGCAAATTTTCTACTCCGGTTAACATCCACAAGCTTATATTCCTTATGCACTTGCATGCCTCTTTCGGAGTTATCTAGCCAACTACATTTGAACAAAATGACTTTGTATTCTTACACTTAGAACATGGACACCTAATTTCTCTATTCCTAACGTATTCGTCTTGTTGCTTAACATAGTTAATGAATTCATTAACACCAATTACGAAATCCTGCCTTATTTTTTTCCTAGAATCCAACCTTTCATACATCCATTTTCTTTCTAATCTCTTCATAGTAAATCTACATATTTTAACAAACAATAACAACAACTAATTAACAACAACAATTAAATAAAAACTACATATATATATATATAACAACAACTAACAACAAAAACTAGTTAACAACTTATTAACAACAATAACAATTAATTAACAAGAACAATTAAATAACAACTACATATATAACAACAACTAACAACAACAACTAACAACAACAACAACAACAACAACAACAACAACACCAACACCAACAACAACACCAACACCAACAACAACACCAACACCAACACCAACACCAACACCAACACCAACACCAACACCAACCTGCAAAAAAGAACAATTTACATATATAGGTCTGGGGTCCTTATCTCTCCAGCCTAAACCCATCTTTGAATCTTTCATACCATTAGTAAACACTCTTATATTTTCTTAATTGTAATGAGACAAAAATTGGGCAGCACTTCCCTATTGTTCTCCAAATACATTATATAGAATGTATTTGGAGAACAATAAGGAAGTGTTGCCCAATTTTTGTTTCATTACAATCAAGAAAATATAAGAATGTTTACTACCTAAATGGCATGAAAGATTCAAAGACAGTCCCAAAACGGGGACTATTCAACAATTACACCTAATGTGTAATTATTGAACGGGTACTATTCAAGAATATTCTAAACAAATCAACAACACTAACAATCAACAACAATGCAAATTTTATATCAAAAAACAAACCTCCTAAACATCTTAACAACATTATGCGACGGATTTGGGACGAAATTAGCTACTAACCTAATATTACTAACCACCTAACAATACTAACTAAACTAATCAAATAACAATTAAACTAAACTAACTATTCCTAATAACAATAAAAAAACAATAGTACGGAATTTGCGACGGAATTTTGCGACGGATTAAACAAAAAAAATTAAGACGGTATATTAATAAAATTAGTATACATACATAAGAAAGAAAGAAGTGGCGGTGAGGTGGCAGGTGGAGGAGGAAGGAGGGGCGGCTGGCCGGAGGGGCGGCTGGCCGGAGGAAGGAGGGCGGCGAGGAGGAAGGAGGGGCGGAGGAGGAAGGAAAAGGAAGGAAGGAGAAGGAGAAGGAGAGGAAGAAGGAGGGGCGGTTGGGAGGCTCCGGCGACGGCGGCTCCGGCGGGGGAGGTAGGGTAGGGTGGTTGGGGGGGTGGTGTGGTGACGAATCGCCGATAGATCGCCTTAGGGTTTGCGTTTTTTTTTAATTTTGAAATCGATTTGGGGAAAAGAAAGAGACCCGCGGGGTCTGTATAAAAAAGATTTGCGACGGAATTTCCGTCGCAAATGTTGACTCCTGCGACGGAAATTCCGTCGCAAATCTGGTCAACATTTGACCTTGACCTACTTTTGGGCAAGTCTGGTCAATAAGTTTGCGACGGAATTTCCGTCGCAAAAGTCAATATTTGCGACGGATTTTCCGTCGCAAACCTTCCCGCCATTTGACTTTCATTTCGCGGGTCTGGGAAATTCAGGTCCGTCGCAAATTCCGTCGCAAACAAAAAATCCGTCGCGAAATCCGTCGCAAAACAAATTTTGCGACGGATTTCCTGTCCGTCGCAAAAAATCCGTCGCAATGGCAGTATTTTTTTGTAGTGTACACACCTAACCATTATATGAAAATCTCAATTTATCGTTATTATAAAACCCTCTCACGCACAAATTGATAATCTTATACCTTCGTCACCAACAACGTCCTTCATCCTTCACTAACGAACCCACACACTCTCATGCGGGTCATGTCACAACCACCCTCTCTCTAGCACGTCACTCTACCTTACACCTAACGCGTTTCATCCACGATCATGTACCTACGTCGTCAGCCCACCACAACGGCACAACGACCTACCACCCAACAACCGTCGTCTAACCCTAAAATCCGAATCCCGAATTAAAAAAAACATTAATTTCACTAATAATTTATAGTTAATGAAATACACGTATACCGTATATTAAATATAATCTAATCTATAATTGAAAAAAAAATGATTCACTCGAGGGACTACATTGTTATAAATCGAGAAAAAATGATTTAACATTTTTTTAATCAAGTGTTATAGAAAATACCAAAATACCAAAAAATAATACGTTGTAAAATCATACATATACGAATATACGTTATCTACGTTATTTTAAAACCGTCTCTTTTTATTAAGATGTTCCATAGACTGAACACATCTACCTCACCTCACCTCGCCCCCTTGACGAAACCGCAAAAGCTTGAGTCGCAGTCGTCTCTCTTCGTCCTCTCTATCAAAAACAAACCCAAACAAAAAAACAAATTCCCCAACATAAATTCCACCTTATAGTAAATCAATTTTCACAAATCTCCCCAATTTTAATCCATATGTCATATCATTCCACACTTATTTCCCAGATCCAATCCCCTTTTCTTTCCTACTTTCACGCATCTTTCTAATTCCTTCATACATTCATTCATTCATTCATCTACACATTATTACATCAATTATCAATTATATCTGTTTATAAACCTCGTAATTTCGAGTTATTTACAGTGTAATAATGTCGAGTGGTCATGTTGTTAAGGTTAGAGCAGAGAAAATAATGGCATGCATGACTTGCCCACTTTGTAATAAGCTTCTTAAAGAAGCTACTACTATCTCTCTTTGTCTTCATACGTGTATGTTTCCTTAATTTCAATTCATTCTTGGTTAATTACTTTCTAGTTTTGTTTCGTAAACCGTCTCTTTGTGTTGCTAACACTCCACAATTTGCGAGAGCGATTGAGGTACTCGTTGTTTTCTGAATTGGGTTTGTTTTAGTTTTTGTGTTTGTTTGCATGATGATTTTAATTGTAATTATACGGTTTAATTCGGGTTTTTACGAGGTAAAAGGTGAATTAATTTGATCTGTTTTTTTGACGTAAGAGGTTAATTGATTGATTCTTTACGTGAAGTTGAATCCGATTTTTTTTCGTCATGCAAAGTTTGTGATTTTGAATTGTTCATGTAATTCGTACGTTGGACGTAGCTGTTGATGATTTCTGTTTACGTTGCAATTCTTATATTTTGGCCCAAAATTTACTACATATAGTTGCATCGTTTAATTTAATACGAGTTTTTGGCAGTTTCATAAAGGTTTCGGATAATAATTCATATTAGCCGACCCGAGTTTATTTTGGGATTAAGGCTCTACATATAGTTGCATTCTTCACTGTTTGATATCCATAAATAGTTCCGAGTAATGATTCATGTTAGCCGACCCCAATTCATTGATTAAGGCTCGCTTGTTGTTGATTGTCTGAGTTTGCTGATTGTCGGATTTGAATGTTCATCTCCGCGAATTTGTTAATGGTTCTGGTTTTTGTATAGGTTGGATAAGATATGCAGCTTTATGTTTGATTACTAGTTTTGTACAGTGTCTGTTGGACTGGAAATTTTGAATTAAAAACGAGTATGAAAAGTAGTTGTGCCAAGCAAAGCTGATTTTCAGTGACTCTTGTATGCGACGCGACATTTTCACATGTGGGAAGAACCCGATTCATGGTGCATTTAGGGTTGATGTAACATGTAAGACTGCCGAGCTTTTGTGTGTTGGATGGGTATGCAATTATGCATAGCTGTTCTGTACTTAGTTGGGTGAACTGGACATGGGTAGGAACTCGGTTTAATCTGATAATGCAGCTGATAGATGGCTAGTTTTGGAATGTTTGTATAGTATAGTGTTCTGTTTTTTATGTAGTTGCTTTTCGAAAGCTGTATACTGATCCTATCAACAAAAATGGCCCATTTTAGCAGTCTATCGTCAACAGCGTGAAAATCTGAACTTTCTAAATTGGGAGCGGATTCTCTATCCTATCTCTTATTCCACAACCTTCTCCTTTTGACTCATCACCCTTTAACATGAAATTAGCTGTGTTAATTATATTAAGTGGATGATGTGTTATAGGGAATAAGTTGTGGAACAGGAGACGGGGAATGGAGTGGGGAATAGTATTCACCCTCCCCCGAATTTGTCCCTTCATTATAAATCATTAAAACATATACGAAAAGCTTGTGATTGCTGAATAATAGTCGAAAAGTGTTCTATTTTTTTTTTTTTTATTTTGCAGTGAAGATTGTGATTAATTGGTCGACTGGTTAAGTTAACGATGATTATTTTTCTGAAATGTCAGTCTGCAGGAAATGCATATATGAAAAGCTCTCTGATGAAGACAATGATAGTTGCCCTGTTTGTGATATTAACCTTGGTTGTATCCCAGTGGATAAACTCAGGTCTATTGCATTCACTTCCTCTCACTTTTGCTTTTGTTTGTTGGTATCTCTTTTGAAGTGAAATCCCATGGCAGATGAATTCTGTAATGGGATGTGAGGACGACAATATATCTATTTAAGAAAACATCCTGTTGGTTTGGTTGATTGACGAAATGCTGTGAGTTTGATACTACTATTTCTATTACCGTAACTAAATATTTTTGCGGTTCTTATACTGTGAGAGTAACAGTCGGTCAATGCAAGTCTTTGAGGCACTGACCCACTGTTGTTATAATCCGTATGATAATCGAGATGTAAGCTTTACTCTCCCAAGTTAGTTTTCTCATGCCCATGTATGAGATCACCATTAGCTACTTTACTTTCGGAATGGGAAGACCAAAACCATCGAGGAAGTGAGAAATTTGGCTTCCATAGTTCCATATAAATAGGTGCTAAGTTGTTTTCCATGAAATAAATGAGTCCGGGTACGGTTTGTCAGCTATATTATCAAGTATGTGAGGATGACTCTGCGATCACTCTTCATATCTAATATAAGTTATATAACACCCTGCGATCTTTCTAATTTTCCCACCAGACTTCAGCTAAAGAAGCTTACTCTAATCGTTTCTCGTGTTTTTATCTATGGAATACTCATGTTCCCCTGTTGGTGTAGTGCAGACCGGACCACAATCTTCAAGATATCAGGTCCAAGATATTTCCTCTCAAACGAAGAAAGGTTGAAGCTCCAGAAATTACCCCTGCAATTTTGCCGCCTGCTAAAAGAAAGGAGAGATCGCTGTCATCTTTGGTTGTTAGCGCACCCACAGTCTCTGTACAGGGAGGTGTAACGGGAAGGAGAACCAGAGCTAGGAAAGGTTATGCCTCAAGGGGCACAAGCCCTGCTAATGAAGAAACTTCTAAAAAAGAAGAGTATTCAGTAGAGAATAGTATGGATGGTTCAAGCTCTCCTGAGACCTTGAACAGAATTATACAACATAAGAAGCAGGTATACAACCTATGTTACTGCAACACTTACATTACCTTACATAACTGGAGTCGACACTCGACATTCAACACTCAGCCATTAGTACAAGGGCATAACACTTGGGAACATTATTTGAAGCCAAGAACACGAGTGTTTTACATTAAATAGTAGAGTCCACGAGTAGACACATTCAATAGTTTTAGCCTTGTCTAATTAACATAATCTCTCGGTCTCTCAATTTCAAGGGTCATCCCCATTGACTTTGTACTCCTTGTTAAGTAAGTCGAATAAGGCTTATTCAATGAAATGAAGGAGCTAGGGAGTAGTATATAACACTAGCTCATTCTTCATGCCTAGAAACTTCAACTTAGAATGTGTCAGTTTCTATATCTTTGTAATATCGATGATGATGGCATGATGTAAACATAATGATCTCTAATTTTGCAGAGTTCATCAGCCAAATCTTCCAATGACCAGATTCGTCGTGAACATACGGAAAAAAACATTGAAGGACGGGAAGGTAAAGTGAATTTATGGAAGCCCTTGAACACTCTTGTTGAGGCGGCAAACAGAAGTAAATTTTCTAAGCCAGGTCCTCAAGTGGAATCTCACATCAAAACGGATCCAATCAGTTATAGAGAAGCTGATGTGTGTATGAATAAGATTAAAGATGAGGAAATTGGACATGGAGTTGAAGTCCAAGGCGAGATGAGCAGAATGCCTATGCCCTCAGTGCCAATAAAACGTAGGAGGAGGCGCCAATCAAATAAAAATAAATTATCTGGATCTGGAGAATCATCCAGCCCAGCGTTCATCCTAAAAGCAGCAAACCGTGACTGGAGAGATGGTCCCGTTTGGTTTTCATTGGTTGCTTCTTTGGATCAGTAAGTCTAAAACACACGGATCTGACCCATTATCTACAAAGCTTAATGTGTATATCAACTATTTACCGTGTTTTCTTTTCCTAGTTTGCTGTTTTCATTATTTAACTTGTCATTGATATTTCAAATGATTATTCATGCTATGTGACTCACAAAATATAGGATTAAGGCTCTATTGTTGTTTTATCAGTGCCTGCGATGCTACATTCCCTTTCATTGACTTTTCTCTTTAATGGTACAGGGAAGGAGTTGAGCCGCTGCCACAAGTATCTGCAGCTTTCTTGAGAGTAAAGTGAGTTTGTACACTCGTTTATCACGCAACAGTTTCAACTCATTCTTTATTCTTGATTTTCTTTTTCCATGTTCTAAGAGCCCCCATTTCGAATGTATTTTTTCTTGTTTGGTAATTAGGGCTTTTGCGTCGAATGAGTTTCCTCTAACCTCATCTTCCTTGCTTCGAATTTCTGCAAAGAGATAATTACCATACTTATTCTAAGACATAACTGTGGACTCCGCACACTTCGTTGCCATCAAGTACGATAATTTTTTTTAGCTTAATCACGGGGCCACCTTGTTCTGTTATTCACATGGCCAAATAGAGGCATTGGCAATTTAAATGTATTTTACTTGATTAATCTGTACTCACTGTATCAATTTTAGAGAACTAAGCCATAAATCTTAAATTTTAGTTTAGATCTGCACGAGTACTCTTTCCGTGGACTAAAAGCACAAGGAGCTCTCCACATATAGAACACTGTTATTCTAACAGTTACTATTGCATTGATAGTGCAAATTATTAGTGATGCTGTTATTTTGGTGGTGTGTTTGAGTGTTTGACTGAGAATTTGAACTTTTAGTTTCATTATTCATCGTTTTTGGTTACGTATCATCTGTGCAGGGATGCAAGCCAACCTGTTTCATTTATTCAGAAATATCTTATGAAGAAACTTGAGCTCACTAGTGAAGAAGAGGTTAGTAGTAATAATTTCCACTTCGTAATTCATTTACCTTTTTACCTATCTTGAAGTAAACAGCAGACTTTGTTATCTAGACATCTATTTAAGGGACATTGAGGGTAAGTTTGAGGAGCTTTTAGCCTAATACGGTGGGTCTTTACTCCCTTTACAACATTACCCTAGTGTCTAAATGGCTCCTGCATAGTGCGGGGCAAGGAAGGGTTGGATATCAAGTACTTTGCTGTCAAATCGGATGGCAAACTTTGCAATATAATTTTAAACTTATTCCAAAGAAGAAGCCGAGTGGTGCATGCATATATGCAATTTATAAGACCATTTTAACAGTTGTTCGGTTATATTAGTATATGATGAACTCTGGTCATTAGCTCAATAGTCGTGTGAAACCCTTAAAAGTGTATCAAAACAGGGTAGATCGTACCTTAATACTCCCTTTAATAGCATTCCTCTTTTTGTTTAGGAAATTGCGAAAGTAATAAAACATCATCTAGACCAAGTAAAATCATTTTATTACCTGTGATGAAGTCCCACTTGAACATTAAAAACCTTGCTAAAAGTGCTGTATTTAAATAAATGAAGGATAGATAAGTTTGGAAAGTACGGACTCGGGGTAAGCGGTTTCTATACGTCTGTATAGTTGTACTCGAGCCAAAGTCCTATACGACGAGTAATTATGGGCAGTGGGGCTGGTGAGTAACTGATCTAGCATGCTCATTTGTTAAGGCTTGATAATTAGTACTTGCAAAAACAACAAAGCTTTAGTCCCAAAATATTTGGGATCAGCAGTAATGTTGATATGAGGAGCTAAAAAGCCATATCCTTGATTTTACGATGATGGCTTAGTTTCTTTTGTTTCACGAGAAGATTGAGTAGACTTATACTCGGAACACAACCCATTATTTTCAAGCGATGTAACAATATATGATTTGTAAAGCAGGTCCAAGTAATGTGCCACGGACAGGCGGTGATGCCTCACCTTAAACTCAGCAGTTTGGTGGACTTGTGGCTACGCACATCTTCCACTCCGAAGAAGGTAAAGACCTTTGTTGGCGGTTCTGCAAAGGATTTTGTCATGGTCCTCTCATATTCCCGCAGAGTTGCTGCTTCATCGTAAACTAATTATGTACTCAATTTTCCCCATTTATAATCATCTATAATGAAGCGCAAGATGAAGTGATGTGGGTAGTACTGAACCATTTACATTTATAATTGTATCTATCGTCTGGTATAATCCGTCCTTTTGCCATTTTAGTTACGATAGAACTGCATATGTGCTATAATAAGGGCTTCCTGTACGTGAACTGTATTGTAATTGGCCCTAATAGCCGTTTCTTGTTAGATGAACGACTTGTGAAAGAGCAACACTCGTATACCTAATCCCGAAATTCAAGTTGGTATTATGAGCAAATCTCATTTTGGTTCCCTGTCGTCTCGCTAGCGCAGAAACGGGTTGTCATTAGAGTGTCCATATGGAAGGGACTGTTGAGGAATTGTCGAAATTACATGTACGATTCTAATACCAAGCGCGGTAATGTACGAGTTCAAATGAAAACTGCAACAAACTGTCAATAAGCGTATAAGCCTTGTTGACTTGTTGTAATACAGAATCCAAAATATTTCGTTTCCCCTCGGCAAGTTTCAGCCATGGCGAATCACTTAACCCAAATGACAGCCTGATTTTCCGATGAGCACCCTCGTTTGGTCGTTCTATGTTCCTGGTCGTACATCCCACCGCTTCTAGAACACGAAATAATGAGAAAAAAATAATTTTGACTAAAATTTGCTATCAGAACATTTAATCGGTGAGAAAAAAAAGTTCAGTTTCAGACTTCTTTGATATAATGATGCTTTTTATGAGAGTTTCTATAGCGAATCGATTGAAAAATCAACTTTACTTTCGCCAAAAATGTATTTTGGCAATAATTTTTTACCAATAAAACCAAATGCAATGATTTTGAAAAAATATTTTTAAAAGATCTATATACAAAGTAGTACTCAAAGCTATAAATTAAAATTAACCAGGGGAGCATGTAAAACTTTGATATTCTGCTTTAACATAGTATATATTAGTTTCCTGACCTAACATTAACAGAAAGTTGACATGGCCGAGTTGGTCTAAGGCGCCAGATTAAGGTTCTGGTCCGAAAGGGCGTGGGTTCAAATCCCACTGTCAACATATTCTTTTTTTTCCTTATTTTTTCTTTTTTTTAGCGTAATGTCAGCTTCGAACACGAGCAACCTGATTAAAACTGGAGTGGCGGAGGCCAGGCTATTCTCCGGGGTCCCGAGTCTCCGGAAACTGTTCAATTTTTCGGTATCTCCGGGGCCCCGAGTCTCCGGAAACTGTTCAATTTTTCGGTAAGGAAAAGGTAAAGTTAGAGTAAATTTATACTTTTTGAATAAAAAACTAGTATATTTTCATTAAGACCCCGAAAGAAATATTTTGAATCCGCTAATAAAAAACACGGTAAAACTTTTGACAATCAAATGTGTGTATTTATTATTCAATCAATCGACTATAGATGAACATAACATGAATGTGACATTCACATACATAATTCTCATACTAGTATCACTAACTTCTAATTGTTAAGAACTAAAAATTAAATGAAACTCAAATTAAAACTCCAATTGAAATAAAATCATCTAAAATTCATCCTAAGAGACTTGGAAGCAGCTCTATGCTTAACATCAGCAACACGAAGTGCCTTTCGCTTTCTAATAGCATTCGACGAATCGATAATAGAGCTCGAAAGAAGAAAGCTTGATTGATCATGTGAAGTAGTTGTAGTAGTAATAGTATTATTGAAGAGATGGGTAATATCTTGAAGAGGTATTCTTTTGAATTGTTTTCGGGTTCGGGTTTTTTTGAGTTTGGAGTGAATTGGAGCAAGTGAATGGTGGGATGATGAAGAAGAACTGAGTGGTGGGATGTTCTCCTTGTTATTGTTATTGTTTTCCTCTTCATCATTGAAGATGAACTTTGATCCTTCCATGTTAATTGTATTGATTAAACGAATGAACAAACGAACGAATGAATTAATGAATGAATGAGCGAATAATGGATGGATGAGGGATGAATGAGTCGGGAGGGGAAGATATAGGAAGAATGGAGAAAAGAAAAGAGGGAAAAGAAGGAAATTGAAAATGGAGGTTTGAATCATTTTGAAAATATTTGAGAATGGTTGGAAATTGGGAATTTGATTTTGACTTTTGATTTGTTGTTCTGTAAATCTGTAATGAAAATGGTATTCGCGGGAAATTGGGATTTGTCCAGATTTTGGTGTTATTTTAACAATTTTAAGGTTTTGGTGTTTTGAATAGCGGCCGAGTTATGAAGTCTTGCGCGCCTTTTCTATTTAGCATGGCGGATTGGCGGGTAATAGAGTTTACCAATCTTTTTCTCCCAGGTTCCAACTTCCAAGTATCCAACGATCCAACATACAACTTTGTGTAATTCTCATTTGTGACGGACCGACCCGTCGCAAACTTATGACGGGCCGAATACATACCAGTTTTGCATCTAAACGGGTGGGACAGCATTAAATGAGGGGTGTGACAAGGGGGACATGAAGTACTACACACTATTCATGATTAATACTTTGGCCATATTTAATACTAATAATTGGCTAAAATAGTACCCAAAATCACCACAATATTTCTGCCGCCAGTTTTTCTTTCAAATTGGCTGGATTTTTTTGGCATATTCATCACCATATTCATCATCTTCCTCCATTCTTAACCATCTTCATCTTCACTACTAATAAAGTAATTCTGAGTATTAAAGAGCTTGTACACGGAAAACACTAAACCCATTTTCTAATAAATTGCTTAGCTCACAAGTAAACATCGTAAAACAACGGAGTTTTCAAAATGACCGACGCTATTGTTTGCGATGTAGTTACGGACGGGGTTATGGCGGCTGAGATTGACGACCACACTATTGATTGTGATGTAGTCAGTAACGGAGATATGGATGGTGTGCTTGATGACAACAACATAAATCAAGCGTCTTCGTCGGTAAATGGTGGAATCAAAGGTCATACTTTTTTGAACCCTAAATTTGTGCTTCATTGTTGTGATTTTTTGTTTTTTTTGTGTCAATTTTTTTAATAGTGATGACCACACTATTATTTTTTTGTTTAATGTATATGATGGTGTTTTTTTTGTGTTAATGTTTGAATAAGAAAATTATGGTTGTTTTTAAAAAAGATTATCTATTATGATGATACAGTGTTCTTGTTTTTTTTGTTTAACACAACACTACTAATGCCTTAAGTGATGAACACGAATACTTTAGTCATGAAGATGGTAATAGGGATGGGTTTTAGAATGACCTATGTTTTTAGATAAATGTTGCCTTTTTTGTGTTTTTTGTATCCCTGGCAGAAACTACCAAATGTTGGGGATGTTTCCAACGTATGCATGGCCACCTGTTTTTAACATTTCAGATAAATGTTGCCATTTTTTTAATTTATGTTTCCCTGGCAGAAATTAGCAAATGTCGTGGGATGTTTTTCAATGTATGCAGGGCCTTTTTTTAGTATGTCTGATATTATGTTGCCCTTTTTGGGATTTATGTCTCCCTGGCAAAAAGGATGACCATTTGTGAATGTGATGTTTCCACTTACGCTTCTGATGTGTCCCTGCATTATTTGTTAAATGTGCAGACTACGCAACGACTTTGCTGGGAAGGGAAGCTGATAAGTGGGAAGAGTTGTATGACATGTACTGCAAGCACTCGCAAGCGGTGGGGTTTAGTGATAGGAAGGGGACCTCTCGTAGGGTTGATGGCCCAAGGACGCCACTCGTAGAGAGGTACTTCGTTTGCTCCTGCGAAGGAGTCCATGGGAACCGTTCGCGCCGAGTCGAGGAGGGGTTACCTCACGTTCAATAGAACCATACTAGGAGGGCGGCAGTTACTCGATGCCAATGCAAGGCTGGCCTACGCGCGAATGTCAACGAGGGACACATAAATGTGAAACTTGGCAACTTTTTTGTTTGATGTGGTTACATTTACATCTGTTTCTGCAGGTGTGCAAGGCTGGCCTACACGCGAATGTGAACGAGGGACACATAAATGTGAAACTTGGCAACTTTTTTGTTTGATGTGGTTACATTTACATCTGTTTCTGCAGGTGTACCCAGAAAGTAGGCATAGACTTTGTCAATGGCATATCCAACAGAACGCCATATCTCATTTTGGTTCTTTAAAGCATGACACGGTGTTCCAACAGATGTTCATTTCCAACAGATGTTCCAACAAATGTAGTATATGTACAATGTTTATAATATGGGAACATTTCTGGTCATTTATGGTGCCCTGTTTTTATTATGGTGTAATACTGATAATACCATATTTTACCGATTTTTTAACCCATATTTATCTCTTATTTGTACGAAATAATAACCCGAGTTAGCTTAATTTACTCATTTTAGTGTCAAATAATATATTAGTCGACTAGTTTTAAATAATGTTGTTTCATATTATTTGTCAGTGTTTTGGTACTGCTTTCGTCTTTTTATTATAGGTACCAAGTTCGGGTTTAAAAATCGGGTCAAGTCGGATAAAAGAAAGACGAAAAAGAAAATAATAGCTAAACAAAGATTTGGGCCAAGGTGAGAATTGTGTTTGGTTTGGAATTGGACCATACTCGACTACGAGAGAAAAGAAGCAACCAGGCAGGCATTTTTTTGGGGATATTTTGGTGATAAGCAGCAACATTCAGGGTGTTCCTGGGGGGAGAGCACGCAAGACGCAGGGAGTAGTGTAATATACAAAATCAAACAAAAATTCCAGTTTTCTTTCTCATTTTTAGTTTAGATTTAGTTTATATCTTCAATTTACGAACTTTGTGTGACGATCTATCATTTTATCCCGTTTAATTAAAGTTTGGTATGAATTATTTCTCCCCTCTCTTACTTATTGCATTTTTCATTATTGTTATGTTTAGTTAATTTAATCGTCTTTAATTACTCAAAGTTTTAGTCTTCTATTAATCTTATCATGTTTAGTATAGTTTATCCAATTTTAATCATTAAATTAGATTAAAGTTGTAATTTTTATTGTTCCATTGCTTAATTCCATGTTTAGTGTAGTTGTAAAGTGTCTTGTGTTAGATTAGTAATGGTTTGTGAGTAGTTTATCATTAGGGTGCGATTAGACTCCGACATGTGTAGGTTACCGAGTTAATTCCACCAACTTGTTGTCGAGGGGGAGTTTATTGGGTTAATTAAGGGGGTTTAATTGTCATTACTTTATCTTGTTTGTACTTTGACCTTGAGTCCTTGTCCGTCAACGAGAGTTGGCTAGACTTGAGTCGGGACATCTTGTTGGGAGTATTAGCCGTCTTGAGTTGAACCCGAGAGGGAGAACTTGAGAAGGGTGTCTTTAATTTTCGGTTTGAAATCGACCCTCGAGAGAGGGAGTGGGATGACCGGGGTATAGCGTGGACTTAGAACCTTAATCTTGGGGAAAGGGGAGTCAAAATAGGCGTATTTTGGTAAGCTTTGACCCTTGACTTAAGGAGTTTGATGCATGAGCCCGAGAGGGAGTTGTGTCGGCATAGCTAGTGTCTCATAGTGAACCCGAGAGGGAGTCTATGAGCGAATTAGAGGCGTCTCACCATTAACCTTTCCCCTTGGCAACTTGTTATAGGAGTTGAGCGGTAATTCACTAGCGTTGGAAGTCGAAATCGCGCCCTAGGCCTTTCTTTATTGATTTTATCTTTTTTCTATTATTTGTTTGCTTCTTTAGTTTAGTAGTCATAGTTAATTTATGTTTACATGTTTAGTTTGTTTTCTATCTCATTATTGATTCGCGTAGCTAACTATAATCTAAGACAAGACTAGTACTCAAACTTAACCTCCCTGTGGATCGACCTCGACTACCTTACTACATTAGTTTAGTAGTTGAGTTTTATAAATGTTTGTTTGATCGGGGGAGGGCGACAGAACCCCGCTATCAAATACTAATGTTTTCTTATTATAACATATTTTCAGATTAATGTTCCTTTTTTTGTAAAATATGTATCCCTGTTATGAAACATGGGTATCTCACTTTGTTATGTGTATATAGTACGTTTTATAATATGGGAACATTTTCTGTTCATTTATGGTGCCCTGTTTTTACAGTTTGTCGTTCATGACCGTTTCTTTGTCCCCCTATTACACTAGCTACAAAAAAACATATACATAATATAATGTACACTGACGTTCATAAAAGAACATATTCCAAATCATACATAAAACTTGCAAACCTTTTTTATACTACGGGCCCGAATGGTCAATGCCTATCCCGGCTTTCCAAAAAGTTGTCGGACCATTCGCTCGCGCCCCCCACAAACCCCCACATGGGGGGGGGGGGGGTGACATACGCCCGCCAACAAAATGTGCAAAATACACGGCCATAACACGCGGCCCTAAAACATACAATGTTAAGGCCACATACGGCCTGATAACTACGACCACATACGGTCAACCAAAGTTTCTGAACACTGACAAATTTTTTTACAAGGCCTAACAATGGCCGCCAAAAACAAAACATTACCCCAATACCAAATTAACAACTTACTTTCCCCTCCCCCCTGCTGACCTCCTGTCCTTTCCGCGCCCAACCGGCTTGGAGGGAGCACCGATGTCTTCCAAGCCAAGGGAAAATGACGGGCTGGTGAGCCATGCCCTTCAACCTCTTTCTTCTTCCTGCAACAACAATTTTCAAACGGGAACGTATTAAACACAGTATAAAATGTATCAAATGTATTACCAAGAATTACAAATAGTAACGATGGACACAAAAAACAATTCTGCCTATCAAGAACACCAAAACTAAAACAAAAAAAACTCCACAATAGTAAATAATGTACATATAAACAATTACAAGCAGAATGTGAACATATTTTACTACCTCAGATATTAACGACAAACTGAAACATATAAACGACAAATACAAGGATCAAGACATCATAAATTACAAATAAACGTTCCTAAAATAATAACTAATGAACATAGAAACAATTACAAAAACAATGTCAACATCATTTACAGCAGTTACAAAATGAAAAACCGAGGAACCAAAAATAAGCAGAAAAAGTTTACCATATAATAACAAATGTACATATAATACAATAACAATAAAAACATGACATCTTATGAGCATACACACATCACAAATTGACTAATTAAATGTAACCTATATAATAACCATTATATGAACAAATTAAGATAACCATGATACTAACTCACTAAGTAAATGTACATGGAACAATTACAATCAAATTGTCAACATAATTTTACTACATTATATAAGAACGATTTTCTGAACAAGCAAGCCACCATAATTCTAAAAAAAAAGTACCCCATAGTTCAACCATTGTACATAGACTACAATAACAGTAAAAAGTGTCAACAAATTGCAAAGTAAGATAAACATGTCACAATCTCGCAAAATAAAAGTACCTTATATAATTCAAATTGTAACCCACTATCATAATGCCAAACAATGCCAACATTTGTGAAAGTAAATAATGCCAACATAGTACGCATAATAGAAAACATAAAATGCAAACAAAATGTACACAAAATTGTCATTAATGTACCCACAAACAATTACAAGTTTAATGGCAACAATTTTACTACAATCATCTAAAAAAGACAAAACAGAATTAGCAAGACACTAAAAATGACAAAAAATGTACCAACTATAATAAGCAATGTACACACACGACAATTTCATTATGAATACCAACATATTACTACACCACATGCTCATCACACAAATGTCAAAAACGAAATAATGCATAAACAAAATTTGAAATAGTATGAAATAATGTCAAAAACGAAATAATGCCAAACAATGCCAACATTTTAAACATCGAACACTACAACATTTGAAATAGTATGAAAAAAAAACCCTAAAAATCCAGGGAAAAAAAAACCCTAAAAACAACATCTATACAAAAATACAGGGAAAATATTTGGAAAAAAATTCAACAACAAACAAAAACCAAAAAAGTATCAACATTAAAAACATCAAACAACATCAACTCTAAAAATTAAACAACAAACAAAACCCAAAAAAATACCAACATTTTAAACATCAAACACTACAACATTTGAAATAGTATGAAAAAAAAACCCTAAAAATCCTAAAAATCTATACTAAAATACAGGGAAAATATTTGGAAAGTATAGATTTTTATGAAAAATCAAAAAACCGAAAATTATTATATTTATTAAAACATGCGAAAAACGAAATACTATTACTAAACAACTATGCAAAAATCGAAAACAAACACTACAAAAAACAAAACATGCAAAAAAAGAAATACTATTTTAAACAAACATGCAAAAATCGATTACTATTACTAAATAAACAACAAATCCAAAACGTAATATTATATTGGAAACCCTAAACCCTAAACCCTAACCCAAAACAAAACATGCAAAAAAACAAACTTAATATGATAATAACAACAACAAAAAAAAAAAAAAACCAGATTAAAATTTTACCTTCAACAGCCTCTTCGGATTGATTTCGTGGAACATTTTTCCTTACTACGCGTCTTACAGCTGCTTTCCTCACCATTTTTTTTGTGATTGCTTTTAATAAATGACGGACAAATTAGACTTTTGTTTGCTTTTTACAGAGAGAAAGTGGAGAGAAAGGGAGGTTTTCTTTTTTTTTTTACAGAGAGAAGGGGGTGAGATGGGGAAATGAGGGAGTAATATTATAAACGAGGGAGTAAATGTGTGAGGGAGTAAATGATGGGGAAGTGACGGGTTAGGGGGGAAGGTGGGGGGGACAAATGAGACTTTGGTCATTCAAATGTCAAATCATCCATTAATGCAAAAGTCTAAGGGCTTCTTACCGTATTCCCAATACGGTATGTATTCTAGCCAATACGGTTTATACTTGGCCCGTCGCAACCTTAAGACGGGTAGTTCCGTCTTAAGGAAAACGGACACTACTTTGGGCCTTTTGGGAACCTAGTTTAGACATGTTATGGATAGACCAGCAAACGAGTCAATTAGGACGGGTTTGTAAAAATTCAGGTAGAGTTATTTTGGATTCCAGTCATTTCAAGTTTATTATTAAATATTAATACTAAATATTTGGCTCGGGCTAGATTATTTGAGTCGAGTCAATTTTAAAGATTTATTTACGGGCAATACAAGTTTGCATGTGTAAAAAATTTGGAACAACCCTGACCAGTCCAGCACTCCAGCATTGCAATGGTACATTAACCTGCTGAATGGAAGCATCGGGTCCTGGTCGACACATTCAACCAGCAGTTTGCAAGTAGTAGGGAATTCGAGACTTTAGTTATTTTCCTACATCAGCTCGGTTTTTTACTACTCCGTACCATTTATTTTGCGCGCATATTCATTATTCACTAGTATGAGCCTTGAAGTTTAACAAATCAAGACTGGCACTTGGGCGATTTCGTATAACTTAAAGGTCCGTTTTGCAAATTTCGTTCTACAATCGAATCCTTGTTTTGCCCAAACATAATGCCTGCACAATCCTGAATCAATGCAACTGTTCATTGTGCATCATCTTCAAACACTTATAAAAACAAATACTCTCCAAAGAAACGATACACACAAAATAATAATCTCATCAATACAGAATTAATATATTAGCTTACAAAGAAAAACAGTATTGTATCCTAGAGGAATATTACCCATATAGTGGGGGTTAATTTCCTTAAGGTTATGCTCTTTAAAGTCTTAAGACTCTGTCACATCAGCTTCCCATTAACTTTTATTATTTATTTATTGTTTAGACTCACTCAGACTTTATATATCATCCGTTAGACCCATCTCAGACTCTACTTTTTTACATCACATTGAAACATGGTATCCACCCACTAGGTAGCACGGAAACTTCTCCTAGTTAGTCGTCCCGTGTTCGACATCGTGTCCGACTCTCGGACACTCGACACTCATTGGACACATGGCTAAACATATTATAGTTTAGACAAGTAATAAAAGTTTTAAAAAGTTTGATTAGAAGATGAGGGTGGGTGAAAAAATGAGAATTAGTTATAGTAAACTTCGAATTGTACCTTTACTTATTTAGATTTAGTTTCAAATACATGATAAAAATAAAATTATACGTTATTTATAACCATAAAATATATATTTTATTATACTTTAATGACGTGTCCCATGTCCTAAATTTCGTGGGATGTCGTGTCCCGTGTCCGTGTCCGTTTTGGTGCTACATAGTCCACCCATTGGATAATTTATATTAAAAGTGGGGTCAAGACTCACCGAAAGTCTTAAGTTGAGTGTTGGATTTTCAAGACTCAACTTAAGACTTTGGTAGATTATTGGTAGTTTTGAGCGAGTCATGTCTTAAAACTTGCCAAAGTCTTGTCTTAAGACCGTCAATAATCTTACCCTAAAGAAAGTATAATTAACGCCTTACTGTAATTCGTTTCGATTATTTGTTCTAACATGTATTCACCAATTTTTGTCTCTTTAACTTGAAACGGTTCACACAACTGATTAAAATAGAGATAAAAATGAAGGAAAGTCGTGATTTGGGATAGATTGTAAATTAAACCAGGCTTTAAGTAAAAATTTCCGGTATCCCCTTTCTATAAAAGGAACAACATTTAGAGGATTCTCATTGGTGGATGAAAATTATAAAGAGAAAAAAATAGATTAAAGTAGAGTCGACCATGTTCTTAGTACGTAATTAATTAATTATCTTCCTTCAAGTTTTCATTAATTTAATTTATTCTCTACTTTTATTAATTAAATAAGTTACAATTTATAATACCACAATAAAATATGAAATTTTCGAAAGTACTAACTTCAATTTTAGCTATAAAAATCAAATATTTGATAATCATTGATCATAAATTAACTAATTTTACATAAATTAAATATAATAATATGATTGATACGACTAGACTTTATTGATGAAGTATATTCCAAGATTACAAAGTTTTTAATATTATTTTAACATGGAGCAACTAAAATGATTAAATCGAGTGACAATGAGTATAAAACAGGAATAAAAAGTGAATACCAAATATAATAATATATAAATTAGCGAAAATTAAATCATTCAAATACTGAAAATCAATAAATTAAAATTGTTGAGAGTTGGAAATCAACGAAAATATCTAACTCCGTCTTAAATGTACATAAAACAGATAGAGTTTATATTATAGGTTGGAGTTTTATTGGTAGTTAGAGGGTCAGATTAATAATAATTTGGCTAGCCGGGTTCAAACAATGGTTAGAAATTTAGCATTTAAATCGTACTTATAAATTTAAAATCTATATATATTTTTATTAAGTTTTTTCAATGTAATAAAATTAAACCCGTACATTTTTTATACGATCATAAACTTCTATATCTTTCTCCCTTACTAAAAAGTGAGCAACACAAGTTACTATTCATTATGAATAGTAACTTGTGTTTTGTCTTTTATTGCATATGTATTGGGCAAATGATCAAACTTGTATTGGGCCGGATGATCAAACCTAATGCATTCACTTTTTAGCCCGTATGATCAAATAATTTTGCAAGTTTCTGACATACAGCTTAGCATCCTCAGGAGGTTGAGAAAATCCGTCTTCGGTTACGAAACACTTACTATATCTTTTACCTTACTAAAATATGGGTAACACAAGTTACTATTCATTATGAATAGTAACTTATTTTTTTGTCTTTTATTGTATTTGGACCTTGTGATTAAAAAACGTATTCACTTTTTTGGGCTGTATGATCAAACAATTTTAATATCAAAAGGCAGGTTTCCAACATACAATTTAGCATCCTCGAGAGGTTGAGAAAACCCGTATTCGGTTCTGAAACAAGAAGCTTGAAGTTCAACACATCATGTGGTATATATGAATACCCATCTATCAGTCTCAATACAATATAATGAATTTGGGTCATTTGATGCATTCACACCCATTACATATATTATTAATCGACGTCCTATTTCTAACGCTTATTTTAAGACAATACTCGTTTAATAGTAATTTAAGCCTTATTATATTATATGTACAACAAAAAAAATATTCTACACTCAATTTACGACAATACTCGTTTAATAATCATTTAAACTTTATTATATTATACGTACGAGTACGACAAAAACAAAATATATTCTACGCTTAATTTACGACAATACTCGTTTAATAGTCATTTAATCCTTGTTATATTAAAGGACAAAAATTATTCATCTTACTAAAATATGGGTAAGACAAGTTACTACTCATAATGAATAATAACTTTTCTACTCTACTTTCATTGGTCGTATTTTATGGACTGTGTTTATTTGAAGTTTTTTCTTACTTTTATTCCACTCATTTTTCATGGGCCGTGTTTCTTTAGACTTTTCTTACTTTTATTTGGACTGCCTTTGGTGTCACTAATTAACCCTCTAACAGTACTGCTCTTTGTGTTCCACAACTACGTTGTCACATTTGACTTGTTGCCTCATATATCATATTCAGTTATTCACAATACTCCTCTATCTCTTCCACAACTACATTTCCCCTCAATTATTCACACAATTTTTTTTTACTTTTTTATTGATGAGAGATACTGATCGACATATTAATTATATTTGTATTATTCCCGTGTTCATTTGTTATTGTTTAGGTGGTTACGAAGTTGTGTACATGATTGACGGAGAGAATCACAGTTAAGTATTCATCTGATTTCTTGTAGTTTACATTTGATTTTGGCCTTTAAATTTCATCACTCTTTTCCCCTTGAAAACCCACAATTTCATCTTCATTTTCCCCAGGAATTTGTATATTAACTTGTCATTCGAGACTAAAGTACAAATTGTCATTATATGGATTTTAGGGTTAATTACTAGGTAAGGTCATCTGGGTATCGCTCCTTTTGATACGATGTTTCTATTTTTCATTTAGGCTTGTTCTATTGTCGATTAATCATCTTATTTTCATGAAAAAGTTTAATTCATTTTGGTGTTTTAGTAATAATAATAATATAATATTTTAGAAATTGAGATCTATTTTTCATTTGGGTTTGTTCTATTTTGGACTTTCATCATGTTATTTTCAAAACTATGTTTAATCTAATCCTTTATCCTTTTATTATTTATTTGGTTTCCAGGGGCTAGATTGACTAGGCTTTGACAGAAGGAGTTGATATATTGAAGCGGATCCAATCATAAGGGTCTGCAGAATGTGCACGATGGTTCATCTCAGAGGAAATACAAGCATATACGCCCACCCGACATATTTGGAAGTTATGAATAATAACCAGAGACCTAAATTTGAAATAGCTTGTAATTGTCGATTAGGACCGAGGAGATTAAGGTAATCTGATAGATGTTCAATTCCTTTAGCATAGTTATTTCATGGTGTCAATCTTGTAAAATACTCTTATGATGATGAAAACTACACTTTGTGTTAGAATTGAGCAATGAAATTGATAATGATCTTTTTAGCGAGGAATCGAACAACATTATAATATAAATTATCCAATTTTATATTCCAACTTAACCACCAATAAAATGAGAGACAATGAAGGGAGATATCGATATGGTTTGCCAGATTTTGTTCAAATGACGGGGAGACGGGGGATGAAAGATCACATATGCTTTATTTTAGACATAAAGTCATTGGTGGGATAAAGGAAAAGAAATTGTGTGTGCGTAGTTTGGTTCAGCTTGAGGGTGGCGAAGGGTGTTGGATAGAAGGGAGAAGGATGGGGGTGAGGAAGAGGCAAAAGAAAATGGGAAAAAGGAGGAGATTGTATAGGAAATGCAAGGAGATACAAACATGGCGGGAGTGAGAACAATGGACTAATTAAGAGAAAAAGTAATTGAAGTACGATGATAGTTCAGAAACCCATTAATTTCATAACTTTCTGGAAAGTTTTTGTAAGATTTAAATATTTTTTTAAAAAAATAAATAAAAGGTTGATTGCACAATCTTATTGCTTTCTGACCTATTGAAATTTTGGAGGGTGACGGGTGAGAGGGAGAAAGACGAGCGTGGTTTCGACTCGGTAATAAAAGTCTAGATTATATATGCATAATTACTTTTTTCTTCGACATGAAATTTTGCGAAGGAAGCTAAGTTGAAAAAGAAGGAAAATGAAAGATAAGGAGAAAGAGAGGCTAGAAGGAAAGGAAAATGGAAGCAGAGGCAGGAAGGGACATATAAGACGAGGTAAGAGGAGAATCCAACTCCAAGGAGAAGGCGCTAAGGACAGGGAGGAGCTAGAAAGAGAACTCATTTGACCTTCAAACATAGAAAATTGTGTAATGTGGTTACAGAACAAAGCCTTCTATGGAACAATAACGATTACAGACGTCGCTATATGTCACTAAAGCAACGAAGATAATAGCCAACTTTGACGGTACAACAAATAACAATACAACATGCATAAAGCGATACTAATTATAATAGATGAGTCATACTATCTTGGGGTATGGCGCGCGAAGCGCGCCATACAACAACTAGTAATAATAAAAGCACGCATGGTACAAAGTAACACTAGGGATTATGATGCGAAAGTACGTAGTGAAGTATTATCACATGAGACATTGTCGGACTTAGAATAATATTAACACTCATCAAAACATTAGAAAAGTATTCTCTCTATTTTAATAACCACGAATTCTTATTTTAGAGAGTCACTTTTAATTTGAAGTTTCAAACTACTGTATAGAGTGGTCAATATTACAGCTTAGGATAACTAGTTTGTTAATAATAATCACATTTAGCTGTACAATGGTTACAAAATTCCGTCTTATTGTTTCAGACCAAAATTGACGTCTGAAGCAAGACCAAAACACAGCTACTTAAGTTCATTACACATAATCCCATATTCTTTTTTACTTTCACACTTAAACCAATCAAAATCCTAGATGATCAACACAATTCAATAATAACATGTTCATAAAAATCACCTCATACCCATCAATCCATTATTTCTTACTAATAAAACTAATAATAACAACAATCTTAATCCTCCTAAACCCATCACCAACCAATGCAACAACAACAACACAAAACCCAAAACCACCACCAAATTTCCAACTCCATGAATCCACCATACAACACATCCAAAACGCCTTCAAACAAAACACCCTCACATCACTCCAACTCCTCAAACTCTACCTAAAACAAATAAAAAAACTCAACCCAACACTAAGGGCAGTCATAGAAGTAAACCCGGACGCCTTCGCCCAAGCGAAAGCGGCCGATACGAGACGAGTTAAAGGAGAAGCAAGGAAGTCATGGGTTGATGGAATACCAATATTGATCAAGGATAATATTGGTACAAAAGATAAGATGAATACAACAGCAGGGTCTTATGCTTTGTTGGGCTCAATTGTGGGCTTTGATAGTGGTGTTGTTAAAAGGTTAAGGGATAATGGGGCTGTTATTATTGGTAAAGCTAGTTTAAGTGAATGGGCCCATTTTCGGTCTGATTTTGCTCCTAGTGGTTGGTGTGCTAGGACCGGCCAAGCCAAGGCAAGTCTTCATTTTAGTTACTCACTTCATCCCCAATCAATTGTTATCTATTGCTTTGACAGAAAGACAGAGGTTTGCTATATCACGCCCCTGTTTTACTTGTTACGCCCACTATTTTTATATTTATTCCCATTTTGCCCTTGCGACTTGTATTTCGGTGATGGATTTCTGACGTTTGTTACGGATAATTTATGAGACGGTTAATTGTAACATGATTTTCGGTGACGGTTTTTACGGTTAAATGTTGTGACGGTTTTTATAATAAACAATTGTAATCGGTTTTACTAATAATAACAATTGTAATCGGTTTTTATAATAAACAATTGTAATCGGTTTTACGAATAATAAACGGTTTTTGAGACGGTTTTTTTAAAAAACAAATTTTTGAGACGGTTTTTACACGAAAATTGCTTGTCTTGTGGATTACATGACAGAGCCATGGCCATGTCATGTGGATCACACGACACCGCCATGGCCGTGTCGTGTGGATCACACGACACCGCCATGGCCGTGTCGTGTGATCCACAAGACATGGCCATGGCTCTGTCATGTAATCCACAAGACAAGCAATTTTCGTGTAAAAACCGTCTCAAAAATTGTTTATTAAAAAAACCGTCTCAAAAACCGTTTATTATTCGTAAAAACCGATTACAATTGTTTATTATAAAAACCGTCTCAAAAACCGTCTCAAAAATTGTTTATTATTCGTAAAACCGATTACAATTGTTTATTATAAAAACCGTCTCAAAAATTGTTTATTATTCGTAAAAACCGATTACAATTGTTATTATAAAAACCCGTCTCAAAACCCGTCTCAAAAATTGTTTATTATTCATAAAAACCGATTACAATTGTTTATTATAAAAACCATCTCAAAAACCGTCTCAAAAATTGTTTATTATTCGTAAAAACCGATCACAATTGTTTATTATAAAAACCATCTCAAAAATCGTCTCAAAAATTGTTTATTATTCCTAAAAACCGATTACAATTGTTTATTATAAAAACCGTCTCAAAAACCGTCTCAAAAATTGTTTATTATTCCTAAAAACGATTACAATTGTTTATTATAAAAACCGTCTCAAAAATTAACCGTAAAAACCGTCACCAAAACACATGTTTACTAATTTGGATGTAAGGGCAAAATAGGAATAAATTGAAAAATAGGGGGCGTAACAAGCAAAACAAGGGGCGTGATATAGCAATTTTGTTCACAAAAGGTTACCGTAAATGGAAATAGATAACAATTCAATGATATACTCCAAAGTAGAAATAGATAACTATTAACCAGAACGGAGGGAATATTATTTTCGTGTTGGTACGGAGTTATCTATTTTTATTTTAGAGCGTATTAGTTAACGGTTGTTTCTTTCGATTGTTAAAGCTTTTTATGGGTAACTAGCTCTTTTACCCGTGATATTCACGGTACATTTATATTTAGCATTGATGTTTGATGATGTGCTAAATTGGTTGAACATGAGCGTTTTGCGCACCATGAATTGAATGGTGATTGTTACTTTTACCAAAGACTAATTCTTTCCTCAACCGTAATCAAATATGCAAAGAATAAGTGAATGTGGATTACACTTGTTTAATGTTTGAACTCATACACAGTAGTTCATGATAGTATAATGTGATCTCCGAGAGTTGCAGCTGTTTGATATAGATAAAACAATATGGTTAGTAAAATGAAAGAGAAAAATATTGAGATCCAATTGCTCTATCTAGATAAACATAGCACAGAATTAATTAGTTGTTCTATAGAAATTTGAACACTAAGTCACTAATCCATTATTATATAAGAAATTAGGGCTGTAAATGATCTGAGCCGGCTCGTAGAGCCCTCGGAATCAGCTCGGCTCGAAATCGGTCAAAACTAATTCCGAGCCGATTTCGAGTCGGGGTGGACCAAATGTGAGCCGATTCCGACTTAGTAGAACTCGAAATCGAAAGTTCGGTTAGGCTCGTTTTATCTATTATATTTAGTGATTTTGTTATTTTGTAATTTTTATTGTTCCTAATAAAATGTCATTTTAACATTTATAATCATATGTTTCTTATATATGATAAGTATTTTATATTTGCATTTGTATTAAAATATATTTATTTTTATTTTGACTTACAAGTTCAAGAAAGTAAAGAAAAAAATTATTTCACTGAGCTCGAATAGAGCTCGAGTTGAGCTCGAGCCTAATCTGAGTTGATTCAGAGCTTTGATTTTTTAAGCTCAGATAATTCCGAGCCGATTCCGAGCTCAAGTTCAAATTTCTAAGCCGATTCCAAGCCCACCCGTGCTCGAACTCAAATCGGCTCGGTTACACCCCTATAAGAAATACATAACAAATATAGGAGTATTACCAAGGTTATAAGAGAACATTGACAATTTATGAGAAATAAAGCTAATAATTCAAAATATAACCCATCTTGAGTATACACATAATTTATATTAACTCTTATAGAGTATATGTTCTCATATTAGAAAGAAAAAACAAAGATGTACAAAAGGGCCGGGAGATATCGTAACAAATAATATTATATAAAAACGTTCACAAAAAACGTGAATTTAGTAAATGTTAACACATATAATCTCAAATTATTATACCCGTTCGGTACTATGTGCAAGAGAGATCATGTTACTCTATTCATTGTAAAACTATAAAATAAATTAACAATATTAGTAAATATAAAATTTGTAGGAACTGAGAGTCAAAATGTCAATTATCTGTTGTCAAGAAACAAAATCAAAGAGAATGACTTGTTGAATAACCTGCCAAAATATTTTTAAAAATAAAATGTATTACACAAAAACACCAAGGATAACAACTGCTATGAGGCCTATAATAGATACCTAAACACAATTAAACATGCAACACAAACATCTAAAAGAAATTTAAAAAATGGTAGGAAGAACAGTGGCTTTGGATAATGAGAATAGATCAAATGTTATGAGAATTTGTGAAACTTTTATATAAAAGAAGATTGTTGTACCTTTTCCGTCATTTATGTGAAAGTGAGTTAAAGAAATAGGAAAGGCCAAACTGCCAAAGGGTGTGTACTAAAATAAACTTTTTTATATTTCTTTATACTAATTGTCTAGTAAATAAAAATTTATCAATGAGTTAGGAGAGGATGAAATGCGAAAGGTTGCAGTAAACATAGTAAAATGAATAGCTTTACCATTTTTATTTTTAGTTGCGTAATAACTAAAAAGAGGAATAATTGTATAGATACATATCATCCTAGGTGGAAAAAACTTAGACGTGACACATGTCACTTCAAAAGAGGCTCATCATGCCTTTTTATGTTATTATATAGATCTATACTTATCTCCCATGTTTAAGTGGTTATGTTACCCGACTCAAACCGGAATATTTAAAACCGGCTTGGTCTCTGATTTAACATTTTATAAGGTTCTGGTTCTCGGTCCGGTTCGGGCCGTTTTTTACGGCCTAGTCCGGCCATGTTTGCATCGGGAAGACCGGAATTTTTTTCCTTAAAAATATATTATCATCCGGTTTAACCGGTCTAGGGACCGGAATTTGAAAAAGTGGGCATGTTATGGCAAATTTCGGTCTGGGATCGGAAGAATTTCGGTTAAGAATTTTTGTCGACTCCGATTCCGGTCCGATTTTGGACATATGCCCAACCCTCATCTTATGGTCGACTAATTGACGAAATAGACAACTTTATATTTGTCACAATTTCAAGTCGACAACCGAAGTTAGCTGATGTGAGTGATTAACTCAACCAATTTAATCTAAAAAACAATTTAAAAAATCAATTACTAAACGAATTAAACTAATGATTTACAAAAAAATCTAAGGAATTGAATTTAAAGAAATTTGATTGGTTCTTAATTTATTAAAATGAAAAAATTAATTTTCCTTTTTTCTTTTGTGGTTATTGATTTAACTACCCTCTCCCATTAATTATGTAGGTCTAAATTTAATAAAAACTACACAACAAAATGTATTTAATCATCATTATTATATTTTAATTTAATTCAAAGTCAGTGCAATTATAAAATTTAATTTTAATTCATATATCTTTTTAATTTAATTGCCGATAAAATGAAAAGTATGTTATAAGCTCAATATATCATAGTTGTAAACCGACCAGTACATTTTTTTCACGAAATAAAACTTGTAAGGGAAATAGCCAAATAGGATCGGACATGAAACCCCTACGTCCAACCCCAAACACGGACGTGCGGCCACCACGTCTCCACCTGGGACCGGACATGGAAACCCAGCGTCCAAGATAGTTAAAAAGATGGAAACAATGTAGCCTATGTAGGTCAAACGTGGACAAACTATAGTGTTTTGTTTTGAGGTCTGCCCGTAAACTAACAAGCTAAATTGCAGAACCCATACAATTTATCAGCAACTCCTTGTGGCTCAAGCAGTGGATCAGCCATTGCAGCAGCAGCGAACATGGCAGCGGTTACTCTTGGCACTGAAACCGATGGCTCTATCCTTTGTCCTTCCAGCGCTAATTCAGTCGTTGGCATTAAGCCTACTCTGGTCTCACTAGCCGAGGTGGTGTCGTTCCAATTTCTCCTAGACAAGACTCTGTTGGGTATGCACCAGACATGAACACATTCAATGCAATACTCGATACAATTTTTGAATGAAACTGATGTATTTAGTTGTACAGGCCAATCTGCAGGACAGTGACAGATGCAGCTTATGTTCTTGAGTCTATTGTAGGATATGATCCTTACGATTCTGAAGCGACTATGAAAGCAACAAAGTACATACCAATCGGCGGATATGCACAGTTTCTAAAGCTTGATGGGCTTAAAGGGAAGCGATTAGGAATTTTAAGAAAGTCGGATTTCGATGATGTTTCTCCTCACCTGGCTACTGTATATAAGCAACATTTCCGTACTCTAAGGTCGGCCAAACTAGAATTGATCTTACGATATACTAGCTCCGTACCTGTTTAGTTGCATTGCTTTCCATTTTTTTGTTTCACTCCACTTCCGTTTTTTTTCTTTTCTTTCTTTTTTTCTCTTGTCGAGATGAGAGTTCACCCTGGACGGTTCCAAAGGATGGTTCATGTCAGCCGACCCCAAAACATTTTGGGACTAAGGCTCTGATGTTGTTGTTGTTGTTGTTGTTGTATTACAGGCAACGAGGAGCCGTGATAGTCGACAACTTGGAAATACCAACATATGATGCAATGAGTTCATCCAACTACGAGGAGATGATGCTCGAAACAGAGTTCAAGTTAGCCTTGAATTCGTACTTAAAACAACTCGTTAAGTCCCCTGTACGGTCTTTAGCCGATGTCATTGAATTTAACCGCAAACATGCTCACAAGGTATGTACATTCAACATGTTCGTTACATTACATCTTTCAAATGAAAATGTTTCAGTGCAGTTCAGTTCAGCTCAGTATGTTGTGGTTTGATAATCAATACTTGATGCAGGAAATGATAAAGGAATACGGGCAGGGCATATTCTACTCAGCAGAAGCAACAACGGGCATCAAATCGAAAGAGAAGAAAGCCTTGGCAACATTAGCATCATGGTCGAAAGACGGGTTTGAGAAAGTGATGAACGAGAAAAGACTAGATGCAATTATAGGGTCAGATTATTCATCTTTTACCAGTGTACTTGCAATTGGAGGGTACCCAGGGATAAGTGTTCCTGCAGGATATGATGAAGATGGTGCACCATTTGGTATTATCTTTGGAGGATTAAAAGGAAGTGAACCTCAACTTATTGAAATAGCTTATGCTTTTGAACAAGCTACACTTGTTAGGAAGCCTCCTTCATTATGATGAACAATTTACTAAATACAAGGTATCCGTCTCAACATTAAAACCGATCAAGTATTATCTCACTCGAGCATGTAAGAAAAATCGATTGCTATTTCCTATGCATTATACTTTTGTGTTCTCGTTACTCTTTAAAATGGATACATCATCTATTTTAAATAAGAATTTGTCATTATTTGGTATCGATTATATGTCAATCAAAATACAGTAGGTCTCCCGAGGGATCACCTCTCAATAAGCTTATTGAGAGACTATTGTACAAATTTTTAAAAAAAGTGGTATCAAAGCTAGTATAATAGGTACAAATCAGTATTAAAAATAAAAATAAGCACATTTATTATGTAAATAAGTACGAAATTACTATGATACGATCAATGACAAAAGGATCACGAAATATAAATAAATTGTACAAAAGAATAGTCTCTCAATAATTTATTAAAAATTGTCTCACTCAAGTGTTAGTGACCAAAATAATAAAGTTTCATTCCATTTTTCGAGGTTGTTTTTTTCATTTCTATCAATACTAAATTATACTCTCTTTTATTACAAGTGTAGTTATAATTATAATATTAAACTAGTTTAGTTTCCCGTGAAATCACGGGATTTTTAAAACTCTTCGTTAATAAATTTTCGTAGCGTAAATGTTTTTTTACTATGTTTTGTAGTAGTTTGATATTAACATTATTTTATAATAATGCTTTTTTACATATTATTTTATTTTGTTATTCTCATTCTCATTACTTTTGTAGCCAAATAATATAATTTTTGCTTAACATCAAAATGATACTTTTGTTAATCGAACTTTATTAAAACGATGACTCTGTATTAGTAACAAAAATAATATGTAATATTAATCATTGTTTGGATACCACTATATCTTTTTAGTTTGGAAATAATAATGATGTTTAAGACTTAATATATTATTCACTCATTTTCTCTAAACCATTGTAACGTTTAATAAAATAAAAATAAAACAAATGAGGTAAGTAAATAGATAAAACAACGTGATATGGATTCTCACATTGAAAATTCAAAATAGAAAAGATATCCTACTCATTAGTACTTGTTTTTTTTTTGGATAAAATATAAGTAAATATTAAGAGAATTAATATAAACAAATTATCAAAAATCGATTGCTATGTAAAATGTATTTTTGCCATGTTATCATCAAAGCATCACTAAGACAACAACATGAAATGCATCATATCTCATTAGTACTCAAATCACAACGAAAATATAAATTTACCATTTTAACCAACATAATTAAATATATAGATAATACTATATTCATACTAAACTTGCGTTAGTCGTATTTGTAATTTGTTGTTAATATCAATATTAATAAATTCACTACACATTAACCATATTAAAAATATCGCAAAACAAACAATAACTATTAAAAATGTGAAATTAAAATGTTAAATTTACAATTTAGTAATAAAGCTAGGATTTGTTTCACAAAAATTTGACCACAATTGACTGATATTATATTCAATCATCGAGAATCTCAAGTGTTTTCATAAGAATTAATTTGACAACGCTTAAAACGAACTATATAATACAAATGTTTGTCAAATTCCCCACTTATCTTCTATTTCTCTCTTATTTTCTCATTTCTTGTCAATTTGATGCATCTACACCACAAAGTAAAGATATAAAATGTGTTGAAAAATAAATCAAATGAAATAATTTGGTGAAAATAAACAAATTTTTTCATTAATTTGTTTTGGCTAGGAATGTGCTAGAATTTTTATCAATTCATTTTATTTTATATGTGAAATTTTTTCGTAACAGTAGAATATAAAAGGGTTAGCACTAAATTATGATTATTAAGTGAACATAAATGAAAGTTTAAATAAGATGAGTAATTATTCTATTTAATACTTCTACTTTGCCTATTCATTTTCTATTTTTAGTTTTTTTTAAAATAATATTAATAAATTGGTCAAACATTTAAATGTAGTGTGCCATATGTTAATAAGTAACTACCCAATCTAAACTTTTTATATACTTTTTCTTTTTATTTTCTATTTTTACATTTTTTTTAAATAAAAAAATTGATCTAGCATGTTAATGTAGTGTGCCACGTGTCATTCTAGCATGTCAATGTAGTACGCCACGTGTCATTCTAATACTACTCAAGTTAGGCTTTTTATGTTATTATATAGATTTGTATGCGAGGAGTATTTGAATGAAATTTTACGACAATTAATGACGTGCCTAACACAAAAATCGAGTGTGATAAAAAATACTAGTGTGTGAAAATGAAAAGAGTAAGTTGTACCAAACGTCAAACCTGGTCATTTGTCTAGAAACTAGAAAATGACACCAAACAAACTACAAATATCCAGTTTTAGGTAGGGTCTTGACACCCCTATTGCCTTTCAATGTGGCTCCACCATTTGACCATACCTATGGTCTTAATTTTAGGGGAAATATTATTTACTTTTTTTTAACGTTTTTATACACAACTTGATTCGTGAATTTCACTGAATATTTTGCTTTTAGTGTAATGTTTTTTGTGTTTTTAGTGTTTTCAGTAATTTGTACTTCATAAAATATCAAATCATATAATAAGATTATCTCATGAATAATTCATTATAGATCGTGTACTAAAAATATCGGCATTGACATGTTAACATAAAGATCAAGTCGATAAATTAAATAAGTCACAAGTAGCTGAAGAGTGCTATTTTTCAAAGGTAAAATGATGAAAAAAATGAACAAATACCAAAATAAAAAATATAGTTGAAAAAAATAGAAAACTACTCGTATTACTTATTCGCGTTGATATCGTCAATCTTACAGTTAGCCTTTGATATATAGCTCTTAAAGCAATTCTAATATTTTACGTATTTGCTAAATCCCGCACATCATATTACTTAAATCCCGCACGCTTTGTCACCTCATTCCGAATTTACCATTTATTTAAAAAAACTCTCTTCTCTCCTTTTCACCATCAACCAAATTGCTAATAATTTGATAATTTAACAAATTATGAATTTTAATTCACACATTCACAAGTAATTTTGTTATTCTATCAACAAATTTATTAATATTCTTCTTTCAATTGATGGAATGAATGTGTTTATCTTCATGAAAATAATTTTTACAATTAGGGTTTGAAATTTAGGGATCTCCTTTTCACCACCAAACAAATTGATAATAATTTAACAAATTATGTATTTTAATTCACACATGCACAAATAATTTCGTTATTCTATCAACAAATTTATTAATACCCGTATTTTAATTGATTGAATGAATGTTTTTTTATCTTAAAGAGCGTGATTTTTACAAGGGTTTGACATGTAGGGATTTTGGATTTTGGATTTTGGATTGTTGAAGGTGCATCAGTTTATGACGGCTGATGGTGGGTCGTTTTATCGCAGCAGGTAGTGCGTTCTGGTTGTGAGCGGCTGGTGGTGGAGCGAGTGGGGTTGCTAAGCAGATATGTTTTTTTTTTAATTTCCTTGCTTTTGAATTGTCCTCTCTAATTGTGTGGGAAAATTGAGAAGGGTAAAATCGGAATAATACGACAAAGTGTGTGGGATTAAGCAAAATCTTGTGCGGGATTTAGCAACACCCATTTTTTACTTCTTCATATCGTCGTCTTTCTCCAATGAATCGTCCAAGTAACTCAGTAATTAGTGTGAATTAACCAACAAAACAGTGAAATTTTTTTTAGACAGTATTATCGTTATTAACTTAAACTTCCGATTAAATAGAGAAAGAAGGAAGGGGTTATGAATGAAGTCATAGAGATGTAACGATATTAACCTTTGAGGAGATCAACACCATAAATCTTGATAACCCTAACTGAGAACAAAACAAATACACACAAAGAAGTTTAAAAATGTGATGAACACTTCATACCAATGGAACTTACACTAAAAACAAATGAATTAGTTAATAATCTACACAAATTCTCATTTGTGACGGCATTATCCGTCGTAAGCTTGCGACGGGTCAAATAAAACCCATTTGGAGAGATAAAGACAAACCATTGTCATTCTCTATGCATTTTCCTTCTTGTCTCATCTAATTAAGTGGGTGTACTTGACCCGTCGCAAGCTTGCTGTGACGGATATACCTGTCACAAGAGACCTATTGAATAATCTAAAACCTTAATGCATCTACCTTGATTGGAATATAATGATAGGAATATTATAGACATATTTAGTTCTACTCACGATAGGAATTAGAAAAATTTTGATTTATAAATTTTGCCTTGCAACAAAAATATATAAACAATTAAGTATACGTTTATGAATTTTGAGCATAAGTTTTTCATAAAGGATTTTGAGTGGTAGGTCAAGGTGACCCATGTCTTCCGGGAAGCTAATTTTTGTGCGGATTGGCTTGCAACTCGTGGAATGGAACAATCTCAGGGGCTACAGATTTTCGAGAGGACTAATATCCCAGCCCGGTTAGGAGTCTTGCTAAGGAATGATATTCAAGGAGTGGCGTGGCCACGATTGGTACCTCCGGGTGGTTAGAAGGGTGGATGTTCGTTAGTTTTGTAGGCTCCTCTTTCTGTTTTTCGTTTTGTTTGTTTCGTTCTGTTTTAGTTATGGGTATACCCGCTTCTTTACACGAAAAAAAAAATATTATCAAATTTAATATAAATATAAGAGTTTTTTGTCGAAAACGACCTTACATTTATGTCAGTTTGTGAACAATTACCTTAATTTATTTTTTTGGTTTTCAATTACCTTACATTTTATTTTTTTGTTAACCCCTATCAAAATAAGACTAATGTTACTTTGTCTGATCAATCCAGCCACGGTTATGAGATAGTTTTAGAGCAACCACGTTGAAGAGAATTTACCATCCTCTTAGATGAAAGAGAGTGTTAAGAGGATGTCATCTTCAATGTGAATAAATCCTCTTAGAATCCTCTTTGAAGAGGAAGACAACCTCTATAAAGGGATGATGTCCTTATCTTGGCCCTTGTGCCAAATAAGAGATAAAAATTATAGTGAGATATATTTAAATGGTGAAAAAGAAGAGGAAGTACCATCTTCTTTGATGTAGCACAAAAGAGAAAAGAGGAGGTAGATAGTGGGAAGTGGGGTAGATGAAAGATAGTGTGAGGTGTCAAAAATATAAGATGAAAAAGAAGAAATAAGAGTATAAAATCATCCTCTTCAATGTATATGATCTTAGAGCATTTGCATTGAAGAGGATGGTTTCATCCTCTTATTTTTTTTCTCTTTTCCACTAACTTTTTGACACCTCATATTCTCTTTCATCCAAATCATTTTCCACTATCTTCATCCTCTTTCTCACCCTCTTTCATTTTTTTCTTCACATAAAAGAGGATCATCTTCCATTCTTCTTCCATATTTTAATATCTTTTTAATATTAACTAATATGTTTTATTTCTTTTGAATCATTTGTTTACAAATTTAAAAGGTTCTTACTAAAAAAATTGATGGCGCTATGAAATGAAATACGTTACAAAAAAATTACAAACGGATTAAAAAAATACATCAATTGAAATAGAAGTAATTGAAGAAGTTGATATTGCCAAAGATACTTCTTTGATTTATGATTAAGGTATAAATACAAAGTTACAATCTATAAACTAGGTAACAAGATAAGCTAAAATATTTACTTAACTAACTAAGAGATACAATCTTTCCTAAATACAAGTTATGGAAGGTAAAGATAATATACTAAGATATTATGTATTATTATTTCCAATAGATAATATACTAAGATATTATGTATTATTATTTCCAATATGCTCCCGCAAGCTTGACGTTCGAAGAGAAAGACCAAGCTTGAGCAAAATAGGCTGTAGGCGCGGACGAGGAAGAGGCTTTGTGAGGGCATCCGCGAGTTGATCATTAGCCGAGATGTGTTGAACCCGGAGTAGACCCTTGTTGACTTGTTCACGCACGAAATGGAAGGAGAGGGCTACATGTTTCATTCGAGAGTGAAAAACCGGATTGGAAGAGTAGTGCGTAGCTCCAAGATTACCGCAATAAATGACTGGGGGAGCTAATACACAGTGGTGGAGCTCGGATAGCAGGGAGCGAATCCACATAAGTTCAGCTGTAGTGTCGGCAGCAGCTCGGAATTCGGCTTTCGTGGTGGAGCGGGCTAAAGTATGTTGTTTCTTTGAAGACCATGAGATTGGGTTTGACCCAAGATAGACTAGGTAGCCCGTAGTAGATATGTAGTTATCCGTGTCGCGGGCGAAGTCAGCATCACAGAACGCATGTAACGAAAGTGGAGTATTGCGGTGGAGCTGAATACCTACCTGGAGCGAACCTTTTAGATAACGGAGCAACCGTTTGAGCGCGGCCCAATGAGTGTCGTGGGGTGATTGCATGAATTGAGCGAGCTTATTGACACTGAAAGCAATATCGGGACGGGTGAGGGAGAGGTATTGGAGGCTACCTACTAGAGTGCGGTAGTCGGCGGCATTGGGAATGGGGTGTCCGTCGGATACGGTGAGGGGTGGGTAAGATGACATGGGGGTGGTGGTGGGTTTGCTATCTAGCATGTTGGAGCGTTGGAGTAGGTCATAGATGTATTTGGTTTGGGTAAGCCGGAGGCCTGTCGGGTTTGGGGTAACTTCAATGCCTAAGAAGTATGAGGGAAAACCAAGGTCTTAAGAGAGAACCGAGTCGCAAATGAGGAGAAGAAGTGATTTAATGTGGGGGAAGGGGGGCCAGAAACTATGATGTCATCAACATAAACAAGTAGGTAAATTTGTGTGGAGTTTTTGTTGTAAAGAAAAAGAGAGGAGTCGGATAGGGACTGAGTGAAACCAAAGGAAATTAGATAGGTGGTGAGTTCGGTAAACCAAGCCCTGGGGGCTTGTTTGAGGCCATAAATTGCTTTTGTGAGTTTGCAAACATGATTAGGGAGGGACGGGTTGGAAAACCCTGGGGGTTGAGACATGTAAACGGTTTCAGACAACGTACCTTGGAGAAAAGCATTGTTGATGTCGAGTTGCTTGAGGGACCAACCACGAGAGAGTGCAAGGGATAGGATGAGACGGACTGTGACTGGCTTGACCACGGGACTGAAGGTATCGGTGTAGTCAACACCGGGCCTTTGATGGAATCCTTTGGCAACAAGACGGGCTTTGTATTTGTTGATGGTGTTATCGGGGTTATATTTAATGCGAAAGACCCATTTACACCCAATAATATGAAGAGAAGAATTAGAGGGAACAAGAGACCAAGTATTGTTTTTGAGTAAGGCGGAGTGTTCGTCCTCCATGGCAGCTTGCCATTTTGGATCTTGGAGGGCAGCTTTGAGGGTAACGGGGGAAAGGAGGAGGTGGATAAGGAGACTAGTTTGGCATATATGGGATTGGGACATCGGATATTGTTCATGAGTCTTGTAGTTGTGGTCCGAGAGGGGGGAGGAGGAGGGGGGAGGGGATGACGACTGGGAAGGGGTGGGGGACATGGCAGTAGTCACAGGGGGGTTTTGGGAGGGGAGCACGGTAGTGGTGACAGGGGGAGGCAGTACAGGAGGTACTGTCGAGGCGACAGAAGGAGAACCAGGGGGGCTGTTCGCGGGAGGGGAACCAGGGGGTTCAGGCGTGGGGTCTGCGGGAACTGCAGGGGGGTGGGGAGCCAGGGGTGGGGCAGGGGGTGAGCTGGGGTTGGGAGATGGGGAATTGGTGAGGAGAGGGAGTGCAAAAGTGCACCATTGCTGGGGACTGAGGGCGGGGGGCAGCGGAGCGTTTAGAGGCAAGGTCGGGAAAAGGGAAGTGTTGTTCAATGAATTGGACATGTCTAGAGGTGTAGATGCGGTTGGTGGTGACATCAAGACAATTGTATGCACTTTGTGTGGATGAGTAGCCGACAAAGATGCAAGGTTTAGACTTGAGTTCGAGTTTATGTTTAGTATAAGGGCGGAGCCAAGGGTAGCATAGACAACCAAAGCTCCTAAGTTTGGTGTAGTTGGGGGGAATGTTGAAGAGTTTGTAGAAGGGGGTAATATTTTGAAGGACAGGAGTAGGCATGCGGTTGATGAGATAGACAGCGGTTACAAAAGCATAGGACCAAAAGGTGAGGGGAAGGGAGGCATGGGTTAGAAGGGAGAGACCAGTTTCAACCACATGACGATGTTTTCTTTCGGCTAGGCCATTGTGTTCCGGGGTGTGGGGAGGGGAGGTGAGGTGGGTGATGCCATCGTTAGTAATGGAGGGGGTGAGTTTAATGTATTCTCCGTCATTGTCGGAAAAGATTTTGATTATAGGTTGAGCAAAGTGTTTTTCAACAAGGGCGCGAAAACGATTAAAGGTGGGGGCGGTATCAGATTTGTTTTTGAGGGGATATAGCCAAGTATAACGCGTAAAGTGGTCAACAAAAACAACATAATATTTATAACCATCAATAGAATGCATAGGGGAGGTCCAAACATCAGAAAAAATAAGTTCAAGCGGTTTTGTAGAGGTGAGAGTAAAATCAGAAAAAGCAAGTTTATGACTCTTGTTAATAGAACAAGGATTACAATGAAACTTATTGAGTTGCGGAATTTTTAAATTGTTCTGACTGCTAATAAAATTTAAAATAGAAGAAGACGGATGACCGAGTTTGTGATGCCAAGACCCATCAATAGACCCGTGAACCAGCAGTGCCGTGGGAGGAGTAAAGCGCCACTCGTACAAGCCCGATTCAAGGAATCCCTTAATTAGCACTCTTCCCACGGCATCATTGTCAGTACAAAACTTTGAAATGAAAATAAGATTTTTTGAGATAGATGGTGAATGTAAGACATCATTAAAGTGAAGAGTTTTGAAAGAAATAGGGAGAGAAAAAGAACCAATGTTTTCTATGGACAAGGGCGACCCATCACCAATAAGGAGGTCATCGTTTCCATCATACGGGGCATGAAGGGAAAGGTTGGTAAGGTCATGGGTAATGTGGTGGGTGGCACCACTATCGAGAGTCCAATGGTCAGGGGTGGCAGTGTTGAGGGAGACGGTATTGGCACGGGGGGATTGGTTTTGGGGCGGCTGGGTACCGGTATCATGGGATGAACGGCTTTGAAGTTGGGGCAAAGTTGGAGGAAGTGACCAGTGGTGTGGCACCACTGGTACTTCCCTTTGAAGGCGGTAGTGGTTTGGTTGGAGGAGGCAGCGGGTGGGTAGGCAGGAGGCCAGGGGCGTGCGAGGAGGGAGGAGCACGAGGGGTGTAGCGAGTTTGTTTGTGGTGATAGGCAACCATGGCCGAGGCAGGGGAGAGTTGGGTGGGGGAGTGTTTGAGGGATAGGTCAAATTGAATGAGGCGTTCATGGAGGGCGTCAAAGGATATGGTAGTGTCCCGATTTTTGACAGCATCAATAAGCGAACGATACAAGTCACGATCTAGCCCATCAAGCACTTGGGCGACGATGTCTTCATCATCTAGAGGTTTGCCCATATGGCAAGTTCATCAATACAGGTACGGAGCGATTGCATATAGTCAGTAGCGAAGGAGTCTCCTTTGGTGATCGATTTTAGGCGATCTTTGAGTTGGAGAATATGCCCTCTAGAGATGCTAGCATATGTGGATTTCAATCGAGTCCATATTTCATGGGAAGTTTTGGTATTGAGTAACAAGGGTGTTATACTTGAGTGGATGGTGCCGCGAAGGGCGCCGCTAAGAAGGCGGTCTTGACGCATCCAGGTGGTATAAGATTTGTTCGGGATGCTCACAGCTTTGTCATCCGCGATGGTAGAGGGTGGACACGGGTGAGAGTTGTCCAGGTATTTGAATAAGTCATAACCGAATAACAAGTCTTCGATTTGAGTAGACCAGGTACGATAAGTATAAGGGATAAGTTGTGTAACGTTTGAGAAATTGACGGCCACGAAAGGAACAAGGGGCTCGCCGGAGTTGGGGATAATGGAGGCGGAGCCGGCCATTGAAGAAGACGAAGAAAAATTTTTTTTTTAGGGTTTTTGTAACACCCCAAGAGTATGAGAGGAGATTTGTCCCACATCGGTAGATTGAGAGGCTTGTGATATGTTTATAATAGCTTCCACCCACCACTTAGTAACAAGGCCTTGTGCTTTTGGGCTTAAGTGAGGACAAATAATGGGCCCAAAAGTGCACTCCCATCTTATTGGGTTTGTGTTACGACGGTGGCGGGTCGGGTTGTTACAAATGGTATCAGAGCGACCTTGCGACCGTGTGGTGAGCCTGTGGTCGGGAGTACCCGGGTCACACACCTAGCGGGGGAGGATTCTGGCCCTGGTTGAGTTTGAGGCACAACGAGGACGTTGTGTTCTTTAAGTGGGGGAGTTTGTAACACCCCAAGAGTATGAGAGGAGATTTGTCCCACATCGGTAGATTGAGAGGCTTGTGATATGTTTATAATAGCTTCCACCCACCACTTAGTAACAAGGCCTTGTGCTTTTGAGCTTAAGTGAGGACAAATAATGGGCCCAAAAGTGCACTCCCATCTTATTGGGTTTGTGTTACGACGGTGGCGGGTCGGGTTGTTACAGTTTTTGTGTTTATTTGGATCTCAAGCTCTTGATACCATGAAGAAGTTGATATTGCCAAAGATACTTCTTTGATTTATGATTAAGGTATAAATACAAAGTTTACAATCTATAAACTAGGTAACAAGATAAGCTAGAATATTTACTTAACTAACTAAGAGATACAATCTTTCCTAAATACAAGTTATGGAAGGTAGAGATAATATACTAAGATATTATGTATTATTATTTCCAATAGATAATATACTAAGATATTATGTATTATTATTTCCAATAGTAATGTCATTAGTTATGATATATACATATTTTAATCTTAATCCGAGTCTTGAAACATCGTCCATATATATGTTCAACCAAATCGCTTTTCAAAGACGTGTGCATTTGTCTGCCATGTAGTGCTTCCCTCCTAGACATAAAATCGTGTAACTTTCGCTCCTCATATGTGTCAGGGGTAACGACAAATGACTCTCTAACATTGTTAGATGATTCAACGCAATTTCCAAGTTGTTCTTCAACATGCAAAGAAGGATTTGGGAATATATACGAAATTTAAAATGTTGCAGCATATTCCACTTGCAATATAAAATGTTGCAGCATTAATTTACCGTAATTATTAGCAATGAAAATTCAAACATGCAATATACGAAAAACGTAAAGTTATTACCGTACAATATACGAAAAACGTAATGTACAATATAAGAAAAACGTAAAATTATTACCGTACAACATACGAAAAACGTAAAATTATTACCGTACAATATACGAAAAACGTAAAATTATTACCGTACAATATACGAAAAACGTAAAATTATTCCACTTGCAAATTTTATACATTTATTTTAATAAAACTACGTAAAATAAAAATTACATGCATGAATCCTATTGGGTGTTGGGAACAAGGGCCAAAGCTGTACTTCCTCTAAAAATAAAAGAAGTCTTCTTCTTCCTCCTTCAAAGAGGATGGTTACTATTGGTTCCACATTGAAAAGTGCATCCTCTTAACACACTCTCTCTCATCTAAGAGGATGGGTGATCCTCTTCAATGTGGATGCTCTTAGACTTCTTATCTGGAAGGTGTCCTCTTTACTACATTTTTTGTCATAAAACTTATAAATGCACTTCTTTTTCTCAGATGTAAGTTCCCCTAATTTTCCCTAGGACAATTGCATATGTGTCTACAGTACACACTCACCCTCTCTCTACCATTGTGTAAAAGGTAGTAGTCATATAATAAACATTTTCATTTGAGAGGAGAATTTGGAGTCTCACACGTGAGAAAGCCAGGTCATCACCATAAATTCGACTAAAGTGGCCGAAAATTCGACTAAAGTGGTATGAGTTTTATTTTTGGTAGGTGTTCAAAAATAAATAAAATGAAAGGTAGTTGAAAACAAAAAAAAGGTAAATTAAGGTAGGTGTTCTCAAGGTGCAGATTGAATGCAAACCACCTCTCTTATGCAGGGAAGGTGTTAGTGCTTAATACAGTCCTGTTTGGATTGCTCAATTTCTGGAGTTCTTGTTTGTTATTGCCTAAGAGTGTCTGCAAGACTATAGACCAGTTTAGCTGTGACATCTTCTGGGGGAGGAAGGATGCTTCTAGGAAAATGATTTTTAAATCATGGGCTAGCATTTGTAAACCATGGGAGGAAGGGGGCTTTCAGGTGCGTGATCTGAGTACTTGGAATAAAGCCTCTATGCTTAGATGGTTATGGATGCTCGCTGCAAGTACTGGTAATATATGGACCAAGTGGCTGCAAAACTATTATTTGCAGAGTGCTGATCTCTGGTCTATTTCAGAAAAGCAAAGTTTCCCAGCCAATTTCAAAAGCATTCTCAGATTAAGGGACGAATTAATGGGGAAATTGGGGCATGTTCAGGCTGTTAAACAGCTGGTACAAAACTGTATTGTGAAAGGTAAATTCTCTGTTAAACTTGCTTATCAGAATCTCAAAGAGCCAGGTCCAGTCTTGCCAATGTTCAAGGCCATCTTACATTTCTCTGGGATTTCAAAACATAGGATTTGTTTATCTATGGCTGCCCAGCAAAAGCTCTCCACAGTGGATTTGATACAAGCTAGGGGGATATCATTGGCAAATAGATGCTATCTCTGTCTTAATAGTGCTGAGGACCATTCTCATCTTTTTTTCCATTGCAGTATAGCATACATCCTCCCTTTTGCAGCAGGTATCTCAATGGATAGGGACCAGCATGCCATCTACTGACCTGCCTAGTATTCTTACCTGGATAAGTAACAAAAAGAAGCGCAGGCATTGGAAGAATAGGTGGCTGAGTTGTGGTATAGGTACCCTTGTCTACACTATTTGGCAAGAAAGAAACCTTCGTGCTTTTGGCAATGGAATGAGGACTATGAATGCACTACTGTTGGAGATTCAATGAAGTACCAAATCTATTCTTTTGCACAAAACTCCTGAGTCTATTCATCAGGAAATTTTAGAATTATGCCATGTAAATGATCAAGTATAGGGTACTATATAGCTTACCTAGTGGTTATCTACTTTTTGTAAGCCAAACTCATGTAATCCTCCCTTTTTGAAATATTATGAAGAGTTTTAATCAATTTATTATGTTTTTTAACTAAAAAAAAATTAAATAGGAGTAAGTTTTAATAAAAATGGTTGACATTAAATACTATGAGGAATTTTAATTTATTAACATTTTTATTACCAAAATTTCAATTAAAATGTAGGGTTAATTATAAATTATGACATTTATTAACATGTTTTATTACAAAAAATAATTAAAATATCAATATTAATTATAAATTATGAAATTTTTATGTAAATTTGTAAGAGTTACATAAATTAAATTAATTTATAGAAAATTGAATTAAATTTATAAAATTAGACAATTACGTGGCATTTACGTGACATTTTTAGATCCTACTTGGCTTTGTCTACGACTCTACGTGATATTTATTACCCATTTTAGGGTAGCCTTTTAATTATATTTTATAGATAGATATCAATTAAAATATTATTTATTTTACTTCATCCACCCACCTCTTGGTGCCACGCGTAACAACACTGTAATTTGTTACGGACATGTTATTTTGTTTTAGAAAAATAAATCAACTCAATGTCTATTTTCTCTAATTTTTTTAATACTGCTTTCATTTTGGTTAAATTTTTACATGACAAAAAAATTAAAATAAAAAAACCCGGTAATTATATGTGTTCTGGAATAAAAATAATAAATGGAAAAAAATAAGTCTAAAATGGTACAAGATGATTTCTCTTTATATATCTGATCTGGTCCAAACCTATAATAGATATTGTCTAGCACAAAACATTACATATATTTAAAATAAAATTCCCTTTCTATAAAAGGAATAATAACATTTAATGAATTTCTATTGTTTGATTTTTTTATGGGTGAATTTTTTTAATTTATGTAGGAGCCCCTACTTTTTAAAAGTATTTAATTACCCTCTTTCATCTTGTCATTTTTAATTATTCTCTATCCCATACAATTTAACAATAAAACTTTATTGAATATTAAAATTTACAATATGAATAGTAAAAAATTACATATTAAAAACACAAATACGAGTCAAAAATATTAGGATAAAAAATTTACAATTAAAAAAAATACACAACTATATAGATAATAAAAAAACACGGGATTTGTAAAACCCCTCGCGAAAGCGGAAATATAAACATACAAAAGTACTAAAAATGCAGCGGAATTAAAACTTTTTAACATAACTAACATGCGAGGTGAATTAAAAACTGTAACTGAAAGTAAAATACATATACAAACAGCCTGGGATGGTACATCCCTACAGGCACTCAACTGAAAGGTAAACTAAGTCTAGCTAACGTAAACGTGTAAGTCAATCGATGAATAGGATCATCGCTCGCTAGCTCCATGCAACCCTCTGCCAACCACCTGTCATGTACCTACATACATGTAAACATGTACGCCACAATCAGTGGGGAGTGACTAGAGTTCTCCTAGCCACCTTTTGTGACAACACGTAACACATAAAACAATGCAGAATACTCCAACATATATCAACATGTGAAGCATAAACAACTCATCATCTGATCTCTTACTATCATGCGATTACCATGCACGGCTCTCAACCAACTTCATAAACAAATAGGAAGGAGAGCCGGTTTCCCTACTGGTTACCCAGTCGGGGGGTCTTTCAATCCAACTATTTATGAAACCGAACAAGAGTCATCCAATGCCTTGGATGATTAAACCACAACTCATTAAACATCAATAACTCATCATGCATATCTGACTGTTGGTTTCTTAAACTCTTATTATAAATTTAGTCATACTAATTTTATCTCATAATCTCATAGATCTTATTGCATGCATAACTTAGTGATAGCCAAAACATTTGAAGAATAAATATTCCTTACATTGTTTGAATTTTCGGCTAAATGGGCACAATCAAAGACTCCTTCTTTGATTGTTCTTGAGCTTATTTCAAAGGATGATCCTCCTAGTCCCCAAAGTAGAAGACCTCCAATGAGTGCGCACCAAGACCTACCCTTAAACACCGAAACACGAACCCGAGCTAGGAGACGTAATCGGTTAACTTCAAACCGTAAACTAATACTAATATTAGTATACTAGAAAATATATTATCTAGTAATATTTAGAGGTTTTTATTTTATCTCTCACATTAGAAATAAAATGAAGCATCAACACATTATTGAATGAAATGAACAAGTCATTTATATGGGAGGAGTATATTTGTGAATGTGGCGTGTGGTAGTCTTACAAAAGAGCAAATCCTTTTCTTTTAACTCTCACCATAATATATAGGCATGCATACCTATTAATAGGTTCAAGACTACCCAAATGATTGTGTTTGTAAGACATAATTTAAACAAATTTGTTCTTTTACTATACACAATCACACGCCACATACATATATAAAATGGATTTCCATTTTACAATTTGTAATTTGTACAATTGTATAATATGTAACATCCTATGTGACATTATTCAATTGTATTAATTTAAAATATATTTATCATATAAATAATATTTCTAAATTAATTAAATCATATTTAACAAATTATTTTTAGTAATTCATAATTACTGTCCCAACATATGGTTATCGTAATAATCGTCGATACGATATATTAACAACGTTTGTTATAACCATAAACCATTCATTATACTAATTTCGATATTTCTAAAATATCGATTGACAATTGACACATTTCAATTTCAAATATAAATCTTACTTTAAGATTCAACCTCTGAATTCTTAATATACGGTTTTAAGAATATCAATCAATCTGTATCCTATACAATTAATCAATATACGTTTAAGGGGTCAGTCCTAAAGGTGTGACCTAAAGGGATCAACTGACCACCACCGTCATACGACAGTAATGTTAAACTCTAGTCAGCCAATCATTACCGATTAATGTTGGTCAGTTGACTAAATCAATATTGGATCGTCCCTTGCATATTCTTTTCATAAGATTTATGACAATGATTTTAATCACTGTCGTGATCGCACTATTGTTGAGGACACATTTCCCAACAATCTCCCACTTGTCCTCGACAAGTGTGCGTCACCAATTCTCTTGTCCTATTACGTCATCTCCCACTCAATGCAAGGTGTCTTCCAGGTCGTACTTGCATTTGATCATATCTTGAGCGGTTTTCTCGATCTGGAGATTTAACTGCTTTGACCGGAATCATCTACCATAGATACCTTCCGAGCGTGGCCACGCATTTCCAGTTAAACTTCTCCTCGAGTGGCCCTGAGATTTAAGACAACCCTGACAAGGGGTTGGACAATTCCTATCCTACCGTTCCCTTTGACTAACACAGTCCATCATGACCCAAAAGAAGCCCATTTGACCCCTTTTAACGGTTGATCGTAGAGCTAAAATCAAAGCCAATCTGAACTGTGCCACCTTGGGCGAACAGTCTCAAGTCAAAGAATCGACTTATGTGAATAATATAGTAGCTCTCGCCACGACCGGGCTAATTATAAAATTTCCAGAACTCTATAAGCGATCACTAAATGCCCAACAGAGTGTTACACAGTCTGCCGATGTGATCGACTAGTCATCCCATATGACTCTATGACTTTTGAACTTGCCATCAATCGCCTCACATTGTAGCCGCTTCGAGACGTCACCTCATACAAGCGACTATGGGCTATACTAAGTTAATCCAGTTCACTTATGGGGTTCAAATTGTCTCTTACAACCCATTTGGATTTTACAAAGTATAAATTGTGAGTTAATATTAATAATAATAACTCAAACGATAAGAGTGATTGTTATGTGCGAACAATCAATACGATATTGTTGCTCCACATAAGCAATCTTTGATGATCATACATCAATTTGTATTAATGGTTTATTATGTGAATATACCATATCTTCACATCTTTTAAACCTACAAATTTCGGTTTCCTTTTGACTCATATTATCTCGCATAATATGATCTTATTCAAGTACATATCAAGTCTTTATACTCGACTCGAGTCTCCTTACCTTAAGGAAGCTCCCACTGTTTTCTTAAAACTCATGACATGTTATCCTCATGAACATAGTCATATTGTACTCGAATTTATATTGTAGTTTACCTAGATTCGATCTACTAGTTCTCCTCGAGAAACTTATATCGAAAGAGGGCTTTATTTCAACTTATGGCATTTTGATCAAGGTTATATGAATTAACATTTTCATATCTTGGATTCAAATCCAAACCTCGTTAACTAATCGGTGACGTTTCATTATCTTATAATAAACTCACTTTATGAATTATGTTCTTAACATATATTCATTTAGATTTGAAAACCTCATATTCTTTAACTTTTAAAGAATCACCATTCTCTCTAAATGGTAGATTTTGTTTCCTTAATAACTTTTCTCCCACTGAATTCCATATTACTATCATATAGTTAATAACTCCCACTGATTTCATAGTGATTAGGTAACAACTTCAAACATATTCTCAACTCATAATGAACATTTCATTTTGATTGACTTCAAACATTTTCTCAACTCGTTATGAACATTTCATTTTCATTTTCTTTCCCACGGAAAGAACCTTTTAATTTCACGAGAACGGGAGATGATTTCTCCTCTTTTATCTTTATAAAACAGAAACATTTACATCATGGAAACGATTTCCTTCCGTTAACACACGCGGTTCCCTTTGTCCTCTCTAGGAACTTTTGACAACATATGGAACATTTTCCTTTTGAGTCCTCGCGTAGTTTCTTCTGTGTCCTCTCGTAGTTTCTTCTATCCAATTTCTTAGATTTCTTCTCAAGGACTCCTCATAGAACTCTTCTCTAAGATCCTATGTTTATTTCATTGGTTTACGGGCGTAGAATTTCTCCCACTCTATCCTCTAAAATAACCTGTATTTTAGGAAGGATAGCATTTTCGCCCGTCAACAATGTATTGGATAAAGAATTATGTGAGTATTTGAGATATTAACATATTCTTTCATTTAAGGTGAAAATCTTATAATGAACTGATGTTCTTATGTTTGAATTTGAAGTATTTCACGGGATGCAATTCTCGTTTTTAAGTAAGTCGTATTACTTTTGTAATGATCCTATCATTTCTTCCGTACGGTGAATCATTCAAGGTACTTTATTACGATCTATGAAAATCGTATCAATTCATGTTATAAAAGCATTTTTAAAACAACCAAACATATTTGATTAAGAACAAAAGGATGACTTGGGTTGAAAACCAAGTCACCACAATTACAACCATTGTTTCAACAAGATTCTTGTCGTACAAGAAATACAAAGTTCTGTAATTAAAATGCAAAAAGAAAGAAGACATCAAATGAAAATTAGAGCCATGCTCTTCATGTCTTCAATCTCGGATGCTACCTTAGCCATCCATGGAAGGAACTTCAAGTTTCCTTCTCCTTCTCCTTGCCTTTGTCTTTGGTAGGAGCCCCTTTTAAAACAATTTATAAACGGGTGAGAATCAATAATTTGTATCATTATACAAAAATTGATTAAGTAACATGAATTAGACGAGAATTTATACCTACTGCAAGAACCTTTCCGGCTTTGAGGTCATGGAGATACTTCGGGCAATTCCGCTTCCAATGCCCCATCTTAGTGCAATAATAGCACTTGTCTTCAACCTTTGACGACGACGAAGAAGAAGCACCTTTCGTAAAAGTCTTCTCCTTAGGAGATGCGGGTTTGAAGGCTTTAACATTTTTACCCTTGTTGGCCTTGCGCTTAAACTTCCTCTTGCTTTTTGAATCGATATTAAGCATATCCTTTGTAGAACTCTCATTAAGTCCCATATCCCTCTCCGCTTGGACTAACATCTTATGTAACTCGTCCAAGGAGGTTACTTGATTGCGCATGTTATAATTTACCCGAAATTGAACATACGATTTCACTTTGTTGAGGGAGTGAAGGATTTTGTCAATAATAAGCGAGTCGGGAACATTCACCCCTTGCAACTTCAAGGTTTCGGTTAGCTCAACCATTTTGAGCACATGAGGACTAATCTTTTGACCTTCCTTTAAGGTCAAATCGAAGAAGGCGGAGGCCGCCTCATATTGGATTACTCTAGGAGCTTGTGAAAACATGTTCGCAACTCTAGTGTATATCTCATTAGCCGTGGTTAGCTTAATCATTCTTCTTTGGAGATCCGGCTCCATCGAAAATATAAGCACGTTCTTCAAAGCATGCGACTCCTTCATGTAGGTCTCATAGGCTTCACGAGTCGCTTCCGATGAACGAGCACCGGGAGTGGGAGGAGCGGCAATGGTAAGATAACGAGTCTTATCGTCGGCTTCCGCGGCCAACACCAATTGGGCGTCCCAATCTTTAAAATTGGCGCCATGCTTCTCAAGCTTGCAACGATCCATAAAAGACCGAAGCCATGAAACGTAATGTGGGAGTGGTGGAGCGTTATTTGCCATTTGATGATTGAAAGTCGAAATTGAACTACAATAAAAAAAAAGGAATTAAAACACAATTATCGTTTTAATAAATAAACTTGTAAATTTTTAAACAAGTTAAGCATCTACTTAATGATCTCTTACCCAATTAAGTAAATGATCCCGAGACCCAAATACATACTAACTTGGGCACGGTTTAGCCGATACATCCCTCATTAATATGACTCGGTAGATTAACCCCTTAATCGATTCTACTTTTAGAACTCTCGGTCGATAAAATTACACTAATTCTTATCTTAGCCCGAACTTATTACCACTACGGTGGCTCGAATACCTTCGTCGAGATCAACCAAATTTCAAGAAAAACGTAATCATATTACCCCACTTCACCAACGTAATAAGGTTTGCACCCCGGTTTAGCCGAGCCTACTCCCTTATGAAGAAGATCCTTCGCGGGTCCTTTACTTTTTGGTAAGGCTATGTCTCGATTTTAAATAACGTAAGAGATCTTGTCAATTTATTATCTATCTCCTTTAAGTGAACTAATTCGGTGAATTATCGATAAATTTAATTGACACGGTCGATAAAATCGATGGAATGCATGAGTTTAATGACGATTTGGCTATGCATGCAAACATGTTAAGCATAGATAAAAGCATAAATAAAACCCTAGTATGGCCTTTCCTAAAAAAGAAAATTTAAATGTAAAATACAAATTTGGAAACCAACTCCTTTGGTCCCTTGAACTTCACACGCGGCACGCATCCCAAGGCAACTCCGTCTTGGTCGGAACTCCTTTCCGAAATGGCACCGTCTTCAAGGATCTCCGGAATTACAAATAATTACAAATTTTCTATCTATTTTATACATTATAAAATAAATAAAACAATAAAATAAAGTGATACGAGATCACATTAAATTACAACCGAATCGATAAACCCTTACATTACGGGAAGTATCGATTAAAATCTAAGGCCATACTAAGTAAATTACATAATTTCCAAAATTACGTAAATAAATTATGACATTCATAAACAATAATTAAATATGCAATGCTTATGTAAAATGCAAAACCTAAGCCAAATCGTCCTATTTAAACACGTTTTAAATATCGTTATTCGTAATAACACGGTTTTATGGAATAACGTGATTTAAACAATTTTAAAATCACTAATCACTTTATGAATCACCATTCATGATTTAGTTAAGTTTCCTAACACATTTTAGGATTCAAAATTTAGTCTTACTCAAATTTCGAAAATTAACTTAACTTATTTTAATATTGTTCGGTTTTAATCGGTTTTATGGGAAATAGCAATAAAATAATCAAACGAGTCATAAAAATTTCGAAAATTCAAAATTCAAAATTTTGAACACACTGTAAATTTTCGAAAATTTCAGATCCTTAAAAAATAAATATTTTCGAAATACACCATTTATTTCGTAAAATAGCCGTATAATTAGCATAATATTTCGAAAAATTCAAAACTATTGCAAAAATTATGAAATAAAATACTAATATAATTTTTACATCTTCCTAGACACTCAAAGCATCTGAAAATGCAGAAAAATAAGGCTGAAAAGTACTGTTTAAGGTCTGAAAATAAAGTAATGATTATGACTCCTTAAACACTCAATATCAATTTTAACTTTTAAAATTAAAACTTAAAGTTTTAGAAACTTTTGGCACTAAATAAAAATATGTTGATGATCATAAATAATATGACTAATATGGGTGAATTTTTCGGACCATTTAAGCAACATTTACTATTTTTAATAATTCGTGTCATATATTACGCGATTTTACCGATTAAAATCATTTCTCATGCAATATTCGAGATTAAAAGCTCAAAATTCACATGCATGCTAGAAATAATATATGTGACACTATATTAAATTTTTATGGTCAAATTCGAACTTAAACTATTTAAGCTAAAATATGTCACTAATATTACGATTTTTACGATAAAAATCAATATTCATGCAATATTAACGAAAAATTTCTGGAAAATTCATCATATGTTTTAAATATTGCATGTGACATCTACAAAAATTTTTATAGTTAAATTCATAATATAACTATTTATCCCATATTTAACTCATTTTATGACTATTTTAACAATTAAAATTCATAAACCATGCATAAAACCTCAATAATTTCGAAAATTATTTATATTCATAATATGTTAAATGCATGTGAGAACATATTTAAAATTCATGGCCAGAAACATTATTAAGCTATTTTTCCCATATAAAAACATTTTTAACCGATTTTTTGGCACTAATTAAACATTTTAATTACAATATTGAACAATATTATTCCATAAATCATCAAAATGACTTAAAACTATTTTAAGACCAGAAAGTATACATGCATTAACATTTTCGTGCATATCCTATATGTACTACTCATATTCGTTTTTAATTGAAATCGTATTTTCTCGCAAAAACGTATAAAATCGAGTTGCATGCAAACAACCTTATGTCTCTGATACCAATTGTTGGTTTCTTAAACTCTTATTATAAATTTAGTCATACTAATTTTATCTCATAATCTCATAGATCTTATTGCATGCATAACTTAGTGATAGCCAAAACATTTGAAGAATAAATATTCCTTACATTGTTTGAATTTTCGGCTAAATGGGCACAATCAAAGACTCCTTCTTTGATTGTTCTTGAGCTTATTTCAAAGGATGATCCTCCTAGTCCCCAAAGTAGAAGACCTCCAATGAGTGCGCACCAAGACCTACCCTTAAACACCGAAACACGAACCCGAGCTAGGAGACGTAATCGGTTAACTTCAAACCGTAAACTAATACTAATATTAGTATACTAGAAAATATATTATCTAGTAATATTTAGAGGTTTTTATTTTATCTCTCACATTAGAAATAAAATGAAGCATCAACACATTATTGAATGAAATGAACAAGTCATTTATATGGGAGGAGTATATTTGTGAATGTGGCGTGTGGTAGTCTTACAAAAGAGCAAATCCTTTTCTTTTAACTCTCACCATAATATATAGGCATGCATACCTATTAATAGGTTCAAGACTACCCAAATGATTGTGTTTGTAAGACATAATTTAAACAAATTTGTTCTTTTACTATACACAATCACACGCCACATACATATATAAAATGGATTTCCATTTTACAATTTGTAATTTGTACAATTGTATAATATGTAACATCCTATGTGACATTATTCAATTGTATTAATTTAAAATATATTTATCATATAAATAATATTTCTAAATTAATTAAATCATATTTAACAAATTATTTTTAGTAATTCATAATTACTGTCCCAACATATGGTTATCGTAATAATCGTCGATACGATATATTAACAACGTTTGTTATAACCATAAACCATTCATTATACTAATTTCGATATTTCTAAAATATCGATTGACAATTGACACATTTCAATTTCAAATATAAATCTTACTTTAAGATTCAACCTCTGAATTCTTAATATACGGTTTTAAGAATATCAATCAATCTGTATCCTATACAATTAATCAATATACGTTTAAGGGGTCAGTCCTAAAGGTGTGACCTAAAGGGATCAACTGACCATCACCGTCATACGACAGTAATGTTAAACTCTAGTCAGCCAATCATTACCGATTAATGTTGGTCAGTTGACTAAATCAATATTGGATCGTCCCTTGCATATTCTTTTCATAAGATTTATGACAATGATTTTAATCACTGTCGTGATCGCACTATTGTTGAGGACACATTTCCCAACACTGACACCGTACCATTTCTAGGCAAGCAGATATTAAACATCAAGTACTAAGGTTCAGAGGCGACATCTTAACGCATAACCTATGTATTAAACAATCAGCAAGTATAAGGTTCAGCGGTCAACTTAAGACATAACCTAATTACCAAAACATTCAACAAGCAAACCACCCACGAAGTGGTTCGACCACAGAACAATGAACCACCCACGTAGGGGTTCAACACGGAGAGAGACAGAACCACCCACGGATGGGTTCGTCAGGAAGGCAGAACCACCCACGGATGGGTTCGCACGAGGGAATCGGAACCACCCACGTAGGGGTTCGACACGGAGAAAGCAGAACCACCCACGTAGGGGTTCGCACGAAGAAGACAGAACCACCCACGGATGGGTTCGTCCAGAACAAACACAATGAACCACCCACGAAGTGGTTCAACAACCAAATCTCCCAAAGGAGGCTATTCAATAAACCACAATCAAATCTCCGAAAGGAGGCTATTCAATAAACCATGATCAACTCTCTAATCACATCACTCAACACTTAATTGACCCCGGGAACTAAGACGAGGGAGAGCCGGTTTCCCTTTCGGTTGCCCGACCGGGGGGTCTCTATCCTCACTCCATTCCCGAACCCAATATAGTGCCGCCCGAACTCCGGGAACTCTAATCATGCATACAAGCATACGAAAAAAAGAATCAAGGCAATCCGACTTGAAAATCAAAAGTTATAAGGCAAATAACATCATCAGGGGCTCTCAGCCGGTTGGCCACAGGCGGCCGGTCAACCGGCTGAGAGTCTTAACACTCTAGCCGACACAGCAAAGAAAACAACACAAAAGGTCTCCCAGCCGGCCGGCCGGCTGCCGGTCCACCGGCTGGGGACCCCTTCCCTTTCTCTTCTTGCAAAACTTAAAACAACAACACAAGGGGCTCCCAGCCGGCCGGCCGGCTGCCGGTCCACCGGCTGGGGACCCATTTTCCTACAACCTTCGAAAAGCAAAGATAACAAGGGGGGACTCTGAGCCGGCCGACCGGCTGCCGGTCAGCCTGCCGGCTCAGGGCCTCTGTTCACGCAAAACCCATTTTCGCCATATCCAATCCTTTCAATACTTTACCATTTCAACCTAAACATGTTTCTAAGCAACGATTTCATACTTCCAGCACGTAAGCCACATCAAATGAACATATGAACATGAATACAAACAATCATTTCATGTCTTAACACCAAAATCCCAAATTAAACCGATCTTAACATGTATATACCTAAATCTCATCTTCTCCTCAAATTCATCATCTAATCATTAAAAATCAGTTTGTATAACTTATTAAGAACATTAGTACTCAATAAACATACTAACTTCCATCAAAAACACAATCCAATCACATATAGTGCTAATTTAGACATATAGGCCGAGTTACTCATAATAGTCACCTCTAAAGCGGTTAAGCTCCTTGTTCCTCTTCAATCACGTCACTAGCCTTCTTGTGATCTTCTAGGGCTCCTCCTACAACACGAAAAACGATTAAAACTAGGCTATAAACGGATTACTCCAAAACAGCCTATTTTTGAAGTGGCACGAAATGAAAATCGGAAGTGACGGATGGCTTGCAAATTCGATGAGGATTCCGAAAATGTACTTACTTCCTCGATTTGAAGGACGGATGATGGAGAAAGATCGAAAAGAAGCTTGGAGGTTTGATGAGAAATGGAGAAATGAAGGAAGCAGTGTATTGTTTTTATGAAGGGTGAAATGTCGACATACAATAAGGGTTTTTGGGATTAGAATTGTCTTTTCCGTTTAAAAGGAAACGGACTTGGATAACACAAACGGGTTTACTTATTTAAGTGAACCGGAAATGTGAGACGGGTTGATACAAAATAAACAAGGCATCTTAAGATTAAATGATTTAAAGGTAAACTTAACGGAAATCTTAAAAATATAAATTACGATTATTATTAAAATATTATTAAATTTCGTAAATTACTTTATTTTAAATAAAATACTCCTTACGAAAATACGGGATGTTACAGGATTAATATTTCTAATAAAAAATCTGTCAATTCAAAAACGACAAATAAAATTTATTATATTAGTAATGAAATAGATTGGATTTTATGACCGAAAAAATAGCCTATTTTAATAATTGATAATTTTAAATAATTTATATATTTCTCACTTAATTTTTATATTGAATTATATTTGTATTAATTAGTCAAACATATTTGTGAATAATCAAATATTTAAAAATAGACTTTTTCATTTATTGTACAGGTATAAAACTAGTTTAAATAAAAAAGTGCACACGATGCCTTGCGATCCGCCATATTGCACAAAAATACCCGAAATTTTGATTTGCAAAATATTGAGAGGTCATAACTCGTTTATACGAGATCAAAATGTGACGTTTGTTTTTCAAATAAATTCTCTTCTTAAAAACTACGATTTGAAAAAAAACTCGAGTTTGGAACTTGTGACCAAGAGGTATATAGTCATTCAAAGTTTGCTCAATCGAAACTTTTTCGATATACAAATACAATAATTTCTTTTCTAAAGCGTAGTTTTCGAAGAGAGGATAAAAATCGTTACATTCCAATATATTAATTATGGGTTAAGGTCTCTTAAATTTTATTTTTCGGTATAAAAAATTTGGATATTTTATATAAAATGGTAAATCGTATTATAGGCAATTTATTTTTTTTCAAAACATCATCGAAATAAAAATAAACATAAATAAATAATCGATACGGAAGAAATAAACTAGTAGTATCTCAAATAGTGATGTTAGGCCCATTATTGCACTTTTCCGAGTTGCATCATAAAAAAGGAACACTCTTTAACCCCACACCACACGCAAACAGTTTATACGGAGTGGTGAAGGAACACAACAGTCCCCACTCCTCATCATACTTCATTTATTTATTTTCTGGTATTTTCCTTTATTTTTTTTCTGTCTGTATATCATTTTCATCCCTTTTTGTTAAAAAATCAATGTTGCAAACCCTAATTATTTTACTCATTTGTTTATTTTTTACATGATTTAGGCAATGTGGGCTGTCAAGCTTATGATCATCCTCTAAATTTTATCAGGTATACAATTTTGATGTTTTTTCTGGGTTAAATTGATGAATGTTGTGAATTAATTGATGTATTTAATCATGCAAGTTTTGATCTGTATTCTTCTTTTGGATTGTTGAATTATGTGTTGTTGGTGAAAACTATAAAGGGTTTTGCTTTACTGCCTTTATTAATTTAAAAAGCGTATGAAGTAAGCGGTCTCGTTCATTTGTTTACCTTTTCATAATTCTGTGTGAATGGTATTTTAATCGAAATTGAATAAATAATTGTGAAAAAGGTGACATCTTTGGGAAGATCTACACTAACCCATGTGTTATTTGACTCAAAACAATGCAAAGTGTACATTTCTTCAAGTGGGTGTTTGTGTTTATTAATTAATTAATCAATTAATTAATTAATTAATTGATTAATTAGTAATTAATAAATACTTAGTTTATTAAAACTAGAAAATGATGGTTTTTATTTTTTGCTGGTGATGGATGTTTGTGTTAGTGCTTTAGAAAAGAGAAAGGAATATGGGGACTTGGGAAGAAGAGAGCAGTGCATTATTTGAAAATCAGAATGAAATTACTAAGCATGTCTCGTCGGACGGGTCCCATGGTGATGCAAATGATGTTGATATTAAGGTTGAAGGCGGGGGTGATGGTGACGAGTTTCGTGATGGTGACATTGATGTGGCTGGAGAGGAAAGTGCTCTTGTTGAACAGTTTGAGAGGGTAGGGTTGGGGAACAATGGGAGTGATGGGTACAACAAGTACGAGGAAGAGAACCGAGAGGAAGAACATGGGAACCATGTTTACCCTTTGAGGCCTAATGCTGCTGATTGCTCTTATTATATCAAGACTGGGTCTTGTAAGTTTGGGCCAAATTGTCGGTTCAATCACCCACCGAGGGGATTTCAGGTATTTCACATTTTAAGTTGAACTTGAGTTTGAATGATCATGTATTGCTGTTCAAGATTATGCGGACTTGATTATGTTTTTGTTCCATTTTATAGGCTGCTGGGGACAATGAGAAAGGATTTCAAGAGCGCATTGGATTGGTTGGTGATGCTGGGAAGATTGAATGCAAGGTTATTAGTCTACCTACTTACTAAGGAATTATTTTACTGAACTTTGTTTATACTTTGGTGTGTGTTTCATTAAGGAGATGTTATTTTGACATCCACTGTCCCTCAGGCCGCTGGCTTCTAAATTCCGAGAAATTATGATTATGACTAGGATCAGCATGTTTAAGCTGCAAATAACAGACGGAAATTTCTGCATCCTAAATGTGATAATTACATCATTCTCGTTATACCTTTATGTCAATGGTTACAGAAGTTATTATGTGGTTCTCTATGAATTGGAATGTTTTTTCTGTGTAAGAGAATGGAATGTAAATTGAAGAGGGGATTTGTGAACTACGCATCGTGTTTTAAAAATGATTGTAGTGACATTGTCAATTTTGTTCTTTGCTTTCAAGGCGTATTGCAGAAGACGGACTTTTCAAGTTTTTGAGATGGAAATGTAATGTGGAGCTTCAGATTCTTACCCCATTTAACCTTTATCTTACCTGAGGAAGTTTGAGTTTTGTCTTCCCAATCTTATAGACTCGACATTACTAGTCTTAGAGAGGTTTTTTTGTCTGTTTGATTCAAGATGAAGGACGCAGAGAAAATCCTTTTAAGTTTGCTTTTAGGATTGGCTATTTAAGAAGTGATTACGTGTATTTATTTCAGCTTTTCCGTGAACCTTTCTTAGTATTTCTCTTCTTCTCTACTGCTATGTGTTAATCTTTTACTTCCCACTTTCTGTGTGATGAATGATTAAACTATGAAAGTATGATGTAATAGCTTTAGCGTGATTGAAATGTTTTGTATTTGTACCTGATATGGATGTAATATTGTAGTGTGTGGGTTGGATTTGTTCTATGTAATGGATTGTTGCGTAGATAGATGTTTGTTTCACACTCGTTTTCTATACTATTCTTGTATCTTTGAGATCAAACATTTGTTGTTGTTATCTTTTACAGTATTTCCAAACAGCTGGTGGGTGCAAGTATGGCGATGCTTGCCGATATAATCACTCTGCTCGTAGAATTGAGAGGGAAAGGCCGGATCTTAATTTTCTAGGTTTACCAGTAAGACCGGTAAGCTCGTGGTCTTGTGTCTGTGCGAAATCTTTTCTTGCTTCTATTATTTAACTAAATCATCCCCCGTCCCGTTTATATGGTCCCTATTAGACTTTGGTGTTTGAAAAACCGATATTCTATCAGTATAGTCCACAGAACTTGTAAAAATGATTCTTTTCGGTTAGATTAGCATGTTCCTTTTTTTCATTTACACCAATTCATTGGATTTCTTGTTATGGATGGAAACTCACTTCAAAAAGACGGAACATCCATCTAAAAGCATGCAGGTTCCATTACATTCGCAACCTGCCATCGAGTAAGATAACCTGCCATTTTGACCTTTTATACTTTTAACCATCTTAAAATTGTTTCATTTATAAATATAGTGATTCCAACTAGATATTAATATAAAATTATTTATTTTGATAAATCAAACATGACTGATTTTACTTTGTGTCTCCATATATTTGGAGTATTTAATGGTCAAAGTTGACATTTGATGACCATCGAAGTCAAATAGGGACGATATAAATAGGATAAAGGTAGTAGGTTGTATATGCATGCAATTCCTTCAAGGCTTCAACTGTCTAGAACTGAGAAATCATTAACTGTTTTCTTTTTCACCTTAGTTGGCGCAAGAGTGTACCTACTTCTTGCAGACTGGCTCCTGCGGCTATGGTACTAATTGCAGGTTCAATCATCCTGATCCCAGTTCAAATGGCAATTCTGTAAGAGGTGATATCAGTGTGCCTAGAAATTATGCTGGTGTACCATTGCAGCCTTTTGGTGGGGTATCACAGGGAACCTCAGGATCACCAAATGGTATGAATTTGAGAAATGGTCCGCGTTATGGTCCTGAGATGAGCTCTTATCCTCAAACAATGACCCGAACTCCTGGGTGGAACCAAACTCAGGTAAATAACTTTGCGCAAATTTATTCAGCGAGGGCAGTGGTTTCTCTTGACTGTTTTGATGCGTAATGTACATTTGCTATGTTGATTCTTTATTTTCTTTGAAATTGAAATCATATTATATTTTCTTTGAAACTCGGGTAAATAACGCGGCCTCCTTGTGGTTCTAACACAAGGGTAAGTCTGCGTACAATTGACCCCCCCCTACCTCGCAATTTGCGGGAGCCATTGAGGTACAGGGGTAATGTTGTTGTATTTGTTCTTAGAGTGGCCAAAATTTGTGGCTTAAGGACAAGTCTAAGAGAATTGTTTTGAATAGGCTTTGTTTGACCAAAGTCCAGACTCTAGACATAGATGAAGCAAACACATACAATACATTTTTGTGCCGCTTCCTTTGGATACCGGTGAGTCTGTGCCTGCTACCTTGGCTATGCACCAACTCCCGAGTACACCCCTCGGCGAACGTGATAACAAACAAAACACATACAATCCCAAGTTAGGCACCTTTTCTTGCGCATTATCCCATGTCAATTACCCCGGCAAGGGATTGAACCCAAGACATTATACGTCTTTTAACCAACTACGTCAGCCTGTATGGGTTGTGTTTTTGCCTTTTGCTTTTGTTTGCAGTGAAGGTGGGGATGACATGTACATCCTGCCGTAGAATTTGCATTTCTGTAACGTTGAAGTTCAAACAATCTAGCATCTTGCTTCTCCATATATGTTGATATTTGATTGTGCAATGTAAATCTTATTTGCGGTAGACATGTACTTTGGTAAAGTTTCTCTCCTTTCTTTTGCTTAGGTCAACAGTTCTATCCCAGCGAATAAATACCCTCTTCCACATCATGCTATGAACAACGTCTCCGCGAGAGTAGATCCACTACCACATCATCCAAACATGCTTGAAACTGGAGAGTTCCCTGAACGACCTGGTCAACCGGATTGTGACTATTTCATGAAAACTGGTAACTGCAAGTACAGAACAGCCTGCAGATACAACCATCCAAGAAGTCTAGCGTCTAAGCTACCTCCACCTCTGCTTTCTTCCAAGGGCCTTTACGCTAGACCTGTATGTCGTTCCGTCACATATGCTTACTTTCCATTATGTATTATTCTCATCGTATTCTTGTTGCATAAAGTTGGAATGGTTTTTCTAGCAAATTTTGCGTTGCAAACTTATACGTACGCCCTATTTCGTGCTTTGCTCCAGCTTTATGCAACAACAATAAGATTTAAGTTCTCGCATAGCTTCCTTAGACTCATATCAGTCTTGTTGCTAGTGAATTATTGAGGGTGATTGGTAATTTAATGGGTATATTAAATTAAATGATAGTTTGAAAAGTTTCTACATATCTGTAAAAGATTATTTCGTTGCACACATTAAAAAAATCAATACTTTAATGGTAATTTATACCTTCTATGAAGGCAACAATGCAGCCTATAGAAACTTCTCAGTTTCTTAATTCAAATTCCAACAATATGAGAAGAAATGGTACGGCTTTTCCTCACCATCAAAGCCAGCAAATGCAAAATGATGAGTTTCCTGAACGAGTAGGACAACCAGAGTGCGAGTACTACATGAAAACTGGTCAGTGTAAATACAAGTCTGCATGCCGATACCACCACCCGAGGAACCGTGTGCCTACAGCATCAGAATGTGCTCTCAGTGAAAAGGGCCTTCCCTTAAGACCCGTATGTTTCCTTTTTTCGTTTAAAAAATCTTTTTTGCCGATACCATTTGAAACTCTAATTGTTTTAGATTATTTGCTCTTAAAACTAAAAAAAGATGCATTATTTGAATGTGCTTAATAGATTAGAAATCTACTCGGGTTGCCTAACTATTGTCTTGAATATCAGGGGGCGAAGCTTTGTCGGAACTACGAGCAGCAGGGAACGTGCAAGTATGGTCCAAATTGTCTCTTTAATCACCCTGATGATTATTCAGCTGATGTTGCTCAGTACCATAGCTCAAGTAATGTGCCAGCTGCTGCAAATTCGGAACCTTCAACTACCAACCATGTCGGTTCAGCTTGGGACGATGGCTGGGGAATCTAATCCCTTTGTATGAGGAGGACAGAAGACCTACAGAGATTTGGGCAACATCGGTAGCCGGTAGCCGGTAGGCATCAATGTAAGGAAGAGATGCCAACTTCAGTTTTTTGCTAGTATGCCTGAAACTACTCATCAACTCGAGGTTTAAGTACAATTTTTTTTTTTTTTTTTTTTTTTGTGGTTGCCTTACCATTCATCTCAGAAATGGTCTTCTGGTAAAACTAATTCATACACATATGACCATTTTATTCTCGCTACTTGCAAATTGCCATTGGATCACGGGATTAATTGCGAAACCCGTCTGGTTTATTCTCAGCTTTGTATGTGTTCATTTGTTATCGTTTGCAGATAAATTATCTTAAAGGTAATTTAGCCGCAGACTTATTAGGTTAAAAACTTATCGTGTGTTATTGGGTCAATACGGAAGTGGTAATTTGTCGTCCAGACACGAGAAATGACTCAGATGGCAAAAATGATCACAATTGTTATGTCAAAAGGGCATACAAGCATGTAATGGAAGCGGAAAATAATACGGTGGCCGAAAATATAATAACGTTTTCACGCTGCAAATCTCACAGGCATCTTCCATTTAGAAACACAGCTTGCTTCTCCATAACACCTTCATTTTCCCCTGAAGCAGCTCAACCACTTCTTCTGCATATACAAGAATATTATGGAGAAGAATGTTATATGTTACTTTCATATTAAGAGACTCGGGTCTAGGGTTTAATACATAAAATGAGATCCTTATGTTTCAAAATTCGAACGTGTACCGATGGACAGTGATGTTGGTTGGTACACTTATCGCCAGACTTGTCTTGGTTGTTCTGGTTAGGGCTCGGCTCAGTCGAGTTATTTCTTTCATTTTTCTTCTCATCTCTTGCTGTATTGAAGATTACCGTGAACCCTTCTCCTGATGACGGATTATTCACATCCCATTCTCCAAATTTCGGCAATGACTTTCCTCCCGATTTTGATTTCTAACAACACACCACGCAAAAAAAATAACACAACATATCTAATTAAGCCTATTATCGGTGGTACGTTGATCTATCCGAACATCAACTAAACATAAGATTAAAAGAAGGGAACTTACCGACATTAGAACTGGTATTACGTATATATCAGTATTTGTTTGTTTGTTTGTTTGTTTGTTTGATGACGGGTTTAAGGAAGATGAAGGAAAGATGTATATGAGAATGTAGAAGAATGCAAAGGGTAGAGCATAAATATAAACGTTGAAGAAATATAAAGGGAAAAGGTCATAAATCAAAATGTGATGATATGCACGTCTATAGGCCAATTAGACAACCACCGTGCAATAAGTTGGCCAAATTCATTTCAAATTGCTACCACTCTCTTTCTGTCTCTATCCATCGACTTTTGGTTACTATCAAAATGTTTATTTTGTATTAACTATATAGTGTATTTATGGCTCTTCCTAGATCAATTAATCTTGCTGAATACGGATACTATCCGTCACAAACTGAAAACGGGAAGTCAAGTGGAGGAAAATAGAGCATTTTCATCGGTCATGCCACTTGCATTTTGTGAGAGAAACACAAACCGTCTTCACTTGTAACAGATAGTGTCCATTTTCAATGAGAATTTGTGTTCGTAGATAGATCATTTTTGGAGTCGAGTCACATTAATAGACTTTATAATACAATATATTCTAACCATGTTGAACCAAACGTGAATTATATTAGTGTGCACTTTGAACATTTGTTTATGTGTGGGTATGAAATCGTGTATGAAGGGGTGGAGTTAATAGGAGTGTTCATATTTTATGAGAGATGAAAAATTTAAAATTTATAGTTTGTCCTCTTAATTGATCTATCATTAGATGTTTTTTTTTTATTTTTTTTATTTTTTTTTGACAGATGCTTAAGATTTACTCATACTATTGTTTTTGCAATAGCATGAGTAGACCTAATTAGATACCTAGTACAATGACTTAAAGAAAAATAAAGACAACTAGTAATAAGATGTAGCAAAGAGTTGACTGTAGATGTGATATCCTTATCATGAGCTCTAACAACAAAGGCTTGATGGTAGCGGGCATAAGATTGGCCAGTAGCGATGGTTCCAACTTCACCAGCATGTTTGACCTCCAAATACCGTCGATGCGTATGAGTCGTAGAGAGACAACAACAAGGTGAACTTACGCTCTTGCGAAAAGAACGTAGAAAGACAAAGTGACAAGCAAGACAAATAAGTCTGCCATCGATGGAGTAAAAACTCCTACACCTTAGAGATCGGCTCCTTTGATCATAAGTCCAACCGAGTAAGAGATACAACATGTAGTTAAAAAGGACCAAGAAGAACTTCTCAACCAAATTCCGAACCAAAAGCGCTTTCTTAGAGGAAACTTCAGACGAACTAAAGGACATGACACCCAAGTTCGAATAAGTCATAATCATCACATACAGTGAAATTATTTTGTGGACATGAAAATAAAGATACTTAAGGTAACCTAACATTTAATTTTGTAGAACCACCGCAACCAACACACCCAAAACCATGGACGACCACATATCAACACAACCCAACACACCATTTACGTACCGATTCCCAGAATACCAATTTAAAACCAAAGAGGGACGAAAACCTTCATCACAACCGTCTATAATCAGAGAGCACAAAAGTTGCATAAGACTCACCAACAACCAACCGAAACAGAAAAGAGGACCAACAGTCAAAACCGATCCGAACTCAAACAACCCATGACAACAGGCAAAGGAGACATGCAAGATCAAAAAGACACCCGTTTCACCAAAACGACACCTCCCAGGACCACCGTCCAACATGCAACCAGACCAAACGAAAGGACAACAAAGACAAACATAAGTGATAAGTAAAGGGACAAATTGGTGGGGGGAAAGAGGGGATCAGCAAAAAGACCCAAAACCCGACCACATAAAAACAACATAACCTCAACCGGATGAGCTATACTCATCGACACATACCGACAAGACCAAGAAGAAAAGGCCAAACCAGCGATGGGGGAAATGGGGGGATCACCACTGGGAAGGAAACACGGATGGCGGTGACAGGACAAGGAATCGAAGGGACAAGAACCTCAGAGAAACATATGCATGCAAACCAACAACACAGCCAATCAAAACGGGGAAAGACAACTCAGACGGAGATGAACACAAACAAAAGCGAAACTTTAAAAATTGTCCCAAGCGAGATGACCGTCGGCACTCGGCAACAAGGGGCCCCAACAAAGACAACATCCAAAAGAGTACACCGACATGCAACTAATGAACTTGATTATAGAAGAAAAGACAAAGACTCAATCTATCAAGAAGGAAAATTGGTATAAGCGGAATTGAACGGACAAGGAAATGGTGGTTCGCCGGAGATGAGCGCAATCAGAGGCTCATCTCCGGCGAAAGGTGGTCAGATATGGGTAGAAGATGGATGGGTGGCAGTGGCGATGGAACAATGGAAGAGATTTGGGGTTTTTTATTGGGGGTATTTTTTGGGTTTTTTTTCAGAGGAAAGTTAGAGGAGAGAGAAAGAGCTGAGAAAACCTCTCTTTGTGAATTTGTGTAATTATCATTAGATGTTTTTTAAGAAGTCATGATCACTAAAAAAACATCATTTCTCATTTAAACATACACGGTTTGTCTTAAGTAGGGCTGTAAGTGATCTGAGTCGGCTTGTAGAGCCCTCTAAATCAGCTCGGTAAAGACTCGGCTCGCAATCGGTCAAAACTAATTCCGTGCCGATTTCGAGCCCGGGTGGTCCAAATCTGAACCCATTATGAGCTTAGTAGAGCTCGGAATCAGAAGTTCGTTTAGGCCCGTTTTATCTATTATTTTTAGTTATTTTGTAATTTTGTAATTGTTTTTGTTCATAATAAAATGTCAATTTAGCATAATTATCATATGTTTCTTATATTTGCATTTTTCTTAGAATATATTTATTTTTAGTATTTATTTTTAATTTAATTTACTATAAAGTAAAGAAAATAAAGATTTAACCGAACTCAAATAGAGCTCGAGCCTAATCTGAGCTGATTCCAAACCTTGATTTTTTGAACTCGGATAAGTCCAACCCGATTCCGAAACAAGTAACTTATAACTCTCTTTTTTCAATCAAATAACCAAAACCCCCAAAAATTTAGAGTTGTAAAGAAAGTATATTATTTTGATAACTAAAGTTTTATATTAATAATTTGTATGGTGTATATTTAGATATGTATACTAGTTTTATCAAAAAAATGACGTCTTATCAAACTTTAAAACATAAATTAAATTAGGTATTAATTTCGGGTTTCTTTTCTTTTGGACAAATCTTACGCTATAAACTTGGAGCGAGAATTTGAGTGACTGTTATCAGGCCCAACAAAAAACGGTCGGCCCAGTAAATAAGAAAAAACTTTCCATAAACCATTGAGATGACATCTGTCAAAAACAAAATTACCGCGTTGTTGTTCTGTTAATATAATTTACTGCCTTCATCTCCCGCTTTCTTTATTTCATTCATCTTCACTTTAATTTGTTTACAGCTTCATCAATTTTTACCCTAATCTTCATCTTTATCATCTCTGTTTCTCTTCTCTGTAATTTCCCCCAAATCCAATCTTCTTTACCATCAATTACTTGAGTTATTACTTCCAATGACGAAATCATCTGCAAAATCGGCGAAAGCCGGCTACATCGATTACTTCCCTGGCGCGCCATTAAGAAAGGTTGCTCATCGCTCTGTTTCCTCCTCCAAGACGGTGCCCCCACTCAAACGACGCCGTGCTGTTGCAAGAAGATCTATTCCACCCAGAAAACTCATTCAAAAGAAGAAACCAGCAGCAAGATGGTCTTCTAATTACTGTGTTTCACTCTCTGTCTCCGACAAAGACTACGGCGATAACAAATCTTCTGATTATGATTCTGATTCGGGTTCCAGTCAGAGTAGCTGTTCGTCAATGGCTTCTAATGTTCCTAATTGGTCTTCCGGTTACTCTGTTTCAGTTTCAGACGAAGACTACTACAGTTCCAGTTCGAGTTCGGGTTCGGGTTCGCGTTCGCGTTCGATTTCGACTACTTCCTCATCTGGGTCTTCCAATCATTCTTCCCCTGTGTATGAGAAACCAGCCGTCTATGTCCTCTGCACCATTGTTAATGGTGTTCTTGTTAGAGTTTAATTAATTTCAATTATGCTTATTAGTAAGGTTTAATCTTGATTTTAGGATTTATTATATTATATGCCAATTATTTAGGTTTAAGCCCTAATTTTGTATGCGTATGCGATCTAGTGTAATAACATTCTAATTGTGATTATTCTTATTGTTACACATTGAAATTAAATTCAATTTACTTTAACTGGGTGTTTTATCTTGATCAAGTTTTATGATCATTCATTAATCTGTTGCTAATTGAAATAATAAACTCATAATTAATCCTAATTAGAATGTGCAATCATGAATGACGAATTGGAATCATAGATTAAATAGAATTAAACATGTATATAATTTATTTGAACGACTATGTTTGTCACTAATTTATGGCGTGATAATATATGGGGAAAAATGTTTTAACTTATTTGATTAAATTATTCATCAAGTTTAAAGATGATTTAGACTATTAGACTTCATAATAATATAATTTTAACCATGTTGAATCAAACGTAGAGTATATATTAGTGTATGTAACTTGATCATTTGTTATAGCGGTGCTCGCATACCTCGAAAAAAGAAAAATTCTAGAATATTAGAAATTGTCTGATTGAAATTGAATTAAATAGAGCTATGGAATAAACTCAACTGAATTTAAATCTAACAAATTAGCGCCAAAGAGACACTACAAAACTTAGAGGTGATCAAATGGCCTAAGCCCATTGGCCCAACCAGCGCAACTAGTTTTTCGCAGGGCTTGGGCCTATTATTTAGGCCTAAAACAGCCCGTGTACCCGTGTTCAAAACGAAAAATAATATTAACGTTGTAATGAAGTTATAATAAAAAAAACTTAATAACTCATATATATATATTCATTAAAAACTAGGCCGAAGTCTCTTGCTCAGCAAGCGGGTGATATTAGCGATAAAACCGAGTAGAAATTTCATTTCGATTACTCATCTTTTTTTCGCAGTTGATTCTGTTTTCTCCCTTTCTGCTATTGGCCAGCTAAAGTGGATTCTTGACTGATACTGTAAGATATCAGGACAGGCAATTAATGAGGAAAAATCAGGGATTTTATTTAGTCCAAGTTAAACTCTGGAAAAGGCTAAGAAATGTTTAAAGGTATTGAAAATACGGAATAACAAAGGTATAGGTAACTCTGGAAATTTCAAAAAGTTTAAAATCTAATTTACTCTTGATTGAATTATATAATCATTTAATTTGTTGCTAATTGAAATAATAAACTCATAATTAATCCAATTTTTATTGATATTCGCCTTAATAATTTTATTATCTAATTAAAAACAATAGGTTTTTTCCCACTGATGCCGATGTGGTTTACTTTTCTCACTTGTACCCCTGCTTATAACACTTTACTAGCCGTACCCCTAAACTTAATTAGTTAAATCATCAGTAGCCAAACATGCTTATGCGGCCTATTTTAGACGTTAAATGCCATGTTGACACTCTATTTGCCAAATAAGTACCTGATTTGGCAAAGGGTTTTTCCTATTGATGTCCCCGTGGTTTTACTTTTCCCATTTGTACCCTACGTAAAAAAGTAATAAAAAGGAGTGAAAAAAATTGTTGGAATTGAAAAAACACAGGGCATCAATGGAAACCGATTTGCCAAGTCAGGTGCTTATTTGGAAAATAGAGTGCAAACATGACACTTAACGTCTAAAACAGACAGCATAAGCATGTTTGGCCACTGATGGGTTTAATAATTAAGTTTAGCGGTACGGTTAGTAAAGTGTTATACGCAGGGCTATAAGTGGGAAAATTGAAAACCACAGGGGCATCATTGGAAAAAACCCAAAACAATATAATCAATTGCATTTAAATGTGAAATCATAAATCATAAAGTACAAATCAGAATCATGCATTAAATAGAATTAAACGTATGCATTGTTGTCGATCGAGTCGTCATCAATTTTCGTTAATTAGGCCACCATGGCGAACTTGGATTGAAGATACTTAACACGGCCAAGGTCAAGCTGAAGAACCTTGGAAAGCGCATCAACAAAGATAAGTGGGTCGGAACCAAATAACGCATTTGGAATGTATAGTGACTATACCTGGGTTTTGGCTACTCAAGCTAGAGAAGGCAGCTGCATGGGTCTTACTGTTAGGCTTATCGCACACCTAACAAAGATAGATTGCCCTAGACTTGGCTAACATACAAATTAGTGTAGATACGAAAGAAGGGGTCGATCTCAGGGAGACGGGAATGCAATTGCGATTAACTATGGATAGAAAACTATCAAGGGAGGTCACAAGTTGTTTGGTTTTGATTTGAGACTAACTAAGATAAAACAGTATTGATATACAATTGTAAGAAAGAATCTAGGGGATTGGGGTTGCAACATGTAGAAAAGCAATTAGCTATGCCAAATTAACGGAATTCATCATCAAGGGTCGATTAGGCTTTAACAATTTTCTCTTTGCCTATTGTCTAACCATAGATTAACTACCCAAGAACTTTCGCATAAATTGGGTTAAACTACAATAGCATGCTTTGTCTAATTCTATCCCAACTTTCGCCCTTAGGATGAGAATAACGAATTAACAACGATTAAGGCCAACAATCATAGATTAATTAAATTAAAGGAAGCATGTATATAATTAACATGATGATGATGAAATATTGCAACTTGACATAATCACCTATTCTAACATGACTTCCTTATCTTAGATAAGAAAATACTCACACATGGCTTGGGGAACTAAACCAGCAATTAGATGAATTATAATCGACATAATAACAATATGTAATACTAATGGAAATGAAAACTACAAAGAGAAAAGGTTAGAAAATACCAAAACCCCGATCTAGCCTATTTGTGATCACACTCAATCTACATAAATAGACTGTTATTTTTGTCTTATCCCAAGCCATCCCGCATGAGCCTAGCCCATGATCACCTCAAAGAAAACACAAATTCTCATTTAAAACATACATTATTCATCTTAAGCTTAACACTAAGGGATAATATTTAAAATGTTTCAAAATTTGCAAATAACGAAGTATAGAACTGTTTTATAGAACTATTTTATAGTTAAAGGCCGGTCTATAACTCAAAAACCCAAACAAGTAACGTATAACTCCCTTTTTTCAGTCCAATAATCAAAACCACCCAAAATTTCCCTTTTTTCAGTCCAATAACCAAAACCACCCAAAATTTAGTTAATAGACTTGTAAAAAAATATATTATTTTGATAAATATGTTAGTTTCATCAAAAAAATGACATGTTATCAAACTAAAATTAAAATATAAATTAAATTAGGTATTAAATTTGGGCTTCTCATTGTTTGGACCAATTTTATACTATAAACGGTTTTAAAGGAAAGTTGTTGAATCGAGTATAATAAACCTGGAGCAAGAATTTTACGGACTATAAACAGGCCCAGGAAAAAAAGGGTCGGCCCAGCGAAAAAGAAAAAACTTTACATAAACCATTGAGATGACATCTGTCACACACAAAATTACCGCGTTGTTGTTCTGTTAATATAATTTACTGCCTTCATCTCCCGCTTTCTTTATTTCATTCATCTTCACTTTAATTTGTTTACAGCTTCATCAATTTTTACCCTAATCTTCATCTTTATCATCTCTGTTTCTCTTCTCTGTAATTTCCCCCAAATCCAATCTTCTTTACCATCAATTACTTGAGTTATTACTTCCAATGACGAAATCATCTGCAAAATCGGCGAAAGCCGGCTACATCGATTACTTCCCTGGCGCGCCATTAAGAAAGGTTGCTCATCGCTCTGTTTCCTCCTCCAAGACGGTGCCCCCACTCAAACGACGCCGTGCTGTTGCAAGAAGATCTATTCCACCCAGAAAACTCATTCTTAAGAAGAAACCAGCAGCAAGATGGTCTTCTAATTACTGTGTTTCACTCTCTGTCTCTGACAAAGACTACGGCAGTAAGAAATATTCTGATTATGATTCTGATTCGGGTTCCAGTCGAAGTTGCTGTTCGTCAATGGCTTCTAATGTTCCTAATTGGTCTTCCGGTTACTCTGTTTCAGTTTCGGACGAAGACTACTACAGTTCCAGTTCCAGTTCGAGTTCGGGTTCGGACTCGGGTTCGTGTTCGTGTTCGACTACTTCCTCATCCGGGTCTTCCAATCATTCTTCCCCCGTGTATGAGAAACCAACCGTCTATGTCCTCTGCACCATTGTTAATGGTGTTCTTGTTAGAGTTTAATTAATTTCAATTATGCTTATTATTTAGGTTTAATCTTGATTTTAGGATTTATATGCCAATTATTTAGGTTTAAGCCCTAATTTTGTATGCGTATGCGATCTAGTGTAATAACATTCTAATTGTGACTATTTTTATTGTTGCACATTGAAATTAAATTCCATTTACTTTAACTATGTGTTTAATTATGTTGATCCAGTTTTATGATCATTTGTTAATTGTTGCTAATTGAAATAATAAACTCATAATTAATCCGAATTTCATTGATGTTCACATTAATAATCTTATTGTAATTAGAATGTGCAATCATGAATTACAAATTGGAGAATTATAAACATGTATATAATTTATTTGAACAATTATGTTTGTCACTACTTTGTAGTAGCTTAACAATATAAGAGGGAAAACATTCAACTTATTTAATTAAATTATTCATCAGGTTTAAAGATGATTTAGACTATTAGGCTTCTTAATAATATAATTTTAACAATGTTGAACCAAACGTAAAGTATATATTAGTGTATATAATTTGATCATTTGTTATAAGGGTGCTCGCATACCTCGAAAAATGAAAAATTCTAGAATATTAGAAATTAGAAATGTCTGATTGAAACTGAATTAAATAGAGATATGAAAAATCTAACAAATTAGCGTGGAAGAGAAAAACAAAACTTAGAGGTGATCAAATCGCCTAAGTCTATTGGCCCAACCAACGCAACTAGTTTTTCGCAGGGCCTGGGCCTATTATTTAGGCCTAAAATAACCCATGTGCCCGTGTTTAAAAGGGAAAATAATATTAAAGTTGTAATGAGGTTATAATAAAAAAACTTAATAACTCATATATTCATTAAAAACTAGGCCGAAGTCTCTTCCTCAGCAAGTGGGTGATATTAAAGCGATAAAATCAAGTACGAATTCTATTTCGATTACTCATCTTTTTTTTGCAGCTGATTATGTTTTCTCCCTTTCTGCTAAAAATGATGCAATGGCAAACTAAAGTGGATTCTTGACCGATACTGTAAGATATCAGGACAGAGAATTAATGAGGAAAAAATCAGGGATTTTATTTAGTCCAAGTAAAACTCTAGAAAAGGCTAATAAGTGTTTAAAGGTACTGAAAATACGGAATAACAAAGGTATAGCCGTATAGGTAACTCTCGAAATTTCATAAAGTTTAAAATCTAATTTACTCTTGATTGAATTATATAATTATTTAATTTGTTGCTAATTGAGATAATAAACTCATAATTAATCCGATTTTTATTGATGTCCGCCTTAATAATTTTATTGTCTAGTTAAAAACAATATAATCAATTGCATTAAAATATTCAGTAACTCATTTTGTATTCATTTCATCTCACAAAATATCCGTCATAAATGGTGACTCGTCACAAGTAAGATTTACTATTTTAAAATATACGGAGTATATGGTAGCCCTAATTATTGTTATTATCAGTAATTGTACCACTAAACTTTATTTTCCGCCAGTTAAACTCGGTTTTAGGCGTTAAATGATTACTTTTGCGCGTAACCAAGCTTGTTATTTATCATCCTATGACATAAGGATTCTATTAGAGTCAATATCCATTTTTTTATTGGCTAAGAAAACTAGATTGATCCTTAAAGTCAGCAACTTTGTTGGCTTCACGAAAACAATGTTTAATTATCATTCCATCGAAAAAATTCCATCTTTGGACGTGATAATTTGGCAAGGGATAAATAATTTTTCCGTCAAAACTTTTTAGCCCATATATATCTATAAATATTAGAATCGAGATGTATATTGAATCTAATAGAGTCATTGTGTTATGTGTTAATAAATGTTAAAAAAAATGAGTTTAATTAAACTGAAAATAAAGTTTAGGAATACACTTAGTGATAATGAAAATAATCAGGGGTACCACGTATGTTTTAAATTGAGGATACCATGTAGAATATCCAAAATATCATTATTACTATAAAAGAAGAATGTATAACTGCATACGTGGCGCGCTAATATTCCACCGTTCACTCTTTCGCTCACTCACATTCACTCTCACAAAAATCAGTTTCGTAGACCAATGAGAACCCTCGATTTATGCCAAGTCATATATTTTTATGTATTATAATATTATAATATTATTATTATTATAATCATTCCAAGATTCCCTAAATATTATACCGAGATTTCCTAAATATTATAAATATTATAATATTATACTAATAACAACCAATCAGATTATACTAATAACAAATCCTAAATATTCCATATATATTCCCTGCCAATCACGATTGTTTACCATAATTCCCTACCTATCATCATTATTACTATAAGAGAATCTTGGAATTATGAATATATGGCACTATGTGGTAACTGGTAACAACATTAGGCCTTACACACCCTCACATTCACCCACACAAAACAAGTTTTCATCAGCCAATTAAATCCTTACAATTTTGACAAATCATTCTTGACAAGTCAGCCATTATTAAATATGGTTTTGCACCCATATTTTTAATTAATGGGTTGTAATGTAACGTTTTCATACCAAATTAAATTTGAAATTTCAAGAATCCGACTCACAAAATGATTCTCGAATTATTTAGAAAATATAATAAATAAAGTTGCCTTTAATGGTCTGAAAATATAAATTAAGAATATCATTGAACATAATTAGGGGTTAATTAGGTGAATATAAAGTTCGAGAATCATTGAAGATAATTACGTTGTGAACTAATAAAGTTGCCTTTAATGGTTTGCCACATAGTTTCAAATTCGTACAAAATATGACGGGTTAATTTAAGAATGTAACAATACCTTAATAAATTGGGTTAATTTAAATTTTATTAAAAATATGACGCCCTCACATTCACCCTTACAGAACAATTTTTCCGAAAAATATAATACAGTGAAATTTGACAAGTCAGATTTCCTAATTGATTTAAAAAACGTGTTGTATCTATCAAAAAAGACAACGTAAAACAAGTCAGATTTTCTAATTTGCCTTTTATATTCTCTAAACAATTATTTAGAGAATATTAATTATTTAGAGAATATATAGAAAGATTTCGTATGATACATAATCGTATTATTTAATGACGGGTACAAAATATGACAGATTTAATGACGGGTACACCAAATATGTCTATTATTTTTCTAGCTTATTAGATTTGAGTTAATATTTCAATTTTCAACTACAATTTTCAATTAGATTTACCAAATAGAACCGAAGGCATGTATAATACCACTGTCAAACTATCGTGAACCATGCATTGTAAAGAATTTTATTTTATTTAAGCGATATCAATTACTTTCTTAGTGATCCATGATGATTGACAAATATATTAATGTGGCATTACGAGGAATATAATATAGCTCCTATGGTATTTTGGAAAATGTGGTATATAATATGATATAATATATTCCATAGCTGAAACTTTAATTTTTGTCCTAGATTATCGAATTTTAATACACCCATTTAATTTAGATTTCTACCTGATTAGTTATTTTATTCATCCTATTTGTCCGTCAACTTAAGTTCTGTCACCAATTCAGCAAATACAATAACTTTCCAAATTAATCATTATTAATTATTTAATCTTTTTTTTAATCGTTTATTGTTTTTTCTTATATATCTTATTCATTCATGTTATCATAATTAATCTAAATATTTCCATCATTGGTAACAGATATTCTAAAATTAGTGTACCAAGAAATTCACCTTTTGACCGAACAACCCCGTTAAAAATCAATTTGTTCGAATAAATAGAATTGTTATATAATGAAATGAATTTGCCTTTGTCATCTTTAAAAGTAAGTGTACACAACCCCGTGATTTTTCACGGGTGTTACACTAGTTAATTAATTAACACATGATTTGACTAATTCATCTACCTAAATTGTTTTATTTTGGACATTATTATTGTTATTTGTTACTATGGTATGATCCTCACTCCTGGATTTAAGGACTTGGTCTAAAAGCAAAAGAGTCCTAAATTTCTAGAACACCAAGCCAAAAATAAAAATACCAACTCCTGCATATTATGACCAGGTAATATTGATTTAATTCTTCTTAATTTGATTTGTTTCGCAACCTAAGTTAGGCCCAATGTCAAAACTAGAATAATTATGTGCCTTTTCAAATTAGAAAGTCTTGATAAGCAAACAAATTTGAAATTAAACAAAAATTACAAAATATAAAAACGTTATTAGTTTGAAAAGTTGTAGGTGTTACGAGTCAAAACCGAATTAATTTGAGGTCACTATGCGTTATTGCTCGACCTAAGACTCCTTCTTAGGCCGAACAATATCATTACTCTAATTGGTCTATAAAATGGTATTAAGCCGAAGTATTAGACGTTTAACATTTTTGAAAAAAATCATCGATCAAACTCAAAAAGTTATTGTGTAAAGTCGTTTTATATAAATATTTGCAAAACAAGTTTTTGAATCGCTATTTTAAATTTTCAATTCACCGATTGTTTGTAATAGTTAATAATAACCCGTTCTCGATATTTCGCGTTTTCTTGCTAATACACCCCCCACCATTATGAAAAAAATAGTGTTATTAGTCCAAAGTCATTACCTGCTAAAGACATATTTGGTACCATTAGTAGCTTTAATCACATAATATCTCGTCAATTTTTACGACCATTTCAACCCTTAAACATATTAACTTAGCCTATAAAAGGCCAATTTTGTTGTGTTAAACAATCATCTAAAACCAAAATCAAACCAATAATCAACTTATTAATCAAAATTATCATGGCATTTCCTAAGGTCTTTGCACACTTAACACTTTTGCTCATAAGTTTATCCATGGTCTATGCCACTGATCCTACTCAGCTTCAAGATTTTTGTGTCGCCACAAACGATACCAATAATGGAAGTAAGTATTTGATTTCGAGTTATATATAACATAAGTCGATAATGTTTTTGTTCTTAATTTGGGAGATGTAAAAATGACTAATAACGTACTGCTTACGCTACATAGTTTAGTTGGTAAAGTCATGAGAGATAATATTTATGACCTAGATAGATTCAGGTTACGTCACCCCCGCACAATAAATTACTAACATGCTTTGCATTATTATTGCAGTATTTGTGAATGGACTATTTTGCATGAATCCGATGGCCGCTACAGCCGAAGATTTTCTGTTCAAAGGGCTAGACGTTCCAGCCACTTTAAACAAACTTGGATCAAGTGTGAAGCTAGTAAGTCCAATGAACCTAGCCGGACTCAACACCCTCGGCATATCAATTGCAAGGCTAGACTTCGCGCCATATGGACTAATCTCACCCCACACCCACCCTCGCGCCACTGAGGTTTTCACCGTCTTGGATGGAACCATCTACGTTGGTTTCGTGACCTCAAACCAGGCCAATGGTGGTAACAAGTTGTTCACAAAGGTGCTTAACAAGGGAGACGTGTTCGTGTTCCCTCAAGGTTTAATTCACTTTCAACTCAACATCGGCAAAACACCAGCTGTTGGATTTTCGGGTTTGAGCAGCCAGAATCCCGGTGTGATCACTGTTTCCAACGCGGTATTTGGTGCTGAACCTCCGATCAACGTTGATGTTCTATCCAAGGCTTTTCAACTTGATGCTAATGTCATCAAGATGTTGCAATCCAAGTTCTCCACGGGAAATTAAACTATGGACTAGCTAGCTATATATATACTATATATATACATCTATTATTGCCGATTGTTAGATGCACCAGTATATGTACGTGTTATACAAGTCGTAATAAATCGGAATCTTAGTTTTGTCGTTCGAAGAGTATCTTTGTGATAGTTATATACGGAGTATTATTTTTATTTCTCGCGATCATTCTGTACCGAGAACTGACAATACGTGAACCCTTTCAAGGGTACAGCAACCACAAATTTTTACAGCGTATCTCACCATCAAGCATCTTCCCAGCATCATCCTCGTCTAAATTGCAATATTTCGCCTCTACTTTAATTTAGTCATTTTGTCCCTAATCTCAGGTCAAACATTCCAAGTTTGCTCTTGTCTTTGTAAAAGAAATATTTAACACATTGATTTATCGATTAATCGTTAATGGTTAATCAGAACCCATTTTGCGAATTTCTTTTTTAATCGTATAAGATATGTATAATAGTTAAATATGACGAGGGTAGCGATTTTGTATATAGTGAAAACAATATGGGTTCATATAATTACACTAAAGAAGCTTAAAATGAAATTTCATCACTATTCGACTATTCGTCACAACTTTTCTTTCTAAAAAAATATCTAGCATTTTACTTTATCGATTAATGGGTGACGATAATCCATTTTTTTATTTTATCTTTGAATCTTAAAATTATTATAGTTCTTACAATAATGACGGAAATCGATTTAACAACGATTGAAATGTCGAATAACATTATCGATATTACGATGAATATAATAGTCACAAATACGGGGAGGCAAACAGTTCGATGAAAACAATACGGGTTCATATAATTACACTGAAGAAGCTGAAAATGTGGTACTAATCGATTTAATTAAATCTCATCACTTATTTTTATTATTTTGTTACAATTTATTATTATAAGTCGAATAGCTGAAAAAACACAAACGAGTCGGTACATATAAATTATAAGAATCAATTGAGACCATTTCATTAAATTACACGCCAAACGCTAAAGATGTTAAAGGAGATGGTGTTGATTATAGTGATAATTTATAATTGATATTATATTTCACACTTTTGAAGGCATTCAACTATAGTAATGGAATTGTTTACGTGTTAGGGTTTTATTTGGTAATTAAAGTACAAATATCACATGGAAAAGCTATATTTTTTATCTGTTAGGAATGCTATAAATCGTTGTAATTGTTTTGTTTTTATTTGTCTATACAAAGTCGATGTGACACATAGAATGTCTAACATGAAATGCTCAACATTGAAAACAAGAAAAATTAAGAGAAGTCAACAAAAGCAACACATAAAAAACCCACCAAATAAAAAATAAAAAATTCATGTTACTGATCATTTCCTCTATCGTCATCCTCACGGGTTCTTGTGATGTAAAGCTTAATAATAATTAAGCTAAGCTTTAGATATGATGAGTAAAATTGCAGTGGAAATCAGATAATTAATAAGAACAATGTTTTTGTATTTTGAATGAATAGAACGAAAATTAAAAGAATATGACGTGAATAAGATCTCCTCCCTCACAAGGAACGTGATAAGACACACGAATAGTAATTCACACCTCGCAAGGATAGAATCACACTAAACTATCTCAACCTCGCAAAGAAGAAATAATAGAACTTAGAACTCGTAAGTAATAAACACTCAACAAGAAACTTCTTGTATTATTATCACAAACTTGAATGAATAAAACTGAATGCATAAGTCCCTATTTATAGTAGAACTAGCTTAGAACCCGTGCAATTTTGCACGGAAATGCATAGTTAAATAGTTCTTAGTTTTATTACAAACCGGAATAACATTGTTATCAATATGTTAGAATTAGTCCGGGCGACAATTCATCTTTTGGAATTTGAGACTTATAGTAATATTTGGTCTCGCCTTTTTCTTTATTTATAAGTTCCAATTTTCCGTTGCCCGACTATTACGGTTTTTCCCTTGCTATCGATTATTTTTTTCATATTTCAGTTTGAGAACAATAATTGTTACATATCCGAAAATAGCTGACCTGAGACCCGAAATTGACCCAAACTACATCACCCAAATATGACCCAAAATCCGAATTCATCTGACTCGTCCCAAAAACGTTCTTAACTAATTTGACCCGTAATTGATCCAACCCGAAGTGGTATAATCTGAAACCACCCAACTCGAAAATAACTTGGAAAAACAAAAACTCTAATGAACAAAATGACTTAAAATGAGATTTCTCTCTTAATCATTGGCCTGACCCGACCCGTCCCGACCCGTAATGATCCAATACGATCCGACCCTAAATATCTCGAAAAAATGATGAACCAAACTAACATGACCCGAATTGGCCCAACAGAACCTGAATTAAATTACATTAACAAATACTTCTTTACAAATAAGAAATTATCGGCCGAGTAATACTTCGTAGACGTCGAATTACTCAAGTAAATTCAAACTGATAAAAATTCTACACAATACAATCAAAAAAGAAAAATAAATTATAAATAGATATAGATAACATGATTACATAAAATCATAAAAAGAGAGTACAATAATACCGTAATATAAAAATTACAATCAATATTAATTAATAAGAAATTAAGTAATGATTATTTTATCATAAACAACGAAATAATTACTGAGCGGGAAAATATTTAACTAATGACTGTCATGTGTTTAATGATCTGATTTCTCTATTATAATTATATATAGATAATAGATATATAGATTGTATAATTTAATATCTCTTATATTAGTCTCTATTTGATTAAACAATAAGTCTTTCTTAAGACAGACCACTTACATACCACTTGTGTAAATGACCCCATAGCTAATTATTAAAAATAGTTCTTAATTTTATATTTAGCCGTGACATAATAGAACTATTATAGAATTGAAAATATATTTTATTGTTACGCTTAAAATGGTAGTTTGGATCTCATTGAATTAATTGAATCTTTGAATAATATTGCACGGGTAATTAATTATATGTGAGAATATTTTTTCCAACTATTGTATGTGAGAATATTTTTTGGAGATTTTAATATTGCACGGATAATATCTTTGAATAATATTGTTCGCTGTCTATTGACACCAAGAAGTGTCTAAATTTAAAAGATATATAAAAAATTTTTATAGAATATTTATATAAAATATATTTGCACGGATTTATATAGAATATTTTTATAGTTCAAACACCTCTAAATTTATATAGAATATTTTTACATCGATATGCATAAGAATATTTTAGATTTTGAATATTAGTCTAAATTTATTAAATATTGCACGATTAGGCCAGATATTCCTTATTTTGTACTCCGTATACTTTAATCAGCGAGAATATTTTTTCCAAGATTTTTCAAAATCGATATTACATCATGGGAACTTGGGCGGGAAATTTTTTAATGTGGGAGTGACACGTGTCCAATACATGTGTAGTGGTTCTTCTTATATACTTTTATATTTTATATAGATAGGTGACACAAAGACTCCCTAAGGTCGTGTAAGCCTTACCATAAACGGATAAGGAAAACTTTCCTAAACTCAATTATTAGCTTAACACTACTTGCCTTATTTTAAAACTGAAATCAGGAAATAAACAACAAGGAAATAAATAAACCTATTTTATTCTTACTAGCTAAATTATGGAAACTAATAATAAGGAAATTGGGATGTGATCGACTTGCCCATTATCGTTCCATGTTATACTAATCACCATATTTTAGCCCATTGTGAAACCTTCGGAATTGTGATTTACATTTCCGGGAAATCAAGACTTCATTTTCATTTAACACTAATGCTCCCACAACATTCTCCTTTTCTTTAAAAAAGTTGTCCTCAAATTTTGAAGATATGTGTTACCACCCGGATAAAAAAACAAACCACGAAAACTTGATGCGGCATTTACGATCTTCGAGCCACATATGCTTGCGCCTTCCACACATCCTCCCTCCGTGCACAAGTTTATCAATACAAAACTTACTTGGTACAACAGAATCACCCTGAGCAACCATAAGAACTGAATTCAACAACTTAAAATTCTCACCATATAGTTTATCCTCGATGTATGTTTTAATGGGTGATTTATACAACTCTTTAAGCATCCCCCACACGTCGATACCATGGTGGCCCCGTGTTTCCCGCACGTCAATACCATAGTGGTGTCGTGTTCTCACACGTTGATACCGTGGTGGTGTCATGTTTTCCACACACCTAGTCCATGGTGATCTTTTGTTTTCCACATGATCAGACCATGGTGCAGCCGTGTAATTCACACGACATATCTCATTTCGTTTGTTTTTCTTTTTCTTTTAAAAAAAAAATAGTAGTAAACATAATTCCCGTAAATATTATTTTTACGAATCGTTTGAAGCTCCTATTGGAAGTTTTGACCACTATAACAATTATTTTGTCTTTGAAAATGTGTTTAATTCATTTGAAGATGCATTTGAAATTGGAAATTAATTGATTTTAGGGCTGTCTACAAATTATAATAGTTTATTATAAAAACCGTCTAAAAAATTCAATAACGATAAACCGTGAATTAGATATAATAGAAATCGTCGCACCAAATGATTCAATAATGATATGCCGTATGATATAAACCGTCGCACAAAGAAAATCAATTATTATAAAAATTGTCTCAAAAATACTTTAATGATAAAACAAAAATAGTTTTTACTAAAGTGAACCAAAATATAAGGACAAACTTGAAATAAATTAAAAAATAGGGAGCGAAACAATTAAAATAATAGGCGTAATGTAACAAGTCGCTTTAAAATTCTCACTAATGTTGGGTGTTTGATGACGAGGTCGATTGATTTCCTTGTAGTAGGTAGTGACTATACTCGATTCACAAAATGTTGTTTACCATTAATTAGTTACGTTAATTTGTCCAAAGTCCAAACACATGAATTGACCATTTTATCTACAATTCTATTAAAAAGCAAAAAAAAAATATACAATGTAATACCATAAAATTCTAACCGGGCAAGCTATTTCACTTTATACGACAAACCATGATAAATCACAAATGACTTATCTTTTTCTATGTAAATGAATAATACTTGATCCGTCATAAATTTGCGACGGATATGCCCGTCAAAAATGAAAATTTGTGATTATTATGAGTAGGCAATAGAGGTATCTTAGAAAGTGATTAACGTAGAGTTAGAGCATATGCCATCATCCGAAATTAGGCTTAGTCTGTGATTAGTTTTAATGAAATCTCTTTTATATTAAAGCGAGATCATTTAAAATATTTTGGTGAAGACATCTCATCAAAATATACAAGGTCATCTTTTCTATATTAAAGCAAAATATATTATGAAAACACGGATGTGTAAACTTTAGCTAAACGGTAAAGGTAGAGACTAAGTTTACCAATAATAATGCATATTAAAAATAAAGAATGTATTTAAGTTGTATTCCATTAATACTAATAAAATACTTTAAAATGGTATTCCATTTACCCAAGAAAATCAAGAATTACGAAATTAATTTTATGTAAAACTATTTTACATAAAAAAAATGGAGCTAAAAAATGTTTTAAAATGCTTTTTAAATATTATATTATCTATTTGAAATGCTTATGGGTATTCAGGCAACAAATATTGTTGTAACGGAGGCGTCCCGTTACCTAAATAGTTAATTGATAAGGTGATAAGAATAATAAATAACAAATGTAAATAAAGTTGACACAAGGAATTACGTGGTTCGCCAGTAAAATAACTGGCTACGTCCACCCTGCAAGGAGATCAAACTTCACTATAATGGAGAAAATAGTACAATAGTAGACCGGTACACACGCGCTCAATATGAGCCAAAAGTATACCCTATTCTACCAACAAATATGGTAGTCCCAAAGAGACAAAAAAAGACTACCCAAATAAGACGAAGGACAAATTATCTTGGGGCCAACCCAAGATCTAAACAAACTCCTCCAATCTTCAAAGACAAACGAGACATACGAACACCAATAATAGAGCCCTGAGACAAAATGAGTTTTCTTCTCTAGAAGGAACCTCACAAATTGACCCTCTTTATTGTGTTCTCAAATCTCCCACATCTTTGTCTCTTCTAATTAACCTAGAATAATAATGGGTCGTGTTAAATATCGTCGACACATTACTAATTATCGTCGACACATTAACATGAAATACCCATTTTGCCCCCAGCAATCCTCTATATCTACAACTTCATTTTCGGACTTAAAAACCATATCGGGTTTTTACGAAATTCAAAAACTCGGTTTTCTTTGAAAATAAAAAAATCGGTTTTTCTAGAAAATAAAAAATCCACGTTTTGAAGATCGGTTTTCAACGATGAGCGACAATGACGAGGTTAGTTTACGATTCTAATTTGTTTGAAATTTACGATTTTAAGTTGTTTGAAATTTAGGATTTGTAATATTGTAGAACGGATTAGCGTAGATTCCCGAAGCCGGTTTGTTTTAAAAAAAAAAAAAAAAAGGAAAAAATGTCGGACGAAGAACATTTTCGTCCACTGTTGGTATGGGACGAATGGGATTTTCGTCCAGGGTGGGTATGGGACGAAAATCCCATCCGTCTGGCACTGGTTTGGGACGCAGATTGTCCTCGTCTGGCACTGGTTTGGGACGAACCAGTGCCACGTCTGGGACAGGTTCTGGACGTGAATGTTCTTTGTCCCAGACCTGTTCTGGACATGAAGGTTCTTTGTCCCAATTTTTTTTTGTTTTGTTTTTTTTTTTTAAGTAACAAATTATTCGTTATTACGTTAACTAAGCAAGACGGAAATAATAAAATTATTTTTAAAAATAATAATAACCGGGTAAGTAATTTAAAAAAATAAAGAATTTTTTTTTTTTAAAAACAAACCTAAACCCTAACCCTAAACCCTAATTTAAAAAAAAAAATAAATAAATAAAAAAAACCGGACGAAGAACCCATTCGTCCAAACCCATGCCCAGACAAACAACCCATTCGTCCCCAACCCTTCCCAGACGTAATCCCCATTCGTCCCCGACCCTTCCCAGACGAATACCCCATTCGTCCATACCCACCCCTGGAAGAAGCAGATCTTCGTCCCAAACCCCACCCAGACGGACTTCAATTTCGTCCCATCCCCCACCCAGACGCCATTGCTCTTCGTCCCATTATTATTTTTATTTTTTTTTTTAAATTTTTTCGAGCGGTTTTTCGCATCAATTCGACACAAAACCGGGTCAAAAATACCTACAAATCCAACAACCAACCTACAATTCAATCCTAATTCCGTAAAAAACTAAGGCATCTATCCTAAATCCGTTTCTAATCTATCAAAATAACAAGAAAACAACATAAAAACAAAACTACGAAGTAAAGAATACATACCGTGTTCAAGTTACGAAATTGAGACGGAAAAATTGTTGTTGAAAATATACGGTTTTTGAATTTGAATTTGAATTTGAATTTTGTTAGGTGAAAAATGAAAATTGAGTTAGTTTTATTTGAATATAAAGGAAATAGGAAGGGGGATGGGAGGGGTAGTTTAGGTAGTTCATTAATTTGTGTCGACGATAATTAGTAATGTGTCGACGACGTATAGTAGGTTGAATAATAATTGAGTCTTTATATAGTTATTCCACCCAAGATAAAATATCTAACCTAATTAGAAACCAAACACTATTAGGAAACTAATATAATAGTTTCTTAATCTAATTTAAGTTCTCCTACCATAAATAAACTAAGAAACAAAGTCTTAATAAGACACTTAGTTTATATCCGTCTTCGACACAAATTCAAGGCATAAATTCTCAACAAATATATATTAGACAATCATTTTTACCCACCATAAGATACTCACGAGTTACTCGTATATTATAATCAAATGTATAAAATTAATTGAAATAGAGGAGGTAGTTATAAAACTTGTTATTCAATCGATTATTGTTGGGTATAGTTAGCAAATCGTTCTAGACATTCATGGTCATATCTAATCTAATACATGGTCCACCATTATGAAAAAAATAGTATTAGTAATTCACTAATTCTTTAGTCACTACCTACTAATTAAAGACGTACTTAGTCTTATAACCATCACCATTCGTGACTTTAATCACTTAATACTTCGTCAAATTCTACGACCATTTCAACCCTTTAGCAAATAACTTAGCCTATAAAAGCCCAATTTTGTTGTATTAAACGATCATCAAACCAATAATCACCTTACTAATTAATCAAATATACTACCATGGCATTTCCTAAGGTTTTTGCACACTTAGCCCTTTTGCTCATAAGTTTATCCATGGTCTATGCCACTGATCCGACCCAGCTTCAAGATTTTTGTGTCGCCACAAACGATACCAATAACGGAAGTAAGTACTTGATTTCGAGTTATATATAACCTAAATCGATATGTAAAAATGACTAATAACGTACTGCTTATGCTACATAGTTTAGTTGGTAAAGTCATGAGATATAATATTTATGACCTAGATAGATTCAGGTTACGTCACCCCCGCACAAAAAATTACTAACATGCTCTGCATTAATTATTATTGCAGTATTTGTGAATGGACTATTTTGCATGAATCCGATGGCCGCTACAGCCGAAGATTTTATGTTCAAAGGGCTAGACGTTCCAGCCACTTTAAACAAACTTGGATCAAGTGTGAAACTAGTAAGTCCAATGAACTTACCCGGACTCAACACCCTCGGCATATCAATTGCAAGGCTAGACTTCGCGCCATATGGACTAATCTCACCCCACACCCACCCTCGCGCCACTGAGGTTTTCACCGTCTTGGATGGAACCATCTACGTTGGTTTCGTGACCTCAAACCAGGCCAATGGTGGTAACAAGTTGTTCACAAAGGTGCTTAACAAGGGAGACGTGTTCGTGTTCCCACAAGGCTTAATCCACTTTCAACTCAACATCGGCAAGACACCAGCTGTGGCATTTTCGGGTTTGAGCAGCCAGAATCCCGGTGTGATTACTGTTTCCAACGCGGTCTTTGGTGCTGAACCTCCGATCAACGTTGATGTTCTATCCAAGGCGTTTCAGCTTGATGCTAATGTGATCAAAATGTTGCAATCCAAATTCTCCACCGGAAATTAATTAATTTGTGGAATTAATTAATCAACTATGTAATTGCCTATGAGATGCATAACTATTTTATTTGTGTTTTATTCGTTGTAATAATAATTTTATTCTTCATGTTATCGTTCGAAGAGTATCTAATCTTGTGATAATGCTATACTTGTTTTTTTGTTATGTCTAATAAAATACTTCGTTTTTCTTTTATTCCCATTCGACTTTTTTTGTCATTATTTCAATAATTTGATCGAAAATGATGAATTAATTATATTTTGTGTGTTTATGAAAAGATAGTATATATAAAACAGTGCGAAAAGAGTTAATATTAAGAGAAATTAGGAGTTAATCATCGAATTATGAAAGTATCTTTTAGCACTTAAATGTTACTTCTTAATTTAAGGATATATAAATGTCGATACGGAATGTGTTTATAAATCGTGGAAATTATTAAACGTTGTGCGTAATAATCTTGCTTCCTATTGTTTAAAAGAAAGTTCTATTATATATAGCGTTTTCTTTATTGTATAGAACGAATTAAACATTAAAACGACTCAGATTCTAAAATAAATTATACTCGTAGATACATACTTTAATGTAACTCAAACTCAGAAATAAATATACCGTATGCTCCGTATAAACGAAGTAATTAACACCCAGGTGAAAAGCTGTCAAAATTAATGTCATAATTATTTGCTAATAATTAGCACTTATTGCTAATTATTCTAACACATAAGGAGAAGATATTGTTTCCTTGCTCAAGCGTAGGTGAAAAGTAGGTGAAATTCGTATACGTCTTATACTCTTATGGCTCAATCATTTATAAAACGGAGGGAAAGTATAATAATTCACAATATTCCGATATGTCCCTTTACTTTGTTCCCTTGTTAATTTGTTATTACGGGTCACAAGATAATTTGCAAAAACTAACAATAATTTGATTATATCTTCACAGTGTTTGTAAATGGGATCTTATGCAAGAACCCAAAGGGCGCAACTTCAGATGATTTTTACTTCAAAGGGTTAGACGTTCCGGCCAACACTAACAACAGGCTTGGATCCGGCGTGACTCTAGTAAATCCAATGAACCTAGCTTGACTCAACACCCTTGGCATATCCGTTGCAAGGCTCGACTTTGCACCATACAGACTTATCGTATGGTTTTTTTCTCCTTCTTTGTTATTGTTGAGACTTGGAACCATTTACTTGAATTTTTCATAGGTTTCGTTTATCAAAATATATGATGTATTAAATGAAAGTTGTCAAAATTAATGTCATAATTATTTGCTAATTAATTAGCACTTATAGCTAATTATTCTAACTCTTGGTGAGATTTTTTTAAATAGAGAAAGATCGCCTCTCAATAAGCTTATTGAGGGACTATTGTACAAATTTAAGAATAAGTTGTACTAAAGATAATATAATAGGTAGAATTCATGATTAAAGATAAAATGAATATATTTATTATGTAAATAAGTACGAAATTACTATGGTACGATCAATAACAAAAGGGGCACGAAAGACCGTCATTCTCAAGTTTTAGTGTTCAAATAATGGTTAAAGTTATGGACTTTTGCTACCAGAAATTCTTAATATGAGATTTTAACATAAGTATTAAACGACAACTAACATAAAATTTTAGTTCTAGATTCTCCTTTGTCTGAATAAATTTTATTGAGGAATTTTGGAATCTATGGTTTGAAATGTATTTTGATTTGGGAATTTGGGAAATTCGAATTGTGTTTGTTTGTGCGTAATTAGTTTGTGTAAGTTTGTATAAGTAAAGGAGGGTAATATGGGTATTTAGCATAAATTGTAACTTAAAAGACGGAAAATAAGAAAAATGATGTTCGGGATTAAAATACGGCGGTGATCGGGGAATATACGTAAAAGTTTGGGGGTTATTTGTAAAAAAGTAAATACGCGATGGTAATTTGTAAAAATGCGCAAATACATGGTGGTTATTTGTAATTTATCCTTAATTAATTGAATTAATAATAATTAGTCAACCGATAATTAATATGGGAAGATTCTCCTTCCTTAATTTGTGAGGCGGTTATGTATTAACAACACAAGAAATACACAATTCCAATTCACGTTATTATTGTCTACTCTAAATTCAGAAAAAATATTGAGAGATTCAGTTTCATTACTTTGTGATTATTTTCTTCCAAAGCAAATCAGAAAAAATTGTATTATTCATCACGACTAAATACTAACTCTAATCTGTTGAAATCAAAGCAACAACGATGAATATGGAAGAACACGACGATCCAATGGAAATAGAAGGTATTATTAATCACGCATATTGTTCTTGATTTGTTGTAAAAAATTTTTATTGCAAATTAATACATTATTCTTGTAATTTGTAGAATTGTCAATGATGAAAAATACACAGATGATGATTCGACACCATTTGAGGAAGATGATCTCATAATAACAGAGGGGGATGATAAAATATCATTTCATCATACTTGGAACAATTTAGTACTTATTTTTCTATTGTACGTACAGTCAGTTTAATATAAGAAACATATTTCATAAATTTCGTACTTTTTTTTATTGACTGACAGATTAATGTTAATAATAAGTTACATCAATTTTGTATGTTTTATTTCTTTTCGACGAGAAGCATGGGTCCTTTGAATGGTTGTTTAACACTTTTAATGAATCAATGGGTAGTGATATCTTCCCTTCGTCCATATTTACCGATCACAATTGCGTTTTATCAAATAATGATAAAATGTTAAAAACTGATACGATCACATTTCTAACACGTACGAAAACAATTATTCGAAACTGATACAATAGTAGATCTCGTAAGAGACCGCATCTCAATAAGCTTATTGGGAAGACCATTGTACAAATTTAAGAAAAAGTGGTACTAAAGGTAATATAACAGGTACAAATCATGATTAAAGATAAAATTAGTACATTTATTATGTAAATAAATACGAAATTACTCTGGTACGATCAATGACAAATGGGTCACAAAATACAAATAAAAGAGTACAAAAGAATGGTTTATCAATAATTTATTGAAAGATCGTCTCTCTTCAGTTTTAGTGCTGATACAATTACATTTCTGACATGTACGAAAACAATTATCAAAAAATACCAAACAATAAATTACAAGTACGGTATAATACTATACGTTTAATTACCCTATAAATTTGTACCAATACGAAATCTAATATAACATGTACAAATCATCGATTGTTATACAAAACAACAAAATAAGTGTACAAGTACGAAACGATTAATAGTTTGTGCAACAAGTACATTTAAACATTATTACATATTAATTACATATTTAAACTAACCAAGTACAATAATAAAATACAAATACAAATGAACAAGTTCATGGTACAGGTACATAATATAAGAGGTACTACAACAGAAGTATAGATCTAAACTATTACATAATACCAAGTACAAATTTCAACAAAACAAGTACTAATTCTACATATACATAATGTAACAAATTGGGTACTAAAACCAATTATTATATTAACAAATAAATCGGGTACCAAAACCAACATTAGCACAACTTCTCTTTCCCCGAACACCCCATGTGTTACAAACTTCATGTACATTCGGCTGTTCAGCATCTCGATCCTTAACATTTGAACATTCCCCTTTTTCTATCATAAAAAAAAAAGATCAATATAAAAAAAATACCACCAATAAATTACAAGTACATTATAATACTATACATTTAGCCTATAAATTTGTACTAATACGTAATCTAAATATAACATGTACAAAGCATCGATTGTTATACAAAACAACAAAGTAAGTGTACAAGTACAAAACGATTAATAGTTCGTACAACAAGTACATTTAAACATTATTACATATTAAATACATATTTAAACTAACCGAGTACAATAATAAAATACAAATACAAATGAACAAGTTCAAGGTACAGGTAGATAGTATAAGATATCAGGTGTTACAACAGAAGTATAGATTTAAACTACTTCGTATTACATAATACCAAGTCCTAATTTCAACAAAACAAGTACTAATCGTACATATACATAATGTAACAAATCGAGTACCAAAACCAATTACTATATTAACAAATAAATTAACTATGTTCACATTCTTATTTAAAAAATTGGTACAAAATTTAATAAATTTAACTAAAAATCTAGGTAAAACTCGAATATATAATACAATCCATCACTTGCTCAATTCGATTATCAAACACATATTTACATGCATCGAATTTCATAAAAATGGACTTAAATATACCTAATTTAGTACCATAATACAAACAATATACCAAATCTCAATAAAATGGTACAAAATTCACATGGTCTTACAAAAAAAACATATGGACTTTTCAAATTAATGGTACGAAATTTATATGGTCTTCAAAAATACATATACCAAATTTCAAATTAATGGTACGAAATTCATAAACATACCTATTACGAATTTCACTCGTTTTTTCGGTGGCGACTTCAATGGACTTTTCCTATCCGTATTCTTCTTCATTGTTGTAATTTTGGTAATTAAAAAAGAGAAACAATAAAAATATGATAAAGCCGGCAGTTGAGGAAATTATTTGGAGAATATATGGTTGAATATACTCATCAAATTTTGGGAAGATGAAGATTCTGAAAAGTTTTGATTTTGTTTTGATATCGGCGGTTTTGAAAAAAAATTGAAAATTTTTGATTTGGGAATATTAAATATTTTGTTTCCTTTTTTCTTTTATTGTTATTAAATGTAATTTTAATATTTTTTTCCCTCTCCTATAATCCATATTCTATTTTGGTATGATATTTGATATGGTACACTTTGTATATGGGTCGTCTCTCAATATGTTATTGAAAGACGGTCTCTCAGGAGACCTACTGCTTTTATATAAACTGTAATTATTTCAATTAGAAATTGATTAATTAGTGAAATTTTTGTTTATGTCATTTTGCATTTTAGAATTAAATTTGGTTTTAGTTGTTGAATTTGTAGGTTGTACTTAGTCATTTAGTTGATTAATTTGGTTAATTTGTTATCAATAGGCATAATGGAGAAGACTAATTATCCTTTGTGTTGTTACTCTAATGGTGAAATATTGGTTGAGGGAGAAAACATTAGCTATAAGGATGGGGAACATTTTTTTGTGTTTGTTGGTAGCAATGACACATTTGATGAGTTGACTTCTTTAACTTGTGATGAATTAGAGGTTGATTGTAGTCAATTTGCTTTGAAAATTAAGATGAAGTATCCTAGTGTGAAAGGGTATAAGTTGTTATCTTTAGCTAATGATCGTGCTTTGAGGGCGTTGTGGTCTAGTATTTATCATTCAAATGCGGCTTCTATGGATTTATATATTGAGTTGATACTCATCCAACAACCTAGTCCAATACCTTCCTCCATGGAAAGTAACCTTAGTTTGTTAAATAGTTTCGTTTTGAGCGTCATTTTGGCAAAAACTTCCATTTATAATTCAAAATTTAGCGAGAGAGTCATTAGCATGCTTGTTCATTGGCAATCATATAATATGAAAATAAAACAAGCAAATGAAACAAAATAAAAAATATGAAAGCATAAAAGTTCCTAGTATGACCACTAAACCTAAGATCCAATCTCCAAGGTCTTCAAAACTTGAAATTACATTCAGTTCAGCTCCCACTCGAACCAGGATACATAAAATACAAGTCTTGTGAAAATAAAACTATAGGACTAAAATAATTAAAATTACATCAAATAGACGGAACGCAGTCCGTAAACCAAATGTAATAAAATTAAAACATAATTAAAATTACAACCAATAAACGGAGCGCAGTCCGTAAACCAACCTAAAGCATTCACCTATGGCCATACTAAGTAACTAACAATCACATTCAAAATTCACTTATTTCCAAAATAAGTGACAGTTGCAATAATATATACATAATTAATGATTAACAATATATATTAATTAAACGAAAGCAATAAAATAAACTATTTAAAATGCATAACATAAAATAAATTGCAAGTATAATTATCCTAATAAAGTAAAATAAAAGGATAACTAAGACAAAAAATATAAATTATTATGGAAAAATAACAAAATAGTAATTTTTAAAACTTAAAAGTGCCTGTAAATCAATGAAGACGACTGAAATTAGCCTAAAAACACAGACCCTGCTACGCAGTCTTGTTTAGAATGCATAAATTCAAGGCATAAATTCACAACATTATCTATTCGACATGATTATGAGTATTCAGGTGGCAAATATGTATTACACAATAATTTTTACCCACCATGAAATACTCGTATATTATAATCAAATGTATAAAGTTAATTGAAATAGAAGACGTAGTTATAAAACTTGTTATTCATTGATTATTGTTGGGTATAGTTAGCAAATCGTTCTAGACATCTTATCTGTATTAAAACAAAATCATTTCAAGCAATTTGGTGCATCCACGTCATTCTACACCAACATATTATTTGCAATCGTGGTAGGACTCGTTGAAGAAAACATAAAAGAAAAAAAAGTGTTAGACGCAACCACAATTTACGTTATTTGTCATTCCTCAAATTTGACAATTATTATTTGCATTTTGATTTTTTTATAAGATATAAATAAATCAAATAAAAGTATATTATCAAAATAATAATGAGAATTGAACGAATAAATAAATAAATTTTGCTCCATCAACTAGACGTCAATTAAGTACAATTTATTGACAACAATACAAAAAATAAAGATAGATACTATATTTTGTTAAAAAAATGCAATATGATTATGGCAATTTTAGTGTTTTTTTTATTATACTTTATACTATTTATATATTACATAAAAATTGACAAATTCAGTATACACATCAATATATTATTATCAATAAATCACAAGATTCACGACTCTTCAAATGGAAAAAAAAGTTTTGAATAAGATTTGGAATAAATAAAATAATTTATAAATCCGATTATGCGTCAGATATGCTGTGAATATTATTATGACTCGTGAGTTATGAGGGTTATTATTGGGTCAGGTTTTTGAGTTACCATTGAACAAAAATGTTATTTTTGAGCGTGTTTTAGTTGGTTTTTTGGGTCGATTTTTTTTTCTTTTTTCAAGATTATATATCCCATACCATACTAATGGTCGAGATGCATATCTTCATAAGGTCATGCATTTTACCCGTCATTAGAAGAGAATAAAAATTCATACCCATTCAAGATAACGTTTTTAAATTTTTTTTTTATTATTACCTATTGGTGTATATTAGTTTTGAAAGGGTTGTACAAAAAATATGTCAACACTCAAAAAAACATATCCATGTCCGTTTATACTTTATGATAATAACAATGAATAAAATTGCATACCCGTGCAATTGGTATAAAACTAGTACATATTTACTATCCAATGTAGTTATTGTTATATCTTTGTTTATCGTTTAAGTATTAAAAGTGTACTTGACCAAATGAGTCAATTGCCATTTCCATGAAGCTTGTCTTTTTTTGTATTGCCCAAAAAAAAATTATTATAAACAAAGGGGGATTAAAGAGCCTTTTCTTCTTATCAACTCGGAAAAAGATGTTCTCTCGAGTTAACGCAACACTCTCTTGCTTGATATCAAAGTTTGTATAACGATTCTCCGACATAGGAGAAGAAATGGGAACTTCCGCGGTCCCTAAAATAACTCCTAATGGAGTCTCCGACTGGATGGTTTTAAATATGAGGGGACGAACCCTGGTGAACTTCCACTGTCCCTGAAATAATAATTTCCCTCTTAAAAAAGACGGGCCAAATATCACCCCTTTAATGACAAATGTGACCATGTGAAAAAACATGTGAACTTAGAAAATTATACGGGTTACATTTAACGTTAAAATGGCAATATTATCCAGTGTTTTTGAAGAGATGGATTGTGATCGTCTTCTGACCGTTTTCAGCAAGACTTATGGTTACATGAAAGCATCACTTTGAACAAGTTGCTCAGAGGTTGCAAACGTATGTCATCAACACACCATTCATTGATTTTATTCAATCAAGTTAGCTGCTGCTTCTTGAGGATCGCTGATTCTCTGTTCAGTAACGTGTTCTAGCTGTCACATTCTCGCTTACCTCCCGATGTTCAGTAGATCGGTTAACAGTGTACAATATCTCAATGCATTGTAGAAAACAAATTATCGAACTCAGACATTTACTAGAAGTCGACTATGTTGCAATATCACATTTCTTGCCTGTTCATAGCTGAGAGTTAGAGATTCATCACGCTCAGACATTAGCAGAGATTGCTGGAAAGTAATCACTTTTGTAGCAGAGTCTTATGAATACTAATCTCTCATCTTTTGTTTATTTCAACAAGGACATTGTTCGGCAGTACGTGTCCCATAGCTTGTTGCCCTTCCTGGCCTCTAACAAGCTATTAACGGAACATATTTGACCCTAAATCCATCATTCTCGCACCTGAGGCAGATATGTATCACAGAGGCTGAAACACCTATAGCACACTATGCCCGTCATCCCTTCTCCAGTGTCAGACCAGGGAATCTGATGCAGATGAAGATGAAGCTGGCAACAAGGAAAACAAATTTCCTCCCAGCTTACCCCTACAGCTCAATCTCATTCCAGAAAAGACAAGCTCTTGGTAAAGCTACAGAAGTTGGAAGGCACGCTAGACAGGAAATTACTAACGAACCAGAATCGAATTCATAGTAAATTCATCAAACATGAACCATAGAAGTTGGAAGGCAAGCACACATAGCAATGTATAGGAACTCAGGTAATTCCAAATGTAAAAGAACAGCCCAAAAGTTCCAGGCCCAAGTTCAGAACAATGACAAAGGAATTGTATGGGATCATGTGCACAAGAGTATTTCATCACAACAGAAAAAGAATGAAGGAGTATTTGCTGTGGAAAAGGACAAGGGAGTTGGCAGGAAATAACAGCTGTAATATCAAATGAAATACTTGTCTTGTAGTGTGGCATTTTAGGGTAAACTTTGTAAGCCATGCTATATATACACAAGGCACTAAAACATGTAAGCAGGGTAATGAAATGAAAAAGATGAGAGCCATCTAACAGAAAACTTTTCATCCTTAAAACTATTTGTTCTCTATTTACAACAATGTTTGAGATTTATTCATTCAACATGGTATCAGAGCCATGAGCATTATACGCCCAGGTTTCTGCGTATTTATTTCCTGTCTCATGATTGTAAGTCTTTTGTGTTAAAGTTTCTTCTTTTTAGTGTGTTGTTGCTCTCCTGGTGTTGTTCTTGTCGTAGTATCCTTAAAGTTTGTGTCTTTTTACTGTTTCCGTGTCTCATCATGCCTGACAAGGAAGTAGCAAACCCATCTGTCACTGTAATAGAAGTAACAGATCCTCTTTACTGTCACCCAAATGATAACATTAACTCTCTGAAAATTACCCCAATGTTGACTGGAGTTGAGAACTATATTCCCTGGAAAAGAGGAATGGAATTAGCTCTCTCCACAAAAAGGAAACTTGGTTTCGTGTTAGGGACCGTAGAGAAGCCAAAGGGAGATCAGGTAAAATTGGAGGCATGGGACTCAGCTAATAGTCTTGTTATTTCTTGGATTGTTCAAAATGTCAGTGAACCCATTAAGATGGCAATTATGTACACAGTATCTGCTAAAGAAATCTGGAAAATTCTGAAAAATAGGTACCTTGTTAGTAATGGAGCAAGAAAGTATAGACTAAACAAGGAAACTTATGAATTGAAACAGAATAAGAAACCTATCATTGAGTACTACATTCAGCTTGGAACAATTTGGGATGAATTGGAAAATTTGAACGATTACCCAATTGTCACTATAATGACTGAAGAGATCAGGCTTTTCATGGAAGCCATGGAAAAGCATAAGGAAGAGGCTAGACTGTTTCAGTTTCTTAATGGTTTGGATTCTGGTTATGCCACTCAGAGAAGTGCTATCTTGCTCATGTCACCCCTTCCTAATGTTGATGATGCCATGTCTATAATGGTGCAAGAAGAAGCACAGCAGCAGAACATTCAACCTCAGGTCACTCAGACAAGTCAAAAATCTGATGTGGAAGTGTCAGCTTTTATGGGACAGGGGGAGACGTCTGACAATGTATGCAAACATTGTGGTCTCAGTAATCACTCATCTGAGAAATGTTGGTATGGACCTGGAAATTCTAAACCTAAGAGAGGAGGCAGCAATTCTGGAGGTTTCAGAGGAAGAGGAAACACCAGGGGAGGTTTCAGAGGTAGAGGAAGAGGTGGCTACACATACAATAGCCAACCTCATCAGGGATACAACAATCAAGGTTACAATCAACAATCTTCCTATGGTCAGGGACAAGGAGGCTACAAGAGAATGGCACATGCTGCTCAAGTAGAACCAATCAATGCTGAATTGGCTGCATCTCTTGCAGTAACAAATCAACAAATTGAACAACTCATGAGGCATATTCCAGGACAAAAACAAGGCACCAGATCTGGAAATGAGACAGATGAAGAGCTTGAATGCAATTTTGCAGGTAGAATATCTGCTCTTAATGCTCACATAGCCAAACATCTTTGGATAATTGACTCAGGGGCTAGTGACCACATGACCACTAACCTTGAGAAGCTTAACAATGTTAAAATCCTGGTCAGGAAGCCCAAGATAAATCTTCCAAATGGGAGGTTATCCTATGTGACTCACATGGGAGATTTGAAACTTGAAAATGGATTACATCTAAAAAATGTGATGTATGTTCCAGATTTTAAACACAACCTTTTGTCTGTTCAAAAATTGGTTCATGACAACTTGTGTTGTGCTGTGTTTTATACTGATCATTGTGTCATTCAGGACTGCTTCACCCATGAAGTCAAGGCAAGAGGAAGGGCAGTCAGTGGATTATACTACCTAGAAAGTCAAAAATACTCCCCAAAAGTTGCTGTCAACAAAAACCAGCCATTTCAAAAGAATTTCTCAAATAGTTTTTCTGTTTATGTTCCTAAGGCAGACTATTTCAGTCATGAGCCATTTGTTTTCGAAAATAATCTTTGTAACAGACCTATATTTACTATGAATGCAAAGAAATGTTCTTATTCTTTGTGGCACAACAGACTTGGTCATGCTCCCATCAGTAAACTACAGTATATTTCTTCTCTTCAAATTAATGTCCCATATGCTCAAAAAGATATTTGTTTGTGTTGTCCCATGGCTAAAATGACTAAAACACCTTATTCCTTGAGATCTTCCACTGCTGCCTACCCATTTGCCTTGATTCACATGGACATTTGGGGTCCCTATAGAGTTCTCTATAGAGGAAAATATAAATACTTTTTGACTCTTGTTGATGATTGTTCGAGAGGGACATGGGTGTATTTGCTTGAGCATAAGTCTGAGGCATTGGGTTGTTTGAAAGAATTTTATCAGTTTGTCAAAACGCAGTTTGGAGGTAGTATAAAGATAGTCAGATCTGACAATGCCCTTGAATTTGATGATCAATTTTGCATTGACTTCTTTGTGTTAAATGGAATTGTGCATCAAACAAGTATAGTGGACAGGCCACAACAAAATGGCACTGTTGAAAGAAAACACAGGCACTTACTAGAGATAAGCAGGGCTTTGAGATTCCAAGCTGGTCTTTCCCTAGGCTACTGGGGTGACTGTGTCATGACAGCAGCTTATATTGTAAACAGACTACCCTCTTCTGTGGCAAACAACAAAACACCCTATGAAATCTTCCATCACAAATTGCCTAATTATTCTCTCATGAGGACATTTGGATGTCTTGTCATGGCATACAATCCCATGAGAAACAAGGATAAATTTCAAGCAAGGGGTATAACTTGCATATTTATTGGATATCCCGCTACTCAGAAGGGATATAAGGTTGAAGAACTTCACACAAAGAGGAGATTTGTCACTAGGGATGTTAAATTCTATGAGAATATCTTCCCGTACAGCACCAAAGTTCCAAATCAAATCTTACAACCATGTCCTGTTCAATTCCCTATATCTGAACCAGTTGCACTTGATGATCCAACTCCTATTCAGTACACTAAGACAACACCTACACAGTCTGTGGGAGAACAGGTTTTAGAGATGGATCAGGAAACTCAAAGAACAGCCCAAAATGATGTTTCAGCAGCTCCATCCGAAGCTCAGAGAAGGTCTGAGAGATTAAGAAGAGAGCCTGGTTGGATGAAAGACTTTGTTGTATCCAACACAGGCAAAAACACTAAAGATAGTGTTGTCCAAGCATCAAACATTGCAGAGGCAAATGTTACCGGACATTTTGCCAATATGGTGTCCAACATCCTCAATAATGAAGAACCTGCTCATTTTAATGATGCTGTAAGACAGAAAGAGTGGGTGAATGCCATGAACACTGAGCTAAATGCTTTGGAAGAAAATGAAACATGGGAAATTGCTACTTTACCAACAGGGAGAAAAACAATTGGAAGCAGATGGATTTATAAAATAAAATACAAACCTGATGGATCCATTGAAAGATACAAAGCAAGGCTTGTGATTCAAGGTTGTAGGCAAAAACATGGTGTCACTACAAGAATACATAAAACAGGCGACGGAAATTGGCGACTGAAGACAGTCACCAAATTACATTTGGCGACTGTCTTCAGTCGCCAAAGTTCTGTCGCAAGCCCTAGTCGCCTAAAAAAAATTGGCGACTGTTGTTAGTCGCCAAATTTGGCGACTGAAGAAGTAGTCGCTGTAGCAGGGAAAATGGCGACTGAAAGTTCAGTAGCCAAATTGGCGACTGAAGGGAGAGGTAGTCGCCAATTTGGCGACTGAAGCTATATTGGAGTCGCCATTTTGGCGACTGAAGGGCAGTCGCCAAAATGGTTTGTACAGTCGCCAACGTGTTTTTTTTCCAGTAGCTTTTCCAGTTTTGGCGACTGACTGCAGTCGCCAAAACCCCCATGTCAGTCGCCGAATTGGCTGGAACTTTTCATGTCATTTTCGTTTTTGATCTAGCCAAATCTCGTATGTATTCATCCTAATATCCAATGAAAACCTGCAAACAGAAAATTGCAACCCATTTGCGCGAACCGCAACTTTTGTAACACGAAATTCTCATTTATTAAAAAATGAGAACATTATCCAACTACAAGCTAAACTGACTACATTATCCAACCTTAAGCTAAACCAACTACATTATCCAAGTTCAAGCTAAACTAACTAAAACTTATCCAAGAACCTAAGTTGCAAATCCCATGCCGGCTCCACTACCACCGCCCTTACCATGCGGATCGTTGGGGTCATACCGATATTGTGGACCGGGGTTGCATTGTGTGAAGAAGTTCTCCATGGCCTCCATGCGCTCCTTCATCAACCGATACTGTTCATCTCTTTCAGCATTCACTCTTCTTTCTTGAGCGAGTTGAGTCTGTAGTTGACTCACAATAGCCTGCTCATATGTTTGGCGAGGCTCATATGAGGATCTTCTGGCCGGTTCTTTGAAGAAGACACCATGGGCCTTTCCGGTGCCATACACATTACCCTTCTTATATCCCTTGACCAAATTAAACCAAATCTCATTATCTGGTACTTCGGGATGTTCTTCTTTTTCAGCCTCGAATGCTTCCTACATTAGTTGACAAAAAATTACCATCATTAGTTAACATTAATTTCATTAGGTAACAATTCAAAAGTATCTTAAGTAAAAAATCTTACATATAAAGCTTTGTCTTTTGGCTTAATCCAAATTCTCTCATTCTTAGCGTTCACCCTTGAATGTGTGGCAAGGAACAGTTCCGGGACCGTCGCCTGAGGATCATCAGCCAACATATCATCTGGTTGATCAGCTGACTGATCATCAGCACTCTGATCAGCTGACTGCTCAGCTGACTACTTCTTTTTATTCTTCTTCTTGTTCAGCTACATACACGAACAAAATTCAATGTTTGCTTAGGGACATTATTATTACCAATATCCAAATAAACGAGCTAAATAAATAAGTGTTAATATAAAAACTTACACCAAAAAATATGTCCAGAAATGACCGTGAACCAGCATGATGGGTAGGCTCAGCCATTCCTTCCTTCTTGCCTCCCCTTTTGTTCATGGCCTTCTGTGCCGATCTGGCTCGAAACTCCGGGGTATCACGCCGATTCAGAAGCCCCTCAAGCGCCTCACCTACAACAATGATAAATTATGTCGTTATTAGTGGAATTTTCATCCTTTAATCAATACAATTGACAAATAAAGGTAATTGTATAGATATACCTTTAAGATGTGAGGCCTTTCCCCTTTTACCAATCTTATGGATAATATCTTTGTATCTAGTTGCTCCAACATCGCGCCACCTCTTATTGACAGTAGACTCTAATTCAGGCGGCCAGTAAAAATGTAGCTGCAGAAATATAACATTAAGTATTAGTTGAAAAACTATAACAGTGAGTAAAATAAGTAATTAATAAAAAAGTTTTTGGTTACCCGGAAGTTATTAAACCAGGCTTCTTTTTGAGCTTCACTAGCTTCTGTCCAATTCAGGGGCACAGGACCTAACAAAGATGACTTTGTGCTGTTGGTTACACCTCGAACAGCGGTCTGATGATTAAACCTGAAACATATATAAATTGTAACTTTTAATAACTAGCTTTTTATTACTAATAAAATGAATAATTACAATTTAATAAAACTTACCAAAATCCTGCTGGATCAAGTATCTTCCTGCGATCCTCTGAGTACTGAATCTGTACACGTGTGTCCTCCTCAGGTTCGCTCTGAACCAACTCCTCCTCCTCCTGCTGCACAGCGGGCTGGCTCTGCTAACGACTGTGCCCGCCTCGCTGTCTTCCTCTACCTCCTGCCATCTAAAATCATATAAATAAAAGTATTAATACTTACAAATTAAACATGCATAAAATAAATGATTAATAAAAATATGAACAATATATAATAACATGATCAACTATACCAAATTAATCATCATCTTCATCATCCTCATGATCAACATCATCCTCATCCTCCTCATCCTCGTCCTCGTCCTCATCCTCATCCTCATCCTCATCCTCAGCTCTCACTTCATCTAATTCCTCCCATCCTTCAACCAACTCATCAAAATTATTAATCTCAACATCCTCCCCCTCTTCCAAGTCTTCAAACTGTTCATTCTCATTTTGGTCAATGACTACGTCTGTTGGAGGCAAAATTGTCCCATTTGATACTATTTCTTCTTGAAAAAATGTGGTATCAACTTTTGATCGTGCCTTTGTCTTAATGACTGTCCACCATGCCTTACTATTTCTATCATTTGTCGTGCTTGGATAGGAAGCGAAATACACTTGTTGAGCCTGATGTGCTAGTATAAATGGATCATACTTAGAGTATGTTCGGGTACTATTCACTTCCACAAGTTTGTAACATTCATGTACTCTCATTCCAGCCGAGGAATTATCCTTCCATTCAATCTTGAATAAGGTAGTTTTGTAAGCACGATCACGACCATTATAAGACATCTCAAAGATGTCCTGTACAATACCATAGTACTCATGGTCATCAGTAGAAGAAATAGTGACACCATAGTTGCATCTAGCCTTACCCTTACCGTGGTCAAATGTGTGAAAATTAAATCCATTAACTGAATATCGGTTCCACGTCTTAACCAAGCGTGAAGGACCGAAGGCCAAACTCCTTATCAAATCATCTTGGATATTGAACTCAATGACATGGTTCTGAAACCATTTTGGAAACTTATCCTCGTGTTTGTCCCAAACATCATCCTTACTCACACTAGGATGTTCCTTACTGAAATCAGTCACGAATTTTGCTTCATATGGCTCAAAGATCTCACAATTTGATAGAACGTATAAGTGAGCACGATTGTATTCCTTGTCGTCCAAATATCTCGTTCCACCTTTTGATGAACAACCTTCATCATCTTGAGTTTGAAAAAACTCGGGTAAACTTGAATCAACATCATCTGCTTTATCAACATTCAAGTTTCGTGCTTTGGTTTCTATATGCTTTTCAAAGTAGAGAGAACAAAAATTTGCAATCTCTTCTGTTAAATAGGCATTACATATGGAACCTTCTACCTTAGCTTTGTTACCAATCTTTTTCTTCACATGATTAAGAAACCTACACATTTATTAGATCAATGTTTAATGATAATATATAGATTTGTAATTTAATATTCTAAAATTAAATAGTAAAGAATCTTTCTTTTATTACCTTTCAAATGGATACATCCATCTATATTGAACGGGTCCTCCAACTTTGGCTTCGTAGGGCAAATGTACAGGTAAATGCTCCATAGAGTTGGAAAATGAAGGAGGAAAGACCATCTCAAGCTTACATAGTATTTGTGGTATTTGATCTTCGAGACGAATCATGTCATCAACACATATTGAGGAGGAACATAAATCTCGGAAAAATTGACTAATCTCAACAATTGCATTCCAAACAGTAGTTGGGAGGAGATGTTTCAAAGCAACGGGTAACAGTCGCTCCATGAATACATGACAATCATGACTTTTCAAGCCTTGTAGCTTGAGCTTCTTGAGATCAACACAGCGACGAAAATCTGAAGCGTATCCATCAGGAAACTTCAACTTCCTTAACCACTCACATAATACCTTCTTTTGAGCTTTGTCCAGAGTGTAAATGGCTTTTGGCTTCGATCCATCTTTGCGAATGTGTAATTTGGGACGATCACAAAATGTCTTTATGTCTTTTCTAGAAGCAACAGTATCACATGTTTCGCCTTCAACATCCATGATCATGTCAATGAGTTGCTCAAAAAAGTTCTTCTCTATGTGCATTACATCCAAATTGTGTCTGATTAGCATAGTTTTCCAATATGGAAGGTCCCAAAAAATGCTTCTTTTATACCAACCATTCTTCTTCTTTTTCAGCTCTTTAAACTCTTCATCGGTACCATCAATAGAAGATGGCAAATCACGTACCAACTCCCACAACGCATCACCCGGAAGATGAACTGGAGCTTCATCAAGTACTTGTTTACCTTTTTTGAAAGCTTTTTTGTTGCTCCTTAGAAGATTACCGTCTGGTAAGAAGCATCTGTGACAGTCAAACCAACTCATTTTCTTGCAATTTGGAAGCCAAAAAGCTTTACTTTCAACCATGCAATGAGGACATGCTTTCTGTCCCGCAGTAGCCCAACCGGATAGCATACCATATGCGGGAAAATCGTTTATTGTCCACAAAAGTGAAGCTCTAAGTTGAAAATTTTGCTTCCTGAAAACGTCATATGTTTCGACCCAACTTCCCACAACTGTCTCAATTCTTCCACTAATGGTTGTAAATAAACATCCAAATGCCCTTTCGGATTCTTAGGCCCGGGAATAATGAGAGACAAGAAAATAAATTCCCTTTTCATACATAACCAAGGGGGTAAGTTGTATGGTGTGACCATTACGGGCCAACAAGAGTATTTCTTACCAAATTGGGTAAAAGGACTAAATCCATCCGTACACAAGCCAAGTCGCACATTACGGGGTTCCGCGGCAAATTCAGGATACATCTGATCAAAACGTTTCCATTCTTCCCCGTCACTTGGATGACACATCTTACCCGGAGTACGCGGATTTTCTTTGTGCCATGTCATGTGTTCGGAAATTTTTTTGGTAGAGTAAATTCTTTGAAGTCTTGGGGAAAGAGGAAGGTAAATTAATTGGTTCTCTGCTATTGGTTTCTTACACTTTTGACCCCTTCTATTACTCTTGTTGCCTTTTTTAGGTTTCAAAACAACTTCTCCATCACTTGTCTGAAATCTATCCATTCCACATTTTTTGCACTTGTCAAGCAACGCATCATCTTTCCAAAAGAGCATACATCCTTCGGGACATGCGTCAATCTTTTGATGCGGTAACTGAAGTCCTTTAACTACTTTTTTTGTATTGTAGAAACTTCGAGTCATGACATTATCTTCGGGGATAGCATCCTCAAGCAGAGAAGCAATACCATCAACGGCATTAAATGACATATTATTCTCACACTTCAAGGTTACTATCCTAGAGGCCGCTTGTAATAATGACATTCTACTCCCTTCGTATAAAGGTTGTTCCGCAGCTTTTAACATGTCAAAAAAAGCCTTTGCTTGGGGATTTGGAGGTTGTTCTTCATTCATAGCTCGATGGTCGTCATCATTGAGAACATTGTACTCCAAGGCATCAACAATCATATCTCTATATGGGTTCTCATCAAGCTGTTGGATGTGAGGTTGGATGTGAGGTTTGTTTAGCCCAAAATTTACATCTCACTATTGGGCCCAGAGATGAATAAATAAGCAGGCCCACCACAAGACACGGATCAGAAGCAAGTCAAAAACAGACTAGAAGCAGATCAGGCGCAAAACCAGGCTCAGACCAGAGCAGAAAAGAGCTGTTGGAGTAGGAGAATGGGTCAAAACCCTAAAGGAATATTCCCCTATATTCACTCCTACATTCCAGGGCCAGAGCAGAAATTGGTTGAACCTAAATCCGCAGCTATAAAAGGAAAGGCTAGGGCATTTTTTTTTTATGGATCCAGTTCATACGTTGTAAACACTACGACTTTAGCAAAATATTTGTAATCCGTCCCCGCAGCGAAAACCTTCGATCATAGTGAAAATATTGGTGGGATTCCGTTCCCCCCGCGGTTGTTTCCCTCAACGGGTTTTTCCGCGTCACCAAAATCTCTTGTGTCATTGTTCTATCTCTTTTCATTTTTTGTATTCATTTTCTACGTTGATCTTTATATTGGTTGGCACTTTGACCCACATCACATAAACATTGACTCGGTCGAAATTTTACCAAAACAATTTGGCGCCCACCGTGGGGCATAGTGCGCATTCCAATATTTAAAATCGTTACTTCATCGCAACAAGCATGTCTGGGACCAAAGCCAACCCTTCCAGCTCTCAGAGCATGCCAGCCCAGTCCAGTGGGATCAACCCTACTGTATCCGCTGGACTCGCAGGACCATCTCTGGTCGTGAGTCAGACCACAGCCTCCAAAGTTGTGGTTCCATCTAGCAAACCTCCTCAGGTTCCCAGATCACCCCCTGTGTCTGCTCCCTCAAGGCAGAGCAGATAAAGCAGTCCCAGCAGGAGCGGAGAAGCCCGGATGCCCGGAGCAGGCCAGCAGCCGCAGGTTCCCCGTACCGATCCGATGCAGATGGTGGTCCAGGGAATGAGTGCCCTGCAGGAAGCCATAGAGGGCCTGAAGAAGGACAATCTGGACCTGAGAGAGCAGATCGCCGCAGTCGCACGTCCAGAGCAGCCGTTCAGAATGTTGCAGCCAGGACCTGGGCAGACCTTCAACCCCTTCGGGAGAGCAGGGTTGAACCGGCCAATTCCCCAGGAGATCGTCACCAGGCTGGATCTAGGTGTCACCACCCCGAGCAGTGGCCCAGAGATACTGGAACTGGACTCATCTGCGTTTGGAGCACCGCAGTCCAGACCAGTTCAGCCTGCAGGTAATCCTACACCTTGTTTTCCTCTTGGGACTGATCCTTTGATTTTTTCAGGTACCCCTCCACAACCCACCATCGGACGAACGCCAGAGATCTCCGTAGGAGCAGCGCCTGTGAACCAGTCCAGCACCGGAGGATGGCAGGGAGGAGTACCAGCACAGTCAGCAGTTGGTTGGCATCCAGGACCAGGCTTCAGTTCATCCGTGGCAGCCAATCAACCAGCCGTAGGACCTTGGGGAGGAGCCCCTCCAGGCTTCTTCCCCCCGCCAATCAATCCGACCTCAGGGCCGTGGGGAGGAGCCCCTCCAGGCTTCTTCCCTCCGCCAGTCAATCCATTCCCTGGAGCAGGCAGTCTCTCAGACCAGCGCTACCAGGAATTGAAAGACATGATCACCAAGATACCTGGTATGCCAAGGCCAATGGAGAAAGCTTCCCAGGACAGCTATGCAGATTCACCATTCATCGACAACATTGCCCTGATCAATGTACCCAAGGGGTTTGTGCCACCAACCATGACACTATATGATGGTACGGCCGACCCCCTGGACCACATAAATCAGTATAAACAGAAAATGATGGTGGTAACCGCAACCGGAGCACTTAAGGAGGCTTGCATGTGCAAAGGATTTGGGTCAACCCTATCCGGAGCAGCCCTGCACTGGTTTGTGGGATTGCCCAATCGCAGCATCTCCTCCTTTGCAGATCTGGTTAATGCCTTTAATCAGCAGTTTGCTAGCAGCATGAAACCAGAGAAGCAGACCAGCGATCTATACAGAATTGTCCAAGGATTCGAGGAAACCACTCGAGATTACCTCACCAGGTTCAACAAGGAAAAGGTTGCCATCCCGCATTGTGATGTACCCACTGCCATTGAAGCCTTCCGCAGGGGGTTACATCACGATTCAGACCTGTACAAGCAGTTGACAATGCACCCATGCACAGCCTTTACTGATGTACAGGCCCAGGCAGTCGCAGCCATGAGGCTGGAAGAAGACGCTGCCTCCAGAAGAAGTACCTACGACACAGAACCTGTGTCTAGGAAAGCACCAGTAGAAAAAAGGAACGAAAGGTCAAAGCCCTACAGCAAGCCAGTGAGCAAAGTATCCGAGAGCACCGGTGGGAAAAATGATGCAGATCCGCCTCCGAAGGTCAGTGAGTATGGTTTTACCACCGGAATGGCTGGCTTGCTAAAGGCCTTGAAAGAGCTCAAAGGAGTCAGATGGCCAAAGAAGAGAGAGGAGCGGCTCAACGACCGCCGTGATGCTAGTAAAAAATGTGAATTCCATGATGACATAGGTCATACCACGGACGAATGTTACACCCTCAGAAAGGAGGTCCGATTCCAGTATGACCGAGGCAACTTGGACCATCTGCTCCCAGAGAAATCCACCAGAGTCAACGCGGCCAGCCAGGTGCAGCCTTCACCAGCTCCTCCCTGCAATAGAATTGTCAATGTCATTACTGGAGGATCAGAGCTGTGTGGGCTCACCTACTCAGCAGCCAAAAGATGTGTAACTGCAGCAAAGGGAGACAAGCCAGAGTCATCATGCAGAATAGCAAGGCAGGACCTCCCAACAGTGACCTTTGACGAAACAGACGCAGAAGCTGTACCAGAGCAGCATCATGATGCCCTGATTATCACATTGAACATTGGAAATTGTGAGGTCAGAAAGGTCATGATAGACACAGGCAGCTCCGTCAACCTACTAATGCTGGAAGCACTAAAGAGCATGGGATTTGACGAGAAGGACCTGACAAAGAAAGCTATTCCCCTGGTCGGATTCAGCGGGGAAACGGCGCATACCCTGGGGGAGATCACCATCCCCACCTACGCCGGAGGACTGAACAAGCAGGTAAGGTACTTAGTTATTGATGGTCCATCTACTTACAATGTTATTCTTGGCAGGCCCTGGATCCACGAAATGCGAGCAATCCCGTCAACGTATCACCAGTGCCTGAAGTTTCCTACCCCGTGGGGAGTTCAGGAGATACGGGGAGACCAGGAGGAGGCCAAGGATTGTTACAAAGTAGCCCTCAAAAGGACCACCAAACCACCAGTTGCCAGAGCATAGCAACTACAGCAACTGCACGTCCAGGAGGAGTACATCGAGCCCCAGCAGGCGGAAATCGATGAGGTCCACCTGGATGAGCAGCACCCAGAAAGGACCGTTTTCGTGGGCTCAGAGTGCTCTGGAGATCTGCGCCGGCAGCTCCTCCAGCTGCTCCGAAAGAACATGGACTGCTTTGCTTGGTCTCACAAAGACATGATTGGCATAGACCCAGAAATCATAACGCACAAGCTCAGCATAGATCCAGGATTCCGACCAGTGCAGCAGAGGCGCAGGAAGTTCGCAGCAGAAAGACATCAGATCATAAACCAGGAGGTGGATAACCTTCTGGAGGCAGGAAAGATCAGGGAAGTCAGGTATCCGGAGTGGCTATCTAATGTAGTGGTGGTACCAAAAAAGAATGGCAAGTGGAGGGTCTGCGTGGATTTCACAGACCTGAATAAGGCCTGTCCCAAGGACCCATTCCCCTTGCCACACATAGATGCCATGGTAGACGCCACTGCAGGCCACGAAATGTTGACTTTCCTGGATGCCTGGAGCGGGTATAACCAGATCAAAATGGACCCGGCAGACCAGGAAAAGACAGCATTCAGGTCCGAAAGAGGCATCTACTGCTACAACGTAATGCCCTTCGGCCTGAAGAATGCTGGTTCTACCTACCAGCGGCTCGTCAATATGATGTTCAAAGACCAGATAGGACGTAATATGGAAGTCTACATAGATGATATGGTGGTCAAATCCAAGCAGTCAACAGACCACACCCAACACCTGGAGGAAACATTCAACACCCTCCGGAAGTACAAAATGAAGTTAAATCCAGCTAAGTGTACCTTCGGAGTTTCTAGTGGGAAATTCCTGGGGTATATGGTAACACAGAGGGGGATTGAAGCCAGCACAGAACAGATCAAAGCAGTTCTGCAGCTGGAATCACCCCAGAAGCCAAAAGATGTGCAGCGTCTGACGGGAAGAGTAGCAGCCTTGAGCAGGTTTATCTCCAGATCCTCAGACCGGTGCAGATTATTCTATGATATTCTCAGAAAAAGCCAGAAGTTTGATTGGACACCAGAGCACGAAAAGGCATTCCAGGAACTAAAGCAGTACCTGAGCAGCCCACCCTTGCTATCCAAGCCAGAGCAGGGGGAGGTCCTGCTCCTGTACCTCTCAGTAACCGAAGCAGCAGTAAGCGCAGTTCTGGTCCGACAGCACGAAGGAGCTCAGCACCCGGTGTACTACGTCAGCAAGTCATTACTACCAGCAGAAGCAAGGTATACCTCACTGGAGAAACTAGTATTAGCATTGGTCACAGCATCTTACAAGCTGCGTCCATACTTCGAATCTCATACCATCGCAGTGGTTACCAATCACCCACTCAAGACGGTTATGAGAAAGCCAGAATTATCAGGACGAATGGCTAAGTGGTCGGTGCACCTCAGTGGGTATGACCTCCAGTTTGAACCACGCACAGCCATAAAGTCACAAGCCCTCGCAGACTTCGTCTCCGATTTCAGCCCAGCACTCCAGACCCAAGCAGAGCAGGAAATCCTGCACCTACACCAGGGTGCCAAACCAGGCACCTGGGAGTTACGAGTAGATGGAGCTTCAAACGCCAGAGGGTCTGGAGTTGGGTTGATCCTCCGATCACCAGAAGGGGATCTAATCACCCAAGCAGTCCGATGTGAGTTCAAGACCACAAATAATGTGGCTGAGTATGAAGCCCTAGTCCTGGGACTGCAACTAGCCTTGGACATGGGAATCAACCATGTTAATGCATATAGTGATTCACAACTAATTGTGAATCATGTCAATGGGACATACGAAGCAAGAGACCCCACAATGGCGGCCTACTTGTGCGTGGCAAAGGAGTTAATCGGCAGATTCGTGGAATTCTGCATCCAGCAAGTACCCAGAGAGCAGAACGCAGAGGCAGATGCACTGGCAACTCTAGGCTCAACCTTCAAACCAGCCGACGTAGCCAGTATTCCAATCACCCATGTCCTCAAACCAGCCATTCCTGGACCAGATTCGGGCCAGGAGGAGCTGCCTATCTGCAGCAGCAACCTAGACCAGGAGTCAGAACAAGACTGGCGAAAGCCATACCTGGACTGGTTGCAGCATGATATCCAACCCAGCAGTAAGAAAGAGGCACGCAGTTTCAGGATGAAGGCTTCCAGGTTCATACTGATTGATGGAATCCTGTTCCGGAAGTCGTTAGCAGGGCCATATCTGCGATGCTTGGACCAGACCGAGGCACAGACAGTCTTGCATGACCTCCACAGTGGCGACTGTGGAAATCATGCAGGGGGAAGAAGCCTGTCCAACAGAGCTCTCAGAATGGGGTACTTCTGGCCCACAATGCGCAAAGATGCAAAGGAATACGCAAGGAAGTGTGACGCCTGTCAAAGGCATGCACCTGTCAACCACCAACCGGCAGAACCCCTACACCCGGTCGTATCCCCATGGCCCTTTATGAAGTGGGGAATGGATATTGTGGGACCTCTCCCCAGAGCACCAGGAAACAAGTTGTACATGTTGGCAATGACTGACTACTTCTCTAAATGGATCGAAGCAGAGTCGTTCACCCAGACCACCGAGGCACAGGTCATTTCTTTTATCAAGCGTAATATATTCACCAGATTTGGCATACCTTCAGAAATAATATGTGACAATGGTTCCCAATTCATTGGGAAGAAAACCGAGGCATTCTGTGCTGGGTGGAATGTATCACTCCAAAAGTCTACCCCCAGAAATCCCCAGTCCAACGGACAAGCTGAGTCCAGTAATAAGATCATTATCGAAAATATGAAAAAGAAACTACAAGAGATGGGAGGAAAATGGGCAGAGGAGCTTCCTCTGGTCCTGTGGGCTGACAGAACTACCCCAAAAGTAGCAACAGGTCAAACCCCCTTCAGCCTTGTTTTCGGAGCAGAAGCTGTGATCCCTTCCGAAGTCAAAATCCCAACCCACAGATACGGGAGTATAACTGAGGACCAGAACCAAGTAGAAATGAAAAGCAGCCTGGACACTGTTGATGAACTCAGGACTAGTGCCTATGTCAGGATGGCTTCATACAAACAGATGGTGGCTCGGAGCTACAATAAGAATGTCAGGATCAGAACCCTGCAAGTAGGAGATCTGGTCCTGAGAAAGGTGTTCCAGAACACCAAAAACAGACAAGCCGGAAAGTTCGCTTATAACTGGGAGGGCCCATACCAGGTTGAAAGCATAGTTGGTAATGGGGCCTACAGGCTAATGACAATGGAAGGGGAAATGATACCCAGATCATGGAATATACTTCACTTAAAAAAGTATATCATCTAAAGGTGCCTCCCCCAGACCAGAGCAGCTCCCTTAGACTCAGGTTCTACTCTGTATAAAGTTTACTCTGGTTCAGCTTAAAATTTTGTTTTACCTTTATATTTTTTATATAAACCTAAGTTTAGAATGATATCTTGCCTTTATATTTTTCAAGTTTAGTAGTCTAAGTCTTGTGATTTCAAACCTTAGTACATTTTCAACTTTTAAGTCTTTTAAAAGGAAAAATTTTCATCATTTATTTTCTGGACCAGAATTTACCTACCCTAGTGGACTGACCTAAAGAGGAAATCCGCACTGATCGCAGGAGAACCTAAGTTAAGCCTGGCACCCCAGTATAGGGACGGGTATACAAAACACCAGGCCAGCACACCAAAGCAGCGATGGCCAAAATACAAACGAAACATGCATGTACAAAAGAAAAACGCCAGAACAACGGCAGAAAAACCAACAGATAAGACAAAGCCCCATACAACGGGGACATACGATTAAAGCTGCTCAAGGCAGCTCAAAACGGAAATGTTTTCCCTGGTCCACCAGGACCAGCGGTAGGATTGTTTTTACTGGTCCACCCGGACCAGCAGCAAAAAGTTACAAAGTTAAGCCCACACAGGGGCATCCAAAGTTCAAAAAAAAAATATTAACACCCATATCAGGGCCCAACAGACAAATTCTTTAAAAACCTACTCATCAGGAGTAGGAGCAGCAGCATCGGCATTGGTAGGGTCAGAGGTCACTTCCTCTCCAACATCCTGGAACCCTACCTCACCTTCTTCCTCATCATCATCAGAAATCAGATCCATGTTTAAACCATCGGGAAAGTCAGAAGCAAAGGCCTTCTCCAAAGCTGCTAAGTCCCAAGTAGTATGGCTACCCTCCTGGAACTCCCGAACACACTTCACCCGAGTCTCAGCAGCGGTGTAGGCAACAGCCTCAATTAATGCTCTCTGCAAGCCAGCCTTCTTATGCTCCAGGGCCTCCACCTTCAGGACTAGATCAGCCTCCGAGGCTAAGGCCCGCTCCAATTTAGACTGAGCTGCGGCTAACTGGTCCTGGGACGATCCCTTCAGGGTCCTGAGCTCCTCCTCCTGAGCCTTGAGCTTCTCTTCCTGGGCCTTAAGTTTCTCCTGGCCAGCAATCACCTCCCGACGAAAACGATCAACCGCCTGCCGCAGATTTCCCCTCAAGACCTCCTCAGAGCTGAGCTTCGCCTTCATCTCCTCCATCCTCTCCAGAGCAGCGTCATGAGCCACCTTCATACGCTGGAGATCAGTCAGCAACTCCTCACTCTGCTGCTTGGTGCACAACGCCAGTTCCAGAGCCTAAAAGCACGCCGAGCCAAGTCAAAAAAAAAAAAAAAAAAGAGAGAAAAAAGAAGAAAAGAAAAAAACAGAAACAAAGAAATCTACCTCAAAGGAGACTTCAGCGACGCGCTTGGGCAAGTCCCGGAAGGGACGCTTTTTTAGAATAGAGGCAGAAGCAGGGAACAATAGGGAGTTCAGAGTAGGCCAGAGCTTGGTCTGGGAACCTCCAAAGTCTCCTGGAAACTCCAGCTGCAGAGGAGGAGAGGAAGATTCTCCAGAAAATGTTCGAGGTAGCTGTTCCAAAACAGGCTTAAAGCCAGGAGTAGGAATGGAGGGAAGGACCACCAGAGGAGACGGATCAACGAAGGGAACCTCAGGAACAGACTCCTGAACCAGATCGACGGTATCAACTTCAATTGGGGCAGCCTGGGACCCGGCTCCAGCAGAGCTCCCCTCAACAACATCCACTTTCTTTTTCTTCGAGGATCCAGCATCCCTAGGAGCTAACCTCTTCCTACGCAGCTGCATCACCCTACTTATATCAACTCTGGGCTTGCCTGGAAAGACAGAAGTCAGTATAAAACCAAACATAACCTACCCAGAAAAAACAGCCATATCAAAACACCGTACCTTCCTTCTTTACCGCCAGAACAGCAGAATCCCGGACCAGCCTAGAGAAAGTTCTCTCCTCGGCAGGAAGGTCCAGGAGCTTGGCCTTCGAAGTAGGGGGATCCACAGCATCGGGGAACTTAGCCAAGCTATGCCCTGCAGAAGCCAATAAAAACCATCAGCATGAAACCAACAGCAAAGTAATCTGGCAAAACCAACACCAGAGCAGAGGTAGTACCTTCCACGGACTGCCAGTCGGCAAAAATGTAGTCTGGGGAGGAAGGAAGAGTGTCGATCTTGACAAAAATAAAACGAGTGAACCACTTACTATCATCAGGAGTGGTGGAGAAAACAATGGCAGAAGGCATATTATCATGACCACGAATGGTGCACTGAAAATGGCCCAGAGAACGAGGGGCGAACCACTGCCCCAAGTCGGCTAAACCGATGTTCAGCCCTCGTTCACGGTTCAGGGCGCAAATGCTGAGCAAGATCCTCCACGCATGCGGAGCAATCTGACACATGGCTAGTTTGGTTAACTTCAGAAAATCAACAATTAAATCAGGGAAAGGAAATCTGAGACCCAAACGGAAGGGGTACTCGTAGAAGCAAGTCCACCCCTCCCTCTCAAAATCGGCTTTCTCGCCGGCACGGGGGAAATGGTAGACAACCCCATCCGGAAACCCGAACCGAACCTTGATGAGTGACGCATGGGACTCATTGAAAGTAGAGTCACACAAGTGCTTCGCGGCAAGTAGGCCTTGTGAAGGGAAATGGCCAGAATACTTCTCGGAAGCAGGAACAGATCCACAAGACCCAGCAGGGGCAGGAGTAGCAACAGGAGTAGCAGAAGAGGATTCAGGAGCAGACATGGTAAAAAGAACAAAAGCGGTGAAAGAATTTTACAGCAGATGGAGAAAGAAAGCAAGAAAAAAGGTGAATTTTTGAAAGAGGCAAAACTGAAGGGTTAAAGAGAGTAAATAATGGGGGACAAGACAGTTAATGAAGTGATGGGGCAAGTGGGGCAGGTGGGACAAGAGAACGGCTGTAAACAGTTGCCGAAACCCCCAACTACCTCCATTAAACTCAGAAGCATATTCAAAGGCACGAAAGGAAATTCCAGCCCAATTAAAAGCCAAGGTTAGGCTGAAATTTGGGGGAAATTGTTTAGCCCAAAATTTACATCTCACTATTGGGCCCAGAGATGAATAAATAAGCAGGCCCACCACAAGACACGGATCAGAAGCAAGTCAAAAACAGACTAGAAGCAGATCAGGCGCAAAACCAGGCTCAGACCAGAGCAGAAAAGAGCTGTTGGAGTAGGAGAATGGGTCAAAACCCTAAAGGAATATTCCCCTATATTCACTCCTACATTCCAGGGCCAGAGCAGAAATTGGTTGAACCTAAATCCGCAGCTATAAAAGGAAAGGCTAGGGCATTTTTTTTTTATGGATCCAGTTCATACGTTGTAAACACTACGACTTTAGCAAAATATTTGTAATCCGTCCCCGCAGCGAAAACCTTCGATCATAGTGAAAATATTGGTGGGATTCCGTTCCCCCCGCGGTTGTTTCCCTCAACGGGTTTTTCCGCGTCACCAAAATCTCTTGTGTCATTGTTCTATCTCTTTTCATTTTTTGTATTCATTTTCTACGTTGATCTTTATATTGGTTGGCACTTTGACCCACATCACATAAACATTGACTCGGTCGAAATTTTACCAAAACAAGGTTGTTCGTGAATTGGAGAATATACTTCCCCATGAAAAATCCAATTATAATAATTTGGACAAAACCCGTTTGTATAGAGATGTTCTTGTACCTCAAGGACAATTGTGTATTTCATGTTTTTACATTTGTTACAAGGACACCAAAGTTGATTTTCTACCGGGTTATATTCATCTTGTTGCTTAGCAAATTCAATAAACTCGGCAACACCCTCTATAAATCTAGCATTAGGACGTTTCTTCTAATTAATACCAACCCTTCCATCATACATCCATGAACGTTCCAATCTCTTCATTATTTATCTAAACAACAATTCATACATTAACTCTCAACAATCATGACTTAAACAACAACCTTAATCATATATAGGATAATAACAACTTATCAAAAATCTTCATTATTTATAAACACTAACATCAAAAATCTCCATTATTTACAACCTAATAAACTAAGACGGTCTATATTTACACACTAATTAACTTAAACAAGCATAATTTACCCACCCAAATAAAAACTTATCAAAAAAATCCCAAATTTTTATAAACCCTAATACCTAATTTGACATAATTAACTAACAATTACAAGCATAACAACATTAATAAGGCAAAAAACATCGTCTTAATCGACATATAAACCCTAACCCCCAATTTCATATAAACACTAACCCCCAATTTCATATAAACCCTAACCCCCAATTTATCTACTTAACATCATAATTGGCTACTACAACCTAATTGACTACAACCTAATAAACTAAGACGATCCTAATTGGCTACTACATTACTAAATCGACAAAACAAAACAAAAATAAAATTAAAAACTGAAATTAAACTAAAAAGAATTACAAACCTTTAATTCAATAAATGAAGGTGCTAGTGGCGGCGGTGGGAGCGGCTACTGACGGCGGTGGTGGCGGGTGGTGGCGACGGGTGGTGGGTTACGGGTGTAAGTGGGTGTTGGTGACGGGTTGTTTGTGTTTTGTGTTTTTATTGTTGTTTGGGTTTGCGAATAATGAAGGGGATGAAAGTTTCTGATTTAATTATCGTGAATATTGGCGACTGCACTAAATAAATTTGGCGACTGGCACTACAGTCGCCAATTTGGCGACTGCAGCATCTTTATTTGGCGACTGCCTAGTGAGACGCAAAATTTTGGCGCCAAAAATGGCGACTGTTTTCAGTCGCCAAAAGTTTATATCAGTCGCCAATTTGTGTCGGTGGGAGAAAAGTGTGGGAAAACTTACAGTTGCCAAAATAGCGACTGTTTTCAGTCGCCAATCATCACCTTCAGTCGCCAAATTGGCGACTACAGGCTACAGTCGCCATTTTTCCGTCGCCTGTTTTGCGTATTCTTGTAGTGTGTGGACTACACTGAGACATTTGCACCAGTTGCAAAAATGACAACTGTGAGAGCATTACTTGCTGTTGCAGCTATGAAAGGATGGCACTTGTGCCAAATGGATGTAAAGAATGCTTTTCTACATGGTGATTTGAAGGAAGAAGTTTATATGACAATGCCTCAGGGATATATGGGATCAGGAACTAGAATATCTGTAAATCAGTTTACATCCAAGAATGATCAACACAAGTGTGCAAGTTGAAGAAGTCTCTCTATGGACTTAAACAGGCCCCAAGGCAGTGGTTTGCTAAGTTGTCCCAATCCTTAATGCAATTTGGTTTCTTAAAGTCTAATGCAGATCATTCCTTATTTATTAAGGCCAAAAATGGGACCATTACCACTGTTCTTGTATATGTGGATGACATGGTCATAGGGGGAAATGATCTGGGTGAGATTAACAGACTTAAAGCTATGCTGAGCTCAGTATTTCACATGAAGGATCTGGGAGAATTGTCGTATTTCCTTGGTTTGGAAGTCACAAAAACCAGTCAAGGTTTGTTCATCTCTCAAAAGAAATATACAATGGATATGCTGAAGGAATTCAAAGTTGACAAACAGAGATCCCTTAGAGTTCCATTGGATATCCAATGTAAATTGGAACCAAATAAAGGAACTAGTATGCCTAATCCTGAGGTGTATAGGAGAATGATAGGGAAGTTGATCTATCTGACTATCACAAGGCCTGACATAGCATTCTCTATACAACTTTTAAGTCAGTTTATGCAGTCTCCTACGTCTGACCATTTCCAAGCTGCTAGAAGAGTGTTGAGGTATCTGAAGAATGCACCAGGCCAGGGTATCCTTCTGGCCAATGACTCCACAGCCACTTTGACTGCATACTGTGACTCAGATTGGGCGTCATGCCCATACACTAGAAGGTCCACCACTGGTTACTGTGTTCTTTTGGGTAGCTCACCTGTGTCGTGGAAGTCCAAAAAGCAGACTGTGGTGGCAAGATCATCAGCTGAAGCTGAATACAGGGCAATGGCTCTTACCACCTGTGAAATTACTTGGCTATTGTCTCTTCTAAAAGATTTGGGTCTGACTAAGCTAGAATCAGCTGCCTTAAGGTGTGGCAATCAAGCAGCTATAGCAATAGCAGCCAATCCAGTGCTACATGAGAGAACTAAGCACATTGAGATTGACTGCCATTACATAAGGGAAAAGGTAGCGAAAGGAGTGGTAAAGCCAACATATGTTCAATCTAGAAATCAGGTCGCAGATGTCATGACAAAGCAACTAACTGGCCAGCAACACTCAAGATTGTTGAACAAGATGGGAGTGATAGAATTACCACACTCACATCTTGAGGGGGAGTGTAAAAGAACAGCCCAAAAGTTCCAAGCCCAAGTTCAGAACAATGACAAAGGAATTGTATGGGATCATGTGCACAAGAGTATTTCATCACAACAGAAAAAGAATGAAGGAGTATTTGCTGTGGAAAAGGACAAGGGAGTTGGCAGGAAATAACAGCTGTAATATCAAATGAAATACTTGTCTTGTAGTGTGGCATTTTAGGGTAAACTTTGTAAGCCATGCTATATATACACAAGGCACTAAAACATGTAAGCAGGGTAATGAAATGAAAAAGATGAGAGCCATCTAACTGAAAACTTTTCATCCATAAAACTATGTGTTCTCTATTTACAACAATGTTTGAGATTTATTCATTCAACACCAAACGAACCAGAATCAAAGACAGCCAGGGACTCACTGGCTTCCAATGAACAAAAACAATGAGCAATTAACCATGACAACTTGATGAGTGCACACTCTCGAAAATAAACCATGAGGAATATTGTTTCAAACATAGGTAACGCAATACAATGTCAATAACCAACTACAATTAAAAAAACACATTCGAAAAAAGTTGGATCAACCGTTGCTACTTTGGTAAACACAACTATAAAGTTGGCTACGAGAGGGCTGGCGTCACTGATGGCTCGAGATGGCGTCGATGATGGAATAACCTTCGTTATTTTGATAGAGTTCAAGAAGACCCGGTGCAGCCTCCTTATAAGGTTCAACACTTATCTTTAAGAACTCAGCCTCAGTTTTACGGAAGGCAGTACAGAAGTTGTAATCTAACAAACCCTTCTCCTTCAGTACCAACAACACCCTATGCCTAGGCGCCATTCGCTTCTCCAGGCTATAAGTCAACAACACAGAATGTGTAGTTAAGTAATCAGTCTTGTAACCCAACTCAGACATAAAAAAATCCAACTTTGTCCTGATACTTTGTTCAGATTGCGTAAAAATTAGAGGATTTCTCCTCATTACTTCAGAAACATCATATTCAGTCCATCCCAAGCTTTTTAACAGCTCACATTTCGAGTCGATGCACTTCTTACTAAAACCACACAATATCTGCATACCATACAAAAAAATCCCAGATGTTCGAGGAATCCCCAATTCCTCTTCAACCCTAACCAATACATTCCGGAAAAAGTGGATGTCCTCATAAAGGATCCAGGATGCCGAAGAATGCCAGTCTGAATAAGATCGATATCAACACCATACTCATTATTCAACAATGCAATATTTGATATCAGATCTTTAATACTCGATGTTGTCAAGTAAGAATGAGTTCTAGCAATAAACTTCGTTATATTTTCATTACTAACCAGAATCTCCCTGAGATCATCAAAATTATCCATATCCATATTATAATAAAAACATGAACGACTCGATGACATGAGGGTGACTAAATCAGACCCAGAAAAACCACGATCTTGGAAAAATTTAATTTTGGGTTTTAGGGTTCTGTCGACATTAGCAGCTAAGATTTGAGGGTAGCAAGATACGACCTTTTTAATATGGGCATCATCAAAATGATGTTGCTTTAGAAAATCAACAACAAAATTAGCATTATTACTGAATTTAGAGTAATTACCATTCTTGGAAAGTAGTTTGTTGGTAGCGGAAAGAGCTTGTTCATGAGAAAAACCCAGATGTTCAATCAAATAATTGGTGTAAGATTGATTTGGGGATTTAGGGATTTGATTTGGGGAATTGGTTGAATAAAGATGAAGATTTTCAAAATGAAAATGCAAATTAGAAACAAAATGAAGGGTTTTTCTGGAACGAATAGACAGGAATTGAATCAACATCTCGATTTGTTTGCGTATTTAGTACAAATTTTGAATTTGTGTTCTGTGACAATAAACTGCACCTCCGGCTCCTGGAGTACAGAGTACTAGTATATACTCTCTCCGATCCAGACAAAAGGTAACGGTTGCAAAACATGTCTCGATAACTGTGATAAAGTAACCGTTACCTTTTGTTGTATCGGAGGGAGTATATAATATATTAATATATTAAAATAGAGAGCGCTTGAACTTTAGACTTTACAAAATCGGGTAAGTGGTTTGGCCTTCGGGTTTGGATCAATCACTTGGGTTCATGTTGTTTGCGCTTGTACGAATTGGGGTCGAGTTGTCTCATTTTAGTTTTTTGTCATTTTTGGGTTGGTGATAATAATTGGGGTTTTCATAATAAGCGTTTGAGTCGAGTTAAATTAGCCGTATCAATTCGTATTTAGGTCCGATTCAAGTTCTTATTTCAAATGCGGGTCATATTAATGCTCATTGAAGATGATTCAAACATTTGGATAAGCAATAGCTTTATCCAATGTTGTATTGATATTGATGTGAAGTACAACTTCCTCAAATCCTGATACAAATACGGATAAGAATCAATGAAAGAAGAAGTTATAAGAGCAATAGCAATAGTAGAACTCTATATAAAGTTCTTCACATGCCACATTCCAATTTTTAAAAACTTTTGTTCACAATAGAAGAACTTTATATAAAGTTCTTAGGTGGAAAAAAATTATAAAATAAATAATGTTAAATGGGTTTTCACATCCTACAAAGCTATATTAATTGGTTGTTCTTTTTCCAAGAGTTAAGAACTTGGTTCTTATTTTAGAACTTAGTTCTTAAAAATAAGAACAAACCTTTAAATGCAATAGAGGAACTATAAAAATAAAGTTTTTGGTAACAACCCCTATGCTAAGAACTACTATTGCTATTGCTCTAAGGGGGTGTTTGGTTCAAACCTAAAAGGTATAAGGTATGGGTTTGGAATGAGCCAAACCCATACCACGTGTTTGTTTAGCAAATTCAAGGGTTTCAAACACATACCTCAAACCCACGAGGTATGGGTTTTCCATACCCAGGGAGGGGGGTGGGTATGAGTTTGATACATGGGTATCAAACTACAATTATCAAAAATGTGAAAAATAAATATTAACACGTATTGTAAAGGAAATATGTTATATAATTATATGATAAAATCTTTATTTTCTTAATTTTATATGATAAAATTATTATTTAAAGTATTAAATTTTACATATTTTAACTTTAACCTAGTTTCAAACTCATACCACTCACAATTGAAACAAACACAAGGTATCGAGTATGGAGTTTGTTGAACCATATATTCAAATATATATTAAGTATATATGTTTATGTTTTGATAATGACAAGTCTAGCTATTTATATATTATATACTCGTATGTATAATCGTGTGCTAAGTGTACAGAATATTAGTAACAAGATCTACTCAATCAAGTATAAAAGATTCAAGCATATTAGTCAGTGAATTGACTAAGTCGAAGATTGATAGAAGATCACAAGCGCGCATAATGAACTAAAGTTATATTTATCAACTATAGCTTTAGTACAAGATTGATTTAAGTTATAGCTCGTAGCTATAACTCTATATTATGAAGAAATGATCGGAATATATGTGTTTGGATGAAACGTTTGTTTCCAAGTAATATCGTGTGCAATTAATGTTAATTGGTATTCTATTTTAAGTATGGAATTGTTAATCTTAATAAGATTATATAAAATATCTTTTGGTTAAAATAGGAATAAATAATTTTCTTATGAGATAATTATTTATTACTAAAATGAACTAAGTATTTTTATATGATCTTAATTGTCAAATAATATAATCGAATATATTAGTTTGGTACGACTTCGGAAACGTGTATCATGTCACGATTCCATAATTCGTATGGGATTAAATTAAGTAAATATTATGTATTTATTTAATATCCTAAACAAACTAAGATTATATTGTGATAATATATTTTATTATCTTTGACATAGTTTAGGAAGTTGTTTTAATAAGGATACTAGTTGTTTATTATATAAAGATCTTTCCTAAATATGAATTAGGAAATTGATTCCTTATATAATACTTGTAGTATATTATTAAATCTTTCCTAAATATATTAAGATTAGATTTAAGGTAGTATTACTAAAAGACTAGTATTCTAGTTTAAGTAATATTCCTAAATCATCTCAGGTTTGAATTACCTAGATATATATTCTATATAAATAGACTACCTATGACACATTAATCTATACGAAACACATACACACATATACACGCAAATCAAGAGAGAAACCGCCGTTCATATACTTCAATATTCGAGCTTATCATTGTCATATCCGATTCAAGATTCAAGTGCTCAAGCATTGATCTTATTCATTCAAGATTGTGGCATCAAGGAACATTGAAGACTTTATCTTATTTACGTAAGATAGATCGAGTATTTAGCGGCACTCATTGTAAGACAAATATTTAACGGTATTTGTCGTAGCTAGATATTTAACGGTATCTAGATAGAGTTGTGACTAACATCAAAGTCACACGAGTAGGGTTGATAAAATTGTAATCCAGAGTTGGTACTAATTTTATTAATCGAGTATAGTGGACGTAGGTCTCAAAGTGTGAGACTGAACCACTTCAAAAATATTGTGTCTCTCTTTATTATTCGTTCTACTCGAAGATCATCATACAACCATACATACATCAAAGAAGATTTAAAAAGAAGGCATACTCAATTCAACCCCCCCTTTCTTGAGTATATTATATCAATTGACTCTTCAATTGGTATCAGAGCCTCGTGCTCTTGATCGCCTAGCCGCGTGAGTTTTGATCCTTCTATTGATTCTATATTATATACTCTTTCATCAATGGATTCCAAGCATCTCAAGTGTCCTATCTTCGATGGCAAAAACTATAGTTTATGGAAAAATATGATGACTCATTACATCAAGGGTTGTGATTGGGAATGTTGGAAGATCATCCAAACTGGACCAAAGAAGATCTTGGTCGCCGCCGCAAATGGAACAACCTATGAAAAGATGGAAAGCGATTATGTGGAAAGGGACTACAAAATTGCTGAGAAAAACTCTAAAGCCATGAGCCTCCTACAGAACGGTATGATAACCTCAGAATTTGATAGATTCTCATCTTGTAGTTCCGCTAAGGAAATATGGGATAGTCTCGAACTTGCTTATGAAGGAACATCCGCAGTCAGGAAACATCGTATAGACTTGCTCGTTCAAAGATATGAACTTTTCAATATGGAAAAGAATGAATCTATTGATAGCATGTCTGCACGATTTTCTTGTATTATTAATGAACTGCGGAACCTTGGCAGAAAGATCGATTCTGAAGATATCATTCGAAAAATTCTTAGGAGTCTCACCAAAAAATGGCAACCTAAGGTCACAGCCATAGAGGAAGCACGTGATTTATCTAAAATCACTTACCAAGAGTTGATTGGATCCTTAATGGCACCCGAGATCATACTAAATAAAAACGATGATGATCCCAAAGGAAAGGGCGTCGCTTTACAAGCCTCCACAAGTGAAGTGTGCGAAGAAGAACTAGAAGACGAGACAGTTCTATTCGCAAGACGTTTTAAAAAGGCTGTCTTCAAGGGAAGATACAAAAACCCTAACAACAAAACAGTCGACAAAAAGAAAACTGACACAAAACAAACATTCTTCAAAAGAGGATGTTTCAAGTGTGGACAACAAGACCACATGATCAAAGATTGTCCAAGTTGGAACAAAATCAAAGATAAGTCAAAAAGAGAAAAGACCAAAACGGAGTTCAAGAAAGTAATGCTTGCGTCGTGTTGGGGAGAATTAGAATCCGAGGATGACGAGGACTTAGAAGAAGATGAGGTAGCAAACCTGTGCCTAAGCAACGTCAGCCTAGATCTAATCTCAAACGACAACAACGAAGACGACGCATCCCATATGTGTCTCCTTGGAGAATCCGACTCAGACGACGACGACGACGACGATGAAGAGGTAAATTTCCTTCAACTCAAAAGTCAAGTTAAAAATTTATCTAAAGCTATGTTGGTTAAATATTTTGAGAAAACCCTAGACCAATGTCATGAACAAAGTCTTGAGTTAGATGACTTGAAAGAACAGATCCTCGATATTGCTGAGGAAAATCAACTTCTAAAGGCCAAAGCTAAGAAACTGAAATCCAAAATAAGCATTGAAGCAAATGCTAAGTTGGAAACAGTTATGTCTGAGAAAAAGGTTCTTGAGTCTAAAGTTATAGCTAATGAAGCTATAACCTCAAAACTAAAACTCAACATTAAAGAGCTTCAATCTAAAGTTATAGCTAATGAAGCTATAACTTCAGAATTAAGAAAGGCTAATGAGCTTCTAAAGTCCAAATCTTCGATTATGGTCGAAGATGAGACTCATCTAGAAGAAGTTGAGATCCTCGAAAGCAAGATTATGGATCTAGAATTCAATCTATCTAAAATCAAGAAGGAACATGCCAAAATTGTGTCCGACTTTCATAAAGACATTCAAAACCTAAAAGAGTCTAACAACACTGACCACAGTGAATGTAAGAAAGAGATAGACTCCCTAAAAGACCTCCTTCTTCATGCTCGGAAGGTTCACGACAAATGGGAAGGAAGCACTAACGTTCTAAACTTTCTAACTGAACAATCCGACAACAACATGAAGATGGGGTTAGGACACGAGTGTTATGGAAGAAGGGATCACTCAAAGTGTAAGCAAAACCCAACAGACAGAGACTTTAGAAGAAGAAAATATGCCGACCTTCCTGAGTATTTAATATGCACTTATTGTGGCCATACTGGACACCTCCAAGAAAACTGTGTAAAATACGCACAAGATTTTAAAACCGGAGTTAAATTTGTTAAATCCTTAGGAATTCCAAGCGACACTATTTTTGTCTCTGATAGTGATGATGACAAAACTGAGGAAAGAAACATTGACCACAGATGGTTCTATGACATGACATTTGATTACGAAGAAAAGAAAAATAGAACCAAACAAACTCCTCAACAAGCAACACACAAAAATTGGTCACCTAGAGTCCAAACTAAGACCTACACAAAAACATCAAAACCCAACTACTACCAATATAGAAAGACCTATGTAAGACAAGTCTGGGTTAAAAAGGAAGATGTATTTGTGATTACTAACAACAAAGGACCCAAGTATGCTTGGGTACCTAAATCCTGTCTTTGAAATTATTCGTGCAGTTTGTCGCCAAGGAAAATAACCTATGGTATCTCGACAGTGGATGCTCAAGACATATGACAGGCGACGTAAATCTATTCCAAACCCTTAAACCCTTTGATGGAGGTAAAGTCACATTTGGTGATAACAAAAAGGGAAAGATCATCGGAATTGGTAAGATAGGTATTTCATCCTCTCATGCTATAAATGATGTATACCTTGTAAGTGGTCTCAAACACAATCTTATCAGTATATCTCAATTATGTGACAAAGGAAATAAAGTGGTTTTTCATTCAGATATATGTCGTATAATCTTAGAAAGCACCAGTAAAGTAATACTTGAAGGTCACAGGATGAAAAATGTTTATATGATTGATTTAAATGCTGTACCTACTGACTCTCTATCATGCATGAAAGTTACGTTAGATGATCCATGTCTATGGCACAAGAGATTTGGTCATATTAGCTCACCTATTCTAAGTAAGCTAAAAAGATGGGACTTGGTCGAAGGTCTTCCAAAGATCAAATTTGATCAAGAAAAGATGTGTGACAAATGTGCACGATGCAAACACGTCAGATCATCCTTTAAGCCAAAAAGAGTGGTAAGCACAGAACAAGCTCTTGAACTAGTACACATGGATCTATGTGGTCCTATGAAGGTAAGAAGCAGAGGTGGTTCCAGGTACGTTTTCGTTCTAGTTGATGATTACTCTAGATTTGTTTGGCCAATCTTTCTTCATTCTAAAGACGAAACATTCGATGAATTTGTTAGTCTCATGAAACTTGTCCAAAACAAATATAAATCAAACCTAGTAACAATCCGTACTGACCATGGAACTGAGTTCGACAATCATGCTTTTATTGAGTTCTGTAAAACCAATGGTGTTGGACATTACTTCTCGGCCCCTAGAACCCCTCAACAAAATGGAGTCGTAGAACGAATGAACAGAACCCTAGAAGACATGGCTAGAACAATGCTTCTTTGTAGTGGCCTACCTAGAAACTTTTGGGCTGAGGCTATAAGTACAGCTTGCTATATTCATAACCGTGCTATGATTAGACCTATTCTTAAAAAGACACCTTATGAACTTCTTCGAGGTCGTAAACCAAACATATCTCATTTAAGATGCTTTGGTAGTAAATGCTTTGTTCACAACAATGGTAAAAACAGATTAAGCAAATTCGACCCTAGAAGTGATGAAGCAATCTTTATAGGATATTCATATCATAGTAAAGCCTACAAAGTTTTCAACAAACGTACTTTATGCATAGAGGAAAGTATTCATGTTATCTTTGATGAAAATAATGTCTTCAATAAGCCATTACAGGATATAGAGGAAAACCCAGACGAACCTGATTTCAGGTTATCAAGGGAAGATCCTCCTGAAATGGAATTTGAAGAAGGAGAACCTCAAGGAACTCATGATGAACTCAACTTGGGAGAAAATGGTGCGAGAGATGAAACTATAGTTGATGATACTGATGCCCGTCGTTGAGGGTACCAAAGATAAAATTTATAATTCCTAACCTTAACAATAGATAGTGAAAGTCAGGGTCGAACCACAAGGAGGTGGGGAATGTTTATTGTTTGGTGTTAATGTTTAAAGGTAACAAATTTGGGGGTTGATTGGTTGATTACTATATCTAAAGAAAAGATTAAAATAAAACAAGAATTAAAAGATGAGAATAAAATATAATAAAAGAGGATGCTAGGATGTTCGGGTAATAAATAGCTAAGGTAAAATAAATCCTAAGGTCAACATGTATTGCAGTCGCGTAAGGGGGTGTAACATATCTTTTTAGGTCTATGCTACCTAATAGCTCCTTTCGGCCTATGCTATTAGTTCCTAGGTCTCACAATTATTGGGTGTCAACAATAAGGGTGATTCCTAAATCCCAGGTTACATACCTTTCAGCCTTTAGTAACCTATCCGTCTTAAGGTGTAAACCAATGCCCTTCCCGTATCTTTCAATCTTGGGTAGGTCATTACTAACATCCTACAAGTCTCCTATTGGTCTCATTGCAGGATATTATAATTTATAAGAAAAGACGAAATAAGAAAACAGACGCGAGTGGTCGACCGACCGGCTACTCCAGTCGGTCGACCACGGCCTCGGTCGACCGACCGACTATTCCAGTCGGCCGACCGGGGTCCTGCTACAGGTCGGGTTTTTCGGATTTTATCTACCTATGCATATTATTCCCTACATCCTAACATATGAAAATTAGTTACTCATAATTGTTAAGACGAATATAAAATTGGGAATAAACATGAAAAACATAGTAAATAATCTAAGCATGCAAGATTCAAATAAAGCTTGGGATTCTAACTTAACAATTGTAATAAAAGCAATAAGAACGATAATGAAACTAGATCAAAGAAGAATTACCACAATTGGAATTAAGGTAGAACGGAATCAACTTTATTGAATACTTGGGAACTATTGAAAGATTGCAAAACTAAAAATATATGATGAGATTTAAGATAGTAAAAAGATGGTGTATTCGATAGATAAAAGATGCAAAACCCTAATCACAAGATTAGTTTATATAGGGTAAAAACTAAGAGTTTCCTAAAGATTCTAATTCTACTTTATTTCCGAAAAAGACTCGCATGGGCTTCGTTCTGGTCGGCCGACCCGTTTAGCTGGTCGGTCGACCGCTTCTTGTTGGACTTCTCTTATTTCCGGCCTTTCTTGGAAATTGGGCTTCATGAAAATCAGGCCTGGTCGGCCGACCCGTTTGGGTGGTCGGTCGACCGCTTCCTCTGGGAAGTCTTCGGTTTTCCTCTTGGTTTGACTTTTGGTACTTGATTTTGACTCCAGTTGACTTTCCATTTATTCCTTAATTGAGCAAAAGACTTGAGGATACGAATTTGGTGCTAAATTGCTTCTTTTCCGCATAAATCTGCAAAAAATGCATAAAAATACGAAAGTACACAATTTGTGGGAAATAAAGGCTAAAACATAGTAAATGAGCGACCAAATACGTGTAAAAATAGATGTAAAACATCATAAAATAGACACGCATCTAATTCCCCAAACCAAACCCTTGCTTGCCCTCAAGCAAGAAATAGACTCGATCTTAACTAATGGAACGATTTCAATCTCAGAGCGAAATTTACATGTTAGCCTATACCAATACCAAGTACAAAATGAGAAAGCATTTAAATCATGCAAACGAGTTATAGGGTTGTCAGACTTGCAAAAATAAAGACTATAGAGACTTTATACCATGGACTCTCGCGGTACGCTCGAGACACTCATGAAGCAAAGGGTGAGTATATGTAAAAGATAGAAAGAAGTAATTTTGTAGAGACACTCACCTAACTGCGACCCATGAAAACATGCCTGCAATCTAACATGAACAGGAATTCTACAACTTTGTATAACAATCTCATTTAATGACCCAGATACATGCAAATGAGGTAATGAAAGATAGGTGAGGTGAAAGGTAAAAGTGGTTAAGATGTTTTTGGATTTGTGGGGTTAGTAGCCAAGCTAGTAAAACCGATTCCCAATAACATATTTCACAACTTTTGATATTAAGAAAGTGCTCTTTTGTAGCACAACTCTCACATTAAATATAAGAAAGGACTCCCAAATATTTTGAATGAAGTACGGGAGTGATAACAAATAAAAGAAATGAATTTCTTGAAACGAAATTTTTTTCTGATGGTGCCAATTGGTCGGCCGACCTGTATATGCGGTCGGTCGACTGACTTTCGTATTTTCTGGATTTTTTTTTTCGTTTTTTCTTTTCTTTCTTTCTTTGAAATTTCTGTTCTTTTTCTTTTCTTGCTTTCTTTCTTTCTTTTCTCTTTTTGCTTATGATAGCTTACAAACCAAGATGCCTCAAAAATAATCCAATGACCACAAATACTAGCTTGGAAGGGTAGGCTAAGTATGGGATGTAGTTTTGGGGGAATAAAAAGGCAATTTTGGCTATGTGAAGCTTATGGGTAAATATGAGAAAAGGGATCCCAAATGCACGTATCAAGACTCACAAAACGAGAAAGTAAAACAAGTATATAGCAATTCAAGCTCATGTTTATGCATATTGATGTAACATGTTCCAGGGGGAGTACTACTCACATCCTAGACAACTGGTTTAAGAATGAAACCAGGAAATAAGCTCTAAACCTTAGAATGTATAATAGGTTGCCAAGGTATAAGTCAAGTCTTAAGATATGCAAGTTGACAAAAACTCGTAGATATGCGAAAGACTCTCATACTAAAACAAGTTGACAAGGCAAGATAAAGGCATAAACATGCAAGAAAGCAAAATCATCCTTGAAATACTATCGTTCCGACTCGACCTATATGCTAAAATAAACGTGCATTTTTTTGAATTTTTGAATTTTTTTAATTTTGTTTTTGGATTTTTTTTGTATATATAAAGAAAATAAAGAAAAGAACGATGCAAGACAGAAATGCAATAAACGTGTGACAAAATGCAATGCATGTAACACGAAACCATTCCCCAAACCAACCCGTACAATGTCCCCATTGTGCATTAGCCTAAGTAAAGGTTTCAGAAAATTAAAGGAAAGATGCAAAGAAATAAAAACTAAGGAAAAACTGGAAAGAACTCACTGGGTTAAAAGATGTAAGAGAAAAACCTCCCCAAACCAGCGTAAGCTGGGAGGTTTTGGTGGCCAGCAGTGCCACTTAAGTATCCAATTTGATTTCACGAGTTCCAAGGAGGAGAAACGAAAGACTGCAACGGACAGGTAGGTCGACCGACCGGTGTTTCTGGTCGATCGACCTCATGTGAACAGCGGAAAATTCTGCGATACAGCGCCTCTGGTCGACCGACTGATGATTCTGGTCGGTCGACCATCTGCGTCCTGGAGGTCTTCGTTTTTTCGGAAATCCTGAAAAAGCAAGAAAATATGTGCGCCCAACAATGCGCGAAATGCCAAAACGATTCTAAAAGTCTTAACTACTAGCAAACTGAACTAAAAAGTTTTACACAACATAAAATAAATAGTCTTAAAACTGTAATTTTAAAAACAACTATCCGCTGAAGATGTGGAAGATATCCGACCACGGCTTCTGACGGCACGCCGTAGTCTCCACAGTTTTTGCTTCAGTGGCAAAACACATCTTCTTTCCTCCATCGCAAAGCATATGCGACGGTCTCTCTGCTTGAGCCTGCCTCCTCTTCTTTTTCTCCTCTCGATCCACGACGTCTGGATCCTCATCTTCTCCATAGCTTAGGCATCCCATTCCTCCTCTCTGGATGATGACTTCCTTCTCCTTGGGTTTCCCCAAACCAATTCCTGCAGTAGTCATAATAGGAGTGTCCTCCCTATTGCTCCCAATCTGGGGCGGAGGTGTAAAAACAGATACAGGAACAGGTAATAAAGGTGGAGAAGTAGTGATGACCTCATACTTCTTTTCAGAAGTGATAGCATTACATGTGATGGGGGTCATAGCATCCTTCTTCCTATAGGATAGGCCATAGATGATAGAATGTTTGCCTACTTTGAAGGTCAGAGTTCCAGTGCCTACATCTATAATGGCACCTGCAGTGTGAAGAAAGGGTCTTCCTAGAATGATGGGTATGTGGGCATCCTCTGGGATGTCCAAAACAACAAAGTCTACTGGGAAGAAAAACCTGTCAATACGCACAGGGATGTTTTCTAACACCCCTACAGGTTCCATAGATGTGCGATCAGCCATCTGGACTGTCATACTGGTCACTGCAAATTCGGTCATTCCTAGTTTTAAGGCAACGCTTAGGGGCATGACACTTATACTAGCACCTAAATCGCATAGAGCCTTTTTAACTGGGAAGGTTCCTATATTACAGGGGACAGAAAAACTTCCAGGGTCTTCTAATTTATGAGGGGCAATGACATGAGTTAAAAAGCTAGATGACTCTTCAGTGAGAGCCACTGACTCAACCTTTTCTAGAGACCTCTTTCTTGACAAAAGCTGTCTCATGAATTTAAGATAAGAAGGAACTTGTTGAACTAATTCTAAAAATGGAACTTGAACATTTAATGAACGAATTACATCTTTAAATTTGTCAAAAGATACCTGTTCCTTTGAAGGTACGAGTCTTTCCGGGAAAGGAGCAGCTGAAGACTCCGTATTTGCAGCCCTTTTTAAAAATCTGGGGGTCTTGTCACCCCTGAAAAGAAAATCTCGTAAGTTATTTGGCAATTCTGGACGAAAGGGAACTTCAGATTCGGCTTCGGTGGTCGGTCGACCAGTATCCTCGGTCGGTCGACCAGTCTCCTGTTCAGCTGATAATTTCGGATCCTGCTCCGCGGTCGGTCGACCAGATTCTTCGGTCGGTCGACCGACTTTGCTGCTACTCGCTATTTTTTCTTTCTCAGCCCCCACTTTAGCTCCACTTCGCAGGGTTACGACGTTTAGAGTCTCCTTCTTCTGGTCTGGTTTGGTCGGAAGTTGACCCGGAGCCCTAGTATCATTCTTGCTCGCGATCTGAGCAATCTGGTACTCCAACATCTTCATCCCTGCCTCTCTAGCCTGTGACTCCTTCTGAACCAACCCAATAAGATTTTGGATAAGAGCATCTGTGTTGGGTGGTGGATTGGAAGGTGGTTGAGGGTTGAAAGGTGGTCTTTGGAAATTCTGTTTATGTGGGGGTACATATGTGGAATTTTGCTGAGGTTGCATATGCTGTGGGTTTTGAACATTCTGGCTTGTCCACCTTAAGTTGGGATGGACATTGTTATTATTTGGATCATAGAAATTGTTCCCACGGTAATGCTGAAAAGCGGCACATGTTTCATTAGATGAAGTACAGAACTTTGACACATGCCCTTCTCCACCGCACCTCTCACAAGCAAAGGGTCCGTCCTGAACGGCGTTCACCTGGTAAATTCCTCCCTTGCTTCCACTCCCTAGATCGAGCTTTCCTGCAGCTTCAAATTTTTCTAACTTGGCCGTCAAGGCCTCAATTGCTGACAGGTTGTACTCAGATTTTCTCTGATTTCCTCTGGAAGTACCATGCTCAGCGCGGTGCACAGCAACATCTTCTATTAATTTGAGACCTTTAGTCTCTCCTGAATTACCTTGGAATCTCCCATTAGCTGCAGCATCTAGGTAGGCCCTGTTGTCATCATAGAGGCCATTGTAGAACTGGTTGCAAAGAAACCATTGTTCGAATCCGTGATGTGGTATGGACCGAACAAGTCTCTTGAACCTGTCCCATGCCTCGCTAAAGTCTTCATTGGGACCTTGCTTGAAATTGGTGATATGCGCTCTTAAAGCATTTGTCTTTGATGCAGAGTAATATTTCCTGTAGAAAGCTAAGGCTAAGGTGTTCCAATCTGTAACTCCCGCAGCAGTGCGGTCAAGGTCTCTGTACCATTCTCTCGCAGAGTCCCTAAGGGAGAAGATAAACATGGTCTGTTTAATCTGGTCCTGCGTCACTCCTTCTGGGGGTGCTATAGAGCATATGTAATCTGTGAAGATTTCAATATGCTTAGCAGCATCCTCATTGGCCGAGCCTCCAAATTGGTTTCTTTCAACCATAGTTATATAGGCAGGCTTGGCCTCGAATGGCTTCCCAGTACCTGCAGGTAAAGTGAACCCTTTGTATAGGTCCTTTGCCTGAGGCATAGAGTGACTGACAATAGTAGCTTCTTCTGTCATGTTATCTTCTTCTTTAGGAAAAACTGGAAAGCAGGTTAAAGATGGTGTTTTTGGTGAAGGTGGATTGATGGGTGAATTTGGTTGTGAAGGTGGTGTTTTTGGTGAAGATGGTGGTAACTCGAAAAGGTCTTCTTGAAATAAAGAGGATGGCGACCCTCCCTCTTGATTTGCTAGAAGTTGCTTTCTTCTTTCCCTAAGAGTCCTCTCAATTTCGAGATCAAGTGGTAGGAGTTCTCCTTGAACTGACCTGCGCATAAGAGGGAACTACAAGAAAAAGGTGAGAAGGTTTAAGGAACATAAAGTTCCTTAAACAAAGAGAAACAAAAACAAAAAACAATAAACACTGGCGTCACCTCCCCGGCAACGGCGCCAAAATTTGATGCCCGTCGTTGAGGGTACCAAAGATAAATTTATAATTCCTAACCTTAACAATAGATAGTGAAAGTCAGGGTCGAACCACAAGGAGGTGGGGAATGTTTATTGTTTGGTGTTAATGTTTAAAGGTAACAAATTTGGGGGTTGATTGGTTGATTACTATATCTAAAGAAAAGATTAAAATAAAACAAGAATTAAAAGATGAGAATAAAATATAATAAAAGAGGATGCTAGGATGTTCGGGTAATAAATAGCTAAGGTAAAATAAATCCTAAGGTCAACATGTATTGCAGTCGCGTAAGGGGGTGTAACATATCTTTTTAGGTCTATGCTACCTAATAGCTCCTTTCGGCCTATGCTATTAGTTCCTAGGTCTCACAATTATTGGGTGTCAACAATAAGGGTGATTCCTAAATCCCAGGTTACATACCTTTCAGCCTTTAGTAACCTATCCGTCTTAAGGTGTAAACCAATGCCCTTCCCGTATCTTTCAATCTTGGGTAGGTCATTACTAACATCCTACAAGTCTCCTATTGGTCTCATTGCAGGATATTATAATTTATAAGAAAAGACGAAATAAGAAAACAGACGCGAGTGGTCGACCGACCGGCTACTCCAGTCGGTCGACCACGGCCTCGGTCGACCGACCGACTATTCCAGTCGGCCGACCGGGGTCCTGCTACAGGTCGGGTTTTTCGGATTTTATCTACCTATGCATATTATTCCCTACATCCTAACATATGAAAATTAGTTACTCATAATTGTTAAGACGAATATAAAATTGGGAATAAACATGAAAAACATAGTAAATAATCTAAGCATGCAAGATTCAAATAAAGCTTGGGATTCTAACTTAACAATTGTAATAAAAGCAATAAGAACGATAATGAAACTAGATCAAAGAAGAATTACCACAATTGGAATTAAGGTAGAACGGAATCAACTTTATTGAATACTTGGGAACTATTGAAAGATTGCAAAACTAAAAATATATGATGAGATTTAAGATAGTAAAAAGATGGTGTATTCGATAGATAAAAGATGCAAAACCCTAATCACAAGATTAGTTTATATAGGGTAAAAACTAAGAGTTTCCTAAAGATTCTAATTCTACTTTATTTCCGAAAAAGACTCGCATGGGCTTCGTTCTGGTCGGCCGACCCGTTTAGCTGGTCGGTCGACCGCTTCTTGTTGGACTTCTCTTATTTCCGGCCTTTCTTGGAAATTGGGCTTCATGAAAATCAGGCCTGGTCGGCCGACCCGTTTGGGTGGTCGGTCGACCGCTTCCTCTGGGAAGTCTTCGGTTTTCCTCTTGGTTTGACTTTTGGTACTTGATTTTGACTCCAGTTGACTTTCCATTTATTCCTTAATTGAGCAAAAGACTTGAGGATACGAATTTGGTGCTAAATTGCTTCTTTTCCGCATAAATCTGCAAAAAATGCATAAAAATACGAAAGTACACAATTTGTGGGAAATAAAGGCTAAAACATAGTAAATGAGCGACCAAATACGTGTAAAAATAGATGTAAAACATCATAAAATAGACACGCATCAGATACTATAGATAACTCTCAAACCAATGACTTGGAACCCAGAGTTACAGCTAATGAAGCTGTAACTTTGAATCAAAACCAAAGGGAAGAGGCCAGAGTTATACCTGACCCTACTATAAACCCAGGTTTGGATTCAGGGGGAACAAGTCAAGATCCCGAGACAAGTTCAAGTAATGCTAATAATCAATCAAGAAACTGGAGATACAAAGGCTCTCATCCTTTGGACAATGTCATAGGAAGCCTGACAGATGGAGTTCAAACTAGAAGGAGCTTAAATAACTTTTGCTCATTCTACTTTTTTCTCTCCACCATTGAACCTTCAAATATCAAGGAAGCTCTCGCAAAACCAGACTGGATAGTTGCCATGCAAGAAGAGCTCCAGCAATTTGAAAGAAACAAAGTTTGGCATCTTGTTCCTCGACCTAAGGACAGAACTGTCATTGGAACTAGATGGGTATTCAGAAACAAATTGGATCACACTGGAGTCATTGTGCGAAATAAGGCCAGACTAGTGGTTCAAGGATACAACCAACAGGAAGGGATCGATTATGACGAAACCTTTGCTCCTGTTGCTCGTCTTGAGGCAATAAGACTACTCATTGCATTTGCAGCACACAAGGGAATGAAACTTTTTCAGATGGACGTTAAGACTGCATTTCTTAATGGCTATCTTCAAGAGGAAGTATTTGTTGAACAACCTCCTGGATTTCCTGACAGCAAACTCAAGGATCATGTATTCAAATTAGACAAAGCACTATATGGTCTGAAACAAGCACCTAGAGCATGGTACGACAGATTATCAAAGTTCCTATTGGAAAGTGGATTCAAGAGAGAATCTGTGGATAAAACCCTATTCCTTAAAAGCGAAAACTCAGATCTACTAGTTATTCAGATCTATGTTGACGATATTATTTTTGGCTCAACTAATAAAAAGTTGTGCAAGTATTTCTCTGAGTTGATGACCTCTGAGTTCGAGATGAGTATGATGGGAGAACTAAAATTCTTCCTTGGACTTCAAATACAACAAACTGAAGAAGGAATCAAAGTTCATCAACAAAAATACGTCAAGGAGTTGCTAAAGAATTTTGGAATGGAAACCTCTCATGCAATGCCTACTGCAATGGTCACAGATAAGAAGTTAACCAAAGACGAAGATGGTAAGTCTGTAGATGAAACAACTTACAGAGGTATGATTGGCTCACTTCTTTATCTTACAGCAAGTCGTCTAGATATAATGTTTAGTGTCTGTGTTTGTGCAAGATTCCAATCTGCACCAAAAGAATCACACATGATTGCAGTTAAAAGAATTTTAAGATACCTAATCGGAACCTCAAAATTATATCTATGGTATCCTATGGACTGTAACTTTAATCTAGTAGGATATTCAGATGCGGATTATGCAGGATGTTCTTTAGACAGAAAAAGTACCTCCGGACTTGCTACCTTTGTAGGTCCTTGTATTATATCTTGGGGATCCAAGAAACAAAATTCTGTCGCTCTCTCAACCGCTGAAGCAGAATATATTGCCGCCGCACTGGTATGTTCTCTACTTTTATGGTTAAAGCAACAGTTACATGATTATGGTGTTGATGTTGGATGTGTGCCTATCTTATGTGATAATACGAGTGCTATAATTATATCTAAAAACCCAGCCCAGCACTCGAGGACCAAACATATTGAAATTAGACACCACTTTTTAAGAGACCATGTTGAAAAGAAAAATATAAAATTGGAATTTTGTAAACAGTGGGCAGATATCTTCACTAAACCATTGGCTAGAGAACGCTTTGAGACTTTGCGATTGGAAATTGGTTTAATCGGTGGCACCTAATCAAATCTTAAAAGCAAAAATAACCCAGTGATTGACTACGGTTTAGATGAGATTATATGACTGTGTCCGTATACTCCGCTGCATGTGTATGTATGTATTCGATGATAAATTTTGTGATTATAGTTATATTATATAATTTACATATGAATGTGTGCACAACCAATCTCAAAATAATATTACGTCACATATTAAAATTTATCCTACATAATACGTACTACATATTTTACATCATAATATACAAATATATATTAAACAAAACAAAGGAAAAACAAATTACAAAACTTACCTCAAACATCAACACACAAACCGTGTGCAAAGACCCCACCTGCCACGTCCCTAAACCACCTAGCCCCACAACTAACTGCCACGTGCCCCCCTAATTCCCTAGCCTTTGACTTTCACCCAAACCTCAATTATTACCCCAACCAACCCTCTCACCTCACATTTACCTCATTCTTACCGTCCCAAACTCCCACCTTCACTAAAAACTCTCAAATAAACCAAAACCTCCATTAAAACTCACTAAAACCTCCATAAAATCTCAACACTCTTCGACTAAATCAACCACCATACTTCACCATTTCTCACCACCATGCCTCCTTCACGTGCCACACGTTCCCAACAAAAGAAACCCTCTCCACCCTCACCGACTCCATCACCCCCACCGTCTCCGACACCCATTGCCACCACAGCACCACCATCCGACAATGGCAAACGCCGCAAACTCAACCGCTCGTCCTCCTCCATTCCCGATGACATGCATGAACTGGGCTCTCAGTCTGATAATGCACGCCCTCTGTTTTCCGAGTACTCTATAGAAGCCACTAGGGAAGGTCTTGAAAAGGTTCGAATGACTAAACAAGAAGGTATGTTAATCGAACGTGTTTTACCTTATGCTATTCATGGGGGTCGTTATTATCCGGGGTCATGGGTTGAAAATTCGAAATCTTTGTCTTTCTTTAAAGAGTTATTGAAGTTTCAGGGTTGGGAATACATTAGTAACTTCTCTGAGTTGATTTTCCCAATTGAAATAGTTCAATTTTTTGCGTCAGTAAGAGGCTGTGATGAAGGGTTGTGTGCCGTGGTAAATGGAAAAGATGTCTTGGTGTCAAAATCTGATCTCTGTGATACTTTTAAGCTTGATCAAGATGGTCTTGTTCTTGATCCTAAGAAGGAGTGGAGTGTGGTGGCGAAGGAACAAAAAATGGTTATTAAGAGATATTTTGATGAATCCGCAACAGAGAATAGCCCCTTGTTGACCGTGTCTTTCTCTCCAAAACTAAAGTTGTTTGTCAATTTTTTGTGGAATACGGTCTTACCACGACGAGGGGGTAGGATAAACTATCAAGTGTTGAGGCAGTGGTGTTGTATAATTGGTTAGAGGGTATAAAGATTGACTTGGCATCGCTTGTTTGTAACAAAATCTTGCAAATTTCGAGTGTTCTTGTGAAGGAGAAACCGTGCTCTACACTCGACATTCCCTATGGAATGTGGGTGTCTAAACTTCTGCTTAAGAAAGGAGTCGTTGATGACTCAAGCTTTGGGATCAGGCCTCGTGATAGGATGAGTGATCGGGTGTTAAAATTAATGGGAATATGTTTTGAGGGGATTGATCTCACATTTGGTAAGAATATTGGTACTGATTCCGCTTCGAATTCATCTCCATCATTCGCGGGTCTTGAGGCAAAAATGGACAAACTTATTAGCTTATGTGAAGGGCAAAAGATTAATGATGAGGCAGGGGGTAATCGTAAGAAGAGGGGTCGTGATTTTGAGGTTGATGTGAAGGAATGGATGGAGAAAGTGGATAAACAGTTGGTTAAAATTGGCTCGGAAGTTTCCGTTGTGTGCTCGGAGTTGCTCACCATAAGTGATCATCTCTCCTTCATCACGACTCAAGGAGGAGCCATGGTGAGAGACCACGGGTTGTTGCGAGAGGATGCTTCTAAAGCACTTGAGGCCGTCAAGGCACTCTCGCTCAAAGTGCTCAACTTCGAGATTGCGCTTAATGCTCAAGGGAGAAACGTGAATAGCTGCTTAGATAGGTTGGAGACCCTCGAGTTCCGTACCCGGCCCGATTATGTGAACCCTTATGCAAAGACACCGGGCTCAAGTTCTCGTTCTTGATCATCCATATCCGTCTCTGTTTTTCGAATTTACGTTTGGTTTGTTGTTGTTTTGCTCAAAGTCCGGTGGTGGACTTATAAACAATTTAGAATTGTGGCTCAATTTCCCTTCCCTGGCCCATTAGGAATCCGAGGCCTTGTCTCTTTTTGCCTCCCTCGGATTTCTTAATCCTAACCGGCCCAATTCTCATTCCTGTTTTGATGTGGCCCAACTTACTATTTCTTTTACTTTGGCCCATCTTATTTGCTATCTTTTGCAGGCCCTTATCCTACCCCTAGCCAGGCCCACTTTTCTTAAACTCTCTTGTTAATAATTCGGCCCATTGGCATAGTATATTCGGATTGGTTGTGTATATTTTGACATTACGTATGTGTTTGTGTGCTATTTTCTATGTTCATATTTTTAGACTCGTTTATATGCTTGCTTATGTTTCGTCGTATATTATTCTAGTCGTTTCATGTCTTTGTTCTCATCTTTTCGATGATGTCAAGAGGGGGAAATATGCGACTTAGATTAGAATTTGCCTAAGCTTGCTCCTTGTCGTAATTCATTGTCTCTTAGGGTCCTTAAAGGATATGAGATAGATAGAAGATAGAAACCCTAAGTGAATCTTTACTATAATTGACCTTTATTATATTGAGGGGGAACATACACTTAGACACAAAATCTAAGAGAGACTTGCCATCATCAAAAAGGGGGAATTTGTTGAACCATATATTCAAATATATATTAAGTATATATGTTTATGTTTTGATAATGACAAGTCTAGCTATTTATATATTATATACTCGTATGTATAATCGTGTGCTAAGTGTACAGAATATTAGTAACAAGATTTACTCAATCAAGTATAAAAGATTCAAGCATATTAGTCAGTGAATTGACTAAGTCGAAGATTGATAGAAGATCACAAGCGCGCATAATGAACTAAAGTTATATTTATCAACTATAGCTTTAGTACAATATTGATTCAAGTTATAGCTCGTAGCTATAACTCTATATTATGAAGAAATGATCGGAATATATGTGTTTGGATGAAACGTTTGTTTCCAAGTAATATCGTGTGCAATTAATGTTAATTGGTATTCTATTTTAAGTATGGAATTGTTAATCTTAATAAGATTATATAAAATATCTTTTGGTTAAAATAGGAATAAATAATTTTCTTATGAGATAATTATTTATTACTAAAATGAACTAAGTATTTTTATATGATCTTAATTGTCAAATAATATAATCGAATATATTAGTTTGGTACGACTTTGGAAACGTGTATCATGTCACGATTCCATAATTCGTATGGGATTAAATTAAGTAAATATTATGTATTTATTTAATATCCTAAACAAACTAAGATTATATTGTGATAATATATTTTATTATCTTTGACATAGTTTAGGAAGTTGTTTTAATAAGGATACTAGTTGTTTATTATATAAAGATCTTTCCTAAATATGAATTAGGAAATTGATTCCTTATATAATACTTGTAGTATATTATTAAATCTTTCCTAAATATATTAAGATTAGATTTAAGGTAGTATTACTAAAAGACTAGTATTCTAGTTTAAGTAATATTCCTAAATCATCTAAGGTTTGAATTACCTAGATATATATTCTATATAAATAGACTACCTATGACACATTAATCTATACGAAACACATACACACATATACACGCAAATCAAGAGAGAAACCGCCGTTCATATACTTCAATATTCGAGCTTATCATTGTCATATCCGATTCCAGATTCAAGTGCTCAAGCATTGATCTTATTCATTCAAGATTGTGGCATCAAGGAACATTGAAGACTTTATCTTATTTACGTAAGATAGATCGAGTATTTAGCGGCACTCATTGTAAGACAAATATTTAACGGTATTTGTCGTAGCTAGATATTTAACGGTATCTAGATAGAGTTGTGACTAACATCAAAGTCACACGAGTAGGGTTGATAAAATTGTAATCCAGAGTTGGTACTAATTTTATTAATCGAGTATAGTGGACGTAGGTCTCAAAGTGTGAGATTGAACCACTTCAAAAATATTGTGTCAACCCCCCCCCCCCCCCTTCTTGAGTATATTATATCAATAGACTCTTCAGAGTTCCAACCCCATACCACCCGGGTATGATTCCTGATTCCAAACCCATACCCATGCGCGAAACAAACGCCCCCTAAGAGTTTTGAGTTACAGTTTCTTTTGAATCAATAAAAGGGTATTAATACCGCATTTAATTCGGTGTTTGATTACCATTCATTTGTAGTTTTATTTTGCATTTAGGAGAGTCCTTAATTAGCTAGAATCAATGGTCTTGATTAGCTTTTAATTGTGTCTTTATGTAGTATCTTTTGTAGTCCATAACTTATGAATTCATAGACTATTTAAAGGTTTATGTAGTTGTTGTTTAATAGTGGAGAAATTATAACAAAAAAACAGTTTGCTTGCTAGCACAAAACTTGTTATTGTTTGACGCGTTTTCAAACTTTAACCCGATTCGTGTTCAATAGGTCTTGAATACAATCACCATTGACGTAACTATAGGTCTAGTTACGACAAATATCTTTGTTTTTGTTACTTCCGTTGTTAATTCGCAGCAAATCCCGCCTTCTCTAATCTCTCCGCCTGACGTACTCCTTGCTTCTTCATGATGATTCATACTATTATGTTTTCGACTTTTACTCTTTGTCTCGATAGAAGGATTTAAAGACTTGTGTTTGATTGGCAAGTGTAGTTCTTAACACAAGAAATATTTTTTTTTTCGACAACAATAAACTTTCATAAAATGAAATAAAATACTATAAACAGTTCATTTAACTTTGTGCCCTCTCCTTGGATCATGAGACTCGTTGGTTTCCAAGGTTTCTGAAGAGTGATAATTGTACCTGTCGTTTGGCAAACTTTGTCCGCCCCCTCGGAAAAGTGGAGGTTAAAGATGGTGGCTTCGGAGCTACACCAGTAGTTCAATCTTATCTATATTAAAAGAAAATCATTACAAGCAATTTGGTGCATCAACGTCATCCTACACCAACATATTATTTGCAATAGTGGTAGGGCCCGTTGAAGAAAAAAAAATAATTAAAAGAAAAAAAAGTGGTAGACGCAACCACAATTTATGTTATTTATCATTCCTCAAATTTGGCTATTATTTGCATTTTGATTTGTTTATAAGATATAAATAAATCAAATATAAGTATATTATCAAAATAATAATGAGAATTGAACGAATAAATAAATAAATTTTGCTCCATCAACTAAATGTCAATTAAGTACAATTTATTGACAACAATACAAAAAATAAAGATAGATACTATATTTTGTTAAAATGCAATATTATTATGGCAATTTTAGTGTTTTTTTTTAAACTATACTCTATACTATTTAAATATTACATAAAAATTGACAAATTCAGTATACACATCAATATATTATTATCAATAAATCACAAGATTCACGACTCTTCAGATCGAAAAAAAAGTTTTGAATAAAATTTGGAATAAATAAAATAATTTATAAATCCGATTATGCGTCAGATATGTTGTGAATATTACTATGACTCATGAGTTATGAGGGTTATTATTGGGTCAGGTTTTTGAGTTACCATTGAACAAAAATGTTATTTTTGAGCGTGTTTTAGTTGGTTTTTTGGGTCGATTTTTCTTTTTTCTTTTTTCAAGTTTATATATCCCATATCATACTAATGGTCGAGATGCATATCTTCATAAGGTCATGCATTTTACTCGTCATTAAAAGAGAATAAAAGTTCATACCCATTCAAGATAACGTTTTTAAATTAATATTTTTATTATTACCTATTGGTGTATATTAGTATTAAAAGGGTTGTACAAAAAATTTGTCAATACTCAAAAAAACATATCCATGTCTGTTTATACTTTATGATAATAACAATGAATAAAATTGCATACCCGTGCAATTTGCACGGGTATAAAACTAGTTCACGCTAATATCTAATCTATTCTAATCTAATACATGGTCCACCATTATAAGGTATGATAGAATACTATTGTTACGTACAGACAAATAAAACTCACGCTTATTCTCTCTAGGGTTTCTATGAGAGTTTCATCATCGCTCGTTCCGATTTTCATCCTTTTCGTCAAGGCTTTCTCTTACGCTTATTCGTAAGTCTGTTTCTTCTTTTCTTTTTCTTGTTTTCGTAAGGCTTCTCTTGTTCTTCCTTGTTGTGGTGTACCATGTCGGCTAGGGCAGAAAACTCACGTCAACGTAAAGATAAGCAAATAATGGATAATGAGTCGTTCGTCTGGGAGGAGGGAGGCAGTGCCTTAGAGGACGAGAAGGTACGGTCAATGTTGGTGGGTAGAATTTGGTCTTCTAAATCGATAAATGCGAAGGCGGCAATCGAATCTATGATTAGGGTTTAGAACGTGAAAGGGTCAGTGGAGGGTAATCTAGTTGACGCAAAAAATAAGATTTTCGTGTTTAAGTTCTCGGATGACAAAGACAAAATTAGGGTTATTGAGGGCCAACCTTGGCACTTTGATAAGTTCTTATGGTGTTTCGATGATCCTATCGAGGATGACAAGCTTTCGGATACTCCTTTATTTTTGGTTCCAATATGGGTGCGAGTACATGATTTGCCAATAAAAGGGAGGACTAATATTGATAATCTACGTCGACTTGGGACACAGTTGGGCAGCTTTGTTGGTATGGATGAGATGCTATCCCCGGAGATGGAAAAATCCATACGGATTCGAATTTTACATGATGTGCGGGCTCCTTTCCAGAAATTTGTAAGCGCTACAATGGCAAACGGGAAACTGGTAAGGTTTGAGTAACCTACGAGCGGATTCCCACCTTTTGCTATGGATGCGGAGTCCTTGGACATGGGGAGAAAGAGTGTGATGAGGGACCTTACGAGGAGGGGGAATTACAATTTAGTGAAAAACTACGGGCTTCACCATGGAAGGCAGTTAAGACAGTTTCAGAAGCAAAACCTATATGTGCGAAGGCTCTATCTACGGTTTTTGAGCAAGAAGAGAACGAGAGGAATGAGGAAATTATTGAAAACATGATAAAAAAATTACAATCTATTGCGATAAAAAATCGAGGCGCGAATCGCAACTATGAACCTAGCAAAGGTGCCAGCGAGATGAAAGCGGTTGGGGGTGAGGAGGCTGACCAGGTGCATGACAATATGGAGGTGACGGGAGGGACTGAGCATGGGAATGAAGGAAAACAGAATAGGGCTTCTGAGGTGCACAGTGAAGCTGGGCGAAATAGGGAGGAGGGACAGGGTTTGTCTGTATGGGAGGTGGAAAGGGGTACAACAACTACCAAGAGGAAAACGACAGGTACATGGCACAGGTTAGACAGAGAAGCAGCAGGTACTAAAGGGGGTTCAGATGTTATACAGACCAAGAGGAGTCGTATGGATGAGCCAGATGAGGAGGAGGGTATGACGAAGAGAGCTCGGTGTGACGGTTTCATGGGTGTATGTTCACCTGAGGCGGAGGTTGAGATGTCTCAACCCCGCCGCGCATTATGAAACTCTTGAGCCTTAACTGCATGGGGCTGGGTAACCCCGGTGCAGTAGGCGGATTACGTAACCTCTTGCGAAGAGAAGCCCATACTTTTATTTTCCTTTGTGAAACGAAACTCAGTAGTATAGAATTTAGACGTATCCGGTTATGTTTTGATGATTTTGAAGGAATGGAGGTGGATAGCATGGGTAGGTCGGGTGGGCTCGCGTTTATGTGGAGGAAAGGTATACAGTGTAAGTTTAGATCAGCTTCGATGCATCACATGGATTTTGATATTGTCGAGGAGCACGGGACATGGAGAGTCACTGGGTTCTATGGATGGCCTATGGTGAGTGATAGATATTTGTCGTGGCAACTTTTACGGTTACTCAGTTCCCAGGGGAGCGACCCTTGGATATGCATAGGAGACTTTAATGAAATACTCTATTCTAGCGAGATGAAAGGCGGAAGTCGACCCCAATGGCAAATGGCGAATTTTCAGGAGGCTATCGATGAGTGCGGAATACGGGATATGGATTATGAAGGCTATGACTTTACCTATGACAATGGTCAACAGGAGGAGAATAATAGGCAATCCAGAATTGACAGGGCCATGGCTAATACAGGCTGGTTTGAGATGTTCTCAAGTGCGAAATTGATTCATTTAGACCGGGAATGGTCGGACCACGCCCCAATTATGTTGATTTTTGATCGAACGGCGCCAGAGGAGAGGCCACGCCATAAAATGTTCCGGTTTGAGCAGATATGGGTGGGGGAGACAGGCTGTGAAGAGGCCATCAAAAAAGCATGTGAGAAGGATGATGGTAACTTAATTGAAACTCTGGCACAATGTTCCAAAGAACTCCAGGAATGGAAGGGCCTTAGCATAGGGAAAATTGTTCGCGATTTACGTGTGAAGCGTCAGTTAAAAGGGTTGAACGAGGGAAGGAGGACGAGATGGGCTGTTAACGAAAGGAAAAGAGTGATACGCGAGATTACTCACTTACAAAAACAAGAGGAAATTTTTTGGAGACAGAGATCGCGGGCTTTATGGCTCAAAGACGGAGACAGAAACACTGCCTATTTTCATCGAAAGGCTGGACAAAGAAGAAAGAAAAATAATATATCCAAGCTAGTGGACTGACACCCGTCGTTGAGGGGTGCCAAAGATAAGATTTATAAAACCTCAGCTTAAACTCAGTTAGGATAAGTCAAGGGTCGAACCACAGAGAGACAGGGTAAATTATGTTTGTAAATTTAAAGTCTATTGCAAGTAACCAAAAAAAGGGGGGTTTGAATTGGGATTTTAACTAACAACTAAAGTAACAAAATAACAAGAAAATTAAGATAAGATAGAAAGGAGATTAGGAACTTAAGTTCCCCATGGTCAAAACAAGTCAATGAAGGGTAAGAATAATCGAATAACACAATCCCAAGGAACAAAGAATAAACCTTTAGGTCAATATTCTACCCAATCCTCACGGTCTTAGGGTTCCTACAAAAGCACTAAACTTTCGTTCAAGGGCAATCCCAAAGTTGTTGTTAAACTAATCCTAATAATCTTTCAATCCCAAGGATTAGTTCACCAACAACAATGGGGGATTGGTAATTTAAACCTATCAAAGTCAAGTCTTTACATGGTTCCCCTAATTCCTAATCACAATAATTAGTTATGCATACTTCCAATTATGAAACTAACAATTACTAAGAAAATTAAAGAGATAAACATGATTAAAGAAGACAATAAAAGGGAAAGCATGAAACAAGAAATAACAACAAGATGAATAACAAGATTGAATTAAAAAGAAAAGATTAATTATCACAAACTTACAACTTGAATGGAAATCCTAAGAAGAAAGATGAAAGCTTGATAAAAAAGTCTAACAATGGAGTCTTCAAACATAAAGTACTTGGTAAAATTCCTAGGGTAGAAAATTGCTGAAAAACTACTTAACCTAATAGAAGAGTTTTGATCTCCTTAAATAAGAAATATTACAAGATTAGGAAATCAGAAAAGAAAACGGAAGTCTCGAAACAGGGTCTGGTCGGTCGACCTGTTTTCTCGGTCGGTCGACCGGTTCTGCCAATGCGGACTTATTTTCTGCGAATTTGGGCTTCCGTGGAGAACTGGGCCGATTACGTAATTGACATCGGTCGGTCGACCTGTTTCGATGGTCGGTCGACCGATCCTCTTTATTTTCAGTTTCGATTCAGCCCGATAATTATACTTGAACACACCATCTGAATTACCGCTCCAAAAACAGCTTTCTAAAGGCAAATAAGGCTTGGTTTTGCTTACTTCCGCGTATTCCTACATACAAAACACAGAAATACCAAAGTAGACAATATGGGAGAAAAAGCAACTAAAAAGTCACGAAAGTGTAAGAAAGTACGTGCCAAAAGAGTAAATAAAATGCATAAAATAGGCACGTATCAAATTCCCCAAACCAAACCTTGCTTGTCCTCAAGCAAGCACTAAGACTCAAAAGAAAAAAAAAAAACTCCTAATGGAACGGACTTCATACTTTTCATAACCAAACACAACACTATGCTTAACCAATTTAATGCATCCTTCAACTATGATCAAACACAATGTCAAGAGCAAAACGAATTAAACATGTTGTAAAAGCATGCTAAAATTTCGACCTTGCAAGACCCATTCTAATTGGACTCTCGCGGTACGCTCGAGACACTCATGAAAGCAAAGGGTCAAATGTATATGTGAAAGATAAGAAGATAAATAAAAGTAAGGACTCTCACCTATCTACGACCCGTAAGAACATGCCTGCAATCTAACATGAATAAAATCTCTACAACCGTACATATGCATTCCCACACTAAATAACCATGACACATGCCGAGGTAAATTTGGGATTGTGAGGCTAAAGGTAAGAAGGGGTTTAAAATAAGTTATGGGAAGAGGGGTTAAACCGAGCTAACATCCGTCTATCCATACTATAAGATCACTTCTTTTTGTTTGCTTTTTGATTTTTCTTTCATATATGCCAATATTCCACAATTTCTTCCAAATTTTTTTTCTTTTTATTATATTTTTTTTTTTCTTTTTTGAAAAATCGGCCCATTCAATGGTCCTGGTCGACCGACCGGGGGAACTGGTCGACCGACCAGCCTTGAAAACAGGCTGCTCCGTTTTTTTCTATCATTCCCGTTTCTCTTTTCTTTTTTCTTTTTTCTTTTTCATCATTCTCCCAAAATCAAAATTCACCGATGAAGCATAAACCAAAGGATGGCAAGGAAAACAGTCCCATTACTAAATTACTAGCTCGGCTAGGGTAAGCAAGTTTTAGAATGTAGCAAATGGGTAAGAGAGTTCAATTTGGCTATGTGAGGATAATGGGAAAAAAGAGAAAGGGGGACCTCTACCACATGTGTCAACAAACCACAAAACCGAATGCATACAGGTATTAAGAAGACAAAATTCATGTTTATGCAAATTGATGTAACATGCCTCAAGAGGAGAAACTACTCACAACCTACATGAAATCGGTCATGGATGTCACCGATTTATTAAGCTCTAATCCTTAGAATATGTAGTAGTTTGCCAAAAAGAGAGTCAAGTCTAATAATTTAGCATGAAATCAACAAAAACTCGTAGATAATGCAAAAGACTAGCTTGAAAATTTTTGAAAAAATGCAAGGCAAAGCAATATGTGATATGTGAGGCATAACTAGTATTTATCCGTTCCGACTCGACCTAAAAACCTAAGACAGAGAAGAACGCGCGACAGGGAAGAACACGCGACAAGAGAGGATGAAAACAAGAAAAACACCTAAAGGAATGAAAAACAAAAGACATAAAAACAATTGCATACTCACAAAGGAGTATGCAAACACCCTCCCCAAACCAAAACGCACAATGCCCCCATTGTGCTCATCAGCATACAACCACAGCATAGGGATGGGGGTAGGCGGAAAAGAAGCAAACAAAGAAAGGAAAAGGAAAAAGACTAGAAACTACAAACAGAGTCTATGGAGGAAGGAGGGGAAAACTGGAAATCGAAAGGGGAAAATTGGAAATCTAAGGAGGGAAAACACTTACAAAGTAAATGTGGACCTCTCCAAACCGAACCAATCAATAGGGGCCTCCCCAAACCGAACCCCAAAGAGGGTAAGGTTAAGCACGTCCCTATCCCGCTGAGTCGTAGAATGGCTCAGCGTTCTCCTCACCTTCTCCCTCATCGCCATCCTCCTCAGACCCTACTCCTGTTCCTGAGGCAGAGCCTGAAGCTTCACCATGGTCACGACCGCCTGCGAGAGGTGTGTACCAGGTTGGGTGAGTCCACGGGCCGGTTGGGAGCCTACCTTGTGTGGCATACTCCCTGTAAACCGGGTATTGGAAGAGACTATCGTCCAACCGTTTTTGGCTGAACTGCGTGCAAAGACTCGCCAGCATTTGTGGCATAGATCTGTCATCAACAAAAGGAGGAACATAAACATTAGGAGGGGCAGTAAAATCAGATGGGTACCCTGTCCCAGGTGTGGCATGGTGGCCACCGGGAGCAGGGGCCCTGAAACCTCTAGAAGCGCCTCCCCTAAGCGGGAGGCGGTAAGACGGGAGTAGTGGTCGGGGCTCCCCTATAACAATGGAAAGGGGGTACATAGGGGGAGCCGTGGTGATGGGGATGCAGTCAGTGAGATAGGTGTCTATTTTCCAAACACCTCTACTATTTACCCAACGCACAGACCTGACATAATCCATGTCCATGTATCGGGATAGAGGGGTGACCGCATCCTCGTAGCGAGGGAACTGGGGTACAAAATAGCGGGCTAATCGGGTGACTAGCCCACCACAGACAATAGTGGTCAAAGAAGTTCCCTCACTGACTGACACAAAATGAGAAGCGACCAAATGAGCAGTGTTATAAGACTGCTGACCCGTACGTCCGATGTTAAGATAACCGGACAAAATAGAGAGCTCAATGTTGTTAACATTTTGAGACTCTTTGCGGCCGAAAACAGTGTTGGCCAACAGACGCAAAAAATAACGGGGGGTGGGAAGGTGGACGGTACTGTTTTTCTTCTTCACATCGTTGGAGTCAGAAATACAAGACCACATATCAGAATACGACCCCGTGGGGTCATCAGTAAGACCCTCAGAAGACAGACCCAAAATTTGAGCAAATTGGGTTAAAGTTAAAGCATAAGTTTCATTGAACATGCGAAAAGAGATACAAAAACTATCATAGCCGGGGTGAAGAGCCCCTAAATCAAAGGTAAAGGAAGAGAAGAACTCAAGAGTAAGAAGGCGGTAGGTGATCTCGTCCATAGTGACAAGGCCTGCAAACCCGGTCCCAATGAGCATAGCAACCACCTCATCATGGCATCCCAATGCATGCAGAGCTGAAACACAAAGGAAACGGGTCGCCACTACCGCGCAATGAGCGCTCAGATGGAGGAATCGGGCCTTCTGGGCCGGAGAGATGAAAGTGATCTGCGGATAGTCCGGTAGACTATCCGTGTCCTGAACTGCTAGACCTCTAGACCTAGAGACACGTCCTCTAGAAGTGCTTGCACCCGAAGTGCGTGCGCGTTTCCCTCCTTGATCACGGCTAGACATCGTAAAGCTGCAAAGTTCAATTAAGAATATAAGTCCTATGAGCATAAGAAAACATTGTTTTAACAAAATTAGGCACGAAAAATTGCAAAAACAGAAATTTTGCCACAGCTCTGGTCGGCCGACCATAGTAGCCAGTCGGTCGACCAGATTTCTCAAGATGGTCTGTATTTTTCTGCTGTACGGAGAAATCAGAAACTGAAAAAAAATCATGAAAAACGCAGGTATGGTCGGTCGACCAAATTACGAAAAAGATCAGAAACTGTTCAACAATTAAACTCAGGAAAACGCGACTCTGGTCGGCCGACCTCATTTTCCGGTCGGTCGACCGACCTTTGTCAGAAAAGAAACCCAGATCTGCAAAATTTAAAAACCCAGAAATTCAAATTTTGGTCGGCCGACCTCCGATTCCGGTCGACCGACCGTAACAGTGATGGCGTCGGGTTTGAATTTCGCGCGGAAAAAGGCATAAAAATTGTAAGGAAGAATTAAACTATCCTAATTAGCACAAAATCACCCAAAATTTTCAGATCTAAGCATATAAACTCAAGAAGAAGGAAAAAACTAACATAAAACACATAAACAAGCATGAAACGGAATTAAGAGCAAAATTAAACTTTAAAAAGATAAACTCATACTACCTAAAACGAAAATAAGAAGGTAAAAACTAAAAAAAAAAAAAGAAAGAAAAAGGGAGGAAACACATACCTTGAGGATGGAAGCTAAAAAGAGAGTGAGTAAAAATGGTGGAGGAGGAAGAAGGGTGAATAGTTTTTTTAGGGTTTTATGAGAGAGAGGGAGTGCTGGTAGAAAGAATAGGTCAAAGCAATAATTTTAAGTTCAAAACACAACAAACCCATGACGTTGATCCTGAAAAAATAAAACCGTAAAAAAAATCGTGGTCGGTCGACCAGAAAAGCTGGTCGGTCGACCACTGTACTTTTACCTGCTCTGCGATTTTACTTACTATGTCAGAAAAAATTCAAAAAGCTGTCAGTCTGGTCGGTCGACCAGAAAAGCTGGTCGGTCGACCACTGTACTGACTAATACCGATTTTTTTCTTTTTCTGCAGTGATTTCAATTTCCATCTGAGGATAAAACGAAAAATAAAAAGGAAAAACGTAAATTAAAACTAAAGCACGGGTTGCCTCCCGTGTAGCGCTGGTTTAAGAGGTCCCGCACGACCTTTTACCTTCTAAGGAGCATCCTAAAAAGGGTCAAAGTAAGAAACTTCGACTTTTCCGACATACTCATTTTCTCCTCGGAAGTGCTTCACATATTGGCCATTGACTTTGAACCTCTCACCAGATGAGGTTTCTAATTCGATTGACCCGAATTTTGAGACAGCTGTGACGGTGTAGGGTCCGCTCCACCTGGATTTCAGTTTACCAGGAAAAAGACGAATTCGAGCATTAAAAAGCAGTACCCTATCACCTACCTGAAAGTCACGTCTAATGATTCTCTTGTCATGCCAGCGCTTTGTTTTCTCTTTGTAGATCCTGGCATTGTCGTAGGATAACAACCTGAATTCTTCTAGCTCATTTAGCTGCAATAAACGTTTCTCGCGAGAAAGATTAGGGTCTAAATTAAGATCACATATAGCCCACCAAGACTTACGTTCTAACTCAACTGGTAAATGACAAGTTTTACCATAAATCAATCTGAATGGTGACATTCCTATTGGAGTTTTGAACGCGGTTCTATAGGCCCATAAAACATCATCAAGTTTTAGGCTCCAATCTTTCCTAGACTTAGAAACTACCTTGGCTAGGGTCTCCTTGAGTTCTCTATTAGAGATCTCAACTTGACCACTAGTCTGAGGGTGATAAGCTAAACCCCTACGATGTTGGACACCGAATTTATTTAACAAGTCACCTAATCGTTTCTCCTTAAAATGCATACCTCCATCACTTATGACAACCCTAGGGACACCAAAACGAGGAAATATGATTTTTTTAAACATCTTAATAACAGCTTTTGCATCACAATGGGGAGTAGCAATGGCTTCTACCCACTTAGACACATAATCAACAGCTACAAGAATATACCTGTTACCTTGACTACTGGGAAAAGGTCCTTGATAATCAATGCCCCAAACATCAAAAATCTCTACCTCTAAAATACCTACTTGTGGCATCTCATGTCTTTTTGAGACATTCCCAGTCCTTTGACAGGCATCACAGTTACCTACAAAATTTCTACAATCAGCATGTAAAGTAGGCCAATAAAAACCAGACTGTAATACCTTGGCCACGATCCTAGATGGACCGTGGTGACCACCATATGCAGAAGAGTGACATGCTTCCAGAATGTCCTTCACCTCCCATTGGGGGACGCATCTCCGGATAAGTCCATCTCCGCATTCTTTAAAAACATAAGGGTCATCCCAAAAATACTGTTTCGCATCAAACATAAATCTCTTCTTTTGTTGCCAAGACAACTCAGGAGGGATTTTACCTGTAACAGCAAAATTAGCAAAATCAGCATACCAAGGAGGGGGATAAGAACCTGAACTATTAATGATAAATAAACTTTCATCAGGAAACGAATCATCAATAGGTAAAGAATCTTCCCCATTAGTCAGCTGTAGGCGAGATAAATGGTCAGCTACCACGTTTTCCGCGCCTTTCTTGTCCCTGATCTCAATGTCAAACTCTTGAAGAAGGAGGATCCACCTTAAAAGCCTTGGCTTTGAATCCTTCTTTTGAAAAAGACTTTTTAAAGCTGCATGGTCAGTATAAACAATTACCTTATTACCTACTAAATATGATCTAAATTTTTCTAAGGCAAATATGACGGCTAGCATCTCCTTCTCTGTGGTGAAATAGTTGACTTGAGTCTCATCCAGGGTGCGGCTCGCATAATAAATAGCATTAAGAGCCTTGTTCTTCCTTTGACCAAGCACAGCACCCAGAGCATAATCACTAGCATCGCACATGATCTCGAATGGGAGATCCCAATCTGGTGGCTGGATGATTGGTGCTGAGATCAAAGCTTCCTTCAACCTGTTAAAAGCTGAAAGGCATTCATCAGAAAACTCAAAGATGGCGTCCTTAAGAAGCAATTGTGTAAGTGGTTTAGCAATTTTAGAGAAGTCCTTAATGAAACGCCTGTAAAAACCTGCGTGCCCTAAGAAACTTCTCACCCCTTTGACATTAATAGGAGGGGGTAATTGCTCAATCACTTGCACCTTTGCTTTATCAACATGTATACCTTTATCTGAAATTAGATGCCCTAAAACTACCCCTTCAGTAACCATAAAATGACACTTCTCCCAATTTAAGACAAGATTTACATCAATACATCGCTGCAAGACTTTATCCAGATTAGCTAAGCATTGATCAAAAGCATTACCATAAACAGAGAAATCATCCATAAATACTTCCATAATGTTTTCTATAAAGTCTGAAAAAATACCCATCATACACCTTTGAAAAGTAGCAGGAGCATTGCATAACCCAAAAGGCATCCTGCGATAAGCAAAAACACCCTGTGGACACGTAAAAGTAGTCTTACTCTGATCATCAGGATGGATGGGAATCTGGAAGAAACCTGAATAACCGTCTAGAAAACAGAAGAATTTATTAGAAGCCAATCTTTCAGTCATTTGGTCAACAAAAGGAAGGGGGAAATGGTCTTTCTTGGTGGCGGCATTTAACTGTCTATAATCAATGCACATCCGCCACCCAGTCACAACTCTAGTTGGTATTAACTCATTTTTATCATTTTTAACCACTGTGGTCCCTCCTTTCTTAGGAACCACCTGAACTGGGCTAACCCACTTAGAGTTGCCAACTGGATAGATAATACCTGCATCAAGAAGCTTCATAACCTCAGCCATAACTACATCCTGCATCTTAGGGTTCAATTTACGCTGTCCTTGTCTATAAGGCTTATGCCCTTCCTCTAAATCTATTCTGTGCATACAAACATCAGGGCTTATGCCCTTAATATCATCCAAAGAATAACCTAGAGCTTTTCTATTCTTTTTAAGAACAGTCATTAAGGCAGAAAGTTGGTCAGGGCTAAGTTTAGAGCTAACAATTGCAGGGTATTGCTCAGTATCATCTAGAAAAACATACTTAAGATTAGGAGGAAGTGGCTTACGCTCTGGTGCTTTTACCTCAACTGCCTGAACAGAATTAACATTTATAGAATAGCACATGTTTACCAGACTTGCATTAGCTAGGCTTATGAGCTTCTCATTCTCTTCTTCAGTGAGCTCACATTCCTCTTCCTCTTCTTCTATCAAATCCAGCTTTTCAGCATCCTCAGCTGGAGTACCTGCATACTTATCCAAAACCGTCAGATCATCTAAGGGATCCTTGGTCAAGGATTCCCTCCAATTAAGGATAACACTCCTGTCTACAATATCGATGGAACAACAAGTATCATCAGTAGGAACAGTTGCCTTATGGGCAAGACTAAACTCGATAGAGTCATCCCCAATCTCTAAAGTAATGGTCCCGCGTTTGACATCTATCACAGCCCCAGCTGTGTGTAAAAAAGGTCTACCTAAAATAATAGGTATTCGACTATCTTCAGCAATGTCTAAAACAACGAAATCTACAGGAATAAAGAACTTTCCCACTTTTACTGGGACATCCTCCAAGACCCCTAGTGGTCTTTGGGTTGATCTATCAGCCATCTGTACAGTAATATTGGTGACCTTAAGTCTACCTAAACCAAGTCTTTCACATACAGAATAAGGTATGACACTGACACTAGCCCCTAGATCACAAAGGGCTTTCCCTATTAAATGATTACCTATGGTACAAGGGATGGAAAAACTACCTGGGTCTTTCAACTTGGGTGCTATATTATTTTGTGAAAGAACATAACATTCTTCCACAAAAGCAACAGCACCGTCGTCCTGAAAATTCCTCTTACGACTTAAAATATCTTTCATGAATTTAGCATAAGAAGGTACCTGGGTAATTAAGTCAGTGAAAGGGATGGTCACCTCAAGGTTCTTCACCATCTCTAAGAACTTACCAAATTTCTTATCTTCCTTTGAATTTTTCAGTCTTTCAGGATAAGGAATGGTGACTTTAGCCATAGGATCAGTAACCTTTGGCTTTTTCAGCTGTAAAATTTCAGTATGGCTTTGAATGAGGGAAGGGTCCAGCGATTCCGGAGTCAAAACGGCACTCTGCTCAGAAGCGTCGGTCGGTCGACCAGTAAAGTCGGTCGGTCGACCAGAGTCTGCAAAATCCGATTTTTTTTCTTTTTCAGAATCTGATCTCGCGTCAGGAACAGTGGTCGGTCGACTGACAGAAGTGGTCGGTCGACCTCCTGTTCTTTTGACGGGATCGGATTCTTGACTTGGAATTTCGGCTGGATCATCCTCTTGAGTTGAATCTTCACAAACACGGCCACTCCTTAGATTTATGGCATTCAGCGTCTCCATGGGTCCCTCAGAACAAGGTGGAGAGCTTTTTCTTTGGTTGGCTATGTTTATCAAGTGTTCCTCAAAAATCTTCGTGGAAGTGCAGTGAGCCTCATTCATCTTAAAAACTGCCGTGGTTAAGGCATCAACAAGGGCTCTTAATCTCTCAATTTCTCCCGTGTTGTCGACCGTAGTAACTAGGTTCGCACTTTCAAGCTTTAGCTGGGTTGCCTCAAGCTTTTCAAAACGGGCTTCAACTGTTGTCTCAAGAGCCATCACTCTATTCATCTCTACATTCAGCCTTCTTGAATTCCCACGTGAACCTTTAAAAGTAGCCTTATGCGCCGCCATGTCTTCGATGGTTTGCCAACCCTTCATATGATCGGTGTTGTTCTGGAACCTTCCATTGGCGGCCACATCAAGAATCATCTTATAGTCATCGTAAAGAGAGTTGTAAAAGCAGTTACACAGGTCCCATTGTGGAAGGTTATGGTGAGGGATGGAACGGACCAATTTCTTGAATCGATCCCATGCTTCACAAAATCCTTCATCAGGCCCCTGCTGAAAGTTACGGATTTGGTTTCTCAAGTCCTCAGCTTTTGCAAGAGGGAAGTATTTCTTGTAAAAAGCCAAGGCTAAGGTGGTCCAATCTGTAGTCCCTTCACTTGTCTTTTTAAGGTCCCGGTACCATTCTTGCGCGTCTCCTTTTAAGGAGAATAAGAACAGAGTTGCCAGCACCTCATCTCTAGTTACCCCTTCAGGTAGGGGTATGAAACAACAATAATCTGTGAAGGTTGTAACGTGCTTTATTGGATCTTCATCAGGTAGACCAGAAAATTGACTCTGCTCCACCAAGTTAATATGAGTCGGGCGGAGTTCAAAGGAGCCAGTGGTGGGTTTAGGCAAGGCGAATCCTTTCGGTAAATCTTTAGGCTTCGGCTGTAGGTAGCTATAAATGGAGTCCATAAAGAGAGTACTCAAGCCTTCCTCTCAAAAACCTGTCTTCTAAATAGCACTACAAGAAAAGGTAAGAACGGTCTTAAGGAACCTAAGTTCCTTAAGACAAGAAGAATAAACTAAAAATTAACAAACAGAATTATACCGTCTCCCCGGCAACGGCGCCAAAATTTGACACCCGTCGTTGAGGGGTGCCAAAGATAAGATTTATAAAACCTCAGCTTAAACTCAGTTAGGATAAGTCAAGGGTCGAACCACAGAGAGACAGGGTAAATTATGTTTGTAAATTTAAAGTCTATTGCAAGTAACCAAAAAAAGGGGGGTTTGAATTGGGATTTTAACTAACAACTAAAGTAACAAAATAACAAGAAAATTAAGATAAGATAGAAAGGAGATTAGGAACTTAAGTTCCCCATGGTCAAAACAAGTCAATGAAGGGTAAGAATAATCGAATAACACAATCCCAAGGAACAAAGAATAAACCTTTAGGTCAATATTCTACCCAATCCTCACGGTCTTAGGGTTCCTACAAAAGCACTAAACTTTCGTTCAAGGGCAATCCCAAAGTTGTTGTTAAACTAATCCTAATAATCTTTCAATCCCAAGGATTAGTTCACCAACAACAATGGGGGATTGGTAATTTAAACCTATCAAAGTCAAGTCTTTACATGGTTCCCCTAATTCCTAATCACAATAATTAGTTATGCATACTTCCAATTATGAAACTAACAATTACTAAGAAAATTAAAGAGATAAACATGATTAAAGAAGACAATAAAAGGGAAAGCATGAAACAAGAAATAACAACAAGATGAATAACAAGATTGAATTAAAAAGAAAAGATTAATTATCACAAACTTACAACTTGAATGGAAATCCTAAGAAGAAAGATGAAAGCTTGATAAAAAAGTCTAACAATGGAGTCTTCAAACATAAAGTACTTGGTAAAATTCCTAGGGTAGAAAATTGCTGAAAAACTACTTAACCTAATAGAAGAGTTTTGATCTCCTTAAATAAGAAATATTACAAGATTAGGAAATCAGAAAAGAAAACGGAAGTCTCGAAACAGGGTCTGGTCGGTCGACCTGTTTTCTCGGTCGGTCGACCGGTTCTGCCAATGCGGACTTATTTTCTGCGAATTTGGGCTTCCGTGGAGAACTGGGCCGATTACGTAATTGACATCGGTCGGTCGACCTGTTTCGATGGTCGGTCGACCGATCCTCTTTATTTTCAGTTTCGATTCAGCCCGATAATTATACTTGAACACACCATCTGAATTACCGCTCCAAAAACAGCTTTCTAAAGGCAAATAAGGCTTGGTTTTGCTTACTTCCGCGTATTCCTACATACAAAACACAGAAATACCAAAGTAGACAATATGGGAGAAAAAGCAACTAAAAAGTCACGAAAGTGGAAGAAAGTACGTGCCAAAAGAGTAAATAAAATGCATAAAATAGGCACGTATCATGGACGAAGAAGGCAGAAACCACGAGGGAACTGAAGCCGTGTCTCGGGTGGCAAAAAATTATTTCGAATCGCTTTTCAAGTCCGATTGTCCGCCCCTGGATAATGCTCTCTTAGAGGTTGTTGATGGCAGAGTTACAACTGAGATGAACGCAACCTTATGCAAGGATTATAGCGCCAGTGAAGTAATTGAAGCTTTGGGTCAGATGCATCCGTTAAAAGCACCAGGTATTGACGGTATGAATGGTCTTTTTTTCCAAACCTATTGGCATATTATTGGGCCCGCTGTACTGAGAACGGTGTTGGGGATTTTACGAGGAAACCCGATCCCGGAAGAATTGAATAGAACTCTTATTGTGTTAATTCCAAAGAAAAAAGCGCCGGACAAAATTACGGAGTTTCGTCCAATTAGCTTGTGCAATGTGATTTACAAATTGGTTTCTAAAGTCTTGGCGAATAGGCTGAAAACTTTCTTGGGAGAAATTGTATCGGAGAATCAGTCGGCTTTTACCCCGGGACGGTTAATCACTGATAATATCCTAGTGGCGTTTGAGTTATTTCACCACATGAAGAATGATAGAGGGGATACGGGTCATATGGCGCTGAAACTGGATATGGCGAAAGCATATGATAGGGTCGAATGGAGTTTTCTTAAGGAAGTTCTGAACCGGATGGGATTCGATCGTACATGGGTTGACAGGGTTATGACATGTGTGACAACGGTGTCTTTTTCGATAATGGTGAACGGCCAGCCGACGGAGGTCTTTCGGCCGAGTAGGGGTATTCGCCAAGGGGACCCTTTATCTCCGTATTTGTTCATCCTTTGTGCGGAGGTCCTTTCGGGGTTGATGCGTAGAGCGATGGAAACCAAGACTATTCATGGCATTCAGATAGCTCGGGAAGCACCGATGGTGGCACATTTACTGTTCGCTGATGATAGCATATTTTTTGTTAAAGCTACTGAGAGGGAAGCGCGACGAGTCAAAGCAATCCTAAATGCTTACGAACAGGCTTCGGGACAACGGGTGAACTATAGTAAGACTACTGTCTCCTTCAGTAAAGGTACTAAAGACGAGGCCCGGCAGAGGATAGCAGCGTGTTTGGGAGTGCATATTGTTGAAGAACAAGATAGATATCTCGGGCTACCAACTGTGGTGGGGCAGTCGAAGAACGCTATCGTGAGAACGATCAGAGAAAATATTAGTAGAAAATTACAGGAGTGGCGTGGTAAGCTGTTTACGAAGGCCGGTAGGGAGGTGTTGATAAAGGCCGTGGCCCAATATATCCCTACGTATGCAATGAGTGTCTTCAAGTTACCACTAAATTTCTGTAATGAGCTACGATCGATGGTGTCCAAATTTTGGTGGGGTGCAGAGAGTGGAAAGAGGAAGATTCCGTGGATAGCATGGCATAAACTGTGTCGGCCAAAGAGTCTTGGAGGACTTGGATTCCGGGATTACCATAACTTCAACCGGGCTCTTCTTGGAAAACAGGCTTGGCGGCTTCTGGTTGATCGGTCTAGCTTGATGGCTCGGGTTTTAGGTGGAAAATACTTTGCATCATGCTCTTTTATGAAGGCGCGCTTGGGGTCGAACCCGAGTTATACGTGGCGTGGAATTTGGGAGGCCAGAACGGTGTTGGAGCTTGGAATCCGAAGGAGAATTGGTAATGGTCTGAGTACATCTGTTTGGAATGATCCATGGGTTGTGGGGGCCCAGAACCGAAAATTTTTATCACCGCGCGGAGCTCACGACGAAGCAATGGTGGTTGCGGAGCTTTTTAGGGTGGATGGTAGTGGCTGGAACACATCAAAGGTAAGAGCAATTTTCCTCTCGTTTGAGCATGATAGGATTCTTAATATGCGCGTGTGTAAATCGAAACCTGAAGACTCGTGGTGTTGGGATTTAGAGAAAGACGGAATCTATTCGGTTCGTTCAGCTTATAAAGCCATTGCTGGGGATTTTGGTGAGGAGGATGGGCAGTCGGAGCGAAAGAAAGAAAAATGGTTGTGGAACAATCTTTGGAGCACTAAAGTCTGGCCGAGAGTGAAAATGTTTTACTGGAAACTATGTAATGAAGCACTTGCGACTAAGGCGAATGTGGCGAGGAGAGTAGCTGATATGGAACCGTGGTGTCCGGTCTGCGGCAGAGAAGAAGAAAAGATCCTCCATGTTTTTAGGGGATGCAGGTGGGTAGATGAGATATGGGAAAATCTGGGCTTGAATTGAATATCAGGGATATAGATGGGTATGAGTGGGCGAGGGACTGGGTGGAAGACTCCTGGCAGAACTTGGATACTCAGGAAAGGGAGACGATGATGGTGACATGTTGGGCTATTTGGGAAGCGAGAAATCGTAGGGTGTTTGAGCAGGAGGATATCAATGCCGAGAGAGTCATCAAAAGGGTGAAGAATGTCTTAAGGGAGATAAGAGGGGAAGATTCAGGTGTGGGGGCTGTTTCTGGGCACGAGTTGCAGCGGGACAATGGAACAGCGAGGCAGAGGGTAAATCAGCGAGTACAAGGGGGGGCTGCGAGTGCTAGGGAGGTGGTGATGCGTGTGGATGCAGGGACAAAGGCTGGGTGCGGAATGGGTATAGGGGTGATATGCTGTGGGGAGGACGGAGGAGTCTTGTGGGGGATGGCGGAGAGGAGACGGATCGAATGCACTCCAAGAATGGCTGAAGCAGAGGCGGTCTTAGCAGGCATTCAGGAAGCTGTTAGACGAGGACAGTCACACATCCGGGTTGAGAGCGACAACAAGGAGGTGATTATCGATGCTCTTTTGGGAAGGAAGAAGGGAAGGAGCGAGTTTTTCCTTATTATTGACGACATTTTACATGAATGTAATAGTTTAATTTCTGTTTCGTGGTCTTATATTAGTCGGAAAGCTAATCGAGTGGCGCATGAACTTGCTCATTCTTGTTCAATGAGTGAAGTACATCGTTTCTCGAGCGAGTCGATTCCAAGTAGAATTGTGGAGCTTGTGGAGATTGATTTTGATAGCATTAATATGAGGTAATACCCTTTGGTGGGTTTTCAAAAAAAAAAAAAATACATGGTCCACCATTATGAAAAGAAATGGTATTTAGTAATTCCTTAGTCATTACCTGCTAATTAAAGACGTATTTAGTCATATAACCATCGCCATTAGTGACTTTAATCACTTAATATTTCGTCAAATTCTACGACCATTTCAACCCTTTAGCACATAACTTAGCCTATAAAAGCCCAATTTTGTTGTATTAAACGATCATCAAACCAATAATCACCTTACTAATTAATCAAATATACTACCATGGCATTTCCTAAGGTCTTTGCACACTTCACCCTTTTGCTCATAAGTTTATCCTTGGTCTACGCCACTGATCCGACCCAGCTTCAAGATTTTTGTGTCGCCACAAACGATACCAATAACGGAAGTAAGTACTTGATTTCGAGTTATATATAGCATAAGTCGATAATGTTTTTATCCTTAACTGGGGAGATGTAAAAATGACTAATAACGTACTGCTTATGCTACATAGTTTAGTTGATAAAGTCATGAAACAAAAAATTACTAACATGCTCTGCATTATTATTGCAGTATTTGTGAATGGACTATTTTGCATGAATCCGATGGCCGCTACAGCCGAAGATTTTCTGTTCAAAGGGCTAGACGTTCCAGCCACTTTAAACAAACTTGGATCAAGTGTGAAACTAGTAAGTCCAATGAACTTACCCGGACTCAACACCCTCGGCATATCAATTGCAAGGCTAGACTTCGCGCCATATGGACTAATCTCACCCCACACCCACCCTCGCGCCACTGAGGTTTTCACCGTCTTGGATGGAACCATCTACGTTGGTTTCGTGACCTCAAACCAGGCCAATGGTGGTAACAAGTTGTTCACAAAGGTGCTTAACAAGGGAGACGTGTTCGTGTTCCCACAAGGCTTAATCCACTTTCAACTCAACATCGGCAAGACACCAGCTGTGGCATTTTCGGGTTTGAGCAGCCAGAATCCCGGTGTGATTACTGTTTCCAACGCGGTCTTTGGTGCTGAGCCTCCGATCAACGTTGATGTTTTGTCTAAGGCGTTTCAGCTTGATGCTAATGTCATCAAGATGTTGCAATCCAAGTTCTCCACGGGAAATTAATTAATTTGTGGAATTAGTTAATAAACTATGTAATTGCCTATGAGATGCATAACTATTTTATTTGTGTTTTATTCGTTGTAATAATAATTTTATTCTTCGTGTTATCGTTCGAAGAGTATCTAATCTTGTGATAATGAAATACTTGTTTTTTTGTTATGTCTAATAAAATACTTACTTCGTTTTTCTTTTATTCCCATTCGACTTTTTTTGGTCATGATTTCAATAATTTGATCGAAATGATGAATTAATTATATTTTGTGTGTCTATAAAAAGATAGTATAAAACAGTGCGAAAAGAGTTAATATTAAGAGAAATTAGGAATTAATCATCGAATTATGAAAGTTTCTTTTAGCACTTAATTAATAAATATTACTTCTTAATTTAAGGATATATAAATGTCGATATGGAATGTGTTTATAAATCGTTGAAATTATTAAACGTTGTGCGTAATAATCATGTTTCCTATTGTTTAAAAGAAAGTTCTACTATATATATAGCGTTTTCTTTATTGTATAGAGCGGATTAAACAATTAAAACGACCTAGATTCTAAAATAAATTATACTTGTAGATACATACTTTAATGTAACTCAAACTCAGAAATAAATATACTGTATACTTCGTATAAACGAAGTAATTAACACCCAGGTGAAAAGTTGTCAAAATTAATGTCATAATTATTTGCTAATTATTCTAAATCTTGTGAGATTTTTTTTTAAATAATGGTTATGGTTATTGACTTTTAATTTGCTACCAGAAATTTTTAGGAGTCGTTTGGTTCGGCATGGGAAGATGAAATTCCCGGGAAGATTAATTAAATTCATATGAACTTGAAAATCACGTGAATTATATAATTGTTGTTTGGTTGAATGTAGGAACTTTAATTCATGCGGGGACTTCCACTTACCTAGAGGGGCTAGGTAAGTGACTTCCTACATTATGCAGGAAATTAGAGTTTCCTAGGAAGTTCTAATTCCCATGAATTAGGCAACCAAACAAGACTTCATTTTCCCACTTCCCATGATTTTCCAATTCCCTTGATTTTGGAAGGCAATCAAACAACCCCTTGATATGAGATTTTAACAAAAGTATCAAACAACATAAGGAAAATTTACTAACATAAAATTTTAGTTCTAGATTCTCCTTTGTATATTTTGCCAAACAGAGTCATAATAATACCGTTTGTTTTGACCCGATCATGCTAACTTTTCAAAACATGAACGATTTTTGTAAAATAATACTGAAAATTAAAGTACTTGTCGTTTTGAGTTTGTTTGAAAGTATTTGTCAAAATGTTGTATATGTAGGCTTAGGTTTTCAAAACATAAAACACGGAACAAATACGCCATTACCAATGACATGTTTTATAATGGAAACACGTCATCAACATTAACGTGTGTCTAACAAGGGTGACGTGTTTCATTTATTTAAATTTCCCGTAAAAATTAGTAAAGTAATTATGAATAATTAGCAACAAATTGATAGTTGAACGATCATACAAATATTTATTAAGGCAAAATCTAGGTCAACATCAATAAGACCCAATCTTATCTATATTAATACCGGATCATTTCTTGCATTTTCCTTCACCCACGTCACCTTAAACATGCCTTTTTCTTTTATTTTTTTCTTTTTCTTTTAATCAAAAACATGGGACCCACCAAACGTGGTGGTGTCATGTTTTCCACACACCTAGTCCATGGTGATCTTTTGTTTTCCACACTAGTCTTAAACCCGTGCAAATTGCACGGGTATGTTAATTTAAATATGTTACTAAAAAGAGTGGAAAAAAAGTGATTAATTTTTCTATCAAGTTATGATTGAAATTTGAATTTAGTTATGAATTTTAGTTGCAATAAGATATTGTAATAAAAATAATGTGATTTGAAAAAAAAAACATGTTTATACTCTATAACATACTTAAACGGGGCAATTACTTGGAATATAAATCAGGTACCGCAAATTAATTTCACCTTTGCTAATCTAATTTGAGCTTTAAAAAATTTTATTGTTAAAGCAAGTAGGAGAGATACGTATTTTAACCAACAAAAAAAAGATCTCGTGAAAATATGCAAGAATTTCCCCTCCCGAAGGCACTGAAAATCATCCGTATTTTAACCCGTCACTCTTAATAATCCGTATTTTAACCCGTCACTCTTAATAGAAGTTATGAGTTTCTTGACATGGTTACAATAACGATATTTTGAACCGTATTTTAACCCGTCGCTCTTAAAAATCCGTATTTTTACCCGTGATCCTTAAAAATGATATGTATTTTGACTCATATTTTACCCTTGACCCTTGAAATGCATTTTCACTGCTAGCGTGATACTCTATAGTATAAGCCCAAACTCCAGTGAAAAAGTTCTTATATTGTTTAAGTTAAATTTTCTACTTATTTAATACAATTTAATGTAATTTGTGTAATAACTCTTAATTTATTTTGAAGGTCTAAAATAAAAATGTAAACAACTTCCTTTAAATATAGAATACATTTTAATGTATTGTCGTATTATCACATAAGTTTCTCTTGTGACGGACATATCCGGCACAAGTTTGTGACGGGTCAAATACTACCCATGTGAGTAGATAAGATAAATCAGATTGTTACTTTTTACTTTTGTCTTACCTACCCAACATAGCTAGTATTTGATCCATCGCAACTTTGCGACAGATATACCGTCACATATGAGAATTTATGTTAGAAAATTGATCTCTTAACTACATGTGAAATTTTATAATGCAAATCCATCTTAGTTATGCATTGAAAAAAATGTTTGTATCTATTTTTTCAAACGCTACATGTAACTCACATAACCTTACTTATATTATGACCCTACCCATATAATTGATATGAGACGATAGTTATATAGTCAATGGTAACACTAACATAATTCAAGTGCATTAGAACAAAAAAATAAATGCATTATTTTTTTCGTTTTAAGTCATTTGTCGTTACACAGATTATTGAGTATAATATTTTTTATATCATAATCATATTAACACACCGGATTTGTTATGATTATTATACCCGTATTAATCAAACTATTGCATGAATGATGCACACTAATGATTTGTTTATTAAATTGTCTCTTCTCTAAAAAAAATACAATGACAGATCATGGTGGGCCTTCATTTTCTGGGAAAAAAATTAAAGAAAAAACAGTTGCAATTAACCACAGGCTGACACGTCAGCTCTGTGGTTGTTGCTTTTATAAATAAGATGATCAGACCATGGTGCAGCCGTGTAATTCACACGACATATCTCATTTCGTTTGTTTTTCTTTTTCTTTTAAAAAAAAAATAGTAGTAAACATAATTCCCGTAAATATTATTTTTACGAATCGTTTGAAGCTCCTATTGGAAGTTGTGACCACTATAACAATTATTTTGTCTTTGAAAATGTGTTTAATTCATTTGAAGATGCATTTGAAATTGGAAATTAATTGATTTTAGGGCTGTCTACAAATTATAATAGTTTATTATAAAAACCGTCTAAAAAATTCAATAACGATAAACCGTGAATTAGATATAATAGAAATCGTCGCACCAAATGATTCAATAATGATATGCCGTATGATATAAACCGTCGCACAAAGAAAATTAATTATTATAAAAATTGTCTCAAAAATATTTTAATGATAAAACAAAAATAGTTTTTACTAAAGTGAACCAAAATATAAGGACAAACTTGAAATAAATTAAAAAATAAACAATTAAAATAATAGGCGTAATGTAACAAGTCGGTTTAAAATTCTCACTAATGTTGGGTGTTTGATGACGAGGTCGATTGATTTCCTTGTAGTAGGTAGTGACTATACTAGATTCACAAAATGTTGTTTACCATTAATTAGTTACGTTAATTTGTCCAAAGTCCAAACACATCAATTGACCATTTTATCTACAATTCTATTAAAAAGCAAAAAAAAAAATATACAATGTAATACCATATTAGTCAACACAAATATTCTGTAAATATTTAGTGTATCTTTATTTATTAGATATCGTAGATATTGTATATTACGTTCACATTGTAACCGACGCGATGTACCTAGTATATATTCTAACCTAATGATATGAAACCCTCAGGGATTCAATTATTTACATGGTATCAGTGTCTTAGGTTTTTCCCAAAACACAATACAAACCGCGTCGTCTTCGTCGTTCCCCCTTCCCTCTTGAGCCACGGCCATGGTGAGCGACGGCGAATCCACTGTAACTTCCGGTGCAAAGAGCGGTAAGTCCACGTTGCATCCTGTTTATTCCGTTACAAATATTCTTAACAAAGTTCGTATGCTCGATGGTGTCAAAATTACCTATTCGTCTTGGGTAAAATTGTTCACCCTCCATGCTAAAGGTTACAAGGTGTCCCACCATATCGATGGCACCCGTCCTCCCGCCACTACCGACCCCAAATACGAAGAATGGTGCGAAGTTGATGCACACGTCCTCCAATGGATCTACGGCTCCATCTCCGAGGAACTCCTTGTACGGATTCTTGAAACGGATTCCACAGCCCATGCGGCCTGGTTGCGTCTCAAAAATCACTTTCTCAATAACAAAGGGGCTCGAGCAGCGGCGTTGGAGCACGAATTTACTAATTTATCACTGATCAAATGCTCTTCTCTCGACGAATACTGTCAAAAATTAAAAGACATTGGTTCCCAACTCACGGATGTTGGGAGTACCGTCGATGACCAGAGATTGGTTCTTCAATTGGTTTGTGGTCTTCCCAAAGAATATGATACGGTTGGTGCATATATTAATCAGACCCTTCCCACTTTCGAAACCGCCAGGAGTATGCTACAATTGGAGGAACACCGTCAGTCCGCGCGGCCGGATAGCACACCTGCTACTGCCCTTGCAGCACCGGCGGCCTCTCCTCCACCCACCTCCAGTTGGGGAGACGGGTCGGGTCCTAACAACCAATCGAATCGCAATAATAATGGCAGCGGTAATTGGAACAAAAATAAATCCAATTACAAAGGAAAAGGCAAAGGTAACGACAATGGTGGTCAAAATTCCAACCGTGGCAGCAACAACGCGGGAGGGAGTCGTCCGGCCACTTGGGTCGCCACTGGGCCACCTCAGTATTGGCCAATGCAGTGGTCGATACCACCATGTCCGTACCCTGCTCAACAAGGGTGGGTCAACCCCTGGCAACCTCAACCCCGTGGGATGCAGGCCTCACAGCCCCCACGCTTTCCTGCTATGCCATCCGCTACGGGCCAGGCGTACGTCGCAACAGACATGTATGAACCGTCTCAAATTGGGCAAGCATTCCAAGCAATGCAATTATATCAACCCGAGGACAACAATTTCTATATGGACACAGGCGCCTCATCTCATTTGACGTCCGAGTCAGGTATACTTTCTCCTCCTTTCAATAAGAGTACTATTCGGTCTATTTATGTCGGAAATGGTAAATCCATTTCGGTTCGTGGCTCGGGCAACACAACCTTAACCACCCCTGCCCATAAATTTACTCTTACCAATGTCCTGTATACCCCACAAATAATCAAAAATTTAATATCCGTTCGCCAATTCACCAAAGATAATAATGTGACTGTCGAATTTGATCCTAATGGTTTTTCTGTGAAGGATATACGGACTGGGACAATCCTAATGAGGAGCAATAGCACCGGTACTCTCTATCCCGTGTCAGCTACGTCATCAAAAGAGCCGCCCCAAGCCTGTCTAGCTGAGTCGTCCTCCGACCTCTGGCACTCTCGCCTCGGTCATCCGGGTCTTAATATTTTAGATAATCTTAGGAGTCGTACTTTTATTTCGTGCAATAAGGAGCGTCGCTCCAAACTCTGTCATGCGTGCCAAATCGGCAAGCATAAACGTTTACCTTTTTCCATCTCCAATTCAACTTCTTTATCTCCGTTTGACATTATACACTGTGATTTATGGACCTCTCCTATTGTGAGCAAAAGTGGATTTAAGTACTATATGGTTTTAATTGACAATTACACACAATATGTTTGGATATATCCACTTAAGTTTAAATCGGAAGTGTTCTCTAAATTTCTCCAATTTCGCAATTATTGTACTACTCAATTTGGAAAAGAAATTAAAAGCTTCCAATGCGATATGGGCCGTGAATTTGACAATTCTCAGTTTCATAATTTTTCGATACAACATGGCCTATCCCTCCGTTTCTCGTGTCCACATACCTCACCACAAAATGGCAAGGCTGAGCGAATGATCCGCCGACTTAATGAAATCGTCCTTGCCCTCCTTGCACACGCCTCTCTCCCACCTCATTTATCGGTTGATGCAATTCACACCGCCACTTACCTTCATAATATCCTTCCATGTCACCTTCTTCAATTTCGCTCCCCAGCTTCCGCACTCTTCCTCCGTCAACCCACCTATGATCACCTCCGTGTCTTCGGATGTCTCTGCTACCCGAATCTCTCTGCCAACCGCACACACAAACTACAACCCCGCTCCGTCAAATGCGTCTTCCTAGGCTACCCACAAAACTATCGGGGATACCGGTGTCTTGACATTGCTTCAGGTAAAATTATATTGTCCCGGCATGTTACCTTCGATGAACAAATCTTTCCCTTTGCCTCGACATTCCACCCTCAACCATCCTCCTACTCCTTCCTCGACCACGAACCACCACCCACTACCCACTACGGTTACCCCGACCCCCCACCAACCACTCGCACCCCTGCCCCAATAACCTCCACTTCCCCTGCCCGCCCCGACCCTTCTCCCCTGTCACCACCACACCCTGACTCTCCCATCCCAACCAGCCCCACATCCAACTCCCCAACACCTCCCTGCCCTACCCATACGCCTTCACCATCACCTCCCCCACCTCCCCCACCACCACCATCCCGAACCCACGCCATGGCCACCCGTCTCCAACACGGCATAACCAAACCCATTACCCGCACCAACCTCCTTGCCCAAACCGCCGACAGCCTCTCCCCCATACCCAAATCCCCAACCGAGGCCCTCAAAGATACGAACTGGAAGACCGCCATGAATGCCGAATATAAGGCTCTTATTGATAATCATACCTGGGAACTTGTACCTCGACCTTCTAACGCTCATGTGATTAGGTGTATGTGGCTATTTCGCCATAAATTCCGGTCTGATGGTCGTCTCGAGCGCTACAAAGCGCGCCTCGTGGTGAATGGTAAGACACAGCAGGTCGGTATTGATTGTGACGAGACTTTTAGTCCTGTCGTTAAACCTGCTACTATTCGTACAGTGCTGAGTTTAGCCGTCTCCCGCTCTTGGCCTATACACCAACTAGATGTTAAAAATGCATTCTTACACGGTGACTTACTTGAGACGGTGTATATGCACCAACCTCCGGGTTTCGTTAATCACGCTGCTCCATCCCATGTGTGCCGATTAAAGAAATCTCTTTATGGGCTTAAGCAGGCTCCCCGCGCTTGGTACCAACGTTTTGCTAACTTCATTTTGTCGCAGGGATTTCGTGGAAGCAAATGTGATGCGTCTCTCTTTATTTACAATACGGGTTCACATATTGCTTATCTCTTGTTGTATGTCGATGATATTGTCATTACAGCTTCCAACTCGGCTTTGCTTCGTCAGATTATCACTGTTTTATCCAGTGAATTTGCTATGACCGATTTAGGGAAGCTACACCATTTTCTTGGCATCACGGTTTCGCGCTCCTCACATGGCCTGTTTTTGTCACAAACCCAATACGCCAAGACTATCCTTGCTCGTGCATCTATGACCGGCTGTAATGCTTCTGCTACACCTGTTGATACGTCTTCCAAGCTCAGTGCCGCGGATGGTCCACCCGTGGCTGATCCTAATCTTTATCGAAGCCTTGCAGGTGCGTTACAATATCTCACTATTACTCGCCCGGATATCACCTATGCCGTTCAACAATTATGTCTATTCATGCATGACCCGAGAGAAAGCCATTTACACTTCCTGAAACGGGTTCTCCGATATGTTAAGGGCACCCTTGAGTTCGGTCTTATCATGACCGTCTCCAAGTCGCATAACCTTATTGCTTACTCTGACGCCGACTGGGCCGGGTGTCCGGATTCTCGACGTTCTACATCTGGTTATTGCGTCTTCTTAGGTGATAATCTCATTTCCTGGTCATCCAAACGCCAAGCGACGGTCTCCAAATCCAGTGCTGAGGCCGAGTATCGCGGGGTTGCTAACGCCGTTGCAGAAACTAGTTGGCTGCGTAATCTTCTTCTTGAACTCCATATGCCTATCCGCAACGCCACGCTCGTATACTGTGATAACGTATCTGCCGTTTATCTTTCTGGTAACCCCGTTCAGCACCAGCGCACGAAACACATTGAAATAGATATCCATTTTGTTCGTGAGCAGGTCCAGCTTGGTAAAGTGCGTGTTCTACATGTCCCTTCCGCTTATCAATATGCCGACATCTTCACGAAGGGCCTTCCACGCCAGCTATTCACGCAATTTCGGGACAGTCTTTGCGTCCGCTCCCCTCCCGCTTCGACTGCGGGGGAGTATTAGTCAACACAAATATTCTGTAAATATTTAGTGTATCTTTATTTATTAGATATCGTAGATATTGTATATTACGTTCACATTGTAACCGACGCGATGTACCTAGTATATATTCTAACCTAATGATATGAAACCCTCAGGGATTCAATTATTTACATACCATAAAATTCTAACCGGGCAAGCTATTTCACTTTATACGACAAACCATGATAAATCACAAATGACTTGTCTTTTTCTATGTAAATGAATAATACTTGATCCGTCATAAATTTGCGACATATATGCCCGTCACAAATGAAAATTTGTGATTATTATGAGTAGGCAATAGAGGTATCTTAGAAAGTGATTAACGTAGAGTTAGAGCATATGCCATCATCCGAATATAGGCTTAGTCTGTGATTAGTTTTAATGAAATCTCTTTTATATTAAAGCGAGATCATTTAAAATATTTTGGTGAAGACATCTCATCAAAATATACAAGGTCATCTTTTCTATATTAAAGCAAAATATATTATGAAAACACACGGATGTGTAAACTTTAGCTAAACGGTAAAGGTAGAGACTAAGTTTACCAATAATAATGCATATTAAAAATAAAGAATGTATTTAAGTTGTATTCCATTAATACTAATAAAATACTTTAAAATGGTATTCCATTTACCCAAGAAAATCAAGAATTACGAAATTAATTTTATGTAAAACTATTTTACATAAAAAAAATGGAGCTAAAAAATGTTTTAAAATGCTTTTTAAATATTATATTATCTATTTGCAATGCTTATGGGTATTCAGGCAACAAATATATATTAGACAATCATTTTTACCCACCATAAGATACTCACGAGTTACTCGTATATTATAATCAAATGTATAAAATTAATTGAAATAGAGGAGGTAGTTATAAAACTTGTTATTCAATCGATTATTGTTGGGTATAGTTAGCAAATCGTTCTAGACATTCATGGTCATATCTAATCTAATACATGGTCCACCATTATGAAAAAAATAGTATTAGTAATTCACTAATTCTTTAGTCACTACCTACTAATTAAAGACGTACTTAGTCTTATAACCATCACCATTCGTGACTTTAATCACTTAATACTTCGTCAAATTCTACGACCATTTCAACCCTTTAGCAAATAACTTAGCCTATAAAAGCCCAATTTTGTTGTATTAAACGATCATCAAACCAATAATCACCTTACTAATTAATCAAATATACTACCATGGCATTTCCTAAGGTTTTTGCACACTTAGCCCTTTTGCTCATAAGTTTATCCATGGTCTATGCCACTGATCCGACCCAGCTTCAAGATTTTTGTGTCGCCACAAACGATACCAATAACGGAAGTAAGTACTTGATTTCGAGTTATATATAACCTAAATCGATATGTAAAAATGACTAATAACGTACTGCTTATGCTACATAGTTTAGTTGGTAAAGTCATGAGATATAATATTTATGACCTAGATAGATTCAGGTTACGTCACCCCCGCACAAAAAATTACTAACATGCTCTGCATTAATTATTATTGCAGTATTTGTGAATGGACTATTTTGCATGAATCCGATGGCCGCTACAGCCGAAGATTTTATGTTCAAAGGGCTAGACGTTCCAGCCACTTTAAACAAACTTGGATCAAGTGTGAAACTAGTAAGTCCAATGAACTTACCCGGACTCAACACCCTCGGCATATCAATTGCAAGGCTAGACTTCGCGCCATATGGACTAATCTCACCCCACACCCACCCTCGCGCCACTGAGGTTTTCACCGTCTTGGATGGAACCATCTACGTTGGTTTCGTGACCTCAAACCAGGCCAATGGTGGTAACAAGTTGTTCACAAAGGTGCTTAACAAGGGAGACGTGTTCGTGTTCCCACAAGGCTTAATCCACTTTCAACTCAACATCGGCAAGACACCAGCTGTGGCATTTTCGGGTTTGAGCAGCCAGAATCCCGGTGTGATTACTGTTTCCAACGCGGTATTTGGTGCTGAGCCTCCGATCAACGTTGATGTTCTATCCAAGGCTTTTCAACTTGATGCTAATGTCATCAAAATGTTGCAATCCAAATTTTCCACGGGAAATTAATTAATTTGTGGAACTAATTAATCAACTATGTAATTGCCTATGAGATGCATAACTATTTTATTTGTGTTTTATTCGTTGTAATAATAATTTTATTCTTCATGTTATCGTTCGAAGAGTATCTAATCTTGTGATAATGCAATACTTGTTTTTTTGTTATGTCTAATTAAAAAATTATTTCGTTTTTCTTTTATTCCCATTCGACTTTTTTGTCATGATTTCAATAATTTGATCGAAAATGATGAATTAATTATATTTTGTGTGTCGTCGAAAAGATAGCATAAAACAGTGCGAAAAGAGTTAATATTAAGAGAAATTAAGAATTAATCATCGAATTATGAAAGCTTTTTTTAGCACTTAAATATTACTTCTTAATTTAAGGATATATAAATGGCGATATGGAATGTGTTTATAAATTGCGGAAATTATCAAACGTTGTGCGTAATAATCTTGCTTCCTATTGTTTAAAAGAAAGTACTATTATATATTTATATATAGCGTTTTCTTTATTTTTTTTTTGCGGGGAAACATAAAACTTATATTAAATCAAATCCATCTCCGCCAAACTGAGGACGGACGAAGGAAAGTCAGATACAAGAACTCTTGTTTCACCAATAGTATCACAAAGTCTGGCACATAAGTGGGCGACCGTATTACCACTCCTACGCACATGGGAGAAACCACAACATGAGAACAAACGTGCCAAATCTTTTACTTCTTGGGCGCATAGGTTTAACGTGCTACAAACAGCCTGTGCTCTAGTTAACTCGTGAACGACCAACGATGCATCCGTTTCCAGGCAGATATGAGACAGCCCCATATCATACGCTAATTCAAGGCCAAACATCATAGCTTTCGCCTCGGCCGTGTCCACAGACCATCCCACCTCCATTCGTCTGCACGCAAGGAAGGTTACCACCCCTCTCCAGTCCCTGCCTACGACGCCCAGCCCACTGATCCATCGTGCATCATGGCTGCATCCGAATTAATTTTAATACTCCCCATCTCAGGTGGATTCAACGACCGTGCCCCATCAATACGAGGATCAACGCTCCCATTTCCTGTTTTGGCGAGATACCCCTGATACTCCTGGACTAAGCGAATGAAACCCATAACCACGACATCCGCATTTCGTTGTTCCTCCTCGAAAATCCTCTCATTTCGTAAAGTCCATACAACCCATAAAACAGCCAGGAAACGACCCTTATCCTCTCCTAACACACGCTCCAACGAACCACATAACCAGGCCACAAAAGAATCCGGGGGGCATCAGAAATAATTCCTGCAAAACCATATTTATCCCATAGAGCGCGAACCCATGGACACCGAACAAGGGCGTGAATCTCCGATTCCTCTTCCTCCTCACAAAATTCCTCACAAAACCACATTTTATCCATTCGTTAGCTAGACCTTAGTTTTATGATTTCAGTATTTTGTGCCTGTAGGGATATGCTATCCCGGGCTGCTTTTGTATAGTGTTTACTTATACTTATCTACGTTCTATCTTCGCATGTTTAGTTGTTAAAGCGCCTCGCATGTTTAGTTTGTTAAAAAGTTTTAATTCCGTTGCAATTTTGGTATTTTGTGTGATTTATATTTCCGCTTTCGCGAGGGGTTTTACAGTTGGTATCAGAGCGTTATCGCTCCCGACGCACTCATGTAATCTCCAAACATAACTTGACCAATAACGTGAATAATGAATGAGAGATTTGGGTAGACTTAAGGACAAGTGGTAGACTGTTTGTGGTTGCTAATTGTTAGGTTAACACTGTTTTCTCTTTTGAAGAATGGTGAGACCCTCAGCCGCAGAGAATACTATAATAGAAGCACTTAAGCAAGTCCTGGAGAACCAGAGGGTCCAGGCTGAAGCTGTTCCTCCTCCTCTGCCAGACAATGAGGCCAACCGACCTGGTAGCTTCTCTTGGATAGCATCACAGATGTCCAGGAGCCACGTGAAGACTTATGGAGGCGAAGTTGATCCTGTTGCCCTTTCCGAATGGTTCCGTGAGATGGAGAAAAGCTTCACCGTGTACTCGGTTGTCAGAGAGGATAGAGTGCGGCTAGCCACTCACTTTTTGACCTTGGAGGCCGACAGATGGTGGGCATTGACCGGACCGACTTTCATTCTTGATCCTTTATTTGATTGGGAGGCTTTTAAGGATAGGCTCGAGACGAGATTTTACCCTAAGGAGCTTCGTTCGCAAAGATTGAAGGAGTTCATGGATCTCAAGCAAGGAGACATGACAGTGCAGGAATTCACGGACAAGTATAATCAGTTGGCTCACTTTGCTTCTCGGTTCGTAAGGGATGAATCCGAGAGAGTCTACTTCTACAAAGGGAAGTTAGGTGCCCGCATCGAGAGTATGATTCGCAGAGATTCTACTTCTTTCGTAGAGGCGTATGATGATGCTATTTGGGCTGAGAATTCAATTAAGGCTATAGATGAGGAGACCCAAGCCCTCTCCCTACCTAATTCTTCACCAGCTTTCCCTCAAGGCAAGAGACCCTTTACTTCTTCACCATCTTCTCCCCGTGCTAACAAGGGGCAGTTGGTGCACTCTGGTGGACTTTCTACCCTAGCTGCTGCTTCCAGAGGCAAAGGACCCCTGAATAATGGACGTCGTCGAAATCACCCCTCGGGTACACGTCGCTTGGGCAGACCGCGATTGTGCTATCACTGTAGGAAGCCCGGACACCTATCCTTTGAGTGCCCCGAGAAGAACACTGCTGACAACGCCACTGCCGCTGTCCAAAGACCGAAGACCAAGGGTACTGTGTTCGTGATGAGCCGAGCTGTAGCAGAGATTTGCCCTCAGTTGATCACCGGTATGTCTTCACCATTGACTTTTCCCTCCTATCATCTTCTAAGACCTCAAAGTCTTATCCTCTTTCTCATGTATACCTCTGTTCTTGAATTCCCTTACATCGTACCCTGGGAACTCCTTGCATAGCTTCCCGACTCGACCCTACTTCTGAAATTTATCCTTCCATGGCTCGTGTGAGTAACTTACTTTAATGGACCTAGAGGAATCCCCTTAGGTTAACCGCAATCCGTGTCTTGGCGCATATTGATGTTAAGGAAAACCTATGAGATATTGTGAGACGTGATTTGGTGATCCTAGTGTCCGTGTGTTACTGATTGAGAGAGTGGAAGGGAATGAGGAAATACTTAAGTGAGTAGAGTTTTATACATGACTTTCGGTGGAACTTAGATATGAGAACTCTTTTGCATTGTGAGTATTTGTGGACTTGGAAGTACCATTTTGGAACGTAAGGGTGATACTTGGAGTCTTGGGTGAATTTAGAGGAACATACTTTAAATGGTTTTGACGCCTAATATTTGAATGAAGTGAGTTAGCGACGCTTAATCTTAGGGAAGTACTGGATGTAGAGAGACCCATATATTGAGGAACGAGAGCTTTTTGTGACAGAGTGAGAGTGTGGAGATGTTTACAATTTGACTTGTGGAGTTGACTGGATACTTGAACCCGAATTATTTAGTAGATCTCAGCGTCTGCCTAGAGAAGTACTTAATGAACTGGATGATGCACCATTGATAGGTGGACAATTTGGAATAACTTGTTTGTGAGTGGAAACTAATTGACTTAATAGTAATTGGGAAGTAAGATACAACGGCCATTTGAGGAATCTTAGAAATTGAATATCCAGACCTTGGGAATGATTCGAATTGAAATAATGGTAACTTACTTATTTCGAGGACCTATAGTATTGTATGACACCGTGAGTGTATCATATCAAAGGACTTGTCTTTCAAGGCTATTTGGGAATTTTGACTTTTGTAAAGCCTGATTGTGAATGTTCATGTTATAGTGATGAGTCTGAATTTGAGGATGTCAGCTTATCCCTAGAAATCGAGTTAGAGGTTCCAACCCGTAATCAGAGTTCTTGATTTGGGAAGAGAGAGATGAGAACCTTGCGAGAATTTCGAGAAACCCGAGCCTATGGAATCATTTGTTCTAAATCATAATCTCTCCTGTGCACCGATTCTCTTTTGTGCACCTGTTAATTACTAAGCTACCTCCTTTGCGGTCAATTGCAACTTGTAAGATTCCGCAAACTCTGCTCTTTCTAGAAATTTTGAAAAGTAAGTGTGTTTTCGAAAGGATTTTTGGCTTAAGGAGATGGTTAAGCTTTCAATTTTGATAGGATTCAGCGATCATTTTTTCAGAAAACCTGGTTTTAAGAAATTCTCGACTTATAATTTGATTAATCTCAGCCTCGATTTGTCATTAGAACTCGTTATTGGAGACGTCTGATAACCTGAACTATGCTTTTCGACACCGAATCGATCTAAATTTTAATTTTGATTTATTTAATTTTTGGGACTTGTCTCAGATTTGGAATGTCGGGCTCTTGAATGTACAACGAGAACCCCAACGTCCATTGACGAAGACTCGTGCCTTAGAAAGTTGTTTTCGAAATCTGTGAAAGGAACCTAAGTTTTGTATAACCGTTTAAGTGAAAGCCTTGGTTGTCAACTTTGTCCTTGTTACTGCTTTCAAGTTTCGAGGACGAAACTTTTTGAAAGATGGGGTGATTGTAACATCCCGCATTTTCGTAAAATATGTTTTAAGCATTTTAAATTATTTCGAGTAATAAAAATAATATTTCCTTGATTTATTGGGAAAGTGTTTTAAACAAATAGTAAGATCCGTCTTAAGAACCTTAAGTCCTTAAGACGAATACAAACTTGGCAAACTTAAGCTCATATCCTAAAACCCGTTCTACTTATCCAAACCCGTTTTCTTTAAACGGAAAGGACAAATCGTAAACCCTCATAAACATCTTATGTCGACATAATGGCTCCTCCAAAAGCAAAGACACTGTAAACTCATTTCTCACAAAACTCTCTTGAATCTTCATCTTCTTTTCCATTTTTCTCCATCATCCGTTCATCAAATCGAGGTAATAAATATATTTTCGGAATCCTCATCAAATTTGCAAGCCATCCGTCACTTCCGTTTTTCATTTCGTTCCACTTCAAAAATCGGTTGTTTTGGAGTAATCCATGTATAGCCTATTTTAAATCGTTTTTCATGTTGTAGGAGGAAGCTTAGAAGATCACAAAGAGGTTAGTGACAAGATTGAAGAGGAGCAAGGAGCTTAATCGCTTGAGAGGTGACTATTATGAGTAACTCGGCCTTTTTGTCTAAGTTAGCACAATATGTGATTTTGATGTGTTTTGATGAAAGTTAGTATGATTATTGAGTTCTTAATGTTCTTCTTATGTTATACAAACTGATTTTGTGAAGATTTAATGGTGAATTTGATGAGAAAGTGGTTTTAAGAGTATACATGTTAAGACCGGTTTAATTTGGGATTTTATGGTTAAGTCACCGATTGATTGTTTTAATACATGTTCTTATGTGGATTTGATGTGGTGAACATGCTGAGAATGTCGAATTAATGCTTAGAAACATGTATGGGAAGAATTGGAAAGGATTTGGGAATAGTTTTGTATGTCAGAAATGGCGAAATGGCGATCAGAGGCTCTGAGCCGGTCGGCCGACCGGCGGCCGACCAGCCGGCTCAGAGTCCCCTTGTAATGTGTGGTTTGTTTCGAAAATTTTTGGAAATGGGTCCCCAGCCGGTGGACCGGCAGCCGGCCGGCCGGCTGCGAGCCCTTATTGAAGTTGTTGTGTTTTTGCGAAGAAGGAAGAAGGGTTCCCCAGCCGGTGGACCGGCGGCCGGCCGACCGGCTGGGAGACCTTTCATGTTGTTTTTGCATGTTGTCGGCTAGAGAGTAAAGGACTCTCAGCCGGTTGACCGGCCGCCTGTGGCCAACCGGCTGAGAGCCTCTGATTGTGTTATTTGCTTAATAACTTTTGATTTTCAAGTCGGATTGCATTGATTCTTTTCTGTATGCTTTGTATGCATGTTTGGAGTCCCCGGAGTTCGGGCGGCACTATATTGGGTTCGGGAATGGAGAGAGGATAGAGACCCCCGGTCGGGCAACCGAAAGGGAAACCGGCTCTCCCTCGACTTAGTTCCCGGGGTCAATTAAGTGTTGATTGAATGTATTTAAAGAATTGATTGTGGTTTATTGAGTATTCTCCTTGGGAGATTTGGTTGTGGAACCACTTCGTGGTTGGTTCATTGTGTTTGTTCGTGTGAACCCCTCCGTGGGTGGTTCCCTCTTCTGGGTGAACCCCTTCGTGGGTGGTTCTGTCTTCTTCGTGCGAACCCCTTCGTGGGTGGTTCTGCTTTCTCCGTGTCGAACCCCTCCGTGGGTGGTTCTGTTTCCTCCGTGCGAACCCCTTCGTGGGTGGTTCTGTTCGTTCGTGCGAACCCCTCCGTGGGTGGTTCTGCCTTTCTGTCGAACCCCTCCGTGGGTGGTTCTTTCTCCGTGTTGAACCCCTCCGTGGGTGGTTCATTGTTCTGTGTTGAACCCCTCCGTGGGTGGTTCATTGTTTGTGGTCGAACCCCTTCGTGGGTGGTTCGCGGGTGTGTTGATTTGTATATACTTGCCTGTGTAGGGGTACGGTGTTATATACTTGCTGTTTGATATCTGCTTGCCTAGAGTTGGTACAGTGTCAGATATGTATGTTGATATTGATGAGTTTAGTACCTTGCTTATAGTATTATTCATCCAAGGCATTGTATGACTCTTTAATTGGTTTCGTAAATGGTTTGGATTGAAAGACCCCCCGGCCGGGCAACCGGAAGGGAAACCGGCTCTCCTTCCAAATAGTTTCCGAAGTTGGTTGAGAGCCTTTGCATAGTATTCACATGATGATAGGAGTTTGAGATGTTGAGATAAATACTTCACATGATTGTTTATGTTGGAGTATAATGCTTGTTTATATGTTCGGTGTTGTATGACATTAGGTGGCTATGAGAGCTCTAGTCACTCCCCACTGACTGTGGCGCACATGTTGTATGTGTGTAGGTACTTGATGTTGTTTGCAGGGGGTTACGTTGAGGCTAGCGAGCGATGATCCTTCATCGATGATTTTACCCATTCGTTAGCTAGACCTTAGTTTTATGATTTCAGTATTTGCTATCCCGGGCTGCTTTTGTATAGTGTTTACTTATACTTATCTACGTTCTATCTTCCGCTTGTTTAGTTGTTAAAGCGCCTCGCATGTTTAGTTTGTTAAAAAGTTTTAATTCCGCTGCAATTTTGGTACTTTGTGTGATTTATATTTCCGCTTTCGCGAGGGGTTTTACATCAGGGACCAAGTTAAATGCTTGTTTCTCGTTTCAGGCCAACCGTATATCCCAACCGCTCTCCATGAAGGTTGTCCATTCTCCTCTATTACATCTGCCATGATGTGGTTGCTGCTAAAGCATATGAGATGCACCGTACAGTTACGCCACCAAAGACCCAGACCCCCCGCCCTGCCTCGACTTCCTACACCCACTCCATTCGTAAAACCACAACTATTACGAATCCTTGCCAACTCCCTCTCGCTCAACATTGTCTCCATAATGAAAACAATGTCCAGGCACTCCCTCCAACACCAATCGCGGAGGGATCCAACCGTCAAGGGGTTGCCCAACCCTTGACGGTTCCAACTTAAAATTTTCATGGCTCTTCGCGACGCTGGTCCTCGCCAGTCGTCGCTACTATCTTGAAAGAATCCTCCACAACCTCCACATCACGTCTCTTAAAAGGACCAGCCCCTTGTCTCTCCGAAACACGCTCCATCATATCCTCCCAGCCTCCCTCCTTTCTCTTTCGTCCTGCCTCAGCCACCCCACTTGGATCAACATGAACAGCCTCCCCTGTCGCCTTCCTATGAGCAATTTTAGGTTTTCTTCGCTTAGTTGTGGAGGTAATTTCCACGACCCCCTCTCCTACTTTCGACAACGGCCCCTGAGAGCGTGAGACACTATTTCCAGTCATCTCAATATTATTAGATGATCCTTCTTCTTCCCTTAGATTGCCCTTTTACCCTTCTTCAACAACCTTATTACTGTCAGTTGGGTCCTTTCGCGATAATGACACCCCCCTAAGCATTTCAACCATCCGACTTACTTCGATGTCTTCCTTATCCAGCCTCTCTTGTTCCTCGAACCCCAATTTCCTGGCACATCCTCCCCGCTTTCCCCCAGCCTCCTCACGTTTTTGAGCAATACGCCAAGGGGATGCTTTCAACCACTCTCCATATTTTCTACCCTGATCCCCTATTGGCCCCTTCCTCTCGCTACAATCTTTTTCTCCATGCCCCATACATCCACAAACAAAATAGAATAACGAAAGGTTCTCATACGCAATCCGCACTCGCCACTGTTTCCCTCCCTTACCCTTCATATTTATGGAGTCACGGAGAGGCTTACGAACGTCTAAGATGACACGAATTCTCATAGATCTGTTAATTGACGGGTTCACTAAATTGGTCAATCTCCACAAATGTACCAATAGCATTCCCAATATTAGTTGCATTTTCTCTATTTTGTCTACCGATAATAGGGAGATCATACACACGCACCCATGTAGGCGAGAAGAAGTGAGGTACCTCAGACGGGATATCATCTCCTTGAATATCCGAGAGAATCAGAGTGTGTGTTTCTATCAAAGTGCCACGGTTTTTCCTCCAACACCCTTCGTTTATCATCCATATTCGTGAATTCAAACGTAATGATTTTACGTTGTTTGTCAATAACTTCCCCTTCAACACGGTCCTTTGGTTTCCATACCCTAATCATAGTTTCTATTAAGGCATTAAGATTGGTATTTCTCTCCGTCCAAAGGCGTCCCACAATGCATCTACTCTCTTCGCTGGTTTCGTTCTCCCCCTCCGTTACCCATTCAATTTCCAATTCCGGTTCCCCACCCTCACCATCCTTAGTCTCGAAATCATACGGGATGTTAAGATTTAAGTTTTCCATTGAACAACGTGTTGCCATGGCAGAGAAACATACAAGAAAAAACGAACGAGAAAGGACAAGAAAAAAGGAAAAACGTGAAAAAAAATGTGAAAAGGAACAAAGAAACCTTGAAAACCAAGGAAAGAAACCTAGAAAACCTAGGAACACACCCTCCCAAGAGAAAAAACCTCTAGAGGGAACCTTTTCTATAGCATTTTCTTTATTGTATAGAACGGATTAAACATTAAAACGACCCAGATTCTAATAAATTATTCTCGTAGATACATACTTTAATGTAACTCAAACTCAGAAATAAATATAGGTATACTTCGTATAATTAACACCCAGGTGAAAAGTTGTCAAAATTAATGTCATAATTATTTGTTAATTAATTAGCACTTATAGCTAATTATTCTAAATCTTGTGAGATTTTTTTTAAATACAGTAGGTCTTCTAAAAGACCGCCTCTCAATAAACTTATTGAGAGACTATTGTACAAATTTAAGAAGAAGTGGTACTAAAGAAAATATAATTGGTACAATTCATGATTAAAGATAAAATGGGTATATTTATTATGTAAATAAGTACGAAATTAGTATAGACGATCAATGACAAAAGGGTCACGAAAAACCGTCGTTCTCAAGTTTTAGTGTTTTAAATAATGGTTAAGGTTATTGACTTTTGCTACCAGAAATTCTTAATGTGAGATTTTAACATAAGTATTAAACCTTTTGTTTTGACCGGATCACGCTAACTTTTCAAAACATGAATGATTTTTTTAAAATAATACTGAAAAAATAAAGCACTTGTCGTTTTGAGTTTGTTTGAAAGTATTTGTCAAAATGTTGTATATATGGGCTCGGGTTTTCAAAACCTAAAATACGAAACAAACCCACCATGGCTATACTTGTGTCATGGTATATGCCACCGGTCCGTCACAGCTAAAAGACTTCTGCGTCGCAACAACTGATCCTTCAAAAGTAGGTGAAATAACTAGATAATAAAAACGGAGGGAAAGTATAATTCACAATATTCCGATATGTCCCTTTCCTTCGTTCCCTTGTTAATTTGTTATTACGGGTCACAAGATAATTTGCACCATACGGACTCATCTCATCCCACACTCACCCTCGCGCCACAGAGGTTTTCACGGTCATGGATGGTACTATCTACTACGTTGGTTTCGTCACCCCAAATCAGGCCAATGGCGGTAACAAGTTGTTCACTAAGGTGCTTAACAAGGGTGACGTGTTTCATTTATTTAAATTTCCCGTAAAAATTAGTAAAGTAATTATGAATTCATTATTTCAATTAGCAACAAATTGATTGTTGAACGATCATACAAATATTTATTAAGGCAAAATCTAGGTCAACATCAATAAGACCCAATTCAAGAAATACGAATTTCAATTCAATGAATAGAAATAATAATAATTACAACTAATCTGCTATATTAGGGCAAACTAAACCAAATTAATGAATAAACTAGCTTAGTACTAGGGTATTAATTAAACACAGACACTTTTAAGAACTAACAAATTAGGGTATAAATCCAAACCATGTTCGTAATTCAGCAGATTACATTAATGCATAATAATGTCCAACAAATTAAACCCTAACAAGAACACCATCAACAAGTTTGCAGAGAACGTAAACTGTAGGTTCCTGATCAGGTTCATTAGAAGCCCCTGTTGAGTAAAGACTCGAACTCGAACACGAACCGGAGCTAGAACAGTCAGAATCAGAAGCAGAATGATTATGATTAATGCAGTCTTCCTCAGAGACAGAAAGCGAAACACAGTAATTGGAAGACCATCTTGCTGTTGGTTTCTTCTTGACGGTCAGTTTTCTCGGCCGTATAGATTTCCCTGCAAAAGCACGGTGGCCTCTGCCTGGGATAGAACGCTGAGCAACCTTTCTTGGAGGCGCCCCTCGGACGTAAACAATGTACTCGGCTTTCGATTTCGCCGCAGATTTCGTCATTGCGGTGATACTAACTCAACTCAACTCAAGTAATAAGGTATTGTAATAAAGATTGGATTTGGGAAAAATTAAAAGGGAAGGGAAGGTGAAGATTAGGGTTGTTTAGCTGTTGATGAAGATGTAAACAAATTAAAAGCGAAGATGAATGAAATTAAGAAAGTGGAAGTGGTAGATATATTAAGGCGGTAATTAAATATATCAACCCAACAACAACGCGGTAATTTTCTACTCTCAATAGTTTATGGAAAGTTTTTGTTGGGCTTTTCTTTTTTTTAATGAGCGTACAATATGCTTAGTCCCGGCAAAATAAATCTGATTTTGAAAACCGTTACTGATCGAACATTCGATATGAATATTACGAATGGTATTTTGAATCTGACTCAATCCGAATCGAATTGAAACTAAACTTAACAGTATAATAATCGAAGATATCCGAACCGATAAAACTGAACTAATTCACCTAATTAAAAATTATGAAAAATTCTTGTGTCCTCCGGGAGGACCGTACTCCTCACACCTAAAGAAAATCCACCAAAATAGAATATTATAACGTCATGGGTGTAAGGTGTACGGTACTCTGGATAACACAAAAAAAATTTCAAAAATATTTTGTAATAGGAATATTAATAATAGTTGGGCCTCAACCATCACCTTAAGGTTTTGGTTGAGACGGTTCATCTATCATGGTATTAGAGCCAGTGTGACCGAAGGTCACGGGTTCGAATCCTGCCGACCTCAAAACCCCTCGAAAACTCACGAAGTGGAAACCCGCACACGGTATGGGGGGCCTGTGCAATCTAACCACTCTTCAAGCCCAATGGGCATTCGAGTGAGGGAGCGTAATAGGAATATTAATAATAGTTGGGCCTCAACCATCACCTTAAGGTTTTGGTTGAGACATTTTTAATCAAAATGACTTGATCGAAATCGAACTGAAATCGAAATTAAGGCCAACCTGATTTAATTAAATCAAACTGATTTAACTCAATCCGAAATTGAACCGAATGTCCCATTTTCCACGTCTATTTATATCTCGGGCATAAAAAACGGATTCCAAATTCATAGCTGAAATAAGAAAATATTTACCATTATTTAAACTAACTCTTGTTGTAATCATTAATATTTACACCCTTTTAACGGCAATTTTGTATGGGTTCTCCGTCATTTTACCTAAAGAACTCCTAGAAACAAATATGTTTAACGGATAAAACATAGTGAAATTTAAGGGGTCCCAAATTCAAACATTTTCAAGAGCAATTTTGGTGCGGGAGTATACTCCTACGGAATATTCCATAGCCAAAAGATGAAAACTTTAATTCATGGTTCGAATTTGGATCGAATACAGTGTTGAAAATTGCATGGGTTGGTATTGAAGAAGGTCCATGGAAGATATGAAGCCCACACGGTCAAATTGTTGGGCGTAGGGCTGTTAATGAGACGAGACAACTCGCGAGCAACTCGAGATCGGCTCGATCAATGCTCGGCTCGTGTGAGCTCAACTCGAACTCGGGCTCGTCTCGCGAGCTTAACAAGTCAAGCCAAACAAATGTTGGCTCGACTCGAAAAGCTCGCGAGCGGCTCAAACATTTGAGATTACGTAAGATATTAATCATATTTTATAAAAATATGCTCATGTTTTATAAAAAATATTTAATCATTATTATATCTTTATATCATACATATCAAATATATTGTTATTGGAATATATCAAAAGAAAAAATATAAACAATTTTATATATGCTCGATTTGTGCTCGAGTTTCGCTCGAGCTTGTGTTAAAACTCGCAAGCTTTGTAATTAGCAGATTTCTTCAAGTTCAGGTAAGCTCGAGCTCGAGTTTTGGTAATCGAGCACAGGCCGTGCAAGGCCAAGCTCGAGCTCGGCTCGGCTCATTAACACCCCTAGTTGGGCGGTTAGAAGCTCTGGTAGTAATAGGATTAGTTATTTAGTTAGTGAATAAATTTGGAAAGTTTGTTATTTCCTAAATTAGTAAGTTTGTAGTCCTACTCAAACTATGTGTTGGGGTTATATTAAGAGTAAGGTTTTTAGTCAACTCAGAGTCTTAGTCACACTAGCTAGGTGTAAGACTGCTAGTTCTCTTTATGTTAGGCGTGTGCATACCCTATATAAGGATTGCCCGAATCGTTTTTATTATTCAGATTTTAGAGAATTAATAAAGTTTTTTATTGAACTTTTACAGATAGGTTTGCGAGTCTAGTCTTTAAATCCGCTTTGCGAGGTTGGTTTGTGTGTGTACCATAGTTTGACCTTTGCGAGGGAAGAGTGAGGATCACCGTTCTATCCGGTTACATTATTAACTCAAGATAACACCAACTATTACATACATACACGACACACCAGCAGCTATCCAAGTTACATACAATCTTTCAATCACGTTCTAGCATTCAAGCATTCGTTCTACTTAGTCTTAAGCATCAAGTTTTACATCAAATTGTTCATCTGAGCTAAGTTTTGATGTATTGTCTAATAAATCTGTCTTGGGAGAGTTCCAATCATCGTGAACATGGGCGGATCTACCCACAAGGCTAATTGGGCTTAAGCCCAACCTGTTTTCAAAAATAAAACCATTATACATGTAAATATATTCAGTATTGTATTGTAGCTCAGTTGGTAATTTAAAATTAAAAGAGTTGATTTGTACTGGTGGTCAAGGGTTCGATCCTTGTTAGTTGTATTTTTTTATTTGCTATTCTAATTAGTTGTTTAGCATTTTATCATAAATCTTAATAATATTAATCGTAAATTGTTATTATTATTTTCCTAAAACTTATTTTATACCCAAAGTTGTTTAGCGCCATAAATCCTTATAATGTTAATGTTAATCGTTAGAATAAGAATTTGTTAATGTTAATTGTTAGAATAAGAATAATTAGTTTTAACAAAGTTGATACATGTCTATCCAAGAATACAAAAATATTGTATTTTAAAAAGAAGGAGATTATAAGACGTTTACGTTTTTTTAATGATGATTGTTGAATTTACTAATATATAGCGAAACTTGTATCCTTCAATAATATTATACAGGTTTACATTTTGTAATATTCAATCATAGTTTATATTTTTATAAGATATCCCTCTGTATTTATAAATAATAAAACTTTTGCCCAAATGATGGTAAGTCTGTGACAAGGGAGCAACCCCTAAATGACTAATAACATCTTTCACATATGTGCGAGCGAGTGTGTGACCTCAATTATACGTTTTGATGGTTTCATTTGACTAACCATCGCAAATATGAGTTTAGCCCACCCTACTTGCAAATCCTGGATCCGCCCCTGATCGTGAATAAGAGTGAAGACGAGGTGAGCCAGAAACCATGGGAGGTTGGACAAGCTAAGAGGCGATGAGAGCAGAGACGCAACAAATGTCCTATATTCTGAAAAACATAGCTAGCTACAATGTTAGCAACGAGAGAGAAGAACGGAGAGGTCGGAGAGGCGGCTTTTAAAACAAGTGGCACGGGAGAGAGCGAGGCACCTAAGGGACGAGCATACCAGACAAGAATGATGATGATCGAGGTCTTAAGCTTGATATTCCTGACTTAAAAGGGGATATGGACCCGGATGAATTTCTTGATTGGATGAGGCAAACTGAGAGAGTATTTGAGTACAAGGGGTACGATGATCGAAAACAATTCAAGGTAACTATTCTAAAACTTACCAAATATGCTTCCTTATGGTATGAAAATCTGAAAAAACAAAGAAAGCGTGAGCGAAAGTCGAAGATAGAGTCATGGGTAAAGTTGAAAAAGCACCTAATGAAGAGATTCCTGCCTAAGGATTATGAACAAGAAAAATACCTTAAACTACAATCTTTAACCCAAGAAAACATGTCTGTGACGGAATATATCAAAGAATTCGAGAAGATGTCCATCATGTGCGATCTTGAGGAAAAGGAGGAGTTAAGGGTGGCACGGTTCATCAAGGGTCTATCACCAATACTTACATCAAGAGTGGAAATTCGGAATTACGATGGATTTTGTGATTTGTGCAGGTTAGCTATAAATTTCGAGAAGCATAACAAGGCACGAGAACCCTATGCATATTCAAGAGGAACGAATTCAGGTGAGAGTTCATATTCTCACTCAGCCCCGACCAAAGCTAAAAAGACCCAAAATAAGAATTCAAGGATAAGGGAAAGGGCGTGAAGACGGAGCGAAAAGGCAATCTGATGAGGAGATGTTTCAAGTGTCAGGGTTACGGTCACATAGCACACGAGTGTCCCCAAAAACAAACCTTAACCATCCAAGAACTACATGACTAACTTAATCCCACACTTTGTGCTGCCGGAAGAAGAGACAAAGAACACAGAGGACGAGAGGGAAGAGGTGGTATACGACGTGGACCCAACGAGTGATGGGGAATGCTTGGTGATTAGAAACCTACATATCGAGGCAGCTTCTATGGAATCCGAACAGTAAGAGCAGATCTTCCATGCTTGGTGTAAGGTAAATAACAGAGCTTGCAATCTTATAATAGATAGTGGGTCATGTACTAATATAGGATTAAGGGACCTTGACCTTGTTGTTGAACTAAAATTGCAAACTAAAGAAAGAGTAAAACCTTATAAGTTACATTTGTTGGATGAGGGTAATGGAGTAAAAGTTAAGAACCAGGCTCTAGTGTCGTTGAGTCTAGGTCCTTATGAGTTGTGGTAAGATGTGGTTCCTATGAGTGCGTGCCATATATTGTTGGGTAGGCCTTGGCAGTTTGATAGGAAGGTCGGGCATGATGGTAGGTCTAATGTGTATAGCGTGACCAAGGGTAAGGTAACGTATAATCTATAACCTATGTCAGCCATAAAGATCCGAGATTCCAAGTCTAAGAAGGAGAGTATGTTCATCGTGGTTCGAGAAGAAGAGGAAGCTCTTGCTTGTGGGCAGCAAGCATACAGACCAATGATGTGATATGTAGAGTTATTAGGTGATGGTGAAGCTCAGAAAGATAAGGGTGATCATGATAGTGACGATAATACAAACCAAGGAGATTCTGATCTTTGCCTATCTTAAATAAGGAGTCCTTGAACAAAACCATTAGTGGAGATCCTCGTATCAACGCACCATATCAATCGGTCATTGAAGTATACGTTGATAAGGAGCTACATTGTGGAAACTTTAATCAATTATTGAGTTCGATTCCTATGGTTGTTAGGGGGTAAGTTCTCTATACTAAGTACATTCTGGTTTGTTCCTGATTCACTTGTGCAAGGAGGGTGGTTGGGTGGAAAGCACAAGGGAAAAATGCACCAGAAAAGAAGGTATAAGCAAAATTGGATTGAAGATCATAATTGTCGTATCAAGTTTGCTACTATGGAAGAAATACATATGCCCATCATGACAATAATGGTCCGGCTTTGGTGGTGTGATTGTGATCTGGGTGGCAATACACGTGATCAAAATTTGAGGTCAAATTAAAAAAAAGGAGAGTGTGATGCTGGAGCATACTTCTACGGAATACTCCTTAAGTCCTTAGCCAAAAGATGAAGTCTTTAATTCATGGGTTCGAATTTGGATCGAATGTAGTGTTGAAGATTGCATGGGTTGGAATTGAAGAAGGTCCATAGAAGATACGAATCCCACACGGCTATATTGTAGGGCGTGTGATAGGTTAGAAGCTCTAGTAGTCTTAGGATTAGTTATTTAGTTAGTGAATAAATAAGGAAAGTTTGTTATTTTCCTAATATTAGTAATTTTGTAGTTCTAGTCAAACTATGTATTTGGGTTATACTGGGAGTAGGATTTTTTTATCAACTTAGAGTCTTAGTCACACTAGGTGTAAGACTCCTAGTTCTCTTTATGTTAGGCGTGTGCACACCCTATATAAGGGTTGCCCGAATCGTTTTTATTATTCAGATTATAGAGAATTAATAAAGTTTCTTATTGAACTTTTACAGATTAGATTTGCGAGTCTAGTCTTTAAATCAGCTTTGCGAGGTTGGTTTGTGTTTGTTCCATAGTTCGGCCTTTTCGAGGGAAGAGTGAGGATCACCGTTCTATTCGGTTACATTATTAATTCAAGACAACACCAACTATTAAATACATACACGACTAGGGATGACAATGGTAGGGTCTGGGTAGGGTCCGGCAAGACCCGACCCAATCCGAAGTAAAAAACTTTAGACCCATACCCGAACCAGACCCTAAAGGGTCTGAAATTAATGGACCCATACCCGACCCTATTGGGTCTGGGTCCGGGTAGGGTCTACCCTAGGGTCCAATTTTTCTTAACGAGTCATTCAATAAAATGTACCAAAGTTCGAATTAAATTACAAAGTTTTGATTAAAGTATTACAAAGTCTTGGTTATTTGGATCATCACTCATACCCGACCCTAAATTATATCATTTACCGTACCCAAACTCATCATTTTCATCAATTTCCTCGTTATTCTTAATGGTTATTTGGATATGCGTATAGTATATTAATGATAACTAATAAGGATATCTGTTTGTGTGTATTATTTGGGTTAGTTATTGACGTTCGTATGCGTGTTTTTCTTTTTCTTTTTTTAATAAATATAATGGTCTAAGGGTCGGGTAGGGTCCAAGACCAAGACCCGGATCCGGACCCGAAATTTTTATATCCGACCAATATCCGTCCTATATCCGAGTGGGTCTCAAAAATTCAAACCCATACCCAACCCGTTAGGGTCAGACTCTAAGAGTGGGTACCCGATTCACTGCTATCCCTATACACGACACATCAGTAGGTATCCAAGTTACATACAATCTGTCAATCATGTTCTAACATTCAACAAGCATTCGTTCTACTTAGTCTTAAGCATCGAGTTTCACATCAAATTTTGTATGGAATTTCGATTTACCACTATTATTATATCGGTCTTTTTACAACGATTATTCTATTGTTGAAGAAACTTATATAAAATGTAGTTTGAGGAAACATGTTTGTCGAACGCTTGGTATGGATAGAGCTGACCAAAACCAACTTCCAGCAAACCCAACCTGATAATTGAAACCAACCTGACCCGACCTACCGATGATCTGTAACCTGGCAAAACCCGATTAACATTTAGCACTGAGTCAAAACTGAACCTGGCCCGACCAGAGATGACTTGTAACCCGAATCGACCCGATAAATGCTTTGAGTCAACCTCACCCGAAAGATAACCTGAAAGTTGCCTAATGCGAAAGATAACACGATATTAACTCGAAATATAACCCCGACATTATGAACGACTTTTATAAAGTATATCAAAGTAACTAACCTTATAATTTCACTAAATAATGACCATAGCTCAATTTGAACTCGTAAAATATTTTGAATAATAAATTGGGGAGCCAAACCAAGCAAAACCCAGCAAATTATTATAATTACCCGACCCAACTTGATAATGACCTGACACGACACTCTTGAAACCTGACCCGATCCAAATCCGAGCTAAGAATTGGCTCATCTATTCCAACCCACAATCGGCCTGGACCCAACTCAAGTGACCCATGATTGCTTTCTCTAGGTATGGACTGTGACCGATTAGCTACAAGTCTATAATGAATTGAAATTGCTCGTGATACATTTAGCTTCGTACGGAGTACTGGGTACTATAATATCTTGCTAAATAAGTTTTCTTTACAAATGAAGGAGCAGACAAAGATAAACAAACGATAATTGAGACGAAAGAGTATAACACTAAATAGTTTTAGGATAATTATGCCCGAGATACTCATAGATGTAGCAAATGGGACATTCAGTTCAATTTCGGATTGAGTTAAATCAGTTTGATTTAATTAAATCAGGTTGGCCTTAATTTCGATTTCAATTCAATTTTGATCAAGTCATTTTGATTAGCAACTTTAATCGGTTTTTGTTATTTTGAGACGGGTAGGGTTCAGGTCGACTCTATTTCAGTGCAATTGAGTTTCGGGTCATAATATTTTTGAGTTGAGGCTCAAAAAGTTGGCTTAGATGTACCTTAAACTTTGTAATCTGAACTTAATAATTTATAATAGGATTAATTGATAGAAATACTCTGAACTATGAGTGAACTGCCCAAATTACTCTAAACTTTATTTTAACTACCAATATAACCAACTAATACCCTCATTTGCTTTGAATAGAATTTGTTGTTTTGTTAACTTATTGTAGCGTGTTTTAATTGGTGATTAGGTGAATAGATTAACAGAGAATTAGAAAGAGAAAGATGGGTTAAAAGCGGTTAGCAGGTCATATATTATAATAAAAGCGAATGAGAACATTAGGTGGTTATATTGGTAGTTAAAATAGAGTTTGGAGTATTTTGAGCAGGACACCAATAGTTCAGTGTATTCCTATCAATTAGTCCTTTATAATACCGTTAATAATAAAAAAAATCAAATAAAAAATACCTAAATATCAGTGTATTTCTGAGAAACAAAATATTTTTGGAAAAATTCTTGTGTTCATCTATGAGTACCGTACTCCTTACACCCATACCGTTATAATATTCTATTTTGGTGGATTTTCTTTAGGTGTGAGGGCTACGGTCCTCCCAGAGGACACAAATAAGGAGAACCAGTTTAGTTTTTATCGGTTCATATATCTTCGATTATTATTCGGTTCACTTTAGTTTAAGTTCGATTCGGATTGAGTCAGATTCTAGATACCATTCGTAATATTCATATCGAATGTTCTATTAGTTACGGTTTTTCAAAATCAGATTTATTTTGCCGGACCTACGAGATTGTACGCTCATTAAAAAAAAAGACAAGCCCAACAAAAACTTTCCATAAACTATTGAGAGTAGAGCATAAAATTACCGCGTTGTTACACCTTTTAATTCGTAAATAAAATTAAGTATTTTAATTGTCGATATAAAATAGAATGAAAATAAAGAAGGTGAAGAGATAAGTGAAATAAAAGAAATAAATAAAGACGAGGATATTTTCGTCAAAAATTATGGATTTTGGTGGGAAATTTTAAAATTTGACGGAATATTATATTTTTCACACCGGAATCCGACTAAGGGGGCAAAATTTGATAAAAAGTGCTTCATAAGGGTGTAAAATATTAATTTTGTTTTTATAAGGGCGTAAAGATTAATTGGCCCTAATTTTTACTCTAAAAGAGAACAAAATGTAAAATATATACGAGCGTGCGATCATCCGAAGTTCAATTGAGGTCTTAGGAACAATATCTCTACAAGTTCAATTGAGATCAGGTTCATAATCCTCCACTGAAGGTTTATAAACAGCGCCGTTTTACCGTAACTGGCCGATGTGGGACACTGCACAGTATGTTGTTATTTTACCCTCTTTTCTGTTCAAGTAAACTATTAGTCTCCGTGTAACGGAATTTGACCAATAAAGTCGCCTTTGCCCGATGTTGTTAACTGTCATAATAGCCTGAGAATCGAGTTGAGAACCAAAATATCTGATGCTAAATTAAAAATATGGATCCTACGGGAGCTTTCTATTTTATTGTATTGAAAGGTAATAACAGAAAAAGTACTAACCTCGCTGTTTCCCACATCGGCTGGTTCCACCACTACAACTGGGTTTATATACCAGATTATTCGACACTGGTTGTCCCCTGTGGACATCTGATAAAATTGGAACGATACAGAGAAGATTAGCATGGCCCCTGCGCAAGGATGACACGCATAATTCGAGAAATGGTCCAAATTTTTTTGACATTTTTACCCCTGTTTTTCGTCAGGATTTGACCGTTTTGCCCTTCCTGCTGCCATTTTTTTTCACGATTTCACCGTTTTGCCGTTCTTGCTTAAGAGTGTGTATGTCAGTGGTTGAAATCTGCTAAAAGCTCATTAAAATGAATGCATTGCTAACCTCGCTGAAGTCATAAGGCTCCATGGATCATCATGTATAACGCAATTTGAAATTTAATTATGAAATTTATTAACATGTTCATATCGGCTTTATAACTAGTTTAGCTTGCGCGGGTTTTTAGATAGAAATATTAAAGAAAATATTAATTATACAACTAGTATGTAAGTCAATTTGAAATTTAATTATAAAATTTTTTAACATGTTCATATCGTCTTTATAACTAGCTTAGCTTGCGCGTTTTTTAGATAGCAATATTAAAGAAAATATTAACTATACAACTAATGTGTAAGTCTATTTGAAACTTAATTGTAAAATTTATTATTACTAAGGATCAATTAAAATTTACACCCTTATAAAATCAACTTTTCTTAATTCACCTTTATAAAATACAAAGCAACAAGAGCAAATGACATTTAATCCAAATCTTATATCGACAAAATAACACTAAATTGTCGGAGGCTCCGTTGAAGGAGCTCCCTCTAAAAATTAACGTATCCCACTATAACCCAACGTGGACACGGTATTCTTTAGTAAAAGGCGAAAAAATAGTTCGCTTTGTCGCAAAGTGATTAACGTTGAATTACCGTCTTAGAAAATTTATAATTCATTAATTATTGTTTGTCTTTGACGACGAGGTCACTTCATTTACAATTTACTCATAGTACAATTTATTTTGGGTATGTATGTATGATCCTCTCTTGTGGATTTAAGGACTCTTTCAACAAGGAAAAAAAACAACAAAATCCCTATATTCGTTAAATAGCTTACACTATTGTTTTTTAGCGTCTAGTCGATGGTTTACGTTTCAACTTTGGGTTTCTTTACTCTTTACTTTGTTTTTTTTAATAATAACTAGTTTTAGCCCAAACGTACGGGGTCGTTTTAATAATATTGTTATTTTAAATAGTTTTATTAATAATCCGAATATATTTTTTATGATGAAATTTTGAGCTATATGCTATTATTGATTAAGATTTTTGTAGTAGACATTGTATGTATTTTTCTTTTACGTTATTGTCATTTTAATTTATTCTTATTGCTATTTTAATTTAGTACTGTCATGAAAATTGTACTTGAAATTTCGATCAGGTTTTTTCATTTTCTGTATTTTGTTACATTTTTCTATCAATTACTGTATTTTGGGTTAGTATTTATTATAATTATGTATTATTTATTGTAATATTGATTGTTAGTCATAACTCATTATTTAATAATTATGTATAAATCGACATTGACAATATATTTTAATATATAATATATAAGTTAGACGTTGTAAATATAATCGTTTACGTATAAATTATTGTTTACGAAAAAAATCAAAATTAGTACGTAATAATAACACAACTAATGAAACGCAACCATTTATTCGAGAATTAATTCAGTAAACAACAATATGGGTCCCACCATAATTGAATTAAAAAAAAAAAGATAAAATGATGTATTAATGGGAATACTTTACCAGAATTCATTAAATGTTTATGTATTAATATAGATAAGATTGTTCGTAATATTTCTGAATGTAAGGTATTGGACATTTATTTAGGATATGTAGAATATTGGCGGTTATGTTGCAGAAAATTCATCATATATTATTCGGGACCCACCCGAGTGAATTAAAAAAAAATAATTTAAAGCTTGGGTTGATGATGTGGCTCAACCAGAGCTTGAGAAATGATTCAGAAATTATATAGATTAGATATATGGTAAACGTTGAATACTTATGGTATATATATTGACTTGGCATATACAAGGATATACATGATTGGGATCAGCCGTTATTGGTAGGGAATATTTATGGAATATTTAAGTATTTGATTAAAGTGTTAAAAAATTAATGGAATCTATGACGTGGCATAAATGAGAGCTTCTGATTGGTCTACGAAACATTATTTTGTGAGGGTGATTGTGAATCCGAGAAAGAGTGAACGCTGAAACAATACTGCGCCACGTGTGCAATTTGACATTTTGCTTTTATAGTAATAATGATGATAATGATATTAGAAACAATTCTCCCTCTTTATTTGAACCATAATCTTTGTGTGTAAAGCAGAAATGTAAACATTTTATCGCTTAAACATATGCCTCTTTCTCGGAATATTGATTTAACTTTTCTTAATTTGATTTGGATGAAATTTTAGAATGGAATTAATTAACGGAGTTACTTTTTCACATACGGACTTTACTTTTTCACACACACTTTTTTATAAAGTTTCCATCTCCTACCCTTTTTCTAAATCTGAACTCTTCTTCCTAAACCAAGACTCCTATTTCCTAAACCTAAACAACAACAATTCATATATATGAGTTTTTTCTTTTACAATTTAATCAATTACTCTCAAAACTTAAACAATGGATTACAATTCTACAAGTATTGAGGTAATATTGTTTATTATATCAATTAGGCGTCGTCGTCAATTTTAATTTCTTGTTTTAGGTTTTGGACTGTAGAGTAATAGAGAAAATTACGCCGGCGAGGTGTTCGGTAGGAAATTCGCATTAGACGCGTTATAAACTATATTTTGTTCAGATTATTTGTCACGTTTAGTATTTGATCTGAAGTGTTGAAGTCTTTCGTTTTGTTCAGATTTGCGTCTGTAATTTGCGTCTGCAATTTGCGTCTGTTTTTTAATGTCTGCAATTCCAATTTTCATGTCTGCCATTCCACTTTTCTTTGTCTGCAATTCATGTCTGCAATGTTCATTATTTCTTTAGTTTTTTTTTTTTTGTTTTTTAAGTTTTTCTTTCATTATTGTTTTAGTTTTAGTTCTCTTTTTCTATATTTTTTTAAAATTTAATTTAATTAAATAATTACTAGTTAATTAATTTTTTTTAAATCGCAGGATAATGACTATTTTGAAGAATTTCCCGACGACTTAATTGACACTTCAAATATTTTTACTAATTATTCATTTAAGAGCCGTGCAGATTTGATATCAGAAACTAAAAGGATTGGACTTTTAAATAATATTCATATTCGTTTACATACATATTTCGACGATCGTGGTTTTGGAGAGCAGTGGCTTTGGTGTGATCGATCTAGAGCATATCAGTTCCGATCGGATATAAACACTCCAACTAGTAAATACTTAACCGGGATAAAAAAATGTTTATGTCCCTTTAGATTGAAAGGTGTTGGACAATCAAACGGTACTTGGAAGTTATTTGTTACTAATGGGTTTCATAATCACAAGCTTGTTGAAAAGGATGAAATTCTGAATGATAAGGTCAAAGAAATTATTATGAGAATGACTGCAAGTCAAGTTCCCGTGGCTAATATATTGATTGAATTGGCTAATCAAAATTATAAAGTTACGAAAAAACAAGTGTACAATGTTCGAGCTAGAGAGAAGACAAAGACGAGAGAAAATCGCACGTCATCAGAACAATTCCGAATAATTTTTTAAATTTATTAAACTCGTATTGTGTTGTTTTGCAGAGTTGAGAGTGCACATGCGTCGCTTAAGAGATTGTTAAAAACAGCCGTTGGTGGTTTAGACACCGTTTTTGAGTCAATTAATAATTCTGTAAAACTTCAGATTCGAGAAATAATTAGAGAGTTGGGCCGCTGAAGAATTACTCGTCTTCATGTTGGTGTGGCTTTGAATGTGTATCAAAGATTGAATTTAAATGTCAGTCACCACGCGATAAGAACTCTTGATCTCGCACTACAAAAGCCAGAATGTAATAATTGCGTCATGAAGACAACACATGGTTTACCTTGCTCATGCGAGCTTATTATGCTGCTAGACACGGGTATTTCTAAATATTATTCATACATTTATTTGACGATATATATTATTCCAAAAAATAAATTTTGTTTTTTATGTGCAGATAGTTGTGTTGAACTAGATTCTGTTCATCAATTTTGGAAAACTTTAGAAATCAAGACAAGTGTTAAAGAAGGTGTTGTCGAAAAAGAGGTAGAAGAAGAGCAGAGGTTCCGCAAACTAGTTGATGAAGTGATAAAAGGTGGTGTACAGTCGATGAGAAACGTTTCCGAGCACATTGAGAATATGTTGCATCCGCCTAATATTGTTGACCCAGAAGTTAAAAAAACAAAAGGGCGCCCTAAAAAGACATCGGTGTCTAGAACACCATCACAGTGGGAATATGTTGAAAAAAAATTTCCCACTCAAACTTCTAAAACTAGAAGATCAACAAAGTCAGTGGGTAAGGAGAAAGAGGTTCCTAAAAGGGCTCCTAAAAGAGGGAGAAGTAATGATTCAGTCACAAAAGAGGACGGGGTTACTAAAAGGAATAGCTCAGATTTCCGTGGCAACAAGAATTACATGATATCATGGTGCCTTGGGTAATAGACTGGTTGAATGTCATAGGTGATGGGAATTGTGGGTTCCGCTGCCTTGCTTGAGATATTTATGGCGACGAAAATGAATGGTTAAAGGTAAGACATGATTTGTTGGGGGAGTTGAACGATAACAAAGAATTTTACATAGATTTGTTTGTCGAAGCAAATTCAATGATCTTTGCAATAGAGTTTCGTATGAAGGTGGATTTGCCCCTCGAAATAAGTGGTTTGACGGTGACTTACTATTTGTTGCTGCCAATTATTACGATGCAATTTTTGTGTGTTTGTCATACGCTCAGAATGCAACTTTTTTACCAACAAAGACAGCAAAGGTAGAAAAAAGTGGTGCAAAAGGAATATTTTCTATAGTGCACCTTGAACCCTAGAAACATTTTGTATGGGTAAGTTTACATTGTTATATTTGAATATTTTAATGTTCTTTTTAATTATATTACATCATCTTACATTACTATATTAATGATATTTTCAGGTGCGTCTTGATAGCAGGTCGCCATTACCAAGACCTTATCCAATGGGAAAGTTTCTTTATTTGAGCCAAATTCAAGATAGAGTATCCCTTTATCCAACACAAGTATCGTCCAAATCAAGTAATAAGGAAACACCTATTGTATTAGACGACTCGAATAATGTAGTTCAGTAGTATCTCTTATGTATATAGACATTCATTTATTATTATTGTTTCAATTTTCGTTTTAATTTTTGTAGTTTTACAAACATGCTGTTTCATACTTAGAAGCATTGAACAACTTCATTTATTCTACAATAACGCGAATTTCGTCAGAAGAGATGGATCCTTTCTTTACATGTCCGAACCAGTAGATGCACAAAGTGTCCCTGCCCCATTCATTTCATGCTACATACCAAACAACTATTTTTCTGTATGATGGCTGGATGAGATTTTGCAATGGACATTGGCTCTTGCTCAATGTCACACTGAGACATGCTATTTACGCCCTTGACCCCACTCCTTAACGAGTTCCTGCTGCAAGTCCGTGCAGTGTCTAAGAGTTCCTTGTGTCTTTAGAAGTATACATAAAGGGTAGCTGTTTGGAATTAATGAGTACGTTGGGGGAGATGATAAATTCCCCAAGCTATTCACCATTGCTAGAAGACACAACCATTTAAGACCAACATCTTACCATTTTTCTACTAAACCACCCACCATCAATAATAGGGAATATGATAAACCTACCTTCTCAGCACCTTTGACAATAAAATAACCACCATTATCGAATTCACAGTCGCCTTTCTCAGCTTCACTCATCCAACATATATCAGACTTCACCATCACAAGTATTCTTCCAATAAATACATCAATCTTTTCGTCTTTCAATATATTTTTCTCAACATACTCAGACTCGCCAGTTTTGAACTTGTCACTTCTGACCTTTTCCTGAGTATATACCTGAGATACACAAGGCAATGAACATATAAGAGATATATGTTAAAGACAAAATCAGAAAATAAAATAAATAAGATGAAATACATAAGGTCTTAGCTCAAAAGAACATTAACATCTTAGGTCATGTCAGTTGATCCATTATATAGCATCGCAGTACCCAAAAGAGCTAATCAGAGCTCAAACTAAATAATGTAAACTGATAAGCAAATTACATACTAGTCAATAACTACTGAATAAAGTTAAATGTTATCAGAACAACCTGAAGGTGAGTTTCGACTTTTAGTCGAGCAGGGTAAGTCATATTTTGAAGCCGAGCATGTCATATCTCTCAAACTCTTCTTTCTTCCTCTCTTTCACTCTCTCATACTACAGATCCAAAACCCTTCAAACTTTTACCACTCTTGCTTTCTTTTGGGCATAAAGAACACCCCCAGAACCAGCAAAACAGCCTGCAATCAGAACCAGGAAAAAATAATTAATTAAAAAAAACAATTGAAAAAACAGTATGTGGGGAAGGGTTGACGGAGTGCGGCGCAGGGGGGGGGGGCGCGGCGTGCGGCGCGCGGGGGGGGGGGGGGGGGGGCGGCGTGCGGCGCAGGGGGGGGCGCGGCGTGCGGCGCAGGGGGAGGGGCGGCGTGCGGCACAGACGGAGGGGCGACGCAGTGGGAGGGGGCGGCAGACGGAGGGGCAGGGGGAGGGGCGGTTGGTCGTCGGTGCAGGGAGGGGCGGCGGTTTAGACGGTCGTGAGAGCTCAGCGGTGAACGGAGTTGACGACGGAGTGGCGTTGACGGAGTAGTTGTAGTTGTTAAGGGGATGAATGTAGAGAGAAAAATAAAATTAATTGAGGAAGGATAAAAAAATGACAAGGGTAGTGTAGTAAAATTTGTGTGTGAAAAAGTAAAGTTCGTATGTGAAAAAGCACGTCCCTTAATTAAAGGGTAAAGATGATTACCGGCCAAATAATCTTATTTTACGATAAATATGTGTAAAAACGTCATTAAAACTCTACAAGCGTGTACTTTGTAAATCGGTTTGGATATTCATGGACCGGAAATGTAAGTCACGGTAGCTCGCCAGGCTATGTACTGGCTTCACAGACCAACACGAGTCCTTTCTAGCGCATTTTGTCATCACTCATGCGCATCCCGGGAACCTTCCCAGGAGGTCGCCCAGCCTAAGACTACTCCCAGCCAAACACGCTTAACTTTTGAGTTCTTTCGCATGGATAACCAGAAAAGAAAGTGTACTCTGTTTATATGAGTAGCAGTCTCTTTGAGCACTAGTCATATAAGCCTATCAATGGACCACTTCAAGGGGTTAACTCAACCGAATATCCTATTCGGTTCAATGGAGTATTACATATTTCCTCAAAAAGCATTTCATATTAGTTCCTTCAAAAATATAATAATTGTTGTAAAAAAACCGATATAATAATAGCGGTAAGCCGAAGTTCCCTACAAAATTGCTCTTGAAAATGCTTCAATTTGAGACCCCTGCAATTTCACTATGTTTAATTTTATCCAATTAACATATTTATTTCTAGGAGTTCTTTTGGTAAAATGACGAAGAACCCATACAAAGTTGCTCTTGAAAGGGCGTAAATATTACCGTGACTATAAGAAGAGTTAATTTAAGTGGTAAAATTTTCTTATTTTAGATATGAATTTGGAATTCGATTTTTATGCCCGAGATACTAGTAGATGTAGCAAATGGGACATCCAGTTCAATTTCGGATTGAGTTAAATCAGGTTGGCCTTAATTTCGAATTCGATTCAATTTCGATCCAATTTCGATCAAGTCATTTTGATTAGCAACTTTAATCGGTTTTTGCTATTTCGAGACGGGTAGGGTTCAGGTCGACTCTATTTCAGTGCAATTGAGTTTCGGGTCATAGTATTTTTGAGTTGAGGGTCAAAAAGTTGGCTTAGATGTACCTTAAACTTCTGAACTTAATAATTTATAATACCGTTAATAATAAAAAAAATCAAATAAAAAATACCTAAATATCAGTGTATTTCTGAGAAACAAAATATTTTTGGAAAAATTCTTGTGTTCATCTATGAGTACCGTACTCCTTACACCCATACCGTTATAATATTCTATTTTGGTGGATTTTCTTTAGGTGTGAGGGCTACGGTCCTCCCAGAGGACACAAATCAGGAGAACCAGTTTAGTTTTTATCGGTTCATATATCTTCGATTATTATTCGGTTCACTTTAGTTTAAGTTCGATTCGGATTGAGTCAGATTCTAGATACCATTCGTAATATTCATATCGAATGTTCTATTAGTTACGGTTTTTCAAAATCAGATTTATTTTGCCGGACCTACGAGATTGTACGCTCATTAAAAAAAAAGACAAGCCCAACAAAAACTTTCCATAAACTATTGAGAGTAGAGCATAAAATTACCGCGTTGTTACACCTTTTAATTCGTAAATAAAATTAAGTATTTTAATTGTCGATATAAAATAGAATGAAAATAAAGAAGGTGAAGAGATAAGTGAAATAAAAGAAATAAATAAAGACGAGGATATTTTCGTCAAAAATTATGGATTTTGGTGGGAAATTTTAAAATTTGACGGAATATTATATTTTTCACACCGGAATCCGACTAAGGGGGCAAAATTTGATAAAAAAGTGCTTCATAAGGGTGTAAAATATTAATTTTGTTTTTATAAGGGCGTAAAGATTAATTGGCCCTAATTTTTACTCTAAAAGAGAACAAAATGTAAAATATATACGAGCGTGCGATCATCCGAATTTCAATTGAGGTCTTAGGAACAATATCTCTACAAGTTCAATTGAGATCAGTTTCGTAATCCTCCACTGAAGGGTTATAAACAGCGCCGTTTTACCGTAACTGGCCGATGTGGGACACTGCACAGTATGTTGTTATTTTACCCTCTTTTCTGTTCAAGTAAACTATTAGTCTCCGTGTAACGGAATTTGACCAATAAAGTCGCCTTTGCCCGATGTTGTTAACTGTCATAATAGCCTGAGAATCGAGTTGAGAACCAAAATATCTGATGCTAAATTAAAAATATGGATCCTACGGGAGCTTTCTATTTTATTGTATTGAAAGGTAATAACAGAAAAAGTACTAACCTCGCTGTTTCCCACATCGGCTGGTTCCACCACTACAACTGGGTTTATATACCAGATTATTCGACACTGGTTGTCCCCTGTGGACATCTGATAAAATTGGAACGATACAGAGAAGATTAGCATGGCCCCTGCGCAAGGATGACACGCATAAATCGAGAAATGGTCCAAATTTTTTTGACATTTTTACCCCTGTTTTTCGTCAGGATTTGACCGTTTTGCCCTTCCTGCTGCCATTTTTTTTCACGATTTCACCGTTTTGCCGTTCTTGCTTAAGAGTGTGTATGTCAGTGGTTGAAATCTGCTAAAAGCTCATTAAAATGAATGCATTGCTAACCTCGCTGAAGTCATAAGGCTCCATGGATCATCATGTATAACGCAATTTGAAATTTAATTATGAAATTTATTAACATGTTCATATCGGCTTTATAACTAGTTTAGCTTGCGCGGGTTTTTAGATAGAAATATTAAAGAAAATATTAATTATACAACTAGTATGTAAGTCAATTTGAAATTTAATTATAAAATTTTTTAACATGTTCATATCGTCTTTATAACTAGCTTAGCTTGCGCGTTTTTTAGATAGCAATATTAAAGAAAATATTAACTATACAACTAATGTGTAAGTCTATTTGAAACTTAATTGTAAAATTTATTATTACTAAGGATCAATTAATTTTTACACCCTTATAAAATCAACTTTTCTTAATTCACCTTTATAAAATACAAAGCAACAAGAGCAAATGACATTTAATCCAAATCTTATATCGACAAAATAACACTAAATTGTCGGAGGCAGTGGCGAATCTAGGATGTATGAAATGGGAGTGATTACACTACGAAAAATAGTATTGTTGCGAGATATACAAATGGCGTTGGCCGCTTTGCAAATTATTGTTTGCGACGGAATTTGCAACGAAATTGTTTTTTGCAATGAAATTTGGGACAGAGGGTAATTTTCCAATCCCGCGAACAAAAAGTCAAATGGCGGGATTTCCGTCATAAATTTGCGACGGAATATCCGTTGCAATTGAAATTGGCGGAATTTTTTTTGGACTACCAAGATAAAAGTCAGTCAACCTTTGCGACGGATTTTTCGACGCAAAAATTGACCATGGTCAAGGTCAAGTTTTGTCAACGTTGGCGGCGAGAAATCCGTCGCAAATATTAACTGTCTTTGACCCAAACCCTGGCCAAGGTATCCGTCGCAAAAATTAACCATGGTCAAGGTCAAGTCCTGTCAACGTTGGCGGCGAGAAATCCGTCGCAAATATTAATTGTCTTTGACCCAAACCCTGGTCAAGGTCAATCAATGTTAGGAACGGACTTCCCGTCAAAATATAATCACTTAATTAATCTCGTCCCTAACAATTTTGCGGTCCTATACGATATTTAAATGATAACCCCTCCTAACAAAAACTTATTCAAATATACAAATTCTTGATAAATACTAAAATAATTTGATAATCGATAATTCTAGTAAGACTCATCGAAATATAAAGTATTTATTTTTAAGTATGATTATGATTTTGTAAAATATCATATTAATTTAAATAGTAGATAAGACGATGCAAGTTCGAATTACTTTTAATATGCAAAATGAAAAGCTAAAAAAATGTAGTTGTGAAGGCTTGATCTTGGGTTGCCTTGATGGCATGTGAATACTTCTACCAATGCAAGTTCGAATTACAAGAGCAAATGACATTTAATCCAAATCTTATATCGACAAAATAACACTAAATTGTCGGAGGCTCCGTTGAAGGAGCTCCCTCTAAAAATTAACGTATCCCACTATAACCCAACGTGGACACGGTATTCTTTAGTAAAAGGCGAAAAAATAGTTCGCTTTGTCGCAAAGTGATTAACGTTGAATTACCGTCTTAGAAAATTTATAATTCATTAATTATTGTTTGTCTTTGACGACGAGGTCACTTCATTTACAATTTACTCATAGTACAATTTATTTTGGGTATGTATGTATGATCCTCTCTTGTGGATTTAAGGACTCTTTCAACAAGGAAAAAAAACAACAAAATCCCTATAGTCGTTAAATAGCTTACACTATTGTTTTTTAGCGTCTAGTCGATGGTTTACGTTTCAACTTTGGGTTTCTTTACTCTTTACTTTGTTTTTTTTAATAATAACTAGTTTTAGCCCAAATGTACGGGGTCGTTTTAATAATATTTTTATTTTAAATAGTTTTATTAATAATCCGAATATATTTTTTATGATGAAATTTTGAGCTATATGCTATTATTGATTAAGATTTTTGTAGTATCATTGACATTGTATGTATTTTTCTTTTACGTTATTGTCATTTTAATTTATTCTTATTGCTATTTTAATTTAGTACTGTCATGAAAATTGTACTTGAAATTTCGATCATGTTTTTTCGTTTTCTGTATTTTGTTACATTTTTCTATCAATTACTGTATTTTGGGTTAGTATTTATTATAATTATGTATTATTTATTGTAATATTGATTGTTAGTCATAACTCATTATTTAATAATTATGTATAAATCGACATCGACAATATATTTTAATATATAATATATAAGTTAGACGTTGTAAATATAATCGTTTACGTATAAATTATTGTTTACGAAAAAAATCAAAATTAGTACGTAATAATAACACAACTAATGAAACGCAACCATTTATTCGAGAATTAATTCAGTAAACAACAATATGGGTCCCACCATAATTGAATTAAAAAAAAAAAAAGATAAAATGATGTATTAATGGGAATACTTTACCAGAATTCATTAAATGTTTATGTATTAATATAGATAAGATTGTTCGTAATATTTCTGAATGTAAGGTATTGGACATTTATTTAGGATATGTAGAATATTGGCGGTTATGTTTCAGAAAATTCATCATATATTATTCGGGACCCACCTGAGTGAATTAAAAAAAAATAATTTAAAGCTTGGGTTGATGATGTGGCTCAACCAGAGCTTGAGAAATGATTCAGAAATTATATAGATTAGATATATGGTAAACGTTGAATACTTATGGTATATATATTGACTTGGCATATACAAGGATATACATGATTGGGATCAGCCGTTATTGGTAGGGAATATTTATGGAATATTTAAGTATTTGATTAAATTGTTAAAAAATTAATGGAATCTATGACGTGGCATAAATGAGAGCTTCTGATTGGTCTACGAAACATTATTTTGTGAGGGTGAATGTGAATCCGAGAAAGAGTGAACGCTGAAACAATACTGCGCCACGTTTGCAATTTGACATTTTCTCATTCCTAATTAAGAAATCGATTGCAGTATTACATTTCATCATTATCATGATAAAATACAATATGATCAAATTACTGTTAATCGAAAATTTAAATAACAATATACAACGATCAAATTAAATACAATATTTAACGGTCCAAAATTAAATCCGAAAAAACAAAAAATTACAAACAGAAAAAATAATTAAAATCCAAGATTTAACTTACATTATGTTTTCCAATCAAATCAAATAAATTAAGATACGAAACAAGATAAAATACGGTAAAATACGATATACAAAGGTCCGATATTTATCAAAATGATCATATTTCGCCAAAGTCGTCATAAAAATCCCCTATTGAAAAAAACAAAAATCATGTATAACAGCACAATTAGAATCACCCCGATCTTTTTCGTCTTCAAGGCTTTCAATCCAACCAACGATACAAATCTATCTATATTATTAAAGGAAGTTTTTTCCGATCGACGTGATTGGTTGAATAATAATATTATAGGTTTCAAAATAAATATAGTAAACGATAATATATAGAAAAACATAAAATCTAAAATGTTTTTAATTTTTTCAAGGCGATTTAGTAAAATACAAACAACTGAAATAGTCGAAACCAGAGCTATAACAGATAATTTTTTTTTTAAAAAAGCATGAAATTACGTTAGGGATAAATATGATCAAAATACAATTGTTACTTATTCTTTTCTTATAGGATTTTCACGTAAGGTAAAATCTATCTATAAAGGCAATAACTTTTTCTGCTCTTTCATCGGTTGCTTAATTTTAGGAAGTTAATAACCTTCTTTCTCACCATGTCCCACCACTTACACAACAACGAGGTTTAGTTTTTCTTCATTTTGCTTTTATCCATTTAACATTCTAAAGTTACATAAAATTTTTATCTTCATAATAAAAAAAACAACTTTACTCCAAATTCGAAAATAAAACTTTTCCTGCTCTTTCATTGGTTGCTTAATTTTAGGAAGTTAAAAACCTTCTTTCTCACCATCTCCCACCACTTACACAACGAGGTTTAGTTTTTCTTCAGTTTGCTTTTCTCCATTTAATATTCTAAAGTTTCAAATAATTTTTATCTTCATAATAAAAAAAAACAACTTTACTCCGAATTCGAAAATAAAAAAATCACTAAAATTCTATCCAGAAACATAAAATTCAACAATATTAAAAAAAGTTGGACAATTAGATGTAATTAACAAATATTTAGAGGTATGAAAAACGAAAAAAATTATACAAAGAGTTAAAATTTAACAAATATACGTATATCTAAAAAAATGAAAAAAATACAGGAGGAGATAAAAATTAACAAAAAAACTTAGATTAAAAAATGAAAAAGCGTAGATCAAAGATTTTGAATAAGATCAAATAAACCCAACCTATAAAATTAACAAAAAAATAAATAAATTTACGGTTTTTGAGAAAATATAACAACGTTCGAGAATTAGTCAATTAAAACTATGTTAACATCGAGTAAAAAAGTTGGTTTGAACTTTGAATAACAGCACATTATTATTTTCTTTATAAAATCATCCACAAATTTTTATACTATAAAAGCTACAGATTTTAAGAGACTGATATTAGAGACATTTCTATCATTTTATTTTTATTTATAGAGTAAGTTATTTAAAGGGTAAGATATAGAAGTACAATACAATTTCTTTATCTATTTTATATGGTTCAAATTTATTTCATAAAGTTTGATTATTTATTTCAATTTATAATAATCATTAAAAAAATTAATTATACCGTTAAATCAATTATTTGGAGTCAAAATCATACCCGAATTCATAATTATATATTTCTAATTTAAGTTCATATTGAATTATATTTGCACTAATTTTTTAATATATTTACGAAATTTTTAAAAGCAGACCCGTACATTTTTTGTACGGCATAAAACTAGTAATATATAATAGTGTAAATTGACAATCAGTACCAATAAAATGACCATTTTTAATAAAGAGTACCAACATAAAAACTTATTAATATACAGTACCAGTTTAATTACCCCGTTCAATAAGTAGTACCAAGTCCCATTTTCCGGCTAAAAATAACATAAAATGACCAAAATGCCCTTATTAATTAACTACTCTCATATTAACTAAAGCACCATAAGACCCCCAAACCCAATAACCACCCCAACCACCCTCATTACCACCACCAACTTTAACCCCTTTTTATCTTCCAACCACCACCCAACAACAACCACAACCACCCCGTTCAACAAAAATCTGAAAAATAAATTGAGGAGAGGAAAAGGAGGAAGCCGTGACAATCGCGCAAAAGGGGGAATGAGAGGGAGGCGGCAGCAAGAGAGTAGGCGACCAATAGAGGCGGCGTTGGGAGTGGTGACGTTGGGGGTGACAGCCAGTGGTAGAGGTGACGATGAGAGTGGGGGAGTGAGAGAGTGGTAGTGGCGGTGCGGTTAATGAGGGGAGTGAGGGAGTGGTGGTGGAGGTGCGGTGGGGTGGGGTGGAGGTGGGTGGGGATAGGAGAAGTGAGGGATAAATGTTTGAAAATTAGGGGAGGGTAGAATAGGTATAAAAAATTAAAATATAGGCGGGAAAATTCAAATCCGCCTAAAAAGTGCGATTTTCCGGTGACTTGGTACTACTTATTGAACGGAGTAATTAAACTGGTACTATTTACTAATAAGTATTTATGTTGGTACCATTTATTAAAAATGGTCATTTTATCGGTACTGATTATCAATTTACACTATATAATACCATTAATAAAAAAATCAATTTAAAAAATACATAAATATAAGTGTATTTATGAGAAACAAAATATTTTTTGAAAAATTCTTGTGTCATCCAGGAGTACCGTACACCTTACACCCATGACGTTATTAATATTTTACTTTGGTGGATTTTCGTTAGGTACCCATGTCGTTATAATATTCTATTTTGGTGAATTTTCATTAGGTGTGACGAGTACGGTCCTCCCGGAGGACACAAGAATTTTTCATAATTATTAATCAGGTGGATCAGTTCAGTTTTTATCGGTTCGGATATCTTCGATTATTATTCGGTTCAGTTTAGTTTATGTTCGATTCGGATTGGGTCAGATTCAAGATACCATTCGTAATATTCATATCGAATGTTCGATCAATTACAGTTTTTCAAAATCAAATTTATTTTACCGGGCCTAGGAGATTGTTGTACGCTCATTAAAAAAAAAACAAGCCCAACAAAAACTTTCCATAAGCGATTGAGAGTAGAACATAAAATTACCGCGTTGTTGTTGGGTTGATATAATTACCGCCTTAATCTACCACTTCCACTTTCTTAATTTCATTCATTTTCGCTTTTAATTTGTTTACATCTTCAGCAACAACTAAATAACCCTAATCTTCACCTTCCCTTCCCTTTAATTTTTCCCAAATCCAATTTTTATTACAATACATTATTACTTGAGTTGAGTTATTATCACCGCAATGACGAAATCTGCGGCGAAATCGAGAGCCGAGTACATTGTTTACGTCCGTGGGGCGCCTCCAAGAAAGATCAGATACTCTTAGAAGTTACAACGATAACACGAATAATAAAATTATTATTACAATGAGTAAAACACAAATAAAATAGTAAATCATTATTTATAAATAAGTGTTTCGTAAAAGGTGGAGACTACCACGTAAATAAATTATTATGTAAATAACTATTTTCTATTTCTAATAGAAAAATTGTAAATAACAATCATCTCCTAATTCTAGTAGAAAAATTGTAAATAAATCATTATTTATAAATAAGTGTTTCGTAGAAGGTGGAGACTGCCACGTGTTTAGAAAAAAAACATCCTCTAATTAGGGTAATATCTTGACGTAGTTTCAAAGTAATTATCGTAACAATTAATTTTCTAAGAATACTACTTAGGGGTTGTTTGGTTCATGTGGGAATTAAGTTCATGTGGGAAGTAGTAAATCTCATGAATTAAGTTCCCGCATGTAATTCATGGGATTTACAAAAAAGTGGTTTGGTTACCAGGCAGGAATTGACATTTCCAATGAAATAAATTCATGCATGTTGTTTGGTTGGATAACTCAATTCCCATGTTTTTTTGTTGTAAATACTATTTTACCCTTAGATAAAATATACAAGGTCGGCTAAATACACCATGATAGATAATGTATATGTTGCACCATGTTAGTGCATGTGCTTACTACATACTCTACTTGATATGGCTACGTGCCTACGTCCTAAGCAATCGGCACCGGGTCTTCTTAGAAACAGTCTCTCACCAAATTAACGAGAGACATATCATAAAAACATGACTATTTTCGAAATTATTATCATAAAATCTCATAACATCAATTAAAATAGTATAACTAAACCGCAAAAATTAAACGGTAAAAAAACATGTTCCGAATTAAGATGGAAATTGCAGGGATAAAAAAATTGTGTATCGAAGATGACGGAAAGGAAGAGATATAATATAAAAACGTGTACTTTTATCAAGGATAGAATAGTAATTAACAATTATGAAAAACACAGGAAGTTGGAATGACCTAGGGGGTTAGGTAAGCGACTTCCCACATCATGGAGGAATTCAAGTTCCTATGGAACTCTAGATTCCTCAATTTTTCTAAAAAATGGGTAACCAAACAAGACCTCAAATATCAATTCATGGTATTTAGGAAATCCTGTGTTTTTATGGGGCAACCAAACGACACCTTAGTATAATAGTCATATACAAAGAATAATTCAGGTATGATTGTTTTTAATGGCTAATAAAACATTAGATGTATCAGACTCATATTATTTTCTTATTAGCCCGTATTCTTCTTACATCAGCTCGTATTCTTTTTATATTATCCCGTATTCTTTTTATATTATCCCCTATTCTTACATGCTCATATTTGTAAGTTCGTGATCCTCTTATACGCTCGTATTCTTATTTTAATAGCTCGTATTCTTATTTTAATAACTTTATTAGCTCGCATTCTTACGTTAATAGCTCGCGTTCTTGTGTGCTCGTATTTTTTAGTTTATGATTCTCTTAACTTTTTATTCATTTTACATTAGCTCGTATTTCTTATGTATTCGTAATTTGTAGCTCGTATTCTTTTAATTATACCTCGTAATCTTAAGTGTTTATTATATCATGAAACTTGACGTCTTTCAAATCTGATTCTACTTTTTTTAGTTCGAGAAGTGTTTCAATTAGCTCATGTTTTCGTATTTTGTTTACATTAGCTCATATTCTCATCTTAATAGGCCGTATTCTTATGTGCTCGTATATCTAAGTTCGTGATCTTTTAATCTCGTATTCGTATTCATTTGTGCTCATATTTTGATGCTCGTCTTATCTTAATAACTCGTATTGTTTTTTCATTAGCTTGTATTCATTTGTCATTTGTGCTCGTATTTTAAAACTCGTCTTATCTTATAGCTCGTATTGTTTTTACATTAACTCTTATTCTTAGCTTAATAGTTCGGATCATAATCTTTTTATATTAGCCAGTATTATTAGGTTAATAGCTCGCATTCTTCTGTGCTCGTATTTTTTAGTTCGTGATTCCTTTAAACTCTTAATCTTTTTACATTAGCCTATATTCTTATGTGTTCGTATTCCGTAGTTTGTATTTTTTAATTATACCCCGTAAACTTAAGTGCTTAATATATTCATAAATACATCTATTTATGCTATTTATGCTATTAACTAAATAAGAGAAGGGAAACAACAAATTATACCATAACTTTACGGTAGCCAAAATTCTTAGTTATCAATTATTTTATTAACTAATCAATAATTATCCAACTAATATTTTATTACTATTTAATTATCTTTTTATTTATATACTTAATTTATTTAATCAAAGTAATAGCCAATCTAATCACTCTAAAAACAATAATTATCTAACCGATATTTTATTATTATTTAATTATCTTTTTATCTTTTTATTTATATACTTTGTTTATTTAATGAAAGTAATAGCCAGTGTAATCGCTCTAAAAACAATAATTATTTAACTGATATTTTATTACTATTTAATTATTTTTTATTTATATACTACGTACTTAATTTATTTAACCAAAGTAATAGCTAATGAACTTGCTCTAAACAATAACCAATGAAATCAATTATTTTATTAACTAATTCAATAATTATCCAACTGATATTTTATTATTATTTAATTATCTTTTTATCTTTTTATTTATATACTTGATTTATTTAACGAAAGTAATAACCAATGTAATTGCTGTAAAAACAATAATTATCCAACTGATATTTTATTACTATTTAATAATCTTTTTATTTATATACTTAATTTAGTTAATCAAATTAATAGCCAATGAAATTACTCTAAACAATAACCAATGAAATCAATTATTTTGTTAAATAATTCAATAATTATCTAACTGATATTTTATTACTATTTTATTATCTTTTTATTTATATACTTAATTTATTTAACCAAAGTAATGACCAATGTAATCGCTTTAAAAACAATAATTATCCAATTGATATTTTATTACTATTTAATTTATATACTTAATTTATTTAACAAAAGTAATAGCCAATAAAATTGTTCTAAAACAATAGCCAATAAAATCGCTCGAAAAGTTCCTCTTTTAAGTATATACTTCCTCCATTTTTATCCAAATACCATATTTGCTTTTTGTACACTATTCACCAATCAACTTTCAATCTCAATTTTCTCTCAATACGTAAGAAAAAATATATTCATGTGGGGTCTTGTTTAATTCGTCTTTACGAGTACATTGAAAATATATAACTTTTATAATTTTTACAAAGATGTAGTTAAAGATATGAAGCACGCAAAACTTGCGTTGGCAAACGTGATAAAGCAAATAGGGTATTTGGATAAAAATGGAGGAAGTACTAGATTTCATGCCCGGGCGTTGCCCGGGTAATATCTTGACATGGTTTCAAAGTAATTATCATAACAGTTAATCTTCCAAAAAATACTCCGTATAATAGGCATATATAGAGAATAGGCACATTAGCTCATATTCTTTTTATATTAGCCCGTATTCTTATATGCTCGTATTTGTAAGTTCTTGATCCTCTTATATGCTCGTATGTTTTTTTTACATTAGCTCGTATTTTTATCTTAATAGCTCGTATTTTTACATTAGCTCGTATTCTTAGCTTAATATATCTATTAGCTCGCATTCTTACGTTAATAGCTCGCCTTCTTATGTGCCCGTATATTTTTAGTTCCTGATTCTTTTAAGTTCTTATTCATTTTACATTAACTCGTATTTCTTATATATTCGTAATTTGTAGCTCGTATTTTTTTAATTATACCTCGTAATCTTAAGTGTCTATTATCTCATAAATTTGATGTATTGCAAATCTGGTTCTATTTTTTTTAGCTCGAGAAGTGTTTCAATTAGCTCGTGTTCTCTTATTCTGCTTTTATTAGCTCGTATTCTCTTCTTAATAGGTCGTATTCTTATGTGCTTGTATATTTAAGTCCGTGATCCTTTAATTTCGTATTCGTATTCATTTGTGCTCATATTTTGAACCTCGTCTTACGTTAATAGCTCGTATTGTTTTTTCATTGGCTCGTATTCATTTGTGCTCGTATTTTAAAGCTCGTCTTATCTTAATAGATCGTATTGTTTTTACGTTAACTTGTATTCTTAGCTTAATAGCTCGTGTTCTTTTTATATTAACTCATATTCTTAGCTAGGTTAATAACTCGCACTGTTTTGTGCTCGTATTTTTTAGTTCGTGATTCTCTTAAACTCGTATTCTTTTTACATTAACTCATACTCTTATGTGTTTGTATTCCGTAGCTCGTATTTTTTTTAATTATACCTCGTAAACTTAAGTACTTAATATATTATTCATCAATACATCTATTTATGCTTTTATTTAATTAAATAGGAGAAGAGAAACAACAAAGTATAACATAACTCCACGGTAGCCAAAACTCTTAATTTACAATCAATTATTTTATTAACTAATTCAATAATTAACCAACTGATATTTTATTACTATTTAATAATTCTTTTATTTATATACTTAATTTATTTCCAAAGTAATATCCAAAGTAATCGGTCTAAAAACAATAATTATCCAACTGATATTTTATTACTATTTAGTTATCTTTTTATTTATATACTTAATTTATTTACCCAAAGTAATAGCCAATGAAATTGCTCTAAAACAATAGCTCATAAAATCAATTATTTTATTAACTAATTCAATTATTATCCAACTGATACTTTATTACTAAGTACGGTTTTTCTATCCTATGCCCACAAGGCATAGGTTAATACTTTTCAAGACATAGGTTAATAACTACTTTTATCCACCATAAGAATCTTTTTACTTATTAAAACTAAATTATTATTAATTAATCATTTTTTTTTTCTCTCCTCCCTAATTTCCCAATGTGTATTTATTTTTATTTTTATTTTTACTCCAAAGAAGGGTTGATGGAGCCAGCTTTGAAATTATTTATTAACATGAAGCGTTGTGACCGTGGTCCAATTGAATGTACATATAAATCTCTAATTGATGTATAAAGGAGAATTTTAACGAACCCTAAATTTGCGAAATAGATGTTACTCCCTCCATTCATTTTCACTTGGTACATTTGCTTTATGCACGGGTTTTTACGCATTGTTAAAATATTAATAAAAGTACAACAAATAGGTGTAAAGTGTAGTATTGTGTTGAAAAAGTGGGCCTTAATAGTGTTTTTATAGTATTATAGTATTAAAAGTACAACCAAATAAGGAAAGGTGCAAAGTGGATTCGAATGGACCGAAATGGAATAGGTGCAAAGTGGATATGAATGGAGGGAGTAGATGTTGGGCTCAACCTTAATGTCGTTACATATACAACTTTACTGGATGCCCTTTGTGAGAAAGGGAAATAAGATTCTAAAATACCAAAGAAAATCTCAAATAAAGTTGTTCAGCTTAGATGTCAATATTAATCGTCTACAGTACCACAAAACAAAGATATTCTAACATTTTACATTAAAAATGGGATTTAATTCTTTAATATCTTGGGCATCTTTTCTCCTTTTCCGAACATTAGTAGTCGTCGACATAATGTTAGCATGAACATATGAAAGAGTTTTAGGTGTATAATATAAGTTGTGTTGTTATTTTGTAATTTTTGATGCTCTATGTAGTAAACTAATGAAGTATAATTAATTGAAAAAATAGTGCATAAGAAAACAATTGTGGATTAGAGGGAAACTAGGAAGGAGAGATAAAAAAAATGATTAAATAATAATAATTTAATTATAATAAGTAAAAAGATTCTTTTAGTGGATAAAAATAGTTATTAACCTATGACTTGATAACTATTAACCTATGCCTTGTGGGCATAGGATAGAAAAACCGTACTACGTAATAGCTAATGTAATCTGGGCCGGCCCTATGGGGTGTTAGGGTTGGCATTTGACAAGGGCCCAAGTTTGGAAGGGGCCCATTATTGAAAAATTAAGTAGGTGTTTTTTGTTAAATAGAATTTATCACATGTAAAATGCAAGTTATGGTAAGGAATCTAGTGGTATTTCAGGTTACAAAGTGTCCAGATGTCACGTGTTCTATCCCTACTAAACCTTGTTTTCTTTTATCTTTTACTTATATTTTAGTTGGTCAATTGAGTTAAAAAATATTTTTCATGCTTACCAACTATTCTTTTACTTATATTTTAGTTGGTCAATTGAGTTAAAAAATATTTTTCATGCTTACCAACAATTTTTTTCATGCTTACCAACTATTTTAGTTGGTCAATTGAGTTAAAAAAATATTTTTCATGCTTATGAAATCTTGTGCGAATTATGTTCATCAAAACATAATTTTTTCAAATTATACATTAAAATGGTCTCCTCTAATAAAGCTAATATCTAAATTTTGAAAGAATTTCGATCTTTTACAAGTTTTTTGAAAATAAAAATGTTGAATTATAAGATACACCCTATTTAATTTTTTTCAAGTTCAAAATCATTTTTTTCTACTAAATTTCTTAAAGATTTTTCAAGAATCTACCTCATCTGGAAAAAAAATTAATGCTAGGGCCCAATTTTACAACCTCGCCCAGGGCCTCCAAATGCTTAGAACCGGCCCTGATATGTAATCGCTCTAAAAACAATAATTATACAACTGACATTTTATTATTATTTAATTATCTTTTTATTTATATACTTAATTTATTTAACCAAAGTAATAGTCAATGCAATTGCTCTAAAAAAATAGCCAATGAAATCAATTATTTTGTTAACTAATTCAATATCCGTATTTTGTAGCTTATATTCTTTTTAGTTCGAGAAGTTTTTCAATTAGTTCGTGTTTTCGTATTCTGTTTATATAAGCTCGTATTCTCATCTTATTAGGCCGTATTCTTATGTGCTCGTATATTTAAGTCACGATTCTTTTAAACTCGTATTCTTTCTACATTAACTCGTATTTATGTGTGCTAGTATTTAGAAACTCATATTATTTTAATGATATAATGTATTTTTAAGCTATTATGCATAAAAACAATTTTTTGACTTTAAGTATATTTTAATTTTACCCAATATTAATTTATGCTTTAATAGTTTTATTTTCAGTAAAGTTCAACTTGAATTAATAATCGATGATTCCACAAATAGTGATTATAGTTGAGAGAAATAATTGTTGCTTATAAATTATAATGCCATCATAGACAAAAGTCAAAAACAATTTTTTTAAACGATTAATTAAAGTGAAAACAACTTGATACTCAATTACTAAAGCATATGATCAAATGCACACTTAATTTGAGCAATATAATCACCACCCCTACATGGCTACATGCATAATGCAAACAAAGAGATATTAAAAAGTTAGAAACCATAATACTGAAAACACTACTATATGTTTAAAAAATAGTCCGTATTACGCATGGAATGAAATGATGAGATTAACTAATGTGCATGGTTTGGGTACTTAGAGAATGGAGAAATATATATACATAATTAGGTTTGCGTAGGGTTTGTTATTCAACGATGAACATATATACTACAAAGCTCCCATATCAAACTTCGACCATCCTAATTTAACACCTATATAAGTCAGGCAACTAAATAAAACGATACGTAATTTACACAGATTACATTAATAATATCAATGGAATATTATGGAGATATTAGTCTCCATAATTACATGCACGGTTGATCTCTTTCAATTGTTGGATTCAGAAAGAATGCCGCAAAGTGTATATATATACAAATATTAGGAGTTTGTTTTTGATTCAAAATCAAATTCATAAATTTATTAAATTATTTTTTTGTAGAGTTTTAATAAGTTGTATCCAATTCATAAACAAATTAAATAAATTATTCAAGTGTATATATACAAATATTAGGGGTTTGTTTTTTATTCAAAATCAAATTCATAAATTTATTAAATTACTTTTTGTAGAGTTTTAAGAAGCTCTATCCAACTCATAAACAAATAAATTATTCTCAGTTTTGATACAATTATATTCTATTTTTAACTCATTATATAATTCATTATTTAATTAATTATTAGCAACAAAAATAATAGCCAATAAAATCGCTTGAAAAGTTCCTCTTTTAAGTATATACTAGAGTTCAAGCCCGGGCGTTGCCCGGGTAATACCTGAAAAATGAACTCTGAATATCTATTTTGAAATTATTGCTTCAAAGGCATTTTATAAGAAATATATACATGGGATATATCACAATAATATTGGTTCAAGGTACTCTATTTTTTAAGCTAACTCTATAATTTTGTTCAATATAGAGATTATGCTCGTATTTTTAATATCTCCGAGACTTTGGTCATATATATGAAATTAATCTCAGGAAGTTTTACATTCCAATTGTGCTTTATGTTACAATTAGAGAGAACCGAACTTAGTGGGTGCCCTGTACAATTTTTATTTCGATAAAAAAAAATATAACCTTAAATTGAGAAAGGTGTGTATATATATATTACTAAAATATAAAAACATTATTCATATTAATAATTACTTAAAAATATATTATTTTCCTACTTAAAAAAGCTCTTCTTGAGTCATAAGACCAAGTCACTTTTTCTTAATAATACTAAAAGGGTACAAATACTTACTTGAGAGGGCTATATGTATGAAACTGATATAGAAAACTCGTAGTCCCATGTACACGGGAAATAATAAACACTACTTAGTCTTAAACGATGTGTTTTTTAATCTATTTTACAATAAAACTATTTAAGAGAAACTTTACTAATAAAATAACGTTTAAAATAGAAAACTCGAGTCTGGCAGTGGATAATAAGATTGGATACACGGTACTTTAAATCAGATTGACAAGTTAGACATCTTCTGTCATGGAGTTATGGAAAATATACATAACCAAAAATAAATAAACTTTGTACAATTCACATAAAACTTACGCTATAAACAACCCGGTAAATATTTTCTTTGAAAATTGAAAGAATGACACATCGTGTTCGTTACACAATATTTGCTAAGATACGTGACATATTTAAAATATTGGTGGTTTAATTTACTTTAGTAGGATTTAATTAAGAGACTAATTAAAATCAAAGTATTTTATCTTTTATATGCATTATTTAGGGTTTGTTTGGTTGACACCTTAAAAACATATGAATTGCAAAATCACATGATTTACAAAAATATGTCTTGTTTGGTTGACATATTTTTTGGAAAATGGAGGAATTAGAAGTTCCTAGGAACTTCCAATGCCTACATTATGTAGGAATTGGCTTACCTACCCCTCCTTTGGTCATTGCAAATTCCCATGGATTTTAATTCCTACATGGGCAACCAAACACCTTTGTCAAATTCACCCGAATTAGATGCTGGAACTTAATTCCAATCAAATTGAAGTTCCTAGGCAAATTAAGTTCCTTGATCAACCAAACGACTCTAGTTTTTATTTATAACCATAAGTAGTTTATGATATTTGGACTCTTTAAGTGGAACCGTACTCCTGTCACGGGCCATTTGTTATAGTCTTTTGGACTAATTTTTTTTATTATGTGAAAATATAATTCTTTAATTCAACTCTACAAAGGACTCTTTTTTTTAAATAAAAAAAATGTTCATGGATTAATTGAAAGTGCGTTAAAGATAAATATTGTTTGGTAAATCAATACATATCTAAAATAAACTTGATCTTTACAACAACACGAATCTCGTAAATGCACTAATTTACACCAACAATTCACATACCAATACCACGCTCTATCTCAAAATTTATATTCACTATGTAACAAATCAATGAATTTGAGAAAAAAGTGAAATTATATTTTGATGCTTAAAGAACACATTTATAATCATTTTCCCGACTGGGTCGAAGGTCGGTATAAGTATTTAGTATCATAGTATTTATATTGGTTTGTGATAATGTCAAAGATTATATATCCCTCCGTCTCGATCAATAGTTTATACAAAGTGAGTGTAGCTATTCAATGAGACAGACTTGTAAATTGTCAACCGTACATCTAATAAGGAAACCGATATTTTTAGGGGTAAGAATATGAAACGCGATTAAAAAAAAGTCTCAAACTTTAATTCACATGTCGATCGTTTACTTCTTATACAAATTACCTTATATTATCCTTGTATATCAAGGATATAATGAATATATTCTTTAATAATTTTTTGCATTTTTGTAATTACATCTTTTATTAAATAAAACAAATTAATATATAGTATTCCATCAGATTAGGAGACTCTAAATAAAACAAATTGCTCGAATAAGTTTCAAAATGAGTGTATGGTGTAGTCAATGTTTGATTGTAGTTTCCTCTCGTAAATATTTATGGTACACGGTGGAAATACGTACATAGTTTCAATGGTGAGTAGGGACCGACAAGACCCTACTCACCATTGAAACTAAATTCGGAATAAATACCCGTGCGATGCACGGGCCACTTGTAATATTCTATCTTATAAACTTTAGTACTTCGTTGGTACAGGTGGTAGCTGCAAAATGTATATATGAGATTAATTCTTTGTTCTTTTGGGGTTTAATTATGTGAACAGAACTTATTGAATAATAAGGACAATAATAAGGCTTTATTCTTTTTGGCTGAAAATAATTGAACAAAATTAAATTGAATTGAAGTCCGTGTTAATTTGCAAAGAGATGGGCTGAATTGAACTGACACTCAACTAAGCTGAAATGAGCTAAAGCCTAAAAGAATATGATCTTTAAATTAATTCGGTGGAACTGAACTTAATAGATGTGAAATGGAATGAACTTATAATAACTTAAATTAAGTTTTACAAAGCGGAGTTTAATTGTTATTATTTATTTATGTTGTTCATTTATTTCAATTCCACAAGTTAAAATATAGAAAAGGTGTATTGTAAATATTTTTGACTTATTTAGAACTCTTTTGCTTTGATTAAAACTCTATACTTTTATTTTCCCCTTTTTTTGCTACGTCGTTTTAAGTAGTGTTAGTATAGGATTTTTAATTTCCATAAGTTGCTAATTCTGGATCCTAATCTTAGTACTCCGTACATGATAGATTTTCAAAACCATATATTTATTTACTCCGTAAATCTTATATTTATAAAAACTTATTATTTGCTCCTCATAAATTTATAAAATTATGTACTACTTATTTCTGTATATAGTTATTAAACTTGATTATTATCTTTGATTTCATCATCTACTATTTCTCGTCCGAGTCATTGTTTATATTTTTCATTTTTGATCAATTATCATATAGTATATCACACTAAATGACAAGCCGTCTTTTAACTTAGGCGGATTCAAAGCCTCGGCCTAATTTAATTTTAAGTTGTGTACTATCATACCAAATATTTAAGTGCAACCTATCTTGTGAAAAATTGCCTATATATTACATTTAACTAATTTTTTTACACCTTTTTTAAAAGTTTTGAGCTGTATTTGCCATCACATGTTCTTTCAATCTATACCCAAACCTTAATTTTTTTGGTTTCACCATTGAAAATGTTTTTATTATATTTAACTTGTTAGAACTCGCTAATTTTATTTATTTATTATTAATCGAGTTAGGGAAATAACAACAATCTATAACTAAGAAGATTGTTGTTTATTTCTTACATTCACAAATCCTATCCTAAGTAATATACACGTAACGTAAGTATGCTTTGTTTGAAACACAAATAAAGTAATAATAATAAATATTTACCTAGAAAGATAATTTTTCTAGCTAAAAAGAAAAAACACTTAATAAAATAAAGAAAATATATAATAATATTGTTAGTGAGTGGATGGTACATGTACATCGATGTATTTACCTCTAATTTTATAATTTTTGAGCATTATAATAAAGTTTTTGAGTTTTGTTTTAGAAATTATGAGTTTTTCTACAAAGTTTTTGAGTTTACTTATTTAAACATTAAACTCTAAAAAATGACAATAAAACTCAAAAATATTGTATATAAGTTTGGTTTAATTTGAGTTATGATGGAAAAATAAAATAAAATTTAACCTATAAATATTAGTATGCTCAAAAAAATACACATTTGCTCAAAAACAAATAAAGTTTGAGATAATAAGCTCAAAAGAATACTACCTCCGATGTACATTTTTTTTTTTGCCCGGTATAAAGAATTGGAGGTACTACCTCCGATGTATTCTTTTTTTCTCTAAAATTGTGATAGACTATAGTAGAGTAATAACTACCCATAAGATAATCTTCATTGATGTCATGTACTAAGAGGACTAAGCTTCTTCTATCAAAATAAAGAAAAGAGTAAATATATCACCGTAATAGTATAAAATACCATCATTGATCGTTATAGCAATCTAAATCAAATAACTATCTTTGTTGTAGCTTTTGTAAATTGGTGGAAATCTGACTTCTACGTGCAATATCGTAATGTGAATGTATATGTATGGTCTTTTCATGCGCTATTGGGTTGTTTAAATCTAGCTGTCTCAAACATTATGAATAAATAATTGTGTTTTTTTTTTTGGGTAAATAATCCTCTTATATGTACGGTTTTTTACAAATATTACTCTTACATTGTATGTAATGTGTGTACACAATATTACAGTAATAAGGTGAAGTATTGTAACTTAAAGTAGATGGAGTATTATACGGAGTACCTATAAAACAAAGTCAAGGGGTAGATAATTAGAAAAACATCGCTAAAAAGAAACGGAAAAAACTAACACGCGTAATTGATGAAATCATGGAGCCTGGAGATGAGGCTAAAGTATATATACATATTTAGCTAACAGTGTCCTTATTCTCATACAATTTTAATTTAAGAACAACTCAAATAGACATGAACACCTAATTTCACGTGTGTAGGTAATACTTATAAATTTTTCTAAATTAAGCATTTAATTCATATATTTTATCTTTTTTTATTTTATTTTAAAACCCTTATTATATTCTTCTCCTTCATTAGATAAAAATACATCCTACAAATACAATCGAAAAAGGAAAACAAAACCTTCATTTGAAAGCATGGGTGATGACTGATGATCATCAGTGTCGTCTTCTCTGAAGACTCGTAAGACAAATACTTCAATATTAAAAGAAACCTAATTAGGAGTACAACCAATATGAAAGTAAATAACTATTACAAAGTTCCTTTACACGAAATACATTTCATTGCAATCCTATAATTACGGATGACTATTAGTTAAGGTAGCAACTTTGTGTTCTCTTGCTCCCTACAAATATGATAAAAACCTTAATTACAACTTTAAAAACAAAAGGAATAAGATAACAAATTACATAATAACTAAGCTTACAAATTACAATCATCATATATAATAAATAAAAGCTTGCATTGTTGCATGCATGCAATCAGAATCATACGGGGTAATAAGCAAATGAAAACAAATATCAAAAGTAGTGAATCGAACAATGAAATTAAACGGATGAACTTTTTATCTTATATACAAAGTAGAGTAATTTGATCCCAATACAAATTCCATTATAAGATTACCTTTTATTTAGGGATATACTATAGTATTAGAAAACATCTTTCAAAATATATAGTTTATTATAAAAGTTGGACTCTTCGTAATCGCTTGAAAAAGTTCATTTTATTAATATAATAAATGGATGGATGGATAGATTCTAATTATTAAATATATATAAAATTATGCAAAAGTTATAGCCAATAAAATCGCTTGAAAAAGTTCATTTATTAATATAAATGGATGGATAGATAGATTCTAATTATTAAATCAATATAAAATTATGCAAAAGTTATAGCCAATAAAATCGCTCGAAAACTTCCTCTTTTAAGTATATATATTGATACTAGATTTAATGCCCGTGCGATGCATGGGCCTAGATATAATAGCATTTTATTAAAAAGAAAATTAAGTTGGCAGTAAATTAAGTTGTGGAAAAAATCGAAATGATGTTTACAGTTAGACTAAATCTTATTTTCAAATTTTGATCCGTTATGCGGTTAGTTTTTTTCTAAATGAATTCATATTTAACTATTTAAGCATATAGAGTGATTTTTTACTTTATTTTCATAATTGTGGCTTTTTGTATTTCTAAAGGTGTATAATGACAAATTATTTGCGATTCTCAATGGATTTTACTTTTTGTCTTATCTACCATGTGAGTGATAGCTAAGCTGGATATATTCGTCACAAGTAGGACTTATTGTTAATCAATAGGGAGAAATGCAAATATAGAAATATTACTTGATACAAATATTCACGTTTTACTTGATATATTATACATACATTTCCTTGTAAGTTTTATCTATTAATGTTCAATTTAATAAACTCTAACTCTATTTTTGTTAGAAGTCTTTTTATCTTTTATCTACTAAATTTTGATTTATTTATTGACTATATCTCAAATGTAGTGTTAAATGGTCTCTCCCACCCAAAGGGGAATAAGTCAATAAGATACACAACAATACAAAATCATCGTTTACCATTGTCTTAGTTAAATTAGATTTATTCTAAAATACGTGATAAAACTCTAACAAAGTACTACTCTCTTCCCATTTTCCCCTTTTGGCAAATTATTTCTTTTCTTCCCATTTCTCATCTTTCCTTATTTAACCATTCAATTGACTATATAATCCTTGTCCAACTTGTGTATTTACAATATTTGCCATTGTTTTTCATTTTTTAATTTATTTTAATTGTTTAATTTGGCCCACGTGCATATTTACCATTACTTTTTCATTGTTTATTCCATTGAGGGAGTATATTTTACTATCCCATGATCGCCAAAATTTCATCTTACTAATTATCATTAACAATACCATGTTATTTTTATTGTTAGGTATAATTAGTTGTCACTACAAAAAAAAGTGTTTTGGGCACGAGGTTATGCCCGACGAAAACAACCCTTTGTGCGACAAAATGTTTTGTTGCCCAAGCTCATTTTTCTTGCACAAATTCTCATTTGTGACGGCAATATCTTTGTGACGGGTCAAATAAAACTCACTTTAGTAGATAAAGACAAATTATTTGTGATTTTCAATGCAAGCTTGTGACGGATATACAAGAGAGACTTATGGTTTTTCTTGTAGCGTGTGATATGGAACACAATTATTTATTATTTAAATATTTACTCGGTATTATTCTTTCTGAACATGTGCATGTAAACTAAACTTATAATAATGAAGTCGAGTAGAAATTTTGAAAAACACGAGAATAATGTAACGACTAACATGATGAATTGCATTATATATTCCATATTAAAGCCGTAAGATTTAAATTTTGTAAATAATATATTTGGTTTGACTAAATTATAGAGAAAATTAATAATTATATCCTTTTATATACCACTTTTCTAAAAAAAAACTTTCTTTTAATTTTTTTTAATAAATTAATCCCATAAAATAATTTCAGTTTATAAATTGCATCCAATTTAACTTTCCGGTAACTTATTTTCTGGCAAAATTGCCCTTTGTAACCCATTATAATTTGACAAATCCCAAATTTGACGATCATTTACGGGAGGATTTCCTGAATCATAGCTAAAGTCTTTTGCTTTGCAAACAAAACCTTGTTGCAGTTTTGCCCCTTAAACGCAAGGCACAATACCCTTCCACGCTTTCTTTATTTTCAGTTTCATTTTCGTGATGTAGCAGTATCATAATGTCCCCACTAAAATTTACGATCTGCACAAGAAAACAACGAAAAATAGTTGTAGAAAACACTAATATGTGCTCGATGAAAAAGGTTGAAGTATATATCTATACACAAATTCTTATTTGCAACGGCACTATCCGTCGCAAGTTTGTGACGGATATCATTTTTTCTCACAAAATACCCACTTTTTCTCTCTCTCCAACGCTATTCATGTGGCCCCCTTTCTCCACTAACTCATTTTGTATCCATTTTATCTCACAAAATATTCGTCACAAATGGCGACCCGTCGTAAGCAAGACCTACTAATATCTCTAACAAATGGTGACCCGTCGCAAGCAAGACCTACTAATATCTGTATACTATAAAAGGAATAAAATTTAAAGCATTTTCATTGGTTGTTGATTTTCATAAAAGAATTTGATTAATGCTAAGGTAGGGGATTGTAGACCCACCCATGATCCTCGAACTAATTAACTACTCTCTTTTTTCATTCTATTCTTGTATTAATTCAATAACTAGTTTTATACCCGTACAACAAATGTACGGTTATGTTTTTAAATATTGGTTACTAATAAATATGTGACTAATGAATACAAATATAATTCAAAATAAAAATTAAGTAGATAATATATAAATTATTATCAATCATGAATTACTAAAATAAACCATATTTTGCTATAAAATCCGACCTATTTCATTACTAATGTAAAGTACAAATTTTATTTGTTATGGTTTCAGAATTAACGGATTTTTTGTTAGAAATATTGATCCCGTGTTTTTTTATTACCTACTTGTGTGTTCTTTATAACTGTCAATTAGTTGATTATTATTAATATCGTCTCAATCTCTTAGGAGAAGATGTACATGAATAAGATTAATTTGCAGTTTTTTTAGCATAATAAAATCATAATTTTTAGATTTTCAGTTTATTTCCAGTATTTTATTCCAATATATTATTAGTATTAGTATTATAATCAGTATTATCATTAATCGCTAATATGCAACCTGATTAATAAACGTAATATCCCCACCTGAATAATTTTTAGTTGACTTTGAGTTATTTAGGTTGGAATTCCCGTTTTGTTTATTTTTTGTGCTGATTTTCAGTTTTTTTCCTAATATACATGATTTTTATTACGACATTGGCGAAAATGTAATAATTTTGATATATATTGGACTGTTGTATATCGTATTTTACCGTATTTATTTTGTTTGGTATCTTAATTCATATTTGATTTGATTGAAAAATTGGAGAATATAATGTAATTTAATTTTTGGACTTTAATTATTTTACGTGTTTGTAATTTTTTGTTTTTCGGATTTGATTTTTATGTTTGAACCGTTCTATATCGTTTATTGAAACGTTGTATATGTTATTTATATTTTCAATGAACAATAATTTGATCGTATCGTATTTTATTATGACAATGACGAAATGTGAATTTAGGAGAGAGAGAAATTAAATCAAACTAAAGTTAGTGGGTAGTTTTTTTTATTTCAATCAACCAATAAGAATGAGTTAAATTCTACTCCTTTTATAGAGATAGATTTTTTATTTCTTAATTCAATAAATTGTAAAATTATTAAAATTAATTAATTTTTAAACATCATTAGATTTAATTAACTTTTATTTTTAAAAACGAACAAGTAAATAGTAGTCGAGAGAATGCACTGAGATAATGTTACTATTGTTCATTGTATAAGGAGTATTATTTATTATATAATTACCATCTTTTAATCACATATTTACCTCTATAACAAAGATAAACAACAAAATAAAAAATTTATATAAATAGAGTTGAAAAATGGATAGCAAATGTTTCTAAAAGATATAAAATATTTTGAACACATACTTTATATCAAATTAAACGAGCCCAATAAATGAAAAAATACGTATATAATATAAAAATAATGTTAAAATCATATTTTTTTTAAAATTTATTCACCTTCTTTATTGATTTTTCAGTTTCATAAAATTAAACCCGTGCAACTTTTACACGGGCGTAAAACTAGTGGTTGATGAAAAGGGTCTAAGTGAACGGTACGTGTGCTTAATTTAATCATAAATGTGCTCTTGGAAATTTATTAGGACGGTCCTGCAATTGAAACAAATCAAAGGAGATATGAGGCCAATAAGTATGAAAAGTACTTTCATTATGCATCTAGTATACTTCGTATAATTCTTAATTAAAAAGTTCTAATCTTTCAAATTTTTAATTAGTTAATAGATACTGTACAACTCATACAATGTGTACTAATTTTGTTAAAAGAGGATAAAAAAGGTAGACAAAAATGAGTAAAATTAAGGAGACGAAGAAGATGGAGGAGGAGTAGGGAAGAAGAAGAAGGGAAGTAGCAACCTAGAAGAAGAAGCGAAAAAGAAACAGCAGGAAAGAAGCAACAAAGTAGACGACGTGTTTTTTCGTCAAAACAAAATTAAGCATTTAAATGAAAATTTTGAATTTTGACGGATATAGCCGGCAAGTTTAAATCGGGCGCAATTTATAAACTGAGAAAAATTTATGGGAGTACTTTCTTTAAAAAAATTTAAAAGGGTTTTTTTTTTTTATAAAAGTGATATATAAAAGGATGTAATTATTAATTTATTTATATTATATTATCGAGGTCTAAAAATCGCATACCAAAGACAATACTATACATCTATACATAACTTCACATTCAATGTTGTCATTAGTTTCATTTAATACATCATATATTTTGATAAACGAAACCTATGAAAAATTCAAGTAAATGGTTCCTAGTCTCAACAATAACAAAGGAGGAGAAAAAAACCATACGATAAGTCTGTATGGTGCAAAGTCGAGCCTTGCAACGGATATGCCAAGGGTGTTGAGTCAAGCTAGGTTCATTGGATTTACTAGAGTCACGCCGGATCCAAGCCTGTTGTTAGTGTTGGCCGGAACGTCTAACCCTTTGAAGTAAAAATCATCTGAAGTTGCGCCCTTTGGGTTCTTGCATAAGATCCCATTTACAAACACTGTAAAGATATAATCAAATTATTGTTAGTTTTTGCAAATTATCTTGTGACCCGTAATAACAAATTAACAAGGGAACAAAGTAAAGGGACATATTGGAATATTGTGAATTATAGTTTCCCTCCGTTTTAATTATCTAGTTATAAGTGATTGAGCCAAATGGCGTATACGAATTTCACCTGCTTTTGAAGGATCAGTTGTTGCGACGCAGATGTCTTGTAGCTGGAACGGTGGCATATGCCATAGACACAAGTATAGCCATGGTGTGTTTGTTATACGTCATGTACAACATTTTGACAAATACTTTCAAACAAACTCAAAACGACAAGTACTTTATTTTTCAGTATTACTTCACAAAATTCATTCATGTTTTGAAAAGTTAGCGTGATCAGGTCAAAGCAAAAGGTATTATGATGAATTTGTTTGGCAAAATATTTCACACAAAGGAGAATCTAGAACTAAAATTTTATGTTAGTAAATTTTTCTTATGCTGTTTAATACTTATGTGTTAGAATAATTAGCTATAAGTGCTAATTATTAGCAAATAATTATGACATTAATTTTGACAGCTTTTCACCTGGGTGTTAATTACTTCGTTTATACGGAGCATACGGTATATTTATTTCTGATTTTGAGTTACATTAAAGTATGTATCTACGAGTATAATTTATTTTAGAATCTGAGTCGTTTTAATGTTTAATTCGTTCTATACAATAAAGAAAACGCTATATATATAGTGGAACTTTTTTTTTTTTTTTTTGCGGTAATAGTAGAACTTTCTTTTAAACAATAGGAACCAAGATTATTACGCACAACGTTTAATAATTTCCACAATTTATAAACACATTCCATATCGACATTTATATATATATCCTTAAATTAAGAAGTACTTCGTAATAATTAAGTGCTAAAAGAAACTTTCATAATTCGATGATTAACTCCTAATTTCTCTTAATATTAACTCTTTTCGCACTGTTTTATACTATCTTTTCATAGACCCACAAAATATAATTAATTCATCATTTCGATCAAATTATTGAAATCATGACCAAAAAAAGTCGAATGGGAATAAAAGAAAAACGAAGTAAGTATTTTATTAGACATAACAAAAAAACAAGTATTTCATTATCACAAGATTAGATACTCTTCGAACGATAACACGAAGAATAAAATTATTATTACAACGAATAAAACACAAATAAAATAGTTATGCATCTCATAGGCAATTACATAGTTTATTAACTAATTCCACAAATTAATTAATTTCCCGTGGAGAACTTGGATTGCAACATCTTGATGACATTAGCATCAAGCTGAAACGCCTTAGACAAAACATCAACGTTGATCGGAGGCTCAGCACCAAAGACCGCGTTGGAAACAGTAATCACACCGGGATTCTGGCTGCTCAAACCCGAAAATGCCACAGCTGGTGTCTTGCCGATGTTGAGTTGAAAGTGGATTAAGCCTTGTGGGAACACGAACACGTCTCCCTTGTTAAGCACCTTTGTGAACAACTTGTTACCACCATTGGCCTGGTTTGAGGTCACGAAACCAACGTAGATGGTTCCATCCAAGACGGTGAAAACCTCAGTGGCGCGAGGGTGGGTGTGGGGTGAGATTAGTCCATATGGCGCGAAGTCTAGCCTTGCAATTGATATGCCGAGGGTGTTGAGTCCGGGTAAGTTCATTGGACTTACTAGTTTCACACTTGATCCAAGTTTGTTTAAAGTGGCTGGAACGTCTAGCCCTTTGAACATAAAATCTTCGGCTGTAGCGGCCATCGGATTCTTGCAAAATAGTCCATTCACAAATACTGCAATAATAATTAATGCAGAGCATGTTAGTAATTTTTTGTGTGGGGTGACGTAACCTGGATCTATCTATCTAGGTCATAAATATTATCTTTCATGACTTTACCAACTAAACTATATAGCGTAACACCAGTACGTTATTAGTCATTTTTACATCTCCCAAATTAAGAACAAAAACATTATCGACTTATGTTATATATAACTCAAAATTAAGTACTTACTTCCGTTATTGGTATCGTTTGTGGCGACACAAAAATCTTGAAGCTGGGTCGGATCAGTGGCATAGACCAAGGATAAACTTATGAGCAAAAGGGATAAGTGTGCAAAAACCTTAGGAAATGCCATGGTAGTATATTTGATTAATTAGTAAGGTGATTATTGGTTTGATGGTAGTTTTTGATGATCGTTTAATACAAGAAAATTGGGCTTTTATAGACTAAGGTTATGTGTTAAAGCGTTGAAATGGTCGTAGAATTTGACGAAATATTAAGTGATTAAAGTCACTAATGGTGATGGTTATAAGACCAAGTACGTCTTTAATTAGTAGGTAATGACTAAAGAATTACTGATACCATTTTTTTCATAATGGTGGACCATCTATTACATATTACCATGAAAGTCTAGAACGACTTGCTAACTATAGCTAACAATAATCGATGAATAACAAGTTTTATAAGTAGGTCCTCTATTTCAATTAATTTTATACATTTGATTATAATATACGAGTATTTCATGGTGGGTAAAAATGATTCTGTAATACAGATCGATTTGCCACTGGAATACTCATAATCATTTCAAATAGATAATATAATATTTAAAAAACAAGCTAAAATATTTTGTAGCTCAATTTTTTTATGTAAAACAGTCTTACATAAAATTAATTTCGTGATTGTTGATTTTCTTGGGTAAATCGAATACCATTTTAAAGTATTTTTTTAGAATGGAATACAACTTAAATACATTCTTTCTTTTTAATATGCATTATTATTGGTAAAATTACTCTCTACCTTCACCATTTAGCTAAACTTTACACATTCGTATGCCCAATAATTTTTTATTGTTAAATTTGTTTAGCACCAAAAATTTTCAAAGTATATATTATCATTTTTATTGTTAAATTTGTTTAGCATAAAAATTGTCCCTCAAAGATTTTGCCCAATAAATACTGGTCTCTCACTAACATTAATGAAAAACTGGTCTCATTTAAACAAAAACTAGTTTTGACCCCGTGTAAAATCACACGAGTTTGTTTTTCAGATATTTGATTTTATTAAATATTTAACAAAGTAAAGTGTATTGTTAAATATTGGAATTCATATGCGAATATATAGAATGATTCGTATAGAATATAAAATCATCAAATTAACATTCATGTATTAAATATGAAATAAGTATAAAAAAAATTACACATTCTAAATAACATAGTGTTTAAACATTATATAAATAACTTGATGTTTATAACTACTGCAGTACATGCAACTATGCAAGTGATATAAATAACGGATATAACTAAAGCAATAGTAGCAAACTTGGTTTATGTTTAGACAAATTATGTTTTTCAATTGTAAAACGGTGAAAAAATGCGACATACACCAATTTTGACATGTTTCCTGATCATGTTCCAATCCGAGTCACTCGAAATATTTTTGACATGACCAGTATTATATACTAACTTTTGACAAGTTTAGATATACTCGTATAACATTATTAAGTCATGTAATCCAAGAGAAAGTGTTAAATTAACTTACATTTTAAGTGAGTGAATATAAAATAAATTAATAGTTTTTCACCGATAAATATTCACTTCATTAAACTGTAATTTATTTTGTTGAATATTGTTTTTAATAATTTTTTGAACTGTTGTGATTAAAAATTATTATATAATATAATTTATTTTCGTATTAGTTTTATAAGAATATTTATATTATTATTTTGCAATGTTTTGAGCTGCTAACCTTTAGTAGCTTTAAAATATTGCATCGGCCAGTTTTTTCAACATCACTTGTTTGTAATGTTTTTCTGGCGTTTTTTTCTCATAGAATTTTTTTTGGTAGGGAACCTCTCTGGTTTCCTTTGTAGTAAGTCTTGGCCCTCTTGGGTCTTGTATATATAATCACTTCTATTTTAATGAATATATAGATCTGTTAGGATACAATTTGTTGATGATGACAAGCCCAATTTAATTGTGTTTTCAAGTTTCCATTTCAGGTTCGAAAGTTCATAATCAAGAGAGCATTGATATTCCGTTGTCAAAAGAAATCTCTAAGTGTCGTTGTTTTGTAAAGATAACAACTCATCTAACGTAAGTAACAGTTACACAGATCGTTGCCTCGTGCAATCGTACACTTGAAGCTTTCTCATTTCGAAATTCCAGCTTTGCAAACTTTAAAGAAAACTTGCTTTATGACTCTGATTTTTGCAAAGCCCATAAAATCTCTTTTTCTGTTTAAAGAAGATTTTAAAGCAAATAAAGGATTTTTTAAAAGCAAAGAAGTACACCTCCTTTTGTCCTTTGGAAAATAGTCACCTAAAGTGTACTTTGTGGGTTTTACCCAAAGGTCTTTATCCAATATTTTCGCTATAAAAGGAGTACTTCATCCTCATTTATTTCTAAGACTTCCAGAGCAATAAATCTTCCTTTGCAAAATTCTCTCTTCAAAGCTTCATTTCTTTTAACTGGTTTTGCAAAGTTTTCATAAAGCTTTCAACTCTTCAAGTATAAACAGTTGTCTAATCGTTGCTTCTGTTTATGATTTGTTATCTAGTTATGATTGATCAATAAGTTGTTCCTCCTCAATTCATTTAAGAATCAGTTTGAGGAAAACTTGATCTTGTAATCTGTACTAGTTTGTTAGTTTGATGTTCTTAGACATTGTGGTCAAAAGAACTAAGAGTCGCAACCGGAGTAGGTTGTTGGTCCTTTTATTGTAATTTGTTTTAAGTTTTCGGAGTAGATTACTTAGCTATTCAATAAAAGAAGATTGGACGTAGGCCGTTAGAGTTTTGGCCGAACCAATTCAAAACCGCTGCGTTCTTCTCTTTTCTGTTTAGTTAATCAGCTCTTTTATTTACTTTTCCATTCGGTTTCAGTCAACGATTTCTAGATCTGTTACTTTCATAAAGTAGCACTACTTCACTTGTTAGATGAACTTAACAGTCAACGAAATCGTTGCTTTCTTTTGTTTCTCTGTATTTAATCGTTAGTTAATTTAATTAAATCAACTTTGTTAAGTTAAAATTTTTAAGTAGTACCTTGTTAGGATACAATTTGTTGATGATGATAAGCCCAATTTAATTGTGTTTTCAAGTTTCCATTTCAGGTTCGAAAGTTCATAGTCAAGAGAGCATTGATATTCCGTTGTCAAAAGAAATCTCTAAGTGTCGTTGTTTTGTAAAGATAACAACTCATCTAACGTAAGTAACAGTTACACAGATCGTTGCCCCGTGCAATCGTACACTTGAAACTTTCTCATTTCGAAATCCCAGCTTTGCAAACTTATAAGAAAACTTGCTTTATGACTCTGATTTTTGCAAAGCCCAAAAAATCTCTTTTTCTGATTAAAGAAGATTTTAAAGCAAAGAAATGATATTTTAAAAGCAAAGAAGTACAACTCCTTTTGTCCTTTGGAAAATAGCCACCTAAAGTGTACTTTGTGGGTTTTACCCAAAGGTCTTTATCCAATATTTTCACTATAAAAGGAGTGCTTCATCCTCATTTATTTGAAAGACTTCCAGAGCAATAAATTCATCTTTGCAAAATTCTCTCTTCAAAGCTTCATCTCTTTTTACTGGTTTTGCAAAGTTTTTATAAAGTCTTCAACTCTTCAAGTGTAAACAGTCTGTCTAATCGTTGCTTCTGTTTATGATTTGCTATCTAGTTATGATTGATCAATAAGTTGTTCCTCCTCAATTCATTTAAGAATCAGTTTGAGGAAAACTTGATCTTGGAATCTATACTAGTTTGTTAGTTTGGTGTTCTTAGACATTGTGGTCAAAAGAACTAAGAGTCGCAACCGGAGTAGGTTGTTGGTCCTTTTATTGTACGGGTTTTAAGTTTTCGGAGTAGATAACTTAATTATTCAATAAAAGAAGATTGGACGTAGGCCTTTAGAAAGTTGGCCGAACCAATTCAAAAACGCTGCGTTGATCTTCTATTTATTTGTTCTTAAGTTCTTTTATTTTCGTTCTCTTTCTCTCTGTTCTAATTAAGCAACTGTTTTCATAACTGTTACTCTCGTACAGTAGCTTTACTTCACTAGCTAGACGAGAACGAAACAGTTACTTGAACCGTTGCTTTCTTGCTTATCTCTTCTTTCTCGTAACCATCTCGGTTTAAATATAATTGAGTTTAGTTTAAAACTTTTAAATAGTACCTAATTCACCCCCTCCCCCTCTTAGGTACTCGGTATCCATACCCTTCAATTGGTATCAGAGCCTCGTGCTCTTAATAAAGGCTAATTACCTTAGAGTTGCTTCTTGGGAAATGGATTCCGCAAAACACTCCAAGATCCCGGTCTTTACCGGTGAGAATTTTGGTTGGTGGAAACTCAAAATGGAACACTACATAAAAAGTATTGATTATCAATGTTGGAACATCATCATGAACGGACCTCTAATCATTGAGGAGACCGACATGATGACGGGTTTTAACAAAGTCAAGTCGGAAAGTGATTACAATGAAAATGATTTTAAAATGGCTGAAAAGAACTCGAAAGCAATGTCGATTCTTCAACGTTGTGTTGTAGAGGCCGAAGTGAGTCGTATCTCCGGATGTCCTACGGCTAAACTAATTTGGGATTCCCTTGTACTTGCATATGAAGGGACATCACAAGTTAGAAAACACCGTATTGACCTTCTCATGCAACAATATGAGATGTTTCGTATGTCAAAGGACGAATCCATAAATAGTTTTTCTTCTCGTTTTTCTTGCATAATAAATGAACTTAAAAGTCTAGGAAGAGATTTCGAGTCCGAGGACATTGTTCGAAAAATTCTTCGTAGTCTTACTTCAAAATGGCAACCCAAGGTTACCGCAATTGAAGAAGCCCGTGATTTATCTAAACTAACTCTTCATGAACTAATAGGATCACTAATGGCTCACGAGTTTAATCTCGAGAAGAACTCTAGTGAATCCTCAAAGGGAAAGAGTCTTGCCTTATTATCTTCACCAAGCGATGGTGAGGATGATGAGGAAGATGAGTTTGCCATGTTCTCTCGGAACTTGGTAGGAATGGTAAATGGGCAAGGTCAAAAGAAATTCAACAACAATTATGCAAATAAACGTCCTTTTAAGAAACGACCCTCTTCCACAATAGGATGCTTCCAATGCGGTGACACAAATCACCAAATCAAGGAGTGTCCTAAATGGGACGATATCAAATCTAAGGATAGACGAGATAAGGCCAAAAAGGAATACAAACACAAAGTCATGTCCGCTATTTGGGGGATGTCCGATTCTGAGGACGATGAACCCATTGAGAAACAATTAGAAGCTAAGATGTTCTTGACCAAGAACCATAAACACAAAACAAACAATGGCGAGCATCTTAGGTGTCTCATGGCTCATCCCGACGACTCCGATTCCGATTCAGACGATGAGGTAAAAATCTTGAAAGCCAAGGCTAGAACTTATTCAAAGGAAAAGGTGTGTAAAATTCTTGATAAACTTTTTGATAAGTGTCGGTCTCAAACCAAAAAGTTAGATGTCATGCAAGATGAGATAGAAGAGATTGCCGAAGAAAATGTTAAACTTAAAAGGGAAAGTCAGACAACAGACAGTATTACCGTTACCTCTGAATTGAAAAAGTTGAAAAAATTAAATGAACATTTATCCAAGAAAGTAGAGTGTCTAAGAATCAACCCCATGAGTATCTCGAATCTTGAGAATGCAAACAAATCCCTGGTTATGCAAACCTCCATGATAACTAGGGAACGTGATAACCTTCAAAAAGACCATGGCTTTCTTATGTGTAAATGTGATGAGTTGGTCAAAGAGATAAGTGATCTTAAAGCAACAGTTCCTGAAATTGTTGTCTCTGATGTGAATAAAGACGAGAACACCAACCTAATTAATGAAAATGAAAGGTTAAAAGTCGACATTTCTGTTCTTAAGAACGAAATCAGAGTCATTCATATAAAGCTTGTCAACCTTCAAAAAGACACCCCCATTTGTAGCTCCTCTAAATCTGAAATCACTCATCTAAATTTGTGTATCACAAGTCTTAAGAAAAATATTGAACAAAAATGTGGTCTCATCATGAATCTACACTCTGAATATGATGATCTAAAAGAGGAACTTAGAATTGCTAAGAACAAGAACAATGATCTATCTCTTGACCTTAAAGAACTAAGAAAGAAACTTGTTGATGCCAACAACGTATCTAAAAAGTGGGAAGGAAGTCAAAATGTTCTCAACTTTCTCACTAATCAAACCAAATGGTGTGATCGAGTCGCCGGGTTAGGTTTCAAATGGAACGGTGCATCACACTGTTACATTCACAAACCGGATCCGTGCAAAACCGACTTTAGAAGAAGAAAATATGTTGGTCTTCCCAAATACATTATTTGCAACTATTGTGGTAAAACTGGTCATGTCTTTAATGCTTGTCAAAAGAGACACGGTGACATCAACAAAAACATTAAAGTTGTAAAGCAAATATGGATTCGAAAAGATATGGTAAAACAAGTTGATCACAAAAAGGGACCCAAATTCGTTTGGGTTCCTAAACTCAAAGTCTAATTCTTGTGTAGGGCTTGGTGAGAGGCGGCCGCAATTGGTACTTGGATAACTGTTGAACCATATATTCAAATATATATATAGTATATATGTTTATGTTTTGATAATGACAAGTCTAGCTATTTATATACTCGTATGTATAATCATGTGCTAAGTGTACAGAACATTAGTAACAAGATCTAATCAATCAAGTATAAAAGATTCAAGCATGTTAGTCAATGAATTGACTAAGTCGAAGATTGATAGAAGATCACAAGAGCGCATAATGAACTAAAGTTATATTCGTCAACTATAGCTTTAGTACAAGATTGGTTCTAGTTATAGCCAGTAGCTATAACTCTATATCATGAAGAAATGATAGGGATTTATGTGTGTCTTAGTTGAAACGGTTGTTTCCTAATTTGTGTCGTGTAGTATTAGTGTTTAAATGGTATTCTATTCTAAATATGGAATTGTTAATCTTAAAAGGATTATATAAAATATCTTTTAGTTAAATAAGAAATAAATAGTTATCTTATGAGATAATTATTTATTACTAAAATAAACTAAAGATTTTTATATGATTTTATTTGTCAAAAATATATAATCTAAATATAGTTTGTTTCGATTTTGGAAATCGTGTGATATGCCACATTACCAAAAATCGTGTAGGACTTATTTAAATAAATATTATGTGTTTATTTAATATCCTAAACAAACTAAGATTATATTATGGTAATATATTTTATTATCTTTGACATGGTTTAGGAAATTGATTTAATAAGGATACTAATTGTTTATTATATAAAGATCTTTCCTAAAAATAAAATAGGAAATTGATTCCTTATATAATACATATAGTATATTATTAAATCTTTCCTAAATATATTAAAATTAGATTTTAGGTAGTATTACTAAAAGACTAGTATTCTAGTTTTAGTAATATTCCTAAATCATCTAGGGTTTGAATTACCTAGATACATATTCTATATAAATAGACTACCTATGACACATTAATAAACACGAAAAACACAACACATATACACGCATATCGAGAAAGAAAAACCGCCGTTTATATTCTTCAAAGTTCGAGCTCATCATTGTCAAATCCGATTCAAGATTCAAGTGCTCAAGCATTGATCTTATTCATTCAAGATTGTGACACCAAGAAAACATTGAAGACTTTATCTTATTTACGTAAGATAGATTGAGTATTTAGCGGTACTCGTTGTAAGGCAAATATTTAACGGTATTTGTCGTAGCTAGATATTTAACGGTATCTAGATTGAGTTGTGACTAACATCAAAGTCGCACGAGTAGGGTTGATAAAATTGTAATCCAGAGTTGGTACTAATTTTATTAATCGAGAATAGTGGACGTAGGTCTCAGAGTGTGAGACTGAACCACTTCAAAAATATCGTGTCTCTCTTTATTACTTGCTCTACTCGACAATCATCATACAAGCTCACATACATCGAAGAAGATTTAAAAAGAAGGCATACTCAATTCAACCCCCCCTTCTTGAGTATATCATTTCAATAGACTCTTCAATTGGTATCAGAGCCTCGTGCTCTTGATCGCCTAGCCGCGTGAGTTTTGATCTTCTATTGATTCTATATTATATACTCTTTCATCAATGGATTCCAAGCATCTCAAGTGCCCTATCTTCGATGGCAAGAACTATAGCTTATGGAAAAATATGATGACTCATTACATCAAGGGTTGTGATTGGGAATGTTGGAAGATCATCCAAACTGGACCAAAGAAGATCTTGGTCGCCGCCGCCAATGGAACAACCTATGAAAAGATGGAAACCGATTATGTGGAAAGTGACTACAAAATTGCAGAGAAAAACTCTAAGGCCATGAGCCTCCTACAGAACGGTATGATAACCTCAGAATTCGATAGATTCTCATCCTGTAGTTCCGCTAAGGAAATATGGGATAGTCTCGAACTTGCTTATGAAGGAACATCCGCAGTCAGGAAACATCGTATAGACTTGCTCGTTCAAAGATATGAACTTTTCAATATGGAAAAGAATGAATCTATTGATAGCATGTCTGCACGATTTTCTTGTATTATCAATGAACTGCGGAACCTTGGCAAAAAGATCGATTCTGAAGATATCATTCGTAAGATCCTTAGGAGTCTCACCAAAAAGTGGCAACCTAAGGTCACGGCCATAGAAGAAGCACGTGATTTATCTAAAATCACTTACCAAGAGTTGATTGGATCCTTAATGGCACACGAGATCATACTAAATAAAAACGATGATGATCCCCAAGGAAAGGGCGTCGCTCTACAAGCCTCCACAAGCGAGGTAAGCGAAGAAGAACTTGAGGATGAAACAGTTCTATTTGCTAGACGATTTAAGAAAGCAGTTTTCAAAGGTAGATACAAAAACCCTAACAACAAAATGTTCGACAAAAAGAAAAATGACTCCAAACAAACATTCTTCAAAAGAGGATGTTTCAAGTGTGGACAACAAGACCACATGATCAAAGATTGTCCAAGTTGGGACAAGATCAAAGACAAATCAAAAAGAGAAAAGACCAAAACAGAGTTTAAGAAAGTAATGCTTGCGTCATGCTGGGGAGAATTAGAATCTGAAGATGACGAGGACTCTGAAGAAGAAGAGGTAGCAAATCTGTGCCTAAGCAACGTCAGCTTAGATCTAATCTCAAACAACAATGATGAAGATGACGCATCTAACATATGTCTACTTGGAGAATCAGACTCAGACGACGACGACGAAGAGGTAAATTTTCTTCAACTCAAAAGTCAAGTTAAAAATTTATCTAAGGCTATGCTAATTAAATATTTTGAGAAAACCCTAGACCAATGTCATGAACAAAGTCTTGAGTTAGATGACTTGAAAGAGCAGATCCTCGATATCGCTGAGGAAAATCAACTTCTGAAAGCCAAAGCTAAGAAACTGAAATCCAAAATAAGCATTGAAGCAAATGCTAAGTTGGAAACGGTTATGTCTGAGAAAAAGGTTCTTGAGTCTAAAGTTATAGCTAATGAAGCTATAACCTCAAAACTAAAACTCAACATTAAAGAGCTTCAATCTAAAGTTATAGCTAATGAAGCTATAACTTCAGAATTAAGAAAGGTTAATGAACGGCTTAAGTCAGAATCTTCGACTATGGTCGAAGATGAGACTCATCAGGAAGAAGTTGAGATTCTCGAAAGCAAAATCATGGATCTAGAATTCAGTATATCTAAAATCAATAAAGAACATGCCAAAATTGTGTCTGACTTCCATAAAGACATTCAAAACCTAAAAGAGTCTAGCAACACTGACCATAGTGAATGTAAGAAAGAAATAGACTCCTTGAAAGACCTTCTTCTTCATGCTCGGAAAGTTCACGATAAGTGGGAAGGAAGCACTAACGTTCTAAACTTCCTAACTAAACAATCCGACAACAACATGAAGATGGGTTTAGGTCACGAATGTTATGGAAGAAGGGATCACTCAAAGTGTAAACAAAGTCCAACAGAAAGAGACTTTAGAAGAAGAAAATATGCCGACCTTCCTGAGTATTTAATATGCACTTATTGTGGCCATACTGGACACCTCCGAGAAAACTGTGTGAAACACGCACAAGATTTTAAAACCGGAGTTAAGTTTGTTAAATCCTTAGGAATTCCAAGCGACACTATTTCTATCTCTAATAGTGATGGTGACAAAACTGAGGAAAGAAACATTGACCACAGATGGTTCTATGACATGACATTTGACTACGAAGAAAAGAAAAACAGAACCAAACAGACTCCTCAAACATCACACAAAAAATGGTCACCAAGAGTCCAAACTAAAACCTACACAAGAACATCAAAACCCAACCACTACCGATATAGAAAGACCTATGTAAGACAAGTCTGGGTTAAAAAGGAAGAAGTATTTGTGATTACTAACAACAAAGGACCCAAGTATGCTTGGGTACCTAAATCCTGTCTTTAAAATTATTTGTGCAGTTTGTCGCCAAGGAAAATAACCTATGGTATCTCGACAGTGGATGCTCAAGACATATGACAGGCGACGTAAACCTATTCCAAACCTTAAAACCTTTTAACGGAGGTAAAGTCACATTCGGTGATAACAAAAAGGGAAAGATCATCGGAATTGGTAAGATAGGTATTTCATCCTCTCATGCTATAAATGATGTATATCTTGTAAGTGGTCTCAAGCACAATCTTATCAGTATATCTCAATTATGTGACAAAGGAAATAAAGTGGTTTTTCATTCAGATATATGTCGTATAATCTTAGAAGGCACCAATAAAGTAATACTTGAAGGTCACAGGATGAAAAATGTTTATATGATTGATTTAAATGCTGTACCTACTGATTCTCTATCATGCATGAAAGTTACGTTAGATGATCCATGTCTATGGCACAAGAGATTTGGTCATATTAGCTCACCTATTCTAAGTAAGCTGAAAAGATGGGACTTGGTCGAAGGTCTTCCAAAGATCAAATTTAATCAAGAAAAGATGTGTGACACATGTGCACGATGTAAACACGTCAGAACGTCCTTTAAGCCAAAAAGAGTGGTAAGCACAGAACAAGCTCTTGAACTAGTACACATGGATCTATGTGGCCCTATGAAGGTAAGAAGCAGAGGTGGTTCCAGGTACGTTTTCGTTCTAGTTGATGATTACTCTAGATTTGTTTGGCCAATCTTTCTTCATTCTAAAGACGAAACATTCGATGAATTTGTTAGTCTTATGAAACTTGTTCAAAACAAATATAAATCAAACCTAGTAACAATCCGTACTGACCATGGAACTGAGTTCGACAATCATGCCTTTATTGAATTCTGTAAAACCAATGGTGTTGGTCATAACTTCTCGGCCCCTAGAACCCCACAACAAAATGGAGTCGTAGAACAAATGAACAGAACCCTAGAAGACATGGCTCGAACAATGCTTCTTTGTAGTGGCCTACCTAGAAACTTTTGGGCTGAGGCTATTAGTACAGCTTGCTATATTCATAACCGTGCTATGATTAGACCTATCCTTAAAAAGACTCCTTATGAACTTCTTCGTGGTCGTAAACCAAACATATCTCATTTAAGATGCTTTGGTAGTAAATGCTTTGTTCACAACAATGGTAAAAACAGATTAAGCAAATTCGACCCTAGAAGTGATGAAGCAATCTTTATAGGATATTCAGATCATAGTAAAGCCTACAAAGTTTTTAACAAACGTACTTTATGCATAGAGGAAAGTATTCATGTTATCTTTGATGAGAATAATGCCTTCGACAAGCCATTACAGGATATAGAGGAAAACCTAGACGAACCTGATTTCAGGTTATCAAGGGAAGATCCTCCTGAAATGGAAATTGAAGAAGGAGAACCTCAAGGAATTCATGATGAACTCAACTTGGGAGAAAATGGTGCGAGAGATGAAACTACAGTTGATGATACTGTAGATAACTCTCAAACCAATGACTTGGAACCCAGAGTTACAGCTAATGAAGCTGTAACTTTGAATCAAAACCAAAGAGAAGAGGCCAGAGTTATACCTGACCCTACTATAAACCCAGGTTTGGATTCAGGGGGAACAAGTCAAGATCCCGAGTCAAGTTCAGGGAATGCAAATGATCAATCAAGGAATTGGAGATACAAAGGCTCTCACCCTTTGGACAATGTCATAGGAAGCCTGACAGACAGAGTTCATACCCGAAGGAGCTTAAATAACTTTTGCTCATTCTACTCCTTTCTCTCCACCATTGAACCTTCAAATATCAAGGAAGCTCTCGCAGAACCAGACTGGATAGTTGCCATACAAGAAAAACTCCAGCAATTTGAAAGAAACAAAGTTTGGCATCTTGTTCCCCGACCTAAGGACAGAACTGTCATTGGAACTAGATGGGTATTCAGAAACAAATTGGATGACACTGGAGTCATTGTGAGAAATAAGGCCAGACTAGTAGTTCAAGGATACAACCAACAGGAAGGGATCGATTATGATGAAACCTTTGCTCCTGTTGCTCGCCTTGAGGCAATAAGACTACTTATTGCTTTTGCAGCACACAAGGGAATGAAACTTTTTCAGATGGACGTTAAGACTGCCTTTCTTAATGGCTATCTCCAAGAGGAAGTATTTGTTGAACAACCTCCTGGATTTCCGGATAGCAAACTCAAGGATCATGTATTCAAATTGGACAAAGCACTATATGGTCTAAAACAAGCACCTAGGGCATTGTACGACAGATTATCAAAGTTCTTATTGGAGAGTGGATTCAAGAGAGGGTCTGTGGATAAAACCCTATTTCTTAAAAGCGAAAACTCAGATCTACTAGTTGTTCAGATCTATGTTGACGATATTATTTTTGGCTCAACTAATAAAAGGTTGTGCAAGTACTTCTCTGAGTTGATGACCTCTGAGTTCGAGATGAGTATGATGGGAAAACTAAAGTTCTTCCTTGGACTTCAAATACAACAAACTGAAGAAGGAATCAAGGTTCATCAACAAAAATATGTCAAAGAGTTACTAAAGAAATTTGGAATGGAAACCTCTCATGCAATGCCTACTCCAATGGTTACAGATAAGAAGTTAACCAAAGACGAAGATGGTAAGTCTGTAGATGAAACGACTTACAGAGGTATGATTGGCTCACTTCTTTATCTTACAGCAAGTCGTCCAGATATAATGTTTAGTGTCTGTGTTTGTGCGAGATTCCAATCTGCACCAAAAGAATCACACATGATTGCAGTTAAGAGAATTTTAAGATACCTAATCGGAACCTCAAAACTATATCTATGGTATCCCATGGACTGTAACTTTAACTTAGTAGGATATTCAGATGCGGATTATGCAGGATGTTCTTTAGACAGAAAAAGTACCTCCGGACTTGCTACCTTTGTAGGTCCTTGTATTATATCTTGGGGATCCAAGAAACAAAATTCTGTCGCTCTCTCAACTGCTGAAGCAGAATATATTGCAGCCGCGCTGGTATGTTCTCAACTTTTATGGTTAAAGCAACAGTTACATGATTATGGTGTTGATGTTGGATGTGTGCCTATATTATGTGATAATACGAGTGCTATAATTATATCTAAAAACCCAGCCCAGCACTCGAGGACCAAACATATTGAAATTAGACACCACTTTCTAAGAGACCATGTTGAAAAGAAAAATATAAAATTGGAATTTTGTAGTACGGAAAAACAGTGGGCAGATATCTTCACTAAACCATTGGCTAGAGAACGCTTTGAGACTTTGCGATTGGAAATTGGTTTAATCGGTGGCACCTAATCAAATCTTAAAAGCAAAAATAACCCAATGATTGACTACGGTTTAGATGAGATTATATGACTGTGTCCGTATACTCCGCTGCATGTGTATGTATGTATTCGATGATAAATTATGTGAACATAATTATGTTATGCAATTCATGTATGTATGTGTGCACAACCGAATCTCACAATAATATTACGTCATATATTATACACCTATATAATAGTAATAATACATATTATTCAAATAAAAAAAAAAAAGGAAAACGTATCTTACCCTAAACGAAAATCGTGTGAACCTACCCCACTACATCCACCATTACCTGCCACGTGTCACCTCACCATCACTCTATTGATTCTACATATTTACTACCCCTAACTCCCTCTTACCGTCTTCACCAAAAACCCAAATCCCCAAATAATTACCTCCCATTAAACCTCCATTACCAAAACCAAAGAAACCTCCAAAAATACGATCATGCCTCTGGCAAAAGCAATACAATCAACCCACCATCACCTCCACCGTCCCCAACACCCATCTTCGTGTTCATTCCGACGACCGACACCGGGAAACGTCGCAAACTTAATCAAGACTCACCTGTAGTCCCTAAGTATTCGCTAGAGTTAAATTGGTTGGTCGGAACAAACTCTATTGTTGTGAAGCTGTGGTGTTGTACAATCGGTTGAAGGGACGAAGGTAATTTTAGCTTCGTTGATTTGTTTCAAGATTTGTTTCAAGATTCTAATGTGTTGGTTAAAGAAAAGGGGAGCTCGACAATTGTGGGTGTCGGAGATTTTGTTCAAGAAAGGTGCTATTGACAAAGCGAGTTATGGTGTCATACCAAGAAAACGTATGTGTGACAAAATCATCAAACTCATGGGTATTTACTGTGTTGGCATTGATTTAACTTTTGGCAAAAGAATAGGTGGTGAACAAAAACTGAATGTTTCTCCATCGTTTGAGGGATTGGATGCTAAGATGAATAGGATTCTTGGTTTATATGAAGTTAAAAGGAGAAGGAAAGTATGGGTGGTAGCGGTAGCTGTGGCAATCCAAGTCGTGAAGCCGAGCTAAGGGTGTGGATGAATAATAAAAATTGATAAGAGAGTTGAGAAGGTTGTTGTTCGTGCTCAGATTACTGTGTTGATACTCTGTTCTTCAATTTGTCTCGTTTTCGGATGTTGTGTTTGAGTCCGGAATGGACTTCGTCAAATTATTACTCTTATCCTAGCCCAACTCTGAAACTATCTTTGGCCCAACAAAATCCGAGGCCCACTAGTCCTTATGTTGCCAATCTTAACCTTTCCTAATTGTTTCCAAAAGGCCCATCTAAAAATTATCCAAGTCGGCCCAATTTTCTCATATTTGACCCATATTCGGCCCAGTGGCATAGTATTTCGGTTTAGTTGTGTATATTTCTCACACTCATACTTGCAATTGTATGATATTATGTGTGTTTGTATATTACGTCTTTGATGCATGCTTATTCATGTTTCGTCGTATATTATTCTAGTCGTTTTATGTCTTGGTTCTCATCTTTTCGATGATGTCAAGAGGGGGAAAAATGCGACTTAGATTAGAATTTGCCTAAGCTTGCTCCTTGTCGTAATTCATTGTCTCTTAGGGTTCTTAAAGGATATGGGATAGATAGAAGATAAAAACCCTAAGTTGATCTTTGCTATGAATGACCATTATTATATTGAGGGGGAACATACACTTAGACACAAAATCTAAGAAAGACTTGCCATCATCAAAAAGGGGGAATTTGTTGAACCATATATTCAAATATATATATAGTATATATGTTTATGTTTTGATAATGAAAGTCTAGCTATTTATATACTCGTATGTATAATCATGTGCTAAGTGTACAGAACATTAGTAACAAGATCTAATCAATCAAGTATAAAAGATTCAAGCATGTTAGTCAATGAATTGACTAAGTCGAAGATTGATAGAAGATCACAAGAGCGCATAATGAACTAAAGTTATATTCGTCAACTATAGCTTTAGTACAAGATTGGTTCTAGTTATAGCCAGTAGCTATAACTCTATATCATGAAGAAATGATCGGGATTTATGTGTGTCTTAGTTGAAACGGTTGTTTCCTAATTTGTGTCGTGTAGTATTAGTGTTTAAATGGTATTCTATTCTAAATATGGAATTGTTAATCTTAAAAGGATTATATAAAATATCTTTTAGTTAAATAAGAAATAAATAGTTATCTTATGAGATAATTATTTATTACTAAAATAAACTAAAGATTTTTATATGATTTTATTTGTCAAAAATATATAATCTAAATATAGTTTGTTTCGATTTTGGAAATCGTGTGATATGCCACATTACCAAAAATCGTGTAGGACTTATTTAAATAAATATTATGTGTTTATTTAATATCCTAAACAAACTAAGATTATATTATGGTAATATATTTTATTATCTTTGACATGGTTTAGGAAATTGATTTAATAAGGATACTAATTGTTTATTATATAAAGATCTTTCCTAAAAATAAAATAGGAAATTGATTCCTTATATAATACATATAGTATATTATTAAATCTTTCCTAAATATATTAAAATTAGATTTTAGGTAGTATTACTAAAAGACTAGTATTCTAGTTTTAGTAATATTCCTAAATCATCTAGGGTTTGAATTACCTAGATACATATTCTATATAAATAGACTACCTATGACACATTAATAAACACGAAAAACACAACACATATACACGCATATCGAGAAAGAAAAACCGCCGTTTATATTCTTCAAAGTTCGAGCTCATCATTGTCAAATCCGATTCAAGATTCAAGTGCTCAAGCATTGATCTTATTCATTCAAGATTGTGACACCAAGAAAACATTGAAGACTTTATCTTATTTACGTAAGATAGATTGAGTATTTAGCGGTACTCGTTGTAAGGCAAATATTTAACGGTATTTGTCGTAGCTAGATATTTAACGGTATCTAGATTGAGTTGTGACTAACATCAAAGTCGCACGAGTAGGGTTGATAAAATTGTAATCCAGAGTTGGTACTAATTTTATTAATCGAGAATAGTGGACGTAGGTCTCAGAGTGTGAGACTGAACCACTTCAAAAATATCGTGTCTCTCTTTATTACTTGCTCTACTCGACAATCATCATACAAGCTCACATACATCGAAGAAGATTTAAAAAGAAGGCATACTCAATTCAACCCCCCCTTCTTGAGTATATCATTTCAATAGACTCTTCAATAACAGATGTTCTCGTCACATGACGGGAGATAGAAACCAATTCCTCTCATTAGAAGCTTATAAAGGTGGCATGGTAACTTTTGGTGACAACAAAAAGGTGAAGTAATTGGTAATGGAAAAGTTGGTAAGTCATCGTTACTATGCATCGACAACATGCGGCTTGTCAAAGGTTTGAAGCATAATCTTTTTAGTATTTCTCAAATGTGTGACCATGGAAATTTGGTTAAATTTAGTTCTAATATGTGTCTTATCATTGATTCAACAACCTGTGAAGTCATTCTTGAAGGTAGACGTGTTAAAGACGTTTACTTAACAAATTTAATCATGGGACTGAATTTGAAAACTTGTCATTTAATACTTATTGTGATGAATATGGTGTTGATCACAATTTTTCGGCCCCTTGAACACCTGTTGAACCATATATTCAAATATATATATATAGTATATATGTTTATGTTTTGATAATGACAAGTCTAGCTATTTATATATTATATACTCGTATGTATAATCGTGTGCTAAGTGTACAGAAATTTAGTAACAAGATCTAATCAATCAAGTACAAACGATTCAAGCATATTAGTCAACAAATTGACTAAGTCGAAGATTGATTGAAGATCACAAGCGCGCATAATGAACTAAAGTTATATTCATCAACTATAGCTTTAGTACAAGATTGGTTCTAGTTATAGCCAGTAGCTATAACTCTATATCATGAAGAAATGATCAAGACTTATGTGTGTTTTAGTTGAAACAATTGTTTCCTAATCTGTGTCGTGTAGAATTAGTGTTTAATTGGTATTCTATTTTAATAAATAGAATTGTTGATCTTAATAGGATTATATAAAATATCTTTAAGTTAAATAAGGAATAAATAATTGTCTTATGAGATAATTATTTATTACTAAAATAAACTAAGGATTTTTATATGATCTTTATTGTCAAATTTATATAATCTAAAATATAGTTTGTTTCGAATTTGGGAAACGTGTGATATGTCATGTTTACCATAATTCGTGTAGGATTCAATTAAGTAAATATTATGTATTTATTTAATATCCTAAAATAAACTAAGATTATATTATGGTAATATATTTATTATCTTTGACATAATTTAGGAAGTTGATTTAATAAGGATACTAATTGTTTATTATATAAAGATCTTTCCTAAATATGAATTAGGAAATAGATTCCTTATATAATCCATAAAGTATATTATTAAATCTTTCCTAAATATATTAAGATTAGATTTAAGGTAATATTACTAAAAGACTAGTATTCTAGTTTTAGTAATATTCCTAAATCATCTAGGGTTTAAATTACCTAGATACATATTCTATATAAATAGACTACCATGATACATTAAAACACACGAAATACACAACACACATACACGCAAATCAAGAGAGAGCCGTCGGTCATATTCTTCAAGTTCGAGCTTTTCATTGTCATATCCGATTCAAGATTCAAGTGCTCAAGCATTGATCTTATTCATTCAAGATAGTGACACCAAGAAAACATTGAAGACTTTTATCTTATTTACGTAAGATAGATTGAGTATTTAGCGGTACTCGTTGTAAGACAAATATTTAACGATATTTGTCGTAGCTAGATATTTAACGGTATCTAGATTGAGTTGTGACTAACATCAAAGTCGCACGAGTAGGGTTGATAAAATTGTAATCCAGAGTTGGTACTAATTTTATTAATCGAGAATAGTGGACGTAGGTCTCAGAGTGTGAGACTGAACCACTTCAAAAAATATCGTGCCTCTACTTTATTATTGCTCTACTCAACAATCATCATACAACTACACACACATCGAAGAAGATTTTAAAAAAGAAGGCATACTCAATTCAACCCCCCCTTCTTGAGTATATTATATCAATAGACTCTTCAATTGGTATCAGAGCCTCGTGCTCTTGATCGCCTAGCCGCGTGAGTTTTGATCCTTCTATTGATTCTATATTATATACTCCTTCATCAATGGATTCCAAGCATCTCAAGTGCCCTATCTTCGATGGCAAAAACTACAGTTTATGGAAAAATATGATGACTCATTATATCAAAGGTTGTGATTGGGAATGTTGGAAGATCATCCAAACTGGACCAAAGAAGATCTTGGTCGCCGCCGCCAATGGAACAACCTATGAAAAAATGGAAAGCGATTATGTGGAAAGTGACTACAAAATTGCAGAGAAAAACTCTAAGGCCATGAGCCTCCTACAGAACGGTATGATAACCTCAGAATTCGATAGATTCTCATCCTGTAGTTCCGCTAAGGAAATATGGGATAGTCTCGAACTTGCTTATGAAGGAACATCCGCAGTCAGGAAACATCGTATAGACTTGCTCGTTCAAAGATATGAACTTTTCAATATGGAAAAGAATGAATCTATTGATAGCATGTCTGCACGATTTTCTTGTATTATTAATGAACTGCGGAACCTTGGCAAAAAGATCGATTCTGAGGATATCATTCGTAAGATTCTTAGGAGTCTCACCAAAAAGTGGCAACCTAAGGTCACGGCCATAGAGGAAGCACGTGATTTATCTAAAATCACTTACCAAGAATTGATTGGATCCTTAATGGCACACGAGATCATACTAAATAAAAACGATGATGATCCCCAAGGAAAGGGTGTCGCTTTACAAGCCTCCACAAGCGAAGTAAGCGAAGAAGAACTTGAGGATGAAACAGTTCTATTCGCTAGACGATTTAAGAAAGCAGTTTTCAAAGGTAGATACAAAAACCCTAACAACAAAACGTTCGACAAAAAGAAAACCGACTCCAAACAAACATTCTTCAAAAGAGGATGTTTCAAGTGTGGACAACAAGACCACATGATCAAAGATTGTCCAAGTTGGGACAAAATCAAAGACAAGTCAAAAAGAGAAAAGACCAAGACAAAATTTAAGAAAGTAATGCTTGCGTCATGCTGGGGAGAATTAGAATCTGAGGATGACGAGGACTCTGAAGAAGAAGAAGAAGTAGCACACCTGTGCCTAAGCAACGTCAGCTTAGATCTAATCTCAAACGACAATGATGAAGATGACGCTTCTCATATGTGTCTCCTTGGAGAATCCGACTCAGACGACGACGACGATGAAGAGGTAAATTTTCTTCAACTCAAAAGTCAAGTTAAAAACTTATCTAAGGCTATGTTAATTAAATATTTTGAGAAAACCCTAGACCAATGTCATGAACAAAATCTTGAGTTAGATGACTTGAAAGAACAGATCCTCGATATTGCTGAGGAAAATCAACTTCTGAAAGCCAAAGCTAAGAAACTGAAATCCAAAATATGCATTGAAGCAAATGCTAAGTTGGAAACAGTTATGTCTGAGAAAAAGGTTCTTGAGTCTAAAGTTATAGCTAATGAAGCTATAACCTCAAAACTAAAACTCAACATTAAAGAGCTTCAATCTAAAGTTATAGCTAATGAAGCTATAACTTCAGAATTAAGAAAGGTTAATGAACGGCTTAAGTCAGAATCTTCGACTATGGTCGAAGATGAGACTCATCAAGAAGAAGTTGAGATTCTCGAAAGCAAAATCATGGATCTAGAATTCAGTATATCTAAAATCAAGAAAGAACATGCCAAAATTGTGTCTGACTTCCATAAAGACATTCAAAACCTAAAAGAGTCTAACAACACTGACCACAATGAATGTAAGAAAGAAATAGACTCCTTGAAAGACCTCCTTCTTCATGCTCGGAAAGTTCACGATAAGTGGGAAGGAAGCACTAACGTTCTAAACTTCCTAACTAAACAATCCGACAACAACATGAAGATGGGTTTAGGTCACGAATGTTATGGAAGAAGGGATCACTCAAAATGTAAACAAAGTCCAACAGATAGAGACTTTAGAAGAAGGAAATATGCCGACCTTCCTGAGTATTTAATATGCACTTATTGTGGCCATACTGGACACCTCCGAGAAAACTGTGTGAAACATGCACAAGATTTTAAAACCGGAGTTAAGTTTGTTAAATCCTTAGGAATTCCAAGCGACACTAATTCTGTCTCTGATAGTGATGGTGACAAAACTGAGGAAAGAAACATTGACCACAGATGGTTCTATGACATGACATTTGACTACGAAGAAAAGAAAAATAGAACCAAACAGACTCCTCAAACATCACACAAAAAATGGTCACCAAGAGTCCAAACTAAAACCTACACAAGAACATCAAAACCCAACCACTACCGATATAGAAAGACCTATGTAAGACAAGTCTGGGTTAAAAAGGAAGATGTATTTGTGATTACTAACAACAAAGGACCCAAGTATGCTTGGGTACCTAAATCCTGTCTTTAAAATTATTTGTGCAGTTTGTCGCCAAGAAAATAACCTATGGTATCTCGACAGTGGATGCTCAAGACATATGACAGGCGACGTAAACCTATTCCAAACCCTAAAACCTTTTGACGGAGGTAAAGTCACATTCGGTGATAACAAAAAGGGAAAGATCATCGGAATTGGTAAGATAGGTATTTCATCCTCTCATACTATAAATGATGTATACCTTGTAAGTGGTCTCAAACACAATCTTATTAGTATATCTCAATTATGTGACAAAGGAAATAAAGTGGTTTTTCATTCTGATATATGTCGTATAATCTTAGAAGGCACCAGTAAAGTAATACTTGAAGGTCACAGGATGAAAAATGTTTATATGATTGATTTAAATGCTGTACCTACTGATTCTCTATCATGCATGAAAGTTACGTTAGATGATCCATGTCTATGGCACAAGAGATTTGGTCATATTAGCTCACCTATTCTAAGTAAGCTGAAAAGATGGGACTTGGTCGAAGGTCTTCCAAAGATCAAATTTGATCAAGAAAAGATGTGTGACACATGTGCACGATGTAAACACGTCAGATCATCCTTTAAGCCAAAAAGAGTGGTAAGCACAGAACAAGCTCTTGAACTAGTACACATGGATCTATGTGGCCCTATGAAGGTAAGAAGCAGAGGTGGTTCCAGGTACGTTTTCGTTCTAGTTGATGATTACTTTAGATTTGTTTTGCCAATCTTTCTTCACTCTAAAGACGAAACTTTCGATGAATTTGTTAGTCTCATGAAACTTGTCCAAAACAAATATAAATCAAACCTAGTAACAATCCGTACTGATCATGGAACAGAGTTCGACAATCATGCTTTTATTGAGTTCTGTAAAACCAATGGTGTTGGACATAACTTCTCGGCCCCTAGAACCCCACAACAAAATGGAGTCGTAGAACGAATGAACAGAACCCTAGAAGACATGGCTCGAACAATGCTTCTTTGTAGTGGCCTACCTAGAAACTTTTGGGCTGAGGCTATTAGTACAGCTTGCTATATTCATAACCGTGCTATGATTAGACCTATCCTTAAAAAGACTCCTTATGAACTTCTTCGAGGTCGTAAACCAAACATATCTCATTTAAGATGCTTTGGTAGTAAATGCTTTGTTCACAACAATGGTAAAAACAGATTAAGCAAATTCGACCCTAGAAGTGATGAAGCAATCTTTATAGGATATTCAGATCATAGTAAAGCCTACAAAGTTTTTAACAAACGTACTTTATGCATAGAGGAAAGTATTCATGTTATCTTTGATGAGAATAATGTCTTCAATAAGCCATTACAGGATATAGAGGAAAACCTAGACGAACCTGATTTCAGGTTATCAAGGGAAGATCCTCCTGAAATGGAAATTGAAGAAGGAGAACCTCAAGGAATTCATGATGAACTCAACTTGGGAGAAAATGGTACGAGAGATGAAACTACAGTTGATGATACTGTAGATAACTCTCAAACCAATGACTTGGAACCCAGAGTTACAGCTAATGAAGCTGTAACTTTGAATCAAAACCAAAGGGAAGAGGCCAGAGTTATACCTGACCCTACTATAAACACAGGTTTGGATTCAGGGGGAACAAGTCAAGATCCCGAGTCAAGTTCAGGGAATGCAAATGATCAATCAAGGAACTGGAGATACAAAGGCTCTCATCCTTTGGATAATGTAATAGGAAGCCTGACAGATGGAGTTCAAACTCGAAGGAGCTTAAATAACTTTTGCTCATTCTACTCCTTCCTCTCCACCATTGAACCTTCAAATATCAAGGAAGCTCTCGCAGAACCAGACTGGATAGTTGCCATGCAAGAAGAACTCCAGCAATTTGAAAGAAACAAAGTTTGGCATCTTGTTCCTCGACCTAAGGACAGAACTGTCATTGGAACTAGATGGTGTTGGAGATTGTGTCCTCCACATGTAGTGTGATAACGTCATTGAACATACCCTTGTACGGACAAGTGGGAGATTGTTGGGGCTGGTGTCCTTGACAATTAAGTACAATGACTTATTAAATCTCTTTAAGGATCACAAGGGCATACTTCTGTATTATTACCAGTTGATCCACGTTTATCAATAACGGTTGGCTTGCTAGATAAGTTTGACGTTATTGTCATACGGATGGCGGTGATCAACTGGTCCCTATACGTCACACCTATAGGACACGTTTGAGAGATGTGAAGGTATGAAAATACAGTCACATTTTGCCGGATATGACTAAACGGTTAGTCAGAGGTATTGACTATTAAATTAGTCAATAAGATGTTGAGAATTATTATTTAATACAGATTAAATAATTTTAGCTAATACGGATTACATGTTTAATTCGTAAATTAAATATAAACGGTTATATTTAATTAAATATTGTATTCGCGAATTAATATAAACAGTTATATTAATTTAGGTAATTATACAATATCGTATTTTATCAGATCATTATTAATATATCGACTGTATTAATATCTGATGACATGTTACGATTTATAAATAAAACCCGCGAACAACTTAAAGCTAAATGGGTCGAATCACGCATTGGAATAAGGTAAAAGTGGGAAGCCCACTCCTACCCGACATCCAATTCGGCCGGCCTCTTGTAGTATATAAGGAGAGTCCTTCTCCTTATATCGACTACTCTTGGTGCACTGTTTAATTATCTGAAAGTAAAATTAGGGTTTTGAGACATTCTTTTCTCAAATACCTCAGATCTCACATCTAAACTCAATAGCTCTCCCAATATTGCAAGGCAATTGGAGAGGATTTCTAGCACACGCGGCCACGTCTCAGACTAAGTCTTGGGTGCAAGTTATAGGAGGGAATTTGCATTAATTCCTGTTCTTAGGCCTTTTTGCGCGAGGACTAAAGGTTGTACTTCTTTTCTCATGCTTTTTAATCTTATGACGATATTCACAGTTGTATTTTTCATTATAATCCTGCAAATTTAGGGTGAATACGCGTTATATTCCCCACAGATGGGTATTCAGAAACAAATTGGATGACACTGGAGTCATTGTGCGAAATAAGGCCAGACTAGTAGTTCAAGGATACAACCAACAGGAAGGGATCGATTATGACGAAACCTTTGCTCCTGTTGCTCGTCTTGAGGCAATAAGACTACTCATTGCATTTGCAGCACACAAGGGAATGAAGCTGTTTCAGATGGACGTTAAGACTGCATTTCTTAATGGCTATCTCCAAGAGGAAGTATTTGTTGAACAACCTCCTGGATTTCCTGACAGCAAACTCAAGGATCATGTATTCAAATTGGACAAAGCACTATATGGTCTGAAACAAGCACCTAGGGCATGGTACGACAGATTATCAAAGTTCCTATTGGAGAGTGGATTCAAGAGAGGATCTGTGGATAAAACCCTATTTCTTAAAAGCGAAAACTCAGATCTACTAGTCGTTCAGATCTATGTTGACGATATTATTTTTGGCTCAACTAATAAAAAGTTGTGCAAGTACTTCTCTGAGTTGATGACTTCTGAGTTCGAGATGAGTATGATGGGAGAACTAAAGTTCTTCCTTGGACTTCAAATACAACAAACTGAAGAAGGAATCAAGGTTCATCAACAAAAATACGTCAAGGAGTTACTAAAGAAATTTGGAATGGAAACCTCTCATGCAATGCCTACTCCAATGGTCACAGATAAGAAGTTAACCAAAGACGAAGATGGTAAGTCTGTAGATGAAACTACTTACCGAGGTATGATTGGCTCACTTCTCTATCTTACAGCAAGTCGTCCAGATATAATGTTTAGTGTCTGTGTTTGTGCGAGATTCCAATCTGCACCAAAAGAATCACACATGATTGCAGTTAAGAGAATTTTAAGATACCTAATCGGAACCTCAAAATTATATCTATGGTATCCCATGGACTGTAACTTTAACTTAGTAGGATATTCAGATGCGGATTATGCAGGATGTTCTTTAGACAGAAAAAGTACCTCCGGACTTGCTACCTTTGTAGGTCCTTGTATTATATCTTGGGGATCCAAGAAACAAAATTCTGTCGCTCTCTCAACTGCTGAAGCAGAATATATTGCAGCCGCACTGGTATGTTCTCAACTTTTATGGTTAAAGCAACAGTTACATGATTATGGTGTTGATGTTGGATGTGTGCCTATATTATGTGATAATACGAGTGCTATAATTATATCTAAAAACCCAGCCCAACACTCGAGGACCAAACATATTGAAATTAGACACCACTTTCTAAGAGACCATGTTGAAAAGAAAAATATAAAATTGGAATTTTGTAGTACGGAAAAACAATGGGCAGATATCTTCACTAAACCATTGGCTAGAGAACGCTTTGAGACTTTGCGATTGGAAATTGGTTTAATCGGTGGCACCTAATCAAATCTTAAAAGCAAAAATAACCCAATGATTGACTACGGTTTAGATGAGATTATATGACTGTGTCCGTATACTCCGCTGCATGTGTATGTATATATTCGATGATAAATTTTGTGATTATAGTTATATTATACTATTTACATATGAATGTGTACACAATCGACCTCACAATAATATTACGTCACATATTATAATTTCCCCACAACATACATATTACAATATATACAAATTGATAATATTCAAATATTACAAAAATAAAAATAAACTTACCAAATTATCACACAAATTATGTGTGTTGGTCCCCTTTGCCACGTCCCACAACCACCTAGCCCCACTCATACCTGCCACGTGCCCCCCTACTAATTACCTAGCCTTTGACTTTTTACCCTTCCACAATTATTACCCAACTCCCTCAACTTACCTCACCCTCCTTCATTATTACCGACATAAAATTTGCAAAAACCCAAATCCCAAAATAATTACCTCCCATTAAACCTCCATTACCAAAACCAAAGAAACCTCCAAAAATCCGATCATGCCTCTGGCAAAAGCAATTCAATCAAGCCGCAAGAAGCAAATCCCACCATCACCTTCACCGTCCCCAACACCCATCTTCGTGTTCATTCCGACGACCGACACCGGGAAACGTCGCAAACTTAATCAAGACTCACCTGTAGTCCCTAAGTATTCGCTAAGAGTTAAATTGGTTGGTCGGAACAAACTCTAGTGTTGTGAAGCTGTGGTGTTATACAATCGGTTGAAGGGACGAAGGTAATTTTAGCTTCGTTGATTTGTTTCAAGATTTGTTTCAAGATTCTAATGTGTTGGTTAAAGAAAAGGTGTGCTCGACAATTGTGAAAAAAAAAAAAGGTTGTTAATGATACAAGTTATGGAGTCATGCCGAGAAACCATATGTGTGACAAAATCCTCAAGCTCATGGGTATTTACCTTGATGACATTGATTTAACTTTTGGCAAAGTATAAGTGGTGAACAAAAACCGAGTGTTTCTCCATCGTTTGAGGGATTGGATGCTAAGATGGATAAGATTCTTGGTTTATATGAAGTTAAAAGGAGAAGGAAAGTATGGGTGGTAGCGATAGTTGTGGCAATCCACGTCGTAAAGCCGAGCTAAGGGCGTGGATGAATAAAAAAAAAAAAAAAATTGATAAGAGAGTTGAGAAGGTTGGTGTTCGTGCTCCGATTTTAGTGTTGATACTATGTTCTTCAATCTGTCTCGTTTTCGGTTGTTGTGTTTGAATCCGGAATGGACTTCCTCAAACTCTTACTCTTATCCTGGCCCAACCTCTTATTTTTTTACCTTGGCCCATCGTATTTGCTACCTTTTGCAGGCCCATATTATTCGAACCCTAGCCAGGCCCATTTTTCTTAATACTCTATTATTCCACATTCGGCCCATTGGCTTAGTATTTTCGGATTGTTGTGTATATTTTTAACATTCCGTATGTGGTTATGTGATATTTTCTATGTTCATATTATTTCGCCTCGTTTATATGCTTGCTTATGCTTCGTACGTATATTATTCTAGTCGTTTCATGTCTTTGTTCTCATCTTTTCGATGATGTCAAGAGGGGGAAAAATGCGACTTAGATTAGAATTTGCCTAAGCTTGCTCCTTGTCGTAATCCATTGTCTCTTAGGGTCCTTAAAGGATATGGGTTAGATAGAAGATAAAAACCCTAAGTGACTCTATGCTATGAATGACCATTATTATATTGAGGGGGAACATACACTTAGACACGAAATCTAAGAAAGACTTGCCATCATCAAAAAGGGGGAATTTGTTGAACCATATATTCAAATATATATATATATAGTATATATGTTTATGTTTTGATAATGACAAGTCTAGCTATTTATATATTATATACTCGTATGTATAATCGTGTGCTAAGTGTACAGAAATTTAGTAACAAGATCTAATCAATCAAGTACAAACGATTCAAGCATATTAGTCAACAAATTGACTAAGTCGAAGATTGATTGAAGATCACAAGCGCGCATAATGAACTAAAGTTATATTCATCAACTATAGCTTTAGTACAAGATTGGTTCTAGTTATAGCCAGTAGCTATAACTCTATATCATGAAGAAATGATCAAGACTTATGTGTGTTTTAGTTGAAACAATTGTTTCCTAATCTGTGTCGTGTAGAATTAGTGTTTAATTGGTATTCTATTTTAATAAATAGAATTGTTGATCTTAATAGGATTATATAAAATATCTTTAAGTTAAATAAGGAATAAATAATTGTCTTATGAGATAATTATTTATTACTAAAATAAACTAAGGATTTTTATATGATCTTTATTGTCAAATTTATATAATCTAAAATATAGTTTGTTTCGAATTTGGGAAACGTGTGATATGTCATGTTTACCATAATTCGTGTAGGATTCAATTAAGTAAATATTATGTATTTATTTAATATCCTAAAATAAACTAAGATTATATTATGGTAATATATTTATTATCTTTGACATAATTTAGGAAGTTGATTTAATAAGGATACTAATTGTTTATTATATAAAGATCTTTCCTAAATATGAATTAGGAAATAGATTCCTTATATAATCCATAAAGTATATTATTAAATCTTTCCTAAATATATTAAGATTAGATTTAAGGTAATATTACTAAAAGACTAGTATTCTAGTTTTAGTAATATTCCTAAATCATCTAGGGTTTAAATTACCTAGATACATATTCTATATAAATAGACTACCATGATACATTAAAACACACGAAATACACAACACACATACACGCAAATCAAGAGAGAGCCGTCGGTCATATTCTTCAAGTTCGAGCTTTTCATTGTCATATCCGATTCAAGATTCAAGTGCTCAAGCATTGATCTTATTCATTCAAGATAGTGACACCAAGAAAACATTGAAGACTTTTATCTTATTTACGTAAGATAGATTGAGTATTTAGCGGTACTCGTTGTAAGACAAATATTTAACGGTATTTGTCGTAGCTAGATATTTAACGGTATCTAGATTGAGTTGTGACTAACATCAAAGTCGCACGAGTAGGGTTGATAAAATTGTAATCCAGAGTTGGTACTAATTTTATTAATCGAGAATAGTGGACGTAGGTCTCAGAGTGTGAGACTGAACCACTTCAAAAATATCGTGCCTCTACTTTATTATTGCTCTACTCAACAATCATCATACAACTACACACACATCGAAGAAGATTTTAAAAAAGAAGGCATACTCAATTCAACCCCCCTTCTTGAGTATATTATATCAATAGACTCTTCAACACCCCAACCTAATGGCGTTGTAGAATGCATGAATAGGACCCTTGAAAGCATGGCTAGAACAATGTTATGTAGTAAGCTACCTAGAAACTTTTGGGCCAAAGCGGTAATCACCGCTTGTTACATTCATAACCGTGTCATGATAAGGAGTTTAATGGATAAGAAACCGTATCACTTACTACGAGGAAGAAAACCAAACACATCTTACTTTAGATGCTTTGGTAGCAAATATTTTGTTCATAACAATTGAAAAGAAAAATTAGGAAAATTTGATCCTCGTAGTGATGAAGTGGTGTTTATTTGTTACTCCGAACATAGCAAAGCCTACAAAGTTGATAACATAAGAACCATGCGTATTGAGGATAGTGTTCATGTCATTTTTGATGAATCTAGTATGCTTGGACAGGAACAATCTGAAGACTCTGATGATGATGATGAGGACGACGAATTCGAGATTAGTCTTATAAGAAAAGATTTCGTGTTTGAAGAAGAAGATGCACCAACCGACAACAATGTGCAACTGTCTGATCAACCGTTGCCCAATGGAAATGGAAATGGCAATGGCTCAGGGGGAACCAGCCATGAAGAACCTTCCAGCTCTGCATCTCCCTCTTCATCAGCTAATCAGACCTCCACTTCATCATCATCTCAAGAGGTAACGGTAGATAATACTGTTACCCCTAGAGAACCTGCCAGCCATTCTACAGACCCCTCTCCTGAACCAGAAGCAACAACCTCTGCAACCGTTGCTGGGGTACAAGAACATATCATCATCCCGAAGCATCAAAGTTCTCATCCTCTCTCAAATTTAACCAGTAACCTAACATCTGGGATTAAGACAAGGTCTAAGGCATCTCGCAACAACTTTGCCTCGTTAGATGACGTTTGTGGTCAAAATGCCTTCCTTCCAAAATAGAACCAACCAACATAACGGTTGCTCTAACGGATGCCGATTGGCTCATAGCAATGCAAGATGAGCTCAATCAATTCAAAAGAAACAATGTTTGGCATTTGGTTACTAGGCCATCTAACCGAACCGTCATTGGCACCAAGTGGGTATTTCGCAACAAGCTCGATGATTCCGGTGAAATTGTGAGGAACAAAGCTAGACTCGTGGTGCAAGGTTACAATCAACAAGAAGGAATTGACTATGACGAAACTTATTCACCGGTGGCTAGGCTTGAAGCTATTAGGCTACTCATCACTTTTGCGGCCCACAAAGGTATAACTCTCTTTCAAATGGATGTCAAGACCGCTTTTTTAAATGGGTTCTTAGATGAGGAAGTCTTTGTCGAACAACCTCCGGGGTTTCTTGACCATGACTTTCCTACCCATGTCTACAAGCTAGACAAGGCTCTCTACGCTTTAAAACAAGCTCCTAGATGTTGGTATGATAGGTTGTCAACTTTTCTCATTGAAAATGGTTTTAAAAGAGGCTCCGTTGACAAAACTTTATTCTTAAAGCAACAGTCATCAGAACTGTTGGTTGTGCAAGTATATGTCGATGATATTATATTTGGTGCAACTAACGAACTCCTTTATGTCTACTTTTCTGAGCTAATGAAATCTGAGTTTGAGATGAGCATGATGGGCGAGTTAGGATTCTTTTTAGGGCTTCAAATCAAACAATCCAAAGATGGTATCATGATCCATCAACAAAAGTACATCAAGGAAATGCTTCAAAAATTCGGTATGACTAACGTAAACTCCTTTTCCACTCCCATGGTATCAACGTCCAAATTGGACAAAGATGAAAACGGTAAGAACGTTAGTGAAAAGGTGTATAGAGGTATGATAGGCTCTCTTTTGTATCTAAACGCTAGTCGTCCCGATATTCTATTTAGTGTGTGCTTATGTGCTCGTTTCCAATCAAATCCGAAAGAATCTCATTTCAAAGCGGTAAAACGTATTCTTCGGTATTTAATTGGAACTCAAGACCTTTACCTATGGTACCCCTTATTATGTCCTTTTGATCTCGTAGGTTTTTACGATGCGGATTACGCGGGATGCACCGTTGATAGAAAAAGTACGTCGGGAATCGCAACTTTTTTGGGTCCATGTATCATCTCATGGGGATCTAAGAAACAAAATACGGTAGCTCTCTCAACGGCCGAAAGTGAATACGTTAGTGCCGCTCATTGTTGCTCACAACTCCTTTGGGTAAGACAACAACTTCTTGATTTCGGAATTATTTTTGACTCAATACCCATAATGTGTGACAACACAAGTGCTATCAATATCTCTAAAAATCCAATTCAACACTCACGAACCAAACATATTGAAATCCGTCATCATTTTATTCGTGATCATGTTGAAAAAGGGCATGTGAAACTCATTTTTTGCAAAACGGAGGATCAAATAGCCGACATATTTACGAAACCTCTTGCCCGAGAACAATTTGAAAAACTCCGGTTAGAAATTGGCTTGATTAATTGCTTGTGATTATTTTATTTGTGGTTTTATTCTTCTCCCGTATGACTGGCTAGAGTGTATTCGTTTACAAGCTAAGACTCTTCATTTGTGTCACTAGTTATTTTCGTGTTTAAAAATTGTCTATGCGTTAAATGATTAACCGACCTATCACATGATCTTTTGTTTACGTATTATTACCACTACGTTGTTTTAAAACTGAGCATACTGATACTTTTTGTTAAAACCCAACACTCAACCCCCCTCCTTACGTCATCTTATGGATGATGTCACCCCTCTTACCTTTCCCACGTGGCTTCCCCCCTTCCATTCATTAAACCTACCTAAAACTTACTTTTCAGCCTACCCCTTTACTCCTTTACCTACCACTATTTTCCAATTTTTTTTCCAACAATGCTCAAAATCCACCGTAACAATTAATTACCCATTCAAACTTTTTCAACCCATTTACTCACATTCCACACAACCCACTTCATCTTCAACCTCCCTCAACCGTCCTAACCCGGAACCAGAACCCATTCAATCGCTCTCTCCTTCACAACCCTTACCAGAAACCGACACTGAATTAATGGAAAAATCTGCATTCGTCTCTTTGGTCCGTAAAAGAACTCGTTCCGGCACTTTAAAAATCAAGTCTAATACTCCTGGTACTCCGGTCATTGTCGACGACGAAAATATCTCGTCTGAACTCATTATCTCCAACGTCCCTCAAAAAAAAAAAAAGAAAAAAGAAAAAAAAAAAAAAAAAAAAACGTACCAAGCACAAAAGCACCAAAAAGGCCTCCTCCACTGAATATCTCGGTCCCCAGGCAGTAGTTCCTCAGACAAAAAAAAAAAAAAAAAAAAATGGACCACCAACTCAATTTCTGCTACTATTGAGTGAGGTTAAACGTGAGTTACCCGAGATAAAGGCTCTTTGCGCTGAAAATTCGTGTCTACCGGATATCAAGTCCGATGTTGAGAGTCTTCAGTCTTCGGTTGACCTTCTCAAGGGAGAGGTTGATGTCATCTCTCAGTTGCTGCAGAATAAGGAAGACGATGTTGCGGATGAGGAGTCGGAAGAAAGTGATGATGATCAGGATTCATCCCATTGATTCGTGTTTTACTCAGTCCCTGCCTTCTTTCATGCCCTTTTTTTTGCCATCTTTTGTGAACCACCTAAACTGCCCCTGCCCCCTGTCCCGTATCAGTTAGCTTGGTCTCGTTTTGCTTTAGTGGTGGTAGTCGTATTTAAACATTGTCGGTTATGTGGTGCTAAGTCGTTCGAACTATTTTAATCAACTTCGGTTGTTTTTTATTGTTTGCTTCTTCTTGATGCCGGTCTCATCATTTTTCACATGTGCTATTTTTTTCCGTTAATTTCTTTTGCCTGATGATCGTTTATGCTTGTGTTTGTTTATTCATTTGACGATGCCAAGAGGGGGAAAAGTAAAATCAACAATAATTTAATCACCAAGGCAATAGTTAACTCAATTAAACACCAAGTAATTCATTAAGTTGTGGCATTGGTTTCTTTAGTATGTTAACTAATTTGCAATCCTTCGTTTTTCGTAACCATGCATGAACTATAACCTATTAAGGGGGAACGTAGTGGAAATTATTGTTTTATTTGGCTTGTCATCATCAAAGAGGGAATTTGTTAGGATACAATTTGTTGATGATGACAAGCCCAATTTAATTGTGTTTTCAAGTTTCCATTTCAGGTTCGAAAGTTCATAATCAAGAGAGCATTGATATTCCGTTGTCAAAAGAAATCTCTAAGTGTCGTTGTTTTGTAAAGATAACAACTCATCTAACGTAAGTAACAGTTACACAGATCGTTGCCCCGTGCAATCGTACACTTGAAGCTTTCTCATTTCGAAATCCCAGCTTTGCAAACTTATAAGAAAACTTGCTTTATGACTCTGATTTTTGCAAAGCCCAAAAAATCTCTTTTTCTGATTAAAGAAGATTTTAAAGCAAAGAAAGGATATTTTAAAAGCAAAGAAGTACAACTCCTTTTGTCCTTTGGAAAATAGCCACCTAAAGTGTACTTTGTGGGTTTTACCCAAAGGTCTTTATCCAATATTTTCACTATAAAAGGAATGCTTCATCCTCATTTATTTGAAAGACTTCCAGAGCAATAAATTCATCTTTGCAAAATTCTCTCTTCAAAGCTTCATCTCTTTTTACTGGTTTTGCAAAGTTTTTATAAAGTCTTCAACTCTTCAAGTGTAAACAGTCTGTCTAATCGTTGCTTCTGTTTATGATTTGCTATCTAGTTATGATTGATCAATAAGTTGTTCCTCCTCAATTCATTTAAGAATCAGTTTGAGGAAAACTTGATCTTGGAATCTATACTAGTTTGTTAGTTTGGTGTTCTTAGACATTGTGGTCAAAAGAACTAAGAGTCGCAACCGGAGTAGGTTGTTGGTCCTTTTATTGTACGGGTTTTAAGTTTTCGGAGTAGATAACTTAATTATTCAATAAAAGAAGATTGGACGTAGGCCTTTAGAAAGTTGGCCGAACCAATTCAAAAACGCTGCGTTGATCTTCTATTTATTTGTTCTTAAGTTCTTTTATTTTAGTTCTCTTTCTCTCTGTTCTAATTAAGCAACTGTTTTCATAACTGTTACTCTCGTACAGTAGCTTTACTTCACTAGCTAGACGAGAACGAAACAGTTACTTGAACCGTTGCTTTCTTGCTTATCTCTTCTTTCTCGTAACCATCTCGGTTTAAATATAATTGAGTTTAGTTTAAAACTTTTAAATAGTACCTAATTCACCCCCTCCCCCTCTTAGGTACTCGGTATCCATACCCTTCAATTGGTATCAGAGCCTCGTGCTCTTAATAAAGGCTAATTACCTTAGAGTTGCTTCTTGGGAAATGGATTCCGCAAAACACTCCAAGATCCCGGTCTTTACCGGTGAGAATTTTGGTTGGTGGAAACTCAAAATGGAACACTACATAAAAAGTATTGATTATCAATGTTGGAACATCATCATGAACGGACCTCTAATCATTGAGGAGACCGACATGATGACGGGTTTTAACAAAGTCAAGTCGGAAAGTGATTACAATGAAAATGATTTTAAAATGGCTGAAAAGAACTCGAAAGCAATGTCGATTCTTCAACGTTGTGTTGTAGAGGCCGAAGTGAGTCGTATCTCCGGATGTCCTACGGCTAAACTAATTTGGGATTCCCTTGTACTTGCATATGAAGGGACATCACAAGTTAGAAAACACCGTATTGACCTTCTCATGCAACAATATGAGATGTTTCGTATGTCAAAGGACGAATCCATAAATAGTTTTTCTTCTCGTTTTTCTTGCATAATAAATGAACTTAAAAGTCTAGGAAGAGATTTCGAGTCCGAGGACATTGTTCGAAAAATTCTTCGTAGTCTTACTTCAAAATGGCAACCCAAGGTTACCGCAATTGAAGAAGCCCGTGATTTATCTAAACTAACTCTTCATGAACTAATAGGATCACTAATGGCTCACGAGTTTAATCTCGAGAAGAACTCTAGTGAATCCTCAAAGGGAAAGAGTCTTGCCTTATTATCTTCACCAAGCGATGGTGAGGATGATGAGGAAGATGAGTTTGCCATGTTCTCTCGGAACTTGGTAGGAATGGTAAATGGGCAAGGTCAAAAGAAATTCAACAACAATTATGCAAATAAACGTCCTTTTAAGAAACGACCCTCTTCCACAATAGGATGCTTCCAATGCGGTGACACAAATCACCAAATCAAGGAGTGTCCTAAATGGGACGATATCAAATCTAAGGATAGACGAGATAAGGCCAAAAAGGAATACAAACACAAAGTCATGTCCGCTATTTGGGGGATGTCCGATTCTGAGGACGATGAACCCATTGAGAAACAATTAGAAGCTAAGATGTGCTTGACCAAAAACCATAAACACAAAACAAACAATGGCGAGCATCTTAGGTGTCTCATGGCTCATCCCGACGACTCCGATTCCGATTCAGACGATGAGGTAAAAATCTTGAAAGCCAAGGCTAGAACTTATTCAAAGGAAAAGGTGTGTAAAATTCTTGATAAACTTTTTGATAAGTGTCGGTCTCAAACCAAAAAGTTAGATGTCATGCAAGATGAGATAGAAGAGATTGCCGAAGAAAATGTTAAACTTAAAAGGGAAAGTCAGACAATAGACAGTATTACCGTTACCTCTGAATTGAAAAAGTTGAAAAAATTAAATGAACATTTATCCAAGGAAGTAGAGTGTCTAAGAATCAACCCCATGAGTATCTCGAATCTTAAGAATGCAAACAAATCCCTGGTTATGCAAACCTCCATGATAACTAGGGAACGTGATAACCTTCAAAAAGACCATGGCTTTCTTATGTGTAAATGTGATGAGTTGGTCAAAGAGATAAGTGATCTTAAAGCAACAGTTCCTGAAATTGTTGTCTCTGATGTGAATAAAGACGAGAACACCAACCTAATTAATGAAAATGAAAGGTTAAAAGTCGACATTTCTGTTCTTAAGAACGAAATCAGAGTCATTCATATTAAGCTTGTCAACCTTCAAAAAGACACCCCCATTTGTAGCTCCTCTAAATCTGAAATCACTCATCTAAATTTGTGTATCACAAGTCTTAAGAAAAATATTGAACAAAAATGTGGTCTCATCATGAATCTACACTCTGAATATGATGATCTAAAAGAGGAACTTAGAATTGCTAAGAACAAGAACAATGATCTATCTCTTGACCTTAAAGAACTAAGAAAGAAACTTGTTGATGCCAACAACGTATCTAAAAAGTGGGAAGGAAGTCAAAATGTTCTCAACTTTCTCACTAATCAAACCAAATGGTGTGATCGAGTCGCCGGGTTAGGTTTCAAATGGAACGGTGCATCACATTGTTACATTCACAAACCGGATCCGTGCAAAACCGACTTTAGAAGAAGAAAATATGTTGGTCTTCCCAAATACATTATTTGCAACTATTGTGCCCTAATTTCTTATTATACATTGATGTAATTTGCAAACTTGTTGATGGTGTTCTTGTTAGGGTTTAATTTGTTGGATATTATTATACATTGATGTAATTTGCTGAATTACAAACATGGTTTGGATTTGTGCCCTAATTTCTTAATTCCTTAAAAGTGTCTGTGTTTAATTAATACCCTAGTACTAAGCTAGTTTATTCATTAATTTGGTTTAGTTTGCCCTAATAGCAGATTAGTTGTAATTATTATTATTTCTATTCATTGAATTGAAATTCGTATTTCTTGAATTGGGTCTTATTGATGTTGACACCTAGTTGTTACTAGGTTTTGAGTTTTTTTTATAATGACAAGTGGCCCGTATATTGCACGGACATTAAATCTAGGTTAAGTGTTAAATGAAGCTTTCATAATTCGATGATTAATTCCTAATTTCTCTTAATATTAACTCTTTTCGCACTGTTTTATGCTATCTTTTCATAAACACACAAAATATAATTAATTAATTCATCCTTTTGAGAAAACAATTCTTTTTTTTTTTTGCAATAATGTTCCTAGATCTTCTCAAGTCTCAACCATAACTTACGTGGTGTTGTCTATGCTAGAGTTGCGGCGGTTGTACAACAATGACAATTCATAACAACTTTTAAGAAGATTACGATCAAATTAGTGAAATCTTGATCAAATTAGTGAAATCTTAATCAAATTATTATTAAAACGAGTAAAACACAAATAAAATAGTTATGCATCTCATAGGCAATTACATAGTTAATTAATTCCACAAATTAATTTCCCGTGGAGAATTTGGATTGCAACATCTTGATCACATTAGCATCAAGCTGAAACGCCTTAGACAAAACATCAACGTTGATCGGAGGCTCAGCACCAAATACCGCGTTGGAAACAGTGATCACACCGGGATTCTGGCTGCTCAAACCCGAAAATCCAACAGCTGGTGTTTTGCCGATGTTGAGTTGAAAGTGAATTAAACCTTGAGGGAACACGAACACGTCTCCCTTGTTAAGCACCTTTGTGAACAACTTGTTACCACCATTGGCCTGGTTTGAGGTCACGAAACCAACGTAGATGGTTCCATCCAAGACGGTGAAAACCTCAGTGGCGCGAGGGTGGGTGTGGGGTGAGATTAAACCATATGGCGCGAAGTCTAGTCTAGCAACTGATATGCCGAGGGTGTTGAGTCCGGCTAGGTTCATTGGACTCACTAGTTTCACACTTGATCCAAGTTTGTTTAAAGTGGCTGGAACGTCTAGCCCTCTGAACAGAAAATCTTCGGGTGTTGCCTCCATCGGATTCTTGCAAAATAGTCCATTCACAAATACTGCCATAATAATACAGAGTACATACGTTAGTAATTATATAAAACTTTATCGACTTATGTTATAAATATGGACCTGTATATATATAACTCGAAATTAAGTACTTACTTGCGCTATGGGGATCGTTTGTGGCGACACAAAAATCTTGGAGCTGGGTTGGATCAGTGGCATAGACCAAGGACAAACTTACGAACAAAAGGGTTAAGTGTGCAAAGACCTTAGGAAATGCCATGGTAATATATTTGCTAAGTAAGGTGATTATTATTATTGGTGTGATTGTAGTTTTTGATGTTCGTTTAACACAACAAAAGTGGGCTTTTATAGGCTAAGCATTAGATAACCTAATGTGTTAATTTGATTAAGGGTTGAAATGGTCGTAGAATTACATATTATGTGATTAAAGTCTGTAATGGTGACGGTTGTATCACCAAATACGTCTTTAAGCAGGTAATGACTAGGGGACTAATTAAACTATTTTTTCATAATGGTGGGTCGTGTATTAGGACTCCTGAATATCCAAACCGATTTACAAAGTACACAATTGTAGAGTTGTAAAGACGTTTTTACATATATTTATCGTAAAATATGATTATTTGGCCGGTAATTATTTGTACCCTTTAATTGATTCCATTCTAAAATTTCATCCAAATCAAATTAAGAAAAGTTAAATCAATATTCCGAGAAAGAGGCATGTGTTCAAGCGATGAAATGTTTAATACATTTCTGCTTTACACACAAAGATTATGGTACAAATAAAGAGAGATAATTGTTTCTAATATTATTATTAAAAAACAAAGTAAAGAGTAAAGAAATCCAAAGTTGAAATGTAAACCATTGACTAATAAAACACTCAAAAAAAAAAAGTGTAAGTTATTGAACGAATATAGGAAGTATGTTGTTTTTCTTGTTGAACAAGTCCTTAAATCCACAAGAGAGGATCATACATTCATACTCAAAATAAATTGTACTATGAGTAAATTGTAAAAGAAATGACTTCGTCATCAAAGACAAACATTAATTAAAGAATTATAAATTTTATAACATGGTAATTCGACTTTAATCACTTTGCGACAAGTTCAATTCGTCAATAGTGAACATCTAGAACCATTAATTAATACCGACCATATATAGCTTCTTTCAATTATATCAACTATCTTATCTATATAATTGCAGAAACATTTAGGAGACTCTGGTTGAGAGACGTCATCAACACATTTTTTTTTTTGTTTTTAATTTCTCTGGTGGGACACGCAATGTTGTATGATGATTTTAATGCGAAATAACTACCTGAATTCAATTGTTTACGTACAAATTAATGTTTACGAACTTATATCAAAAGTCTTACGTAATAATCGTAGACATTAATTTCTATGTAAACTATCAATGTGTATAACGTGAAATTAAATATTATATAACAAAATATAATAATTTCGAATATGTCCGGAACTATTACATAATTATTTATACCCAATAAATAATACATAATTGACTATAAACAACAATAATTAACAATTTATTGGGTAATAGTTCGAATTTTAAAAAGAGACTAAAATGTTGCTCCGAAATATTATATGACTCGATAATAATTTCGAATATCGTCTGTCCGGAACTATTACATAATAATTTATACCCAATAAATAATACATATAAACAACAATAATTAACAATTTATTGGGTAATAGTTCGAAATTAAAAAAAACTAAAATGTTGGTCCAAAATATTATATGACTTGATTTTCACAAAATTAAAATATTCAATATAATACAGTATAACCGTTTTATATATACCCAATAATGTTTAGTTTTAAGCATATATTTTAATTTTGCGAAATTCAAGTCATAAACAAAACGGTTAAAACTAAACCTTAAAATAAAATATATATTTAAAAGACAAAAATGTTGGTCCAAAATATATATATTGTATTCTATTAATCATTATATAGAATTTTCGAAAAATTAAAATAAAAATATAATACAGTATAACCGTTTTATATATACCTAATAATGGTTTAGTTTTAAACATATATTTTTGTAACACCCTCATTTATTTAAGAGCTTTCAGCAAGACCTTCTCAAATAAATAGAGTTGTTACCATCTCGGAATGACCGAGGAAGTGAATAACAAAGTCAAACAAACCAAAGTACTTTATATAAAACTGATTAAATTTAAACTTTTATTGTTACAACTTACTCAACTCAAAACAAAGTAATAATTACAAAACTGCTATATATAACGGAAACATTAATTACAAAACTACATCGTGATAGTCTGACTAAGTGGGCTAATCAACTAATTAGGCAACTCAACATCCTCATGCTTACGGCTTACCCATGAGCTCCCAAAACAGCTAACTCAAGACCTGTCAAAAATCTGCTCCCCATTACGGATCATCACAGGCCAGGTGTCAACGAATACACGATCAACCTCGCGATTGAGTAGGATAACCATCAAGGTACAATAAATAAATATGCAATAAAGTATGATATGTAAATGTCATGCCACTACTGAGCTCAATCACCACCAAAACTCCAATCACAACCTGTAACTCCCACCCTGACCGAAACTCCCGGCAGAGTATCGTCGACTGTCGTCGAACACCAGCACAACGGCTTAAGACACCAGGTCTGGTCCTGCAGAACCACCTTGGGCTTAAATCGAAACAGTATCAACTCCATATCTCCAATCATTAACCAATGCATATGTCATGCTCATGAATACAACAATACTATTATTCAATCGTGACAATAAATAATGCAATACTAATGTCAATGATAATAATCAACACTCGCTATCATGCCATTATGCATAATGAAACAATCTGATGCCAATATCAATAATCAACAATTAATCCAACCAATCATCACATTACATGTAATACACCAGCCAAGAGAATCATATTAAACTGAGATTGAGTAGGTATATCCTACCTGGATAGCAATATAATCCAATCATGTAGCCAATCACAACGACCAGAATATTACACTTCAACTCCTTACCTAGACAATTAACAATAATATACGATCACTAATTATTCTAATAAGTAATTGTACTCCATATTTATTTAACTTGTATATGTAAGCTCAATTATATAAAACAATCATGAAACCACAATTATAATTATTCCTTAATATGATGTTACATGTTAAATCACCACAGATAAACACTATTAAACCGTCTAAATCATAAATTATTAATTATCACGACTTATAATTAAGTATGAAAACAAATAAAGTTTATTATTTACGAAGAAAATAAAAACACGACTCATAATAAAATTACGCATAACGAAAATATATAAATTTCGATCAAACAAAGAGAAACGGCCCAACCTACTAACCCATACTACTCCCTTAGCAGCCCATATCAACCTATACTCTCAGCAGCCCAACAATCACGTAGGCAACACACAGCTAACACATACTAAAGTTCCCGAAACCCAAACCAATTCTAACTTAACAAACATCAACATGCAGCCCAACAAACCACCAACCATCGCCTTATTCCGATGTCTATCACTGTGTTGCTCACTATCAGTCTCAACCTATCACTGCAGCTATCACCAACCTCCTTCTACTTATCCCATACCCTTACCAGCCTGTCCTCAAAACTGCTCAAACCCATCTGCACCCACAATTGTTTCCCCTGTTTTTGTAAACACCTCGACACCACCATTCACCACTACCACCAAAGACTACCATGGTAGCAACCTAAACATCCACCCAAACCTAACCCACTACGCCCTGGTTCAAGTGAAGTCTGGAAATGGGCTGAATACGTGTTTTGTATACGGGTTTAAAGACCCTGTCTGCATCCTCGCCTGTAACCCCCACGCAAAACACCCGTCACCACCTTATCCCTACCTGCCCAAGAATGACCTGACCTGACAACCACCACAACAACAACTACCACCCCTCTCGTGGTCCCCACCACGAGAGAAACCCATCCTAAGTCAACATCAATTCACGCATTTTTCCTCTGTTCCCTATTCTCGCAGTCCTCATTTCATGGTCTAAAAACCGCCTTAACCACCACCACAACCATCACCACGGGTCACCCTAGGTCTGGTGAGAAACTTACCGAGGTAGTCGGGGATGCATTCATCGTTTAAGACGACTTGCGTGAGAAACGACTCCTTTTGTGCGTGGTTGTTAGGGTGTAGGAGGCAGACGAGGTATGATACGGAGGAAGACGAGATAGGGTATGGAGGATGTATTAGGGTTCTAGGAAAATATAAAATATAATTAGTTTATTTATTTTTCCTTACATAATATGAATTATGTAATTTAGTTTTAGTAAATACTAATTAATTAGTTCCAAAATATAATATGAATTATAAAAATAAAAATATTAGCGAATACATAAGAATATATAAAAAAAATAGGATTCAAATACAATTACTACTTAAATAAAAATAGAACTTAAATATAAATGAGAAATAAATACTCCCTCATATTTCATATTTTGTTCCCTTTGGGTTGGGCGCGGGGATTAAGGTGATGAATAAAATAAGTGTAAAAAATTGGGTGGGGTTTGATGATAGGAGAGAGGGGTGAATAATTAGGAATTAAATAAGAATTTGTGGGCCACAAACATTAAAAAATTAATAAAATAAGAGTAAAAAGAGTTGGTGGGGTTGGGTAATATGAGAGAGAAATGAATAAAATAAGAATAAAAGTTTCCAACATAGGAAAGGGGAAGAAAAGCTGAATAATCCATTTTAGGAAATAGGGAAGAAAATATGGAATAAGAGGGAGTATATAATAGAAAATATATTTAATTATAAATATATTATTAAAATTAAAGAAATACGAATGAAATGCCATTTTACGGAATATTCATCAAATATAAAATGATTATGAAATAAGAAATAATCGTAGAAATACGATTTATAAAACAATAATAGTTTACGTAAAATACTTTATAAACCTTCATTTTGAAATACGTGTATAAAACATGGTTTGACTGCTCGTTGCCCGAAGCTAACATACGGGGTATTACAATTTTAATTTTAATTTTAATTTTGCGAAAATCATGGCATAAACAAAACGGTTAAAAGTGAACCTTAACAAAATATATACTTATAAAAAGACTAAAATGTTGGTCCAAAATACATCTCACACACCATTTTGACTAAAATGCTGGTCTAAAATATATCATCAATTGAAATATTTTGCGAAAATCAAGTCATAAAAAAAGTGTATAGACGTTAGATATAAAACAAAATCAAATTTTGATAAAAAAGTGTGCATGTAGACGTTAGATATAAAACAAAATTTATGAACATTTATAATTTAGTTCCGATGATACATATTTAGAATTATACGATTTGAAAACAACCCGTGCAACTTTTTGCACGGCCCAAAAACTAGTTTAATCTAATTTAACAACTTAAAATTACACTAATTTTAAAACCATGCAAATTGTACGGGTATGTAATTAAATATGATTATTATAAAAGGTTATATAAAAAGAATGATTTAATTTTGCATGTACCATAAGAATTTACACTTGAATTATAAATCACATTTGCAATTAGGATATTTTAAATGGCGAATTTAAGATATAAGAATTAAGACACATTAGGTTTAATTGGTTGGGTACTTGTTGATGTAAGATATGTCTTCTTGATAACTGAATTTTAACTTCTACTTAAAATGTTAGAGACAGAATAAAATGCGATAAATATAATAAAATGAAGTTTTAATGATTATTAATATAAAATTTAATCATTAGCAGGGGTATAAGTGCGAAAAGTAAGTCGTGCTTAAGTTAATTTAAAAAATTATAATTGGTAAGGAAAAAATTGAAGCATATTCTGAAATTTGACATAACCCGACCTTCCTTTTCAAGGTCAGGTCTAGTGAATTTTGACCTCGGCCGAAGTAAGCCGTTAGGCCGGAATTCCACTTAAATCGTTGAGTTAAAGATGAATTCATCTTAAACGTAGACGACACTAATATTATTTAAAAATTAATTTATATAATGTAATTGAAATGATAAATACACGTTAATTATAATATTGTAAAATACAAATACAATTAAAAAGTGTTTTTATACTCCGTCTCGTTTAGTATGAAAATAATAAATTTAAAAAAACTTAATTTTCGGAATGTCTCAATATAAATAACGTATCGCTGAATATGATTAAACTATTTATATTTAATTTATTATAAAAAAAATTAAAATGACATGAGGAACTTATTTCAACTCGTTTACTTATATCGACTGGACCCGTAACTAATACGTTAAATGATAAATACATCTAAAGTGTATTTATAATATGCTTATACGTAAAGTTGTCAAAAAATTATCCGACCCCAAAAACTGACCGAAACTCGTCTGAAAATAACCCGCTATTTTCAACCTGACCCGAAAGACGATCAGACTCGATCATAACCCGCAATTTTAGGGTCATCAAGATCCACCAAATTCGTTCCCGGCCCGAAATAGGATTCTCGAAATACACGCTTTTATTATCCATATAGGGTATTTTATTTCGATTTTATATAGTTAAGCCCTGTTCTTTTTTACTTAATTTCAATTTCTTTCAATTTTACCGGACAATATTCCGTTAATTTTGTGAAGAGATTAATTGGACATAACTGATTGAACGTAAATAAAATCTAACTTTTAATTCAACTAAATTCACTTCACCTCAGTTTCACTCAATTTAGTTTAATTAAGCTTTACTTCAATTAATTTAATTCATCTCGTTTCAGCCAAAAAAAACAGGGCCCTAATTGTCAAACTAACGACTCCTTATCAGAGCAGATAGCAACAATCATTTCAACAAACATACGTCTTTTTTATTTTCCAATGAATCTACATCGTCTTTAATTAATGCAAATCAATATATATATAATTAAAGGAAGCATTTTTCTAAGCACGTGGTAGTCTCCACATTTTACAAAACACTTATTTATAAATAATTAGGAGATAATTAATTATTTACAATTTTTCAATAGAATTAGAAAATTAATAAATAGTTGTTTAATTAGATAATAATTTATTTACAATTTTCCTATTAGAATTAGAAAATAAGAAAATGATAAATTATCTACAACTTTTCTATTAGATTTAGAAAAATAATAAATATCCGATTATTTACAATTTTCCTATTAGATTTAGAACATTATTATTTTTCCTATTAGGATTAGAAAATAAGAAAATAATAAATTATTTACAACTTTTCTATTAAATTTAGAAAAATAATATCTTATTATTTACAATTTTCCTATTAGATTTAGAACATTATTATTCTCTAATATTTATATATACTTACTATTTAAATTTATTAACTTTATTCAACGTTTTTATTAAAAATGAAAATCGGAAATGAATTAGAATAATTGATTATTTACAATATTCCTATCTTAGAACATTATTCTTTAATATTCATATACTTACTATTTAAGGTTATTAATATTATTCAGCGTTTCTATTAAAAATGAAAATGGGAAAGCGTAAAAAAGAACTAATTTAGTTTGTCTTCGTTTTAACATTAATATGAGTCGAAAATAGTCTCACGGGAATATAAGAGTAATAAGACAAATCTTTTACTTTTTCTTATACATTAGGTTCTTATCTTTTCCACATTATTCAGCGTTTCTATTAAAAATGAAAATGGGAAAGCGTAAAAAAGAACTAATTTAGTTTGTCTTCGTCTTAACATTAAAATGAGTCGAAAATAGTCTCATGGAAATATAAGAGTAATAAGACAAATCTTTTACCTTTTCTTATACATTGTGTTCTTATCTTTTCCACATTACCAGACCATTCAAACTTAAAATGAATATCTCCATCTTAATTAAAAATGTGTGGAACTAATAAATGAAATTAGTTAAATGTTTAGGTCTAAACAAATTCCTACCTAAAAGAAACATTTGTGAACAATCATATTCGACCAAGTTAAGAGCAACAATACTATTTTTTGGTACAAGAGTAGCACTACTATTCAAGTGAATATTATGCACTTTCGTACTTAATTATGCGAAAGAAATGAGATAATTTCTTTAATTAAGTAAAAAGAAAATAAGATAAATGCCAAATATATTATACTTTAGAGAAACCCTAAAAATGTCAAATTTGGATTTAATTAGTATAAATATAAATATTAAAGACCGCAATGATGATGTAGATAGGTGCGTGAAATGGAATAATTGTGTGAATAAATAACAATATTTATTCCTACATATTTTCACCTTATTATTTAACGATAATACATTTTGCTATAAAATGACATATTTTTTTACGGGGGCGGAGCTAGATAGTTTTTGAGGGAGGAGGTAAGTGTCTTCAGGGGTAGGGTTACTCCCCAACGTTTAAGAGTATTATTTGAGTAGTACAAGCAAATTGGTCAGAGATGTTCAAGAATAAAGTTTATCATTCTGATGATCAAGTTGGTTAGTTGGGTTGTCAAGTTACGATTTATGAATATATAGATATTAAAGAACATAATGATGTAGGTGATCTGAGTTAAGCGGAATAATTGTGTTGATGAGATGAAATGCAAGTGGTTATTAGAAGGTATTCATACAACAAAGCAGTAATAAATAAATGATGTTTTCGAGACGGGTAGAATAAGCCGCCGTAAAAAGATCAAAAATATTTTTTAATTATTAGTATTAGATTATAGTTTATTATAGTCCGTATTTTTTTTCCTCCATATTTTCAACTTATTCTTTACAGTGTAACATTGTTTTATAGGGTAGGGGTTGATTTTAAATTGTATGTATCCATTTGTTCAGGGATGGGATAAATAGATCTCGACGGAGGAGATAAGTATCTTGGGGGATAGAGTTACTCTTCAACGTTTAAAAGTGTGATGTAAGTTAAACAAGAAAATGTCTATTGATTAGGGTTGTTCAGGGATACGATTGATTATGTTAGTCAAGTTGGGTAGTTATGTGAGGAGGGTATAACGAATACCTAAACGGTGTCGAAAAAAGTTGCGTACGTACTACAAAATGATTAGAACAGTTGAGCAAGTTCATATGTAGATAAATTTTATTTCAAAATTTTATTTTATGTGATAATAACCTAGGCACATATGTTATGAAAATAACTTAAAAATCTCTAAAGTAACATGTATGCATACTCAATTTTGATTGTTAGAGGGTCGGGTTTGATTTTACATTGGATTTATCTATTCTACTGTTTCGAGCGGTTGGGGTAAATAGGTTTTGAGAGAGGAGGTGAGTGTCTTGGGGCCGTTGGGGGTATGGTTACTCCACGACGTTGAAGAATGTAAGAGTTATACAAATAAATGTCGGTAAGTTGAGGTTTTCAGGGATACATTTTACAATTGATTTTAATGGTTAAGTTGGTTAAGTGGGTGAGAAGGGTACTCCATTGGTAGGATTACTCCCTAATGTTTACGAGTGTGATTTAGAAGATAGGAAAATATATTCATATGTAAGGCTGAGTTGTTTAGGGATATGAATATAGTTAAGGTTGATTCTAATGGGTTTGGTTGGTTAATTGGGTGAAAAGGTTTGAATTTGTGAAAAGTGGATAACGTGAGATATTGATTGAAGAAGGTAAATGAATAAATTTTATTTGAAAATGTGTATTATTTGAGAAAAGAACCGACAAATATATAAATATAGGCTAAAAACATTTAAAATATCACGTTTATAAACCTAATTTTGTTTATTTGTTAGATATAAAACTAAACAATCAAATGTTATACTCTATTCAGTCCTATTGAATGCTCCATTGGGTCGGGGAATCATTTTTAATGTGGAATGACGTTATGTTGTTTTTTGTGGGAGTTTTCTTGGAAATATTTAGGGGTACGTATAAAAACATGTCGTAATGTGGAGTTGCGGTTGCAAATTTGTAATGATAACATTGTGAATACAAGAAATAGAAGAAGATATTTATGTCAATTAATTTACTAAGTATGGAAGGAAAATATTGGATTAAATTGTACAAAAATAGAATGTGGGAACATTAGATAAGAATTAAAGAAGCATATTGCATGTCAGTAACATATCGCGGTAGAGGTCTGAAGGTAGGAGGTAAGTGTCTTGATGATAGAGTTATTTCCCGACATTTAAGAGTGTAATTTGAGTAGTACAATTAAATATAGATATAATGAGGTTGATCAAGGATGCGCATAAGATTAATTATTTTGGTCAAGTTGGTTAGTTGAGTGAAAGGTACGGACAATGCCTGAATGATGTGGAAAATGGGGGGTATGTAGCAAGAAAACTGATAAAGTAGATGAATTTATTTCAAGGTTGTATTATTATGTGTAAATGACTTAGGCATAAATGCTATAAAAATAAGTTAAAAATCTTTGAAATATCATGTATGAAAATTAAAAAAACATCATGGTTTGAATTTCACACCCAATTTACATGTAACTCTCGAGTGTTGCATCCATCGTTCATCCCTTAACACTTCTCTCATGCCTCTTTTGTTAACCAAACAAAAAAAATTGCATGAAATTTTTTTTTCCTCATCAAGGATTTCTAATTCAAACAAGATCGGTTTTGAAAGCAAAAGTTAGCTAGGTTTCTGATAGATGGATGAACTTTTCAAAGGGAGAGCTAACATTGAGGGATAAGTCCGGGTGTTTCGTGAAGGAGGGGTGACTTGAATATTTTAGGTGTGTATGGGAAGCTAGGAAAGGGTGCTGATGATGAGTTAGATAGTTATTTGAGGTAACAATAAAGATGACTAAATCGCATTTGATGATTAATTTCATAATAGGTTATTAATAGGTGTGGCTTTGGATTGTGGACCGTTTCATGTGTTATTTGAAGAGTAAGAGTAGTGAAAAGGGATCTTTCGTGTGGTACTATAGATGATTGTGGCGAGTTGGTGGTAACATTAATGACAAAAATGAATATAAATGAGGTAATTTTATTAACAAAATAATACATGTATAGAACGAACTAATACTATTTTTATATAAAAAAAGTCTTATGATTTACTTTTGATTTACATGGTGAAAATTTTATAAATATTAATTTAGTATCCGTGTATCGCACGGGCAAAAATACTAGTTTATTGATATAGTGGGTAATAAGCTTTGGTTGTTTGTTGTTCACGAATTCTTCTTTAGGCATCTCATACCAACCATACATATTGTTTTAACATTTTCTTTAATATTACTATCTAAAAACCGCGCAAGGTAAACTAGTTATAAAGCCGATATGAACATGTTAACAAATTTTACAGCTAAATTTCGAACGGACTTACACATGATGATCCATGGAGCCTTTTGACTTCAGCGAGGTTAGCAGTGGATTCATTTTAATGAGCTTTTAGCAGATTTTCGGGCACGGACACACACACACTCCCCAGCGAGAACGGCAGAACGGTCAAATCCTGAACAAAAACGGCAGCAGGAAGGGCAAAAGGGTCAAATCCCGACCAAAAAAAGGGGTAAAAATGTCAAAAAAATTTGGACCATTTCTCGATTTATGCGTGTCATCCTTGCGCAGGGGCCATGCTAATCTTCTCTGTATCGTTCCAATTTTATCAGATGTCCCCGAAGGGACACTCCCTTCTGGATAATCAGGTATATAAACCCAGGCGCAGCAGTCAGATTGTCCGATGTGGGACAGCTTCTTTTATTAATACTTTTTCTGCTATTACCAAACTGGAAAGCTGGATCCATATTTTTAATTTAGCATCAAATATTATGGTTCTCGACTCGGTTCTCCGGCCATTATGACAGTTAACAACGTCGGCCAAAGGCGACATCTTGGGCAAATTCCGTAACACGAAGAAGACTAATAGCTTACTTGAAGGGAACGGATGGTAAAATAACAACATGCCGTGAAACAAAAAACGTAAGCGGGCCAAAGGAGCGGCCTCCCACATCGGCCAACTAAGATAGGAAGCTGCTGTTTATAAACCCTTAGCGGAGGTAAGTAAGCACGACCTTACTTGAACAGGATCTATCCTATAGGCTCGTACCTCTGTATCCTTGAGATCTACAGAGGCAGGAAACAATGTGTGGTTGATGAGTCCATAGCCGTGCGATCAGAGCGTGACTAGCGGCGGCCAGCATTCCGTGGATTGTTCGGTTTGTTGTAGATGATCGTTCCCAAGCCCGTAACTGGACTTCGGATGGTTGCGCGACCGTCTGACACACATCTTTTTTTCTCTCTTTTAGAGTGAAAATTATATTTTTTTTTGGATACATCTAGAGAGTGAGCTCCCGTCACTTTTAAACCCCGAGCATTTCTCGTTTCATTTGCGTCATCTTGTATAAAAGCCATGAGCATTTGGTATTAAATCCGCTGTACTATGCACTTGCCATTTTAATGACGTTGCTGGAGCATGGAGAAGGTACTATTTTCCACTTTTGGCGGTATGCAAAAAATACAGGTAAGCTAGTTGTAGCATAACTTTTAACTCGAGAAATTCGTCATACGATGTTTCGCAATATATGGAGAAAATGAGTGGTTCTTTTGCCTGGTATTGCATTTGATATACTCTCGTGCTAGTTTCTAAATCGCAGACGAATATAAGATACTAAACGGGACGAAAGTGTGTGGAGTAAAATACTAGCCGAGAGATATGTAAGGTCACAGATTACAAACGACGTACACTAGATCACTATTATAATAACAAAAGGGGAGCGAGAGAGAGAAAAAATTATTTATAGGATAGCAGTCCCACATTGTTGAATAAACGTAGTTGAAGTAGGAGCCAAGTATAAAGAAGCATTTTTCAACACCGATGAAATCACGCAGCCATGCATTGAGCACAAAGCGAACTATTCTTTCGCCTTTTACTAAAGAATACCGTGTCCTCGTTGCGTTATAGTGGCATACGTTAATTTTTAGAGGGAGCTCCTTCAACGGAGCCTCCGGCAATTTAGTGCTATTTTGTCGATATAGGATTTCAAATTGACTTACACATTAGTTGTTGTATAATTAATATTCCTATCTAAAAAACCGCGCAAGGTAAACTAGTTAAAAAGCCGATATGAACATGTTAACAAATTTTACAGCTAAATTTCGAACGGACTTACACATGATGATCCATGGAGCCTTTTGACTTCAGCGAGGTTAGCAGTGGATTCATTTTAATGAGCTTTTAGCAGATTTTCGGGCACGGACACACACACACTCCCCAGCGAGAACGGCAGAACGGTCAAATCCTGAACAAAAACGGCAGCAGGAAGGGCAAAAGGGTCAAATCCCGACCAAAAAAAGGGGTAAAAATGTCAAAAAAATTTGGACCATTTCTCGATTTATGCGTGTCATCCTTGCGCAGGGGCCATGCTAATCTTCTCTGTATCGTTCCAATTTTATCAGATGTCCCCGAAGGGACACTCCCTTCTGGATAATCAGGTATATAAACCCAGGCGCAGCAGTCAGATTGTCCGATGTGGGACAGCTTCTTTTATTAATACTTTTTCTGCTATTACCAAACTGGAAAGCTGGATCCATATTTTTAATTTAGCATCAAATATTATGGTTCTCGACTCGGTTCTCCGGCCATTATGACAGTTAACAACGTCGGCCAAAGGCGACATCTTGGGCAAATTCCGTAACACGAAGAAGACTAATAGCTTACTTGAAGGGAACGGATGGTAAAATAACAACATGCCGTGAAACAAAAAACGTAAGCGGGCCAAAGGAGCGGCCTCCCACATCGGCCAACTAAGATAGGAAGCTGCTGTTTATAAACCCTTAGCGGAGGTAAGTAAGCACGACCTTACTTGAACAGGATCTATCCTATAGGCTCGTACCTCTGTATCCTTGAGATCTACAGAGGCAGGAAACAATGTGTGGTTGATGAGTCCATAGCCGTGCGATCAGAGCGTGACTAGCGGCGGCCAGCATTCCGTGGATTGTTCGGTTTGTTGTAGATGATCGTTCCCAAGCCCGTAACTGGACTTCGGATGGTTGCGCGACCGTCTGACACACATCTTTTTTTCTCTCTTTTAGAGTGAAAATTATATTTTTTTTTGGATACATCTAGAGAGTGAGCTCCCGTCACTTTTAAACCCCGAGCATTTCTCGTTTCATTTGCGTCATCTTGTATAAAAGCCATGAGCATTTGGTATTAAATCCGCTGTACTATGCACTTGCCATTTTAATGACGTTGCTGGAGCATGGAGAAGGTACTATTTTCCACTTTTGGCGGTATGCAAAAAATACAGGTAAGCTAGTTGTAGCATAACTTTTAACTCGAGAAATTCGTCATACGATGTTTCGCAATATATGGAGAAAATGAGTGGTTCTTTTGCCTGGTATTGCATTTGATATACTCTCGTGCTAGTTTCTAAATCGCAGACGAATATAAGATACTAAACGGGACGAAAGTGTGTGGAGTAAAATACTAGCCGAGAGATATGTAAGGTCACAGATTACAAACGACGTACACTAGATCACTATTATAATAACAAAAGGGGAGCGAGAGAGAGAAAAAATTATTTATAGGATAGCAGTCCCACATTGTTGAATAAACGTAGTTGAAGTAGGAGCCAAGTATAAAGAAGCATTTTTCAACACCGATGAAATCACGCAGCCATGCATTGAGCACAAAGCGAACTATTCTTTCGCCTTTTACTAAAGAATACCGTGTCCTCGTTGCGTTATAGTGGCATACGTTAATTTTTAGAGGGAGCTCCTTCAACGGAGCCTCCGGCAATTTAGTGCTATTTTGTCGATATAGGATTTCAAATTGACTTACACATTAGTTGTTGTATAATTAATATTCCTATCTAAAAAACCGCGCAAGGTAAACTAGTTAAAAAGCCGATATGAACATGTTAACAAATTTTACAGCTAAATTTCGAACGGACTTACACATGATGATCCATGGAGCCTTTTGACTTCAGCGAGGTTAGCAGTGGATTCATTTTAATGAGCTTTTAGCAGATTTTCGGGCACGGACACACACACACTCCCCAGCGAGAACGGCAGAACGGTCAAATCCTGAACAAAAACGGCAGCAGGAAGGGCAAAAGGGTCAAATCCCGACCAAAAAAAGGGGTAAAAATGTCAAAAAAATTTGGACCATTTCTCGATTTATGCGTGTCATCCTTGCGCAGGGGCCATGCTAATCTTCTCTGTATCGTTCCAATTTTATCAGATGTCCCCGAAGGGACACTCCCTTCTGGATAATCAGGTATATAAACCCAGGCGCAGCAGTCAGATTGTCCGATGTGGGACAGCTTCTTTTATTAATACTTTTTCTGCTATTACCAAACTGGAAAGCTGGATCCATATTTTTAATTTAGCATCAAATATTATGGTTCTCGACTCGGTTCTCCGGCCATTATGACAGTTAACAACGTCGGCCAAAGGCGACATCTTGGGCAAATTCCGTAACACGAAGAAGACTAATAGCTTACTTGAAGGGAACGGATGGTAAAATAACAACATGCCGTGAAACAAAAAACGTAAGCGGGCCAAAGGAGCGGCCTCCCACATCGGCCAACTAAGATAGGAAGCTGCTGTTTATAAACCCTTAGCGGAGGTAAGTAAGCACGACCTTACTTGAACAGGATCTATCCTATAGGCTCGTACCTCTGTATCCTTGAGATCTACAGAGGCAGGAAACAATGTGTGGTTGATGAGTCCATAGCCGTGCGATCAGAGCGTGACTAGCGGCGGCCAGCATTCCGTGGATTGTTCGGTTTGTTGTAGATGATCGTTCCCAAGCCCGTAACTGGACTTCGGATGGTTGCGCGACCGTCTGACACACATCTTTTTTTCTCTCTTTTAGAGTGAAAATTATATTTTTTTTTGGATACATCTAGAGAGTGAGCTCCCGTCACTTTTAAACCCCGAGCATTTCTCGTTTCATTTGCGTCATCTTGTATAAAAGCCATGAGCATTTGGTATTAAATCCGCTGTACTATGCACTTGCCATTTTAATGACGTTGCTGGAGCATGGAGAAGGTACTATTTTCCACTTTTGGCGGTATGCAAAAAATACAGGTAAGCTAGTTGTAGCATAACTTTTAACTCGAGAAATTCGTCATACGATGTTTCGCAATATATGGAGAAAATGAGTGGTTCTTTTGCCTGGTATTGCATTTGATATACTCTCGTGCTAGTTTCTAAATCGCAGACGAATATAAGATACTAAACGGGACGAAAGTGTGTGGAGTAAAATACTAGCCGAGAGATATGTAAGGTCACAGATTACAAACGACGTACACTAGATCACTATTATAATAACAAAAGGGGAGCGAGAGAGAGAAAAAATTATTTATAGGATAGCAGTCCCACATTGTTGAATAAACGTAGTTGAAGTAGGAGCCAAGTATAAAGAAGCATTTTTCAACACCGATGAAATCACGCAGCCATGCATTGAGCACAAAGCGAACTATTCTTTCGCCTTTTACTAAAGAATACCGTGTCCTCGTTGCGTTATAGTGGCATACGTTAATTTTTAGAGGGAGCTCCTTCAACGGAGCCTCCGGCAATTTAGTGCTATTTTGTCGATATAGGATTTCAAATTGACTTACACATTAGTTGTTGTATAATTAATATTCCTATCTAAAAAACCGCGCAAGGTAAACTAGTTAAAAAGCCGATATGAACATGTTAACAAATTTTACAGCTAAATTTCGAACGGACTTACACATGATGATCCATGGAGCCTTTTGACTTCAGCGAGGTTAGCAGTGGATTCATTTTAATGAGCTTTTAGCAGATTTTCGGGCACGGACACACACACACTCCCCAGCGAGAACGGCAGAACGGTCAAATCCTGAACAAAAACGGCAGCAGGAAGGGCAAAAGGGTCAAATCCCGACCAAAAAAAGGGGTAAAAATGTCAAAAAAATTTGGACCATTTCTCGATTTATGCGTGTCATCCTTGCGCAGGGGCCATGCTAATCTTCTCTGTATCGTTCCAATTTTATCAGATGTCCCCGAAGGGACACTCCCTTCTGGATAATCAGGTATATAAACCCAGGCGCAGCAGTCAGATTGTCCGATGTGGGACAGCTTCTTTTATTAATACTTTTTCTGCTATTACCAAACTGGAAAGCTGGATCCATATTTTTAATTTAGCATCAAATATTATGGTTCTCGACTCGGTTCTCCGGCCATTATGACAGTTAACAACGTCGGCCAAAGGCGACATCTTGGGCAAATTCCGTAACACGAAGAAGACTAATAGCTTACTTGAAGGGAACGGATGGTAAAATAACAACATGCCGTGAAACAAAAAACGTAAGCGGGCCAAAGGAGCGGCCTCCCACATCGGCCAACTAAGATAGGAAGCTGCTGTTTATAAACCCTTAGCGGAGGTAAGTAAGCACGACCTTACTTGAACAGGATCTATCCTATAGGCTCGTACCTCTGTATCCTTGAGATCTACAGAGGCAGGAAACAATGTGTGGTTGATGAGTCCATAGCCGTGCGATCAGAGCGTGACTAGCGGCGGCCAGCATTCCGTGGATTGTTCGGTTTGTTGTAGATGATCGTTCCCAAGCCCGTAACTGGACTTCGGATGGTTGCGCGACCGTCTGACACACATCTTTTTTTCTCTCTTTTAGAGTGAAAATTATATTTTTTTTTGGATACATCTAGAGAGTGAGCTCCCGTCACTTTTAAACCCCGAGCATTTCTCGTTTCATTTGCGTCATCTTGTATAAAAGCCATGAGCATTTGGTATTAAATCCGCTGTACTATGCACTTGCCATTTTAATGACGTTGCTGGAGCATGGAGAAGGTACTATTTTCCACTTTTGGCGGTATGCAAAAAATACAGGTAAGCTAGTTGTAGCATAACTTTTAACTCGAGAAATTCGTCATACGATGTTTCGCAATATATGGAGAAAATGAGTGGTTCTTTTGCCTGGTATTGCATTTGATATACTCTCGTGCTAGTTTCTAAATCGCAGACGAATATAAGATACTAAACGGGACGAAAGTGTGTGGAGTAAAATACTAGCCGAGAGATATGTAAGGTCACAGATTACAAACGACGTACACTAGATCACTATTATAATAACAAAAGGGGAGCGAGAGAGAGAAAAAATTATTTATAGGATAGCAGTCCCACATTGTTGAATAAACGTAGTTGAAGTAGGAGCCAAGTATAAAGAAGCATTTTTCAACACCGATGAAATCACGCAGCCATGCATTGAGCACAAAGCGAACTATTCTTTCGCCTTTTACTAAAGAATACCGTGTCCTCGTTGCGTTATAGTGGCATACGTTAATTTTTAGAGGGAGCTCCTTCAACGGAGCCTCCGGCAATTTAGTGCTATTTTGTCGATATAGGATTTCAAATTGACTTACACATTAGTTGTTGTATAATTAATATTCCTATCTAAAAAACCGCGCAAGGTAAACTAGTTAAAAAGCCGATATGAACATGTTAACAAATTTTACAGCTAAATTTCGAACGGACTTACACATGATGATCCATGGAGCCTTTTGACTTCAGCGAGGTTAGCAGTGGATTCATTTTAATGAGCTTTTAGCAGATTTTCGGGCACGGACACACACACACTCCCCAGCGAGAACGGCAGAACGGTCAAATCCTGAACAAAAACGGCAGCAGGAAGGGCAAAAGGGTCAAATCCCGACCAAAAAAAGGGGTAAAAATGTCAAAAAAATTTGGACCATTTCTCGATTTATGCGTGTCATCCTTGCGCAGGGGCCATGCTAATCTTCTCTGTATCGTTCCAATTTTATCAGATGTCCCCGAAGGGACACTCCCTTCTGGATAATCAGGTATATAAACCCAGGCGCAGCAGTCAGATTGTCCGATGTGGGACAGCTTCTTTTATTAATACTTTTTCTGCTATTACCAAACTGGAAAGCTGGATCCATATTTTTAATTTAGCATCAAATATTATGGTTCTCGACTCGGTTCTCCGGCCATTATGACAGTTAACAACGTCGGCCAAAGGCGACATCTTGGGCAAATTCCGTAACACGAAGAAGACTAATAGCTTACTTGAAGGGAACGGATGGTAAAATAACAACATGCCGTGAAACAAAAAACGTAAGCGGGCCAAAGGAGCGGCCTCCCACATCGGCCAACTAAGATAGGAAGCTGCTGTTTATAAACCCTTAGCGGAGGTAAGTAAGCACGACCTTACTTGAACAGGATCTATCCTATAGGCTCGTACCTCTGTATCCTTGAGATCTACAGAGGCAGGAAACAATGTGTGGTTGATGAGTCCATAGCCGTGCGATCAGAGCGTGACTAGCGGCGGCCAGCATTCCGTGGATTGTTCGGTTTGTTGTAGATGATCGTTCCCAAGCCCGTAACTGGACTTCGGATGGTTGCGCGACCGTCTGACACACATCTTTTTTTCTCTCTTTTAGAGTGAAAATTATATTTTTTTTTGGATACATCTAGAGAGTGAGCTCCCGTCACTTTTAAACCCCGAGCATTTCTCGTTTCATTTGCGTCATCTTGTATAAAAGCCATGAGCATTTGGTATTAAATCCGCTGTACTATGCACTTGCCATTTTAATGACGTTGCTGGAGCATGGAGAAGGTACTATTTTCCACTTTTGGCGGTATGCAAAAAATACAGGTAAGCTAGTTGTAGCATAACTTTTAACTCGAGAAATTCGTCATACGATGTTTCGCAATATATGGAGAAAATGAGTGGTTCTTTTGCCTGGTATTGCATTTGATATACTCTCGTGCTAGTTTCTAAATCGCAGACGAATATAAGATACTAAACGGGACGAAAGTGTGTGGAGTAAAATACTAGCCGAGAGATATGTAAGGTCACAGATTACAAACGACGTACACTAGATCACTATTATAATAACAAAAGGGGAGCGAGAGAGAGAAAAAATTATTTATAGGATAGCAGTCCCACATTGTTGAATAAACGTAGTTGAAGTAGGAGCCAAGTATAAAGAAGCATTTTTCAACACCGATGAAATCACGCAGCCATGCATTGAGCACAAAGCGAACTATTCTTTCGCCTTTTACTAAAGAATACCGTGTCCTCGTTGCGTTATAGTGGCATACGTTAATTTTTAGAGGGAGCTCCTTCAACGGAGCCTCCGGCAATTTAGTGCTATTTTGTCGATATAGGATTTCAAATTGACTTACACATTAGTTGTTGTATAATTAATATTCCTATCTAAAAAACCGCGCAAGGTAAACTAGTTAAAAAGCCGATATGAACATGTTAACAAATTTTACAGCTAAATTTCGAACGGACTTACACATGATGATCCATGGAGCCTTTTGACTTCAGCGAGGTTAGCAGTGGATTCATTTTAATGAGCTTTTAGCAGATTTTCGGGCACGGACACACACACACTCCCCAGCGAGAACGGCAGAACGGTCAAATCCTGAACAAAAACGGCAGCAGGAAGGGCAAAAGGGTCAAATCCCGACCAAAAAAAGGGGTAAAAATGTCAAAAAAATTTGGACCATTTCTCGATTTATGCGTGTCATCCTTGCGCAGGGGCCATGCTAATCTTCTCTGTATCGTTCCAATTTTATCAGATGTCCCCGAAGGGACACTCCCTTCTGGATAATCAGGTATATAAACCCAGGCGCAGCAGTCAGATTGTCCGATGTGGGACAGCTTCTTTTATTAATACTTTTTCTGCTATTACCAAACTGGAAAGCTGGATCCATATTTTTAATTTAGCATCAAATATTATGGTTCTCGACTCGGTTCTCCGGCCATTATGACAGTTAACAACGTCGGCCAAAGGCGACATCTTGGGCAAATTCCGTAACACGAAGAAGACTAATAGCTTACTTGAAGGGAACGGATGGTAAAATAACAACATGCCGTGAAACAAAAAACGTAAGCGGGCCAAAGGAGCGGCCTCCCACATCGGCCAACTAAGATAGGAAGCTGCTGTTTATAAACCCTTAGCGGAGGTAAGTAAGCACGACCTTACTTGAACAGGATCTATCCTATAGGCTCGTACCTCTGTATCCTTGAGATCTACAGAGGCAGGAAACAATGTGTGGTTGATGAGTCCATAGCCGTGCGATCAGAGCGTGACTAGCGGCGGCCAGCATTCCGTGGATTGTTCGGTTTGTTGTAGATGATCGTTCCCAAGCCCGTAACTGGACTTCGGATGGTTGCGCGACCGTCTGACACACATCTTTTTTTCTCTCTTTTAGAGTGAAAATTATATTTTTTTTTGGATACATCTAGAGAGTGAGCTCCCGTCACTTTTAAACCCCGAGCATTTCTCGTTTCATTTGCGTCATCTTGTATAAAAGCCATGAGCATTTGGTATTAAATCCGCTGTACTATGCACTTGCCATTTTAATGACGTTGCTGGAGCATGGAGAAGGTACTATTTTCCACTTTTGGCGGTATGCAAAAAATACAGGTAAGCTAGTTGTAGCATAACTTTTAACTCGAGAAATTCGTCATACGATGTTTCGCAATATATGGAGAAAATGAGTGGTTCTTTTGCCTGGTATTGCATTTGATATACTCTCGTGCTAGTTTCTAAATCGCAGACGAATATAAGATACTAAACGGGACGAAAGTGTGTGGAGTAAAATACTAGCCGAGAGATATGTAAGGTCACAGATTACAAACGACGTACACTAGATCACTATTATAATAACAAAAGGGGAGCGAGAGAGAGAAAAAATTATTTATAGGATAGCAGTCCCACATTGTTGAATAAACGTAGTTGAAGTAGGAGCCAAGTATAAAGAAGCATTTTTCAACACCGATGAAATCACGCAGCCATGCATTGAGCACAAAGCGAACTATTCTTTCGCCTTTTACTAAAGAATACCGTGTCCTCGTTGCGTTATAGTGGCATACGTTAATTTTTAGAGGGAGCTCCTTCAACGGAGCCTCCGGCAATTTAGTGCTATTTTGTCGATATAGGATTTCAAATTGACTTACACATTAGTTGTTGTATAATTAATATTCCTATCTAAAAAACCGCGCAAGGTAAACTAGTTAAAAAGCCGATATGAACATGTTAACAAATTTTACAGCTAAATTTCGAACGGACTTACACATGATGATCCATGGAGCCTTTTGACTTCAGCGAGGTTAGCAGTGGATTCATTTTAATGAGCTTTTAGCAGATTTTCGGGCACGGACACACACACACTCCCCAGCGAGAACGGCAGAACGGTCAAATCCTGAACAAAAACGGCAGCAGGAAGGGCAAAAGGGTCAAATCCCGACCAAAAAAAGGGGTAAAAATGTCAAAAAAATTTGGACCATTTCTCGATTTATGCGTGTCATCCTTGCGCAGGGGCCATGCTAATCTTCTCTGTATCGTTCCAATTTTATCAGATGTCCCCGAAGGGACACTCCCTTCTGGATAATCAGGTATATAAACCCAGGCGCAGCAGTCAGATTGTCCGATGTGGGACAGCTTCTTTTATTAATACTTTTTCTGCTATTACCAAACTGGAAAGCTGGATCCATATTTTTAATTTAGCATCAAATATTATGGTTCTCGACTCGGTTCTCCGGCCATTATGACAGTTAACAACGTCGGCCAAAGGCGACATCTTGGGCAAATTCCGTAACACGAAGAAGACTAATAGCTTACTTGAAGGGAACGGATGGTAAAATAACAACATGCCGTGAAACAAAAAACGTAAGCGGGCCAAAGGAGCGGCCTCCCACATCGGCCAACTAAGATAGGAAGCTGCTGTTTATAAACCCTTAGCGGAGGTAAGTAAGCACGACCTTACTTGAACAGGATCTATCCTATAGGCTCGTACCTCTGTATCCTTGAGATCTACAGAGGCAGGAAACAATGTGTGGTTGATGAGTCCATAGCCGTGCGATCAGAGCGTGACTAGCGGCGGCCAGCATTCCGTGGATTGTTCGGTTTGTTGTAGATGATCGTTCCCAAGCCCGTAACTGGACTTCGGATGGTTGCGCGACCGTCTGACACACATCTTTTTTTCTCTCTTTTAGAGTGAAAATTATATTTTTTTTTGGATACATCTAGAGAGTGAGCTCCCGTCACTTTTAAACCCCGAGCATTTCTCGTTTCATTTGCGTCATCTTGTATAAAAGCCATGAGCATTTGGTATTAAATCCGCTGTACTATGCACTTGCCATTTTAATGACGTTGCTGGAGCATGGAGAAGGTACTATTTTCCACTTTTGGCGGTATGCAAAAAATACAGGTAAGCTAGTTGTAGCATAACTTTTAACTCGAGAAATTCGTCATACGATGTTTCGCAATATATGGAGAAAATGAGTGGTTCTTTTGCCTGGTATTGCATTTGATATACTCTCGTGCTAGTTTCTAAATCGCAGACGAATATAAGATACTAAACGGGACGAAAGTGTGTGGAGTAAAATACTAGCCGAGAGATATGTAAGGTCACAGATTACAAACGACGTACACTAGATCACTATTATAATAACAAAAGGGGAGCGAGAGAGAGAAAAAATTATTTATAGGATAGCAGTCCCACATTGTTGAATAAACGTAGTTGAAGTAGGAGCCAAGTATAAAGAAGCATTTTTCAACACCGATGAAATCACGCAGCCATGCATTGAGCACAAAGCGAACTATTCTTTCGCCTTTTACTAAAGAATACCGTGTCCTCGTTGCGTTATAGTGGCATACGTTAATTTTTAGAGGGAGCTCCTTCAACGGAGCCTCCGGCAATTTAGTGCTATTTTGTCGATATAGGATTTCAAATTGACTTACACATTAGTTGTTGTATAATTAATATTCCTATCTAAAAAACCGCGCAAGGTAAACTAGTTAAAAAGCCGATATGAACATGTTAACAAATTTTACAGCTAAATTTCGAACGGACTTACACATGATGATCCATGGAGCCTTTTGACTTCAGCGAGGTTAGCAGTGGATTCATTTTAATGAGCTTTTAGCAGATTTTCGGGCACGGACACACACACACTCCCCAGCGAGAACGGCAGAACGGTCAAATCCTGAACAAAAACGGCAGCAGGAAGGGCAAAAGGGTCAAATCCCGACCAAAAAAAGGGGTAAAAATGTCAAAAAAATTTGGACCATTTCTCGATTTATGCGTGTCATCCTTGCGCAGGGGCCATGCTAATCTTCTCTGTATCGTTCCAATTTTATCAGATGTCCCCGAAGGGACACTCCCTTCTGGATAATCAGGTATATAAACCCAGGCGCAGCAGTCAGATTGTCCGATGTGGGACAGCTTCTTTTATTAATACTTTTTCTGCTATTACCAAACTGGAAAGCTGGATCCATATTTTTAATTTAGCATCAAATATTATGGTTCTCGACTCGGTTCTCCGGCCATTATGACAGTTAACAACGTCGGCCAAAGGCGACATCTTGGGCAAATTCCGTAACACGAAGAAGACTAATAGCTTACTTGAAGGGAACGGATGGTAAAATAACAACATGCCGTGAAACAAAAAACGTAAGCGGGCCAAAGGAGCGGCCTCCCACATCGGCCAACTAAGATAGGAAGCTGCTGTTTATAAACCCTTAGCGGAGGTAAGTAAGCACGACCTTACTTGAACAGGATCTATCCTATAGGCTCGTACCTCTGTATCCTTGAGATCTACAGAGGCAGGAAACAATGTGTGGTTGATGAGTCCATAGCCGTGCGATCAGAGCGTGACTAGCGGCGGCCAGCATTCCGTGGATTGTTCGGTTTGTTGTAGATTATTTTTTTTTGGATACATCTAGAGAGTGAGCTCCCGTCACTTTTAAACCCCGAGCATTTCTCGTTTCATTTGCGTCATCTTGTATAAAAGCCATGAGCATTTGGTATTAAATCCGCTGTACTATGCACTTGCCATTTTAATGACGTTGCTGGAGCATGGAGAAGGTACTATTTTCCACTTTTGGCGGTATGCAAAAAATACAGGTAAGCTAGTTGTAGCATAACTTTTAACTCGAGAAATTCGTCATACGATGTTTCGCAATATATGGAGAAAATGAGTGGTTCTTTTGCCTGGTATTGCATTTGATATACTCTCGTGCTAGTTTCTAAATCGCAGACGAATATAAGATACTAAACGGGACGAAAGTGTGTGGAGTAAAATACTAGCCGAGAGATATGTAAGGTCACAGATTACAAACGACGTACACTAGATCACTATTATAATAACAAAAGGGGAGCGAGAGAGAGAAAAAATTATTTATAGGATAGCAGTCCCACATTGTTGAATAAACGTAGTTGAAGTAGGAGCCAAGTATAAAGAAGCATTTTTCAACACCGATGAAATCACGCAGCCATGCATTGAGCACAAAGCGAACTATTCTTTCGCCTTTTACTAAAGAATACCGTGTCCTCGTTGCGTTATAGTGGCATACGTTAATTTTTAGAGGGAGCTCCTTCAACGGAGCCTCCGGCAATTTAGTGCTATTTTGTCGATATAGGATTTCAAATTGACTTACACATTAGTTGTTGTATAATTAATATTCCTATCTAAAAAACCGCGCAAGGTAAACTAGTTAAAAAGCCGATATGAACATGTTAACAAATTTTACAGCTAAATTTCGAACGGACTTACACATGATGATCCATGGAGCCTTTTGACTTCAGCGAGGTTAGCAGTGGATTCATTTTAATGAGCTTTTAGCAGATTTTCGGGCACGGACACACACACACTCCCCAGCGAGAACGGCAGAACGGTCAAATCCTGAACAAAAACGGCAGCAGGAAGGGCAAAAGGGTCAAATCCCGACCAAAAAAAGGGGTAAAAATGTCAAAAAAATTTGGACCATTTCTCGATTTATGCGTGTCATCCTTGCGCAGGGGCCATGCTAATCTTCTCCGTATCGTTCCAATTTTATCAGATGTCCCCGAAGGGACACTCCCTTCTGGATAATCAGGTATATAAACCCAGGCGCAGCAGTCAGATTGTCCGATGTGGGACAGCTTCTTTTATTAATACTTTTTCTGCTATTACCAAACTGGAAAGCTGGATCCATATTTTTAATTTAGCATCAAATATTATGGTTCTCGACTCGGTTCTCCGGCCATTATGACAGTTAACAACGTCGGCCAAAGGCGACATCTTGGGCAAATTCCGTAACACGAAGAAGACTAATAGCTTACTTGAAGGGAACGGATGGTAAAATAACAACATGCCGTGAAACAAAAAACGTAAGCGGGCCAAAGGAGCGGCCTCCCACATCGGCCAACTAAGATAGGAAGCTGCTGTTTATAAACCCTTAGCGGAGGTAAGTAAGCACGACCTTACTTGAACAGGATCTATCCTATAGGCTCGTACCTCTGTATCCTTGAGATCTACAGAGGCAGGAAACAATGTGTGGTTGATGAGTCCATAGCCGTGCGATCAGAGCGTGACTAGCGGCGGCCAGCATTCCGTGGATTGTTCGGTTTGTTGTAGATGATCGTTCCCAAGCCCGTAACTGGACTTCGGATGGTTGCGCGACCGTCTGACACACATCTTTTTTTCTCTCTTTTAGAGTGAAAATTATATTTTTTTTTGGATACATCTAGAGAGTGAGCTCCCGTCACTTTTAAACCCCGAGCATTTCTCGTTTCATTTGCGTCATCTTGTATAAAAGCCATGAGCATTTGGTATTAAATCCGCTGTACTATGCACTTGCCATTTTAATGACGTTGTTGGAGCATGGAGAAGGTACTATTTTCCACTTTTGGCGGTATGCAAAAAATACAGGTAAGCTAGTTGTAGCATAACTTTTAACTCGAGAAATTCGTCATACGATGTTTCGCAATATATGGAGAAAATGAGTGGTTCTTTTGCCTGGTATTGCATTTGATATACTCTCGTGCTAGTTTCTAAATCGCAGACGAATATAAGATACTAAACGGGACGAAAGTGTGTGGAGTAAAATACTAGCCGAGAGATATGTAAGGTCACAGATTACAAACGACGTACACTAGATCACTATTATAATAACAAAAGGGGAGCGAGAGAGAGAAAAAATTATTTATAGGATAGCAGTCCCACATTGTTGAATAAACGTAGTTGAAGTAGGAGCCAAGTATAAAGAAGCATTTTTCAACACCGATGAAATCACGCAGCCATGCATTGAGCACAAAGCGAACTATTCTTTCGCCTTTTACTAAAGAATACCGTGTCCTCGTTGCGTTATAGTGGCATACGTTAATTTTTAGAGGGAGCTCCTTCAACGGAGCCTCCGGCAATTTAGTGCTATTTTGTCGATATAGGATTTCAAATTGACTTACACATTAGTTGTTGTATAATTAATATTCCTATCTAAAAAACCGCGCAAGGTAAACTAGTTAAAAAGCCGATATGAACATGTTAACAAATTTTACAGCTAAATTTCGAACGGACTTACACATGATGATCCATGGAGCCTTTTGACTTCAGCGAGGTTAGCAGTGGATTCATTTTAATGAGCTTTTAGCAGATTTTCGGGCACGGACACACACACACTCCCCAGCGAGAACGGCAGAACGGTCAAATCCTGAACAAAAACGGCAGCAGGAAGGGCAAAAGGGTCAAATCCCGACCAAAAAAAGGGGTAAAAATGTCAAAAAAATTTGGACCATTTCTCGATTTATGCGTGTCATCCTTGCGCAGGGGCCATGCTAATCTTCTCTGTATCGTTCCAATTTTATCAGATGTCCCCGAAGGGACACTCCCTTCTGGATAATCAGGTATATAAACCCAGGCGCAGCAGTCAGATTGTCCGATGTGGGACAGCTTCTTTTATTAATACTTTTTCTGCTATTACCAAACTGGAAAGCTGGATCCATATTTTTAATTTAGCATCAAATATTATGGTTCTCGACTCGGTTCTCCGGCCATTATGACAGTTAACAACGTCGGCCAAAGGCGACATCTTGGGCAAATTCCGTAACACGAAGAAGACTAATAGCTTACTTGAAGGGAACGGATGGTAAAATAACAACATGCCGTGAAACAAAAAACGTAAGCGGGCCAAAGGAGCGGCCTCCCACATCGGCCAACTAAGATAGGAAGCTGCTGTTTATAAACCCTTAGCGGAGGTAAGTAAGCACGACCTTACTTGAACAGGATCTATCCTATAGGCTCGTACCTCTGTATCCTTGAGATCTACAGAGGCAGGAAACAATGTGTGGTTGATGAGTCCATAGCCGTGCGATCAGAGCGTGACTAGCGGCGGCCAGCATTCCGTGGATTGTTCGGTTTGTTGTAGATTATTTTTTTTTGGATACATCTAGAGAGTGAGCTCCCGTCACTTTTAAACCCCGAGCATTTCTCGTTTCATTTGCGTCATCTTGTATAAAAGCCATGAGCATTTGGTATTAAATCCGCTGTACTATGCACTTGCCATTTTAATGACGTTGCTGGAGCATGGAGAAGGTACTATTTTCCACTTTTGGCGGTATGCAAAAAATACAGGTAAGCTAGTTGTAGCATAACTTTTAACTCGAGAAATTCGTCATACGATGTTTCGCAATATATGGAGAAAATGAGTGGTTCTTTTGCCTGGTATTGCATTTGATATACTCTCGTGCTAGTTTCTAAATCGCAGACGAATATAAGATACTAAACGGGACGAAAGTGTGTGGAGTAAAATACTAGCCGAGAGATATGTAAGGTCACAGATTACAAACGACGTACACTAGATCACTATTATAATAACAAAAGGGGAGCGAGAGAGAGAAAAAATTATTTATAGGATAGCAGTCCCACATTGTTGAATAAACGTAGTTGAAGTAGGAGCCAAGTATAAAGAAGCATTTTTCAACACCGATGAAATCACGCAGCCATGCATTGAGCACAAAGCGAACTATTCTTTCGCCTTTTACTAAAGAATACCGTGTCCTCGTTGCGTTATAGTGGCATACGTTAATTTTTAGAGGGAGCTCCTTCAACGGAGCCTCCGGCAATTTAGTGCTATTTTGTCGATATAGGATTTCAAATTGACTTACACATTAGTTGTTGTATAATTAATATTCCTATCTAAAAAACCGCGCAAGGTAAACTAGTTAAAAAGCCGATATGAACATGTTAACAAATTTTACAGCTAAATTTCGAACGGACTTACACATGATGATCCATGGAGCCTTTTGACTTCAGCGAGGTTAGCAGTGGATTCATTTTAATGAGCTTTTAGCAGATTTTCGGGCACGGACACACACACACTCCCCAGCGAGAACGGCAGAACGGTCAAATCCTGAACAAAAACGGCAGCAGGAAGGGCAAAAGGGTCAAATCCCGACCAAAAAAAGGGGTAAGAATGTCAAAAAAATTTGGACCATTTCTCGATTTATGCGTGTCATCCTTGCGCAGGGGCCATGCTAATCTTCTCCGTATCGTTCCAATTTTATCAGATGTCCCCGAAGGGACACTCCCTTCTGGATAATCAGGTATATAAACCCAGGCGCAGCAGTCAGATTGTCCGATGTGGGACAGCTTCTTTTATTAATACTTTTTCTGCTATTACCAAACTGGAAAGCTGGATCCATATTTTTAATTTAGCATCAAATATTATGGTTCTCGACTCGGTTCTCCGGCCATTATGACAGTTAACAACGTCGGCCAAAGGCGACATCTTGGGCAAATTCCGTAACACGAAGAAGACTAATAGCTTACTTGAAGGGAACGGATGGTAAAATAACAACATGCCGTGAAACAAAAAACGTAAGCGGGCCAAAGGAGCGGCCTCCCACATCGGCCAACTAAGATAGGAAGCTGCTGTTTATAAACCCTTAGCGGAGGTAAGTAAGCACGACCTTACTTGAACAGGATCTATCCTATAGGCTCGTACCTCTGTATCCTTGAGATCTACAGAGGCAGGAAACAATGTGTGGTTGATGAGTCCATAGCCGTGCGATCAGAGCGTGACTAGCGGCGGCCAGCATTCCGTGGATTGTTCGGTTTGTTGTAGATGATCGTTCCCAAGCCCGTAACTGGACTTCGGATGGTTGCGCGACCGTCTGACACACATCTTTTTTTCTCTCTTTTAGAGTGAAAATTATATTTTTTTTTGGATACATCTAGAGAGTGAGCTCCCGTCACTTTTAAACCCCGAGCATTTCTCGTTTCATTTGCGTCATCTTGTATAAAAGCCATGAGCATTTGGTATTAAATCCGCTGTACTATGCACTTGCCATTTTAATGACGTTGTTGGAGCATGGAGAAGGTACTATTTTCCACTTTTGGCGGTATGCAAAAAATACAGGTAAGCTAGTTGTAGCATAACTTTTAACTCGAGAAATTCGTCATACGATGTTTCGCAATATATGGAGAAAATGAGTGGTTCTTTTGCCTGGTATTGCATTTGATATACTCTCGTGCTAGTTTCTAAATCGCAGACGAATATAAGATACTAAACGGGACGAAAGTGTGTGGAGTAAAATACTAGCCGAGAGATATGTAAGGTCACAGATTACAAACGACGTACACTAGATCACTATTATAATAACAAAAGGGGAGCGAGAGAGAGAAAAAATTATTTATAGGATAGCAGTCCCACATTGTTGAATAAACGTAGTTGAAGTAGGAGCCAAGTATAAAGAAGCATTTTTCAACACCGATGAAATCACGCAGCCATGCATTGAGCACAAAGCGAACTATTCTTTCGCCTTTTACTAAAGAATACCGTGTCCTCGTTGCGTTATAGTGGCATACGTTAATTTTTAGAGGGAGCTCCTTCAACGGAGCCTCCGGCAATTTAGTGCTATTTTGTCGATATAGGATTTCAAATTGACTTACACATTAGTTGTTGTATAATTAATATTCCTATCTAAAAAACCGCGCAAGGTAAACTAGTTAAAAAGCCGATATGAACATGTTAACAAATTTTACAGCTAAATTTCGAACGGACTTACACATGATGATCCATGGAGCCTTTTGACTTCAGCGAGGTTAGCAGTGGATTCATTTTAATGAGCTTTTAGCAGATTTTCGGGCACGGACACACACACACTCCCCAGCGAGAACGGCAGAACGGTCAAATCCTGAACAAAAACGGCAGCAGGAAGGGCAAAAGGGTCAAATCCCGACCAAAAAAAGGGGTAAAAATGTCAAAAAAATTTGGACCATTTCTCGATTTATGCGTGTCATCCTTGCGCAGGGGCCATGCTAATCTTCTCTGTATCGTTCCAATTTTATCAGATGTCCCCGAAGGGACACTCCCTTCTGGATAATCAGGTATATAAACCCAGGCGCAGCAGTCAGATTGTCCGATGTGGGACAGCTTCTTTTATTAATACTTTTTCTGCTATTACCAAACTGGAAAGCTGGATCCATATTTTTAATTTAGCATCAAATATTATGGTTCTCGACTCGGTTCTCCGGCCATTATGACAGTTAACAACGTCGGCCAAAGGCGACATCTTGGGCAAATTCCGTAACACGAAGAAGACTAATAGCTTACTTGAAGGGAACGGATGGTAAAATAACAACATGCCGTGAAACAAAAAACGTAAGCGGGCCAAAGGAGCGGCCTCCCACATCGGCCAACTAAGATAGGAAGCTGCTGTTTATAAACCCTTAGCGGAGGTAAGTAAGCACGACCTTACTTGAACAGGATCTATCCTATAGGCTCGTACCTCTGTATCCTTGAGATCTACAGAGGCAGGAAACAATGTGTGGTTGATGAGTCCATAGCCGTGCGATCAGAGCGTGACTAGCGGCGGCCAGCATTCCGTGGATTGTTCGGTTTGTTGTAGATTATTTTTTTTTGGATACATCTAGAGAGTGAGCTCCCGTCACTTTTAAACCCCGAGCATTTCTCGTTTCATTTGCGTCATCTTGTATAAAAGCCATGAGCATTTGGTATTAAATCCGCTGTACTATGCACTTGCCATTTTAATGACGTTGCTGGAGCATGGAGAAGGTACTATTTTCCACTTTTGGCGGTATGCAAAAAATACAGGTAAGCTAGTTGTAGCATAACTTTTAACTCGAGAAATTCGTCATACGATGTTTCGCAATATATGGAGAAAATGAGTGGTTCTTTTGCCTGGTATTGCATTTGATATACTCTCGTGCTAGTTTCTAAATCGCAGACGAATATAAGATACTAAACGGGACGAAAGTGTGTGGAGTAAAATACTAGCCGAGAGATATGTAAGGTCACAGATTACAAACGACGTACACTAGATCACTATTATAATAACAAAAGGGGAGCGAGAGAGAGAAAAAATTATTTATAGGATAGCAGTCCCACATTGTTGAATAAACGTAGTTGAAGTAGGAGCCAAGTATAAAGAAGCATTTTTCAACACCGATGAAATCACGCAGCCATGCATTGAGCACAAAGCGAACTATTCTTTCGCCTTTTACTAAAGAATACCGTGTCCTCGTTGCGTTATAGTGGCATACGTTAATTTTTAGAGGGAGCTCCTTCAACGGAGCCTCCGGCAATTTAGTGCTATTTTGTCGATATAGGATTTCAAATTGACTTACACATTAGTTGTTGTATAATTAATATTCCTATCTAAAAAACCGCGCAAGGTAAACTAGTTAAAAAGCCGATATGAACATGTTAACAAATTTTACAGCTAAATTTCGAACGGACTTACACATGATGATCCATGGAGCCTTTTGACTTCAGCGAGGTTAGCAGTGGATTCATTTTAATGAGCTTTTAGCAGATTTTCGGGCACGGACACACACACACTCCCCAGCGAGAACGGCAGAACGGTCAAATCCTGAACAAAAACGGCAGCAGGAAGGGCAAAAGGGTCAAATCCCGACCAAAAAAAGGGGTAAAAATGTCAAAAAAATTTGGACCATTTCTCGATTTATGCGTGTCATCCTTGCGCAGGGGCCATGCTAATCTTCTCCGTATCGTTCCAATTTTATCAGATGTCCCCGAAGGGACACTCCCTTCTGGATAATCAGGTATATAAACCCAGGCGCAGCAGTCAGATTGTCCGATGTGGGACAGCTTCTTTTATTAATACTTTTTCTGCTATTACCAAACTGGAAAGCTGGATCCATATTTTTAATTTAGCATCAAATATTATGGTTCTCGACTCGGTTCTCCGGCCATTATGACAGTTAACAACGTCGGCCAAAGGCGACATCTTGGGCAAATTCCGTAACACGAAGAAGACTAATAGCTTACTTGAAGGGAACGGATGGTAAAATAACAACATGCCGTGAAACAAAAAACGTAAGCGGGCCAAAGGAGCGGCCTCCCACATCGGCCAACTAAGATAGGAAGCTGCTGTTTATAAACCCTTAGCGGAGGTAAGTAAGCACGACCTTACTTGAACAGGATCTATCCTATAGGCTCGTACCTCTGTATCCTTGAGATCTACAGAGGCAGGAAACAATGTGTGGTTGATGAGTCCATAGCCGTGCGATCAGAGCGTGACTAGCGGCGGCCAGCATTCCGTGGATTGTTCGGTTTGTTGTAGATGATCGTTCCCAAGCCCGTAACTGGACTTCGGATGGTTGCGCGACCGTCTGACACACATCTTTTTTTCTCTCTTTTAGAGTGAAAATTATATTTTTTTTTGGATACATCTAGAGAGTGAGCTCCCGTCACTTTTAAACCCCGAGCATTTCTCGTTTCATTTGCGTCATCTTGTATAAAAGCCATGAGCATTTGGTATTAAATCCGCTGTACTATGCACTTGCCATTTTAATGACGTTGCTGGAGCATGGAGAAGGTACTATTTTCCACTTTTGGCGGTATGCAAAAAATACAGGTAAGCTAGTTGTAGCATAACTTTTAACTCGAGAAATTCGTCATACGATGTTTCGCAATATATGGAGAAAATGAGTGGTTCTTTTGCCTGGTATTGCATTTGATATACTCTCGTGCTAGTTTCTAAATCGCAGACGAATATAAGATACTAAACGGGACGAAAGTGTGTGGAGTAAAATACTAGCCGAGAGATATGTAAGGTCACAGATTACAAACGACGTACACTAGATCACTATTATAATAACAAAAGGGGAGCGAGAGAGAGAAAAAATTATTTATAGGATAGCAGTCCCACATTGTTGAATAAACGTAGTTGAAGTAGGAGCCAAGTATAAAGAAGCATTTTTCAACACCGATGAAATCACGCAGCCATGCATTGAGCACAAAGCGAACTATTCTTTCGCCTTTTACTAAAGAATACCGTGTCCTCGTTGCGTTATAGTGGCATACGTTAATTTTTAGAGGGAGCTCCTTCAACGGAGCCTCCGGCAATTTAGTGCTATTTTGTCGATATAGGATTTCAAATTGACTTACACATTAGTTGTTGTATAATTAATATTCCTATCTAAAAAACCGCGCAAGGTAAACTAGTTAAAAAGCCGATATGAACATGTTAACAAATTTTACAGCTAAATTTCGAACGGACTTACACATGATGATCCATGGAGCCTTTTGACTTCAGCGAGGTTAGCAGTGGATTCATTTTAATGAGCTTTTAGCAGATTTTCGGGCACGGACACACACACACTCCCCAGCGAGAACGGCAGAACGGTCAAATCCTGAACAAAAACGGCAGCAGGAAGGGCAAAAGGGTCAAATCCCGACCAAAAAAAGGGGTAAAAATGTCAAAAAAATTTGGACCATTTCTCGATTTATGCGTGTCATCCTTGCGCAGGGGCCATGCTAATCTTCTCCGTATCGTTCCAATTTTATCAGATGTCCCCGAAGGGACACTCCCTTCTGGATAATCAGGTATATAAACCCAGGCGCAGCAGTCAGATTGTCCGATGTGGGACAGCTTCTTTTATTAATACTTTTTCTGCTATTACCAAACTGGAAAGCTGGATCCATATTTTTAATTTAGCATCAAATATTATGGTTCTCGACTCGGTTCTCCGGCCATTATGACAGTTAACAACGTCGGCCAAAGGCGACATCTTGGGCAAATTCCGTAACACGAAGAAGACTAATAGCTTACTTGAAGGGAACGGATGGTAAAATAACAACATGCCGTGAAACAAAAAACGTAAGCGGGCCAAAGGAGCGGCCTCCCACATCGGCCAACTAAGATAGGAAGCTGCTGTTTATAAACCCTTAGCGGAGGTAAGTAAGCACGACCTTACTTGAACAGGATCTATCCTATAGGCTCGTACCTCTGTATCCTTGAGATCTACAGAGGCAGGAAACAATGTGTGGTTGATGAGTCCATAGCCGTGCGATCAGAGCGTGACTAGCGGCGGCCAGCATTCCGTGGATTGTTCGGTTTGTTGTAGATGATCGTTCCCAAGCCCGTAACTGGACTTCGGATGGTTGCGCGACCGTCTGACACACATCTTTTTTTCTCTCTTTTAGAGTGAAAATTATATTTTTTTTTGGATACATCTAGAGAGTGAGCTCCCGTCACTTTTAAACCCCGAGCATTTCTCGTTTCATTTGCGTCATCTTGTATAAAAGCCATGAGCATTTGGTATTAAATCCGCTGTACTATGCACTTGCCATTTTAATGACGTTGCTGGAGCATGGAGAAGGTACTATTTTCCACTTTTGGCGGTATGCAAAAAATACAGGTAAGCTAGTTGTAGCATAACTTTTAACTCGAGAAATTCGTCATACGATGTTTCGCAATATATGGAGAAAATGAGTGGTTCTTTTGCCTGGTATTGCATTTGATATACTCTCGTGCTAGTTTCTAAATCGCAGACGAATATAAGATACTAAACGGGACGAAAGTGTGTGGAGTAAAATACTAGCCGAGAGATATGTAAGGTCACAGATTACAAACGACGTACACTAGATCACTATTATAATAACAAAAGGGGAGCGAGAGAGAGAAAAAATTATTTATAGGATAGCAGTCCCACATTGTTGAATAAACGTAGTTGAAGTAGGAGCCAAGTATAAAGAAGCATTTTTCAACACCGATGAAATCACGCAGCCATGCATTGAGCACAAAGCGAACTATTCTTTCGCCTTTTACTAAAGAATACCGTGTCCTCGTTGCGTTATAGTGGCATACGTTAATTTTTAGAGGGAGCTCCTTCAACGGAGCCTCCGGCAATTTAGTGCTATTTTGTCGATATAGGATTTCAAATTGACTTACACATTAGTTGTTGTATAATTAATATTCCTATCTAAAAAACCGCGCAAGGTAAACTAGTTAAAAAGCCGATATGAACATGTTAACAAATTTTACAGCTAAATTTCGAACGGACTTACACATGATGATCCATGGAGCCTTTTGACTTCAGCGAGGTTAGCAGTGGATTCATTTTAATGAGCTTTTAGCAGATTTTCGGGCACGGACACACACACACTCCCCAGCGAGAACGGCAGAACGGTCAAATCCTGAACAAAAACGGCAGCAGGAAGGGCAAAAGGGTCAAATCCCGACCAAAAAAAGGGGTAAAAATGTCAAAAAAATTTGGACCATTTCTCGATTTATGCGTGTCATCCTTGCGCAGGGGCCATGCTAATCTTCTCCGTATCGTTCCAATTTTATCAGATGTCCCCGAAGGGACACTCCCTTCTGGATAATCAGGTATATAAACCCAGGCGCAGCAGTCAGATTGTCCGATGTGGGACAGCTTCTTTTATTAATACTTTTTCTGCTATTACCAAACTGGAAAGCTGGATCCATATTTTTAATTTAGCATCAAATATTATGGTTCTCGACTCGGTTCTCCGGCCATTATGACAGTTAACAACGTCGGCCAAAGGCGACATCTTGGGCAAATTCCGTAACACGAAGAAGACTAATAGCTTACTTGAAGGGAACGGATGGTAAAATAACAACATGCCGTGAAACAAAAAACGTAAGCGGGCCAAAGGAGCGGCCTCCCACATCGGCCAACTAAGATAGGAAGCTGCTGTTTATAAACCCTTAGCGGAGGTAAGTAAGCACGACCTTACTTGAACAGGATCTATCCTATAGGCTCGTACCTCTGTATCCTTGAGATCTACAGAGGCAGGAAACAATGTGTGGTTGATGAGTCCATAGCCGTGCGATCAGAGCGTGACTAGCGGCGGCCAGCATTCCGTGGATTGTTCGGTTTGTTGTAGATGATCGTTCCCAAGCCCGTAACTGGACTTCGGATGGTTGCGCGACCGTCTGACACACATCTTTTTTTCTCTCTTTTAGAGTGAAAATTATATTTTTTTTTGGATACATCTAGAGAGTGAGCTCCCGTCACTTTTAAACCCCGAGCATTTCTCGTTTCATTTGCGTCATCTTGTATAAAAGCCATGAGCATTTGGTATTAAATCCGCTGTACTATGCACTTGCCATTTTAATGACGTTGCTGGAGCATGGAGAAGGTACTATTTTCCACTTTTGGCGGTATGCAAAAAATACAGGTAAGCTAGTTGTAGCATAACTTTTAACTCGAGAAATTCGTCATACGATGTTTCGCAATATATGGAGAAAATGAGTGGTTCTTTTGCCTGGTATTGCATTTGATATACTCTCGTGCTAGTTTCTAAATCGCAGACGAATATAAGATACTAAACGGGACGAAAGTGTGTGGAGTAAAATACTAGCCGAGAGATATGTAAGGTCACAGATTACAAACGACGTACACTAGATCACTATTATAATAACAAAAGGGGAGCGAGAGAGAGAAAAAATTATTTATAGGATAGCAGTCCCACATTGTTGAATAAACGTAGTTGAAGTAGGAGCCAAGTATAAAGAAGCATTTTTCAACACCGATGAAATCACGCAGCCATGCATTGAGCACAAAGCGAACTATTCTTTCGCCTTTTACTAAAGAATACCGTGTCCTCGTTGCGTTATAGTGGCATACGTTAATTTTTAGAGGGAGCTCCTTCAACGGAGCCTCCGGCAATTTAGTGCTATTTTGTCGATATAGGATTTCAAATTGACTTACACATTAGTTGTTGTATAATTAATATTCCTATCTAAAAAACCGCGCAAGGTAAACTAGTTAAAAAGCCGATATGAACATGTTAACAAATTTTACAGCTAAATTTCGAACGGACTTACACATGATGATCCATGGAGCCTTTTGACTTCAGCGAGGTTAGCAGTGGATTCATTTTAATGAGCTTTTAGCAGATTTTCGGGCACGGACACACACACACTCCCCAGCGAGAACGGCAGAACGGTCAAATCCTGAACAAAAACGGCAGCAGGAAGGGCAAAAGGGTCAAATCCCGACCAAAAAAAGGGGTAAAAATGTCAAAAAAATTTGGACCATTTCTCGATTTATGCGTGTCATCCTTGCGCAGGGGCCATGCTAATCTTCTCTGTATCGTTCCAATTTTATCAGATGTCCCCGAAGGGACACTCCCTTCTGGATAATCAGGTATATAAACCCAGGCGCAGCAGTCAGATTGTCCGATGTGGGACAGCTTCTTTTATTAATACTTTTTCTGCTATTTCCAAAAACTGGAAAGCTGGATCCATATTTTTAATTTAGCATCAAATATTATGGTTCTCAACTCGGTTCTCCGGCCATTATGACAGTTAACAACGTCGGCCAAAGGCGACATCTTGGGCAAATTCCGTAACACGAAGAAGACTAATAACTTACTTGAAGGGAACGGATGGTAAAATAACAACATGCCGTGAAACAAAAAACGTAAGCGGGCCAAAGGAGCATAAAGCAATAAACATCGCACGACTCCAATGAGTGTAATTCTGACCATTTAAAATCGTGTTAGACATATTCATCTCAGAGTAATCGGAATTCGACACGAACATCGGAATTGATTGTTGCAATCGTTATCAACCGTCTCAGGCATCGTCAAAAAAATGCGAAAGAAAACTAAGCAATTTGTGAATGAATTGGAAATCGGAAATAAGAGAGATGAACGAATCCGATCGAATTAAGAGATCGAGGCAAAATTTGATCAAGAAATGAAAGAAAATTGAAAAACCAAATTTATAGGGTTTTTATTTGTGAGAATGAAAAGAAAAGAGAATACGCGGAGGCAAAAGAAAGAATCATGAGTCGGGAACTATTCCTGCTCTAATACCATCTGAAACCATGGATTTGATCTTACACACAGGACAACAATGGTGGTGATTATCGCCATTGTAGCAGGGAAGAAAATATCTAGAGGAATGTTCTAGAATATGTGAGAGAAGTAATTCGGAGAGAGCGAGTAAATAAAAAAAGTGTATTATTAATTATGAGATATTTACAGCTTAGTATTTATATACAATAACAAACTAATTACTACATACTATATTTCACAATTTCGAATCAAACTTGCGTTGCAAACCTTCCCCTTAAACTAGCAAATAAAGGATGAAACATGAGTACATGACAGTGATGCCACACGAGTTGACGACGGAATGCAAACGGTAAAGTCGATAGATATGTAATTTCACGTTAATAATCACAAAGTTTAACACCCAACTCTGTAGACAAAACCCGTTTGAATAAAACTCGAAAGAAACACAGTAACAATCTTACAGAGTTTCAGAACATATGAAACTCAGTCACTTCATTTAACATTTTCAACCAGTAAAGCATTTTAGCATTCCTTGTCAATGGCAGCTTTCGCAGTCTCCAAATCCTCGTCAAGAACAATATCCCAAGCACCTTCCCACTTCAGGAAAAACTCAGTATCCTCGTCGTATTTAACTCTATGAACATCCCCACCTGGTGTAAACAAGTAATCTCCATCCCCTAAGTTGTATTTTTCCCCCTTACTCAAATTCCACACCGTTTTCTTCCCCTTCATCACAAACAAATCATGCCCAAAAGTATGGTGATGCGCGGGTTCAATGCTTCCTGCCTTAAACTTAACAATCGCTGAGGTCGGACTTTCCCTTACTATTTTCATCATTCCCCCTGGCATTATCTCCACTGGCACAAACTCCCTGTTCTTCGCTAGGCAACACAGCGCACAGCCGCTGTTCACGTCTGTTGTAGCAGCAGTTGTGGTGCCGATCTTTTTCATTTCGTCTAAGGACTCATCAAGGAACTTGGCAGTTTCTGGTGGCCATTCTTTATTACCTGTGCAAGATAATTATGTATACTTCCTCAATCCTCATTTAAGGTAAAAATGATCCGATTAAAATGTAAAGCGAGAAATATGTGGCAATTGTATCTAAATTAAACTAATAGAGTATTATCTAATCCAGTAAAATCCCTACCATTTACTCCGTTCTCTGAATAAAATTTACGAGGATAAAATGTGTTATGGTAAATGCAAGGACTATTTCGCCTGGAAGATCGTCTCACGTTAGTTAATGTAAGCCTTAGACCCTGTAATTTCTGACTTAATTTCAGTTTCTTTTAATTTTGCTCGGGTGTATTCTGTTAAGTTTTATTTACGTTCAATTACTCTCTTCACAAAAATAACTTTTAATTTAACTAAATTCACCTCAGCTCAATTTAGTTCGATTAAACTCTACTCCAATTAATTCAATTCAGTTCATTTTAGCTGAAAAGCCGAAAAGAAGAGGGCCTAAATACAAAATACATAACAAAATCTTAATATAAGCTTGTCATGAAAACGTCATGATACACACGGTTTTCAGCCTAATTAGTACTCCCTCCGTCTCAATCATTTGTTTAATGATGATTGAAATACCCTTCACGATGAATTGAATTTACAAGGTAAATAAATAACGGAGAAGGAAAGAGCAACTCCCTTTCTCATTCAATTTACTGTCATTTCATAGTAGCTATATAACTAGGCAAATTAAGGCCTCATCCAGCAGTCATCCTCCATATAAGAAGACATTGACGACATTGTTGAACAAGGAATCTACTGTCATCATCTTCATCCTTCATCATTTCTATTTTCATTCTTACAGAATTTGCTATAATCCCAAAACACCCAAGGGGTAATCTCCATCCAATCCACCACATATCATAGATTTGGAACTTATCAATTCCGAGAATCCAACAATTGCATCACTTCTACTCTAAGAATTGGGTCAAGTACTTAAATTAAGACTTAAGACAGTACTCACAATCAATTTAAATTGAAGACGGTTTTAAGCAAGACCTACTGAAATACAAGGGAGAGTGAATAATTTCTTACCGTTAGCCGGGCAGGGGGATTTGAAGGGAGTATGAATGAAGGTATTGACGATCTCAACAGCGGTTTCAACGGGCGTTGCTTCGCCGGCAACGGCAAGAACGTTGGCGTTATTGATTGCTCGAGTGTTGACGGCGTCGGCGGGGGAGAGACACAAGGCGGCGTACACGCCAGGAAACTTGTTAGCAAAGATGGCGACACCGATACCGGTACCACAAGAGACTAATCCGCGCGTGTTGGCGTCTCCGGCTGCGACGCGCTGGCCGACTTGCTCGCCGATTGTGTAATAAGGACCTTCGCCGAGATCTTCGACGTCGTAGTTGAGGTTGCGGAGGTGGGTTACGAGTGCGTCTTTGAGTGGGCAGCCGAAAGTGTCGGCTCCGGCGATGAATTTAAGAGGCTGGGTGGCCATGGATGGAGTTTGAGTAGAAAGAGAGTGCGGTTGTTGACTAACTGTGAGATGTGAGGAGTGAATCTAGATGGTTCATAGGATGACTAACTCGGATCATTTTGGGATTGTAAAAATTTGTGTGGATTGATAGAGTCGAGTTATTTTGGGTTTGGGCATAATTGTTTTACTATTTATATATGATTGTAGTTTTTTTTGGTTTAATCCGGCTTTCTACCGTCGACAATAGTGTGTAATCTCCTCGTCGTGGGTGTTCTCACAAATAGGTAAACGACTAACCAAGGTGTTGCTCCATTCACATAGGCAGGAATTAGATAATAATAGATCAACCACCACACCAAACACATTTGGTTATATGACTATTGTGGATTGTATATCTGTAGTGCGATAATAATAGATCGAGTTGAATTAGATATGGTATGATTTACTTGAATTATTGGTCAAACATATGTCTTTTCTTCGTTAAAGGTTGGGTTAGCCCTTATGATTAGGCTGACCATGAGGCGGGACGGGCTTTGCTAAACGGATTTGAAATCAATTTGGCACGGGGTTGAGAGGCGGATCGAGGGTAGGATTAGGTTGGTTAGGTCACCAGATCATCATTATTTCAAACAATACTAAATTAGGACGAGATGAGGCACCGTGGAGTACTTAAAGTTGTTCGACTTGGTCGCGAACCTAGTTTCTAACGAGTCGAGCAACACAAAATCAACCCGAGGGGCAGGCCGGGTCGAGTCTGGTCAAGTTGTCGACCCTAATGTTTAACGACCCCTGTGATGAGTCGGTTTATTTTATGAAGTCTATTGTTAATGGTTTGATTGACAACTACAGTCACTTGCTCAGGTCCTGTCCCATGTCTCGGCATGTCTGCGGTGAGATAGGTGATCGTATTCCTGATCCCATGTCTTACTAATAATGCTAGTAATAACTTTCAAAAAAGTTTAGTTGATTGGCCAATGTGTTTTGCTACAACCTCGTGTGGTTTTGGCGTTGTCGTAATTATGTGGATTTTTGGTCGTGATGATGAAATTCCGTTGGATCCCCATGCTTCTTTATTCAATCAGTGTGACTCGTCCAAAAGAGCTTTTGATAGGTTCTCAAATTTTCCTCATATTTCAGCAACTCTAAAGAGCTAATAAAGGATGACTTATGGTCTATCAAGCTAGAACATTCATATTTGGAAGAAAATCTAGCTAGTGAGTAACTAATCCTATTTTTCATGAAAATATATTTGAATTAACTATCCCTCATATTATAACTATTAAGGATTATAAATTCAGTCTCATTTTTACATCCACTAGTTTTAAACCTGCGCAAAAAATTGCACGGGTCATATATGAACATATGTTATTATTATAAGAGATATAAATGATTAATGTTAAATATCATGACAATATAAATAGTATACCGCTCGAGATTTGACGTACAAATAATTTAATTATTAATAACTACCATTCGATGCAAACTATGCTACAAATACTTGAAATTCTATTGAAACTACGTTCGATGTCATATTAGCTGTAAACTTGTTATTGTTGCAAATCAATTTTCTAACTACTCATATTAGAAGTGTATATTATTTTAACAAATACGGAGTATTACTTTCATTTTTCTTCGACTTTCCTATTTTATTGGGAGTTGCTTATGAGTCTAATACCTATGAAAGTACATTTTACAACTCATTATAAATAGAAGGTAAACATATGTAATATATGGAAATTAATTATCTCCAAAATTTATTTGTCCATATTTAATAAAATCATTTTACAAAATCGAGTGGAACAAAAACATGAGCCAAGTTAGTGGTGGGCCAATCTCCAAAAATGATTTTTTTTCCTTTTAAATTAAACAACCAATCATAACTCTCTAAATTCTATCCCTTTTATAGTAAAGGGATTTGTATTCCGAGCATTTTTTAATCGAACACAACAATCTTAAACTTTATAATAAATGGTTAAACTGTTGGAACGCTAGAATACTGGTCCCACATTGAAAGAATAAGAAAGTTATATCCCACATTGAAAAAATATAAAAATATTTTTGGCTTTGTCCTACATTGAAAAAATAAGGAACTTTGGTTGTGGTTATATACTTAGCACTTCACATTTAAGCTTTAGACTCTATTGAGGATAGCGTGCACCCTTCTCACATGCGCCGCCGCCATCAATCTGGCTCGCACGTGCTGGGTAGCGAAATTTTTAATCTGTTTTTATTTTTTTAATTTTGCCCTTTACGGTAACTTATTTCCAACATAAACATTATAACAAAAAAATGATTAATGGATAAATATCGGAATAAAAAATAAGACGGAGAATCCGCGCTCATAGGAAGGCTTGATCAACTATTAAAGTTCGATCAACACCAGTTGGCGGTTGAACTTAGCAGTTGGAACCCGAGAGTCCATCACAAAGCTTCGATCATCTACAATGGCGGGAATTCCTTGGAAGATAGCAGTTTCTTCAACATTAAACTATAAGGTTTACAATTTCACTCATTTCATTTCCCCTAATTTCCCAAAACCTAACAAAACCCATTTTTCATCACTCAATTCAATTTAATTTTGATCTATAATCTCCATTTCTGCAGAGGATTAATACTATTCGATCATGTTCAAACCCGCCAACTAATAATTCAAGGAATCAAACACCCTCGCTTCTCAAATTCGCAGTCTCTGGTGTCACAGAAATACTCAGAATTTTCTCTTCTGGAAACAATAATGGGTACATTTGTTTTTTTTTTTTTTTTCTTTTGTTAATATTTTGGTTTAGTAGTTGAAGCATTATGGCCGGACACAGGACACCGATTGCAGTACAAATAGATTGTTTCGGAAATTAATGGTGAGCATTGCTGTTGATGATACGTAGAATGGATAAGGTGATGACTAAAGAGAAAGAGGAATTGTCGGTTTCCGGGGTGGATGATGTTTTGGGCATTCTCAAATCAGATTATGACAATGCTTACTTTGTTACAGGTGATCATCTTCTTCTTTACTATATGCTCCCGCCATTTTCGTTCATTTACCCTGGATGCCATGTTTGTATGCGACTATATCTCTGTCATTTTCATGGTGCTTTTGTTGGACAGGATAGAATTGAGTGACAATACTCACTCATTTCCTTTCACACAAATTCTCATTTAAGACGGGTATAGCCGTCTTTTAAGACGGGTCTAAGTAGTTAACTGAATGTGAACTGAGTACTTTGTGTTGGTTGATTCAGGAACATTTTCCTCTTCAATTTATGCTGGTGATTGTCTCTTCGAGGATCCAACCATAAAATTTCGCGGTACTATTATATTATAAATTTCTTGTTCTTGGCTTTGCATTGAATCTGTTATATGTATGTGATTATTGATACGGAAAAAAACTAGTGGTCGTTATTACACTAATTATCTCGCCAAACAATTTATAAAACCTAAACTAGACTCAACTATACTCGAAATAAAAAGTAGTAAAGTGCAAGTTAAGGGTCGAACCCAAGAGAAAGGAAATAACTAAAAACTTGCTTACACACAACTAAACAAAGATTAGATGAAAACTTAGTGATGATTAGAGACTAAAGATAAAATGACTTATAAACAAACCATGGATATTAACATAAATGAACAACAAGGAGATAACATAAATGCAAAGATAAATGATTGGAAAAGCATTCACAAAGACAACAAAAGAGCAATAAATGAGAAATGATTTTGGGCTAGGCAATACCACAAACAATAAATGTGCACAAATTCAATAAGGGAGAAACTCTTGGTGTAACCTTCTCAAAATACCTCAACAAAGACAAAGGCGACTCTATCACCCCTCCTATTTATCTACCCACTAAGAACATCCTAAGATAGTGAATCCCATGACTAAACCGTACATAGGGTTCCTTCGATTCTAGCCTAAGCCACTAAACCGTAACAAGAGAACTAAAACCAAGCGATTAAAGATTAAGCCAAAGGATGAACAAGGAAACTAATCTACACACATTAAACCATGCTAGTAGAATTAGTCATGTAAACTCTACTCAAAAGGTGTTTCCTTTAAACCAATTCCACACAATTTGAGTTTGCTACTACAAATCCTAAGTAAAACTAAGCCATTTCCTTAGAACATGCAAAGATTGAACAACTAGAAGCAAGGATGATCAAACCCAACAACTAATTACTCAAAATAAAACATTAAAACAAAGAGAGAACATTAGATAAACTAGAGGGATGAAAAGTGTCTTACAATATAAAAGTTGGATACTTTGATTAGGATTACACCAAGAATGAGAAGATTAGCTTCTCATTTGCATAATTACAAGCTTTAAATTAGGGAAAGATTACAATTAATTTTAGAGTAAAATGTCTTGTTCTAAAGATAAGATATGATGTCTTAAAACATTCTGAAGTTGAGTATTTATACCCCTGCACAAAACCCTAGGATAATTTCATTTTAAAAGCCCAAACACGGATTAGAAAATCCGTGTAAAACAGGGATGCGCAGGGGGCGCAGGCTGCGCAATGAAGTTCTTGCCTGCGCTGGGATTGCGCAGCTGCGCACGACATTTGCGCAGGCTGCGCAGTGCCTCGCAGCTTGCTTTCCTTTGTTTCATTTCTTCAATTTGCATCAAAACTTCAAGTCTTCCCAAGTTCACCTCACAAGTCACTTCTCAAGCAAGATAGATGGACGATGTTGATACATGCGCGTCATTCTTTGACCGTGGAACGGTTTCCCTTGATCATTGAATTCCGATCATAAGAATTAACATGAAACAAGTGTAAAAATGCTATAAAACCACAACATGACCAAATATCAAACACTTGACAAAACGACACTAACGACCCGTAATAAAAGACTAGATTGTGATAAAATCACAATCTAAGACCGACACAACTCTCTACTATCAAATACCCCCACACTTAACTTTTGCTAGTCCCGAGCAAAACCCGAGATAAGCTTTTCCGAAAATCAACAAGAACGTGTGGTGCATTGACCTCTCTTTCCTCACAACACCCTTCTTATGCCTCCCTCGACACAAACCACCGATTAAAAAGAAAAAAGAAAAAAAACTAGACTCAAATGTTTAACAAACACTCTTCCCTCACACGCCCTCCTTATACCTCCCTCTACACAAGACTCAACAAGACTCCAACTCCGAAACCGACACTTCCACCCTTCTTATAACTCCCTATCAAGAAATGACCACCTTCACCTCATCCCGAGGTGGTAGTGAGGTGGCCTCAACCTCCATCAAGATCAACAAAATTTCCACTTATAACACCCCCTTATCACTCCGTAAGATGAAAACCATGATACTTGGTTGCCCCCAAACACCTAAACATTGACAAGCCAAGTATCACAAGTGAAAACCACCGATTTGAAAACAAAATTTGTGACACAAAAAGAAATTAAACCTATTTCTAACCTCCTTCCAAAACCCTCCTTATCGCTCCCTTCTTATCTCTCCATTTTGGTTTTGACCATTTTTCTTCTCTCATTTTGCCTAAGGTGCCCTTTCGGGTTTTCACCTTAGCTTTTCCTTTCCTCTCATGGTGGCTCGCAACTCGATTTTTCTTTTTGCCCGGAACGCCCTTTCGGGTTTTCATTCCGTCCTCGGCCACCTTCCCAATTTTGCCTAGGCGCCCACCCTTGTGGGTTTTCACCTAGCCGGGATTTTTTTTCTTTTCTTTTTCTTTTCTCTTTTTTTTCGTTTTTTTTTTTTTTTTTTTTTTTTTTAACAAGAATGAAAATACAAGGAAATTTGCTTTGAAATTACAAAAATACAACCATTTGATAACAACAAGGCTATCTACCTCCCCCACACTTACATTTCACATTGTCCTCAATGTGAAGGAAGTAGTCACTAGCCTTGCTCACTCATGGGAACCCGAGGAACCTCCTTTTTCATAGGTGCCTCGGTTCTTCCTTCTTTCTTCTCTTCTTCTTCTCTCTTGTTGAGCCCGGTTGTAAGTTTTATCAACAAACGTTTGATCCACAAGAGGAGGGGCACTTGGGTTAAGTTGCATCCCAAAGAGGCCCCGAATGATGCCAAGGGAGTCCTCTTGGAGCCGGGAGTCCTCATAAGAGTCATGGAGATACTCTTGATGCCATTGGTTTTGCTCCTCAAAGTGATGGCTCATAGAGTTCCTCCAAGTTTCTTGGTCATGCCATCTCTTTAACTCCTCCTCCCGGTATTTGCTTTGTTGCTCTCTCCAAAGACGGTCTTCCTCTTGGCGCCTTTGCATATCTTCCATCAACTTTAGTTGGGCCCTCTCGGCCTCCTCATGCAACCGGGCTCTCTCATCTACCGTGGAGCGCCATGTATTAACCTCCCCTTGCCAATTATGGGCGCTCACTACCCTCCCACCAATGGACTCCAAAGTACTCTTTGTGGAGTCAAAGTAGTCGAAAAGGCGTTGCTCCCAAGGAGCAAGTGGGTTGTGAGCACTCCCACCAACATCGGGCATAGGAGTATCATGAAAACCTTGCTCAAAAGACTCACGCTCCCTCTCTTCCGCAACTTGAGGGTTGGAGCTTGACTCCACGGCTCTTCTCTTCCTTATCCTTTGGTGCGGGGCTTCGATAACATCCCCTTCACCGGGGCAAAAGAACTCCCGCGCCAAAAAGCCACTAGGAAGGGGATCATTACTAGGGAGCCTCATGTAAGAAACACCTCCCTCTCCCAACCAAACACAATTCCACGGGACCGTGTCTAATGCTTGGATCATGTGGGTTTCCACAAGACCCGCTTCATTGTAAAGATTTGTCCCAAACAATTGAGGTTGGTCCTCGGGAATTATGTCCACAAAATGGCGGACAAAAAGGGTGATAAGTCCCCCACAATTGATGCTCCCCTTTTTTCCCTTGTGCTTGATCCCATTTTTCACGAACAATTTCGCCCAATCCGACACTCCTCCTCCCTCGGGTAGCATAGCCCACAAGCACTCTCTCACGCTATCATTGACCTTGGTTGGTTCCCCCATTGAGAAAAAGAATGATGCTATCATCCTAGCAAGAATCCGTAGGGGTGGGTTGGTGATAGCGGAAATTTTATCATTGTTAGTTTGGCGGGGTTTGCCCGTGATCCCACACCACATCTCATTGAGCTTTCCGGCGGGTGGGTTGATGGGGGAAGGAGGTTGGGTAATTCTAAGGATCTCCCTCACCGTCTCAAAGGAAATTGAATGCCACACTTTGTTTAATCTAAAACTCACGGTCTCATTTCCCCTTACTTCCTCGATACTTAGGGTGGATAGGAACTCCAAGGTGTAAGCGGGGTAGGTGTTACATTGGAGGTTCATGTATCTCTCAAGCCCCACCTTGGTAAGAAATGCCAAGGTTTGATCAAAAATCCCCATATCGGTCAAAGTACTTGGGTGAAGGAATTTTGAGATGTGAAGTGGTTTGTTGTCTAGATTTTTGAAGTGATTTTTGTATGTGGCATTCAATCCCTCATTTCCCTTAAAAGGCTCGGGTGGGGGTGGTGGAGCATTGGATGACTCTCCTTGCTTACCCTTTCCCTTAGATTTCCCAATACCGAAAACCATCTTGAAAGTAGTCCTTGTAATACAAATCAACCAACTTGAAACAACACAAATTTTTGAAAGAATTTTCTAAGGGGCAAATCAACAAACACCTTGAAGGCACTAGTGATAAAACAAGTTCTAGGATGGTGTTTGTCAATTTGTTCCTTCCCTAACAGAAATTTTCCACAACAATCCTCAACCACAATCAACAAGGAATAATCTAAATCAACTAACAAAAGAGTTCACTAGATTAAATCACAAGAGAAAAGTGAGAAAGTTTATACCGTCCCGAATTCCTCAATGCTTGTTGAAATGGAATGAGAACAAGTGAAACCTCCTATGCACCCTTCAAAACTTTTGCAAATCTTGAAAACAACCCGGAAAGGTCTAGGGTTTTTGGCTAAGATAGGGATTTTGCAGAAATTTGGATGTTAAAAAGTGGTTGTTTGATGGTGGGAAAGGGTCTTATGAAGGATTTGAGTGAAAAGATTTTTAGGTTGTTGATGGTGGTAGTGATTTTGAAGGGAATGGAGTGTTTGAGAGGGGTGTTTGAGGAGGGGTTTGGGGTTGATTTGTGTCGATGGAAATGAGAATAGGGGGTTGTGGTGATAAGAATGGGGATAAAAAGTAAGAAGAAAACCGGATTCTGAAATTGCGCAGGACGCGCAGGCTGCGCAAAATTTGTTAAGGCCTGCGCTGGGATTGCGCAGCTGCGCTTTGAGGTGCGCAGGCTGCGCCTCAGCTCGACAAGTTCATTGCATTTTTTTTTCTTGAAATTTTTGCGCAGCTTGCGCCAATTCACGCGCATCCTGCGCCCTGCCTCGAACTTCTTCCCCTTAATTCTTTTTATTTTCATCCTTACTTAGTCAACCTTCCCCGAACTCGTTTTCCCTTTTCCGACTCGGCCTTCAACTACTCTCGAGCACGCTTCCTCCAAGGTCTTAAGCGAATCACTACACCATTCAACAACTTCAAGAGTACTTGAATTTCAAAGCAAATAGGTTATTGAGACTAAAAAGACAAACAAAGAACTAAGACATGAAATTAAAACTAGTCTAAGAAAGCAAGTAATAAGGATAGATGGGATCCGTATTTGTCGAAATGCCCCGGTGTTGACCCATTTATTCTTTGCAGATGATTCCGTTATTTTTTGCAAGGCTAATAAACGAAATGCGGAGGAGGTGATGAGGCTCATCAAAGCCTATGAGGACGTGTCTGGGCAGAGAGTGAATGTCGACAAATCTGAGGTGTATTTCAGTCCAAACACCCGTGAGGCAGTAAAGGCGGAAATAGGAAATGTGATCAATGCTCAAGTCGTGAGTCAGCCAAGCAAGTATCTCGGTCTCCCAGCTATGATTGGTAGAAGTAAAAATGAAGCTTTCGCTCCTTTAAAGGAGAGGATATGGAAGAAACTTAAGGGTTGGAAAGAGAAATTACTTTCTTTTGCCGGAAGGGAAATTCTTATTAAAGCGGTAGCGCAAGCAATCCCGACTTATCATATGGGCCTTTTTAAGCTTCCTGTCTCTTTTTGTGATGATTTGAATAGGATGATGGCAAGGTTCTTTTGGGGTTTCAAGGATGATCAGAGACACATTTTCTGGGTTGCCTGGAATAAATTATGCTCGAGCAAAAACGAAGGCGGATTGGGTTTTAGACACATAGAAGTATTTAACTTGGCCATGCTAGGGAAACAACTATGGCGTCTTATACACTATCCAAATTCTTTGGCGGCACGAGTTATGAAGGAGCGGTATTACCCTCACTGCAGTCCCCTTGAGGCGAGTCGGGGCCATCACCCGTCTTATATCTGGCGAAGTTTGGTAGATGCTCAATGGGTCTTGAAGAAGGGGATGAGATGGTTGATTGGGAATGGGCTGAAGATCAATTTCTGGACGGATCCTTGGAAAGCTAACAATATGCCTTTTCGTGTGTGGTCACCAAAATTGAACAATACGGGTACGGTCTTGGCTGAGTGGTTGAACGAAGGGGGCTGGAACGAAATGAAAATCAGGGGTGTTTTGGTTAGGGAGGAGGCAGAGGAAGTCTTGAAAATTCCTATTAATCTCGAGAGGGGTGAGGATAGGCTGATTTGGCATTTCTCAAAAGATGGGATTTACTCGGTGAAGACGGCTTACCACTTTATTAGATGGGACATGACTTCTGGTGGCGCATCCACGAGTTCGGGGGTTAGGGATGAGGTCTGGTCCACTTTATGGCGCCAAAATATCCCCCCGAAAATCCGTTCTTTCCTATGGCGGTTGGGTAGAGGGGCGTTGCCTAGCGGAGGTAATTTGCAGCGAAGAGTGGCCCAAATCGACCCTACGTGTTGCAGATGTGGCGGAGCCATGGAGTCTGATACCCATGCTTTGTTGAATTGCCCTGCAGCTATACGGGTCTGGAATGAGATGGGTGAGGAGACGGAGGAGGAATGGGGTTGCTGTACGAATGTAACAGAGTGGCTGCGTTATGTTCTTGCAGGTCGGGATGAGAAGCTGAGGTGTAAGCGCTTAATGGTGGCCTGGGCATTATGGAATGAGAGAAACAAGGCTTGGAGAGGCGAGGAGATGCTCCATCCTAAGGAGCTTCTCGACAACACGTTCAGGTATCTCGCAAATTTCCAGGAACTTAACGAGTGTGGAGGCAGCGCGGACAGGGGCTGCTCGGATGTTATAGGGATGCATTGGTCCCCACCTCAGTCGGATCTTTTGAAAATTAATGTGGACGCAGCGGTGATGGGGGAGACGGGGAGTGGGCTGGGAGTGATCGTGAGGGACGAGCAGGGGTTGGTCCGAAGGGCGGCAGTGCGCCAAGTTCGAGTGAGTTGGGACCCGTTAATTGCAGAAGCCAAGGCTGCCCTCTTTGGTCTCCAAACAACACTTCAAATGTGGAATGGGAAGGTGGTGCTTGAGTCGGATTCTCAGTCGTTGGTGAACATGCTAAAGAGTGGTACTCCTCCGGCTACCTATGCGGGTAACATAGCTCTGGACATTTTTCGAGTGGCCTCGTGTTTTGATGATGTTAGTTTCTCGTTCGTGCGGAGATCAGGGAATGAAGCAGCGCACACAATAGCTCATTATAAGCCAATTGATTATTCAACGAGAGTGTGGGTTGATACGAGTCCGGATTGTATTAGGGACCTTGTAGCGAACGATTTCATTGCAAGTTTTAATGAATAAAGCAGCTCTTTTCCCCTCAAAAAAAATAAGGATAGAATATTTACAAACTTTGCCGTTATTTAATGTCGATGGCTCGACCACCTCTTTGCTTTCTCATTCTTGATAAACGGGGTCCTCGAGTTGGATCTCCCCTTCTCCATGCAATTCCATGTTTTTAAGGTAATGTTTCAACCTTTGCCCATTCACTTTAATCACTTTCCCGGTCTTTAGGTCTTCCACCTCAATGGCTCCATGAGGTAGTACCTTTCGAATTATGAAAGGCCCAAACCACCTAGACCTTAGCTTTCCGGGGAAATTCTTGAAACGACTTTGGAAAACTAGCACCTCCTCTCCTTCCTTGAAAACCCGACGAGTGATCATTTGATCATGCAACCTCTTTGTCTTCTCTTTGTAGATTGCGGCATTATCAAAAGCATCACTTCGTAGTTCCTCCAATTCTTGAATTTGAAGTTTTCGGTGGAGCCCCGACTCATCATAACTTTGGTTGAATGCTTTAATTGCCCAATAAGCTTTGTGCTCAATCTCCACCGGGAGATGACAACTCTTTCCATAAATGAGCCTATAGGGGGACATGCCGATGGGAGTCTTGTAAGCCGTCCTATAGGCCCACAAAGCATCATTGAGTCTCTTGCTCCAATCTTTCCGGTCGGGGTTGACCGTCTTCTCCAAAATGCTCTTAATTTCTCGGTTTGACACCTCCGCTTGGCCATTGGTTTGCGGGTGATAGGCCGTGGAAATCTTATGGATCACTCCATACTTCTTCAAGAGGGAGCCCACTAATTTGTTGCAAAAGTGGGTTCCCCTATCACTTATGATGCATCTAGGAAAGCCAAACCGAGAGAAGATATTGTCTTGCACGAAGGAACTCACGGTTTTCCCATCATCATTCCGTGTGGGGATTGCCTCAACCCATTTGGAAACATAATCTACGGCAAGTAGAATATAGAGGTTGCCGCTTGAATTGGTGAACGGCCCCATGAAGTCGATCCCCCATACATTAAATATCTCAAGAAAAAGCATGGGTTGTTGAGGCATTTCTTGTCTTCTTGATATGTTTCCACAACGTTGACAACGATCACAGCTCTTCACAAATGCATTGGTGTCCCGAAACAAGCTTGGCCAATAGAATCCGCACTCCAACACCTTCCTAGCGGTTCTCTGAGGCCCAAAATGTCCGCCACACGCATATTCGTGGCAATGCTTAAGGATTGAAGGTACTTCAACATCCGGCACACACCTCCTAATCATTTGGTCTTGACAAATTTTCCATAGATACGGGTCATCCCAAATATAGTAACGAGCATTCTTCTTAATCTTGTCCCGTTGACTCGAAGATAGGGTGGTGGGGAACCTCTTGGTCACAATATAGTTGACAAGGTTTGCATACCAAGGCTCAATTACTCTCAATCCATAGAGTGATTCGTGTGGTAAACTTCCATCGACCACTCCCATCTTCCTTGCCACATCTTCATTTATGTGGAGCCTACTCAAGTGGTCGGCCACCACATTTGCACTTCCCTCCTTGTCTTTGATCTCGATATCAAATTCACTCAATAAAAGAACCCATCTCATCAACCTCGCCTTTGTATCCTTCTTATCAACAAGTTGTCTAATGGCCTTATGATCGGTGAAAATGACTACCTTTGCCCCCAAAAGATATGATCGGAATTTCTCTATCGCATACACCACCGCCAAGAACTCCTTCTCCGTGGTGGTGTAGTTCCTTTGAGCATCATTCAAAAGTGATGAGGCATATTGGATCACATGTGCCACCTTTCCGTCTCGTTGGCCTAGAATCGCGCCAAGAGCGTAATCGCTAGCGTCCGTCATAATCTCAAAGGGAAGGTCCCACCGTGGAGATTGAATGATAGGTGCCGTCACCAACCTCTCTTTCAAGGTGTCAAAGGCCAACCTACAAACATCATTAAACACAAACTCCACATCCTTGTGCAAGAGCTTGCACAAGGGGTAAGCGATTTTCGAAAAATCTTTTATAAACCTCCGGTAAAAACCCGCATGTCCCAAAAACGACCTCACGTCTCGAGTATTAGATGGATATGGCAAGGTTTTTATTACTTCCACCTTTGCCACATCCACCTCAATCCCTCTTTTAGACACTATGTGTCCTAACACGATGCCGCTTTTTACCATAAAGTGACATTTCTCGGAGTTCAACACTAAGTGTGACTCCGTGCATCGTCTTAGGACCATAGCGAGGTGGTCCAAACATGCGTCAAAGTGGTCTCCATGGACGGTGAAATCGTCCATGAAGACCTCTAAGACTCTCTCCACAAGGTCTGAGAATAGACTCATCATGCAACGTTGGAAAGTACCCGGAGCATTGCATAATCCGAAGGGCATCCTTCGGTATGCATATGTTCCAAAAGGGCATGTGAACGTTGTTTTGGATTGGTCCTCCGGCTTAATTGGGATTTGAAAATATCCGGAGTACCCATCCAAAAAGCAATAAAACTCTCTCCCCCCCAACCTTTCTAGCATTTGATCTAGAAAGGGCAAGGGGTAGTGGTCTTTGAAGGTCACGGCATTGAGGCGGCGATAATCGATGCAAACTCTCCACCCGGTTTGAATCCGAGTGGGGATTAAGGCTCCTTCTTTGCCTTCGATTACCGTCACCCCACCCTTTTTAGGTACACATTGAGTAGGGCTTACCCATTGGGAGTCGCTAATAGGATAGATGATTCCCATTTGGAGTAGTTTGATGATCTTTTCTTTCACAACCTCCATCATTGGAGGGTTTAATCTCCTTTGCGGTTGTCGAACCGGCTTTGCTTCCCCTTCCAAACGAATCTTGTGCATGCAAATGCTTGGGCTTATCCCTTTAAGATCCGCAATGCTCCACCCAAAAGCACCTTTGTACTTTTGCAAAACCTCCACCAATCTCTTCTCTTGGTCACCCTCAAGTGTGTTTGAAATTATAAGGGGTAGGGTATTTTTTTCACCAAGAAAAACGTATTTCAAGTGATCGGGAAGTTGTTTGAGATTGGGGGTGGGTGGTTTTATAGTAGAGGGTAATGGTCTTTCAAGGGAAGCCTCCAAGGGAAGAAATTTGTTTTGGAATGTGCAAGGAATAGTCGAAAAACAAGGCAAAACAGGGCTGGGAACTGCGCAGGCTGCGCTTGGGGTATGCGCAGGCTGCGCCTGGCTTGCGCAGCTGCACTCGATATCTGCGCAGGCTGCGCCTATGGTCGCAGTTTGCTCCTTCTTTTCTTTTAATTTGTATTTCGCCCTTGAAATTCCTGCGCAGCTGCGCACCTCCTGTGCGCAGCCTGCGCCCTGGCTCGCATTCTCACTTCCAATTTCTTTCATTTCCTCTCCTTCTTTGATTTCTTCCAAAGGTTCTTCCTTCTCCAATGCTTTGATAGTTTCCTGCACATCATTAGACAACAAGAAACGCAACCCTTCCTTCTCCACATCGTTAGTGAGAGCCACTTCAAGAGGGCTCCTATGACAAAGTTTATAAACTTGATTTGCTAATGGCTCAATGACATCCAAAAAATAACAAAAGCTCAAATCATCGGCTCTTTTCATGGACTCATACACATTGTATTTTATGATGTTTCCCTCAAATTCCATTGTTAAGTTGCCATCATACATATCAAGTTTGGTCTTAGAAGTTCTCATGAAAGGTCTTCCTAACAAAAGGGGTGTAGCCTTGGAATCCGGCTCCATGTCTAAAACATAGAAATCGGCCGGGAACATGAATTTGTCAACTTCAACTATGACATCCTCAATAAAACCTTTGGGTTTAATTATTGACCGGTCCGCCAATTGAATGACGACATTTGACTTGGACAAAGGGGGTAACTCTAAAGTCTCATACACGGAGTAAGGCATGACATTTATGGAGGACCCCGAGTCTAACATGGCTCTAGCAAAAGATTCACCCTTAATGGAGCACGGTATAATTAGCATGCCCGAATCATCACACTTTTCGGGAAGGTTCTTTTTAAAAATTGCCGAGACATGCCCACTAACCGTGACTCTCTCAATCCCTTTTCTTGGCTTCCGTTTAGGGGTACAAAGTTCTTTTAGGAACTTTGCATACCTAGGAACGGATTTGATAATAGTAAAGAGAGGGATGTTGACCTCACATTTCCTAAAAGTCTCATAAAGATCGGAGTCTTTATCAATCCTTTTAGGATTTGTGAGGGCACTTGGAAATGGTACCTCCGGTTCAAGTTCCTTTGAGAGAATCTCCAAAGTGTCATTGGCCTTCTTCAGGGGTTCTTTGCTTACTTCCTTGGTTGGTGGGGTGTTGTTGTCCACCTCCTTCTCTTTTCCTTTTGAGGATGTTTCAACTCTTGGAGTGACCTCTAGTTCCTCCTCCTCCACTTCAATTTCTTCAATTACCCAATCCTTTGACTTAGCTCTTGTCTTCTTGGGAGGAGTGTCTAGAGTTCTTCCCTTCCTCAAGGTCATGGCACTAGCATTTTGCCGAGGAGGAGGGAGAGTGGTGGAAGGAATGGAAGATGAACTCCTTTGTTTGTTCTTTGCCATCTCTTCGGAAATTTGCCCCATTTGGTTCTCAAGATTTGTAAACCTTGCATCATTCATGGTTTTCTCATTTGCCGACCTCTTGTCGGAATCCGCTTGTCCCTTCAAAAGAGCCTTGAGCATCTCCTTCATTGACATGTCTTCTTCATTAGGCTTTTGTGATGTATTGCCTTGATTTCCACCATTGGGTGGTCTTTGAAAATTTGTGTTTCTTTGAAAGTTTGTTCCTTGTTGATTTTGCCCTTGTTGATTTTGTCCTTGATCCCTCAAGTGGTTGAATTGTCCATTCACAAAACTCTTTGATTTATCTCCTCCCCAACTAAAGTTTGGGTGATCTCGTGAGCCTATGTTGTAAGTGGCTCCACTTGGATCATATTTGTAGTATCCACCACCGGAAGGATTCCTTGAGTTGTAGTGTCCTTGTCCCATAGCACTAACATTTTCAACTCCAACATCCTCCACTTGCATGATAGGACAAACCTCTACCGGGTGAGGACCTTGGCAAAAAGAACATTCAACTTGGCCACCTTGGTTTCCACCATCTCCTTGTGAGCCTACCAACATGTTGGCTACAAGAAGCTTGAGTTCTTCCACACTTTTCTCAAGTTTTGAATTTGATGAAGAAGAGGCTCCCATGGCGGAAGTATTCTTTGTAGCTTGACGGGACCTCCCATGCATTCTTGTGCTAGCGGCGAGCCTCTCAATGAGCTCATTAGCCTCCACCACCGAGTAATTTTCCAAGCCTCCACCGGTGGTGGAATTGACCATCCGTTGGTCTTGCTCATTTAGACCATCATAAAAATGAACAAGTAAATCATCTCCACTCAAACCATGGTATGGGCATTGAGCTAGAAGCTTCTTAAATCTCTCCCGTACTCATACATGGTCTCCCCACTCCCTTGCTCAATAGATGTTATTGCCTTCTTGGCATGGTTGTGGCGGGAGTCCGGGTAGTATTTCTCTAAGAAGGCCGCCTTCATATCCGTCCATGTGTTTATGATGCCCGGAGGTAGATAATAAAGTCAATCTTTCGCACCATCGTGAAGAGAAAAAGGAAAAGCCCGCAACTTAAATTGATCCTCGGATACTCCGGTGGGAATGGTGCCTTGGCACATCATGTGAAATTCCGCTAGATGTCGGTTTGGATCATTTCCCGCTAAGCCATAGAACTTAGGAAGGTTGTGGATGAAATAACCCTTCAACTCAAAGTTTCCATTGGCCCCCATTGGTGGATAGGTAATGCATGAGGGTTGTTCCTCATAATTCCGGGCACGAAGCTCCCGAATAGTTCTAGTGTCATCCGCCATTCTTGGGTATTCAACTTCAATTGGGTCAATCTCTATGGTTGAGGGTGAGTTCTCAATGGATGTGTAGCTACTAGGTGGACTTGCTTCTTCCTCTTGACGGTTACGGTGGTAAAAGGGGTTCGAGAAGAGCCACGAATATGCCGCACTTTCCTCCGATTCAACGTTGGTATCTCCTTCTTGTGACCTAGGCATAAGCAAAACACTACACACTAAACAAAACTAATTAGAACTACCACTTACTTACAAAGATATACCAACTTGACTAAAAATGACTAACAACAAATAAACAAAACACAACTAAAAGTTCAACACAACACAAAACACAAACAAGCTTTAGCTATGTTGCCCTTCCCCGGCAACGGCGCCAAAATTTGATACGGAAAAAAACTAGTGGTCGTTATTACACTAATTATCTCGCCAAACAATTTATAAAACCTAAACTAGACTCAACTATACTCGAAATAAAAAGTAGTAAAGTGCAAGTTAAGGGTCGAACCCAAGAGAAAGGAAATAACTAAAAACTTGCTTACACACAACTAAACAAAGATTAGATGAAAACTTAGTGATGATTAGAGACTAAAGATAAAATGACTTATAAACAAACCATGGATATTAACATAAATGAACAACAAGGAGATAACATAAATGCAAAGATAAATGATTGGAAAAGCATTCACAAAGACAACAAAAGAGCAATAAATGAGAAATGATTTTGGGCTAGGCAATACCACAAACAATAAATGTGCACAAATTCAATAAGGGAGAAACTCTTGGTGTAACCTTCTCAAAATACCTCAACAAAGACAAAGTCGACTCTATCACCCCTCCTATTTATCTACCCACTAAGAACATCCTAAGATAGTGAATCCCATGACTAAACCGTACATAGGGTTCCTTCGATTCTAGCCTAAGCCACTAAACCGTAACAAGAGAACTAAAACCAAGCGATTAAAGATTAAGCCAAAGGATGAACAAGGAAACTAATCTACACACATTAAACCATGCTAGTAGAATTAGTCATGTAAACTCTACTCAAAAGGTGTTTCCTTTAAACCAATTCCACACAATTTGAGTTTGCTACTACAAATCCTAAGTAAAACTAAGCCATTTCCTTAGAACATGCAAAGATTGAACAACTAGAAGCAAGGATGATCAAACCCAACAACTAATTACTCAAAATAAAACATTAAAACAAAGAGAGAACATTAGATAAACTAGAGGGATGAAAAGTGTCTTACAATATCAAAGTTGGATACTTTGATTAGGATTACACCAAGAATGAGAAGATTAGCTTCTCATTTGCATAATTACAAGCTTTAAATTAGGGAAAGATTACAATTAATTTTAGAGTAAAATGTCTTGTTCTAAAGATAAGATATGATGTCTTAAAACATTCTGAAGTTGAGTATTTATACCCCTGCACAAAACCCTAGGATAATTTCATTTTAAAAGCCCAAACACGGATTAGAAAATCCGTGTAAAACAGGGATGCGCAGGGGGCGCAGGCTGCGCAATGAAGTTCTTGCCTGCGCTGGGATTGCGCAGCTGCGCACGACATTTGCGCAGGCTGCGCAGTGCCTCGCAGCTTGCTTTCCTTTGTTTCATTTCTTCAATTTGCATCAAAACTTCAAGTCTTCCCAAGTTCACCTCACAAGTCACTTCTCAAGCAAGATAGATGGACGATGTTGATACATGCGCGTCATTCTTTGACCGTGGAACGGTTTCCCTTGATCATTGAATTCCGATCATAAGAATTAACATGAAACAAGTGTAAAAATGCTATAAAACCACAACATGACCAAATATCAAACACTTGACAAAACGACACTAACGACCCGTAATAAAAGACTAGATTGTGATAAAATCACAATCTAGGACCGACACAACTCTCTACTATCAATTATATAGATAATATATTACATTGTTGAAGTCTTTAAAAAGGATTCAGACTCATACTTTACATGTTACGATATTTGCTTGTAAAGGAGATAACAATTTTCGAAACTATTATATTACCATCTTTGTCCTAGGACGTGGATGCTTGTTCAAATGGAACTCTGATCTCTAGCATAATGTTGTCTACTTTTATGAGTTCTGATGTGTACTAGCAAATGTTGAGGACATAATTGACTCCATCTTAGCGAATCAGGTACGGAGTTGTACTCACGGAACATACAATTGCTTGTACCTTTCTTTGAGCAACCCTCTATTGTATTGAAAAATATAGAAAAGGTAACATTTCCTGCTAAGAGCTTGTATTAATACCCATGTAATTCCCATCATTGCTAATCTCTTACTGGGCTTCGCGTTTCTTGACATACTACCCTTTACGGACATGGCATTGTATAGAACATGCTTATTTGCTGTTTAGAATTTGTCATTTCTTGTAATTTTATTTTTGTTGATACTTGATAGTGTAACACTGTCCTTCCCAGCGCAGTGGTATATATCACTACTAGTAATGCTGTTTTCTGTAAATGGCGCTAGACTCTAAAGCTGATAAATTTGCCGGGATTGGGCAATTTATCTTGACATCATGGGAATACAAGTATAATTCGTAATAGTGCGTCTAATCTAGGATTATAAAATGAAACTGATGCGGAAATATAGTCTGCAAAAACAAAAACACAGAAAGTGTTAAGTTCATTTTGTTCGACTCAGATCATTGTACTCATGCACTCACAAGTCACAACCTTGTTCGTTTCCACCTATCAGAATTATCAACTATTCCTATTATCAGTGTAATAGCTTGAGTCAGATTAATCGGCCGGTTTGATTAATGTCTATTTTTGTTCACCAGTAATGGACTAATGGCATATATGTTTGGACATATTGTGTGTTAGTGTGTATACCAACCACAAAGATTAGGTACTTCACTGGTTCACTATGAACTGATTTAGAAACTGAAAAAAAAAGTGAAAACTGTCTGTGGTCATTCGCATTAGCATATTACATAGGACCATCACGTTGTTATTATATACTCCTCCGTCCCAATCATTTCTTTACCTTTTTCATTCTTTATGGGAGGTATTTTATTCAAAGGTAAACAAATGATTCGGACGGTGGAAGTAATGAATATCTTCCGCATGAGCCTGAATTTTTCCCTTCAAGTAGTTTGAGCTTTCACCAACACTACCTACTGTCTTTTTTGTTGGAAATATAGACTTCCAACATGTTTAATTCGGATATCTTCTGGCGGCACATAAATGCAGGGTGTAGATTCTGACAGAGATTTTGTCTTAGCTACTTGGAGCCTGAGGTACTTGTTTCTGCTAAAGAACTTTGTGTCTGTCTTCGTTCCAGTTTCCCAGTCTTAGTTTCCTGTAATAATACTCTTTACACATGAGAGGGATACTGGGACGCAATCATTCCTTTGGCGGCCTAAATTTTCTCTTGATTAACACATCACAAATTAAGAAATACTTTAAATAGACAAACAACCACTATGGTGTTGCTTTTTCAATTGTGGTATCTTTTCGAAAATTGAACTATGCTTGACGATCTTTGTTTTTTTTGTTCTGGAAGGACCTACTTAAAACTTCCATGGAGGCCTCTCATTGCAGTCGAAGGAAGTACTATCTATGATTTAAATGACGAATACAAAGTGAGTCGATTTATGCGTACATATACTTGACATTAGATTTAATAGGCAGAGTGAAGGTTGTGCTCTCCAATATTTTTATTCCGTGCTATGTGTAACAGATTGTAAGACATGCAGAGAGCTGGAATATTTCTGCACTTGAAGCTGTTGGACAAATATTCACTCCTGGTTCTAGAAGATCGTCGGAGTAAATAAAATACTACTGCAGATGGCTGCTTGAATGTTCACTCTGTAAATTGTATATCTAAAGATTAGTCAGGTTACTGTTTGTCTTGTAAAGGGTTACATCTGCAAACTCGTCCCAGACCTTCATCTACATGAAAATTATGAATGAACATATCCGTTATCTTTGTCATTCACCACCTGGCTCTCCAAATCATATGACAAAGCCTTGTTCTCGATCACCTTGAATCCTTAATCTGATGAAGAAGCATGGCATGGAAGAAACCCCTGCTCTCTGAATTCAGGTTAGCGAAAATTTAAGATTGTGATTATTGGGTTTATAATAATAATGATAATGTTAGTGATGGTGATGGTGATGGTGATGGTGATGGTGATGGTGATAACGATGATGATGCACCATCAATTTGGTAATCATGATCAGACTGCCAAGTAGGGATGTTCAGATTTGGATTGGATCTTGTTAAATCAACATTTGTACCGCTGATGTTGACCTTGGATCTAGGTTGCATTCAGATTGGGCCATATCATATCAGGGAAAATTTTGATAATATCTGCCGAATGCGCCAGATAATCATTTCTTTTTGACATGTAATATTTGTGTTACTTTTCATGTTTGTAGCTCATTTCCTAACGCTTTTGACCTTTTCTTCACAATGCATACCCAATTTTAATTATGGAAATGAAACTAATACATTATCAACGGTGGCGAAATATTGGTTTGTGTGAGGCGTTATATAGAGGAAAAACCACATTAATACCATTCCCCTGAGGAGTGTTTTTCTAGCATGAACTCAGATGATGTACGCTATTTCTGAGCTTATTGAAGCGGAGTATAATCACATGAGGCGCTTCTTCAACTTTCTAACTTGTTTGTGACTTTGGAGATGTTTAATGACCACTTGATTTTATTCCCAGGATTTAATCTTCCAAGAAGCTGAGACAATTGCTCTGGCTATTTTGAAGCAGGTTACATGATATGCAGGAGGTAGCATTTATTCTTGTTCTTCTTTTAGATTTTGACTCCACTTTTTACTTGGTGTTTTGTTCATGTGACTCCGAAAAATGTTTTGACATTGCAAAGTTATCTACAATGTATGTCCTTGAGAAATGAAAGCCGTGATCAACCGCCTTGCCCAATATATCTAGTATGCTTAGTTATCGGAATTGTATCAGGTCAACCTAACAGAGAATCTGCTTTCATATCTTATGTCTTTTATCTGGTTAATTGTGTCTTCTTGAAACACGATGAATTTGTTTGCTTAGTTCAAGCTATTATGACTATGAGCTTGTTGATACTCCGTGTATATTCTTTGAAAGTTTTTGACTTTTAATGGGTTGCAAATTGCATATTTGAAGTGGTAAATGCAGTTTATTTCGTTGAAGGGGATCTAAAATAAACTTAGGGAAATGACAGAGAGTAGTAAACTCCCACATCAGCAAAGTAAGTACTATTGCTCATGTTTATAGATGTCCTTCAGAGGATAATTGGCACGACCTTACTTGAACAGGATCTGTTCTATAGGCTCGTACCTCTGTATCCTTGAGATCTACAGAGGCAGGAAACAACGTGTGGTTGATGAACCAATAGCTTTGCGATCAGAGCGTGATTAACGGCTGCCGACAATCTGTAGATTGCTCGGTTTGCTGTAGAGGATCGTTCCCTAGTCCAATCTGGGCCTGGGATGGTCGCACAGCTGTCTGACACACTCTTTTTCTTTTTCTTTTTCTTCCTTTTTATTTGATAGCGTTCCCTTACATTATTGGTCTTGGGATGGTTGCAAAGTATTCTGTCTCACTTCTCTTTTTTTATCTAGTTCTTTGTTTGCTGTTCCTACTATCAGTGTAATAGGTTGAGTCATATCAATGCTCAGGTTGAGTCATATCAATGCTTATCCTCGTTTACTCGTACTGGCATTACTGTTTTGACATATTGTGTGTGTATCTGCCACAGAGACTTAGGTACTTCGCTATGAAATGACTGAGATAATGGATTAAAAAGGAGAGTGAAAGTCGTTTGTGGACAGTTACATTGCCAGACACCGTGACTATCACGTTGCCAGAGAATAATGAGTACCTTTTGCATGAGCCTGAAATTTTTTCTTGAACTAGTTTGAGTTTTCTTCAAACAAGACCTAATTTAGGTTAATTTTCTATTTTTTCTGGCGGCACTCATATGCAGGGTTTAAACTCCAACAGATTTTTTCTTGGCTACTTGGAGCCTGAGGTTTAGGGTTTAGGGTCTTGTTTCTGCTAATGAACTGTTTGTTTGTATTCCTTCCTTAGAGTTTCCCAGTCTCCCTTTCCTGTAATAATACTCGTCGCATATAGTGGGATCAGGGATGTGGTTTCAATTGTTTACCTTTTATTTTTTTTGTGAAAGATATTCTAATCCAAGGTAGGCAAATGATCCCCAGGAAGAGTCAATTGTTTTCATTTTATATTCTTAGTGAAAGGTGTTTTAGTCCAAAGTAAACAAATGATTCGTATACAAGTAGTAGTTTCTTTACAAGTGAGTGAGACGGGTGACAGGTCAATTGAAGTCTCATCAGACAACTAATCAGTGATCGGGAACGGGAAAGTAACTCACTACCCTATAGAGCATAAATTAGTCTGCACACCCACTTTTATTGATGTCGGACAATGCCTTGAACTCAGTTAGGAAGACCGCGACGCCTTTGAAGTCTATCTTGTATCGTGAAGTTGACCCGCATACATTGTTTCTTCATTTACACATCTCAAATTTAGTACGTTAATTAGAGACAGAGCTACTGCGTTCATGCTTTTCAAGTGTAGTATCTATTCAAAAACCAAACTTTTCCAGAAACTGCTTTCATATGTTCCGTTTTTTTAGCTGGTTATTTGTGTCTTGTTGAATCATAGCGGACTCGGTTGCTTAGTTCAAACGGTTATGAGCATGTTGATACACTGTATATTCTTAAGAGTTTTAGACTTTTAATGGGTTGCAAATTGCATATGCACAAAACTCAGGCCATCCTCGCACAACCCAAGTGCTTCCCATGACCACCATCTAAAACTGTGTGTTTAATTTGGATATCTTCTGGGCGCTGGCGGCACATATATGCAGGGTGTTGATTCTGGCAGAGATTTTGTCTTAGCTTGGAGCCTGAGGTACTTGTTTCTGCTAAAGAACTTTGTGTCTGTCTTCGTTCCAGTTTCCCAGTCTTAGTTTCCTGTTATAATACTCTTTGCACATGAGAGGGACGTAGTTAAAAGAAGCTAATAGGTACATTCAAGATAGAAAGTTTCCCTGATTACATCTTTAAAGTTTAAGTGCAATCATTCCTTTGGCAGCCTAAATTTCTCTTGATTAACACGTCACCTATTAAGAAATACTTTAAATAGACAAAGAACCACTATTTTATTGTCTTTTCAATTGTGGTATCTTTTTGAAAATCGAACTATACTTGACGATCTTCTTTGTTTTTGTTCTGGAAGGACCTACTTAAAACTTCCATGGAGGCCTCTCATTGCATTCGAAGGAAGTACTATCTATGATTTAAATGACAAATACAAAGTGAGTCTATTTATGTGTACATATACTTGACATTAGATTTAATAGGCAGGGTGAAGGTTGTGCTCTCCAATATGAGATTCCGTGCTCCGTGTACTGTCTATGCTCTGAATGACGAATGTCGTGCTCCTTGCAACAGAATTGTCAGGCATGCAGGGAGCTGGAATATTTCTGCACTTGAAGCTGTTGGCCAATTATTGACTCCTGGTTCAAGAAGACCGTCAGAATAAATAAGAAATTACTGCAGATGGCTGCTTTAAGCTTCTCTTTGTATACTGCAGAAATTACTCTGGCTATTTTGAAGCAGGTGACAGGATATGCAGGAAGGTAGCATTTCTTCTTCTTCTTCTTCTTTTAGATTTTCAGTCCACTTTTTACTTGGTATTTAGTTCATAGGACTCCAAAAAATGTTGACATTGCAAAACTAGAAATGAAACCCCTGCTCTCTGAATTCAGGTTAGCGAAAATTTAAGATTGTGAATATTGGGTTCTTAATAATAATGATAATGTTAGTGATGGTGATGGTGATGGTGATAACGATGATGATGGCACCATCAATTTGGTGATCATGATCAGACTGCCAAGTAGGGATGTTCAGATTTGGATTGGATCTTGTTGAATCAACATTTGGACCGCTGATGTTGACCTTGGATCTAGATTGCATTCAGATTGGGCCGTATCATATCGGGGGAAATTTTGAAAGGGCAAAATTTGAAAATATCTGCCGAATGCACCAGATCGTCACTTGTTTTTGACATGTTATATTTGAGTTACTTTTCATGTTTGTAGCTTATTTCCTAACTCTTTTGATCTTTTCATCACTATCAACGGTGGCCGAAATATCGGTTTGTGTGGGGCGTTATTTAAAGGAAAAAACACATTAACACATGAGGCACTTCTTCAACTTTCTTAGTTGTTTGTGACGTTGGAGATGTTTAATGACCACTTGATTTTATTCCCAGGATTTAATCTTCCAAGAAGTCAATTGCTCTGGCTATTTTGAAGCAGGTTACTGAATAAATAAGAAGGTAGCATTTGTTCTTCTTCTTCTTTTAGATTTTCACTCTACTTTTTACTTGGTGTTTTGTTCATGTGACTCCAAAAAATGTTTTGACATTGCAAAATTAGCTCCAACTTAAGCTTTGAAAAATGAAAGCCGTGATCAACCGCCCACGCTATATATCTAGTATTGCTTAGTTATTGGAATTATATCTGTTCTGCCTATCAGAGAATATGTTGTCTTTTATAGCTGGTTAATTGTGTCCTTTTGAATCAGGGTGGGCGCGTATCTTGGTTCAAACGAATATGAGATTGTTGATACTCCGTTTATATCAGAGAATATGACAGAGAGTACTCCCACATCAGCAAAGTAAGTATTATTTCTCATGTTTATAGATGTCCTTCAGAGGATAATTGGAACGACCTTACTTGAACAGGATCTGTTCTATAGGCTCGTACCTCTGTATCCTTGAGATCTACAGAGGCAGGAAACAACGTGTGGTTGATGAACCAATAGCTGTGCGATCAGAGCGTGATTAACGGCTGCCAGCAATCGGTAAATTGCTCGGTTTGCTGTAGAGGATCGTTCCCTAGTCCACTAGTGGACCTGGGATGGTCGCACAGCTGTCTGACACACTCTCTTTTTCTTTATTTTATTTGCCATCTTGCTCAGTTTGGTATAGATCCCTAGATCATTATTCTGTCTCACTTCTCTTTTTTTGTGTGTTGAGATATTAATCTGCAGACGTGATCAATGCTTATCCTAATTTACCCATAACTGTTTCGACATAGTGTGTGTGTATTGCCACAGATTAGATAGTTCACTATGAAATGAGTGACATAATGGATTGAAAAGGAAAGCAAAAGTCGATTGTGGATAGTTTATTCAGGTTACTGTTCGTCAGAATAAATAAGAAATTACCACAGATGGCTGCTTTAAGCTTCTCTTTGTAAATTGTATACCTGAAGTTAATTCAGGTTACTATCCATCAATTTAGTGATCATGATCAGACACCCAGGTAGGGATGTTCAATTTGGATTGGATCTAGTTGAATCTAGCTTTGGACGGCTAATGTTCATCTTGGATCTAGATTGCATTCAGATTGGGCCATACTCATACTGGGCAAATGTTGAAAATATTTGCCGAATGTGCCAGATCTTCACTTTTTTTTGTGCCATGTTATATACTTATATTGAGTTACTTTTCATGTTTGTAGCTTATTCCTAACTCCTTTGACCACTTCTTCACATAGCATGCCCCAATTTTAATTGTGGGAATGTTGGTTAACTAATACGCTATCATCGCTTGAGGCTGCCAAATGTGGGGGCATTATATCGAAGAAAATAAACATTAACACCATTCCATTGAAAAGTGTTTTTTCTAGCATGAACTCAGATGATGTACGCTTTCTGAGCTTATTGAAGCAGAGTATTATCACATGAGGCGCTTCTTCAACTTTCTAACTTGATTGTGACTTTGGAGATGTTTAATGACCACTTGATTTTATTCCCAGGATTTAATCTTCCAAGAAGCTGAATAGCTGATGCAATTGATCATGTGATATTCAGGAAGGTAGCATTTCTTGTTCTTGTTCTTTTTCTTAGATTTTCACAATTTCACTCCACTTTTTATTTGGTGTTTTGTTCATGTGACTCCAAAAAATCTTTTGACATTTCAAAATGAACTCCAACGTACGTCTTTGAGAAATGGAAATTACAGAGTAGCAAAACTCCCACATCAGCAAAGTAATGATTATTGCTCATGTTTATAGATGGACATTAATGAACAATTGACACAACCTTACTTGAACAGGATCTATCCTATAGGCTCGTACCTCTGTATCCTTGAGATCTACGGAGGCAGGAAACAACGTGTGGTTGATGAACCAATAGCTGTGCGATCAGAGCGTGATTAACGGCTGCCTGCAATCAGTTGATTGTTTGGTTTGCTGTAGAGGATCGTACCCTAGTCCAATCTTGGGCCTGGGATGGTCGCACTGCTGTCTGACACACTCTTTTTCTTTTTCTTCCTTTTTATTTGCTATGGCCTGCTCGGTTTGCGCCTTTGCGGTTAAGTATCTATCATCCCCTATGCCATTACAGGGCTTCAGACGACTGCAAAGTATCGGATCGGTCTCACTTCTCTTTTTAACAAAGGAAACAATATTTGATTTATATATGACTACCATATCGAAGTTTTGTATGTCTTATTAATTATCATCTCCATGATTCGGTTAATGTAAATCGTAGGGGCAAATCAGGATTAAATGTTTGGGTAGCAAAAAAAAAATAAAAATGTAAAATGCTAGTAACGGGATTCGAACTCAGGCTACTACGTTGAAAAACAAAGCCTTTAACATTGAACTAGGGGCTATAATACTTCGTTGAAGTCAATTTTTTAAACTTTGGGGTAGATATGAAGAAATATGGGCTATAATTCGGCCATGTCTCGGTATGTCTTGATGAGCTAGGTGATCGTATTCTTATTTCCTCCTTTTACCTGTCCTCGTTTTCAGACTGGATTACTAATAATGCTAGTAATAGTTTTCGAGGTGGTTTAGTTTATTGGTCGACGTTTTTTAACTATTACCTGTTGGTGGCTGTGGCGTTGTAGTAATTTTGTGGTTTAGTTGCCCGTGATGGTGAAATTCCGTTGGATGTTCGTGCTTTTTAATTCGATCCGTTGCGACCGAGAGAGTTTTTGATAGGTTTTTGATTTTTTTTCCTATTTCAGCAAGGGCTTTGAGCGAATTTTTATAAAGTGGATTTCTCCTTTACACAGTTGAACCCTTCTTAATGCTGATGGGATATCAAAAGATGATCTTGGAAGAGCAGAGAGCAGATTAATATTTAGAGATGAGTAGGGTAATTTTTTGCCAGCGTTCTATTACTCGTGTGAAGTTTGTTCTTGATAACTTCTGTCGCGCCTTAGGTGAAAAAGTAAGTATGTCGTGTCTTTTATTCCAATACTCCTATTATAGTCAGAAACTCTGTTAGCAATGCTCTTGACTTTGAGGAAACGATTGTTTTGGGCATTTACCTCGGTGTCCCTACTATTAATTGTCGTTGAACTCGTCAAACTTATTCTCATCTAAAAGAAAAGGTAAATAAAAGACTCGCAGGGTAGCCAACTAAACGCCTTTCTCTTGCTGGGCGAGCTACCCTATTTCAATCCACTTTATCGACCCTAGCCAACTGTTCCATGCAATCTGCTAAGATCCCTGGCAACACATGGAAGACTTATGCATAATGTAATCTGTGTCCGTCCTGGAATGGGAGATGATTATATCTGCCTAAGGTGTCACACTGAAGAGGAAAGCTTAGACCATCTCCTCCACCTATGTTGAGTATCTCGAGACATTTGGAGACAAGTAAGTTGTAACACCCGATTATCCGGCCAAGATAATTGAAGCGTTACCATCTCGATTTCTCGAGGTAGGGAAGTCGGAGATACAATCAAGAACACTTTTAATATAAATAATAATTAAATGTTATACAACATAAACTAATGAATCAAAATACAACTCATGACTAGTATACTTTCCCAACTACTATGCATGATTCGGTGATCGTCGAGCCTCGTCCGTCTCCTATTTGCTACCCAACTCAACCTGACATAACCAACTCCCCACAGGACCAAAAATATCATATGAATCAACGTAGGCCACCCCGAAAATGGTTGGCAATTAAACAACACTAAACAATTCAGTTTCAATATAATTAAACATATAACAAATGCGATACGACTATGACACGTGATACTCTTAACCATGATGGAGTCTGCAGCTCACACAGCAATACTGGGAAACTCCCAACCCTACCCACAACCACCAGCTCAATCCCAAGTATCAGAACATGTCCAACCATACTCACAACACATAGGTGTCAGGAACACGTTCACAACATCGGACCTGAGTGAGACTCGTGTTCCCCTGCCAGGCGTCGTATCACAACCACACGCGCACCTCCAAACTCGGGTCATTAATGTGCACATTTCTCGTAGAGTGGAAAACTCCAAGAGGCAACCACAGCAGAAGACGATCTCACAACCACCTTTCGTCTCCTCGCACAACCCAAGTGCTTCCCATGACCACCATCTAAAACATATATAAACCCCAAGTTCGAACCACTTGAGGCGCTGTCGAAAACCCAAGAACGACTCTTCACTACCACACCACTCTGCAGTTGGTCCCACTTCACAACCTCCTGGTGAAGTTTTGATGGTTTAATGGCAGGTTGTACATTACTGCTAAAACAAAACGACTGTAGTTGGGCATATTGCATATAAATATAATGGTTTAGTGAGGAAAGTGTCATAAAGTTTAGTGTTCATATAGATAGTGGTCTTAGCAATGGAGATTCAATTAGGAGATGAATTGGAATGGTGATGGTGGCGGTAAGTGATGGAGAGGGTAATGTTTTAGTGGAGGGAAGCAATTAACGAACTTAGGTGACGGAAAATTTTTTTAGGAAGTATATGGGTATATTTGGGGATAAGATAGAGGGAGGGGAACAAGTGAGAAAACGAAAGAACACAGGGTACAAATACAGAAAATCCAATGTTTTAATGTTGTTTATTTATCTGAAGAGGTTTTAAAATAAGCACCCACATCAGCAAAGTAAGTATTATTGCTAGTGTTTATAGATGTCCATTGTACGATTAGCACAACCTTAGTTGAAATGATCTGTTCTATAGGCTCATACCTCTGTATCCTTGAGATCTACCGAGGCAGGAATCTACGTTTGCCCCCACCAATCTAGTATGCTTAGTTATCGAATTTATATTGGCCCGACCCTTTCAAATATTCTTTACCGGTAACTGTTATCAATTTTGGTACCATGATGTTCGATCCCACTGTTTAGCTGGTTTAATTATGTCTTGTTGAATGTTTTCGTCTGCTCAAGTCAAAGTCGAGATTGTGTTGTTCCAGTACTGCATAATTGAACGAGATGACTCGATTAATCCCTCCTCTTGAAAATGATAGATCTTGTTGAAATATTATCAAATAATTTTCGACCAAAACGTAATAATATATTGAATACAAAATCATACAGTAAACTATAAGCTAGTATTTGAAAACGTCATCAATCATGCGTGCATTTGCGCCAGTTGACTTGTTTAATACGATTAATTAAATTAATTAATTAGCTAAATGATTATTTGATCATACGATGTGCAAGAGTCAATACTTTGCCTGTTTTGTCCGCTCTAAAATAGTTGTACAATAAAATAGCAAAATATTTACACGGCAATTCGAAATTAAACATTTTATTAAGGTCCTTAAATTATTTACTCTTGTGAACGGATAATGAATTTGAGAGTGCAATGGTCTATCTATCGTGGGCATAATCACTAATCACTCGAAAAAAAGTTTCCAATCACTTGGAACTCGGTTCACAGAACGGAACCGAGGTCCCAAAGAAAATTGTTCGGCTTGTGTTCGATTACCAAAATTCGAGCCGAGTCCGAGCTTGACCTTGCTCGGCTTGTGCTCGATTACTAAAACTCGAGTTCGAGCCGATCTTATCCAAGCTTGAAAAAAATGCACCCGTTACAAAGCGTGCGAGTTTTAACACGAGCTCGAGCCTAATCGAGCCTGTATAAAATTGATTATTTTTTTAATTTTTTCTTCTGATATTTTCAATAACGAGGTTCGATGATTTTATGAAAAATATTTAGCAAATTGATATATACTACAAAGATATAATAATGATAAAATATTTTTATAAAATAGGATTAATATCTTATATAATCTCAAATGTTCGAGTCGCTCAGCTTGATTCGAGCTCACACGAGCCGAGCGTTGTCTCGTCTCATTACGAGACCTAAATACAATACACATCGGAAGAAAGGTAGCAGTCGCGAGATCCTAATTATTGACAAAGCAGATAAAAATTATTACCAGAAAACTTCAGAAAAAAACAATCTTTTCCAATTGAAAAGTGGAATAAAAGAAAATAATCATATTATTCAACTATTGTCAACAAATTGTTTACCACCAGCACAAGCACAAAAATTCAACAAATTAAAACTCCCTTTTTTCTTCATACTTTTTTTCCTACGAACAATAACAATTTCAACATCCCTATTATTTTCATAATTATTATTCATCTCTTTTTCAATCTTCATCTTCTTCAATCTCTCCTTTTCTTCAAATTCTTCCTTTTCAAGTCTCAAATTCTCAACTTCGTAAGCTTTCAACAAAAAGCTTCCTTCCTCGACGATCACATTAACCGGAGTATTCCCAATTCCGTGTGCAACCGCCATCATCATATCTCTTAGCTCCGCCATATACGTCTCCGAATCAACAAGCTTTTGCGTGTTTTCCTGATTGTCTTCCGTCAATGTTGACGTGGGGTTTTCGTCGGTTTTTCCGTTGTTCATCGTCTTCAACCTTTCTTCGACGTATTTGTTGAATTCTTCAGGGTTTTCTATGAGTCGAATTATCATTTGACCATCTATCATTGCAACCATTTTTTCTTATTGAATTTTTTGGAAAATTGAAGGGTGGTTGAATGATAATGGAAAATAGGGGAAATTGAATGTTTTGGAGTTTTATTTGATGATAAAATGATAAAATTGTGCTACAAATTTTATGTAATTTAAGAGGGTATGAATGGCTTTATAGGTGGGTGAATGGTTAGGTTATTCTAAAATTAGGGTTTTGAGAGGGTCATTAGGTATTATTTGAGTTGTAGCAAACTATCAACTCTGTCTTGTTTGAATTATTATCATATATTATGTTAATGTTATTACGATATATATATAATAATATTCGTTATAATAATTATAATTATAATTTTTCTTAATATAATTATTAATTCCCTTATACCGAAAGAATAAGAAAAGTGCACTAATTTTCGGCAAGAATTAATTTGGCTACAAATGACCTTTCATTATTTGTAATTGGGCTTTTAATAGGTTCGGTCTGACAGTGCACTTTAGTTACCTGATTTGCCTAAATACTCCGTAACATAAAATAAATGTTACATAAGGTAGCATTTTAGATTTCAGATAATTGATTCTAGTTTATATTACGGTATCTTTTACCATTCAAATTTTTTACATTTACTTTTTGACACTATTCACAAGTCAACAGAATCTATAAATGTGAAAAAGTAAACGTAAATAATCTGCTAAGACGGAGGGAGTAGTAAATAATTATTATATCCTTTTATATCATTTCACCAAAATAAGCTACCTTTTCCGTTAGTTTGCCAAACAGATTTTTGTATAATTGGTCTGCTTATCAGCTCATAATTTTCAGCTAGGTTATTAGCTAACTTGTCAGGTTTCAAGCTACCTATTTTCAGCTAATTTTTCAGCTCGTTCTATCAAACAGAGCTTTAATCCCTCATTCAGTGATTTTCGCAATGTACGGTTTCAAAAAAGACGTTATTGGGTCGGATGAATTCCACAATAAACATTTCAGACTTTTTTTTTGAAAGGATAAACATTTCAGACTTCCTTATACAAATAGGGCAAATTGGAAACAGATTATGGTATTGCTTGGTCGTGAATTAGGCTTGGTCAATTGGAATTTTTTTTATCTATATAGGGTATTTTCTTTCAATTTTATATAGTTATTTGTCAAACCAACGACTCGTTATTGGAGCATATAGCTACAACCATTTCAACGGACATACGTCCTTTTTATTTTCCAATGAGGCAATGATCTACCCGAATTATTTTTCGAAATAGACGATTTTTAACAATTAATTAACGAAATAGGTTACTTTTCAAATTTATTACCGAAAATGGGTCCATGTCATCACCGAAGCTAGGATTGTATTCAAGTCGCTTACCCGGATGACGACCAAATGCGGAGTGTATAGTTGTGAAAATCCGAAGCTGAAATTCAGTGCAGGGTAAAGTCGCTTTGGGGAAGAGCGACTTGACCTAAAATCAGTCCATGATCAAGTCGCTGGGGAGGGGGGAGTTTTGGCTTGCAGTAGTCTTTCAATTTTGGAAAGTTGGTATAATGTGTTAAAAGGTCAAACCGCTTGGGAGGAGGGCGTTTTGGCTTCTTATTTGTGTTTTTTTTTTTTTTTTTATAATTTGGGCTTGTATTGTTAAAGGTCAATCCGCTCATCGACTGGGCGACTTTCTTCTTATTTGTTTTTTTTTTTTTTTTTTCCGGTCAATTTGGGTTTGTGTTGTTAAACGTCAAGTCGCTATGGGGTAGGCGACTTGACTCTGACCATAGTTTCGGGAAATCCAATCCTACGTGGACCCATTTTCAGTAATAAATTTGAAAAGAAACTTATTTCGTTATTAATTGTTGAAAATCGCCTATTTCGGAAAATAACTCGAACCACGTCGTCTTTCATTAATGCAAATTTATTGATGTAGTGGGTTATACTTAATAGGCTTTGGTCGTTTGTTGTTCACGAATTCTTTCGTATTTCGACAATACCATATTATTCCATAGAGCTAAAATTTGAATTTGATATATGAAAAATAAGTGTTTTTACGCCTCTATCACCCACTTAGTTCTTTTCCGGCCACCTAAGCTATGTTCTTTTCGGCTGAAAATAGCTGAATCGAACTTATTGAGTGTGTGTTAAAGTGAACTTAATTACATGGAACTTAACTGAATAGATAGAGTTGAAATAAGAGTTGATTGTGAAAAAATTAGTTAAAATGAAGTAAATAAAACTAAACTGAACCGAAATGAATAGCGGTAAGCATAAATGAAAAGAGATGAAATTAAATCAGAAAATTCTACCGAGGCTTAATCTGCCTTTCATGCCCAATCTTTCCGGCTAACAAATAAGAGAAATATTTCAATTGTTAATTTCATTCAGAAAACCATCTTTTTTCTCCACAATGTTTTGACATTTGACCCAAAAGTGTTTCATCAGATAGGAACAAATTTGATAAATGCCGACACCTCTCGAATAGAGTATTAGAACGGAAAGATACCTTTGATAATGAACTATTGGTTTCAGGTCATATCCTGTTGAAAATATTACGGTATATTACAATATACCGTAATCGGAATAATATTATATTTTATTGATAGTTTGTTGTTTTGAAACAATTACATTGATATCATATTCATACTACCCAAAATCTGAGGATAATAATCGTATCTTCTAATATTATATTTTACTAGATTTCATGTCCGGGCGTTGCCCGGGTAATATCTTGACATGTTTCAAAGTAATTATCGTAACAGTTAATCTTCTAAAAATACTTAGTATAATAGGCATATATAGAGAATAATTCAAGTATGATTATTTTTTGGCTCATGCCAAGGCGTTGCCCGGGTAATATATTTGCATGGTTTCAAAGTAATTATCGTAACAGTTAATCTTCTAAAAATACTTAGTATAATAGCCATATATAGAGAATAATTCAACTATGATAATTTTTTATGGCTAATGAAACATCAGATGTATCATCATCAATGGAACAATATGGAACGTTGAAAGTGCATAAAATTCCAATGGAAACGGAAACATGTACCTTCGATTCAATGGTCTTGGAAAGACACCTACATATTACGCATCACCCTCAAAATAATTTTTTAAGCACATATATTGTTGGATTAATTGATAGAAATATTCTGAACTATAAGTGAACGGCTCAAAATACTATAAACTTTATTTTAACTACCAATATAACCAACTAATGCCCTCATTTGCTTTGAATAGAATTTGTTGTTTTGTTAACTTATCGTAGCATGTTTTAATGATGTGATTAGGTGAACAGATTAACACAGAAATAAAAAGAGAAAGACGGTTAGAGAAGGGTTATAAATTTCTTCACTTATTTAGCAGTTAGCAGTAATATATTACTCCCTCCATTCTTTTTATATCACCCCATTTATTTATACACGTTTGCCGATATTCATTTTGTTTTGATTATATCTTTAGCTACATTTTACTAAAAATTATAAAAGTTTAATATTCTTAATCCTCTTACCAAGACAATCCAAAAAAGATCTCACGTGAATATATTTCCGTGAACGGATTGAGTGTAACAGCCCATATTTTCGTAAAATCTAATTTAATCGTTTTTAAGTATTTTACGTAATAAAATAATATTTTAATAATTTAATTCGGAAATTTTTATGAAATAAATAAGATCCGTCTTAAGAACCTCCAGTTCTTAAGACGAATACAACTTGGCATAGTTAAACATCCGACTCAAGTATTCATTTCCATATCCGTTTCAATATTTGAACCCGTTTCATTTATTCGGAAAGGACGACTCACTTGTTCTTTTATAAACCCTTATGTCGACATATTTGCCTTCAACATTTCATTCTTCCTGCAAACTTAACATCTCTTAAACCTCCATAAAACCTTCACTTCTTTTGCAAAGATCTTCATCATCCGTTCATCGAATCGCAAAAGTAAGAACATTTCCGGAATCCTCGTTCAATTTCCAAGACATCCATCACTTTCGTTTTTCATTTTATCGACTTCGAAAAATAGGCTGTTTTGCCTTCAACTCGTTTTTAGTGTTTTTAAATCGTTTTCTTTGTTGTAGGAGTTGGTCTCGACGATCCCGACGTGGACTCTTACGTGGTTGAGGAGGATCAATTGCCGGAATAAGCTTGAAGGTGACGATAATGAGAAACTCGGCCTTTTATGTGTATATTAGCATGCTTGGTGATTTTGATGTTGTTCTTCTGATTTTATTCAAGTTCTATGATTATTGGACTTAGTATCATGATTAGGATGTATAATATGTGAAGAATTTATGATCCAAGATGTGGTTATGTGTTCCTTATTGCATTTTCAGTTTTTCCTAAATTGCGACGGATACTTGTTATTTCCACTTGAGGATTGTTATGGGGATTGTATGCTGATAAGATAGTGATATTAGATGTTTATGATGTTGGGCAAATCATGCTTGTAGTAATTTCTGAAGTTTACATGTCGATTTATGACGTTTTGTGAAGTTGGGAAATTGCGTTTTTCAGCGACAGGCTCTCTGAGCCGGTCGACCGACCGGCCGCCGGTCGACCGGCTGAGAGCGTTTCTTGCTATTTTTGTGTTTTACGCGAGACTTTGAGACCATAGGAAATAAGTCTCCCAGCCGGCAGACCGGCCGCCTGCCAGCCGGCTGGGAGTGCGTTGTGTTGTATTTCGTAGTTTGGAAAACTTAAGAGTAGTCCCAGCCGGCAGACCGGCCGCCTGCCAGCCGGCTGGGAGTGCGTTTTTGTCGTTGCGTGTTTTCAAGTTTTTAAGGAGGCTGAGTTCCCAGCCGGCCGACCGGCTGCCTGCCGACCGGCTGGGAGTTCGTGTTTTGTTTCAGAAAAGAAAGAAGAGGCTGAGGTGGTCACCAGCCGGCCGACCGGCTGCCTGCCGACCGGCTGGGGACCCCTGTAGGCTATTTTGAGGTTTTCATAATTTGATCGTAACTTTCAAACGGTTAATCGGTTTTACTTGAAACTTGTTTTGTGTACCCTTGACATGTATTTGAGGTCCCCGGAGGATGGGCAACATTATATTGGGTTCGGGAATATAGTGAGGATAGAGACCCCCCGGTCGGGCAACCGAAAGGGAAACCGGCTCTCCCTCACCTTAGTTCTCGAGGTCAATTAAGTGTTGATTAAAAGTTAAAAGTAGAACTATAGTGTAGTTCATAGACTTGAATGATATTGTTTTGATGCGTATTAAGTTATGCCTTAAGCTGGCCTCTGAACTTAATACGTGAGTTGTTTGTCATATATGGGGATATGCCTTAAGTTGGCCTCTGAGCCCTATATGTGTATGTTTGTCGTGTCTGGAACATGCCTTAAGCTGGCCTCTGAGTTCAGACATGTATGATAGTGATCGCGTCAGAACATGTCTTAAGTTGGCCTCTGAGTCTGACGAGTAGAGCAGCTGCACAACGGGGCATTTAGGTCGTAACGCCTCACCCGGAGTGCAGATGTTTGGTGCTAGAACATGCCTTAAGCTGGCCTCTGAGTTTAGTACCTTGTGATGTGGTGAAGGGACATGCCTTAAGCTGGCCTCTGAGTCCTTTACTTTTGGATGCTAGTCTATACCTTAAGTTGGCCGCTGAGTCTAGTGTCTTGCTGATTGGCAGGTCCATGCCTTAAGTTGGCCTCTGAGTCCTTGTTAGCTGAATGTTTGGTGTCTAGGTTATGTCTTAAGTTGACCGCTGAACCTTTTCACTTGCTGAATGATTTGGTATAGGTTATGTCTTAAGTTGACCGCTGAACCTTTACTTGCTGATGTTGTTTTCTTACCTTGAGTTGGTTTGTATCAGAGATGGTTAGTGATAAACGAGTATTTAATGTTTATTGAGTTGTGGTTTAATCATCCAAGGCATTGGATGACTCTTGTTCCGTTTCATAAATAGTGGGATTGAAAGACCCCCCGACTGGGTAACCAGTAGGGAAACCGGCTCTCCTTCCTATTTGTTTATGAAGTTGGTTAAGAGCCGTGCATGGTAATCGCATGATAGTAAGAGATAAGATGATGAGATGTTTATGCTTCACATGTTGATATATGTTGGAGTATTCTGTATTGTTTTGTGTGTTACGTGTTGTCACAAAAGGTGGCTAGGAGAACTCTAGTCACTCCCCACTGATTGTGGCGTACATGTTTTCATGTATGTAGGTACATGCAGGGTTGGAGATCAGGGTTACAGGAGAGCTAGCGAGTGATGATCCGTTCATCAGTTGACTTACCCGTTTACGCTTAGCTAGACTCTTAGACTTTTGTTGTTTTTGTTTTGGTGCCGGTAGGGATGTGCCATCCCCGGCTGATGTATTTATTTATGTTTCAGTTTGATACTTAGTACTGTTACTTATCTATTTGGTTTCAGTTTACGTTTCAGTCTAAGACTTCTCGCATGTTTTATCTTTAAAAGTTTTAATTCCGCTGCAATTTTGGTACTTTTATGTGTTTATATTTCCGCTTTCGCGAGGGGTTTTACAGTTGGTATCAGAGCATTATTGCTCCCGACGCACTCATGTGACCCCCAACCTTAACTTGACCAAGTAAACAAATAATGAATGAGAGATGGGTAGATCTAAGGACTTATTTTGTAGTCTATTTGTGATTGCTAATTGCTAAGCTAATCCATGTTTTCTCTTTTAAAGAATGGTGAGACCCAGAGCTGCTGATAACATCCTGCTGCAAGCAATTCAGCATTTGCTTGAGACTCAGAGACAGCAAGCGGGGAATGTTCCACCTCCTCCACCGCCGGGTGGCGAGACTAATCGTCCGGGTAGCTTTTCCTGGATTGCCTCTCAGATGTCCCGAAGCCATGTTAGGACCTATGGAGGCGAGGCTGACCCAGTAGCCCTCACAGAGTGGTTTAGAGTGATGGAAAAGAGCTTCACCTTATACTCAGTCGTTAGGGAGGATAGAGTGCGTTTAGCCGCTCACTTCCTGACATTGGAGGCTGACCGTTGGTGGGCATTGACTGGACCTACCGCTGTTCTTGACCCGATGTTCGATTGGGAGGCTTTCAAAGACAGGCTCGAGGCGAGGTTCTACCCCAAGGAGTTGAGATCGCAGAGGTTGAAAGAATTTATGGATTTGAAGCAAGGGAAGATGACCGTTCAAGAATTCACTGACAAGTTCAACCAGTTAGCTCACTTTGCATCGAGATTTGTTCGTGATGAGGCGGAGAGGGTGTATTTCTACCGAGGGAAGCTAGGGCCGAGGATTGAGAGTATGGTTCGTCGTGACTCTACTTCTTTTGTGGAGGTGTACGACGATGCTATTTGGGCCGAGAGTTCTATTCGTGCCATTGATGCTGAGACTCGTGCCGCTGCTTCTAGTGTGACTTCTCACCAGAGATCCGTGTACCAGGGGAAGAGACCATTTGTTCCTTCTACTTCTTCGCCTTCTTCTCAGAAGAAGCGTTTTGAGAGGTTCTCTGCTCCGGTTGCTAAGACCTTTGTTCACACCGACACATCTCCTAGTGTTTGCCACCGTTGTGGTAAACCTTCTCATCCGGGTTTTGATTGTTTCAAGAATGCTTTCAAGTGCTATACTTGTAATGGATTTGGGCACAAGTCTTATGAGTGTCCTGAGAAGAACACTGCACTTGGCAAGGCTGTCACTGCTGCTGCAGCAACTAAGGGAGGAAAGCCGAAAGGGAAGATCTTTGTGATGACTAGGGCTGAGGCAGAGGCTCATCCAGATATTGTTGCTGGTATCTTTTCTGTTCTTGGCACTGAGTGCCTTATTTTATTCGATACTGGAGCTTCGTTATCATTTATATCGACTCAGTTCGCCGATCGTCTAGCTCTTGAGTCTTCTTTAGTTGAGGAGACTTCTATTTCCTTACCTTCTGGAGACGTGTTTTCCTGCTCTTCGTCCCATAGGGATGTTCCTATTATTATTGGTCAAGCCACATTTCCTGCGGACTTACTGAGATTTCCTCTCGAGGAGTTTGACATTATCCTCGGTATGGATTGGTTATCGCGATACCATGCTCGCTTCGAGTGTCGCGACCAGAAAATCTGCTTGAGGAGTTCTTCAGGAGTTCGTGTTTCCTATAGGGGAACTCGCCCTCAAAAGGGTGTTCGTGTCATCTCTTCGATGAAAGCTTCTCATCTTCTTAGGAAGGGTTGCCAAGCCTTCCTGTGTGTTGTTACAGCTGCTAAACCATCGCTACCGAAGCTTGAAGACGTAGCCATTGTTCGTGAGTATCCAGATGTGTTCCCAGATGACTTGCCAGGGATACCGCCAGAGAGAGACGTGGAGTTTACTATTGAGCTTGTTCCAGGTACCGGACCGATTTCTAAGGCTCCTTACCGAATGGCTCCGCCAGAGTTGAAAGAGTTGAAGCAGCAATTGGAAGAGATGATCGAGAAAGGTTTCATTAGACCGAGTGCTTCTCCGTGGGGTGCTCCTGTGTTGTTCGTCAAGAAGAAAGATGGTTCCATGAGATTGTGCATTGACTATAGAGAGCTGAACCGAGTGACCGTGAAGAATCGATATCCTTTGCCTAGGATAGATGATTTGTTTGATCAGTTGAGAGGTGCTTCGAGGTTTTCTAAGATTGATCTTCGATTAGGTTATCATCAGATTCCAGTGAGAGAGGCTGATATTGCGAAGACTGCATTTCTTACCAGATATGGGCATTTTGAGTTCGTGGTTATGCCATTTGGGTTGACTAATGCACCGGCGATTTTTATGGATCAGATGAACCGTACCTTCAGTGAGTATCTTGACACCTGCGTTGTGGTTTTCATTGATGACATCTTGATATATTCGAAGACCGATGAGGAACATGCTGAGCATCTTCGATTGATTCTAGGGATTCTGCGCAGACAGAAATGGTTCGCAAAGTTTTCGAAGTGTGAATTTTGGCTCTCGAAGGTTGCCTTTTTAGGTCATGTGATATCCAGCGAAGGTGTGATGGTAGATCCCGCGAAGATAGAGGCTGTAGTTGATTGGGAGAGTCCCAAGGATGTTGGAGAGATCCGTAGCTTTTTGGGTTTGGCTGGTTATTATCGTAGATTTGTTGAGGATTTCTCGAGATTGGCTCGCCCGATGACTCAGTTGCTGAAGAAAGAAGCCAAATTTGTGTGGACCGACAAGTGTGAGAGTTCTTTCCAGGAGTTGAAGACCAGATTGACTTCCGCCCCTGTGTTAGCTTTGCCAGAGATCGGAGTGGACTTTGATGTGTATTGTGATGCTTCGATGTTAGGACTTGGATGTGTGCTGATGCAGAGTGGTAAGGTGATAGCCTACTCCTCTAGACAGTTGAGAGTTCATGAGGTGAATTATCCGACACATGATTTGGAGTTGGCTGCAGTTGTTCATGCTTTGAAGATGTGGCGTCATTACCTGATTGGATCCCATTGCCGTATTTTCACAGATCATAAGAGTCTTAAGTATATTTTCACACAGAAAGACCTTAACATGAGACAGAGACGTTGGCTAGAGTTGGTGAAAGATTACGACATCGAGTTGTTATATCATGAGGGAAAGGCCAACGTAGTTGCAGATGCGCTTAGTCGCAAGACTTCTCATTCGATGAGTGCCATGAGGGTATTGCCCGATGAGTTGTGTTCCGAGTTCCGGAAGCTGAGATTAGAGATGGTGGGTAGTGGTTTTGATTGGTTAGCTGCTATGTCTGCCGAGCCGTCTTTATATTGGGAGATTCGCCAGAGTTTGCCTTCAGATGCCGATTTCAAGAAGTTCGAGGCTAAGATTTCGAGTGGTACCGCGCCTGACTTGGTGATAGATGCTGATGGTTTCCTTAGGTTCCGTGGGAGGATGTATGTTCCTGTTGTGCCAAATTTGAGGAAGAGGATTCTTGATGAGGCTCACTTGTCACCGTACTCCGTTCATCCGGGTAGAGAGAAAATGCATAAGGATTTGGGACTTACATTTTGGTGGCCCGGGATGAAGAGAGACATCATGGATTATGTTAGTAGGTGCTTGACTTGTCAACAAGTCAAGATAGAGCATAGGAGACCTGGTGGTTTGCTACAGCCGCTTCCCGTTCCTCAGTGGAAGTGGGAGTGCATATCTATGGACTTTGTTACCGCTTTGCCTAAGACCGTGGGAGGCAAAGATGCGATTTGGGTTATTGTTGATCGTCTAACCAAGTGTGTCAGATTCGTGCCGATCAGAGAGACATGGGATATGGACCGTTTAGCCAGGGCTTATATTGCTGAGATAGTCCGATATCACGGTGTCCCGAGGGAGATAGTTTCGGATCGTGATCCTCGTTTTTGTTCCAGATTCTGGAAGGCCTTGCAGGAGGCTATGGGTAGCCGTTTGTTGATGAGCACAGCTTTTCATGCTGCGACCGATGGTCAGTCCGAGAGGACTATACAGACACTAGAGGATTTGCTCCGCGCTTGTACCCTCGATTTTCAGAGTTCTTGGGAGCAGAGTTTGCCGTTGGTAGAGTTTTCTTACAACAACAGTTATCATGCTTCCATTGGTATGGCTCCGTACGAGGCTCTTTACGGTAGGAAGTGCCGTAGCCCTATTTGTTGGGATCAGGCTAGTGATGTTCGTGACCTTGGACCTGATCAGCTAGCCGAAACCATTGACCGTGTACAGCTCATTAGGAATAGGATGAAAGCCGCTCAGGACCGGCAAAAGTCCTATGCAGATGTCCGTCGTCGACCCTTAGAGTTTGAGGTGGGTGATCGAGTGTTCTTGAGAGTTTCTCCGATGAAGGGCGTCAAAAGATTTGGAGTTAAGGGCAAGTTGAGCCCTAAGTATATTGGCCCTTTTGAGATCGTGAAGAGGATTGGTGCTGCTGCTTACCGATTGGACTTGCCTCCTAGTTTGGGCAAGGTTCATAGCGTTTTTCATGTTTCCCAGCTCCGCAGATACATCAGTGACCCGAGTCATGTTTTGCCTAGAGAGATCGAGAACTTGGAGCCGAGTCTTGCTTTCGAGGAGCGTCCAGTGAAGATCCTTGACCGTCAGGATAGGAAGCTTAGGAGCAAGGTGGTGCCGCTAGTGAAGATTCTTTGGCGTTGCGGTGATGTTGAGGAGCAGACGTGGGAGACTGAGGCATCGATGCGTATCGCGCATCCTTCTCTTTTCGATTGAGGTATAGTATATAGATTTATATCCGTTCGAGTTTCGAGGACGAAACTTTTTGAAGTTGGGGTGATTGTAACAGCCCATATTTTCGTAAAATCTAATTTAATCGTTTTTAAGTATTTTACGTAATAAAATAATATTTTAATAATTTAATTCGGAAATTTTTATGAAATAAATAAGATCCGTCTTAAGAACCTCCAGTTCTTAAGACGAATACAACTTGGCATAGTTAAACATCCGACTCAAGTATTCATTTCCATATCCGTTTCAATATTTGAACCCGTTTCATTTATTCGGAAAGGACGACTCACTTGTTCTTTTATAAACCCTTATGTCGACATATTTGCCTTCAACATTTCATTCTTCCTGCAAACTTAACATCTCTTAAACCTCCATAAAACCTTCACTTCTTTTGCAAAGATCTTCATCATCCGTTCATCGAATCGCAAAAGTAAGAACATTTCCGGAATCCTCGTTCAATTTCCAAGACATCCATCACTTTCGTTTTTCATTTTATCGACTTCGAAAAATAGGCTGTTTTGCCTTCAACTCGTTTTTAGTGTTTTTAAATCGTTTTCTTTGTTGTAGGAGTTGGTCTCGACGATCCCGACGTGGACTCTTACGTGGTTGAGGAGGATCAATTGCCGGAATAAGCTTGAAGGTGACGATAATGAGAAACTCGGCCTTTTATGTGTATATTAGCATGCTTGGTGATTTTGATGTTGTTCTTCTGATTTTATTCAAGTTCTATGATTATTGGACTTAGTATCATGATTAGGATGTATAATATGTGAAGAATTTATGATCCAAGATGTGGTTATGTGTTCCTTATTGCATTTTCAGTTTTTCCTAAATTGCGACGGATACTTGTTATTTCCACTTGAGGATTGTTATGGGGATTGTATGCTGATAAGATAGTGATATTAGATGTTTATGATGTTGGGCAAATCATGCTTGTAGTAATTTCTGAAGTTTACATGTCGATTTATGACGTTTTGTGAAGTTGGGAAATTGCGTTTTTCAGCGACAGGCTCTCTGAGCCGGTCGACCGACCGGCCGCCGGTCGACCGACCGGCCGCCGGTCGACCGGCTGAGAGCGTTTCTTGCTATTTTTGTGTTTTACGCGAGACTTTGAGACCATAGGAAATAAGTCTCCCAGCCGGCAGACCGGCCGCCTGCCAGCCGGCTGGGAGTGCGTTGTGTTGTATTTCGTAGTTTGGAAAACTTAAGAGTAGTCCCAGCCGGCAGACCGGCCGCCTGCCAGCCGGCTGGGAGTGCGTTTTTGTCGTTGCGTGTTTTCAAGTTTTTAAGGAGGCTGAGTTCCCAGCCGGCCGACCGGCTGCCTGCCGACCGGCTGGGAGTTCGTGTTTTGTTTCAGAAAAGAAAGAAGAGGCTGAGGTGGTCACCAGCCGGCCGACCGGCTGCCTGCCGACCGGCTGGGGACCCCTGTAGGCTATTTTGAGGTTTTCATAATTTGATCGTAACTTTCAAACGGTTAATCGGTTTTACTTGAAACTTGTTTTGTGTACCCTTGACATGTATTTGAGGTCCCCGGAGGATGGGCAACATTATATTGGGTTCGGGAATATAGTGAGGATAGAGACCCCCCGGTCGGGCAACCGAAAGGGGAACCGACTCTCCCTCACCTTAGTTCTCGAGGTCAATTAAGTGTTGATTAAAAGTTAAAAGTAGAACTATAGTGTAGTTCATAGACTTGAATGATATTGTTTTGATGCGTATTAAGTTATGCCTTAAGCTGGCCTCTGAACTTAATACGTGAGTTGTTTGTCATATATGGGGATATGCCTTAAGTTGGCCTCTGAGCCCTATATGTCTATGTTTGTCGTGTCTGGAACATGCCTTAAGCTGGCCTCTGAGTTCAGACATGTATGATAGTGATCGCGTCAGAACATGCCTTAAGTTGGCCTCTGAGTCTGACGAGCAGAGCAGCTGCACAACGGGGCATTTAGGTCGTAACGCCTCACCCGGAGTGCAGATGTTTGGTGCTAGAACATGCCTTAAGCTGGCCTCTGAGTTTAGTACCTTGTGATGTGGTGAAGGGACATGCCTTAAGCTGGCCTCTGAGTCCTTTACTTTTGGATGCTAGTCTATGCCTTAAGTTGGCCGCTGAGTCTAGTGTCTTGCTGATTGGCAGGTCCATGCCTTAAGTTGGCCTCTGAGTCCTTGCTTGCTGAATGTTTGGTGTCTAGGTTATGTCTTAAGTTGACCGCTGAACCTTTTCACTTGCTGAATGATTTGGTATAGGTTATGTCTTAAGTTGACCGCTGAACCTTTACTTGCTGATGTTGTTTTCTTACCTTGAGTTGGTTTGTATCAGAGATGGTTAGTGATAAACGAGTATTTAATGTTTATTGAGTTGTGGTTTAATCATCCAAGGCATTGGATGACTCTTGTTCGGTTTCATAAATAGTGGGATTGAAAGACCCCCCGACTGGGTAACCAGTAGGGAAACCGGCTCTCCTTCCTATTTGTTTATGAAGTTGGTTAAGAGCCGTGCATGGTAATCGCATGATAGTAAGAGATAAGATGATGAGATGTTTATGCTTCACATGTTGATATATGTTGGAGTATTCTGTATTGTTTTGTGTGTTACGTGTTGTCACAAAAGGTGGCTAGGAGAACTCTAGTCACTCCCCACTGATTGTGGCGTACATGTTTTCATGTATGTAGGTACATGCAGGGTTGGAGATCAGGGTTACAGGAGAGCTAGCGAGTGATGATCCGTTCATCAGTTGACTTACCCGTTTACGCTTAGCTAGACTCTTAGACTTTTGTTGTTTTTGTTTTGGTGCCGGTAGGGATGTGCCATCCCCGGCTGATGTATTTATTTATGTTTCAATTTGATACTTAGTACTGTTACTTATCTATTTGGTTTCAGTTTCAGTTTACGTTTCAGTCTAAGACTTCTCGCATGTTTTATCTTTAAAAGTTTTAATTCCGCTGCAATTTTGGTACTTTTATGTGTTTATATTTCCGCTTTCGCGAGGGGTTTTACATTGAGAGAAAACTGACGTTGAATACTGGATTGTGAATAGTGTCCAAAAGGGAAATGAGGTGACATAAAAAGAATGGGGAAAGTATAATAAAAGAGAATAAGAGCATTAGTTGATTATATTGGTAGTTAAAATAGAATTTGAGCTATTTTGAGTAAGACGCACATAGTTCGGAGTATTCTTATCAATTAATATTATAGTGTTATAATAACTTGTATACTTTTCATTTGAGCATCATCTTAAAGAAATTTTTTTATCCAATATTTCTAATATATGAAAATAGTTGAAGCTCGTACTATTTTAACATTAACTCGTATATTTTTACATTAGATCGTATTATTTTTACTTTAGCACATATTCTTATTTTAATAGCTCGCATTCTTATCTTATTAGCTCGTATACTTTTTACATTAGCTCGTATTCTTATCTTAATAGCTCGTATTTTTATTTTATTATCTCGTATTCTTCTTACATTAGGTGGTATTTTTTTTATATTAGTCCATATTCTTATATGCTCATATTTGTAAGTTCGTGATCCTCTTATATGCTCGTATGTTATTTTTACATTAGCTCGTATTCTTATCTTAATAGCTCGTATATTTTTACATTAGCTCGTATTCTTAATTAACTTAATAGCTCTATTAGGGTCGCATTCTTGTGTTAATAACTCGCGTTCTTATGTGCTCGTATTTTTTAGGTCTTGATTCTTTTAAGTTCTTATTCCGTTTACATTAGCTCGTATTTCTTATATATTCGTATTTTGTAGCTCGTATTCTTTTAATTATACCACGTAATCTTAAGTGCTTATTATATCATGAAACTTGACGTCTTGCAATTCTGGTTCTATTTTTTTTTACCTTCGAGAAGTGTTTTAATTAGCTCGTGTTTTCGTTTTATGTTTACATTAGCTTGTATTCTCATATTAATAGGTCGTATTCTTATGTTCTCGTATATTTAAGTTCGCGATCCTTTTAATCTCGTATTCGTATTCATTTGTGCTAATATTTTGAAGTCCGTCTTATCTTAATAGCTCGTATTGTTTCTTCATTAGCCCGTATTCATTTGTGCTCGTATTTTAAAGCTCGTCTTATCTTAATAACTCCTATTGTTTTTACATTAGCTCGTATTCTTAGCTCAATTGCTCGTATTCTTTTTATATTAGTTCGTATTCTTAGGTTAATAACTCGCATTCTTCAATGCTCGTATTTTTTAGTTCGTGATTCTCTTAAACTCTTATTCTTTTTACATTTGCTCATATTCTTATGTGTTCGTATTATATAGCTCGTATTTTTAATTATACCTCATAAACTTAAGTGCTTAATATATTCATCAATACAACTATTTATGCTTTTAGTTAAATAAGAGAGGCTTAATATATTCATCAATACATCTATTTATACTTTTAATTAAATAAGAGAAGGGAAACAATAAAATATACCATAACTCTACGTCTCTACGGTAGTCAAAACTCTTAGTTTACAATCAATTTATTACTATTTAATTATCTTTTTATTTATATACTTAATTTATTTAACTTAAGTAATAGCCAATGTAATTCTCTAAAAACAATAATTATCCAACTGATGTTTTATTACTATTTAATTATCTTTTTAATTATATACCTAATTTATTTAACAAAAGTAATAGAAAATGAAATTGCTCTATAACAATAGCCAATGAAATCAATTATTTTATTAACTAATTCAATAATTATCCAACTGATATTTTATTACTATTTATTTATCATTTTTTTATATACTTAATTTATTTAATCAAAGTAATAGCTAATGTAATCGCTCTATAAATAATAATTATCAAATTGATATTTTATTACTATTTAATTATCTTTTTATTTATATAATTAATTTATTTAACCGAAGTAATAGCCACTTAAAGTGTTCTAAAACAATAGTCAATGAAATCAATGATTTTATTAACTAATTCAATAATTATCCAACTGATATTTTATTACTATTTAATTATCTTTTTTTATATACTTAATTTATTTAACCGAAATAATAGCCAATGTAATTACTCTCTAAAAACAATAATTATTCAACTGATATTTTATTACTATTTAATTATCTTTTTATTTATATAGTTAATTTATTTAATCAAAATAATAGCCAATGAAATTGCTCTAAAACAATAACCAATGAAATCGCTTGAAAATTTTCTCTCTTAACTATAATTATTAATTATTAAAACTTATTAATGTTGTTAGAAGAATAATTGGAAGGATGGAACAACTACAATTCTATAGAAACACACAATCATCAAAATTCACGGGTTGTTCAATTTTAATTTTGACAGAAAATGAACAATTAAAGTTGTTAGATATACTGATAATATATGTAGTGTATATGTAAATACTTTAAAGAAAAATAAAAAAATATATCTATAACATAAGATATATAAGAACATGTTGACATTAAAAGTTTGACGTATAACTTGAAAAGCGTAAAATATAATTAAAAAATGTAAACTTATAACTTTCCAATAAAATGAGGTTTTAGTAATAGAATAGAAAAAGATATAAGGGGTGAAAAAAATTAATTGAAATAAAATAAGATTTAGGAAAGAGAGAGAATAAAAGATAAATAAGGTAAAAAAGAGAATCTAAGTAATTATATGGTTGAAATATTAATTAATAAGTTGATATTTAATGGGAGCTGACATGACTGTTATTATTCACGTTATTGGCCGAAAAAAACTGAAATTATGAGGTTGAATGAGAGAGCGCCATTAGCCTTATTCTGAAATCTCGTTGCGCCACATCAACAGTTTTACATTTTGCTTATATATATATAATGATATACCGTAATGTCTTCAACATATCCGACGTTTAAACAACAATTCAATATGCTTACCTTGCGTATTGTGTGGACTCGTACCTCTATATCATCGAGATCTACAGAGGCAGGAAACAATGTGTGGATGATGAACCCATAGCCGTGTGATTGGTGGCTGTCAGGAGTTGGTCGATTGTTCGGGTTTGTTGTAGATGATCGTTCCCAAGTCCGTAACTGGACTTCGGATGGTCACACGACCGTCTGACACGCAACTTTTTTGTCTATTATATTTTCTTTTTGTTAGATCTAGAGCGTAAACTCATGTATTCTTTTTCTCTTTTAGGGCCTGCCTGGTACACCCTTAATAATTGAGGGAGAGATTTGTGTGGGGGAAATAATTACCCATCAAATTTTTTATACCTGCGATTTTTCTCTGACCTTTGGTTTGGCATTTCTTGGGATAATTACTGCCTTAACAATTCATTAACTTTGCTACAAGAGTAAAATTTTCAGCCAACTCACTAATCAGTTCCAACAATATCAGATTTTTCAATCTATTGCATTGCTCAAAAGATCATTTTTTTAGTTAAACAACAGTTCTCAAAATACAAAATGAAACGAAATGGAGTATGAACAACCATGTTTATGCTCGTAATCTCCATTTAAGAAGGCCTATTTAACACCATCACCGTGGCTAAAAACTCATACTTCTCGTCTTCGTCTGTCAAGTCACGGAAAAAGAGATAGATAACAATCAACAACAAAATCGTCACAAAAATGGTGTTCAAGCAATAAAAATGGTGCATACAAATGGAGGAAAGAGCAAATACCTGATTGTTGCTGGAGAAGAAGAGGAGAGATTCACAGGAAAGCAGAGAGAGATTAGGGTAAGATTTTGTGCGGCGGAATTATTACTCTTGGTATGAGGTAGGTAATATATTACCCCTCTTGGGAGGTAGTAGTTACTAGGCCGCACTAATTACTCCCGTACCAAACCTGAACGAAAAATCCGTAACAATTAAGTTGGACTTTTTCAGATCTATTACCCCATCCCAGGCAGGCCCTTAGAGTAAAAATCATATTTTTTTTGATAGATCTAGAGAATAAAATCATGTCTTCTATTCTACTAGATCAATGTTTTTAATCCCGAGCATTTTTTGATTCATTTGAGTCATCTTCTATAAATGTCATGACCATCATAATATATATAAAAGAATTACGTTAGATAGCTGACGTGGCACAATGTCAATTCAGAAATGGCCTAATACAAGCCTCACATTCAATCTCCCAATTTTACTTTTATTTAAACCAATCAGATTTGACAATGTTGGACACATCAGCAATGACTATGCATAAAATGGCATTTAAACCAATCAGATTTTCTGCAAAGGTTTTAATTTTCTGCCATTATACAATTAATGATACAGCCTTATTGCATTAATTATACAGCGAACTTAACGATACATCAGAATCGAAAATGGCAGAATCGAAAATGGCAGCCTAATTAAGAATACAAAAGAATACAATTAAACCCTTTGTCATTCTCAAGGTTTTAATTTTCTGCAGCCATTATACAATTAATGATACAGCCTTATTGCATTAATGATACAGCGAACTTAACGATACATCAGAATCGAAAATGGCAGAATCGAAAATGGCAGCCTATTGTATACATGCAGAAAATTAAAACCTTGAGAATGATTAAATCCTTTTGTCATTCTCAAGGTTACTCGGGAATGTCGTTTAATGCCTTGAACCCACGAATCATCATTGCATAAACTCTCATTAATTGTGTACGTTCCAACCTCTCTTCCTGCAAATACACATTTTTTGAATCATCAATCCCTTTAATGACATTATCGGAAAATACCAACATTTACAATAATACCATCATTATATCATATTTCGAAAATACCGTCCCAACTACTCTCCTATTATTGTTATTATAAATTTACACCAGTCATTATAATAATTTCACTTTTCATTTACCTTCAATTATCAAACTCCTAAAATTACAAACAAACGCAACTTACCTATCTCATCTTCTTCTATGGCCATTTCATCAGTCCTCACCATTAGGCAACTCAATGTCGGCACTAGGCTTACTGAGATGAATGTGAGGGTTGTACACAAATGGACAAGGCCTGAATTCAAAGATAAGACAAAGAATGAAGCAATTGAACTTCTACTCCTTGATGCTCAAGTATGTCAATTAAATCTCTTGCGATATAATTTTGTTGTACATACTGTTTATTAATTGAAGGTAATGGAAGAAGTGAAATCTTCACTGAGTAACGTAATTTAAATACTTGAATTTTTACCTTTCCTAAAAATTGGAGTATGAAAATAAAATAAAATTAATTATGCTGCATGTGTAAGTGTTTAACACAGCAATTAAAAGGATAAATCAATACCTTAGAAATAGCACATTCTAAATATCCAGAGGCTTCATGCAAGAGTCCCTTCTCCATCATAATGTCTCCCACCAAAATCCAAGCTCTATAACAATCAGGATCCTTCTCTGTTTTCCCTGACGATAAGTAAGAAACAGAAAGCTGTTGAAATTTAAGATAGTACACACCAAACGCTTTTTTTTACCAACCTTCTCTTTTTTTGTTTTTTTTTTACTTTTTGCTATGTGGTTTTATCGTATGGTGTTTGAGATGCACTGTTTTATACACTAATCACTGATTTAAGTATGATGAAGATGAAGAATGATCAAATAAAAGCAAGAAATGTTTTATTGCAAAAAACAGACCAAATCAGCCCCCATTTCTAACCCTTTTTTCCTTTTATTTATCGCAGAATGAAATCATCCAAGCTACTATTAGGAAACAACTTATTTCCTATTTTGCTCCTAAACTATTGGTCGGGGAGGTATACACCATTCGTAATTTAACCGTCGATAATAACACTGGAATGGACAAGGCTACCTCAAATCCATGTCGCTTAAAGTTTGAATTCTCATCCAAAGTTAATGTGACAACCGATACATCTATTCCCATTCATGGTTATCGTTTTGCAAACTTCAAGGATATTATCGATGGCATAGTACCGACAACTCATTATATAGGTATAACTCTAATCACTTTTTAATGTTTGTTGTCATTTATTTGTTAGCTACCTATCAGTTTTTGTGGCTTCATATGGCAGATGTTGTCGGAAAATTGTATGAAATTGGACCAATCACCGAAACTGCAAACAAACACAAGTGTCGGACCATAAAGCTCGAAGACATTGAGTCAGTGGAATGCATTCATATTACCTAAACCTTAAGTCATTCATGTTTCTGATTATGAAACTCTAACAATAGTGTTGTATATCACGCAGTGGTTGTCAGTTATCTTGCACTCTATGGGAACCACACACCGTTCAACTACCTACTCTTATATCTGAACAACCCAATCCAAATCAGTCTAAGATTATTGTTATCCAATGTGTGCAAACCAAAAAATATGAAGGTAACACTACTCAATAGGCTTATCATGTGCATATATTGATATATGTTTTATGTTGATATTTGGGGTCAAATATAATAATGGTTATTAATTCTTTATCTAGGCCATTGGCGTGTCCAAACAACATTTAATGCAAGTGTTTTTCACGTCAACCCTGACATCCCAGAAGTTACAGTGTTTGAGTCAAGGTAATTCAAAAAATCACACAACATCCATTCATTCTCCAAACTATAATATGCATATAAATTATTTAAAAGTTTACTTACCCAGACTGATGATTTCTTTGCAGTCTTTCTACTCCGGCACCAAGTAATTCGTTGCAGATTATTGAAATACCCGACGATGATGACGACGATGACATGTTGAAAGACAATATCAAAACTATTAGTCAGCTTAAACTGAATGAAAAGGTACATAAAAATCCTTACAAAGCTAATATCTACACCATCAGACATCAAAAGTATTTACAAACAATTATGACGCTATGATATGAACATTGATAAGGTAGACTTCATCATATGTTATTGCAGGCCGGCTACTATTACATATTTGCAAAGATAATCAATCTTGATTGCACAGCAGGATGGTATTATGATAGTTGTAAACTTTGTTGGGCCAAGACCTTAAAGAACGATAAAGGTAGATGGAAATGTACACGAGTTGGGTGCGATGGCTATATTTCTGGGTTTACATCAAGAATACCAAGGTATGCACATTCCATATTTATTTAAAAATTGAATTAGATCTCAAAACGACCACTCCTCTTAAGATTACCACGCAGCTGTAAGTTCTCTGTTTTATAATTAAAAGGTGCGATGAAGCGAGCAGGTTGTTAAAGAGCAGCTCTTAGTAGGGGGGCGAATTGTGTACATCCTGTGCTTTCAATACGCATCTTCTTTATACTTCTATCTATTTTAACTCATTCATAGAAAAGTAGAGTACACTTTCATAGAAAAAGGTCCATTGGTATGAGAGAGTCTATATATAGTATCCATTTGACTAGAAATGCACAATGATCATAACGCAAACCGCTATACATGCAACAGATTTCAGGTGAAATTCGAGGTCACTGACGCGTCTAATGAGGAGGCTAACTTTGTGGTCTTTGATAGTCAGATAAATCAGTTCATCACGCAAACTGCTGCTGAGCTTCTTGCAAAGATAGAAAAAGTAAACACGATAAATATACAATAACTTCAATCATTTCATTTTTTCTAACATCTGGGCTAACTGTTTCTAACTATTGATCATGTTTAATACAGAATGGTGGTGAGCAAGAAGCTATTCCCCGTGAACTGGAGACTTTCATTGACAGATCCTTTGTTTTCAAGGTTAATATACATGAAAAGTATAATGTCACGCAAGGCTCTAACTCATATACCGTGTTCAGTTTGAGTGATGATGAAGCACTGGCTAATAAATGGCTCACCAAGTACACAGAAGCATCTAAGGTTTGTTAAACTATGTTTGCATCCGTTAATTTTTCATGATAAACTCACCAAAATAGCTTATTACGTTCATTTTGTTATTGTTTGATTTTTCATTTCTTATATATAGGAAGGGCTTCATTCTATCAAATCAATAACCACACCATCAGTTCATGCTAAAAACGCAATGGTCAGTTTTCTAACGTCAATTTTTTAATGAAAGTCGTCTACAATGATGAAACATTACTCTCAAGAGTAAATAAATAATTACCATGGATGCAGGAGCAGAACTCTGAGACTGCTGAGTGTAGCCCACGAATCACCCCTCTTAAGAGACCATATCTAAGTATGGGTGGCCAAAGTGGAGAGCAAATAGAATTGGGCTGTGAGACTGGTGATGCATGCTCCGCAACCAAGAAACCTGTAATCGTGAAGAAGGAGAAGTGAAAACAGACATTATTTTGACAATTAATGCTAAATCAGAAATGACCAATCTTTTGAATTTCCCGAACTTATGTAACTGAATCAAATATTATCGTTCTGATTAATTTCCAACAGCATTTACATTATAATTATGTCGATGCTAAGTACTATCTATCAAGCGTATTTCTTATTCTTACATTTTATGATACAACTTCATCAAATAGTTTATTTAAAATGAGAAGCCACAAAAAATGATGTTTCACTTGAGTAACTATTGTTTAAATTTATAATACAATTTACTTTAAAAAAAATGCATAAAAAACATGAACTATATTAGACATAACTCGGATAACACAAAAATCTGCATCTAAATAAAACCGTATAGCCAACAATGACAAAACCAATTTTATGATCAAATTAGACCACAGCCGTTGAGGTGTACAACTACACTGCAGCCGTTGAGGTATACAAATACACTGCAGCGGTTTCTACTTAGTATTCGAACAACAAGCTGTAACAATTGTATGAAATTGGACATAATAACACTGAGTGCAGAGACTCAGTCTGAGCAATGGTACAAACTTTCTATAGTCTACCACTCTACCCTTCCAACAACCTACACTAATAACTTAGAACCGTTTTCATCTCAATCATTTGCTTACCTTTGATTAAAATACCTCTCCAACAATAAAAAAAAAGGCAAACGAATGATTGAGACGGAGAGAGTATTAATTTAACTAACTTGGGTGTGTACTGAATTACTGATGACGACAATATTTTCGGAGTACATCATTCAACTTCCAGTAATGCAAATGGTATACACATAAAAGAAAACGTTCAAATTCATATTAATTGCAATTCATATAAAAAAAACGTGTCAAATGATTTTTTTTTTCAATTTCCTCTAAAATCAAACGTTTGATACTATTTTCAATATTTCAGAAAATTCATATTAAATGTTCATACAATTTTCCATAAATCCCATTCAAATACATATTAAATCCCATTCAAATTCATATTAAACGTGTCAAGACTGAATAAACTTTTAATTGCAATTCACATTAAAAACCGTATCAAGACTGATTCCAATATTTCTTTTTTCCAATTTTCCATAAAATAAACTTTTAATTGCAATTCACATAAAAAAAACGTGCCAACTTATTTTTTTTCAATTTCCAATAAAATTGAAGACTCATTCAAATTTTTGTCTTTTAGATAACTGTGTTTGAATTTAATGTTTTCTATAACCAGATTATTAGAATTCTACAATTGTTAAGTACTACAAATAGTGAAACACAATGGCATATCACGTTTTAGAAGCTATCTTCAAACAAACATCAAATCAACAACAATTATAACCATGGCAGGATCTAAATCTCCACAACAAACACCAAATAACAGTAAAAGGAAAACCAGTGAAGGCAGTAAAGGTTAGTTTATACAGTATTTTTTATACTAATTTTAGTTTTAACGGTGTACTTCTATATTTTTAGAGCCCATAAAAATTGTAAATCGGTGTACTTCTATATTTTTAGAGCCCATAAAAATTCCAGATCGCAATATTAGGAAAAAAAATTTACAGTATCCATTTTTCTGAGAAAGAATCACATGTTGCCTGTCAAATTCACTTCCTTAATGCAGTATCCATTTTTCTGAATGCTTAAGTATAAAATTATATGATCATCAATTATATACTTATTTGAATTTTGGAGGGGTGCACAATTTGGGTAAATGGTCCACACTGCATTATGGTACAAAATCATCATATGTATCAACATTCAACCACTACACAAGACTCTCAAAAGGGTAATTTTCTGTCTTACTTCTATGTACATCTGAGAGAAATTCATCATCTTAGGGAGGTTACAAGTTTGATTTATCAGGTTAAAAATCCGGGTTACTAAATTCGCTCAACCGCTAAAGAACATACTGGTTCAGACAAAATCAATAGAAGGTTATTAACTTCTGCAATAAAATCATTAGTTACTACATTAGAGAAAATGTGAACTGAACAGGTGAAAACTAACATCATTAGAGATAATAATGTTACCTTGATGTCATACTCAACAGTAGCCTTACTGAGAAGCTCAGCCCTGAGTTTCTCAGTCCTAGAGATAGCATTCTTCTTCTCCACCTGAGTTTTGGGTTGTTTGGCCTTGCCTGAGCTTTGCTCCAATCTCTCCTTTCATTTTCGCCTCCGACACATCTATCTGTAATCATAGTCTCACAGACATTACATCTATAAAGAAAAAGTACAAACTTTATGAATGTATCTCTCTCAAAATCGAAGTTCCAACACCAAAACCACAACCAAATAATTAGTAAATTAGTTAAAATAAAAAATCAATTATGGGAAGATCTTTTTTAACTTTTGATCTAAAAAATTGTACACCAGCAAATAGAATCTATTTGGGTAAACAATATCATTACTATTTCAATCAAATAATTAGTAAATTAAAGCTTCTGAGAACAATGGTAAATAAACTAACCTTAATATAAATAGATCCAGGATTTTGGGGCCTCTAAAATCGTCGAACACTTCAGGTAAATAAGTACATGAAATGATACATCGTATTCAACCACATGCAATACAAAATAACGATGGGTTATTGTATTTTAGACTTAATTTAAATAAATTACAATATAAAATGAATATTAGAAAGATCTTTTTCACTTTTGATGTAATAAAATTGTAAATCGGTGTACTTCTAAATTTTTAGAGCCCATAAAAATTCCAGATCGTTGTTCATCAATATTAGGAAAAAAAATTTACAGATCTGTTATTTTTCCGTTTCGAAATCGCTTTGCTTTAAAACCAAATTGAAAAAGTTGAAGATGAATGCTAAACGTTCTGCCATTAATCGATAGATGTTGATGTTTGAAATTATTTACAAATAAAAACGAAGTAGAGAGAAAAAGGAATACATATCCAGAAATTTGTAAATAAGAAAATAACTGACCTTAATTAAAGGAGACAGAAAACGATTACATACAGCGAGAGATGCAAAGGATGGCAGTTTCGAATATGTTGATGATAATGGCGGATTTCGTTCAACTTTGATGAAAACGGCGGATGGAGTTTTGAGGGGGATGGAGTTCAAAACCTAATTTGTTTAGGTTATTATGTTCACAAAGGGGTAAAACGTGTTATCTTGGCAGTTTTGTCACAAAGGGTTAGGTGCTTCTCCGTGTTTTAAATTCAACCTTTATAACAAAATCGTTTCGTACAATCGGTTTTAACACGGTTTTTATTTTATTAGTTAGAAAATAATAATCTTAGTTTTGAGTTTTAATAAATTTACATATCGTCTAAAGTTCTCAAATTAGAATGTTTTATCCCGTTCTTACAATTATTACGCTTATTAACATTGTCATATTTTACCTAATTTCCTGTTATAAAAAAAATCAAATGTTATTAAATATTTTATAAATATATATAAATGTTATATAAAAATTATAATATGTGGGGTTTTATAATAACTATAATTTATCGTCTTCTATAATTTACAAATTAAGTTTCCCGTCCTTTCTTATTTTCTGAATTTTTCTTCAGTCTACCAGTCATTGGCTTTTTGGTTGTCTATATAAGTTTGATGTAATGTCATTAGAAAAAAAATCCACATTTCACAATAATTCGTTCAAATAAACATAATTGCTATATATTGAAATAAATTTACCGACGTCTTCTTTAAAAATAAGTGTACACAACCCGTGATTTTTCACGGGTGTTACACTAGTTTGGTATTAAATCTTCTATACTATACACTTGTCATTCTAATGATGTTACAAGAGCATGGAAAGGGAAGTTTTCTTTTCTTTTCGACCTTTGGTGGTATGCAATAGGGGATTGCTATATCACGCCCCCTGTTTTACTTGTTACGCCCCCTATTTTTCAATTTATTCCCATTTTGCCCCTGCGTCTTACGTTGAGTTTTGACGTTCGTTGATGATGATGATTTCTGTATTTTTTTTGAGACGGTTTTTAAGACGGTTTTGGAGTTGGTTTTTGAGACGGTTTTTGAGACGGTTTTTGAGACGGATTTTGTTTTTTTTTTTAGACGGTTTACGAAACGTTTTTTTGAGACGGTTTTTGAGACGGGTTTTGGGTTTTTTTTTGAGACGGTTTACGAAACGTTTTTTTGAGACGGTTTATAATTTCCCATCCAAATTATATTATTCCATACTATAGACGGAAAATAAAAAAATACAATGTCGTTTAAAAAAAATTAATAATAAATTGTCGTGTAAGAAATAAAATAAAAATACGAGAGTTGACATTGCGAGATACGGAAAAGAAAATAAAACTTTAAAAAAAAAAAAAATACAATGTCGTGTAAAAAACACGACAGGACCTAGGCCATGTCGTGTAGACCACACGACAGGACCTAGGCCATGTCGTGTAGACCACACGACAGGACCTAGGCCATGTCGTGTGGACTACACGACACAGCCTAGGCCATGTCGTGTGGACCACACGACATGGCCTAGGCTGTGTCGTGTAGTCCACACGACATGGCCATGGCTGTGTCGTGTGGTCCACACGACATGGCCAAGGTCGTGTCGTTAAAAATGAAAAAAAAATGGAAAAATGTTGGCTGTGGGGTTCGAACCCACGCGCACTTATGTGTAGAAGATCTTAAGTCTTCCTCCTAAACCACTCAGGCAAACCAGCTAATTGATATATGATAGAAAGAATATATTCATATTCAATTAGAATATTTTAAATACTTGAAACTTTTTGAGCAAAGGTACAATTACTCGATTAAATTATGATATAATGATATATTTACGACGTCGTTATATTACCTATTAGCACGCTTTTCTTTTGTTGGATGAAACAACAAAATTTTTACGAGACATACGCAAAATCGTTCCAATTTTTTTTTCCTAATTCGCAATTAAACCGTCTTAAAAACCGTCTCAAAAATTGTTTATTATTACCGTCTCAAAAACCGTGTCAAAATACCGTCTCAAAATCATTCTTAACAAAAAGTCTGAAATTCCGGCTACAAAATTATTATCAAAAACCGTCTCAAGAACCATCTCAAAAACCGTCTCAAAATCGTCACACAAACTATCTCAATTACCGTCTCAGAAACAACCAACTTAAAACCCGGCCGTCAACAATACGTCAAAAAAAAAAACAAAAACCAAAAAAAATTCAGGGGCAAAATGGGAATTATTTAAAAAGTAGGGGGCGTAACAAGTGAAACAGGGGGCGTGATATAGCAATTTTGATGCAAGGGGATTGCTATATCACGCCCCCTGTTTTACTTGTTACGCCCCCTATTTTTCAGTTTATTCCCATTTTGCCCCTGCGTCTTGCGTTTAGTTTTGACGTTCGTTGATGATGATGATTTCTGTATTTTTTTTGAGACGGTTTTTGAGAGGGTTTTTTAGGCGGTTTTTGAGATGGATTTTGGGTTTTTTTTTTGGAGACGGTTTATGAAACTTTTTTTTTTTTAGACGGTTTATGAGACAGTTTTTTAGACGGTTGATACTTCATTTAATACTGCAACATCTTAGAAATCTACTGCAACATCTTAGAAATCTATCTTCTTATCTCCTATTCTATAGACGGAAAATAAAAAATCCATTGTCGTGTAAAAAAAATTAATAATAAATTGTAAAACACGACACGTGTGGTCTACACGACATGGCAAAAAAAAAATGGAAAAATGCTGGTTGTGGGGTTCGAACCCACGCGCACTTATGTGTAGAAGATCTTAAGTCTTCCCCCTAAACCACTCGGGCAAACCAGATGATTGATATATGATAGACAAAAAATGTTCATATTCGATTAGAATATTTTAAATACTTGAAACTTTTTGAGCAAAGGTACAATTACTCGAGTAAATTATGTAAAATTGAAACTGCATAATTTTTCCGGCTGTATGATTAAAATTTAAAATGATATAATGATATATTTACGACGTCGTTATATTAACTATTAGCACGCTTTTCTTTTGTTGGATGGAACAACAAATTTTTACGAGACATACGCAAAATCGTTCCAAAATTTTTTCCTAATTCGCAATTAAACCGTCTCAAAAATTGTTTATTATTACCGTCTCAAAAACCGTGTCAAAATACCGTCTCAAAATCATTCTCAACAAAAAGTCTGAAATTTCGGCTACAAAATTATTATCAAAAACCGTCTCAAGAACCATCTCAAAAACCGTCTCAAAATCGTCACACAAACTATCTCAATTACCGTCTCAGAAAAAACCAACTTAAAACCCGGCCGTCAACAATACGTCAAAAAAAAAAAACAAAAAAAACCAAAAAATTTCAGGGGCAAAATGGGAATTATTTAGAAAGTAGGGGGCGTAACAAGTGAAACAGGGGGCGTGATATAGCAATTTTGCTTTTTTATCTATCATTCTTTTTGCTATGCTACATGTTTGTATAATTGCATCTACTTTTAGTGGGTTGCAAATTGCATATTTTAAGTGGTATAAAATGTTTAAATGTTGTTAATTTACTTGAAGAGGATTTAAGTCGTTAACAAGCTAATGAAGGCTTCATGAAGAGATGTCTCGACAAATGAACGGGTTTGCTGATTAGTATAAAATATAACATTTAAGCAATTAACAAACCATTGTCGCCTTGTCGGTCTTGATCAACGACAATACTAAATTGGTCAAACTAATATCAAATTTTACCTAACATAAGATAAAAGAAAATAAGAATAAGAAAATGAACTAATAAGTAAGGGTAATGTCATAAATTCAGCATGTTTTACACTGGAATTAGAAGGGGATAAAATTCGATAAAAGTGTTTTACAAGGTGTAAAATATTAAAAATGATACGGGTGTAAATTTAGAAAAGTTGAATTTATAAGGGTGTGAAAATTAATTGATCCTTAATAATAATAAATTTTACAATTAAATTTCAAATTGACTTAAATATCAGTTGTATAATTAATATTATTTTTTGATATTCCTATCTAAAAAACCGCGCAATCTAATCCGTCCCACATTGATGAAGAAACATTTATGAAGCAAAAGCTAAGTATAAAGAAGCATTTTTCAACAACAATTAAATCACGCAGCCATGCATTGAGCACAAAGCGAACTATTCTTTCGCCTTTTACTAAAGAATACCGTGTGCTCGTTGCTTTATAATGGCATACGTTAATTTTTAGAGGAAGCTTCTTCAACGGAGCTTCCAACAATTTAGTGCTATTTTGTCATTAATATCTTGGACTAAATGTCATTAACTTTGGAGTAAATTAATGGATACTTCTTTTTATTTGCTATGGCCTGCTCGGTTTGTGGTGCAGTACCTATCCTTTTCTAGACCATTATTGGGCTTCGGACAAATGAACGGGTTTGCTGATTAGTACTTCCTCCGTTCCAATTAATTCTATACATTTCATTTTATAGGCACTATTCATAACTCGAGTAAATATTCGACACAACTTCAAATATATAACATAAAAATAATCATGTGAGATATTGTTTAAATTGTCTTACCGAGTACATTGTGGATATTAAAGTTTTATAATTTTTATCGATACGTAACTAAAGATATAAACAAAAGAAAACGAGTATTGGCAAACGTGAATAAAGCAAATGTATAGAATTGATTGGAATGGAGAAAGTATCAAATATAACATTTAAGCAGTTAACAAACCATTGTCGTCTTGTCGGTCTTGATTAATGACATTACTAAATTGGTCAAACTAATATCAAATTTTACCTAACATAGGATAAAAGAAAATAAGAGTAAGAAAATGAACTAATAAGTAAGGTAATGTCATAAATTCAGCATGGTTTACACTGGAATCAAAGCAAGGGGATAAAATTCGATAGAAGTGTTTTATAAAGGTGTAAAATATTAGAAATTATAAGGATGTAAATTTAGAAAAGTTGAATTTATAAGGGTGTAAAAATTAATTGATCCTTAATAATAATAAATTTTACAATTAAATTTCAAATTGACTTAAATGTCAGTTGTATAATTAATATTTTCTTCGATATTCCTATCTGAAAAACGGTGCAATCTAAACTAGTTATAAAGCTGCTAATCCTGCTTTGAACACTTTGATACTCCGCATATCCTTTGAGATTTAACGTATAAGAGTTTGTTTAACATATGAATTTGAGCTTTTCGTATTTTGGTGATTATGTTTTGTTTTATTTTATCCTAAGGCTTATCTATAATATACTTAATTGTTTTAGAATTAAGTAGTTTTGAAAGCATGTACTCTTTGTAATCGCTCGAAAAAAACAGTCAATCAAATTGTTCGGAAAAAGCAACCAATGGAATTGCTTGAAAAAATTTCCTTTTGATAATATAGAAGATAGATACTGATTGATTGATATTACAATTAAATTTCAAATTGACTTAAATATCAGTTATATAATTAATATTTTCTTCAATATTCCTATTTTAAAAACCACGCAATCTAAGCTATTTATTTATAAAGTTGTGTTAGGATATGAATTGTTGATGATAACAAACCCACTTTAATATCGTCTTCATGTTTTATTTCAGGATTATCAATTCCGATCGAGAAAAGTTGTTCTTCAATCGCCAAAGAATTTGTGTCGTTTCGCGTCATTAATGTAAAGATAACAAGTCGTAAACTCGGGTAATAATAGGACAGTTCGAATCTTACACTTGAAGCTTTCTAATTCAAAAAGTTGGTTTTGCTTGTTGAAAATCACACGCCTCACTTCTCCGATTTGCAAAACCAAAAATCCCACTTTTATGACAAAAGAAGATTCCTTAGTACATAAAGTACAAAGGCTCCTTTACCCCTTGGATAATAGCCGTATAAGTGTCATTTGTGTACTTTACACAAAGGTCCTCATCTTCTCTTCTCACTATAAAAGGAGTGTCTCCTTCTTCATTTATTGTAAGACTTCTAGTGCATTTAATTTGTTTTGCAAAAATCTTTCTTCAAGTTTAAATATCTTTTAAGTAATTTTTGCAAACTTTTTCAAGTCTTCAAGTGTAACATTCTGTTCTATTGTTGTCTTAATTTATGTCTTCTTATCTAGTCTTGATTGATCAATAAGTTGTTCCTCCTCAATTCTTTTATGAATCAGTCCGAGGAAAACTTGATCGTGTAATTCAAACTAGTTTGTAAGTCAAGTTTCTAAGACATTGTGGTCTCAAGAACGAGTGTCGCAACCGGAAAACTTGATCGTGTAATTCAAACTAGTTTGTAAGTCAAGGTTCTAAGACATTGTGGTCTCAAGAACGAGTGTCGCAACCGGAGTAGGTTGTTGGTCCTTTTATTGTACGGGTTTTAAGTTTTCGGAGTAGATAACTTAATTATTCAATAAAAGAAGATTGGACGTAGGCCTTTAGAAAGTTGGCCGAACCAATTCAAAAACGCTGCGTTGATCTTCTATTTATTTGTTCTTAAGTTCTTTTATTTTCGTTCTCTTTCTCTCTGTTCTAAGCAACTGTTTTCATAACTGTTACTCTCGTACAGTAGCTTTACTTCACTAGCTAGACGAGAACGAAACAGTTACTTGAACCGTTGCTTTCTTGCTTATCTCTTCTTTCTCGTAACCATCTCGGTTTAAATATAACTGAGTTCAGTTTAAAAAATTTTAAATAGTACCTAATTCACCCCCTCCCCCTCTTAGGTACTCGGTATCCATACCCTTCAAGTTGCAAGCGAATGATTGATAGTGGTGTATTTTAGGTGATATAAAATATTAAAAATGATAAGTATAGTTCAAACTATATAATAATATTGGACATCTGATGTAATAACCTAATTCACGGGATTTATCAAGGATTGCAAGCGAATGATTGATAGTGGTCGTATTAGATTTGACACGTCTATCACGAAGTTAATTTCAACGTGGACAAACTATCGAAAATTACATTTTAACATTTCCTTTTGGTGACCGCTAACCTCACATCCCTCCACACGGGATCCAGAGACATGATGGCTTAAAATGTTCAAGTAATGAGTGTCCGGTGAGTATATGCTTCAACAGAAATTGTACAAGGGGGGTTGATACAATAGAAACATCTGAAATAATGTATGCCTGTAATGTAAGTCAACGGATAAATTACATTGTCCGTTTTAGAATCGACGAGTGGACGACCCATTCAGTGACTTTTGCAATGTACGATTTCAAAAAAGGCACTATTGGGTCGAATGAATTCCATTTCAGCCTTCCTTCTACTTCCAGGGCCTATTCGAAAGAGATTCTGGTATGTACTGCTTGGTCGTGAATAAAGGAGCAAACCTCCCACATCGGCTAAACGCGGTAGAACGCTTCTGTTTATATGGCTTCAGTGGAGGATGTTTAACACGACCTTACTTGAACAGGATCTATCCTATAGGCTCGTACCTCTGTATCCTCGAAATCTACGGAGGTAGAAAACAACGTGTGGTTGATGAAACCAGTAGCTGTGCGATCAGACCGTGATTAACGGCTGCCAGCGATCCGTAGAGTGCTCGGTCTGCTGTAGAGGATCGTTCCCTAGTCCACTACTGGGGCCTGGGATGGTCACGCAGCTGTATCTCTTCTTTGGCGTATGGGGAAGCTGCTCTGTAGGATGACGTCGCCTTTTTATTAGTTACAATAATGGTAACAAATATAAGAGCATAGACGACGAGACAAGCCATATTCCCACATCAAAGAAATACAATACTATACCATATACGGAGTATAATGTAACGCAGCAGGCAGCAGCAATTTACTAACACGACCTTACGTGAACAAGATCTTTCCTATAGGTTAATGTAATACAGCAGTAGATGATCATTCCCTAGACCATTACTGGGCTATGGGGCTTGGGATGATAGCATGTAGGGATGGCAATGGGTAGGGTCCGGCAAGACCCGACCCGACCCGTAGTAAAAAATCTTAGACCCATATCCAACCCAGATCCTAAAGGGTCTGAAATTAATGGACCCATACCCGATCCTAATGGGTCTGGGTAGGGTCTACCCTGGGGTCCAATTTTTCTTAACGAGTCATTCAATATATGTACCAAGGTTTGAATTAAATTAAAATGTTTTGATTAAAGTATTACAAAATCTTGGTTATTTGGATCATTACCCGTCCCGACCCTAAATTATATCATTTAGGGTACCCAAACTCATCATTTTCATCAAGTTTTCGTTATTTTTAATGATTATTTTGATATGCGTATAGTATATTAATGATAACTAATAAGTGTCATCTATTTGTATCTATTATTTGGGTTATTGACGTTCGTATGTGTGTTTTTTGTTTTACTTTTTCTTTTTTTTAATAAATATAAGGGTCTAAGGGTCGGATAGGGTCCCAAGACCAGGACCCGGACCCGACCCGAAATTTTTATATAAGACCCATACCCGACCCATACCCGAGTGGGTCTCAAAAATTCAGACCCATACCCGACCCATTAGGATCCGACCCTAAGGGTCTGGGTTGGGTACTCGACCCACTGCCAACCCTAATAGCATGGCTGTATACAAAATCCCGATTGACACAAATATGTCCCGATTCAAACAATAACAATTTTATCTCAGCGTAGAGCAATACCGGTAATCAAAACCTACTTTTACTTTGCCCTAAGGTGCAAAGTAGCAAACTGACACCAAACGTTTGGTCTTAGGTGTAATTAGGCAATAGTTCCCTCAAGTTTCAATAAGCGCAAATTAGCCTTATACGGTTTGATTATTGTTCGTGCAATCAAACAGATTAGACGGGATTACGTCTATTGTTGTTGCTTCATCCCTTGCCCCAAGAAATGAAGCTTATGCAAAACCGTTTATAGTAGCTACTAGCTTGTCATCTGTGAATGTAATCATTGTAATGTAATGGATATGATAGTTTGAAGAATAAGTTATGAAATTGTTATTGGATTGGGCCGATCAACATTATTAGACTAAGCTTTGTTGTTGTTACTCCCTTTTTTGTACAAAGCAAGTCCAAATAAGTAACACTAAACTTAAATGTGAAAGTTACCATATCATTAATATCCGCAAAAGTGGCAACTGAACTCATTACTTTGGCTAATCTTGAGATAAGTCCCTTAGATTTAAATTGTACTTCCTCCATTCCAATCAATTCTATACATTTGTTTTATTCACGTTTGTCAATACTCGTTTTCTTTTGTTAATATCTTTAGTTACATATCGATACAAATTATAAAACTTCGATATTCACAATGTACTCGCTAAGACAATTTAAATAAGTTCTCACATGACTATCTTTTATGTTATATATTAGAAGTTGTGTCGAAAATTTACTCGACTTATGAATAGTGGTGAAAAAGTGAAATGTATAGAATTGATTAGAATGGAGGAAGTAGTAATTAGGTACGTACCTTATTCAAAAGGTGAAATTAAAATTTTTAACCAAAATATTATGAGAATACTATTTTATTTTGTAAAAAATGTAATTATTTTCATTTATGTAATATGATATATTAAATTTCTCATGAGATTTTAGATGAGTGACTTAATTTAACTTTTGCAATAACTTATGTGGTCTAATTGCTACAATTTAAACTTAAGGGGACTTAATCTCACAATTAGCCAAAATAATAGGCCTTAATTGCCACTTGCACAAATTAATATCGAATAATATTAAAATAAAATTTACTAATATACTTCCTCTATAACAATCATTTATTTGTCTTGATTAAAATCTCTTTCTCAAAAAAATTGCATGTGGTGTTGATTTTAACAGGCTAGTTAACGGTAATTGAATATGTTTATAATTTATAAGCGGAATGAGATTTAGTTTTATTTCATCAATATAATATGGAGTACTAGTCGATAGTGACTAACATACATTGGATTTTATTTATCAATATAAATGGTTTGATTTTATAAAATAATATTGGATTCTTCCAAGGATAATAAATATGTTCATCCTAGCTAATAAGAAGCTGCATTTCTAATATATTTTTTTTATAAATGTAAAGGTAAATGTAAGAAAAATAATAGGAATGAAAACTTTTTATTGGTTAAGGTGGACATACTTATTGTCCTCCCGATGAACCTAAGTATTTTTCTTGTTCTTATATATACATTAACACACCATTTAATCCTTTTGTCCCAAGTGTGATTCCTAAGAACCTCTAAAATCCTAGATGTGAAATTTTAACACACGATATGAAAGAACTTTTACATTATTCCCTCTTTAAACCTAAACAAAACTCAAGTAAAAGGACGTGTTAACACGATAATAGATAGGAAAAAAATCTAAAATATCCCTCATAATTTAAAAAAAAAAATTTGGCTAACGGATTTATTTAGTAAAATTGTCTTTAAAGTGTTTGGTAATTGACAGTTTTAGATTAACAGATTGTTTAACATATTTGTAAAATGACAAATAAGAACATTAACATATTATTTATCAAATATATAAATGGAAGGTTATTAATTGTTTAAGAGGGTAAAGAATACAAAATTTTTCCTATCTAATCCGTTAATCAAATATGTCGGTAAAAGCAAACATATTACAAAATAACATATTAGATTCCAACATATAATATTTCAATACATCATTAATCAAACAATCTAAATAATATGTTCGTAAGTTTTAAAGCTTTCTAATATGCTGAAATTTAACGAGTATACCATTACCAAACAAAGCCAATAATACATTGAAAAAAACAAGTCAACCACAAGATGTACAATACAAGAGACTATCTATTTGTTGGAAGGAAACTACCGTGGATGTAGACAATATTACGACATATTATAAATCACTTACGCTTCATGTAATGGTGTGTCCACTCTACACATAATTTTATTTTAATTAGCATTCAAAGTGGCTATGATGCATAATTAAAGGTCACAAATCACAATTATATGGAGTAGTGAATTAATCGTGAAAGCTAAGTTATGCCTAAAAATGCTAAATTTGGTTGGAATTAGTACATTGTACGGTGCCGTACGCTTTATCTAGCTTCATTACTTATCACCATTCACTAAGTAAAGTTGATTTTGATTTCTAAAAAGCATCAATGCTTATAATATTGCTTAGAGTATAATATCATAAACTCGTTTTTTTTAAGAGACGTTTCTTCAATAAATTTATCAAAAGATCAATTATAAATTACAAATATTCACGATACCTGCTAGAAAAAAGTAAAAATTTAAAGTTAGGACTAAAGTGATCTATGAATTAGAAATTTATTAGACCATCCCCAGCAGAAGGTCACCCTAACAGGGTCGCTAACGTTTTAGCTCTCAATCTCACTTTAATTATCTTGACCCATTTTCAACTCACATTCACCATCTCAAGCAGAAGGTCACGAGTCACGACTTAGGGGCATCAACCCAATCATTTCCACCCAATTTTTTCCATTTTCAACATTTTTAATCATTAACTATATTCTCTAACCAACCAAATAATATAATAAGTCAGTAACACTTTGACACGTCATAGGTCACCACTCACCAAGAAGGTCACCAACTCATTTCGGGGTCACAATTGACCCGAAAACTTTAAGGTCACCAAAACTAATACAAGGTCACTAAAATTAGTATTTTAATTACGTAATTAGGGTGACTCAACAAGGTCGTGACCTTTTTAACAACCGTGTTTGGGGATGGTCAGTTGGTCACAAGATAGACTTTTCAAAGTTTTATTGAATACTCCCTCCATTCAAATCCACATTACACATTTCTATTTTAAACACTATTCACAAACAACCATTCAAATTCAATTTGCTCTCGATACGTAAATAAAATTATATTCATGTGGGATCTAGTTTTATTCGTCTTTACGAGTATATTATTAATATCTAATTTTTATAATTTTTGAAAATACGTAGCTAACAATATTTACCGTACAAAAAATGCGTTGGCAAACGTGAAAAAAGAAATGTGTAATGTGGCTATGAATGAAGGGAGTACTAGTTTTAAACCCGTGCAAATTGCACGGGTATCTTTTAAAAAAAATAGTACATAAATATTATTATTAACAAAACATAAACGATATAATTGGGCGGAATTTAAGTATTAGTTTTTGTAACTTTGCTGATGAATTTTAGTCATTTGACGAAAAAAATCTGACCACGGTAACTTTAAAATCGGAAAAAAAAAAATTATACTTCTCGTAAGTATACTAAAGTTCTTTTTTTTTTTATATATAGAACTAAGACGTTTGTTATTATGAACTGTTCAAAAGTTTTCCAAAATTAATTTCTTGGAATTAAAATATTTTTGTTCTATAATTTTTTAGTTCATTTGTAGTTATATTTTAGTATTTAAATTTCTTATTCTTATAAATTGGTGTAATTTATTATTAATATTATTTTAATCAAAATAGTGCGATTTCTGACAACATTAATATTTTCGTACGTACGAAACATAAAACGTAATTATTTACGTACCAACATAAACATAGCGGTTTTTCAGAAATTAAATTCATTTTCTTTGCTGCGGGACCCATATTTACTTTTTTTTAAAAAAAAAAGAATTAAATGTGATGAGGTGGCTTCATGAGGATGGGTTAAATGTTTTGCTATTTATATAGATAAGATTATATAACTGTACAATGGGCAACTAGTTCCCATTCCAATACACAACAACTTGCTTATTTGCTTGTGAAGTTGTAATACGTATGAGTGCTATTATGTCAATGTTTGCAAAATTTTAGCTACCTTCTTATATATCACAACTTGTTAAGGTTGGCTTGGTCTAGGCCAATCGCGTCGAACGATAGCTAGACTTAGTTGTCGAGACTTTCGTCTCTTAGTATTGGTATCAGTCCGATAAAATGCTCTCGTTGTTATTACTTCTATCTCAATGAAATGTTTAAACTTCTTTTATTTCTCTCTCATAAAATAAAACAAATATAAATATATAACCGGAAGATAAAGAGTATTTAATTAATTAGTGTTCATTTTATATATGCATGGATGTTTTGTTTCTCAATGTTAGTGCCGTCTTAGTGGAGTACTTTCATTATTGGTCTTGGTTTCATCCTTAACAAATCAAAAAAATCTTGCTTGTAACGGATAATATTCGTCATAAGTTGAAGTCGGATACTTTATTCTCACAAAATTGTAAGTGGAATAAAGTGGAACATGATGTAAATAGTGTAACTTACATTAAATGTGAGGAACACTATCCGTCTTTAACTTGTGATGAATATTGGCGTCTCTAATGAAAATTTGTGATAACAAATCGTCTACTACATGAGCAGATTTCCTTAGTTTTATAAAGTATTCACCTCTTCCTAATCTTCATTCAGTGGATTGGGTAGCTTCTCTGTAGGATGAAGTACTTTTTGAAAAAACAAAACGATAATGGGACGCGTCATTTTTCATAACATTGATTATTATGTCGTTAACAAGTTGATGTTTAATTTGCACCAACATATGTACGTAATTAATCGTACAATTAGATAGAACGTTGGTGCGTTATAACGGGCTAATTAACTTAAGTTGCATATTAAGTGATTATGATGCATATGTACGTAATTAATCGTGATATTTAAGTTAGGCACGAAAACTGATAAATTTAGTTACAAGTAGTACGCTTGTACGGTGTCGTACGCTCTATCTTGATTACTTATTACAAGTAAAGTTGATTTTGATTTTGATTTGTGAAAAGTATGCACGCTTATACTCCGTAATATTACTACTCCCTATAAAATGATACAATGACTAGGGGTGTTAACGAGCCGAGCCGAGCCCGAGCCAGGCCTTGCTCGGCTCGTGCTCGATTACCAAAATTCGAGCTCGAGCTCGAGCCGATCTTACCCGAGCTTGAAAAAAATGCGCTCGTTACAAAGCTTGCGAGCTTTAACACGAGCTCGAGCCAAACTCAAGCCGAATCGAGCCAATATAAAATTGTATGTTTTTTTTATTTTTTTCTTCTGATATTTTCAATAACAAGGTTCGAAGATTATATGTAAAAATATTTAGCAAATCAATAAGATATTTGATATATAAGATACAAAGATATAATAATGATAAAATATTTCTATAAAATATGAGTATATTTTTATAAGATATGATTCATATCTTATATAATCTCAAATCTTCGAGCCGCTCGCGAGCTTTTCGAGTCGAGCCAGCCTTTGCTCGGCTTGACTCGTTAAGCTCTCGAGTCGAGCCCGAACTCGAGTCGAGCTCACACGAGCTGAGCTTTGACCGAGCTTTGACCGAGCCGATCTCGAGTTGCTCGCGAGCTGTCTCGTCTCATTAACAGCCCTAACAATGACCACCTACTTCCCAACAAACAACTTGTTAATGTGGCCTTGGTCTAGCCGTCTAGGCCAATCACTAAAAAGGATAGCTTTAGGGGTCGGGGAAAGTACTTATTACGTCCTCGGCAAGAACGCCATTCTTACACTTACATAAGACCATTCCCAAGTAAGAAATCAATTTAATCGGGTCAATTGCATATTATACCTTAATCTCTCCTTATTGACCTTGACCCACTTAAAGCCTCTCAAGCAAAAAATCACGACCTAAGTCAATAACTCAATCAATTTAATTAAGAAATCAAACAAATTCACTCCTTCTTTATTTTTATTTTTTTTTCTTTTTCTTAAATGGTTGGAACCAATTAAAATGTGTCACGTATGAGGTCGATTGGTGAGTCAATTTACCTCAAATTGGGTTGATTTGTGACTCAAATCGACTTGAGTCAATTCTAATCAATTTCTTAATTACAATTAACTTGACTAGACCCCATATCGACCTCCCACTCGACCTTGCTTGGAAATGGTAAGGAGGATCAAAATGAAAATGAGAGGGATGGTTCCTCTCTAGCCTTTTGTTGAGGCTCCATTATAGTGATAAGTAAATTTGCCTGAGTGATGATAGAAATGTATTCCTTGGATATTAGACCATTTTCAAGCAACAAGTCAATTTAATCGGGTCAATTGCATATTAGACCTTAATCTCTCCTTATTGACCTTGACCACTTAAACCCTCCCAAGCAGAAAGTCACGACTTAGCTCTATAAACCCTCCCAAACAACCACTTTTTTAGCTTTTTTTTTTTTTTTTTTTTTTCTTAAATGGTTGGAACCAATTAAAGTGTGTCACGTATGAGGTCGATTGGTGAGTCAATTTACCTCAAAGTGGGTTGATTTATGACTCAAATCGACTTGAGTCAATTCTAATCGATTTCTTAATTAAAATTAACTTGACTCAATCCCAAATCGACCTCCCAATTGACCTTGTTTGGAGATGGTCTTAGCTTATTTCTAAATTAAATTATATACTAGTACAAGTAACTGATAACATATAAAAGAAAACGTGAAAAGATAAGCTAAGGCATATGAACCAGATGAGATAAATATAGAATATTTATTGATTAATACACCTCAACAGTCGAAGCGGGAGGAGGTTGAACGCTGAGGTTGGAGCGGAATTGATTGAAAAGCTGGCGAGGAAGCCCCTTAGTAAATATGTCAGCCTATTGGTTGGACGAAGGGACATAGAGAACGCGAACCAAACCAACCTGCATCTACTCACGAACAAAATGAATATGTGTTATTAAAATTGTATATCCACATACATACAATGTTGCACATTTTTGACTAATTGTTCACAACGGGACGCAAGTGACATACGTGTGCAAATTAATTTTGAATAAATTGAGTTTCACTAACCATTAAAAATTTAAAACATTGACTCACTTTGTTAAAAGTAGTACCCACATTACCACATATATACGAATATATTAATATACCATACGAATATGACTCACAATTAATTAGCAAAAGAAATTAATTGGTTATGTTTCTTTTTTAATCATGTTATTCACTATGGAAAGTACGACTTTCCGATACCCATTAAAACACCTTCACTTTATTTTATTCCACGTACTCCTCCAACAAGAATGAAAAATTATCGTTCTTCTTATTCTTAAAGTAATTTGGGAAATGAAATATTATAAAGACCTAGGTGTAGAGTGTATGGTTCTCTCGAATGATACAGGATATTTTTTTGCGGGATTGTTTACGTTTTAAGATAACAAATATCTAAATTCATTCATTTTATTGTAAAGAATCATTTGTTCAAGGTGATAAGATGATGGAATGTTACCTCATCGTATATCACTATTTATAGGTTCGCTTTTGTGTTGTACATGATCATTACAAATCATGTATATTGATTTTTGAGCATTAAATTCTAATATAATAATATGAATTGTTTATATAAAATTAGTGCGTTAGAACTAATAAAATGTTGTAACGATACAATTTATAACTTAATTATATATGTTTTTTTTTGGTGATGAGGGGTTTAATCCCCCGGGTCCATGCATTCCCGCACCACCACATAAACCCTATAAGCCACCCCTTTGGGGGCTGCAGTGGCCAAGTGGTCTTAATTATATATGTTATTTATTTATATCCGTGCATTTTTGCACGGTGCTAAATTAGCATCTATATAAATTGTACCTAATATTTCAGTATAAGCTTTTACAAATTTTGGATCAATGTTAACACGAAATCATGGCTTAGAACTTAGAAGTAAAGGAGAATAAATATATATACTTGAGTAAAAATGCTATCGAGTTTAATTGAACACCGAAATTTTTTGTGGTTAAAGCTAAATAAAAAGTTAATATGCCTATAACCACAACCAAAACAACTTTCAACCCCATAATAGCACCGAATCCATGATCGAATTCTCAATTTAAACTCAAAATTATATCATCAATCAAGATAATCCAAATTACTATAGAGACGCAATGAACCCATTCGTCAAGCTTAATACACAAATTTTCAATTGTAACCGATAAAATCCATCACTAACTTATAATATGAGACAAATAGATAAATAGAAGAGACGTAAAATGATAAGTAGCAGATATGAGAGGTACCAAACTTATAAACGTGCCAAACAATAATATACATAACACAAAAGAGTCCTTAAGTTATGAATAGTGGGCCTTAATGTAATCCCTTGAGTGTCCTAATCTAGGCCTATGATGATATACTAGTTGATTATTGTCCCCTTCATTTTAGAATCTTTTGAGCTTTATTCATAAGACAAACGATGGACAATTCGGAAAGATAATTAATGTTGCTTGGTTGTAATACGGAGTATAATCTATTTCTCCCAAAATGGGATTAATTGGGACCTCATTTATAATTGTGTGGGCACAATACATCATCTAATGTTTCAACTTGCATTTGTGATAATTGTGATATTTTATTAGTATACTATATAACCAGTTGTATATATCTGATAATATAAATTTAAAGTTTTATATTTAAATGATTTGAGTTTATATTAACATTTACGAGTTATATTGAAAAGAATTTAAATATCAAAATATTTACAATCTAAAAAAATTGCATATAAACTCAATTAAATTTGTATTGGTTGTACAATGTTCATATATATACATCTGAATATATAGTCATATTAATACACTTTTGCCTACCTATTGTTTTAGATTGTTTCAATTTGCATTCAGTCGTAAACGTTTTTGCATTCTCTCCATTTTGAATAGGTACAAGAGTGTCTTTAACACTCACTCGCATGATTGTATCCCCTATCTACTCCTTTAAAACTATGTCAAGTTAAAGTATAAATAACCTAGTGAAATAGATCCCTACATTAATAATGTTGAAACACCTTTTTGGATGTTAACTAAAATTAAGATATGATAAACTAGGTAAATTATTGTTGTAAAACCGTTTGATAAATTAGAGAAAAAATAATAATAATATTGTAAAATGACATAATAAGCGTTCAATTGCGAAATTGAAGATTAAAAAATAAATTGAAATACAATAAATTAGTTTGTTTCCACATCATATATTGCTCTAAATCGCTTTTCATTTTAATTAGCTTATATATAAATAAACTATTCAATCACCTAGAGTTGTACATTGGGCCGGCCGGGCTGGAGGTGGGTTGGGCCAAGAAGAGTCAGTCTTGGCCCAACACTATAGAGTTGTTAGCTGTGTTAGTGGGATGAGCCGAGCCGGGTTGGGCTGAATTTCACACAGGGCTGCTGATAGGGTTGGGCCGACAAAATCTGACCCTAACCCTGGCCCTGGCCCTAATCGCTATCAGGCTAGCCTAGCCCAACTCTGGCCCTGTGTGGGCTAGAAAAACTGGCCTATGTAACAGGGTTGGGCCGGACTGGCCCGCTACGTTGTCCAGCTCTACAAGCACCCATACAAAAACAAGCTAGCTTATTTGCCTCCTTATATAGTGTCCGATAGGCCAACACTCAATACAATTATAGTGTAATTACTAGATTTACCCCAATTTCAAACAATTATATCAAATCTTATAGCAAAAATTAAAGAGAACACCGATCTAAGTTGGTCAAGTGTAATTTTGTATAACAAACCATATACAAAGGTTATTGTGGTTAGCGACTCAGAATCCACCCAGTCAAGTTGAATAAATAATAAACTCACTTATATGAGTATTTATATTCGTACTAAACCTGTTATAGAAATAACGTCTTTAGAAAACGAATGTGAGATCATAAAACAAAATCTTAGCTTGGACTAATTCTAAACTTCTTACCCTAAGATCTGAAATCGTTTTCTTTTTTAAAGATTATATAATAAGAAGAGAGATGTTGAAAGAGATGGTATGTAAAATCCCATACCACAAAAAAACGACTCTTAGAAAGAATGAAAGGTGAAGACTGCGGAGCGCGTGAAGAAAGAAAGGAAAGCAAAGAAAAAGACATGATTTTCATGTTGGGTGACGATGAGTTGTCATTTATACCAATACTTTTGCCAAACACAAAATTAGTACTACTAGTAAATTACAACCTACTCTCTAAATTATGACTACCTTATGTGGGCCCACTTTACACATCACTCCCACTTTCCATTCTTTTTTTAACCGTACTACTATCCGTACAAATTAACACCTACTTTACATTTATTATTTCCTAATCACAAATTCTTATTTGCAACGGCACTATCCGTCGCAAACTTGTGACGGATACCGTTTTCTCGCACAAAATATCCATTTTTTCTCTCTCTCCAACACTATTCCTGTGGTCGTCCCCCTTCTCCACTAACTCATTTTGTATCCATTTTATCTCATAAAATATCCGTCACAAATAGTGACCCGTCGCAAGCAAGACTTACTATTTCCTAATTATATATCCGTCACAAGTTTGCGACGGGTCAAGTATAACCATTTGAATAGATATAATAGTGCATTAAAAATCACAAATGGTTTGTCTTTATTTACTAAAGTGGGTTTTGTTCGACCCGTCACAAGCTTGTGACGGATATTGCCGTCACAAATAAAAATTTGTGTTATTCTTTTGTTTTAAATTATCATAAAATAAATTAAGATGATTTAGTATGATGTATTCATAATTAGTGGATTCACTATAAATCTAATAGTATAGATTTGAAATTTTATAGCAGAAGATTTAAGCTTATAAATATACTTTATGAGTTTTAATGAAAATAATAAAAGAAAATTAACTCAAAATATTATATTGAAATGTGAAAATAATACAATTAAACTCAAGAAATTTTTAATTTTAACACCTAAATTCAAATGTAAATCAAAAGCTCAAAAAGTTGCATATACATTAAATTAGATTTGTCTCAAAAGTACAATGTAGAGTATGAATCCTCTCTATTTCCTACAATTTTCTATTAATGGTCTAAATTTTATTCTGAAACGATCTAATGGTCAGCTGATGAATGATATAGTATAAATCCTTTTGATATCATCTTTCATTTTCTTTATTCATTCTCAACCTATTATTTAGTTAACCGTCATATCATTTCATAACATAATTTAGAACATTGATAGGAAATGGATCGAACAAACGAGGAGGATCCATATAACGTAATATACCTAATTTGTTTATTCATAAAATAAAACCATAGTTAAAGAGAAACAGATCACACATTATATATTTATATTGAACCAGTGTGAGAATTGTGATACCATGCAAGGGTGTCTAAAACCCTAGGAGACCACGGGCAGCAAAATTGAGCCTTTAATTTTGATCACTGAATTTATAAGCTTTATTAATAAAATTCAATACAAACCTCGATATGTAGTATACTTAATACATTTATATTTAGGACATCATTTTTATATGGAATAACAGATCTCTATTTACTTTAAAACTCCCATAATACCATGTATTTACTTGTTATACCTAGTTATATAAGGAGTAGATTTATTATATGTATATTGTTTTAAATGTCATTAACACTTTTTTAATAAAGGTGGCTAGTTGTTAAAAACAAAATTATCAAAAACACCCTCACTGATACACACACACATAGTGACATAAGCTAGTAGCTAGATTGTGGTCCAAAAGTATCACGGGTCTAAGAATCAAAACCACTATTAACATATTTTACGATTTACGTAACTTGATTTCTTTTAGTTTTTAATTGGTTATCAATCGAAAATCTTCAGGCTAATACAAATCAAACAAAATTATCAATTAAATTTGTATTATATATACAATGTTCATTTACATTAATATATAGTCTTATTTATGACTTTAGAAATATAAGAGTTTTTATTCATGTGAATTGCAAAATGAGTAAATTAGTTAGGAAGTATTTCAGCTGACAAATTAAAAAATTTCATTTTTTATAAGTTCATTATAATTTAGAAAATTACTTATTTAACCCCTAAACTCAACATGGTAAGTAAAAATCTTTATCTAATCACAATTGAAGCAAATTTCTCAGGAAGCGGATATAGATTGGTGACATACACACCATCTCATGTAATAGAGCTTAGATACTTCCTTGTACAGTTCGTTTTCAATTTTTTAATATAATACTTACCTTTCACCAAATTTTTTTTTTTTTATTTAAATTACAATTCTTATATACAACAAAATAACCGTTTTTAGTTTACATAAATTCTAAAATTATACATAAAATTATGAATATGAATTCATAAATGCAATTGAACAAATTTATGCTCACAACTTGTCTATTTAAAGCATGCCAATTCTCATATCTTTGGTTTTAGATCAATAAAGCATCTGATGAAATAATTATTCAAATGACAAAATAGTCCTAACTGTTAAAGTCCTTAAAGGTGATAGATTATTATTAGATTATGTATTTCATTTTATCAAATGAAAATAAGAACTAATAAGAAATTTAATTTAATTTTATTAGCAAAAATTATAATTTTTTTTCCAGTACCAATAATAATCGTTGAACCCATTTTTTATCCCAATAATCCTTGTAATAAGGTCTGAAGCTTGCTTGATATTTTGTTTAAAATTAGAATTTAGAAACTAATACTACTACTTTATCACATTAACATGTCAAACTCTTATTCTTTTGAGTTGAATTGCAGTTAGTCAGATTAATAAAGCTAAAATGAATTAAACTAAACTAAATGAGTTTAAATTAAACCCAAAATAATAACGTCTAACTATTAAATGTTATTCTTATTAAATTGGGATGGATTATCATAAACTCTCAATGTACCCTAAACACGACCGTTACACTCGACACTCATGTTTTTTGTTAGGTTGTTCTATTTCACGAACTAAATGAAACGTCTGAGCTCCTCACAAAATTTTCAAGCTAATTTAGCCATCTTCAACCCGACTATCAAAAAACTCAAGTCAAATTTTAACCGAGCCAATTTCAACTTACTTGAAAACTACCCCATTTCAATATCACCATTCATCATCCTATTCAAGTTAATCAACTTAGTTTTCAAGTTATTTGAGGAAAATCCACACATTTCTTCTCTTTATTATCCCCTTCATGTTTCTGGCTAAGGGTGGGTGACTTTTATGTTTTATTCCATTTTTAGGTATCTCGGTGAATTATCGTCCTTTTTATGCTAGAATTACATTTGATTATTAATTTGATCTTCCACACTTAATTTAGTTCACTTAACGTCTTATAATTGACTTCTACCTCTTTTTATAATCTTTGTACTAAAATCAAAACACTATAATTGACCGAAATCGTGAGACTGTTCATTTCTATAATTACAATTCTTTTTCCCCATCACATGAATGATTGATTACTAAAAAAATAAAATAAAAATAAAATAGAAAAAAGTGGGTACTTCATTATTTTTTCCTGGGCATCACAGCAAAAAGCTTGGTAGGAGGGAAAGCCAAAAACCAAAAACCCAACTAAATTAATCCTAAAAAAGTCACATAAAAATTGAAACTTTAATTACTGATTTTTCATAAATAAGAAGAAAATAAACCATTTTTGTCAAAAAAATTAGGTGAAAATATTGAAAAAACTAATTTTATGATGAATGTTGGTTCAAATCTCGAAGATGGGTGTTCTGATTTTGTTGAAGTTGATCCTACTGGAAGATATGGCAGGGTAAGATACCATTTTTTTTTGTTTTTGTATATTTTATTCCATCTTTAGTTCTAATTCTGGAGTTTTATTTTATTGAAGATTGAATATTTTTTTTGTCTGTTCCAGTATAATGAAATCCTTGGCAAAGGAGCTTCAAAGACAGTGTAAGGAATTATTGTTTAATTTGATTAAATTTGTTGGATTTCATCAAAAGATTGAATCTTTGGAAATGGGATTTATGATGTTTTTGCATTTTGATAGTAGTAGATGTTTGTTTACGCAGTTGGTCTCTCTTAAGACGGATATAAGACGGATATGTATCCGTCTTAGACAAGAATTTGTGTTGATTCTGTGATTTGTTGGGTTTTTATGAGATGGGTATTTGCTAGATTTGTGGTTGATTGGATCTTTGTTTACTTTTTTTTGTATGTTGGTTGATTTTGGTTTGAGCAGTTATAGAGCATTTGATGAGTATGAAGGAATTGAGGTAGCTTGGAATCAAGTAAAGTTATATGATTTCCTTCAAAGCCCTGAAGATCTTGAGAGATTATATTGTGAGATTCATTTGCTGAAAACATTGAAACATAAGAATATTATGAAGCTCTATACTTCCTGGGTCGATACTGCGAAAAGGAATATCAACTTTGTTACTGAAATGTTCACTTCTGGCACTTTAAGACAGTGAGTCCTATTCATTTTTGACATCATTTCATTTCTGTGAGATTCATTTCATTCGGAAACAACCTCTTTGTCTAATTGTGTTGCTAACACAAGGGTAAGACTCTGTACGTACATCAGACATCCCCATATCCCGCAATTTGTGGGAGCCATATCAGGCACTGGGATAATGATGTTGTTGCCGAAGTTCATTTGTTCAAGGGTATTTTGGGTTTTGACGATTTTTTATCGGTTTGGTTTTGGATTGGGTTAGGTATAGGTTGAAGCATAAAAGAGTAAATATTAGAGCAGTGAAGAACTGGTGCAGGCAGATCTTAAGAGGGCTTTTTTATCTTCATAGCCATGATCCACCAGTTATCCATAGAGACCTCAAGTGTGATAATATATTTATTAACGGTAATCAAGGAGAAGTTAAGATTGGCGACCTTGGCTTGGCTGCAATACTCAGAAAATCTCATGCTGCTCATTGTGTTGGTATGTTTGATCTTTTTTTCTAGGCACCGTATTAAATTACCAGTTCACCCTCCTGAAATTTGTTGCTTCTAAAAACAAATCTTGGTTACGTCTCTACTCTCTAGTTGTATTTATGCACATGTATTTGTACATGAATGTATGCGTGGTGTACTGGTGTATGCTTGACAAGGCTTCTTACATATTGCCATCTACAGTCTAGACTACCTTTTGGCGGTGGTGCTACTGTGCTAGTACTATCGTGCATGACCGGAGTTTTTGCAAATTACAGCTTGCGTAGTAAATTCATTGAGTTGTGTTACTCATGAGTCCATGACCGAGGTTTGAAACCCATTAGGATCAAAATTTGTTTTTGTGGCTCCCTTTATATAACAAAAACAATTCGCAGGGGTGTGTTTATGTCTGATGTGACGGAGATTAGACTATTTGGTCGCGCTCAAATACCTATCATGTGTGTACCAATAATTTGATGATGTCTTTACAGGATTTTTCACAATAAGAAAAATACTCCTTTTGTTGATTAGGCGTGGATTCATTTTGTAAATAAAGGCTTGCATTTGGGTAATTTTTGGTGTTGGATATGAAAGATATTGTTTTGTATGGTTACTCAGGAACACCGGAATTCATGGCACCGGAAGTCTATGAAGAAGAATACAATGAATTGGTCGATATATACTCCTTTGGAATGTGCGTGCTAGAAATGGTTACTTTTGAGTATCCTTACAGCGAATGCAATCATCCTGCACAAATTTACAAGAAAGTTATATCTGTAAGAAATATGCTCATCTCATGAACCTACCTCTTCGATGTAACGTATACATTCTTACCTGGATTCATTTGTTCCCACTTATTAGGGCAAGAAGCCAGATGCCTTGTACAAAGTGAAGGATCCCGAGGTGCGACAATTTGTTGATAAATGTCTAGCCACTGTGTCACTGCGGCTATCAGCAGAAGAGCTCCTGAATGATCCATTTCTTCAAATTGACGATTATGACAATGATATGCGGGCACTAGATTCCCGGAGTGAATTTGATGGGTTCGGTCTTTTGATGAGACAACCGTACCTTGAACATTACACCAGCGATAGTTCCTGTATGAATGGCTACTCCAATGGTGTTGATTTGGAATCTTATGATTGGGGTTATCAATCAACTGATGTGGAGACATCTGGCATTGAATTATTCGAACACCATGATGATGATCATTCAGGAGATGTCGACATTACTATTAAAGGAAAGAAAAGGGATGACGGTAGCATCTTCTTACGGCTCAGAATTGCTGATAAAGAAGGTTATCTATTTATTTATTTTCTCTGCTGAAAAGTGTATTTTGTGTCAGTCACTTGAAAGTTCATACTTGGAATCTTGCGTTTCTTATATATCAGTAACAAGCTAATCATGTCTATCTATATAATCTGCAGGTCGCATTCGAAATATATACTTCCCTTTCGACATTGAATTAGATACCGCATTAAGTGTTGCTACAGAAATGGTTGGGGAGCTCGATATTACAGATCAGGACGTGACCAGCATAGCAGATATGATTGATGGGGAAATCGCTAGTTTGGTACCTGGTTGGAAGCCAGGGCCGGGAATAGTAGAAACTCCAAATATGTGTCAAAACTGTTCGTCAAACCATTCCTCAATTGGATCGTTAGATATTGTATCAAACAACCCGGGAGCTTTAAACTCGGCCATTTTTCAGTGCCCTAATGGATGTGCTGCTATGCATGGTCGGTTTGAAGAAATAACTTATCAAGCTGACGGGTCCGAGCATGAGCATAATGTGAGTGAAGCTTCAGATGACCCTAATGGCACACACCACCTCGAGCTCTGGGATCACTGTGAAAGTCTTGAATTGGGTTCACTCGGATTTGGGACAACAATCCATTCAGAAGAAAATCATGAAAACTTGGCACAATCTACGCCAGGTAAGGGGAAAAATGATCTAGTCGGTAATTGTGAGAATGATGTTCAATGGGAATTACGATGGCTTAAAGCCAAATATCAACTCGAGATGAGAGGAGTCAAAGATCATCACGTGGGAATGTGGTCAAAACCTTCAACCCCGCGCTCCTGTAATGGAGACACAGATGGGTTGTATGAGAATCACATGGAGTTCAGACGGAACTTGTTAAAATCGGATAGTGTTCGAGACTCAAATCACGAAGACATCAGAAATAACTGCCCCATTTCGAGAACCCAAAGGGCTCGAGATCGTGAGGCGCTGGAAAATTTCATATCTGGTTCACTGCTTCCAAGCACCCTTCAGAGGACCACATCCCTTCCTGTCGATGCTGTCTATATATAATAAATCTCTGAGGTGAGGTGATTTTTACGGGTTTTTTCACCCATTCTTATACCCTTTGTAGACCTGTATAATCATTATTAGTTGAACCCCCATTTTTTCGCTGGAAAATGTTTAGTACATTCTGCGATTGAGTCGAAGCTTACAGAGAGAGAGAGATCTGTGATTGGATATTTGTAGCTATTTATGAGGCATCATAGTTGATTCTTTCAGAGGCTTGTAACATCTGTTTGTTTAGTCATTAGGGTTCAATCATGTATATTTCTAGACGAAATGCATTATTCTTCGGGTATACCATTTATGCAGATGTCGGCTACCTAACCTGGTACGGTCATTGAACGCTGATACCCGTGACATCCTTTTGAAACTCGTCAGCATCAGAACTGAAATTCTAGCTCTAGTTCCAGTAGAAGAAAATGATTGCTGACTTAATTTGTGAATTATTTTTAGGATTGATTATAAATGACCTGAACCCAGGTATCTCATGATTAATTCTAGCTGGAAAAAGATCTCGATTTCGTGCAGATCTACAGGTTGTGATTTCCATAGCATTATTTCAGTTTTACTAGAATGGAATCTCTGATATCTAAAGAAGAAAAAGATAACTACTCTTAGTTTGTACCGTCTTGTTTAGTTCGGAGTTGAGTCGGGTTCCATCCTCGAGCTCTGACAATGTTGCTTTGTTATGCGACGGTCTAAAACCGTACTGAAAGCAAATATAAAGAATCTGATGAATGAGAGGAAGTAGAAGTACATGGTATGACAACGGAACGAAAGGGAGGGAATATGAGAATGTCGTAGACGATACGATCTAGCTAGGTACATGAAGTTTGTTATATGCATTGCCTATTTGCCTTTGCCTTTGTCTGTTTTAGTACTGAATAAACAACTCATGCAAAAAGCCATAGCTAAAATTTAGCTCTATGTAGAAATAGCCAATTGGCCATGAATGGACTAATGGAGGATGACATTGTAACTTGTAAGTATTGAACTAATATGGCCTATTGATGGGAAAAAAATTATTCCTTCAAAATAAATTTTAGCTAGACAATATACCTTTTCGACGTTTGAAGATTCTCTTCATTTTCTTAAAAATAACTGAAGAGTTTTTTTTCTTTCGATTGTTCAGATAATCTTCTGGCATCATCAAACGGTTCTAAATTTATGAGTAAAAATAAAGAAATAATTAATCTAGTGGGAATATTTCATTAAATGGCTTTGAAAGTACACAAATTGCTTTTTGTTTATAAAAATTCTCATTTCAAACTGTCATTATCCGTCTTAAATGTAAGACAGGTCAAATACATACCAAATTATTCTACTTGTCACCTAGAACATGACAATTTTTCTATCTTTATTATCCCATTTGGTAGTATTTGACCTGTCTTAAACTTAAGACGGACAAGATTTACTGGTTTACACAAATTCTCAGATACTACCTCAATGTATGTTCAAAAGATTATTCAGTATTGGGTGTTGGAAGTTAATGCTCAGTGGCATGCAATTCTTTGGCATGCAAAACTCATAGTATGTTATCCCACATCTTTGGGCAACAACTATTATTTATTAAGCTTCCCTTCTAAATAAGTGAAAAGAATGGATTAAGGTGGATTTTGTGTGTTGGGTTTGGGTTTAAACACGCTGGTAATTTTGGTGTAGTTTCAGGGAAGACGGTGATATTTTATTTGTTTTATTTTAGTTTGTCTTTTCTCTCAAGGAATTTTGGTTCGTTGAGACCGCTTTTATCCTTTATTTCCTTTAGTGGTTTTTTTATACCCAGGTCTCGCAGGTCCGAGCTCGTACCGTTCGATCCGAACCAGAAAAGAGACTATGTGCTCTATGAAACTTCTGGAAAGAAAGCCGTCAAGAAGAAGACCTGAGTATGCTTGACTCAGTTTACGAAGATTATGACCAATCACTTGAAGAAGAGACTTTAGAGTTCATGACTGTTAATACAACTCCAACAATACCGAAGTTGTCTAGTCATTCCGAGCCTACTGTCGATTATATTCCCAAGGGTTATTTCACACTCCCCACAACCATTAATGGTACTTTTGATATTCGCCTGTCTTACATCCATCTGGTGGAGCGAAATCAGTTTAAGGGAGTAAGTGGTGAAGATTCGGCTAAGTATATGGAGACATTCACAGATTATTGTTCTACCTTATCCCTTATAGTCGGAGTGACTAAAGAGAAGGTGAGCAAAGTTCTTTTTCCTTTTTCGTTGATGGACGGTGCTCGTGAGTGGTACCGGGATTTAGACTAAAAAGTTGTTGGGGTGATCAATTGTAACTCTCTAGCCTAGCTTTCTTCAAACGGTACTACCCTCCGCAGAAAACTAATGTTTTAAGGGGACATATTACTAGTTTTAAGCAATCACCTAATGAGGATCTCAATGAAGCATGGGCCATGTTTATTTATTTAATTATTTTTGTTTATTTTTTATTGCATAATTCATTTTGCAAGAGTTGTTTAAAAAGTTATCTTGAAATTTAAATATGGCATGTAGATGCTGGTAGATAGTTTAGTTTGTATTTTAATTAGACTTATGATAGATAGATGTGTAAAGGAGAATCAAAATATGAAACACCCTACTTGTAACAATATTTGATATATGTATTTGACAATGCATTAAAAAAAAAGAATCGACTAATGCGGAAATTATTTTTGTAAACTCAACTTGTGGCTATAAATCATTGAGATACATTTATTTGAATTTAGGAAATTTGTAAAAACTAATTAAAAGGATACTTAAAATGATATGACATGACAAATTGAGATATTTAAATGAGACATAACATATTTTTAATGTGACGTGACAAATTAATATGATATAGAATACCAATTTATTATTACATGACATTAATTTAATACATTTATCTATAAGTTAATTTAATTCACTTATCTATAATATTAAATGATATTATCATTATTATTAAATTAAATTTCGTTATTAAATATATTATTTTTCAAAATTTATGCAACCCTTCAAAATTTCAGAATTTAATTAATATTGACATTTTAATTAAAATTTTTGTAATAAAAAATTCATAATTTCTAATTAAAATAAAAGCTTTAATTGAAATTTTTGTGATAAAACATGTTAATAACTAACTAAAGCAATTCATATTACTTAACCCTCACCATTTTTATTAACATTTTTTTTCTATTAATTCATTTTCTTAATTAAACATGGTAATAAATTAATTAAAACTCTTCATAATACTTAACACCCACCAAATTAATTAAAAAGTTTTTCGTATATTGTTTTCCGAAATTTTTGTAATCCTTCAAGGTTTCGAAATTTATAATTAGTATCGACAATTGAGTTGAAATTTTTGTAATAAAAATTTCACAATTTATAATTTAAATTAGTTTTTATTGAAATTTTTGTAATAAAACATGTTAATAATTAATTAAAACTCTTCATATTACATAACAGCCACCATTTTTATTACCATTTTTCCTTATTTAATTTATTTTTTTAATTAACCATGGTAATAAATTAATTAAAACTCTTCACAATACTTAACACCCACCAAATGAATTATAAAGTTTTTCCTATTTAATTATTTTTTGTAATATAATATGTTAATAATTAAACTGATTAACTCTTTATATTACTTATTCTTTAACATTTTTTTGCTCTTCAATTCACCCATTGAGTTTCTCGGTAATCAATTTTCTAAATTATTAATAAACAAAAAAAATTAAAATTAAAATTAAATATGGAAATTTATGGTTATGCAATGTCTCTAAAAATTGTAATACCTATAATTATTTCTATTCACTTTATTTATTTAATATTTATTGCCAATGAGTTTCTATGGAGTAGATTATATTCTATGGTTCAATTTAATTATTTGATGATAGTGAGTATATTGAGAATTATTGTTGAGTTTTGTTGTTGTTGTTGTTGTTGTTGTCGTGGTTGTTGTTGTTGTTGTTGCGGTGATGGTGTCTAATAAAATATATTTTAATTTGCTAAATTGTTAGTTTTTAATCGTTCTTGTACATTTGAATTCATGTTTTCGATTTGGTTTAATTTAAATGATTTACGCCTTGTTGAGATTATAGAAGGGAGAGAATTGCATAAGGTTGAAATATTATTGATGGGTTGTCTTACATTGATATGTGACGATGTATTTATAATACATCGTCAAAACCTAATGATAAACCCTAGATGATAGATGCGCCTAGCCCAATATCCTAATACCCTCCCGCAATCGTAAAGGCAGTACGTAGTACGAACTTTACGATTGGAGAAATATAAAAGAAAAAAAAACATAATCAATATAAAAAAAGGAAAAAAAAAAATATCTTCATCTTCGTCGATGTTCATAAATTTCTTCGTTTTGAAAGGTAGTTAAGAAACGAGTATTAAGACTCGTTAGGAATTTCTCGAACAAGAACGTTAAGTTTTTCGAACTTGTCGACTATCAAATAATTTGTTAGAAACTCTAATCGAACCTAAACAAATTTCAACAAAACGGAAAATTATCCGTCAATTCAAGATCTGGAGAACCTTAATTTTTTTTCCGGACTCCAATAAGAACAAGTACCACCTTAAAAGACGTTGAATAATTTTAATCAAATTTGGGAGAGAAGAGAGTATTAATTTTCCCATTGTTATGGAGATATGAAGCATGAAACATGAGTTTGTCTGAGATAGATTAAGGCAATTCAACGTTTTTTTTTTTTTGAAAAGATCCCACCAGTGGGTGTAAATTTCCGACCACCCACCGGTAAGAATACGGAAGCGGTTTTAAGAGTCCTCAAGAAAGAGGCTTTGATACCATGTTGGAATTATAGATGAGATATTGCATAAGCGGACAATGTTTTGATTCGTTTGTCAAGTTTTTGCCATGTTGATGTTGTTTATCTTTTGTTAAAATATTTTTTATATAAGTTTTAAAGTATCATGAAATGTATGTGAATGCAGATAAGACAAACATTACGTGGGTAATTTGAGGAGGGAAGAAACACAAAAGCCACGAAACTGAGTTAAAATTGAAGTTAAAAAAAGCAAGCTAAACTTATAAGTTATGGATATATTTTTTAATTAAAATACATATTCAAATAAAAAAGCGCATATTTTAGGTTAATAAGTTGGAAAGTATTCGGTGCAAATTTTAGATAACTATGTTGTTCATATACATATTTGTTATTGTAATTAACAAAAAAATTGTTTCATAATTCAAACTATTCATATTTCTTTAAAAAATACGTAATTGTCACTATAGATTGTAATTGACTGGTACTATAGATTGTAATTGACTTGTACTATAATTGTAATATCTGCAAAAAAATGTTATACATTTATATTCAAACATTGGACGTTCAATTTTATGAATAAAAAATAAACGTCAAAATTTTTTAAAAAAAATGTAGAACTATCTCGTGTATTGCACGGGTAACCAAACTAGCTAGTGTGACATAAAAAACTTACAAAAGTTAGAAACTAACTTCTTGACACACTTGAGGTACAATTCGTACAAAGGACAAAAGGCCATTAAGGACATCATATAAAACCTTAAAATTGATTTGTTGATAGGCTCCTAACAAAGAAGGGCCTGGATCAGGAACACTTTTCATAGCCAAGCAATGGTCTTGATTTATCCTTATGAACAAATTCCTTTTGTCCATAACCCAATCAACCTCTCCTTGTTGTCCAACTCCGGCAAAGTGAAAAATAACAGAAGGAAATAGTTCAGCATCAATGGGGTATTTCATCTTGTAACAAAGACCACGCGATGATGCAGGTCTCCAACCAAATTTCGAACTAAAGTACTTGACTATCGCATCTATGATAGGATTATATGCACTTCTTACTAATAGGGTCGTAGGTGAACCAGAGTCGACAAAAAAACCCTTTTTATAGGTTGAAACGTCTAATTCAAAGATTGATGGATCAATCGGTAATCTAACTCCATCTACACTGATTGCATTTAAGTAGACATGATAATATATCCCCCTATGCATAGGGATCGTTTTTACTTCCCTGGTAGCATCTCCACTAATTTGTGCTTCGTCACCGAAGTACATATTTGATATTCCCGAACCTGCAGCTAGACAATAAGAAAACCGATCTTTAGTACGACTCTTAGTTTGTGTTAAGAACGATCTAGGACCAGGTGCTAGCCCAAGTATACCAACTATAATATTTTCACGCATGTCCTGTCTAATAGTCCACCCTTCATTTTTTATTGCACACGCTAATACATAATCTTTGTATGCAATCGTATTTCGTGTTGTTCCGTCCATTAAATAAATCACATCTCTTCCAAGAAAACCGGAGATATGTGGTTGTGGTTCGTAACCGTATTTGACATCAAAGGCACACGATCCCTCATAGGCTAACCGTGGTCTACATAATGGATCGTCTACACTCATTTGCCTAAAAGTGGTGGATTTCTTGTAGTCAAAATTTTTCTCTTTTGATTCAATACAAGGATCGCAACCTTCACACTGAACCCAAGTGTCATGAGAACCAGTGTCAATGATCATAATAGGATATAACCGTCCTTCACCCGTCCCAAATCCAATTTTAGTAACATAATAACTTTGTCCATCCGATCTAACTTTTGACTTGAGACCATTGGGAGCTAGTCTTATGGGGTAATTGTTCACCTTTGATATAGATATGTTAATGAGGAATTGATGCCTTTCTTCATCCGTGATATATTCAGGTAATAATTGCAAATGTGGCGAGTCTATTGGAATCATTTTAAGTGATAAGCCATAGATGTTAGAAACAAGGAAAATCATGAATAATACAGAGCGTAACCAACAAAGTGTTGTCTGAGCCATTGTGACTACTTATGCGATCGAGGGTTGTATATTTTAGAAAATCATTAAGTTAGTTTTGTTAGAATATATGTATTTATATATGTATTTATTTGGAAAATAATGTGTATAAAATGTTTCTTTATTAGTAGCAACTAATTAGGCATATTTTTTTTTTTTGTTGAAGGGATTAGGCATAGTATTATTGGTAACAACCGTGAGTATTTTGTGTCCCGTTTGGTGTTCCATTCTGGGTCCCACTCCATATATAATACATTAACACATTACCATATTTATTATGTATTTTTATATGCAACAACCAACAAATGATGTATGAAGATATATATGGAGCGAACACAAAATAGAACACCAAAGAAGAGCAGAAGAATTCACGAACAAAGCTCAGACCAAATCTGAGCCATGACCGAAATTTTAAATATCATAGAGTCTTAGACCATATACGTATAATACATACATAAATTTTGACTTCGTATAACGTCTTTAAAATTTCAGTACCTCTATTTTTCTGAAGTTTAATCTCCATTATTTTTTTACAATGTATTTGTGTCTCTTGTACCAGATTTCTCGTACATAGTAACAATTAATTTAGTACCAATTATTATGCTCTAATCAATCGTTGTGTACTAATTTAGAAAATATTTATTTTCTAGGCTTGAAAAAAATAATTCACAATCGTTTAATTATGGTAATTATTAGCCATTAAGATAATTTTGGTAATTATTTTTCATATGATTTGTTTATATATACTCCCTCCATTTAAGTTTACACTACCACTTTCTTTTTCACGTTTACCAACGCGCATTTTATGCGGTGAATATTGTTAGCTAATTATTTTCAAAAATTATAAAAGTTAGATATTAATAATATATTCGTTTAGACGAATTAAACAAGATCTCACATGAATATAATTTCATTTACGTATCGAGAGAAAATCGGATTTGAATAGTCATTTGTGAATAGTGTGTAAAATAGATAGTGGTAGTGTAGACTTGAATGGAGGGAATATAAGCATTCATTTAATTGGATAATAGAAAGTGGAAAGAAGGATCAAACATAAGTAAGTTTGACTTTCCTTAAATTGCACAATTTTTTTCCAACAGCCAGCCCGGGCCATGGCCCCTTAGGCCCTGACTGAGCTTTGCCTTTGCAAAAGATCCTCACTGCACTTGTAATTTGGATAAATGAGGTATATTATATCCTTGTTAGCAGTTGAAATCACATGTCCCATTTTTATGTCTCATCTTGTACCCCAATACTCTAAACATCTTACTCATCATACATAAGATAAGATAATGAAGATAGTAATAATATATATCATAGTGTTTATGCGTTAATAGAAGAAGTTGGTGAGATACAAGATGTGAAACGAAATGAGACAGAGGATCTACACTAGGTTGTTAGGTATAGATATACTCTTTTACTAGTTTAGAACTCGTGCAAAATTGCACGGGCATGTAAAAGAAAATATAAATAGCCATTTAAAATTTTATAGTTGTAGTGTTATTTCATTTAAATATAAATGTATAATATTTTACACATACAAATAAAAGTATATTAAATTTAAATTCAACGTTTATTATACTTTTAACATTAAATTAAAGGGTGCATGCCTCACTGACATCGACACATCCTTGTTTTGATGTAATAATCAAAATACACATGATCAAAATAATTAAAATGAAAAGGTACACGTAGAAAATAAACATCGTATGTTTTTCCATATGTTCTTAAACTAATACAACAACGTTCGTATAATTATTAATGATAGAGAACAGAATAGGCTATATGTATAGTTCATCAATTCAGCTTCAATTAGTTCAATTCAGTTTAGTTCAACTCATCTCATGACAAATTAACTCTTATTTCAATTCAGTTCGGTTTAATTTAGCTTCACTATGACCAGTTCATTTAAACTCTACTTTTCAGCAAATAAAAGTGTAAAACCCGTTACTAACCATATTTTTGGTGAACTGCATATACACTTTTATTACATGATTTTTACACTAAATTAATATAAATATTTTTACCCAACACTCTTGGTAGAACATAGTTATGTTGAAAACGACTCATTAATAATTAGTTAATTGTGTCAGTCAGAACATCTAATATATACCCTCGTAAGAAAATGACCCAAAACTATAAGTTTGGTACTTATACAATAATATGTATATAAATAATACAAAATAATGAAAAGAGAATGAAATATCTTTGGATCCGCAAGAATAAAATAATGAAAAGAGAATGTTAGGCGGGAAGAAGTTTAATATGAGATTGCAAGTGTCTAGTTGTTCTTTTATTATACTTATACTTATATATTAGGAATAAGTGTACTCAATTTAATTTTCGGTAACACCAAAATAAAAAATAAAAAATAAAAAAGCAAATTTTCGTATTTGCGCCAATTTTGAAAGGGTAGAACTGTAATTCACATATTTATCATATTAATAAAATAAAATATAAATGATAATAATAATTAAAACTAGACAATAAGGTGGTTGATCAAGGGAGGCCGACGGTGGTTGGCCGTCAATGCCGCCGGTTGAAGGTCGAGGTTTGGCCGCCAGTCTACGGTGGTTGGCACTTGGTAGCCAAAGATAATCAACCATCAAATGAAACCTCAAAAATGTTATTAGTGAGGCTTAAACACATAGCTTCTAGGATGAGATACAATTGCTAATACCACTATGCCACATGGATCTTTCTGATGAATTTGTATCTCTTTTGGTATATACGTATGTTAAAACTTTAGTTAAAACAATATGTACGTATAATAATTATTACATGTACTTATAACTTATAATCAATCTACCTTCGAAAGAGGAAATATCCATGGCATTCGAATTGCACCTGTAACTCCCGTGGTGTCACATTTGTTCTTTGCGGATGACAGCCTTATTTTTGTGAAAGCCAACGAGAGGGAGGCCAGTATATTGAAGAATATCATCCGCCGCTATGAACAACTTCGGGACAACTCGTTAGTATGGAGAAGACAACGGTCTCGTTCAGTAAGGGAACAAGTGAATAAAGGAAAAATGGAGTAGCTACTATTCTGGGGGTGTGGACTGTGCATGAACAAGGAAGATATCTGGGTTTACCAACTATCCTAGGGCGAACGAAACGAGAACTAACGAATCTGCTAAGGGAAAAAATAGAAAAGCGCTTGCAAGGTTGGCGAAGCAAATGCTAAGCAAGGCGGGGAAGGAAGTACTCATCAAATCCATTGTCCAAGCCCTACCAAACTATGCTATGAGTGTTTTTAAACTGTCCGGAAACTTCCGTGACGAAATTCGTAAGCTTATTTCTAATTTTTGGTGGGGTGCATCAAATGGGAAGAAGAAAATGGCATGGATATCAGGGACAAACTCTGTTAACTGTAAAAATAGCACGAGTAGTTATACAAACAACAGTAACCGAAAAAGTAATGAACGTAATAGTATTAACAAGGGATATGATGAAAGTACTAATATTAACAAGGGGATAGGTGAACGTGTTTCATAATTTGTTGATTAATTTTACTTCGTTCTCGTCATAATTTCAGGATATAAATTGTAAATATATATTTTAACCAAATTTAGCGAATCATATTTCATAAAACATACTAATTTAATAAAAGTAAGAATTTAGTAAAATTTAAATGGTAAATAAAAGTAGCCCGGTAACAATAATTACATCGGGTGTAATGAAAGTAACAATAGTAATAACGAATGTAATAAAAGTAACAATCATAAGAACAAAATAAGGTATATAAGTTGCCTCTCTTTTACATATTATTTCTAGTTGTCATTGTTTTTTCTTTAAGTCATTGTCCTAGACACCTAAACAGATCTGTTCATAATATTGCTAAGGCAATCTTCTGAACGGATCATAATCATCTGTAAAAAAAAAAGCTATATATGAAAAATTAGCTAGTAATCAGTTTATGAAAAATATTAACAGTAGGAGTAGTGAATTTATCTCATAATTTATTTCGTTGTAATTTTAAGATATACCCGGTCTCATAGAAAAATATATTAATGATAAATTTATGAGTTATGCAACTTTAAAATAGTTCTAATTAATTGAAAATATATTTTATGCTAAATAGAGGTAGTCTGGGCGAGCCGGGCACCCATACTAGTATAATAATATATTATGTACCTCCAATAAAAATAAAATGTACCTTTGTCATAAATATATTGTACGTACATAAATTTTTTTTTGTTATAATAATATGACCTATAATAAATGTAATTTCATAATATAATTATGTAAACTCTAAGTACAAATAATATATTGTTCAATTTTTTAAATACATTTAACTAAATGAGCATTATATTGATTTTATAATAGGTACATTGAATATAAGTTAGAAATACATTTGAAAACTATTATAGGTACATATTAATTTAACTCAAAATTTCGTTATCATATATGTAACAAAAGAGATATTAGAAGTATAACAAAATGCTCGTGTCATAGTGATATAGCAAGTGTACCTCATTCAAGAGTTCATAGGATCAAGCCTTATTAACTACTTTTTTGAAGTTTCATTTGATGGCTGACCGCCAACCACCACTGACCGACCACGGTCCACCGGTAGTGACCGCCTTTGATTATAATTTAAAACCCTAAAATTAATTAACTAATATTAGTTTCCTAAACTATCCTTGACCACCAATAAGTTTAAAATTTGAATGTTGATGGAGGGAACCCAAAATACGTAAGTAAATTACAATAATATCCCGGGTGTACTGTCAAAGCAGGGTAAGCAATGTTGAAAAAAAAAACATGCAGGTGAAAGTATCTGAAATACTAATTTTTTTTACGAACGTCAAAACTATTAGTCATTTACGTTAATGTTGTCGATATTGATCTAGTATGCAATATAGTTGTTTAAGCAATCTTAGGGCTTGTTTGGTTGCCCATTGAAATCATGAGATCTTAAACTTTTGTTAAAGTGTAAAACCAATGGTGTTGTTTGGTTGCCAAGATCATGAGGAGTAAAACTTGCCACATGAATTTACTTCCTCCATTATGTGGGAAGTCACCCACCAAGTCCTCCTTGGTCATCGAAACTCCCCACATGAATTAACTTTCCACATGCAAACCAAACAGTTTCTGGGAATTCACATGAATTGAAATTCATGTGAACTTGACTTGAAGTTGCCGGGAACTTTAATTCCCTTATGTCAACCAAACAAACCCTTAGAAGTTCGGTTCTCCATATAGTCTTTTATGTCCAAATGAATCACCCCTACCCAAAAATTAACTTATTAATTAACGTGGAGTAACAAACAAAATAATAGAATATGATTTATATTATATTAGTTATATCCTTATTAACCTAAATTTCCCCGTATATTTTTGAAAAACTCAATACCACAAATCTTCATGGCCTCTAAACGAGAACAAAAGATATACATACATGAAGCCGGAAATATGATGAACATTTCATAACCCAATTAAAATTCCATAAAAATAAATAAATTAATAAATAATTTAAACCTTTGTACGTTTGGCTTGATGTGAATACAATGAAAGGAAATATTACCGACTCCGAAAATTCTATTGATGACGGGGATAAAAAAGTTGGCATATATTTTTTGTTTTCCATAAAAAATATATAATGAGTCAAAGATGTATTTTATGACTTTTGACCATTTTTTATTATTATCAAATTTAATATAGCGATAAATATGGAGCAAAATTCGTGACTTCTGTGGATCATTGTTAAATTATTATCAAATTTAATATAAATATAAGCATGGAGCAAGAAGAAACGGAATGTTAAATGTTTGTTTATTTTTTTCTTACAAAATTCATTTTGCAAAAGTTGTTTGAAAAGTTATCTTGAAATTCAAATATGACAAGTTTAGAGCATATTTGGCCTAAATTGTTAAAAATGAGTTTTTATTTTTAAAGCTTAATATTTTAAAAGTAGTTTTCAAGAATTAGAAACACCAAATTGTTGCTTCTATTTTTAAGGCCAAAAAGAGGGTATTTGAGTTTTTGAGAAATCTTATCTATATAATTACAGAAACATTTCAGAAGTCCTGGTTAAGCCACGTCATTAACGCAGATTTTGATTTTTTTTTTAATTCTCTCAGGTGGGTCCCGCAATGTGTTTAATGAATTTCCTGAGTAATAACCGCCCGATATTCTAAATAAATGCCCAATATCGTAGTTTTAGAAATATTACGTAACATTTTTATATAAATCCGTAAACATGAATTCCTACGAAAAAACGGTCAATTTGTATAACATAAAATTAAATATTATATAATCGAATATATATGTCCCGTCTAAAACGATTAGACAACAATTTATTATTATTTTTTTAATTCTCTCAGGTGGGTCACGCAATATGTTTGATGAATTTCCTGAGTTATAACCGCCCGATATTCTAAATAAATGCCTAATATCGTAGTTTCAGAAATATTACGTAAATTTTTTATATAAATTCGTAAATATGAATTTCTACGAAAAACGGTCAATTTGTATAACATAAAATTAAATATTATATAATATTTTGTATGTTAATTAGTATTATTTTCATTTTCAATTTTAACAAATCAAGTTAATCAAATAAATAACATCCTAAAATTAGTTACTTTAAAGTATTTTTGGAACAATAATATGACCAAAAATGTTTGTTAAACTATATCAAGTAAATCAAGAAAAGTTATATTCATTTTTAATTTTGTATATAAATAACAAACATACATTTATTTTTCATGATAATCATATCAATATCAGCATGCCAAAAATATTAAACACAAGAACTAATCTAAAAAGTTTATTTAAAACTACAAAAGAAAACAATAATAAAAATACGAAAAAAATAGCACAAAGTTCTAGCGTAAAACTTCATGGATGAAAATTATAATTATGGTAAAAAGTAACTGACACGATAAAAATATTATTTGAAAAAAACCCTCCAAATATTAAATTAATAATAACACGATAAAAAAAAATTGGATATTGAAATTGCAAAAGAAAAGTACCATATTAGATACTTAATTACATTTACAAAAACACGAGTAATGACGGGTTTTGGGGGCAGTCATATCTTTTTTTTCTCTGATAAGGTAAAAAAACTATATTGATACCCTAGAATATGACCAACCTATTTCATTATTTTGAATGAGGTAAGTTGAAATTATCGGTTTTCAAACCATCCCTAAAGAATTCGACATGTTGACAACTCTGATTTATGAGTGAGTTACAACGATGAAAAATGCATATATAATGAAGAAAATTTCGAGATTTTTGTATTACCATTTACTTATCATTGTATATTGTAATTCTATTATGATATTTCAAATTTATATATTGATTGCGTTTTGATATACTTTGAATATAAACTGTATGTTAATATTATAATATTTTTAGTATATCGGTCATATAACATTATATTACAAATCGAAAATCGAAAACATGACTCATCATTATTTATAAATAACAATACTTAAACCTGCAATTCCGTGCAATTTGCACGGGATTAAAACTAGTTATTTTTAACTTTTAAATAAATGATGTGTTTGGTTAAAAAGTATTTTTAAATCCAAAAACACTTTGAAAAGTTAGGCTGAACACACACTTAGTTTGCGTTTTAATTAGATATATAGTTAGATAAATGTAAAAGGAGAATCAAAATGTGGAACGAGCTACGTGTAACAATATGAAATACACTAAAACTTGAGAGAGTCGATCTTTCAATAAATTATTGAGAGACCATTTTTGTTGTACCCTTTTATTTATATTTCGCGATCCTTTAGTCATTGATCGTACAATAGTAATTTCGTACTTACTTACATAATAAATGTACTTATTTTATCTTTAATCATGATTTATACCTATTATATTACTTTTAGTACCATTTTCTCTTAAATTTGTACAATAATCTCTCGATAAGTTTATTGAGAGGCACTCTCTCAGAAGACCTGCTATATTGAATATATATTTGACAATGCGTTAAAGTAAGAATCGACTAATGTGAAAATTATTTTTATTGAACTCAGACTATAAATCATGGAGATACATTTATTCGAATTTAGGAAATGTGACATAGAAAACTTATAAAAGTTAGAAACTAACTTCTTGACACACTTGAGGTACAAAGGAAAAAACGCCATTAAGGATATCATATAAAACCTTAAAATTGATTTGTTGATAGGCTCCAAACAAAGAAGGGCCTGGATCAGGAACACTTTTCATAGCCAAGCAATGACGTTGATTTATCCTTATGAACAAATTCCTCTTGTCCATAACCCAATCAACCTCTCCTTGTTGTCCAACTCCGGCAAAGTGAAAAATAACAGAAGGAAATAGTTCAGCATCAATGGGGTATTCCGCCTTGTAACAAAGACCACGCGATGTTGCAGGTCTCCAACCAAATTTCGATCTAAAGTACTTGACTATTGCATCTCTGAAAGGAATAAATGCACTACTTGTTAATACGGTCCTAGGTGCACCAGAGTCGATAAAAAAACCCTTTTTATAGCCTGAAACGTCTAATTCAAATATTGATGGATCAATCGGTAATCTAACTCCATCTACACTGATTGCATTTAAGTAGATATGATAAAACATCCCCGTATTCATAGCGATCGTTTTAACTTCCCTGGTAGCATCTCCACTAATTTGTGCTTCGTCACCGAAGTACATATTTGATATTCCCAAACCCGCAGCAAGACAGTAAGAAATCCGACCTTTAGTAAGACTCCTAGTTTGTGCTATGAACGATCTAGGACTAGGTGCTAGCCCAAGTATACCAACTATCATATTTTCAGCCATGTCCGGTCTAATAGGCCACCCTTCATTTTTGATTACACACCCAAATGCATAATCTCTGCGTGCGATCGTATTTCCTGTTGTTCCGTCCATTAAATAAATCACATCTCTTCCAAGAAAACCGGACATATGTAGTTGTGCTTCATAACCGTATTTGACATCAAAGGCACACGATCCCTCATAGGCTAACCGTGGTTTACATAATGGATCGTCTATGCTCATTTGCCTAAAAGTGGTGGATTTCTTATAGTCAAAATTTTTCTCTTTTGATTCAATACAAGGATCGCAACCTTCACACTGAACCCAAGTGTCAGGAGAACCAGTGTCAATGAGCATAATAGGATACAACCGTCCGTCACCCGACCCAAATCCAAGTTTAGTAACATAATAGTTTTTTCCATCCGATCTAACCCTGGACTGTACACCATTGGGAGCTTCTCTTATGGGGTAATTGTTCACCTTTGATATAGATATGTTGATGAGGAATTGATGCCTTTCTTCATCCGTGATATATTCAGGTAATAATTGCAAATGTGGCGAGTCTATTGGAATCATTTTAAGCGATAAGCCATAGATGTTTGAAACAAGGAAAATCATGAATAATACAAAGCGTAACCAAATAAGTGTTGTTTGAGCCATTGTGACTACTTAATTATGTGATCGTGGGTTGTATATTTTAGAAAATTATTAAGTTAGTTTTGTTAGAATATATGTATCTATATATGTATTTTATTTCGAAAATAATGTGTTTAATACGTTTCTTTATTAGTAGCAACCAATTAGGCATAGTATCATTGGTAGTAGACAATCTTGAGGATTTTGTGTCCCGTTTGGTGTTCGATTCCCACTCCATACACATTATGATACATTAACACATTACCATATCTATCGTGTATTTTAATATGCAACAACCTACAAGTGATGTGTCAAGACATATATGGAGGGAAAGGCAAAATAGGACACCAAAGAAGGGCAGAAGAATGAAAAGATCCTCACTGCACTTGTAATTTGGATAATTGAAGTATATCCTTGTTAATTAGCAATTGAGATCACATGTCCCACTTTGATGTCTCATCTTGTACCCCAATACCTTAAGCATCTTACTCATCATACATAAGATACTGAAAATAGTAATAGTGTTTATGCGTTAATAGAAGAAGTGATGATATTAAGATGTGAAACGAAATGAGACAGAGGATCTACATTGCTTTGTTAGGTATAGATTAGACCTGATCATGGGCAGGGTTGGGCCGGGTTTGGGCCGGGCTCGTGCTAAATAAACGACCCAAATACACAGGCCGGATCGGGCGAGCCAAAAAGGTGGGCCAATTTCTTTGGCCCATGCCCATAATTGTTCGGGCTATAATGGGCCTCGGGCCAAAATGGGCCAAAACGGGCCAAAATAATACAATACAAAATAATCAACAAAATGGATATGTGAACAAACAATTAGCAACAAAATAAAATTTTCAAGTTTTAGGTGTTTGACTTCGACTCTTTTGATAGGAGAACAATCCAATAGTACGATACAATAACTTATGAGTTGACAAAAAATTAGTAGTAAAATAACTAACTATATAAAATTAGGTGTACGACAAAAATATAAAAATATTCGCAAAGTTGATAATTCAATGCATTAATGATATTCGATTATTAGTGTGATATGATATACGATTCCAACTTTTGAATTTTTTTTTTCAAAAAAAAAAATTCGGGTCGGGCCGGGCCAAAAGTCGGGCCTTTAGGTTGGCCCAAACCCGGCTTATTTTGGGCCGGGCCACGGGCTTTTGGGCCAAACTATTAGGCCCAAACCCGAGAAAAAATCGGGTTGGGCCGGGTCGGGCAATCGGGCCTGGGCCATTTGATTAGCTCTAGTATAGATATACTCTTTTACTAGTTCAGGACTCGTGCAAAACTGCACGGGCATGTAAAAGAAAATATAAATACCCATTTAAAATTTTATACTTATAGTATTATTTCATTTAAATATAAATGTACAACATTTTACACATACAAATAGTGACTATAAATAATGGAGATACATTTATTCGAATTTAGGAAATGTGACATAGAAAACTTATAAAAGTTAGAAACTAACTTCTTGACACACTTGAGGTACAAAGGAAAAAACACCATCAAGGATATCATATAAAACCTTAAAATTGATTTGTTGATAGGCTCCTAACAAAGAAGGGCCTGGATCGGGAACACCTCTCACAGTCAAGCAATGATGTTGATTTATCCTTATGAACAAATTCCTTTTGTCCATAACCCAATCAACCTCTCCTTGTTGTCCAACTCCGGCAAAGTGAAAAATAACAGAAGGAAATAGTTCAGCATCAATGGGGTATTTCGCCTTGTAACAAAGACCACGCGATGTTGCAGGTCTCCAACCAAATTTCGAACTAAAGTACTTGACTATCGCATCTCTGAAAGGAATAAATGCACTATTTGCTAATAGGGTCTTAGGTGCACCCGAGTCGATAAAAAAACCCTTTCTATAGGTTGAAACGTCTAATTCAAAGATTGATGGATCAATCGGTAATCTAACTCCATCTACACTGATTGCATTTAAGTAGACATGATAATATATCCCCGTATTCATAGCGATCGTTTTAACTTCCCTAGTAGCATCTCCACTAATTTGTGCTTCGTCACCCAAGTACATATTTGATATTCCCGAACCCGCAGCTAGACAGTAAGAAATTCGACCTTTAGTAAGGCTCTTAGTTTGTGCTAAGAATGATCTAGGACTTGGTGCTAGCCCAAGTATACCAATTATCATATTTTCAGGCATGTCCGGTCTAATAGGCCACCCTTCATTTTTGATTGCACACCCTAATGCATAATCTCTACGTGCGACCATATTTCCTGTTGTTCCGTCCATAAAGTAAATCACATCTCTTCCAAGAAAACCGGAGATATGTGGTTGTATTTCATAACCGTATTTGACTTCAAAGGCACACGATCCCTCATAGGCTAACCGTGGTATACATAATGGATCGTCTACACTCATTTTCCTAAAAGTAGTGGATATCTTGTAGTTAAAATTTTTCGCTTTTGATTCAATACAAGGATCGCAACCTTCACACTGAACCCAAGTTTCACGAGAACCAGTGTCGATCACCATAGTAGGAAATAAACGTCCTTCACCCGTCCCAAATCCAAGTTTAGTAACATAATAGCTTTTTCCATCCGATCTAACCCTGGTCTTGACACCATTGGGAGCTTCTCTTATGGGGTAATTGTTCACCTTTGAAATAGATATGTTAATGAGGAATTGATGCCTTTCTTCATCCGTGATATATTCAGGTAATAATTGCAAATGTGGCGAGTCTATTGGAATCATTTTAAGTGATAAGCCATAGATGTTAGAAACAAGCAAGATCATGAATAATACAAAGCGTAACCAAAAAAGTGTTGTCTGAGCCATTGTGACTACTTATGTGATCGAGGGTTGTGTAGTTTAGAAAATTATTAAGTTATAGTTTTGTTAGAATATATGTATTTTATTTGGAAAATACTGTGTATAATATGTTTCTTTATTTGTAGCAACTAATTAGGCATAGTATCATTGGTAACAAACACATTATGTGTCCCGCTTCATACACATTATGACATATCAACACATTACCATATTTATTGTGCGAAAGGGTCGTTGCTCTTCTTCATATGGATGATTGTTGCCAAAATCTCTCAATCAAGGCACAAATCATCTCCTTCATATTTCGTAGATATTATAGCTATTACATATTTCTTTACGTATATACGCACTCCTGTATTATAAATAACATAGTTTACCATGTATTTTACAAACAATATATCAAATAATATTTACCTCATTCGAATCTCGACTAGCCTACAATGTTTAACATGGTATCAAAGCCTATAATCGAGTAGTCTATAGGAAGGTGTGAAAAATTTTGCATCTCATAAATTACTGATAACAAACCCGACACCATGGCTTTTGCCACTCGAGTTCACCATGGACCTAAATCTTCTGACCAGGGCAGGGGCCAGTTTGACATAACTGATAATCGACCTCCGACCAATTTCTCTTTTTCTTCTCGACCATATTGCATTGTGTGTCAATGTTCCGGTCACCTCTTTGAATCTTGTTATCGGATTACTTGAAGTTTTCCGAAGTGGTGAGGTGATCGTCCCCGCGATCGCATCTATCTTCCTTATAATGCTACTGATATGAGTCAAGTCGGGTTTGTCCCTAACGAACGTGGCATGACTGCGTATGTGTTGGAGTAAGTATTCTCAACAATAGTGTGATCACGTATTTAAATCATATATATGACAAGAACACGCAAGGGATTATCCAATTATAGTAGAGACAACTGATCAACGTTAATTGTTAATGATTGGCTGACTAGAGTCTGGCGTTATTATTCTATGACGGTAGTGTTCAGTTGATCCCTTAAGGTTATACCTAAAGGACGATTCCCAAACTGTAAGATTAATTAATTGTATGTCGATACAGATTAATTAATTCCTTAAAATTGAACAAAAATGAGAATGTTATATCTTATTCTAATATAATTAAATAAGATTTAATTTAGTAATTAAAATGGTATATTACTAAGAGTAATCGATCTTTATGAAACATTCGAGATAAGAATGATAAGTTAGTCATAATTAAAAAATTTTGTGAATTATACTAACTAAATTTAAAATGACTTATTTTACTTACATTTAATTAAGAATTACTAGTAAAATCGTAAATTGTAATTTATTTGATACGTAATGATATTTAATTGTTAAATATGCATTAAAATTACTAGTGACATGTATGTTTTTTTTTTTTTTTTGAATGGAAAACGAGGTATATTAAATAAGGTCGATCTCCGCCAAACTAGTGCAGAGTTCGGGAAGTCAGATACATATACGCGTTCCTCCCCAATTGCCGTACAAATTCTCGCAATTGAGTGAGCAACCGTATTCCCCCCACGTTTTACATGACCAATACCACGACAATCAAAACTCGACATAAGAGAACACACCTCACCAATACACAGACCCACAATGCTACGGGAACACCCACGCTTGGCTACTGCTCTTGCCACGCTCAACGAGTCCGTCTCTACCATTACCGATTGAATCCCTACCCGTGCTGCAACCTCCAGCCCAAACGCCACTGCCTTAGCTTCGGCTACTTCCACAGACCACCTGGCACGACACCTACGACTTGCAGCCACCACCACCTCGCCTTTGTCGTTATTCCTGCCCACCATTCCAAGCCCCACTTTATCAGTAGATAACAACGCAGCATCCGTATTGACCTTGATAATGCCGGCCTCCGGTAATTTCCACTCCCCTGCCCCTGGATTCATAGATACTCCACCCAGGTCCGTGGCACCCTCACTTTCAGCATACAAAGCATAGTCCTCAACCAGCCTTATCATCCCCATGGTCACTACATCCGGATTCCGGGGTTCCTCTTCGAAGAGCTTATTATTTCGGATAGTCCAAATCGCCCAAAGCAGTGCAAGAAATCTGTTCTGATCTCTTTTATCAATAATGCGGAGGGCGTTCAACAACCAACTAGCAAACGATGGAGCATCCACGTCCACGAGCAGCGAATGCAAACCGCTTGTAACCCAGTATGTCCGCACCCAAGGGCACCCATAAAGCGCATGAAAAACAGACTCTACGTTCATTTCGCAGACCGGGCAGACCGCATCAGTGCTGCAATGCCTATGAAATAAAACTTCCTTAACCGCTAGCTTACCAGTGCACGCACGCCATAAAAAGTGTAGGAGTTTTGGAGGGACCTTAAGCCCCCAAATAACATTCCAGACCTCCTTCCCCACGCCTTGAATCACGACTCCCTGTCCCCCATTCTTTTCGCCTAATCCAATCCAATACCCCGTCTTGACGGAATATTCCCCGTCTCTCGTTGGCCACCAGTAGAGCTGGTCCCTTGGAGGATTGAGACACAGAGGGATGCTCAGAATTTTTTCCACCTCATCCAGTAAAAACAGATCGTGTAGGCGCTCCACCTTCCATTCACCCGTGCTAGCTTCAATTAATTCCTCAACGAGCATGTCCGGATTGGCTTCTAAATTTGGGGCTAACAACTTACCGCCATCCTCACACGGAACCCATTTATGTTCCCAAACCTTCACTGATCTCCCATCACCATTACGCCAACATAGACCGTCCAACAACACCGCCTTCGCACCCCAAAGGCTTCGCCACGCAAAGCTTGGGTCATAACTGCGATTAGCTTCCAGCACCGAGGAGTTTTTTAAATAAAGGGCTTTTAAGACCCTACTCACAAGAGAATTTGGTTGTGTTTCCATACGCCAAATTTGCTTAGCTAGTAGAGCTTGATTGAAGACCTTTAGGTCCCGGAAGCCCATTCCCCCATCACGTTTTGCCTTGCATAACCGTTCCCATTTCCACCAATGAATGCGCTTCTTATTCGGTGTTGAGCCCCACCAAAAACGAGCAATCAGTGAGTGGATCTCATCAATAAGGCCTTCCGGGATTGCGAAGATACTCATCATATAGGTCGGTATTGCTTGAACCACGGCCTTAATAAGAATTTCCTTTCCTGGAATTGACAAAAGCTTTTCTTTCCACCCTTGCACCTTCTTCCATATTCTCTCCTTGAGAGTAGCAAAGACCGTCTTCTTGGATTTTCCGATAATGGTAGGGAGACCCAAATACTTCTCGTGTCTTTCAACTTTGCGAATACCTAAGGCTCCAACTAAGCCTTCTCGAACATTAGTACTCACCCTTATGCTAAAAACCACTTCCGACTTGGAAGAATTAATTTTCTGACCGGATGCTCTCTCATAGGTACTGATAATTTCAGCAATAGTCGAGCATTCACGCATATTAGCTCTAGCAAACAGAATACTATCATCCGCAAAGAACAAGTGGGAAATACGAGGTGCCCCCCGACACACCGAAGCCCCATGAAGCTTACCATCTCGCACCGCCTCCTGTAAGAGATAGGAAAACGCATCCGCACAGAAAAGGAATAAATAAGGGGAAATGGGATCTCCCTGACGGAGTCCACGGCTAGGTCGAATCACTCCAGAAGGCCGGCCATTAATCAGAATCGAGTGACTTACAGTAGAAATACATGTCATCACTCGATTTCTCCATAACGATGAAAAGCCCATTTTTCGCATAACCTCATCCAGAAACACCCATTCCACCCTATCATATGCCTTGCTCATATCAAGTTTAATAGCCATGTTCCCATGCCTCCCCTCACCACCGCGCTTCATCGAGTGGAACAACTCAAAAGCAATAAGAGCATTGTCAGTTATTAGACGCCCCGGAGTGAACGCACTTTGGTTTTCCGAAATAATATTATTGAGGAACGGTTTTAGACGGTTAGCAAGGACTTTTGATATTATTTTATACAAGACATTACAGAGGCTTATAGGACGAAAGTCGGTAAGCTTTCGCGGTGACTGACATTTTGGAATAAGGACAACATTGGTCATATTTATATCATTCAAATTCCCATTTCCCTCCCACCATTGCCGAATATAAGAGCAAATATCAGTTCCTACTATATGCCAGAATTTTTGAAAAAACAGAGCGTGCATACCGTCTGGGCCAGGTGCCTTATTTGGATGCATACAGAACAATGCACTTCTAATTTCTTCGTCCAACAGAGGCGCATCAAGACAACAATTAATGTTCTCCGTCACAACCTCCGGTATACATTGAAGGACGTCCTCAAAATTAGTTGGTCCACTGGTTGTAAAAAGCTGCCCGAAATAATCTTCACAGACCTTTGCTACTTCCTCCTCACAGGTATACCACACACCCCTTTCATCCTCAATGCCCTCTATAAAATTCCGCTTCTTTCTTTGTTTTGCTTTGTGGTGAAAATAACTGGTGTTTTTGTCTCCGTCCCGAAGCTCACTCTTCCGTGCTCGTGTGTACCAATAAGTTTCAACCTGTTTTTGGAGCACATTCACCTCCTGCACTAACTCTTGACACCTACGTAACGTGTCCCCCGAAGGGGGTTGATTCTGCCAGTAAGCCAAATCGGCTTCCTTCTCTCTGATCCTCTTTCTGATATCCCCAAACTTGTCTTTGGCCCATTGCGATAATCGGGAGGCACAACACGAAATTTTCTCCACGGCCGCGCCTCCACCTTCTCCATCCCAAGCCTCCCTCACCACCCCTTCACAATCAGTATCCGCAACCCAAAACGGTTCAAACTTAAAACTGCGACGGCTGTGCCTTACATTCTGTGGATGGAATTGTTGGATAAGAATAGCTGCATGATCAGACGCATATATAGGGTAATGGTGAACAACCGTATTAGGAAACATGTATTGCCAATCCGTCGTCGCTAAAGCTCTATCCAACCGTTCCCGAATAAAGGTCGTCGTGTCACTGCCCATTTGCCAAGTAAATTTGTTTCCTCTATACCCCAAATCTCCGAGGCTACACTCATCAATCGCGGATCGAAAAGCATCCATAAAACACTCCCGTCTCCTAACCCCTCCCTCCTTCTCGCTAGCGCAGACGATCTCATTAAAGTCTCCAAACATAATATTTGGAATTACACTCCCCGTACAAATGCACCTCATTAAATCCCATGTCTTATGCTTGTTATTTGTTTCCGGCCACCCATAGATACCTACTGCCCTCCACGTAGGGATCCCCACCTCATCCCTTACCTCAACCATAATATGATGATCATCATAGGACACCAAATGAGCATTTACGTCTTTCCACCACATCCCAAGACCCCCTGAACGGCCTCTACTATCGACACAAATACCACGACTGTAGCCACATTTCTCCCTTATTTTACCCAACTCCGCTGCTCTCATTTTTGTCTCCATTACGAAGACAAAGTTTGGGCCCTCCCTCCAACACCTATCTCGAAGGGAACCGACTGTCAAGGGGTTGCCCAGCCCTTGACAGTTCCAACTCGGAATTTTCATTGCTGTTCGCGGCGCTGGTCCATGCCAGTCATCGCTACTATCATAACATCCTCCATTTCCAGTTCCTTCACCTTCTTAGATACCCTCGTATCCCCCGTATCCCCTTCCTCCTCATCCTCTATAGAATGCTGACCCTTCCGCTTCCGTCCCACCTCGGCCTCTCTTTCAACCCTACTAAGCTCACCAACACCAGGCTGTCGGACTCCCTTCCATATTCTCGCCCCTCGGTATTTTTTTTTACTCGTCTGCTCACCCCCCCCCCCCCCCCCCCCCAATTCGCCAAGCTCTGATTAGGTTGTGTTGGTTCCACAGGCTGTTTTGAAACATAAGAGGCATTGGTGGACTCCTCCACCTCACTCTCCTTCGCTCCCTTAGAAAGCGACGTCCCTCGCAGTAAATCTACCATCCGACTAATCTCCCTATCCTCCTCCTTCTCCCTCTCAGCATCATTAAAAAGCAGTTTTCGACTCGCCCTCATCCCAGCCGCCTCCGTCCCCTCCTCGTGTCGAGTTATCTTCCACGGGGAGGCTTTTAACCAATCCCCAAACCGCCTCCCTTCCCCTATCGGTCCCTTGCGATCCCCACAGTCCTTTTCGCCATGTCCCAACCTCCCACATACATAACAAAACAAGGACAAGTGTTCATAGCAAACCTTCACCTTCCATTTCTTACCACCCTTCCCCTTCATCGACAAGGAGTCAATCAGGGGTTTTCGAACATCGAGAATAATCCTAAGGCGCATCGACCGATTAATCGAAGGGTTCACCGAGTTGTCGATGTCCACATAGGTACCAATAGCATTACCGATATTAACTGCGTTTTCCATATTTTGCCTCCCCAGTTTGGGAAGATCATAAATTCGAACCCAGGAAGGATAAAAGAAGAGAGGTACCTCCGACGGGACCGCATCTCCCCGCAAGTCCGTGAGAATTAAGAGGTGCCTTTCAAAGTGACAGGGTTGTTCCGATAAGACTTTGCTTTTATCTTCTACGCTTGAGAAAGCAAGGGTGATGATCTTGCGCTGTTTATCTAGCACCTCACCCACCACCTTGGCTTTAGGTTTCCATGCCGCAATAGATGTTTTGATTAGGGCATTAAGGTTAACGTTGCGATCCGTCCACAGCCGCCCCACCACACAGCCGCTCTCCCCGTTCTCCTCCTCTTCACTCTCCGCTACCCAATCCACCACAAACTCCGTTTCCCCCGTAGCCTGATCCTTATCAACCTCGTCGTCATTTAGGTTAAAAAAAGAATTAGGGTTTTGGTTATTTGTCGTCATGGAGGCCACGCACACAAGAACTAACACAAAAGAAAAAGAGAAAGAGACAAACGACTCAGAAAGAACAAAAAGTGAGACTAGCAATGATTGGGAAGAAGAAAAAGCCAAAAACCTTGAAAAAATCAAGGGAAAAACCTAGGCAAAACCCTAGGAACCCAAACCCTCCCAAGAGCAAAAAAACCCTAGAGGGAACCAAAAAAAAAAAATTGGATATTTTAACTTTAGTGACTCGAGTATAGGAAAAAAATAAGGGTTATTTCATAGGAATAATCCAACCTATACCTCATCTTCTCATATTAATCCCTACTAACGATTAACTGAGAAAAATCCAACCTATGACCTCAATTATCTTTCATTGAACTTTGTCTATTTTTGAACTCTTATTTTCGATAAGCAAGCACGTCACCTTGACTTACTTTTTGTTTTTCCTTCTTCCTGGACAAAAAGTAAGTGAAGGTGACGTACTAACCTACCGATAATAAGAGTTTAAAAATAGTCAAAGTTCAATGAAAGATAAATGAGGTTATAGGTTGGATTTTTCTTAGTTAATCGTTAGTTTGGATTAATATGAGAAGATGGGACATAGGTTGGATTATTCCCATGAAATAACCCAAAAAATAATCTCAAATTGATGGAAATGTGTGTAATGTAGCACTAGTGACATGTATGTTATGTGTCACATGTCACACCCATTACAATTGACAATTTACATTTTGTAAAATGGAAGTACATTTTAACTTGTATAAACCAGTTTTTTTTTTGTAGTGCTAGTGGGAATGAGTTGGTTGTTCTTATTTGTATCTATATAATAACATAAAAAGGCATCTTGAGCCCCTATTGAGATGACACGTCAGCTATGATTCTAATTGATACGAGTCACCAACAATCCTACATGTCATGTGTTCTACCTTATCTACTAAGGAAATAAAAATAAATAAATAAAAAGTCTTACACTCTTACCTATCTCTTCATCTTCAAGATCATTCTATTACACATTACTCACCATTATTGATTATTAGTCATCATTACTAAATAATCAATTCAATTTCCCTTTAATTATGCAAGTAGTGCTTTACATTCCTCCTCCTCTTAATCTCCCCTTTGATAGAAATGTCAATGACCTCTATCAAATTTTAATTAATTTACAAGAATTTTTGACATTTAAAGTCTTATATATAAACTTTTTAATGCCCTATATCTCATGGCATTCCATCATAATCTATAAAAACTAATTAAAAGGGTACTTAAGATAATGTGATATGACAAATTTTAATGTGACATGACATATTTAAATGTGACATAACATATTTTTAATATGACGTGGCAAATTAATGTGATATAGAATACCAATTTATTATTACATGACATTAATTTAATTCATTTATCTATAAATTAATTTAATTCATTTATCTATAATATTAAAGGATATTATCATTATTCTTAAATTAAATTTCGTTATTAAATATATTGTTTTCAAATTTATGCAACCCTTCAAAATTTCAAAATTTATAATTACTATTGACATTTTAATTGAAAGTTTTCTAATAAAAAATTCATAATTTATAATTAAAATTAATGTTTTAATTGAAAGTTTTGTGATAAAACATGTTAATAACTAATTAACACTCTTCATATTACTTAACCCCGCCATTTTTATTAACATTTTTTTCCTATTTAATTCATTTTCTTAATTAAACATGGTAATAAATTAATTAAAACTCTTCATAATATTTAACACCCATCAAATTAATTAAAAAGTTCTTCATATATTGTTTTCAAAATTTATGTAACCCTTCAAAGTTTCCAAATTTACATTTAGTATTGACATTTTAGTTGAATGTTTTGTAATAAAAATTTCTCAATTTATAATTTAAATCAAAGTTTTAATTGAAAATTTTGTAATAAAACATGTTAATAATTAATTAAAACTTTAATTCATTTTCTTAATTAAACATGGTAATAACTTAATATTAAAACTCTTCACAATACTTAACACCCCAAATTAATTAAAAAGTTCTTCCTATTTAATTAATTTTTTGTAATATAATACGTTAATAATTAAATTGATTAAAACTCTTCATATTATTTAACACCCATAATTTTCATTAACATTTTTTGCTCTTTATTAATTCACCTCTTGAGTTTCTCGGCAATCAATTATCTAAATTATTAATACCATAAAATAAATTAAAATTACAAATAAATATGGAAATTTATGGTTATGCAATGTCTATAAAAACTATAATACCTATAATTGTTTCTATTCACTTTATTTATTTAATATCTATTGCCCATGAGTTTCTATGTAGTAGATTATATTCTACGGTTTAATTTAATTATTTAATGATAGTGAGTATATTGAGAATTATTGTTGAGTGTTGTTGTTGTTGTTGTTTTTGCGGTGATGATGTTCAATAAAAATATATTTTAATTTGTTATGTTGTTTGTTTTATATTCGTTTGTTGTATATTTGAATTCATATTTTCGATTTGGTGTAATTTAAATGATTTATGCCTGACAATGTTTTGATTCGTTGCTCAAGCTTTTGCCACGTTGATGTTGTTTGTTAAAATATTTTTTAGATAAATTTTAAAGCATCATTAAATGTATGTGAATGCAGATAAGGCAAAACATTACGTGGGTAACCTGAGGAGTGAAGAAACACAAAAGGCACGAAACCGAGGTAAATTAAAGTTAAAAAAAGCAAGCTAAAAATTATAAGTTGGGGATGTATTTTTTTATTAAAATATATACTCGAATAAAAGAGCGCATATCTTAGGTTAATTAGTTGGGAAGTTTTCAGTGCAAATTTTAGATAGTTATTTTGTTCATATATATTTGTTATTGTAATTAAAAAAAAAAAATTGTTTCATAATTCAAACTATTCTTATTTTTTTAAAAATACGTAATTGTCTTGTACTATAGATTGTAATTGATTTGTATTATAGATTGTAATTTCTGCAAAAAATTCTTATAGATTTATGTTCAAACATTGACGTTCAATTTTATGAATAAAAATAAACGTTAAAGTTTCAAAAAAAATTAGAAATATCCCGTGCATTGCACGGGTAACAAAACTAGTTTATACATAAAACACCATCTTTTGCCCTCTTAACCTTGCACCACCTATGGTCCTTGATAAGAGAAAAATGGGAATGAAGCATGCTAACCCTTACCTATACTCTTTAAAAAACCGGCCGATCTACCACCATCTAGCATATCATGTTGGCTGTTTTTATTCTTACACTAATGAATTCTCTTACTTTCTAAGATATTCTCATAAAGTAGTTTATGGAATTCTTTTAATCTAATAAACTCATATTATTTTTACAAGTGTACTAAATTATTTTTTATTAGATAAATTTGAAGGATTACTAGTAATCAGGGCCGGCTCAGGGGGTGTTCAACCTGTGCGGTCGCACAGAGCCCCCAATTATAGAGGGCCCAATATACGACCCAGTTACATTACAACTCTAATATATACTCCCTCCATTCTTTTTATATCACCCCAATTCACTTTTGGACACTATTCATCATCGAGTATTCAACGTCAGTTTTCTCTCAATCCGTTCACGGAAATATGTTTATGTGAGATCTTTTTTGGATTGTCTTGATAAGAGGATTAAGAATATCAAAATTTTATAATTTTTAGTAGTATGTAGCTCAAGATATAATCGAAACAAAATGAGTATTGGCAAACGTGTATAAAGAAATGGGGTGATATAAAAAGAATGGAGGGAGTATTTGTTAGTGCCATTCTAACAATCTGTTAGTAGTGTCAAAGTGGTAGAATTCTCACCTTAGAATTTGAAGATCACGTGTTCGATTCCCCTAGGCATCATTTTGAAGTTTAATTTTTCATTTAAAAATCAGAAAGAGTGGTGTTAGTGAGGATCGAAAACGCGCCAACTATGTGGAACTACAAACAATTATCTAGCATGCCAATGAAGCACTCTTGGCATATCATGAAAGTACAATTTAATTTATAACATACCTGTTGGGCCTCGTTATTGTTAATATTTTTAAAAAGTGTTCATTATATTCATATTTAACATCGGTGTGTATTAATATATTAGGGCCTATTTTTTCACTTTCGCACAGGGCCCCCATAATGTCAGGGACGGCCCTGCTAGTAATGATACTTAGTAAATATTTTTTTTTTAGTATATTTGGGATAGTCTTGACTGCAATTGAAAGGAGAGTTTCTACTTTAAAACTTGGATAAGAATCCACTTTTATTAAGTCAAGAAGAAGTGAAGGAAGAAGTGAAGGAAGAAGTCCTTTGCTTGAGCCCAAATTTTGTGCCATATATGCAATGTAAGAAAAAATCGATTTTCTCCTTTATTTAAGTTTTGCATGCACTATATTCTAAGTTAAAAGTTAATTGATTCAGTATTAGAAATGTCTATTATAAGGTATATGAACCCTTCAGTTGGTCTCAAAGCATATGAATGTTGCATGGATAATCGTTTTTTAGTTTTTACAAGTTAAATGTTACTTAAACAGAACTAATAATTAGTGTATCATAAAGACAATGGCACCAAATTATTTGCATGTAATATATATTTTGGTCCTAAAATGTTTTTAGGTCATAAAAGTTGATTTATGGAAATTTTATTGTTAATTATAATGATTTTTAGAATAAAGTGTCTATTTTATGAGTAAAATGCATTTGTATTACTAAAAATAGTTAAACTACGATTTTGACCTTGAAATTTCATTTAACCTCAGATGCATATTTTAATTGTATGTAAATTTCAAACAAATTAGATTTATTTTGTATGATTTATGATTTTTATAAGATAACATATAATAAATTGAGGTAACAAGGTTAAAATTAGTTAAACTTCGAATATGACATTGAAAATTTTATATGACCTCACGTGCATTTTTTATTTAATTTATGAAAAATTTCAGATAAATAAAATTTATTTTACATGAAATATGATTTTTATGAGATCAAATGATATATTAAGAGGTTAATGGGTTAAAAATAGCTAAATTAATGTGAATCAGGCTATGAATTTTTAATATGTTTTCACATGCAATTTTTAATCAGTGTGTGTAAAATTTGAGATGAATTACGTTCATTTTGCATAATTTATGAATTTTTAATGTAAAAATGTCATAAATAGTGACTATTTTGGTAAAAATAGCTATAACGAATTAAACACTTGAAAAATTCATAATATGTTGTATTTATATTATACTTACCAGATATGAAGCTGAAAAAATAATTAGATTAATTTCCGTTTGCTTTAGATGTTTTATTTGATAAAACCGATAAATTGCAACTACGATTTCTCAAAATGAATTCGAAAGTTTTAATCTAAGTTTTGGAAATTATGAGTGTCATGGATAATTACAAATGTTCAAAAATTTAAAATTTAAAATTCAAAATTATTGTAATTTAATTTGGATTTGTTTCATAAAAGTTATGAATTAAAGTCAATATGAACAAACATATTATAACAAGTTAAATTATTGTTAAAAATTGAGTAATGACTAATTTTTGAATTCTAAGAGTGTTAGGATAATTAACTTGGACTAACATTTGATTTTAGTATTATTTTGCGTTTTTTAATAAGTTAAAACCGCGAGTTTTTATAAATCCGGATTATATATACGATAATATAAGTTAAATATGACGATTTAGCACTTAATTTGACATGTCATTTACATATTTTTAATGCTGCATTTTTATTGATGAATGTCATTTTATTATGTGATTCTGAATTATGTATCTTAGTATGACCTTAGTTTTTAATCGACATTACCCATAATGTAAGGGAATATTGGTTCGGTTGTAATTTTATGTGATCTCGCGTCACCGTTTTGTAATTTAATTGATTTAAATTTTATTTCAAATGTTTAATAACCTATTTTTGTATTTTATTATCATTTTTAATTCCGCTGAATCCTAAAGACGGTGCTAATTGGAAATGTGTTCCGATTAAGACGGTGTTTCCTTGGAAGGCGTGTCACTTGAAGTTCAAGGAACCAAAGGATCGGAGTTGGTTTCCGAATTTGTAATAGATCACTATTTGATTTTCTATTTCTAGGAAGACCACTAGGAATTTATTATTGCTTTGCATTTATTTAATATGTTGCATGCATTGCCAAAACGCTATAACAACTCATGAATATTTTATCGAGTCATCGAGCATGTCAATTATATATAAATTTCGACTTCTTAGCTCACTTTAAATTGATAAATAATAAATTGACAAGACGTTTACGTTTAAAATAATAGGACTAAGCCTTACCAAATAATAGAAACCCATAAATCCCAATTTCATATCAAGTACATTACGATTTATCAAGGCAGTCTAACTTGACGTCGGGTAAGTGAGGCAATAAAAGGTTATTGCATTTCGAATGTTGGTCGATCTCAACGAAAGTATTAGAGACCGTAGCTGCAATATAATAGGTTCGGGCTAAAGATGGAATCTTCTTTATAAAAGCAACAACCACAGTGCTGACGTGTCAGCCTGTGGTTAATTGCATATTTTTTTTATTTTCTTTTATTTTTTAAAGTAAAGGGCCCACCTATTTTTAACAAATTAATTAGTAGATTTAAAAAAACCATGTCAATTGTGCAATACAATATGGAGCAATAAATAAAATTATGAATATATAATCACATAATTCGATATTTATGAATACAGTAATAAGTAACGAGATCAACTAAAAACGCAATCATTTAAATTAATTAAGAAATTGTTGGAATTTGAGAACCGGATCATTTTATGTACTCCAAATTAGAACAAGAGAAAACAAAATACTCCATAATATACTAAGTAAATACGAGTATATAACTTCCATATTTTAAGATAATTAAATAAATCTTCATATTAAAAAATTAATCAAAGAGGACGACAAAAAAGAAAAGCACAGCGAAAATTTAGAGATCTACTACTAAATTGAACAATTTTACATATAAATTTGAAATTTGAAATAAGTTAGTTTATACGAAATATGTCTTTCATTGTATCAATGTAAATAGTTTTTCGTCTTTCTCCATGTTCAAAAACAATATAATAATTTTATGATTCATCAACAAAAAAGACTACAAATTTGCTATAAATAATAATTGAAAGTCTATTAGTAAACATTTCAATATGCTATACTATTTATAATTGTATTCGTGATATTATATACATACCATTTCTTTATTAAAAATGATAAGACGCACCTATATATGTCACCAATTATCATACTACCGTTTAAGACTATATTTAGATTTGTCGAAATATATCTGACTCAACTGACCTTACTTGTGTTTTCAAGTGTTGAGACTTGAAAACCTTGACCCGTGTGTCCAGAATTAGATATACACGTTAATTTAGGGTGAAAATCAACCTACCTACTTACCTTAATGAATCCAGCTTAACATGTGAATACGTAGCTTTTAAGATACAAATATATGAACATATACCGAGTATTTATATATTATATTCAATATATTAATTTAAAATCTATTCGCTTTTGTACCGTACGTTACAAATAAAATTAAAAAATCAATTTCAAACAGATTATCATTCAATAAAAAAAAAGTTTTTTGAGAAACCATATTTCACTCCATTAATGAGAGACAACTAATAAATACACCAAAAACTAACTAAAAAGAGAAAGATAAAATAAAATAAAAATAATATTTATAAGAGATGTATTTTACTAACATTATTGAGAGATCGTCTCCTTTAAAAATTTATGATGAGTATACTCATATAACTTAATTGCTTAGTTTCTGTAAATATAAGTATTGTAAACAAAGAATGTCATTAAAATCCTAATATTAAATATATTTTCTTTAAAAATGATATTAAACGCCTTTAGAATATTTTTTACTCATATTTTTACTTAACTAACTTGTAAGCTGTCTGACCCTATGCTAACTCGACTTAGATAATCAAACTCGTTAAACCCGTTTAATAAATCTACTTGTCTAATAGTATGTGCTAGTTAAACATAAATTTGTTCATTGGGCTGGTCAATCATCAAGTAAGTCTCCTTTAACACGACACTACTTGTTTTGAGCTTAAAACGGATCAAATATATATCACTTATTTATATAAAAGTACATAGATAAAAGTAATATATTTGTCTTATATATACAAATGATATAATATAATATTTAACCCGTTATAAACTTAAAATATCTAATACTATTTTAAATGTTCCTAATTTTCCGTTACCTCGTCAATGTATTTATTTTTTAAAAGTTGATTATTTAAAAATATTACACACATTTAATAGTGACGCATATAAGATGTAATTTATTTGGCCTTATTGTATAATCTAATCTAATTCTAAATGTAATACTCATAAGTTGTATAATTGTATAATACTGTAAGTTGTATTATTGTACAGTATAATCTAATTCTAAATGTATTTCTTGTAGGTTGTAGGGTGGTTATTGAAAACAATTAATTCATTTTTAAAACTATGTGGTCCCCTCAAATTCCCTCTTTTAAGGATTGCTTGACAACTAAACTTAATGGTTGTTGCTTTTATATATTAGATTTAAATTAAAAGAAAAATGGGGTTAAAAAACAACCAAATTTGATCTTGAAGGACAGCAAACACATAGATAAATGAAAAGAAGAGCATAAAATATGCAAAAGTAAATGAAAAAAAATGCAAAAGGAAAAGAACAAAATGCAAAAATTAATCTTGAGTCTTTTTACTTTTATAGGACAAAAATTTTGGCTGTGTTACAAATGTTAAAAAAATACTTGAGAAATGAGTGATTTTCTAATGTGCTAAAACCATAAAATAATATTTTACATGAAAATCACATCATATATTATAAATCTAAAACATTGAACTCTTTAAAATGCAATACAAATAGAATAAACTCAAGATCAATAATTTGGGATTATACATCCAAATTTAATAAATCATTGATTAAAATATACAAACTTGAAATTTCTTTAGCTAGATATATAGATATAGATACATTGGTGAATTAATTTGTGTACAAATTGGAAAGTTATTAGTGTAGAAGAAAGAAATAGTTACCTGGAATATTGGAATTAAGAGGGAGCGGCGGAAGTGAGGATTAAAGAATGAGAAGGTTTATGAAAAGAGTGATTACATAATTAGAATTTGTGTTAGATAAATAGAAATTTATGAAGGATATAATATTAATGTTTACTTTTTATTTACTATATATTTATATGATAATATAAATATTTAACAATTCAATTAAATAGTTCTAAACATGTATACGTCACAATTTTTATTTCTGTTATGTTTTCCTAATTAACATATTATAATACTCTTTTCCATTTATATGTTGTTTACATTGCTTCAAAGTTAATTTTTAAAACCTTACATGCATGAAAATTTGAAGAGTGCTTATGTTGTTGTAAATATACATATATCTTATAAATGAAATGTAAACTTCAGTTGGATATATCGAATAAGAAAAATATAAAAACATATGACGAATTAAAGAGAACATGTTAGATATACTAAATGGAAAGGAGATAAAATAATAATTTAAAACCTACATGATTCAAAATTTTCATTTTGTCCGCGTATGAGTTAGATTAAATGAAAATTAGTTTTTAACGTTTGCACGAAATTGCAACTCTATTAAAACATGTCCAATTTTAAAAACCATTTTTTATCCGAATAGATTTTGTCTCACATAAACGTAATAAAATAAAGTAAAAACTCAAATTTAATTAACTAAGGCGATGTATCACACTATAACAGCTGCTTAACAAACCGAGAATCATTTACGTTAATTGAAAATGTAATTTTTGATTCAATTCTAAAAACTTAAATATTATTTTTTTTTTTATTTAATAAAGGTAGAAAGATTTAAAACTTTATTTCTAAAGACAATTACCTTTAGGAGAAGATAATTAATTAATATAAAAAAATCTAAAATAATATTGATTTTTGTATAATAAAATATCTGAAACAACGTATACTTTAAATATCACTGAACAAAACATTTAGCATAATAACACATTTGAAGTATATGTGATTCATGATATTGCATGAGCAAAGGGTTGGGCTGAATATTTTAATTTGAAATAACGTAGTGAAAGTTATAGTACAATTTAATACTTATGATTGTACACTATAATAGTTCATTGTTTTTTTTCATTGAAATTTGACTATCGTTGCTATGTTTGATATATGACTATATAAATAACAATTTTATTATTGTTATATTTTAGATACGCTTGATATATAGGTACAAATTTGGTAATGACAAATGAAATTATGACACACATAGAGAGCAAAATATGAGTTCAATTAAAAAGTAACTACCCCTAATAACACACTTTGCAACAATATCCTAAATAACAAACCCGTGCAATTTGCACGGGTTTAAGACTAGTTTATGGAAATTCATCGACCAAAAATTCTAATTATAGAATCAGTTAAATAGTTAACTCACTGAGTTATATTATTGGAAGTGTAGAGGGCCCATTGGCTGACATGGAAATTAATATGAATTTGGGTCTTGGAATCCCTTTACTATAAAAGGAGTAGAAAATGAAGGCCTCCTATTGGTTCTTCATTTTAAAGTTAAAAAAATAACTTTTTTTTGTAGGACCCCCCATGTTTTACACTAAATTAAATTTTTTTTTTTTTTTTTTTTTTTTATGTTTTGTAACTACTTAATTTATGATTCCAAATTTAATAACATAAACTATGCAACATCATACATTATACATTTGTTATTACCAATACAATATAATTTAAACATTCAAAAATTAAAAATTAAATAATTACAAATAACAATTGACTATAATAAAAGAATCTTCACTAAAAAAGTTAAAACGTTTTCTATGATATTAACAATATAATATAAAAAAAATTACAACCTAGATATTACAAAATATTACCGGAGTACATTATTTATTATAAAAAAAATAATTTATATACACAGATGAGTTATTGATAATATGAAAAGAAATGGTTTAGTGAGTTTGATTATAGGTAAAAAATGAATGGGTTATCGATAATGTGATAAGTGATAACTATGATTAACATTGGATACGGGCAAGTGGAGATTGATAGTATCATAACTTTTACTACTAACTTTAGGCAAAATAGTAACGTAAAAACAAAATTGTTGAACCTCCTCCCTAGACTTGGTAAAATGGACAATCAAGTCGGTTTATTTGAAGGATCCGGGTTATTTCGGGTTTGAGTTATTTTTGAGTTAATTATTAACAAGTTATTTAATGTCATTCAAATCATCTTTTAAAAATCTCAAATGCCGAAATCGTTTTAAACAACTTTTTCTCAAATAAAGAAATTACTCAAAAACAATAATATTTACTGGAAAATTTGTAATCAATAATATTTTTATAGAAAAATAACCGTAATCACCAATATTTTTTTGAATGTATTTAAAAGTCACTCGTGCATTATTTGCACGAGATTAAAACTAGTCACTTGTTATAGTTAGGTAAAGATCACTCTATACAAATGTTGGACATATTTAATATGTTTAAAATTTTCAATAAAACGATAAATGTTAGTTTTCCACCATTTCGTTTATAAATTGTTCTATGTCTTTATTTCATTTCATATATGATATCATTTCGATTTTAACGCGAGACTCCATTATAACACCGTGATTAAAGACAAACCTGCATTTCATTCTAAATCCTTGTATTAATTGTTGTCATTCATGGTCAAAATAGTTTTTGATTCTTGAATTTATGGTCAAAAGGGTTTTTTATTCTTGACAAGGAAGGCCCTGTTCTTTTCGGCTGAAACGAGCTGAATTGAATAAATTGGAGTAGAGCTTAATTGAACTAAATTGAGTGAAACTAAGGTGGAGTGAATTTAGTTGAATTAAAAGTTACTTTTGTGAAGAGATTACTTGAAAATAATTGATTGAATGTAAATAAAACTTAACGGAATACAACCAACCAAAATTAAAAAGAGCTGAAATTAAGCCAGAAAGAACAGGGGCTTAATTCAAATGGTTGTTCTTTCATACAACCCACGAGATAGTTTCCCGGCCATATGCTTAAATTGCTTACATAATTTGAAATTTTAGGTCGATTTGGTAATTAGATTTGTTTAAAATCTTAATTAACCAAATATCGTGATCACTTCACTATAAGTTTTACCTTTTAAAGGCATAAACTATGAATAATTTAAATAGCAATCTTCATAAGATCCAAATTTTGCTTGTCGAAGAAAAAGATTCTTGAAAGTGAGTACTAGGAGTTCTTCTCTTAATTGTTAAGAATAAGACGAGGTTCAAGAAGGAAAATTTGGATGATATTTGTGTAAGAACATCAATCCCGACTGATCATGTTTCCATTTTAGGTAGTGTAAGAAACTAGAAAGAAAACTAACCCAAATTTTTGGAAAATGAACAACTTAGTTGTGTGACATCTAAAAGGACTTTCTTCTATCAATATCTATTTGACTAACATTATTTTTGTTAGTACCCTTCATCAATATTTGAAACTGGTGATGGTTCTTATCATTATATTCGATACATAGGATGATAATGGTATAACAATTAGGATTGAATAATGTTAACCTACACAATAGAGATGAAACTAGAGTAGTTGTTATTAAGAGACATATAGATGTCATTGTGTACCCAATCTAGTTTTTAGGTTTGGAGTTGTACCTTAATTATGATCTTTAAGTACACAAATCCTAAATAACGAATATAAATAAGTTTTGCGTTAAGACACAAAAATGGGGTTTCACTTTTGTGATTAAAAGTGTTATATCTTTATATATCACGATTTGGTCTATGCCTAGCCCATACAAATCAAAGGTAGTTATATTCTAAAAATAAACTTGAATGATTTATGTCATTTAGTTTGATTCTTTTTCCACTAATTGAAAAGCACTTGAACAATCAAATACAATTCATATGATATATATATATATATATATATATATATATATATATATATATATGAAGAGGTAGAGTACCAAGCTTGTAAGTTTTCCGAATGAAACAAGTGTTCATTTATCTTGAGATTGTCAAAAGAACAAGGTTTTGTGGCTCATGATACTGTCTGTAAAACCCCTCGCGAAAGCGGAAATATAAAACACACAAAGTTCTAAAAATGTAGCGGAATTAAAACTTTTTACATAACTAAACATGCGAGGTGTCCTACTACAAAACTGAAACATAAATAAGTATACAAGCGTAATATAAAAGCAGCCCGGGATGGCACATCCCTGCAGGCACTCAAAAACTGAAATGTAATTCTAAGTCTAGCTAACGTAAAAGTGTAAGTCAATCGATGAAGGATCATCGCTCGCTAGCTCCATGCAACCCCTCTGCCAACCACCTGTCATGTACCTACATACATGTAAACATGTACGCCATAATCAGTGGGGAGTGACTAGAGTTCTCCTAGTCACCTTTTGTGACAACACGTAACACATAAAGCAATACAGAATACTCCAACATATATAACATGTGAAGCATAAACAACTCATCAACTGTCCTCATACTATCATGCAAACTCTAGTGCACGGCTCTCAACCAACTTCATAAACCGTTAGGAAGGAGAGCCGGTTTCCCTACTGGTTACCCAGTCGGGGGGGTCTTTCAATCCAACTATTTATGAAACCGATAAAAGAGTCATCCAATGCCTTGGATGAACAGATTACAACTCAAGCGATATATTCACAAACTTCAACATGCATATCTGACACTGTACCAAACTCTAAGGCAAGCAGATCATATAACATCAAGTAAAGAGGTTCAGCGGTCAACTTAAGACATAACCTAATTACCAAACATTCAGCAAGTATAAAGGTTCAGAGGCGACATCTTAACGCATAACCTAGATACCAAGTTCACAATATCAAGCAAGGACTCAGAGGCGAAAACTCAACGCATGGACCGGCTATCACAGAACACTAGACTCAGAGGCGAAAACTCAACGCATGGACTAGCATTCAATTCACTATCACAAGTAAGGAACTCAAAGGCGAAAACTCAACGCATGTTCCCCTACTACATCACAAGGTACTAAACTCAGAGGCGAAAACTCAACGCATGTTCTAGCACCAAACACCTGCACTCCGGGTAAGGTATGACAACCTGACTGCCCCGTCGTGCAGTTGCTCTACTCGTCAGACTCAGAGGCCAGCTTAAGGCATGTCCTGACGCGATCACACATACATGTCTGGACTCAGAGGCGAAAACTCAACGCATGGACCGGCTATCACAGAACACTAAACTCAGAGGCGAAAACTCAACGCATGGACTAGCATTCAATTCACTATCATCCAAGTCTATGAACTACTCTATAGTTCTACCTTTCAACTTCTAATCAACACTTAATTGACCCCGGGAACTAAGATGAGGGAGAGCCGGTTTCCCTTTCGGTTACCCGACCGGGGGGTCTCTATCCTTACTCCATTCCCGAACCCAATATAATGTTGCCCATCCTCCGGGGACCTCAAATACATATCACGGTTACACGAAACGAGTTTCAATCAAAACCGATTAACCGTTTGAAAGTTACGAATGAACTACGAATTCAAAATATGCTACAGGGGTTCCCAGCCGGTCGGCCGGCAGCCGGTTCACCGGCTGGTAACCCAGCCTTCTTTTCTTTCTTTTAAAAACAACGACAACACAAAGGACTCCCAGCCGGTCGGCAGGCAGCCGGTCGGCCGGCTGGGACTCCATTTCCCTAGCCTTCACTAATTCGTACACCAACCCACATACACTCCCAGCCGGCTGGCAGGCGGCCGGTCTGCCGGCTGGGCTCCCTTTCTACTTACGTTCTTCGCAAAACAAATCAAACAACATGAAGAGACCACCAGCCGGTCGGCAAGCAGCCGGTCGGCCGGCTGGCAGTCCCAAGGCCAATTACTTCAAAATACGAAAAACACCCAAGATGCGCTCCCAGCCGGTCGACCGGCGGCCGGTCGGTCGACCGGCTCAGAGAGCCTGATACGAATTTCGCGATTTTCCAGCCAATACTAAACTTCATAAATCGACACCAAAACTCAAGCAATGCTACAATTGATGTTTACCCAACATTATAAATCATCCAATACTACTATTCTAACAGCAAACAATTCCCATAACAATCCTCAAACGATTATATCAAGTATCTGTCGCAAAATGTGTAAATTTTCAGAAAAAGACATATGAGCATATGAACATCAACAAGCATGAATTCATCACAATGAAACATTCCTAATCATGTCACTAAGTGCTCTAAACATTATACTTCAACAAAAATCAGAAACTAACATAAGAGCACATCAAACTTGCTAATATACACATTAAGGCCGAGTTTCTCATTATCGTCACCTTTACTTAGCGAAATCTTTGAAATCTTCGAGACCGTCTTCAATAATCACCAAGCCTTCTTCCGGGTTAACACCAACACCGTCTAAAACAACACAAACATCGAAGGAAATCACGAATTTCGAAATTACAAGAGCAGGCCGAAATTTTGACGGAAAGACCATGAGATAAAACTTACCTAGAAAGAAGGAGGGCGAGAAGAGGAATCCGTGGCCGCGAAAATCGTCTCAATCGGATAAGAAACGAAGATTCTATGAGCATTTTAAGATTGAAGGAGAAATTTATAAAAAATGGTGTTTGTTGTTGTTTGCAAATCTGAAAAATGAATTGGAGGAGGGAGGTAGAAGATGGTGGGGTTAGGGTTTTGTGAGGAAAAAGAGGGAAAATGGGTCCATTAACAAGTTAGGCCCATAAGACAAGTTTTGAGACGGTTTAAGCTAAAAACACCGACTTAAGGTAACTATAAACTTAAGATGATATAAATATTTCCGGACTATGAAATTAAATTGTTAAGACGTAAATTATGAAATTAAATGAAACCTTATTTTAAATTCTTTAAAATATTATCACATAAATTAATTAGTTATTTAGAAGAAATTCCAAAAATTATGAAATATAAATTAATTCTCGAACTTGAACTTAAAATCATTAAACTTCCAAGTCTCGAAATATTGGGATGTTACACTGTCTTTCTAGAATAAGGGTATGTTTGTTTTAGGAGGGAAAGGGAGGGGAAGGGAAGTGAGGGGAGGGAAAGGGAGGTGAGGGGAAGGGAAGGAAAATGAATTGAGGGTGTATGGATAACAAAATTGATGAGACGGAAATGGAAAAGGAGGAAGGAGGGAGATGGTATAATGGATGAATACTATTCAAGAAAATATGTATTTTCATAATTAGATGAAGGGTTGAAATAAAGTTTTCCTTCAAAATCTTGCCTCCCATGGAAAGATTTTAGTTTCTTCTAAAAGAGAGAAATTACGTCCCCTCATTTCTTTCCCTTTCCATTTCCTTTTCTCCATAAATTGTATCCAAACAAAGGAAAATAAAACTTGTACCGTCACTTTCCCTCCCCTCCCTTTCCCTCCAATTCTCTCAATCCAAACAAAGCCTAAGGGTTTATTTCTAGAAGACAGAGTGAGAGAAAATGTTCGAGAGCCACAATCGGGTTAAATGTCGCAAGAAAATAATTCTTCTTGGCTAGATTCATGCGTTGTTTCTTCGGAAGGTTGAACTCATATCTTATCAAAGATGATGAATTCGTGTTACTTTTAAAAAGTAAAGAACCTTTTTAAAACAATACCCAAAAATCTGTTGAATATTCTCCACAGAAGCTTTCAATCTCTAAAATGGCGATGACAAATGTTCTTAGTATATAGAATATAATTATCTTAATTTTGTTTCTTTAATTAATTTACATATATCTTAAAGTTCTCAAAAATTTTATAGTTTTCTTTTTTAACCATGTCTTAATAGTTCCATTTTTATCCTGTCTTACAATTATTACTCCTATTATCAATATATATATATAGAATCAAGATCCCGTGCGAACTTTCTTACGGTGTGAACCGTACGAACGGTTCGCACCGTAAGGGAGTTCGCACGGGATCTTGACCTTATATATATATTAGTTTTTTTTCCTTTTTATTTTAAGGATACATGTTCAATAAATAAAATTTTTGGTTATATATTAAATATAATTTGTCGTCTTCTTTTAAAATAAAAGTACACAACCCCGTGATTTTTTCACGGGTGTTGTACTAGAAATAAAATGGTGATGAAGACATACCTTCATTATGAATGAGAGACCTTCATTTGTCAGGACTGTGTTGGTGTAAGAACGTATTTTAATGCCCGCCATTTTACATCTTGAAATAGCAACAGTGACATTAACTCACCATTAGTTTTCAATAAGTTTAACAACTTTAAGACACTCACAAAATATTAAACGATCCCGATAATAAAACGAAAACTTCAAGGTGTACTTATGAACAATTTTAGTTATATAACTAGTCTAACACCCGTGAAAAATCACGGGGCTGTTTATTTTTTACTTTTAAAGAAAAAGATCAATCAAATTTGGTAGATAATTTAATAACATATTTGATGTATATGAAAAACTTTAATAAAATTAAATGAAAAAGTAAATATATAATAAAATATGTAAGAACTTTTATTACAAAAAAGTTGAAAAATTAAAAGAAAAAACAGCGAAAATGGTCTATATAAAATTATGCATTATTTAGAAACTTGTTTTTTTAGAAAATGTCTGTCATTGAGTGTCAAGCAGTAATATAAAATTGAATTATTGTTCGAAAGTAAAAAGAGCGGTAATATGACACAGCAACACGTGGTTTATTTTTAAAATCACTCAACATTAAACGTTTGACATTTAACTTGAAAACGTTTAACATATATATATAAAAAATGGGAAACTATTGTTTTCCAATAAAATAGGTTTGAGTTAAAAATGTGAAATAAATGGTTTTACAGAACTTATGAACGGAAAACTAATTAAATTAATAAAATTAAGAAAACTAAATACGGTATTTTGAAATACATCAACATTAAAAAATCGCCCTTTAATCAATTATTGAATATAATAAATTAAATTTTTTTAAAAAAAATAACATTTCCCCCACCTACCACTCCATTTCTGAAATACCAACAAAACCCCCCTCTTTATTTTCAACCTCTAAAACCTCTAAATTTTCCATTTTTACCCGATTTATCATGATCATTGTAACCATCATCTTTTGATTATTGATATAAGATTTAACATTTGTAGACTCTTTGTCGATAACGTTTGAAATCCATGTCATTTTGATATTCAAAATGGAAAAAATACCATATTCATATAATATTTATAAAGTAGTTGAAATTGTAGAATTCTAATAGACCTGTGTTATAAGGTTCTAAGTACCCTGATTTTTTAATTTACTTTTTTGAGGACACATTAATGTAAAGAATGTTGAATAATGTGACTTATTGCATACTTGGATTATTTCACTGATAAAGTTTTATTACATTTTGATATTTATTGGTTTATATGAAATTACATTTCTTTCTTTTCAGCATACTATTTTTTTTATCTCAAATAAATTGTTAAATTCACATATAAACCCTAAGTCACATTATGAATAGAATTTTATAGGGTACTTGTAGTTGTAAAATTCTACTCCGTAATAGTCATGTTGTAGAAGTTTTTAAGTAATATATATTTTTTTGGGACTTTAATGTAAGGAATGCTCAAATAACGTGAATTATTGTATTTAATATTTGGTTTATTTCCTTAATAAATTCCAATAGTTTATTCCTCAGACAAATTGTGTGTTTTACTACTATGTTGATTCAATTATAAAACCCAAAAAATGAATTATAAAATCAGTAGGTCTCGTGAGATATCGTCTTTCATCGATTTAGTGAGGGTCATAATAGGAAAACAAAAACTTCGACGGATCTCACACCCTATCATATGAGAGGTCTCCCAATAACGCTATTGAGAGACCGTCTATCTAAAGTTTTTGGGAATTCAATTTGTGCTGAGAGAGGAATTCAATTTGAATATAGTTTAAAGAAGAATTCAAATTGTATTGCCACTACAAAACAATGCGCTCTTTGCGACGGAATAGTCCGTCGCAAAAAGGGTGAAATCCGTCGCAAATGATGCTTTTGCGACGGATTTGCGACGGACTGCATCTGTCCCATATTTTTGTCGCAAAAAGTTTATTTGCGACGGAATTTTCCGTCGCAACAGTTTTGCGACGGATTGACCTTATTTTGCGACGGACTGACCTTGACCAAAAGTCAAAGTCAGTCCGGATTTGCGACGGAATTTCCGTCGCAAAGGGGACTATTTGCGACGGATTTTCCGTCGCAAATCTGGACTGACTTTGACTTTTGGTCAAGGTCAGTCCAGATTTGCGACGGAAAATCCGTCGCAAAAGGGACTATTTGCGACGGAAATTCCGTCGCAAATCTGGACTGACCTTGACTTTTAGTCAAGGTTTGCGACGGAATTCCGTCGCAAATTGAGACATTTCCGTCGCAAATTCCTGTATGATTTTCGGGTTTCAGCCGTTTTTCCAGCTCCCCATTTCCATTGAAATGATTCATTTTTTCCCTTTTGCATGATCTGTAAACCTGCAATTTCAGAAAAACAACCCAGCAACAAAAAACTTGTCGGAGACAAGGTTTTTAAAATGTCTTTTCATAACTAAAATGAAGGTTGTACAAATGATCATCCAACTAAAAACTAAACATAATCTGCGGTACATCAACTAAACAACCTAATAAAACATATCTAACGGTCGTGTCGGTGGGCTGTGGGGTGGCGAAATGAGTGGCCGCCCTAGCATTGTCGCCGCCATCATCGTCGAAGTCGCGTCTCGGCTGAGAAAAGCCTCCCGGGTTGCAGCTCTGAGTAGTGAACTCCGCCCCCTGTTGACTTAAGTATTCTTCAATTGCCTTCAGCCTTTGGGATGTCTCGAGATCACGTTCTCTTAGCTGAGCATTCTCTCGAAGAACTCTGCCGACGATTCCTGCAATGAATAGTCAAACATGATATTATATTCATTTAATAAACGGTTAAATAATTGGTTAGTCTTAATTTTTAATAAACTATAAAATACAAACCTGGAGTGTATGATGATTGGGTCCCAGCACTTGAGTGACGACGACGCTCGTAAATGACTGGGGCTGCATTTCCCATACCGAGTATCAACCCTTTCTTGTTGAAACCGCCGTGTTCTTCGAAGTAGATCTCGTTGTCGTCGATATCTTGCTCCGGGATCCCTTCACTTATCATTTTCGACTTTCTTTGAAAAACTTTGTCCTACAAAACAAAAATAAAGTGTTATTAGTATACGTTAATTAATTAGTAAACCAAATTACTAAAACATAAAGAAAAATTTCTGTTAACTTACAAAGAGTGCTTTGGGTTTCGTTGATAGCCAACCCTTCTTGGCATGCTTTTTTGTCTTCTCCAGCAACTTCAAGGCGGATGGTACATCCCTCCCATCTTCTCCAGCCTGCAATTTAAATCCAACGGCACTTGTTAAAAAAAACATTCAAGAAAATTATTCAAGACAAGAAAAAGTGAATTAAAAAAAACATTCAACCAAATTTGCGACGGAATTTCTATCCGTCGCAAATTTTCCGCCGCAAGGGCTGTATTTTTTTGTAGTGTGCCTTGATTATAAAAAATAAAATATTAGATACAAAAAGTATGCTAAAAATGAAGAAAAGAGATAAAAAGTAAAGAATGAAAATAGGAAAATAAAGCGTCGAACATAATGAAAAAGATAAAAATTGTTTAAACTACACGGAGAAAATAAGAAATCACATAAGAAATAATTTTATGGAAATTTTCTGTATGTATATAATGTAAGAAAGATGGTATATATACACTTATTGTGAGCGAAGGTCGAAACAATATATACATGCATTATATATACACTGATGTTTCCAATCACCACATTATTCAGTCAATTAACTAATTGCATAAAAAAATAAAAGAGTTATTGGAAGTATAACGGTTGACAGTATAATTGATATTTTGTTGGTAATCACGTTATGTAATTAATAATATTATAAATGTTTCGGTTTTGAAAAGTGAAATTTAGTTTTAATGAAAGCCTTAAAAATCTAAGTAGGTATTATATAATTAATAGTATTATAATAATTATAATAGTTAGTTTTAATTGGCCTAATTAAAATTAAGTTTGCCAAAGTGAATGAGGAAGCTTTATTAGGCAAATTCTGAAATCTGGTTGCGCCATATCAGCAGTTTTACATTTTGCTTTTATATATATAATGATAACTATACTGTGTCGTCTGCTTTTAAAAAAAAGTACACAACCCCGTGATTTATCACGGGTGTTACACTAGTTTAATTAAAAAGTAGGATAGTGAAAGTTGAGATTCAATTAAGAACTTTGTTTAAAGATCATCTATTGTAGACAAAAGTTCTTAAATATTGGAACTAATGGAAAATGACATGACACACAAGAAGAACTTTATAAAAAGTTTTTCTATTGCTATGGCTCTTAATTCAACCTTTATTTTATTTTATTTTAAGTCATTTATGCGGGACCCACACAAAAAATTACTGAAGTAATTTACAAATAACTCCCTATATTTATTTTCTTTGTGTAAATATTATGTTATGATTTATTTCGTAAATAATAATTTCTACGTAAACGATTACGTTTATAACGTCGGTTTATATATTATATATTAAAATATAATGTCAATGTCGATCTGTACATAATTATTAAATAAAGATTTATGACTAATAATCAATATTACATTAAATAATACATAATTATAATAAAGATTAACAAATTACAACAATTGATAGAAAATGTAACAAATTACAAAAAATGATAAAAACAATTTGCATGACAGTACTAAATTAAAATAAAAATAACAATAAAAATAATTTAAAATAATAATAACGTCAAAAAAAAATACTTACATAGTCAATGATATTACAAAAATCATAATCAACTTTAACACCAACCTAAAATTTTATTATCTCCAAATTATTAATTGAACTATTTAAAATAACAATATTATTAACCCAATGTATTATATAAAGGTTAGCAAACCTACAAGGTAGTTTCATGACATCTTTCAGGCACGAAGGATAAAAGGCCATTAGCAACATCATATAAAATCTTAAAGTTTACTTGTTGATACGCTCCAAATAGACAAGGCCCTGGGTCTTCGATTTTAAATATAGTCATGCAAAATCCTTCGTTATTGCCAATCTCTTGAAAAATATTACCTTTATTCATAATCCAATCGATTTCTCCGTCGTGCCTAATTCCCGAAAAATGGAAAATCACAGACGGAAATTTTTGAACATTACTAGGATACGATGAGTAACAAAGATCAAATAATGTGCCGCGAGGCGATGGTTGCCAACCATAGTTATTGTTGAAGTATTTGACCATAGCGTCTTTAAGTGGATTAAATGCGCTTCTTGCTAAGTACGTGTAAGGTGAACCAGAGTCGATAAAAAATCCCTTGTTATACGTTAATGAATCTAATTCAAAAATAGACGGGTCGATTGAGACTCTGTTACCATCTACAGATATACCATTCAAATGCAAATGATATCTCTTCACTTTATTCATAGAAATCGTTTCAACTTTCCTAGCATCATCGCCACTAATTTGGGCATCATCACCGAAGTACATGTCTGAAATACCCGAGCCAGATGCTAGACAATAAGAAAATCGGCCTTTTATTTGAGAATCGAGTTGTGTTAAGAACGATCGAGGTCCAGGTGCAAGACCATGTATACCCGCTATAACATTATTAAACCCCGTGTTACCAAATGGAAATCCGTCATTTTTAAGTCCACACCCGAATGCCAAACCTTTGAACCCGACAAATTGTCCTGTTTTCGCGTCTTGAAAATAAAAATCGTCTCTTCCTACAAAGCCAATTGTACGTGATCTCGCAAAAGTGAGATCAAACCCACACGAGCCCTCGTAGGCTAACCGTGGGTTACACAATGCATCGTCTACCCTCATTCGCTTATAAGTACTAGACGCCTTGTAGTTAAAATTTTTTTCTTTTAATGCAAAACAAGGTTCGCAGCCTTCACACTGAACCCAAGTCTCTTCAGAACCGGTGTCAAGGAGCAGAAAAGGATGATAAAGTCCCTCGCCCGTCCCAAATGCGAGTTTAGTAACAAAATAACTTGATTTCGACAAAATCAATGGGGACTTGAAACCATTGGGAGAGATTCGTTTGAGGTAATTGTTCGCCCTTGACATAGATATGTTTACTAGGAATTGATGCCGTTCTTGAGCCGTGACATGTTTAGGTAATATTTGTAAATCTGACGAGTCTATTGGAATCATTTTAAGTGTTAAACACCTCGTTTTTGAAATAAGGAATGTGATGAATAATACAAGGCGTAATGAAATTAGTGTTCGAGCCATTGTAAGTTGAGAAATTGGATAGAATTAGGATGATAATAAATTTATTATGTATGTTTAAGGAGATCTCTCGTATTAAGTAGAAATAATTTGTTTTGTATAGAAGAAGATAAAACATGTGACATACTTCGTATTTAAGAAGGCATAATTAGTACGCAAGTAAGTACATACTCGATCCATAAAGTTGGGTTGAAAACCTTGAGATAACATGTGACATTCAGTATTTCTTTTGTATAACGATTTTATGCCGTGTTCTTTTGTCAAAATGTGATCATTTTATTGTAAAAAATGACTTTTAAAAAAGTCATTTTATAAACAAAAAAAATGTCACTATTTAATCAAAAGTGATCACTACTTTTTAAAATGTGATGACTTTTCTTCTGGTCGACCGTTGTAAAGTAAATTTGTGTTTAATTTTTGACACATTAATGTTTTACCTTAATCAGTGACATGTGTTCGTTGTAAATGAGTTCCCAAGCTAATGAAAATTGAACATGTATAAATGAAGATACACGGTACATAGTGGACATAAATAAGGGTTTTTTTCGATAATTTCTACCTTGAATAAGTCACTTTTTCAAATCTTATACGAAATACCTAACATAAATTTTTGTAAAATCTTATATCTAATATAACATTTTGTTTCAAATTTATATCAAATTTCAAAAAATGCATGACCTAAATTGATGATTTAACCTTTACTAATTTGATGGCTTTTTAGTCATTTAGTGTTGGTAATGGTTGATTTATGAGTTAATAGGTGGGGAAAATAATGATGATGTATATTTTTTGAGTTCTGGTATCAAGTTTGGCGAAAAAGTATTTTCACTATAAGGTTTTTAGAAAAGTTATCCTAGATATAAAATTTGTACGAGTGACTTATACAAGCTATATGTTATATAAAAACCCTATAAATAAAAAGAATTATCACTCATCACACCGAGAGGGGGGCGCAAGACTTTCGATTAAGGAGGGCATAATTTTTACCTCTTTAATTTTTCTCGTTTAATACAATCCTGCTACAATGCTACGACTTTTTATGGTCAATAGGCATAACATTTTGATCGCTCTTTTAAGTCACGATTGATAAACAACGAATTAATATCGGTAGAATCAGATTATAATTAACAAATTTTGTTGATAGTTTTGACTAGCAAATTCGATTAACAGATTTTATTAAAAGGATTTGATAATTAGTAAATTAGTTATTTATCTCAATCCTTCTTAAAATGACAAACAAGACGTACATGAACTATGGAATTCACGTAAGGTTATGTTTTCCTAAGAGTAAGAAAGGTGAATTTATTTTTTTCCCAATCTACTCATACAATATGCTATCCCAATATATTCCTTACCAACACCCAAAATCAATATGATTGGTCAAAAATTTAAAAAGTCTTAAATATACTCAAATTTGAGAGTCAATTGTTTACTAAACACAACCTTAATCTTATATGGAGCATAAATTATTTATTTTTGGTTAAAAGTACGTTTAAATGCGGGTTTGGGTCGGATATGGACCCGGTCGTGAAGAAAAAATTGTCCTTTAAGACCTTAGTAGGCGGGCTGAAGAAAAAGTTGTCCTTTTAAGACGACCTTAGTGGACCGTTCTGTCTGCTTTGAGCTTGATTTTGTATACCCATTTGCATTCAATTGGTTTCTTACCTTCAAATAATGTGAGTATGTGACTATTCTCCAAGTTCCATTTTTTTCTAGAGCGTTTATCTCTTTTCTCATTGCTTCCCTCCATTTTTCATCTCTGCCTACTTCATGATAAAATATTGTGGTTCGCGTGTTGCATCAAGTTTTGCGAATTGCGAGGAAGGCTCTGTGGGGTTTCGAGAAACAGTTCGTAATAACGTAATCAATTAAAGGGTAACGTGTACCTGACCGTGATGATGTGTCATGAACGTGGTGACTGGTGAGTGCACGAGTTCGGGTAATTATTCTCGTTGATTTGCAGTAATAATCTTTCTTCCACGTTGGTTTTAATTTTTCTCGTGCCCCTCGTCCCATTCTTTCTTCACTGTTGGTACTTGCCTCCTCTATTACCGTCCTCTACTGCAATTTCATCATTAACCTGCAATTCTCCTTTGTTTCCTGCATTTTCAGCATCACTGAAACTCTCTATCTCCCAAACTCCTTCATTTGCACCTCTGTTGACTCCCATATCACCATTTTTCGCATCATTCACCACAACTCCGTCTCTTTGCTTTCCATATTTTTCACTCCCCCTTACAATCAGGGGCATATCTAAAGGTGGGGTGTGATTAAAAAATGGTGGTGATATGATGTCTGAATGATGATTATGTGAATGGTCTTGGTGCATATCTAAATGTGGGGTTTCAGTAAAAAATGGTTGTGATACGTTGTCAGCAGGATGATGATTATGTGAATGGTTTTGCTTGGACAAATTCGTAGGTATGTTCGTAAAACACTACATCTCCTGACACAAAAACCTTTCTTTCGTTTAAATCATATACTTTCCACCCTTTCTTATTATGAAGATACTCTATAAAGACACACCGTTTTCCTTGTTCCCCAAATTTATCCCGTGGTTTATCTTTATTGTGAGCGTAACATAAACATCCTAAAAATTTTAGATTGTCTAGTTTGGCTTTCTTTCGGTATAGGATTTCATAGGGTATTTTTCCGTCTAGTAAAGGTGTGGGAGTTCGATTTATAAGGTACGCTGCAGTTGGTATGCACTCTCCTCAAAATTGCAGAGGTAACCCTCCTTGAAAACGTAAAGCTCTTGCTTTTCTAGTATGTGATGATGTTTTGTGTTTCTCTTTACCCTACTATTTTGTTAAGGAGTGTCTACATTACTGGTTTGAAATAAAATCTCATCATTATATTACTTAAAGAAAAGACCACAACAAGCTGATGTGGCAACATGAAATCACAGCAAATTCAAATTGGAGCTTCCACATTAAAAGTAATTTTTGAAAGGAAAAATCATTATATTAAATTATTAAATATATTAAACTATTGGTATGTTTTCCAATAAAAAAATAAACAATTAATAAATTATTTCTATCTACCAAACCATCCGTAAGAATTGAACAGCCACAACTAATAATTAAAAAACTGCAGCCTGTATTTCTGCAGCTCTGCAATTTTGCAATCCTGAAAATTCACACAATCAAGTGCTTTCAAAAATACCAACAGCCACACAACTAAGAATTTGATTTGATGCAGCATGCACTCTTGCACAGTTGCACTCCTGCAATTCCACAATCAAGGGCTTTCGAAATACCAACAGTCACAACTAAGAAAATGATTTGTTGCAGCCTGCACTCATGCACTCCTGCAATTCTGCAAATGCACAATCAAGGATTTTCGAAAATACCAACAGTCATAACTACTCATATTATGATTGCTGTAAATTTCTCTTATCATTATATAAATTACACATGTGAACTACCTTCAACTATCCAAACTCCTAAAATTACAAAAAACGCAACTTAACTACTCAAATATCATCAATTCATCTCATCTTCTTCTATGGCCATTGCATCAGTCCTCACCATTAGCCAACTCAATGTCGGAGTTAGGCTTACTCAGATGAATGTCCGGGTTGTACACAAATGGACAAGACCAGAGTTCAAAGATAAGACAAAGAATGAAGCAATTGAATTTCTACTCCTTGATGCTGAAGTATGTCAAGTCTTTTGCATTATAGTTAATTTTGTACAAATATATTTATTGAATATTGGTAATGGAAGTCTTAATATGATTATTTGTTCAACTTTATGAACTTCAAAGAGTTCATAATTTAACTTTATGAACTTCAGAGAGTTCATAAAGAAGTAAAAACTTAACATGAAAGAAAAAGACTAGGTAAACACAAATAATTGTACCAAAGATTTAAATGTGTTCAAATGATCCCACGAACCAATTGATAAAGGGGAAAATGTGATTAAAAATGTAAAAAATGAGATCTTTTGAGAAATAAACCTACAATTTATCAGCTTCCCATGTTTGTGAATAAGAGAAGAAAGAGACGGGTAAAAAAGAATAGAATATGCTTAAACAGATGGTTTTAGTAAAAGATAAATAAATGAACTTACCTGACTTAATTTTCATCATATACCACAATAGGAAGATATGTCATCCTTACCATGAAAACATTTCATTGCTTCTCCAGCCACGAGTACAGCATCACCACTTCTTAAGAACATTGCCAAAGATTCATCTTCTCTTCATTTCCTCCCAAAGAGGAATATTCCTTTACCAACCAAACTGAAAACACAAGTACAAATTTAAACTCACTTCTACTTATAATTTTCAAAAGGAATTTGATATAAAAGGGGAAAAAAGGATGAACCATAGGACCTCATGCTTACTATAGGTTTACTCCTATCGAGTTCCATGTCATCGAGGTATCCACCAAGTGTGTCACCTAGAAAATGAAATGAATGTCAAATTATAAAAATTTAATCACCTAGCTGCTAATGTGCAATATGCAGTTAATGAATAATACCTGACATTTTATCAGCTTCCTAGGTTTGTGAATACGAGAAGAAAAGGACGGGTAAAAATGAATAGAAATCGCTTTAATAACATATGTTTATTTATCGCAGAATGAAATCATCCAAGCTACTATTAGGAAGTAACTTATTTCTTATTTTGGTCCTAAACTATTGATCGGGGAGGTATACAACATTCGTAACTTAACCGTCGACAACAACACTGGTATGGACAAGGCTACCTCGAATCCATGTCCCTTAAAGTTTGAATTCTCATCCAAAGTTCATGTGACAAATAATACATCTATTCCTATTCATGGTTATCGTTTCGGGAATTTCAAGGACATTATCGATGGCAGAGTTCCGACGACTCATTATATAGGTACAATTTTGTTCACTTTTTAATGTTTGGTTGTCACTTATTTGTTACCTAACTATTAGTTTTTACGCTCATCACATGACAGATGTTGTCGGAAAACTATTTGAAATTGGCCCGATCACCGAAACTCCAAACAAACACAAGTGTCGGACCATAAAGCTCGAAGACATTGAGTTAGTGAAATGCAATCATATTATCAAAACCCTAACTCATTCATCTTTCTAATTATAAAACCCTAACATTAGTGTTGTATAACACGCAGGGGGAGTCAGCTATCTTGCACTCTATGGGAACCACACACTGTCCAACTACCTTCTCTAATTTCTGAACAACCTAATCCAAATCAGTCGAAAATTATTGTTATACAATGTGTTCAAACCAAAAGATATTTGTAGCATGTTTTGTTGAACAACCCTTAGACTTCCAATTATTTCATCCACTTCTAACAAAAGATAATTAAACTGAGTTAAGATTCAATAGATCAATGTGCCTAAACAAACAAAAAAGAAACACAAAGGAGCTGGAATGTTCCAGCATGAGACTATTAGCATTCTAAGATTGTTGTCTTCTTCTTAGTTTATACTTTAAGTACTCTACTAAGTCACTCCAAAAAAATCAAGCATTCACCCATGGCAGGTTCACCTAACAAAAAACACTTGCACAAGAAGAGTAAAACAAATAGCAATCAAGATGAAAAAGGTTAGTCCATGAATATTTCTATTCTCTCTATCTTTTTATTAAACACCCATAAAAAATTTGAACTTAAATTATAAATAAATTGTATTACTCAATGAATTCACTTAAAGTTCCTGAAAAAATAATACAGAAAGGTTAGTGATGGTACAATACAATATATTTTTCTGAGGATGTTCATGTAACAATGAATATTATGAGTTTTGACACTAAAACGATCTTTGCTCCTTTACCTTTTTTTGTAGAAAACAATGAAAATTTTGTTAGAAATAGATACAATGGTCATACTCAAAGTAATACGATTACTCTTACTGCACAAAACAAGAGTTTGAATTCATTAAACCCATCAAAATCAGGTACGTTATTACATCAAAATTTGTTTAGTGTTAGCATATGTCTACTGTCACTTTAATGTCATTTTATGGTACTATTAATATGTCAGTTAATAGTTCATACTTTGTCAGTGCACAATAACCTTATGACATCGACCAACAAGAGAAAATCAATGCCAATTGAAGAGTACGGGGGCAGCAATTCTGTTTCACCGTTGCACAGTCATGTGTCAGATGATCCATACAATGCAAATATACACTGTACACCCCTTAGCCAAGGTACGCCATGTAAGAACAAGTATTATTATTGAGACAAGTTGTTCACCGGATTAATGGGATATATGTAAATGACATATTAGGCAACCCGTCGTTCCCGCTAAGTGACATAACAAACAACCATATGCAGAGGTATGCATCTATACGACAAAATAAGGGTAAATCACCCATGTACCAATCTAACTCAGGTACGTTTCCTAACATACAATACTACTAAAATTCAAAATATGTACACATAAGAAATTATCATTTTTATAATTGCTATATAATGATACTCACAATGTTATTACTTCTTTTCTTTATTTATGATGTTAAAGTGACAAATTTTCGGCAAACTTATCAATCATGTCCCGGTCATACCCAAGAATTATACTCCGCTTCTCCCGTTAGCAATTTCATGAATGGTAATGTTATAATTTCATATTTATAAAATCTTACACATATTTACTGAAATTTTTATTAATATAATAGTTTTACATAAACAAACTGCTTCATAGGTACTCAATTGGAAAAAAGTGTAAATGACTATTTGATGGCACAAACTGCAAGGAAACAACAGAAACTAAAATTGTCTCGGAAGAGATCTACCGAAAGGAATGAAGGTGGTACGCCGCATAATGAAAAAAATTTCCACCAACATTGGTATGCAAAATTGGCAAGGCAGAAGAGAAAGCTTATCTTATCTCAGAATAGGTTGGCTAGAATGACTTCCATCAGGACGCCAAAAACACCGTTGAGCACCATCACAATTGGTATTAATCCATCATTACATGTTGATATTCACAAAACAAAATATTAGTTACCGTGTCAACATTATTTGAAATTATTTAGTACTAATTCTTAACATGTTCAATTAATACCGCTGACAAAATAAATAAGAAACATGTACTACATATTACATAGAACATGAATAACGTGTTTTATATACTTAACACTTTTTTTGGTAAAACTGTAGATAATAGCGGAGGTTCAAGTTCAGAGCATGGTATGTGTAGCTCCGACAAAGCCGAAATGATTACTCCTCAAACAAGAGTTCAATCAAGTTATCCTAGACAAGATATAATCCGAGCTTTGGCAAGAAATCAAGCTTTATTAGGCAAGAAATCAAGCTTTATTAGATGACATTTGGTAATACCTTAAGCATGCCTAAGTATGTGACTACAAACTGTCAGAAGGCAAACAACACATTCAGATATTCGCCGCATTACAGTTAATCATTCATATGAGATCCAAATCAAACTAACAAAATAGAAATTGTAAAAAATGAAGAAAAGACTAACCAAATTTGATTGCATGCAAGAAATTATCATATCTTCTCAGTTAGGAGTGACTCCTAATACCAACGACAACCAAGATCTACTTATCTGCGAAATTTAGCGAAAGCAAAATCAAAATCTAAAAAACTATAACTGAAAATTTACATAAAAAAACTGAGTTTTGTTTTGTGACGGAGGACAGGAAGAGAGGATAAACAATTTTACCTTAATGGGAGCTCTGATAGTGAATGATACGAAGTAGTATTTTGTTGTTGTCCTCACATAGTCACATAGCCTGCATAATCACTTAATTAGTGTGGAATGTGGATGGATAAAGATATCTGATTTTGCTTAATTAGTGTGATAAAAGATTTGACCAAATGGTAGAAGACGGAAGTCTTACATGTTTTGTTTTTTAAAGTTTGGATCTTTGGGTTGGTTTTTGCTTTGTAAAAGGTTGGGTCATCTTTTTGAGGTTCACTCCTCTTTTCATGAAGTAATATTTATAATTTAACAAGAAAAGGGAAAATATATGTTATTTCAAATTCCCAATTTTGGACAAGGCATGTCGGTGTAAAATGAGACGGTCTATTTTTATTAAAAAAAAATAATTAAATATTAATGGTAAAATGAATAAGTCGTCTTTATATTTTACTATTGGTCTATGTTAATGTGTTCTTTTTCTTATTCAGAGTAATATTAAAGAAAGCACGTGCTTAACGTCGCGTTTATTATACGTCTTAGGTTGATAAAATTACATGAGTATTTGGACATAATTTTAACAAATATTCTCAAATTCGAAAAAAAGTAAATAAATTTGCCAAATCATTATATTTTACATAATTGTGCTTTAATAAAAAACTAAAATTATGTCTTAGTTCACATAATTGACTGTGTAAAAGTATAACTCAAACGTCTAATATCAAATGCATGTAAATCACTAAGTAATTGATAATAGGTAGTGATAATAATAATTTTTATTTTACAAATTATTAAACAGATTTTAAGTTAAAAAAATGAGTTGCGTCCATTAGAAAATGATTACAAAATCCCGTTTTATTATTTCAAACCAAAATAACAATCGTAAATAAGAAATTGTGGAAAAAAATAACAATCCCGTGAATTTTCACGGGTGTTACACTAGTTTTCCTCATAATATCGTGTCATTGATCCAGATAGCAATTCCGTTTCATTGTCACTCTGAATTATTTTGACACATTTATTGATTTTTTACCATTTGACAAAACATTTTCATCAAATCTCCTGCCTTGCTTTTGTCTTTCACGAGATATACCCGCACACCCCGACTTTGGTCATCAACAATGGTCAGAAAATAGTGTGCTCGAGTTAGACTAGCCACTTGATAGGCCCCCCATATGTCAAAGTGAATGAGTCCAAATAAAACTTCACAGCTTTCATTATTCAACTAAAAAGGAGTACGAGATTGTTTTGCTCTACAACACGGATCACAAAGTTCATCGGAAATCCAACTTAAATTGCAACCAACTAAATTAGTAAAGCGAGAAAAAATACTCTTAGAAGGGTGTCCAAGTCTCTGATGCCATAAACGACTTTCTTTGGTAACAACCATAAAATAATATACCCCTTGTCGATGCTCACCCCGTCCAATCTCCATCTTCGTAGTTTGGTCCTGCATTTCACAATAATCAAAATGAAATGTTATTACACAATTGTTTTCATGAATTAATTGTTGAACGAAAATAAGATCACAAGCAAGCGATGATACGAATAAAACAACTCTTAAAACAAAGTTTTCATTTATTTTCACTTCTCCGTGGAAACTAGCTTCAACTTTCTTTCCATCTGGACGGCTTACGGTGGAAGCGCTTTCAGTCCACATGTTTCGCAAAACATCATGCCTTCCCGTCATATGATGTAATGCTCCGCTGTCTATCAACCATTCAACATCAACGGTTAATTTCATACATTGTTGCTTGTCATACCCATCTGGACTAGCACTCAATAACATACGCAATCTGTCTATCTCCTCTTCTGTGAAAGGAGTGTTCTGTTTTGACGAGTCCCCGTGTCTCCTCTTGTGTGAGGTCATTGGAATTATCTTTGGACCACTCCCATTTCCCTTGAGTTTTCTATCTTCACCTGTCATGGTACCGGTTAGTCCAGTGTTTTTACTTATTTTTTTGTGTTTTGAAAGGTATTAATGTGTGCTGGATCTTTAATTGCTCTTGATACCATGAGAAAAGTTGGAATAAAGGAAGATGAACATTACACTTACAAAATAAGTATAATATCAAACTTGATGCTCGGCATAATATGGAGTATTTTGACGTTATATTCTTGATATTATTCTTTCAAAAGAAAATTGCTTTACATATTAGGGGCCTCTATTAATATTAAAAGATTATAAAAAGCTATAAACTAGCTTCTTGACAATTCTGAGGCACGAAAGACAGAAAGCCATTAACCGCGTCAAATAAAATCTTAAAATTTAATTGTTGATAAGCTCCAAAAAGGCTAGCTCCTGGTTCATCACGGCTGAATATAGTCATGCAAAATCCTTCATTTATTTTTTGAAACAAATATTTATTGTTCATAATCCAATTAATTTCGCCTTCTCGTCGAATCCCTGCAAAATGGAAAACCACAGACGGAAATCCATTAACATCACTAGGATATGCTTGGTAACAAAAATTACCCTCTTGGCCGGGAGGCTTAGGTACTGGTTGCCAACCATATTTCTCTCTGAAGTACGTAACCACCGCGGCTTTTAGAGCGTTATATGCACTTTTCGGTATAATGCTATAAGGTGCACCAGAATCGATAAAAAAACCATTCTTAAATCTTATTGGATCAAGTTCAAATACGGATGGGTCGATTGATAGCCTAATTCCATTAACACTAATACCAGTTACGTATATGTGATATTTAATCAATTTACTCATAGCAATCGTTTGAACTTGTCTAGTAGCGTCTCCACTTATTTGTGCATCGTCACCAAAATACATGGTCGATAATCGCCCATCAGGTGCCAAACAATAAGAAAATCGACCATTTGTTTCAATACCATGTTGTGATAAGAACGATCTAGGAGCAATTGCAAGCCCAAGTATACCAGTTATAACATTGTCTCCCATGTTTTTGTCAAATTCGAACCCGGTATTCTTGAATGCACACCCGAATGTAAAACCGCCAAACCCGACAACTTCTCCTGTTTTTGCCTCCAGAAAATAAGCGTTATCTCTTCCTACAAAACCAACAATATGTTGTGAATCACTATAGGTGATATCTATGCCACACGATCCCTCATACGTTAATCTTGGGTTACACAACGGATCGTCTACACTCATTCGTGTAAAAGTAGGAGACATCGTGTATTTAAAATTTTCAGCTTTTGTCTCTATACAAGGATCACAACCTTCACACTGGAGCCAAGTGTCATAACTAGCCGTGTCCATAAGAAAAAAAGGAGATAATCGTCCTTTTCCCGATCCCAATGGAATTCTAGTAACGTAATAATGTGTTATTGTCACTTTCCCCAACGGGGCCTTGATACTATCAGGAGCTAGTCTCATGGGATAATTATTCACCCGTGACATAGATATGTTAACGAGGAATTGATGCCGGTCTTGAACCGTGACATGATCAGGTAATATTTGTAAATACGGCGAATCTAATGGAATCATTTTAAGTGTTAAGCCATTGGTTTTCAAAACCAGGAATATCATGAATAATACAAGGTACAATGATACAAGTGTTTTTTGAGCCATTGTCGTGCCTTACAAACTTGAGAAAGTATGATGGAAATAGGAAAATTATTTTATAAAGTATAAAGTATATATAAATAATATTGAAAGCATATCTCTTTAAAATGCCATTTTGTGAACCTAATCATAATTAGGGAGATTTTGGATGTTTTGTGTAAAACGGTCTCATAGCATAAGAGTATATATATAGACGGCTTATTCATATAAAGATTAATACGGAGTACTCATTACTCATTAATTGAAAGCATTAAATGAATGATTTTTCTACGACTGTTTTATAGAAAGAAGTACTCCAATAATTTAAATTAAATGAAGCAAAATACATGTGTGAGTTAATCATACATAATTACATACCTAATTTAATAGTAGTACTAACAATTTAGAAATGTATTAGTAAAATTTTCTGTCGGTTTTTCTTAATACGGTCATATACAATTGTTTATGGGTATTAATTTTTGCTGTACATATTTTACTCATTGCAATACGATGTTGGCCTCTAATTTCAAACCTCCATTCTCATCTAATAGTCTAATACCCTAATCTCATAAACTCACTACTCATGCGCTTGGTTATTGTTGACGGTTAGTGAGGAGATTTTCCGGTCGACAAGGTCGCCGAGGGTGGGAAACCGGCGACATAGCACTGTGTAGTACATGAAGTACTAACTACTAACTACTACGATGAGTATTTCTTTTTAATGTAGTACGTATGTACGTTGTAGTTGTACCGTATACTACATACATATACATTGGATATACCAATTATTAATTTATTACTGAGCGATACCTCGACTCTGTAGTTGTTACTTTAATAGAGAAGATCCGGTAACAACCTGTTGTCCTCGTAAGCGATGTCTATCCATGTCATAGACCACATTTGATTATAACAATATCGGATATCCCCATTGCATCATCCCACACCATTTAATTAATAATGATTGATTTGTGTATTAGTAATGGATTAGTGAATTAAATAGATGTTCTACACTTGAATCATTATTCAATTATGAATGAGTAAAATGTGTATGGCGATGATCAATTTTTTTTATATCTGCTTTTGCCCCATTTCCCTTATTTGATCAGTCTTAAATAAAAATTTGTTTATATCCTTAGCAAGGTTGTAAAACGGATTTTATATCACGTGCCCAATTTGTGATAAGATAGAGGTTGTAAAATGGATTTTCTATCATGTGCCAAGTTCGTGATAAGATAACCAAAAACTAAAGATTATTTTTTTGCAGCTGTAAAAAAAAGTTCATACAGATGGCATTTGACTTAGTTGGTCAATGCACTTTTATTGATAAAATAAACTAATACAAGAGAGTAACTACATCGGCAAATAACAATGTGTTGATGGTGTACAAATGGTTGAACACATGAATCAATTTCGACATCCCCAACATTCTTAAAGGGATAATTAGAGCTAACCAGATGACAAAAATACATTGTATATACCCATTGATGTTTGATAATTTGTTTATATAATTCTCTTAATATTTAATTACATTTTATCCCAAAAAAAACATATACTAATGACTAGCATTTCCTTTTCATTTTGAATTTTCAATGTGAGAATCCATTTTGTTTTATCTTTTTACTTGCCTCAATTATATTATTTTTATTTGATTAAACGTTACAGACTACTTACAACAGTTTAGATAAAATGAGTGAAAAATATTTTAAGTTAAATATCAACATTACCAAACTAAAAAATATAGAGGTATCCAAACTATGATTAATATTTTGTTACTAATACAGAGTATCATCGTTTTAATAAAGTTCAATTAACAAAAATATCATTTTGACGTTGAGCAAAAATGTTATACTTTGGTTACAAAAGTAACGAGAATGAGAATAGCAAAATAATATGTTATGATAAAATAAGCATTACCACAAAATAATGTGAATACCAAACTACTACAAAACACAACAAAAAAACATTTTCACTAGCCAAAAATTATTAATGACGAGGTTGAAAAATCTCGTTACAATAATAAATTATTAACGCTTCCGTGATTTTTACGGGCTCTAAAACTAGTTAAAAGTTAAAAACTCTTATTTAATTTATTTTATGATAACCAACATTTTATGTCAAATGTATGCAATATATTCACATATCTTATCTATACTAATACAGAAACATTTAAAACAAATCTTTGCGTCCACAACAATAGTTGAAAGAATTAATTAACGAAAATCGCTTAGATTTATGTTATGTATATAAACGATTACATTTATGATTTGTTCGTAAGTATTAAATAATAACGGTGGTTTGTACGTAAATCGATAAAAGCAAGACCCACAGCAAAGATGAAGAAATTAAATAACGAAAACCGCGTTGGTTTATGTCAGTATGTAAACGATTCCGTTTATGATTTGTACGTAAATATTAAAAATAACGGTACTCGTTACACAAAGATTAACAACTAATAATTTACGAATAATAATCTTATCTATATAAAACCAATAACATTTCAATTATTTTCATGTATTCATAGCATCACATACAATTTTTTTTAACAACAAATGTTAGACTCACATCGAATAAATTAATTACTAAAAACCGACTATTTTGTACGTAATTTTTTATGTTTATGTGTTGTACATAAATATTTATGAATAATTTAAATTAATAATAATTCGGTCCAAAATTCACGGCATTAATAAATTACACCTATTAATATCATTCAATCCAAAATTTTACTGCAATAATAAATTACAATAATTGTACATCAATTGATAATAAATAAATGTTGTTACAAAAATCGCAGTAATTTACTCAAATTATTAGATAACAATTATCCATGTACCAAGAGATTTAAATACTAAATATTAAATACAACAATAAATTAACGGTAGATGAACTAAAAAAATTAAAGAACAAAATATTAGAAGTTCACAAAAACTTAGGAGAGACCGCCTCTCACTAACTTATTGAGAGACCGCCTATTCACAATGTATTGGATCCAAATTATACCATATTATAATATGGTAATTGTAATTAATTTATTCAATTAATTATTGCATAGTCAAACTAATTGATTCACCTTCCTAATATCGTTCCTCAATTATTGCATTTATTCCAAAAACACTACACAATCTAAAATCAAAGAATATTATTCCATTGAATCACGACTAATTTTTCCGTTCCATTGAATATTATTCCATTCAATCACAAAAACAGCAAAAACTACACAATCTAAAACCAACGCATATACTAGAAACGACGATGAATATGGAAGAACATGACGATTCAACAGAAATAAAAGCTATTATTAATCACGATTAATTTTTTTGTTATGTTGAAAAAAAAATTGTTGCGGACTAATTTAGTTTACTTGAAATTTGCAGCATTGACGATGATGAAAAATACAGATAACGACGATTCGATACCGTTTGAGGAAGATGATCTCATAATAACAAAGGATGATGGTAAAGTATTATTTCATCATACTTGGAACAATTTAGTACTTGTTTTTCCTTTGTACGTACCGACTGAGTAATATAAGTAACAAGTTTCATAAATTCTATACATTTTTTCCTTTTTACGTACTGGCAGAGTAATGTTGGGGCTGGTGTCCTTGACAATTAAGTACAATGACTTATTAAATCTCTTTAAGGATCACAAGGGCATACTTTTGTATTATTACCAGTTGATCCACGTTTATCAATAACGGTTGGCTTGCTAGATAAGTTTGACGTTATTGTCATACGGATGGCGGTGGTCAACTGGTCCCTATACGTCACACCTATAGGACACGTTTGAGAGATGTGAAGGTATGAAAATACAGTCACATTTTGCCGGATATGACTAAACGGTTAGTCAGAGGTATTGACTATTAAATTAGTCAATAAGATGTTGAGAATTATTATTTAATACGGATTAAATAATTTTAGCTAATACGGATTACAAGATTAATTCGTAAATTAAATATAAACGGTTATATTTAATTAAATATTGTATTCGCGTATTAATATAAACAGTTATATTAATTTGGGTAATTATACAATATCGTATTTTGTCAGACCATTATTAATATATCGACTGTATTAATATCTGATAACATGTTACGATTTATAATTATAAACCCGCGAAATATATTAAAGCTAATTGGGTCGAATCACGCATTGAGATAAGGTAAGAGTGGAAAGCCCACTCCTACCCAAACCCCAATTCGGCCGAAATAACTACATAAGGAGGAGGACTCTCCTCATGTCAGTTACTCTTGTTGCACTGTAACATAATTCTCAAAAGAAAATTAGGGTTTTGAGACATTCTTTTCTCAAATACCTCAGATCTCACATCTAAAACTCAATAGCTCTCCCTATATTGCAAGGCAATTGGAGAGGATTTCTAGCACACGCGGCCACGTCTCAAACTAAGTCTTGGGTGCAAGTTATAGGAGGGAATTTGTGTTAATTCCTGTTCTTAGGCCTTTTGCGCGAGGACTAAAGGTTGTACTTCTTTTCTCCTGTTTTTAATCTTATGACGATATTCACAGTTGTATATTTCATTATAATCCTGTAATTTTGGGGTGAATACGCGTTTTATTCCCCACAAGTGGTATCAGAGACTTAGGCCATGAAAATTTTACAATTGTGTCTTTCATAAGTTTTAAAATTGTTGAAAACCGTGCAATCTGCCTAGGCACTCGATCGAGTCCCTGTTGCACTCGATCGAGTGCCCTCGTACCAGGCTTGTGCGTGTGATTTTTGTGAGAAATCGATCTTGTTTTTCGATTATAATTTGCATATTGTTAATTAATCGATATTTTTAGCAATATGTAAATCTTTTGTTGTTGTTTATATATGATTTACAAGTTTTAAATCCAAGTTATAAACTCGTTTTAATTTAAAAGTGCAGCGATTTGCAATTTTACGAGCCACTCGATCGAGCCATGCTGCACTCGATCGAGTGACCCTGACACTCGATCGAGTGCCCCTGTTACTCGATCTAGTGCTCTCGCTTCGGGGTGTTTATTTTCGAAAATAACTTGTTTTCTTATTTTCACATGGCTTAAAATAATATACTGTATACGGAAATAGTATATTATTTAGTGAAACGGTTCACCCTCGTTTGATACATATTGTTTTTAAAACAGTTTAAAACAATGGATTATATGTTTGTTAAAATTGGTGATTAAAACGGTATAGTCACTTAATTTTAATCTTATAAGGTGGTTTGGTATAAATTTATTAATCATAATAACGGTATTATGTCATGTATAAATTGTTTTTAGTTGATGCATTTTATTTATCGTCTTGTGAATGCCTTGAATGCTTTCAATAACGTATTTAATTTTTGCAAACGGTTGTAACTTAGTGTGGCCTTAGAAGATTGTGTTACCGTAATGATGGGACACGATCTTGCTTGTAATTTTGAGATCTTGAATCTCCGTTTTGGGTTTTTGCCATGTAATTACTTTTGTATTTAAATTAGAATGTATCTAGGATTACTTTTGTAATTTAAATTAGTAATTTTGCGAAGACCAAAGACAAGACGGAGACCGGATGCTCACTCCCGCTACAAGGACCAAGATGAAACATCAAGACAAGCTTCTAGGGTCCAACGGTGGATTCCAAGTTGTTTTATGTTTATTTTGGTAGGATAGGCCACACTAGGACTTTTATTTACGTTTATTGCATTTATCTTTACGCTTTCATCGATAATAGCTTGCATCATATTCCGCCTAAAAACCAAACCACCTATATCATGCCTGAAAACTGACTCATGTAGAGGTCTCGCGTTAGTTTTCTGTGACAATACAGATGTCACATGTCATTTTAAAAGCCATCACTTTATTTAATTCATTCACGCATATGCTAGATATTAGTTCACTTAATATGAATAAATAAAAGTTGATGGGATCTTCCTCGTATAACCAAAAATTGAGATTAGTCTTTATAAATCAGCCTCCCATGAATCCCTTCTTCGTCGGTAGGCATAATATGACCCCTTCTACGTCGGGTAAGTGGGAACAGATGATTTATTTTATCTCAACATCATGGTCACTCGATAATATTCCAGTGACTGAGATGGACTAATAGATAGGATTTACGGAAATCTATCGACCAAGAGTTCCAACGATTGGAATTAGCCAAACTGTGGGCTTATCAATATACGGAAATTGAGTCTTGGGATCGTTTATATAATTCTTGAGGGAGATCAATTATATAAATGCATGAGTCTACGAGTTTAAATTCATTTAATATAGACTTAAATCACAACAATAAGTTGCTTATATGGTTTTGTTTTATCTTCTTTCAGTGTAGAACACGTTCATTAAAACTGCTGTAAAACTAAAATGGCTGGTGAAGACCCAATGCCAAGTGCCAAGCTAGCACGTGAATCCTGGCTAAAAGCCTTCATGGACTCCATGAATCAGTCCACTAGACTGAGGAATGATGGGTCAAACTTCTCTGACTGGGAGGCAGCACTACGGAATGCTGCCATTGCTGACGGAAAGCTCAAGTTCTTAACTGAGCCCATTCCGCCACACCCAGGAACTGGAGCTAGAGCCAACGAAATTCGCGCTCATAGCGATTTCGTTATGGAAGCGGGTGCGATAAAGAACGTACTCATCTATGCAATGGAATCAAATTTGCAAAGACGCTTCATAACCCATGGTGCAAACAAGATTTTCACCACGCTCACTAACGAATTCTCCAAGGCTCCGAGAATCGTTTCTTATGAGCATACCTGTCGCTTCTTTGAGGCGAAACTCCAGAAGGGCCAAGCTGTTAGCCCACATATTCTCAACATGATTGAGAATATCGAGAAACTGGAGTCCCTAAACTGCAAGATCAGTGAGAACATCATCGTTGATCGCATGCTTCATTCGCTTCATGATGGGTTCGCCCTCTTTAGGGCCAACTACTACATGAACGACATGAAGAAGACTCCCCATGAGCTCCACTCCCTTCTCGTACAGACTGAGAAGGATCTTAAGTTGAGTGGGAGTCTTAAGCAGGATGTTCTCATGATCTCCAGTAAGGGGAAAGGTAAGGGGAAGGCTAAAGTTCAGGGCGACCTAGCAGTAGGTAAGACCAGGTTCAAGAAACCAGGATTTACTAAGAGTGGGCCTGGTGAGTCGAGTAACTCACAAGGCAAGACAAAGAGCAAGGATACAAGCATGGAATGTCACCATTGCCACAAGACTGGGCATTGGAGGCGCTCATGCCCCGTGTATCGCGAGGACATTAAAGCAGGCCGTGTTACTCCTGTTGGTATGTCTTCTTCTTCTTTTATTCACATGATTGAGATTAACCACGCAAGTTGCGGAACTTGGGTACTTGATACTGGTTGTGGTTCTCATCTATGTAATCATGTGCAGGGCCTCCGAAACCAAGAACCCCTAATCAAGGGTGAGGTGGACCTGCGTGTCGGGAATGGAGCACGTGTGGCTGCAGTCTCGAAGGGAACATACGTAATCCAGCTTCCAAGTGGATTCGAGTTATTTTTGTATAACTGTTATTATGTTCCTAGTTTATCCAAAAACATTATTTCAGTTTCTGCACTTGACAAACTCGGATTTTCATTTGTAATAGAGAATAATAGCTGTATTTTCTCTTTGCACAATATGATTTATGGCAAGGCAGTTTCCATGAATGGAATTTATGTTTTAGATCAAACTACCGAGATATTACATGTGAATAATAAAAGAATAAAGGTAGGTGACAAAGATCAAACATACTTATGGCATTGTCGTATGGGGCACATAAATGAGAAACGCGTTAAACAGCTCATACAGAATGGAGCTATTTCGCCTTTTGATTTCGAATCATATGGCACGTGTGAATCATGTCTCATCGGCAAAATGACTCGTATTTCCTTCAAAGGTGTTGGAATGCGCGCTGCCGACCTATTAGGACTCATACATACGGACGTATGTGGCCCTATGTCGATCAACGCACGAGAAGGCTATAGGTATTTCATCACTTTCACGGATGATTTGAGTAGATATGGCTATGTCTACTTAATGAAACATAAAAGTGAATCCTTTGGCAAGTTCAAAGAATACCAGAATCGGGTACAGAACCAGCTGGGTAGAAAGATTAAAGCACTACGCTCGGATCGTGGTGGTGAGTATCTTTCACACGAGTTTGATCAACACCTAAAAGACTGTGGGATCGTGCTACAGTTGACTCCACCTGGAACACCACAATTAAATGGTGTGTCCGAACGGAGAAATCGAACTTTACTCGATATGGTTCGATCCATGATGAGTCACACCGTTGTGCCTGATTCATTGTGGGGCTATGCTCTTTTGTCGGCCGCTCTAATTCTTAACCGAAGTCCGTCTAAAGCTGTTGACAAGACTCCATTCGAGTTATGGAAGGGAACGGTCCCTAACTTGTCCTTTATTCGGGTTTGGGGCTGCGAGGCTTATGTCAAGTGGAGACACGAGGATAAGCTCGGCCCGCGATCGGTCAAGACATACTTTATAGGCTATCCAAAGGGAACGTTTGGTCATTACTTCTACTCGCCTACCGAACAACGTGTTTTTGTTGCGGCTAGTGCGACGTTCTTAGAGAAAGAATTTCTCGAGAACAAGTCGAGTAATAGAACCTTCGAGTTATCGGAGGTTCAAGAACCAACTACCGAGCAACCATTGGAGGAAACAGTTCCTTCAACCGAGGCTGCGGTAGATATTCCTGAGGAACCTAGGAGGTCAGGAAGAGTCTCTATTCCACCGGACAGATACATTGGTATGGTCGAGGAACACGATACAGATGACGTCTTACTCCTAGAGGGTAATGAACCCACAACCTATAAAGGTGCCATGACTAGTTCTGACTCAAAGCTATGGCTAGAAGCCATGCAATCCGAGATGGACTCCATGTATGAGAACAACGTGTGGGATCTTGTGGACCTACCTGCAAAGGTACGTCCCCTTCAATGCAAATGGCTTTACAAGATAAAGCATGCCGTGGAAGGACAACAAGATATCCATAAGGCTAGACTAGTTGCTAAAGGTTTCACCCAAGTGCCAGGCTTGCACTACGATGAGATCTTTGCACCCGTAGTCATGCTACGTTCCATTCGGATTATCTTAGCGATCGCCGCATTTCATGACTATGAAATATGGCAAATGGACGTTAAAACCGCCTTCTTAAACGGTTATTTGGAGGAAGAGTTGTACATGGTACAACCCGAGGGTTTTATCGATCCAGCACATCCTAAGAAAGTTTGCAAGCTTAAGCGTTCCATCTATGGACTTAAGCAAGCATCGCGGAGTTGGAATCATCGCTTCGACCAAGTGATAAAAGAGAATGGGTTCATTCGATCAGTCGAGGAACCATGTCTCTATATCAAGTCGAGTGGGAGCAAGATTGTATTCCTAGTACTGTATGTCGATGACATACTCTTGATTGGGAATGACATACCTCTCTTATCTTCGGTTAAAGCATGGTTGAAAAACCACTTCCAGATGAAAGATCTGGGAGAGGCACAAAGAATTTTGGGCATCCGTATCTACAGGGATAGATCACGACGGATGTTGTCTCTCAGTCAGGAATCTTATATAGAGAAGATTCTGGAGAGATTTAGCATGACGAACTCCAAGAAGGGGTTCCTTCCTATGACTCCTGGGCTTCACTTGAGCAAGACTCAAGAAGCTAAGTCAGTGGAAGAGAAAGAGCGCATGAGTCGGATTCCTTATGCTTCGGCAATAGGATCGATCATGTATGCCATGATATGCACACGTCCAGACGTTGCATATGCATTGAGTATGACAAGTCGATTCCAAGCTCATCCAGGTGAACAACACTGGATGGCCGTGAAAAACATTCTTAAGTACCTACGGAGGACTAAAGACTGGGGATTGACTTTTGGAGGCGACTCGACGCTCTACGCCACGGGTTACGCAGATGCTAGCTTCCAAACGGATCGAGATGACTCGAAATCTCAGTCTGGATTCGTTTTTACTCTTAATGGCGCTGCTGTCAGCTGGAAAAGTTCTAAACAGAGTGTTACAGCAGATTCTACGACTGAGTCCGAGTACTATGCCGCCTCAGAAGCAGCTAAGGAAGCAATATGGATGCGTCAATTCTTACAAGGACTATCAGTAGTGCCTAGTTCGAATGACCCAATCACCGTCTATTGTGACAATAGCGGTGCCATCTTCCAAGCTAAGGAGCATAAGTCTAGCAGCAAGGCTAGGCATGTACAACGGAAAGCTCATCTAATCCGGGATTACGTGGAGCAAAAGGAGATTTTTATTGAAAAGATCGCTACGGATGACAACATAGCTGATCCTCTCACAAAAGCATTACCACGTGATAAGCATGAAGGGCACATTCATTCCATGGGAATTGGATGTGTTCCTAAGTTGTAGTACTCTTTTATGAATTCATGTAATAATTCATTTTCTCGTGTACTCTATTCAACCTTATTGTTATGATATAAAATGTTTTGTTTCTCATGTGGAATTGTACGCCAATTTTGAACACCACAAAGTGAACTGATTAACATTACATCGTTTTGGTCCTTGATTACCCACTTGAGCTGATAACTCAGGTAATCATTTTGTGACGTTGGTTGATGGTGGGTTCAACGAGCCATAAGTCACGTGGATGACTGACCAATCACAAAGGCGAGTTATACGGATATCTCGTAGGACACCCCGTGACAACGTTATGGAGTCCTAAATGTTTTATAACATTTGGTGTCAGGTCGTGGATAGGACCTCCATAGTGTTCCTTAGAGTCGAGTCTTTTGACTTTCAACTGTTTCTTGAGATTAAGACAGATTTTGGGTAACTTTGGTTTCTTTCCCACGGTCACCGTAACAGGGGCCAAGAGGATTTTTTCTGGGTTATTTCATGCTGGGCGATATCGGCAGGATTCGAGTTGAGGGAAATATCCAAACCCTTATCAGGATTTTATCATTTCTCAGGGCCACTCGAGGAGTAGTAACTGAAATGCATGGCCATGCTCGAATACAGATTCGTTTTATCAGTTAAGTTACTCTCTAGTCGGGGAAACCACTCTTGATACAGATCGCTTGTGAGATACGACCTTTGCGAATGCGGATTTGCAAATTGTCTTACATTGAGTGGGAGAAATTTTAAAAGGATATGAGATTCGGTTATCGCACCTACACTTGTACGGACAAGTGGGAGTTTGTTGGAGATTGTGTCCTCCACATGTAGTGTGATAACGTCATTGAACATACTCTTGTACGGACAAGTGGGAGATTGTTGGGGCTGGTGTCCTTGACAATTAAGTACAATGACTTATTAAATCTCTTTAAGGATCACAAGGGCATACTTCTGTATTATTACCAGTTGATCCACGTTTATCAATAACGGTTGGCTTGCTAGATAAGTTTGACGTTATTGTCATACGGATGGCGGTGGTCAACTGGTCCCTATACGTCACACCTATAGGACACGTTTGAGAGATGTGAAGGTATGAAAATACAGTCACATTTTGCCGGATATGACTAAACGGTTAGTCAGAGGTATTGACTATTAAATTAGTCAATAAGATGTTGAGAATTATTATTTAATACGGATTAAATAATTTTAGCTAATACGGATTACAAGATTAATTCGTAAATTAAATATAAACGGTTATATTTAATTAAATATTGTATTCGCGTATTAATATAAACAGTTATATTAATTTGGGTAATTATACAATATCGTATTTTGTCAGACCATTATTAATATATCGACTGTATTAATATCTGATAACATGTTACGATTTATAATTATAAACCCGCGAAATATATTAAAGCTAATTGGGTCGAATCACGCATTGGGATAAGGTAAGAGTGGAAAGCTCACTCCTACCCAAACCCCAATTCGGCCGAAATAACTACATAAGGAGGAGGACTCTCCTCATGTCAGTTACTCTTGTTGCACTGTAACATAATTCTCAAAAGAAAATTAGGGTTTTGAGACATTCTTTTCTCAAATACCTCAGATCTCACATCTAAAACTCAATAGCTCTCCCTATATTGCAAGGCAATTGGAGAGGATTTCTAGCACACGCGGCCACGTCTCAAACTAAGTCTTGGGTGCAAGTTATAGGAGGGAATTTGTGTTAATTCCTGTTCTTAGGCCTTTTGCGCGAGGACTAAAGGTTGTACTTCTTTTCTCCTGTTTTTAATCTTATGACGATATTCACAGTTGTATATTTCATTATAATCCTGTAATTTTGGGGTGAATACGCGTTTTATTCCCCACAAGTAATGTTAGTAATAACTCTAAATGGTGTAAATTTCATTTTGCAACGATCTAATAGTCTAACTTTTCTCACGAAAAATTAAGGTAAATAAACTTGAAATGACACTGTAGACACCAAAATTTTGAATATTTTGGTATCTATTTATTCTAGTATATCTTTAATATTTCGAGATAATTATCAATAAATATTGTGATAATATCTTAGGAAATAATTAGAATATTCTACCTTCTTCTCCAAGCCACATCTGTTGTGGTTAGGGTTAGAAGAGAGCAGATGGATTAAGTCAAACGACCCCGTCTTCCTACTAACAAATTGTAGGTAAGATGGAATAAGTCACAAAACGACCCCATCTTCCCCTACGAGATTAAGTCGATAAGACCCTCGTAGTACTATCAAAACCTGTAGAGATGGAATCAAGAGAGTTACGAAAATTGTAATCCCACAATCTTTCGATAATAAAATAAAAATTCTTGTTTTTCGTATTATTTGTGTTCCTCCTTAATTATTATTGCAGGTTTTCAAATTTTATGGTTTCCAGACACTAATAATAAAAAATTGGTTTATAAAAAGTAAATTGACCCTCTATTTGTTTCCAACCGTGCGTCTTTCTAAAGCCGCTCCCTCTACAACTACCTACAAATAAAATTGTGGATAAAAAGTACTCTCTATGTGCTTCAAGCAACCGAGATATGGGACGCAACCTGCGCAAGTGATCCATATATATGTTCTTCATCGAAATGACACTAATAATATAAAACGGGAGATATGGGACACAACCCGAGCAATTGATCCATATGTTCTTTCCTCGAAATGACACTAATAATATAAAATTGGTTTATAAAAGAGAAATTAACCCTCCATTCAGATTGGATTGAGACGGAACAATGCACAAATTGTTTCTTGTCATTGTCGATGTTATTGAAAAATTCTGGTTCAGTTGTTCAAATATGGCAACAATAGCGCTTGCGCGATGGATTATAATAAACATGAGCGTAAAACTGTATTTGGTAATGTGGGAATTCTCTAAAAAGGAAGAAAAAGAGTGTGTCAGACAGCTGTGCGACCATCCCAGGCCCAGTAGCGGACTAGGGAACGATCCTCTACAGCAAACCGAGCAATTTACCGATTGCCAGCAGCCGTTAATCACGCTCTGATCGCACAGCTATTTGGTTCATCAACCACACGTTGTTTCCTGCCTCTGTAGATCTCGAGGATACAGAGGTACGAGCCTATAGGATGTGGGAGTTTGATATTCTGTCAGTTCCCTAAGTTTATTTTAGATCCTCTTCATGTGAATAAACAACATTTAAACATTTGGTTTTTCTTATTTGTACGTATTCTTTCGTCTTTTCACTTGTCCCCCCCCCCATCTTTTTTCTTATCCCCAAATATATATTTCCTAAATATGACCTTCAAACAACTTTCCGTTACCTAAGTACGTTAATTGCTTCCCAGTTTCCATCGCCCTCCACGAAAACACTACCTTCTTCATCACTTACCACGCCTCACCATTCTAATTCATCTACCTAATTGACTCTGTTTACTAAACCACTATCTATAGAACACTAAACCTTATCAACACTGTCCTCACTAAACCATTATCTATATGCAATATGTCCAACTACAATCATTTTGTTTTGGCAGTAATGTATGACCTGCCATTAAACCATCACACCTCACCATAACCATTTTCGATATCGCCATCAACCTATCTTGGCTGCGAATGGTGTTGCGAACCAGCAGGAGGTTTGTGAAGTGGGACCAACTGCAGAGAGATATGGTAGCGAAGAGTCGTTCTTGTGGGTTTCGACAGCGCCTCAAGTGGTTCGAACTTGGGGTTTGTATATGTTTTAGATGGTGGTCATCGGAAGCACTTGGGTTGTGCGAGGATGGCCTGAGTTTGTGCGTTGTTTTCGGGCTGGTGCAGGAAAAGAAGCTAGCAAACTAACGAACTTTGTGTTTTGGCTACCAGTGGACAAGTAGTAGACGGTATACTTGGGAATATAGAATAAGCAGGGGTACAGATAAGAAAACGAAAGACGGGAAGGGAAAAGGGACGGGGGAGTTTAGGGTTTACAGATGAAAAAAACCTTTTAAACATTTTTATACCACTTAAATTATGCAATTTGCAACCCATTAAAGGTCTAAAACTCTCGAAAGAATATACAGCGTATCAACATGCTCATAATCGTTTGAACTAAGCAACCGAATCCGCTATGATTCAACAAGACATAGTTAACCAGCTAAACAAAACGGAACATATGAAAGCAGTTTCTGGAAAAGTTTGATTTTTGAATAGATACTACACTTGAAAAGGCACGAACGCCGTAGCTCTGTCTCTAATTAAAGTACTTCTAAATGTTTTATGTGTGAATGAAGAAAAAATGTATGCGGGTCAACTTCACGTTACAAGATAGACTTCAAAGGTGTTGAGGTCTTCCTAAGTGTGTGCAAGGCATTGTCCGAGGGTGTACCGACTAATTTATGCTCTATAGGGTAGTAAATTACTTTCCCAATCACTGATTGTTTGTCGGATGAGACTTCATTTGACCTGTCACCCGTCTCGCTCACTTGCAAAGAAACTACTACTTGTATACGATTCTACACACATAAATTAAGCTGCATTCTTTGAGGTTACAAAATTATTATTACTTTTCAGATTACTAATTGCTTGTCCCAACAATGGACTCATCCTGGGGATCATTTGCGTACCTTAGGTTAAAATATCTTTCACAAATATGAAAGATTAAAAAGTAACCAATTGAACCCACATCCCTGGTCCTACTATATGCGACGAGTATTATTACAGGAAAGGGAGACTGGGAAACTCTTAAGGAAGGAATACAAACAAATAGTTCTTTAGCAGAAACAAGTACCTCGGGCTCCAAGCTGCCAAGACGAAATGTCTGTCGGAATTTACACCCTGCATATGAGTGCCACCAGAAGAAGTTGAAAATTAACGAACATTAGGTCTTGTTTGAAGAAAACTCAAATTAGTTGAAGAATAAAATTCAGGCTCATGCCGAAGGTACTCAGTGTTTTTTAGCGACGTGATGGTCACGCTGTCTGGTAATGTAACTGCCCACAAATGACTTTCACTCTCCTTTTTAGTCCATTATCTCACTCATTTCATAGTGAACTATCCTAATCTCTGTGGCAATACACACACTATTTCGAAACAGTTATGCCATTAAGGGAAGCATTGATCACATATTCACATGTGCAGATTAGTAGTATGACTCAACCTATTACAGAAAACAAAAAAAAAGTAGGAACAGTAAATCGAGCAGGCCATAACAAATAAAAGGGAAGATAAAAAAAGAGAAGTGTGTCAGACAGCTGTGCGACCATCCCAGGCCCAGAGGACAAGGGAACGATCCTCCACAGCAAACCGGCCAATCCGTTAATCACGCTCTCATCGCACAGCTATTGGTTCATCAACCACATATTGTTTCCTGCCTCTGTAGATCTCAAGGATACAGAGGTACGAGCCTATAGGATAGATCCTGTTCAAGTAAGGTCGTGTCAATTGTTCATTAATGTCCATCTATAAACATGAGCAATAATCATTACTTTGCTGATGTGGGAGTTTTGCTACTCTGTCAGTTCCCTACGTTTATTTTAGATCCTCTTCAACTAAATAAACAGCATTTAAACCTTTTATACACGGAGTATCAACACGCTCATATTCGTTTGAACTAAACAAACGAATCCACTGTGATTCAAAAAGACACAATTAACCAGCTATAAAAGACAAAACATATGAAAGCAGTTTTCGGCAAAGATTCTCTCATAGGTAGAGCTGATATAATTCCAATAACTAAGCATACTAGATATATAGATTATAGGGCATGGTGGTTGATCAATGCTTCCATTTCTCAAAGGCATACGTTGGAGATCAATATGAGTATCGCCCAATCTGAATATTTTGAACATTTGCCCAATATGAGGATCGCCCAATCTGAATGCAATCTAGATCCAAGATGAACATTAGCCGTCCAAATCTAGATCCAATCCAAATTGAACATCCCTACCTGGGTGTCTGATCATGATCACTAAATTGATGGTCGCTGGTGCCATCATCATACATCATCACTACCAGCATTTTCCTAATCGTTAAGAACCCAATAATCATAACCTTAAATTTCAGTTGACCCAAATTCAGAGGGCAGGGATTTCTTCCACGCCATATGCTTCATCGTCGGATTAAGGATTCAAGGTGATCAAGAACGAGAAGAAGGCTTTGTCATATGAAATGGAGCGCAGGGTATTGAATGAAAGAGAGAAAGATTATGGATATGTTCACTCATGTTTTTCATGTAGATGAAGGTCTAGGACGAGCTTGCAGATCTACTCTTTACAAGACGAATAGTAACCTGAATTAACTTCAGGTATACAATTTACAAAGAGAAGCTTAAAGCAACCATCTGCAAAAATTTCTTATTTATTCTGACGAACAGTAACCTGAATAAACTATCCACAATCGACTTTCGCTTTCCTTTTCAATCCATTATCTCACTCATTTCATAGTGAACTATCTAATCTGTGGCAATACACACACTCTATGTCGAAACAGTTATGGGTAAATTAGGATAAGCATTGATCACATCTGCAGATTAATATCTCAACACACAAAAAAAAGAGAAGTGAGACAGAATAATGATCTAAGGATCTATACCAAACTGAGCAAGATGGCAAATAAAAAAAAGAAAAAGAGTGTGTCAGACAGCTGTGCGACCATCCCAGGCCCGGTAGTGGACTAGGGAACGATCCTCTACAGCAAACCGAGCAATCTACAGATTGTCGGCAGCCGTTAATCACGCTCTGATCGCAAAGCTATTGGTTCATCAACCACACGTTGTTTCCTGCCTCTGTAGATCTCAAGGATACAGAGGTACGAGCCTATAGAACAGATCCTGTTCAAGTAAGGTCGTGCTAATTGTACATTGATGCACACCTATAAACAAGAGTACTGATACTTACTTTGCTGATGTGGGAGCTTCCTACTCTCTGTCACTTCCCTAACCAATTAAAAGTCTAAAACTCACAAAGACTATAAGCGGAGTATCAACAAGCTCATATTCGCTTGAACCAAGAAACGCGTCCACCCTGATTCAAAAAGACACAATTAACCAGCTATAAAAGACAACATATTCTCTGATAGGCAGAACCGATATAATTCCAATAACTAGGCAACACTAGATATATAGCGTAGGCGGTTGATCACGGCTTTCATATTTCAAAGCGTAAGTTGGGGCTAATTTTGCAATGTCAAAACATTTTTTGGAGTCACGTGAACAAAACACCAAGTAAAAAGTGGAGTCAAAATCTAAAAGAAGAAGAAGAAGAAGAAGAAGAAGAAGAAGAAATGCTACCTTCTCATTTATTCAGTAACCTGCTTCAAAATAGCCAGAGCAATTGTATCAGCTTCTTGGAAGATTAAATCCTGGGAATAAAATCAAGTGGTCATTAAACATCTCCAAAGTCACAAACAACTGAGAAAGTTGAAGAAGTGCCTCATGTGTTAATGTGTTTTTTCCTCTATATTTCGGCCACCGTTGATAGTGTATTAGTGTCATTAGTTCTGACATTTCCATAATTAAAAAAGGGTATGCATTGTGATGAAAAGGTCAAAAGAGTTAGGAAATAAGCTACAAACATGAAAAGTAACTCAAGTATAACATGTCCGGCGCATTCGGCAGATATTTTCAAAATTTTCCCCGATATGATACGGCCCAATCTGAATGCAATCTAGATTCAAGGTCAACATCAGCGGTCCAAATGTTGATTCAACAAGATCCAATCTAAATCTGAACATCCCTACTTGGCGGTCTGATCATGATCACCAAATTGATGGTGCCATAATAATCATTATCACCATCACCATCACTAGCATTATCATTATTATTAAGAACCCAATAATCATAATCTTAGATTTTTACTAACCTGAATACAGAGAGCAGGGGTTTCTTCCATGCCGTGCTTCTTCATCAGATAAAGGATTCAAGGTGATCGAGGACAAGGCTTTGTCACATGATTTGGAGAGCGAGGTGGAGAATGACAGAGAAAGATAACGGATATGTTCATTCATAATTTTCATGTAGATGAAGATCTGGGACGAGTTTGCAGATGTAACCCTTTACAAGACAAACAGTAACCTGACTAATCTTTAGATATACAATTTACAGAGTGAACATTCAAGCAGCCATCTGCAGTAGTATTTTATTTACTCCGACGATCTTCTAGAACCAGGAGTGAATATTTGTCCAACAGCTTCAAGTGCAGAAATATTCCAGCTCTCTGCATGTCTTACAATCTGGTACACGGAGCACGGAATCTCATATTGGAGAGCACAACCTTCACTCTGCCTATTAAATCTAATGTCAAGTATATGTACACATAAATAGACTCACTTTGTATTTGTCATTTAAATCATAGATAGTACTTCCTTCGACTGCAATGAGAGGCCTCCATGGAAGTTTTAAGTAGGTCCTTCCGGAACAAAAAACAAAGAAGATCGTCAAGCATAGTTCGATTTTCGAATAGATACCACAATTGAAAAAGCAAGATAGTGATTGTTTGTCTATTTATAGTATTTCTTAATTTGTGATAGGTTAAGCAAGAAAAAATTTAGGCAGCCAAAGGAATGATTGTGTGCAAAGAGTATTACGGGAAACTAAGACTGGGAAACTGGAACGAAGACAGACACAAAGTTCTTTAGCAGAAACAAGTACCTCAGGCTCCAAGCTAAGACAAAGTCTCTGCCAGAATCAACACCCTGCATATATGTGCCGCCAGAAGATATCCGAATTAAACACACAGTTTTAGATGGTGGTCATGGGAAGCACTTGGGTTGTGCGAGGATGGCCTGAGTTATGTGCATATGCAATTTGCAACCCATTAAAAGTCTAAAACTCTTAAAGAATATACAGTGTATCAACATGCTCATAACCGTTTGAACTAAGCAACCGAATCCGCTATGATTCAACAAGATACAATTAACCAGCTAAAAAAACGGAACATATGAAAGCAGTTTCTGGAAAAGTTCGGTTTTTGAATAAATACTACACTTGAAAAAGCACGAACGCAGTAGCTCTGTCTCTAATTAAAGTACTTCTAAATTTGAGATGTGTAAATGAAGAAAAAATGTATGTGGGTCAACTTCACGTTACAAGATAGGCTTCAAAGGTGTCGAGGTCTTCCCAACTGAGTGCAAGGCATTGTCCGACATCAATAAAAGTGGGTGTGCAGACTAATTTATGCTCTATAGGGTAGTGAGGTACTTTCCCGATCACTGATTAGTTGTCTGATGAGACTTCAATTGACCTGTCACCCGTCTCACTCACTTGCAAAGAAACTACTACTTGTATACGAATCATTTGTTTACTTTGGACTAAAACACCTTTCACAAAGAATATAAAATGAAAACAATTGACGCATCCTGGGGATCATTTGCGTACCTTGGATTAAAATATCTCTCACAAAAAAAATAAAAGGTAAACAATTGAAACCACATCCCTGATCCCAGTATATGCGACGAGTATTATTACAGGAAAGGGAGACTGGGAAGCTCTAAGGAAGGAATACAAACAAACAGTTCATTAGCAGAAACAAGACCCTAAACCCTAAACCTCAGGCTCCAAGTAGCCAAGAAAAAATGTCTGTTGGAGTTTACACCCTGCATAAGAGTGCCACCAGAAAAAATCGAAAATTAACCTAAATTAGGTCTTGTTTGTAGAAAACTCAAACAAGACCTAATTTCATAGTGAAGTACCTAAGTCTCTGTGGCAGATACACACACAATATGTCAAAACAGTAATGCCATTACGAGTAAATGAGGATAAGCATTGATCACATCTGCAGATTAATATGACTCAACCTATTACACTGATAGTAGGAAGAGCAAACAAAGAAGTAGATAAAAAAAGAGAAATGAGACAGAATACTTTAGGGGACGCTATCAAATAAAACGGAAGAAAAAGAAAAAGAGTGTGTCAGACAGCTGTGCGACCATCCCAGGCCCAGATTGGACTAGGGAACGATCCTCTACAGCAAACCGAGCAATCTACCGATTACTGGCAGCCGTTAATCACGCTCTGATCGCACAGCTATTGGTTCATCAACCACACGTTGTTTCCTGCCTCTGTAGATCTCAAGGATACAGAGGTACGAGCCTATAGAACAGATCCTGTTCAAGTAAGGTCGTGCCAATTATTCTTTGAAGGACATCTATAAAGATGAGCAATAATACTTACTTTGATGATGTGGGAGGTTTGCTACTCTGTCATTGCCCTAAGTTTATTTTAGATCCTCTTCAAGTAAATAAACAGCATTTACCACTTCAAATATGCAATTTGCAACCTATTAAAATTCAAAAACTTTCAAAGAATATACACGGATTATCAACACGCTCATATTCGTTTGAACTAAGCAAACAAATTCATCGTGTTTCAACAAGACACAATAACCAGATTAAAGACATAACATATGAAAGATTCTCTGATAGGTTGAGCTGATACAATTCCAATAACTAAGCATACTAGATATATTGGGCAAGGCGGTTGATCACGGCCTTCATTTCTCAAGGACATACATTGTAGATAATTTTGCAATGTCAAAACATTTTTCGGAGTCACATGAACAAAACACCAAGTAAAAAGTGGAGTCAAAATCTAAAAGAAGAACAAGAATAAATGCTACCTTCTGCATATCATGTAACCTGCTTCAAAATAGCCAGAGCAATTGTCTCAGCTTCTTGGAAGATTAAATCCTGGGAATAAAATCAAGTGGTCATTAAACATCTCCAAAGTCGCAAACAAGTTAGAAAGTCCCACACAAACCGATATTTCGGCCACCGTTGATAATGTATTAGTTTCATTAGTTTACCGACATTTCCATAATTAAAATTGGGTATGCATTGTGAAGAAAAGGTCAAAAGCGTTAGGAAATAAGCTACAAACATAATTTTCATGTAGATGAAGGTCTTGGACGAATTTGCAGATTTAACCCTTTACAAGACAAACAGTAACCTGAGTAATCTTTAGATATACAATTTACAGAGTGAACAAACATTCAAGCAGCCATCTGCAGTAGTATCTTATTTACTCAGACGATCTTCTAGAGGCAGGAGTGAATATTTGGCCAACAGCTTCAAGTGCAGAAATATTCCAGCTCTCTGCATGTCTTACAATCTGTTACACGGAGCACGGAATATCATATTGGAGAGCACAACCTTCACTCTGCCTATTAAATCTAATGTCAAGTATATGTACACATAAATAGACTCACTTTGTATTCGTCATTTAAATCATAGATAGTACTTCCTTCGACTGCAATGAGAGGCTTCCATGGAAGTTTTAAGTAGGTCCTTCCGGAACAAAAAACAAAGAAGATCGTCAAGCATAGTTCGATTTTCGAAAAGATACCACAATTAAAAAAGCAATAAAATAGTGGTTGCTTGTCTATTTAAAATATTTCTTAATTCGTGATTGCGTTTAAACTTTAAAGATGTAATTTTATCTACATGCTTTGCTTAAGAAATCAGGGAAACTTTCTATCTTGAATGTACCTGTTAACCACGTCCAAGTATCCCTCTCATGTGCAAAGAGTATTATTACAGGAAACTAAGACTGGGAAACTGGGACGAAGACAGACACAGAGTTCTTTAGTAGAGAAAAGTACCTCAGGCTCCAAGTAGCTAAGACAAAATCTCTGTCAGAATCTACACCCTGCATATATGTACCGCATTAAAAGGGAAATCCGAATTAAACATACAATAGGTAGTGTTTGGTGAAAGCTCAAACTACTTAAAAGGGAAAAACCCAGGCTCATGCGAAGGATATTCATTACTTCCTCTGTCCGAATCACTTGTTTACCTTTGACTAAAATATCTCTCATAAAGAATGAAAAAGGTAAATAAATGATTGGGACGGAGGAGTATATTATAACAACGTGATGGTCCTTTGTAATCTGCTAATGTGAATAACCAAAACAGTTTTCACTCTTTTTTTTTCATTTTCTAAATCAGTTCATAGTGAACCAGTGAAGTACCTAATCTTTGTGGTTGATATACACACTAACACATAATATGTCCAAACACATATGCCATTACTGGTGAACAAGAATAGACATTGATCAAACCGGCCGATTAATCTGACTCAACCTATTACACTGATAATAGGAATAGTTGATAATTCTGATAGGTGGAAACGAACAAGGTCGTGACTTGTGACTTGTGAGTGAATGAGTACAATGATCTGAGTCGAACAAAATGAACTTAACACTTTCTGTGTTTTTGTTTTTGCTGACTATATTTCCGCGTCAGTTTCATTTTATAATCCTAGATTAGACACACTATTACGAATTATACTTGCATTCCCATGATGTCAAGATAAATTGCCCAAGCCCAAATAATTTATCAGCTTTAGAGTCTAACGCCATTTACAGAAAACAGCATTACGAGTAGTGATATATATACCACTGGGCTGGGAAGGACAGTGTTACACTATCAACAAAAATAAAATTACAAGAAATGACAAATTCGAAACAGCAAATAAGCATGTTCGTAAAGGATAGTGTTAGAATATATTATGTAAATAAGTTATTATTTACTGTATTTTTTTATATTACGCAAATATCGTTTGTAATTAGCATGGTATATCTCAGCTTGTATTTGTATTTATACTAGTTTCCGATATCAATAATAATCAAGCATTACATTCCTTCAGATAGTATGTCAAGAAACGCGAAGCCCAGTAAGAGATTAGCAATGATGGGAATTACATGGGTTTTAATACAAGCTCTTAGCAGGAAATGTGTACCTTTTCTATATTTTTCAATACAATAGAGGGTTGCTCAAAGAAAGGTACAAGCAATTGTATGTTCCGCGAGTACAACTCCGTGCCTGATTCGTTAAGACGGAGTCAATTACGTCCTCAATATTTGCTAGTACACATAAGAACTCATAAAAGTAGACAACATAAAGCTAGAGAGTTCCATTTGGACAAGCATACACGTCCTAGGTCAAAGATGGTAATATAAAAGTTTTGAAATTTGTTAACTCCTTTACAAGCAAAAATCGTAACATGTAAAGTATGAGTCTGAATCCTTTTCAAAGACTTCGACAATGTAATATATTATCTATATAATCACATACATATAACAGATTCAATGCAAAGCCAAGAACGAGAAATTTATAATATAATAGTACCGCGAAATTTTATGGTTGGATCCTCGAAGAGACAATCACCAGCATAAATTGAAGAGGAAAATGTTCCTGAATCAACCAACACAAAGTACTCAGTTCACATTCAGTTAACTACTTAGACCCGTCTTAAAAGACGGCTATACCCGTCTTAAATGAGAATTTGTGTGAAAGGAAATGAGTGAGTATTGTCACTCAATTCTATCCTGTCCAACAAAAGCACCATGAAAATGACAGAGATATAGTCGCATACAAACATGGCATCCAGGGTAAATGAACGAAAATGGCGGGAGCATATAGTAAAGAAGAAGATGATCACCTGTAACAAAGTAAGCATTGTCATAATCTGATTTGAGAATGCCCAAAACATCATCCACCCCGGAAACCGACAATTCCTCTTTCTCTTTAGTCATCACCTTATCCATTCTACGTATCATCAACAGCAATGCTCACCATTAATTTCCGAAACAATCTATTTGTACTGCAATCGGTGTCCTGTGTCCGGCCATAATGCTTCAACTACTAAACCAAAATATTAACAAAAGAAAAAAAAAAAAAAAAACAAATGTACCCATTATTGTTTCCAGAAGAGAAAATTCTGAGTATTTCTGTGACACCAGAGACTGCGAATTTGAGAAGCGAGGGTGTTTGATTCCTTGAATTATTAGTTGGCGGGTTTGAACATGATCGAATAGTATTAATCCTCTGCAGTAAATTGAATTGAGTGATGAAAAATGGGTTTTGTTAGGTTTTGGGAAATTAGGGGAAATGAAATGAGTGAAATTGTAAACCTTATAGTTTAATGTTGAAGAAACTGCTATCTTCCAAGGAATTCCCGCCATTGTAGATGCTCGGAGCTTTGTGATGGACTCTCAGGTTCCAACTTAACTAAGTTCAACCGCCAACTGGTGTTGATCGAGCTTTAATAGTTGATCGAGCCTTCTTAGGGGTGCGAATTCTCAGTCTCACTAGTTTTAAACCCGTGCAAATTGCACGGGTATGTTATTTAAGAAGTTATTATAAAAGATTGTAAACGTAAATTAAGTTTTAAAGTAAAGTAATAAAATTCCTCATACTTGTTATTTGATAGTTTAATTGGCCAATGTAATAATTGGTTGATTAAAAAAATTATGAATTTCGTGTGAAAATTTCACTTGCAATTAGTATAAAATGATATAATAGTGTTAGTTGGTCGAGTAATTATTATAGTAGATACGCATTCTTGTCAGCTAAATTTGAATTTCTACTTAGGCGTTGTTACTTACGCGGCGGCTTAAAAAAAATGTTGACTTATATAGATAAAACAAAATTATTCTTGCGGAAATTATCATAGAATTAGTGAAATTACAAATTGTTAACCTGTTTTTTCATTTAATTATACCCGTGCACAGGGCAAAATGAAACTTTTGACCGTAATATCCTAAACTAACTCAATTTTCATTTAGTACAAAATGTTACTTAATAAATGGAACAAAATTAGAATAGACTTGTGCACTGCACCTTTAAAAAGGTTTAATCAATTTATTATATATTTAAACCCAATAAATTATCATATAAAGTAAATATATTATAAGGTGTTAGAAAAATACGTCAAAAATCTCATTAACATGTACTACATAAGAAATACTATCTGTTTTCATGTGTTAGAAAAATTACATGAATAATTATTGTTAAAAAGATTGTAAAATAGTAATTCATATTTACAAATACCTGAACAAACAATTACTCCATAAAATAATTACCAAATACTATCTCCGACCCAAACTTGTACTATGGGGAAAGTAATATAACCCATGCAAAAAATAATTCGTTAGTCTCTCTTAAGATGAAGGTATCAATTTTAACATCAAAACCGGTCAAATATGATCCTTTTAAGCATAACAAAGTTGTTGTTGAACCCAATACATTACGTTTTTATCTTACACATATTACCTAACGCGTCCTAAACTTAAGACAGATACACCCGTGAGAACTTGTAAATATCGAGTAGTACGCGTGTAAATTTGTTTTCAACAACGGGTTAAAACGAATTCAATATTACTCCGTACTTCATAAACTACACGACCCACCTCCAATAACTCACATTATACCTTTATGTGCATATAGAATCTTGTAAACAAATCCCGACCCTATATTTACTCTCTTTCAAGCCTCTCAACTACCAATCAGCTATCACTCTTTCGGGTATTATACTCCAGGACTAATCATTACCCTCGAATATGATACTCATCACATATCTAAATTTTTTTATTATTATTTTATCAATTTAAAAGATTTTTTAGTTTTCTTTTTTTTTTTTGCTTATTCTGTACCAGTTAAAAAGTGTTGCAATTTTTTAGTTTAATTTTTACTTAGTTCAGATTTATTTTACAATATTTTTATGTACTTTTTTCATATTGTTGCCCATTAATTACGACCTAAACCAGTTAACTACTTTTCATTTAACTAATGTGTTTCACTCAAATGAAAAAAAGTCGATCTATGAATTCATATATTTTATAAACTATTGTTTTTTATAGAATAATATGTTCTTTTATTTAAAATTTTCAATCACTTTTTGGTGCAGTATAGTTTTAATTATTTTTACGACAATAATATTGATCTGTAATTTTTCTTAAGATTTTGACCCTATTGAGTTAATTTAATTTATTATTTTTTTCTATTTTTGACTATATTTTCCAACACTTGATTATATCATCGTTAATTTTATAACGCAGTTTGTTTCATGATTGACTTATATATGATGTTAGTTTTAGACTTTGGTAGTATTGTACTGTGATTTAATAATATCATGTAATTCAATCAAATTGTATATTCTATTTAATTCACATATTTCTAATTATGCAACTAATTTAGAAAAAAAAATATGTGTATTATTTTAAATTAGACCGCATTTTTGGCTGATTGAACGTATCCCGTCTTTTACTATACAAAATTATCAATATGTATTTACTTAATAATTATGTAATCCTAAATTTTAATTTTATTCATTTATTTCGTTTAAATGATATCAATAAAATTAGTAGGTTGCTTTTAAATATCTAATACGACCACACGACGGTTCAACGTGATTGTTGTATTACGAATTTTCTATATAAAAACAAATAAAAATATGGGAGAGTACTGAGGGGACATTGTGGGGCCTACTAAGAAAAACAAAAAAATTAATGTACTTTAAACCACAAAGCGGCACGTAGCTCTGTGGTTGTTGCTTTTATAAATTAGATTTTTTATTATAATATTATCCAATTTATTATTTTCTGTTACAATGTTTATCTATTTAGTATAAAGTTTAATATTGATGTGTTCAATTAAAAAATGCTCGGAATACAAATGGATATAAAAATGAGACAAAATTCATAATCCTTGATAGTTAATTTAGTTATAATATGAGTGATAGCTACTTCAAATATGTTTTCATGAAAAATAGGATTAGTTAGTCAATCACTAGCTAGATTTTCTTCCACGTATGAATATTCTAACTTAATAGACCATAGGTCATCCCTAATTAGCTCTTTACATTTTTTAACCAAAAATTTAAGACTATCGCTACTAATTGATCTTCTTTAACTAGCCGAATGCGAGATTGATTGTCCATATGGGCTCTTCACCAGCCTCCTTATCAACATCTCCCCCAAGCTTGCTTTCTTTTCCAACCTCATCACCATCCAAAGTCATGGATGACTCCTCATAACGAGCACCTCTCCTTGAATGGATAGCATTGACCGTGGCATGTGGCGTTTTTCCTTATGATAATAATTGAGTAGAAGAGGTCAATTAAGCCATTTGATTCCCAAGTAATTTGGTGTTGGTCATTTGCTCTTGTTCAATTTTTCCACCCGGACCAAGGTAGCCCTATGGTTTTGTCCACCCGAGCCAACAAAGCTAATTGAGTGGTATTTATTTGGCTCATTTAGCCCACCAACGTTATAAGCACATCTTCTCTTTGGGCATTGTGACCATTAGGTTGTTGAAAATTGTGAGGTTGGTTGTGTTGGATTTAAGGTGGTGGTTGATTTTGTGGCATATAATTATTTGGAGTTGGTTGACCGTAAGGGATGTTATTTTGAGGTTTGACAACATAAGCATTGTTTTTGAAAGCTTGATAAGCACATACTTCCGCGGAGATGCTCCACAATAGTTCACTCCGTGACCTGCTCTTCCACAACCTCACAAACCATGACTTGGCTAGTGGTGGACATAACATCTCTAACCTGCATTTATTGTTCAATCATAGCAACTTTAGTAAGTAAAATGGAATTATAGGAGGAATCTTGATTACCTTTGATAGGAACAATTCGAGAATTAGCATATTGAGCATCATGAATTGCCATGGACTCAATCGTAGAATGAGCAAGATTGGTGTCAATTTGATCAAATCTCCCATTGTTGGCGGAGTTAAGGATTCGGCGGGACTCAGCATTACACCCATTGTAGAAGGTGATAGCAAGAAATCAAGCATTCAACCCATGATGTGGGCATTGCCTTTGCAATTCCTTGTACATTTTCCAAACTTCAAATAGGCTTTCGGGCCCATCTTGATGGAAACTTGTGATTTGGCTCCTCAGTGTTTGAGTTCTTTCCGGTGGAAAGTACTTCTTGTAGAAGGCTAGAGCAATTGTTAGCCAGTCGGTGATTTCCAATGTGGTACGATTAAGTCTATTTCCATAGTTTTGCCTTATCCTTCAGTGAGAAAGGGAAAAGTATTTCCCTAATTTGATCTCGTGTGACTCCATCTTGCCGGGTTAAAGAGCAATAATCACAAAAAATTTTGACATGCAAATCGGGATCTTCCAAGAGGCTTCCTCCGAATTACTTCCTCTTCACGATGTTCAAAAATTCCGGCTTAATCTCGAAATTAGCGGCGGTAATATGGGACATGTTGATACTGGTTGGTAGCATGGCTGTGGTGGGCTCAGAACGATCGGATACTTTCATCATTCTCTTGATTGGTAGGGGTGATGGTGAAATGGGTGATTTGCTTTTTGGGAAAATTTGTGGAGGTGGATTTTGTGGGATAGTAGAAGTAGATTTTTCTGAATCTAGCGGACCTTGGTATAAGATAACACTAGAGGAAATTTAAGCAACGGTCTCAAGGGGAACAGAATGTTCCCTAAGACAAAAGATAGAGAAACAACAATATAACAAAACGAAAGTTGTGCTTCCCCGACAACGGCGCCAAAATTTGATAAGCTATCGCACATCTATACAAAAATACCCTAGAGTAGGACAAATAAATGTAGTATTGAGGGTCGAATCCACAAAGAAGCTAGGTAGTTCTATTATATGGTTATGGCTAGTCTTTCTATCTAGGTAGATTTAACGAATTGTTTGTTTGATTGTTGATTTAAAAGGTAAACAATAATAAAAAAAAACATCTATGGAAATCGGTTGAACATGCACTTATCAGTTACAAAATATTGAAATCGAAATTCCACAATTAAATTTTAAAGTATTAATTGATCATGATTCTTACGTTGGTAAGAACCAATTTCTAATTGGAATTAGACACCAATTATATGTGATGTTACTGTAATACTCCACTGAACCGAATAAGTTATTCGGATGGGATAACCCCTTGAAGAGGTCCATTGGTAAGCTTAAATGACTAATGCTTAAGGGGATTAAAAGTACTACTCATATCAGCAAATTGCACTTTCTTTTCTGTTTATCCATGCGAAAGAACTCCAAAGTTAAGCGTGCTTGGCTGGGAATAGTCTTAGGATGAGTGACCTCCTGGGAAGGTTCATTCACGGGATGCGCATGAGCAAGGACGAAATGCGCTGGAAAGGACTCGTGTTGGTTTGTAGGGCCAATACATAGCCGGGCGAGCTACCGTGGCTAACATTACCGGTTCTAGATTTGGATTGGGGTTTTACAGTTACCCATTAAAATAAACTTTTAGCCAAATTAAGTTAATCTTATTACACCCCTTTTTTCATCCACCATTATTATCTTATTACAAGTTATCTTCATTTATGTTATTTAGACGATCGATCATTATAAGAGAATGGGAGTTAAGCATAAAATTGGACCTATCATTATAACTCACACCAATCATGGATCTATGGGTGAAAGCAAAAGTTTATAAGTTATGACCATTTTATTATATATTGTCATGTAATTGCATGCAATTTGTTACAAAATGAGATATAACTTCACTAAAGTAGAGAATGATGGAATAAAAACTAACCAACTTAAATGAAAACATAACTTTTCAATTAAAACATTATCAATTCTTCGAAGTTATTTGTATTATTATTAATTGTACACTTTATAAGTTAGGCATTTGAACTTTTTATATATGAAAAAAAATCGTTTTAAGAGCATTTTAATAATAATGATTTACTTTGTTAAATACAATAGTGGTACAGTGAATTGTTCTTTACTATGTAAAGACAGAAAATGATATCTTGTACAAGTACATATAACGGTTATACAAAGATATTGGTATTATTGTTTTCTTATATGGATTTTAATAGAAGAACTTTAAATTAGGAATGTTAACACTCGACAATAATGTTGTTAATGAATGCGATGATAGTAAAATTAAAAATTCTAATTCTAATATTTGTATCTTAAGATCTATTGAGCCAAGGCCTCGACCTTGGCTTTATACACCAATCTTCCTCTCTTTTTGTCCATTCAAACAAAAAATTATTACTTATATTAATACATTGTTGCTTAAACTTGGTGTTTTTAACTTCCGTTTATTTTTACTCGTAAAAAAATAGTGTATGATAATAAACTAAAGAAAATACAAAACATGTACATATTAATTAGAACTCTAAATAATTTATATACAAGTCGAACTATAAAAGAGCATTATCATGTAGATAATATAATATTATTCTGATCTTCAATTTTCTAAATTCTTTTATATGACTGAAAATGTTATTTATGATGATATGACTCTAACTGTATGAAGAAAATGATCCCGCCAAGTTGGCATCAAATATTTCAACTCAATTTATTTTTAAGTCGAAAAATAAAAAAATAAAAATAATGAGATGTTAATTGATTACATTGTCACCACGCACTACATTTCATATCCAATTGTATTACAATAATATGGGTAAACTATTAATTGGCAAAAAGAAAACAATCAAATTAATTATTTTAGAAGAAAAATGAATTAGAAACTACCTAAATGACACCCAAAAATAACCCGTGATTTTTACGGGTAGCAAAACTAGTTAAAAGATATAAAAAGCTACTAGTATTAACTAGCTTCTTGACAATTCTGAGGCACAAAGGACAGAAGGCCATTAACAACATCAAATAAAATCTTAAAATTAATTTGTTGATAAGCTCCAAACAAGCTAGGGCCTGGTTCATCAAGGCTTAATATTGTCATGCAAAATCCTCCATTTATTTTTGTAAACAAATAATTATTGTTCATAAACCAATTAATTTCTCCCTCTCGTCTAATTCCTGCAAAATGGAAAACCACAGACGGAAATTCATGAACATCACTAGGATATGTTTGGTAACAAAAATTAGCCTCTTTGCCGCGAGGCATGGCTATAGGTTGCCAGCCATATTTCTCTCTGAAGTACGTAACCACTGCGGCTTTTAGCGCGTTATATGCACTTGTCGGTATAAAGGTATAAGGTGTACCAGAATCGACAAAAAAACCATTGTCATATCTTATTGGATCAAGTTCGAATACCGCTGGGTCTATTGATAGCCTAATTCCATTAACACTAATACCAGTTACGTATATGTGATATTTAATCATTTTATTCATAGCAATCGTTTGAACTTGTCTAGTAGCATCTCCACTTATTTGTGCATCGTCACCAAAATACATGGTCGACGATCGCCCATCAGGTGCCAAACAATAAGAAAATCGACCATTTGTTGTAGTACCAAGTTGTGACAAGAATGATCTAGGACCAATTGCGAGCCCAAGTATACCAGTTATAATATTGTCTCCCATGTTTTCATCAAATTTGAACCCGGTATTCTTGAGTGCACACCCGAAAGTAAAACCGCCAAACCCGACAACTTTTCCTGTTTTTGCCTCCTGAAAATAAGCGTTATCTCTTCCTACAAAGCCAACAATATGTTGTGAATCACTATAGGTGATATCTATGCCACACGATCCCTCATACGTTAATCTTGGGTTACACAACGGATCGTCTACACTCATTCGTGTAAAAGTAGGAGACATCGTGTATTTAAAATTTTCAGCTTTTGTCTCTATACAAGGATCACAACCTTCACACTGGAGCCAAATGTCATAACTAGCCGTGTCCATAAGAAAAAAAGGAGATAATCGTCCTTTCCCCGATGCCAATGGAATTCTAGTAACGTAATAATGTGTTTTTGTCACTTTCCCCAACGGGGCCTTGATACTATCAGGAGCTAGTCTCATGGGATAATTATTCACCCGTGACATAGATATGTTAACGAGGAATTGATGCCGGTCTTGAACCGTGACATGATCAGGTAATATTTGTAAATACGACGAATCTAATGGAATCATTTTAAGTGTTAAGCCATTGGCTTTCAAAACCAGGAATATCATGATTAATACAAGGTACAATGATACAAGTGTTTTTTGAGCCATTGTCATGCCTTAAAAACTTGAGAAAGTATGATGGAAATAGGAAAATTATTTTATAAAGTATAAAGTATATATAAATAATATTGAAAGCATATCTCTTTAAAATGCCATTTTGTGAACCTAATCATAATTAGGGAGATTTTGGATGTTTTGTGTAAAACGGTCTCATAGCATAAGAGTATATATATAGACGGCTTATTCATATAAAGATTAATGCGGAGTACTCATTACTCATTAATTGAAAGCATTAAATGAATGATTTTTCTACGACTGTTTTATAGAAAGAAGTACTCCAATAATTTAAATTAAATGAAGCAAAATACATGTGTGAGTTAATCATACATAAACATACCTAATTTAATAGTAGTACTAACAATTTAGAAACAAAATTGCTATATCACGCCCCCTGTTTCACTTGTTACGCCCCCTACTTTTTAAATAATTCCCATTTTGCCCCTGAATCTTTTTTGGTTTTTTTTTTTTTTTTGACGTTTTGTTGACGGCCGGGTTTTAAGTTGGTTTTTTCTGAGACGGTAATTGAGATAGTTTGTGTGACGATTTTGAGACGGTTTTTGAGATGGTTCTTGAGACGGTTTTTGATAATAATTTTGTAGCCGGAATTTCAGACTTTTTGTTGAGAATGATTTTGACACGGTTTTTGAGACGGTAATAATAAACAATTTTTGAGACGGTTTTTAAGACGGTTTAATTGCGAATTAGGAAAAAAATTTGGAACGATTTTGCGTATGTCTCGTAAAAATTTGTTGTTTCATCCAACAAAAGAAAAGCGTGCTAATAGGTAATATAACGACGTCGTAAATATATCATTATATCATAATTTACTCGAGTAATTGTACCTTTGCTCGAAAAGTTTCAAGTATTTAAAATATTCTAATTGAATATGAATATATTATTTCTATCATATATCAATTAATTGGTTTGCCCGAGTGGTTTAGGGGGAAGACTTAAGATCTCTACACATAAGCGCGTGGGTTCGAACCCCACAGCCTGCATTTTTCCATTTTTTTTCATTTTTAACGACACGACCTTGGCCATGTCGTGTGGACCACACGACACAGCCATGGCCATGTCGTGTGGACTACACGACACAGCGTCCACACGACATGGCCATGGCTGTGTCGTGTGGTCCACACGACATGGCCTAGGCTGTGTCGTGTGGTCCACACGACATGGCCTAGGTCCTGTCGTGTTTTCTACACGACATTGTATTTTTTTTTATTTTTTTTTTTAATTTTTATTTTCTTTTCCGTATCTAGCAATGTCAACTCTCGTATTTTTATTTTATTTCTTACACGACAATTTATTATTAATTTTTTTTAAACGACATTGTATTTTTTTATTTTCCGTCTATAGTATGGAATAATATAATTTGGATGGGAAATTATAAACCGTCTCAAAAAAACGTTTCGTAAACCGTCTCAAAAAAAAACCCAAAACCCGTCTCAAAACCCGTCTTAAAAACCGTCTCAAAAACCGTCTCATAAACCGTCTCAAAAAAACGTTTCGTAAACCGTCTAAAAAAAAAACCCAAAACCCGTCTCAAAAACCGTCTCAAAAACCGTCTCAAAAACCGTCTCAAAAACCAACTCCAAAACCGTCTTAAAAACCGTCTCAAAAAAAATACAGAAATCATCATCACCAACGAACGTCAAAACTGAACGCAAGACGCAGGGGTAAAATAGGAATAAATTGAAAAATAGGGGGCGTAACAAGTAAAACAGTGGGCGTGATATAGCAATCCCCTTTAGAAATGTATTAGTAAAATTTTCTGTCGATTTTTCTTAAGACGGTCATATACAATTGTTTTATACGGAGTAGGTATTAATTTTTGCTGTACATATTTTACTCATTGCAATACGATGTTGGCCTCTAATTTCAAACCTTCATTCTCATCTAATAGTCTAATACCCTAATCTCATAAACTCACTACTCATGCGCTTGCTTATTGTTGACGTTTAGTGAGGAGATTTTCAGGTCGACTACGTCGCCCAGGGTGGGAAACCGGCGACATAGCACTCAGTGTGGTACATGAAGTACTAACTACTAACTACTACGATGAGTATTTTTTTAATGTAGTACGTATGTACGTTGTAGTTGTACCGTATACTACATACATACACATTGCATATACCAATTACTGAGCGATACCTCGACTCTGTGGTTGTTACTTTAAGTTGATTTGTGTATTACTAATGGATTAGTGTATTAAATAGATGTTCTACACTCGAATCATAATTGTAAAATGTGTATGGCAACAATCAATTTTGCTGTTTTGCTACTCACTTGAATATCTGCTTTTGCCCCGTTATCCTTATTTGATCAGTCTTAAACAAAAATTTGTTTATATCCTTAGCAAGGTTTGTAAAACGGATTTTATGTCATGTGCCCAGTTCGTGATAAGATAAAGGTTGTAAAATGGATTCTCTATCATGTGCCAAGTTCGTGTTAAGATAACGAAAAACAAAAGATTTTTTTTTGGGCAATCATAAAAGAAAGTTCATATAGGTGGCATTTGACTGAGTTGGTCAATGCACTTTTATTGATAAAATAAACTAATACTCCCTCTAAGTTATTATGATTGTTCCTATTTCCCTTTTGGTGCGAGTTTAGTGATTGTTCCTATTTCCTTTTTTAGTAACTTTTTTGTGGTCCAAAATGAATTGGGTATGGGGTAGGGTGTTTTGTGTGGTTTAGAATGATTTTCTTATTTTTTGGGTATAAAGCAAAAGGAACAATCATGATAACTCGGAGGGAGTACAAAAGAGTAACTACATCGGCAAAAACAATGTATTGATGGTATACAGATGGTTGAACACATGAATCAATTTTGACATCCCCAACATTCTTGAAGGGATGATTAGAGCTAATCAAATGACAAAAATACATTGTATATACCCATTGATGTTTGATAATTTGTTTATATAATTCTCTTAATATTTACTTACATTTTATCCCCAAAAAACATATACTAATGACTAGCATTTCCTCTTCATTTTGAATTTTCAATGTGAGAACCCATGTTGTTTTATCTTTTTACTTGTCTCATTTATATTATTTTTATTTGATTTAAGGTTACAGACTACTTACAACAGTTCAGATAAAATGAGTGAAAAATATTTTAAGTTAAATATCCTCATTACCAAACTAGAAAAATATAGAGGTATCCAAACTATGATTAATATTTTGTTACTAATACAGAGTATCATCGTTTTAATAAATTTTAATTAACAAAAATATCACTTTGACGTTGAGCAAAAATGATTTAATTTGGTTACAAAAGTAACGAGAATGAGAATAGCAAAATAATATGTTATGATAAAATAAGCATTACCACAAAATAATGTGAATACCAAACTACTACAAAACACAACAAAAAAACATTTTCACTAGCAAAAAATTATTAATGACGAGGTTGAAAAATCTCATTACAATAATAAATTATTAACGCTTCCGTGATTTTCACGGGTTCTGAAACTAGTTAAAAGTTAAAAACTCTAATTTAATTTATTTTATGATAGTATTCAATATATTCACATATCTTATCTATACTAATACAGAAACATCTAAAACAAATCTTTGCGTCCACGACAATAGATGAAAGAATTAATTAACGAAAATCGCTTAGATTTATGTTATGTATATAAACGATTACGTTTATGATTTGTACGTAAGTATTAAATAATAACGGTGGTTTGTACGTAAATCGATAAAAGCAAGACCCATAACAAAGATGAAGAAATTAAATGACGAAAACCGTGTTGGTTTATGTCAGTACGTAAACGATTCTGTTTGATTTGTACGTAAATACTAAAAATAACAATACTCGTTACATAAAGATTAATAACTAATAATTTACGAATAATAATCTTATCTATATAAAACCAATAACATTTCAATTATTTTCATGTATTCATAGCGATGTACAATGAGCATGTACATCCGAGGTTATTTTAGTCATTTTCTTAATTATTAAAAAAAAATCAGTAATCTCATTCTTCTACACTTTCCTTTTTTTTTAAATGTAATTTCTTCCCTATTTTTCTATCTGATCTTCATCCATCATCAGTAATTATTTTTTCTCATTAATTATTATATCCCATCTTTCAATTTATTTAATTATTATCTCAAGGTAATTTTTTTTTTATTTTATTTTATTAGTTCATATTCTTTTTTACATTAGCTCGTAATCTTATATTAATAGCTCGTATTCTTATAATAATAGCTCGTATTCTTATATTAATAGCTTGTATTCTTATCTTAATAACTCATTTTTTTATATTAATAATTCGTATTCTTATCTTGCTATACTCGTAGTTTTTTTATATTAGCTCGTATTCTTTTAATATTAGCTCGTATTCTTTTAATATTAGCTCGTATTCTTAGGTAATAACTTGCATTCTTTTGTGCTTGTATTTTTTTAGTTTGTGATTTTCTTAAACTCGCATTCTTTTTACATTTGCTCATATTCTTATATTAGTAGCTCGTATTCTTATTTTATATTAGCTCGTATTAATATTAGCTCGTATTTTTAGGGTAATAACTTGCATTCTTTTGTGCTCGTATTTTTTTAGTTTGTGATTTTCTTAAACTCGCATTCTTTTTACATTAGCTCATATCCTTATATTAATAGCTCGTATTCTTATCTCAATAGCTCGTATTCTTATTTTATATTAGCTCGTATTAATATTAGCTCGTATTCTTAGGGTAATAACTTGCATTCTTTTGTGCTCGTATTTTTTTAGTTTGTGATTTTCTTAAACTCGCATTCTTTTTACATTAGCTCATATCCTTACATTAATAGCTCGTATTCATATCTTAGTAGTTCGTATTCTTATATCAATAACTCATATACTTATCTTAATTACTCATAATTTTTTTATATTAGCTCGTATTCTTTTAATATTAGCTCGTATTCTATTTGTTTTGTATTGGGCTCTAATAGAAAATTAGAAAATTATATATCAGGTGGGTCTGATGTACCATGCTTCTATACACCTGGGTGTAGGATCCTATTTGTGTTCATAGCATCACATACATTTTTTTTAACAACAAATGTTAGACCCACATTGAATAAATTAATTACTAAAAACCGACTATTTTGTACGTAAATTTTTATGTTTATGTGTTGTACATAAATATTTATGAATAATTTAAATTATTAATAATTCGGTCCAAAATTTACAGCATTAATAAATCGCAGTAATTTACTCAAATTATTAGATAACAATTATCAATGTACCAAGAGATTTAAATACTAAATATTAAATACAACAATAAATTAACGGTAGATGAACTAAAAAAATTAAAGAACAAAATATTAGAAGTTCACAAAAACTTAGGAGAGACCGCCTCTCACTAATTTATTCAGAGACGGCCTATTCACAATTTACTGGTTCCAAATTATACCATATTATAATATGGTAATTGTAAGTAATTTATTCAATTAGTTATTGCATAGTCAAACTAATTGATTCACCTTCCTAATATCGTTCCTCAATTATTGCATTGATTCCAAAAAAGCTACACAATCTAAAATCAAGAATATTATTCCATTGAATCACGTTTTCCGTTCCATTGAATATTATTCCATTCAATCACAAAAACAATAAAAACTACACAATCTAAAACCAACACATATACTAGAAACGACGATGAATATGGAAGAACATGACGATTCGATAGAAATAAAAACTATTATTAATCACGACTAATTTTTTTGTTATGTTGAAAAAAAATTTGTTGCAGACTAATTTATTTTTCTTGCAATTTGCAGCATTGACGATGATGAAAAATACAGATAATGACGATTCGACACCGTTTGAGGAAGATGATCTCATAATAACAAAGGATGATGGTAAAGTATTATTTCATCATACTTGGAACAATTTAGTACTTGTTTTTCCTTTGTACGTACCGACTGAGTAATATAAGTAACAAGTTTCATAAATTTCATACATTTTTTTCCTTTTTACGTACTAGCAGAGTAATGTTAGTAATAACTCTGAATGGTGTAAATTTCATTTTGCAACGATCTAATGGTCTAACTTCTCTCACGAAAAATTACGGTAAATAAACTTGAAATGACACTAATAATAAAACATTGGTTTATAAAAAGTAAATTGACCCTCTATTTGTTTCCAACCGTGCGTCTTTCTAAAGCCGCTCCCTCTACAACTACCTACAAATAAAATTGTGGATAAAAAGTACTCTCTATGTGCTTCAAGCAACCGAGATATGGGACGCAACCTGCGCAAGTGATCCATATATATGTTCTTCATCGAAATGACACTAATAATATAAAACGGGAGATATGGGACACAACCCGAGCAATTGATCCATATGTTCTTTCCTCGAAATGACACTAATAATATAAAATTGGTTTGTAAAAGAGAAATTAACCCTCCATTCAGATTGGATAGAGACGGAACGATGCACAAATTGTTCCTTGTCATTGTCGATCTTATTGAAAAATTCTAGTTCAATTGTTCAAGTATGGCAACAATATCATTTGCCTGATGGATTACTATAAACATGAGCGTAAAACTGTCTTTGGTAATGTGGGAATTCCCTATTCTAAGTCGCTTTACTTTGCTAAAAGAGAAGTGAGACCGAATACTTTGCATAGGGGACGATAGTTTTCACCGCAAACCATAGCAAATAAAAAGGAAGAAAAAAGAAAAAAAGAGTGTGTCAGACAGCTGTGCGACCATCCCAGGCCCAGTAGCGGACTAGGGAACGATCCTCTACAGCAAACCGAGCAATCTACAGATTGCCAGCAACCGTTAATCACGCTCTGATCGCACAGCTATTGGTTCATCAACCACACGTTGTTTCCTGCCTCTGTAGATCTCGAGGATACAGAGGTACGAGCCTATAGGATGTGGGAGTTTGATATTCTGTCAGTTCCCTAAGTTTATTTTAGATCCTCTTCATGTGAATAAACAACATTTAAACATTTGGTTTTTCTTATTTGTACGTATTCTTTCGTCTTTTCACTTGTCCCCCCCCCCATCTTTTTTCTTATCCCCAAATATATATTTCCTAAATATGACCTTCAAACAACTTTCCGTTACCTAAGTACGTTAATTGCTTCCCAGTTTCCATCGCCCTCCACGAAAACACTACCTTCTTCATCACTTACCACGCCTCACCATTCTAATTCATCTACCTAATTGACTCTGTTTACTAAACCACTATCTATAGAACACTAAACCTTATCAACACTGTCCTCACTAAACCATTATCTATATGCAATATGTCCAACTACAATCATTTTGTTTTGGCAGTAATGTATGACCTGCCATTAAACCATCACACCTCACCATAACCATTTTCGATATCGCCATCAACCTATCTTGGCTGCGAATGGTGTTGCGAACCAGCAGGAGGTTTGTGAAGTGGGACCAACTGCAGAGAGATATGGTAGCGAAGAGTCGTTCTTGTGGGTTTCGACAGCGCCTCAAGTGGTTCGAACTTGGGGTTTGTATATGTTTTAGATGGTGGTCATCGGAAGCACTTGGGTTGTGCGAGGATGGCCTGAGTTTGTGCGTTGTTTTCGGGCTGGTGCAGGAAAAGAAGCTAGCAAACTAACGAACTTTGTGTTTTGGCTACCAGTGGACAAGTAGTAGACGGTATACTTGGGAATATAGAATAAGCAGGGGTACAGATAAGAAAACGAAAGACGGGAAGGGAAAAGGGACGGGGGAGTTTAGGGTTTACAGATGAAAAAAACCTTTTAAACATTTTTATACCACTTAAATTATGCAATTTGCAACCCATTAAAGGTCTAAAACTCTCGAAAGAATATACAGCGTATCAACATGCTCATAATCGTTTGAACTAAGCAACCGAATCCGCTATGATTCAACAAGACATAGTTAACCAGCTAAACAAAACGGAACATATGAAAGCAGTTTCTGGAAAAGTTTGATTTTTGAATAGATACTACACTTGAAAAGGCACGAACGCCGTAGCTCTGTCTCTAATTAAAGTACTTCTAAATGTTTTATGTGTGAATGAAGAAAAAATGTATGCGGGTCAACTTCACGTTACAAGATAGACTTCAAAGGTGTTGAGGTCTTCCTAAGTGTGTGCAAGGCATTGTCCGAGGGTGTACCGACTAATTTATGCTCTATAGGGTAGTAAATTACTTTCCCAATCACTGATTGTTTGTCGGATGAGACTTCATTTGACCTGTCACCCGTCTCGCTCACTTGCAAAGAAACTACTACTTGTATACGATTCTACACACATAAATTAAGCTGCATTCTTTGAGGTTACAAAATTATTATTACTTTTCAGATTACTAATTGCTTGTCCCAACAATGGACTCATCCTGGGGATCATTTGCGTACCTTAGGTTAAAATATCTTTCACAAATATGAAAGATTAAAAAGTAACCAATTGAACCCACATCCCTGGTCCTACTATATGCGACGAGTATTATTACAGGAAAGGGAGACTGGGAAACTCTTAAGGAAGGAATACAAACAAATAGTTCTTTAGCAGAAACAAGTACCTCGGGCTCCAAGCTGCCAAGACGAAATGTCTGTCGGAATTTACACCCTGCATATGAGTGCCACCAGAAGAAGTTGAAAATTAACGAACATTAGGTCTTGTTTGAAGAAAACTCAAATTAGTTGAAGAATAAAATTCAGGCTCATGCCGAAGGTACTCAGTGTTTTTTAGCGACGTGATGGTCACGCTGTCTGGTAATGTAACTGCCCACAAATGACTTTCACTCTCCTTTTTAGTCCATTATCTCACTCATTTCATAGTGAACTATCCTAATCTCTGTGGCAATACACACACTATTTCGAAACAGTTATGCCATTAAGGGAAGCATTGATCACATATTCACATGTGCAGATTAGTAGTATGACTCAACCTATTACAGAAAACAAAAAAAAAGTAGGAACAGTAAATCGAGCAGGCCATAACAAATAAAAGGGAAGATAAAAAAGAGAAGTGTGTCAGACAGCTGTGCGACCATCCCAGGCCCAGAGGACAAGGGAACGATCCTCCACAGCAAACCGGCCAATCCGTTAATCACGCTCTCATCGCACAGCTATTGGTTCATCAACCACATATTGTTTCCTGCCTCTGTAGATCTCAAGGATACAGAGGTACGAGCCTATAGGATAGATCCTGTTCAAGTAAGGTCGTGTCAATTGTTCATTAATGTCCATCTATAAACATGAGCAATAATCATTACTTTGCTGATGTGGGAGTTTTGCTACTCTGTCAGTTCCCTACGTTTATTTTAGATCCTCTTCAACTAAATAAACAGCATTTAAACCTTTTATACACGGAGTATCAACACGCTCATATTCGTTTGAACTAAACAAACGAATCCACTGTGATTCAAAAAGACACAATTAACCAGCTATAAAAGACAAAACATATGAAAGCAGTTTTCGGCAAAGATTCTCTCATAGGTAGAGCTGATATAATTCCAATAACTAAGCATACTAGATATATAGATTATAGGGCATGGTGGTTGATCAATGCTTCCATTTCTCAAAGGCATACGTTGGAGATCAATATGAGTATCGCCCAATCTGAATATTTTGAACATTTGCCCAATATGAGTATCGCCCAATCTGAATGCAATCTAGATCCAAGATGAACATTAGCCGTCCAAATCTAGATCCAATCCAAATTGAACATCCCTACCTGGGTGTCTGATCATGATCACTAAATTGATGGTCGCTGGTGCCATCATCATACATCATCACTACCAGCATTTTCCTAATCGTTAAGAACCCAATAATCATAACCTTAAATTTCAGTTGACCCAAATTCAGAGGGCAGGGATTTCTTCCACGCCATATGCTTCATCGTCGGATTAAGGATTCAAGGTGATCAAGAACGAGAAGAAGGCTTTGTCATATGAAATGGAGCGCAGGGTATTGAATGAAAGAGAGAAAGATTATGGATATGTTCACTCATGTTTTTCATGTAGATGAAGGTCTAGGACGAGCTTGCAGATCTACTCTTTACAAGACGAATAGTAACCTGAATTAACTTCAGGTATACAATTTACAAAGAGAAGCTTAAAGCAACCATCTGCAAAAATTTCTTATTTATTCTGACGAACAGTAACCTGAATAAACTATCCACAATCGACTTTCGCTTTCCTTTTCAATCCATTATCTCACTCATTTCATAGTGAACTATCTAATCTGTGGCAATACACACACTCTATGTCGAAACAGTTATGGGTAAATTAGGATAAGCATTGATCACATCTGCAGATTAATATCTCAACACACAAAAAAAAGAGAAGTGAGACAGAATAATGATCTAAGGATCTATACCAAACTGAGCAAGATGGCAAATAAAAAAAAGAAAAAGAGTGTGTCAGACAGCTGTGCGACCATCCCAGGCCCGGTAGTGGACTAGGGAACGATCCTCTACAGCAAACCGAGCAATCTACAGATTGTCGGCAGCCGTTAATCACGCTCTGATCGCAAAGCTATTGGTTCATCAACCACACGTTGTTTCCTGCCTCTGTAGATCTCAAGGATACAGAGGTACGAGCCTATAGAACAGATCCTGTTCAAGTAAGGTCGTGCTAATTGTACATTGATGCACACCTATAAACAAGAGTACTGATACTTACTTTGCTGATGTGGGAGCTTCCTACTCTCTGTCACTTCCCTAACCAATTAAAAGTCTAAAACTCACAAAGACTATAAGCGGAGTATCAACAAGCTCATATTCGCTTGAACCAAGAAACGCGTCCACCCTGATTCAAAAAGACACAATTAACCAGCTATAAAAGACAACATATTCTCTGATAGGCAGAACCGATATAATTCCAATAACTAGGCAACACTAGATATATAGCGTAGGCGGTTGATCACGGCTTTCATATTTCAAAGCGTAAGTTGGGGCTAATTTTGCAATGTCAAAACATTTTTTGGAGTCACGTGAACAAAACACCAAGTAAAAAGTGGAGTCAAAATCTAAAAGAAGAAGAAGAAGAAGAAGAAGAAGAAGAAGAAGAAATGCTACCTTCTCATTTATTCAGTAACCTGCTTCAAAATAGCCAGAGCAATTGTATCAGCTTCTTGGAAGATTAAATCCTGGGAATAAAATCAAGTGGTCATTAAACATCTCCAAAGTCACAAACAACTGAGAAAGTTGAAGAAGTGCCTCATGTGTTAATGTGTTTTTTCCTCTATATTTCGGCCACCGTTGATAGTGTATTAGTGTCATTAGTTCTGACATTTCCATAATTAAAAAAGGGTATGCATTGTGATGAAAAGGTCAAAAGAGTTAGGAAATAAGCTACAAACATGAAAAGTAACTCAAGTATAACATGTCCGGCGCATTCGGCAGATATTTTCAAAATTTTCCCCGATATGATACGGCCCAATCTGAATGCAATCTAGATTCAAGGTCAACATCAGCGGTCCAAATGTTGATTCAACAAGATCCAATCTAAATCTGAACATCCCTACTTGGCGGTCTGATCATGATCACCAAATTGATGGTGCCATAATAATCATTATCACCATCACCATCACTAGCATTATCATTATTATTAAGAACCCAATAATCATAATCTTAGATTTTTACTAACCTGAATACAGAGAGCAGGGGTTTCTTCCATGCCGTGCTTCTTCATCAGATAAAGGATTCAAGGTGATCGAGGACAAGGCTTTGTCACATGATTTGGAGAGCGAGGTGGAGAATGACAGAGAAAGATAACGGATATGTTCATTCATAATTTTCATGTAGATGAAGATCTGGGACGAGTTTGCAGATGTAACCCTTTACAAGACAAACAGTAACCTGACTAATCTTTAGATATACAATTTACAGAGTGAACATTCAAGCAGCCATCTGCAGTAGTATTTTATTTACTCCGACGATCTTCTAGAACCAGGAGTGAATATTTGTCCAACAGCTTCAAGTGCAGAAATATTCCAGCTCTCTGCATGTCTTACAATCTGGTACACGGAGCACGGAATCTCATATTGGAGAGCACAACCTTCACTCTGCCTATTAAATCTAATGTCAAGTATATGTACACATAAATAGACTCACTTTGTATTTGTCATTTAAATCATAGATAGTACTTCCTTCGACTGCAATGAGAGGCCTCCATGGAAGTTTTAAGTAGGTCCTTCCGGAACAAAAAACAAAGAAGATCGTCAAGCATAGTTCGATTTTCGAATAGATACCACAATTGAAAAAGCAAGATAGTGATTGTTTGTCTATTTATAGTATTTCTTAATTTGTGATAGGTTAAGCAAGAAAAAATTTAGGCAGCCAAAGGAATGATTGTGTGCAAAGAGTATTACGGGAAACTAAGACTGGGAAACTGGAACGAAGACAGACACAAAGTTCTTTAGCAGAAACAAGTACCTCAGGCTCCAAGCTAAGACAAAGTCTCTGCCAGAATCAACACCCTGCATATATGTGCCGCCAGAAGATATCCGAATTAAACACACAGTTTTAGATGGTGGTCATGGGAAGCACTTGGGTTGTGCGAGGATGGCCTGAGTTATGTGCATATGCAATTTGCAACCCATTAAAAGTCTAAAACTCTTAAAGAATATACAGTGTATCAACATGCTCATAACCGTTTGAACTAAGCAACCGAATCCGCTATGATTCAACAAGATACAATTAACCAGCTAAAAAAACGGAACATATGAAAGCAGTTTCTGGAAAAGTTCGGTTTTTGAATAAATACTACACTTGAAAAAGCACGAACGCAGTAGCTCTGTCTCTAATTAAAGTACTTCTAAATTTGAGATGTGTAAATGAAGAAAAAATGTATGTGGGTCAACTTCACGTTACAAGATAGGCTTCAAAGGTGTCGAGGTCTTCCCAACTGAGTGCAAGGCATTGTCCGACATCAATAAAAGTGGGTGTGCAGACTAATTTATGCTCTATAGGGTAGTGAGGTACTTTCCCGATCACTGATTAGTTGTCTGATGAGACTTCAATTGACCTGTCACCCGTCTCACTCACTTGCAAAGAAACTACTACTTGTATACGAATCATTTGTTTACTTTGGACTAAAACACCTTTCACAAAGAATATAAAATGAAAACAATTGACGCATCCTGGGGATCATTTGCGTACCTTGGATTAAAATATCTCTCACAAAAAAAATAAAAGGTAAACAATTGAAACCACATCCCTGATCCCAGTATATGCGACGAGTATTATTACAGGAAAGGGAGACTGGGAAGCTCTAAGGAAGGAATACAAACAAACAGTTCATTAGCAGAAACAAGACCCTAAACCCTAAACCTCAGGCTCCAAGTAGCCAAGAAAAAATGTCTGTTGGAGTTTACACCCTGCATAAGAGTGCCACCAGAAAAAATCGAAAATTAACCTAAATTAGGTCTTGTTTGTAGAAAACTCAAACAAGACCTAATTTCATAGTGAAGTACCTAAGTCTCTGTGGCAGATACACACACAATATGTCAAAACAGTAATGCCATTACGAGTAAATGAGGATAAGCATTGATCACATCTGCAGATTAATATGACTCAACCTATTACACTGATAGTAGGAAGAGCAAACAAAGAAGTAGATAAAAAAAGAGAAATGAGACAGAATACTTTAGGGGACGCTATCAAATAAAACGGAAGAAAAAGAAAAAGAGTGTGTCAGACAGCTGTGCGACCATCCCAGGCCCAGATTGGACTAGGGAACGATCCTCTACAGCAAACCGAGCAATCTACCGATTACTGGCAGCCGTTAATCACGCTCTGATCGCACAGCTATTGGTTCATCAACCACACGTTGTTTCCTGCCTCTGTAGATCTCAAGGATACAGAGGTACGAGCCTATAGAACAGATCCTGTTCAAGTAAGGTCGTGCCAATTATTCTTTGAAGGACATCTATAAAGATGAGCAATAATACTTACTTTGATGATGTGGGAGGTTTGCTACTCTGTCATTGCCCTAAGTTTATTTTAGATCCTCTTCAAGTAAATAAACAGCATTTACCACTTCAAATATGCAATTTGCAACCTATTAAAATTCAAAAACTTTCAAAGAATATACACGGATTATCAACACGCTCATATTCGTTTGAACTAAGCAAACAAATTCATCGTGTTTCAACAAGACACAATAACCAGATTAAAGACATAACATATGAAAGATTCTCTGATAGGTTGAGCTGATACAATTCCAATAACTAAGCATACTAGATATATTGGGCAAGGCGGTTGATCACGGCCTTCATTTCTCAAGGACATACATTGTAGATAATTTTGCAATGTCAAAACATTTTTCGGAGTCACATGAACAAAACACCAAGTAAAAAGTGGAGTCAAAATCTAAAAGAAGAACAAGAATAAATGCTACCTTCTGCATATCATGTAACCTGCTTCAAAATAGCCAGAGCAATTGTCTCAGCTTCTTGGAAGATTAAATCCTGGGAATAAAATCAAGTGGTCATTAAACATCTCCAAAGTCGCAAACAAGTTAGAAAGTCCCACACAAACCGATATTTCGGCCACCGTTGATAATGTATTAGTTTCATTAGTTTACCGACATTTCCATAATTAAAATTGGGTATGCATTGTGAAGAAAAGGTCAAAAGCGTTAGGAAATAAGCTACAAACATAATTTTCATGTAGATGAAGGTCTTGGACGAATTTGCAGATTTAACCCTTTACAAGACAAACAGTAACCTGAGTAATCTTTAGATATACAATTTACAGAGTGAACAAACATTCAAGCAGCCATCTGCAGTAGTATCTTATTTACTCAGACGATCTTCTAGAGGCAGGAGTGAATATTTGGCCAACAGCTTCAAGTGCAGAAATATTCCAGCTCTCTGCATGTCTTACAATCTGTTACACGGAGCACGGAATATCATATTGGAGAGCACAACCTTCACTCTGCCTATTAAATCTAATGTCAAGTATATGTACACATAAATAGACTCACTTTGTATTCGTCATTTAAATCATAGATAGTACTTCCTTCGACTGCAATGAGAGGCTTCCATGGAAGTTTTAAGTAGGTCCTTCCGGAACAAAAAACAAAGAAGATCGTCAAGCATAGTTCGATTTTCGAAAAGATACCACAATTAAAAAAGCAATAAAATAGTGGTTGCTTGTCTATTTAAAATATTTCTTAATTCGTGATTGCGTTTAAACTTTAAAGATGTAATTTTATCTACATGCTTTGCTTAAGAAATCAGGGAAACTTTCTATCTTGAATGTACCTGTTAACCACGTCCAAGTATCCCTCTCATGTGCAAAGAGTATTATTACAGGAAACTAAGACTGGGAAACTGGGACGAAGACAGACACAGAGTTCTTTAGTAGAGAAAAGTACCTCAGGCTCCAAGTAGCTAAGACAAAATCTCTGTCAGAATCTACACCCTGCATATATGTACCGCATTAAAAGGGAAATCCGAATTAAACATACAATAGGTAGTGTTTGGTGAAAGCTCAAACTACTTAAAAGGGAAAAACCCAGGCTCATGCGAAGGATATTCATTACTTCCTCTGTCCGAATCACTTGTTTACCTTTGACTAAAATATCTCTCATAAAGAATGAAAAAGGTAAATAAATGATTGGGACGGAGGAGTATATTATAACAACGTGATGGTCCTTTGTAATCTGCTAATGTGAATAACCAAAACAGTTTTCACTCTTTTTTTTTCATTTTCTAAATCAGTTCATAGTGAACCAGTGAAGTACCTAATCTTTGTGGTTGATATACACACTAACACATAATATGTCCAAACACATATGCCATTACTGGTGAACAAGAATAGACATTGATCAAACCGGCCGATTAATCTGACTCAACCTATTACACTGATAATAGGAATAGTTGATAATTCTGATAGGTGGAAACGAACAAGGTCGTGACTTGTGACTTGTGAGTGAATGAGTACAATGATCTGAGTCGAACAAAATGAACTTAACACTTTCTGTGTTTTTGTTTTTGCTGACTATATTTCCGCGTCAGTTTCATTTTATAATCCTAGATTAGACACACTATTACGAATTATACTTGCATTCCCATGATGTCAAGATAAATTGCCCAAGCCCAAATAATTTATCAGCTTTAGAGTCTAACGCCATTTACAGAAAACAGCATTACGAGTAGTGATATATATACCACTGGGCTGGGAAGGACAGTGTTACACTATCAACAAAAATAAAATTACAAGAAATGACAAATTCGAAACAGCAAATAAGCATGTTCGTAAAGGATAGTGTTAGAATATATTATGTAAATAAGTTATTATTTACTGTATTTTTTTATATTACGCAAATATCGTTTGTAATTAGCATGGTATATCTCAGCTTGTATTTGTATTTATACTAGTTTCCGATATCAATAATAATCAAGCATTACATTCCTTCAGATAGTATGTCAAGAAACGCGAAGCCCAGTAAGAGATTAGCAATGATGGGAATTACATGGGTTTTAATACAAGCTCTTAGCAGGAAATGTGTACCTTTTCTATATTTTTCAATACAATAGAGGGTTGCTCAAAGAAAGGTACAAGCAATTGTATGTTCCGCGAGTACAACTCCGTGCCTGATTCGTTAAGACGGAGTCAATTACGTCCTCAATATTTGCTAGTACACATAAGAACTCATAAAAGTAGACAACATAAAGCTAGAGAGTTCCATTTGGACAAGCATACACGTCCTAGGTCAAAGATGGTAATATAAAAGTTTTGAAATTTGTTAACTCCTTTACAAGCAAAAATCGTAACATGTAAAGTATGAGTCTGAATCCTTTTCAAAGACTTCGACAATGTAATATATTATCTATATAATCACATACATATAACAGATTCAATGCAAAGCCAAGAACGAGAAATTTATAATATAATAGTACCGCGAAATTTTATGGTTGGATCCTCGAAGAGACAATCACCAGCATAAATTGAAGAGGAAAATGTTCCTGAATCAACCAACACAAAGTACTCAGTTCACATTCAGTTAACTACTTAGACCCGTCTTAAAAGACGGCTATACCCGTCTTAAATGAGAATTTGTGTGAAAGGAAATGAGTGAGTATTGTCACTCAATTCTATCCTGTCCAACAAAAGCACCATGAAAATGACAGAGATATAGTCGCATACAAACATGGCATCCAGGGTAAATGAACGAAAATGGCGGGAGCATATAGTAAAGAAGAAGATGATCACCTGTAACAAAGTAAGCATTGTCATAATCTGATTTGAGAATGCCCAAAACATCATCCACCCCGGAAACCGACAATTCCTCTTTCTCTTTAGTCATCACCTTATCCATTCTACGTATCATCAACAGCAATGCTCACCATTAATTTCCGAAACAATCTATTTGTACTGCAATCGGTGTCCTGTGTCCGGCCATAATGCTTCAACTACTAAACCAAAATATTAACAAAAGAAAAAAAAAAAAAAAACAAATGTACCCATTATTGTTTCCAGAAGAGAAAATTCTGAGTATTTCTGTGACACCAGAGACTGCGAATTTGAGAAGCGAGGGTGTTTGATTCCTTGAATTATTAGTTGGCGGGTTTGAACATGATCGAATAGTATTAATCCTCTGCAGTAAATTGAATTGAGTGATGAAAAATGGGTTTTGTTAGGTTTTGGGAAATTAGGGGAAATGAAATGAGTGAAATTGTAAACCTTATAGTTTAATGTTGAAGAAACTGCTATCTTCCAAGGAATTCCCGCCATTGTAGATGCTCGGAGCTTTGTGATGGACTCTCAGGTTCCAACTTAACTAAGTTCAACCGCCAACTGGTGTTGATCGAGCTTTAATAGTTGATCGAGCCTTCTTAGGGGTGCGAATTCTCAGTCTCACTAGTTTTAAACCCGTGCAAATTGCACGGGTATGTTATTTAAGAAGTTATTATAAAAGATTGTAAACGTAAATTAAGTTTTAAAGTAAAGTAATAAAATTCCTCATACTTGTTATTTGATAGTTTAATTGGCCAATGTAATAATTGGTTGATTAAAAAAATTATGAATTTCGTGTGAAAATTTCACTTGCAATTAGTATAAAATGATATAATAGTGTTAGTTGGTCGAGTAATTATTATAGTAGATACGCATTCTTGTCAGCTAAATTTGAATTTCTACTTAGGCGTTGTTACTTACGCGGCGGCTTAAAAAAAATGTTGACTTATATAGATAAAACAAAATTATTCTTGCGGAAATTATCATAGAATTAGTGAAATTACAAATTGTTAACCTGTTTTTTCATTTAATTATACCCGTGCACAGGGCAAAATGAAACTTTTGACCGTAATATCCTAAACTAACTCAATTTTCATTTAGTACAAAATGTTACTTAATAAATGGAACAAAATTAGAATAGACTTGTGCACTGCACCTTTAAAAAGGTTTAATCAATTTATTATATATTTAAACCCAATAAATTATCATATAAAGTAAATATATTATAAGGTGTTAGAAAAATACGTCAAAAATCTCATTAACATGTACTACATAAGAAATACTATCTGTTTTCATGTGTTAGAAAAATTACATGAATAATTATTGTTAAAAAGATTGTAAAATAGTAATTCATATTTACAAATACCTGAACAAACAATTACTCCATAAAATAATTACCAAATACTATCTCCGACCCAAACTTGTACTATGGGGAAAGTAATATAACCCATGCAAAAAATAATTCGTTAGTCTCTCTTAAGATGAAGGTATCAATTTTAACATCAAAACCGGTCAAATATGATCCTTTTAAGCATAACAAAGTTGTTGTTGAACCCAATACATTACGTTTTTATCTTACACATATTACCTAACGCGTCCTAAACTTAAGACAGATACACCCGTGAGAACTTGTAAATATCGAGTAGTACGCGTGTAAATTTGTTTTCAACAACGGGTTAAAACGAATTCAATATTACTCCGTACTTCATAAACTACACGACCCACCTCCAATAACTCACATTATACCTTTATGTGCATATAGAATCTTGTAAACAAATCCCGACCCTATATTTACTCTCTTTCAAGCCTCTCAACTACCAATCAGCTATCACTCTTTCGGGTATTATACTCCAGGACTAATCATTACCCTCGAATATGATACTCATCACATATCTAAATTTTTTTATTATTATTTTATCAATTTAAAAGATTTTTTAGTTTTCTTTTTTTTTTTTGCTTATTCTGTACCAGTTAAAAAGTGTTGCAATTTTTTAGTTTGATTTTTACTTAGTTCAGATTTATTTTACAATATTTTTATGTACTTTTTTCATATTGTTGCCCATTAATTACGACCTAAACCAGTTAACTACTTTTCATTTAACTAATGTGTTTCACTCAAATGAAAAAAAGTCGATCTATGAATTCATATATTTTATAAACTATTGTTTTTTATAGAATAATATGTTCTTTTATTTAAAATTTTCAATCACTTTTTGGTGCAGTATAGTTTTAATTATTTTTACGACAATAATATTGATCTGTAATTTTTCTTAAGATTTTGACCCTATTGAGTTAATTTAATTTATTATTTTTTTCTATTTTTGACTATATTTTCCAACACTTGATTATATCATCGTTAATTTTATAACGCAGTTTGTTTCATGATTGACTTATATATGATGTTAGTTTTAGACTTTGGTAGTATTGTACTGTGATTTAATAATATCATGTAATTCAATCAAATTGTATATTCTATTTAATTCACATATTTCTAATTATGCAACTAATTTAGAAAAAAAAATATGTGTATTATTTTAAATTAGACCGCATTTTTGGCTGATTGAACGTATCCCGTCTTTTACTATACAAAATTATCAATATGTATTTACTTAATAATTATGTAATCCTAAATTTTAATTTTATTCATTTATTTCGTTTAAATGATATCAATAAAATTAGTAGGTTGCTTTTAAATATCTAATACGACCACACGACGGTTCAACGTGATTGTTGTATTACGAATTTTCTATATAAAAACAAATAAAAATATGGGAGAGTACTGAGGGGACATTGTGGGGCCTACTAAGAAAAACAAAAAAATTAATGTACTTTAAACCACAAAGCGGCACGTAGCTCTGTGGTTGTTGCTTTTATAAATTAGATTTTTTATTATAATATTATCCAATTTATTATTTTCTGTTACAATGTTTATCTATTTAGTATAAAGTTTAATATTGATGTGTTCAATTAAAAAATGCTCGGAATACAAATGGATATAAAAATGAGACAAAATTCATAATCCTTGATAGTTAATTTAGTTATAATATGAGTGATAGCTACTTCAAATATGTTTTCATGAAAAATAGGATTAGTTAGTCAATCACTAGCTAGATTTTCTTCCACGTATGAATATTCTAACTTAATAGACCATAGGTCATCCCTAATTAGCTCTTTACATTTTTTAACCAAAAATTTAAGACTATCGCTACTAATTGATCTTCTTTAACTAGCCGAATGCGAGATTGATTGTCCATATGGGCTCTTCACCAGCCTCCTTATCAACATCTCCCCCAAGCTTGCTTTCTTTTCCAACCTCATCACCATCCAAAGTCATGGATGACTCCTCATAACGAGCACCTCTCCTTGAATGGATAGCATTGACCGTGGCATGTGGCGTTTTTCCTTATGATAATAATTGAGTAGAAGAGGTCAATTAAGCCATTTGATTCCCAAGTAATTTGGTGTTGGTCATTTGCTCTTGTTCAATTTTTCCACCCGGACCAAGGTAGCCCTATGGTTTTGTCCACCCGAGCCAACAAAGCTAATTGAGTGGTATTTATTTGGCTCATTTAGCCCACCAACGTTATAAGCACATCTTCTCTTTGGGCATTGTGACCATTAGGTTGTTGAAAATTGTGAGGTTGGTTGTGTTGGATTTAAGGTGGTGGTTGATTTTGTGGCATATAATTATTTGGAGTTGGTTGACCGTAAGGGATGTTATTTTGAGGTTTGACAACATAAGCATTGTTTTTGAAAGCTTGATAAGCACATACTTCCGCGGAGATGCTCCACAATAGTTCACTCCGTGACCTGCTCTTCCACAACCTCACAAACCATGACTTGGCTAGTGGTGGACATAACATCTCTAACCTGCATTTATTGTTCAATCATAGCAACTTTAGTAAGTAAAATGGAATTATAGGAGGAATCTTGATTACCTTTGATAGGAACAATTCGAGAATTAGCATATTGAGCATCATGAATTGCCATGGACTCAATCGTAGAATGAGCAAGATTGGTGTCAATTTGATCAAATCTCCCATTGTTGGCGGAGTTAAGGATTCGGCGGGACTCAGCATTACACCCATTGTAGAAGGTGATAGCAAGAAATCAAGCATTCAACCCATGATGTGGGCATTGCCTTTGCAATTCCTTGTACATTTTCCAAACTTCAAATAGGCTTTCGGGCCCATCTTGATGGAAACTTGTGATTTGGCTCCTCAGTGTTTGAGTTCTTTCCGGTGGAAAGTACTTCTTGTAGAAGGCTAGAGCAATTGTTAGCCAGTCGGTGATTTCCAATGTGGTACGATTAAGTCTATTTCCATAGTTTTGCCTTATCCTTCAGTGAGAAAGGGAAAAGTATTTCCCTAATTTGATCTCGTGTGACTCCATCTTGCCGGGTTAAAGAGCAATAATCACAAAAAATTTTGACATGCAAATCGGGATCTTCCAAGAGGCTTCCTCCGAATTACTTCCTCTTCACGATGTTCAAAAATTCCGGCTTAATCTCGAAATTAGCGGCGGTAATATGGGACATGTTGATACTGGTTGGTAGCATGGCTGTGGTGGGCTCAGAACGATCGGATACTTTCATCATTCTCTTGATTGGTAGGGGTGATGGTGAAATGGGTGATTTGCTTTTTGGGAAAATTTGTGGAGGTGGATTTTGTGGGATAGTAGAAGTAGATTTTTCTGAATCTAGCGGACCTTGGTATAAGATAACACTAGAGGAAATTTAAGCAACGGTCTCAAGGGGAACAGAATGTTCCCTAAGACAAAAGATAGAGAAACAACAATATAACAAAACGAAAGTTGTGCTTCCCCGACAACGGCGCCAAAATTTGATAAGCTATCGCACATCTATACAAAAATACCCTAGAGTAGGACAAATAAATGTAGTATTGAGGGTCGAATCCACAAAGAAGCTAGGTAGTTCTATTATATGGTTATGGCTAGTCTTTCTATCTAGGTAGATTTAACGAATTGTTTGTTTGATTGTTGATTTAAAAGGTAAACAATAATAAAAAAAAACATCTATGGAAATCGGTTGAACATGCACTTATCAGTTACAAAATATTGAAATCGAAATTCCACAATTAAATTTTAAAGTATTAATTGATCATGATTCTTACGTTGGTAAGAACCAATTTCTAATTGGAATTAGACACCAATTATATGTGATGTTACTGTAATACTCCACTGAACCGAATAAGTTATTCGGATGGGATAACCCCTTGAAGAGGTCCATTGGTAAGCTTAAATGACTAATGCTTAAGGGGATTAAAAGTACTACTCATATCAGCAAATTGCACTTTCTTTTCTGTTTATCCATGCGAAAGAACTCCAAAGTTAAGCGTGCTTGGCTGGGAATAGTCTTAGGATGAGTGACCTCCTGGGAAGGTTCATTCACGGGATGCGCATGAGCAAGGACGAAATGCGCTGGAAAGGACTCGTGTTGGTTTGTAGGGCCAATACATAGCCGGGCGAGCTACCGTGGCTAACATTACCGGTTCTAGATTTGGATTGGGGTTTTACAGTTACCCATTAAAATAAACTTTTAGCCAAATTAAGTTAATCTTATTACACCCCTTTTTTCATCCACCATTATTATCTTATTACAAGTTATCTTCATTTATGTTATTTAGACGATCGATCATTATAAGAGAATGGGAGTTAAGCATAAAATTGGACCTATCATTATAACTCACACCAATCATGGATCTATGGGTGAAAGCAAAAGTTTATAAGTTATGACCATTTTATTATATATTGTCATGTAATTGCATGCAATTTGTTACAAAATGAGATATAACTTCACTAAAGTAGAGAATGATGGAATAAAAACTAACCAACTTAAATGAAAACATAACTTTTCAATTAAAACATTATCAATTCTTCGAAGTTATTTGTATTATTATTAATTGTACACTTTATAAGTTAGGCATTTGAACTTTTTATATATGAAAAAAAATCGTTTTAAGAGCATTTTAATAATAATGATTTACTTTGTTAAATACAATAGTGGTACAGTGAATTGTTCTTTACTATGTAAAGACAGAAAATGATATCTTGTACAAGTACATATAACGGTTATACAAAGATATTGGTATTATTGTTTTCTTATATGGATTTTAATAGAAGAACTTTAAATTAGGAATGTTAACACTCGACAATAATGTTGTTAATGAATGCGATGATAGTAAAATTAAAAATTCTAATTCTAATATTTGTATCTTAAGATCTATTGAGCCAAGGCCTCGACCTTGGCTTTATACACCAATCTTCCTCTCTTTTTGTCCATTCAAACAAAAAATTATTACTTATATTAATACATTGTTGCTTAAACTTGGTGTTTTTAACTTCCGTTTATTTTTACTCGTAAAAAAATAGTGTATGATAATAAACTAAAGAAAATACAAAACATGTACATATTAATTAGAACTCTAAATAATTTATATACAAGTCGAACTATAAAAGAGCATTATCATGTAGATAATATAATATTATTCTGATCTTCAATTTTCTAAATTCTTTTATATGACTGAAAATGTTATTTATGATGATATGACTCTAACTGTATGAAGAAAATGATCCCGCCAAGTTGGCATCAAATATTTCAACTCAATTTATTTTTAAGTCGAAAAATAAAAAAATAAAAATAATGAGATGTTAATTGATTACATTGTCACCACGCACTACATTTCATATCCAATTGTATTACAATAATATGGGTAAACTATTAATTGGCAAAAAGAAAACAATCAAATTAATTATTTTAGAAGAAAAATGAATTAGAAACTACCTAAATGACACCCAAAAATAACCCGTGATTTTTACGGGTAGCAAAACTAGTTAAAAGATATAAAAAGCTACTAGTATTAACTAGCTTCTTGACAATTCTGAGGCACAAAGGACAGAAGGCCATTAACAACATCAAATAAAATCTTAAAATTAATTTGTTGATAAGCTCCAAACAAGCTAGGGCCTGGTTCATCAAGGCTTAATATTGTCATGCAAAATCCTCCATTTATTTTTGTAAACAAATAATTATTGTTCATAAACCAATTAATTTCTCCCTCTCGTCTAATTCCTGCAAAATGGAAAACCACAGACGGAAATTCATGAACATCACTAGGATATGTTTGGTAACAAAAATTAGCCTCTTTGCCGCGAGGCATGGCTATAGGTTGCCAGCCATATTTCTCTCTGAAGTACGTAACCACTGCGGCTTTTAGCGCGTTATATGCACTTGTCGGTATAAAGGTATAAGGTGTACCAGAATCGACAAAAAAACCATTGTCATATCTTATTGGATCAAGTTCGAATACCGCTGGGTCTATTGATAGCCTAATTCCATTAACACTAATACCAGTTACGTATATGTGATATTTAATCATTTTATTCATAGCAATCGTTTGAACTTGTCTAGTAGCATCTCCACTTATTTGTGCATCGTCACCAAAATACATGGTCGACGATCGCCCATCAGGTGCCAAACAATAAGAAAATCGACCATTTGTTGTAGTACCAAGTTGTGACAAGAATGATCTAGGACCAATTGCGAGCCCAAGTATACCAGTTATAATATTGTCTCCCATGTTTTCATCAAATTTGAACCCGGTATTCTTGAGTGCACACCCGAAAGTAAAACCGCCAAACCCGACAACTTTTCCTGTTTTTGCCTCCTGAAAATAAGCGTTATCTCTTCCTACAAAGCCAACAATATGTTGTGAATCACTATAGGTGATATCTATGCCACACGATCCCTCATACGTTAATCTTGGGTTACACAACGGATCGTCTACACTCATTCGTGTAAAAGTAGGAGACATCGTGTATTTAAAATTTTCAGCTTTTGTCTCTATACAAGGATCACAACCTTCACACTGGAGCCAAATGTCATAACTAGCCGTGTCCATAAGAAAAAAAGGAGATAATCGTCCTTTCCCCGATGCCAATGGAATTCTAGTAACGTAATAATGTGTTTTTGTCACTTTCCCCAACGGGGCCTTGATACTATCAGGAGCTAGTCTCATGGGATAATTATTCACCCGTGACATAGATATGTTAACGAGGAATTGATGCCGGTCTTGAACCGTGACATGATCAGGTAATATTTGTAAATACGACGAATCTAATGGAATCATTTTAAGTGTTAAGCCATTGGCTTTCAAAACCAGGAATATCATGATTAATACAAGGTACAATGATACAAGTGTTTTTTGAGCCATTGTCATGCCTTAAAAACTTGAGAAAGTATGATGGAAATAGGAAAATTATTTTATAAAGTATAAAGTATATATAAATAATATTGAAAGCATATCTCTTTAAAATGCCATTTTGTGAACCTAATCATAATTAGGGAGATTTTGGATGTTTTGTGTAAAACGGTCTCATAGCATAAGAGTATATATATAGACGGCTTATTCATATAAAGATTAATGCGGAGTACTCATTACTCATTAATTGAAAGCATTAAATGAATGATTTTTCTACGACTGTTTTATAGAAAGAAGTACTCCAATAATTTAAATTAAATGAAGCAAAATACATGTGTGAGTTAATCATACATAAACATACCTAATTTAATAGTAGTACTAACAATTTAGAAACAAAATTGCTATATCACGCCCCCTGTTTCACTTGTTACGCCCCCTACTTTTTAAATAATTCCCATTTTGCCCCTGAATCTTTTTTGGTTTTTTTTTTTTTTTTGACGTTTTGTTGACGGCCGGGTTTTAAGTTGGTTTTTTCTGAGACGGTAATTGAGATAGTTTGTGTGACGATTTTGAGACGGTTTTTGAGATGGTTCTTGAGACGGTTTTTGATAATAATTTTGTAGCCGGAATTTCAGACTTTTTGTTGAGAATGATTTTGACACGGTTTTTGAGACGGTAATAATAAACAATTTTTGAGACGGTTTTTAAGACGGTTTAATTGCGAATTAGGAAAAAAATTTGGAACGATTTTGCGTATGTCTCGTAAAAATTTGTTGTTTCATCCAACAAAAGAAAAGCGTGCTAATAGGTAATATAACGACGTCGTAAATATATCATTATATCATAATTTACTCGAGTAATTGTACCTTTGCTCGAAAAGTTTCAAGTATTTAAAATATTCTAATTGAATATGAATATATTATTTCTATCATATATCAATTAATTGGTTTGCCCGAGTGGTTTAGGGGGAAGACTTAAGATCTCTACACATAAGCGCGTGGGTTCGAACCCCACAGCCAGCATTTTTCCATTTTTTTTCATTTTTAACGACACGACCTTGGCCATGTCGTGTGGACCACACGACACAGCCATGGCCATGTCGTGTGGACTACACGACACAGCGTCCACACGACATGGCCATGGCTGTGTCGTGTGGTCCACACGACATGGCCTAGGCTGTGTCGTGTGGTCCACACGACATGGCCTAGGTCCTGTCGTGTTTTCTACACGACATTGTATTTTTTTTTATTTTTTTTTTTAATTTTTATTTTCTTTTCCGTATCTAGCAATGTCAACTCTCGTATTTTTATTTTATTTCTTACACGACAATTTATTATTAATTTTTTTTAAACGACATTGTATTTTTTTATTTTCCGTCTATAGTATGGAATAATATAATTTGGATGGGAAATTATAAACCGTCTCAAAAAAACGTTTCGTAAACCGTCTCAAAAAAAAACCCAAAACCCGTCTCAAAACCCGTCTTAAAAACCGTCTCAAAAACCGTCTCATAAACCGTCTCAAAAAAACGTTTCGTAAACCGTCTAAAAAAAAAACCCAAAACCCGTCTCAAAAACCGTCTCAAAAACCGTCTCAAAAACCGTCTCAAAAACCAACTCCAAAACCGTCTTAAAAACCGTCTCAAAAAAAATACAGAAATCATCATCACCAACGAACGTCAAAACTGAACGCAAGACGCAGGGGTAAAATAGGAATAAATTGAAAAATAGGGGGCGTAACAAGTAAAACAGTGGGCGTGATATAGCAATCCCCTTTAGAAATGTATTAGTAAAATTTTCTGTCGATTTTTCTTAAGACGGTCATATACAATTGTTTTATACGGAGTAGGTATTAATTTTTGCTGTACATATTTTACTCATTGCAATACGATGTTGGCCTCTAATTTCAAACCTTCATTCTCATCTAATAGTCTAATACCCTAATCTCATAAACTCACTACTCATGCGCTTGCTTATTGTTGACGTTTAGTGAGGAGATTTTCAGGTCGACTACGTCGCCCAGGGTGGGAAACCGGCGACATAGCACTCAGTGTGGTACATGAAGTACTAACTACTAACTACTACGATGAGTATTTTTTTAATGTAGTACGTATGTACGTTGTAGTTGTACCGTATACTACATACATACACATTGCATATACCAATTACTGAGCGATACCTCGACTCTGTGGTTGTTACTTTAAGTTGATTTGTGTATTACTAATGGATTAGTGTATTAAATAGATGTTCTACACTCGAATCATAATTGTAAAATGTGTATGGCAACAATCAATTTTGCTGTTTTGCTACTCACTTGAATATCTGCTTTTGCCCCGTTATCCTTATTTGATCAGTCTTAAACAAAAATTTGTTTATATCCTTAGCAAGGTTTGTAAAACGGATTTTATGTCATGTGCCCAGTTCGTGATAAGATAAAGGTTGTAAAATGGATTCTCTATCATGTGCCAAGTTCGTGTTAAGATAACGAAAAACAAAAGATTTTTTTTTGGGCAATCATAAAAGAAAGTTCATATAGGTGGCATTTGACTGAGTTGGTCAATGCACTTTTATTGATAAAATAAACTAATACTCCCTCTAAGTTATTATGATTGTTCCTATTTCCCTTTTGGTGCGAGTTTAGTGATTGTTCCTATTTCCTTTTTTAGTAACTTTTTTGTGGTCCAAAATGAATTGGGTATGGGGTAGGGTGTTTTGTGTGGTTTAGAATGATTTTCTTATTTTTTGGGTATAAAGCAAAAGGAACAATCATGATAACTCGGAGGGAGTACAAAAGAGTAACTACATCGGCAAAAACAATGTATTGATGGTATACAGATGGTTGAACACATGAATCAATTTTGACATCCCCAACATTCTTGAAGGGATGATTAGAGCTAATCAAATGACAAAAATACATTGTATATACCCATTGATGTTTGATAATTTGTTTATATAATTCTCTTAATATTTACTTACATTTTATCCCCAAAAAACATATACTAATGACTAGCATTTCCTCTTCATTTTGAATTTTCAATGTGAGAACCCATGTTGTTTTATCTTTTTACTTGTCTCATTTATATTATTTTTATTTGATTTAAGGTTACAGACTACTTACAACAGTTCAGATAAAATGAGTGAAAAATATTTTAAGTTAAATATCCTCATTACCAAACTAGAAAAATATAGAGGTATCCAAACTATGATTAATATTTTGTTACTAATACAGAGTATCATCGTTTTAATAAATTTTAATTAACAAAAATATCACTTTGACGTTGAGCAAAAATGATTTAATTTGGTTACAAAAGTAACGAGAATGAGAATAGCAAAATAATATGTTATGATAAAATAAGCATTACCACAAAATAATGTGAATACCAAACTACTACAAAACACAACAAAAAAACATTTTCACTAGCAAAAAATTATTAATGACGAGGTTGAAAAATCTCATTACAATAATAAATTATTAACGCTTCCGTGATTTTCACGGGTTCTGAAACTAGTTAAAAGTTAAAAACTCTAATTTAATTTATTTTATGATAGTATTCAATATATTCACATATCTTATCTATACTAATACAGAAACATCTAAAACAAATCTTTGCGTCCACGACAATAGATGAAAGAATTAATTAACGAAAATCGCTTAGATTTATGTTATGTATATAAACGATTACGTTTATGATTTGTACGTAAGTATTAAATAATAACGGTGGTTTGTACGTAAATCGATAAAAGCAAGACCCATAACAAAGATGAAGAAATTAAATGACGAAAACCGTGTTGGTTTATGTCAGTACGTAAACGATTCTGTTTGATTTGTACGTAAATACTAAAAATAACAATACTCGTTACATAAAGATTAATAACTAATAATTTACGAATAATAATCTTATCTATATAAAACCAATAACATTTCAATTATTTTCATGTATTCATAGCGATGTACAATGAGCATGTACATCCGAGGTTATTTTAGTCATTTTCTTAATTATTAAAAAAAAATCAGTAATCTCATTCTTCTACACTTTCCTTTTTTTTTAAATGTAATTTCTTCCCTATTTTTCTATCTGATCTTCATCCATCATCAGTAATTATTTTTTCTCATTAATTATTATATCCCATCTTTCAATTTATTTAATTATTATCTCAAGGTAATTTTTTTTTTATTTTATTTTATTAGTTCATATTCTTTTTTACATTAGCTCGTAATCTTATATTAATAGCTCGTATTCTTATAATAATAGCTCGTATTCTTATATTAATAGCTTGTATTCTTATCTTAATAACTCATTTTTTTATATTAATAATTCGTATTCTTATCTTGCTATACTCGTAGTTTTTTTATATTAGCTCGTATTCTTTTAATATTAGCTCGTATTCTTTTAATATTAGCTCGTATTCTTAGGTAATAACTTGCATTCTTTTGTGCTTGTATTTTTTTAGTTTGTGATTTTCTTAAACTCGCATTCTTTTTACATTTGCTCATATTCTTATATTAGTAGCTCGTATTCTTATTTTATATTAGCTCGTATTAATATTAGCTCGTATTTTTAGGGTAATAACTTGCATTCTTTTGTGCTCGTATTTTTTTAGTTTGTGATTTTCTTAAACTCGCATTCTTTTTACATTAGCTCATATCCTTATATTAATAGCTCGTATTCTTATCTCAATAGCTCGTATTCTTATTTTATATTAGCTCGTATTAATATTAGCTCGTATTCTTAGGGTAATAACTTGCATTCTTTTGTGCTCGTATTTTTTTAGTTTGTGATTTTCTTAAACTCGCATTCTTTTTACATTAGCTCATATCCTTACATTAATAGCTCGTATTCATATCTTAGTAGTTCGTATTCTTATATCAATAACTCATATACTTATCTTAATTACTCATAATTTTTTTATATTAGCTCGTATTCTTTTAATATTAGCTCGTATTCTATTTGTTTTGTATTGGGCTCTAATAGAAAATTAGAAAATTATATATCAGGTGGGTCTGATGTACCATGCTTCTATACACCTGCGTGTAGGATCCTATTTGTGTTCATAGCATCACATACATTTTTTTTAACAACAAATGTTAGACCCACATCGAATAAATTAATTACTAAAAACCGACTATTTTGTACGTAAATTTTTATGTTTATGTGTTGTACATAAATATTTATGAATAATTTAAATTATTAATAATTCGGTCCAAAATTTACAGCATTAATAAATCGCAGTAATTTACTCAAATTATTAGATAACAATTATCAATGTACCAAGAGATTTAAATACTAAATATTAAATACAACAATAAATTAACGGTAGATGAACTAAAAAAATTAAAGAACAAAATATTAGAAGTTCACAAAAACTTAGGAGAGACCGCCTCTCACTAATTTATTCAGAGACGGCCTATTCACAATTTACTGGTTCCAAATTATACCATATTATAATATGGTAATTGTAAGTAATTTATTCAATTAGTTATTGCATAGTCAAACTAATTGATTCACCTTCCTAATATCGTTCCTCAATTATTGCATTGATTCCAAAAAAGCTACACAATCTAAAATCAAGAATATTATTCCATTGAATCACGTTTTCCGTTCCATTGAATATTATTCCATTCAATCACAAAAACAATAAAAACTACACAATCTAAAACCAACACATATACTAGAAACGACGATGAATATGGAAGAACATGACGATTCGATAGAAATAAAAACTATTATTAATCACGACTAATTTTTTTGTTATGTTGAAAAAAAATTTGTTGCAGACTAATTTATTTTTCTTGCAATTTGCAGCATTGACGATGATGAAAAATACAGATAATGACGATTCGACACCGTTTGAGGAAGATGATCTCATAATAACAAAGGATGATGGTAAAGTATTATTTCATCATACTTGGAACAATTTAGTACTTGTTTTTCCTTTGTACGTACCGACTGAGTAATATAAGTAACAAGTTTCATAAATTTCATACATTTTTTTCCTTTTTACGTACTAGCAGAGTAATGTTAGTAATAACTCTGAATGGTGTAAATTTCATTTTGCAACGATCTAATGGTCTAACTTCTCTCACGAAAAATTACGGTAAATAAACTTGAAATGACACTAATAATAAAACATTGGTTTATAAAAAGTAAATTGACCCTCTATTTGTTTCCAACCGTGCGTCTTTCTAAAGCCGCTCCCTCTACAACTACCTACAAATAAAATTGTGGATAAAAAGTACTCTCTATGTGCTTCAAGCAACCGAGATATGGGACGCAACCTGCGCAAGTGATCCATATATATGTTCTTCATCGAAATGACACTAATAATATAAAACGGGAGATATGGGACACAACCCGAGCAATTGATCCATATGTTCTTTCCTCGAAATGACACTAATAATATAAAATTGGTTTGTAAAAGAGAAATTAACCCTCCATTCAGATTGGATAGAGACGGAACGATGCACAAATTGTTCCTTGTCATTGTCGATCTTATTGAAAAATTCTAGTTCAATTGTTCAAGTATGGCAACAATATCATTTGCCTGATGGATTACTATAAACATGAGCGTAAAACTGTCTTTGGTAATGTGGGAATTCCCTATTCTAAGTCGCTTTACTTTGCTAAAAGAGAAGTGAGACCGAATACTTTGCATAGGGGACGATAGTTTTCACCGCAAACCATAGCAAATAAAAAGGAAGAAAAAAGAAAAAAAGAGTGTGTCAGACAGCTGTGCGACCATCCCAGGCCCAGTAGCGGACTAGGGAACGATCCTCTACAGCAAACCGAGCAATCTACAGATTGCCAGCAACCGTTAATCACGCTCTGATCGCACAGCTATTGGTTCATCAACCACACGTTGTTTCCTGCCTCTGTAGATCTCGAGGATACAGAGGTACGAGCCTATAGGATGTGGGAGTTTGATATTCTGTCAGTTCCCTAAGTTTATTTTAGATCCTCTTCATGTGAATAAACAACATTTAAACATTTGGTTTTTCTTATTTGTACGTATTCTTTCGTCTTTTCACTTGTCCCCCCCCCCCATCTTTTTTCTTATCCCCAAATATATATTTCCTAAATATGACCTTCAAACAACTTTCCGTTACCTAAGTACGTTAATTGCTTCCCAGTTTCCATCGCCCTCCACGAAAACACTACCTTCTTCATCACTTACCACGCCTCACCATTCTAATTCATCTACCTAATTGACTCTGTTTACTAAACCACTATCTATAGAACACTAAACCTTATCAACACTGTCCTCACTAAACCATTATCTATATGCAATATGTCCAACTACAATCATTTTGTTTTGGCAGTAATGTATGACCTGCCATTAAACCATCACACCTCACCATAACCATTTTCGATATCGCCATCAACCTATCTTGGCTGCGAATGGTGTTGCGAACCAGCAGGAGGTTTGTGAAGTGGGACCAACTGCAGAGAGATATGGTAGCGAAGAGTCGTTCTTGTGGGTTTCGACAGCGCCTCAAGTGGTTCGAACTTGGGGTTTGTATATGTTTTAGATGGTGGTCATCGGAAGCACTTGGGTTGTGCGAGGATGGCCTGAGTTTGTGCGTTGTTTTCGGGCTGGTGCAGGAAAAGAAGCTAGCAAACTAACGAACTTTGTGTTTTGGCTACCAGTGGACAAGTAGTAGACGGTATACTTGGGAATATAGAATAAGCAGGGGTACAGATAAGAAAACGAAAGACGGGAAGGGAAAAGGGACGGGGGAGTTTAGGGTTTACAGATGAAAAAAACCTTTTAAACATTTTTATACCACTTAAATTATGCAATTTGCAACCCATTAAAGGTCTAAAACTCTCGAAAGAATATACAGCGTATCAACATGCTCATAATCGTTTGAACTAAGCAACCGAATCCGCTATGATTCAACAAGACATAGTTAACCAGCTAAACAAAACGGAACATATGAAAGCAGTTTCTGGAAAAGTTTGATTTTTGAATAGATACTACACTTGAAAAGGCACGAACGCCGTAGCTCTGTCTCTAATTAAAGTACTTCTAAATGTTTTATGTGTGAATGAAGAAAAAATGTATGCGGGTCAACTTCACGTTACAAGATAGACTTCAAAGGTGTTGAGGTCTTCCTAAGTGTGTGCAAGGCATTGTCCGAGGGTGTACCGACTAATTTATGCTCTATAGGGTAGTAAATTACTTTCCCAATCACTGATTGTTTGTCGGATGAGACTTCATTTGACCTGTCACCCGTCTCGCTCACTTGCAAAGAAACTACTACTTGTATACGATTCTACACACATAAATTAAGCTGCATTCTTTGAGGTTACAAAATTATTATTACTTTTCAGATTACTAATTGCTTGTCCCAACAATGGACTCATCCTGGGGATCATTTGCGTACCTTAGGTTAAAATATCTTTCACAAATATGAAAGATTAAAAAGTAACCAATTGAACCCACATCCCTGGTCCTACTATATGCGACGAGTATTATTACAGGAAAGGGAGACTGGGAAACTCTTAAGGAAGGAATACAAACAAATAGTTCTTTAGCAGAAACAAGTACCTCGGGCTCCAAGCTGCCAAGACGAAATGTCTGTCGGAATTTACACCCTGCATATGAGTGCCACCAGAAGAAGTTGAAAATTAACGAACATTAGGTCTTGTTTGAAGAAAACTCAAATTAGTTGAAGAATAAAATTCAGGCTCATGCCGAAGGTACTCAGTGTTTTTTAGCGACGTGATGGTCACGCTGTCTGGTAATGTAACTGCCCACAAATGACTTTCACTCTCCTTTTTAGTCCATTATCTCACTCATTTCATAGTGAACTATCCTAATCTCTGTGGCAATACACACACTATTTCGAAACAGTTATGCCATTAAGGGAAGCATTGATCACATATTCACATGTGCAGATTAGTAGTATGACTCAACCTATTACAGAAAACAAAAAAAAAGTAGGAACAGTAAATCGAGCAGGCCATAACAAATAAAAGGGAAGATAAAAAAGAGAAGTGTGTCAGACAGCTGTGCGACCATCCCAGGCCCAGAGGACAAGGGAACGATCCTCCACAGCAAACCGGCCAATCCGTTAATCACGCTCTCATCGCACAGCTATTGGTTCATCAACCACATATTGTTTCCTGCCTCTGTAGATCTCAAGGATACAGAGGTACGAGCCTATAGGATAGATCCTGTTCAAGTAAGGTCGTGTCAATTGTTCATTAATGTCCATCTATAAACATGAGCAATAATCATTACTTTGCTGATGTGGGAGTTTTGCTACTCTGTCAGTTCCCTACGTTTATTTTAGATCCTCTTCAACTAAATAAACAGCATTTAAACCTTTTATACACGGAGTATCAACACGCTCATATTCGTTTGAACTAAACAAACGAATCCACTGTGATTCAAAAAGACACAATTAACCAGCTATAAAAGACAAAACATATGAAAGCAGTTTTCGGCAAAGATTCTCTCATAGGTAGAGCTGATATAATTCCAATAACTAAGCATACTAGATATATAGATTATAGGGCATGGTGGTTGATCAATGCTTCCATTTCTCAAAGGCATACGTTGGAGATCAATATGAGTATCGCCCAATCTGAATATTTTGAACATTTGCCCAATATGAGTATCGCCCAATCTGAATGCAATCTAGATCCAAGATGAACATTAGCCGTCCAAATCTAGATCCAATCCAAATTGAACATCCCTACCTGGGTGTCTGATCATGATCACTAAATTGATGGTCGCTGGTGCCATCATCATACATCATCACTACCAGCATTTTCCTAATCGTTAAGAACCCAATAATCATAACCTTAAATTTCAGTTGACCCAAATTCAGAGGGCAGGGATTTCTTCCACGCCATATGCTTCATCGTCGGATTAAGGATTCAAGGTGATCAAGAACGAGAAGAAGGCTTTGTCATATGAAATGGAGCGCAGGGTATTGAATGAAAGAGAGAAAGATTATGGATATGTTCACTCATGTTTTTCATGTAGATGAAGGTCTAGGACGAGCTTGCAGATCTACTCTTTACAAGACGAATAGTAACCTGAATTAACTTCAGGTATACAATTTACAAAGAGAAGCTTAAAGCAACCATCTGCAAAAATTTCTTATTTATTCTGACGAACAGTAACCTGAATAAACTATCCACAATCGACTTTCGCTTTCCTTTTCAATCCATTATCTCACTCATTTCATAGTGAACTATCTAATCTGTGGCAATACACACACTCTATGTCGAAACAGTTATGGGTAAATTAGGATAAGCATTGATCACATCTGCAGATTAATATCTCAACACACAAAAAAAAGAGAAGTGAGACAGAATAATGATCTAAGGATCTATACCAAACTGAGCAAGATGGCAAATAAAAAAAAGAAAAAGAGTGTGTCAGACAGCTGTGCGACCATCCCAGGCCCGGTAGTGGACTAGGGAACGATCCTCTACAGCAAACCGAGCAATCTACAGATTGTCGGCAGCCGTTAATCACGCTCTGATCGCAAAGCTATTGGTTCATCAACCACACGTTGTTTCCTGCCTCTGTAGATCTCAAGGATACAGAGGTACGAGCCTATAGAACAGATCCTGTTCAAGTAAGGTCGTGCTAATTGTACATTGATGCACACCTATAAACAAGAGTACTGATACTTACTTTGCTGATGTGGGAGCTTCCTACTCTCTGTCACTTCCCTAACCAATTAAAAGTCTAAAACTCACAAAGACTATAAGCGGAGTATCAACAAGCTCATATTCGCTTGAACCAAGAAACGCGTCCACCCTGATTCAAAAAGACACAATTAACCAGCTATAAAAGACAACATATTCTCTGATAGGCAGAACCGATATAATTCCAATAACTAGGCAACACTAGATATATAGCGTAGGCGGTTGATCACGGCTTTCATATTTCAAAGCGTAAGTTGGGGCTAATTTTGCAATGTCAAAACATTTTTTGGAGTCACGTGAACAAAACACCAAGTAAAAAGTGGAGTCAAAATCTAAAAGAAGAAGAAGAAGAAGAAGAAGAAGAAGAAGAAATGCTACCTTCTCATTTATTCAGTAACCTGCTTCAAAATAGCCAGAGCAATTGTATCAGCTTCTTGGAAGATTAAATCCTGGGAATAAAATCAAGTGGTCATTAAACATCTCCAAAGTCACAAACAACTGAGAAAGTTGAAGAAGTGCCTCATGTGTTAATGTGTTTTTTCCTCTATATTTCGGCCACCGTTGATAGTGTATTAGTGTCATTAGTTCTGACATTTCCATAATTAAAAAAGGGTATGCATTGTGATGAAAAGGTCAAAAGAGTTAGGAAATAAGCTACAAACATGAAAAGTAACTCAAGTATAACATGTCCGGCGCATTCGGCAGATATTTTCAAAATTTTCCCCGATATGATACGGCCCAATCTGAATGCAATCTAGATTCAAGGTCAACATCAGCGGTCCAAATGTTGATTCAACAAGATCCAATCTAAATCTGAACATCCCTACTTGGCGGTCTGATCATGATCACCAAATTGATGGTGCCATAATAATCATTATCACCATCACCATCACTAGCATTATCATTATTATTAAGAACCCAATAATCATAATCTTAGATTTTTACTAACCTGAATACAGAGAGCAGGGGTTTCTTCCATGCCGTGCTTCTTCATCAGATAAAGGATTCAAGGTGATCGAGGACAAGGCTTTGTCACATGATTTGGAGAGCGAGGTGGAGAATGACAGAGAAAGATAACGGATATGTTCATTCATAATTTTCATGTAGATGAAGATCTGGGACGAGTTTGCAGATGTAACCCTTTACAAGACAAACAGTAACCTGACTAATCTTTAGATATACAATTTACAGAGTGAACATTCAAGCAGCCATCTGCAGTAGTATTTTATTTACTCCGACGATCTTCTAGAACCAGGAGTGAATATTTGTCCAACAGCTTCAAGTGCAGAAATATTCCAGCTCTCTGCATGTCTTACAATCTGGTACACGGAGCACGGAATCTCATATTGGAGAGCACAACCTTCACTCTGCCTATTAAATCTAATGTCAAGTATATGTACACATAAATAGACTCACTTTGTATTTGTCATTTAAATCATAGATAGTACTTCCTTCGACTGCAATGAGAGGCCTCCATGGAAGTTTTAAGTAGGTCCTTCCGGAACAAAAAACAAAGAAGATCGTCAAGCATAGTTCGATTTTCGAATAGATACCACAATTGAAAAAGCAAGATAGTGATTGTTTGTCTATTTATAGTATTTCTTAATTTGTGATAGGTTAAGCAAGAAAAAATTTAGGCAGCCAAAGGAATGATTGTGTGCAAAGAGTATTACGGGAAACTAAGACTGGGAAACTGGAACGAAGACAGACACAAAGTTCTTTAGCAGAAACAAGTACCTCAGGCTCCAAGCTAAGACAAAGTCTCTGCCAGAATCAACACCCTGCATATATGTGCCGCCAGAAGATATCCGAATTAAACACACAGTTTTAGATGGTGGTCATGGGAAGCACTTGGGTTGTGCGAGGATGGCCTGAGTTATGTGCATATGCAATTTGCAACCCATTAAAAGTCTAAAACTCTTAAAGAATATACAGTGTATCAACATGCTCATAACCGTTTGAACTAAGCAACCGAATCCGCTATGATTCAACAAGATACAATTAACCAGCTAAAAAAACGGAACATATGAAAGCAGTTTCTGGAAAAGTTCGGTTTTTGAATAAATACTACACTTGAAAAAGCACGAACGCAGTAGCTCTGTCTCTAATTAAAGTACTTCTAAATTTGAGATGTGTAAATGAAGAAAAAATGTATGTGGGTCAACTTCACGTTACAAGATAGGCTTCAAAGGTGTCGAGGTCTTCCCAACTGAGTGCAAGGCATTGTCCGACATCAATAAAAGTGGGTGTGCAGACTAATTTATGCTCTATAGGGTAGTGAGGTACTTTCCCGATCACTGATTAGTTGTCTGATGAGACTTCAATTGACCTGTCACCCGTCTCACTCACTTGCAAAGAAACTACTACTTGTATACGAATCATTTGTTTACTTTGGACTAAAACACCTTTCACAAAGAATATAAAATGAAAACAATTGACGCATCCTGGGGATCATTTGCGTACCTTGGATTAAAATATCTCTCACAAAAAAAATAAAAGGTAAACAATTGAAACCACATCCCTGATCCCAGTATATGCGACGAGTATTATTACAGGAAAGGGAGACTGGGAAGCTCTAAGGAAGGAATACAAACAAACAGTTCATTAGCAGAAACAAGACCCTAAACCCTAAACCTCAGGCTCCAAGTAGCCAAGAAAAAATGTCTGTTGGAGTTTACACCCTGCATAAGAGTGCCACCAGAAAAAATCGAAAATTAACCTAAATTAGGTCTTGTTTGTAGAAAACTCAAACAAGACCTAATTTCATAGTGAAGTACCTAAGTCTCTGTGGCAGATACACACACAATATGTCAAAACAGTAATGCCATTACGAGTAAATGAGGATAAGCATTGATCACATCTGCAGATTAATATGACTCAACCTATTACACTGATAGTAGGAAGAGCAAACAAAGAAGTAGATAAAAAAAGAGAAATGAGACAGAATACTTTAGGGGACGCTATCAAATAAAACGGAAGAAAAAGAAAAAGAGTGTGTCAGACAGCTGTGCGACCATCCCAGGCCCAGATTGGACTAGGGAACGATCCTCTACAGCAAACCGAGCAATCTACCGATTACTGGCAGCCGTTAATCACGCTCTGATCGCACAGCTATTGGTTCATCAACCACACGTTGTTTCCTGCCTCTGTAGATCTCAAGGATACAGAGGTACGAGCCTATAGAACAGATCCTGTTCAAGTAAGGTCGTGCCAATTATTCTTTGAAGGACATCTATAAAGATGAGCAATAATACTTACTTTGATGATGTGGGAGGTTTGCTACTCTGTCATTGCCCTAAGTTTATTTTAGATCCTCTTCAAGTAAATAAACAGCATTTACCACTTCAAATATGCAATTTGCAACCTATTAAAATTCAAAAACTTTCAAAGAATATACACGGATTATCAACACGCTCATATTCGTTTGAACTAAGCAAACAAATTCATCGTGTTTCAACAAGACACAATAACCAGATTAAAGACATAACATATGAAAGATTCTCTGATAGGTTGAGCTGATACAATTCCAATAACTAAGCATACTAGATATATTGGGCAAGGCGGTTGATCACGGCCTTCATTTCTCAAGGACATACATTGTAGATAATTTTGCAATGTCAAAACATTTTTCGGAGTCACATGAACAAAACACCAAGTAAAAAGTGGAGTCAAAATCTAAAAGAAGAACAAGAATAAATGCTACCTTCTGCATATCATGTAACCTGCTTCAAAATAGCCAGAGCAATTGTCTCAGCTTCTTGGAAGATTAAATCCTGGGAATAAAATCAAGTGGTCATTAAACATCTCCAAAGTCGCAAACAAGTTAGAAAGTCCCACACAAACCGATATTTCGGCCACCGTTGATAATGTATTAGTTTCATTAGTTTACCGACATTTCCATAATTAAAATTGGGTATGCATTGTGAAGAAAAGGTCAAAAGCGTTAGGAAATAAGCTACAAACATAATTTTCATGTAGATGAAGGTCTTGGACGAATTTGCAGATTTAACCCTTTACAAGACAAACAGTAACCTGAGTAATCTTTAGATATACAATTTACAGAGTGAACAAACATTCAAGCAGCCATCTGCAGTAGTATCTTATTTACTCAGACGATCTTCTAGAGGCAGGAGTGAATATTTGGCCAACAGCTTCAAGTGCAGAAATATTCCAGCTCTCTGCATGTCTTACAATCTGTTACACGGAGCACGGAATATCATATTGGAGAGCACAACCTTCACTCTGCCTATTAAATCTAATGTCAAGTATATGTACACATAAATAGACTCACTTTGTATTCGTCATTTAAATCATAGATAGTACTTCCTTCGACTGCAATGAGAGGCTTCCATGGAAGTTTTAAGTAGGTCCTTCCGGAACAAAAAACAAAGAAGATCGTCAAGCATAGTTCGATTTTCGAAAAGATACCACAATTAAAAAAGCAATAAAATAGTGGTTGCTTGTCTATTTAAAATATTTCTTAATTCGTGATTGCGTTTAAACTTTAAAGATGTAATTTTATCTACATGCTTTGCTTAAGAAATCAGGGAAACTTTCTATCTTGAATGTACCTGTTAACCACGTCCAAGTATCCCTCTCATGTGCAAAGAGTATTATTACAGGAAACTAAGACTGGGAAACTGGGACGAAGACAGACACAGAGTTCTTTAGTAGAGAAAAGTACCTCAGGCTCCAAGTAGCTAAGACAAAATCTCTGTCAGAATCTACACCCTGCATATATGTACCGCATTAAAAGGGAAATCCGAATTAAACATACAATAGGTAGTGTTTGGTGAAAGCTCAAACTACTTAAAAGGGAAAAACCCAGGCTCATGCGAAGGATATTCATTACTTCCTCTGTCCGAATCACTTGTTTACCTTTGACTAAAATATCTCTCATAAAGAATGAAAAAGGTAAATAAATGATTGGGACGGAGGAGTATATTATAACAACGTGATGGTCCTTTGTAATCTGCTAATGTGAATAACCAAAACAGTTTTCACTCTTTTTTTTTCATTTTCTAAATCAGTTCATAGTGAACCAGTGAAGTACCTAATCTTTGTGGTTGATATACACACTAACACATAATATGTCCAAACACATATGCCATTACTGGTGAACAAGAATAGACATTGATCAAACCGGCCGATTAATCTGACTCAACCTATTACACTGATAATAGGAATAGTTGATAATTCTGATAGGTGGAAACGAACAAGGTCGTGACTTGTGACTTGTGAGTGAATGAGTACAATGATCTGAGTCGAACAAAATGAACTTAACACTTTCTGTGTTTTTGTTTTTGCTGACTATATTTCCGCGTCAGTTTCATTTTATAATCCTAGATTAGACACACTATTACGAATTATACTTGCATTCCCATGATGTCAAGATAAATTGCCCAAGCCCAAATAATTTATCAGCTTTAGAGTCTAACGCCATTTACAGAAAACAGCATTACGAGTAGTGATATATATACCACTGGGCTGGGAAGGACAGTGTTACACTATCAACAAAAATAAAATTACAAGAAATGACAAATTCGAAACAGCAAATAAGCATGTTCGTAAAGGATAGTGTTAGAATATATTATGTAAATAAGTTATTATTTACTGTATTTTTTTATATTACGCAAATATCGTTTGTAATTAGCATGGTATATCTCAGCTTGTATTTGTATTTATACTAGTTTCCGATATCAATAATAATCAAGCATTACATTCCTTCAGATAGTATGTCAAGAAACGCGAAGCCCAGTAAGAGATTAGCAATGATGGGAATTACATGGGTTTTAATACAAGCTCTTAGCAGGAAATGTGTACCTTTTCTATATTTTTCAATACAATAGAGGGTTGCTCAAAGAAAGGTACAAGCAATTGTATGTTCCGCGAGTACAACTCCGTGCCTGATTCGTTAAGACGGAGTCAATTACGTCCTCAATATTTGCTAGTACACATAAGAACTCATAAAAGTAGACAACATAAAGCTAGAGAGTTCCATTTGGACAAGCATACACGTCCTAGGTCAAAGATGGTAATATAAAAGTTTTGAAATTTGTTAACTCCTTTACAAGCAAAAATCGTAACATGTAAAGTATGAGTCTGAATCCTTTTCAAAGACTTCGACAATGTAATATATTATCTATATAATCACATACATATAACAGATTCAATGCAAAGCCAAGAACGAGAAATTTATAATATAATAGTACCGCGAAATTTTATGGTTGGATCCTCGAAGAGACAATCACCAGCATAAATTGAAGAGGAAAATGTTCCTGAATCAACCAACACAAAGTACTCAGTTCACATTCAGTTAACTACTTAGACCCGTCTTAAAAGACGGCTATACCCGTCTTAAATGAGAATTTGTGTGAAAGGAAATGAGTGAGTATTGTCACTCAATTCTATCCTGTCCAACAAAAGCACCATGAAAATGACAGAGATATAGTCGCATACAAACATGGCATCCAGGGTAAATGAACGAAAATGGCGGGAGCATATAGTAAAGAAGAAGATGATCACCTGTAACAAAGTAAGCATTGTCATAATCTGATTTGAGAATGCCCAAAACATCATCCACCCCGGAAACCGACAATTCCTCTTTCTCTTTAGTCATCACCTTATCCATTCTACGTATCATCAACAGCAATGCTCACCATTAATTTCCGAAACAATCTATTTGTACTGCAATCGGTGTCCTGTGTCCGGCCATAATGCTTCAACTACTAAACCAAAATATTAACAAAAGAAAAAAAAAAAAAAAACAAATGTACCCATTATTGTTTCCAGAAGAGAAAATTCTGAGTATTTCTGTGACACCAGAGACTGCGAATTTGAGAAGCGAGGGTGTTTGATTCCTTGAATTATTAGTTGGCGGGTTTGAACATGATCGAATAGTATTAATCCTCTGCAGTAAATGGAGATTATAGATCAAAATTAAATTGAATTGAGTGATGAAAAATGGGTTTTGTTAGGTTTTGGGAAATTAGGGGAAATGAAATGAGTGAAATTGTAAACCTTATAGTTTAATGTTGAAGAAACTGCTATCTTCCAAGGAATTCCCGCCATTGTAGATACTCGGAGCTTTGTGATGGACTCTCAGGTTCCAACTACTAAGTTCAACCCCAACTGGTGTTACTGTTGATCGAGCTTTAATAGTTGATCGAGCCTTCCTAGCAGTGGGGATTCTCCGTCTTATTTTTTGTTATGATATTTACTCATTTATCATTTTCTGTTATGATTTTTATCCATTTATTATAAAGTTTAATATTGATGTGTTCAATTAAAAAATGCTCGGAATACAAATGGATGTAAAACTGAGACAGAATTCATAATCCTTAGACCATCCCCAAGCAAGGTCATGAGGTAGGTCATGACCTTGTTTGGTCATGGTTAATGGGTAATTAAGAGAATTAATTGGTGACCAAATTCACTAATTTGTGACCTTATGACCAACCAAGGTCAATTTGTGACCTTTGGGAAACAATAATGACCATATTTCTGACCACTTATGTGGCCACATGTAATTGGTTGAAAAATAAAAAAACAATAAAAATATTAATTAATGGTTGAATTTTCAATGATTGAGAAGGATGTAAAGTGAAAAATGATTGGGTTGATGACCTAGGTCGTGACCTTTCGTTTGGTCGAGATAATTAAGATGTGATTAACGGTAAAACCGGGTCGTGACCTAGTTAGCGTGACCACTGCTTGGGGATGGTCTTAAGACCATCCCCAAGCAAGGTCGCCAAGGAGGCCGCGACCTTGTTGGGTCGTGCTAATGATATAATTAAGTAACTAATGTTGGTGACCTTGAACTAATTTTGGTGACCTTGAAAATTTGAGGGTCAATTTGTGACCTTGAAGTAATGTGGTCACCTCCTTGGTGACCTTACACGTGTCACTCTGTTATTGGCAGAAAAAAAAAAAAAAGGACAAAGTTGGGTTCACGTATCACTATGTGAAAGACTCATTACGTAACAATACGACGGTATATGATTTATAATTTTTAATTTCATCTAAGTTTCTTTCATAAAATAAAGTACCTTAATTATTGAATTAGTAAGAGTAACGATACCGCGTTCCAAAAAAAAGTTTATGTATTGAAATTACAACAAATATTTTAAATGACGTTCGCTTCAATTATAAATTTCAAATAAAACCGTCCGCTAACATCGATTCATTTTTAATTTTTATATAACAATTAGTTTATGTCGAATCATGTTTTTAGTAATTTTTATTTCTTGTCAGTAAAATCGTCTTTTTACTTTTTAAAATTTAAATACTGTTATTTAATAAAAATTTTAGCCATATGTACTAAACATATTGGACTAGTTTTTATTTTATCAAAATTATAAAAATAACTTACTTATAATATGTTATTAATAATAAATAAAAAAGTAAGAGTGAGGTTTTGGTGAGTTAGAGAATGTAATAAAGGGTTGAAAATGTTGGAAAATGGAAAATTAAAGGAAAAATGATTGAGTTGATAACCTAGGTCGTGACCTTCTGCTTGGGAGGGTGAAAATGGGTTGAAGGTGGGTCAAGATAATCAAGATGAGATTAAGAGTAAAATGTTGGTAACCCGATTATGGTGACCTTCTACTTGGGCATGGTCTAATAGTTAATTTCGTTATAATATGAGGTATAGCTACTTTAAATATGTTTTTATGAAAAAAAGGATTAGTTAATCAATCACTAGCTAGATTTTCTTCCAGATATGAATCTTCTAACTTAATAGACCATAAGTCATCCCTAATTAGCTCTTTACAATTTTTAACCAAAAATTTAAGACTATCGCTACTAATTGATCTTCTTTAACTAGTCGAATGCGAGATTGATTGTCCATATGAGCTCTTCACCAGCCTCCTTATCAACATCTCCCCCAAGCTTGCTTTCTTTGCCAACCTCATCACCATCCAAAGTCATAGGTGACTCCTCATAACGAGCACCTCTCCTTGAATGGATAGCATTGACCGTGGCATGTGGCGTTTTTCCTTATGATAATAATTGAGTAGAAGAGGTCAATTGAGCCATTTGATTCCCAAGTAATTTGGTGTTGGTCATTTGCTCTTGTTCAATTTTTTCACCCGGACCAAGGTAGCCCTATGGTTTTGTCCACCCGAGCCAACAAAGCTAATTGAGTGGTATTTATTTGGCTCATTTAGCCCACCAACGTTATAAGCACATCTTCTCTTTGGGCATTGTGACCATTAGGTTGTTGAAAATTGTGAGGTTGGTTGTGTTGGATTTAAGGTGGTGGTTGATTTTGTGGCATATAATTATTTGGAGTTGGTTGGCCGTAAGGGATGTTATTTTGAGGTTGGACATCATAAGCATTGTTTTTGAAAGCTTGATAAGCACATACTTCCGCGGAGATGCTCCACAATAGTTCACTCCGTGACCCGCTCTTCCACAACCTCACAAACCATGACTTGGCTAGTGGTGGACATAACATCTCTAACCTGCATTTATTGTTCAATCATAGCAACTTTAGTAAGTAAAATGGAATTATAGGAGGAATCTTGATTACCTTTGATAGGAACAATTCGAGAATTAGCATATTGAGCATCGTGAATTGCCATGGACTCAATCGTAGAATGAGCAAGATTGGTGTCAATTTGATCAAATCTCCCATTGTTGGCGGAATTAAGGATTCGGCGGGATTCAGCATTACACCCATTGTAGAAGGTGGTAGCAAGAAATCAAGCATTCAACCCATGATGTGGGCATTGCCTTTGCAATTCCTTGTACATTTTCCAAGCTTCAAATAGGTTTTCGGGCCCATCTTGACGGAAACTTGTGATTTGGCTTCCTCAGTGTTTGAGTTCTTTCCGGTGGAAAGTACTTCTTGTAGAAGGCTAGAGCAATTGTTAGCCAGTCGGTGATTCCCAATGCGGTACGATTAAGGCTATTTCCATAGTTTTGCCTTATCCTTCAGTGAGAAAGGGAAAAGTATTTCCCTAATTTGATCTCGTGTGACTCCATCTTGCCGAGTTAAAACGCAATAATCACAAAAAATTTTGACATGCAAATCGGGATCTTCCAAGGGGCTTCCTCCGAATTACTTCCTCTCCACGATGTTCAAAAATTCCGGCTTAATCTCGAAATTAGCGGCGGTAATATGGGACATGTTGATACTGGTTGGTAGCATGGCTGTGGTGGGCTCAGAACGATCGGATACTTTCATCATTTTCTTGATTGGTAGGGGTGATGGTGAAATGGGTGATTTGCTTTTTGGGAAAATTTGTGGAGGTGGATTTTGTGGGATAGTAGAAGTAGATTTTTCTGAATCGAGCGGACCTTGGCATAAGACAACACTAGAGGAAATTTAAGCAACGGTCTCAAGGAACAAAATGTTCCCTAAGACAAAAGATAGAGAAACAACAATATAACAAAACGAAAATTGTGCTTCCCCGACAACGGCGCCAAAATTTGATAGGCTATCGCACATCAATACAAAAATACCCTAGAGTACGACAAATAAATGTAGTATTGAGGGGTCGAATCCACAAAGAAGCTAGGTAGTTCTATTATGTGGTTATGGCTAGTCTTTCTATCTAGGTAGATTTAACGAATTGTTTGTTTGATTGTTGATTTAAAAGGTAAACAATAATAATAAAAACATCTAGGGAAATCGTTTGAACATGCACTTATCAGTTACAAAATATTGAAATCGAAATTCCGCAATTAAATTTTAAAGTATTAATTGATCATGATTCTTACGTTGGTAAGAACCAATTTCTAATTGGAATTAAACACCAATTATATGTGATGTTACTGTAATACTCCACTGAACCGAATAAGTTATTCGGATGAGATAACCCCTTGAAGAGGTCCATTAGTAAGCTTAAATGACAAATGCTTAAGGGAATTAAAAGTACTACTCATATCAGCAAATTGCACTTTCTTTTCTGTTTATCCATGCAAAAGAACTTCAAAGTTAAGCGTGCTTGGTTGGGAATAGTCTTAGGATGAGTGACCTCCTGGGAAGGTTCATTCACGGGATGCGCATGAGCAAGGACAAAATGCGCTGGAAAGGACTCGTGTTGGTTTGTGGGGCCAATACATAGCCTGACGAGCTACCGTGGCTAACATTTCCGGTTCTAGGTTTGGATTGGGGTTTTACAGTTACCCATTAAAATAAACTTTTAGCCAAATTAAGTTAATCTTATTACACCCCTTTTTTCATCCACCATTATTATCTTATTACAAGTTATCTTCATTTATGTTATTTCGACGATCGATCACTATAAGAGAATGAGAGTTAAGCATAAAATTGGACCTATCATTATAACTCACACCAATCATGGATCTATGGGTGAAAGCAAACGTTTGTAAGTTATGACCATTTTATTATATATTGTCATGTAATTGCATGCAGTTTGTTACAAAACGAGATATAACTTCACTAAAGTAGAGAATGATGGAATAAAAACTAATCAACTTAAATGAAAACATAACTTTTCAATTAAAACATTATCAATTCTTCGAAGTTATTTGTATTATTATTAATTGTACACTTTATAAGTTAGGCATTTGAACTTTTTATATATGAAAAAAATCGTTTTAAGAGCATTTTAATAATAATGGTTTACTTTGTTAAATACAATAGTGGTGCAGTGAATTGTTCTTTACTATGTAAAGACAGAAAATGATATCTTGTACAAGTACATATAACGGTTATACAAAGATATTGGTATTATTGTTTTCTTATATGGATTTTAATAGAAGAATTTTAAATTAAGAATGTTAACACTCGACAATAATGTTGTTAATGAATGCGATGATAATAAAATTAAAAATTCTAATTCTAATATTTGTATTTTAAGATCTATTGAGCCTAGGCCTCGACCTTGGCTTTATACACCAATCTTCCTCTCTTTTTGTCCATTCAAACAAAAAATTATTACTTATATTAATACATTATTGCTTAAACTTGGTGTTTTTAACTTCCGTTTATTTTTACTCGTAAAAAAAATGGTGTTTGATAATAAACTAAAGAAAATACAAAACATGTATATATTAATTAGAACTCTAAATAATTTATATACAAGTCGAACTATAAAAGAGCATTATTATGTAGATAATATAATGTTATTCTGATCTTCAATTTTCTAAATTCTTTTATATGACTGAAAATGTTATTTATGATGATATGACTCTAACTGTATGAAGAAAATGATCCCGCCAAGTTGGCATCAAATATTTCAACTCAATTTATTTTTAAGTCGAAAAAAAAAATAAAATAATGAGATGTTAATTGATTACATTGTCACCACGCACTACATTTCATATCCAATTGCATTGCAATAATATGGGTAAACTATTAATTGGCAAAAAGAAAACAATCAAATTAATTATTTTAGAAGAAAAATGAATTAGAAACTACCCAAATGACACCCAAAAATAACCCGTGATTTTCACGGGTAGCAAAACTAGTTAAAAGATTATAAAAATCTACTAGTATTAACTAGCTTCTTGACAATTCTGAGGCACGAAGGACAGAAGGCCATTAACAACATCAAATAAAATCTTAAAATTAATTTGTTGATAAGCTCCAAACAAGCTAGGGCCTGGTTCATCAAGGCTTAATATTGTCATGCAAAATCCTCCATTTATTTTTGTAAACAAATAATTATTGTTCATAATCCAATTAATTTCTCCCTCTCGTCTAATTCCTGCAAAATGGAAAACCACAGACGGAAATTCATGAACATCACTGGGATATGTTTGGTAACAAAAATTAGCCTCTTTGCCGCGAGGCATGGCTATAGGTTGCCAACCATATTTCTCTCTGAAGTACGTAACCACTGCGGCTTTTAACGCGTTATATGCACTTGTCGGTATAAAGGTATAAGGTGTACCAGAATCGACAAAAAAAACCGTTATCATATCTTATTGGATCAAGTTCGAATACGGCTGAGTCGATTGATAGCCTAATTCCATTAACACTAATACCAGTTACGTATATGTGATATTTAATCATTTTATTCATAGCAATCGTTTGAACTTGTCTAGTAGCATCTCCACTTATTTGTGCATCGTCACCAAAATACATGGTCGACGATCGCCCATCAGGTGCCAAACAATAAGAAAATCGACCATTTGTTGTAGTACCAAGTTGTGACAAGAATGATCTAGGACCAATTGCGAGCCCAAGTATACCAGTTATAATATTGTCTCCCATGTTTTCATCAAATTTGAACCCGGTATTCTTAAGTGCACACCCGAAAGTAAAACCGCCAAACCCGACAACTTTTCCTGTTTTTGCCTCCTGAAAATAAGCGTTATCTCTTCCTACAAAGCCAGCAATATGTTGTGAATCACTATAGGTGATATCTATGCCACACGATCCCTCATACGTTAACCTTGGGTCACACAACGGATCGTCTACACTCACTCGCGTAAAAGTAGGAGACATGGTATATTTAAAATTTTCTTCTCGTGTTTCTATACAAGGGTTGCAGCCATCACACTGAACCCAAGTTTGAAGACTACCCGTGTCCATAAGAAAGTAAGGAGATAATTGTCCTGGACCCGTTCCCAATGGAATTCTAGTAACGTAATAATATGCTTTTGTCAATTTCCCCAACGGGACCTTGATACTATCAGGAGCTAGTGTTATGGGATAATTATTCACCCGTGACATAGATATGTTAACGAGGAATTGATGCCGGTCATGAATCGTAACGTGTTTAGGTAATATTTGTAGATGCGGCGAATCTAATGGGATCATTTTAAGTGTTAAGCCATTGGATTTCGGAACAAGGAATGTCATGAATAATACAAGGTTTAATGATATAAGTGTTTTTTGAGTCATTGTAGTTATGCCTCAAAAACTTTAGAAAATATGATGGAATTAGGAATTATTTTATAAAGTATAAAGTATATATATAAATAATATTGAAAGGATGTCTCTTTAAAACGTCATTTTATGAACCTAATCATAATCAGGGAGATTTTGGATGTTTTGCCCTCCATCTTCCTTTCATAATTAAGGTTAGTTGCATATAGTAAGAAATTATGGGTCATTGTGTAAAACGGTTTTATAGGATAAGAGTATATAGACAGCTTATTTATATAAAGATTAATACGGAGTACTATTTACTCTTTAATTGAAAGTATTAAATGAATGGTTAATTAATAATTTAAATTAAATGAAACCAAATACATGCGTGAGTTAATCATACATAATTACATGCCTAATTTAATAGTACTAACATTTTAGAAATGTATTAAATCTTTTAGTGGATGATTTTTTTTTTTTAAATGGACAATTTTCGCTAATTAATTAACGAAATAAAAAAATTTTGAAATTTATTAGCGATGCACGTCATACCGAAACTAGGTTCATATTCAAGTCGTTTACCGAACAACGACTATATCCAAAAAAATTATACCAACAACAAGTCGCTTAGGGGGTCAGCGACTCGCAACTGCCTGAAAAAATCCTTCTCCCACAGTAAAAATGTCGTGGGAACCAGCGACTAACTTCTTTCTTTGTCTTCTCTCCTCTCTTATTTTTTTCCCCTTCATTCCCTTGGACGGCCTTCAATCATCACCAGTACCCTATCACTCGAGTTCCACAAATGGTGTTACCAAAAACAAGAGGCAGACCGCATAAGAACACATGTGAAATAATCAGGCCTGAATCCGAGTCTGAAAATGATCTCATTAGAGTATTTGCGAAATCTGAGAATGGTGGCTATAGGAAAAGAGAAAGTCTGCCTCACTTTGAGGAAATTAGTAATGGGGATGAACTGTATTTGAAATGGCCTCACTTTAAGTTACAAAATATTGATATCGGAATTCCACAATTAAATTTTAAAGTACTAACCAATTCATAAATAAATGAAAAGTAATAGAGTTTATACGTAATTTAACGATATTACAAGCATTGAGAAATCTTTATTATCCCATTGCAAAATCATATAAACAACATTAATGTTTCCTTTTTACATATTGGAATATTAAATAAAAAATTCACCATAATCCTTAGGTCGAACAAAAAATTCAGAAAACACGAGAAAACACTAATTGATCATGATTCTTACGTTGGTAAGAACCAATTTCAAATTGGAATTGGACACCAATTATATGTGATGTTACCCATTAAAATAAACTGTTAACCAAATTAATTTTGATGAGTCTGGAAAATTGTGGAAATGAGAAATAAAGATGGTAGTGAGAAGTTTCAATGGTCATGCAAACAACGTAGATTTCACATTTGTTAAACTCTTGAAAAAGAAAGTCCGTAAAGAAAATTGGTGTAAATGTTTGTGTTTGGTTCAACTTAATTAGGAATGAGGTATGAGTTTAAAATGGCCTAAACTCATACCAAGTGTTTGTTTAGAATTTTTTTTTTATTTTCATACTCATACCTCAAACCAATGAGGTATGGGTTTTGGATACCGTAGGGGAGGTGGATATCACTCATTCCAGACCCTTGAGTATCGAACTATTTCAAAAATAATAATATTGCATTGTTTGTGGGGCATACTACGTTTATCACTGTTTTTCTTCTTCCTTTAATTCAGATATTTTTTTCCTTTATACTAGTATTTCTCTTTTGCACTACAATTATTTTGACTCGACTACTTATAAATTTAAATCCGCATCTCTTGATTCTAAAATAATTTTTTGAGTTAATTCGTAATTTATCTGCACTATACTTATTTTTGTTTGAGTTAATTCGCAATATTAGTAATTTTAATGAGCAAGCAGATGTAGATGGAATTAGTTAGGTAGTGGACAGGTATAAGCTCCGCATAATATAAATAATTGGAGGGAATTAAAGCTTTTACTAGACAGTTGGAGAAGAGTGTTGTTGAAGAGTGTCACATAGATTTTACCCTTGTTTAATTATGACATATTACTCGTGAAAATAATTTCATGGTTAAGCAGTGGGCAAAACACATGTGGAAATGAGTTAGGTAGTGGACAAGCACATGTTAATGATCACAATATCTGTAATCCCATAGTTTTTGTGTTATTTTATGCTTAAGTTAAATGGCAGAAAGACAATTCATAGTTTACTATAGTTTCTAACAAGTATTTAGAGTTATCTAAAAAGAGCACAAAGCACGATGTATGGAGCAAATAAATTAGTGAAAGACAATTCATAATTAGTTTGGGTTTACTGGCTTCACGAGATTTATGAAGGATATGAGTAATCATTTAGCTACTATTGCGGGTGTCATGAGTACAACTCAAGAACTGAAATAGAGGTTGTTTAACAGAAAAAAGTTACTTTCAGAGATTGCTAGTTTGGTCGGTATTACTCAAGTGGAGGCAATCTGAGCAGCAAGTTTATTTTCATCAAATACAAGTTATATTCTTTTTTTTTTCGAGTCCCAATGAGGATTGAAAGAAGGAAGTGGCTCTTGACATATTAAGTCTTAATGATTAAATCGTTTGTATTTGGATCATAGACTCGCTTTTTTCTTATGCAATTATCGAATAATAATTTGGACAATGCTTTATAATAAATTGTCATTTACTTTGATTTTCATTTATAATTTTGGAGTTTGAAAATCGGAATATTTCTTTATTGACATTTTTTTTACCAAAACTTCTATGGATTTGTAAAGTTTATGTCTTGCTTTTAGTTTAGGGTTATTTCATAGGAATAATTCAACCTATACCATCTTCTCATATTAATCCCTACTAACGATTAACCGAGAAAAATCCAACCTATAACATCAATTATCTTTCATTGAACTTTGTCTATTTTTGAATTCTTATTTTCGGTAAGCAAGCACGTCACCTTGACTTAATTTTTGGTTTTCCTTCTTCCTGGACAAAAAGTAAGTGAAGTTGACGTGCTAGCCTACCGGTAATAAAAGTTTAAAAATAGTCAAAGTTCAATTAAAGATAAATGAGGTTATAGGTTGGATTTTTCTTGGTTAATCGCTAGTATGAATTAATATGAGAAGATGGGACATAGCTTGGATTAACCCTTTAGTTTAAACTATATATAATAATTTTTAATAAGATGATTAAAACATTTAATTTGATTCCTAATTCCAACATTTTTCAATCCAAATACAAGGTATAGGAATGAAATTGATTCCAGTATTGAACCAAACACATGGTATTAGGAATCAAGTTCTAACCCCATACCACCCTGAATGATTCTTAACTCCAAATCCATACCGCTATTTGAACCAAACACTCTCTAAGATTTATTTGAATTTACCAATAGGGGAATCCATTAATATTAAAAGATTCAAAAAAGCTATAAACTAGCTTCTTGACAATTCTGAGGCACGAAGGACAGAAGGCCATTAACAACATCAAATAAAATCTTAAAATTAATTTGTTGATAAGCTCCAAATAAGCTAGGTCCTAGTTCATCAAGGCTTAATATAGTCATGCAAAATCCTCCATTTATTTTTATAAACAAATATTTATTGTTCATAATCCAATTAATTTCTCTTTCGCGTCTAATTCCTGCAAAATGGAAAACCACAGACGGAAGTCCATGAACATCACTAGGATACGTTTGGTAACAAAAATTAGCCTCTTGGCCGCGAGGCATGGTTATAGGTTGCCAACCAAATTTCTCTCCGAAGTACGTAACCACTGCGGCTTTTAGAGTGTTATATGCATTTTTTGGTATAAGGGTGTAAGTGTTGGGGCTGGTGTCCTTGACAATTAAGTACAATGACTTATTAAATCTCTTTAAGGATCACAAGGGCATACTTCTGTATTATTACCAGTTGATCCACGTTTATCAATAACGGTTGGCTTGCTAGATAAGTTTGACGTTATTGTCATACGGATGGCGGTGATCAACTGGTCCCTATACGTCACACCTATAGGACACGTTTGAGAGATGTGAAGGTATGAAAATACAGTCACATTTTGCCGGATATGACTAAACGGTTAGTCAGAGGTATTGACTATTAAATTAGTCAATAAGATGTTGAGATTATTATTTAATACGGATTAAATAATTTTAGCTAATACGGATTACATGATTAATTCGTAAATTAAATATAAACGGTTATATTTAATTAAATATTGTATTCGCGTATTAATATAAACAGTTATATTAATTTGGATAATTATACAATATCGTATTTTGTCAGACCATTATTAATATATCGACTGTATTAATATCTGATAACATGTTACGATTTATAAATAAAACCCGCGAACAACTTAAAGCTAATTGGGTCGAATCACGCATTGGAATAAGGTAAGAGTGGAAAGCCCACTCCTACCCGACATCAATTTCGGCCGGCCAAGTGTAGTATATAAGGAGAGTCCTTCTCCTTATATCAAATACTCTTGTTGCACTGTTTAATAAATCTCAAGGTAAAATTAGGGTTTGAGAGCATTCTTCTCCCAAAACCTCAGATCTCACATCTAAAACCTCAAGGGCTCTCCCTATATTGCAAGGCAATTGGAGAGGATTTCTAGCACACGCGGCCACGTCTCAAACTAAGTCTTGGGTGCAAGTTATAGGAGGGAATTTGCATTAATTCCTGTTCTTAGGCCATAAGCACAAAGGACCAAAGGTTGAATTCTTTTTCTTATCCTTTTTAATCTTATGACTATAAACACAACTGTATTTTTCATTATAATCCTGCAAGTTTAGGGTGAATACATGCTTTATTCCCCACAAGTGGTATCAGAGACAGGCCATGAAAATTTTTCTTTTGTGTTTTTCATAAGTTTATTTAAAAGTTTCTGAAAAATCTCGTTTCTGCCGCTGTGTCGGTCGGTCGACCAGTTATAGCGGTCGGTCGACCGCCCCTGTGTGAGTTTTCTGTTTTTTTTTCAAAACAGTTCCCTTTGTGAGAAATCGTGTTCAGAAACTCGGTTTCGTGTTTTGTGGTCGGTCGACCTGTTTTTCGGGTCGGTCGACCATTCTGCTTTAAAAAAAAAAAAAAAAAAAAAAAATTTTTTTTTTTTTTTCGTCAGGTGGTCGGTCGACCTGTTTTTCCGGTCGGTAGACCACCCCTGTAACAGAATCGTTTTTTTTTTATTTTACGAAAATAACATGTTTTATTTTCACATGGCTTAAAATAATATACTATATACGGAAATAGTGTATTATTTAGTGAAACGGTTCACCCTCGCTTGATACATATTGTTTTTAAAACAGTTTAAAACAATGGATTATATGTTTATTAAAATTGGTGATTAAAACGGTATAGTCACTTAATTTTAATTTTAAAAGGTGGTTTGGTATAAATTTATTAATCATAATAACGGTATTATGTCATGTATAAATTGTTTTTAGTTGATGCATTTTATTTATCGTCTTGTGAATGCCTTGAATGCTTTCAATAACGTATTTAATTTTTGCAAACGGTTGTAACTTAGTGTGGCCTTAGAAGATTGTGTTACCGTAATGATGGGACACGATCTTGCTTGTAATTTTGAGATCTTGAATCTCCGTTTTGGGTTTTTGCCATGTAATTACTTTTGTATTTAAATTAGAATGTATCTAGGTTTACTCTTGTAATTTAAATTAGTAATTTTGTGAAGACCAAAGACAAGACGGAGACCGGATGCTCACTCCCGCTGCAAGGACCAAGATGGAACATCAAGACAAGCTTCTAGGGTCCAACAGTGGATTCCAAGTTGTTTTATGTTTATTTTGGTAGGATAGGCCACACTAGGACTTTTATTTACGTTTATTGCATTTATCTTTACGCTTTCATCGATAATAGCTTGCATCATATTCCGCCTAAAAACCAAACCACCTATATCATGCCTGAAAACTGACTCATGTAGAGGTTACGCGTTAGTTTTCTGTGACAATACAGATGTCACATGTCAATTTAAAAGCCATCACTTTATTTAATTCATTCACGCAAATGCTAGTTTTTAGTTCACTTAAATATGGATAAATAAGAGTTGATGGGGTCTTCCTCGTATAACCAAAAATTGAGATTAGTCTTTATAAATCAGCCTCCCATGAATCCCTTCTTCGTCGGTAGGCATAATATGACCCCTTCTACGTCGGGTAAGTGGGAACAGATGATTTATTTTATCTCAACATCATGGTCACTCGATAATATTCCAGTGACTGAGATGGACTAATAGATAGATATACGGAAATCTATCGACCAAGAGTTCCAACGATTGGAATTAGCCAAACTGTGGGCTTATCAATATACGGAAATTGAGTCTTGGGATCGTTTATATAATTCTTGAGGGAGATCAATTATATAAATGCATGAGTCTACGAGTTTAAATTCAATTTAATATAGACTTAAATCACAACAATAAGTTGCTTATATGGTTTTGTTTTATCTTCTTTTCAGTGTAGAACACGTTCATTAAAACTGCTGTAAAACTAAAATGGCTGGTGAAGACCCAATGCCAAGTGCCAAGCTAGCACGTGAATCCTGGCTAAAAGCCTTCATGGACTCCATGAATCAGTCAACTAGACTGAGGAATGATGGGTCAAACTTCTCTGACTGGGAGGCAGCACTACGGAATGCTGCCATTGCTGACGGAAAGCTCAAGTTCTTAACTGAGCCCATTCCGCCACACCCAGGAACTGGAGCTAGAGCCAACGAAATTCGCGCTCATAGCGATTTCGTTATGGAAGCGGGTGCGATAAAGAACGTACTCATCTATGCAATGGAATCCAATTTGCAAAGACGCTTCATAACCCATGGTGCAAACAAGATTTTCACCACGCTCACTAACGAATTCTCCAAGGCTCCGAGAATCGTTTCTTATGAGCATACCTGTCGCTTCTTTGAGGCGAAACTCCAGAAGGGCCAAGCTGTTAGCCCACATATTCTCAACATGATTGAGAATATCGAGAAACTGGAGTCCCTAAACTGCAAGATCAGTGAGAACATCATCGTTGATCGCATGCTTCATTCGCTTCATGATGGGTTCACCCTCTTTAGGGCCAACTACTACATGAACGACATGAAGAAGACTCCTCATGAGCTCCACTCCCTTCTCGTATAGACTGAGAAGGATCTAAAGTTGAGTGGGAGTCTGAAGCAGGATGTTCTCATGATCTCTAGTAAGGGAAAAGGTAAAGGGAAGGCTAAAGCTCAGGGCGACCTAGCAGTAGGTAAGCCCAGGTTCAAGAAACCAGGATTTGCTAAGAGTGGGCCAGGTGAGTCGAGTAACTCACAAGGCAAGACAAAGAGCAAGGATACAAGCATGGAATGTCACCATTGCCACAAAACTGGGCATTGGAGGCGCTCATGCCCCGTGTATCGCGAGGACATTAAGGCAGGCCGTGTTACTCCTGTTGGTATGTCTTCTTCTTTTATTCACATGATTGAGATTAACCATGCAAGTTGCGGAACTTGGGTACTTGATACTGGTTGTGGTTCTCATCTATGTAATCATGTGCAGGGCCTCCGAAACCAAGAACCCCTAACCAAGGGTGAGGTGGACCTGCGTGTCGGGAATGGAGCACGTGTGGCTGCAGTCTCGAAGGGAACATACGTAATCCAGCTTCCAAGTGGATTCGAGTTATTTTTATATAACTGTTATTATGTTCCTAGTTTGTCCAAAAACATTATTTCAGTTTCTGCACTTGACAAACTCGGTTTTTCATTTGTAATAGAGAATAATAGCTGTATTTTCTCCTTACACAATATGATTTATGGCAAGGCAGTTTCCATGAATGGAATTTATGTTTTAGATCAAACTACCGAGATATTACAAGTGAATAATAAAAGAATAAAGGTAGGTGACAAAGATCAAACTTACCTATGGCATTGTCGTATGGGACACATAAATGAGAAACGCGTTAAACAGCTCATACAGAATGGAGCCATTTCGCCCTTTGATTTCGAATCATATGGCACGTGTGAATCATGTCTCATCGGCAAAATGACTCGTATTTCCTTCAAAGGTGTTGGAATGCGCGCTGCCGACCTATTAGGACTCATACATACGGACGTATGTGGCCCTATGTCGATCAACGCACGAGATGGCTATAGGTATTTCATCACTTTCATGGATGATTTGAGTAGATATGGCTATGTCTACTTAATGAAGCACAAAAGTGAATCCTTTGACAAGTTCAAAGAATACCAGAATCGGGTACAGAACCAGCTGGGTAGAAAGATTAAAGCACTACGCTCGGATCGTGGTGGTGAGTATCTTTCACGCGAGTTTGATCAACACCTTAAAGACTGTGGGATCGTGCTACAGTTGACTCCACCTGGAACACCACAATTAAATGGTGTGTCCGAACGGAGAAATCGAACTTTACTCGATATGGTTCGATCCATGATGAGTCACACCGTTGTGCCTGATTCATTGTGGGGCTATGCTCTTTTGTCGGCTGCTCTAATACTTAACCGAAGTCCGTCTAAAGCTGTTGACAAGACTCCATTCGAGTTATGGAAGGGAACGGTCCCTAACTTGTCCTTTATTCGGGTTTGGGGCTGCGAGGCTTATGTCAAGTGGAGACACGAGGATAAGCTCGGCCCGCGATCGGTCAAGACATACTTTATAGGCTATCCAAAGGGAACGTTTGGTCATTACTTTTACTCGCCTACCGAACAACGTGTTTTTGTTGCGGCTAGTGCAACGTTCTTAGAGAAAGAATTTCTCGAGAACAAGTCGAGTAATAGAACCTTCGAGTTATCGGAGGTTCAAGAACCAACTATCGAGCAACCATTGGAGGAAACAGTTCCTTCACCCGAGGCTGCGGTAGATATCCCTGAGGAACCTAGGAGGTCGGGAAGAGTCTCTATTCCTCCGGACAGATACATTGGTATGGTCGAGGAACATGATACAGATGACGTCTTACTCCTAGAGGGTAACGAACCCACAACTTATAAAGGTGCCATGACCAGTTCTGACTCAAAGCTATGGCTAGAAGCCATGCAATCCGAGATGGACTCCATGTATGAGAACAACGTGTGGGATCTTGTGGACCTACCTGCAAAGGTACGTCCCCTTCAATGCAAATGGCTTTACAAGATAAAGCATGCCGTGGAAGGACAACAAGATATCCACAAGGCTAGACTAGTTGCTAAAGGTTTCACTCAAGTGCCAGGCTTGCACTATGATGAGATCTTTGCACCCGTAGTCATGCTACGTTCCATTCGGATTATCTTAGCGATCGCCGCATTTCATGACTATGAAATATGGCAAATGGACGTTAAAACCGCCTTCTTAAACGGTTATTTGGAGGAAGAGTTGTACATGATACAACCCAAGGGTTTTATCGATCCAGCACATCCTAAGAAAGTTTGCAAGCTTAAGCGTTCCATCTATGGACTTAAGCAAGCATCGCGGAGTTGGAATCATCGCTTCGACCAAGTGATAAAAGAGAATGGGTTCATTCGATCAGTCGAGGAACCATGTCTCTATATCAAGTCGAGTGGGAGTAAGATTGTATTCCTAGTACTGTATGTCGATGACATACTCTTGATTGGGAATGACATACCTCTCTTATCTTCGGTTAAAGCATGGTTGAAAAACCATTTCCAGATGAAAGATCTGGGAGAGGCACAAAGAATTTTGGGCATCCGTATCTACAGGGATAGATCACGACGGATGTTGTCTCTCAGTCAGGAATCTTATATAGAGAAGATTCTGGAGAGATTCAGCATGACGAACTCCAAGAAGGGGTTCCTTCCTATGACTCCTGGGCTTCACTTGAGCAAGACTCAAGAAGCTAAGTCAGTGGAAGAGAAAGAGCGCATGAGTCGGATTCCTTATGCTTCGGCAATAGGATCGATCATGTATGCCATGATATGCACACGTCCTGACGTTGCATATGCATTGAGTATGACAAGTCGATTCCAAACTCATCCAGGTGAACAACACTGGATGGCCGTGAAAAACATTCTTAAGTACCTACGGAGGACTAAAGATTGGGGATTGACTTTTGGAGGCGACTCGACGCTCTGCGCCACGGGTTACGCAGATGCTAGCTTCCAAACGGATCGAGATGACTCGAAATCTCAGTCTGGATTCGTTTTTACTCTTAATGGCGCTGCTGTCAGCTGGAAAAGTTCTAAACAGAGTGTTACAGCAGATTCTACGACTGAGTCCGCGTAAAAGAAGATATTTATTGAAAAGATCGCTACGGATGACAACATAGCCGATCCTCTCACAAAAGCATTACCACGTGATAAGCATGTAGGGCACATTCATTCCATGGGAATTGGATGTGTTCCTAAGTTGTAGTACTCTTTTATGAATTCATGTAATAATTCATTTTCTCGTGTACTCTATTCAACCTTATTGTTATGATATAAAATGTTTTGTTTCTCATGTGGAATTGTACGCCAATTTTGAACACCACAAAGTGAACTGATTAACATTACATCGTTTTGGTCCTTGATTACCCACTTGAGCTGATAACTCAGGTAATCATTTTGTGACGTTGGTTGATGGTGGGTTCAACGAGCCATAAGTCACGTGGATGACTGACCAATCACAAAGGCGAGTTATACGGATATCTCGTAGGACACCCCGTGACAACGTTATGGAGTCCTAAATGTTTTATAACATTGGGTGCCTGGTCGTGGATAGGACCTCCATAGTGTTCCTTAGAGTCGAGTCTTTTGACTTTCAACTGTTTCTTGAGATTAAGACAGATTTTGGGTAACTTTGGTTTCTTTCCCACGGTCACCGTAACAGGGGCCAAGAGGATTTTTTCTGGGTTATTTCATGCTGGGCGATATCGGCAGGATTCGAGTTGAGGGAAATATCCAAACCCTTATCAGGATTTTATCATTTCTCAGGGCCACTCGAGGAGTAGTAACTGAAATGCATGGCCATGCTCGAATACAGATTCGTTTTATCAGTTAAGTTACTCTCTAGTCGGGGAAACCACTCTTGATACAGATCGCTTGTGAGATACGACCTTTGCGAATGCGGATTTGCAAATTGTCTTACATTGAGTGGGAGAAATTTTAAAAGGATATGAGATTCGGTTATCGCACCTACACTTGTACGGACAAGTGGGAGTTTGTTGGAGATTGTGTCCTCCACATGTAGTGTGATAACGTCATTGAACATACCCTTGTACGGACAAGTGGGAGATTGTTGGGGCTGGTGTCCTTGACAATTAAGTACAATGACTTATTAAATCTCTTTAAGGATCACAAGGGCATACTTCTGTATTATTACCAGTTGATCCACGTTTATCAATAACGGTTGGCTTGCTAGATAAGTTTGACGTTATTGTCATACGGATGGCGGTGATCAACTGGTCCCTATACGTCACACCTATAGGACACGTTTGAGAGATGTGAAGGTATGAAAATACAGTCACATTTTGCCGGATATGACTAAACGGTTAGTCAGAGGTATTGACTATTAAATTAGTCAATAAGATGTTGAGATTATTATTTAATACGGATTAAATAATTTTAGCTAATACGGATTACATGATTAATTCGTAAATTAAATATAAACGGTTATATTTAATTAAATATTGTATTCGCGTATTAATATAAACAGTTATATTAATTTGGATAATTATACAATATCGTATTTTGTCAGACCATTATTAATATATCGACTGTATTAATATCTGATAACATGTTACGATTTATAAATAAAACCCGCGAACAACTTAAAGCTAATTGGGTCGAATCACGCATTGGAATAAGGTAAGAGTGGAAAGCCCACTCCTACCCGACATCAATTTCGGCCGGCCAAGTGTAGTATATAAGGAGAGTCCTTCTCCTTATATCAAATACTCTTGTTGCACTGTTTAATAAATCTCAAGGTAAAATTAGGGTTTGAGAGCATTCTTCTCCCAAAACCTCAGATCTCACATCTAAAACCTCAAGGGCTCTCCCTATATTGCAAGGCAATTGGAGAGGATTTCTAGCACACGCGGCCACGTCTCAAACTAAGTCTTGGGTGCAAGTTATAGGAGGGAATTTGCATTAATTCCTGTTCTTAGGCCATAAGCACAAAGGACCAAAGGTTGAATTCTTTTTCTTATCCTTTTTAATCTTATGACTATAAACACAACTGTATTTTTCATTATAATCCTGCAAGTTTAGGGTGAATACATGCTTTATTCCCCACAGTAAGGTGCACCAGAATCGACAAAAAAACCATTGTCATATCTTATTGGATCAAGTTCAAATACCGATGGGTCGATTGATAGCCTAATTCCATCAACACTAATACCAGTTACGTATATGTGATATTTAATCATTTTATTCATAGCAATCGTTTGAACTTGTCTAGTAGCATCTCCGCTTATTTGTGCATCGTCACCAAAATACATGGTTGATAATTCCCCATCAGGTGCCAAACAATAAGAAAATCGACCATTTGTTTCGGTACCAAGTTGTGATAAGAACGATCTAGGACCAAATGCAAGCCCAAGTATACCAATTATAACATTGTCTCCCATGTTTTTTTCAAATTCGAACCCGGTATTCTTGAGTGTACACCCGAATGTAAAACTACCAAACCCGACAACTTCTCCTGTTTTTGTCTCCTGAAAATAAGCGTTATCTCTTCCTACAAAGCCCACGGTATGTTGTGAATCACTATAAATGATATCTATGCCACACGATCCCTCATACGTCAACCTTGGGTTACACAATGGATCGTCTACACTCACTCGCGTAAAAGTAGGAGACATCTTGTATTTAAAATTTTCTGCTCGTGTTTCTATACAAGGATCACAACCATCACACTGAACCCAAGTTTCATAACTAGCCGTGTCCATAAGGAGAAAAGGAGTTAATCGTCCTGGACCCGATCCCAATGGAATTTTAGTAACGTAATAATATGTTTTTGTCACTTTCGCCAACGGGGCCTTGATCGCATCAGGAGCTAGTCTTATGGGATAATTATTCACCCGTGACATAGATATGTTAACGAGGAATTGATGCCGGTCTTGAACCGTGACATATTTAGGTAATATTTGTAAATGCGGCGAATCTAATGGGATCATCTTAAGTGTTAAGCAAGTGGTTTTCGAAACAATAAATATCATGAATAATACAAGGTGTAATAATGATATAATTGTTTTTTGAGCCATTGTTGTGCCTTACAAATTTGAGAAAATATGATGGAATTAGGAATTACTTGCTTGTCTCTTATAAAGTATGAAGTATATATAAATAATATTGAAAAGATACCTTTAAAACGCCATTTTGTATTAATTAGGGAGATTTTGGATGTTTGTCACTCCATCTTCCTTTCATATATAATTAGGGATAGTTGCATATAGTAAGAAATTATCGGTTACTATCTGAAACGGTCTCATAGGATAAAAGTACATAGACAGTTTATTTATATAAAGATTATTACTCTTTACTCTTTAATTGAAAGTATTAAATGAATGATTTTTTAGTATTATTTTCTACTGTGAAATTATAATATTCTAGAATTAAATCAAACCTAATACATGTGTCAGCTAATCATACATAATTAAATACCCAATTTAATAGTAACATTTTAGAAGATGTATTACTCTAAATCCTTTTGTTGGTCTTTTTCTTCATATGAACAATAATTACATGTGTCAATTAATCATACATAATTACATACCTAATTTAATAGTATCATTTTAGAATAGTACCATTTTAGAAAATGTATTATTCTAAATCCTTTTGTTGGTCTTTTCTTAAGAAGAACAATTACATTTGTCAATTAGTCATACATAATTACATACCTAATTTAATAGTTCCATTTTAGAAAATGTATTAAATCCTTTTGTTGGTCTTTTCTTACGTGTATTCAGACAAAAAGTGGTTGGGAGAACCTCCAGTTACTCCCCACTAAATGTGGCATATATGTTTCATGTATGGCAGGTAGGTGCTGATTGCGGATTCGACTGAGAGCTAGCGAGTGAAGTTGCACATCGACATGACTACACTTTAGATCGTTTAGCTAATTCAGTTATTTACTATTTTGATATTCGTGGGATGTGTCATCCCCGTTTGCCTTGTTGTATCTAAATTCAAATAGTCATTTTGTCTAACTTCCGCATTTAGTTTTACTTTGAATCTTCTCCTCCTGATGTTTAGTTCATGTCAAAAGCTTTAACTCCGCACATTTTCTGCATGCTGCTTGTTTACATTTCCGCTTTCGCGAGGGGGTTTACAATTTTGGTCGAAAAATGTCCCAAATTTGAATTTAAAATCAATTTCCGATTTTTAATTTTTAATTTTCAAACTTCTAATCATTAATATTTTCAATTTAATTATAAAATACCAAGTAATTATTATTTATGAATAGAAATAAATACTAGAGGATAACAATAATGTTGGAGTTTTTCAATTAGTTTATACTTCCTTCATTCAACATCACTCTACCGTATTTTCATTTTCATCCGTTTAACTCCACTCTACCACTTTGCCAAAAAAATCAAACCAAGGACTATTTTATCCAAATGAAAATCTATTATTTACACAAATTGCCAATATTTAGCCCACATTTATTTAATATCAAAACTCACTCTAGCATATTTCACATTTCCATTTGTACTTCTATTAATAGTTTAATGTTGTTAATTAGGGATGTCAATGGGGCGGGGCGGGTTGCGGAGGGGGGTCATCCCGCGCCCGCCCTGCAAACTATAAATGTGCACCCGCGGCGGGTTGAACCTTTCAAAACCGTCTCTGCCCCGCGGGGATCCGTTGACCCGCCTATCTTCTCAAGAAATGTAAATCGTGAATCTAAAATATACTAGTCGTACTACCTATACAAAAAAAAATCGCAAAATGCCTTAACATTCAATTAACTAGAGTCCGTTGAGCCATGAAACGATTTTGCATACAAATATACCACGAAACACATGCACAAACCGGGAGAGGACCGAAGTGGCCTATCACCGTGCAAGAACGTTGAATCCAAACTGGCTTTATCTGGATCTGGTTCGAAACGATGCCAAAAGTAAAAGAAGTAGATTAAATACATGTATAAGATCTTACGTTTTGAGCCAAAGAAAAGAACTAATCATTGGAATTAAGTGCAAATTCTGACAAAGTACTAGAAGAGTAAACAAAACTAAAAAACAAATGAAAATTGTTCAGTTATTTATCTTCAGCTCCGTTTACCGTTTTAAGTTATATTTTTTTATCTATATATATTACTATTAGATATTATTATTTATTAGGTGGGTATAAGCGGGGCGGGGACATGTGGGGCGGGGCGAGCGGGGTGGGTGTGGGGCGGAGTGGGTATGGGGCGGCTCTCATGTGATACCGAATGATGCTTTTGAAACCCATCCCCGCCCCACGACCCACTGAATCACTACCAACACCCGCCCCACGTGGGGCGGGTGCGGGGCGAGATCCGCCAAGACCCGCCCCATTGACATCCCTAACCTTAATAGTATAAAAAAGGAAAATGGACAAGTAAGTGAAAAAGGTTTAAAATTGAGAAATTAGCAAGAGAGAAATTAAAGGGAATTACAAGTGAACTTGGGCCTGGTTTATAATAAGCATTGATCCGACCCGACCCAACCCGCTAAGCCCTCTAAATCTCTAAATCCCATCCGATTGGCCAACTCCTAACCTCCCCAACTATTGCCGATCTCAGGCTCCCTCCTCCCCAACCCACACTTTATTCCAGCCCGACTGACCGACATCACTTATTCCCCATTTTTACCAACTATAATAGTTCATGGTCGTCAGTCCCCTAACCCACACACCGATCATCTTATGGTGTCAGCTAAGGCTCCAACCCGACTACCCGACCCACCTCCAGCTTAACCTGGCTCACTATCCACCTCTAGGCATATGTTATAACAATTCAATTTGTAATTATCACCATATTACTTTTTTCTTAATGTCAACTTTAATTATATTGCGTAAATGTGATACTTTTAGATTAAGAATCGGACAATGTGCAGTTATATATGTTATGTTCAGGGCCGATTCTAAATATTTTGAAGTTCAGGGTGAAATTGTAAAATTAGGCCCTAATTTTTAAATGGATTAATTGATAAGAATACTATGAACTATGGGTGTATGTCCTACTCAAAATACTCCAACCTTTATTTTAACTACCAATATAACCAACTAATGCCCTCATTTGCTTTGAATAGAATTTGTTGTTTTGTTAAGTTGTTGTAGCATGTTTTAATGTTGTGATTAGGTAAATATATTAACATAGAAGTAAAAATAGAAAGACGGGTTAAAGAAGGGTTAAAAATTTCTTCACTTAGTTAGCATATAACATGTCATATATTATAATAAAAGCGAGTGAGAGCATTAGTTGGTTATATTGGTAGTTAAAATAAAGTTTGGAGTATTTTGAGCAGGACACCCATAGTTCAGAGTATTTTTATCAATTAATCCTTTTTAAATATCTTTGTTCAACTAATTCATGTGTAATTATCTTATACAATTTAATAAACGAAACAATAGAGGCGGAATAACTTTTGTACAATAGATGATGATTCTTGGAAAATCCTAAGAATTTAGGGGAAAAAATGATTTTGAATTTGGAGAATTGGATAGAGTGTATTTATTATTCAACTTTTGTATCGTCAAAAAGTTGCAAAAGATCGAAATTCTTTCCAAGTTTAGATATTAGTTTTATTAGAGTCGTCCATTGAATGTATAATCTGGACAAGTTATGCTTTGATGGACATATTCCGCACAAAATCTCAGAAGCATAATTCTTTTAAAACGGAGGAAATAAGCTATATGAGGAATACATCGCATAATCTATTGATCATTTTTGTAAGATTGAAATATCACTAGACTACTTACCATTTTTTTTTTTTAATAAGTAATAAATTTTATATTACAAATAGCATACTTCAATTTCACGCTAATGAGCCCCTTACATATTTGAGCCCTTGTCATTTACCAACCCTAACACCCATTAAAGTCGGCCATGTTTATGTCCCAAAGACGTCAAAATATCAAATGCGCATGCGTTGGTCTAATCTCTTTACTCTAAAAGTTATAGTATTTTAAGGCTTCTTATTGGCTATTGAAAATGAGATAGGGGGAACCACATTTTACTCAAAATATTTAATTACCCTCTCCTCATCTTAGCATTTAACTACTCTCTCTATTTATTTTTTTTATTTTTTTTTTGGTAACGAGGGAACCCGCAGCCGCTACCTTCGGTACACCATGTAAACCACCCGAGGGCGACAGGCTCGAAGTCTATTTAGGCATGGACTCGGGCCAAGAATGCTCCACAAGATTTTGCTCTAGGGGAGGCTTGAACCCGAGTCTCCTGGGAATTTCACCCAAGTTTTAACCACTAGACTCCACCCTTGCGGGCCTCTATTTATTTCTTCATTTGAGCATATTTCAAAATTTATTTTTATATATTATATGTTTATATGATTATGTTATATGTTTGTGCTTATATGTGATTATATTATATGATAATATGATATGATGACGATGATTATAATAATGTAAAAAAGCCCAAATATTCAAATTCGGAATTTTATCTCCAAAAAAAAATTAATTATCATCAAAACAAAAACAGAAATTTAAAAAATCATGATTTCAATTATTTATCATAAACTGAATAAAAAGTTAATATTAGGGAATGCGAGGCCCATTAGGGCTGTCTACGTCTAGGGTTTATGCTACTAGGGTCTATTATATATGTAGACCCATGTGTTGTTTCAAATAACAACATCATTAATATAAATCTCTATGCAATCCTCTCTTTATAATTCTATCATGGTATCAGAGCCTCTTTCTTAAGAACTCTTGAAAATCGCTTCCGCGTTCTTATCGGTGGGTGGCCGGAAATTTACACCCACCGGTGATATTTCTTTGAAAAAAAAACAACAAAACACACACCCAATAAAAAAAAATTAATACTTCACTCCTATTTACGTTTACGTTTGGAGTATTCACCAAACTTTCATAGGAATGTCAAACAAATCAATTTGTTGAATTTGCTATTCTTGCACTTCTCGTTTTTCATTGAAAAAAAAACCTTCTCTTCGACATCTCATTAAAATTATTCAACGCCGTTTAAGATGGTACTTGATTAATTTGGAGTCCGAAAAAATTAACGTTCTCTAGATCTTGAATTGACGAATATAATTTTCCGTTTTATTGATATTTGTCAGGTTCGATTAGGGTTCCTGCAAATTAACTCAAACTTTCGACAAGTCCAAAAATTAACGTTCTTATCGAAGAAATTTTAACGAGTCTTAGTATGTGTTTGGCCCTGCTTTTCAACTGTTTTTTCAACCAAAGAAATAGAAGCTGGGTCAAACACTACTTTTTAAAAAACTGAAAACTAATTTTATTAAAGAAAAATTCTAAAACTGACTCCTAGAAACACCTAGAAACAGAAGTAGCAAATTGTTAATTCTGTTTCTCTTTTCACGTTGCTCTTAACTTATTTGAGCGCCAAAATCCAAAAGAAGATAGAAACTAGTTGGGCCAAACACCATAAAACTGATAAAAGTACTTTTTTTTAAAATTTTGGCCAAACATTAACAATTTTATCAAGACCTACTTTAATAAAAACTCCTTTACAAAAGTAAAAATTCTTTTTCATAAACAAGGCCAAACATGCACTTAATACTCGTTTCTTATACCTACCTTGACGGACAAGATTTATGCAGATCGAGGAAGATGAAGATTTTTTTTAAAGTTTTTTTAATAGATTATGTTTTTTTTTTCTTTTGTATTTCTCCAATCGTAAAGTTCGTACTACGTACTGCCTTTACGATTGCGGGAGGGTATTAGGGAATGCGAGGCCCATTAGGGCTGGCTACGTCTAGGGTTTATGCTACTAGGGTCTATTATATATGTAGACCCATGTATTGTTTCAAATAACAACATCAATAATATAAATCTCTATGCAATCCTCTCTTTATAATTCTATCAGTTAACAATGATTATAACAACAAATTCATGAAATTCACTACAAACCCACAAATTCTACACAAATTCTGATTACCAAATATATATACTCCGTATTTTTTAACAAACAAAAGATTATTACATTCTTTTGTGTAAAAATAAAAAGGAAGAATAATAATTAACTTTACATAAATTTGTATTAAAAAATGATATTTTGGAGATTTAAGAAAAAAAAAACAATTAACCTTCATATTATAAATCGCTAATTCGGTATCGACTCGCCTATCGTAAAAAATGAACTAAGTACAAATAGTTTTAGCAAAATAATTATTATTCATAAAATTTATGTAAAAAAGCCTCTAAGTACTAAAATAAAATAAAATTAATCGAGTAATACTACATCTCTTGCATATACTTTCAATTTTTTCTGAATATTTTGTGGGTTTTAGCAAAATCTTATAATCTGCTTATCTGAGCGAATTTTAGAGAATTGCGAATTGCGAATTGCGAATCTTATAATGGCACAAAGCGAATTGCGAATTGGTCCACTTGAATCAATTCGGAATTTGGAGGGGGTGAGTGAATTTGGCATCCCTATCAACAACTATATTACGATATTTGTGTAGTTACCATCTCGCATTTTTCATCTTCTAAGCGTCTTTGATTACGACCCGTGCATTTTCTGCACAAGAATTAAAAAAAGTGTAAAGAGAAGGAATAAAAACAGAATCAAACGATTGCGACGTATGTGAATTTCGTCGCAGCGATAGAACGGAATTTTCCGCTGCAAAAATAATTATTCGCAGTGCTCTTTGGCTTACGCCGGAACACTAAAACTTGAGAGAGACGATATTTCAATAAATTATTGAGAGATCGTTTTTTTGTACCATTTTATTTGTATTTCATGAGCCTTTTGTCATTGATCGTACCAGAGTAGTTTCGTACCTATTTACCTACTAAATGTACTTAATTTATATTTAATTATGATTTGTACCAATTTTATTACTTTTAGTACGACTTTTTCAATAGTCTATCAATAAGCTAAGCTTATTGAGAGGCGGTCTCTTAGGAGACCTACTAACGCCGGAAAACTTTGGTCGAAATTGCGGCTGAATTTCATATAAATACATGTAATTAACTCGATATTTATGACAAAATCCTTCTTACACAGACGTTCCGATTGCATAAAAATGACTCCGATCCGTATCGATTTATTCAAGTAAATTCAAGATACAAAACTTGTACTAATAATTTTCTTCATGGCAATCCTGAGGTACAAAAGACAATTCCCCATTACTGATATCATATAAGAACTTGTAATTAACTTGTTGAAATGCTCCAAGATATATAGGACCAGGGTCTTTAATTTTTAAGACCATAAAACAAAATCCCTTACGATCAAATTCATCGCTCATATCTTGAAATAAACGATCTTTATCCAAAATCATATCAACTTCTTCTGTAAAATCTATATTCCAAAAATGTAGAATTATTGTCGGTACGTCGAGTCGTTGATGATAATCCGAAAGCGGGTAACATAATTCGAATAATTGTTGTGGATCCTTGGGTACCCATTTATATTTATCACTAAAAAATTTGACAATTTCATCTCTTATAGGATTAAATATGCCTTCTGGTAGCACTGTATAGGGACTTCCACTGTCGATAAACGGGCCGTTTTCGACATTGTCACCGGTCCCAAAATATGATGGATCGATCAATAGTCGATTCCCATCGATACTAATACCGGTCAAGTATAAACCGTATTGTTGCCCACTATGCAATGCTATGGTTTTTGCATTTTTTATAGCATCTCCGCTTATTTTGGCATCATACCCGAAATTAATTGTTGATTTGCCCATGGTAACGGGATCAAACGGGGGTATACAGTAAGAAAATCGACCTTGAATTTGATCACTTAGTTGGTTTACAAACGATAATGGTGTAGCGGCTGCGAGGCCGAACATACCGACTATTTGGTTTTCTGGTCCATCGTTAGACCCAAAGGTAACATGTACGTTTTTTAACCCACACCCGAATATTAAACCTGGGAACGGGTCTAGTACCCCGGTTGTAGTGTTTAGAAATCGGAACGTTTCTTTTCCTAAAAGGCCGGTTACCGTGGTGAAGCCTTGACCGTAGTTGAGCGCAAAGCCACAATCGCCTTGATAATCGAACACGGGAGCGGGGCACATACTATCTTGTTTTTCCAATGGTGCAAACGAAGTGGAATCTTTATTGGCGAAACTCGGGCCTTTTAATTCAAAGCAAGGATAGCAATTTTGACATTGAACCCAGGTCACGTCTGTACCCGTGTCTACGAGTAGGTAAGGGGAGTAGGCACCCGGACCTTCACCAAAAAAGAGTTGTGTCACAAAATAACTGTTCCTGAATCGGGACATTGTTTGCTTGAAGTAGTCGGGTGTCACCCCTTTTAACTTATTTTGATGATCGAGGACCCGTGACAAAGATATGTTGGCTAGGAAATGATGTCGTTCATGGTGAATAGAGTTATATTGGTGGATTTTTAAATGAGGCGAGTCGATTGGAATCATTTTCATAACGAATCCATTGGTAATGGAGATGAATGAAAATTCCGCTATGATTATAAAGAACAAGAATACAAGGAATATAGAGATGTGAGGCATTGTTGTTTTCTATGCTAAAGAGAGGAATTATGTTTTAACAATTGACATTATATGTGTATTTTGCACTTATATGGGTAGATTACAACTCGTATGTTAGAATTAGATCAAATGGTAAGAGTTTTCTTATCTTGACTATAAAATTGAAGTTCGATTCTCACTTACGGCAAAACGCGCTCATTTAAACCAAAATTGTTAAAATTAACCCGTTAGGAAACAATAAAAATATTATAATGAGATGATTTTCACCTAACTTCAAAATTTATCATCATTAAAAACGCTCGAGGATCCAATAAAAAAGAAATAAATCGACTAGTCCATATGTGGAAGATTTGTCAATTTATTACTCACCTTGGTTTGATAAGAGAAGATTGTTATTGCCTTCTCTTTTCAATATGTTCTTCCACTTTTTACCTTTGGCTTTTTTAAGCCTTTTTTATAGGAGAGATATTTTAATTAAAAGTAAATAAATGTATAAAAAAAAGAAGTACTATAATTACGGATTATATTGAGGTATTATTGATGTAATTAAGAAATTAATCAAAATCAAAATAACACTCTAAGGATCCCTCTATGACAAAAAGAAATAAATAGGCTTGTCTATATATGGAATAAAAATTATGTATTTTGCACTTGAACGGAAATGGTATAATGTCAAAGAAGGTAAGAAACCGATTAAGCTCTTTAAATGCTACAACAAATTCACGTACCTTAAACGTTGTCATTGCCTCAACTTCTTAAGCTTGTGCACATAATATTTTTGAGATTTGATTTGCAAGCACAATGCTTCTTAAAATTTTCAACTGGGAATAAATCATAGACCAGAAATCGAAATTGGCTTGTTTTTTTCCAAATTGATTACCTTTTCGAGCTCTATAACTTGATAAAACAAAAATAGTCATTCGAAAACTAAAGATCAGAAATATTGTTGATTTGAGATTTTCGTTAAATAACCTATCAAATGTTAGTTGACAATTTTTTTCTCAAATCGTTGATTATGACAAGATAATTATTTTAGAAAAAAAATTTTGATTCTGAATTCCAGTTTTAGAGTTATGCTCAATTGAGTTTTTTTGTAGCGATAAAAATGACATGTTGTGCATAAAAATTAAATATTGGGTATATGTACAGCAACTTAAATATGTGGTACCATGTGCAAAATGGTAAAATAAGGTACCACGTTAATTTTTCAATTCCACAATCTCATTTATACATTACCTCATAATGAAAACCTATCACAAATGTCAGCATTATAAGAAGATGTTTGGTTACTCCAAATCATGAGATTTTCTTTTTCCTAGAAATTTCCAACTCCTCCATTATGGAGGAATTTGATTACCTAGGACCCCCTAGGTAATTGGAAACTCTTGTGTCAATTCAATTCCAAGATGTCAACCAAACGAATTTTAGGCAATTCATATGAATTGACCAATTCACGTGTTTTGCAAAATCATGGGAAATTAATTCCCGTATGGCAACCAAACGAGGCCTAAGTTTATAACGGTAAAGTCAAAAGGAGGTGTAATTATGATTTGGGTTCAAACTCTATCAGCCAATCAACCACATATATATATAATTCTTATTACTCCCTTCACACGAAAAAATGAATTATTAAAAAACCTTAATACGGTAAATCTTTTATCTATAAAATCTAAAACTTTTAAAACTTTTTAATTAGCTCCTTAAATTTAGGAAAAAACAAAATTTCAAATGTGGCTCTCTATCATCAAACGTTGGTTGTTTTGGTGATTTAATTTCTTTTTACTCTCTTATCTGATTATAATATCCTAATACTATGTAAATCGCATTTTTCATAACATAAAAATTGCATAAAATACAAAAAAAATCATCAAATAAATTATATATACAACATGTTTAATTTTGGTATATATAATTTTAAAAAAATTATAAGAAAATCAAATAGTAACATTACATGATAAAATATTCAAGTATATGATAAAATACAAATTATCTAGATTCACTAACTAATATAAAAAAAAATTAGAAAAAATGTTTTAAAAGAAATATATTGCCTAAACCATTCGGCAAAAATTATGAAATTTAAGTTATCGTGAATTTGTGATCCTTTGTGGTAGGAAAAAAAAAAGTAAAAAAAAATAACAAATCATCAATATCGCAACAATTTAATTACCACAAGTCCATAATTACCAACCTTTTAAAGGCACAAAAAATACTCAAAAATTTGTTTCAATAATAATAAATTATAAAATTGGCCATAATACGAAGAATATATCTCTTAATGAAATCAAACATAAATTAAAGGTAATTACCATAGTAGAAATTAGCATAATGACAATACCATAAGTCCATAACACCATACATAAGCAAAGTTGATAATTCAATTAGTGATATTAGATTATTAATGTGATCTGATATACGATTCCAACTTTCGAACTTTGTTTTTTAAAAAATTCGGGTCGGGTTGGGCCAAAATCGGGCCTTTAGGTTGGCCCAAAGTCGGGCCGCGGGCTTTTAGGGCCAAACTACCAGGCCCAAACCCGAGAAAAATCGGGCTAAACCGGGTCGGGCCATCAGGTCTGGGACATTTGATTAACTCTAATTAATAACTAATTTTCGTACATAAAAGAGCAATTCAGGTCGGGTTATACTCAATCGAGTCAATTCAAGTTCGAAGATAAAATTGGATATAATTATTCGGGTTGGGTCAATTTTAGTAGGTTGTAATTGGTCACAAAAATCCCTACTTAAAATGGAAAATCATTAAATTGACATAAATTAGAGAAACCTCCCAAAATTGAATTTAGAAGAAAAAATAAAGAGCATCCTGGTTTGCAGATGCAGCCAAAGAGCATTCATTCACAAAGCTACCTCGGTAAATGGAGGAAGCTGAAAACCCGTAAAAGTTACACTTCATTCTGAAAATTTACAGTGATTTTTTGACAAATGCTAACATATCATATCATGAATCCCTTCCGTTAATAGTAGTAGAAATGCCATAAATTTTACCCTCATCTACCCATTACTGCAATTCACCTTGGTTGGTAAAAGTAAGTAGGTAATTACATACTTCTCTTATCTTCTTTCTTCCTAATTTTTACCATTTGCTTCATTTTTATTACCTTTTTAATTTAATTACTCCTTTTGTTTCTTTGACTAATATTGTTTTTTTACTGCTTGGAAGAAAATGGAGATGTCGCTATCGAAAAATGATGATCAATGTACGACATGGGAAGAGGAAATGTATTGGAAACATTTTCATGCCATGCACTTTTATATTGTTCTGCCTAAGGACTTTCATCATCACCTTGTAAGTTTTACATTTACGATATTTTTTAATCTTTCCATCTCAATCATTTGTTTACGTATCTCTCTGATTAAAATGCATGTGGTATAATAATAATCGTCTCAACCAAAAGTTTAAGTCGATGTTTGATCAGTTGTTTTATGCCGTAATTGATATTTGAGGATGATAATGCAGATAATACCCATTCATATACGATTTAAGTATTATTTTTTTCAGTTATTTTGAATTATTTTTGAGAGATTATGATTTGGGGAATTTGTGATTTAGTTTTAGGAACTTATAAAATAGGGGGTTTCCCTAACATTCCCACTTGAATTGTACATCTTTCCTTTACTAACTCGCCAAATTTGCTGTTTTTTAATTTGCATGGAGTAATCCTTTAGTTCCGATCATTTATTCACCTTTGTGAGCGGTATTTTGATCAAAGATAAACAAATGATAAACAAATGATTGAGACTTTACCTTTGTGAGTGGTATTTTGATCAAAGGTAAACAAATGATTGAGACGGATGGAGTATCATTTTGTGCAACTTTCTGTCTTTCTCTTCCAAATTTATGAATTTTTAGTAGAGAAATATTATCTACCCTCTCCTTCCAACCTTCTCTTCTACGTTCTCCTCTCACAACCGATTAAAAAACCGTTGATTTGCTTGATTTACTTGTCTTATGACCCCACCCGATATATATTAATTTAGTCGCTTATGAGAGCGTGAATGAAGAAGTTTGGAGAGAAGGTTGGTAACAGCCCTCTTTTTAGTTTCACTTAGTCTCTTGTAAGGCCGCCCTACACAAAAATTGTGTAAAACATATCTCTTAACACAAAGTCACAAATATTATGACTCTTTTAAGTGAAAATTATAGTTGCTAAAAAGATGGTAAGGCGGGCTTACACGAGAATCTGTGTTTTAGTATATAGTGTATGACGTTTTTTCAAATAATTTGTAGATCGAAAGTTCTTTGTTGAAGAGTGAGGACTGATGAAAATGACATTAAATATATATATATGCTCCTCTTTGTGGTGGTCATTTGTATGAAATTGATGCACTTACACTACTTTGCAGTTCATTACTTGTTTCCTACTTGTATTTGATTTGTGCTTGTATCCGACTCTGAATTGAGTTGGGATTAAGAATCGACAGTTTGATGTTTATTAGTAATATGTACAATGACGCATTTACTTGGGCGCTTTTTACCTTGTAGTAACTCCTACACCTAGGGGTGAGCAAAACCGTATACCCGGTACGGTTTTGAAAACCGTATCGGGTATACGGTTTTAAAATTCGCAAAAATCACTATACGGATCCGATACGGTTTAACCGTATATACGGTTTTCGGGTACCCGGAAAAACCGTGTATACGGAAACCGTATATACGGATACGGTTTGGTGAGAAATAACCAATTAAATATTGTAGTTATTCAAGTGCTAATAATTACATCTAACATGCCTACGTCTAATGAAAGTCTAATTTTTTATTTATTAAGATAAATTTGTAAAATTAGTCATAAAAAACAATTAAGAGTGGAAGTTGAAAACTGAACTTTGCGTTTCATTAATTTTTTTATACAAAGATTTCAAACCGTGTCGAAAACCGTATACACGGTTTCGTTTTTGCTCGACCCGGATACGGTACGGTTTCGTGAAAACCGTATCGTATATACGGATTTCCGTATCGTATATACGGAAATTCGTATAATTCAAACCGTATACCGTATCGTATCCGTATTATAAAACCGTATCGGAATTTTTTGCTCACCCCTACCTACACCTGTGTCAAATTCTACTCATTCTGCTCTGGCATAGGTATGACTGCATCAGTATTCAATACGACTCTCGACATTGAACACTTCCTTTTGAGCCGTAAACAGGAGTCATTCACAAAATTGGCAAACGGTGTATATATTCTTCTCGTAGTGTACTTGCAACTGAGTTTGAGCTTAGTAGAACCTTACCTTTTCACTAAATTCTCTACTGTTTTGACCATCTAATCTACTTGTTTAGTTGCTGTCTTTTTCCATCCCTTTAATTGCGTGAATTTCGTCATGCAGGTGCTTCCTTCCAAATTTGCTAAACATGTGTCAAGCAAGTTGGCCAAAAAGGTGTCTCTTATAGGCCCGAGTAGCTCCTCTTGGGACGTAGAGGTATCAAAGGCCGGCAACCAAATTTCTCTTGTTGGAGATGGATGGAAAGATTTTGCTAAAGCCTATAATTTGGAGGAAAATCTTATGATGGTGTTTAAGTATAAGCATAACTCGGGTTTTGAGGCTTTGATCTTTGACAAAAAGAATATGTGTGAGAAGGAATCTAGCTACTTCGTTAAGAAATCCTTGTCAAGGCTTGAAAATAGAGTTGATAGAAAGAGAAGCGTGGACGAGATAGCTAGCACTGAGCTGTTGGGAGATAATGGTAATGTTGGTCGCTTTGAGTGTGTATATTCCAAGAAGCCGAAGAAGGATATCACTGAAGCCCCAAGGACAAGCCCTACCGATGAAGCATTTTCCGAGGATAATGATGATGATGATGAGGAGGAGGAGGGGGAGGAGGAGGAGGAGGATGAAGACGATGATCCTGAATTTATTATGTCGGACAAGGCGATAGACGATGTCATTGTGGAGGTAATAGGCTCAAAGAGTTGTTTGTCAAATAAAGCTGTTACAAAAGAGGGAGGCAGACCAAGGGAGGCAACAAAATCCAAAGCCCAAGCTGGTAAGCATGATAAATGCACAGTTTACTTGAGTGTTTGTTTTAGGAATATGAGATTGAGTATGATACCAAATCAAAACCGGGTTGATGAAAGAAAAGTTTCTGATTCAAACCCTATCTCGAGATTCGCAATCCAGCGTGTTCCAAACCTCGCAGCCAAACATTAATTAAGGCTCAAACCAAATCCAATCCAAGCCTCGAAACTCAAGTTGAACCCAATCCTATTAGTACATAAGTTTTTGTTTTATTTTGTAGACTTGTTTAAACATTTGGATTTTAATCTTAATGGAGGTTCATAATGTGTTTATAAGAATTTCTGTCGCGTCTTGTGATTATTGTGAAATGTTGTCATATGGTAGCAAGGAAGCCAAGTGCGAATGAAGCGGAGCAAACTCCGACAGAAAATGAAGAGAGGGATATGCATGAAAAAGTTGCTAGTAGTGCTGTTAAGAAGTGTAATACCGTTTCTGATGCTTTATCCGCTGAAGCCATGAATGGAGACAGTTCACCCACACTGAATAATACTCGTAAACCTGGCGGGAAAAGGGGTAGGCCAGGAAGGCGATCGCTATCAAATTCTGTTAGAAAACTGGTGTTCAAAAGTGGTGAGTTATACATTTAGCTTACAAGTCAATTTCAGGCTGTGGATTGGTTAACTTCAGAAAAAAAAAAATGAAATTTGTTTTTGTCTTTTTTCGGATTTATTTGATTGTGCTTCTTTGTCTATAATTAATTACAGGTAGCAAGAGGCTTTCCAAGGAGTACGTGTCTCATAGAAGGCCGGTGACTAATGCAGAGAAGGAGGATGCTTTAAGACGGGCAAATGAAGCATTGCCTGAAGGAGGCTTCATTGTGGTGATGCGGCCTACTGGTGTTTACAAGCGATTTTACGTGGTACATAATCATAGCTATCTCCGTAATTTATACTGAAAACTAACCATTTATTTCATACTTAAAATTTATATCTCACAACCCGAAAAACCTTAAGGTGACGGTTGAGGCCCAACTATTATTAATATTCCTAATACGCTCCCTCACTCAAATGCTCGTTGGGCTTGAAGAGTGGTTAGTTTGCACAGGTTCCCCCATACCTACCGTGTGCTGGGTTTCCACTTCGTGTTTTTGAGGTTGCCAGGATTCGAACCCGTGACCTTCGGTCACACTGGCTCTGATACCATGATAGATGAACCATCTCAACCAAAACCTTAAGGTGATGGTTGAGGCTCAACTATTATTAATAAATAGTTAAATACGACCCATTCACCTAGACCCGCAATCAATGACCTAAAAGTGACAGATCCAAATTGACCGAACCTGAATAACCTATTTGCAAGGTCTTTTACAGTGCCAGCCTTTCAATATTTGCATTTTCTTTTTTTGTTCAGAGCATTCCAGCAGAATGGGTGCACAAAAACCTCCCTAGTCGACACACGGAAGTGATCCTCCGTGTAGGTGATAAAACATGGGTCACAATGTTTTACTATTACTGTCAAAGGGGACAGACAGGCGGTCTTGGAACTGGGTGGAAGAACTTTGCTATTCAAAACAATTTGGAAGACGCTGATGTTTGTCTCTTTAAGCCGGCTACCAAAAAGGATGATGCTACACTAATCCTTGATGTTGAAATATTCCGAGTTGTCCCAGAAATTACACCTCTTACGCCTTTGATCTGTTCCGTATGAACCCAACATCTCGCATGAATCTATCTATATATGGATGGAGAATTTTGAAAGTCGGTGTATGTGGCTTCAGTTTGATCAGTTTGTCTATGTATGTATTATGTACTCGAAACCTTAGGGAAATGTACTAGGAAGGAATGCTGTTAGACTCTGTGTTATTTAGGAGTTATGCTTGATAGGAGCATCTCTCGTTTGTAATGTTTTAAGACGGAAATGCCAGGTTCACCTGAGACGTTATTTGGCAGCAAATAACAGCTGCAAAATTGTCGGTACTTGGTACGGTGGTACCGCAATTTCCTGTTCTGATAATTCTTGTTTTTACTTTCTCAGTTTCAGAATTGGTTTCCAGGGAGTTGTAGTATTTCAAAAAGCATCATGCATTGCATTTGTATCCTTACACAATAATCCATACTAGTTTTATACCCGTGCATAATTGCACGGGTTTACTCATTAATCATTTGTTAGTAAAAAAGTTTAAACGATTTTTCATGTTGATTTTATTGAATAATTATTGTTTCTTACATCGTGTGAGTGGTAATTAGCCCCTTACGTTTGGAATTTGGCCACATTAACACACAAATCATTCTCGCATAAAGACTCTCTACTTGTATTCTAACGTATGCATGTAGTTGATGTAAATTTATAAAAAAAAATTAGATTTGTTTAGTTAATTGATGATATTATTATATCTATAAAACCTTATTAAAAGGCTAAGTTAAAATGTCAAATAAAAGCCACGTCAACAATAAATAAAAGCCACCTAGGATTACCAAAAAGCCACCTTGCAATAAAACCTTATTAAAAGGCTAAATTAAAATGTCAAATAAAAGCCACGTTACCAAAAAGCCACCTTGCACCCTCCAAAATCCACGTCAACAATCATCCATGTCAACAAACAACAATTAGAATACAAATTCTTTTAATTCGATTTTACCGGAGTGTCTTATTTCCCTCTCCAAACTCCACCTGAACAACTACACCCCAAATTCATTTCTTTTTTTTACCATCAATCTATAAAATCTTATTAAAAGAGTACCTGAAATAATGTGACATGACTAATTTTAAATGTAACGTAGCATATTTAAATGTGAAATTGACATATTTTTAATATGACATGGCAAATTGATGTGGCATGGATTATCAATTTTTTATTAAATGACCTTAATTTCAATTATTTATCTAGAAATTAATTTAGTTAACTTAATTTAACTCACTCATTTATAATATTAAAGGATATTATAGTATTACTAAAGCATTTAATTTAATTCCACATGTCTTAACATTTAATTTTATTCCATATGGCAATTTATACTCATTAATTTTAATTTATTTTAATTGATTATTTAATTTAATTATTTATACTATTCAAATAAAAGGTTAGTGTATCAATTTTATTCCATATGGCAATTTCACGCCTCATTAATTATATTCATTTTTCTTGATTATTTAATTAAATTGAAAATAAAACATAAATGTAATAATAATTATCTCTATAACTATATAATTAAATATAATTTAAAAAACAAGTTCAAATATTTACCATCATTCACATATCATATTTTTTATTTCATAAGACAACTTCTTAAACCACTCTCACGCAAAGTATATATTTTGAAAAAGAAATAAAATAATAGTAATAATAATTAAGAAAACTTTTACAATTCATTTCTTCTTGGTGCATATTTATGTCTATATTAAATTTCATAATAATGAGAAAAATCTATAAATATACATTTATCTAGAAATCTAATTAAAATGTAAGCCAAACTTTTTGTTATCATCCACATGACACCCACATGTCATATTTTAATTTTACGAGATAAAATCTTAAATTAATCTCATGTAAAGTGGATTTTGTAAAAGAATTAAAAAAATTAACAATAACTTTATCTATAAATCTAATTAAAAGCAAGTCAAACTCTATATTATTATCCACAAGTCATATTTCAATTTCATAACATAATATTGAAACCCCTCTCATATAAAGTCGATTTTGTAAAAACAAAAATAATAATAACAGTAAGTAAACAAACCTTATACATTCCATTTCTCAATGGCTCATATTCATGTCTCTATTAAATTTCATAATAATAATAGTAAAATAATGCTCAAAAGTCATCAATGTTGATTGATATTTATTTCTATATTAAATTTGATACTATTTAAAAAGAGGATACTCAAAAGTCATAAAACACATCCTCAACTATTTATATATTTTTGTTGGAAGGCAAAATTTGTAAGCCAATTTTTTTGTTACTTTTTTCGTTACTAGAATTATATGTGTCACTAATATTTCTTATCTTTTTATTTACATCAAGTTAATTGTATTAAGGTATTAAATTATTAACTAATTTGTTTATTTTTTATGTAATTTACATTGAGTTAATTTGTTCATCATATTTCAACTTGATCGTATATATTTGTTGTGTTCGTTCTCATTTAGGGGTTATATCAAGATTTGTATGCTACTCTTTAAAGGTAAATATACTTACATTTTTATGACCTATTCTCATTCCCTATTTCTATCACTATTTACAAGGAAGTTACGTTAATAACGATGATATTGCATAAAACAAATTTCACTATTCTTGGTTATTTTGCACTAATTATTTAATTTTTTTTTATACATATAGAGAGAGAGAGCTGATTCATTGGAGAAACAAGATTATACGGAAAAGTGAAATGCTAGAATTGCTTAAACAATTATAAATTACAGACTAACTACAAGACGTACGACATCAACATGAATGATTAATAGTTTATTTTTTCATTTGTATGTTTTATTTTGGTATTTGTTGTTTTCCCCATCATTTTGCCTTTGAAAAGATATCACTCTTGACCTACCGACTTATTTGATTATTCCGACTTTGGTCTTTATATTATTAACATGTCGATATTCATAATTTCAATTTAAGTTCTATCATGAATTATTCACGAGGTGATCAAATGTGTGCTTGATATTTTATATATCCAATTACTAGAAACACTAAAAATATTACACTAGAAATAAAAACATGTGATTTCACAATTCACAAAACTAGTGTTTATATTAAACTTCATAATAATGAACAACGGATGCTCAAAAGTCCTGAATCCTGATCCGTATTTTTGCCTATATTAAATTTGATAATATAAAAGAATATTTAGTAGCCATAAAACGGATCCTCAATTGTTTATATATTTTTTATAAAAAGCAATACTTGTAAGCAAAAAAATTTCTCATCTTTATTTTAATAAAATGGTAGTGTCACTGATCTTTCCTATCATTTTATTCACATTTTTGTATAAGATTACAGATTAAATAAAGTTGTTGCTTTAAAATTCTTAATTCCGCAATTTATTGTTCTATTAGCTTCAATTTTAGGGGTAGTACGTATAAACTGTTAGTTTTGTCATAATATTTCTAATCGTGTGTTCTATGTTATTTTCAGAATTCTTGATGAAATTTTAATATCTAATTTGTGAGGGTGCTCTATCTTTAAGATCTTTGTTTGCTAATATAGTTTTATATAATTTGATTATATGAATACCTATATTATTAATTTATTTTAGTCTGCGTTGAATTACTTTAATTTTGTAGGGTATTTTAGTATCCATTGTATATGACTTTAATTTCTAATAAATTGTTGTACAAAAGACTAATTGACTTTATATAACTCTTAAAACATGAAAACTGTAAATTGGGTTGATCTTAGTATATTATTATATTAAATCACTAAAATATCACACTAGAAATTAAACCTCCCGTGAATTTCACGGGTCATCGTAAAACTAGTTTTAATTTCTTAGTTTAATAATGGTTTTATCAATGATATACATCTTGATTTGAATGGAGGTTGATTTAATTTTCATGACTTTTTTTAGATGTTGATTTTAATGGTAGTTAACAACTTAGCATAAATCTTACAAAATAAACATCTCTTGTATTTTTGAATTTAAACTTGAGAAATTAATTAAATGGAAATGAATGGAGCAACTAATTAATTCACACAAACAACATTGGGCCATACAGAAATTAAAACATTTTCTCTCATTAAATATTATGGACCAATAAGATTGCAAGAAATTATATCCCTTTTATAGTAAAGGATTCATCCTCAATTTGAATGACCTTATTACACATCTTGTAAGAACTCCATGAAAATAAGTACGGAAAATTCAGGCGGTACCCTGAGCAATGTAAGCTAGTTCTTTTTGCATCTTTGAGGTACAAAATACAGTAGACTATTGGGAACATCGTACAAAAACTTAAAATTAGTTTGTTGAAACGCTCCCAATACGGAGAAGCCAGGAGCGGTACTAGGTAGCACGCTCAAACAAAACTTTTTCGTGTCGCTGAACCAGTAGAACATGTTATCCGGCTCCATTACCATTTCTACGTTGTCGACTTGTCCATTTAGTGAGAAATGGAAAACAATGTATGGAAATTTTTCGGGAAAAGTCCCCTGGTAACATAACTTGAAAGGTCCGTCAGCAGGCATTGGTTGCCAACCGTATTCATAAAGAAAGTATTTCGCTACAGATTTAACCAAAGCGTCATGTGCACTTTTGTCAAATACGGAGAAAGGAGTACCAGAGTCGATAACGAAACCTCTGCTAAAATCTTCATTTGGTGCAAAAACGGATGGGTCGACATCTAGTTGATTTCCGTCTACAGTTATACCATTCAAGTACAAATGGTATGTCGACGCACTTTTCATTGAGATTACTTGGACATCTCTAGTATAATCCCCCTTTATTTGAGCATCATCTCCAAAATATATAGTTGATTCTGAATGTTTATCATCATCCAACCGCGATATACAGTAAGAAAATCGACCTTGTATTTGATCGCTTAGTTGGTTTACAAGCGATAATGGTGTAGAGGCTGCAAGGCCAAATACACCGGCTATTTGGTTTTCTGGTCCATCATCAGACCCAGAGTGAAAATTTACGTTTTTTAACCCACACCCGAATATCAAACCTGGGTAGGGGTCTAATTTCCCGGTGGTAGAGTTTAAAAATCGGAAATTTTCTTTCCCGTAGACGCCGGTTATATTTGTCAAGCCTTGGCTATAGTTGAGCGCAAGGCCACAAGCGCCTTGATATTCGACCACGGGGAGGGGGCACAGACCATCATGTACACCCAATTGAGCAAAAGAAGTAGAGTTTTTGTAAGGGAAACTCGGGCCTTTTAATTTAAAGCAAGGATCGCAATCTTGACATTGAACCCAAGTCACGTCTGTACCTGTGTCTAAAATTAAGTAAGGGGAGTAAGAACCGGGGCCTTCCCCCAAAAATACTTGAGTCATAAAATAACCGTTTTTGAATATGTTCGTTGTTTGGTTGATTGAATTTGGTGTCACCCCCTTTAACTCATTTTGATGATCGAGTACCCGTGACAGAGACATGTTGGCTAGAAAGTGATGTCGTTCATAGTAAATGGAGTTAAATCGATGGATTTTCAAATCAGGCGAGTCTATTGGAATCATTTTCATGACGAATCCATTGGTAATGGAGATGAAGGAGAATTCGGCAATGATTACAAAGAGCAAGAATACAAGGAATAAAGAGAGATGAGGCATTGTTATTTTCATTTGCTAAAAGAGAGGAATTATGTTTTAGCAATTGAGATTATATATATATATTTTGCACTTATAAGGGTAGATCACAAACTCGTCTAGTAAGAGAATTACACTTAACTTAAATGGTAAGACTTTTCTTATTCCAACAATAAAATTGTGGGTTCGATTTACACTCGCGACATAGCGCACTCATTTTAACTCTTTAGTAAATAATAAAAATTTTGTAACGTGGTAATTGTCACCCAAATTCGAAATTTATCGGCATTAAAAACGCTCAAGAATCAGTCAACAATAAAAAGAAATAAATCGGCTAGTCTGTATGTGGAGGATTTGTAAAATTTATTACTCACCTTGTTTTGATGAGAGCCTTCTCCAAAGACATAAATGGGCTAGTCTATATGGGGAAGATTTGTAAATTTATTTGGTTTGAATATTTGATACGAGAGGTTTGTTACCTATCTTATCCTTTCAACCTAGTCTCTCAATTTTTCCTTTTGGCTTCTTACAATCCGTTAAACAAATATATAAAATAAATATATTTCGTGTAGGGTTGGATAGCAAGTGAATGAGTTAAAATATACAAAATTTTAACCGATTGTAAGAAGAGAAGATAGAAAAAACGAGGTTGAGAGTATTCATGTATGATAAGAGTCTAAATTTTTGAGATATTTTGATGTCGCCTTACTCTATACATTAGTTTATACAATCATCTTATTTATTATCTTTGTTAACTTAGTTTCTAATCAATCAAATTGTTTACTTACCAGTAATTACTCGATAGCCTACGCATTTACTTATTAGTTCGTTAAGTTATTCATTAATCCACAAATAGTATATGAATTTAATTTAAAAATTCACCAAATCTCCATTTCCATTTGGTGCTTCATGAAAGTTTTTAATAATTATGTGTTTATTAAAACAGCTTTGTAATGTTTTTCATAAAATATTGTGATACAGGTCAAAATAAAGGTCAAACTACAATTTCTTATAATCATAAAATTTATGGAGGTTGAAAAAGGTCATTATCGAGAAATAAGTAAAAAATTTAGGTACAACAAAAATAAAAAAAATTATAAAAAATAATATGGTATCAAATCGGAAACCAAAAAACTCACTTCAAATATATTATCCCAAATGTATAGAATTTCAGTGAAGAGAGTAATAAATTCTAAAAATCTTGCGAAATCTCAACAATTCTTTTCCCAAAATGTTAGTCAAAATCTCGATTACATACCAAAAGTTGTCCAAAATCTATTTAATTGCAAAAAAATTGGCCCCATTTGTAAACTATATAAGCATATTCGCAATAACAATCAACATTATTAAAATACGATTAACATTTTTGAATATCACATAAATTGATAATAATTAAAAATGTATTTGATAATTGACAGAATAGGAGAAAACTTTTTTACGTATTAATTAAATAAGTTGTTAAAGCATGTTATTTATTTATTTATTTTTTTTTAAGGTAATCCCCGAAACGGATTACATATTATTATTAAAATCATAAGAAACCAACTCACTAATACAAACTGGAATAGAAGATTCCGAAAAACTAAGACTTGAACCCAAGCTCGCCATATGAGCTAACTCATGTGCCGCTTGATTAATATTCCGACTAATATGAAAACAAACAAAAGACTCAAAATTAGAACATAGAACAAGAATATCATCAATGAGCAAATGGAAATCGCTTATGCCTTGCGACTTTGTTTGTAAAGCATCTACCACTTCCTTGCAATCGCTTCCCAAAGCCACCCTGGTGCACCCTTTCCGAATAGCCTCGTTAAAGCATGTTATTAATAGAATAACTAGTTTTTAAACCCGTGCACTGTATCGTGTGCTTGTGTAGTACCTACTTTTGCTTAGGAGAATGTGTTTATAATTGGAGATCGGTAGGAATTCTCTCCATCACTTGAAAAGAAATGGACCTTTATTACTTTTGAACGGTGTAATGAAGAGAAAGTAATGGAGAGGATCCAAACTCATTGGAGATATCATACAAATACCCTATTCCTTCTTTAACATAATTTCACTTCAGTTCACCTTCATCCGATTTTATTAAATTTAGCTCATTTTTTTAACAAATTAACTCTTACTTTTCTTCGGAGATAGACCAAAAACTTAAAAAGTTAGCTTGTTGAAATGCTCCAATAAAGATGAACCAAGAGAATTACAAGGTAGCACTCTCAATCTCTCATAAATAACTCATTCATGTCGTCGTACCAGTAGAACATATTCTCGTGCTCCATAGGCTCCATAGGTGGCAATTGGATCAATCGTATCAGTTTCGGATCGGGTTCTTTCGATTTATATTTTTTTCAATTTCAGTTCGGTTCAACTCAGGTTAGATTCATTTTCAATTTTATCCGGTTGTAGATATTTCGGGTCGATTCAGGTTCGAGTCGGTTAATATCAGAGCAGATGAAAACGTAATATATAATGTTTTTTTGTTTAATTACGACATAATATTAATTCATTGACGTCATATGGGTGATATTTATGTACAAAAGACAACCTAGATTTGACGCTTACGTACATTCAGGTTATTTCGGGTTTCAATGTTTGGTTTTAGTCATCAATGTACGGGTTGTAATTGGTTCAGGTATATATCGGTTCAGATTAAAACAATTCAGGTTAAACAATTCGGGTTCATTCGATCTCGGGTCTATTTTGGATATTACAAATTCAGTTCGATTTCGAATCAGTTCAGGTCGATTCAGGTTTCGGGGTGAAGTTCAGTTATACCTTTCGAATGTACGGTCAGGTGTCGATTCAGTTATTTTCGATCGATTTTTCTGGTTCGGTATATTTTTGCCGGGTCACGTCTTCGACTTGTTATCTAGGTAGCACGGACACTTCTCCTAATTAGTCGTCCCATGTCCGACACTCGGACACCCGACACTCGTTGGACACATGTCTAAACATATTAGTTATAAAATTTTAAAAAAGATCGATTAAAAGATGAATTTGGGTGGAATAATGAGAATTAGTTATAATAAAGGTCGAATTGTACCTTTACTTGTTTAGATTTAGCTTCAAATACATGATAAAAATAAAATTATACGTTATTTATAACCATAAAATATACTCACTCCTATTCGTAATAAATGTCCCATTTTTTGAATATATGAGTGTAGTATTTTAATAAAATGGGACATTTATCTTGAATAGGAGGGAGTATATTTTATTATATTTAAATGCCGTGTCCCGTGTCCTAAATTTCTTGGGATGCCGTGTCCCGTATCCGTGTTATATCCGTGTCCTTTTTGGTGTTACCTAGCTTGTTATCCAGTGAAAAATGGAAATAATAGGGAAAACTCTTCTTTTAACATAACTTGAAAAACCCGTCAAAGAACACTGGCTTCCAACCATCAAAATCGTCGAAATACTTAGCTACAGAATCAACTAGAGTGTGATGCGCAGTTATGTTTAGTACTGAAAACAGAGCACCAGGGTCGATAATGAAACCTTTACGCAAATCCTGATTTGATGGGTGCCTCCGATATTGAGTTCTGTTACAAAATAAGATGCTTCACAAGTCTCCGAGAGCGGAGCCTCAAAAGAGTTTGGAGACCTTTGATACTTGTATGCTCGTGACAAGGTATCGGTCCCTGTCTCGAGTTTGTAATCTTACTTCAAAGGTTTTATCTCGAGTTTGAACATAGCTTCCATTCGGATATCCACGTTTTCGTAGTTTCACTATGGGTGCCTAAGGTTTGAACTTCGAAACAAACCTATTGTTTAACAGTAGACACTAGACACCCACCTTGTCTAACAGTAGACACTAGACACTGCAGGTTGATGACGAGGTTAACAGCTGTTGCAAGACATCTATGGTGGTAAGGAGAGAGAAGGGTTCAGCCGTTCAGGTAAGGCTCCGGATTCTCCCTCTACTGCCAATTACAGAGCCTGAGAGGATACACCAAGCATTGGTAAAAGATGAAACAGCTAAAGATTAGCCAGTGTTCCAACTTCATCCCTCTCTCTTCACCCAAAATCTGGACGATCAAGACAGACAACACGTAGCAAGCAGCAATGTGACATTGACGACAACCAGAACATCCGACTCAAGCTAAAACAGTTGAAGGAGTTCACATTGTAAGGGAGACTTTAAGGAATGGAAAGAAACATGAGCGGAAATTGGAACTCTAGTCGGATGTCAATCCACCCGCTTGTCTAATGGTAGTCACTGACTCACTGCTGGTTGATAACCGTCAACTGCTGTTGCAGGACATCTATGGTAGGAATCAAAGAGGAAAACAAATAAAAAGGCTACGACAGTTCAAGTGGTCTGCGGATTATAAGGGAGAATTTAAGCAGTCAAAAGGAACATGAGCAAAGTCAGTCTGAGCCAAAGAGTTAAATATATCTCAAGAACATGACATGGAGACATGGAGATAACAGCAACGAGGAGAAGTTATCTATTCTTGGGGGAGAATGGACAATGCTATAAGTCTGCAATCACGCCTAAGGATCAAAAGGGAGACACGCAGTAAGCCAACAGCATCAAAAGTGGGATCTTCGACTCTTCACCATCAACCCTCATTTCATTCTTAGTCAATCTTGCTCACTTCATGAGTTCTTTGTTAGCACTCATATCTTTTCGTTCATGATTCAAAACCGACTCACCTAACGTTGTTAGAACAGAAAACTCGCAACTTACACTCATACAGGTACATAATATCATCAAACTTTGTAATAGTCGTATCTAAACACTTAACAGGTATTGAATCAGCAGTACAGAAACTAAAAACACACCAAGACGTCAATAAGAATACGCGCCTTCTCTCTTCGAGCCATTGCTATACATAAAATTTTAAGAGTTGCGCAAAGAGTAGCTAGCTACAGAGTACACAGATAATTAAACATTATTCAACAACTCATTCTCTGTCAAACTAAAAGACGGTTACTAAGCTTACTACTAACTAGACATATAATCATCATCATCATCGTCATCAGTCATAATTGAAACAACAAACATCAACATAACTTAGAACGAAAACTCACTTACAAATCCACAACTCTACGCGACCTTTCTCAACTCTCCATCGACCTAAGCTCCTCCAATGACACCTTAATTTGTTCCTGAACCAACTCCAATCGCTTCGAGTACACTTCCAACTCAAGTATCTGTTGTTTCCTCCACTTCTCATCAACTCCCCCTTCCACACCCACCCCTGAAAAATTCAATGGCATAGCATTCAATCCCAACTCCGCAACCCCCTTAAACCCGACCATTCCCTCTCCTCCTCCTCCTCCTCCTCCTCCTAATCCACTATGACCAGCCCCACCCGCGCCATTAACCACACTACTAATAAGCTCCTTCAACACAGGCGACAAACAATTCCTCACCGTCTCCTCCACCAACCCCTGCAATGGCGAATTCACACCAACACTACCCACATTATTATTATTATTATTATTATTAGCAGCAACAGTATTATCAGCACTATTCTCCTCCATTTTCGTGGGGGTCGATATCCTCGACCGCTTTCTCGTACATAACTTCGGCAACCCACCCCCATTCCCAGTCAAACTCGTCAACATAGGATCAAACCCACCTCCACCACCACCACCACCCACACCCGCTGAATTCAGATTAATCTGACTAACAACATAACTACTATTCGCCGGCCTAGGCGGGGTGGCGGCTACAACCGTAACCGGGTTCACGTTATGTATATAATCCCCGTCACTGAAATCTCCGCCCATGACGCCGCCTTGGTGGTAAGCAGTAGTAGGGGGAGGGGGAGGGGTAGGGGTAGGGGCGGCCAAATTAGTCCAGATCTTAGCAGAAATCTCGAAAGTAGCCTGATCATGAGGAGATTTAAAGACGAAATCTTTCGAATTGTTGTTGGAATTGATTTTAGCGAGAACAGTACGGTATTTCTTCTTCAGGCGCCGGAGTTTCTCGACAAGCTGGTTTTTGTTGAAATGGAGTTGGAGTTTGGATTGGATTTGATCGTAGAAGGCGGCGGTATCATGGTAGTGACCGGAAGCGGTGGGACCACGGGTGGCGGTGTAGTCGAGGAAGCCTTGGAGAAGTTCGATCTCGTCCTCATCGGTCCATAGGCGTTGGAAGAGACGGCGAGAGTCGACGGCGGCGGCGGATGCGGGGGTGTTGGTGGTGGTAGGGAGGGCGAGAGTGGTGATTGTGGTGGTGGGTGGTGGAGGGGTGATGGCGACGGTGACGGCGGCAGAAGGAGGAGGGAGGTCGTCGGAGGAAGGGGAAGGGGAAGAAACGATGTCGTTTAGGGGTTCGACGTCGACGTCAACGTCATCTTCGTCATCGGAGGAGTTGTAGGAGGAAACGACGTCGTAGTCGAGATCGGAGGAGGGGAAGTTGGGGGAGATGGAGAGCATGGGATCGTCAACCATGGTTAAGGTGTGGTTAGGAAAGGAGAGGTTTGAAGAGGGAGGAGGGAGTCTGGGCGACGACTTGAAGGTTTGTGAGGAGAGGATTGGGAGGTGTGGCTTGCGTGTTGGACTAGGGGACTAGTGAACTAGGGATAGGTTAGGTTCAAAAATTGACTACACCACATTCAATATTGAGTTCAATTTAATTAATGGCTCCAATTAATCCAACCCAAAACTTGCCGTTTGCCCAATTGAGTAGAACCGGTTTTCGAGAGATCGGATTAGGTATGGGTAAACTAGCAGGCCAGGTATGGTCGAACTAGCTCAAGTAATCAAGCTTGGCCATAAATTTGCTCATGGTAGATTGGTAGGTGGCGAGGCTAACTAATACTAGACCTGGCAAAGGGAATAACTTGTTTACGTCGGGTTAGTATGGGCTTCTAGAGTTTGGGCCACGTTAGATCACTCGAGGTAGATTAATTCAGTTCGGGTTATTTCAAGTTAATTACTATATCAACTTATTAATGGATAATAATCAAGGTGTAACAATAAACGTTGTACGTAGAGAGGATTTAGACTGGTTGAGACAAAAGAACTTAATGTACTAGCTATAGAAGCTCTTTGTATATTCTTATACTTAATACAACTTACATTTTATCAAAAAAAAAAAAAAAAAAAAAAAAAAAAAACAATAAACGTTTGATCAAGTCAATTCAGATCCGAGTCAAGCTCGAGTTGTTTATTTGGGTAAGTTAATTTTGTCAAGTCTAGCTAGTACATTGAACTTATCTTTGGTGAAATTGAGGGTAACTCGAGTCGGGAATGGCCAACCGTGAGTTTATTGGGCTTAGGTGTGGGTCAAAGCCATGGAATTGGAGATATGGTTGTCGTGTCGACTCAGCTTGGACGAATAACTTCTCTTTTTACATAGCTGGAACTTAGCTTCAAACTATAGAGTTTTCGTTTTTTTTGTAAAAGCAGAAAGACAGTAATACATAGTTATTCATCCTTACGATCGACCAATCATTATATTGGATTAATATGTGTTTTGGTTAGGAGAAGAGGTACATAAGTTTGGGGTTAAGTGATCATCTTGGCTGGTAGAAACGCGATGATGATGGTCCTAGAAGGTGAATTTCGGCCTAGGGTGAGGCCTCAGACACTATCATTGTTTATCCATAAATGGATCATTCGTTACGGGGTCTTCAAGCCTTTAGATTCCCTCAAATTCGAGCAAACCATTCGACTTAATAAGTTTTCGAGTGAGATCTGTCCAATCAACATTTGTTGGGTCGAATATAAGTTACATTACAAGGGTTTGTTTACTTCTTAGACTATATGTGAACACGTAGACAAATTAACACAAATTTCGCATCATTTTCAGACACATTCACTCAAATTGGATTTGTTATTTTGGTATGTTATTTGCAGTTATTGTGATTTGTGATCATACATAGGTAGGTAATATGCTTTTGTTTGCATTTTCCTTTATATATTAATTCTCTTTTTGAGTCTCGCACATATGTATTAAGGGTGGTCAAAGCTCAAACCCTCAAAATCATCCCAACCCATCTGCACCTGACACGTAAGTTGAGCCCTTCAATGTCTGGTTGGGCCTGACCTCCACCATAAGTTGTGCTCGGGTTAATCATATCATACCCGGCCGACCCTTGACTCACCTAAACCCTAACCCACCTTAGGACCGACGCATCCCTTACGAGATTGTGTCTGAGTCCAACATATTTGGCCCGCCTACCCTTAAACTACCCCGTCCATTTGAAGCCCCTAAGATTGTGTACTTTATCTAAAACTTTTACCTTACAATCTCATACACAAGAACTAGAGGTGTTCATGGGTTGTCTTCCCATCCTTCCCCTCCAATAAACGGGTAAGGACAAGGCATTTTAAGAAAATTACAAAGGCCCAACCCATTAACTCGTCCTGAACCCACTAACCTACTTGTCTGTGGACCAAAATTAAAGACAAATTCAATCCATATTCGATCCAAATCCGCATTTAATCACCTCCAATAAGAAAATGGTAAATGATCAATCATGTCAATAAACCCAACCCCTAGTCAAGCGGCCCATTTTGATCCTCTAAACAAGTGTAACCAACATTGACCATTTGGTAACACCAAGACAGCATCACAAGTTCACAACTTTTAGAATTGGAGTGGTGGAGCTTAAGTTAACCAATAAAACATCCAAAACCCACACCTTATCCTTCAACACCTTCCCTCTCAAATTAAAGGTCTACAAAAATGGCATATACTTTCCCATGGATCCTCCCTCTTTCTCCTCTCAAAACCCTCTAACTTTTGTCCTCTAATTTCAACATTCCCACGCATAAAAAACTAACAGAAATCACACATTTTTGCATAAACTTCTTAAAAATGGCTTCAACCATAACAAAACCAACACCCTTTTACTTCCAACTTACCTCACCTTCACTTCCAAAACCCAAATTTCATCAATGTTCACCAAAAATCCACAGTTTTAGAGGCCAAAAACTCGTGTTAAAATCGATTGATGTGTCGAAAGAAGACAAACCCATTTCAGAGGAGCCAAAATCAGAGATACCCTTTTCAGGATCAGACGAAATACCAACAATAACAGAAGAACAAGACAGTTTTGATAAGAAAAGATTGGAAGAGAAGTTCGCGGTGTTGAATACTGGGATATATGAATGTAGGTCATGTGGGTATAAATATGATGAGTCAGCTGGTGATCCTAGTTACCCTGTTCCGCCCGGGCTACCTTTTGGGCAGTTGCCGGAAGATTGGAGATGTCCGACTTGCGGCGCTGCTCAGAGTTTCTTTGATAGTAAGAGTGTGGAGATTGCTGGTTTTGCTCAAAATCAACAGTTTGGTTTGGGTGGTAATTCGCTTACTTCTGGACAGAAAGCTATTCTTATTTATGGTACTTTGTTTCTGTTTTTTGGTTTGTTTTTATCTGGTTATTTTTTGCAATAGTTTTTACGTATGTATGTATAAAAAAACAATTTGGAGAATTGGAGGGTTGTAATTTTGTTACTGGTATATCTTTTTAATGTCCAAGTTAGTAAAGATTATTGAAGGAAATGCGGGTTGAATTGAATCGATTTGATTACTCTCTCTCTCGTACTCTTTAGATTTACAGACTCGACTTTACCTTAGCTTACTGATCACGGCCTATGCGGCTATGCCGCGATATCATAAGCGATACTGTCTCAGAATTTGGTGATTGAGAACTTTGAAACTCTTGTAAATTGGTCGTGAATTCGTGATGCGATGTGGCGCAGTGGCGGCGTGATTTTAGTATCATGAGAGCATGAGCAAAGTGTAACCCAACTACGGATTGATTCATACATCAAACATAGTCGATAGTTCACTTCACAGAGATTTGTAACGACATTGGTTCAACTCGGTTCGGTTTATAGCTTAAATGAATTTTTCTCAGGAAACCTTTCCTGGTATGAGGCTATGTCACACTAGTTCTGTCATACCAAATTACTTTGTATTCATACCGGAATTCAAACCTGCAAAGGTTGAATGTTGGTGATATGTGATAGTCTAGTAACTGTGAGCTCGGTATGATTGTCTGAACTAAGTTCTAGAGTTAGGAACTTATTATGTACAATAGTATATCTATATAGTATATACCATACCTTAACTTGCTATGATATCATGGATGGACTAGAAACTTTGAAAGTGATGGGGTATGTACACTTACGACGGGTCCAGTAGCTCTCACTTGTGTAGATAAAGACAAGCCTAGAAAATCACCAAGTGTTTGTCTTTTCCTGTCACATGGATAATATATGTCAATATCAATAATTAATTTATTTACTCTAGTCTTGGCAAAGTCGGTTGAGTATTGAATTTCAAAACTCAACTTAAGTCTTTGAGTGACTATTGACCCCATTTTGAAAAGAAATTGTACACGATGTATTCTAAATACGGAGTTCTAGTGTCTAAGGATTAAATCAAGTCGAGCTTTTTCTATTTTATATCTCTTGCAAATGAATGATAAGTAACCAAGAGTAATTGGACATACAATTGTAATATTGCATTTATCAAAGTGTCTTATTAAGGTCTACTTTAGTATATGGAAGTGTCAGCATCTCGATTACCCGTTCCAAGGGAGTATACATCAAAGATACCATAATGAAACAGGATATAAATAAATAAAGTATAATCAAGGTTAAATATTACAAAAGAAATCGTATCTAAAATACAGTTACAACTCGATACTAAAAGATAATTCACCAAACATGAGCGGAAGCTAATCGTATTAACTTGATATCGCTCATTTAATCCTGCAATCAAGTTCAACAATAAACATGCTCAATCCAATGCTTTTCTTTTGCCGAAAATATCAAATGGTTCACCATATTTTTGAAAACACGACAAGAGTCGGTCAAGTATACAATGATTACAACTTACAAGGCAACACTAAAAGCAAACCACACAATTCTGTATCAACCATAATTCCTCAAACTCCGAGAACCAAAGTCTGAACCACAACTCGGTCCCGAGTATACATCACAACATGTAGCCCTGTCAGGTTACCCATCGCAACAGGTAACCTTCGCTGCCAGTGGGAGACCGCAACCCAGCCACTTAAATCCCGCTCATCGATCATTGCAACGAGCGAGCCTATATCATTAATGTGTATATCCCCCTTGTGACGGGTACCACAATAGGTGAAGATGGGTGAAGATCATCTCCAAAAAATGGCTTCACAACAATACTACATTAACTCATGCAAATCGCAATAACAATCCAACAACCCTGAACATGTAAAGCATCACAATCTCACAATCAAACATAGGGTAACTAAGTAGGGAAACCCTACCCGGTTCGCAATCACAAGCACAACGATCAAGTCTTTATAATTGTTCTTCTACGAAAGAATCACCTAATAATGAACAATCGACCATATTAATCATAATCTATCACAAATCACCTTTTTCCCCAAAATAACCCAAATCTAGGATTGCGAGTGACACATATAGGCATAAAGATAGAAATCTAATACTTACAAACTTATTTGAGGAGCAAATAACGGAAATTCGACGTTCAAAATACTACTTTCTTGCTTTGGAGGTGATTAGGATGATTAGCGAACTTGAAAGATAGCTTTTAGATTTTGTAAAAGTGAAAATGAACTAACTGTATAAATTTTATAACCTCTAATTATCTTAAACAACTCGACGAAAAACATGTATAAAACCGGATACTCGGTAGAGTATCTGTAGATACTCGACTGAGTATGACCCACTCTACCGACTACCACAAGCCCGACTAAACAAACTACGAGTGTACTCGGTCGATTACACCCTACTCGACCGCGTACCACACGTACTCGATCGAGCACCCCCTGCTAGACCGAGTACTCTTTGACCAACAATAAGGAGTATATGAGTATTAAATTTTAGAGGTGGTAGTCGGGTGTGGTTTGGGTTGGATCATATCGAGTTCGGTCCATATCATGTTATCTTGGTTGAATCAAGTCGGGTCGGGTTTGGCGCACTAACGGGTTGAGACATTTCAGGTCAAACAATGAATATGGTCAAGTTTGGGTCGAGTTATTATCGAGTTCGGTTATTTTATCACATTACTTCATTTTTTTATCATTAAATTTAATTTTTAGCCACTATTTAGTCTAACTAATTCATTAGCAAGTCAAACGTATCAATCTAAACAAATCACTTTTATTTTGATCAATGTCAAGCTTAATAATTGCCCGGTCATCATTTTAATTGGGTTAGTATCGGGTCGGGTTTGGTTCAGGTTTAGGCGACTGATCATCAGGTCATATCGGGTTACGAATCGGTTTCAGGTTGCAAAATTTTTGGGTTGTGTCAAGTCGGGTTCGGGTCGTGTCAGATGTAACACCCTCATAATCCAAGACCTTTAGATAGGACCATCAAACTATAAAAGTACTACCATCTCAGTTTCCTGAGGCACAATATCAAGATAAACAAACTAAAAGCAACCTTTATTAAGGTAATGATTAATGTATACTTTGCAACCGTCTCATAAACAATCATAAAACAAATTTGTCTGCGAAAGCTAGGTAGCTATCAAGACACGGTATGACTGCGTGATTCTCATCCTCCCCGTGCTAGAAAGCATCAACATCTACGAACCTGAGAATCGACTCACCATTACATGGATCATCACAGCGCACAAACCACAAGCGTCAGAAACTGCTGCAATAAGACGGTCACAATACAATAACACAAACCACAATCTGATAATCACCAATAACTGATGTCACTGTCACACAACCAAGTGGCAGCCTTTAGCCCCACACCAATTCCCCCACTTACCGCAAGAAGGGGTACCACGAAGAGCGATCATATGAGTGAGATCCGTTTCCCGTAACGGACCCACACATTACCTTTTCCATCTCAATAGACATACAATAATACAATGATATCAGATAATAAGACGCTGGTATCGTCACAATCATTATTACACAAAAACTGAGTAGGGAAACCCTACCTCAACAGCAAGTATCGCAGGATGCAATGTACAATTGTCCTACCAACGTTCCTCTACGAATCCTCCTCCTAAGGTTTATATAAACATGAATTACTCATTAGTCAACCTTAAACTATGATACAAAAGCGATAGGGTAACACTTACTTGATAGAATACGGGCTAGCTAAATGATCGGCGCATCTAAACCTTTGCTAAACACTCATGAAGGATTTGGAAGAGAGAAAGGGGAAAGGGAATTAGGGTTTTGTCTTTTTCTGATTTAGGTAAATGAGGTTTTTTTTAACCTCGGTTTAACTTTTATAATAATCGCGATCTGACCTCTGGAAAGACACACTCGACCGAGTTGTCCTTACTCGGCCGAGTGTGACCCCTACTCGGCCAAGTAACTCATACTCGGCCGAGGTTGTTAAGTTAAATTAAAATAAGTTAATTTTGTTCAGATTTTATAAGTTCAGTTCAGATTTTATAAGTTCACTTCAATTTAGATCATATAAGTTTACTTTAGATCCTATAAATCCAATTTCAGCTTCATCCAGTTCAGTTCAGTCCAGCTCTTTTTTTTTTCATAAATTAACTCTTAGACCATGTGTTTCCCGGCTAAAACGAGCTGAATTGAATTAATTGGAGTAGAACTTAATTGAACTAAATTGAGTGGAACTGGTGAATTGAATTTAGTTGAATTAAAAGTTAATTTTATGAAGTGATTAACTGAATATAATTGATTGAAAGTAAATAAAACTTAATGGAATATAACTAAGCAAATTTGAAAGGAGCTGAAATTAAGCTAGAAAGAACAAGACATTACTTTAGTTTAGTTTAGTTTAATTCAATTCAGCTCTATCAAGTTCAGTTCAGTTCAAACAATTTCAGTCCAAACGAACATGACTAAAATTCAGTTTAGTTCAAATCTATTTCGGTCCAAAAGAATTCGGCCTAATAAATGTGATAGATTCATTACTTTAGTGAGCAAAGCCACATGAGGAGGAAAAAAAAAAAAGGAATGAAAAACGCATAAAAAATGTCACCATATATACATGAAGTATATCTTCAGTCTTCTAGGTGTTTTACTACATCTTTTTATATTCTGAAATTGTGACCATTTTATAGAAGCTCATCCCACTTTAATTTCTCTCAATCAGGTATCTGGGCACCTTTTATTTTCCCATAATTCATCGATTATTTCCTTGATTTCAATTTTTTTATCATCCCTTTTACTGAAATTTGTGTTTGCCTTTGTTTCCTGGAAATTATCTGCTCATTTTATCATTTGTCAGTGCATTTTTTAGTCAGTTTATCCGTTGATTAGTCAATAAATCATGGATTATTCATTTTTTTATTATTATAATTGATGTATACTTCCTTGTCTGAAATCATTTATTTAACTTTGATTAAAATATCTTCACAAAGAATATATCAAATTCGACTTTTTCCTAGGTGGGTTTTTACTGCAGTTTTATCATTTTATGTGTTACTGGATAATGGCCTAATGGGTACTGATTGATTGTTAATTGATGACAAATTTTGTCAATTTTGGGAGTAATCTGAGATGATATGTTTTTAATTGGGTTTTGATGGGTGATCATCATATTGATTTTACTGTCTGATAGTAATTTTTATGAAAGTTTTGATCTGCTAACTGAGTATTTGTTTATAATTGTTGATATTTTCAGCTAATCTATTCTGTTAGCATGGATTTGGGTATATTAAAAAGAATTAGCCACTGTCAAATTTATATGTAGAAACAAACATTAATCAATATAATACTGTTTACTCTTGGGATCTTTTCAAATCCTTTTACTTACATCTTATATTGTCGAGCCCTGTTGGAAGCCTGAACGGTTTCAAACGATGATTTATTTCAGCCGACCCCAACTCATATTGATCTGTTTGTTTATAATTGTTGTTGATCAAAATCACTCGATTATTTCTTTGTTTGAAAATGGTACATGGGATTTATGGAAAATTGGATGCTGAATTTACAGTCAAATTTAATTCTCACCCTGTTACTTGCCGGTAGATATCCGAGTCGTCTAGGCTAGGAAGTGTATTAGTAAACTTATCGACTTTGATCTTCTGCGACTAATCTAGTAAAAGTTAAGTTTCAAATGATGAGAACTAGACACTTTCATCCATGATCATACCTAAAGACTTGCAGGGCTGTACTTAGTTTGCTGCAGTAAATATTGCACCAGCACTAGGTTGCGAGTCAAAACTATAGTCGTGAATACAGAACTCGGTGTTTTTGCAATTGACACTATGACAAGCAACAAATTGATTTATGTACTTTAACCTTCACTAAATATTGGATGATGTTTTAGAGTAGGTAGCTTTTATATCCTAACTTTGATTTTTATTAGGTGTCATTTGGTTAATGTAATTTAATCACTTAAACTAAAGTCGGAACAATATTGTTGACTTGGTTCAGTATCATTCAAAATGGTGGAGGAGAAGGCTTTCATTGCTAAAGACGTTACTGAAGTAAGCAACTTTATCTCTTTTATTTTTCAATGGATTCGGGAATGCAAGTGCATTTTTTTAATATGTTCACATTCTTTTTGCACAGTTGATTGGCAATACGCCACTAGTATACCTCAATAATGTCGTGGATGGTTGTGGTGCTCGTATAGCTGCCAAGTTGGAAGCAATGGAGCCATGTTCTAGTGTTAAAGACAGGTTATTCATTCTGTTAAGCATGTCTCCTGTTTTTTCCTAAATGGTTGTGAACTTGTGATTCTGAAGATCCTCGTTTTTTATATATGCTTACGTCATTACTGACTGTAGTTATTTTCTTCTCACAGGATTGGGTATAGTATGATTGCTGATGCTGAAGCAAAAGGCCTAATTAAGCCTGGTGAGGTTGGTATTCTGTGACACTTGAAATGGCTACATTTTTACTTTTTGCTAAAAATGTAACTCGCCTCTTTGGATTTGGAATCTGCGGAGGGAAGCAAAATGACACACTAAACCGTCTAGACTTCTTGTATTGTGAAATTTAAGTCGTCCCATACAACTTTTTGATGCAATTGTTATTACGGGCCATCCAGAAATTCCCTCTTGTGTTTATAGTGGGGGTAAACCTGCTTTTACCTGGTTCCTTACCCACCATAGGTAGGAACCTTGAAGGCGCTAAACTAGTATTGCTATTGCTTGTTATATCTCTTCCTTTTCGGGATATTTATGGTAAAAATGTAAAATTCAAGTGAGTGAGACATGAATAGCGCATAGTTTGTATATAGTCCTTCTCTCTTGTGCTAAAGTACGTGTTTTTTTGTTCAAAATTTGCTTAGAGTGTTCTCATTGAGCCAACTAGTGGAAATACGGGCATTGGACTAGCTTTCATGTCAGCTGCTAAAGGTTACAAGCTCATTATAACGATGCCGGCTTCAATGAGTCTTGAGAGAAGGATCATTCTGAAGGCTTTTGGTGCGGAACTAGTTCTAACTGAACCAGCTAAAGGGATGAAAGGGGCTGTCCAAAAGGCTGAGGAGATCCGTGATAAGACACCCAACTCATTTATTTTACAACAGTTTGAGAATCCGGCCAACCCTAAGGTAATGATATCGGGATTATCTGACATTGACTGACGGCTTAGTGGCTTACCACCCTCATGCCCCATTGACGGATATTTATTTGTAAAAAAAATTAGGTTCACTATGAAACAACTGGACCTGAAATTTGGAAAGGTACTGCCGGGAAAATTGATATACTGGTATCTGGAATTGGGACTGGAGGTACAGTAACAGGCGCAGGAAAATTTCTTAAAGAACAAGATCCAAAAGTGAAGGTATGTAGTATATGTATTTGAGGAAAAGTTTACAAGGGCGCTGAGAGACGCACCAGCATCTCTGTTACATTGTACTGCCTCCACACCTAGTTTCGTGTCGCTGTTAAACTTTGGTGATCAACTTTGTAATTTTTGTGCGAAAATATTCGTCAAAGTTAATATAGTGTGACCACCAAAGTCAAATAACGACTATATAAATGGGATGGAGTATATATTTTGGCGGATACAAGCATGATTTTCTTTTGATTCTTTGTCCATCTCTTAATTATCTGTTACTTTGTTATTTTCAGCTAATTGGTGTGGAACCAGTCGAAAGTGCTGTATTGTCTGGAGGGAAACCTGGTAAGTAACCCCCCCCCCCCCCCCAAAAAAAAAAAAAAAAAAAACTACTAACCTATTCACTAGAGTTGTGTGCAAGGCAGGCTAAATTTTCAGTGATTTAACAAAATGTAGTTGCTAATTTTCATTGTAAATGGTCGAAAATGGTTACCTCAAGTCCGTCTCAGCAATAACTTTTAGTTTTTCCCTTCTTATTACAATCAAAATGCAACGAAGTGGCTGTACTGGACATTTCGATCAAATCTTTCAACTTATTCTGTCAAGTATTTTTTATTTTGTCAACCACCCATTAATAAGAGAGCTGCATTTTAAGTCATTTGAAATAACCTTTTTACTCGGTGAAGTTGAAGTTTAAATAAATCTATGACGTAGGCCCACACAAGATTCAAGGAATTGGAGCAGGCTTTGTACCTGGTGTTCTGGATGTGAGTATACTTGATGAAGTGGTTCAGGTGAGCCTTTCTTTCATTCTGGCTTCCTGTCTTCACCCCTCTGCATTTGATTGTAGATTTGTTGTGTTATTATGTTAGGTAAGCTCCATATATGGAATTAATTTTGTTTTGAACCCGTAAACGCATCAAGATTAGAGTCTAGACTGTTTGATATGTGCCCGTTTTCCAAACTAGCACCCGAGATATAGTAACTGAGACTGTAAATGGATTCCTAAAATTGCTCCTTTCTCATTCAACAGGTGTCCAGTGAGGAATCCATTGAAATGGCAAAAACACTTGCACTCAAAGAAGGTTTGCTGGTAAGCTTTTTTGTTTATTAGTGTGCGAACTGTTTCTTCCTTGTATGTTTAGTTCACTCTTTTCTTGATTTACGGTGAGGACTGAGGAGTTGCATATTTTAGGTGGGGATTTCGTCTGGTGGTGCTGCTGCGGCTGCTATTAAAGTGGCCAAGAGGCCTGAAAATGCTGGAAAACTTATTGTTGTAAGTTTGCTTTCTTCTTTCTACGCCTCGTCATATAAGACAGGGTCTTCTATCGCATTTCATATGCATCTAGAGACGAGCTCTTCTAATAGCGGTCTGGTTACTTCGGAACTTTTGGCTTCGTAGACCCCTTCAAATCTTGTCAAAGGAAGATCTGTAAGCCAAGGGTTGCATCATGAGGTGCAGCTCTTCTTAATTTTAATGCACCAATCTCAGTTTTAAAAAAGCGCGCCTTTGGTCAACCCTCAGCATGGCCTTAGCCAAAACTTGTTAAAGACAAACTAGGAATCACTTGATTTGTTACTATTACCAGTTTCACAGTAGACTGCCCTAAATCTATTGCTGTAAGATGACTCAGAACTTGGAACCTGCCCAAAATCCTGAACCTTTACCCTTTCCTACCAGTTTCACAGTAGACAGCCTCCAATGTGATCGCTGTGACCTTGATACACTTTTATCGGTCATGGGTTTAATACGAAACAGTATCATAACCCAAATCTTTGACTTGGCTTTTGCATGAATGTTCCAATATGTATGCACCTGATTATTAGTTTTTACACAAATAATACAAATTGTATAGCAGTCTGATCCATCATTACTTATCAGGTGGTTTTCCCGAGCTTTGGAGAGCGATACTTATCCTCTGTATTGTTTGAATCGGTGAGGCGGGAAGCTGAGAGCATGCCTATTGAGTCTTAAACTGACACTACAGAGCTTCACTAATTCACAAATCACGATGCTCCACTGCTCCGTTTCGCTAACGACTTTCTTGTGCATTTGAATAATAATAGTCTGTTATGTTTACTTCTTTGCTTTTACTCCTGGGATTTTGCTGTATTATCACTATTTTCCTAAACCTCTTATTTTCGTCCTGAACCTTCAAACATGTATGTTTCGTAATTATTCCATTGCCCAAATGCGTCGTGAGCTCTTCCGACTGGTGGATATGGACAACACCAAATTGTTCTGATAATCATTTTGCTATTCGTACATTTTAAAACTATACTAATGCACGCACTGGTATTATGATCCTAAACTACATCACGATATATTTTTAGAAAACTTGTGTTTATATTTTGTAATTATCAGAATGAGATTACTAAGGACATCCAATTATTTTTCTCGAGTTGTATTACTTTTGGAGGTACAATCTAAATTATCTGATTTCAAATCAACGTGTGCTTAGGCTTTGGTTTAAATTGCGACTGCATCTCGCTTGTGGCAGTTTTTACCAGCACAAAAAATTAAAAAATCATCCACGATCTGTAGTTATAATTGCTCAAATTGACATGACTTATGCATTTGAAGGGTCTCCTAAAGGCGAGATTCAAAATGGCGATCCTTTTTTGTCATGGGAAGTGACTGTAAGTGTTGCTCTATTAAGGTTCTGGGAGATCTTAGTTGGCAAACATCTTTGCATGGAGGAGGCGGTTGGGTCGCGTATGATACTCAAGGAAAGGAAATGTCGCGAAATTTGTCTTCTTCTCTGAGTTGGCTTTGCCAAGCTGAAGCTCGTGTCATTCGTGACATTCTTCGATGGGTAACTCATCATAATATCTGTCACTTACAAATTGCCTTTGGTTGCCTTCAACTTCTTACAGATCTCTGGGCAATGGAATAATTACGAAACATCATCAGCAAGCCTTTACGCTTTTTGTTGAGATCCCATACTTTTGTCAATCAAGTCTACATGGTCAGCGAATGTAGAGTAATATATTTGTTTAAATATTTATATTTGATGTAACATAATGCACAAATTTGTAGACGTTTAGATATATATCCGGAAATGTGGCAAATTACTCTCATAATTATTTTTCTCGGTCTAATCAATGAGCTCGACCTTACAAAAATTGATGTTAAACTTGGCTCTCGAAAGACCAAATGCCCACTTCTTCATCAAGGAGTTATTGACATTTGCGCAACCATTACTTTGACCACAATTTTAGTCTAACCACTCCATAATGCTATCTCATTATCTTCAGGCCATATCTTGCAGCTCCTCACTTGTTCGGACATCAGCCCTACAATCTCGCTCTTGTTCATGGCCACCAATCACCATACCAATACCGACATGTCTATTATTGTAAACGGACTCTGCATTTGTGTCTCTTAAACCAATTCGCCTCAGAAGGGTAACAAGAGGTAGGTGAGACGTCTTTTCCAGTGAATAGAAGTACAAACACAATCTCAGCACATTAGTTGCAATCAGCCACCAACTTGACGAGCTTATTGATGACCTATGAACATTGGGGGTGATTCATCGTCAAAATTCAGGATTCCCGAATCGCCCAATTGAGCAATTTGACAAAATAGTTCTACTCTAACCGCGAATCGTAAGAGAATCAAGATATCAAAGTTTTGGAGGTACCTTAACTGCCTCCTATCATCCTTGTCTTCAATTCTCAGGCAATACCTGGAGTCGTCGGAAGTTACTAGATTTCCAAATCTATCTCTATAAAAGGAGTAGATTTTAGGAGGCTCTCATTGTTTCCTTAAAATAAGGAAGGTATAGGCCCACCAACTATCACACTCATTTAATTTCCCTCTTTCCTATATTGAGAATTAATTTTGATCCATAATTACGTACTTTGATCTTTCCTCATTCCTATTTACGTAATCGATTGCAGTATTACATTTCATCATTGTCAATAAAATACGATATGATCAAATTATTGTTAATCGAATATTTAAATAACAATATACAACAGTCTAATAAAATACGATATTTGACGGTCTAAAAATTAAATCCAAAAAACAAAAAATTACAAACAACAAAAATAATTAGTCCAAAAATTAAATTACATTATATTTCAAATCAAATCAAATAAAAATTAAGATATCAAACAAGATAAAATACGGTAAAATACGATATCCAACGGTCCGATATATAAAAATTCTATATATTGGAAAAAACAAAAATCATGTTCATCAGCTCAAAAAATAGTCTTTTTGTTGAATTTAAATCTTTTACTTCCTCCATTCCAATCAATTCTATACGTTTCACTTTTTTTGGCACTATTCATAGGTCGAATGAATTTTCGACACACCTTCTAATATATAACATAAAAGATAGTCATGTGAGATCTTGTTTAAATCGTCTTACCGAGTACATCGTGAATATCAAAGTTTTATAATTTTTATCGATATGTAACTAAAGATATTAACAAAAGAAAACGGGTATTGGCAAACGTGAATAAATTAAATGTATAGAATTGATTGGAAGGGAGGAAGTAGTTGAATCTTATTTAAATTCAACTAAAAATTAGGAAATATACAGAAAAAACAAAAATCATGCACAAAAAATAGTCATTTTGTTGAATTTTAATCTTTTAGTTGAATTTAAATTAAAATACAATATACGACTGTCTGATATATATCAAGATGATCATATTTCGTCATATCATCATAAAACTAAAACAAAAATCCTGTATATTAACACAAAAAATTTTTTTTTTTAATTTTATTTTTTAAATATGACGTTAGAGTTGTTTACTTTTTATTTTTGTTTTAAAATTTTTGTTTCTCTCTTTAAATTTTTTCTTTTTGTTTTAGTTTTAGTTGAATCCTGTATATCAACACAAAAAATAATTTTTTTTTTTAATTTTTTTTTTAAATATGACGTTAGAGTTGTTTACTTTTTATTTTTGTTTTAAAATTTTTGTTTCTCTTTTTAAATTTTTCCTTTTTGTTTTAGTTTTAGTTGGTAAAGAGGGGCAGTGATTGGAGTTGGTGGAGGAGAGGCGGTGAACGAAGTAGTTGGTTTAAGGGATTGAAGGAATAGAGATAAAATTAATTGAGTGAAAGAAAAGAAATGACAAGGGCAGTGTGGTAAAAATTGTATATGAAAGAGTAAAATTCGTATATGAAAAAACACGTCCCAATGTGGTTGTGTTGTCTTATTCATCTTATATATGTATATTTGATACGTTGTAACTTTAAAACGATATTGTTGTTCTCAATAAGAATTTGTGTACTTTTATAATCTCAAACAAATACGTTGTTTTTACTTACGCTTAAGTTAAGTTTATAAATTTTCCTTATTTTTTATATCGATATAACTGCGATACTAAAATCATATTTTTATAAAATATATGCACCATCTTATTAATTTTTACAATTAATAAAATTAACCCGTGCATTTTTTGCACGGGCGTAAAACTAGTCAATTATTGAAGAGAGAACTGATGAACACCGAGAAAGGATCAATTTAAAATTCGACTGGTGATGGCAGGGGCCGCGCGAACGCAGGCCCCCATTATAACAAATTATGACGTACGAGCTCCCCTTGGGGAGACGTTAGGTAGGCACCCCTCCGGCGTGCAATGGAGGTCACCGTACCCAGGCCATGAGCCTTCTTGATCACCCATTGACCCAGTCCAGGTAAGTAATTTCCTAGGTGTCCATCCTTCTATATTTATATCAATTGTAATCTCTTGACTATTGTTCCTGACCGATGTGGGATGTTAAAAGCTGTAGGTTATTATGCCTCTTGTGCGAGATTATAATTTCATAACATGGTGTCTTCTTTCGCCTGGTGGATGGGTGTTATTAGGGAAATTATCTTCTGTTGTTCCGATTTTTTGAGGGCACCGTAATAGTTAACCCACCTCAAGTAGGTTTTTCCGAGCTTGTTTCCGAGATTTATTTGGACACTCCTCTTTGAAATTTGTTGTTCATGTACGATTGTCACTATAAATTAGTAGAGTAAAAATCACCACACTTTTTCTCCATGGCAAATTGTGGATAGTATATATAATGAAAGAATTATATCGAATATCATAAGATGTTTTGGTGTATTATCTTGAGAATATAGAGATTGTTTGTTTTAAGATATTGTATATTTAGTTACCAAGTTTGTTTGGAGTAGTTTAGGGAAGTCAAAGATATTGTATATTTAGTTACCAAGAAAATATGTCTTGCTTTCTTCCTCGGTGTTCATTTTTTTTCACATGTTATCGTGAGCAATAAAACAATCCAAAACACAAAATTTCAAAACAAAAAACCAGAAATCAGCTTATTGAGGTGGGTGATGGCAAATCCAAGTCCAAAGACTATTCTCATGAGTCACGACATCACCTCTCAAATCATTTTCAATGGCAATAATTATAATATGTGGGCAGAGGCAGTGAAAAACGGTCTTGACGCGAAAAATAAATTAGCATAAATTGAAGGAAGGGTAAAGAAACCTGAGAGGGATGGAGATGAAAACATAATTGAGTTGGTAGCTTGGCGACAGTGTAATGCTATGTTAAGGGCATAGCTTCGGAATGTAATACATCCGAAGTTGCATCCAAGCATTACATTTTCGCAACCCATGGACAAAGTGTGTGAGGAATTGCGTCGGAGGTATTCTGCAGGAAACACAATGTCTGAGTCGTGGTACCTTTAACTGCCGCCTATCATCCTTGTCCTCAATTCTCAGAGCAATGTCTGAGTCGTGGTCGTCAAGGACACGCAACAAATACCCGGAAATAACAGTATACTCAACGTCTTTGAACTTGTAGCCTGGATAAATTATGATTTTCATGAATCTAGTTCTTGATATTGAATTACTGACATTCAATCCCATTTCACTTACAAAAGTTTACAAAAGTCTTTTGGGGCTCTCTTGGAATTCAGTTATAAAATTCAATTCAACATAGATTCTTAGGAGCTACTTCGATTTCAAATCAAAGATTGAAAAATGAATTGACGTTATATATTGAAATTAGAAATATACAAGTACTTTTAAAAAAATATCTACCTATTGTTATCACTGAATCACATTTTGGAATGGTTTTGAATCAAAGAACAGACGTCGGATGTAGTAAAGTCGGCAAGGGAAGATACCTAAAAAAATGGTTACATTTTGGAATGGTTTTGATTAAAGTCGGCAAGGGAAGATACCTAAAAAAATGGAGTTACATTTTGGAATGGTTTTGAATCAAAGAACAGACGCCGGATGTAGTAAAGTCGGCAAGGGAAGATACCAAAAAAATCGGGTTAGATATGGCAGGGGCCGCGCGGACGCAGGCCCCCATAGTAACAAATTATGACGTACGAGCTCCCCTTGGGGAGACGTTAGGTAGGCACCCCTCCAGCGTGCAATGGAGGTCACCGTACCCAGGCCATGAGTCTTTTTGATCACCCATAGACCCCGTCCAGGTAAGTAATTTGATTAGGGTCCATCCTTGAGTATTTATATCACTTGTAATCTCTTCAATATGGTTCCTGACCGATGTGGTATTAAGAGCTGTAGATTATTATGCCCCTTCCATCTTAATTTTGAACCTCTACGCTTTTATGTTGACCTTCTATTCTGTGTACTTGTCTGTTTAATCATTTAACCATATTATTCTTAATTTGCACATACTATATTGCAAGTGAGTGTATTATGTAAATATGTGTACAAATATTTAATGTGAGTATATTTATACGAAAACTCATTTAAACTTGTCGGAGTATTAGTTATAGTATTTATATATGTATAATTATACGAAACTCATATAAATTTGTTATCTTACACGGTATAAGTTATATCTTGTGTGAGACTATAATTTCATTATATCGTGTCTTATTTTTCTTGGTGGATAAGAGTTAATTAGGGAACCGATCCTTTGTTGTTCGGATTTTATTAGAGCACAATAATAATGAACCCAACTCAGGTTAGTTTTTTCGAGCTTATTTCCAAAATTTATTTGGACAATACCCTTTGAAATTGGTTGTTTGGGTACGAGTGTAATAACAAATTAGTAGAATATTAATCACATTATCTCCCCCCAATCTATCACTGCTTCCCCTTTTCACCATCACAAAAATAACTCTTTATTAGATATGTGAAACTTATAAAAGAGCATAGTCAATCAAACACCTTTACCTTATTTCAATTTTATTAATATGGATATGCAAATGCCCGTTGTCATTAAAACCTTGAAAACAAAATGATAAAATGATATAATTGGATGTAAATTAGTGTAACACCCGTGAAAAATCACGGGGTTACGTACACTTACTTTTAAAGATGACATATATAAAGTCTATTATTAATATGGAGTTTCTTCTTGTTGCAATTGTTGTTTTTGGTCCTTGATTCTGAGTTCTTATCAAATTTTTTGTTTTTGATATTTAACTCTGACATGTCTCATTTGTGTACAACCCTAATGTTCATCTGAGTAACCCGAACTCAGACTTGAGGTCACTAATACGAAGAAGATCAGTCATAGCCATATGATTCAATAAGCTGAAGTCAATTTTTTTAGAAAATTGCACAAATTTTTTAGTTGATGTTTCAGAGGTATGTAAATTGGATGATGAATGAAGAGATAAAAGGTAAGTTATATAAAAGTCGTATTTAGACCCGAGTTTATGGAAACTATTAACGAATGGAAAATACCAGAGTTTATGGAAAATGAAAGACGTATTTTAAATTCTTTTTGTTATACATATAAATATTTTGAAAGATTTTTAAAATACCCGAGTTTATGGAGATATTTTTGAAATTATCTTTCCAAAATTAATAAAATAAAAAAATATAATTATCTTTACCCATAAAATAAAATCTTTTTTACAACCCCGATCGTTTTTTATATTCCTATTATTGAAGGGTACTTATTTTCGTAGTACACATTTTACTCAACGCAGTACGTCAATTCCCAAATTACCCCTCATTCTCACAGCTTTAACAATGAGGAAAAAAACGTGAACCCAGTCTCCAACCAACCAACCACCAAGTTCCCAATAAACCACCTATGAGCCTCTACCATCCCAAACACTTGAATACCGGTGTTCGGTGACACTCTAATCCACCTGTCTAGTCGACTCACCAACTTCCCCTGCCGTACGACCGATCGAAAAACCCATCACCACGACTAATACACACCACCACGCACCCTTGCTTCCATCTACGAAGGGCAACCCACGCGCGACATCCCCCCTAGTGCTCACCTCCGATGACCAACGCCGATGATCCGCCGCCGATGAACCACCGCCACCACCTACCAACTCTAAAACCCAAAATCTTAAATTAAACAATTTAAATCAGAGAAATGCATATGAGAAAACAATAAAATTTGATTATTGATTTGCCATTAACTAATTAAAACTACATGTTCGATCGAATTATAATCCGTAAATGAAAAAAATTATTTGATTTGAGAAATTGTATGGTTACTGCCTTACTGGTTACCCAGTGAGGAAATTAGGTTTTTTCGCTCTTCTTTTAGGCAGAGGTATGCAAATGGAAATTATTATGTAAAAAGTACTGCAATGAGTAAAAACCGTACTGCGAAAATAAATTACGTTATTGAAAACACTTAGTTTTTAAAATATTTTTACAAAACTAATCATGTAAATATCTTTCCAAAGCTTTCCTATATCTTTCATATATTTCCTATATCTTTTTGTATATGGTTTCTTATAACATTAGATTGATTTTTTCCAAAACTAATCTTTCTGTTATAATATCATAAAATTTAGAATAAAATCATATCTTTTTGTATACGGTTTCATATAACAATAGATTTATTTTTTCCAAAACTAATCTTTCTGTTAGAATATCATAAAATTTAGAATAAAATCATATCTTTTTGTATACGGTTTCCTATAACAATCAATTTATTTTTCCAAAACTAATCGTTCTATTAGAATATCATAAAATTTAGAATAAAATTTGAGTTGGCAAGAATAAAACGGTATTTGATTTAGGCGGAATATTTTTTTTTTTAAATCTGAGCTGGCAAGTTTCAAAGCTCTTGATTGGTTGACGAAAAATTAATTTGTGAGTGTGAATGTAAGGGCTTACAAGAATGAACGATGAAACGATATTGCGCCACGTAGGCAAATTTACATTTTTCTTTTATAGTAATAGTGATGATTATTTAGCTTTAACATATCAAACCCTGGTCATAATGTCGGTTCACATTCATTTGTATTCATAAAAGACATTGGCTTGAGTCAGGTTTATCGTAGTTGTATGGGTTATTTCTACTTTTATATTCTTTTTATCGGTAATTTGCACTAAACTATCATATTAATTTGTAGTTTTATTTTTTTTGGTTAAGTATCATATCATATTATTTCCGACTGATGCTAGGGAATCAACATTGAAGGACACACGCTACACCGTGTTCGAATTACATTATCTTCACAACATAAATGAAAACAAACATGGATAATTACCATTCATGTAACTCAAAGAGATAAGGATGATTGTTGAATCAAAGGCAAAATCATACAAAACAGAAAACAATGACTAAACGCAAATCTTTATATTATAAAAGGAATAGATTTTAAAATATTTTTATTGGTGGTTGAATTCTAAGAAAGAAGTTAATTTTTTTTTTGAAAGCAAAGCCGAAGCTTACTGTATTAACGATAAATCATACATTACAACCATGTTCGCAGACGACGGTAGAGAATCTATCCATTCCTCCCTACTCGGTTCCAAACAAAGAAAATGAGTCAACGAATGTGCAACAGTATTGTTTTCTCTACGCGTAAACAAAGAAAGAAGTTATTTTTTTTGTTAATGTAAGCCCTCCATGATCTAAAAGTTAATTAATTACGAAGTGGAAGAGAAGGGCCAGGGAGGGGGCAGGAGGTATGGGAGATGACGAAATTATGGGAGAGGTGGGAGGAAAAAGAGGGGCGGATGTGGAGTTGCTGGATGGTGCTAGTTCTAAGAAGGCTAAAGGCAGTATTGGTGTGTGTTCACCAGAGGCGGTGGCTGAGGGTACTCAGTCCCGCCGGGCGTTATGAAAATCTTGAGCCTTAACTGCAGGGGGTTGGGCAACCCCGATGCAGTAGGCGGGCTGAAACTCTTGCTCAGAAGGGAGGATCCGGACGTTGTGTTTTTGTGCGAGACTAAGCTTAGTAGTATCGAGATGAAAAAGATTACTGGTGCTTTTGTCGGTTTTTTGGGTATGTATGTGGATAGTGCAGGAAGATCGGGGGGCCTTGCTTTCCTTTGGAAGAATCATATTTCTGTTACGTTTCGTTCGGCTACGCTACATTATATGGATTTTGATATTGGACAAAATGAAACCCCATGGCGTATTACGGGTTTCTATGGGTGGCCGGCTATACAAGATAGGCATCTTTCTTGGGAACAACTCCGGCTTCTGGCTTTGGAATCGAATAGCCCTTGGTTATGTATAGGAGATTTTAATGAAGTGCTCTTATCGTCTGAGATGAAGGGGGGTACAAGGGCTCAATGGCAGATGAATAATTTCCGAGAGGCAGTTGAAGATTGTGGCTTACATGATATTGCGAGAATGGAGGGATACGAGTTCACCTATGACAATGGACAAGCGGATGAGGATAACAGACAATGCAGACTTGATAGAGCTATGGTCTGTGAGGAGTGGTGTGAGATGTTTCCCGAAGCTAAACTCATTCATTTAGATAGGGAATGGTCGGACCACGCCCCGATTATGGTCCAGGTAGAGGGGAGAGCTATGTGTGAGGAGAAGGGCAGAAAAATTTTTCGCTTTGAGGAGGTGTGGGTAGGGGAGGATGGGTGTGAGGATGCTATCCGGAGGGCGTGGGATGTGGGTGACGTGGAGTTGGTCGATACTTTGAGTAGATGTGCGGAAGAGCTTGTCCGATGGAAGGGTGTGAGTATTGGGAAGGTGGTGAGGGATTTAAGGAAGAAGCGTGAGAGGGTAGCTAGGCTGAATAAGGAGGGGCGGACTGTCGGGGCAGTGTTGGAGCGTAGGAGGTTGATGACGGAGATTACTCATCTAACTCGCCAGGAGGAAATGTTTTGGAGGCAAAGGTCGAGGGCGCTGTGGCTTAAGAATGGGGACCGGAATACCAAATTTTTTCATAACAAAGCCAAGAGTCGTAAACAAAGAAACTTCATCAAGCACATTATTGAGGAAGACGGGAGGAAGTGCGAGACGCAGGAGACTGTCGAGAGGGCTGCAATTAACTATTTTTCAGATTTGTTCAAGTCTGATGAACCAAATAATTTTGAGGAGTTGTTGTCCGGAATTGCGGGGAGGGTGACGGAAGAGATGAATGCTGTCCTTAGCGCTGAGTATACGGGGGCGGAGGTCATGGAGACGCTCAATCAGATGCACCCTCTTAAATCTCCAGGCCCAGACGGTATGAATGCGTTATTTTATCAAACTTACTGGCACATTGTGGGACCGTCTGTGATTCGTACTTCTCTGAATATTTTGAATGGTGGGGAGTTTCCTGTGGGATTTAATAGAACTCATATTGTTCTGATACCAAAGACGAAAAACCCGGAACGTATGTCGGAATTTAGACCTATAAGCTTGTGTAACGTTCTCTATAAAATTGTGTCTAAGACTCTTGCTAATAGGTTGAAAAAGTTCCTAGGGGATATCGTGTCGGAAAATCAGAGTGCTTTTACCCCCGGCCGTCTTATCACCGATAATATTTTAGTGGCGTTTGAACTTTTTCATCATATGAAGAATACTAGAAGTCGGGGAGGGCACTTGGCTCTAAAGCTGGATATGGCTAAAGCCTATGATCGGGTGGAATGGGTTTTTCTTGAACGGGTGCTTATGAGAATGGGTATGGAGAGGAGATGGGTTAACAGGGTGATGAAGTGTGTTCGGACGGTTTCGTATGAGGTGTTAATCAATGGGAGGCTTACGCAATCCTTTGTTCCGGAGAGGGGTATTCGACAAGGGGACCCCCTGTCCCCTTATCTTTTTATACTTTGTGCAGAGGTTATGTCCAGTATGATTAGGCGTGCGGCTGAGATCGGTAGTATCCGCGGGATTAAGGTGGCCCCTGCGGCACCCATGGTTTCGCACCTTCTCTTTGCGGACGACAGTATTGTGTTTGTGCGGGCCGAGGCTAGGGAGGCTCGAGTGGTGAAGGAGATTCTGGGTATGTATGAAAAAGCTTCAGGGCAGCTAGTAAGTCTTGCTAAGACGACCGTTTCGTTTAGTAAGGGGACTAGTGCTGATAGGAGAACTCTTATTACACAAATTCTTGGTGTTCGTGAGGTGAGATTTCAAGAGAAATATTTGGGTCTTCCTACGGTGATAGGTGGATCCACTAGGGAACTTACCGCGATTATTCGGGACAAACTTAGCAAGAAACTTCAAGGGTGGAAGGGGCTCCTTCTAAGTAAGGCCGGTAAAGAGACTCTTATCAAAGCGGTGGCTCAAGCCATGCCTACGTATGCCATGAGCATTTTCAGGATACCCCGAAACTTCTGTGATGTGATGCGTTCGATGGTGTCAAGGTTCTGGTGGGGAGCGGAGAATGGGAAGAGGAAAATACCTTGGGTGGCTTGGCACAATTTATGTAGACCGAAATGCCAGGGTGGGCTGGGTTTCCGAGACTTCGAGCTGTTCAATCAAGCGCTCCTTGGCAAGCAGGTCTGGAGACTTCTGACAAATGATACATCTCTTATGTCCCGGGTTCTCAAAGGTAAATATTTCGGGGATAGGTCGGTAATGGAAGCGGAGTTGGGTGGGCATCCAAGTTATACTTGGCGTAGTATTTGGGAGGCGAAAAGTGCGATTCTTTGTGGGGCTAGGAAACGGATTGGGGACGGATGGAGCACCCGTGTGTGGAAGGATCCTTGGATCCCCGGTACCCAAACGAAAAAAATCCTATCGTCGCGGGGAGGAGCGGATATAGATATGCGTGTGGGTGAGCTCTTTAATGAGGATGGGGGAGGGTGGAATGAAGAGAAGCTGGGACAGCTTTTCCTTCCTTTTGAGCAGGAGCGCATTCGGGCGATTCGCATCAGTAGGACGAGGCCGGAGGATGCTTGGTGCTGGGAGCTAGAGAAGGATGGCGAGTACTCGGTCAAAACAGCCTATAAAACTTTAGCGGGGTGGGACAGATATGAAAACCAGTCTGTGTGGGACCGGGACAGATGGCTATGGGGTAAGATTTGGAAGACTCCGGTTCTCCCTCGTATTAAGGTGTTTTTTTGGCAATTGTGCCATGAGGCTTTAGCGACGAAATACAACATTGCGAAGAGGATGAGTAGCGTGGACATGGGCTGCCCTCTATGCTCGTCGGGGGTGGAAAGCTGCTTACACTTGGTACGGGATTGTGGGTGGGTTGGGGGGATTTGGGAGGGTGTTGGGATGGATGTGCAGGAAGGGAGGGGCTCTTGGATGGTGAAGGATTGGGCTGAGACCATTATGAGGGAGCTAACGGAGGAGGAGTGCGGGATCTTTATGACTACGTGCTGGGCCATATGGGAAAGAAGGAACAAGGTGGTGTTTGAGGGAGAGGGGGGTGAGGAAGAAGGGGTCTGTCGGAGGGTTCAGGGGCTGTGTGCAGAAATGCGGGGTGCGAGGGAGATAGGGGGCGGACAGGGTGCTGGGAATGGGCTGCTGTCTGGGGGCAGGGGTACTGAAGGGACAGGGTGTAGAGGAGTGGTTGGTGCTGATCAGAGGGCGGGGGGATGGGTGAGGCCAGGTTCAGGGGAGGTGAAGATTAATGTAGATGCAGGTCGTATTGAAGGAGTGGGCAGCAGCGCAGGGATTGTGTGCAGGGATGAGAGGGGTCGTGTTCTGTGGGGATTAACGCAGCAGAGGAGAGGGGAGGGGACGGTAAAGGAAGCGGAGGCTGAAGCCGTGCTCTTGGGCATTCGGGAGGCAGAGAGACAGGGGCACAAGAGGATTATCATTGAGGGGGATTGTCAGGAGGTTATGTTGGAGCTGCAGCGGGGTACTCAGACGCGGAACGAGATTGGCTTGATTTATGCGGATATTTTTTCGTTTACCAGTTCTTTCGATTTAGTTACTTTTGCTTTTAGTCGTAGATTTTGTAATAAGGTTGCTCATGCGCTAGCTCACGTCCATCCTTGGATCTATGAGACGAGAGCTTGGGGTAGCGAGCTCCCTCCGAATATTGATGTGCTTGTGAGTCGTGATTTAAGTAATATAGAGTAACCTTTTGAGGTTTTCTTTCAAAAAAAAAAAGTTAATTAATTACTTCTTTTTTACTAGTTTTAATCCCGTGCAAATATTGCACGGGTGACTTTTAAATCCGTGCAAAAAAACAACGGTGATTATCATTACCTTCTATAAAAATATTATTGATGACGAATTTTCCAGTAATTATTGTTGTTTTTGAGTAATTTCTTTATTTGAGGAAAAAATGTTTAAAACGATTTCGGCATTTGAGATTTTTTAAAAAAATGATTTGAATGACATAAAATAACTTGATAATAATTAACTCAAAAATAACTCAAACCCGAAATAACCCGGTTCGATCAAATAACCCGACTTGATTGTCCCTTTTACCAGACCTAGGGAGGGGGTCAACAATTTTATTTTTACGTTATTGTTTTGCCTAAATTTAGTAGTAAAAGTAATGATTAGAGCTAGCAAATAATGACACGACACGAAAACACAACACGAACCCGACACGAAATTAGTGGGTTTGGGTTGAGGCTTGATGACCCATTTATGTAAGTGGGTCGACACGAACACGACACGATATTTAATTGGGTCGGGTTTGGGTTGAGATATTTAAACACGAATCCGACACAAATGACCTGTTTAAGTATATTTAGTAACATATAATCCTAATTTTTTTATCCTCCATCACATAAATATACTTAAACTTAAACTTTCCAAATATGGACATGACACGAAAACACGACACGAACCCGACACGAAATTAACGGGTTAGGGTTGAAGCTTGATGACCCATTTATCTAAGTGGGTCGACACAAACACGACATGAAATTTAATTGGGTCGGGTTTGGGTTGGAGGGTTTGTGACCCGTTTACATGTGACACGAACACGAACCCAACACGACCCGATCTGTTTGCCAGGTCTAGTAATGATACTATCAATCTCAACTTGCCCGTACCCCAATGTTAATCGTAATTATCACATTATCGATAACCCATCCATTTTTTCATATAATCAAACTCACTCAGCCATTTCTTTCCATATTATCAATAACTCATCCGTATAAATGAATTATTTTTGTACCTTGAAGACCTAGGTTGCACGAAAACGGACACAACACGGACACGGGACACGACACTCTAATTTTTTAGGACACGGGACACGCAAAAAAAGTCAATATACATGTTAAAATAAAGGGAATTTAGAGTTCATTCAAACCAACATCTAAACTTTGGTCATTTAAAGGTAACAAAGTCAATAAAATGACAACCAATACTAATGTTTTATACGTCAAAATCAAATATGTCTTACAAAATAAAAAATCCAAATTACAACCGAACTTTAAATAAACATTCAAGTCTTACAAAATAAATACAAACTATAAATAGTTTATAAACTATAATATATGCATCCTTCCAACTAATATATGCATCCTTCCAATGATTTAAGCTATGTATGCATCCTTCCAAAGTATCCAAACAACACCTAAGAAGTCCAGTAAGATAACAAAATCACTCGACGCATTTCAACTACACATCTAGAAAACCATATATATATATTTAGCTTAAGATTATAAGGGTTATTTTAGTTGCTATTCTACTACTTGTTTTTGTCATTCGTCACATCTCAGTATCTCACATGCTCCTTTCTTTTAATTTTATTTTGAATAATAAATAAGAAATTAGGGGACGAAATTACCCGGACTGTGGCGAGGCAAAGTGGAGGCGACGACTGACGAGGCAAAGTGGGAGCGGCCGGTGAGGGGAGAGAGGTTGTTGGTGGCTTTGTTTAGAATTAGGTTTTGTTGGAGGAAGAGGTTGCTCCAAACTTTAAGTAAGAACTTTGTCCCACATTGGTAGAATATTGGGGGGTTCTTACTTTATATATGGAAGCATGTTATATGTGCTTTTAATAGTGGAGAGGCCTAAGCCTCCCCACGTGCACCGCCGTCCGTCAGGTTCGTGACACGTGCGCAGTGTGGTGGGGCTATATTTTTGCTCCGAGTCCAAACTAAGTCCTCGGATTCTAGCTGTTAGAATTCTGGTCGTTGGGAATTTATTCATCATAAAATCACACTTAATTTTCTGGTTTATTACAATTTATTCTGTGCTTTTAATTGTCATAATTTCTAAGATTTTATGACTGTTTCAGCCTCACTACACTCCTATAAATTCTTGTCTTTCCCAAGCATTTTACACAATCAGAAAAACTACAACAAAACTTCTCCTTCATCTCTATTACATATATTTCTGATTATTTGAGAGCAGTTCCCACTTCCGTCTGTGGAGTGCACCATTGTGCGGAAGGAGGCGTTAACCCTGGAATCGGTGACCACGGAACCCAAGGAGCACATGTGTGGGGGGCTTACTGATTTAGGGCAGTGTCTTACACGACGTCTCGATTAAGGTTTATTCTGATCAGTTCGTTCTTATTCTTTCAAGTTTGTCGTTGTCATGGAGGTGAGGAAGTCACGAAGATGAACTAATGAATTGTTTAGAATTTAGAAATTAGAATTAGGTATGTGTGATTTTGTTGTTTTAGCTGTGTCCCACCGAAACAGACTGTGTCCGAGATATATAAATCGTGTTCGACACGGGTGACTTTAAAAAAAAACCAGCGACATGGTTTTTGAATTGTTCGACACGTATGGAGCCATGTCCCAAGAGTGTCCGTGTCCGACACGTGTCGAACACGCGGAAGCGGAATTTTTACCGTGTCCGTGCAACCTAGTTGAAGACTAAAATCAATGACATTTTTTTTATAATAAATAATGTACTTCGGAATATTTTGTAATATTCAGGTTATAATTTTTTTTATATTATATTGGTAATATCATAGAAAACGTTTTAACTTTTTCAATGATTTTTTTTATTATAGTCAAATGGTATTTGTAATTATTTAATTTGTAAGTTTTGAATGTTTATATTGTATTGTATTAGTAATAACAAATGTATAAGGTACGATATTGCATAGTTTGTGTTATTAAATTTGGAATCATAAGTTAAGTAGTTGCAAAACATAAAAAAAATTAAATTGAAGGATGAAACATGGGAGACCTACAAAAAAAAGTTACTTTTTCAACTTTAAAATTAAGAACCAATAAGAAGTCTTCATTTTCTTTTTCTTATATAGTAAAAGATTTTCTTTATTCTTCTATTAATTCAATAATTTCTTTTTTTTTTAATTTAGTAAACTCAAAAATCATTACAATTAATTAGTTTTCAAAAATAATTGGATTTAATTAACTTTTATTTTAAAAAAATAAACAATTAAATAGCCTAGAGATCATACATTGAGATACTCCTACTATTATTCGTCATATAGAAATTATTATTCATCATATAGTTTCTTCAAATATTAACTTTTACAAAAATTAGAGAAAAAAGTACTCTATTAGCAAAATAATATCAGATCTGAAAAGTTACCGATTTTTTTAATTACAGATTTAAATCTACAACATAGATATACAACAAAAATAAAAATAAAAATTCTGAAACAAGAGTTAAAAAACATAGCAATTTTTTTTAAAGGTGGCATATTTTTAACATACATAATTTATATCAAATTTAACGAGAAAAAATAGAAAAAAAATACATACTCCCCCCAATTTTTTGTGTTGCTCCTTTTGAATTTGACACAAGAAATAAAGAAATCACTTTTAGACCAGTTATTTGTTCTCACTTAAGCTCAAAAGCTCCCCCACTTAAAGAACACAACGTCCTCGTTGTGCCTCAACTTGACCCTAGCCAAGCCCAGAATCCTCCCCCGCTAGATGGGTGACCCCTCCCCCGCTTAAAGAACACAACGTCCTCGTTGTGCCTCAACTTGACCATAGCCAAGCCCAGAATCCTCTTCCGCTAGATGGGTGACCCGCCTACTCCCGGCCACAGGCTCACCACACGGTCGCTCTGATACCATTTGTAACAACCCGACCTGCCACCGTCGTAACACAAACCCAATAAGATGGGTGTGCATTTTTGGGCCCGTTATGCACAAGGCCTTGTTACTAAGTGGGTGATCCCTCCCCCGCGTAAAGAACACAACGTCCTCGTTGTGCTTCAACTTGACCATAGCCAAACCCAGAATCCTCCCCCGCTAGATGGGTGACCCGGGTACTCCCGGCCACAAGCTCAGTACACGGTCGCTCTGATACCATTTGTAACAACCCGACCTGCCACCGTCATAACACAAACCCAATAAGATAGGTGTGCAATTTTGGGCCCGTTATGCACAAGGCATTGTTACTAAGTGGGTGACCCCTCCCCCGCGTAAAGAATACAACGTCGTCGTTGTGCCTCAACTTGACCATAGCCAAGCCCAGAATCCTCCCCCGCTAGATGGGTGACCCGGGTACTCCCGGCCACAGGCTCACCACACGGTCGCTCTATTACAATTTGTAACAACCCGACCTGCCATCGTCGTAACACATACCTAATAAGACGGGTGTGCACTTTTGGGCCCGTTAAGCACATGGCCTTGTTACTAAGCCAAGCCCAGAATCCTCCCCCGCTAGGTGGGTGACCCGGGTACTGCCGGCCACAGGCTCATCACACGGTCGCTCTGATACCATTTGTAACAACCCGACCTGCCACCGTCGTAACACAAACCCAATAAGATGGGTGTGCAATTTTGGGCCCGTTACGCACAAGGCCTTGTTACTAAGTGGGTGACCCCTCCCCCACGTAAAGAACACAACGTCCTCATTGTGCCTCACCTTGACCATAGCCAAGCCCAGAATCCTCCCCCGCTACATGGGAGAACCCTCCCCTGCTTAAAGAATACAACGTCCTCGTTGTGCCTCAACTTGACAATAGCCAAGCTCAGAATCCTCTCCCGCTAGAAGAGAGACCCGGGTACTCCCGGCCACAGGCTCACCACACGGTCGCTATGATACCATTTGTAACAACCCGACCGGCCACCGTCGTAACACAAACCCAATAAGAGGGGTGTACACTTTTGGGCCCGTTATTTGTCCTCACCTAAGCCCAAAAGCTCCCCTACTTAAAGAACACAACGTCCTCGTTGTGCCTCAACTTGACCATAGCCAAGCCTAGTTAGATGGGTGACCCCTCGCCCGCTTAAAGAACACAACGTCCTCAATGTGCCTCAACTTTTTAGGGTTTAGGGTTTAGATTTTAGGGTTTAGGGTTTATCCTCCCCCGCTAGATGGGTGACCCACTCCCCCGCTTAAAGAACACAACGTCCTCGTTGTCCCTGAACTTGGCCATAGCCAAGCCCAGAATCTTCCCCCGCTAGATGGATGACCCCTCCCCCGCTTAAAGAACACAACGTACTTGACCATAACCAAGCCCAGAATCCTCTCCCGCTAGATGGGCGACCAGGTACTCCCGGCCACATGCTCACCACACGGTTGCTCTGATACCATTTGTAACAACCCGACCTGCCACCGTCGTAACACAAACCCAATAAGATGGGTGTGCAATTTTGGGCCCGTTATGCACAAGGCCTTGTTACTAAGTGGGTGACCCCTCCCCCGCGTAAAGAACACAACATCCTCGTTGTGCCTCAACTTGACCATAGCCATGACCAGAATCCTCCCCCGCTAGATGGGTGACCCCTCCCCCGCTTAAAGAACACAACGTCCTCGTTGTGCATCAACTTCACCATAGCCAAGCCCAGAATCCTCCCCCGCTAGATGAGAGACCCGGGCTCCCGGCCACAGGCTCACCACACGGTCGCTCTGATACCATTTGTTACAACTCGACGGCCACCATCGTAACACAAACACAATAAGATGGGTGTGCACTTTTGGGCCCGTTATTTGTCCTCCCTTAAGCCCAAAAGCTCCCCCGCTTAAAGAAGACAACGTCCTCGTTGTGCCTCAACTTGACCATAGCCAAGCCCAGTTAGATGGGTGACCCCTCCCCCGCTTAAAGAACACAACGTTCTAATTGTGCCTCAACTTTTTAGGGTTAAGGGTTTAGGGTTTTAGGGTTTCGGGTTTATCCTCCCCCGCTTAAAGAACACAACGTCCTTGTTGTGTCTTAACTTGATCATAGCCAAGCCCAGAATCTTCCCCCGCTAGATGGGGGGACCCCTCCCCCGCTTAAAGAACACAACGTACTTGACCATAACGAAGCCCAGAATCCTCCCCCGCTAGATGGGTGACCGGGTACTCCCGGCCACAGGCTCACCACACGGTCGCTCTAATAACATTTGTAACAACCCGACATGCCACCGGCGTAACACAAACCCAATAAGATGGGTGTGCACTTTTGGGCCGGTTATATACAAGGCCTTGTTATTAAGTGGGTGACCCTCCCCCGCGTAAAAAAAAACAACGTGCTCGTTGTGCCTCAACTTGACCACAGCCAAGCCCAGAATCCTCCCCCGCTAGATGGGTGACCCCTCCCCGCTTAAAGAACACAGCGTCCTCGTTGTGCCTTAACTTCACCATAGCCAACCCCATAATCCTCCCCCGCTAGATGGGAAACCCGGGTACTCCCGGCTACAGGCTCACCACACGGTCGCTCTGATACCATTTATTGTAACAACCCGACCGGCCACCGTCGTAACACAAACCCAAAAAGATGGGTGTGCAATTTTGGGCCCGTTATGCACAAGGCCTTGTTACTATGTGGGTGACCCCTCCCCCGGCGTAAAGAACACAACGTCCTCGTTGTGCCTCAACTTAACCATAGCCATGACCAGAATTCTCCCCCGCTAGATGAGTGACCCCTCACCCGCTTAAAGAACACAACGTCCTCGTTGTGCCTCAACTTCACCATAGCCAAGCCCAGAATCCTCCCCCGCTAGATGGGAGACCCGGGCTCCCGGCCACAGGCTCACCACACGGTCGCTCTGATACCATTTGTTACAACTCGACCGGCCACCATCGTAACACAAACCCAATAAGATGGGTGTGCACTTTTGGGCCCGTTATTTGTCCTCCCTTAAGCCCAAAAGCTCCCCCGATTTAAGAACACAACGTCCTCGTTGTGCCACAACTTGACCATAGCGAAGCCCAGTTAGATGGGTGGCCCCTCCCTCGCTTAAAGAACACAACGTTCTCATTGTGCCTCAACTTTTTAGGGTTTAGGGTTTAGGGTTTTAGGGTTTAGGGTTTATCCTCCCCCGCTAGATGGGTGACCCACTCCCCCGCTTAAAGAACACAACGTCCTTGTTGTGCCTTAACTTGATCATAGCCAAGCCCAGAATCTTCCCCCGCTAGATGGGGGGACCTCTCCCCCGCTTAAAGAACACAACGTACTTGACCATAACCAAGCCCAGAATCCTCCCCCGCTAGACGGGTGACCGGGTACTCTCGGCCACAGGCTCACCACACGGTCGCTCTAATAACATTTGTAACAACCCGACCTGCCACCGTCGTAACACAAACCCAATAAGATGGGTGTGCACTTATGGGCCCGTTATGTACAAGGCCCTGTTACTAAGTGGGTGACCCTCCCCCGCGTAAAGAAAACAATGTGCTCGTTGTGCCTCAACTTGACCATAGCCAAGCACAGAATCCTCCCCCTAGATGGGTGACCCCTCCCCCGCTTAAAGAACACAACGTTCTCATTGTGCCTTAACTTCACCATAGCCAACCCCAGAATCCTCCCCCGCTAGATGGGAGACCCGGGTACTCCCGGCTACAGGCTCACCACACGGTCGCTCTGATACCATTTGTAACAACCCGACCGGCCACCGTCGTAACACAAACCCAATAAGATGGGTGTGCAATTTTGGGCCCGTTATGCACAAGGCCTTGTTAGTAAGTGGGTGAACCCTCCCCCGCGTAAAGAACACAACGCCCTCATTGTGCCTCAACTTGACCATAGCCATGACCAGAATCCTGCCCCGCTAGATGGGTGACCCCTCCCCCGCTTAAAGAACACAACGTTCTCGTTGTGCCTCAACTTCACCATACCCAAGCCCAGAATCCTCCCCCGCTAGATGGGAGACCCGGGCTCCCGGCCACAGGCTCACCACACGGTCGCTCTGATACCATTTGTTACAACTCGACGACTACCATCGTAACACAAACCCAATAAGATGGGTGTGCACTTTTGGGCCCGTTATTTGTCCTCCCTTAAGCCCAAAAGCTCCCCCGCTTAAAGAACACAACGTCCTCGTTGTGCCTCAACTTGACCATAGCCAAGCCCAGTTAGATGGGTGACCCCTCCCCCGCTTAAAGAACACAACGTTCTAATTGTGCCTCAACTTTTTAGGGTTAAGGGTTTAGGGTTTTAGGGTTTAGGGTTTATCCTCCCCCGCTAGATGGGTGACCCACTCCCCCGCTTAAAGAACACAACGTCCTTGTTGCGCCTTAACTTGATCATAGCCAAGCCCTGAATCTTCCCCCGCTAGATGGGGGGACCCCTCCCCCGCTTAAAAAACACAACGTACTTGACCATAACGAAGTCCAGAATCCTCCCCCGCTAGATGGGTGACCGGGTACTCCCGGCCACAAGCTCACCACACGGTCGCTCTAATAACATTTGTAACAACCCGACCTGCCACCGTCGTAACACAAACCCAATAAGATGGGTGTGCACTTTTCGGCCCGTTATGTACAAGGCCTTGTTACTAAGTGGGTGACCCTCCCCCGCGTAAAGAAAACAACGTGCTCGTTGTGCCTCAACTTGACCATAGCCAAGCCCAGAATCCTCCCCCGCTAGATGGGTGACCCCTCCCCGCTTAAAGAACACAGCGTCCTCGTTGTGCCTTAACTTCACCATAGCCAACCCCAGAATCCTGCCCCGCTAGATGGGAGACCCGGGTACTCCCGGCTACAGGCTCACCACACGGTCGCTCTGATACCATTTGTAACAACCCGACCGGCCACCGTTGAACACAAACCCAATAAGATGGGTGTGCAATTTTGGGCCCGTTATGCACAAGGCCTTGTTACTATGTGGGTGACCCCTCCCCCGCGTAAAGAACACAACGTCCTCGTTGTGCCTCAACTTAACCATAGCCATGACCAGAATCCTCCCCGCTAGATGGATGACCCCTCCCCCGCTTAAAGAACACAACGTCCTCGTTGTGCCTCAACTTCACCATAGCCAAGCCCAGAATCCTCCCCCGCTAGATGGGAGACCCGGGCTCTCAGCCACAGGCTCACCACACGGTCGCTCTGATACCATTTGTTACAACTCGACCGGCCACCATCGTAACACAAACCCAATAAGATGGGTGTGCACTTTTGTTCCCGTTATTTGTCCTCCCTTAAGCCCAAAAGCTCCCCCGCTTTAAGAACACAACGTCCTCGTTGTGCCACAACTTGACCATAGCGAAGCCCAGTTAGATGGGTGACCCCTCCCTCGCTTAAAGAACACAACGTTCTCATTGTACCTCAACTTTTTAGGGTTTAGGGTTTAGGGTTTTAGGGTTTAGGGTTTATCCTCCCCCGCTAGATGGGTGACCCACTCCCCCGCTTAAAGAACACAACGTCCTTGTTGTGCCTTAACTTGATCATAGCCAAGCCCAGAATCTTCCCCCGCTAGATGGGGGGACCCCTCCCCCGCTTAAAGAACACAACGTACTTGACCATAACGAAGCCCAGAATCCTCCTCCGCTAGATGGGTGACCGGGTACTCCCGGCCACAGGCTCACCACACGGTCGCTCAAATAACATTTGTAACAACCCGACCTACCACCGTCGTAACACAAACCCAATAAGATGGGTGTGCACTTTTGGGCCCGTTATGTACAAGGCCTTTTTACTAAGTGGGTGTAATATTTCATGTTTTGAAGTCTATATAAGTGCTATTTGTGATTTGTTTCATGCTTGTTATAAGTTCTTTACCTTTATGGGTGGCGAACTTCGGGTCGAAGTTCATTTTAAGAAGGGAAGACTATAATACCCCGTTCTTTTTAGCCTCAGTCAACAGTGGTCAACCCCTGTTTTATACAAGTATTTCAAAGAATATGTTATAAAGTATTTTACGTAAATTGTTATTATTTTATAAACCGTATTTCTACGATTAGTTCGTATTTCGTAGTCGTTTTATATTTGACGATTAATTCATAAAATGACATTCCATTCATATTTCTTTATTTTGATAATATATTTATAATTAAATATATTTGTAATTTTATACTTATTCCGCAAATATACTTGTTTTATTATTTTTATATAAGTGTTAATAATCTTATATCCTTATAAATTATTTAATTAATAATTATTAATACAAGTACATAATTTAATTATTATGTATAATTTATACGTACTCGTTTATTCTAAATTACGGAGTGGACATATAATTCCTTGAGTGGCGTGACGGATTGTTGGACTCGTGTTATGATTGAATGGTGACGGGCTTGGACTCGGATTTATGGTGAGAACCGTGTACAACCCACCCTATGTTTTCCTAAAAACGCAAAACCCTATCATTCCATCCAAACCCTATCATTCCATCCATCGATAACTGCCGTTGACAAACTGCCTCACATAACCTAAAACTCTAATTCTCTTGCACTCGCCATCTCCTCTACCTACTGCCTCCCTTCAACGACAAGCTTTGGCTATGGCCTGACCGTGAGCAGAACTAAGGGGGAAAGACAAACACCTGCCGTAACCCACCACCAGTTATACACCATCGCCATCTTCGTTTCCTTCAGTGTTACACAACGAAAAGTTGTAAGTGTTTAAGAGCCTTGTATCAGTCTTTTACATGAGTCGTATTATTGTGAATAATCCATGTACTGTGAATAATATGTTTATCGCTTTTAATCGTCATAGTACCATCGTCATAACATCTATGCTCTGTTCCTGCGTGATTGTTCATACTTCGTGATGTTTGCTAATTGTCTATGTCGGGTTTGGTTGTGTCGTGGGTTATGGGTAATGATGGTGGATTGTTTATGGGTCGTTTTGATGGTTGGAGAGTGAGTCTTATGGTCGGAGCACCACCAGGGAAGTGGGTCGTGGGCTTGAACCGAAACAGGGGAGAACAGGGGTCGCGAGAAGAGGGTGTTTGAGGGCGTGTTTCAAGGGGATAGATTGGGGTCGAGGGCTCGTAGTCACCACAAGGGAGTCGGGGGTGGTGAGTGGTTGCAGGGGTAGTGATATGGGGTGGTTAGGGTGGTTATACTTGTGGCTGGGGGTCACGTTTTCAGGGCACCCACGCTGCTGGTGTTGGGTATGCGAGATGATGCAAGAGGGTCATGGTGATTGCGGGGGTTGTCGACGTCAGGTGTGGGTCAAGGGTTTGTCGAGGGGGCTGACCAGTGGCTCGCCGGGGTACAGGGCTGCCAACCACCGTGGTGAGGTGGTGGTTGGGGCGGCAGGGAGTGGTCGTTGAGGGCTGGAAAGTAGTGGGTAGTAGGGGTTTGTTTACGTTTTGAGCTGTTTCGTTACCGAATTGTTTTGCGTGAAGTTGCTGTTCGTGGCTATGATTGGTTTTGGTTCTTTGTGATGTTTTATTATAAGTATGGTTATGGGTATTAGTTAGTAGTAATATATTTTATGATTAACAATGTGTTGGTTTAAATTGTTATTAGTACAAGAATTTTATAATGTTAAGATAATAATGTTATTAGTGTTAATATTGTTGTTAAGTAACACTACTACAATTAGTCTTTGTTGTTTAATTATGTGAATGTCCAATACTATGGTTAGTATTGAGTTTAGCAATATGTTGAGTATGAGCCTTATTAACTTAGTAATATTTGAGTATTTGGTTATATGCCATAAATAGTAAGTCTATACATAGTAAGTTGTTTTTGATAACGTTAATCAATATGTATAATTGGTTTATGATAATTAATAAGTATATGGACATGGTTATATGAATACTTACATTCGGTTATGAATCAATCGTTATGAACGTGATCAACTAATTAATTAGTGGTGTCTTGGTTATACGAATGAAATTGATATTTAGTACTATTGATAGGAACTAAGTTCGAGGTGGAATATTTCTAGCAGCGGTTCGGTTGTCTTTCTGCAATTCCAGGTAGGGGAAGTATATTATGATTCATGTTATGACATGAAATGTGTAAGTGATGCTTATTATGAGTTGATATAATTGATTATTACTGTACTGTGGACTGTTTTATTATTATTGATCACTGTGGAGGTCGGGAGATAAAGGGTCTGTGTTTGATGCGGAGATAAAGGGTCTGTGTTTGGTGCGGAGATAAAGGGTCTGTGTTTGGTGCGGAGATAAAGGGTCTGTGTTTGGTGCGGAGATAAAGGGTCTGTGTTTGGTGCGGAGAAAAAGGGTCTGTGATTCGGAGTGGAGAAGTTCAACTTTCTATTTATAGTAATGTGATTTATTTACAGTTTTTCTCTACTCAACCTCGCGGTTGACCCTGTGTATTCGTGTGACACCTACGATGATCCGGAATGGGGAGTAGATTTTGCAGGTCAGTGACAGTTGAACCAGGAGCTGGGACGGGAATGTGAGATGCGGGCTTGAGACTGACTTAGATCTACATCACATATAGAATAGTCGACAGTTGATCTTTTATCTTCTATGTAATTTCTGTAATAACAAAAGTTTAAATTTAACCAGTTTTTATATAAAGTACTTTGGTTTGATTACTTTGTTATTCACTACCTCGGATATTCCGAGATGGTAACAGCTCTACTTATTTGAGAATGTCTTGCTAAAGGCTCTTAAATAAATGGGGGTGTTACAGTGGGTGACCCTCCCCTGCGTAAAGAAAACAACGTGCTCGTTGTGCCTCAACTTGACCATAGCCAAGCCCAGAATCCTCCCCCAATAGATGGGTGACCCCTCCCCCGCTTAAAGAACACAACGTCCTCGTTGTGCCTTAACTTCACCATAGCCAAGCCTAGAATCCTCCCCCGCTAGATGGGAGACCCGAGTACTCTTGGCTACAGGCTCACCACACGGTCGCTCTGATACCATTTGTAACAACCCGACCGGCCACCGTCGTAACACAAACCCAATAAGATGGGTGTGCACTTTTGGGCCCGTTATTTGTCCTCACTTAAGCTCAAAAGCTCCCCCGCTTAAAGAACACAACGTCCTCGTTGTGCCTCAACTTGACCATAGCCAAGCCTAGTTAGATGGGTGACCCCTCCCTCGCTTAAAGAACACAACGTCCTCATTGTGCCTCAACTTTTTAGGGTTTAGGGTTTAGATTTTAGGGCTTAGGGTTTTAGGGTTTAGGTAACCCACTCCCCCGCTTAAAGAACACAACGTCCTCGTTGTGCCTAACTTGACCAAAGCCATGTTGGGAAATGTGTCCTCAACAATAGTGCAATCACATAATTAAATCTCATGACGAGAATGCGCAAGGGATGATACGAAATTAAATAGTCAACTGACCAACATTAATCAGTAATGATTGGCTAGCTAGAGTTTGACATTACTGTCGTATGACGGTGGGGGTCTGTTGATCCCTTTAGGTCACACCTATAGGACAATTCCCTTAATTGATAAACTGATGAAATGTATATCGATACGAGTTGATCGGATTCCTTAAACTCGTATATCGATAAATCAGAGGTTAAATCTTATTGTAAGATTTATGTTTATAATTGAAACGTGTCAATTATTAAACATTGAACGATATTTTTATAATATCGGATTTAGAATGAATCGGGTTGAAATTATTACAAGGGTTGTAAATTGTATTGACGATTAATGATAATGACCATTTTATATTATTGTAATTTCGAATTACTTGTCAAATTATTAAATGTGATTTATTTGATTTATAAATGATATTTATATGATAAATATGCATTTTAAATTAAAACAATTGTTACTTATTTTAATGTGACACTTTAGATGTCACACTTATACAATTGATCAAATGACAATTATAAAATGAGTCCATATTAAGGTAAGGTGCCGGTTTTTGTACGGTTGGTTAAGGAATGATTATGGGTGTTAATTGCCCCATAAAACACAATCATTAAAGTGTCTTGGAAACACTACCTATGACCACCCTAAGAAGCATGGGTAAGGCAAAATGTTCCCTTGTTGCTCTTCCCCTGGCCGACCTTACCCACTCCAACACTACCCACTTAAATAATGTGATTATCTCATATAAGAATTCATTCTAATCTATGGTAAAATTTTCTAAGTAAGAATACCAAACAAAACCTCTCAAATTATTATAAGATAATAATATATACTATAATAGTTGTAGTATTGATTTAATATTTCTAATAAGGGATTAGTATATTGTTTAAGGTAAAACGCCCTAGCTTTTTCAAGTCTCGGTTTATTAAGGGGCGTCTTGGGTGCATCTTGAAGGAGGTGTTCTATTTGGATACTAAAGAGGATCATCCTTGCACCGGTTTCGTCGAATTGTAAGCATTCGATTCCTATATTCCGCATAAGTATTAGCATGCATAAGATCTAAAATATTTATAATTAAAATGTTAATTATCAACTTATTTAGTATGACTAAAATATTAGGTTTTGAGACTTAATAACCTAACAATTGGTATCAGAGCAAATCGGTTGTTTGCATGCTTTTCGTTTATATTTTTACGAAGTTATTAGATAAAAAAAAAATTTGAAATTTTACATTGTATTTGATATGAATGAAATTTCTAATGCATGAATACCTACTGATCCTAAAAGGTTTTTAGGATATTTGGAATAAATTTTGCATATGTATTGTTCATAGGTATTTTATTTCGGTTTTTTATAATTTTTAATGGTTAATATGATTAATTTTTGGGAAAAATAGCTAAAATTAACTTCTGGCCGAGATTTTTCAGTATGGTTTCACATGTATTTCCTATGATATGAATATGGTTTTTCGTAAATTATGGAGTTAAAATACATGGTTTATGAATTTTAAATGTTACAATGCCATAAAATGAATAAAAATGGGTTTGTATAGTTATATTTCGAATTTGACTATAAATTTTTTTGTGTATGTCACATGCAATATTTAAAATGTATATTAAATTTTCCAGAAAGTTTTATAATATATTGCATGTTTATTGATTTTTTGTGTAAAAATCGGATAAAAGTGACATAATTTCGACTTTAATAGTTTAAGTTGGAATTTGGCCATAAAATTTTTACACGATGTCATATATATGATTTCCAGCATGTATAAAAATTTCGAGTTTTTTATTTGATGTTATGCTTGTGAAATAATTTTTAATGGTTAAAATCGTACGATATATGACATAAATCGTTAAAAATAGCAAAAGTTGTTAAAATGGCCGAAAAATTTAACCCATAAAAGTCATATGTGATATGTACATCACCATATTTTTCTTGGGAGCCAAAAGTTTCTGTTTTATTTAATTTTTATTTATTAAATGTTATATTTAAAAATTGAATAATAAGAGTCATTTTATTGATAATTTCGGATATTGGACAGTGTGCTATTCATATTTTCTGTCTATTTCAGTTTCTTAAAGTGTTTTGGAATATGTAAAAATATTATTAGTATTTTAAATGCTTTAATGAAGGTAATTATTGATTTTCCGACTCAATTTACACGTTTTACGTCTTATTTATGATATAAATAATAAAACCGTGTGAGTACTAATATTTTTAAAGTTTTGAAATTTTAAGAAAATTCTAGAATATTCAAAATTTTAATTTTGAATTTTTCGAAATTTTATGACTCTTTTTGAGTTTTATATTATTTTTCCCGTAAAACCGATTAATACCGAACAATATTATAGCATTAAAGTTAAGTCATGTTCAAAGTTTGAGTAAGACTAAATTTTGAAACCTAAATGAGTTAGGATGATTAATTTAAGAGTGAATTCCGATTCACATAATGCCAAGTGTTTTTAATCGTTAAAGCACGCAATTCCATAAAACCGAGGTATACGATAACTATATATATATATATATATATAAATGATATAAATGATATAAATGATATTCAATAGGACGATTTGGCTTAGGTTTTGCATGTTAGTTCATATTCATAAGCATTGCATATTTTAATTATGATTGTCATGATTTTATTTACGTAATTCTAGATTAGATTTATAAACCAAACTAAAACTATAGATAGTGATAGTAAGGGTCGAACCACAGAGAGACAAGGTTAATTATGTTTGCTAATTTTTAATCTAATAAGTAACAAAAGAGAGGGGGTTTGATTGATTGTTGCTAAGTCTAAAACAAATATAAAATAAAACAAGTAAATAAAGATGAGAATAAACTATGATAAAAGAGATGTTAGGATGTTTGGGTAATAAATAGTTAAGATAATATAAATCCTAAGTCAACATGTATTGCAGTCGCGTAAGGCGTGTAACATATCCTTTAGGTCTATGCTACCTAATAGCTCCTTTCGGCCTATGCTATTAGTTCCTAGGTCTCACAATTATTGGGTGACAACAATAAGGGTGATTCCTAAATTCTAGGTCACAAACCTTTCAGTCTTAAGTAACCTATCCGTCTTAAGATGTAAACCAATGCCCTTCCCATATCTCTCAATCTTGGGTAAGTCATTACTAACATCCTACAAGTCTCCTTTTGGTCTCATTGTAGGTTATTATTGTCTACAAATTAAAGCGAAACAGAATTCATACGCGTGTCGGTCGACCGACCAACTAACCCGGTCGGCCGACCTCCACCCTGCAACATGTCGATTCGGAATTTATACTACCTTCGCATATTTACTCCCTACATCCTAACATATGAAATTAGCTACTCATAACTATTGAAACAATAATAAAAATAGGAATAAACATGGAAATTATAAAAAACATCAATCTAAACATGCGATAATAATAAAGGCTTGGGATTCTAACTTAACCGTATGCAATAATTATAAACTAACAATAATAAAACATAAATTAAGAGAGGAATTACCGGAAACAATGGATTAAGGAAGGAAAGGAACAAACTTGATTGAATGCTTGAAAGATTGATGAAGAACAATATATAAAACTAAAGAAAAGTGTTTGATGTTTATGGAAAGATTAAAACTAAAACTAAATGTAACTCTATGATAGAAAACTAGGTAGAAAACTTGATGGAAATCTGAATGAATCACCCTAATCACGAAATTCGGCTTAAATAGGCGGAAATAAAGAGTTTCCCAATGACCTAAACACTTTAATGGGCTTCGCGGAAACTTCTGGGTCTGTGTTGTGGTCGGTCGACCCAATTAGTGGGTCGGTCGACCCAATTGTCGGGACTGCAGCGCGCGTCGATCTTAAAACAGCTGTCATTTCTTCGTTACTTATCGTAATCAAGCGATTCTCGCTGCGTTGGAAAGCTAAGAGGATAAGCTTTCACCTCCAACTGGAATCACTCCATTATCAGCTCTAGAACTCGAGATATAGCCATTTGAAACAGGCTGCAACATCGTGGATCGATTCTTTGCTTGTTAAAGCTATCTTCAGGCCTTGAAAAGTGCGCTAGGCTTCGTTCCTTCTTGTCCTTAGTCATAAAAAGTCCCGAGGGCATAAATTTGGTATAAAATCATCCCTTTTTCGCATAAATCTGCAAAAGAGCATAAGAATACGAAAGTAGACAATTGTTGGGAAATAAATGCTAAAACATAGTAAATGAGCGACAAAATGCGTGTAAAACTAGATGTAAAACATCATAAAATAGGCACGCATCACCCGAATCACTTTATTTATTGTTTTCTACTTTATAATGTATAAAGTAGACTAGAAAAGTTGTAATTTTTGTAAATTCCGGAGAGCCTTGAAGACGATGCCTTTCGGGAAGGCGTTCCGACCAAGACGGTGTTTGCCTTGGGATGCGTGCTTCGTCAAGTTCAAGGGACCAAAGGAGTTGGTTTCCGAATTTGTACTTTTATTATTTTCTTTTCTAGAAAGGCCATACTAGGGTTTCTTATGCTTTAAGTTTTTATGCTTTTATATTTGCTTTATATGTTTGCATGCATAGCCAAATCGTGTTATCATGTCATGCATTTTATTCGATTTAGTCGACCTAGTCAATTAATTTATCGATAATTCACCGACTTAGTTCACTTAAACGGAGATAGATAATAATTGAACTAGATCTCTTACAATATAAATATTGAGACTTAGCCTTACCAAAGAGTATAGACCCATGACTCCCTTCTTCATAAGAAAGTAGGCTCGGCTACACCGGGGTACTAAGCTTGTTACGTTGGGTAAGTGGGGTAATGCGATTACACCTTGAAATTTGGTCGATCTCAACGAAGGTATTCGTAACCGTAGTTGCAATAAGTTCGGGCTAAAGACAATTTTTAGAAAATTGTCGACCGAGAGTTTTAAGGTAGAACCGATTAAAGAGTTAATCCACCAAATTATATCAATAAGGGTTGAATCGGCTACACCGTGCCCGAATTAGTATGGATTTGGGTCTCGGAATTGTTTACTTAATTGGGTAGAGATCATTAAGTAAATAACTAAACTTGTTAAAATTAATTACGAGTTTTAAATGATGTTGTTTTAATTCCTTCGCTTTTATTTGTAGTTTAATTTTCAACATCGTCAATGGCAACCAACGCTCCACCTCTCACTAATGTGTCATGGCTTCGGTCCTTTATGGATCGTTGCAAACTCGATAAGCATGGTTCCAATTTTAAGGATTGGGATGCGCAATTACTTTTGGCCGCTCAAGGTGACGATAAGACTCGTTACCTCTCCGAAGCCGCTCCTCCCGCTCCGACCGCTCGTTCCGTGGCTCCAACTCGTGAGGCTTATGAAGCCTATATGAAAGAGTCATCCGCTCTTAAAAATGTGCTTATCTTCTCCATGGAGCCGGATCTCCAAAGGAGTATGATCAAGTTAAGCACATCATATGAGATATACACCAAACTTGCGACGATGTTTTCACAAACTCCAAGGGTGATTCAATATGAGGCGGCTTCCACCTTCTTCGACATTTGTTTGAAGGAGGGACAAAAGATTAGCCCTCATTTACTCAAACTAGTTGAGTTTGCGGAGACTCTCAAATTGCAAGGAGTTGATGTTCCCGACTCTCTCATCATTGACCGAGTTCTTCACTCTCTCAATAAGGTGAAATCGTATGCTCAATTCCGGATGAATTTCAACATGCGAAATCAAGAGACCACATTGGACGAATTGCATAAGATGCTCGTCCAAGCCGAGAGGGACATGGGACTTCATGAAAGTTCCACTAAGGATGTTTTGAACATCGAGAAAAAAGGAAAAGGAAATTTCAAAAGGAATGCCTTCAAAGGCAAGGGCAAGAAAACGTTCAAGCCCAAACTGGCTAAAGAAAAGACCTTTTCGAAAGGCGCTTCTACCTCTTCTTCAAAATTTGAAGACAAGTGCCATTATTGCACGAGGTTAGGGCATTGGAAACGTAATTGCCCCAAATACTTGTCCAATCTCAAAAATGGAAAGGCACTCGCCGTAGGTAATAATTCTCGTTTAAAATTCATGTAATTTTGTCAACTTATGTATGGTGATACAAAATTGTTGACTTTTTACCCTTTTTAATTGTTTTAAAGGGGCACCTCCTAGTGACAAAGGCAAGGAGAAGGAAGCATGAAATTCCTTACTTGGATGGCTATGGTAGCATCTAATTGATTGAAGACTTAAGAGCTTGGCTCTAATTTTTATTATTGTCTTCTTTCATATTATGCATTTTATTTCATAAGAACAATTTCTTTTCTTGTAAGACAAGGATTTAAATCCTAAACAATGGTTGTATTTTGGATATTAGTGACTTGGTTTTCAACCCGAGTCACTACTTTTGTTCTTAATCAATTTATTGATTCCTAAAATGAATTGCATGCCTTGTTAAACATGAATTATAGTGATCTTTATAAATCACATAAAATACATTGATACGATCAATATAAAAGAATCAAAGTGTTGATTAAAAACGGAGAACTACACCACATGAGATACTTTCAATCAAATTGAGACAAGATTAATTCATTATATGATGATCATTTTAAGTGAAAATGAGAATGAATTCACAACACCGATAAACTTTTCAAACATTCATATACATTGGTTCTATCGAAAATTGCTATCCTTATATAAATAAAGGTTATTTTTAAGAGGATAGAGTGGGAGAAAATATTTCGCCCGCAAACCAATGATATAAATGTAGGATCTTAGAGAAGAATCCTACATGGGATTCTTAAGAAGAACCCTAAGTGAATGGATAGAAGAAACTACGAGAGGACACAGAAGAAACTACGGGAGGACACAAGAGGAAATATATTCCTTATGTCTATTTTTTCAGTAGGGAAACCCCGTATGAATTCGGAAGGAAAATCGGTTCCTTAAAATAATGATATTTCCAAAATTATAAGATAATAGAGGAGAAATCATCTTAGTTCTCTCGACAGTAGTCTCTGTTATATCGAAAAGTATAATCATGAAAGGTGGAACACTATAGGGATAGTGATAATGGTTCAAGTAGTATACGTACCAAAAGAATAACATGCGAGAAATGAAATGTTCATTTAAGAAATTATAAATCGATTGATGTTGGTTTTAGTGGGAGCGATATTCATTAGAGAAATGAACGTACCATTCAGAGAGAATGATGATTCTTTAAAGTGTAAAGAATAAGAGGTTCTCAATTCTAGATGAACAAAATATCATATATCATAGGATGATGGAGCTTCACGGGAAGGTTTATTATATTGATAATAAAAGGTTACCCATTAGATATCAAAATGGTTGGATACATTATTCATATTGATGAATATGAACCTAAAGCTTTTGATCAAATAGCCAAGATGATTGAAAATAATTGGAGTGATAAAATCATAAATAACTACAATATAGATTTCAGTACATAAGTGACTAGGTACTTTCAAGCGATTATTTAATCCCTCTGATATACCAATACGTCAGGAGTTATGAGATAACAGTGGGAGTCTCCCTAGAATGAGTTCTAGATATGTACTCAAATAAGATCATATTATGTGAGATAATATGAGTTGGAAAGAGACCAAAATTTGTAAGTTTTGGAAACATGAATAAAAGGTTTATTCACAAAACACTAATACAAATTGATGATCGTGCATCAAATGCAATGAAATAGTATTGACTGTTTTTGCATGACAATGTCCTTTGAGTTATAATTAACTCACAATGGAAGATACTTTGTCAAAATCCAAATGGGTTGTAAAAGACAACTTTGAACCCCATAAAGTGAACTGGATTGACTTAGTATAGCCCCTAGCCGCTTACATGAGGTGACATCTCAAAGCGACTAGAATGTGAGGCGACTGATGGCAAGTTCAAGTGCCATAGAGTCATATGTGATGACTAGTCGATCACATAGACAGACTGCAAGAGACGCTCTGTCGGGCAAAGTGACCGCTTATAGAGTTATGGAAATTTTATAATAGCCGGGTCGTGGCAAGAGCTGCTGTTGTATTCTTATGAGTCAATTCTTAGACTAAAGACTACTCTCCCAAGATGGTGCAGTTTTGGCATAACCTTGATCCATTCTCTACGACTTTTCGTAACTGGAGTCAAATGGGATTGCTTTGGGTTGTGACTGACTGTGACTAGTTCAAGAGAGTAGTACGATAGAAATTGTCCACCCCTTTGTCAGGGTTGTTCAAATCTCAAGACCACTCGAGGAGAAGTTAACTGAAAATGCGTGGCCACGCTCAAAATGTATCTATGGTAGATAATTCCGGTCAAACAGTTATTCTCCAGGTCGAGGAAACCACTCATGATATGATCGAATGCAAGTACGACCAAAGAGAGACACCTTGCATTGAGTGGGAGATTGTAATAGGACAAGAGAATTGGTGACGCACACTTGTCGAGGACAAGTGGGAGATTGTTGGAAAATGTGTCCTCAACAATAGTGCGATCACATAATTAAATCTCATGACGAGAATGCGCAAGGGATGATACGGAATTAAATAGTCAACTGACCAACATTAATCAGTAATGATTGGCTAGCTAGAATTTGACATTACGTACTGTCGTATGACGGTAGTGGTCAGTTGATCCCTTTAGGTCACACCTATAGGAAAATTCCCTTAATTGATAAACTGATCAAATGTATATCGATACGAGTTGATCGGATTCCTTAAACTCGTATATCGATAAATCAGAGGTTAAATCTTATTGTAAGATTTATGTTTATAATTGAAACGTGTCAATTATTAAACATTGAACGATATTTTTATAATATCGGAATTAGAATGAATCGGGTTGAAATTATTACAAGGGTTGTAAATCGTATTGACGATTAATGATAATAACCATTTTATATTATTGTAATTTCGAATTACTTGTCAAATTATTAAATATGATTTATTTGATTTATAAATGATATTTATATGATAAATATGCATTTTAAATTAAAACAATTGTTACTTATTTTAATGTGACACTTTAGATGTCACACTTATACAATTGATCAAATGACAATTATAAAATGAGTCCATATTAAGGTAAGGTGCCAGTTTTTGTAGGATTGGTTAAGGAATGATTATGGGTGTTAATTGCCCCATAAAACACAATCATTAAAGTGTTTTGGAAACACTACCTATGGCCACCCTAAGAAGCATGGGTAAGGCAAAATGTCCCCTTGTTGCTCTTCCCATGGCCGGCCTTACCCACTTAAATAATGTGATTATCTCACATAAGAATTCATTCTAATCTATGGTAAAATTTTCTAAGTATGAATACCAAACAAAACCTCTCAAATTATTATAAGATAATAATATATACTATAATAGTTGTAGTATTGATTTAATATTTCTAATAAGGATTAGGATATTGTTTAAGGTAAAAACCGTTTCTTGCCCTAGCTTTTTCAAGTCTCAGTTTATTAAGGGGTGTCTTGGGTGCATCTTGAAGGAGGTGTTCTATTTGGATACTAAGGAGGATCATCCTTGCACCGGTTTCGTCGAATTGTAAGCATTCGATTCCTATATTCCGCATAAGGATTAGCATGCATAAGATCTAAAATATTTATAATTAAAATGTTAATTATCAACTTATTTAGTATGACTAAATTATTAGGTTTTGGGACTTAATAACCTAACAAGCCAAGCCCAGAATCCTCCCCCGCTAGATGGGTGACCGGGTACTCCCGGCCACAGGCTCACCACACGGCCGCTCTTATAACATTTGAAACAACCCAACCTGTCACCGGCGTAACACAAACCCAATAAGATGGGTGTGCACTTTTGGGCCCGTTATGCACAAGTCATTGTTAATAAGTGGGTGACCCCTCCCCCGCGTAAAGAACACAACGTCCTCGTTGTGCCTCAACTTGACCATAGCCAAGGCCAGAATCCTTCCCCGCTAGATGGGTGACCCGGGTACTCCCGGCCACAGGCTCACCACACGGTCGCTCTGATACCATTTGTAACAACCCGACCTGCCACCGTCGTAACACAAACCCAATAAGATGGGTGTGCAATTTTGGGCCCGTTATGCACAAGGCCTTGTTACTAAGTGGTGGGTGCGGTCGCTCTGATACCATTTATAACAACCCGACCTGCCACCGTCGTAACACAAACCCAATAAGATGGGTGTGCAATTTTGGTCCCGTTATGCACAAGGCCTTGTTACTAAGTGGTGGGTGGGAGCTATTATAAACATATCACAATCCTCACATTTTACCGATGTGGGACAAATCTCATCTCATACTCTGGGGGTGTTACAAACTCCCCCGCTTAAAGAACACAACGTCCTCGTTGTTCCTCAACTTAACCATAGCCAAGCCCAGAATCCTCCCCCGCTAGATGGGTGACCCCTCCCCCGCCTAAAGAACACAATGTCCTCATTGTGCCTCAACTTGACCATAGCCAAGCCCAGAATCCTCCCCCGCTAGATGGGTGACTCGGGTACTCCCGGCCACAGGCTCACCACACGGTCGATCTGATACCATTTGTAACAACCCGACCGGCCACCGTCGTAACACAAACCCAATAAGATGAGTGTGCATTTTTGGGCCTGTTATTTGTCCTCACTTAAGCCCAAAAGTTCCCCCGCTTAAAGAACACAACGTCCTCGTTGTGCCTCAACTTGACCATAGCGCAAGCCCAGAATCCTCCCCCGCTAGATGGGTTACCCCTTCCCCGCTTAAAGAACACAACGTCCTCGTTGTGCCTCAACTTGACCATAGCCAAGCCCGGAATCCTCCCCCGCTAGATGGGTGACCCGGGTACTCCCGGCCACAGGCTCACCACACGGTCGCTCTGATACCATTTGTAACAACCCGACCGGCCACCGTCATAACACAAACCCAATAAGATGGGTGTGCACTTTTGGGCCCGTTATTTGTCCTCGTTGTGCCTCAACTTGACCATAGCCAAGCCCAGAATCCTCACCCACTAGATGGGTGACCCGGGTATTCCCGACCACAGGCTCACCACACGGTCACTCTGATCCCATTTGTAACAAACCGACCGGCCACCGTCGTAACACAAACCCAATAAGATCGGTGTGCACTTTTGGGTCCGTTATTTGTCCTCACTTAAGTCCAAAAGCACAAGGTCTTGTTACTAAGTGGTGGGTGAGAGCTATTATAAACATATCACAATCCTCACATTTTACCGATGTGGGACAAATCTCAGCTCATACTCTTGGGGTGTTACAAATAGTGGGTAGGCTGGGCCGGAATAATGGGCCGCTTATCTTTGCCCTAACCCGCCCTAATATTAAAAACCGGGCAGCCCACGGACAATCGGGCTCTTACATAAATAAGAAAATTTTCAAAATTATAATTTAATGCTATTAAAAATCGGGCAGCCCTGCGATATTAAATAAGTTCATTGCCATCCAAAAGTTACAGTTCTCAATTGAAATTTAAACTAAGCACAACCTTAATAGAATATTAGGATTACGAAAGAAAACGACATTTGAGCAACTTGTTTGATCTTTAGTTTTCTACGCTCCTTCACCAAATCTTTATCTTTGGTAATCTTGAACTTATGACCTGAATCTTTATCTTCAGTAATCTTGAACTTATGGCCTGTAAATGGAATTTGTAACAATATAAAGTAGTACTTGATAATTGTTATGCAGAAAGAAAAAATACACCATAATACATAATGGATAAAAATTCAGAAACTTACATAGCTGAGGTTTCATTATTATCTTCTTCGTCATTCTCATCCTCACCAAGAACAGCATCCCCATAACCAAAAATAGAAGAACGACCTGCAAAGCTTGAAACAATTGAACCACATTAATTTGTGTGTGATCAATAGACATAACCAAAACTAAGAATGATGCAATAATGATTACCGGTTGAAAATGTTTTTGCTCCTAACCAATCCTCATGACATGCAAGGGATTCAATACTTTGTGGTGAAAGAGAACTCCTCCATGGATTGATTAGTTTCTTACCCATGCTAAAAGCAGATTCCGAAGGAACCGTAGAAACCGGAACAGTTAAGATATCACGAGCCAAGCATGAAAGACAAGAAAATCTCTCAAACTGTTTCTTCCAATATAATTGAACATTGATGTCTTCATTTCAATCCAAATTTTTTTCCTCCAAAAAATATTCAAGTTCGGCTTTCGAGGCATCATTTTTTCTCTTTTTACTTAAAAAGGCGGCATAGTCTTCCTCGTCACCCCCCCCCCCCATTAACCCCAATGACATGATCATAATTAGAAGTATTCTTAATAAAACGAGAAGACTCCCCCAAAGCATCCTTGTAATTGATGCATGTCTATTTTATGATGTTTTACATCTATTTTTACACGCATTTGGTCGCTCATTTACTATGTTTTAGCCTTTTTTTCCCAACAATTGTGCACTTTCGTATTTTTATGCACTTTTGCAGATTTGTGCGGAAAAAGGACGATTTTACACCAAACTTATGCCCTCGAGAATTTTGCATAACTAAGGAACAAAGAAAGCCAACTGGAATCATTAATCAAGTGCCAAAAGTCAAACCGAGACGAATCAAAGCAATCTAACGCGGAAACGGGTCGACCGACCTAATACTTGGGTCGGCCGACCAGACCTCTGTTTTGGAAAGCCCAGATTTTTCCTGAAGCCCGTAAGGAGATCGACCGACCTCAGCGAAGCCCATAAGCTTTTCGGAAATCGTTTAGAAGTGCTGGAGTCTTTAGGAAACTCCTAATTTCGGCCCTATAAAAACTAATCTTTTGCTTAGGGTTAATCATCTAGCTTTTATCACTTTTCACCCATCATAATAATCAAGTTCGTAATTTAGTTTTATTCCGTCTTTTAGTTTATTTGTAATCTTTCAATAATTCTCAAGCATTCAATAAAGTTTGTTCCTTTCTGCCTTAATTCCGATTTCCGGTAATTCTCATCTTGATTTCAGTTTTAATATTGTTCTTATAATTACTAGTATACGGTTTAAGTTAGAATCCCAAGCTTTATTATTATTGCATGTTTAGATTGATGTTCATTATGTTTTCCATGTTTATTCCCGTTTTCATTGTTGTTTTAGTAACCATGCGTAGCTAAATACATATGTTAGGATGTAGGGGATGAATATGCATAGGTAATAAAATTCCGAGACCGACCTGTAGCAGAGCCGTGGTCGGCCGACTCAAATAATGGGTCGGTCGACCAAGGCGGTGGTCGGCCGACTGGACTAGCCGGTCGGTCGACCCACTCGCGTATGTATTCCGTTTCGTCTTTCTTTGTTGACTATAATACCCTACAATGAGACTGAAAGGAGACTTGTAGGATGTTAGTAATGACCTACCCAAGATTGAGAGATACGGGAAGGGCATTGGTTTACACCTTAAGACGGCTAGGTTACTCAAGACTGAAAGGTATGTGACCTAGGATTTAGGAATCACCCTTATTGTTGACACCAAATAATTGTGAGACCTAGGAACTAATAGCATAGGCCGAAAGGAGCTATTAGGTACCATAGACCGAAAGGATATGTTACACCCCTTACGCGACTGCAATACATGTTGACCTTAGGATTTATATTACCTTAGCTATTTATTACCCAATCATCCTAGCATCTCTTTTATTATTGTTTTATCATCTTTATTTACTTGTTTATTTTAATCTTTGCCTTAAACTTAGTAAACAACCAATCAAACCCCCAATTTTGTGACTTTAAACATTAGCATCAAACAATAAACATTCCCCACCTCCTTGTGGTTCGACCCTGACTTTCACTATCTATAGTTAGAGTTTAGGAATTATAAATTTATCTTTGGTACCCTCAACGACGGGCATCAAATTTTGGCGCCGTTACCGGGGAGGTGACGCCAGTGTTTATTGTTTTTTGTTTTTGTTTCTTTTGTTTAAGAAACTTTTGTTCCTTAAACCTTCTCACATTTTTTTTGCAGTTTCCGTCTTATGCGCAGGTCACTTCAAGGAGAACTCCTACCACTTGACCACGAGCTTGAGAGGACTTTAAGAGAAAAAAGGAAGCAACTTCTAGCGAGTAAGGAAGGAAGTTCACCATCTTCCTTATTCCAGGAGGACATCTTTGAGCAACCACCATTACCATCTTCACCAAAAACATCATCTTCACAACCAAATTCACCCAACAATCCACCTTCACAAAAAACACCACCTTTTACCTACTTGCAAGTTTTCCCAAAAGAAGAAGAAAACATGACATAGGAAGCTACTATTGCCAGTCACTCCATGCCTCAGGCAAATGACCTATACAAAGGGTTCACTTTGCCTGTAGGTACTGGAAAGCCATTCGAGGCTAAGCCTGCCTATATTACTATGGTTGAGAGAAACCAATTTGGAGGCTCGGCCAATGAGGATGCTGCAAAGCATATTGAAATCTTCACAGATTACATATGCTCTATTGCACCCCCAGAAGGAGTGACACAAGACCAGATTAAACAAACCATGTTTATTTTCTCTCTCAGGGACTCTGCAAGGGAATGGTACAGAGACCTGAACCGCACTGCTGCGGGAGTCACAGATTGGAATACCCTAGCCTTAGCATTCTACAGAAAATACTACTCTGCATCTAAAACAAATGCTTTGAGGGCGCAGATTACAAATTTCAAGCAGGGCCCCAATGAGGATTTTAGTGAGGCGTGGGACAGGTTCAAGAGACTTGTTCGATCCATACCAGACCATGGATTCAAACAATGGTTTCTTTGTAACCAGTTCTACAATGGCCTCTATGATGACAACATGGCCTACTTAGATGCTGCGGCCAATGGAAGGTTCCAAGACAATTCCGGAGAGACTAAGGGTCTCAAGTTAATAGAGGATGTTGCTGTGCACCGCGCTGAACATGGAACTTCCCGCGGTAACCAAAGGAAGGCTGAGTCTAACGTAGTTGTTATTGAGGCCTTGATAGCCAAGTTAGAGAAGCTAGAAGCTGGAGGGAAGTTCGATATAGGAAGTGGGAGCAAGGGAGGTATGTATCAGGTGAATGCCGTTCAAGACGGACCCTTTGCTTGTGAGAGATGTGGTGGAGAAAGGCACATGTCAAATTTTTGTACCTCATCCAATGAGACATGTGCCGCTTTCCAGCACTATCGTGGGAACAATTTTTATGACCCAAATAATAATAATGTCCATCCCAACATGAGGTGGACAAGCCAGAATGTTCTACACCCACAACACTTGCAACCTCAGCAAAACTCCACATACATTCCCCCACATAAGCAAGGTTTCCAAAAACCACCCTTCAACCCTCAACCACCTTCAAACCCACCACCCAACACAGACGCTCTTATCCAAAATCTCATTGGGTTGGTTCAGAAGGAATCTCAGGCTAGAGAAGCAGGGATGAAGATGTTAGAATCTCAGATTGCTCAAATCGCGGGCAAGAACAATACTAGGGCTCCGGGTCAACTTCCGACCAAGACGGACCAGAAAAAAGAGACTCTAAATATCATATCCCTACGAAGTTGAGCTAAAGTGGGAGGTGAAAAAGAGAAAGAAAAACAGCCGAAGCTGACAGACAGCGAGGAAGGTCGACCGACCCAGGAGCCAGGTCGACCAACCTCTGAGCAGATTCCAGAAAAATCCGCTGTACAGGAAACTGGTCGATCGACCGAGGGAGAGGGTCGACCGACCACCGATGCGGAGAAAGAGGCTCCTTTTTGTCCCGAACTGCCGAACAACTTGAGGGACTTCCTTTTTCGGGGTGATAAGACCCCTAGGTTTCTGAAAAGGGCTGCAAATACTGACTCTTCAGCCCCTCCTTTCCCGGAAAGACTCATACCTACAAAGGACCAGGTATCTTTTGACAAATTTAAAGACGTAATTCGTTCATTAAATGTTCAAGTTCCGTTTTTAGAGTTAGTTCAACAGGTTCCTTCGTATCTTAAGTTTATGAGACAGCTTTTGTCAAGAAAGAGGTCTTTAGATAAGGTCGAGTCAGTGGCCCTCACTGAAGAGTCATCCAGTTTTTTTATCACATGTTATTGCCCCTCACAAACTCGAGGACCCTGGGAGTTTCTCTGTCCCCTGCAATATAGGAACCTTCCCTGTAAAAAAGGCCTTATGCGACTTAGGAGCTAGTATCAGTGTCATGCCCCTAAGTGTTGCCTTAAAACTAGGAATGACCAATTTTGCAGTAACCAGCATGACTGTCCAGATGGCAGACCGCACATCTATGGAACCCATAGGGGTGTTGGAAAACATCCCTGTGCGTATAGACAGGTTTTTCTTCCCAGTTGACTTCGTAGTTTTGGACATCCCAGAGGATGCCCACATACCCATAATACTAGGAAGACCCTTCCTCCACACTGCGGGAGCCATCATAGATGTAGGCACTGGGACTTTAACCTTCAAAGTAGGAAAGCATTCCATCATTTATGGCCTATCTTATAGGAAAAAGGATGCTATGACCCCGATTACATGTAATGCTATTGCTTCTGAAAAGAAGTATAAGGTCATCACTACTTCTCCTACTTTATTGCCCACTCCTGTACCTGTTTTTACACCTCCGCCCCAGATTGGGAGCAACATGGAGGATATTTCTATTGTGACTAATGCAGGAGTTGGTTTGGGGAAACCCAAAATAAAGGATACCACAGTACAGAGAGGAGGAATGGGATTCTTAAGTTACAAAGAGGATGAAGACCCAAATGTTGTAGATCAAGAGGACAAGAAAAGGAGAGGACAAGCTCAAGAGAAGAGTTCGTCGCATATGCCTTGCGGCGGAAAGGAGATGTGTTTTGCTATTCAAGCAAACACTGTGGAGACTACGGCATGTCGTCAAAAGCCGTGGTCGGATATATTCCGCATCTTTAGCGGATAGTTGTTTCAATTATTTCAGCTTTTAAGACAATTTACTTTTGTTGTTTGAGACTTTTTAATTTGGTTGCTCGTAGTTTTAGAACTTTTTCCGTTATGCTTGCGTAGTTAAGACTTTTGGACCTGTTTCTGGCATCTCGCGCATTTGTTGGGCGCGTATTTATTGCTTTTTCAGGATTAACAAAGAAACGAAGACCGCTGTACAGCAGAGGGGTCGACCTACCGGAAATATGGGTCGGTCGACCTAGTCCCTGCATTCCTGGATTTCCTGCAGTCCGCAGGAAGGTCGGTCGACCCAAAACATAGGTTGGTCGACCTAACCGTTCGTCACAGCCTGTTCGTTTCTTCCTCGGGAATCGTGCACCAATCTTGGTTACTTGAGTAGCACTGCTGGCCACCAAAACCTCCCAGCTTACGCTGGTTTGGGGAGGTTTTTTCACGCGCTTTATAACCCAGTGAGTTCTTTCCAGTTTTTCCTTAGTTTTTTTTATTTACCTGCATCTTTCTTTTAATTTTCTGAAACCTTTACTTAGGCTAATGCACAATGGGGACATTGTGCGGGTTGGTTTGGGGAATGGTTTCGTGCCACATGCATTGCATTTTGTCACACGTTTATTGCATTTCTGTCTTGCATTGTTCTTTTCTTTATTTTCTCTACCTATACAAAAGAAAAATACAAAAAAATGAAAAAATTCAAAAATTTCCAAAAAAATGCACGTTTATTTTAGCATATAGGTCGAGTCGGAACGAGAGTATTTCAAGGATGATTTTGCTATCTTACATGTTTATGCCTTTACCTTGCCTTATCAACTTGATTTAGTATGAGAGTCTTTTACATATCTACGAGTTTTTGTTAACTTGCATATCTTGAGACTTGACTTATACCTTGGCAACCTACTATACATTCTAAGGTTTAGAGCTTATTTCCTGGTTTCATTCTTAAACCAGTTGTCTAGGATGTGAGTAGTACTCCCCTTGGAACATGTTACATCAATATGCATAAACATGAACTTGAATTGCTATATACTTGTTTTACTTTCTCGTTTTGTGAGTCTTGATACGTGCGTTTGGGATCCCTTTTCTCTTATTTACCCATAAGCCCTACATAGCCAAAATTGCCTTTTTATTCCCCCAAAACTACATCCCATATTTAGCCTACCCTTCCAAGCTAGTATTTGTGGTCTTGGGTTTGACTTTTGAGGCATCTTGGTTTATACGCTATCTTGAGCAAAGAGAAAAGAAGAAAGAAAAGAAAGAAAGAAAAGAAAAAGAACAGAAAAATTCAAAAAAAGAAAGAAAGAAAAGAAAAACGAAAAAAAAAAGAGATCAAACGTACACAGGAAATAGGTCGACCGACCACCTTCATGGGTCGGCCGACCACCTGACAACATCAGAATGAAAAAAAAAATCGTTCCAAATTCCCTTTCTTTTATGTGTTATCACTCCCGTACTTCATTCAAAAATATTTGGGAGTCCTTTTCTATATAATGTGAGAGTCGTGCTACAAAAGAGCACTTTCTTAATATCAAAAAGTTGTGATTTATGTTGTTGGGAAACGGTTTTACTAGCTTCGCTACTAATCCCACAAGTCCAAAAACATCTTAACCACTTTTTACCTTTTACCTCACTTATCTTTCATTACCTCAATTGCATGTATCTGGGTCATTTTAATGAGTTTGTTATACATAGTTGTAGAATTCTTGTTCATGTTAGATTGCAGGCATGTTTTCATGGGTCGCAGTTAGGTGTGTGTCATTACAATATACTTCTTTCTATCTTTTACATATACTCACCCTTTGCTTCATGAGTGTCTCGAGCGTACCGCGAGAGTCCAATGGTAATAAGTCTCTATAGCCTCTAAGTTTGCAAGATTGACGACACCATAACTCGTTTGCATGATTTAAATGCTTTCTCGTTTTGTACTTGGCATTGGTTTAGATTTACATGTAAATTTCGCTCTGAGACTGAAATCGTTCCATTAGCTAAGATCGAGTCTATTTCTTGCTTGGGGGCAAGCAAGGTTTGGTTTGGGGAATTTGATGCGTGTCTGTTTTATGATGTTTTACATCTATTTTTACACGCATTTGGTCGCTCATTTACTATGTTTTAGCCCTTTTTTCCCAACAATTGTGCACTTTCGTATTTTTATGCACTTTTGCAGATTTGTGCGGAAAAAGGACGATTTTACACCAAACTTATGCCCTCGAGAATTTTGCATAACTAAGGAACAAACAAAGTCAACTGGAATCATTAATCAAGTGCCAAAAGTCAAACCGAGACGAATCAAAGCAATCTAACGCGGAAACGGGTCGACCGACCTAATACTTGGGTCGGCCGACCAGACCTCTGTTTTGGAAAGCCCAGATTTTTCCTGAAGCTCGTAAGGAGGTCGACCGACCCACATAGTAGGTCGACCGACCTCAGCGAAGCCCATAAGCTTTTCGGAAATCGTTTAGAAGTGTTGGAGTCTTTAGGAAACTCCTAATTTCGGCCCTATAAAAACTAATCTTTTGCTTAGGGTTAATCATCTAGCTTTTATCACTTTTCACCCATCATAATAATTAAGTTCGTAATTTAGTTTTATTCCGTCTTTTAGTTTATTTGTAATCTTTCAATAATTCTCAAGCATTCAATAAAGTTTGTTCCTTTCTGCCTTAATTCCGATTTCCGGTAATTTTCATCTTAATTTCAGTTTTAATATTGTTCTTATAATTACTAGTATACGGTTTAAGTTAGAATCCCAAGCTTTATTATTATTGCATGTTTAGATTGATGTTCATTATGTTTTCCATGTTTATTCCCGTTTTCATTGTTGTTTTAGTAACCATGCGTAGCTAAATACATATGTTAGGATGTAGGGGATGAATATGCATAGGTAATAAAATTCCGAGACCGACCTGTAGCAGAGCCGTGGTCGGCCGACTCAAATAATGGGTCGGTCGACCAAGGCGGTGGTCGTCCGACTGGACTAGCCGGTCGGTCGACCCACTCGCGTATGTATTCCGTTTCGTCTTTCTTTGTTGACTATAATACCCTACAATGAGACTGAAAGGAGACTTGTAGGATGTTAGTAATGACCTACCCAAAATTGAGAGATACGGGAAGGGCATTGGTTTACACCTTAAGACGGCTAGGTTACTCAAGACTGAAAGGTATGTGACCTAGGATTTAGGAATCACCCTTATTGTTGACACCCAATAATTGTGAGACCTAGGAACTAATAGCATAGGCCGAAAGGAGCTATTAGGTACCATAGACCGAAAGGATATGTTACACCCCTTACGCGACTGCAATACATGTTGACCTTAGGATTTATATTACCTTAGCTATTTATTACCCAATCATCCTAGCATCTCTTTTATTATTGTTTTATCATCTTTATTTACTTGTTTATTTTAATCTTTGCCTTAGACTTAGTAAACAACCAATCAAACCCCCAATTTTGTGACTTTAAACATTAGCATCAAACAATAAACATTCCCCACCTCCTTGTGGTTCGACCCTGACTTTCACTATCTATAGTTAAAGTTTAGGAATTATAAATTTATCTTTGGTACCCTCAACGACGGGCATCAGTAATCGTCATATAGCTCAAAAGGGTGTTTTTTAGATCCACAATCTTCTCCTTTGCAAAAACTTCCCAATACAACTTTGCATAACAATACTCAACCCTTTCTAATTTAAAACGAGGATCCAAAACTGCAGCGCAGGAAAGAATCAGATTGTACTCAGACCAATACTTATTAAACTTTTCGTGCATATCGCTAACCATGGTAGACAAAAAAGAAGGAGGGCTGTTATAAACATCATCCAACTTCTGATGTATCTTCCACACTCCATGAAAATACACATTTGCAGTAGGGGTATTTGATGCAGAAAATGAATTAGTCACATCATAAAAAACTTTCAAAAACTTGTGTAACTCGTTTACTTTCTTCCACTCCTCGGATGATAAATTAAACACTTTGATGTCCTTATCCTTACTCACAAAGTTATCCAATACATCTCTATAATAAAGGTAACGATCAAGCATTAAGTAAGTCGAATTCTACCGAATACAAGTATCTCCTCGCAACCTTTTAGTAGTGCTCAAGCCATAAGTTGAATGAGCAACCTCATAAAACTTATTTCTTTTAGGGATTGAATGACTCAGATGTTTAACAACGCTTCTAATCTTACCAACTACACTATCAATCAACTTCAAACCAGCTTGTACCACTAAGTTGATAATGTGAGCAGAACACCGCATATGAAAAAAATCTCCATTGGACAACAATACATTTTTCCTCATAAAATGAGTTCTAAGAGAGTTAGTCATAGAATCATTATAGCTTGCATTATCAACAGTAAAACTAAAAACCTTATCAACAATTTTCTATTGTCCTAAACAGAAAGTAATTTCATCAGCAAGAGAAATGCCATCAAATGGTGGGGATAAAGCACCAAACTTAATTATTCTTTTTTGCAATTTCCAATCGTAATCAACCCAGTGAGCAGTGATACACATATATTCATCATGGGTATGATCACTCTCCAGTTATCTGTGGTAAAACATATACGACCAGGGGCTTTTTGTAACTCATCTTCAATTAGTTTCCTCTCTTCATTATAGTATCTCAATGCATCTCTTTTTAGTGTTTGTCTACTAACATTAGTGTACTGAGGGCACATTACTGATGATGCGTGACTATTTTATGATGTTTTACACATTATTTTACACGCAGTTTAGAGCTCAGTTGTGTAGTTTATTCTACTATTTGCCCCGTTCCGTATACTTTCGCCTTTTTGTGTTTATTTGTAGAAATGTGAAGAAATCAGCGGAAAGTGAGATGAATACGTCCCTGAGTGCTAAGTATAGGAATAGACATGAAGATATGAGTCGCTAAATGAGCTTGGCGCGCGTTTAAAGGCCTAAAGATAGCAAAAGCAGGGTTGCGTACAAGTTGCAATAGTTAAACAAAGAAGCACTTCACGATATTGCAGCCTGCTTCAAATGGCTATATCTAGAGTTCCTGAGCTGATAATCGCATGATTCCAATTGGAGGTGAAAGCTTAACCTGTTAGTTTTCCGGCGCCACCAAAAACGCCTTGTTTGACCAAGTAACGAAGAAATGACGGCCTTTCGAAGTTCATTGCGCATTGCAGGAACTGTGCTACGACAGAGTGTCGATCGACAGAATATTGGTGTCGATCGACAGAAGTATGATGTCGATCGACAGACTGGACATCGTCACAGAAAGCCAACTCTTTGAAGTTATAGTGTTGCGTCGATCGACACAAGTTTATGTCGATCGACAGCGCATTGAGGGTGTCGATCGACACAAATATATGTCGATCGACACATGTATGCGACCGACACAAATCTATGTCGATCGACACATGTATGCGGGACAGAATTTCGTTCTTTAGGTTTATTTTGTCGGTTAATGTTTAGTTTTTATTTCTTTTGGGCTTTTAGTATAAAAGACTTGTACTTGGTACTCATTAGGGATTCTATTTTCCATACTCTTCTTTTTAATTTTAGATTGGATAAAAAATTGTGGTAGTTTTCTCTCTGAATTTTGGGGAGACCTAGTTTTTTCGGAGTTTCTCTCTGCCTTACTTTTGATATTCGGTAATTCATTTCTCGAGGTTGTTTTATTCTTATTTCTCTTTTCTCCTTCCTTCATCTTTACTTTTTCGCTAATTCCTGTTTTTTTCTCGCTATCATGTTTTCTTCTTTAGTCATCTCTTTCGTTTCGATTGTCAATCTATCCATACATAGCTAATTTTCTTGACTAGGGTATAGGGGATCCTATGAATTTGTGACGATTCTTGATTAGGTTTAGAATGGTTCGTTTTTGTATGCCTCTGTTGTTAATTGTAGCATTTAATAGCGATTAGTCAATTAATGCACATGATTGATTAGTTGATTTGGTAAAACCCCGACCTAAGATCGAAAGCCTGGTGAGGGTTAGACCTGCTACAAACATTAGAGTGCCCTAGTAAGTTACGAGAGCCCCCTAGAAGCATTTTAGGGCGAATAGCGATCCGAGAGGACCTTGTCACTACCCCCTTAGACCGATAATTATGACTGATCTGTGACCTAGACCATGATCGTTACACTTTCGTTGGTGAACCGAATATCCTAGTTTTCTCTCCCTTATATTTTTATACTCTTTTCTTTACGCTTTTCTTTTCTCTCTTTCCTTCACTTCTCCTAGTTTAATTCAAACAACAATCAAAACCCTCAGATTTGGTTACTTCGACAGACTTTAGTTTAGCATTTAGATTTTAATCTCTTTAATCGACCGTTTCGTGTAAAAAAATTGAAATTGAACAACCCCGTGAATTTTCACGGGTGTTATACTAGTTCTAAATTAATTCATTAAATATTTTCAATTTTTGTATTTTTTTTTCCTTTTGTGTATTTATACGGTATGTATATTTATACATATCGCAGGATTATTTAATGTTAGCCGTATTTATACACATTTTCCAGTATTTTATATTTCAGTCCTTATCTGTACGGTATTTCTCGTATTTGTACGTAATTTTGTATTTTTTTTATTTGTGCGTCTTAAGGATACGTTTGTTATACTTCCGATATTTATGAAATTTGTTATGCGTTTTATTTACCACAACATTTATAACTATGATTGTATGTTTCGTATTTAAGTTAATTTATTTGTTGTTTTATAGGATATTATTTTTTTTTAACGTTCTCCATGTATTTTTTAAGTTCGCAACATTTAGTTATACAAACGTCGAACTGGTACCTCTCCTAATTTTTGTATTTGTTTAATTTTCCCTAATGGTTTAAAGTTATTTAAAATGTGAATATATTCAAAATTATTTGAGTTGAATTAGTTATCTTGTTAATAGTTCTCCTAAAAGATCCGTGTTCGATTCTCAATGGTCATACTTTTTTGCAAAAAAACGAAAACATATTGTGGAAAAGAAAATTGTCAAACCCTGGATTCGAACATGCAACATGTTCTTTGAATACCAAAGACTCTACCAATAGACCATTGCCAATTAACTGAACAAAGACTAAAGTAAAACATAGTTATTGTGGAAGAGCATTTATTTAATTAAGTCGGAATATTAAAGGGTTAGTTACCCTAACATTTTTTTTGGAGGGAAAGTGTTTGGTAGTTGTGTTTTTTGGAGGGAAATATTGTATTATAAATAATACAAGTTCCCTCCAAATTAATTCATCAATTCTACTTAATCCATTAACACATCTAGTTCTAGCTCAAGAAATAGTAAAATCATTTAAGTGTCGTAAAAATGTCGGTGGAGAGGAAATCACACGTTGGGGACATTGTTTGCACCCGTTTGTTTATGAGAGAAATTATAAAAGAAGTCGGTCCCGAATGTGTTCAAAACGCTCTTAGGCCCTGGTTTTTCTGGCTTAATTTGAGCTCCTCTCAATTTTGTTTGGATATATTCCGTTAAGTTTTATTTACGTTCAATCAATTATTTTCAGTTAATCTCTTCACTAAATTAACTTTTAATTCAACTAAATTCACTTCACCTCAATTTCACTCAGTTTAGTTCAATTAAGCTCTACTCCAATTAATTCAATTCAGCTCGTTTCAGCCGAAAAGAACAAGGCCTTACTCGTGCTTCCCCCGGCTACTATATATGGCAATGACTTCCTCGTTGACTTATTTGAGGAAGAGTTTAACATGTTGAATTGGGAAAGTTTGAGCTTGATAAGCTCTATTGGAAGAAAGTCGGTGAAGGGGTAGAGATGATTGCTTGTCCGAAGGTGGACTTGTCCATTGTAAGGGTGGAGGAGGACGCGGATAACGACATGGTGGAGGTAATACCGCCTCCTGCGGTCACGCCAAAGAGACGCAAGATTTCCCGCGAGGATAAGGGGAAATCGCCATGCCTATCTACTCCCGGCATTCCCCCACCCAAAAAGTCCTAAAAAACATTTGGGAGAACTAGTCGTAGGAGGAGGAGTTCAAAGAAACTAAATTTCGATGCTTGCGTCGGATATAGTCATTCATGAGGAAACGTATTTACTTCACATTCGGCTACGTTTTTTTTCCTTAGCTCAAGTTGGTCTAATTAGCTCGATCAAAGCGTCGGTGTAGTCGGTTTTGAAGAAACGTTTTAGGGTTCACATTCGGCTTAGCTTCTTTTTATTGTTTACGTTTAAGTTGTTGTAGTTAGTTTTTTTAAATTTGTATTTTTCTGCTTTTATTTTATCTATTTTCTGTTATTTATCTAATGGAAATCCGTCTTTTTGTTTCAATTACGTAATTTTTAGTTCATGTTATTTAAGTTTAGGTAAATTGTTAATTAACAAAAGGTTAAAAAAAAGTGGAAGATAATAATTGAGTAGATGGTTGACAAAAAAAGTAAAAATTAAAAACTTATCAAACTCTCCCTCATTTCTTATATTTTCAATGCACTATAATCATGGCATTTTCAGTTTTCAATGCAAATAAATTAAAAATGGTGAGAGGTTAGTCGTAATTTAAAATAGCTAAAAATGAGTTACGTAGTAATGTTTTTTTTAAAAATAATTATCGTATATAATTTCCGATGAAAAAATAATAAGACACGATTATTTTTAAAAAATTAATCGTAATATACTTGAATTTATTCTAGGAAAAATTGTCGAGAATAATCCCATCTTTAGGTCATCTTCAAAGAATGATCCAATCTTTTGATAATCCAAAAATAATCTCATCTTTTAGCACGATCTTCTTTAAACAATCCCTCCTTAAAAATGACTTGTTATAGTAGGTGATATGAGTATGGCAGAGTATGGATCGGGTATTTGATCCGAAACCCTACTTCGGATCGGATATCCGATCCGAAAATCCAAAATTTTAGTATCCATGATTTGATCCGAAATGTTCGGATATCCGAAATTTAGTATCCGAAACTATCCGAAAATTTCGGATTAGTTATCCGATATCCGATATCCGATATCCTTTCAGTGTAAATATATATTGTCAAAACTGTAATAAAAAAGAAAAATATCGTAATAAAAATGAAAATGTGGGTTTGTGAATGTGGAATTGTGGATTATTGATTTTGTTAATGAAAAGAAATTAAAATTTACGGTTTTATAGACGAGAGTTATTTACGGTTTCGTGAATGACGGTTATTGAGTGAAATGAAATTAGCTTGTGTTATTTAATATTTATGGATCAAATTTTGGATACGGATCGGATATCATTACACGAATATCGGATCCGATATTTGATATCCGATCCGATAACTTTCGGATATCGGATATCCAAATTTTTAAGCCAGATATCCATATCTGATCCGATATCCCATATATTTCGGATACGGGTATCCAAACCAAACCACTTTTCGAATCAGATATCCATTAATTCGGAACAGATATGGATCAGATGTCGGATCAATTCGGATCATCGGATTTTTTGCTTAGCCCTATATATGAGTGCTTTTAAATTTTGTTTTTATTTCTTTACATATAAATAACCAACCATTTCTCTCTCATTTACTCTCTCCCTATATTTTACTACTTCCATTTTTATGAAAAACATACCAACATTATTATCCCCTTCAATAATGAAAAAAATCCCTCAATGCTTTTCCTGTCACTAGCTTAATGCTACAATATCAAAACGTATAAACATCTACTTTTAAAATTTCATAAATGTCCATTATAACCAAATATACGAAATAATAGTTTCACCCAACATAATTCTATAAGCTTGTGACTGAATAGTACTGTCACAAAAGAAAATTTATGATTCTCATATAGTCTTGCTTGTGACCGTCACAAACTTGTGACGTCTCATAGTCTTTCTCCACTCGCCCATCCACTTGCTCTCCCACTTACTTTTGTGAGAGGTCACAAGCTTGTGACGGAATAGTACCGTCACAAATGAGAATTTGTGATTCCATAATGGAGTAAAAGATCAATTTGAGGTTCGATTTTTACTCGTGATATAAGACATCATTTGAAAAAAATGGAGTAAAAAACATTTAATTAAATATTAAATTTTATATCTCCATATACCTTTTGTCATTTTACAAATTTCATAAACACTCGTCTCAATTCTTTCAAGGAAATAAGTATATATGAAGTTCACTTTGTTCTACAAACCAAACTTATACACCCACTTGTTGGCAACTAAAGATTATCTTTGTTTGATTGCAATACTTTTGCCTGTGATTTTTGACAAATAAAGTCATTCTTCTAATATTTAATCTTTAGGATTCAATCTGGAATTTTGTTAAGTAATTTCTACGATTCAGTTTTCTAAAATAGTCTAAGATGATTTTATTATCTCATATATCTTTTAGGAATTAAATATGTGTTGAATCATGTAACAAGTAACGTAAAAAGTAAAAGAAAGTACGTAGTAAGAAGTGAGAGAGATAAAGATAATGAGTTAAGAGCTTAAAACCGTTTAGTTAGGTAACAAGTAGAAAGGATTGTTTAAGAAAGACATTGTTAAAAGGTGAGATTGTTTTTGGATTATTGAAAGATTACACTGTTTTTGTAATTGTTAGTATTTGATGGTGGATAGAAAAACGAAAAAATGAAGTGATTCGTCGAATTCTCCATCTGTTATTAGATTTTCAATGCAATATAATCATGACAATTTCAGTTTTCAATGCAATTAAATTAAAAATGTTGACAGTTAATCGTAATTTAAAACAAAAAATAGCTGAAAATGACTATAATCGTATCGTATAATTATCGATGAATTAAAAATGATAGACGATTATATTTATAAAAACTAATCTTAACTTGTAATAAAATAATCGTATCGTATAATTGTCGATTAATTAAAAAAAATAATCGTATCGTATAATTATCGATGAATTAAAAAATAATAATTGTATCGTATAATTATCGATGAATTAAAAATGATAGAAGATTATATTTTTAAAACCTAATCTTAACTTGTAATAAAATAATCGTATCGTATAATTATCGATGAATTAAAAAAAATAATCGTATCGTATAATTATCGATGAATTGTATTAAGAACGTAAGGTTGAAACAAAAAACCGAAAAAAAATGAACAACGAAAATGGCTAACCAATTTTAAATTGTAATATTATTAAACGAACAACGTCACATTTAAATTGTAATATTATTAAACGAACAACGTATTTGAATAATAGACTCAGCTAAAACGTACTAGTATGAAAATGGCTAAACAATATTATAATCAGATTAGAACCCTGCAGGAAGGTTAAGCGTAAATTATTAAAATAGGTAATCGTATTATTTAAATTGGTCAAAATGAATTAAGGAAGACTTTGTTTTAAAAAGTAGTCGTATTATTTTCGATGAATAAAAAATAATAGACGAGCACATTTTATAAAATTAATCGTAAATTAATTTGAATAGAATTATACCGTTAATGTGTTTGAAATGGTTATCGTATTTTACAAATTACCGCCTTGTATTTCGTTTATTACAAATAAACACCTACATTACATTCTATATATCCGAACTACCACCGTATTTCAATCCCGATCTTCATTTAACAGAATTTACGACTTATTAAGTGAAAAAACTATGAAATGACCATAATACCCTTAATTTTATTCATTCCAAACTCTCATTAGTCATTACCATCTAATTAAATAAAAACAAACAAAATCAAACCAATTAAACCGAAACATACAACCCCAATCAAAATTATATTTGAAGAATCAATAAATCCAACAATCAAAATTATTTGAAGAATCAATCAAAATTATTTGAAGAATCAATCAAAATCCAACGATCGAAATCGTGAGGATCTTCATCTACCTAAAAACCGACATTTATCATAAATCTTACACAATCTCAACGGAGTTATTTATCCTGATATACTATCATCTTTCCGCACTTACAACTATGCCTGGAGTTTGTGTTGTTCTCGTTGTTGGTCTGAGTTTGCAGAGGGCGGCGGTGGTGAGTAATCGATGGGTCTGATAGATGAACCATCTCAACCAAAACCTTAAGGTCATGGTTGAGGCCCAACTATTATTAATATTCCTAATACGCTCCCTCACTCGAATGCCCATTGAGCTTGAAGAGTGGTTAGTTTGCACAGGCCCCCCATACCGTGTGCTGGGTTTCCACTTCGTGAGTTTTCGAGGGGTTTTGAGGTTGCCAAGATTCGAACCCGTGACCTTCGCTCACACTGGCTCTGATACTATGATAGATGAACCATCTCAACCAAAACCTTAAGGTCATGGTTGAGGCCCAACTATTATTAATATTCCTAATAGGGTCGAGTGATCGATGAGGGAAGTTCCCGGTGAATGAGGCAACGGTGACGATGGCGATGGTGGGATGCTTGCCGTTTGTATGTGTTCATGTTGTAGGTGGAGACAAATAATATGACAATTTCGTTGATGGACAAGCTGATGAGGAGAATTTTTTTTATATGAATTGGATGATGACGATGATGATGATTGATGAACCAGAAGAAGAATTATTGGAGTGTTGGTGTTGGTGATGAATGATGTTTCCTTTTTTATTAGTTTTAGGGTAAACACGTGTTTTGATTTTTAAGTGAATTAAATTAAGGATAATTTGGTCTTTTTATAGGATATTAACTTAACGAGTCGGAACTTGAATATATTGATGATCAGGAATGAAATATGGTGAGAGTTTAGATATATACATGATAATACAGTTGGTTATTTATAATAAACAAAATACAAGGTGGTAATTTGTAAAATACGGTAAATCTGAGGCGGTAATTTCAATTTTCACTTGAATTAACTACTTCGTATGAAATAATAGCAAGAAAAATTAACTACTCGTCTTCTCATGGAACTGACACTAGATGATGCTAACCATATTATGATTTTTGTAATACTTGACAATATCACCTCACAAACTAAAGTTCCCATTATTAATTCCTGCATCATATACCGAGATATGTAAAATGTATAAGAGAAATCGATCTTTCGTAAAACTTTTTTACATTATTATTTCGTAAAATGATGCAAACATTAGCTTATTAGTTTATTGGAAAATAAAATGTAAAAAACGATAGTAGAATCATATTGCCTTAATATTTTTTGGATTGGATTTAGGTTGTAAGAAATACAAATAATAAAGACGGTCAATATTCAAACATAATAATCCTAAAATATTAGGCATATCAATTTATATATTATTCTAACCATCTCTCATTGCAACGTGCACACCAATTTGATCATAATAAGCGTAAATTGATTAGTATGATTCAAACTTTAAACAAGAACGAACTTGGGAAATTAAATATAAAAAGTGCGATAAATAGATATAGATGCTCAATTTGATTTAATCATATAAATTGACGAAATCTACATATATGCCTTACAATCCGTTAATAAATTGTAGAAACAATTATAATGCTTTGAAGACGAGCTAATCTACATTAAAAAAAATCGTAAATATCAAGACATATTATAGGTAGAACTTAGAAGGGTGTCTAAAAACACTATATTTACTCATTAGATAAGATAGCAATTAGGTTGAAAACGTTAAGAATTCTATCCATAATTAGAAAGTTTTATCTTAGACTACAATATGAGTTTCATTTAAAATAAGATGCAATATTATATTTCCAAAAAAAAAAAAAAAAGATGCAATATTATATTATAAAAATCCATGCAATATCAGTCGTACAATGATTCAAAATCGGTACACCGATTAGATTAATTAAATTAATGAGATTTAGGGTTATCAAGCTTTGTGTTAATATATAATATTGCTCGAAAGTGGTTCATAAAACCTAGAATCTTTATAAACGCTCAAAAAAATTGGTTTATTAATATAGGTATTGATTGATTGATTGCCGCTAATACTACTAATCATAATACTTCATCATACTACTACGAATAATAATAATAATAATACAGTACTACCCAATTGATTGATTCCTAATTTCCTATATAAACCTCAAACCAAACCCTGAATCATTGCTTGAGCTTTACGCAATTACGCCTGCTTATACGCTTAAGGTAACGTATCTTATTTTCGTAATATATTGCATTAATTTAGTACATACCCGTTTAATAACTCATGTTTATAATCTTACATTTTTCATGTTTTAGCAATTACTACAAGTAATTGCGCGATTTTGTGTTGTTTTATTATTGCAATGTGTTGCTTTGTGGGAGTTTCAATGGCGGTCGGTGTTTATACACTAATATAAAACCCTAAAAGCTAAAAGCTATTGGGCCCTAGTTGGCCTATTACCCCTCAAACTGGAGCGTGTAAATCAAGGACGCCCAGTTTGCAAAGAAGAAATTCAAATTGAGTCGGGATAAAACCATAAAAGCTATTGGGCCTTAGTCGGCCTATTAATATGGCATTTTAGCGTTTCTTAGTTTAATAACTTTATCGATCGTAATTTAGTTAAGCTAAACGTATATATGTTGAAATTTTTAGGTGCAACAATGGTTAATGGTGAAGAAGTAGAATCGATGAAGAAAAAGGCTGTTGGCATAAATGGTTTAGTAGATGAGATGGTGGTGGAAATTTTATGTCGACTTCCTTGTCACAAGAGCGTTGTTATATGCAAGGCCGTTTGTAAGCATTGGGCTTCATTGATCTCCCACCCATTCTTTATTAAACGATTTGTGACTTATAAAGCAGCAGGTAAAAACTATGGTTTCGAGTATGATGAAGGTACGATAAAGATGAGTGGTGATGAAAGATTTGGTCGCGTGGTCCGTAAGATGGACGTGCCTATTTTTGGACATGATACTTCTGGTGGGAATACTTATGACGGATTGATGATTAGTTTTAATGATCCCATACATAATCCCAAGAGTAGTATCTCTGTTTCTTATCTCCCGAGGTTGTCAAATAGACTACCCGAAATTCTTCCTGTTGTCGGGGCATGTAACGACTTGTTGTTGTACAGAAAATATGAAAATGGCTACAACTTTCCCTGGCTTGAGCTCTGCATTAGCAATGCGCAAACTCGGCAATGGCTCGGGCTCCCTCCGCTACATCTTGAGCGTCCAGTTGGTCATATTGGATTCATATGTGATCCATACTACTCCAATCACACAACAAAATTCACTCTAAATCATGCATATAGCGCTTGTATTGTCGTTATCCTTAGAACGACAAGGCCAGTCACGGAGTTCTCTGCGTACCTTCTCTCGCCTCATACCGGAGGCATATGGCGCAATGTAATCTTAGCATTGCCTCTAAGCTGCGAACAAGCACACTATCCTTCCTACTTTTGTATTGGTAGAAAGTACTATTTTCGCTGTATAGGGTGCATACTTGGCTTTGATCCATTTGTTGTTGACGATAATGGTGTTATTATGTGTGAGTATCTCCATTTACCTATTCCTTCAATTACTCCTATTACCACTTTCGGCGTGTTCCACAAGCAACTGTATATGTGCGAGGCAAGGCGAAATGGTGAATGTCTAATCTGGGCACTTGAAGACTTTGAAACAAGTTGTTGGTCGCTACGACACAGAATTACCAAAGACGATTGGATCCCTCGTGATAGTTGTCTTGTTCCTCTTATTAATGAGGATGTACGTATAGGAAAGCCAATCAGTTTCCATCCCGCTAATCCTGATGTTGTTTATATGCTCTCCCGTCATCAAATTATATTATGCAACCTTAGGACAAGAGAACTAGAGGTCGTCTCTGAATTACCTGAAGGCTCTCATGTTTTTTATTTGGAGGCTTGCCCATTCCAAATTACTCTTCCAATTTGGCCATCTCCACTTCCCACCTTTGGATTATTCTAACTTTACAATTTAACTATGTTATTTATCTTTTCGTTCCCGTCATTTGCTTACCATTTTCATTTTAGGTGTTATTCATTTGCTTACTTTTCTATATTAGACATGTTTCTAACGAGTTCGTCGATCTAACCCGTTCCTTGCTTGAATTGCTTCTATTCCTTACTTTTTCCGAATCAAATGCCAATCCAGTACCCAGCAGTGTCTTCTCAATCTCTAACCAACCTTTCAACTGAATTTCCCACCACAGTAACAACTCCAATTTTCTAACAAACCACAAAACTCTTTAACTAACTTATAACCGAATAATAACTAATTTAACTAACTTATAACCGAATAATAACTAATTACTTTCCTGCCAATTTCGCATAGGTATATGTCCCAGCATATTATAAATATATACGGAGTATACACAATTCTTTCAGCTATCATATCATAATTACAATTACAAATTCGTTTCTCTTGTCTCACAAACTTTAATTCACTCTATTTTGCATAAACCTGAATTACGAAAACTCGCAAGAAAATCAGATAATCCCCATGTCTGATACTGAGAAAAGCTCAGCTTCTGACACTGTGTCGGATTCCTTGAAATTCTTGTCTATCACTTCAGAAGAGATCGGGTCTTCAGAAGACAAGCCTCAAGCTTTACCATACATTTGTGAGTCCTTTGCTGAAGAAACTTCCCAAGAAGGAATCACTTCTGAATTTCCGTTTGGAGGAATAGTGATTGCTGTATTTTCTGAATCTTCTGACAAAGAAGACCCGCGGCCTGATGATAATGGTTTCAATATGGACGTTCTTGCTAGGTTTCGCTGCACCGAGGCGTTATACAGGAAGAAGTTTACTTTTCTTGCGCTGTCTCAAGAATTGACGGATGTCGGAAATGAGGGTACCATCCATCTTGGCAATCACACTGTTCCAATGTCAAGTTTCAATGTCACGTTTCAAAAAGAGGGTAACAAAGATATCAGCTTCATACTTGGTAACCTCTTCCTCCTTATCGCCTTATCGTATTTCAATTTATAGGTCCAATTGAGTTCAGAAACTAAGAATTGAGTTCAATTGAGTTTCTCTGTTTATTAGGAATCTTAGTCATAATCCCTCGGCGGATGAGAAACTATTACGAAACGAGAATCATAGACAGAATAAGAATACTTGTGAATATTATTATTATTGAATCAATCGTGTTTACAATATTGACAAACATGGTATATATACTAGTTATAGGAGAAGGAAAGAATCAAATAAGGCTCCTAGAATAATTGTAACAGCTATAAAATTAACTAGATATGGGAAGAAATATTTGACAAATATACAATAGAATCATGGGTTGGTGAGGTAGCCGTTGTAGCATAATATAGGATCATAATAGAAACGTTTTAATATACAAGTAATTCATCATTATCGATTTTAATTTGTGCCCATTGCAGAATTAAAGAGAGGAACCCATGTCCCCCCAACCGGAGCAATAGTACCTGCTTCCGTTGGACAGGGAAGCCAACCACAGGCATTGCTTCGCGGCGGAACTGGATTTGGCCTAGGTCCACCATATTTGGCACAAGGTGGGCCCATGGCCATTCCGGCAGTTTTGGCACAAGACCGGGTGGGAAATTTGGTCCATATCATCAACATTTTGGTGGCTACGAGCGAAGACCCAGATGGCAACAGCACTCCAACAATACGCAGTTTTCAAATACCTGAAAACCGAACCACATTGTTGAGTTTATCGATCCGGTACTTAAGAGGGGGAGGGGGTGAATTAAGTACCCTTTTTAAAATTAAAGCGGAAATAACATTCACGATCTATACTGAAGCAGTACACAGGCTAATTGAACAGTCACGGTGTCTGTTCAAACAATTGAAATTGTGCTAGACTGTTCTGATTACTCACGTGAAAAGAATACTATGAATAAGAATGAAAATAAAACAAATAAAAAGAAGAAAAGCACGAGACACAAGATTTTTAACGTGGTTCGACCTACTCTCTAAAGGTCTACGTCCACCCTCTTTCTCTTATTAAAAATCTCCTTATAACCAAACCCGATTACAAAGAAATATCCCCACAATCAACCCGATCGTGCTACTCGAGTACAACCCGTACTCCAATGAAAGTTTTATCAAAGATAGAAAATTACAACTCAAATGTCTTCTTATACGGTTCAATCAATTCGAACAATGAAGAACAATTAATTGTCACTATGAATATAAAGACTTGTACTCTCTAACACAATCTCAAAGAACACAGCTTAAGAGTTTTGCAAACCAAAAATAATACAAACTGTTTTGACCAAAGATTTGCAAAAGGACAATTTGACGCACGATAAATATTTTCTTTTAAACAAAATTTGCACAGAATAATTTGATTGTATTTGTGGTGCGTAAGTCAACCCTTCACAAATGCTTCTTAAATAACTAAGGGTTGACCACAAGATTTTGGAAAAGAATTGCTCAATTTTGGTAACCAGATTTCCGTGAGAAATCTTTTGACAAAAATTAAGTCAATCAAATCTTTTTAAACATATCCTAACTAAGATAAAAATAAGACTTTGATACAAGTTAGGAAAGCTCAATCAAAATATTTTATAAGAAAATAGTTTCAAAGATTCTATTTATAAAATATTAAGTTGTGATTTATGAGATTAAGAATTAGAGTGAGCCCGAGTCTTATATTATTACAACTTTACTAGACACGGACCGAGGCAAGGACTCAAGCTAAATCCAATATCCGAGCGAGCTTAAAAGTCTTCATTAACCTGTTAAAAACACGTCTCGCAAAAACATTAATTAAAAAGGGACGGAAAGTAAGAGGACTTGTCATCATCAACAAAATAAGTCCAACAAATTCCCCCTTTGATGATGGCAAGTCCTTATGAGTCTATTCCCCCTCAATCAAGCATATATTCCCCCTCAATGAAGCAATAACTGAGAAACTTAAGCAACGGAACGAAATATGCCGAAATCGAGAACATTAAATATTAACTGAGATCATAGTTTAAATTTCCATCCGCTATGAGAACGCAAAGAGAAAAATCATCATAGTCATAGATCTAGTAAACCAGTAGCTATTAAGAATCATGAGTCCTAAACATTTTCCCCCTCTTGACATCATCAAAAGGAGAAAGATGTGCAAAATATGGTACCGTAGTGCATCACAATTAGTCAGAGACAATGTAATTGCCGGACACAGTCAAAAGACATCATAGCATAAAAGTCAAACAAGAGCAAAAGATTAGCAAATACACACGAGCATGTAAAAGATAAGGCAAATGCGGGAAGGGTCACTGGTTTGGGCAAAGAAGGGTTATAAGCTGGTTAAGAATGGTTGGTATAGAGAGAACGAGTTTAAGGGCATCTTTAAGGTCGTCCAATTCATTTGCAATTTTTCGAGGCCGCCAACCGTGATATCAGAAAGGTGCACCAACTGAGCTTTCACGCTACGCAAATTTTACGAACTCGAGCCAAGTCCAGCGTACCCATCTCCCTTCAAGTCCACTAATCTATCATCAATCACATGAAGATGCATCTGACCAAAAATCTCTTATGTTGTACAATCCAACATTGAAGCATAATATCCATTCTCTGAACTAGAGCACATTTTGTTGTCCTATCAAATGTGACATACATATCGTAAGTATTCTTCTTTCTTTCTTTTTTTTTTTTTTTTTTTTTTTTTTTTTTTTTTTTTTTGAGCAACTTTGAAATTATAAAGAGATAAATCACATGTAACTTGTCCAAACTACCACTTTGACCATATACCACACTTTCGTCATCTAATTTTGTCTACATTTTCCAGAAACCTCGGCCGCCAAAAATATATCAAAATCTGAGATAAATCTTTCCATCTTCCCTTCTTCCTTTCATCGCCAGACTCACAATTGTTTCAAATCACCAACTTCTCGCCGCCTCTCTTCTCTATTCTCCTTCCAAAATCCTAGATTCTTATCAGCACCCAACAATTTTTGTGGAGTATACACACAATTGTTTACCTTTACCTCAGCAAGGAACTCGAGAAGGGGTCATTGTTGCAGCGGTGTTGGGCTCAGTTACTGGTGGTCTTTCGTCAGGCACAACAGGAGACTCGGTGTTGGATGATTGCAAAGATCTGGACCAGTTGGAAGGTTGTGATTTTGTAATTTTGGCAGTAGGTGATGGGTCAGGATAAGAGACATGAGGCTTGTGAAGTTTGTGAGGCGGTGTTTGTAGGTGTGGTGGAGGCTTTGGAGGTCTTTTATATTCGCCATTTGAGAAGGACGAATGAGTGAGGTCGAATTTGGGTTTTTAGGGTTTGTGGAAAGGGGTTACGGGTTTAGGGGAAATGAAAGGTGAGTTGGGTGTTTTTGGAGTTGGGCTTGGTATTTGTGTGGTATAAGATGGAAGGGTGGGTTATATTTGCCAGAAAAATCATGCTACGAGTATACAAGTTAAACATTTTACGCAAAGAACGACTCAGTGCTAGTCTTTGAACAACACCGACTAGAGTAAGCAAATTACATTGAAACTGAAATCATGTGAGACACGTAGAAAACACATATGCACAACTCTTCCAAATTAGTCAGTCATGGGAGGAGAATAATAAGGACAAAGACGCTAAGAACTACTATTTAGAAGACCTAATTCTAATCGGATTTTCTCAATTTGTTCTCTTGCTAATGGTTTAGTAAAAATGCTAGACAATTGATCTTCAGTTTTGCAAAACTTCAAACATATGTTCCCTTTTTCGACATTATTACTCAAAAAATCAAGCAAGTATTATTCAAGACCTTTTACCAGCATCACATCATCCATGAAATGTGAAAAAGACTTACCGTTTTTTTTTTTTGCGAATACCAACTATCTCACCCTTTTTGATGTCTCTGAATGTCACATTTCCACCATTGTAAGCCTTTAACGAGAGGAAATTGGTTCTTATTACCTGTCATATATCATGAATATCCACTAACAAGATACCAACGGTGGCCTCCTCTCATATGGCTCTGAAATAAGATTAGTTAGATGATCTAGGAACCCAAACAAGTTTGGGTCCCTTCTTATGACGAACAGTATCAAGAATATCTTTTCTAATCCACATTTTCTTAACGACTTTTATGTTATTATCCAAATGTCTCAGTCGTTTGGCACAAGCATTAAATACGTGACCTGTTTTTCCACAAAAATTACAAATGATATATTCAGGTAATCCAACGTATTTATGCTTGCGAAAGTCTCTATCATTGGGTTCAAATTTCTTAGCGTAAATGAAGTCACGCTGTTTTGAACAGATTGGAGGAGTGTTTAATTTGTGTTCAGAAAACCGGACAGTACGATATTGAGGATCGTTTTGTTTGACGTTAGAACTAGAATCATGCGCATTTGAACAGTCTGGAGGAGTGTTTAGTTTCTGTTCAGGAACCCAGACAGTACGATATTGAGGATCGTTTTGTCTAATGTCAGAACATGAATCGTACCCTAATCCAAGTTTCTTAGTGTTCTTAGATTGATTGACTAGGAAATTTAGCACGGTATTACTTCCTTCCCATTTGGACGCAACATTTCTAGCATTATCCAGGTCCGTCTCTAGGTTTTTTACTCTTTCAAGCAGTTTCTTATGTTTGTATAAAAGAGCATCATAATCAACGTTTAATCTATCAAACCTAGAGCATGTATCTGAGTAGCTAGAAGTTCTAGTAGCATGTAAAGTTTTTTGTTCCTCCAGTTTTTTAGTAAGCATGTGAATTTGATTGACAAGAGACTCATTTTTGGCAGTAAGTTCAGTCAGTTCAGATTGAACAGTCTGGTTGACTGTCTGTTTGCCGACTTTTCTTAACTCACGTTTTAAGTCTATGTTCTCCTCCGCTATACTTTCTATTTCAGATTGCATAGCATTAAGTTGTTTGTTCTGCTCATAACTATTGTCTAATGTCTCATCAAGTAATCTTAAAATCCTTTCTTTAGACAAAGACCGCATTTTAGTTTTAAGTTTTGAAAGACTTACCTCATCTTCGGATTCATTGTCTGATTCACTATCTGAGCCGTCTGAGTGAGCCATAAGACATCTGATTGTATCCTCATCCCTTTTTCGTTGAGATCTTGGTTTGTAGATTGATCTCAGACACAACTTCTCATTTTTTCCGACATTAGAGGGTTCATCGTCTTCTGAATCAGACTCACCCCAAACTGCAGCCATCATTACACGTTTGTACTCTTGCTTAGATTTTTCACGTTTGTCCTTCGATTTTTCTTCTTCCCACATAGGACAATTTTTGATTTGATGATCACGTTCCCCACACTTGAAACAGCCCATTCGAGATGTGGAACGTGTTGAAGATGATGAAAAATCTTTTGGTTTGTAACTATCAAACTTTCCTTCATTCTGTTTTCTAATGATTTTAGCAATTCGTTTAGATAACAGAACCACTTCCTCCTCAAGATCATTTTCATTTTCACTTGACAAGGCGTTTAAGGCTAGTCCCTTAGCTTTGGGCTTCTCTGCATCATTATCGAGAACTAACTCGTGTGCCATGAGAGATCCCATTAAAGCTTCATAGGTAAGAGTTGTTAAATCTCTAGCCTCTTCGATGGCGGTGACTTTAGCCTGCCATTTCTTAGTTAAACTTCTTAAAATTTTGCGGACAATGTCCTCGGTTTCAAAAGTTTTACCAAGATTGGAAAGTTCGTTAGTTATGTTGGAAAAACGTGAAGACATGCTTTTAATTGATTCATCTTGTTGCATTTTAAAGGACTCGTATTGTTGCATTAAAATGTCAATACGTTGTTTCTTTACTTGCATTGTTCCCTCATGGGCTAGTTGTAGACTATCCCATATTTGTTTGGCCGTTTTACATCCTGCAATACGACTTGTTTCGGATTCTCCAATCCCAGATTGCAGGAGTGATATGGCTCTAGCATTCTTCTCCGCCTTTTTGTAATCATTAGATGTGTAGTCCTTTGGTGCCTTTTCACTCACAACACCATTGGCATCGGTGGAGGTGATGGCAAGGGGACCATTTTGAATGATTACCCAACATTCGTAATCCGTTCCTTGTATAAAATGCATTATACGATTTTTCCACCAGCCATAGTCCGTGCCATCAAAGACAGGACATTTGACAATTTTGGAATTCATTGAAAAACAAAAATAGGATAAATAAACTCAGAAAGGATCAAACTCTTTGCGGTAAAGCAATCAAGAGCACGAGGCTCTGATACCAATTGTTGAGTTTATCGATCCGGTACTTAAGAGGGGGAGGGGGTGAATTAAGTACCCTTTTTAAAATTAAAGCGGAAATAACATTCACGATCTATACTGAAGCAGTACACAGGCTAATTGAACAGTCACGGTGTCTGTTCAAACAATTGAAATTGTGCTAGACTGTTCTGATTACTCACGTGAAAAGAATACTATGAATAAGAATGAAAATAAAACAAATAAAAAGAAGAAAAGCACGAGACACAAGATTTTTAACGTGGTTCGACCTACTCTCTAAAGGTCTACGTCCACCCTCTTTCTCTTATTAAAAATCTCCTTATAACCAAACCCGATTACAAAGAAATATCCCCACAATCAACCCGATCGTGCTACTCGAGTACAACCCGTACTCCAATGAAAGTTTTATCAAAGATAGAAAATTACAACTCAAATGTCTTCTTATACGGTTCAATCAATTCGAACAATGAAGAACAATTAATTGTCACTATGAATATAAAGACTTGTACTCTCTAACACAATCTCAAAGAACACAGCTTAAGAGTTTTGCAAACCAAAAATAATACAAACTGTTTTGACCAAAGATTTGCAAAAGGACAATTTGACGCACGATAAATATTTTCTTTTAAACAAAATTTGCACAGAATAATTTGATTGTATTTGTGGTGCGTAAGTCAACCCTTCACAAATGCTTCTTAAATAACTAAGGGTTGACCACAAGATTTTGGAAAAGAATTGCTCAATTTTGGTAACCAGATTTCCGTGAGAAATCTTTTGACAAAAATTAAGTCAATCAAATCTTTTTAAACATATCCTAACTAAGATAAAAATAAGACTTTGATACAAGTTAGGAAAGCTCAATCAAAATATTTTATAAGAAAATAGTTTCAAAGATTCTATTTATAAAATATTAAGTTGTGATTTATGAGATTAAGAATTAGAGTGAGCCCGAGTCTTATATTATTACAACTTTACTAGACACGGACCGAGGCAAGGACTCAAGCTAAATCCAATATCCGAGCGAGCTTAAAAGTCTTCATTAACCTGTTAAAAACACGTCTCGCAAAAACATTAATTAAAAAGGGACGGAAAGTAAGAGGACTTGTCATCATCAACAAAATAAGTCCAACACACATCCTGGGCATGGCTGGCCGAGGAGGTGTATGATACGTATCTCCTTCAAGACCCAAACCACCAATTTGATGATGGCATGAGATTGAACCCATACATCTGTTGGCCACACAGATCAGTGTCCTACACCAGCCTCAGTGGAGAGACGTTCGCATGGCCTAACACGCCATGGGAAATCGTCAAACAGCGTCTCCAACATATCAATATTCGCGGGGGTTGGATAGGCTAAGAGATCTGAAAATGCAAAGCCATCAATAAATTGATAGCTTTACAAGCTCTCGTTAAAGATTTAATGTGAACCATCAAAACTACCGATAAACAGTGGTGGTTTAACATTGTTTTCCATTATGTTTACCGTCATTGACCTACTGTTTTTCTAGAATTTTTCATTGAAATTACTAGCAATAATACAAAATAAATTGTTGACTTTGGTATGTTTTATAAATATATGTAGTCGAATACGAGTTCACAGGTGGGATTGCATTTGGTCGAAGTATAATATATTGTCTCCCGTTGTAGCAGGGGACGGTTGCGACAATATATGGATGGAGATGGACTCGAAAACTGGTTTGCTTTGCCCACGCGCATACCGCTGCCTGGCTTGTCTCCCACGCGCCTTGTGGTTGGCAGTAAAGTTTATTTAATCCGTTTATTTTGTTCTTTTGATTGCCTTTGCATTAACTTCTTTCCAAATTAACCATTGAGGATTTTTTTTTTTTTTTTTTTTTGGTTCAACGAAGCGCGCACTTAGTCGCATTACAATAGGGGAGGGGGGATTCGATCCTGGGACCTATTGTCCACAATACCTCTGTCTTAACCACTAGACTAAGACATCCTCGGTACCATTGAGGATTTTGATTTCACATAGTTACATCTAAATAAGTAAACAACTAATGTATAGTTTAAACAGTATAGTTTAAAACTGTAGAGTATTTCATTAGTCTCATGATGATAAACATCATTGCAATCGTGGAATATTAATGCATAATTTCATCTAGTTATTTATTATTGAATACAAATTCTATCGTCACTCTCAATCGAAGATTGTACGAGCATATCCTCAAGGAGAAAATTGTTGCTTCCAAGAGATTAAACAAATAAAAGGGTATTTTGTATATAGATAAATCTACAAACCCGTAGAAAAATAATATTTGTTAGGAAAATGATTTAAATAACCTCGCCTTTTACGGCTGATATCCTCCTTTCAGAACAATGATGGTGTTGCCATTGTGGGGGTGTCAGTGGTTGGTTATGTTCAATAAAGTGGTGAACTACCACCAATTCACCGTTTTTTAATTCAGTTCTCACTTCAGCCTTGCATTTCGTTCTCGTGGTCGAAACTAATCTAGTATCAATTAGGATCAAAATCATCTTATCTGGCCGTCATAGCTTTTTGGCTGGAAGTAGTAACACCTCAAGATGAACAAACAAAATATCTCTCGTACTCGGAAGTTTCGAGACTTTTTCTGCGACAAGTCCCAACCTAATTCCAAAACCCATAGCGTTGGCATGAAATTCATACATCGAATATAATATCTCTCATTTGAGACTCATCTCCCCAACCAACGAACGAAATAAATCTCAACCTGATCAAAAATCCACGTACAAAAATGCCCAGTTCATTAGAAAGTTCATAATACTTCCTCCATTTTAATCCAGATGGGCACTTTGGTTTTTGTACAATATTCACAAATCAACCTTCAATCTCAATTTTCTCTCAATACATAAGAAAAAATATATTAATGTGGGGTCTTGTTTAATTCGTCTTTACGAGTACATTGAAAATATATAACTTTTATAATTTTTACAAATACGTAGGTAAACATATGAAGCACGTAAAACGTGCGTTGGCAAACGTGAAAAAGGTAAAGTGCCCATTTGGATTAAAATGGAGGAAGTAATATAACATGGTCACCAGTAAATATAAAATGGTCATCTGTAACTATAACATGGTAACCAAAACAAATAACCAGACAACTTCACACAAGTATAGGTCATCATACAATTCATAAAAATAAAACATGGCCACTGGTAGCTATAACATGGTCATCTGTTACTACTACATGGTCACCAGAGTTTATAAAATGAAAAGTTTATCAGACAGTTCATAATATTATAACATGGTCACCGGTTAATATAACATGGTCACCAGTTATTATAACATGGTTATTTGTAATTATAACGGTCACCAAAACAAATAACCAAACATTTCTAAAACAAGTACGTCAGACAATTCATAATAATATAACATGATTACATGACCACAAATAACTATACCATGGTCATCTGTAACTAAAACATGGTTACCCGAGTTTATAACGTCTCTCATTTCCCACATAAGAAAATGGACTGCATTAATATGAAAAATTAACAAAGTTTACAAAAAATGAGCAACAGTCTCGGCGTATTCCAGAAAAATTATGACATTCTTAAATCTGAATTGATAGTTAATAGAAAACTAACAAAGATTAATTGCAAAACTGATTTTATGTCTCTGTTTAAATTTGAATATGACTTTCTTAAACACATATTTTCAGCATCATGAAAATTATGACATTCTCAAACACATATTTTTTCAAAAAAAAAAACCCTTATTAAACTAACAAATGAGTTGTAAAATGGTGAACTCAACACTTATTAATAAACGTATAACAAATTACATAGCTACCAACATTTATAACATGGTCTCTAATATTATATAAATGGTCAATACTTGCAGACAAACATACATAAGGATTTTGCTAACCGTCAGTATTTCAGTCATTCTCGTATGGTAGATGCTCTCCTATAACTGTACCACCATGGGAGTGGAAGAGTTTTCATGGTTTACGTTAGAAACGCCTACTAAAAATGATTCATTGTCTACCATTATTGAGATTAGAATGATATCACTATCTATGATAAGTTGTAGCAAGATTTTTCGGGCATCAATTAAGAAGAAAAGAAGAACATGGACAAAGTACCAGAAACTAGATGAATGGGAAACAACCGAGCAATTAGACGCATGGGGAAGTAGTAATGCATTGGGAAAATAATTGTATGAAAAGAGTAAAAGAATGTTTGTTAGTAGTAAATGCAATTATTGGACAAATAAATAAGTACTAAAATATAATAGCAAGTAAGCAAACTAGTGTAACACCCGTGAAAAATCACGGGATTGCGTACACTTACTTTTAAAGATCACATATATAAATGTTACTTATTATATAGCAATTGTATTTATTCGGATAATTGTACTTTTTAAAATAAAAAAGAAATAATATAATATCATTGTATATATATTAAAAAATATATACAAGGAACTTATAACATTCAAGTTTGAGAACTTTAATCTATGTAAGTAATGTTTATAAGAGTAATAATTGTAAGACATGTTTAAAATGAAACAATTAAGACATAGTTAAAAAAGAAAATTATAACATACAAATTTAAGATATTAAAATTATTAAAAAAACCAAAACTAAGATAATTAAGTTTTATATATTACAAAAAATTGAAAATAATTTAAAAATCGATTCTAACAAATCTTTTTATAATGAATACGTGAATAAAACAATAAAACAAAATAATAGATTATTGATCGTCCTTAGAGGTCCGAGAAAATAATAACAGCCCAACAAATTAATTTTTTTTATAAAATATGCAGCCCAATATACCGAACATTAGTTGAAGATGGTTCGTACCCATACTAAACATTATTTGAAGAGCGTTATAACAATGAGCCCAATATACCGAACATTAGGTACCTTGCTGGAAACTACCCTAAATGTTAGGTGCTTCGTGACAAAAAACCCTTTTTATTTACCTATTCTATTTACAATAAGTCTCTCTTGTGACGGTATAGCGTTGCAAGGTTTTAATGGGTCAAGGACTCACACTTAATTGGATAAGACAAAGTATGGAAAATCTCAAATAACTTGTCTTTTCCTACTCAAATGGGTAATACTGGACCCGTCGCAAGTTTACGACGGGTATTCTCGTCACATATGAGAATTTATGTTCTATTTATACATGCACTTCTGATGAAAATATTTTGCAAATATTTCCCTATTAAGCCACTGAATGTGTCCCCTTACCTTAAGGTACACATAAGGAGTTAAGGACACCCGTTAGTAAAACCGTTTGTAATTAAACTTTAGAAGAAATAATGTCCAAATGGAATATAAAGTTGGTCTTTTGTAGTACGTATTTGCAAGTTTATTTTAATAGAAGCATAAGAGAAGAATTTTTTTTAGGAATGCTAGATTAGGCCATATAAAACGAAATAAATATTCGATTTTACAATATTGAAAACTATAAAAACTTGTGATAAAAAAAATCAAAATTCTAATTTTAAAAGCAAGAAAAATCACGGGGTTATTGTGTACAAATTGATTATATAGCAATTATATTTATTCGAACAAACTGATTTTTAATGGGGCTGTTTTGCGTTGACTTGGCATATACAAAGATATACATGATTGGGATCAGCCGTGATTGGTAGGGAATATTTATGGAATATTTAATTTGGAATAAAATATGCAATGTACACGGTTTTATTTTGTATTTGATTTAATTTATAATCTGATTAATTGTATATTTTAACGATTTTCGCTGTATATTCAATCAAATTAGTATATTTTATGATTTATGGAATATTTTATTTTGTCATATATAGTTTACCATAACGTTGAAACAGGAGTATGTTACACGGTTATCAAAATCAAATTAGTATATTTAATTTGGAATAAAATATTCAATCATATATTGACTTACACGGTTATGGAATATTCAATCAAATTAGTATATTTTATGATTTATGGAATATTTTATTTTGTATTTGATTTAATTATTAAAAAAATTATAGAATATATGATGTGGCATAAATCAGGTATCCTAATTGGTCTACAGAACATAAATTTGTGAGGGTGAATGTGAGGGCGAGAAATAGTAAACGTTGAAACGATATTGCGCCACGTCAGCTAATTTACATTTTGCTTTTATAGTAATAATGATGATGATATAGTAATAATGATAAAAAAATGTATATTCATTGTATAAAACAGGTAAAACGGATCCGTTACATGGTATTCATTTGTCAAACAGTCTGATAGTCGTTTTTTTGTTGGTGGTAGATGAGACCCATTTCATTTACCCCATAATACCATGTGACTCTTAATCTTGACGAGTGGAATGGGAAAGTGTGTAATTGAATTGCCGTTAACAGTTGATAAAATGTTAATTGCATTTGTATTTCCCACTTGATTTTGAATGCTAATTGGATCATCGTTCTCGGTAATGTGCAACACTAATGGACCGTTCTGTGTATAAATGGGTTCCTTTTCCATTCAAGATTCACACTTCATACAAATTAATCTCACTGTTCTTTTTCTACAACTATCTCCAATGGCCTCCGAACCAACTTTTCCAGATGAAATTATGGCTGAGATCCTACTAAAACTCCCTATTAAATCTATTTTAAGATGCACCACCTTGTCGAAACATTATTACTCCCTGATTCATAGTCAATATTTCACTTGTCGCCACCTTAACCTTGAACGACTAACCAACAAACTCAACGATCGCTTGATTGTCAGTCCAATGTCAGACTCCTTTCGTCTTTTTAACCGGAAAGCAGGCTGTTTCACGGAGTTGGAGTGCCCATCTTCCCTCAATGATAATTACGATTATGAGGTCATTATCTCTGGCCCTATTAATGGACTGTACTGTGTTATTGATCAGGAAAATGTGTTTCGGAGGCCGGCCATAACTCTATGGAATCCCGCTACTTTGGAGGAACTCATTCTCCCCGTTCCACCGCTAACTAACGATAATTCTGAATCACTTGCACTTGCAGAACTAACTTTGGAAGACTTATTCTTCACTCCAGAAGAATGTTTGGCTTGTGGGTTTGGGTACGATAGCAACACAAATAACTATAAGGTTGTGATAATTTATGGGTCCTTCCTAGATTTGTTCAATAAGATGTTTATGTACATTTTCAATGCAAGTGAGAGGACATGGCGATATCATGAAGGTGTAAATTCTTGGACAGTTGAATCCTTTGCTGGAGTGTTTGTAAGTGGGGCTTGTCATTGGATATGTACAGTTCCTCAAGGAGGTACTATTGCTCTGGGTTTTCAAATTCTTGCATTTGACATGTCGATTGAGTCGAGCAAAGCTATATCATTCCCTGACGTTGGAGATGGATATGCATGGTCTAATACATCGATTGCTACACTAAATGAATGTTTGGCTTTGATCAATGCCTGTGGAGAGGATTTGGAGGGTAGGTGTTCATCCTTTAATGTGTGGGTTATGGCGGAGCATGATGTTACTGAATCGTGGTCAATGATGTATCGAATTTCACTATCACCTGGGATCGATAGAAGATATTTAGGTATTACGGGGGACCGGTTGTATGTTAGGGAAGGTGAGGGATGGCTTGTTTCATATGATCTCAATTCCCAGGATGTTGAATGCTATGGTATCCGCGATTACAGCATTTGTAGCTTGCTGCCTTTCGAGAAATCCCTTGTACGCATCATCTCGTCATAGCTTTTGAGTTATCTTTTTTCTTTTACCTTAATTCACAATTTTATGGGGGTGTATGCGTATAATTTCTATTGGATTGAAATGGAATATACGATAAACACTGATAAATTACTATTGTAATAATAGTAATTAAGTGGTTATTTATGATGCATGCGGTTTTATTATTATAATTTATAAAGTTGGATATAAGGAAATTTACATGCCATTTTTCTTATTCAAACTGCCCAAAGAAGAACAAAATATAGTAATTTCAAGTGGTGGGAATTTTGATTTCTGAAAGATAGTTAAAAGAGTGAAGGTGGATTAGGGGTGTTGATGAGATAGTATCTTGAGGACTTGAGATCGGTTCGTGCGAGCTTGACTTGGGCTCAATTTTGTCTTGAGAGCTTAACGAGTTAAACTGAGCATATCTGGCTCAACCTGAAAAGTTTCTGAACGGCTTTAACTTGTTTGATTAAATAAGATATTATTCATTTGTTATACAAATATTCTATCATGATTATATATTTAACTAAGTTTGGACAGGAGCTTGCTTACCTTTTTAGGGGTGAGATTATGATACAAACTTGATTATACGTTTGCATACCGTTAGAGGAAGAGAAAATACATTTCAATAGCTCCGCTATACATTACATTGTCAAGCATACAAAATAGGTGCATAATTGTCGTTCTAATCTCCGAAAACATCTCAAAGTTCTAAACGTTAACGAGCAGGCGCTCAGGGTGCTAACAATTTAACACAAGGAAGACGCTAAAGAAACAAGAAAGGGTTTCTAAAAATATTGAGACGTGTTTCAAACAGCGGTGTGACCATCCCAATTCTAGTAATGGTATACGGAACGATCATCCACAACAAATCGAGCAATCTACTGGCAGCTGTTAATCACGCTCTGATCGCACAGCTATTGGTTCATCAACAACCGGTGTAACTTGCCTCTGAAGATCAATAGGATAGAGGTACAACCTATAGGAAATATCATGTTCAAGTAACGTGGTGCCAATCAGTGGCTGTACAGTAGTATAAACATGAGTCAAAACACCAATACGAGTCAAACAAAATTAGGATAAAAAATTGACAATTAAAAAAATACACAACTATATAGATAATAAAAAAACACGGGATCAATATTTCTAATAAAAAATATGTCAATTCTAAAACCATGAAAAATAAAATTTATCTTTTATATTAGTAACGAAATAGATTGGATTTTATGGCAGAAAAAATTGGCTTATTTTAATAATTGATAATTTAAAATAATTTATATATTTCTCACTTAATTTTATATATTAAATCATATTTATATTATATTGAATTATATTTGTATTAATTAATCAAACGAACTTATAAATAATAAAATATTTAAAAATAGACAAGTATAGACTTAGTCTGCACAAAAAATGTATTCAACAACTTTCAAACAAATTGCAGTCTAGAAATTTTAAGTGGAAATTTTAAGTACTTTAGCAGTAACAGCTTTTCATCCAGTTCAAAAGTTAGACTTAATTTAAACAGGGGCTGCGCGGACGCAAGCCCCCATGGTAACAAATTATGACGTACGAGCTCCCCTTGGGGAGACGTTAGGCAGGCACCCCTCCTAAGTGCAATGGAAGTCACCAACCTAAGCCATAAGCCTTCATGATAACTCATCGACCACGTCCAGGTAAGTGATTTGTTAAGTGACCATTCTTTCATTTTTATATGATGTGTATTCTCTTCTATGCGGTGCGGGATTGATGTGGGATACATAAAGCCTTAGGTAATGCTTTTACCATCACATTTGTTGTAAGATTTTTAGGTGTTTTGACATATTTGATGGTTTGCCATCACAAACGCAGTCAAGCTTTATGCTTTACTCCATTAGCTTGAAATGGATTCTAAAACTAAGTTGCTTTAACAAAGTGTGTATCTCGTACTTAGTTATAGATTTGTGGTTTTAGAATTATAAAAATCTTCTTTCTATAAAATTAATAACATTTATAGGTCTCTCATTGATCGTTTATTTTTAGGGATTTGTGTCCCCACCTCAATTTCTAGGATTTAAATGCATTTTATTTTCTACAAATTAAAAACAATTTTTTTTTTTTTGGGATATAGTAATTGATTTGTATAGTTTGGTTTTCAAAATTATAATTGTTAACAATATTCTTGAATTTTGATGACATATTATTTATGCAATTATGTATTGCTCTGCAAAATATAACAAAAGATAATAATATATCAAGTAACAGATAAAAAAAAATTACTTCATGTTAACTGATTTTTTTCAAATTAGTTAAATTCACTACATTAAAATAAGATCAAAATCATTTAAATATTTTTTTTGTTGAGCAATGAAACTATCTAATGTATATTTATGTATAATTTATGAAATTATCTAAATGATTACAAATGGTACTTTTACCACAAATAGGATTATACACCCAGATGTATATGAACATCGAACATCTAATACAAATCTAATTGAGCTTATATGCAATTTTTTTTAAGCATTTAACAATTTTTTCGTGCACTATAATATTTTAGTGTTAAGATTAAAATATTTGTGTTTTATATGTATTATTTTTTAGTTTTAATATAATGTCTGAGTTACAATTTTTTTATAAAGACGCTCAAATTCTTATCAATAAAGCTCGCAAAATATATGTATAAGCTCAAATTCTTTGTTATAAAACTCGAAATCTATACTACCAGTTGTATACATTTGGTTGTATAATCATTTAATTGTACTTTTACTAATACATCCGAGTTTTAATTTAATTAAAATGTTGAATATTATATCGTGTCCTCTTCTATTTGTGAGGCTTAATTTATAAAGTTATTATTATAATTCTACCATCACAACAACATTACGTCTAAATATTCATAGTAATTACCATATTTTGAATATCCTATATATTAAAACAACAACCACAATGCCGAGGTGTTAGTCTATGGTTGAAAGTCAATTTTTCATAGAAAATTACGGCGGGTCCTCCATATTCGTGGAATGAATTAATTGCTTATATACATATGTCAATTAAATTGTTTGATATAAATGACATTCGTATAGGATATATATACTATACTATTAATATAAGAACACTACTTCAGTATTTTTAACAATAATCTTATCAATTATTAGTAGCACATGAAAAATATTAAACTATTAACTACTAATATAAAAGAACTAACTTAAAAGACCCAAAAATGTGAAAAATGGTAGACAAAAAATACACCAAAAAAAGTTTTAAAAAGAAATTTTGTCAGTGTCTTTTTCAATAAATCGATTGTTACTCAAGAGTGACGGGTAAAACTCTCATATAAAAAATTTTGAAATAACAATTTGCAAAAAATAACAATAATATTAAAAGTTATTAGAATTTTAAAAAAAGGGAAAAAATAATCTGAGAATAATACAACTGAGAAGAAACAAAATGTTTAAATGGAACATTCGCATATATACAATACTATAAAAATTAGAAATGTTTAATTACAATAAGTATTCAATTAATTCTTTTTTTACTCTCCATGCATGAATCGCATTGGTTTAACGAGAGACTATATATAATGAAAAGAACAAGTCTCATACGAAGAATTTAGAGACAATAATGTGAGACTGAGGGATAGCCTGAAGTTATGATTGTATTTATATAATGTGAGATTTGTATGGCCGTGGCCATTTAGACAATTAAGGCGATAGACAATTTGAGAACGAGAAATGAGATAAAGACCCTGTAGGCTTGTGAGCTAATTGCTAGATCATATTGTTCCGGATTAATATGTAGGTTTTTTAAATGACTTTGTAGGTCTGTACCAATTTAAGCAAATGACTTATGTATTAGTTCTACTCACGGGGTCAATCTTTTATTAATTTTGTATGATAAATATAATTTTTATGTAATATGCATATAATATTCCCTTTTGAAAGGGACTACGATGAACTTACGGGTCATTCAGGTCTTAAGCAACTATGTTAATTGAAAAAAAAAAAAATCATCTTAGAATCCAAAGTCTTGCCTAATACAAAATTTACTTCACAATACTTATTCATAACTCCGTCTATATTCAAGCTTGTGTTAAGTATGCATTGTGTTTTTCGTCCATACGTCTTTTAACTTTTCTCTTATTCATAGTATTCGACTCATTTTAAAACTCGAGACAGATAAATCCGTCTTAAATGTGAATACTATCATAAGGGCATTTATCTTACTACCTACTAAAACAAACATACACATACAACTTACCCGAATATGATGTTACATTGTCCCAACTTAATGCACTAACCCATGAAAATTCCGAAGCGATGATATGTTAATTAGATGTCAATGTTTGACAAAAGACAATATTTAATCCCTTCCCACTTTGATGGAAAAAAAATTCGTGATTTTATATTTTGCAATGACAATAAATGAACTTAGTGGGGGTCTATTTTTATCTTCAAGGTCAGTGTTTATATAAGATCAACTTCTGCTTTACTACTATGTAATTGGATTGAAGTTTTGATTAGTGTCTATGATATGTTCATCCTATGAGTGGTCTTCTTATATTAATTCATTCTTTTGAAAAACCCAAATAAACTTAAGTCTTACCCAACTCATCTCAATTCTTTTTTTTTTTTTTTTTTTGACAACAGTAAAACGAGAATTATACAATTGGCATTTGACTCATATGGTCGCATGCACTTTTAATTCTTAAACAAAAACTAAAGACATAAAAGTAACTATGATGGATAGAAAACATGTATTGATGACTAAAAGCCGACATAGCTCCGGAGCCACCATCTTTAACCTCAACTTTCATGGAAGGACAAACACAGCTTGGCAGATGACTAGAACGATCTTTACTCATCAGAAGCCACGGAAACCAATAAACCCCATGAACCACAAGGTCCAAAAAGAGGGCGCAAAGTGTACTTACGCCACAAGGACGTAGATAGAAAAAAAGGGAGAAAGACCATGAAGATCTAAGCAAAGCGGAGCCAAAACTCCTACACATTGGGAGCCACTCCAAACAGGCAAGTAAGTCGTAGTCCGGAACGAGCAAAGATAGACTCGACACACACACCAACCACTTGAACAACCCCGTGACTGTCTCAGGAGGCCTAATAAATATGGACACAACACAACCCCACCATAAAGTTACTAAAATCCTTATTAAAAGACAGAAAAACAAGACTAATTTATTCCGACAAACCATTAAAAAACCAAAAGCCACTTCCGCATTCAAACCCACCAAAAACACGACCAAAACCCAACACACACCTTCCATCACGCCAAAAACCAAAAGGGTTAGGACATCACCAAAAACTACTTCCCCGACCGACCCACGCACAATCCACCATCCCAAAACACAACAGCCGCTCCACCAAGACAACCCAGCAATCCACTGAGACTCCAAAATTCAGACGAACCACCCCAGGACCAATGGTGTGCATACAACAGACTCACAGAAAAAGGACAACAAGCGACACAACAACGACCCATAGGATACAAACGGTGGGGGGAAGGGGCGAGGGAAAGGGGTACCACCAGAAAATCCCATGAATCAAGACCACATAAAACAAACACCCAAATGAGCTATGCTCATCAAACCAACCAACAACCACAAAACGGATGAAACCAAAGGAACAAACCCGAGAAAGGAGAAGGGGCAAGGAAGAGGGTGACATCCCGAATGCATGCACAACTTACAAAGACAGGACAGTGGAACGACGAATCGGAACGACCTCAGAAACACCCAACCACCACCTTTCACTGCGCGCGACCGGGGACGGAAGAAGGAGTCGGAGAAAGGGGAAATCAGTTCTGATGTGACCACAAACCAAACATAGCGTGAAAGATCGCCGGAGATAGGCCAGATGGACCCATCTCCGGCGAAAGGAAGGAGGTAGAAGGGTTGGTGTGATTGGAGGGTGGCGGCGGCGGCTACACAATAGGGTTTGCTGTTTGTTTTGGTAGAGAGAAAAAGGGGTTTTTTTTTAAGAGAGAGAAAGGGGAATTCCTCATCTTTTGTACTTTTAGATTAACTCATCTCAATTCGTTTTTATCTTTTGTATCCGATTATTTTCTTTTATTTTTGAGAGGAAAAGTCCAAGGCTTACTTCATTAAAGACAAATCAAAGATAACAGCATTGTTCGCAGAAGGCGGCAACTGGTCAGCCCATTCCACTCTACCAGCCTCCGAACTAAAAAAATGAGCTAACTCGTGAGCAACATAATTATTCGCTCTTCTCCCTTTTGTTGTTCTCCATTCTTGTTTCTTCCTTCTTCAATCTTGAGAATGGGTCATCTACTCATCTCCTTCTAAATCTTATTCCACCGTAACCATGGCCATTAAACAAATTACAAAGGAGATAATAAAATCTCAAAGCTCCAAAATAACCCTTACATCATCATTGCTTCTCACTCAAACAATTGCCCGAAATTGACTATGACTACGATTAAGTATCATCGATCATCAAAATAATCCTTATTGTAATAGAATATCATCATCAATTCATCATAAACCTCACACCCCCCAAAATTTTACAAACTAGACTTGAGCAAAGCAAATAAATATCCAGCAAACTAGACTTGGGCAAAGCAAATAAATATGTTGCAGAGGCATAGTCCACACAATTTGGATTAACAAAGACGCAACGTGGTGTGACAGATGTAATTCTCGAGTTCGACTCCCTGCATCAGTTGATAAACCATACTTCACACATCTAAGTTCTTGTCAAGACCATGTTGAACCACTATTGTTTATTTGCAAGGTTTGATGGTTCACATTACACCTCTAAAGAGAGCTTCAGTTGTTTTCAGTGTATTCATGATTCTGCATTTTCACATCTAGTTCGCGGTTATGAAAAGATTATGTTGGCCATCATAAACGGAGTCCAGCTTATGCTTAATCTGTGGAGTCAACATGTGTGGTACGAAACCAAAAACTTTAGTCGATGCATTTCAATCAAACAGTTGCAATCTGCAGCAGCTTTAATAGATTACTTAACGTAGGAAAATGTTTCCACCTAGGTAAAAAGATAGACTAAATTTGGGCAGGGGCCGCGCGGACGCTGGCCCCAACAGTAAGAAATAATGACGTACGAGCTCCCACTTGGGGAGACGTTAGGCAGGCACCCCTCCAAAGTGCAATGGAGGTCACCAACCTAGGCCATAAGCCTTCATGATCACTCATTGACCAAGTCCAGGTAAGTGCGTTGAATGATGGCCATCCCTTTTGTTTTATATCAATTATATTAGCTTCTATATGCGTCGTTCTCGATGTGGGATGCATAAAGCTTTTGATATTGCTTTTACCATCATATTTGATGTATGATTTATATATTGTTTTAGCTTTTTTTTATAAGTGAAAAATAAGTGTATTACATAATAATAGTACGACACTAAGGCCCTGTTCTTTTTGGCTGAAACGAGCTGAATTGAATTAATTGGAGCATAGCTTAATTGAACTAAAATGAGTGGAAATGAGGTGGAGTGAATTTAGTTGAATTAAAAGTTAATTTTGTAAAGAGATTAAATGAACATAATTGATTGAACGTAAATAAAACTTAACGGAATATAACCAAACAAAGTTGAAAGGAGCTGAAAATAAGTCAGAAAGAACAGAGCCTAAGTCATACGAGTACATAAATACTTCTACTATTAATACGACATAACACATAATAATGTTAAAAAAAAACAAATGATCTTAAGTTACGAGTACTTAAATACTACTGCTTTTAATACGACATAACACATAATAATGTTAACAAAAAATACAAATGATCTCGAGTTGTGTGAACTTTTGTGTGAACAAAGATTTTGATGGTTGCGAGAGTAAAATTCGATGTACGCTGAAGTAGATTAGATTACTTGCGTTCATTTTCAATTGGGGATTGTTTCTTACTATTCGTTATGGACTGGCTATATGCAAATTCTTTTTATAGACAAATTCTCGTGAATTATGTAAAGTTGTTTAGGTGTAAATTTATGATTTCAATTATAGTATTATTTTGTTACCTACTACTACTACTACTGATATACTCCGTAGTATGTAGCATGCCTATTGCCAAGTGTTCTTGTAAGATTGTAACTTGTAAGAGGAAGCCCTGAAATTGGGAATAAGGGAATAATTGTAGCTTTAATTGTTGGTTGTTCAATCATTTTAAGCTAATGGGGAAATTAGTTTTTACACTTTTATAAAACCAATTTTTCTAAATTTACGCTCTTATAAAACCTTTTTAATATCCTATCCCCTATAAAACATTTTATCAAAATTTCCCCCCTTGCTTTGATTCTGCCTTCGGTGTAAAGAAACGTAATATTCCGTTAAATTTTAAAATTCCCCCCTAAAACTCATAATATGACAAAACCTTACACTTTTGTTTCTTCCATCCCTCCCTCTCTTTCCGTCTCTCTTACACCTACTTTATTCTTTTTTTCGACCTTCATCTTTCATTTTATCTTCAATCCACCCCATATTTCTTTCTTTGATGATTACGACGAAGTCTCCTACCCTAATTTCGAAATAATATAACATGGTATTGAACACAACCTTGATGAAGAGATGTCTCAACAAATGAACAAATTTGTTGATTAGTGTCAAATGTAGCATTTAAGCCGTTAAGAAGTCATTGTCAGTCTTGATTAACGAGGACAAACAACTATATTGGTCAATGCAATACTATCAAATTTGACTTAACATAGGATAAAATAAAGTATGAAAATGAGCTAATTAGCTAAATTCAACACGTTTTACACCGGAATCAGGGGTAAATTTTGATAAAAATGTTTTATAAGGGTAAAATTTGATGGAAATATTTTGTAAGTGTATAAAATATTCTTTATTTTAGAAGGATGTAAATTTAGAAATATTGATTATATAAGGGTGTAAAGATTAATTTAAAGGCTGTTTGTTTACTAAAGTTTCAAGTCAACTTTAAAACTATTTGAGTAGAATATATCCTCGAGTCTCTTTTGAGCAGCGATAACAACGTCGGTCACCAACCGGTAAAATGTTGCTGCTACTGAGGTAAGAAGGCCACTGATCATCAAATTGTACTTAGTTTGGGCAGGGGCCGCGCGAACGCAGGCCCCCACAGTAATAAATTATGACGTACGAGCTCCTACTTGAGGAGACGTTAGGCAGGCACCCCTCCAGAGTGCAATGGAGGTCACCAACCTAGGCCATGAGTCTTCTTGATCACCCATTGACCACGTCCAGGTAAGTAATTTGCTTGCAGTCCATCCTTTAATATTTATACCAATTGTATTCTGTTCTATTGGGTTCCAGACGGATGTGGGACAGAAAAAGCTTTGTATTTCCAGACTTCTATCAGCTTGATGTTGAGATCTGAATCCTTAGCGACAAAGGTACCTGTTAGATTTAAAATATAATAAAGGATCCATTAATATTTACCCCATTATAAAACCAACTTTTCTAAATTTACATCCTTGTAAAAGAAATTTAATATTTTACACCTTTATAAAACACTTTTGATTAAATTTTGACCATTAACCGGTTTCCGTGTAAAACATATTGAATTTACGATATTACCCTCCGTTATTAACATCTTTAAATTTTGAATAAATGATTGAGTGATACTCCCAACTACATGATACATGATACAAAATGCATAGACCAAAATCGGATGTGCTCCAAACTAATCATGGCTAACCATCAAACATGATCACCATAACGACAACATTCTGCATCTTATAAGTCTTAACCAATCCGAATATCGATTATGCGGATGGAAATACAAACATATATTTGAAGAAAACGGTTACCTTGTTGAAAGTTCAAGATGTCAAGTACTCCCTCTAATTTTCTATGATGTTCCTCTTTCCGTTTTGGTCTAATTACATTGATGTTCCCTCTTTCTTCTTTTGGACAACTTTTTATGGTCCAAAATCAATTTCGTGTGGGGTCATCTGTATTGTGTGTTCCAAATTGATTTCCTTATTTCTTTTGTCAAAATCAAAAGGGAACAACACAAGAAATTGGAGGTAGTATATTATTATAGATATATAAAATACAATGAAAATAAATAAGGTAGAAAAAAGTAAATAGGTGTAAGAGATAAAAGAGGGTTAGATAAATTAAATAAATAAATACAGACAGGTATTTTCGTCACAAATTATGGATTTTAGTGCGAAATTTTAAAATTTGACGGAATATTCCATTTTTTTCACACTCGAATTCCGTTAAGGGGGCAAAATTTAATCAAAAGTATTTATAAAGGTGTAAAATATTAAAAAAAGTTTATAAGGGTGTAATTTAGAAAAGTTGTTTTTATAGGGGTTTACACATTAATTAACCCTATAATAAAAGTTCATCAATTTCCTAATACTTCCAATAATTGCTAGGTTGTTTCTTAAAACAATACAAAATCTTTTTACACTATTATAATAATCTCTATACTGTAAAAGCGATAACTTTTCTAATTTTTCTCATCGGCTGTATGATTTAAGGAGATAAAGGACCCACCGTTTTCTATACATAATTAATTTTCGTCCCTCCTAGTTTCAGAATCAATTTGGTTGTTACAATAACAATTTGGGTCAATTAATTATCATCCCTTATAAAATCAACTTTTCTAATTTTACACAAAATTTAAAATTTTACATCTTTATAAAACACTTTGATCAAATCTTCCCCCTTATTCGAATTTAGTAAGTCTTGCTTGTGACGGGTCACCATTTGTGACGGATATTTTGTGAGATAAAATGGATACAAAATGAGTTAGTGGAGAAATGGGACCACATGAATAGTCTTGGAGAGAGAGAAAAAGTGGGTATTTTGTGAGAAAAAACGGTATCCGTCACAAGCTTGCGACGGATAGTGCCGTTGCAAATAAGAATTTGTGATTCGAATTTCGGTGAACATATTAAATTGACGATATTACCCCTAGTTGTCAACACATAATATTAATTTTTTTGTCTTGTGTGAATTCATTCTCTTACCGTACATACACTCTCAACCCTTCATATTTTCTTTCAACAACTTATTCAAAAAATAATTAATTTACATTGTTCTCTCTGAATACAAAGGAAGTGTATTAGTTAATTTCAATAAGAAGAAATGTACATTGTTGGAATACTTGTCCCGTGCACCGCACGAGAGAAGAGAAAATGATAAAATCCCCTTTCTATAAAATGAACAACATTTAGAGGGTTTCATTGGTTGTTGAAAATTATCTTCTTTCAAACTTTCATTAATCTAATTTTTACTCTACTTTCATTAATTAAATAAGTTACAATCTATAATCCCATAATAAAAATCAAAATATTTGATGATCATTAATAATAAACTAACTAATTTACATATATTAAATATAATAATATGATTGAGACGAGTATACTTTATTGATGGAGTATATTCCAAGATTAAAAAAAGCTTTTAATATTATTTTAACATGAAGCAACTAAAATGTTTAAATTGAGTGACAATGAGTATAAAACAGGAACAAAAAGTGAATACCAAATATAATATATATATATATATATATATATATATATATATATATATATATATATATATATATATATATAAACTAGCGAAAGTTAAAGCATTCAAATACTGAAAATTAATAAATTAAAATTGTTTAGAGTTGGAAATCAACGAAAATATGTAGCTCCGTCTCAAATGTACATAAAAAAGATAGAGTTTATTTTATATGGTCGGTTTTTAGTTAAAATCTATACATATTTTTATTGGATACTATTCGTTTTAAGCTTAAAACGGACCAGTATCACTCCCATGAGTTATAGGACAAATATTTTATTTTAGACATGCATAATGTTTTTTTGACTAATTCATTCTACACACGAACATTAATATGTTCTAAACTTAGATCGATAGCGTCGTCCTAAATAATAATTTGTATACTTTTATAATGTAAAGCAGATACGTTGTTTTATTTACGTTATAAATTCTAAGGGACATTTTCGTTACAAATAACAACTTTTGGAGGGAAATTTTAAAATTTAACGGAATATACCACTTTTTCACGTCGGGAACCAACTAAGGGGGTTTTTGTTTTGGAAAGGACGCATTTTTGAAGATACCTTTGTAGAAAAAAAAGATTGAAGATTTTCTTAAACAGAAGTTGTTTGTAGTAACCTAGCTTCAATGGTCGTGCTAGGATTACGTTAGTCATTTTCAGTCATTTGGATGAAACACAAAACACCTTACTTTTTACCCACAAAATACCTACTAATAAAAAACAAAAAACCGCCATCTGGAATCACCACTTAAGATTATTGATTGTTTCTTCAAATTTCAGGAACATATAATTCAAAACTCTCAATACAATTGATTTTTTTTATCGACAATAGAGACACATAGTAGAAGAACGTAGACTAGATAAATAGGAAGGAGATTACTTAAAAATTGACTTATCTTGGCAGGGGCCGCGCGGACGCAGGCCCCCATAGTAACAAATTATGACGTACGAGCTCCCACTTGAGGAGACGTTAGGCAGGCACCCCTCCAGGGTGCAATGGAGGTCACCAACCTAGGCCATGAGTCTTCTTGATCACCCATTGACCACGTCCAGGTAAGTAATTTGCTTGATGTCCATCATTTCATATTTATTCCAATTGCATTCTCTTCCTAGGGGTTTCAGACCGATGTGGGATAAAAAAACGCATTGTATTTCCTGTGCAACGCCACCTTACCCTGTCTTAAGTGCCAGTTTGATGTTGAGTTCTGCCATAACGACAAAGGTACCCGTTAGATTGAGGATGTAATAAAAGTCGAATCAATTTCCTATACTTATTCGTATATTTATTTTGAGATATATCAATGTAAGAATTGTTGAACCATCGAGACAATACTGCAAATACAGTTGCTGAAATTTTATTTATCAAGAATTTGGGGATGGAGTTGCACCCGCAAGGACTCCCTGATTATTATTATAGTGCTACTAAAAGTGATTAGTTGATGATTAGTATTAATCATAGTTGCATTGCAAGCCGACTCACGGCTATTCGTCTTTTTTTCTACGATACAATGGGAGACAAAGATTGTGATGCCATTGCAGCCCAGTCGACTTCCATGCTTTCTCACGGGTATGTTTTTTTTAACAGGTGAGTGGATTTTTTGTATCTTTTAGTTTTAATAAGACTTTGGATAAAGGATTTCGTATCGTAAAATAAAAAAAAACACTTTAGATTAAAATTGGTAGTTTTTCCTATGCTTTAAGTCGTGAGATCTTTCAGTAAAATGTGATGCTTATGTTATGAGTATTATAGTAGTGCTCAACTTTTTTATTCTAAATGTTAATTTGGTCGTCACAATATTCTAAAATTAATGTCTTTTTCATTGGAAAGGTTGACATGTATTGGTGACGATGATTCTGACGTAAAATAACCATTAAAAATTCTAGCTACCTTTGAGGAAATAGCCCGTCTTAAATTGTATGTCTCTAAAATAGAACTACTACGTAATTTTATATTTTATATGTTATCTACAGTAACTTAAAAGAGAATGTGGAGCATCGTTGATACTGGCTTTCGAGGGAGGGATTGTTTTGATGCCAAACCAACACCTTCAAATAATGTCTCCTTGAGATTAAGCTCAAAAAAGGCAGCCACTATTCTAGGCATGGTCACGTGGAGGACCGTGACAAGGACTTCAACCCTTCCCACTATCAGTCCAACTTTCCTCAATTCCTAGTTGAGCAAACAGTTGACGGAGCAAAAGTTACTGTAGCTAGCTTGAAGACAATTTTGTCTAGCATGGTTTTGACGGAGTTCACTATTGGCTCGAATGACACTTTTCACGCGGCTTCATCGAACAAACATCTGCAATGTTCTTCATGGGGCTAGTTGAATACTTGGATGAGGCTACTCTAGAGCTCATATATGCGGAGTTGGCTATGTTGGATGTAGAGATAGGCCTTGTCTAAGAGACTAAGAGTCGGAGTGTTGGAGCTGCCTTTCCATTGTTGGAGGTGATGGCGTTTGAACGAATATCAGTTATCGAACCAAGTCCACATACTAATGTCGATTCATTGCTTCAAAAGTCTACATACTAGTGTCGATCCATTAGCTATTATTCATAATTGATAAATTGTTTTTTAGAATTGGAATGTGGTGCAAATTACGGAAGAGAAATTTACCTTACACTTTCGAGGAATGGTTAAGCAATCGGAGAACAATGAAATCATGTAAGGATAAACGGATATATTGGTTATTGGTGAAGCAATTTCTGAAGATGACAAGTGAAATCAGAAGCTTGTGGATATAAACGCAATTGTTGGCAAAAAGTTCAGGATTTTGTTTTAAACGAACTTGTAGTCAACTTAAGCGCTGTAAAAATTAACCGTATGCGACTTACGAAATTGACTACATTAAGAGATTGCCAAAAAATTACTTATATTGGGCAGGGGCCGCGCGGACGCAGGCCCCCACAGTAACAAATTATGACGTACGAGCTCCCACTTGAGGAGACGTTAGGCGGGCACCCCTCCAGAGTGCAATGGAGGTCACCAACCTAGGCCATGAGCCTTCTTGATCACCCATTGACCACGTCCAGGTAAGTAATTTGCTTAGAGTCCATCCTTTCATATTTATACCAGTTGCATTCTCTTCTTCAGGGTTCCAGACCGATGTGGGACAGAGAAAGCTTTGTGTTTCCTCTGCATCACCGCCTCACCCTTTCTTTAAAGTAAATGCCAGCTTGATGTTGAGATCTGATTCCTTGGTGTTAAGGTACCAAAATAGATCTTCGATGTAAATGTAGTAACATCAATTTTCTAAACCTTCAATAATTGCTACGTATTTTAATTATGCATAATATAACTAGCAACACTTGAATCTAAGATAAAAATATTTATATGCATAATGTAACTAGCAACACTTGAATCCGAAAAGGGGAATTTTGTGAATTAAGTAGTTAATCAATTTGCTCTAGTAAGGTGTTAGGCTTTTCTAATGGTTGAAGACATTTATAAAGAAGTGTAAGTATCAACATTAGAAATGATAGCGAGTTGAGGTTTTATGACTTTATTATAGGACGTGAAGACTTATGTTTTTGTATGTTTGTCTATCTCGTACCCCCTCTCCCAATCTGTCTATTCATTTTAACATAAATATTAAAGAAGAAAGGTGACTTTGACCCACACAAAATCACAATATCGCATTCGTTTAAAGAGATGATTCACACTAACTTACGCTTAATGAAAATATATAACTATTGATTGATACACCCTAAAAAGAAATAGATAATTATTGATCAGGACAAAGGGAGTCGTTTGGTTGTCTCTAAACAAATTAAGACTTCATATTTGACTATAAATTTGTAGTTCTCTTTTCAATGAGAGTATTTGACTACTAATAATATGTTCAAATCCATTAAAAAAGGAGAAGGTTAAACATATACCCATTTAATGTATATTTTTCTCATCACGTATCTCCAATCCACTTACAGACAATTATTTAACTACTCGGAATTTTTTTCTGGTATCTCACATTTTATCTATGTTAATTGTCAGGGACATAGTTTTCAAAATTAGACCTTTCTATATTGAATTTCTAATTTCGGATTATTTCTATAAATTGTGTATATATTTCACAAAATAATTAGTAGTAAGAAATTGAAGGCTAAAATTTGAAGTAGGATTGGGCTGGGATAGGGAGGCCTGCACGAGTGAGTTCTGCAAAGTAAGCAGCGTCAACACTTGGCCAGCCTATTTCCCTTCCAAAAATAAAATGCGCACCATTTATATTAGCAGCGCTGCGGCCGGTTCTCACCGCCCGCTTTGTTTTCCTTACTCATTAGTTTAAGGCAGTTTGCTAAGTTACTCAAAACTCCTACTTAAAGCCATTCACATCACTGTCTTTATTTTGTTTACGATGTGGGAGACCTAGTTTTTTTTTTGCAGAAGTTACTCCTATAGTGAAATAGCAGCTTGATGCATCCCAAATGAGTCCTTCATCGTCACAAGTTCAAGTCGTAGATAAGCGTTAGGGTAAGATTATCCCTCAGATTTTCCAAAGTCTTAAGACTGTGTCACGTCAGCTTTCCACTAACTTTTATTATTTCTTTATTGTTCAGACTTGTCTCAGACTCACCTCAGATTTTATACATTATCCGTCAGACTCGTCTCAGACTTTACTTTTCCATTTACTTTTCTTTCTTATAAACTTATTAATTAATTCTAGTTTGTATTAAACATTACTAATTAAAATGCATAAACTTAATTATATAACTTAACGGAACTTAATTATATATATAAAGACATGTTGAAATTGTGGATTTTGAAATAAATTCATAATCGAATTTAAATCAAAATTTTGGTTGGGATCCATTTTGTAATATGGATGTGTAAGTCTTACTTATGACGGGTCACCATTTGTGACGGATATTTTGTGAGATAAAATGGATACAAAATGAGTTAGTAGAGAAAGGGGACCACATGAATAGTGTCGGAGAGAGAGAAAAAGTGGGTATTTTGTGAGAGGAAACGGTATCCGTCACAAGCTTGTGACGGATACCGCCGTCACAAATGAGAATTTGTGAATATGGAATTAGTTGAATACAATTTTTATTGAGAGAAATGGGTGAGAAATAAAATTTTGGCAGTAAAAGTGAAACAAAGCAACACTAATTAAAAGAATATATAATATTAAAAAAATAAAATACGGTGGGGTCAAGACTCAACAAAGTCTTAAGACGAGTCTTGGATTTCCAAGACTCGACTTAAGACTTTGTTAAGACTTTGGTAGATTATTGGTAGTCTTGAGAAAAGTCTTGTCTTAAGACTCATCAAAGTCTTGTCTCAAGACCCCCAATAATCTTACCCTTATGACTAGTTATTGTTCTCTTTTTTACAACAAGAGGGATAAGTACAAATTTTAAATAATAAATAGTTAGGGGATACAAGATAGATTTTTTATATGATGTATTTTGCAAACGTAAATTTGTCATTTATTAAAATCGACTTTGCCTCTCTTTACAACAAAATGAACAAAAAAAATCAATCACTCGCTTACATTGAAATTTTCTGATCATATATTGTTAGAGCATGGTATTCTATATTTCGTTCCAAACTTTATGAAATTTCTTTTTACTGCTTTCATCTAAGTTGTACATTTCTCATCACTTGTAATTCCTTTGAAGCAATTTAGTACAACAATACGATGTACTTGAAATAGTTTATCTATCAAATACGAATTTGTGTACGAATAAACTATGTAAATAACTAAACATATATGATGTTGGGATGAAGTTCCCTATAAAATTGATAATCGATTTACGCCGTTATTCTAACAATCAAGGTAGGATTTATTAAGTTGCTTGTGAAACTAATAAGATAAGAATAAAACTTTTGTTAAATTGGATAACTAAAACTTTTGTTAAATTGGATAACTAAAACTTAAATATTATTGGTACCTTTTATGGGCTATGTCGATTCAAGTTGTCATTGGAAGTGAGGATGGTTTCGTCCAATATTCATAATTGAGACTGCCCCAATTAAAGTTAACGAGGGTATTTAATTTTTAGTTAATCTCTTATAACTCGAGTCTAATATAAATATGTATTACAAATTCACAATAGTCTAATATAAATTTGTATCACAAATTCACAATAGAGAGGCATTTCGTAATTCGTTTCTATCAAGATATTATGTATTTCGTTTCCAATTAGTCTTATACGGGATTCTACGAAAATAATATTGTATTCTTTATTAACCTTATATATTTTCAGTCCTTAAGACGGAGGGTATAATATTGTACTTTTCTTTTAGTCTCTAATCTTCAGTCCTTAAGGCGGAGGTCAAAATAAAACTTTTCAGTCCTTAAGACGAAGGGTATAATATTGTACTTTTCTTTTAGCCTCTAATCTTCAGTCCTTAAGACGGAGGTGAAAATAAAACTTTTCAGTCCTTAAGACGGAGGGTGGTATAATATTGTACTTTTCTTTTAGCCACTAATCTTCAGTCCTTGACGGAGGTGAAAATAAAACTTTTCAGTCATATAATATTGTACTTTTCTTTTAACCTCTAATCTTATTGTACTTTTCTTTTAGCCTCTAATCTTCAGTCCTTAAACGGAGGTCAAAATAAAACGGGTGTGGCTTAATTGGTTTAACGAATAGTTGAGGTAAAAATAATTAGACAGCAAATCATTTTGTTTAATGACCTAAGTATAAATTTGGATGTTGAAAGTATTAGACTTAAATTGTGCAAGGGCCGCGACGAGCGCAGGCCCCCACTACCACAAATTACGACGTACAGTCTCCCAACAAGGGGAGATGTTAGGCGGATGCACTTCCCATGATGTGCAATGGAAGCCATCTGCCTAGGCAATGGGCCTTCTTGATCACCCATTATGCCCCGTCCAGGTATGTAAGTTTTAACATTGTCCTGTCCCTTTCTTTTATACCCTCTTTTGCTTCTCTTTACTTCTAATTTTCCCATGTGGGATTCTTTTGATCTTTTCTTCTAAAAATTATCCCACGTGAGATACTTGATGCTATTGTGTACACAGTACACGTTACGTAGCAAGTTCCAACTTTCTCCGTGAAGAAGAGAACGCCCCCATTAGAGTTGCCTTTTACCGGTTAATGCTTGATGATCTATTTTTTTCCGCATTCTTATCGTTATTATTGTGATTCGATTTCAACCAACATTTGATTGATGAACTTCTCAACTTTGGTCCGAACCCAAATTTTTTACGTGATCTTAATAGCATTGCTTATACAAAATATTTCTCGTCAAATGAGAGATTAGTGGCGTCTAGTCTAGTTTAAACCATTAATAGTTATCGCCACCAAATAACATAAATTAAAAGTTACTTGGAAAAAAATAGGATAAGAAATGGAGGATGACAATGGAATTTAGGATCAAAGGAGGTGTTTAATTGGAGCCGAAAGTCTAACAAGCGGTATAAATGATGGTGATTGGTGACCAATATTCAAACTTTCTCACTCTTATTTAAATTTTAAACTGGTCGTTTCCTTGTAATTAACTTCGAGATTATGGAAATGCTCTATTTGTTCCGAGTATTTGTTTGTCTATTTTATTTTTTTGTATCATTGTGATAGAAAGATAGGGTACTCAACACCTTATACTAAACCCTATATTCTCTAACACATTCAATTGTTTTTCTTTTTATGTAGGAATGTCTTTTGATGTGCAACTAGATCATCCATACCCAATTTTGTCCATTTATCATCTAATATTTTGATCACTCCTCTTTCCTTGGTCTTTGTGACAAACCCAAATGCAAACAAATGACCGAAACAAAAGGGATAATAATTATAAGATTTATCCAACTAATTGTCGTTAGCGAATTTTACAAGGTATAGAGACAATGATAGAGCTACTCATCATATAGCGTCATGATCCGCAGATAATGACTGACATTATAACTTCATGTCACAAACATATGAGTAATTGACGTGGTAAAGTCATTATAACCGAACAAAAATAATTTATAAAACTACATTTTAAGTAGTAAATTAGGGTTGAACTCAAGGATAGAGTGTGTTATTACTCAAATTGTTCCAGACAAATTAAAGTTTAGTCAAGTAAAGAGTGAATTTAACTATAAACTAAATGATGACGTTTTAACCAGATCGAGGGAGACCAAGGTCTCTGGTTTCCCTTAGGTAAAGAAAGGCGATGCAGGTGTTAACGAAATAGGGGTAGTTATTAAGTCAAAGTTAATGCCCGTATTAGGTTTACTTCAAGTTTGCAGAGAAATTTTCATTTAATTATGTCAAAATCATCACATACATGCAATCTAAGCCCTTCAACAGCCTTCACTCATGAATAAGCTAGACATATTAATTATAGTAAGTCTTGCTTGCGACGGGTCACCTTTGTGACGGATATTTTGTCACATAAAATGGATACAAAATGAGTAGTGGAGAAAGGGGACCACATGAATAGTGTTGGAGAGAGAGAAAAAGTGGGTATTTTGTGAGAGAAAACGGTATCCGTCACAAGCTTGCGACGGATAGTGCCGTTGCAAATAAGAATTTGTGTATTAATGAAAGATTTACTCTCATTCAAATAATTCATCAAGCATTTTATATACATGTGAGAAAAGACTTGACGATTACCCAAGTCGATATTTCAACAACCCAAAATAAAGCTTTGAGTTTACCTAATAAAGTGGTATTTGATAATGTAGTGCCTTAAATTCAGAAGATGCGAAGGAGAGTGTTGGGTTTGATCCAAGAGATGGATGCAATTGGAGAACAGGGGGCGAATGATTGCCATGGGGAGAATGAAAGGGAAGGAGGTGAAGTAGGAACAGAGGAGGACAACTATGACGCGCTAATTAGGGTGGACGCGGGAGTTAAGGAGGGTTGTAGGACGGGCATAGGGGTGTGGTGTAGTAGGAGGGATGAGAGGATATTGTGGACTTGGGAAGAGAGGCGACATGAGGAGCTCGAGGTGAGGGTGGCCGAAGTTGAAGCAGTCTTAGCGGGACTCCTAATAGCTAAGCGTCACAATTGCCGAAGGGTGTTGGTTGAAAGCGATTGTCAGGCGGTGGTTGATGCGCTGAAAGAAGAGAAGACGGGCCGGAGCGACTTTCATGTGGTTATTAATGCGATTAAGTCGTTTAGTAGGAATTGCTTTAATGGTATTTTTTTGGTCTTTTGCTAGCAGGAGAAGGAATAAAGTAGCTCACATGCTAGCTCATTCTTGTAAGTGTGGGGAAAGTAACCTTCGCGATGAATCGGCTATCCCGAGATACATTATTAATATGGCCAAATCCGAGTTATCTAATATAATTTAACCCCTCGTGAGACTTTCAAAAAAAAATATCCTCCTAAATCCTAGAGTAAATTGCCCACGCTAACCTAAAGGTGAGAAATCAACAATGGGAAAAAACAACACAAAAATAACTACAAAAACACGTTTGCTATAATGCTTGACAACCAAATGAAGAAGAAGATGTAAACAAGTGACAAGAAAAAAAATATACGAGGAATCTAATCTATATTAATACAGAATATTTAATGATTTTCGGTGACGCCACATCATTAATTCAACATTTTAATTTATTTATTTTAAGTCTTTTTATGGTGGGATCCCACAACAAATTTTACCGCGGATTAATTTTCGAATAACTACGAACGTTTATTTTCGTTGTATAAATACTACGTTCCAATTCTAATGTATTTCTTAAACAACAATATCTACATAGATTATATTTATATCGTCAACTTATATATTATATATTATATATTACTATATATTAAAATATAATGTCAATGTCGATCTGTACATAACTATTAAATAACGATTTATGACTAATAATCAATATTACAATAAATAATACATAATTATCATAACTTACAATAAATAGTAACAAAATACATTTTATAGTGATATTTACATTTTTAGGTTCGATGTTTTAAAACTTAAGTTGAATGTGGCTTTTAACGTATTGTCAACATAACAGAAATTGAGTACAAAATATTCATGTATTATGGTCATTATTCTATAAATGTTAATTATCCACAACTTTCCTAAAAATAAACCCGTGCAATTTTGCACGGGTCGAAAACTAATTATACTAACAATAATAAAAAGTGCAAGTTTTGATTAATAATGAAGGTGAATTCCTCCAATACTCAACTAGTTTTTGAACCCATGCACTGCACGGGTGACAATATAAAGTGTTAATCAAGGTATATCTTAAGGGGTTGTTTGGTTGGCTTTTAAAATCACGTGAATTGGAAAATCATGGGAAGTGGGGAAATTGATTCTTGTTTGATTGCCCAATTCATGGGAATTATAACTTCCATAGGAAGTTCTATTTCCTACATTATGTAGGAAGTCAATTACCTAGCCCTCTCTAGGTAATTGGAAGTTCCCGCATGAATTGAAATTCCTACATTCAACCAAACAACATTTATCTAATTCACGTGATTTTTAAGTTCATACGAATTTTATCTTCCCATGCCGAACCAAACGACCCCTAAATATATAATCTATTCGTTTCGTTTATTTGTTTACCTTTAATATTCATTATGAAAAATATTTAAATCGAAGGTAAATAAATAAATGATACGAAGGTAATATCTTTGGTGTGTGGTTATTTTACTTGTAGATTTTAGACGAAACTTTTGATAATTTATTTTATTTATGCATATGTTTGTAAAGTTATATCTATTTATTTATCTTACTTTGTGATTTTTTTCTTTTCATCTTTTTAAATTATGCGAGTTTTAAGGAAACTTATTGTTCTAAGTAACACATAATGTTCTAAGTAATACCTTATTTTATAAATGAGTTTGGCTAAATGTCAAATTGATTGCCTCACAGGTCACATTTATATGAACTAACTGTAATTGTTTTATGAATCAATTGTATTTACTATTTTAGACGATCTCATATTATAAGACAGTAAATTTATTATATAAATATTGACATATTTATTAATACCTGACACCCCATTTATTACCCATCTTTTTCGAGTCTTAGTGGCATAGCGAGTGTTGTTCTTTGGCTCAATATGATGTTCCCTTTCCCCTGAACCCAACCCCCACCCCTACCCCCACTCCCCATCAATTAGGTCGTTATGATTGGCGTATTCCATTTATTTGAGGAATTGTGTTTTTATGTGATTTTGCTATTTGAACTGATATGCTGATCCACTCCCCCTCGCCTCTTCCTTCACCTATCCATATTAATGGAATTATTAGAGTTTGATGCTCAATATTATATGGATACGATGTAATACCTATTTTTGAGCTACCATTCGTCAGGGGTACAATCTTTCAAACCCTTCTCCAATTACTCTCGAAAAATCTTTCTTAACTTTATTTAGCAAACTATATATTGTTTTCCAATACATCAAAGTTCATATGCCTGCTTGACTTAACTTGCATTTAACTCAAATCATAATGACCCGTTTTTATCTCGGTACCTCAAACTCGTGTTACAGATTAGATATTTTTTTTATTAACGATATACGTGCTTTATAATTTTATTCATCGACCATTTTCATATTATTGCATTAGTTGTATTCCAAATATTGTACAGTGTTTTACCAGCATAATAATAACAAATTTGATAAAAAGTCCATACCCATATAATTGCTACCGAATTTGACCTTTTGCTTTTACTTTTCTTTGCAATTTGCATAAGTTATACGACCTGAAACTGGTACTACCTCCAATTTTTGGAAATTATCCAGCTTCTTTTACGATACATGAGAAGTATTTTAATTAAATGGGGTAATTTCAAAAATTGACTCACATTTTATAATTACAGTTATATTAATAAATATAATAATCGTATCATGTATGGTTAAAAGTTTTCGAGCAGGTTACTCTTCAAAATGGGTTAATTTGAGGTCCTAAATTTTAGAATTGTTTAGCATAAGTAATTTCCAATCTACCATTAGATTATCTTGCAATATTTAACATTCATATCATATTGTCCCATTTATGCCATGACCCATTACAAGTTTACAATAATATTAAAACTACCTTTACCCGATTATTGAATAATTAAGACGCAAAGTTTAGGTGTTAAAATACTTTTATTTTAATTTCAGTTTTAATAAACGTATTTCAAATTTTACAAAAGAAATAAAACATTTCTTTCATTTTTCTGCTTTCTTCTCATTTCATTAAAATAATACTCATCTTATATATTAGAGAAATGAGAAGAAAACAGAAAAAGAAAGGGAGTAATAATTATCAATACCTTACAAAAATAATTCATAATATTGAGAAGTAGATGCAATGAGTCTTTGTGTCACTGTGCGTGTCGCCAAGATCACATTAGCACGTATTTATCTAAAGTAACTAAAACCTAGAGTTTTCCCAAATTTGTTTGACATGCAACATTTTGAATCGTTAATGCTAATTTGGTTTCTCTTAGCTTTAATTATGTGATAAAATGATGTTATGATAATATTTCTAAATAATAGATTTCATAGTTTCACAAATTTTTATTCAAAACGAATAGTTTAACAGATTTTTGTTTAATACAGGTGTATCCGTCTTAAACTATAAAGATTTATAGTACAAAAGTATGTATGGTAGTATGATACTACTGTTTTCCAGATATCATTTTATATCTAGATGTCGTGGTCCAGAAAGAAACTAAAAAAGAAACATAAATCATAGAATTTGAAAATGAATGCAAAATCTCATGCATAAAAAGAGGATATGCATGCGGAAGATAATAAAGCCTAACATTCGCGGTATAATAATGGCTTAAAACTTTCCTAATACGTTTTGTGGTAGGATGATTATTTATTAATTTAATGTCTAATATTTAAATTTGATTTGAAATTTATTTGAAAAATTATTGTCATTAAGCAAATTAGTATATCAGTAGAAAAAATAGGAAATTTATACTCAATAAAATATGTCAATATCTTCTAATTAAATCGAGTTAAATTAGGATAAGTAATTCTATAATGGGTAAGTATCAGCCGTGATTTTAGGATCATTGCTTATTTTAACCGCACCCGAGATTCTTTCTCTGATTTCTTTGAATCAAACCCACCATAATTGTGATGTAACAAAAAATATTACCATAATTAAGATTAATATTAATAACTAATAATTATTAATAATATTAGCCTTTTTTTCTAGACGCGATACATGTAATTCAAAGAGACAGTCGGTTTCTGCTTTAATATGATCGTCACGCAAAACGTAACAAACGGAATCATCGTCACACAAGGTCTTCATACTACTCCATAATATATATCTTAGTCGAAAGCGTATTCAATTCTTCATGGAATTGTCAAGTCATTACATTTATTCATAATGTTTAACGGTCATTATAATTCTTAAAAAAGTTTGTTATTTTTCTTAGGTAAAGAGTAGTTTGATTTTGATTTTGATTTTGAAAAAATAAAAATAAATCATTTGCTTGATATTCGGGATCTTTGAATATAGAAAATTACATAAATATGGCTACATGCCTACATGCCTACATATATGATTAGAGAAAATTATTTCCATATTTAAATGCAATAGGTAATGTCTAATTAATGTAACTGTAATTATACCGGATCTCAGCATTTAAAAATCTCCTAATATCATGAAATAATTTAGGTATTTATGATTATAATTAATTTTAATATTAATCATTACACGTGGCATATGAATAGGTGTTGACACGTGGCAATCAAATAGGCTTTTGGTATTTGCTTTAATATAATATATGATGATATATGATATGATATATGATATGATTACAACCTCAATAACAAGGGTAAACTATACAATTACATAATTGTTCATTTATGTACGAAATTACTCATTCATGGACTTTTTTCATTATTTTATATTCTATACCATTTGCCTTAAAAAAACTCTCTCTAATTATCTCCCTCACAGAATTAATCAAATTCTTCAAATCCAAATTTTAAAATCCGTCAAAATCACACAACTATGGATGTTAGTTCTCGTATCGATCAACTAATAATTATAATCTCTACCTTTATCAATTATATTATATGAAATTAAAAAAATTGATTTAGATTAATTAAATTCGGGTTTGTTTAAATCGTTTTTTGTTTTGTTCATTTTATTCCTCATTCTTATTTTTTCGATTGTTATTTGAATCAAATCCTGTCACAATAGTATTAGATTTGTAGGATGTTCAATGATTAATGACGGAGTTAAACTTCCGACTACTTAATTTGACCGCGGCCTTGTCATTCTTTAGATAGAGATTTACTCTGGTTATACGGTAAGTTGTTGTGAACAATTGCTTGCAATCATATATTACGCCATCGATATAATTTTAATAGGTTTGGATAGATTTGGTACTTGAACTTGTTCACCGTTGTTAATTTCATTATTTGGGGTTGATAGTTAGAGTGAGAAGGTGAATAAAACTGTAAATGTTGTGAAAATATAGGGGTATAATGGTCAATCATGTCCACGATTGAGTAAAACTCGTTCATGATTGAGCAACACCCTACAACTAACGTAGTTATAAACCAATTTGAAGATCAATTAAGGAAGGTTTAATGCTCGATTAACAAAGGATTACAACTTAAATAAGGGAAATTTAAGATCTAGGTTTTTGTGTACAAAATGAATTAATAAGGAGTATTTGTAGAGTTCCCAATATTAGGCCTTGAATGGAGGAGAACTGGAAAATGCAGTACAGGTGTACAAGACCGGACCACCGACCGACACCGAGAAAATCTAACCCTTGCACAAAATTTTCTCAAAATGAATTGCTTTGTCTTCACAGTCAGGTACCCGCCTGCGGGGGCACCGACTACAGGGGCTTTCCTCCTTTCTTGTCTTTAATTCTTCAAGCGTATGAGTGCAGGGAGCCGGGAGATAACAATTTATTAACCCAAACATGCTACTTAAGGGCTGTTTGGTTCAAAATTTGGGAGTGAAATGGAATGGGATTAGAATACAAGGCCGCTTGGAGTTAGAACCCCATACCTTTTAACACGCGTTTGGTTTGATTTTGTAATTGATTCAATGTGTCGTTCGCGGCGTTTGATTCACATTTGGAGTGAATTCAATATCCAAATTTTCGCTAATCATAATAAGTAGGTTTACTAAATAACAAAAAGAGTTGTATTTTTTTCAATTAACTATAACCTACCAACGGAAAATTATAGCCAAAGAACAATCCAAATTCCGAGATATCAGCCAATAGTCAGAAAAACTCTAGTATTTTGTCATGCGGAAATAATTCAAACATGTGCATCTTTCAATATTAATTATACAACAAATTTTAAGGCAATCGACATACTAGGAGTCATTATACAACCCGTAAATATTGTTTAAAGCTATAAACACGTGTATTATTGCAACTAATCATGTATATCCAAAAACAATCACATGTAATTTGTGTTATAAAAGCCAAAAAATTATAATAAAAGTAAATGACGAAGAGTTACATAGAGTAAAACAATAACAATTTGAGTTATTTTTCTTTCTTCATAACTTTAGGCTTTGTATTTAGGGGATTGGATTTAGAAACTTGGGGATGGGTAGATTATGAAATTCCAAGGGGTTGAGGTAAATTTAGAATTATCTGAGTTTTTAAATTCATTCAAAAAGTGGTCAACCAAACAATTGAATGGGTGATTCTCTCCCATTTCATTCCATACCCTCTAACCAAACACCCTCTTGGTACATATCAAGTTATCAAACACTACAAGTCTTCTACTCAACTACTAATTGAAGTATATTGGTTAACCCTGCCAATCCAATATGTCATTTATAATTTACTCAAACGCATTAGATAATCCACTTTGTGGAAATAAGAATAGCTAAGCTTCAACAAGCTGGACCAATCAGAAGATAGCACACGGATTGATGATGTGTACATATGAGTTTGTTAGTTAGTTTGTTAGTTTGTTACATTGTAATTGACTATGTATAAATAGTAGAAAGCACACTTTGTAAGTTAACTTTTCATAACATCTAATACAATACTGCACATTCTATTTACCCTCTGCTTTTCTCCAAATAACTAACTAATTCTCAAGCTTCACAACAATGGAGGACAACCTAGGGTTTCACACACTTAGGGGTCGTTTGGTTCACTGTTTAGGATTGAAACGAGAAACTATAATAATATGAGGTTCTAATTCCATACCTTTTAAAACTTGTCTGGTTCATTAGAAAAATAAATATAAGGGAACGAAGTTTGAATTCATGTGAAGAAGATACGAGACTCCAGGTGATGGGATGGGATGAGATGAGAATCTGATGGTTCTAACTCTATTCCAAAATATCTCAACCAAACACTAAAATATCTAAAATCCATCATATATTTATCTAATGCAATAACCAAATAAGCTGACATGGCACCTTAGTTATCAAGCACAATCCTATGTGACAGTTAATAAGAGCCCCGTAAAAAATAAAACAATTTTTTAAAAGAAAAAGTAAATAAATTATACTCTATATAACTAACTGAAGATTGCGAAATCAATGGGATAATATATGGAATAAAATCAATTGTAGAATATGAATGAAATATTCCATATTCTATCGTTATAAAAACTGAAGTACAAATTAATAGGAGTAACTAATTGTCTAATATGAGGAGAAATATGACAATTATCTTTGTAAATTTTATTAATATCCATCAAATAATTGATCGAAAGTTAATATGCGAAAATTCCTCCCTAAAATAACGCAATTAGTTCTTACAGAAACCTACAAGAATCGGTATAAATTTCACTTCCAACCTTAACCTCCATCTATAGTCAATTCCAGTTTCTACAAGTTTTTTAATAATAGAAAGTAACAAAAAGTGATAAATTCAAGCGTAGCTTTGATTTTATTATGTTGATTTATGATTGACAATGACATTGTCGTAATAGAAATTGATATTCTCCTTTGTTTATCGGTATTATGATTTTCATTTTCGTGAGTCTGAGTTTGGTAAGCAGATAAGAGATGTTTGTTGCTATACTCATGTTTTTCACGTGCGATTTTTATTCTTCGGGTTTGAAGAGTTTTTGACTTCAATTATTTTCTTATTTCTGTTTATGTAGTGGAATATTTTTTTTAATTCTCTTAATGTTATGTATTTTGTTACATATTTTATCTACATTAATTATATTGTTAGACGATTTTAAACTGTAAGAGGATCCATTTTATTAATAAAACAATTTATTTAATATAGTAAATGAGTTCTCTTATAAAACTGGAATATCTCGCAATATCGAACTTTCCCACGCACTGTTATTTGATATATGTATATTTTTGCTAATAAAATAAAGTGTAAATTATTAATTAACCCAATTTTTAAATTATTATTTTTATTAACCGAGTCTTATAACCATTTGAATTACACACTTACACTCATTTTAAGCATATGTACTACTTCCTCCATTTTTATATAATGTACCCATTTTATTAAAATACTACACTCATATATTCAACAAATGGGAACATTATATAAAAACGGAGGATAGTAATTTTATTGCAAGTTTTACCCATCTATGGTTAATAATTCAAAATTAATTACTCCCTAAATCATTATATCTTAGCTATGAGTCTATAAATATATATATTCATTTAAAATTTTAAAAACCCCATAAATTTTACGGATTAAACCTAATTCTATTCCATCCCGAACCACCAAATCAAACACCAAGTGTTAGATAAGGTCATTATCACCGTGGAAAACCGTTTTCGTCGAAACTATTCGATGAAGAAAACCAACCCATGGGGCAATTGGAAGGCACCTGGGCTATTAATAGTCCATACGAAGGATATAATGACCCCAACACAAAGCCATACCTTCTTTCGCCCTTTTACTATAACTCTTCAAGTCTCCACTTTAAACCTCAGAAAATCTCAAATTAGGGTTTACAAAATCACAAATCGATCAATTAAAAATCAAGGGTTTTTAGCTCTTTCCGCCGCCCCCTTCTTTGCTCGGCTCGGGCTTTGACTTTCGAGGGTGACGGCTTCAAGACCAGGCGATCTATCCTCAGACAGCGAAGGAAGGCAGGAAGACCTCACTATCAAAAATTGGGCATCCCCGCTGACCGTTGCGTGGATCCTTAGGGGACTATACCCGAAAGCCTTTTGGGCCGTCAAGGTCGGGGCCTTGCGCCATACCTCTAACGCGCATACACACACTACACTGCGCAGACTCGAGACTTCTCTCTTTTTCTTCATCAGTTTCTCACCACTCCAAACTCAAATTCCTGTTCAAAATTCAGCTGACAGAGAAACGAAAATGGAGTTTTTCAAACAATTATCCGCAGAATCAATTCCGCAATTTCAAGAAGGTATTTCACTAACCCTATCACAATGGGATGCTCTTGATGCTGGAATTTCAAATGGGTTTGGTACTATTAATCAAGTGAACGATTTCGCAGCACGTATCTTCAATTTCTTTCATCAAATCAATCGCAAAGGTTTATTCTTTTCTCCAATTTATCGCATTTTTTGTTGTAAATGAATTGTTTAGTTGAATTTATGTTCATAAATTGAAAATTATGCTGTCAGATTTGATTGTATCGTGCTTCCACTAATAATTGAGGTATCGATTCAATGTCGGAACTGGGTTTTGTAGTTGGGAGCTAACTGACACTCCGTCCCCCCCCAATTAATATACATCTCAGAAAGAATATAAAAGGTAAACAAACAAGTGAATGAGACGGAGGGTTTAATATAATAAATTAAACTAGAAAAATTGACGATTTCATTGTTTGGGGCGACTGACATTATATACTTTTCAAGTTAGCTTCTCAATAAGATTATAGTGCTGTTTTCACCTGACTATGATGTTGACGAAGCTATTGAGAATTGATTACGAAGAACCAGTATGAATCCTGGTATACTGGATGTAGTCGAGGAGACACCTTTTATAAGGTCTAGTTATGAGAGATAGCGAGGTATTAGCAATGTAATTGCAACATAGCGAAGTGCAGCTTAATATTGATGTGGATTGTGGAACAAGGTTCTAGTTAATGTAAGTGTTAGCATAGAGGATAATCTGGTCTGCATTTGGTAGGGGTTGATTTATGTCTCCAATTAGCAATATGCGACTTTATGGATTGGATCATTGGGGTGATTGCACTGGTGGATCTACATTACATGATCTGGGAAAGAACAATATTTTCTGCTTGAAATATTTAATACTCACACCTTTTGTCTGAGAAATTGATGGTCAAAGTTGTTGGTTGAAAACTCTTCTAATAGCAATAGTCAGTTTTGAAACTATAGGATGGGCTATGATGGTGCTTACGCTTTGCGTGGATACAGTTTTGGTAGGAAATGGAATGGAGGTGAATGGAGTGGAGTGAAAGGAGGTGATGGAGGGTGAATGGACTAAGAGAGTTTTCTTGTAAATCTTTTCCGAGTTGGAAGGATTTGATTAGAGTTCTAAAAGGAAATTGAATCCCTCCATTTTGTCCGATCCAATTTGCAACCCAACAATAATTTTCTATCCTTCTCTTTCCCTCCAATCAGTGTACCTAAACAAACCCGTAAAGCCAATTCTAGAAGAAAAATTGAAGCTACTTGAGTGACTTGTGGTAATGATGGTGTAAATACTTATTTGTGATTTTACTCATGATTTTGAGGTTTTTTTGTTTCTTCTTTCATTGGAGCATTGATCATGTCGGCTTATACTTGGGTCTGAACTCTGAATTTACTTCTGCATTATCTTACCTATTGGGCTCACTTGTAGCCTAATACAATAATGGGAACAAGTTTTCTTTGTTTGAGGAATCTAGTTTGTCGTCGGCCTTCTGCCATTCCCAATGCATTATGTTTTGGGTGGGAAAAAAATACTTCAATTAGAGTTCATTTTGTGGTCTAAAGTCTTGTATTTGCCATGTTATTCCTTTCTCCTTCCTGTTCTCAGGTTCTACTAAATTTTGGATCTTTGAAATTCTGTCCATTGTTGTTGTCTATGAGCTAATTTTGGACTTTTGCATTTAAGCCTGAATTTAAATGGTTTTCTTTTTACGTAACTGATGATTGATCCAATGGGGCCAGCAATTACTATATGCTCTTACATTGTGAAATAGCTTTCCAGCAATTACTTACACATTTTTCATTATGTGGTATATTGAAATTCTCTTTTTTTTAACCTGAAGTAAGACCACATATCCTCATTCATCCAACCTTCCCTTGAGGCCATTGACAGAAGAGTTTTAGTAGTAATGTCAGCTGCTGTATATGATGATTTTGCAAGGCACTGCTTTGCTGAAATGAGCCCGATAATATTTGATATTAACCTACAAGTGGTCTTGATTTATTGTTTACTCGTATTTGTTAATTTATAATTTACTAATATTAGTGTTGTATTTTCCCTTTCACCCAGAACCCATATACATAGATGATTTGGAAGTCCTGCTATTCGATGGTTTGATTTCTTTTGGTATCGAGGCTCAAGATGGCAGCATTGAGGAGGTTTTTTTATTTCCCTGTATTGATTTGGGCTGCCTATATCATCTTTATTGCCATGATGTTGATTCTTACATATATTCTGAATTTTTCCTTACTGAAGGCTTAAGATCTTTACCAAGGATTGGCCTTCTTTATTCTGATTCAGAAAATACAACTTGGTTGCAGGTGGCAGAGGATTTGATTATTATGCATCAAGAGTGTTTGGAAGGCCAGTACCAGTCAATTCAAAAGTTAAGAGAACTGAAAGCAATGCCTCGTCCTGTTAGACAGGTAACTGTCTTTTTCTTGACCAGAGATTTCAGCCTCTATGGCTTGTTTTTCATTAACAAAAAGTTCCATAAGCATTTACACTTAGATATAGGTAATACAGGTCCGAAAAAAGTCTCTTTAGCACGACACATTTATACTTTGATATTACTTCGTCTGTCTCAATCATTCATAACTACATAGTATCTTTTATTATATGGTAAATGAGTATTGCAATTTGCTTATAAACCGCCGTACATAAGTATTCCGTGATCCTTTAGAAACCAGTGCTGTCCTTCTCATGATGTGGTCTGAAGATTTGTAACACATAATTAGAATATAGGGAAATGCAATTGATTTTTGTGCCTTTGCAGGTCGTAAATGATAGTGATGAGGACGAGGATGATGAGAACACAGAAAATGGAGAGGCGTCGGACATGATGGTGGATTCTACACCATTGCATAAAAAGGAGAGCAGTTCCCGGCAGGTGGTTGATGAAGATGGTTGGGTTACAGTTCCGTCCAGAAAAAATAGAGGTCGTAACCAATAGATAGCAATTCACAATGCTAATTGGAATCATTGTATTCTGGTTGTTGTAGTCTTTCTGTTTGCAGAGGCTTTACTGCAATTTTTGAGTCAACATGTTATGTAGCCCATGGGTATGGTTTTGCAATCTTGAGTCACACATTTATATTATTGACTGGTCTTTTCGTGCAATCGTTTGAGATAGTGCTTCATTTGTGACTCTCCTTGAGCCGCGGCTACCTCAAGTCCTCAACTCACATCAGAGTCGAATGTTCATGGTGGCCGCAAGAGGTAGACGTGACTTTATGTAAAATACGGCTGTTTTGGGGAAATAACTTCATGTTTTTTTAATACAGCCAAATATGGATGCCATGTTGCACACGAGGACATGTCCAAAGTGAGGCATGACAGTAACCTAGATATAATGTTATTTGGATTGCCTTCCATCATACTCTTTTCTCACCAGTTCTTCTGCGCCATCATCTCGCGTCTTGCCTCCAATCTGATGTCACCATAATGAAACAAGGGTCACCAGGTCACCCTTGGAACATCACATAATACTCCACAAATGGTTATTAGTGACGGATGTATTGTAAGTGAGAAAGGTAGTATAAGGCATGGGACTGATGGGAGACCAAAGATGAAGCTAATAATCATGGTTAAGATTGGATTGAGGGAGAGACAAGTGACCGGACGAATCGAGATTTTGGCACTCAATTTGTTTTAGGCCTGGAAATACTTTAGACTAATATTTCCTAGTATATCACACGAGGTGACGAAGTTTTTGATCCGAGATTGAGGTTCAAATTTTCAGAATCATTATCCGAACGATTTTATCCGATTCATAATAAGCACAAGCTAGACATAACCAAACCCACCTAAACGGCTAAACCCTACTTGAAACTACACTCCAAACATATTAGTTAGAATAGAATCAATATTTGAATATGAAAATATCTTAACCAGACAAAACTCGAACCCAACCAAACATAACCGAACACACCCAAACCTAAAGGTGACAACTTGGTCAATCGAGTCAAGTCAGGTCATTGTCATCATGTCGTGTCAGACTGTCGGTCACGTGTCATTATCGTCCGGGTTAGTTTCTTTGCAATATCCCTGGGTTTTGTTAGATCGGGCTTGCTCGAATCTGGGTTGGTCAGACTTGCCAGCTCTAACCTAACCCATCTCGAAACTAAGAGTCAAGTCAAGTACATTTGTCGCTGCGTATATGATTTTAATTTTTTTAATGGTTGGTCTTATACTATAAGACACTTCTATAATATAATTTGTGATTTGTTTTAGACTTACACTAACATTTCCTAGTATATCACACGAGACTAACTCAACTATAACAAATGCTCTTATATGCATTTGCAGGGGTCGATCACATTTTGGATTAAAGATCGAGGACCAAAAACTAGATATAAATACATAACCGAACTTACCTAAACCCGTCCCAAAACTACAACCCTAGACATAATTGTCACTTGTCCGAATCAATATCTAAATCCAAACTATCTTAACTTGACAAATTCAAACCAAACCAGACATAACCGAACATACCCTGACTCAAAACTACGAGTCAAGTCAAGTCACTAAACATACATTTGTGTGGGTCTATTGTCATGTTCCTAGACCTGTCAAACGGGTCAAACGGGCGGGTAGATACGGGCCCGGGTAAAATACGGGCTGATTTATTCCGGGTCGGGTAAAATACGGGTCAAGTGAATAGGTCGGGTTCGGGTAAAAAAAATGAGTCAATCAACATTTTTTTCTCGCATTTTTTTAAAACTTCTTTTATATCATAATTCCTACCATTTATACGTTTTTTTTTCCTCTAGCCCGTCTTAGTCAGCTTAATTGTCACCATTCTCACCATCACCGACAATGAGACTCAAATAATATAACAATGATGACGTGACATGTGATCTGAGGTGACAATGTTAACGTGGAGTGCGGCTTACATAATACAGTGAAAGTGACGGTAAGACATACACTTCGAGGTGATGATGTTGCATGTGGTCTTAGGTGATGAGGTGACAATGATGACGTGTAATGAGGTGAAAATGACAGTGTGACACACATTTCGAGGTGATGATGTGGCATGTGGTCAATCCAAATGATAAGGTAATAATGCTAACGTGTGATGTAATTTGACGTACTACATTGAAAGTGACGACGTGACACACACTTCGATGTATGACGTGACATGTGGTACGAGGTGATGAGTTGACGGTGCTGATGTGGAATGCAATTCGACGTACTATAGTGAAAGTGACGGTGTGACACACACTTTGAGGTGATGACTTTGTATGTTGCTTGAGGTGATGACGTGACATACCGCATACACACATATTTCTTCTAAAAATTTTATAAGTCAACCAAACCTATATGACATTGTATATTTTAAAAATGTTATATTGTCTTGACTCAACGGTCAGCAGCCCACTGTGGGCCGGGTTTTAAGTTTTTAACCCGCTGTTTACGGTTAAAAAAGTCGGGTTATTTACGAGTTACTTACATGTCGGTTTTTGGAGCGGGTCAGGTTTTAACAGATCGGCGTAGCTGATCTAATTATCTAAACAACATAAACATAACCAAGTAAGCAACACTTTCCTATTTGTTGTCTTCATTAATAAGCAAACCGAAAATCTAGTGTTAGTTCACAACAACAGACTTTTAGTATCCATCACGCACACATACACAGTCATACAGTCACACATACTATATATATTTTCCAAGGAGAGAGAGAGAAAAACACGGACGACGAACAATTCCTACAACAACCAACAAAAATGAAGCACATTTTCAAGAAACTCCATAAAAATCACGACCCTAATCGTGCACAACTCAACGAAACCCTAATTCCACCCTCAACAACAGCATCGTCGTCATCATCCACATCCAATTCCACATTGAATTCGACATCGACTTCCAATTCGACTCCGATTGGGCAATCGCAGTCGCAGTCGCAGTCATGTCCGTCCGATCAATCGAATTCGAGTTTGCCGGCGGTGGCGATTGCGGCGGCGGGGGAGGGAGGAGGAGTGGTGGCGACGGCGACGGCGACGGCGGGGGATGGGGGAGTTCCGGCGGTGGTAAGGAGTCGGGGAGGGGATTTTATATCGTCGGAGGAAGAGTATCAGATGCAATTAGCGATGGCGTTAAGTGTTTCGAAAACGTATTCGAGGAGTGTTTATGAGGATGATCAGATACGTGCTGCTACTTTGTTGAGTTTAGAGAGGAATAATTCTGTTGGTCGGGTTAATGGTGCTGAGGTTTCTGGACAATCTTTGTCTAAACGTTATTGGGTGAGCTTTAATTTGTTGTTTTTAGTATGTAGTTGCTCGTTTTATGCTGTGGTGGAACCAGAATTTGTAGTTAACGGTTAGTATATTAGGAGGAACTAGTGTTTATTGTATGCCCGTGTGGTGATCGCCCGTGCAAGCCCCCTTGGTTACTGTTTTGAGTCTATTGTAGTTAGTTATTGTTTGCCAGACGGTTGAAAACACGTAAATGGGATGGGTGCCTGCGCGCCACTGGTGTAGTTAAGGGGTAGAACATAGATTGGAAGTTTTAGAGGTGGAGTTGGTAAATGGTAACACAATAGAGTGAGTTAGAAAAGACAAAATTTTTGGCCGAAAGTCCATATTTTTCGTTCTTTGGGGGGGGGGGGGGGGGGGGGGGTGGCGGAGATTTTGGGACTTGTGGTTAATATTTGGAGTCCAGTATGGTTAGTTCCTTTGCACAAGAGTGACGAGACATTCTTCAACACAAAAATGAATGGCATTGGGACATGTGATTAATCTTTAGAGTCCAGTATGGTTCGTTCTTGTACACAGAGTGACGAGACATTCTTGAACACAAAAGTGAAGGGCATGGGGAAAGGGGTAACTTCTGGGGTGTAGTTGGTGGCGAAAGTAGGATTAGAATAAAGTAACTACGAGCAAATATTGAAAATTTTATCTGAAATATTCATGTTTCACATTGCTAAGGAAGGGTGACTAGTGGCTTCCCCTTGCCCTCCCATTGAGTGTAGTGTGGTTATTTTGAGTGGTGCTTCAGGGTAGTTGTACAGCGCCTGGTTATTGAACGAAGGAGTTGGGATTTGGGAAGGGTAAATTGCTAGCAATATCCGAGCTTTATTGTTCTGTGTGGATGTGTTGTGGATTGATACTTTGATAGACCTTCCGTTTGGATGGAACATAATGTTGACTTTCATAATATTTTTTTATCAGGGTTACCTTTATGGTTAATTCACTGTGGAAATCATGAAAGTTGATTTTTGGGTCTCCTATATGACACCTGTTTTAATCATGGTTTCTTCTTTTAATTTGAAGACAACAGATAGTATATAGTATGTGAGGCACGGGTTAGTACGTGGAAGCCATAGGAATATATGATTAGATATCAAGGGGGTAAGCAATCTTGCCTCATATTTTGGGCCTGTTTAGAGAACATAAGGAATGATTGTATGCGAGTGGCTCTCTCCTTGGTGCTTCCATATACTTTGATCTTGTTTGCATGTCAATGGAAGTTGAAATTTATGGGAATAATCCAGTGAGATCATATACAAGTATATAAAGGATTTAAATTCCATTGGGTAAAAATTGATTGATAGATTTTCGATCCTTGTGGTTAGCATTTAGTCATTTACCAACCCACTCACGAGACGGTTTGTATTTAGGTCTACAGACCACATCACAGTTTTAGTACTTTGGTGTAAATAAAGAATAGTTCCACTTTTGCTGGGTCACTAACTATAAAAGCATGATGAGATTTTTGGTGTTGTTTATTTAAACTCCAATTATCTAACTGGGATGAGTTGCTTGATTAGAGTGTCTATGGAAGGGAATAAATCTTAATGTTTTCAACAATTTGGCCATGGAAAACGGCTGTACTTGGACAGTCACAGGAATATTCTTTTTTCTCATTTGAAGCTTTCTGTAGAGGATGCAATTTTTTTTAAGGATAATTTTCAGTTTGGTGCTCTAAGGTTTGGTTAATATCACTTTGCTGTTTTTAGGTCTGGACTATTTCTGACTTAGGCCCTGAAAGTTTCTCAAAGTGAATATAAGGTTGAATTTCGACATAATTTTCCAAAAATACTTTATTAAGCTTAAAAAAGTTCGTTTTTTGATATCTTAAAACTCAGGTCACCAAACTGACAGCACCAAAGTGAAATCAGGCCAAACCTCTGACACCTAAGAGAAAATAATCCCTCGGTCCTTCCTCTTACGAATCTTCTTATGTAGGTCACAGTTGTCTAATAAAAGCTGACAACTTGTTTTGGCTAGTGTGTGATGTAGGATTAAGATGTAGTTCTTGTTGATATTACTTTGCTTCTTTACACATCCTCATCTGAGTTTAGATGTTCCTTTTGCCAGGATTATAGCGTCCTTGACTACCAGGAGAGAGTAATAGATGGTTTCTACGATGTATTCGGTCTTTCCACTGATCCTGCGCTCCAGGGAAAGATGCCTTCTCTTGCTGATCTTGAAACTAATGCAGGTGATTCTGGGTTTGAAGCTGTGATAGTCAATAGGACGATTGATCCTATACTTGTGGAGTTAGAGCAAGTTGCACAGTGTATATTACTTGACTGTTCAGCTTCCGAGATTGACGTTTTGGTTCAAAGGCTTTCTGAACTCGTAACTGAACACATGGGAGGACCAGTCAAGGATGCAAATGTTGTATTGGCAAGGTGGACGGCGATCAGCACAGAATTGAAAAGCTCTCTGCATACAAGTGTTTTTCCTATTGGCTCTTTGAAAGTTGGCGTGTCTCGCCATCGAGCTTTGCTTTTTAAGGTGAGCTGCTGATTACTATATACTCCCTCCCATCCAAACCTAAGGTAACATAGCCTTTTTCAATAACTTTGACCAAGAATATGTTAGAAATATGAAATTTTGAAAAACGAAACTTATGTATTTAGATTTGTTGAGAAAAAGTCTCATAAAAGTCTATTTTTTGTACCAAAAAGTCACGTAATAATGGCAAAAAATATGTTCAAAGTACCGCCTCGAAGACCACCCAAACACAAGTGTTCCTTTGGTTTGGATGGGAGGGAGTACTTTTTTGCGAGTGCGTCGGTTAGCTATCTGTGGAAGTAAGTATATATAAAAGAAGGCACCTTTTCCTTTTCTTAAATTTGTATGGAAGCAACAACAGTTCCGTAGCTCCATGCTAAATATAACGTAGGTGAGTTATCTACGTATTGTTTACTCTTCATCTTAAAATAAAGGAAAACGAATAGTGACTTCTATTGTGAGATCTTGATATGGGTGTCTCTGCTATTTCCTATTTACATCAGTGCTTTTGACTCTCTTTATGCTTGGACTGCACAAAGAAATAAAAAAAAACAGCCCATAAATTTCTTTCCAGATATGGTGAATATTGGCGATTGTTGGAGAAAAAAGGTTTTGGCCCCCATTGATTTCCAAGGAGTATATGTTTTCCGTTCTTTCTTTTTAATCTGTAAAAGTTATCCGGTTAGACTTCTTAAGTAATTATTGAATATGTATGTTATGTTCTTGTTCCACGTTGGTTCTATTGCCCATCAGCTAGATTCATTCAGAAATATTGGTGTATGTCCTGTAACAAGTTTGTACAATTTAGGTTTTAGCTGACAATGTTGGGATCGCATGTAGACTTGTGAAGGGAAGTCATTACACTGGTATTGAAGATGACGCTGTCAATATAATTAAGATGGCTGATGAAAGGTAAATATTTATCTCCAATTTGTTTTAGTTTTAAATTTTTTTGAGTTACACCCATGTCCCATTTCTATCTTAAACATGCCGTCTAGGACCGAGAATGTCTGTCTAAAATCATCAGAAGTGCTGTCTCGCTTAAATACTAAACTCTTCCGCCCTCAATGCTTTAGGCTTTCTTGAATTACTTTGTAGTTTATAATTGGAAAATATTATGAGTGAAAACCAGCAATGATGTCGATTCTACTCTGGATATCTTCTTTTCTTTTTATTTCTTTCAAAAGGTGATTGGGTGTTATTGAACTTTGATGATTTTATACGAGTGACATATTATTGTGCGTACTAGGTAAAAAATAAATAAAAATACTTGTACCATCTGGCCATAAAAGCAACAATGAGTTATTTACACCCCGCGAGAAAGGGTCTCCTGGGCAAGTGTCTTGATGTGCAGTAGCTTGTGTATTAGTGTATTCAGACCAAAAGCTTTACTATTGTATGTAGATTTAGTTTATAGGAGATACTTTGACGATGGAACTATGGAATTCCTTCCACGGATTCACCTAGTACCTTCACTTATTGTCTCTTGTTAGCTGTAGTTTCCTTTTGCTGTTACTCCATTCCTTTTCTTCTCTCCCTCAAAAATTAGCCCTTTTTCAATTCTGTTTACTTCCTGTAACACAGAGTCAGTTTCCTTCAATAGGCAGCTAAGTAGCTGCGTCTTTTAAGCTTGTCTACAAGAGCCTTTGGTTGGTTTTCTTGGTATCATATTACTGTAGGCGATAAGACCAGATTTTCAATATCACCAACTGTTGTTCTATATCATTAGCTTCTTTACTTTGGTCTGGGCCCTTTGGAAATATTTTTTCGAAAAGGATCTCTCTAATGCCATGCTCAGATTATTGTCATTGACTCATTGACATATGTTTGCTTCTAACTGTCTACTGTCGTCTTTCTTGCACACAGAGAGTTTCTAGTTGATCTTATGGCAGCCCCAGGGACATTGATACCTGCAGATGTTTTGAATAGTAATGATTCTTCTATTCCATCATACCACCAGAAGTTAAACAAAATCCCTTTGATGAACCCATCAAATGATCTTGAATTTCCTTACCGAAAACCAAAGGCATCGATTGGTAATAATTCAGCATCATGGGTTCCCCCTGTCAACAATGGTTCTCATTTTGGTCAGAATTCTATCGCTGAAAAGATGGAATCATTACCTTCATCTTCAAGTGTCAGTAATGACATGGCTGCTGGGCCTTCAAGAGTATCGTCTAAGGCAAACTCTCACAGTCAAATGGATTTGCCCTCTACATCAGCAGTAGGGGCTTCTCTTTTTAAAGCTCATCGTGGTTCCCTTGCAGTTGGTGATGGTACCAGGTTGAATCTTAATGTAGTACCATATGGCCAAGGTAACTCAGATGATCCAAAAAACCTTTTCGCAGACCTTAATCCATTCCACGTAAGAGTCTCTGGGCAGAATTTGCAGCAAAATAAACCCAAATTTAAGACGGAGGAGCGTCAGAGACTAAAAACTGATGCTGTGCCTGGAAGGCCTCCTTTAATGATGTGGAAGAACCATCAGGCAATTAATAATGATTTCCTCCCAAAGAAAGACCATGATTTTGTTGAAGGAATTATCCCTAGAAATAACAACATGAACAAAAATAACACAATGCCATTGGATGCTTCATCCAGCACTGCAGCTTCCCAAAACATCTATCAAGCTGGCCCCCAAATAGCAGGGAATATGTCTCACAGCGAAGTAAATGGGAACACTGGTAATTCTGTTGTTAGTACGACTGCAGATCATACTAATAATCTTGATGAAGATAAAAGAGCCTCCCCCATGAAGGAAGCAACTTCTTCAAGTGACATGCTGGATCCGGGAAAACAGCGCCAGAAAGACGGGTTGCTTGGGGGCAAAAAGTGCACACGTGAGGGATTTGTAGGGACAGGTTTCATATTAAATGGTGCAGGAACTACCAGGCCTGTTGATTCTAGTAGAAGTTCAGTTGACCCAGAACTAGACGATGTTGGTGAGTGCGAAATTTTGTGGGAAGACCTTGATATTGGCGAAAGAATAGGCCTAGGTAAAACCATAAGTTACTCTTTTCATGTCGTAAACATGTTGGATTATTTATTTCAGTTGGATCCTTTTATGTGTAGGCTTTTGGAGTTCCACCTTTATCTTTTGATGATTTTGTTTATATTAATCTGTTAATTTCCGGGAACAGCCTCTTTGTGTTGCTAAGATAAGGGTAAGGCCGCATACATTTAACCCCCCGTACCCCGCAATTTGCGGGAGCTATTAGGCACTGGGGTAGCGTTGTTATTGTTGATTTACAGCTTCATATAATCTGATAGGGATGTTCATCTGTTGACATTTGGTACTGCTAACCATTACTTTTTCGGTGTAGCCTAGTGATTTTTCTTATATTATTTTTCTTCCTTTGCGATTTTGTGCTCTATAACTACCCTCAATTTCTTCATATATGTATGAGTTATTTTTGGTCATCCAGCTCGAATAGTTTTATACTGTAGTTTGATTAATTCATTTATTTTTCTGGACAACAGGCTCATATGGCGAGGTCTATCATGCAGACTGGAATGGCACCGTAAGTTCCATGAAATCAGAATTAATTTCATGATTTGTTAGATACATCTTTTGATAGTTCCTGGCCTTGTATCTATCCTCTTGTCCGTCTTCTTTAGAGGTGCTTCATTTGTCATCATTATGATGTATGAGTGTTACTGTCCACAGATTTTCAATTCTCTTGCAGTTGTAGCCATGTTTGTCTGTTTTTTCCATGATAGTTCTCCAATGGTATCAAGACGCATTACTCTTTGAGTCTTTGGTTCTGGTCCTTCTGGATTATGATAGAATAAAGCAAAATGGCTTACTAAATTGGCTGCGTTTCTTTTGATTATGAAGTAGCAGTTCTCCGATGTAGTTCTCAACACATTTTTCATCTTAGGTCATTCGGAAACGTCTTTCTGCTGCTTACACAAGGGTTAGCTTGCATACATCCGATTCCCCTTACCCCGCAAGGTTGCAATTTACGGAGCCATTGAGGCTCTGGGGTAATGTTGTTTTGTTTGGACTTTGCTTATTTGAGTCCACCTTAAATATTTGAGTCCATGAGTCTAACTATGGTATCACAAGTTATATAAAAAAATATCACGTTTTTTCAATATCACTTTTTTCTCTTCTTATTGTTTTTTTTTAAACAAACACGTTTTTTTTTTGTTTTTTGTTTTTTCAGTTTCACTTTTTTTTTCCTTCATTTTTCTTTTCCTTTAAAAAAGAAGTTTTTTTTTTCAGTATCACTTTTTCTTTTTTATTTTTCTTGTATCACGCTCTCTTTTAATAACACGCTTTTTTTAAAATCGTGATATTGTTTTGTATAACTTCGATACTCTTTTATTAGACTCACATATTAAAAAATGTAGCTGGACTTGGATTCAATATCACATGTTATACTAAACAATATAACAACTTACACTAAAAAACGTGTTGTTAAAAAAAACATGTTATTAAAAAATATAGGTGGACTTAGATTCAATATCACACGTTATACTAACCAATATCACAACTTACACTAAAACAAGCGTTACTAAAAAAAAACGTGTTAATTTTTTTTTTAAACAAAAAAAAAACTAGTAGTAGAAAAAAACGTGATATTTTTTAGTATAACTTGTGATACTTTAGGTGGACTCATGGACTCAAATATTTAGGTGGACTCACGGATCCTGCCTCTCTCTCTCTCTATATATAATATATATAGTTTCTTGCTTAGTTAGAGATACCACATCTGTAGCCTGCTACAGTTTGTGGCATTGTTTATAATTGTGGCACTGTTTATAAGACTTGGTTAGTTTATCAGATTAAGATGCTTGCATTTTATGTGCTGGGGATGGAGTTACTTCTATTCTGGTTGTCAGAGACTTCAGACCTCTTTCTGTTAATGGGTTAACTTCTTTGTGGCAGTTAGTTTCTTTCTGTTTGTACATCTTTATGCTCCAAAAGAGCTCTCGTATCAGTTTATAAATATTAATTGACTTGAAGATTCAATACATTAAAGGTTGTAGTTGCTTCTCCCTGTTTTTTTAGGAGGTTGCTGTTAAGAAGTTCTTGGATCAGGATTTCTCTGGCGCTGCTTTAGAAGAGTTCAAAAGGGAGGTAAGCTTGGATAAGGATTTCTCTTGTAAGAAATTAAACTGGCTGCTTGAAACAAAGTTCCATCTTTTTGTTCCTCGTATACCGCTACTCTCGTGTCGTGAAGGGAACGCCAAAATAACACTTGCTATGTCCAAAATGTTGGTATTGCATCACATGATATGAAGTGGGCCAAGTTAGATTCAAGCTTAGTTGAGAGCAACACTTGACTCTTCTAGTTTCTGTAATTTGAACAACCTAAAGTAGTTAGAGAGCATGATTGTCGAATTCTGCTTCTGTACATGGGCATCAGCTTCTTGTGTCTTTTTCTATGTGGATGTCACTGTCACTTCTTTGATGTCTTGATTTTCAATAGCTAAAAAGAAAGTAGTGATATTAATAATTGGGTTCGGAACAACAAAAAAATAACCAAAAGGTATCATGCATGAAGCAAAAGGTTGATTCAAGGATGGTAGATCTATCTGTTTGAAAGAAATTGGAAAAGTATTATGACTGTTTCGAATATTTGTACTTTCATGTACTCTTGAAGCTGATTTCTCCTGACTGTCTCCTACTATACAGGTTCGCATAATGCGCAGGTTGCGCCATCCAAATATTGTATTGTTTATGGGTGCAGTTACTCGACCTCCTCATTTATCGATTGTGACTGAATTCCTTCCAAGGTATGCACTGTATTTGTGGCGGGCTTTGTTCTTTTCTGCAGTAGTGTCCGTATATTTGTTGTATGTGGAATTCTGTTTGAGGTATATATTACAATAAACTTACCTTAATGCCTCAAAGGCTTCCCGCCTATGGTTGGGGAAAGGGGTTGAAATACCATTTATTTGACCATATACCTACATGTCCTAGACTCGTAAGATATATGGAGCTCCAAGTTCCCTAGCCTACTAACAAAAGAAGTTAGGCAAATACTGAAGTCTAAAGGGTTCAATTGGTGCTTCTTTCTGTTAGAATTCAAAATGGGCCTAGCCAAACCTTAACGAAGAGAGAGGTCCTCACAAGTCACAAGCGCAAGGGAATTCCGTCTTTTCTAAAACCAATTGACAATAGGAGGCAAATCCCGGCCTTATAAATTGAACAATCTCTACTTCACTACCAATGTGGTACATGACTTGTGGGTTTCTTACATTCCAACACATACAAGCATGCAGCTTCCAGTTGTGGCTAATACATCTCACATAATTGAAATTGTCCCGGTATCTATGGCATTCTAGGTTGAGGTTACATTCATGGTAGATCAGTTTGTACATTTCCGTCCCTAGATTATAGAATTGTGATAAATGCCACCAGAGTCCAAATTGCATCTTGAATTTTGCAAATTTGCATCTTGAATTTTGCTTGAAAATCTGAAGGCATTATGTTATACCACTTGGCCACACCCCATATCACTTTCAGTTTTTAGGTGGCGATATCTGCCATGAGGTCTTAGAAGTGATCTTTTTACCTTGATTTACAGGGGAAGCTTGTACCGTATTCTTCATCGCCCCAACTTTCAGATTGATGAAAAGCGTCGGATAAAAATGGCCCTGGATGTGGTATGGTCTTTTCCTTCCCCTTGTGTTTTCGAATAAATAGAACAACTGCAAGCCTTCAACACCTTCCTTAATCTGCAGGCAAGGGGCATGAACTGCTTGCATACAAGTACACCAACAATTGTGCACCGTGATTTAAAGTCACCCAATTTGCTTGTTGACAAGAATTGGAATGTTAAGGTACTTGTGAAGTTTCATTTGAATAACTTAATGATTCGTCCAACAATTTCTTTCTCCATTCCCGACTTATGCACTGGCAGGAAAAAAGATCAAATGATGCTCTGTTTATGGAATCCTTGTGAATGCAGTGATGTACAAATACCCCCTGGAAAGTATACATCATTGTTTATATACTCATTGGTCCTGGATACAATTTTTATATTTAGATGGCCGTGAATGGATTTTTCTTTTCCCCTTAGAACACACTCCTCGTTTTCCTTGCTTCTCTTTCAAATCGATTCAAACTATTGGCTTTTGAATTTCTTACTTCGAACTGTGCGTTAGAATAGTAATCATCTGTTTGCTGAACTTGAAGAGAACTGTTCTATGCAGGTTGGTGATTTTGGGTTGTCGAGGCTAAAGCACAACACATTTTTGTCATCCAAATCAACTGCTGGCACGGTGAAAATTTGAAGACTTCATCTAGTCGGTTCCATAAGTGTTATTTCTTCTTTTGACTGACACATATACTCTTTTTGTATTAGCCTGAGTGGATGGCACCTGAAGTACTACGCAATGAACCATCAAATGAGAAGTGAGTGCTAAGCTTGCATTTTGATTGCATTTGTTTTGTCCATGGATCCTCTAGAATTTAGAGTTTAGACTACAGGTCTTTTTGTGCTGGTGTAATATGTGGCTTGGGATTAATTGTTAGGTGTTATTGATTCCTGAATTTCAGATTAGACAGTGTTATCCTTAAGTTGCCGGGCCTGTTGTTTAACAATGTTTATTTTGTCTTTTTTGTTCTTTTAATTGTTGATTTTCATGTAAAAGGAAGTTGTCTAATAGACCCAATTAAGGGACACTAGGAAAAAAATTCTAAGATGCTGCCTTTTTAGTGAGCACTGATGGCCAACAGGGTATTAGGCTTAGACAAGCTGCAGGAGAAATGTACAAAAGCCCTAGTTAGTAAAGACAATTCCCTCTTTTACCTTCATTCAGTCGTTCTCGTCCTGTGATTGGTAACCACCCTGTGCCTCTGCCATTGGAATAGCTCCTCATGGGAAACAGCAAAGTTGTTTTTGCATGCTACTTAACCTGGATATTAACTATATTTATTACTCCGTACACTGTTGCTGTGCAAGCCTGATTGAAAGTAGGTTAAATATGTCTGCTGAGCTGCATAATTCTGATTCATATTAACTATCTGGCAATGTCTTCGATTGCAAATCTGTAATTGGATTCATAATATGTGGTTATTGTTGGGTACACAGATGCGACGTTTATAGCTTTGGAGTGATCTTATGGGAGCTGGCAACCACGAGTCTCCCTTGGAGTGGGATGAACCCAATGCAAGTTGTGGGGGCAGTAGGTTTCCAGAATCGGCGTCTCGACATCCCAAAGGAACTCGACCCTCTTGTTGCTCGGATTATATGGGAGTGTTGGCAGTCGTAAGTTCTAAGCTTCTCAACACCTACTAATCTACAATTCCCACCCAGGCTACCTTTTCTTCTTGCTAACAAGTATTCTGCTTTTCACAATTACATATATGAAACGATGTTATACAAGCATTGTTTTGTAATTGGTCATATTGATTTTTACCGACTCATTTCATCTTCAATTGTACAGTGACCCCAACCTCCGACCTTCATTTGCACAGCTTTGTGTAGCTCTCAAGTCTTTACAACAGCTCGCAGTCCCGTCACAAGTTGGTCAGCAAAGCTCGCCAATGCCACCCGAGATCTCTGTAAATTCCACTCCTTAACTGAAATCTGTGACTCTACTCGTATTTGAGGTAGTGCACAAACTTACTATTCACGAAAAGTAAATCATATGCAGGAAGAGTAGATGATACATATGTGTGTGTACATGATGAACCACAGAAAATAGCTAGTCTTCCCAGTCGGGTTTTTATCATACGCAGTGATTAATTTTTGATAACCGTAGTGACAGTCCGAAGGGGATATGAACTGCAGATGTTGTACAGAAAGGTGTGAAGATTTTTTTCCTTTTCCCACTGAATCGAAATGTATGTCAACACCCTTTTCTATTATGAAAATTGAGGTGTAATTGTAAGTTGTAATATACACTTTCCTATATAATTTGTGAGCGCAGATTTGGTTAGCCGCGCTTTTAAATAAACCGCAAACTGGTGCTGTGTTGTTTTATGTTTCAGTCGTAAACTGTAGCTGAGTCGGAGAATTGAAAGTTTTGGCTTCTGATATATCAAGATTCTAACCTTCCTAATCGAGTACTGTTTTCTTCGCCTGATGAAGAGGAAAAAAAATCGATAATATCATGCAAAAAATAATTTCCATGGATGTTAATTGTTCCGAGTATTCTGTTTGTCTACATTTGTACAAATTTAAATTTCACAAAGGTTATGATCAGTTGTTAAGATTACTACAATCGGTTTAAGTTGAACTTGGTCACATCTAAAACGCGGCAACCAATGTCATCATACGATCAAACCACGATCACGATTAATGAAGTGGAAAAGGTCTGAAGGAAGGCACACTGAGGTAGTTAGACAACATACATCAGAGGTACTATCTCATATTTTTCTTAGTTTTTGAGCATATGTATATATTTTCGAGCATATGAATATTTTTTGAGCTTTTTGAATATTTTTTTGAGCTTATTACCTTAAACTTTATTTGTTTTAGAGCATATGCGTTTTTTTTAGCTTATTACGTCAAACTTTATTTGTTTTTGTGCATATTTGTATTTTTTCTGAGCTTATAAAAATATATAAGTTAGATTTTAATTTTTTTTCCGTTAAAACTAAAATATAACTAAGTTTATATGTAATGTTTTTGAGTTTTATTGTATGTTTTTGAGCTTAATGTTTTAATAACTTAACTCAAAAACTTTATACCATACTCAAAAATATTATTATAAATGCTCAAAAAGTATAAATTAGTAGTAGTACCTCGGATGTATGATCCTCCTACTAGTCAGACAGTAGTTGAGTGCAGTTCAATGTTCATTTTTGTCTCACAATTTTAAGGTGATAAGGAAAAACAATGCCACGGAAACGGAAGAGATGATCTGTACTTAGACTACTCACCATAATTATCAAACAAATAAAAATCCGATATTTTCGAAGTTTTTTCAAAAAAGAATGTAGCTGTTCAATCTACAATGAATCATACAACGCTGCTAGTAAGGACGGAAGCCACCAGAAGTCCAGTTCCAACATTTTCCGACTTCTCCTTCAGACCTTCAGCACTTGCAGGAACTTACAACAGGACCTCTTATACTTAAGCAATGTCAGTATGATTAACCTTGTGAGGGATTAAAAAATGACTCCTCAAGCCAGATTCCGCGAGTAAGACTCAAGCGGAAATTTGATACCATGGTTGGTACTCGGTATGCCTTCATCCCTGCCACAAGTTTTCCGGTGCCAAGATGAGAAAATTCTCCCTTCCCAACAACTAAGCCTTTAAACGTCGGAACTCAAACCAAATCTCATAGTGATTAAAGAGTAGACTATCATGTGTATGCTTTCCGATATACTCAAGCCCTAAGCCTGCCAGCCTCTTTGTACATTCATCTCCTCCTAACCTGGAACAAAACTTTATGTTGTGGGACACAAATATTCGCCCGTCAAATGGTTTAAGTTTATTCGCTAACCGCTCCAATCCGACCCACACAAGTTTATCGGGCATGTGTAGGAAAACTGCACTAGCGTAGATCAGGTCATAAACAACACCCGGTCCAAATCTGGTAAAATCCATGTCTTCACCTTTCACAATTATAGGGCGCTTGTTTAGTAGACCTTGGGAAGGAAGCTCGTACCTGAGAGCTGCCATAAGAGACAGTTCATCTCTCTCTAAACAATTGAAGTGCTCGGGGTTCAAGTATCGAATAAAATGCAATCCAACTCGAAGGGTCCCGCATCCTATTTCAAGAACCCGAGAATCAGGAGTGAGCAGGCTGGACTCAGCCAAAAATTCAAACACGTCTCGCCCACCAGCCCACGGCTCACCGTAGTTGCTATGGTGCTCTTCCACGAGAAGCCCACCAGGACAAGGCAACGCAGTGTGGTTATTGGCCTCATCCCCCTCATAATGTGATATACCCTTGTACCTAAAACAAGAGGAAAATGTTAAATATACATTACAATTTACAAGTACTTCACCTAAGATGGGACTTCATTAAACCGACATTATATTTTGAGGCGGTTTCAATTCGCACGAGGTTTTGATTATTATCCTATCAATCACCTACATGAACACCATTTCGTTATGCATCGTTTATATATATGAAAGTTTATTAATCTATACGCCATATAGGACTATTAATTGGTCCGTCCATTACATGTGCTTTCAAACGAATTTAGAGTAACTATGTTGGAGAGTAAGGATGCAACGACTAACCTAAACACAAAAGGCAAAGACATAAAAAAATTCAATTCTGAAAATAATTTGGACTTCCGACTACAATATAAGCACTTGTGGCTTTAAAGCGGCACGGTAATCAATGATGGGGCAGTGAAAGGAGTTACAGGAACATGACGGAATATGAAACACGAAATCGAGTAACTTGTTTTTCTTTTAAAATTTCAAATTAAAAAGAACACTGAAAATCCATATCAAAGACTAGCATCCTCGTAAGATTGGCCACTACATTCTATATTCTGCGTTGTGATCCAATCACCAAGGTACAGAAAAGCAACTAGAATCAGGGCGCAGGACTCCGCTGCAGATATATAACTGCAATATCGCAATATCTAATATCGGAGAATCACAACCATTATGATTGGAGCAATAATTATCCCTAATACACCTGTCATGCATAAAATACTGTAGTAGCAGGTGACCATCAATCGCTACCTTGATTGTCCTGTGCCGTGATTCATCAACTACAACCACCAAAATTCATCAACTGGCATTAACCCAAAACTAAGAATCTTTAGTCACATACTACAATTTCAACCAATCTAAGCTCGGAAATTTGTGACAGAATAATAAAAGCTGCAGTAGCAAAAAGGCCCGTAATCTGACAATGGCAATCGACAATATTCTGAGTTCCACGAACTTAAAAAGACTCGGACAAACTTACAACAATTAACCCAAAAAACTATAGTGACTAAAATCGCTTAAATTTCAACAAATTGATTCTTGTATATCACAAACTATTAGAAGTGGAAGATCATTAAAAAATATATCCTCTACTTCTCAATCCAACTAAACGAAACAAGTTCATCCATTTGTCTCAAACTAATGATAGGGAGCATAATATCTAATCTTCGGAGTGAACCAACTAATCCGAGAGCTAGAGTAACTTAGATTGATTGCAATTTCAACAATCTCATCATTATCACATCGTTATTGAGAGGTTGTTGTCTTGTTGACAATCCAACGCTAACATCCGCAACATTCTCCCTTCACTCAAAAACACTGAACAAATATGAACCTGAACCGCTACATCAGGTGAATCGCTCAAATTTCAACTAGTTCACCGTTTTTACTTTTTTAGGGTTACACACAACAGAAAATACTGGCAGAAAATCAATCATTCCAAACTTTCCCATGCTCTCACCATTTTCATATGCAATTTACCCTCATATTGAAAGATTACCATCAAAAGATCAAACTTTGCAAACAAAAACGACTTAACAACACGAATATAAGATACTGAATACTCCCTCAATCGCAATCGTTTGTTTACCTAAATCTTGCAAACAAAACCGCTTAATAACACCCGTCCAGAGTTCCTAATCCTCCCTCCAGTCTCAAATCATTTGAATAAAATTGATTATAATTCCCCTCGGAATAAAAAGGTAAACAAATGATGGGACGGAGCGTAACAGAAGTCGATTTATCCAGTCATAATGACAACGTTCCCGGAACAGTGTTCCATGCTTAATAAACGCAATTACCTAATACGGAGTATGATAATCTTCCTAAGGCAGCTCTAGATATGAAACAAAACAATCAATTTGAACGAAATCACCGAACACTAACATTAGTCCAGTACATCAATGGCTTCTGCAAATTGTGAGGTAATTAGCAATACAATTATACAAAGAGGCGGTTCCGAATGACCCAAAATGAAAATTGCGTAAATAACTGCATCGAACAACTAATATTTTGCAAAAAGATCAAATCTTTCAACAAAAAACACAAAAATCACACCAACCCAAATCCAAAAACCACGAAAAACAACGAAAAAACATACTGTATAAGATCTTGGAGTTGTTGCTCACGAGTACGAGGATTAATCCCTTTACGTAAGACATTATCCTGCATATGCAACCCGTTAACCCGGATCTGTTCCTTAACCCAGTTAATATCATCCGACGTGGCGGAAATCCCAACACTCTGGAACCTTCTGGAAGGTTGTGGAAACGAAGAAGGGCATGAACATGGGGTTGAAAGGGAAGATAGAAGAAAAAACAGGAAAATTACGAGGGAAGAAACGAATAAAACTAAAACTGGTATTGTAATTACAATTCCTTTTGACTGTGATGTTGATGATGAGTGTAACGCCATTGATTTTTTGGGTTGTTTTGTGTTTTTAGTTGTGGATTTTGGCTGCAGGGAGTAAGCAGTAGAGTGTTTGAGTGGGAGTGTCCGCCATTGTTGAGAAAATTAGAAGGTTCGTGTTAGCGTGTAGCGTGTACGAGCCACCGACGGCCTACGGGTGTGCGAAAATAGTAGAGGTGGCAATCGGGTCACTCGGATCGGTTACGGATCGGGTCAAAGCAGGTCGGGTCATATCGGGTCCGGATTGTGTCGGTTCAATTTGTTCTTCAGTTCGGGTTCGGGTCGGGACGCTATCGAGTCGGGTCACCGTAAATTGGGAAGGCCCGTGTAGCGTGTACGTGCCACCGACGGCCTACGGCTACGGGTGTGCGAAAATAGGGATCGATAAGGATTAAGGAGGCGGTGCACCGTAAATTGACCCGATCTAAATATCCTTTATTCGATTTCATCCAACTTAAAGACCTGGATACAAACCTGAACTGATCTATGCTAATGTTTATTGTTATAGACAAATTATTATCTCCATAAACAAATTGATACGGCACTATCCGTCGCAAACTTGTGACGGATATCGTTTTCTCTCACAAAATACCCACTTTCTCTCTCTTCAACATTATTCCTGTAGTCCCTTTCTCCACTAACTCATTTTGTATCTATTTTATTCCACAAAATATCCGTCGTAAATGGTGACCCGTCGCAAGCAAGACTTACTACTAAAAGTGGTGCAAACCAAAAATCCGGTTCAACCCGAGTTGATCAGAAGATCCAAAACTTAACCTGGTTAACCCCTTTGTTAGGTCTGAATTATAAACCATAGGTGATATAGGCAGGGGCGAACCCACCTAGTAGCAAGGGGTGGCAGGCGACAGCCGCTACCCCAAACTTTAAAAAAATGGTTTAGAAGACGGATTTTTGCTACCCCAAATATTATCGAATAATAGATAAGTAATTGGTATCCCATCAAATATGCAATAAACATCTTGTGGTTCAATGGGAAATACCTTAGTTTTCCATCTGGTGCATTGGGTTCGACTTCCACTATAAGCATTTGTCCATTTTAAATTTTTTCCGCTACCCCCAAACATTTAATCCTGGGTTCGCCCCTGGATATAGGTCAATTTCGAAGGAGATTTTTTGTTTAACTGACTCATTTTTAATGAAATGATTATTTGATAGAATCACCGTATAAGTTGCATATTATAGGTAATTTAATCATGTGATTGATTTGATGATCTATTTAAAGAAGACAATGGCCCGTCTCGGCAAGCTTTTCCCACTCCCCACTGTGGCCTGCCCTTGGCCCGGGCAAAGTCATGAACCGCTTCAAAACGCCTACTCTAAATCTAATATTATTACGATATCTAATTATCTACTATATTTTAATTGTTAAACTAATATTTTAAAAGTAATTTTATTATCAGATGTAAACTTTAACCACTAAGTTAATACTCCTTATTGGATTATAAAGGCTGATGTTTGATTCGTTTTAATGTGGCCTAGCATTCCCGCAAATGTTCTTCATGTATACACGTTTATACTCTTGAAGTAGAGATTAAGTTTCACAAATTCTACGTTACAACGGTCGCACATACGATCAGTAGAAAAGTGATCATATTTTGATAAGTAGTGACTACTTTCTGTATAAAAAATGATCTATTTTCTGAAAGTGATTACTATTTATAATAAAATGACCATTTTTTACCACAAAATGGTCACATTTTGCAAAAAGATACGGGAGAAAACCGTCGTACAGAAAAACTACTAATTAATGTTTGATTGGTTCTTCGTACGGTCCAGCAAATGTATCACAAATTCATATAGTAAGTCTTGCTTGCGACGGTCACTATTTGTGACGGATATTTTGTGAGATAAAATGGATACAAAATGAGATAGTGGAGAAAGGGGACCACATGAATAGTGTTGGAGAGAGAGAAAAAGTGAGTATTTTGTGAAAGAAAACGATATCCGTCACAAGCTTGCGACGGATAGTGCCGTTGCAAATAAGAATGTGTGAAATTCATAAGCCTAGTTTTATTGGTCTTCATAACGATACCTTTTCATGAATGTACGATCATCTCTATTCACCAATTGGCTAGAAAATTATGCTGCTGCTTATGACACAGCTTATCTCACATTTTAAACGACTCACTCAACATCTTGTTTTGGGTTAGACATTTTATGTGAGATGATGAGACCACCCGATCCGTACTCGTCGAGTAAACTTTTGTACCTCTTTTACTATAATCTGATAAGAGAGACGCTCTTTGATTAAGCATCCTACACTTATCTTGAGAGCCTAATTTCATTTAGGATCGGCGTATTAGCAAAAACTGCATGAGATTCGTAACTAGCTACAATAATAAAAAAAATACACTCAAGTGGGAGTGAGAGATAATGTAGTTTTGTGGATGTTTTAGAGAATAAGTCCGCGCTCGCGAAGTTCATCACCTTGTTAATTATTCTTGTAAGGTTTTGATAAATAACCACGCACAACCATAAAAACAAGAATAACAAGGGACACAAATATAACGAGGTTTACCAAATTGGTTACGTCCTCATTGCGGTTGCAATAAGATTTTATTGATCACACTAAGAGATTGCAATAAGAATAATATACACAAGAAACTTAAAACTGATCTTATAACTACTCTTACAAATTACTTATGATGATCATAACTACTCTTACAAATTACTTATGATGATCCGAGGGATGCATATTACATTGCTTAAAGTTCCGTTGATCATACCCACCATACTACAAGATCTAACATTTTCTAAATGCTAGTATTCATACGTCAACAATGGTCGACTTTGCATGTCCAAGCAATAAATGCTAACAAATACGGAGTACTATTCATAGTTTAATTTCCAATTTTTTTGAGGTGGTTTGAAAGTTGGTGACTCAAACTTATTTCACTCATTCAAAAGGATGAGATAAGTTGGTCCTAATTCAGATGATCAATCTAATTTTCTTACCTAATAAAAAGCCATAGAGAATTAGTACAACAAGTTATAATTACATACCCGATCAATTGATAATTTTATTTGGTGGCAAACGGATTACTTAACGTCTCATTTTAAAACTTGAATCACTGTAAGTTTGTAACCTTGTTCGATTAGTCATAAAATCTACACTTATTTCCCACCATGAATAAATAAAATTCAATAGTGTAAAGTAGAAAAGGTATAGGAAAAGCCAAAAGGCTAAATAATCATAATTTTATTACTACTCCTAGTGTTTTAGTATGGTCGGCTACACATTTTCTTCCAATAACATAAATATTACTCCTATAAAAGTAACTAAAACCAAAAGAAATTATTCCCCATAGGCCATAGGACCATTAAACATATCATTATCATCGTATGCGTTAACATCACTACTAAATGCTTGCTAACAACCAACGTCCCTACAACATTTTTGTAGTTATCATGACACACAATCACCAAACCGTAACCACGAGCATTTGAATCAGCGGATAATAGATTATTTTAATTTAACTAGGAGTAGCCTCAAATTCGAGCATTGAAATTATAACAATATTAAAATCCATTATAGAAAGAGTTTTATTATTGTTATTGTGATCGTACCTGACTCAAAATCCGAACTAAATTGAGAAAAGGAGGCACAAAAACAAAACACGACGTTGGCCTTAGCATAATAATTTCCATTAATTATAAACACTTGATAAAGTTGCATAATCTTCACATTTTTTTCCTTTTGAAAGGAACCTTATATTCTCACGAAAAGAATGTTAACTACGAGTATTTCATATCCTATATATACGTCAAACAAACAATTGAACCCATTTAGCCACACTCGGGACATTTTGATTCACCACAAACATCATATAATAACCAGGTGGCGCCATCGATGGGCTCGGTGGTGCCACACTTCTAACTATATAACTATTCTCTCCACTAGGCACAGCTGGACTCGTGTTCAACTTTACTAACCTTTGTCCTTGTGAAAATGAATGTGTAGCAAATGGTGCACTCGCCAAATTCACATCATTAAGTCCTACAACAGGCAATGTCACAATTACTTCCACTTCAAATTCCTCCCCATACTTCAACATTTGAGGCCAAGTTACAATCTCGGGTCGGAGGTTAGCCCGATCTGGACTCAAGTACTCAGGTGAGAATGCCTCAAGTCGTAACTCTGTCGGAAACTCCGACCTAAAATTGTAAAAATAATGCGGGTTACTTCCCGCAAGTAAAACCCGTCCATCAGGTAACAAATTAGCTGTAGAATGATACATTCGAGGGACCGTCCCCGGATTCAATACCATAAACCTTAACCCGACTGGTTGATCAGCTCGATAAAGAACCGGATTAAGAACCGGGTCCGAACCTAACTCGAACCCTTGAGACCCACTTTGTGCCCCATTTATAATCAACACCTCACCAGTTGGCAACATAACCATATCACCCATAATCCTAGGAAATGGCATATCCTCCATTTCCCAAACCGGGTCACCGTCCTGGGTTGCTATAATCCTCCCACAACTACCATGCGCCGGTATACTGGCATCCATTCTAATATACGCCCCAAATTGGGCCCCACCACATACAACAATTACCGCGGTAAAAAAATCACCTACTAAAGGAAGCATAACCGATGATCCAGCAGATGGGTAATTTCTTGGACCACCATCCAACGGTGGATAATTTTTTACCACCTTATTTACCTCATAATCATAAGCAACAGCTTTATTATTAGCAAAAATAAATAATTTACCGTTGGGTAAAAGATGAACATAAGGGTAAAGATTATCACCTTGCCTATCCTCCACGTCACCAAGGAAAGGAAATTTTACCTCGCCGTATTTCCTAGGAGGGTAAAACTCTAGTGAATTCGCAACTTTACCTCCAATAATAATTACCGACCCGTCCGGTAAAATTTGATTGGTTGAATACCATCGACCTTTAGCCAATACGACATCGTTTAACTCCTCCCAGTCACAAGCTTCTGACGTCTCACACGGAACGAATTTTCTAATTTTATTCCACCCGTCCATGTCACCACCCGTTTGCAAGAGGGTCCCATCAGGGAGAAACTGGCCAGATGAGCACCACGTGTCAGTTTGAATAGTCAACGGCCGTAAGGTATTTGTTGTAGGGTCAAACAATGCTGAGTGTGCATAACAGTCGCGTTTTAATACGGTGTCGTTTTGGTCCTTCCTACAATGGTGCTTTGGTAGTAGTAACCGTGACGGACCTATGTCGGTCCGGTCTAGGAGTACCACCGTGCCGTAATGTGTCACGGCGGTGTGCATGGACGCGATACCTGCGTCCGGTAAGAGTAACTCCCATGTGCCGGGCAAGTCTGCCCTGACACGTGAGAGCGTTAAGAGGAGAAGGTTGAAGAGAAGGTATCGAAAATTTTTAATTTCGAGTTTGATCATGGCTAGTAAGAGGAAATTGATTGAAGAAATGTAAGTTGGTAAGTGGGATTATATAGTTGAAGTGCAATAATTTGATTAAGGGCAAAGGCATGAGAGTGTAGGGACAATGGATACTTTTTACTCGTGGGAGATGTTAGTACACGTACATGAACAACATGGTAGTTAACCAGTTATAACTTAGGATGTACAGTATATATGGAGTAGTAGTATCGAGTTAGTAGAAGAAGTTTCGACCATGATGAATTTCAGAAAAGTGTTAAGACTACAAATTTACAAATTACAATATGACACCTTTTCAAGTTTTTTATTTTTTCCCTTTTTGGGGCAAATTCTTGTTTGAAATAATAATGAGGGATTTTGGGACTATTTTATAATTAAATATGATCATAATGTTTTAGCTAAGGGAAATATTTTTAGTAAGACTCACCAAAGTCAGGGGCGATTTTATAGGGGTGATGGAGTGAACCATCACTCCCATTAATCAGGAAAAAAAATGATACATACCTATTTATGTGCAAATATATCATCAAACTTTAGAGGCTTAGTGGTAAAAACAAGCTCTCGCCATCATAACAGCCTAGGTACAAGCCCCCCACAACAACATTTTTTTCCTTATATTTATTTTTTTTTACCTTTTTATTTTGCATAAAAGTAATCGAAAATTGATCCCCTACAACAACATTTTTTTCCTTCTATTTGTAATTGAAAATGTAACATTTTTTTCCTTCTATTCCTTCTATTTGTAATTGAAAATGTTATGAGAAAGGATCGAATTTACATCATCTTATTTGTAATTTAAATTAATTTTACCACCGTGACTATGCAAATATGATGATATTTTACATAAGCATAATCATATATAAAAATAAATACTTTATATTTTGACGACCCTTAATAAAATTATCTATTATCAAATTGTTTTAGTATTCATTAAACGTTTGTATATTAATATAAGTTTTTTGTTAATAAGGACCTTATCTTTTAAATATCTCATAGGAGCAAAAAAATGTTAGGTACGAGATTAATCGTGTGATTATATTTTAGCGTTTTTTAAGTTATAAATTTTACTAATCACCCCCATTTCTTAAATCCTCGATTCGCCACTGACCAAAGTATTTAAGACCCTGTCATATCAGCTTTTCAGTAACTTTTATTCTTATTATATTGTTCAGACTCACTTCAGATTCACCTCAGACTTTATACATTATCACTCAGACCCACCTCAAACTCTACTTTTCCACTACACTTTTCTTATCGAATTTTAGATAAAAAGAAAAATAATAATTATTTTACACATGATAGTCATTTATTGGTTGCCATTTATATAACGGCGGGGTCAAGACTTTTGTAGAGTATTAAGTCGAGTCTTGGATTTCCAAAACCACAAATTCTCATTGAAGACGACTCTATCCATCACAAGCCGAAGACGGATAGTGCCTCTCTCACACAATGCAAGTGGCATGACCCATGAAATGATCCATTTTTTCCAACTTGCCTTATTGTGAGAGGATTAATATCCGTCTTCAGCTTGTGGCGGATAGTATCCGTCACAAGCAAGACTCATTGTTCCATGACTCTACTTAAGACTTTGTCAAGACTTGAATAGATTATTGGAGGTATTGGATGAGTCTTGCTTATCTAAAGACTCAGGTGAGTCTTGTGTCAGGACTAACCAATCATTTTACCCTAATATTTACGATTTATGGTGGGATTTCTTTACGAAAGTGGTCACATTTGGCTATGAAGTCGTTAAAATCTCGGTTTATTATTTCAGACAAAAATGGTCATAAGGAGACTTACCTCGCTATGTGGAGTTACACGAGTGTATATTTTTGTTTTTAATCAAATTTTGGAGATATATATACATGAATATACGATTAGAAATTGATTGATATTAATGAATCGACAATCCTAAATAGTCTGTTTGTATTTGAAAATGTTAAGCACTTTGTACGAGTATAATATAATGTTATCATCCATCAAGAATATTGTAATTTTACATTCTTGTAAAATCTTCATTAGTTAGTTTTTCATCACTATGGAAATGTTTGATGATTAATTGATTATGCTATAGATAAATTCAACTTTTGCATAGCATATTATTAGCAATTTAGGGTCATATGTACAAGATTTTACCTATACAAATGTAAATATGTAATATACTCCATCTTTGCTCATAAAATATGCAAAAAGTCAACTTTTAAAGCTCATATTTTTTTCCAAACAAAAGTTCATCCACCCGTTTCTTTAATGTAAATTATTCCATTCTTATCAATCATATTTTTTAAATCAACATAAACAAAAAGTATGGAGTACAGAGTATTATTTTTTGAGGTCCTTTTCGACCAGGTTAGAGCAAAATGATTAATCATTAGAAAGGTGGACAAACAAAAGTATAGAAAAATAGTAATTCATGATATCACTTATTAATCAAGCTCACCGAAAATGTTTTAGTCTAGTGATTAAGACGGAGATATTGTAGATAATAAGTCCCAGGATCAAAACCCCTCCCCCTATTATAATGCTTTAGCTATTTCTATAGCTTGAGTTAGCAATTTTTTCAACTTTGCCAAAAAAAAAAACTATCAATCAAGCTATTCTATGAAGTTCATACTATCAATCAAGCTATTCTATGACGTTCATACTTAAATTTAATTGCGAATTTTAAACTCTGCTTTCGAATATGTTTGGCCTAAATTCTTAAAAATGAGTTTTTGTTTTTAGAGCTTAATTTTTTAATAGTAGTATTTAAGAATCAAAAACACCAAATTATTGCTTCTATTTTTATAGGCAAAAAGACGATATTTGAGTTTTTGAGAAATTATTTTTAACTTTTAAATTAAAGATATGTTTAGCCAAAAAGTGTTTTTAAGTACAAAAATACCTTAAAAATTAGGTCAAACACACACTTTATATAATCTCACTTCCATTATAAATTTAATTGCAAATTTTAAACTTTGCTTTCGTATAATCTCACTTCCATTGTAAATCGTCAATTGATTTGCTTATTATATATCTTGTCCCACACTTGACACTATCCCTCATCATCCTTTGTATTTTTGTGTACTTTTGGCCTAGTCAATTTACAATATCAGTATCATGGGTGATTATGAAATTATAGTTGATGTAATGTGGTTGATGACGATCCTTATTACTCCCTCCAATTTGATATGGGTCATGTGTATTGTGTGGTCTAAATTAATTCTCTTATTTTTTGTGTAAAAACAAAGATTATTATAGGAAATTGGCGGGAGTATTTCTTTTTTAAAAAAAAAAAAATGAAAATTGATAATTATCAATTGAGGATTGTTAAAATCCGCCTCTAGTTCTAGTCATCTTCTCGTCATTAAAAATTATACCTTTTTGCTTGAGTATTAAAACTCATACTACCTACTACTTCTTTTTACTCTCATTTTCGATTTTCAAATTCAAGCCGCTTCAAAATTAAACAAAAATAAAACCGTCTCAAAATTTAGCAATTCTTATTAAGATAATCTATCCATCACAAGCTGAAGACGAGTTAAATAATAACCAAGTGGGTGGATAAGGCAAAAACATAATGCCGAGTAGCTTTATACATTTATCTTATCTACCTAGGCCACTTAATTATTTTAACCCACTTCAACATGTGACAAATATATCCGTCTTAAACGAGAATTTATGTAAAAAAAAAAATTAGCAACAACAATTTCAAATCCCATCCGGCCATCATCCACCCACCATCTTCCTTTTATCTCTCTTTTTTTTCAAACTTTTTCAAAATTTAAAAAATCTCCTCAAAATCGCTTCCAAAATGAACAACAAAACTGAAACCGCTTCAAATTTAACAACAAAATTCTTCGCTCCATAATTTACCAGGTATGTAGAGTTTTTTTTTTTCAAAATGGGCGATTCTCACTAATTAATTAACGAAATGGGTAACTATTGAAATTTATTACCGAATATGGGTGCACGTAGGATCGGATGTTCCGAAACCGAGCCAGAAATCAAGTCGCTCTGGGGGTGAGCGACTTGTTCCCCTTTTAATTATTTTTCTTTCTCTTCTCCTGTTTCGTTCCCCTGTTTCCCAACCTAAAACAAATCTCACAAATCTCCCCAATTTCCCCAACCCTAAAATAAAACTCACAAATTCAATTTAAACCCGAAAACAAATTTGCCCAATTTCCCTAACCCAAAACAAAACTCACAAAATTCAATTTAAATCAATTTTAACAACGGTTGATGTTGCCGATGACGATGACGATGACGAGGACGAGGTTGCCGAAGAAGCTGATCATGGTGATGATGCTGATGAAGATGACGAGGATGGTGATGGTGTGCAGAGAGATCAAATCGTCTTCTGATCTTCCTTCGGTTCAATACCATGACGATGATGATGGTGATGATAATGGTGATGAGGATGATGAGGACTTGCTTCTAGGAGGATGTTGCTTGGTTGATGTTGCTCACAAATCATGCTTGATTGATGTTGGTCTGCCAGAGGGACTTGGTCACAAATCAAAGTCGTTTCCTCCCAGAGCGACTTGATTTTGGGAGGATTTTTGCATCGGTTTTAATATGGTCGCCCTCCGGGTAAGCGACTTGAATACCAGCCTAACTTCGGTGATGACGTGGACCCATTTTCGATAATAAATTTTAAAAGTTGTCTATTTCGTTAATTAATTATTGAAGATCGCCTATTTCGAAAAATAACTCAGGTATGTATGTTAATTTTTGGGATATTCTACATGGTACCCCTCAATTTTTCGACTTTATACATGGTACCCCTGCACTTTTTAAAATATACATGGTACCCCTAATTCTCTTCATTATCACTAAGTGTACCCCTAAACTTTATTTTCACTCAATTAAACTCATTTTTCACTAAAACTTGAGAGAGACGGTCTTTCAATAAATTATTGAGAGACCATTCTTTTGTACCTTTTTATTTGTATTTCGTGACCCTTTTGTCATTGATCGTAGCATAGTAATTGCGTACTTATTTACATAATAAATGTACTCATTTTATTTTTAATCATGATTTGTACCTATTATATTATCTTTAGTACCACTTTTTTCTTAAATTTATACTATAGTCTCTCAATAAGCTAATTGAGAGATAGTCTCCCACGAGACTTATTGCTCATTTTTAAGCGTTAAGTGGTGACGTCAAAGCGTAAGTAAACTTGTCATTTATTATCACATAACATTAGGACTATATTAGGCTCAATATCCATCTTCATCCCAATTTATATAGATATATATGGGCTAATAAAATTTTGACAGAAAAATTATTTATATCTTGCCAAATTATCACGTCAAAAGATGGATCTATTCTGTCTCAACTTCAACTTATCCAATTTTCTATTTTCACAAAGATCATTTTACTATAAGCACAATGAGTAAAATAGATGCTCATGAGTCTCGCTCCACTTGTTGATCACAAATAACACAATTGTCCTGAGTTCATACTCCCATTTTCCTCAGATTGTCCCTAGTATGATGTCCATTCTGCATAACCATCCATCCATTGATTGAGTGTTTAGGGATATTCCAACTATCCCAAACTACTATACACCACGGTACAGGGGGGAACTACCCATATAACCACTGGTATCCTGATCTTACAGTATATCCTTTTGTATCATGTAACCAATTTCCATTATGATAACCATTATCCATCTTGTCTTTTATCTTTCAAATGTTCCTCCAGTTCCAGTTTGCATCCAGAGGAAGCTTATAATCAGTCCAATTCCTTCCTTTTAAATCCATATGATCTGTCCAGAGCACCCATAGTCTATCGGCCTTGGTATAAATCCAACTCACTAGCTTTCCAACAGTTCCCATGTTCCACACCCTTGCATTCCTGACGTCTAAGCCACCAACTTCCTTCTTGCAACAAATCATATCCCAAGCAATATGAGGGACTCTTTGATATCATGTCTGTCCACTCCAAAAATAATTCATACACATTGCTTCAATCCTTTTAATCACTCCTTTTGGAATAAGAAAAATGTTTGCCCAATAGTTATGTAAAGTATTCAGGACAGAATCGATGAGGACTAATCTGCTTGTATAACTTAACTTCCTTGCTCCAATCCCCCAATTCTGCCATTAATCTTCTCCAGTAAAATATTAAAGTCATGCTTAAGCAGTCTCCCTGATCGACTGGATTGGTATCCCCATATATTGGAAAGGCAATCTGCCTTTTTTATTATATCCACAAACTTGCAGCACCTCCTATTTTATTGCAGCTGACACTCCACTAAACACTACTTCTGATTTTGTTGCATTCACTTTCAAGCCAGATGCTACTGAAAAAGTAGACATAGATCTTACAGTAGCATAATGGATCTAACATCTCCCTTGCTGAACATCAAAACATTATCAGCAAATAACAAATGAGTTAACTTCAGACTCTTGCACATAAGATGATATCTAACGAACCAGGTCTTCGTTGCATAATTATTAATCCTTGTCATGTACTCCATGCAGACACAAAACACCAAGGGGGACATAGGATCACCGTGTCTAAGGCCCAAATTCCCCTTAAGGTATCCAATATGTGCTCCATTCATATTAAGAGTATAAGTTGGTGTTGTGATGCACATCATAATCATATTTCTAAATCCATCAGGGAATTGTAAAACAACCATCATCTGGTCCACAAAACTCCACTCAATTGAATCATAGGCTTTTTGCAAATCCATCTTAAAAATACATCTTGGAGTAGTCATCCCTCTACTATAATGTCTCACCAAATCCCGACATATTAAAATGTTTTCTAAGATGCTCATGTCTTTAACAAAAGCTCCTTGATTGTTGTTTATTTTATCTGGTAGCACCAGAGCAAGTCTATTGCACATTATCTTTAAAATTGTCTTGTAAATGACATTACAAAATGATATAGGTCGAAATTGCTTCACATTCACAAGTCTTTCAACTTTTGGAATAAGGGTGATTATTGTGGCATTGATTTGAGTTAAAAATTTGTTAGTGTGAAAAAAATCCAGTATAGCTGCACACACATCCTCTCCTACAATATCCCAAGCATCCATAAAAAATTGACTTGTGTATCCATCTGGCCAGGTGATTTATCTTTTGGGATACTGAACAAACTCTTCTTTACTTCATCTGCAGTATGTAACAGGACTAGACAAGATGTCCCTATGTCTATCTGTACAGCATGACCCTCTCCTTACAACAAGAGTAAACACAGGCGTAATAGCAAGATTTGATCCAAGCAACTCTCTGTAGTAATTCAAAAAAGCTTTATGGATTTCATCACCATTCACACATTGCTTTCATTCCTTATCTTCAATCTGAAACACCTTATTCTGCATAACTCTCTTCTTAATTGCTTTATGAAAATATACAGTATTCAAATCACCAGTTATGGACCATTGCACCTTTGCTTATCCAGTATAGCTGCACACACATCCTCTCCTACAATATCCCAAGCATCCATAAAAAATTGACTTGTGTATCCATCTGGCCAGGTGATTTATCTTTTGGGATACTGAACAAACTCTTCTTTACTTCATCTGCAGTATGTAACAGGACTAGACAAGATGTCCCTATGTCTATCTGTACAGCATGACCCTCTCCTTACAACATGAGTAAACACAGGCGTAATAGCAAGATTTGATCCAAGCAACTCTCTGTAGTAATCCAAAAAAGCTTTATGGATTTCATCACCATTCACACATTGCTTTCATTCCTTATCTTCAATCTGAAACACCTTATTCTGCATAACCCTCTTCTTAATTGCTTTATGAAAATATACAGTATTCAAATCACCAGTTATGGACCATTGCACCTTTGCTTTCTATGCCAAAAAACTATCTTTAACACAAGTCATCTCTCTGAGACTAGTGGCCAAATGCATCTCCTGTTGCATTATATCACAGTCACCAGGCCTGTTAATCAACATCTCCTGATCTTCTCCAAAGTTATGCTTGCTATATTTGTATTGTTCTCAATGTTAGAGTAATAATTTGTGTTTATTCTTTTCAGTACTGGTTTCAACTCTTTCAGCTTCTTGACAACTTTGAACACTTTTATGCATGCGTAATACTTTTGCCAAACATTCTACACTTCCACTTTAAAATTATTTGCAGCCCCCGCACATGTTAAAGTATTTAAAGCATTTTTGGCCCTCAATACTCATCCTTCTACTTACCACTGTACAAGGACAATGATCAAATAAACCTTCAGGATGAAAATGAGCAATATAATCACTAAATCCAGTCATCCACTCACCATTCCCCATCACTCTGTCCAACCTAGTTATCTTATTTCTTCAAGCGATTGCTTATTAGTTCATGTGTATAGTGCTCTAATTGCTGCAATATCATCCATACAACATAATGATACACATTCCGAGAACTGTTCCATCTCAGTTTATGTAGACCCACCACCAAGTCTCTCAACTAGAGATAAAACAGTGTTGAAATCCCTCATACACAGCCAAAGACCATTGTAATCTCTAGCAATATACTTTAGGAACTCCCATAACTCTTTTCTTTCATAGATCCCATTGAATGCATAAATCATGGTAAGAAGGAATTGACTACCAGTGTCCCTATCAGTCACCATGCTAAAACTGCTAAACACCGTAATTAAACAAGATGAAAAAATCAATTACCTGGGTTTGATGAGGAAAATTAATCAAAACGAAGTAGAATGAATGATTATTGGAAGGAAATCAGGGAAATTTTCAACTGGGTTTTGATGAATTTGGGTTTGGTGATTTTTTTACCAATTTTTTGAATGGAATGAGAATTTGAGGAGTTAAGTTAAAAAGAAGGGTAAAGTGGTCAATTTATTTTTTAATTCAAGAGAGCGGCCAAGTAGTATTGTTTTTGTTGATGGAGTTAGTTTTATGGTAGTGATTATGAAAGTTTTATTATGTAGGTAGTGATTGTGGAAATTAGTAGTTATGTTGGTAGTGATAATCAATTTACCCTTTTAATTATATTTTATAATTGAAAGACCAAGACCGACTAACCATGGGCTTAGGGGAAATATCGCACATGTTTTAAACTTGTCATCATCAAAGGGGAATTTGTTAGAACACTTAGGTTGATGATTACAAGTTTATTTGTTATATGATTGTTTGCTCTTAGTTATCTTTGCTTAGTGACTGAATCAAACCAGTGGACTAGTGATTGAGGTAATCAAATGAGCTTCTAAGAATATTCAAACATGATCAAAGAAGACCAATACGAGATTAGAACAATTACATCTCGCTTAGCCTTAGTCAATGTTGTAAGAGTATGTAAGTGTAACATTCACATTAGAGTCAAGTTTCAGCTTAATCGTGCAATAGTTCGCACCTGATACCGTATGGAGTATTTTCCAAATAAAAATTATTTCGAAAAAATATTGCAAATGTCCTCTTCAGTTTTTGAATAAGGTATTTTTCACAAATCGGAAGTACAAAAAGAATATCATTGCAAAGCTTCCATAAGAAGATACAATCTTATTTATGCAAGTTGCTCTTTTTGCCAAAAATAAATAGGTGTTTTACTTTTTCTATTTATAGAAAACTTGTGAATTCCCATGCAAAGTTATTAATGATTAAGTTTCTCAAGTTAGTACTTAATAGTATTTACCTGTATTTCATTTTATACAAATAATCGATAATTTTTTTAAAAGGTCACCTAATTCACCCCCTCCCTCTTTTAGGCTTCAATCGTTCTTAACTCTTCATCCTGTCATTATAAAAATTAGAGAAAGGATTACCTTGACTTTGTTGGAAAGACTGAAAGACATTGACTTGCTCCAATGTACCCATGAACTCAATGGCAGTATGGCCGTCTAATCCGCAACGGCCGCATGTCTCCTCCCGTTGAACCATAGCATGAACAACCTGTTTATTAACCAAAGACTTAGTTGTATGTAATTATAACTATGCAATCTGGGCAGATAGAGCTTCCAATTGAGCCGCCGCAGCATTATCTAGGCCACCTCCTCTAGTACTTCCTCTCGGATTACCGTACTCAGTAATGTGAGTAGCCATATCATCAATAAGCTTCCAGATAGTATCATCAGCAATGTTATTCTAGAACTTACCATTAGCAGAAGAATCTATGAGAGCCTTGTGATCATCATATAAACCATTATAGAATTGGTTACAAAGGAACCACTTTTGAAATCCATGGTGTGGGACATATCGAATTAATCGTTTAATACGAAGACATGATTTATTTAGATCCTCCGTAGGACCTTGTTTGAAACTAGTGATTTGTCTTTTGAGTTTGTTGGTTTTCTGTGGTGGAAATATCTCTTGTAGAAGGCAAGAGTTAAAGAATTCCAATCGGTGATACCAAGAGCCTCCATATCTATGTCTCGTAACCATTCAGTTGCACCATCTCTGAGAGAAAATGGAAAGAGTGCCTGCTTTACCTGATCTTAAGTTACTCCCGCGGATAGAGGGATGAAACAATAGTAATTAGTGAATTTCTCCAATGCTTGGCAGGATCCTCTCCAGCTCCTCCTCCAAGCATGTTCGTTAGTTCCACCAAATGTATGAAAAAACGTGTCTATGTCAGAAACTAAGTTGCCCTCTTTCAAAGAACGAGGTTTCTGCAAAATTAAAGATCTCGTAGTCGGCGTTAAGTGTGCACAAATCTTCCACTTGATTAACTTCTCTCTGAAAATTCGTCTATAGCGAAAAGTTTTCTCGGGTTCGGGATCAAAAGGTAGAATCTCGGACCTTGTAGGCCTGGACATATATGAAACTAACAAAAAGAATATAAGAACGATCTCAAGGAAATGAAGTTCCGTGGGACAAAAAACAAAATAAAAACAAGCAAAGAGAAAAATTGTCCCCCCCCCCCCCCCCCCCCCGACAACGACGCCAAATTTGACAGGGGTAAAGTCGTATCCCCTTAATCAAAGTAATCCTAAATTACTACTAGCAAGTAGATGGCGGTAAGACATGTATCGATTCCACAGGGAGGCGGTTATAATTTAGTTTGCAAGTATTTATAGAGTCTTAAAATAATAGTTTTCTCTAGAAGTGATTTGATTAATTCTAACAACTAAAAGCAAAGTAAATAAAGGTGAATTCAAATATATTAAAAAAAAAAGTCTACGGATTAAGTTCACTAGGACCGTTATCTGGGGGTAAGATTTAATACATTGACAGGGCTAATTATGTTATTTAAGGTTATATGATCGGTTGATTCAAAATTCCCTTTAGGTCTAATTTAACATGCGGTCGTTATCATTAAATTATCTCTATTCAGTTATCGCAACCTATATTGATCTTAACCCAGTCGATGAAAGTCTCAATTTGCTATACTAATCAATTAATCTTCGCCAGTAATTAACTAATTAGATTCAGGGCAATAAACTGAGTAACAACGAATGTAAATCCTTTAGGTCTAATTTAACATGCGGTAGTTATCATTAAATTATCTCTATTCAGTTATCGCAACCTATATTGATCCTAACTCAGTCGGTGAAAGTCTCAATTTGCTATACTAATCAATTAATCTTGGGCAGTAATTAACTAATTAGATTCGGGACAATAAACTGAATAACAACGAATAAACAATTTAACTATCAAATCTTTAAGGTAAATCCTCTTCTAAAGACCTAAATCCCCGTTTTCCCTAGATTCACAATTTAGGTACTCATAATAACTATAATAATAATAGATATGTGATGATAAAACATAATTAAACTAGATGAAAGATGAATAAGGAATTAAACTTGAATAATAGAACTTTAATAATTACCGTAATTAGAAGGCACAAGATCCGGAATGCTTTGCGTAATTAAAATTAAAACTAAAATATTGAGAGAATAATTCTCGGACTATAGACTAAGCTATGAAAATCGTATGAAAGTGTACAAAAGTTGAGGTACAAAGCCCTTTATTTATACTAGAGAAATACTAGAAATAAGGACTTATTTCTAAAGTTGAACGGAAATTCTCTTATCTTGTTTTTGATAAAAGGTAAGATTTATATATCAAAAAGGAAAAAATTTTTAAATAATTGGTCTAGGCGAGGCTCGAACTCGCGACCTTCGGCTCATAAGACCAACGCTCTAACCAACTGAGCTACAAGACCTTATTTGTTTATCTTTTTTACAATAGAAAGGTACCATTACAATACAATCAACCTTGGTTTTTCAAACAAATTAGGGGACGTTTGGTTGGGGTTTATAAAAAAGGGAAAGAGAAATAAAGTTATTTATTTCCTTTGTTGGTGTTTGTTTGATACAAACAAGGGAATGAAACATCCTTTGTTACCCCCCTAATCCATTTAATTTCCCAGCCTCATCTCCTAGGGTATGAAATTTCATTACCCTTATTCAACCACTTTCTTCACCACTACCACCACAATAGTCATCACTAAAGCACCACCATGACGCCACCGCCATCGCCGCCACCACCGCCATAACACCCCTACCACCACCACCGTCATGACACCCTTATCACCATCACTGCCATGACACCCCAGGCCACCACCATCACCGTCGTGACCACCGTCACCGCCACCGCCAATGCCATGACATCTCTACCATCACCATCGCCACCACCGTCATGACACCGTGACCATCACCACCGCCATGACACCGCCACCACCATCACCGCCGCCAGGGCGCCAGTAGATAAGTGGTTGTTTGTGGTGGTGTGTGTTAGTGATAAGAGTGAGTGTGAGTGGACCATTAGTTCCTTTTATTGGTGTAACCAAACAACCAACACAAATTCTCATTTGTGACGGCGGTATCCGTCGCAAGCTTGTGACGAATACCGTTTACTCTCACAAAATACCCATTTTTTTTTTCTCTCTCTCTAACACTATTTATGTGGTCCCTTTTCTCCACTAACTCATTTTGTATCCATTTTATCTCACAAAATATCCGTCACAAAGAATGACCCGTCGCAAGCAAGACTTACTAAACAACCAATTAGTTTTAGGTAATCATTTTACTTTGCTCTCTTACCCTTTCTTATTTCCTTTCCCTTTCTCCCTCTCTAACCAATTAATGTCAACTAACCACTCGTCTAGGGTGATTTTTTCTCTTTTCCTTAATTTATTTTCTTCGTTATTTTCCATAGATATTATTTTGTCGACGCCGCGATGCTGGACTCCAATATTATTCCCGTAAAATATCTCTTTTCTGCATTTAATCACCAAAAAGTGGAAGTAACGACATTTTGATAAAACGGTTATATAAATGATATATATAAATTAAGCATAAAACCGTTCTAATAATGATAAAAGGTAGAAGCAAAAGTATATATATAATTATGACTTATCATAGACCCTTACAGGTATGAGTCCAATGTAGCTATCCCAGTCCGGGTTTGGGTTGGACCTAACCCAAATCCGACCCGTTGTTTTCTCTACCCGGGCATGTTCTTATAATTTACACGAATGGACCATCTTATTTATTTTTATTTCTTTAAAAAAAGTAGTGTGAATCTTGACATTATTTATTCAATTAGATTTATATTCATATATATTTCTTCTCTACCACACTAAAGATAACATCTACTATAAACGAACGTACCACATCAAAGATAATATTCCTCGCTCGTTTCGCCCACAACACTAGAAAGTTAACTTTATAACCATTTGATATTTACACAAAATGACATACATACCCCCACCTAGTAACCTACAATTAAACTCACAATTACATACACAACCTATTTTCCCCTCTTTACCCTTATTTTTTCACCTTTTTTCTTAAACACAAATACTCCATTTTTTCTTACGTTATATTTGGTGTGGTATAGAAGAAATATATTACTAGTAATGAATTAGTTTAATTAAATTTCATAATTAGATTTATAGAATTATAAATTGAGTAGATGTGCCTTGTGCATTGCCCAGTTATTTCATGTGTAGTTCAAATACGGTTGATGTAACACCCCCATTTATTTAAGAGCCTTTAGCAAGACATTCTCAAATAAATAGGACTGTTACCATCCCGGAATATCCGAGGTAGTGAATAACAAGGTAAACAAACCAAAGGTAATTTATATAAATACTGATTAAATTGAACTTGGTATTACAACAGTTACGAGTTCCAAACTTGATAAAGTGAAAGTACAACTGACGATATCTAAATGTGATCTAACTCTAAGTAGGTCCATGCCATGTCTCTCTCCATGCCCAAGCTCCTAGTCCATTTGTCACTGACCTGAAAAATCTACTCCCCATTCCGGATCATCGTAGGTGTACACGAATACACAGGGTCAACCGCGAGGTTGAGTAGAAAGATAAATAAGACAACAATATAATATACTCCGCACCGATCCAACGCCAAATAAACTTCGCACCGATCCAACGCCAAATAAACTCCGCACCGATCAAACACCAAATAAACTCCGCACCGATCCAACACCAAATAAACTCCGCACCATATCACAGACCCTTTATCTCCGCACCAAACACAGACCCTTTATCTCCGCACCAAACACAGACCCTTTATCTCCGCACCAATCACAGACCCTTTATATTCACATCGTATTATATCACAGAATAATATAGATAACACTATATACGATCACATGGTATTATATCACAAACATGCTTAAAACAAATAAGAACAGTTTACACATCGTCATATACCAGCATCTCCCCTACTTCAATTGCGGATTGACAACCGAACAGCTGCTAGAAATGTTCCACCTTGAACAACCGAACTCAGTTCCTATAATTAGCATTGAATATCAATTTCTACCCATACAATTGCATTACTAAAATTACTTGACCCTATCCAAACTCACATCAATTATCATGAACTCCTCATTCATATCAATCATCACTTGATAATTACTTACTAATTATAGACTTACTATATATAGACAGTAATTACGTAACTAGTATATATCATACAAATACAACCCATGGTAAAATAATAACAACACCACTACTCTTACAAATAAATGTGAATAATGATAATGATAAACAATATGGAGTAATACTAGTAACAACATTCACAACAATATCAACCACCACAATTATTAATAACATGATGTGTAGTAAAACAATAATAAGAACTTAAATTTTATTAAGCATGATATACAATTATAACATTTGCCCATAAAATACTTAATAATAATAATACTAATATGAATGGCATTATAATCCTATAATTGTAAAATCACCTTAACAATAATTGCCCAATAGTAAAGATAATAAACTAAACGAATGAAACAACAACAACAACAACAACAACAATAACAACAACAACAACAACAACAATAATAATAATAATAATAATAATAATAATAAAAATAAAACGAGAGGCCAAACAGCCCCTTAAACCAACACACGACTCACGACTTCACTCCCCCTTATTGCCACCGTGATACACCACCACAACCACCAGCAACCACCAACCATCGTTCCCAGAACCACCAACTACCCCTGCGACCACCGGCGGTCTGGTCGACCACCACCGGCGAGGTGAATCAGACTCCCAAACCGGTCCTGGTCCCTCACCCTACCACACGACCAGCCTGTTCTGAACTCCCCATCGACGGCCGTTCAGCCAAAGCCACCACCCTAGACCGCCACCAAAACCACCCCCTGGCACTAGACTCTTAACCCACGGTGGTAACACCATGTTGCCTCCCTCGAGTCGATGGTGTTACCCTTCCCAAACACCCCTGGACACACACGCTGACAACCAGAACAGGACGACCATAACACGACCTTCCAACCACCCCTATCAAACACCCCTGTACTATCCTAACCAGCCACCACCAACTCTCGAGACTGCCACCACAAGCGACCCCTAGCAATCACTCACCTAGACACGCAAAGACCCATAACCATAAACTTACAGACTCATCTAAAACTGATTACAAAGATGCATAAGGAAACACCTGTTAAACGTATTTCTAAACCCCTTTCCTGCCACCCAGTTTACCACCCTCGAAAGTACATAAAAACAACCATCGACACTCAAACTATAGCATACATATACTCCTTATACGTCCTAGTATGTGAGTATGTAAAAACAATAAGAGTTAAACATGTTATACTCCCTTAAACTGGCGACGAAAAACCAAACAGAGACATTCCAAACGTAAAACAGCAATTAGCGTAAAGGGGTGAGCATACCGGATTCTTGGCCAAATCGAGACACCCTAGGTCAGCCTACAGCCACCGTGAGTAGGTTCCTCTTTCTCTCTAAAGTGGCGGCTAGGGTTTAGTGAGGTTGCATAAGTGTTTGAGTAGGGTTTAGGGTAAGAAAACCTATGCTAAATATGGCGGCAGAGCAATGCATTGTTCTTTGTTTCTGAAATAAACGAGTGGGCTGCTCAATATATCACGCTTTACGAGGCCCAAAGCAAAACACAACAGGTCCCTGGTTCGAGTCTCGCTAGTACCATACTACTACTATTATTATTTGATGGCTTAGATCCCCAAATCGAATCTCGCAAGGCCTACTATGTACACAGTAAATCGAATGCTCTTATCTTTATTTAATGAGCAACCCGAAACCATTATATATAAATTAAATACTAGAACGGGTTATTACAGGATAATTAAATTATCGAGCATAACCCTCCCAACACCCAAATATGATGACTAAAAAAATTAAAATAAAATATAACGAAATACCGAGTATTACAGTCTTCCCTCCTTAATATGAACTTCGTCCCGAAGTTCACCATCCCATGACCAAGAACTGTTCGCAAGGCACGTAACGAACACCAAAAAGTGATACCACACAACGTCGTAACTATTAAAGGTACTTTGAAACACGAAGTGTTACAGTTGATCATACTGCACACCGCAGACAATCGACTTAATAACTGAACGATAGGCCTTGTCAGGTCGTGCCATGAGGGTTATGATGATGTGCATGTACCTAAACTATCGAAAACATTTATATGATTGGTAAGGCTAACAATATCAATAAATCTCGACACCCACGGTAAAGACTATGCGGGCGCTCCGCCTCGAGAGGACCAGGGTGCGGTCTCCAAGCTATCGACTTAACCAACATCATATCAAACTGCTCTCAATAAAAGATCAAAGCTATCTTTGCCTCGCGTTGTGGTATTGTACTAGTAGACTACAACGTGCATTAGGAAGGGTCACCAAAGTGGCCATTAGCCTAAATGAAGAGAAGTACTCAAAGATTCAAACTTGCAACAATGTCAAACAACCGCACGAACCTTTACTATAAGCACTCGTCGCAATCCCAATTCCCGGACTGCCTATATAGATAAACTAGCGTGTCGGTACCTCAAGTGTTACCCACCAATACTATCAACAACTCCAAGCACCGGGAATGTATTTATCCGAAACCCCATCAAAAACGGATATGTTAATTAAAGACAAACAAATGATTAAAACAAGTGAATATAACTGCGTCATATAAATTCAGTTTAGCTAGGTTTAATTCGATTGATTTTCCCACTCCCCAGGAATCCAGAATGCCATGCAACAATGATGACAAAACATCAGTTACTAACTAAGAATTTGGATCCTCTCCATTACTTTCTCTCCATTACCTCTCTAATACACACTTATTTTAATATATTTTCTCTATCCTTCCAATAAAACATTATTTTTATGAAATAATTACAACCGCTAGATCGTCTCAAGATTTAATCCGGACCGTTTAAAAGTAACGGAGGTCCATTTCTTTTCGGGTAATGGAGAGAATCCGGACCGACTAAGTAACACCCAAATCAAGATCAAATACCGCACCAAAATCGACTCAAATTGTCAACTGTTAACGTTTAATCTGTTATATAGCAATAAATTCTATGGAAAACTCAACAGATTTGGGAACATATGGCGCAAAACTGCAGCAAATCTCGCAGAAATCACATTTCCTATGCTCTAACAATTCTGGGTTCCTATCCCATAATGTAAGTATCGTACTCCTTCCGTTCAATTAAATTCCATAAGTTAGATTAAAATACAACTCACGTATATTTAACTGTAATTGGCTTGAACTTATATCGTTTTGAAATTCCAAATTTTACGTATATTATTTGAACAAAAAAAATCACGTTTGTTGTGTGCTTCCTTGTATTGCGCCAAATGCTGGAGAAACCCGAAAGTGTGATGCTTTTCTGTTAATTAGTGTTATATGGGTATTTGCTGATGAACTACAGCCTGAACTTTTAAGATATTGTTTATGTTCAAATTGTGCATTTTAATTGAATTAAGCTATGGCTTCTGTTCTTGCTTCCTGGGTATCTCCTAGTTTTCTTAAACATTTAGGTTACAAATCTGGGTTTAGAGGTGGGATTGAGTGTAATTTAAGTAGGGTTAGTTTGAATGATGCTTCTATTGTTAAGGGGAATGAGAAAAATGGGTGTGCATTTCGTTGCGGAAAGGGGGATTTAGGTAGCATAGGTGGAGGAGGTAAGAGGAGTAAGAAATTAGGTCCGGTGGAATTGGAAGTGTTTTGGGATGATGGGTATGGGGATGTAAGCATGAAGGATTTTCTTGATATTTCCACGGAGATGATAAGGCCGGATGGTGGACCTCCTAGATTTTTTTGCCCTGTCGAGTGTGGCCGTCCATTAGACGATTCACCATTGCTTATGTATTTGCCGGGTAATATTTGTTGCTCACGTGGTTCCGAATTTTTAGATGTCTTTTCTTGTACTTGCCTTTGGGAAAACAACAACATTACCTTATTGCCGCAAGGGCTCTTGTAGATTGGGGTTGGGGAGATGTACGCAGCCTTACTCCTGTGTTAGCATTAGCAACACAAAAGAAGCTGTTTTCGAATAACCCAAATTGAAAATTGTATAATAGGGGAAAACCCAATAAGGTAGGATAAGTTTCATTTTGGTAAAAGGCTCATGTTGAATAATTAGTGAAACCTTAAGGCAACAAAGTTAAATAAGCCCGAGCCAAAGCACCCAAAGTGGGAATAGTCCTTTCTATATAGCTATGATGGTATTAAGTTAATATGGTATTCTTTCCTCATTACTGTAGGTATGGATGGCGTTGGATTGGGTCTCATTATGCATCACAAGGCCCTGGGGAAGTAAGTCTGGTTCGTCTTCAATGTTTACTTTAGTATGATTTTGTCTAATTATTGGTAGGAAGATAACTGTTTAGTTGCAGAAAGTAGTTATACTCTTGGAATTGAAACCTGATATTGTCTATGTAATGAATTCTGCCTTTTCTATGAATAGTTATCTATCTAACACCCTTTGTTTTGCAAACCTTGCTCTATCTTTTGAGATTCACCATAAAATATTTGAATACCTATGCAGGGTTCTGCATGTATTATCGATTCACAGTCTGTTCGCCTATATAAGGATGCTTCCTAATTTCCTATGACATTGCTCTAAAATTTTGGATTTCTCTTTGGCTGCAGGGTGTTCGAAGTTCGATGCCTTCACATTCCAGTTTATGATAGGACACCATTTAGAGGTACATTTCATATTTTATGCTTAAGTGAACAATGTAATGTTGTAACTTTTGAGTCATAGGTCATCATTAATAACGAGGAAGGCACACAGTTTTTACGTGCAGGTCTTAGTTCTAATGTTAGCTTTATTACTAGCAAAGCCTGGTTCCTCTTGACCAGAATGAAAATTACAGCGGAAATATCATCAAATAAATACTCCTCTACCCCTCCCAAAAATTTGACCTCTTTTGCCTTGGACCAGTGTGGACTTGTGATTTGTGGCACTGTATAATTTATGATAATGTAGATCAATAATGCATTATGGCTTTTTCCAGGAAAATGTCAATGACTAAACTTCTCCTTTTTGCTGTTCAGGATTGGTTGAATTTGTTGAAAAAGCAGTAAGAGATGAGCATGCTTTGTATCCAGATAAACCAATTTATTTGGTGGGTGATTCATTTGGAGGATGTCTAGCACTTGCTGTTGCTGCTCGTTGTCCTACCATCGACTTGGTTATTATACTTGTTAACCCTGGTAAGTTTCAGACCTGTTGTATAGCTTTTCTTACTTCATTTCATTTTAAAAACAGTCACTGACAGTTTTTCTTTGTATTTGATAGCAACATCAGTGCACAGGAGCCCTCTTAAACCTTTTTTCCCTGTATTTCGGGCATTGCCTGATAAACTTCACAGGACACTCCCTTATATCCTCAGCTGTACATTGGGTATGTTCCAGTTTTGTTCCTATATTATACGCTGCACTCTTTTATACTCTCTAGCAATATTAGGGGTTTGCATCAAAAGTTGGGTGTGAAATTGCGAATCAAACAACCCTGTCTTTGCACGTCATCATCCTCGGGCTCCCGGGATTTTTTAGACACTCTTATCATCGTTGTGTGAGTTAAAATTTTCATTTCAGGCTTCAATAGTAAATGAATTTTCTCTTTTTGTTCGTATATCCATAAATCCATAATAGCTAAGTGCTCATCACTCTAGGTGATCAAAGCGTCCACCGTTATTGAAGAGCTAAGCTTCTTTTGATTCTTTTAATGTTTAGTTGGAAAGGTGCCTTCACCTTTGAGTTGAATAATACATCGTCTTTCACCGACTTGTGTTTTGCTTAATATTGTTGTACTCCTAAGCATCAAATTAATATTTTTTCCTCTAAATTATTGAAGTACTCCCAAGCAACTCTTTGTTTTTATGTCATTGCAGATGGTCCTTCCCATAGTACTAATATATTGCGAATAGGTCCCTGTTTTTCTGTTCAATGAACTCCTTGTGTAGGACTTCACTTGCTGCTCCCATAAATTGTCTGCTAATTCACTAACAAATGGAAAGGTGATACTTTGTTATGTTACTAGAACACTTCACTTTGGTGTCATGTCCCTGTTTGACATGACAAGACACTCCATTTTAGGCCCAAAACTTTTTCTTTCTTTCACAAAAATAGCTTTGTTTGATACTCTTAACTCGCTTCTGCATTTATACTTGCTAACCGAGTCTTAATTCATTTGTATTGAACTTTTTCCCTATTCATACACTCAGGTGATCCATTGAAGGTGGCGATGGTCAATGTTGACACAAAGCTCCCTCCTAGTTCAAAGCTTCAGTATTTCGCTGAAAATCTACTACGTTTGTTACCACGCCTATCTGTAAGAATCTCTTACTCAAAATTGTTCTCTTTTTCGCATACCTATTATTGCTATTTGTATTGTTTTTTAGGAAAATCAGTTTGCCGTGGTTTGAAATTTTTTACTCAATGGTAGAAATGAGTGAACTCTTATGCTGAACACGCGAACAGTTATATTTTGACAGTTCGTCAGAATATATGATTAAGGTGGTGCAAGGCTGACTTTTTGCATTTTATTTTCGAAGTTTCTGCCACGTGTGTGTGTTTGAGTACCTGTCATTTTACATTCTGATTGCCTCCTATGAGAATATGAGAATATGCAAATTTCCAATCATGACTACGAGGGCTTACTCATTTAAAGAGGTTATCTCAAAAACTTTGACTTTGTCCCTTATGATCATGGGTTGTAATTTTATGTGGTTCCAGAAAAAATCTGTTAAGGTAGTGTTTGGAAATGAGGAATTAATTTCGTTTTCATGATTTCAATTGTAGAAATCAAAATGTTTGAATTTAGTTCCAAATCCAATTCCAAAAGTTCGTTCGGGAAACGAAACCCATGGAATTGGAATTGGGCGGAACGGATATTGGTCGAGGTCATCGATTTTTTTTTTTTGAAAAAATAAATATTGTCACGGAAAGTATTTGCGATCGGAAAAAATATCATAAATAAAAATATTGCGATAGGCATAACAAAAAAATGTAAATAGCGATGGAATTGAAATGACTACTATATGATAGAAATTTGAGAGACTCAAATTTTAACAAGGTAGGAATTGATAAGGAATTGAGTCCAATTCCAAATTCTAAGGATTTCCAACGCTTGAAATGTCTAAATTTCGAAATTCAATTCCAGTTTTAGGCTCCCAAACAGACCAAAACATTTTATACTCTCTCCATCCCAATCATTTGTTTACCTTTGGTTTTAGCACAAAGACCAAGGAAAGAGGAGATAACCAATTATTTGATGACAAGTGGACCAAATTGAGTTGGGAGGATCAAAATTTTCATCAAAAGCATTCTGAAAATAGAAAGGTAAACAATTGACTTACACACCTTAAAAATGGAATAGGTAAACAAATGACTCGGACGGAGGGAGTAAATGTTAAGGACATATACTTTAGGAAGAAATGAGTTTTCAACCAATAAGAGAGGTTTATTTATTATCTTCTTAAAATTGTCTTAACCTCCTTTTAGAAAATATATTGTCTGTCATCAATAAGTCCTCACCAACCCTTTTAGAATGCAAATATCTGACTACATTTCTTCCTTTTTAGGTTGTAGCAGACGTCATACCCAAGGACACCTTAATTTGGAAGTTGAAGCTGCTGATGTCAGGTGCTGATTACACAAATCCTCGGCTGCATGCTGTCAAAGCTGAAGTACTTGTGCTTGCCAGGTTCGTTGTGAAGTGCTTATCAATATTGTCTGCGTTGATCAATAATGAGGGTCTTTTTGTATGGAGGATATCTCATTCGATTACCTAATACAACGGTGGTCAAATTATTTTCCTTGTCTTGTTGCGGGATTGTGCTGCAGGCACTTTTCGAGGGTTTTCTTTATTTGTATTTCATGCAATGTGCATGACATGTGGCATAATTTTGAACAGAGTTACCAGTCGTATCCTGATCTTTGTCTCTCCTTTCTGTTTACTCTGTATAATGGTGCTTCATGATAGCTAACTTACGTAGACCTTTGTGTAAAATCTTATCACAAGAATTGTTATTGCACGACGAAGTGATATGAATGTGAAGACAGAGGAAGATGCAAGAAGAAATGGGAAGGGTATAAGATGATGATGTGTGTGAGTGTGTCTAGTTGGGATTCAGTCGCTTTAGATAGCAGAGTTGAGGCAGATAGTTAAGGAGTTTAGGGAGATTATAGTGTTTGTTTTTATTTTTGTTTATTTTGAGTTTTATATCTCTTCGCTTTTGTATGTTTTCAAACCGTTTTTCTAGCCCTTGACTTCTTCCTTGTTCTGTCGTTAATTTTTGTTTCGTTGTTTTTCCTCACTGTTTCACTGTTACTATGCATCACTTATCTTAACCCTATGACACTACTTTAGTTTTCTTTCACGAAGTTTTATCACCGCTTATGGCTTATTTTTTGTTCTTTTCCTCACATTTATTTGCACCTTCTAGTTTTTGCTATCCTTAGTATTCTCAATTTCTAAATCTTCCCACACAATTCTATCTTTGTACTGTTTTTTTGTCGATAACCGTGAAAGCTCTTTTCATGTTTTTACGAGTATCTGTTTAATGTAGTAACTGCTTTGTCCTTTTGGTTTTCAGTGGAAAAGATAACATGGTTCCGAGTGAACATGAAGCAAAAAGGCTTTCAGGTGTGCTGAAGAATTGCGAATTTCGGATCTTTAAAGATAGTGGCCATACACTTTTGATGGTATGTTCTTTTCTCTAGAGGAGAAAATATGCATTTCGTGCTACTGTGATTTCCTTCTTTTTAATTCTTGGGAGCGTCTACTGGACCATGTTCAAGTTGCTCATACTTAGTTTAAATTCGCTTGGAGAAACTGAGTTGAGTGTCTTTGAAGAGGCTCCCACACTACAGCAAGAATGACTGCTCGGTTGAAATAACCATCTGATGCATCATTAGTAAGGGCATTCACAATTGTAGGAGCTCCTTCAAACAACTCCTACTATTGCCCACGTCATCCATTTAACAACCTTCTGAAAACTTACCGCCATCAATCAAAAACCTCGAAAAATGGTCCCTGTATCATTTCACATATTCCATTGCAAAACTAAAGAAGCGATATTTACATGAAAAACCTACTCCAACATAAGGCATGACCGTTAACGGGAGCCTCTTGACAAGGACTTTCTTAACGGACACCAATTTTGCTTAAAAAGCGAACATTATAGATGTCCTGAAAAAACTAAAGAGTGTTTTAGGAGCCACATTTATTTAGTTCACTATCCTAAAGCCAAAATAGCATGATCCTTAGGCTTCATTTAAGATGGGCAGTTGGCTATATCCTTTAAGGAAATTGTTGGCTATAAAATAAATATTTAGGAGACTCAAATGGACTGTATAAAGCAAAAGAAGAAAAGAAGTTTTTTCATTGGAGACAATATAAGATACATGACACAAAAATTTGTTCATACTTCATAGGAGGTCTACCTCGTAAAACAACTTTATTACTCCCTCCGTCTCGGTCATTTGTTTACCTTTGGTTTTCGCACAAAGACCAAGGAAAGAGGATGGGGCCAATAAATTGATGACAAGTGGACCAAACTGAGTGTGGAGCACCGAATTGCTCATCAAAGCATTCTTAAAATAGAAAGATAAATAATTGAGTGAGACATCCCAAAATAGAATAGATAAACAAATGACTGAGGGAGTATTATTTTAACGAAATCTAGACCCAATTAAGAGGAAATGGACACTCCATTTCTGTTCAGAATTGCATAACAGGTATGTTAGGATAATTGTTGATCCCAAAATTATTTCAAGTGACATAGATATGCATCATTATCACACAAATATTCTTCATACAAGATTTTTCTAAGACATGCACTAATTAATCTACCCCACTAAATGGTAACCCTTTTTAATTTGTCTTTCTTTTTAGTTTGATAGAATTAGGGAGCCTTCTCAGACTAAATGTTACAGTACTATAATTAGAAACTTCTTTATCATGGTACGCACGATCTTGTTGTATATTATATGAAGTACTATATGATCTTTTAAGTGATAAATAACATGTAATCTACTCATTGTTATAGAGTATAATTAGCTATTAAGAGAATGCTTTCAAGTTGTTTCTGACTTCAGTTGAGTGCTTGAAATTCATAAGTATACCAAAAACTGAAAGAAAAAGTGACATATTACTTGGGAGTTGAGGAGTTGCTTGTTGATAGAGTCGAGTACAGTGAGAGAATGTATGTAAAATATTATGTTTGAGTTTCTTCACCTTAACTTTACTAATGATGAAATTAACCCCCCTAAGTTTCGGTTGTAGTGATCTACCCCACTTGACTTTAATCAAAAATGACATTCAACTCCAATTTTGGTTTTCAACCAGAGTTAGTTAAAAAATATTTATAAAATTTATTTTACACAAAAAAATTATTCATCTTTAGAAAATTTAGAACAATTCAATATACAACTTAAAATAGTTTTACATGCATAATGAATAGTGCCGACTACTATGGAGCAGACAAACTGCTCCATATAAGGTTGTATGCCGTATTGTTGCATGTATACTACATTGTGTAAAAAGGGGTAAAATAATATTCTTACATTTGTAATAGACTTTCAAAAAGTGGATAAATGTGTCTAAACTTAATAGCATTAGTTTGTACAATAAAGAGAAATAGAGTGTATATACCATCATTTTATGGTGAGATTTTGGTTGAAAATGAAAAATAGAGTTGAATTTTACATGTGGATAAAAATACAGGGGATAATTACTAGTACTATTAAGAATTAGGAGCTTCATGGGCTTAATTTCACTATTAATCACGCTTTCATTTTCTTTTTATCTTTTCCTTCTTTACATAGTTTGTCTTGATGACTTGATGGTTTTGCGGTACTACTACATTCTTTTGTATCCCCTTTTAATGTTTTCTTGTTTCAATATGTCTCTATAATGCATTTGACTCCCATTCATTCTTCTTTTAGAGTTTATTACTTTTATTTTTCTTATGTCATGCTCATATTTAGAAACATTCACTTCTCTCTTTAATGCTCCACATCTTTCAAAATATATGAGCAAATATTCTGAAATCCATAGTTTTATAAAAAAAAATTCATCAATAATCTAAAGGTATAAATTCTGTAATATTTCTCACATTACTTTTTCTAAAATACGAAGTCAAAGCTTATCTCAGAAAACACGACTTGTAATAATTAAAAAAAATACTCCTTCCCTTCTGTCTATTTATTTCATCACCCTTTTAGAGTTTTAGCATCAATTCATGCTAGCCAATCCTAAACTAATGTAGGACTGAGGGCCAAAGGCTTTGATGATGATGTTCTTCATGAAAAAGAAGTAACGTGGAAGGACATGAAGTCCTCATAAATGTAACATTGAGCTTTAAATTAAATTGGACTACTGTTAATCTGGTAGTAAAGAATGACGGACAATGCTACAAACTCACAATGTTATATGGTGCTTATTATGGAACAGGAAGAAGGCATTAAAATGCTCACAATCATCAAAGCCACCAACAAGTATCGCCGTTCAAAAAAGATTGATTTTGTTAATGACTTTATTCCCCCAAGTGTGCAGGAATACAAAGTTGAATTTGAACAACTTACCAGGTAGATTTTAAACTTGTACTCGGTATATACTTTTGTTATCTGACATACAAGATATTTGATTGCCCAACAGAACATGTATGGTGTATTAATATTAATATGGCATGACCGTAAAGTTATAGTGTGATCTAGTAACTAGTAAGATAGACGCCGTTTAGTACAATATTGTGTAGCTTTTGTGATTATATTTTTGTTGTAGAATGTACAAATTCTTCTTCTCTCAAGTCCCTTGGCATTATTCTTAGAATCTCACAGGGCATTCCATAAAGGTAAGCCAGCCAGAAACGACATTTTGTTATTGATCATTGTGGAGATATCATGTCTTTTTTTTTTCTTTTTTCTTTCAATCTTTTTGAAAACATTATAGATACCAAAATAGCAATGTATGACTAGTCAAAATATTTATTTCTAATGTTGTAATACTTTATGTGTAACCGGTGATTAGCTTATGATACACAAAATCTCAATGCTTTTTTATCTTTTTCTTTCAGTTTTTAATATTGATAGTTATGAACTTCTGAATTTGAAGTCTCTTTTACTAAACCATATGTTTTTATGCATCATGTCAAACGAATTGTGTTTACTGTTTGATATAGCTGGTTCCTTGTTTATAAATTGTTGCTTTGGACTGGCAAGTCATCCTTCGTGTTAATTACTTTCCACTTTATGTTCTCATTTATTAAGTTTCTGACCACAGTGTGATTATTACTGCTTCTTTTTCGAAACTTCCCCTCAAATTTGCTCTTATTATTAGGGAACGACTCAGTCTATTCCTACACGAATACCGAAAACGTGTGCTCAGTTTTCAACTTATCAATGAAATTTGTTTCATATGAACTGCAGCCCAAATCTGAATTGTATCAGTCCTGTTTACTTCTCAACCTTAGAAGATGGGAAAATAGTGCGTGGTCTTACTGGTGTTCCGAATGAGGGCCCTGTCTTGTTAGTTGGTTATCACATGTTAATGGGCCTCGAACTCTCCGGCTTACATGAAGTATTTTTACGAGAGAAGAAAATCATGCTTCGAGGTTTAGCGCATCCACAATTACTTTCTCTAAGATACACAAATGAAGTGTCATTTATTGATTACACCAGAGTTTTTGGTGCAACACCTGTGTCAGCACACAACTTTTTCAAATTACTTTCGACAAAGTCCCACATACTTCTTTATCCTGGTGGTGCACGAGAGGCTCTCCATCTCAAGGTCAGTATAACTATGTCGATTGGTTGGCTAGTTTCTTACAGTTCACTGTGTGTTTGTTAAAGGCATATAGTGACCGTAATAAATAAATAAATAAAACCCTTAAATTTGGAAATATGTGTGGTAAATTTTATGAAGTAGTTAAGATTTATGTCTTGTAAGACTTGGCTCCAATCCCGCAAGTGGTTGATGCAGGTGCGTGTCAGTGTGTATGACACAACTATTTTGTGAAACAAAGTAATGTGTGACCTAAAATTGAGTGAATAGTTTTGTATCCCGTTCGCATGGCACATGCAACAAAGTGAAGTGTTAAAGCAATAATGTAGTTTATAATATTTGTTTGTGTCCTATAAGGTCTTGTTTGGATCGATGGATTTTGAGGGATTGGAGGGGAGGAAATTGGAGGGGGTGTTTTCTTTTGTTTGTTGAGCAAAATAGAAGTGGAGGGATTTGGGGGGCGGGGGGAATCGAAACTCTCTGTTTCTCTCCTCCTAGGCAAATCAAATCAAATCAAAATCCTTTTCTCCTCCCCCATTCCCCTTCCTCTCTTCTTTCGTCCTTTAGATAGCATCAAACTGAATGTCCACTAACTTTCAGGGTGAAGAATACAAGTTATCTTGGTCGGACAGACAAGAATTTGTGCGGATGGCAGCAGCATTTGGCGCCACCATTGTACCATTTGGGGTTGTGGGAGAGGATGATCTAGTAGAGGTAATCTCTCATATAAGATAATTTTGTATTCATCTACCTGTTGACAACACTATTAGATTCCTTCTAATAGTACAACTCTTCGTCCTCATTCATGCTTATTGAATACACTTTGTATGTGATGAATAGAGTTGTAAATGAGCCGTTATGAGCTCGGCTCAATTTTTTTAGCTCGAGCTCAGGATCAGCTCGAAGCTCATCAAGCCTAAAAATTGAAGAAAAAGCTTGAGCTTGGCTTGAGTTCGAATCGAGCTCGTTTTTCAGTATATTATTTTCGCTTTATCACCAAAAAATCTACTTAAACATAAATATTTTTTAGAAATAAAATAATGTTATAAAATACTAAAAAATAATATGTTGTAATATACTTAAAAATGCCAAAATAACATTTAATTTGAAAGAAGATTAATATTACAGTATAAAAATAATAAGAAGAAAATTATAAACGAGCCCAAACGAGCGTCCGAGCTGAGCCTTGCTGACCTCGGGCTTGGCTCGGCTTGTGCTTGGTTTGACCGAGCACGAGCCGAGCTTTGACCGAGCCAAATCCAAGGGCTTGTCAAGCCGGCTCAGATCATTTGCAGCCCTAGTGATGAATAGTTCATATAAGAGGGGTTAATGTAGCATTTTGAGTTAATGTAGTATTAGTAATCCAGTAGAGTTCTGCAAAGAGGTAGTTCTATGAAGGAGGTACCATGTTTACAAGATACCATAATGTTTGTTCCTTTTGTGCATTTTCCCTATGATATGTGCAATAATTAAGTTCAATTATTCAAAGGAACAACATCTTTACCCATTTAGCCAAGGTCCTCAAGGGCTCTTACTAATTGTGGGGTAAGAGAAGGTTAGATGTACGCAACCTTAACCTTACCCCTGCAATACTGAAAGGCTATTTACGGTTGGCAGATTGGAGCCGAAGACTTGTTCTTGTTTGGATTTGGATTATTAATTGGCTGCCCTTCATTTTTATTTTTGAAGTAGCAATCGTTAGTTGCAACCCTTGGCGCAATTTTTTAAAGGGGTCCCATAAAGAAATGTTTTTTCAAATCTGTCACTGGTTGTGCACGAATTATTGCCATGGTTGCCGACTTGCCGTTGACAACTCCTTTTTTGTGTGTGCCTGACGTGTACTGAATACGAGTTTTCTCTAAGATTTTTTTTGCTTAATCCTGCTTATGTTTTTATATTGAGCTTTTATCAAGCTTATTCAATTTTGTTGAATTTTATATTTTTTTTCCTTACATTTGGGCTTTCTCTTTGTTGAATGTAACTGCAAGCTATTGCACAACCCTGCCGAGTCAAACCGAAAAAAGCTAGAAGAAACTTTAGACAACACACATCACTCTTATGTTATCCACCTTTGAATCGGGTTTTTCGGTTGGAAAATTCACTAGAGGCTCTTCAATCTCCCTGTCTGTTATGTTAACCTTTTGAGGGTTGCGGAGCACACTAAAGCCCCGTTGTTCATTGTATTAGCCTTTTCTGTCACAAACTCACAAGTCACAACCAATATGGATCGAGTGCTTTGAATAAGGAGGCGTGATTGTGGTGTTTCTTCCCTTTATTGTTTTTTTCCAAGAAGTGTATGATGCAATTAGACCTGACAAAAGCTTTCAGACCAAGATGACCAGACCCGATTAGCCCGAGCCGAGATCCAAATTTGACTGAACCGTACAACTTGTTTATAACCTCAGTCGAGATCCGGATGACTCCATTTTCCTTGCACTGTGTCTTTCCACACATTCTTCAAATATGCTCTTTATTTGTTAATACTGATGGTATACGGATTTTTACGCTTATTTTAGAGATCAGATAAGGAAGAAGCAACTAATTCATTATTTTGTGATTTGTCAGCTCGTCCTCGACTATGATGATTACATGAAGATACCTGTGGTGAATTATCTTCTAGAACAAATCTCTTGCCAAGTGACAAAAGTGAGGTAAGTTAGTCCTATGTACATATTTCCCTTGGAACGAAACCAGATTTTAATTTTGTTAGACTGTTTTCCTGATTTTTGCAACTCTCCTTATATTTTCCGTCATCACAAGAGAGACGGCATATATTAAAATTTTGAGAATATGTGATACGGACATACGGTGTACAAGCTGATAGAGATGGAATGATTTCTGATGTTAATATTGCAAAATATACTTGTGGTCACAGGAATGGCGAAGAAGGGGATGGTGGGAATGAAAACATCTATCTTCCAGGAGTTATTCCAAAACTTCCTGGTCGGTTTTACTATCTATTTGGGAAGCCGATTAAAACTAAAGGGAAACCAGAGCTGGTGAACGATAAAGAGAGTGCAAAAGAATTGTATGCCCAAATACAATCTGAAGTTAAATCAGGACTAGCATATTTACGCGAGAAGAGAGAAGAAGATCCTTACAGGAATATTATTGACAGGGCAATTTTCCGTTTTATATCAAAGGACAAACTGGAAATTCCGACTTTTTCTCCATAAGGCGAGAGTCACTTCAAGGTACACTGGAATTGGCTGTATAATTTTTGTAGATGAATGCATTCATCGACTGTACAACGCCAGCACAAATGAACAATACTGATTTTATTTGACTGGGTTATCGCTTATCAGAGTGTGAGCCTTAGTACCCCAGTAACGACAGAAACTTTGATTGTTTTACAGTCGGCTTATTTATGTAGACTTGTGTCGGACAGCTCAGGTTAATGTATCGGTTATCGCTTATCAGAGTGCCAGCATTGTGTATTTGAAAGAACCGCGCTAGTAGCCGTTTTAGCCCGTAAAAATTTAACGAAATTACTTTTTCACATATTGAACTAAATGATGAATCCAGTTAATAATATGTAAGATTTTTAACTTTATTATTTACATCTTTGATAGTTACTGTTATAGGCTTCTTCTTCACTCGGTATAAATTCGAATCGGGTTAAAAATATGACTATAGGTGATTGGATCATCAATTGGTTTTCATGTTTTTCATGGTTGGATGATTCTTCTACAGCTACCATTAATGCATTTTATTTCTTTCCATTTTGTGGAGTATTTAGGTCATGTTTGGTAAATAATAGAGTAATATTGATAGAATCATATTTAAAAGGCAGGTTTGACTATGGTTGTTAATGAGGCGAGATAGGTCGCGAGCAACTCGAGCTCGGCTCGATCAAAGCTCGGTTAAAGCTCAGCTCGAGAGCTTAACGAGTCAAGTCGAGCTATCGTTGGTTCGACTTGGAAAGCTCGTGAGCGGCTCGAACTTGTGTAATTAGATACATGCCTCTCTATTCATAATAGAGAGGTCTTTATTTGGGTACAACACGAAAACTAGAAGTAGAAAACTAAACAAACATTAAAACTAAAGATGTCGACATAACAGCCCGCGAATCCTCTCGATCGAGCACTTTCAATGTCCTCGATCGACCAACTTCTCAGCTACTTCACTCGATCGAGCATATTGCATACTCGATCGAGCACTCTTCACTGCAAAACCACTCAATTGAGCAACTAGAGTACTTGATCGATCGCTGCTCCTCTATAAACCACTCGATCGACCAATGGGGTCCTCAATTGAGCAAAAACCTGTTGGGCAGCTACTTAAAACGCGAACAAGTGCTTCCGGGACACTTCACGCATTTCAAGGTGATGATATTCTGCTCAAAACTCCTTTATATCCTAAATGCATACTCAAGGACAGATTTAGGCTTGATTTGCATCACTTTTGAGTCTTTCCTGCACAAATCGCACGACAAACGCAAAGTAGCAAATTCGATGTTAAATAAAATTAAAAGCTATAATAAAAGTATAGAATTGCGGGTTAAATATACGATAAAAGTTTATATAAAATACATGCATCAGTAATATTGGTCAACGACTAAACTAACTGAAGCAAGATTTGTTAAACCGAGGTGGTGTTGCCTCGTGTTGGTGGAGAAGGGGGATGAGAGTAAGGAGAAAAAAAATCAATTGTGAGGGAATGAAAAAAATAATAAGGGTCAAATTGTAAAAGACGTATGTGAAAAAGTAAAGCTCGTATGTGAAAAAGCATGTCTCATGTAAAATATAAACCTTGTTTGATAAACAACACATTCGTTGAAATTAGTAGATTCCTAGTTCCGACCTAAATAGTATGTTTACTAATCAATCTACTAATTTGATGTGTGGTAAATGACATATTCTGATAGCATATTGGTCGAAATCTATTATTCTTGAATTTGTTGTTCTTAGAAGCATATTGTAATAACGTATTCAGTCTATACATGAAAATGGTATAATTGTCCCATAATCTGCTAATTCGCAAACATATTTCCTTAAATTTGCTAAATTAATTTGATAGTCAAACCTATTACTAAAATTTGTTAACCGTATTCTGCTAACGTTATCCATCATTATAAATTTGTTTCTTCTATTTGCCAAACAAGGCCATAGTTTGATTAATACTTGTAGAGCGTTTATTTATGCGGTACACTTGTTATTCAGTGTCATACACTTTTTCTTATATGACCCGGCCATAGTTTGATTAATACTTGTAGAGCGTTTATTTATGCGGTACACTTGTTATTCAGTGTCATACACTTTTTCTTATATGACCCCTCTCATTTCACCTCCTCTTAAACCCTTCTCTCTTTGTTCATATTTCTCTTTTCTAATCACACGGTGTAAAAGTGATACGAGGCGAAAATAATATACGTAATTACTCATTCATGTGCGAGTTTTTCTCATTTATGGACTTTTTTCATTATTTTTCCATTTTATACTCTTTGCATAAAAAAAAACAAAAAAATTCTCCCTAATTCTCTATTTCTCTCCCTCACAAAATTAATCAAATTTATCGGTCAAAATTACACAAATATGGATACAAGTTTTTGAATTGATCAAGTAATAATCCTAATTTCTAACTTTATTAATTATATTGTATTATTATGAGTTATTAGGGGAATTATGGTACAATGAACATAATTCCTAGTAGTAAGATAATAAATTGTATTAAACAGTGACTCTTGGTATATTCTCGGTTATGAATTAACCTTGTATAAATACCTCGAGTTTGCATGAATGTATCGATCAAGTATTTCTACACAATTATCAAATGACATATTCTCTAAAATTTAACATGGTATTAGAGCCTCTTTCTTGAGGTCTCTAAAAACCGCTTCCACATTCTTACCGGTGGGTGACCGGAATTTTACACCCACCAGTGACTGCGGTGAGAGTTCATCCAAAAAAAAACCTTACGAAATTAATTCATGCGAGAAAAGAAAGGAAAAAAATTTGTGTAGTTGAATATGGAGTACGAAATTAAGGAATTGATTTGGATTAATAAAATTAGGGTTTGTTTAAACAAGACTAATTATTTATTTGGTAGTGTGTCAAAGCACAAGGAACAATAACGAGAGTAACTTTTATAACTCATACTTTTTGTTGAATGCCAATCTTCTTCAAGGGAGCAAATTTGATAGCAATTTGAAGTTTCTGGGTTGATGGATATGTCTGCGTGTATGAGCACATTTGAGACAATCAATAAAGGAAGAAGAAAGATAGAAATTGAAAAAAGTTAAAATTAAAGGGTATTATGGTCATTTACATCGATAAATGAGTAAAATTTGTACATAAATAAGCATCACCTTATGTAATATTTTGTATAGCACCAGTGTACAACTAAAAACGCATAATAAAGTGAAAAAAAAATATGTACAATGCACTTTCAAAACCCCCGCTCCCTATCAGCAACCACCTACAAGTCTACAACGCTACCAGCCTATGAGCACTAATACCCCCCGTTTATACCCTAATTAGGTACGGTTTCTTCAACTGTTAGTGAAGCACCTCCCACCAACAAACCACTGCATTCACAAATCGTCAACTATAGAATATATCCCCTAAAGTCAAACCTCATCCCTCACCCACCTTTATCACCACTACACTCCCCTCCCACCACCCTTATCACCACTAGACCTACGATACCCCCTCGACCCACCCACACAATAGCACAACAGATTACACCTCTAACTGTGTCTCACTTAACGACTTCAAACCATAAAATCACACTTTAATAAGACTCCAAACCTAGAGATATAATAACTTTAATACCAATAAAAGATTGGAATAATTAACAAAGCAAAGACGTGTTTTCCAATCAAATAATAATTCATAATTGAAAATTCAAGACATCATATATATGGTTATAATTTGAGAGAATTTCGTTTACTAGGGTTTACAATTTAAAAATATGTAAATAAAAGCTAATTTTAAAAAAATACCGCGCTAAAAATATATTTGGTTAAAATAAACTACACCTATACTCCACTATACCAAATCGAAAGTATTTTGTTTCTCAACATTATTTATGCTAAGCTCATTCGATACGTAATTTTTCCAATAAAACCGTTTTACCATAAAATCGACAGAAATATGATAAAAGTCCAAGAAAAACTAGAAGCCCAAATGTTAGCCTTTGGCGACATAAACCCCACATATTCGACCCGACACAAATCTGCCCTCCATTTATAAAACCCAATTCATCCCACTTTCTCAAACTCTAAAACCCTCATATAAACAACACAACGCCTTCCTTCCTTCTCCAAAAACCCTAATTCCTCTCTTCCTCCTCTCTGGTACCTCCCGCTCCTTTCTCTATATACCAACTTCTTTCTTCATTTTAATTTTAGGGTTTTTACACTTGAATCCGCCTAATTCTAATTTCTTCTACAGTTTGAATCTTTTTAGGGTTTTGCATTATGTTGGTACTCTTTGAAACTCCAGCAGGGTTTGCCCTTTTCAAAGTTTTAGATGAAGGAAAGCTTTCTCAAATTGATGTAAGTATTTTTTGAATTTTTTATGTGTATTTTGTATGTTTCATGTCAATTGATTTCAACTTTTTAATTGGGTTGCTTTGTTTTGCAGGATTTATGGAAGGAGTTCTCTTCTACTGATGCAGCTAGAAAGGTCAATTACTTTACTGTTCTTTAAATTTGGTTTAGTGTTAATCTGTGCATGTCCCCGTCCCGATTATATGTTTATTTTATTTTTATTTTTTTTCTATGACGGGTATTTTAATCAAACGTAAACAAATGATTGGAACGGAGGAGTATATAAGGTTGAGTAGAGAATGTGGGTAGTGTTGTTTTGAGTTTATGGAGTTGTGGTTGTTGGGTACAAGAGATTTGTTTGTCTTTCGGGTTTGAAGAGTTATGGTATTGATTTGTATTGCTCTTAGTTTAAAGAGCAGCGAGCCGACCCAAGGTGCAAAGCACAAGTTGGTACTCATGATGTTGAAGACTAATCATTATTTGCAAAATAGAATGTAGGGAGATGTACTGGGTAGCCTAATAATTTTCTGCAGAAGAATCTTTCTTTGCAAAAAGTATTTCGTGTTTGCGTTAGTCATGTGCCTTGATAGTTTTGTAGCTGCTCCGTATCTAAAAGGCGCGCCTGGTCACCTAGTGACAGGAATGGTTGAGTTAGTCATGTGCCTTGATACCTAAAACCCGCTTAGACAAACGGTTCTCCTAATAAAGATGTGTCTACTATAGGTGACATTTTGTTCAACGCGTTGGATGTTACCGTGTAAATCATAACATGGAGTTCTTAGATGAACAATTGCTAACTATTTTATAATGCTTGTGAAGCGATTGCAAATATTAGTAATCATGACTTGTTCGCTGATTAGCCGTCTTCAAAATTTCAGTTTGATATGTTAAATGTGCCTTTGGTCTTCCTCTTTCTGAAAACTCTTTGTTTTTAATGGTGTTTTGTTCACTACATCAATAATAAGAATATTAAAATGGCTAGAATGGTGCACTAGTACTATGAGTTTCTCTTCTTTGATATGGTTAAATTAACGTAATTTTGTACAGGTAGTAAAGCTGAAAGCTTTTGACAAGTTTGAAAATACAGCAGAAGCTCTATCAGCCGCCACCCTATTGATTGACGGCAAACCTAGCAAGGGTCTTAGGAAATTTTTGAAATCACATTGCCCGGGTGAAACTCTAGCGGTTGCTGATTCAAAACTTGGAAATGCTATTAAGGAGAAGCTGGTTTGTATACCCTTTCAATGTTATATATTTGTATATGTGTTGCATTTGCATTTATCTGATTGGGTTTTAATCCTTCTTGCAGCAAATTGATTGTGTCCACAATAATTCCGTCATGGAGCTAATGAGAGGTATTAGGAGTCAGTTGACTGAACTCATTTCAGGCCTAGGATCTCAAGATCTAGCGCCAATGAGCTTGGGTTTATCACATAGCTTGTCCCGATACAAGTTGAAGTTTAGCCCTGAAAAGGTTAGTAATGATTTGTTGTTTACAGTTCGTTATTTTCTTTCTGAAGTTGCAAAATTTGAAAGATTTTGACCCATCTTCGTATTTGTTCAGGTTGATACCATGATCATTCAAGCCATTGGGTTGTTAGATGATCTTGACAAAGAGCTCAACACCTATGCAATGAGAGTTCGTGAATGGTATGGATGGCATTTCCCTGAGCTTGCGAAGATTGTTCAAGATAACATACTCTATTCTAAGGCTGTTAAATTAATGGGAGATCGTGTTAACGCTGCAAAGTTGGACTTCTCTGAGGTATAGAATTTTGAATTTTAATTTCCAGAAATTCCATTTTGTGTTTTTTTCCGGTGGACGTCATTCTTAGCTCAATGACGAGATCAAGATGCATTGCTAGGATTTTTGCTTATATCTTTTCTTTATCGGCAGGTGTTGCCTGAGGAGGTTGAAGCAGATCTCAAAGAGGCTTCAGTGATTTCTATGGGAACTGAAGTGAGCGATCTTGATCTAGTGAACATCAAACAACTCTGTGACCAAGTGTTGTCTCTCTCAGAGTATAGAGCTCAACTTTATGACTACCTAAAAAGTAGAATGAATACCATTGCACCAAATTTGACCGCTCTTGTGGGTGAGCTTGTCGGTGCTCGCCTAATTGCACATGGTGGTAGTTTGATAAATCTTGCAAAGCAGCCCGGAAGTACAGTTCAGATTCTTGGGGCAGAGAAGGCTCTTTTCAGAGCCCTGAAAACAAAGCATGCCACACCAAAATACGGGCTTATCTATCATGCTTCCTTGATTGGGCAGGCTGCCCCGAAACACAAGGGTAAAATATCTCGTTCTTTAGCTGCCAAGGCTGCACTTGCGATTCGCTATGATGCTCTTGGAGATAACCCCGATAATTCAATGGGGGTTGACAACCGTCTCAAGGTAACAACTTACCTAGTTGAAGAATGTTTCAATAGCAACTCATATTATATTGTTAAATTTCTCATTTCCCTTGTTTTTGGTTTGTGTACAGCTTGAAAATCGCTTGAGAAACTTGGAAGGCAGGGAGTTGGGTCGGTCCGCTGGATCAGCCAAGGGCAAAGCGAATATTGAAGTGTATGACAAGGACCGTAAAAAGGGGGCTGGTGCACTTATCACTCCTGCTAAGGTATTTCTCATTCATTTTGCTTCCTGCTGATGAAGCCTCTCCACGGTTTTATTAGTTGCCTGGGTTTTCGGGTCTTCTTTTGTTTTCAGACACGTGGTACTTGTTGGTAACTTGGTATACCTTATTATCTTACCTGAATTTGCATTTCAAAGCGAATCTTAGTAATGACCATTTGTAGCAACCTGAATTGCCTGACTCAAAGCGACCTGAACCACCTGATTCAAGACGGCTCGTATCCCAATATACCATTTGTAACCACCCAGATCCATATAAATTTCTGGAAAAAAATGTAACCCCCTAACTTCTCTCTTTTTTCAGGCATACAATCCTTCAGCAGATGCTATCATTAGTAAGAAAGATGACAAGGTGGTTCCCATGTTAGAGGACACTCCTAGTGTAGATGATTCAAAGAAATCAAAGAAAAAGGAAAAGAAGGAGAAAAAGAAGGGCACTGTCGCAGAAGAAGGTGTTGCAAATGGGGATGATGTAAATGTAGAAGATGAGGGTGAAAAGGCCTCCACAAAGGAGGAGAAGAAGAAGAAAAAGAAGCGAGCTGAGGATGTTGAGCCTGAAGTGGAGGAGACGAAAAAAGAGAAAAAGAAGAAAAAGAAGGCGGTTGATGACGAGGAAGAGAAGGAAACAAAAAAGAAGCGAAAACATGCAGATGTGAGTGATGATGCTGAACCAGCGAGCGAGAAGAAAGACAAAAAGAAGAAAAAGAAAAAGGGTGTTGAGGTATGAGGGGGTACTCGTAACTGCACATCGGAATTTTTGTTTAATATCTTAAATTCCCAACACACAGCATGATGTTCTTCCATTGTATAATCTGCTCATTGTTGGGATTTTGTTATTCCGTCTTTTATGTATGTCGTAGATTTGCTAGCAAACAGACTTGTTTTACTAGTTTCTTGCTTAATCAGATGAACTATGTCCTAGAATTTGTGCTGTATTAGTTTTTATATTTTAACATGAATTTCTACATTTTACTCCCTTTTGTATTTCAATTTGTTAGTGTTGGTACCCGTCAATGGTGTCAAGATGAGGTGTCTCTCAAGAGACTTCGTTTAAACTTTTAACTTGGCGACTCAAATAGTTCCAAAACATTTTTCTAGCTAAAATGATGCCGTCTCTCAAGATGAGACCGTCTATTAGGAGACTTTATCCAAAGACAAGAATCTCATTCTATCCTCTTTATTATATGTTGACTCGATGAGCCATGAATAACAGTATCTCTCTTATGACGGGTATATTCCGTAATCCACCTAGGTATTCCGTCAAGTACTATCTAGGTATTTTGATTTTGTCTTATATACCCCACATGGGTATTATCTGACCAGCCGCCTCTCACAGATGAGAATTTTTTTTTTTTTTTTTTGGTAGGATCACATATGAGAATTTGTGAATGAATAATTATGAGCAACCTAGACAACTTGACCCGAGCCAAAAAACCAAATTCAAATCTCCCAAAACCAGACTTGAACTCAATTCTTGTGATTGACTTGACCGGTGTTTAAGCCAATAATATTTTTGTTCGTCTCAAACTCGATTAGAACCAAAATCGACTTGAGATACCAAAAATATGAAAACGAATTAGCAAAATAATCAAAATGACACTCCTAAATAGAAATCCGCCATAATTTGAATTAGCCAAAAGAACGAAATGATGTACCCAAATAGAAATCCGTCGTAAGTTATAAAGTGACCGAACCCAAATTCATTAGGACCCAACCTATCACAAACGGGTTACAAATTTTGGATTGTTTGACGCTTCGACAGTTCTTCAGCTGTTCTCCAACATTCTCTTTTAGACGACCAAATTAGGTAAAATTCAAACTTTAATCTTCAATTTCTGTTTTTAATTTTCTGGGTATTACATTTTCTGTTATTTTAATTGACTGTTAATTTACTAGTTGAACAAATGGCGGAGTCATGAATCATGCACCTTGATTAATTCTATATGTCTAAAATTGTACTGATTGTAGTTACCTGTATAAATTTGCTGCAAAAATGGCGACTTTATCAGTTTAGTTGTTGAATTTGTTTACTCTCTTTGCTGTAGAATAGTAATTGTACCAATTCTTAAGCTTCAATTTCACAATAACGGACAGAGAACCCTAATACTGTCCCTCTAGGAAGAGAATGGCGTCAGGCGGTTCGTTATCGCCATCACCGAAAATATTACTGGCAAAACCTGGCCTGGTTGCAGGTGGTGGGTCGGGTGGGGGAAAGCTTATACGAGGCGGTGATGATGAGGGGAATGCTGCTTCAATAAGGTCAAGGTTACCTCCAGTGGCCTCTCTCAACCTCCTTTCTGATACTTGGGATTTTCATTTTGATCGCTTTCTTCCTGTATGTATGCTGCTGCTGCTGCTGATTCTCGCTCTCTTACTCTTTCTGTCTCTGTCATTTGTTTACTTTTTATATTCATTGTCAGGTGTATATTAATCAAATCTGTAAAGAAATGATTGGGACGGAAGGGAATTTAATTTAGTCATTGTTTTTCTTCAATTTTATGTAGTATTGGGAAATGAATTAAATGAAAATGTGCAGTTTTTGACGGACAATACAGACTTCACGGTGGTGGGGGTAATTGGTCCGCCTGGTGTTGGAAAGTCGACCATTTTGAACCTGATTTATGGCTTTGATCATACCTCTCCCGGTAATATTTTACTAAGGTTGTTAATTTCATTTTTATACTTGTTTAATCCCATTTATATCGTCCTTAATAGTCAGCATTATTTTCCAAATTTACAAAGAGATATAGCATATAATTTGTTATCTTTGATTCATCGAAATAATTATTTTCACATCATAATTTTGAAGTAGTACTCTGTAGTAAATACTGTACCATTGAGAAATTATTGATCAAAATTGACATCTTATACACTTATACTTGGATGAGAAAAATATAAATGGGATCAATAAATTAGCAATTTTTTTGCTACAGTGACACCCTGTACTTAGTATTGCACTATCAACCACTAATATTTTCTCGATTTCATTGCCTCATCGCCCGTTTCCTAGAAACTCTCAAATGAGAGTGTTGATAACACCCATCCCTTTTATATTGCCATTAAAGTTTTGCTGTTGGAGTAAGGCTACTATGAGGGATTGTCTGTGGTACAAATGCGTTACTGTTGTTTAGAAAAATGAAAATGAGGATTACTGGCTGCAGGAATGCTACCTCCTTTTGGGATTCAATCTGAGGAAACTCGAGCAAATGCTAGGCATTGTACTACCGGCATGGAACCTCGCATCTCTTCTGAACGTTTTATCCTTCTTGATACCCAGGTTACTTTTTCTTTCTTTTGAACCCTGCAATTTGCGTTGATCATATTGGTAGCTTCTTCCATAGAGTAGCTAAGTACCCATCTTTCTGTTATTACATGATGTAAATAAAAAGAGCTTTACAACATCAAGGCTTCATGAATTTTCACCTGTTAATTGTGTTGATGGTGTTATTTGTCTCTCTCCTTCCAGTTGGGCATCTTATGTGTAACTCCCACTTTTATATTGTAGCCCTTGTTTAGCCCATCAGTTCTGGCTGAAATGACAAGACCTGACGGCTCATCGACTGTTCCTATATTAACTGGAGAAACTGTTTCTTCTGAATTGGCTCATGAAATTCTTGGCATTCAGGTAAGCATTAAAATACAGAAACATTATATGTTCTCGTACATTCTTCACAAAAATGTGAGTTCTATTTAGAGTCTTGCTAGTTGCAACTCGTTTTAAGCAAGGTTCCATTGCTTGATTTATTCCCTCTGTTTGCTGCAAGGGATTTATAGCTTGGTGTCCTCTTAGCATCTGTATGTCACGTTGTGTTGGTGGTCTCAGAAGGAGTTCATGATGCTAACATGTGGCGTTTGATGTCAACGGTAACACGGGATACCTAATCCTTCATCGGTTTGTGTTTTTTGTAGAAGATTTGTGTTTATATCCTAGTAATTTTCTAATTATTTCACATGTGCACAAAATGCATATGCAGGTGGATTTGCTGAAACATGGGATTCCTGATCCATCATCGGTGACATTGCAGCCGCATGGTTCAAACTTGGGCTCGGAAAAGGATAATAAGGATAAACTCCAAGAAGCTGGAGAAGAACACATTGCAACACCGATCTTTGTACATACCAAGTAAGCATTCTTATTTAGAAGTGCTATTTTTGTACAAGTAATTATGTAGTAGGCAAGGTGGCGGACCCACGTTGGGATTATGAGAAGGGATGGGGAGGAAATTCTTACGCTGTCTAGCGGAAATTTGAACTTGGGACTTGAATCCCACCACCACCAATAACATTTCTTACACTAGATTAAGCCTAGCTTGGTCTGTGGAGTAAGAATGTAGGTGAAAGTCCTTGAAAAACATTTAAGTATAAGGGCTTGTTGGAATGGAGGTAAAAAAGTCTCAAAACCAAGGAAGAATAGGGGAAATGGTGCTAAACTGGTAATGCAAGAACAAAGAAGGTGTTTGTATGGGAACAATTACGTATTTGGAATGTGTCACACTATTAGTTTATGATTTCAGTGGTGGGTAACTATTACCCTTCCTCCCTCTCACCACTACCACCACTATTGCTTCCTTCACCCCCTTGATTCCTCCACCCCGTAAATTACGACCCCATTATCCAAGCAAGCCCTAATGGCTCCATTGTATTGAAAGTAGTTATCACAAGAGTAATGGAGCTAAAAAAATGATAGAAGTAATAAAATGGTGAAGTGAACGGAACTATGGATGATAAAGGGGTGGTAGCACCCCTTTAAAGGAGGTAGTTATTAGCCTTCTTCACCTCCTCCTGCTATGACGCTATCCATTGCCACTACACTTGCTTCCCTTTTGTTGCCAACGAAGTCCTAAAATTGAAAACGAAAGGGTAACGAATAATCTTAAGGTGAGAGTTTCAACTTTCAAGCAGGAGTCGATGGGATTTTAAATCTCACTCTGAACTCTGAAGTGGTCTATATTGGTGACAGCGCTACAAGTCTCTTAATATATCATGTGGTTGGGCTTCCTTGTATTTTAGGTTCCCCTGGGGGAATGCGATTTTTTTGTGAGTTAGAGTTTCTTTGGTATTGTAGTATGCAGCACAACCTTAATATAAAGCCATGTATCCATAACGTGTGTGCAGGTTGCGTGAGGAAGATACATCACCACAGATCACTGATAAGATGGAGAAGGTCCTGGCTCAATATTTCCGTTCATCTTCATTTATGAGAACAAAAGGCAAGAGTTGTGTCACCGAAGGTGACTCAAAAAAGTTAGACTTGTTCATAGTCCCTAGAAGAACAGACCAATCCTTCGAAAGTCTACATGAAAGCTACGATTCTGCAGTGTGGAAAATTAGGGATTATGTTTTGTCAATGACACGTCCGCCATTTTCTAGAACAGTATCTGAGAGGGAATGGCTCAAAAACACTGCCAAGATATGGGATTTGGTGAAGCACTCTTCTATAATAGCTGAATACTGTCGAATGCTTCAAAATTCAGGTCAATTTAGGAGATAGTCTTTGTAGTGCAAGAAAAACTGGTGATTGAGTCACATGATGTACACTCTTCAACCATTTTGAGTTTGGTTGGAGTTTTAGCAGATAAATTTTTAGTTGGGAGGCAAGGTTTTTCGTTACAAACCACGGTATGAAATCCCGGTTCCAGTCTTCATATCGGAATCTTTGATGGAGGACTCTTGATACGAATCCTTATGAATAAGAATTCTACGCGGAAGCTAATATGAATGGAACGGTTGTGATCACGGTTTGGTTGCTGAAATAGCACCACCTTGTCTTCCACGCCAAGCCCATCTGTATTTGGATCAACTCTTTTGTTGCACTCTGGGTTTCCGAAATGCTGAAAGATGCTGCTGCTAATTACTAGGAACTCCATGTAATTCATTGTAGATTGAGGAGTTACATTGTTTAGTTTTAAAACATCTTAATAGATGATGAAATTTGTTTTTCATACATACATTAGTGTTCAAAAAATACGGGATTTTGTGACTATTTCCGTCTTTCCAAAAAGATGGTTTTTGTGATCAGTTTATGGTCAAATGTAGCTATAATGGTGCAGAAAGTGGTATTTCTTATAATAACTTGTTTTTCAAAATTTTCCAGAAGACCAAAAATGACCCGTCTGAAGGAAGACTAACTCATGTTTGTCTCGTTTAACCGTATCCTTCATCCTTTTATCTCATTGTTTTTTCCTCTTGGAGTTAAGTTGAAGTGTACATTACAGAATTACACATCAACATTTCAATTCATAATTATTTTTCCCAATTACTTTTCCTCCGTTTTTATTACGGCAAGAAATCTAAGGCCCGACAAAGAGTAGACTCCAAAAAGTATAAAGGATTATTGTTCTGGCTAACTGAGGAATAGATAGCTACTTCAATACCAATTATATAAATGTTCGTTTAACATCGTATAAGTTAAGACTATTCAAAATCTATTCAAATAAATAGTTAGTTGATACCAATTATATAAACGTTGTTTAAGACCGTTTGTAAGTTAAGATTACTCAAAATCTATTTGAATAAGGTTAAAATAACATTTAAGGAAAAGAGTTTTGTAGGTGGCCTAATTTATAAGTGTCTTTAAGAGAGTCCTATAAATCAACACAAATTCTCGTTGAAAACAGATATATCCATCACAAGGTGAAAACGGATCAAGTAATACCCAAGTTGTTAGATAAGATAAAAGCATAATATTATTACCTAGACAATTTATTTTTGTCTTATCTAACAACTTGGTATTACTTGACCCGTCTTCAGTAAAACTTATTGATAAATCAATTAGTCACTCCGTCGTTTTCCAAAGCACTCATTATTTGTTTCCTCATTAACCCCTCATCCGATGTTTGCAAAGCTTGTATATTCGAAAACTATTAGAATAAAATAAAAACTAATTCAGCAACAAATAACCTCTAAATTATTTCTCAAATCTTTCAAATACACATACTTGAATATCATAGCAACGCAACAACTTGAACACTTTTCTTCAATAACTCCGTTTGCAGCATCCATTAACTAAGGCTCAATTTCATTTAATATTCTTTTTTTCATAAATTGTGTAAAGTTGACTACATAGCCACATAGGTAGGTACGAGGCGATTGGAGGACGGACGAGTTTAACCGGCGTGAATTTCTAGTCTGTAATGATCCGTTAGTGTGGTTTGCTCAATAGAGAAAGGTAAAGCAACGCAGCAGCAACAACAACAAGAGAATGACGTAATAAAAAATCGACAACGATGAACGTAATAAACAATCAACAATCAAGCCGACAACCAATAAACAATTTAATAATTGGAGAATTGTAATCTATTATCTAAGTTTATAGTAATTGATTTCAATTTTAGGGTAAACAATATATATGAATTGTTTTGTCTAGGTTTAGGTAAAGGAGTTTATGTTTAGAAAAAGGGTAGAAGATAGAAATTTTATGAAAAAGTGCATGTGAAAGAGTAAAGTCTGTATGTGAAAAAGTAATTCCGATGTTTTTCTATACTTTTCTTGACCTGGAATTTATGTATTACTCCGTATTCGTATATCCAAATATTAACTTAACTGATAAAAAATCATGAGTAATAATACTTATGCCTCGAGTTCAATTCACACCAACAAAATTAGTGTCCTTGTGAATCGTGAATTGTGAATTGTGAATTGTGACTTTTGAACGCCTTTAGGCCTTTACAACAAAAACAATACAACTTTGTATCAAAAATTTAGAAGAGTGACAAATTCATTCAAAATTATAAATCAAGAGTTAGATCTAATGTCATAAATGGATAATATAAATTAATTTTTTTAATCTACAAGACATTTCATTTTCGTGGTGACATTTCATGCTAGAAATTATCGAAACATGTTTTTTTACGTGTGTCCATCTGACACACAACAAACATATAAAGATATGGTTAAGAAAAAAATCAAGTAAAAATCTGAGAATTAGACCCCTTGAAAAAAATGAACATACGTCGAAGGTTGTACCTCTATTTTTTTTTACCATATGTATTTTTTTTGAGCTTATTGCCTCAAATATTATTTGTTTTCGAGTAAATGTGTATTTTTTTAAGCATATTAAAATTTATAAGTTAGATTTTAATTTTTTTCCGTCATAACTGAAATTTAACTAAACTTATATGTAATATTTTTGAGTTTTATTGTAATTTTTTAGAGTTTAATGTTTAAATAAATAAACTCAAAAACTTTATAGAAAAAACTAATAATTTCTAAAACAAAACTCAAAAACTTTACTAAAACTATAATTGGAGGTAATAGATCGGAGGTACCATCCATTTACTGAGACCCTTTTATAACCTCTACGTTTTTGTTTAATTTTTTGAAGGTAATGATCAATTCATTAAGGGGGTTGCGAAAGGTCGTCGGCATTTTGCGAAAAATCGTCGACGTTTTCTATAAAAAAGACATCCATGCCCTTTACTCTCTCTCTACAATCTATTCTCTCAAACACAAACAACAAAAACAAAAAACTCAAAAAAACGGTATCAACATCGAACAACAACATCAAACAACGACAACGATTCAATGTCAAACAACGACAACGATTCATCGGTAAGTAACTAAAATCTAATTTTTTTTTGAATTAATTTTTATTGAATTACATGTTTAAACCCTTTAGTTGAAATTAGGTTGAATTATACGTAAAAGCCATTGAATACGACAAATTAAACTCAATCGAAATTTTGCATTAGACATGAAAACTGGTCGTCCTCGCGTGGTATGGATGGCAAAACTGGCCGTCCAAGCATGGTGAGGACGTGAATAGTATACGTTCAAACCATGCATTGACGTGTACTATTCACGTCTGAGCATGGTATGGACGTGCACTATTCACGTCCTCACCATGCTTGGACGTTAATCCTGGCCGTACTTGCATGGTTTGGACGTGAATAGTACACGTCCATACCATGCTCATACGTTCATAGTGCACGTACATGCATGGTTTAGACGTGTACTTTTCCCGTCCATACGAGGTGAGGACGGCTATTTTTCAAGTTCTTATTTTTCCGTCATTTTACTTAGTTTTTAACATAAATTAAGTTGTTTTTAATATTTTTAAATTTAATCATTACCAATTTTGCGTATTAACAGGATTCGTTTGAGAAGTTTGGTGGAAATGAGATTAATTATGAATCAAATTTGAAAAAATAACAAAAACATTAACAAATAACATTAAAACTAACAAATCTAATCTAATTAACATTAACAATAACAACATTAACATAATACAACTCTAATTAAGACTAACAAGTCTAATTAAAAAAAAAAAAACTAACCTTGCGGTGGGCGTGCGGTGGTTCGTCGGTGATGGTACGGTGGCCGTGCGGTGGTGGTGCGGGTGGTAGCGGTGTTGGTGGTGGTGCGTAAGGTGGGTGGTTGTGGGCGGGTGAGGGGTTTGGGTGAGTTTTGAATTTGAGAGGTTTTGTGGTAAGGCAAGGGTAAGGTTCGTCTTTTTAATGAATTACGCCGACGATTTTTCGCAAAACATCGACGACCTTTCGCGATTGGGTTAAAACATCAAATGACACTTACAAAAGATGGATATAATCGAAAATAATACTACTAGAAACCAAATGACAAATTCCTCCTGTAAAATTACGGATCTCAAAACATAATATAACAATTCAGCTCGTCATTGTATGACTTTTTTCATGTAACTTACATAAGTAAGACTTTTATTTATTAATTCATAATATTTCATACTAGTAATCCCCTTACTATAAAAGCTAAAGATTTTAAGAAGCTTTAATTGGTTCCTTAAATTTAGAAAACTAGAACACTTTTCTTATCCCCTACTAAAAAATTCTTATCATTTTATTTTCATTTAAGGTAAGTTATATGTACAATTTATTTTATCTCTTTTATATAGTTTGATAATAAAATTCATTTCATAAAGTTTGATCATTTTTGGTAAATAACATCAACATTAATTTCCGTTGCAGTAAGTCTCGTGAGAGACATAATATGAAAAATAGAATTTGAATAATTCTCTCCCCATATCATGTTAAAGGTCTCACCCTAACCTATTTAGAAACCGTCTCTCTAACGTTTTTATGTTCCAGTTTTAATAATCTTTAACAAAGTCTAATAATTCAATGTCACTAGCAGAGGCGTATCCAGGACTCGATCATAGGGGGTGCAAAAACTTAATAATTATCTCGACGATATGAACTAAATTCAAACACAATAAAATCGTGAGGTCATAGTAAAACACAAAATTAAAAAAAATTGGTTCTAAATAATTCAATAAGGTGTAAATAAAATAATTTGTATAAATTTGCAAGTATATAGCTCTTTAATGAGAAAAGATTACATTTCATAATATAATCCAGATAATTGTAGCCCAATAATATGATCTTAGAACATTAAATAACAATGAAGTCAAAATTTATTACTAAATGAGAAAAAAGTGCAAAAATGTCGTATATGGGAGTCGAACGCGTGACCAAATTTGTAGAATTTCAGCATCTAACCACTACACCACCAAATATTTGATGAACCTAACAGAAACTAGTTTATAAATATTTCCGAACAAAGGGGGTGCGGGTGAACCCCCTGCACCCCCCTAAAAACGCCACTGGTCACTAGAACAATTTGGAGTCAAAATTATTTTCTCCTAATCTATAATTTATACTCCCTCCTATTCCCAATAACTGTCACATTTCGGGTTTGTTACGGGAATTAAGGAATTCATTTGTTTAATGTAAAGTAATGTGTGGGGTGGGAAGATTGGAGAGAGGGAATGTATTATTGATTATTATTGTGAGTAGAGGTGATTAAAATAAGTAGTGTTGTGGGGTAAGGTGGGATATTATTGTGGGTTAGAGTGAATAAAATAAGTATAAACAATGTCCCAAAATGGAATATGTGACAATTAAGTGAATAGACGAAAATGGCAAATGTGACATTTATTCGGAATAGGAGGGAGTATATTTTACGTTTATTTTCATGTTGAATTATTATTTGTATTAATCAATCGAACATATTTACGAATATATAACAAAGTTTTTAAAAACAGACACGTAAATTTTTTGTACGAATATAAAACGGTTACTTCCTCCGTTCTAAGATAATCGACGTTTTCGTTTTACGAGATAACCCCTTGAATTTAATTTCTACAAAAATATATTGGTTGAAAAATTATAAAAATTGCACCATAAAATTCTTTATGAATAGAGCTTTAATATGAGTACACATTTCAATATATTTAGTTATATATTTTAAAAGAAAGGGTTATTTCATGGGAATAATCCAACCTATGTGACTATGTACTATCTTCTTATATTAATTCATACTAATGATTAACTAAGAAAAATCAAATCTATAACCTCATTTATCTTTCATTGAACTTTGACTATTTTTAAACTCTTATTATCGGTAGGCTAGTAAGTCAATGTGACGTGCTTGCTTACCGAAAATAAGAGTTTAAAAATAGACAAAGTTCAATGAAAGATAATTGAGGTTATAGGTTAGATTTTTCTCAGTTAGTCATTAGTAGGGTTTAATATGAGAAGATGAACTATATGTTGGATTATTCCTATAAAATAACCCTAAAAGAAATTGAAGAGACTAGTGAGCTAGTGGGGTGTCGAAAAGTGAGAATGACAATTAAAAAATAACAGAGTAAGTAATAATTAAAACTCTTACTTACTTTTTATTATACTCATAAAAATCATTTTAAAAAGCTAACATATACGCTATATTAAATACACGTTAGAAAAACCGTATCTTAGGTCGACGTATGGGTAACATCCCACTTTCCAACTTAATTGAAGTAATTGGTTAAAAAAAGACCAATCAATGAAAAGAAGTACTGTAATTCTTACTTGTTCAATTCTATAGTTGAACTGGACATAGTTGAATTGGGTGAATCAAGAACTTTGAGATCGTAAAAACTAAAGTGAAGAAACAAGACAACAACTACATTCTCTCTACATTTCTACATTTCTACATACTACTACTTCTACTGTCTGCTTTCTTTAGTCTCAAAGACTCAAAGTAACAACACCCTTTTCAAAACTAAGACTTCAGTCTCCAACTCTCTACATGCATACTTAACTAACTTCGTTTTTCCAACCCCTCTTATAATTCCCTTTTACTCCCTCTTTCTTGTGTTTTCCCTTTTATAGTTTGTGGAAAAAAGGGGGGAAAACAGTCTTTATTGCTCAAGAATCGATTGAAGAATCAGTCCAAGGTGATTTTTCTGTTTAATCTTGTTTATTGAAGTGTTTTAGTAAGTACCCATCAAATCTAAGTTCTAAAGTTGCAATCTTTTATTGGTTTAGTGTTAATTGATTGTGATTTGTTGTTTTTCTGTGTGTGTGTTTGTGTTTCAGTTTGTAAATTGGGGATTTTGAGGTGTTAGGGTTTGTGGGTAGTGATTAGTTTTTGTGTAAATGCAATAGATCGTTGGATGATTGGATGATGTTGAGGTATGAGGGTATTTAGATTGTGTAGAAGATGGGTTGTGTGTTTGGGAAAGAAGGGTCAGCTTTAGAGGGAAGAGAGAAAAAAGGGAAGGGGGATTTGGGTGCTGAATCTGGTAGGAAAGCTGAGTTGCCTGAAGTCAGTGTCGTTTCGAGTTTAGGTGTAGTGAAGGAGGGGGAGAATGGTGCTTCTGAACTGAGTGATGGTGGGAAGAAGGAGGAGGAGGAGGATGGGAAGAGTGGGGAGAATGGGGAGGAAGGTGGTGAGGATGAGGAAGGGAAGGTGGAAAAAAGTCAAAAGTCAAGAGGAGAAAGAAAGCGGTCAAAGGCGAATCCTAGGTTGAGTAACCCTCCGAAAAATATACATGGTGAACAAGTTGCTGCTGGCTGGCCTTCTTGGCTATCCGCGGTTGCTGGTGAAGCAATTAATGGTTGGGTTCCTAGACGAGCCGATACTTTTGAGAAGATTGATAAGGTATGTGGATTGCCCTTTACTTCCTTTTTCTCAATTAACACCCGAAATGAACTGAAAGTCTGAAACAATGATTTAGTCTCAATTTGAGTTAGTTGTTGACTTTGTATACTTTAGCGTGGAATCGTGCACTGCTGATGTCGTTTCTTTGTCAATGGTAGATTGGGCAAGGAACATATAGTAATGTATATAAAGCCAAAGATTCTTTAAGTGGGAAGATTGTTGCTCTTAAAAAGGTTCGGTTTGACAACTTGGAGCCTGAGAGTGTAAAATTCATGGCACGCGAGATTTTGATCATACGTAGATTGAACCATCCTAATGTGGTAAAGCTTGAAGGTTTGGTAACATCAAGGATGTCTTGTAGTTTGTACTTGGTGTTTGAATACATGGAACATGATCTAGCTGGACTTGCTGCAAGTCCTGATATTAAGTTTACAGAGCCTCAGGTTGGTGGTGTACTATCCTTAGGCATTGAATAATTACTCGACTTTTTGAGTCTATCATGTTACACTTAGCCTAGTTCCTAGTCAAAAGCTGTTCCCCTATTGCAGGTAAAATGTTATATGAACCAGTTGATCTCTGGGCTAGAGCATTGCCACAACCGTGGTGTGCTTCACCGTGATATAAAAGGATCTAATCTTCTCCTTGACAATGGGGGAATACTGAAGATAGCTGATTTTGGATTGGCGACTTTCTTTGATCCAAATAAAAAACATCCTATGACGAGTCGTGTTGTTACTTTATGGTATCGAGCTCCTGAGCTGCTTCTTGGTGCAACTGATTACGGTGCTGGCATTGATCTCTGGAGTGCGGGCTGCATCTTGGCAGAGTTGTTGGCTGGGAGACCTATCATGCCTGGCCGAACTGAGGTAAACTTTCAATTTCCTATTTTCTTAAAATAGAGAATCAAGAACTGATCAGTTGATTTAGTTCAGCTTTTATAAGGCTGTTTGCTTTTCTTAAGGTCAAGAGAATGAAGAACGGATCAATAACTATGTTCTTAATATAAATAGAATCGAGAGCTGATCAAAAACTAAAAAGCTAGAGCATTTAGCGTATTTATTGAATATAGGCCATTATATACCCACTAAAAAGCTAGACCACTTAGTATTGGGTTGTTTTCCAGAAGATTGTTGCACCTTAGCATTCTATGCGCGCAATTGTTGTAAGCTCTTTTCCACCTTTTTGGATCTAAGCTTTCAAAATAATCCTGTTCTGGACTTTCAGTCCTCATTGATCTTTACGTGTTTTCTGGAATCCTTCATGCTCGTTTAAATGGTTTTAAGCTTCATATATGATATATGCCTCCCACCAGCCATCACAAAAAGATCATTATCCCATTACCCGAGGGGCTTCCTCAAATGGCGGAACAGGGGTTTGGGTGTACGCAAAGAGGCTGATGTCGGATTACTCATAATGAAAATTGCGCCAATAATTGCCTCAAATAATTGATGTTCGTTGTAAAGTGTATCTAACAATTATGTGATTGACCTAGGTGGAGCAACTACATAAGATATATAAGCTATGCGGTTCGCCTTCCGATGAGTACTGGAAAAAATCAAAGTTACCAAATGCAACCATTTTCAGACCACGAGAGCCATACAAAAGATCCATACGGGACACCTTTAAAGATTTTCCACCATCAGCATTGTCTTTAATTGATACTCTTCTTGCAATTGATCCAGCTGAACGTTTAACCGCCACAGATGCTTTGAATAGTGATGTGAGCTTCTCTCTCTCTCAGGAAGCACTGGTTTTACTTAGCTTGCTTGTATGTTTTGCGTCACGGTTCATTGGTCCACTAATTTGGTCAAATGTCTATTGATTGTCTAGGTACAATTTGTTTCGATTCTCCAAAACTTTAAAGAAGTTTTGGTGTTGATGATGTTGAAAGGGTTGTATACTTGTATATTCCATGCTGTGTTTTTTCAGCCCATTTGTGACTCGAAAATATGATGTATAATACCTTTTGGATGAGAATCTTTATTGAAATTGCCATTGTTAGGTTGTACAGTACTTTTCATTTGGCTATAGGCTCGTTGTCTAGCTTTTGATATGCGTCTTGTTTGACGATTCGTTTTTTTCTAAATATGATCTATGTTTTTCAAATTGTATTTTTGACTTGTAAACCATTGGTAGCACCGTCTTTGGGTTAATCTCACCAACTTGGAGGACTTCTAGTATTTCATTACCTACACTTTTTATACTCAGTATATAGCATTTGATACTGCTATATACTTTTGTCTTTGATTTATTCAATACATTGAACATGTCATGTTATATGTCGGGATATGTATTCATCGTAATATACACATAAACTGGTTTGTAATTTTGCCTGCCTTTGCTTGAATTTATTTCTATTGTTAGACAAGAATAACTTAAAAGGATTGTTTTCCAATTTGAGACTTAATTATGTCGACATTTTAGGAAACTATAACCTTTAGTCGGCGAAGAATGTGTACCATAACTACTTGAAAACCTGAAGGAATATTGTCTTCATGATTAGCTTAATCTACTAGGTTGCCTTTTGGCAGATATATTGGAAATGGTAATGAAATTTACTTTACCTTGATGTTGAGCAGTTTTTCAATACTGAGCCTCTTGCGTGTGATCCATCAACGCTTCCAAACTATCCACCAAGCAAGGAGATGGATGCAAAACGACGTGACGACGAGGCTAGGAGGTCAGTTTATTTTAATAATTTTCATCTTCTTTCGAGGAATTATCTTATTCTGTATGTGAAGTTGCTGTGCTAGTTTCATGTTTCTGTGAGTTGCAAAAATTTTAGCACTTCATTGGACAGGATGATGCTCATTTGATGTCACTGGACATACTTCCTGTTCAAAGTCTCGCCGTTCTTTGTAATTTGTATAATAATCAATCTCACTTCGCCGCTCATTGGTTTGGGGCCTGGCGGATGATCCGCCTAGTCTGTGAAAGGATAAGTATTCTAAGAGATGGACAATGATAAAAATGAAAAGGAGGGCTGGTAGCGACCCTCTTGGCAGCATCTTGAAGTCTCGACCCTAGTCTCCACTATTCGTTTACTGAAATAGTTACAAGGTACTAAGTATTAGGAATATTAATAATAGTTGGGCCTCAACCATCACCTTAAGGTTTTGGTTGAGACGGTTCATCTATCATGGTATCAGAGCCAGTGTGACCGAAGGTCATAGGTTCGAATCCTGGCAACCTCACGAAGTGGAAACCTAGCACACGGTATGGGGGAGCCTGTGCAAACTAACCACTCTTCAAGCCCAACGGATATTTGAGTGAGGGAGTGAGATGGTTCATCTATCACTACGCCTCAATCAATCGCGTCAGCAGGACTATATATCTTCTTGGTTCTTACTGCGAGTGTACTTCCTCTCTTCTAGGAGACTATGATTGTAGTTTGATGAGGTAATAAGATGAGTTGTTTCCATCTCCAATAGGACCAAAGAACCACTTTTCTTCACCTTTTATTTGATGGAAATTAACCAAAGACTCATTAAACTCTCTATGCTTCTTATATCGGGATGTGGTCGCGTGTTGATACGGTTGATGATGCAATTTTCTTTGTGGGTTTTGCCACTTTTGCGGGAACACGCTCTTGGTGATTTGACAGAGGAAAATACTATATACATCCGACCTCTCTTACATTGCCACAAGAAGGAGCCGTTGAGGCAGCGGGGTTATGTTGTTATAACTTATAATAATTAAGTTGATCTGCAAATTGATGGCTATTGGACATTGTTGGGTTACTTGACTAAAGAACTATCCTGCTGGAAGTTTTCTGCTCAACAATTAAAAGTCTTTGAAACCACATAGGCGGCAGCTATATACTGCGGAACTTAGTGAAGCATCTACTACTCCCTAATATCACTTTGTGATCTCCATCGTGAGCCAGTGGCTTATTTCGTTCTGCGTCATGCTGTTTCAGTCCAGCTTATGTCACATTGTTACAATCGAGATATTGCACTCATGGACATTGGTTCTAAATTTTTTTAGGGTTTTTCTACATGGTACCCCTTGATTTTCCAAAACATCATTGGTATCCCTAAACTTAATGAAAATCTCTCAAAATACCCAAAATACACTGATCTGCCTATTTTAAAAGTTCATTTTATACACTTTCGATTGATCTTTTGGCAATAATTTGTCATATCATTAACATATATATCGTTTTATTCAATCGTAAACATGTTTTCTTTACAAAATCACTTTTTGAAAACTCAATTTTTAGTATTTTGGGTATTTTAAGAATTTTTTACCAAGTTTAGGGGTACCAGTGATGTTTATAAAAAAACGAGGGTACCCCGTAAAGGGGCAGCCCGGTGCACGATGGCGTCCCCGCTAGGCGAGGGTCTGGGGAAGGGCCCCACCACAAGGGTGTAATGGGGGCTAGCCTTGCCTTGCCATTTTGGCAAGAGGCCGCTCCCAGGGCTTGAACCCGTGACTTCATGGTCACAAAGCAACACCTTGTAGAATTCGAAAAAACACAAGGGTACCACGTAAACATTGGTCTTAGAATTTCTTGCAACCTCTTGTATATTTGATAGCTTAATCAGTAAAACATACATCCACACGACAGGTAGAGAAGGTGGTAATGTCATGAGGTTGATACTCATCAGTCATCACCGTTTCCACGCCATCATTTTACAGTTCAAGTTATTTTTTTAAACTTTTTTTTTTTGCGTCAAAGGAGCCATAAGGGGGAACTACATTATCAGGAGTAGAGTAGATTCAAACTTCCGATCAAATGTCCCAAATACCTCTGTCTTAACCTCTAGACTAGGGACCTCTTTGGTTGAATATGTGCTGCTGTGTATTTTTTTGTTTATTTGGAAATTATCAGTGAACTTCAGGTGATGCCTGTCGACAATTCTACATTCAACGACCTTTTTACACTTGAGATGTACAAGGACAATCTCCATATTCAAATATTCAGTATGCCTTTTCATAAAGTGTTAAAAGTTAATTTTTGTGCTGCAGGTTAAGAGCTGCTAACAAACAACAAGGTGATGGGGCGAAGAAAACTAGGACACGTGACCGGCTTAGGGCAAAGCCGGCCCCTGAAGCTAATGCAGAGCTTCAAGTTAATCTCGATGTATGTGTGTTATATTACATTTTCCTGTTATCCTCTGCTGTTTACGATAATTCACTCATTGGAACACAGAATTCCATTTTTGTACCCCACACCTTCACAATTTAACGTATTTAGATTGCCTTCTTCACGACACCTTCCTTTCTACGCCAAACGCCACACATTTCTTGCAGCTCTGGAATACTGAATACTGATATGCTTCTGTCCACATTAACGAATGCTATTGTGTTCATCTTGGTTTAGGGTTTAGGGTTTAGGTTTAGGGTTTAGGGTTTAGGGTTTAGGGCAATCTTATCTTAATGCCGATGAGTTTTAAACTCAGGTTAATGATTATATCAGCTAAGTGGTGCTTTGAAATCATGTTCTTTAATCAAGTTTGTTTCACAATCATGTAGCAGCGGCGTCGTATGATTACCCAAGCAAATGCAAAGAGCAAGAGTGAAAAATTCCCTCCACCGCACCAAGACGGAGGCCTTGGCTACCCGTTGGGTGTTTCACAACACATAGATCCTGCAAATATCCCAACCGACATTCCTTACAGTACCACGTCTTTTACATACGCGAAAGGGGCAGGTCAGCATTGGTCCGGACCATTGGTGGACCCTGCTTCTGCTGGTGGACCCAGGCGGAAGAAGAAGAATGTAGTCGAGGGCAGCGAACCCAAGTCAACTGGCCGAAGAGATACCAGTACTAGCTCCAAAACTCGGGGAAAATAAATACCGGAAACTGGAACATAGTTCCACCCTTGCGGATTGAGTTTAAGGTACAGCCTGAATATAGGCTGAGGAATTGTATTTAGGGGTATAATTGATTTTTATCTTTTCATTTTCAACCATTTAGGATTTTTTTTACCGCTTTCCCTCGGTTGAAATAGAAAATTTATATGTTAAAACTAGTTTCTAAAATGTTGTATATTATATGATCTTCCTGATATTATAGAGATTTTTATTCTTTTGCGAAATTAAATTCTGTTTGGTGAACGGTTATTCATTCTATTTTATGTAAAGTCCAACTAGAAGAAACATGTGAAATGGACCTAATTTTTTAAAAAACTAAAAATAAAATCAGATAACATATTACAATTCGTATGTCAAAAAAAGACGGAGGCGTCAGAGAGTTTTGCGATTGGTTTGCACTAGGAAAACGGAAAGCGAAACAAGCGGAAGGAAAAGAAAATCACCCTGAATTAAACAGGCGTTGGAGAGTTCTAATCTTCGAAGGGGAATAGTTTGCCCCCATTATCTTCGTAGTTGTTTGGTTGTTAAAGAAATGACTCGATCTGCTTTTATGAATTTTTTTTAATAGTTGTGTTTTCTAACGTGATTTTCTGGTTTTATTTTTCCGGACCTTTTCTTTTACCCTTTTTCCATCTATTTTGTAGTTTTGTACACAACCTTTTGCAAATAATCAACACATTATTATGAACAAACTTCTTTTTCAAGACGACTTCATTCATCAATTTAAAATATCACCTCTTATCCAAAACGCAAACATAGTTCAACATGACAATAAAAAAAAAGTTCGAAAGCAGTAAATGATTACAAGTGTAACTACTCGTCTTTTATAAACTGCAACATCACCTTCATTTTAAGCAAGAAGACTTTTGACAAAGATGCATTTCAAATCATCGGGACACTGGAAAAAAATCATGAGCTTGTTTGGGTGTTCAGTCAAGATTTGAGCTACTTCCAAAGCTTGTTGTGGAGTAACACCTTCCAAAGCAAGTAGTACGTCTAAACACTTTTTCACTCTTCTCGATTATTTCTTGTTCACGTTTATCAGCACGGGACATTACGTTAGCCATAATAGAAAGATGAACACTCATATCTTTCATAAAAGCTTGTATGCTAGCTAATTCAGAATCAGTAGCACTTTCACTTTCTTTCTTACCTTCCTTAGAGTTAGAAGTGTTTTCTCGCTTCACTTTTTTCAAGCTTGTTTGGGGGGAATGAAGCACTCCATGGATAGTGCCACTTCCAATTGTGAAAGAGACATTATCCGTTTTCAGCTTACAACGAATAGTATCCGTCTTCAATGAGAATTTGTGTTTATGTAATTAACAGTTACATATTACTTGATTATAAAATTAACATATAAATATTTAGTTGTAAGCTTGATTACCTTACAATACTCATCATACACCGATCTCTCCACAGAAATCATGCGTCTCTCATCATCCCATTTGAAGCCACTTGTACCTAACATTTGAACAATGGCTTTAATTTGGTTACAAGTGTCTTGAGCCTAGAATCAATATGTGGCGAAGCTTTCAAACCACAACCAGGAATAGCCTTGCCAATAACCTCTTCTAACCGCACCATGTAACCATTCCTAAATCCTTTGTCACATTTCCAGTGTGGATCAGTATTCAAGTCAAACAAAGCGGTTATCAAGGCAGTATCTTCTTCTTTAGTCCAATAACGTTTGTTTTTATCTCTTCTACCCACGCTAGCAATACTTTTATCCATCCTAATTACACAAAATGTATGTCACAAGTTCATAGTTCATACATAACAAAACTATCTCTCTTGTCATCAAGTGTAGCTAGTCGAACTCAAAACCTTAATAATGATTCTTACTAATTTTCACTGTCATCGTCTTATTCCTAAATTACCTTCCTCGGAAAAGATTTCATATCTTTACGTAGCAAAAAAAAAATTATTTCATATCTTTCTTCAAGATTATTATAGATGTATAATATATGTCCACCTAAAATTTCCAATTCCCATATATCTTCATATTCATATGTTATACTTTTTGCATCATCCTGTTAAAAGGATTCATTCATATTTACGGAGTATAGTCCAACCCTTATTTAATTTGGTTATTTTCTTATTATTTCAATGTGTATCTTCTTACATATAGATAAACTCAACAAATTGCCTTCATATTTTTTCTTTTAAATTTTTTATTATGGTTTATATTTATATCTTTGATCCATTTTTATTAATTTGTATAAGATAAGGTTTATGATCCTATAATTTTAAACCACTCGACCAAGGGATACCTCTATTTAATTGCTCACAAATAGACTTGGTGACCCGATTCGATAAGACTTACCCAAGAACCGAAAATGACCATGATCTGAATGACCCAAAATGAGCGAATAATGCAAAATCATGACCCAAAATGATCCGGTCCAAAGTGACCCAACCTGAAAATGTCCCGGTAATTTGTTGACCCAAAACTAACTCGATCCAAAATGAGTCGATCCAAATAACCTAAAACAGGTCTACTCACAAACAGATCAATAACCAATCAATATATGTGGTGGGTAATTATGACAACACCATGAGATTATAATGATATTTAATTACAAAAGTACGTTAAATTACATATGTTTTACTTCATCCATTCCAATCAATTCTATACATTTCACTTTTTCGATACTATTCATAAGTCGAGTGAATCTTCGACACAACTTCTAATATGTAACATAAAATATAGTCATGTGAGATCTTGTTTAAATTGTCTTACCGAGTACATTGTGAATATCAAAGTTTTATAATTTTTATCGATACGTAACTAAAGATATTAACCAAAGAAAACGGGTATTGAGAAACGTGAATAAAGCAAATGTATAGAATTGATTGGAATGGAGGAAGTATTAGATAAGAAAAATGGTTTAATCGGTCAAAAAGAATATCAATGTGATTATCGAAGTTATTGGCGAATCATGCTAAGTATATGATTGTTTCTGCAAAATCACATTCTTTTATGATATTCATATTTTTGTTCTTAAATTTTGTAAGAATATTTAATTTTAACATTCTAAATTAAAATACTATGACATTGTTAATATGGCGGATTATAAATTTTGGGATCAAATATATGAGACATGACTCATACAGGAAATAAATAGTATGTGATAAGGGTTTAAACATATTTTCAGGTGACAATGTTAACTTGAAAAGAAAAATAAGCAGGGTCATTCTAATTTCTAATAAATAGATAAATTATGGGTGATGTTAGATACAACTTCTGTTGTACTACCCTCCGTTTTTATATAATGTTCCCATTTGTTGAATATATGAGTGTAGTATTTTAATAAAATGGGTACATTATATAAAAATGGAGGAAGTATTTAATTAAGTATTTAATATCTTCTAAATGTGGTATTAAGTTAGGAATTCAAAATTAAATTACACATTATTATTCATTGTAATTAATTTAAATATTAAGGATTTATTTACACTCCTTAAATAGAGCCCTTAGGCCCTTAGGGGCTAGGGCTATATTTATCATTTCCCATAAATTATTATCAATATATATATACTTAAAAGAGGAACTTTTCGAGCGATTTTATTGGTTATTGTTTTAGAGCAATTTCATTGGCTATTACTTTTGTTAAATAAATTAAGTATATAAATAAAAAGATAATTAAATAGTAATAAAATATGAATTGGATAATTATTGTTTAATAAAATATCAGTTAGATAATTATTGAATTAGTTAATAAAATAATTGATTTCATTGGTTATTGTTTAGAGTAATTTCATTGGCTATTAATTTGATTAAATAAATTAAGTATATAAATAAAAAAATAATTAAATAGTACTTTCGTTAAATAGTACTTTCATTGGCTATTAATTTGATTAAATAAATTAAGTAATAAAATATCAGTTGGATAATTATTGTTTTTAGAGCGATTACATTGGATATTACTTTCGTTAAATAAATTAAGTATATAAATAAAAAGATAATTAAATAGTAATAAAATATCAGTTGGATAATTATTGATTAGTTAATAAAATAATTGATAACTAAGAATTTTGGCTACCGTAAAGTTATGATATAATTTGTTGTTTCCCTTCTCTTAATTAGTTAATAACATAAATAGATGTATTGATGAATATATTAAGCACTTAAGTTTACGAGGTATAATTAAAAAATACAAACTACGGAATACGTACACATAAGAATATGGGCTAATGTAAAAAGATTAAGAGTTTAAGGGAATCACGAACTATAAAATACGAGCACAGAAGAATGCGAGCTATTAACCTAATAATACTGGCTAATATAAAAAGAATACGATCCGAGCTATTAAGCTAAGAATAAAAGCTAATGTAAAAACAATACGAGCTATTAAGAAAATACGAGTTTTAAAATACGAGCACAAATGACAAATGAATATAAGCTAATGAAAAAACAATACGAGTTATTAAGATAAGACGAGCTTCAAAATATGAGCACAAATGAATACGAATACGAGATTTAAAAGGATCACGAACTTACATATACGAGCACATAAGAATACGGCCTATTAAGATGAGAATATTAGTTAATGTAAATAGAATACGAAAACATGAGCTAATTGAAACACTTCTCGATCTAAAAAAGTAGAATCAGATTTGAAAGACGTCAAATTTCATGATATAATAAACATTTAAGATTACGAGGTATAATTAAAAGAATATGAGCTACAAATTACGAATACATAAGAAATACGAGCTAATGTAAAATGAATAAGAAATTAAGAGAATCGAGAACTAAAAAATAGGAGCACAAAAGAACGCGAACTATTAACGTAAGAATGCGAGCTAATAAAGCTATTAATAAGCTAAAAATACGAGCTAATGTAAAAAATACGAGCTATTAAAATAAGAATACGAGCGTATAAGAGGATCACGAACTTACAAATATGAGCATGTAAGAACGCGGGATAATATAAAAAGAATACGAGCTAATGTAAGAAGAATACGGGCTAATAAGAAAATAATACGAGTCTGATACATCTAATGTTTTATTAGCCATCAAAACCAATCATACCTGAATTATTCTTTATATATAACTATTATATTAAGTATTTTTAGAAGATTAACTGTTACGTTAATTACTTTAAAACTATGTCAAGATATTACCCGGGCAACGCCCGGGCATGAAATCTAGTAGGAATAATAATTAAAGGAAAGGTCGGAAAATAGATATTAGATAGATTATTATCCAAGTTGTGACTAACTAAAGAGAATCATTTGTTATAGGGTGTAGTAGTTGACACAAATAAGACTATACACGCAGATGTATATGAGAATCGTACATCCAGTATAGATCTAATTGAGCTTATATGCAATTTTTTTGATCTTTTAAAAATTCCGATTTACATTTTAATTTTTTAGGTGTTAAACCTAAAATATGTACTACCTCCGATTTCCTATGATGTTCCCCTTTCCGTTTTGGTCTAATAACATTGATGTTCCCTCTTTCCTCTTTTAGACAACTTTGTGTGGTTCAAAATCAATTTTATATGGGGTCATGGGTATTGTGTGGTCCAAATTAATTTCCTTATTTCTTGTGTTAAAATCAAAAGGGAACAACACAAGAAATCGAAAAGAGTATTATTTTTTAATTTCAATAAAATATTTTGAGTTATTTTTTTATTTATAAAAGCGTTCAGATTCTTTCCAAAAAAGTTTGTAAAATGTGCATACGTATAAGCTCAAGTCATTTGCTATAAGTCTATACAACTACAAATTTATACTACTAGATCTATACAATTGGTTATATATTCCACTAATTGAGTAGTTAAACACTATAAAGTACTCAAATTTTATTTATTGAGCACATATCTCACATGTAATATAAGTCATTATTCTACCATGAACATTCAAAATTTCAAATTAATACATTACTAAAAATAATAATGTAGAACTTAATTTTATATATTATTTATATATGCTCGTGCAATTTTGCACGGGTTCTAAACTAGTTGATTAGATAAGACAAGAATGAAGGTGACACGGTTCTCTGCTTGTGACAGAACTGTATCCGTTTTCAACTTGTGAAAAAGATTACAAATAAGACTATTTAACCATCGCAAATCAGAAATTCACCAATCCAAACTCGATCACAGCCCGATAGTTGACTGGTCCACCCATAAGCCATAATAAGAGTTAAAGAGTTTAACCCTACATGCTCAATTGGAGTTGGAATTGAAAGACAGGTAGAGATGGCAACTCCAATTGTCCGCTGCAAATACATCATTCAAACCCTAAGTTCTGTGCACAATTTGCAACATTTTCTTTTTTATTCAGTTAAATCCCCAGATCAATCAATCAAATCCCCAAATCAATCTTACACCAATTATGTGGTTGATAATCTGGGTTTCTCTCCTCAGCAAGCTCACACTACTTCTACCAAGATTCGTTCCAAGTATAAAAACTACTCCAGATTCTCGGATAAAGCTAACTCTGTTGTTGATTTCTTAAAACAACACGGATTTGAGGATACCCATATCAAAAAGGTTGTATCTTCTTACCCTAACATCTTAGCTTGTGATGTTGACAAAACCCTTATACCCAAATTTAAAGTTCTTCAAGATCATGGTTTTTCTAAGTCTGATTTAGTTTCTGTTATTTCAACCAATCCTTCACTTGTATCAAAAAATTTGGATGCAATTATCCAAAATCTTAGGGCTGTTTTGGGTACTAATGAAAATCTAACCAAGCTTTTTCGAAAACCCAATTACATATCATCATCTGGTTTTGAAAATCTTGTATCGAATGTTGCATTGTTGAATAATGAGTATGGTTTCGATATTAATGTTATTCGGAATAGCATTCTACACCGACGTTCTTCTTGTTTTATGAGGAAACCCGAGTTTTTCCGAAATGTGTTAGTTAGGGTTGAGGAGGAATTGGGGATTCCTCGAGTTTGTCCGGTGTTTTTGTTTGGAGTGCAATTGCTGTCTGGTTTTAGTAAGGAATGTATTGAGTTGAAATGTCAAGCGTTAAGAAGCTTTGGATGGACTGAATATCATGTTTCTGAATTAATGAGGAGAGGTCCTTATGTTTTCCTACAATCTGAAGAAAATATTAAGAAAAAGTTGGGGTTTTTTATGACTGAGCTCGGTTACAACCCTGATTTCTTAGCTGCACGTTCTAGGTGGTTTACATATAGTCTAGAGAATCGATTGGTGCCTAGACATCGTGTTCTGTTGATTTTGAAGGAGAAGGGTTTGTTAGATTACAACTTTGTTTCGGCCGTCCACAACACTGAGCCAGAGTTCCTAAAGATAGTTATTGAAACTTTTAAGGAAGATGTACCTGATCTTCTTCAAGTTTATCAAAAAAGCAAAGGTTGTTCTAATGTTGACACCATTTGAAGTTGATGATGCCAAGCGCCATTTGAAGGTAAGGAACCAAGGCAGATTGTATTAAGCCATCAAGCAGTTCCTGTAACGAATTCAGGACGGTTGTGAGCTTACTTAGTGTAAGTTTAAATTCTGATTCGATTAAGTAAGTCTGGGTGTGAAACTGTAGTTGTTCTGTAATTGGTGTCATGCCCTGTAACCTTAATTCTTATTAAGCATGCCTGACTTGTTGGCCAACGTATTTAATAAATCGGATAGAAGTGATTTCGTTCACAGTTTCTAGTTACCAGTAATTCAGAGAATCCAATCACGCCCAAATAAAAAATAGTTTATCCAGAAGACCACAACTGCATCATTTTTGTGCTTAATTGTGCGTAATAAGCATTTTTTTCTTCTGCTTTTGCTTGCCTCCATCTTAGTCTTGCAAATTAGAGACTAATGTGCTGCAAGCAGCGGTGTAGCAGTCTAGTAAATTGCATTTTATTTTTGATGTGATGCATTTGAAGTTCTGAAGGCTCTAGTATTGAATCAGCTGAAACAATAACTGTCCCTTTTTCTCCTCACATGGTAAAAAAATTTAATCCTTGTTTTCCTCCCATATTTCTTGACTAGAAGGCGTAGAGGAATTGTTCTCGATTGTGCTAATGTGTTTGATAATGTTATTGTACTTTACATGATATAACCGTATATATGCAATCATGCAGACCTCTTGAAACAAATTTCAGAGCATCTACCACCTTATCCGTCGTAAAATTTTGCAGGTTGCAACCATTGCTTAGAGCTTGTCGCTCTTTTTCGTCACTTGTTTTGTCTTGTATCTCAGAAGCATAAAATACATCCCCTAGGCCCCTTTTGCTCCCTGTCATCGTTTGATTTGTCAAATTCACTCGTATGCTAGGTAGCATGGACACTTTTCCTAATTAGCCGGAGTAAAATTTTAAAAAAAGATCGATTAAAAGATAAGTTTGGGTGGAGAAATGAGAATTAGTTATAGTAAAAGTCGAATTGTACCTTTATTTGTTTAGATTTAGCTGTAAATACATGATAAAAATAAAATTATACGTTATTTATATCCATAAAATATACTCCCTCCGAGTCATAGTAATGGTTCTTTACCTTTATGCACAAAAAATAAGGAAATGATTCTAAACCACACAAAACACCCTACCCTGAATTGATTTTGGACCACAAAAAAGTTACTAAAAATGGAAAGAGGAACCATCACTAAACTCGCACTAAAAAGGAAGTAAGAACCATTACTCCGACTCGGAGGGAGTATATTTTATTATATTTAAATGCCGTGTCCCGTGTCCCAAATTTCATGGGATGCCGTGTCCCGTGTCCGAGTCTGTTATGGTGCTACCTAGCTCGTATGTGTATCTAAAATACCGACTATACCGTGCACTTGCACGAACACTATACTAGTATAAGAAATCAATTAACAAGTCATATGCTGGGATATTGACATGATTATACGAGGCTAAACTAAATAGTCAAAACGTAAAAAATAAATAAAAAATGATTAATTTGTTTATGTTGATTAAACATTTACAAATCGCATTTAACTGCCAATAGTCATTGAAAATTGGGATTATTCTGTTACATCAAATAATGAAATGAATGTGACATCAATGTAGTATACATACAAATTATCAAGGTTCTCCAGTCTGGATGAAACATCATCCTGCCTAATTAAAAATACAACATTAGCACAGATAACCTACAAAGCCGGAAACCGCCATGCCCACTTTCCGCTTTCCGATGATGCAACGGCAACCACGCCCGACCTGCTTTAGGTTCTGGGAGGAGCTCATACCCATTTGAAGGAAACACATGTTCTAGGGTTTTTATTCATTGTCTACCATTACTTCTGATCCTGTGTTTTCATTCATAGTCAGCACAAAAGCCGGAGAGTCGGCCCTAGGTCCCACAAGTGAGCGGTAGATATAAAGTTTATCAATCGGGCAGTCGTTGGTCTGAGAATAATCTGAAAGCCCTCTCTCGTCCATAACCTCGACATTCAATCCCGGCATCTTCTTGCCAAGCAGTTTACACTCCTCGTAGCTCACTTGGCACGAAGACATCCAAAGGGATCGCATTGTCTCCAACTTTGCTGCGTTCATCATAAGCGCTTTTCCTCCAAAAGGACAATCCCTAATCTCGAGCTTCCGAAGGTTCTTGCACCCGGATAGAAGATAATGAAGACCCAAATCACTCTCTCCAGCGAAAGCAAGAGAGAGCATCTCGAGCTTCTTGGCATGTGTGCCAATGTACTCGAATACACGGTCTGTGAGCAAGCCAGACAAGGAAAGCCGTCTTAAATCCTTGCAGTGCTCGACAATGGCACCAAAACCGTCGTCCAATGGTTGATTGGTTAGGTAATCAGGGCACTGGGGCTCGATAATGCACAGCCGGAAGCGGGTTAGGTTGGGCCGATTCTTGGCAATGGTACATAATGCTTCGTTGGAAAATTGCCGACAGAAGTATAGAATCGACTGAAGTTTAGGGCAACCCATTGCAACAGAAACTAGGCCTTGTTCCGTCAAGCAAACATTCGGTTCTTGAATGTATGGCTCAGATGGGAATACCCGCAACTCTCGCAAGTCCTTGCAAGTCTGAGCAAGCATTTCAAGACCACTGTCTTCTATGTAATCTAGTACCTGTAAAGATCGTGATATATAAATAAAACAAAGGCCCAAGTTCATAGAGGAAACCAGCATCGGATTCAGGAGGCTAACTAGAATCACAATATGTAATTTGGAAAATGATCCACGGTGTCGTAAAGGTTTATCTTTTTGTTTTTCGGTCCGTTATAGTTATAGCTACAATTGTCGGCCTTTACGAGCTACATTACAACAATGTACTCCACTCTTTCACCACGAGGCAACAACACAGAAAAACAGTACAACTATAGTACAGGTGATATTGGTTCCAAGTTAAACCCGCGAACTGTTCTAATTAGCGTTAAAATATGTTCGGATTAAGGTGAGCATAGGTTAAATGGTTAGGTGTTTTGTTCATCATGTTAAGTAAAAACTTTTTCTATGTTAATGCACGGGTAAAGTTTAACCTAAACCTACCTTTGCTTGATTACCTTTTGTTTTGGTTAAATTCACCAAACAGTAAGGTTCAATTTATGACACAAACCTAACCAGGGTTAGGTTAAACTCATGACACAAGCCTAACCTACTTTCACCTAATTCAAAAAGAGCCAATGTTCCAAAAACTCATCATCAGTTTCTGCACTAACTTTACTAAAAGCTATGAAAAAATTAGATACATACCCAAAGACGTTGGAGACTCGGACAGTGACCCACAAGATCGATTAAATCAGGGGAGTGAATGGTGGCATAACTCAGGTTCAACGAGGTAAGCCCCGAGCAAGCGGGATAAAGGGATGGAAGATAATTTGGCACCACGTCATATAGGCCTGAAAGGCCCTTGAGGCTCTTGCACCCAGCGAAGGCTTTTGTGAGCTTTGAATAGGCTTCAGTGCTGAGCTCAGTCAAAAACGAGCCTGTGCCAAAGTTAACTAATTGAGGAGCCTTCTCCAAGAGAATTGCCAGCTTCTCTAAAGGAACAGCACGGTTAAGCCTAAGTGATTTTAGATTCGGACACCTGGCAACCAAACGCTCAAGAGAACAGAACCTCAGCTCAGAGCTAAGGCAGGCGATGTTAAGAGACTCTAAGGATGTGTAAGTGTCCGGGAAATCGCTTATCCAGTTTCCACTCCGGTCATCAACTTCACTTTCGCACAAGTCTAGAGTCCTCAAATTCCTGTTTAGACAAGAACCGACACAAAAACAATTATTAAAAAACTTTCAAGTCTCGAAGAAAGAAATCAAATGGGACTTATATTGTTATTACAATGAAATTGTGGGAGTAAGAGGTCATGGAAGAAAGTCAGCTTGTATCGGGAGATTCTAGAAAACCAACATCGGCAAATATTAACTAAAATTTATTTATTTCATCAGTTATGGCAAAAGGATAGATTCGGTCTAGGAATCATAATAGAATCAGGAAGATGAATAAGCCGAAGAAAGTAAGAAGATAAAAAGTGAACAATTACTTATTGTTCTTTTGAACAACAATATAAAAGTAAAGGAACTCAAATAATTATTCTTTTTAAAAAGGCAGCATCTCTAAGGGGCCTGCAGTGTCCAAAATACAACCATCCAAAACTTAAAAAAAAAACAGATAAATAGTGGTCCTTAGCAAAGAAAAAGAACCCAAAGCAAAGGCAATATCAGATAGTGACTTCCCATGCAGACCCAACTCAAAAACCCGAAATCCGAATACAACTTGAAATAATCACATTTCCCACCCAGAAATGGATTTGCCACCACATTAAAATACAATCCATTACATGTGTGGTTTCCGTGAACAATATTATCTACACGTAAAAGATAGTCTTTTTAATTCGGTAAGGTGATGTTGTGACGGGTTTGATTTGGAAAATTGAAATGTATATTATAGAATAGTAAGGAATCCTCATGCCTGCAAATTCTCATTCATACACATACCAATCACCTATGCCAATTTAGAAAGCAACTAAACTATCCCTGAGATATACTCAGTGGTCCAGAACAAAAAGTCGAAATCTTTCGTCACGCCATTTATTCAAGGATACCACAACAGACAATGATACCAGCGAATGAGCCACCTCATATATTGCCCTTTCGTCGATCCAAAACATTATAAGAGCGAAGAAAAGAAAAGGAAAATAATGTGAATTCATTGACATTTGGAAGTTAAAAATATCGCGATTTAAAATTAGCAAAAAACATTAGGAGTAAAATGATGATTTTCGTAGGACTCCGTATTTAAGAACGGGGGAACTAGAGTACAGTAACCGTTATCAATTTCTAAGATTGAAATCATAGTGTTTTAAGACCCCGAAATTTATAATGTGCTTGATATCATTAGAAACCTTAAAACAGTAGACAATAACAAAATAAAAAATGATGAAATGTGGTTCCCCAAAAGCAAAAGAATCGAGTGAACAAAAAGATGATCATGCTATTCAGCAGTAGATGGAATCAATCGGTGACCCAAAATCGACTCTTTAACTCTTAAAGGTTAGTATTAAACAAGTTACAAATGTAATAGAACAGAAATGTCAAAGACAGAAAATCAAACACTAAACAACACAAAGCTAAGAAAAATGACTAAAAAAAGATGAAGAGAACCAATCAACGACCGGAAGCAATTGAAATATGTAAGCACATCCCAGATCCTAAAATGAAGTGAAAAACTGAAGATCAAACATTCAATCTTCGATCATTAAAGGCGATAATAAGGCACACAAAGTAACCTTAGATCTGGTTGATGAATATCCAACAACACCAAAAACAATTTTGTAATGCAAATGAACAAAAGTTTCAGAAATGTCAATGATTATCAACACACAATCTTGAATATTACGAGTAATACCGATTAAAAATAACGCTTCGGAGCTAAACAACTACACAAATCACACAGAAGAAAGTAAAACTGGAAAAGACTAGGAAACTCAAATCAGCAACTTTAGAGTTTAGATCCACTATATAATCATCATAACATTCATAAGATTGATGATGCACTCATCAATTAATGCAGCAGTCAACCCTAAAATCATCATCAACATCTAAAGATCATATAGCAACAACACCATACTTCAGTTAATCAATACTCACAAGTCACATCATAAAATCGTAAAATCGTAAAATTAAATTCAACCACCCATTTATAGAAAAATAGGAAAAAAAGTTACCTAGATCAAATCTGTAATCAGTATACCACAAGGAGTAAAATAAACCAACATTCCAATTCAATCAAACAATCAAACTCCAAAAAATTAAATCTGAAAAATCAATCCAAATTCAATTAGCAGCAATAGAAGCCAAATCTGAAATTAATTCATCCATCCCCATTTAAAAATACTTATTTAAGACGGAAATATCCGCTTAATAGTTAAAACAGTATTACCCATTTGTGTAGATGAATATTAACTAGAATGATCTTCAACCACTAAAGATCAAATCTTCAATCAAAATACCACATAAAAAAAACAAATTTTCAATTCAATCAACAATCAAACTTCCAAACTAAATCTATAATCCAAATATCATATCAAAAACACCAAATTTCAAATTCAATCAACAATCAAATTTCAAAAACATACTAATTAGCTCAAAGTATCAAATCTAATAAGAAACACCAAAAATTAAAAATCAATCAATAATAAAACCCCCAAAATCAAATTTTAAAGCAAACCCACCTGCAATTAGCAGCAATAGAAGCCAAGCCATTAGTAGAAAAGCCATCACAAGAACACAAAACAAGAACCCTAAAATTCCTCAATTTACTCCCAATCAACTCAAGACCTTCATCAGTAACCACCATTCTCTTAAAGCGAAGCTCCTCCAAACCCGGAAAACCGACCGAAAACCCATAAATCCAAGGAAAAGAATGAGCACCCCATCCATCAGGAACAAGATTAAAATCAGCAAAATGAGGCTTTCCTTTAATAGTAAGTGATCTAATATCCTTAAACCTACGGATCACGTAAGTGGGGTCCACCGAATAACAGTTTCCGATGAATATTTTACGGCGACACCAACGGTCAACCTCGTACCATGTCTTGCAAACGAGTGAGACTGAGTTGAGGTCTGAGTGTGAGTCGATGAAGGATAGCACGTGTTCTAGGACTTCTTCTGGAAATGAAGTAGAGATATTGGGTGGATACGGTGTCGTTTTGAGGGATTTGGGTTGTTCCATTGTTGTTTATGGTGAGGTTGGAGATTGGATCTGGTGGTGTGGTGGTGGATGTGGTGGTGGAAGGGATAAGAGAGGAAAGATGATTGGGTGATGGAAGTAAGTTGTGTGTGTATGTGTGAGTGAGTGGGTCTATGTTTTTTTTTGGTTATTTATGTGGAATTTTATTGTTTTAGAGGGGTCATATTTTAATAAATAAAATATCGATTTTATTTTTGCAGTACACATTTTACTCGCTAAATAGTTTATACAGTAGGTCTCTTGAGATACCACCTCTCAATAAGCTTATTTATAGACTATTGTACAAATTTAAGAAAAAGTGATACTAAATTTAATATAATAAGTACAAATCACGATTAAAGATAAAATAAGTACATTTATTATGTAAATAAGTACGAAATTACTATGGTACGATCAATGACAAAAGGGTCATGAAATACAAATAAAAGGGTACAAAAAAATGGTCTCTCAATAATTTATTGAAAGACCGTCTCTCTCAAGTTTTAGTGTAGTTCAGTTTGTATTGTTGAGTTAAGGAATTCTCTACTTTTTTTTCCACATGACGTTAAGTTAGTAACTAACTGAAATCTAAAAGAATAGTATATCAAATATTAAACGCACGATTAGTGTTTTACAACAAAAATAAGTAGTACAAGACACTATAATTGCAACTTATTTCAATATCCGTGCAACGCACGGGCACGAAAACTAGTAGTTTGTATAGTTGAGTTTTTCTGGCTTAAGTTTATCTTAGATCAGTTTTTTTTAGCTTTATTCGGTTCGGTTCGGTTCAGTTCAGTTCATCCTTCACAAATTAACTATTGTTCCAGCTTCATTAGTTCAGGGTCAGCTCTATTCATTCGGTTTAGTTCAACTTTATTCAATTTAGTCCAGTTCAATTTAGCGGCTTTTTACCCAAAAAAAAACAGGGGATATGTATTATGTAAATGGGAAATAAATTAAATAAAACTTGGATATACCGTACTCGATGCATTGCGTTATTGTATAGTTTAGATAAATATAAATTAGATAAATAGATTCGGTGCAAGTTAGGTTGAATCGAGTTTAGTATTTTAAACCCGGGTTATTTTCGAGTATGCTGTTGTAGAGCTAGATAGGGATAATGGACAGTTTAACTATATAAAACGATAATCATTAAAGTCGGATTATATAGAGAGTTTTTTTTTTTTTTTTTGACAAACGTTTAAGATACATATCAAGCTACCGTCTGAGCGATAGCATGAGCAGATCTATTTAATAATCTAGGACAGTGACTTACAGAAAAACAATGACAAGTTGGGATGGATTAATTTAAGTTGTTGGTCAAATTCTAAGTCTTCATTTGAGGTAGGGGTTGAATATAACTTGAGTAAATTTTGTTAGTTTTAGTTAATTAATTAGGTATTTTAGAATGGCAATATGGGTAGAGTCTAAAGGCAATGACAAGCAAAATTAGAATAGGAGTGGGCACGGGACGGATTTACATGTTTATTTTTTGCATGATAAGAAGGCTAACTAACTTGCGTTGGTGGGATGGTTTAGTAGGTTGGAACTTCGTAAATTTTTTAAAAGTGTAACATCACCCGCTTATCATTTGATCATGAACCACTATATTACAATCTTTTTATTGATTAGATTATATGGTAACCTAAAATTTTATTAGGTGTAGTGTACATGATTTGTCACAAAAATAGATTCATTGTTAGGTCGTTACCAATAATATAAAAACTAAAGGTGATTTAAGGCTAAGTCGTGCCAAATCGGGGTTGTCCAATTTGCCTAGTCAACCATAAACCCATCCTTGGGAGTGTGGCCAGGTAACATGTCGCGCCGGTTCTCGTGGACCTAAAGCGGCCCAGAATATTACACAGGTCATACTTGGCTGTTCGAACAAGGAATATATAAATCTTTTGGGCGATTGAACTGTCAGATTAACCGACTTGTGCAAGTTGTTAGCTCTAGAACAAACAATTGAAAAGATGGATGATGATATTAAAAGAAAAGTATCTTATATTGATGATTAATTGATTTTAATTTTATGTGATGTTTTGAAACGGATGAAAGATTTGGTGAATTTGAAGGAGTAATTAGTAGAAAATGGAAATAACACAATGTAATGAATTGAAAATGTGATGTAGTGATCATGGTATGTGATTTGGTATGTTACATTTGTGTAGTGGCTTTGTGGTATTAATTAATGATGGTACGAGCATAGTATAGTATAGTAAGGTGGTATGATTTTGTGATAAATTTGCATGGGGCAGTAGAAAGAGAGGGGTCGAGTAATGATTAGGGTTATGATGTTCTCATGACTTGCACTACTTGCACATCTCACTATCCCAAATTCAATGCAATTGATGACTTTTTTATATGAATTAAGAAAACTAGGTTATTAATAGGGATATCACTAAGTTATTTCATCTTTTTGGACGATAGAGGTGAGTTGAAATCTTCGGTTTTTAAACCACCTCGAAAGAATTGGATAAGAATATCTAATATCAAGGTCTAAAATCAGCACTTCTATTAAACTCGCGAAAGTAATGTTTAACTATTCCTTCATCGAAAAATTTAAGATCCATTTGTTATGCACAATCCTTTAACTTGTTAAATTGTTGGTCTAATGTTTTGTATAACTAGCCCTCACGAATAATAATGTCGGTTTTTTAAGAGTACATTGTGTAGATGATAAATAACATAATTGATGAAGTTATGAGAAGTAATGTTAATAACTTAGATTCAAATGAATGAATCGGGTGTATCTAATTAATTATCTATCAATCATGGATGAGGAAACTTTTACTCAAACGAAATTTAAGTTACTAAGAGGGGACTAGAGGAGTAAGTAATCAATTTAATTTCTTACTCCCTCCATTTTGATCATTTATTTACCTCTAATTTAAGAGGCGACTCTTTCAAGATATTTTTTTATTGAATGAAGAGTAGATAATAGGTTACGTGGATAATCAAATTACACTAAAAAAAACATACTCCCTTTGTCCATGTCAATTGTTATCATTTTTTCTTTTACACATTTATCGATATCCATTTCAGTTTGTAAATATCTTTATTCTTTACATACATAAGTGTGAAAATTATAAAACTTTGATATTTTTAGTGTACTTAATTATTAAGTCGAATCAAACAATATCGCTCATGAATATATTTTATATTATGTATTAGAAATTATTTGGATTTTCATCCTTTACGATTTATGAATAGTGTTTAAAAAGCAAATGATAACAATTGACATCTCTCCATTTCTTTTCCACAAAAACTTCAGAGGACAGTCTCTCAATAACGTTATCGAGAGATTTCTCACACGAGGAGGTGAGGGACCCATTGAATTTTTGTTTTTCTATTATGTTTCTGACTAAAAACGGTCTCTCACGAGACCTACCGTTTCTTTTCTCTCTATCCCTCTCACAAAACATTATTAAATTAGATATTCTAACCCCAATCATTTATTTTTCTATTACCAAACAAGTTTACCATCAACCGATCGAACCCAAATTTCATCTGAATCATTGACAAATAATGAACCTCCGGTCGCGGTAAAGAAACCGTTAAAAGAGGTTCTGTTGATCATGTATGGTAAAACAGTAATACTGATTGCGAACCACATGATTGAGAACCAAATGTGCATTCTTATTCATGGAATGTAGTTTTTTGTATTTAGGTATCAAACATCAAACATCCCTTTCTTACCTACCAGGCTACCCTAATCAAATGTGCTACGGAGTATCCGTTAATTTATTATCAATCAGCCCGTTATAATTGTTGTACCAATAATTTTTTCTTGGGACGAATATACTGTCACAAATTTATGACGGGCCGGATAGCTCCACTTGTGTAGAAAAGACAAGTCTAGAAAATTACAAAGTGTTTGTTTTTCCAACTCACATGGATAATATTTGATCATTCACAAGCCTGTGACGGATATGTCTAGCTATCACAAATGAAAATTTGTGTTGTACAAATGTATGGTAAGATACCAATACCGAGTAATATAATTAAGTTTCACTCAAATTTGACAAGACGCAACTAACTAATTTACCTAATTAATGTAACTGTTAATCTTGAGCTTATGGGTCGATGTTATACTTTAGGCTTGAAATCCCTTTACTATAAAAATGGTAGAATTTAAAGAGCTCTCATTGGTTCCTGATTTTTAGGGGATGAAAAACCCAAAAAAAAAAATCTTATACCCACGTTTTCTATGGCATTTGATTCTTCATTTCTTTGATTTAATTCTTCCCATAACACATATGACATATCCTAACCCCTATAATAGTATACTCATATAATATACATTTTCTAAATATTATCAACACAATATAAACATACAAAAAAAATTACAAATAGAATAATTACAAAGAAATAAAAAATTTTCTTTTTCTTTTACAAAAACTAAATAAAAATACACAACAAAAATATGATCATTTTACCTAACAATATTCACAAATCTCAACATAGTAAAAAAATATTTTAAGATAAGTACGAAGGAATACTTTATAGATATTAACAGGAACTAGCTTAAAATTTGGGGGAAATTAAGTTAAAATAGAGTTAAAGGAATAGATAATATAAACCCAAATAATAATTAGAGTGAAAAAATTTGAATTTCATCGAATCAATTTGGCAAGGGTAAGTGAGTTTAGGAAGCTGAGAGGCTGAGTGAAAAAGAATTTTACCTCATTGAGGGATTGTCGTGGTTATTTATAAGATAGGTAAATAAATAAGGCTTCAATGCCTTAAGAGATTGTCGATTTGGATCGTTTGGCCTAAACTTTAATTATTCACTAATTACGTGATGCAACAAACTTAATGATCCCGTTTTTCTACATTAAAGATTTTGGGAAGACGACTTCTTAGTGAACACAATTTTTTTTAATTAAAATGAGCGCATATGTCTTAAATTTAAGACAAGTTAAATAATTAGAATAAAACAAAAGCATAAGACATGTAAAAATGCAAATGTTTATCTTATATGGTCAAGTGATATAATATTTGACACGCTTTAATGTTAAAACGAAACACGTCGGTGTTAATGTTGACTAACCGATCGATGAATTATTACGAGTCAATTTTCTTCATACTGATGTAGACCTTGAAAAATATTGCTAGCGAATAAATTACTATAAATTTACATAAATTAACTTGAAAACCTTTTTTTTAAAAAACAAAAATTATTCCGGATTAGGCATTAAGATCTCTCATAAATCATATTTGAGTTAAATAAAAGTTGAAAACTAATGAAATTTGTGAGTATTTTGCATATCGTACGAAATAATTTAAAAAACCAACATGTGCATTTCGAGTATTGTTAGCTTTTAGATTAGTTATACACTTTGTAAGATACTTTGCATCGAATGATAATGATTAACAAGCAAGTTAAATTATATGTACGTCGAATCTCCCGTTATCGATTTATTTATATTTATATTATCACAACATTGAACATTTAATTACACTTATTTATATGTTTATGTATTTAATGATAACATCTGTTATTACAACCCGTGCATTTTTTTCACGGGTTTAAAACTAGTATGGATACATTAGTGTATCTGTGTATCTAACGGTAGGTAGGTTGTGATTTATCAAAAGACTCACAGTTTCTCATGTAAAAGTTTAAGTTTATGCTCGAAACTCAATCAATAAAGTTTAAATTGATGGTTGAAGTCCAATGATCAGTTTTATAATATTCTACCACACTTCCTCATACATAATTACATAGGTCCTTTAGTTTTGAAGTTTGGATGGACCGTAGCTCTCAAACCTGGTGCATGCGCTAATATTCGGATCATGACCTTTTGGTCATACTAACTTTGATATCATGTCGAAAAACATCTCAATTAAAAGTTTAAGCTGATGGTTGAAGTCAATGATCAATTTTTTTTATATTTTAACACAATTTTTATAAAATATTAATATGTTCTCTTAATCGACACGCTTTTTTAAGCGTCACCACAATTTTAGAGTGTAGAAAGCAGAAGTGAAAAATTTCCCTCTCCATTCAAACATCCGCTTGTAATATACGGTCACCGTAGTGTTTCATCCTACATCTGAAGCCAGCTATAATCCATACATTATTAAAATAGTTTGTCTTACTTATAACGGTTACCGAAAATCGCCCATAATTAGGGATGTCAATATCAACCGAAACCGATTAACATCCGACCCACCCGATATAATTAAATGGATGAAAACCCGAAGCTAGCAGGTGAAACTCGGGTGACGGATGATCCGGGTTCGGTTTCGGGTCGGTTTCGGGTGGACCTCCATCCGACCCGTCACCCGACCCGTTATCCACCCGAAGAAAAAATAGTCTAAAAACAATCAAATACCCTCAAAACTAATAATTATCGTAAATAAGACAATCAAATTTATACCAAACTAAATTAGAAGTTTTTCCTTTTAAAAAAAATAAAAATAAAAACACTCAAATACCTAATACCCTCAAAACTTACTGTCTCATGCATATTAACCCTAAAAACTTTAACCCTCAAATTTAGAAAGAGAAAATCTTATTGTCGTCACATGCTCATCCATTAATAACCCGATCCATCCGAATCACCCGCGGATGATGGATGAGACGGGTTCGGGTGGATGTTTACTCGGGTGACGGGTGGGTCGGGTGGACAATATGGATTCGGGTGGTGGATTCGGGTGAGCCTCCATCCGATCCGAAACCGATCCGTTGACATCCCTACCCATAATTATAAGATTCATAAACCTAGAATTGCAGAATTGCACGCACTAAAATTTGAAGGGCATTGATAGACAACAACTCGTGTAGAAAGACACATCAAACATTAATTTAGTAACTTTAATTTGTTATCTTTGCCGACCAATCATCAATTGATCTCATCCTTTGTATATCTAATCAATTGGAGCATCACGTAAACATAATATATCTATTCAACCAGTCAATTGCAGACCTCAACTTTTCAAATATAAGGAAAGCGAAAACGATTCGGTGTGATTTAATAATTGTCAGTCTCTGATCATCTGTGCGTATCAGTATCTAACATAATTGTCTATCAAACTTAGGGTTGTAAATATAGGAATTATATCGATAATTTCGTGATTAGTTTTGTCAAAATATTCTGCAAGCTCGGTTACACTTAAAGCGATGTTAAGTACGCGCTCAAGTCAAGTTTAGCAAATAAAAGTACTCCCTCCATTCATTTCCACTTGGTACATTTGCTTTAACTTTAATGAAATAAGTATGATCAAGTATAAAGTGATTGATTCACTTAACAACCATTAATCAGATCATTTGACATATTATTTCGTCTCAGCCTCATTGTCTATTGCATGAAATTCTACCATTGAATCATTTTTACTCCAATATACTGTATTAATTAGTAGAATACATTGGTCAAACAAATTATAAATAACATATTATCTTCACAAGTTCGACTAGTATATTTTAATTAGCCGATTTAGTATAAGTATTTGGTATTTAACGGGTTTAGGTTAATAGATTGTTGTATCTATGTATAAATAATCGACATATTCATTTTTCACAATCTACTAATGTCAATATGCTGGGGGTAGCATATAGGACAACAGTAGATTCGGCTCCAATCTACTGTATGTTTCGATATGTCATTTACCAAATACTCGAATTAGTTGATTGAGAAGTCAAACATGTTAAAATTTATCAATTCGTCGTTTACCAAACACCCTCGATATTATCTGAACCCTGAAAAAATGCAAGAAACATAAAGGAGAGAAAATTAAAAAGATCCAAATTAGTAATATGTAATATGCTTGAGCTGATCCAAATTAAACCCGAATCAAATAATCTACACCATATTATGCATTTACAAACATGGATTCTTATGTATTCGAAGAACAGTCCGTCCTATTTGTGATGAGTGTAAACACGTCGCAGACTCGTGACGTGAGACAAAAGAACACTCTCACTTGCAATCAAAAATTTGTTTTAGAACAAATATAACCGTCTCAAGTGAAACCTAACGTAAGTTGGACAAAGTATGGAAGAGTGGTAGAGTGATTGAGGCAGTTGTAGACAAGAGATATGAATATATGAAATAGTTTTGGTTGCATGAAGGTCACCGATCTAGTAGCAGCATTGTATGGGGAGCTCATGGGTATTGCCTCCATTGTTTTATTCTAATATTTCTCTGACATTTTCACTGCCATTTCTCTCTTTTCTATACTTGTCATTTTATTATCTCTCATTAATTCTTCCTTTTTCGACGCCCCAAATCTAATTTATTATTCTCCTACAATACCTTCTGACGGACATATCCATCACAAACTAAAGACGAATCAAGTATTATCCAATTTATTAGATAAGACAAAAACATAATATTATTTTTTAGGCAATTTGCTTTTGTCTTATCTACCAACTTGACTTGACCCGTCTTCAGCTTCTGATGCATATATCGGTCTTCGTTAAGACTTATTATTCCCTTATATTATGGCCGTTTCTTTGTTTCTTTATATGTTTGTTTTAGTCAAGTCTTTAAAATTACTCTACTAAAATGATGGATGGTCATAGAGATGTCGAGTTAATATTCGCATCATACATGTTGCTTGTCATATTCAGTCAGTAATAGATTATATGCTCTCATTTACTACCATCACTTGTAATAGTTTATAAGGGTGTTAATGAGATAAAATAGTTCGCAAGTATTTGGAGTTTCGACTCGGTCAAAGCTCGGCTCGAGCTCGACATAAGAGTTTAACGAGTCAAGCTAAGCTAACGTTGGTCGGTTGGCTCTGTTAGGTTTTATTAGTTACTCATAAACTAATTTTAGTCATACTAACATAATCTTTAATTAACTCTTTAAATAACATATTATGATAGATCTTATGCATGCTAATATATGCGGAAATAAGGAGAAAACCGTGTTCTTACACTCGGTCCAAAGCTAGCAAGGATGATCCTCCAAGTACCCAAAATAGAATACCTCCTTCGGATGCACCAAGACAAGCCCTCAATAATCCGATCTCGAGTATGCTAGATCAACAACCGGATTTCCTTAAACTTATTCTAATCTCTCTTATTAGAATGTTATTTTGAATACTACAAAATAGTATGTTTTATTATCTTATAATAAGTATTTTAGAGGTTGAATAATTTCTCTTACTTAGTAAATTTTCGGCCAAGAAGAGAAGAAGAAGAAGAATGAATATCATATCACATATATATATGAAGCATGTTGTTTCTTAAGATGAATAAATGACTTAAGCATGCTCATACTTGGGAAGGGGAGGCCGGCCATAGGGAAGAGCAACAAGGGAACATTTTCCTTTCTCAAGGCTCTTAGGGTGGCTTAGGTGGTTGTCTCAAGAATTATGTCTAAAAGATAATGATTATAGTGTGTTTAATACACTAATAATCCATGCCACCATCTCTTCTTAACCGTCCCATTTAAATGGACTTCATTTTACAATTTGTCAAATGTACATTTGTACAAAGTGTGACATCTTATATGTCATTATGAAATGTTTTAGTACATTTAAAACATATAAATATTTATCCTATAAATATTGTACATAATTAAATAAATCATATTTATTCAATTAATAAGTAATTCGAAATTACTAATGTAAAATGATCATTTATCGTCAATACGATTTACAACCTTTGTATTAATTTCAACCCAATTCATTCTAATTACGATATCTTAAAATATCATTTTAATGTTTAATAATTGACACATTTCAATTTTAAACATAAATCTTACATTAAGATTTAACCTCTAATTTCTCGATACACGAGTTTAAGGAATATGATCAAATCGTATCAATATACATTTGATCACTTTATCAATTAAGGGAATTGTCCTAAAGGTGTGACCTAAAGGGATCAACTGACCATCACCGTCATACGACAGTAATGTCAAACTCTAGCTAGCCAATCATTACCGATTAATGTTGGTCAGTTGACTAATAATTCGTATCATCCCTTGCGCATTCTCGTCATGAGATTTAATTATGTGATCGCACTATTGTTGAGGACACATTTCCCAACAGGCTCAGCTCGAAAAGCTCGTGAGCAGCTCAAAATTATATAATTATATAATAGTTTAGATATTTTATCTTGGGTGAAATAACTATATAAAGATTCAAGTATTATTCTAGGTAATTAAGATAAAGATGAGAGAGATTTGAGAGCACAATAATGAGGGTTAATTTGTTAGGTTTCTTCTGAAAAAAGAAAACTCAGTTTGTCTCGGCCTCTATTATTGGTGTTCGTTTGTCTTTGAAGATCGAAGGAGTTTGTTTAGATCTTGGTTGACCTTAAGATAGTTTGTCCTTCGTCTTAGTTGGGGTAGTCTCTTTTGTTCCTTTGAGAGTACCATATTTGTTGGTAAAATAGGGTATACTTTCGGCTAATCTTGAGCGCGTATGTACCGATCTACTGTTGTACATTTTTCTCCATTATAGTGAAGTTTGATCTGGACGTAGCCAATTATTTTACTGGTGAATCACGTTAATCTTTGTATCAACTTTATTTACATTTGTTATTTATTGTTCTTATCACCTATCAATTAACTATTTGGGTAACGGGACGCCTCCATTACAACAAAAACTTTTCAATATGCTAAAATTTTATCAATATACTATTTACCAAACATTTTCTATATTTGAGACTTATTCACAAATTGTTTAATAAGACCGACCCATTAAGGCCAAATTAAAAATATCAATACATTGAATAATTTCGAACTTCCACCACCTCTTTCACGGTTTCACCCCATAGCCTCTCACCTCCTTTCTTTTAAAAAACTAACGCACTATTCTTTTCGGCTGAAACGAGCTGAATTGAGTTAATTGGAATAGAGCAAAATTGAACTAAATTGAATGGAATTGAGGTAAGTAAATTTAGTTGAATTAAAAGTTAATTTTGTGAAGAGATTAACTGAACATAATTGATTGAACGTAAATAAAACTTAATGGAATACAACCAAGCAAAATTTAAAGGAGCTAAAATTAAATCGGAAACAACACGGCATAAATTGTCAAACTAAAATGAGGCATAAAGCTAACATCTTACTTTGGAGAATTAATGTAAATTCTAAGGGGACATTTGATTGGGGTCTATAAAAAAAAAAGGAAATAAAGTTACTAATTTCCTATGTTGGTGTTCGTTTGACACAAACAAAAGGAATCAAATTCATTTCCTTATCCCTCAATCCATCTAATCCCTTACACGTCATCCCCCAAGGTATGGAATTTCATGTCCCTTTTTAACCATCAACCACCTTATTCACCTACCACCGCACTAGCCACCATGATACTACCGCCACTGTCGTCACCACCGCTATAATACCCCCACCACCATCAACGCCACCACAACCACCCCACCCAAACCACTCGGACCCAAAAGAAACGACAACCTACCAATCTTCTCCCTAAATACCTTTAACTATCGGCAGACCTCCACCCCACCGTCCTCACGGGATTTCGAGAGTCGGGTTTTTTGGAGTGAAGAGTGACGGTTGCGGTTTTGGAGTAGGTTGAGGCGGTGACGACAAGTGGATGACAGTGTTCGATGGGGCGATGCGCGCGGTGGGGTCTCAGTAATGGTATATGGAGACGGTCGTTGCAACCATTTTTTGTTCGGGCTGATCTGCGAGAGGCAAGGGTTGTCAAGGACATTCTGGCAAATTATGAAAGGGCGTCGGGGCAGCTAGTGAGTCTTGCAAAAACGACAATCTCGTTTAGCAAAGGCACAAGTGAGTACCGTAGGACGAGTGTTGCTGATCTCTTGGGCGTGAGGGAGGTGGTGGCCTAAGAACGCTACTTGGGCCTTCGTACCGTGATTGGTGCGTCTACAAGGGAGCTTACATCGAGTATCCGTGATAAGTTGAGTAAGAGATTACAGGGATGGAAGGGGCTTTTGTTGGGTAAAGTCGTTAAAGAAACCCTTATCAAAGCGGTAGCGCAAGCCATTCCTACGTACGCTATGAGTATCTTTAAACTCCCCGGGAATTTTTGTGATGCTCGTCGCTCTATGGTTTCGATGTTTTGCGGGGGTGCGGAGAATAGGAGAAGGAAAATTCCATGGATAGCATGGAATAAGCTTTGTTTGCCGAAGAGTCGAGGTGGGCTGGGCTTTCGTGATTATAACTTGTTCAATAAAGCCTTACTTGGGAAGCAAGTGTGGCGCCTTATGACGGATGATAAGTCTCTTATGGCTAGTGTGCTGAAAGGCAAATACTTCGGGGATAGGTCGGTCTTAGAGGCAGAGTTAGGCTCGAACCCAAGCTATACTTGGAGGAGTATTTGGGAGGCGAGGAAGGTGGTCTTGGGGGGCGCGAGGAAACGGGTGGGTAACGGCTGGTGTAAAACCCCTCGCGAAAGCGGAAATATAAACACATAAAAGTACCAAAAATGCAGCGGAATTAAAACTTTTTAGAAGATAAAGCAACGTGCGAGAAGTCTTACGCAAAAACGTAAACTGAAACTGAAACCAAAATAGATAAGTAACGGTACTAAGTATCAAACTGAAACATAAAGTAAATACATCAGCCGGGGATGGAACATCCCTACCGGCACCAAAACAAAAGTAACAAACTACGAGTCCAGCTAAACGACGTAAGGTAAGTCATGATGAACGGATCATCGCTCGCTAGCTCTCGTGAACCCATCTCCAACCAGCATGTACCTACATACATGAAAACATGTACGCCACAATCAGTGGGGAGTGACTAGAGTTCTCCTAGCCACCTTTTGTGACAACACGTAACATATAAAACAATACAGAATACTCCAACATATAACAACATGTGAAGCATAAACAACTCATCATCTGATCTCTTACTATCATGCGATTACCATGCACGGCTCTCAACTAACTTCATAAACAGATAAGAAGGAGAGCCGGTTTCCCTACTGGTTACCCAGTCGGGGGGTCTTTCAATCTAATCATTTATGAAACCGAACTAAGAGTCATCCAATGCCTTGGATGATTTAACCACAAACCATATAACAACGATACATACTAGGCATATCTGACACTGTACCATCATCAAGGCAAGCAGATATAAAACAGCAAGTACAAAGGTTCAGAGGCGACATCTTAACGCATAACCTAGGTACTAAATTATTCAGCAAGTATAAAGGTTCAGAGGCGACATCTTAACGCATAACCTAAATACCAAGTTCACATTATCAAGCAAGGACTCAAAGGCGAAAACTCAACGCATGGACCGGCTATCACTGAACATTAGACTCAGAGGCGAAAACTCAACGCATGGACTAACATTCAATTCACTAACACAAGTAAGGAACTCAGAGGCGAAAACTCAACGCATGGACCCCTACCACATCACAAGATACTAGACTCAGAGGCGAAAACTCAACGCATGTTCTAGCACCAAACACCTGCACTCCGGGTAAGGTATGACAACCTGACCGCCCCGTCGTGCAGTTGCTCTACTCGTCAGACTCAGAGGCCAGCTTAAGGCATGTCCTGACGCGATCACACATACATGTCTGGACTCAGAGGCGAAAACTCAACGCATGTCCCAGACACGACAAACAGACATGTATGGAACTCAGAGGCGAAAACTCAACGCATGTTCCCATACACGACAAACAACTCACGTATTAAGTTCAAGGGCCAGCTTAAGGCATAACTTAATACGCATCAAAACAATATCATTCAAGTCTATGAACTACTCTATAGTTCTACCTTTAACTTCTAATCAACATTCGATCGACCTCGAGAACTAAGATGAGGGAGAGCCGGTTTCCCTTTCGGTTGCCCGACCGGGGGGGGTCTCTATCCTTACCCTATTCCCGAACCCAATAAAATGTTGCCCATCCTCCGGGGACCTCAAATATATGTCAAAGGTACACAAAACAAGTTTCAAGTAAAACCGATTAACCGTTTGAAAGTTACAATCAAATTACGAAAAACCTCAAAATAGCCTACAGGGGTCCCCAGCCGGTCGGCAGGCAGCCGGTCGGCCGGCTAGTGACCTCTCAGCCTTTCTTCTTTCTTTTCCAAAACGAGACAACACAAGGGACTCCCAGCCGGTCGGCAGGCAGCCGGTCGGCCGGCTGGGACTCCATTCCCTTAGCTTTTACAAACTCGTAACCAAACCCCAAAGCACTCCCAGCCGGCTGGCAGGCGGCCGGTCTGCCGGCTGGGCTCCCTTCCTAATCTAAGTTCTTCGCAACAAACACAACTCAAGTGACCACCAGCCGGTCGGCAGGCAGCCGGTCGGCCGGCTGGCAGCCAAAACCCTTTTTCCTAAATTTTACGAAAAACACCCAAATGCTCTCCCAGCCGGTCGACCGGCGGCCGGTCGGTCGACCGGCGGCCGGTCGGTCGACCGGCGGCCGGTCGGTCGACCGGCTCAGAGAGCCTGTAACCCAATTTCGCAAAAACGCAATTTATGCAAACTCCATTAGTCGACCTACAACATTCAAATTTGCTACACAAGATGTTTACCCAACAATATCAAACATCAATTTCTACTCATCTACCAGCAAGTAAGTCCCATAACAATCCTCAAACGAATTTTAAGAGTATCCGTCGCAAATGAGAAAAACTGAAATTATACTTTGAAGTATGTAACAATCAATTCAAGCATGAATTCTTCACCACAATATCACCCTAAACATGTTACTAAGTCCGTAAATCATCAACTCAAACATAAATCAGAAACTATGACAAGATCAACAACAAAAGTGTTAATATTCACAAATAGGCCGAGTTTCTCATTATCGTCACCTTTAAGCTTATTCCGGCAGATGATCCTCCTCTACAATGTAAGAGTCCACGTCGGGATTGTCGAGACCAACTCCTACAACGAAGAAAACGGTTCAGAATCACTAAAAACGAATTAAAGGCAAAACAGCCTGTTTTTTCGAAGTTGGCGAAATGAAAAATGAAAGTGATGGATGATTAGGAAATCGAACAAGGATTCCGAAAATGTACTTACTTTCGCGATTCGATGAACGGATGATGAAGAAAGCTTGAGAAGAAGGAAAGGTTTTATGGAGGTTTTGAGGATGAATGTTGTTACAGTGAAATGATTTCTTGGAGAATAAGATGTCGACATATTGTTTATAAAGAGGACAAGTGAGTTGTCCTTTCCGAGTAAGTAAAATGGAACGGATATTTAAAACGGTTATCGAACTGAATACTTGAGTCGGATATTTAAACTATGCCAAGTTGTATTCGTCTTAAGAACTGGAGGTTCTTAAGACGGATCTTATTTATTTCATAAAAATTTCCGAATTAAATTATTAAAATATTATTTTGTTACGTAAAATAATTTAAAACGCTTAAATTAGATTTTACGAAAATACGGGATGTTACAATCACCCCAACTTCAAAAAGTTTCGTCCTCGAAACTCGAACGGACATAAATCTATATACTATACCTCAATCGAAAAGAAAAGGATGCGCGATACGCATCGATGCCTCGGTCTCCCACGTCTGCTCCTCAACATCGCCGCAACGCCAAAGGATCTTCACTAGCGGCACCACCTTGCTCCTAAGCTTCCTATCCTGACGGTCAAGGATCTTCACAGGACGCTCCTCGAAAGCAAGACTCGGCTCCAAGTTCTCGATCTCTCTAGGCAAAACATGACTCGGGTCACTAATGTATCTGCGGAGCTGGGAAACATGGAAAACGCTATGAACCTTGCCCAAACTAGAAGGCAAGTCCAATCGGTAAGCAGCGGCACCAATCTTCTTCACGATCTCAAAAGGGCCAATATACTTAGGGCTCAACTTGCCCTTAACTCCAAACCTTTTGACGCCTTTCATCGGAGAAACTCTCAAGAAAACTCGATCACCCACCTCAAACTCTAAGGGTCTACGACGGACATCTGCATAGGACTTCTGCCGGTCCTGAGCGGCCTTCATCCTACCTCTGATAAGCTGAACCTGATCGACAGTAACAGCTAACTGGTCCGGTCCTAGGTCACGAACATCACTAGCCTGATCCCAACAAATCGGACTACGGCACTTCCTACCATAAAGAGCCTCGTACGGAGCCATACCAATGGAAGCATGATAACTGTTGTTGTAAGAAAACTCTACCAACGGCAAACACTGCTCCCAAGAACTCTGAAAATCAAGGGCACAAGCACGGAGCAAATCCTCTAATGTCTGTATAGTCCTCTCGGACTGACCATCGGTCGCGGCATGAAAAGCAGTACTCATCAACAAACGGCTACCCATAGCCTCCTGCAAGGCCTTCCAGAACCTCGAACAAAACCTCGGATCACGATCTGAAACGATCTCCCTCGGGACACCATGATATCGGACTATCTCAGCAATATAAGCCCTGGCTAAACGGTCCATATCCCATGTCTCTCTGATCGGCACGAATCTGGCACACTTAGTTAGACGATCAACAATAACCCAAATTGCATCCTTGCCTCCAACTGTCTTAGGCAATGCTGTAACGAAGTCCATAGATATGCACTCCCACTTCCACTGAGGAATGGGAAGCGGCTGTAACAAACCACCAGGTCTCCTATGCTCTATCTTGACTTGTTGACAAGTCAAGCACCTACTAACATAATCCAAGATCTCCTTCTTCATATCAGGCCACCAAAACATAAGCCTCAAATCCTTGTGCATCTTCTCTCCTCCTGGATGAACGGAGTACGGTGACAAATGAGCCTCATCAAGAACCTTCTTCCTCAAATCTGGCACATCCGGAACATACATCCTACCACGGAACCTAAGGAAACCATCAGCATCAATCACCAACTCAGGTGCAACACCGCTCGAAATCTTAGCCTCAAACTTCTTGAAATCGGCATCTGAAGGTAAACTCCGGCGAATCTCCCAATATAAAGACGGCTCGGCAGTCATAGCAGCTAACCAATCAAAACCACTACCCACCATCTCTAACCTCAGCTTCCGGAACTCGGAACACAACTCATCGGGCAATACTCTCATGGCACTCATCGAGTGAGAAGTCTTGCGGCTAAGCGCATCAGCAACTACATTGGCTTTTCCCTCATGATATAACAACTCAATGTCGTAATCTTTCACTAACTTTAGCCAACGTCTCTGTCTCATGTTAAGGTCTTTCTGAGTAAAAATGTACTTAAGACTCTTGTGATCTGTGAAAATACGGCAATGGGATCCAATCAGGTAATGACACCACATCTTCAAAGCATGAACAACTGCGGCCAACTCCAAGTCATGTGTCGGATAGTTCACCTCATGAACTCTCAACTGTCTAGATGAATAGGCTATCACCTTACCACTCTGCATCAGTACGCATCCAAGCCCTAACATCGAAGCATCACAATACACATCGAAGTCCACTCCGATCTCTGGCAAAGCTAACACGGGGGCGGAAGTCAATCTGGTCTTCAACTCTTGGAAAGAACTCTCACACTTGTCGGTCCACACAAATTTGGCTTCCTTCTTCAACAACTGAGTCATCGGGCGAGCTAATCTAGAGAAATCCTCAACGAATCTACGATAGTAACCAGCCAAACCCAAAAAGCTACGGATCTCTCCAACATCCTTGGGACTCTCCCAATCAACCACAGCCTCTATCTTCGCGGGATCTACCATCACACCCTCGCTGGATATCACATGTCCTAAAAAGGCAACCTTCGAGAGCCAAAATTCACACTTCGAAAACTTTGCGAACCATTTCTGTTTGCGCAGAATCCCTAGAATCAAGCGAAGATGCTCAGCATGTTCCTCATCGGTCTTCGAATATATCAAGATGTCATCAATGAAAACCACAACACATGTGTCAAGATACTCACTGAAGGTACGGTTCATCTGATCCATAAAAATCGCCGGTGCATTAGTTAACCCAAATGGCATAACTACAAACTCAAAATGCCCATATCTGGTACGAAATGCAGTCTTCGCAATATCAGCCTCTCTCACTGGAATCTGATGATAACCCGATCGAAGATCAATCTTAGAAAACCTCGAAGCACCTCTCAACTGATCAAACAAATCATCTATCCTAGGCAAAGGATATCGATTCTTCACGGTCACTCGATTCAGCTCTCTATAGTCAATGCACAGTCTCATGGAACCATCTTTCTTCTTAACGAACAACACAGGAGCACCCCACGGAGAAGCACTCGGTCTAATGAAACCTTTCTCGATCATCTCTTCCAATTGCTGCTTCAACTCTTTCAACTCTGGCGGAGCCATACGGTAAGGAGCTTTAGAAATCGGTCCGGTACCTGGAACAAGCTCAATAGTAAACTCCACATCTCTCTCTGGCGGTATCCCTGGCAAGTCATCTGGGAACACATCTGGATACTCACGAACAATGGCTACATCCTCGAGCTTCGGTAGCGATGGTTTAGCAGCTGTAACAACACACAGGAAGGCTTGGCAACCCTTCCTAAGAAGATGAGAAGCTTTCATCGAAGAGATAATACGAACACCCTTTTGAGGGCGAGTTCCCCTATAGGAAACACGAACTCCTGAAGAACTCCTCAAGCAGATTTTCTGGTCGCGACACTCGAAGCGAGCATGGTATCGCGATAACCAATCCATACCGAGGATAATGTCAAACTCCTCGAGAGGAAATCTCAGTAAGTCCGCAGGTAATGTGGCTTGACCAATAATAATAGGAACATCCCTATGGGACGAAGAGCAGGAAAACACGTCTCCAGAAGGTAAGGAAATAGAAGTCTCCTCAACTAATGAAGACTCAAGAGCTAGACGATCGGCGAACTGAGTCGATATAAATGATAAAGAAGCTCCAGTATCGAATAAAATAAGGCACTCAGCGCCAAGAACAGAAAAGATACCAGCAACAATATCTGGATGAGCCTCTGCCTCAACCCTAGTCATCACAAAGATCTTCCCCTTCGGCTTTCCTCCTCTGGTCGCTGCAGCAGCAGTGGCAGCCTTGCCAAGAACAGTATTCTTCTCAGGACAATCAAAGGATCTATGCCCAAATCCATTACAAGTATAACACTTATAGGCATTCTTGAAGCAATCAAACCCTGGATGAAGCGGTTTACCACAACGGCGGCAAACAGTAGAAGCAGTGTCGGTGTGAAAGGTGGTCTTAGCAACCGGAGCAGAGAACCTCTCAAAACGCTTCTTCTGAGAAGAAGGCGAAGAAGTAGAAGGAACAAATGGTCTCTTCCCCTGGTACACGGATCTCTGGTGAGAAGTGAAGCTGGAAGTAGCGGCACGGGTCTCAGCATCAATGGCACGAATAGAACTCTCGGCCCAAATAGCATCGTCATACACCTCCACAAAAGAAGTAGAGTCACGACGAACCATACTCTCAATCCTTGGCCCTAGCTTCCCTCGGTAGAAATACACTCTCTCAGCCTCATCACGAACAAATCTCGATGCAAAGTGAGCTAACTGGTTGAACTTGTCAGTAAACTCCTGTACGGTCATCTTGCCTTGCTTCAAATCCATAAATTCTTTCAACCTCTGCGATCTCAACTCCTTGGGGTAGAACCTCGCCTCGAGCCTGTCTTTGAAAGCCTCCCAATCGAACATCGGGTCAAGAATAGCGGTAGGTCCAGTCAATGCCCACCAACGGTCAGCCTCCAATGTCAGGAAGTGAGCGGCTAAACGCACTCTATCCTCCCTAACGACTGAGTATAAGGTGAAGCTCTTTTCCATCTCTCTAAACCACTCTGTGAGGGCCACTGGGTCAGCCTCGCCTCCATAGGTCCTAACATGGCTTCTGGACATCTGAGAGGCAATCCAGGAAAAGCTACCCGGACGATTAGTCTCGCCACCCGGCGGTGGAGGAGGTGGAACATTCCCCACTTGTTGTCTCTGAGTCTCAAGCAAATGCTGAATTGCTTGCAGCACAATGTTATCAGCAGCTCTGGGTCTCACCATTCTTTAAAAGAGAAAACAAGGATTAGCTTAACAATTAGCAATCACAATTAGACTACAAAATGAGTCCTTAGATCTACCCATCTCTCATTCATTATTTATTTACTTGGTCAAGTTAAGCTTGGGGGTCACATGAGTGCGTCGGGAGCAATAATGCTCTGATACCAACTGTAAAACCCCTCGCGAAAGCGGAAATATAAACACATAAAAGTAACAAAAATGCAGCGGAATTAAAACTTTTTAGAAGATAAAGCAACGTGCGAGAAGTCTTACGCAAAAACGTAAACTGAAACTGAAACCAAAATAGATAAGTAACGGTACTAAGTATCAAACTGAAACATAAAGTAAATACATCAGCCGGGGATGGAACATCCCTACCGGCACCAAAACAAAAGTAACAAACTACGAGTCCAGCTAAACGACGTAAGGTAAGTCATGATGAACGGATCATCGCTCGCTAGCTCTCGTGAACCCATCTCCAACCAGCATGTACCTACATACATGAAAACATGTACGCCACAATCAGTGGGGAGTGACTAGAGTTCTCCTAGCCACCTTTTGTGACAACACGTAACATATAAAACAATACAGAATACTCCAACATATAACAACATGTGAAGCATAAACAACTCATCATCTGATCTCTTACTATCATGCGATTACCATGCACGGCTCTCAACTAACTTCATAAACAGATAAGAAGGAGAGCCGGTTTCCCTACTGGTTACCCAGACGGGGGGTCTTTCAATCTAATCATTTATGAAACCGAACTAAGAGTCATCCAATGCCTTGGATGATTTAACCACAAACCATATAACAACGATACATACTAGGCATATCTGACACTGTACCATCATCAAGGCAAGCAGATATAAAACAGCAAGTACAAAGGTTCAGAGGCGACATCTTAACGCATAACCTAGGTACTAAATTATTCAGCAAGTATAAAGGTTCAGAGGCGACATCTTAACGCATAACCTAAATACCAAGTTCACATTATCAAGCAAGGACTCAGAGGCGAAAACTCAACGCATGGACCGGCTATCACTGAACATTAGACTCAGAGGCGAAAACTCAACGCATGGACTAACATTCAATTCACTAACACAAGTAAGGAACTCAGAGGCGAAAACTCAACGCATGGACCCCTACCACATCACAAGATACTAGACTCAGAGGCGAAAACTCAACGCATGTTCTAGCACCAAACACCTGCACTCCGGGTAAGGTATGACAACCTGACCGCCCCGTCGTGCAGTTGCTCTACTCGTCAGACTCAGAGGCCAGCTTAAGGCATGTCCTGACGCGATCACACATACATGTCTGGACTCAGAGGCGAAAACTCAACGCATGTCCCAGACACGACAAACAGACATGTATGGAACTCAGAGGCGAAAACTCAACGCATGTTCCCATACACGACAAACAACTCACGTATTAAGTTCAAGGGCCAGCTTAAGGCATAACTTAATACGCATCAAAACAATATCATTCAAGTCTATGAACTACTCTATAGTTCTACCTTTAACTTCTAATCAACATTCGATCGACCTCGAGAACTAAGATGAGGGAGAGCCGGTTTCCCTTTCGGTTGCCCGACCGGGGGGGTCTCTATCCTTACCCTATTCCCGAACCCAATAAAATGTTGCCCATCCTCCGGGGACCTCAAATATATGTCAAAGGTACACAAAACAAGTTTCAAGTAAAACCGATTAACCGTTTGAAAGTTACAATCAAATTACGAAAAACCTCAAAATAGCCTACAGGGGTCCCCAGCCGGTCGGCAGGCAGCCGGTCGGCCGGCTAGTGACCTCTCAGCCTTTCTTCTTTCTTTTCCAAAACGAGACAACACAAGGGACTCCCAGCCGGTCGGCAGGCAGCCGGTCGGCCGGCTGGGACTCCATTCCCTTAGCTTTTACAAACTCGTAACCAAACCCCAAAGCACTCCCAGCCGGCTGGCAGGCGGCCGGTCTGCCGGCTGGGCTCCCTTCCTAATCTAAGTTCTTCGCAACAAACACAACTCAAGTGACCACCAGCCGGTCGGCAGGCAGCCGGTCGGCCGGCTGGCAGCCAAAACCCTTTTTCCTAAATTTTACGAAAAACACCCAAATGCTCTCCCAGCCGGTCGACCGGCGGCCGGTCGGTCGACCGGCGGCCGGTCGGTCGACCGGCTTAGAGAGCCTGTAACCCAATTTCGCAAAAACGCAATTTATGCAAACTCCATTAATCGACCTACAACATTCAAATTTGCTACACAAGATGTTTACCCAACAATATCAAACATCAATTTCTACTCATCTACCAGCAAGTAAGTCCCATAACAATCCTCAAACGAATTTTAAGAGTATCCGTCGCAAATGAGAAAAACTGAAATTATACTTTGAAGTATGTAACAATCAATTCAAGCATGAATTCTTCACCACAATATCACCCTAAACATGTTACTAAGTCCGTAAATCATCAACTCAAACATAAATCAGAAACTATGACAAGATCAACAACAAAAGTGCTAATATTCACAAATAGGCCGAGTTTCTCATTATCGTCACCTTTAAGCTTATTCCGGCAGATGATCCTCCTCTACAATGTAAGAGTCCACGTCGGGATTGTCGAGACCAACTCCTACAACGAAGAAAACGGTTCAGAATCACTAAAAACGAATTAAAGGCAAAACAGCCTGTTTTTTCGAAGTTGGCGAAATGAAAAATGAAAGTGATGGATGATTAGGAAATCGAACAAGGATTCCGAAAATGTACTTACTTTCGCGATTCGATGAACGGATGATGAAGAAAGCTTGAGAAGAAGGAAAGGTTTTATGGAGGTTTTGAGGATGAATGTTGTTACAGTGAAATGATTTCTTGGAGAATAAGATGTCGACATATTGTTTATAAAGAGGACAAGTGAGTTGTCCTTTCCGAGTAAGTAAAATGGAACGGATATTTAAAACGGTTATCGAACTGAATACTTGAGTCGGATATTTAAACTATGCCAAGTTGTATTCGTCTTAAGAACTGGAGGTTCTTAAGACGGATCTTATTTATTTCATAAAAATTTCCGAATTAAATTATTAAAATATTATTTTGTTACGTAAAATAATTTAAAACGCTTAAATTAGATTTTACGAAAATACGGGATGTTACAGCTGGAGCACTTATGTGTGGCATGATCCTTGGATCCCCGGAACCCAAACGAAACGTATTGTTTCTCCCCGGGGTGAGGCTCTTAGTAGTATGCGTGTAGCTGAGCTCTTTAATGCGGATGGAACGGGATGGTGCGAGGTAAAATTAAATACTCTGTATCTCCCTTTCGAGCACGAAAGAATTCGCTCCATTCGTATTAGCGAGACCAAACCGCCTGATGACCGGTGTTGGGAGCTGGGCAAAAGTGGTGAATACACGATCAAGACGGCGTATAAGCTTTTAGCTGGGGTTGATCGAAACGAAGAGCAAGCTAATTGGGATCGGGATAAATGGTTGTGGAGTAAGGTGTGGAAAACTCCGGCAATTCCTCGCATAAAAGTTTTCTTTTAGCAATTGTGTCATGACGCGTTAGCCATCAAGCGAAATATTGCGAAAAGGTTGAGCACGAATTATATGGACTGCCCTCTTTGTCATAGCACTTTGGAGACTTGTCTTCATATAGTCCGGGATTGTGGGTAGGTGGGGGGATTTGGGAGGGGGTTGGGCTGAAGGTACAAGAAGGACGCGGGACTGAGTGGGTGAGGGAGTGGGTGGAGGGAGTTATGCTTGACCTCAGTACGGATGATTGTGGTCTGTTCATGACGGTGTGTTGGGCGATATGGGAACGGAGGAACAAGGTCGTTTTTTAAGGACAGGAGAGTTGGGAGAGGGAGGTCATAAGGCGGATTAAGGATCTTATTGCTGAGATGCGAGAGCTGAGAAGGGGAAGGGGGACAAGAGATGGGGCTGGAGCAGTTTCTCGAAGGGAGGAGCAGAGAGGAGAGGTTGAGGAGAGTAGGGAGGGCGCGAGGACAGAGCATAACCGGAGGGGTTGGGTTTCGCCAGGGTATGGGGAGGTTAAAATTAATGTCGATGCGGGGGGTGCTTGAAGGGGTAGGGGTGAACGCTGGGGTGGTGTGTCGGGATGACGAGGGCCGAGTGCTTTGGGGGCTGACTTTCCAAAGGCAGGGGATAGGCGTGGCTAAGCTTGCGGAGGTGGAAGCAGTTCTTATCGGTCTCAAAGAAGCCAAGAGGAAGGGGTGCAAGAAGGTGATTATGGAGGGTGACTGTCAAGCGGTGATCATGGAGCTGCAACAACGAGCTCGGATCAGGAACGACATTAGTTTGATTTATGAGGATATTTTTGCTATTTGTTCTTTCTTTGATTGTGTTTCGTTTTCGTCAATCGTAGGCAGTGTAATAGGGTTGCTCACGCACTTGCCCATATCCGGCCTTGGTCCTATGAGAGACGAGAATGGGGAAGGGAGCTTCCTTTGAACATTGATGAACTTGTTTTTCGAGATCTAATGGAGGTAGTATAAATCTTTTTAGGTTTATCCGTAGTTAAAAATTAAAAGTTAAGTTTTCATCTTAAGATCTAGTGCTTCTCAAATCTGAAACTGGTTTTTGGAGATCGTGCCACCGTGGTCTTGTAATCGGAGCCGGTGGTTGGGTCGGTCTTATAGAGGTGGTGGACGTTAATAAAATCTATTGTTCCTTAGCAAATTGGGCCTATCTTATAAGAATATTACCTAAATCACAAATTGTTCCAAAACAAATTGGGCCTATCTTATAAGAATACCGAATCGCGAAAGATCGTCGACGTTTTGCGAAAAATCGTCGACGTTTTTTTGACAAATGACCAAACTACCCCTAGCATCTTAATTCTTTCCTTTAAAATTCAATAATCATCAAACACTCTCCCTTAGCCTCCCTTAACCGAGAACACACCCCACCACCATCACACATGACCGCCGTGCACCGCCACCGCCGAGCACCTCCGCCGTCGCCACCTACACGACCGAAAAAATCAAGGTTAGTTGTTGTTTTTGCTATTTCTTATGCTTATTTGTTAGTTGTTATTGTTATGTTGTTAGTAGTATTGTTGTTGTTGTTGTTAGATTTGTAGGATTAGAATGAATCGAAAGGAGAGACACGATATTGGTAAGTGTCGGAGAAGTGGTATACACGGCAAATGGGGGTGGGACGTGGGAACAACACGGCTAGGGGTGGTTAGGACGTGGGAACTACACGGCTAGGGGTGGTTAGGACGTGGGAAAGGGGTGGCGTAAGTAGGTAGGGACGTGTGAACCACACGTCCATGGTTGGTCGGGACGTGTGAACCACACGTCCATGGTTGGTAGGGACGTGTGAACCACACGTCCATTGATGGTCGAGACGTGTAGTTCACACGTCTATTGGTGGATGGGACGTGTGAACAGCACGTCTAGTTGGGGTTGGGACGTGTTGTTCACATGTCCCTCATGGTTCGGGTTTTATTTTTACGTTCTAACCGTATGTTTTCAATTTTAATTCTTTAAATTTTTTCAGGAATGGCAAACATGCCGTTGAACGATGAAACCTGGCTTTCACAACGGATTGCAGAAGCTGAGACAGATCTCGCAAGCCCTGCAGCGTTGCACCCGATGGTGAAAGAGTCTCTTGAACATCAACGCGACTACTGGATCAAGAGGCGTGACGCAGTCCGGTTAGTTAACGAAGCTGCAAGTTCTTACCCTCGACGTCCTGACACTCGCCGCCTTGCTGAAGCGAGAAACATGATACGTCTTCAACCCCCGGTTTTATCTCAACAGGCGATGCATGTGTATTGCAAGATTATGGATGTTATTAGAATGTATGAAGAGAATCACCCCGACGTTAGCGGTTATCCTGAGATGCGTGGTTTGTGGGAGTTTGAGAATATATTTTTAAAGATAACCGGGGTTATCCCTCCGTATTTTTCGTTTTGGGCCAATGAGGTCTGAAGGATAGGTTGTATTAGTTAACAATGAAATCGCTTTGTTTGTTTGAACGTTTTTAATTTGATAACTTTTATCTATGCAATTTGTTTCACAATGAAATCGCGATTATAGTGAACATGAAAATCATTCGAAAAACGGTAACATTTTGAAATTTGAAATCATAACGGTTACATTTAAATATTACAACCTAAAGAATACAAATAAATCTCAACCTAAATAAGACAAATATATCACAACCTAAAGAATACAACCTAAAGAATACAAATAAATCTTTACCCGGGGGAGGCTGTCTTCGGCGCCGAGGAGTTCTTGGTGTTGTTCCCATCAGAGTATGCCATCGTTCGATGTTCGACGTGTACAAATCGGCATAATGGGCAACTGCATCTTCTCTTACCCAATCCCAACAAAGATCGATCGGTGGCATGGGTGCTTCACTCAGTGGGCCACTGTAGTGCAATCTCATCCAATGGTCATGGTAGTGTACGATCCACATGACACCGTAAGGCCTCGACTCGTGACCCGTGGCCCTCAGCGGTAAGAATGTATAACAATTCCAACTCCTGACTCTTTTGTGGACGTACTGGCCGATACAACAAATAGTCCAGTTAAACAACGACGCAAAGACAGTCAAATACTCGGAAGACATCCAATGATGTTCACCGCAACCCCCGCTACCCGTAAACTCGATAGCCCTCAAGGTATCATCCCATCTGCTCAAAAGCGGAGGCGTGCGAGGAGACTCATCAAACACTGTCTTGTACACATCGTTTCCCTGAAGCTCTCTAAGACACCACGCTCTCATGACCAAGTGGTCCTGTTCTCGACCCCGGGCGGCATGCGATAGCACCCTATAACCACAATGACCATCAGCAACAACATCAGCCCAACCATCAAAGTGTGCCCATAAGTCTTGGGGGACTGCATATTTTTTTGCCCAAGAACACAAAGGTCCGGTTGTGTAACCGACCTCCAATGGTGCACCAACAGGTCCATCTCCAAAAGAAGATACCGTACTGACAGAAGTTGTCGTCGAAGAGCGGGAAAAAAACTTGGCACATCTACGGGTAGCATGCTCAAAAGCGGACTTGTTCCGAGTAGTGGAACCCCTCGGTCTCCCCTTTGGGTTTTCTCGAACCTCAGGTGGACGAATATCTTCATCTGCCGGGTGGAGACCATCTCGAAGTTTCTCAATGATTACCCGTCTCTTCGCCGGATCGACCCCTCTAGCCTGCTCTATAAGAGCATCAAACTCATCATCATCGGTCTTCGGCCTATATTCGGGACTGTCGTACACCAAAGTCCTCCAAAACAAGTGCACATCCTCAACGTGGAGCCTCCTATGGTTTCTTTGCATCAGAATCATAATGCAGGCACAAGGCAACCCGTGTGTAGTCTGTATCGCACATCCACAATTATCTTCAAGCCCGTTCCCCAACTCAATCCCTCTCCTAAACTCATCTTCCAGTAACCTAATGGCTTTGATAGACACATGATTTCGCAATAAGGAGAAAAAGGGTCCAGCACTTACAGAGTTGGTCAACGACGTCTGTAACTCATGTCGAATCTTGGAGTGTTGAGCTTCAAGCATGCCGTGAATACGAGTCCACATAGTGTCGAGGTTTAAGTTTTGACTCTTCAACCAAGCTTTAAGGAGGGCGTGACACGACTCTACCCGGGAAGTGGCCGTGTTACCGAGATGAAAGTATTCGTTCGTATAGAAAACAACGAACTTCTTCTTGTAATGCGCCCATGTTCTCTGCACATAAGCAGACAAATCCACCCAAGTTTCAGAAAAGGCTTCTCATGCTCTCCGAAACTCACTTTGTGTGCTTGCATTGATGACCCGGTACCAACCCGTTTCCTTACTATGCAATATCATGTCTTTGTACATCATCATTTTTCTTGAATTTTTTACTCTGGTCTCAATGGCTTTGTTCACATGCCAACGACACAAAATGTGAGAAGTGTCCGGATAGAGGTCCTCAATAGCCCGGTCCTCAAAATCTGATTCGTGCCACTCCACATATTGGGCAGCAACTGCTACAGCCAACAGTTGTTGAGCGGGATTCCTACTTTCTCTCATCTCACGCCGAACCTTGTTCGACTCGCTATAAATTTGGGTGCTACTTGGTTGGGGTTTTTCCGGGGTCCTTTTATGAAGAGCGTTCTTGATATCCCTCGGCGAAATATTAGCCCGGACTTGTTGCCTCACAAATTCTTTCTCTTCGCCATCCAAGCGGGCAAAATGTCTATCCCCATCTTTATAGGTCGCTAGTTCGTGGTTGTGAAAACCCGCGTTAGTCGAAGTAATTACGTACCAAGCAATCGTGGGATTCCCATCATCGAAATGAGCGTACTTCTGCACCGCTCGAATCCTAAACTCACATCCGCACTTAGCCGACCCTCTCTTCGTAGACTTCCCCGGATTCTCAGGATCGATCTTCTTTTTGGTTCGGCCGTACCTTGAACAACGGAAGTACGACCCAAGCAACTCCCGTTCTTTGCGATTTTTCGACCCATTTGATGCCTTCACTAAGGCAAAACCATTATCCATAGCAACTTTTTGAGCCCAGTCAAACGCCTCATCCCGACTTTCAAAAGATATATCCGTCTCAAATAATCGGTTGTAATCAAACCCATTTCCACCAAATTTCTCAAACGAATCCTGTTAATACGCAAAATTGGTAAGGATTATATTAAAAAATATTAAAAACCACTTAATTTTTGTTAAAAACTGAGTAAAAATAACGGAAAGTAAAGGTATCGTAAACCACACGTCCAAGCATGGCATGGACGTGAATAGTGCACGTCCAAACCATGCATGGACGTGTACTATTCACGTCCAGGCATGGTATGGACGTGCACTATTCACGTCCAGACCGTGCATGGACGTCCAGGATTAACGTCCATGCACGGTCTGGACGTGAATAGTGCACGTCCATACCATGCCTGGACGTGAATAGTACACGTCCATGCATGGTTTGGACGTGCACTATTCACGTCCATGCCATGCTTGGACGTGTGGTTTGGCCGTCCTTTCCACGCGAGGACGGTCATTTTTCAAGTCCTTTGCAAAAATACGATTGATTTTACGTAGTCTAATTCTATGGCTTCTACGTCTAATTCAACCTAATTTCTACTAAAGGGCTAAAACATTAATTCAACAAAAGTTAATTGAAAAAAAAAATTAAGATTTTAATTACTTACCGATGAATCGTTGTCGTCGTTTGACATTGAATCGTTGTCGTTGTTTGATGTTGTTGATCGATGTTGAAACCGTTTTTTTGATTTTATGTTGTTTTTGTTGAGAGAGTTTCAGTGAAAAGAAGGTAGAGAGATAAAGAGAAAAGGGCATGCTATGTCTTTTTTATAGAAAACGCCGACGATTTTTCGCAAAACGCCGACGACCTTTCGCAACCCCCTAAGAATATTACGTAAATCACAAATTGTTCCAAACAATTGGTCTTGCTTAAGACGGGTCGGTTTGAGAGACGGGTAATGACATTCACAAAACGAATAGGGAAGAAGGTGGGGCACCCCATGTGCTTCCCTCTCTCCTCTAAGTTGGTATTTTGTGAGGTAAAATGGTATCCATCTTAAGTTTAAGACGGAGAGTGTCGGTCTGAAGTAAGAATTTGTGGGTTCCAAAACCCATTTGTTTTGCAAAAGACTGGTCCTATACTCCAAAACCAACTAAATAATTTTATCGTAAAATTCACCCCGTATACACTTTGGATGAAAAATTGTTAGGATTAATGATATTGGACTCATATGTTGTTCTTATGTTTCAGCCCAATCCAACTCTGTAATGTATATAAGCCACATTAAGGCCAAATAATAAAACGACACACACAATTACAACTCTTAACATGGTATCAGAATCAGTCTTTTTTCTCTCCAAACCCTAAAACCAAACTCAAACCCTATTTTTTTTTTTTCACGACGAAGATAATTTCCGTCGCACAAATGGCTGGTGATGACGAAAACGTTATCCCTCCCAACCCCAAAATTGATTCTCAATCTCCGTACTACCTTGGTTCCAACGCTGGTCCCGAAGCAAAGATCTCAAACGTCGTTCTACGGCGTGACAATTATGATGACTGGAGGAATTCCATGCGGATGTCCTTGAAGTCCCAACGTAAATTCGGCTTCATCGATGGTTCGATCTCAAAACCGACTGACAAATTCTACCTTGAAAATTGGGAGGTTGTCATTTGTACTATTGTACAATGGATCAGAAATACAATCGACTCTTCGCTCCTTGATACCATCTCCTACGTCGAGGATGCGGCTGTTTTGTGGAAGGAATTAGAGACGCAGTTTTCAGTCGTTGACGGAACGGTCATACACAATCTCAAAACACAACTCAAAAGTTGTACCCAAATCAAAGGTATGGATGTCACTACTTACTATGGCAAACTTAAGTCTATTTGGGACTCTCTTGTGGTTCATGAACCCCCTTTTTCCTGTAAATGTGGCGGTTGTAGTTGCAATATCGGAACCGCTGCTACTCAACGACTTGATAATGAGCGGCTCCATCAATTTTTTATGGGGCTTGACTCGACTCTCTATGGTAACATTCGGTCTCAACAAATGCAATTGGACCCTCTCCCCTCTCTTACCCGTGCTTATCACGCGGTCCTTCAGGAGGAACGCCTACGTGTTCCGTCCCAGGCTGTTGTCGAAGTTTCTGATGTCTCTGCCTTTGCTCTGTCGCGCGAAACTACTGCCTTTGCTATACCGCGCTCGTCGCGGCCTCCTTACTGTAATTACTGTGATACTCGGGGCCATGAGATGTCTACTTGCTATATTAAAGCTCAACGCTTCCCGGAATGGTGGGGTGAACGCCCCCGCACAATTTCTGATTTGAAAAAACAACGTGCTGCCAGGGCTTCTCGCGGTCACTCCGGTGTCTCGGCCAATCCAGGTAGTGCGTCGGGAAGTGAGTCAGGGGCTGCTAAGGTTGTTCACGCAAATATGCTTACCTCAGGGGTCTCTACAAATTCTATTCTCTCTTCCGATCGTTTGAGCGGTATGTTTTTTTGGATTATTGATACGGGGGCTTCGCATCATGTTACCGGTGATTTATCTTGCTTGGTTAATTGTCACTCTATTGAAGCTCGACCCGTTGGTCTCCCAAATGGGCAGCGGGTTGAGTCCACCATTATGGGCTCGGCCTATATTAACTCATCTCTTTCACTTAGTCGAGTACTTTACGTACCAAGCCTTACTTGTAATTCGTTATCTGTCTCCCAGCTTGCTTCTGATCAAAACTTTGTCTTTGAATTTGCTAAATCCTCATGTTTAATACAGGACCGTTCTTTGAAGACGACGATTGGAGTAGGTGAGCTGCGGGATGGATTGTATTGGATTGAGTGCTCGGTTGCCGCAGGAATTCATCAAGTAAGTGCTCTCGGTTCTCGAGATCTTTGGCACCGTCGTCTTGGGCATCCTTCCGATCAAGTTGTCAAGAATATTTCATTTGCTAGTAGTTTGAAGTTTGATAAACATTGGGTCTGTGACGTGTGTCATCTAGCCAAACAACCTCGTAGTAGTTTTTTCAATAATGAGCAACGTGCTCTCAACAGTTTTGATCTTATACATTGTGATTTATGGGGTCCTTATCGTGTCCCGTCTTCGTGCGGGGCTAAGTATTTTTTGACTATTGTGGATGATTTTTCGCGTGCCACTTGGGTTTATTTATTAATTGATAAGACCGAAGTGAAGGATATGTTCATGAATTTTATTAGTATGGTTTCAACACAATTTTCTAAGACTCTTAAGGTTGTGCAAAGCGATAACGGCACTGAATTCAATTGTATGGCCGGTTATTTTCTGTCTCACGGTATTCGATTTCAGAAGTCGTGTGTCGGGACACCGCAACAGAATGGGCGGGTTGAGAGGAAACACCGACATATATTAAATGTAGCCCGCTCCCTCTTATTCCAAGCCAATTTGGACCTTTCTTTTTGGGGTGAGTGTGTTCTCACATCTGTTTTCCTTATTAACCGCGTCCCGTCTCCCTTAATTGACAACAAAACCCCCTATGAATGTTTGTATGGAGTCCGCCCCACTTACACCAACATTCGTGTTTTTGGGTGTCTTGCATTCGCTCACAATCAGGCTGCCCGTCATGACAAATTTGCTAAACGCAGTCGCAAGTGTATCTTTGTGGGTTATCCGAGTGATAAAAAAGGGTGGAAGTTATTTGATCTTGACACAAAAACATTTTTTGTTTCCCGCGATGTCGTTTTTCATGAGTCTATCTACCCTTTTACTGACAATATTTCGGTTCCCGAGCCTTCATCTCCCTTTTCCGATGAACCCTTTAATGACACGAGTGCTACGGATGTCTCTAATAATGGCACTTCAGAAACTAATGCAGAAAATGATTCAGACCAAAATGTTGATAATCATAATCATACAGGAGGTACAGGGGCTGACCAACATTTCGAAAATAATGTGGGTGTCGGCAAAGGTCATCGAAAAAAGTTTCCTAACTCTCGTCTTTCCGGTTATGTGCTCGAATCTACTCACAATCCATCTCCACCTTCTAGCTCATCGACTTCCGCTCCGTCGTCTTCAGGTACGCCCTACTCTTTAGCAAATTATGTTAATTACAATTCTTTTTCGGAGCAACATCGACAGTTTATTGCTGCTGTAACAACCGGTATTGAACCACCATCTTTTAAGGATGCCATTCGAGACAACGAGTGGTGTGAGGCCATGAAGGCCGAAATTGATGCCCTTGAACGCAATGACACATGGGAGCTCACTGACCTACCCCGTGACAAAAAGGCTCTTGGTTGTCGTTGGGTATATAAAATTAAATACAAGTCTGACGGTACTGTGGAGCGCTTCAAAGCTCGTCTTGTTGTTTTTGGTAATCACCAGGTCGAAGGTTTGGATTATGATGAGACTTTTGCACCGGTGGTTAAAATGGTTACCGTTCGAACTCTCTTAGCCGTTGCCGCTGTTAAACATTGGGAATTACATCAGATGAACGTGCATAATGCGTTCTTACACGGGGATCTTAATGAGGAGGTATATATGAGACTTCCACCAGGTTTCAGCCGAGGAAAAGAGGGCAAGGTATGTCGTTTAAAGAAATCACTGTATGGTTTACGCCAAGCACCACGTTGTTGGTTTGCTAAACTCACCACTGCGTTAAAGAATTTTGGGTTTGTTCAATCCTATTCCGACTACTCTCTTTTCTCTTTGTCCCGCGGTACTACTCGTCTTTTTGTTCTTATTTATGTGGATGATCTCGTTATCGCGGGTAATGATTCGGCCGAAATTGCTCACTTCAAAACTTATTTGAGTTCGTGTTTTCATATGAAAGATTTGGGTAAGCTTAAATATTTTCTTGGCATGGAAGTCGCACGTAGCAAGGATGGCATTTATCTTAGCCAACGGAAGTATGCTCTGGATATTATAACTGAGACGGGTCTCCTTGGCTCTAAACCTGCATCCACGCCTATTGAGCAGAATCACCGTCTTGGGCTCGCGTCTGGTCCACCTTGTGCTGATGCTGAATCTTATCGGCGGCTTGTTGGTAGACTTGTTTATCTTGCAGTAACCCGTCCTGACTTATCTTATGCAGTGCATATTCTGTCTCGTTTCTTGAGTGATCCCCGCAGTGATCATATGGTTGCTGCTCACCGTGTAGTTCGTTATTTGAAAGGAAGCCCGGGCCAAGGCATTTTACTTCGTGTCGATGGTCCCGTAACTCTATCCGGATGGTGTGACTCGGATTGGGGTGGTTGTCCTACTTCGCGACGGTCTCTTACCGGTTGGTTCGTCACTCTTGGTGACTCACCTATATCCTGGAAAACCAAAAAGCAGCAAACAGTATCTCTCTCTTCCGCTGAAGCAGAATACCGGTCCATGGCTCAGTTAGTGTGTGAACTAAAATGGCTTAAGAGTCTCTTGGCTTGTCTAGATGTGCCCTGTGATGATCCTATTCCTATTTTTTCGGACAGCAAGTCGGCTCTAGATTTGGCACGCAACCCCGTCTTTCATGAGCGTACCAAACATATTGAGATCGATTGTCATTTTATTCGCGATGCGATCACTGTTGGTCTCGTTACTCCGCGGCATGTCCCCACTACCGAGCAACTTGCTGACATCTTCACCAAGGCTTTGGGTGTCCCTCAGTTTCTCTATCTCCTCGGCAAGCTGGGCCTTCTCGACCTTCATGCTCCAGCTTGAGGGGGGGTGTTAGGATTAATGATATTGGACTCATATGTTGTTCTTATGTTTCAGCCCAATCCAACTCTGTAATGTATATAAGCCACATTAAGGCTAAATAATAAAACGACACACACAATTACAACTCTTAACAAAAATCCATTTTTTTATCTAGAAAGCCATAACCCATGTTTACGATTATAGAAACTAATGATCTTTTTTTATAATCTTTACATTTTGAATAACAATTGTCGTACTTGTATTCCGTAGCAAGGAATTTTTGTATGTCAGTTTTTTTTTGACGGATCAAACTTTAAATGACCCATAAACTATTGCCAATAATTCTGTCCCAATCACAATACATTCTCCCTTTTAAAACACGTCCCCATTTTCGATTTGTTTAATTACGTTCATCTTTCTTTTAAGGGAGAATGTATTGGACACACGATCAAAAACATCAATTTTTCTTGTACAAATTCTCATTTCAAACCGTCATTATTCGTCTTAAGCGTACGACGGGTCAAATATATACAAAATCACCTCAATTATCACCTAAAAATACTTACCATTTGGTGGTATTTAACCCGTCTTAAACTTAAGACTGATAATACACGTCTTAAACACGCTTACCCAAAGTCAGGCTACCTCTTAAGTGAGTGATTTTTGATGGCGCAGGAGGGATAAGAACGCGATTCAGTGGGATTGTAGACTTTGTAGTACTAGTACAAGTAATAGTATAATCATCATCCTCAATGTTGCTTGACAAGTATGCGATTCCAAGAACACCACCAAGAAGCAACAACTTAACCATTACAACAACTTGGCTATCACTAAATATATAAATGAGACGGAGTCAGAGGGGCAAGTGTTTTTTTTGGTTTAAACCGGAGGCTTCACGGGTGCTCTCATGAAGGGGTAAACGACTGACCAAAGAATTGTTACAGTAATGGTATAAAACAATGTGTTGTTCTGCATGAATGTACTTGTTTTCATACCCCGGCTGAAAACATTCCTAAAAATTCAGAAAAATCTTCTCCAATTAACTAAATTTGGTAAAATTCTAATTTTCGAAGCAAAATTGGAGCAGAGACGACAGATGAAACATGTCCAGATATCATGACAAAACAATGAAGGTCGTAAATTAAGTACCATATAGCAAAACTTGTAAACTACAGATAGCAGAACAAAGTTCACCAATGCTAAATCTTTTCAGCTTTCAAGTGCTGAAATCCAAAATTTTCAGTTCCTCTGATAACCTTAATAATAACAGAACACATTGTCACTGTAACTACCAACAGAAATAAACCTGCTTGGTTACATTATCACTTCTTCTTCTCGGCACCTCCAGCAGACCTCATCTTCCTGAGAACGTTCGACATCTCCTCTCTCTTTCGCTTGGCCCTCTTGTGGGTTCCTAGCTTTCTCTTGGCCACTTTCAGTGCACGCTTGTCCTTGCCAACCTTCAGAAGCTCAGTAATCCTCTTTTCATAGGGAGCGAAACCGGCTACCTCTCTTATGACACCCCTCACGAAATCAACTCTCTTGCTTTTTCTCTGAAATGGAGAATAACAGCAAATTATTAAACTCGTAAATGATACTGCAAGACGAGGGACTGAATATCGCAGTATACAACAATGGTTCTCAAATCAGACCCGCAACTCTTATGAATTTACTAAACTTCCATATCGCTCACAATAAGAAAGAGGAATTAAAAGGGCATGTATCTTAGTAGTATCTGCAACAGAGTATAAGTCGGTCGGTGAATAGAGTCAAACCCAGAGACTTAAGATGCTTTTTAGTTGTTTCCACAGACAAAGATACTGAAAGACGAGGGACTGAATATCGCAGTACACAACAATGGTTGTCAAATCAGACGCCCAACTCTTATGAATTTACTAAACTTCCATATCGCTCACAATAAGAAAGAGGAAGTAAAACGGCATGTATCTGAGTAGTATCTGCAACAGAGCGCAAGTCGGTGGTGAATAGAGTCTCAAACCCAGAGACTTAAGATGCTTTTTAGTTGTTTCCACAGACAAAGATTAACCGAAAGTGAACAGTACAGAATTGGGGTTTAAATGGTCTAGACAACTGCAGTGACTTTAAATCAGTGGACATTTATGATAAACTGTATACCGGGGATAAGTTAGACGAAATCGAGAATAAAATTCAGTCTAGGATTTTACTAAAAGCAATATGCAAGTGTTATGTATTTACATAAACTTACCCCTTTTCGGTCAGATGGTCTTGGAGCAAGTTCCTTCTTGGTGACAATGTGACCCTTGTTTAGGCCAACAAAAAGACCAGTGTTCGGCTGTTTTGGAGCCATTACCTTACCTACAAAATGGCAACACGTCAGACTTTACTTTCATAAATTATACTGGGATACTTACATTAACCAAACCAACAATAAACTAGTATGGCAGCAAGGACTTCAGAGACATGTTCTTCTAATATTAAAGTTGAGCAGGAGGCCATAAACTAAACGAAAAGACGTAGGCAAACAGCATGACCAATACAAGGTATAAATTTTAGAGGAACAAGTCACGCATCATGGATCCAAAAAAATTCATTTAATTGACATTCCATTCCCAAGGAAAAGCCACCAAAATTGGATCATTCTACGACACACTAAAACCATAACAACATTCATCGGGATTTCATGAAATCTGTGTTGCCTGGTAAAAAATAGATCATAGAGAAACAAATGGCGACGTCACATTGTAACCTGTGACTCTGTGAGTCCCCGACAACACTTTATTTTAGATAAAATAACTACTCACACCATTCCAATCATTAGTTTACTTTTTAGGTAAGCAGATGATCGGGACAAAGGGAGTATGAAGGAGTATACTACGGTGTCCCAGCTGTTGGTACCGTTTTCACATCCCAGAGCGAAATGAGTGGACTTTCATTGCTTCGGACACACACATGATTTAATTCACAATCAGTTACCCGTTGCAGCAACATATTCTATACAATTCGAAGGCGAAACTAGATTTATAAAGCCCTCCAGTGAAATCACTATTTTGAGCAAAATCAATCAAAGCAACCAAACAACATTAGGTCAGTTATACCGGCATCGTCTAAAACGGATCCATTTATACCAAACATCATAATCCATAAAAAAGTACCAATGTTAGTTAACAAAAACCCGTTTTACAAACTATTCCATCCATCCCGTCAATAAAGCAAGTGTAAATTATTCATGGCGACAGAGGGAGTAGTACAAAGCCGCGGCCGCCTTACGCAAGAATTTGAATTCCGACAAATGACATAAACTTTGATCACAGCAAACAAGTACAATAAATCAAACTAAAATAATGAGCTAATCTTTTCTATCAATAATTATACAGTGTAACATTTGCGAAATTTACCAAACTTCATCAAACTGTTCAAACAAATACATACAATTAGGAGATGAAAGGAGGAAAGAGTTTTCGGTACTGCGAAAATAAATTACGATAAATTAACAAAAGAAAAAAAGGGATAGAGAGAGTGACCTGAGGATGGAAGAAAGGAAGAATATGGAAAATGAGGATGAGAAACTCTGAAAGGAGGCAAGAGTTGATGGTTTTGATGAAAGATTAGGGTTTTTCACAGCCGTTGATTCTCTCTTTCATCTGACGGTTCATATTTGGTTTATTGATTGATGTTGTTGAATGTTTGTGTTTGGGCTTATCATTACAATATTTTGGGCTTTGAAATTAGGATATTAACCTATTATCAAACTTAGAGTTTTAAATGAGCTGATTTGAGTTTGAGCTTGGCTCGAATTTTTGAGCTTCGGCTTGGGCTCGGATTATGTAGCTCGTTTTGTCATTGTATTTTTCAATTTCTCACCTTTTAAATCTCATTAATACAATTATTTTAAAAAATATTGTAAAATAATAAAAAATATATATATTAAAACGTCTCTTAATAGCGTTATTGACAGACTACGTGATGGGGTGAGGGACTCACTGAAATTTTTGTTTCCCTATTATGTTCCTCACTAAATTAGTGAGAGACGGTCTCTCACGAGACCTACTGTATATTAATATACTTATAAATGACTAAATGCGGAGTAACATTTTGTTTGAAACAAAATTAGTATTACAGTATAAAAATCATTAAATCAAGTTATAAATGAGCCAAACGAGCTTTCGATCCGAACTTTGTTAAGCTCGGGATTGGCTTGAGTTCGATTTGATAAAGCCGACTCAGATTATTGACAACCCTAATATTACGACTCATTAAATTTCTCAATGTTTAAATATCGCCGACAAATTACTTTAAATGATCGACAGTATTAATGAACTATTCAAATTTCCTTCGTAACCCAACAACTCATTTAGGGGGTGTTTGGTTAGAGCATTTGTAATGTATTTGAATGGATTCAGTTCATTTCAGTGTTTGATTGAAACATTTTGGAATGGAGATACCTGATAGATTCTAACTTCATCCCAACCTCTTGCAATCACATACTCACCTCTTCAACTAAGTGAGCGTTTAGTTGATGGTCTATAAGAAAAGGAAAAGAAACAAAGTTACTCATTTCCTTTGTTGGTGTTTGTTAGACACAAACAAAGAAAATGAAACTCTCTTCCTTACCCCTTAATCCATTTAATTCCTTACCCCTACCCTCTAGGGTATGAGATTTCATTAATTACCCTTGTTGCCCTTCAACCACTTTCTTCACCCACCACACTAGCCACCACCAAACCACCACCATGATGCCACCGCCACCCCCGTGACCATCGCCACCGCGACCACCACCACCTCTGCCGCCATAACACCCTTACCACCATCACCGCCGCCAGTAGATAAGTAATTGTTTGTGGTGGTGTGTGTTAGTGGTAGGAGTGAGTGTGGGTAGACAATTAGTTCTTTTTCTTGGTGTAACCAAACAACTAATTAAGTTTTAGGTATTTTCTTACCTTCTCCCTCCTACCCCTTATAATTTCCTTTCTCTTTCACAATATCTAACCAAAGGCCCCATAAGTTTCTAACACTCTTCCACCCAGCACATTATTACTCTCATTCCCGGATTGAACCAACCAACTGTAATATGTATGGGGTTCTAACTCCATACATTTTTGAAATTAGAATATATTACGGGGTCATTTGGTTCAAAATATTGGAATGGATTGTGATACCATAGAGGTATGGATTTAGAACTTCATACTTGCTCAAAAGTGTTTGGTTTGATCATGGAATGGATTGAGTATAGTAATAAGGTGGAATGGATTTAGAAACTTTGATATATACATGGGTATGAGATTTCAAGGGATTGGAATGGAGTTAGAATCCATTGGATATCTAACTTCATTCCAAAACCATCTAACCAAACACTAGAATGAATTGAATCAATTCCAATCCATTCCACAAGCTTCAACCAAACACCCCCTACATTCCATACCTAATATTTGAACCAAACGACCCCTTAAAGTATCTAAAAACAGCAACCAAAATATTTAATAACAAAAAATTGCAAACCTTTGATTTGATCCATAATTTTTGAAACGTTAAACTAATTGATGTCAAAAAATGCAATTTTCTGAATTAAAATGACGAATTATAAGTGAAGCTATGTTAAACTAATTGACATAAAAACGGATCGAGTTTTTCAAAAATTAAAACAACGAATTAAATACGTAACAACGTTAAACTTATTGACGTAAAACAAATCATAAGAATGGGGTTGTTAATTCCTTATCCAACTCCGAAATTTATAAGAGGATATGTTAGTTTTGACGTTCTCCAGTTGATTAACATCTATTCTATGTAGGATGTGCTTGGAGCACAAAAGTAGGGAAAATGAGGATGAAGAGGGAAGTCGGAATGAGGGAAGGGAAGTAAAGTGTGTAGTTGTTTGAATACAATTTTATTTCCAATCTTGCCTATTATAGCAGTGATGTTTTGATTGCGTTGGAGGAGAGAAATTTGATCGGTCCAAATTACTCCCCCAGTTTCGTCCACCCTCATTTGTTATCCAGACAAGGGGACATTAATAAAGCCCCTACCCCCTCATTTTCTTCTCCCTTAAAATACCTGAATCCAAACTCACCCAAAACTGGACTAAGGTGAAAGACCATTCTAGACCAAAAAAGAGGACTATTAATTTACTTATTGTAGAAAAACTTTACCATAACACAATGAGTAGCAAAGTAGGTGAAAAGGACGGAACACAAAAACTAGTACAAAATAATTTGAGTGTAGAGTGTAGACTAATTACATTAGTAAGTACTAGAACTATAAAAAGTAGGACACATCATTCATAGGATTTATATATTATACGGAGTACATAGTAAACGACAATGATTGTTTCACCTAATTTGCCTTTAATCATTTTGCTAAGATAAAGAGAGCAAATCCAATACTATTACGTATCTACTCATTAAGTCATTATCACAACTCACACGTATTCTATTCTTAAACCAAATTTACTCAAAATCGTGTGTCTCACTTTTATGTCTCATTTTTCGTCTTATTATATTTATTTTGTGACATATCATCACTTACATATAGTAATTTCTCTTAATTTAATGTCGTGTTACAAGAAGAGTATATATCGAACGCGATATGAGATACAAAATGGAATAGAAAATCCGCTCTCAGTTTGTTTATTGTGATATTATAGATCAATATATCTAAGATGGATTCTTTGATGAATTATGTATACTCTTAATAATAAGAGTATTATCAATAAATGTCGAAAACAAGTAGGCTATCAAGTTGTTTTCACAATACGATGTTTTTAGAGAAAATTGTTGATTACAACCTTATAAAAACCACTTTTTGAAACTTACAGCCTTATTAAATTTTTTTTGAAACTTACAGCCATAATATTAGTTTTCTGTGAAAATTGCCTCAAAACCATGTTTCCGGCCAATTTTGTCAAAAAATGACCGATATGCCCTTATCTATTTTGTTGCCTTGTTGACCTTTGATTTACCTTATCTATTTACGCCAAAACCCTCTCCTTTTTCTCGTTTCCCAGATTTCCCCCAAATTTCCCCTAATCTTACCCTAATTTTGCAGTGTATTACATCATTCTATTGTCAATAAACGCAATCTGATCATGAGCAAAAGAATCGTGCCCTCATCTGATGGTTCTAAGGCAAAGGGTAAATATGTTTACATTATTTTCTCTTAAATTGAAGAACCCTAGTTTTTTTGAATTTGGGGAAAATTTATGAGCTTAATTTTAACAGAAATTAGACATACTCCAATGTAGAATTAGAATAGAATTTGAAGAAAAGGGGTGAATTAGAAAAGTTGTTGAACAAATGAAGAGTTAGAAAAGAGATTAAAAAAAGAGAAAATTTGTTGTACAAATGGAAATATGGAGGTGGGTAATCTGATTTAGAGATGAAGGTTAAAGAGTATAAAGATTAGAGAATATAAGAGGTGAAGGGGTAAGGTTATTTTAGTCTTAAAAATTCAACTTAAGTCACGAAAAATCCATTTTGGCATTGGTTTTCGGTCGGAGGTAATGTTTGGACTGTAAGTTTTGATCAGAACTAATATTATGGCTGTAAGTTTCAAAAAAAATTAATAAGGCTGTAAGTTTCAAAAAGTGGTTTTTATAAGGATGTAATCAACAATTTTCTCAGGTTTTTAAATGAAATTTGTTGTGAAGCTTTAGTGGTAATTATATCATTCACATAATCTATCATCCGCTTGTTATTCAATACCATCATTCACAAATAGTATCTCCCCTCTCGGCTCTCCCTCATCTTTGTGTCTATAGTCTATACCAATAGTAAATAAATAACTGGAATAGATAAAACATTTTCCTAATTTTACATTCTCATCGTACTAGGTTTTGTTTATTTTCAAACATATATGACATTATTAGTTAAATATCGCACATATTAAAAATGTAACCAAAATTGAATTAATTTCCAAAAACTTTTCGAATTTTCATCACTCATTAAAATGTAAGACAATTATCTTTTCATCAATCTCAAAATACATCACCATTTTTTACTATGTAATTTGATAAAGTAAAATGAATAAATAAAATAAAAGATAAGCATTTATCGCCCATAATGAGGGCGGTCTAAAGTTTGAGGCTTGTAAAAAGAATTCTAACGAGGTTACTTCTTATTGCAATTGCTCGGGAGTTTACCATATAATGTCTTCTAAATTCCAGGTCTGTCACTATGGTACAATTACACAAAGGATGAATGACCTCGTGATTTACATATTATCATCAAATGCGCACATGATAAAAACTTAAGTACGTAATTGTCGCGTGTTCACTTCTCCAAAAATAAAAAGTCACCCAACAAAAAAAAAAAAAAATTTCTAAAAAAAACGTCGTGATAACATCACTTCAAAATCATTCACATAATTCAATATATGTGAGTATATAAGATTAAAATTTGTTAAAATTTCAATGAAAGAATACAATGACATAAAGATTTTGGGAGAGACGTTGCGAGTATACACAAAATAAATATAGTACTTACTCCTTGCTAGTTATTTGTTTACATGTTTTATTTTAGGTTGTGTTATTTATTAGTTTACGTTTCTATATTGTGGAGGTGTTTGGCGAGTCATATTGCGAATGTAACAAAGATAAACAAATGACGAAGTTTGGAGTACTAATGTAAAGAGTTGACAAATTTGATCCGACTCAACAAATTTGAATTGTACCGCCCGAAATCCAACCCAACAGAACCCTAAAACTTAAATACATGAAATCGACCTAGCCCGACACCTACACGATTCGGTAATTAGTAACTCAAACCCAACCCGATACTAACCTGACCCATTATAGACCCGATTAGCTTGATGATGCAACAATGATTAAGCCGATTTAACGTTTAGTTTGATATATTTGACTTATTCGTAAAACTTAAGAACGCAATAAAGTAATAAGCTCGATAGTGACCAACCCAAACCTAATCTTTCCGACACACAAATTGACCCGATCAGATAACAAATCGTATCAAACCCGACTCAACTTATAAACAGTAGGTTGATCCGATACAATCAAAGCTTGATATACCCCGATCCACCTTAATCCGACTCAAATCCGATCGATTACCACGTGTAATATAAATAACAAAGCCCCAATGATATAGGAAGGAATCACGAGAATAGACATGTATGGCTATGCGTTGTCCCTTCCTTTACGTCCGTGATCATCCGCACACTTCGCTACTCTTTCCTCCATTTTTATTAGCATCAATTTTACAAGCAGGTCCCTCATTAATTTCAACACTTTCTTCCTTCTAATCATCTTCTTCCGCGTGTTTATGACTCCCATTATTCTAATTAATAATCATCATTTGTCTTTTCAAATTATTGCTTTTTTCTAATCCATGCACTGTTTTCCCTCTGATTTTTCTCCTTCATTAAAATTCATAATTTCCCTGAATTATTGTTCAAGTATCCTATATTAAGCTTTTGGCATATCTGGGTGTCTATGATTCATAATAATTTATTCAAAGGAGCAACTTTCTGCTGATAATCATTGTAATTTTATCTGGGTAATTGCTGGATTTTGTGTTTTTGGAGGGAAACTGTTGATAATTCATCTTATTTTATTTGGGTTATTGTTGAATTTTGTGTTTTTGGAGGGAAATTGTTTGAAGTTGTCTCCTACATTCATTACACCTGAAAACTGTATGGTATGTTTTAATTATGCTAATTATGAACATGATTGCATTTTTTATTCAGGTTGTTTTGATGATTCATGTTTCTGCTAAGTTTATTCATGTAAATGAAATTTCCCCCGAGTTACGGTGGTTTCATTCTTAATGGTTTCGAATGATGATTCATGTTAGCCAATGCACACTGTTGTTGGACAAAGGTTTTGTTCAGTGACATAGAGGTGATAGAGCCAAATTTTGAACACCTAATTTTGTTATAAATGCTCCCTCTTGCTCAATTATTTGTTCACCTTTCTTATTTTTTGTGACGGGTATTTTAATCAAAGGTAAATAAATGATTCGTTGTAAGGGTATTTTAATCAAAGGTGAACACATGATTGAGACGAAGAGAGCACTTATTATACTTGATCAATGAGTTAAGGGGACCGAGGTATATATGGACTTAAATGTTTAGTGGGGTGCCACCCCCTCCCGACAGAACTAAGGTCCTCCACGGGTTTTGTTGTTGTTAGCAAATAGCAAGGGGATCATTTGTCTGATTAAGTTATTGGCCTGATATTGAGATTAATTGGTTCTACTCTGCATATCTGCATATGTGATTACTGATTATGATCATGGTGATAATCCGAGAGCTTAAATTTAAGAAAGATGAAATTATGGGTATTGCTTAGTATAGTGATCTTGATGGAGTCTTTATGATTAATAATGTTACTGTATCTGTTTTGAGTAGAGATTTTATGAGTTTTTGTTTATGGGATGGTGGTCCTGCTATTGGGTTTAAGTTGATAAGCTTGTAAAGTTGTAATTGGTCTGTAAATTGTATTGCATGTTGTTTAATTCTAATCATGGTATTACAAGTAGGGGTGTTCAAAAACGGGTCGAGATAAAATACAGTTTCAGACCAAATACATATCGCTTACCGGACTATATTGATGTTGATATTAGTTAAGACAGGGGGAGTATATGGATTTACAAGAACTTTAGCATTTGAGGCTCATTGATGTTGATATTACTTTTTTATAGTTATGTAAATTTGTGATGATCTATGCTGATTAACAATGTCATTATAGTTATTTTCCTGACATTTATGTTCTTTGGCATTTGACAATTTCAGATGTGTGGAGTTAGTATGGCATAGGAGTTTGCGAGGGGCGTGAGATGGACAGCAGGAAACAAAGATTTAGCGAAAATTGTCCAACTTAAATGAATATCAAATTTTGGAACATTTCTTAGGATCTTGAATTACTTATATACGTACTCTATCCTGGTTATTGAGTGTTGTTGTCGTTAGCTATGGCATTTCAATTAAGTTCTCTATTGTCAAGCAAGGAGGGCATGTTGTCCACCTCCGATCACACTTCTGTGGTCTCAATGAATTTGTTCGTGGCACTATTATGTGGCTGCATTGTGATCGGCCACCTGCTAGAAGAGAATCGATGGATGAACGAGTCCATCACTGCACTACTTATAGTGAGTCATTTATTCTGTGTTGATTATCCTCATCAATCTTGAAGATTTTATCATGGTTGTGATTAACTTTGTTTCTTCTGGTTTTGATTTGTGCGCGGTTGTAGGGTTTGGGCACCGGGGTTTTGATTCTGCTTATTAGTGGAGGAAAGAGTTCTCATTTATTGGTGTTCAGTGAAGATCTTTTCTTTATCTATCTTCTTCCGCCGATCATATTTAATGCTGGGTAAGTTGGTTTTCATTGTGAAATTTAACTGAAGGACTATTGAAACGTTTGTTGCAATTCTCGGCCTTACAGCTGTGTTAGTGGGAATTTATGTGCAGAGTACGACTATTACCCTTAGGGCCTTAGAGCATTCTTTTAAGTTTCAATCGAAAATGCATTTTGGGATTTGAAGTAAAAGTAGCGACTTGATCTTTTGTGCTGGAAGTATAGATCTGTATCTTCAAAGTTATTCATTCAGATAAGGGAATTTCATGCTACATGCCATTACGATGGGTTAACGGCTGATGTTGAAAATGTTGGTTGTTTGAAATCTCAATGAATTAATGGACTAGATTTGGTTCTGTTGCATGACTTGTTTGTTTCATTGAAACATTTCATTTAGTTATTGATTTCATTGAATCGTAAAAGACCTTATTACGGAGTATCATCTTGTTAAAACGTAAATTGGCCCGTTACCCCTTATGCACACGTTTTTCTTCATAAACATTGTTCCGCTGCTTAAGTTGGTAATTGTTTAAAAATCTGACATGAGTATGTGTGCTAGAATACAGACTCTTCAAGGAAGCACTGGTTTTGAATCTTTTTACTGACATGATTTTACTTCCTTTGTTCTCTAGGTTTCAAGTAAAAAAGAAGCAATTTTTTCGTAATTTCATTACTATTGTAATGTTTGGCGCTCTTGGTACATTGGTGTCTTTTTTCATCATATCTCTAGGTAAGTCTGACCACCACATATCTGCTTTCTTGCAGTCTCATTGTTGCCTCTATAACGTTTGCATAGAATAGCTTTCACTAATTGAAGTTGTAGGAACTATAATATCTTTTTTTTTCTTCTTAAGAAGCCTCATATACAACTTACTTAATATAAATCGTAACTCATTACACACACTATATGATTCAGTCGGGGAGTAGTACTAGATGTGTTTAAGATGCTTACTTTTAATCGAGTGTTCATTTGCGGTTCATGATGCAGGAGCTATGGAGTTGTTTAAGACGTTAGATATTGGCTCTCTGGAATTGGGGGACTATCTTGGTACCTTGCTGTCTGATGTTCCCGAACCTTATGCTTTCATTAAGTTAGGATTATATTGATTTTTCTACTCTCTTTTCAGCAATTGGAGCAATATTTGCTGCGACCGATTCTGTTTGCACATTGCAGGTGAGTACATATCAATATATCATAGGAGTTAATCAAGACCGATTCGGAAGCACACTTTTATAGCATAGGAGTTAATATTTGCCTTTGATGGACCAGGTGCTTAATCAAGACGAGACCCCGTTGCTGTATAGTCTTGTGTTTGGTGAAGGTGTTGTGAATGATGCCACATCGGTGGTACTTTTTAATGCGATCCAGAACTTTGACCTCACAAATATTGATCACAGAATAGCCTTACAGTTTTCTGGCAATTTCCTATATCTATTCTTTGCAAGCACACTGCTTGGAGCGGGAGTAAGTCTCTACCTCCTTTCATAGCTTTGATACTCACGAAATATCCTAGTTTGTACCACTGAGCATTTAGCTTAGCTGATTAGTACTTTAACTAGAGGTCTCAATTTAGGGAATGCAGTGATGTTAACTGTTTAGACTAGGGAGGCCGGGAGGAGGAGCTTACCTGGCTTGTTTCCGGGTTAAACCGGATGGTTTACACCCAAAAACAGTGGTTAGTATGGAACGGTTTCTCTATGGTCTGGTTAGCTGATAGCTTTTTCATTTTGCAGACTGGTTTGCTTAGTGCTTATGTCATCAAAACGCTTTATTTTGGAAGGTATGTCTTTCCTGGTATTGTGTCACTTATTCTATCCTTACCCCATATAAACATCAGTGGTCTTGTATAATATTGAAGTTTGTTATCACTCTGTAATCAATGTCTATTGAAGAAATGTCCTACACGTAGATCGTGATAATCAATCAGTTTCTTGGTTTCTCTATGCATTTCTGACAGAAGCAAGAATCTAAACTTCAAAAACATAAACTTAATTGTAACATTTTTGCTTGCATGCCGGTATTACCAAATGCCGTATTATACTGAAGTTCATCCCTGTCCTCTAGTGTTCAGTATCGTTAGGATATAAATACTTTTCCACGATCTGGTAGCATGTTCGTTTATTTCGCTAATGAACGAGGGAGGTATGCCAACTTCGTGTCCTATAAGTTACCAGAAACCTTTTAATACTGTTAGATAGTTATATGCTCGTAGTTTACTTCAAAGTTAACTGTTTATTTCTGGAACTTTGTAAGTCCTATGTGTCTCTAACTGATACCGAAATTGCAGGCACTCGACAGACCGTGAGGTTGCTCTCATGATTCTTATGGCTTATCTATCTTACATTCTTGCTGAGGTAACCTTTTTATTAGGACAAAAATGGTGGTTTCTGATTTCTCAATTGTCGTTATGTCAGTCGCTGATTATGTCTGTTTCCTGTAGCTATTTTATCTGAGCGGAATTCTTACTGTTTTTTTCTGCGGGATTGTCATGTCTCATTACACATGGCATAATGTGACTGAGAGCTCAAGAGTGACAACTAAGTACCTTTCCTTCTCTTTCTCTCGTTCATTTTTAAAGATAACCAAAATTTATCTGAGACGATCCCATTAACCCAGGCTGCATGACGCATCATTTAAAGATAAACCTAAAATATTCATTTATTGGTGTGATTATGGCTAACTAGATTCATGGATCCCTTGTTTTTCTAATTTCAGACATGCTTTTGCCACACTGTCGTTTGTTGCTGAGACCTTCATCTTTCTGTATGTCGGTATGGATGCTCTAGACATTGAGAAGTGGAGATTTGTTAGTGATAGGTATGCGACTATGCGCATGTCTTAAGGGTGATTGAAATAATCTCTGAACTATCAGATCAGCTAATGCTTACTTTCTGTTCTTTGGGTTCCTGATCTCGCTGCAGTCCTGGTACATCCGTGGCTGTTAGTTCCATCTTACTGGGTCTTCTCATGCTTGGGCGAGCTGCTTTTGTGTTTCCGTTATCCCTCTTAGTGAATTTCTCCAAGAAAAACCCCAGCGAAAAGATCTCTTTCCGGCAACAGGTAAACCTTTTTCCTTGTATTTTGGAAATATGTTGTTTCTTATCATTCGATGTGAAAGTATTTACATTCCGCTAATTCTTCAAGGTGATCATATGGTGGGCTGGTCTCATGAGGGGTGCTGTCTCTATGGCGCTTGCTTACAATCAGGTATGTACTGTTGATAATTCAGCTTTCCTGCTTGCTACTCTGTCCATATATTGGATTCATTTCATGTCCACGCGGCACAAGTTTATAAAATGGGCTACGTGGGAAGCGCATATTTGTCACGTCGATTGAGAGTGTTGGAACCAAAAGTTAACGGTAAGAGTTTTCCAAAAGTTGAAACTTCCCGAGTTAGAAATCTAATGAACCTGAATGAACGGAGGAAGGATCACAAATGCGCAGCAACGATCAAATCATGAGACCAGTGCTGAGTTTAATGACTTCCTTGTGCAGTTTACAAGGGGAGGGCACACACAGCTAAGAGGGAATGCCATCATGATAACAAGTACAATCACGGTAGTTCTCGTCAGCACAGTGGTAAGTTTTCATGTTAATGTTATTACTGTCTGATTTTCTCCGGTGATATTATAAGCTCCATTGATGATTGTTTAATTGCTTTGTATTGCATCTCTGTGTTTATGTCTTCTTTTACGTCATTGTTTTATTTTTTCTATTGGCCTATGCGCGTCATCATTACAATAACAACAATAACATTATTCCAATGCCTCGGAAGCTCCCGCCTAATAATAGGGAAAGGGGAGACTGGTAAATGTATCGGAATCACGAAACCTATATGTGTGCTTCATCATGGACCGTCAAAAATGAGAAATTTGAATCTGGTTTTGATGAGGATGATCATGATTCTTGCAGGTATTTGGGTTGTTGACAAAGCCTCTAATAAGGTTTTTGCTCCCTTATCCAAAACACTTCAATAGTGCAAGCACTATATCAACACCTGATCTTGGAAGTCCTAAATTACTCACTTTACCGCTTCTCGAGAGCCAAGGAGGGTCGGAAATTGACGGGTGCAACCAAGATGGGAATGCTGATCGAGTCATCAGTCGGCCTGGCAGACTTCGCATGCTTCTAAACGCTCCAACTCACACTGTCCACCATTATTGGCGTAAATTTGATGATTCTTTCATGCGCCCTGTCTTTGGTGGGCGCGGCTTTGTACCATTTGTCCCTGGCTCACCAACCGAACAGAGCACCAATGATTTGACGCCAACAACTTAGAGGTCAAAAACCACCCGTGTCAATTTTGTATGAGATACAGACCGGTGGTTTGATCTATAATGCAGGATCCCACGACCATGATCACAAGAAGCGAGAATCCGTCTTGTGCTGTAAATATATGGATTTGGCTTATGGTGACGATTATTTTAGGACTCCATAGAGCATGGTAGTCCAATGTATTCTTTGATGTATCTATAGCGCAGCAGACTGTAGCTTGTCTAGTCGATTACTTGGTTGATGGTAACATTCATAAGCGTGTGTTCGTTCTCCATATCTATCACTTGTAAGTTGTATCTATCAGTTGTACAGTTATAGTGTTATACCCTTTCTTGTACGCGTATTGCTTATCTTAATGAAAACCGTCTATATAAAGCCTTAGTTTCAAAGTGGTTTGTAGTCGGTGTTGGTAATTTAAGTGTAATTACCGGTTCATTTTCCGTAATTTGGGTTTGGTTCAGAGACGGGCGAACATATAAATAATAAAGCTAGTTCGGGAAGTACGAAGTGTACACTAGTCTATTATATTATAAGTTCGCGGTATAGCTGCCTTACGAACGACTATGGGGTTCGGGGGCAACGGCCCCGAAACTTTGGCGCCAAATAATTTACCCGAATAAAACGGAATTTGGCGGTTGATTTCGAAGAGTTGCGACCCTTCAGAAATCTGACTCAAAACCCTAGCCTTTCCCTTTCATTCTCCTATATATATGGGATAAAATGGATCAGTAACAACCCTAATAAAAATTACCGATAATACAACATCTTGAACAGAAAAACAAATTGCATATCAATACTTCGAAATTATATCTTTGTTTTCTTGCCAAAAACCGAGAAACACCGTCTTATCTCGGTAGGAAATTCGGAACATCCGAGGCATTAATATACGGGACGAATTGTTCTATAAGAAAAGCCTTGCGATTCGGTGTTGTTTCATTGTCTTATTTTCTTTGACAATATATTATTAACAGTCGGTTAACATAATCATGTTGTCATAAAGTCGGAATTGTTGGAAGATAAGAGAATACTTTCTCCACTGGAATGTGGAATGTTCACTTGTTCAACACATATGTGGATACGGACAGTGAACTATCCAAAAGGTCGTCTAGACTATATAATAATAGCAAAGTATCAAAGAATATTCAAGAGGCACCAGTGGTCTAGTGGTAGAATAGTACCCTGCCACGGTACAGACCCGGGTTCGATTCCCGGCTGGTGCATTTCTAAGCTGTGATGATTCCTGCGCTTTCTGTGCCCCTTTGGGTTCGGCACTCACTCATCACTCAACGATGATAATTTGCGCATCTGAGCTTTAATTTTTTTTTAAAATCATTTTACTGATTGATAGTTAACTATTTTAAAGAGTTAAAATACACTTAATAAACACGCGATTTTGCAGATTTTTAGATCGTTTTGTATAGAAAGTTTAATAATTAAATGACAAAGCAAAACAGAAAGGATATAGACTAGACCAACTGCATCTATACCACATATACTTGGCACGAGTAATAAAAAGTCGCATAATTTCAAGGATATAAATTACCTCCGACAATTGAGCTTTAGATTCTTCTGAAAGACGGGGGAATACACGAGAAAAGAGTTCTTGCTGCCTAAGTCCCAAGAAAAAATAATGTCGGACAACACACTTCCAGCTTCTCTTCTTCCGGCACTCTGACCATCTATTATATCCAGCAGACCCATAAAACGGACCATAGTAATAATAAGATAGCACTCTGACCATGCCTTTCCGAGCGTATACAGACCAACGAGGGAGCGGTTAACTTCAAAATCACTTTTTTTTTATTTATGCACAGAGGGAGTACTACTTTGTCAGGAACGACACAGCTCGTAATCTCCTATACTTGGTGGAGGTCAATGTCTGTGTTAATGATTGCAGAGAGCAGGTCGGGTCGGGCTAGTTTCTAGCTGGTCTACTTCTACCTTAAACATTGAATTATTCTCTTAATAAAAATCACAAATTCTTGGTTTACACCGTTCTATGTTAAGAGGACGCTTACTACCAATTTAAATAAAGCACATATATAAGGAGGGTTGTGAGGCGTCTAGATTTGAGACGGTCTGAAGAAAGACAAATTGAATAAGAATACAAAGTATTTCTCATAAATAAGTTTTTTGCTGTTTTCGTCTATTCACGTCGTAGACGTGAATTCAGAACGTGTATATCACTTCTAAATACAAAAACAATCAAATACTATGAGAAATTTTCATATTTAATTCAATGAGCTTTGTTTTCTGAGGTTGTTTGCCATCGGAGAATTATATTTCAAAATACAACAGCAAGAACAAATAAATATTATTGCCAACAGAAAATGCGGATAAACTTGAGCGTGATTGGATTCGCTGAATTACTGTTAACTAGAAACAAACGGTGAACGAAATCACTTCTATCCGACTTGTTAAACACACTGGACAACAAGTCAGGCAGAGACACCAACTACAAAACAACTACAGTTTCACACCCAAACAAGCAAAACTAACTTAATCAATCAGAATTTAAACTTACACTAAGTAAGCTCACAACCGTCCTAAATTCGTTACAGGAACTGCCTGATGGCTTAATACAATCCGCCTTGGTTCCTTACCTTCAAATGGCGCTTGGCATCATCAACTTCAAATGGTGTCAACATTAGAACAACCTTTGCTTTTTTGATAAACTTGAAGAAGATCAGGTACATCTTCCTTAAAAGGTTCAATAACTATCTTTAAGAACTCTGGCTCAGTGTTGTGGACGGCCGCAACAAAGTTGTAATCTAACAAACCCTTCTCCTTCAAAATCAACAAAACACGATGTCTAGGCACCATTCGATTCTCTAGACTATATCTAAACAACTTAGAATGTGCAGTTAAGAAATCAGGGTTGTAACCGAGCTCAGTCATAAAAAACCCCAACTTTTTTTTAATATTTTTTTCAGATATTAGGAAAACATAAGGACCTCTCCTCATTAATTCAGAAACATGATATTCAGTCCATCCAAAGCTTCTTAACGCTTGACATTTCAACTCAATACATTCCTTACTATAACAAGACAGCAATTGCACTCCAAACAAAAACACCGGAGATATTCGAGGAATTCCCAATTCCTTTTCAACCCTAACCAACACATTTCGGAAGAACTCGGGTTTCCTCATAAAACAAGCAGGTCGTTGTAGAATGCTATTCCGAATAACATTAATATTGAAACCATACTCTTTATTCAAGAACATAACATTCGATACAAGATTTTCAAGAGCAGATGTTGATATGTAACAATTGGTTTTTCGAAAAAGCTTGGTTAGATTTTCACTAGTACCCAAAACAGCCCTAAGATCTTGGATAATTGTATCCAAATTTCTTGATACAAGTGAAGGATTGCTTGAAATAACAGAAACTAAATTAGACCTAGAAAAACCATGATCTTGAAAAACTTTAAAATTGGGTATGAGGGTTTTATCGATCTTAATAGCTAAGATTCTAGGGTGAGAAGATACAACCTTTTTGATATGGGTATCCTCAAATCCGTGTTGTTTTAAGAAATCAACAACAGAGTTAGCTTTATCCGAGAATTTGGAGTAGTCTTTGTTCCAACGAGCCTTGGTAGAAACATTGTGAGCTTGCTGAGGAGAGAAACCCAGATTATCAACCAAATAATTGGTGTAAGATTGATTTGGGGATTTGATTGAATAAAAAAGAAAATGTTGCAAATTATGCACAGAATTTAGGGTTTGAATCATATATTTGCAACGGACAATTGGAGTTGTTGCCATCTCTACCTTTCTTTGTGTTCTTTCAACTCCAACTCCAACTCCAACTCCAAATGCGCATTTAGGGTTAGAGTTTAGACTCACAACTCCTATTATGGCTTATTGGTGGACCAGTTATGCGGGATCGGACTCGAGTTTGGGTTAGTTAGTTTCGGGTTTGTAAGAGTTCGAGTTCATATCTGGTCCCGTATGAACTATTAAACATAAATAATCTTACTTGATACTTTGATAGAGATAACTAAACATAGTAACTCATACTCCGTATTTTTGCATATTATATGGTGTACGTTTATTTTTGATCTAAAATCTTTGACAATATATAATTTTTGGTCACGAACTTTAAAACAACATTTTTTTTTCAAATTAAAAGTTTCATAAATAATCAATTCAAACTCCGAATTCCACCCCGGTATTCTTACCAATTGGATCCAAAATATGCGATTAAATTCGACCATAAGATATAAATTTATGACCCAGGTAGAATTCGTGATCCATTGCCTTTGGTATTTTTAATAGTCACGTCTCTAAATAGTTCAATTGTTAAAAAGAAGCTCTTCTGACAAGATTGATGCCTTTCTACAAACATCTAGGACATTGCTTCCATAGTTCAATTTTGGCATTTATTTTCTATGAATTTATTTGCATCAGTCTAACACAATTTAGGACCAATAATTTTTAGTGTACCATTCCTGTTTTTAGCTGGCAAACTTAAAACCCAATTCACATCTGAACTGACACATGAAGACAATCTCCGTCTTTTTGGAGCCGGGTCCTCACAGCTTGAGTGGCCCGCTTTTCCAATCTTCCTAGATTGATGCCTGATAGTTCCCACACCCTATAAGGGTTATCCTCATTAGCCAGGCTGGTATCAACTACAGTGAATTTTGTAAGATCTGACAGCCCTAAGGAAACACGAGGTTTAAGATAACAATGGCGTTCTTGGTCAGAAGAATCTAGATCATCATCTGATTTGACTTTTATTAACCGCCCATTTTCTACTTTGGAACAGCTAGGATCAGTTTCATCAGCCTCCAGCTCCAGTAGTTCGGGTTCAGTAATAGAATCAAACTAGTGATCACCGTTGGAAAATTTCCTTTTGGAGAATTTCTTTACCCCAAGCGTTAGAAAAACCAGATTATTTGTGTCCTTGGGTTGCTCACATTGCCATTCTCTAGATAGCAAACGAGGCCAAAAAGCTCCCCAAAATAGGTCATTTGATCGAGCTTTACCAAGCCGGAAGTTGACCTGTTAAAACCTGACCCGACCCGAAAACCGACCGTAACCCGACCCGTAAATAACCCGTAAATGACCCGAGTTTTTCAACCCGAACCCGAAAGATACCCGAACCCGTTTGACCCGTAAACAACGGGTCAAAACCCGACCCGCAGCGGGTTGACCGTTAGGTCAAGACAATATATCATTTTTGAAAAATACAATGTCATACAGGTATTGATGACTTATAAATTTTTGAGGAGAAGTATGTATATATATGCGGTATGTCACGTCATCACCTCAAAAAACATGTCACGTCATCACCTCAAAGTGTGTGTCACACTATCACTTTCACCGTAGTACGCCAAATTGCATTCCACGTCAGCACCGCCAACTCATCACCTTGTACCACATGCCACGTCATCACATCGAAGTGTGTGCCGCGACGTCACTTTTAGTGTAGTGCATCAAGTTACATTCCACGTTATCATTGTCACTTCATTATTTCAATGGACCAAATGCCACATCATCACATCGAAATGTGTGTTACGCTGTCACTTAGAGCATCAACAATGACGTCCTTAGAAGGTTGTTCTTATTAAAGAACCAGAACTCAACCATTGTTGAATTCATTTTTTGGTTGTCTTGTTCTTAAGAGTTCTTGCATGGGGACGGTTGCTAAAGAAATGGTGAGTAAATGGATTTGATGTGGGTGTGAGCCACGCACCAAATAAAATAACAAATTGAGTCATTGTTTCTCATTCACGCGCAAAACCAATTCATTCACTCCATTTTCACTCTTTTGCTTGTGGGCCACCCCCACTTGCAAGAGTTGAATTAATTCCAACCCATTCTCAAAATAATTAACACAAATAATTAAGGTAAAAAAATTAAAAATAAGTGTTATTTAAGACAAATATAATTCGTCTTAATGATAAAACGAGTTAAATATCATCTTATTTGCATGACGAGACAAATAATTTGTTATTTTCAATACATTTTACATTTAATTGATTTGTGATATTTGATCCGTCTTAATCGTAACGGATATTACCAAAATTGTTCAGTCAGATAATAATGTTCTCGACCTTGTAGGAATAATATATTTTAGTTCAATAACTTTCTACAATAGCTCGATAGCTCAGTAATTTTTACAGCAAGTCTCCTTTATAACGGACATGTCTGTCACAAGCTTTCGACGAATATTTCCGTCACAAATAAGAATTTGTGTAATTTCTTATGCGAGTAATAATTATTTGTGGTACGTCTCATTGTTTATGTTTTAAATATTAATGCTAAATAAGTTATTAAATAAGTGAAAAAATTAATACTCCCTCCGTCCCGGTCATTTGTTATCTATTTCCATTTTGGGGTGTATCATTGAATTGTTATCTATTTCGATTTTTGGCAACTTTTTGTGGATTACATTTGATTACATGTGGGGCCATATAATTTGTGTGGTCTAAATTCATTTATACTTCTTTTCTTAATCTTTGTGTCAAAAGCAATAGATAACAATTGATCGGGACGGAGGGAGTATGTGTTATATTTTATATTAACTAAAAGTATGTGTGGTGGTTGGTCATAATTTATATAGATAGTGGATTGTAGGCCCCATTTAAGAACAAAGAAAGGACTATTGTCATTGTTTGATATAGTTCTTAAATGATTTAGTTTGTTATTATATGATGTGGCGCCTATGTGTCAAATGAAAAACCGATTTTGAAAAACATCATTGTTGATGCTCTTACACCTCATTCCACGTCATCATTGCCACCTTATTGCCTAGGACCACATGTCACATCATCACCTCAAAATGTGTGTCATATCGTTACTTTCACCGTATTATGTCGAACTGAACCACTTCGCGTCCAGATCACATGACACGTCATCATTGTTATCTTATTTGAATCTCATTATCGTAATTAGCGAGTTAGTAAGGGTGATGATGAACGATAACGATGGTGATGGCGAAAATGGTGACAATTAAGTTAACTAAGACGAGTAAGAGGAGATAACATTTCACAACAAAAACAACAGAGCCTTAATCCCAAATCAATGTTCAAAAAAACATTATCCTGTTCAATAAGTTATAAACCATAAACATCTACAACAATCATATATTCATATCATGCCTTCAGTCGTGCTTACACATTTGTCAAGGGTGCACTTATTGTCCATTGTCAAATTGTGTTGGAAGTCTGGAAGATAGGAAACAAATTGTCTATGCCAACAATCATGATTTCTCAACTCCACAACTCGATTTTTCGTGCTTAAAATTTTACAGCAAAAGTTCATCAAGTTCTCTGTTAAAGCTTTCAAGTTCTTTCTTACAAGTCACAGGTGTCTCTTGCCGTCATCAATATATTTCTCAAGTTATCATACATCCCGGTTAAATGACAAAGCAAAACAGAAAGGATATAGACTAGACCAACTGCATCTATACCACATATACTTGGCACGAGTAATAAAAAGTCGCATAATTTCAAGGATATAAATTACCTCCGACAATTGAACTTTAGATTCTTCTGAAAGACGGGGAATACACGAGAAAAGAGTTCCTGCTGCCTGAGTCCCATGAAAAAATTATGTCGGACAACACACTTCCTGCTTCTCTTCTTCCGGCACTCTGACCATCTATTATATCCAGCAGACCCATAAAACGGACCATAGTAATAATAAGATAGCACTCTGACCATGCCTTTCCGAGCGTATACAGACCAACGAGGGAGCGGTTAACTTCAAAATCACTTTTTTTTATTTATGCACAGAGGGAGTACTACTTTGACAGGAACGGCACAGCTCGTAATCTCCTATACTTGGTGGAGGTCAATGTCTGTGTTAATGATTGCAGAGAGCAGGTCGGGTCGGGCTAGTTTCTAGCTGGTCTACTTCTACCTTAAACATTGAATTATTCTCTTAATAAAAATCACAAATTCTTGGTTTACACCGTTCTATGTTAAGAGGACGCTTACTACCAATTTAAATAAAGCACATATATAAGGAGGGTTGTGAGGCGTCTAGATTTGAGACGGTCTGAAGAAAGACAAATTGAATAAGAATACAAAGTATTTCTCATAAATAAGTTTTTTGCTGTTTTCGTCTATTCACGTCGTAGACGTGAATTCAGAACGTGTATATCACTTCTAAATACAAAAACAATCAAATACTATGAGAAATTTTCATATTTAATTCAATGAGCTTTGTTTTCTGAGGTTGTTTGCCATCGGAGAATTATATTTCAAAATACAACAGCAAGAACAAATAAATATTATTGCCAACAGAAAATGCGGATAAACTTGAGCGTGATTGGATTCGCTGAATTACTGTTAACTAGAAACAAACGGTGAACGAAATCACTTCTATCCGACTTGTTAAACACACTGGACAACAAGTCAGGCAGAGACACCAACTACAAAACAACTACAGTTTCACACCCAAACAAGCAAAACTAACTTAATCAATCAGAATTTAAACTTACACTAAGTAAGCTCACAACCGTCCTAAATTCGTTACAGGAACTGCCTGATGGCTTAATACAATCCGCCTTGGTTCCTTACCTTCAAATGGCGCTTGGCATCATCAACTTCAAATGGTGTCAACATTAGAACAACCTTTGCTTTTTTGATAAACTTGAAGAAGATCAGGTACATCTTCCTTAAAAGGTTCAATAACTATCTTTAAGAACTCTGGCTCAGTGTTGTGGACGGCCGCAACAAAGTTGTAATCTAACAAACCCTTCTCCTTCAAAATCAACAAAACACGATGTCTAGGCACCATTCGATTCTCTAGACTATATCTAAACAACTTAGAATGTGCAGTTAAGAAATCAGGGTTGTAACCGAGCTCAGTCATAAAAAACCCCAACTTTTTTTTAATATTTTTTTCAGATATTAGGAAAACATAAGGACCTCTCCTCATTAATTCAGAAACATGATATTCAGTCCATCCAAAGCTTCTTAACGCTTGACATTTCAACTCAATACATTCCTTACTATAACAAGACAGCAATTGCACTCCAAACAAAAACACCGGAGATATTCGAGGAATCCCCAATTCGTCTTCAACCCTAACCAACACATTTCCAAAATACTCGGGTTTCCTCATAAAACAAAGAGGTTGTTGTAGAATGCTATTCCGAATAACATTAATATCCAAACCATACTCTTTATTCGATAACGCAACATTCAATACAAGATTTTCAAGAGCAGATGTTGATATGTAACAAATGGATTTTCGAAAAAGCTTGGTTAGATTTTCATTAGTACCCAAAACATCCCTAAGATCTGGGATAATTGTATCCAAATCTCTTGCTAAAAATGAAGGATTGGTTGAAATACCAGAAACTAAATCAGACTCAGAAAAACCATGATCTTGAAGAATTTTAAATTTGGGTATGAGGGTTTTATCAACATTAGAAGCTAAGATTGTAGGGTGAGAAGATACAACCTTTTTGATATGGGTATCCTCAAATCCGTGTTGTTTTAAGAAATCAACAACAGAGTTAGCATTATCCGAGAATTTGGAGTAGTTTTTATACTTGGAACGAATCTTGGTAGAAGTAGTGTGAGCTTGCTGAGGAGAGAAACCCAGATTATCAACCAAATAATTGGTGTAAGATTGATTTGGGGATTTGAATGATTGATTTGTGGATTTGATTGAATAAAAGAGAAAATGTTGCAAATTATGCACCGAATTTAGGGTTTGAATGATGTATTTGCAACGGACAATTGGAGTTGTCGCCATCTCTACCTTTCTTTGCGTTCTTTCAATTCCAACTCCAAATGAGCATTTAGGGTTAGATTCACAAGTCACAGCTGTTATTAATTATTATGGGTTATCGGTGGACCCGTCAACCGGGACTGGGCTCGAGTTTGGGTTGGTTAGTTTCGGGTTTGTAAAAGTTGAGTTCATACATAATTCGCATATTGTATATTTGTATGGTGTACTTTTATTTTTGATCTAAAATCTTTGACAATATATAATTTTTGTGACGAACTTCGAAACAAGATTTATTTTTTTCAAATTAAAATTTCGTAAAGACGATCAATCCAAACTCTGAATTTCAATCCATATTCTTATCAATTGGATCAAAATAATGCGATCAAATACGACCGTATAATATGGATTTTATGACCTGGGTAGAATTTGTGATCCAATGCCTTCAGTACTTTTAATAGTCACGGGATATATAGTATTCTCCAAATGATTCAATTGTTAATAAGAAGCTCTTGGAGTTCCAACAAGATTGATGCCCTTCTACAAACATCTACGACATTGCTTCCATAGTTCAATTCTCGCATTTGTTTTCTAAGAATTTATAAAAAAAATCAAAAGGATAGCTCGAGTAATTGATTATAAAAGAAATAGAAAGATAAAGAGAGAAGAGAAGAATCTTACAGAAATATTTCTGAAGCCCTTGTCTCGTTGAGCCACGTCATCAACAATAATTAAAAAATACAAGGATTACAAAAAATAAATTGTTATTTTTTTCCCAAATATTTAAATTGTAAAAATTTTCTCATATCTGGCAAGATAGCCAATCATCACCGAGAATTAATTTGGAGCAAAATGTTTCAGCAACTAACTACTAGTCGCCATTCCATTTCGGGAAGGTGACATTATAGAGGTGGCAATCGGGTCACTCGGGTCGGTTATGGGTCGGGTCAAAGCAGGTCGGGTCATATCGGGTTCGGGTTGTGTCGGTTCAATTTGTTCTTCAGTTCGGGTTCGAGTCGGGTCGGGTCGCTATCGAGTCGGGTCAGCAACATGCTCGTTTCAGGTCGGGTCGGGTTCGGTTACGTCGGGTCATTATATGGGTCGGGGCATATCGGGTCAAAGTATATAATTGGGTCAAGATCGGTTCGGTTCGGGGTTTTGTGGGTCGGGTCGTGACGGGTCAAAATATTTAATCGGGTTGAGTTCGGTTCATAATTCACATGTCCACTCCACAAACCCTAAACCCTAAACCCTAAACTTTATTAGTTATTCTTTAGTCGATCTTCAGTAAGGTGACTTTACTCTATTATAGTATAAAACAGATCCAAATATAACTTCATTACTTCGTTAATTTTCTAGAATACTTGTAAATTATAATCTTGAGATTGGAGATTATCGAGCCTACTCGCATTTAAGTGATGAATCATGAAATATTTATCTAATTCATTTGATAGTAACATTAATAGTATGACTTAAGGTGACAATATGACTAAGGTCTAAGGGTCTTCAGTCTAATGACAGTATAACGTTACAAACTTTTACGAAAGTTCTAACTAAAATGAAAATAATAGCAAATCAATAGGATCGAGGTTATTATCGAGAGTAGTCGTGTTTGAGTAAATCATGTAATATTTAGTTCGGCAAACCATTAACTAAACAATTGAAGTTGCAAAATAAAATCAGAATATTAATTAAATCAAATTGGGTCAGGTTAGATTCGAGTCAATTCGGGTTGAGTCGGTTCGGGTGCTATCGGGTTATAAATCATGCACAGGTCGGGTCGGGTTGGGTCATGTCGGGTCAAAACGGGTTGTACACTCATTCGGGTTACAGGTCGGGTCAGTTGGGTCACAAGTCGGTTCGGTTCATTCAATTTCGGGTTATATCGGTTGACAGTTCACCCACGGGTCGGGCCAGGTCGGTTCGGTTCATTGTTTTAGCGGGTGTTATCGGGTCGGTTTTCGGGCAGTTCGGGTCGGGTTACTCGGGTCGAGTCAGCTTTTGCCAGCTCTAGGTGACAATGATAGGCTACAGGGAACATTCCGCTACGATCAATCCGTTACAATGACAATAATATTCGTCATTTCAATCGATTGTCAATTCTACAACTAACCACTATTCCGAAATAAAATCAGGGGCCACATTTTTCGAATTTCAATATGGGCCAACCAGCAGCCTCAACCCACCGAAAATAAATTGTTCTTTTTTCCCCAAATATTTAAATGGTAAAAATTCTCTCAGATCTGGTAAGATAGCCAATCATTACCGAATTTGGAGTAAAATGTTTCAGCAACTAACTACCAACCGCCATTCCATTTTCGGGAAGATGACAATAATAGACTACCGGGAACATTCCGCTACAACAAATCCGTTAAAATGGCAACAATAATCGTCATTTCAATCGATTGTCAATTCTACAAATGGCCACTACTCCGAAATAAAATCATGGGTCACGTTTTTCGAATTTTGTATTTATGTTTTCTCAAAGGATAATGTAATCGTTATTCATTTGTACAACTGTTTTGATTTTATAGTAATATTTACATTTTTTTGGTACTCAATTTAATGTTCTAAACTTTATTTAAATCATGTATTTTAATGTAATATCAATATAATAGAAATTGAATGCAAAATATTCACGTATTATTGACACTATTCGATAAATTATCCACCATATTTTTCCTAAAAATATATCCGTGTAATTTTGCACGGGTTTAAAATTAGTGAGATTGAAATTTGTGTATTGAATGAATGAAATGGTGGTTATATGAAAGTATTTATAGGCAAAGTAAGCTAACAGCTCATCTTCACAACTGACCTACTGTATATAAGAAACTTATTGAGTCATCCCAACTAACTAACTAACTGAGTCAATATTAGCTATAACAATCATTATATATATAAAAGAAAAAGGTAAAACTGCTGAGGTGGCGCAACGAGGTTTCAGAATTTGCCTAATAAAGCTTCCTCATTCACTTTGACAAACTTAGTTTTAATTAGGCCAATCACAACTCACTATTATGATTATAATAATCGTATTAATTACATAATAACTAATTAAATTTTCAAGGCTTTCATCTGATGTTTTCGATGTGAGAATTATAATAACAAAATTTCACTTTTCAAAGTCCAATCCAAGAAAACAGTAAGTCCCGTTAGTATAAGACCATCCCCAAGCAGTGGTCACGCTAACTAGGTCACGACCCGATTTTACCGTTAATTATATTTTAATTATCTCGACCTACCTTCACCCACCCAAGCAAAAGGTCACGACCTAGGTCATCAACCCAATTATTTTTCACTTTACATCCTTCTCAATCATTGAAAATTCAACCATTAATTAATGTTTTTATTGTTTTTTTATTTTTCAACCAATTACAAGTGATCACATAAGTGGTCACAAATATGGTCATGATTGTTTGCCAAAGGTCACAAATTGACCTTGGTTGGTCATAAGGTCACAAATTAGTGAATTTGGTCACCAATTAATTTTCTTAATTACCCATTAACCATGACCAAACAAGGTCATGACCTACCTTATGACCTTGCTTGGGGATGGTCTAAGAAGCCCGTTAGTATAAGAAGCCTTTTTGGGAAAGAAAACAAAGAGGTGCGTTTATGCCATTGTACACAGTTGCACATGCATTGGGAAAAAGGGATGGCGTTCGATTCAACTATTCAAATGCCCTATTCTGATTATTAGGTAGTAAAAAACAGTATTTAATTAATAGTTGTCACGTCCAGTGTTCAACGACTGCATCAAATGAGATGACTTAGGCCTAATTAGATATTCAAGGCCGAAACAATTATAATTTAAAATACTACAGCATTAATTACAGTACGTAATTTACCAACAAAACATCAATTAGACCCAACCGTTATACTTCCAATAACCCTTTTGTTTCTCTATGTTGCTCGAAAACTTCAATGACCAGCCTCCTTTTTTTCTTATCATCTTCTGTCTTCTAAAATCTGTAAATACCATTCAACCAACATAATTTTTCCTATTCTAAAATTTTAAGTTTCTAAACTATATTTTCATAGCTAAATTGTTACATATTTATGTTTTGAAATTTAAAAAATACTACTATGAGTGAAAAATGGTCATAAACTACAAGCAAACCATTACACAACTTCCTTTTGGGAGGTGGAGGGCTTTACAGTGATCTTCATTTTCGTTTACAAAAGCACGCCTTGAAACAAAATATAGACAAAGCAGAGTTTAAAGCCATAAAGATGAGATGAAGGTAAGCATGTGAAAGTTTGAGTTGAGTAGTCATGAATGCAAGAATGAATGTTGAAAGATGAATATGATGTAATTGATTATATTGATTGCATTATTCTGTCTGGCTGCATGTACATGGGACGTAGTATATATATGTAGCATAGGAGAGAAAGAAGAGATGAACAGCTAACATAAAACCTAGAAAAGAAGTAAACAATGGGCCTTGGGAAAAGGAACCCAAATCAGGTTGGATCATGTGCTGGACTCTGTCCTTTCCTTCTGTCTAGTGGACCAGCTGGCTTATCATCATAGGGTAATTCACAAGGTGGGTTCAACACCCCCCCGCAAACTGGAGGGTGTTTAGTATCAGCATGTAACATCCCCAGTTTGTGCAACATAGACCAATGTTGGTGTGAAGGCAAAACTTTGGTGAACACATCAGCTAACTGAGAGGAAGTAGGGAGGTAGTGTAGTTGAATCAGCCCTTCAAGAAGCTTGTCTCTAGTGAAATGGCAGTCAATTTCTATGTGTTTGGTGCGTTCATGGAAGACGGGATTTTTTGCAATGTGTAAGGCACTATGACTGTCACAGTGTAAAGCCACAGGTTGCAAGTCATTTAAGCCCAGTTCACCAAGCAATCTAACCACCCAAGTGACTTCTGCAGTGGCTTGAGACATAGCCCTGTATTCAGCTTCAGCAGAGGATCTTGAAACAGTGGCTTGTTTCTTGCTTTTCCAGCTCAAAGGAGATCTGCCAAGGAGAATTAACCATCCACTGATGGATCTTCTGGTGGTAGGACATGCACCCCAATCAGAGTCGGAGAAGGCTTGGAGATGGAGAGTGTTAGAGGCTGATAAAAGAATCCCTTGCCCACATGTGCCTTGCAAATATTTAAGCACATGTATAACAGCTTTAAAATGGCTTGTCATGGGGTTTTGCATGAATTGACTCAGAGTTTGCACTGCATATGAGAGATCAGGTCGTGTGTGAGTGAGGAAATTCAACTTTCCAATCAGCATCCTGTAATGACTAGGATCACTGTAGACCTCAGTATTTTCCGGGTTGAACTTCCAATTAAGAGGAAGGGGTGTGACACATTGTCTCCCTTCAGGAAGATTAACTTCTTGAAGTAATTCAGAGGTGAATTTCTTTTGAGTGAGAACAATTCCCTCTGGAACATAGCTGACCTCAATGCCAAGAAAGTAATGTAATTTTCCAAGGTCCTTAATGCCAAAAGCCAGGTGAAGTTGTTGTTTTAAGGTGGTGATGTGTGCCTCATCTGATCCGGTTACTATAATGTCATCAACATAGACAGCCAGAATAGTGAAGTGTTGTTTGTCTCTTCTTGTAAACATAGAATAATCATTTTTGGATTGAACGTATTGGAGACCTTTTAGAAATTGGCATAACTTGGAGAACCACTGTCGTGAAGCTTGTTTAAGTCCATAAAGGGATCTCTTTAACTTGCAAACCTTTCCATTAGGGTGTGGTATGCCTTCTGGAACTTTCATGTAAACCTCCTCACTAATTTCTCCATGGAGAAAGGCGTTATTGATATCCATTTGGAAAATATTCCATCCCTTGCTAATGGCCACACACAAGAGAGCCCTTACAGTAGTCATCTTTACAACTGGGGAGAAGGTTTCTTGGAAGTCAATTCCAGCCCTTTGGCTGCATCCACGAATTACAAGCCTTGCCTTATGTCTCTCTAAACTGCCATCAGCATTTAATTTAACTTTAAATACCCATTTGGATGAGATGGCCTTTTTGCCATGAGGAAGATCAACTAAATCCCAAGTATCATTTTCCTTTAAGGCTTGGATTTCCTTATTCATAGCCGAAACCCAATTGGGATCAGTGCGAGCCTCCTGATAGTTTGCTGGTTCTGAGTACGACATGGTGTGGGTGATGGTCGCTTGAGCCTCGGGAGGAAGACTGTGAAAATGGACTAAATTACACCAGTGTTCCATAGCAATGTGTCCACTGAACTCAGAGTTTTGCAAAGAAGGTGGTACATCTACCTCATAATCCTTGAGATATGAAGGGGCTTTTCTAACTCTCCCCTGCTCACCCTGATTTGTGGCAGCTTGATCAGTATGGGCAGAATCATTATTGTTGGAAGGAGGAGTGTTGGGTGCATTTGTATGCTCATTATGATCGGGAGAAATGGCTTCCTCGTGATCATTTGCAAACAGTTCAGGACTGGTGAAGAAAATAGGATTGTTTATACATGCTGGTGAACTTGGCAAAGTTTCTTGGTCAAAATGTTTTGATAGATTCTTTGTGTGAAAAGGGAAAACATTTTCATGAAATTTGATGTCTCTACTGTGAAATATTTTTCTGGTTTGCAAATCCATCACAGTATAAGCCTTCTTTCCATTTGGGTACCCTAGAAATATACAAGGACTAGCCCTTGGTTGGAATTTATCCCTGCCCCTCTTCAAGGTAGCCACAAAACATAAACAGCCAAAGGTTCTTAGATGCTCTAATGAAGGAGTTTCTTTGCACAAAACTTCCAGGGGCATTTTGTTCTTTAGGACAGTAGAGGGCATTCTATTTATAAGGTACGTAGCTGTTAGAATACACTCCCCCCAATACTGAACAGGTAAATTGGCCTGAAAAAAAAGGCTTCTTGCCGTTTCAAGCAAATGTTTGTGTTTTCTTTCCACGACTCCATTCTGTTGTGGAGTGTCAACGCAAGAAGTCTGGTGAACTATCCCTTTTGACTCATAATAAGACCTGGCCACTTCACCAAACTCAGACCCATTATCACTTCTTATAATTTTAACATGTACCTGAAAGTGGTTTTCTATGTAATTTATGAAAGCTTTGAGAATGGGTAAAGCATTACTTTTGTTGCCAAGAAGATGGGTCCATGTGGTCCTAGAATGGTCTTCTACTATGGTGAGAAAGAACCTATGTCCAGTGTGTGTGGGGGTATGGTATGGTCCCCAAAGATCAACATGCAATAATTCGAAAATGCTCTTGGAATTAGAATAACTATTAGGAAAAGGTAGTCTGTGAAATTTAGCTTTGGGACAAATCTGACAAGTTGATAATTGTTGTTGCTTACATTGCTTTATTACAGGCAAAAGTTTTAAATTAGAGAAAGAAATGTGGCCTAATCTACAATGCCATCTATCTAGGGAAACAGCAGCATTGTTGACAGCAGCACACAAGTGAGAGTGGGGGCTTGAATTGGCAGCATCTTTGGTGTGGAGAGTGGGCTTGAATTCAGCAAAATAGAGACCTTGTCTTTGTCTACCAAGGATCAAGGGTTTGCTCAAAGAAGGGACCTGAAGGATACAATGGTCAGGAGTGAAAACAGTGTGGGAAGAAAGCCTTTTAGTGAGTTGGCTAATGGATAAAAGGTTGAAATGGAAATCAGGTACGTGTAAAACATTATAAAGAGTGATCTCAGGTGAAAGTTTAATGACTCCAACATTCAGAACTTTAGCCTTGCTTCCATTTGGTATAGTGATGACGGAAGGATTTTCAAGTCTTTTATACGCATCAAACAAATGTAAATGAGGAGTTATATGGCTAGAGCAGCCACTATCAATTATCCATTCCTGGGAAGGGATAGGATGATTACCTGCCATCATAGCTTGGCCACCATGAGAGTTGATGTTGGGATCAATATTGAAGTTGCTCAAGTTTTCCATGATCTTGTCGTACTCCTGGGAAGTAGAACAGCCAGCAACATTGTTTGCACTTCCATTGTAATCTCCTTTTCCAGGTTGCGTCTGTGATGCAGCCCCTCTCTTGTTGGAAGGCCTCAGTTCAGGGTGTAGGATATAGCACCTCTGATTGCTGTGACCCTCCATGTTACAATGGGTGCAATAATAACTGTTTCTTCTACCAGTGAAAGGAATGGCACTCTTTCCATTTGAGTTTTTGTTGTAGTTCCCATTGTTGTTGTTGTAAGTAGCAGATTGTTGTTGCCTCATTCTGTTTTGAGTGTTTTGATTATTATTCCATTCTCTGGCTGCCATGGCAGAAGCTTCAAGGTTCAGAGAAGTTTGAGTAGAGATCTCCCTTTGTTTTTCCTCTTGAATCAATAAAGAATACACACCATTGATGGTAGGAATGGGGTCCATCATTAGTATGTTTCCTCTCACAATGTTGTAAGAGTCATTCAAACCCATGAGAAATTTGATAACCTTTTGATCCTCCATGTGCTTGAGAAGTAGGTCCTGAGCACCACATGTACAACCACAAGTGCATACAGGCATGGCCCAAATGTTCCTAAGCTCCTCCCATGTTTTCTTCAGTTTGGTGAAATACACAGAAATAGAGTCAGATCCCTGACTTACTTGGTTCAACTTATCTTGAACCTGATAAAGTTGCGCCCCATTATACTGCTCATACATTTCCTCTAATTGTTTCCATATGTCTTTGGCAGTTTCAGAGTACATAACCATTTCAGAAATATCAGTACCCAGGGAGTTTAATAACCATGATATAACCAAATCATTGCACCTATTCCATTTCTTCCTGTAGGGGTCTGTTAGCTTGGGTCTACTAATCTCTCCATCAATAAAGCCCTTTTTGTTTTTCACAGATAAAGCTATAGTCATGGATCTTTTCCACGAAGCCCAACCAGTCCCCTCAAACACATTAGAAACAATTTGTTGTGTGTTCATATCAGCAGGATGGATGTAATAAGGGTTGCTATGGTCAATGCGTTCATCAGACATATCCCCCTCGACCATTGTAACGGAAGCAAGGAAGATATTACTATTGATAAATGAACGAAAGGTGAAAACTTTAACTGCTAGACTAAGATAAAACTAAAAATACGAAGTCACCTGAGAATTGAATGGATGAAAGGATGTGTAGAGACAGATTTTACTCTGCTCTGATACCATGTGAAAGTTTGAGTTGAGTAGTCATGAATGCAAGAATGAATGTTGAAAGATGAATATGATGTAATTGATTATATTGATTGCATTATTCTGTCTGGCTGCATGTACATGGGACGTAGTATATATATGTAGCATAGGAGAGAAAGAAGAGATGAACAGCTAACATAAAACCTAGAAAAGAAGTAAACAATGGGCCTTGGGAAAAGGAACCCAAATCAGGTTGGATCATGTGCTGGACTCTGTCCTTTCCTTCTGTCTAGTGGACCAGCTGGCTTATCATCATAGGGTAATTCACAAGGTGGGTTCAACAGATGATGGTGAAAACCAAATAATTATGATCACTTTCAACAGCGACAATGTCACGATACGAGCAGTTTTTCAGATTTGGGCTCCAAACTTCGCAAGCCACTCCAACTCCTCGATGTCAAGACCTAGCCATTGAAGTATTGTCCAGGTTTAATTTAATATGAAGTCACAATTTTAGCATTTACGATGAACATACATGATTGTTGATGATGTTTCTTTCTTTATCTCTTTATAGTTAGTCAATATCTAACAAATAAAGGTTAAATTAGATTAGCGTCACTAAGAGTCAACTGATAAATATGCTTTCATTAAAAATTTAAAAAATTACTAACAAAGTTGGATTATAACTAATATGGACCTCAATATGTATTGCCATCAATTTATTTTTTGAGATGGTATTGCCATCAATTTATGTTGAATCTGGTCACAGATGCTCATGATTTCAGAAGTCAGTATGACATCAAATGAAGTTCTAAAAAATAACACTGACGAAATCAAAATGACTAAAGTTAACCATAGTAATCCTATTATAATAGGTCAAACTTCAAAGGGAATGAATTTGAGCACCTATGTGTGGGATTCCATCCAGAATGACAATGGTTGCCGGAACATTCATTCATAACTACTTTTCGTCTATGGATAGTTAAATACTTTCCTTTTTTTAATTATATTTAACGTTTTTTCAACTTACATGTAAAACGTTAAATGTCAAACTGTTCTTATATATCTTAATTATACATAGATTTTTTTAATTTATTTTTATTAAAATATTTACATATATACACCATATAAGTTATTAATCTCTCTAACAAATGTAATTTATCGTTTCGTGTAAAAAAATGAAATTGAACAACCCGTGAATTTTCACGGGTGTTATACTAGTTAGTTTGCTTATTCGATTACATGTTTGTGAAAGCGATGAAGGACATAAAAAACAAGCTAGGCTACTTCTCCATAGCCATTATTCGTAATAAACGTATATCTTATATTCATATGAATGAAAATATATGGCTCGAACTTGGATGACTGGTGCAAATAAGAGTGATCTCAATTATAAGGATGGTTTAATTGAATTTTATGAAATCGTCTCGAAAAACATGAAAAGTTCTTTTAGTATTTCATGCTATTGTGAAAGATGTGGTAATGTTAGGTATATGACCTTTTCGAACGTTAAAATTCACTCAAAGTACATTTTTAGTCGATCATACTAGGCTTTTGCTCAAATTATGTGAAATACGGAGTATTTTTTTAATAAATGTATGAAATTAGGTGAAATGGGCCCACACATAAGTGACATGCTTATCTTTTCTTTTACATCTTTCTTTTAGTACAAAAATCGTACCGTCTCATAATTTGATGAAGAGTGCTACCAATCTTCTCTTTTCAACTCTCTCTAACCATCTCCCTCTCACAACCAACTAAAATAGTTTATATCAAGTGGATCGGAAGACAAGTAAATCAAGCAAAATAAATTATATTTTAATCGATCGTGACTTGTGAGAAGAGAAGGTAATCAGGTCGTCAGGTAAAAGCGAAAGTTGGAAGAAGAAGGTATAAAGCTATAGTTTCAAAGCGGTTTGTAGTTCATTAGTCGGTTAACATGAATCATGATGTCGTAATTGTTGGAAGATAAGAGAATGCTTTCTTGAAATGTTCACTTGTTCAGCATAGATAAGGATACTACAGGGAATTATCCAAAAGGGGAGTGTATTTTGTATAATACAAAAACAAAGTATCAAAGAATATTCAATAAGCACCAGTGGTCTAGTGGTAGAATAGTACCCTGCCACGGTACAGACCCGGGTTCGATTCCCGGCTGGTGCATTCCAGAGCAATGATGATTCCTGCGCTTCCTGTGCCACTTTGGGTTCGGCACTCATTCATCACTCTTTGATGATAATCTGCGCATCTGAGCTTTATCTTTTTATTTTATTTATTCAGTTTTTAATCATTTTTTATTAATATTTACTGCACTGAATTTTTCCTTCTAATACACACTTAATGCGCAATTTTTAATATTTTAAAATCGTTTTGTAAAAACACTTAACAATTAAATACTTTTATTTAACTGTATTTTGAATCTAATTTATAAGCAACAATTTTAATGTTTAGTCGTAGTTAAGACAGATGTATTGTGGACAACTTGTCTTTCACGAAGGAATGAAATTCTCTTTCGTATTACCCACTCGCCAACACTACCAGTCTACCACTACCACTAAATGACCACCAACAGCACCACTATAATATATGAGACCAACATAACTACGACTGAAGGTCATTGGCCCAACATCTAAACAATATGGTACTTATGAGTCATAACTCAAGTTAAATCGCGCCAGCATCTAAACAATTAAAAGGTCTGATTAAAGAAATTTAAACATTTAATTGTCGTTTAAATTAAACTTTCATCATCGCATGTAAAGCTTCTCAAAGAATATAATTGATTACAGAATCCGATATGCACAATATTATAGTATTTGCACACTTGGTGCACATCTCTTCAAGTCGTCATTACTCATTATCTCCTTGATTTCTCTCCGATTATTCATTGTTAACTCTTATCGGGACTATGATTCCTAGATCAATGAGTGAAATTCACATGCAGATGGGGTCAACAATGGTTCTATAGACATATCCTTCAGCTAACGTCTTACCCACAAACAACGGTTTCCTTATTTTTGTGGGTACGTGTCAGGGGCGTATCTAGGAGTAGAGCACAGGGGGTGCAAAACTTTAACAATTATTTTGGCGATGTGAGCTAAAATTTAAACGCATAAATCGTGAGGCTAAAGTAAAACACAAAATTAAAAAATTTGGTTCTAAATAATTCAAGAAGGTATAAATAAAATACTTTGTATAAATTTGCAAGTATATATAACTCTTTAATGTGAAAAAAATACGTTTTATAATATATCGAAATAGTTATAGTCCGATAATATGATATTACAACATTAAATAAACATTAAAGTCAAATGAAATAAAAGTGCAAAAATGTTAGTTATGGGGGTCGAACTCATAACCAAACTAATAAAACTTCAGCATCTAAGCACTGCACCACGAAATATTTGATAAATTTATTGAAACTAAATTCTTAATATTTCGGAACAAAGGGGGTGCGGGTGAACCCCCTGCACCCCCCTAAAAACGCCCCTGGTACGTGTCTGTGGTTTATCATTTGAGTTTTTAAATTTAAAGTGGCAAGGATTATTGGTCAGCTCATAGGAGAACAATTTGAGGTAGAGCATTTTGATAATATTTCATCACATGATTACCTTAGAATTAGGGTTTGCATACACCTAAATAAACTTTTGGTACCTGGTTGTTTCCTTATGACGGATGATGGTTATCTTATATATCTGGATACAGTTTAAATATGAGGAGGTGTTTAATATTGTGTAAGATGTGAAAAAGTTGGCCACAAAGTATTCAGATGTAGGGAGAATAACCTTAACATCCTCTCTAATGTCAATGGGATTATTGAGAGAGTGATTGATAAAGGATTCAATGTATATTAGATTGATAATAGTTTTGGTATGTTCAATCTTGACCTAACTGCATTACCTAACACAACTCCAGACACATAGTGTTTTACTCAGGGGCTGGGGTGAAGCATAGCACGGGCCTAAGGGGTTATAATCCGGGTTGCATTTTTGGAATATATGAAATAGTAGTAGTAATTTTACATTGAAGAAAAAATAACATAGTTGTCAATAGTGTTGTTATCATTGAACTTATGAAGTTTGAGGTTCAAGCCTCATAACATACCATTTTTGCAATATTTTTTTTTGTTTTTTTTGAAAATCGGGCCCCTTACTTTTTTATTCTAGTTTCGTCTTTGCTCCGGGGTAGTGAAAACTCTTTTATAATGGAAGATGGAGCTGAAACAATAACAATACAAAAGAAAATATTTAATTAGCAAGATTGCCAAAAGAAGGAGCTCTTGGAATGGAAATGGAAACCCATCATTAGTTCAGAAAGAGAAAAGCATTCTCAGAATTTAATATTGACATGGTTCAGGCTTCAAAGTAGGCTATACTATCTGTTATGCCCCAAAATTACCATTTTGTTAGGCTAACACGTGGCATCGTATAATTGGGCGAAGGATGAACATTGGATGCTAAAGTCAAATAATACAAAAAAAAATAGGAAGTCAATGCAAAAAGAAGAGTGTGGAAGAAGGAGGAGCGCAGAGCAGTCGAGGAGAAGGAAAGAGCCAAAGGGAGCATTGCTCGAGATTGCCCCAAATAGCCAGGCAGCAGGCCTCCGTCAGAGAAAGCAAGTAGAAAGAAGGCCCAAAAAGAGCAAAAAGGAGAAGAAGGATCCGTTGGATAAAAGTCCAATCCAACGGTCCATAGAACTAGGCTTTTATATATATTCAAGCATTGTACATACAAGACACACACAATTTGCATACCAAATACACAGAGCACATAAGAAATACTAAGAAAGTCATAAAAAATACTTGTAATCTCACAGCCTCCTGAAGGATAATTCTAGTGGAACTTGGAAGAAATCTTCTTCCCGCAGTTTTTCCCCAAGGGGCTTCCTGCGTCATCAAACCTCTCGTCTTTCATACCTCTTCTTGTTACTCTCTTAAATCACTTACTTTGTCTAAATACATCATCTAATAAACTTGGAATCACTATAACCTCCTAAAAGAACATTAGGTAAATTTTGACCTAAACATTTTGGCGCCCACCGTGGGGCTGTAGTGATTATTCAACCTAAAAACACAAAATCCTGAAAATCCCTCAAAAAATCTCTCAAAAATGACAAACCCAGCTTCTCAAACAACCTCACAACCCATCCCGGTGGCAACAGAAACTTCTTCCAAACCCGCTGCGGTCAGCGCTCCCACAGTGGTCAGTGCTCCCGTGGTCAGCGCTCCCACAGTGGTCAGTGCTCCAGTGGTCAGCACCCCCCTCGCTGTTAGCACTCCTCAGGCGCAATCAGACGTCACCAGCAGCGATGCAGCGGCTAGCTCAAGCCCGGCGGATGCTCCCACCCCAGCCATGTGGAAGACGATGATGGAAGGGATATTTACCCTCCACCAAGCAGTCGACGGCTTAAGGAAGGACAACCAAGAGCTCAGAAAGTTAGCAACGGCTCAGAATCAACCTCCACGCGTCAGCAGAAATCCAGGCGCAGAGGCAGGAATCCCAAGACCTCCCGAGAGCAGGGCGATCCCCAGCGAGATAGTCACCAGACTGGACCTCTCCGGGACCGCACCTCCAGGAAGAATCACTCCGACAGGCTTGGGTTACCTTTCCATCAACCTAGATTCACCGCCACCTCAAACGGGGGCCCCAGGTAACGAATCTGTAAGGCTACCTATTATCACTAACCAACATGGTAATGCAGGACCTTTTTTCACCCCGACCTCAGTCTGGACACAAGGGGAAGGGTCATCAGCGAGGCAACCACCTCCGCTGGGGGCTGGCTCATCGGGATACCCCATCCAGCAGACGCCGTCAATAGTGCACACCGTGCCAATGAATCATCAGGCACTCTGCCAGCCCATGGTCGGCCAGACACCAGGAGCACCAGGGTATGCACCACTCACCCATACCACCCCTTGGAATTTCGCTAACCCCCTTGCAGGACCGAATCCATGGGAGCACCAGTACAAGGAGCTGTGGGACTTAGTCAGCCGCATCCCAGGAATGCCAAGGCCCCTGGAGAAAGCGGCCCCAGACAGCTACGCAGACTCGCCATTCACCCACAACATCGTCTCGGTAGATGTGCCCAAGGGATTCACTCCACCAAACATGACCAGCTACGACGGAACAGCTGATCCGATAGACCACATCAATCAATACAAGCAGAAAATGATGGTGGTCACGGCCTCAGGCTCCCTGAAAGAGGCATGCATGTGTAAAGGATTCGGGTCCACTCTCTCAGGAGCCGCCCTTCAATGGTTCGTCACTCTACCCAACTCCAGCATGTCCAGCTTTGCAGATCTGGTGAACGCGTTCAACCAGCAGTTCGCCAGCAGTAGGCGGCCAGAGAAGCAGAGCAGCGACCTCTACGAGATCCAACAAGGCGATGCAGAATCCACCAGAGACTACCTGGCCAGATTCAACAAGGAAATGGTGTCCATTCCCCATTGCGAGGAGAAAGCTGCCATCCACGCCTTTCGCTGGGGGCTACCACAGGCCTCCGACCTATACAAGGAGCTCACCAAATGGCCATGCACGGCTTATGCTCAGGTTCAGCAAAAGGCGTTGGATGCCATCCGATTGGAAGAGGATGCAGGGCCCAGGAGGATCAGTTGCGGCTCCGCATCTACCAGCAGGAAGGCACCAGCAGCAGACAGGCAGGAGAAATCCAAACCCTACAACAGGCCGGTGCATAAAGTTTCTGGAGGAAAAAACTGGAAGAATGACCCAAATCTGCCGCCAAAGGTACAAGAGTACGGTTTCACTGTTAATCTTGCAGGACTAATCAAAGCGCTAAAGGAGTTGGGAGAAAAGGTGAAGTGGCCCAAGAAGCGGGCAGAAGAAAGAAGCAAGGACGGAAGGGACACCAACCTAAGGTGTGACTTCCACAACGAAGACATCGGGCATACAACTGAAGATTGCATCACCCTCAGAAAAGAAGTCCGGTATCAGTACGAGCAAGGTAATCTGAACCACATCTTGCCAAAAGGAACCAAGGTGAACGCGACTCGCCAGGTAGCACCCTCTAGTCCCCCTCTTTGCACTAGAACTATTAACGTGATAACAGGGGGCTCGGAGCTGTGCGGACTTACCTATTCCGCAGCCAAGAGGCACGCCACCCGAGTTAAAGGAGACAAGCCAGAGTCCTCGTGCAGGATCAGCGCCCAGGATCTACCGGTCGTCAGCTTCGACGAGACGGATGCAGAAGAGGGTGCTGAGTACCATGATGACGCCCTGATCATCACCCTGTCCATAGGGAACTGCAGGGTAAAGAAGATCCTGGTAGACACGGGGAGTTCAGTCAATATCATCATGTTAGAGACGCTGAAAAGTATGGGATTTGGGGAAGCAGACCTAATCAGAAAGGCGGTTCCACTTGTGGGATTCAGCGGAGAAACGAAGCATTCACTCGGAGAAATCATGATCCCGACCTACGCCGGAGGAGTCAACAAGCAGGTGAGGTACCTGGTAATTGACGGCCCCTCCACCTACAACGTCATCCTGGGCAGGCCGTGGATACATGATATGAAAGCTATCCCATCTTCATACCACCAGTGCCTCAAGTTCCCTACACCGTGGGGAGTCCAGACCATAAGAGGAAACCAGGAAGAAGCCAGGAGCTGTTACAAGGTGGCACTCAAGCCTACAGCCACTCCTCCCCCAGCATAGCAATCACAGGCAAAGCAGGTCAGGGGAACCTACGAAGAGCCTCCCCAAGTGGAGGTAGAGGAAATTCCCCTGGACCCGCTGCACCCAGAGAGGAAGGTACTGGTGGGAGCAGAGTGTACAGGTACCGTTCGCTCAGAACTGTTAAATTTGTTAAAAGCTAACATCGACTGCTTTGCGTGGTCCCACGAGGACATGGTGGGGATAGACCCAAATGTAATTTCACACAGGTTGAGTGTAAGCCCCGGCTACAAGCCGGTCCAGCAAAAGAGAAGAAAGTTTGCCGCAGAAAGAAACCAGGTGATAAACCAGGAGGTGGACGACCTCCTGGCCGCAGGGAAGATCAGGGAAGTAACCTACCCGGAATGGCTATCCAACGTGGTAGTGGTCCCCAAAAAGAACGGAAAGTGGAGGGTGTGTGTAGACTTCACCGACCTCAACAAGGCGTGCCCTAAAGACCCGTTCCCTCTACCGCACATAGATGCAATGGTGGATGCAACCGCAGGCCATGAAATGCTCACATTCCTGGACGCCTGGAGCGGATACAACCAGATCAAAATGCATCCGGAAGACCAGGAAAAGACGGCATTCAGGTCTGAAAGAGGTATCTACTGTTATAACGTTATGCCATTCGGTTTAAAAAATGCAGGATCGACATATCAAAGGCTGGTGAACATGATGTTCAAAGATCAAATTGGCAAAACCATGGAAGTCTACATAGACGACATGGTTGTCAAATCCAAAGCAGCCAGCCAGCACGCCCAACACCTGGAAGAAACCTTCAGCATCCTGAGGAAGTACCAGATGAAGCTGAATCCCTCCAAATGCACGTTCGGAGTCTCCAGTGGGAAATTCCTGGGGTACATGGTAACGCAAAGGGGAATCGAGGCAAGTAGCGAGCAGATCAAAGCGCTCCTGCAGCTGGAATCCCCCCAGAAGCCGAAAGACGTGCAGAAACTGACCGGCAGGGTGGCGGCCCTGAATAGGTTTATCTCCAGATCCTCCGACAGATGCCGACTATTTTATGACATACTGCGGAAAAGCAAGAGGTTCGAGTGGACAGAAGAGCACGAGAAGGCGTTCACAGAACTAAAGAAGTACCTCAGCACCCCACCGCTCCTATCCAAACCGGAGCAAGGGGAGCCGTTGTACTTATACCTGTCAGTAACCGAGGTAGCAGTAAGTGCGGTACTGGTGCGAGAGCACGAAGGGACCCAGCATCCAGTCTACTACATCAGTAAGTCTCTGCTACCTGCAGAGACCAGGTACACTGCTCCTGAAAAACTCGTCCTTGCTTTAGTTACAGCTTCGTACAAACTGAGACCTTACTTCGAGTCTCACTCTATATCCGTCTTAACTAGCTACCCCCTGAGACCCATATTGAGTAAACCAGAACTTTCTGGAAGAATGTCCAAATGGTCAGTCCACCTGAGCGGCTACGACCTGAAATTTAAAACAAGGACCGCGATAAAATCGCAAGCCCTTGCAGACTTCGTCTCTGATTTCAGCCCAGGTATGGAAAAGGAAGCAGCCAAAGAAATCTTGCCCCCAGAAATGGACTTTGAGGAAAACTGCTGGACGCTGCATGTGGACGGAGCCTCTAATAGCCGAGGAGCGGGGGTAGGAATGGTGCTCAGGTCCCCTCAGGGAGATATGATCGTGCAGGCAGTACGATGCGAGTTTCCAGCAACCAACAATGTAGCAGAATACGAGGCCTTGATCCAGGGACTCCAACTGGCCCTGGACCTCAAGGTCAGATACCTGCAGGCCACTACAAAACAATGCTCTCTTTGCGACGGAATTTTCCGTCGCAAATAGGGTGAAATCCGTCGCAACTGATGTTTTTGCGACGGATTTGCGACGGACTGCGTCTGTCCCATATTTTTGTCGCAAAAAGTTAATTTGCGACGGATTTTTCCGTCGCAACTTATTTGCGACGGATTGACCTCATTTTGCGACGGACTGACTTTGACCAGAAGTCAAGGTCAGTCAAGATTTGCGACGGAATTTCCGTCGCAAATGGTCCTCTTTGCGACGGATTTTCCGTCGCAAATCTTGACTGACCTTGACTTCTGGTCAAAGTCAGTCCAGATTTGCGACGGATTTTCCGTCGCAAAGAGGACCATTTGCGACGGAAATTCCGTCGCAGATCTTGACTGACCTTGACTTCTGGTCAAGGTTTGCGACGGAATGTCCGTCGCAAATTGAGACATTTCCGTCGCAAATTCCTGTGTGATTTTCCGGTTTCAGCCGTTTTTCCAGCTCCCCATTTCCATTGAAATGATTCATTTTTTCCCTTTTGCATGATCTGTAAACCTGCAATTTCAGAAAAACAACCCAGCAACAAAAACTTGTCGGAGACAAGGGTTTTTAATATCTCTTTTCATAACTAATAAGAAAGTTTTACAAATGATAATCCAACTAAAAACTAAACATAGTCCGCGGTACATCAACTAAACAACCTAATGAAATCTATCTAACGGTCGTGTCGGTGGGCTGTGGGGTGGCGAAATGACTGGCCGCCCTAGCATTGTCGCCGCCATCATCGTCAAAGTCGCGTCTCGGCTGAGAAAAGCCTCCCGGGTTGCAGCTCTGAGTAGTGAACTCCGCCCCCTGTTGACTTAAGTATTCTTCAATTGCCTTCAGCCTTTGGGATGTCTCGAGATCGTGTTGTCTTAGCTGAGCATTCTCTCGAAGAACTTTGCCGAGGATACCTGCAATGAATAGTCAAACATGATATTATATTCATTTAGTAAACGGTTAAATAATTGGTTAGTCTTAATTTTTAATAAACTATAAAATACAAACCTGGGGTGTATTGTGACTGGGTCCCAGCACTTGAGTGGCGACGACGCTCGTAAATGACTGGGGCTGCATTTCCCATACCGAGTATCAACCCTTTCTTGTTGAAACCGCCTACTTCTTCGAAGTAGATCTCGTTGTCGTCGATATCTTGCTCCGGGATCCCTTCACTTATCATTTTGTTCTTTCTTGAAAAAACTTTTTCCTACAAAACAAAAATAAAATGTTATTAGTATACGTTAATTAATTAGTAAACCAAATTACTAAAATATAAAGAAAAGTTTCTGTTAACTTACAAATAGTGCTTTGGGTTTCGTTGATAGCCAACCCTTCTTGGCATTCTTTTTTGTCCTCTCAAGCAACTTCAAGGCCGATGGTACATCCCTCCCATCTTCTCCAGCCTGCAATTTAAATCCAACGACACTTGTTGAAAAAAACATTCAATATTGTCAAAGGGTGAAAATTATTGAAGACAAGAAAAATGAAGTAAAAACTAAACAATTACCATTTCATCCATCATCTGTAGGGTGTTTTTACGACCCATTATGTGAGTACCTAAGGCCTTGCCTTTTTCGGTACTTCCCGACATCCGGTTGGTCTTGTTTTTGTCGGATTTCTCTTGGAATTTTGGATCTTCTTTTCTACCCTTCAGTTGTTCAAAAATATCCAAGGGTATCCAGTGCGGCCTTTTCTCCGTTGGTTTCTGCATAGCGTAGTGGATTCTTTTGCGAAGACGGTCTTTCATCATGTCTTCCCACGCCGACCTAACCGCTGCTCTATCACGAGGGTGAAAGGTAACTTTTTTCTGTTTCAAGAAAAAAAATAGTTAAATAAATATGAAACAATAAATAGGTAATAAATAATAAAACGGAAATAGGTAGTAAACAGTTAATAAATACCTCAAACCAATTCCACCACTCTTCCTTAATGTAATCCGACGCTTCTGACCAGTTGGGCGCATACTCCTTGTAGTTGCAAATAATGGTCTGTGTTATAAGAGTAGAAACGTCTTTGTCACTGAACCTGAAAAAGAGTTAAATGTGAAAATAAAATAGTCAACAAGTAATCATATTATAATCAATATATACGTATATATAATCAATTATCCGTAAACAAATAAGATACTTACCACTTGGCGCCTTCGTAATCAGTCGGATCGAGGTGTATTCGATGTGTAGGCGGCTGAGTCTCAAGTACAATCTCGTCCTCATCATGATTAGCTCCCGATCGTCCTCCCTCAGGCTGACGACTACCACCACCTCGTCGTCTTCCGCCCGGCATATTATTATCAAACTAATATAGCAACAATTAGAAAGAAATGCTTTACGTAATTAAAAACTTGAATAATAAGATTAATAAGATAATTTCATTGACATTAAGCCATACGACATCTACAATAATTTCAACAAATACAAGATTATCGAATCTAATAGATAGTAGTCCTAATCATCATCATCATCACCACTTGAACAATTTATTCCTACATCCTTACAAAGAGAATCTATAATATCTTCATCTTCATCCTCATTCTCATCCTCATACTCATCCTCATCCTCATCCTCATTCTCAACCTCGTCCTCGTCCTCGTCCTCATCCTCATGTTGCCTCACTGTCACAATTTGAATGTATTCTGGTTCCTCCACAATTTCATCTTCATCTTCTTCTTCTACTTCAATTGGTGACAGTATTGTTTCACCATTAGTAACATTTTCTTGAAAGAAAGATTCATCAACGGGGGCATCGACATGTGATCTAGCCTTGGTTTTGAATACCGCTGACCATTGACTTTGATCCCTTTTTATACCTGGATAAGGACTATAGTAGACTTGTTCCACTTGATATGCCAACACAAATGGGTCGTACTTTGCAAATTTTCTACTCCGGTTAACATCCACAAGCTTATATTCCTTATGCACTTGCATGCCTCTTTCGGAGTTATCTAGCCAACTACATTTGAACAAAATGACTTTGTAAGTGCTTTGTGGGCCTGTATAAGTCATTTCAACAATTTCGTCAAGGGTCCCATAGTAGTCAGCTCCTTCAGTGGAACTCACACAAACTCCATTGTTAATTGTGCACTTTTCCAAATCTTTTCCTTGAATGAAAGCTCGAAATTTGTAGCCATTGATGGAATAGCGTTTCCATGTTCTGACTCTTCTTGAGGGACCATTTGCTAAGGCAATTAGAACTGGATCTTCTATATTAGTAACCTGAGATCTAAACCATCTGGGAAATCTTGTTTCATATTTTTCCCAAACATCATTGCCTACGACACATTCAGGATGTTCTCTCATGATAAAATTTTCAAACAACCTATATTCAAATTAGGGGAATTATTAATTTTTGAACAACTAATAATTATGAATTCAAGTATAAGAATTTAGATTCACCACTTACACTTCGTTTCGTTTCAATTCATCAGAATCGCAGTTCGATAAAACGTAGAGGTGTGCACGCTCATATTCGTTATCCTCTAAAAACCTTTCACGACATTTTCCAGAAGTTGTGCCATCATGATCTTGAAATATCTCAGGCAAGTTAGATTGTGTCGGCTTTTTTGAACCAACGTCAAGGTCCTTTGCCTTGGTGTCTATATGATCTTCAAAGTATAGGGAACAGAAATTTGCTATTTCCTCAATTAAATATGCATTACATATAGACCCTTCAACATGAGCTTTATTTTTGATTTTCTTTTTAAAATGATTCAAAAACCTACAAACAAATGAATTTAGAATGAAAAATATGATGAAAAATATGTATTATGTAATATAAAGAATTGAATAAGGATGATATTACCTCTCGAAAGGATACATCCACCTATATTGCACAGGACCACCCACTTTTACTTCATAGGGTAAATGAATAGGTAGGTGTTCCATTGAGTTGAAAAAAGAAGGTGGAAGGATTTTCTCTAATTTGCAGATAATCTCCGCAATGTTATTTTCGAGACTTGTAATTTTTTCAATCTGTACTGATGAAGTACACAAATCTCTGAAAAACTGACTAATTTCAGTTATGGCATTCCACTCATTTTTTGGAAGAAGATGTCTCAAAGCAACTGGGAGTAATCGCTCCATGAAGACGTGACAATCATGATTTTTCAAACCGTGTATCTTCAATTCATTCATATCGACACACCTTCTCAAATCTGAAGCATAACCGTCGGGAAACTTCAGTTTGTATACCCATTCACATAGGACCTTCTTTTGTTCCTTTTTCAAAACGACTGAATCCCCTTTTCTTCTACTCGAACAAAGAAGTAACATGTCTTTCTCTGCATTTGAGTTTAATTTCGTTTTTCCTTTCACGTCCATGACGGTGTTAATTATTTGCTCGAAGAAATTTTTCTCAATATGCATGACATCAAGGTTATGTCGAATTAGTAGCGTGCTCCAATAGGGAAGCTCCCAAAAGATGCTTTGTTTCCACCACCCAATCCGTTTCCCTTTAAGCAAATTCAGATCACGTTCAGATCCATCCACAATTTTCGGTAGATGTTTGACACAATCCCATATTTCATTGCCTGTTAACCTCTTCGCAGCAACATCGTGCTCAACTTTCCCTTTTCTAAAATGCACCTTATCGTTACGAAAAACATGATTCCTGTCTAAAAACTGTCGATGACAATCAAACCAACTCCATTTTTTCCCATGTTGTAGCCAAATTGACTTAGTCTCATTTTTCATACAATATGGACATGCATGCTCACCTTGAGTTGTCCAACCAGATAACATGCCATATGCAGGAAAGTCGTTTATCGTCCATAGGAGTGCGGCTCTAAGATCAAAGTTTTGCTTCAGGGAAACGTCATAGGTTAAGATCCCCGTCTCCCATAATTGCTTCAACTCGTGAATAAGAGGCTGCAAATAGACATCAAGGTTTTTCTTTGGATTGTGGGGACCGGGAATAAGTAATGTTAAGAGCATAAACTGTCTTTTCATACAGAGCCAGGGTGGTAAATTGTATGGAGTAAGTATCACCGGCCAACATGAATATTGCTTCCCGAATTGACTAAACGGTGCGAAACCATCAGTGCAAAGTCCAAGACGGACATTCCTAGGCTCAGATGCAAAATCAGGATGCAGCCGGTCAAACTGTTTCCAAGCCTCCCCGTCACTTGGATGAGACATTGTTCCACTAACACGAGGGTTTTCATAATGCCAACGCATTTCGCCCGCGATGTGCTTTGTGGCATAAAAGCGTTGCAACCGTGGTCCTAATGGAAAATAAGTTAAGAACTTTTCGGGAACTCTTTTGCCATTTGCATTTTTCTCTAATTTGTACCTATTCGTACCACATTTTCTACACTTATCAAGGTGAGCGTCGTCCATCCAGAAAAGCATACATCCTACCGAGCAGGCATCTATCTTCTGATGGGGAAGTTGAAGAGCTTTAAGAACTTTTTTGGTTTCGTAGTAGTTACGCGTCATAAGATTATTTTCAGGAATCATATCTCCGATATATGACGCAAAACCATCTACACATTTTTCAGCTAAGTTGAATTCACATTTTAAAGTGATCAACCTTGAAGCCGACTGTAGCAATGTCATACGACTTCCTACATAGAGAGGTTGTTCGGCATGTTTTAGCATTTGGAAGAAAGCTAATACATTAGGATTTGGAGATTCATCGACTACCTCGGCGTTTAGAGCATCTTCCCTAATTTGATCAATTCTATCGCGTAACGCATCTTCCACCATATCTCTATAAGGATTGTCAGAGTGCATTGATGAGCTTCCCTCTTCCTCAACGGAGAATTTCTCTCCGTGACACACCCAATCGTAGTAGTTATCACAAAACCCTCTCAAACCAAGGTGTTTCCGTACATCTTGCTCAACTAAATACTTTGTATTCTTACACTTAGAACATGGACACCTAATTTCTCTATTCCTAACGTATTCCTCTTGTTGCTTAACATAGTTAATGAATTCATTAACACCAATTACGAAATCCTGCCTTATTTTTTTCCTAGAATCCAACCTTTCATACATCCATTTTCTTTCTAATCTCTTCATAGTAAATCTACATATTTTAACAAACAATAACAACAACTAATTAACAACAACAATTAAATAACAACTACATATATATATATATATATATATATATATATAACAACAACTAACAACAAAAACTAGTTAACAACTTATTAACAACAATAACAATTAATTAACAACAACAATTAAATAACAACTACATATATAACAACAACTAACAACAACAACTAACAACAACAACAACAACAACAACAACAACAACACCAACACCAACACCAACAACAACACCAACAACAACACCAACACCAACACCAACACCAACACCAACACCAACACCAACCTGCAAAAAAGAACAATTTACATATATTGGTCTGGGGTCCTTATCTCTCCAGCCTAAACCCATCTTTGAATCTTTCATACCATTAGTAAACACTCTTATATTTTCTTAATTGTAATGAGACAAAAATTGGGCAGCACTTCCCTATTGTTCTCCAAATACATTATATAGAATGTATTTGGAGAACAATAAGGAAGTATTGCCCAATTTTTGTTTCATTACAATCAAGAAAATATAAGAATGTTTACTACCTAAATGGCATGAAAGATTCAAAGACAATCCCAAAACGGGGACTATTCAACAATTACACCTAATGTGTAATTATTGAACGGGTACTATTCAAGAATATTCTAAAAAAATCAACAACACTAACAATCAACAACAATGCAAACTTAACAACAATATGCGACGGATTTGGGACGGAATTAGCTACTAACCTAATATCACTAACCACCTAACAATACTAACTAAACTAATCAAATAACAATTAAACTAAACTAACTATTCCTAATAACAATAAAAAAAACAATAATACGGAATTTGCGACGGAATTTTGCGACGGATTAAACATAAAAACTTAAGACGGTATATTAATAACGAAAGTTAGTATACATACATAAAGAGAAATGGAGAATGAAGAAGGAAGTGGCGGCGGCAAGGATTTTCCGGCGGTGAGGTGGTGGCGGCGGTGACAAAGGAGAAGGAGAGTAAGGAGGAGAAAGGAAAGAAAAGGAGGAAGGAAGGATGTTGTGGTGGTCGGTGGTGGCGGCGCGGTGGGGTGGGGTGGTCGGTGGTGTGGTGGTTGCCTTAGGGTGGTGGTGGTGGTCGCTCGTCGAAGAAATCGCCTTTAGGGTTTAAGCAAAAAAATTGTAATTGATTTGGGGAAAAATATGACCCGCGGGGTCTGTATAATGTAACTTTGCGACGGAAATTTGCGACGGAATTTCCGTCGCAATTATGGTCAAGGTCAAAGGTTGACCAGATTTGCGACGGAAATTCCGTCGCAAATATTGACTCCTGCGACGGAAATTCCGTCGCAAATCTGGTCAACATTTGACCTCAACCAACTTTTGGTCAAGCCTGGTCAATATGTTTGCGACGGAAGTTCCGTCGCAAAAGTCAATATTTGCGACGGAATTTCCGTCGCAAACTTTCCCGCCATTTGACTTTAGCTTCGCGGGTCTGGGAAATTCAGATCCGTCGCAAATTCTGTCGCAAAAAAAAAATCCGTCGCAAAGTCCGTCACAAAACTAATTTTGCGACGGATTTTGTGTCCGTCGCAAAAATTCCGTCGCAAGGGCAGCATTTTTTTGTAGTGGGCGTTCAGTGACTCGCAGCTCATAGTAAATCATATCAACGGTGAATACGAAGCCAAAGACCCCAGGATGGCAGCATACCTGGAAGTAGTCAAAGACAGACAGGCAAGGTTCATCACCTTCAAAATAGAGCAAATCCCCAGGGAGCAGAACGCAGAAGCAGACGCGCTGGCTAACCTGGGGGCAACATTCAAGCCCGGAGACATCTCCTCAATCCCCATCACCCATGTGCTGGAACCCTCAACTTCCCAGGAAGACCGAGAAGTTGAAAACTCCAGCACCCATTGGGAGGCAGGATTAGGCGTCCTCAGCAACACCGCGGAGCAGCCAGAGGATTGGAGGTCACCCTACCAGAGATGGCTGACAGACGGAACCCTACCAGCTGACAAAAAAGAGGTAAGGGGATTCAAAATGAAAGCTTCCAGGTTCATACTAATAGATGGTGTGCTGTTCAGGAAATCGCTCGCAGGACCCTACCTGAGGTGTCTGGGCGACAGAGAGGCACAGACAGTCTTGCACGATCTCCACAGCGGAGACTGCGGAAATCATGCAGGGGGCAAGAGCTTATCCAACAAAGCAATCAGAATGGGATACTTCTGGCCGACGATACGAAGAGACGCAGTAGAACTAGCCAAGAAATGTGAAGCCTGCCAGAAACACGCTCCTGTCACGCATCAGCCCGCTGAACCTTTGCATCCAATCATATCGCCCTGGCCTTTCATGAAATGGGGAATGGACATAGTAGGACCGCTGCCCAGAGCACCTGGGAACAGAACCTACATGCTCGCACTAACAGACTACTTCTCCAAGTGGATAGAAGTAGAGGCCTTCCCCCAGGTCACAGAAAATCAGGTGATATCTTTCCTTAAACGAAACATAATCTGCAGATTCGGTATACCCTCTGAAATAGTGTGCGACAACGGCTCACAGTTTATATCTAACAAAACCGAAGCATTTTGTGCTAGTTGGAATATCACCCTACTAAAAGCTGCTCCCAGGTACCCGCAGACGAATGGCCAGGCAGAATCTAGCAACAGGATAGTTATGGACAACATGAAAAGGAGACTGGAGGAAGCTGGAGGAAAATGGGCAGACGAGTTGCCCTTGGTTCTCTGGTCTGACAGAACCACTCCAAAGACAGCAACGGGTCAAACCCCCTTCAGCCTAGTGTTCGGAGCAGAAGCTGTCAACCCAGCAGAGGTGAAAGTACCAACACAGAGATACGGCTGCCTAACAGAAGAGCGCAATCAAACAGAAATGGCTAGCAGCCTGGACACGGTAGATGAGCTCAGAACCAGCGCTGCCATCAGAATGGCCGCCTATAAACAAATGGTGGCACAAAGTTACAACAAGAACGTGAAGATCAGGACCCTCCAGGTAGGAGACCTAGTCCTCAGAAAAGTATTCCAGAACACAAAGAATACAAGCGCCGGAAAGTTTGCCTACAATTGGGAGGGGCCTTATCAGGTGGAAAGCACAACGGGAAGCGGGTCCTACAGGCTGATGGATATGGAAGGGAAAATGGTGCCCAGACCTTGGAATATCCTTCACCTAAAGAAGTATCACGTATAAGGAGGCATACCGAGATGTTCTTTCAGAATCTGCGCCCAGGATCCACATCCTAATCCTAGGGTATTTACTTACTTATTCTATGTTTAAACATTTCGTATTTTAAATCATACACAAATGTATCACTCCCAGGATCCAGCCATCCTGAGGGAATTATTCGAAAAACAAAACCAATTTGGTGATCAATGAGAATATATTTGAGGTATTTTTTATCATAAATACTTGCAATATGTTGTCACTAGAAAAACGAGCTTGAGTCAAATCACACTCAAAATACGAAACATTGCGTGAGTATGGCGAAGTACAGGCAACTGGGACACTGTCGCCCACGATACCTAGCACTCACGAAAGCCTGGCAGCCTCTGACTGAGATGGGTATACCCTGAAGCCAGCACCCACACATGGCCAAAAATACACGAGCATGCGCAAACAAAAAAAAAACGAAACACACAAAGCATAAAAAGCGTCCACAGACGCATACTTAAAAAGGCGGCACAAACGACTGCCGAAGATCCCTGGGACCGCCCAAAAGAGAGTTCAAATGTACCAAAAAAAAGCAAAAACAGATAAAGGCCCGCCACGCAGGGCCCAGGGCACAGAAATATTCAGGGCACCAGCCCAACCAGCAAAACAAGCATAAAAACGACTAAATCTAAATGCCACCAAGGGCGCAGAAGCTAGACATCAACGGCTTCCTCCACAACCTGTTCATCGCCAGAATGATGAGTAGAAGAGGAGCCCGCCTCCGCAGCAACATCAACAAGCTGATCCTGAAAGACACCAACTGGAGCAGGAGATCCTGGATGAGCGCTCTGGACCTCGGGGGAGCCAGGAATCGGAGAACGGAGGGATCCGTCAGGATTGAGGTCGGAAAAATCCGGGAGCACAGGATGAACGGGGAACATTTGCTCCATGAGCTTCCTCTCATCCTCCAAGCTCCACTTAGTATGCTCCTCGGTCCCGAATTCCTCCATGCAGGCTATCCGTGTCTCCAAAGCAGAGAAAGTAGCCATGTCATACAGCAGCTTGGACAGGCTCTTCTTCTTGATCACCATGGCCCTCAGCCGCGCATCCCTCTCAGCTAAGGCCTGATCCTTCTCAGCCAGGGCCTGATCCTTCTCAGCTATAGCCTCGTCCCTCTTCCTACCCTGCTCCGCCAAGGCATCCTCCAGCTCATTCACCCTTGCCTGACAGCACGACAGCTCCTCAGACTTCCGCGTCCGGATTCCCCTCTCAGCCTCCAGCCCGGCCTGCAGAGTCCTCATCTCCTGGGATATGGCCTCCGCCTTGCTGCACCCCATCAATATTTTTTGAAAGCCCTGGGGAAGAAATGCAGGGGAACACTTCAATTACCGAAGGTAAAACATAGGTACCACAGGAGACAAGGGAAAAAGAGAGGAGAAACTCACCGAAAAGATATCCTCCGCAGCCTGCCGCCACAACGGCACGGCAGGTTGATTCTCCAGCAGCGCCTTGGAGCCAGGGGTCAACAGACGACCCATAGCAGGCCAAGGATCCTCCTCCAACTGACAGCTGAAGCCCTCCGGCAAGCGGATGATATCTTCGCTCAAATCTTCAATGATAGGAGCAGCAGACCTGTCGGCCAAGGCGGTGGAAGTGGAAGCTCGGTGGCGCGTCCTGGAGGAAACTGCCGGAGGAGGAGGGCAAAAGGGGGTAACAGAAGGAGACGACTCAGCAGGAGCAGGCACAACAACCTTCTTGGGGGCAGGAAGGGGCTCTCCCGGAGCCAGCTTCCTCTTCGATAGAGGCTTGACAGATGAGACCAGCATCATTTTTCTGCGTTCAGCGAGCAACTCTGCGGCCGTTTTCTTCGTTTGGGTCGAACTGGTAGACATCTCCACAGGCTCCTCCTGGGCAAATAGGGTATTGAAGCAGCGGGAATCGGCGTCCAGTCCAAAAAGCTTATTATAGGTCTCGGTGATGTTGGGCGAGGGAATCAGATCTTTCACACCTGCACAGGAAAAAGTGTAATGGCGTGAGCAGTAACGAGAACGGAAGACAGAAGGAAGAAACTGACGGTACCTTTGCTATCAATAACTGGGTCTTGGAAGATGTAATCAGCAGGCGCAGGGAGCGAGTCCACTCGTACATAAATAAACTGAGTGGACCATCCAGCATCCTTAGCCTTTTTCGGAAGAATGATGGGAAGGTCAATCTTAGAGTGAGCTCGGAGGGTGTACTGAGCATCACCAAAGCCCCGAACCGCATAGAAATGGGCTAGATCCCCCAGAGAAATGTCAATAGAGTAACGGCCGCTTATCATAGAAAGAGATAGGAGAATCCTCCAGGCGTGAGGATTTATTTGCCAAAGGGGCAGCTTGGAGTGGCGAAGGAATTCTTGCACCAAGGAGGGGAACGGGAAAGATAAACCTAAAGAAAACGGGTATACATAAAAGGTAGTCCATCCCGGACAATGCGCGTCGGGCGCTTGCCCAGGGCGGGGTACGATCATGTCGACACTTTCGTCAAAGGGAAAGAAGTCTCTAACTACGGACGGTTCTATCAAAGCGAAGCACGAATCAACGCGGTATTTGTTGTGTAGCAGGGGACGTTCAGAGAAGGTGTTTGAAGCCATTGAAAACGTGAAAACAAAAAAAAAAAAAAAAAAAAAAAAAAAAAAAAATATAAGCGCGAGAAAACCGTACCTTGACGAAGGAAGAAGACGAAAGACGGATGGGCGGGGTCGGAAGTTGGAGAAGTTAAGAGAGAGAAGGGGAGAAGGTAAAAAGGGGAGAAGATGAAAAGTAAATGGTAAAGGTAAAGGGAGGTTTAAATAAGGAAGGTGAAATTCGAAATTCGAATTGAATGGGGGACAGTTGGCGGGTGGTTGGCATGCATTAAAGGGGACACCTGTTGGAACTGGCGCACGTCGCCTCAAGGTCTCGTCTGGTGCCAATCCTACCCGACGTTTCTGCGAGAAGTCCATAATTGAAATCCTGGGCCCGATATCTGCAGGAGTTCTCGCACAAATAAATTCCTGCAAGAACTGGGGGCTAATGTTATGCCCCAAAATTACCATTTTGTTAGGCTAACACGTGGCATCGTATAATTGGGCGAAGGATGAACATTGGATGCTAAAGTCAAATAATACAAAAAAAAATAGGAAGTCAATGCAAAAAGAAGAGTGTGGAAGAAGGAGGAGCGCAGAGCAGTCGAGGAGAAGGAAAGAGCCAAAGGGAGCATTGCTCGAGATTGCCCCAAATAGCCAGGCAGCAGGCCTCCGTCAGAGAAAGCAAGTAGAAAGAAGGCCCAAAAAGAGCAAAAAGGAGAAGAAGGATCCGTTGGATAAAAGTCCAATCCAACGGTCCATAGAACTAGGCTTTTATATATATATTCAAGCATTGTACATACAAGACACACACAATTTGCATACCAAATACACAGAGCACATAAGAAATACTAAGAAAGTCATAAAAAATACTTGTAATCTCACAGCCTCCTGAAGGATAATTCTAGTGGAACTTGGAAGAAATCTTCTTCCCGCAGTTTTTCCCCAAGGGGCTTCCTGCGTCATCAAACCTCTCGTCTTTCATACCTCTTCTTTTTACTCTCTTAAATCACTTACTTTGTCTAAATACATCATCTAATAAACTTGGAATCACTATAACCTCCTAAAAGAACATTAGGTAAATTTTGACCTAAACACTATCAAAACTAAAGTATCAAAGATTTAAACAAGAAGCACCAGTGGTCTAGTGGTAGAATAGTACCCTGCCACGGTACAGACCCGGGTTCGATTCCCGGCTGGTGCATTTCCAAGCTGTGATGATTCCTGCGCTATTTGTGCCACATTGGGTTGGGCACTTATTCATCACTCCTCGATGATCACCTGCGTATCTGAGCTTAAACACTTTTTTTTAAAATTATTTTTATAAATTTATACTTAACTACGCTAAAATTTACCCCCTCCTAATAAACGCTAGACACTCGATTTTTAAGAGTTTTAGATCCTTTTGGTTAGAAAAGCTAATCGTTCGGTAAATACTTTTCTTTATGTGTTTTGAATCTAATTTATATTCAATAATTTTAATATTTAGTAGTGCCGAAGACGGAGGTATTGTGGATAATAAGTCTGCCAACAACTTTTAAAATTAGACTTCCTAATTCCTATATACATAAAATTAGATTTATATGTCAGTAAGAGTGTCATGTCTATTAATAATTATTACTCAGTAGACATCGGATTTTGTTAAAAACTCAAAAATTATAGTAAGACCATAATATTATTTTGATACCTATGTATTCTTGTAATTGTCAGAATTTCATGCCGCACAAAAACATACTCTCTTATATCAAGTCGATCATTCTACGCTTGTGTTCGAATTATGTGATTTATTCTGAATAAAAGTATGCAAATTAGGTGAAGTGATGACGTACACATAAGTGACATGTTTATCTTTTCTTTTACATCCTTCTTTTAGTACAAAATTCGGATCTGCCTCATAATTCAATAGCAAAAATTCACATCTATTTAACGAAAGCAATTGACGCAAATTGTTACAAATTAAAAATTGATCGAATTTTGTACAACCATTTTTACGTAGATCGCTATATATTTGGTAAAAAATCAAAAATGATATCAACTCCGTCTCACATATTACTACTTGCAAATAAAAAATAGGATAAATTACAAATAACCACCACGTATTTGCGTATTTTTACAAATTACCACCACGTATTTGCTTTTTTACAAATAACCCCCAGACTTTTACGTATACTCCCTGATCACCACCGTATTTTAATCTCGATTCTTATTTTTCTTATTTTCCGTCTTATTAAGTAACAATTTACGTAAAATACCCATATTACCCTCCCTAATTAAATAAACCCACCAAAACTAATTATACATATACATCAAACCCTAAATTAAAAAATTCCTAAATCAATTTCAAACCCTAAATTAAAAAATCCCTAAATCAATTTCCTGAACTCCTTAAAATAAACTTGCCAAACCTAAATCCCCAAATTGTTGGAGACCGAGCATCGCCATCACACAGGGAATTTCTTTACTTGCTTCATCTTGTGCCTCTACTGAAGAGATACGAATTCACTCACAGTCAATTAAACGTGGAATGGATAGATTTGTTGCAGTAGGGAATTCAATCGTGAATTTCTATTCAAAATGTGGTCTTTTTGACTGTGCAATACGAGCATTTGAGACTGTTCAAGAGAGTCATGTTGCTTCGACTGCTATTATCTCCGGACTTGTCCAAAATAACAAAGGTGTCAAAGCTCTTGAGATGTTCTGTGAAATGCATAAGCTGTCCAAAAATGCAGATGAGTTTTCCTCTTCTACTGAAGGGATTTTTTAATTTAGGGTTTGAAATTGATTTAGGGATTTTTTCAACCCTTTAAGACCCTTGAGGCAGGCTCTCTCTATTATACTACGTAATGAATTTCAGGATAAGAGCAATATCGCCCCCCCTCTTATCTTACTCTTTTCCTTCTGCTGCTGCTCTCATCAATAAAGAAAGAAGAAGGAGCGGGGGGTTTATCCTAGTTGAAACTGCGTTCCTACGACCCCCTAACCAAGCACCTACAACAGAAGGATTCACCCCTTTCTTTATAGGACCCTTACTGTATCTCTTTCCAGAACGAGCCTCGGTAGCCGCCGCTGTGCTTGGAACAAGTGCATGGATGCCGGGATAACTACCCCTTAGGAGGCCCTCCTTCCTACTTTAGGGTTTGAAATTGATTTGGGGATTTTTTAATTTATGGTTTGATGTATATGTGTAATTAGTTTGGGTGGGTTTATTTAATTAGGGAGGGTAATATGGGTAATTTACGTAAATTGTTACTTAATAAGACGGAAATAAGAAAAAGAAGAATCGGGATTAAAATACGGTGGTGATCGGGGAGTATACGTAAAAGTCCGGGGGTTATTTGTAAAAAAACAAATACGTGGTGGTAATTTGTAAAAACACGCAAATACGTGGTGGTTATTTGTAATTTACATAATAAATGTAGTAATATGTTGATTTATCAATATGTATATAAAATGGGACACGGAATAAGACATCAGATGGAACAGAATCTCCCATGTTCACAATTTCACATAGTCCTGGGCCCCTTTATATATAAAAGTGTTGTTAGTGTGAAGAAAACATCATCACAATTTCAAAAACAACAATCCTTCAAATTTTCATCAGTTCTTCGTCAATGGCGCCGAGAACTCAGCGAAACAACTCCAGTGATAATGTTAAGGTTGTGAATTGTATCTTGTATTATTACTTAGCCTTCAACTGGCTTATATAGTTTTACAAACGGACTGATGGTATTGGGCTTATAACACAATACGATAACGATACTAAAACGATACATATTCCTAATACCCCCCTCAAGCTGGAGCATGAAGATCGAGAGTGCCCAGCTTGCGGATGAGAGAAGAAAATTGAGGAAGGCCTAACGCCTTTGTAAAAATATCAGCCAGCTGCTCGGTAGTGGAGACATACTCCGGAAGGACAAGACCGTCGACAATAGCATCCCGAATAAAATGACAGTCAATCTCAATGTGCTTGGTCCGCTCATGAAAAACTGGATTCCGAGCAAGATCCAAGGCAGATTTGCTATCGGAGAAAACGGGTATGGGACCAAGAAGAGGCACGTCAAGGCTGGTCAAAAGACTTCGTAGCCACTTCAATTCGCAAACCAATTGGGCCATTGAGCGATATTCCGCTTCAGCGGAGGAAAGGGAGACCGTCTGTTGTTTTTTAGTTTTCCAAGAAATAGGAGAATCCCCAAGAGTCACAAACCACCCTGAAACCGAGCGCCGGGAAGTAGGACACCCACCCCAATCGGAATCACACCAACCACGGAGAGAGGGTGCACTATTTGAGCGAAGTAAAATTCCTTGGCCCGGGCTTCCTTTTAAATAACGCACAACCCGGTGAGCGGCTTTCATGTGTTCCTCACGCGGGTTGCTGAGAAAACGAGACAGGATATGCACTGCATAGGATAAATTAGGGCGAGTGACAGCAAGATAGACAAGACGACCCACAAGACGTCGATAAGACTCAGCATTAGCGCATAACGGTCCAGAAGCTAAACCAAGACCGTGATTTTGCTCAATTGGAGTTGCGGCAGGTTTGGAACCGAGAAGACCTGTTTCTGCAATAATATCAAGTGCGTATTTTCTTTGATTAAGATAAATGCCATCTTTGCTGCGGGATATTTCCAAACCGAGAAAATATTTAAGTTACCAAGGTCTTTCATATGAAAACATTGACCCAAGTAAGACTTGAATTTGGCAATTTCAGCTGTATTGTTACCCGCGATGACAAGGTCATCCACATAGATAAGAACAAATAACCTCACAGTATCACGAGAAAAGGAGAATAAAGAGTAGTCAGAGTAGGATTGGACAAACCCAAAATTCTTCAAAGACGTGGTTAATTTAGCAAACCAACCCCGTGGTGCTTGACGAAGACCATAAAGTGATTTCTTTAGTCGACAGACCTTGCCTTCCTTACCTTGATGAAAAACCCGGGGACAACCTCATATAAACTTCTTCATCTAGATCCCCATGTAAGAACGCGTTATGTACGTCCATCTGATGTAACTCCCAATTGTTGACAGCAGCTACAGCATAAGAAAGTTCGTACGGTAACCATTTTTTACTACCGGTGCAAAAGTTTCTCTATAATCAAGCCCTTCAACCTGATGATTACCAAAGACGACAAGACGAGCTTTGAGCCGTTCAATAGTACCATCAGACTTGTATTTTATTTTCTATACCCATCTACATCCGAGAGCCTTTTTCCCATTAGGTAGATCAGTGAGCTCCCATGTAGCATTTCGTTCAAGGGCATCAATTTCTGCTTTCATAGCTGTACACCAACCGTTATCACGTATAGCTTCCTTAAAAGAAGGTGGTTCAATCCCAGAGGTTATGGCTGCAATGAAATTACGATGGGACTCCGAGAAAGAATGACAGTTAATGAAATTTGCTAAATCATACGGCGTACCTGAGGACGATGTAGAGGAAGTCGATGAGCGGGAGAATGGATTAGTAGTTTGGAGTACGTAACCTTGGAGCCGCGAATTTGGATACTTGATCCTATGACCCTTACCCACTGCAATCTTGGTATTGGGCCCTTCGGTATTGGACCCAATATTTTGTGTAGTTTGAGTAATTGTATGTGGCCCCTCATTATTGGACCCAAGACCCCTGGAATAATATTATTGGACCCCCCTGTTTCCCTTGATTCATTATTGAAAATAGCCCCTGTGTCCCTTAGTTCATCGGTGAAAACATCACCCCCTGTGTCATTATTGGTACCCGTGTGTGGCACACCCTCACCAGCGGAATCAAACACCATCCCCTCGGTACCTCCCCCTGTCGCCTCGGAAGTGGGTGTAGTGGAAGAACCATGAAAAGGTTCATCCATGAATAACGTAGAAGAGGAAGCCTCGGGATTGGGAGGTGTAGCAAAAGGAAAGACCGCCTCATGAAACACAACATCACGTGAAACGAAATAGGTGTGGGTGGTAAGATCGAATAGTTTCCATCCTTTTTTATCATTCGGGTACCCAACAAAAATACATTTCCGACTCCTTTTTTCAAACTTATCACCGCGAGTATGTTGATTGTTAGCAAAGGCAAGACAACCAAAGACACGAAGATTGGTGTAAGACGGTGGGACACCATACAAACACCCGAAAGGGGTTTTATTGTTAATTAAAGGAGAGGGGGTGCGATTAATGAGAAACACAGCGGTAAGGATACTCTCGCCCCAAAAGGATTTGTCTAAGTGGGCGTGAAATAAGAGAGACCGAGCCACATTTAAAATGTGATGCGCTCAACTCTCCCATTTTGTTGTGGGGTACCTACACACGATTTTTGAAACCGAATACCCTGAGCAAGAAAATAACCGGCCATACAATTAAATTCGGTACCATTGTCACTCTGTACGACCTTAAGAGATTTTGAAAATTGAGTAGAAACCATGTTAACGAAATTCATGAACATATCCGTCACTTCTGTCTTATCAATTAACAAATAAACCCAAGTAGCGCGTGAAAAATCATCCACAATCGTCAAAAAATAATGAGCACCACAAGAGGACGGAATACGATAAGGGCCCCATAAATCACAATGAACGAGGTCAAAAATATTTGTGGCACGCTGTTCATTATTCGAAAAACTGTTTCGATGTTGTTTAGCTAAAGGACAAACATCACACAACCAAGGTTTATTGAATTGAAATTTTTGAGCAAAAGAAAGGGACTTGATAACTTATCAGAAGGGTGTCCAAGTCTACGGTGCCAAAGGTGACGAGAACCCGGAGCACTTACTTGACAAATTTTTGCCGAACTAGCACATGTGCGTATCCAATACAATCCATCCCGTAACTCACCAACTCCAATCGTCGTCTTCAGGGAACGGTCCTGTATTAAACAAGAGAATTTAGCAAACTCAAATAATAAGTCACGATCGGAAGTAAGTTGGGAGACAGGCAATAAACTTCAAGTAAGACTCGGGACATAAAGAACTTGATCAAGAGTAAAGGAAGAATTGATATAAACCGATCCCATAATAGTGGACTCGACACGTTGTCCATTAGGCAGATCAACAAGTCGTGCAGGAACTGTATAAGAGGCCATCAAGCAAGTTAAATCACCGGTGACATGATTTGGTGCCCCGGTATCAATAATCCAAGAACACATACCACTGAGACGGTCTGAAGTAAGAACGGAATGTGTAGAAACAGCCCCACTTGAAATCATATTTGCTTGAACCAACTAGTTGTCCCCTGTCCCATTATCTTGAGCAACCCATGTTCCATTACTGTGAGCAGAACCAAGACCCCCCGTGCCAGCCCCTTGCGTAGATCCCGAGGCGCCAGCAGAAAATTTTCCCGACCCCCGAGAACCCTTTGCACTACGAGAACGCCGTAGATCAGAGAGCGTACGGGGACGGTCCCCCCACCATTCCGGGAACCGTTGTAATTTGATATAGCAATTAGTAATGTCATGCCCGCAGGGATCACGATAAGTACAGAACGGAGCACGACGCTCGCCGCGCCAGTCAGTAGTGGGCCGTGGGGTAGGCGGGTAGCAAAGGCAGAAATATCAGAGGAATCCACAACAGTCACAGGAGGAGTACGAAGGCGCTCCTCTTGCAACACGGCATGATAAGTCCGGGTCAGAGAAGGCAAAGGGTTCAATTGAAACTGTTGGGACCGAATATTGCCATACAAAGTAGAATCGAGTCCCATAAAAAATTGGTGGAGACGCTCGTTATCGAGACGTTTAATGGCGTCGGGTCCGATATTGCAACTACACTTGTTACATTTGCAAGAAAACGGGGGTTCATGAACAACAAGAAAGTCCCAGAGAGATTTAAGTTTGCCATAATAAGTCGTAACATCCATACCTTTTGTTTGAATACAATATTTGAGTTGCGTTTTCAGATTATGAATGACAGTACCGTCGACGACGGAGAATTGTGCAGCGCGATCAGCCCAGAGAACCGAAGCGTCTTCAACGTATGAAATCGTATCAAGAAGGGACGGATCGATCGTATTACGTATCCATTGTACGAGAGTACAGTGCACGACTTCCCAATTCTCAAGTTCGAACGGGTCTGTCCGGTTTTTAATAGTACTATCGATGAAACCGAATTTGCGGCGCGATTTCAAAGACATTCGCATAGAGTTTTTCCAGTCATCGTAGTTGTCACGACGAAGGACGATATTGGAGATTTTGGCTTCGGGAACGGCATGAGAACCGAGATAATAGGGCGACGTTGAGTCAATTTTGGGCTGAGGAGTAGGTACGTCATCATCCCCGGCCATATTGGCAGCCGTGATGATCTTCGTTGCGACGGTTGAATGTGTTTTTAGGGTTTTCTTTAGGGTTTGGAAAGAGAACCTGAACCTGATACCATGTTAAGGTTGTGAATTGTATCTTGTATTAGGGGTGTTCATTCAGTGGTCCGGACCAAAGACCAGACCAGACCGGACCATTTAGTCCGGACCAGACCGGACCGAATTTTATTTGGTCCGGTCCACGGTCCACCTATTTGTTCTAGTTTGGTCTTCGGTCCAGTCCTGGACCAAACCGAATGGACCGCGGACCGGACCATGGACCGAACTTATATGAGAAATGAATTTTCTAAATTGTAGTATTATTGATTTTATTTCTACTTTGTTTACATGTAATATAACATGTATAATTATTTAGTTAAATCTAGTAAAAAGATAATGTTGCTTATTTTAATCGTTAAAAATTTCTCGAGTTCTAATTTTACATTTCAAATCAGTAAATGATAATCATATTTGGTCCACTTTGGTCCATTTGGTCTGGTCCGGTCCGGTCCACATGTTTTTACGGCCCAGACCGGACCAGACCAATATTAATGTGGTCCGGTCCTCGGTCCACCCTATTTCCCTTAATTGGTCTTCGGTCCAGAGAGTTTGGTCCGGTCCGGTCCGGTCCCGGACCAATGAACACCCCTATCTTGTATTATTACTTAGCCTTCAACTGACTTATATAGTTTTACAAACGGACTGATGGTATTGGGCTTATAACACAATACGATAACGATACTAAAACGATACATATTCCTAATAGATAATGATATTATCTTAGCGAATTACTATCGCTTAAGAAATTCTCTAATAAGAGATTACATTGAGCTAAAACTACTTACTGGCGCGGATTCATTTACGATTTTTCAACACCCAATAACCCGGAAGTATGAAGTGTGGCCGAGCGTTGCAGAAGCACGACGCTTGGCCATTCTTCACCGAAACGAGAAATGCTTGAGAATCCTCAATGGTGAGTTAGCCATTGTCGACGGGGAAACTGGTGGGATATAAAAAGGAAATCTCTTTGTGAAGTGTGAACAAGGATGAAGATCCTATATATAAAAGCAACAACCACTGTGCTTACTTGTCGCACTGTGGTTGAAAGTTTATTTTTTAATCTTTTTTATACAAGGGGTCCACCATGATCTATCTTTACATTTAATTTAGGAGAATGAATTTAATTCGACGATTAGTGTGCCGCAGGATTTAAATTGCTCAATATTAACACAAATTTGTTAACTTGATTATGATAAAAAAATAAAATAACAAAATCAAATGCTGAAAATCCAATCTACAAATTTAATATACAGTAACATGAACTTAATAAAAACAACAGTAAATATTCAAATCTGTTAAATAGCACTTTAATTTGTCAATTTGATGGAAAAAGGAAAAAAAAGTCTCGAAGAATAAAAAATACAACTAATAATAATAATGACGTAAAAAGAATTATAGAAATTATTCACATAAACAAATTTATGAATAAACTATTACATAGTTAAATCTGTGAGTAAATTATTCACAGCATCACATGTATTAGATCTACAAAGTTTTAAGTAAAATATTCACATAAACAAATTTTAAATAAGGTGCAAAACATTTAAGTATGTTAAATTCGCATCAAATGAAAAATAACATAGAGTATAAAAATTATTAAGATTGTAGAAATTATTAGAATTTTAAAAGGCCGGGCAAAAAAACTAATTTCCCTGAAAATACGTGGTAATGGTATGCATATACAAAACTATCTATTGAAAATGGGGAATCGTCGTCTAGATTAGACAAGAATAGTTTGAGTGATTATACCCTTAGATTAAATGGTTTGATTAATAATGATTTTGAGTAAGGGGGAAAAGACGTTTAAAATTTCATATATATTGAGTGAGAGGGTGAATTTATCTGGGAAAGAAGAATTAAAAGTCAGGAGTAATGTAGGTAAAGGAGGCGCATTATAGGTGTAGCAAGATTAGGGATGCGAATTTTTGTTAAAGCCATTAAAGAAGATTGGGAAAGATTGGGGGAAGTGGGAAGACACGGGTAAAGTAGATTAAAATTAAATAGAAAAGTTTAAAAAAAAATAAGTAATGGTCATACTGGTCAATGAATAAGCCCAAGATATTTACGTATCAATTGGACGAGTTCTCCAATTGGACTTATCGCTTCGTTTGGTGGATTGCATAAAATCGGTTCGGTTCACTGTATTAATTCATTTCGATAGCCAATTGTTAAAGACCGTCGATATATTTTTACACATTAACAATATATTTTTGTTAAAATATCGAAGTTTTTGTTAGGTTCGTTGTTTACATTCTCTAAATTCTTTAAATTGCAAAAATTCAAATCCTATATATAAAAGCAACAACCACTGTGCTTACGTGTCGCACTGTGGTTGAAAGTTTATTTTTTAATCTTTTTTATACAGGGGGTCCACCATGATCTATCTTTACATTTAATTTAGGAGAATGAATTTAATTCGACGATTAGTGTGCCGCAGGATTTAAATTGCTCAATATTAACACAAATTTGTTAACTTGGTTATGATAAAAAAATAAAATAACAAAATCAAATGCTGAAAATCCAATTTACAAATTTAATATACAGTAACATGAACTTAATAAAAACAACAGTAAATATTCAAATCTGTTAAATAGCACTTTAATTTGTCAATTTGATGGAAAAAGGAAAAAAAAAGACTCGAAGAATAAAAAATACAACTAATAATAATAATGACGTAAAAAGAATTATAGAAATTATTCACATAAACAAATTTATGAATAAACTATTACATAGTTAAATCTGTGAGTAAATTATTCACAACATCACATGTATTAGATCTACAAAGTTATAAGTAAAATATTCACATAAACAAATTTTAAATAAGGTGCAAAACATTTAAGTATGTTAAATTCGCATCAAATGAAAAATAACATAGAGTATATAAATTATTAAGAATGTAGAAATTATTAGAATTTTAAAAGGGCAAAAAAACTAATTTCCCTGAAAATACGTGGTAATGGTATGCATATACAAAACTACCTATTGAAAATGGGGAATCGTCGTCTAGATTAGACAAGAATAGTTTGAGTGATTATACCCTTAGATTAAATGGTTTGATTAATAATGATTTTGAGTAAGGGGGAAAAGACGTTTAAAATTTCATATATATTGAGTGAGAGGGTGAATTTATCTGGGAAAGAAGAATTAAAAGTCAGGAGTAATGTAGGCAAAGGAGGCGCATTATAGGGGGTTGTTTGGTTGCCTCTTAAAAACATGGGAATTCGAAAATCCTGGGAAGTTGCTAAATGGAGTGTCGTTTGGTTGCCTAATTCATGGGAAGTGCAACTTCCTATGTAACCTTCAATTCCTACATAATGTAGGAAGTCATTTACCTAGGCCCCCCTATGTAAGTGGGAATTTCCACATGAATTTAACTTCCCGCATTCAACCAAACAACATTTAAACAATTCACGTGATTTTCAAGTTCATATGAATTTGATCTTCCCGAAAATTTTATATTCCCATGGTGAACCAAACGACTCCTAGGTGTAGCAAGATTAGGGATGCGAATTTTTGTTAAAGCCATTAAAGAAGATTGAGAAAGATTGGGGGAAGTGGGAAGACACGGGTAAAGTAGATTAAAATTAAATAGAAAAGTTTAAAAAAAAAATAAGTGATGGTCATACTGGTCAATGCATAAGCCCAAGATATTTACGTATCAATTGGACGAGTTCTCCAATTGGACTTATCGCTTCGTTTGGTGGATTGCATAAAATCGGTTCGGTTCACTGTATTAATTCATTTCGATAGCCAATTGTTAAAGACCGTCGATTTATTTTTACACATTAACAATATATTTTTGTTAAAATATCGAAGTTTTTGTTAGGTTCGTTGTTTACATTCTCTAAATTCTTTAAATTGCAAAAATTCAAATTTAAAATTGAATGACTTGATACAAAACATATTCATCTTTTTGAATCCCTTCTAAATAATAACAATATTTAAAATAACATATTCGTGCAGTTTGACCACGTCTTTGTTATGTTTGTATTTAAATAGAAGTTTTGAACTAAATGAGATATATATTTTTATTGTTTGTTTAGGTAGTTTGAATATAAATGATTATTTATATAATTAGAAGTATGTAACATTATCGTTTACTTTTAGTTACCATATATTTATTTAAATATTATATGTTAATTGCACGGGTTTAAGGATTAACAATTTGATGAAATCAATTTATACGTGCACGGGTCAAAATTTTAATTTTGTCCCAGATTACTAATTAAAGCTTTATACTTAATGAACCATGGGTCAAAATTTCTACTTTAAGGCCCTGTTCTTTTGGACTTCAAGTCACTTAATTTAAGTTCACTTCAGATCCTATAAGTTCAGTTCAGTTCAGTTCAGTTCCTATAAGTTCAGTTCAGTTCCTATAAGTTCAGTTCAGTTCAGATCCTATAAGTTCAGTTCAGTTCAGTTCCTATAAGTTCAGTTCAGTTCCTATAAGTTCAGTTCAGTTCAGTTCAGTTCCTATAAGTTCAGTTCAGTTCCTATAAGTTCAGTTCAGTTCAGTTCAGTTCCTATAAGTTCAGTTCATATAAACTCAATTAAGAAAAGTTATATACGGAGTATTATTTTTAACAACTGATACAAACATTTCGCTTTAATTATTCGATACACGTCATCTATAAAAAAACAACTCATTAATAATTTACCCGTCTTTTACTCACTAATTAATGCCAAATTATCATCCTCATTAATGCCAAAAAACAACAACTCATCATACGACGCCCTCACCCTCACCAATTGTCTCTCCCATTAATCAGTTTCTTCATCATCATTGTTAGAGAAAATAAATGGTTAGAGAAATTTGTAATAGTGAATTATTTTTTATCGTAATGTAATTGTAGTATAATGTATGAACTATGAACAAATCATTATATATAAAGTTGAAAATATTTTAAACTACCTTGTGTTTTAGACTAATTTTTTATCAATGTAATCTATTGGATAATAATAATAATAATAATAATAATAATAATAATAATAATAATAATAATAATAATAATAATAATAATAATAATAACAACAACAACAACAATAAGAACAAGAATAACAATAATAACAACAACAATAACAATAATAATAATAATAATAATAATAATAATAATAATAATAATAGTAATAGTAATAGTTAACTTAAATTAAAATAAAGTTAATTAAGTTCGGATTTTATACGTTCAGTTCAGATCCTATAAGTTAAGTTCAGTTCAGATCCTATAAGTTCAGTTCAATTCAGTTCCTATAAGTTCAGTTCAGTTCCTATAAGTTCAGTTCAGTTCCAATAAGTTCAGTTCAGTTCAGTTCAGTTCCTATAAGTTCAGTTCAGTTCCTATAAGTTCAGTTCAGTTCAGTTCCTATAAGTTCAGTTAAGTTCAGTTCCTATAAGTTCAGTTCAGTTCCTATAAGTTCAGTTCAGTTCAGTTCAGATCCTATAAGTTCAGTTCAGTTCAGTTCAGTTAAGTTTCAGTCCAAAAGAACAGGGCCTAAATATGCACGAGTTTCACTAAATGAAAAACGGGTGTAACAATTTGTACAGGTGTGCAATTATTCAGATTCATGCATTTCCACTATTTCCGTGTTAATTTTTATCTAAATAATTTTATTTCATCTTATACAAGGCAAACGTTTTTAAAGCCGCCTAAGTAACAAAACATAGTAAAACTCAACATTAGCCGAGAAAATGACATATTATATTAGAAGTACTTAGTTAATTGACCCTAAAGTATCATTTATGTTAATTGCAAATAATTTTTTTAATTCACATCTATATAGTCTTAAATACGACTTTATAACACAATTATTACATATGCAAATTAAATTTGTTAACAAAAAAAAGTTATTTTACTACTTTACTTTAAAATTTATTTTCAAAGATAATTAAATTTAGAAGGAGATAATAATTAGTGTACAAACTAATCTCAAATATTTACATTTTCGTAAAGTAGCAAATTTTGCAAGCTTACCCGTGCAATTTGCACGGGTTTAAGACTAGTATATAGTTAATAGTATGTACACATGCTTGTTATTTTTAACTATTTAATAAACTTGTGTTATGTATCCTAATTTTACAATAAAGAGTATACATTTTATTTTTTATATACATTGTTTGAATTTTTTCTTGCATTTCTATTGGTGTTACCTGAGACGTAAGGCCAGTACAATATAAGTAATGTTGGTAAAAGTGACCGACCATTCCCAAAATATCTCGACCCGAATGAATAATCTTGTAAATAGATTATTCTCCAAAAATAACTTGATAACATTTGAACTGCGGAAATAAAGTCTACAAACTTGAAGTGACCGGTCCCGAAGTTATCTCGACCAGATTACCCATTTCCGAGGTCTAAATATAGGGGAAGGGTGATTCGAACATGTAACCTATTATCACGATACCTCAATCTTAACCACTAAACTAAGACCTTTTCAGTTAAATTAAGATCGACTCGGTTAAATTATACTTACATTGATTTAATTGCTGGTAGGATAAGTTCCCAAATAGGCAAATAACTACATGTACATAAAATTAAAATGGGTAGTTTTTCACGAGTTTGATACAAGTATTATTTGGACCGTGATCTAACATACTCCATTTTATATCCAGTAGCTCTTTGTAACATGGAAAAGCATTTTCACGGTCTCTAACAAAATACGGGCTACGGTCAATCATAAATTTTGTATGCTAAAAGACTATTTAGACACTGTTATCTCGTACCGAGATCATGTTGTGTCGACGTTTACTGGTCATAATTGTATGATATTTTTTACTTGGGTAGTTGGGTTTGTTAATATACTCACCAACGTGATTTGTAGTCGGTTAACATAAATCATGTTGCTGAAAACTCGTAACTGTTTGAAGATAAGACAATGCTTTCTCCACTAGAATGTTCACTTGTTCAGCACAAATGTTGATACTCGATAGTTGATACTAGATACTGACTGAACTATTGAAAAAGGGGAAGTTTTGAGTATGTTTTAAAATAAATATCAAGTTGTAAACAAGAAGCACCAGTGGTCTAGTGGTAGAATAGTACCCTGCCACGGTACAGACCCGGGTTCGATTCCCGGCTGGTGCATTTCAGAGCTATGATGATTCCTGCGCTTTCTTTGCCAATTTGGGTTCGGCACTCATTCATCACTCATTGATGATTACCTGCGCCTCTGAAGCTTTCACTTTTTCTTGGGTATTTTTAAAATTAATCCCTTTTCTTAGGAAAATTTTATTTTAATCACCTTTTCTTTGTTTTTTTTTTTAAATTAATCCCTTTTCTTAGGAAAACCCATAAGGATGAACTATATTGAATTAATTGGAATAATTTTTTAAGTTAAATCACTTTTTTTTAGGAAAACCTAAAAGGATGAACTATATTGAATAAATAGGAGTAACCCGTGCTTTGAGTTTAGATGGTACGTGGTGGTTAGCATGGTACTGTTGCGTGTCCGGAGAGAATTAAACCTCCTCCTCATCCGAAAAAAATAGGAGTAATATCAGCAACGTACACGGAAAGGTCATCGACCCAATAACGTCTACCATAGAGCTATGGTCTACTATGAACGATGATATTAAGATTTCTACGACCGTATCTTAAATCGACGGACTCAAACAAAGTACATAACAAATAAACAAAGTACTAAAATTTCCCTTCTAATAGACACTAGAAACACACTATTTTAGAACGTATCTTAACAGTGTTCCGTATCTAATGAATAATCAATAAAAAATACTTTATTATATCAAGTCGATTATTCTATACTTTTGTTCGAATTATGTGATTTTTTCGAACAAATGTATGAAAATTAGTGAAATGATGCAAGTGGCGTTTTATCTTTCCTTTTACATCCTTCTTTTAGTAGAAAAGTCGTACCTGTCTCATAATTCGATACCAAATATTCATTTCTATATAACGAAAGCGATTAACGCAAATTGTTACAAAATCGAAATTGATCAAATTTTGTACGTGGATCACGATATAGATTTGGTAAAGAATCAAAAATGATATCAACTCCATCTCACCTATTTTACCAAAACACTTGAATGGTTGTGCTTCACATAGTCCATGGCCCCTATATATATAAGTGTTCTTATTGTGAAGAAAACATCATCACAACATTCACAAGTTCAAAAACAACAATCCTTCAAATTTTCATCAGTTTTTCGTCAATGGCGCCGAGAAATCAGCCAAAAAACTCCAATAATTATGCAACTATCTTAGCGAATTACTATCGCTTAAGAAAATCTCTAATAAGAGATTACATTGAGCTAAAAATACTTACTGGGGCTGACTCGTTCGCAATTTTTCAGCACCCAATAACCCGGAGGTTTGAAGTGTGGCCGAGCCTTGCAGAAGCACGACGCTTGGCCGCTCTACACCGAAACGAGGAACACTTGAGAATCCTCAATGGTGAGCTAACCATTGTCGATGGGGAAAACGGTGGGCTATAAGAACTAAGAAGGAAATCTCTTTGTCAACAAGGATTAGGATATACACATGCTTGTTATTTTTAACTATTTTATATGAAATTTGTGCATGTTATGTATCCAAATTTTACAATATATAAAGAGTACACATTTGAAGTTTGAATTTTCCTTGGATTTATTTTGGTGTTACATATACGCAAGACCAGTATAATATAAGTAGAGCGGATAAAAGTGACCTGATCGACCATATCCAAAATATCTCGACCCGAATGTATAATACTGTAAACGGATTATTATCCAAAATTAACTTGATAATAGTTGATTCGGAAATAAAGGCTACAAACTCGAAGTGTCCCACCCGAAATTGTCTCGACAAGATTACTCGTTTCCAGGTCTAAATATAAGGGAATGGTGATTTGAACATGTAACTTATTATCACGACAACTCAGTCTTAACCACTAAACTAAGACCTTTTCGATTAAATTACAATCTATTCAGGTAAATTTTACTTACATTGATTTAATTGGTTGTAGGATAAGTTCCCAAATATCTCCATGTATGTAAAATTAAAATTGTTAGTTTTACACAAGTTCGACTCGAATTTGGTTGAGTTTGATACTAGTAAAATCCGGACCGTGATCTAACATACTCCATTTTATATCCACTAGTTCTTTGTGGTATGGAAAAGAATTTTCATAGTCTCTAACGAAATAGGGGTACCGTCAATCATAAATTTTGTACTAAAAGACTATTTAGACACTTTCATCTCGAATTGAGATTTCGATGAGTACTGTTTACCATTCATAATTGTATGATATTTTCCGCTTGGGTTAGTTAATATATTCGATTATTCGTCAACGTGATTTGTGGGTTAACATGAATCATGCTGTCGTAAACTCGAAATTGTTGGAAGATAAAGACTAAAGAGAATGCTTTCTCCATTGGAATGTAAAATGTGCACTCGTTCAACACATATGTGGATACGGGCACTAAACTATCAAAGTATCAATGGTTAAGCAATAAGCACCAGTGGTCTACTGGTAGAATAGTACCCTGCCACGGTACAGACTCGGGTTCGATTCCCGGCTGGTGCATTTCTAAGCTATGACGATTCCTGCGCATTCTGTGCCACTTTGGGTTCGGCACTCGTTCATCACTCAACGAGGATAATTTGCGCATCTGAGCTTAACACTTTTTTTTTATAATAATTTTAATAAATTTTATAAATTTATAGTTAAACACGCTAAAATTTCCCCCCTAATACACGCTAGACACTCGATTTTTAAGATTTTTAGATCGTTTCGTATAGAAAAGTTAATGTTAAATACTTTTATTTATGTGTTTTGAATCTAATTTATATTCAATAATTTTATATATTTAGGACGGTATCCCGGCTATCTTCTTTCATAAGTTCTGGGGTCTCATTAAAAAAGAGGTGACTACTGCTGTTCTTTCTATTCTTAACTCGGGAAGAGTGCTAAGGGAGTTGAATAAAACCTTTATTACTCTCATCCCTAAGGTCGAGAATCCTGAGACTGTTTCGGATTACCGACCGATTAGGTTGTGTAATGTCATTATGAGGATTACAACTAAATGCATTGCCAATCGGATGGGGAAGATCATGGGAAATCTCGTTAGTGAAACACAGGGAGCCTTTATCAAAGGCCGGAATATCAGCGACAACATTCTGCTTGCTCACGAACTTATCCACAAGGTCAATCATCATAGGATGGGTAGGCATGGGCTATGTGTTTTTAAAGCGGACATGAGCAAAGCCTATGACAGGATTCGGTGGGACTTCTTGGAAACTGTCCTAATCAAGTTTGGTTTTCCTGAGAAAATTCGTTCTCTCATTATGGAATGTGTCACTTCGGTTTCTTATGAAATACTGATCAATGGGGTCCCTAAGAACCGCTTCGAGCCTAAATGTGGCCTGAGACAGGGGGACCCACTGTCCCCTTTTTTATTCATTCTTTGCTCGGAAGCATTGACTAGTATGCTTCAGGTTTCCCAGCTGGAAGGGGATCTGAAAGGGATAAGTATGTGTAGGGGGGCGGAACCCATCTCTAGTCTTCTCTTTGCAGATGATTCTGTTTTCTTTTTTGAAAACAAGCCGGGAGCGGCCAGGTGTCTGATGAGTTGTCTAGACAACTACTGCTGGGCCTCGGGGCAGAAGCTTAATGAAGCTAAATCGGGTATTATTTTTAGCCCTAATAGTACCCTGAATTATATTCAGGCTACTCTTCGAATCCTCCGAATTAGGCATCCTACTGGTTTCGGGAAATATCTGGGTTTACCTATGGAATTCCAACAAGCCAAAAGGGGCATCTTCCAATCTGTTACAGAATATATTTTGAAGCGGATTTCCTCATGGAATGGCATATTCCTCTCACCAGCGGGTAAACTGTCTCTTATATCATCTGTCCTTTCAAATCTCTCCAACTATTTTCTATCGGTTTTCAGAATTCCGGTAAGTGTGGCAAAAAAGATGAACTCTCTTTTGTCACAATTTTGGTGGGCTGGATGTAAGATAAGTCAGAAAATCCACTGGTGTAGTAATAATTTCTTAGGACTTGTGAAGAGTGAAGGCGGCCTCGGTGTCAGGAACGTGGGATGTCTCAATAAAGCCCTTCTGGCTAAAAATGGTTGGCGAATCTTGTCTGGTGAAGATTCCCTTTTTGGACGATCCTTTAGAATGAAATTCTATGGTAGCAATCATGTGCAGGCGGATAGCATTCCTCACAAGGGTCAAAATCTGTCTTGGGGTGCAAGAAGTCTTCTGGAGGGGATTGAGGCTATCAAATCTAGAGTGGGCTGGAAACCTGGTCGCAACTCATCTCTTAATGTCTGGTCAACTAAATGGGTTAATGGAGAATTCCCGGAACCTAACCCGATTTTGCTCAGAATCGAATTCGTCAACTGTGGCTTATATCAGATCAATCAGCTTATCAATGATCAAAGCCAGTGGAATGAACCCCTTATCCGCTTCCTGTTTGATCATCCTTGGGCTAACCGGATTCTGGCAACGCCAATATGTAACTTCGAGGATCAAGATTTGGCTCTCTGGCCTTACAATACCCATGGTTCTTACACGGTTAAGAGTGGATATGGCTTGTTTCATAAAGAGATGATGGACAAAAAATTTACAGACCGAGACAAGAGCAGGATTGGTGACCTTGGTAAGCGGTTTTGCAAACGAACTCTTTGGAATTTACCAGTGTCGAACCAATTGAAAATATTTGTCTGGAAGATCATCTCTAGTACTCTTCCGGTGGGGGCAGAATTTGCTAGGAGAGGCTTGAGAGGACACAATTTATGCTCCTTTTGTCATGAATCTCAGATTCATGAGGAAACCTTGACTCACCTCTTCCGTGATTGTGACTTTGCTGCTCGAATATGGGCTGGGTCGTATCTGGGAATACGGGTAGGTGGAAACCCACACATCAATGGGGCTGATTGGATCATGGGATGGATTGATTATCTTATGAAGATTCGGAAGGATGAGAATGGAACGCTTCTTTTTGTTGTCATCTTATGGCATATATGGAAGGCAAGAAACTCACGTATCTTTAACAAGGATCATGTCCCGATCGACACTTTCTTCAAAAATGTGAGAAAAGACGCGACTGACCTGTACTTGGCCAATCGCAATAAAAACCTCAAAAATGGTGGTTTGGATAAGCCGATTTCCGAAACTGAGGACGTTGACGAACAAGAATCCATGAATTTACGTGAGGGAGTTCCACTTCACATTATCAACCCGGGGTCTACATGTGTGGGCTATCATGCAAAAGTGGATGCAGCTTGGCGACCAAATCTGGATGCGGCTTTTGGTTGTGTCATCTATGCTCCAGATGGAACCAGTAGTTCAAACTTCCGAAGAAGGTGTAAAGCTGAATCGGCTTTACAGGCAGAAGCTCTTGGGCTGAGGCAAGCCCTTCTATGGGCTAGAGACAACAGGATCCTTCACTTTAGGATATCAACGGACTGCCTGACTCTTATCTTATCCTTTGCAGGGTTGACTAAAATAAATCGGCTCATTAGGGGTATTATCGAAGACTGTAAAACTCTTTTTTCTTGCTTTCACTGTCTTAGTTTTTCCTTTATTCCTAGATCCCTTAATAGTGTAGCACATAGTTTGGCCCAGGAGGCCATGTTGTAACCTTTTTTCACCCATTGACAAAAAAAAAAAAGTGATGAAGAGACAGAGGTATTGTGGATAGTAAGCCTCCCAACAACTTTTTAAATTAGACTTCCCAATTCCCATATACATAAAATTAGATTTACATGTTAGTAAGAGTGTCATGTCTGCTTAACAATTAGGGATTTTCTACGAGGTAACCCCATATTTTCTACAATTCTACGAGATAACCGTGCCATCGGATTTTGTGTAAAACCAGACATCGGATTTTGTTAAAAACTTAAAGATTTTAGTAAGACCATAATATTATTTTGATACCTATTCTTGCAATTGTCAAAATTTCTTACCGCAAAATAATACTCTTATATCAAGTCGATCATTCTACGCTTTTCTTCGAATTATGTGATTTTTTTTGAATAAAAGTATGAAAATTAGGTGAAATGATGACGTAGACAAAAGTGACATGTTTATCTTTTCTTTTACATCCTTCTTTTAGTACAAAATTCGGACATTTCTCATAATTCGATACCAAAAATTCACATCTATTTAACGAAAGCAATTAACGCAAATTGTTACAAAATAAAAAATGATCGAATTTTGTACAACCATTTTTACGTGGATCGCTATATATTTGGTAAAAAATCAAAAATGATATCAACCCCGTCTTACATATTACTACTTGCAAATAAAAAATACATAATAAATGTGGTAATGTGTTGATTTATTAATATGTATATAAAATGGGATACGGAATGAGACATCAGATGGAATAGAATCTCACTAGTTCACAAGTTCACATAGTCCATGGCCCCTAAATATATAAAAGTGCTGTTAGTGTGAAGAAAACATCATCACAATTTCAAAAACAACAATCCTTCAAATATTTATCAGTTTTTCGTCAATGGCGCCGAGAACTCAGACAAAAAAAACTCCAATGATTATGCAACTATCTTAGCGAATTACTATCGCTTAAGAAATTCTCTAATAAGAGTGTATGCTGGATAATAAAAAAACAAGTATCAAAGAATATTCAAGAAGCACCAGTGGTCTAGTGGTAGAATAGTACCCTGCCACGGTACAGACCCGGGTTCGATTCCCGGCTGGTGCATTTCAGAGCTATGATGATTCTTGCGCTTCCTGTGCCACATTGGGTTCGGCACTCATTCATCACTCTTTGATGATAACCTGCGCATCTGAGCTTTAATTTTTCATCTATTTTAATTTTTTATCATTTTTTTGATTGGGAGTATTAAGTAGGCTAAAATTTTCACTTTAATACACACCTGATGCATGATTTTTTTAAAATTTTTGGATCGTTTTGTATAGAAAATTAACCGTTAAATACTTTTATTTAACTTTATTTTAAACCAAATTTATGATCAACCATTTTATTTTTAGTGGTGGTTAAGACGAAGGTATTATTGAAAATGAGTCTTCCCTGAAGGAATGGAGTTAACACTAAAACTTGAGAGAGATGATTTTTCAATAAATTATTTACAGGCCATTCTTCTATACCCTTTTATTTGTATTTCGTAATTCTTTTGTCATTGATCGTACCATAGTAATTTCGTACCTATTAGCTTTAATACCACTTTTTCTTAAATTTGTACAATAATCTCGTAATAAGTTTATTGAGAGACGGTCTCTGAGGAGACCTGTTGTGAAGTTAAACCTCGCCAACATTTAATTTTCCCTATTAGTTCAAAAACAATTACAAAGGTCTGATTAAAGAAGTTCAGACTTTTAATTGCCGCTTTGATTAAACTTTCATCATAGCATGTAAAGCTTTTCAAAGTTCTCCATCATATTGGCAAAGAAGAGTCGTCATCAAGAATATAATTGATTATAGATTCCGATATGCACAACCAGTGGCGGATCTAGGATTTTGGGTTTTGGGGGGGGCAAAAATTTTTTCTTTCCGTAATTAGTAGAAAAAAAAGTGAAGTTTGGTGAAATAAAGCAAGTTTTTTTAAAAAATAACCCTCTTATGAGATTTGAATCTCTAACCTCACCAAACTTCTAACACATAACCACTTTTAACCACTAAGAACAACCCATTTTTGTGAAATTTATATACAATAATTACTCTTATTTTTATGTTGGGGGGTGGCACTTGCTTACCCTATCCACCCCAAATCCGCCCCTATGCACAAGTGCACAACCTTATAGTATTTGCACAATTGGTGCAAATCTCTTCGAGTAGTCATTACTTATCTTCTCCGATTTGTCATCAACTCCTTTCAAGCCTCTAACTAAGCCAAGAAAAACTCTTTCATTTTCTCTTTGTACTAAAAGCTCTTTTATTTTCTCTTTGTCCAATGTTTAATAATTATTAGTAGAATGGATTTTTGGTAAAACTAAGCATCGGTTTTTTCCCGTAATATTATTTTAACACACATTTTTATAATTGTCAGAATTTCATAAAGCAAAAAAATAGTCTTTTATAACAAGTCGATAATTCTACACTTTTGTTTGAATTACGTGATTTTATTTTAAAAAAAGTATGAAAATTAGGCGAAATGATGACGTACACATAAGTGACGTGTTTGTCTTTCCTTTTACATCCTTCTTTTAGTAGAAAGTCGTACCTGTCTCATAACTCGATACCAAAAATTCATATCTATATAACGAAAGCAATTAACGCAAATTGTTACAAAATCGAAATTGATCAAATTTTGTACGTGGATCACGATATAGATTTGGTAAAGAATAAAAAATGATATCAACTCCATCTCACCTATTTTACCAAAACACTTGAATGGTTGTGCTTCATATAGTCCTTGGCCCTTATATATAAAAGTGCAGTTAGTCTTGCTTGTGACGGGTCGGGTGGAGAGACGGGTAATGAAACTCACGAAACGAATAGGGGAACAAGGTGGGGCACCCCCATGTGCTTTCCTCTCTCCTCTAAATGGGCATTTTGTGAGACAAAATGGTATCCGTCTTCTCCTTGTGACGGATACCCTTCGTCTACAATGAGAATTTGTGATAAAAGTGTCCTTAGTGTGAAGAAAACATCATCACAATTTACAAAACAACAATCCTTCAAATTTTTATCAGTTTTTCATCAATGGCGCCGAGAACTCAGCGAAACAACTCCAATGATTATACAACTATCTTAGCGAATTACTATCGCTTAAGGAATGGTTTAATAAGAGATTACATTGAGCTAAAAATACTTACTGGGGTCTGACTCATTTACGATCTTTCAGCACCCAATAACCCGGAAGTATGAAGTGTGGCCGAGCGTTGCAGAAGCACGACGCTTGGCCACTCTACACCGAAACGAGAAATGCTTGAGAATCCTCAATGGTGAGTTAGCCATTGTCGACGGGAAAATGGTGGACTATAAGAAGGAAATCTCTTTGTGAACAAGGGCGAGGATGTACACATGCTTGTTATTTTTAACTCTTTTATAAATTTGTGTTATGTATCCAAATTTCACAATAAAGGGTATACATTTTATCTTTTATATATACATTGTTTGAATTTCTCTTGCATTTATTTTGGTGTTACATAAGACGCAAGAGTAATACAATATAGGTAAACATGGTAAAATTGACTCGGTCCGCATGATCCGAGTCTACACTTGAACTTGACCCGAACAAGAATTGACCTTGAATGAAATAACCAGCTCCGAATGTTTATTGTGCAAACAAATTATAATGCACAAATAACTTGATAATAGTTGACCCGAAATTACTCGAACCCAATGGCCCTGCCTGATCCGACCTAAATTTGTCATGACCCAAACCCATAACCTATTATCAGTTATCACGGATTCAAGATGACCCCGCTAGGCTAAAAAATATCCGGTTAATTAAATTAAGACCTATTCGGTTAATTTTTAAAAATTGTTATATTACTCCCACTATTTTTTTATTTTTTTCCAAGTTTGCCCTTGAACATGTAAATTAATATTAGAAAATTTTAATATTGTTTAATCGTAAATGCGTATTTGACCGAGGGTTCCTAAAAAGACGTGTACTTATTTACTATCTCATTTATTGATTTTTACCAACTTACTTTTACAATTACTCTAAAAAACCTTCACTTCACTTAACAACTCAGTCAAATTTTTTTATTTTTACCGTTTAAGTAAAAGTGAATCCCGGCGACAATCCCGCCAATGTATTTTTTTTTTTTTTTTTTATTCTCAAACGTACAATGTTTGTAATTTAATAACGAATGTAATGCTAATCAACATATCGTCTTGATAACGAACATTAATTTAATTCTAAGAAAGTGGTTATGTACATAATACTAACTACGACGATAATGATTATGATAAGGATGGTGAAAATTATGATGACGGTAACGATTTCAGCAATGAACAGCTACTAACAAATGCGATGGAAGAGATAAATTGTTTGTTTTCGTTGATGTAAATGTTGTTAAGTTTTCTTTTACAAATTTTTTAAAGAGGAAGTCATAGCGTAAGAAGGGACAAACTAATTGTGTGTAAAACGACAACATCATGGTGCAGCCGTGTAAGATAGACGACGAAGCCATGATGGTGTCGTGTGACCCACACGTCGATACCATGCTAGTGTCGTGTGAGCCGGTAATAATCCTCCCTTTCATGCATTGGGGTACTTGTTCGAGTAGTGAATACTCAGTCGAGTACACAAAGTTAGAGTCGTAAGTCTAAATCTGCCTAGATGTACTCGGTCGAGTACAAGTGGTAGTACAGTGTAGTCGGTCGAGTACAGTGCGCGTACTCGGTCGAGTACAATGTACTCGGTCGAGTACAATGTACTCGGTCGAGTACGTGAGGTACTCAGTCGAGTATCCGGCCTGTTTATGATTCCGCGAGTTTGTTAGTTAAAGATTTCGGGATCATTCTGAATCATTTCTTATTTTCGTCAAACACCAAAACAAACAAACAAACAGTTTTCTCTCAAGACTAAACCTTGAACATCTCTAATTAGCATCTCACAAGGGATTCATGTGCGTCGATCATCCTAGTTCGTGTGTGTTTCGTCATTTAAGTAAGTTTTATCCTTTAATTCAATCAATTGATATCTTAGGGGTTTGTAGTGCCTTAAGTCAGTTGGTAATATGAATTTGTATGTTGATATAGGGGGAGAGTTCGTAGAGGAACGCTGGTAGTTGATTGATCTTGCTATTGCCTTGGGGTAGAGTTTCCCTACTCAGTTTTGTTATTTTGATTATGTGACGGTGTGATTGATTATGAATGCTTGAGTATATTATTGGTATGAGATTATAATTTGATGGTTGGAACCATTGTCGGGAGATGGATTCCAGCCCCTAGGTCGCCCCTCCTGACTCCCATCGTGAGGGGGGTGCACATTAAAGATCAGGGGACCGCTTGTTGCGATGAGTGGGGCGGGGTGGTCAGTCTGCGGTGTCCACCAAGATTACATGTTGCGATGAGAATCTGGCAGAGCTACATGTTGTGATGTGTAGTCAGTTACAGGATGTTTGATTGAGTTTCCGAAAAGGCTAATTAACTTACACATAGAAACTTAATAAACATCCAAATGTTATTAAAATCATCCTAATAATCTAATTACTAACTAAAATTATGAATTAGAATAAAACTATTAAGGTATTCAATACATAAATTAAGTTATTCAATCGTCACAAACCGAAAAATGGAGTATTAGGTAGGTGAACGACGGTGGTGGGTGGTCCGGTGTCGCTGCGGTGGTCCGGTAGATGCACGGTGGTTTAGTTGTTGACGAGGGTTGGGTTTTTTTTTTCCGTTCAAGCGTTGTATTGAAAGGGGAAATGACGGGTTGAAGATGAGAAAAAAAATATAACAGGGACTTATCGACCGAAATTGGTCGCCAAATTGGAGACATAATTTGGTCGCTAATATAGCGACTGAATTTGGTCGCTAATTTAGCTACCAATTTCGGTCGCTAATTTGGCAGTATGGTCGCCCTTAGATTTGCGCGAATTTTTTTAGGATAATCTGTGGATAAGATTTTGGATTTGGCGACCGACCGCTTTTTTTTTTGAGTCGCTAAATCAGCGACTCTCCCTTTACAATATTTCTTGTAGTGAGTTTCAATAACGTAAACTTACAAACATGCGATGAATGTGAAATACAATGTAATAAGTCTAAGGCATGCAAAACAAGGAATTACCATACGACTTACCATCTGGTACCGAGACGTACCCAGCCCTATCAATCACAACAGAACAACCCAAGCTTGCTCACAACACAAGGTCCCAAGGACGCACCCACGACACCGGACCCGAAAGCTACTTGTGGTCCCCTATCAGACATCGTGTCTCACCACGCGTGTCCCTCCACACGTGTCCCTCCAAATTCGAGTTATTAATGTGCACACCCCTCTTGGAGTGGAAGCTCCAAGAGGCAACCCAAGCTCACAAACAGTTAACCATTGACTTTCCAAATAACCTATGTGGTTCCTGATACGGTTCCCAAATCATCCTAATTGGATCCCACAAATACGGGGTATTAGAGATAGTCGCCAAATTAGCGACTGGATTTCAGTCCCCCAATTTGTAGTGTAGTCGTCAATTTGACGCATATTTTAGGGTTTTTTGTGAGAAATTACCTTATATTTATGTCAATTTGTGAGAAACTACCTTAATTTTTTTTTTGTTAAAAATTACCTTACATTTTTTTTTAAAACATACCAAAAATATAACTCAGACCAATTTCCGACGATAACTTGAATTTTTTTTGTTAAAATATTTTATATTGTTCATCTGCTTTCCCATAAATCATTTTTAAAGCTGTTTCCTTAGCATAATATGTCATGTAATAACCCACCTCAATCCCCAACTCTTTTAACAACTTCTTATGTAAAGTGTTTACCTTTGTCTGAAGTTGAAGCCTCCAATAATTTATATATCTCTCTACCAAATAGAGGGAAGTACACCTGATATTGTGGTCAATCCAACCTCAATTATCGTCGGAAATTGACCTGAGTTTTATTTTTGGTAGGTTTTAACAAAAATATAATATATAAGGTAGTTTTTAACAAAAAAATAAAAGTAAGATAATTATTCACAAATTAACATAAATATAAGGTAATTTCTCACAAAAACCCATTATTTTATGCGGTTGCCCTTTCTAAGTCTTCTGAATCAATAATTCTCGTAGTGTAAGGAAAAACTTTCAGTATCCAATACTAACCCTAGATAACTAACTGCACTAGAATCATCATTATATTAAACCTCGAATTCTTCTTTTAATTCAAGGGATAAAGTTGGTAATTCATCACTTTTCCTTGTCACTTAAATTCCATTATCATTACTAAACAATACTACAAAGTAGTCAAGTAGTCGGGAGAGGTCGAGTTTATTTGACTAAATGACATTTTTTAGACTAAATGATGTTACTTGATAAATTAATTGGAGCTTTAGAGTTGGATCAAACTATTGGGATTAATTGGTTTACGTCATCAATTGTAATTTTTCATTATTTTTAGACAAAATCCCCACTTAAACTACCGAATCGCGAAAGGTCGTCGACGTTTTGCGAAAAATCGTCGACGTAATTCAAATAAAAGACTAACCTTACCCCTACCATTACCACAAAACCTCTAAAATTGAAAATCACCCAAACCCTCACCCACCTACAACCACCTACAACCACCACGCAACCGCCCCACCACGCAGCCGCACGCCGCCGACCGCGCCACCACGACCGCCCCACCACGCCGACCGACAAACCACCGGTGAGTAATTTTTTTTTTTTTTTTTGTTTTAACTAGACTTGTTAGTCTTAATTAGAGTTGTATTATGTTATTGTAGTAATTGTTAATGTTAATTAGGTTAGATTTGTTAGTTGTAATGTTGATTGTTAATGTTTTTGGTGTTTTTGTTATTTTTTCAAAAATCGATTTATAATTTGTATTATTGTTCTTGTTAGTTCTAATGTTGTTGTTAGTAGTGTTGTTGTTACTATTGTTGTTGTTTCTATTGTTGTTGTTGCATTTGCATTAGAGATTAAATCGAAAGGGCAAAAGGACCCAAAACAACCGAATTGAGAGTTGAGGGTCGTGTGTTATACACGTTTGTGATGGTGAGGGACGTGTGTGATACACGTTGGTGGGTGGAAGGGACGTGGGGGGGGCACGTTGGTGGGTGGTAGGGACGTGGGAGGGCGGCGTTGGTGGGGGGTAGGGACGTGGGAGGGGGGCGTTGGTGGGGGGTAGGGACGTGGGAGGGGGGGATCGTTGGGGGGTAGGGACGTGGGGTTTAGGGTGGCTAGGGTGGGCTGGGACGTGGGCTTGGGACGGTGGTGGGGGGTATGGACGTGAGCTTGGGGTGGCTAGGGTGGGTTGGGACTAGGGGTGTTAACGAGCAGAGCCGAGCCCGAGCTTGACCTTGCTCGGCTTGTGCTCGATTATCAAATCTCGATCTCGAGCTCGAGCCGATCTTACCCGAGCTTGAAAAAAATGTGCTCGTTACAAAGCTTGCGAGCTTTAACACGAGCTCGAGCCAAACTCGAGCCAAATCGAGCCTATATAAAATTGTTTATTTTATTTTTTTTCCAATATATTCAATAACAAGGTTCGAAGATTTTATGTAAATATATTTAGCAAAACAAGATATTTGATATATATGATACAAAGATATAATAATGATAAAATATCTTATGGAAAATATACCCTGTTGAATACGATGCTCCTACATACAATGCTTCTGCAAGATACAATGCTTCTGATTTTCCAATGCTGCTGTGATACAATGCTCCTGTTTTTCGAGTTTCCCTCTTTTAGCCTTATACATTGTATTTCCCATAGGTGTAGTAAATGCTCTTTGCTGTATAAATACTACCTCTGTAACATTTTTCATCATCAATTGAATTAAGCATTCAGCTTTCTTTACCAAATTCCTTTCTTCACATTTTATCATATCTTTATAAAATATGAGCATATTTTTATAAAATATGATTAATATCTCATGTAATCTCAAATGTTGGAGCTGTTTGCGAGCTTTTCGAGTCGAGCTAGGCTTTGCTCGGCTTGACTCGTTAAGCTCTCGAGCCGAGCCCGATCTCGAGTCGAGCTCACACGAGCCGAGCTTTTACCGAGCTTTGACCGAGCCGATCTCGAGTCGTGCGCGAGCTGTCTCGTCTCATTAACAGCCCTAGTTGGGACGTGGGTTTTGGGTTTAGGATTTAGGGTATAGGTAGGGTTTAGGGTTTAAGGTTGGGGTGGCTAGGGTGGGTTTAGGGTTTAGGGTTTAGGTAGGGTTTAGGGTTTAGGGTTTAGGGTTTTTAGGGTTTAGGGGGTTTCCTCGGCTTTATTTTTAGGGTTTAGGCCGTATATTTTCAATTTTAATAGTTAAAATTTCTTATTTTAGTTTTTATTATTTTAGTTTTTTATGACAATTTGTTTAATTATATTAATTTAACGTTATTGTAATCTCGTTAGTTTTTATTATTTTAGTTTTTATGACAATTTGTTTAATTATATTAATTTAACGTTATTGTAATCTCGTTAGTTTTTATTATTTTAGTTTTTATGACAATTTGTTTAATTATATTAGTTTAACGTTATTGTAATCTCGTAAATGCAGATGTCTTACAATGAGGATGATATCATGCCTGCGATTGGCCGTACCGCAGGCCGAAGAGTGACGGGATCTAAACGTCGTGTCCCGATAGCATCACAACCAGCAGCAGCACCAGGAGCTGGTAGGGGAGGTAGGGGTAGGGGTAGGGGTAGGGGTAGGGGAAAGGGTCTCCTAATTAGGACTCCCGACCCTACTCCCGAGGACCAGCTACAGCTACCGAGAGCTTTTTTCAGGGACCCCCGAGTTAGTAGTTCGGAGGACGAGGAAGTTGAGGAGGAGGAGGAGGAGGTGGTGGAGGAGGAGGAGGAGCACGACTCCCAGTTTTTGGACGAGGAGGCAGCCGATCGACCAGCTAAGGTGATCGTACGTGATGGTAGCGGCCGATATAAGCCATTTGTGGAGAGTGGGGCCTCTAGTAGCACGGGTGGGAGGAAGAAGACTCTGGATCTTTCCTGGCGTCTACAGGGTCCGGTTGTAGGGGGGCCGTCTGTACCTACTGTCTTACGTAGCTTCGGTGGCCACGTAGCTCGCAGTAGTTGGACGGATGAGGGTGTTGGGGCTGGTGTCCTTGACAATTAAGTACAATGACTTATTAAATCTCTTTAAGGATCACAAGGGCATACTTTTGTATTATTACCAGTTGATCCACGTTTATCAATAACGGTTGGCTTGCTAGATAAGTTTGACGTTATTGTCATACGGATGGCGGTGATCAACTGGTCCCTATACGTCACACCTATAGGACACGTTTGAGAGATGTGAAGGTATGAAAATACAGTCACATTTTGCCGGATAAGACTAAACAGTTAGTCAGAGGTATTGACTATTAAATTAGTCAATAAGATGTTGAGATTATTATTTAATACGGATTAAATAATTTTAGCTAATACGGATTACATGTTTAATTCGTAAATTAAATATAAACGGTTATATATTTAATTAAATATTGTATTCGCGAATTAATATAAACAGTTATATTAATTTGGGTAATTATACAATATCGTATTTTGTCAGACCATTATTAATATATCGACTGTATTGATATCTGATAACATGTTACGATTTATAATTAAAATCCCGCGAATAACTTATAGCTAAATGGGTCGAATCATGAATTAGAATAAGGTAAGAGTGGAAAGCCCACCCTTACCCTATTCAAATATTTCGGCCAAGTGTAGTATATAAGGAGGAGACTTCTCCTTATGTAAAACACTGTTGTTGCACTGACTAAATAATTCTCAAGGAAAAATTAGGGTTTTGAGAGCATTCTTCTCCCAAAACCTCAGATCTCACATCTAAAACCTAAATAGCTCTCCCAATATTGCAAGGCAGTTGGAGAGGATTTCTAGCACACGCGGCCTCGTCTCATTCTAAGTCTTGGGTGCAAGTTATAGGAGGGAATTTGTGTTAATTCCTGTTCTTAGGCCTTTCGCACAAGGACTAAAGGTTGTACTTCTTTTCTTATCCTTTTTAATCTTATGACTATAAACACAACTGTATTTTTCATTATAATCCTGCAAGTTTAGGGTAAATACATGCTTTATTCCCCACAAGTGGTATCAGAGCCTTAGGCCATGAAATTTTTACTCTTGTGTTTTTCATAAGTTTATTTAAAAGATTTTGAAAAAATCTCGTTTCTGCCGCTGTGTCGGTCGGTCGACCGCCCCTGTGTGAGTTTTCTGTTTTTTTTTTAAAAACAGTTTCCTTTGTGAGTTTTCGATCTTGATTTTCGATTCCTGTTTACATATTGTTAATTAATCGATATTCTTGACAATATGTGAACCCTTGTTGATGTTAATTTTGATTACTTATTTTAATCAAAGTTTAAAAGGTAAAAACTTGTTTTAATTTCAAAAAGTGCAGCGTTTTGCGTTTTCTGAAATTCGTTTTTACTGCATGTTGGTCGGTCGACCTAATTGATAGGTCGGTCGACCGATTATACTGTTGCAGAAATTTTCCGTTTTTCGGTTGGAGGTCGGTCGACCACATGTTTAGGTCGGTCGACCTCCCCCCTGTAACAGACTCTTTTTTTTTTTTTTTTTTCGAAAATAACATGTTTTATTTTCACATGGCTTAAAATAATATACTGTATACGGAAATAGTATATTATTCAGTGAATCGGTTCACCCTCGTTTGATACATATTGTTTTAAAACAGTTTAAAATAATGGATTAATGTTTATTAAAATTGGTGATTAAAGCGGTATAGTCACATAATTTTAATCTTAAAAGGTGGTTTGGTAAAAATTTATTAATCATAATAACAGTATTATGTCATGTATGAATTTTATTTAGTTGATGCATTTTATTTATCGTCTTGTTGAATGCCTAATGAATGCTTTCAATAACGTATTTAATTTTTGCAAACGGTTGTAACTTAGTGTGGCCTTAGAAGATTGTGTCACCGTAATGATGGGACATAGTCTTGCTTGTAATCTTGAGATCTTGTATCTCCGTTTTGGGTTTTTGCCATGTAATTACTTTTGTATTTAAATTAGAATGCATCTAGGATTACTTTTGTAATTTAAATTAGTAATTTTGTGAAGACCAAAGACGGAGACCGGATGCTCACTCCCGCTGCAAGGACCAAGATGGAACATCAAGACAAGCTTCTAGGGTCCAACGGTGGATTCCAAGTTGTTTTATGTTTATTTTGGTAGGATAGGCCACACTAGGACTTTTATTTACGTTTATTGCATTTATCTTTATGCTTTCATCGATAATAGCTTGCATCATATTCCGCCTAAAACCAAACCACCTATATCATGCCTGAAAACTGACTCATGTAGAGGTTACGCGTTAGTTTTCTGTGACAATACAGATGTCACATGTCAATTGCTAAGTCATCACTTTATTTAATTCATTCACGCAAATGCTAGTTTTTAGTTCACTTAAATATGGTTAAATAAAAGTTGATGGGGTCTTCCTCGTATAACCAAAAATTGAGACTAGTCTTTATAAATCAGCCTCCCATGAATCCCTTCTTCGTCGGTAGGCATAATATGACCCCTTCTACGTCGGGTAAGTGGGAACAGATGATTTATTTTATCTCAACATCATGGTCACTCGATACTATCTAGTGACTGAGATGGACTAATAGATAGGATTTACGGAAATCTATCGATCAAGAGTTCCAACGATTGGAATTAGCCAAACTGTGGGCTTATCAATATACGGAAATTGAGTCTTGGGATCGTTTATATAATTCTTGAGGGACATCAATTATATAAATGCATGAGTCTACGAGTTTAAATTCAATTTAATATAGACTTAAATCACAACAATGAGTTGCTTATATGGTTTTGTTTTATCTTCTTTTTCAGTGTAGAACACGTTCATTAAAACTGCTGTATAACTAAAATGGCTGGTGAAGACCCAATGCCAAGTGCCAAGCTAGCACGTGAATCCTGGCTAAAGGCCTTCATGGACTCCATGAATCAGTCAACTAGACTGAGGAATGATGGGTCAAACTTCTCTGACTGGGAGGCAGCACTACGGAATGCTGCCATTGCTGACGGAAAGCTTAAGTATTTAACTGAGCCCATTCCGGCACACCCAGGAACTGGAGCTAGAGCCAACGATGTTCGCGCTCATAGCGACTTCGTTATGGAAGCGGGTGCGATAAAGAACGTACTCATCTATGCAATGGAATCCAATTTGCAAAGACGCTTCATAACCCATGGTGCAAACAAGATTTTCACCACGCTCACTAACGAATTCTCAAAGGCTCCGAGAATCGTTTCTTATGAGCATACCTGTCGCTTCTTTGAGGCAAAACTCCAGAAGGGCCAAGCGGTTAGCCCACATATTCTTCACATGATTGAAAATATCGAAAAACTGGAGGCCCTAAACTGTAAGATCAGTGAGAACATAATCGTTGATCGAATGCTTCATTCGCTTCATGATGGGTTCGCCCTCTTTAGGGCCAACTACTACATGAACGACATGAACAAGACTCCTCATGAGCTCCACTCCCTTCTCGTACAGACTGAGAAGGATCTGAAATTAAGTGGGAGCATGAAGCAGGATGTTCTCATGATCTCCAGTAAGGGAAAGGGTAAAGGGAAGGCTAAAGCTCAGGGCGACCTAGCAGTAGGTAAGCCCAGGTTCAAGAAACCAGGATTTACTAAGAGTGGGCCAGGTGAGTCGAGCAACTCACAGGGCAAGACTAAGAGCAAGGATACTAGCATGGAATGTCACCATTGCCACAAGACTGGGCATTGGAGGCGCTCATGCCCCGTGTATCGCGAGGACATTAAGGCAGGCCGCGTTACTCCTGTTGGTATGTCTTCTTCTTCTTTTATTCACATGATTGAGATTAACCACGCAAGTTGCGGAACTTGGGTACTTGATACTGGTTGTGGTTCTCATCTATGTAATCATGTGCAGGGCCTCCGAAACCAAGAACCCCTAATCAAGGGTGAGGTGGACCTGCGTGTCGGGAATGGAGCACGCGTTGCTGCAGTCTCGAAGGGAACATACGTGATCCAGCTTCCAAGTGGATTCGAGTTATTTTTATATAACTGTTATTATGTTCCTAGTTTGTCCAAAAACATTATTTCAGTTTCTGCACTTGACAAACTCGGCTTTTCATTTGTAATAGAGAATAATAGCTGTATTTTCTCCTTACACAATATGATTTATGGCAAGGCAGTTTCCATGAATGGAATTTATGTTTTAGATCAAACTACCGAGATATTACATGTGAATAATAAAAGATTAAAGGTAGGTGACAAAGATCAAACTTACTTATGGCATTGTCGTATGGGACACATAAATGAGAAACGCGTAAAACAGCTCATACAGAATGGAGCTATATCGCCCTTTGATTTCGAATCATATGGCACGTGTGAATCATGTCTCATCGGCAAGATGACTCGTATTTCCTTCAAAGGTGTTGGAATGCGCGCTGCCGACCTATTAGGACTCATACATACGGATGTATGTGGGCCTATGTCGATCAACGCACGAGAAGGCTATAGGTATTTCATCACTTTCACGGATGATTTGAGTAGATATGCCTATGTCTACTTAATGAAGCACAAAAGTGAATCCTTTGACAAGTTCAAAGAATACCAGAATCGGGTACAGAACCAGCTGGGAAGAAAGATTAAAACACTACGTTCTGATCGTGGTGGTGAGTATCTTTCACACGAGTTTGATCAACACCTTAAAGACTGTGGCATCGTGCTACAGTTGACTCCACCTGGAACACCACAATTAAATGGTGTGTCCGAACGGAGAAATCGAACTTTACTTGATATGGTTCGATCCATGATGAGTCACACCGTTGTGCCTGATTCATTATGGGGCTATGCTCTTTTGTCGGCCGCTCTAATACTTAACCGAAGTCCGTCTAAAGCTGTTGACAAGACTCCATACGAATTATGGAAGGGAACGGTCCCTAACTTGTCCTTTATACGGGTTTGGGGCTGCGAGGCTTATGTCAAGTGGAGACACGAGGATAAGCTCGGCCCGCGATCGGTCAAGACATACTTTATAGGCTATCCAAAGGGAACTTTTGGTCATTATTTCTACTCGCCAACCGAACAACGTGTTTTTGTTGCGGCCAGTGCGACGTTCTTAGAGAAAGAATTTCTCGAGAACAAGTCAAGTAATAGAACCTTCGAGTTATCGGAGGTTCAAGAACCAACTGCCGAGCAACCATTGGAGGAAACAGTTCCTTCAACCGAGGCTGCGGTAGATATTCCTGAGGAACCTAGGAGGTCGGGAAGAGTCTCTATTCCTCCGGACAGATACATTGGTATGGTCGAGGAACATGATACAGATGACGTCTTACTCCTAGAGGGTAATGAACCCACAACCTATAAAGGTGCCATGACCAGTTCTGACTCAAAGCTATGGCTAGAAGCCATGCAATCCGAGATGGACTCCATGTATGAGAACAACGTGTGGGATCTTGTGGACCTACCTGCAAAGGTACGTCCCCTTCAATGCAAATGGCTTTACAAGATAAAGCATGCCGTGGAAGGACAGCAAGATATCCACAAGGCTAGACTAGTTGCTAAAGGTTTCACTCAAGTGCCAGGCTTGCACTATGATGAGATCTTTGCACCCGTAGTCATGCTACGTTCCATTCGGATTATCTTAGCAATCGCCGCATTTCATGATTATGAAATATGGCAAATGGACGTTAAAACCGCCTTCTTAAACGGTTATTTGGAGGAAGAGTTGTACATGGTACAACCCGAGGGTTTTATCGATCCAGCACATCCTAAGAAAGTTTGCAAGCTTAAGCGTTCCATCTATGGACTTAAGCAAGCATCGCGGAGTTGGAATCATCGCTTCGACCAAGTGATAAAAGAGAATGGGTTCATTCGATCAGTCGAGGAACCATGTATCTATATCAAGTCGAGTGGGAGCAAGATTGTATTCCTAGTACTGTTGATTGGGAATGACATACCTCTCTTATCTTCGGTTAAAGCATGGTTGAAAAACCATTTCCAGATGAAAGATCTGGGAGAGGCACAAAGAATTTTGGGCATCCGTATCTACAGGGATAGATCACGACGGATGTTGTCTCTCAGTCAGGAGTCTTATGTAGATAAGATTCTAGAGAGATTCAGCATGACGAACTCCAAGAAGGGGTTCCTTCCTATGACTCCTGGGCTTCACTTGAGCAAGACTCAAGAAGTTAAGTCACTGGAAGAGAAAGAGCGCATGAGTCGGATTCCTTATGCTTCGGCAATAGGATCGATCATGTATGTCATGATATGCACACGTCCTGACGTTGCATATGCATTGAGTATGACAAGTCGATTCCAAGCTCATCCAGGTGAACAACACTGGATGGCCGTGAAAAACATTCTTAAGTACCTACGGAGGACTAAAGATTGGGGATTGACTTACGGAGGCGACTCGACGCTCTGCGCCACGGGTTATGCAGATGCTAGCTTCCAAACGGATCGAGATGACTCGAAATCTCAGTCTGGATTCGTTTTTACTCTTAATGTCGCTGCTGTCAGCTGGAAAAGTTCTAAACAGAGTGTTACAGCAGATTCTACGACTGAGTCCGAGTACTATGCCGCCTCGGAAGCAGCTAAGGAAGCAATATGGATGCGTCAATTCTTACAAGGACTCTCGGTAGTGCCTAGTTCGAATGACCCAATCACCGTTTATTGTGACAATAGCGGTGCCATCTTCCAAGCTAAGGAGCATAAGTCTAGCAACAAGGCTAGGCATGTACAACGGAAAGCTCATCTAATCAGAGATTACGTGGAGCAAAAGGAGATTTTAATTGATAAGATCGCTACGGATGACAACATAGCTGATCCTCTCACAAAAGCATTACCACGTGATAAGCATGAAGGGCACATTCATTTCATGGGAATTGGATGTGTTCCTAAGTTGTAGTACTCTTTTATGAATTCATGTAATAATTCATTTTCTCGTGTACTCTATTCAACCTTATTGTTATGATATAAAATGTTTTGTTTTTCATGTGGAATTGTACGCCAATTTTGAACACGACAAAGTGAACTGATTAACATTACATCGTTTTGGTCCTTGATTACCCACTTGAGCTGATAACTCAGGTAATCATTTTGTGACGTTGGTTGATGGTGGGTTCAATGAGCCATAAGTCACGCGACTGACTGACCAATCACAAAGGCGAGTTATACGGATATCTCGTAGGACACCCCGTGACAGCGTTATGGAGTCCTAAATGTTTTATAACATTGGGTGCCTGGTCGTGGATAGGACCTCCATAGTGTTCCTTAGAGTCGAGTCTTTTGACCTTCAACTGTCTCTTGAGATTAAGACAGATTTTGGGTAACTTTGGTTTCTTTCCCACGGTCACCGTAACAGGGGCCAAGAGGATTTTTTCTGGGTTATTTCATGCTGGGCGATATCGGCAGGATTCGAGTTGAGGGAAATATCCAAACCCTTATCAGGATTTTATCATTTCTCAGGGCCACTCGAGGAGTAGTAACTGAAATGCATGGCCATGCTCGAATACAGATTCGTTTTATCAGTTAAGTTACTCTCTAGTCGGGGAAACCACTCTTGATACAGATCGCTTGTGAGATACGACCTTTGCGAATGCGGATTTGCAAATTGTCTTACATTGAGTGGGAGAAATTTTAAAAGGATATGAGATTCGGTACGGACAAGTGGGAGTTTGTTGGAGCTTGTGTCCTCCACATGTAGTGTGATAACGTCATTGCACATACCCTTGTACGGACAAGTGGGAGATTGTTGGGGCTGGTGTCCTTGACAATTAAGTACAATGACTTATTAAATCTCTTTAAGGATCACAAGGGCATACTTTTGTATTATTACCAGTTGATCCACGTTTATCAATAACGGTTGGCTTGCTAGATAAGTTTGACGTTATTGTCATACGGATGGCGGTGATCAACTGGTCCCTATACGTCACACCTATAGGACACGTTTGAGAGATGTGAAGGTATGAAAATACAGTCACATTTTGCCGGATAAGACTAAACAGTTAGTCAGAGGTATTGACTATTAAATTAGTCAATAAGATGTTGAGATTTTTATTTAATACGGATTAAATAATTTTAGCTAATACGGATTACATGTTTAATTCGTAAATTAAATATAAACGGTTATATATTTAATTAAATATTGTATTCGCGAATTAATATAAACAGTTATATTAATTTGGGTAATTATACAATATCGTATTTTGTCAGACCATTATTAATATATCGACTGTATTGATATCTGATAACATGTTACGATTTATAATTAAAATCCCGCGAATAACTTATAGCTAAATGGGTCGAATCATGAATTAGAATAAGGTAAGAGTGGAAAGCCCACCCTTACCCTATTCAAATATTTCGGCCAAGTATAGTATATAAGGAGGAGACTTCTCCTTATGTAAAACACTGTTGTTGCACTGACTAAATAATTCTCAAGGAAAAATTAGGGTTTTGAGAGCATTCTTCTCCCAAAACCTCAGATCTCACATCTAAAACCTAAATAGCTCTCCCAATATTGCAAGGCAGTTGGAGAGGATTTCTAGCACACGCGGCCTCGTCTCATTCTAAGTCTTGGGTGCAAGTTATAGGAGGGAATTTGTGTTAATTCCTGTTCTTAGGCCTTTCGCACAAGGACTAAAGGTTGTACTTCTTTTCTTATCCTTTTTAATCTTATGACTATAAACACAACTGTATTTTTCATTATAATCCTGCAAGTTTAGGGTGAATACATGCTTTATTCCCCACAGAGGGGAGCGCGAGACAGTGGATCACGTGTTACGAGAGGCCGGGAGCTATGGAGAAGATGAGTAAGATGAGGGTCCGCTCTACGGTTATGGATAGAGTTGCCGAGAGCGGGCTTGGTCATCTTAGGACCTGTTTGACCACTGGGTTGGATGAGAACCTTATTAGTGCGTTCGTTGAGAGGTGGCAGCCGGACACCAACACTTTCCACATGCCGTTTGGTGAGATTACGATACTGTTGCACGACGTTCACAGGATCCTCGGCATACGGGTGGATGGCGCTAGGGTTATGGACGAGGGTACGAGGGGGGAGAGTGGTCTGAAGGGGAAGTACGCGGCCTTGTTTGGCATCGACGTGGCGGCCGTGACTGCACCCCTTTACAGGGGTGGGGGGATTTTGGTGAGGAAGCTGATGGATGTTGTGGAGAAGGGGAGCCAGGAGGACTCCCTATGGGCGTACATGATGTTGTTGGTTGGACAGACTTTGTTCACCGACAAGTCCAGCGATCGGGTTGTCGCTCGTATGTTGCCGCTGTTTGATGATTTAGATGATTTAGGCGGTTATGCTTGGGGGGCCGCGACATTGGCGTACCTGTACCGACAGTTGGGGATGGCTTCGCGTAGGGAGGCAGCTGGGGTTAGCGGTTGTCTACCGTTGCTTCAGGCTTGGATATACGAGTACTTTCCGACGTTCAGGCCTCACTCGGGATATTATGTTAAGGGACGACCACTTGTCGAGGCTTGGTCACGGGTTCCTAGGTTTAGGGGAGATGAGGACTGAGGAGTTGTTGGAGCAGCACAGGCAGAGGTTGGACGGGCTGAGGGCGGAGCAGGTGAGGTGGCTCCCTTACGGTGTTAGCCCACACAGGGGTTGTCGTAGTACGCTCTACTCGGGGGTGATCAGGTTTATGGATATAGTGGAGCCGTACCAGCCTGATAGGTGTCTCCGTCAGTTTGGCTATGTTCAGGATTACCCGAACCCTATGCGGGTCCCAGCTGCCGAGAGTCGTCCGGCGAAGCCGGCTCAGGGTTACAAGCTGTCGTACGGTGATGCTGCTGATTTGGATTGGGGTTTGAGAGAGGCTGAGATTCCGTTGAGACAGCGTCATGACCGGGCTTTGATGTCGTTTCAGTGTGATCCACGTTACATGAGTTGGTACAAGAAGATTTCTCACCCATACTTCTACCCCCCTACACGCCGTGTTGAGATGGAAGCACCCCCTTTCACCGAGGAGCCGGAGGTTGGCCGGGCTCTTAGCCGTCATTTCTCGCAGATTTATACTCAAGACCCCGACCAGAAATGGCCGTACGTGCGACGCTTGGTCGATGATATGGAGCGGTTCTACATATCGAGGGATGACGTTGAGGATGATCAGGCTGATGATGATGAGGAGGAGGAGGACAATGATGATGATGATGATGTAGTTTACTAGTTAGTTTTTTTATGCTTGGACTTTATTTGTTGTCTTTCGTACGGACTATTTTATTTTTCTCGTGACTTCTTTGTTAGTTTATTAGTTATTTTATGCATATTTTAATACATATTAGAACTCATAGCTTACATCGGACATGAACAAAAGCACATAAAACATAAATCGTAACTAAAATTTGATGAAAACATAGAATACATTAGACATTAACGAAAACACATCAAACATCAAATACAAGTTTACAATACTTAATTATCTTCAGATGACGAAGATGAAGAATCCAGATCTCCTTCGTAATCTCCAGCTTCAATTATTTCAGGTTGACTAGCCACGTAATGATCATAAAACATTAAAATGCGCAGACGGACATTACCTAAATTGAACACTCTACCGGCACACAAATCAGATAGTGTTGCGTAGTCTATCAAGTTTAGTATAAGCTCGATATATTTAAGGAAATCGCTTCTTAGCTTGCGGAACTCCCACATCTTCCCAGTTACAATCTTATCAGTAACTTCATCGTCTGGAACAACCGGACTGCAGAGGGGGTTACCGTGTAGGATGCCAAAAAGGTTGGCAATTGGAGGATGTTCTACCAGGTCTCAGACAGTGTCACTCGGAATTACTAGTTCAAGGCGAGAAACTAGTACTGGGAACTGCGTAGTTATAAGATCGATCCTTAGCTGATAGGCTCTGTTTTTTTGAACATTTGTGAGAGCCATATTAAAAGAAATGATTTTAGTAGTGAATGATGTTGTGGTTGTTGCGATTACAATCAACATGAAAACCAGTATTTATAAGAAGCCATAGTATAACGGCAACATTTTCAAATTGTAACGGTTACATTTTGAAATTTGAAATCAGAACGGTTACATTTCAATATTACAACCTAAACATAATTGGTTAAAATGACGGAAATATAAAGACTTGAAAACTGGCCGTCCATACATGGTATGGACGTGAACAGTACACGTCCAAACCATGCATGGACGTGTACTATTCACGTCCATACATGGAGTGGACGTGTACTATTCACGTCCATACCATGTATGGACGTCCAGGATTAACGTCCATACATGGTATGGACGTGAATAGTACACGTCCACTCCATGTATGGACGTGAATAGTACACGTCCATGCATGGTTTGGACGTGTACTGTTCACGTCCATACCATGTATGGACGGCCAGTTTTCAAGTCCATTCCACGCTAGGATGGTTAGTTTTCAAGTCTAATTCAAAATTTCGATTGAGTTCAATTTGTCTATTCCATGCCTTGTACGATTAATTCAACCTAATTTCAAGGCTTAAACATGTAATTCAACAAAAATTAATTGAAAAAAAAATCTAAGATTTAAGTTAGTTATCGATGAATCGTCGTCGTCGTTTGACATTAAATCGTTGTCGTTATTTGATGTTGATGTTCGAAGTTGAAACCGTTTCTTAGGAGTTTACGTTGTTTTTGTTGTTTTTGTTTCAGAGAATAAAAGCTAGAGAGAGAGAGAGTAGAAAAGGGCAAGAGTTGTCATTTGTCAAAAAAACGTCGACGATTTTTTTCGCAAAACGTCGACGACGTTTCGCAACCCTCTTAAACTAATAGCTTTACCTTGTTCCCAAACATTAAAATAAGTTATAACTTTCAAAATTAGAGAAGAGGCAAAGCCCGCTGACTAAACCAACCACAATTTTGCCTAAATGCGAGGGCTAAAGCCATTGGGTTAGTCTATTTCCTCATGAATAATGTCAAAAAAATAAGGGTGTGTTTGGATATAAATTAAAGGAATATGTTATTAGGTCAATCGGGTCAACCAGGTGAGTCCATATGTCATACTGAGATTTTGATTCCGATAATGACAGTAAGCAATTCTTGAATTCTATCAAATAGAATTCAAGTAATAATTGAACTGAACAAATTGAATTTTCAATTATACTAAGTCTTAAGAGAGTCTTCTCCACCTCATTGGGACCATGATAATTTCCAAAAATAATAATCAATTTGAAGACAAAAATATCCGTAAAAGTAAACTTTGAGTTAAATAGCATATTAAGTTTTATAGATAAAATACCTTTTCTTTGCTGATATCTAAACTTCTCGTTTTCTTAATCTACGGAAATGCATGCGATGCTTTTATTCTTGAGGTTTGATATTTTTTACGATCCCCAGTTTTTCATGAAATGCACGTGCTGTCCTTGAGATTTTGTATTCTTCCCAAAATGCCCAATTTTTTATCCGAAAATTTTAAAAGATCATAACTCGTGGTTACGAGTTTAGAAAGTGATGATTTTTTTTCAAATCGATCATCTTTTCGAGAACTACGATTTGAAAAAAAATTATTGTATTTGGATCCCATGGTTAGGAGTTACTATTGTATATCAAAGTTTTTTCTTAATTGAACAAACCGAGTAACCATATCTCTTGGTCACAAATTCCAAGCCGACAATTTTTTTTTTAAAGTCGTAGTTCTCGGAAAGATGAACGACTTAAAAAAGAATTGTTACTTTCTAAGCTCTTAACCACGAGTTACGATCTTTTAAAACTTTTCGGATAAAAAAATATACTCCCTCCATTCATATCCAATCTACATATATTCCCTTTTCATCCGTTCATATCCACTCTACCACTTTCCTAAAAAAGAAAACAAAATGACTAAACTACCCTTATGAAAACCATTTATCTACATAAAATGTCACTCAATGGCCCACCTATAATCCATCATCACACATTTAAATTAATAAAAAAACATCTTACACACCTCCAAATGTACTTTTAATAGTTTTTTAATATCTTTCTTAATATTTGTGCAAAAAGCATATATGCGCTTTGGATATGAATGGAGGAAGTAATATTTTGATAAAATGTCAAACTTCAAAGAGACCACGTACATTGTCTATTAAAGTTTAGTAAGTCTTGCTTGCGACGGGTTGTTATTTGTGACGGATATTTTGTGAGGTAAAATGGATATAAAATGAGTTAGTGGAGAAAGGGGACCACATGAATAGTGTTGCAGAGAGAGAAAAAGTGGGTATTTTGTGAGAGAAAACGGTATCCGTCGCAAGCTTGCGACGGATAGTGCCGTTGCAAATAAGAATTTGTGATTAAAGTTTAAAACAATTAGCCCATCTTAAACGAGAATTTACGTTCCGAATAGTGAAGACATTGGACAAACGTAGTGTAAACATAAACTATAGGAACTCACACTCTTCGTATTCTCCGTCTTCATCTCCTATTTTAACCTCTTTTTCTCCTTCTTCTTCTCCCTCGTACCACTCTCTAACTAAAACCCCCAATCTTCCTCACTTTTTCTCTCTCTTCAACCTTCATCAATGGCTTCCATCGTTGGTTCCTCCGTCTCCTTCAAGCCTTCTCCTACTGCTCTTCTCAACTCATCTGTACATTTTCTTTCTCTCTCTTCTCGATCTGTCCTTGTTTTTGCTTCGATCTGTTGTTTTTGTTTCGTTTTGATTGTATTTTTAGGGTTTCGGTTTGATCTGTTTGTTTCTTTCGTGATTTTGATTGAATTGCATGATTTAAGCTAGTTTTTGGTGAGTAGAAGTTGATGATTTGCTAGATCATTGTTACTTTGTTTCGTTCTATCGAGACGGATTTCGAAAAACGTATACAATTGAATGGAACGGAACCGAGGAAGTGTATATTTTAGCTATAACATTTCACATTATCCAATGTTTGCCGCACATATTTTGGAAAATCGGAAGAACAATAAACCCCTAATTTGTGGTAATATGCTTTTAAACTAGTTGTTTACGTTTGTTTTTGATTAAAATACTCCTTGGAAAATACAACTAGTTGAATGGGAGGGAGGAAATCTTAGCAAGTCACTAGAGGTGTTCATGGCTGAAGAAAGTAGTGATAAACCTTTGTAATGTAGGATGACATCATGTACTGAAAGGGATTTGAAAATTTACGCCTTTATGCGGTGAGATCTGGCTTTTTGTGTCAGTGATTATAATTTAAATTTAGGGAGAGGCTAAACTTGGAGTTCTTTTGGTTGTTTTAAACCCTCGCTCGTGTGGATAAGATAAGGAGGGGCCTATGAAAAAAGAGGTCGATTTCATCGCCTACGTCAGTGGGAAATCGGATATTGGACCCGCTTCCAATCCGGATTGGTAGCATTGTCTTCTCTTAGGTTTTCTCTTTGATTCGAAATGGGAGCTGCACGTTAGCACTTTACTTTATGACTTTTCCAGCACAGGAGGTCTTCGTCTCTTTACTGTTTTAGTGGAATAAGCAGTCTCGGTGCTTTGGGCGCGGCACTAGTCTGACTGTGCTTTCCTAGCCAAAGGCTATTCTGGAATCTGAATCTGATTTTGCTAGGAAAAGGGCCTCCAGCAGACAGAGACGATTCTGTCTTATTATGAGGATAATGCATTAGCTATAAGTCGTACTGTATTTGGTTGGTTAATAATTAAACTGTGTGGCTTGTATGGTTTTGTTCTTATATACTGTATGTTTGAAGATATATAGTACGGACTACGAAGTGCACCGTCCCATGTGAGACATTAAGGAGAAGTGATACTATGTAATAGTATAGCAACTTTATCCATTGAGTTAGAAGAAATTATGAAAAATTTAAATGTAATGGAGGGAGTAGTAGTTTTTGAGTAGGGGAAATATTGGATGCTCAGTTTTTTCGTTAATAAATAAAGAAATCAGATAATTAATTTAGGATAAACTACGAGGAAAACGATGATGATATAAATGGGATTGAGGGACTATTAATTAATATCGATTACATTAGTTTAATTCTAAAACCGTTGATGTTTGATGGTGTTGTTTGCTAATGACACAAGATATGATTCCTGTGTTTTGTTTTACATCATTATATGGCGAGTCTTTTTGTTGTGTAGCTTTCATTGTCCATTCTCTAACTTTTCATTTGAGAATGTCTATCAGACTTTTGTGCTTCAATAATATTATGATAAATCCTTCTGTACTTATTATCTGAAGAGAACGGTTTAATGTCTCGTCTCAAGATGGAATTAGCATGAATGTTTTATGTTTTATGGATCTTCCCATAGCATTTATGAACTCATATACTTTTTGTTGCAGTTTGCTAGTAAGAATTATGGACCAAAATCATCTGTTTCTTTCTGGAGGTCAGACGCCCCGAGGATGCCATCATTGAGTGTGATTTGTGCTGTATGGTTCTTATTCTTTTTTTTTATTTCATCATCCTTTGGTTAAAACTTATTTTTAATCATGTTGGAAGTTAATGCTCCATTCAAATGAATTCCATACCTTTATTTTTAATATATGTGAGGTATATTTTAATCAAACGTATGAATTCATTTGAAATGAGGGGGTGTCTTTTTGGGATTTAAACAGAGTTGATGTGGCTGTCAAGGAACATTCTCTGATCAAGTTTGTCATTGCTCATTGCTTTTAAACAGGCTAAACCAGAGACTGTTGATGAGGTTATCAAGATCGTTAAGACGCAGCTGGCACTTGATCCGGCAACTGCAGTTACAGGAGACACAAAATTTGTTGATATTGGTGCTGATTCTCTAGACACTGTAAGTTTAGCTGAGCTTTCATTATATTATTTATGATTTCCGAACTTCGGCTGTACAAGTTAATTCTTTATTCCTTTGGTTTGTGCATTTGAGTTGGATTACTTGTGCAATGTCATGTCTCATGAGGCGACCTGTGGTTGATCAGCAAATTTTGGAAACTTTTTTTGTTTCAAAAAAACATTTTATCAGAAATGAGTTACATAGGACTATTTTTTTATATTCAAATGAATTTCATAGCACTTTTAGTGGATAGCTTTGCTAAGATTATGAAGATCCATCCGGTGATTTTTCATATAGGAAGATCTATTTTTGTTTGTGAAATTTAACAATTGTTGCCTACAGATGCTTCGCTGCCAATTTAACCAAGTTGGTCCATTATGACAATTTTACTTTAACCCATTTTTGATAAATAAATATCACCCTTGCTCATTTTCTAGGAACTTGGTTTTAAACAACTAAAAAATTGCTCCAAATGTTGGGCGCATTATCCTGATTGATTCCGCTATCTCATCATCTCTTATGAGATGGAATTAAAGTATCTTTACCACCCTTGCGCATGCACGGGCTTATTCATCAGAACTTCTACAAAGAGATAAAGAGTAGCTGTTTCTACTGAATCTGGAGTAGAAAGATTATCTCATGAGGTGTCATTCTGCAGTGTGTGTTGTTTATTTTCTCGTACTTCCATTTTACAGGTGGAGATTGTGATGGAGCTCGAGTCAAATTTCGGTATCACTGTCAACGAGGACAGTGCTGCAGATATTGCGACTATTAATGATGCAGCTGAGATGATTGAAGAGCTTACAAATCTGAAGACTGCCTAGGAAGTTCAAAACACAAGATTTCCGACCCATTGTACTATGGGAGGAGATATGCCATTTGTAGGGTTGAGCACTATATATTTTTTCCTTCTGCTGTTTAGTTTGAGTCGATTCTTCCAACTTTTTGGTTAATTTACGAGGATTTGGCCTCTTGGCTTGAGCTTGAACACCTTCAATCTTCGATACAGGCCCATGTTATTTATGAAATCTAGTTTTTCTTTATTTAAATTTGATCCGTCTCTATATTTAGTTCAAGCATGCTCAGAGCTTGGCTCCGTCTCTCCATCTGGTTATTTTCCAAAGCCTGTTTTTAAGCTTCTATTAGTTCAAGAATGAAGCAACTCCACATAAAATGTAGCATTTCCTAATTTTGACGTAGCCCGGCCGCCTGGGTTTGAAACACCCACTGCTGTAAAGCAAGTCTCCCTTGTGACGGGTATATCCGTCACAAGTTTGCGACGGGTCAAATCTATTCATGTTGGTAGATAAGACAAAAACGTTTGTTATTCCCTAGGTACTTTATTTAACCCATCGCAAGCTTACGACAGACTCATAAATAAGAATTTGTGCCTGTAATAATGCCTGATGGTCACTCATGGCTGTGCACTTGTGCATAGATTTAGTTGAACCAAGTTCTATCAGCACAAGTTAATAGTCCATACAATGTCACAAGAAAGCGGTTTGTGTATTCTTAGAGGACCGTCCCGCTTATACCTAAAGATAATCAAACTGAATATTATAAAAGTTTAGGGGTAAGAAATATAGTCGTACCGGAGGACAATAAATTTCCCCGGAAAAATGGCGTGTTCCGTTTTGATGAAAAACATTCCGCAACACTCGTACAACATTACTTCTCACTGAATTTAAGAAGTGAAAAGGAAAGAAGTTTTTTTTGTTGTAAATGGGAGTGTCTATTGTCAACAAAAGCGTATAATCCTCTTGTTGTGGGCAGGGGCGAACCCAAGATTAAATGTTTGGGTAACAAAATAAAATTAAAAAGCTAAAATGTTAGTAACGGGATTCGAACTCGGGGCACCAAGTTGAAAAACAAAACCTTTACCATCGTACCACAAGATATTTACTGTATATTTAATTGGATATCAGTAATTTATTTACAATTCAACAATATTTGGGGTAACAACTAACAATCAATTTTTTTAAGTTTGGGGTAGCGCCCGCCGCCCCTTGCTACCAGCTAGTTTCCCGTGGTCGTGGGTACTATGAAGAAGTAAACGACTGGTTAAAGAGTTTGCTCAATTTTCATAGACAAGGATGAATTCCCAAGCATGAGGTAAAAAGAAGAGAAGTGTTAATGCTTAACTTTTAATACCATTGTAGAAGTAATGCTTAACTTTTTTTTTTTGGTTCAAATGAGCGCACTAAGTCGCGGGTGAGAATCGAACCCCCGACTCCATAGTTGGGGTAAGAGCGCTCTTACCACTTGAGCTAACTCTTGTTCTCTGAAGTAATGCTTAACTTTTAATACCATTGTAGAGAGTTACTTCTTTATAATGTTCTCGTCTCACATAGTACACATACATGTAAAATAGTACGTCACATATTTCGTAACAATAATTTTCATCCATTTAGACAAAATTGATACAGAGTTGTTTTTATACGTGCATTAGAGCATACGGATGGCGGAAAGAAAAGACCGATAGCAATGAACCAATAATCATCAAATTAATTTTTATTAATATAAAAAAACAATATACATTGATATATATTGGATTTTTTTATTACTTTAAAATTTAAATAAAAAAGTCCATTTTAAGCCTGGATATTGGTGTTTACAAAAGCCACGCATAGAAACAAACACTCACAATTTTCGCGAATTTCTAGCTGAATTCATATACACACCAATATCTCACGTTGAATCAACCTTATGTCTTTGAATTTCATCTTCTTTTAGGTAATGCACACCACCTGTTTGTTGAAATGCCTTAATGAAACCGCATGCATGAAAATGTGTGCATGTAATGCGGAATGAACGTGTGATCGTATTGTATTTGTTGGGTATTGAATAATTTACGTGTTTTTCGTAGGTATGGATCGGTTGAGGCCAAGGGTTGATAGGCAGAAAAGCATGGAGAGGGACAGAGACAGGGACAGCCCAATTGGGTCCCCTGTCTCAATGTCTCCATTGCACCGACACGCGAGGTCGTCTTCCGGTGTCGGGGCGTTTAAGAAGCAGCAGAATGTCGCGGCTAAGGCTGCTGTTCAGAGGCTTGCACAAGTTATGGCTCAAGGAGGGGATAGTGATGATGAAGACGAGGATGACCTTTTAGTTGATTATAATCCGACGGGTTCTCTTGGTTTGGCTGCTGGAAGGTCTGCTAGGCCGAGATCGAGATCTCCCAGTAAGGTGAAACTTCTTGATCTCTACTTGATTTTATTGTATTGTGTCTAAGGAAATGCATTGGTGTAACATGATGTTTGCCTTTTCTGAATCGTGATTTATGATAGCCCAACCCCAAGTTTTTGTTCATACTTCAGTCATACAGATTACAGCTGATATTATTGTAAGATGGATTTGGTTTGTTGTATGATGGTCTTATATGTAGAGTTTGTGAGATATATAGGAGTATTTTATTAGGGTTTGATAAAATATACTCCGTATCTATTGGTAGTTAGTGGGTAACAAAGTGATCAAATGAAGAATACGGTGTGAGACTGTTTCATTCGAGAATTTTTACTTGGATAAATATGGGTTTTGTAACTGTGGAAGTGTGTATGATTTGAATTGAATGCTGTGATTCTGTGAATGACAACCAAATGAACTTACTTGGAATTCGAGTGGTGTTCCGTTTAGGTAATCCGTCCAGGTGCCAGTGACCAACCTGTATCATTGCGTACTCCAATGAGTTCTCGGCCATCTTTCTCTGGCATGACCAACAAACAACAGTCATCTAGAGCAACTTCATCAAATCGATTATCTCCATCACCAATCAAAACCAAGGAACAGGCAGAATCTACTGATTCCTCGGAATTGTCAGAGATTGTAGAGACTCGTAGTTCATTGACTTCTCGTCCATCTTTGTCAGTTAGAACTGAAGGACCATCTTCAGCTCGATCTAATGCAGCATCGCGGTTAAATGTGTCCATGGCTCCTAACGAGCAGCCACCATCAGCTCGTTCTGCAACAGCTGGAAGATCTCCGATGTCCGTGACTTCTGCTGAGGTGAATCTAAGTGGTCGATCTCCAATGCCCTCCAGTTCTGCTGAACAGCCTCCGTCAGCTCGTTCTACGGCAGTCAGTCGTCATTCAGGACCTTCAGGGATGAAAACACTTCCAATTGTACCCCCTGCAGTTACCATATCTCTAAAGCAACAGATTCCTTCTAGTCCAGCAGCCGGTGCACGAAGCTGTAAGAGGTATAGCAGACCTATCTTCAACAGCAACAACAATAATAGTACCCCTGCCTTCAAAGGCTCCCCGTCCATGCTGAGGCCGGGGTTCAGATGCACACAGTCTTACGCCTGTGTTAACACACCGAGAGACTGTTTTATCATGACCCCCACTGAAAATTGCTCGCAAATTGTATTGACTGACTGATCACTGATGGCTACTTCACAATTTAGAGACCTATTTTGCTTTATTCCATTATTTTACGAAGCCAAAGAATAGCAAGAATGAATCCATTGGACATTGAAATAGCAAACCTTTCTTTGAGATGTATATTTCTTTCCTACCGAATTTAGTTGACTATCTTTTAGAAATAAAATGCTGATTTTTTTGTCACATTTGTACCTTAAGCACTGCAACCCTTTTGTGTAACAGGATGTCACTGGATATGGGGAGTATGAGAATAAGAGAGTCTAAAGAACCTACCAGCCAAGTTTCTTCTACAGCCTTACAAGATGAGGTATAATTTTGATCTGTTTTAGGAGGTAATGATCTGATATATAACTCTTTCGCATGACATTTATATCAAACTAATAGAAACAATCGATAATTGAATAATATTATGCCTCCATTTTCGCTGTATTTCAGAATTATGACCTTTTAGGTCCACAAAAACTGAATATTTTATCTGCACGGAGATGTTTTACATTTTGATTTCCCAGTCAAATTCTGAGTACTCCTTATATTAACCGCTTTTGAAAACCTTTTTTTGCAGGTTGACATGCTACAAGAGGAAAATGATGATCTTCTTGATAAGGTGCGTGAAAATAAATATCTGATTTTTATTTTTTGTCATTTTTGGAATTTGACGCTAGATGTCAAGATATGATGTTCGCTTCATGTTTTGGAATATTTGATACATGTCCCTTCAGCTTCGGCTTGCAGAGGAACGTCTTCAAGAGACTGAAGCAAGAGCCAAGCAGCTTGAAAGACAGGTAAGCTATCGTTGAAAATATTGGCTTTGGGTGTGTGTATGAATTGTGTAGCTTGCTCTTAATTATGAATTTAAATGCTTAAGCATCTTTCAGGTAAGCTATCGTTGAAAATATTGGCTTTGGGTGTGTGTAATTGTGTATGAATTGTGTAGCTTGCTCTTAATTGTGAATTTAAATGCTTAAGCATATATGCTATAGACTGAGCATATTGTGATAATTGATTAGATATAATTATTTTCAACTACAAAAGAGCTATCTTACTCAGATTCATTTAGAAGTTTCCAACACGGGTACGTGTCCAAGTGTCGTACCCGGTTATTTTTATAAAAAAGAAGAAGCATATTTTGGTTCCAAAATGAGGTGTTCAAGTGTCATGCCCATGTCCAGATGTCGAGTGCCAGATACGGGTATGCGTGGGAATTAGAAGAGTCGGAGTAACATAGCATAAGAGCATAATAAATAGTTCCACATTTAATAATAAATATAATGAAGCCAATGACTGTTATTCTTTTATCAGATTGCTAAACTGGAGTTCTCATATTACCGTTCTGTACTTGCTCCTCTTGTTATATCAGGACATCAGGCCATTTAACCGCCCTTTTGAACGTGTGTCAATTAGAAACAGCGAATCTCAAATTCATTTATTTGGCTTTGGATACTTTACTTTCAGGTCGCTAATCTTGGAGAAGGTGTGTCAATGGAAGCTCGACTTTTAAACAGGTAAACACCATTTTGGGTTATTCCTTACACCTAGTTTTTTTTATTTGGCTTAAGTAAGTGATATATATTCTCTTACCAGGAAAGAGGCGGTGTTGCAGCAAAGAGAGGTATGTTATTTTTTCAAGAGTTCAAGCACTGCAGTATCATTAGAGTTCCATTTAACATCAAAATTTCCCTGCCAATCTATGTGCACAATGCACAAACTATTTGGCTAGATTATTTTATTTGCGAATTTGTCTACATTGTTTATAGGAGTAAGAAATGTGTGAATGAAACCCTAACTATACTGTATTATTACTATTCTGAGGTGCCAGACTACTCATTTGGGTTGATTATAGCAAGTGTACATAGTTTAGTGCACATATACCTACTTGGGCGATTTCACTGGTGGACTTTGATACTTCAACCCTTTATCTTCATACTGGTGTTATACACAAACCCAAGCATATGGGTATGGAGTAGGGATGGCGATGGATCGGGTTTTGCGAGATCCAAACCCAATCCACTTATTTAGTGGATCACCGATTCATTTCCAAACCCGATCCATATCCAAAATTTTGAAATCCATACCCGATCCATTATACCTTTTTCAAATCCATATCCGCTCCAAATTCATGCCCGATCCACCATATAATCCAAAACCCGATCCAAAACTTGTTTAGGCTTTATAAAAATTTTATCTAATATGCCAAAATTGAAATTTCAAGCTTAATAAAGCCAAAATTTTCAAGAATATTTGAATGGATTGGGTTCGGTTTTGAATGGATCGGGTTTGGATTTGATTTGGTTTTTCCAAAGGTGGGTTTGGATATGGGTTAAATAGTGGATCGGTTATGGGTTTTCAAAAGTTGTATTTGGATTGAACTTTTTCCTTCGGTTCGATTTGGATCGGTTTCGGCCATTCTTGCCATCCCAAGTATGGAGTAGCCGACCCTTACCAATATGCCACTTCTCCTTAAATAGACAAAAGGGAGGTTCAGCCAGCCGAACTCAAAAAATTTTGCGTGAACTACTTCGTAGGATATATTCTATCTGTTGATGCATAGGACTAATAGGCGCAACTACGAAATACGGGAAGAATGCTTTTTAATGAACTAATACTAGTGAATCTGTGTGGTTTAAGGTTGCGGTAACTATTGGGCAAGTTTGTGGATCTAGTATATTATTCTAAGGGTAAAGGAGGGATGAAGCTTGCATTTTACAGACCAAATGAGATAGGCAGGATTGATTATGACCTAAGAATATTCCTGCTTTCATTGATCCCTACAAAAGCAACCTTAGGAGTGTTCTACGGTATTTAATTTCAGTCGTAGATTTGATCCAAAATCGATCGTGCATCTGTGGTTGCTCTATAAATCTCGCCAATACGGCCTCAAAATGAGGTTGTGGTGAACCTCGAAACCTTGATACTTCAACTGTGTACGGGCGTCGTGCCAGTATTTATTTCATATCAAAATCTTTCCCCTGATATTTTTAATCATCCACCACTTTTATCTCTGCAGGCTGCGTTAAGGGTTGCTTCACAAACACATGGCGGCTCAATGGGTGAGATTGCAACACTCAGAATGGAAGCTGAGGTATTACATTATCACTTTCTTGTACACTGCTTTTATTTTTTAATTCATAATGAATACACATTTACTTGGGAGTAGGCTGCTAGGGATGAGGCAACTTCTGCATTGGACCAACTTCAGGAGACTGAGTCTGAATTAAGATCTCTCCGGTCAATGGTTCAGAGATTAATTCTGAGTCAAGAAGAAATGGTTTGGTTTCTGCTTAACCCTTTTGCCTTTTGCTTTATATGTTTCAATTATCTTTAAACATGGTTTGCAGTGTTTTAACAGGAGGAGGTGGTACTTAAGAGGTGCTGGCTAGCGCGATACTGGGGGTTATGTGTTCGATGTGGTAACGTTACTGTTTTGGGTTACTGGCATCAAGCTTAACTTCCTAGTTTTCTAGGAGACAGCAGGCGATGTTGTGTATTGAATTAAGGGCTTCATTTAACTTTTATGATACTTACAATTGTTTTCATTGTTCTTAATAGAACATGTTCAAATTTTCGTATAATATGAATTTTTTATAATCTATGTGAAATATGCCCTTCAAACCACTGGAAACCGATTTTCTACTGTACTAAGCTACAGTGATTATTTCTCTCATGGATGCTCCTAATATTTAAGTGTGAAAATAAATTTAGGTTTTATTTCTGATTATTTTGTGTCTTATTGTATAGGTATATATCCGGATATTGCTGGAGTTAAGCATGAATACTGGTCATCTTTTGCTCCACTTCCTGTTGAAATTGTTATTGAGGCGGGGCAGAAAGCAAAGGAAGACAAACATTCAGGTGCATCCTGCAAATATGAGTAGTTTGCTGTTGTCCTTTTGATTGTGCTCTTTTGGCCTTGCATTGGAGTACTGAACAGGCCCTTTGTCATTTTTCGTTCGTGGGACCTACTTTTTTATATTCCTGGAGCTAACTGTAGATTTAAGTGGAAGCCTTTTAATAAGTGCAGTTAGTCTTGCTTGTGACGGGTCGGGTGGAGAGACGGATAATGACACTCACAAAACGAATAGGGGGACAAGGTGGGGCACCCCATGTGCTTTCCTCTCTCCTCTAAATGAACATTTTGTGAGACAAAATGGTACCCGTCTTCTCCTTGTGACGGATACCCTCCGTCTACAATGAGAATTTGTGTAATAAGTGAACAAATCAGGTTTAGTTAACATGTTAATGACATTGTGTGTTATATGAAGTACTCTGTATGAGTTATGAGAGGCAGTATTACTTTTTGTCCAATTGAAGAAAGAGAACTAAATTTCTGAAATAATTTTCTGTGAAATATTAAGATGATGACAGTGAAACAATCCCGGACAACACCAACGTTTCCTTTCCCCTTGACTTTGCTTTCCATAATGAAGTAGTAAACACCCATGAATCCAGATTGTCGGGTCAGGTGGTCAAAAGACACATGAATGGACTTGCTGGGGTTCACTAGCTCTTGTTGGAAGTTTGGCAATGAGTGTGTAATGGACCCAAAAGACACAAACTTGGATATTTAGATAAAATTGGAATGGTGGAATTAACAATATTGTGGGGAACCGAGTTAGGAGTTCGTTCCCATAATCTTGGTGAGAGCTTTTTACCTACTTAACTCCATAACAGCAGCTTGTAACTCTAAATCGATTTTACAAGTATTATGCCTATTTGTACTTGTATTAAGTGAAAAATATTTTTGTCATGCTCGAAAGTTCTCATCAATATCTTACATATATCTTTTGTCTCTTACTCTATATCTTTCCTGTTATCTTTTACTGGATTGCAAGAAAATAAGTCTTTATCATTTTGGGATTCAAACTATGTTGTTGTCGTTTGTTGCTAGAAAATAATTGCAATTGTCAACAGATCTCTACAAATACAGTTTTTCTGTATCTCTGTTTGTTTCGTAGTTTCCGTAATTCATTCATGGTGGTCCACTGTCTCTTATGCGCAGTGAATGATGATCAAGACAATATGGAAAAGGCCCGTGATGCTAGTGACTTCTCAGGAGAGGGCAGTGCAGAGAGCATGCTTATAGTAGAGAAAGGTTTGAGGGAACTTGCAGTGCTTAAGGTTGCTGCCATGTTCTTTTCCTCTGTATTCTTTCTCACTATGCATTCTCTCTTTATGCATTTTCCAGGGGTGGGGGTTGATGATGGTAGGAGTTTGTTTTTTTAACCCTATATGATTTCATATTAAAGTAAAAAAAAATTGGGGAAGTTTATCACCTTAAAATATTGGAAAATTTAAGGAACAACAACTGCACAAACCTATAGAAATTATGAAAAGTTAGAAGTTTGAGGAAGATTAGAACTTCAAAGAGCAAAGTAGAAACAAATAGAACAGGCTATTGGCGAGATTGTGATATTTGTAATTATATTTGACCAGTAAAAGATTTAATTGTCAGACCTCGTTATCTTCGTTGGCATAAATCATTTTTGCCCATTATGTCTTATGAATTTCTTGATCTTTCAAAAAGCAGAAAATAGTAACATCCTGATTCCTTAGGACTTTTTTTTACCTCTTTTATTATCTGTCACTGGAAACAGGATTTATGATTAGTGCCCTGAATACTTATATAATGTTCTTTCTGAGTAAAGGTCTGCGCAGACCTTCTGTACTTCCATTTATTCTTTTTCTGATAAATATGTCCTGTGTTGGTGTAGGAAACATTTGAATAAGTGAAATGATTTTTATAACGGAACTTTTGGGAACATTTTTCTGATTATATGACAATGGTTTATGTAGCTACAATTTATAAAGCTGTATAATTTTAACTGACTCAGGTTATGGAAGGTAATAGTTAGGGGACATGGTAGTAATACATTTTGTGAACTTCACCGCAGAATGGGGGGAGAGTGTCCTGGGAAGCTAGTAAGTCTTTCTACATTTGAAATGATGCCATACCTTGAGATGATTTCGACAGTTGACTACCCTTAAATTAAGCTCATCTTTTATTCTGACTTTGAGATTATTAGACTGTCTAGAATATGAGTCCCTGAAGCCTCTCAAAGACGCAAGGATAGATCACTCTTTCTATCTAAAGGGGAAATGCTACTAAAAGTGCATAATTCTACTATTTTCCTAAATAGTAGTAATTTTAACATCAAAATCATAAATTGCTCTTGAAGGTGGAAGATGCTGTTAGGATTGCCATGGCTCAACAAAGACGGAGAAGTGCGCTGAAACCTTCTATGACAGGTTCTCATAATTCGGTGCTCATGTCCTTTCATACTTTTAGCATGTTCGTACTTTTAGCATGTTGGGTTAATCAATTGGCAATTTTCCCTCGATGTGTCCCTTGCAGGATGTTTCATTGTCTCATATTTCTGATCTTTTTCATTAATTACTCTTCGAACCTTTTGCAGAGGACTTGCGATCTCCTAGTCAAAAATATGTAGAGTCTTTTGGTAAGCTCCATTCCCTCCTAGAATCCCTAGTCACTTCTTTCTCATATTCTGTGATTGCAACTCACTGTTTATAAAGTACACTAGCTAGGTCTTTCTCAGCATTTTCCCTTTAGCCATGAAAATTTATAGCCCAGATGAAAACATTCGAGTCCCAGAGGATGCATCATGAATAGTTTTGCATAGCTATTTCAGTATCATGACTATGGTCGCAATTTTTATCAAGAACTGAAAAGTAAAATTCGTATGTGTGATAGTATAATTTTGAAACCAACAGTAAGTTTTTATAATGAGTTCCAATGGTTCCATGATGAGATTATGAAGTTGTTTAGGTTCATATGTGGGATGCAAATTTTGTAATTTCAAGTAAACCTTTGTAGTTCAGGAACCTTGTGCCCCTTGCTTCGGCGTATTTAAAATGTTTCTTACTTTATGGTGTTATGTAGACTGGAGTAAACTTGCAAACCTAATTTATGTTCGATATCTTCAGGTGTGTTTTGTTGACTGTTTGCGTTGTCTAGTGTGTTACTGCCTTTTATGATGTTTTTTATTTTATTTTATTATCCTAGATTGGTCTCAAGAATCAACCGTCCAATGCTGATTTGTTGGAGTGTATGATTGTGGATCTTTGTTTCTTTCTCCGGTTCTCTTCTGTCTTAATCAATTTATACCTACTTAGGGATTTTCTTTAGAAAGGAAATTGGTTGTCAATAAGCTAGTAGCTGTAGACTTGCGGATTGCATTCCATACACGGCATGATTGTTACAAAGTGTTATCATGAGTTTTTAACTGAGCCAATTCTGTAGTTTAAATGCGTGCGTGTTAGCCTCATTGACAGAACAGGCTACTGTGAGACATTGTTGAAATTGTGAAATTTTTAGTCTTCATATCCAACTTTATAAAGTAACAAAAATTTACATTTTCAGAACTGAGCCAAGAGGAGACTGAAGATGTGCAGTTTAAGCAGGTAGGACAATTCTCTTACCACAAATTTCACAGGCTGCCTTTTTCCAGGCTGTTTTGCATTTTGCTCCGACTGTTTGGCTTTTGACTCTTTCGTGTCCCCTGTTCTACTTTGTTTATAGCTTATTAGCAAATCTGGAAAAACTAGTGTAGAATTTTACAATACCGTGGTCGCTTCCGCCACTGTCAGGCGTCAGAAAAAGACATGGCTTTGAATCCTTGATTATACTGTTATTAGGTTAGATGAAAGGCATTAACAAGGATATAAACAGTTTTTTTTTCTTTTGTGTTGCCAATGTTTCTAATTTTTTTTAAAACATTTTAAGCATCAAATGTCAACGACGACTAATCACAAAGTGTTTTTTTTTTTTGTGAATGGTTATCCTTCTCTTGTTAGATGTAATTCTCTTATTAGACATCTGACATTTTCAGTTTGTGCGCTCAGATATCAAATACGGAGTACACAGTTTTCTTCAGAAAAAATAAATAAATCAAATATACAAGATTTATTGACTCCTGATTTATTGTAGTGTCACTTCATGTGCTGCTTCGACTTTTGGCCGTTTGGGTGATGCTTGTTTAGGACAGGATTTAACATCGTCCAGTAACTGAAAGTGTAATAGGGGTCACCCTTCTTTTCAAAGGGTGATTCCCAATAGACCTCTGATTTATCCACGAATCTCAGATTTATAACCTGTAAATGAACTGTCGAGAAATGAGTGATCTTATCATTTCTTGTTTGTATGTTGCCAGGCCTGGCTTATTTATTTCTGGAGACGAGCTAGAAACCATGGTGTTGAACTAGACATTGCAGAAGAGCGCCTGCGCTTTTGGATTAGTCATAATGCACGAGCAACTACCTCTCATGATGCTGTTGACGGTATCTTTTTATTTCCCTCTTACACGTCTTTTCCTACTGAACCCAATCCCAACTGTCCCTTAATCTTGCTTCTCAATTGTCATCTTTGTTACTTGTGGGGCTCAGTCACTTTCCCAAGCGGTGAGAAAGGGAGGCAACGTAGAGGAAAAACTATTTTCTTTTTTTTCGAAGATTTTAAGCATCATGCTTCAGTTATCTCTTTATTTTGCTTAAATAATTCTAAAAGTTTTCTTCTTTTAGCTAAACATTTTCTTTTGAGAACGTGCCTGCATACCGTTATCCTCATTTAGACTGAAGGTGAATACACTCATCATTTAGGACACGGACTACCACAGTATCTAATCTGGTTCACCCCTGACCCCCCCCTCCCTCTTCCTCCAATGCTTTCGCACCACAGCATTGTTGGGATTGAATACTGGTGTCTCAACTCTGTACCTGTGCTTGAACCCGAATAACTTATCCAATCATTCTTGGAGTTACTTTATGCTTCTCCTTCAGGAATTTTCCCTTAATAATATGCAAACCAATTTTGTGCTTGAATTTGTCACGGTGTGCAGTTGAGCGAGGCCTACTGGAGCTCAGGAAGTTGGGATTAGAAACTCAGTTGTGGGAAGAAACCCGGCGATGGACTGAACATGATACACACATTAAAAGACAAACAGACTTTTGAGACATGCTATTTCGAGTGTTGTGTGAACCTGGCTAGCCTTGTTAGACTCGACTCCTCACCCAAATACAACTAACTATACGTGTTGATGCTGAATACAACTATATACAAATAGCTTCGACTTTTAGTATATATACTGGAAGTAAGAACAGAATAGTAGTACACTTGTTATAATTCGGTTAATTCGCGGTACAAATACCTGCACAACTGCATATGAGAAAGAAGAGAATACTTGAATACTGTTTATGAGCACTTTTCAAGCGATTTCGTCAAAGAAAGTATTCCTCGTATTGTAATTTGCTTTCAAACCAATTTTGTGTGAGGGATAATTTGCAGTTTTGCACGTTTCCTAAACCGTATTCTGTGCAGTGAGCTAGGGGGCTGATGTTTTACTCTACTATATTTCAATTGTAATTCGCCCCCCTTGAAAATTTCCGCACTGTTATTGACAAATTCTTAATCTAGCGCTTACGGCGTGCTATATGTGCACATCACTTATCTAATACTTCCTCCGTCTCAACAAATTCTTTACGTTTACTTTTTCAAATTTGTCGAATAGCATTTTACCCCATTAAGGGAGTAACTTAAGAAATGAGTTGAACTAACACTGTCATGTAATTTTTCTATGTAAATTGGATGGTTAAACATTTTATTGAAATTTGTCAATTATGTCAAGCTTGCTAGCCTTGTCCAATGAGATCGTGAACAGTTCCAACCTTTAGACTATGATAGGTTAAGTACTATTTATTCAGTCCATCTTCCTTGTGACGGTCACAAACTTGTGACCTCTCATAACCTCTTCTCACTTGCCCTCTCACTTATCCAGTTGTCCTTTTTACTTGTCCACTCACTTGTCCAGTTGTCGCTCCCACTCTTTGTCTCATGTCACAAGCTTGTGACGGATTTTGTCCGTCACAAATGAGAATTTGTGCTATTCATGTGGGCAGTAAGACAAAACAAATTGATACACTTTAGGCACCTTGTTTTTATCTTATATATGTATATGAATAGTTCTTGACTCGTCGTAAGCTTGCAACGAATACGTCCGTCTTTATTTTTATTTCTACGAGTACATACATCAGTCATATTTATTGTGCGCAAGGTTGAAGATTTCTGTAGTGCCTAATTGACTTTCTAAACTATGACTAAAAAATACCCTTCATTTTGTACGTTGATGAATAGAATTTCAAGTAAACCTGGAAAATGACCCTCAAATCGGCTTTAAGACCATCTCCAAGTAAGGTCGTGATCTTGTTGGGTCACCATAATTACGTAATTAAGACACTAATTTTGTGACCTTGTATTACTTTTGATAACCTCGGGGTCAATTTGTGACCCCGAAATGACATGGTGACCTTCTGTTTGAGAGGGTGAGAGTGAGTTGAAAATGGGTTAAGATAATTAAAGTGAGATTAAGAGTTAAAACGTTGACGACCCTTGTTGGATAAATTGTATAGGGTAACCATGACAATGATCGTAAACTTGGATATCAACCGAATCACGAAGAGCACGCTTTCCTTAAGAGTATTTCGACCCTATTTCATGCCTTGGGTTACACGAAATCCCTTGTAGGATAAGACGGTTGAGACCCTCCTCATCTAGGCAAAGATAAAGAGATTACTTAATGGAATTTTTATTTTGCTTTGTATTTACCAAATCTGAATTTTTCATATGTTAGACTGAATTATCCTAACTCTTCCTTATATATGCATAGTATATATGTTATACAAGATTGTTATATGGATAGGCATGTTTGGTTGTTAGGTTTCAATCAAAAAAAACTACACAAGTAACCACCAAACACAAGGAATATACTAAGTGTTTCAATTCTCGAACCCAAAGGGTCTAACCCGAAAGGGTACATAATATACAACGTAAACACTTATTAATAAACGGTCTTAAAACATGATAAATAACATTTATCACAACCTTATCCATTTAACCCATGAACTTGATAATCCGATTATATGAGTGTGCACTCAGCACCCCCTAACTCACATTATATCGTTTTCGAGTTCAAACCGATTTCGGCCTGAAAACCCGAATACACTTAAATGACTTTGTGATCAAAATCACCAACATTCCTCCCCCATTTAAGTGTATCCCTTGTTTCCAATAAAACCACAAAGCAAACAAATCTATGCATAAATGAAAGTGTCCCAAGGATTGAACTTCCACATTAGTACATTACACATTCCAAATATTCGAGAATCGGGGTGTCCCACGGATTGAACCCTTCAACCCATTTTGAATACATGAAGATAACATACACATAAATTCAAATAACTCCAAAAAGTTTATTCTTGACACTTTTAACAGCCATGTGTCCATATCCATTCATGAGCGCATACAAAGCCAAGCCCAAGCTTTAAGAAGCGGCTACACTTCACACTCATATAGGTGGATTCTTTTAATCATGCCCTGCAATAACATTTTTTCAAAGACCCTACCATTCTTGCAGGTTCAAGCACATCCTTTCGGGACATTATAAAATATGTGCTTCAATCTTACATAAATGGGTTAAGATAATTAAAGTGAGATTAAGAGTTAAAACGTTGACGACCCTGTTAGCGTGACATTCTATTTGGGGATGGTCTAAATAGTTCTTTGCGGCCCATTTTTGGGCTATATTATTATCAAATCATTGGCTTTATAACTTTTTTGTTTCTAATTAATCATATCAAATTATCTAAGTTGAATTATTTCAAGTTAACGCCAATTTAGATTGTACATCAAATTAAGCCTTAAATGGGTTAAATACACAAAACTTCTCAATCCTATTTTAAACACATCCGATCCAATTCGATTCGATCTGATTAAACCCGACTCAATAAACCGGTGGTAGGTGAAAATAAATAACCAACGAGCAAGCCACACACACTTTAAAAGAGCTCACCAGTCAACTACCACCATTTTCTCCATCATCACCTTGCAAAGTGCAAATCAACTACCTACTCTCTCTCTCTCTCTCTCTCTCTCTCTACACTTTTAGGGGTACCCTGAGGTACGATCATCCCCTCTTTCGCTTTCGATTCGTATTCTTCCTTTTAATTAGGGTTTATACGCTTTATTTCTCCAGATTCTTTCGTTTTATTAGAGCATTGATTCGTCTTGTTTTTTTTGTTTGCTGATTTTTCATTTCTGATTGGATTGATAATCTAGGGGTTACGATCAGCTGTTTGATCAGTGTATTTTTATGTTGTTTGATTTCTTGATTTATGTGTTGTTTGATATGATTCGTCGTATTAACTGTTTGAAGTAAGTCTATTGAGAGATCGTCTGGTGGCGTCGCGGATTAAGATAACATGAGCCGAACACTGGCATCTAAATCTAACAGAATTGAAAGTGAGGTCTCTCGATAAGATTATCTATAAGATTGATTATTCAGATATTCGGCGTGTTTTCGACGCCATTAATGCATTTTGAAATTCTACGTTGTGTTAACAGTAAACTGATAGTATTTCATTACAAGATGATGATAATCATGCCTTCAAACGGAACATTTTTGTGACTTTTAAAAAACAGAGAGTGATTATTTTGAGTTTTAACATAATGTAAAGCTATGTTACTCGGACTAGGCTGCTAGTGTCAGCAATAGCTATTTTGTACTCCCTCTTCTCCGGGTCATTTGTTTACCATTTCCGTTTTGTGGTGTCTTATTCATTTGTTTACTTTTAGGAGTGTTTTTTAATTCAATAACACAAGTGGTCCCCTCCCATCTCCTTAATCATTGTGTTATAATCAATGGTAAACAAATGACGGAGACAGATGGAGTAAAAAGAAAGTGTCTGTGTTCTCTGCCTAGAATGAAGTGCTAAATTGTGCCGAAGTCATGGCCGCATAATACTCGATTTTAATGAGGTGTCCAAATAACATAAATGTAACCGCTAGTATTGTATTAATGATTAGCACAAACTTGCAAAGTGCGTTTTCTTTTAAAATCATGATAGCTTGAGGAATTTGAAATGTATTGTGGAGGGGATGTGAGTGTCCTAATTCCATATGTTGTGTCTCATGTATTTTTGTATATTTTTTCTATGGAAGGGGTTCACTATTCCTGTGTAATTTGGTGATGTCAGTGAACTGACTGGTGTCCGTTTTCCAGAATACACATAAAATGGGAAAGGCTGTCGTCGTTTTGAACAGCAGCGAGGGTGTCAAAGGAACTGTCCACTTCACTCAAGAAGGAGATGGTAATTTCAGTTTTCTTTTTGATTGGTGACAGTATCAATATTTCGTTTTGTAGATTTTCATTATGGGTTAGTTGTACACATCTCACTGTTGCCGACAAAAGGGGTCTTTATGGCTGTGTACATCAGAGATCAGACCCTTTTAGTTTGTCATTGGCAGGAGGTGTTGAGGCATTTGGGTAAAGTAGTAATTTTGAGCTGATTGTGTACTTTGTCTTTTAGGTCCAACAACTGTGACTGGAAATATCTCGGGTCTCAAGCCTGGTCTTCATGGATTCCATGTTCATGCCCTTGGTGATACCACAAACGGATGCATGTCTACTGGTATTCCTCAAGATCTTCGTACCCTAATTTTATTGTGGTGTAAAATGGAGACTGTTGTTGAGTTCAGTATTTCCTAATCAACTTATTTTTTCTACAGGACCACACTTTAACCCTGTAGGGAAAGAGCATGGTGCTCCAGAAGATGAAGTTCGCCATGCTGGTGACCTTGGAAACATCACAGCTGGGGATGATGGTATGCTATTCCTTTTCTCATGGCGATGATTGCAATCATTCATACCTCAATAGGTGTAGGAGATGATTCCAGTCGACTTGTCTTTTGTCTTTTAAGTAGGTCAAGCAAATGTGGCTCCCCTTTTAACTTTTCTCTAGCTTTTAACATTATTACACATGCTATTTCATGTTGATTTTTATATTGACAATGCGTCTTGTGGTTTTAGTTCCCCTCTGAGGTATGTTGGCTGTGTACTTGACTAGTTGTGTCCCTAGAACTAAGATTGCACGTATCTGGTAGAAGGTGGTTACTAGTGTTTGGCCACTGTGCTATGACAGATATTTTACCTGTTGCCTATTATGGGTATGGTTACAAGTGTTTGGCTACTATGCTATGAGTGTTATCTTACTTGGTCTATATCTGGACACGGGTATGGTTAAAATGTATGCTTGCTTTGTTTTAAGATTTAACATAAACGTGACGGATATCCTTATTCCTTAGTTTTTTGTATGTGTACAAATTGTGATCCGTCACATTGACGTCATGGATTTTGCATAAATCAATATATTAGGACTTACGTGTCAAAACGTTATACATAAGTTACAGTATTTTACTTCAATAATATTATGTCTTACGCTTTCATGTATGCTTAGGTACCGCAACCTTCACAATCACTGACTGTCAGGTAATTTCTTCTCTCTTTATTTTGTCAACCATTCACATTCTGAGTTTCTGTAATGTGGTGTATCTTTGCACAAGGAGGTGATGTGCTTAATTTGCCATATTTGCTGGTGTTTGTTTTTCAGATTCCTCTTTCTGGACCACACTCTATTGTGGGAAGGGCTGTTGTTGTCCATGCTGATCCCGATGACCTTGGCAGGGGTAATTTTTTCATAATATTATCGTTACGATGTGGTTCTAAATTCTAATCCACAACTATCTCTATGTTGGCAATTCCTTGGGTTTTTGGTGAACTTGCTGAAACAAACTTACATTACCATTGCTACAAAAGTCTAAAAAACACTTTTGTCTGGAAAAATGTCTAAAACCTAAAAAGGACATTTTAAGTGGTACTTCATCTGAATTATCCTGTTTACATGTGAATCCTAAATGCTTTTGTTACTATAAATATATTATAGGGGGACATGAGCTCAGCAAGACCACCGGTAATGCTGGAGGAAGAATTGCTTGCGGTAAGCTGCTCTTTAGTCTGGATCTGTTTCTCTTGTCATTGATCTGAAATCATCTGAATCTTCGTGATTGTTTCGTATGTGCATCATTAAACTCGTTCTCATCTGTGCAGGTATCATCGGTCTTCAAGGCTAAATTTGTTCCATCCAACCTTCATAAGGAGACAAACGAGTGAGCGAGACCATAGGCTTCTTTACATTTCGTATAAGCATGGATATTTGGTTAATAAGATTAAAACTTTGTATTGGAGTTGACTAGATTCTCAATTTTATCGGATTGCCTAAAATTACGAATTTGAGTTAGCAGGTTTGTGTGTACGTTTCACAACGAATGGCTACTGATCTAATCTGTATGGGCGTGAATGGCACCATTGGCTAGCCCTCTTCCCCAGACCATCTATTACGTTTTCAGGTCTGATTCCCACACTCGTCATACAATCGTCTTACATAAGATTAACAAGCTGATTTAAATTCGAAGTAGAGAGGGTAAAACATCAACAAAAATTTCAAATCAACTCCAACTTGCTACCTCCTTCGTTCTGGCGCATCCACATTCCACACGGTATAACGACTAGTAGAAGTGAGCAAAATATATGATCGTAAGGTTTTATTATACAATACAGTATAAGGTTTTATTATATGTATGCAATTTTAATTATATGCATTTTCGTACGTCAAATAGGAATATCCATATAACCGATACGATTTATATAGGATAAATGTCGGCAGAATTGAAACTGGTTATACATTTTCCGATCCGGTTCCTTTTTTTCTAAATAAATTAGTAAAAAAACATTAAATATTAAGCGCTTACTTGTTGCACTTTATTTTACTTAATTTAAAACTCTTTTAAGTTACTATAAAAATCATAAAACCACACATAAAAACACAAAAACATATAGGCTTTATTTGGTAAATAATATATTGACTAAATTTCAACATACTTGAAATTTTTTGCATATACTATACGTATGACATGTGAATACTCTATTTAGAGTGTTTGGTTAATGACATATTAAAATAATATATTATAGTCTAATATGCTATTTTGCAGGCTTGTTTGTTAAAACTAACTGAAAATGTAGCTGAAACCTAACAAGGTAGCTGAAAACTGAAAAAATAACTGAAGGTAACTGTTAAGGTAGTGATTACCTAAAAATTGTTTGACAAACTAACTGAAGAGGTATCTGATTTTGATGAAATGACGTAAAAGTATATGATAATTATTTAATTGTATAAATTTAAGGGGAAAAAGTAAAACAAAAGCAAATTAGGTACCTGAAATCTCAAATGCTACTCTAGGTAGCATTTCATTTTACTTGTCAAACAATTACGAAAAAATAATGTACCTGAAATTTGGGTCAAATAATATACCTCGATCAAATCAGGTACCTAAAATGCCTTGTCAAACAGAACCTAACCCTTTATAAAAAAAACACTAATTCTCATTTGCGACGGATATAACGGGTCAAGTAATACCCATATAGCGCATGTGAAAGAGTAAAATTCATATATGAAAAAACATGTCCATTGCAAAATAGCATATTGAACCCAATACATTACTATGTATTTCAATATGTCATTAACCAAACATTATAAATAATATATTCATAAGTCAAACATGTTAAATCTCTCCAATATACTGAAATTTGGCCAATATGTAATTTACCAAACATAGTCAATATGATAAAAGGATAATGATGTGATGAAAGAAAATCAATTTTATTTGTTTCCTTAACTAAGGAAATGCTTTTGAAGGGAAAATATATAATCCTTATTCTTTTAGGGCTTGTTTGGTTAACCATTAAAATTATGGGATAACTTTTCCATTGAACGACAAGATGTTTATTGCATATTTAATGGAATACCATTTACTTATCTATTATTCAACAATATTTGGGTCAGCAAAAATCCGTCTTCTAAACATTTTTTTAAAGTGTGGGAGAGCGACCGTCACCCCTTGCAACTAGGTGGGTTCGCCCCTGTATAGCTGTATAGTGTACGAGCGAAGTTATTAAGTCAGATTTTCATGCAACTTCCGTAACCGTTCCGAAGTATCACAAATTTCTTGTGTGACCTTTTTTGTGGTAAATAGTGAACACCTCGATAAAAAAATGTTTATTTTTTAGTCATAAAAAATAGTCACTATTTATCAAAATATAATTACTATTTGGCAAAAATGATCACATTTTTTTTGATCACACGTGGGCCGGTTGTATAATAAAATTACGAAATTTGAAATATATGCAGAGTTACACGTAATAAATTGTTGGCGCCATAATAAATAAGGGGGTTATTAATTTGGGTAACTATATTTTTCTTAATTAGGAACGTGTTAGACCACGATCCTTGAGATTCCATACTAATTACACTCTTATAAATTACACATTATTTCCATTCAACAACGATTTTGAGAAATCAGAATCAATCAATTCCTTCCTATTTACTGCAATCAATTCAACATCTTTTTAACCAAATTTTCCCATGAAATTTAATTAATTTACCTACTAAATCATTATCATCTCGATATTCGATTGAATCGCGAAGCAGCAATGAATCGAGCTCAAGCAAAATATGCTAGACAAAATAGACAATGTATCATTAGAGCGAAGCGACAACGTGTCGCTCTTGGTAGCAAAGGTAAACACTTTTTATTTTCGAGTTAAAATACTACCCGTCTATTTATTTTGACACTGATTAATAATGTTATTGTTTATCGATTAACCCTTATGATAACGTAATTATGTTAATTGTTTTATAATTTAGGGAACATATGTAACACAAGTGAACCGATCTCAGTCCCAACAAATACAGGAATTCATCAAACACCATGGCTTCCGATTGTCACGTTTAATGGTGAGTTCGTATTATGTAACTATTTCTACCCAAATTTTCATTTGCGACGCAATATCTATCACAAATTTGTAACGGTCAAATAAAATCCGTTTGGGGAGATAAACGACAATCATTTGTGGTTTTCAATGTATTTTTATGCTGTCCTATCTAAGCAAGTGGGTATACCCGATCCGTCGCAAATTTGTTACGAATATACTCGTCACAAGAAAAAACCTATTGCTATTTCTATATGGTTATTTGTATACCATTGCTCGACTTATGTTTAATCTTTAGCATTATTACTAGTTTTAACACGGGTATATTTTAAAAAAAATAATACATAAATATTATCAACAAAAACGATATAATTGGGCGGAATTTTAGTATTGATTTTTGTAACTTTGCTGATGAATTTTAGTCATTTGATGAAAAAAATCCGATCACGCTAACTTTAAAATCGTAGAAAAAAATTTATAGTTCTCGTAAGTATACTAATTTTTTTTTTTATATAGAACTAAGACGTTTGTTATTATAAAATGTTAAAATTTTTTCCAATATTAATTTCTTGGATTTAAAATATTTTGTTCTATAATTTTTTAATTCAATTGTAATTACATTTTAGTACTTAAATTTCTTATTCTTATCGATTAGGTTAGTTATCATTATTAGATTTTTGTTCTAAATTTTATAATATTCTAACAAAAGATTAGTTTTGAAAAAAATCAATCTATTGTTATAGAAAACCGTATACTATATAATTAAAAATATTTTATTCGAAATCAAAAACGTTAAGAAATACAAAGATATGATTGAATATTTTATTCCAAATTAAATACGTATATTTTAGGTGTAATTCTATACATACAATTAAATCACGGCTGATCCCGTTAATTATGCAAATCCACTATTATTCCCTTTTTAATCCCGTTAATCACGTTAAAAATTGAATTTTACAATTAAGAATATTTGATTCTATAATTAAGAGTTTTCCATTCTACCACCATCCTGACTATATTTTTCATATGGATAAACTTTGTGTTTTACAAAAACTAGAGTCTAACTACGTTTTTTATATACCCTACCTTTACATTCTTATACAAAACTAAACAATTTGTGCTATTATCTCACGAAATTTTCTTCATTTTATCATATCAAATGACTATGACAAATTTAATTACTATTAGTGACCTCAAGTATGGGGTTCGTGTTACTCAGATTAACATTAGGCTCATACACTAATGGGATAGGCCTGAGTTAAATTTCAAAAATATAAAATTTGAAAAGAAATCAGAAACGTCTAGCAAAAACAACAATTCAAACAAGAAGAAACAAGAAACTCGATGCAGTTGAGTTACTATTTGTTGATTCAAATATTTGTCTATATTCTCTATATTCTACCTTTGAATCAACAAATAGTAACTCAACTGCATCGAGTTTCTTCTTGTCTGAATTGTTGTTTTTGCTAGATGTTTCTGATTTCTTTTCAAATTCTTTGTTTTTGAAATTTAACTCAGGCCTGTCCCATTTGTGTACGACCCTAATGTTGATCTGAGTAACACGAACCCATACTTGTGGTCGCTAATAGAAATTAAATTTGTCATAGCCATTTGATATGATAAAGTGAAGAAAATTTCGTGAGATAATTGCACAAATTGTTTAGATTATTTTATATAAGAATGTAAAGGTAGGATATATAAAAGACGTAGTTAGACTCCAGTTTTTGGAAAATACAAAAGTTATCCAGTATATGGAAAGTAGAGTCACGGTGGTTGTAGAATGGAAAACTCTTAATTATAGAATCAAATATTCTTAATTGTAAAATTCAATTTTTGACGTGATTAACGGGATTAAAAACGAAATAATAGTGAATTTGCATGATTAACGGGATCAGCCATGATTCAATTGTATGTATAGGAATGACACCTAAAACATACGTATTTAATTTGGAATAAAATATTCAATCATATCTTTGTATTTCTTAACGTTTTTGATTTCGAATAAAATATTCTTAATTATATAAACGTGATTCAATCATATCTTTTTGTATACGATTTCCTATAACAATAGATTGATTTTTTCCAAAAATAATCTTTCTGTTAGAATATCATAAAATTTAAAATAAAAATCCTATCTTTTTGTATACGGTTGTTGTATATTCACGATTTTGATGAAATATAGAATAAAATCAATTCTTAAGGATCGGAATATACACGGTTATTTTTTTTTATTTGATTTAGGCGTTAAAAAATTATATGAATATTGACTTGGCATAAATCAGAATAGAATCAAATCTTAATGATTGCAATGTACACGGTTTTCTTGGAATATCTGACTTGGCATAAATCAGAGCTTCTGATTGATCTACGAAACATTAATTTGTGAGGGTGAATGTGAGTGCAAGAAAGAGTGAACGCCGAAACGATATTGCGCCACGTATACCAATTGACATTTTGCTTTTATAGTAATAATGATAATGATAATGATTTGTTTTTGGGTTATTCTACATGGTAACCCTGTATTTTTTTGAATTCTACGTGGTAACCCAACTTTTTAGTGAACACACATGGTAACCCTCAACTTTGTTAATATGTATTGCCGTGACCCTTAACTTTTTTTCCGTCAGATTTGTCCGTTAAGTAAGTGACGTGGCCAATTGAATTTTGAGATTTTCTACAAGGTAACCTATGTTTTTTTATCCTACAAAATAACTCTATTTGTTTTTTACAAAAGAAATAATCTTAAAAATACTCCCTTATTTCCTCAATTTATTATTATTAACACATTTTTCACTCAATTACTCAAAAGAATGTTAACTCTCAATATTATCATCTCTTCAAAGTATCATTACCATAAATCTCCAAAAACCCGGTTCAATAATTAACAAAGTAATCCACTATTAAGCTTTATGTCTACAAATGAGTCTCTAGTCCTCAATTGTACCCAACTTTAGTGTGTGAATATGTCGAACAATTAAAGTCATTATTGTAATTACAACTTTTTTAGTTTTGGGATATTTGTTGAGGTTTTAAAAACAATTTTTTTTAATTAGAGTAATACTATGAATTAAATTTGGGATTGATTATTATAATGCTCGATATATAGTACTTTTACTATGACATTTAGAATATTTTATTGTGAATTTTTTGATATTGAACAAGGTTTTTATTGAAATTTTTTATTCAAAACTCGGTCTATGGAAGGGTAATGAGGGTGGATTTGACTAATTGGGTGTAATCAAGCAAAATTGCGAAATTAAGATTAATTAAGGGATTATATTTTTTTATACACATGTGATTTGTAGAAAAAGTAAGGTTATGTTGTAAAATTTTTAAAAATATAGGGTTACTTCATAGAAAATCTCAAAATTCAATTTGCCACGTCACATACTTAACGGACAAAATTGACGGAAAAATAATAAGGGTCACGGCAATACGTATTAATAAAGTTAAGGGTTATCATGTGTGATATCTAAAAAATAGGGTTACCGTGTAAAATTTTAAAAAATACAGGTTACCATGTAGAATGACCCTTTGTTTTTTTAAAAAAAAATTGACAATGTTCATAATAGTTGATCTTTGTATGTGTTTCGTAATTTTTTTGGTAATATATGTGATATCTTTTAATTAATATAATTATCTATTTTATAATGTTAATTTCGATTTCGATTATGCGGTATCTTTTTGTATTCTCTAATATAGTTTAGTTACCACTTACCGTGTATGAAATTGAGTATTATTGTACTCGGTATTATTGATTTTTCTTCCATAATTTGTTTCATAATTCTGGTCGGATATTGTATATTATTTAATATGTTGGGACGATGCACGTTTTCGTGCTGGTTTTATTTGATTATTTCAATGTCTTATTAGGTTTGGTTATATTGGGTCGGAAATGCTTTTTATGGGTTGTCACTCAATAACACCTCAAAAATAGTCTCATTCCCTCTACTCAATCTTTATGTCAAAATCAAAGGTAAATAAATGATTGAAACAGAGTAAATTAGTACGGTACAAAAGAATCCAATTCATGTGATTATGTTCCTACAAATTCACATAAATTACGAAAACTCGTTTGATTGCGAATATACGACTTCAATTTCATAGAAGTTTCCAATTATCTAAAGGGAGTTGGTAAACTAATTCACTTATTATGTAGGCATTTTAAACTTCTAGAAATATTAAATGCCCAACCAAACACTTAACTCCTTTTTGCAATTTATGAGTTTTTTCATTACTTCTCATAATCTACAAAGGCAACCAAACAAGCAATCGATTTAAAATCTAACATATTTTTAAATTGAATTAAGATCATAAGTAAAATCAACAAGTAAGCTCAAATACCTTTTCAGGTAGAGTGCTTTTTTTGTTAATGAAGTGATCATAAAAGAGCTTCCGTTACAAAAATCTTTAAAAATGTTGGACCGTAAATCGTATCGAGTTTGAATTACTTTTATCAATGTTATCATATCACTAAAATATTTGTAGTGGTATGTTGGTAACGAAAACTCCTTCATTATCACTCGATTAACAAAAAATGACTTTATATGAAAAGTATTTGTGCATTTGTTGATCTTACTTAACATCTTAACGAAATTTAAAATGGTTACCTTGTAGAGTATCTCGATTGCTTGTTTGATTAACTTTGTAAATTATGGAAAATGAAAAATCTCATAAATTGCAAAAAGGAAAGAATGTCTGGTTGCTAATTTTTCAAATGTAGTCATTCAATATTTCTAGGAGTTTCAAATGTCTACATAATGAAGAAATTAGCTTAACCATTCCTAGGTAATTAGAAATTCCTATGAAATTGAAATGACTTTTCATTATTTAAGTAAATTTTTAGGAAAGTAATCACATGAATTACATTTTTCGACGTTAATCCAATTTTTTGATAAACTAAGCGATACCTAAGACAATTTGATATTATTCTTTAGCTTTTGCTTTTGTACGGTGCCAATTCACTATCTGTTGATCATTTGCTTACCTTTGATTTTGGCATAAAGATTAAGGAGAGAGTATAAGACCATTTGTATAATGGATATGTATGATCTAATCACCCATGAAAAAACTTTTCTTATATAGAAAGATAAATAGATAAATAAGGCATTGAAATAGTCAATTAAATAACCAGTACGACCGTATGAAGACATGAGTTATTTTTTGCTCTCTTTATAGTTTAAGATATAAATTTATTGACATGACGATATTTCCTGAAAATTATTTAGTTGCACAAAATATTTATAAACCTATTTTTTCAACCGCTTTTGAGCGTTGTACAAGCACATAAACTTTCGAGAAATGGTCCATCAAATCTTAATTATCTAACATTATTAAGAGACCGTATCTCGGAAATTTGAAAAAGCTAAACGTGAGTGACAATCAACACAATTAGAAACAAAACACACGTCCACTGTAGAGAGTTTCATTTATGATCCATCTACTATTACTGCTAAAAAACTACTCTTTTATCATTTCAATTTCTAGCAAAATTCCCCTATTAATCAATCAAATTCAGCAATGCAGTAGCTTGATCACTTCTCTCTTTGCTAGGGTTTCATTTCTCTGCGATTCCGTCGCCTTTGGGAGCATCACATACGTCATCAATGGCGGAACATGCATTAGCATCACCGTCATCAAACATTGCAATTGCAAGGTCAGTGTTCAATAAAATCACTGAAACTGTAGATAATTTTAATTTACATGCATTACCGCTTTTATCGCTTTCCGAACAATGGAAGGGTTTGCGGAGTTCGTTGGCTATTGTTATGGCTTCCATGGAAGGCCGTGCGAACAAACTTGAAACGGATGAGAAGAGAATTGAGAGTATGTTGAGGGAAATTAGGGTTATGGAGGAGAAACTGAAGGTGGAGGAGAGGAGTTTGAGTGAGAAGGCGAAGAAGATGGAGGTGAGAGAGGAGAGTGTGAACAAGTGTTGGGAGGTGACTAGTAAGGAGATTGAGGAACGGTTGATCGAGTTACGGAACCGAGAAGGGGATTATGAGGAGAGGTTTAAGCTTTTGGAATTTGATGAGAAGTTTGTTGATGATGTCCTTGATGTGAAGGAGAAAGGGATTAGGAAATTGGGGGAAGCGCTCGAGTTGAGAGAGTCGGGGTTGAGTGATGAATTACGAGGTTTTGAGGCGAGGAAGAGGGAAATTGAGGAGGAATGTAGGTGTTTGGAAACAAGAGAGAAGGAAATGAAGGAGGAGATAGAAGTGTTTGAGTCGAAAAAGAAGGGGTTGGTGGAGGAATTTAGGGAGTTGGAGGAGAAGAAGCGGAGGGTTGAAGAAAGTCGTAGGGGTTTGGAGGTGAGAGAGAAAGAGATTGAGGAACGGAGTCGAGTTCAGGAGTTGAGAGGGAAGGAGATGAAGGAACTTGGAGAAGAGTTGGAGATGAGAGCGAAGGAGATTGTCGAAGGGCGTAGAGTGTTGGAGGAGAAGAGGAAAGTAGTGGATTTGAGGGAGAAGAAAATCAAGGCACGTGAAAATGATCTGAATTTGAAGGAGAAGGAATTGATTGAGTTTGAATTGAAGCTTGAATTAAAGGAGAAGGGTATAGATAAGGGGTTCCAAGCATGTTGCGACGATCTGAACTTAAAGAAGGATCAGTTGGTTGAGAGTCACAGGGTGCTTGGATTGAAGGAGAGCGAAATTGTTGAAAAATGCAAAGAAGTGGAGTTGACACAAGAGAGGATGAATGAACAATGGAGGGTTTTGGAGGTCAAGGAAAAGGAGATTAGTTGTAGGTTGAGAGCAGTAGAGTTAAAAGAGAAGGAGATGAATGATAAGAGGGTGATGCGGGTGAATGAGGATGTTGATGATCACCGTCAACTAAGTGTCGTAGCGAAGGAGGAACTAGTCGGGGAGCCTCTGAACATGCTGGATTTTGAGGAGGAACGAGTCAGTGGCACTTGTAGAGGTGCAAACTTTAAAGGGGTGCTTATCAAGAAATGTTCCAATTTGCCCAAACAAGAAAATGAGGTTCTTAAACAACAATATTCGGAGGGGAAGATAGTCGAAGATGGTTGCAATGTGGCAGGAGTGAAAGAAGTGATTAGTGAGAACCCCCAGGCAGAGAATTTGGCAGTAACTAGTGTAGTTGCTTCGACTGTGTTCGCTGAAATACAATTGGTGTTCAAAAATGATGATGCAAGAGACACTGCATCATATCTAACCGAGCATGCCGAGACTGTTAGCATGTGGCAGAAAAACAGGCTGGCTCTGAAGGAGGAGATTCTAGGTACTTTTCGACCTCTTTCGCTGCAAATTACCTGAATGTGATTGTGTTCTAATTCTGCATATGTTTCAGTTTGATATGTATTGGATCTGTTCTCAGTCAGTGTCGTGCTCCTGCAGTTCACGATTGTTTATGTTTCGAGGAATAAGGACAGGGAAACTTAAGCTGGTCTGCGTACTTTACCATTTTCTGGTTGGAGATAAATAACTAAAGTATTCTGAAATGACTCTTTGTCATTTTTCTGCGCGATAATGAAATTGTTTGCCTTACGATTAGTTTGTTATTTATCTCCAGCCAGAAAATGGTAAAGTACGCTGACTAGCTTAATTTCCCTGTCCATTTTCTAGTCAGCTTAAGGATGTTTGGCGTATAATTCTGTAACAATGGCATGATGCCTAGCTCTTCACTGATTATGCGCTCCCTTTTGTTATCAACTGTCTTTTTAGGAGTATATAAGTGACCATGCGTGTCTATGCCAGTTGGAAAGCATACATGCGCAACTAAATTGACGTAGCTTAACTAGCTGTCTAGTAGAATTTTCATCATAATACATTAGCTTGTATTGGAGGAGCAAATGTTAAAAGATTATTAGGCTGTTCTACAATGTTGCTATGTTTATAAAGTTTACCCATTGTTGGAAAGCTAGAGGTTTGGAAATTGTCCTGGACTTTAGGGAATTGCTTTGTTAGTTCTACCGTTAGAATAGCATTGTCTCCGTTATCTGCGATGATACTTTCTTAGTTTCTCCTAAGCAGCCATGGAGAGGAATGAGGATGTTATTCTTCACTCTAAACCATGTTTACTTCTTTACTTAAGCATTGAAGTTATGAAAAGCAAACAATCTTTCTATTGCAGCCAGTTATAAATTTCTTCCCCTTGGAAGGATGTGTTGTGCAATGCGATTTTAGTTTCTTGCGGAATCAACACATTCTATTTGTAACTTCTGTCACGAATGTTGTTTATAGAGCAGATATAAGAATATGAAATTCAATATTGCTAATAGTGAAAAACCCTCCCAAGCCCTAACTACCGTTGCAACAAAAATTGATAACGGGGCCAATGTAACCTTTTTTCAAAATGGATCGAGGTCGAAAACTGTTACTGAACCATAAAGTAACAAGAGATAATAAAGTTTAGAGAAAAACTATAAAAGATAGGAAACACAAGAAAAGTAGTGAATATACAAATAAAGATGAGGAAGTTTCATATGTACCAAACTTCTTTTTTCAAGAGTTATGTATGGTTCTTCACTTCTTCATATGTCTTGGGCAATACTTCCTTATGCTTCTTAGAGATACTAAAACGGCCTAAGAAGTTTTAGGCGCAGAATTCTTCCCGTGTACTCCATCCATACGGGCTCATCCCTATCCATTATATTCCTGGTTCTTTGATTTCTTACCACTTCCTATTTATGGATGGTTCTCTGGATTATTACCTTTTTGGTAATTTTGAACTAACTAATTGACAAGGGTGCCCTTAAAAAGCAACAATAACATCGACTTGGGGGAAAAAGTGATGTCGGGAGTACTCCTCACTTACTAAGGCCTGGTGTCTGACTAGATATCTTCTCGTTTTTCATACATGAATAGGCCTACTGGAATCTTTAACTGCGGAACACAAACATCTGCAAGCAGCTATGTGCACCTGTATTTTTGAGATGAAAGATGTTTACCCTCCAGATTTTTTGTTGGAAGCTCATCTGGAGCATGTCCGTCAGAGGGCTAAAGAGATAGTCCAGAAAGGCGGTGAGACAGCGCAGGTTTTTGTTTGCATCATCTTTAACTATAATACCTAGTATAATGATTGCTGGAGTATATGCATTAGCAATTAGCAACTTATAAGACTTGTTTGCTGGTATGTGCAATTTATGCTTGTTTTGATTTATGGAAGACTGAATTAGATATTTTGATCTCATCTGAAGTCACTATTTGTTCTTTTTCTTCCACTTGCAAGTTTCTCAACTACTGAAAAGGAAGAACTGTAAGTTGAGTGACTTATTCAGAAAATATGAACTTAAGTACCTAATGAAACATAGCTAATATGTTCTACAAAGATGCAAAGGTCATTTACATAAAAAATGGATTTAATCTTTTTTTAGTTTCTGTGAGCTTTTCAATGGACGTTCCAAATTATTGAAGATGACAACTGTTTATCCAAAAAATATGATACAATTTGTTCTTGCAAAATAATACGGAGCAAGTTTTCCCAAGGATTTGGTTTGATTTCACCTGCATGCATTTACCTTTGGAGTCATTTTTGAGACTAGGGCTTGTTAGTGCTGCTGCTAGTTCAGCTTTTCAGTTTGGTTCTCGCTTTTAGTCCTCTTACACTGATTTTAGTAGAGTAATTTGAAATTTTCAGGATGATGCGGCCAACATGGAGTTAGGTGCCCTCAGAAACGTGCTTCAGTGTACCTCTAATTTTAAGCTCGAGTCAATATACCCACCTGCACCCTGCGAACTACGCATCACACAGCTAAAAAAAGAGATGGAAATAAGGAGGAAACCAACAAAAAGTCAGCTGAAGAAAAAGAGTAGTTGTGATCTGGGAACTAAGTTAAAAGCATCTGATTCTACTAAACAGACAAAGACGAGCCCCTCCCCCAACCTATCAGCTGCCATCTCAGACTCACAACCCAAGAATAAACGAAGAGCATCCTCCTCATCATCAATAAAACAAAACAAACGTCACAGGTTAGATTCTCGCAGACAGATTTCTCATAGTCATCACCCACATGTTACCCCCTACAGAAATCATGTTTTACAATCCGCACATTTGCTCTCTACTAATTGGCAAGGTTACCGTTTTCCCTCCCCAGGTATCATTTATGACATTCCATATGATTATGCTCAGGCAGGCTCGTTCCTGATCCTGGTGGTTTTTGAACATACCCACATTACATTGTAAGGCTCTGTTCTTTCTGGCTTAATTTCAGCTCCTTTCAATTTTGCTTGACTGTATTCCATTAAGTTTTATTTACGTTCAATAAAATTATGTTCAGTTAACTTTTAATTTAACTAAATTTACTTCACCTCAGTTTCACTCAATTTAGTTCAATTAAGCTCTACTCTAATTAATTCAATTCGGCTCATTTCAGCCGGAAAGAACCTTTTTCTTGCTTTTTCTAGTAGTGACTAATGAGTCTTGTATGAAACAGTCCCATATGTGTAAGGTTCTCATGTGTGGGATCAACTCAAATGCATATTACTCCGTATCATTTAGTTTATAGTCCGGCTGTCCGGCTTAATATATTGGTCATATATTATTAAAAAAAGGTCTTTAACTCGTGTTTTTCAGATGCATATTACTCCGTATCATTTAGTCATTTAATCTGGAGTTTATATGTCGGTCATATATGGAAAGTCTTATAATTTGTGTGTTTTTCAAGTTTGTATCTTTCCATGACAAATTTCTCATATCTTCCATTGCTGTTTTCAGTTAGGGATCAAGACCAGAAAACAGAGCGATTTAGGATTCCATTGCAGTGAATCCAGGCACCTACAGGAGTAGGTAGGTGACTATTCCTGCTGTATATATCGGACTTAGAAACTCGATTTTGCAAATAGACAGTTAACTGTCTACTGATTTTGGGCATTAGCCAGATTGAAAGGCTGAGACCGACTTCCTTTGACGTTTTTTGGTGGAATTCATGAGGTAAGTCACAGTGTAGTATACTGTTGCCTGTGAATGTCGGTTGCCATGATCGAGCATACCTTAATCTAATTTTATTGTAGAATCAGAAGCTAGTCCTTATGTTGAAAGGTATTTTGGTGTTGTATATATTCTTGCTAATCTGGAAGATTACTCACGGTTGGCCACGGTTGACACCAATCTCCGGTGTATCACCAAACGAAAAAAGGGAACACCGACATGAGCCTCCGTTTATTTTGCAAATGACAACGTTATTGTACATTCAACACAACAAAAAATATTGTGAAATAATCAATAATAATAAACTCACAAGAGGTGCGGGTAGTTATTGAAATAAATTTAAAAGGAAATTTTAAGTAAATAATATGTAGACGGTTTTACAATAATCATATGTAAAACCGTGTTACCTACTAATCGATATTAGAAATGACCTTGTACGATCTCTCTCTTCAATCGTCTACATTCCGACTCCTACATTACCTTCTCGATCTCGCCTTATATGTTTTTTTTTGCGAGTACTATCATACCAACATGATTTGGCCAAGAATTGGCTTTAAATTGTTATCATCTTTATTTGCTAAATTGTCAAACCTCTCAATTTAAAAAAATGGTGCACTAGTTTTTCAAATTAATTAATTAATTAAAAATTTCTTTCCGGTTTTTCACCGTCTTACTATTACTATTAGCTATATTCCTATAACTCTTAATATTATGACTCATAGGCTAGCATTTGAAGCCATGAGTGCGTAACACCTTATTTTCTCTATGCCCAAAAAAACTAAAGTTTATGTTATTTTCAGCCATCAACTCCATGAAACGCTTAATCGGGAATATTTAGAGGTTAAACACTCATACTACGAACCAATAGAAACATATAGAAAAACAATAAGACTTTTTTTTCAACAAAAACTTTAAAAAAACGTTTTTCAATAGCGTTATTAAGAAACCTTCCATATTTAGGATAGAAAATTACTTAATTTCTTTTATTTATGTTGTATCCCTCACTAACATAGTAAACACGATCTATCACAAAATCTACTATCTTTTCCTTGGTAGGACGTAGAGCCAAAATGTCTATTTCATGAAAGGGATGCCGAATAAAAAATATCATACCTTAGCCTTATCTTACTTCTTGTCCTACTTCCATCTTTAATTGTTTCACCAATCCATTATGCCACCTGGTGACCTGGTTTATTTAAACAACTAGGAATACTAACCAGGGGCGGATGCAGGATTTTGACATAGGACGGACATAATTTTTATCTCGACAAAATTTTTCTTTAATTTATAACGTAATTTTTTGTTTTGAATTTTGTTCTAGATTATTAAGGTATAATGTTTAAAATGAAACGGAAAAAAAAATCTCAATGAATGTTTTTTTCCTTATCGAATAAAGAATTTAATATATTATTAAGAATAACGATATATATTGATACAAATATTTCAATTTCAGTGACTTTCTCTTTCATCCATATTCTATCACCAACAATATATGGTTTCAGTTTCTTCAAGTTATGAGCAACTTGATTTCCACTAATATTGTCTTATTTTTGTGGCGAATTTTATAAAATAATAATTTGACAAGTATATTTAATAATGATATAACAAATTTTAATAATTAAATGAACAATCAGTAGTAATGGTGTAGTGATTAACTAGTTAGTTTAGTATCTAGAAGTTCAAGGTTCAATTTTCTCAAAATAAGAATAATATTGACAATTAAACGAGATGACCCAAAAATAGTTTTCTGAATAAAAATGTCATCAGTAAGATTTGAACCACTTGGGCTACAAAGATATTTTGATATTTACTGACACTTATATATAATTATTTTCTAAAACTCGGGGGAGGGCACGTACCCACCCTTTCCCTCCCCCAGATCCGCCCATGGTACTAACTAACATTTATAAAAAGTAGATATTTTTCATCAAATATCAAGGGTCATATTACTCATATATTTAAGTTTTGCTACGATGAGCATAATTCTTATACAAACTAATCATATTAGGCATTAATCAATTTAGGGTGATGATACAAAAATAGGTAAAAAAAAATTAATTACAAAGGATGAAATTTAGTTACAAGCCTTAACTTAAGAGTTACCAATCTTTATTCAAATGAAAAATTAAATACGGTAAAATACTATGATTATTTTTCATTACCTTAGAGTTTGAAAAGTATCATAATTTACAAAGCCATAAATAACGGAATAAATAAAAAATACATAAACTGTGAGTCTTATTAATTACAGTTCGTCTTTCTTAAGACGATAATATATATCTTAGGATTAAAACATATCAAATAACACGGATCTGATAGAATAGACAAACGTTTTGTTATTCCTAAACAATTAGACTTGTATGCGAATAAAGAGCTGCTTAACCATTAGAGTTGGCTATGTAAATTATCTTTGCTTGACCGTCCTCAAAATAATTTTGAGCTACTTGTTTAAATGATCTCACAAAAAGCATATAGCCAATAAAAAATTAGCGGTTACATTATCAAGTTAAATATAAGACGAATATATCCGTTTTAAACAATATCATGAGGTGATAAGAACACAAAAAACGTGAAACTTATAAACCGTGAGAATATGCCGACGTGAATCTACGATCACATTGAAGATTGGATGCAATCCACATCCACCTACTCAGTCCTACTGTCCTTGTTTAGCACGAGGTTTGTACGTACTCACTCTGTTACTTCGTTTTCCTCGCTTTACGTTCCTTGTCTCCACATTAATACTTCTTACTCGTGATAAGTTAAAGACGAATAATTTCCATCTCATAATAAGACAAGTGAGAAGGCCAGCGGGAAATAGAGCATCTCAGAAATAATGTCACTTGTATATTTCCGTATTCAACTTGGGACAGATATTATCCGTTTTTAATGTAAAATTGGGTAATTTGTTATTATTGGTATTTGGTATGAGGTGAGACGGTCTTTTTAGACGGTAAACGCTCTTTATTCGCATCTCAGTATCTCACATTGTAATACGGTTTTACCTGACGATTATTGTGTCACACTCCAGCACTCCACTAGTTGATTAGATTATAAATTTATAATCATCATTCATTGATCATTTATAGAAGTTGACCTCTCTGGTTTATAATCATCCTCAATTGCTAATTTCTTCTGTATTTTTTTTTTGATAATCAATTGTAGTAGCTATGGCTCTTTCACTACAACGTTACACTTGGTCAGATTTCAACAGTGGATTGCATCCTTTACTCAAACAAAGGTCAATTCTTTACATAATTTTACTGTTTATCTTTCTAATTAAAGTCTCTTGCTTCAATTTATCAGTTTATCTATGTTTATTTAATTATTTATTTGATGGGATTTCTGGGTATGATGTAGATTATGATGTTCTAATTTAGGTATTTTAATCAGAGGTAATTAATTTACTCTTATGAACTCACTGTGCTGATCAGTCTTCTGGGCTGGTAGAAATTACTATGTAAAATTGAACTTTATTAGGATCAGCTTAGTGTAAATTTAAAACTTACTGCCTTTGAAAAAAGGATTATTCCGTCTGTCGCAATCATTTGTTTGATGGGTTTTCTGGGGATAAGGGATTTTAATTCTGATGTAAGAATCAATCACTTAATTGACTTTATTTAGGGTTATATTATTGTGATTCTGCAGAATAAAATCAAAGCTAGTTTCGATTGCAATCAAGAATGGAGATCGTTTGCCTGAAAATCTGTTAATTGAGATATTGTCATGGTTGCCTGTGAAAGATGTGTTGCAGTATAAGAGTGTTTGCAAATCATGGCATGCTATTGTTTCAAGTCCCCAGTTTATTGCCAAGCATTTGAAAAACAATCGGGGTTACGATCAGAACTGCCTTCTTGCTCAATACTATGTGAGTCATGCTGAGCTTCAGTTGTTTGAGTTGTTGGTGGATGAAGGTCTTCGGGTTTTAGATAATGAGGTCCTCTATGGCATGCCCATGTACGGATCATATGTTTGCGGTCCTTGTGATGGATTGTATTATCTATATGAGTATGACTTTAGTGGTCGCGCTTTGTGGAATCCGGCTATCAACGAGCTTAAAACTTTACCCCCAATAATTCAAAAGCCCGACCCCCCTGCTAACACTACCTATGCTAAGAATGAGGTTTATGGGTTTGGGGTTGATCCAAAAACCGGAGATTACAAGGTGGTTGTTATTAAGGGTTATTGGAGTACTAATGATGAAAGTGTCAGCTACCCATTGTCGGTCCTTGTTTACTCCTTAATGACCAATTCTTGGAAATATTGCGGTGATTTGAGTCGAGAATACAATTTGGAGAACAATAAGTGTTATGTTTATGTCAAGGGATGTTGTTTTTGGATGGAATCATATTCGCAAGTTGAGGAAAATAGTGAGATGATCATTTCTTTCGACATGGCTACTGAATCATTTCAAGAGATACGTGTTCCCGACTATCAACAACCGGCTTCTAAGTGTCTTGGAATGTTGGATGACTCTCTTGCTTTCTTTAGTGTCCATGACGATGAGAAGAATTTGGATATATGGACCTTGAATGAGGGGTTATGGACCAAGAAATTCAGCATAGGACCTTTTCCGGAAGTTCAGAATCCTGTTGGTCACTGGAACGGTAATAAGGTTTTGTTGGAGTGCGAAGGTCGTAAACTAGCCCTGTGTGATCCAAATACACAGGAAATAAAGGATCTTGGATTTGCGCGAGATTTGTCATGTCAAGGAGTATTTACTTACATGGAAAGTCTCGTTTCGATCAAGGATAAGTCCGAGTCCAAGGAAGATGAGGAAGTTGAAGCAAATGTCGCCAAAGTTTAGACAGTCTTCATTTGGCAACGCTTCCTATCTCTTTTGCGTCTGCTTAAGGTATAGCCGTATAGCCATTGCTCAAAACAACTCAGTTTCAATTTCCTTCATCGATTCTTTGGATGGCAGGATCACTTTGTAGAGCTGTACTGATATATGCTCTGTATTCCCTCATTTTGTGCATCATTCCTTTGTATGGCAGAACTTTTTAAATCTAATTGAATAAATGCTTTCACTGTTTGCAGTTTATCGTCCCACCTATTTTTCGCAGTTTATCGTCTCACCTAATGAAAGGGGAGCCTTGGCGCACCAGTTAAGGTGTTGCTTTGTGACCGTGAGGTCATGGGTTCAAGCCCTGGGAGCGGCCTCTTGCCAAAATGGCAAGGGAAGGCTTACCTGGCATTTCACCCTTGTGGTGGGGCCCTTCCCCGGACCCTCGCCTAGCGGGGACTCCATTGTGCACCGGGCTACCTTAGATGGTTGCTTGATCGTCCCAATAAATTGATAACTATTAGCCGGAATGGAGAATGCATAAGATAAGGGCCTTTTAAGGAACACCAGCATGAGCTACTGTTTAATTCGCAAACGACAGCGTTATAGTAGTAATCATAACTCATAAGCCAGCCATAGATACTTCGTAGCTCCCAAGACGACAACCGGAACAAACGTAATATGTAGAGAACCGTCGCTTGGCTAGTCCAACAAAACACCATACACATTATTCATTAATAGTTAGCCTCGGAAGACGACTCTGATAGAGCTTTAACCCAGATACTTGAGCAGTGCCATATTTAGCTCTGTTCCTGCAGAAACTGTGAGATCGATCCTAAGAAATGTTCCTTGGTGTTTACCTATCACGGGTATACCAGTGTTGCTGTAGAGGGAGTAACCCTTGCCTTATAAAGTTATAATTTTCTCCTCTTCTATCAATGTGGGATAACCCTTACCCGTTTATTCTTTCGAGCTTGTTCACATGCCAAGCATTGGCCTGGCACAGTCGCAAACATGTACGGGGAAAGGAAAATAGATATATTTGCTGTGAGCGGAATGAGAATCGACTGCAAGTGAAACTAAGGATACAGTCGACTGTTGAGAGGCATGTTAAATCAACCTGATATATGCATTTTACATTCCAGTAGGATTTAATGGCTATCAGATGTGTGTGACGAGATAAACGAAGAACAGTAACTCGTTAACTACGGAGTAATCGTTAAGATTTATTCGAGAATTAGGATGCTTATTACATATTATCCCAGATACTTGAGAATTCTCACATCTAGCTCTGCGGCATTGCTCACCGTCCAAGTCGTCGATACCTGTGGAGCATCCAAGACAATGGCCGGCGTAAACGCTCCCTTTTTAGACCCTTTTATTGCTTCTGAAATCCTTTTCCAATTCCTCTCCAATAAAAGAACATTATTGTTCGGATTAAACGCACTTGGAAAATAATCAAGTACCATCTTTTCAATATACCCAAATCGGGCCGCTTCAGACACCATTTGCAGCGCCACCATCATAAATTTTGCTTCACCTGGTACCTTACGCACCTTCCCGTTTACCCCTGCAATGTAAGTAACAAGTTTGTCGATCCCTAACCCGGCTTCTTTTCTAGTCACTTTAGCTACCTTTTCTAATGATGCATAATTTTCACTGTACTCTTTTATTATTTGCTGATTTGCCGCGCCCTTCGCCTCTTGGAATAGCTTGTCTACTTGACTGGAGGTAATTTGGCCATTGAAGTAATATGCCCGATATACATTTTTATCGTTCTTAGCCAAATACGCGACCACATACAAGTCATTACGTTTTAGGCCAAGTGAGACGGTTCCTGTTGAAACTGTTAAGTCGATCCTAAAATACGTGTCTGTGGGTTTACCTACCACGGGTATACCGGTATCACCATAATTAAGCTTCGGATCCTTCACAGTCGTTCGGATACTGGAGAGAAAAAGCGAGTATTTAGCTTGGGTCGGATTAGCGAGATCCAATGCGATTGCATTTGCTATCACAGCCGATGATTGAAGGATGGTCCATATTATTGTGACGATTAGCCAGGACTTCATTTTGTTGTTACCTGTATCGTGCTTAGGGAAAATGAGTTAACGGTAATTCATAAATTAATAATATGTCTCCCTCACGATAAAATGCAATTAATCAAAAATACTAATATTCATAAATACGTATTGTTACACCCCAAAATTCACCATTTTTATAGGTCAACACATGGCACTATTTGATTGGAAGAAAAGTATGCATTGGATACCAAAGTTAATAAAGCAAAGGAAGGTAACAAGTCAATACAAAAGAAGATTGTAAAGGAAGGAAGGGGACGCCAGGAACGAGAAGGAGGAAAAGTCCAAAGGAAGCGGAACTCGAGGTTGCCTGAAATGGCCACACAGCCAGCCTCCATCAGAAAAAGCGAGTAGAAGAAGAATGCCCAAAATAGGCAAGAAGAGAAGAAAGATCCGTTGGATTGGACCTTAATCCAACGGTCAATAACCATTAGGCTTGTATAAATATGTAAACATTGTGCATAGAACATTCATTCATAATCTTACCTAGCACACATACAACACCAAGAAATAGAAATACACTTGTATCCACAGTCACTCTCTGAAAGATAATTCTAGTGGAAACTTGGAGGAAACATCCCTCCCGCAGTTTTTCCCCAAGGGGTTTCTGCGTGATCAATTCCCTTCTTCATTATACTTCTTCTTCTTACTTAGCAAACACAGCTAATTCGTTTATTCAATTACAACCTCGGTTTGAAATCATTATAACCTCATAAGAAACTACCTTAGGTAAATTTTGACCTAAACATTTTGGCGCCCACCGTGGGGCTATAGTGATTATTCAACCAAAAAACATCAAATCCTAAAACCCTCAAGAAAACCCTCAAAAATGACAAACCCAACTCCTCAAGCAACCTCGCAACCCATCCCGGTGGCAACAGAAGCCCACAGTGGTCAGTGCTCCTCCAAATCCACTGAAGTCAGCGCTCCTCCAGTAGTTAGCGCTCCTCCAGAAGTTAGCGCTCCTCCAGCGGTCAGCATCCCCCTCGCTGTTAGCACTCTCCAGGCGCAATCAGGCGTCACCAACAGCGGCGCAGCGGCCAGCTCAGGCCCGGCGGGTGCTCCCACCCCAGACATGTGGAAGACAATGATGGAAGGGATATGCACCCTCCACCAAGCAGTCGACAACCTGAGGAAGGACAATCAGGAACTCAGAAAGTTAGCAACGGCTCAGAATCTACCCCCGCGCTCCAGCAGAAATCCAGGCGCAGAGGCGGAAATCCCAAGACCCCCAGAGAGCAGGGCGATTCCCAGTGAAATAGTCACCAGACTGGACCTCTCCGGGGTCGCACCTCCAGGAAGAATCACTCCGACAGGCTTGGGTTACCTCTCCATCAACCTAGATTCACCACCACCTCGAACGGGGATCCCAGGTAACGAATCTGTAAGGCCACCTATTATCACTAACCAACATGGTAATGCAGGACCTTTTTTCACCCCGACCTCAGTCTGGGCACAAGGGGAAGGGTCATCAGCAAGGCAACCACCTCCGCTGGGGGCTGGCTCATTGGGATATCCCGTCCAGCAGACGCCGTCAATAGTGCACACCATGCCAATGAATCACCAGGCACCCTGCCAGCCCATGGTCGGCCAGACACCGGGAGCACCAGGGTACGTACCACTCACCCATACCACCCCTTGGAATTTCGCTAACCCTCTTGCAGGACCGAACCCATGGGAGCACCAGTACAGGGAGCTGTGGGATTTAGTCAGCCGCATCCCAGGAATGCCAAGGCCCCTGGAGAAGGCGGCCCCAGACAGCTACGCGGACTCGCCATTCACCCACAACATCGTCTCAGTAGATGTACCCAAGGGATTCACTCCGCCAAACATGACCAGCTACGATGGAACAGCTGACCCGATAGACCACATCAACCAATATAAACAGAAAATGATGGTGGTCACGGCCTCAGGCTCCCTGAAAGAGGCGTGCATGTGTAAAGGATTCGGGTCCACTCTCTCAGGGGCCGCCCTTCAATGGTTTGTCACTCTGCCCAACTCCAGCATGTCCAGCTTTGCAGATCTGGTGAACGCATTCAACCAGCAGTTCGCCAGCAGTAGGAGGCCAGAGAAGCAAAGCAGCGACCTCTACGAGATCCAGCAAGGCGATGCAGAATCCACCAGAGACTACCTGGCCAGATTCAACAAGGAAATGGTGTCCATCCCCCATTGCGAAGAGAAAGCCGCCATCCACGCCTTTCGCTGGGGGCTACCCCAAGCCTCCGACCTGTACAAGGAGCTCACCAAATGGCCATGCACAGCCTACGCTCAGGTCCAGCAAAAGGCGTTGGATGCCATCCGACTAGAAGAGGATGCAGGGCCCAGGAGGATCAGTTGCGGCTCCGCATCCACCAGCAGGAAGGCACCAGCAGCAGACAGGCAGGAGAAATCCAAACCCTACAACAGGCCGGTGCATAAAGTTTCTGGGGGAAAAAACTGGAAGAATGACCCTAATCTGCCGCCAAAGGTACAAGAGTACGGTTTCACTGTTAATCTTGCAGGACTAATCAAAGCGCTAAAGGAGTTGGGAGAAAAGGTGAAATGGCCCAAGAAGCGGGCAGAAGAAAGAAGCAAGGACGGAAGGGACACCAACCTAAGGTGTGACTTCCACAACGAAGATATCGGGCATACAACGGAAGATTGCATCACCCTCAGGAAAGAAGTCCGGTATCAATACGAGCAAGGTAATCTGAACCACATCTTGCCAAAAGGAACCAAGGTGAACGCGACTCGCCAGGTAGCACCCTCTAGTCCCCCTCTTTGCACTAGGACTATTAATGTGATAACAGGGGGCTCGGAGCTGTGCGGACTTACCTATTCCGCAGCCAAGAGGCACGCCACCCGGGTTAAAGGAGACAAGCCAGAATCCTCGTGCAGGATCAGCGCCCAGGATCTACCGGTCGTCAGCTTCGACGAAACGGATGCAGAACAGGGTGCTGAGTATCATGATGACGCCCTGATCATCACCCTATCCATAGGGAACTGCCGGGTAAAGAAGATCCTGGTGGACACGGGGAGTTCGGTTAATATCATCATGCTAGAGACGCTGAAAAGTATGGGATTTGGGGAAGCAGACCTAGTCAGAAAGGCGGTTCCACTGGTAGGATTCAGCGGAGAAACGAAGCATTCACTCGGAGAAATCATGATCCCGACCTACGCCGGAGGAGTCAACAAGCAGGTGAGGTACCTGGTGATTGACGGTCCCTCCACCTACAACGTCATCCTGGGCAGGCCGTGGATACATGATATGAAAGCCATCCCATCATCATACCACCAGTGCCTCAAGTTCCCTACACCGTGGGGGGCCCAGACCATAAGAGGAAACCAGGAAGAAGCCAGGAGCTGTTACAAGGTGGCCCTCAAGCCTACAGCCACTCCTCCCCCAGCATAGCAATCACAGGCAAAGCAGGTCAGGGGAACCTACGAAGAGCCTCCCCAAGTGGAGGTAGAGGAAATTCCCCTGGACCCGCTACACCCAGAGAGGAAGGTACTGGTGGGAGCAGAGTGCACAGGTACTGTTCGCTCAGAACTATTAAATTTGTTAAAAGCTAACATCGACTGCTTTGCATGGTCCCACGAGGACATGGTGGGAATAGACCCAAATGTAATTTCACACAGGTTGAGTGTAAGCCCCGGTTACAAGCCGGTACAGCAAAAGAGGAGAAAGTTTGCCGCAGAGAGAAACCAGGTGATAAACCAGGAGGTGGACAACCTCCTGGCCGCAGGAAAGATAAGGGAAGTAACCTACCCGGAATGGCTATCCAACGTGGTGGTGGTCCCCAAAAAGAACGGAAAATGGAGGGTGTGCGTGGACTTCACCGACCTCAACAAGGCGTGCCCTAAAGACCCGTTCCCCCTACCGCACATAGACGCAATGGTGGACGCAACCGCAGGCCATGAAATGCTCACATTCCTGGACGCCTGGAGCGGATACAACCAGATCAAAATGCATCCAGAAGACCAAGAAAAGACGGCATTCAGGTCTGAAAGAGGTATCTACTGTTATAACGTTATGCCATTCGGTTTAAAAAATGCAGGATCCACATATCAAAGGCTGGAGAACATGATGTTCAAAGAGCAAATTGGCAAAACCATGGAAGTCTACATAGACGACATGGTTGTCAAATCCAAAGCAGCCAGCCAACACACCCAGCATCTAGAAGAAACCTTCAGCATCCTGAGGAAGTACCAGATGAAGTTGAATCCCTCCAAATGCACGTTCGGAGTCTCCAGCGGGAAGTTCCTGGGGTATATGGTCACGCAAAGGGGAATCGAGGCAAGCAGTGAGCAGATCAAAGCGCTTCTGCAGCTAGAGTCCCCCCAGAAGCCAAAAGATGTGCAGAAATTGACCGGCAGGGTAGCAGCCTTGAATAGGTTCATCTCCAGATCTTCCGACAGATGCCGATTATTCTATGACATACTACGGAAAAGCAAGAGATTTGAGTGGACAGAGGAACACGAGCAGGCGTTCACAGACCTGAAGAAGTACCTCAGCTCCCCACCACTCCTATCCAAACCAGAGCAGGGGGAGCCGCTGTACCTATACCTATCAGTAACCGAGGTAGCAGTAAGTGCGGTACTGGTGCGAGAGCGCGAAGGGATCCAGCATCCAGTCTACTACATCAGTAAGTCTCTGCTACCTGCAGAGACCAGGTACACCGCTCCTGAAAAACTCGTCCTTGCTTTAGTTACAGCTTCGTACAAACTGAGACCTTACTTCGAGTCTCACTCTATATCCGTCTTAACTAGCTATCCCCTAAGACCCATATTGAGTAAACCAGAACTTTCTGGAAGAATGTCCAAATGGTCGGTCCACCTAAGCGGCTACGACCTAAAATTTGAAACAAGAACCGCGATAAAATCGCAAGCCCTTGCAGACTTTGTCTCTGATTTCAGCCCAGGTATGGAAAAGGAAGCAGCCAAGGAAATCCTGCCTCCAGAAATGGACTCTGAGGAAAATTGCTGGACGCTGCACGTAGATGGAGCCTCCAACAGCAGAGGGGCGGGAGTAGGAATGGTACTCAGGTCCCCTCAGGGAGACATGATCGTGCAAGCAGTACGATGCGAGTTTCCAGCAACCAACAATGTAGCAGAATACGAGGCCTTGATCCAGGGGCTCCAACTGGCCCTGGATCTCAAAGTCAGATACCTGCAGGCGTTCAGTGACTCGCAGCTCATAGTAAATCACATCAACGGTGAATACGAAGCCAAAGACCCCAGGATGGCAGCATACCTGGAAGTAGTCAAAGATAGACAAGCAAGGTTCATCACCTTCAAAATAGAGCAAATCCCCAGGGAGCAGAACGCAGAGGCAGACGCGCTGGCTAACCTGGGGGCAACCTTCAAACCCGGAGACATCTCCTCGATCCCCATCACCCACGTGCTAGAACCATCAACTTCCCAGGAAGACCGAGAAGTTGGAAACTCTAGCACTCAATGGGAAGCAGGATTAGGCGTCCTCAGCAATACCGCAGAGCAGCCAGAGGATTGGAGGTCACCCTACCAGAAATGGCTGACAGATGGAACCCTACCGGCTGACCGAAAAGAGGTAAGGGGATTCAAAATGAAAGCTTCCAGGTTCATACTAATAGATGGTGTGCTGTTCAGGAAATCGCTCGCAGGACCCTACCTAAGGTGTCTGGGCGACACAGAGGCAAAGACAGTCTTGCACGATCTCCACAGCGGAGACTGCGGAAATCATGCAGGGGGCAAGAGTTTATCCAACAAAGCAATCAGAATGGGATACTTCTGGCCGACGATACGAAGGGACGCAGTAGAACTAGCCAAGAAATGCGAGGCCTGCCAGAGACACGCCCCTGTCACACATCAGCCCGCTGAACCTCTGCACCCGATCATATCGCCATGGCCGTTCATGAAATGGGGAATGGACATAGTGGGACCACTGCCCAGAGCACCTGGGAACAGAACCTACATGCTCGCACTGACAGACTACTTCTCCAAATGGATAGAGGCAGAAGCCTTCCCCCAGATCACAGAAAATCAGGTGATATCTTTCCTTAAACGAAACATAATCTGCAGATTCGGTATACCCTCTGAAATAGTATGTGACAACGGCTCACAGTTCATATCTAACAAAAACGAAGCATTTTGTGCTAGTTGGAATATCACCCTACTAAAAGCTGCCCCCAGGTACCCCCAGACGAATGGCCAGGCAGAATCCAGCAACAGGATAGTCATGGACAACATGAAAAGAAGACTGGAGGAAGCTGGAGGAAAGTGGGCAGACGAGTTGCCCTTAGTTCTCTGGTCTGACAGGACCACCCCAAAGACAGCAACGGGTCAAACCCCATTCAGCCTAGTGTTCGGAGCAGAAGCTGTCATCCCAGCAGAGGTGAAAGTACCAACACAAAGGTACGGCTGCCTAACAGAAGAGCGCAATCAGACAGAAATGGCCAGCAGCCTGGACACAATAGACGAGCTCAGAACCAGCGCTGCCATCAGAATGGCCGCCTACAAACAAATGGTGGCAAGGAGTTACAACAAGAATGTGAAGATCAGGACCCTCCAGGTAGGAGACCTAGTCCTCAGAAAAGTATTCCAGAATACAAAGAATACAAGTGCCGGAAAGTTTGCCTACAATTGGGAGGGGCCCTACCAGGTGGAAAGTACAACAGGAAGTGGGTCCTACAGGCTAATGGATATGGAGGGGAAAATGGTGCCCAGACCCTGGAATATCCTTCACCTAAAGAAGTATCACGTGTAAGGGAGCAGACTGGGATGTTCTTTCAGAGTCCGCGCCCAGAGTCTACATCCTAATCCTAGGGTATTTACTTACTTATTTTATGTTTAAACATTTCATACTTTAAGTCATACCCCAATGTACGACCCCCAGGATCCAGCCATCCTGAGGGAATTATTCAAAAAACAGAAACAACTTGGCAATCAATGAGAATATATTCGAGGTATTTTTTATCATGAATACTTGCAGAATGCTATCACTCAAAAACCTGAGTCAAGTCACACTCAAAAAAACGAAACATTGCGTGAGTACGGCAAAGTACAAGCAACTGGGACACTGTCGCCCACGATACCTAGCACTCACGAAAAGCCTGGCAGCCTCTGACTGAGATGGGTATACCCTGAAGCCAGCACCCACACATGGCCAAAAAATACACGAGCATGCACAAACAGAAAATATTAACCGAGAAACACGCAGAACATAAAAAGCGCCCACAGACGCATACTTAAAAAGGCAGCACAAACGGCTGCCAAGAATCCCTGGGATCACCCAGGAAGGAGTTCAAAGTACCAAAGAAAAACAAAAGCAAATAAAGGCCCGCCGCGCAGGGCCCAGGGCACAGAATATTCAGGGCACTAGCCCAGCAACAAAACAAACAACAAAACAACTAAATCAAAATGCCACTGAGGGCGCAGAAACTAAGCATCAGGAGCCTCCCTTCCGACCTGCTCACCACCAGAGCGTCGAGTGGAAGAGGAGCCCGCCTCCGCAGCAACGTCAACAAGCTGATCCTGAAAGACGCAGACCGGAACAAGGGATCCTGGAGGGGCGCTCTGGACCTCAGGGGAGCCGGGAACTGGAGAACGAAGGGATCCATCGGGGTTAAGATCAGAAAAGTCCGGCAGCACAGGAGGCACTGGAAACATCTGCTCCATGAGTTTCTTCTCATCCTCCAAACTCCAGGCAGCATGCTCCCCCTTCTCAAACTCTTCCATGCAGGATATTCTCGCCTCCAAGGCAGAGAAGGTAGTCATGTTGTACAACAGCTGGGACAATTTCTTCTTCTTGGCCACCACGGCCCTCAACCGCGCGCCCTGCTCCGCTAAGGCCTGGTCCCTCTCCCTGCGCAACTCAGCCAGTTCTTCTGCCTTCTTCCTACCCTGCTCCTCAAGGGCGTCCTCAAGCTCTTTCATCCTCGCCTGGCAGCGGGCCAAATCCTCTGCCTTCTTCCTGCTGAGCCCTCTCTCGGCGTCCAGCCCGGTCTCAGCCTCTCGAAGTGCAACTTCGGTCTCACTGCACCCCATCAACACCTTCTGGAAGCCCTGAAAAGGGAACGCAGAAAAAGGCATCAGCCAACCAAAACGGAAGCACAAACGGACGGAGGGAAAGGAGAGAAACTCACCGAGAAGATGTCCTCCGCAGCTTGACGCCACAATGGCATCAAAGGTTGGCCCGTCAACGCTGCCTTAGAACCTGGAGTCAGCAGGCGACCCATAGCAGGCCAGGGATCCTCCTCCAGTTGGCAGCTAAAGCCCTCTGGCAGGCGAATGATATCCTCACTTAGGTCCTCAATGATAGGGGCGGCAGATTTCTTGGCCAAAGCAGTAGAAGTGGAAGCCCTGTGCCGTGTCCTGGAGGACACGGCTGGAGGAGGAGGACCAAAAGGAGTGACGGAGGGGGATGACTCAGCAGGGGCGCACACGGCAGCCTTCTTCGGAACAGGCAAGGATTCTCCAGGCTCCAACTTCCTTTTGGATAAAGGCTTGACCGAGGAAACCAGCATCATTTTCCTACGTTCGGCCAGCAGCTCCGTGGGCGTTTTCTTGGTTTGGGTCGAGCTGGTGGACATTTCTGCAGGTTCTTCTTGGCTGAACAGGGTGTTGAAACTACGGACGTCAACGTCTAGCCCAAATAACTTGTTGTAAATCTCAGTGGGGTCGGCCGAAGGGGTTAATTCTTTCACGCCTGCATGAAAAAAGGCGTAAGGGCGTGAGTGGCAACAAGAACGGAAAAACGAAAGAACACACAATACCTTTACTATCTGTGATGGGGTCTTGAAAGATGTACTCAGCAGGCATAGGGAGCGAGTCCACTCGTACGAAGACGAACTGGGCGGACCAGCCGGCGTCCTTAGCCTTTTTCGGCAGAATAATAGGAGGGTCAACCTTGGAGTGGGTCCGAAGAGTAAATTGGGCGTCACCCAAGCTCCTAACCGCGTAAAAATGGGCTAAATCCCCTAAGGAGATGTCAATAGAATAGCGGCTGCTCAATTTAGACAAAGAGAGGAGAATCCTCCAGGCGTGGGGATTTAGCTGCCAAAGTGGAAGTTTCGAGTGCCGAAGAAATTCTTGCACCAGACGGGGGAATGGGAAAGACAAGCCCAAGGAAAAGGGGTACAAATAGAAAGTGGTCCACCCTGGGCAATGTGCATCAGGAAACTGCCCAGGGCGGGGAACAATCATATCAGCCTCCTTAAAAGGAAAAAAGTCCGCAACACATGAAGGATCTAACAAAGCAAAACACGAGTCGACACGGTACTTGCTAGCCAGTAGGGGACGCGCAGAAAAGGTGTTCGTAGCCATTAAAGATGTTGAAGAAAAAGTAGCGGAAAGAATGGTACCTTGGTAAAAAGAGAAGCAATGACGGTTGGAAGGATCGGAAGTTGAAAGAATTAAGAAAGAGAAAGGGGAAGATGGTAGAAGAGTAAATGGTAAAGGTAAAGAGGGTAAAGGGAGGTTTAAATAAGGGAGGTAAGTTTAAAATTTGAAGTTAATGGAGGACAGCTGGCGGGTGGTTAACATGCAATAAAGAGGGCATTTGTTGGAACTGACGTACGTCACATCAAAGACTCCTCAACTGCTGAACCTGCACAGCATTTCTGGGGAAAGTCCGCATCGAAGCCCTGGACGTGACTTCTGCAGGAGTTCTTGCAGAAACATATTTCTACAAGAACTGGGGGCTAATGTTACACCCCAAAATTCACCATTTTTATAGGTCAACACATGGCACTATTTGATTGGAAGAAAAGTATGCATTGGATACCAAAGTTAATAAAGCAAAGGAAGGTAACAAGTCAATACAAAAGAAGATTGTAAAGGAAGGAAGGGGACGCCAGGAACGAGAAGGAGGAAAAGTCCAAAGGAAGCGGAACTCGAGGTTGCCTGAAATGGCCACACAGCCAGCCTCCATCAGAAAAAGCGAGTAGAAGAAGAATGCCCAAAATAGGCAAGAAGAGAAGAAAGATCCGTTGGATTGGACCTTAATCCAACGGTCAATAACCATTAGGCTTGTATAAATATGTAAACATTGTGCATAGAACATTCATTCATAATCTTACCTAGCACACATACAACACCAAGAAATAGAAATACACTTGTATCCACAGTCACTCTCTGAAAGATAATTCTAGTGGAAACTTGGAGGAAACATCCCTCCCGCAGTTTTTCCCCAAGGGGTTTCTGCGTGATCAATTCCCTTCTTCATTATACTTCTTCTTCTTACTTAGCAAACACAGCTAATTCGTTTATTCAATTACAACCTCGGTTTGAAATCATTATAACCTCATAAGAAACTACCTTAGGTAAATTTTGACCTAAACACGTATCAACAAGTCTCTTTATGGCGAGTATATCCGTTATAAACTTGCGACGCGTTAAATTAAATACTACTCATATGGGTGACAAGACAAAACAAAATATTACTCTCTAAATACTCTGCGTTTATCTTATCTACCTGTATAAGTAATATTTAATCGTTCGCAAATTTGTGATAACTACACGTCAAAAATGAGAATTGGTGAACATTTATATACTATATTACTCTGTACATACCTATCAAGTCCGGTTGTTGATAGAACAATTAAACTTTAAGAATTTAACGTGAATGATATTCTGTACTTTTGTATAAGAAAGTCTTCCAAATGTGACGATTTTATAAGGCCATAATGTCCTACAGAATTCCAATTAGTAGGCTCACTTAACGCTCTCTGTTCTACCTAACGTGCGTGTCCCTGCGTTTAATGGCTTTCATGAAATTAACGTGAGTTGGCCATTAATGATAAACGGAACGTGTATTATATGACAGATATATTCATCTTAAAAAATGGGGTTAATTAACATTTTACTTGTATAAACTTGGTAAATGGATCAGTCGTTTTAGGTTCGTTCGAATTGGGTTGATTTCGGTTTGTTGGTTTCGGGTAAGGTTGGGTTATTACGAGATCGAGTTATTTTCGGGTCAACTATTAGCAAGTTTTTCATAGATAATAATTAGTTTGGAACAATAAACATTCGGGACGGACTGGGTCGGTTCAATTCAGTTCGGGTCAAGCACGTGTCTTGAGTTCAAGGGTCAGATCATGTTATTTGGGTCGGACCAGGTCAGGTTTGTCAAGTCTACGCTTGCATAGATGGGACAAATTCTCACTGAAGACGGACCCTATCTGTCACAAGCTGAATACGGATAGTATCCCTCTCACAATATGCAAGTGGTAATCAGGTGGAACTTAAATGGAGAACCTCACTTGCCTTCCCACTTGTGATAATCCGTTTTCAGCTTGTGACGGATAATACCGTCTTCAATGAGACTAGCTGTTTAAAGAATCAGGAAGAGTATTCACACTGACAGTTGAGACAAAGGAAAAGAAAATGGATAAATTTGGCCCACACAAATCCCATAACCTCACATGTACGCACCGACGTACGTGGAAGGTGGTATAGAAAAGGTTCGGAAAAATAAAAATAGATAACTATTGACCAAATGATATTATCTCGTTATTTTAGTCTACCTTGGTTAAAAAAAAAGACTAGTGTAAGGATAAGCCATAGATAGATAGAACCAAATACACAGAGCGTAACCTTGACTTGGCTAATGGCCTGGCTAGTCGTAGCCTAGGAAGCACGGACAATTCTCTTAATTAGCCGTCTCGTCTCCGATACTCGGACATCTGACACTCATTGAACACATGACCAAATATATTATATTTTCGACGAGGAATAAAAATGATAAGTTCTGTTGGAAAATGAGAATTAGTTATAATAAAGTCGAATTGTACCTCAACTTATTTAGATTTAGTATCAAATACATAATAAAAATAAAATTATACGTTATTACGTTTTGGTGCTACCTAGGTCGTAGCCAACACAAGAACGCCATTCATCGTTTTACTACTACTTTTACATTTTTATCAATGATAATATCAGCCAGGAAGCTCTTTTCCAAGAGAACTGTAAACCGAGTCTCAGATCACAGCACTTCCATGATCACCATAGCTAGCCTCGAAAGTCGACTCTGGTAGAGCTTTGCCCAAATACGAGAGGATTCCCATATTTAGCTCAGCCGCGTTGTTGGCCGTTATATTGGTGGTAATTCCGTCACATTTCAAAACCAGCGGCGTTTTAAACACCCCTTTAATCGAACCTTTAATTGCTTCAGAAATCCTGCTCCAGTTCCTCTCCAGTATAATCACCTTATCATCAGGATTAAAACCATTCGGAAAAACATCGAGAACGGCCTGCTGAATATAACCAAATCGAGCAGCCTCCGATACCATTTGAATGGCAACCAACAAAAACTTAGCTTCATCTTGAACATTACGCGCCTTCCCATTTACTTTTCCGATGTAGGTGATAAGCTTGCTGATCCCTAACCCGATATCTTGTCGACTTGCTTTCGCTACCTTTTCGAGTGATCCATAACTTTCCTGATACTCTGTTATCTTTTGCTGATTTGCAGTACCCTTTGCTTCTGGGAATAGTTTGTCTAATTGGGCGTTAGTAATTTTGCCGTCAAAGTAATAGGCGCGATACTTATTTTTATCGTTCCTAACGAGATGTGCGATCACATACAAGTCGCTACGTTTCAGGCCAAGTGAAACGAACCCTCCGAGGACTGCGAGATCAATCCTAAGATATGTGCTTGTGGGTGCACCTATTACGGGTATGCCAGTACCACCGTAATTGAGCTTTGGATCCTTCACATCATTTCGAATAGCAGTGAGGAAACTCGAGTATTTAGCTGGAGTCTTATCGACAAGATCCAAAGCGATTCCATCTGCTATCAGAGCTGACGATTGAAGGACGGTCCATGTTATTCCGAGGATTAGCCAAGAATTCATATCTGTTTCAAATCCTCTAAAGTTAGCATATGTTTGAGCTATCAGCCTATTGTATCATACTATCATACTATCATACAATCATACTCCTGCGTTTCTGTCATTTTTTTTTAATCTTTTTTTTTCCTTAAGGTGGTCAATGTTTATCGGAAGTACATCGACCAAATACGTTTAGATTCTGTTTGATAAACAGCGAATTAATTTCAATATAAACAGATTGTAATGACAGATTATATATAACAGATTTTAACGGCGGATTTGACTAGCATCTTATAATTAACAGAATTGATGTAAGTGTTTGGTAACTAGCAGATTGCAATTAGTAGATTGTTAGTTTTCTTTGTAAAATGTAGTAAATTTCCTAGTTTAGAATATGTTAAACAATATGTTGGGGGTAAAGAGCATAACGTAAAATAGCATATTCACCCCAGTCCCCAACTATGTTGTTTCAATATGTTGTTTATCGAACACTAAAATTAACATATTGACTAGTCAAAGATGCTAAAACTTTTTTAATATGCTAAAATTTGATCAATATGCCGTTTACCAAACACCCCTTAGTTGTTTATCAAGAGACCAAGGTTTAACACGAGTAAGCTCGTAAACAACCCTATTGTTCAAACGCCTAACATAACGAAATTCAACAACATAAAAGAAAGAACATAACGAGTAGGTATCATCATAAACACCAAGACAAATATCACTTCGGCCTTCCTTCCGCTTCAGTACAACTATTAATATATACCGCAACATAAAAATTTATCACGTGAGATCTTATTGAAATTGTTTTACTAAGTGCATTATGAATATCAAACTTTTATAATTTTTATAATCACGTGTGATCTTGTTTGAATTCCGAAATTAAGTCATTTCAAGCATTTAGTAACTCATAAAATTTGGAATTTCAATTGGACTCAAATCTCTATTAATTCTAACCTAGTTAAAATTCAAGACCGCGACATGTTGCAAGGCTAAATATTTGCCAATTTTACCTATTTTGTTCATTAACTGGTCGACATGTTTGTGAAATAAAAAAAAGGTAGAAAATGGTGAAATGAAACCATTTTCAATAATTAATTTCAAATGAATCTCATTTTGTTAAATAGTTCCGTTTTAAGGACTATTTTGACAAAAACTCCCTCAAATTCCCACGATAGACAATGAAATCAATTCTCGGTTCCAAACATTATCTTAATGTAATTAAATATATAAACAAAATACAAGGAGCATAATTTGACACCCTCAAATTCCACAAAAAGATTATACAACCTAGGGGTCTTAACGAACCGAGCCGAGCTCGAGCTTGGCCTTGCTCGGCTTGTGCTCGATTGCAAAAACTCGAGCTCGAGCTCGAGCCGATCTTACCCGAGCTTGAAAAAATGCGGTCGTTACAAAGCTTGCGAGCTTTAACACGAGCCAAATCGAGCCTATATAAAATTGTTTATTTTTAAAAAAAAATTCTTCCGGTATTTTCAATAACAAGGTTCGAAGATTTTATGTAAAAATATTATGCAAATCAACAAGATATTTGATTTTTATGTTACAAAGATATAATAATGATAAAATATTTGTATAAAATATGATGAATATCTTACGTAATCTCAAATGTTCGAGCCGCTCGCGAGCTTCTCGAGTCGAGCCAGCCTTTGCTCGGCTTGACTCGTTAAGCTCTCGAGCCGAGCCCGAGCTCGAGTCGAGCTCACACGAGCCGAGCTTTGACCGAGCCGATCTCGAGTTGCTCGTGAGCTGTCTCGTCTCATTAACAGCCCTAAATTACAACCAGATGTATAAAAGCATCGTACAACCATTATGCATTTAATTGATCTTATGTATATATTTGTTGAGTTTTTAAACTATTTTGAGTTACATTTTAATTTTTTATATTAAAATTAAAATATAGTTGAACTTATATGTATTGTGTTTTATTTGTATAATAATTTTCTAAGCTCAATGTTTTGTACACAACTCTTATTATTTCCAATAAAGCTCGAAATTTTTATTAAAAAGCTCAAAATATGTACAGTTAATTGTATACATCTGGTGGTGTAATTCATTCATTGCTCAAATTCCTACCATAGATTAAATCAATTCCGGATTTCCTAACATTTTCTTATTGTAACTAAAGTTATGAACAAAAGAAAATGAGTTTTAATATACATATATAAAGCAAATGTTAATTATTCAATGAGACGGAGAAAGTACTAAAAAACGTGTTATGACACTTTGTTTATCTACTAGAGAGTATTGCATCACTTAAGATTATTGACAAAACTTTTCGTAATTTTAAGACTCTACCACAGTACCACCTCAATTTTCAACTAATTAATTTAGATTTACTCTAGACTTTAAAATTGCGTCAAGATGCTTAACTCGAGTCTTGGATTTAAAGACTCGACTTCAAATTTTGCTACACTATAGTAAATTATTGGAGTTTTGAGTGAATATTATCTCGTCTTAAGACTCCTGTAAGTCTTAAGATTCGCAAAATAATTTTACTCTTACATCACTGATTTCCTTGTACAGTTTTGAATTTTACTAGTTTTTAAAACAGAGTTGTCATTCAAGTACGGAAGTACCACATACAATATCAAAATATACGAAAATACCACGTAAAAAACCTATAATTTTTTTTTTTTGCAAAAAATAGGTAGAGAAATATTTACCGGAAAAAAGGAAGTACTTGTGTTTATGCTTCAGGAGGAGATAATAGTTGTTAGTTGTGCAGATATGGCTTCCAAAGCCGTCCTTTTATACGGCCTACGACATTAAAACCATGTGATTCTTTATTTTATGATTTGTTTTTTATAATTAACAAAATTTAGTTTGATTGTTTGGGATACGACTAATCTATCTTAACCTTTTGAATGTGACTATGTGAGAGATAAATTGAAGTCGCCGACTTTCAAATCACCCCGAAAAAGTTTGACATACATGGTTAATACTCCATCCGACTTTAATAGGGTTTACACTTATTTTAGTTTGTAAAAGACCGAGAAATAAAAGGTTAAAAGTTGTAGAGTCAATAATTCATGTTTAATTATCGCTTCATTTTAAGCATCGTGCAGCATGTGCTACACCTAACATGCGTCTGCATGCTACTTATTTATTTTACATCATTTTCCCGACTAAACAATACTTATTCCGATCCTTGTATTATTGTACCACTGATTTTATAGGATTAATATATATGCACTCGTACTTTGTTATTCTCGCGTTTTGTGATCTCGACATAGCTTAATATTACAATATTATACGAGTACCAATCTACTTATCTGTTAGACTGTTATCCATATGGGCCGGGTTTAGGAGCGTTATTTACACATTCTGGAGGAGTAACGAGACGGTGTTAGTGTGATATATTATTGTCTAGCTACTCTGTAATGTAGTTTGAATTACGTAATAATGAGGATTTGTTGATTAGATGATGAGAGCGTGGGTGGTAGGAAGTCGGGAGATGATGGTTTAGAGAGAAATCGATGAAGGTCAATAGAAGTCAACACGAGTCAAGTTCAATGATCAACATGTATCGATCTGAAATCCATCGCTCAAGTGATTATAAGGATTTAGGGTTTAGACTTTAGAGTTTAGGGTTTAGGGTTTTAGGATTTAGGGTTTAGACTTTAGAGTTTAGGGTTTAGGGTTTTAGGATTTAGGGTTTGGGGTTCAATGATCAACATGTATCGATAAAAGCTTATAATCTTAGTTTTCCAACGTCGGATTACGCGCCTCATTTATACAAGAAATGAGAAATATGCCTTTCACGAGATTTTGCACGGGCCCAAAATACATCACTCAAAGCGTCATGAGATAGTTGCATGCTTCGATTTGGATAATACTCCCTGATTCTCCGTTTTGTTCTCATATTCCATTTTGGGTACAGTTAGTTGTCCCCTACTCTTAATATTTGTGCTAAAATCAAAGTATAACAATTAACCAGAACAGAATGAGTATTTTATTGAATTTTTTGGTGAAATAGTGTTTTTGACGAAAATAATTGGGTAATTGGGGTTGGTTTGAAAATAATTTGGGTTATGGTGTCCACGTGGACACTTTTCGGATTTTTTGCAGATAATAGACAAAGCCGCTGAGGTCTTCAGCGGCTTCAACCAGTTTCAATTTTTTTTTTTGTTTCAACTTTCCAGGGGGTTTGAGTCTGGAAAGAAAGACGGAAAAGAAGGAAAGCCGCTGAGGTTGTCAGCGGCTTTGAGGAGTTTCAATTTTTTTTTTGTTTCAACTTTCCAGGGGGTTTGAGTCTGGAAAGAAAGACGGAAAAGAAGGAAAGCCGCTGAGGTTGTCAGCGGCTTTGAGGAAAAACACAAAAAAAAAAGGAAGCCGCCTAGGATCTCAGTGACTTTGCTGAAAGAGTAAAAAAAAATGAAACATTTTCCAGGAGGTTGATGGGCAGGGAAGAAATAAGGAAATAGTGTTAACGTAGAAAAACACGTTTCCGACAGAGTTAATGTAGAAAAAATGCCCTTAACAAACTCCTATGCTTCAAATTTCCGACAGAGTTAACGTAGAAAAACACGTTTCAAATACAAACTCCCATTTCCGAAAATCCCAATTCGTGCTTGAAGGACAAAGTTTTGACGTAAAAAAACATGATTCAATGTCGAAAATCATACAAATTCTGAAATCTAAAGTTAATAACCATTACAAATCCTAAGTTTCATACAAGTTTGTAGTACATGAATTCACACTATCCCAATCTCCTACGAGTCCTCTTTTCCCTCGGTCTTGAAGTTGAACCGCTAGGAGTATCTTCTTCTTGGCTAACTCTGTGGTCCAAGTGACGAAAGTCATATGATCTAGGTGCCATTTGATGTTGAGGGCTAGGATTGTCGGCCTCAAACGGTTGGACACGGTACCCTTGTCCCGTTTGTTGCAAGCACTGAAGCGACATTTGTTGCATCTCACGCGCCAAGTCCATATGAGCTATTGGTACATCATCCGGCATGTTATTCAACATAGTTGTAGCTTTGTTGTAGTTGAATACATGACCACCGCTCTACAAAATTGAACAAATAACATATTAAATAAATGATGATTAAAATTAAATAGAGGAACTAAAATTAGAGAAAGTTACTTAAAAGACTTACAAGCATCATGTTATCCGCTGCATTCGGATAGAAGTTGTGACGCAACTCGTATAGGTCTCTTGATTGTTGTTCAACAAGCGGGCTAACTACAAGGCGAGTGATGGAACGATACCATTGAAGGTATGGATCATTGTAGTCAATGAAACCCAAGTACGGAGCACCTCGAGGAGTCAATCTAGATTTGCGATTATGTCATTTTTGAATGCTAAGTCTATGCAAATCCGCGTAGTCGGTGACATTTCCCCGACGATCAAGAGCATGCAATTTCTTAGACGTCTTGCAAAAAGGGGGTATCGTGGGATGCCAACCGAATTGCCTAACAACCCTCTCGGGAAAATGCCACTCAACAATCTCAAAGCATATGAGTGGTGCATTGACAATCCACTCGGTAGGATCTTCCGTACAAATCTCGGGGAGAAGCTCTAGGACTCGCCTACTATATGGTTCCCAAGTGAACATAGAGTCGGTCATGGTATCAAGAGCATGCCTACATGTAACTAACCCAATCAAGTGGTCCTTATAAGCACGATCTACTCTTAACCACCTACAACCAAGAGGGTCAACACCCGGGATTACTTGTGAACCAATTTCGTTTTCTTCCCCAACTATTTGAAGTAGAAGACACCCGCTAATCTCAATGCATCTTCCCTTAGATGCAATACACAAGTTTCGGTACAAATAGGCTAGTACACCACTTCCCCAACTATAGTCATCCAATCTCGTCAAATCTATCAAGAGAGGGAGGTAAATCAATTGTACTTTATTCCCACTTTTATCCGGAAAGAGCACGGTTCCGACCAAATATAGCAAGTACGCTCTAACAAACCTATGGACCCTATACTCAGGAGCATCATCCTCAAGGTCTTGATAGTGACTTCTTAACCAGGAAAGTTTTAAAGTGTTACCTTTCAATGCATCGGGAGGTGGCCGCCTACCTAGTGCTTGTTCAACTAACTCAACCCAGAAATAATCACTCCTACCGGTAATAGGCAATCCACCGACCCTGAGACCTAACAAAACATTCACATCCTGCAATGTGATCGTGGTCTCTCCAACCGGTAAATGGAATGTGTGGGTTTCTTGTCTCCAACGCTCAACTAAAGCAGTAATCATATCGGAACGAGCAACAACGTAAGCTAACCTATGAATACTGTGAAATTGAGTTCCACTGATGTAGTTGACGACAGCTTCAGGAACGGTGTAATGTTCCTTGGAAAAGTGATGATTTCTGCATTTGAGTGGAGGAAGATCCTACAAATAACAAACAAAAATAATTGTTAAATACAATTTCAAGGTTTAGTTTGAGAAACAAAAAACATGGATTGCTCAAATTAGATATTACCTCTCCCTCCCAAAGAACCTCACTTCTATGATCTTTCTGGTATTTGAGCACGCTAGGATCCACTGGGCCCGGCTCCATTTGACCTGTAAACTAAGATTGTCAATATTTATTCATCAAAATAAACACGATATATAATAAATAAATAAATCAATAACAAATTAAATAACATGACATATTACCCCCTAGCAGTATTTCTTCCACATGACCGCTTGTTATGACCCTCAACGTTGCACAAACTACAAGTGAATGACATATTAAAAGGTTCAAGATATGTTTGAGGATTTTGAAGTTCTTCCTCAAGAGGCTTTAACTCGATAAACAAATCCATGGATAAAGCTTTTGATTGACACACAATTAGCCACAATGCTTTCAAACTACGATCATTATTCAAGGATACAACTTTGTAACCTCTCACACTTGGGTATTTCATTTTGATATTAAGCTCAAATTTTGTTCTATCTACCTCTAATGACTCATAAATTTCATCCTTAAGCTCATTAAAACTAATATTACTACTAACAAAATTAAAACATTCACAACCACCCTTATAACTAACATCTTCACCATTAACAACTACTTCACCATTCCACCAACATGTCAATGGATAATTATTTACCTCCATTGTAAATAATAAACTAAATCTAACAACTAATTTGAACAATAAAACTAATAAACTAAGCTAACAATCAACTAGCAACCTAACTAGCAATTTGGGGATGATTCCTAAGTCAAACAAAATAGTGCATTATAATGAATTAATACATGAAAAAGCATGAATTAATACCTTAAGATGAGATTAGGATGATTAGCAACAATTAATAGAACTAAAAGTGGAAGAATTTGAGGAGAAAATGGGAGGGTCGAAAAATTAGGGTTTGGGGTTTTAATTTGGGGGTTTTTCTGGTGAGTGAAAGAGAGGAAAGTGAAGGAAATGCCGGGTTTTTTTTTATATAAGCACTGAAGCCGCTAGGGTCTTCAGCGGCTTCATGCTGCAATTCTTTTTTTTTTTTGTGTTTTTCCTCAAAGACGCTGACAACCTCAGCGGCTTTCCTTCTTTTCCGTCTTTCTTTCCAGACTCAAACCCCCTGGAAAGTTAAAACAAAAAAAAAATTGAAACTGGGTGAAGCCGCTGAAGACCTCAGCGACTTTGTCTAATATCTGCAAAAAATCAGAAAAGTGTCCACGTGGACACCATAACCCAAAATAATTTCAAACCAACCCCAATTACCCAATTATTTTCGTCAAAAACACCATTTCACCAAAAAATTCTATTTTATTAGTAGGTTCAAAGTTCACACGCAATAAAGTCAATCTAACACGAGTCACACGACCACACCCCGATTCCTTTTTTATTAACTTTATTTATTTTTATAAATTATAATTGAGTATCGACGGTAGGTGCAGATAGAGGTGGCAATCGGGTCACTCGGGTCGGTTACGGGTCGGGTCAAAGCAGGTCGGGTCATATCGGGTTCGGGTTATGTCGGGTTAGTACGGGTTCGAGTCGGTTCGGTTCATGTCGGGTCATCTTCGGGTCGGGTCATCGACGGGTGATAATTCGGGTCGGGTCATTAGCGGGTCAAGTTATTGACATATATTTTATCTTATATATTTAGTTTTAGATGATAATTTTATGTTTAATTAATGGATAGATGTATTAATTGAAGTTTAAGTTCAAATAATTAAGAAGAATTATCAATTTGGTGTCATTTAAACCATTATTAAGCCAGTTCATTATAACGTCATCTATCGGGTTGAGAAATATTGGGTCACGGGCCGGGTCGGTTCGGGTTCGGGTTGGACAAAATAATGCTGCTATCGGTTAGCGGGTCGGTTCGGTTTCGGGTCGCCCAATTCTCGGGTTGTATCGGGTCGGGTTTCGGGCAGGTCGGGTCGGGTTCATCGGGTCGGGTCAGCTTTTGCCAGCTCTAGGTGCAGATGATCGAACCACAGATCGGACAAGGCAAAATGCCAAGATTGCCGACCTGCATCTTAGCAACGATTATGGATCGGATTTGACTAAAGTCAATCCTATAGCTTAACAATAATTAAATAAGTAACTCATAGTTTAACATTTTTAAAACAAACTAGTGTAACACCCGTGAAAAATCACGGGGTTGTGTACACTTATTTTTAAAGACGCCGTTGGTATATTTATTTGAATATATAGCAATTCTGTTTATTCGGACGAATTATTATTTAACAGGATGTTTGGATATAAGATATATTAGGTGAAAAGATGAATTTTCTGGTGCACTAATCTTCGAATAGCTATTAGTAATGATGATAATATTTGGATTACTTATGATAAAATTAATAAATAAGGTATATAAGAAAAAACAATAGACGACTAAAAAAATATTAAATAACAAATATAAATTAAGTGCATGTATTAAAATTCGATAACGCAACACGACAATTACAGTTTCTCGAAAACCTCCTTGTAAACAACATTTGTTGTTGTATTAGTATATTAGAAACGGTCAAAAATGTACAACTATTTAAAAGTAAATATTACATATTAAATTTAGCTAATTCTCTGATGAATTTTTAAAAATAGGATCTAACCTTGCAGTATCTCCATAAAGGTGAGGAACAAATAGCAGCACCTACAATATCTTACCTATTTCCTTCAATCCATCCAGGGAAAGGATCTTGATAAGTACTTTCAATGACGCTAGGCCGAAGGACGACGACTGGGACGTCGCCCCGTACACTATTCAGCAACATCTCTCCCATGGCCTTGGTAAACACATAAGTATCTTGCCAGCCATATTTCCTAGCCCTGGAGTTGATCAGGACAAATATATTAATGTTCATCTCGATGCACATACTGACATACATGTCAGTTGGCCTACTTCATTTTTACTAATCCAGTAACTATAAAATTCTGATTAGATAATCAAACAAATTAAAAAATTATACACCCGTTTACTGATCCTGTGTGGAGAAAAGTACCTCTCTAATCCTAACTCTTTCATCTTTTGAGACACTTTTTTCACTTCAAATTCTTTTGCTGATCTAGGAGCTAATTCCAGCTCTTTTTCAACATCAAATGAGGAAACTGAACTTGGTGAATTTCCATTTACGATATTTCTGCCATTAATACTCTCTCCGGTCTTAAATGGCCTCTCCATGATCCTTCCTTGTCTTTGACCATTCACATAAGCTGCATCTCAGAGAGTTACAATAAATGGGTTGATGGTTTGAGATCCTTATTTCTGCAAGAGAAGTACTGTCTTCGGTTTTTGTCAGAATTTTTTACTTTTGTTTGTTTTATTTTATAGAACATATTTTTTGTACGTGTCCTATAGTATTTTGATAAACTAATCTATCTGCCCCATGCATCTTAAAGTTTTAAGGAAAATGAGAGAATAAGGCAGAGCACCTTTAGCTAAAAATCCAGTTGCGCCTGAGTGAGGAACACCCAGATATAACTTCTACCTAGAAACACCCAATGCTGCGATGTGACTGCGCCACGTAGGCGGAAAACCATTATTCTTTTATAGATATAACTTCAATGGATTAGCCTCATATTATATTAACTTGAGACGGTCTTTGAGGAGACTGGTTGAGGTAAGAAACGAAACAGACAAAAAGCATATTATGCTAAAATGAAGCATTGGATGTTATACCTTTTGAAGCCTCTGTTGTTTGTCTTCCTCGAGAGCAATAACAGTCTCGGCAAGCTTAGACAAAGTTTCATTGCTAATGCTTTTTGACTGCACACCATTGGAGTCATTCAAGCTTGGATGAACTTCAGTCACGGTGCTGTAGAAGTCCATACAAAGCACAGAGCAAAGATCATGCACCGTACTCACAAATTCCAGAACATTATGTAATCTTTCACTCTGTCAAATAAAGTAAATTTCAAGGGTTAAATTTTTCATGAATGAGAACATGAAAAATGAATGAATCACAGCGGGAATTGCACTATACCTTTTCTTTCTGAAGTTCTTGAAGTTGAGCATGATATTCCTCCAACTTCTTCAACGAAAGATCAGATTCATCGACCACAGGAGGCTGCTCATTCAAATTAACCCTTCCAGCAATTTCTCCACATATTTTCTGGATTTGACCCTGTACATCAGAAAATTCTCTGAGTCTCTCTTCCTTCTGTTTGCACAACTTTTCCAACGTGGGTGCTACAGCTGCAAGCTGTTCCTTGATCGTTCCAGAAGTCTTCGCAGGCTGCAAATAAAAGCAACATATATGGCTGCTTAGAATATTGAGTCAAAACTCTATGTTTAATCTTCTTCCCCAAATTCCTCTGTTTAATCCCGATTTTTCACTCAAATTCGCCAAATTACTCTGTTTTTTACATCATTTACCAATTACCCGTTTCGTTAATTTGATCTATGTTAACCCTAATTTCCCCAATTACTTCAATCAATCAAATCCCCAATTGAAACAGAGCAGAATAAACTCTGTAAAATTCAATCAATTCCTCAAATCAATGGGGAAATACATGAAGAAATCAAAATCAAACAATAACCCAGAAATACCAATTAATTTAATTGACATTCCTAGCCCTCTTGGTGTACGAACTCGAGCGAAAACCCTAGCTCTTCAAACCCAGAAATCGCCGTCTTCGAATACTGTCAGTTCGTCGTCTTTCGGGTATTTACAGCTCAGAAATCGCCGTCTATTACGACTCAAGCCACCGAGATCGAGGAAATCGAGTATTTGTCGAACCCCCAATTCGATTGGAAACCCTAATTTGTGTAATTCATCTAATAGCCCTAATTCTAGGGTTAGGGTTAGGGTTGGTGTTGATTCGCCCAATTCTGATGAGAAATTGGCTTCTTTTTCAGCTCAGTCGGTAAAAGATAATGTCAATCGTAACAATGGTGATGAATTTGATATTGCTTGTTTCGGCGAGAATGATTATTCAAAATATAGGAAGAATAGGAAGAATAATTGTTTTAAGAATGATTGTATTCAAAATTGAATTCAGAATGATTGTGATAATTACAATTTGGTAAATTGAGAATGAGTCAAATTTGGAAAGATTATATTCTGATTGGGTTTTTGTATTTAATAATAAAGAAATGATTATTAAATTATTTAATTATTAAATTAATGTGAGGTGGCATAGATGTGTGAATCTGATTGGGCTATAAAAAGTGAAAAAGCTGAGGATGAATGTGAGACCTCGAAATACCCAATGCTGCGATATGACTGCGCCACGTAGGCTGAAATCCATCCTTCTTTTATATATATAATGATTTTCATTTATGACGAGTCAAATAATTTATAATGGGACATTTTGTTTGTCTTAACTACCCATTTATATATTATTTAATTCGTTTTTAACTTATGAGTTATGACGGAATTGTTCGTCTTAAACGACACTTTATGTTAAGAAAGGGAGGACAATGTGCACAAAGGCGGATCTTAGTGTCAGTGGGCGGCCAAGCTCCCCCTGACGTTGGCCCAAACCAATGGCTGGCCCCTAATGGCTATGATCTACCCTAAAAAGAACCATTGTATAAAGAGGCCCAAAAGCAATGAATTCAGAATATTATGAGCCTTATTATTGTGCAATTTAAATTTATTATTCAATCTCATCTCAATCCATATTGTTAATTATTCATTTAATCTTAATTGTCAATTTAATAAAATTAATTACGTTGAAATACAACGTGAGGAGAATTAATTTAATAAATTTAATTACAATTAGGCAATGAATTACAAAATATTACTATATAAGTACATAAACTACATATAATAGGTCTCTAGTTAATTTTTTTTATCATTAGTAATTTACAATATATAAAGACCCAATGTTTGAAAAGTTGCATCATATAATATTTTTCAAAACTTTTTCGAAGGTTATTGTTAAAACTTTAAACGAACTCAGCCCACTTGAAAATTAGTTCAAAATCCGCCCCTAAATGTGCAGTTGTTAACATGGTACCCAAATACTGTAATTCATATCGATTGCTGAGTGTACAATTGGTCAATTTGGATAAGCATAAGAGTGATGACACCATTTTAAATTGTCCATATATTATAATTTATTCCTATTGTTTATCACACAAAAACACAAGAAGTTTGCACGTTTAATTAGTGGTATTATCACCAATTTCTTAACAAACGAGTCTTGATTGAATATGGGTAAATTTAAGGAAACAAAAGACTTAATTTTTTGTGTAATTTTTGTAAATGTTAGGTTAAATGTGTACGTCTCTGGTAAAACAGTTTTAACAATAATATAGTAAAATAATTTTGTTTTAAAACTAAGTTACCACTGAAGTAACACCATTTAAGTTAATTTTTTTTAAACTCAGTTTTACAATAAGACGACACTTAGACCACGTTTTTCTCAATTTATATACTAGGTTTTTGTGTCGGAATTATAATGTTTATCCTCGGTTTATAACAAACGTAAATATGTACAAAAGATATTTTTTTTAGAGCACATCCACATAATGACAATGACCCTTAAGTCCTTCTTGCGACGGATCGTCGAAAGTTTGTAACGGGTCAAATTTTTCAACTTGAGTATATAAGACAAAATATTAAAATTTGGAATGTCTTGTATTTTCCTACGCAAATGTGTAATATTTGACCCGTCGTAAGCTTGCGACAGACGCGTTCGTCACAAATGAAAATTTGTGTTTAAAAATATCTAGATTGATTTCAACTTCACTACAAAAGCAAACAAATTCATACGCGTACCCCCTGTATTCTAACAATCTAACTCACAAGTCACAACCATTTTTTTACGCTTGTTTTTGGTCCCAAAACATGAGCAAAGGGGATAAGTACTTTGTGTTTTAAGATATGCAAAAGGAGAAAAGACACGTACATGAGAAGAAAATATAATTTTACATTTCTAGTACGAAAACATATAAAAATAATTGAGACACTTCAATAGGTAAAACATAAATATGTCTTTACAATTATCGACATAAGTATTACGGAGTAGGTGTTATTAGCGGAATTACTTCGAAATATCTAAAACTATGTTATATGGTATAGCCAGACGCCAGTGTTACTTTATACTCCCTTCTATTCTCAATAACTGTCTCATTGTCCATTTCCGTCTATTCACCTAAATGTCTCATTGTTTATTTTTGGTAAATGTTTACACTTATTTTAATCACTTTAATTCACAACAATAACCCACCTTACCCCACAACATTACTTATTTTAATCACCTCTACTCACAATAATAATCAATAATACATTCCCTCTCTATAATCTTCCCACCCCACACATTACTTTACATTAAAGAAATGAATTCCTTAATTCCCGTACCCAACCCGAAATGGGACAGTTATTGGGAATAGGAGGGAGTATTTAAATGTAATTTCCTTCAAATTATCTAAAATTTTTAGAGTGCCCAAAAAATACTTTTTAAAAACCAATTTTAAAATAAAATGAGTTAGACCAGATTGAATAAGTTTTAATCGGTTTAGTTATAAAGTAGTTGGTCTTGTATTAGAGATCATTTTGGTTTGAAACAATAAAATGAGATTTTGTAACAATTTTACAGTCAAATATAACGCAACACTGGCGATACCATATCACATATATCCGCCAGAAATTGCAGATGAAAAATAGCTGTCTGAAAAGGGACTCACAAAAGTATACCCCATACACAAATTCTCATTTACATCGGGCATATTTATCGCAAACTTTTAATACGGTAATACTAACACAAATTCTTATTTGCAACGACACTCTTCGTCGCAAGCTTGTGACGGATACCGTTTTCTCTCACAAAATACCCACTTTTTCTCTCTCCAACACTATTCTTGTGGTCCCCTTTCTCCACTACTCATTTTGTATCCATTTTATCTCACAAAATATCCGTCACAAATGGTGACCCGTCGCAAACAAAACTTACTAAAATACTAAATACTACCCATATGAAATAGAAATTGCAATCTATTTTTTGGGTTATCCATTTGAAAGTAGTCGAATATCGCAAACTTATAACAGAGATACTTACACTACAAGTGAGACCTGATACTTGATAAGTTGATAATACTATACTCCATAACTACATCTCACTTGATACTTGATAGTTCCTACTTGTTGCTCTTACATTTCTCATCTTCACATTCCTAAAAGGTACTCTCACTCCCTCCTATTCTTCATCTTCTTCAAGCATTAATGTCTTGCTGATTATCTTTTGATGAATTTCCCCAATATTTACTAATTCTTTGCCTAATTTCTAATCATATAATCATGCACCAGCTAAATTCGTTACTTATTCGCATTCATTGATCATCTATAAAAGTTGACCTCTCTGATTTATAATCAATTAATCATCTATTGCTAATTTCTTCTCTTTTTTTTTTTAATAATGAATTGCAGTAGCAATGGCTCTTTCACTTCAACGTTATACTTGGTCAGATTTCAACAGTGGATTGCATCCTTTACTCAAACAAAGGTCAATTCTTTATATTACTTTACTGTTTATTTTTGTCATTCAATTCTACTGTTACTGTTTTTGTGTGTGTTTGTTTAGTTAGACGGGATATATCATTTCTGGGTATGATATGTGACGAGTATTTTAATCAAACGTAAACAAATGATTGTGACGGAAAGTGTGAATTATTTGATCTACTGAACTCACCATCCTTATCAGTGTTTTAAAGTTCTGGGTTGGTAGTAGATTACTGCATAAAGTTGACATTTAGTAGGATCAGCTAATTATTAAATTTAATATAATCATTCAACTCCAAAGAATTACTGTCAGTCACAGTAATTTGTTTGATGGGTTTTCTGGGAGTGAACTATTTTAATTCTGATGTAAGAATCAATCACTTACATGGCTTTATTTCGGGTTATGTTCTTGTGATTCTGCAGAATAAAAAAAGGGTTAGAAAGATCCAAGCTAGTTTCGATTGCAATCAAGAATGGAGATCGTTTGCCTGAAAATCTATTAATTGAGATATTGTCATGGTTGCCTGTGAAAGATGTGTTACAGTATAAAAGTGTTTGCAAATCATGGCATGCTATTGTTTCAAGTCCCCAGTTTATTGCCAAGCATCTGAAAAACAATCGGGGTTACGATCAGAACTGCCTCCTTGCTCAATACTATGTGAGTCATGCTGAACTTCAGTTATTCGAGTTGTTGGTGGATGAAGGTCTTCGGGTTTTAGATCATGAGGTGCTCTATGGTGTACCTATGTACGGATCATATGTTTGTGGTCCTTGTGATGGATTGTATTATCTATACGAGTATGACTTTAGTGGTCGTGCTTTGTGGAATCCGGCTATTAACGAGCTTAAAACTTTATCCCCAATAATTGAAAAGCCCGACCCCCCTGCTAACACTACCTATGCTAAGAATGAGGTTTATGGGTTTGGGGTTGATCCAAAAACCGGAGATTACAAGGTGGTTGTTATTAAGGGTTATTGGAGTACTAATGATGAAAGTGTCAGCTACCCATTGTCGGTCCTTGTTTACTCCTTAAGGACCAATTCTTGGAAATATTGCGGTGATTTGAGTCGAGAATACAATTTGGAGAACAATAAGTGTTATGTTTATGTGAAGGGATGTTGTTTTTGGATGGAATCGTATTCACAAGTTGAGGAAAACAGTGAGATGATCATTTCTTTTGACATGGCTACTGAATCATTTCAAGAGATACGTGTTCCCGACTATCAACAACCGGCTTCTAAGTGTCTTGGAATGTTGGATGACTCTCTTGCTTTCTTTAGTGTCCACGATGATGAGAAGAATTTGGATATATGGACGTTGAATGAGGGGTTATGGACCAAGAAATTCAGCATAGGACCTTTTCCGGAAGTTCAGAATCCTGTTGGTCACTGGAACGGCAATAAGGTTTTGTTAGAGTGTGAAGGTCGTAAACTAGCCCTGTGTGATCCAAATACACAGGAAATAAAGGATCTTGGATTTGCGCGAGATTTGTCGTGTCAAGGAGTATTTGCTTACATGGAAAGTCTCGTTTCGATCAAGGATAAGACCGACTCCAAGGAAGACGAGGAAGTTGAAGCAAATGTCACCCAAGCTTAGCCATTCTTCATTGTCCGACTCTTCCTTGCTCTCGAAAGTCAGATCCCTGAAGCCTTGTGTTGGATGCTAAGTGCCGATATAAAATATGTTTTCGTTTTCCCGTCGCTGAAATTTTCGGACATTTCAGTTCTTAATTTCATGAGCCATTTATTTGGATAGCATGCAGGATCATCCTGTTGACCCTGTATACTGATATATATGGTCTGTATTTTCTCAATTTGTGGATCATTCCTCAGCACTTTTTAAATTCATATATGAATAATATGCTTTCTTCTGTTAGCAATTTGTAGTATTTAGGGTTTCGAAAACACTTTATTCTTTGATTCAAGATTTATGACGGAATAAAGCAAAACGATTCTCTAAACTACACACCATTGCATTCAAAATTAAACTACATACATTCATTCATCAAATCTCAGCATAATTATCAACAGACGACGACGACACAAACAGAGCATTTCCGAGATACTTCAGGAGTCCTATATTCAGCTCCGCGGCATTGCTCACAGTCCAAGTCGTCTTCAGTTTCTCTCGAATATAATAACTTTATCATCAGCAGTGAATCCATTCGGAAAATTATTTAGTACCAGCTTTTGGATGTATCCAAATCGCGCTGCCTCAGACACCATTTGAATGGCAACCATCATAAACTTGGCTTCAGCCTGAACCTGTCGCGCTTTCCCGTTTACTCCTCCAGTGTAAGTGACAGGTTTCCCGATTCCTAATCTGGCTTTCTTTCAATCCATTCTGGCTGCCCTTTCTATTAATGCATAGTTTTCCGCGTGTTCTGTTATTTCTTTCTATCCGTTTTTCGCTGATTTGCAGCATCCTTTACCAGTTATGTAATAGGGTTAGCAATATGATCTCACTTAGCCTGAGTAGTATCTGCTTAGGTAGCACGGACACTTCTGGAAATATCAACACTTCATGAATATACGTCGATATGTGTCGGATACCTATAAAGCCGTGTGTAACTTTCTACAATTAATTGGGCACGTGTCCGACGTGTGTCTATGGTATTTGAGCCGTGTTCATCGCGTGTCCACGGTATTTGGTCATCATTTGGGGAGAATGATTTTCTTGAGACGAGAAATGCACTATCGAAAGAGATTAATTAGAATATTGTTTCGGATGAGAAATGAAAAACGAGTTATTATCAAAGGCAAGTTTTACCTTCACTTCTTTAAAATTAGTATCAGATACTTCTTTTTTTTGTAACGAGGGTTTAATCCCGGAGACATGCATTCCCGCACCACCACATGGACCATGTAAGCCACCCTTCGGGAGCTGCAGTGGCCAAGTGGTCATCGCTCCAGCGGGTAATCGAACGCGAGAACTCTCAGCTTCTACATTTCTGCAAGTTTTAAGGTTTAACTATAAAATGTATATTTTATTAAATTTAAATAACATTTCTCGTGTCCTAAATTTCATGACATCTCGTATCACGTGCCCGTGTCCATAACCGTCTTCGTTTTGGTGCTACCTAGGTAAGTACGTACTAAACAACAATTATGTTTGCACTATTGTACCAACTCTCCTTGATTAATTATAATTTCCCTCGCGTTCTTCGATCTTGACTTGGCATAAGCGAGCAATAATTAATTCAATGCATTATTGCTAATCTACTAGTTGTTCTAATCCGGGGTACTATTTTTTGGTTGAGATGATAGAGGGATTGAATTTCCTTCCCATGCATTACCGCACCACCAAATAGACCAGGTAAATTATCCCTTTCGGAGATTGTAGTGGCCAAGCGGATATCGTCCTATCTAGCCGTCAAATTTGAGACTTCTCAACTCCTACACATCTGCAGCGTGAACTAACCCCACTTGATTCCGGAGTACTAATTATCATTACAATTCTTGAGTATGACGACCACTTCATCAACACGAAGACTAGTCAAGATTTATCAACCTACTCTCAAATGCCATTGGGTAAAGTGAATCACTATTCAATTTATTCAATTGGTTTGTTCATGTTCATGTTCATGTTCACTTCATCTTAAGATAAGATGAGTTTTTTTATTAGAAAAAGTAGATAAGATTGGTTGTGTTTTCTACAGTTTCGATTTGTAAATGTCTTACAATAGGCTAACGCCACCTAGGAAACGGGATCGTCTATCTTATAAGATCAGCGAAGTTTTATCTCAAAAATTAGAGTTAAAAGAATTTTTTGGTTACAATTCTCTCATTTATTTTCAATGTGGAACACTCACACGTAAGTACGTGACACATGTAGTAGTTGACATTCTGACTTATTTTAAGTAGAACAAAGCATGTATTGAGCATCTAACCCTTTTTTCCTAAATTTGCGAAATTCGATTAAGGGAGTGTTTGATTAGTTGCTTGTAATCGGATTTGAAATATTTCGTTATTTGGTTGGGGTGTTCCAATGTGTTATACAAGGTCCAAATTTAAGGACCTTGATTGGAGTAGCTGAACTGAACTCTACTACTTTCATGATATGCCAACTATCCAAGCAGTAATGTAGCCAGTATCTCTTAGAATTATGGCATACACGGTTTGGGCATCCGTTAGATAAAGTTGTTCCATATCTTCCTTTTCTTAGTAGTTTTATTTAAGTCTTGTCTTAAATAATAAACGCTTATTATCGCAGATCGTCTTCATGTGACGCGTCATATTTTCTTAGTATTGTCGACGATGTTTTGTACTTGTTCAGGGAAGGGAACGAACCTTAGTGTTATTGTAACCGTAACGCCACATAAATAGGACTCAAATGACTCTGACAAAAACACTCAAATATTTGATTACATTCATTATTCGTTATTCATTATTCATTATTCATTATTCGACTGCAAGCATCCATCAAACTTCAAATTTCAGCATCATTATATCCTCAAAAGACGACTCCAACAGAGCATTTCCGAGATACTTGAGCAATCCCATATTCAGTTCCGTCGCTTTGCTCACTGTCCAAGAAGTCGATACCTCGGGAGACTTCAACACAAGCGGTGCCGTAAACACTCCATTCTTAGAACCTTTAATTGCCTCCGAAATCCTGTCCCAGTTCCTCTCCAATATAAGAACCTTATCATCAGGATTAAACCCATTTGGAAAATTATTCAGTACCATCTGTTCAATATACTTGAATCGCGCAGCCTCAGACACCATTTGAATCGCAACCATCATAAACTTAGCTTCAGCTTGCACTTGTCGCGCCTTCCCATTTACCGTATTAAGGTAAGTAACAAGCTTGCCAATCCCTAACCCGGCTTGTTTTCTAGTCGCTTTCGCTGCCTTTTCAAGTGATGCATAATTTTCCGCGTACTCTGTTATCTTTTGCTGATTTGCAGCACCCTTTGCCTCCGGAAAAAGCTTGTCTAATTGAGCGGAAGTAATCTGACCATTGAAGTAATATGCTCGATTTACGCCTTTATCGTTCTTAGCCAGTAGTCCAACGACATACAAGTCGCTACGTTTAAGGGCAAGAGAGACGGTTCCTGCAGAAACTGTGAGGTCGATCCTAAGATATGTGCTTGTGGGTGCTCCTATTACAGGTATACCAGTACCACCGTAATTGAGCTTTGAATCCTTGACATCATTTCGGATACTGGTGAGACAAGCTGAGTACTTAGCTTGAGTCGGGTTAGCGAGATCCAGTGCGATTCCGTTTGCTATCAATGCCGATGATTGAAGGATTGTCCATGTTATTGTGACGATTAGCCAAGCCTTCATTTTTTCGTTTGTATTTAACAAGTTGTATAAGCTTTTAGAGAAGATGATTCCCTGTGTAATTTGTGCATGGAAGTCTTGCAATGGTAAGCTTTTTATAAGGGCTACCAGTTTCGGATAGGTGGGTCTACCCCACCATGGCAAATGGATCATTCGAGCCGGGTTCAGGCTGGGTTATTCCGACTCGAGTTATTTTCGAGTCAATAATTATCGGATTATTTATATAATCGTGTTATTCTTGGGTCAAGTAAGGTGCCTTTGAGGTTAGGCCACTTTCGGGTCAGGCCAAATCGGATCTGTCGGGTCAAATCTGGTGATATTTTTCGGGATAATTTTTAGTGTCGGGCCAGTCTTATCAGATCGGCTCAATTTTATCCGATCTAGTTACACCTAACATACGTATCCCCGCGTCCCTCGTGAATAAAATTGTCATTTTCATTACTAAAATAAACAAGTTTTCTTGCATTATTGTACTACTCTCCTTGTCAATGAAGTGTTATTCTCACTTCCATTGATCTTGACATTGCATTTGGTGAGCAATAATTCAATGTATATATCTTTATTAATCTACTATTAGTACGCCAATAAAAGCTACTAAAAGCTTAAAATAATCAATTTTGGGGAACACTTTAATTGACTATGTAAAGTATGTACGATGTAGTCAAGGAATATGCTAGAACTTGTTGTGCAGCTAATTGTAAGTTGTAACTTCTAATTACACGAATTCTTTGTTTAAGGCGGGTATTTTAAACTTAAGACGGATCAAATCGTTAGAATAAAATAAAAGGCATAATGCATGTGAAAAAGTAATAGATTTGTCTTACATGCGCATGTGAGAAGATACTTAACCTGATAAATTGTTTGTGAACAACATACGGGCCATTTTTTGGGCAAACCATGGTGCAAATAACTCAAACAACAATCCGAATACGAAGGGGATGTGAGAAGATGGGAATGGTGGTTGTATTTCATTATTTGGTGCTCGGAGTAAGGAGAACGGACATGACAGAGGTAGCTCGTCAAATCTCGAATTATGCAAGCAACATGGCGCTGTCCCGGACAGCGACAAGTCCTAAATTCCCAAAAAAAATAAAAAAATAGGAATTGATGACGTAGATCTATTTTTGGTAAATAGTTTGAAACCCACCTCATTTTGGTAAATAGTTTGGTTTCCGACCTCATTTTAGCAAAAACTTCAGCAAAAATTGAGCGCATAATTTTCTTAGGGTGTTGCTAAATCCCGCACAAGATTTTGCTTAATCCCACACACTTTGTCATCTTATTCCGACTTTACCCCTCTCACGTTTCCCACACAATTAGAGATGACAAATCAAAAGCAAAAAAAATCAAAAAAAACATATATGCTTAGCTACCCACCACCACTGGCCCTACGCTAGGTTGCCGCTCACAAACAGAACACATCACCACCTGCTGCGATAAAACCGACCCCATCAACCGTCATAAACTGATGCACCTTCAACAATCAAAAATCCAAAATCACTAAATGTCAAACCCTAATTGTAAAAATCACGCTCTTTAAGATAAAGAATATTCATTCAATCAATTAAAATACGGGTATTAATAAAGTTGTTGATAGAATAACGAAATTACTTGTGAATGTGCAAATTAAAATACATAATTTGTTAAATTATTAGCAATTTGGTTGGTGGTGAAAAGGAGATCCCTAAATTTCAAACCCTAATTGTAAAAATCATTTTCTTAAAGATAAAAATCATTCATCCAATCAATTAAAAGAATGATATTAATAAATTTGTTGATAGAATAACAAAATTACTTGTAAATGTGCGAATTAAAATTTATAATTTGTTAAATTATCAAATTATTTGCAATTTGGTTGGTGGTGAAAAGGAGAGAAGAGAGATTTTTTTTAATAAACGATATACTCGAAATAAGGCGATAAAGTGTGCAAGATTTAAGTTATATCATGTGCGGATTTAACAAATACGTTTTCTTATGGTACAAATTAACATGAAAAGCCTCTTTATTATTCGCAGATGACAACATTAATCGAACAACATATATATACCATGTACAAAAAATTCAAGGACACATGACAATAGTGGACTTAGAATTTGATGATGAATGTGTAGAAGTGCAAGTAAATTGACAAATTACACGAGATAAAAACAAAACATAATCCATAATCTAATAACAACCATCTACTCCTTTCTATTTAAGATAATAGTCTTATTGTCTATTTCCATCTATTCATAATAATGTCTTATTGTCCATTTTTGGTAAATATTTATACTTATTTTAATCACTTTAAAGATGACATATATAATTTTATTTATTATTTAGATAAATAAGCTATTTATTCGAACATTTGTACTTTTTAAAAATAAAAAAGAAATAATATAATATCATTGTATATATTAAAATATATATATACGGAAATTATAACATTTAAGTTTGAAAACTTAAGCTATGTAAGTACACATAATATTAATAAGAGTGACAATTGTAAGACATGTTTAAAATGAAACAATTAAGACATAGTTAAAAAAGGAATTATAACATATGAATTTAAGTAATTTAAGATATTTAAATTATATGTAAAAACAAAACTAAAATAATTAAGTTTTATATATTAAAAAAATGAAAATAATATAAAAATCGATTCTAACAAATCTTTTCATAATGAATACGTAAATAAAACAAATAAAAGATATAATAATTTTGTGATATACTCGTAGCATATATAATACCGTACTAACTACCTATAAGAGAATAGAATAGTATACTCCTCATTGATATTGTATACCAAGAAGACTCGGCTTCCTCTATCAGCTATGGTCTATAAATATCATTATTGATCGTTGCGTGATTGGAGTTGTTTTAATCAACCCAACTCTTATTTGGTTTTTAATGATATAATTTATTATTGACATTAAATTTTATGATATAGGCTCTGTTTGGTAAACAATATATTGGCCAAATTTCAGCATATTTGAGAGATTTAGCATGTTTGACTTACCAATATGCTATTTAGAGTGTTTGGTTAATGGTATATTAATTAGCTAATGGCATATAAATTTCAGCCGTGTAATTAGCTAATTAGCTAATATTTCTTCAGCAGTGTAATTAGCTAATTAGCCAAAGATTATACACTTGAATATTGGCAACTAATTTTTTATTATCGATTCCGAGATTACAATCTTTTACACCCGTGAAAATCACTATCTTTATTCCATAAATTTATTATTATCGAATTAGGTAATATTTATTATTTATTATGGAATATTTCATGGATCAAACTCTTAATATTTTGTATATATTGTTGAGACGTGTAATTTATGGAATTTCTTCAGCCGTGTAATTAGCTAATATTTATTATTATGGAATATTGCATGGATCAAACTCTTATTATTTTGTATATATTGTTGAAGTGTGTAATTTATGGAATGAAATATTTTATTAGTAGGGTAATTATCCAGCCGTGTAATTAGCTAATTAGCTAATATTTCTTCAACCGTGTAATTAGCTAATTAGCCAAAGATTATACACTTGAATATTGACAACTAATTTTTTATTATCGATCCCCGAGATTACAGCTAATATTTATTTTGTGTATTTTTACTATGGAATATTTCTTATTTATGGAATAGAATGAAAATATATGACTTGAAATAATGCAAAATCCGAGAATCTTGGAATGTTTATAATAATAATAAATAAATAATAATATTATTATAATATTTAGGGAATCTCGGTATATGACTCGGTACCTAACAATATTTATGGAATGATTATAATAATAATAATAATAATATAATATTATAATATTATAATACATAAAAATATATGACGTGACATAAATTAAGGGTTCTCATGGGTCTACGAAACTGATTTTTGTGAGGGTGAATGTGAGTGCGCGAAAGAGTGAAGGGTGGAATATTATTGCGCCAGGTATGCAGTTATACATTTTGCTTTTATAGTAATAATTATGATAATATCTCGACTCTCTCCAATCTTCATACCCCACACATTACTTTATAATAAACAAATGAATTTTTTAATTGGACAGTTATTCCGACTGAGAGGGAGTATTAAACTTCAGCATAATAACACGAGTATGTTTTATTTTGGAATATATCAAGCGATAACGTTATTTTAGTCCAAAATTTTAATTTATCGAGTTATTACAAAACTATTCAAGGTTTCGAAATTCATCTTTTTACCATTCAAAATAGAAGCTTTTAGCTTTCAAAAAAGTGAAAAACACATTAAAATTAAGGCCTAAGAAATAAAGACATCTTCAACAAATTAAACCAAAAAAGTTCTTATAATTTCAAAACTAGTATAATCCGAACTAACATTTCTAGAAAATCGTAACGCAGCGTTAGTGAAAAAAAGGGACAGAGTCGACATTTCCATAGCAAGTTCTCAACAATGTCAATGTGCCAATACACGAGAGAGATCCACTCGAGACGTTCTCACATAGTCGCTCTATCAACTTCATACATGTGGAGAGGGGACCAGAAGGGACACAAAAATGGGACGATGTATCCACACTAATAGATAAGACCAAAGGTAACAACCTTATATTTGGACTTAATGCCGGTCTAGCCAGTCCCGGCCCAGTAGTGACCAGTGGGTTGCTGCCACCCACATCACGACCCAATGTTAACAGAGAAACTACAATCCAGACCGCTAAACCTGGAATTTGGTTTAGAGGTTACGTTCATCATCCTCGTCACTGTCGGTGTTACATTCTTGGTATTCAGACAGGTCTTCAGGAGGATCGTAGACATATTTACCCGGGAAAAGCTCTAAAAAGTCAGCTTTGATCTTCTCTCTCAGTTCGGGATATGAGAAGAGCCCTTTCAAAATGACACGGAAAGGAAGCGAGAGAGGGGGATCAGGGGACTGTCTCATCTCATCGTAAATGTCCATTGCCTCATTGGGAAGTCCATTATCAAAAAACGCCCTGATGATGTCGCCAAACGTGTGTTGATCAAATAGCACTTGTTCTTGCTTCAAATCCACCCATACACGCTTAGCTTCCTCAACCTTTTTGTTTCTTGCAAGCATCAAGATCATGTCCCTGTAAAAGAACATGTCTGGGCGGTACCATATCTCTTTACGCACCACATCATACAACTGAAACACACAAATCGTAATATTAGAACATGAAGCTACTATATAACACATTTTCCGCAGGCCTATGCTACATAGAGTTGAGTCCAAGAATCCAGCAGGGCACACACCTATTTCGTGAAAAAAGTTGCATACTTCAGTCTAAAATGAAGTGACGAAGCATCAATTTGAGTCACAAACAGCACCTCTAGTATTTGGTCTTATGCATAGCCAAAGATTATGCGGAAACAATATATAAGCCAACTTCACGAAAGAGAATAATTTGCTCTCCTTCACGTCTAGCGTGGAAAAAAAATATCAAATTAAGAAGTTTCAGGAAGGGGTCATGTGTCATGTTATTTTCCAAAGAGCTAGCTTGGCCGGGGCAAGACCAACAGAAATGCGCATGCTAACGGGGATGACAAATAGTATCAGAAATCATAATTTTTAGAACACCTACGACATACGTTAACCAACTTTTAGGAATGCTTCTGATCGACCTCTGTTGTTCTTCATTCATTTCTTTACTCCGCTCACATTCTCACTAGAAAACTATGTACTCTAGTCATTGCATCAAACTGCAACCAGTGTCCAAGGGATTGCATATGCAGTCAGCCTAATAGAACCAATAAATTTCTCACTGCAAACAGCTCACCATCAACAATGTCGAAAACTAGAAAGACCAGCAAATAAGTGAAACATAAGCCTAATGTTACACACTTCAAGTACAACAACAACATCAGAGTCTTAGTCCCAAAATGTTTTGGGGTCGGGTGACATGAATCATCCTTTGGAACCGTCCAGGGTGAACTCTCATCTCGACAAGAATGTTACACACTTCAAGTATTCAGCAAAAAAAAAGGCTCAAGTATATAAAGCTATATGAAAGCATAACCTTCAGCTCTTCCATAATATCGCTCTATATATCCTGCACACCGCAACTCTATCAAGTTCAACGTCGATCTAGAGGAACAATGCTACCAACCGTTTCTTATCTATCTAACCAGATGTATTTAAGTTTCTTATTCATATATAGGGATTGCATAAAGCTTAGATCTTCCATAATCAAATAAAATCTCAAATATCTCAACATATAACAATCACCAAAAAATTCCCAACTTTGAACAACTATCGTACCTGATCATTTGTGAACTTTGGAAAGTACTACTCTAATCGTAAATTCGTAATTACCACATACTCCCTTCGCCTCGGTCAATATTTTACATTTGCTTTATTCCCGCTCACAAAATAAAGCAAACGGAAACTATTCAGTGGACAGAGAGGTAGAAAACACAGCCCCTAATCATCCATCTCCATAACACTTGGTACCCATTAACAAACAAACCATATCCTAGACATCCCTACACTACCAAAATCATAAAATTGCATACAAATCACAATTTAATATTAAAGGAACAAACTTGATCAAAATTAAAAGTTCGTTGACTCATTTGTTTACCTTTGATTAAAATATCCGTCACAATGAAAATAAAACATAAACAAATGATTGAGACGGGAATAGTAATTTAGACAAGATAAGACCTTCATACATTTGCAGAACACCCAATAATGATATACAACTATACATATCTACAAACTAACCATATTAAAATATCGGTCAGGCTGTCACAATGAATATAAAAGATAAACAAATGATGGAGACGGAAATAGTAAATTAAGACAAAATCAAACCTTCATAGAAAGAAAAACTTGATCTTGACGCTGAAATTCAAAAAGAACAGAAAGAAGATCAGATTTAAGTAAACGAGAAACATGGGTTTGCATAAATTTATGAAGACGAAGTGGGTTCGATTGAAGACGTTTCATTTCTTTTGCAATAATCAATCCTTCTTTCCCAATTTCTTTCTTTCTCCTCCATATTGATACACTTGGGCATCTTGAAGATTCAACAAATCTATTCTTTGTAGTTGTTGTAATTTGTCTGATTAATTGATTTGGGAATATTGAATTGATTTCTGGGAAATTAGGGTTTAGGGTTTTAGAAATAGTTGTTGAGATAGATCGTAGTAGTAGTTGTATTGTGCTATGTGATTTAATCATGGGTAGATTAGACGCCTCTCTTGTGTCCCTACGGTGTTTAACTATGTTGAGCTTTGACAGTAGGATTATATGAGTAGGTACGGTTTTAAATATCGACTATGATATTGACATCTGGTAGAGTTGCTAAGATTATGAAAATTATCACAATTGTATTTTGAGGCATTGATAGTTACGTGAATTAAAACAACTGATATAACGGGAGTGTGATTAACACCAAAATATATACAAGCGAGTACTTCAATCCATGGGATATTCATCCATTGGATTTGAGTTTATTACACCATTTAAAATTTAAAATTAAGTGGCATTTTAAATGTATAATCGATTTACAAATTTGAAATAAAAATATTGCGAAATTATATAGGCATTTTATAATGCTGTAGTGTCTTATCACTGTTATAAAATAATGTAGTATGACGTAAGCATTTACGTCTATAGTCTTGTCTATTTGTAACCCCACTCTTCTATATAAGGGGCTTTAGTTTTTCTTTAGAGAGTTTTCCTTTAATATTTATTTTTTCTCCTCTAGCTGCATAGAAAGTGTATATAAAATGTAGTATGCCTTAAACACTTGCGTCTATGGTCTTGTCTATTTGTAACTTCACTCTTCTACAGGAGGGGCTTTAGTTCTCCTTTAATATTTAGTTTTTCTCCTCCAGCATCGGCCGCATGAGAAAGTGTATTAGAAGTTTTTTCAAAGTGCCCTGTAGGAATTAATCCTTCTCGAATAATATTTAAATCTGCACTACTATCTATAAGAACAGTAAATTCTTTTGAAAAGTAATTATCGATTTTTCATCAACACATAAACTCATGGAAGAAGACCAGTTCACTCTATTTCTTCCAAGTTCAACATTCTTATTACTTTATTATTTTCAGATCACATGACTATATTCACTCCGTCCCAATCATTCGTTCTCCTCTTTTATTTTTATTTTTATATGAAAAGTAATGTAATTATTAAAGGTAGACAATAATTGAAACGGAAAGAGTAATTACAAGCGTTCCTCAAATTTCAGCATAATTTTCCTGAGAGGACGACTCCAACAGAGCATTTCCGAGATACTTGAGAAGTCCCATGTTCAGCTCCGCGGCATTATTCACCGTCCAAGTGGTTGATACCTCCGGAGACCCCAAGACAAGGGGCGGCACAAATACTCCCTTGTTAGAACCTTTAATTGCTTCCGAAATCCTATTCCAATTCCTCTCCAAAATAAGAACATTATCGTCAGGAGTAAACCCATTCGGAAAATTCCCAAGTACCATCTCCTCAATGTATCCAAATCGTGTCGCCTCAGACACCATTTGAATGCCAACCATCATAAACTTAGCTTCTGCTGGTACGTTACGTGACTTCCCGTTAACCCCTGCAATGTAAGTAACAAGTTTGCCGATCCCTAACCCGGCTTGTTTTCTAGTCATCTTAGCTGCCTTTTCTAATGACGCGTAATTTTCTTCGTACTCTGTTATTTTTTGCTGGTTTGCTGTACCCTTCGCCTCTGGGAATAGTTTGTCTAATTGAGCCGAAGTAATTTGACCGTTGAAGTAATATGCTCGAAATACGTTTTTATCGTTCTTAGCTAGATACGCGACAACATACAAGTCGCTACGTTTTAGGCCAAGTGAGACGGTTCCTGTTGAAACTGTCAGGTCGATTCTAAGATATGTGGTTGTGGGTGCACCTATTACGGGTATGCCTGTGCCACCGTAGTTGAGCTTTGGATCTTTTACATCGGTTTGAATCGCGGTCAGAAAAGTCGAGTATCCAGCTTCTGTGGGTTTTGCGAGATCCAATGCGATTGCATTTGCTATCAAAGGCAATGATTGGAAGACGATCCAGGTTACTGTGAGGATTAGCCAAGCCTTCATCTTTGTGTTTGATCTGTTGGATAACTACTTCAGTTGCATATGTTTGAGCACAATCAATTCCGATCGCACTACAAAATGTTGACTTTATGGCAAATGAATTGTTTTAAATGCACTAGTGGAACGATATTTGACATGTTTTAATGTTAAACGGATACCTCAGTTTCAAGGAAAGACTATCTGTCTGCTTAGAACAGGTAAATTTGAAGCATGCTTTTATTACCGGGATTGATATTGATGATACGAGTTACGAGCTATAACTTGAAATGGTATTTAAAATTCGTAATATTGTTCCGTTATAGTATAACGTGAAGTCGTGTTTAAACCAATTTGACAACCTTTTTTTGCTTTTGCCTTTCTTAAATCGGTCATAAAAACCGTCTTTTAACTTATGAGGATCTCAATTATCAACCATGAACTTGTATTAACACACGATAAAGCAATTTCAGAATTGTAAAAAAGAAAAAGTTAGACTTACCTAGTCAATCCCTTTGTGGATTGAAATGATACTCTTCAACTCTTCAAGAGGGGAATATGATGTTTGTACATGGAACTATGGAAGTGTTCAATTCGAGGCCTTTTTATATTGGTGAGCATTATTTGTCTTACCTATGCGTTCCATTCTATTTCTCATTGGATATATATTTTAATACATCACTTATTGCAAACAAAAATACATAATAAAGATAGTGGTGTGTTAATGTATTAAAATATGTATGAAATGAAATACAGTGATAAAAAAATTATCTCTGTTTTTATATGGGATAGGAGATTCCAATAATTGGACCCTATTTTCACCCTCTTTCATAAATTAATGAAATAGGCAAATATTTGTTTAAGAGGGTTATATGTATTCATTTTATAGTTAAATGTAATTGTAATGGTACCGTAAATGTCACATTCTATGATAATTTGTTTTTCAACAGTTGTCATATTTAAATATAAAATGATTACAAAATTCCTTTTATTATTTCAGATCAAAATTACTCATCTGAAACAAAATTAACTGCATAAAATAATCCTCTTTTTATAAAAGGAACAACATACATTTCAAGCCTTCCCATCATGGGCGGATTTAGGCGGTGTCGGGGTGGGCACGTGCCCCCCATGAAATTTTCGAAATAAATTTTTATAAGTCTCCAATATAGATATATAGTTATCATGGCATAATTGGTAGAGGTGTCAATTTTTATCTTAGAGATGCAGGTTCAATTCCTCATAGCTACATCATATTGATAAATTTTTTGGGCCTTAGTCCATATTACCTCTTTCAAATATATGTCAAAAAAATTGCGTAATATAAGATTTGAACCCATGGCCTTTAGATTATAAGGGAAATTCAATACCATTAATACACTTACATTTATTGTTAAATTTTGTACCAAAATGTATTATATTCTACAACTTTAAGACATTATTTTTATATATACTTTGTAGTATTTTAGAGAAAACGTTATTTTTGAAAAAAAATATCTATAAGTCCAATTTTTCCCATTTCTTACTTAAATATTATTTAATATAGGAAAAAATATTTAAAATATAAAAATATTTTCTTAGACACGCGTAGATAACGCGTCAAATTTTTTTGTGCCCCCTTGCACAAAAATCCTGGGTCCGCCACTGCTTCCCATTGGTCCTTAAATTTTTAGAAATTGAGAAAAAAAAATTATTTAGGTGGGGTCCCCCACTTCCCCACTTACTTGATAAATAATTAATTACTCCCTATACATTAATGACTCCATGATTTGATTTAATTCTTTTAATTCATTGATTTAATTAATTACAATCTTATCTTATATTATGAACATCACCCATAAAAATTGCTTTATACATAATAATTTTGGCACAATTTACCAAAAAAAAAACATATATAACAAAATTGCACTTGAAATTTGAAGGAAATTAGTAGACTTAAAATAGTAGCTATATAAATTTAAACAAATCAAAAAAAACTAAATTAAATAATTAAAAAATAATTTTTTAACTTGGTGAAATTTAAAAATATATTTGTTAAAAAAAATTAATAAAAATAATCAACAATTATATTTTTTATTCAAATATAAGATGAAATCATCTAGGGCATCAGTTTCTTAGAAAAATCATAAACATATCTACCCACCTTCCATTTTTTATCAAAATAGAGAAAAAAAAATGTGTATCTTCGAATTCAATTTACCAAGCAAGTGGTAAATTAGCGAGGGCTTATTTAGTATTATTAGACTTTTTTTATTATACATAATGAGTCATTTATTTCAAGATAACATAATATTTATTTATTTATTTACGTAAGTTGGACAATTTAACAAGAGTATATTCGTCTGAAGTTTAAAACGAGTTAAAGATGTTAATTATGACGATTGATGAATAAGTGCAAAAGCATAACGCATAGTCAATAGTAAGATTTATCCTATATGTACATGTGAGATGATATTTAACCCGTTTTAATATTAGGACGGGTATCCCTGTCTGAAAGTTTGGGAAAAATTAATTTAAGTTTATAATAATCTTTAAAAAAAAATTAATTCAATAGCACTAAAATAATTATTAGGAGTCAAATCATTTTCACCATATTTATAATTTATATATTTCTCATTTAATTTCATGTAAAAAATTGTATTTGTGTTGGTTAATCGAACATATTTACAAATAACGGAGATTTTAAAACAAACCCGTACATTTTTTATACGGGTATAAAACTAGTAACAAATACGAGTAATAAAAATTTCTTTAGTCAAATGAACAGAATAATAACAAATATAAGTAATAATTTACGACGTATATATCATAAAATAACATGCGTGTCCCCGCGTCTCTCGGGGTGTGCCATGCTACTCAATCTCGTTAGCTACTAACAAGTTCATGAATTCATGAATAAACAAAATTATTTCAAAAAATTATTTCTTTGAATTATTGTACTGACTATGCATAATTAATTAGTTATTATCACGTTATTTGATCTCGATTTAGATTTGTAACTATTACAATAATTCAAAACATATATTATTACTCAATTCTATTTATTTCGGTCAATTATTATCCTTTAATTTTGACATAGAATCAAAAAAGAGTAGGAGATCAGTTGCTAAATGATAATTGGGCAGAATTATGTATAAATTAATTATCAAATTGTTCATTAAATTAATTGTTAAAATATAAAAATAACAATTAAAATAGAATATAATAACAAATAATTGTGAAAGAGAATACTAATTTAGTTCTTCTACTAGTAGCTAAGGAATATGCCAAAGTGGCAAATAGAACTACCCTAACTTAATTAATGTTGATTAGTTTCAAGTTAAGTCAAGATGAATTGTTTTGCATTTTTGACTCGATGTCAAAGTTTAAGAGTATCACATGAATTTTCCGTATTTAATATTTGTTGCGTAAAAATGTTGGTATAACTTTGTTACGCCAATTATTATTATCCTCATCTAGGATAGTATGATATTATCGCTCAAATTCTCACGAATTTACTCTTAGTCTTCTTTTGAAAATGTCTTGTGCTATAAACCTATAACTGTTAGAGAAATGTTATAAATATGTTATTTCATTTTTACATTATTGATGCGAGACCCCTAGATTTGTACCCTAACAACATTTAAGCTAAATCAAATTTGGCTGATCACATTTTTTGTATTTAGTTTCCAAACGTAGAGATACTTATATTAAAAGTTTATAGCTTCATTCAACGAAGCTTTTGCTAAAATGGGATCGAAAACCAAATTATTTTCCAAAATATGGTGGGTTTCAAACAATTTAACAAAAATGGGTTCACGTTATTAGTTACGATGTATAAACTTTTTTTTGAAATTTAGGACTTGTCGGCTTGTCGCTGTCGCTGTCCAGACAAGTTTTCCTTCCATATTCCGTGATTTGACGAGTACCTTCGTCATGTCCGTTCTACCTACTCCGACCACCAAATAATGAAATACGACCACCATTCCCATCTTCTCACTTCCCTTATCGTATTCGGCTTGTTGTTTGTATTATTTGCTACATGATTTGCGCAAAAAACAACCTTTAATATCGCGTTCACAAACAACTATATATGTCGTCAAACTATGGGACAATCATCTTTGATGGGTCCTTCAAAACAGCTTTCATTCTTCTTTCACCAACATTTGACCATCTGGATTGGTGGGTCATCAATGGTGGCTCTTATAATTGACTATTCTTCATATTATTATTAATGATTTTATTCTAGTGAAGATTGAACCCTGCATTAAAGGTCAAGGTTACTGCAAATTTACAATACTTGTTCCTGCTCAAGTCCAATTGAATTCTGTGTTTTGCACATTCATAACTTCTAACAAAAAGCCCTCATCCTTTTGTAAGTTAAGTATTAATCCCTCCGTCTCAATTACTTGCTTACCTTCGGAGAATAAAAAAGAGTAAACAAATGATTGGGGTCGAGGGAGTATTAACGTGCGATTTTTGTATGTTTGCAGGGCTCCTGATTCTATGGGTCAAGCTCAATACAAGCAGAAAAACAGGGGAAGCAAGAAATTTGAGGCCAAGGAGGAGAATTTCACTAAAAATGGAGGTATTTTGTTGGAAAAACAGATAGCTTTGAGCCAAGGTCAAGACATAGCAGCTGGATATCTCAAGAAATTCTCTGAGGAAGAACTCAAGCATGCTACAAACAATTACGATCCTGATCTCGTTGTTGGCAGTAATCATGAGAGTGTTGTCTATAAGGCTATCCTCGATGACAGGACCGTGGCCATCAAAATTCCTCAAGAGTACTGTGGTATGAATCCCGACTTGACTGATCTCTTCTTAACGGATGTGTCCACAGGAATGGTGGTATGTCATGCCAATATGGTTAAGATCTATGGATGTTGCCTCGAGACTTATGTACCTATGATGGTATACGAGTTCTATCCAAATAAAGACCTTTATCAATCTTTACACGGTGATTTACCACGTGAAACGCGTATGAAATGGAGTGGTCGTTTGAGGGTTGCTGCTGATATTGCTTATGCACTATCTTATATGCATAATGCCTTGTCAAAGCCAGTTGTGCACAGAGATGTCAAGTCATTTGGGATACTTCTCGACTCTTCGTTTCATGCCAAATTAGGGAATTTTGGGTACTCGGTGTCTATTACTCCAGGGAAGAAAGACCAGATATGGCCGGTTCATGGTACTATGGGGTATATTGACCCTGAATACATTGAAACTCGGGAGGTGACAGAGACGTGCGATGTGTATAGCTTTGGAGTCTTGATGCTGGAGTTGCTAACTGGTAGGGATCCCATAGAAATGGCCGGATGTGGGAAAGACTTGCGTGATGAGTTTGTTTACGCAGCCAAAGGAATTGGTGCGAATGAGATGATAGATAAAACCGTCTTGGAGGATGGTAGTATGGATGTAATAGAAAGGTTTGTGCGACTTGCGTTGGCTTGTGTAGCAAAGAAAGGAGAGGAGCGGCCGACTATGATCTATGCTGTTGCCGAGTTATGGCAAATTCAAGAGCAGGACAGTAAAAGACGAGAAAGCAGCGCTAAAGAGGTTCAACTGTAAGATCAATCTTTGAGGCATATTGCTATGCAAAAAGGCAAGATGTAATTAAACGGTATTCCATTTCGGTCCGTCCAGCTAATCGCCAACCTTTCCATTCACCAATTTGTGGCCAAGGTTATGGAGTACTCTTGGGGTCTTTGTTACCAGGCGCGCATTAAGAGTAACAATAATGGTTGTTCTTAAGGATGGTTCTTAATAAAGAACTATCCTAACACCATTGTTCCATTGGATTTGTAACATGTTCTTATTTTGTGGTTTTTTTGCAAGAATGGGCTCTTAAAAATAGGGAAAAGTATAAGTGGGAAGAGATTGAAGTTCACACAATTATTAAAAAAAGAAGAGGGTGGGTTGTTTTACACGCACAAAAAAATTGAGTGGTTTATGAAAACCACGTGAGACATGCCCACTAACTCTTTTTTATTTTTTTTGACACAAATTTGTCTCGAACTATTTAAATGAACAAATAATAGTAACTGGTAAACGTATAACCGGGTTTAGACAATACAATAACTGGGTTTTGACAATACGATAATTGTGTTTAGACAATACGATAACTGGATTTAAACAACACAATAACTGTGTTTTATCATTAGAATAACCGGGTTAATACAATACAATAATTGTATTTTAACATTACAATAACTGATCCTACTTATAATATGATATTCATACTATTATGAATAAAAAAACGTACAAGCATACCCAAATATGTCCATCTCAACTCAACTCAATTGAAAGTGCGAGAGGTAACCTCAACTCAACTCATGTTTGTAACCTCAACTCAACTCAAAACAATGGTCATCTAAATGAAAAAAAAGTAACACCACTTTTTATTATTAAATTTGTTTTTTTTTCTTTTTAAATTTAGCATGTTTGTAACCTCAACTCAACTCAACTCATGTTTGTAATCTCAACTCAACTCATGTCTTTTTTTTATGGTTGGTTAATAGATAATGGAGTGTGGGTCCCATTTAAAAACAAGGGAAGAACATTTGTCATTGTTGTGACTAGTTTTTAAAATGTTGAGTTTAATTTTAAGTGACGTGGCGTATATGTGGCAAAGAACAAACCAATTCTAGGTTTGTCCATTGCTAATGCTCTAATAGTTTGCAGGGCGGGCGCGCGGGTTAACCCCCTCCGCACCCGCCCGCCCCATTGACATCCCTAGTCAAAACTCCAAATTGGACCCAATTTAAAAATTCGATCCGTTCAACTTGTTTTTTAGGGTTATATACCCGGTATTAACTACTTGCGTCCCATTTAACACGAATTTGAAATAAACCGTCACTCTAGGGTTCTGATTATTACGATTATGGTTAGTTGTATAAGGGGTTGATTATTTATAACCAAAGAGATGTACTAAATTAATTAATCAAGAATAATGGACGTAGACATAATGATAATTAGAAGAAACAAATATAATTAGATGATAATTATTAGAAACAAATATAATTAGATGATAATATTAGTAATAATTGTATCGTATAACAAGGGCATTTGGTCTAGTGGCATGATTCTTGCTTAGGGTGCAAGAGGTCCCGAGTTCAATTCTCGGAATGCCCCATTTTCTTATATAGCAGTTGTCGTTTTGGGTCATTTCGGGTCACATTAAGTCATTTCGAATATGGTTAATTACGATTCTGTTGCAATTGCATTTTATTTGATAAGACATAGTAGTTGTCATTTAGCGTCATTTAGAGGCAGTTAAGTTATTTCGGATAGGTTCAATTACGATTCTGATGCAATTGCATATAATTTGTGTAATTTCACATGACTTAGTAGTTGTCATTTAGCGTCAATATGAGTCACTTTAAGTTATTTCGGATAGGGTCAATTACGATTCTGATGCAATTGCATTTAATTTGACATGACTTAGTAGTTGTCGTTTTGGGTCACGTTACGTCATTTCGAATAGGATTAATTATGATTCTGATGCAATTGCATTTTATTTGATATGACTTAATAGTTGTCGTTTTGGGTCGCGTCAAGTAATTTTGGATAGGGTCAATTACAATTCTGATGCAATTGCATTTTATTTGATACGACTTAATTGTTGTCGTTTTGGGTTATTTTGGTTCACGTTAAGTCATTTTGGATTGGGCAATTACGATTCAAATGCAATTGCTCCACTAGCTAGGTTGCATTTCAATAGCTTAGCCTGATTTGGGAATTAAAATCAAATGTCTTTTTATTTAAGTTGTAATTTAATTCAAGTTTAGCTTTTAGCCTGATTTGCGAGTGTCGGAGAAAGTTATCAACATTGGTGATCAGATGTTTTTCATCGGTGTCAACTTCTCGTTTTGTGCCGAAAGCCGTAGGTCGATTGCAGAGGACAAATCCTTCAGACTTCAAATCCGGCCTTCGACTATGATCTATGCTGTTGCGGAGTTATGGAAAATTCAAGAGCAGGACAGTAAAAGACTAGAAAACAGCGCTGAAGAGGTTCAACTGTAAGATCAATCTTTGAGGCATACTAGTTTTAAACCCGTGCAAAATTGCACGGATATCCTTTTAAAAAAAAATAATACATAAATATTATTAACAAAACATAAACGATATAATTGGGCGGAATTTTAGTATTAATATTTGTAACATTGCTGATGAATTTTAGTCATTTGACGAAAAAAATCTGACCACGGTAACATTAAAATCGGAAAAAAAAACTAATACTTCTCATAAGTATACTAAAAAATAGAACTAAGACGTTTGTTGCTATAAACTGTTCAAAAGTTTTCCAAAATTAATTTCTTGGAATTAAAATATTTTGTTCTATAATTTTTTAGTTCATTTGTAGTTACATTTTAGTATTTAAATTTCTTATTCTTATCAATTGGTGTAATTTATTATTAATATTATTTTATTCAAAATACTGCGATTTCTGAAACAACATTAATATTTTCGTACGTACGAAATATAAAACGTAATTATTTACGTACCAACATAAACATAGCGGTTTTTCAGAAATTAATTCATTTTCTTTGCTGCGAGGCCCACATTTAATTTTTTTTTAGAAAAAAAAAAAATTAAATGTGATGAGGTGGCTTCATGAGGATTGATTAAATGTTTAGTAGGTCTCTTGAGAGACCGCCTCTCAATAACCTTATTGGAAGACTATTGTACAAAATTAAGAAAAAGTGGTACTAAAAGTAGTAAAATTGGTACAAATCTTGATTAAAGATAAAAGAAATACATTTATTATGTAAATAGGCACAAAACTATTATTGTACGATCAATAACAAAAGGGTTACGAAATACAAATAAAATGGTACAAAAGAATGGTCTCTCAATAATTTATTGAAAGACCGTCTCTCTCAAGTTTTAGTGTTAAATGTTTTGCTATTTATATAGATAAGATTTTATCTCTTTTCCATTTAGTACATCTAACATGTTCTCTTTAATTCGTCATATTTTTTTTACATTTTTCTTGTTCGATATATCCAACTGAAGTTTACATTTTATTTATATGATATATGTATATTTACAACAACATCAGGACCCTTCAAATTTGCATGCATGTAAGGTTCTAAAAATTAACTTTGAAGCAATGTATATAACATATAAATGAAAAAGAGTATTATAATATGTCAATTAGGAAAACATAACAAAAATAAAAAATGTGATTTATACACGTTTAGAATTATTTAATTGAATTGTTAAATATTGATATTATATATCATATAAATATATACTCCGTAGTAAATAAAAAGTAAATATTCTTCATAAATTTCTATTTATCTACCACAAATTAAATTCCCATTATGTAATCACTCTTTTCGTAAACCTTCTCATTCTTTAATCTTCACTTCCACCGCTCCCTCTTAATACCAATATTTCAGGGTTACATTTCTTTCTTCTACACTATTAACTTTCCTATCTGTACATCAATTAATTCAGCAATGTATCTATTTCTATATATCCAGCTAAAGGAATTCTGAGTCTGTATATTTTAATCAATGGTTTATTAAATTTGGATGTATAATCTCGAATTGATCTTGAGTTTATTCTATTTGTATTGCATTTTAAAGAGTTTAATATTTGAGATTTATAATATATGATGTGATTTTCATGTAAATTATTGTTTTATGATTTGAGCACATTAAAAATATAACTCATTTTTCAAGTATTTTTTTAACATTTGTAACACAACCAAAAATTTTGTCCTATAAAAGAAAAAAAACTCAAGATCAGTTTTTGCATTTTTTTTCTTTTGCTTTTGCATTTTTTTTCATTTACTTTTGCATATTTTATGTTCTACTTTTCATTTATTTATGTGTTTGCTATCACTCAAGATCAAATTTGGTTGTCTCCGAGCCCCATTTTTTTTAATTTTAATGATTTAGTTTATATTGTATTTTCTTTATGGAATAAGTGAGTATAGATTTAGGAGTAGATCTCTAAATTTTCGTTGTGCTTTTCTTTTTTGTCGTCCTCTTTGATTAATTTTTTAATATGAAGATTTATTTAATTATCTTAAAATCTAGAAGTTATATACTTATTTTTACTTAGTACGGAGTATTTTTTTCTCTAATTCTAATTTGGAGTACATAATATATGATCCGGTTCTAAAATTTCTAAAATTTCTTAATTTAAATGATTGCGTTTTTAGTTGATCTCGTTACATATTACTCTAATCATAAATATCAATTTATGTGATTATATATTCGTAATTTTATTTATTGCTCCATATTATATTTCACAATTGACATGGTTGTTTTAAATCTACAAATTAATTTGTTAAATATAGGTGGGCCCTTTGCTTTAGAAAATAAAAGAAAATAAAAAAAAATGCAATTAACCACAGGCTGACACGTCAGCACTGTGGTTGTTGCTTTTATAAAGAAGATTGCCCTGCAAACGGCAACAGGTAATTAAACTGTATTCCATTTCAGTCCGTCCAGCCAATTGCCAACATTTTATAATTAGTTTCTGCACAGTGGAGAATGAGCAAGGTAGAAAACCGATCCAAAAGCAAACTTAAATTGTCGGCAAGGAGAAGGAGCCGAGGCTAAAGGGGGTAATCTTTGCTGATGAGATTGCTGTTCGGAATACTTGTGTTAGTTGTGTAATTATGTTACCAGCTTTAGCCGCGTTTGCATGATTTTAAACTCTTCGTCTTTGTTACATGTTTGTACTCCAATAATATCTCTTTTACCATATACGAGTAATATATTATGCAGTCAAGCTTTGTGAAAGAACAAGAGCAAGAAGAAAGAAGAGCTTAAGCTTGAGTCGGCAGAGGACTATTTCATCAGATATGCAGGTATTTTACTCGAAAAGCAGCTTGCTCACACTCTCACAGGCCACAGCCATGGCCAAGGAAACGGAGCAGTGCAGATGAAAATTCGGTCATTCAATGACATCAAGAAAGTTCCAGCAAACTAGTCTTTTTGTTTTTGTTTTACTTTTACATATGCAGCAGGAGAGGCAAGCTGTTGCTTTCAGACTTCCAAATAAATGAATCATCACCTTTGGCAGATTCCAGATTGTCAAGAGACGATTTCATCCCTTTACGACACAATTCCAAATGTCGCCACTTGCCCATGGGTCGTACCAGTGAACGCTCGTTATACAAAAACTTAGCTTCATATGCCTCCAATCCTCCATAATCCTTTCTCAAAACAGCATCATTTGTTGCCCAAATTGCCGACATTAGAAAAGTACAAATTCTGAGAAAATAGATTTTATTTCAGCCTTTGTTATGAATCGCTTCAGATTACTGCAATAAGAATAGAGAATTTGTAACGACAATCATTTCAGCTTGAATTTCAGAACATCAGTATAGATCAATTCTAAAGTATGATTCAGATGTAAATTTCTTCGTATTATTTCTAGTCTACTCTGTATCCTTTGGTATTTTGATCAAGTTCATCGGTACTTGCACCCTGCCAAATGGGTGTTATGGGTCATGCTTCAGCCAAGAATAACAGCAAGAATGAAGAAGAGCTTAAGCTTGATTCATAGGACTATTTCATCCGAAATAGCGGGTATATAACTAGAAAAGCATCTTGCTCATAGCCATGGCCGAGGACACCGAGCAGTGCAAATGAAAATTCCATCAATCAACCACATCAAGAAAGTTGTTGCTTTCAGAATTCCAAATAAAACTGATGGTTATAATCCTGCAGTAATGGACCATCAGCTTTCCCATATCGTCAAAAGCCGGTTTCAGCATTCACTATTTTCCATATGCTGTCAAAATGGTGGTACCTTGGCAGAAAAATGAACATTGCTTTAAGCGACAGCCATGACATTAGAAGACAGCTGAAACACAACTTGATTATACTTTTCGTAGTAAGGAACAGAAGGATACGAACACAATAACAGCAGAAGAAACAACGATTAATTACTGGATTAATTCCATTGCAGGAAAACATAACATCCAAAACAGACATTGTTCATCTTCATCCCTACCATTCGGCTACTTTGATTAATAAGCTTATAAACTAAACAAAGTTAATACACTCAATTTCCGAAGTTTTATCTTTCATTTTACTACTTAATCACAACCAGAAAACGCAACCTAGAACTCCTGAGACGCCGAGCCAATATCACCTTTACCACCAGCTGCCTTCTTCGGCAACAACGTCTGATGAATATTCGGCATCACACCACCATTTGCAATTGTCACCTGTCCCAATAACTTGCTTAACTCCTCATCGTTTCTTACAGCCAGTTGAATGTGTCGTGGAACTATCCTCGTCTTCTTGTTATCCCTCGCCGCGTTCCCTGCCAACTCCAAAACCTACCGCACACCAAATTATACATTTCAATTCACCAAATAACCAACTCTTTTCAATCAATTTAATCAAATTCATTCACCTCAACATCATAAACTACTAATTACATTCACAAATTACAAATTTCACTATTTGTAACGGTTTAAATTACCGCTTTCAAACTGATTAATTGATTCATTTCATCTTTTTTATTCACAATCGACAGCTAAATAAGTCTCTTTACATCATGTTCAATTAATTACTTTTTCATACTGTATGAGAGATAATTAATTCAAAATTCCGTCTCAATCATTCATTCACGTTCGATTGAAATACTAATAAACAAATAATTGAGACAAAGTAAGTAAATAAACGATAATACATTTCAATTCGCCAATTAATCAACTCTTTTCAATCAATTTAATCACATTCATTCAGCTCAACATCATTAACTACTAATTACATTCACAAATTACAAGTTTCGCCATTTGTAACGGTTTAAATTACCGCTTTCAAACTGATTAATTGATTCATTTCATCGTTTTTATTCACAATCGACAGCTAAATAAGTCTTTTTCATCATGTTCAATTAATTACTTTTTCATACTGTATGACAGATATTTAATTCAAAATTCCGTCTCAATCATTCATATACCTTCGATTAAAATATTAATAAACAAATAATTGAGACGGAGTAAGTAAATAAACAATAATATAGGTTGTAATACCTCGGCGGCGAGGTATTCAAGAACAGCGGAAAGGTAAACCGGAGCACCGGCACCGACACGGTCAGCATACTTTCCAGACTTGAGAAACCTAGCAATACGACCAACGGGAAACTGGAGACCGGCCTTGGAAGATCTCGAGACGGCTTTAGCGGACTTTGGTTTACCTCTACCGCCGATTGCCGCAGCAGTACCGATATCTTTTCCGCCCATTTTTCTGGTTTTTCCGAGTTTTGATTGTAATTAGGAAGGAATTTGGAGATGGCGGAAGGGAAAGGAGGCGGGTTTGTGAAAGGGGAAAGGGGGAAGGAAGGGTTTATATAGGAGTGTGAAGAGGAGTAGATGTGTGGTTGTGATTTAATGGGTTGAAAATAATTTAATAATGAGTATAATGTTCGGATCGATGACGTGTTTTAATTTTCGCGGGAAAATTTGAATTTTGTTTGGCGGGTTCATTTTTGCTAAACACCTTTTGGGTTTTGCTGAATTCAATTGTCTTATTCGGTCGAGTCGTAATAGATTCTCATTCGTACAAGTTGGTGATATGGTTATGTTTTGAGAGAATGTTTAATTGGGTCAAAGACGTAGTTAGAATAAATAAGTAAGAGGGTCGGTTTAAAAAAAGCAAGAATAAAATATCGTAAAAATAATATATTATGGGACCTGAACCCCAGACCTTCAGAGTTGAGTGATAAATACACTATTGACAACTATGCTACCTTTTTTTTTTTTTAATGCAACCCGGTCTAGAGCCCCTTGATCCCGTAATGTGCTTCGCCCTTGAATTGGGCTATTTAATTGTGATTTATTTGAAGTGTTATTTTAAAATTATTGTGTTTACTTATTTCGTTTAGGGTTGATTATAGTTGAACAAAGTTGAATTACAAGTAATGGTAAATTGTCAAAGCTATGATAATTTTTCGCGTTTAAAATTCTTGAGTTCGGACTCCAACCAAACCCGATGTAGGCATACAAGTTACAAACCTAACAAACTGAGTTACTTTTAACGCATAATAGAACTGACACAGCATAAAACCGTCTCATAGAATAATTATTGGACCATAAATATTAGGGATTTTTTTTAACTATTTACTTTTCTTAATTTCAAAAACCTATCATATTGATTTTGCATAGGTGGGTTACAATTTACAACAAACTTACAAAGTTACATTGTACTATTGTACAAATGATAAGTATTGTTGCTACGTATTTATACCAACTGAGTATAACAGACGAGGTTATTTAAGTCATTTAAGATTTACTAACTCAGTCATTGAGTACCATCAAGTCTTCAACATCAATGGCGTCTTCAATAATATCGATGCAAGAACCAACAGGCATGCCTCTAGACATACCATCAGCGAGTTTTGATCGAGCCTTTTCATGGCGGCGTAGGAGAAGTATGGTGTTCAGAACCGCCCACCTCACCTGCGAGTCTGCTTTCTTTTGGGTAAATCCCAAGCCCTTGATCAGTCCATCAAGCTTCACCCGAAAATTTACTCCATGTAAGGATTCAGAAATATAAGCATAACAAGAATTGGATTTCTAAAACTACACACATCAGACGTCAGTACATGTACTCTAAAGGCGCCCCCGTCTACAGCGAGACAGGAGTCAGATGCATTAGACTCTGTCGGATGCCTAAGAAAAGTTCTGTTAACCAACATTTACTTCGTTATTACAAATTTATTTTCCGTATCCAACTTTGATGCTCAATATATATAAACTCTGACCTTTAGGTTACCATATAGTGCAAGGAAACATGGGTCGAAGGCTAAGGAATTTACGACATGAGATCCAAGGAAAAAGAGACAAAAGATGAACCTGGTTGATATCAGCTAGGCCTCCTTCTGCTTGCCCGTATAAGAGATACTCAGTTGCAACTCCCGCCAACGCGATACATGAAAATCTGTTTAGCATCTGATCAATATATACTGGTTTAGTAAGCATCACTAAATAAAACAATGAAAGCGGAGACGAAAAAATAGTATGCCTAATAAAACTATTACTTCAGATTATTCAAACATACCGTGGCTGTTAGTTTTCCCGTATTGACCTGCAAAATACAGTCATTGCGAAGTTTAATCAAGATCAGTAGACAACCAAAAGAAGCTTTATACAAAGAAACAACTCCTGCTGCCTCAAAGAATTTGCCTACGGTACTGTGGCAGGGGCGCTGGGCACGAGACACACAATAGTATCCTATGTTGAAAGTAAAGGGACGGAGAGACTATTTTCACTTTTCAGACGACTAAAAAATAATACCCCGTACATTTGTATTGATAGTGCATCGATCCGTTGAAAATGCAAAGTTTTTCAATCCACCAACGGAAAATGGAATGACAGTATAATTTAGAAAGAATAATGGCATAGAATGAGCAACTGAGGAGAGAAAGGTTACCTCGTCAAGAAACTCAAAATCCACAAACGATGTTCCTGCTTGGACATTGAGAGACCCTTCTTTCCTGAACGCTTCTAAACTTGAAAGTGTGTACCCTCTTGGAAGAATGCCCATCAAATACGCAATTAGAAAGTGCCCAGCCTCATGCTGCACACAGAAAATGATCACGTAGCTAAATCACGTATAGTCGAGCCATTAAATTTTCAGTTTCAGATGATGGGAACATCATACATGCCATGGTATCTGAATTCTGACATGAGTATTTAGCATATTAAGAAACAATGAAGAGTTTAACTGTCCTGTGTATCAAAAGTGAAAATGGTGCAAAACCAAAGTTACGCATCAAAGATAAAATTAGGATAAGAGGAAACCTTTAACTTGTGAAGATCGAAGAATTAGAAGAAAGCATTGCAGGCAGCAAACAGACAGGAAATCAAAATGCGTACCTAAACAAGAGGGGGAAGTCAAAATGGATACCTGAACGACACGATTGCGGTACTTCTGACTGAAAGTATGGCCTATAGTATCAAGAATCAAGCTACTAATTCCTCCACCAAACGAAACCTACAGAAAAACATTTAAGCATAGTAGGCATCGGAGACTCAAAAGATTTATCAACTGGGTTGTTTGTATGCAAACACACATCACATCAAGCAGTGTAATCAACTAATCACGAACTATTTGATTTAGACGAGAACACGGGTTTGTCCAGGCCGGTAAGAAAGAGAATTACCAAGTCCCATGTCCACACGAACAAAATCCCCAGAGAGATATAAAAAAGTTGCTGGGGGGTAAGCTCTAGGACATTCCATGCAACAACACCACCTAAACCCGCGGAAATTTGGAGAATCCTCTCAATTGAGCCAAGGGTTGAATCCACAGGTGATAAAAGTGATGAAGCTTCAATTCCGTTCAGCTTTAATTCATCTAAAGTATATAGTCTCTGAGGCACCTGCACTGTGCAAGACACATTGATCAAACGAGGTTAAGCCTGCACCCAGCGTTACATCATAACTTGCGAACTAACTTCAGAATCAGTTTGAATCCAACACATCTCAACCAGCACTTAAGAATTTAAGTAATTCGATGAGCTTCGCTATCATACATCGAAGCATATACCGTGTTCAAGACTCAGTATATCTGATCAAGTACAGAATAACATAAAATAAATGGTCTATCTCAAATTCTCAATACTGCACTTTCATTTGAACATGGAACTAACTATTTACCCAGTAGCTTAGCTCATAAAGTTGTCGAAAGATGCATGATGGAGACAGCCATTTGAAACTACAGTTAGCAGCTATGTTACTCCGACTCTTCTAATTTCACGGCGTACCCGTGTCCGACACTCGACACTCGACACTCGGACGTGGGTATGACACATGGACACCTCATTTTAGACCAAAATGTGCATATTTTTCAATAAAATAGCCGAGTCCGACACTTGGACACGTACCCGTGTCGGGTACTTCTAAACGAATCTGAGTAACATAGGTTAGCAGAAAAATAAACCTGACGGGCAGTGCCGAAGCAACGGAGGCCACCAGGTTTGGCTTGGTTCTGCTTGACAAGAGAAAGAGCAGCCCTGTCATCTCCTTTGCGCAGCTCCTCGTCCAATTTCACTAACAATTCTCTTCTCACAACTCCTCTGGTTTCTGATGTGGGGCCACATGATATTTTCAAGCCTAAACTATAACATAAGACACCCATACATTCATGTAATCTAAGGGGATGATGTATACAGTAATACAGAAAATAGTCATGGAAGATTTTTTCAGCCCATTTTCTTCAATTATCCCAATTAATGGGATCCACACAAAATTTTGTATTTCAGATAATTTGTATTTTGTGTTGTTGGGCTGTTGATTTATTCAATATTATGTGAATCGGATCATTTTCGAGTCCAACACACTATTTATTATTGTGGGTAGATCTATGGATAACAGGATAAGGTCATGTGACTCAAATACGGAGTACTACCCAATCTAAAATGACCCGACTAAAACAAATTACTCGTTTCAGTCGTTTGTCACCTTTACGGCTCTACTTCTCGATTTGTGCATCGATTCATACAACAACATGCCTAAACATGAGACCCTTAACATAACAGTAAGACATGAGAATTGATCATGACAGCATAATAGAAATGGAGAATGATAATTCCAAAAGCATATAATATTATTGCAATTTCCGCCATCAAGAAAGAGGGAAGCAAAGAGAAAACGATGATGATCCCCCAACCAGTACTACAACTACGACTATGAAAACAAAAACATGCCATCTTCGCAGCCCAAAGAAAACTTTTTTGAGTGTCAATAAGTTCAGCTCAGCTTAATACAAAACAAATACTCCTACAAATTAAGGCATAAAACCGGTTTGTTCTCAGTGAACTCCAGAAGCATAAAGGATAGAAACAACAGCTGCTAAAACCGTAGTTGCAGAAGAAACCGCTGTCCAAATGTTTTGCTTCCTCTTCGCTTCTAAGACAGAAACCTGCAATTCCTCCATCTCCTTTTGCATCTCTCCCACCATCTCTTCCCTTCTCTTAAACACTCCTTTAATCGCTTCGACTTCTGTCATGTAATCCTTCATTTCTCCTTTGATTCCTCGCTCATTTACTATCATTCCTGTATCTTCCTCCTTATTCTCCACATTTAGTTGCCTAGTAGTGTTCCTTAGCATAGACAATGCTGACTCCAACAAATCACTCTTCGACTTCAGAGAACTCTCTAATTCCCCAACCTTTTTCTTGGCTCCCACCAAATTACTCTCGACCAACACCTTCCCTTTAGAAAGCTTGATATACTTGTTCTCGAGCTCCTTCTTCTCAGCCACCAAACTGTCACTTGCACCCCTCAATTCTTCAATCACTTTCCCCGTTTCCTCCATTTTCTTCGATATCTCTGAAACCCTGACTTGTAACTTCGCCCCATTCGCCTTCTCATCATCCAAAGCCTTCTTAACATCATCCCTTTCCTTCACAACTCGGTCCAACTCACTCTTATGATCATTAATTTCATCCAACAGTTTCGTCATACTTTCAAGTTGATCATTACTCGACTCTTGAAGCAACAACAAATTACTCCGAATCCCACTCACCTCTGATTGCAACTCCCTGATTTTGTCCTCCTGCCTCAACTTCACCTCCTCCAACACAATCTTCTCATCAGTAACATCCTCATTAAGCCGCTTCACACACTCAATCTCCCTCTCCAACTCCTCTAACCTCTCCAAATTATTCGTCTTCTCCTCGATCAAACCCTCAACCTCCCTGTCCAACTCCCCAATCCTCTCCAAATTCTTAGCTTTCTCCACAATCAAACCCTCAATCTCAGTCTCTTTCACCTTCTTCTCCTCGATAACATCCTCATGTGACCGCTTTGCACACTCAATGCCCCTCTCCAACTCTGCTAACCTCTCCAAATTCTTAGCCTTCTCCTTCATCAAACCCTCAATATCGCTCTCCAACTCCTCAATGCTCTCAAAATACTTGGACTTCTCCCCAATCAAACTCGCAATCTCCGTCTCCAACTCCACAATCCTCTCTGAATTCTGCTCTTTCCCCTTGGTCAAATCCAAAATCACCATCTCCATGCCCTTCTTATCCGCCAACAACCCCTCAACCTCCCTTCTCAACCCATCCAACTCCCCAATAACATCACCATTAGCCTTCTCCAACTCAGAAACCTTCCTCTGCCATCCCGCCTCGCCCTCCCTCAAACCCAACACAATATCATTCAACTCACACACTTCCCTCTCCAAATTACTAATTTGCCCCTCATGCTCCGACTCTCCCCTTTTCAACCCTTCAATCTCTTTTTCTAAATTACCAATTCGCCCATCTTTCTTCAACCCCAAATTTTTCCACAAATCAATCTCTTTTAGCAAATTACCACTATGCCCCTCTAGGTCCAACTTAACCTTTTTCAACCCCACAACCTTTTCCTCACTATCCCTCAACTCTTTCACCTTAATCTCATATTTTTCCCTTAATCCCTCAAATTCCTCAATCTCCTTCTCCAAATTACTAATTTGCCCCTCCTTCTCCAACTGCACCCTTTTCAACCCTTCAATCTCTTTTTCCAAATTACCAATTTGCCCCTCTTTCTTCAATCCTGCCTTTTTCCACACCTCAATCTCTTTCACCAAATTACCACTGTACCCCTCTAAGTCCAACTTAACCTTTTCCAATCCCACAACCTTTTCCTCACTAACACTCAACTCCTTCACCTTACTCTCATATTCACCCCTTAATCCATCCAACTCCTCCATTAATCTTACATTTTTACCCTCCACTTCAGCCTTTTCTTCCCCCAACTGAGTCAACTCAGACCGAAGCTCATCCGCCACCGTGTTCGACCGAGTTAACTCAGCCTCAAGCGATTTATTATCATCCGAAAGCGCACTGATTTCCTGACGTTTATTAGCGGTTTCAGTGAGCAACCTAGCATTAAGAGACTTCAGGTTGGATATCGTCTCAGCAGTGTTACTGTCTTCGACAGTGATAGGGGTAGTTTCGGCATTTTGGTGGGGTAGTTGTTGTTCTTCGACGATTTTGGAAGAATTGTTTTGATGGGTTTGCTTCTTTTTGGCCATATTGAAATGGGTAGTAACTAGTAGTTAGTTTGAGAAAATGTGGATTGAAATGTGTGAGTGTGGCGGTGGAGATTTGATTAGGGTTTTATAATTAGGGTTTTAGATGAACGTTGAAATGTTGAATGAATGGTGCAATGTAAGAGTCAGTTAGGAAGGGCAGGTCACAACTCACAGGTGTAAGATTTATCAATTAATTTCAAAAATTCAAAACGTTGCGCACATTTTTAGGGAGAATTTTAAAAACACCTACTTTTAAAATCGAGTAATATCTAATTATCTATACTTGTTTCGTAATTTATTTTTACAGTATCATTTTCTCATTAGAGTACTCTTTGTACTAAATTTTCATCAAATGCTCTAAAAATGTATATTCAAACAATTTGTTACTTTTTATATGGTCTAAATCATAAATGACATTATTCGTTAATAACCTAACTTTGTCACGACCGATACACACTAAACTTACTACTACCGAGTACCAACTGTGTTGTATTTGTTTATAATTTGTCAATGTTGATTTTCGAACAAAAATATACTTTTTTTATGTGTTATGTCATACCTTCTTTATATACTAAAATATTAACAAATTTTTAAATTCTTCCGTTTTAAATTTTTAGGCTAACTAATATGCTACTAGAAAATTTATTTCTTAATTAATTAATGTTCACTAATTATATTTAATATTTACTCCTATTAAATAATATTAATCTCCTAATTAGTATCTCCTGCCCAAGAGAATAAAAATTCTCTTAGTTTCCCGCTTCGAATATCATCATTATATATACTCCCTCCATTCAAATCAACATTGCACTTATACTTTATGCACAAATAATAAGAAACTTATATTATAGTATTAAAAGTAGAACAAATAGGTGTAAAGGGTTAGTATTGTGTGTAATTTTTGTTGAAGAAGTGGACCTTAAATCCTTAATAGTGTTATTATAATATTATAGTATTAAAAGTACAACCAAATAAGGAAATATGCAAAGTGGATTTGAATGGACCGAAATGGAATACATGCAAAGTGGATATGAATGGAGGGAGTATAAAAGAAGAATGTACAAATGCTGATGTGGCGCAACAATATTCCAGGATTTGCGCTTTCATTCTCATTCACTTTGGGCTTCATATTGGCAATTCAACCAATAAGAATCAACCGAGTAAGCAAATAAGAGAAAAAGGTATTAATTACAAAATAATTACATTAATTACATCGTAATGAGTACAAAACACATTAATTACATCCTAATAAATATAATAAAACAGTTACATTAATTACGTACTTTCCCAAACAATTTGTGTTTAGATTACTTAACGCAAAAAAAAATAATTACTTAATTTAAAAAGCTTAACTAATTTTCCGGTCATAATAATTTTTCACCATTTTTTTCAATTTTCTAACTACAGCGACAGTGCAAACAATAAAAAGTTTTGACCCTGTATTTAACTTATTATATTCAATAATTAATTAAAGTTGGGTTATAATATTATTGTTATATTTACGAATTCCGTGATTAGATTACTTAATTTTTATATTTTAATTAACTTTCAGTTCATAACTACTTTACGTGTATAGAAAGTAAATACTTCCCTTTTTAAATTCAATAAGTCTCCCTGGTGACGAGTTATCCATCACAAGCTTGTGACCGGTCGAATAACACCCACATGGGTAGATAAAACAAAAATAAAGGTGCATAGCTATTAGGTAATCACAAGGGTTTGTCTTATCTTTCTAAACGAATTTCATTTGACCCGTCGCAAGCTTGCGACGGATACTACCCGTCACAAATGAACAAATGAGAATTTGTGTTTTAAATTATATTTAACGTTTGAAAAATTACATTTTAAACGTTAAATGTCAAACTGTTCTTATATATATTAATTATATATAAACTTTTTGATTTATTTTATTAAAGTATTTACATATATACACCACATAAGTTATTAGTCTCTCTATTCTCTAACAACTGTAACTGATCATTCCGTGTAAAAAAATTCAAATTGAACAACCCATGAATTTTCACGGGTGTTACGCTAGTTTTTATCTAAACAAAGAAACAACTATAACTTTTTTTTCGTTAAACTATTATTTTTAATTAAATAATCTTATAATTAAACTAATTTAATAATTAAGTTTAAATTATGATATTTTCATCAAAATAAAATAAAATAAATGATATATATGAGTATAAGTTGGTAAGCTTTTCATTATATGCAATAATTATAACTTTAGAGAATGACTTGGTAAACAACGGATTAATTTCAGTACGTATAAGTAGATTCTAAGGACATATTATAAATGACAAACTTAAATAGAAGGTTTAACTAGCATATTATAATTAGCAGAATTAATTTGAGTGTTTGGTATCTAGCAGATTACGATTAGTAGATTGTTAGTTTTCTCTGTAAAATGTAGTAAAATTTCTTAGTTTAGAATATAATAACTAATATGCTAAAACTCTTGAATATGATAAAAATTGATCAATATGTCGTTTACCAAACAAGCCAATAACTTGACACGTAACATTGTGACAAAATATCATCAAAATAATTTGAGAAAATTTAAAATTTATATAAAATGATTTTTTTAATTTTAATGTAAAAATAAATAAATAAATGTCATACAAATACACCTTTCGTAACTTTAGTTTTTCAATTATAAATAATGCACTATAAAATAAATTTTCTATACATATCGCTTATTGCGCGAAATCTATACTAATTTATACTTATATATTGTTGTAACATGCCATAGTCCATACATTTATACTAATATAATGTTATAATTATATAATTTTACAAGATTTTTTAAGTATTTTTTTATATATATTCATGCAACTTTGCACGAGTATTAAACAAATTACTTTATAGTAGTTAATGCGTGCATAAAGATTTTCCATGTGCATATCAAGAACTTATTGAAGAGTATAATTACAATTAAACAAATTTTGCACGAGTTTTAAACAAATTACTTTATAGCAGTAATGCGTAAAGATTTTCCATGTGCAAATCTAATACATGAAAGTTTTTGTTACAAAATAATGAAATTATACTAAAAAGAGATAATTAGTGTGTTTGCACAAAATTTAATTTCCAAAATTCTAACTCCATTTTCCATGCCCTAAAAAAATACTATAAAAACAAATGCTATGAACTTAAAAATAATGCACAAAACTTCATTCAATCCCATCAAACACACCATGATCGGAGAAGAAATCTTTGCTCGTCTCGACCATAAAGCGGCATTATACTGCGAGAGTGACTGTTGTCTTACGTTCCCCACGTCCGAATTTGAATACAAAATACTCCCTCTGTTAAAATTCGAAGAACGTTCATTATGGTCTAGCCAAAAACTAGTAACTGTCGAGGTCCGAGATGCAAGTGACTCGGGGTTTCGACCCGTGAACATGTCAGTTGAAGTTTCTGATAATGATAATCGTCGTTGCAGTCTTGGTCAAGGCGTATGGTGGAACTATGTTAGGTTTAAGAGACTTAAAATAGGTGATATTGTTGGTCTTAAATATGATTCCGATTCACATCATCTTATTATTACCTATTACTACCAAGTAATTAGCATCGACAATAGAAAAGATGAGTTGGATGTCGAGTTGCCACTCATTCCACACTTGCGTAAATAGAAAAAAAACATATCTTCTTTAATATTTTACTCGCAAAAGATCGTAATAATGCTGGATAAGTGACAAAGTAGAATGTGTAATAATTGTATAATTTAATATCTCTTCTATTAGTTTCTATTTGATTAACCTAGTTGCTAAATCTCACACACTAAGTTACTTAATCCAACACATTTTTACCCTAAATTTCCATAATTCAACTTCGTAAAAAAAGAATTAAAAGGACTTTTAAATAATTAAAAAGACTTCTCCCACTCTAAACCTAACCAATCTCTTATTTGTTCGAATATTAAGGATCGTAATTCAAACAAATCAAACGTAATTTCGTCGTTTTATCGTAAATTTTATTAAGAAATGTCTTTTATTCAATTTCGTTGATGTTTTTTTTATTAAAAAAGAGGGTTTCTTTTAACAGTTAGAATTTCGGGTTGAATTTGGTTAATAAATGGGTAGTTAAAAAGGAGGGTTTTTTAACAATTAGAAATAACAATTACCTCTCAATCAACATATCGGAAGAGTCATTTTCTAACAGTAGTATCGAACAATATGCTATCAAGAATGTCTCCATTATCCACATGGGCTAAAACTTTGTTAAGAATGGCTTTCCATGACCAATACAAACAACATGGACTTTTCTGCCTTATTCAACTAACTTAGAGAGCAACTTCATGAGTTCGATGTCTAATTCACAACCATCGTTCTCTATATACTAAGGGGGAGTTTGGTTAGAGAAAGGAAAAAGGAAAGGAAATAAGAAAGGGTAAGAGGGGGAAAGGAAAAGAATTACATATTGGTTGTTTGGTTATACCAAGAAAACGCTTTAATGGTACTTACCCATATATACCAACACACACCACCACAAACAACCACTTAGATACATGCGACGATGATGGTGGTAAGGTGTCTTGGCGGCGGTGGTGGTGGGGGTATCATGACGGTGGTGGTGCGGGTGTCATGGCGGTGGTGGTGGTTGTGGTGGTCACGACGGTGATGGTGGTGGGGGTGCCATGGCGGTGATGGCGATGGTGGTGGTAGAGAAGTCATGGCGGTGGCGGCGGCGACGGTGGTGGTCAGGACGGTGATGGTAGTGGGATGACATCATACACTTGGTATGGGAAATGCAGCACCAGTTCTTTACGAACATCGCCGTCACTCAAGTGCTGGGAACCCATCTTACACCCCAGGTTAGTATTTTGTAGTGTATTAAAGATTAAGACTAACCAATTATTTTACCGTTTACTGAATGAATATAATACCATGTTTGACTATTAATTGCAGGTATCGTCAGCAGAGTCCTTCAAGAGAATGCTCGGCTAAGGAAACGTGAACTCGAGACATCTCAAAGGCTTAAGGCAATTGAAGAGTTCTTAAGTCAACGGGGGGAGTTCACTACTCAAAGCTGCAACTCGGGAGGCTTTTCTCAGCCAAGACGTGACTTTGATGATGACGGCGGCGACAATGCTAGGTCGGCCAGCCATTTCGTCCCCCCACAGACCATTGACACCACTGTTAGATAAGTTTTATTAGGTTGGTTAGTTGGTCGAACTAGGATGGATTATGTTTAGTTTTAATTTTAAGTTGAATGAACGTATGTAAAACCTTAATTTTAGTTATGAAAAGACCTTTTAAAAACCTTGTCTCGGACAAGTTCTTTGTTGCTGTGTTGTTTTGACTGAAATATGCAGGTTTGGAGAGCTTACAAATGGGTAAAATCAGCCATTTAGCTGAAATGCGGAGCAGAAAAACAGCTGAAACCGGGAAAACCTACAGGAATTTGCGACGGAAATGTCCTGATTTGCGACGGAATTTCTGTCGCAGAGGGTCAAAGTAAGTCAACTTTTGCGACGGAATTTCCGTCGCAGCAGAGGAATTTGCGACGGAAATTCCGTCGCAAAAGTTGACTGACCTTGACCAGAGGGTCAAAGTCATTCCGTCGCAAACCTTGGTCAATCCGTCGCTAATATTTGCGTCGGAAAATTCCGTCCCAAAATTTCATTTTGCGACAAAAATAAGCAATATGCGCTGTCCGTCGCAAATCCGTTGCAAATTAGACTTTTGCGACGGATGTCACATTGTTTGCGACGGATCGTCGCAAGTACAGTAATGTTTTGTAGTGATGGCAGTGATGGTCGTGGGGGTGTCATGGCGGCGGCGGCGGTGGTGGTGGTGTCAGGGCGGTGGTGGCAGATGTAGTAATGGGGTGGTGACGACGGTAGCGGTGGCGTTATGGTGGTGGTTTGGTGGTGGCTATTGTGGTGGTAGTTGTAAATGTGGTGGTAGGCGAAGAAAGTGGTTAAAGGGTAACAAGGGTAATGAAATCTCATACCCTAAAAAGGTGGGGTAATGAATTAGATGGATTGAAGAGTAAGGAAGAGAGTTTCATCCCTTTGTTTGTGTCAAACAAACACCAACAAAGGGAATGAGTAACTTTGTTTCCCTTTCCTTTTCTTATAAACCCCTAACCAAACGCCCCCTAAAAGATTAACACATTTCTAAATTCTTCCGTTTAAATTTTCAGCGTAACTGATATATTACTAGAAAATTTATTCTCTAATTAATTAGTGTTCACTATTTATATTTAATATTTACTTTTATTAAATAATATTGATATCCTAATAAATATCCCTTACCATAGAGAATAAAATTTCTTCAAATGTTTCTATGAATTCTATCTAAAAGAATGAAAGAAGAATTCTTTTCTTTAAACTATTATCTTTAATTAAATAATCTTATAATTAAACTTTAATTTAATAATTAAGTTCAAATTATGATATTTGTATCAAAATTAAATAAAACTGATGTTAACTATATACATAAGTTGGTAGACTTTTCATTAGATGTAATTATAACTTTTAGAGAATAATTTGACACGTAATTTTGTGACAAAAAAGTTATCAAAATTGTAACAGCCCGTATTTTTCGTAAAATCTAATTTAAGCATTTTTAATTATCTTAAGTAATAAAATAATATTTTAGTGACTTAACGGAAAATAAATTATTTAAGTATCGTAAAATATTTTAGAAAGATAATAAGATCCGTCTTAAGAACCTTAAGTCCTTAAGACGAATACTACTTGGCTTATTCATTTCCAAACCCGTTTCTAATATTCCGTAACCGTTTAAGGGAAACGGGAAGGACACCTCATTGTACTTTATAAACCAAAATATCGACATTTCCTCTCCTCCAAGTTCCTTCTTCACTGTTATATCAATCTCACAAAACCTCCATTAAAACATCCTTCTTTCGATCATTTCTCCATCATCCGTTCATCAAATCACAAAAGTAAGTACATATTCGGAATCCTCATCGAATTTGCAAGACATCCATCACTTTCATTTTTCGTTTCGTCAACCTTGAAAAGCAGGCTGTTTTGCCTTTAATTCGTTTTTAGTGATTTTAAACCGTTTTCTTTGTTGTAGGAGTTGGTCTCAACGATCCCGACGTGGACACTTACGTTGTAGAGGAGGATCGCTTGCCGGAAATAGCTTAAAGGTGACGATAATGAGAAACTCGGCCTATTTGTGAATATTAACACTTTTGTTGTTAATCTTGTCATGGTTCTGATTTATGTTTGAGTTTATGATTTCTAGACTTAGTAACATGTTTAGGATGAGGTTATGTTGATGAATTTATGCTTGAATTGGTTGATATGTGTTCTTAAGCTTAATTTCAGTTTTTCTCATTTTGCGACGGATACAAGAGATATTCATTTGAGGATTGTTATGGGAACTAATTGCTGGTAGTTATGTAGTATTGGATGTTTAGAAATGTTGGGCAAATCATATTGTAGCAATCATTGAAGTTTTGGAGTCGATTTGTGATGTTTCCGTTTAAGCTGAAAATCCCGATTTTGCGTATCAGGCTCTCTGAGCCGGTCGACCGACCGGCCGCCGGTCGACCGGCTGGGAGCGTGTCTTGGTATTTTTCGTATTTCGTAGAAACTTGGCTTGGGACTGCCAGCCGGCCGACCGGCTGCCTGCCGACCGGCTGGTGGTCACTTATGACGTGTTTGTGTCGTTTTGCGCGAACTTAGGAAAGAAAGGGAGCCCAGCCGGCAGACCGGCCGCCTGCCAGCCGGCTGGGAGTGCATGTGGGTTGGTTTACGAATTAGTGAAGGCAAGGGAAATGGATTCCCAGCCGGCCGACCGGCTGCCTGCCGACCGGCTGGGAGGCCTTTGTGTTGTTTCGTTTTGGAAAAGAAAGAAGGAAGGCTGAGAGGTCACCAGCCGGCCGACCGGCTGCCTACCGACCGGCTGGGGACCCCTGTAGGCTATTTTGAGGTTTTGTAATTTGAGCGTAACTTTCAAACGGTTAATCGGTTTTACTTGAAACTTGTGTTGTGTACCTTTGACATGTATTTGAGGTCCCCGGAGGATGGGCAACATTATATTGGGTTCGGGAATAGAGTGAGGATAGAGACCCCCCGGTCGGGCAACCGAAAGGGAAATCGGCTCTCCCTCATCCTTGTTCTCGGGGTCAATTAAGTGTTGATTAGAAGTTAAAGGTAGAACTATAGGTTAGTTCATAGACTTTGATATTGTTTTGATGCGTATTAAGTTATACGTTAAGATGTCGCCTCTGAACTTAATACGTAGGTTGTTTGTCATGTATAGGGGTATGCGTTAAGATGTCGCCTCTGAGCCCTATATGTGTTTGTTTGTCGTGTATGGAGCCATGCGTTGAGTTTTCGCCTCTGAGTTCCATACATGTCTGATTGTCGTGTCTGGGACATGCGTTGAGTTTTCGCCTCTGAGTCCAGACATGTATGTGTGATCGCGTCAGAACATGCGTTGAGTTTTCGCCTCTGAGTCTGACGAGTAGAGCAACTGCACGACGGGGCAGTCAGGTTGTCATACCTTACCCGGAGTGCAGGTGTTTGGTGCTAGAACATGCGTTGAGTTTTCGCCTCTGAGTCTAGTATCTTGTAATGTGGTAGGGGAACATGCGTTGAGTTTTCGCCTCTGAGTTCCTTACTTGTGATAGTGAATTGAATGTTAGTCCATGCGTTGAGTTTTCGCCTCTGAGTCTAATGTTCAGTGATAGCCGGTCCATGCGTTGAGTTTTCGCCTCTGAGTCCTTGCTTGATATTGTGAACTTGGTATTTAGGTTATGCGTTAAGATGTCGCCTCTGAACCTTTATACTTGCTGAAGTATTTAGTACCTAGGTTATGCGTTAAGATGTCGCCTCTGAACCTATGTACTTGCTGTTTTATGTCTGCTTGCCTTGATGATGGTACAGTGTCAGATATGCATAGTATGCTATTGTTGTTATATGAGTTGTGGTTAAATCATCCAAGGCATTGGATGACTCTTAGTTCGGTTTCATAAATAATTGGATTGAAAGACCCCCCGACTGGGTAACCAGTAGGGAAACCGGCTCTCCCTCCTATTTGTTTATGAAGTTAGTTGAGAGCCGTGCATGGTATTCGCATGATAGTAAGAGATCAGATGATGAGTTGTTTATACTTCACATGTTGTTATATGTTGGAGTATTCTGTATTGTTTTGTATGTTATCTGTTGTCACAAAAGGTGGCTAGGAGAACTCTAGTCACTCCCCACTGATTGTGGCGTACATGTTTTCATGTATGTAGGTACATGCTGGCTGGAGGGGTTCATGTGAGAGCTAGCGAGCGATGATCCTATCATCTTGACTTACACCGTTACATCGTTTTAGCTGGACTCTTAGCTTTGTTTATTTTGCGTTGGTGCCTGTAGGGATGTTCCATCCCAGGCTGTGTATATATTTGGATTTTATACTCAGAACTGTTATTTATCTATTTTGGTTTCAGTTTCAGTTTACGTTTCAGTCTAAGACTTCTCGCATGTTTTATCTTTAAAAAGTTTTAAATTCCGCTGCATTTTTGGTACTTTTATGTGTTTATATTTCCGCTTTCGCGAGGGGTTTTACAGTTGGTATCAGAGCATTATTGCTCCCGACGCACTCATGTGACCCCAACCTTAACTTGACCCAAATAAACAGATAATGAATGAGAGATGGGGTAGATTTAAGGACTTATGTTGTAGTCTGTTTGTGCCTTGTTAAGGATACGTCTAACGGTTTACTCTCTTATGGTTGAAGAATGACAGAGCCAACCGATGCCGAGAGTGCGGAGACACAGGCCCTCATCCAAACTCTTCAGGATTGCATAGCTAGGTCATCTATGCCTTCTTCTTTACCTCCAACCACGGGAAGTAGCCAACCTGGAGGATTTGCTTGGACTATCACACAGATGTGGAGGAATGCAGCTAAGACATTCGACGGAGAGACCAGTGCTGCAACCCTCACCGCTTGGTTCTTTGACATGGAAAGGAACTTCATGATTTATGGTGTTCGGCCTGAGGATCAGATCCGAGTAGCATCTCAGTTCTTAGTTCGTGAGGCTAGAAGTTGGTGGTTGACGATCAGTGCTCCTGCTACTCGTGACCCTACTTTCACTTGGAGTCGTTTCAAAACTCTTCTCGGCATGAAATTTTACCACAAGGACATCCGCCAAGATAAGATGACCGAGTTCATGAATCTTCGCCAAAGAACCCTTTGTGTTCAAGCTTTCACCAATCGATTTGAAGAGCTAATCCACTTTGTCCCACAGTTAGTCGAGAGAGAAGAAGACAAAGCCTATCTGTTTAGGAGCAAGCTTAATGCTGAGACTAGGAGTGTAGCCAGTGGTGACCCGACTTCTTACTTCCAGAGTTACTACAGTGTCTTGCGAGCGGAGGACCCTTATGAGATCTATTGCGAGAGAGCTAGAGCTTTCTCTCCTCCCCGACCACCTTTGCATAGCTGTCGAAGCAAGAGACCTCTTAGTTCTCCTTCCTCCTCCTCTTCTCCTAGAAGGGGAAAGCACCCACAGTCCCTCGTGCGACCTGCTACAGTTAGGCCAGGCAATAACCGCCGTGGTAGACCCCGCATTTGCTACCGCTGTAGAGAGCAAGGACACCTCTCTGAGCAGTGCCCCCAAGGAAAAGGAGAACCTAACGGAGCTGAGTCTTCCCAGGATCGTGACATGGAACCCTCGACAGAAGCTCCCCTGAAATGCTTCAAGTGCCGCAAGGACCCCCATCCTGGAGCTGACTGCCACGGTAACCCTTATCATTGCCATACCTGCGGGAAGGTTGGTTATCGCTCGTTCGAGTGCCCCGTGAGGAAGATCGCCGTTGACGGAGCTACCACTGCTGACCCAGAGGCTGAGACCAGTGGAGCCGGAGCTGTTCAGATTCAGGCTGAGACTGGAGTTCACCCTGACCCACCTACTGGTATGTTCATGCCTACCGTCTTATTTATGGTTTGAAGTACTTGTAGCCGTTAAGATCTTAATCGCCTCCCTTAGACCGTTCTTGACTTTCCTTGAGAGCTATCTTCATGTTCTCCCGACTTAACCTAATGGCTTGTTTATCCTGAAACACCTTGTGCGGTAACCTACCATAGACAGACTTGGGAACCCCTGGAGGCTAGCTATAGACTATGATTGGAGAGTGTTGTTACTTAAGGAAAAACCTAAGGAGCTGATGGAGTGTGTTTTGTTGATCTTAGTGTCTAATTGTAATGAGTTTGAGGAATAGAAGTGAACTATGGGGTAATCGTGCTAAATAGAGTGGCATACAGGGCTATATATATATATGGAACTTAAGCGTGAGAACCCTACCGAGTGATGAGCAAGTGTAAGTTTGGGAAATATCTATTTGAGGACTTAGAAGTACCCAGAGTGGTAAGTAATTTGAGGAATATGCTTGAAATATTGATGTTGAGAGATAAGTAGATAAAGTAAGCTATCACTGCTATACTTGAGGAACGAGAGTTGTTGGTGAATGCGTGAGAGTGTTGAAACATGTACAAAGGACTTGTGGAATTTACGGAGTGTCCGATCTTAGATTACTTAGTGGATTTTAGCGATCTTTCTAATAATGGATCTAAGAGAAAGTTTGAGAGCGCATCTCACGACTGAGAATATAATAGAATGATTCGTTGAGAGATGCAATCCAAGGAAACGCTTTTATTGGAGTATAGTTGTTTTATGGACTGTAATGCGAGTATGTTAGATACATCTAGTGGTTTAACAGCCTGAGAGTTGGTTGAACCATCATTGAGGAACTATCTGAGATGGAATATCTATACTTTTGGGAAATAGGTACTTGGGTGGACGATACCACTTGAAACCCTGAGGAACTTTGAGATTTGGACCGTTTTGAGGAACTAGTCAGGAGAGCCAGTCATAGACTTGCTTGACATGGGAGTTGTCACCCTAGTGAGACCTTACATTGGAGTGTTCACTCTGTGGTAATAGACAATTTTGAGGAAAACATAGGATTTCGAAATACTCCTATGAGGGTAAATAAGATGGAATTGAACTACGTAGGACTAAAAGAGATAGGCGATTTCGGCTACGGCCTGACTGATTGGGAAGAGTTATGGTGATGGAATTCGGATTTAGGATTTGGAAGTGCGTGAACCTTGGTCTGAGGTATATGTTTTAGGCTTCCACCCGGAGTGAGAGATCCTTAACCTCAATGGAACCGATTTTAATGTGAGCGGAGTGAGAATTTTGGAAACCTTCTTGTGAGGAATGCCTTGTTTTGTGGATGAGATAGAGGTAAGAGGGACCGTGAGACCATCTTGAGTATTGAAGTAACTGGAAATGTCTCCTTGGGATATACTAGGAATCGTGGGGTGGATGTTTCAAATTGGATTGAGTGGTTAGCACACCCGTGTTTGGCGAAGGTTACCGTCTTCTTTAACCTTCCACTTGATTGTTCCGTTCCTTCGACCCTCCTTTTTATGTCCTGATAGCCGCGAGGCTTGAAATTTCCAACCCTTTGTGCCGAAAACAATCTCCTCGACTGCTGCCTCGCTTTCGAACGTCCGTTTTTGAAAATTGGTTCGCTATTGGTTAACTTCAAATTGCTGTTTCCAGAAAAAGCTTAACCATTTTGAGAATCTGAAACTATTTCCTCTTCCGTTAGAAGTGACTTTTGGTCATTGTTACGATTTTACTTTTCAAGAAAATGGAAACAAAGGCTAATTTTGAAGAAAAACTTGATTTTGAAGAGCAAACGTTGCACAATTTGGCAGCCTTCAGCGTTGATTGCCACTAGAACGTGTTATTGGAGACGTCTGATAACCCGTGCTGTGTTAATCGACACCGAGTCGACCTAAATTTTGAATTTTGACTGATTTAATTTTGGGACTTGTCTCAGATTTGGAATGTCGGACTCTTGAATACGTAACGAGAATCCCCGTATCCATTGACAAGACTTGTGCCTTGAAACCTTTTTCCCCTTAAAGCCTTTTTGGAAGGATAAAGTTTTGAGTGGTCTTGACCCGTTTGGTTCAGTTTAAAGTTAGAGTGGTTTCGTACTTATTTTAGTCTTCAAGTTTCGAGGACGAAACTTTTTGAAAGATGGGGTGATTGTAACAGCCCGTATTTTTCGTAAAATCTAATTTAAGCATTTTTAATTATCTTAAGTAATAAAATAATATTTTAGTGACTTAACGGAAAATAAATTATTTAAGTATCGTAAAATATTTTAGAAAGATAATAAGATCCGTCTTAAGAACCTTAAGTCCTTAAGACGAATACTACTTGGCTTATTCATTTCCAAACCCGTTTCTAATATTCCGTAACCGTTTAAGGGAAACGGGAAGGACACCTCATTGTACTTTATAAACCAAAATATCGACATTTCCTCTCCTCCAAGTTCCTTCTTCACTGTTATATCAATCTCACAAAACCTCCATTAAAACATCCTTCTTTCGATCATTTCTCCATCATCCGTTCATCAAATCACAAAAGTAAGTACATATTCGGAATCCTCATCGAATTTGCAAGACATCCATCACTTTCATTTTTCGTTTCGTCAACCTTGAAAAGCAGGCTGTTTTGCCTTTAATTCGTTTTTAGTGATTTTAAACCGTTTTCTTTGTTGTAGGAGTTGGTCTCAACGATCCCGACGTGGACACTTACGTTGTAGAGGAGGATCGCTTGCCGGAAATAGCTTAAAGGTGACGATAATGAGAAACTCGGCCTATTTGTGAATATTAACACTTTTGTTGTTAATCTTGTCATGGTTCTGATTTATGTTTGAGTTTATGATTTCTAGACTTAGTAACATGTTTAGGATGAGGTTATGTTGATGAATTTATGCTTGAATTGGTTGATATGTGTTCTTAAGCTTAATTTCAGTTTTTCTCATTTTGCGACGGATACAAGAGATATTCATTTGAGGATTGTTATGGGAACTAATTGCTGGTAGTTATGTAGTATTGGATGTTTAGAAATGTTGGGCAAATCATATTGTAGCAATCATTGAAGTTTTGGAGTCGATTTGTGATGTTTCCGTTTAAGCTGAAAATCCCGATTTTGCGTATCAGGCTCTCTGAGCCGGTCGACCGACCGGCCGCCGGTCGACCGGCTGGGAGCGTGTCTTGGTATTTTTCGTATTTCGTAGAAACTTGGCTTGGGACTGCCAGCCGGCCGACCGGCTGCCTGCCGACCGGCTGGTGGTCACTTATGACGTGTTTGTGTCGTTTTGCGCGAACTTAGGAAAGAAAGGGAGCCCAGCCGGCAGACCGGCCGCCTGCCAGCCGGCTGGGAGTGCATGTGGGTTGGTTTACGAATTAGTGAAGGCAAGGGAAATGGATTCCCAGCCGGCCGACCGGCTGCCTGCCGACCGGCTGGGAGGCCTTTGTGTTGTTTCGTTTTGGAAAAGAAAGAAGGAAGGCTGAGAGGTCACCAGCCGGCCGACCGGCTGCCTACCGACCGGCTGGGGACCCCTGTAGGCTATTTTGAGGTTTTGTAATTTGAGCGTAACTTTCAAACGGTTAATCGGTTTTACTTGAAACTTGTGTTGTGTACCTTTGACATGTATTTGAGGTCCCCGGAGGATGGGCAACATTATATTGGGTTCGGGAATAGAGTGAGGATAGAGACCCCCCGGTCGGGCAACCGAAAGGGAAATCGGCTCTCCCTCATCCTTGTTCTCGGGGTCAATTAAGTGTTGATTAGAAGTTAAAGGTAGAACTATAGGTTAGTTCATAGACTTTGATATTGTTTTGATGCGTATTAAGTTATACGTTAAGATGTCGCCTCTGAACTTAATACGTAGGTTGTTTGTCATGTATAGGGGTATGCGTTAAGATGTCGCCTCTGAGCCCTATATGTGTTTGTTTGTCGTGTATGGAGCCATGCGTTGAGTTTTCGCCTCTGAGTTCCATACATGTCTGATTGTCGTGTCTGGGACATGCGTTGAGTTTTCGCCTCTGAGTCCAGACATGTATGTGTGATCGCGTCAGAACATGCGTTGAGTTTTCGCCTCTGAGTCTGACGAGTAGAGCAACTGCACGACGGGGCAGTCAGGTTGTCATACCTTACCCGGAGTGCAGGTGTTTGGTGCTAGAACATGCGTTGAGTTTTCGCCTCTGAGTCTAGTATCTTGTAATGTGGTAGGGGAACATGCGTTGAGTTTTCGCCTCTGAGTTCCTTACTTGTGATAGTGAATTGAATGTTAGTCCATGCGTTGAGTTTTCGCCTCTGAGTCTAATGTTCAGTGATAGCCGGTCCATGCGTTGAGTTTTCGCCTCTGAGTCCTTGCTTGATATTGTGAACTTGGTATTTAGGTTATGCGTTAAGATGTCGCCTCTGAACCTTTATACTTGCTGAAGTATTTAGTACCTAGGTTATGCGTTAAGATGTCGCCTCTGAACCTATGTACTTGCTGTTTTATGTCTGCTTGCCTTGATGATGGTACAGTGTCAGATATGCATAGTATGCTATTGTTGTTATATGAGTTGTGGTTAAATCATCCAAGGCATTGGATGACTCTTAGTTCGGTTTCATAAATAATTGGATTGAAAGACCCCCCCGACTGGGTAACCAGTAGGGAAACCGGCTCTCCCTCCTATTTGTTTATGAAGTTAGTTGAGAGCCGTGCATGGTATTCGCATGATAGTAAGAGATCAGATGATGAGTTGTTTATACTTCACATGTTGTTATATGTTGGAGTATTCTGTATTGTTTTGTATGTTATCTGTTGTCACAAAAGGTGGCTAGGAGAACTCTAGTCACTCCCCACTGATTGTGGCGTACATGTTTTCATGTATGTAGGTACATGCTGGCTGGAGGGGTTCATGTGAGAGCTAGCGAGCGATGATCCTATCATCTTGACTTACACCCTTACATCGTTTTAGCTGGACTCTTAGCTTTGTTTATTTTGCGTTGGTGCCTGTAGGGATGTTCCATCCCAGGCTGTGTATATATTTGGATTTTATACTCAGAACTGTTATTTATCTATTTTGGTTTCAGTTTCAGTTTACGTTTCAGTCTAAGACTTCTCGCATGTTTTATCTTTAAAAAGTTTTAATTCCGCTGCATTTTTGGTACTTTTATGTGTTTATATTTCCGCTTTCGCGAGGGGTTTTACAAAAATAATTGGAGAAAATTTAAAATTTATAAAATGAAATTCTTAATTTTAGTGTAAAATAAATATCATAAATAAACATTACCTTTCATAACTTCAGTTTTTCATTATAAATAATACTCTATACATATCACACATTGCACGAAATCTATACTAATTTATACTAATATAATGTTGTAACATGCCATACATTTATACTAATATAATGCTACAATTATATAATTTTACAAGTGTTATAGAATAGAAAATAGAGGAAATGTAAAGAGAGAATTCAAGAGGAAGATTCAATGGTTGTATTCATATTCATCTCAAGAGGGGTTTATATAATACATAACATGAGAGAAAAACCTAATTAAATAAGTATTATAATGGGCCATAAAACCCAATGGACATCCACATTAGACATTTCATAACACTCCCCCTTGGATGTACATTACTGAAGAACATGCCTCGTTAAAAACCTTCCTAGAAAATCCGTTGGGAAAAACACTAGTGAAGGAAAAGCACTACAAGAATAACTGGATCGGGCGACAGTTTTTGGCGACTGCAACAGGTAGTCGCCAATTTGGCGACAGAACAAAATAATCGGGCGACTGAAATCAGTCGCCTATTTGGCGACAGAACCAATTTCCTTGATTTCCCACCACCGACACACACGGGCGACAGAAATACCAATTTGGCGACAGAAAGTAGTCGCCAAATTTGGCGACAGACCCTCTTCTGTCGCCAAATTGCTGAATCCGTCGCCAATCCTGTTTATAGAAACAGCGAATATCAGAATACCTCCATTATTCGCAAATCAACAAACACACAAACACACAAATTACCTCCTACGGCGAAAACCACCACCACCACCACCCTACCCTACGTGTTCCGGCCACCCTCAACACCACTGTCACCGGATTCCGGCCACCACCACCACCACCCTACTTGTTCTTACCTTCATTCAACCCATTTAAGGTTTGTATACTCTTTTGTATTTCAATTTCAATTTCAATTTTTTGTTTGATTGTTGGTTTGTTTTGTGCATTTAGTGATTGTAGTAGGTTATTAAGACCGTCTTAGCTTATTAGGTTGTGATTAATTAGGTATTAGAAGCCAATTAGCATATTAATTAGATAATTGTGGGTTAGGGTTTATAAGAAGTTTGAAGATGATGATGTTGTTAGCCTTATTGATGTTAGTTAATTAGATTAAAGTAGTCGATTAGGATGTTTAATAGCTTATTAGGATGTTAGTTAGATTATACTAGCTTATTAAGACCGTCTTAAATTAGCTTATAAGTTTGTGGTTAATTGTATAATTGGAACTTGTTGTTAATAAATTGTTATTATTATGTGATTGAGGTTGTTCTTCAATTAAGTGAGTGTAATTTTAATTTAGATATATGTATTTTTAGTGTTGAAAATTGTTTTTTGGGTTTTTTTGTTTAGATTAAAATGAAGAGATTGGAACGTTCATGGATGTATGATGGAGGGTTATTAGATATTAAGAAGAGACGTTCTAATGCTAGGTTTATAGAGGGGGTTGCCGAGTTTATTGAGTTTGCTAAGCAACAAGAGGAATATGACTCGTTAGAAAATAAACTTAGGTGTCCTTGTAGCAAATGTCGAAATATGAAATACATATATGTCATTGAGGTACAAGAACATCTCTATACAAATGGGTTTCGTCCAAATTATTATAATTGGATTTCACATGGAGAAGCCTATTCCCCAATTCACGAACAACCTCACATCGAACATGTTGACGATAACCAATATAGAGATATGGTTGTTGATGCCTTGGAGTTTAATGTAGCCAATAATGACGATGACCGTGTAGCCTTGAATGAAGAGCAACCTCCAAATCCCCAAGCAAAGGCTTTTTTTGACATGTTAAAAGCTGCGGAACAACCTTTATACGAAGGGAGCAGAATGTCATTATTACAAGCCGCCTCTAGGATAGTAACCTTGAAGTGTGAGTATAATATGCCATTTCCTGCCGTTGATGGTATTGCTTCTTTCCTTGAGGATGCTATCCCCGAAGATAACGTCATGACTCGAAGTTTCTACAACACCAAAAAAATAGTTAAAGGTCTTCAGTTACCACATCAAAAGATCGATGCTTGTCCCGAAGGATGTATGTTGTTTTGGAAAGATGATGCGTTACTTGACAAGTGCAGAAAATGTGGAAGGGATAGATTTCAGACAAGCGATGGAGATGTTGTTTTCAAAACAAAAAAAGGCAACAAGAGTGGTAATAGGGGTCAAAAGTGTAAGAAACCAATAGCAGAAAACCAATTAATTTACCTTCCTCTTTCCCCTAGACTTCAAAGAATTTATTCTACCAAAAAACTTGCCGAACAAATGACATGGCACAAAGAAAATCCACGTACTCCTGGGAAGATGTGTCATCCAAGTGACGGGGAAGAATGGAAACGATTTGATCAAATCTATCCTGAATTTGCCGAGGAACCCCGGAATGTGCGACTTGGCTTGTGTACGGATGGATTTAGTCCTTTTACCCAATTTGGTAAGAATTACTCTTGTTGGCCCGTAAAGGTCACACCATACAACTTACCGCCTTGGTTATGTATGAAAAGAGAATTCATTTTCTTGTCTCTCATTATTCCCGGTCCTAAAAATCCGAAAGGCCATTTGGATGTTTATTTACAACCATTAGTGGAAGAATTGAGACAATTGTGGGAAGTTGGGGTGGAAACATATGATGTTTTCAGAAAGCAGAATTTTCAACTAAGAGCTTCACTTTTATGGACAATAAACGATTTTCCCGCATATGGTATGCTATCTGGCTGGGCTACTGCGGGACAAAAAGCATGTCCTCGTTGCATGGGTGAAAGTAAAGCTTTTTGGCTTCCGAATTCCAAGAAAATTAGTCGGTTTGATTGTCATAGATGCTTTTTGTAATATCCCGCATTTTCGTAAACAATATTTAAAGGTTTTAAGTTCAAGCTCGAGAAATAATTTATGTTTCGTAAATTTTGGGATTTCATTTAAATAACTGATTAATTTATCTGAGAATATTTTTAAAGGATTTAAATAAGATTTCATTTAATTGCGTAAACTGCGTCTTAACAATTTAATTTCATAGTCTGGAAAATATTTATATCGTCTTAAGTTTATAGTTACCTTAAGTCGGTGTTCTTAGCTTGAACCGTCTTAAAACTTGTCTTATGGGCCTAACTTGTTAATGGACCCATTTCCCCTCTTTTTCCTCACAAAACCCTAACCCCACCATCTTCTACCTCCCTCCTCCATTTCATTTTTCAGATTTGATAAAATAAACAAACACCATTTTTGATTTCCTCCTCCTTCAATCTTAAAACTCTCATAAAATCTTCGTTTCTTATCCGATTGAGGCGATTTTCGCGGCCACGGATTCCTCTTCTCGCCCTCCATCTTTCTAGGTAAGTTTTTACCCAAAATAATTCCGTCTTATATTCTGGCCGTGACCCTAAGGTCACGTTTTTCGAGGTTTACGGATGTTTGTTGTGTTTCTAGCGCGGACTTGGGCAAAGGGAGTAGCTTGGAGTCGGATTCATGTTGGTCTAAGAAGTTATAAGGTGACGATAATGAGAAACTCGGCCTTTATGTGTAAATTAGCACTTTTGTTGTGTTTCTTGTGTTGGTTTCTGATTTTATTAATGTTCATTGTTCAAAGGACTTAGTAATATGTTTAGGATGTTTGCTATGTGAAGAATTCATGCTTTAAAGTGTTGTTATAAGTTCTTAAGCATATTTTCAGTTTTTCGCATTTTGCGACGGATACTTATTAAATTCATTTGAGGATTGTTATGGGACTTACTTGCTGATAGATTAGTAGTATTTGGCGTTTGATATTGTTGTGTAAACATCACATGAATCGTTGTGGGAGTTTTGGTGTCGAATGATTGAGTTTTGAAGAAGGCTGAAATCACGATTTTGCGTTACAGGCTCTCTGAGCCGGTCGACCGACCGGCCGCCGGTCGACCGGCTGGGAATACGTTTATGTGTTTCTCGTATTTTGAGAATTTGGCCTTGGACTGCCAGCCGGCCGACCGGCTGCCTGCCGACCGGCTGGTAGTCCCTTTGTGTCGTGTATGTTTTGCGAAAACTATAGGTAGATGGGAGCCCAGCCGGCAGACCGGCCGCCTGCCAGCCGGCTGGGAGTGCAATTGGGAATGGGTTGCGATTTTAGTAAAGGCTAGGGAATGGGGTTCCCAGCCGGCCGACCGGCTGCCTGCCGACCGGCTGGGAGTCCTTGTGTGTTTTGTTTCGAAAGGAAATAGGAGCTGAGTGGGTCACCAGCCGGCCGACCGGCTGCCTGCCGACCGGCTGGGGACCCCTGTAAGCTAATTTTGAATTTGAATTTGTAAATCGTTCGTAACTTTCAAACGGTTAATCGGCTTTGATTGAAACTCGTTTTGTGTACCCTTGACATGTATTTGAGGTCCCCGGAGGATGGGCAACATTATATTGGGTTCGGGAATGGGGTAAGGATAGAGACCCCCGGTCGGGCAACCGAAAGGGAAACCGGTTCTCCCTCATCTTAGTTCCCGGGATCAATTAAGTGTTGATTAGGAGTTAAAGGTAGAACTATAGGGTAGTTCCTAGACTTGGATGATATTGTTTTGATGCGTATTAAGTTATGCCTTAAGCTGGCCTCTGAATTTAATACGTGAGTTGTTTGTCGTGTATGGGAACATGCGTTGAGTTTTCGCCTCTGAGTTCCATACATGTCTGTTTGTCGTGTCTGGGACATGCGTTGAGTTTTCGCCTCTGAGTCCAGACATGTATGTGTGATCGCGTCAGGACATGCCTTAAGCTGGCCTCTGAGTCTGACGAGTAGAGCAACTGCACGACGGGGCAGTCAGGTTGTCATACCTTACCCGGAGTGCAGGTGTTTGGTACTAGAACATGCGTTGAGTTTTCGCCTCTGAGTTTAGTACCTTGTGATGTAGTAGGGGAACATGCGTTGAGTTTTCGCCTCTGAGTTCCTTACTTGTGATAGTGAATTGAATGCTAGTCCATGCGTTGAGTTTTCGCCTCTGAGTCTAGTGTTCTGTGATAGCCGGTCCATGCGTTGAGTTTTCGCCTCTGAGTCCTTGCTTGATATTGTGAACTTGGTATCTAGGTTATGCGTTAAGATGTCGCCTCTGAACCTTTTTACTTGCTGAATGTTTGGTAATTAGGTTATGTCTTAAGTTGACCGCTGAACCTCTTTACTTGATGTTATATCTGCTTGCCTTAGAGTTTGGTACAGTGTCAGATATGCATGTTGAAGTTTGTGATTTATCGCTTGAGTTGTAATCTGTTCATCCAAGGCATTGGATGACTCTTTTATCGGTTTCATAAATAGTTGGATTGAAAGACCCCCCGACTGGGTAACCAGTAGGGAAACCGGCTCTCCTTCCTAACGGTTTATGAAGTTGGTTGAGAGCCGTGCACTAGAGTTTGCATGATAGTATGAGGACAGTTGATGAGTTGTTTATGCTTCACATGTTATATATGTTGGAGTATTCTGTATTGCTTTATGTGTTACGTGTTGTCACAAAAGGTGGCTAGGAGAACTCTAGTCACTCCCCACTGATTGTGGCGTACATGTTTACATGTATGTAGGTACATGACAGGTGGTTGGCAGAGGGTTGCATGGAGCTAGCGAGCGATGATCCTATTCATCGATGGACTCACACGTTTACGTTAGCTAGACTTAGTTTACATTTCAGTTTGAGTGCCTGTAGGGATGTACCATCCCAGGCTGTTTGTATATGTATTTTACTTTCAGTTATAGTTTTTAATTCACCTCGCATGTTAGTTATGTTAAAAAGTTTTAATTCCGCTGCATTTTTAGTACTTTGTATGTTTATATTTCCGCTTTCGCGAGGGGTTTTACACTTTTTACCACTAAATCATTCTCTTAGGAGAAACAAGAAAGCTTTCAAAAAAGGGAAAGAGGTATTTGATGATGCCCCGGATCATCTTCCGGGTGATGAGGTATGGGAGTTGATATGTGATTTCCAATCTTCTATTGATGGTACTGAAGAAGAGTTTAAAGAACTCAAAAAGAAGAAAAATGGTTGGTTTAAAAGAAGCATATTTTGGGACCTTCCATATTGGAAAACAATGTTAATCAGACACAACTTGGATGTGATGCATATAGAAAAAAATTTTTTTGAGCAATTAATTGACATGATCATGGATGTCGTAGGCGAAACATGTGACACTATTGGATCAAGAAAAGACTTGAAGTTGTTTTGTGATCGTCCCAAATTACATATTCGCAATGATGGGTCCAAGCCAAAAGCCATTTACACTCTTGACAAACCACAAAGGAAGGTATTATGTGAGTGGTTACGAAATCTGAAATTCCCCGATGGATATGCATCAGATTTTCGTCGATGTGTTGATCTTAAGAGGCTCAGGTTACAAGGCATGAAAAGTCATGATTGTCATGTGTTCATGGAGCGACTATTACCCGTTGCTTTGAAACATCTCCTCCCAACAACGGTATGGAATGCAATTGTTGAGATTAGTCAATTTTTTAGAGATTTATGTTCGTCCTCAATATGTGTTGATGACATGATTCGTCTTGAAGATCAAATACCACTAATTTTATGTAAGCTTGAGATGATCTTTCCCCCTTCATTTTTCAACTCAATGGAGCATCTACCGGTCCATTTGCCCTACGAAGCCAAAGTTGGAGGACCCGTTCAATATAGATGGATGTATCCATTTGAAAGGTAATATACTAAGAGTATTACATATTTTTGAAATTTTAGATTAACTAATATATTACAAACTTTAATTAACAACAACGTAATGAATTATATATAGGTTTCTTAATCATTTGAAGAAAAAGATTGGAAACAAAGCAAAGGTTGAAGGTTCTATATGCAATGCCTATTTAACGGAAGAGATTGCAAATTTTTGTTCTCTCTACTTTGAAAAACATATAGAAACCAAAGCAAAAAACTTGAATCTTGATGAAGCAGATGAAGTTGATACAAGTATACCCGAGTTTTTTCAAACTCAAGATGGTGAAGGTTGTTCCTCTAAAGGTGGAACGAGATATTTGGATGACAAGGAATACAATCGTGCTCACTTATACGTTCTATCAAATAGCGAGATCTTAGAGCCATATGAAACGAAGTTTGTGGATGATTTCATTAAGGAACATCCTAATGTAAGTAGGGATGATGTTTGGGATAAACATGAAGACAAATTCCCAAAATGGTTTCTGAACCATGTGCTTGAGTTCAATATCCAAGATGATTTGATAAGGAGTTTAGCCTTCGGTCCTTCACGCTTGGTTAAGACGCGGAACCGATATTTAGTTAATGGATTTAATTTCCACACATTCGACCATGGTAAGGGTAAGGCTAGATGCAATTATGGTGTTACTATTTCTTCCGTTGATGACCACGAATACTATGGTATTATAGAGGACATTTTTGAGATGTCTTACAATGGTCGTGATCGAGCTTACAAGACTACCTTATTCAAGATTGAGTGGAAGGATAATTCCCCGGCTGGAATGAGAACACATGAATGTTACAAGCTTGTAGAAGTGAATCGTACCCGAACATACCCTAAGTATGATCCATTTATACTTGCACATCAGGCTCAACAAGTGTATTTCGCTTCCTATCCAAGCACGACAAATGATAGAAAAAGTAAGGCATGGTGGGCAGTCATTAAGACAAAGGCACGATCACAAATTGATACCTCCTTTTTTCAAGAAGAAATAGTAACAAATGGGACAATTTTGTCTCCAACAGACGAAATCATTCATGATAATGAAGATGAAGATGATGATGAGTTGGAAGAGGAGGAGGATAATGAGACTATGAATATTGAGTTGGAAGAAGGATGGGAGGAAGTTGAAGAAGTAGTGAGAGTGCATGATGATGACGATGTTGGTGATGATGATGACAATGAGGATGAGGATGAGGATGAGGATGAGGGTGATGATGATGATGAAGATCTAGAAGAGGATGAGGATGATGATTAATTTGGTATATAATAGTTGTACAATTTAAATTCATGCTTGATATGTTTATTTGATGTTTTTTCTTCTCCTACTAATATTTTCATTTATGTCATTGTAGATGGCAGGAGGTCGAGGTAGAGTGCGAGGCGGTGGCAGTAATCGTGCTAATATTTCATCCGTGCAAGAAGAAGAGGAACCAGTAGAAGAAGAGGTACAGATTGAGCCTCAAGTGGATGAGGACTCGGACGATGGTATACCGATTCAGTACACCCAGGATAACCGGATTATACTTGATCCGGCGGGACTATGGTAAGTGTTGTTGTTTATTATATGTGTATTATTCAATTTTTAAAGTAATAAAATGATTTGTTTTAATTAACAATTTCTGTTACAGGTTTAGACATCAGACTCCTCGTCGAGGGGTCGTTGCTAGCACAAAGGAGAACTTGTTAGGTCCTGTGCCTACTTCTTGGGGGAAAGCTAGCAAGGCTAAAAAAGAAGCTTGGTTCAATGCGTATCGGGTAATTGCATTAATTATAGTTAGTTGTTTTTTAACTCATTAAGCTAACTACTAATTACATTAACTGTTTTTTTTTTTTGTGTAGCAATCTTTCTATTGGGCTCCTGAACATGAACAATCCGTCCTTGAGAGATACCATGAAGTTGGTAAAACAAGATATAGAGACTATATCTACAAGATTGTTACAAGAAAGAAGGAACCGAATCATCTAAAAGGTACATGTAATATATAAGTTTTGTCACTTGTAAATACAAGAATTAATGAAATATCTTAATACTACTAACATACTTTTTAATTGTAGGTGAGAAATATCAAGATCTCATGAAGCGACGCGAGACTCCCGAGTTCCAAGCCGTGTCCGCTCAAAAGAAGATGAACAAAAGAAGAGGGAAGAAAGATGCGGAGGTCGACCCTACCCATCACGGGGGATCACGATCATTTTTTACGCGTATTTTTAGTGTAAGTCTTGAATGAATACTTCTTTTTTGAATGAATATACTATACTTCTTATATTAACAATTTTCCCTATTTAGGGAGGGAAGAAGAAGAAGGATAGCAGCAACAACGACGACGGCGGCAACAAAGACGGCGGCAAGAAGCCGATGATGACGATGCCCGAACTTTTCCTTGACACGCATTCCAAGGTCAACGAAAAGACGCAGAGAAGAATCTGGATTAAGGCGAAGGACAAAGAGTTATATGTAAGATAGTTTCTCTCAACTAATGATGTTTTTTTGTTACCTTCGTCAATGATTGTTTTTGCTTAACTAATAATAGTTTTCTTAATGTTATAGGAGAAATATGAGGCAGAGAAAGAGGCCCACCCTGAGCGGGATGATAATGAAATTTGGTTCAAATTGGTGGATGGTTACAAGAAGGGTATGGTATATGGGGCTGGACAAGCTCATGGGGTGTTTTACAAAGAACCGGCTAGAAGGTCCTCATATGAGCCGCGACAAACCTATGAGCCGTCTATTGTAAGTCAATTGCAATCGCAACTTGAGAAAGAAAGAGCCGCAAATGCGGAAAGAGATGAGGATATGCGGTTGATGAGAGAACGTCTTAAAGCCATGGAGACATATTTCTACTCTTGCAACCCCGGTTCACGGCCATTTAATGAAGATCCTAATGATCCAAGAGGAAAGGGAGGCGACGGTAGTGGAGCTAGCATGGGATTTCAAGCAGTTAATTAGTTTAGTAACTTAGGAAAAATTGTCGAACGTGGAGATTTATTAGTTTAGTTAACGTGTTCTTGTAATTTGATAACGGTTCTCTTTTTCTATAAAAGGAGATTTGGTTGTTGTTTCAAAAGGTGTTCGTCACCAATTGCTGGTTACTTTCTGGTTGCAGGTGTATTGAAATTATTTCGTATTGGGTTTGGCAGAAACGAAATGATTTTTATGAAAAATGCCCAGGAATTTTGGCGACTGAAATGATGTAATGGCTACTGAATTCAGTCGCCAAAACAGAGCACAGAAAACCAAAGCCCCTGGAAAGTCAGGAGCATTGGCGACGGAAACAAAGTAATTGGCGACGGATTTTCTGTCGCCAATTTGGCGACTACTCAGTTTCTGTCGCCAATTTGGCGACTGCCAATTCTGTCGCCAAATTGTACCTATGGCGACTACCTCTGCTGTCGCCAAATTTGGCGACGGATTTCAGTAGCCCGAGTTTTTTTGGCGACAAAAGTCAGCGACAAGTTGTTGGCGACTGTTGTCCGTCGCCAATAGGTGTTTGGCGACTGCTTTCAGTCGCCAATATTTGTCGCCCGATTAAGTTTTCGTTGTAGTGAAGAGTACATAATCTTCAAATATGCATAATCAGCTGCCTCGTTAAAACCTTTCCATGGAAAACCCGGTGGGACAAAACCATAGGATAAGGGAAAAGAGTACAGCATTTGCACACTCCCCCTGGTGGTTACATCACTTGAGTTAATGTCAATGCAGCTCATGATGTAGCACAATTTCTCAATCTTGGAAAAAATTATCTTCGTAATGATCAACTTTATAGGTGCCTTCGAATAATTGGAGTCGTTGATTGCTTCAAATTTCAAAATACGAAGATAGTAATTCATAATTGATTTCCGCATCTTCACTTCAAATAATCTTGTCACTTTTATATAACTGCACCTTTTCTTTGAATGGTCATAACATCAATAATAATGTGCATGCATATGATATGTGACTAAGTTCTAAACTATATGATATGAAGTAATGCAATGACGTTATAGGAAAACAATACGAAAAATGTTATATTTAGTCTATTTATGCACATGATGACTCGATAATGAATACTGTACAGTTTTATTTTTAATATCTGTGATTTGGTTGAGCTCATAACCAGAAATATGTCGACGATCAAAATGGACTTATAAAGTCCTAATTCAATTGGCAATTGAATATTGCGCGCAAATGTGTATCCGTTTCGTATGGATATACTTTTTTGATCATATACTAGAATTTCTAGAATCGATATCTTTCAAATATTACACTGTACGTGTAATTTAATCTGATAAAACTTCTTTTGTTTTACCGACCTTTCACTTACTTTCTCCCCCTAAGGTGGTAAAAACTATATTTAAGATAGATTGCAATCATTTCCATAACCACCTTACAATGTGATTTCTCACATCTTATACTAATGAGATTCATTAGTGGGCATTATCATAAGATAAGATATCTGGGGAGTATCTAGTGCATAAAGAAATTGACTATGAGTTTGCTCAATAAAAAGCCCAAGTAAGAAGATCAATTGATTCACATAATAATAATCAAACTGTGAATAGCACAAAATGCTCATATTTGTGTTACTCCATTGTTTAGATCTTCTAATATCAAGCACTAGTTGAACATAAAAGTTCAATCATATACGAACTTGGCTATGTCTCGATATACGTGCAATTGTGCACTTAAATGCCAAACTTATTAGATGTTAAAATAATGATTAATTATCTAATATCATATGCCTTGAATATAATTTATTTTCATCTAGGTAAAGAAATGATGAGGTATAAGACACCTTTAATGCCTCATGTAAATTGGCGAAAATGATTACAATTCCCTTAGTGCAATATAATAATACTACTCATTTTGAGTAACCATTAGTTTAAGTCTTTAAAAAAAATCGGAGAATTTAACTTTTCATTGAGCAATGAAAATAAATCAATAATATGAGTAAGGATTACTCCGCAACTAAATTGGTCTCTCATTCAAATGTAGAAGACTAACTCAGTTAAATTGAGAAGAGTTGGACTCTCACTGAATTGATAAAAGACCGCCTCAAATTAAATTGAGAAGACGGATTTAATTGATAAAAAGAGATCTTCATGAAAGATCGTCTTAAATTATAATGACGACTGTCTCACGTTAAAAGATGAGAGACTTTCTCATGTTAAAAAGACAAGAGACTTTCTCATATTAAATAAATTAGAGGTCGTCCCATATTAAATATATAAGAATCGCCTGATATTGAACTGACTGAAGATTATGTCAGATAAGAGACGGATTAAATTGATTAGGGATTGTGCTCCCTTTTAAAATGATAGAAGAATGTTTTATATTATATATTGATTGAAGATCGTCGTAAATTAGAATGATGATCATTTCATATAAATAGATATGAGACCGTGTTTCATATTATATTGATAAGAAAAATGGCGGTCATTTCATGTAAATAGATATGATATATTCTCACAAATATTGGATAGGAGCTCGTCTCAATTAAGTAGATATGAGAGCTTCTCACATTAAATTATTGCTCGATAACTGGAGCAACGTACTCACAACGATTGAATATTATATTGGGCTAGCTTTAAAATTGCTTTGATGAAAAATTACAATTCGTTAAATATAATTCCACATGAATGAAAACAATAGAATTAATATAGAACCAAACAAAACTAAAGAAATTTGATGGTAATGTTAATACGGCGATGAATTATATCACAGAGCAAAATTATTAAAGGAATGCATAGCACTGGGAAATAAGCCGCAAACAATTCATGTTCGGATTAACCATATGGTTAAACAAAATTACGAACTACGAAAAAAAACAGAGGGCAATGTATTGGATTTAGAACTTATAAAATACATACGAAGTACGGAGTTATTAATATCGTTTAACGCTAAACCGAAAAACAATTGTGGTGGAAATGTAACTTCGTTGTATAGAATAAACAATTGATATAATACAAACTCAACTAAAAAAAATTGAAATTAGAATATAAAGGGAAGAAATAAAAGCAAATCTTGCAAATCGAAAAGGACACCCGTCAATAATTTATGATGATGAAATTCATTTTTCTTTTCAAATTGCAAGTACATTGAAAAGAAACATGCAATAATAATACTTTCATAGTAATCCAATTGTTATGCTTAGATCTCTCAATAAGTTCCTATGATTAAACGATTATCATAGTTCAATAAGTATAGAGATATACGAATGAAAACCACAAGAAAATATAGCGGTCTCCATTTATTCTCATAAATGTCACATGAACATGAACGTTATAATTCAAGGACTTTGTCTATGAGATAAAGACTCATTATGAGTGAATAATGAATTGATATCGAAAACACAGCATATATAAAAACTTTCACAATGTATTTTGAAAAAGGACTCACCTAAGTAATGAGATTAAAAGATGGAAAAAAATATCGCTCAATTGTTAGAATTTCGTGCTGATAACGTGTTATAGAATAGAAAATAGAGGAAATGTAAAGAGAGAATTCAAGAGGAAGATTCAATGGTTGTATTCATATTCATCTCAAGAGGGGTTTATATAATACATAACATGAGAGAAAAACCTAATTAAATAAGTATTATAATGGTCCATAAAACCCAATGGACATCCACATTAGACATTTCATAACAACAAGATTTTTTTACCAATTTGGTAGTTTGGCCAATTATCTATACTTTTTTTGTAATTTATTTTTGCAGTATTATTTTCTCATTAGAATACTCTTTGTACTAAATTTTAATTAAATGTTCTAGAAATGTATATTCAAGCGGTGTACTCTCTACAATTTATGTTACCTTTTATATGGTCTAAATCGTAAATGACATTATTCGTTAATAACCTAACTTTATCACGACCGTTGAACACTAAACTTACTACTACCAAGTACCGACCGTGTTGTATTTGTCTATAATTTGTCAATGCCGATTTTTGAACAAATATATAATTTTTTTATGCGTTATGTCATACCTTCTTCTATATAATAACATAAAAAGACTTCTTGAACCTCTATTGAAGTGACACACATATGCTCGTGCAAGACTTGCCACGTGTCACTAGCCATCCTACCTAACATTTTATCTATACACTAAAAAAAGGGGGTTGGTAAACGTAGACAACATTTTAGTAAACGTAGACGGCGTTTTTCATAAAAAAGACGAAAATGCCCTTGACCACTTTCTCTCAGTAGAAAAATTCTCTGAAATTCATGCGAAAACCCGATTAATTCATCAAAAACCCGAAAAAATTAAAAACATCAAAATCATGGAACGAACAATTAATTATATGTTATGTTTAATTTTTAGTTTCGTGTTGAATTATTGATAGAAATCAATGTCCGGCCATTGAATGAACAATGACATTCAATGTCTTTCATGGATAAACCTTTAATGTCATTGTCCAATCCATGGTCGGACATTGATATTCAATGTCTGGCCATGGAATGAACAATGACATTCAATGTCTATCCATGGACAGATATTCAATCTCATTGTTCATTCCATGGCCAGACATTGAATGTCAATGTCCGGTCATGGACCGGACAATGACATTCAATGTTTGTCCATGGATAGACATTCAACGTCAAATAAAGACTTATACAATTTAACATAGCGTTAAATTAAACTAAGTTATCGACTATAATCAAATTTTTCAAAAAAATAAATAAAACCATGGTGCAGCCTAGGCAAAACGTTGAATCCCAACGTGTGAGCCCAGGCAAAACGTTGGAACCCAACTCCCCAACCCAGGCCAAACGTTGAATCCCAACGTCACTACCCAAGCCGCACGTTGAGACTCATTGTCTCTACCCAGGAAAAACGTTGATACTCAACGTCTAGGCTACATTCATCTTTATTATTCCTTCAAACCCAGATTTTCGAACCCAAATTCCCAGATTTTTGAAGTCAATTACCAGATTTTCAACAATTAACAACATTGTAACAACTAATTTCCAACAAATTAACAACAACTAAGCATAATTTCATGAACAACCCAGCGAATTACCACTAAAATCAATCAAATCTACCTAATTAAAATTTCACAAAAATTCATACAAACAACTAATTTCTAACAAAAATCACGTTACTAATCATATAATCATATCAATATAACAAATATAAACTAATTTACGATTCATTTATTCAATTCATACACTATATATGATTCAATAAAAAAAAAGGCAAAAAAAACCATCCTTCAAGGCTGCCGTGGGGGAGGACGGTGGTGAACGGTGGTGGCAGAGGTGGTCGGCAGTACGGCAGGTAGTGGTCGACAGTGGGGCAGTGTGGCGGAGTAGTGTGGTAATGGTGGTGAATGTTTGTGTTTGTTTAGTGTGAGAAGAGAGAGAAAGGAAGAGATGAGAGAGACGTAGGGCAGCGAGCGTAATTTTTATGAGAAACGTCGACTACGTTTACTAAAATTGCGTCTTCGTTTACCAACCAGGTAAAAAAAAAAGAAAATGATGCTATTAAACAAAAGGAAAATTTACATTGAATTACAGTTTTCTGTATGAGGAGAAGAGTTGAAGAGGCAAAACTGTTCACCTCTTTATCTTTCGGCCACCCTTCATTGCCCCCTTTCATTACTCCTGATTTTACCGTTAGTTAACACTAATTTATTTGACGGTTTCAGACTCAAATTTAAGTTTTATTAAGTGCAAGCGATTAAAAAGGAGCGGAATTACTTTTTCACATACGAATTTTACTCATTCACATACATTTTTTCATTAAATTTACATGTCATATACTTTTTCCTAACCCTAAGCAAATTATATCTTATGGACATTTTTCCCTAAAATTGGATCTAATTGCTCTAAATATTTGCACAATAATTTATGATTCTCCAATTAGTGAAGTAATTTAGTTAGTTAACAATTATAAATATATTTGTTGAAATTATTAGAGTATCAATTAGTGAAATTAATATGGTTAATTATTTATCTACTATTATTATTATTAATTAAGTAGGGTTTTGGGTGGCTGGTATAAGCACGATTGGTTAATTAGAGTGGTGCATGATGATTTGGTAATGCACAAATGCGCAATAATGACGGCTGAATCTTTGTGTAGTGACTGCTTTGTTTCTACATCTTCGTTATCCGTCATTTTTGTCTAGCTTTGCTTTGCAGTGTTCATTTTTGCAGATGTACTTTTTAGTCAGTTTAGACGATGAAGTGTACACGGAAGAAAATTCGTCGGATTAGAGCGGGCGAGGTGGTCGGACCTGCGTCAGACGGAGTGCAGAGAGGGGAGGCTGGACTAGGGTAGTCGTAGAAAGGGGAAGCCGGGGTCATATTAGCTCTGGAGCATGGCCGGTCGGAGCACGGATCAACCCGAGTAACGTTGTACGAAGATCGAAGTGGGTTGTCAAAGAGAGACAAAGGGAGAGGTGAATTGAATAGAGATGAAAAAAAAATATTATTGGTTGAGAGAGTAAAAATGACAAGGGTATAATTGTAAATGACGTATGTAAAAGAGTAAATTTCGTATGTGAAAAAGTACGACCCAAAAGGAGAGACAAATACTATACAAAGAATAGTAGTTATTTTGTGTGACGGTCTAATCTTGTGTTTTTTGCAAAATATGATAATTTTTTAACCAGAAAAAGTGGTCACTATTTGATTAAAAGTGATAACGATTTATAAAAAAGTTGTCACTTTTTTGTTGGTTGCACCCGTCGTAGGGTAGAATTTGTGTATAAAGAATTATTAAATTGCAAATGCTACTTGACTGACCGAAAACATTGTGCATAATGTGTCGAAAAAACTGTACAGAATGTGTGTTCTTTTTTTTTACCCTGTAACTAAATCTAGGTAAAACATATAATAAGGGCTTGATTGAACAATTTCATTTAAATACGTATTTTGTTAAACCGATCGTAGTTTAAAATGTATATTTCAAGCGTTAAACTAACTACTAGGTTAAGATAAATAATAGCTTAATTAACAATATTTTTTTAATACGTATTATGTTAAAACCGATCATAATTTAAAATGTATATCTCATGCGTTAAACTAACTATTAGGTTAAAACATACTAGTCTTAAACCCGTGCAAATTGCACGGGTATGTAATTTAAATAATTTTATTATAAAAGTTTATTAAAAAGAAAATATGTTTATGTTTCCTATAAAATCGTACAAGAAATTGGATTTGAGTTATATATCATGTTTGCGAATAAAAGTTTTGAAAGGGTGAAGTTTAGATATAATACATCGGGTTTAATTGGTTCGATTATTAAGTTGAATTATGATTTGTCCATTTTTTATCTAAGTTCTAACTATGAGTTGCTACTTTACATAATAATTGAAAGGTCAAATTAAAACCCATAAATATCCTATGAAATGAAATTTTTGATAAATATTACTCCCTCCATTCTTTTTATATCACCCCATTTCTTTATACACGTTTGCCAATACTCATTTTGTTTCGATTATATCTTTAGCTACATACTACTGAAAATTATAAAATTTTGATATTCTTAATCCTCTTATCAAGACAAATTAAAAAAGATCTCACATGAATATATTTCCGTGAACGGATTGAGAGAAAACTGACGTTGAATACCCGATTGTGAATAGTGTCTAAAAGGGGAATGGGGTGATATAAAAAGAATGGAGGGAGTAATATAAAATTAAGCGCATTTACGGGTAATAAGTGGAAAAATAAATTGTGATTACGTTCAATTATGAAGGTATGTCTTCACCATTCTATTATCAATATATACATAGAATCAAGATCCCGTGCGAACTTTCTTACAGTGTGAACCGTACGAATGGTTCGCACTAAGGGAGTTCACACGGAATCTTGACCCTATATATAGAGTTGGGATCACATGAGTCCACCCTAAATATTTGAGTCCATGAGTCTAACAATGATATCACAAGTTATATAAAAAAGTATCACGTTTTTTCAATATCAATTTTTTTTCCTTTTTTGTTTTTTCTTTTTGAATATTACTTTTTTTTTCCTTTTTTTGCCTTTTATTTTAAAATGACATTTTCTTTAATAAAAAAATTCTCTTTTTCAATATGCATTTTTTTTAAAACAAACACGTTTTTTTTTTATAAAAAGGCGTTTTTTCTCGAATTTTTTTTCTTTACAATATCACAAGTTACTCAATACAATATCACCGGTTCTTCAAAATAATATCACAAAAAAAAATTAGAAAAAAAAAATATTTCGGAAAAAATTCGAGGAAAAAAAATTGAAAAAAAAAATATTTCCGGGAAAAAAATTTCGTGATATTGTTTAATATAGTGCGTGATATTGTTTAACAAAAGGCATTTTTTCTCGAAATTTTTTGTTGATTTTTTTTCACTATAATATCACAAGTTACTCAATAAAATATCACATGTTCTTCAAAATAATATCACCAAAAAAAAAAAAATTTGAAAAAAAAAATCGAGAAAAAAATATTTTCGAGAAAAAAAATTGAAAAAAAATATTTCGGGAAAAAAAGTTCTGGAAAAAATTTCGTGATATTGTTTTATATAGTGCGTGATATTGTTTCCTTTGATATTGTATTGAAAAGGTTATGATATTGTAGACTTTCTAGTGTAAAAAAAAACGTGATATTTTTTAATATAACTAGTGGTACTTTAGGTGGACTCATGGACTCAAAAATTTAGGTGGACTCACCGGATCCTGCCTCTATATATATATATATATATATATATATATATATATATATATATATATATATATATATATATATATATATATATAGGGTCGGGATCCGGTGAGAACCACCCTTATAATGAGAACCATGAGAACCCTCACTAAATCTCCACCATATCTCGCTTCGAATGTTTCGTTGGATCATTTACCATTAGTTTAACCTATTCAAATACACACTTTAGTATCATTAAACAAAATTTTTTGATTTAATTAACAAAATATATACTTAGTGTACGAAAATACAATTAGACATACTAAAACGGCTATAAATGCACGAAAACGTCCACTACGTGCATGAAATTTTTTACATGCATGAAAATGATTACTAGGTGCATGAAATAATAGGCTCTACGTGCATTAAAACGAGTTCTATGTGCATGAAAAATGATAGATACGTAAAAATCGGTAGTAGGTGCATGGAAATTAATAAAACGTATCCCACCTTCATTTCCGTCACTAGTATATATTTTCTAGACCAAGAAATATGTTCTCTAGCCATAAAATTCCATGCCGAATCCAAATATGTCATTAATTATTTTATAAAAAGTCCGTAAGGTAGAGTTCTCATGGTTCTCATTATATTGGTGGTTCTCATATATATATGAGTAAATTAAAAATAACTCCCTTTTAAAATAGGGTTTTTTAAAATTACTCCCTTATATAATTTTTTTCTAAAATTACTCCCTTAAGATGCACTTTTATTAAAAATTGCTTCAAAATTCCAATTTAGGTTACATATTATGTATGTTTTAAAACTTATTCTTCATTGTTATACCTATAAAAGCATAAATTGGTTATGTTACAAACATAATCAATTCATAAACTTGTAAAATAAGTCACTTGAATTAGAGTTTTGAAGCAATTTTTGATAAAAATACATTTTAAGGGAGTAATTTTAGAAAAAATTTATATAAGGGAGTAATTTTAGAAAAATGGATTTTAAAAGGGAGTTATTTTTAATTAACTCTCTCTCTATATATATATATATATATATATATATATATATATATATATATATATATATATATATTAATTTTTTTTCGTTTTTATTTTAAGGATACATGTTCAATAAATAAAATTTTTGGTTATATATTAAATATAATTTGTCGTCTTCTTTTGAAATAAAAGTATACAACCCCGTGATTTTTTCACGGGTGTTACATTAGAAATAAAATGGTGAAGACATACCTTCATTATGAATGAGAGACTTTCATTTGCCAGGACTGTGTTGGTGTAAAAACGTATTTTAATGCCCGTCATTTTACATCATTTGAAATAGCAACAGTGGCATTAACTCACCATTATTTTTAAATAAATTTAACAACTTTAAGACACTCACAAAATATTAAACGATCCTGATAAAACGAAAACTCCAAGGTGTACTTATGAACAATTTTAGTTATCTAATAACTATACTTTGTCGCCTGCTTTTAAAAAAAGTACACAACCCCGTGATTTGTCACGGTTGTTACACTAGTTAAAATATGCTAACTTTCATTATAAGATATGAAACTATCAATATCTTTTGTATTAGACCAACCTTATATTATAGGATCTTATGCTATAAAACTGGAATATAATAATTGATGCTGGTAACTCATACATTCAAATAAATTAAATAATAGACTAATGAAATGAAATACATAACGATAGCCCACTAACAAACGGAGCTTGGGCTAAAATTTGTTGACTTGTACGTATTACAAACCCTATTGAGTATTTAAATACCCCAAATAAACACTCATGTATTTACCATTACTCTTAATCCCCGCCGTTTAAACTCTCACCCTATCACCTTTAATTTGATGAAATTGATGATGACCATCACTCTTCTATATCCTTCTGAATTGGGCTTGATGATAACACTACTCACCGTCTAAACAAAAACACAGATACATTACTCTTTATTATTTTTGCAATAAATTAAAATAACAAAACACAAATGCATTACTCTTTATTTTATTTACAATAAATTCAAGCACATGCAGGATAAATTTATAGTGATGCCCAGACTTTTTATTTCAAGGGTTGATAAGATTTGTTTCAATGGTAATTGTATGGTTTATTTTTGAATATTTTATTATTTACAGTTTGGATCAGAAATGTTATCCAGTTTTTTTTAGCCTAATTTTACTCTTCTCAAGTGTTTTTTCTTTAAAAAATAAATTAGTTAAAATATCTCATCTTCTCTTGAACAATTTACTCTATTAATTTGGTTAATTGAATTTTTTTAATAACTAATAAGTTATGACAAATAATTAGACCATATTTCCGATCAATTCTTATCTCTGTATATATAAATTTCTAAAAGTCCATCTTATTTTAGTTTAATACATAATAATGTTGTATATTGTATAATTTTACTTAGCTTGTTGATAATATAACGATTTATTTTTTTCATTCCTATTTTATTCCAGTTACTTAATGAGACATTTCTGATTATTTATGCAATTTGATTGTTGTATTGTATAAAAAAAATCGAGTTTGTAAAAAAATGATGATGGTAGAACATGGGGTATATAGTGTGGGTCCTGTATTTAAAAAAATAAAAACATGTACTTTCAACCACGGTGCGACAGCTCAGCACTGTGGTTGTTGCTTTAATAAATAAGATAATAACATAACTGGACAATTTCATTTAAATACGTATTTTGGTAAAATCGATCAAAACTTAAAAATGTATATTTCATGCATTAAATTAACTATTAAGTTAAAACATATAATAGCCTAACTGAACAATTTCATTTAAATACGTATTCAGGTAAAACCGATCAAAGTTTAAAAAATGTATATTTCATGCATTAAAGTAACTATTAAGTTAAAACATATAATAGCCTAACTGAACAATTTCATTTAAATACGTATTATATTAAACCGATCATAATTTAAAATGTATATTTCATGTGTTAAACTAACTATTAGGTACAAAAAACACTAAACATGCTACGAGGTATATTTTAAATGTATTTTTGAAAGAATCGTCATAAACGTACCGTGATATTCACGGGCAACTAAACTAGTTATATACTAAAAGATTAACAAATTTCTAAATTCTTCCGTTTAAATTTCTAGCCTAATTGATATGCTACTAGAAAATTTATTTATTAATTAATTAGTTTTCACTATTTATATCTAATATTTACTTCTATTAAATAATATTGATCTCCTAATTAATATCTCTTACCCAAGAAAATAAATATTCTCCTAGTTTCCCCGTTCAAATGTTTTCATCTAAATGAAGAAACAACTAGAACTTTTTTCTTTAAACTATTATCTTTAATTAAATAATCTTATAATTAAACTTTAATTTAATAATAATTAAGTTTAATTATGATATTTTCATTAAAATAAAATAATATTAATGTTATCTATGAGTATAAGTTGGTAAATTTTCATTATATGCAATAATTATAACTTTAGAGAATGATTCTATTTGGTAAACAACGAATGAATTTCAGCATAAGCAGATTGTAACGACAAATTATAAATGACAAGTTTAAATAGAGGTTTAACTAGCATATTATAATCAGCAGAATTAATTTGAGTGTTTGATAAATAATAGATTACGATTAGTAAATTGTTAGTTAATTTTCTTTGTAAAATGTAGTAAAATTTATTAGTTTATGATATGATAACCAACATGCTGGCATAACCAGCATACTGACCGCACATACGATGTTTACGAAACACCCAAATTAGTATATTGATTGGTCAAACATGCTAAAACTCTTGAATATGATAAAAAATGATCAATATGTCTTTTACCAAACAGGGTCAATAACTTGACACGTAACTTCGTGACAAAAAATCATCAAAAACACTGGAGAAAATTTAAAATTTATGAAATGAAATTTTTAATTTTAATGGAGAACTAAATAAATAAAAGTCATAAAAATACACCTTTCATACTTTAGTTTTTCCATTATAAATAACACACTATAAAATAAAGGATTAATTGACAAGAATACTCTGAACTATGTGTGTCATTCTCAAAATACTTCAAACTTTATTTTAACTACCAATATAACCAACTAATGCCCTCATTTGCTTTGAATAGAATTTGGTGTTTCGTTAACTTATTGTAGCATGTTTTAATGGTGTGATTAGGTGAATAGATTAACATAGAAGTAAAAAGAGAAATACGGGTTAAAGAAGGGTTAGAAATTTATTGACTTACTTAGCATGTAGCAGGTCATATATTATAATAAAAGCGAATAAGAGTATTAGTTGGTTATATTGGTAGTTAAAATAGAGTTTGGAGTATTTTGAGCAAGACACTCATAGTTCAGAGTATTCTTATCAATTAATCCTAAAATAAATTCTCTATACATACGCGAAATCTATACTAGTTTATACTTATATAATGTTATAACATGCCATACATTCATGCTAATATAAAGTTATAATTATATAATTTTACAAGATTTTTTTAATTTTTTTTATATATATCCTTCAACTTCGTACGAGTATTATAAAAATTACTTTATACTTAATTCGTAAATATTTTCCATGTGCATATCAAGAACTTATTGTAGAGTATAATTACAATTAAACAAATTTTGCACGAGTATTAAACAAATTAATTTATAGTAGTTAATGCGTAAAGATTTTCCATGTTTAAATCTAATACATGAAATTTTTTGTTACAAAATAATGAAATTATACTAAAAAGAGATAATTAGTGCGTTTGCACGACATTTAATTTCCAAAATTCTAACTCCAAATACTCCATTTTCCATGCCCTAGAAAAACACTATAAAACCAAATGCTATGAACTTAAAAACAATGCACAAAACTTCATTCAATCCCATCAAACACACGCAGTCACGCACCATGATCGGAGAAGAAATCTTTGCTCGTCTTGACAAGAAAGCCGCATTATACTGGGAGAGTGACCGTTGTCTTACGTTCCCCACGGCCGAATTTGAATACAAAATACTCCCTCTGTTAAAATCCGAAGACCGTTCATTATGGTCTAGACAAAAACTAGTATCTCTCGAGGTCCGAGACGCAAGTGACTCGGGGTTTCGACCCGTGAAAATGTCAGTTGAAGCTTCTGATAATGATAATCGTCGTTGCAGCCTTGGTCAAGGCGTATGGTGGAACTATGTTAGGCTTAAGAGACTTAAAGTAGGTGATATTGTTGGTCTTAAATATGATACCGATAAACATCATCTTATTATTACTTATTATCCTCCTGGTCTGGGACTCGAACCTTCGGGCACTTACTTAATATTAGGGCAAGTTTAGTTAACTAATTATATTTTTTATTTGTTGTTTTAATACTAATATAGTAGGGTCCGTTTATATATATATATGTTAATATTAAGCCCTAGTCCTTCTGATTCGTATAAAATGCAAAGCCAACAAATTAATACTAATGTATTCAGTATTCAGTATCAAATATGAAATAAGTATAGAGAAATTCAAACATTTTGAATCAATTATGAATTTTTAGATCTTATAAATAACCTGATGCCAACTACGATGATGTTCATTCGAGGTGTTCTTAACAGATGAATGAATTGACACCATTGTTGGATACAATTTGTCCGTTTGTGAAGAAAAACTTGGTTCTTCACTATATATGGGACCCATCTTTGAGAATTTTATGTCTAAAAAATAAATTTCAGTAGTGAGTGAATTGTGAATGTGAGTCATTTATAAACTTGGATGAATTTGTACTTGTACTATTGTTGATATTGTGGCCAAGTTCTATGAAGATTGAGTTTGTACTTTAGTGAAGTCGGGGTGACGTGACGACAAATGAACTTATATGGACATGAACCATTCTGGTTGCTCTTAACTACTACAATATGATTACGTAAGTACGTAATGGATATAATTAAAGCGATAATAGCAAACTCGATTTATTTTGTAGACAAATTTTTTTTTTTTCTATTTGTAAACCAGTGAAAAAAGAAGACATACACCAATTTTGACTTGTTTCCTGACCTTGTTCAAATCCGAGTCACCCAAACTATTTATTACATGACCAATGGTATATACTAAGAGGCATCCCCAACCGTCCTCCTATCTAGCCAAAATTTGTAGTAGTGTAGCTTATAAACCACATATAACAGGTAAGTCACCCGAGGGTGGGAGGCTTGAACCTGGGTCTCTTGGGAATTTTACTCAAGTTTTAACCACTAGAACTGACAAACATATCGGGTCGTGTCGGATCAGGTTCGTGTTCGTGTCACATGTAAATGGGTCACAAAACCTCCAACCCAAACCCGACCCAATTAAATTTCGTGTCGTGTTCGTGTCGACCCACTTAGATAAATGGGTCATCACGCCTCAACCCTAACCTGCTAATTTCGTGTCGGGTTCGTGTCGTGTTTTCGTGTCATGTTCATATTTGGAAAGTTTAAGTATATTTATGTGATGGAGGATAAAAAATTAGGATTAATTTAGTAAACAGGTCATTCGTGTCGGGTTCGTGTTTAAAGAGTTCAACCTAAACCCAGCCTAATTAAATATCGTGTCGTGTTCGTGTCGACCCACTTACATAAATGGGTCATTAAACCTCAACCCAAACCCGCTAATTTCGTGTCAGGTTCGTGTCATGTCATTATTTGTCAGCTCTACACTAGCTATCTAGACTCCACCCTTGCAAGCTTAGTTCATACCTTCTTTATATACTAAAAGATAGATTAAAAAATTTCTAAATTCTACCTTTAAATTTTCAGTGTTACTGATATGCTGCTAGAAAATTTATTTTCTAATTAATTAGTATTCACTATTTATATTTAATATTTACTTCTATTAAATAATATTGATCTCTTAATTAATATCCCTCACCAAAGAGAATAAAAATTCTCTTAGTTTTCCTCTTCAAATGTTTCTATCTAAATAAAGAAACAAGAATTTTTTTTTCTTTAAACTATTATCTTTAATTAAATAATCTTAAAATTAAACTTTAATTTAATAATTAAGTTCAAATTATGATATTTTCATCAAAATAAAATAAAACTTATGTTAACTATAAGCATAAGTTGGTAGACTTTTCATTACATGCAATAATTAATAATTTTAGAGAATAACTTAACATGTAATTTTGTGACAAAAAAATTATCAAAATAATTGGAGAAAATTTAAAATTTGTAAAACGGAATTCTTAATTTTAATGTAAAAATAAAGAAACAAATATCATAAATATATACTTTACATAGGTTTCATACATTGTTTACGTACAAATTAATGACTACTTGATGATAATCGTAACACCTAAGACCGGAATCGAACCCATGACCTCCAAGTCTGTAATTAACATTCTAACCATTGAGACACTTCCGCACCTGAAGATTAATGACTGCTTGGTTAATAGATATTTACTTAAAGTCATTGTTACGTAAGTGTGTTATAAGTTTTTTTTTAATAACACTTAGTATAAATAGATTATAATAATAATTCAAAACTATATTTTAAATTGACATATATTTTATAAATATTAAAAGACAAGATAATGAAAATTAACTTTAACTACTATTGTTGCTTTCAAAACTCCCTTTAGGGGACGAATTGAGCAGCGAAATGATTATGAGTGGATCCCATATTATTGTCATGCATGTAAAAGGGTTGGTCATACTAAGGAGAAGTGTAGAGCAGGACAAAAAAAAAGTCTATCGTGCTAAAACAGTCGAAGCAGTACCTCAAGTTGTTACTCAACCTGATCCACCTGCTGTGATGGAAGGTACTGCCGATGCAGTTACTACTCCTCCCTCACAACACATGAGTGGGTCACGTAAGTGATCTGAAAAATTGGCTGGAAGTAGCAAGGAAGCAATAGCTATAAATTTGAGTAATAGGTTTCACTCTATTTCCGATACTACTTTAACAAATGACTTGTTGGATGGTGAAGATGACCCAGGAGGGGTCTTCCCTTAACATGATTTTCTCATCTTGGAATATAAGGGGGCTCAATGACCCCCTAAAGCAAAGGGAATTACATGATTTCCTTTTGTTTAATAAAGTTTCATGTTGTGGGGTCTTGGAAACTCATATCAAAGCTCACAATGCTTTGAGGGTTGCTACTTCTCTTCCTTCTTGTTATTCTCGTCTTGATAATTACTCTAGCCATTATAATGGCCGCATCTGGGTTCTCTGGAAGTCCAGTGACTTGCAGCTTACTATCCTTGAGTCTAGTGCTCAGCATATTCATTGTGAAATTGTCCATCTGATTACCCATCACAAATTCCTTTGTACTTTTTGTTTACGCTTTTAATAATGCCACTGCTCGAAGGGATCTCTGGGCTGTTTTGAGACACCTTGCTGCCTCCATTAACTCTCCCTGGGTGTGTATGGGGGATTTCAATGTCGTTCTCTCATTATCTGAACGCATTGGAAGCTCTTCTTACCCCTCTGCTGTTATCCAAGAGTTTGCTGACTGTCTTGTTGATAGTTATCTGAAGGACCATTATGCTACTGGCTGCCAGTTCACTTGGAATAATAATCATGTCCAAGGTTTGAAATGTGCTAAACTTGATCGTATCTTGGTTAACCAACACTGGTTCAGTAGTGTTTCCTCTACTGCTACGGTCCTTAACTCTGGGATTTCTGATCATTCCCCAGCTATGCTTGACATTAGCTTGGGACACCATCCCATCAGATGTCCTTTTAAGTATCTCAATTGCTGGAGCCTCCCCCCCCAATTTAAGGACTGTGTTACTCACAGTTGGGACTCTTGGGTGGCTGGGGACAAGATTCATAGGCTTTTTTCTAAGCTTCGAGTTCTGAAGTACAACCTAAAGCAGCTTCACAGTGTTCATTTTAAAGGTATTTCTGATAGGCTTCACTCTGCCAAGGTAGCCTTAAATGACTGTCAGCAATCCTTGATATCCTCTCCCATGGATTCTCTTCTTCTTAATCAGAGTCAGGCTTTGATCTCTCATTATAAGGAGTTGAGGACTATTGAGCTTGCTATGCTTAATCAAAAAGCTAAACTGCATCATATTCTCCTTGATGATACTAATTCCAAATTTTTTTATGCTAGAGTTGCTGAAATGAAAAAAATGAACACTATTGGCACCATTACTAATACTGCTGGCCAGGTTTGTCATGGTACCCCTGCAGTTGCTGCTGATTTCCTGGATTATTATAGAAGCCTTCTGGGTAAGGCTGACCCTGTTAACCCTATCCCTGTTAGTCTGTTTTTTGAGGGGAAATTCCCTTCTGTTACTAATTTGCTGGATCCTGTTAATGCTTCTGAAATTCTTATTGCCTTGAAATCTATTGACCATAACAGTAGCCCAGGGGTAGACGGCTACACTTCAGGTTTCTTTAAAGAAGCCTGGGATATTGTGGGACAGGACTTTACCGAAGTTGTTAAGTTTTTCTTCCAAACTTGCAGAATGCCCAGAGCTGCCAACAACACCTTAATCACTTTGATCCCTAAATGTCAGACTCCTAGAGATGTTACGGATTTTCGTCCTATCTCTTGTTGTACTGTGGTCTATAAGACCATAACCAAGATTATTGCTAATCGTCTCAAGCATTATATGGGTGATGTGGTAGGCCCTGAACAAGCAGCCTTTGTTCAAGGGCGAGATATTTTTGATAATACTTTATTGGCCCATGAACTGGCCTCAAAGTATGCTAGGGCTTCAATTTCCCCTCGTTGTATTGTCAAGGTTGACATCAAAAAAGCCTTTGACTCAGTTAATTGGGTTTTTTTTTGCAAAACTGCCTCACTCATTATGGGCTTCCCCCTAAGTTTGTCCAATGGATCATGGCTTGCATAACTTCTCCTTGGTATTCTCTCAACATTAATGGCTCAACTGAGGGATTATTTCCTGGTAAGAGAGGTCTCAGGCAAGGTGATCCTCTTTCCCCTTACCTTTTTGTTCTTTGTATGGAGGTACTCTCTCGTCAATTGCGTAAGCTTTCTTCTTATCCTAGTTTCTCTTATCATCCAAAATGCGTTAAGTTGAAGTTGACCCACTTGGTTTTTGCTAACGACTTATTGGTTTTCACAAGGGGAGATTTACCTTCTGTCCAAGCAGTTGCAACTTGTCTCCATTTGTTTTCAGGCTACTCTGGCCTCTCAGCAAATCCATTAAAGACATTAGTGTACTTTGGTGGAGTCTCTCAAGCTGTGAAATGTCTGATTCTGCAGTCTACAAGTTTTTTTGAAGGTTTCTTTCCCTTTAGATACCTTGGCCTCCCTCTTAATCCTTCTAGATTTACTATTGGTATGTTCACTCCCTTGCTTGATAATATTAGAGCTAGAATTGATGCTTGGTCTAACCATTATCTTTCGTTTGCTGGAAGAGCTCAACTTTTGAATACTATAATTTTTGGTATATATGCATAATTTTTGGGGGGGCCTGTGTCCTTCTCCCTAAAGGTGTGATCAAGAGGATAATGAAAATGTGTAAGGACTTCCTTTGGGGTAAGGTCTCTGGTGAACGTAAGTTAGTCAGTCAAAAATGGATCCATTTGTGCAGGCCTAAGTCAGAGGGTGGCTTTGACATCCGTGAGGTGTTAAGTTGGACAAAAACGCAAGCCTTAAAGTGGATATGGAAGATTGCTACTCAACCCCATTCCCTATGGGTCCTATAGGTTAAAGCGTATCATCTTAAACAAACTACCTTTTGGGAAGCTACTAACACTTCCTCGGCATCATGGTATTGGAACAATGTTATTAAAGTGAAGGATGAAATAGCTCACCTAGTTGGTTTTTCTGCATTGTAGGATTTATTGGCTAATATGGGCACCAGATATGATGTTGCCCAAATCTATAACATATTCCGTCAGGATTGGCCTACTGTTGCTTGGCATAGAACAGTTCATGATGGAATTAATGAACCAAAGCATGCCTTTATTGGTCACTTAGCCATTCAACAAAAGTTGCCCACGGTCGACTTGTTTGTTCAGAGGGGTTTAATTGGATAAATAGATGTGTTTTGTGCAGGGCGGATGCAGAAAGCCATAGCCATCTGTTCTTTCAATGCCCTTGGTCAGCCCAAATATGGAACCATGTTCAGCAATTTTACTCCTACTCTACCAGGTCCCTGGTTCTGGCTGAAATTGCTGATTGGTTACCATTTATTACATCTGGAGGGAACGGAACAACAGAGTTTTCAAAGGATCTGATACTACAATGGCCGATATAGTTACTCAGATTCTGAGCCAAGTCCAGATTAGACTTGCTTTTTGCACCTGGGGCCTAGATGAGAGATCAGTTATGCGTCAATTGTACTAAGGTCTTTTTTTGTAATTTTTGGCTTCATGCTATCTTGTCGTCTTCCAGTTTCTTTTACATTGCTACTCCCCCTAGCAATGTTTTTATGGATTGATAGATTACTCTGATCTATCTGTTTTTTTCCCTACAAGGGGTTTTTTAAAAGGGTAGCTACACCGGCTTCCTTGTAGTTTAGCTTATTGGGGTCTTGTAATTCTTGATTATCTAATGATATAAGATCCTTTGCTTTTCTGCAAAAACTTTAACTACTAACATATTTCCATAACTGAAAACTTAAATTAGATACTAAAGTTTCTACTCTCTTTGTGTTGTCTCTAAAACTTTAGCTATCAACGTATTTCCGTATCCAAAAACTTAAATTAGATACTAAATTTGCTACTCACTTTGTTTTGTCTCTATAACTTTATAGCTACCAACGTATTTCCGTAGCTGAAAACTTAAATTAGATACTAAATTTGTTACTCACTTAGTTTTGTCTCTATAATAACTACGTACTTAGATATTGATAAATTTCTGTATTTAAAATTTTAAATTAGATATTAAATTCGATACCTACTTTATTTAGTCTCTATAATAAAGACATAATTAGCTATCATATTAGTTTGGCCTCTTAAATAGAGACTAAATGTATTTTGTCTCAAAATTAGTCGCTAAATTATATATTTAGCGATTGCTTCTTAGCCAGTTGCTAAACTAGTAGCTAAATTATCATTCTCTTGTAGTGAATTAGCTACGCATGTTAATAACCACAACAGCAACAAAGGAAAGAGGGAAAACGATTGATAGCATGATTAGAGGTACAAAATAAGAACAAGAACTTAATTGAATAATAAAGAAAGAAAAATTAACAAGAATACTGTAACTAGATAGGGCAAGATCCAAATTGCATGAATTGAAAGCTAGATCTTAAACTAAAACTAATTTTATTAAGAGAGTTGTATGTAGAAAACTAAAGAAAGATTAAAGAACTAAAAATAGGGTAAAAGTTGTGTAAAAGAGACGTTCTTAATAATAAAAGCTAATTGGGTATTTATAGAAAACATTAACCGACTTAAGGAAATAACGCGGAGATGCAACTAAAAGGAAACTCGATCGAGTCATTGGGAACTCGATCGAGTAACTGGGAACTCGATCGAGTCCAGCTCAGTGCGTAATTCCTGCTTCGCGCACCGAAGTTCAAACGTCCGCCATTTCTTCGTTACTTGTCAGAATCAAGCGATTTTCGTGACATTGGAAAGCTAAAAAGATAAGCTTTCACCACTAATTGGAATCACCTGATTATCATTTTTGTAACTTAATATATGGCTCTTATAATTAGGTACTAGTTATATGTAGAGCTGGACAACGTAGCGGGCCAGCTCAGCCCAGCCCGGCCCAGCCCTGTTACGTGGGCCAATTTTTCTAGCCCACACAGGGCTAGGGCTGGGCCAGCCCAGCCCGGTAGTGAATAGGGCCAGGGCCAGGGCCAGATTTTGTCAGCCCAGCCCTGTTCGCAGCCCTGTGTGAAATGCAGCCCAGCCCAGCCCGGCCCGGCCCACTAGTAAAACTAACACAACTAACACAAATACAGCCCACAAACACAACTAGCAGCCCTCCAGGGCTGGGCCAGGGCTGACTTTTCATGGCCCGGCCCAGCCCAGCCCAGCCCTATATTGTTTTAGGGCCGTGCCAGGGCTGGCTTTCTTCAGCCCAGCCCGCCTCTGGCCCGGCCCGGCCCATTGTACAACTCTAGTTATATGAAGTTCTTTTGCTCGCCTAGCTTCAGTTCTCTTCCTTTATATTCATAGATTCTCGTGCTATTCTCCGTGTATTACTCGATCCATGCCAACTCCACAATGCTCATTATGTGCATTTGCTCCTCAAATGCTCCATATCTGCATTGAAGCACCGAAATGCGGAAGTATCTCATTCTAGCATAAATGACATATAAATTGTATAATTTAGCACGAAAATGTCTCAAAAACAACTTAAGGGGAGGCATAAAAGTGTATAAGAATATGACTCATCACGGGTTCCGGTCCGCTCCGGTCCGGGACTGGTTTGGACCGGATTTTATGTTTTCTATTTCTTTCCTCGAAAATATATATTAAAATCCGATCCAAACAGTCTAATCGGTCCAAACCGGTTCAATCGGTCTATAATATTCAAATTCCGGTCCATAATACCAATCCATAATTTTGTTGGTCCATAATATTCAAATTCTGGCCCAACCGGTCCGGTCCCGTCTTGGTCCAGAATTTTACCGGTCCGGTCCCGGTCAATAATTTTTATATTCCGCCCCGATCCCGGTCTATCATTTTTGCCAATTCCGGTTTCGGTACGGTATGGTCCTATTTTGGATCGGTGCACAACCCTAGTTGTATTTGTCTATAATTTGTCAATGCTGATTTTTGAACAAATATATACTTTTTTATGTGTTATGTCATACCTTCTTTATATACTAAAAGATTAACAAATTTCTAAATTCTTCCGTTCAAATTTTTAGCCTAACTGATATGCTACTAAAAAATTTATTTCTTAATTAATTAATGTTCACTATTTATTTACTCCTATTAAATAATATTAAGTATTATCCAAGAGAATACAAATTTTCTTAGTTTTCCCCTTCAAATGTTTTTATCTAAGTAAAGAAAAAACTAAAACTTTTTTCTTTAAACTATTATCTTTAATTAAATAATCTTATAATTGAACTTTAATTTAATAATTGAGTTTAAATTATGATGTTTTCATCAAAATAAAATAAAATTAATGTTATCTATATATGAGTATAAGTTGGTAAACTTTTCATTATATTCAATAATTATAACTTTCGAAAATGATTTTGTTTGGTAAATAACAGATTAATTTCAGCATAAGTAGATTGGAACGACTCGACATATTATAAATGACAAATAATTTAAACAGATGATTTAGCAAGCATATTATAATTAGCAGAATTAATTTGAGTGTTTGGTAACTAACTGATTACGATTAGTAAATTGTTAGTTTTCTTTGTAAAATGTAGTAAAAAAATTTAGTTTAGAATATGATAATCAATATGTTTGGGTAACCAGCAATCCAGCATATTGTAAAACAACATACTGACCTCAAATATGTTGTTTACCAAACATTTAAATTAAATTAGCATATTGACTGAATGACTGGTCAAACATGCTAAAACTCTTGAATATGATAAAAATTGATCAATATGTCATTTATTACCAAACAAGGTCAATAACTTGACACGTAACTTTGTGACAAAAAAACATCAAAATAATTGGAGAAAAATTGTAAAATGAAATTTTTAATTTTAATGTAAAAATAAATAAATAAATGTCATATAAATACACCTTTCAAAACTTTAGTTTTTCCATTATAAATAATACACTATAAAATAAATTCTCTATACATATCGCGATATCGCGAAATCTATACTAGTTTATACTTATATAATGTTGTAACATGACATACATTCATGCTAGTATAATGTTATAATTATATAATTTTACAAGATTTTTTAATTTTTTTTATATATATTCCTACAACTTTGCACGAGTATTAAAAAAATTACTTTATATTTAATGCGTAAAGATTTTCTATGTGCATATCAAGAACTTATTGTAAAGTATAATTACAATTAAACAAATTTTGCACGAGTATTAAACAAATTACTTTATAGTAGTTAATGCGTAAAGATTTTCCATGTGCAAATCTAATACATGAAATTTTTTGTTACAAAATAATGAAATTATACTAAAAAGAGATACTTAGTGTGCTTGCACAACATTTAATTTCCAAATTCTAACTCCAAATAATCCATTTTCCATGCCCTAGAAAAACACTATAAAACCAAATGCTATGAACTTAAAAACAATGCACAAAACTTCATTCAATCCCATCAAACACACGCACCATGATCGGAGAAGAAATCTTTGCTCGTCTCGACCACAAAGCGGCATCATACATATTGGAGTATGACCGTTGTCTTACGTTCCCCACGTCCGAATTTGAATACAAAATACTCCCTCTGTTAAAATCCAAAGAACGTTCATTATGGTCTAGACAAAAACTAGCATCTGTCAAGGTCCGAGACGCAAGTGACTCGGGGTTTCAACCCGTGAACATGTCCGTTGAAGCTTCTGGTTTTGATAATCGTTTTTGCAGTCTTGGTGAAGGTGTATGGTGGAACTATGTTAGGCTTAAGAGACTTACAATAGGTGATATTGTTGGTCTTAAATATGATTCCGATTCACATCATCTTATTATTACTTCTTATCCTCCTCGTCTGGGACTCGAACCTACGGGCACTTATTATTAGTTATTATTTTCGCAATATTAGGGCAACTTTAGTTAACTAATTTTATTTTTTATTTGTTGATTTTAATACTAATATAGTAGGGTCCGTTTATATATGTTAATATTAAGCCCTAGTTTGTGCTTTAATTAGATTGAAGTTTGCGGTAACTAACTCTTTAGAGTGGGGATTATTATTATACTATCATAGGTCAGAACTCGCGCAAAGTTACACGCGTATGTATAAAAGTTACACGAGTATGTATAAATGTATTATCTATTTTCATGCGTAAATATTATTATATAAATTTATAAAAAAAATTATCATGATATGTTTATTTTTATGAAGTACTCCGTGTGTGATAATACAGATTCACATTTTACAAAATGTTGAGACTATGAGATTGTCTCGGGATTTCTATGTCGTTTTACTATATGTTAGATATATTTTAATTAAACATACGAAATCGACTTGAATTGACGGGTAAATAGCAATGAAGTAATATTGGAGGTTAAATAATTTTTTTAAAATAAATGTAAAAATATATAATTAATTTCGGATACATTAAAACTAAATGAAATAATAAAAATTTATAAATTTTTGCTTAAAATAGAAAAAAAATAAAAATAAATAAACAAACTATTATTCAAACCAACATTAAAGTTAAGTCGACTTTCTAATTTTAATAAAAAAAATTGAAGGAGTGATATGTTAAGTTAATATGGTTTTAACGGAGACCAGTTGATCAAAATACAATGAAATTGTGAGTAGCTAATATGTACTACCGACTAATTAGCAACGACAATAGAAAGGATGAGTTGGATGTCGAGTTGTCACTTATTCCACACTTGCATAAATAGAAAAAAATATAGCTTCTTTAATATTTTACTCCCAAAAGATCGTAATAATGCTGGACAAGTGACAAAGTATAATGTGTAATAACTGCATAATTTAATATCCCTTCTATTAGTTTCTATTTGATTAACGCAGTTGCTAAATCCCACACACTAAGTTGCTTAATCCAACACACTAAGTTGCTTAATCCAACACATTTTTACCCTAGATTTTCATAATTCCACTTCGTAAAAAAAAAAAGAATTAAAAAGACTTATCTCCCTCTAAACCTAACCAATCTCTTATTTGTTCGAATATTATGGATCGTAATTCACACATATCAAACGTAATTTCGTCGTTTTATCGTAAATTTTATTAAGACCCGTCTTTTATTCAATTTAATTGATGTTTTTTTATATAAAAAAAAGAGGGTTTCTTTTAACAATTAGGATTTCCGCTGGATTTGATTGATGAATGAGTGGTTAAAAAGGTGCGTTTTTTAACAATTACAAATAACAATTATCTCTCAATCAACATATCGGAGGAGTCATTTTCTAATAGTAGTACTATCGACTATGGACCAATATGCTATCAAGAATGTCTCCATTATCCACATGGGCTAAAGCTTTGTTAAGGCACCGTTTGCCAGTACACTTCAGGTATCAGATTTGTCTGAAATAACTTCTTTGCCAAAAAAATCAGGTAGCATATTCTTTTGAGAGTGTTTGACATGTAGCTTATTTGATCAAATGAGCTACCTGAAACAAAATGCTACATAAGGTAGCATTTTAGATTTCAGGTACCTGATTCTAGGTTATATTACCTTTTTATCCTTCAACCTATTATATAGTAAATAATTATTATTTCCTTTTATGTCATTTCACCAAAATAAGCTACCTTTTCAGTTAGTTTGCCAAACGATTTTTTAGTTTTCAGGTAGCTTTTCAGCTCGTTTTACCAAACAGAGCCTAAGAATGGCTTTCCATGACCAATACAAACAACATGGACTTTTCTGCCTTATTCAACTAACTTAGAGAGCAACTTCATGAATTCGATGTCTAATCCACAACCATCGTTCTTTATATACTAAAAGATTAACAAATTTCTAATTTCTTCCGTTAAAATTTTCAGCGTAACTGATAAGCTATTAGAAAATTTATTTTCTAATTAATTAGTGTTCACTACTTATGTTTAATATTTACTTTTATTAAATAATATTGATATCCTAATAAATATCCCTTACCAAAAAGAATAAAATTTCTTCAAATGTTTCTATGAATTCTATCTAAAATAAAGAAAGAAGAATTCTTTTCTTTAAACTATTATCTTTAATTAAATAATCTTATAATTACACTTTAATTTAATAATTAAATTCAAATTATGATATTTTCATCCAAATAAAATAAACTTGATGTTAACTATAAGCATAAGTTGGTAGACTTTTCATTACATGCAATAATTATAAATTTAGAGAATAACTTGACACGTAATTTTGTGACAAAAATAGTTATTAAAATAATTGGAGAAAAATTAAAATTTATAAAATGAAACTCTTAATTTCAATATAAAAATAAAGAAATAAATATCATAAATATACACATTTCTTAACTTCAGTTTTTCACTATAAATAATACTTTATACATATCGCACAGTGCGCGGAATCTATACTAGTTTAATTTATACTAATATAATGTTATAACATGCCATTTATACTAATATTATAATTTTACAATATTTTTATGTAATTTTTTATATATATGCTATAATTTTGCACGAGTATTAAACAAATTATTTTATAGTAGTTAATGTGCAAAGATTTTTCGTGTGCATATCAAAAACTTATTGTAGAGTATTGTTGGGTCTATGCCTTGAATCTGTTAGTCGCCGCTTCGAACGACTATGCGGGGGTCTCGCTGACCTCGGATTTCTGTATTGGGCTAGGGTTTCTGTTTGGGCTTTATTAGATTAATTCTAATCTGTTTTGTATTAGGTTAAGAGTACTATATAAACTCTTAACCTCTACCCTAGCAGTTACATACTTTAATATCGTTCTGAATCTGTAATCTGAAAAACTCCTCACATTAATAAAACTCTCTCCCTTCTGCCCTGTGGACGTAGCTAACACACCGTTAGTGAACCACGTAAATCTGTGCGTTTGTTCTTTATTGTTTGTTTTAGTCTTTCTCTGTGCTTCCGTTATAACAAATTGGTATCAGAGCCTTCGGGTTCCTGAATTAGAAAGATGTCGGCGATGAACATAAAGATCGATCGTTTTACTGGGAGAAATAGTTTCAGTTTATGGCAAATCAAGATGCGGGCTCTGTTAAAGCAACAAGGGTTATGGACGCCGCTTCAGAAGAAGCAGGAAGGCGCAGCCGCCGTTGCAGTCACCGCTGAGATGACCAGTCAGGAGGAGAAGGCACATTCAACAATTATGTTGTGTCTTGCTGATGATATTATTACTGAAGTCGCGGAGGAAGAAACCGCCGCAGGTCTGTGGGCAAAGCTTGAGAGTCTTTATATGACGAAGTCTTTGACCAATAAGTTGCTTCTAAAGCAACGTCTGTTCAGTCTGAGAATGCAGGAAGGTATGCCTCTCCGGGATCATCTAGATCAGTTAAACACAATTTTACTAGAACTGCGTAATATTGATGTTAAGGTAGAAGATGAGGATGCCGCATTAATTCTGTTAGTTTCTTTACCACTGTGGTATGAGAATTTCGTACAGTCTTTTATTGTGGGTAAGGATACCGTGACTCTAGAAGAGGTTAGATCGTCTCTTCATACTAGAGAATTGCGCCATAAGGCGGCTGGTACAGTCACAGATAATCAGGCCGCAGGGTTAGTAGTTAGCGGGGGTTTTGGACAGGGAAATTCTGGGAAGAAAAAGTATAAGAAGCCTTCTTATGTTGGTTCTTCTAGTTCTGCTGGTACCTCTGGTACATCTGGTTTTAAGGGTCCTAAACCTACTGATGTTTGTAACTACTGTAAAGGAAAGAGGCATTGGAAATTCACGTGTCCCAAGAAAGATAAACAGAATGAATCTGGTACTGCTGGGGTAGCTAATGGAGATTCCGAGGAAGATGATTATGCTCTTGTTAGTAATAAGGTCACAAATCATACTGATGTGTGGATCTTAGATTCTGGAGCGTCTTACCATATATGTCCCCGGAGAGAGTGGTTTACAACTTATGAGCAGATAGATGGAGGCAATATTTCTATGGCCAACAGTGCTGTTTGCAGAATAGTGGGAATCGGCTCAGTTAAGATAAGGACACATGATGGTAGATTCTGCACATTGAACGAAGTTAGACATGTTCCACTGATGACAAAGAATCTGATTTCCTTAAGTACTCTTGATCAGAAGGGTTTCAGTTTTCAGGGTGAAGGTGGAGTTCTGAACGTCTGCAAAGGTTCTAATGTGATTCTGAGAGGTATCAAACACGGTACTCTATATTATCTTCAGGGATCGACACTGTCAGATTCTATTTCTGTTGCATCCTCAGATGTTGATAAAGAAGATATGACTAGGCTGTGGCATATGAGGCTTGGTCATATGAGTGAAAGGGGGATGCAGACTCTTTCAAAAGAAGATCTTCTGTGTGGCCACAAGGTCAAGAATCTGGATTTCTGTGAGCATTGTGTATTCGGGAAGCTACATCGCAGCAAGTTTCCTAAAGCAGTGCATAGGACCAAGGGCACACTTGATTATATCCATTCTGATTGTTGGGGTCCTTTTAAGGTGGAATCTTTGGGAGGACACAGATATTTTGTGTCAATTATTGATGATTATTCAAGGAAGACTTGGATCTTTATGATGAAGCACAAATCTGAAGCCTTTACTCACTTTAAGCAGTGGAAGGCATTAGTGGAGAATCAAACTGGAAAGAAGGTCAAGAGGCTGCGAACTGATAACGGTCTAGAATTTTGTTGGTCTGAGTTCGATGAGTTCTGCAGGAATGAAGGGATTGCTAGACATCGTACAGTCCGAGATACACCTCAGCAGAATGGTGTAGCAGAACGAATGAATCAGACCCTTCTGGAGAGGGCAAAGTGCATGCTCTCTAATGCTGGACTAACTAGAAGATTCTGGGCAGAAGCAGTTAGTACAGCATGCTATCTGATAAATCGGGGACCTCACACAAGTCTGAATCTCAAAACTCCGTTTGAGATGTGGTCTGGTAAGCCTGCTGACTATTCTATTTTAAGGGCTTTTGGTAGTACTGCTTATTATCATGTAAGTGAGGGTAAGCTTGAGCCTCGAGCTAAAAAGGGAGTATTCATGGGTTATGGGGATGGTGTCAAGGGATATCGCATCTGGTCTCCGTCTGAAGGTAGGGTTATTTTAAGCAGGAATGTTGTTTTTGATGAAAATTCTATGGTTAATCCTACTGTGAAGTCCGTTGTTATGTCAGATAGTAGTAGTAGTGTTGATAAGCAGGTGGAGCAGAAAGACACTCTTGAAGAGAGTGAACCACAAGAGGAAAGTCAACCACTACAGTCTGAATCCGAATCTGTACCGTCCGTTTCTTCAATACCAATTCCGAATCAGCAGAGTTTGGCCCGTGATCGGTCAATCAGGTCCAATTTTGGTAAGCCTCCGAATAGATTGGGTTTTGAAGATATGGTGGGTTATGCACTAGAAGTTGCTGAGGAGGTGGATCCTGGCCTATCTGAGCCATCCACCTATACAGAAGCAGTTACATGTTCTGAATCTGCCCAATGGCTTGCTGCCATGGGAGATGAGATGGAGTCACTTCACAAGAATCAGACCTGAGAATTATCAAAGAAGCCTCAAGGCAGAAAGATTGTTACTTGTAAGTGGGTCTTCAAGAAAAAGGAAGGAGAAACTGTTGCTGAGGGTATAAGGTATAAGGCTCGTTTGGTAGCTCGTGGGTTCAGTCAGAAAGAGGGGGTAGACTATAATGAAATATTTTCACCAGTGGTCAGACATACTTCCATCAGGGTGTTGCTAGCAATAGTTGCACATCAGAATCTAGAGCTCGAACAGCTAGATGTGAAGACAGCTTTCCTACATGGAGAGTTGGAAGAAGAGATATACATGACTCAGCCAGATGGTTTTCAAGTTCCGGGTAAGGAAGACTATGTTTGCAAGCTGAAGAAGTCCTTATATGGGCTTAAACAGTCGCCGAGGCAGTGGTATAAAAGATTTGATAGCTACATGTTGCAGATTGGCTACATTAGGAGTCCGTATGATTGTTGTGTTTATCACACAAAGGTGGAGAATGGTTCTTTTATTTATTTGGTCCTATATGTAGATGACATGTTGATAGCTGCAGAGAATAAGTCTGATGTTCAGAAGTTGAAGGGTCTCCTCAGTGCAGAGTTTGACATGAAAGACTTGGGTGCAGCGAGAAAAATTCTGGGAATGGAGATTTATAGAGATAGAAGTAAGAATAAGCTTTTCTTATCTCAGAAGAGCTACATTCAGAAGGTTCTATCCAGATTTAGTATGGCTACTGCAAAGCCTATAGATACTCCTAGTGCTGCAAATGCACATCTATCTGTTGCTTTCTCACCCAAGTCAGCTGAAGAAAGGGATTACATGTCTCGAGTTCCGTACTCTAGTGCAGTAGGTAGCTTGATGTATGTTATGGTTTGCACTAGACCTGATTTAGCACAGTCAGTCAGTGTTGTTAGTAGGTTTATGGTTGATCCTGGTAAGGAACATTGGCAAGCTGTGAAGAGAATATTTCGGTACCTTAAGGGTACATCTGATGTTGGTCTCGTTTATGGAGGTGATATGGAGTGTCTTGTGGCAGGATACTCAGATTCTGATTATGCAGGAGATGTTGATAGCAGAAGATCAATGACTGGTTATGTTTTCACTCTTGGTGGTTCGGTCGTCAGCTGGAAGGCTACATTGCAGCCTACAGTTACTTTGTCTACTACTGAAGCAGAGTACATGGCCTTGACTGCAGCAGCAAAAGAGGGAATCTGGTTGAAAGGGTTGATCAGTGATCTGGGTCTACATCAGGAGCAAGCAATTGTATTTTGTGACAGTCTTAGTGCAATTTGCTTGGCTAAAGATCAAGTCCATCATGAGAGGACTAAGCATATAGATGTGAGATATCACTTTCTGAGGAATGAGAAGAGGATTAAGGTGAACAAAGTGGGTACTGCTGATAACCCAGCTGATATGTTCACTAAGCCAGTGACTGAGAGCAAGTTCCAACACTGTTTGGACTTGCTAAATATTCGAAGCAACTAATTGCCCAGCTAAGGGCAATATCTGAGGGGGAAGGGAGAAGAGTTTCTGGTACTTCTGGCATCTATGGGATGCATCTGGTACATCTGTCTGTTTGTGAGAGAATTCAAGTCAAGGTGGAGATTTGTTGGGTCTATGCCTTGAATCTGTTAATCGCCGCTTCGAACGACTATGCGGGGGTCTCGCTGACCTCGGATTTCTGTATTGGGCTAGGGTTTCTGTTTGGGCTTTATTAGATTAATTCTAATCTGTTTTGTATTAGGTTAAGAGTACTATATAAACTCTTAACCTCTACCCTAGCAGTTACATACTTTAATATCGTTCTGAATCTGTAATCTGAAAAACTCCTCACATTAATAAAACTCTCTCCCTTCTGCCCTGTGGACGTAGCTAACACACCGTTAGTGAATCACGTAAATCTGTGCGTTTGTTCTTTATTGTTTGTTTTAGTCTTTCTCTGTGCTTCCGTTATAACAAGTATAATTACAAATAGTAAACTATATAACTTGTATAGATTTTGTAGTATATATAGAGAGAGAGAGATCAAATTTAACGAAATATCATTGTTTTAGAAAATTAACATCCAATACATTCCAAAAACCGAAAATGCTTACCAATACATGAATTTTGTTGATACAAAATAATGAAATTATAAGCACCAAGGAATAATAATTAGAGTGTTTGCACAAAATTTCATTTCCAAAATTCTAACACCAAATAATCTATTTTCCATTGCTTAACTGCCCTAAAAAAAACACTATAAAAGCAAACGTAATGAACACAAAAAAAATGCACAAAACTTCATTCAATTCCATCAAACACACGATGATCGGAGAAGAAATCTTTGCTCGTCTCGACCAAAGAGCGACATCATACACTCGGGAGGTTGACCGTTGTCTTTCGTTCCCCACGGCCGAATTTGAAAACAAAATAGTCCCTCTTTTAAAATCCGAACAACGTTCATTATGGTCTAGACAAAAACTAGTGTCTCTCCAGGTCCGAGACGCAAGTGACTCGAGTTTTCGACCCGTGAACATGTCCGTCGAAGCTGCTCGTAATAATCATCGTTGTAGTCTTGGTCAAGGTGTATGGTGGAACTATGTTAGGCATAAGAGACTTGCATTAGGTGATATTGTTGGTCTTAAATATGATTCCGGTTCACATTGTCTTATTATTACTTATTATCCTCCTCGTCTAGGACTCGAACCTTCGGGCACTTATTATTAGTTACTTCCTCCATTTATAAGTGTTCTTCCCATTTTATTTTGCACTTGGATTAAGGCAAACTAATAAAGAAATGATAAAGTAATGAAAAAAAGGTAATAAGTGGGGTTAGTAATGAAAAGAGGGTAGTTTTTGTAATAAAAAATGATAAAGTTGTAATTTGGTTGTCTAAAATAGAAAAGAAAAGAAATGGGAAGAAAATAGGTAATTTGCCAAATAAGGGAAATGGGAAGAAAATAAGAAAATGGAGGAAGTATTATTTTCGAAATATTCGGACAAGTTTAGTTAAATAATTCTATTTTTAATTTGTTGTTTTTAATAATATAGTAGGGTTTATATATATGCTAATATTAAGCTAGCCCTACTTTTTGCTTTAATTTGATTACTATCATAATTATTATAATATTACTTTTAGATTTATTTTTGTTGTTATGTTTGGATTTAAATTTGATATTGGTATTTCTGTTACTAAAATTGTCTTTCTATAATTGAAGAACAATTTCTTTGGGAGAATAAAAAATCATTGTGCCGAAGAAAGACGTATATATAGTATCTATAACGTATATTTATAAGATATTTAAATATAAACTCATTTTCACCATAATTAATGAGAATATCTTATCAATCTTACCGTATAATAATCGATTTACTACATAATATAATTAGGGTTTTGCTAAATTCCGCACAAGATTTTGCTTAATCCCACACACTTGGTCATCTTATTCCGACTTTATCCCAATCACTTTTTCCACACAATTAGAGAGGACAATTCAAATGCAAAGTAATTCAAAAAAACACATGCTTATTAGCTACCTCACCACCACTCGCTCCACCACCAGCCGCTCACAAACAGAACGCACCACCACCTGCTGCGATAAACCGACCCACCATCCGTCGTCATAAACCGTGCACCTCCAACAATCGAAAATCTAAAATCCCTAAATGTCAAACCCTAATTGTAAAATTAAGATAAAAAATATTCATTCAATCAATTAAAATACAGGTATTAATAAATTTGTTGATAGATTAACGAAGTTACTTATGAATGTGCAAATTAAAATTCATAATTTGTTAAATTATTAGCAATTTGGTTGGTGGTGAAAAGGAGATCCCTAAATTTCAAACCTAATTGTAAAAATCACTTTGTTGAACATAAAAAAACATTCATTCAACCAATTAAAAGAAGGATATTAATAAATTTGTTGATAGAACAACAAAATTACTTGTGCATGTGCGAATTAAAATTCATAATTTGTTACATTATCAAATTATTAGCAATTTGGTTGGTGGTGAAAAGGAGAGGAGAGATTTTTTTAATAAAGGATAAATTCGGAATAGGTTGACAATGTATGCGGGATTTAAATAATATCATTTAGCGGGATTTAACAAATACGTATAGTTATTTCCTTATAGTAATTAGCTTTTAAGAAATTTCTCTAATGGAAAAGACAACAATTTATAATAACTCTTATTACATTGAGCCATATTCATGACATTGAGCCATGGCTTAATTAAATGGAGACATGGAGTGTGAGTGAAACATTAGGATATCTCAAAACATCGGATTACTTAGGCGGACTCAACCCGACTCGACTCGGAAAAAAAAAGATTTGTGATTTTGATAGTATGTGCCACGTAAAGGCGGTAGGCATTTATTTGTTTCGAGAACTTGACAAGGAGGCGAACCGCGAACCCAATAAGTAGCAAAGGGCTCAGCAGCCACTACCCCAAACATAAGAAATCGTTTAAGAAATCGTTTTAAAACCCTAGATTTAAGCGTGGTTATGTGAAGATAGGTAAAACTAGGGATCAAAGCATAGCATTGTGAGTTCTATATAGCAGTGGAGAGGGATTATTAGAAGGTGTACGACGTGCACTTGATTGTCGTGCACCTGATCAGAGGTTCGAATCCCACGACAACCATGTTGCTTATTTTTAACTTTCAAAATAGTAGTTGTTTATTGCCTTTGGTTTTAGGATTTTTTTCGTAACATAAATTAAAAACAAGTTGCAAAATTATTAAATGAAAATGTGAAGCCATATTTAGTACAGTAGGGAACGATTGAATTGATCGTTGCGAATTTGTATATATAATGTTTATATAACATATATCGTACCACATTTTTATTAAATTTTAATATTAATTTTGAGCTTTATATATTCGCTACCCCACCCATGAAATCTTGGGTTTGCCCCTTCACACGACCATGAAATAAAGTTAATAGATTAGGGTTAAGGTATTGTAACTTATTCGAGGCTATGTCCCTTTTATGTACCAAAAAAAAGATATTGTAATTTATTTAAGTGCGTGGTTGGGTTTCATGGGGCATATAATTGAGTACTTTTAAGTTCGTTTAATGAGAGGTTTAATTGGTGAAATAAGTTAAGTGAGTTGAAAATAAAGTCTAACAAGTAGCTATCTATAATCTATATTAAAAAGGGCCAAAAAAAGTCGGTACAAAAAACCAACGCCTCTAATTTTACGACCAGAGCAAGGCAGTCTAAGCTTCGGTCCACTCACTCGAGTCGAGGTTAGTTCCGTGCTTATTTGTTGGTTTGATTCGCGATTACTGGTTTAGTGACCGCCAAATGTATACGGGATTGATCCACCAGCTGCCAGAATCTGTTGCTCTAACTACAGATAACAATATAAGACAGATCCAGTTATATAAATATTAACGACGTATATTAATTAAACTTAGATATCTAAAACCCTAAACCCTAAACCCTTAAAAAAAAGACAGTTTAATAGAAGTAGTATACTATGCTAACCTTGAACAAAGCTTCCAGGTTGCTCTTCACAATAGAGTACTCATCCCTCACTTGTTCTAGGCATTTTAAGCACCTAATACGCGAGTAATGTATTGATGTTAGTCGCCTAATTACTTATGTAAACGGTCCTACGATAAAAACACATCACGTTCAATTTGAACATCACACGGGCTTTCAATTTAGTAGCCTATCATACCCTTGAAAGTTGTTCTCTTTGATACAATTCCGAAAACCAATGCACACGTTTCCCATCCTTTGTGCACCAATGCTAGATCGTCAAAATAGTTCAAAGTAAACAAACAATAGCTTAGACGACCATGTAATGTAATATCGTTGTATAATATATATACATATTTAACACGAAATGAAACCGTTTCTTTTGAGTATATTTGTTGAACTTTAAACCGCGGTTTTGTAGCATTGAAATCAATTCATCTTATCTATATTAATCTTATCTATATTAATACAATAACATTTCATGCAATTTCGTGCGTCCATGTCATCACATACATACTCTTTTATTTTTTTATTTTTAAATAAAAATAGGACCCACCACAACAAATATGAGATTAATTTATGAAAAACCGACTTTATTAATAGAATTTTATCGAATAATCAATACAAAACTTCAATTAACCACCATCCTCAATTCCATTTATATTGCATAAATAGTACAATATGAAAATGCAAAATTTTCCCAATAGTCATTATAGTCTATCAATACTAGAAATATAAAATAAAAAGATGAACAAAAAACATTATTAGACAATGAAAATATAAATGATAAAAAAATAGTAAAAAATAAATAACGTTATTATATTATTTTACAAAGTTTTAATTCTAAGATTTTGGCATCATAATAACAAATTTTCAAGATATTACTAAATTTGACTAACTTTTTTAATAAGAAATAGTTTTCAACAAAAAATGTTCATAAATAATACAAGTACTGTTTTAATTTTCAATTTTAAAAATGAGATCTACAAAAAGTTAACAAAATAAATGAACTATAAAACACTATTAAGTAGATTTTATAGCATTCCGTTAACATAATACTTTGAAGGAATTCGTTATGGATATTAAGTTTATCCACTAAAATGAGTAGATTTAAAATTTTTGTTATCCAATTTTAACACAATTCGTGCATGTTTACACGGATTTAAAACATGTGTAAACTTTAAATCTTTACAATTTTTATGCATGTGTTTTAAATCATTATCATTATGAAATATATTATAAAATATACTCCGTATATGTATTTTTGTTTAAAATTTTTAAATATTAATCATTATATCGATATTTTTACCGTGCAATTTTACACGGGTTAAAAACTAGTAGTTCCTAATTTCCGAACATATCCGTAAGAAATCATAGCTATCGACAATTTATACAATTTGACGTACCTGGAGCTACTACCCTTCAATTGGTGCATATGAGCATCAAGCTTCTTAAAATCCACATTAGCTTGTTCTCTGCATTAACGAAATGAATGTTTTAAAAACTCCCGTCTATGGCAAATTAACGCCTAAAAGAAAGACGGGTTAAATGTACGCAATCATATATATATAACCCGTGTTTTTTAAGAAGAGGTTACTAACAAAGTCGATGTTATTTCATTGAAAAGTTTATCAGACTCCTGGAAGAACAGGGTCACCACTTGCAACACAAATCCTGGATTTCCTTCACTTTGCAAGAACAATAGCTGCTTAAATTGTTCATTCATGATGCCCTGAAATTAACCGCGATCCATGAAAAGAACATAATTATTAAGGAGTAAATTAATAACTTAAGTCGATTCGACAGTATTTGATTACCTCGTTAAATAAGGAGGCAGTGTGATCAATTAACTGTTTTTGCAATTCAGCAACTCGACTGCCCATTTTCCAGATTATAATGAACAGAAAACCAGATTATACGACTGTGGCGGCTTTATATAACACTCTTTCTATCTCGACAAGTATTTGACACAGAGAGTACGAAGTATAAAGCCTTCAGAAAATCGTGTTCCAATAAGTGGGAACGTAGTTATATATAAAACTAACCTATTGTTTTGCGGTATGCTTGTGTAAGGTCGTCTTTTAAAAATATGTGTATTATTATGTATACTTTTGTAAAATGTTAAGACTTAGGGCAAGGTAAAATGTGAGTTATCTAGCTAAAAAAAGTTACTAAATATTATTGTGTAAATTAATCCGAAAGGATTTGTTCTTGGGCTTTTTTGGTACAAGGAGATATGTTTCTTGATTAAATGGGAGTATAAATGGATATTTATCAATTACAATTTCACTTTAAAATGGTAGATACATGAAATTTGATTCTCCTTGTGGTCATTTGGATAATCTATTTTAGTTTGTACTTGTATTGTTTAGAGGGTGTTCTATGTTACGGTGGGTTGGGCCGAGCTTGGCTTGAGAGACCTGACACTGGCCCGAGATAGGGGGTGGCTTGGGCCGGGCAGAAGGTCACCCGAGGGGCATGTTTTGGCGGGTCATTGATGACCGGGGTTTTGTCATCACTTCCTGCTTTCGAAAACAAAACTTCCTTAATCATAAAGCATCTTACACACCTCGCATGATACCTTAAATAATTTTTTTATAACTTCTTAAAACTTGTCCAAAAAGTATATAGTAAGTCTTGTTTGCGACGGGTCACCATTTGTGACGGATATTTTGTGAGATAAATGGGTACAAAATGAGTAGTGGAGAAATGAGACCACAAAAATAGTGTTGAAGAGAGAGAAAAAGTGGGTATTTTGTGAGAGAAAATGATATCCGTCACAAGCTTGCGACGGATAGTACCGTTGTAAATTCTTATTTGCAACGGCACTATCCGTCGCAAGCTTGTGACGGATACCATTTTCTCTCACAAAATACCCACTTTTTCTCTCTCTTCAATACTATTCTTGTGGTCCATTTTCTCCACTAACTCATTTTGTATCCATTTTATCTCACAAAATATTCGTCACAAATAGTGACCCGTCGCAAGGAAGATTTACTATATATTCATACCTCAAATCCATGAGGTATGATTTTTTCATATCCAATGAGAGGGTGGATATGAGATTTATACCCATGACTATCAAACTATAATAAATAAAAATGTGACAAATAAGTATTAATAATAGATATTGTAACGAAGCATTTTACATAACTCTTTGTTTAAATCTTTATTTTCATAATTTTATATGTTAAAATTATTATTAAATGAATTGGATTTTTCATATTTCAACTCTAACTTGGTTTCAAATTCATACCGCTTACAATTAAACAAACGCAAAGTATCAGATATAGAGTTCCAATTATGTACCATCCAGATATAATTCTTAATTCTAAACCTATACTCATGCGTGAAATAAACGCCCTTTAGAAACTTAAGACAACCTATAGACAACTCTATCGATAAGCGATTTTGCGTTACTAGTAGTTGCTTCTCTCTCCTTAACTCTTTGTATTCTACTAAAAGAAATAATTTGAAATCCCCCTCAACAAAAACAATTGTAAGAAATTTTAATTCCCCGTAAGGGTGGAGTCTAGTGGTTAAAACTTGTGTGAAAGTCTAGGAGACCCGAGGCTTAAGCCTCCAAGAGCAAAATTTTGTGAAGCATTCTTGAGCCGAGTCCATGCCCAAATAGACTTCGAGCCTGTCACCCTCGGGTGGTTTTCTTGGTGCGGGTTACCTAGTGCACACCAAAGGTAGCGGCCGCGGTTCCCTCGTCACCCAAAAAAAAAAGATATTTTAATTCCCGATTTAATAACCTAATCTCATTTCTGTAATTTTTGTGGATCGAATGAGTCTTAGCTTAATGGTTAAAATTTAGGTACCATGATAATTGATAATAGATTATAGGTTCAAATCCTTTTTTCCTTAATATTTTACTGACATTGCATCTAAATTAACACTAAAAAATTATTGAAATTACTTTTTCATATAGGATATTTACTTTTTTCACACACACTTTTTTTTTTAACTTTACAAGTCATACTCTTTCTCCTAAACCTAATCAATTAATTCTTATATGTATATTTTTTCTTTAAAATCGAATTTAATTGTTCTAAAAACTTAACAATTATTTTCCCTTCGTGAAATAAATCAATTATTTATCAATTATTAATAAATTTTGTTAAATTATTAGGGTTTATCAATTAGTAGAATTAGTAATTCTTTGATCAATAATCTTTAAATTCTTCTCGCACTCCAGCAGGCACTATGATGCAAGTATGCAACTATGGCCCGACTAATAAAATCAATCAATATATATAATTAAAAGAGGCTTTTTTTCGAGCGATATGGTAGTCTCCAACTATTACAAAACTCTATTTTTATAAATAATAATTTATTTGTAATTTTTCTATTAGAATTAGAAAATAAGAAAATAATAAATTAATTACAATTATTCTATTAAAATTAGAAAATTAGAAAATAGTTGATTAAATAATAATTTATTTATAATTTTCCTATTAGAATTAGAAAATAAGAAAATAACTAATTGATTACAATTTTTCTATTAGAATTAGAAAATGGTTGATTATTTATAAATTTCATATTAGATTAAGAATAATATTATTATTTAAGATTTGTATACTTATTATATATGGTTATTAACTTTATTCAATATTTTTATTAAATATGAAAATGGGAAATGAGTTAGAACATAATTGCTTATTTACGAATTTGCTATTAGACTACGAACATTATTCTTTAATATTTATATACTTACTATTTAAGGTTATTAACTTTATTCAACCTTTAACCCAGTTTGTCTTCGTCTTAACATTATAATGGGTCAAAAATAGTCATACTTGGAGATATTAGACAAATTTGTTACTTTGTCTTATGCATTATGTTTTTATCTTTTTCATATTACTTGAATCTTCTTAAATTTAAAATGAATACCCCATCTTAATTAAAAATTGGTGGAACTAATAAATGTAAGTACTTAATTAAGTATTTCAAATTATACACTTTCGTACTTAGGAATGCGAAAGAAATGAGATAATTTCTTTAATTAAGTAACAACAGAAGTAAGACAAATGTGAAATATACTATACTTTAGGAGTATAAATATAAATATTAAAGACCACAATGATGATTTAGATAGATTAACTGGAATAATTGTGTGGATGACATTTATTTTAAATGAGTATTAAAAGGTATTTTACAAACAACAAAATAGTCTTTCCTACATATTTTTACTTTATTCTTTATAGATAAGACATTGTTTTATATAGTGACGTATTTTTTACGAGGGTGGGGGTAGATAGCTTTTAAGGGAGGAGGTAAGTATCTTAAGGGGTACGTAGGGTTAAACTCCAACGTTTAAGAGTGTAATTTGAGTAGTACAACATAATCACGATAGGCTGGGGTAATTCAGGGATACAGTTGATGATTTTGATGATCAAGTTGGTTAGTTGGATTGTGAAGTTTCGATTTAATGATCATAAATAACAAAGAATACAACGACGTACGTGAGTCAAACGGAATAACTGTGTTGGTGAGATGAAATTTAATTGTGTATTAGAAGATATTTCATAAACAACAAAGTAATGCATGTCAAATAAAAGGTGTTTCTGAGACGGATAGAGTAAGCAGTAAAAAAATCAAAATTATTTTTTATCATAGTATTAGATTATAGTTTACTGTAGCCCGTATTCCTTTTGTTCCTCCAAATTTTCAACTTATTTTTTACAATAAGATATTGTCTTATAGGGTAGTGGTTGAGTTTACATTAGATCTGTCGATTTTTGTTTTTAGGAATGGGAGTAGATAGGTCTCAAGGGATGAAGTAAGTCTCTTGGGGGTAGGGTTATTGTCCGACGTTTAAGTGTGATTTGAGTTGTACAAAAAAAATGTCTATAGGTTATGGTTGTTCAGGGATAAAATTGATTCTATTGATCAAGTTGGTTAGTTAGGGGTGAGAAATGTACGAAGAATACCTGAATGGTATGGAAAAATGGTACGTACGTGTGTACTAAGGTTATGATTAGAACAACTGAAAAAGTAAGTAGATACATTTTATTTCAAAGTTCTATTTTGTGAAAATAATAGAGCCATAAATACTATAAAATTAGGTTAGAAATATTTGAAGTTAACATGTATATATACTCAATTTTGATTGTTATATGGTGAGGGTTGATTTTACATTAGATGTGTCTATGTTTTTAGGGGTGGGGGTAGATAGGTCTCGAGGGAGGAGATATGTGTCTTATGGGGTAAGGTCACTCTCCGACGTTGAATAATGTGATTTGAGTAGTACAAGTAAATGTCGGTAAGCTGAGATTTCCAGGGATATATTTTACAACTGATTTTAATGGTTAAGTTGGTTAGGTGTGGGAGAAGGGTACTCGACGGGTAGGATTGTTCTCCGACGTTTACGAGTGTAATTTAAGAGATAAAAAAATATTCATATGTGGGGGCTGAGGTTGTTCAAGGATAAGGTTATGGTTATGATCGATTCTGATGGGTTTGATTGGTTAGTCGGGTGGAAATGGTTAGATATGGAAAATGGTGGGTAATGTGAGATATTGATTGGAGAAGGTAAATAGATAATTTTTTTTTGAAAATTGTATTATATAAAAATAAGAACTGATAAATAATATAAATATTGGCTAAAAGCCTTTAAAATATCATGTGTATAAACTCAATTTTGTTTCTTTGTTAAAAATAAAACTAAACAATCAAATGTTATACTCATTTAATCGAATGCTCTCTTGGGTCGGAGCATAAATTTAAATGTTGAATGACTTTATAATGTTTTTTTGTGCTATTAATATAGAAAATAAGAAAATAACAAAGTATTTACTATTTTTCTATTAGAACTAGAATATAGTTGATTATAAAAAAATAAGTTATTTACCACCTTCATGTTATAATTAGAAAACAATAAATTATTGAGGGTAGAAATGTCTTAGGGGTAGGGTTACTCTCTAACTTTAATTGCATGTTTGAGTAGTGCACTCAAATGCCGATAAGTTAGTATTATTCAGTCATACAGTTAGTTGATTTAAGTTGGTTAGTTGGGTCAGTAGATATGACGAATGCCTAAATGGTGTGGAAAAAGGGCAGTAAGACAATGATTAGAAAAATTGAGAAAATAATTATAAGAATTTCATTCAGGATTATATAATGCGGAAAAGACATATGCAAATATGCTAAAAAAATAGGTCAAAAATTTCTTAAATATCATGTAAATTTTCTCAATTTTGATTGTCTTATATGATGGGAGTTGAATTTAAAATGGATGTGTCTATTTTTTAGAGGTAGAGTTATATAGGTGTTGAGGTCGAGCTAAGTGTTTTTAGGATAGAGTTACTTTCCGACATTTAAGAGTGTGAATTCAGTAGTACAAGTAATTATAAATATATGTACGATGAGGTTGTTCAGTGACGCATACGGTCGACTCTAATGGTCAAATTGGTTAGTTGGGTGCAAAGGGTATGATGAATGTTTGAATGGTGTGAAAAATGAGGGGTTTGTAGTAAGAAAAATGAGGAAGTAGATAAATATTATTTCAAGGTTGTATTATGTGTAAATGACATAGGCATACATGCAATAAAAATAGGTTAAAAATCTCTAAAACATCCTGTTTGTAAACTCAATTTTGTTTTTCTTTGTGAAACAAAAAATACCTAATAAAATGTTAATAAATGTCATGTCAATAAATATTATTAACTTTTAACTAGGCTATTTTTTTTGTCTTGGTGATCGATTAAAAAAATTGTCATGATTTAAATTTAGACCAAATTCCGATATAACATCTCGGGTGTTGCATCCCTCATTCATTCCTTGCCGCTTCGTTCTCTCTACCTCATTTGTTAACTAAACACAAAATTGCATGTCTTTGTTTTCCCAATCAAGCACTTTTTATTCAAACAAGGTCGATTTTGAAGGTAAAAGTTACGTTTCTGTTAAATGGATGAACTTTTCAAAGGAAGAGCTAACTTTGAGGGATAAGTCTGGGTGTTTCGTGAATGAAGGGGGACTTGAATATTTTAGGTCTGTATTGGTAACTAGAAGAGGGTGCCGATGATGAATTGGATGGTTGTTTGAGGTAAGAATAAAGATGACTTCATCGCATTTGGTGGTTAATTTCATGATACGTTAGTAGCATCGCATTTGGTGGTTATTTCATGATACGTTAGTAGACGTGACTTTGGATTCTGGACTGGTTCATGTGTTGTTCGAAGGGTAAGAGTAGTCTTTTAAAGGGTTCTTTCGTGTGGTATTAAAGATGATTGCGGCGAGTTTGGTGGTTAGATTTATCTGTGATTTAATACGATGAACGCATGATATGTGTATAGATGATGTAGTATTAATGACATAAATGAATATAAACGAGGTAATTTTATTAACAAAATATCACATTTATAAAACAAAGTAATACCATTTTTATAGCAAGAAAAAAGTATTATGGTTTACTTTTTATTTACACAGTGACAAGTTTTATGAATATACAAATACTTTAGTATCCGTGCATCGCACGGGCAAAAAAACTAGTTCTTAATTAATTGTAGGAGAAAAACCCAACCGTCATAGATGAAGCACAATAAGCCCGTTGAACTTTGAAAAGTATGTATTAATAATGATTATAATTAGATTAATAGTCTATATTAGCAAATTGGTTTAGATGGTGAGGACTCTGAGGAGTATGTCATAAGATCGACTCTCGGAAGCGCTAGTTATGACTTGTTTTGTATTACTTACATAAAATGCATGAACGATAAATGAGGGTAGACGATAGATATTGGACGAAAAAAAGTCGACCCTGGTAAAAAAATTATCCTAACTTCGTCCCTGCCAACCGCGTCAATATATGCGAAAAAAATGGGGTTGAATTAAAATCCTCATAGTTCCTACTCTTGAAGGAATGATGCTGACTTATCTGTAAATCAAGTATATCAATCTTACGCATCAGAATAGTTGAATGAGTGATCTTCCTACTAATTTTTTTTACTGAAACCAAACCATATGTCGAAGATAAAAATGCATTGTTACATGACAATCTACATTTTTGAAATGCTTTCTTTGAACATATTGGAAAAGAGAGTCTTTCGAATAGGTATGAACTTTTCGACAATAGCTAGAAAGGGGATTTCAGAATAGCATAACTAGAGAAGGGGATGATGCTCGCCAGATGGTGGGTTGCTCGAGCGTGGGTTGCTAGAGGTGAAGGGAGGGAGATGAACAAAAATCTTATCTATATTTATAGAAGAACATTTCGTGCGTTCACATCATCCCATTAATTTTTTTAAAAATAAATGTAAGACCTACACAAAAAAATATAGAATTAATAAAACCACCTTTATTAATAGAATTTTATCAAATACTTTCTCCTTTCGAATCCACACTGCATGTTTTTATTTTGTTCACTATTCACAAGTAAACATCTAATCTCAATTTTCTCCTAATATATGAGAGAAAATATATTCACGTGGTGTCTTGTTTGATTCGTATTTACGAGTACATTGAAAATATCTAACTTTTATAATTTTTGCAAATACGTAGCTAAAGATATTTACTACGTAAAACGGGCGTTAACAAACGTGAAAAAGCAAACATGCAGGGTGGATTCAAACGAAGGAAGTAATCAATACAGTACTTCAATAAATCACCATCTTCAATTTCATTTATGTTGCATAAATAATACAATATGAAAAATGAAAATGCAGAATTCCAATAGCCCACATAGTCTATCAATAATATAAAAAAGATGAAGAAAAATATTATTAGGCAATGAAAATATAAATGATAAAACAAATAACGTTGTTATATTATTTTACAAGCTTTTAACTCTAACATTTTGACCATCATAATAACAAATTTTCAAGATATTACTAAATTTGAGTAATTTTTTTGAATAAGAAATAGTTTTCAACAAAAAAATGTTAATAATAGTACTATTTTAATTTTCAATTTAAAAATTGAGACCTACAAAAACTTATTAACAAAATAAATGAACTATAAAACTCTGTTAAATAGATTTCAGAACATTTCGTTAACATAATATTCTAAATGAATTCGCTATAGATATTGAGCCACTAAGATGAGTAGATCTAAAAATTTTGTTATCATATTTTAACGAAATTTGTGCAGTTTTTCACGGATTTAAAACATGTGCAAATAGAGTATAAAATATACATGCATTTTGTTTTAACATTTTTAAATATTAATCATTATATCGATCTTTCTAAAACAATATCGTGCAATTTTACGCGGGTTAAAAACTAGTGGATTTAATTAGAAATGGAAAAAATTAATAAGGGCAAAGTTTTAAAAATAATATATAAAGACATTATAAAAAGGTCCTAATTTTCACACTACAAGTCTACAACACATCCCAAAATCTTTATCTTTTTGTCAACGGTTTTACTCAAAACTAACCGTTTAAGTAACACATCATATTTACTTTAAAAAATCCAATAAATGAGTAGGATCCAGCTCCAAACAAAAAACACCTCTCACCTTCCAACTTCCTTCCATCCTTTCCCTCCTTCCTATCTTTGGGTTCATATTTATAGTAACCTCCCTATCTCTTCTTCTCTATCTAAACAAAGTTAAAACCCAAAAATCAAAAACAAAAACAAAAAAATCGAGAAAAAAAAGTTTGTTATGAGCATTTGTACCAAAAGTAACAACACATTCTCTGACCTTTATTCAATGGAAGAACACATGTACTCTTCCATTCAAGCATTTCATCAAACATCTTGCGAACCTAAAGAAGCCGATTACAGCCTTACATCGTGTACGGAGAGCTTAGGATCGGAGAGCTCTGACGAAATGATCACGAGTTTTGGTTTCGATTCCGATTTTGATAATTGCTGTAGTAGTAATAGTAAGGAATCATGTCAATCATCGTATAATTCACCATTGATGTCGCGTGGCTATATGAGAAAGGAGAAAAAAGGAGGATCGGAGAAGAGGAAGTTTCCGCCGCCATTGACGTCGTTGAGCGAGAACGGGAGGAGGAATTTTACGTTGAGATCGGTGAGGAAGGATGGACGGTTAGAGATATTTGAGACGATGATTGAACGTCCGGAGATTTTATGTTGTTCTCGCTTGAATGGACGGCTTAGAATGCACTTTGTGCAGACGGAGTTTGAAGACGATGACGATGTCGAAAATGAGACGGTGGTGGCGGAGGTAGAGGAGGAGAGGGATGAGTTGAAGGTGGTTACAGGGGCGGGGTTGCGGCGGTGTTATGATTTGCGTGGGCCACGGGTTTGGGGTGAACAACATCGTTATGTGACTACGGTGTGACACCTGGTGTAATACGTCATCTAGACCTCGAGATATTTAATGTTGTTTTTTGCCTAATTCGAAATAGCTTGTGTTGTTTGTGACGGTTACAAATTTGCGACCTTTCACAATTCTCTTCCACTTACCCTTCCGCCTATCCCCACTTGTCTCTTTGTCTCACGTCACAAGTTTGTAAATCCGTCATAAATGAGAATTTATAAATGAAAAAATTGGAATATTGTAGGGAGTTTTATTAAATACGGAGATCTAAGAAATATAATAAATGAGTCGGAAACTATTATTTTGTACAGTAACATAATATATTTACGAAATCATTATATATATAAGAGAATCTTGGAAAACTGCCTATGTGGCACAATGTGGATTCAGAATTAGGCTAATGCAAATCTCTCATTCAATCTCACAATTTTAGTTTTTTTAAACCAATCATGTTTAACCGTGTGGGTCATCTTTCCATATCAACAAACTAAAACAAATAAAAAACTTAAATTAATTGAGAACCACATAATTAACCGTGCATAATTAATATAATTGTATTAATTAATTTGGATAACAATTCTCAAAACCTATTAAAAAAACGGTTTTACTCATTGCAGTACCCAAGTCATTGCAATACCAAAAAAAACAATAATAATATTTTATCTTTCCTATATTTCCATGAGATAAAAAAGTGTTGTAGTGTGTATGTTGTAATATTAATTAATTCATTCTGTCGTTCAATCTTCTGCCGTTTTCTCATACTTTCCTCCTGGTATTTTTTTCTTCTTATTTTACTCTATTTCATCTTTTTTTTTGTGAACATACATTAATTACAAAATACCAATAACTACTAATCATCAATTCTGTGAAACCAACCACCTTATCAAATTGTCTTCCAAAAACTTTTTACTATCTCAATGTTGCTCGAAAATCTCAAAGGCGAACAACATCTTTTTCCTCTCCTCTTTTTTCTTCTCCTTTTTTGTATTCCCAATAAACTCCTCGAAAATCACAGTTGTCTTCCACTTCTTAAGACCTAAAGTAGACAAATTGAATACATAAAATTTCTGGTTATATAATAATTATAATTTGTCGTCCTCTTTTAAAAAAACTACACAATCCCATGATTTTTCACAGGTGTTACACTAATGAATTAAAGGAACAATGAACTAAAAAACAACAAAGCGGTTATAATGAATAAGGAAATAATGTGAAATTGGTTATAATGAAATATATAATTAAACAACACCAATATGAATTGATTTTTGAATAAGAAAAACCCATATAATTAAAATTGGTTATACTGAAATATATATACTCGGTATGAAACAGAATAAATTATAAGGAAATAATGTGAAATTTGGGAATGTGGAATGAAAATAGTTCACGAAACGACCTACCGATAAAGACAATTAAGCAACATAGAAAAAAAAACATAGCATTACATGCCTCACCAGCAACAATTACATACACGACGTTCATACTATCAATTTAATTAGATCACTTCAATATTTATCACTCAAAATTGTTCAATTATAATACATCAAATCAGCTTGCACTATTAATGCAATTACTATAAAAAAAATCAGATTTCGAAAAAATTGTAATTATAAAACAATTATACTAGGTATTTACATTTTATCAGAATTACTTCGAATTTAATTTAGAGTATTGCCAAAATAATAATTACCACATGATTACAAATTTAGAATTTTTACCGAAAACACGATAAACGCGCACTTCTAAACCATTAAAGCAGCACAACTCTATAGAGCAATTAACAAATGATGTTACTGTTGTTTTTGTATTCAATTTTTTGTTTTTAGTTATTTCTACTCAATTTTCGGTGTTCATCTATATTAAACTTTGACTCTTTCATTGTTTTAAGGTATGATTTATATTAATAATCTTTTAGGTAGTCCATCTTTCCCGTTAAGTTTGAAAGGAGACAATTTCCCTTAGCAGTTTGCTTTGCAATGACTACTAACAAGAGTTAAGACAATCTTTATCCCGTGTTGGTCTTTATCTTCCTAGACCACTCTTCACCCATGGACAGTTGGACGTTGATATCTCCCGGGTTACAAATAAGGATGGTCTAAAAGTCCTTATTTTAGATGACGACAAACACATGTCTACTATAACAAGTAATGTTGTTTACAAGGAGATTTTCGAGAAACTATGAATTTCTCTTAGACTTTCCGTAGTGGTTTATATCCTACTCTATTGTACTTTGTATTTGAAAATACAAACTTTTATCTTATTATATTAGACTTTATTTATTTATTTTTATTAAAGTATTTACATATACACCACAACCGTTATTAGCTTATTTAACAACTTAATTGATCTTTCTCTATAAAAATTGAATTGAATAATCCCGTGAATTTTCACGGGTGTTATACTAGTATATATGTATAATAGGAGTGAATTTATTAATAATTTCGCAGGGAGATAATGGAATTGACCAATGGGCAATCATAGTGGCCAACGTATTGTCGGTGTCTCCGGACTCCGGCAGGGGAGAGTGGAGACGGTGTGTTTCACGGTGGAAACGTGTTGTGCAGGATCAGTTTTGGCGGAAGAAAGGATAAATAGACGTCGTTAGTTGACCAACTTTATTGTCAATTTCCAATTCCTTAAGACCATCCTAATTTTGTCCTTAAGCCTAAAATATCTACCTGTGAGATTGTGGTTGACTATAAAAAGTGGGAAATGTTGGAGTTGATTAGTGGTGAGCTGGGTGTAGGTATCACCAAATCAGACACGCACATAGAAAAGGACATGACACCAATACGTGATATGGTATCCCATAAAATTTAATAAAATATACTTTATGATTATAAATAACGTATAATTTTAGTTTTATACTTCCTTTATTCCAATCAATTCTATACATTTCACCAGGGGCGGATGTAGATTTTAGCTTTGAGATGACACAATTTTTTTCTTCACGTAATTAGTAGAAAAACAAAGAGAAGTTTGGTGAAATAAAATCACTTTTGAACCTCCAACCTCACCAAACTTCTAACATATAGCCACTTTTAACCAATAAACCCAACATATTTTTGTGAAATTTATGTTCAAAAAGTATTTTTATTTTTATGATGGGGGATAACACTTGCCTACTCTATCCACCCCAAATCCGCCAATGCATTTCACTTTATGGACACTATTTATAAGTGGAGTCAATCTTCGACACAACTTCTAATACTCCCTCCGATCCAGACAAAAGGTAACAATTGCTTTATCACAGTTGTCGAGACACGTTTTGCAACGTAAATATCTTGAGTTACACATTATTAAAAATTATAAAAATTTAATATTCTTATAGCATTCATGATGATAAATCAAACAATATCCCACATGATTATATTTTGTCTTATGAATTAACGGTAATATCTAAGATTCTCTACGACCATGAATAGTGCCATAAAGCAAATGTGAGATCTTGTTTAAATTGTCTTACCGAGTACATTGTGAATATCAAAGTTTTATAATTTTTATCGATATATAACTAAAGATATTAACAAAAGAAAACGAGTATTGACAAACGTGAATATAGAATTGATTGGAATGGAGGAAGTAGTATATTTGATAAACTTAAATATTTGAGGCACACATTTGACTATAACTAATTCTTATTTGCTATCTAAACCCTTCTTCTAATCAATCACTTTTTATATTTTATTCTTCGTCTAACCTATAACATGTTCAGGCGTATGTCCGACGAGTGTCTACCCGGCGGCAAACATAGTTAGGAAAAGTGTCCGTGCTACCTAGATGGTGAGTTAGGTAGGACAAACACCAATAGGGATGGCAGTGGGTTGGGCACTCAACCCAGACCCTCAGGGTCGGACCCTAATGGGCCGGGCATGGGTCTGAATTTTTGAGACCCACTCGGGTATAGGTTGGGTATGAGTCTTATATAAAAACATCGGCCCAGGTCTTGGTGTTGGGACCCTACCCGACCTTTAGACCCTTATATTTATTTAAAAAAAAACACACATACGAACGTCAATAACTCAAATAATACACACATATTATATGACCTTTATTAGTTATCACTAATATACTATACACATATCTAAATAACCAATAAGAATAACGAGGAAATTGATGAAAATGATAAGTTAGGGTACTAGGTAAATGATATAATTTAGGGGAAAAATTGTTTTGTCAAAGAGAAAAGTAGACCCTACCCAGACCCGGGCCCTCTGGGTCATGTATGGGTCCATTAATTTCAGATCCTTTCGGGTATGGATCCAACGTATGTGACTCAGGGTCGGGTTCGAATCTTGCTGGACCCTACCTAAACCGTACTCATTGCCAACCTTAGACACCAATATGAAAAAATGACAAATTTGTTGAGTAGATTGTAAGCTTTTAAATTTTCCAAATATTTATGAACTCATTTGTAGCCCAACTCATTTATGCACTAGACTGCAAAAATTAGACCCATTTTAGTTTTAGTATTTTAGGTGGAAAAAATAGAAGATTTTCTTATTCTTGTAGAAAGTTGGTAATTTTCTAAATGTATAATTAAATTTATTGATTCAACTAGGTACTGAAGATATCAAATCTTCCTAGTACATCATACTGTTAAGATATGTATCTGTATGTTTATCCTTTTGTACTTAGGTAGTATAGGAACTCTTAGTTACCTAGTCTACTGCAACTACTAACTTGTATATAACTTTGTTCATTTGTTAATAATAATTATCTTTGCCAGTATCAAAGTTTACATGGTATCTGAGCATTAAACGTTTCTGGTTTTCTTTCTCAACACAAAATTACAAAAACTCCTTCTTCTTTCTCGCGACTTCCCATGGCTGGTCACGCCACTACGCTTCCCAACACTGGCGAACCGGTTGTACCATTTATTGCTATCAGTCTCACAAATGTCACTCAACTCACTCCGTCCACGTATCGGGCTTGGTCACGCCAAATAGAAGATTTGCTCTTCGGGTATGATCTTGCTAAGTATCTTGATGCCTCCCCATCCTTGTCCTCCTTCCACCATTGAGGATGAACAAAAAGGTTCTAAGCCAAATCCGTCGTATGCAACCTGGCTTCGTCAAGACCGATTACTTAGTGGTGCCCTGCGTGGTACCATACATTCCTCTATCACGCCACTCCTCCTTAATGCAACTACAACCCAGGAGATATGGACCCGTCTCAAGTCGACATATGCTAGCTCGTCTCGAGGACATATTCTCCAGTTGAAAGATCGTCTTCAATCTATTACTAAAGGTAGCACCTCGGCTACTGAGTATATGCAAGCACTCCGCTCTTGTATCGATGAATTAGCTCACACGGGCAAGCCTATGGACGATGAAGATATTATCGCAAAAGTGTTGAACGGCCTGGATGCTACAACCTACCGCTCGCTTATTGACGCTATCAAACATAGGGACACCCTAATTTCCTTTGACACACTCCATGAACGTTTACTACAATTTGACCTCTCCATTAAACACTCTCCAACCCCTGCCAACCCCTCCCTCCCTGCCACGGCCTACGCTGCCTACACCAAACCTAATTACCGCCACAACCAGCCCTCGCGTCCCTCTGCTGGCCTGCTTCCCACGCCCACCAACCCACCGTCTCCCACGACTCCCTTCAAAGGCAAATGCCAGTGGTGTCATACCACTGGTCATTACCTTCACTTTGCCCTGACTTCCGCGCTAAACATGCCTCCATTTCTGTGCCACCTCGAACTTATCCTACTGCATCCTCAAAACAGCCTCAACCACGTGCCAACACTGCTGCCCTTACCCAAACCACACCCGAAAATTGGGTCATCGACAACGGTGCCACCCATCATATTACCCATGACCTTCAAAATTTAGCCCTTCATGCCCCATATGATGGAAACGATGACCTCCTAATTGGTGACGGGTCACCCCTTTCTATCTCAAACATTGGTTCATTCTCTATTACCTCCCCTTCTAAACTTATTCAATTTTTCGATGTCTTACATGCCCCTCTAATCTCTAAAAATAGTATTTCTATTTCCAAATTTTGTACCGATAATGATGCTATTGCTAAATTTTCCTCTGACTCGTGTGTTTTGCAGGACCGGCTCACGGGGAAAGTGCTAATTCGGGGTCATCTTAACTCCGGTCTCTATGAGTGGCGTTCACCGGTCCCTAGCTCGGTACTCCTTGTCCATGGCTCCTCTCACTTGTCGTGGCATCATAAACTTGGTCACCCATCCTTTCCTATTTTAAGTTCTGTTTCTAGACAGTGTGGTTTTCAGATTTCCAATAATTCCGACTCTCATTGTAATGCGTGCTCGGTCAACAAGAGTCACAAACTTGTTTTCGCAGATTCATCTTTATGCTCTAATTTTCCTCTTGACTTGGTTTTCTCGGATGTGTGGACATCTCCCCTTTATTCTATTGATAATTACAAGTATTATGTTGTTTTTGTTGACCATTTCACTCGTTATACGTGGCTCTATCCCTTAAAACAAAAATCTGATACAGCTTCCGTATTTCACCGATTTCGTGCTCTAGTAGAAAAACGTTTCAATCGACCCATTAAACAACTTTTCTCCGACAATGGTGGAGAATACCTCAAATTAACCCCTTCCGTTACCTCAGACGGTATCTCCCACTTGACCTCCCCTCCCCATACCCCCGAACATAATGGCATTGCTGAGAGACGTCATCGTCACATTGTCGAAACTGGCCTCTCCTTACTTACCCATGCTTCCCTCCCCTCTTCTTACTGGTCCTATGCCTTCGTTACCGTTGTTTACCTAATCAACCGTATGCCCACCCCTGTACTTCAAAACATATCCCCTTATTTTAAACTTTTTGGAGTCACACCTAGCTAACTATAATAAACTTCGTAATTTTGGGTGCCTTTGCTACCCTTGGTTACGTCCCTATGCCAAACACAAACTCGATCCCAAGTCCGTCCCTTGCATTTTTGTTGGCTATTCCTCCACCCAAAGTGCATACTACTGTCTACACCCCACCACTAAACGTATCTATACCTCCCGTTATGTTCAATTTATTGAACACAAATTCCCTTACCTCTCACTCTCACAAAATCAGCCCCCTCCCCAGACTACTCCCCTGATGCGTGGTGTCCTCTTTCCTTAACCGTCCTCACTCCTTCCCCTTCACCCAATCAGACCCTCCCATCCCCTGACACCACTCCTCCTCCAACTACAGACCTAAATTCCCCTACACCCACTACCCCTCACTCTCCCGTGTCTGCTCCATCCGTGAGCAACCCTTCCCCTATCCTTGTCCCTTCCCCTAACTCTGATTCTCGAACTCCCTCACCCTCCCCCCTCCTCCTCCACCTCCTCCTCCTCCCCAACCGCGAGTCACTACCAGGCTCCAAAACAACATCCGTTGCCCGAACCCGAAATACACAAAATCTGCCCACCTCTCCTCTGTTTCGTCTCCCAACTCCGCTCCTATCACACTCAAGAATGCTCTTTCTCACCCCAAATGGCGAACAACCATGGAGGCCGAACACACCGCTCTTCTTAACAACAAAACCTGGACTCTTGTCCCCCCCGATCCCTCTCAATGTCATTGGCTGTAAGTGGGTCTTTCGTATCAAATACAATCCTGACAATACTATCAATAAATACAAAGCTCGTCTCGTAGCCAAAGGTTTTCACCAACGACCTGGTGTCGATTACTCTGAAACATTCAGTCCTGTTGTTAAACCGGTGGCAGTCCGTCTCATTTTATCATTAGCACTCTCTCGTGGCTGGTCCCTCAAGCAACTCGACGTCAACAATGCTTTTCTTCAAGGTACGTTAACTGAAACTGTTTACATGTCCCAACCCCCTGGTTTTAAAAATTCTCAATTTCCTTCCCATATTTGCAAATTATCTAAAGCTATTTATGGCCTTAAACAAGCTCCTCGAGCTTGGTACAATGAACTCACCTCTTATCTACTTTCTTTTGGCTTTACACAATCGCTTTCAGACTCGTCTCTTTTTCTATACAACAAAAATTCCACCCTCATTTATCTTCTAGTCTATGTAGATGATATTATTGTGGTTGGTCCCTCTACTCCCTCCCTCACGGCATTCTTCACCTCATTCGCAACCCGGTTCTCCTTAAAGGATCTCGGCTTTCCATCTTACTTTCTTGGCATTGAAGTCACCCCCAACTCCCATGGCCTCCGACTCACCCAAGCCAAATACATCCATGATCTCCTCGCTCGTTCCAACATGCTTGACTGTAAACCCACCACCACTCCCATGAGCCCATACCCCCCTCACTCTTACAGACAGACAGCCGCTCCCAAACCACACTGACTACCGCGCCCTTGTTGGTAGCTTACTTTACCTCTCCCTCACCCGTCCTGATATTGCTTATAGCGTCAACAAGCTTGCTCAGTTTTTGCATTCCCCTCGTGACACTCACTGGCTTGCACTCAAACGACTACTTCACTACTTAAAGGGGTCTATCCACACCGACATACAACTATATCGTGATACCCCTCTGTCGTTACATTCCTTTTGTGATGCTAATTGGGCCCGAGATACTGATGATTATATTTCTACAATGGGCTTCATCATATATTTAGGACGTAATCCCATTTCTTGGTCTTCCCGAAAGCAGCATACACTAGCTCTCTCTATCACTGAGGTTGAGTTCCGAGCTGTGGCTACTGCTACTACTGAAATTATGTGGATTCGTTCTCTTCTCGTTGAATTGGATTTCCGTATCACTTCGCCCCCAGTACTTTACTGCGATAATATTGGGGCTACACAATACTCTACTAATCCCGTCTTTCATTCTCGGATGAAACATGTAGCTATCGCTTTTCATTTTGTACGACAACAGGTCAACAACGGACTATTACGGGTACAACATATTAATGTCGATGATCAAATCGCAGATGCTCTAACTAAACCTCTATCTCGCTCACGCCTCGAACCCATCTTGGCCAAGATCGGCCTTTCACTTGAGTAGCCCGCCTTGCGGGAGCATATTGAAGATATCAAATCTTCCTAGTACATCATACTGTTAAGATATGTATCTGTATGTTTATCCTTTTGTATTTAGGTAGTATAGGAACTCTTAGTTACCTAGTCTACTGCAACTACTAACTTGTATATAACTTTGTTCATTTGTTAATAATAATTATCTTTGCCGGTATCAAAGTTTACACTAGGTAGTTGAATGTTGAGGTTTTGAAAGTTGAAACAATGACCACAAATAAAACAGTTATTGATGTTTTAGACAAGTCGTTTTGATTGAAACAATAAGATGAAATTTTGTAATTATATTGTGATCAATATTAAAAAATTAGTTACCATAAGCTATAAAACCGACTTACTTACGTTTACTCATAAAATTATCATATATGTTCGTCAAAAATTTCTAACAAAAAGTAGCTGTCTGAAATGCTTTACATGATTCAATCATCCAATAACTCCAAGTGACCTAAGTAGCCCTTGTTGCAAGGCAAGAGTTGATTAAATACGCGTCGTGAATGATACTTTCATCAATATTATAACTCGTTGTTGGTCAATAAACTTGTGTTTTAAAACAATGGGAATTGAAAGCATATACTTCGTATGTATGTAAATCACAGCCTTGTCATATACGTCACCCTCGCTAACTTCAAAGTTTTCAGTTTACAGGTGTAAAATATCATACCATACGCACCCTTTTTGCTGTTCTATTGACATGGGAAAGAGTCAACACGTCCAGAATCCCATGGCTTATGCTCCATTAATGCCACATAATTAGGTGCACGTAAATGATTGCATAGGACATCTTAGAGCATGTGTAATGAAGAGCGCTCCATGGAGCTCTCCAAATAATCCCCAAAAATCGGGAGCTTTTCATTTTTGGGATCATTTGGAGAGCTCCATGGAGCGCTCCTCATTACACATGCTCTTATAAGATAGACTGATATGTTACAAGAACAATTGGTCCCGCAAAAATACACACGTTAGAAATGACTCAAATGAGCAAGTCTCGAGGACTTTTAACATAAATAGAGCATAAAAAATCACATAAGACTAATAATATGGGTACAACTGGATTTTATTTAATCGCCCACACCTCATTTATGAATAGTCATAATAGCTATGTTCTATGCACACTAACGGTCTTACACAAAACTAATTGGATATAACACACTCATGAGGAGTGAGGAGTAATATGGTTAACGACTTGGCTATATGCCAACAATCGTCTCACATAAGACTTATTGACGGAATGTTGAGTCGAACCGTGACAGGCAGGTGACCCATCTTTATCCAGTTATTTCTCACTCATATTTACTCTCTGAAGTCTCTGTTACTCCCAAAAAAATGTACGAGTATTTGCCAGATCGAAGTGTCATGCCGTGTTAGAAGACGTTTCATGTGGACACCTACAGTGAGTCAAAGTGAAGAGTCGAGGCAACATAATAACATAGGGCATACGTATTCTTGCAAATAACAAATGAACTTTTTGGAAAATATGATATTATGAAGTAAGAATACCCTTTTAGGCTGTCAGTCGGGTTTTGTGTACTCAAGCAGCATGTGTGGTGATCTGTAGATTTTAACCAGCGTCCAGTAAAGGACTTCTTCAACTTCAAGCTCTCCCTCGGCTCTGGCGGTGTAGATGTTCTCGCATATTGCCAACAACCTGCATTGAAACGAATGGAAGAATTTCGATCAGCATATTCAGAAACTATTTTTTTTTCCCTCCAACACTAACATTGTTTCTAAATTTATAGACTATAGTTGCTTGACGTATTTAAATGAGAGCTGCTTTGAAGCAAATATAATGGCAAACTGGATTAAACTAGTTGCTTGTTATGTAAATACAGCTGCAGTATTGCTGGGTTCATAAGTATTATGAGTAGATGGAAGTCTTGAACCATGAGTTTCAGTATGGAAGAGAACGGATAACAAATCACTAAACCCAGATCCGTTTATACGCCTAACAACAAACGTTACCTGTCACAAGAAGGGAGATTTTCGAAGGGTATCCTCATTCTTAAGTCGGCACATTGAAGTCTGATAAACCGTCCAACTGCTAGAACAAAGGTAATGTAAAGACCCCATATGCTTGAATGGCTGAGAGTTTCACCAAGAATGCCTTCTGCAGAAGCACAATGTTAGATTACTCAGATGTAGTTGGGAGAAACCAGGTCCAAGGAAGAGGGGAGGGGGAAGGGACTTTGTAACTATCATGCCATTCATTCATCATTATTATCTTTTGACATCTCAGGCCACTAATAACGAATCTTCCATGACTTACGTGGAGTTTCCTCAGAAACAATCACAGCAACAGGTCCAGCTGGTCCACAATGATCACTCACCCCTAGAGGATCGAGGTCATCAAAAGACCACCATCCTGGATTGGCTCTATGGAGGGTGAGATTTGCGCTGACCAACTCCACCTGAATTAAGCTAATATGATTGATCGTTAGAAGGAAAAAAAAAGGAACTACAATAAAACAAAAACTGAGTTCATAGACATACCGCCTCTTCAAGAAGTCGCACATCTCCAGACCCAGTAACGCGAAAGTATCTAGGATAGATGTCGTAAATTGCAAAACTGTCGGTATTACCCTGTAAAACATCCGTGACTTGTTCTACTCTTGGAGAATCATGATCCTGAACAATCAATTCATATCTGACAACCTCCTTGCCTTTTGGTCGATCCCTTGTAAATTTCCAAGAAAATACAATGTCCATACTCCAGCCAAGAGACTGGATGAACCTAGATTGGACTATAGGTGGGACAAGCCACATGGAACTTGCATCAGCTTGGCAGCAAATCACCTGAATATCATTCTCGTCATATGCTTTCAAATAACCTCGAGGGTCGAGATTAGCTCGTATATCAAGGTCCTTCCCTGAGAGCATTTTGCATAAGGTGGTCTCATATAGAGTAAGCCTTCCACTGACAGTTTTTATATCTACTCGGACACCAGCGTCTTTGATTGGATTTGCAATGTTAGTAGGGTTTCCACTGCTGTACATCTGTTGACAGATAATATATGGGGGAAATAATTAGAATAAAACTTTCTTGTTTAGGCTGTACAGAAATAAGAAGAGAAAGAAGCAGACAATAGGAACTAGGAAGAGCAGGGGATAATTGGGAGGACCGTGATTTTCCCCGCCATTACCTCTTGTACAAATCAGAGTCATCAGACACGGGGAAAAAATTGAAATCTGTTTCTAGAAAAATGTTCAACCCCGAATCAATCAACTAATCACAAGGCCCCTCCTAATATGAGGTGAGGCAGATACATGATCCCAATAGATAGAGTTAACCTATCATTCTCTAGAAGCTAAGAAAACTATTCATCTTTGTTAAATTATCAGAAAACTTGTGTGAAATGGAACCAGAGCATTATTGTATTAATCAAGCCTTGAAGATTACTTCAGAGGCTATTTTAACATTAGTAGTTAGTACAGTTTTCTGGTCTGCTCTCTTTTCCGTGATTTTCCACGGAAGATACCATATCCTCTATTGATTTTCATTATTTTCATATGATATAATCACGGAGAAAGTCAAGAGTATGCTACTGATTTACTAGATGAAAGTATGTTATGCTGAGCACTTACCAGCATAGGAGCCCATATAACACCAATCAGCACAAGGAACAAGCAAATACCACTGCAAAATTTCGTTGTTTTGGTTTGTTTCTGTCCTTGCTTGTGGTTTGCTCTATTCAAATCCGCATCACATTTGGCAAGAAACAAGCTTGCATGAATATCTTCTAACTGAAAACACAAGTTGTGTTATACTTATATTCATAATTTCATACTTTAATTCTTGGTCGATACTATGAAACAGATGAAGAATAGTAAGAAGAACGAAAAGATAACAGCAATTTTAAAAAAAGGGCAGCCCGGTGCACAATGACGTCCCCGCTAGGCAAGGGTCCGGGGAAGAGCCCCACCACAAGGGTGTAATGGGGACAAGATAACAGCAATAAAGCAATAAATTTGTTTGTGTTCAAGACTTCCAAGTATAAGCATCAAAGCATGTGCATAATATGTCCAACATTCCCATGTTGTTCAGTAAGCTCCTAATTTGACTACTTTCCTACAGATAGTTTTTGTTTTGTTTTTAATGCTTCAGTGCCCGAGTACAATTCAATTGTCTGTGCTAAACGAAGCTGCTATCTCAAAATAGAAGTTTAAATATGAACAATAGAAAGATTCTAGGAAAATGTGTCTACCTTCAACCAGTCATACATTGTCAAGGATGTAGTAGTGCAAGACCAATCAAGAACACACCGTAGCTCATGGAGGAACGGCAGCGCACGGTACACTCTGAAGGCAAGGTAATTAATTCTGGAAACATTGCTTGTCAAAAATTGCTGGTATAAGGTGCCTCTATTAGGAATACCAAATCGAATTTGAACAGCCTGAAGTGCTAAGGAGATTGTCTTCATTAGGTATATACAGCGCAATCCAAATCTTCCTGAATGATGTGGAGAAGTCTCTGTGGACCAAGCATACTTGGTCACAGCAAAGGTAAATAGAACTAGGTTGAAGATATACAAGATAACTTTCCCAGTTGGATATATGCGAAGGTATGCAACACGATCAAGGACAATTAAGAAAAATATTATCTGCAAGGAGGATACAAATTGTCAGCACGCAGAAAAGAATACTAAATTAAGAAAAAAAATTCAGAACTGCAGGCATACTGAAAGACACAAGAGCACAACTCAGCATTCTTTATTCACCATTAAGTTTTTATTTTACCTCCTTTTGCCTACATTTTGAGGTTTATTGTTCTATAAGAACAGGTCACAAGGTGGTCAGGTGGATTTCGGACGTCATTGCCCAACGCTAAAGAAAGCTAGACAATTTCAGGCAATGACGTCCGATATCCACCTGACTACCTGCTCAGATTGGTAATGCAGCTCTAAAGGACTACCATCAGCTCAAGGGTACCCCAATAAAATATATATTCCGGAAGAGGAACTAACCATCAAGATGAAAACAAACTCCTTTGGGAATTGATCTTCAAGCTGATAAACCTCAAGAAACTCAATTTTGTTTTTTATGATAGATTGGTAGAAGATGGCAAGTAAGAAGAAAACAACCAGGTCAGCACAAAACACATAAGCGTATAAATCAATTTCCTTCCTTCCTCCCCAGACGATAGAAAGTACGTGATAAGGGAATCCAATCTCTTCAAATAATCCTTCACGTTGACCTTTGAGCAACTCCTTCGCCACATCTTTTGCTGGTGTTAGAGAGTTGTGCCATTCCACTGGGATACCTTCTACCAAGGAGGGAGCATATAGCACCTCTAGAACAGCAAGAGCTATATTCGGGTTTTCTGGACTTTGCTCAATGCTTTGAACACGAATCCTGCTAACAGAATAGCGATTTGAGCAGTCTCTGGATCTCCGATCATTAACAATTTTGAGCAATCGGTTGATTCTGGACCCTATTTTTTCTGGTTGAATTCCAGCCTCTGGCCACACCTTGACACTCATAGACAGCTGAACAAAGTAAGGAGGTGTTTCTGCACCCTCTATTAACGATCTCCAATACCTGTATAGAGTACTGAGTATCAACTTTGTCACCTTAATTAAGGAGAGTAATAGGCTTTCAACTTTCTCCAGCCAATTTGAACTCTTATGAGCTTCACCCATGTCAGAATCTTTCTTTCTAAAAGAACCTAATTCCTTAGTAACAGCCCATTCACAATCTCTTGCGGTTATAGAAGACTGTAATAGTGTGAAAAAATAAATCAGAAAAAGAGGCCAATTGCTGATTACGAGAGATGACATCACTTTATACCCAGGAAACCCTATCTCCTGTAGAAAGCTAAGTTCAATGGTGAAACCACAATGCTGAATGTTGATCTGGTATAGATACTGTAGTAATATGCAGAGCTCAGCATACATTAGTGTTACTATCCAGAACACATTGCTTGGTCCGGCATGAACACATAGTGCATACAAGAAAAGTCCAGCAAGATAAAACATTGATTGTAGACTGAAATTCCAGAGAAATATCAAGACAAAGCAACAATAACAAACTACGTCATTATGTGACCGCATCTGGGCCCACACGTATCGCAAGAGCATGCTTATATAAGCATGCAGAGCTTCTGCTGTTCCACAATCGGAATTAATAGAAAAAGTACTTGTGCTGTGAGACTGTAACCCATAATATTCCACATTTTCAACAAACTGCTCTTCTGACATCAGCTCCTCGACATCAATGTTTAGAAGAGTTACAAGATTGTTAACAGCCAAATTACCAAGAGACTGTACATGAGAAACCCCATCACCAAATAGCTGCAGAGCAGACTTCAAAGGGCTTTCCCTATCTTGAAGTTTCTCCATTTCTTTTCTGTCCAAGTTGTCAACATTCACTAGATTGACCTCTTTATGTACCTTAATATCTCGAACAGAGACTTTCAAATCATTCTTCTCCGCTACGGATTCAGTGATTTCAAAATTTGACGAGTCAAAACTACTGCAAGGAATCTCTTCATTATAGCTATTTCCATTGCATGAATTCATTGATGACATTCTCCTGTGTCCACTTTTTGATGAGGTGTTCCCACAACCTTTAGGGCTTGTGGTTCTTTGCAACTCTGTCTGCAAGTTAAGCATCTCTGCCTTCATTTTCTCAACCTGCAAATTACGTTGATTTTTCAGCTCTTGAACCCTCCTAATGTGTAGAAGCTGTTTAGTCTTCCAAGCCGCTTTCTTCTCCTGCTCGCGAAGGGCAGCTTGAATTTGTTCCGCTTCAAGATACATTGATACATAATCAAATTCCTTGGATTCAAACATATATGACTGTAAAGAAACCAATGCAAAGATTATGATCTCAACAAGGGCTGATCTTGATGTTATTTTGAATCCATAGTCGTATTTATAAAAACCAATGATCTCATAAATATAATTTGATGTGTCACATTTTCCTTCATTTGCATCCCCAACAAACGGAGACTGGTAAGCCAGGGAGAGAACAATTAGGGCAAAGTTGTATACACGCAACCAATTAAAAATTTGGTTCTTCTTCTTCAAGATCTCAAGCCTCATACGAAAAAATACAAGTGCGAAGCCAAGATATCCCAAGTGAAGAATGTCAAATTCAAGGGTACCAGTAACCAAAACTAACGCAAGAACAAAATCCAGCAAATGGCAGTAACTTTCAAGCCTCAAGAAGTCAAGTGATGTCCACATGCTTTTTGTTTCAAAAGAGAGATCACTCAGTACACATGTAACATTTCTGAAGGACTCTATCTGCTGATACAAATGTGTATTAGACAGATTGGAAAGTTGATCAGCACGTAATTTGAAACAAGAGATCATGAAAACAGCCCAATAACTAACAAGCATCCGATGATCATCAACTATTATACCTGAAGATAGATCAAACACAAAGCCAAGTAAGACTTCTGCAATATCACTTCATGAAGGCATAAATCTAGAAAGACTTCTCGAAAAAGGTCCTTAACATGTGCGAAGATGTGAGTTAGAGCACTTTTTTAGGATCATCCTATGGGGTGAAGAGGGACCGAGGTTCTGTTGACCAAACCTATACATTGATTTTTTGCACTAAGACAAAGGAATATTTTTTAGTTAAATCACCACATAAAATCATTCTGATCTCCCACATGCATTCCATTTTGACCATGGAAGGGATACGTCCCAAACCTAAAAAAAATAGGAACACGAATCCTCCTTTGGAAGAAAGTCTTGTCACTCCAAACCATAGGGAAAAGCTCCATATCTTCAACCTTCCTACACTTCACTAAGATCTAAGGCAAAGTACATATGGGGCGGTAGGTAGTGGTGTTACATACTAGCCAAGGAGCAGATGTCAGCTAGAGCATAGCTGGTATAATAATCGATTGGTACTCATGACCCTGGTTCAAAAACCCCATCAAAATTGCACTTGAAACTCCTTTTACACCAAAAAGAAAACACTCCAAAACATGATTAGCCAAGGACAATCCAGTATATTGGTGACAATACACTAGATTGGTGAATATAATAGCAATTCGATATAAGTCCATCACTTCCGGAACAAAAACCAAGAATCAATTAACTAATTAAACAGTAAAGGTAGATGAACCCATGAACAAAGTAAACATACCTAGCCAACATTTTAAGCAGTAGTCAAAGAAGACATTCGACTTTTTCCAACAGTCATGGCATGACAAGTCTACATACCACGTGTCTACTTTCGTTGGGGATGTTAGATACTTGCAAGCTGCCAAGTACTCGAGGATGAGGACTGAGCCAAATGAAAAGACAAAAATAGGCCATGATTTTTGTATGACATGTCTCTTCATAAGAATACATGCAGCTAAGGCTGCTATGTAAAGCAAAGAAATCGAATTCAAAATAGCAAAGCTGCAAAGGAGTAATATGATCATGTTTAATTCAAGGCCAAACAAATTAAACATATTTTCTATCCAGAACTTCACGTACACCTTTAGCAAAGTCTTCTGCATTTGCAGCCTCTCCTTCCTCAAAGATATAATGTGTTTCGTGTTCCACTTTCCACTACCTTCTGAAATGCCAGAGAATTTTTCGTTAGGCTTATCGGCATCCTTAAAGCTTCTTGTTTCTCCAGAATGCTGAGTATTTGCGTCTAGGGATGCCCGGGATTTGAAAGACAGAAATACTTTCTCGTTTTCTTTTTGTGTCTGTAAAAGAGGCTCGCTAGTTATAGGTAGTTTAGTTACAGTTTCAGAGGAAAATACTGAAGTAGGAGTTTCATAAGCAGGACCAAACAAAGTGAAGACTTCTTCCCACTTCCCTTCTCTTCCAAGTGTGCCAGGTAAATTTTCCACCCAGCGAAACACCACATACTGAAGCATGCAAGAAATTATGACAAGAATCTTTCCTCGCAAACCAAATTCCAGACTCCAAAAATCTGGCTTAAATAAATGTAAACCAACCAACTGGGACAGGCGATAGTGTTTTTGACCAGGGAACATTCCGGCTCGGCCACCCCACATTTGGAATAGATATTCAACCATCAGAAGAATTCCAGAGTAAACTGAAAAGAATTTTGATGGGATTCGACACGATTTCTGTAAAGTTGAACTGATAACCAAACCAAGAAGATAGATCAAACCAAATATGCTTACAGGAGACAAAGATGCATAGAATAAGGCAATGAGCAATATTTTCTCATTGTGCAAGACTAGAAGGCGCCTCATGAAAGAACATGTGTTGTAGTCTGGTTTATCGTAATCATCTGAGGAAAAAGATTTGCTTTGTCTTCTTTCATAACTATGTAGTTGCATGACTATCAGCACAGCCAAGGAATCCCAAACATTTTCAAAAGCTGAAGCTTGTGGGTTAAACCCAAATGAGGAATATAGATCCACCAAGCTCGATAGCGAAGACCGGAAACTTGAGGAGACACTTAAAAAATAAGTTAAAAGGAATACAATAACTGAATATAATTTCAGAGGAAACCAAAGACGCCTTCTTGTTCTTCCTATGATTTGCCTTCCAGTCACCCAAAAGAGAAGGAAAAAGAGATATCCAAATGATACATAGTTCGGGGGCACAAGGTATACTGTTAGGAGTATGGTAAGAAATGCAATGTAAGTACCAAATGAATGGTATATTGACAGAAAGTGCTGCCCGATAGCACCAAGATAAGACGCAATCCTCCTGTCTGAAAGCAAGAGGGATATGTCAAGCTTGTAGTCAAGGCAAAACGCAAATAGATTGTCAATATCTTCTACTTTACTAAAATTAGTGCCTTTGTTGATGATCACACCTTTAAAAAATACCAAGAAACTATGGAACTTTCGTAACTCTTGATTATTATCTTAAGGTTATTCTCCAAACTGAAATTAAGTATTGAAAAAGATTAAAAGGGCCGCCCGGAGCACAACGGAAGGCGAGGGTCCGGTAAGTATTGAAAAAGATTATGCCTGGAAAATTAAAGCAAAAGCAAACAAGATCGTTAGAGGGTATACCATGGGAAGAACAGTGTCTAAGATTCTCCTTCGACTTAGAAATATAAACCGACAAAAGAACAGATTTGTTCAAGCCAGCTTTTAAAATGCTGAACCCAAAAGGAAGGCAAGGAGCATGCTGTAAAATTGCTGAGAACGAGAAAAGGAGTTCAAATCCATGATTATGGATCACGCAAAAGCAAGCAAGTAACACTATCTTCAGGAGATCTCCAGTGCTATCATACTCAAGAAGCCCTACAGAGCACAGCAGCTACAAATTACTCCATACATCCCATGTAACTGTCCCCATTTGACGTTGGTAGTTTATCGATGTCAACTTTGACAAATAATTTACGGAAGGTATAATAACTAAAAACCTTTTAAATATTATACAATGAAAATATACTTTCGATTAATCAAACGTGACAAATTTAACATCTTATCCACTTATATCTGGAGAAAATAAATGGTCAAAATTGACATTGGTTGACCACCAAAGTCAAACGGGGACTATATAAATGGCTTTGGAGGGAGCATTATAGGCTCAGAAGAAAACTTCACCAACTATAATAGTAGGACAATTATCATTGTTTGAAATGATTGGGTATGGAACCTTACCTACGTGTGAAAGCACTTTTAACGGCCATGATCCTTGTGATTTCAGCAGTTCAGCAAAAAGATTGAGCTGAAGAATGTATAACAAAGCAAAATGTGCCTCGCACAAAAGAATCAGAGCTTGCCGCATTCTCCAATCGATTTTGGCCCTCAGGAGATACAGCATGAAGAATATAACTAAAATGGGAAATGTAAACTTTCAACAGTGATAACAATAGGTTTTAAACAATGAACATTGTCAAAGACAAAAAAAAAGGAAAATAAGAGAATGTAAAGCCACATACTGTATAAAGCATGGATGAAACCAGGTTTGATAGCTATCATTAGGATGATGGTCATCACTATAGCTCGAGAACATTTGCTAAAAAGCCACACAATTGTAGCAACGATTAACACTACTTTGGTCTCTTCTTTCTCTGAAAAATTCAGATTCATCAGTTAGATTGTGGATAATGTGTTCCATTTCTACATAAACTGTATCTAAAGGACATGGCAGATCATGAAAAAAGCTGAAAATAAATACAGAACTTATACAAGGCGGTAAGCCCAATCTGTTATCTCTATAATTAAATGAGGTTTACAAAAGGATATGGTATGTTCTTACATGTGAGACCGTTTTTTAAAAGACTCACTGAAAAGTAAATATACTGTGAAAAGAAGAGAGCGTGGAGGGCATCAAAATTATAAATATACATGTGGTGTTTGCAGCCTCAGAAGGTGCCAAAGTCAGGCAGGAATTCTGTAGCTTAAGCCAATTTGAAATTTTTGTTCCAGCAAGAGGCAAGTGTGTAAGGGCAAGATAATATTGCAACAACCAGTTAAGTTTTACTTTGACAAGTTTCTCAAGTAACCAAAAACAAGTGAAAAGAAATTCAAAGAAAACCCAATATGGTTGTTTATTTTGTATATGCTTCATTTTGAAACACATTGTGGCACTTAGTAGCACGTACATATCGTACACGCCATCAGGGTATTGAATCTCAAAACGAGACTTGATCTCAGAAGAGGTTGTTACGCTTTCATCTTGGTTATTGGGTTATAAATGCAGCTGATAGGTCTGATACCATTTCAAATGGGCTCTTGGGAAATTGCTTCTAAAATAAATAGAAACCTTTGAAAAGGCGCGATATTGTAATACATTATACTCCATACAAGTTTAATGAATTTCTAATATAATGAGCTTAACCCTCCATTAGACCACAACTTTATAAAACATAGTTCACGTAATCACATTGTACTTACTTAGATATACTGCCACGCTGCCATTTGTGGAAATAAAACAGCCAACTTAGAACATTTTGATTCCAACTCACCTTCCACAGCAGAGTCATTGGATAAAGATTGCTCAGCCCCATCGGGTAAGAAAAAGAAAACAGAGCTATGCACTTGATTTCCCACAGCTATCAGAACACCAAGGCAGAATTGTGCAAAGAGATAGGCACCCGGAAAGGAATAACGCCACAAGCCGATAGTCTCCCAAATCTCTCTGTCCTGTCAAAATTTAAGGTTTAAGCCCAAAGGTGCTGCAGGGGTGCAATATGTAAGCCCCAAAACTTTTACCTTCAGCATTTTTTCATTACAATACACATTGAAGACGTAAGTGCAAGTAGCCCAAGAAAGAATGAAGATGAGAAGCATGCTGTTCAACCGGTGGAAGTGGAACAAGGAAGGGAACACACATAAGACGTAGCCAACATATACGATCAAGCCAAATGAAAAGAGGCTAGCAAACTGGAAGCTCCAATACGCCAGCGCAAAAAGGGTGATCTGTCAAAATAAAGGTGAGATTCAAAATCATACCTAGACATAGAACCAACAATGACGCCCACAAAAATACACTCAACATTACCCCAGAGCAGGAGAGGCTCCCACCAATGGTGGGTTTAAGGGGTCCGCAACTCCGGAAGTATGCAGCCTTGCCCATGTGTGTTAACACAAAAAAGGCTGTTTCCGGATCAATATGACCAAAATTGCGTCAAGAGTTGCATTAGATAACTGCTACCTCATGATAAAAGAAGTGCGACATTTTAATGGGTCATTTTCCTTTATTCCAATCATAATCCAAAACCTAAGAATGGCAAGTATTTGGCTGAATTAAATATAGAAACACACATAAAACTAATATTGGGTATTAGGCTGTTTACTACTAAGAGGAACGTTCATTATCTTCCTTCAAACACCAGAAAGGTAAAAAAGGTGTGCCTTACATCAGCATAGTGGGAAATTAAACGCACAGAAAATGAATTTACACTGAAAGGCTTACTCACGGAATTTTACAGTTCTAATATAGTCAATTTGTATTTTTTCCAACAGTTAACGTACAAGATATCACTTTCCTTTAGCAAGTAATATTTATCCCCCCCACTCCCCTTTCCTCCACCCGGTCCCCAACCCTCTTTATCAGTGATTACATATTGCATACCTAACAAAGTTGACACCATCACCTCCCAGGCATTATTTATACATTAATTGAAATTTCCCAGGGCATTGTTTTATACTCAGTAGCATCATAGTAAATGTCAGCTGAAAAATATTATGTATACATTGGTGAAAAATCATTGCTTTCAATTAGATGTTTTGTCAGTCAGAAAGAACATAACTTATACATCTGTAAAGATGCACCATTTCACCTATAATCCTATTATAGTGAGTTACAACCTTGTGTCACTAGCATGCATCTAATCACTAATAGGTTAGCCTGGAAGAAAATAAGACAGCAAAGGAAGGGGGGAAAAGGCACATACATTAGTGGCAGGCATACCGGAAATCCATACGTGAAGAAGTTGATCGTGAATGTCTGGAAAACAGCTCCAGTGGACAGAAGATTGCCATACTTTAGCCCGGATCTACAACAAGTAAAAAGATGAATGATAAATTGATAATGAGTATAAAGAGCCATATTTCTCAACCACAGAACATTCTTAGACATGGACAACATGCTGAGGATGTCGATGTACCTATTTTTTTCCCCTCTCAGAAGAGTATGGCCACCATTACATTGAAGTAGTTTAGTACTAAACAAATATTACAGCGGTAGCCCCATTAAATACCTTGATTGGCAAATAGGCAAAAAATTGTTGGATGACAGAAGAGGCTCGGTCAAACCGCTGTCGTTTGAAGGTATAATGCTACCTGCTTCATCAAGATCACATCTAATACTTGCAAGCTGGATAAAAGTGCAACAACAATGAGCTCCATTTGTTATTATACTTCACAAGTCAGCATAGAACTTAATCCAACAAAAAAGGGCACGACATTCTTCAAATACAGCAATATGCTTACCATTATATAGAAAAGCAGAAGAAACAAGCCGTAACAAATTTCTGACCAATTCGACACTGAAGAGATTTTATAAAGCCCTATGAACCCAGCAAACTCTTCGAATACATCAGGAAACTCAACTGGAAGTTGGTAGATATACAACAACAGTATGTTTGAGACAGCGTAAGGTAAGAATTTATTCCACCACCTTCAATGAGAAGACTAATTCTCAGTTAACATATATGTATATAAGCCTGAATCTAAGTCCCGAATCAACTAGAAAGCTTACCGAAAAAGACCTAGACAGTTACTATTCAGAGACCAGTCAACTAGCCCAACACAACTACCAATGAAATATGGTAAGGAAATCCAACAAGGATGACTAATGCCCACACCAAGCTGTATAATTGGCAGGAGTAACCAAGATGCTTCCCGCAGTTTAGAATCTGTTGAAGTATTAATGGAAAAGCTAGATATCATGAGAAAATATTCAGAAGGTAAAAGTCCATGCCACAACGTATTTGTTGCCGATTGAGAATTAGATATTAACACCTCATGGTTAATCTTTATGAACATATGAATGTGACATGAGGTAGAATATATATATATTAACTTAGACAAATAGACAATCCACAGCAACTAATCAGCTTTATATTTCACTAGAGTAAACTATGTACCTTACTAAAATATTCTTTATTACTTTTACAGTGGTGAGGAAACAAGCTAATGAATACCTTTTGGAAACAAAGTGATTAATTAAAGGGTCTAAGGTTAACTTACTATCGAGTACCCCGCAGCAACCCATAGAAACAAGGGAGATTAGTCACTAGTCAAGTGTGAGAGTTTTATACTAAAACCAATGGGTGATAGGAGTCGTAGTCGGGTAACATATAACCTAGTCTCTCCCTTCTACTTCTACATATAGAGCACAGTGCTCTGTACAGACATGGGAAAACCTCAACATTTGCATATGTACGGAAAAGTAAACAGCAAAATATCCCCCCCCCCCCCCCCCCAAACATTCCCCTGCAATGAATACAGTCCATGTGAGAGGCCTGTTATATCAGTATAGTATTTCAAAATTACTGGCATGCTCTAACTGAACTTCACACTAATATTCTGCTCAAATAATATACAGTTAAACAATAGTTTGACTTCGTGTACGTTATGTTTAATTAATCTCAGTAACAGCTAATAATGTTCACCCATAAAGTATGCAAGATGTTTTCTTCAGAATTAATGGAAAAGATGGAGAATCTGGAAGAACAGTCAAGAATGTCATAAACCTAATTGTTCCAATGAAGAAGATAAATTCCTTCCTTCCGAGTTAGCTCCATTTCCATAAATATCAAACCCAGTAATCAGAGCCACAATTACATGTAGCGTAATAAATACTATAGCAGAAAGGGTTGTGGTCTGAACACTGCAACAAGGGAAGAAGGGAGTCAGAGTTCTTCATGCTCTCAAAAGCTTTCCTTGACTTGACTAATGCTTCCAAAAATGAAGAGACAAAAGTAACTAAAACATGAAGTTACCTTATAAGACCCATTAGCTCTGCCCATTGAGCATCCTCATTAGTCCAATGATCTCCTTGATTTGCTAGATTTATATGAAAGACGGCACAGGAAAGTAAGACCAATAGAGAAAATAAAAGAAGCAACCTAGATAATCCTCGGTTCCTTGATCGTATACCTGATTGAAGACAAGAGTTAATTTCAAACACTCACACATGTAGCAACCGCTAAATTTGGTCTTTGTTGGAAAATCAAATACAGTCCAGCTGAAATGCACATCATGTGTGACAAAACCAGCAATATATAAAATACAAAATCCTAAGCACAAAAGGAGGAGGGTATCCATGCCTCAAAAGAATCAAATAATAAGTTCCCCTCTCCCTAGAAACTATAGAGTTTCATGTGATAATGGCTGCATCAATTACAACTTTACTAGTTTACTCAGCATTCAAAAAACGATATGTACATGTGTACATGGCAAAGGAATCCTGAGCATATAAAAAGGGCAGCCCGGTGCACGTAGCGTCCCCGCTAGGCGAGGGTCCGGGGAAGGGCCCCACCACAAGGGTGTAATGGGGGCAAGCCTTCCCTTGCCATTTTGGCAAGAGGCCGCTCCCAGGGCTTGAACCCGTGACCTCACGGTCACAAAGCAACACCTTAACCGGTGTGCCAAGGCTCCTCTTCGGAATCCTGAGCATATAATAAAAAAAAATATTTGATAAGTAATAAGAGAAGAGAATCCGAGCATTTAGCCACTTATTTTAGAGTCTCGCTCTTTAGAGCTAGAGTTATTTACAAAATATTTAGAGTGAGCACCAAAACGATTGAGGTTATGGTTCAAAACATTCAACGGTGCAGAATCTTCCATCAAAAGCATCCAAAGCGTACTCCTTTCACCCACTCTTCATTAAGATTTTCGATAGTGCAAGAAGCTTGTCACATTCCCTTCTTAAAACTAGAGAGGAATGGAAATGACACGAGGCAGACAGCGTAAGAGAATGTTCAGGACTTACCAATATCAGAAGCAACATACTGTACAAAGAGGAACGCTATTAGATTCACCAAAGATATTAAGCTCCAGCTAAGTAAAGCAGCTGCATAAAGAAGATCAAAAGATCAAAGCTAATCAAATGCAGGAAATCAAGGGGGAGGAATACCTGAGAAACTCGACAAAAGAAAACAGGAAACATATCATCTTACTATGCAGTAAAGCTTGAACTACGCAGACTCGTGGTTTTCTTTTATATAAATATATATTCCTTCTGATCCTGCCCATTCCACCCCCTATTTCAAAATCCCCCTCGCATAAATCTGAGTAAATAGGATTGGATAGGAAAAACAGAAGGAACTATATATTTCTAATTTCTGAACACACTTTTTACTAGGTGTAAACATGATTAAAATACTGCAATACTGATCCATTAAGTGTTCAAGTATATTTTCTAGCAATCAAGCTAACTTCAGCAGTAATATATCCGAAGCAGTGATATAAGGGCCAGATTGAGCAAGATCAGTAGCAAAAACTAACAGAATAAATCTAGAAACAAAATAAAATCTTACAAGCTCACTTGCATAAGACTCGAGATTTTCTACCCATTTTGAAAAGCATGATGCACAACAATAAACAACGACACCTACAAATCCTGGATATTATTTGCAAACGTTCATCGTAGAATATAAAGTACACTTTCATTCCCATTCAATTTCCTATTCTGATAGTCCAGCAATATTAAACTGCATGTGGGATTTATTGTCTCCACATAATATAGCATAAGAAAATCAGTTCATCTGCAAACAATTTGTCCTCATTATTTCTTCTGAGTTGCAACAATAGGTTGATACTACAGGGATGGTCCGTCTATACAGAATCTGATAAGATAACAGGTTTCATGTCACGGAAGAAAGCTTCTTGTTTCTGCGCGTAGATAGTCGGAGTCCACTTAAGCCAGGTGAACTTATAGGTCTTTTCAGATAGGTTTCTGCATGTTATGAATGACAGTCTTTCCTAGGCCAAAAGATAGGAACAGATCGGGAAAATGCTTCAGCTTCTCTATAGGATTGAAACGCAGGCATTTCAGGCTGCCTCAACCACATTAACAGTTGATAGTCATGCTGCTCTTGTGAGTCTTCACTTTGTTCTGATTCAATTATTCAACAAATCAAAGTCCTCAACTATATTCCAAACCATTCTACTTTCTACATGAGGTTACACCATCAACTTCAGAAAGTTTTGCTATATCCATCAACATCTGTCACTGAGACAACACAACAGTTGCCACGATTTCACTATTCATTATAATAGTCGTGCATATACAACTACAGCCTATCTTCTCCATGTGACATCCGTCATTCTCCAGTTAACAATCAGTAGTATGTACTATCCAACTCATTACGACAGAGGGCAGAGGTCACTCCCAACCTGTCAAATTTTTACCTGACATTATTTCCATTTCAATGGAGCCAAAGATTCACTATCCTTCGACTTTGGGATTATGGTAAAGTAGCAGTCACTTGACGCAATTTTCATAAAGTGTACAAGGAAACATCTTATCTGTGCCACACGCAATGGCGGGGAGAGAAAGGGCTAGCAGGGGATGCTATCTCTTTCTAATAACATCTAGCTGCCTTATAAATCCCCTAACCCCCACCCCACCAACATTTTCAATCCACATTTTAGCCCTCAATCTCGAATCAATCTACATTTTAGCCCTCAATCTCGAATCTAACTCGGCCAAGTGCAATCATGTCAAGAGTCCTCATCACTCATAAGTAGTCAGTCACTTCAATACTTCATCATCATGCGGCCTTTGAAGCAAGGAAATATAGTCTAGCGTTCAAGACGGAGGTACTCATATCGATATTTTTTTACTAGCCTAGGCGCCTCAAAACAACAACAATAACAACTTACGGAGTATCAGACAAAAATAGAATGGTAAACAAGATACATTCCCAAACATTGATAAACTCATAAACAGAACCCTAGAAATAGAAAAACTAATTACATAAATGATGAAATCAAGTTAATTAATTAGTTCTAACCTGTCAAAAGCAGCAATGGCAATAAAATTCCAGTCAAAAATCTCCCCATTTACATCAAACCAAGTGAAATTACTCAATTTAAATCACATTTAATAACAAAAATAATCAATAGTTCCATGCATTGCTGAATTTTGGTAAAATTCATGCAATCACACGAATTTTTCCAGAAAATTGAAATTTCAGAAACAAAATTGTTGATTTAATATTCCTAATAAACATGAATTTCCTCGTATTTTGTTGATCGATTGATATTATAATGGTGATTAACGAAAAGAGCAATGCAAATTTTGTGATTCATCTCGGAAATTGATTGATATTTGTCCCAGAAATAGAAATGTATTCCGATTATTTCGGTTGAATAAGTTACGGAGCATAAACTCACTTTTCCCTAACATGGGAGCCAAATCCATAACAAAATTTCAACATGAGCGATTCGGGTCGATATATAACCCAAACTCTTCTGCTTTTTTTTCCTATGGGGTGCCTGAACTATTCGAGTTTCTAACTTATATCCTCGCGTTTTTCTAATTATCAGTTGTACCCTTAAATTCTACTAATTTGTCCAAAACGTGGCCCCTTAGTTTATAAACCGTCAAGTTAAGACGTTAAATACCTACATGTCGTGATGATTTGGACTACTTATGCTATGTGGCTATTACTTTGACTTCCCTCCGTATTTCCTCCAATTTTTCAGAAACTTTCCTTTCATTTTTTTATACTTCACTTTCATATTTCCCTCCTCAAATCTCCTATTTATATGTTACTTTTCTCATCCTCTCTCTATTCTTCTATTTTAATTTCCCCTCTCTATATCTCTTAATCATATTTGCATACCACCTTCCAAAGGGGAAATTAAAATAAAAGAATAGAGAGAGGATGAGAAAGTAAGTTTCTGAAAAATGGGAGGGAAACCAAAGTCATAGCCACGTAGCATAAGTAGTCCAAATCATCACGCCATATAGGCATTTAACGTCTTAACTTGACGGTTTAGAAACTAACGGTCACGTTTGGGACTGGTTAGTAGAGTTTAAGGGTACAACTGTTAGTTTGAAAAATGCGAGGGTACAAGTTAGAAACTCGAATAGTTCAGGGGCACCCCGTAGGAAAACCCTTTTTTTTAATGACGAGGGGTTGAATCCTCATGCTCATGCATTCCCGCACCATCACAAGGACCATATAACTCAAACTCGCATTGATTTTTTTTACCGATTTTACTCATATTTTTAGCTCAGTTTTGATGATATTTACATTGATATTAGTGATTATGTGAGCTAATTACTTATTCAAGATATATTATTTGTGTTTAGTATGTTTTGTAACAAGTGTAGATTTTAGTAGTTATTTTCTGTCGAATGCGCAATTATCGAGAACATAAAGCTCGGTGAAAGTTAATACGGATCATGCAAGCAACCAAAAATAAAGAGATAAATATTTGGTGAAGAAAAATGGCACAAGTATGCATGTACATGGCGAAAATAAACAAATGAGAAGTTAACCATTCGAGAATAGTCAAAGTGTAAAGAAATGAAAATAAAGAAGACTTAGGGTAAGATTATTGGCATGAGTCTTGAGATAACGCTCACCCAATACCCTCAATAATCTACTCAAGTATTGACAAAGTTTTAAGTAGAGTATTGAAAATACAAGACTCAATTTAATACCCTACAAAAGTCTTGACTCTACCGTTTTATAAATGACAATCAATAAATGACTACCATGTGTTAAAACATTACTTCCTCCATTCCAATCAATTCTATACATTTCACTTTTTCGGTACTATTCATAAGTCGAGTGAATTTTCGACACAACTTCTAATATGTACATAAAAATATAGTCATGTGAGATATTGTTTAAATTGTCTTACCGAGTACATTGTGAATATCAAAGTTTTATAGTTTTTATCGATAGGTAACTAAATATATTAACAAAAGAAAACGGATATTGACAAACGTGAATAAAACAAATGTATAGAATTGATTGAAATGGAGGAAGTATTATTTTCCTTTTTATTTAAAATCCGATAAGTAAAGTGCGGTGGAAAAGTAGGGTCTATGGTGAGTCTGAGGGATAATGTATAAAATCTGAGGTAAATCTGAAGTGAATCTAAACAATAGAATAATATTAAAAATTAGTGGAAAGTTGATGTGGTAGAGTCTTACGACTTTGGTGAGTCTTATTTATAATGTTACCCTTACCCTAAATCATTTAGCCAATAAAAATCCTCTAAAAGCTATCTCTTTTATAGTAAAGGGATTTAGATATATTTTAGTATTGCCTATATGTTTTTTATAATTCATAATCTAATTTAGATATATTTTAGTATTGCCTATATGTTTCTAATCACATGTTTGTAATGTTTTGTTAGTCTTAGTTTATTGATCACAAACGTTGATTAAATGTGTTAATTATTCATTCTATAAGCCGAGACACACGGATATGAATTAGACTAAACATGTGTTAGTATGACGATCTAGCAAAAGTCGAGAGCCAATTAGAACCCGGTCTATGGTTGTTAATGATATCGAAGGTGGTTGGTTGTCTTCAAGCCTAAACATTTAACAATACTATACATTTTCTATTTTATTATTTACCTTTGTAATTCTATACACTAGTTCTGTTTCCCGTGAATTTCACGAGGCGTTTTTGTTTGGTGGTATTTGTAACGGTTTGTGATTACATTTTTATTAGTACGTAATTATGTTGTGCATTGTTAAGTTGTAAATGAATATTTTGCCTTCTCCCTTTTGTATTTTATAAATGTTCCAGACTTCCAGTGATCTAAGTAGTGCGTACAATTTTTAAGTACTCTTGTCACAAGAAAAAGAATTTGATTTTCGATCCCGCTAAAATAGAAAACCCAAACATAAGAGATTTTTTCTCTAAAATTGAGGGAACAAGTGCAATAAGACATAACCAATTTCAACAATAATATCTCAAATGTTGACAAACTCGGGTCGAAATTTGTCAAGTAAGTGAAACTTGAAAAACTGATTAGCGCGTTTCTTATTTTCCAACACTACTTACATATTATTCGATCACCCTAGCTAATTAATATTGTGGGTAATACATCTAAAGGGGCTTTGTAGCTTGATGCATTCGATTTTTAGTAGTGGTCAACATTTTAAGCAATGTAGGTGTGAAATTCAAAAATTTATATTAATGATCTTTGAGTTGTAAATTATTAGTCAGTTACTATACGATATTTTACATACAAAAAAATGGGGAAAAAAACTTCTTGTCAAACTCCACCAAAGTCATATAGTCCCATATCTAGATTTTTAGTAACTTTTTTGTACCATTTGATAAATAAAAAAAGAGAGATAAAAATGAAAATTGCACAAGAAAATAATCTTTGAGTTGTAAATTATTAGTCAGTTACTATACGATATTGTAAATACAAAAAAACGGGGAAAAGAACTTGTCAAACTCCACCAAAGTCATATAGTCTCATATCTAGATTTTTAGTACAAGTAACTTTTTTGTACCATTTGATAAATAAAAAAAGAGAGATAAAAATGAAAATTGCACAAGAAAATAACTTAAGCGATAAAGAATTGCAAATACTATGGTGTCATGTTGTCAATTGTTAGGACATGAGATGTAAGTTTAGAAAGAAAAATTGGATTTTTAACGTATTGATTTTCATTATAATCTAAAAATAAGTTATATATGTCTTGTAAAATAAGTTACACATAAAAGGGAGATAAAAAGATTGTTTAATAACAAATGAGTAATGATGAAATAAAAAATATTTAGTTAATGAACACATAAGCCAAAATGAGGAAAATGGTGGGTCATGAATATTCTTATATAATTATAAGATGAATTTGTAATCAGTATGTAAGAATGCGCAATCAATAGAGATATTAAATTTGATATTTTAATTTAGTGTCAAAGTATACAAAGAGTCATGAAAAATGAAAAGTTCAATAATATGTAGATTTCATATAATTATTACTATTTTATTTTTATAATAATAATAATGAAAATAATAATAATAATAATAATTAATAATAATATTACTATTATTATGTGGCAAAAATTTAAGAGTGACACATGTCACTTCAATGGAGGCTCAAGAAGTCTTTTTATATTATTATATAGATGCGTGACCCAAAAAAGCCGTAAAAAGTTCCCTCTAGGGTTTTTTCCTTTGGGAGGGTTTGTGTTCCTAGGATTGCCTAGGGTTTCTCCCTTGATTTTTTCAAGGTTGATCTTGTTTTTTTCTCTCTTTTGTCTCACTCTTATTTTGTCTTCTCTGGATTGTCTTTATTTGTTTTTTCGTTTGCGTTTTGGCGGTTTCTGCTCCCATGGCGTCACAAGAACAAAACCCTAACTTGCAACTAAATTTAAACGAGGTCGTTGTGGATGCGGAACAACACTCAGATGTACCGGAGGTGGTGGTTGAATGGGTTGCGGAGGGGGAGGAGGCGGACCCCGGAGATAGTGGTTGTGTGGTGGGGCGGTTATGGACGGACCGGAACGTTAATCTTAATGCCCTTATCGAGACGACGATTTCAGCATGGAAACCGAAATGTAAGGTTATTGGGGAGATTATTGACAAGAAACGGAAGATAATTACCTTTGCGTTTTCTAATGCGGACGATAAGAGTAAGGTGTTATCGGAACAACCTTGGCACTTCGAGCGGCACCTCTTAATCCTTACTGACTTGCGCGGAGATGCAATCCCATCCGAGGTACCACTCTTCTTTTATCCTTCTTGGGTTCGTATTTATGACCTCCCGGTGCTAGGTAGGCAAAACATGGAGAATGCTGTTAATATCGGTAATGCTATCGGAACTTACGTGAGCATTGACAATTCGGTTAATCCTTCGATAAATAGGTCAATGCGGCTTAGGGTTATCCTTGATGTTCGTAAGCCATTGATTGACTCGTTGGCTATGAAGGGTAAGGGTGGGAAGAGTTGGAAGGTCAGGGTGAGTTACGAACATTTGTCCCTCTTTTGTTATGTATGTGGGAGAATGGGTCATGGTGAGAAGGATTGTGGAGAGCGGAAGGGACCGATAGGGGAAGGGAGGAGGTATGGGGAATGGTTGAAAGCATCACCGTGGAAGGTGTCTCGACAGGAGGAGGGGCAGAATGGGATGGGTTTGAGGGCTGGACGAAAATTGAGCTTTGATGATGAGGAGCGGGAGAAGGAGGAGGATCGGGAGATAAGTCGTATGGTGGAACTTTTACGTGGGACATCTTTATCTGGGGGGGAAAGGAGAGTGATGGGGAGGAGTCATCCAATGCTTCCTATGTCTCAAAACTTAACCCACTAGAACGGCAAAAGGGTCCATCTCAAGATGTGGCAGGGGATAGGCCAGATTACCGTAAATGTCGGGGGGCGCGAATTTGGAAGGGTGGCCAGCGTGGTGTCAGTGCTCCTATTAGTAGGGCTGAAAGGGGGGCTGAAGTGGGAAGGAAACGCAAGGGTCAGTGTAGTGGGGGTGCGGAAACTATAGGGGATTCGGGGGATCAGAGGGCCTCGAAAAAACTGAAGGACACGGCTGTGAATGATGTAGATTCGAACATGTTAGTAGCGGTGACTGGCGAGAACCAGCACCGCGAACAACAATGAAAATCTTGAGTTGGAACTGTCAAGGGTTGGGCAATCCCTTGACAGTTGGTTCCCTCCGGGATCGATGCTGGAGGGAGGGTCCGAATTTTGTCTTCGTGATGGAGACAAAAATGAGAGCGTCGGAGTTGGGGAAAATTCGGGAGAAGTGTGGTTTTGCTCATGGTGTTAATGTGGGCTGTAGAGGAAGGTCGGGGGGGTTAGGGCTTTGGTGGAAGGATGTAAATGCTCAACTTATGTCCTATGATGATCATCATATTATGGCCGAGGTGGTGGATGAGGGTGGGATTCCTGTGTGGAGAGCAGTCGGGGTGTACGGGTGGCCGGAAACGAATAACAAACACAAGACTTGGGAGTTAATGCGGTGTATTTGCTCGGGCAGTGACATTCCCACTATTCTTTTTGGTGATTTTAATGAAATTATAAGTGCCAGTGAGAAGGAGGGTGGTGCGATGAGACGAGAGTGCTTTATGGATGCGTTTCGGAGGGCTATTGATGAATGTGGAGTGCGAGACTTGGGATATAGGGGGAACAAATTTACATGGCAACGGGGGTGCGATCCGGCTACGCTGATTAGGGAAAGGCTGGATAGGGCTCTCGCGACGACAGATTGGCAACAACTGTTCCCAAATACTGATGTCTACCACTATCCTATCTACGCGTCTGACCACGCGGCAATTCTCATACAACAAAATCCGCCCCAAGCTAGGAGACGCTACCGACGCAGCTTCAGGTTCGAACCATTCTGGGCTGCGGATAATGATTGCGAAGGGATTGTAAAGGAGGCTTGGGAGGGTGAGGTTGGAGGGGTGGCTGTTGACAAGATAGCTGCTTGTGCTTCTCACTTAGCACAATGGGCTAAGGAAAAATTTGGTGACGTGAGGAGGAGGATGCGCGAGAAGGAGGATGAGCTAGCGTTTTGGCAAAAACAACCTGCTTCGGGGGATATGTTGCATCGGTGTAACGAACTCGTGAAGGAGGTGAACATACTTCAGAGGCAAGTTGAGACTTATTGGTACACTAGGTCCCGTAAGAATGAGTTGCGTGACGGGGACAAAAATACCAGTTACTTTCACCATAAGGCGAAACAAAGGCGTAAGCGTAATATTATTGAGGGTATTGAGGACGAACAGGGCCTTTGGCATTCCAGGGAGGACGAGGTCGCCACAATTTTCGAGAATTATTTCGGTCATCTTTTTTCGACCAGTGGACCAAGTGATTTTGAGGATGTGCTCCAATGTATCCCGGTGATTGTGACGGAGGGTATTAATCAGTGCTTAGATGCGGAGCTCTCAGATGCGGAGATTAGAAGCGCGCTGTTTTGTATGCACCCACATAAGGCCCCGGGCCCAGACGGTATGCATGCCCTTTTCTTTCAGAAATATTGGCATATTGTGGGGGCTGATATTTGTGCATTTGTACGACACTGGTGGGAGGGGCAGGGGTCTTTGAGCGAGATAAATATGACGAACGTAGTTTTAATTCCCAAATGCCAATCTCCTCGGAAGCTTACTGATTTTCGCCCCATTAGCTTGTGTAATGTCATCTATAAAATTATATCTAAGGTCCTTGCTAACCGTCTGAAACCTTTCCTTAATGCCATCATCTCGGAGAATCAAAGTGCCTTTACACCGGGACGACTGATTACTGATAATGCTCTAATTGCTTTTGAGCTCTTTCATTCGATGAAGCTGTGGGGAATATAACGCGTATTCACCCTAAATTTGCAGGATTATAATGAAAAATACAACTGTGAATATCGTCATAAGATTAAAAACATGAGAAAAGAAGTACAACCTTTAGTCCTCGCGCAAAAAGGCCTAAGAACAGGAATTAATGCAAATTCCCTCCTATAACTTGCACCCAAGACTTAGTCTGAGACGTGGCCGCGTGTGCTAGAAATCCTCTCCAATTGCCTTGCAATATAGGGAGAGCCCTTGAGGTTTTAGATGTGAGATCTGAGGTTTTGGGAGAAGAGTGCTCTCAAAACCCCAATTTTCTTTTGAGAATAATTTAACAGTGTGCCAAGAGTGGTCGACATAAGGAGAAAAACTCTCCTTATGTAGCTCTTGATTTCGGCCGAAACAGGGTTTGGGTAGGAGTGGGCTTTCCACTCTTACCTTATCCCAATGCGTGATTCGACCCAATTAGCTATTATTTATTCGCGGGTTTAATTTATAAATCGTAACATGTTATCAGATATTAATACAGTCGATATATTAATAATGGTCTGATAAAATACGATATTGTATAATTACCTAAATTAATATAACTGTTTATATTAATACACGAATACAATATTTAATTAAATATAACCGTTTATATTTAATTTACGAATTAATCTTGTAATCCGTATTAGCTAAAATTATTTAATCCGTATTAAATAATAATTCTCAACATCTTATTGACTAATTTAATAGTCAATACCTCTGACTAACCGTTTAGTCATATCCGGCAAAATGTGACTGTATTTTCATACCTTCACATCTCTCAAACGTGTCCTATAGGTGTGACGTATAGGGACCAGTTGACCACCGCCATCCGTATGACAATAACGTCAAACTTATCTAGCAAGCCAACCGTTATTGATAAACGTGGATCAACTGGTAATAATACAAAAGTATGCCCTTGTGATCCTTGAAGAGATTTAATAAGTCATTGTACTTAATTGTCAAGGACACCAGCCCCAACAATCTCCAACTTGTCCGTACAAGGGTATGTTCAATGACGTTATCACACTACATGTGGAGGACACAATCTCCAACAAACTCCCACTTGTCCGTACAAGTGTAGGTGCGATAACCGAATCTCATATCCTTTTAAAATTTCTCCCACTCAATGTAAGACAATTTGCAAATCCGTATTCGCAAAGGTCGTATCTCACAAGCGATCTGTATCAAGAGTGGTTTCCCCGACTAGAGAGTAACTTAACTGATAAAAACGAATCTGTATTCGAGCATGGCCATGCATTTCAGTTACTACTCCTCGAGTGGCCCTGAGAAATGATAAAATCCTGATAAGGGTTTGGATATTTCCCTCAACTCGAATCCTGCCGATATCGCCCAGCATGAAATAACCCAGAAAAAATCCTCTTGGCCCCTGTTACGGTGACCGTGGGAAAGAAACCAAAGTTACCCAAAATCTGTCTTAATCTCAAGAAACAGTTGAAAGTCAAAAGACTCGACTCTAAGGAACACTATGGAGGTCCTATCCACGACCTGGCACCCAATGTTATAAAACATTTAGGACTCCATAACGATGTCACGGGGTGTCCTACGAGATATCCGTATAACTCGCCTTTGTGATTGGTCAGTCATCCACGTGACTTATGGCTCGTTGAACCCACCATCAACCAACGTCACAAAATGATTACCTGAGTTATCAGCTCAAGTGGGTAATCAAGGACCAAATCGATGTAATGTTAATCAGTTCACTTTGTGGTGTTCAAAATTGGCGTACAATTCCACATGAGAAACAAAACATTTTATATCATAACAATAAGGTTGAATAGAGTACACGAGAAAATGAATTATTACATGAATTCATAAAAGAGTACTACAACTTAGGAACACATCCAATTCCCATGGAATGAATGTGCCCTTCATGCTTATCACGTGGTAATGCTTTTGTGAGAGGATCAGCTATGTTGTCATCCGTAGCGATCTTTTCAATAAAAATCTCCTTTTGCTCCACGTAATCTCTGATTAGATGAGCTTTCCGTTGTACATGCCTAGCCTTGCTGCTAGACTTATGCTCCTTAGCTTGGAAGATGGCACCGCTATTGTCACAATAGACGGTGATTGGGTCATTCGAACTAGGCACTACTGATAGTCCTTGTAAGAATTGACGCATCCATATTGCTTCCTTAGCTGCTTCTGAGGCGGCATAGTACTCGGACTCAGTCGTAGAATCTGCTGTAACACTCTGTTTAGAACTTTTCCAGCTGACAGCAGCGCCATTAAGAGTAAAAACGAATCCAGACTGAGATTTCGAGTCATCTCGATCCGTTTGGAAGCTAGCATCTGCGTAACCCGTGGCGCAGAGCGTCGAGTCGCCTCCAAAAGTCAATCCCCAATCTTTAGTCCTCCGTAGGTACTTAAGAATGTTTTTCACGGCCATCCAGTGTGGTTCACCTGGATGAGCTTGGAATCGACTAGTCATACTCAATGCATATGCAACGTCTGGACGTGTGCATATCATGGCATACATGATCGATCCTATTGCCGAAGCATAAGGAATCCGACTCATGCGCTCTTTCTCTTCCACTGACTTAGCTTCTTGAGTCTTGCTCAAGTGAAGCCCAGGAGTCATGGGAAGGTACCCCTTCTTGGAGTTCGTCATACTGAATCTCTCCAGAATCTTCTCTATATAAGACTCCTGACTGAGAGACAACATCCGACGTGATCTATCCCTGTAGATACGGATGCCCAAAATTCTTTGTGCCTCTCCCAGATCTTTCATCTGGAAATGGTTTTTCAACCATGCTTTAACCGAAGATAAGAGAGGTATGTCATTCCCAATCAAGAGTATGTCATCGACATACAGTACTAGGAATACAATCTTGCTCCCACTCGACTTGATATAGAGACATGGTTCCTCGACTGATCGAACGAATCCATTCTCTTTTATCACTTGGTCGAAGCGATGATTCCAACTCCGCGATGCTTGCTTAAGTCCATAGATGGAACGCTTAAGCTTGCAAACTTTCTCAGGATGTGCTGGATCGATAAAACCCTCGGGTTGTACCATGTACAACTCTTCCTCCAAATAACCGTTTAAGAAGGCGGTTTTAACGTCCATTTGCCATATTTCATAGTCATGAAATGCGGCGATCGCTAAGATAATCCGAATGGAACGTAGCATGACTACGGGTGCAAAGATCTCATCGTAGTGCAAGCCTGGCACTTGGGTGAAACCTTTAGCAACTAGTCTAGCCTTATGGATATCTTGTTGTCCTTCCACGGCATGCTTTATCTTGTAAAGCCATTTGCATTGAAGGGGACGTACCTTTGCAGGTAGGTCCACAAGATCCCACACGTTGTTCTCATACATGGTGTCCATCTCGGATTGCATGGCTTCTAGCCATAGCTTTGAGTCAGAACTGGTCATGGCACCTTTATAGGTTGTGGGTTCATTACCCTCTAGGAGTAAGACGTCATCTGTATCGTGTTTCTCGACCATACCAATGTATCTGTCCGGTGGAATAGAGACTCTTCCTGACCTCCTAGGTTTCTCAGGGATATCTACCGCCGCCTCGGTTGAAGGTACTGTTTCCTCCAATGGTTGCTCGGTAGTTGGTTCTTGAACCTCCGATAACTCGAAGGTTCTATTACTCGACTTGTTCTCGAGAAATTCTTTCTCTAAGAACGTTGCACTAGCCGCAACAAAAACACGTTGTTCGGTAGGCGAGTAGAAGTAATGACCAAACGTTCCCTTTGGATAGCCTATAAAGTATGTCTTGACTGATCGCGGGCCGAGCTTATCCTCGTGTCTCCACTTGACATAAGCCTCGCAGCCCCAAACCCGAATAAAGGACAAGTTAGGGACCGTTCCCTTCCATAACTCGAATGGAGTCTTGTCAACAGCTTTAGACGGACTTCGGTTAAGTATTAGAGCGGCCGACAAAAGAGCATAGCCCCACAATGAATCAGGCACAACGGTGTGACTCATCATGGATCGAACCATATCAAGTAAAGTTCGATTTCTCCGTTCGGACACACCATTTAATTGTGGTGTTCCAGGTGGAGTCAACTGTAGCACGATCCCACAGTCTTTTAGGTGTTGATCAAACTCGAGTGAAAGATACTCACCACCACGATCCGAGCGTAGTGCTTTAATCTTTCTACCCAGCTGGTTCTGTACCCGATTCTGGTATTCTTTGAACTTGTCAAAGGATTCACTTTTATGTTTCATCAAGTAGACATAGCCATATCTACTCAAATCATCCGTGAAAGTGATGAAATACCTATAGCCTTCTCGTGCGTTGATCGACATAGGGCCACATACGTCCGTATGTATGAGTCCTAATAGGTCGGCAGCGCGCATTCCAACACCTTTGAAGGAAATACGAGTCATTTTGCCGATGAGACATGATTCACACGTGCCATATGATTCGAAATCAAAGGGCGAAATTGTTGGAGATTGTGTCCTCCACATGTAGTGTGATAACGTCATTGCACATACCCTTGTACGGACAAGTGGGAGATTGTTGGGGCTGGTGTCCTTGACAATTAAGTACAATGACTTATTAAATCTCTTTAAGGATCACAAGGGCATACTTCAGTATTATTACCAGTTGATCCACGTTTATCAATAACGATTGGCTTGCTAGATAAGTTTGACGTTATTGTCATACGGATGGCGGTGATCAACTGGTCCCTATACGTCACACCTATAGGACATGTTTGAGAGATGTGAAGGTATGAAAATACAGTCACATTTATGCCGAATATGACTAAACAGTTAGTCAGAGGTATTGACTAATAAATTAGTCAATAAGATGTTGAGATTATTATTTAATACGGATTAAATAATTTTAGCTAATACGGATTACATGATTAATTCGTAAATTAAATATAAACAGTTATATTTAATTAAATATTGTATTCGCGAATTAATATAAACAGTTATATTAATTTAGGTAATTATACAATATCGTATTTTATCAGACCGTTATTAATATATCGACTATACTAATATCTGATAACATGTTACGATTTATAATTAAATCCCGCAAATAATATTTAGCAAAACGGGTCGAATCACGCAAAGGAATAAGGTAAGAGTGGACAAAGCCCACTCCTACCCTACCCAATTCGGCCGACCAACTACTACATAAGGAGAGTCTTTCTCCTTATGTCAGGGACTGGTTGAATGACAATCTCAAGAATTAGGGTTTTGAGAACACCTTTTTCCCAAAACTCAGATCTCACATCTAAAACCTCACAAAAGCTCTCCCCATATTGCAAGGCAATTGGAGAGTATTTTCTAGCACACGCGGCATCGTCTCAATCAAAGTCTTGGGTGCAAGTTATAGGAGGGAATTTATTTTAATTCCTGTTCTTAGGCCATTAGCACAAAGGACCAGAGGTTGACTTCTTTTCATGTTTTGTTTTTCTTATGACTATAATCTAAACTGTAATTTTCATTATAATCCTGCAAGTTTAGGGAGAATTCATGCTATATTCCCCTCAAGTGGTATCAGAGCCAGGCCATGAAAATTTTACCTTTGTGATTTTCGTAAGTATGAAAACCTGAAAAATCGTTTTCAGTCGCGGTGTCGGTCGACCGACCTCCTGTAACGGTCGGTCGACCACCTCCTGGCGGCGTCGGTCGATCGACCTCCTGTCACGGTCGGTCGACCACCTCCTGTGAGTTTTCTGTTTTTTTTTTAGAAACAGTTTCCTTTGTGAGTTTTCGATCTTGTTTTTCGATTCCTGTTTACATATTGTTAATTAATCGATATTCTTGACAATATGTGAACCCTTGTTGATATTAATTTTGATTTACTTGTTTTAATCAAAGTTTAAAAGTAAAAACTTGTTTTGTATTTCAAAAGTGCAGCGTTTTGCGTTTTCTGAAATTCGTTTTTACTGTGTATTGGTCGGTCGACCTAATTAATAGGTCGGTCGACCGGTTATTCTGTTGCAGGATTTTTCGTTTTTTGGCTGATGGTCGGTCGACCACAAGTACTGGTCGGTCGACCACCCCCTGTAACAGACTCGTTTTTTTTTATTTTCCGAAAATAACATGTTTTATTTTCACATGGCCTTTAGTAATATACTATATACGGAAATAGTATATTATTAATTTTGTGAAACGGTTCACCCTCGTTTGATACATATTGTTTTAAAACAGTTTAAAATAATGGATTATATGTTTGTTAAAATTGGTGATTAAAACGGTATAGTCACTTAATTTTAATCTTAAAAGGTGGTTTGGTATAAATTTATTAATCATAATAACAGTTTTATGTCATGTATAAATTGTTTTTAGTTGATGCATTTTATTTATCGTCTTGTGAATGCCTTGAATGCTTTCAATAACGTATTTAATTTTTGCAAACGGTTGTAACTTAGTGTGGCCTTAGAAGATTGTGTCACCGTAATGAAGGGACACGATCTTGCTTGTAATTTTGAGATCTTGAATCTCCGTTTTGAGTTTTTGCCATGTAATTACTTTTGTATTTAAATTAGAATGTATCTAGGTTTACTCTTGTAATTTAAATTAGTAATTTCGCGAAGACCAAAGACAAGACGGAGACCGGATGCTCACTCCCGCTGCAAGGACCAAGATGGAACATCAAGACAAGCTTCTAGGGTCCAACAGTGGATTCCAAGTTGTTTTATGTTTATTTTGGTAGGATAGGCCACACTAGGACTTTTATTTACGTTTATTGCATTTATCTTTATGCTTTCATCGATAATAGCTTGCATCATATTCCGCCTAAAAACCAAACCACCTATATCATGCCTGAAAACTGACTCATGTAGAGGTCACGCGTTAGTTTTCTGTGACAATACAGATGTCACATGTCATTATAAAGCCATCAGTTTATTTAATTCATTCACGCATTTGCTAGATATTAGTTCACTTAATATGAATAAATAAAAGTTGATGGGGTCTTCCTCGTATAACCAAAAATTGAGATTAGTCTTTATAAATCAGCCTCCCATGAATCCCTTCTTCGTCGGTAGGCATAATATGACCCCTTCTACGTCGGGTAAGTGGGAACAGATGATTTATTTTATCTCAACATCATGGTCACTCGATAATATTCCAGTGACTGAGATGGACTAATAGATAGGATATACGGAAATCTATCGACCAAGAGTTCCAACGATTGGAATTAGCCAAACTGTGGGCTTATCAATATACGGAAATTGAGTCTTGGGATCGTTTATATAATTCTTGAGGGAGATCAATTATATAAATGCATGAGTCTACGAGTTTAAATTCAATTTAATATAGACTTAAATCACAACAATAAGTTGCTTATATGGTTTTGTTTTATCTTCTTTTCAGTGTAGAACACGTTCATTAAAACTGCTGTAAAACTAAAATGGCTGGTGAAGACCCAATGCCAAGTGCCAAGCTAGCACGTGAATCCTGGCTAAAAGCCTTCATGGACTCCATGAATCAGTCTACTAGACTGAGGAATGATGGGTCAAACTTCTCTGACTGGGAGGCAGCACTACGGAATGCTGCCATTGCTGACGGAAAGCTCAAGTTCTTAACTGAGCCCATTCCGCCACACCCAGGAACTGGAGCTAGAGCCAACGAAATTCGCACTCATAGCGATTTCGTTATGGAAGCGGGTGCGATAAAGAACGTACTCATCTATGCAATGGAATCCAATTTGCAAAGACGCTTCATAACCCATGGTGCAAACAAGATTTTCACCACGCTCACTAACGAATTCTCCAAGGCTCCGAGAATCGTTTCTTATGAGCATACCTGTCGCTTCTTTGAGGCGAAACTCCAGAAGGGCCAAGCTGTTAGCCCACATATTCTCAACATGATTGAGAATATCGAGAAACTGGAGTCCCTAAACTGCAAGATCAGTGAGAACATCATCGTTGATCGCATGCTTCATTCGCTTCATGATGGGTTCGCCCTCTTTAGGGCCAACTACTACATGAACGACATGAAGAAGACTCCTCATGAGCTCCACTCCCTTCTCGTACAGACTGAGAAGGATCTAAAGTTGAGTGGGAGTCTAAAGCAGGATGTTCTCATGATCTCAAGTAAGGGAAAAGGTAAAGGGAAGGCTAAAGCTCAGGGCGACCTAGCAGTAGGTAAGCCCAGGTTCAAGAAACCAGGATTTGCTAAGAGTGGGCCTGGTGAGTCGAGTAACTCACAAGGCAAGACAAAGAGCAAGGATACAAGCATGGAATGTCACCATTGCCACAAGACTGGGCATTGGAGGCGCTCATGCCCCGTGTATCGCGAGGACATTAAGGCAGGCCGTGTTACTCCTGTTGGTATGTCTTCTTCTTCTTTTATTCACATGATTGAGATTAACCATGCAAGTTGCGGAACTTGGGTACTTGATACTGGTTGTGGTTCTCATCTATGTAATCATGTGCAGGGCCTCCGAAACCAAGAACCCCTAATCAAGGGTGAGGTGGACCTGCGTGTCGGGAATGGAGCACGTGTGGCTGCAGTCTCGAAGGGAACATACGTAATCCAGCTTCCAAGTGGATTCGAGTTATTTTTATATAACTGTTATTATGTTCCTAGTTTATCCAAAAACATTATTTCAGTTTCTGCACTTGACAAACTTGGTTTTTCATTTGTAATAGAGAATAATAGCTGTATTTTCTCCTTACACAATATGATTTATGGCAAGGCAGTTTCCATGAATGGAATTTATGTTTTAGATCAAACTACCGAGATATTACATGTGAATAATAAAAGAATAAAGGTAGGTGACAAAGATCAAACTTACCTATGGCATTGTCGTATGGGACACATAAATGAGAAACGCGTAAAACAACTCATACAGAATGGAGCTATTTCGCCCTTTGATTTCGAATCATATGGCACGTGTGAATCATGTCTCATCGGCAAAATGACTCGTATTTCTTTCAAAGGTGTTGGAATGCGCGCTGCCGACCTATTAGGACTCATACATACGGACGTATGTGGCCCTATGTCGATCAACGCACGAGATGGCTATAGGTATTTCATCACTTTCACAGATGATTTGAGTAGATATGGCTATGTCTACTTAATGAAGCACAAAAGTGAATCCTTTGACAAGTTCAAAGAATACCAGAATCGGGTACAGAACCAGCTGGGTAGAAAGATTAAAGCACTACGCTCGGATCGTGGTGGTGAGTATCTTTCACGAGAGTTTGATCAACACCTTAAAGACTGTGGGATCGTGCTACAGTTGACTCCACCTGGAACACCACAATTAAATGGTGTGTCCGAACGGAGAAATCGAACTTTACTCGATATGGTTCGATCCATGATGAGTCACACCGTTGTGCCTGATTCATTGTGGGGCTATGCTCTTTTGTCGGCCGCTCTAATACTTAACCGAAGTCCGTCTAAAGCTGTTGACAAGACTCCATTCGAGTTATGGAAGGGAACGGTCCCTAACTTGTCCTTTATTCGGGTTTGGGGCTGCGAGGCTTATGTCAAGTGGAGACACGAGGATAAGCTCGGCCCGCGATCGGTCAAGACATACTTTATAGGCTACCCAAAGGGAACGTTTGGTCATTACTTCTACTCGCCTACCGAACAACGTGTTTTTGTTGCGGCTAGTGCGACGTTCTTAGAGAAAGAATTTCTCGAGAACAAGTCGAGTAATAGAACCTTCGAGTTATCGGAGGTTCAAGAACCAACTACCGAGCAACCATTGGAGGAAACAGTTCCTTCACCCGAGGCTGCGGTAGATATCCCTGAGGAACCTAGGAGGTCGGGAAGAGTCTCTATTCCACCGGACAGATACATTGGTATGGTCGAGGAACACGATACAGATGACGTCTTACTCCTAGAGGGTAATGAACCCACAACCTATAAAGGTGCCATGACCAGTTCTGACTCAAAGCTATGGCTAGAAGCCATGCAATCCGAAATGGACTCCATGTATGAGAACAACGTGTGGGATCTTGTGGACCTACCTGCAAAGGTGCGTCCCCTTCAATGCAAATGGCTTTACAAGATAAAGCATGCCGTGGAAGGACAACAAGATATCCACAAGGCTAGACTAGTTGCTAAAGGTTTATTCAAGTGCCAGGCTTGCACTATGATGAGATCTTTGCACCCGTAGTCATGCTACGTTCCATTCGGATTATCTTAGCGATCGCCGCATTTCATGACTATGAAATATGGCAAATGGACGTTAAAACCGCCTTCTTAAACGGTTATTTGGAGGAAGAGTTGTACATGGTACAACCCGAGGGTTTTATCGATCCAGCACATCCTAAGAAAGTTTGCAAGCTTAAGCGTTCCATCTATGGACTTAAGCAAGCATCGCGGAGTTGGAATCATCGCTTCGACCAAGTGATAAAAGAGAATGGGTTCATTCGATCAGTCGAGGAACCATGTCTCTATATCAAGTCGAGTGGGAGTAAGATTGTATTCCTAGTACTGTATGTCGATGACATACTCTTGATTGGGAATGACATACCTCTCTTATCTTCGGTTAAAGCATGGTTGAAAAACCATTTCCAGATGAAAGATCTGGGAGAGGCACAAAGAATTTTGGGCATCCGTATCTACAGGGATAGATTACGACGGATGTTGTCTCTCAATCAAGAATCTTATATAGAGAAGATTCTGGAGAGATTCAGCATGACGAACTCCAAGAAGGGGTTCATTCCTATGACTCCTGGGCTTCACTTGAGCAAGACTCAAGAAGCTAAGTCAGTGGAAGAGAAAGAGCGCATGAGTCGGATTCCTTATGCTTCGGCAATAGGATCGATCATGTATGCCATGATATGCACACGTCCTGACGTTGCATATGCATTGAGTATGACAAGTCGATTCCAAGCTCATCCAGGTGAACAACACTGGATGGCCGTGAAAAACATTCTTAAGTACCTACGGAGGACTAAAGATTGGGGATTGACTTTTGGAGGCGACTCGACGCTCTGCGCCACGGGTTACGCAGATGCTAACTTCCAAACGGATCGAGATGACTCGAAATCTCAGTCTGGATTCGTTTTTACTCTTAATGGCGCTGCTGTCAGCTGGAAAAGTTCTAAACAGAGTGTTACAGCAGATTCTACGACTGAGTCCGAGTACTATGCCGCCTCGGAAGCAGCTAAGGAAGCAATATGGATGCGTCAATTCTTACAAGGACTTTCAGTAGTGCCTAGTTCGAATGACCCAATCACCGTCTATTGTGACAATAGCGGTGCCATCTTCCAAGCTAAGGAGCATAAGTCTAGCAGCAAGGCTAGGCATGTACAACGGAAAGCTCATCTAATCAGAGATTACGTGGAGCAAAAGGAGATTTTTATTGAAAAGATCGCTACGGATGACAACATAGCCGATCCTCTCACAAAAGCATTACCACGTGATAAGCATGAAGGGCACATTCATTCCATGGGAATTGGATGTGTTCCTAAGTTGTAGTACTCTTTTATGAATTCATGTCATAATTCATTTTCTCGTGTACTCTATTCAACCTTATTGTTATGATATAAAATGTTTTGTTTCTCATGTGGAATTGTACGCCAATTTTGAACACCACAAAGTGAACTGATTAACATTACATCGTTTTGGTCCTTGATTACCCACTTGAGCTGATAACTCAGGTAATCATTTTGTGACGTTGGTTGATGGTGGGTTCAACGAGCCATAAGTCACGCGGCTGACTGACCAATCACAAAGGCGAGTTATACGGATATCTCGTAGGACACCCCGTGACAGCGTTATGGAGTCCTAAGTGTTTTATAACATTGGGTGCCAGGTCGTGGATAGGACCTCCATAGTGTTCCTTAGAGTCGAGTCTTTTGACTTTCAACTGTTTCTTGAGATTAAGACAGATTTTGGGTAACTTTGGTTTCTTTCCCACGGTCACCGTAACAGGGGCCAAGAGGATTTTTTCTGGGTTATTTCATGCTGGGCGATATCGGCAGGATTCGAGTTGAGGGAAATATCCAAACCCTTATCAGGATTTTATCATTTCTCAGGGCCATTCGAGGAGTAGTAACTGAAATGCATGGCCATGCTCGAATACAGATTCGTTTTATCAGTTAAGTTACTCTCTAGTCGGGGAAACCACTCTTGATACAGATCGCTTGTGAGATACGACCTTTGCGAATGCGGATTTGCAAATTGTCTTACATTGAGTGGGAGAAATTTTAAAAGGATATGAGATTCGGTTATCGCACCTACACTTGTACGGACAAGTGGGAGTTTGTTGGAGATTGTGTCCTCCACATGTAGTGTGATAACGTCATTGCACATACCCTTGTACGGACAAGTGGGAGATTGTTGGGGCTGGTGTCCTTGACAATTAAGTACAATGACTTATTAAATCTCTTTAAGGATCACAAGGGCATACTTCAGTATTATTACCAGTTGATCCACGTTTATCAATAACGATTGGCTTGCTAGATAAGTTTGACGTTATTGTCATACGGATGGCGGTGATCAACTGGTCCCTATACGTCACACCTATAGGACATGTTTGAGAGATGTGAAGGTATGAAAATACAGTCACATTTATGCCGAATATGACTAAACAGTTAGTCAGAGGTATTGACTAATAAATTAGTCAATAAGATGTTGAGATTATTATTTAATACGGATTAAATAATTTTAGCTAATACGGATTACATGATTAATTCGTAAATTAAATATAAACAGTTATATTTAATTAAATATTGTATTCGCGAATTAATATAAACAGTTATATTAATTTAGGTAATTATACAATATCGTATTTTATCAGACCGTTATTAATATATCGACTATACTAATATCTGATAACATGTTACGATTTATAATTAAATCCCGCAAATAATATTTAGCAAAACGGGTCGAATCACGCAAAGGAATAAGGTAAGAGTGGACAAAGCCCACTCCTACCCTACCCAATTCGGCCGACCAACTACTACATAAGGAGAGTCTTTCTCCTTATGTCAGGGACTGGTTGAATGACAATCTCAAGAATTAGGGTTTTGAGAACACCTTTTTCCCAAAACTCAGATCTCACATCTAAAACCTCACAAAAGCTCTCCCCATATTGCAAGGCAATTGGAGAGTATTTTCTAGCACACGCGACATCGTCTCAATCAAAGTCTTGGGTGCAAGTTATAGGAGGGAATTTATTTTAATTCCTGTTCTTAGGCCATTAGCACAAAGGACCAGAGGTTGACTTCTTTTCATGTTTTGTTTTTCTTATGACTATAATCTCAACTGTAATTTTCATTATAATCCTGCAAGTTTAGGGAGAATTCATGCTATATTCCCCTCAGAAATAGCTCCATTCTGTATGAGCTGTTTAACGCGTTTCTCATTTATGTGTCCCATACGACAATGCCATAAGTAAGTTTGATCTTTGTCACCTACCTTTATTCTTTTATTATTCACATGTAATATCTCGGTAGTTTGATCTAAAACATAAATTCCATTCATGGAAACTGCCTTGCCATAAATCATATTGTGCAAAGAGAAAATACAGCTATTATTCTCTATTACAAATGAAAATCCGAGTTTGTCAATGTTTTTGGATAAACTAGGAACATAATAACAGTTATACAAAAATAACTCGAATCCACTTGGAAGCTGGATTACGTATGTTCCCTTCGAGACTGCAGCCACACGTGCTCCATTCCCGACACGCAGGTCCACCTCACCCTTGATTAGGGGTTCTTGGTTTCGGAGGCCCTGCACATGATTACATAGATGAGAACCACAACCAGTATCAAGTACCCAAGTTCCGCAACTTGCGTGGTTAATCTCAATCATGTGAATAAAAGAAGAAGAAGACATACCAACAGGAGTAACACGGCCTGCTTTAATGTCCTCGCGATACACGGGGCAGGAGCGCCTCCAATGCCCAGTCTTGTGGCAATGGTGACATTCCATGCTTGTATCCTTGCTCTTTGTCTTGCCCTGTGAGTTACTCGACTCACCTGGCCCACTCTTAGCAAATCCTGGTTTCTTGAACCTGGGCTTACCTACTGCTAGGTCGCCCTGAGCTTTAGCCTTCCCTTTACCTTTCCCCTTACTGGAGATCATGAGAACATCCTGCTTAAGACTCCCACTCAACTTAAGATCCTTCTCAGTCTGTACGAGAAGGGAGTGGAGCTCATGGGGAGTCTTCTTCATGTCGTTCATGTAGTAGTTGGCCCTAAAGAGGGCGAACCCATCATGAAGCGAATGAAGCATGCGATCAACGATGATGTTCTCACTGATCTTGCAGTTTAGAGACTCCAGTTTCTCGATATTCTCAATCATGTTGAGAATATGTGGGCTAACAGCTTGGCCCTTCTGGAGTTTCGCCTCAAAGAAGCGACAGGTATGCTCATAAGAAACGATTCTCGGAGCCTTGGAGAATTCGTTAGTGAGCGTGGTGAAAATCTTGTTTGCACCATGGGTTATGAAGCGTCTTTGCAAATTGGATTCCATTGCATAGATGAGTACGTTCTTTATCGCACCCGCTTCCATAACGAAATCGCTATGAGCGCGAATTTCGTTGGCTCTAGCTCCAGTTCCTGGGTGTGGCGGAATGGGCTCAGTTAAGAACTTAAGCTTTCCGTCAGCAATGGCAGCATTCCGTAGTGCTGCCTCCCAGTCAGAGAAGTTTGACCCATCATTCCTCAGTCTAGTTGACTGATTCATGGAGTCCATGAAGGCTTTTAGCCAGGATTCACGTGCTAGCTTGGCACTTGGCATTGGGTCTTCACCAGCCATTTTAGTTTTACAGCAGTTTTAATGAACGTGTTCTACACTGAAAAGGAAGATAAAACAAAACCATATAAGCAACTTATTGTTGTGATTTAAGTCTATATTAAATTGAATTTAAACTCGTAGACTCATACATTTATATAATTGATCTCCCTCAAGAATTATATAAACGATCCCAAGACTCAATTTCCGTATATTGATAAGCCCACAGTTTGGCTAATTCCAATCGTTGGAACTCTTGGTAGATAGATTTCCGTAAATCCTATCTATTAGTCCATCTCAGTCACTGGAATATTATCGAGTGACCATGATGTTGAGATAAAATAAATCATCTGTTCCCACTTATCCGACGTAGAAGGGGTCATATTATGCCTACCGACGAAGAAGGGATTCATGGGAGGCTGATTTATAAAGACTAATCTCAATTTTTGGTTATACGAGGAAGACCCCATCAACTTTTATTTATTCATATGTAAGTGAACTAAAAACTAGCATTTTCGTGAATGAATTAAATAAAGTGATGGCTTTAAATGACATGTGACATCTGTATTGTCACAGAAAACTAACGCGAGACCTCTACATGAGTCAGTTTTAAGGCATGATATAGGTGGTTTGGTTTTTAGGCGGAATATGATGCAAGCTATTATCGAAGAAAGCGTAAAGATAAATGCAATAAACGTAAATAAAAGTCCTAGTGTGGCCTATCCTACCAAAATAAACATAAAACAACTTGGAATCCACCGTTGGACCCTAGAAGCTTGTCTTGATGTTCCATCTTGGTCCTTGCAGCGGGAGTGAGCATCCGGTCTCCGTCTTGTCTTTGGTCTTCGCGAAATTACTAATTTAAATTACAAGAGTAATCCTAGATACATTCTAATTTAAATACAAAAGTAATTACATGGCAAAAACCCAAAACGGAGATTCAAGATCTCAAAATTACAAGCAAGATCGTGTCCCATCATTACGGTGACACAATCTTCTAAGGCCACACTAAGTTACAACCGTTTGCAATAATTAAATACGTTATTGAAAGCATTCAAGGCATTCACAAGACGATAAATAAAATGCATCAACTAAAAACAATTTATACATGACATAATACCGTTATTATGATTAATAAATTTATACCAAACCACCTTTTAAGATTAAAATTAAGTGACTATACCGTTTTAATCACCAATTTTAATAAACATATAATCCATTGTTTTAAACTGTTTTAAAAACAATATGTATCAAACGAGGGTGAACCGTTTCACTAAATAATATACTATTTCCGTATACAGTATATTATTTTAAGCCATGTGAAAATAAGAAAACAAGTTATTTTCGAAAAGAGAGCCCGAAACAGGAGCACTCGACCGAGCAGCAGAGGCACTCGATCGAGTGCCAGTGTCACTCGATCGAGTGCAGCAGGGGCTCGATCGAGTGACTCTTTAAAACGCAATCGCTGCACTTTTAAATCAAAACGGGTTTATAACATGGATTTAAAACTTGTAAATCAAATATAAACAACAACAAAAGATTCACATATTGCTAAAAATATCGATTAATTAACAATATGCAAATTATAATCGAAAACAAGATCGATTTCTCACTAAAAACTCACGCACGGCAGCCTGGTACGATGGCACTCGATCGAGTGTCACAGGGACTCGATCGAGTGCCTTCGACAGAAGGTACGGTTTTCATAATTTTAAAACTTATGAAAGACACAATTGTAAAATTTTCATGGCCTAAGGCTCTGATACCACTTGTGGGGAATATAACGCGTATTCACCCTAAATTTGCAGGATTATAATGAAAAATACAACTGTGAATATCGTCATAAGATTAAAAACATGAGAAAAGAAGTACAACCTTTAGTCCTCGCGCAAAAGAGCCTAAGAACAGGAATTAATGCAAATTCCCTCCTATAACTTGCACCCAAGACTTAGTCTGAGACGTGGCCGCGTGTGCTAGAAATCCTCTCCAATTGCCTTGCAATATAGGGAGAGCCCTTGAGGTTTTAGATGTGAGATCTGAGGTTTTGGGAGAAGAGTGCTCTCAAAACCCCAATTTTCTTTTGAGAATAATTTAACAGTGTGCCAAGAGTGGTCGACATAAGGAGAAAAACTCTCCTTATGTAGCTCTTGATTTCGGCCGAAACAGGGTTTGGGTAGGAGTGGGCTTTCCACTCTTACCTTATCCCAATGCGTGATTCGACCCAATTAGCTATTATTTATTCGCGGGTTTAATTTATAAATCGTAACATGTTATCAGATATTAATACAGTCGATATATTAATAATGGTCTGATAAAATACGATATTGTATAATTACCTAAATTAATATAACTGTTTATATTAATACACGAATACAATATTTAATTAAATATAACCGTTTATATTTAATTTACGAATTAATCTTGTAATCCGTATTAAATAATAATTCTCAACATCTTATTGACTAATTTAATAGTCAATACCTCTGACTAACCGTTTAGTCATATCCGGCAAAATGTGACTGTATTTTCATACCTTCACATCTCTCAAACGTGTCCTATAGGTGTGACGTATAGGGACCAGTTGACCACCGCCATCCGTATGACAATAACGTCAAACTTATCTAGCAAGCCAACCGTTATTGATAAACGTGGATCAACTGGTAATAATACAAAAGTATGCCCTTGTGATCCTTGAAGAGATTTAATAAGTCATTGTACTTAATTGTCAAGGACACCAGCCCCAACAGAAGCGGGGTGGTGAGGGGCGGCATGGGACAATGGCCCTCAAGCTTGATATGAGTAAGGCATATGACAGGGTGGAATGGGTGTTCCTTGATGAGGTTATGCGGAGAATGGGGTTTTCGGCTCTTTGGCGAAACCGAGTTATGTCTTGTATTTCCTCTGTGACCCATGCGGTTTTGATAAATGGGCGCGCCTCTGATGCTGTTCGGCCTAGTCGGGGCCTTCGACAGGGTGACCTTATATCTCCCTATTTATTCTTGTTTTGTGCGGATGCGTTTTCTTATTTATTACAGGATGCGGTGCGTGGTGGGAAGCTTCATGGAGCGAAGGTGTGTCGAGGGGCACCCCGTATTTCTCATCTCTTCTTTGCCGATGATAGTATACTTTTTGCGAGAGCTAATGTGCGTGAGTGCTCAACTATTGCTGAAATTATCAGTACCTACGAGAGAGCATCCGGTCAGAAAATTAATTCTTCCAAATCGGAAGTGGTTTTTAGCAAGAAAGTTACTACTAATTCTCGAGAAATCCTCATTGGGGCTCTTGGGGTTCGTGAAGTTGAGCGACATGAGAAATACTTGGGGCTCCCTACCATTATCGGTAAGTCCAAGAAGACTATCTTTGTAACGCTTAAGGAGAGAATATGGAAGAAAGTTCAAGGTTGGAAGGAGAAGCTTTTGTCGATGCCGGGAAAGGAAGTTCTTATAAAATCAGTAGTACAAGCTATACCGACCTACATGATGAGTATTTTTGCTATCCCGGAGGGCCTCATTGATGAAATGCATGCTATCATTGCTCGGTTTTGGTGGGGTTCATCGGCGTCTAAGCGCCGGATACACTGGTGGAGGTGGGAGCGGTTATGCGCGGCTAAAAGAGATGGTGGAATGGGGTTTCGGGATCTTAAAATTTTTAATCAAGCATTGCTTGCTAAGCAGATTTGGCGTTTGGAAACCCATCCGAATGCTCTTGTTAGTCGGGTTCTGAAGGCTCGCTATTTTAAAAATTCGTCAGTGTTGGAGGCGAATCGGGGTCATGACCCGAGCTATGCGTGGAGGAGCTTGTGGGGGGCGAAGGCGGTGTTGCTTGATGGTCTGTGTTGGCGTGTTGGGGACGGGAGGTCTGTGAAAGTTTGGGAACATCAGTGGGTTCCCTCTGATCTTGGCTGCAAATTCTTAGCACCTAATTTAGGTGCGAACCCTGAGATGCGTGTTGAGGAACTTATTGATTCGAGCAGGGGCGAATGGAGGATGGAGAGGTTGAATGATCTTTTCTTGCCTGATGAGGTCAATCGTATACTGCGTATTCCTCTCTGTGCCCAACCACAATGTGATCAGCTATACTGGTGGCCTACACGTAATGGTGAATATTCGGTTAAGACCGGATATTGGTTGGGATTGGGTGTCCGAAGGAGCAATCAGGCTGTTGAGAACCAAGGCGTGGGAACGGATATCTGGAATATGTTATGGGGCCTTAAGGTCCCTCCAAAGCTCATACACTTCTTGTGGCGCGCGTGTACCGGTATGTTGGCGGTGAAGGAGATTTTATTTAATCGGCATTGTTGTACTGATGCAGTTTGCTCATTCTGTGAGGTGGAGGTGGAGTCCGTCTATCATGCGCTGTATGGGTGCTCTAGTGTTCGGTCTTTTTGGCAGACGAGCGGGATGGACACGGTGCTAGGGGATGTGGGGGCTCCGTCTTTCGCGAGTTGGCTCATTACAGCCCTTCGTCTTATTGATAAAAGGGAGCAGTACCGCCTCTTAACGATGTTATGGGCTATATGGACCATTCGTAATAACAAGCTTTTCGAGGAGGAATCGCGGAACCCCGAGGTTGTGGTCATGGGCATGTTTCGAATGGTGGAGGATTACATTTCTATTGCTGAAACAGGGGGTCAACTGGGCAGGGGTGAGGGGGGCGTGCTTCAGGGCGAGGGCGGATGGAAGGTACCGGAGGAGGGTGTGATTAAGATTAATACGGACGCGGCAATGCTTTCTGAAACTGATGTGGGGCTGGGAATGGTTGGCCGAAATGTTAGGGGTGACGTGGTGCTGGTGGCAAGCAGGAGGTGTCGCGCGAGTTGGTCGGTTGAGGTAGCAGAGGCTAAGGCTGTCTCCTTTGGGCTGGAACTGGCGCTGAGTAGAGGATTGCATACGGTGGTTGCGGAGTCGGATTCACTCATTGTCGTCCGGGCTGTTCAAAATCGCGATTGTTCTCGTAGTGTGTTGGGGCTATGTATTAGTGAAGTGTGCTCACGTATTTCTAGTTTCGATTTTCGAGGTATTTTTCATGTAAAACGAGGAGGAAATACGGTTGCCCACTCGATTGCTAGACTTTGTACGGAATCGGGGGAGGAGCGCGTGTTTGTTTCTGACTTTCCGGACTCTGTCACTAGTTTGGCAGAGCTCGATTTAATTTAATCAAATCTCGTTTTCCTTTCAAAAAAAAAAAAATATAGATGCGTGACCCAAACTCATAGACACTCTTTAAATATGTTGTTTATATCTTTTATACTTGCATTCTACCAATCCAATCAATGAAAAGATAAATCCGACTATAATAAAAATCTACCCATAGCTTTACAAATTTATGCAACATCGTTTTTCCTTGTGGATTCGACCCGTTTGTACTACATTCATATATGCTAGGAAATTTATTTTTTATGCGTATGATAGCCTAGTCAATATTATTCAATAAAATATATAGTAATTAAATCAGTCAAACTAATTCAGCGAAAAATAAAATATAACTCAATTCGTCTCGCCTCATTTTTATCCAAGATGATCCCTCTTCCAAACAAATAAGGATTTTACTCAATGAGCTTTGTTCTACCCCTGTTGTCTCGGTCAATTATTGTCATTTGTCTTTTACATATTCGTCAATGACATTTCATAAATATCCTTACTTACACAAGTGTAAAAATTATAAAAAATTTAATATTTTTAATATACTCATTATGATAAATCAAACAAAATCCTATATAATCATGTCAAACACAATAACCAAGTATCTCTATGGAGAACCAATAAATTTTACATGTTTGTTAAAGATCTAATTTCAAAGATTGGTCATTCAATCAGTTGGTTCTTTAATTGGATTAAATCTAACACCAATGATCAATATCGTAATGATCAATTCAAAACTCATTATTTTAGATATCTTGCAATGATATGATTCAATGAGAACACAAAAGTATGGGGAAAAAGTTTCAAATATGCTCATTATTACGTGCATATTTGGACAATGTACAAAGACTCTCCAAAATTTTAAAACTCAATTGTAAGAGCTTTGTATTTACTTTTATTATTTTTTATTGTTCAAATTCACCTCAGATCCACCTTGAACTTTATACAATATCCGTCAAATTTAGCTCAAACTCGACTTTTTTACATCACAATGACACATGAGATCCACTTGGGTATTTTCCGTTGAAAGTGGGGTCAAGACCCACTCAAAGTCTTAAGTTGAGTCTTAGATTTTCAAAACTCGATTTAAAACATTGTTAAAACTTTAATAGATTATTAATAATTTTAAGTAAGTCTTGTCTTCAAACTTACCAAAGTTTTATCTGTTAATCTTACCCTAATAACAATTAACAAACTAACAAAAATTAATGTAAACCCAACTTATGCCCTAGGTAGCACGGACACTTTTTCTAATTAGCCGTCTCGTGTCCGACACTCGGACATCCGCCACTCTTTGGACACATGGCTAAACATATTATAGTATGGACGAGAAATAAAATTTTAAAAAAGATCGATTAAAATACTAGTTTGGGTCGAAAAATGAGAATTAGTTATAGTAAAAGTCGAATTGTTTAGATTTAACTTCAAATACATGATAAAAATAAAATTATACCTTATCTATTACCATAAAATATATATTTTATTATATTTAAATGACGTGTTCCATCTCCTAAATTTCATGAAATGTCGTATCGCGTGTCTGTGTCCGTTTTGGTGCTACCTAATAACGAGCATGGTTATACCAAACCCGCCAATGACCCAGTGAGAAGTGAGAACAGAGAAGTATGGGGAATTTTTTTCAAATATGGTCATCATTACGTGCGCTAGTAGAATGCGAAGGTTCGATGCCATACTCTATAACAAACTAACAAAAATTAATGTTAATCTAACACCGAAACCCAACTCAGATGCAGTGATGCACCAGCTGCCCCGCGTCATCTACCGACATGTTTAAATTATTACAATACTTGAAATTTTAGCTCACAAATTATGGGCATCATCGAAATCCGGTTCGAATTCTCTTCATTACTTAAAAGAAATGGATCTTTGTTAATTTTGAACGGTCCGAATTAAATCTTGAGACGGTATATATAGTGGCTGTAATTATTTTATAAAAGTAATGTTTTATTGAATGAAAAGAGAAAATATATTAAAGTAAGTGTGTACTTGACAAATAATAGAAAGAAAGTAATGAGAATGATCCAAATTCCTCGACAACAAATTCTTAACTTGGTGGAATGTTGTCTTTTCTTCCATCCTACTACATTTTTATGTCCAATAAGTTTTCTTAAAGGTATATCCGTCAATCCGTGACAGACTAGTAACAGATTAACTGATTAAGTATTATTTATAAAGATAGATAAAACAAAGATAACCGTGCCTGAAAAATTACAAATAAGATGTCTTTGTTTATTCAAGTAAATTTTATTTGACCTAGTACAAGCTTGTGACAAATATTACAATCATATCCGTAAATTTATGTTTCATGTTCATAGTCGGCAATTATGCCGTCTTTTTTTCTCTACTTGAGATTTTGGAAATCCAAAAGGTAAATAAAAAAATAAGTCATCATAGTGGCGTAAGAACACTGTTCATATAAATAAAGCTTTAGCGTAAAAATAAGGACAAAGACGTCTACAGATAGAACATTACGAACCACTACAAGATACGGAATATTAACAAGCTAAGCTTTTAGAGCATGGTTATCTTATCAAACACTCACTAAGGTAGTATAGTCCTATCAAGAATTTGCTCAACCTACAAAGTCAATGATAAGAGAATTCCACTCCATCGTCTCGGTTAATATTTTATCAGTAAGTCTTGTTTGCGACGGGTCACCATTTGTGACGGATATTTTGTGAGATAAAATGAATAGAAAATGAGTTAGTGGAGAAAGGGGACAATGTGAATAGTGTTGGAGAGAGATAAAAAGTGGGTATTTTGTGAGAGAAAATGGTATCCGTCGCAAGCTTGCGACGGATAGTGCCGTTGCAAATAAGAATTTGTGATATTTTATACCTAATTTATTTTTCGCTAAAAAAATAAAATTAATGTAAACTATTTAAAGGAATCGAGAGAGTAACTATTTCGATATTTTTTCCATAATTTCTTCAAGTAATTTTATAAATGTATGCGTCTCACCAATTTATTTAATTTTAATCAAAAATCTCTCTTATAAACAATATAAAAAGTAAATAAATAATTAAAATAGAGAGTAATTTATTAATTGACCTCTACTCAATCATCCATCGCTTAAAAGTTGAAAATCTGATCCCTAAATCATCACAAGATTGAGTAAGAACATATAATATGAACCTGACTAAATCTGAATTGATTTCATTTAGGTCCGGTTGAATCCATTTAGGTCCGGTCTTTGGTTCACACTTTTTTAAGTTGTGGTTTTCAGTCTGGTTCGGTCTAAGACTAGTTCATTTCGGCATAAACCGAATGGATCGAAATGTAGGTGTCTTGTAACTAGTTAATTTCCGTAAATTTACAAAGTAATCAAGTATCTTATCTTCAAATACTATTATAAACTTTGTAAAATTAAGGAAACAGTCAAACCAATAGACCGTCCCTCGATAAATTAGTACAAAACATAACATCAGAAATATAAATTGAGGTCAATTAATTTATATACCTTTATACATTTCAAAAAAATTTATATACCTTTATAAAACCAGCTTTTCTAAATTTACACGTTTATAATTAGTTTATAATATTTTACACCCTTATAAAATAGAAGATATCATTTTATACCGATATAAAAATTAATTAATCCTAAATAACGCTATTAAAATACGTCTCGAACAACTCCACCGCCATTTCCAACCCCATATAACAAATCCACTAATCCACAACAAACGCACCTTTTCCACACCCATTTGACACAACACAATACAAATAAAACATAAGACAAGTCTTAACAAACAAAACTGTCACTACCACCATCAATGGCGGACTCCCCATCACCACGCTACCAATACCAAAACGGCCATAACACCCAACACAAGCTCCCTAAACGTATAATCCTAGTCCGCCATGGCGAAAGCCAAGGTAACACTGACCAACACGCCTACTCCACTACCCCTGATCACAAGATCCCTTTAACCCAATTCGGCGCAACCCAATCCCGACACGCTGGCTCCGCCATTCGACGTCTCCTCGATTCCGATCCTAATTCTACCTCTTGGCGGGTTTACTTCTACGTGTCTCCCTATGAACGGGCTCGATCCACTCTCAGGGAGATCGGACGCTCCTTCTCCAAAGACAGGATTATTGGTGTTAGGGAAGAGTGTCGGATTCGAGAACAGGATTTTGGGAATTTTCAGGTTGCTGGGAGGATGAAGATTATTAAGGAGACTAGGCAGAAGTTTGGCCGGTTTTTTTATCGCTTTCCTGAGGGTGAATCTGCTGCTGATGTTTATGATCGTGTTTCCAGTTATGTCTCTTCTTCTTTCTTTTTAACTCATTTTGATTTAATGTCGTCCGGAAAAAAATTACACGAATTCTCATCTGTGACGGAAACGTGACTCTTTACTTGTAGTGATGATACAATCACATTTCCTCCGTCACAAGAGAGACCAGCTGGAAAAGTTATTGGTGTCATGTGGCGTACACGCTAACCAATGAGAATACTCGTTTTGTTTTACTTTAGTTTTGGTTAGCTGGACAATGAGAATTTTTCGATATTGGGTTTGATTTTGATTGATTTGATTATGTCACATCTTAGGATTCTCATGTAGGACGGTTTTATTAGTACGGTTTTGTGGGGCCGCTATACTCCTATAAGGTAACAAAGCATATTGCTTGTGACGGACATTATAATGTCACCCTCACGGGGAGGACAAGTGGGGAAATAGAGCATCTCATGGCTAGTGCTAGTAGCATTTTGTCCGGGGTACTATTTGTATTTAGCTTATGACGGATAATGTCCGTCTTTAATGAGAATTTATAATAAGGTAATTCATCTGTCCATTTTAATGATTTCCATATTTTGAAGAAAGTATGGAAATCGTTGGAATAGGGGGAGTAGTTAGTATGAGTATCATTAAGTGAGGTGCGCTCTTATTTGAGTTTTTGTGCTTGTAAAATCGACCCATATGAGAAATATACTGATATGGTATGTAGTTATTCTTTGAAGTGGTTAGGTAATGAGAATGTGAGTCGGATTAATAGTGAAAAGGCTGGTGTTTCGTACTCTCATTATATTAACACGAGACTGTCTTAGAGGTGTAAAGACGTAAAAGACTGGTGTTTCCGACTCTCATTATATTAACACGAGACTGTCTTAGAGGTGTAAAGCCGTAAAGTGCAGTGTTTTGATTCGGAGATTAAAGGCACCAGGGTAGTATTCTTGGTAAGGACTTATGATTGCTGAGTAGTTTATAATTAGCAAAAGCTGATATTCAATCATCAGGGCACACATGATTGGGAATTTGGGATCTCCTGAACCACTAGGCCTTAAATCTATTTATATTCATTCGGGTCGCTGTTAAAAGGTTCTTTCTTTATGGTTTTGAACTGTTGGTAGCTTAATTATTCTCTGTTTTGATTGATTTTGTGACTGCTTTATCTTTGTCTTACTATTTTGGGTTGCCTTTTGAGGAGCTTTCTTTGTTTAAGCTCAATTAGCGCGGTTGATTACAGTTTAATTGTCTCTTTTAAGGGCATATGGGTTACATAAGCATTATTTTAATTCTTTGCAGTTGGCTTTGGTGAGATAATTTTGGCTTTGCTTGTAGTATTAGTCTCTGAGTGGCTACAAACCCTTTCAAATTTAGTGTTGCACGATTTACAAAGTTTCGAGTTTGATAATAGGTAGCAATGTAGCATGTTTACTCTTGGATTTGATATGGGTTGTTCTCGTTCTCGCGGACATGGTTACTTGGTCTACGTCTGTTTCTGTACATGGACTCGATCTGTAGCTAGACAGCGGTGTTCCTCCAAGAAAAAGTAGATAACGGTGATAGGAAACAGGAGGTAGCTTTTGGGAATCCATCATTTCAGACAATGTGCTGGATACTTTGAACCTAAGAGTTCTGATAATTTAGCTAACATGCCATGTCTTTCCATCTCTCCATCATTGACTCATTATTTGGTACACTTGTGATAATCTCCGGAAATGATCAGGGATGGAGAAAGTCCAATCATATATTTTCGTATAATAATAACAATAAAGTCAACTGAGGTTCGAGAATTATGTGTCCGTCTGTCGGATTCTAAAGGGGCAAGTAGCAACTATGACATGTTCATGCAAAGTTGTGGTGTGACTTCAATCTTGTGGATGACTTAGTGATGACCATGTCTGTAAAGTGACATTATGGATGATTGAATATTGCTAGTGTTTCATGTCAACTTCATTTGATTTTTTTATCGGAATTGAGTTAATTGACCGACGTATAACTCTGAATGTCAAAGAGAAAACGACTCTGCATATGTAATTCCAAAAAGTTACAGTCCCTGTCAGTTGTGGTGTAAATGGCAGTTTCGCTGCAGACCAAATTCGAACGTAGGTTACGACTTACGAGTACCGTTCCTTTTGGTAGAATGCCTAGTTTTTCCTGTTTCATGAATGATAGATTTTGAGTCCTTGTGATTTATCAAAGGTATTTTATTTACTGAAGTACAACTGTGAAGTGATGATGAAATAACCAAATTGTGTTTCTGCAGGTTTTATGGAATCTCTGTGGAGGGACATAGACCTGAATAGACTTCATCCGGAACCAGGCCATGATCTAAACCTAATAATAGTAACTCACGGGCTTAGCTCGCGTGTGTTTTTGATGAAGTGGTTTAAGTGGACAGTTGAACAGTTTGAGCGTCTCAAGAACCCGAAGAACTGTGAGCATCGAGTGATGGAATTGGGGGAGGGAGGAGACTACAGCCTGGCTATTAACCACAAGGACCAAGAACTCCTAGACTGGGGTCTCTCTCCTGAGATGATAGCCGACCAAAAGTCTAGGGTTTATGCACGGAGGGGTGGATGGAATGAGAAATGTCCCTGGTATCTCGATGCCTTCTTTGATCACCTACAATCCGAAGATGGTAGTGTTGAAGGGGGATCCGACCATTCTGAAGATGGCTCTCCTCTTTCTCCCGATCAAGCTCACCGCAACAATGTGGAAAGGAGTCGCGGTAATGGTGTTGAAGATGATGACAGTGATGATTAATTCAGTATACTTGGTAATGACAAGGAGTTTCATGGAATTATATTTTGGTTGCAACACACATTGCTGCCAATTTGTAAAGGTTTTAAAGGTAACCCATGCCCACAGTTGGAGGTGGATTAGGCCGCAAGTCGCAACAACCCAGTTTTGATATAAATAGATATACACCGTTATTTCGAAACACCAACTTCTTTATGATGTACATGGTTACTTTTGATGATACCGGTGAGGTGAATGTTCATGCAGTTTTTGCTAATCGTCTGTACTTCTCATAGCGTTTTATGAATCCGCTTTTGGTTTGAAGACCGTTGGTCTACTGCTATGTTCGTAATCAATGGCAAGCGATAATTTCCTGTAAGGGAAGCCATAATGTGAAATTCACTTCCTCGGTTCCATTTAATTGTATATCTGTATGCATGCATCAAAATGGCGACATATTTTGAAAAGCGTATACAATCAAATTGAACAGTGGAAGTAATAGGTGATGTAACTTAACAACGTATAACATCCTTAAATGAGGTGCATCGTCTACTCCAGAAATTCTCGATAAACACTTATACCGTGTACAACTATCTCATAATAGCTTTTGCATCTCGTTTATCAGAAATATTTGCATTCGATAATCCAAAAATGAACGGGAATATATGAATTCTAAAGCTATGTATGATCGATCATCTATTCATCTGTAAGAAAAATTACAATCGGCTCAGCCAGACAATTCCACCAAAAATTTGGTTAGTGTTTATTCAGTGTTAGAAACACCTTTCCTGCAATTGTGCATGTCCGACTTGAGCGATGGTGATTATGTTTTCTTACGGCTATCAATTCAAATACAAACTGTCCAAGACCGCGAAGCCAGCTGCAACCCCTCCCTCATTTGATGAGGATACCTTCGTCCGCATCAAGTACCCACATTGCTCATTTATCACAATCTTCTCTTTGTTCCTGGATATTCCAAATGTATAGAAAACATCAGAAGAAACCAAAGTAAGAATCAATCACAAGTCGGACATCGACAACATTATCCAAGTGCTTTAAACGTTAGTTGTTTGTAAGCTTGCTCTTGGGTGGAAACTGCAAAGAAGCCCGGATAAATGATATTGAAAAGGGCATCAAGCGTTGTTTCAATTCATCAAGTTATTTCTGCATTTCGATTTGACTCTGTTTAGGGTTTAGGGTTTAGGGTTTAGGGTTTAGGGTTTAGGGCAAAACAAGGAACTTTTACACAAAATAGATGTGTACTCATAGCTGACACTTGCAACTGAGTCGGAGTAACACAGTTGATTGTTGCTATTTCACAATATTAAGCCAATGAATAGAGGGCTTGCGACTTCAATGGAAATGGAAATGGAAAGGTATGTCATTACTATAGTCGCGGAGCAGTATTGACTGTTATCAATCACTTATCACAGGAAACAGGAAAACGACAACAAGAATTCCATGATAAACAAAGTAAGCTAATTTGCAATGTGTATGAAATCACCTCAGATAAGCACCGTATACTCCCAGCTCCGATATAGCATGTTCTTTGTGACAAATTCCATCTCGTACCAGAAGTGCCGGAAAAGCAGTCGGAAAAATTCTTTGCATAAGAATGTATGCTGCGTCTTCTTCTGTTCCTCCCTTCTGAATTCTCAGCAGGGATTCCCGTACATCATCACCATAAATGTTGTTTCCTATATCGAGAGATAATTCTGTGTTACCTACAGTCGCATTTGTATAAAATCAGTAACATATCATTTACAAGTAAATGGTACCTCCGCCTTCTCTTTGTGGTTTCATCACATATAACTCAGGTTTTTCAATTGCATCTGAAATGACTTTGGAATCATCTAAACTCCAAAGGCCCGCAAAGCATTTCCTGAGTTTCACAATGTCTTCTTTGTCGTCAAGAAACCTGCTCTAGAAACAAGACAAACGATTCAGATATAAGAACAAGTCAAAAATAGAAGCCCTAACTACTATCAAACGATTGAGTATTACAGCAATAATCAAACTCCGGTAAATCAAAATTTCACACATAATTATTTTTTAATCATCATGGTTGCAATAAAGTAAACAGTATGAGGTTCAGCTAATGGGAATAGATCAGCAAACTGAATTTAGGTGTTAAAAGCACCCCAAAATCCTTAGTTGTAGGAAGTTGCACGAGACTTCATACAACGAATATTACCGTCCAATAGCCTGAAAGGCTCCAGTAAATGGCGGGGAACGAGGGAGAGTCCAATGAATACAATTTTACCCATGCGTCATTATCCAAAATCAAATTATGCCCCAAAACTTCATATGTTTATGAAAGCATAACTCACTTGAACATTACCTTTCGAGTATAGTGGGTTTTGCAAGCTCTTGCTGAATCTTTTTGGAGCCGGCCAAATGGTATGAAATTGAAGGACACTTCACAACTGATGACTGCTCAATCAAAAGCCTAGCATCCCATTCCTGTGGAGCATTAATTTAAACATTGCTAGCAGTTTAGCACTGAAATAACCATATCTGTCTGGATACAATTGTCAGGTAAGAAATTAGACTGAACCGCCCTAAAAAATCCGCCCACCAGTCAACCAGGGTGGCCAGAGAAAGAACATCAACCATGTGAGCCATCGCATTTGATCTGACTATATCTCATGTGATGACTTGAGCCGGGAAACAAAAGGCCTTCTCCCATGTGCAATGAGTCTTGTATGAGACGGTCCAACATAGGAAACCAACCCATATAATTACGTATTCTTCATTTAATTATAGGGTTAATACGTCAGTCACACATAGACCATCTCAAATAAGTTTCGGTCCCCAATGTGATGCTCAGACAAAATGCCCTCTATCGACTGTGATCCATTAATTACTTCCTTCAGGGCAGTTGTGTAAATTGGAAAAGTACTCTAAGACAGAAGCACAAATTTCTATTGATTTTCTTTCTAGTGAAAGCAAAGATATTAAACTGCTGCGGAAGTACTGACCTCTTCGGAAGGGTAATCAGTTGGTGCATACCCAGCTCTAAAATATACTACTGCAATTGGTTCCCCACCTCTGCAATTGCAAAGGAAATTGTTTAAAAAGAGGCTGGCATAATATAAAATCTCATAGAAAACATGGGAATACTTACACAACAAGTGTTCCATCAGGCTGTAGCTTTCCCTCGGCTTTAATTTCCGCTAATGTTTTCCTGACAGATCTAATGCCATGTGTACTATTCAGTTAAGTAAAACCTGAGTTTTTATTTTGGGTGTGAACGGAGCCACAAGGGAAGTTTGATAATGACCATGTGTACTATATACACTCTATACTAAAAACAACAAAGGATATTTCTCCCTCAACACAGAAGAGAGCCAGTGCTGGTCGTACATGTTGCGTTCCTCGGGTTGAACCACAGTAAGAACAGCAGCCCTGTGAGTTAATATTAAATTAAGCAACAATCTCAGGCATCAGGAATAGAATAAAGATACTACAACAAACCAAACCTTGGATTATTGTATGCCTTCCAAGCTTCAGCAAGCGCCTTTGCAAACTGCACAACTGCCGTGTTTTCAGGGACCTTTTTGAAATCTAAATCAAGCTGACTCCCGTAGCATGTGAGCAAGTTTCTGCATAAATAAACTCCAATCTGTCAGAGGGCTGCCTTTCCTAATTGCCATATATAAATCATTACTAATGTGAGCTTTGGATATTCTGCACTTTAGGGAGAAGAGAAAACTATCTATCTTTACCTATGGAGTTCACTGACGCGATAACTGAGCCCGCAAAATGAAGATGAGATCGTGTTGAACTCAATTTGGAGAAGTGACTTGGTCTGTGCATCAAGCATGTAGTCCGAACGATGTAGACCTAAGCGTATCTCCTATGATATTTTCAAATAAAAAAAATCAGATTTCACTAGAGAAGTAAACAAGTCGAGTTTTCACCAGTAATCAAGGATCTAAAACTCGAACTAGTTCAGCAATTTAAGTTTATAGTTCTGTTAGTACTAGACTTGTTATTGCAACTACAAGTGTAAAGAGGAAACACACCGACCTCTTTCTTGTTCATATTTATCATCTTGGAATGAATATCTAACAGTCTCGAGGTAAAATTATCAGCTTTTCTTGTTCTGCAGTAATTATTATAATCAGGCGAAGTACCATTAAACATTCACAATTCCAATCTGCCAATCAAACATACTAAAGAGCTTGTCTGGACAAAAAGCACGATTGAACCAGCTAAAACCCGCTTCAAATAGGGAGAAAGCCAACCTTTCTAACGACTCCTGCAGAAATTTTGCATCAAGGCTCACACGATCAAACAGCTCATTGAAAATTGGAGCTAATTCACACGCCTGCCTCCAATGACTCTCCGGGAATGACATGGGCAACAGTGAAATCGGGGCATGAACCATCCCAACACCTGGGACTATCCCTGACCTCTGCAGGTTAACCACCACATACAATCAATACACCCTATTTCTGATCCTAAGTAAACTATTTGCAATAAGTCATTAGCCTAATCTCCCAAAGAAGCCAAGCCATTAGCATAATTAAGCATCATTCCTACAACAAGCACCTCAATGAGAAATTCATCAAGAACTATCAATTACTCCCTTTATCTCGGTCATTTGTTTACCCACCCTATCACAAAGAACAAAAAATGTAAACAAATGATTGAGACGGAGGGAGTATGCTTCCTCCCTACAAAAGTCGGAAAATAAATGGGCATTAAATACTTCAACTTCATAACTAGCTAAATTCAACATATATTTTCATAACCTAATCACTTGTAAGTATCAGTAATTCCAAAGTTTCATATCGAACAACCATAAACTAACCCTTTGACATCACCAACCATAAAAATGTTGCATTTAACCTATGCTATTCCAACTCTTCTTATTTCCTCGCGTACCCGTATCACACACTCGGCACTCTCGACGCACTCCAGAGTCCTCATTTTTAAGCCATATATTTTTTTAAAATAGCCGAGTCCAAGGCTTGGACACACAACGGCACCGGTATCGGGTACTCCTAAACGAGTCTGAATAGCCCAGTTTAATTCAGCATACAACTTGATAACAAAATCATATGAAAACTATCAAAAGTTCCAAACTTTCATATCAAATCACCATAACATTACCAAACTTCAAATTCAACCAAAATTTCAAACTTGCAAACATTACATAATCCTAAACATTGCAATAACACTATAACAGTCAATTAATGAAGCAAACCTGCACATTTCTATCACCAACAACAAGCCCATGTAAAGAAGACCAAACCAAAGCATCATACACCATTTTCTGGACCAAATTTGGATCAATCTCATGAGAATTCAAACTGGGTTCCTCCAAAATCTCATTTTTAATGTCAATTGAATCTAAGTTGCTGCAATTCACAGGAAAGACAGAAGATTGAGACATGATTCTGATGCTAAATTGTGGGAAATTGGGATGAAATGAAAAAGAATTGGGATGATTCAAGAAGGAAAATGATCTGGGTTTAATAGAAAGAGAGAAAAATTGATTTTGATTCGAAGTTAAAGGAGTGGAAGAGAGATTTAAAGCTTCAATTCCCATATTCTTTTAGTTTTAGTACAAAAGGAAGCATCACTCTTACATTTGAGTGGACATTTGGTCAAATTGCATATGACACAAAAAGAGTTTAATGTTCTTTGTATGTAGACATGTAAAGCAATAGTAATGTGCCTAGATGCCTAATCAGTTGATGACAAAAATGCAAAGTAATCTTAAAATTTCATTAATAATGCATACTAGATCTTAGTGGGAAAGTTGTTAAGAGGTTCAATTAGAGAATTTGATTTTGTTTCCTAGAATGAAAGATGGAAAAATTTGATTTTGTATGCATAATTTAAGGATAGTTTGGGTTGAGTCGGGGAGAGCATGATCAATCTCGTCCTTGAACCATCTCATGTAAGGGGGCGAGCTGAGGCAGTAGTGGATTGATAAGGCTTGTTATGGGTAAGTCTTACTCAATTCAATGGCAGGCCGATCATTGGCTTCTTTGAGGATTTATAGTGGTGTTTACAGTTTGTCTGCCGATAAAGTTATATTTTAACTCAGGAAAGCGAACCCTAATTTCGCTCCCTTATTTTAAGTAGTCTTTTATTTAACACATGATTACTGATTAGGGACTTGGATATTAAGACATCGAAAAATATACTTGTTAAGTCACGCATCTTTTTTTTTTTGAATCTTAGCTAACTGAACAAATATAGGGTGATTTTTAATTAAGAATCATCGATATCCGACGATCATCTTTATTTTCATTCAACAATATCATTCTCGAACATCATCTAACGACTCTAAATTTCGGCTAGATATGATACTTGAAAATCTCATTTTAAGCAATAGACAAATATCATAAACAATTAGATTTGACAATTAAACGCACGTTCATAAGGTGTCTGATTAACATACCTAATAGAGTTTAAAAATCTATTTATTAGGAGTATAAAACTTTGACAGAAATTATCCAATTAATTTGCCAATATTACAAAGCCATCCACTAAACATACACAATTACATAAGTTAGATACAAATTTACCAGAAAATAAATAACAATTAACAAATTAGCATATGCTAATAGCCTAATTAGCAAATACAATTAGTACAAGGTGCTATTCCTTGTATGCTTAGGACTGATCATATGAACAGATGTTTCCCTTAACTTTGAACCCACCTTCAGAATTGATCTCAATGGTCTCACTTCCTCATTTCCTTTATCCAATAGACTCAACATTTGCCTCTCATTCTTCCTCCTTTTCTTGTTTGGATGATTTATAATCTCGGGTTCGTCTTTAATGCTAACCATTTTCCTCGGCATTTTAGCCCTAGCCGTCCCATTTTCGCCTGTAAACCCTTCATCAGCTTTGTTATGGAGCAATGCAAGTGTTTCATCTTCAATTTCTACAGACACCAAGCTCTCATCAGCATCTACGCGCCCCTTAAGTGGGGCGCGCGTTTGTTGGTAAATGACCGGGGAGCCTAAGGTGACGGGCTTGGCAGCTTGCGCTGCCAAGGACTTCATGAAGAAACAGAACAACCTGTGGCAAATGCCCACGGATTGAAGATTATGCTTTCGTTGTTGATCCATTTAGGTGCGCGTTGAATGAAATGTATCGATGATAATTACAAAGAGGAAAGGTGAGTTTATGTGGAAATTGGGAACAAAGGCATTGATAACAAGTTACTATAACTTAGAAGAAGTGAAGTGCAAGTGAAGGTATATACATATTCTTATCTTGTGTGAAAGAAATAATGCCTAAATGAAAGGCAAGACGCAAGTGTTCTAACTCAAAAGGGACATTTTGTAGGTCTTTTTCTTGCCCATAATTTCTTGTGGTACTAAACTTGGAACTTTGAAACAAACTTTATTTTCGGCCTCGATACAACACTACCCTTGTACCTCAAATGGCCTTGTCTACTACGGATATAGACGTAGTCCATGAATCCGTCTCACGTCAAAGTAATAGTGATAATACTCGTATAATTAGACTCATTAACCCAAATTTTCTTTGCTTTTGTACATGGGAATCAAAGAAAACCTGCGGCACTTCAGAATAAGAAAAATGAAGATGGGCACAAGACACCCATATCCTCGAACACCCTTATGTCATGAGCAATTAGTTGTCAAAGACAGGATCGGTAATTGACATGAACATTAAGGCCAAAGATGTTCGGGTCTGCTAGACAATGTCGTAATAGAGGGCAAAGATTACTTACCTGTAAAGTAGAGGTATTGAGGAATTCCATATTCTGGGTCACGTCTGCAGGAAGAAGAGAATGTCCGGGCTTTCTTCCATCTTCATCTTCTCCCTAAAATAAGAATCCTACCACATTAATGAATAAGAATCCTACCACATTAATAATAAATATATCGATAATTTACTGATAGATACCTCCGATAAGATTGGAGAACGTACCCTTTTCGCTTTCCACCTCTCAATTACGCTTCATTTCCTCTTCAATGAAAATGTCACTTCTGTTACACAAAGAACCACTGAAGCAGCGCAACACCCTAGTATGACTCCTGTTTTTCAAGGCCTTGTCTTTCGACTGATAAACATAAAGGACAATATGCAAGCAATTTGTGTGATAGTCATGGATAATATGATATTGAGACTTGAGATGAAATAAGCTCTACAAAACACCTGTGATTTTCTTTTTTATTTCAACCAATTGCTCTCTTTCCGGATTCTTGATCAATGTACCAAGCCGTCTAGTAGAGTTCGATCCCAACTTTAATGATGTACAAACAAAACCCGCAAATTTCTTTGCAGAAAATTCATTTACAAAAACTTTTAAAATGAAAATATAAGCTGTGTATGAATATATGAAAGAATGAAAGAGGATGAGATCTAAAGCTCATGACTTGGATCAGCAGCACCTGTTGGTGAGGCCGGTTCGTAGGGCACAAACCCTCGGCCACCAAAAACAGGTCTCATAAACTTGTCATCAAACTTCCTCCAAATATGATGTGCAGCTGATGTGGGATATTTCACAATCAAACTAATGGCCCTTCGTTGATGCTCAGGGTCGTCATCATTGTCGTTCTCGTTGGGTCCCCCATTTTCAAGGAAAGGGATGTTTAAGTATTCAAGGCTCGGAATATCAGTTGCATCTGAAATTGTACGTACTGGACCTCCCATTATCGCCTTTATTAAAGGCTTTGTGGCTGTACCGAACACCTGCTCTTGGAACAAACAAATGATTTACGTTACCAACTAGAGACGGAGAACAACTCTATAAAGGCCCTATTCTTTTCGGCTGAAACGAGCTGAATTGAATTAATTGGAGTAGGGCTTAATTGAACTAGATTGAGTGGAACTGAGGAACTGAATTTAGTTGAATTAAAAGTTAATTTTGTGAAGAGATTAATTGAACATAATTGACTGAACGTAAATAAAACCTAACGGAATACAGCCAAGCAAAATTGGAATGAGCTGAAATTAAGCCAGAAAGAACAGTCCAGTAACAAATGTCTCAGCCATAATGTTCTCTTCATGAGAGATTTGTTTTTGTAATGGCTTCATAAGTCATGACGTCAAGCAAAGACGGTGAATTTATTCATTAGAGAAACTATCTGAAATACTAACCAGAGTGCTGAACAAAACAACAATGATTGTACAGGTGATCATTAGTGATCTTTCGCTTGATACAGTCTCTCCGGCACCTGATGAAAACTGCAATAGTCGAAATTTCAGTGAGGGGGAGAGAAAGAGAGACAACAATGGACTTTTTCATCAAAAGCGAGAGAATATGAATTTAGTATTACCGCATTATAGGACAAAGCCACAGTAACCGCGCCTCTCATTAGCCCTGCCCACCATATTATACCCTGAAGTATTTAACAGTTAGAGACAAGCAGGACAGGTTTTCAATCAAAGGTTGTAATTTGGATGGAGAAGTTCAAGAGTACCTGTTTACGGAATTCAATTTTATGTTCTTCCTTTTTCTTAATCCAGCTATATACAGTTGCAAGTGGGAATACAAATGCCGCTCGCCCAATCAAAACCAAAGCAAGCATTGAGGAACTGACAGCTAGGAAAGTTCCGGCACTGGATTAAAGAGTGTCACTGTATTAGTCCGTTAGCATTGTTTGTCATTCAGGGTATTCGTATTCTGTAACGTGAGTTGATTGGATCAGTTCCACTAGTCCAGTGGAGCCAAAGGCCCGCTATTGTCTGGGTCGGGATTATAATGGAACAAAACAAGATGACCCCGGAAAGTAAATGCACTTCTCCAATTGTGAAGCAGTCGTCATTCTAGGAAATTCTCAATGCAATTTTCAAATTCCAGAAAGAACCGGGCAGAGTTTTCCAAACTTATTAGGAAGTTTTATTCAAGTTGCTACCGGATATAGAAGAGAATTAAAGTATAAATCAGACAACATCCCTTTAGTTTAATATCTGGGATCTTCCCTCTTTAATCTTGTTGGGTCTATGCCTTGAATCTGTTAGTCGCCGCTTCGAACGACTATGCGGGGTCTCTGATTTCTGTATTGGGCTAGGGTTTCTGTCTGGGTCTTATTAGGTCTGTATTGTATTAGGTTAAGAGTATTATATAAACTCTTAACCTCTACCTAGCAGTTATCATATCATAATATACGGTTCTGAATCTGTAATCTGAAAAACTCCTCACAACTCTTTCCCTTGTGCCCTGTGGACGTAGCTAACACAGCGTTAGTGAACCACGCAAATCTGTGCGTATTGTTCTTTACTGTTTGTTTTTATCTTTCTCTGTGCTTCCGTTATAACAAATCTATAGGTTATTCTCTCTAGAATAATGTCTACTAATTTTTTATAGCACAAGAAAATCAGATGAACATGAATAAGGGTAAACAAACCTTGCATTGCTCTCCTTCCATTTGTCAATGTCGAGTGTATCCATACCCACGTACAGAAATATGAAAGTTTCTGCAATAAATGACATCGTAGCAAAAGCATGCCTGCAAATACACAGATTAAAACAGCCATCCAAGTACCATCATCTAAATTGCTTCAGAAACAACAGGCTTTTTAAATGAGCCTCATTGTATCGATTTCTTATATTAAAAATTACTGGTAATAGATTATCTAAATGTCTCTTATTTAGGATCTACTCTTATCTAATAATGTCAAATCACAGTGTCCAGAAATGCGGATTAGGACGTGCATACAAGTGGAAGTTTAGTAAATACCCCCGCTGAATTCGGTCCAGGGAGTTGCCAAAGCAATTATGAAACCACCAATCGTTATGGAGATCGGATTACAACTTAAAACTTAAGTACAGGGAAGATTGGTGCAATAAAGACAAAGCTTCTTACTTGGCAGTAATCCTTGAACTCTCCGATACATTGTGCCATGTGTAATGTGACATGACAACCCCACAGAAGAATACAGTCAAAATGCCACTAAGACTCATAAGCTGCGAGAAGAAAGCAACCAATCAGCGTAAGTTTTTGAGTACGTCAATATTGCAGATACAAAATCAACAGCAATTTATCAAGATTAGTGCAGATGAAAACAAAGTAGAAAAGTTAACAGATTTCCGGGAATTAGGTGTATTAAAATGGACTAATATCTTCACTAGTACTTCCTTTTCAGGCACCGCATGATCCACTTCATAATATGTCAAAATTCCAACATTAATGAAGAAGTTATTCAAATAGTCCACCGTCATTGTTTCGTGTCTGCTAAGGAACTATCGATACATAAATCATATATTCTGGCAGTATACACCTATAAATGAAGCCGATTTATAGGTCATTCATAATGGTCTCTCACTAACATTTTCTAATTATCCTGAAATATAGCTCTTGGACAACACAACGCCGCTGAAACATTGACCAGCTTCAATCACCATGGATTAACATTTGTGGCCAAATGTATAGTCAGAAAAAGCAAGTGAATGATTCTTCAGTCCTACCGACAAATAATTGATACGTACTAATAACACATCTCATTCCCAAGTACAGAAAAATAAAATGGTAATCTGCAGTTTTTCTAAGATCATGAAATATAATCAAGCTGTTGATTCATACCTCGGCTATCATGTAAGACAAATAAGCCATGAGCATCATAAGCGCAATCTCACGATCCGTGGAATGTCTGACGAAAAATAAAGAAAGACATCAGTGAACGGATCACTTGTATTTTCATGTGTATGTGTGGGACTATCTGTTTGATAAGACTAGAGAAAAAGATGTGCCTGAGTATATACTAAACTTCTGGGAAATTTTTTCAGCGCTAGAGTTAACTTTGAATGAGTAGAGAACGTGTAGATACGGTCAATCTAAAGCAGTTAATGAAAATGGGCTACAAGAAGTAGAAAATAAGATGGGAGATAAATTTATGTAAATTTGATTACCTTCCGATATACAACTTCTTTATCAGATACGCGCTCAATAGACCAACCTGTAATGTTAGATTGCAGATTAGAGCATGATTACATTAGAAGACTCCGACTCATAAGGAAAATCAGAAAACTTGACAGCGGCCGATAATGCAACAATAGCACATATTTGTCAGACATTTCCAATATTGCCCTAATAATTCCATCAGATAAAGAACACCCATTATCCCTAATACTTAGCGGACTGCCGAACACAATCCATGATTAGCATACAATTATAGTTTGAAGTAAAAGAAAGTTAATGAAAGCTTACTAATACTCCAAGAACTGTGCTGGTGATGAACAGATAAAGAAAGGTCCCGCACAATGCTAAGGCAGTCATAGTACCTAGACTGCTCAAATCAAGTGCTTGAACTGCATTGAAAAGCACGATGGAGGTTGCATCATTTACTACCCCCTCTCCGAAAACTACACTGTACAGAAATGGTGTTTCATCCTGATTTAGGACCTACCGATAACAAGATAAATCATTACATTAGTGAGGTAAAGTCAAACTACCAATAGCTATATGTTTTTCTTTTGTTAATAAGTATACCTGCAAGGTACAGACGGAATCTGTGGCCGACAATATTGCACCCATGGCTACAGAAAAAGAAAACGGTAAATTTAATGTCTACATATGGGCAAATGCAGAAAAATACCTTTTAAAAAGCTTTTTTTTATGATAAATTACCCAGAAAGTCATTAATAGTAAGCTGAGTCAGGCCTATCTTCTTGAACAGAAATAATACACCTGAAAATTCCAAGCAAAATCGTCATTGCAAAACCAACATTTAACAATCCAAAACCAAAGGGATTAATGAAGGAAGCATCCTTTATGACTTATATATATGAAGCAAACATTGGAAATTTGGAGGTCCAGCCTAACTTTGGTACTGATAGATTATAATACACACATACCGTCACATCAATAGCACTAGCCCTGTAACTTAGACGCTCCTACCTATGGGCGCTATGGCAACTAGGGGCAAAAGGGTCAGTTGTACGCAGTTTTACCCTTGCTTCGTACACTGCATAATGTTATGTCGGGAACTGGGGATGGCCCATAATGAGTTCCATGCTTTTAGTTTAGGTACCGCTATTTTACTTGAAAAGTTGAAATGCCGAGACAGTATGACATAAAAAAACACTGGTCTTATATTACCTGATGATATAAGGCAAAATGATATTATTGTGCCTACCACTCCAAACATCAAAATGATCGAAAAGTTCTTGAAAAACTGTTTTTTCTTGACCTGGAATCTACCAATATCCAAAACTCCAAATTAATCAATCTCATAAAAACTACGCATCACCTGAAATAATTGACAAACTACGCATATCCTCTGTAGGAAAGACAGCCAGTTTTATGAAACCTTGTATGCAAACCTGATATAGCAAGCTTACCCTGCATTGAAAATGATTGGTGGCAGCAGATAAATAAAGAAGAGCTCTTCATTAAACACAAGTATGCGTGAACCCTCGCCTTTTTTTATCCATAATACAACTCCTCCAGCCACCAACCCCTGCATAATAGCGTTAGAGTTGGTCATATACCATATTATAAATGGAGTCGAACGCCTGTCATAAATATGCATCATGCAAAGTTGCAGGCCATCTAAAGTGACTCGAGTTGAGAAAACATTATATGATAAATGAAAGCCAAAACAATGGTTTGTCATAGCCATGTGTGTTCAGATTACTTCAGAAAATCATGGCTTTATCAATAATCTAATTACGAATTATGATACATCAAAGATCAACCAACCCGATTATAGCCATGGATAGTAGATTTGGAATTAAGAATCCTTTTAGCATTATTGAAATAGTAGTGAAGTAAATCAACCGAAGCAATGAACCATCTGCTCTACATAATCAATCCGACTAAGCTCATTGGCTACCATATCAGGCTCTACCAGTATATGAGTCGAAATCAAACTAACTTTTAGAATCAAACACAGACCAGCATCTTGTCCAGATCATAACACCCGTTCCCCAATTCCACACCACCTAGGTTTCGAGAAGCTCCTTCTGTTACCTCTAATTACTATTTCACATAATTAATAAATCATCTAATGTTATGCAATCTATATCAAACGTCGAAAATTGCACAGTTAATGGGTTGAGAAACCGGCCATCATCCCAGTTCTTCAATATGGTTTAAAGTTTAAACCATTACTAACCCTACTTCATCTTCTTCCCCTATCCGCCACCATTGCTAACTCCTAGTTTCCTTTCTCATTTACCACAAGAAGGATAATTTTTTCTTGTAGCTTTCTTCACACCCTCTCTCATATGTGAGATCCCGTTTTAAGCAGACCAAATCATTGTGGCTGCAATCACACATGGTGTTGGACAAATTCATCCTTTTAACTCAAACTATGGTCATAACAATGACTCTCCTACCAAGTTAAATTCCACACCCGAATAAACGAGAGTCCACTTCACAAGTCCGAAGGTTTCATCCTCTTTTCTTGACGCGGAGAACTCTATACACTTGTGTGGTTTCGAACTTTCTTCCCAATCCAAACAAACCCTTTACAATACAATTCACTAAGCTACAATTCTATATCCTCTAGGACCACCACCTACAACTACAAGATTAACATGTACTCCATAGTCCATACTCGCTCTGTCTCAAATCTCAATCATTTATTTATCTTTAATTAAACTACACTCGCAGAGAATATATAAGGTAAACAAATGATTGTGACGGTGGGAGTATAACTTCGCAACTCATCACTAATTCACTTTTGTATAAATTGTATCTCATCTCATCCAATATTCAAATGACACAATCAACCAAAATCATTGATTAAGAAATCAAATTCAACCAAAATCTTTACTTCATGTCTCTAACACATACCTCCTCCGTCTCCTCCGTCCCAGTCATTTGTTTACATTTGATTAAAATACTTCTGGCAACGAATATAAAAGATAAACAGATGAATGAGACGGAAAGAGATCACCTTGTAACTTCACAACTCAAAACATCAAAAAAACACAATCAATCCAAAATGGGTAAGGCTTAAATTAAAAATTAAACAGAAAAGCAAAAAAATTACCAGAAGAAGGGAAGTGATGGATTCATTAGCCCAACGATTTTCCTCCAACAAATGACCAACAATAATGCACAAACAAATTAAACTGAAGAACACAGTAATAGATATAACAGTCTCTGTATCAAAAGGAGATTTTTCATGCAATGAAAATGGTATTTCAAACATCTTCACTTCTAGCATTCAACAATTATACACAAAAGAAAACAACTTCTTATATAATATAGTAAGTGTTGTAAAGAGACGGTATCTCATTAAGTTAAAAACCGTCTTTATAAATATTAAATGTATATCCAAATTAAGACAAAGATAGAAAACAGTATGGGAAAGGAAGAATTAAATTAAACTATGAATACAATGATTTGAGTACAATAATGCATGATTTGATTATTCAATTTTGGACGTACGAATGATTAAGAGTGTGATCATGTGCAACGCACCTAGATAAGGAATGTAGGAATCTACACGTGGCGTGTTGTGATGAGAGTTGACCATCTGATTTGCTGACATGGACGGTTGATTTTAAGGAGAGAGGTGATTGGTGGTGGAAGTAGAGATAGTATGTACAGTTGGCAGTTGCAGACAAAGATAACGTAATTAAACTGTAAATGTCGGCGGCTAGGAAAAAAAAGTCTCGAATGTTTTTGGTAGGATTTAATCGTGGGTCGTGATCCACACTTTCTTTTTTCACAGATTCTGATTTGAGATGGTGCAATAAAACCTGCTAAGATAAATATGAATGAGATGACAAAAAACTTCTAAGACCATCCCAAGCAAGGTTAATTGCTAGGTCAATTGCTTGCTTGAGTCAAGTTAATTACAATTAAGTGAAAATTAGGATTGACCCAATGGTGTTGAGGGTCAATTTGTGACCCAAGGTTGAGTAAATTGACTCCCCAATTGACCCTTACGTGGCAAACTCTCATTGGTTACAAATTAGAATAAGAAAAAAAAGAAAATAAAAACTATGTTATTGACTCGATTAAATCGACTTTCTGCTTGGGAGGGTAAAAGAGGGTCAATGTCAATAAGGTAAGATTAAGGATTAATACATTATTGACTCGATTAAATCGACCTTTTGCTTGAGGATGGTCTTCCTCTGTTTACTTGTTCAGTCATTCCCAAATCATTAATCTTTATTTCATTGTTAGAGAGATTAGAGGAGAGAAGAAGAAAAGTACATTGAACAACAAACCTCCTTCTTCTTCATCTTCAACTACCTCAATCGATCAAATTTCTAGGGTTCATAAAATCCCCAAATCATTTTACAAAACACAACCTACAATTAACTTCAACTTCATCTTCATCATCATCTTCATCATTATTCTGTGATCCGGGTATTTCCTCACATGTTTATTGTTAAATTGGAGTTAATGGGTTGTTGTTATTAGGATTGAATTGAAATGGGTAATATTTGATTTTTGTTAAAATTGAGGGTTGTGTTACTAAGAGCTAGTGACGAACCCGCCTAGTAAAAAATTGGTCTAATTACAACCTTAAATATTACGGAATAGTATATAATTAAATGTTATCCAATTAAATCTGTAGTAAATATCTTGTGGTGTGGTAAAATTTTTAACTTCCACCTATTGGTCGTGGGTACAAATTCCATACATTCAATCCTGGATTTGCCCTGCTGAGAGCAAGTCTATTTTTTTGCTGGGTTTGTCAATAAAAATCTAAAAAATAAAGCTTTTTATTGTGGATGACATGGTTTGTCAATAAAAATCTAAAAAATAAAGTTTTTTTTATTGTGGATGACATTAGGTTTGTCAAAATAAGAATTTGAGTTTTATTTAAGAACCGAGTTTTTTGATGCTTTCAATAAATTAAATAATGGAATAGTGAGAGTATTAAGCTTCCTCAACCATGAGAATAACTCTCCTTGAAAATGTGAGGAAGAACAAATTATGAAGTCCAACTAGAGTATTGATCCTCAAGTAAATGAGGAAGAGAACATTCCGCTATTAATGAGAAAGAAAACGGCCCGTTAGAAGCACAGTGAGAAGGACTCAAGGAGAGGAAAATTGAGTTTTTTAAAAAAAAATTTGATGATGTCATGGTGTGGAGGATGTATTTATTTAGTTACGAGTATTATTTTGTTAAGTAAATTTTATTTGCTTAAATAATTGATATGTAATTGATTTTTTTGAAAAAAATAATTACACTATAATTTCTATATTTTTTTTCTACAAATAGGTAGTAATATTTGACATATTTTTCCTTCTCTTTCGTTTTTGATTTTATTTACTCTATTAGATATCGCTTTTTAACGGACATTTAAGATTCGTAATTAAATAAAATTTTAAAAAACGTGTACATTGATAACTCAAAATTAATAACATTTAAATAAAAATGACGAAGACAATAAGCTGAACACGTAAATAACGCGTACGGAAATAAATCTTACACATAAATAAAGCTTACAACTCATTGCAACGACATAAAACTAACACGGAAATTAAAAATGTAGCCGTGAAAAAGAGTAAATAACTGTCGAGCTTTGTCACACAGCTATCGAACTCAATCAACAAAATGTGTGGGGTAGGTTATTGTTGGAGGATATTTTGGTTATAAATCGAAAAGTTGAGGATAAATGAAGAAAGAGAGTAATGAGAAATAAGTACTTCTATAAATTATTGTTGGAGGATATCTATATATAAGTATAAAAGAGAAACCACTAAATATTTATTGTACACGTGTCAAGCAATGGTGAATTATTTTCCCGCCAAACTCAAAACCCTAATAATTATTCTTACTAATTTTCACTACCATAGTCTTATTCCTAAATTATCTACCTTAGAAAAGATTACATATCTTTGCCCCAAAAAATATATTTTTCAAGATTATTATAGCCGTATAATATATATCTACATAAACTTTCCAATTTTCGTATATCTTCATATATTATACTTTCTGCATCGTCATGTTAAGTGGTTTCATTCAGATTTACGGAGTATAATCCAACCCTTATTTTCGGGAAAATGTAGTGTAAATTGTTATTCCGTGTATTAAATCTAATTTTCCATATTTTACCTCTACAAAATTACTCATCTTTTTCCCATTTTCGAGTCATTTTATATTTTGATGTTCGTTCTAAAATCGTTACTAGAGCAAGTTTTCTGAGTTGGCAAATAATATGGATGTCAACGAAATTTTTAATTAAATGTTAGTAGAGTGCAGAATACATACATTTTGTATTGTGTTTGTTTATTTTCCGGGAATTTTAATTATTTCTTTTAAGCCAATTGCAATAGGATCATTTTGGGTCATGATTTTAATCTTCCTATTTTTTTAACTTGATGTATGTGACATATAGTTAAACTCAACAAATTGCCTTCGTATTTTTTTTTTTAAAGTTCTATTATGTTTTGTATTTACATATTTGACTCATTTTATTAATTCTTATAAGAAAAAGTTTTTGATCCTATAATTTTAAGCCACTCGACTAAGAAATACCTCTATTTAATTGCTCATAAATAGACATGGTGACCCAATTCGATAAGACTTACCCAAGACTCGAAAATGACCTAAATGTATGGCTGGAACACTCAAAGAGATACGATCCAAAGTGGCCCAACCTAAATGTAACCTGAAATGGTCCTATTGACCAAAAATGAGTGAACTAATGCAAAATCATGACCCAAAATAATCTGATCCGAAGTGTCACCACTGGAAAATGTCTTGATAATTTGTTAACCTAAAAAATAACTCGAACCAAAATAACTCGATCCAAATAACTCATTTGCCAGGTCTACTCACAAACGGATCAACAACCAATCAATATATGTATGTGGTAAGTAATTATGACAACACCGTGAGATTATAATGATATTTAATTATTCTAGTATAAAAATACGTTAAATTACATGAGTTTTATTAGACAAGAAAAATGGTTTAATTGGTTAAAAATAATACTAAACTGATTATCAAAGTTATCGGTGAACCATACTGAGTATATGATTGTTTCTGCAAAATTCACATTTTTTTATGATATTCATATTTTTATTCTTAAATTTCGTAAGAATATTTAATTTTAATTAACATTCTAAATTAAAATATTATGACACTATTAATATGACAGATAATAAATTATCGGGTCAAAGATATGAGACGTGACTCACACGAGAAATAAATAGTATCTGATAAGGGTCTAAGCATATTTTTAGGTGACAATGTTCACTTGAAAAGAAAAAATAGTAGGGTCATTCTAATTTCTAATCAATAAATTATGGGTAACGTTCAATACAACATTCGTTGTATTTAAGTATTTAATACCTTCCAAATGTGGTTAAGTTAGGAATTCGAAATTAAATTGCACATTATTCATGCAATTAATATAGATATTAAAGATTTATTTCCACTCCTTAAATACAGCCCATCTTCTTTATAAAAGCAACAACCACAGTGCTGACGTGTCAGGCTGTGGTTAATTGCATATTTTTTTTATTTTCTTTTATTTTTTAAAGTAAAGGGCCCACCTATTTTTAACAAATTAATTAGTAGATTTAAAAAAACCATGTCAATTGTGCAATACAATATGAAGCAATAAATAAAATTATGAATATATAATCACATAATTCGATATTTATGAATACAGTAATAAGTAACGAGATCAACTAAAAACGCAATCATTTAAATTAATTAAGAAATTGTTGGAATTTGAGAACCGGATCATTTTATGTACTCCAAATTAGAACAAGAGAAAACAAAATACTCCATAATATACTAAGTAAATACGAGTATATAACTTCCATATTTTAAGATAATTAAATAAATCTTCATATTAAAAAATTAATCAAAGAGGACGACAAAAAAGAAAAGCACAGCGAAAATTTAGAGATCTACTACTAAATTTATAGTTCCGGACAATATTAATTAAATCATTTAAATTAAAAGAAAAATGGGGTTAAAAAACAACCAAATTTGATCTTGAAGGACAGCAAACACATAGATAAATGAAAAGAAGAGCATAAAATATGCAAAAGTAAATGAAAAAAAATGCAAAAGGAAAAGAACAAAATGCAAAAATTAATCTTGAGTCTTTTTACTTTTATAGGACAAAAATTTTGGCTGTGTTACAAATGTTAAAAAAATACTTGAGAAATGAGTGATTTTCTAATGTGCTAAAACCATAAAATAATATTTTACATGAAAATCACAACATATATTATAAATCTAAAACATTGAACTCTTTAAAATGCAATACAAATAGAATAAACTCAAGATCAATAATTTGGGATTATACATCCAAATTTAATAAATCATTGATTAAAATATACAAACTCGAAATTTCTTTAGCTAGATATATAGATATAGATACATTGGTGAATTAATTTGTGTACAAATTGGAAAGTTTTTAGTGTAGAAGAAAGAAATAGAACCCTGGAATATTGGAATTAAGAGGGAGCGGCGGAAGTGAGGATTAAAGAATGAGAAGGTTTATGAAAAGAGTGATTACATAATTAGAATTTGTGTTAGATAAATAGAAATTTATGAAGGATATAATATTAAGGTTTACTTTTTATTTACTATATATTTATATGATAATATAAATATTTAACAATTCAATTAAATAGTTCTAAACATGTATACGTCACAATTTTTATTTCTGTTATGTTTTCCTAATTGACATATTATAATACTCTTTTCCATTTATATGTTGTTTACATTGCTTCAAAGTTAATTTTTAAAACCTTACATGCATGAAAATTTGAAGAGTGCTTATGTTGTTGTAAATATACATATATCTTATAAATGAAATGTAAACTTCAGTTGGATATATCGAATAAGAAAAATATAAAAACATATGACGAATTAAAGAGAACATGTTAGATATACTAAATGGAAAGGAGATAAAATAATAATTTAAAACCTACATGATTCAAAATTTTCATTTTGTCCGCGTATGAGTTAGATTAAATGAAAATTAGTTTTTAACGTTTGCACGGAATTGCAACTCTATTAAAACATGTCCAATTTTAAAAACCATTTTTTATCCGAATAGTTTTTGTCTCACATAAACGTAATAAAATAAAGTAAAAACTCAAATTTAATTAACTAAGGCGATGTATCACACTATAACAGCTGCTTAACAAACCGAGAATCATTTACGTTAATTGAAAATGTAATTTTTGATTCAATTCTAAAAACTTAAATATGATTTTTTTTTATTTAATAAAGGTAGAAAGATTTAAAACTTTATTTCTAAAGACAATTAACTTTAGGAGAAGATAATTAATTAATATAAAAAAATCTAAAATAATATTGATTTTTGTATAATAAAATATCTGAAACAACGTATACTTTAAATATCACTGAACAAAACATTTAGCATAATAACACATTTGAAGTATATGTGATTCATGATATTGCATGAGCAAAGGGTTGGGCTGAATATTTTAATTTGAAATAACGTAGTGAAAGTTATAGTACAATTTAATACTTATGATTGTACACTATAATAGTTCATTGTTTTTTTTCATTGAAATTTGACTATCGTTGCTATGTTTGATATATGACTATATAAATAGCAATTTTATTATTGTTATATTTTAGATACGCTTGATATATAGGTACAAATTTGGTAATGACAAATGAAATTATGACACACATAGAGAGCAAAAAATGAGTTCAATTAAAAAGTAACTACCCCTAATAACACACTTTGCAACAATATCCTAAATAACAAACCCGTGCAATTTGCACGGGTTTAAGACTAGTGGGGCTATATTTATCATTTCCCATAGATTATTATGGGAACAATAATTAGAAGAAAGGTTGAAAATAGATATATATTAGATAGATTATTATACACTAATTAAAGAGAATCATTTGTTGTGGGGTTTAGTAGTTGACACAAATAAGACTACACACCCTAATGTATATGAGTATCGTACATCCACTACAAAACTAATTAAGCTTATATACAATTTTTTGAGCTTTTAAAAATTTTGACTTACATTTTAATTATTTAGGTGTTAAAATTAAAACTTTATTGAATTAATATGTATTATTTTTGACTGTCATTATAATAAGTTGAGTTAATTTTTTTATTTATAAAAGCGTTCAGATTCTTTCCGATAAAGTTCGTAAAATGTGCATACATATAAACTCAAATCATTTGCTATAAGCTGATACAACTACAAATCTATACTACTAGATCTATACAACTGATTGTATATTATTCCACTAATTGAGTAGTAAAACACTATAAAGTACTCAAATTTTATTTATTGAGCACATATCTAACATGTAATATAAGTCATTACTCTACAATGGATAGTCAAAATTTCAAATTAATACATTATTTAAAATAACAATTTAGAACTTAATTTTATATATCATTTATATTTTCTCGTGCAATTTTGCACGGGTTCTAAACTAGTTTTAGTTATAAATCGAAAAGTTGAGGAATAATGAGGTGGATGAGTAATAAGTGATTAGAAAAAGTGAGATGAGGAGGAGTATGGTGCATGGTTGGAGATGGTCTAAGAGCATCTCTAATGATTTCCATAAAAAACTTGTTTGCAAATAAAAAAGTTTTCAAACAAATAGTTTGACCATTAGAGCACTTCTCTTGAAGTAGCTTAAAATGAGCTACTAGCTCCATGGAGTTAGTAGCTTAAATGACCCTACAAAAAAAATATATCAACTAAATTACACACATGGAAATATGCAAAAAAAAAAACCTAAGTCACAGCACTTGTAGCTTACCATATTGATAGTTTCTAGCTTAAAAATGCTACGAAGTAGTTGGCAAAGGTAAACTAGTCGCAAGTAGTTTATCGTTGGAGATGCTCTAACAACGATGTCCTTCAAAATCGGGTTTTCATTTGACACATAAGCGCCACATCATATAACGACAAACTCAATCATTTAAGAACTATATCAAACAATGACAATAGTCTTTTCCTTTTTCTTAAATGGGACCTACAATTCACTATCTATATAAATTGGTTCAAATTAGATCAATCCCTGCAAGTGGGGATGACCCACAAGCAAAAGATTGAAAATGGGGTAAAATGATGAGTTTTGTGCGTGAGAAATAAACACTCACTCAACTTGTTTTTTTTATTTTGTGCGTGACTCACACCCATATCAATTGCATTTCTTACCAATTTCGTTTAAGCAACGTTCAAAAACTTCCTAAGGCTCTGTTTGGTAAAACGACCTGAAAAGCTACCTGAAACCTAAAAAAGTACCTGAAAACTGAAAAGGTAGCTGAAACCTGAAAAGGTAGCTGATAAGGTAGCTGAAAATTATGAGCTGATAAGCTGACTGATTATATAAAAAACTGTTTGGCAAACTAACTGAAAAGGTAGCTTATTTTGGTGAAATGACATAAAAGGATATAATAATTATTTAATATATTATAGATTGAAGGGTAAAAAGGTAATCTAACCTAGAATCAGGTACCTGAAATTTAAAATGCTACCCTATGTAGCATTTCATTTCAGGTAGCTTATTTGACCAAATAAGCTACTTACCAAACACTCCCAAAAAAATAAGCTAGCTGATTCTTTTGACGAAAAAGTTATTTCAGGCGAATCAGGTATCTGAAATGCGCTGCCAAACGGAGCCTAAGTACAAAACACCTAAAAATTGTGTTCAACAGTGGTTGGATTCTTGTTCCTTAATAAGAACGGACCTTAAGGACACCATTGTTGATGCTCTGAGAAAAAACTTAATAATGGGACCCAATTAAGAACAAAATAAAAGTTCTCCCATTGTAGAAAAAAGTTCTTATACTTAGAAATTGGTGAAAAATGACTTTTTTTTTTTTTTTTTTTTTGGTAAGGTAAGAAAACTAGGTTGATCCTCTTAGATAGGACCAACCTATCTCATCCTTTCGAAAGAGTAAGGTAAGTTGAAGCCACCGGCTTTCAACCCACCTCGAAAGAGTTGGACATGAATGTCCAACGGAAGCCATGAAGTCAGCAACCTTGTTGGCTTCACGGAAACAATGTTTAATTATCACTTCATCGAAAAGATGAAGATCAATTTTCACATCTTTGATAATACTAGAGATTTCCCACGGGATTTGCCAAGTGCTACGGAGGGAGTTGATAACACATAAATTATCACCCTCCACAATTAACTTAGAGATTCCTAAGTGTTTAGCGGCTAAAATACCTTATTTTAAGGCGAGTGCTTCTGCGACAATAATACTATTAGATCCGCACTTTTTTGCACCTAGCAACACGATTTCACCATTATGATATCTTATACAATATCCTAAAGCAGCTTTATTGCCATCTACTCTCGATCCGTCAGAATTTAGCTTTAGAAAACCATTTTTAGGTTTCTCCCACCAGATTTCCTTCTTACTAGAAGTGTTTCTAACACACTTTACTTTCTCGGGATTGTTGAGATCTTTATGTCTAGTTTCGTTCCAGGCCTTAATGCTATTATTACATAACGTAATAAGTTTATTTATATTGAAATTAACATTATTAAAGATAATATCATTTCTATAAAACCATGCATTCCACCAAATAAAAATGATCTTAACGAAATCATTTTGTGGAATTAAGTCTTTTACATAATTAAGCTTCATTAGAAAACTTTGACTTGCAATATTATCATACTTTGACAAAAAGTTATTGTAGCTAGTAATGGCATTAGCTTCCATTGCACTTGAATTGGTCTAACAAAACACTTTGTCTTATTGAGTCATGTCGCTGAAAAATCTAGAATATTGTATTCACGTTGTCTTAATATTAACAATTGCAATAGGGTGTTGATTCTCGCAATATACATTCTACTTATCAGTGTTATCACAATACACTTATTCCATTATTGCCCTTCTCATTCCCCCTCTCAATCTCTCTCATCTTTTTTTCCTCTCTTCCTTAATGTATCTATATCTATATCATATACTTTTCTAATGCAGTAACCAAATAAGTTGACATGTCATCTTAATTACAAGCACAATCATACATTAATGAGAAACCCTTAACATACAACTTGTTTAAAAAAAAGTATTCGGTAAATTAATGGGTGTAAATATGAAATGTACACGGAATATTCCATGTGAGATTCAATAACTAATCCAAGAAATATGACATTCTACTTATCAGTGTTATCACAATACACTTATTCCATTATTGCCCTTCTCATTCCCCCTCTCAATCTCTCTCATCTTTTTTTTCTCTCTTCCTTAATGTATCTATATCTATATCATATACTTTTCTAATGCAGTAACCAAATAAGTTGATATGTCATCTTAATTACAAGCACAATCATACATTAATGAGAAACCCTTAACATACAACTTGTTTAAAAAAAAGTATTCGGTAAATTAATGGGTGTAAATATGAAATGTACACGGAATATTCCATGTGAGATTCAATAACTAATCCAAGAAATATGACAATTATCTTTTTCATTTTACATATTTCTACAATAATTGACTCTAAAATGATAAGCAAATTTCCTCTCTAAAATATAGCGCAGTCAATTTTAAGTTATTCACTACAAGAATCACTATAAAATTCACATGTAACCTCAAATATCTTCATTGTTCACAATTCACAAAAACGGTTTTTCATATTATAAATTTAGAGATAGAGGAGAGATTTCAGTTCAATTTGTTTCAGATAATAACCTATTCACTCTTAGTCGTTCACAATTTTCAAAAATAAATTTTAACAATATAATTGTCATAGTTGTTATATTACCATTGTTAGAGCCGTAGAGGTGGTTAGAGGAAGCCTACAAACATCCATCTTCTTTTCTATCTTATACTATGTTTGTTTATTTACGATATTTTGTCCTGTTAGTGATAGTTTTTGTTATTTGCTACTGTATTGTTTTTTTCTTATTTGAGTAGTTATTCTTTTCTACCTATTAGTTACAAGTAATACACTATTAGTAATTTAGTATTATATTACTCGGTAAACGTTATCATATTGTTTTTCGTTCTATATTTTTGCGTATGTAATCTCACGGTAAATAAAATAAATATATGTTTTTAACTCAATTTTCATATTTTTTATCTTTTTTTTATTTATCGAGCATGAAATAAGAATTCTGTTGGTAATTTAAGTGTAATTACCGGTTCATTTTTCGTAATTTGGGTTTGGTTCAGAGACGGGCGAACTTATAAATAATAAAGCTAGTTCGGGAAGTACGGAGTGTACACTAGCCTTTTATATTATAAGTTCGCGGTATAGTTGCCACTACGAACGACTATACCCGAATAAAACGGATTTTGGCGGGTGATTTCCGAAGAGTTGCGACTCTTCAGAAATCTGACTCAAAACCCCTCCCTTTCCCCTTTCATTCTCCTATATATATGGGATGATATACATCCGTAAGAACCCTAAGAAACTTACTGAAATTGTTCGATCTCTAACAGAAAAACAAATTACATATTATTACTTCGAAATTATATCTCTGTTTTCTTGCCAAAAATAGAGGAACGCCGTCTTATCTCTGTAGAAAATTCGGAACATCTCAGGCATCAATATAAGGGACGAATTGTTCTATAAGGAAAGCGTCAGCGATTCGGTGTTGTTAATTGTCTCATACTCTTTGTTTTACAGTATATATATAACAAATTCATCCTTCAAGCTAGAACTTTAGTATAAGTTTCTATAAGAGTTGGATATATAGTTTTATATCGATCTTTAATCAACCACAACTCCTCAAATGAAGATGAATAAGTGGATGTATTCATGCTAATGAAGTAATGACATTTACATTGTATTACTTTAATTCATGTTTTATATTTAATTAATATGAATGATATTTATAAAAGGGCCACAAATCAATGGTAACAAATCTTATCTATATAAATTCTGAAACATTTATCAGCCTGTGGTTGCGCCACGTCATTCATCCAAGTTTTAATTTTTTTTTAATTCACTCTGGTGGGTCCCGCACAATACTTTATGATTTCCCCGCACAATAACCGCCTAATATTTCTACGTATTCCAAATAAATGCCTAAAATCGTAGATTACGAAACATTACGAACATTTTTATATAAATCAATTAATTAGAAATAGACATTGTGATAATTAGACCACAATTTATTAAGATGTTTAAAATATTATAATCAATAACAATTTACAACGATAATAAACCGAACATACAACATTTTAAACATGATTTAAAATAACGTAATATTAATATACAATTAGGGAAAAAAATTATTAACTCCTCCACGAAAAATTACGTTATTATAATTTGGCGTACTCAGGTGGATCCCGCATAATATTTGATGATTTCCTGCACAATAACAGCTTAATATACTACTTTTTCTAAATAAATGCCAAAATCGTAGATTCTGAAACATTACGAACATTTTTATTTAAATCAAGAATGGCGTAATTTTGTATATATATTTAAAAAACTTATTTTGATTTTTGATGAATGGTTATATACTTCAAATCAAATATAAAAAATATTATAAACTCCTTTATGTAACTAATTATATACTTCATAAAAATCAACAAAAGCATAAAAGCATGCTGTATATATTATATGCATAAAATATATATACAAGCAAATTATTATTAAATATAAATAAATAATGTTATTAGAAACAAAAGTATTTAATTAGAAATTGTTTCAGTAAAGACAATGATTACGAAATATAAATTGATCTTTATTTTCCGAAAATATTTAAATTGTAAAAATTCTCTCAGATCTGGTACGATAGCCAATCATCACCGAGAATTAATTTGGAGCAAAACATTTCAGCAACTAACTACCAGCCACCATTCCGTCGGGAAGGTGACAATGATATGCTACCGGAACATTCCGCTACAACAAATTCGTTAGACGGCAACACTATTCGTCATTTCAATCGATTGTCAATTCAAAAAATGGCCAGTATTTCGACGTCAAATGAAGGGCCAACTTTCCGAATTTCAATATGGGTCAACCATCAACCTCAACCCTCCGAAAAAACATTATTGGCCAACAAATACAAACTCAAACAAATCTGAGAGGCATTAATGGGTAGTTTAAAAATAGTTATAGCAATAACCAGGAGGTTTACATAAGTGGGAGACATAAGTGGGAGGTTTACAGAAGTGGGGCAAATGGTGGAACATAGAAGTTACAATCTATATGCAGTACAAATAGAAATCACAACTCAGTTGTGAAACTTTACACGCATCAAAATTTCACATTCCCACAAATCTCTTAACAACAATTCCAACAATTCAAACAAATACTAAAATAATTATGGCAGTTATTGAAAGTATTCCGCTTTCCAAAATTCGTCTATCAGCAAAAAGAATAGAGCAAATAACAGTGAGGGTAACACGGCTTTGGTGCAAGAAATCAGATACCGTTCCAGTACAAATACAAGGAGTAGAGCTTATTTTCGTGGACCAAAACGTACTTATCTAATTCAACAATTGAAATGTTTCAATATGAACATTTAATGTACTAATGAGTTCTTTCCAATTTTATCTTATGCAGGGAGATACAATTCAAGCAACAATTAAAAATAAGTTGGTGAAGTTATTTCTTGAGAGTCTAAACGAAGGAGACACATACAAAATAAGGAAGTTTAGCATTTCATCAAATCGAGTGGGGCTAGATATGGCATCAGATCATCCATGTAAAATATGGTTTGAATACAGTACTAGGGTGATACCAATCAATAATACAGACCTACCACTGAGTGCAGAAATTTTCTACACCTTTAAGGAGTTCTATTTTGGTGCTATGCCGGACCGACTTTATGTTGGTAAGAATAACTCTCTTATTTATTTAAAAACTATATTGAAATTGCTATAGAAATTGTCTAAACAACTATTATGTTCACTTTGCAGATGTGATTGGAAAACTGGAGCATGTCTACCCTACTGTGCAAAGCAACAACGGAAAAAACAGGAAGAAAATGATTCTAAAGGACAATGAGTAACACATTTACAATATATTTAACCTATCTAATAAAATCAATTTTTTAATGAAAGTATACTTACCATGCGTTTTTTTTTTCAGGAACCAACTACTATGTTGTACTCTATTTGGTGAGTATATGAATCAAGTTACAGAAATAGAGGAACGTTTCAAGGGCCAAACAAAACCAACGTTGGTATTATTACATATCAAGAGCGAGATCAGTTTATGAGGGTGAAGTAAGCATAACAACTACATGGGGAGCAACGAAAATTCTGGTCAATCCAGACATGTATGCTTTTCGTTCATTTAACAAGAGGTAATTAGAATGTTACTCTTCATATTTTCTATGCTATTGTGTTGAATATATCTTCAAATATTATTTATATTATATTATATTTAGTTTTGAAATTGTTTTTATTGTTCATAATTCATATCACACAAACTGGAATTTGTTTTGCCTTACCAGTTTCGAAGAGGCTGGACTGGCAAATAACCAGTGTGGGAGGAAGCATATCATCCTCCAATCCTTGCAAGTGCAAATATCAAATCATTAGACGAAATAGTGAAACTAAGAAGAGGAGGGGCATATGTGACTATGGCAACATTTGTTGAACTAGATACATCTGGAATGGGTGGTATTACAATTCATTCAAAGAAGGTAGATCAAAAGTACAACAAAAAGAAGATGGGCTAATGTAGTTTATCATGAAATTTTTCAGAATTTAGAATCAAATTAGTTTGAGAAATTTTAATTTTATATTTATGTTTTGTTGAAAGATAATGTAATCGTTATTCATTTGAACAACTGTTTTGATTTTATAGTAATAGTTACATTTTTGGGTACTCAATTTAAAGTGCTAAATTTTATTTAAAACATGCATATTAACGTATTATCAATATAATAGAAATTGAATGCAAAATATTTACGTATTATTTACACTATTCGATAATATTAATTATCTACCACATTTTTTCTAAAAATATACCCGTGCAATTTGCACGGGTTTAAAACTAGTTAATTTTATTAACTAATAAATATGAACGAAATAAAATAAATATATCTTAAATATGATTCAAATATTTTGCTTTTAAAGTTTTAAAACAAACCCGTGAAACTACTAAAAGTATAAAAGAGGAACCACTAAATATTTTACCATACACGTGTCGGAATTTTGAAAATGTGTGATCAAAGAATCTATCTTTGAAGACACATTTGTGGGAATTTTGAAAACCAATAAAATGAAACAAAAAATCGCAGAAAGGACAGAGTTAATGAGACACAGTGTTTCGACCGCAGATAAAAACTTGCCATGCCAAGAGCTTAAACGAGTCCGTGGACATCTTGATACCCGGGCATTTGTGTAACTGTAAGTGGAGACGGCTAATGTTGTATTTGCACTGAGGCAGAATACCACTTCGTCCTTCTAAAACATGGAATTAGTACATTTGATATATCCATACCTTATTAATTACAGTAGTTACATATGTAACCTCGCTATAACGTTAATTGCCCATATACACCAATGTAACTTATATCTATCTATCTATATCTATAATTCTATATCTATCTATCTATCTATCTATATTAATAAAAGAAGCTTTTTTTCAGTGTTTACAAAGTCTCCAACATTGACAAAACACCTCATAATTAAATAGGACTATTAATCCATACTAACGATTAACTAAGAAAAATTCAATCTATAACCTCATTTATCTTTCATTGAAGATTGACTATTTTTAAACTCTTATTATCGGTAGGCTAGCACGTCACCTTCACTTACTTTCTATTAGAACTGATCAAATGGCCAAGCCCGATGGCCCGACCCGGTCCAACCCGATTTTTTCTCGGGTTTGGGCATAATAGTTTGGCCCAAAAAGCCCGTGGCCCGGCCCAAAATAAGCCTGATATAAATATAGGGCTGGGTTTGGGCAACCTAAAGGCCCGATTTTTGGCCCGACCCGACCCGAAATTATTTTTTGAAAAAGAAAAAAATTCAAAAGTTGGAATCGTATATCACATCATACTAATAATCTAATATCTCTAATGCATTGAATTATCAACTTTGCGGATATTTTTATATTTTTATCGTACACCTTTAGTTAATACTACTCATTTTTTGTCAACTCATAAGATAAGTTATGTATGGTACTATGGATTGTTCTCATACCAAAACAGTCGAAGCCAAACACCTAAAACTTAAAAAATTTATTTCATTGCTAATAGTTGTTCACATATCCATTTTGTTGATTGTTTCGTATTGTATTATTTTGGCCCGTTTTGGCCCATTTTGCCCCCAGGTCATTATAGCCCGAACAATTATGGGCTTGGGCCAAGAAAATTGGCCCATCGTTTTGGCCCGACCGGGGCCGTGTATTTGGGTCGTTTATTTAGCACGAGTCCGACCCAAACCCGGCCCAACCCGGCCCATGATCAGGTCTACTTTCTGTACCGGAAGAATGAAAAACAAAAAATAAGTCAAGGTGACGTGCTTGTTTACTGAAAATAAGATTTCAAAAATAGACAAAGTTCAATGAAAGATAAGTTCAATGAACGATAACTGAGGTTATAGGTTGTATTTTTCTCAGTTAATCGTTAGTATAGGGATTAATATGAGAAGATGAAGTATATGTTGGATTATTCCTATGAAATAACCCAATTAAATAGTTAAATACTCAATATGCATTAAGATTAATTAAGATAAAAATAAAAATTCTCAATATACAATGTCAAGATAAGTTATATTCATGTTTGAGTTGTATCTGAGTTTGAAAAGGATTGTTGGTCACAACTATAAAAAGAAGTTCATGAGATGAAAAATATAAAAATGCTCGGGTCCTATACTCCGTTTTCATTATTCTTATTTATTTTTACTTTTTTATTTGCAAGCTTAGAGTTGTACCTAAGCATTAGCCATCATATAATTAAGGAATCATCTATACTAATGGTGTCTAGGTTAAATTTTCATGTACAAATAAAACCGAGCGTATAATATAATTGCTCAATCGAGCATGATACAAAAATTTATACTCAAATATGGATAATATAATATTGACTTTGACATGCACTTTTTCGGCTTCATCCACCTTTTACCTTTTTTCTATTCTTTGTATGGTAAGTCTTGTTTGCGACGGGTCGTTATTTGTGACGGATATTTTATGAGATAAAATGGGTAGAAAATGAGTTAGTGGAGAAAGGGGACCACATGAATAGTGTTGGAGAGAGAAAAAAAGTGGGTATTTTGTGAGAGGAAACGGTATCCGTCACAAGCTTGCGACGAATAGTGCCGTTGCAAATAAGAATTTGTGTTCTTTTTAAGAGTGTTATAATTCTTTACTAGTTTTTTTGCCCGTGCGATGCACGGATACTATATTAGTTTGCGATATTCATAAAACTTCTCACCATGTAAATCAAAAATAAATCACAAGATTTATTATTCTTGATATAAAAATAATATTAGTTAATTCTATAAATGTGATATTTTGTTAATAAAATTACCTCATTTATATTCCTTGATGTTATTAATGCTACCATCATCCATAGACCTATCATGCGTCAATTGTGTTAAATCAGAGATACATATAACTACCCAACTCACCGCAATCATTTCAGTACAACACGAAAGAACCCTTCAAACCACTACTTTTACCCTTCGAACAACACATGCAACGGTCCACAATTCAAAGTCATGCCTACTAACCTATCATGAAATTAACCACCAAATGCGATGGAATATATTTATTCTTACCTTAAACAACCATCTAATTCATCATCGACACCCTTCTTCCAATTTCCAATACACACCTAAAATATTCAAGAAACCCTTTATTCACGAAACACCCAGACTTATCCCTCAAAATTAGCTTTCCCTTTGAAAAGTTCATCAATTTATCCAAAACTTAACTTTTACCTTCAAATCCGACCTTGTTTGGATGAGAAGTGCTTGACAGGGAAAACAAAGACATGTAAAGACATGGAATTTTTTGTTTGGTTAGCAAATGAGGTGGGAGAGAAGTGATCAGGAATAAAGGGTGGATGCAACACCCGAGATGTTACATTGGAGTTGGGTGTAAAATTCAATTCATGATGTTTTTTTAATCGATCACCAAGACAAAAAATAATAGCCCAGTTAAATGTTAATAATATTATATTGACATGACATCTATTGACATTTGATAACATATTTTTATGTTTCTCATAAAAACAAAATTGAGTTTATAAACATGATATTTTAGAGATTTTTAACTTATTTTTATAGCATATATGCCTATGTCATTTACACATAATTCAACGCTAAAATAAAATTTATCTACTTATTCCTCAGTTTTCTTACTACATAACCCCTTATTTTCCACACCATTCAGGCCTTCATCGTACTCTTTTCACCCAACAAACCAACATAATCATCAGAATCGACCGTATGCGTATCATTGAACAACCTCATTGTATCTATATTTATTTGTACTACTCAAATCACACTCTTAAATGTCGGAAAGTAGCCATATCCTAAAACCACTTATCTCCTACTTCAAGACATATATACCTCCACCCCTAAAAAAATAGACACATATATCCATTGTAAAATCAATCTCATCATATAAGACAATTAAAATTGAGTATATATACATGATATTTAAAAGATTTTTAACCTATTTTTAGAGCATATGTGTATCTGTCTTTTCTAAATTATACAAACTTGAATGAAATTCTTCTAATTATTTTCTCAGTTTTTCTATCATTGTCTTAATACCCTTTTCCACACCATTTCAGCATTTGTCAAAAAGTATCGCTGGACAATTGCAGGCTATTGACACTTGCTTGTACTACTTAAATTACACTCCTAAACATCAAAAAGTAATCCTACCTATCACGACACTTAAATCCTTCTTCATGACATATCTTCCCTTCCCCCCCACCCACCCCACCCCACCCCCAAAAAAAATAAAAAAATTGACACATCTAACTTTAAATCAACCTCCGCCCTATAAAACAATGTTCTATTTTTAAAAAATAAGTTGAAAATATACAGAAAAAAGAATAACAATAATACCAGAATATAAACTATTATCATGCAGCTATGACTAAAAAAAACTATCTTTTGTCGATGTACTATATACGTCTCGAAGCTACCTTTCATTTTCATTACTTTATTGTTTACAAATACTCTGCAATAACCACTTAAATTTATTCTCATCCACACAATTATTCGACTTAACCCACCTACATCATCAAGTCATCAATATGGTGTATGTTGTTATTTTATATGATTCTTAAATCATAATCTTTTTGGATTTATCTTATGTATAATATATTTGACATTTTTTTTAATTAAAAAAAATTATTTCTTTCACATTGTTGAATACAAAAGTATGTAATAATATTCACTTGAATAATAGTGTTGCTCTTGTATAAAAAATAATAATGGTGTTTCTCTTAATTAACTTGGCCGAATGTGCCTTCATCGTAGACGTTTCTTTTAGGCAGGAATTTATATAGATTTATATACCCAAATATTTTCCCTTATAAATTCCACAAATTCTTAATTAAGAGGGTGATATCCATTTTAAGATTAAGAAGGGTTAAATAATATGGATAAGATAAAAGCATGATGCATGAAGAAAAGTAACAAATTTGTGATGTTTTTTGACCCGTTATAATGTTAAGACGGAGTTTTGTTTTAAGGAAAACTAAATGAGTTAGTTTTTTCCTTCCCATTTCTCATCTTCATGTTTATAAGAAAACTTGGAAAAAGTTTTTTTTTTAAAAAAAGTGTACAAATATTAAAGGATATAACTTTCTAAATTTCATCAACAAAACCCATCAGAATCAACCTTAACCATATGCCTAAACAACTCAATCACAGTTATGATTATATTTTTCTATCTCCTACCTCACACTCGTAAACGTCCGTGAGTAATACTACTCGCCGAGTACCATTTTCACCTACTTAACCAATCTAACCATAAAAATCATCTGTAAAATGTATCCTTGAAAATCCCAACCTACCATCATTTACCTGTACTACTCAAATCACAATATTCAACTAACCCTACCACCAAGACACTTACCTCCTCTCTCAAACCAATCTAACCCACCCCTAAAAAAATAAACACGACCAATGTTAAATCAAGCCCCACCCTCTAGCAATTAAAATTGAGTATACACACGTGTTACTTCAGATATTTTTAACCTCTTTTTAAAGCATTTGTGCTTCTATTATTTTCACAAAAGAAAACTTTGAAATAAAATTTATCTACCTACTTTCTCAGTTGTTCTAATCATTCTCTTAGTAGATACGTATCCTTTTTCCACGCCATTAGGTATTCGTCGTACCCTTCTCGCCTATATTTAATTATACTATTTGTTGATTCTTATTTTCATACATGTTTAGTTTTGTGTCTAACAAAGAATCAAAATTAAGTTTATACATATGATATTTTAAACGTTTTTAGCCTATATTTATATTATTTGTCGATTCTTATTTTCATATAATACACCGTTTCAAATAAATGGTATGTGTTTACCTACTCCAATCAATATCTCACGTTACCTGACCACCTTTTTCTATATTCAACCTTTTCCACCCGACTAACCAACTAAATCCATCAAAATCAACCTTAACTATATCCCTATTCCTAAACAACTCATCCCCACATATGAATATATTTTTCTATTTCCTAAATCACACTCGTAAACGTCATAGAGTAACCATACCCATCGAGTACCCTTCTCACCCACCTAACCAACTTAACCATCAAAATCAATTGTAAAATGTATCCCTGAAATCCCCCGTTTACGGACATTTACTTATATTACCCAAGTTCCACTCTTCAAGATCTGAGAGTACCCCTACCTCCAAAACACTTACCTCCTCCCTCAAGACTTATTTACCTTTACCGTTCAAAAAAATAGACACATTCAATGTAAAGTTAACCTGTACTCTACAACAATCAAAATTGAGTATATATATACATGGTATTTAAGAGATTTTTAACCTATCTTCACATCAAAATAGAACATTGAAATAAAATTTATCTACCTACTTTCTCAATTGTTCTAATCATTGTCTTAGTACATACCTATCCCTTTTCTACACCATTTAGGTATTCGTCGCTCCTTTCTCAGCTAACTACCCAATTCGACCAACAAAATTAACCGTATCTCTGAACAACCCTAACTTGTAGACATTTTAGCAGATTTGTCTCATATCCCCATGTGGGATTATTTTATACCCATTTTAATGTTAAGACGGAGACAAATTGAGCTAGTTCTTTCTCCCGGATTCCCATTTTCATTTTTAATAGAAAAGTTGAATAAAGTTAATAACCTTAAATAGTAAGTATATAAATATTAAAGAATAATATTTTAAGTCTTATAGGAAAATTGTAAATAATAAATTATTTTCTAATTCATTTCTCAATTTCAAAACGTTGAATAAAATTAATAATAACCTTAAATATTATCAAAATCTTAAAGAATAATAGTGTTCTAAATATAATAGGAAAATTGTAAATAATTAACTATTTTTAATTTTTCTAATTCTAATAGAAAAATTGTAAATAATATTTTATTTTTTTATTTTCTAATTCTAATTGGAAAATTATAAATAAATTATTATTTTAATCAACTATTTTATAATTTTCTAATTTTAATAGAAAAATTGTAAATAATTTATTATTTTATTATTTTCTAATTCTAATAGAAAAGGTACAAATAAATTATTATTTATAAATATAGTGTTTTGTAAAAGTTGGAAACTACCACGTTGCTCGAAAAAAGCCTCCTTTAATTATATATATTGATTTGTAAAGATAAACAATTACGGAGTATTTCTATCTTATCAGTCTCGAAGCCAAATAATTTATGTACGCGGTACGCCCCATGTATGACAATAGCCCAACATCACATCAACGCTTTATTCAGTAAATTATCGTTAACAATTACTTCGTATTATCTTATTTTATATATTCAGTAATGGTATAAAATACTCGGCGTTGTATATTATATTCTTTTCTACATCAATATACAATATTAATGTATATATAGAATTGAAGGAAAATTTTTAACAACTTTTTTATTCGAACAATAAAACTGAGATGTTAATTGGTTATATTTAGTGTCAAACTACCCGTATGAAAAATATAGCTCAAGCACTCAAGTGAGGAAACAATGATTTAACACAAATTTTCATGCGTGACGGTAATATCCATCACAAACTTGTGACAGGTCGCATAAAACTAACTTGGGGAGATAAAAACAAACCATTTGTAATTTTCCCAATACATTTTTATTTTTGTCCTATTATTGATGATTTAAAGGGCCTATTTGGTGAGTAAACATATATCAAGTTGAAATTAGAGAAGGGAATAGACATATACGGATATACCAAGTTGAAAACATTTATATGTACATACATATTTACGATTTATTTACGTTTTGTGGTCTAAACTCTAAATGCTCAAAATTGATAAACCAGCAAGTTTTTATGTTCAAAATTACCCCTCTGTCCCAGCAATATAAGCAAAGCCATTAAAAAACTAAAATGAAAGTATTTAATCGAACCCAAATTCTTATTTCAAACCGTCATTATTCATCTTAAGCGTAAGACGGGTAAAATGCATATCAAATCACCCCATCAGTTTTCTAAAAAATGACATTCTTTTGTCTTTATTACCCCTACTCAGTGGTATTTAACCCGTCTTAAGAATACTCGTCTTAAGCAAGACGGATAATATCTATCTTAAGCAAGACTTATTGTTAATCATTGTTAATCGAATCCAATAATCAATCTTGGTATTGCAATTCTTGGAAAGTCATTTCCAACTACAACTAGCTCCATATTAAGACGGAACAAACCTAACCCGAGTGCGCATTTGATGAGTTCGAAACAGAAAAAGAGACATGACCTTGAGCAACAAAGCAAGAATAAGAGACCAACAAAAGAGAGAAATAATAAGTCCAACCCCAAAAGCCACACACATTCCATCCAATCTCCCCTCTCTTTTCAACCGATTCTTTTCCCACTCTTTTCTCCTCTCTAAATATTCCAAATACCTCTTCTTTCCTTGTTCCATTGCCACACGCTTTCCATTTCCCTTTTTACCCTCAAATACCCGTTGCAAAATTACCAAACTATCCTTCCCAATTAAACCAACCCCATCCAAGTCCTCCATCTTCAAACAAACCTCAGTCACGTGGAGCACGAGTCCCCCGTGGCCACACCCCACGCACGTCACATCAACCACAAATAATACCACGTGATCAACTACGACCGCGTACCGGACGTGCACCTCACCGCTCAACCAATGCTTATCGACATTCACCGGTTTCAAACTCGACACATTCATTGACAACCGGCGCGTGGGGCACACTACCACCCCACTAAGCTCAAGCTCGGAGTAAAGTTCCCGACACGTGTCATCGTGACTAGGTCTCCGTATTGGAGTAGGTACGGAGTCCTTAGGGTCAAGCAGGTCAATTCTAAAGGGGGAGCACCGGAACCAGCCGGAAACGGTTTCGTTTTCTTGGACTTTAGAAAAAATGCATTTTCCACGGTAGAATAGATCAACGGCGGAGATGAGCTGATGAGGGAGAGGTCGAGATGGAGATGGAGATGGAGATGGAGGGCGGAGATTAGGAGGAGGAAGAGTGGGAGGGAGTGTCGGGTATGATAGGGAAAAGAAGGTGCGGGGACCACCTGGGAAGGTGGAGATGAGGTGGCGGCCAGGTGGGGTATTGGTGGATGGCCAGGTGGAGTGGCAGAGGTGGGACCAGAGGTTTTGGTCGGAGGATATTAGGGTGCGGAGTTGTGGTGTGGTGGAGGATATTGAAGCTAAGGTGCACCCGTCTAAGTGAGGTAGGATGTGGGATCGGATTAAGTGGTATGGGATAAGAGAGAATTTTGAAGAGGTTGAGCTGGTACTGGTAGTCGTAGTGGTAGTGGTGGGTTCGTCCGCTTTATCGGGTTTATTCATATTATCGTATAAAATCATTGATTGGATTGGGCAACCCGTTTACTTATTACCGCGACAGTGGAGGTGGTCGGGTTAATGATATTTTGACTAACACAAAATTGAATTACAGAGGGGGGCAAGGGAAGGGGTTGGAGAGAGTAAAGGGTGTGAGGTTTGTGAAAGTTTATATATGGAGGAGATGATGTTTGGGTGCTTCAAGTAGTATGGCGGCCTGGCAAGGTGGGGCCTTACATTGTGAACTTTTCCAGTAGAATTGTTATACTCTGGGACGTTTGTGTAATCACAAATTCTCTGTGTATTCGTCTTAAGTGGAGTTAAGTAATGTTCACTTGTACAAATAAGACAAAAGTGAAAAAGTACAAAGAAGAGTAAAAAATTTTGTCTTATTTATTTAAATGGGTTATTATTTGGCCAGTGTTAGGCTATGTTTGGATAGGGGGATTTGAAGCAAAAGGGAGGGATGAAGTTTGGATACAATCTTTAGAGGGAGGGAAATGAGGGGAAAGTAATGAGATTATCTATTTTCTGTTCTTTAGTTTAAATTGATTTCTTTCCTAGGGAGGTGAGATTTGGAAGTAAAAACACAACTTCAAACCTTCGTGGTGGTATGAGAAGTGTATTATTGTCATTATTCATCATATTCCATAACATCCTCCTTATAATACATCATGTCCTTCTTTTATCCCCTCCCATTTCCCTCTTAAAACTTTTATTATCCAAACAATCACAATTCCCCTCACCTCACCCCACCCCACCTCATCTCACCTCCTAAAATTGTATCCAAATAAACTCTTAAAGTTTAAGACGGATATTTTCGCTTTAAATAAGAAGTTGTGGTTTGTATAATATATTTTGCACAAGTCATTAAAATTTTTTTTGTGCCAGAGATCCTGTAATCACCATCTTTGACTAATGGAGATTGTTACTTTGATAGGCATATTAGCCAATAACAGGAAATCTACTAAATCCTCTTTGGAAACATCAAAGATAACACGAGTATTATTTTTTACCCAAACTCTTTTTATTACATTAACTAGTTTTGGAGCCCGTGAAAATCACGGGATCATCAATAATTTACTGTGTTTAAGTGTTAATTTGTGAATAACTTATACGGAGTAGTCCCTCTATCAATCATTTGTTTAAAACGAACATGACTGAGGGAGCGGTATTTTAAAACAAATGTTTAATACAATCCAATTTTTGATTCAGGGGATAGACAAACCAAAATGTGAATAATTTGGTTGTTTTGAAGCGACCATCTAAAATTTTTATTGAAATTTATTTTCTACTCCAGTAAAGAAGTCACCCTTTCATATATCAACAATTTTCATTGAAATTTTATTTTCTACTCCATATGCAGTTAAAAACTCCTAACTTCGAAATATATATGAACAATTTTATTTACTAATTCTCTCAAAATTTTATGAATGAAAGGAAAATAAAAAATATGTTACATAAATAAAGAGTATATATAATAATGATGAAAGGAAAGTTAAAAGGTCATTTTATTAATAAAGTAAAATAATGGTTAAATAAATGAGGTAAATTATGAGAGGAGATCAATTACAATTTTTTTGTTTACACCTTCTATTTTTTTAGAAAATTTTAACTTCTATTTTTCAATTTTCTTAAATTGGTAATCCATGTCACTTTTTTTGCCATATCACATAAAAGTTGTCCCATCACAATTAAACTTGTCATGTCATATTTTTTAGGTTAGCCTTTTAATCCATTTGGGACAAAGTAAGAAAGTAAAGTAAATATCAAAACTTTGTAGATGAACTCTAATACGGAGTAATAATTGGGAAAAAGTAATTAAACCCCCATCGGAATTACGCAACAAATAGAGATTTATATACAATTTCAAACATAGATTATTCAAATTCGATCATGCATCCAAAAGTGTAATCATAACAATATTATTATACTTCATGCGAAATATTAACAATTCCTAATTCATGAGAAATAAATATAAACAGATCATTTAAAAAAGAACATTTATCCAAAAAACATTGCGAGTTATAGAATAATATATAATATATTTGATGGAAAACAAATAAATGATTTAAAGGCTTGAAAACATTGGAATTGGAACAACAAATTGGAGAATATGAATCGGTTTCTAACTAATCACTAATCGTGCATATTTTTATTATGAATATATTTATAACACTATGATATGATAAAATTGACATATGTTCATCATACTTTAACACTTAACTAAGCAATTTGATTTCTAACCTGTTTGACAAAACAAAAATAGAACATAAGTGTTACAAAGGAGATCAACGTGTAGGAAAAAATGAAAGACAATAATGTTACATGTCAATAACTTATTAAAGATTTTTGTTAGCCTTCGATGTTTCAAATATACCATTGCAGAAAGAAAAAAAATCGGCAAAAATAAAAGAGTCATCCAAATCAAGAAAAAATCTGTAAAGAAGATTCATAACTACTTCGTATTATTTTCAATCTCGTGCATTGTTATTTATATGTGAGTATGACAACCCCTGTAATATTAATGTAAACACAAAAATAATAACTGATAAGATTCTAATTGATTTAAAACATAATAAAAATAAAAAGAGAATAATTAACTTAGTTCGCCGCGTATATTGTAGCTATAATTTTTTGGACTAAAGTTGATAATTTAACCTCCTGCAATATTAATATAAACACACAAAAAAAACTAATAAGACTATAATTGATTCAAAACATAATAAAAATAAGAAGCGAATAATTAATTTAGTTCTCTAGGTATACCTCACCCACCAATTTTTTGACTAAAGATGAAAATTCATTCTACTAATACAATACTAAAACAAACACAAAAATAAAATAATATAAGATTCTAATTAATTCAAAACAAAATAAAAAACAAAATAACTACGTTACTTTTCTATGTATACTTTAGTACTAATTTTTTGAATAAAGTTGAAATTAGAGTTGTTATAATAGTTACACATGATGTGTTTTTTTTTTGGGAATTAACTTATTCTAACAATGAACACGCAAATTTTAAATTTAGCATGCATTTTGATTTATTAATTGTTGTTAAATTTATTAAAAATTAAGAGTTTAAACTTTATTCTTTATTATTCTATTTAAATATTTGATACGCATTTAATGCTTGTAAATTTATTAGTTTTTTATTTTATTTTCTTTAAAATAATGATATTATGTTATTTAAAAAACTTTGTATGCATTTAATGCTTCTAAATTCATTAGTTTTTTTCAAAAAAAATAATAATAATGATGATGATGATGTGGCTTGCTAGAATTTCTCTAAGGCCGTTTGGAAACACGGAATTGATTTCATTTTGATGATTTCAATTGTAGAAATTAAAATGTTTGAATTCAATTCGAAATCCAATTCCAAAAGTTCGTTTGGGAAACCCTTGAAATTGGAATTGGGCGAGACGGAGATTGGTCGAAGTGATCGAAAAAAACTTATTTGGGAAAATGAACAATTTTCACGGAAAATATTCGTGTTTGGAAAAAATGTCGAAAATTAAAATATTACGATTAAATTTGGATATAAAAAACGTAAATAGTGATGGAATTGAAATAACTACTACTCCTATGGTAGGGATTTGATAGGCTCAAATTTTAACTAGGTTGGAATTGGTAGGAAATTGAGTCCAATTCCAACTCCAAATTCTCGAGGTTACCAAACACTTAAAATGTTTGAATTACGGAATGCAATTCCATTTCCGAGTTGTCAAACATGCTCTAAAGTGAAATGGTGAAATGTGGTGCTTTGTCTTGCCTTTTTATATTATATATAGATAGATAGTGTGTTTGACAATCAAGATTGTATTTTTAAATTTGAATTTGAAACAATTTGCTTGTTTGATAAACCTATTATATTTGGATTTGAAAATCCAATCAAATTCAAGTAAGGCTAAAATAACCACATTTCAAATCTACCGGCTATAACCCCTTATTTCCAAATTCTGATTTCACAACATGAATTTAATTTGAAATGTATCATTTGAAATGTAGAAATCAAAATGTTTGAATTCAATTCGATAATTTGCAATTCAATTTCATGTGACCATCTAAGCCCGCGTTTGAAACACGAAATTGATTTCATTTTGATGATTTCAATTGTAGAAATCAAAATGTTTGAATTCAATTCAAAATCCAATTCCAAAAGTTCGTTTGGGAAATCCATGGAATTGGAATTGGGCGAGACGGATATTGGTTGAAGTGATCGAAAAAAAATTATTTGGGAAAAAGAAAAATTTTCACGGAAAATATTCGTTTTCGGAAAAAATGTCAAAAATTAAAATATTACGATTAAATTTGGATATAAAAAAGACGTAAATAGTAATAAAATTGAAATAACTACTACTTCGTATATGGTAGGGATTTGATATGCTCAAATTTTTATCTAAGTTGGAATTGGTAAGGAATTGTGTCCAATTTCAATTCCAAATTCTCGAGGTTACCAAACACTTAAAATGCTTCAATTATGGAATGCAATTCCAATTCCAAGTTGCCAAACAAGCTCTAATGTTGTGTTTGAGAACTTAGAATTATTTCATTTGCATAAATCCAATTCTAGATATTGAATTGTTGAAATTCAATTCCAATTCCAATCCATGAAACTGTTTGGGTTCCCATGAAATTGAATTGCAAATTTCAATTCAAATGATGTTTGGGAGAGTCTAGATTTCATAGCTAAAGATTTCATTTTGAGAACAAATACGAAAGATCCAACTACACCAAATACGAAAGATCCAACTACATCAAATACGAAAGATTCAACTATACGATTTTTTTACACGTAACTATTACTCATTTAAACAAAGTAGGACCCAATCTAATTTTTCATCTTCCGAGAGTTTTTTTAGCATCGCAAACTCATCGATCGGACCATTAAGAAACATTTTCACTGCCCTCATAACTTGGTGCTTCCCAATACCATAAACATTCTTCACAACTTCATGAATTTCTTCTGAGAAGGTTTCGGAATCTCTTTCGGCTTGCTTTGAACATAGTCGGTGAAGCACTTAGTAAACTTAGTAACCGCATTTGCCAACCAATCTCGTTTTTGCTTCTTATACCCCGACGAAGACATCGATTTGTTTGAACTACCTCCCTCACTTTCAATTTCTTCACCCATAGCCATGACCGCTTTATCAGGCACCTCCACACCATCACCTAAAGCTCTATCAGAACCACATAAAGTACATATATCATCCCAATAATACTCTATCGCCTTGTTCTTGTAAGGGACTGCAACTCTGCAAGTGGATGTTCCTAATAAGAAAGTTAAAATAAGCATCAATAAAATAATGAGAGGGATATGCTGTCTATTTATAGTCTACAATCTGGTACTGTTGTTTCAAAACACCCATCAAAATATATATACCCTACTACTATAGATGCAAGCATTAAGGTCTGGGCAACCCGCTGATCTGCAATCTGGTGTGGACACTTTCAACAACACTTTTAACACTTTTAACAACATAACTAACTGGGCAACACACTGATCTTTGCTTCCTTCCATTTCATATTAATCGACCAATCTTAGTTCCAGGACAATTTGACGGTTAATTGTTTGATAACAAAGAGAAATCGAAGTAAATAAAGACAAGGGAAAAGATTTACCATGGGCGACAGAGTATCATAATTACTGGGCAACGGAGTATAACTTAAGCCCAACAGAATCTCGACAAATTATCCTTCAACATTCATATTCTGATGCAAAACTAGTGACTACTCAACATTCATATCTTGATGCAACACCATGTCTTTGAGTTATATCAAAAACGAGATTGGTTGGCCCAACAGAATATGTTGTTGCACCTCCACACCATAAAAAACAACCTTAAATCTTGTTGCATCTAAAATAACACTAATAATCTTGTTGCAGGACTGAGATGTCATTGCTGTAAATCTGTATCATTGTCAATAACATCTTTTACTGCTCAGGCGAACTTATCCTTCAACATTCTATGCTAATGATGCAAACAATACCACAAATCTACAATTAAACATCATAATTTCATATCTTTACAACAATATCAAAGCATAACAAGCTAATTTATACAATATGAAACAACCTGCTACTCCCTCCCTCCTATTCGAGGGTTATTTTAATCAAACGTAAACAAATAATCGAGATGATAGTTCAATACCATTTGCAAGTGACCCCTCAAGATTATAGTAAAATAAAGCAAGTAGAGAATGCATAAGTGAATGAGCTATTAGGAATATTAATAATAGTTGGGTCTCAACCATCACCTTAAGGTTTTGGTTGAGATGGTTCATCTATCATGGTATCAGAGCCAGTGTGACTAAAGATCACGCGACGTATTATAAATATTAATAATAGTTGGGTCTCAACCAAAATCTTAAGGCTTTGGTTGAGGTCCAACTATTATTAATATTTTTAATATGAGCAACATATGGGGAAACATTAAATTGAAGAAAATATAGAAAAATCAATGGTATTATCCATTCAAAAGCAATGGCTTTAGCAAACCGAGGGAGACAAAGCCTATATAGAAAACAAATGACAAAAATGTGAATTGAAAAGGATGAAAGGCTTTGTGTTTTAATTCAGAATTATAGTTATTGTAGTTAGCAACGATTTTACCTAAGAAATTGACATTTTCATGATAACCTGCCAAACTGATCTGACTTCTGCAATACTGCAAAATATAATACGAAGAAACAAAAATACTGTTTCTGAGAGATTAAAATGGGCCAGTATTCTAACCTCAATTTGGTGGGGAATGTTCTTTTTACTTGTTTCAGCTAGGGCTGTAAATGATCTGAGCCGGCTCGTAGAGCCCTCGGAATCAGCTCGGTCAAAACTCGGCTCGAAATCGGTCAAAACTAATTCCGAGCCGATTCCGAGTCGGGGTGGACCAAATCCGAGCCGATTCCGAGCTTAGTAGAGCTCGAAATCGGAAGTTCGGTAAGGCTCGTTTTATCTATTATTTTCAGTTATTTTGTCATTTTGTAATTTTTATTGTTCCTAATAAAATACCATTTTAACATTTATAATCATATGTTTCTTATAGATAATAAGTATTTTATATTTGCATTTGTATTAAAATATATTTATTTTTGTTTTGACTTACAAGTTCAAGAAAGTAAAGAAATAAATTATTTAACCGAGCTCGAATAGAGCTCGAGTTGAGCTCGAGCCTAATCTGAGCTGATTCAGAGCTTTGATTTTTTAAGCTCGGATAATTCCGAGCCGATTCCGAGCTCAAGTTCAAACTTCTGAGCCGATTCCAAGCCCACCCGTGCTCGAACTCAAATCGGCTCGGTTACACCCCTAGTTTCAGCTATGAATATTACCATGTTCATAACCAAACAGCAGGTCCATATTCGAAACATCCTAGCTTGGTCATTCAATGCTTTAACCTCTTTATGTGCCTTAAAAAAAACATGCACAGCTACATTACACATAAACAGATAAATATCTCATCAGTTTCAGAAACAAATCAATACAGCTTACAAAAATTACCTAGTAACGTTTTATGAATCCCTTCATCACTTAATTTTCTCAAGGTGATTTCCAAACCTCATGGGGTTAAAAATGAATATTGGCATAATGTATAGAGTTTTTTGTCAGATAACACGTATTCCCTCCTATTCCGAATAAATGTCACATTTGCCATTTTCGTCTATTAACCTAATTGTCACATATTCCATTTTGGGACATTGTTTATACTTATTTTATTCACTCTAACCCACAATAATACCCCACCTTACCCCACAACACTACTTATTTTAATCACCTCTACTCACAATAATAATCAATAATAAATTCCCTCTCTCCAATCTTCCCACCCCACACATTACTTTACATTAAACAAATGAATTCCTTAATTCCCGTACCAAACCCGAAATGTGACAGTTGTTGGGAATAGGATGGAGTAACATTTACACTGTCTGTAGAAATAGTACCTAAACTTATTTTTTTTGCCCAACAACACCTAACATTTTCTGTTTGTTGTCTAGTAACACCAAAATCAATTTTCCGTCGAAAAAAGTCAAGATTCTGTCTTGACTAACGGTAAAATTGATTTGACGCTTCTTTCTTTTACCCTGATGCATTTCATTACCCTCTTCATCATCTTTTTATAAACCGAATTTCCCCCTTTTGCTCATTTTTCTTCAATTAATCCTTATGTAACCTCCTCTTCAGTTATTTAATTCTTCCATTCTCAAATAAAAACTCCAAATTGGGCTTACTTTGTCAAGTTTGATTGTCCTCTTCCCTAATCCTCCTTTCAACTCAATATGTCTTATTCAAACTCATCCTCAAACTCAACAAAGTGGGTGTGATTCAATTGTGGCATTCCAGTAGCTGAGAAAACATCATGGACATATCAAAATCCGGGCAGAAGATTCACGGCCTGCAAGTTTTACAATGTAGAGACGGTTTGCGTGGGTGTTGTTTTTTCAGGTGGATTGATGAAGATATGACTTATTGGCAAAAAAGTGTTATAAATGGCTTGTTGAATGAAAATAAGTCACTTAAAAATAAGATTCATTGTCAATTACTTTTCCGATGCATACGTGGAAAAGAAAGAACGAAGAAATAAGGTCAAATCAATTTCACTGTTAGTCAAGACGGAATCTTGACCTTTTTTTTTGACGGAAAACTGATTTTGGTGTTATTAGACAAAAAACATAAAATGCTAGGTGTTGTTGGCAAAAAAAGTAACTTTAGGTACTATTTTTACAGACAGTGTAAATGTTATGTATTATTTGACAAAAACTCTAATGTATATTCTTATTTGTCTCTAATACAAATGCTGGATTATTGTTCTCAAGCATCTGTTAAGGAAACCTTGATCTATGCTCTACTTGCATCCAAAGGCTTATAAAAGGAAACCTTCATTAATGATCAATCTCAGAAAAGTCAGATTGATCATTCCTTGTAAAGTTCCACACAGCGAACCAATATGACAGTCTTACTAGCTCCCTATTTTCGAGTTTACATTGTTCAACCAAATAATTCAATTATCAATCCTTATCATTGAATATATTCAAATATAACAAGTTGTTCACTGTTAATAAAAATCTATAGAACTCGGCTAACAACACATACACTCCATATCATAGGAAACATGTTTGCTTAATTACTTTTCCAATATTACTAGCATTAACGCAAATTAGAGACGAAAGACCCGAATGAAGGCTCCCTAGTAATTGAAGCATTTAAACCCAGAATATGAAGCAATTAAAATACTATCAATAACATACAAATTCTCATTGAAGACGGGCACTATCCATCACAAGCTAAAGACGGCGAGTGTTAAAATATAATTGCAAAACCTTTATTGAATAAGGTCGTCTGTTACCGCATCAACAGAAGCTGTTGCTTCATCCAAAAGCAACATTCTAGATCTCTTCAGAAGTACACACATATTCATACTTCAGAAGTAATTTATTTATTATTTGTTTGTCCCGATTATTTTTTTTATCTGTCTCATTTATAAGCGTCCCACTCATTTGTTATTTTAAATGTCCCGTCTCGTTACCAGCATACAGATATCTTCACAAAAGACATGCCCAAAATACTCTTCGACGACTTCCGTTCTAGTCTAAGCATTCGTCCGCCTCCCGCTTCGACGACTTCCGTTCTAGTCTAAGCATTCGTCCGCCTCCCGCTTCGACTATGGGAGGGTATTAGAATATGCCAATATTCTCTCCTGATTTATTGTATATTGTTAGACTTAATTAAGTATATATTTTCATATTATCTAGTTCCTTAAATATAGTGATTGACTTCCTATGAATGTGGAAAGGATCACACCTAACTTAGGGTTAGTGTTTGTATATATAGGACAAGTTGTAAGCGTTTATACTCAGGCAACATAATTCTCTTATCATATACTCCGTATCTCTTATACATACGTGACTTATGTGAATTATTTATTACGTAAATAACTTGGATAAAATTATTATAAATAATTTCTCTTTTTAAATTAATTGCGATATAAATATTTGAAAAATCAACAAATTATATGATCTAGAAATTTAATACAAAAAAAAATTAAAAGCGGGGAATTTATTGAACAATCTTTTATAAACATCCTATTACTATCAATAAAAATCCGAAAACTAACCTCAAAATAGAAAAACAAAAAACATTACAAAACGGAAAATTAGTATTTAAATTAAAAACATAAGATTTTTTTGTTATGAAAAAAAGTAAAAGATTATTGTAATTTGGAAAACTTCGTCAGAAATAAATTGATAAAAAATTAAAAATCATTGAAACCTAAAAATATAGAGTAAAAATATCCATATACAATTTGTTTTATTGAAATAAAAAAAATATGTCAAAAAATTACCACCTATAAGGAATCACAACAAGAGAAAGGGATTGAGATATTGAGAGTTTAAGGGTGTTTCGATGATCTTCAAATGTAAATTCTCAAAATAATCTGTTATAGTTTTTGTATTACAAGATTACAAACTAGTAACTAATACAAAACAAAGGCACAAAAAACAGAAATGTAAACAATAAGACGGTATATTACACCAATCGAATCGTGTTGAACACACTTTCCTTAGAGTATTTCGACCCTATAGCCTTTGGGTTGCACGAAATCTCTGTAGGATAAGACGATTCCTTTGTATAAGGCTAGAACAAAGAACAATTAACAATAAGATAGTTTTTATTTCACTCTGTTTTTGCGTCAAAAAGTTTCTGGAAAATTCTCATGGAAAGTAACTTCCACATACGTAAATTTTAACCTTTATATATGTGATGCATGCATGTCCACTTATGTTGGATAAAGTTAAAAATGTGATGTGTCATGATTAGCCGATCATTAAATACATCAAACTTCAACCGTCATAATGCATACAACGTACGAAACAAAGAAAACTCATTTTTCCTTCTCGAATTTCGTTAAGTATGTAATATACTTTCCCCCCGAATATATAATCCCGATAGGGGATATAATATACTACGATAACATTATCCACTTTAACCGCAAACTCGATAATTACGATTATATGAGCGTACTCTCCGTACTCTCCGACTCACATTATATCGATTCCGAGTTCAAACAGATTTTGACACGAAAACCCGAATACACTTAAATGACCTTGTGATCAAAATCACTAACATTCCTCCCCCATTTAAGTGTATCCCTTGTTTCCATTTAAAACAACAAAGTAAGCAAATCTATGCACAAATGAAAGTGTCCCGAGGATTGAACTTCCACATTAGTATATTACACATTCCAAATATTCGAGAATCAAGGTGTCCCACGGATTGAACCTTTCAACCCATATTGAATACATGAAGATAACATACACATAGACTCAATAAACTCTTAAAGTTACAAACTTGACACTATTAACCGCCTTGTGTCCATATCCTTTTATGAGAGTATAAGAAGCCAAGTCCAAGCCTCTTGAAGCGGCTACACTTCACGCTCACATAGGTAAATTTTTCATCGTGCACCTGCAAAATGCACTTTGTCAAAGATTTTATTAAGAAGTATTAAACTTCAACCTCTTGTCATGTAGGTCATGCACATACCTTACGGGATTATAAGATGTGCCTCAATCTTCCACAATAAGCCTTCCACATTGAACTTAGCCTCTAAAATATGTTAGAGGGAAGTTGGGTATCTTATCATAAAGATCTAGATGGACTTTAAACCCATCCCGATTACCGACTTTAAAACCAAGTCTTTAGCTAATCCCTTCGTCAAGTGATCAGCTAAATTATGATGTGTTCTCACGAAATCAACGGAAATAATCCCATGAGTAATCAACTCACGCACCGCGCTATGTCTAACACCTAGGTGTCTAGACTTTCCGTTGTAAACTTCACTATAAGCCTTAGCTGAAGTAGCTGAATTATCACAATGGATAGAGATAGGAGGAATAGGTCTTGGCCAAACCGGAATTTCATAAACCAAATTCCTTAACCATTCCGCCTCTTTACCGGCCGCAGCTAAAGCAATGAATTCCGACTCCATAGTCGAACTTGTTATACAAGTTTGCTTCTTAGAAGGCCATGAGATAGCTCCTCCACCAAGCAAGAACATCCATCCACTAGTAGATGAATGATCCTCCATGTTGGTGATCCAACTAGCATCGGAATATCCTTCTAAAACCGAAGGAAATCCGACATAGTTCAAACCATAATCCATGGTTTGTTTCGAATACCTCAATACACGTTTTACCGCAATCCAATGCTCAAGACTAGGATTACTTGTGTATCTACTCAACTTGCCAACGACAAAGGCGATATCTGGTCTTGTGCTTGTCATAGCATACATCAAACACCCAATCACTTGAGAGTACTCAAGTTGTGAAATAGCTTCACCTTTATTAGGCATAAGCTTAACACGAGGATCCATTGACGTGTTAACCGGAGAGCAATTTCCATATTAAATTTCTTTAACACTTTCTCAATGTAGTGAGATTGTGTCAAAGAGAATCCCATGTTCTCACGCTTGATCTTTATACCAAGTATGACATCCGCCTCACCCATGTCTTTCATGGCAAAACTTGATGACAAAAAGGCCTTAGTAAGGTCTACTTGACTTTGGTTGGTACCAAAGATCAACATGTCATCCACATATAGACAAATAATGACTCCATTATCGTTGTCATCAAATTTGCTATACACACATTTACCAGACTGACATAGTCCATACTCATTAGATAGAACTGTTGGGGCTAGTGTCCTTGACAGTTAGTACAACGACTTACTAAATCTCTTTAAGGATCACAAGGGCATACTTCAGTATTATTATCAGTTGATCCACGTTTATCAATAACGGTTGGCTTGCTAGATAAGTTTGACGTTATTGTCATACGGATGGCGGTGATCAACTGGTCCCTATACGTCACACCTATAGGACACGTTTGAGAGATGTGAAGGTATGAAAATACAGTCACATTTATGTCGGATATGACTAAACTGTTAGTCAGAGGTATTGACTATTAAATTAGTCAATAAGATGTTGAGATTATTATTTAATACGGATTAAATAATTTTAGCTAATACGGATTACATGATTAATTCGTAAAATTAAATATAAACGGTTATATTTAATTAAATATTGAATTTGCGTATTAATATAAACAGTTATATTAATTTGGCCAATTATACAATATCGTATTTTGTCAGACCATTATTGATGTATCGACTACATTAAAATCTGATAACAAGTATACGATTTATAATAAATATCCGCGAATTATATTTTAGCAAATGGGTCGAATCACGCATTGGAATAAGGTAAGAGTGGAAAGCCCACTCCTACCCAATACCTAATTCGGCCGACCCATACTACATAAGGAGAGTCCTTCTCCTTGTGTCAGTGGATTCATTGAACTGGTAATTGATTTTTCACAGTATTAGGGTTTTGAGAACATTATTTTCCCAAAACTCAGATCTCACATCTAAAACCTTACAAAAGCTCTCCCCATATTGCAAGGCAATTGGAGAGTATTTCTAGCATACGCGGCATCATCTCATTCAAGTCTTGGGTGCAAGTTATAGGAGGGAATTTACTTTAATTCATGTTCTTAGGCCTATTCAAGCAAGGACCCAAGGTTGTATTCTTTTTTCATGCTTTTAATTAACTTATGACTATAATCACAATTGTATATTTCGTTATAATCCTTCAAGTTTAGGGCGAATACATGCTATATTCCCCACAAGTGGTATCAGAGCCAGGGCCACGAGATTTTACTTTTGTGTTTTTCATAAGTTAATTTAAAAATTTTGAAAATCGCTTTCTGCCGGCGTGTGGGTCGGTCGACCCATTATTGTGGTCGGTCGACCGCCTCCCGCGTAGGGTTTCTGTTTTTCGGCAGTTTCTCTTTTGTATAATCAATCTTGTTTTCGATTCCTGTTTACATATTGTTAATTAATCGATATTCTTGACAATATGTGAACCCTTGTTGCTGTTTATTTTGATTTACACGTTTTGAATCAAAGGTAAAAACTTGTTTTGTTTTCAAGTGCAACAATTTCGCGTTTTCAGAATCTCGTTTTCGTGTTTTGTGGTCGGTCGACCTGTTTATTGGGTCGGTCGACCATTCTGCTGTTACAGGATTTTTTTTTTCTGACAGTAGGTCGGTCGACCCCATGTTGAGGTCGGTCGACCACTTCCCTGTAACAGTCGTGTTTTATTTTTCCGAAAATAACTTGTTTTTATTTTCCCTTGGCCAAAAGTAATATGTTGTATACGGAAATAGTATATTATTTTTGTGAAACGGTTCACTCTCGTTTGAAACATATTATTCTAAAACGGTTTAAGATAATGGATTATAATCTTGTTAAAATTAAATTGGTTAAAACGGTATAATCACATAATTTTAATCCCGTAAAGGTGGTTTGGTAAAATTTGTTAATCATAATAACAGTATTATGTCATGCATGAATTTTAATTTTAGGTGATGCATTTTATTTATCGTCTTGTTGAATGCCTTTTGAATGCTTTCTATAACGTATTTAATTTTGCAAACGGTTGTAACTTAGTGTGGCCTTAGAAGATTATGTCACCGTAATGATGGAACACAATCTTGCTTGTAATTTTGAGATCTTGAATCTCCGTTTTGGGTTTTTGCCATGTAATTAATTTTGTATTTAAATTAGAATGTAAATAGGGTTATATTTGTAATTTAAATTAGTAATTTTGTGAAGACCAAAGACGGAGACCGGATGCTCACTCCCGCTGCAAATACCAAGATGGAACATCAAGACAAGCTTCTAGGGTCCAACGGTGGATTCCAAGTTGTTTTATGTTTATTTTGGTAGTATAGGCCACACTAGGACTTTTTATTTACGTTTATTGCATTTATTTTTTATGCTTTCATCGATAATAGCTTGCATCATATTCCGCCTAAAACCAAACCACCTATAACATGCATGAAAACTGACTCATGTAGAGGTTACGCGTTAGTTTTCTGTGACAATACAGATGTCACATGTCAATTGCAAAGCCATCACTTTATTTCATTCATTCACGCATATGCTAGATATTAGTTCACTTAAAATGGATAAATAAAAGTTGATGGGGTCTTCCTCGTATAACCAAAAAAATTGAGAATAGTCTTTATAAATTAGACTCCCATGAATCCTTTCTTCGTCGGTAGGCATAATATGACCCCTTCTACGTCGGGTAAGTGGGAACAGATGATTTATTTTATCTCAACATCGTGGTCACTCGATACTATCTAGCGACTATGATGGACTAATAGATAGGATTTACGGAAATCTATCGACCAAGAGTTCCAACGGTGGAATTAGCCAAGTTGTGGGCTTATCAATATACGGAAATTGAGTCTTGGGATCGTTTATATAATTCTTGAGGGAGATCAATTATATAAATGCATGAGTCTACGAGTTTAAATTCAATTTAAAATAGACTTAAATTACAACAATGAGTTGCTTATATGGTTTTGTTTTATCTTCCTTTTCAGTGTAGAACACGTTCAATTAAACTGCTGTATTACTAATGGCTGGTGAAGACCCAATGCCAAGTGCCAAGCTAGCACGTGAATCCTGGCTAAAAGCCTTCATGGACTCCATGAATCAGTCTACTAGACTGAGGAATGATGGGTCAAACTTCTCTGACTGGGAGGCAGCACTACGGACTGGAGCTAGAGCTAACAAAGTTCGCGCTCATAGCGACTTCGTCATGGAAGCGGGTGCGATAAAGAACGTACTCATCTATGCAATGGAATCCAATTCGCAAAGACGCTTCATAACCCATGGTGCAAACAAGATTTTCACCACGCTCACTAACGAATTCTCAAAAGCTCCGAGAATCGTTTCTTATGAGCATACCTGTCGCTTCTTTGAGGCGAAACTCCAGAAGGGCCAAGCTGTTAGCCCACATATTCTCAACATGATTGAGAATATCGAGAAACTGGAGGCCCTAAACTGCAAGATCAGTGAGAACATAATCGTTGATCGAATGCTTCATTCGCTTCATGATGGGTTCGCCCTCTTCAGGGCCAACTATTACATGAACGACATGAAGAAGACTCCTCATGAGCTCCACTCCCTTCTCGTACAGACCGAGAAGGATCTGAAATTAAGTGGGAGCGTGAAGCAGGATGTTCTCATGATCTCCAGCAAGGGTAAGGGTAAGGGGAAAGCTAAAGCTCAGGGCGACCTAGCGGTAGGTAAGCCTAGGTTCAAGAAACCAGGATTTACTAAGAGTGGGCCAGGTGAGTCGAGCAACTCACAGGGCAAGAGAAAGAGCAAGGATACTAGCATGGAATGTCACCATTGCCACAAGACTGGGCATTGGAGGCGCTCATGCCCCGTGTATCGTGAGGACATTAAGGCAGGCCGCGTTACTCCTGTTGGTATGTCTTCTTCTTCTTTTATTCACATGATTGAGATTAACCATGCAAGTTACGGAACTTGGGTACTAGATACTGGTTGTGGTTCTCATCTATGTAATCATGTGCAGGGCCTCTGAAACCAAGAACCCCTCATCAACGGTGAGGTTGACCTGCGTGTCGGGAATGGAGCACGTGTTGCTACAGTCTCGAGGGGAACATACGTGATCCAGCTTCCAAGTGGATTCGAGTTATCTTTATATAACTGTTATTATGTTCCTTGTTTATCCAAAAACATTATTTCAGTTTCTGCACTTGACAAACTTGGTTTTTCATTTGTAATAGAAAATAACAGTTGTATTTTCTCATTACACAATATGATTTATGGCAAGGCAGTTTCCATGAATGGAATTTATGTTTTAGATCAAACCACTGAAATATTACATGTGAATAATAAGAGATTAAAGGTAGGTGACAAAGATCAAACTTACCTATGGCATTGTCGTATGGGACATATAAATGAGAAACGCGTAAAACAGCTCATACAGAATGGAGCTATCTCGCCCTTTGATTTCGAATCATATGGCACGTGTGAATCATGTCTCATCGGCAAGATGACTCGTATTTCCTTCAAAGGTGTTGGAATGCGCGCTGCCGACCTATTAGGACTCATACATACGGACGTATGTGGCCCTATGTCGATCAACGCACGAGAAGGCTATAGGTATTTCATCACTTTCACAGATGATTTGAGTAGATATGGCTATGTCTACTTGATGAAACATAAAAGTGAATCCTTTGACAAGTTCAAAGAATACCATAATCGGGTACAGAACCAACTGGGAAGAAAGATTAAAGCACTACGTTCTGATCGTGGTGGTGAGTATCTTTCACACGAGAGATCAACACCTCACAGACTGTGGCATCGTGCTACGGTTGACTCCACCTGGAACACCAAAATTAAATGGTGTATCGGAACGGAGAAATCGAACTCTACTTGATATGGTTCGATCCATGATGAGTCACACCGTTGTGCCTGATTCATTGTGGGGCTATGCTCCTTTGTCAGCCGCTCTAATACTTAACCGAAGTCCGTCTAAAGCTGTTGAGAAGACTCCATACGAATTATGGAAGGGAACGGTCCCTAACTTGTCCTTTATTCGGGGTTGGGGCTGCGAGGCTTATGTCAAGTGGAGACACGAGGATAAGCTCGGCCCGCGATCGGTCAAGACATACTTTATAGGCTATCCAAAGGGAACTTTTGGTCATTACTTCTACTCACCAACCGAACAACGTGTTTTTGTTGTGGCTAGTGCGACGTTCTTAGAGAAAGAATTTCTCGAGAACAAGTCGAGTAGTAGAACCTTAGAATTATCGGAGATTCAAGAACCAACTACCGAGCAACAATTGGAGGAAACAGTTCTTTCAACCTAGGCTGCGGTAGATATTCCTGAGGAACCTATGAGGTCGGGAAGAGTCTCTATTCCTCCGGACAGATACATTGGTATGGTCGAGGAACATGACATAGATGACGTCTTACTCCTAGAGGGTAATGAACCCACAACCTATAAAGGTGCCATGACCAGTTCTGACTCAAAGCTATGGCTAGAAGCCATGCAATCCGAGATGGACTCCATGTATGAGAATAACGTGTGGGATCTTGTGGACCTACCTGCAAAGGTACGTCCCCTTCAATGCAAATGGCTTTACAAAATAAAGCATGCCGTGGAAGGTAAACAAGATATCCATAAGGCAAGACTAGTTGCTAAAGGTTTCACCCAAGTGCCAGGCTTGCACTACGATGAGATCTTTGCACCCGTAGTCATGCTACGTTCCATTCGGATTATCTGAGCGATCGCCGCATTTCATGATTATGAAATCTGGCAAATGGACGTTAAAACCGCCTTCTTAAACGGTTATTTGGAGGAAGAGTTGTACATGGTACAACCCGAGGGTTTTATTGATCCAGTACATCCTAAGAAGGTCTGCAAGCTTAAGCGTTCCATCTATGGACTTAAGCAAGCATCACGGAGTTGGAATCATCGCTTCGACCAAGTGATAAAAGAGAATTGGTTCATTCGATCAGTCGAGGAACCATGTCTCTATATCAAGTCGAGTGGGAGCAAGATTGTCTTCCTAGTGCTGTATGTCGATGACATACTCTTGATTGGGAATGACATACCTCTCCTTTCTTCGGTTAAAGCATGGTTGAAAAATCATTTCCAGATGAAAGATCTGGAAGAGGCACAAAGAATTTTGGGCATCCGTATCTACAGGGATAGATCACGACGGATGTTGTCTCTCAGTCAGGAGTCTTATATAGATAAGATCCTAGAGAGATTCAGCATGACGAACTCCAAGAAGGGGTTCCTTCCTATGACTACTGGGCTTCACTTGAGCAAGACTCAAGAAGCTAAGACATTGGAAGAGAAAGAGCGCATGAGACAGATTCCTTATGCTTCGTCTATAGGATCGATCATGTATGCCATGATATGCACACGTCCAGACGTTGCATATGCATTGAGTATGACAAGTCGATTTCAAGCTCATCCAGGTGAACAACACTGGATGGCCGTGAAAAACATTCTTAAGTACCTACGGAGGACTAAAGATTGGGGATTGACTTACGGAGGCGACTCGACGCTCTGCGCCACGGGTTACGCAGATGCTAGCTTCCAAACGGATCGAGACGACTCGAAATCTCAGTCTGGATTCGTTTTTACTCTTAATGGCGCTGCTGTCAGCTGGAAAAGTTCTAAACAAAGTGTTATAGCAGATTCTACAACTGAGTCCGCGTAAAAGGAGATTTTCATTGATAAGATCGCTACGGATGACAACATAGCTGATCCTCTCACAAAAGCATTACCACGTGATAAGCATGAAGGGCACATTCATTCTATGGGAATTAGATGTGTTCCTAAGTTGTAGTACTCTTTTATGAATTCATGTAATAATTCATTTTCTCGTGTACTCTATTCAACCTCATTGTTATGATATATAATGTTTTGTTCTTCATGTGGAATTGTACGCCAATTTTGAACACCACAAAGTGAACTGAATAACATTACATCGTTCTAGTCCTTGATTACCCACTTGAGCTGATAACTCAGGTAATCATTTTGTGACGTTGGTTGATGGTGGGTTCAACGACCCACAACTCACACGGCTGCCTGACCAATCACAAAGCCGAGTTATACGGATATCTCGTAGGACACCCCATGACAACGTTATGGAGTCCTAAATGTTTTTAAACATTGGGTGTCAGGCCGTGGATAGGACCTCCATAGTGTTCCTTAGAGTCGAGTCTTTTGACTTTCAACTGTCTCTTGAGATTAAGGCAGATTTTGGGTAACTTTGGTTTCTTTCCCACGGTCATCGTAACAAGGGCCAAGAGGATTTTTTCTGGGTTATTTCATGCTGCGCGATATCGGCAGGATTCGAGTTGAGGGAAATATCCAAACCCCTATCAGGATTTTATCATTTCTCAGGGCCACTCGAGGAGTAGTAACTGAAATGCATGGCCATGCTCGAATACAGATTCGTTTTATCAGTTAAGTTACTCTCTAGTCGGGGAAACCACTCTTGATACAGATCGCTTGTGAGATACGACCTTTGCGAATGCGGATTTGCAAATTGTCTTACATTGAGTGGGAGAAATTTTAAAAGGATATGAGAATCGGTTATCGCACCTACACTTGTACGGACAAGTGGGAGTTTGTTGGAGCTTGTGTCCTCCACATGTAGTGTGATAACATCATTGCACATACCCTTGTACGGACAAGTGGGAGATTGTTGGGGCTGGTGTCCTTGACAATTAAGTACAATGACTTATTAAATCTCTTTAAGGATCACAAGGGCATACTTCAGTATTATTATCAGTTGATCCACGTTTATCAATAACGGTTGGCTTGCTAGATAAGTTTGACATTATTGTCATACGGATGACGGTGATCAACTGGTCCCTATACGTCACACCTATAGGACACGTTTGAGAGATGTGAAGGTATGAAAATACAGTCACATTTATGCCGGATATGACTAAACAGTTAGTCAGAGGTATTGACTATTAAATTAGTCAATAAGATGTTGAGATTATTATTTAATACGGATTAAATAATTTTAGCTAATACGAATTACATGATTAATTCGTAAAATTAAATATAAACGGTTATATTTAATTAAATATTGAATTTGCGTATTAATATAAACAGTTATATTAATTTGGCCAATTATACAATATCGTATTTTGTCAGACCATTATTGATGTATCGACTACATTAAAATCTGATAACAAGTATACGATTTATAATAAATACCCGCGAATTATATTTTAGCAAATGGGTCGAATCACGCATTGGAATAAGGTAAGAGTGGAAAGCCCACTCCTACCCAATACCTAATTCGGCCGACCCATACTACATAAGGAGAGTCCTTCTCCTTGTGTCAGTGGATTCATTGAACTGGTAATTGATTTTTCACAGTATTAGGGTTTTGAGAACATTATTTTCCCAAAACTCAGATCTCACATCTAAAACCTCACAAAAGCTCTCCCCATATTGCAAGGCAATTGGAGAGTATTTCTAACACACGCGATATCATCTCATTCAAGTCTTGGGTGCAAGTTATAGGAGGGAATTTACTTTAATTCCTGTTCTTAGGCCTATTCAAGCAAGGACCCAAGGTTGTATTCCTTTTTCATGCTTTTAATTAACTTATGACTATAATCACAATTGTATATTTCGTTATAATCCTTCAAGTTTAGGGCGAATACATGCTATATTCCCCACAAGAACAACCTCATCAAACTTGTGATGCCATTGTTTATGAGCTTGTTTAAGTCCATACAATGATTTGATTAACTTACAAACCTTATGCTCATTACCGGGCATAATAAATCCTTCCGGTTGTTTCATATAAACCTCCTCTTTTAGCTCACCAATCAAGAACGCCGTTGATGCCCGTCGTTGAGGGTACCAAAGATAAATTTATAATTCCTAACTTTAACAATAGATAGTGAAAGTCAGGGTCGAACCACAAGGAGGTGGGGAATGTTTATTGTTGAATGTTAATGTTTAAAGGTAACAAATTTGGGGGTTTGATTGATTGATTACTATATCTAAGGCAAAGATTAAAATAAAACAAGAAATAAAGATGAGAATAAAATATAATAAAAGGGATGCTAGGATGTTTGGGTAATAAACAGCTAAGGTAAAATAAATTCTAAGGTCAACATGTATTGCAGTCGCGTAAGGGGGTGTAACATAACTTTTTAGGTCTATGCTACCTAATAGCTCCTTTCGGCCTATGCTATTAGTTCCTAGGTCTCACAATTATTGGGTGTCAACAATAAGGGTGATTCCTAAATCCCAGGTCACATACCTTTCAGCCTTGAGTAACCTATCCGTCTTAAGGTGTAAACCAATGCCCTTCCCGTATCTTTCAATCTTGGGTAGGTCATTACTAACATCCTACAAGTCTCCTTATGGTCTCATTGCAGGATATAAGAATACATACGCGGGTGGTCGACCGACCAGCTACTCCAGTCGGCCGACCACGGCCTCGGTCGACCGACCAGCTATTCCAGTCGGCCGACCGTAGTCCTGCTACAAGTCGGTCTTTCGAATTCTATTTACCTACGCATATTCATTCCCTACATCCTAACATATGAAAATTAGCTACTCATGGTTGTTAAGACGATTATAAGTTTGGGAATAAACATGGTGAATATATTGAATAATCTAAACATGCAAGAACTAACAAAGCTTGAGATTCTGATTTAAACAATTGTAATAAAAACAAGAACGATAATAAAGCAAGAAAAAGAGTAATTACCACAATCGGAATTAAGGCAGGAAGAAACAAACTTTATTGAATGCTTGGGAATTGTTGAAAGATTACAAAACTAAAATTCTTCTAAATAAACTAGATGCTAATTGATACTTGATGATAAAACTTGATAGTTCCAAGATAAAAAGCTTTTTCTTACCCTAATCACAAGATTAGTTTATATAGGTAGAAAAAGTAAGAGTTTCCTAAAGACTCTAATTCTACTTTATTTCCGAAAAAGATAAGTTCTGGGCTTCTGCGCAGGTCGGTCGACCTACTATGTGGGTCGGTCGACCGCTTCTTTCTGGGCTTCTTTTATTCTTGGGCTTTTCTTTCAGATTTGAACTTTTATAAAGATCAGGGTCAGTCGGTCGACCTATATTACCGGTCGGTCGACCGCTTCCCGAAGAATTTCTTCTACTTTCTTCTTGTTTTGACTTTGAATACTTTGACTTTGACTCCAGTTGACTTTCCATTTATTCCTTAATTAAGCAAAAGACTTGAGGATACGGATTTGGTGCTAAATCGTCTCTTTTCCGCATAGATCTGCAAAAGTGCATAAAAATACGAAAGTACACGATTTGTGGGAAATAAAGGCTAAAACATAGTAAATGAGCGACCAAATACGTGTAAAAATAAATGTAAAACATCATAAAATAGACACGTATCAAATTCCCCAAACCAAACTCTTGCTTGCCCTCAAGCAAGAAATAGACTCGATCCTAACTAATGGAACGATTTCAATCTCAGAGCGAAATTTACATGTCAGCCTAGACCAATGCCAAGTACAAAATGAGAAAGTATTTAAATCATGCAAACGAGTTATAGGGTCGTCAAACTTGCAACCATAAAGACTATAGAGACTTTATACCATGGACTCTCGCGGTACGCTCGAGACACTCATGAAGCAAAGGGTGAGTATATGTAAAAGATAGAAAGAAGTAATTTTGTTGAGACACTCACCTAACTTCGACCCATGAAAACATGCCTGCAATCTAACATGAACAAGAATTCTACAACTTTGTATAACAATCTTATTAAGTGGCCTAGATACATGCAATTGGGGCAATGAAAGGTATGTGAGGTAAAAGGTAAAAAGTGGTTAAGATGTTTTTGGATTTGTGGGGTTAGTAGCCAAGCTAGTAGAACCGGTTTCCATCAACATATTTCTCAACTCTTGAAATTAAGAAAGTGCTCTTTTTTGTAGCACAACTCTCACATTATATATAAGAAAGGACTCCCAATTATTTTGAATGAAGTACGGGAGTGATAACATATAAAAGAAAGGAATTTCCGGAACGAAATTTTGAATCTGGTATTGTCAGTTGGTCGACCGACCCAATAAGGTGGTCGGTCGACTGACTCCACTGTATATTTTTATTTTTTTTCGTTTTTTTTTTCTTTTCTTTCCTTCTTTTTCTGAATTTTTCTGTTCTTTTTCTTTTCTTTCTTTCTTTCTTTTCTCTTTTTGCTCAAGATAGCATACAGACCAAGATGCCTCAAAAAATTAAACCAAAGACCACAAATACTAGCTTGGAAGGGTAGGCTAAATATAGGATGTAGTTTTGGGGAATAAAAATGCAATTTTGGCTATGTGAAGCTTATGGGTAAATATAAGAAAAGGTATCCCAAATGCACGTACCAAGATTCACAAAACGAGATAGTAAAACAAGTATATAGCAACTCAAGTTCATGTTTATGCATATTGATGTAACATGTTCCAAGGGGAGTACTACTCACATCCTAGACAACTGGTTTAAGAATGAAACCAGGAATAAGGCTCTAAAACTCAGAACGTATAGTAGGTTACCAAGGTATAAGTCAAGTCTCAAGATATACAAATTGACAAAAACTCGTAGATATGCAAAAGACTTTCATACTAAAACAAGTTGACAAGGCAAGATAAAGGCATAAACATGTAAGAAAGCAAAATCATCCTTGAAATACTTTCGTTCCGACTCGACCTATATGCTAAAATAAACGTGCATTTTTTTTTGGAATTTTTGAATTTTTTTTTTTTTTTTTTTTTTTTTTTGGATTTTTGTATATATAAGGAAAATAAAGAAAAGAACGATGCAAGACAGAAATGCAATAAACGTGTGACAAAATGCAATGCATGTAACACGAAACCAATCCACAAACCAACCCGCACAATGTCCCCATTGTGCATTAGCCTAAGTAAAGGTTTCACAAAATTAAAGAAAAGATGCAATAAAAAGAAAAACCAAGGAAAAACTGGAAAGAACTCACAGGATTATGAAGCGCATGAGAAAAACCTCCCCAAACCAGCGTAAGCTGGGAGGCTTTGGTGACCAGCAGTGCCACTCAAGTAACCAAGTCAATTTCACGATTTCCAAGGAAGAGAAACGATAGACCGTAGCGGACAGTAGGTCGACCGACCGATGATTCTGGTCGACCGACCTCCTGTGAACCACAGAAGAATTAGCGATATAGCGACTCTGGTCGACCGACTGATGTTTCTGGTCGGTCGACCCTCTGCTTCCTGGAGGTCTTCGTTTCTTCGTAAAAACTGAAAAAAACAAGAAAGTACGCGCGCCCAACAATGCGCGAGATGCCAAAAACGATTCTAAAGTCTTAACTACTCAAACATAAAGGAAAGGATCTAAACTACGAGCAAGCCAAAATAAAAAGTTTCACACAACAAAAAAAATAAATTGTCTTAAAAACTGCAACTTAAAACAACTATCCGCTAAAGATGCGGAAGATATCCGACCACGGCTTCTGACGATATGCCGTAGTCTCCACGGTTTTTCCGTTAGTAGCAAAACACATCTTCTTTGCGCCGTCGCAAAGCATATGCAACGGTCTCTCCTCTTGAGTTTGCCTCCTCTTCTTCTTCTCCTCCCGATCCACGACGTCTGGGTCCTCATCTTCTTCATAGCTTAGGCATCCCATTCCTCCTCTCTGGATGATGACTTCCTTCACTCTGGGTTTCCCCAAACCAGTTCCTGCAATAGTCATAATAGAAGTGTCCTCCCTATTGCTCCCAATCTGGGGCGGTGGTGTAAAAACAGATACAGGAACAGGTAATAAAGATGGAGAAGTAGTGATGACCTCATACTTCTTCTCAGAAGTGATAGCATTACATGTGATGGGGGTCATAGCATCCTTCTTCCTATAAGATAGGCCATAGATAATAGAATGCTTGCCTACTTTGAAGGTTAGAGTCCCAGTGCCTACATCTATAATGGCACCTGCAGTGTGAAGGAAAGGTCTTCCTAGAATTATAGGTATATGGGCATCCTCTGGGATGTCCAAAACTACAAAGTCAACTGGGAAGAAGAACCTGTCAATACGGACATGGATGTTTTCCAACACTCCTATAGGCTCCATAGATGTGCGATCTGCCATCTGGACTGTCATACTGGTCACTGCAAATTCGGTCATTCCTAGTTTTAAGGCAACGCTTAGGGGCATGACACTTATACTGGCACCTAAGTCGCACAAAGCCTTCTTAACTGGGAAGGTTCCTATATTACAGGGGACAGAAAAACTACCAGGGTCTTCCAATTTATGAGGGGCTATGACATGTGATAGAAAGCTAGATGACTCTTCAGTGAGGGCCACCGACTCAACCTTTTCTAGAGACCTCTTTCTCGACAAAAGCTGTCTCATAAATTTAAGATAGGAAGGAACTTGTTGAACTAATTCTAAAAACGGGACTTGAACATTTAATGAACGAATCACATCCTTAAATTTGTCAAAAGATACCTGATCCTTTGAAGGCACGAGTCTTTCTGGGAAAGGAGCAGTTGAGGACTCAGTATTTGCAGCCCTTTTTAAAAACCTGGGGGTCTTGTCACCCCGGAAAAGAAAATCCCGTAAGTTATTTGGTAAATCTGGACGAAAGGGAACTTCGGGTTCTGCTTCAGTGGTCGGTCGACCAGTTTCTTCGGTCGGTCGACCAGTCTCCTGTTCAGGTAAAACTTTCGGGTCCTGATCTGTGGTCGGTCGACCAGAATCTTCGGTCGGTCGACCGCCTCGCTGCTACTCGCCTTTTTTTCTTCCTCGCTCCCCACTTTAGCTCCACTTCGCAGAGAGATGATGTTTAGAGTCTCTTTTTTCTGGTCCGGTTTGGTTGGAAGCTGACCTGGAGCCCTAGTATCATTCTTGCTCGCAATTTGAGCAATCTGGGACTCTAACATCTTCATCCCTGCCTCTCTAGCCTGTGACTCCTTCTGTACCAACCCAATAAGATTTTGGATAAGAGCATCTGTGTTGGGTGGTGGATTAGAAGGTGGTTGAGGGTTGAAAGGTGGTCTTTGAAAATTTTGTTTATGTGGGGGTACATATGTGGAATTTTGCTGAGGTTGCATGTGTTGTGGGTTTTGAACATTCTGGCTTGTCCACCTTAAGTTGGGATGAACATTATTATTATTCGGGTCGTAGAAATTGTTCCCACGATAGTGTTGAAAAGCTGCACATGTTTCATTAGATGAAGTACAGAATTTTGACACATGCCCTTCTCCACCACACCTCTCACAAGCGAAGGGTCCGTCCTGAACGGCGTTTACTTGGTATATTCCTCCCTTGCTTCCGCTCCCTAGATCGAGCTTTCCTGCAGCCTCAAATTTTTCTAACTTAGCTGTCAAGGCCTCAATAGCTGATAGGTTGTATTCAGATTTCCTCTGGTTTCCTCTAGAAGTACCATGCTCAGCGCGGTGCACAACAACATCTTCTATCAACTTGAGACCCTTAGTCTCTCCTGAATTATCCTGGAATCTCCCATTAGCTGCAGCATCTAGATAGGCCATGTTTGTTGGGAAATGTGTCCTCAACAATAGTGCGATCACGTAATTAAATCTCATAACAAGAATGCGCAAGGGATGATACGAATTATTAGTCAACTGACCAACATTAATCAGTAATGATTGGCTAGCTAGAGTTTGACATTACTGTCGTATGACGGTGGTGGTCAGTTGATCCCTTTAGGTCACACCTTTAGGACAATTCCCTTAATTGATAAAGTGATCAAATGTATATTGATACGATTTGATCATATTCCTTAAACTCGTATATTGATAAATTAGAGGTTAAATCTTAATGTAAGATTTATGTTTAAAATTGAAACGTGTCAATTGTTAAACATTAAACGATATTTTAAGATATCGAAATTAGAATGAATTGGGTTGAAATTAATACAAAGGTTGTAAATCGTATTGACGATAAAATATTATTTTACAATGGTAATTTCGAATTACTTGTTAATTGAATAAATATGATTTATTTAATTATGTATAATATTTATGGGATAAATATTTACATATTTCAAATGTACTAAAGTATTTTATGTCTAAATGACATATAAGATGTCACACTTTATACAATTGTACATTTGACAAATTGTGAAATAAAGTCCATAATATGGACTATGTGGCACGGTTAAGTGGGGTTAGTTGTGTGGGTGATTAGTGTATTTAACACACTACAATGATTATGTTAGACATAATCCTTGAGTCCCCAACCTAGTTAAACATCCTAATGTCTTGAGAACACAACATGTTCCCTCTTTGACACTCCCTAAGCCGGCTACCCCCTTCCCAAGTGAGCATGCTTAAGTTAGTTTATATGATAATTAAAGAGGATGCTCATCATATATATATGAATATATGTTAATCATTCATTCTTCTTCTCTTCTTCTAACCCTAGCCGAAAATTCTACACATATAAGAAGAGAAATTTTACCTCTAAAATTACTTATTTATAAGATAATAAAATTCATACTAAGAGTAGTATTCAAATATTATTCTAATAAGAGTGATTAGAATAAGTTTAAGGAAAAACCGATTCCTAGTCTAGCATACAAAGTTTCGGTTCATTGAGGGCTTGTCTTGGTGCATCCGGAGGAGGTATTCTATATTGGGTACTCGGAGGATCATCCTTGCAATATTTGGACCGAGTGTAAGAACACGGTTTTCTCCTTATTTCCGCATTTTATTAGCATGCATAAGATCATAATAAACGAGTTTATTATTTTGTTAATTAAAGGTTAATTAAAAGGTTTGTTAGTATGACTAAATTAGTTTATGAGCAACTAGTTAAACCTAACAATTGGTATCAGAGCAAAATGGTTGTTTGCATGCTTTCCGTTTCGTTTTTACGGAGTTATTATGATAACAAAAATAAAACTTGAATTTTCGTATGATATAAGATATGGACGAAATTATTTTAGCATGATACCTACTGTTTTCTAATATGATTTAGAATATTTGGAATATATTTTGCATGAATATTGATCATTGGTATTTTTTATTTCGGTTTTTAATACGTTTTAATGGTTAAAAATGATTAATTTTGGGAAAAATAGTTAAAATAAGCTTCTGGCCGAGATTTTTCAGTATGATATCACATGTATTTTCTATAATATGAATATGAATTTTCGTAAATTATAGACCTTTAAATCGTGTGATATGAATTTTAATGGTTAAAATGCAATAAGATGAATAAAAATGGGTTAAAATAGTTATATTATGAATTTGACTATAAAAATTTATGAGGATGTCACATGCAATATTTAAAATTTATGTTGAATTTTCCAGAAATTTATCTCAAATATTGCAATATTATAGATTTTTAATGTAAAAATCGGGTAATTAGTGACATAATTTCGACTTTAATAGTTTAAGTTGGAATTTGGCCATAAAAATTTAACACGATGTCATATATATTATTTCCAGCATGTATAAAATTTTCGAGAATTTTATCTTATTTTATGCTTGAGAAATAATTTTAAATGTTAAAATCGTACGATATATGACGTAAATCGTTAAAATTTGCAAATGTTGTTAAATATGGCCGAAAATATAACCCATTTTAGTCATATGTGATATGTTCATCATGAAAATATTCTTGGGTGCCTAAAGTTTCAGATTTGATTTGTTTTGATTTAATTTTGTTTTGTTAAAGGTAGCATTTAAAATTAAATTAAAAGGAGGCATGCTTTAAAATTTCGGCTATGGGGCAATGTGCCATTTAATTTTCTGTCCATCTTGTGTTCTTAAAATGTTATGGAAGGTATAAAAATATTATTAGTATTTAATTTGCATTTATGAAGTTAATTATTGAATTTTCCGACTTAAATTGCTCGTTTCACGTGTTATTTTCGAAATAATAATAAAACCGTGTAAAATACTAATATTTTAACTTTCTGAAAATTTTAAGAACATTCTGGATTTTTCAAAATTTGAATTTTGAATTTTCGAAATTTTAATGTCTCTTTTGAATTTTATATTGTTTTTCCCGAAAAACCGAGTAATACCGATCAATATTAAAATATATTAAGTTAATTCATGTTCAAAGTTTGAGTAAGACTAAATTTTGAATCCTATGCGAGTTAGGATGATTAACTTAAGGATGAAAACCGTTTCATTTAATGCATAGTGTTGTTAAACGTTAAAACACGCAATTCCATAAAAACCGAGGTTTACGATAACTATTTAAATAAGTGTTTTAAATAGGACGATTTGGCTTAGGATTTGCATGTTAATTCATATTTATTTAAGCATTGCATATTTATATTATGAATGTCATGATTTATTTTTACGTAATTTTGGGAATTATGTAATTTACTTAGTATGGCCTAGTTTTTTAAATCGGTATTTCCCGTAATGTAAGGGGTTACCGATTTGGTTGTAATTTTGTGATCTCGTATCACCCAATTGTAATTTATTTCTATTTTATAATGTATAAAGTAGACTAGAAAAGTTGTAATTTTTGTAAAATCCGGAGTTCCTTGAAGACGGTGCCATTCGGAAAGGAGTTCCGATCAAGACGGTGTTTACCTCGAAGTGCGTGCCGCGTGAAGTTCAAGGGACCAAAGGAGTTGGTTTCCGAATTTGTACTTTTGTTATTTCTTTTCTAGGAAAGGCCATACTAGGGTTTATTTATGCTTTTATTTTTGCTTTTTATATGTTTGCATGCATAGCCAAATCGTCATACATCGTATCATGCATGTTTCGACCTAGTCGACCTAGTCTTTTATTTTATCGATAATTCACCGACTTAGTTCACTTATACGGAGATAGATAATAATTTGACTAGATCTCTTACATATAAACATTGAGACTTAGCCTTACCAAAAAGTACGGACCCATGAATCCCTTCTTCACAAAAACGTAGGCTCGGCTACACCGGGGTACTAAAATTGTCACGTTGGGTAAGTGGGGTAATAAGATTACACCTTGAAATTTGGTTGATCTCAACGAAAGTATTCGTAACCGTAGTTGCAATAAGTTCGGGCTAAAGATAATTTAAGAAAATTGTCGACCGAGAGTTCTAAGAGTAGAACCGATTAAAGAGTTAATCCACCAAATTATACCGATACGGGTTGAATCGGCTACACCGTGCCCGGATTAGTATGGGTTTGGGTCTCGGGATTGTTTACTTAATTGGGTAAGAGATCATTAAGTAAATACATAACTAAACTTAAAGTTTTTAGTTTAAATTATGAATTTGTAAATGATGTTGTTTTTCCTTTTATTATTGTAGTTTAATTTTCAACATCGACTATGGCAACCAATGCTCCACCTCTCACTAACGTATCATGGCTTCGATCCTTTATGGATCGTTGCAAACTCGATAAGCATGGTTCCAATTTTAAGGATTGGGATGCGCAATTGCTTTTGGCCGCTCAAGGTGACGATAAGAGTCGTTACCTATCCGAAGCCGCTCCTCCCGCTCCGACCGCTCGTTCGTCGGTCCAAACTCGTGAGGCCTATGAAGCCTACATGAAAGAGTCCTCCGCTCTTAAAAATGTGCTCATCTTCTCCATGGAGCCGGATCTCCAAAGGAGTATGATTAAGTTGACCACATCATATGAGATATACACCAAGCTTGCGACCATGTTTTCGCAAACTCCAAGGGTGATTCAATATGAGGCGGCTTCCGCCTTCTTTGACATAACTTTCAAGGAAGGGCATAAGATAAGCCCTCATGTGCTCAAACTAGTTGAGCTCGCGGAGACTCTAAAAGCTCAAAATGTTGATGTTCCCGACTCTCTTATCATTGACCGAGTTCTTCACTCGCTCAATAAGGTTAAGGCGTATGCTCAATTCCGGGTGAATTTCAATATGCGAAACCAAGAGACCTCGTTAGACGAGTTGCATAAGATGCTAGTCCAAGCCGAAAGGGACATGGGACTTCATGAAAGTTCCACCAAAGATGTTTTGAACATCGAAAAGAAAGGGAAAACGAGCTTCAAGAGGAATGCCTCGAAAGGCAAGGGCAAGAAAACGTTCAAGCCCAAAGCGACCAAAGAAAAGACCTTTTCGAAAGGCGCTTCCACCTCGTCTTCTAAAGAGCAAGACAAGTGCCATTATTGCACGAGGATCGGTCATTGGAAGCGAAATTGCCCCAAGTACTTAAGTGATCTCAAAAATGGGAAGGCAACCGCCGTAGGTAATAATTCTCGCGTATAATTCATGTCGTTTATCAACTTATGTATAGTGATACAAATGTGTTGATATTTACCCTTTTTAATTGTTTTAAAGGGCCACCCCCGAATAATGATAAGGGCAAGGAGAAGGAAGCTTGAGGTTCCTTACTTGGATGGCTCCGGTAGCATCCAATTGATCGAAGACTTGAAGAGCTAGGCTCTATTTTTCATATCGTCTTCTTTCATATTTTGCATTTATTTATGGAACAATTTAATTTTCTTGTAAGACAAGGATTAAAATCCTAAAACAATGGTTGTAATTTTGGATATTAGTGACTTGGTTTTCAACCCGAGTCACTACTTTTGTTCTTAATCAATGTTTTGATTTCTCAAATAAATAGCAAGCCTTGTTTAAACATGAATGATAGTGATTTAATCACGCAATATATATTGATACGATCATGTATAAGAGAATCAAGTAGTTGATTAAAACGGAGAACTACACCCCATGAGATAGATTCAATCAAAATGAGACTATATCAGTTCATTATAAGATTTTCATTTTAAGTGAAAATGAGAATGTATTCATCACACCTATCAAACTTCAAACATTCAAACACATTGGTTGATCGAAATAGCTATCCTTAAACAAGTAAAGGTTATTGTTAGAAGGATAGAGTGGGAGAAAATATTTCGCTCACTAACCAATGATGTGAATAAAGGAGAGATCTTAGAGAAGATTCTTACTTGGGAGTCTTAAGAAGAACCCTAAATGATTTGAAGAAACTACGGGAGGACACTCGGAGAAAGGTTCTTTGTGTTCATTGTTTCATAGAGAGGAAACAAAGCCCTAAATGATTTGAAGAAACTACGGGAGGACACTCGGAGAAAGGTTCTTTGTGTTCATTGTTTCATAGAGAGGAAACTTGAAACCCCGTATGAAATCTTCGGTAGGAAAACGGTTCCTATGTAGTTATAAAGAAATTATCATGTCATTTTCGTCTCGAGGAAACGAAGACATGATAAGAAGGTAATGAATGATTGAATGGAAATAGATCACTATGGGGATAGTGATAGTGATAATGATTCGAGTAATAGTTTAACATGCGAGAAATGAAAGGTTCATTTAAGATATCAAGAGATATTGATTTTAGTGGGAGCGATTTTCATTAAAAGAATTAAGCCTACCATTTAGAGAGAATGGGTGATTCTTTAAGGTGTAAAGAATAAGAGGTTTTCAATTCTAGATGATCAAATACTTTATAGCATAAGATGATGGAGCTTACGGGAAGGTTTATTATATGGATAATAAAAGGTCGCCCACTTGAAGTTAGAATGGTTGGTTACATTATTCATAACGATGAATGAAACCATTATCAAATAGCCAAGATGAGTGAAAATTATTAAAATGATGAAATCATAAATAAGCTACAATATAGATTTCAGTACATAAGTGACTGTAGAGAGTGATTTTAATCCCTCCAGTATATCGATACGTCACAAGTTATGAGATAACAGTGGGAGCTTTCCTCAAGAAAGGAAACTCAAAATCTAGAAAGAGTTCTAGATATGTACTCAAATAGAATCATGTTATACGAGATAATATGAGAATAAAGGAGACCAAAAGTTGTAAGTTTTGCTATCATGAATAAAGGTTATTCGCATGAATAAAAGGTTTATTCGCAAAACACTAATACAAATAGATGATTGTGCATCAAAATGCAATGTAATAGTGTTGACTATTGTTGCATGACAACATCATTTGAGTTATTAATAACTCAAAGTAAAAGATACTTTGTCAGAATCCAAATGGGTTGTATGAGACAATATTGAACCCCATAAGTGAACTGGATTGACTTAGTATAGCCCCTAGCCGCTTACATGAGGTGACGTCTCAAAGCGACTAGAGTGTGAGGCGATTGATGGCAAGTTCAAATGCCATAGAGTCATATGTGATGACTAGTCGATCACACAGGCAGACTGTAAGAGACACTCTGTCGGGCAATGTGACCGCTTATAGAGTTCTGGAAATTTTATAGCCGGGTCGTGGCGAGAGCTACTATAGTATTCTTGTGAGTCAATTCTTCGACTAAAGACTACTCTCCCAAGATGGTACAGTTTAGGCATAACTTTGATCCATTCTCTACGACTTTTCGTAACTGGAGTCAAATGGGATTGTTTTGGGTTGTGACTAACTGTGACTAGTTGAAGGAAGTAGTGCGATAGAAATTGTCCACCCCTTGTCAGGGTTGTTCAAATCTCAGGGCCACTCGAGGAGAAGTTAACTGGAAATGCGTGGCCACGCTCGGAAGGTATCTATGGTAGATAATTCCGGTCAGACAGTTATTCTCCAGATCGAGGAAACCATTCACGATATGATCAAATGCAAGAACGACCAGAGAGAGACATCTTGCATTGAGTGGGAGATTGTAATAGGACAAGAGAATTGGTGACGCACACTTGTCGAGGACAAGTGGGAGATTGTTGGGAAATGTGTCCTCAACAATAGTGCGATCACGTAATTAAATCTCATAACAAGAATGCGCAAGGGATGATACGAATTATTAGTCAACTGACCAACATTAATCAGTAATGATTGGCTAGCTAGAGTTTGACATTACTGTCGTATGACGGTGGTGGTCAGTTGATCCCTTTAGGTCACACCTTTAGGACAATTCCCTTAATTGATAAAGTGATCAAATGTATATTGATACGATTTGATCATATTCCTTAAACTCGTATATTGATAAATTAGAGGTTAAATCTTAATGTAAGATTTATGTTTAAAATTGAAACGTGTCAATTGTTAAACATTAAACGATATTTTAAGATATCGAAATTAGAATGAATTGGGTTGAAATTAATACAAAGGTTGTAAATCGTATTGACGATAAAATATTATTTTACAATGGTAATTTCGAATTACTTGTTAATTGAATAAATATGATTTATTTAATTATGTATAATATTTATGGGATAAATATTTACATATTTCAAATGTACTAAAGTATTTTATGTCTAAATGACATATAAGATGTCACACTTTATACAATTGTACATTTGACAAATTGTGAAATAAAGTCCATAATATGGACTATGTGGCACGGTTAAGTGGGGTTAGTTGTGTGGGTGATTAGTGTATTTAACACACTACAATGATTATGTTAGACATAATCCTTGAGTCCCCAACCTAGTTAAACATCCTAATGTCTTGAGAACACAACATGTTCCCTCTTTGACACTCCCTAAGCCGGCTACCCCCTTCCCAAGTGAGCATGCTTAAGTTAGTTTATATGATAATTAAAGAGGATGCTCATCATATATATATGAATATATGTTAATCATTCATTCTTCTTCTCTTCTTCTAACCCTAGCCGAAAATTCTACACATATAAGAAGAGAAATTTTACCTCTAAAATTACTTATTTATAAGATAATAAAATTCATACTAAGAGTAGTATTCAAATATTATTCTAATAAGAGTGATTAGAATAAGTTTAAGGAAAAACCGATTCCTAGTCTAGCATACAAAGTTTCGGTTCATTGAGGGCTTGTCTTGGTGCATCCGGAGGAGGTATTCTATATTGGGTACTCGGAGGATCATCCTTGCAATATTTGGACCGAGTGTAAGAACACGGTTTTCTCCTTATTTCCGCATTTTATTAGCATGCATAAGATCATAATAAACGAGTTTATTATTTTGTTAATTAAAGGTTAATTAAAAGGTTTGTTAGTATGACTAAATTAGTTTATGAGCAACTAGTTAAACCTAACAATGTTGTCATCGTAGAGGCCATTGTAGAACTGGTTGCAAAGAAACCATTGTTCGAATCCGTGATGTGGTATGGATCGAACAAGTCTCTTGAACCGGTCCCACGCCTCGCTAAAGTCTTCATTGGGACCTTGCTTGAAATTAGTAATCTGCGCCCTTAAAGCATTAGTCTTTGATGCAGGATAGTATTTCCTGTAGAATGCTAAGGCTAGGGTATTCCAATCTGTGACTCCCGCAGCAGTGCGGTCTAGATCTCTGTACCACTCTCTCGCAGAGTCCCTAAGGGAGAAGATGAACATGGTCTGTTTAATCTGGTCCTGCGTCACTCCTTCTGGGGGTGCTATAGAGCATATGTAATCTGTGAAGATTTCAATATGCTTAGCAGCATCCTCATTGGCCGAGCCTCCAAATTGGTTTCTTTCAACCATAGTTATGTAGGCGGGCTTGGCCTCGAATGGCTTCCCAGTACCTGCAGGTAAAGTGAACCCTTTGTATAGGTCCTTTGCCTGAGGCATGGAGTGACTGGCAATAGGAGCTTCTTCTGCCATATCCTCTTCTTCTTTAGGAAAAACTGGAAAGTAGGTAAAAGGTGGTGATTTTGGTGAAAGTGGGTTGATGGGTGAATTTGGTTGTGAAGGTGGTGTTTTTGGTGAAGATGGTAATGATGGTTGTTCGAATAAGTCTTCTTGAAATAAGGAAGATGGTGAACCTCCTTCCTGATTTGTTAGAAGTTGCTTTCTCCTTTCTCTAAGAGTCCTCTCAATTTCGAGGTCAAGTGGTAGGAGTTCTTCTTGAACTGACCTGCGCATAAGATGGAAACTACAAGAAAAAAGTGAGAAGGTTTAAGGAACAAAAAGTTCCTTAAACAAAGAGAAACAAAAACAAAAAACAATAAACACTGGCGTCACCTCCCCGGCAACGGCGCCAAAATTTGATGCCCGTCGTTGAGGGTACCAAAGATAAATTTATAATTCCTAACTTTAACAATAGATAGTGAAAGTCAGGGTCGAACCACAAGGAGGTGGGGAATGTTTATTGTTGAATGTTAATGTTTAAAGGTAACAAATTTGGGGGTTTGATTGATTGATTACTATATCTAAGGCAAAGATTAAAATAAAACAAGAAATAAAGATGAGAATAAAATATAATAAAAGGGATGCTAGGATGTTTGGGTAATAAACAGCTAAGGTAAAATAAATTCTAAGGTCAACATGTATTGCAGTCGCGTAAGGGGGTGTAACATAACTTTTTAGGTCTATGCTACCTAATAGCTCCTTTCGGCCTATGCTATTAGTTCCTAGGTCTCACAATTATTGGGTGTCAACAATAAGGGTGATTCCTAAATCCCAGGTCACATACCTTTCAGCCTTGAGTAACCTATCCGTCTTAAGGTGTAAACCAATGCCTTTCCCGTATCTTTCAATCTTGGGTAGGTCATTACTAACATCCTACAAGTCTCCTTATGGTCTCATTGCAGGATATTATAATTGACAAGAAAAGACGAAATAAGAATACATACGCGGGTGGTCGACCGACCAGCTACTCCAGTCGGCCGACCACGGCCTCGGTCGACCGACCAGCTATTCCAGTCGGCCGACCGTAGTCCTGCTACAAGTCGGTCTTTCGAATTCTATTTACCTACGCATATTCATTCCCTACATCCTAACATATGAAAATTAGCTACTCATGGTTGTTAAGACGATTATAAGTTTGGGAATAAACATGGTGAATATATTGAATAATCTAAACATGCAAGAACTAACAAAGCTTGAGATTCTGATTTAAACAATTGTAATAAAAACAAGAACGATAATAAAGCAAGAAAAAGAGTAATTACCACAATCGGAATTAAGGCAGGAAGAAACAAACTTTATTGAATGCTTGGGAATTGTTGAAAGATTACAAAACTAAAATTCTTCTAAATAAACTAGATGCTAATTGATACTTGATGATAAAACTTGATAGTTCCAAGATAAAAAGCTTTTTCTTACCCTAATCACAAGATTAGTTTATATAGGTAGAAAAAGTAAGAGTTTCCTAAAGACTCTAATTCTACTTTATTTCCGAAAAAGATAAGTTCTGGGCTTCTGCGCAGGTCGGTCGACCTACTATGTGGGTCGGTCGACCGCTTCTTTCTGGGCTTCTTTTATTCTTGGGCTTTTCTTTCAGATTTGAACTTTTATAAAGATCAGGGTCAGTCGGTCGACCTATATTACCGGTCGGTCGACCGCTTCCCGAAGAATTTCTTCTACTTTCTTCTTGTTTTGACTTTGAATACTTTGACTTTGACTCCAGTTGACTTTCCATTTATTCCTTAATTAAGCAAAAGACTTGAGGATACGGATTTGGTGCTAAATCGTCTCTTTTCCGCATAGATCTGCAAAAGTGCATAAAAATACGAAAGTACACGATTTGTGGGAAATAAAGGCTAAAACATAGTAAATGAGCGACCAAATACGTGTAAAAATAAATGTAAAACATCATAAAATAGACACGTATCAGCCGTCTTGACATCCATTTGATGGATCACTAGATTATTAATTGCAGCAAAAGCAATCAATAATCTAATAGTAGTAATGCGAGCTACGGGAGCATAGGTATCGAAATAATCAATCCCTTCCTTTTGTCTAAAGTCTTGGATAACCAATCTAGCTTTAAACTTGTCGATAGAACTATCAACTTTCATCTTCTTTTTGAAGATCCACTTGCAACCCAATGGTTTACAACCACGAGGTAAATCCGCAAGCACCCAAGTGTTATTGCCCATTATGGAATCCATTTCATCATTCATAGCCTCTTTCCAAAAGGAAGGAAGAGTCATGAGACCTTATTGCCTCATAAAATGTCTTAGGGTCCTCATCAATGTGAAAACAATATGAATAATAGTTTTCACATCCATCCCTTGAACCTTCAACCAAATAGGTATGAAAATCGGGACCAAAGGATTTAGCAATCCTTTTCCTCGTACTCCTACGAATTTCAGGTGTTACTTCTTGAGTTATGACATTGTCACTTCCCTCAATAGCTCCACTAGAACTAGGTACTAGATCCTTTGGCTTCGGCATTGATGAGAAACGACTCTAATCAAATATCGCATCCCTTGAATCAATTACGGTGTGAACCGAAACAAAATCATTAGGTTCAATTACATAGAACCTATAAGCCTTTGAATGCGCAGCATATCCAATGAATATGCAATCGATGCCCCTTTCTCCCAAGGTTTTAATCTTGGGATTAGGTAGTCTTATAACAGCCCGACAACCCCAAACTCGAAGATAATTCAAGCTTGGTTTCTTTTTGTACCAAAGTTCATATGGAGTGTCTTTATTCCTTTTGTTAGGAATCCTATTTAACAAATAGCAAGCCGTCAACATGGCTTCACCCCAAAATCCGTCACTCAAACCCGAGTAAGACAACATGGAATTAACCATTTCTTTTAGGACTCTATTCTTTCTTTCCGCTACACCATTTAATTGTGGTGTATAGGGAGGAGACACTTCATGAATGATACCACTTGACTCAAAATACAGTGGGTCATAATATTCACCACCTCTATCGGAACGCAACCTTTTAATCAAACCTGGTTGTTGCAATTCTACTTCATTTTTAAAAACCTTAAACTTATCAATTGTCTCATCTTTAGCATGGAGTAAATATATGCTTCAGACTCCTTAGACCAGCAAAAGCATAGCCATAGAAAGCGGATTTTCCTGTCTTTGATGAACTTTCATTTTAAATAGCAGTTTTTGAAAAGCCAGCTTAACTTTCTTTATTCTTCGTGGATTCTCTCTTTCTTTTAGGTCGGGCAGTACCTTTGCCCATATATTTATTAGTTAAGGATACTTTCATACCTAACAATTTTACAATTCGATCCGATCTATTCGTTCGCCGAGACTCGATCACAGACATTTCTGCAACCCCTCTAACAGAGGAACAAAGAGTCCATTTGTAACAAAACCGACTATAGTCATCAATAAAAGTCACTACATATTTTTTACCACCTAAAGACGGATAATTGCGAAAATCACATAAATCACTATGAATAAGTTCAAGCGCATGTGAGATCCTAGACACATTACCAAATGATTGCCTTGTGATTTTTGTCAACATACAAGTATTACACTTATTAATGTTCATGTTAAAAGATGGAATTAGACCATCTTTAGACATAGTTTCCAATCTTTTATAATGTACATGTCCTAGTCTCACATGTCAAAGATATGAAGTATCGTCCATAGAAGAAGCAATAAATATGGAACTTTCATTTAGAACAACACTCAACATAAACATGCTATTGCAATAATAACCAAATCCAATAAACACACCAGCATGCTTAGATAATACATACTTATTAGATTCATACACTTGTTTATAGCCAAGTCTATATAAACAACTACCGGATATAAGGTTTTTCTAATTCCGGGTACATGCAATACATTATTTAAATTTACAAAATTTCCGGAACTAAATTCCAACACCATTGTGCCACGACCAATAATAGGAGCGGTAGACTCGTTGCCTATATAAAGAACGGATCCATCCTTCACTAGTTCATAATCCTTGAACCAATGTCGATCCTTGCAAACATGATTGGTTGCACCCGAGTCTATCCACCATGCCACTACATCATCCTGCACATAAAATACTTCAGAAATTAGTGGTACATAATTCACAACCGAACTAAAACCATAGTCTAAAATCTGACCTTGATTAGTGGGTGGACCTTGGTCATTAGACCCTTGTCCTCTGGCTAGTACTTGCACCCTTGTTCTTTTTGTGCTTTAACCTTGCAATTTGCTTTCAAATGCCCGGTATTTCCACAAATCCAACAAGCACCTTTTGGTGCCTTGTTAGACTCATCATTGGTGTTGTTGAAAGAGCATTTTTAACCCTTAAACTTATTATTGGAACCATCTCCCTTTTCCATCATATTGACAGAAGAAGATCCCATAACATCCTTCCCTTTATCCTTGCCACTATCTTGCGCCCTTAGAGATTCCTCTATACGCAAATGACTACCGAGTTGACAAAGAGACAACTCTTCCTTGTTATGTTTCAACATATGTTTAAAATCCTTCCAAGAAGGAGGCAACTTGTCTATAATACTAGACACCGAAATAGATTCATCCATTTCCATCTTATGTTGTGCAAATTGTCCCAAAATCCGGAGCAATTATTCATTATATTGTTCCATTACAGGTCTAGCATCCACCATTTTATAATTCATGAAATTTCCAACAAGAAACTTCTTACTAGAGGCATCCTCATCCATGTACTTAGATTCAAGTTGATTCCATAAATCTTTAGCGGACTCTACATTTTAATAAGTGTCAAAAAGAGAGTCGGACATACCGTTTAAGATGTGACCGCGACATATGTAGTCATCATTTTCCCACTTGTTTCTTTTTCGTTGAATTTCCGCAATCGTTTCATCCCCAACAATCTCCGGCATGGGAGTACTTAACACATACACAACCTTCAAAGCGGTGAGAAGGAAGTACATCTTCTTTTGCCAACGACGGAAATCAACACCCTCAAATTTCTCTAACTTTCCAAACTTGCTAGTCATCTCTTTGATTGAATCCATTTCCAAATGTAGAAAATACTCTAAGAATGTTGTAGTTTTTGTATTACAAGATTACAAACTAGTAACTAATACAAAACAAAGACACAAACAACAAAAATGTAAACAATAAGACGGTATATTACACCCAATCGAATCGTGTTGAACACACTTTCCTTAGAGTATTTCGACCTTATAGCCTTTGGGTTGCACGAAATCTCTGTAGGATAAGACGATTCCTTTGTTTAAGGCTAGAACAAAGAACAATTAACAATAAGATAATTTTTATTTCACTCTGTTTTTGCGTCAAAAAGTTTCTGGAAAATTCTCATGGAAAATAACTTCCACATACGTATGTTGGATAAAGTTAAAAATGTGATGTGTCATGATTAGCCAATCATTAAATACATCAAACTTCAACCGTCATAATGCAACGTACGAAACAGAGAAAACTCATTTTTCCTTCTCGAATTTCTTTAAGTATGTAATATACTTTCACCCCGAGTATATAATCCTGATAGGGGATATAATATACTACGATAACATTATCCGCTTTAACCACAAACTCGATAATTACGATTATATGAGCGTACTCTCCGTACTCTCCGACTCACATTATATCGATTCCGAGTTCAAACAGATTTTGACACGAAAACCCGAATACACTTAAATGACCTTGTGATCAAAATCACTAACATAATCTGATAACTTTCCTATTCAATTAATATTCGATTCTAACACATGTCAAAATTCCATTCGTGTTGTAGAACAGATTCGTTATACCAAATATAACCGTATCATCTTCTAAGATAGCCCATAAGAGTAACCGGTATATCCGAGGAAGATTTTCAGCCAAACAATATGGCGAATTATTGGATCAGTCCACGTTTTTATTGCCAAAAATAAGCAGAACATAAAGAGTACCCTACAAAACTAACCCGTCACGCATATCGTAAGGTATAACATCCATATCACCTTTTTGTAGTTTTCTTTTCACGACAACAATTGACGTGAAAACAATTGTGTATGTTATTTTAGTTAGAGAGATTTTTTAGTCATATAATTAAAGAAAATCATTGTTGTTGTTAGAATTGTAAGAGTAATATTCTTAAAGAAAATCTTAAATCAACTAATGAGATTACGAGAGTTTCTTGTTGATGTTATTATTAGGAGATTGGGTCTACACTAGGCCCGACTATCATTAGGGTTATCTATATTAGGGTTTATTAAGATATTAGGTATTATATAGATAACCCTAATGATAGTGGGGCCTAGTGTAGGCCTTATCTCCTAATAGATGTCGTAATATTAAATGCTTGTTTCTTGGTAATTTGAAATCGTTGGTAATTTGAAAATCGTTGTTTTTCATTTACCATTCTCATCTAGAAGGATAATATAGACTGGTTTTTAATTAAGCTAGTTTCTTTACCTTGTAAAATATAATTATTCATATTTATTATTAAAGTCATGACTTCAATTTAAACTTATCAAAACATGGCCGACTCGTAAATCCGACCTATTCAACTTTATTTTTACAATCAAACACACGACTATCAATCGAAAATAATCTATCTATCTATATTATTAAAGGAAAAGTTTTCCGAGCGATTTAATTGACTGTGTTTTTTCCAGCCGATTTCATTGGCCGAGCGATTTTAGTGGATGCTTTTTTCAAGCGCGATTTTATTGACTACAACTAATACTAATAAATAATGCATATTTTATCTAAACGAAAAAAAATAATAACTAAAATAATATTGATGGAAAACAATAACTAATATAATACTTTATTACTTTATCAAATAAATAAATACTAATACTACTACTAATAATAATAATAAGAGGATTTTCCGTGGGCAGAATGTCACTATGGAACAGGTGGTGCAAGCTACTAAAATCGCTGTCAAGACTAGATTAAGTAATAGTGTTGATCCCAAAATCCAAAGATGGCTGGTTGTAATGAGTTAATTTAGTCTATTGTTGTGGTCTTACGCTCTTTTCTTTTGGCTTTTGCTTTTGTAAGATACCCATCTCATTTTATTTTTTCCCTTTATGGATGAATATAGATGAGACTAACTTTCTTGCAAAAAAATAATAATAATAATAATAATAGCTAAAATAATATATGTAGGCGAGAATCAATGTGGAGGCATGACACTATCTACAACAAACATGATAGAAATTCTAGAAATCTTATCTATCATTATATATATATATATATATATATATATATATATATATATATATATATATATATATATATATATATATATATATATATATATATATATATATATATATATATATTAAAGAATTATGTAAAATGGCTGACGTGGCGCAATGTGGTTTCAGAAAACCATTGTTCAACCCCTTTCATTCACTCTCACAATTTCAATTTTTCTCGACCAATTAAAACTAGCCATGTAAGCAACCGTGATATTCCTAGGATGACATTACATAATCACGTAATATTTAATATTTATGGAATCTTCCATACACATCAGTACATCACATAATCACGTAATGTTCCTTTTTAATCAACGTAATCACGGAATCTTCGATCACGGAATATTTAGAAATAAACTATTAAATTGTGATCTAACTAAAATATACTTTAATAGTCATATACTTTAATCACGTACTTTAATAGCTGCAATATTACTATAATAGCTGCAATATTATTTTAATACTTTAATAGTCTTCAATCACGTATTTTAATAGTCATAGGAATATTGAAAAAGTTTTAATAACTACTATTAAAATTTAGAGATATTTAACAGAATTTTGAGGAAATATTTTGAGAAATATTTAACAGACCGATTATTATTTTGTATTGCTTGATGTATATTTAGAAATAAAATTTAGAAATATTTAACAGAGTGATTGTATATTTAACAGACCGATTATTATTTTGCATTGCTTGAGAATATATATTTAGAAATATTAACAAAAGTCAAGGGCAATCTTTATCCCGTGTTGGACTTTATCTTCCTAGACCAGTATTCACCCATGACCAATTGTATGTTGTCTTATCTAGGTTTACAAGTAAGAAGGGTCTAAAAGTCCTTCTAGATGAAGACAAATGAGTGACTAATAAAACATCTAATGTTGTTTATAAGGAGATTTTTGATAAACTATAAATTTGTCTTAGATTTTCTTTTTTTGATACAATATTCTATTTTAATTTGTATTAGAAGCTTTTTTAAGTTAATTTATCTTTTATTTTAATTTATTTGTTCTTTCATTCTCCTAAAAATTCGTCTTATAAATCTAACAATTTGATGCATGCAACTAATATAACCACAATCTTGACTATAATTTTCATTTTCTGTAGTATATAAAACTTAATTATCTTAATTTTGATTTTTTTTTTTTAATTTATATAACTTAAATTACTTAATTTTGTATGTTATAATTTCCTTTTTAACCATGTTTTAATTGTTTCATTTTAATCCTGTCTTACAATTGTGACTCCTATTAACATTATCATGTGTTAGCTAATTAACTTACCTAACTTGAAGTTCTAAAATGTGAATGTTATAATTTCCGTATATATATTTTAATATATATAATGATATTAAATTATTTATTTTTTATTTTTAAAAAGTACACATGTTCAAATAAATAGAATTGGTTATATAGTAAGTAAAATTTATAGTCATCTTTAAAAATAGGTGTACACAACCCCGTGATTTTTCACGGGTGTTACACTAATATAATCATAAAAACATTTAGGAACCCATGGTTGAGCCAAGTCATCAACACAGATTTTTTTTAATATATCAGGTGGGATCCGCAATTTCTTTGATGAATTTCCTACGTGATGATAACCGCCTCATATTCGATATTGCATGACTGACCATAATTTTAGAAATATTACCTAATATTTGTGATATACTTTCGTAAACATTAAATAATGGATATACAAATACAGTTTATATAATATGAAATTAAATATTATATAATAATATATAAAATAATACAACTTTACGTCATTTGTATTACATTAACTTTAATATTATATACTCAAAAAATAAAATATATTAATTTCGAGTAACGTCCTTTTAAAACTATTACATAACAATTTATACTCAATAAATATTTACAATAAACAATATAATAATTAAAACCCGTGGATTTTTGCAATCGAAAAAAAAATTTGAGTAAATTTTATAATAATGACACGATAAAAAAATGGGATATTGAAATTGCAAAAGAAAAGTTCCATAATAGATATACTTAACATTCACAAAAGTACGAATAATGACGGGTTTTGTGGACAATCATATCTTTTTTTTCTGATAAGGTAAAAAACTATATTGATCCTCTAGAGTAGTACCAACCTATTTCATTATTTTGAATGAGGTAAGTTGAAACCAACGGCTTTCAAACCATCTCTAAAGAATTCGACATGTTGACAACTCTGATTTATGAGTGTGTTGTGACGATGAAAAATGCATATATAATGAAGAAAATTTTGAGATTTTTGTATTAACATTTATTTATCATTGTATATTGTAATTCCGTTATGATATTTCAGATTTATATAGATCATTGAGTATTGATATACTTTGAATATAAACTATGTTGTTAATATTACAATATTTTTAGTCTGTCGATCATATAAAATTATATTACAAATTGAAAATCTTAAAAACAACTAATCATTATTTTAAACATTATTCATAAATAATAATATTTGAAACTGCAATCTCGTGAAATTTGCATGAGATTAAAACTAGTTGTTTTGAAAAGCATATCATTAGCAACTCTTATTATCATAAATGCTTATCTCAAAACAATCTGATAACTTTCATATTCAATTAATATTCGATTCTAACACATGTCAAAAATTTCATTCGTGGTGTAGAACAGATTCGTTATACCAAATATAACCGTATCATCTTCTAAGATAGCCAATAAGAGTAACCGATATATCTGAGGAAGATTTTCAGCCAAACAATATGGCGAATTATTGGATCAGTCCACGTTTTTACCGCCAAAAATAAGCAGAACAAAAAGAGTACCCTACGAAACTAACCCGTCACGCATATCGTAAGGTATAACATCCATATCACATTTTTGTAGTTTTCTTTTCACGACAACAATCGACGTGAAAACAATTGTGTATGTTATTTTAGTTGGAGAGATTTTTTAGTCATATAATTAAAGAAAATCATTGATGTTGTTAGAAATGTAAGAGTAATATTCTTAAAAAAATCTTAAATCAACTAATGAGATTACGAGAGTTGCTTGTTAATGTTATTAGGAGATTGGGTCTACACTAGGCCCGACTATCATTAGAACTATCTATATTAGGGTTTATTAAGATACTAGGTATTATATAGATAACCCTATGATAGTCGGGCCTAGTGTAGGCCCAATCTCCTAATAGATGTCGTAATATTAAATGCTTGTTTCTTGGTAATTTGAAACCGTTGGTAATTTGAAAATCGTTGTTTTTCGTTTACCATTCTCATCTAGAAGGTTAATATAGACTGATTATTGATCAAGCTAGTTTCTTTACCTTGTAAAATACAATTATTCATATTTATTATTAAAGTCATGACTTCAATTTAAACTTATCAAAACATGGCCGACTCGTAAATCCGACCTATTCAACTTTATTTTTACAATCAACCACACGACAATCAATCGAAAATAATCTATCTATCTATATTATTAAAGGAAACGTTTTCCTAGCGATTTGATTGACTGTTTTTTTCCAGCCGATTTCATTGGCCGAGCGATTTTAGTTGATGCTTTTTTCAAGCGATTTTATTGGCAACGACTAATACTAATAAATAATGCATATTTTATCTAAATTAAAAAAACTATAACTAATATAATATTGATGGAAAACAATAACTAATATAATACTTTATTACTTTATCAAATAAATAAATACTACTACTACTACTACTACTAATAATAATAATAATAATAATAGCGAAAATAATATATGTAGGCGAGAATCAATGTGGAGGCATGACACTATCTAGTATCTACTACAAACATCATAGAAATTCTAGAAATCTTATCTACATAATTATAGAAACATTTAGCTAGGAACCCCTAGTTGAGCCACGTCATCAACACAGATTTTTTTTTATTATATCAGGTGTGATCCGCAATTTCTTTGATGAATTTCCTACGCGATAACCGCCTCATATTCGATATTGCATGACTGACCATAATTTTAGAAATTTTACGTAACATTTGTGATATACTTTTGTAAACATTAAATAATGGATATACAAATACAATTTATATAATATGAAATTAAATATTATATAATAATATATAAAATAATACAACTTTAGGTTATTTGTATTACATTAACTTTAATATTATATACTCAAAAAATAAAATATAATAATTTCGAATAACGTCCTTTTAAAACTATTACATAACAATTTATATTCTATAAATATTTACAATAAACAATATAATAATTAAGACCCGTGGATTTTCGCAATCGAAAAAAAATTGAGTAAAATTTAATAATAATGACACGATAAAAAAATGGGATATTGAAATTGCAAAAGAAAAGTTCCATAATAGATATACTTAACATTCACTAAAATACGAGTAATGACGGGTTTTGTGGACAATCATATCTTTTTTTTCTGATAAGGTAACAAACTATATTGATCCTCTAGAGTAGGACCAACCTATTTCATTATTTTGAATAAGGTAAGTTGAAACCAACGGCTTTCAAACCATTTCTATAGAATTCGACATGTTGACAACTCTAATTTATGAGTGAGTTGTGACGATGAAAAATGCATATATAATGACGAAAATTTTGAGATTTTTGCATTAACATTTATTTATCATTGTATATTGTAATTCCGTTATGATATTTCAAATTTATATAGATCATTGAGTTTTGATATACTTTGAATATAAACTATGTTGTTAATATTACAATGTTTTTAGTCCGTCGAGCATATAAAATTATATTACAAATTGAAAATCTTAAATACGGCTAATCATTAATTTAAACATTATTCATAAATAATAATACTTGAAACTGCAATCCCGTGCAATTTGCACGGGGTTAAATATTTAAAACTAGTTGTTTTGATAAGCATATCATTGGCAACTCTTATTATCACAAATGCTTATCTCAAAATAATCTGATAACTTTCCTATTCAAATAAAATTTGATTCTAACACATGTCAAAATTTCATTCGTGTTATAGAACAGATTCGTTATACCAAATATAATCGTATCATCTTTTAAGATAGCCCATAAGAGTAACGGGTATATCTGAGGAAGATTTTCAGCCAAACAATATGGGTAGTTATTGGATTAGTCCACGTTTTTACTGCCAAAAATAAGCAGAACATAAAGAGTACCCTATGAAACTAACCCGTCACGCATATCGTAAGGTATAACATCCATATCACCTTTTTGTAGTTTTCTTTTCACGACAACAATTGACGTGAAAACAATTGTGTATGTTATTTTAGTTAGAGAGATTTTTTAGTCATATAATTAAAGAAAATCATTGTTGTTGTTAGAAATGTAAGAGTAATATTCTTAAAAAAAAATCTTAAATCAACTATTGAGATTACGAGAGTTTCTTGTTGATATTTTTAGGAGATTGGGTCTATACTAGGCCCGACTATTATTAGGGTTATCTATATTAGGGTTTATTAAGATACTAGGTATTATATAGATAACCCTAATGATAGTCGGGCCTAGTGCAGGCCCAATCTCCTAATAGATGTCGTAATATAAAATGCTTGTTTCTTGGTAATTTGAAATCGTTCGTAATTTGAAAATCGTTGTTTTTCGTTTACCATTCTCATCTAGAAGGATAATATAAACTGATTTTTAATCAAGCTAGTTTCTTTACCTTATAAAATACAATTATTCATATTTATTACTAAAGTCATGACTTCAATTTAAACTTATCAAAACATGGCCGACTCGTAAATCCGACCTATTCAACTTTATTTTTACAATCAAACACACGACTATCAATCAAAAATAATCTATCTATCTATATTATTAAAGGAAACGTTTTCCGAGCGATTTAATTAATTGACTGGTTTTTTCCAGCCGATTTCGTTGGCGGAGCGATTTTAGTGGATGCTTTTTTCAAGCGATTTTATTGACTACAACTACAACTAATACTAATAAATAATGCATATTTTATCTAAATCAAAAAAACAATAACTAATATAATATTGATGGAAAACAATAACTAATATAATACTTTATTACTTTATCAAATAAATAAATACTACTACAACTACTACTACTACTACTACTAATAATAATAATAATAATAATAGCTAAAATAATATATGTAGGCGAAAATCAATGTGGAGGCATGACACTATCTACAACAAACGTGATAGAAATTCTAGAAATCATATCTATATAATTATAGAAACATTTAGGAACCCCTGGTTGAGACACGTCATCAACACAATTTTTTTTTTTTAATATATCAGGTGGGATCCGCAATTTCTTTGATTAATTTCCTACGCGATAACCGCCTCATATTCGATATTGCATGACTGACCATCATTTTAGAAATATTACGTAACATTTGTGATATACTTTCGTAAATATTAAATAATGGATATAAAAATACAGTTTATATATTATGAAATTAAATATTATATAATAATATATAAAATAATACAACTTTAGGTCATTTATATTACATTAACTTTAATATTATATACTCAAAAAATAAAATATAATAATTTCGAATAACGTCCTTTTAAAACTATTACATAACAATTTATACTCAATAAATATTTACAATAAACAATATAATAAATAAGACCCGTGATTTTTGCAATCGAAAAAAAAATTGAGTAAAATTTAATAATAATGAAACGATAAAAAAATAGGATATTGAAATTGCAAAAGAAAAATACCATAATAGATATATACTTAACATTCACAAAAATACGAGTAATGACGGGTTTTGTGGACAATCATATCTTTTTTTTTTTTTTTTTTTTTTTTTTTTTTCTGATAAGGTAAAAAAACTATATTGATCCTCTAGAGTAGGACCAACCTATTTCATTATTTTGAATGAGGTAAGTTGAAACCAACGGCTTTCAAACCATCTCTAAAGAATTCGACATGTTGACAACTCTGATTTATGAGTGAGTTGTGACGATGAAAAATGCATGTATAATGAAGAAAATTTTGAGATTTTTGTATTAACATTTACTTATCATTGTATATTGTAATTCCGTTATGATATTTCAGATTTATATAAATCATTGAGTTTTGATATACTTTGAATATAAACTATGTTGTTAATATTACAATATTTTTAGTCTGTCGATCATATAAAATTATGTTACAAATTGAAAATCTTAAATACGGCTAAATCATTATTTTAAACATTATTCATAAAAAATAATACTTGAAACTGCAATCTCGTGCAATTTGCACGGGATTAAAAGTAGTTGTTTTGATAAGCATATCATTAGCAACTCTTATTATCACAAATGCTTATCTCAAATAATCTGATAACTTTCCTATTCAATTAATATTCGATTCTAACACATGTTAAAGTTTCATTCGTGTTGTAGAACAGATTCGTTATACCAAATATAATCGTATCATCTTCTCAGATAGCCCATAAGAGTAACGGGTATATCTGAGGAAGATTTTCAGCCAAACAATATGCCGAATTATTGAACCAGTCCACATTTTTACTGCCAAAAATAAGCAGAACATAAAGAGTACCCTACGAAACTAACCCGCCGCGCATATGTAGGGTATAACATCCATATCACCTTTTAGTAGTTTTATTTTTACGACAACAATTGACGTGAAAACAATTGTGTATGTTATTTTAGTTAGAGAGATTTTTTAGTCATATAATTAAAGAAAATCATTGTTGTTGTTAGAAATGTAAGAGTAATATTCTTAAAAAAAAATCTTAAATCAACTAATGAGATTACGAGAGTTTTTTGTTGATGTTATTAGAAGATTGGGTCTACACTAGGCTTGACTATCATTAGGGTTATCTATATTAGGGTTTATTAAGATATTAGGTATTATATAGATAACCCTAATGATAGTCGGGCCTAGCGTGGCCCAATCTCCTAATAGTAATATAAAATGCTTGTTTCTTGGTAATTTGAAATCGTTGGTAATTTGAAAATCGTCGTTTTTCGTTTACCATTCTCATCTAGAAGGATAATATAGACTGATTTTTAATTAAGCTAGTTTCTTTCCTTGTAAATTACAATTATTCACATTTATTATTAAAGTCATGACTTCAATTTAAACTTATCAAAACATGGCCGACTCGTAAATCCGACCTATTCAACTTTATTTTTACAATCAAACACACGAATATTGATCGAAAATAATCTATCTATCTATATTATTAAAGGAAACGTTTTCCGAGCGATTTGACTGACTGCTTTTTTTTTTTCCAGCCGATTTCATTGGCAGAGCGATTTTAGTGGATGCTTTTTTCAAGCGATTTTATTGACTACAACTAATACTAATAAATAATGCATATTTTATCTAAATGAAAAAAAACAATAACTAATAATATAATATTGATGGAAAACAATAACTAATATGATAGTTTATTACTTTTATCAAATAAATAAATAAATAAATAATAATAATAATAATAATAATAATAATAATAATAATAGCTAAAATAATATATGTAGGCGAGAATCAATGTGGAGGCATGACACTATCTACCACAAACATGATAGAAATTCTAGAAATCTTATTTATATAATTATAGAAACATTTAGGAACCCCTGGTTGAGCCACGTCATCAACACAATTTTTTTTTAATATATTAGGTGTGATCCGCAATTTCTTTGATGAATTTCCTACGCGATAACCGCCTCATATTCGATATTGCATGACTGACCATAATTTTAGAAATATTACGTAACATTTGTGATATACTTTCGTAAACATTAAATAATGGATATACAAATACAGTTTATATAATATGAAATTAAATATTATATAATAATATATAAAATAATACAACTTTAGGTTATTTGTATTACATTAACTTTAATATTATATACTCAAAAAATAAAATATAATAATTTCGAATAACGTCCTTTTAAAATTATTACATAATAATTTATACTCAATAAATATTTACAATAAACAATATAATAATTAAGACCCGTGGATTTTTGCAATTGAAAAAAAAAATTGAGTAAAATTTAAAAATAATGACAAGATAAAAAAATGGGATATTGAAATTGCAAAAGAAAAGTACCATAATAGATATATACTTAACATTCACAAAAATACGTGTAATGACGGGTTTTGTGGACAATCATATCTTTTTTTCTGATAAGGTAAAAAACTATATTGATCCTCTAGAGTAGGACCAACCTATCTCATTATTTTGAATGAGGTAAGTTGAAACCAACGACTTTCAAACCATCTCAATAGAATTCGACATGTTGACAACTCTGATTTATGAGTGAGTTGTGACGATGAAAAATGCATTTATAATGAAGAAAATTTTGAGATTTTTGTATTAACATTTAGTTATCATTGTATATTGTAATTCCGTTATGATATTTCAAATTTATATAGATCATTGAGTTTTGATATACTTTGAATATAAACTATGTTGTTAATATTACAATATTTTTAGTCTGTCTGTAACATCCCGTATTTTCGTAAATAATATTTTAATGATTTTAAATTATTTTACGGAATATAATAATATTTTAATAATAAGTCGTAAATTTAATTTAAAGATTTCCTTTAAGATCCGTCTTAAGAATATCCTTAAGTTCTTAAGATGTTAACTTGGCATAAATGAAACCCGACTTGAATCCGTTTCACAAAAACAAGTAACCCGACTCAAAGTAAGGAAAGGACACTACTTAAACCCTAAATAAACCATTCCATCGTCACTTCTTCATCTTCACTGTTACATTTCATTTCACCATTTTCCTTCCTCCTTCAAGCTTAAAATCGACTTTTCAAGCTTTTCCCGAACTCGAATCGCGGTAAGTCTCACATTTTCGGAATCCTTGCGAGATTTCCAAGCCATCTATCTCTTTCAATTTCAATTTCGTCGAACTCGAAAAAGACGCTGTTTTGGGTAAATTCCGTTTTTAGCTTATAAAACTCATTTCTTTTGTTGTAAGGGTTGGACTAGAAGATCCTGAGGTTGATAGCTTTGTTATTGAAGAGGAATTCGGAGCTTAACCGCTTTTGAGGTGACGATAATGAGCAACTCGGTCTTATTGTTTATATTAGCACAATATGTGGTTTTAGTGTTGTGTTTCATATGAATTATGAACTTGGATGATGTTAGAAACTTAGTAATATGTTAGGTTACTGTTTATATGTTCAATGTATGTTAGGATTGTTGAATATGTGTGGTTTGCCTTCCATTTATTGCTGCTACACATTACTGTCCATACTACTTACCTCCACTATATAATGTACATTGTTCCCGTTCTGTATACCTAGTATTGCCCCCCCCCCCCCCATTTATGCATTTCTGATTGGTCATTGCTGTCCCAGCACTCGGATTTTATGTCTGAAAGTCTGGTTTCGGGTGCCTGTTCTATTCCTGCACATTGCTTCTATTCTACTGCTACTGCTCTGCTGAACACTATATTCTGTTGTAACTGTGAAACGACATTTCTGTGTAAGTCTGTTGTTCATGGCTGTTGCGTGTCCTCTGTACGTGCTACTTTGCTAGGTGTATGTACTGCTGCTGGTTGCTGCTACTTGTCACTGCTGCACGACACTTCGACCTTACTGCACGTCTGTGCTGCTGCGCGCTATCGCTCCATTGTTCCTGTACAGCATTTCCCCCCCTCCTGCGTGTTACTGCTATTTTACCTATGCACTTTATGCCTTCCCTTGCACCTGCACATCTAATACATTTTGTTCAGACTAGACTTGCTTACACTTCTCTGGTTTGTTACTGACTCCACTGTACTTCCTGCACTACTATTGCTATGAACAACCTCCTTTACTACTATGCATACTTCCTGAACTGCCCTACTACACTTCTAATCTCTTGCACCCCTGCTACTACTGGACTGTTGTACTGATGCGGGAATTCCTGCCCTGTTGTCCTCTCTATTTTTCCCTATTTTACTGCACTCCTATAGGTCATGGTTACATTGCTGGGATTTACTAATACCATAAATATGTACTATTGTATTTGCGTTGTGTCATTGGTTGAAATGTGGGGCTCATCTGATGCGTGCAGCGCTACTTCCTACTTCCTGTACATTTTCTTTTAGTTTTAGTATTATTTTATTATTATATTATTATTTTATTATTATTTTACGTACGTGCTTGCTAGCCTGCTTAATTTAATTATTTTACGTACGTGCTTGTTAGCTTGTTTACGATTAAATATAATACGTTAGGAATCGTTACGAATTACTAATGGGGTACGATTTTATTATTAGAAGCATGTCGAAATAATTTAATTAGCTAATCGATTTCCCGTATAAAATATAAGTAATATAATATGAAGTTTAATTTAAATCGTGTTTATTTTCCTTTAACGGTTAAACCGGTTAATTAGAACGTAATTAAGTACTTAGTGATATATATTTGAGCTAAGTAAGATTTAGTAAGTAATTAGTTACTTGTCTAAAATTAGTTAATTCTTAAGTGTCCGTTTATATTTCTTATCGGACTAAGATAGTTTAATATATAGTAGTTGGTTAGGTTTAACTTAATCGGAATTGGCATTTCTCTTATGTTTATGTGTGTTTGAGGTCCCCGGAGGATGGGCAACACTATATTGGGTTCGGGAGTGGAGTGAGGACAGAGACCCCCCGGCCGGGCAACCGGAAGGGAGACCGGCTCTCCCTCATCTTAGTTCTCGAGGTCGATTAAGTGTTGATTAGAAGTTAAAGGTAGAACTATAGAGTAGTTCATAGACTTGAATGATATTGTTTTGATGCGTATTAAGTTATGCCTTAAGCTGGCCTCTGAACTTAATACGTGAACTGTTTGTCGTGTATGGGAACATGCGTTGAGTTTTCGCCTCTGAGTTCCATACATGTCTGTTTGTCGTGTCTGAGACATGCGTTGAGTTTTCGCCTCTGAGTCCAGACATGTATGTGTGATCGCGTCAGGACATGCCTTAAGCTGGCCTCTGAGTCTGACGAGTAGAGCAACTGCACGACGGGGCAGTCAGGTTGTCATACCTTACCCGGAGTGCAGGTGTTTGGTGCTAGAACATGCGTTGAGTTTTCGCCTCTGAGTCTAGTATCTTGTAATGTGGTAGGGGTCCATGCGTTGAGTTTTCGCCTCTGAGTTCCTTACTTGTGATAGTGAATTGAATGTTAGTCTATGCGTTGAGTTTTCGCCTCTGAGTCTAATGTTCAGTGATAGCCGGTCCATGCGTTGAGTTTTCGCCTCTGAGTCCTTGCTTGATATTGTGAATTGGTATTTAGGTTATGCGTTAAGATGTCGCCTCTGAACCTTTATACTTGCTGAATTATTTAGTACCTAGGTTATGCGTTAAGATGTCGCCTCTGAACCTTCGTACTTGCTGTTTTATATCTGCTTGCCTTGATGATGGTACTGTGTCAGATATGCCTAGTATGTTATCGTTGTTATATGAGTTGTGGTTAAATCATCCAAGGCATTGGATGACTCTTAGTTCGGTTTCATAAATGATTAGATTGAAAGACCCCCCGACTGGGTAACCAGTAGGGAAACCGGCTCTCCTTCTTATCTGTTTATGAAGTTAGTTGAGAGCCGTGCATGATAATCGCATGATAGTAAGAGATCAGATGATGAGTTGTTTATGCTTCACATGTTGTTATATGTTGGAGTATTCTATATTGTTTTATGTGTTACGTGTTGTCACAAAAGGTGGCTAGGAGAACTCTAGTCACTCCCCACTGATTGTGGCGTACATGTTTTCATGTATGTAGGTACATGCAGGATTGGAGATCGGGTTCACGAGAGCTAGCGAGCGATGATCCTATCATCATGACTTACCCTTATTTATCGTTTAGCTGGACTCGTAGTTTTGATACATTTGTTTTGGTGCCTGTAGGGATGTTCCATCCCAGGCTTGTATTTATGTTTTGGTTTCAGTACTTAGAACTGTTACTTATCTATTTGACTTCAGTTTCAGTTTACGTTTCAGTCTAAGACTTCTCGCATGTTTTATCTTTAAAAAGTTTTAATTCCGCTGCAATTTTGGTACTTTTATGTGTTTATATTTCCGCTTTCGCGAGGGGTTTTACAGTTGGTATCAGAGCGTTATCGCTCCCGACGCACTCATGTAACCCCCAACCTTAACTTGACCATATAATCAAATAATGAATGAGAGATGGGGTAGATTTAAGGACATAAATTGTAGTCTGTTTTGTGATTGCTTTTATTAGGTTCTAACGTGTTTGTTGATTGTCATTGATAATACCTTATTGCCTTCCAATCGACGAACAATGGACTTATCCATTTGGCGATGAAGACCGGAGTTTTCTACCGAAGGTAAAAGATTTGTGCTACCGTGGGAGAATACTTCTGAGCCTTGAAGATACTGCTCTTTCTTGTGCACCACCTCCTTTGATAACTCCGGATGCACATCCTTCTTTTAGAATATTTGTCTATCTTACTTAAACAGATCTTCATATCTTTTCAGCTTAACCTTGTTGCTCTCTTTCTTAAGGTGCCCTCTAGGTAATCTTCCCTTTTATTGGATTTGGAGGAATTAGTTTTAAGGATAACCGTGAGTTGTGTTTTGAGAAATGTTGTTATTTGAGGAATAACTTAAGAGGTATCGAGAGACATGTTTTGGTGATCTAAGGGTCTAGTTGTCTATCCAGTTGGGAGAGTGAAAGTGAGTGATATGATACTTGCTTGAAGGTTGAGTTGTTTACTTAGTATTCGGTGGAACTTAATCTTGAGAACCATGCTTAGATTGTGAAAATATGTGGATTGAAGAGTACTGTGAGGATATAGAGCGACCTAGAAGAATAAGCTTAAGATGCTAATGAAAAAGAATAGATGAGTAAAGTGAGTTAGTATCAATTGACTTAGATGAGTGATTGAGTTGAGAAAGGTCCGTTGTTGAGGAATGCGAATCATTTGCTATAATAGTGGAATACTCGAAGAGGTTGACTTAAGCTTAGAGGAAGTGAATCACTATGTGACCCTAGGTTGCTTAATAAATCTTAGCATTTATTTATTGAAAAACATAAGAGAAATTTGAGGTTGCACCACCAGTATGTGGATGGAATGAAGTACTTTATTGAGAGATGGAAGTTCAGAAACTTGATGGTTAAAAATTGTTAACTTGTGGAGAGTGAGTTAAGTAAAGTGGATATAGCATATAGGGGTGATGACCTGAAAGTGTTATTGAATTGTCATTTGAGGGACTAGCAGAGATGAGACATCTCAAACTTTTGGGAATAGGTAGCTGTAATGATGATACCGTTTAAAGTTTGCAATATTAGGGTATATAAATCATTGGAGGAATTGTTCGTGAGAACCGATAATAGAATGACTTGATTTGGAAAGTAAGAAGTGAGAATCCCGCGAGAATAGTGAGAGACCCGCACCTTGGAAGATTCCGCAATCGTTCTTTTCACGTCGCTTCTCTCCTTTCTTCTCCTTTGCTTCTCCGTCTGCTCTTGGCTTCAACTGTGATTGGGGTCCATAGCCTAAAGTTCCTTACCTTGTCATTTTGTTGTTCCACGAGCCGTCTTCCGTGTGTCTCTCTCGAGACCTATGTCGTGTTTATCCCTGAAGTTCGTATCTCATCTCCTCTTCTGTGAGCCTCGTTCCTTTTCATCTAGACTAGTGGCGAGATTGACTTGTTCTTGGAATAGTGATACATGCCTTGAGGAATGCTCGGTTTGCGTTGTCAGAATTTGGTTGAGAGAGTTTACGATAATAATTATCGGGTGATATGGGATATTGTGCCGTCTTGAGAGTTTCATGTTAGATGGCTAGATGTAAGTGGTGATTGTAGATTTGGAAGTACCATTTGAGGATTTAAATACGATACTTGGAGTCTTAGGTTCTTTTGGAGGTACATGCTTAAGATGATGATGTGGTTAAATTGATGAATTAGGTAAGTTAGTGCTACTTAATCTTGAGGAATTTTTGTAATGCAGAAAGGACCACATACTTGAGGAACGAGAGTTATTGGTAACGGTGTGAGAATGTTGAGACATTTACGATTTGACTTATGGAGTTGACTGAGTGTTTGACCGTAGGTTACTTATTGAACCTCAGCGTTTACCTATTGAGATACTTAAGGAAATTGTAAGATGCCCCACTGTTAGGTGGATTGTTTTATTATAGCCGTGGAATAATGGAAGTTTGTTGGCTTAATAACGCTTCATGAGTGGTTGACAGGTAACCATTGATGTATGAGGTAATCATAGAGTAGAAATTTGTAACTTATAAGTGTTCATGAATATCATTCGGGAATTTCGGAATGCGAATAACTAAACCTTATTGAAACCGTAGGAGTGAAAGTTGTTACTTCTTTGGGACCTTTTCTTTGGGATGCATATTGTTGGTAAGTGGTTGAAACCAGAGGATTTAAGAGTTGCTACTTGCTACCTTAGTAAGATCTTGGTTTGAATGTTCATTGTGGTAATAAAATTTGGGAATTTTTTTATATCGAGCCTTGTGGAATAGGTTTGCTAGGATCGAACCGTTAAAATTTAAGGTTATAGGATAATGAGTACCGTATCTTGGGTTTTGAAGTTCGTTGTTCTGGTGATAGAATTCCAGTTCAGAGTTTTGGAAGACTTCTTGTTGAGGAATACCTTGTTCTGTGAATGAGATAATGATAAGAGGGATCGTGAAACCATTGAGAGTCTAGAGATCACTTGAATTGTCCTTCTTGGGATATATTGGGAATCGTTGTAACGACGCTTTGATCATGGATCGAGTGATTAGTGACCCCATGTTTAGCAGGAGTTACCGTTTTCCTTGACCTCTAACCTGGTTGTTTCATTCCTTCGATCCTTCCTTGTATGTTCTGTCAGCTGTGAAACTTGAAACTCTCAATCCTTCGTGTCGAAAGTAATCTCTATGATCGTTTCTACGCTCCCGGTGACTGTTTTTGGAATTTGTTCACTATTGTTAACTTTAAAAGTTTGCAGTTTTTGGAAAATCTTAAGTGTTTTGAGAATTTGAAACGACTTCCTCTTCCGTTGAAAGTGACTTTTAGTCATCATTGCAATTTGACTCTTTTGTGAATTCTAAAATAAAGGTTGATTTTGAAGAAAACTTAATTTTAAAGAGCAGAACGTTCTACAACTTTGATGGATTTCAGCGTTGATTGCCACTGGAACGCGTTATTGGAGACGTCTGATAACCTGTGTTGTGTTTATCAACACCGAATCGATCTAAATTTTGAACATTTACTGATTTAATTTTGGGACTTGTCTCAGATTTGGAATGTCGGACTCTTCAATACGTAGCGAGAATCCCAATGTCCATTGACAAAGACTTGTGCCTTGAAATCTTTTCTTCTTGAAACCTTTTTGGAAAATAAAGTTTTGGGTACCATAACCCGGGTAGTATGTATGGTAGCTAGAGTTGTTTTTGTACTTAGTTCTGTCTTCAAGTTTCGAGGACGAAACTTTTTTAAAGTTGGGGTGATTGTAACATCCCGCATTTTCGTAAATAATATTTTAATGATTTTAAATTATTTTACGGAATATAATAATATTTTAATAATAAGTCGTAAATTTAATTTAAAGATTTCCTTTAAGATCCGTCTTAAGAATATCCTTAAGTTCTTAAGATGTTAACTTGGCATAAATGAAACCCGACTTGAATCCGTTTCACAAAAACAAGTAACCCGACTCAAAGTAAGGAAAGGACACTACTTAAACCCTAAATAAACCATTCCATCGTCACTTCTTCATCTTCACTGTTACATTTCATTTCACCATTTTCCTTCCTCCTTCAAGCTTAAAATCGACTTTTCAAGCTTTTCCCGAACTCGAATCGCGGTAAGTCTCACATTTTCGGAATCCTTGCGAGATTTCCAAGCCATCTATCTCTTTCAATTTCAATTTCGTCGAACTCGAAAAAGACGCTGTTTTGGGTAAATTCCGTTTTTAGCTTATAAAACTCATTTCTTTTGTTGTAAGGGTTGGACTAGAAGATCCTGAGGTTGATAGCTTTGTTATTGAAGAGGAATTCGGAGCTTAACCGCTTTTGAGGTGACGATAATGAACAACTCGGTCTTATTGTTTATATTAGCACAATATGTGGTTTTAGTGTTGTGTTTCATATGAATTATGAACTTGGATGATGTTAGAAACTTAGTAATATGTTAGGTTACTGTTTATATGTTCAATGTATGTTAGGATTGTTGAATATGTGTGGTTTGCCTTCCATTTATTGCTGCTACACATTACTGTCCATACTACTTACCTCCACTATATAATGTACATTGTTCCCGTTCTGTATACCTAGTATTGCCCCCCCCCCCCCCCCCCCCATTTATGCATTTCTGATTGGTCATTGCTGTCCCAGCACTCGGATTTTATGTCTGAAAGTCTGGTTTCGGGTGCCTGTTCTATTCCTGCACATTGCTTCTATTCTACTGCTACTGCTCTGCTGAACACTATATTCTGTTGTAACTGTGAAACGACATTTCTGTGTAAGTCTGTTGTTCATGGCTGTTGCGTGTCCTCTGTACGTGCTACTTTGCTAGGTGTATGTACTGCTGCTGGTTGCTGCTACTTGTCACTGCTGCACGACACTTCGACCTTACTGCACGTCTGTGCTGCTGCGCGCTATCGCTCCATTGTTCCTGTACAGCATTTCCCCCCCTCCTGCGTGTTACTGCTATTTTACCTATGCACTTTATGCCTTCCCTTGCACCTGCACATCTAATACATTTTGTTCAGACTAGACTTGCTTACACTTCTCTGGTTTGTTACTGACTCCACTGTACTTCCTGCACTACTATTGCTATGAACAACCTCCTTTACTACTATGCATACTTCCTGAACTGCCCTACTACACTTCTAATCTCTTGCACCCCTGCTACTACTGGACTGTTGTACTGATGCGGGAATTCCTGCCCTGTTGTCCTCTCTATTTTTCCCTATTTTACTGCACTCCTATAGGTCATGGTTACATTGCTGGGATTTACTAATACCATAAATATGTACTATTGTATTTGCGTTGTGTCATTGGTTGAAATGTGGGGCTCATCTGATGCGTGCAGCGCTACTTCCTACTTCCTGTACATTTTCTTTTAGTTTTAGTATTATTTTATTATTATATTATTATTTTATTATTATTTTACGTACGTGCTTGCTAGCCTGCTTAATTTAATTATTTTACGTACGTGCTTGTTAGCTTGTTTACGATTAAATATAATACGTTAGGAATCGTTACGAATTACTGATGGGGTACGATTTTATTATTAGAAGCATGTCGAAATAATTTAATTAGCTAATCGATTTCCCGTATAAAATATAAGTAATATAATATGAAGTTTAATTTAAATCGTGTTTATTTTCCTTTAACGGTTAAACCGGTTAATTAGAACGTAATTAAGTACTTAGTGATATATATTTGAGCTAAGTAAGATTTAGTAAGTAATTAGTTACTTGTCTAAAATTAGTTAATTCTTAAGTGTCTGTTTATATTTCTTATCGGACTAAGATAGTTTAATATATAGTAGTTGGTTAGGTTTAACTTAATCGGAATTGGCATTTCTCTTATGTTTATGTGTGTTTGAGGTCCCCGGAGGATGGGCAACACTATATTGGGTTCGGGAGTGGAGTGAGGACAGAGACCCCCCGGCCGGGCAACCGGAAGGGAGACCGGCTCTCCCTCATCTTAGTTCTCGAGGTCGATTAAGTGTTGATTAGAAGTTAAAGGTAGAACTATAGAGTAGTTCATAGACTTGAATGATATTGTTTTGATGCGTATTAAGTTATGCCTTAAGCTGGCCTCTGAACTTAATACGTGAACTGTTTGTCGTGTATGGGAACATGCGTTGAGTTTTCGCCTCTGAGTTCCATACATGTCTGTTTGTCGTGTCTGGGACATGCGTTGAGTTTTCGCCTCTGAGTCCAGACATGTATGTGTGATCGCGTCAGGACATGCCTTAAGCTGGCCTCTGAGTCTGACGAGTAGAGCAACTGCACGACGGGGCAGTCAGGTTGTCATACCTTACCCGGAGTGCAGGTGTTTGGTGCTAGAACATGCGTTGAGTTTTCGCCTCTGAGTCTAGTATCTTGTAATGTGGTAGGGGTCCATGCGTTGAGTTTTCGCCTCTGAGTTCCTTACTTGTGATAGTGAATTGAATGTTAGTCCATGCGTTGAGTTTTCGCCTCTGAGTCTAATGTTCAGTGATAGCCGGTCCATGCGTTGAGTTTTCGCCTCTGAGTCCTTGCTTGATATTGTGAATTGGTATTTAGGTTATGCGTTAAGATGTCGCCTCTGAACCTTTATACTTGCTGAATTATTTAGTACCTAGGTTATGCGTTAAGATGTCGCCTCTGAACCTTCGTACTTGCTGTTTTATATCTGCTTGCCTTGATGATGGTACTGTGTCAGATATGCCTAGTATGTTATCGTTGTTATATGAGTTGTGGTTAAATCATCCAAGGCATTGGATGACTCTTAGTTCGGTTTCATAAATGATTAGATTGAAAGACCCCCCGACTGGGTAACCAGTAGGGAAACCGGCTCTCCTTCTTATCTGTTTATGAAGTTAGTTGAGAGCCGTGCATGATAATCGCATGATAGTAAGAGATCAGATGATGAGTTGTTTATGCTTCACATGTTGTTATATGTTGGAGTATTCTGTATTGTTTTATGTGTTACGTGTTGTCACAAAAGGTGGCTAGGAGAACTCTAGTCACTCCCCACTGATTGTGGCGTACATGTTTTCATGTATGTAGGTACATGCAGGATTGGAGATCGGGGTTCACGAGAGCTAGCGAGCGATGATCCTATCATCATGACTTACCCTTATTTATCGTTTAGCTGGACTCGTAGTTTTGATACATTTGTTTTGGTGCCTGTAGGGATGTTCCATCCCAGGCTTGTATTTATGTTTTGGTTTCAGTACTTAGAACTGTTACTTATCTATTTGACTTCAGTTTCAGTTTACGTTTCAGTCTAAGACTTCTCGCATGTTTTATCTTTAAAAAGTTTTAATTCCGCTGCAATTTTGGTACTTTTATGTGTTTATATTTCCGCTTTCGCGAGGGGTTTTACACTGTCGATCATATAAAATTATATTACAAATTGAAAATCTTAAATACGGCTAATCATTAATTTAAACATTATTCATAAATAATAATACTTGAAACTGCAATCTCATGCAATTTGCACGGGATTAAAACTAGTTGTTTTGATAAGCATATCATTAGCAACTCTTATTATCACAAATGCTTATCTCAAAATAATCTGATACTTTCATATTCAATTAATATTTGATTCTAACACATGTCAAAATTTCATTCGTGTTGTAGAACAGATTCGTTATACCAAATATAATCGTATCATCTTCTAAGATATCCCATAAGAGTAACAGGTATATCTTGAGGAAGATTTTCAGCCAAACAATATGGGTAGTTATTGGATTAGTCCACGTTTTTACTGTCAAAAATAAGCAGAACATAAAGAGTACCCTAAGAAACTAACCCGTCACGCATATCGTAAGGTATAACATCCATATCACCTTTTTGTAGTTTTCTTTTCACGACAACAATTGACGTGAAAACAAATGTGTATGTTATTTTAGTTAGAGAGATTTTTTAGTCATATAATTAAAGAAAATCATTGTTGTTGTTAGAAATGTAAGAGTAATATTCTTAAAAAAAATCTTAAATCAACTAATGAGATTACGAGAGTTTCTTGTTGATGTTATTAGGAGATTGGGTCTACGCTAGGCCCGACTATCATTAGGGTTATCTATATTATATAGATAACCCTAATGATCGTCGGGCCTAGTGTAGGTCCAATCTCCTAATAGATGTCGTAATATTAAATAGTTGTTTCTTGGTAATTCGAAATCGTTGGTAATTTGAAAATCGTTGTTTTTCGTTTACCATTCTCATCTAGAAGGATGATATAGACTGATTTTTCTTTACCTTGTAAAATACAATTATTCATATTTATTATTAATTAAAGTCATGACTTCAATTTAAACTTATCAAAACATGGGCGACTCGTAAATTCGACTTATTCAACTTTATTTTTACAATCAAACACACGTAAAATTTGACTATCAACTTGGGTTTCTAATTCTTTATTAATCGGGATATATGGGCTATCAGGTACGGAGTAGTTTGGTTCGGTAGTTTGGTTCATGCATGCTCAGTATAATAAACGTGGACCGAAATCTAGTCCAAAAAGCTACGGAGTAGTATATAAGAGACAAATCCTAAATCCTAAATCTAGTCCAAAAAGGGAACTTAAAAATTATTCGTTCTTTTTTTGGTTTCATATCCTAGTAGACGTAGGTTTGTAAAAGCTAATTCGTACCTTCAAATCCAATCTACCACTTTCAATTTTACCCACTATTCATGAGTAAGCATTTAACTTCGATTTCCGCTCAATGCATAAGTTAAAATATATTCATTGGGGATTTTGTTTGATTCGTCTTTACGAGAACATTAAAAATATCTAATTTTTATAATTTTCACAAATAGGTAGGTAACGATAACCGCGCAAAACACGTGTAGACAAATCGACAAATGTGAAAAGTAAAGTGGTAGAGTGGATTTGAATGGAGGAAGTAGTATATAAGAGACGAGAGACGAGAGACGAGAGAATAGAGAATAGAGAATAGAGAATAGAGAAGAAGAGATCCCTTTAATTTTATAAAAAAAACCAAATCAATGGCCTCCAACGAAGAAGTTGCTTCATCGACTACGGTGACTGGTTATGCAAATGCCAATATTTAGAGCGTACTTGGCTTCTCATGGATGAGTGATTTGCTTGCACGGTGTTACTGTACAAGAATGTGGGGCCTGCTTCTTTTGTTGCTTTAGCTGTAACCGTCTCTATTATGCTCTCCAACTTTTTCTGTGTTATATAGGTGTCCTTGGGACGGGTTGCATCTTTTCTCTCGCTTGACGAGCTCAATACTAGCCTCGTACACAAACTTCCGTATAGTACCTCTCGCGATGCAATTCAGATTAGTGACGGAAACTTCACATGGGACCCCACTTGTGCATCACTCTTTATTTTATGTTATGTTAATAGGTGATGAAAGATGGAATGATTGCACAAACAGGAAACTACAATTCCCTTGAACAATTTTTAGGATCATATAAAATTATAAACCACCAACGGCACAAGATTCTAACAAGGCAGAGCTAGAGCCGGATGTGATCTGGAAAGAAGGAAGTAATGCGGACGAGGAACCTGGGTTGTCACCAGCAACACAAGTCATAAACGAGGAAGAGAGAGGGAAAGGCAGTGTCGGGTTCAAAGTCTATTGGACATATTTGACTGTCGCATATGGTGGTGTACTTGTGGTTCTCGTGTTCCTAAGCCGAGTTATTTCAGTGACACTCGAGGTTGTCAGTTACTACTAGCTAGTGTGGGCAGCTCCTGAGTCGAAGGGTGCCACACCAGTTGTTACTAGATCAAAGCTTATAACCTTCTATGCCGGCCTGGCCATCGCTATATCTTTGAGCACCCTTATGGTAGACATGCTTTTTGCAACTGCAGCATATGCAACGGCCACTATATTGTTCAAGAGAATGACCAAGTGCGTTTTCCGAGCTACTATGTCATTTTTTGATGCTACCCCAAGTGGAAGATTTCTCAGTAGGGTAACACTTTTTTGCTCGAGCTCTTAATCCCCTTCATTATTTGTTCTTTTGCAATTTTTTTGTAAATTTTTTTTGTAATTGGTTTGACGTTCATTGCTCTTTGTCCCTGTAGTGTTCGACAGATCAAAGTGCTATGGAGACCGAAGTTCCAACCCTGGTGGAAGATGTTTCCTCTTCTGTCCTTGAACTTCTGGGAATTGTCGTAGTGATGGCTATGGTAGCGTGGCCGGTTTTGCTGATTTTCATTCCCGTGGGTTTTATTTTCATTTGGTATCAGGTTATCATCCTTTCAATCTCGTAACTGAAGCCACTTTTGCTAGTTCGGCATTTCACTTTGGTACTCTGTTATGTTTCAGTTTTAGAATGAAACCTTACTTAGCTTGTAATAATATATTTGAACTTGCAGCAATATTACATGCCATCAGCTAGAGAATTGTCACGGCTAAGTGGAATATGCGAAGCACCAGTTACTCAACATTTTGTAGAGACAATTTCGGGGTGTACAACTATTAGGAGCTTTGATAAACAGACAAGTTTCGAGGAGACATACATGAAAATACTAGACGCCTACTCTCGTCTTGATTTTCACGTTGATGCTGCAATGAAGTGGCTCTTGTTTCGCCAGGATGTTATTCCCTATAGCACATTCGCTTTCCTTTTGATATTCTTGGTCTCGTTTGGAGAAAGAATTAACCCAGGTATAACTTGTTAATCCTCGTTTCGCTCTTTATTTTTATAGGGCACGCACGGTTTTCCGACCAACCCAACTTGTGCTTGAATACACTAACGATTCTGTTTTTTTTGTTATCTCACAGCAATCGCGGGATTGGCAGTGTCGTATGGGCTGACTCTAAGCAATGTGCTAACAGCATTGGTATCGAGTTTATGTAATTGTGGCACCAAAATGATTTCAGTTGAGAGAATCATTTTAAAAATTTAGCTCTGTTACGTTATTGATATACAGATACGATACGCCCCACATTTACCGAGAGTGCTCCATGGCCTCACATGCACTTTCCCCGCAAGGAAGAGAACCGGCATTGTTGGAAGAACAGGAAGCGGGAAATCGACTCTTGTACAAGCTCTACTTCGAATTGTGGAACCTACAACAGGGCAAATTATGATCGATGGCATTGATATATCGACAATTGGGATCCAAGATTTAAGGTCGAGACTGAGTATTATCCCTCAAGAACCCATCATGTTTCAAGGAACAATTCGAACAAATTTGGATCCCTTACAACAGTACACTGACAAACAACTCGATCTGGGAGGTATAATGCTGATTTAACACAGTTGTGGCTAATGACTATTAACTCAAATTTCTAACTTGTTTTCTTGTAGGCTCTGGATAAGTGCCAACTTGGGGGCAAGATTAGGAAGATGGAAAGAAAGTTGGAAGCTCAAGGTTTGTTTTCTGTTGTCTTTATCTTTAATTTATACGTCAACAAACACTAATTTGTGTAAATTTATATAGTGTGTCTTGCTTGTCACGGATAGTCAGTCACAAGTTAAAGACGGATACTTCTCTGAGTTCTCTCTCACAAGAAAGCAAGTGGGAGGACAAGTCGGGGAAAATAGAGCACCCTGTATATTGCCACTTGTATATTGTGAGAGGGGCATTATCTGTCTTCAGCTTGTGACGGATAGTGCCCGTCTTCAATGAGAATTTGTGTGCATTTGATAGGGTTAGTGTTAAACAAGAAACGAGACCTAGTGTTGATTTTATTTATTGATACAAATTTGTTAGTTACCGAAAATGGAGAAAATTGGAGCATGGGAGAAAAGCAACTCCTTTGTCTTGGACGTGTACTTCTGAAGAGATCTAGAGTGTTGCTTCTGTTGATGCGGTAGCATGACGACCTTATTCAACAGAGCTTAAAAAAGAATTTTTCCGATTGTACCACAATAACCATTGCACATCGGATGACTTCTGTTCTTAATGGTGATTTGGTGTTGCTTTTAAATAACGGTAAATATTGCATTTGTTTTAGCCTTTCTTCTTTTTGAGTCATTATTGTATAAGCTAGACTTATACAACGATACAAAATTATATTAAAGAAAATGCTTTATACAAAACACGTGTCAGGTGCCTTATACAAGTATTATTAGAATGGAATTTATTCCATATTTTGTGTAAATATTTACTTGCCTTTTACAATGATTATGTCTATCATTATTACTCAATCAAAGGGATTGTCAACCTTTGACTCCCTTGTAATTAGCTTAGGAATCTTTCTATTATAGGCTAACTTTGATTATTGTATTTGTATATATACGTTTGACTTATGAATGGAATAGTCAGGGAGTATAATTCTTATATGGTATCAGTGTCTTTCTTCTCTTCCGCAACTCTCTGTTTCTTCTTCTCTTCACCACGTTCACTCCCTCCTTTCGTGCTCCATGGCAAATGACAAACAAAAACCCGCCTCTTTCCATCCCGCTTACTCCGTCTCTAATATCAAAAACTTCGTTCAAATAACCCTTGAGGCTGAAAATGTCCATTACGCATCTTGGGCGGAATTGTTCCTAAACACAGCCCGTGCTTTCGATGTTATCGATCACATCGCTCCATCTAAGGATGCTGTGATTAATAAGGACGCACAATGGGATCGTCTCGATGCTATTGTCAAACAGTGGATATATAGCACCATATCCATTGACCTCCTCCACACCATTCTCGAGCCCGGCGCTACCGCACTCGGCGCTTGGGACCGTCTAAAAGATATTTTTAATGATAATAAAAACTCTCGTGCGGTCATGCTCGAACAACAATTTTCTAACATCCACATGGATAATTACCCTAATGTTTCGTCTTATTGCCAGGCACTCAAGATAGTGGCCGATCAACTCTCTAATGTCGGTGCACCCGTCTCCGAAACCCGACTTGTCCTACAACTAGTCACTCACCTTTCAGACGGCTACGATGGGGTTGCTACTTATATTCAGCAAAGCGATCCACTGCCGCCCTTCTACAAAGCCCGCTCCATGCTTACTCTAGAGGAAAGTCGACGCGCCAAATCTACTACTGGTCCGTCTGACACGGCCCTCGCTGCATCGTCTACTACTGCCCCTGTTGATTCTTCTCGGTCCCATAACAACAACAACAACAACAAAGGTGGGGGTCCTTCCAACTATAGAGGTAAGGGTCGTAAACATAATGGTAAGCATCATAGTGGTAATGGTTCGAAAAACCAGCAGCAACCTAAAAGTTCGGACCGTCAACAGAACTCGTCCAATGCTCCCACTTCTTGGACTTGGGTTCCTGTTTGGCCACAACAACAGCAGCAAGGGTGGACACCACCACCATGTCCCTACCCCACCACTGGTTGGACCCCTCCGAATGGGTCTCGGTCACAAGGCATTCTCGGTCCTCGTCCAGGTCAGGCCTTCCTTGCTCAGCCTAACATGGTGACTCCTACACAAGGTGCTTTTGTTCCAACCGACATTGCCGCTGCTATGCAAACTCTCACCCTTCAACAACCGGATGACAACTATTACATGGACACGGGAGCCTCGTCGCACATGACATCCAATGGTGGTAACCTCTCTTCTTATTCTTATTTGAGTCATAATCGTCATATTGTCGTCGGAAATGGTCACCTGATTCCAATTAAAGGTCGTGGTGCTCTGTCACTTCCCCCTCCCCATCAGACATTAAAATTGAAAAATGTTTTACATGTCCCTAAAATAATAAAGAATTTAGTGTCCGTCCGTAAATTCACAACTGATAATCATGTCTCTGTCGAGTTTGACCCATTTGGTTTTACTGTAAAGGATCTCAAGACGGGGACACCGATTATGAGAAGCCATAGCACGGGTGACCTATACCCTCTCCGACCCACTCACCAAGCTGCCCAGTCCGCTCCTCAAGCCTTCATTGCCGCTCCGTCGCTCACCTGGCACGGACGCCTTGGTCATCCTGGCCATGCTATTTTTAATTCCCTTTGTACGAATAAATCATTATCATGTCGTCCTCTTAATGTTTTAACTATTTGCAATTCTTGTCAACTTGGAAAACACATTAAACTTCCCTTTACCCCTTCTGTCTCACAAACCCTTACTCCTTTTGACATATTGCATACAGATTTGTGGACCTCACCTGTTCTAAGTACAATGGGACATCGCTACTACATCCTATTTCTTGACGATTACACTAATTTTTTGTGGACCTATCCCATCACAAATAAATCAAATGTGTATTCCATCTTCACTACCTTTTACAATATGATTAAGACTCAATTTAATCTTCACATTAAAACTTTGCAATGTGATAACGGTCGTGAATTTGACAACTCCTCTTTACATAAATTTTTTGCTACACAAGGCATGGTGTTTCGTTTTTCGTGTCCCCACACCTCCCCCCAAAATGGTAAGGCCGAGCGCAAAATACGCACAATCAATAACATTGTCCGTACCCTCCTTATTCATGCTCACATGCCCCCCTCTTTATGGCATCATGCCCTTGCAATGGCAACATATCTTCATAACATCTTACCTAGCAAAGCAAACCGATACACGTCACCCACCTCTAGCCTATACCGTCGTGACCCCGCATATGTCCATTTGCGCACTTTCGGTTGCCTCTGCTACCCTCACACACCCACAACCACAATTAATAAACTTGCACCTCGTGCCTCACCGTGCATTTTTCTAGGCTACCCGTCTCAACATCGTGGATACAAGTGCCTCGATTTGGCCACCAACAAGGTCATCATAGCTCGACATGTGACATTTGATGAATCGGTTTTCCCATTCTCAAAAACTGCCCCACAAACAAGCCCATCTTATGATTTCCTTAATTCTGGCCCAAACCCCTACGTGACCCACCATGTTACTAGCCCCCATACAATTACAAGTCCATCCCAGGACAATATCAACCCCCATATGTCTCCCTCCCCATGTGAACAGCCCATACCTCCTTTATCCCCTGGCCCAGCCCACGAAACCCAGACCCCCCTTGAGTCTCCCTCTGCCTCTCCCTCAAATAGACTACACGACCCAACTAACTCCTCTCCCACCACAATTTCAGCCCAAATATCTCCCCAAATGACCACACGAGCCCAGCGCGGTATCTTTCGGCCAAAACCGATTTTTGATTTATGTACTACAACCACCGTGTCACCCGTCCCCAAGAATCCCCTTGTTGCACTTAATGACCCAAATTGGAATCATGCCATGAAAGACGAGTTTGACGCCCTCATTAAGAATAAGACATGGGTTCTTGTGCCCCGACCTTCTAATGTCAATGTAACACGTTGTTTATGGTTGTTTAAACATAAATATAAAGCTAACGGTGATTTGGAGCGATACAAAGCTCGACTTGTGGTTAATGGCAGGTCTCAACAGGTAGGAGTTGATTGTGATGAGACATTTAGTCCCGTAGTCAAGCCCGCCACTATTCGTACCGTGCTTAGTCTTGCCGTCTCCAAAAAATGGCCTATTCACCAACTTGACGTAAAAAATGCCTTTTTACACGGACACCTTGCGGAGACCGTATACATGCACCAACCGCCGGGTTTTCGCGATCGGACATATCCCGATTATGTTTGCCTCCTAAAGAAATCCTTCTACGGTCTCAAACAAGCACCGCGGGCGTGGTACCAAAGATTTGCTAACTACGTCTCTACCATCGGGTTTTCGCATAGCAAGTCCGACAATTCATTGTTTGTTTATCATAAAGGGGCTGACATGGCTTATATACTTTTGTATGTTGATGATATTATTCTAGCTTCTTCCACGACCACCCTACGCGACGAAATTATGGCGCACCTGCGGAGTGAATTCGCAATGACTGATCTTGGTCCCATTAATTACTTTCTCGGTATCTCGGCCATTCGTCATTCTAAGGGTTTATTCCTTCATCAACAAACATATGCAGAAGATATCGTCAAACGAGCGAAAATGGAAAATTGCAAGGCATCACATACTCCAGTGGACACAAACTCCAAGTTGAGCGCTAATTCTGGCGGTCCGGTGACCGACCCTACCTTATTTCGTAGTCTTGCCGGTGCTCTTCAATATTCGACATTTACTCGCCCCGACATTTCTTATGCAGTCCAACAAATATGTCTTCACATGCACGATCCTCGAGAAGCTCACTTTGCAGCCCTAAAACGCCTCATCCGGTATGTTAAAGGTATGACTCATTATGGCCTCCACCTTACTGTTTCGTCTACTGCCACTCTTACCGGTTACAGTGATGCGGATTGGGGAGGGTGCCCCGACACTCGCCGCTCCACATCCGGGTATTGCGTGTATATGGGTGATAATCTAATATCGTGGTCCTCTAAACGGCAACCGACTATCTCACGGTCAAGCGCTGAGGCCGAATACCGTGGCGTCCGCTAACGTCGTCGCAGAATCAGCCTGGCTACGCAATTTGCTTCTTGAACTAAAATGCCCTATACAAAAAGCAACAGTGGTCTACTGCGATAACATATCCGCAATCTACTTGTCCGGCAATCCCGTAAATCATCAACGAACTAAACATATCGAACTCGACATTCATTTTGTTCGGGAAAAAGTTGCACTTGGGCAAGTTCAGGTCCGACATGTTCCGTCCCGTTATCAATATGCCGACATTTTCACGAAAGGTCTACCGAGAGTCCTGTTCGACGATTTCCGTTCCAGTCTCAGCATCCGTCCTCCTCCTCCCGCTTCAACTGAGGGGGTGTTATAGAATGGAATTTATTCCATATTTTGTGTAAATATTTACTTGCCTTTTACAATGATTATGTCTATCATTATTACTCAATCAAAGGGATTGTCAACCTTTGACTCCCTTGTAATTAGCTTAGGAATCTTTCTATTATAGGCTAACTTTGATTATTGTATTTGTATATATACGTTTGACTTATGAATGGAATAGTCAGGGAGTATAATTCTTATAAGTATCTTCTGTTTTTTCACACTGAAAAGATTAATTATATCGGGTTTAATTGGGTGAAATTATTTCACAGGGCAAATTGAGGAATTTGATCATCCTTCCAAATTGTTAGAAAATGACTCATCCCCATTTGCCAAATTAGTAGGAGCTTGCTTCGTGAGAAACTAGTGTGCATTGCACGGGTTTTAAATTGTATAATTAAGAATGTAGGGATTATCGGTATAGACCACACACACAATATTAAATGTAAGAATCGGAAAATTAACAAGAACACAATATTTACGAGGTTCACCAACTTGGTTACATCCTCACTATAGTCGCACTAGGAATTTCATTGATCACTCACGATATGAGGATACAAATTCCATAGCTTTCCTCGTCTTTTATAATCACAAGCTATAACCCCAAGACATAATAACTATGTATAACATCTTATATTTAGTTCAAGTGATTAATGAAGTAAGCTTCTTTCATTATATCCCAATTAGAAACATCAAACTCCATAATGGAGAGAATTAATTCTAACAAAGAAAATATTTATTTATTATTTGTTTGTCCCGATTATTTTTCTATCTGTCTTATTTATAAGCGTCTCACTCATTTGTTTACTTTTAATTATTGAAAAATATTTTAAATGTTATTTTGATCATCTACTTCACTTGTTACTCAATATTGATAGTGAAGAGAGTACGTTATATTTATTCATAAAATACTGATAATTAATATTTTAATATGATTATATATATGACCGTGTTCTTATTACTTTTCCGATCGTAAAATCATATCATGATTTGACGATAATTATCTTGGAATGCGAATGGTTGTCTTTGAGAAAATATAATCACATGGACATTGAGTTTTTGGAATGCAAATAGTGAGGAAACTTGGTAAATCGATTTGTCACTTCCTAACCACAGATGACATGGTGTCGTTAAAGTAGCCTAGGGACGATAAACTTCTCCTTTGATGCCAGAGAAGTTTGATCCCTGTTAAGATCATGTTTTGATGAGATTTTATTGTTACATTATTTTTCTCCTTCAGTTGAAGAATGGTCTCGTTTTTGTTTTTAAAACCAATTACATTTTATTACCTTTCTTCAGGTCATTTTTGCTAGAGTAAACTAGCTATCGGAATTTGCCTATTAGTGGTTTTGATCTATTAAATTTCGTTTTCGGCGGCCATATTTTTTTCATATCCTTGTAAACTTTTGCACTGTTTTCAAAACGATATTTGGTCACTGCATTGGGCGCAATTGGTGTCAAAGTGTTTAAAGTATTTGTTTCAAAAGAAGCTTGTTTAAGTTTAGTGTTATAACAAGTTGAATAGAGTTTAGAAGAAGAAACATATGGAAGAAGAGAAGAGACATCTTTTCAAGTTGGATATTTTTCAACTTTAATTTTAATAGTTTTCCAAGATTTGTTTGACAGTAAATTAAAAATAACTCCCTTTTAAAATAGGATTTTTCAAAATTATTCCCTTATATAATTTTTTTCTAAAATTACTCCCTTAAGATACACTTTTATTAAAAATTGCTTCAAAACTGCAATTTAGGTTACCTATTCCATATGTTTTTGAACTTATTCTCCATTGTTATATACCTTTCAAAGTATAAATTAGCTGTGTTACAAACGGAATCAATTCATAAACTTGTAAAATAAATCACTTGAATTAGAGTTTTGAAGCAATTTTTGATAAAAATACATCTTAAGGGATTAATTTTAGAAAAAAATTATATAAGACAGTAATTTTAGAAAACTGAATTTTAAAAGGAGTTATTATTAATTTTTTTTTTTATGATGATAATAAATGACAAGGAAAGTTTGAAAGTTATATTTATAGACTATATTGACATATATGGGCAATAAAATCTATAGCGAGTGAGGTATTGTTGGAATATTGCTCAACAACAACATCATCATCATTCATCATCATCATTTTTATATTTCAAGATAATTTCATCATATTTTGCTGGAGTAAGAAATTATTATGCCTACAACGTGCAAGTTTTGTAATATTTTTTGCACCAAGAAACTATATCATTCAAACTTCTTGAATGAATGATGATCACACTCTTTTTCCTGTCGCAAAATAAAAACTTCTTGCATGAATGATGATCACACTCTTTTTCCTGTTGCAAAATAAAATGGCTTTTCCGGTCGGTCATGGTTTTTTGTCGCAAACATTATTTTTGTGACGGACTTTTTTGTTGCTATAAATATAACTTTCAACCTTTCTGTTCATTATCATCAAAAGATCTTAAAAAACTATAAAATCAAAGTTGAAAAATATCCAACTTGAAAAATTGTCTCTCCTCTCCTTCCTTCTGTTTCTTTTCCTAAACTCTCTTCAACTTGTCATGAGTCATGACCATTAATTTACAACAAGCTTTTTCTGAAACAAATACTTTAAACACTTTGACACCCATTGCTCCCAATGCTATGACCAAATATCGTTTCGAAAATACTGCAAAAGTTTACGAGATATGAAAAAAATATTATCACCGAAGACGAAATGAAACTTTATCAAATCAAAACCACTAATAAGTAAATTTCGGTAGCTAGTTTACTTTAACAAAAATGATATAAAGAAAGGTAATACGACGTTTTTGGTTTTTGAAAACAAAACGAGTCTATTCTTCAAGTGAAGGAGAAAAATCATGAAACTATAAAATCTCATCAAAACATGATCCTAATTGTGATCAAACTTCTGTGGCACCAAAGGAGAAGTTTATCGTCACTAGGCTACTTCAACCACACCATGTCGTATGTGGTTAAGAAGTGACGAATCGATTTACCGGGCTTCATCACTATTCGTACTCCAAGAACTCGTGTTCGTGTTCATGTGATATATTTTCTCACAGACAACCATTCGCATTCCAAGAACTCGTGTCCATGTGGCATATTGTCATAGCATCGATTTGTCACTTCTTAACCACAGACGACATGTTGTGGTGTATGTAGCCTAGTGACATTAAACTTCTCCTTTGACGCGCGCCATAGGAGGGTTAATCACAATTAGGATCATGTTTAGATGAGTTTATAGTTTCATGATTTTTTTCCTTAAATTGAGGAATGAACTCGTTTTGGGCTTTAAAGACACCAATAACATCCTATTACCTTTCTTTAGATATTTTTGTTAAAGTAAACTAGCTACCGGAATTTGTTTATGAGTTGTTTTGATCTGATAAAGTTTCATTTCTTCTTCGGTGGTAACATTGTTTTCATATCCTGTAAAATTTTTGCAGTGTTTTCGAAACAATATTTGATCATAGCATTGGGCGCAATGGGTATTAAGTGTTTAAAGTATTTGTTTCAAAAAAAGTTTGTGATCCGCCCCTGGCTCGGTCTACTTCTAATTTGAAGAAATGGTTATCAGTTTCTATTGACCATTTAGTTTTTCTTTGGAGGTACATCGATACTGTTACAACAGCTAAGACGACTAAAAGGGACTAAGGGAGGAGGTTCACCAAATCCAATTCGATGAGACTTATATCATCCACTGCTCAAGAAAAATCATCCTTTTGTTTCCGTTTCCTCTATTTATAATTTTCATTCGGTTAGTTAGATATCTACTCCGTATTAGCTTAGAGCCTCTAGTTCCCTTAGACGGGTCGAATAAAATCCACTTTAGGAGATAAAGATAAAGCAGCATTTATAATTTTCTATACTTTTTTATTTTTGTCCTATCTAGACAAATGGGTATACTTGACCCGTCACAAAAGAGACTTATTGCTACGTTGAATCGTAATTGGTTATTATAAAATCGAACCTTATATAATCAGATTGTATTTACAAAAGTTGATTATTGTATAGTAGAAAATCTACACTAGTGGACCTAGAAGTCTAGAACGTTATCCATTGAGTCCCTTAGAAGAAGCCAATCCAAAACCAAAAGAAACACAAACCACCCAATTTGCTTGCAAATCCAAGCATCACAAAATACAAACAATTTATCAACAACACACACATACAACATTCACATGATCATCTTCTTTCACATGAAACCTCTCCATCAAACACTCTAACTTCAATGGAAACTCTTCTTTCTCCACCCAAATTCTCCCCATTTCTCACCAAACACAAACCACAACCCTCTAATTCCACCCTTTACACAAAACCCATCTCTTGTTTCCTCAAAAAACAACAAAATTTAACCCAAAAAACACCATCCCTTACACTACCAACAATTCCAACAAATTGGTTTTCTCACTTAAACCATGGGTTAGCTGCCCTTGCCCTTTCTATGGCACTTACTTTCTCCCCGGTTTCGCCTTCCGGCATTGCTAATGCATCTGAATTTGATGTTATAAATGACGGACCCCCAAAAGATTCATATGTTGTTGATGATGCAGGAGTTTTAAGCCGCGTTACGAAATCTGATCTTAAGCGTTTGTTGTCTGATTTGGAGTCCAGGAAGAATTTTCACATCAATGTCATCACTGTTCGTAAACTAACTGTAAGTTTTCATCACAAAATGTTGCAAACTTTGTTTCTTTACTGCTGTTACGTATCACAAAAAATCCAAAGTTTAGGGTTTAGGGTATAGGGTTTAGATGTACGCAATATTACCACCAAAGATATACTGTTTCAGAATGATCCGTAATCAAAATTGAGTTGAATTGCATCGATATTCGACAATTTACTGATGCACAATACAGGATGCTGGTCTGCTTGATGCCCAATCTAGTGAAAATGAACCATTTTGCTTTGTGAATTAATGGGTTCGAAGCCTGACATTTGGTATTATGTTTGTTTTTAGAGCAAAGCCGATGCTTTTGAGTTTGCGGACCAAGTCTTGGAGAAATGGTATCCTACAGTTGAAGACGGCGATAACAAAGGGATTGTTGTGCTCGTGACTAGCCAAAAGGAAGGAGCTGTCACTGGAGGACCGTCATTCGTCAAGGCTGTTGGAGACACTATTCTTGATGCTACTGTCTCCGAGAATCTTCCTGGTATAACTTCACAATCCATTCGTAGGCGCGTTCGTTGTAGATTTGTAGATAGCATTAGTCTCTCTTGATTACATTTCTAACACATGACTGAAATTGCAGTATTGGCAACCGATGAAAAATACAATGAAGCTATTTACACCAGTGCCAAGCGGCTAGTGGCAGCTATCGATGGTCTGCCTGACCCTGGCGGTCCATCATTCAAAGACAACAAGCGTGAATCAAATTTCAAGTCGAAAGAAGAGACCGATGAGAAGCGAGGTCAATTCAGTCTTGTGGTTGGAGGCTTACTAGTCGTTGCCTTTGTCGTCCCTATGGCACAATATTATGCTTACATATCTAAAAAATAGGCATATATTTGGATGTGCTCTAAGATAACTTGCCAAATTTTTGTAAAGTTCATGTACAAACAAGAAAATTTGAAAAGTAGAACAATTGATCGACGAGGAATTTGTTTAGCCGCAATTCTTATTCGTCTGTTCTTTACTAATAAGGACCGTTATGGTATTGAAAACTCCTCGGTCTCTTTAGGGGCATCAATGGTCTGCTCTCTTTCTTTTGGGTGCCAACCTATATGATGATGACGATGATGTTCACACTCATTGCTAGCACAAGTGCAAGCCTCAGTAGCCAAAAACCGTCTCCAAAATATAATGCCAACACAGAATTAGAGATAGAAGCTTGAAAGCATTGAGAATTGCGGTACTAGGTCACCTTATCAGAAGACGGTAAAGAGAAAAAAAAGAAGAATGACCGTCTGTTAAAGATGATAAAATAGATGCGAAACAAGCTCATTAGTGACGTTACATTGGGAGCAACGGAGCGCATTGTCATTGGGGCATCCGATTCACTTCATGTTATATAGGAGAATTCGATTCACTTTGCTCATTGAATCATGTTTCATTTACTGATCTACTCAATTTGATTGAATAAACTGAATACGTTTAACTTAGGGTGTTAGTTTTGAAAAATGTATGCAATTAAATTGAACATTATAAATCAAAGATGCCTTGCTAGATTACAAGCGCATTTATTGGCAACAAAAAAATTAGTATAAATAAAGCTAATTTTGGAGATAGTAATACTAAATATTTTCAAAATCATGCCACTATTAGACGTAGCAGAAATGGGATTAAGCAATTCATAAATAGAAATTGTGCTTATATTACTGATCAAGACCTTATTAAGCAAGAAATATCTGACGAGTTTCAACTTAGGTTTACAAAGAATCAACTTTGTCATTTTGACGAAAATGAAGACTTTAAATCTATTAACGGATTAATTTCAGACGAAGATAACAATTTCCTTACAAGTAATATTAGTGTGGAAGAGGTAAAACAAATTGTATTTAGTTTAGCCGCAAATAAAGCTCCAGGTCCCGATGGTTTTTCTATAGAATTTTTTCAAAAGTACTGGGATATTGTAGGAAATTCGGTAACTAAAACGATTTTAGCTTTTTTCCATTCAGGAAAATTACTAAAAGAAATAAATCATACTTTCATAGCATTAATTCCTAAAACTGACAATCCTCAAACAGCAAATCATTTTCGACCTATTAATCTTTGTTCAACAATCTATAAAATTATTTCGAAAATCTTAGCTACTCGTCTTCGGGGTGTCTTGCATAAGATAATCCACCCGTTTCAAGGGACCTTTACGCCTAATCGCTTTATTCAAGATAATATTCTTCTTGCCCACGAGATTTTTAACTCGTTTAAACGTAAAAAAGGTAAAGGGGGTTGGATTGCAATTAAACTTGACATGAAGAAAGCATACGACCGACTAGAATGGAGTTTTATTGAGGAAACATTTAAGCAAATGGGGTTCAGTATCAAATGGACTTCTTGGATTATGGAATGTATAAAAACTGTCTCGTTCTCAGTGTTAGTAAATGGAATACCGGGAGACGTTTTTAGACCCACTCGAGGTATTAAACAGGGAGACCCACTCTCCCCGTATATATTTATTATGTGTGCGGAGATTTTAGCAAGATCTCTACAAAAGAATACTGATCTTAGTTCTAGTGATATTGGTATTAGAATAGAATCTGGGATTGAGAAAATCCCTTTTCTTACTTTTGCGGATGATACGATCATTTTCGCTAAAGCCTTTAACCAAAGTTCTAGAACAATTAAGTCTATTTTAGATAAATTTTGCACAATTTCAGGACAGTTTGTTAATTTTGATAAATCCACTTTTCAATGCACTAGAAATATTGAGCGATCTCAACGGGAATTCTTTAGAAGTATTCTCCGTATGAACGAGGAAGCTCATTTGGGAAAGTATTTAGGATGTTCTATAATAGATAGCAGAGTAACTAAAAATACTTTCGAAAGTATTATTCAATCTTCTTGCACCCAATTATCGAAATGGAAAACAAACTCTTGATCACAAGCAGGTAGACTAGTTATGATCAATGCTAATTTAGCCTCGAAGGGAACTTTCAAATGCAAAGCTTTCTTCTTCCCTCATCAATCCATAAGAGATTAGATAAGATTAACAGAGACTTTCTTTGGAATAAGAATCCTTCTCAACGCTCCCCTAATTTGATTGGTTGACATAAAGTTTGCTTACCGAAATCGATTGGTGGATTGGGAATAAAATCTTCTGAAGCCGCTAATAAAGTCCTTCAAATGAAACTTCTATGGAAAATCCTTATAGATAAGGAGAGTATATGGGTTAAAGTGATAACAAAAAAATACTTGAGAAATTGTTCACTATTTGATCATAAGCCTAACTCAGTCTCTTCTTGGCAATGGCGTAAGCTTATGAGTCTTCGGACTCTCTTTAGAAAAGGATTGAGATGGCAGGTAGGTAATGGTAGCAATATTAAGTTTTGGTTTGATAATTGGGTTTTCTCGCACCCACTTACCAGCATTACGAGTGATGATGATAATAGCCGCGATCTTAATCTTTTGGTTAAAGATTTCATAACCTCTGACAAACAATGGGATGTTTGTAAATTAGCCAATTTGGTAAATAACGATATTGTGGATCAGATTACTAACATTCCACTGCCACATAATGATATTCCAGATGCCCTCATATGGGGGTTGTCCGTGGATGAAAAATTTTCTACAAAAACAGCAACTTGGTTAGCGCAAGGTTTGTTCGATCACGCTCATGACAAATGTAACTTTCAGTGGGTTTGGAAATTGAATTTTCCACCAAAATTGAAATTTTTTCTTTGGAAAGCATGTGTTGACGGCCTTTCAACGAAAGATAGACTTCTCAAAAGTCATATTAATGTCCCACCTCATTGCATTTTGTGTAACTATCCTATTGAAAATAAAGATCATTTCTTTTACGAATGTCCTTTGATTAGGTCCATTATCCAAGAAAATGAACATTACTAGCTACAATAACTTTTTGTCAAAGTATGATAATATTGCAAGTCAAAGTTTTTTTAATGAAGCTTAATTATCTAAAAGACTTAATTCCACAAAATGATTTCGTTAAGATCATTTTTATTTGGTGGAATGCATGGTTTTATAGAAATGATATTATCTTTAATAATGTTAATTTCAATATAAACAAACTTATTACGTTATGTAATAATAGCATTAAGGCCTGGAACGAAACTAGACATAAAGATCTCAACAGTCATGAGAAAGTAAAGTGTGTTAGAAACACTTCTAGTAAAAAGGAAATCTGGTGGGAGAGACCTATAAATGGTTTTCTAAAGCTAAATTTTGACGGATCAAGAATAGATGGCAATAAAGCTGCTTTAGGATATTGTATAAGAGATCATAATGGTGAAGTCGTGTTGCTAGGTGCAAAAAAGTGCGGATCTAATAGTATTATTGTCGCAGAAGCACTTGCCTTAAAAGAAGGTATTTTAGCCGCTAAACACTTAGGAATCTCTAAGTTAATTGTGGAGGGTGATAATTTATGTGTTATCAACTCCCTCCGTTGCACTTGGCAAATCCCATGGGAAATCTCTAGTATTATCAAGGATGTGAAACTTGATCTTTATCTTTTCGATGAAGTGATAATTAAACATTGTTTCCGTGAAGCCAACAAGGTTGCTGACTTCATGGCTTCCGTTGGACATTCATGTCCAACTCTTTCGAGGTGGGTTGAAAGCCGGTGGCTTCAACTTACCTTACTCATTCGAAAGGATGAGATAGGTTGTTCCTATCCAAGAGGATCAACCTAGTTTCTTTACCTTATCAAAAAAAAAAATATATAAATCAAAGATGCAGCTACCATGGTTGAAAACATTTAGCGTTTCTTCTAATATGTCAAAAGGACAAAAACATCAATTAATCACGGTTTATAAGAAGCCTTCAAAATATTGCGTAAAAATTAAATGTTTGATAATTCTAATATATATCAAACAGTTACCTAAATCCTAGGTAAACACAAATAAACTCTCATAATTTCGAGATTTTCTACCAAAAATACTCCCTAAAATCACGGCCAACTTAATAGACATGTTACAAAAAAATTATACCTCCATATAAATTACTCATAGCAAACATACCACAAAACATTCTTAGCATTTGCAGTAAGTATTTGTAGATTTAATAGCTATATATCATTTACGCTATTTAGGAAAGTATTCAAAAATTTTAAGTGTAAATGTAATACTTCTAGCATATATGATATACACAAAAAATTCTCTTTTGGATAATACAATTTTTTTTATAAAAATAAAACAGAAAAAATCGCACAATAAGTCACTACTTCGTATAGAATTTTGTGATACATTTTCACAGTTAGAGAAAGTCTCACATTAACTCACTCATTTATTCAAAAGTATCGTTTCAAAATATAAGAAAATGTAAAGAAATGTAATTGTGCACATTAATAATGTACAAAGCTCAAGTTCATCATAGTAAAACTAATAAAACAATTAAACTAATTAATTTTTTGAGGGGATAAACATTAATTACTTCATTACGATATTATTTATAAAATCTTATATATTTTTTATGATTAAAATTCTGAAAAGATGACTAGCTATTATCATCATGTAATATTAAACATTCATTAGTTGACCTGTGAATGTTTACGGGTTTAAACCTAGTTAATCAAAATTACAATTTACAACAAGGTGACGATTAATTTTGGCACGGTTGATTTCCACAATTGGTCAAATAGCTATAGATAATGGTATTATAGCTCTTCTAAGAAGAAGAGACCCTCTTTGTCAAACCTCTCAATGGCAATCAGATGGCGGTATCAAGAGTAGTGTAGGATGGTTGACTACAAGTTCCTTTCCAGAGCAGCCTCATGCGATCCGCGTTTGTGAGGAGAATGAAATTCTTCCCTCCTATTTGCCAATAGGCAAGCCCGTCTTCAGCTTGTCTCTTAACCCAATCTAGTTTGATCGCGAGCTAATCCTTAGTCAAAAGGACTCCCCGGGACATGTTGGGGTAATCAAGCCCCAAATATGTATGCACTAACTAGGAGCCCAAAATCTCGAGCTTATTGGGGGTAATCAAGCCCCGACTAAATAGAAGCCCAAAATCTCGAGCTCATCGGGGTAATCAAGCCCTGAGCGGGGGTTTGCACTAAATAGGAGCCCAAAATCTAGAGCTCATCGGATCAAAATGTCGTAACAAGGACTTATATGGGATCTTATCATAGAAATTACAACTCCGTTCAATCTTAATCTGCCTAACAAGCAAAGGACGTATATGTGAACACATCCGGTTTGAGTTTGGCGGACATAATGACTTATCTTTTCAAAGACTATTAATATCTTTGCAAAGACTATGGATAATGGTATTATAGATGAGAACATCAAACTTAGACACTCTCAACATCTTAATCAGTATGAATAAGCCCATTAAAAATGGTGGTAAACAAAGAGAAAATTGTTGATTAGAACCTTATAAAAATCACATTTGTTGGCTATTATCAAACCCACAAATTCTTATTTGCAACGGCACTTTCCGTCGCAAATTTGTGACGGATACCGTTTCCTCTCACAAAATACCCACTTTTTCTCTCTCTCCAACACTATTCATGTGGTCCCTTTTCTCCACTAACTTATTTTGTATCCATTTTATCTCACAAAATATCCGTCACAAATGGTGACCCGTCGCAAGCAAGACTTACTATATCAAACCAACTACCATCTTTATGGTCACCAATTTTTTCAACAATAAAACATGGCTGGAACCCTCTAGGCCAGCAAACCTAGCCACCCACAATTTGTCTGGCTATTATCAAATATATCACCACCGTTTCGGTCACCCATCTTGCGAGGTTTCTTCTTCCGCTGCCACCACCTTGTGAATTGCATCAAACCAACTACCATCTTTATGGTCGCCAATTTTTTCAACAATAAAACTGGTCGGAACCCTCTAGGCCAGCAAACCTAGCCACGCACGATTCATTTGGCTATTATTAAGTATATTACCACCGTTTCGGTCACCTACCTTGCGGGTTAGTTCTTCCGCTACCACCACCTTGGAAATTGCTTCAAACCAACTACCATCTTTATGGTCACCAACCTTTTCAATAATAATACTTCGTCACAACCCTCTAAGCCAACAAACCTAGCCACCCACAACTTATTTGGCTATTATCAAATATATTACCACCGTTTCGGTCACCCACCTTGCGAGTTACTTCTTCCGCTGCCACCACCTTGAAAATTGCATCAAACCAACTACCTTTATGGTCACAACCTTTTTCAACAATAAAACATGACCAAAACTCTCTAGGCCAGCAAACCTAGCCACCCACATTTCGTTTGGCTATTATCAAATATATTATCACCGTTTCGATCACCCACCTCGCGAGTTACGCACCCCATTATGCACGAAAATCTACTGACATAATTTATCATTATCATGTACGTTATCAACTACCTTATTAGTCTAACTCACACCTCAGCGTCACTCATCTTGTCCAAGACTGCACTTACTCTTCGATCGTCCGTCTTGCGGGAGCGTATTGGAAATATTACCTAAACCGTCTCAAAGATATTTCCTTATGACTACAATTCCGAATTGTGAATATTTGTATTAGATTAGAAAAAAGATTACACATGTGAATATCTTGTATTAGTATAAATAGACATCTTGTATCCCATTGTTATTCATGCAATTTCTCAATAAAAACATAACTTTCCAATATACAGCTACGTTACTACTTTACTTAATATTAGTTCTGATCAAAACTTACAGTCAAAACATTACTTCCAACGGAAAACTAAAGCCAAATTGGATTTTCGTGACTTAAGTTGATTTTTTAAGACCAAAATACTCTTACCCACCTTCATCCCTTATATTCCCTTCAACCTTCATCCCTAAATCATAATCCTTTCCTCCATATTTCCATTCACAAATTCTCATTGTAGACGGAGGGTATCCGTCACAAGGAGAAGACGGATACCATTTTGTCTCACAAAATGTCCATTTAGACGAGAGAGGGAAGCACATGGGGTGCCCCACCTTGTCCCCTCTATTCGTTTTGTGAGTGTCATTATCCGTCTCTCCACCCGACCCGTCACAAGCAAGACTAACTGATTTCCATTTGTTCAACAATTTTTCTCTTTTCTTATTCTTTTTTTTCAACTCTTCATTTGTTCAACAAATTCTCTAATTCACCCTTGTTTCTTCAAATTTTATCATAATTCTACATTGGAATATGTCTATTTTCTCTTAAAAGTAACCTCATAAATTTTCCCCAAATTCAAAATAACTAGGATTCTTTAATTTTAGCAATATGTGTTCAAATTGGCCTCTACAAATTCATATCAATAAATAAAGTAACTAAAAACTTATAGATTATATGCAGAAAAAAACAAAATTTAAGAACAAAACTTAATTCAGGGTATAAACCCTAAATCTAATTCATTCAATTCAGCCAATTCAACAAATTGGGGAAAATTCCGAAATAGGAGTAACATCATCAACAATAACAAATTGCAGATAAATTTAAGAAAAAATAATGTAAAAATACTTACCCCTTGACTTAGAACCATCATATGAGGGCACGATTCTTCTACTTGTGATCATATTCCGTTACAACACAATATCAGGATGTAATACAGAAGAATATTAGGGTAATTTAGGGGGAAATCATGGAGAAAGATAAGAGGGTTTTGGGTAAAAGAGAAGGTAAATGAAAGGTTAACACTACAACAATAATAGGCAAAAATATAGACAAGGGCATATTGGTTTTTTTTTTCCACAAAATTGACGGAAACATGATTTTGGCGCAATTTAAAAGAAAACTAATATTATGGCTTTAGGTTTTAAAAAAATTATTAAAACGGTAAGTTTCAAAATGTGGCTTTTTTAAGTTTGTAATCCACAATTTTCTCCAAATAATATTGCAAAACTTGTCTTTGTCAGCCATAATAATTTTTTACTCACGAAAAATATGACGAGATAATTCTTGAAATAAAAAAATGATGATGATTATATCGAGGACTATTCCACCAATACCTCGCTACAACTTTTATTTCCTATATTCGCCAATGTATAGTCTATAATAATATAACTTCCAAAGTTCCCTTGTCGTTCATTATCATCAAAAAAATATTGAAAAACTATAAAATTAAAGTAGAAAAATATTCAACTTTACAAAAAAGTCTCTCCTCTTCTTCTCTATGTTTCTTCGTCTACGCTCTCTTCAACTTGTCATGATGACTAATTTAAAACAAGGTTTTTTTGAAACAAATATTTTAAACACTTTAACACTTAATGCACCCGATGCTATGACCAAATCTGATCTATATTAATACAAAAAACATTTATGATTTCTGGTGAAGCCACGTCATTAATTGAGCATTTAATTTTTTTTAAAGTCGTTTACAGTGGGACCCACATTAAAGTGTACTGATCGAATTAATTTCCGAATAAACTGCCTAAATTTATTTTTGTTGTGTAAATATTACGTTCAAATTTTGTTTTATTTCGTAAACAATAATTTATACGTCAACTTATATGTTATACGTTATATAATATATATTATATATTTTATATTTTATATCATATATTATATATTATGGCGATGTTCATCCGTACATAATTATTAAATAACGATTTATGACTAATAATCAATATTACAATAAATAAGACATAATTATCATAAATTACAATAAATACTAACAAATTATACTTTATAGTGATATTTTAATTTTTAGGTACTCAATTCGATGTTTTAAAAATTAATTTGAACGTGTTGTTTAACGTATTGTCAACATAAAATAAATTGGGTCGCTAAATATTAATGTATTAGGGTCAATATTCTGTAAATTTAATTATCCACGACAATTTTCCTAAAACTATACCCGTGCAATTTTGCACGGGTTGAAAACTAGTAACGTATCCAAAACAGTGCAAAAGTTTACGAGGATATGAAAAAAATATTACCACCGAAGACAAATGAAACTTTATCAGATCGAAACCACTACCAAGCAAATTCCGGTAGTTTACTTTAACAAAATGACATAAAAAAGGAAGGTAATACGATGTTTGTTTTGAAAACCAAAACGACCCCATTCTTCAAATGAAGTAGAAAATTCATGAAACTATAAAATCATTGAAACGTGATCCTAATTGCCATCAAACCTCCTCTAGCATCAAAGGAGAAGTTCGCAAATGCGTCTACTCAAAAGAGGCGATGATAAGGTTTGTGTCAAACTGAGGCTCTAACGCTCATAACTACTCCACCCAGTAAACCTGGGATGTATGAAGTGATTGGAGAACCAAAGTTATTCGCGGGATATGCAACCGCTTGCCATAAGCAGATTTATGGTACAAGCTATGATGCGTATAGTTGTCATTATGTACCCGATAGCTTAATCCAGATGGTGCCGCTCTTGAGTTTGGATGACCAAGCCCACATCGATGTCGTGACAATATATATGTCGCATGGACACGAGTTCTTGGAATGCGAATGGTTTTTCATGAGGTTTTTCAAGATGAAATCCGGTAATCGATTTGTCACTTCTAAACCACAGGCAACATGGTGTGGTTGGAGTAGCTTAATGACATTATTTTATTATTGGTATCCATATGTAACTACAGTAATCTTATATTATTGGTATCCATATGTAACTGCTGTAATCAATAAGATATGGGTGTTTCAAATGTAACAATTCCATGTTTTAGAAATATTAATAAACCATGTTATTTTACTATCGGTACCCATATGTAACTAATAATTTGCGACAACAAGCTCCATAAATGAGGTTAGTTTCCGAATTAACTGCTTACATTTATTTTTGTTGTGTAAATATTACGTTCAAATTCTAATTTATTTCGTAAATAATAATTTATACATAATCGATTATATTTATAACGTAAACTTAGATGTTATATATAATATATTTTATATTATATAATACAATATAAAATAATATATATTTATATTATATATTATTTCGGTGTCCATCTATAAATAATTATTAAATAACGATTTATGACGAATAATGAATATTACAATAAATAATACATAATTATCATAAATTACAATAAATACTAACAAATTATACGTTATAGTGATATTTTAAATTTTAGGTACTCAATTTGATGTTTTAAAATTTAATTTGAACGTGTCGTTTAACGTATTGTCAACATAAAATAAATTGGGTCGCAAAATATTAATGTATTAAGGTCACTATTCTGTAAATTTAATTATCCACGACAATTTTCCTAAAACTATATCCGTGCAATTTTGCACGGCTTGAAAACTAGTAACGTATTGAAAACAGTGCAAAAGTTTACGGGGATATGAAAAAAAATATTACCACTGGAGACAAAATGAAACTTTATCAGATCGAAACCACTACCAAACAAATTCTGGTAGTTTACTTTAACAAAAATGACTTAAAAAGGAAAGGTAATACGATGTTGTTTTGAAAACCAAAACGACCCCATTCTTCAAATGAAGGAAAAAATCATGAAACTATAAAATCATTGAAATGTGATCCTAATTGCGATCAAACCTCCTCTAGCATCAAAGGAGAAGTTCGCAAATGCGTCTATTCAAAAAAGGCGATGATAAGGTTTGTGTCAAACTGAGGCTCTAACGCTCATAACTACTCCATCCAGTAAACTTGGGATATAGGAAGTGATTGGAGAACCAAAGTTATTCGCGGGATATGCAACCGCTTGCCTTAAGCAGGCTTATGATACAAGTTATGATGCGTATAGCTGTCATTATGTACCCGATAGCCTAATCCAGATGGTGTCGCTCTTGAGTTTGGATGACCAGGCCCGCATCGATGTCGTGACAATATGTTGCATGGACACGAGTTCTTGGAATACGAATGGTTTTTTCACGAGGTTTTCAAGATGAAATCCGGTAAATCGATTGGTCACTTCTTGACCACAGGCAACATGGTGTGGTTGAAGTAGATTAATGACATTATTTTATTATTAGTATCCATATGTAACTACTGTAATCAATAAGGTATGGGTGTATCAAATGTATCAATTCAATGTTTTAGAAAGATGAATAAACCATGTTATTTTACTATCGTACCCATATGTAACTAATAATTTGCGACAACAAGCTCCATAAATGAGGTTAATTTCCGAATTAGCTGCCTGAATGACAATTAAATAGTAGCTTAAATAAAGAAATGGTGTATAATATAAGCTTTAGGTTTATGGTGTAAATTAAATGATGTGATTGGCATATGCTTGCTTGTAATATTCTACCTAGCTTGTACTATAAATAGAGGTGCTTGGTGTTTGCCATAACCAAGCTAAGTCTAAGTGTATTCTCTCACAAAAAACTCTCTCTTGTAAAATATTATCATCTCCTTATAATATAAGTTTTCCCTTATTACTAAATCCTTATCTTACAACTCTACATTAATATTGTTAAGTCCAATAATTATATATAGATCCTGTAAAACCTCCTTTGTGGTTGTACTCACTATGTGTCCGTAAATTTTGGTATCAGAGCCATGGCAGATTAAGCTTTGGCTCTTATCCTCCTAAAAAAATTTTAATAAGTAATGAGCAATCTCCTACATAATGTTTAAAATGGAAATTATGCTCTGTGGTTGCCACTTAGTGGATCTTCCACAACAGAAATCCATATTAAACAAATGAAAAAGATTATGAAAAAATAATACTATGGTGTTCTATGTGCTTGGTACCTTGAGGTGGAAATTAATGATTGAATGAATCACCTCGGTTTTATGGTCATATGAACCCAAGGATTATCTTCTCATATTTCTTAGTACTTTATGTTTTAAAAGGGAAGATAACTCATTTTCTTAAATAATTTTCAAAGGATGGATAAGAAACAAAGTGACTCTGTTATGGTCTCTGGTCCATTATCACAAATAATGGAAAACACAAAAAATATTCTACCACGCTCTTCATCCTCTTCAAATTATAGAAAATCTAATGCTAGTAAAATAGACTACCTCTATTAAATAGAATATATGAGTGAAGATAGTAAAGTCCCTATTACTCAACTTCTCTTATTAAATCCATACAAAGCCTTCAAAAAACCAAGTTCATCTTTTCCAAAAGTTATTCGACATGCTTTTGGCCAAAACAAAAATGTGGTCAAAGAGCTCATATTAGCTTCACAGTTAGAGCAATACCTTGTTCCTTCTACTGAAGCAGAACAAATGATCCCACTCCGTCTTAATGAAGCCATGATTCATCAATGGAGGGTCAATGGTTACACCCATCTCCATTATGGGGCAGTTAAACTAGCCCTAACTCTTCATGGTAGAAAAGGCCTTCCCGTGGTTGCAAGGGTAGCCTTACTAGACACCAGATACAAAGAGTACAGACATGCATGTTTACCCACTCTACAAACAACCCTGAATGATGGTACTGTATTTGTTACATTGTTCCCAAATTTTAACATGGCCTTAGAAGATCCCCAAATTCTCCAAAACATCCAAATCCAACTTCAAATCACTGGGGCGCCACAAATCGGTAATACATATGCGGCCACCCTTCATTACCAAATGGCCTACAGGGTCCAAAATCATGCTATGGACCTGAGCATCCCAAAAGACACAGATGATGCCCTACTCATACAATTGGAGTCGCAACATAGCCCCTCATGCATTCACATACCAAGACAAATCCCAAAAAAATGAATTACTCAAATTACTTCCTGAGTCTTGGGTAACCAATTATGAGAAACATCGTGACAATACAACTCCAATACAATCAGTAGACTCCACAATAAACAGAAAAACAGATGGCACCGTGGAAATAGCTTTCAAAAGAGAACCATCTGAAAAGCCTCGTCCATCAATCTTTTCCACAGAAATAAATCTCATCACACCACTAAGTGTCCCAACAAAACCTCAGGATGTTTATCTTGACAATGTTACGATCGAGTCTTTCAATTCTCTTGGAGATCCAATATATGCATTTGCTGATGAGTCTGGGCACAAATTTTTCGACGTCTGTGACTGTGACAAGTGTCTGTTTCCCAGTTCTGATGAAGAAGATAACTTTAAAAGAAGGAGAGGAAAGAAGAAATCCATGCAACAAGAGCTCAAAGAAAAATATGAAGCAGGAGACCCTGAGGTTGATCTCCTAGGAAAGCCGTCTGGAAAATCCTTTGAGTATTATGTCAGGTACCCGAGAAAAAATTCAACTCCTAAGAGAGAGTTTTTTGTGAGAGAATACACTTAGACTTAGCTTGGTTATGGCAAGCACCAAGCACCTCTATTTATAGTACAAGCTAGGTAGAATATTACAAGCATATGCCAATCACATCATTTAATTTACACCATAAACCTAAAGCTTATATTATACACCATTCCTTTATTTAAGCTACTATTTAATTGTCATTCATGTCTCCCATTATTATTCTTTTCCCCCTGTCTCCAAAAGAGGAAGATGCTTCAACGGGTTCATCAGTACTACTTTCGTCACTACCCGAATCTATTGCATTCAGATATTCCTTCAGTGTAGGAATAAAATTCTTCACCTTGTAGGCCACACCTTCGACTCTATATATTGGATGATCACGATCGCTTTTTGGCCACGAGTACTGATCATGAAAGCACAGCAGGTTCCTTCGGACTTCGTGGATGAAATCTTGGGGGTACGTGTCAGGATCGTGCCAATTTGCAGTAACAGTATTATGTCAGTTTTGAAAGGAGTTGAATTATTTCTCGGGTACCTGACATAATACTCAAAGGATTTTCCAGACGGCTCTCATAGGAGATCAACCTCAGGGTCTCCTACTTCATATTTTTCTTTGAGCTCTTGTTGCATGGATTTCTTCTTTCCTCTCCTTCTTTTAAAGTTATCTTCTTCATCAGAACTGGGAAACAGACACTTGTCACAGTCACAGACGTCGAAAAATTTGTGCCCAAACTCATCAGCAAATGCATATATTGGATCTCCAAGAGAATTGAAAGACTCGATCGTAACATTGTCAAGATAAACATCCTGAGGTTTTGTTGGGACACTTAGTGGTGTGATGAGGTTTATTTCTGTGGAAAAGATTGATGGACGAGGCTTTTCAGATGGTTCTCTTTTGAAAGCTATTTCCACGGTGCCATCTGTTTTTCTGTTTATGGTTGAGTCTACTGATTGTATTGGAGTTGTATTGTCATGATGTTTCTCATAATTGGTTACCCAAGACTCAGGAAGTAATTTGAGTAATTCATTTTTTGGGATTTGTCTGGGTATGTGAATGCATGAGGGGCTATGTTGCGACTCCAATTGTATGAGTAGGGCATCATCTGTGTCTTTTGGGATGCTCAGGTCCATAGCATGATTGTGGACCCTGTAGGCCATTTGGTAATGAAGGGTGGCCGCATATGTATTACCGATTTGTGGCGCCCCAGTGATTTGATGTTGGATTTGGATGTTTTGGAGAATTTGGGGATCTTCTAAGGTCATGTTAAAATTTGGGAACAATGTAACAAATACAGTACCATCATTCAGGGTTGTTTGTAGAGTGGCTATACATGCATGCCTGTACTCTTTGTATCTGGTGTCTAGTAAGGCTACCCTTGTAACCACGGGAAGGCCTTTTCTACCATGAAGAGTTAGGGCTAGTTTAACTGCCCCATAATGGAGATGGGTGTAACCATTGACCCTCCATTGATGAATCATGGCTTCATTAAGACGGAGTGGGATCATTTGTTCTGCTTCAGTAGAAGGAACAAGGTATTGCTCTAACTGTAAAGCTAATATGAGCTCTTTGACCACATTTTTGTTTGGGCCAAAAGCATGTCGAATAACTTTTGGAAAAGATGAACTTGGTTTTGTGAAGGCTTTGTATGGATTTAATAAGGGAAGTTGAGTAATAGGGACTTTACTATCTTCACTCATATATTCTATTTCATAGAGGTAGTCTATTTTACTAGCATTAGATTTTCTATAATTTGAAGAAGATGAAGAGCGTGGTAGAATATTTTTTGTGTTTTCCATTATTTGTGATAATGGACAAGAGACCATAACAGAGTCACTTTGTTTCTTATCCATCCTTTGAAAATTTTTAGGAGGATAAGAACCAAAGCTTAATCTGCCATGGCTCTGATACCAAATTTACGGACACATAGTGAGTACAACCACAAATGAGGTTTTACAGGATCTATATATATTTATTGGACTTAACAATATTAATGTAGAGTTGTAAGACAAGAATTTAGTAATAAGGGAAAGCTTATATTATAAGGAGATGATAATATTTTACAAGAGAGAGTTTTTTGTGAGAGAATACACTTAGACTTAGCTTGGTTATGGCAAGCACCAAGCACCTCTATTTATAGTACAAGCTAGGTAGAATATTACAAGCATATGCCAATCACATCATTTAGTTTACACCATAAACCTAAAGCTTATATTATACATTTATTTTTGTTGTGTAAATATTACGTTCAAAATCTAATTTATTTCGTAAACAATAATTTATACATAATCGATTATATTTATAACGTCAACTTAGATGTTATATACTCCCTCCGTCCCAATGATATGTTTACACTTCCTTTATTTCCCCCTTCACAAAATAAAAGAAGTGTAAACATCCCACTGTGACAGAGGTAGTATTATATATTGTATATTATATATTATTATTATTATTATTATTATATATATATATATATATATATATATATATATATATATATATATATATTGGTAACGAGAGGTTTAATCCTCCCGGCCCATGCATTCCCGCACCACCACATGGACCATGTAAGCCACCCCCTTCGGGAGCTGCAGTGGACAAGTGATCATCGCCCCAGCTGGTAATCGAACCTGATATATAATATTATATTATATAATACTATATAATATAATATATATTTATATTATATATTATTTCGGTGTCCATCTGTACATAATTATTAAATAACGATTTATGACGAACGATGAATATTACAACAAATAATACATAATTATCATAAATTACAATAAATACTAACAAATTATACGTTATAGTGATATTTTAAATTTTAGGTACTCAATTCGATGTTTTAAAATTTAATTTGAACGTGTCGTTTAACGTATTGCCAACATAAAATAAATTGGGTCGCAAGATATTAATGTATTACGGTCACTATTCTGTAAATTTAATTATCCACGACAATTTTCCTAAAACTATATTCTTGCAATTTTGCATGGGTTGAAAATTAGTAACGTATCGAAAACAGTGCAAAAGTTTACGGGGATATGAAAAAAAATATTACCACCGAAGACAAAATGAAACTTTATCAGATCGAAACCACTACCAAACAAATTCCGGTAGTTTACTTTAACAAAAATGACTTAAAAAAGAACGGTAATACGATGTGTTGGTTTTGAAAACCAAAACGACCCCATTCTTCAAACGAAGGAGAAAAAACATGAAACTATAAAATCATTGAAACGTGATCCTAATTGCGATCAAACCTCCTCTAGCAGCAAAGGAGAAGTTCGCAAATACGTCCACTCAAAAGAGGCGATGATAAGGTTTGTGTCAAACTGAGGCTCTAACGCTCATAACTTCTCCACCCAGTAAACTTGGGATGTATGAAGTAATTGGAGAACCAAAGTTATTCGCGGGATATGCAACCGCTTGCCTTAAGCAGATTTATGGTACAAGTTATGATGCGTATAGCTGTCATTATGTACCCGATAGCCTAATCTAGATGGTGCCGCTCTTGATTTTGGATGACCAAGCCCGCATCGATACTGTGACAATATATCGCATGGACACGAGTTCTTCGAATGCGAATGGTTTTTCACGAGGTTTTTCAAGATGAAATCCGGTAAATCGATTTGTCACTTCTTAACCACAGGCAACATGGTGTGGTTGAAGTAGCTTAATGACATTATTTTATTATTGGTATTCATATGTAACTACTCTAATCAATAAGGTATTGGTGTATCAAATGTATCAAGTCCATGTTTTAGAAGATTAATAAACCATGTTATTTTACTATCGGTACAGACGGTACCCATATGTAACTAATAATTTTCGTCAACAAGCTCCATAAATGAGGTTAATTTCCGAATTAACTGCCTACATTTATTTTTGTTGTGTAAATATTACGTTGAAATTCTAATTTATTTCGTAAACAATAATTTATACATAATCGATTATATTTATAACGTCAACTTAGATGTTATATATAATATATTGTATATTATATAATATTATGTTGGTTACTCGAGGTAGTCATACTAGCTAGTTCATGTAAATAGTCTTACTAATTTACTAATTAATCTCATATTAATATAGTCGATCTTATGCATGCAACAAAAATGCGGAAATAATGAGAATCGTATTCTTACAACCGGTCCGAAATGTGCTAAGGACGATCCTCCAAAAGCAACCAAGTAAGCTTGCCTCCAATGAGTGCGCACCAAGACCTTACCCTTAAACACCGATACACGAACCCGAGCTAGGAGACGTAATCGGTTAACTTAAAACCGTAAACTAATACTATTATTAGTATACTAGAAATATTATGTAAATAATATTTAAGAGGATTTTAATTAATTTCTCACACTAGAAATTAATATGAATGTTTATATTTCTTTCTCTAGAAAAATAAACTTAGGTTGGAATCTATGTCATGTGAGCAATTCACATCTTATATGGGTAGTATGTAGTGTGTCGTGTGATTGTGTGTTATGTAAGATCAAATTGGTTACTTGTCTTACTAATTCAACTAGGTGTGCATGCCTACTAATAGACATCAACCTATTCTAATCATTATGCTTTTCTCATGCACTAATTTAAACAAACTAGTCCATATAATGCATAATCACACGCCACAAATAAATGTAAAATGGACTTTCATTTTACAATTTGTAATTTGTACAATTGTGTGATATGTAACATCCTATGTGACATGAAACAATTGTATTAATTTAAAAATACATATTTATCAAATAAATATTATTTCTAAATTAATTAAATCACATTTAACAAATTATTTAGTAATTCATAATTACCGTCTCAAAATATGGTTATTATATTAATCGTCAATACGATATACAACATTTGTTATAACCACGAACCCATCTCATTCCAATTTCGACATTTCTAAAATATCGATTAATATTTGACAATTGACACATTTCAATTTCAAATATAAATCTTACCTTAAGATTCAACCTCTAATTTCTCAATATACGGTTTCAAGAATATCGATCAATCTGTATCCTATACAATTAATCAATACACGTTTAAGGGGTCAGTCCTAGAGGTGTGACCTAAAGGGATCAACTGACCACCACCGTCATACGACAGTAATGTTAAACTCTAGTCAGCCAATCATTACCGATTAATGTTGGTCAGTTGACTAAATCAATATTGGATCGTCCCTTGCATATTCTTTTCATAAGATTTATGACAATGATTTTAATCACTGTCGTGATCGCACTATTGTTGAGGACACATTTCCCAACAATCTCCCACTTGTCCTCGACAAGTGTGCGTCACCAATTCTCTTGTCCTATTACGTCATCTCCCACTCAATGCAAGGTGTCTTCCAGGTCGTACTTGCATTTGATCATATCTTGAGCGGTTTTCTCGATCTGGAGATTTAACTGCTTTGACCGGAATTATCTACCATAGATACCTTCCGAGCGTGGCCACGCATTTTCAGTTAAACTTCTCCTCGAGTGGCCCTGAGATTTAAGACAACCCTGACAAGGGGTTGGACAATTCCTATCCTACCGTTCCCTTCGACTAACACAGTCCATCATGACCCAAAAGAAGCCCATTTGACCCCCTTTAACGGTTGATCGTAGAGCTAAAATCAAAGTCAATCTGAAATGTGCCACCTTAGGCGAACAGTCTCAAGTCTAAGAATCGACTTATGTGAATAATATAGTAGCTCTCGCCACGACCGGGCTAATTATAAAATTTCCAGAACTCTATAAGCGGTCACTATATGCCCAACAGAGTGTTACACAGTCTGCCGATGTGATCGACTAGTCATCCCATATGACTCTATGACTTTTGAACTTGCCATCAATCGCCTCACATTGTAGTCGCTTCGAGACGTCACCTCATACAAGCGACTATGGGCTATACTAAGTTAATCCAGTTCACTTATGGGGTTCAAATTGTCTCTTACAACCCATTTGGATTTCACAAAGTATAAATTGTGAGTTAATATTAATAATAATAACTCAAACGATAAGAGTGATTGTTATGTGCGAACAATCAATACGATATTGTTGCTCCACATAAACAATCTTTGATGATCATACATCAATTTGTATTAATGGTTTGTTATGTGAATATACCTTATCTTCACATCTTCTAAACCTACAAATTTCGGTTTCCTTTTGACTCATATTATCTTGTATAATATGATCTAATTCAAGTACATTTCAAGTCTCTTATACTTGACTCGAGTCTCCTTACTTTAAGGAAGCTCCCACTGTTTTCTTAAAACTCATGACATGTTATCCTCATGAACATAGTCATATTGTACTAGAATTTATATCGTAGTTAATCCTAGATTCGATCTCTTAGTTCTCCTCGAGAAACTTATATCGAAATAGGACTTTATTTCAACTTATGGCATTTTGATCAAGGTTATATGAATTAACATTTTCATATCTCGGATTCAAATCCAAACCTTGTTAACTGATCGGTGACGTTTCATTATCATATAATAAACTCACTTATGATTTATGTTCTTAACATCTAGAATTGAAAACCTTATATTCTTTAACCTTTAAAGAATCACCATTCTCTCTAAATGGTAGGTTTCGTTTCCTTAATAACTTTTCTCCCACTAAATTCCACATTACTATCTTATAGTTTAATAACTCCCACTGATTTCATAGTGATCAGATAACATCTTCAAACATTTTCTCAACTCGTAATGAACATTTCATTTTGATTTTCTTTCCCATGGAAAGAATCTTAGTATTATCATGAGAACGGGAGACGATTTCTCCTCTATTATCCTTATAAAACAGAAACATTAACATCATGGAAACGATTTCCTTCTGTTAATACTCACGGTTCCTTTTATCCTCTCTAGGAACTAATGACAACATATGGAACATTTTCCTTTTGTGTCCTCGCGTAGTTTCTTCTGTGTCCTCTCGTAGTTTCTTCTATCCAATCTCTTAGAGTTCTTCTCAAGGACTCCTCATAGAACTCTTCTCTAAGATCCTATGCTTATTTCATTGGTTTACGGGCGTAGAATTTCTCCCACTCTATCCTCTAAAATAACCTGTATTTTAGGAAGGATAGCATTTTCGCCCGTCAACAATGTATTGGATAAAGAATTATGTGAGTATTTGAGATATTAACATATTCTTTCATTTAAGGTGAAAATCTTATAATGAACTGATGTTCTTATGTTTGAATTTGAAGTATTTCACGGGATGCAATTCTCGTTTTTAAGTAAGTCGTATTACTTTTATAATGATCCTATCATTTCTTCCGTACGTTGAATCATTCAAGGTACTTTATTACGATTTATGAAAATCGTATCAATTCATGTTATAATAGCATTTTAAAACAACCAAACATGTTTGATTAAGAACAAAAGGATGACTTGGGTTGAAAACCAAGTCACCACTATTACAACCATTGTTTCATCAATATTCTTGTCTTACAAGAAATACAAAGTTCTTAAAATTAAAATGCAAAAAGAAAGAAGACATCAAATGAAAATTAGAGCTATGCTCTTCATGTCTTCAATCTTGGATGCTACCTTAGCCATCCATGGAAGGAACTTTAAGTTTCCTTCTCCTTCTCCTTGCCTTTGTCTTTGGTAGGAGCCCCTTTTAAAACAATTTATAAACGGGTGAGAATCAATAACTTGTATCATTATACAAAATTGATTAAATAACATGAATTAGACGAGAATTTATACCTACAGCAAGAACCTTTCCGGCTTTGAGGTCATGGAGATACTTCGGGCAATTGCGCTTCCAATGCCCCATCTTAGTGCAATAATGGCACTTGTCATCAACCTTTGCCGACGATGAAGGAGCACCTTTCGTAAAAGTCTTCTCCTTGGGAGATGCGGGTTTGAAGGCTTTAACATTTTTACCCTTGTTGGCTTTGCGCTTAAACTTCCTCTTGCTTTTTGAATCGATATTAAGCACATCCTTTGTGGAACTCTCATTAAGTCCCATATCCCTCTCCGCTTGGACTAACATCTTATGTAACTCGTCCAAGGAGGTTACTTGATTGCGCATGTTATAATTTACCCGAAATTGAACATACGATTTCACTTTGTTGAGGGAGTGAAGGATTTTGTCAATAATAAGCGAGTCGGGAACATTCACCCCTTGCAACTTCAAGGTTTCGGCTAGCTCAACCATTTTGAGCACATGAGGACTAATCTTTTGACCTTCCTTTAAGGTCAAATCAAAGAAGGCGGAGGCCGCCTCATATTGGATTACCCTAGGAGCTTGTGAAAACATGTTCGCAACTCTAGTGTATATCTCATTAGCCGTGGCTAGCTTAATCATTCTTCTTTGGAGATCCGGCTCCATCGAAAATATAAGCACGTTCTTCAAAGCGTGCGACTCCTTCATATAGGCCTCATAGGCCTCACGAGTCGCTTCCGATGAACGAGCACCGGGAGTGGGAGGAGCGGCAATGGTAAGATAACGAGTCTTATCGTCGGCTTCCGCGGCCAACACCAATTGGGCGTCCCAATCCTTAAAATTGGCGCCATGCTTCTCAAGCTTGCAACGATCCATAAAAGACCGAAGCCATGAAACGTGTTGTGGGAGTGGTGGAGTGTTATTTGCCATTGATGATTGAAAGTCGAAATTGAACTACAAATGAAAATTAAGGAATTAAAACACAATTATCGTTTTAATAATTAAACTTGTAAATTTTAAACAAGTTAAGCATCTACTTAATGATCTCTTACCCAATTAAGTAAATGATCCCGAGACCCAAATACACACTAACTCGGGCACGGTTTAGCCGATACATCCCTCATTAATATGACTCGGTAGATTAACCCCTTAATCAATTCTACTTTTAGAACTCTCGGTCGATAAAATTACACTAATTCTTATCTTAGCCCGAACTTATTACCACTACGGTGGCTCGAATACCTTCGTCGAGATCGACCAAATTTCAAGAAAAACGTAATCATATTACCCCACTTCACCAACGTAATAAGGTTTGCACCCCGGTTTAGCCGAGCCTACTCCCTTATGAAGAAGATCCTTCGCGGGTCCTTTACTTTTTGGTAGGGCTATGTCTCGATTTTTAAATAACGTAAGAGATCTTGTCAATTTATTATCTATCTCCTTTAAGTGAACTAAGTCGGTGAATTATCGATAAATTGATTGACACGGTCGATAAAATCGATGAAATGCATGAATTTGAATGACGATTTGGCTATGCATGCAAACAAGATAAGCATAAATAAAAGCATAAATAAAACCCTAGTATGGCCTTTCCTAAAATAGAAAATTTAAATGTAAAATACAAATTCGGAAACCAACTCCTTTGGTCCCTTGAACTTCACTCGCGGCACGCATCCCAAGGCAAACTCCGTCTTGGTCGGAACTCCTTTCCGAAATGGCACCGTCTTCAAGGATCTCCGGAATTACAAATAATTACAAATTTTCTATCTATTTTATACATTATAAAATAAAATAAAACAATAAAATAAAGTGATACGAGATCACATTAAATTACAACCGAATCGATAAACCCTTACATTACGGGAAATATCGATTAAAATCTAAGGCCATACTAAGTAAATTACATAATTCAAAATTACGTAAATAAAATATGACTTTCATAAATAATAATTAAATATGCAATGCTTATGTAATATGCAAAACCTAAGCCAAATCGTCCTATTTAAACGCGTTTTAAATATCGTTATTCGTAATAACACGGTTTTATGGAATAACGTGATTTAAACAATTTTAAAATCACTAATCGCTCTATGAATCACCATTCACGATTTAGTTAAGTTTCCTAACACATTTTAGGATTCAAAATTTAGTCTTACTCAAATTTCGAAATAACTTAACTTTTATATTAATATTGTTCGGTTTTAATCGGTTTTACGGGAAATAGCATTAAAATAATCAAACGAGTCATAAAAATTTCGAAAATTCAAAATTCAAAATTTTGAACATACTGAAAATTTTCTAAAATTTCAGATCCTTAAAACTCAAATATTTTCGAAATATACTTATTTATTCCGTAAATAGCCGAATAATATGCATAAAGTTTCGAAAAATTCAAAACTATTGCAAAAATTATGAAATAAAATACTAATATAATTTTTACATCTTCCTAGACACTCAAAGCATCTAAAAATGCAGAAAAATAAGGCTGAAAAAAACTGTTTAAGGTCTGAAAATAAAGTAATGATTATGACTCCTTAAACACTCAACATCAATTTTAACTTTTAAAATTAAAACTTAAAGTTTCAGAAACTTTTGGCACTAATTAAAAATATGTTGATGATCATACATAATATGACTAATATGGGCGAACTTTTCGGACCATTTAAGCAACATTTACTATTTTTAATAATTCGTGTCATATATTACGCGATTTTACCGATTAAAATCATTTCTCATGCAATATTCGAGATTAAAAGCTCAAAATTCACATGCATGCTAGAAATAATATATGTGACACTATATTAAATTTTTATGGTCAAATTCGAACTTAAACTATTTAAGCTAAAATATGTCACTAATATTACGATTTTTACGATAAAAATCAATATTCATGCAATATTAACGAAAAATTTCTGGAAAATTCATCATATATTTTAAATATTGCATGTGACATATACAAAAAATTTTATAGTTAAATTCATAATATAACTATTTATCCCATATTTAACTCATTTTATGACTATTTAACCATTAAAAATCATAAACCATGCATAAAACTCAATAATTTCGAAAATTATTTATATTCATAAAATGTTAAATGCATGTGAGAACATATTTAAAATTCATGGCCAGAAACATTATTTAGCTATTTTTCCCATAATAAAACATTTTTAACCGATTTTTGGCACTAATTAAACATTTTAATTACCATAATGAACAATATTATTCCATAAATCATCAAAATGACTTAAAACTATTTTAAGACCAGAAATATATACATGCAATAACATTTTCGTGCATATCCTATATGTACTACTCATTTTCGTTTTTAATTAAAATCGTATTTTCTCGCAAAAACGTATAAAATCGAGTTGCATGCAAACAACCTTATGGCTCTGATACCACTTGTTGGTTACTCGAGGTAGTCATACTAGCTAGTTCATGTAAATAGTCTTACTAATTTACTAATTAATCTCATATTAATATAGTCGATCTTATGCATGCAACAAAAATGCGGAAATAATGAGAATCGTATTCTTACAACCGGTCCGAAATGTGCTAAGGACGATCCTCCAAAAGCAACCAAGTAAGCTTGCCTCCAATGAGTGCGCACCAAGACCTTACCCTTAAACACCGATACACGAACCCGAGCTAGGAGACGTAATCGGTTAACTTAAAACCGTAAACTAATACTATTATTAGTATACTAGAAATATTATGTAAATAATATTTAAGAGGATTTTAATTAATTTCTCACACTAGAAATTAATATGAATGTTTATATTTCTTTCTCTAGAAAAATAAACTTAGGTTGGAATCTATGTCATGTGAGCAATTCACATCTTATATGGGTAGTATGTAGTGTGTCGTGTGATTGTGTGTTATGTAAGATCAAATTGGTTACTTGTCTTACTAATTCAACTAGGTGTGCATGCCTACTAATAGACATCAACCTATTCTAATCATTATGCTTTTCTCATGCACTAATTTAAACAAACTAGTCCATATAATGCATAATCACACGCCACAAATAAATGTAAAATGGACTTTCATTTTACAATTTGTAATTTGTACAATTGTGTGATATGTAACATCCTATGTGACATGAAACAATTGTATTAATTTAAAAATACATATTTATCAAATAAATATTATTTCTAAATTAATTAAATCACATTTAACAAATTATTTAGTAATTCATAATTACCGTCTCAAAATATGGTTATTATATTAATCGTCAATACGATATACAACATTTGTTATAACCACGAACCCATCTCATTCCAATTTCGACATTTCTAAAATATCGATTAATATTTGACAATTGACACATTTCAATTTCAAATATAAATCTTACCTTAAGATTCAACCTCTAATTTCTCAATATACGGTTTCAAGAATATCGATCAATCTGTATCCTATACAATTAATCAATACACGTTTAAGGGGTCAGTCCTAGAGGTGTGACCTAAAGGGATCAACTGACCACCACCGTCATACGACAGTAATGTTAAACTCTAGTCAGCCAATCATTACCGATTAATGTTGGTCAGTTGACTAAATCAATATTGGATCGTCCCTTGCATATTCTTTTCATAAGATTTATGACAATGATTTTAATCACTGTCGTGATCGCACTATTGTTGAGGACACATTTCCCAACATATTATATTATATACTACTCTATAATATAATATGTATTTATATTATATATTATTTCGGTGTCCATCTGTACATAATTATTAAATAACGATTTATGACGAACGATAAATATTACAATAAATAATACATAATTATCATAAATTACAATAAATACTAACAAATTATACGTTATAGTGATATTTTAAATTTTAGGTACTCAATTCGATGTTCTAAAATTTAATTTGAACGTGTCGTTTAACGTATTGTCAACATAAAATAAATTGGGTCGCAAAATATTAATGTATTACGGTCACTAATCTGTAAATTTAATTATCCACGACAATTTTCCTAAAACTATATCCGTACAATTTTGCACGGGTTGAAAACTAGTAACGTATCGAAAACTGTGCAAAAGTTTACGGGGATATGAAAAAAAAAATTTACCACCGAAGACAAAATGAAACTTTATCAGATCGAAACCACTACCAAGCAAATTCCGGTAGTTTATTTTAACAAAAAATAACTTAAAAAAGAAAGGTAGTACGATGTTGTTGGTTTTGAAAACCAAAACGACCCCATTCTTCAAATGAAGGAGAAAAATCATGAAACTATAAAATCATTGAAACGTGATCCTAATTGCGATTAAACATCCTCTTGCATCAAAGGAGAAGTTCGCAAATGCGTCCACTCAAAAGAGGCGATGATAAGGTTTGTTCCAAACTGAGGCTCTAACGCTCATAACTACTCCACCTAGTAAACTTGGGATGTATGAAGTGATTAGAGAACCAATGTTATTCGCGAAATATGCCACCGCTTGCCATAAGCAGGCTTATGGTACAAGTTATGATGCGTATAACTGTCATTATGTATCCGATAGCCTAATTCATATGGTGTCGCTCTTGAGTTTGGATGACCAAGCCCGCATCGATGCTGTGACAATATGTCGCATGGACATGAGTTCTTGGAATGCGAATGGTTTTTTCACGAGGTTTTTCAAGATGAAATCCGGTAAATCGATTTGTCACTTCTTAACCACAGGCAACATGGTGTGGTTGAAGTAACTTAATGGCATTATTTTATTATTGGTATCCATATGTAATTACTGTAATCAATAAGGTATGAGTGTATCAAATGTATCAATTCCATGTTTTAGAAAAATTAATAAACCATGTTATTTTACTATTGGTACCCATATGTAACTAATAATTTGAGTCAACAAGCTCCATAATTGAGGTTAATTTTGCTTCAACTAGAAGTTTAAGACTTGAATTGCAACGATCTAGATAAAAAAAATATTAGATCTTAATAAACTAGTTTAGGAAGAGTGATCTTTAGTTTATATAAGTTTTTTTCTGAACAATTCTAATCTACTTTTCTGAACAAGTTTAACCGGAACGAAGACCGGCTCCTGGTTCAAAATAACTTCTAGAAACTAACTTAAGCGTTGATTTGTTTATCTTGTGGCTCATGTGTGGTAATGAGTGATTAACAATTATGTTAATAAATTTATATATGGCTAACGATTAGGTTATGCTTGTCTCGAATGGATAGCGGTGATACGATTTGTGTATCATTGTAATGAACTAATGTCACCTAAGTTATGGGAATTTATCTATGTTCGGGATTGGTCGGTGTCCGTGGTTATACGGTCCGGTCCCGTGTGTCCTTCGGTGTAGGTTATTACATCGAGAGGTCTGGCCAGGTCTTAGGCATATAGTTTGCGGTTATGCTCTATACATAGAAATCGGATGTCGTGGTTATGCGATCTAGTGGTCAGTGGTAACGGTTATGTTCCCTGTCGGCGTTCATTCTATTCTTGTCGTTTAGTAGCTTGGATGCAATGATTGTTTTGAACAGTTATGTTCATCTACTTTTCGATGATTTGGATAGTTATATCTTATTTCCTTGATTTACACGTTTTATTCATTTTCTTTGCTTGGATTGACATCACGTGCCTTGTCATATTGAGTAAGTTGGATAGTATATCGTGATTGATGAATTATTTGTATGCTTATTCGTATAACATTTCAATCATTATTGTTTATTTGTCTTTTGACGTAAAATGGCTGGGAAAACCCCTGAGTTACTCCCCACTGACTGTGGCATTCATATTTTATGAATGGCAGGTTCGTGGAGCATAGTTGGGTGAGACGTGTGGGCTAGCGAAAACTTACTGTAACACCTCTCCCTTGTAGATGCTGAGTTGTGACCCAACTCGACAGAGTTAGTCAAACTCGGCCGAGCAGGTCAAACTCGGCCGAGTAAGTATTACTCGGTCGAGTAAGTGCAACTCGGTCGAGTAAGTTCTACTATACTCGGCCGAGTGGGTCTTACTCGGTCGAGTGTGTCTTTCCAGAAAGTCGGATCGTGGTTAATTATATAAACTAATCCGAAAACTTATATCACTGTTAACCTAAATCAAAAACAGTAATCAGTCTCCTTCTTCATTCCCTTCCTCCCAAATCTTCCCTAAGATCTTAACAAGAGTCTAGGAGCGCCGATCATCTAGCCTAGCCGTACTTTATCAAGTAAGTGTCACTCCTACGGCCACTCTTCGTGGGACCCGCTACACAGAGGATGCGCACATTAAGGACCTAAGTACATGTTGCCGCGAGCAAGTGAGGGATTGATGTGGGGCTTGAGGCCGCCGTCGGTGTTGTTGTGACAGTGACAGTGACAGTGGTATCAGTTATGGTGATTTTTATCAGATTGCGACATTGTTGTTGATCGTGTTGTTACCGTCTTATCAGATTGCGACATTGTTGTTTATCAGATTGCGACATTGTTGTTGAGCAAGTGGAGGATTGATGTGGGGCTTGAGGCCGCCACCGGTGTTGTTGTGACAGTGACGATGGTATTAGTTGTGGTGATTTTATCAGATTGCGACATTGTTGTTGATCGTGTTTTTACCGTCTTATCTATCGGTTCTGACGCTTGTGATTTGTGCGCTGTGATGATCCATTGGTATGGCGAGCAGTTTCTTAGCAGGTACTTCGATGTTGGTTGATGATGCGTGCTAGCTTGGGAAGGAGGGTTCGTCACATAATCGTTTTGATCATGCAGTTTTGTTTTAGCTTCCGCAGACACTTCTTTACTTTGAGTTGTTTTGGTAGACAGTTGTAATTTATTCATTCTTACTCACTTTAATAAAGGTTGTTTTCAGTTTGTTTATCTTGATATTATATCTCAGAAAACTTAGATGGGAATGCTTTCAAAGTCTAATGGTACTACTTAAAGGCCTTGGATTATGAGAGTGTTACACTTACCCTTGGACCTTAACTTTCGTTTTTGTATCACTAGACTAGCTAACGCTATCATTTCATTCGTGGGATATCTTTTCCCAATGCACTTTCTATTTTGTTGTAGGATTTACCTTGCTACTTTTTTATTCCGCACTTTTCTTTTGGTTGAACCTTCGCACGCTAGGTTGTTTAACTCTCTAAAGAAAAGTTTTAAAAACCTCGTATTTCCGCATTATTTGTGTTTATTTTTCCGCTAAATCGCGGGGTTCACACGATAGCCTAATTCAGATGGTGTCGCTCTTGAGTTTGGATGACCAATCCCGCATCGATGCCGTGACAATATGTCGCATGGACACGAGTTCTTGGAATGCGAATGGATTTTTCCTGAGTTATCTCAAGATGAAGTCCGGTAAATCGATTTGTCACTTCCTAACCACAAACATGGTGTACAATAAGCTTATTGAGAGACTAGTGTACAATAAGCTTATTGAGAGACTATTGTACAAGTTTAAGAAAAAGTGGTACTAAAAGTAATAAAATGGGTACAAATCATGATTAAGATAAAATGAATACATTTATTATGTAAATAGATACGAAATTACTATGATACGACCAATGACAAAAGGGTCACGAAATACAAATAAAGCGTACAAAAGAATAGTTTCTTAATAACTAGTATTTTTGCCCGTGCGATGCACGGTACTAAATTATTTGTGATATTCATAAAATTTGTCACCATGGAAATAAAAAATAAATCATAATACTTTTTTTCTTGATAAAAAAATAGTATTCGTTCTATAAATGTGATATTTTGTTTATATTCATTAACGTCATTAATGCTTCAATCATCAAACATTTATTATGAGTCTATCGTATTAAATCACGGATACATCTAACCACCTAACTCGCCGGAATCATCTTCAGTACCACACGAAAGAGCTCTTTAAACCATTACTCTTACCCTTCGAACAACACATGAAACGGTCCACAATCCAGATTCACGTCTACTGACCTATCATGAAATTAAGCACCAAATGCGACAGAGTCATCTTTATTCCTACCTTAAACAACCATCCAATTCATCATCGTCAGTTCAACACCCTTCTCCTAGTTTCCAATACACACTTAAAATATTCAAGTCACCTCTCTTTTACGAAACACTGCACCCATACTTATCCCTCAAAGTTAGCTCTCCCTTTGAAAAGTCAATCCATCTATCAGAAACTTAACTTTTACCTTCAAAATCGACCTTGTTTAAATGATAAGTGCTTGACGGGGAAAACAAAGACATGCAATTTTTGTTTAGTTAACAAATGAGGTAGGAGAGAAGTGGCAAGGAATGAATAGAGGATGTAACACCCGAGATGTTACACTGGAGTTGGATGTAAAATTTAAATCTTGATGAATTTTTTAATCGATCACCAAGACAAAAAATAGTCTAGTTAAAAGTTAATAATAATTTATTGACATGACATTTATTAACATTTGATTAAGTATTTGTGTGTTTCACAAAGAAAAACAAAATTAAGTTTACAAACACGTTGTTTTTGAAATTTTTAACCTATTTTCATTGCATATAATGCCTATGTCATTTACACATAATAAAACCTTGAAATAAAACTCATCTACTTTCTCAATTTTCTTATTACATACCCCTCATTTCCCCACCAATCACACATTCATCGTATCCTTCTCACCCAACTAACCACCTAACCATCAGAATCGACCGTATGCGTCACTGAACAACCTCATCATACTGATATTTACTTATACTGTTCAAATCACACTCTTAAATGTATGTCGGAAAGTAACCCTATCCTAAAAATATTTACCTCCTACCTCAAGACCTATATAACTCCACCTCTAAAAAAATAGACACATTTTTTGTAAGATCAACCCTTATTATATAAGACAATCAAAATTGAGTATATATATATATATACATGATATTTAAAAGATTTGTAACCTATTTTTAGAGCATATGTGGCTCTGTCTTTTTCACATTATACAATCTTGAATGAAATTCTTATAATTATTTTCTCAAATTTTCTAATCATTGTCTTACTACCTTTTTTTTCACGTCATTTAGGCATTCGTCATATCTTCTAACCCAACTAACCAACTTAAATCAACTAACTATATGCCTGAACAATTCTAGCTTATCGACATTTGATTGCATTACTCAAAAACAATATTAAAAGTTAGAGAGTAACTTTACCCCCAAGACACTTCTACCCTCAAGACCTATATTCTACTTCTCAATAAAGCGACACACAAGTAAAATCAACTCACACCATATAAGACAATGCCCATCTGTAAAAAGAGTTGAAAATATGTATGGGGAAAAATAGAATATAAACTATAAACTATAATCTTATAACTATAACTAACAAATAATCTTGATCTTCTTACGACGTCTTCGTTTTGGAAATTCTTTTAATTTTTCATTACTTTGTTGTTTGTAAAATAACGTCTAATACTCCTGTACATTTCATTTCATCCACACAATTATTCCACCTAATCCACCTATATCACCATTGTGTTTTTTATTATTTATATTTATACTTCTGACAGTGTAATTTGACAATCCAAGTAACCAACTTGACCATTCATCAAATGTATCGCTGAAAAATTGTAGACTATTGGTATTTGCTTGTACTACTCAAATTACACTCTTAATAAATGTCATAGAGTAATCTTACCTATCAAGACACTTACATCCTTCCTCATGACCTATCTCCCCCCCCCCCCCCCCCCCCCCCCCTCTCAAAAAATCGGCACATCCAGTGTTAAATCAATCCTCAGCCTATAAACAATGTTTCATCTGCAAAGAATAAGTTGAAAATATACAGAAAAAAAAACAATACCGACTATAAACTATTATCATACAACTATGACTTAAAAAACTATCATTTTACATTGTACTACATTCGTCACAAAGATACCTTTCATTTTTCATTATTATATTGTTTATGAATACCTTGCAATACCTACTTAAATTTCTTCTCATCCACACAATTATTCGACTTAACTCACCTACGTCATTAGTGTGGTCTATGTTGTTTATATATATGATTCTTAAATCGTAATTTTTTTGGATTTATCTTATGTACTCCGTATAATATATTTAACATCAGTCTTTTTTTCTATTTAATTAAAAAATCTCATTTTTTTCGCATTGTTGAGTAGGAAAGTATATAATATCCACTGGAATAGTAGTGTTGCTGTTGTACCAAAAATAATAATGATGTTTCTCTTAATTAACTTGGTCGAATGTGTATGTCTTCATCGTAGACGTTTCTTAATTTGTATAGAGTTGTAGACCCAAATATTTCCCCATTTTAGTTCCACAAATTTCTTAATTAAGAGGAGATATCCATTTTAAATTTAAGAAAGGTCAAGTAATATGGCTAAGATAAAAGTATGACGCGTAAAGAAAAGTATCAGATTTGTGACTTTTTTTGACCCATTATAACGTTAAGACGGAGTTATATTTTAAGGAAAACTAACTGAGTCAGTTCTTTTCTTCCCGTTTCTCATCTTTGTGTTTATTAAAAAAGTTGGAAAAAGTTAAAAACAATTCAAATAGAAAGCATACAAATATTAAAGAATATATTTAATAAGAGGTAGAAAAAAGTGTAAATAATTTAATTACAAAAGACATTATAAAGTCATTGAACGTTAAATTTATGGTCCGACCTAAGAGAGCATTCAATAATTAGATGAGTATAACATTTGATTGAGTAGTTTTATTTTTAATAACGAAACAAAATTGATACAGATGATATTACAAAGGTTTTAAACCAATATTTATATTATTTGTCTGTTCTTATTTGTAAATAAGCAATTATTTTCTAACTCATTCCCATTGTCCTGTTTAATAAAAACGTTGAATGAAGTTAATAACCGTACATAGTAAGTATACAAATCTTAAAGAATAATAATGTTCTAAATCTTATAGGAAAATTTATAAATAATCAACCATTTTCTAAATCTAATAGAAAAATTGTAAATAATTTGGTGTTTTCTTATTTTCTAATTCTAATAGGAATATTATAAATATATTATTATTTAAACAACTATTTTCTAATTTACTAATTCTAGTAGAAAAATTGTAAATAATTTATTATCTCCTAATTCTAGTAGAAAAATAATAAATAAATAATTATCTATAAATAGAAGTGTTTTGTAAAACGTGGAGACTACCACGTCGCTCGAAAAAAGCCTACTTTAATTATATACTAGATTTAATGCCCGTGCGATGCACGGGCCACTTGTTAGAATCATTTGTAATGATTTTAACTATGTTTTGAACGTTATTGTATTTCTAATCTCGGAGAGTAATTTATATATACTTGCGAAGAGTCATTTCGTGAGATCGTCTGTAATAATTTTAATTATACATAGGTCTTGCCTCACCACAAGTATATTCGATAGATAAAGCTGAAGTATAAGACTGTTGAGAAATGAAATTAGTGAGAAATAATGCGTTAATCATACACTTTGTATATTTAAGCTATATATTAGTGTGATTGGCAGTGAATAATATTTTTGTGTTTTAATTTGCTCTACAAAAATTATTACTTGTACATTTTTATCAGTTTAAATAAAATCCTTAATTAATGCTTGTTAACCCTCAACCTAACCCAAATATCCTCAACACTCCACTTCTCCCACATTAACACTCATTCTTGTAACATTCAACATCATGATTTTCCCATTTTATAACGATTATTGGACACTTAAAACCCTAATTACATTGATGTTGATAGCTCTTATATTTGGTTAGGTAAGGCAATTGAGGTGTTGATAGCTTGCTTAGGTACTGACATTATACTTTCTTTTTCCATATTCACTTTACTTTTGATTAAATTAACAATCAAAATTTAAAGCTTTTCACAAAATTCTATTGAGCGAAGACAAAAACTATTCTTGGAGAAACTGTGATGACGATTCATGAAAAACTTGGTAAATATGGCCTCTTATTAAATTACCAAGAGACCAGTCTACGATACTAATTCGTCTAGAAGCTAAAAAACAAAAGAAAAAATAGAAAACATTGTATGCATGTAGTCGTCACAATGGTGTCATATTAATTCTTTCTTGTAAAATTAATAATCAACTATTTTTTAATTTTCTTATTTTAATAGAAAATTGTAAACTATTTTTTATTTTCTTATTTCCTAATTCTAATAAGAAAATTATATACTCCCTCCTATTATATATAAATTATTATTTAATCAACTATTTTGTAATTTTAATAGAAAATTGTAAATAATTTTATAAATCATTATTTATAAATTTAGTGTTTTGAAAAAGTTTGAGATTACGACGCGCTTAGAAAAAAGCTCCTTTAATTATATATAGATAGATTCAAGCGTAATTATTTACGTAAATACATATCCATGCTATTTGTTTTTTCCTTCTCTTTTGATTCCTGATTTCCATCCATTGTTCTTTCCTTTATTCCTCTCCGGCTCTCCCTCTCTCACTAATGAGATTGTTCTGCAAACAATGTCCGCGTTAGTCTATCAGTTCACGATGAAGTTATCTTATTCTTTAAATCCTAGCTAGAGTAGTCCACCGTGATAACTTTTCTTTCGATTCTTTAAAACTCTGATAAGGACCTTATACAGATCTTAATTCCATTATTTCATAGAATAATGGAAATGTTGTCTTGCTCCGTCCCAAATATATTTGTAAAACTGGGGTATATCGATGTTGAATAATGATACAGATTTTAATGAGTAAGACATTTTGCATCCCTCTGTGCAATGTTACATATTATTCCTAACTGCTCTCGACTAAAAGAGTCCTTGTGAATCTTGACTTCCGGCTTTTGAAACTTAGTAGGTATTCAACTTTTACTCTTTCCTTATTTTGTTGATAAAAATTTAGAACAATAACTAATACTAGAAAAAGTTCATGTAGATAAGTGTTCTTGACACAATGGTATATATTATGCATGGATGAAGCAGAGTCTCCTTGGATGAGAATAGCAAAAACAACAATGGTGTGTAGGAAAATACTAAAGACAACGTGACAAATAACAAAGTTTTAAGATTATCGTTCGAAAAAGCTCCCTAGTCCCTAGACCATCAACATATATCTCCCAACATAAATCGCATCTTCACTTATGTTTCCTTTTTATCATGTTTTTGCCACCCATTACGATACATCATCAGCGAAATCTTTTCCTACAAAATAATTAATCAAGAAAAGAATCTTCATAAACACATTATATGAATACACGTTGATGATATGGAAACCGAGACCCATTGTTTAAAATGCGTATTGAATCAATAAGAGTTGGATTGCATATCGCATACCTTTATCGACGGTAAGACGGAGAATATGCGTGGAACGCCGTGAAAGTAATCCGAACATCAAAATAAAAAGAAGATATTAATAATTTTTGATAAACTACAAAAATAGTTCTACGTGAAACAAAAATTACGATATTAAATAATCAACTGGAATACTGGGTTAGAATAATAATCAATGCAAATACACACTAGACACGTACAAAAACACCATGAATTAATAACTATCTAAAATTCTAAAATTCTAAAATTTGCTTAAAATAAATATCTTTGCTCTCTCAATTTTTATATAAAAATTTGAACATAAATATAAAATTGTGTGAGTCAAATATATTCATAGTTAACCTTAATTAATCAATATAGATCGACCTGTATGTCGGAGATTGTAATTCAATGTTCATAATAGTCACATAAAAGTTTTCGCTATATTTAGTATACAAATATAAGATACAACGTAAATTAGCAAGACTATAATAATCAATCTTCAAATCAAACGGTTATAAAACTTTTTTTTTTTTTTTTCAGGGAAACGTAAACCATATAATTAAATTAAATCGAGTTCTGCTAAGCTAAGAACGGCCGGAGGAAAGTCAGCCGATAGAACTCGCTCCTCCCCCTCCTCCGAACATAGTCTCGCACACAAATGGGCCAGCATATTGCCCTCACGCTTCACATGTGAAATATCGCTACTATCAAACAGAAAAAGAGACTCACGCACATTACTAATACATAGACTCAGAGAAGTACGACCTTCACTACCATCCCGGACCGCACGAACAACGCTAAGAGCATCGGACTCCAAACAGACCTTATGGATCCCCATGAGTCGTGCACAATCAGCCCCATACGCCAATGCTTTTGCCTCCGCGATATCCACCGGCCATCTCGCTTGGATCCTCCGACACGCCACAAAAATCAGTGCCCCTGTAGAATCTCGTCCAGCAGCCCCAAGCCCCACCGTACAGTCATCAAACACCGCAGCATCAGTATTAATTTTAACAACCCCTTCGGCAGGTGCACTCCATTCTTCACGGTGGCTGGAAGCCTTTCCCTCTGGACGACCTTCCACTGTCCTCGAATAACCAAAGTACTCCTCCACCATCCGTACATAACCCATAATAACCACCTCTTGCTGGCACGGTTCTTCATCGAAAATTCGTGAATTTCGAATCGCCCAAACTGCCCAGAGAATGGCCAGAAACCTGCCATTTTCATCCCCATCCAGCCTTGCAAGGATCCATAACAACCAATCCGCAACAGATGACCGAGGCGCTTGTTCCACCATGTCAGAGAAGCCGCTCGACACCCAGACCCTCTCTGTCCATTGGCATTGAGCTAAGGCATGAATAATTGTTTCCGACTCATTGTTACACGCACTACACAGGTCGCTTGAGCCACATCGACGTTGGAAGAGAATAGCGTTCACCGCGAGCATTCCAGTACATGCCCTCCAAAGGAAATGACACAACTTAGGAGGGACCTTTAATCCCCACACCACCCGCCAAACGTCTCCATCGACGCAGTTTAAGCTCTGCCCTTGCTCTCTGTCAATAGGTCCCCTTCCCAACCAATATCCAGACTTCACAGTGTAGTTTCCTCCTTTGTGAGGCCACCAAAACATACAGTCATCCACCATGCCTCTGTCCAATGGGATCTCATAAACCCTACGTTTTTCCTCCTCAGTCAAAAGTTGTTGTAAAGCCTCCTCCCTCCACTCTCCTTTCTCCTCATCGATGAGCACCGACACCCTTGCCTCCGGATCTGCCTCAATGTTCGGACCTGGCGTACGCCTATTTCCGCCCCCTGGTAGCCAAGGGTCTTCCCAGAGTTTAATATCTTTTCCATTACCAACTCTCCACATAAGCACCTCGAGGAGTAGCGATTTCGATCCCCATAGGCTTCGCCAAATGTAACTCGGGTCATGACCCCTACGCGCTTGAAGAATGTTATCGTGCTTGAAATACCGAGCCTTTAGAACTTGTGCCACTAGGGAATCGGGGTAAACCCAGAGCCTCCAAACCTGTTTTGCAAGAAGAGCCATATTGAAAGTCCGTAAATCCCTGAATCCCATCCCCCCTAACGCCTTAGGCTTACACAACCTCTCCCACCTCCACCAATGAATTTTTCGTTGATTCGCGGTTGACCCCCACCAGAACCTTGCCAAGACCGAATGCATTTCATCAATAATCCCATCGGGGATGGCAAAAAGACTCATAAGGTAAGTCGGGACTGCCTGAGCCACTGCCTTGATAAGAACTTCTTTCCCTGGCTTAGATAACAACTTTTCCTTCCATCCTTGGGTTTTTTTCCAAATTCTTTCTTTAAGGGTAGTGAAGATAGCTCTCTTAGATTTACCAATAATAGTGGGGATACCCAGATATTTCTCATGTCGATCAACTTCCCGAACTCCCAATGCCGCAATAAGACTCATTCTCACAGCCGGTTGCACCTTCTTGCTAAAAACAACTTCTGATTTAGAATAATTAATTTTCTGCCCGGATGCTCGTTCATATCTACTGATAATATCAGCAATTTTCGAACATTCTCTTAAGTTTGCTCTTGCAAAAAGGATACTGTCATCTGCGAAAAAAAGATGCGAGATTCTTGGGGCGGCTTTACAAACACGAACACCGTGAAGTTCCCCTCTATTAACTGCTTCCTTAATAAGGTAAGAAAAAGCATCTGCACAAAAAAGAAATAAATACGGTGAAATCGGGTCTCCTTGCCTCAACCCCCGAGACGGCCGAACCAGCCCCATTCGTTTTCCGTTGATCAAAAAAGAATGGGAGACGGAAGTCAGACAACACATAACCCTATTACGCCACAAAGACGAAAAACCCATCCGCTTCATCACCTCATCCAAAAACACCCATTCCACCCGATCATAAGCCTTACTCATGTCAAGCTTGAGAGCTATATTCCCGGCCTTCCCTTCCCCACTTCGTTTCATAGCGTGAAAAGTTTCAAAGGCAATGATCGCATTATCAGTAATGAGGCGACCCGGAGTAAAGGCACTCTGGTTCTCCGTAATTATCGTATTCAGGAAAGGTTTTAGACGATTAGACAGGGTCTTAGAAATTAACTTATAAATCACGTTGCAAAGGCTAATGGGTCGGAACTCCGTAATCAGCCGTGGCGAATTACACTTTGGTATCAAAACAACGTTAGTTTGGTTAAAGCTACTAGTATCCACTTCCCCTGCCCACCATCTCCGTACAAACCTACACAGATCAGGACCCACAACCTCCCAAAAATTTTGATAAAAAAGAGCGTGCATACCGTCCGGACCCGGAGCCTTGTTGGGGTGCATGCTAAAAAGAGCCGCCTTGATCTCCTCATCACAAACTGGTTTGTCAAGAGTCTGATTTGTGTCATTGGAAATGACCGCTGGGATACACGAGAGAACCTCCTCCATGCCTATGGGGTTACTGGACCGAAATAACGTATCAAAATACTCCGACACCACCCGCGCAATCTCACCCTCCCCCGTACACCATTGTCCTCATCATTTTCAAGCCCCGAAATGGTGTTTCTCTTCTTCCTTTGCTTTGCTTTATGGTGGAAGTAATTTGTATTCTTATCTCCATCCCGCAACTCACATTTTCTAGCCCTCATGTACCAATACGATTCAACCTGCCTGCGAAGTTCATCAAGCGTCTTAACGATCTCCTTGCACCTAAGAAGCATATCCGCAGAAGGTTGCTGCCGCTGCCAATAACCCAGTTCAGTCTCCTTCATTCTGATTCGTTTTTTTAAGTCCCCAAACCTTGTCTTGGCCCACTCTGCTAATTTCAAAGCACAAGCTTGCACCTTCCTTGGAACCTCCTCCCCAAATTCCCCTTCCCAAGCTGATTTAACAATATCTGCGCATTGGTTATCCGCTAACCAAAATGATTCGAAACGAAACTCGCGCCGACCTCCTCTTCTGGGTTGCCCCTCCTCCTCTTTTATCAAAATCGCAGCATGGTCAGACGAGTAAATGGGTAAATTGTACACACACACCGATGGAAAGATATAACTCCATTCAATAGTCGCTATTGCTCTGTCTAATCGCTCTCTAATCATTGTGTCAACTGTTAGCCCTCGTTGCCATGTGAACGCATTACCTTTATAACCCAAGTCATTTAGGCCACACTCATCCATAGCCTCTCTAAATCCATCCATTTGAGACTCCCTCCTAACCGCACCACCCTCCTTCTCACTATTATTAAGAATCTCGTTGAAATCGCCGAACAACACAACCGGGACATTACTGCTTCGACAAAGAGAGCGAATCAAACTCCACGTTTTATGCTTATTATTAGCTTCCGGCCAGCCATAAACACCAATCGCACGCCAAACAGGGACATTATTAATATCAAGGACCTCCATCATAATATGGTTGTTGTTATAGGATATAAGTTGAGCATTGATATCCTTCCACCACATTCCCAAACCCCCTGACCTACCCACGCTACTAACACAAATACCAGAGGAAAATCCACACTTGTTACGAATATTTTCCAACTCCCGAGCTTTCATTTTTGTCTCCATTACAAAGACAAAATTAGGGCATTCTCTCCAGCACCAATCCCGGAGGGTACTCACCGTCAAGGGGTTGCCCAACCCTTGACAGTTCCAACTGAAGATTTTCATTGTTGTTCGCGGTGCTGGTCATCGCCAGTCACCGCTACTTCCATTTCACAATCCTCAGTCCTGTTCGCCACACGGATTCTTTTTGCTTCACCATGGTCAAATCCCTGATCTCCCTCTCTTGGCTCATCCAGTTTCCGTTTACTGCCATGGACACCACTGGTACATTTTACACCCCCCGGCACACTCGTTTGAGGTACATCCCTATACCTCACCTTCACCTTTCTTTTTACGCCCTTGCCTTCTACCCCTTTATCTTTCTGGTGCAAAATAGTTGAGTCTATATTACCATAATTGCCAACACTCGACGCAACACTCGACGACGTCCCCTCATTTTATGCACTTTGGTTACCAGCAACATTATTGCTACCACTATCACGTTTGACCCCCGCACTTTTACTCGACTCCACAACATTCATTTTTACACACGATCTTTCTTTTGAAATCGACACCCCTCTAAGTAAATCCACCATACGTGCCAACTCTCTATCTTCCTCATCTCCTTCGTCCTTATCCTCGAAAGTAAGTTTCCTCCCTCGATCACTGGAGCCATTGGAGTGATGTCCCCCGGTACTAGCCACACGCCAAGGGGAAGCCTTTAAATCTTCACCATACTTTCGTCCCTCCCCAATCGGCCCTCCTCGCTCACCACAATCCTTCTCCCCATGCCCCATACGACCACAAACATAACAAAATAGAGGAAGGTTTTCATAGCTTATACGGACTTTCCATTGTTTTTCATCACGATAAAATTTGTTAGGGATTTGCGAACATCCACTATTACACGAATTCTCATAGATCTGTTGATGGTAGGATTCACAGAATTATCAATTTCAAGGAACGTACCGATAGCATTAACTATGTTCACAGCATTTTCCATATTTTGTCGTCCAAGGATAGGCAAATCGTAAACCCTAATCCACATGGGATAGAAAAACAACGGTACCTCCGATGGGATAGCATCCCCTTCCAAATCCGAGAGAATTAACACGTGCCTCTCAAAGTGCCATGGTTGTTCCGCTAAAACTCGCTTCTTATCCGTCTCATCTTTGAATTCGAATGTAAATATTTTCTTTTTCTTATCCACCACTTCTCCCACCGCCCCCTCCTTTGGTTTCCATGCCGCAATCATCGTCTCAATCAACGCCCGTGGATTGACATGTCGATCAGTCCAAAGGCGTCCTACTAAACATAGGCGTGCCTCCGCAGAATCCTCATCCGTCCCTGACACCCATTCAACCGCTGCCACCGCTTTATTATTTTCGTCGTCCTCCGTTCCAACATACGGTATATTGAGATTAAAGTTTGAGACTGCTTCGTTGGAAGGCATAATTGTAACGGGAAGACAGACACAGGCAGAAGAAAAACACTTGATCCGAAAAGAGAACGAGAGAAAAGAAAGAAAGGACAAAAAAACCTTGAAAAAACAAGGGAAACCCCTAGGCAAACCCTAGGAACACACCCTCCCAAGAGCAAACCCTAGAGGGAACTTTTGTAAAAAATCAAACGGTTATAAAACATGAGAGTGAGTAATAAGACAAAAGATGATTAGTAAACCTCAAATATATACATCTTTGTATACTCTGTAATTATTATCGCTCGATTGCTCGACTTAGAAGAACTATTTTTCAAAAGTTCAAAGCTTCCGGCAAACTCGGTTACCAATTTCACAAATTTTCATCTGTAGCGGTCGATATTCGTCACAAATTTGTGACGGGTCAAATAAAAATCATATAGCCGAAGCTCCAAAATTGAGAACGTATCACAACTTTTATTTATGTTTACTGAAATAACAATGAAGATTTATTTAGTAAACATAAATTTAATAAGCAAATAAAATCGATAAGAGTAAAACTAATGTTTTTGAGGTAGGATTATGAGACGTTGGATATGAATCTCTATGTATTTATATGGGTATAGATTGAATTTAGATAAATCACCTCGCAAAAATTAAAAAATTAAAAACGTTTTATATTTTATCTTTTACTAAATCACCTCACAAAAATAAAAAAAAAACGTTTTAGATTTTATCTTTTTCTAGAGTAATTTTCAAAAATAGGCAATTTAGAACAATTATTTAACGAAATAGGTTACTTTTCAAATTAATTACCAAAAATGGGTCCACGTCATCACCGAAGCTAGGTTCGGTATCAAGTCGCTTGCCCGGACGACGACCAAATGGTAGTTGTATACTTTTGAAAAAACGAACCAAAAAAATGCTCCAGATGCAAATCGCTCCCCCGCAGAGCGATTTGGAGGGCAGTAGGAGGGTGGAAGATGGTTTTTGATGCAGAGGCAAATCGCCCCCCGGGTAAGCGACTTGGATGGTGGAAGGACAGAAATCGCCTTGGGGGAGGGCGATTTGGCCACCAGTAGCTCCCCTAAACACGTAAACCACATCCTTCCCAAAATTAACGAGAAAACCAACATTCATCCAACGAATCAACAATGAAGACACATTTTCACCCCTTGAATCAACATTCAAAGCAACATGCACAAGCCATTGAAAAACACAATCCATTGAAAACTAAAATATTTTACAAACACAACCCACTAAAACATTAATACAAGAATTTTGTCTTGAAAACTAAAATATTTTACAAGCAAACTAAATTGTCTTTGATACAAACCACTACTTCGTTTTACACTATCGTCTTCTTGTTTGCCTTATTCTCTTCGACTTTCTTGGTTGACTAGATGATCCGGCTTCATCTTCCGCCTCTTGGATGAGAGTTAATTGAGTTGTCATGTAGTCGGTGGTCATTTGATGGGGATCATGCATTGGGCTAGGGTGTGGATTCTCCGGTGGTTGAATAAGATGCCCATAATTTGCACTTTGCAAACAATTGAGTGAAGTATTTTGCATTTCAAGAAGGAGGTTCATGTAGTTTTGGTCATATGTAGATGGCATACCTGACATGAACTCGTTCACCCGATGGTAGATATACGAATGACCACCCGCAAGACTATCCAAATCTGCTCCACTTGGGTTGTAGTGATGTTGATGGCGGTAGTCGTCCGTTAGAATACGGTTTTGAGGACTAACAACCCGTCGAGTGCGCTCTCTATACCATATCATGTAAGGATCATGGTGTGACATGAAACCACCATATGGCATTCCCCTACCCATCAAGTTTTCCTTCCTAGCATCCCAAGCATCGACATAGGCAGCCAATTCCTTCTCAAAGTCTCTTGTCTTGCCCCGTTTGTCCATCTTATGAAGCATTATGTCAGTGTTGCAATCGGGAGGTATGGTTTGGTGCCATCCAAATTGTCTAACACACCTACTAGGGAGGTGCATCTCTATAACCTCAAAACATATTAAAGGAGCCTCCACAATCCACTCCTCCTCGTCCTCGTGACAAATATCGGGAAGATGTTGTAGGATCTCTAATGTGTAAGGTTGCCAAGTAAATTGTGTTTCAGTTAGTTTATCAAACATATCTCGATATGTCACAAGACCAAGCCTATGATCCTTGTACTTACGATCGATCCTCAACCATTTACACCCTAAAGGATCCTGTCCCGCTACCATTTGGGAGCCTATCGGATAAACCGCTCCTTCAACTTTTTCATAAATTGACCTTAAAATTTGGGGACGCCCGACAACAATACGTTCCCAAGCCCACAACTGAAGGAGAACAACTGGCCCAGATATCTCACTTTTTCCCCTTTTACATGCACCGCACAAATTTCTATATAAACAAGCTAGTGCAGCGGATCCCCAACTAAAATCATCGATTTCATCTAAATTTTCTAACAAGGGCAAAAACAAGATACAAACCTCGTTGCCGCTCTTATCGGGAAAAATGACGGTGCCAATCAAGTACAGAATGTATGCACGAATATGCATATGTAGTCTATCCTCATCTGCATCCGGTGGCAAACCCGAGAACTGTGTATCCTTTATGAATTGACGGACTCTCTGATGAACGCGGAATTCGTCCTTCGCTTTCAAGTGGACCCGACATTTCAACGGACCGTGATCCTGTTTCAAACGAAACATAAAAGCATGAGAAAGAGAGAAAAGTAACAAAAAAATAATCTATTTGAAACCAATAATAAGAAAAATAACCTATTCCAAAAAAATACTCACCGCTCCATTCCAAATCGCTTCACTTCGGTGGCCCGCTTGTAATGTCAGAATTTCGGGGTTAAGTGGACCCGGATCCATGAGACCTGCAACACAAAAAATGTTTAAGTAACACAATCAATATTCAACAAATAATTATTTAACTGAAGAAATAATTAATTAAATCGACAAATGTACCCGGAAGCATGATTTCTAAGAGGACATCCACGCTTATTGTGTCCAGTTTTACGACATAGGGTGCATGTATATTTTGTTTTTGACTGACCCTCGTCCATCTCATTTCGAATCCTTTTCGACTTAGGACGACCAGTTCCCCTTCTCATTGTCATATTCGGCAAAACTTGTTCACCAACCCAAATAGGCCAATGACGTTCGTCTGGTACCGGGTGAAAGTTTGGCTTGTATGAACCCAAGTACTCTCCACAAGTATAAAATGGGTCAATATATTGCTCGGTTGTCAGATTGTAAGTTCTACAAACGGCAGCAACATGAGAACAAGGGAAATGGTATATTTGGAACTTGTTACAAGTACAAGTTCTTTCCGACAAATTTACCGTATGTCTATGTCCACCCTTTCCTGCTTTCCTTTGACCTCTCCCAGTCTTAACTTGATACACACCGGTCTCTGAATTGAAGGCCTCAACTTTATGGTGTGCCGCTTTTTCGAAATTTTTCTTAACATGATTGGTGACAACGGGGGACATCTTCAAACCGTCAAGGATTCTAGACTTTGCAAATTCACGTCTTTGAACAAAGTAAGAATTCACTCTATAGAATGTAACTTTCACAAGAGCAGTGATAGGTAAGAAACGGGCCCCCTTTAACACATTGTTAAACACCTCAGCTAAATTGGTTGTCTTGATCCCATACCTACGTGCACCACCATGACAAATGGACCACTTCGACAAAGGTATTCTATCTAAATCTGCCATACATCCTGGATTAAGTTCATTGATTTGTGCTAAGCCACTATTGAACTTAATTGGTTGATGCTGAAAAGCTGTCCAACTAAATAAGTCTTTCAAGGTCGTATTTTTGTATTTAGTGTTGATATTGGATGCATGATGTCTTATACAAAATCTATGATATGCATATGGCTCCACCCACTCGCTCCTCTCTTGATTCATAGCTCTCATGATGCCTGGATGTCTATCAGATATTACACAAAGCCCAGTTCGTTGTGTAACCAAACATCTTATGCATGCCAAAAACCATGTCCATGTATCCGTACTCTCTGATTCAACTATGGCAAACGCAAGAGGATATAGTTGATCATTAGCATCAACACCCATGGCAATCATGAGCACTCCTTTGTACTTGCCATATAAATGAGTTCCATCAATTGTAATCACAGGACGACAATGATGGAAACCCTTGATTGATGCTCCAAAAGCCCAAAACACCCGACCAAATATGACGACGTTCGGGTCAGCCGTTGGAAAATTTACAAATTGAACAACTGTACCGGGATTAGCTTCCTTCAAAGCTTCAAAGTATCTAGGAAGTAACTGATACGACAACTCCCAATCACCAAATATGTCTGCCATAGCTTTTTGTTTCGCTTTCCATGCCTTCATATAAGTGATCTTGTAGTTAATATTTGCCAATTATTATTTCAATTATAGCATTAACCGTCAACCCCCAATCTGCCTCCACAATATTTCTAATGGCATTACTAATGAAAGTTCTTCTCAAGTTTCGGTGATCTATTGGCATTGTATCTCCCAAACATGACGACTCATGGCTACCGTTGTACCTCACAATAGTAAATGCTTCAGAAACCACACTTTTTTGATTAGCTCTTAACATCCACTTACATGCCACAGGTCTTCTACCACATTTGTATGTTATTGTGTGAGGTTTTGACTCATGAATTTTGAAACTTTGGTTTACCCTTAAGTTATAGGATGTAACTACATCCGTCAAAGAACTTTTGTTAGGAAATGATTGACCAATAGAAAACTCTCCACGAACATCATATGGAATTGCATTTTTCCAATTAGCCCAATTATCCCCACCTAGTTCATCAAACTTAGAAATACTAGTAAATTCGGGATTTGGAGCGGTTTGAGTCACAAGATCAATGTCATCCTCATCATCATCCTCATCACTAGGATTCTCTAATCTTAGATCAACATCATCCTCAACTTCATCCCCTTCAATATTACCATTACCTATCTCTACTCCAATATTATTTGTTAACAATGACACATATCGATCATCACTCCCTTGTACATTGTGTGTGGGTGACAAGAAATTATTGATGAATAAATCATTGTCATTCAACATTCTAGTAAAAGACACATTTGGTAGCCCGCTTGCATTACTCACTTGAACTTCTTGAATTGGTATTAACTCAACATAAATATCCATAGATCCCGCCTTAGAATGACATATATTAGCCCACATTGCTTGTAGAGAACGATCATTATTGAGGGAAACAATCTTAAAACATCCAAGACTCGGAAATTTCATTTTCAATACTAATTTAAACTTACTACTATCAACCCCAATTGTTGTGTATACTTCATTAAGGAGAACATTGAAGCTCATGTTGCTATTAGCAAAAATAAAACCCTCATTCCCACCAACATAGCTTACACACCCATCTCCTTCAACAATTTCACCATTCCAATAACACAATAAGGGAAAATGGCTTCTCTCCATAACTAAAATCAAATAACTTCAACTCAAACACTAACAATCACCTAATTAACAACTAATTAACAAATACTTGCTATATAAATGAATAACTATATAACAAAGCAAAATATGATTAATACCTTCAATTTGTATGAAACTTGAGCAAGGAATACTTCTTTTGATGATGCTTAGAGACTAATAATTTGATAATTAATCAAATTAACCGAATAATTGAGCAAAATAGATGAAAGGCGATTTTTTAGGGTTTGTAATTTGGGGATTTTGTGTTTTAGTCGAGCAAAGAGGTTGGCTGTTGCTGGGTAATCGACACAAAATCGCTCCCCGACCGAGCGACTTAAGTTCTTTTGTTTTTTTTTTTAATTCCATTCAATATATGAGTTTGAAGGTGGGTACTGCAGGTAAAACCGCTCACCGACAGAGCGACTTGCAGTTTTTTTGTTTTTTTTTTTTTGAAATTTCGTCAAGTTTGGGTTTATGTTGCTAAGGGTCAAGTCGCTCTCCGGGTAGGCGACTTGACTCTGACCACAGGTTCGGAAAACCCAATCCTACGTGGACCCATTTTCGGTAATTAATTTGGAAAGTTACCTATTTCGTTAAATAATTGTTCTAAATTGCCTATTTTAGAAAATTACTCCTTTTTCTATATATTTTTTTTTACTATATTTATTTTGAAACCTATTATTATATTATGCAACCAATCATATCACTCGGAAAAAGCTTCGTTTAATAATATAAAAATAGATAGATATATTGATTGATTGATTTATTAAAAGAACTGATGATATTAAGAGTGATATTAAGAATCAAGCTGTGTTTAAAGATGAGATAGATGATCCAGTTGATAAGGTAGATAACCTGAAAGATAGTGTCTCTCCTGAAAAAAATAGTGGTCTTTGAATGAACAAGTCAGCATTAAATTCACCAAAGAAAACAAGTCTCTTAAAATGGATCTCGGTGCATTTAAAAAGTACATCAGAAGTGTTCAGAAAGACTTGTATAAACTAAAGATCACCCTTCCTAAACTAGTTTATTAAGATCCAATATTTTTCAGAGGCGTATCCAGGACTCGATTATAGGGGGTGCAAAAACTTAACAATTATTTCAACGATATGAACTAAAATTTAAACACAATAAAATCGTGAGGCCAGAGTAAAACACAAAATTTAAAAAATTGGTTCTAAATAATTCAATAAGGTATAAATAAAATAATTTGTATAAATTTGCAAGTATATAGCTCTTTAATGAGAAAAGAGTACATTTTATAATATATTTCAGATAATTGTAGTCAAATAATATGATCTTAGAACATTAAATAGCAATTTATAGAATTTCAGTATCTAACCACTACACCACCAAATATTTCTTGAACCTTATAGAAACTAGTTTATCAATATTTTCGAACAAAGGGGGTGCGGGTGAACCCCTGCACCCCCCTAAAAACGCCACTGATATTTTTTATCTTGATGGTTGCAATTCGAGTCTTAAACTTCTAGTTGAAGAAAAATTAACCTCATTTATGGAGTTCGTTTGACAAACTTTTGTTCACGTTTTTCACCCTTTTACCTCATCATGTACTTCAGAACTAATAGTGATAGAGTCTGTTGCTTTTAGTTCATGTCTTGAAAAAACATTTTCTTGAGCAATTTCTTCACTGGCCAAGTGCAAAACTCACTGGCCAAAAACCGTCTCCAAAATATAATCCCAACACAAAATTAGAGATAGAAGCTTGAAAGCATTGAAAATTGCGGTACTAAGTCACCTTATCAGAAGACGGTAAAGAAGAAAAAAAAAATAAGAATGACCGTCTGCTAAATATGATAAAATAGATGTGAAACAAGCTCATTAGCGAAGTTACATTGGAGCAATGGAGCACATTGTTTCATGAGGTACATACTCTTGTGACACTGCACCTTTTTCCGACACACAACTCCCGACAACTTAAGAAATAAGGGAGCCAGTGATCTCTGTCTAATGGCTGAATAGTGAGTTTAGGTTACTGATTTCCCTCTCCGGTGAAAAGCCCAAAGGATTGAATCTTTGAACCCCTCACCGAGTACATAAACGAGAGATATCAACTCAGCCCGTGGGAAGCCGGGAAAACCCAGACCTGTTCTGACTCCCATGTAGTATCTAGTATGCATTCTAGATGCTAAGCTTGCTGATGAAATGTCAATATCATGCACTTAGCAAATCCTCATTGACCATGTACCCTTGATAATTGTATAGTTAGTGACGCAGTCATGGGAGCATCCGATTCACTTCATTTTATAGAGGAGAATCCGATTCACTTTGCTCATTGAATCATGTTTCATCTACGGCTCTATTCAATTTGATTAAATAAACTGAATACATTTAACTTAGAGTGTTAGTTTTGAAAAATGTATGCAATTAAATTGAACATTATAAATCAAAGATTCAGCTACAATGGTTGAAAACATTTAGGGTTGACAAAAAATCAATGAATCAAAATTACAATTTACAACAAGGTGACAGATTAATTTTTCGCACGATTGATTTCCACAATTTGTCAAATAGCTATAGATAATGGTATTATAGATCTTCTAAGAAGAAGAGATAACATTTATCTCTTTGTCGACATTTTCTGGAGTTTGAGACTGTAAGAGTGTTTCCAATTCCGAAGCACTCACATTTATCTCTTTGTCGACATTTTCTGGGGTTTGAGACATTTTCTGGAGTTTGAGACTGTAGGAGTGTTTCCAATTTCGAAGCTCTCACATTTATCTCTTTGTCGACATTTTCTGGAGTTTGAAACTGTAGGAGTGTTTCCAATTCCGAATCCCTCACATTTATCTCTTTGTCGACATTATAGATCTTCTATGAAGAAGAGACCTCTTTGTAAGAGTGATGGTGGACTATAAAATCCTTCCGATAAAATCCATGCACTCCGCGTTTGTGAGGAGAATGGATTTGCCAATCGGCAAGCCCGTCTTCAGCTCGTCTCTTAGTCGAAAGGACTCCCTCCCGGACATGTGTCGTCATTCTGGGGGTAATGAAGCCACTAATAGTGGTCCAAAATCGCGAACTCATCGGGTAATCAATAACACTTCTTTGTTATCCAATAATAGAAATTACAATTTGGTTCAAGCTTAATCCGCATAAGAGAGACGTGTATGTGAACACATCTGGTTTGAGTTTGGCGGACATAACGACTTGTCTTTGCAAAGACTATCGATAACGGTAGTGTAGATGAGAACATCAAACTTAGATATCCTCATCCTCTAAATCAGTATGAATAAGGCCATTAAAAATGGTGATAAACAAAATTAAAACATACTCAAAGGGACACCAAAGTTTCGGGATTGCCATGAAAGGCATATCGAATCTGGTACCGGGTCACTCTAGATCTCTAACAATGTCGGCGAATAACCAGTTAGAAGCGACAATCAAAGGTCACCATAGAAGAAACAACGCTCCGTATAAGAGAATATTTAGGGGAATTTGGAGATTTGGAAACAGTAATTGAACTTCTGGTATGGAAAATGAATTGGAAAGGAAGTTGAAATAGGTTAAAAGGAAATGAAGATCCAGAAATTGGAGATTGAAACAAGAAATAGAAAGGAGAAAGAATACCAGATGTCAAGGACTCCAGAGTTTTGAGGCTTATTTGATTATTTCTTTGATTTGGCGAAGGCATTCATCCGGCTAAGTATTATCTTTGAATTTATAGCAAAAGTTATTAATTAGGGTTTCTGTTACATTGTAATCTCATACTACCTCCTTTCTCTGATATTCCTCTTTCCTTTTAGACCATCCCCAAGGTCGTCAAAGAGGTTGCGACCTTATTGGATCGTGCTAATGACAAGGAAGTAATGTTGGTGATCTTGAACTAATTTTGATGACTTTGAAAATTTGGAGGTCAATTTGGGACCTTAAAGTAATGTGGCGACCTCCTTAGTGACCTTACACGTGTCACTCGGTTATTGACATAAATAAATGACAAATTTGGGTTCATTGTCACTATGTGAAAAACTCACAACGCAACATATACAACCATATATGATTTATAATTTTTAATTTCATCTAAGTTTTTTTCATAAAATAAAGTACTTTAATTATTGAATTAGTAAGAGTAACGTACTACGTACCAAAAAAAAGTTTATGTATTGAAATTACAACAAATATTTTAAATGAAGTTCACTTCAATTTTAAGTTTCAGATAAAACCGTCAGCTAATATTTTAAATAAAGGTCGCTTCATTTTAAATTTTATATAAGCAGATTAGTTTATGTCGAATCATGTTTTAGTAACTTTTATTTCTTGTCAATAAGATCGTCTTTTTAGTTTTTAAAATTTAAATATTGTTATTTAATAATTTTGTTAGCCATATGTACTAAACATATTGGACTAGTTTTTATTTTATCAAAATATAAAAATAACTTATTTATTCTATGTTATTAATAATAAATAAAAAAATAAGAGTGAGGTTTTGGTGAGGTAGAGTCGTAGAGAATTTAATAAATAGTTGAAAATGTTTGGAAAATGGAAAATTATTGGGTTGATGACCTAGGTCGTAACCTTCTGCTTGGGAGGGTGAAAATGAGTTGAAAGTGGGTCAAGATAATTAAGGTGAGATTAAGAGTAAAAATGTTGGTGACCCGATTACGGTGACCTTCTGCTTGGGGATGGTCTTAGTGTTCAATTACATTTTACATGAATGTTTCCTTTTTTCCATTTTTTGTACAACTTTTTAGTCTGAGATAATGTTTATTGCGCGGTCTAAATTAATTTTCTTATTTTATTAGAAAGAAAATGGAGTATCATAGGAAATCAGAAAGAGTATTTTTTTTGAATTTTTCGTGATATTTTTTGTTTCTTAATTGATTTTTTTGTTGATGTAATTAGCTTAATTATGGATTTTTTTTTATAATATTTGGTTTTCATACACTAATCTTCCTTCAATAGAGAGAAAAAACAAATTTTCCCTCTTCTCCCACAAGGCCACAACTTACAATCATTAATCTCAATTATCATATTGAACAATCAATTATTTGATTTTATCTATTAACCACTTTAATGTTCGAATTAAATTGATTTACCTGTTATATTTTCCAATAGTAAGTCTTACTTGTGACGGGTTGTCATTTGTGACGAATATTTTGTGAAATTAAATGGATACAAAATGAGTTAGTGGAAAAAGTGGACCACATGAATAGTGTTGGAGAGAAAGAAAAAGTGGGTATTTTGTGATAGAAAACGCTATCCGTCACAAACTTGTGACGGATACCGCCGTCACAAATGAGAATTTGTGATTTTCCAATAAGGATTTCATCTATTTTGGATGTGTGCTAAGAGGAGAGGGAAGGAGTTTCAACGGTTAATCCTAGAATGCAGTTTTCGTTGTTAACCGAGGGAGGGCAATTGGTCGCATCAAGGAGATGGGGAAGGGTGATGGCAAAAGGGTAGTGTTGGGTGGTGGTTGCAACGTGAGTGGTGGTTGAGAGGTTAAGACTTAAGAGAGGATATGAGTGTATAAATTATAGAGCTATAACGGTGAATAAAACTCGTTTATGAATGAGCATCACCCTTCTCGATTTACAAAATATCAATAGTATAAATAAACTTAATAAAAAAACTCTTAAAATAGCCAAGATGCACTAATTTGTCTCTTAAACACTTATTTAATGTCACATAATTAGCATAGATATCGTTTATTCAGTTGTAAAAATATTTCCTTTAAAAAATGTAGTTGTTTTGAAAACTCGATTTTTAGTAATCTGATTATTTTTAGAACTATTTGCTACAATTAGGGGATACGAATAATATCTTAAAAATCGGGGAATACCGCGTAAAATTCGAGAAAATAAAAGAATATCACGTAAAAAAAATCTTAGAAATTATAAGAATAACTAGTTTTAATCAATGCAAATTTTGCAGAGGTATGTTTTTCCGACAACCTAGTAAAAAACAATTACAAAGTGTTAATAAACATACACAATAAGTTTTATAACTTTTTTTATTGAAATTACTTTATAAGATTTTTTCTTATAATAAGGATAAATATTTTAATATTATATCATAAGAATTGTTTTTTTCCACCATGTTGATATTTGTATTACACATTTTACTCTTTCAATACACTTTTGACCATTCTACCCATGTTATTTCTTTCTCAGATGCTACATTATTTGTGAGTGTTTATTCTAATTACTCACCTAATTTAAATTTGTCAACAACAACAACAACATCAGAGCCTTAGTCCCAGAATATTTTGGGGTCGGCTGACATGAATCATCCCTTGGAACCGTCATGAGTGAACTCTCATCTCAACAAGAGAAAAAAAAAAGGAAAAGAACAAAAAACAGAAGTGGAGTGAAACAAAAAATGGAAGGCAAAGAGGTTTTATAAATTTTAAATCGAACTTATCACATGTATAAAAACCCAAAAAAATAAATCAAGAATAAAGTTTAAAGTGATTTTGAGAAACGAAGTAAAAATTAAAATAAGAGTTTTGGAAGAAAAAGTGTAACAAATCCAAACATAATTTTTTTTTTTTTTAGAAAACTTAATAAAAAATATATTAAATTTGTTTAAATTTGTCAACAAAAAATATATGTTATACCTTTTTAGTCCCAGTTATTTGTTTAACTATTCCATATTGATAACTATTGCTAATATACTAAAAGTTATGACTATTGACTGACCAATGACCATACGTACAAAAACAGAAAATGATAATTATTGACCGAGTAAGGAGAGTAAACCAGTGTCATTTTGGAGGGTGCTACTAGCTTAAAACGTGTGCAAAGTTGCACGGGTATATTTGTAAGCATTTTTTAAACCTCATTAGAAGTTATTTGAAAATAATTTGCATATACACATAAAATATATAAATATAAGTAGAATATTCATGGGCATCTGTGATGAGTTTAATTTCAAATTATTAATCATAACTTGGATACATGAATAAATATATGTTAATAACCTAATCAATATTACTAATAATTGAACTATCATATGAAGATAAGAAATCGACATAGCTCAATTACACACAAAAAAATTGAAATATCTCGACCCTAATTTATCCCAAGATGTAAATTCATAGTCACTTGAATTCCCCATTTAATGTTTACAATCAACATCTTTTCATTTTCAATGGGTGCAAAGTATGATGTAAAGTAAGCAAAATGATTCGATAAATGTTAGAATATAAAAAGAACATTCACTTGTTTACACACGATAACATAAACAAGCGTACATCCGACCTCTTGTACGACCATATTGGCTTGAAAGTATCGATATTTCGTATCACTGAAGCAATTAAAGCCACTGGACGAGACTTCATTTCTTGACTGAAGAATTCCATAGTAGCAGCTTCAACTTTTGCTTTATCCGACTTAACACAATCATCATTCTTGTAACCAAACTTTTCTCTACTGGAAACTAGACCTTGTGGGGTAGGGAGCGATTTGCTATCAACAGTTTTTTCAAGTTGTAGAAGAAGAGCAAGTACTCGAACACGATGAGCGATACATGATGGATCATATATTATATCAGCACCCAAGCTGCAGGCAGTATCTATCTAATCTTCAGTTACATGTTAAATCTCTACAATCGAAAAAAATCAATTACCGTCTTTCCAGTTTTGGCTATCTCTCATGTGTAAGATTTAACTAGTAACAGAACAGAAATATGGATCCCTCAACAAGGTTATCAGGTTCAGGGAGTTCCTGGTGAAATGAAGTTTATCGCTTATCGGTTGGTTGTTTTTTCCCTTCTAAATAAGCTAGCTTAGTCACTCTGGTTTTTGACTCTGCATTTTTCACCAACTCGCATTTTGATCCACATTTTATCATGTCCCTCGACTCTTTTGCAAACAAAACAAGTGGGTTTTCATGGACAATGAAAGTATACGAGATAACACATTTAACCACGATGAAAAATAGCTAAGGTAATGACGTATGTCACAGACCATGAGTGGTGGCATACAACACTCTACTAGCATCATTCACTAACACGGAGAAATGAATATCAGAGAAACAAACCCAAAATCACCCCCTACCTTGTCATGGGTGGGATCCATTTTAGGCACTGGGGTAGTTCAGATTGTTCATTTGGTAAAACTAAAAAGGAACTATTGACAATATGCATGACATTGTAAAAGGAAAGACATCAATGCCCAAGCAATAATTGGATCGTTAAGGCAAAAGAAAATGTATTTGCACTGTCAGTGGAAAGATGATTAAGACTTACAGTAGATGAGCCAGAGACAGATTTGCTATCTATATTGCCAATCTTATTCATTTCCAAACTAACTTTCAAGTTTGCTAAAGTTGACTCATTACCGTCGGTCAGGATTACCTGCATTTATCGCGAATATTGGAAGGAGAAAGATCATGAAATAAGAATACGTCAACACAGAATAATGGGGGTGAATTGGTTTCTGAACATCGCAGATAAATGAAGAAGACGTTGCAAAGCCATAAAATCATAGGCCACCACATCAAAAGGCAGAAACACGAGAGAACTAATTTCAAATAAATCAATCCACATTAAATATAAGGATGAGAAAAAAGACAAATAAAATGTAACGGTGACAGGGAGCAAAAAGGGCCTAGGGGATCTATTTTATGATCCTGAGATAGAACTTAGAAGACAAAAGAAGTAACGAAAAAGAGAAACAAGCTCTAACAAATGGTTGTAACTTGCAAAATTTTATGACAAATAGGGGGCTAGAATCTAGATGCTCTGAAATCTGTTTCAAGAGGTTACATAGCATGACACCAATTAGAGAACAACTACAGTTTCACACCCAAACAAGCAAAACTAACTTAATCGAATCAGAATTTAAACTTATACTAACTGAACTCACAGCCATCCTAAATCCGTTACAGGAACTGCTTGATTGCTTACTACAATCCGCCTTGGTTCCTTACCTTCAAATGGTGTCAACATTAGAACAACCTTTGCTTTTTTGATAAACTTGAAGAAGATCAGGTACATCTTCCTTAAAAGGTTTAATAACTATCTTTAAGAACTCTGCCTCAGTTTTGACGACGGCTGAAACAAAGTTGTAATCTAACAAACCCTTCGCCTTCAAAATCGACAAAACATGATGTCTAGGCACCATTCGATTCTGTAGACTATATGTAAACAACGTAGAATGTGCAGCTAAGAAATCAGGGTTGTAACCGAGCTCAGTCATAAAAAACCCCAACTTTTTCATAATATTTTCTTCAGATATTAGGAAAACATAAGGACCTCTCTTCATTAATTCAGAAACATGACATTGAGTCCACCCAAAACTTCTTAACGCTTGACATTTCAACTCAATACATTCCTTACTAAGCCCACACAGCAATTGCACTCCACACAAAAACACCGGAGACATTCGAGGAATCCTCAATTCCTCCTTAACCCTAACTAACACATTTCTGAAAAACTCGGGTTTCCTCATAAAACAAAGAGGTCGTTGTAGAATGTTATTCCGAATAACATTAATATCCAAACCATACTCTTTATTCAAAGACGTAACATTCGATACAAGATTTTCAAGAGCAGGTGCTGTTATGTAATAATTGGATCTTCGAAAAAGTTTGGTTAGATTTTCATTAGTACCCAAAACAGCCCTAAGATCTTGGATAATTGTACCGAAATTTTTTGATACAAGTGAAGGATTGCTTGAAATAGCAGAAACTAAATTAGACCTAGAAAAACCATGATCTTGAAAAACTTTAAAATTGGGTATTAGGGTTTTATCGATCTTAATAGCTAAGATTCTAGGGTGAGAAGATACAACCTTTTTGATATGGGTATCCTCAAATCCGTGTTGTTTTAAGAAATCAACAACAGAATTAGCATTATCAGAGAATCTGGAGTAGTTTCCGTAGTTGGAACGAAGCTTGGTAGAAGTGGTGTGAGCTAGTTGAGGAGAGAAACCCAGATTATCAACAAAATAATTGGTGTAAGATTGATTTGGGGATTTGATTGATTGATCTGGGGATTTAATTGAATAAAAAAGAAAATGTTGCAAATTATGCACAGAATTTAGGGTTTGAATCATGTATTTGCAACGGACAATTGGAGTTGCCATCTCTACCTTTCTTTCAATTTCAATTTCAACTTCAACTCCAAATGAGCATTTAGGGTTAAATTCACAACTGTTATTACAGCTTATCGGTGGACCAGTCCACTATTGGGTTGGGTTCGAGTTTGAGTTGGTCAATTTCGGATTTGTAATAGTTTAAACCGTGAAAGTTGCGATTAGTTTTCATAAATTTGAGCAATTGTGAGATTAAGCCCCATAATAAGTTTTAAACGTAGTAATTATGCCTCAAAAATTTAGGTAAAAGTTGAAAATTGAATCCAATTTTTTGATTTCCAACCAAAATTGCACCCAAAAAATCAATTTCATTTATTTATACCATTTATCAATACAATAAAAGTTGTTATACATTTACAAATTATATGAAATTTATTAGACATTTTAGGGTAAAATTATATTTGAATGAATTACACAAAATTTAGAGTTTACGCGAAAAGTGGTGATTAGCCCTCATAACTTTCAGCAATTGTGAAATTAAACCCCATAACGCCGTAAGTTACAACACAAATGTAGCAATTAGGTTAGGCCCAATGACCTTAACAAAAAGTAAAATTCAACCCTATTTTTAATTTTAACATAAATATATCATTAAATCGTTTTATATTTATATTCATGTACATCAAATAATTTTTAATATTTTACAAGAATTTAAATAATTTATTCACTAACATAGTTTTTATATAGGATATTTTAAATATTTTAACTATTTTGATATAATTGATAATACATATAAAATTGCTTTATAAATTCTAAATTTTATGTAATTTGTTCAAATATAATTTCCCCTAAAATGTGTAATCTAATTTTATACAATTTATAAATGTATAACAACTTTTATTGTATTGATAAGTTGTATAAATGAATGAAATTGGTTTTTGGGTGCACTTTTGGTTGCAAATCAAAAAAATGAATTCAATTTCACTTTCAGTTAAAGTTAGGAGGCATAATCACTACATTTGAAACTTATGGAGCTTAATCTCACAATTAGTTAAAGTTATGGGGATAATTGCCACTTTCACGAACTTTTTTTCTCTTGAAGTCATTATAAATAGAACGATTTTTTGAAATAATGCTGAAAATTAAAGAAATTGTCGTTTTGGGTTGGTTCTGAAAGTATTTGTCAAAATGGTGTGCACGTAGGCTCAGGAAAACGAGCCTAAACACGCCATTGGTAATGGGAAGGGGATGGTTTTTGCGTGTTACCCACTTAATCTTCGTTTACCCGCCAATTATTACAAAAATTAATAACATTATTATGATAATTTTCCAAATATTATTTTGTAATAATTAAGACGTAATGTTAAAATAACTATTTTATAAAGTATTTACGAACTTCTTTGATAAATAATTAAAATTATATAAACAAATTTCTGAAAATAGAAATTAATAGTGATTAACCCAACTTGTACGAAAAAAAGATCGGAAAAATTTATGGAATATCGGATTAATGGGTTGGTGAGGCGGGGATGGTTTTGGAAACTTGTACCCGCCAAGGGTGGTGGAGCGGTAATGGTTTTGAAAACTTGTACCCGCCATGGGTGATGGGGCGGAGAATGGGTACGAGGTTTTTTTGATGGGTACGGATACGGATACAGAAGAGCCTATATCCAGCACCGCGCCGCCCCAATAACATCCCTACCGATCAACCGCTGCAAGTTCGCGAATATTTATTCTTTGAATAAAAATCAGAATCGAATACTGTAAAACGGGTACAAACCTTTCCCTTTTCTTTCTCCTCATTGTATTCATAAGTTACTTGGCCATTCGGCCTATTATTGGGGGAGTTTAAGAGGGCTCTGAGTCAAAAACTCAGAATCAATTTACTAACTAGAAAGTTCTTGCACCATGCCTAGTGTAAGGAGAGCCACACGGTGCGCATCAGACCAGACCGTGACACCTAACAGCTTGACCAGATGTTTAAGGTTTTGCTCCTAAAGTTCTGTAGTTTGGTTGATGTATTGTTTTCACTTTCACTTGATACAATAAATCAATAATGTTCTTCCTGTACCTTTTTTCGATATTTTTTAACCCTGCTCAAGTATTAATGTTTACAATCAACATCTTTTCATTTTCAATGGGTGTAAAGTATGATGTAAAGTAAGCAAAATGATTCGATAAATGTTAGAATATAAAAAGAACATTCACTTGTTTACACACGATAACATAAACAAGCGTACATCCGACCTCTTGTACGACCATATTGGCTTGAAAGTATCGATATTTCGTATCACTGAAGCAATTAAAGCCACTGGACGAGACTTCATTTCTTGACTGAAGAATTCCATAGTAGCAGCTTCAACTTTTGCTTTATCGGACTTAACACAATCATCATTCTTGTAACCAAACTTTTCTCTACTGGAAACTAGACCTTGTGGGGTAGGAACCGATTTGCTATCAACAGCTTTTTCAAGTTGTAGAAGAAGAGCAAGTACTCGAACAAGATGAGCGATACATGATGGATCATATATTACATCAGCGCCCAAACTGCAGGCAGTTAAACAAAAGAAAATAAGTCTCTGTACACTATCTAATCTTCAGTTACATGTTAAATCTCTACAATGGAAAAAATCAATTACCGTCTTTCCAGTTTTGGCTATCTGTCATGTGTAAGATATCGCTAGTAACAGAACAGAAATATGGATCCCTCAACAAGGTTATCAGGTTCAGGGAGTTCCTGGTGAAATGAAGTTTATCACTTATCCGTTGGTTGTTTTTTCCCTTCTAAATAAGCTAGCTTAGTCACTCTGGTTTTTGACTCTGCATTTTTCCCTCAACTCTTTTGCAAACAAAACAAGTGGGTTTTCATGGACAATGAAAGTATACGAGATAACACATTTAGCCACGATGAAAAATAGCTAAGGTAATGACGTATTGTGGCTTCTCAATGAAATATCAATTCCCATCTGCAACGTAATATCCTACCGTGGCTCCTTAGTGAAAGAACTAAAACTGGCCTAGACTCACAAAATGACAATATGTACCTCATATTTTCAAGAAGCTTCAACACTGTCTGTAAAGTTTTCAAACATCTTTTCGTCTTTGTAGATTTCCATAAACCGTGCTAAATAATACAGAGTATGTCAACAGCTAATTTTTCTTCCGAAGGAAATTTGTTATCTTTGAGTTGTCTATGGTTTACATATTTCCTGACATCAGAATAGGATGGTTTGCCAAAAAGCTCATCTATTTCACTACTGACATAGTTGTGTTAGTTGCAAGATTGGCATAAAGCCATAAAGTTCATAGACAAATATATGAAACATCTGTATATAACAATTGCAAACACGACCCGGAGATGAAATAAAGAGAGCTGTTAGTTCTTACACAATATCTGGCAAGAGTTGCTGAAGCTCACTTTCCCTCGCAGATTCCCAACGTAAATGAACACATTGGACCTGAGTCAAAGGATAATACACCAAGTTCATACCATTATCAGAGCTAACTTGTTCAATCTACTCTCTCTAGACTGGTCATCATGTGTGTACAAAAGTCAAAACTGAACACTGAACACTCTTTTAAGACAAAGAAAAAGTTGCAAGGTTTTTTTTAAAAGAAAACACATACAAATATAGAAATCAGAGACAAGAGTATGACACAACTATGTCACTGCATGGTCCTCTTGTCATAGCTCAAGACACTAATCACCGTTGACCACTGTTCACAAATCAGTGAACCGATTGAATGTTGACCAGCTATGTATCTGCATTTTCATCTAATCAGAGCTCAACATATCTGCATTTTCCCTTTCCAATATAGCCAAATACTCGCGATTCTTTGGCTTTGGAATAACAGAAGAAAGAAAAAGGGCTCGCTAAAGTAACATGGTTGTGGCAGGTGACGTAGCAAATGATTGATGCAGAGCGTGACATGATTTTCATTATGGGTCATGCGGAAACATCTTTGTGTTCAACACAAGAGGTAAGGCTGCTTGCGGTATGTCACAGACCGTGAGTGGTGGCATACAACACTCTACTAGCATCATTCACTAACACAGAGAAATGAATATCAGAGAAACAAACCCAAAATCACCCCCTACCTCGCCATGGGTGGGATCCATTTTAGGCACTGAGGTAGTTCGTATTGTTCATTTGCTAAAACGAAAAAGGAATCATTGACAATATGCATGACATCGTAAAAGGAAAGACAGCAATGCCCAAGCAACAACTGGATCATTAAGGCAAAAGAAAATGTATTTGAACGTGTCCAAATAGTGGAAAGATGATTAAGACTTACTGTAGATGAGCCAGAGAGAGATTTATGGCAAAAATAGGAAGGAGAAAGATCATGAAATAAGAATCTGTCAACACAGAATAATGGGGTGAAAAGGTTTCTGAACATCGCAGATGAAGGAAGAAGACGTTGCAAAGCCATAAAATCGTAGGCCACCTTATTAAAAGGCAGAAACATGAGAGAAGTAATTTCAAACAAATCAATCCACATTAAATATAAGGATGAGAAAAAAGACAAATAAAATGTAAGATGACAGGGAGCAAAAGGGGTCTAGGGGATCTATTTTACGATCCTGAGATAGAACTTAGAAGACAAAAGAAGTAACCAAAAAGAGAAACAAGCTCTAACAAATGGTTGTAACTTGCAAAATTTTATGACAGATAGAGGGCTAGATGCTCTGAAATCTTTTTCAAGAGGTTAACATATTCTGCATGTGCATATACGGTTTTATCATGTAAAGTACAATAAGATTATAAACGCATTAGCATAATCGAGAACAATTCCTCTATGCCTTCTGGTCAAGAAATATGGGAGGAAAACAAGGATTGAAAAAATTACCATGTGAAAGGCAAAATCTAGGTCAAGGTATGACACATTGGCAATTTATCAAGATTACAGCACAAAATATATACTCCGTATAAAGTAATAATGAAAAAAAGGTACATTATATCAGACCTGTGACACTTTAGCATGTTGAAGACAAATCCCAACCAGACCTACTCCAGATCCAACCTGTTTCACATCCAAGAAAAAAGGCACAGTTATTGTTTCAGCTGATTCAGAACTAGAGCCTTCAGAACTTCAAATGCATCACATCAAAAATAAAATGCAATTTACACAACCAGAATGGGTCAACAAGCCTAGTGATGGCCCACAGACTGCTACACTGCTGCTAGTAGCACACTAATCACAAATTTGCAAGACTGAGATGGAGGCAAGCAAAAGCAGAAGAAAAAACATGCTTATCTCGCACAATTAAGCACAAAAATGATGCAGTTGTGGTCTCCTGGATAAACTATTTTTTCCCCTCAAAATGCATCAGTGCTATACATTACCTCAAAACAAGTTTTTCTTGTAAACACTTCAGGGAATGAAAGAATGAACTCCGAAAGAAAAAGACTAGACGGCCAAAGAGCACATCTGCAGGTATAATAGAGAACATAATAAGCTTTACTAGGAATGTGAAAATGGATAACAGGCTGCAAGCTTTTGGTGCCAAGAGTTCAGTGGAAAACCCGGTAAAACTAATGACAAGGAGTAACCCACCATTCCCCTAACCAATATCGCTAGAAGCAGCAAAACTGAATTATTAGTGTACTATGTAATTATTAACTATTTGTGTTTTGGTGCATTGTAAATTTTCTATGGGATAATTTGTTTGTCTATGTTTTGGATTTTAAATTTTTTAAACACATCACAGATTAGAATGTCTTTCTTTGCAGTCAGCTTTTAAAAGCAACAACTTTGCACAGGTTTAACACTAATAGAACAGGAATATATATCCAGGTAAATTGTAGTTAAGAAAGTTTCTTTCATAAAATTTTCCGATTAATCAACGACAAATTCTACATTTTAGTTCCAATAAATTGCTTTCATTGATCAAACATATCTATATATAAGTATAAAAGAAGAACCGTTATTCATTAAACTTGACACGTGTCACGCTCCCGTTAATTATTTTCCCGCCTAATCCAAATCCTAAAGATACATACAAATATTTATTTTAAATATTGTCATTTTAGATTATTACCTTTCTTAAAAAAACTATCATATCATTCTTCAAAATTATATTTTCCCAAAATACAAATTCTTTAGTTTTTAATGGCATACTCTCTAGTTAGTCATACATCAATTTCTGCAATTATGTTTTTTATAGTTGAATTTTGATGTAAGTTTTTCTCATCAGTTGATTTATACAAATATTATTCATATATCATGTTATACCTTTTCTGAACGGTGTAAAAATTTTCTAGGTATTTGTTCTTCAGAACTTTTATCAACGAATTTAATTAATATTTTTACTTTTATCAGTTAATTTCAAGATATAAAAAAAAGATAAATGTGAATTGTATGTTTTAATATGATTTTGTCACTCTATTTTTTTAAAAAAAAAGAAAATACATCAGATGTAGTACTTCAGGCCTAATTATTAATTATTAATTTTTAATTGAGTTTAGGTGTGTTTTTTTTTTTTTTTTGAAGTTTATAAGTTATATTTAAAAAAATTGCGTCAAAACGCAAATTTAACTGAATTTACATGTAATATTTTTTAGATATAATGTATTTTTTTGAGCATAATGTTTAAATAACAAATTTAGATATTTTATAATAATCTTTAAAATAAAACTTGAAAATTTTATTATAAGATTCAAAAACTGTACAACTACAACTGATGGTAGTACATCAGATGCATAATCTACTTCATGCCAAGCTTTTAGTAAATTTTGTACTTTGTAAAATATTCAGTCTTTACCATATAAAATTTCTTTGGATGAGCATTAGATTCATTGACTATAGTGCAGGTCAATGACGTACCCTACTTTTCTTAACTGCTATATATTTTTGACAACTTTTGTATTTATCTTTTTAAATATTTTGTATTAAATTGGATCGACAGTGACATGAAAATTTTACTCTTTAATGTCAAGAAATGGAGATTAATTTTTGATAGTATGTATTGCTCAATACCGTCTATTATAATTTGTTGTGAGAGTCTACATAAATCAAGACGGTCTTAAATACTAGGATAATGTTAATGATAAGAACGAATATACATGTATGCTTAAGTTGGTATAGTTATTTTCGTATATGGGTAGAAGATGGATGATTATGTACACTTAGGTCTACCAAACGGGTCGGGCAGACCGAGTTTCGGGTCGGGATAGAATACTGGTGAACCATATATAGGCCGGGTCATATGGGTATCAGGTCGGGCCGAGATCAAAATACGGGTTTTAGAAAAGTTTGTGACATTTTTTATTTTATCATTTTATATTAATAATATTATTATTACATTCATTATTATAATAATTATTTAATGATTTAATGGTTTGAAAGTTATATAAAATTGACTTTTAAACTAACTTTTTAATTAATATCTTAAGATTATATTTATTATTTAAAATATAATATAAAAATATTAATATTTTAATAATATTTTTAATTTATCTTCAAATCATCGGGTCGAACCGGTCGGTTCGAATTTCAACCAAAAAACAACGGATTATTTTGGATTCAGGTCATTTCGGATTGCGGGCCAAGATTTACATGAAAAATCGAATCAAATCGATGGGGTCGGGCCAGGTTTACGGGTCGAGTCATATTTTTATAAGTCTAAAGCACACATAACATTTATTATTGGTCTTCTTAATCCTTCTTTTGTTTCCCCGAAACATCAAATTTAATAATACATCCTTAAAATATTTGTTCCCACCCTACCTTTATGATATTGAGTTCAATTTGGTTTTGGAAGCGGATGTAAATACTTGCCAATTTTTATGAGGCGATCCTGAATTTGCTGGGTAAAACTGCTTATGGGTGAGCATTACAGTGATCCATCAATTTGTGTTACCCTCCGTCTCAATTATATTTATACATTTGGTTAAAATACAACTCAAAACTTTAAAAAAAAAAGTAAATAAATAATTGGTAAAAACTATATATAAATTCTTTTGATCAATCGATTGCAGCATTATTGAATCAGTTTATGGTTAACGAAGTTAAACAACATTTTAATTTTAATCTAAAGTAGACCATGTATATAAAATGTTATATACTCTTATTACTACAGTGATAATATAAAATTATAAAACTTCATCTATACATGCCCGTGCAACTTTGCACGGGTTCTAAACTAGTCTATATAAAACTATAAAACACAAACCACTTCCCATTCTTCTTTTCCCGCCTAATCCACTAAAACTATTATTATAATTATTTACATTATCTTATTCTAATTATCTTCCTATCTAATATTCTAATTATCTTCCAAACTTCAATTACAGATAAGTAGATTAAATATACACGGCATCTTATTCTAACGGATACCAAATACATAATATTAGCTAATTACATACATAGTACGGATATCATAATACGGATACCAAATACATAATATTAGCCTTTTTACACTGCGTTCCATCTTCTGAATACAGATACAGATCAGCAACATCATCTATGCTAAATATCCCACCGAATAGTTCTTGATTTCATCTTCTTCATTGGCAGCCTTTTCCAGCCTTCATTGTTCAATAATATTGTTAGTCACTATTTGAGACGGATACTTAATTCTCATAGGCGATACGCACTTTTTACACTGTAATACAAATATTTATACCAAAAAATCAGAATACAGCTTCATACGGATACCAAATACATAATATTAGCTAATTACATACATAGTACGGATATCATAATACGGATACCAAATACATAATATTAGCCTTTTTACACTGCGTTCCATCTTCTGAATACAGAGTATGATCCTCTCATAGTGGAAGTAAACACTGTTGGGATTGGACGATGGTACATCCGTTACAAATATTATTATAATTATATGCCAAATCTTATTCTAACTATATTTCTATCTAATATTCCCTCAATCTTAGTATTTCATATTAACAAATACATCTCATTTTATTCAATCTTAACAAATCACAAAGCAAAAGAAACACACAGGAGACTCCTCCAGCGTGATTAACAAATACCCACAATCTTAGTCTTTCATATTAACACATACACCTACTTTGACTCAATCTTAACAAATCACAAAGCAGAAAAAACCTAGAGGAGACTTCTCCTGCGTGATTCATTCTACTATATCTCACCAAATCTAGCCTTGAGTCTATAAAGTAATAAACTAGGTCTTCTTATACTTCTATAATTCATCCTGTCATTCAGAAGCAATTATTCTCTCATATTACTATCACACAAGCACTACTCACTCTCATTGTCCTACGATGACATCAATTAACAATTATGATTCTATTAAGTCCATCACACCAGAGAAGGAGACATGGCGCATCTGTGGACGAATTGTTTATGCATGGGAACAAGTTTTTCCTGTTGGTGCACAAAGTCAAGACAGTACTAACATGGATTTTATACTCATTGACTCTGAGGTAATACAAATTCTCTAATAAATGTTAAACAATTTACGACAAACATAAATAATATTAATAATAACTTTGTTCATTTCTAATTTTCTATAGGGAGACAAAATACAAGCTACTATCCATAAAAGATTGATGTGGAAATTCAAGTCTCTGGTAACCGAGGGTGAAATTAGATATTTGACATTTCGAGTAAGCCAAAATATTGGAGAATACAGACCTACACATCATTCATACAAGATAGTTTTCACTGCAAAAACTACATTTGCAGCATCGTCACACCATAATACCTGAAACTTGCTTTGAGTTTGCATCTTTCAAAGACATCATACATAAGCGACTCGACACAAACTACTTAATTGGTGCGTTTTCAGAAACTATAAATAGAACCATAGTCAAATTAATGCAAAACACAATATACTAATTATACTAATTCTATATGTCTATAGACATCATTGGTCAACTTCATGGAAAAAGTATATTGGAGGAATCGCCAAACAAGAAAAGAAAATTACGTCTTGAGTTGATTGATGCTGAGTAAGTATTTCAAATTCAATACTTCAAGTAAAAATATCTATAATTTCTATCGAAAATTTCTAATCCATTTCTTCGAATAAAATTATCTAACATTTGGTTACACAGGAATCACAAATTGATATGTACCTTGTGGGAATCTTTGGCGACTGAAACGTTCAACGCCCTTTCCAAAGACACCGAGAATCCTGCGTATCATCCTATTATCATCATCCGCTTTGCCAAGATCAAACCATTCAAAGGTATATTTACAAAAATAATTCCTTACAATCATATTTTCAGATCTCATAGATGCTTAGTAGATGCTTAAAATCAAGTACGTAGCATTCAAAAGACCCTTCTGGATTAGGATATTTCTGTGTTTTTTTTTTTAGAATAAGGCGACACCCGAATTTGAACTGTGGAGTGAAGGCGACACCCAGAATTCGAATCATGCTTCCCTAATGACATGAGAAAATCTAAGCAGTAACTAATAATTATGTCCACTGAACATATTTTTTTTAGAATAATTATTATTGTGTCTTTTCAAACATTTTTTTTCTTTTGCTAATATTACATTCTGATTAATGTAGACTCAGACCTATCTAATACGATATGTTCAAGAGTCATGATTGACGCCGAGATCCCTGAAGTCCGAGATTTCATAAAGAGGTAAGCTTATTCAGACGTCTATGGTATAATTGTATAATTGGTCTATGGGATGCATGATCTCAAACTTAAACAAGTTCACCTATCCCTGAACTCCGAGATTTCAATTGTGTTATAAGTAATTAACATCATACCTTCACCATTTATTATCAGGATAGCCGGAAGTGGATGTAGACCATCAGTGACTCTGACCCATCTTTCAAGCCACTCTGATACAATTGCAGGAGAGCTACTGGATTTATCTACAAGAAGGACAATTGACGAAATCAGAGAGAGTGCAGAGGTAAGCTTCTGGTTTGTACTCTTGCTATAGATTGCCTTAACCTACCAACCAAATGAGAAACATATTATCCCCATAGACCAGTTAAGCCAAGATAGGATATATGCATATATCCGATCACACACATTTAAACCTTAAGAAGCTTCTTAAAGTTGTTCATTATAGGCCAACTATACATGACTGCAACCAGACCAGGCACAACTAGAACAAAACATCACAGACAAAGCACAGAGAACATAATCTAAGCAGAATACAACAGCCACTGAACAGAATGTTGTTCCAGAAATTCAGACTGAACAGCATAGCCCTACTGGTCAGTAGGAAGAAAACGTGAGTGCAGTAAGAGGAATAAAAATGAATAATTCTGCTGTGTATGCAATTTGTCCCCATGATTTGTGAATATTACCAACGAATAGCTTATTTTTAGCTTGTGATGGTGAACACTTTCAACTGTGTGATCCTTTACACGAGTCACAACTAATGACAGTAGATTTGGAAAAGAATGAGAAACATATTAACGAAATCAGAGAAAGTCGAGACTGAACAGAATATTATAACAGCCACTGAACAGAATGTTGTTCCAGAAATCCAGACTGAACAGCATCGATTAATTCTAAATCACAGGCAGTAGATGATGTATTCCTTACAAATTCATTCTAAATACTTTCTAATGCTCCGCTTAACAAAAGGCATCAATTACATTATGCAGGAAGGATATTTTGTAACCTTAGCCACGATTAAAGGGATTGACACCAAATATAGATGGTTTATAGAGACTTGCAAGACATGTAGATCCACAGTGGAGTTGGATGACAAGGGGAAATGGGTTTGTAACGGCAAATGTGCTGGATATGCAAAATTTGTGGTACTCAGGTATCTATTTTCGTCACACAAATTTTTTTTCTACCAAAAACTGACAATCTAAGCATATATAATATTCCATTCAAGTCCATCACATTTTTTAAAACCTTTTTCGTTAATATCACAGGTACAAGGTAAGGGTTAACGTCGTAGATCATACAGGAAATGCTATATTTATATTATTTGATTCCCAAGCCTCGGATTTGATACAACAATCTGCTAAAGCCTTAAGAGAGAACCAACTTCAGGTATACAACTTTTTCACAAAATAATTATTTGCACCAAAAGAATCGACTACCTGATTTGTCTATAAACATTAATAACTTTGTCTATAAACATTAATAAATTCTTTTTACAACATGGGGATCCAGAGGCTTATCCGAATGAACTAGATGTACTACTTGATCGAAAGTTCATCTTTAGGATTAAAATTGATCAAAATTACAATCTTACCAAGGGTTGGGATTCTTATGGTGTTAACAAGCTTTCCGAAGACCCCATTCTTATCCAAAAATATATAGAAACCTGCAAAATAATGCCGGTACGTATTAGAAAACAAATTACAATAGTCATATTAGTCCACAAATAAAATTATACTAGACACTAATAACTACTATTATAATTATACCAGGGAAATGATTTGGAGGTGGATTCCCGCGAAGAAAGTGCCGTAGAGAATGATAAAGGAAAGGTCTGAGACTAGAAACTCATCAACTATATTAAATGCATAATTATTTATTATCTCATCAACCCACCTCTGACACGAAGTCATCTAATCAAATACTTTTTTGTCAGGAGTCCGTGCAAAGCACCGAAGAGCAGGAATCAACAAGTACCTTCTGCAACCTTACCCCTACAAAGCGCATGGCCGAATGTGGTGAAGATGATGTACAACTAAGTACAACCAAAAAACATGCTTCTGTGAAGTTAGAAGCCATTGCAAAGTGATGCATTTATTTTATCAGGCATGTATCCTTGAAGGTGGAAGCCCTTGCAAAATGATGCATTTATCAAACTCAAGAAATTTTTACTTTTTAGTATAAGTGACTCAGATTTCCAATAGCTTTCCATATTTAATAATGTCGTTTGTTTATTAAACGAAAACAAACATGAGTTGTCATAGCTTTTTTTTCGTAGGTTTTACATTATTCACTTCTAAACGTACTTGAAAACTACAATAATTGTCTTATCAATAGACCGTTCATTATTATATACAAGTACGTTTTTTATTATCAACTGCTCGCAAAACCATAAGTAACACAATATTGTGTGACTACTAATGAGGCAGTGGCAAGTACTATTTCAGAGAAATTTAATACATTACCAACCATTTATTGATCAACAAAACACTGTTTTATGGTGTAAATTCGAACCGACCCGTGCAAGATAGTTTATGATAAATGGTTGGTGATGATCAACAAAACACTGTTTATTAGCTAAATTGAATTGCATTTACACCTGATCAATTAGTTATGATACAACAAACAACCATCTTACACTAATACATTTATAGATGTAGTCATTAACAGAATCCTCTACTATCTGCAAATTAATGACTACAGTAATGATCAACAGGGAAATAACTGACCGTAGACAAGTACATGTTCATCATCTTAATTAAAATTTAGGGATAAATCATAACAAAATTTGACTTCAGACTAATATATTGAAGATATGACAGATCAGAGGGTTAAAATCCTAACAAACTTTGACTTGAAACTAATATATTGAAGATCTGACAGATATTAATATTGTATTATTAATTATTAAGCAAAAAATCAGGAATAATATTATGTTCTTAGCTATTTTTTTATTATTATTCCACAATTTACACATTAACATGAATAATATGCCAAAACATTGTTTCATGCTACCTTAAATCTTATCACTCAATTTCTGTCAGCATAGTAAAAAGAGCCTTCTACAATGGACCCAACAAAATCAAGAACAGGCAGACAAATCAGTCGTCTGATCATAAACACAAAGCGACAACGATTAACACATGCAAACAAAGGTAATTTCACTGCTATGCGCATCATCAAGTTTGCATCGATTATATTAGTTATTGTATATATCAGATCACTAACATAGTAGATTTGTAATTTTGATATTTCCCCAGAGAACGAGAATATGAATTGTGATCAGATTGTTGCAATCCCGTGTTTGAGATCACAGGAAACCCCACCAACTCCTTTTAGAGACATTTCAAATGGTGAGTCCCAAATCAATAACAACTCACATTATTTCCTACATATCATAGTTAGAATTATAGCACTTACTATTTCTCTGGAATTAAGGACAACGTCAACAACCGCGCTCTGATCATCGAAATCTCTCGCTAGGAAACCTGACTTCACATACTGTTCTTTCCTCTAGCAATGGTCTCTCATCTGTGTTATTCGGGAGATCCCCTTTTGTCCCTGGAAAGCATGTCATCCAAAATAGAAAAGTTACACAAAGTGTTACAAGAAACTTGCTAAATGCAATTGAACTGTCAGGAAACACAAACACGAACAACAGCTCCGGTATAAACTGATTCATAATCGATTGTCTGAAGTTCCACATATTAATTTCACCCGGTCTTATTTATTTGTAACAACAATCATTAACGTCTTTCAATTTCGATTTAATTTAAACAGGTCATAAAACGACATATTTGTTCAATAAAGGATGTCAAACAACATACGAAAGAGGTATGTTCTTATATACAATCTGTTATGAAAAAGTTATAAATGAATGTTTCTTATACATACAAAAGATTGTATTGGAATATCATGATGTGTTCCACTGACAACGTAGGAGAATGTAGCAACAATGTCTCAACTCGAACACAATCGGAAGATCATGGATTGCAAGACAATAATGACGACGAAGGTAACATATTTACCTATAATACTATCGTACCTATAATATTATTCGTTCAGTAGCGCCTCAATATTGTAAACACTGACATTGTAATTCCTTTATTCTAGATGACGATGATGAACTACAAGAAGGTAATAATGTAATTTTGGCGGTAGTTTTCAAATACATATAACATACAGATACACTCACTAACCTATATTGTTTTCCTTCTTACGCACGAAAGGAGCTGATTTAGCGTTACTTGGTGAAGGTATTGCTTTTTTATGGCACAAGTAGACATCTTATACAAGGTTTACCCTTACTACCCTATATTAACTTAGTCTCATCTTTTCATTTATCCAGAATATTGGGATATTGGAGATCCTATATGGTGTTGTGCGTCATGTCAATCAATGATGTGGTACGACGAAAGGGTTAGGAAAGATAGAAAGACCTCCAACCCAAAATTCTCACTCTGCTGTATGCAAGGTAAAGTGCAGCTACCATTTCAAAAAAAAACCCCTGCAACTCTCACGAACCTGCTCAGTTAAAATGATGCTAAAAGCAAGGAATTTATTAACAACATTCGAGCTTACAACATGATGTTTTCCTTTACATCAATGGGTGGAAAGATTGATAGAACCATCAACCAAGGCCGGTCGACTTACACATTTAAACTACACGGCCAAAACTACCACAACATAGGGAGTCTACTGCCTATGGAAGGCGCATCCCCAAAGTTCACACAACTTTATATATACGACACTGAAGATGAGGTCTCTAATAGAAAGCGTGCTATAATGTTAGTATTTGTAAACCTATTTCTTGACTTTCAACTCTTAGTTGCTGATTTTACTAACTTACTTAAATGACAATGTCACAGCCCAACCAATACAAATGCATTTGATGATGATATAATCTCTAAACTGAAGGACATGTTAGATAGACATAACTCTCTTGCCAAAGCATTCAGGATGGCTAGAGACAGGTTTGTATCCACTGGCTCCAAAGATATAAAGCTCAGATTAATTGGAAGAAGAGCAAAAGATGGAAGAACATATAACCTCCCCACTACATCTGAAGTGGCTGCTCTTATAGTCGGAGACATCGGATGTGCACCTGATGAGAGAGATATTGTTGTTCAAACACAAACTGGATCACTTCAAAGGATTAATGAATTGCATCCCTCTTATCTTGCACTTCAATATCCTTTGCTCTTTCCTTATGGGGAGGATGGATACTCATCCGATATTCTTCATTCAGATGCTTATGAAGCCAATACAAAAAAGCGTTTCAGGCTTACAATGCGTGAATTCTTTGCCTTCAGAATTATGGAAAGAAACGTTGAGGGTGGTTGCACTTTATTAGTTGCAAGGAGGTTATTCCAACAGTTTTTAGTCGATGGTTACACAATGATTGAGACGGAAAGGCTAAATTTCATCCGTCGAAATCAACAAGTTCTTCGAGCAGACAAGTACGTAACCTTGAGGGAATCAGTTGATAATGGACACACTAACCCCTCTACTAGAGGGCGTCGTATAGTGCTACCTTCATCTTTTACTGGGGGTGCAAGATACATGATTCAGAACTACCAATACGCCATGGCCACATGTAGAGAATTTGGTTATCCGGATCTGTTTATAACATTCACTTGCAACCCAAAATGGCCAGAAATCACTAGGTACGCTAAGAGAATTGGTGTGCGACCAGAAGATAGACCAGATATCCTTTGTAGAGTATTTAAGATCAAACTTGATCAACTGGTCACAGACTTGAAAAAGGGAAAGTTATTTGGACGCGTACAATCAGGTCAGCAACTAATTAAAACAAGTTATTTATAAAAAAAATTATTTGGTACTATTCAAGTTAGCATCTAATAAACAACAAACAAAAATACTGAAATTATGTTGGTAAGCTATGTCACCTTAAATTAACAATTTCTTCATTTCATGCAGTTATGTATACAGTGGAGTTTCAAAAACGTGGTTTGCCTCATGTTCACATATTGTTATTCTTGCATCGAGAAGATAAGTTTCCTAATGCTGATCATATTGATAAAATCATTTCTGCCGAGATACCTGACAAAGAAAAATATCCGCAGTTACATCAAGTTGTGACAGAGCTTATGCTACATGGTCCATGTGGAGCCGGTAGCAACACATCCCCGTGTATGGAACATGGAAAATGCTCAAAGCATTTCCCAAAAAAATTTGTTCAAAACACAACTGTCGATGAGTCAGGTTATCCAGTGTACAGAAGAAGAGACAATGGTGTAAAGGTTGTCAAGGGTGAGGTCGAACTTGATAACAGATATGTAGTCCCATACAACCCAAAGTTGCTCTTAAAATATCATGCACACATTAATGTCGAATGGTGCAATCAATCTCGATCTATCAAGTATTTATTTAAATATATAAATAAGGGATATGATCGGGTTACCGCGTCAATCTCGGCTGATGATAATGATGAACAAGATGAAATCAAGATGTACTATGATTGTCGATATGTCTCAGCATGTGAAGCGGCATGGAGGATTTTTGGGTTTGATATACATTATAGAACACCACCGGTTGAGAGATTAAATTTCCATCTTCCCGGTGAACAAAGTGTGGTATACAACGAGTCCGAGTCACTTGATGTTATGCTGGACAAGCGGACAGTTGATGAAACGATGTTTCTAGCTTGGATGGAGTGCAACAAAAACAATGATGAGGCTAGGAAATTAACTTATGCAGATTTCCCAAAAAAGTTCGTTTGGAATAGGGAATTACATAAGTGGACTCCCCGTAAAAAAAGGTTTGCCATTGGTAGGGTGTATCATGCTTCTCCGGGTTCAGGTGAAAGGTATTATTTGAGAACTTTACTAAATCATGTAAGAGGTCCAAAATGTTACGAGGATATCCGAACTGTTGACGGTGACGTTTGCCCCACTTTTAAGGAAGCGTGTTATAGGCGGGGATTGCTTGATGATGATAAAGAGTACATTGATGGCATAGAGGAGGCAAGTAGGTGGGGAACAACATATTATCTTAGAAACCTATTTGCAATGCTATTAATATCCGGCAGCATATCTAGACCAGAAGAAGTGTGGGAAAAAACATGGCACCTTCTATCTGAAGACATTCTGCACAAGCAGCGAAGATTTTTCCGAACGCCAGGTAATAGTTAAATTGTAATCCTAAATTATCTCATCCTAATCATCTTTTCACAATAAGTTTTGCAATTTATTATAAATCCTATATGAGTTACTCTTACATTTGATGTATTACACTTATCAGATTTGCATCTTAGTGATGAGGAAATAAGGAATTACGCATTGGCCGAAATTGAGACTATCCTACAGAAAAATGGAAGCAGCCTTCGAAAGTTTTCATCAATGGATCTCCCAGACGAAATACTGATGAGGGATAGTGGTAATAGGCTGCTAGCAGAAGAATTGTCATATGACAGAGCTAATTTAGCGGAAGAACACGCGACTCTCCTTCCATGCCTAACAGATGAACAAAGAACAGTGTATGACGATATCATGACCGCCATTAACGATGGAAAAGGAGGTGTTTTTTTTCTCTATGGTTATGGAGGTACTGGGAAAACATTTTTATGGAGAACCTTATGTTCTGCCATACGCTCTAGAGGCGAGATTGTTCTGCCGGTTGCGTCAAGTGGTATTGCTTCATTGCTACTACCAAACGGAAGTACTGCACACTCCAGGTTCGGCATTCCTCTTAATCCTACTGAGGATTCATTTTGCAGTCGTATCACACCCGATTCTGATCTAACCGGATTACTTATAAAGACCAAGCTTATAATCTGGGACGAAGCTCCGATGAGTCAGAAATATTGTTTTGAAGCACTGGACAGGAGTTTGAGGGATGTTATGCGTTTCACTGATACTGAATATGCAGACAAACCATTTGGTGGTAAGGTGATAGTTTTCGGGGGTGACTTTCGACAGATTTTGCCAGTTGTACCTAAAGGTAGTAGACAAGATATTGTTGGCGCTGCAATTAATTCATCCTATCTATGGCATTCATGCAAGGTTTTAAAACTCACAAAAAACATGCGACTTCAGTCCGAAAGCTCAAGTTCCAATACAAATGAGGTTAAAGAATTTTCAGATTGGCTCTTGAAGATTGGGGATGGCAATGCTGGGGAGCCTAACGACGGTGAAGCTATTATACCGATTGATGATGAACTATTGATAAAGGATATAGACAATCCTGTGAAAGCAATTGTCGAGAACACCTATCCTCTCATTCATGAAAACATGTGGGATCCTAAGTATTTCCAGGAGAGGGCAATTCTAGCTCCTACAAATGAAATTGTCGAGAAGGTTAATGAACATGTGCTATCATTGATGCCCGGAGAAGTGAGAGACTATCTGAGTTCAGATAGTATAAGCAAAGCTGATAATGTGGGTAGTTTCGGAGATGTATACTCAACGGAGTTCTTGAACTCTATAAGATGCTCTGGCCTCCCAAATCATCAAATAACGTTGAAGATAGGTGCACCAATAATGCTCATGAGAAACCTTGATCAGGCCGCTGGTTTGTGCAATGGTACCAGATTATTAGTAAACCGGCTGGGAGACCACGTAATTCAAGCCACCATTATATCCGGGAAAAACATCGGAGAGAAGGTTCTAATTCCTAGGATGATTTTAAGCCCGTCTGATACCAATACGTTGCCAATCAAATTTCAGCGGAGACAATTTCCAATTATGGTATGCTATGCAATGACTATAAACAAGAGCCAAGGTCAGTCACTTTCACACGTGGGTTTGTATCTACCGATGCCTGTATTTAGTCATGGGCAACTTTATGTCGCCTTATCTAGGGTCACAAGCAAAAGAGGACTGAAAATTCTGATATGCGACCAAGATCGTCGTACACATAACACAACTGAAAATGTAGTGTACAAAGAAGCATTTCGGAATTTATAGGGTCATCGAATAATAATTAATTCTACTCCAGACTTCTAATTTCTATTCCAAATTATGAACATGGGAGTATAGTTGTCAGTCGTTTAGAGTTGCGGCAATATGGCGTACCTCTATTGGAGATCAGAAATATGATGATATTGATAGTAGCATCTACAGATTTCAGAGAAAAATCAACATTTCCTGCTCCATCTCTACAAGAAATTAGTAACATCTAAATCTTTATTTAACAACATATTTTTCAACAACAAATCACATTTACTATGTTGAAGATTTCAAAGGGAGATGAAATGAGACTTACAAGCTCCCTGGAGAATGGAGGATGCATGATATCTGAGATGAAGGAATAGATGGATCTGGCATGATCATTGGCGAGTCCTAATTTTAGATTTGGAATTGTTGATTTTTCTATCTGGATTTTGTTTTTGGATGATAATGATGGTAATTGTTTCTGGTAAACTCAATTCATTATCCGTGAAAGAGAAAGGGGGAAAAGAAGTGTCTGGATACAACATCCAACTTCGTTGGATGTTTGCATTAATTACATACGGTATTTTGTTATTCGATAAGTCTCCTAGGACGGATATATCCGTCTTAATTAGTAAAATTTATTTGCATTAATAAAATAAAAATGAAAATGTAGAGCAAAAAGCAAAAAAATATGTTTTTCTATGCAAATGGGTAATTATTTGACCCGTAGTAATTTTAAGATGGTTACTTACGTTAATGATGTTGAACGATGGTACAATTATTATTTATGCTTATAAGTTGAGTTGGTCAGACGGACTATTTTAATCTAAAAATAATAAGATAGAGCTATATGACACAAAAATATAATCATTTGAAAATTAAGTTTACGTAATTTATAATACTGAGTGTATTGTGGCTACACTTAAGCATAAAATGATCACAAAATTTCGTCTTATTAGTGTGAAACAAGAAATTGTGTTATCAGTTATTCTTAACTCTTGTATAAGTTGATTCTATAAATTAAATAACTCCCCCTCATCTTGCGAAAGGTTTCTCAATAACGTTATTGAGACCGTCTCTCTAAATTTTTTTTATAAAATATATATTTATACATAACCATATATTTGTAAAGTTTTTTTCTACAATAAACTATCAATAACGGTATTAAATTGGAGTATGTTAATCCGTTGATTGCAAATATAACCAAGCGAAAAAGTTAAAGCTACCAAAGGACGAGATCTTTGGCAAAATAAGTGTTTATTGTAGTTATCGTCGATTCTATAAGATTATTTACATCCATTATTAAAAATGCACGACCTATTTAAAATTGGCAATGTAATATCTATATTTATGTTGTGACATTTTACATGTAATGGTAACTCTTTAATTATATTTTGAAAGACTCTCAAAAAGTTATTTATGTTTTTGGTTTTTTTTTTTTTTTTTTTTTTTTCGGAGAGTATTTTAATCAAATATAACTAATTTGTTGGATCATATCACATAGTCACTTTAAAAAAATCAATCAAGATCAATTTTAGGTAAAGTATTGTACATAATATGTTTTAAATTTTCTTTACCCATACCCGTGCATTATGCACGGGTTCTAAACTAGTTATATAATAAATAAGAAAAGAGAAAAATAGCTATGAGAAGAAAGCTTACCCAGTATCCCCTTGTAGCATGTTGAGAGAACATCTCAATGGTATGAGAACCTTTATTGGGCCTGGAAGTAGCAAATATTTAGAGACGTAAGAGAAACTTTGGGTGAATCCGCCAACAGGCAAAAATAAGTCGAATTCCTTATTTGGCTCTTAGATCAATAGCCATGTCCTTACTAGTTTCAGGGAGTTCCTGGTGAAATGAAGTTAGCGGTTGGTTGTTTTTTCAAGTTGCAGAAGAAGAGTAAGTACTCAAACAAGATGAGGGATACATGATGGATCATAGATTACATCAGAACCCAAGCTGCAGGAAGTAAAACAAATAAATTGAGCCTCTATACAGTAGCTAAACTTCAATAACAAGCTAAATCTTGACAATCGGAAATTTTAATAACAGTCTTTCCAGTTTTGGCTCTCTCGTACGTGAATAAGATATGAAATATGGATCCCAACAAATTTACTAGGTTCAGTGAGTTCCTAGTGAAATAAAGTTATCAGTTGATTATTCTCTAAAAATGCTAGCGTGGTCACTCTGGTTTTTAACTCCACATTTTAACCAACTCGCATTTCAATCCACATTTTATCATACTCCTTGTTTTTTCTGCAAACAAAACAAGTGAGTTTACTCATGGACAAAGAAAGCATATGAGATAACGCAGCCTCGATAAAAAAGAGTGAAGGTAATGTGGCTACTCAGAAATACTTTTCCTCTTGTCAGAGCTCAAGATTTCTGCATATTCCCTTTCCAATAAAACCGAACGGCAAAAATAAAAATGGGCTCAATAACTAACATGCTTGTGGCATGTGACGTAGCAGACGATAGACGATTGATGCAGAGCGTTACGTGATTTTCATTATAGGCCATGTGGAAACATCTGTGTTCAATACAAAGGGTAAGGCTGCTGGCATATGTCACAGACCGTGAGTGGTGGTACACAACACTCTACTATCATCATTCACTAACATGGAGAAATGAACACCAAAGAACAAACACAATCACCCCCTACCTTGCCATATGTACGATCCATTTTAGGCACTGAGGTAGTTCATAATGTCCATTTATAATGAACCATGGACAATATGCATGACATCGTAAAAGAAAGACATCAATGCACAAGCAACAACTGGATCATTAAGGCAAAAGAAAATGTATTTCCACTGACCAAAAAGTGGAAAGATGATTAAGACTCACAGTCAGTCATTTCCAAACAGTGGAAAGGAAAGACATCAATGCTATCTATATTGCCAATCTTATTCATTTCCAAATTAACCTTCAAGTTTGCTAAAGTTGACTCATTACCGTCAGTCAGGATCACCAGCATTTATCGCGAATATAGGAAGGAGAAAGATCGTGAAATAAGAATATGTCAACACAGAATAATGGGGTGAAGTGGTTTCTGAACATCGCAGATAAATGAAGAAGACGTTGCAAAGCCATAAAATCATAGGCCACCACATCAAAAGGCAGAAACATGAGAGAACTAATTTCAAACAAATCAAATCCACATTGAATAGAAGGATGAGAAAAAAGACAAAAAAAAAATGTAACTACGACAGATTGACAGGGAGCAAAAGGGGCCTAGGGGATGTATTTTATGATTCTGAGATAGAAGACAAAACAAATGACGAAAAAGAGAAACAAGCTCTAAGCAATGGTTGCAACCTGCAAAATTTTATGACGAATAAGGTGTTAGATGCTCTGAAATTTGTTTCAAGAGGTCTGCATGATTGCATATATACGGTTATATCATGTAAAGTACAATAACATTATCAAACACATTAGCACAATCGAGAACAATTCCTCTACGCCTTCTAGTCAAGAAATATGGGAGGAAAACAAGGATTAAATTATTTTACCATGTGAGGCAAAAAAGGGACAGTAATTGTTTCAGCTGATTCAATACAAGAGCCTTCAGAACTTCAAATGCATCACATCAAAAATAAAATGCAATTTACTAGACTGCTACACGGCTGCTTGTAGCACATTAGTTGCAAATTTGCAAGACTAAGATGGAGGCAAGCAAAAGCAGAAGAAAAAACATGCTTATTACGCACAATTAAGCACAAAAATGATGCAGTTGTGGTCTTCTGGATAAACTATTTTTAATTTGGGCGTGATTGGATTCTCTGAATTACTGGTAACTAGAAAATGTGAACGAAATCACTTCTATCCGATTTATTAAACACGTTGGCCAACAAGTCAGGCATGCTTAATAAGAATTAAGGTTACATAGCATGACACCAATTAGAGAACAACTACAGTTTCACACCCAAACAAGCAAAACTAACCTAACCGAATGACAATTTAAACTTACACTAACTAAGCTCACAGCCGTCCTGAATTCGTTACAGGACTGCTTGATGGCTTAATACAATCCAACTTGGTTCCTTACCCACCTAAGCTACAAATACCTAAAATAGATTTCGCTGAAAAAGCGCTTGGCATCATCACCTTCAAATGGTGTCAACATTAGAACAACCTTTGCTTTTTTGATAAACTTGAAGAAGATCAGGTACATCTTCCTTAAAAGGTTCAATAAATATCTCTAAGAACTCTGCCTCAGTTTTGTAGACGGCTGAAACAAAGTTGTAATCTAACAAACCCTTCGCCTTCAAAATCGACAAAACATGATGTCTAGGCACCATTCGATTCTCTAGACTATATGTAAACAACGTAGAATGTGCAGCTAAGAAATCAGGGTTGTAACCGAGCTCAGTCATAAAAAACCCCAACTTTTTCTTAATATTTTCTTCAGATATTAGGAAAACATAAGGACCTCTCTTCATTAATTCAGAAACATGACATTGAGTCCACCCAAAACTTCTTAACGCTTGACATTTCAACTCAATACATTCCTTACTAAACCCACACAGCAATTGCACTCCACACAAAAACACCGGAGACATTCGAGGAATCCCCAATTCCTCCTTAACCCTAACCAACACATGTCGGAAGAACTCGGGTTTCCTCATAAAACAAGTAGGTTGTTGTAGAATGCTATTCCGAATAACATTAATATTGAAACCATACTCTTTGTTCAAGAACATAACATTCGATACAAGATTTTCAAGAGCAGATGTTGATATGTAACAATTGGTTTTTCGAAAAAGCTTGGTTAGATTTTCACTAGTACCCAAAACAGCCCTAAGATCTTGGATAATTGTATCCAAATTTCTTGATACAAGTGAAGGATTGCTTGAAATAACAGAAACTAAATTAGACCTAGAAAAACCATGATCTTGAAAAACTTTAAAATTGGGTATGAGGGTTTTATCGATCTTAATAGCTAAGATTCTAGGGTGAGAAGATACAACCTTTTTGATATGGGTATCCTCAAATCCGTGTTGTTTTAAGAAATCAACAACAGAATTAGCATTATCGGAGAATTTGGAGTAGTCTTCATACTTCCATTGAACCTTCGTAGAAGTGGTGTGAGCTTGTTGAGGAGAGAAACCCAGATTATCAACCAAATAATTGGTGTAAGATTGATTTGGGGATTTGATTGATTGATTTGGAGATTTAATTGAATAAAACAGAAAGTGTTGCAAATTATGCACAGAATTTAGGGTTTGAATGATGTATTTGCAACGTACAATTGGAGTTGCCATCTCTACCTTTCTTTCAATTCCAACTCCAAATGAGCATTTAGGGTTAAACTCACAACTCTTATTACAGCTTATCGGTGGACCAGTCACTATTGGGTTGGGTTCGAGCTTGCGTTGGTCAATTTCGGTTTTGCAATACTTTAAATCGTGAAAGTGGCGATTAGTGTTCATAATTTTGAGCAACTAGTTTTACTCCCGTGCAATTTGCACGGATTCATTATTAAAATTATTGTCAACTAATTTAATTAAGGGTAGTGATAGGGCGACACCGCTTATTACTGATTTCGGTAATTCAAAATACGTAAGTAAATTACAATAATACTTCGGGTGTCGCTCAATTTGAGTAACACCCGGTGTCGCTATATCATTATTCTTTAGTTAAACATGTATATTATTTCTATAAAAATAGTTTTATTCTCGTTCAAATTGCACGGGTTTATATTTTAAAACATTGATATATCTAAATGTTAATAAATTCACATATTAAGTTTTATACGAAGTATTATGTAGTAGTGTTATTTATTTCCTGGTTATAAGTTATATGTGTTGCATTATGAAAATGTTGTAAGATGGAATAAAATAACTACTTTTAATATAAATATGTGATACAAATTAATATTAATTGTACTTCACTTATTAGTCATATTAAAGCTGGACAACAATGTAAGAAATCCACCATCTAACCCAGCTTATTTATTTTAGTGTTTTAATTAAGGTTTTATTTGAGTTTTTTTATATATTTTTCGTCATACGAAAGTCCGTTATTTTTTGAGATATATACGCTAACATGTCGAGTATTCATTTGTATTCTAGTGTACCACATTACCATCTTGAAATTTTGGTCCAATTTTTACATTTTACATAAAATTAATTTAAAAACTGTTTTTATTTAAAATATTTTAATAACTAAATTAAATAAGATCAGTTAATTACGTGTTTTTCTTCGTTTTTTGAATTCTCACCATAAAAATTGATTTATACAAAATTTTACTTTTATACGGGATATTTTAGATCAATTTTATACTTTTAGTTCATATGTGTATGTAGTTATATTTTATTTTTAAAGTAATTAAACATTGATTTTTAAAGAATTTAGACGATCATGTTATTGTTTTTTCCTTTGAATTTGTGTTTTTAACAATATTGTTTTTATATTTATTTATAGAACAATTATTTTTAAAAAAAATTATAAAGGTAAAAGTTTAAGAAAAAAATATAAAAGACAGTTAAATGTCGAGAAAGTAATCGTAAAAAAAACTGAATAATGTTGTGGGGCTTCAAAGACTGGCCCACCAAAGAAAAAATGCAAAAATAAAATAAAAATTGTTGATTAATGACGTGGCTTAATGTGGATGCATGAAATGGTTCTGTATTAATATAGATAAGATTGTGAGACTAAGCCTCATAATAATTTTTAAACGTAGTGATTATGCCCCATAACTTTAGGTAAAAGTTGAAAATTGAATCCAATTTTTTGATTTCCAACCAAAATTGCACCCAAAAAATCAATTTCATTTATTTATACAATTTATCAATACAATAAAAGTTGTTATATATTTACAAATTATATGAAATTTATTACACATTTTAGGGAAAAATTATATTTGAATGAATTACACAAAATTTAGAGTTTACGTGAAAAGTGGTGATTAGCCCTCATAACTTTCAGCAATTGTGAAATTAAGCCCCATAACGCCATAAGTTACAAATGTAACAATTAGGTTAGGCCCCATAGCCTTAACAAAAATTGAAATCCAACCCTATTTTTAATTTTAACATAAATATATCATTAAATCGTTTTATATTTATATTCATTATACATTAAATAATTTTTAATATTTTACAAGAATTTAAATAATTTACTAACTAACATAGTTTTTATATAGGATATTTTAACTATTTTAATATAGTTGATATACATATGAAATTACTCAAAGTTTTGGGGGCTAATCGCCACTTTCACGAATTTTTTTCTCTTGAAGTCATTATAAATATAACCTTTAATTATCTTAATAGGACTATTTTATTATAATTTGATGTCATTTTTTCCGAAGCTTGTTTGTGTAATGATCTGAGTTTAATCGTTTACAGGAGAAAACCTACATTGTAGTAAGGAGTGGCCGCCGCTACCCCAAATTTTAAAAAATTGGTTTACAAGATGGACTTTTACTACCCAAAATATTATTGAATAATAAATAAGTAAAATGGCGGTGGTGGAGTGTCATGGCGGTGGTGGTCGCGGCGGCGACGGTGGTGGTGGGGGTGTCAACGGTGGTGGCAATGGTACTTGTAGAGATGTCATGGCGGTGGCGGTGGGCCGGTGGTGGTGGTGGCGGTGGTCACAATGATGATGGTGGTGGGGTGTTATGACAATGATGGCGGTGGTGGTGGGGTGGCAGTGGTGGGGCGGCAACAGTGGGGGTCGCGTCATGGTGGTGGTTTGGTGGTGGCTATATATTGTAGTGGTAGTTGTAAGTGTGGTGGTAGGTGAAGAGAGTAGTTGAAAGGTAACGTGGGCAATGAAATCTCATATCCTAAGGGGTGGAGGGTAAGGAATTAGATGAATTAAGGGGTAAGGGAGGGAGTTTCATTCCCTTTGTTTGTGTCAAACAAAAATAACAAAGGGAATGAGTAACTTTGTTTCCCTTTCCCTTTCTTATAAATCCCCAACCAAACACCCCCTTAATGTTAAGATTATAGAGGGAGAAATGCATAAGGAGAATTATCTTATTAATTGTGTGTAATTGATTCAACACAATTCCCTTATATAAGGGTTACAAGATATTGATGTCATCCTAGAAATTATTAGGAAACCATCACGAGAAATTCGGGATTACAATAACCAAATATATGGGTACCATATCGTATAATATCAATTCTGATATGATACTATTAATACCCTCCCGCAATCGTAAAGACAGTACGCAGTACGAATTTTACGATTGGTGAATTACAAAAAAAATCATAATCAACCTAAGAAAGAAAAAAAATCTCCATCCTCTTAATCTTCATTAATCTTCCTCGTCTTCAAAGGTAGATAAGAAACAAGTATAAGACTCGTTAGAAATTTTTTCGAACAAGAACGTTAAATTTTTTGGACTTGTCGAAGATATGGGTTAATTTGCAGGAACCCTAATCGAACATGACAAATATAAATAACACGGAAAATTATCCGTTAAAATTTCAAGATCTGGAAAATGGTAATTTTTCCGGACTCCAAATAAATCAAATACCACTTTAAAGACGTTGAATAATTTTAGACAAATTTCAAAGAGAAGCTTTTTTTTTCAAATTCATGAAAGACGGACAAAGTCGGAAGAATAACAAATCATCTTATTGATTGTGATATGTTTGACTTCCATACCAAAGACGATGGACAAAAAAAGAACAATAGATCATAATTTTAGTTTTGAAACATTTTTTTTAAAAAAATCCCACCAGTGGGTGTAAATTTCCGGCCACCCATCGGTAAAAAGACGGAAGCGATTTTAGGAGTTCTCAAGAAAGAGGCTTTGATACCATGTTAAGATTATAGAGAGGGAGAAATGCACAAGGAGAATTATCTTATTAATTGTGTGTAATTGATGCAACGTCATTCCCTTATATAAGGGTTACAAAATATTGATGTCGTCCTAGAAATTAGGAAACAATCACGAGAAATTCGGGATTACAATAACCAAAGATATGGGTATCATATCGTATAATATCAATTCCGATATAATACTCCTAATACTTAATCATTCATAATTAACTATCTATCTATCAAAAGAGTTCGAGTTTAGAATGATAAATTTGTACTTTGGAATTGTTAATTGTGTCCCTATCCCCTTCAAACTGCAACGACTTTTGCTTTTTTGTTCTTTATCACAATACCATAGTCCATATTTTTGTTGAACTTTTGATCTGCATTCTTTGCATGAATTATAATACCGACCCATTCTAGATGTTTCTAGTTCAACAAATGTTGTCATTGTCACATATGAGCCTCATTTAGTTAGCTTTTCAATTTCCGCTAATGTCTTGATATTTGCACTTGTGAGGATTGGAGTATGGTATGCTTTCTCTCCGAGTGATTATTTTCCACTTCAATTTAATCTTTGGAACTGGTAAGAATATAAACAATCTTGATCAAAACAATTTTTTTTAAAGATTCACATTTCAGGTTATGTAATTTATTTGACTGTATTAAATTGGACCGTACTTAAACTTTGGACCATCTTTTTTTTTGGCATTGATACTTTGCTTTTGTTTATGTTATTTGGGTGGCTTAATAAGTGAGAAGAGTTTAACCATATCAACTAAATATAAGCGTAGAATTATCCACTAAATATAAGCGTAGGAAATATAACATAGATTTTATTTGAAAAATGTAATGAGTTCCAATTACCTCTTAATTAATTCATGAACTTCATTCATGTTAGGATTGGCTATAATATTTGTTACTCTCCATGAAGTGGTTTTGCTCACTTCAGCATAAACAGATGATCTCTTGATATGTAACAAAACCAAAGTAGGTTTTGTTTGGCCCCTTGAATCTTGAAACATTTATTTATTTCTGTTATTTGGTCCAAATAGTCACCAAATAGAGTACAACAAAATTGTAATTTCGTGAAATAAAACGATTGTTATACGTATACTTTGATTAAAAAAATGATTTTTTATGAAATGGATTAAATATATTGTAGATTCAAGGCTGATCCTAAACATTTGGAGGCCCTGAGTAAAATTGTAAAATGGGGATCTAACTTCTAAAATATTTTGCAAAAGTAATTGTTGTGTAATTATCTCATACAATTTAATAAATGAAACAATGGATGTAGAAAAAATTTTGAACTAGATGATGTTGATTATTGAAATCTTAAGAAATTTAGAAGAAAAAATGATTTTGAATTTAGAGAATAAAATAAAGTGTATCTTATCATTCAACTTTTTTATCGTCAAAAAATTGCAAAAGATTGAAACTCTTTCAAACTTTAGATATTAGCTTTATTAGAGGAGTCCATTATTAATGTATAATTTGGACTAATTTTGCTTTGATGAACATAATTCGCACAAAATCTCATCAGTATAGAAAATATTTTATAACTCAATTCACCCACTAAAATATAAGTAAAAAATAATAAATGGATGTGGCTATCAACATAGTATATTCAAAAAAAGATATAGAAATGCATGATTTCTAATAATAAAATAAGCTTTATGAAGATAGAACACGTGATCTCTGAAAATTTGGTAAGATAAAATATCACTAGACTCCCTTCCATATTTTAATTTTCACATGTAATAAATGCGTTTTTACAAATAACATACAGGGCTGTCTCCGAGATTTCGGGGGCCCTGTGCGAGATTTTAAAAGTCGGCCCCGTTACTTTATAAATTACTTTGTATACTTATAAAACTCTTTAATATAAAGTATGTTTGATTTATTTTCCGACTAACATATAAAAGTAACAAAATCAAGAAACTTATGAAAGATATTTTTAATAAAATATTAGTGAAAGTATGTCATGATAAAAATTCATATTTAGCAGAATAAGTGAAATAATGTTGAAAATCTTTCCTTATTTAATTTAAAGTTGAAGATGCTGAAAAATAATATAAAATGTAAGTATGGGGATTCGAAACTGTGTTAACTCAACCAAGGCCCAACAGCCAAACCATTGAGACAAACTGATTTCTATGTTGTTTTATTGCACCAAATAACATAAAATATGTGTTTTCTTATCTATTGGGCCCTCAAAAATTTGGGGCCCTGTGCGACCGCACGGCCCGCACATGCTAAAGGCCGGCCCTGATAACATACTTCTAATTTCACACTAATGGTCCCTTCCAAACTTGGGCGCTCGTCAATTGTCATCCCAACACCCTAAGGGTCTGCCCTGTGTAGATTATTTACTGATGGTTTCCTAGGCAATTGTCCTCCTCGTCTTTCATTACCATGATAGGGTAGATGTGCTAAAATTTACAAATAACATCTATAAAATGAAAATAAATGTGATTTTGAGACAATTTTCAGAACAATTCCATTATAGGTTATCAATTAATAGAAATTTTTTATAAAATCTATACCAACATAAAGTCTATCCGACATAACACAAAATAAAACTCGATAAATGTGTAGAAAGTTTCGACACTTAGAGTAGGCTATATTATTTACAGAATTACTTTTTCACATACGAACTTTACTTTTTCACGTACATTTTTTCATTAAGTTTACTTTTGCTACCCTTTTTACCCAAAACCTAATCTAGATAATTCTAAGAACTTGAACAAGAAAGTGAATAAATCCTAATTTCAATCAATGAATTGAATTACTTGTTAATTAATTATTTATTTTTTTGTTGAATTTCATTTAATAGTTCGACGTCCGGTAATGACTTGAATACTTAATCCTCTTACCTAATCAAAATCCTATTACTCAAATATCAACTAATCCCAATATTATGTACGAAGTACGTAATTAGTAGTATTATCGTCATCAAATATTACTTTCATGATAATCACCAAAAACCTCATTGAATATTTACCAACATACATGTAAATCAACGTTTGATTGTTAATTAATATGGCTTTGTTTAATCGTCGTCCTTCTTTCATGATATTCGTAATTATAATGGAGTATTTTTTGTGTCAGTGTCATCTAATAAATCATATGGAAGCATATCATAAAATGAAAGGGGGTTTGAGAGGGAGGGTGATGGCGTTGTACAACAGGTGTGGTTGGTGATGGTCTGGTGTTCTGGCAAGGGGTGGCCCTACTTGTGTTTGGCTACTGCGAAGGTGGTGATGCCTGATTAGTTTTGTTTATTTTTTTTAATAATAGTAGAGGAAGGGAAGAAGGAAAAATGTTAGGGTTAAATTCGTAAAAAGTGTATATGAAAAAGTAAAATTTATATCTATATATCTATATATAATAAAAAAAGGCAAGACAAAGCACCACATTTCACCATTTCACTTTTGAAGAATTCTAGCAAGCCACATCATCATTATTTTTAAAAAAGGAAAAACTAATGAATTTACAAGCATTAAATGCATACCAAGTTTTTTAAATATCATAATACCATTATTTTTCAAAAAAAAAAAACTAATGAATTTACAAACATTAAATGCATATAAAGTTTTTAAATAGCATAATAACGAATAAAGTTTAAACTTTAAAATTTTAATAAATTAACAACAATTATTAAATCAAAATGCATGCTAAATTTAAAACTTACGTGTTCATTTAGAATAAGTTAATCCCCAAATAAAAAAACAAATCACTGTAAATTTACATCATGCAACTATTATGTTTTGCAATACAAATTAAATTATGTACATCAATCTATACAATATGATTTAAATGCTAATTATTACAGTAATTTTTTTAGTGTTGCGTACTTGCGTGTAAAGATAAACTATTTACAAAGTATTTATCTAAAAACTAAAATATTTTAATTATTATATTTCACACTCTAAAAAAATACTAAAAGGTAAAATGATTAGGTGAAATTAATAGGTTTTAATACGCTTTTGGTCTTTGTTTTGTCTATAATAATTTTTAGAATTTATTCAACATGTAAACTAAAATATTAAAGTTCTTTTGGAATATAAAAAGTAACAAATTTACTCTATAATCATAAGTGAAAAATATATTGTATAAGTAGTATACTTATACAATATAATTACAACGCTAAATTAAATAGTTTTTTATCACCATGTGCCAAGATAAGTTATTTATAATGTATTTATCTAAAAAAAATTAATCATTGATCTCCTCTCATAATTTTTGTTATTTATTTACCTTTATTAATTAACCATTATTTCCTTTATTTAATGAAATGACATTTTAGCTTTCTTTTCATTTACTATATATACACAATTTGTATATTCCATATTTTTTTTTATCTTTGTTCTATTCATAAAATTTTCAGAGAATTAGTTGCAAAAAATTTCATATGTAACTATTATAATAACCCTAATTTCAACTTTATTAAAAAAATTAGTACTAAAGTATACATAGAAAAGTAAATTAGGTATTTCGTTTTTTTTTGCAAGAAAAGTATTACTCATATATATTTCCAAAGAAGAAGCATACATGAGTTTTCTTACAAGCAATATCCCCTACTCAGTAAAGCGTACTGATGCTTATTAGAAGATAAACCCTTACTTTATTCAATCATCAGACTTTCAATATATACAATCCTAGTGCACTAGGTTAGCTATAGCAATCCCATAAATCAAGGGATCTCATAGACTAAGTTAGGTAGTACAAACTACAAATAAGGAAATGCTAATTATACAGAAGATACACTAGAATATTTTATATTCTATTACACCCCCGTAGTCGAAGCGGGAGGAGGACGGATGCTGAGACTAGATCGAAAATCATCGAACAATATTTTTGGCAAACCTTTGGTGAAGACATCCGCGTATTGATAGCGTGAGGGAACGTGGCGGACATGTACTTGACCGAGGGCTACTTTTTCCCGTACAAAATGGATATCAAGTTCGATGTATTTAGTGCGTTGGTGATTGACGGGATTGCCGGCAAGGTAGATGGCGGAAATGTTGCACGGTACACTACCGTGGCTTTGGTAATGGGCCATTGAAGTTCAAGGAGGAGATTGCGGAGCCAACACGATTCCGCTACCACGTTTGCGACACCTCTGTACTCGGCCTCGGCGCTGGAGCGGGAGATGGTGGCCTGGCGTTTCGAGGACCAATAGATAAGGTTGTCACCGAGGTAGACACAATAGCCGGACGTGGACCGGCGAGTATCGGGGCAGCCACCCCAATCGGCGTCACTGTAGGTGGTTAAGGAGGTAATATTGGACTTTGTCAAATGAAGACCAAACGTGGATGTACCGCGCAAGTACCGAATAATCCGTTTAAGTGCACCGAAATGAGCTTCCCGAGGATCATGCATATATAGACAAATTTGTTGAACGGCATAGGAGATATCGGCGCGCGTAAAGGTAAGGTACTGTAAAGCTCCGGCTAAGCTGCGGTATGATGTCGGGTCGGAGACGGGGGCGCCTGCATTCGCGCTAAGTTTGGACTTGGTGTCAACCGGTGTTTGGGCGGGTTTACACGTAGTCATATGAGCACGGGCAATTATATCTTCGGTGTATTTTTAATTTGTTGGTGAAGAAATAAGCCTGTGGTGTGACGAATGGCAGAAATTCCCAAGAAATAATTAAGAGGGCCGAGATCGGTCATAGCGAATTCCGAGCGAAGGTGGGCCATAATAGTCTTTTTAAGTGTAGGAGTTGATGTAGCAAGGATAATATCATCCACGTATAATAAAATATAAGCCATGCCATCATCACCACTATAAATAAATAGGGAATTATCGCACTTGCTATGACGGAATCCGACAGTAGAGACAAAATTTGCAAACCTCTGGTACCAGGCGCGGGGAGCCTGTTTAAGGCCGTAGAGTGATTTTTTGAGAAGGCAAACAAAATCTGGTTTCTCGCGATCTCGAAAACCGGGTGGTTGATGCATGTAAATTGTCTCTGCTAAATGACCATGTAGGAACGCATTTTTGACGTCCAATTGGTGGATGGACCAGTTTTGACTGACCGCAAGACTGAGGACGGTGCGGATAGTAGCTGGTTTAACCACGGGACTAAAAGTCTCATCACAATCGACTCCCACCTGTTGAGACCTGCCATTCACAACAAGACGAGCCTTATAGCGCTCCAAATCACCGTTAGACTTAAATTTATGCTTAAACAACCATAAACACCGCGTAATATTGACCTCAGGGGGCTGAGGCACAAGTACCCAAGTCTTATTCTTAATGAGTGCGTCATATTCGTCGTGCATGGCACGATGCCAATGTGGGTCACTAAGTGCGGTCTTGGGGCATTTGGGCACGGGAGATACGGTTGGTTGGGTGGTTACATTTAAGTCAAAAAGTGGTTTGGGTTTAAAGATGCCATGTCGGGCTCAGGTCGCCATTTGATGGGACGGGTTTGTTGGACGTGGATTAGAGGCAGAATCGGGGTTGGGTTGAGTGGTAGGAGGAGACTGGGCCATTTGAGGGGACTAGGCCGTGGTAGGGGAGGGAATAGAGGGGCTGATTAGTTGGGCCATAGGGAGGGGCTGATCAGCAGTGGGATGTGAATGGGTCACAGGGGGAATTGGGCTCAACCTGAGGGGTTGAGGTTTTTGGTAAAGTTGTTGGGTCAGAACATTTATTGGGCCAGAGTCTAGTGGGTCAGAGGGGCTGGAACGTGGGGTTTGATTTTCAGCCATGGGAAAGGTATTTTCGTCGAATGTAACGTGACGGGCTATGATAACTTTCCGGGTCTTAGGATCATAACACTTTTAACCACGATGAGAAGACGGATACCCGATGAAGATGCACGGTATAGCACGGGGATCGAGTTTGTGTGAGGTGGTGGGTGGTACGTGAGGGTAACATCGACAACCGAAAGTGCGAAGGTGATCGTAAGTCGGGACTCGATGGTATAGACTCAAGGTAGGGGAAATGTTGTGATTAGCTTTACTCGGAAGTATATTGTGGAGGTATGTGGCGACGGAGAGGGCATGGTGCCACATATTCGGGGGCATGTGGGCGTGAATGAGCAAAGTACGGACTATATTATTTATGGTACGGATTTTGCGCTCAGCCTTACCATTTTGTGGAGAGGTGTGGGGACACGAGAATCGGAATTGCATACCTTGGTTAGTAAAAAATTTATGCAGGGGCGAATTATCGAACTCACGACCGTTATCACATTGTAAGGTTTTTATTTGATGGTTAAATTGAGTGTGGACTAATTTATAAAAATTGATGAATGTAGTTGAGACATCGGACTTGTTTTTCAGAGGGATGGTCCACAAAAAATTAGTATGGTCATCTAAAAACAGAATATAGTAACGGTGACCCATAGTGCTAAGGACGGGAGAGGTCCATAAATCTGTATGCAAAATATCAAATGGGCAAAAAGTGTTCGAAACAGATGCATAAAATGGAAGCTTAACATGTTTTCCTAACTGACAAGAGTTACAAATCGACAAACGCTTAATGGGTCGACATGAAATGTCTTTATTTGAGCATAAGGAATTAAAAATGTCCGTTCCGGGGTGGCCAAGTCGTGAGTGCCACGCGGCGGAAGGGAGGGCAAGAAAGGCGAGAGGGGCAGGGGCGTGGGTTTTGTCGGTTTGTTTGAGAGGGTAGAGATCACCCGTGCTATTGCTTCTCAGAATCGGCGTCCCCGTCTTGAGATCCTTCACAGTAAAACCAACAGGGTCAAATTCAACAGAAACTTTATTGTCGGTTGTGAATTTGCGAACGGAAATCAAATTTTTAATTATGTTGGGTACATGTAACACGTTTTTGAGTTTGAGGGAAGCATGGGGTGTCGGGATGGTTGTCGCACCGTGACCAACAATGGGAATCTGACTGCCATTACCGACTAAAATATGACGTTTATCACGCAAAAGAAAATAAGTCGAGAGTGTACCGTTATGAGAGGTCATGTGAGACGACGCCCCTGTGTCCATATAGTACCCATCGTCCGGTTGTTGAAGCTGTAAGGTTTGCATTGCCGCTGCAAGTTCGGTGGGTACGAAGGCTCCTGGAGCGGACCCATATACCGGTGTCTGAGCCACGAACGCCTGTTGAGGCCTGGGGCCGAGGATGCCCTGAGACTGAGTCGGGTACAGGCAGGGAGGCGCCGCCGGCCACCCCTGCTGCTGTTATGGCCACGACTGGTAGGGGACCCATGTCCAAGTCCCATGTTGCTGCTGCTTACCCCTGTACCCACCAGACTTCTGATCCGTCTTCGAGTCACCCCCGCTGTTCTTGCCTTCGCCGCGGCTGTTCCGGCCGCCTTTGCCGCGGTTGGAATTCTGACTCCCCTTCTGAGTTAAGGAGGAGCCTGGAGATGCAGAGGACCCATCGGATTTCGCCTGATAGGCGTACAGGGCCGAGTCGCCGGTGCCAGTGCCGGCCTTAGCACGGCGGCTTTCCTCGAGAGTGAGCATCGATCGCGCCGAATAGAAGGAGGGCAGGGGATCGCGCTGCTGAATAATTGTGGCGACATTATCGTACCCAGAGGAGACGTGGGTGACGAGTTGTAGGACCAATCGTGTGTCGGAAACCGGGGCGCCGGCGTTCGATAATTGGTCAGCCACCATTTTGAGGGCTTGAAAATAAGCGGATACATTTGGATAGTTATCCATATGTATATTACTGAATTGATGTTCCAACATCACTGCTCGGGAATGCTGATTATCACCGAAAATTTCCTTGAGACGGTCCCATGTCTTCTTGGCAGAGGCTCCGGGTTCAAGGATCGTGTGAAGAAGATCGAGCGAAATCGTACTATATATCCATTGTTTGACAATGGCATCGAGGCGACTCCATTCGGCCGTTTCGGTAGAGGCGGTATCCTTCGGAGGTCCGATATGATCAATGACATTGAACGCTCGAGCCGTGTTAAGGAAGAGTTCGGCCCAAGACGCGTAATGCACGTTTTCGTTTTCGAGAGTGATTTGTACGAAATTTTTGATGTTGGAGACAGAGTAGGCAGGGTGAAAGGTGTTTTTGTTATTAGTCATGGTGAAGGGTTGAAGAAGAAGAAGATTTTGAGGAAGAAGAAGATTGCGGAAGCGTTATGGATCAGTTAGGCGTGATACCATATTAGAAGATAAACCCTTACTTTATTCAATCATCAGACATTCAATATATACAATCCTAGTGCACTAGGTTAGCTATAGCAATCCCATAAATCAAGGGATCTCATAGACTAAGTTAGGTAGTACAAACTACAAATAAGGAAATGTTAATTATACAGAAGATACACTAGAATATTTTATATTCTATTAATGCTAACTACTAGAACCACACAAGTTACCATCTATCTGATCCATATTCAATCATTCATAAGAGAAAAGCCTGAACTGTAGCTTTAATTTCCTGAAGCATTTGTTGAGATGTCCTCTCTTGTCCTTTGAAGATCCTATAATTCCTCTCTGACCAAATGATAGCTGTCAGACAACCAATACTGCAAGCAATCCAATTGTTCTTCCAATGTCGTCTGTTTTTCCTTCTATTCATCCAGATTAGGATTTCTTGAAGATTATGACCTGAGATTCTAGTATGCATCCAAGATAAAGTCATCTGCAATAGGTCCTTGGTAATTTCACAGTCAAAGAACAAATGTTGCACACTCTCCGCTGCTTTTTTACAGTAAATGCATCTGTTCACTATATGCATCTTTTGTAGTCTATCTTGATCCATTGTTTTCAGCTTATTCTGAATAGCCAGCATGGCTATTACTCTATGGCGAGGTAAGATCCTACCTTTCTTAAGGCTCTCATACACCGGCTGAACCGAATATTTTTGCCTTAATCCTTCATAAGCGAGCTTAACAAAGAAGGCATTGTGCTTGAGACAACTTCCCATAAAAATTTTCACCTGTTGCACGCCCCCCATCTTTTGAATGCAATACTCCCTAACTTTCAGAATGCTTCGGATATTATCGGAATGAAACTCCTTGACGGTTAGATCCCAAACAGAGCAATGCTTTTGAGTATATGTGCTCATCCATCTGCACCATATACTATCCTCATTGTTCTCAATCTTCCATAGCCTTTTCAGAAGGACAGCATAGTTCCAACTTTTGATGTCTCGTAGCTGGAAACCACCCTCCTCCCATGGCGAGCAAATACTTCTCCAACTTATCAGAATTATTTTATGTTCTCCTCTTTCATACCCCCAGAACAATTCCCTGCACATTCTTTCAATATCCTTGTGGATCTTAGCCGGTAGCAACATGCTGTTACTCCAGAAATTGGTTATCCCGAAAATTACTGAGTTAATTAATTGGAGTCTACCAGCATATGAGAGATACTTGGTAGAAAAGTTGTGAGAGACTTTCTGGATTTTGAGAAGAAGACCCGCAAACATGGATACTTTCAAGTTATTTCGTTTTTTATTTTTATTATATTTTGAATTAATTAGAATCTTATTATTTATTATTTTTTGTGTTTATTTTAGTATTGCAGTAGAATGAATTTTTATCTTTAGACAAAAAATTAGCAGGTGAGGTATATCTAGAGAACAAAATTGATTATTCGCTTCTTATTTTTATTATGTTTTGAATCAATTAGAATCTTATTAGTTTTTGTGTGTTTATATTAATATTACAGTCGGTTAAATTTTCAACTTTAGTGAAAAAAATTCTTGTAAAGTATACGCGGAGAACTAAGTTAATCATTTTCTTTTTATTTTTATTATGTTTTGAATCAATTAGAATTTTATCAGTTATTATTTTTTTGTGTACATTAATATTGTAAGGGGTGACATACTCACATATAAATAACAATGCACGAGATTGAAAATAATAGCAATGAATCTTTTCTACAGATTTTTTCTTAATTTGAATAACTCTTTTATTTTTTGCCGAATTTTACGTGGTAAATATATATCTTTAGCTACGTATTTGCAAAAATTATAGAAGTTAGATATTTCCGATGTACTCGTAAAGACGAATCAAACAAGACCCCACATGAATATGTTTTCTCTTACGGATTAGGAAAAATTGAAATTAAATGTTCACTTGTGAATAGTGTACAAAATAGAAACATGTAGTGTGGATTCGAACGGAGGAAGTATTCTATAACTCGCAATATTTTTTGGACAAATGTACTTTTTAAAATGATTTATTTATATTTTATTTCTCATGATTTAGGAAATATAGTATTTCGCATGAAATATAATATTGTTTTGATTACACTTTTGGATGAATGATCAAATTTGAATAATTTATGTTTGAAATTGTATATAAATCTCTATTTGTTGCGTAATTCCGATAGATGTTTAATTACTTTTGTCCATCTTATACTACTAATAAATATTATTAGAGTTCACCTACAAAGTTTTGATATTTATTTTACTCTCTTACTTTATCTCAAATATATAAAATCGTATTAAAACGTTAACCTAAAAAATGTGACATGACAAGTTTAATTGTGACGTGGCAACTTTTATGTGATATGGCAAAAAAAATCTTGGATTACCAATTTAAGAAAATTAAAAAATATAAGTTCAATTTTTTTTAAAAATAGAAGGTATAAACAAAAAAAAATTGTAATTGATCTCCTCTCATAATTTATCTTATTTATTTAGCCATTATTTATTTTATTAATGAAATGACCTTTTAACTTTTCTTTCATCATTATTATATATACTCTTTATTTATGTACCATATTTTTTTTATTTCCCTTCATTCATAAAATTTTCAGAGAATTAGTAATAGAATTTTTCATATATATTTCGAAGTTAGGAGGGTTTAACATCATATGGAGTAGAAAATAAATTTCAATGTAATTTGTTCATATATGAAAGGGTGACTTCATGGAGTACAAAATAAATTTCAATGCAAATTTTAAATGGTACTTCAAAACAACCAAATTATTCACATTTTGGTTTGTCTATCCTCCTGAATCAAAAATTGGATTGTATTAAACATTTGTTTTAAAATATCGCTTCTCCAGTCGTGTTCGTTTTAAACAAATGATTGAGAGAGGGATTACTCCGTATAACTTATTCACAAATTAACATTTAAACACAGTAAATTATGAATGATCCCGTGATTTTCACGAGTTTCAAAACTAGTTCTTACGTAAAAAAGCACAACCCATTATTTATTGGGAATATCCTAGTACTATATTCAAAACAAAATTTGAATGAAATGTTGTCATATCTAGATCCACCATATTAGATGATAATCTGATATGCAATATTTTCTGATTTTGTATGTCTCCCCCTCATTCAGCAAGTCATCAAGAAATAGTTCGACCAATTTTTTTTAACTGTTGCTTGAATTGTATCTCTATGCAAGAAATACAATAAAACATACTCCCTCCTATTCTCAATAACTGTCCCATTGTCCATTTCCGTCTATTCACATAAATGTCCCATTGTCATTGTCTATTTTTGGTAAATGTTTACACTTATTTTAATCACTTTAATTCACAACAATACCCCACCTTACCCTACAACATTACTTATTTTAATCACCTCTACTCACAATAATAATCAATAATACATTCCCTCTCTCCAATCTTCCCACCCCACACATTACTTTACATTAAACAAATGAATTCCTTAATTCTCGTACCCAACCCGAAATGGGACAGTTACTGGGAATAGGAGGGAGTACTAGTATATTAAATATGTATACTGAAATTGGACAAATGTTGAAAGAGATTACTAGAGTTTAGTCCACTAAAATGAGCTCCACGCGCGTCTTGCAATTCTATTGGAACAATATCTGATTTTTGTATTCGCCAGTTTTTTTTGTTTAGCTATTACTCTGATAGTAACTCGCTTGTATTCGCCAGTTTTTTAACATTACAAGCTTGCTTGTAATGTTTTTCTGGTTTTTTTTCCTTTTTATAAGGTTTTTTTTGGAGGGGCTACTCCGGTCTCCCTTGTAGAATTAGTCTAGGGTCTTGTAATCTCAATCCTATTTTATGATATAATCCTTTGCTTTTCTGAAAAAAAAAAAATATCTGATTTTTGTGTACCACAAACGCATTACCTTTATAGTGATTTGCTCAGTTCTTTTTGTCTTAGACAAATTTCAAATAGTGAAATGCTTTGAATATTTGCCATTATTATAATTGTTTGTGGATTACTGAATTGGAATTGTTAGTGAATTTCAGAATCGGGATTGTTTGTGTATGAGAATTGTTTATCAAATGTTTTTTTTTCTTTGTATATTAATTCTGTTGTGTTTTTGTCATTTTCACATATTAGCTATTTATTTGTACTGAATAACTCATTAAAGTTTGTACCTTCTCTATTCCACTCATCCACTCATCCGCTATTTTAACTAATTTGCAACCACTGTTTAAGAGTGGTTGCCATATTTGAGTGAGTTGGGAATGCTTGTTGCCCCCTGATTAAAATTCGGAAATGTTGGCTCTTGTTTTATTTTGGAACTAGTTTTACGCCCGTGCAAAAAATGCACGGGTTTAATTTTATTAAATTGAAAAAATTAATAAGAGCGTGAATATATTTTATAAACATATGATTTTAGTATCGCAGTTATATGAATGTAAAAAGTAAGAAAAATTTATACTCTTAACTTAGACGTAAGTAAAAACAACGCATTTGCTTGACATTATAAAAGTATACAAATTCTTATTTAGAACAACAATATCGGTTTAAGTTTACGACGGTTCAAATATACATATGTAGGATGAATAAGACAACACAAAAGCATTATGTATAGCGAAAATAAAGATACTGACCCATTTTAAACTTAAGACGGATAGTAACCGATAAAAAGATATAAATTTGAAAATTATACTTACGGTTTAAATCATAAGTTCCTAACCATCGTACTCATGAACCCAAATTATTATTAGGTCGGCCCTCTAACTACCAAAAAACTCCGACCATATAATTTAATATAAACCATGCTTTTTTATATAATTTTATGTATATTTAAGACGGAGATACATATTTTTTTGTTGATTTAGAACTCACAACTATTTTAATTTGTTAATTTACAGTATTGAAATGTTTCAACTCTCAACTATTATATTTGGTATTTAATTTTTATTTGTGTTTTATACTTATTACCACTAATTTAATTTTTCATTGCTCCATACTAAAGTAATATTGAAAAGTTTTTTAATATTGGAATACTTCATCCGTAAAGTTTCGGTGTCGCAATCATATTATTAATTTATTATATCTAATTTATGCCTTTAATTTATATAAAATTAGTTAACTTATTATCGACGATCATCAAAGATTTGATTTTTACGGCTGAAATTGAGTTAGTACTTTATGGGACTTTATATTTCATCGTGTGATTATAGATTGAAATTTCTTTAATTAACAAAAGAAAGGAAGAAATTAAATCGATGAAAGCTTGAAAAACGCGGAAAGAGATTAAATCGACAAAAACGTGAGAACGGTTAATTAATTAAGTATAAAGAATATGGTGGACCCTACTCTAATTATAAAAAAAACTTCCTACTTTTAATCAACCAATAAGAAACCTTTAAATTCTATCCCTTTTATAGTAAAGGGATTGTGGCCATTTGTGAATTAGATAATCGATTGAAATAAGAGTGACTATCAAATTTGAGTAGCTTGGGGATACTTGTTGGTCCATGATTGAAATTCAAAAATGCTTGCCTATGTTTTTATTTCGGAATTGTGGCCATTAGTGAATTAGATAAATGATTAAAATGACAATATTGTCGCCATTGTAACAGACTAGTCAAAGTAGAATATTCTTGGCATCATATTATTGCCACCTTCCAAAAAATGGAATGGCGGCTCGTAGTTAGCTAGTTGCAAGAATATTATGATCCAAGTTAATTTTCGGTGATGATTGACCATCTGACCAGATCTGGGAGGATTTTTAAAATTTAAAGATTTTTCGAAGAATCAAACAATAAAATATTTGAAATTACTTCTTAAATATTTTTATAACGTTATGTTTAATTTACTATTAACATTTTGCCTTGCAACAATTTTAAAATTTAATTGTTATATTTTCTAATTTTTTTTGTTTTAAATTTGTTTTTATTAGAAATATTCAATTAATATTAATTATTTAATTTTGTTAAGAAAGTTCATATTTTATTAAGATTAATATATCAATTAAAAAATTGATTGCGGTTTTCATAATATTGACGCTTATGTAATACGTTTTTTGGACGTGATTGTTATTTTAAGTTATTTTTATTGTTATTTTTTAATTTAGCATTGTTGTTGTAATACCCACATATTTTGCATTTCCTTATTCTTTTCTTTGCTTGATTTGGGATCGTTTTTATAATGGCGTTAGCTTGCGCGTAGAGGGTAGTTTTAAACTTCGAGGACGAAGTTCGTTTTAAGGTGGGTAGATTATAATACCCGCAATATCCGTAATAATTTTTTTTAACGGATAATTTTTATTTAAGCTCGAGTACTAATTAAATCCGGGTATGGTTTAATTAAAACCGAGAATTACGTACGTAAAACCGTCGCATGCATCTTTTCCGTCACGTAATCGTTAATCGTACACTCTAGACAAATGGACCAATGCATGCTAAAGGATTTGGGCCAATGCATGAGAAGATTCCTTTCCCCTTTGTCCCCCATTTGTGTCGCCACCCCCTTCCCCATATCCTCTCTTTTCCAATTTTCAACACCAATTAAAAGACACCTTCTCCATCCTCCTATAAGCAAATATTCAGATTTTAAACACACACAAACACAACAAAAAAAAATAATAATAAGAGAAGGAGAGGGAGACGTGAGGGAGAAGAAGAAAGAACAAGGGGAGGATCTTGCATAATACTTGAAGTTCTACACTAAGTAAGCTTACATTTCCCTTCAAATCTGATTTTATAACCTTTTAACATGCATTCACATATCACTTAACATCTAAACATGAACTTAATAATCTACAACCATGCATGCAAAGGATTGAACATAGTAAAAACCGTTATTTTGTCAAAAACGTAGCATGCATGTAGTAGATCTGAAAACACATGTTAAAATGAGTATTTTCAGAAAACAAAAATTTGGGACTTTCCTTAAGTTGTTATAAAATCACTCACCAAAAATTAGGATGTTTGCATGAACCGTTTAGAAATGAAAAATCATATACTACAGCCTGTTTTCTGCTTAACCGAATCACTAGATCTCACTTAAAGAGTCATCAAACCATATTTACAAAAGGAATCAGTGTCTCATCTCTTAATATGTTAAACTACATTGAGTCTATATGATAATAGGCTTTTGAATCAACTCGTTTCGATTTGGTAAGAGGGGTTTATGATGTAAAACTTTTCATGACTCTTTTTCTGACCACTGTTTTTAAAACGTGTTTTTAGATCTGAAAAACCCATTTTTGAGATAACATGCATGGCTAAAAATATGTTTTAGACACATAAAGGAATCCAATAAAACCGACCATGCACGAAAATATGATGTTTTGGATTTTATATGATTTTTACAAGTTTCCGTTGTGTTCTGGAAAAATGTTCTGTTTAGTCATACTTGTTAAAAGCTTACTTTTCCATAAAAGGGTAATTTAGTCATACATATAAATATAATCAGTGACCCATCTCTTCACATGTTAAATTTTAATGAATGTAAAGTGTAGTAGGCTTTCGTTTCGACGAGTTTCGATATGTTAAGAGTATTTACCACCCCGTAACTTTTTAAGACTCACTTTTTGACCAACTTTGGTAGACTGTAACTTTGGACCCCTTAAACACGTTTTTAGACTCTGACCACAGAGATGTTAAAGATGGACGACTCACTAAGGAACCAAACCCCACTGGTCTCGCCTCAAAATATTTAGTAACGAAGGAGATATGATGATTTAAAGTTTCTGTTTTGAATCTGTAAAAACCGAGAAAGTATAGTTATCGCATAATTTACTACAAGTAGCTTAGTAATGGTCGTTCATATAAGTGACTATTATTTTAAATATTATGTAGAGTCGGGATTCGTAGAAGAGGCTCTCTAACCTTTAACCGCTTGCAAGGTAAGGGAAAACACCTTTTGCGTACCCTATTGATAACCCGTTTGAATTATTGTCTATCTTGTATATTGATATCTTTTTGTTTTATTAAGTATTTATATTGTTTGAACTTACCTTACAAATGATTTTGGACAAGGATTTATTTGGAAAGGATATTGTATTTGATAAGAAATAAGTAATTATGATTTTCGGAAATCCAAAATCGTTTTGTTGTCTACAAGTTTATAATGACTTATCAAATGTTGAGGAAATGGTTTTTGTTTTGGAGACGGAATTTCATATTGGTTGAAACGGTTTTGGTAGAGGGGTAGGTTGTCCCTAGTGAAAGGGATTTCCTATACTGAGCTTTTGATGGGGGTTAGTTGATCGAGACCCCGTCCTCTTATCTTCCTCTTTGGGGTTGGCCCTTAGAGGGGTGTGCACACTCGGGATGTTAGGACAGTTTTAGTACATGATTTGGTGACTCTCGTCTTATCCGGTTTGGGGCGAGTGTATCCACTTCATACGGCCTCTATCCAAAGTTATACCGATGTTGAAATAATTGGAAAAGAAATGTTTTCTTGAAAAAGAACTATCTTGAAGGATTGGTTTGAGTTTGAATACTTTGGAATACTTATGTTAATCTTACCGTTTGAATTATTGTTTCCTTTGATTTAATGTTGGCAAAACTTATATTATGTTCTTCAATTATTCGAAGTATTTTGATATGTATTATTATTTTATAAAATACCTTCCAAGTTATTCTTTCTTAATTCATTTACATTCTTTTCAAATCGTTTACCTTACTCAACAATATTGTTGACCCTTTTATTTGTTTTGTCCTTGCTTGGACCTGCGGTGATCACAAAATGTGTGAGCAGATCGTGTGACAGGTACTCGTGGAAATTAGTCGTGGGATGCACAAGAGAGCGCACTTAATAGTTTATTTCAAAGACAAATGCTTAAAGACTTTATCTTCTTTTGGACCGTTGAACTTATTTTCGTTTCCGCAAACTTTAAATTTGGTTGTAATCGTATTTTATCATTTGGATTTTAAATTGCATTAGATAATTACCTATTTTATTTCATGGTTAGGTACTACTACCACATTTGGTTTAATTGTGACACACCCATTATCCGAATTACACTGGAAAACCCTATTTATTAATGAATAGGATGAAGGGGGTGTTACAGTTGTAACAATTATACGTATTATTTTCGATTGCTGTAAATTGTTTGTATTTATTGTAGTTTATTATAATTATGTATTACTGCATTAGTCATAAATTGTTATTTAATTATTATGTACAAATCGACATCCGATATTATTATATTTTCATATATAATATTTAACTTCACGTTATAAATATCATCGTTTATGTAGAAATTAATGTTTACGGAGCAAATCAAAAGTACTTCATAATAATTACATAACTATTGAAATGCAGACATTATTTGATATTAAATTCAGTAAACAACATGCGGGTCTCACCATAATGAATCAAAAAGATAAAAAAAAGAGTTAAGGCTAAATTGATGACGTATTATCTTATCTATATAATTGCAAGATCATTTAGAAGACTTTGGTTGAACCACGTCATCAACCCAATTTCTTTTTCTTTTTAATTTATCATGGTGAGACTCGCAAAGTTATAAAATTATTTTAATTCCAAATAACTGGGTGGAATAATAGTTTTGTAATTATTACGCAACACATTTTATATAAGTTCGTAAACATGCATTTCTACGAAAACTGTCATTATGTATAACATGAACTTAAATAGGAAAATATAATAATTCCGAACGTCGTCTGTCTGGAACTATTACATAACAATTTATACACAATACATAATTACAATAAACAATAATAATCAACAATTTACAGCAATCGAAAAAAATGGGGTGAGAATACTAGATTAAAAAATAATAAAAATAACTTAATATTAATCTAACAACCAGGAATAGTGTAGAAATTAATGAAATATTTTTCGAAAATCAAGTCATAAACAAAAGTGTATAAACGTTAGATATAAAATAAAATCAAATTTTGATAATAAAGTGTATGGACATTAGATACAAGACAAAATTTATGAACATTTATAATTTAGTTCCGAACTTCCGATCATACATATTTAGATTTTTTTAAACCTGTTCATGTATTAATGTTTACAATCAACAACTTTTCATTTTCAATGGGGGTAAAGTATGATGTAAAGTAAGCAAAATGATTCGATAAATATCTATCTATATTATCAAAGGAAGCTTTTTCCGAGCAACGTAATTGGTTGAACAATATAATAAAAGGTTTCAAAATAGAGATAAGAAAAGATAAAATTTGCTACTATATTAATAAATGAAAAGTTTGTTACTAATATGCATCTGATTGAGTTGTTCACATATTAGAACTTTATGAAGGTTCCAATTCTAATTCAATATAGATACAACATTATAGATAATTGTGCATATATATATGCTTTATCGCCTGTGATTTCTCAAACCGTGTATCCGTGTTCTTTTGTATTTTTTTTCTTAGGTTGGTCTTTTTCTTATATTATTGTTTCTTTTCAGCTTTTCCTAATTTTCTACCATTTATATTTATTTTTTGTAGGTGCAATCCACAAGCCACATGCATGGTTTCAATTGAATGCACACGGATAGTATTGCAGGATCTCAAGGTGATTAATGTAATATGTTCATTCGTTGAGTATCGGTTGTGAAGGGAAACTTGTGAGCATTTTTTTATTTCTGTCTTATTTACTCATGCGGATAATATTTAGCATTTCACAATCTGTCACAAAGCCCCGTCCAAATTGCCAATGCCCCGTCCAATTGCTAGACATGTTAGTTTATAGTAATAGTATGGATTCGTGTGTATGTACATAATTTGTGCTATTACTTTATTTATAGTGTTTATTATGGATTTATGTGTGTAATATATCTCGGTGTTTTTGAATGTGTTTTTCACTTGGTTTATCATTACTTGAGTTTAATCGTGTTAAATTGTTTGCAAGTCTAGCGATAGTTTAATCAGATTGACCACATGTTCAATTAAACAATAAAAAGAGTGAAATTTGACATTATTTCAATAAGTTGTTGAATAATAATTGTGTATATATATGATCAATGTTATAATAGTAAGAATCTATTATAATCCTTATAGTGTTAATTTTTGTCCGCACACATAAATAAATTATAGATTTTAAGTACGCAATTTATTTTCGCAGTACGTTTTTTACTCAATACAATACTTTTTACACCAAATTTTTCATTTGTTGCCATTCCCTAGAAAAACATTAAACCTAATTCTCTCTTCCTCTCTCTAATATTGAAACTTTTAACATCTTCCATCCCATTAAAAATTTACAACTATGAATAATTATTCAAGTATTCAAGTGACGAACGTGTAATTAATTCATTAATCTTATATACTTAGTAATTTGATTTTTTTTTAATAATATATTTTCTTTTTTAATTAGGGTTTGTTCATCAACATGATGAAAAGAAGAATCATTGTTAATTATTTAGAAACGAATTGACATGCTTAATACGACGTAGTACTTCAATTGATTTAGAAACCAGATCAACATATGTTAATTGGATTGCTTAATCAATCTTTGTCAATTAGTATTAAACAAACGTATTTCATTAATTTGGGTTTTTTTTTCGTTTTACTCAAAGTAGTACACTTATTTTTTTTTTTTCCTTTTTTCCAATATATTCTTAATTAAAAGGTTACCTTACGTTAATTTCCGCGCATATTATTTTTATAAAATTACTCGTCATGAAAATAGGGTATAAAAAAAGTAATAAAATAATTAAAATAATATAAAACTAATAATACGTATACGTACTATTGATTTTCGCAGTACACATTTTACTGTATTGAGTAAAAATGTACTGAGAAAATAAATTACTTTTCGTAGTACACATTTTGATATTGGAGAGAAAACATTAAAGAGAGACTAGAGAGATAAAATGAAAAGAAAATGAGAGAGACTAGAGAGATAAAATGAAAAGAAAATGAGAGGGGTAAAATTGTTAATAGAAAACAAGAATGTATCGAAAGTTTGTATATTTTATTCAGAAGTTCTTGCTTTACAAACCTACTGCTACTAACGTTTTATACAAAGAAGGAGATTACAAAGTATGGAAAGAATCAATTACAATAGGGCAAAATAAAATATATACGGAATGTAAATAAATAGTTTCCGAAACCGAAAAGATATGAGATTCCTGCGAGATGTGGAGCGTGTAGCTGCTGTGCTCAGTTGAATGGGCCTGTTACCCCCCCTCAAGATGGAGCGTGGAGATTGGAAACGCCCAGCTTGGACATAAGAGTTTGAAATTGAGTCCGTCCAAGAGCTTTAGTATGGATGTCGGCAATTTGTGACGTTGTGGGGACGTATTCTGCCTGCAGATTTCCATTTTGAATCTCGTTTCGGATGAAGTGACAATCGATTTCTATATGTTTTGTCTGTTCGTGAAAAACGGGATTACGCGCAATGTTGAGAGCCGATTGATTGTCACATAGCAGTTGAATGGGCCGTGTTTGAGGAAGCCCAAGAAAACCGAGAAGTCCCTTCAGCCATTTTATTTCGCAAGTCGCGTATGCCATGGCGCGCTATTCGGACTCCGTGGAGGACAAAGATACGGTATTTTGCTTTTTCGTTTTCCACGATATGGGCGCGGACCCGAGGAAAATGTGATACGCGGAGAGGAATCGACGGGTCGTGGGGCATGCGCCATAGTTGGCGTCGCAGTAGGCCACGAGTGACAAGTCGGTATCACTGCGAAAGAGGAGTCCTTGGCCAGGAGCATTTTTAATGTACCGGACGACTTGGAGAGCTGCCTCCCATTGTTCCGTGGTAGGTGTTTGCATAAATTGCGCCAAAGTGTGCACCGAATAGATGAGCTCGGGTCGAGTGATGGTTAAATAGACAAGACGACCAACAAGTCGACGGTAGGAGCTGGGGTCGTTTAAAGGGGGAGCGTTGCTTGTAGCTAGCGTGTGGTTGGGTTCCATGGGAATCGACTTGGGCTTAGAACCAAGAAGACCAGTTTCGGTGAGGATGTCGAGAGCGTATTTGCGTTGAGAAACAAAAATACCGCTGGCGTTTCGAGCAATTTCGAGGCCAAGGAAGTATTTCAGAATTCCGAGGTCTTTCATATGAAAACATTGACATAGATATTTTTTGAATTTCGTGATGAGTGTCGAGTCGTTACCACAAATCACGAGATCGTCAACATATATGAGAATGTGAATTTGCTGGGTCGGTGTAGTAATAGAAAATAGAGAATGATCATAAGGACATGGTTTGAATCCAAATTTGGTAAGTGCGGAAGCGAGTTTTTCGTACCAGCATCGAGGTGCCTGTTTGAGACCGTATAGGGATTTGTGAAGGCGACAAACGCGGTTGTCGGTGGTCGATAGAAAACCAGGAGGGGGTTTCATGTAGACTTCTTCGGTAAGGTCTCCATGAAGGAACGCGTTGTGCACATCCATTTGATGGAGGGCCCAGTTTTTAGCAGTCGCGATTGCTAAAAGAGTACGAACAGTTACGACTTTGACCGTATGAGCAAAAGTTTCGGTATAGTCAATACCTTCGACTTGACGATTTCCCATAACTACGAGGCGGGCTTTATAGCGTTCGATAGTGCCATCGGCATTATATTTTATTTTATAGACCCATTTGGACCCGATAGCTTTCTTATTGGGAGGTAAGGGTTCGAGGGTCCAAGTTTTGTTGAGTTCGAGCGCGTCGACTTCTTTGCGCATTGCTTCTTGCCAGTGGATATTTTTCATGGCTTCAGTAAAGGATTTGGGTTCATGATTTTTGGTAACTGTGGCAAGAAATGCTTGATGACGATCCGAAAATTTTGTATTGGTAACAAATTTGTCGATCGGATAACGAGTGGAGTGTTGAGGAACGTGAGTCATGTGGGAAGAAGATGTCGGTTTCGTAAGATGGAAATCTTTGAGCGTAGAGTTTGGAATTTTGATACGATGCCCACGTCCCATGGTGTTGGAGTCGGGGGGATGGGTCGGGTTTTGCGGTGGAGTAGTAGAGTCGTTTGTAGGTTCGTGAGATATCGTCGTGGAGTCGAGAGGAGAGGAAGGAGTGGTGTCGGTGGTCGCGGGGTGTAAGACAGGTGAGATGGTGGTGTCGATAGTGGTCGAAGAAGGTTCGGGGGTGGTTGATTCCGTGGATACGGGTTCGGTAGGGGGTTCATGAATATGTAAGTCGAAGGGGGAGTCATGTTCGTGAGTGTCGGGTTGAAAGGACGAATCAGGGGTGGCAATTTCGTGAATTGCAATGGCCTGATATGGAAATTGATGTTCAATAAACACGATATCACGAGAATCAAAGTAAGAGCCCGTATCTAGATCGTATAGTCGCCATCCCTTCTTACCGTAAGGGTACCCTATGAAGAGACACTTACGACTCCTAGGGGCAAATTTATCATGAGATCGGTTGATTGTTTTGGCATAAGCCAAACATCCAAAAATTCTTATGTGATCGAGGGGTGGTGCGGTATTAAAAAGTAGTTCGTATGGTGATTTGCCGAGCAGAAGTTTTGAAGGGGTACGATTTATTAAGTAGACTGCGGTGAGAACACATTCGCCCCAAAAGAAAATGGGTAGAGATGCTTGAAAAAGGAGAGCCCGAGCGACATTTAATATATGTCTATGTTTTCGTTCGACGCGTCCATTTTGTTGGGGCGTGTCGACATTAGAGGTTTGGAAAATAATACCGTTTTTATCGAAGTAAGATTTGAGAGGTCGAAATTCAGTGCCGTTGTCGGTGCGTAAGCATTTTATTTTCTTTTGAAATTGTCGTTCTACCATAGCAAAGAAATTGAGTAATTTATGATGGGTATCGTTTTTGTGTCGTAAGAGGTAGACCCACGTGGAGCGTGAGTAGTCATCGACAATCGTAAGAAAATAACGTGAGCCACATGACCCATTAGCCGAATATGGGCCCCAAAGATCACAATGGACAAGTTCGAAAATTGAAGTAGCATTACTAGTGCTTAAATGAAAAGGAGCGCGGGTTTGTTTGGCCCGTAAACAAATGTCACAAGATTTGCTTAAAAAATCAGAGCGAGACATAAGCTTATTATTATGCAAAAAAGGAATAAAACGAGAAATATCGGTAGACGGGTGTCCAAGACGTCGGTGCCATAGTTCAGTCGAGTCAAGCGAGCCTACTGTAAAAGCTTTCGGTTTGAAATTTCGGACCTCCTTTAAGAAGTAAAGTCCGTCACGTTGTTCAGAGGCCCCAATCACCATCCTCGAGGAACGGTCCTGAATTAAACATAAATGGCGAGAGAATTGAATAGTTAGTGAATCATCGAGTAACAAGCAAGAGACGGAAATAAGGTGACAGTGTAATTGAGGGGCGTACAACACATTTTTTAAAATTAATCGATCGGATAAAATGATGTCACCACATTTCGTGGCAATGGTGCTCTCCCCATTGGGAAGACCGACAGTTAACGGGTTCATAGAACGCGTAGTAGAAAAATGGGACAAACATCCCGACATATGGTGGGATGCACCGGTATCGATTATCCAAGAAGAGATGGGAACATTACCATTGAGACGGTCGGAAGTCGAGGACTTGTGAGTCTGCCATAATTGAGCAAGTTCGGCACGTTCGGAAGGATTCATGTTGTCGAGGTCAAGACCATCTACTTCAACGTTGGCAGAGGGTGTACCGGGAGCACTCGCGTGAGCCATGTGAGCACGGGCATTCTGATTGTGTCGACCGCGAGTATCCAGGATGACGACCATCTGATTCGGATCATTTGGGTCGGGTCCTACTTGTATACGGTCGCGAGGTCTAGTGCCCCACCAATCCGGAAAATTCCCGGTGACTCGGAAGCATGTATCGAAATTATGACCGGGTCTTTTACAAGCAATACAAGAAGGTTTTAAACGTTTCGAGGATGGGTCAATATTTGAGACACGATTCCCGAGATGCCCACCCCCCAAACTAGAAGACCCGGGATGGACACGAGCGGCATAAATCATGGGGTCAGACCGTGAGTCAGAGGGAGGGGGTTCGAGGGATTTTCGCATGTCATCCTCTTGGAGGAGATGGCTGTAAACCTGGTTCAGATTAGGTAGAGGGTCGCTGCCTAAAATATGGGATCGTAAAGTGGCATAGCGAGAATCGAGTCCCATAAGAAAAGAACGTACCCGTTTCTTATCGCGATGGCGGCCGATTAATCCAAGCAGATTACAGGGGCATGGATTACAATGACATGAGGGAAAACCGTCATTAGCGATTAAGTCATCCCATAGTTTCTTCATCCGACCGTAGTAGACCATAACTGACTCGGTTGGACCCTGTTTACAAGCATTAATATCACTTTCAATCTGAAAAATGTAAGCGTCATTTACCATGGTGAAACGATGTTTAATGTCGTCCCAGAGCAGAGCCGCATTATCTTGAAGAGTAATAGATGTACGGAGTTCGGGATCAATCGTGTTGAAGATCCAGGCGGAAACGAGAGCATTAGCGGAACGCCAGAGTTTGAAGTCAGCGTCGGATACGGCAGGCTGGACGATGGTGCCGTCTATGTAGTCGAGTTTGCTCTTCGCCAGTAGTGCGAGTCGGAAACACCGGGACCAATCGTCATAATTTTTGCCATTGAATTCCACTGGAGTGATTTTCACACCAGGCTGCTCAACGGGGACAATGGAGAATGAAGAAGGGGTCGTTTTTGGTTTTTCGTTCGATTTCGATTCGTCATTGGTCATTGTCGATGAACAGAAGTGATCGAATCGTGAGAAGGGAAAGGAATTTGATTGAGAAAATTAATGAAAGGCCTGAAAACCTGATACCATAATAGAAAACAAGAATGTATCGAAAGTTTGTATATTTTATTCAGAAGTTCTTGCTTTACAAACCTATTGCTACTAACGTTTTATACAAAGAAGGAGATTACATAAATATGGAAAGAATCAATTACAATAGGGCAGAATAAAATATATACGGAATGTAAATAAATAGTTTCCGAAACCGAAAAGATATGAGATTCCTGCGAGATGTGGAGCGTGTAGCTGCTGTGCTCAGTTGAATGGGCCTGTTAATTGTCAACAGTGTACTGCATCGAGTAAAATGTGTACTGCGAAAATCAGGACCTTTTAAGTATTCTAATGAACGAAAAAATTTATGTTAAACAATGTCAAACATGGTATAATAAGTCAATGATCACCAACAATGCAATGGGGAAGGTGAGGATAAATTAGAAAGATGGACATGTGCCATCTATCTCTATAAAAGGGATAGATTTTATAGCCTTCTCATTGGTTGCTGATATTAGGGGAACTATGGCCCCACCATTTTCAACTTTGATTTAATTTCTCTGATTAGAAACAGTTCTATTCCATATATATTCCCTCTATTCCGTAATTCCGTACTGTTCCGTAATTAATTTTAATCCGTCCATAATTCCGTATTCTGTTCCGTAATTAATTTTAATCCGTCCATAATTCCGTATTCTGTTCCTTAATTAATTTTAATCTGTAATCCGCAATTCCGTATTCTGATATTACCTGATTACTATTTCTATTTCTATTTACTTAATTGTTTTTGTCCGTAACTAATTTTAATGCGTAATTCCATAAAATACGATAATCCAGAAATAAAATCCAACACACAAAAAATTACAAACTGCACAAATAATCAGTCCTAAATTATATCTATCTCTATAAAAGGGGTAGAATTTAACTCATTTTGATTGGTTCATTGAAATAAGAAAAAAAAAACTACCCACTAACTTTAGTTTGATTTAATTTCCTTCTCTCCTAAATTCATAATTCTCATTCCTAACTACGTAATCAATTGAAGTATTACATTTCGTTATTGTCATAATAAAATACGATATGATCAAATTATTGTTCATCGAAAATATAAATAACAGTATACAACATTTCAATAAAATACGATATTGGTCCAAATATAAGAATCAAATCCGAAAAACAAAAAATTACAAACACGAAAAATGATTACAGTCCAAAAATTAAATTACATTATATATTCTCCAATTTTCCAATCAAATCAAATATAAATTAGGATACCAAACAAAATAAAATAAGGTAAAATACTATATACAACGGTCCAATATATATATATCAAAATTATTACGTTTTCGCCAATGTCGAAATAAAAATCCTGTATATTAGGGAAAAAAACTGAAAATCAGCACAAAAAACAAACAAAACGGGAATTCCAACCTAAATAACTCAAAGTTAACTAAAAATTATTCAGGTCGGGATATTACGTTTATTAATCAGGTTGCATATTAACGATTAATGATAATACTAATTATAATAGTAATACTAATAAAATATTGAAAATAAACTGAAAATCTGAAAATTATAATTTTATTATGCTAAAAAAACTGCAAATTAATCTTATTCATGTAGATCTACTCCTAAGAGATTGAGACGATATTGATAATAATCAAATAATTGACAGTTATAAAGAACACACGAGTAGGTAATAAAAAAAACACGGGATCGATATTTCTAATAAAAAATCAGTTAATTCTGAAACCATAACAAATAAAATTTACCTTTTGCATTAGTAATGAAATAGGTCGGATTTTATAGCAAAAAAATGGTTTATTTAGTAATTCATAATTTATAATAATCTATATATTATCTACTTAATTTTTATTTTGAATTATATTTGTATTAATTAGTCACATATTTATGAGTAACCAATATTTAAAAACAGAACCGTACATTTATTGTACGGGTATAAAACTAGTGTGATAATGAAGAATAATTGAACACCTACATAATGCAAGAGTAAAAACAATGCAAGAGTGGAGACAGTACAAGTATTTGGGTGTATATCAAATTGTATCACATAATGCTTCTTAACCATTTGTAATCTGTCAAAGGAATTCCGTTAAATATCAAGCGAATTTTCCACCGTGATGATGAAATGCAATCAGTTACATTGTTACTCACTAATATGGCTGTTAATCACTAATTAGTACCTACCTATAGGCTATATGCTATCATCTAGTAAGCAGAGGCCTATCATCCAGCAAGCATATCCAGGACTAGATCACGGGGTGCAAAAATGTAACAATTATTTCGACGATATGAACTAAAATTTAAACACAATAGAATCGTGAGGCTAGGGTAAAACACAAAATGAAAACAATTGGTTCTAAGTAATTCAATAAGGTATAAATAAAATACTTTGTATAAATTTGCAAGTATATATAGCTCTTTAATGAGAAAAAAGTACATTTTATAATATAATCCAGATAATTATAGCCCAATAATATGTTACTCTTTCCGATTTCTTGTGTTGTTCCCTTTTGATTTTAACACCAGAAATAAGGGAATTAATTTGACCATACAATACACATGACCCCACATGAAATTGATTTTGGACCACACAAAGTGCAAAAATGTCATTCATGGGGGTCGAACTCGTGACCTAAATTGTAGAATTTTAGTATGTAACCACTACACCACCAAATATTTGATAAACTTTATTGAAATTAATTTATACATATTTTCGAACAAAGGGGATGCGGGTGAACCCCTGCACCCCCTTAAAACGCCACTGCCAGTAGGCATCGCTTAGCAGATTTTTGAAGCTGTGAATATACGACGACGAGATACCCTAACATACCAGAAAACTTAACAATGTTATGGATCATCACATAATATTAGTTCACATAAATCATGCGATATTTTTTTGAATTTTCTAGTTATTTTTTGAAGCATTTTATTAAGGGACGTGTTTTTTCAAATACGAATTTTACTCTTTCACGTACGGTTTTTACCACACTGTCCTTGTCATTTTTTTTATCATTCACTCAATTGATTTTCTCTCTCTTCCTTCATCTCTTTGAACAACAAGTGATTTACGCAACGAACTAGTCCGTTAGTCCGTTCACCGTCCCTCCGTCACCAACTCCGTTCCACTAACGAAAATAAAACTATAAAAAGAAAAACTAAACCTAAAAACTACTGTAAACAACTAAAACTAAACAACTAAAATATACTGTATGTGATAATTGAAAAAGGAAAACCAAAAAAAGTGCAACACAGCAAGTCAGCAACGAGGCAACGAGCCAACGATACGCAGAATTGAAGAAACACACAAACGCGACGTTAAACCTGACGGACGCCGACAAGAAACCTGATGCCGACAATCCAAAAACCTGATACCGGTAATCCAGTGACGTCGACTATCACAATTAACCTCCGTCAACCACCGTGTCATCCACCACCCATAAACCGTAATTAACATTGACTCTATGTATATATAATTCCAGTAAAATATAAACTTAATAATTTAAATAAAACGTATTCATAATCGTTAATAAACAATATTACTTCAATAATTAGCGAATTGTAATCCGCTGGTTAAAATTTTAGAGTTATTAGTTAAATTTTAGGGTAAGGATGCGTATATAAAAGTTGTTTTGTCTACCCTTATTAAAAGAGTTTATGTTTGGGGATAAGGGTAACATGTGGAAATTTTATGACAAAAATGTATGTAAAGAGTAAAGTTCGTATGTGAAAAAGTAATTCCGTTTATTTAATGGATAGTTAAAACTTATTCTACACGGATAGAATATTAATAGATTTTTAATGGAATAATCATAGGATTATATATTTCTAAGCTACTTTACATATTTAAAATATTTTTAATGATCAAATAAATTGATCACACATATTACTCCCTCCTATTCGTAATAACCTTCCCTATTCGGCGAAGGCACGGAGAATAAGGAGGGGATTATTATATTGAAAAGTATTGGTGTGAGGTTGGGTAATTGGAGAGAGGGTATGTATTGTGGGGTAATTGTTGTGAGTAAGGTGATTAAAATAAGTATAAAGTATGAGTATGGTGGGGTATTTGGTGGGGTGAGGTGAATAAAATATGTATAAAAACCTTACTAAATAAGAAAATAGGGAAGATATTGTGAATAGACGAAAAAGGAAATAGGGAAGGTTATTATGAATAGGAGGGAGTATATAATATTGCGATTAATCATAAAAATTTTAATGGAATAATCATAAAATTTTCCGATTAATCAACGACAAATTCTACATTTTAGTTCCAATAAATTGCTTTCATTGATCAAACATATTATATAATAAATAAGAAAAGAGAAAAATAGCTATGAGAAGAAAGCTTACCCAGTATCCCCTTGTAGCATGTTGAGAGAACATCTCAATGGTATGAGAACCTCTATTGGGCCTGGAAGTAGCAAATATTTACAGACGTAAGAGAAACTTTGGGTGAATCCGCGAACAGGCAATAATAAGTCGAATTCCTTATTTGGCTCTTAGATCAATAGCCATGTCCTTGCTAGTTTCAGGGAGTTCCTGGTGAAATGAAGTTAGCGGTTGGTTGTTCTTTCAAGTTGCAGAAGAAGAGTAAGTGCTCAAACAAGATGAGGAATACATGATGGATCATAGATCACATCAGAAGATTCAGAACCCAAGCTGCAGGCAGTTTAACAAAAAAATTGAGCCTTATACAGTAGCTAAACTTCAATAACAAGCTAAATCTCGACAATCGGAAATTTTAACAACAGTCTTTCCAGTTTTGGCTCTCTCTTACGTGAATAAGATATGAAATATGGATCCCAACAAGTTTACTAGGTTCAGTGAGTTCCTAGTGAAATAAAGTTATCAGTTGATTGTTTTTTTCCCCGTCTAAATATGCTAGCGTGGTCACTCTGGTTTTTGACTCCTTGTTTTTTCTGCAAACGAAACAAGTGAGTTTACTCATGGACAAAGAATGCATGAGGAAACATCTGTGTTCAATACAAAGGGTAAGGCTGCTGGCATATGTCACAGACCGTGAGTGGTGGTACACAACACTCTACTATCATCATTCACTAACATGGAGAAATGAACACCAAAGAACAAACACAATCACCCCCTACCTTGCCATATGTACGATCCATTTTAGGCACTGAGGTAGTTCATAATGTCCATTTATAATGAACCATGGACAATATGCATGACATCGTAAAAGAAAGACATCAATGCACAAGCAACAACTGGATCATTAAGGCAAAAGAAAATGTATTTCCACTGACCAAAAAGTGGAAAGATGATTAAGACTCACAGTCAGTCATTTCCAAACAGTGGAAAGGAAAGACATCAATGCTATCTATATTGCCAATCTTATTCATTTCCAAATTAACCTTCAAGTTTGCTAAAGTTGACTCATTACCGTCAGTCAGGATCACCAGCATTTATCGCGAATATAGGAAGGAGAAAGATCGTGAAATAAGAATATGTCAACACAGAATAATGGGGTGAAGTGGTTTCTGAACATCGCAGATAAATGAAGAAGACGTTGCAAAGCCATAAAATCATAGGCCACCACATCAAAAGGCAGAAACATGAGAGAACTAATTTCAAACAAATCAAATCCACATTGAATAGAAGGATGAGAAAAAAGACAAAAAAAAAATGTAACTACGACAGATTGACAGGGAGCAAAAGGGGCCTAGGGGATGTATTTTATGATTCTGAGATAGAAGACAAAACAAATGACGAAAAAGAGAAACAAGCTCTAAGCAATGGTTGCAACCTGCAAAATTTTATGACGAATAAGGTGTTAGATGCTCTGAAATTTGTTTCAAGAGGTCTGCATGATTGCATATATACGGTTATATCATGTAAAGTACAATAACATTATCAAACACATTAGCACAATCGAGAACAATTCCTCTACGCCTTCTAGTCAAGAAATATGGGAGGAAAACAAGGATTAAATTATTTTACCATGTGAGGCAAAAAAGGGACAGTAATTGTTTCAGCTGATTCAATACAAGAGCCTTCAGAACTTCAAATGCATCACATCAAAAATAAAATGCAATTTACTAGACTGCTACACGGCTGCTTGTAGCACATTAGTTGCAAATTTGCAAGACTAAGATGGAGGCAAGCAAAAGCAGAAGAAAAAACATGCTTATTACGCACAATTAAGCACAAAAATGATGCAGTTGTGGTCTTCTGGATAAACTATTTTTAATTTGGGCGTGATTGGATTCTCTGAATTACTGGTAACTAGAAAATGTGAACGAAATCACTTCTATCCGATTTATTAAACACGTTGGCCAACAAGTCAGGCATGCTTAATAAGAATTAAGGTTACATAGCATGACACCAATTAGAGAACAACTACAGTTTCACACCCAAACAAGCAAAACTAACCTAACCGAATGACAATTTAAACTTACACTAACTAAGCTCACAGCCGTCCTGAATTCGTTACAGGACTGCTTGATGGCTTAATACAATCCAACTTGGTTCCTTACCCACCTAAGCTACAAATACCTAAAATAGATTTCGCTGAAAAAGCGCTTGGCATCATCACCTTCAAATGGTGTCAACATTAGAACAACCTTTGCTTTTTTGATAAACTTGAAGAAGATCAGGTACATCTTCCTTAAAAGGTTCAATAAATATCTCTAAGAACTCTGCCTCAGTTTTGTAGACGGCTGAAACAAAGTTGTAATCTAACAAACCCTTCGCCTTCAAAATCGACAAAACATGATGTCTAGGCACCATTCGATTCTCTAGACTATATGTAAACAACGTAGAATGTGCAGCTAAGAAATCAGGGTTGTAACCGAGCTCAGTCATAAAAAACCCCAACTTTTTCTTAATATTTTCTTCAGATATTAGGAAAACATAAGGACCTCTCTTCATTAATTCAGAAACATGACATTGAGTCCACCCAAAACTTCTTAACGCTTGACATTTCAACTCAATACATTCCTTACTAAACCCACACAGCAATTGCACTCCACACAAAAACACCGGAGACATTCGAGGAATCCCCAATTCCTCCTTAACCCTAACCAACACATGTCGGAAGAACTCGGGTTTCCTCATAAAACAAGTAGGTTGTTGTAGAATGCTATTCCGAATAACATTAATATTGAAACCATACTCTTTGTTCAAGAACATAACATTCGATACAAGATTTTCAAGAGCAGATGTTGATATGTAACAATTGGTTTTTCGAAAAAGCTTGGTTAGATTTTCACTAGTACCCAAAACAGCCCTAAGATCTTGGATAATTGTATCCAAATTTCTTGATACAAGTGAAGGATTGCTTGAAATAACAGAAACTAAATTAGACCTAGAAAAACCATGATCTTGAAAAACTTTAAAATTGGGTATGAGGGTTTTATCGATCTTAATAGCTAAGATTCTAGGGTGAGAAGATACAACCTTTTTGATATGGGTATCCTCAAATCCGTGTTGTTTTAAGAAATCAACAACAGAATTAGCATTATCGGAGAATTTGGAGTAGTCTTCATACTTCCATTGAACCTTCGTAGAAGTGGTGTGAGCTTGTTGAGGAGAGAAACCCAGATTATCAACCAAATAATTGGTGTAAGATTGATTTGGGGATTTGATTGATTGATTTGGAGATTTAATTGAATAAAACAGAAAGTGTTGCAAATTATGCACAGAATTTAGGGTTTGAATGATGTATTTGCAACGTACAATTGGAGTTGCCATCTCTACCTTTCTTTCAACTCCAACTCCAACTCCAACTGTTATTATGGCTTATGGGTGGACCAGTCAACTATCGAGTTGGGTTCAAGTTTGGATTGTTCAATTTCGGGTTTACAATGGTTAAATAAAAAGTCTTGTTTATAAGTTAGATTTTCATTTTTTTTCGTCAAAATTAGAATTTTATTAAGATTATATGTAATAGTTTTGAGTTTTATCGCAAGTTTTTGAACTTAATGTTTTAATAACTAAACATGAAAATTTTATAGCTACTCATAATTTTTAAAACAAAACTCAAAAACATTATTATAATGCTAAAAACTATAAGACGGGTAGTAGTACATCAGATTATTACAAAACTCAAAAACATTATTATAATGCTAAAAACTATAAGACGGGTGGTAGTATATGAGATGTAGGATCTTCTTGCTTGTTTACGAGGGCTCGAGTCAAAAACTCAGAATCGATTTACTAAAATGTTGATAACTTGTGAACACAATGGCGAGAGACGACCAAGACATGCTTACACTTAACTAACTAGAAAGTTCTTGCACCATGCTAGTGTAAGGAGCCGCACGGTGCGCACCAGATCCGGCTAAAGTACCAGACCGTGACACAACTTGACTAGATGTTTAAGGTTTTGCTCCTAAAGTTTTGAAGTTTGGTTGATGTATTGTTTCAGTTTCAGTTTGATTTTTACTAAATTGTTTTCACTTTCACTTGATACAATAAATCAACAATGTTCTTCCTGTACCTTTTTTCGATATTTTTGAACCCTGCTCAAGTATTAATGTTTACAATCAACATCTTTTCATTTTCAATGGGTGTAAAGTATGATGTAAAGTAAGCAAAATGATTCGATAAATGTTGGAATATAAAAAGAACATTCACTTATTTACACACGATAACATAAACAGGCGTGCATCCGACCTCTTGTATGATTTCATATATGGAATCAATTTCGGTACCTTGATTAAATCGGTTAAATCCCTGACGACCATATTGGCTTGAGAGGTTGTCTCCAGAAAACAATTGAAAGTATCAATATTTCGTATCACTGAAGCAATTAAAGCCACTGGACGCGATTTCATTTCTTGACTGAAGATTTCCATAGTAGCAGCTTCAACTTTTGCTTTATCCGACTTAACACAATCATCATTCTTGTAACCAAACTTTTCTCTACTGGAAACTAGGTCTTGTGGGGAAGGGAGCGATTTGCTATCAACAGTTTTTTCAAGTTGTAGAAGAGCAGTAAGTACTTGAACAAGATGAGGGATACATGACGGATCATAGATTACATCAGCACCCAAGCTGCAGGCAGTTAAACAAAGAAATTGAGCCTCTATACAGTATCTAAACTTCAACAAGTTAAATGCCGACAGTCGGAATTTTTAATAACAGTCGTTCCAGTTTTGGCTCTCTCTTATACAACAAGATAAGAGCCTTAATCACTGAATGATCTGGGGTCCACTGATTTGGCTCTCTCTTATGTGAATAAGATATGAAATATGGATCCTGATAGATGAACCGTCTCAACCAAAACCTTAAGGTGATGGTTGAGGCCAGCTATTATTAATATTCTTATTACGCTCCCTCACTCGAATGCCCATTGGGCTTGAAGAGTGGTTAGTTTGCAAAGGTCCTCCATGCGTGTGCTGGGTTTCCACTTCGTGAGTTTTCGAGGGGTTTTGAGGTTGCCAGGATTCGAACTCGTGACCTTCGGTCACACTGGCTCTGATACCATGATAGATGAACCATGTCAACCAAAACATTAATGTGATGGTTGAGGCCCAACTATTATTAATATTCCTATTAGATCCAAACAAGGTTACTAGGTTCAGTGAGTTCCTAGTGAAATAAAGTTATCAGTTGATTGTTTTTTTCCGTCTAAATATGCTAGCGTGGTCACTCTGGTTTTCGACTCTAAATTGTCACCAACTCGCATTTTAATCCACATTTTATCATACTCCTTTGTTTTTCTGCAAACAAAATAAATGAGTTTACTCATGGACAAAGAAAGTATGAGATAACACAGCTAGATAAAAAAGAGTGAAGGCACCTTAACCTTGTCGCAAACACAAAGAACTAAAGCTGGCCCAGACACAGAAAATATGTACCACATATTTTCAAGAAGTTTCAATGCTGCCCGTAAAGTTTTTCAAATGACTTTTCCTCTTTGGAGGGGTTTTATAAATTTGTTGCTATTTTTTATTCTAAGGGCAACCCTGACCTCAATCCTTGCTGCTATTTTTTATTCTAAAAGGAAGTTTCAGTCACGTAAACATCTAAAAGGACCTATCAGAGAGACGCTCCCCTCATTTATCAATGTAGGAGTAAACGTCAACTCCTCAAGTAGTCGGAAGGAGATGAGATCGCTATAGACCATGCAAATTAACACGGAGTATGTCATTAGCTAGTTTTCTTCCGAAGGGAATTTGTTATCTCTCTACATATTTCCTGACACCAGAATAGGATGGTTTGCCAAAACTGACTCATCTATTACAACTGAGTAGCATGGTTGTATTAGTTGCAAGATCGGCATGAAATTCGTAGACAAATAAATAAAACATCAGCATATAAAAATTGCAATCAGAGATGACATAAAGAGAGCTGTTAGTTCTTACACAATATCTGGCATGAATTGCTGAAGCTCGCTTTCCCTCGCAGATTCCCAAGGTAGATGAACACATTGGACCTGAGTCGAAGAATAATACACCAACTGAACTGTTAGTTCTTGCTAGTTGCTACTGGCATAGTTGTGTTAGTTGTAAGTTTTTTCTTAGAGAAAAGACATAAATGTAGAAAATAAGAGACAAGAGCATGACACAACTATGTCTCTAAATGTTACTCTCATCATAGCACAAGATACTATTCATCATTGACCAATGTTCACAAATGAGTGAACCAATTGAATGTTGGCCACCTATGTATCGGCATTTTCCTCTTGTCAGAGCTTAAGATTTCTGCATATTCCCTTTCCAATAAAACCGAAGACTCGCTATCATTTGGCTTTGGAATAACGGCAGAAAGAAAAAGGGCTCAATAACTAACATGCTTATGGCGGGTGACGTAGCAGACGATTGATGCAGAGCGTTACGTGATTTTCATTATGGGCCATGTGGAAACATCGGTGTTCAAAACAAAGGGTAAGGCTGCTGGCATATGTCACAGACCGTGAGTGGTGGTACACAACACTCTACTACATCATTCACTAACACGGAGAAATGAACATCAGAGAAACAAACATAATCACCCCCTACCTTGCCATGGGTAGGATCCATTTTAGGCACTGAGGTAGTTCATATTGTTCATTTATAATGAACCATTGACAATATGCATGACATCGTAAAAGGAAAGACATCAATGCCCAAGCAATAATTGGATCGTTAAGGCAAAAGAAAATGTATTTGCACTGTCCAAACAGTGGAAAGATGATTAAGACTTACAGTAGATGAGCCAGAGACAGATTTGCTGTCTATATTGCCAATCTTATTCATTTCCAAATTAACCTTCAAGTTTGCTAAAGTTGACTCATCACCGTCAGTCAGGATCACCTGCATTTATCGCGAAAATAGGAAGGAGAAAGATGATGAAATAAGAATATGTCAACACAGAATAATGGGGTGAAGTGGTTTCTGAACATCGCAGATGAATGAAGAAGACGTTGCAAAGCCATAAAATCATAGGCCACCACATCAAAAGGCAGAAATATGAGAGAACTAATTTCAAACAAATCAATCCACATTGAACAGAAGAATGAAAAAAAAGACAAAAAAATATAAGGATCAGGGAGCAAAAGAGGCCTAGGGGATGTATTTTATGATTCTGAGATAGAAGACAAAACAAGTGATGAGAAAGAGAAACAAGCTCTAAGCAATGGTTGCAACCTGCAAAATTTTATGGCGGATAAGGTGTTAGATGCTCTGAAATCTGTTTCAAGAGGTTAACGTTAAAAAGTTCTGCATGGTTGCATATATACGGTTATATCATGTAAAGTACAATAACATTAGCACAACCGAGAACAATTCCTCTATGCCTTCTAGTCAAGAAATATGGGAGGGAAACAAGGATTAAAATTTTGTCACCATGTGAGGCAAAACCTATGTCAAGACTCAAGGTATGCCATATTGGCAATTTATCAAGATTACAGCACAAAATATATACTCCGTATAAAGTAATAATGAAAAAAAGGTATATTATATCAGACCTGTGACGCTTTAGCATGTTGAAGACAAATGCCAACCAGACCTACTCCAGATCCAACCTGTTGTACATCAAACAAAAAAGGCACAGTTATTGTTTCAGCTGATTCGATACTAGAGCCTTCAGAACTTCAAATGCATCACATCAATAATAAAATGCAATTTACTAGACTGCTACACTGCTGCTTGTAGCACATTAATCACAAATTTGCAAGACTAAGATGGAGGCAAGCAAAAGCAGAAGAAAAAAAATGCCTTATTTCGCACAATTAAGCACAAAAATGATGCAGTTGTGGTCTTCTGGATAAACTATTTTTTTCCTAAAAATGCATCAGTGCTATACATTACCTCAAAACAAGTTTTTCTTGTAAACACTTCAGGGAATGAAAGAATGAACTCCGAAAGAAAAAGACTAGACGGCCAAAGAGCACACCTGCAGGTATAATAGGGAACATAATAAGCTTTACTAGGAATGTGAAAATGGATAGCAGGCTGCAAACTTTTAGTGCCAAGAGTTCAGTGCAAAACCAGGTAAAACTAATGACAAGGAATAACCCACTATTCCCTGAACCAATATAAGCTAGAAGAAGCAAAACCGAATCATAAGTGTACTATGTAATTTTTAACTAGTTACGTTTTGGTGCATTGTAAATTTTCAATGGGATCATTTGTTTGTCTATGTTTTGGATTTTAAGTTTTTTAATCATCACAGATTAGAATGTCTTTCTTTGCAGCCAGCTTTTATAACAGCACTTTTGCACGAGTTTAACACTAATAGAACAGGAATATATATCCACAATATCATATATTCACGAGAAACAAGAGTAATTCAGTTATTACACTCTCAAAACATTCTGTGCTTGGAAGTTGGAACTGTTTATCTATCATTTATGAAAATAGAAATCAATATCTATATAAAGAAGAAATTAGCATATCAAAACAAAACTACAAAAATATGGTCACAGATTGTGAGAGTGAAATCAGATTCTTTATTTTAGCTTTTATCCTTTGTGTATCAATGCCAGGTAAACTGTAGTTAAGAAAATTTCTTTCATAAAAGTTTCCGATGGATCAACGACAAATTCTACATTTTAGTTCCAATAAATAGCATACATTGATCAAATATATTAAATACAGTAATAAATAGGAAAAGAGAAAAATATTCCATCTGATATTATACACATAACAGAAAAAAAAATAGCTATGAGAACAAAGGTTACCCAGTATCCCCTTGCAGCATGTTGAGAGAACATCTCAATGGAATGAGAACCTTTATTGGGCCTGGAAGTAGCAAATATTTACAGACGTAAGAGAAATTTTGGGTGAAATCCGCCAACACGCAATAATAAGTCGAATTCCTTATTTGGCTCTTAGATCAATAGCCATGTCCTTACTATCGTTAGAAAGAAATGAAATGCATTTGACAACCCATGAATCCGCCTTCTCTGCCCCATCTTCCTTCAAATTTTTAGAGAGTCAGTCAGTTTTTAACAACATTTGATTGTAACCACTACTAAGAAGCAACCAGGAGCAAAAACAAAGCTCCTGAACCATAACCGACCTTCACTGATACCATGTAGCAAGCATAGCGTTCATAAAACTCATCCATTACACTGCCACCAGTTGATTCAAGTTCTCTAATGAGGTTCTTCAGAACACTTTTTAAGTAGGGTTCATGAGCGTATGCATCCTGCAATAGTCAATAATAATCATAAACTATACTATACTCCAAATACTTCCGAGAGTTATTTTATTAAAAAATACTGTCATTACCACTAGGCCGACCTAATATCCACAAATGCCCGTATAAAAGAAGCAAGAGAAGCTTATCACAATCTTTTGAAAGCCAACACGAGGGGTGGTATAAGTAAGCATTTACATGAGTGTCGATGAGGTTCAATCCTAAACACAGATTATGACTATGACTAGCTTACAGATATACGGTACAACCTAAGGGCATTCACAATAGAGGTTTGTGAACAAAGGCTTGTGTACTTTTTAGAGGTTTGTGTATAAAAACCTCTATTGTTGCAAAAGAATGAACCGGTTTGTTCATGCCAACTTCTTATATATGCAAATGGTTTGTATAAACCTTAAAGAAGTTTGCTTATTGTTGGTAAAAGGTTTGTTGTAAGAAGGTTTGTGTTTTTGATGATTTGTCATTTGACAAACCTCAAAATGGGTTCATCTATCGTGCATGCTCTAATGACCATCTATTTGACCCAATGAACCATCCATTGGCAGCTTTGGTATTGGATACCTAGGTGAGAGTACCTCGCTAGCTTATATCAGTTATATGCAGGCTCAAGTTCATTTCTTCTAAGAAATAAGGACGATTCGTCAATGTCTCTCAATAACTAGAAGGGATAAATCATTACAACAATAAAAACAAGGGTTTTCACAAAATGCGGGGTAACGGGGGAACCGACGGACGCAACCATACCAATTTAGTGAGCCATTTTATTCCATCATTTTGCTTTAATCATTACAGCTCCTTAGTGAAAAATTATATGGGGCATTAACTTACATTGTTATGCATGTTCAGTGAGTACATATTTTCAGTAAAAGCCCTAAAAAAGGCCCTTTTTCTTGGTAAAGGGAGCCACAGGTCCAGAACCCACAAGGTCATGGTTGATGTTGCCCGAGTAAATCAAGAATAATGCTAAAATTCACCGATGTACTAATCTTACGGTCTAACCTTAGAACGGCCTTATACACTCATATGACTGACTACACACATAGACCCCCACAGTTGTTAATCCACCACAAACAGCAAATTAGAGAGTAGAAGCTACACTAATCATATGGCCGTAAAAAGGCAAAACAAATGCTCGCCTTATTCCAGCAAAGAAAAACAATCAATAAACAAGAATGCCCAAGAGGTATGAGTATGTTCATTTTTACGAAGTTTGCACAAAGAGAGTACAATACAATAATAGGGCAATTCAAACTTGTGAACCAATGTCCACTCCAATGGCGGAGCCAGGATTTGTCGTTGGGGGAAGTGCTGATGGAATAATGCAAATCAGACCAAAATAAAAATCGGAATTGGTGAATTGCTGGATCTAGGGGCTAGCAGAGGGGCTCGCCCACCTAACGACAAATCCTGGCTCCGTCAGACCGTCCCTTAAATGGGTTATGAATATGGTACGAGACGGATATGTTTACTCAAAATACTAATGGATTAATGATAATGGATGCTGCTTACAGTTCTGTTAATGCAATGTGCCCAAATGAAGTGTTGAACATCCTGTGTGATGGACCCATCTCCACATTTCCTGCAAAATTATATGAACTGCTGTTAATCATTTTACAAAGTTTGAAGAATATAAATTTGAGAATTAAATTGAGATTAAAAGGTTACCTTGCGAGGGAAATTAAGTGTTGAGGAGGTTCCATGGAGAGGAAAGCTGCGAGCAAGTGTCGCTTTGGGAGGTCCATGGTCGTCATGTCGAGCTCCATGGTTTAAACTTGGGATTTGGCAAGTCTATTAAATCTGGGGTTTTAGTGGGTTTACTGTTTAGGCAATTAGATAGATTTGCAAAAAAACTGCGGTCTGGACGGGGTGGACCGGATCTGAACCGTTCTGGACCGGGTTCTGGACCGGGGTTAAACCGGGTCTGGACCGGGCTCGGACCGGGTTCGGACCGGGGTCTGGACCGGGGTCTGGACCGGGTCTGGACCGGGTCTGGACCGGGTCTGGACCGGTATCTGGACCGGGGTCTGGACCGGGTCTGACCATATGTGAATGATGCCATAAGACATGTCCTCACCGCCTTCAATCTTGTTATCCATATGTCAAATGTTTGGGCCGGTATAACTTCTCAAGCCAAGACAATTATTCGAGGTGCCGCGATAGCCGTAGGCAATGGGAGGAGAACTCTTTTCTGGGATCATGCTTGGGTTGACGGAGAGTGTTTAAGCGACCATATCATTGCTCCTATACCTGCCGAACTACGTGGAATCACAGTAAGCGATATGTGGTGCGACAACTCGGGTTGGAAATGAGATTCTTTCTCTAATTTCCTGCCTCAACTCATGCTTCAAAAAATTGAATCCATATCCCTCGTCTCTGACCCGGATCAATACGATACTTTATACTGGCAAGGTACGTCTTCTGGCCGATTTTCGTTAAAATCAGCCTTGTGCTTCATTAAAGAACCAAATAATATTGCGTCGGACAATGAGTCTATTATCTGGCGCGTTATTTGGCGTCTTCCCGTTCAACAACGAGTTCGTATATTTCTTTGGTTAGCAGCCCATGGTCGTCTTATGGTAAATGTTAATAGGGTGATCCGTAACTTGGGTGATAATCCAATGTGTCCGAGATGCAACGATGAAGAAGAAACTACCGATCACCTTTTGCGTACTTGTCCTATTTCCAAACTTATTTGGGATTGCGTAGGAATTGACAGCAATTGTAATTCCTTCTATAACCCCTCCTTTTATGATTGGTTGTCCAAAAATGCAAGTAATGAGGTTATTACTTCCGAACAAGACTGGCCTATATATTTTGCTATTACTTGTTGGTGGATTTGGAAATGGAGGAATAATATTGTCTTCGGAAGAGACAATGAAAATCCGATTAACCCTCGAGAATTTTTGTACCATCAGTTTGATATGACGAAAAAGGCTTTCGATAAATTCAATATCTTCATCCCTCATCCTAGGACATCTACTACGGAGATTTTCGTCAGATGGCATCCTCCTCCTCACGGCTGGACTTTGCTTAACACGGACGGTGCGTCTAAAGGCAACCCTGGATTGGCGGGGGTGGTGGAATATTCAGAGATGAGACCGGTAACTTTATACAGCTTTCTATTTTCCATGTGGAGTTTGTTCGTCAATGAAAGCAGAGCTTCTAGCTTTGCTCACGGGTCTGGAACGAGCTAAGTCTATGGGTCTAACAAAATTAATCATTCTGATGGACAATAATCCGTGTGTGAAGCTCATCTTGGAAGATCAATTAGTTAGTAACAGTCTGAAATTCTTTGTCAAGCAATGTAAAGAGTTGGTTCAAGAAGCGCGATGGATAGTCAAGCTAGACCATACTTACAGGGAAGCCAACAGAGCAGCGGATTGGTTAGCTAACTACGGAGTCAGTTCAAGAAGTAATACTTGTCATATTGATGACCCGCCTCCTGCATTAAGGTCTATTCTCAGGAAGATATTTTTGGGATAGCTTTTCCCCGTGTAGTAGCAAACATTTAATTTTAGGGGCCTTGCCCCTCATATGTACCAAAAAAAAATATTGTTATCCAAAACCGAGACAACAGTCACAACACAGATTTGGGTTTCAACACAAACGCTTCATTAACATATACGAAGCGTACCTTATTAACTATAATTGATATTGGGCATTTCTCCAGAAAATACCCACAAATTCCTCATTTAGGGGATTATTAATTTGTGGGTAATCAATAAATCAAACTGATTTCCCAAATTATATTCGGGGTATTAATCAAAATTCCAGATGGGTGATCAAATTTTGATCTGGGTAAGAATCAATTTTGGGAAAATTCCAGTTTTTTTAGTGAAAACGTGAGAAACAAAGTTCAAACTGACCAAAAATTGTTCAAATTTCCAAGAGATGTAGGAAATTGAAGTGTATGGAAATCAAAACGATGAGTTTTTAGGTGGATTGAAGATTGGAAGGAGTAATTTTAAGTGATTTTTTATTTGTAACTGGAAATTAAAATGAAAGGTGGGTGATGAAGATATATAAAGGAGAAAAGGTGGGCACCGAAACCTCACGAATTCTTATCTGCAACGGTACTATTCGTCGCAAGCTTGTGACGGATACCGTTTGCTGTCACAGACTCACAAAATACCCACCTTTTTTCTCTCTCAAACACGTGGTCCCTTTCTATATTAACTCACTAGTCTTATACCCGTGCAAACTGCACGGGTTTGTTATTTAAAAAAGATTCTTTAAGAAGGTATATATAATATAAGTTTTATAATAATTAATTAATTATCTTATTTTAAAGTTATTTATTTTAAAAAATAAGGTTCTAAAATAAAACAATAAAATCTCTTCATTTTTAATGAATTTTAAATTATCAATCTAAAAATTGAGTTATAAAATCGTATTTAAATTTTTAGAAATTATAAATTTTATTTGTAATTAACGTAAATAATGCATCAATGTCAACTGACCATGTAGTTATTGTAGTATGATATATCCTTTTGTTAGTTAAATTTGAGTTACTACTTTGTCTTAATATTCAAGCGATTTTAGAAAACTCGACTTACAATTCAAATAAAATTATTTGGATGAAAATAAAACAAAATTAATAAAACTAATTGGCCAAAACAGTTGCAGAGGGCAAAATAGTAAACTTGTTTTTCATTTAGTTAAACTTGTGCAAGGTTAAAATGAAAATTTTGATCTGCGCACGTTTTAAATGAAAATTTAGACACCGTTTTTCATGTAATACCCAATTGTTAATTAGTAAAACGGAATCAAGTGAAGATTATGACCCAATGCATTTTTAAAACGAAAATTTTGTCTCATGCACTTTTGAAATGAAATTTTGAGCCGTACATTTTTAAAACGAAAATTTAGACCCATGTACTTTTGAAATGAAATTTTGACCAGTGCATTTTTAAAACGAAAATTTAGACCCATGTACTTTTGAAATGAAATTTGACCTGTGCATTTTTAAAACGAAAATTTAGTTCCATGCACTATTGAAATGAATTTTGTACCCGTGTATTTTAAAACGAAAATTTAGATCCATGCACGTTTGAAATGAAATTTTGAGCCGTACATTTTTAAAACGGAAATTTAGACTCATGTACTTTTGAAATGGAATTTTGACCAGTGCATTTTTAAAACGAAAATTTAGACCCATGTACGTTTGAAATGAAATTTGACCTGTGCATTTTTAATAAAAAAATTTAGTTCCATGCACTATTGAAATGAATTTTGTACCCGTGCATTTTAAAACGAAAATTTAGATCCATGCACGTTTGAAATGAAATTTTGACCTGTACATTTTTAAAACGAAAATTTAGAGTCATGGACTTTTGAAAAGAAATTTTGACGAAATTTTTGACCCTAGCTCAATTAACTCTCTCCCGCATCTCCCCCTAATTTCATATTTACATTCTCTCAACTCTCATACTTAAATCTCACACTACATCCTTCTTTTTCATCCTCAAATTGATACGTTTATATAAAATAAAATAAAAACAATGTCGCCTTTTATATTATTATGATATGTCATAGGGAGTAATACATGATTTTTTTTTTCATGAAAATTTTTTCATATCTTTTTCATCTAGTTGATTTTTATTATTTTAACGAATATTTTTTTTATAATTTCAATTCTTGTATCATATATACTGTAATTAATATCGGTCGCATATTTGCCTTTCATCTTGATTGTCAATTCTCTAGGGTATAAAATGTGGATTCTCTCAATAAAAGCACAAAAAAGAAGGTAGAGAACATGGGGAACAATGTGGGGCACACTTGAAAAAACTAAAAAAATATTGTACTTTCAACCACAGTGCGACACCTCAGCATTGTGGTTGTTGCTTTTATATATAGGATTTTGTATTTATTTTATCTCACAAAATATCCGTCACAAATGGTGACCCGTCGCAAACAAGACTTACTAAAGAAACGTTACCTCCACCAAAAGTTATCAAAACAGGCAATTCTATTCAAAGTGGAGATGAGCACTAGTTGATTTTCGTAGTTAAAATAAAGTTGAGAGTAGTTTAAGCAGGCTAATTGGAAGTATTGCTATTAATTAATCATATATTAAATTGAAATAAATACCATAATTTAATTCACCCCCAAAATATTAAAATGAAAAATCGAAATACATGAAAATTCATAGAAATATGATAACTTAAAATTCATCCCAAAAACCCATAAACATACAACAATATGTACACTAAAATGGAAAAATTCGGGAAAAATTAACATGCAAACAAATTAATAAAAAAGTCTTAAAAAAATTCAACACCATACATGCAAACGAAAAAACTTTAAAAAAATTGAAAAATAAATGGGAAAGCAATACATGCAAACGAGTTAATTTAGGATAAGTATCATTAAATGATAGATCGAAAAAAAAATGTACACAATTTTTAAAATAAAACAATAATCATATCTAATACAAAAACTTGAATTTTAGAAATAGATCCATGAAAAAGTATCGAAATAAATGAAAATAAAACAACAACATAATAAAAAAAATCGAAAGAGATAAAAAAAATCGAAACAGAAGACCATACAATGATTCAAACTCAAAAACGAAATACGTATAACATACAAAAAACCGAAACAGATCCATGAAAAAATAATTATATAACATACAAAAAAATCAAAACAATAATTATATAACATACCAAAATCGAAATACATGATAATAGATCGTACTTTTGTTATTTGATTCGTTTGTTTCTGTTTTTAAATTTGATTTTAGTTGATTTAAGCAAAAATATAGGGAGATTAAGGCATATGGGTAAGATTTTATTTTATTTTGTGTATATTTTTATTGTATGATTAGAGAAATGAGAACAAGAAAGACAAGAGATAAGAAGAGAGGCAGGTGACGGCTAAGTTGTGAATGATTGAAGGGAGTGAAATTAAGGTTTATCTAATAAATAGGTTGATAATTTATACGTAAGTTGGTTATGGGTATAATAATATGGGCTAGTATAAGAAATGGGTCGTTCATCATCAATATTACTTATTACAACCGTCTTTTTGGAGATTAGTTGTGGGTTATGGATATACCGGCTGGTATAAGAAATCATGGGTTGGTATAACATGTAAGTTGGTGCTATAATCATAATATATAAGTTGGTTATGGGTATACCGTTTATACACAAGTGATATGATAAGTTAATTGTGGTTTATTTTAGTAGATCGTCATTATTACTTATTAGTAAATAATAGTTTTTTTTTTTTGGTAAAAGAAAAGAGGGGAAAGCCCTTACAGTATGAAAAAGAAAACAAACCAAACACAAAACCAACAGAAACCAGAAACAAAACAAAACTACGTATTAGGAGGAATTAAACGAGGCCACGACACGCCTTGTACATCATTTTTCAGCAAGTGGGCAAGTCTCCTCGGTATGTCCTGGGCTTCAAACATCTGAACATTACAAGTCTGTTCCACGCCCCAATTCGCCAGCCAGTCCGCGCATGAATTCCCTTCTCGATAAATGTGAACTATCTCTGCTTGCCACTCCGTATCTTGTAAAATACTTCTACAGATTTGAATCAAATGTGAGTGAGCCGTTGGTAGGAGGCTATTTCCTTTCATAAATCCTTCAACGACTTTGGAGTCCGTCTGAATAATGATACGAGGGAGTCTCTTTTCCTTAGCTATTAACAAAGCTCGCCTCAGGGCCATCAATTCTGCTCTTGTGACCGTCGCAAGTCCCAACTTCTCTGTAAAAGCCACAAGCATTCGTCCAGTTGAGTCCCTAACAATACCTCCCGCCCCGGCCATCTCAGGATTTCCTTTTGACGCCCCATCAATATTAATCGCCACCCAATCAATGGGTGGGGCCAGCCACCGCACCATAATTTCCCGCCTTCTGTTTATAGTTCCGGTGCTGATGATATCCAAATCCGTCTTTGCCCGCACTACCTCTCCAATTCGCTGCACCAAAACCGCGCCTCGATCACGTGGGATGACCTCCTCTCTGTCAAAAGCCCTACAATTCCTCCACCTCCAAAGCCACCACACAATTACCGTGAACATCGTTGGCCAGTTCTGCATATTCGGTCTATGACTTGGCGTAATGTTAAGGATTACCCATTCCCTGATAGTGCTTGTGCTCAAGAAACGCGTCGAATTGGCTATAGGGAACTGATTCCACACGGTTTTTGCTTCTTTGCAATCCCTCAAAATGTGTAGTGCTGTTTCTTCAATATTCGGACAGCTATAGCAACATGGGTCTTCAGTAAAACCCCGTCTAGTTCTATTCACATTCGACATTATTCTATCATGTAGCAAGAGCCATAAAAAAAGCCTCATTCTTTGTGGTGCCCATGTCCTCCAAGGGAGCTTCCAAAACAACTCACCTCCTTCTGAATCTTTACTTCTTATCAGCCTGATGGCCGACTTTACCGAGAAATAAGCCGAAGATGTTTCAGCCCAGTAAAATTGATCGACATTCTCATCCCCCGGTATCACCTCATAAGATGCAATCGTTTGCAGCACATTTGTGGGTAAAAGATCCGCCATAACTTCCCACTTCCACCCCGTTGAGTTGTCCCACATCTCCATCACCTTTGCCAACTTAATATGCTCTGGAATAGCGTGAACTGTGAGCTGCTCTAATGGTGTTTCCGTCGCCCAAGGATGCTTCCAAAACAGAGTGTCCTGGCCGTTACCTATACTCGACCCAACACCTTGTTTTATTACTCCCGATGCTTCCACTATCCCCTTCCAAACATTTGAACTAACCTTTCTCTCTTGGAACATGTCAAAATCACATCTCCCCTTACAATATTTTTGTCGGAGAACTCGTGCCCAAAGTGAGTTAGGCTCTTTCATGACTCGCCACCCCAACTTTGCCATGAAAGCTAAATTCACCTGCCTCATGGAGCGTAACCCAAGACCGCCGTGCTCTTTCTCATTTGTGACCATGTCCCACGAAATAAGACTAAGACCGCGCTTCTCTTGGTCACCTCCCCACAAGAACCTTCTTGCCTTCTTATCCAGTTCGTCACGTACCGACTTCGGGATTTTCGCCGTTTGCATCGCATAGGAAGGTATAGCATTCAAAGTTTATTGTACTAACGTTGCCCTGCCTGCTAGCGAAAGCCCACGACTCTTCCACCCAGTTAAACGTTTGTCAACCTTTTGAACTATGTAATCAAAGTTCTCCTTTGTCACCCGTCCATGGAGGGTCGAAATGCCCAGATACATCCCCAGATTATCAGTTTTTTCGATACCCAATTCACTTGAAACAGCCTCCCAGTTTGCCGCATCAACATTAGGTGAGAAATAAACCTTCGACTTTACTCTGCTAACTTTCAGACCCGAGGCCTGACAAAACGAGTTTAGGCAGCGATTAATTGTCCTTGCCTGCCCTACCGATGCTTCAGCAAATAAAATAATATCATCGGCGAAAAACAGATGCGATAAAACCGGACCATTCATACACACTGGCAGCCCCTGCCAACCGCCTGTTTCGATTTCATTCTCTATAAGTTGAGAAAGTTTTTCCATACATATTGTGAAAAGGTATGGGGATAAGGGGTCCCCTTGACGTATTCCACGAGTTGGGGCAAAGAACTCGGTTGTTTCACCATTCCATAGGACATTCAAAGTCACTGATGCAATCAACTTCATAATAACCCTTACTAACTTGAATGGTAATCCCATATCCAGCAGAGTATGATGAATAAAAGGCCACTCGAGTTTGTCATAGGCTTTTTCGAGATCTAATTTCAGAGCCATGAAGCCTTTTCTACCTTTTTTCAACCTCATAGTATGCAAAGCTTCTTGAACTATGACGATATTGTCCGCTATTTGCCGTTTTGGGACAAAACTGGCTTGTACCGGGTTGATTAGAGTAGGTAGTATTGGTTTGAGTCTGTTTACAATCATCTTTGTGACAATCTTATACGTGACATTACATAAACCAATAGGTCTGAATTGACTTACCAGATGAGGGTTGTCAATTTTCGGGATAAGGGATATAAATGCTTCACATAGGCCGGGTGGTATGTTCTCGTTGTTGAGAACGTCAAGGACCAGCCGTGTCAGACTTGGCTCCACAATTCCCCATTGCATCTGATAGAACAGCGCTTGAAACCCGTCTGGTCCGGGAGCTTTGAACGGGGACATTTGATTTAGAGCGCATTTAGCGTCATTGGCAGTAAAAATCCGTTCTAGTTTTGCTTTCTCGCTAGTATCCAGTGGTGGGAATTTTCCTATTATCAACTGAGACAAATCACCCAGTTGTATAGGTCCTCCAAACAGTTCTTTGAAATATGTTAAAACAAGACGTTTCACTTCCGACGCCTCCCATATCCAGTTCCCCTCATGATCCTGCAACGCTTCAATTTTATTGTGATTGCGTCGGATAATTGTACTTAGGTGAAACAATCTCGTGTTTCGATCTCCATCACAAATTGCTTCTATCCGAGATTTTTGGAACCAAAGTATTTCCTCTTCTCTTAGCACTCTGTCTAGTTGCTCCTTGAGTTTACGTTCGTATTTGAAAAGATAGTTCATCCCATTGTGAGCAAGTTTTTTCTGAACACCCAACAATCTACGTTCAAGGCTTCGTTTTTTGGCGAATATATTCCGAAAAATGTTCTGATTCCACTCCTGTAGGTTTCTCGAAAATTCATGTATAAACGGAATAAGCGGGGTCTCATTATTCCAGTTTGTTTCAACAAATTTAGAGAACCTGTCATGTGACAACCAAGCGGCCTGAAAGCGAAACGGGCGTAACACTCCTGGTACGGGCGCAAAACCATTCGTGTTTACCAAAATAGGACAGTGATCAGATTGGTTCTGAATAAGGTGTCTCATTGATCCCTCCTCATACATGGTTCTCCATGCCGAATTGCAAACTGCTCTGTCAATTCGAGCCCATTTTCGTGTTTCTGTCGAGTGTCCCCTAGCCCAGGTATACTCCGGTCCCGAATACTTCAAATCCATCCAGTTATTAGTCTCAATCCATGAATTAAAGCGATTGCACCTCCTTCTCATTGTTTCGCTATCTCCATTCCTCTCAGTCATGAAGCGAGTATCATTAAAATCTCCCATAGCAAGCCAAGGTCTATTATGAGTATGAGCGAATTGTTCCAATTCATGCCATAGTTCTTCCCTCCTAGTTACATCCGGACTACCATAAACAACGGAGTAGTACCATGGTATCTCCCCAGTTCGAGTAATTTCGACCGTTATATGTTGAGCATGATGGATTAAAGGAATGACTGTGACTTCCTCCTTGCGCCAAAACAGCCATATTCCGCCTCTGAAGCCTTCTGCCTCTACCCTCGTTCTTCCATTAAAATTAATTTTATCGCAGACACGCACGTTGCGCTATTTCACCACTGATTCGTGGTTCTACTAAAGCCAGCACTTGAGGTTTATTCACCCTTATCAACTCTTTTAACATAGTTAAAAATTCTGGTCTTCCTGCTCCCTGAACATTCCATGTCATAAGACTCAGAGCAGGTCGATTATTCAATTGATTCGGAAAATTATCCATAAAAAATTCTGGTTGAAAGTTCAGAGAGGACAGAAATGCCTCAGACAGACGAAGGAGAGCCCTCATCACCTGGGAGGTGATCTTCACTTCCATGCATAGGTCCAGTAGGATTGTCTTTGGAGGGAGATAAGATTCGATCTCCACTTTTATCTGGTGCGCCAATGGAATAGCCGTCGTCATTTCCGGGCCCTCTATTGGTGATGTCAAATAAAGGTATTGGGAAGGTGGTATGAGGTTGTGGCGAATTAAGGGGGTTGGGTATGTGGGGGTCATGATTTTTTGTTGGATGACTGAAACTGGGTTTGCTAGGCTTTTTGTAGGAGTCTCTTACACTTTTATGGGTCCCGGTAGAGTATTTAAAGGCTGGCTTACGCAAGGTAGCAAACGAGGATTTACTCAACGAACTTTGTTTTGGAATATTGTATAGATTAGGAATTCGAGTCGGTGCAGAACACGCGGAGTCTTGATTCAATTTAGGAAGCTTTTGAGTTTGCGTTTTACTCAGATTCTCCTTATTGAAAGGAAACTCTATTCCAATTTCAATTTCAGAAAGATTTTCCTGATTTATCAGCTTACCAAACTCAGAATATTCATTTTCCATATGACTAGGACTCTTTGATATGGGAATATTTCTTTCCATTCTTCTATCCTTTTCCATATTTTTGTGATTATTCTTTCCTAGAATTGAGGAAACATTATTCTGTGAATTATTCTGCATCGATTGCTCCCGTGGCATGGACCCATCGTTTTGTGCCTTCCGTTGACCACCTTCACTTCCCATATGTTCTGCCTGAGCATGTACCTCCTCAGTTTGAGCCTCTGCACCCTCTTCAAAAATAAGACTTGCAAATCGGGACCCTGTTTGGACTGTTGTTTTCTGGACTAAACCTTTTAGGGTGGGCTGTTTGAACCCATTTGTATCTAGACGTTGGTCCTTTTCTGGTCTGCTAGGCTTCTTCCTGCTAGGTTTTCTCACATGCATCCAGGACCCATATTGACCTTCTTCTGTCACACTCTCTTCCCCCCTGTGCCGAGTGTCCTCCATCATCCCCGTCCCTTCCTGCGCACATCTGTTATCCTCAACTTGCTGAAACAGCGGGCATTTGTCCTCCATGTGACCTAGTTTGCCACATTTATAACAAATTTGCCTTAAGCCTTCATATTGAATAATCCAAATCTTTCCATTGAGTCTAAATTTCGATAACAGAGGTTTCGTTAAATCCACTTCAACACTCATGCGAATGATTTGGCCTCTCTCAGCCGATGTTGTTGGTCGGTCAATACGTATGACTTTGCCCACCTTGCTTCCTATCTTATGTAAGATTTCTTCATGATAATATTCAACTGATAATCTCGGAATCCTTATCCATGTCGTTAAAAAACGTATTGGCTCCTCTGAACCGATGAAGTTCGGGACCCATTTTCGGATTGTAAGATAGTGATCCCCTATCATCCAAGGTCCTTCCTTCAAGACATGTTCATAGTCATCCAGATTTGTAAACCGAACTACATAATACGAACATCTTACATCCGTGAACATAAGGTCTCCTTTAATCGACCATTTTTTCTTAAGCTGCCTCACTAATGAGTAATGACCGATATTTTTATCGAACATCTTAATAATTAGCGAGTTGCGCCAATTGTTTCTTATCATTATTTTTTCCTGGCGAGTTAGGAGAATGGTTGGGCACAAAGGATCATTACCTCTTAAAGGATCTTCTACGTCATCATCCGAGACATCCTTGTAAGTCTCGTTGTTCACAATCGAGAACTCACGGTGTGGATTAAGCGCAAAGGAGAAGTCTGTGCCATGATTCAGAGTGTCCCTATAAGACATTCGTGCAGGTTTCCTTCCATGTTCTCCTGAAGCAAGCTATCTGGGACTATGGACATTTCAACATCACTCAATTGCTCTTGCGTGTGTTGTTCACCATTATTATTCATCTTACATTTCTTGGTTGACCTTGAGGACTGTACGTCCTCAATGGGTTCATTCTGAGTCATTTGTTTTTATTTTTTTCCTCTCCAATTAGAGAGAATTTTTAGAGTGAGAATTTTCCTCTCTAAAATATACTTCGTATTACCTTTATATTAGTAAATAATAGTTTGTATAATACGAAGTAGTATTTAGGATAATTTGAATGTTAGAATTTTTTAATTAATTATGATAATTTATTACATTATATTTATATTTAATAGAGTATTATATTAACTAGATTCGTGCATTTGTTCACGGATTTAAAACATGTGTAAACTTTAAATCGTTGTAATTTTTATGCACGTGATTTAAATCATTATCATTATAAAAGAAATGGTGTATAAAATATAAATGTATGTTTGCTCCCTGGCGCCTTCTTATTGTCCCCTTTTAGGCAGTTTATAGTTAGCAAGTAGCAACTTGAGTCTGTCTGCCAATCTACATTACTCCGACTCTTCTAGTTCCCCCACGTACCTGTGTTCGACACTCAAAACTCAGACGAGGGTATGGCACCTTGACACCTCCTTTTAAGACAAAATATGTGTACTTTTCATAAAAATGGTGGAGTGGACACACGCCCGTGTTTGATACTTCTAAATGAGTATGAGCAACATAGCTGCCAATTTGAGAACAAAAACTTGTATGAGACTATCGTGGACCAACTCATTAACGAAGTTTTTGCTAAAATAGGGTCGAAAATCAAACTAATTACCAAAATAGCGCTTATTTCAAACTATTTACCGAAAATGGTTCCACGTCATCCATTCCAATTTTTTAATTTTTTTTTCAGAAATTCAAAACTTGTCGCTGTCCAGACAGCGACATGTTGCTTGCGTGTTTCGATATTTGTCGAGCTAACTTCGTCATGTTCGTTCTCCTTACTCCGACCACCAAATAATGAAATACGACCACCATTTTCATCTCCTCACTCCCCTTATCGTATTCAAATTGTTTTTTGGACTATTTGCTCCATGGTTTGAGCAAAAAACGACTCCTAATATGACCGTTCACAAACAATTTGTCAATATTTCGATACCGAAATTGTTTGTGAACGGCCATATTAGGAGTCGTTTTTTGCTCAAACCATAGAGAAAATAGCTCAAAAAACAATTCGAATACGATAAGGGAAGTGAGGAGATGAGAATGGTGGTCGTATTTCATTATTTGGTGGTCGGAGTAAGGAGAACGAACATGACGAAGTTAGCTCGACAAATATCGAAACACGCAAGCAACATGTCGCTGTCTGGGACAGCGACAAGTTTTGAATTTCTGAAAAAAAAATTAAAAAATTGGAATGGATGACGTGGAACCATTTTCGGTAAATAGTTTGAAATAAGCGCTATTTTGGTAATTAGTTTGATTTTCGACCCTATTTTCGGTATAACTAAGAGCCTTACATGTGAGAGAGACTCACTTAATACTCACCGTATCGAGTTTTTACGTCACTACTGGTTCCCAAAATGCCTTGGTAATTGTAGGTACAACGCCTACTCAGGCGTGCCTCTGTAACTACCCGTGTATATAAGTGTACGTACAGCGCGTAGCCACGATGATTACCAGTATAATGAAATATGTTTTCAAATTAGAAATATGTTATCAAATTAGTAAGTCCATGTTTACAATTCTATTACATTGATATCCCGTTTTCTTAAAACGTGTTTCCATAAAAGTTGGATGTGTCTTTAGTCTTTACTAGCTTGTCTTCTGATTTCTCCTTTTTCGATTCCTACAGCTTACTTCCTCTGTGCGGTGGTAATGTTGTCGTTGCACCAATTGTTGTTGCGATTGTTGTTGTTGTTGCTGATGAGAATTGAGAAGGCATTGTTTTATTAGACCTTTAAAACACATATATCAGGCCACCAGAGGGTGACCGGCTTGATTTATGTACTGGCCTGGTCCATATATACTCGCGATAGAGGGAGTAGTTGTAGCATTAACATATAGAGATGTAAAAAGAGGCTTGGAAGCCCTTGAAAATCTTAAGAACTCAGGCCTTAGTTCTACTCCAATAATGAAGTCATACCGTTCTAATTAGCGTGCCTTATATATGGTGATGTAGGTTACAATCTGCGTTCACAACTCGGGCAGTAATTATGGTTCGAGCCATACATGTTGTAGCGTTATTTGAGTCGCATTCGCCCTTTGCATTTTCTCATTTACTTCTTAATAACCGTAAATATATTGGAGGATAAAAGTCATAAATACATAAAAATAAATCTTTACAATGTCAAACCATGTTTCACAAATTTTCAAATGGAGCGATATGACCAATCATTTTCCAGTATCAATGTTTTGGTTGTCGGTAGGGCAGATGAAAACTAAATAACGCACGAGTAACTAAATAGTGTTCTGTTTTTTAGGTGACCTTGTACAGATGTAGGTTTTTTACATCTGGAAAATGTAACCGAGCCTTGACTAATTCAATATTAATAACATGACTCGCTTGACCCTAATAAAAACTCAAAACTCAAAAATGAACTGGGCCGACCCCAATTGAAATCATCAATGAAAGACTCAAACTGTCCGACCTAAATTCGCCTGATCCGATCCCGACCTCAATTGAAATCATCAATGACGAGTAAATTCTAAAAGGTTAGAGCTTGTCTTCGAAATCAGAAAGCGGGGTCATCTGTTCCTTCAATCCCTTCCTCCTACGTATGTTGGCAACAAGAGCTGCTGACTGAGAGTTTGCCTCCAAAGGATCTGAAGCCAAAGTGTCCCAATCATCAAACACACACTGTGGGAAAGCTTGACCAGAAGTTGCGGCTCTCAAGGTGCCGGAGAAACCGAAAGACTCATTCACAGGAAGATAAGCCTTGATGTTGTACAGCGGGATTCCGGGCCTCTGCATCTCCTCAAACACGTGTCCACGCTTCTGATTCAACACACTGTAGATACCACCAAGAGCACCCTCTGGGCTTGGATCTCAACAAGGTACACGGGCTCAATCAACCTCGGCTTGGCCGTCAGCTGAGAAGCAAAGATGACCCTTCTTGCTGTTGGAATCACTTGTCCTCCACCACGATGGCTGGCATCAGCGTGGAGAACCACATCACATACTTAGCAGATACCCCTCATGTTTTCGTCAGCCAAAGCACCTTCTTTCGAAGCCCATTGGAAACCAGCAACCACAGAGTCCTTGATTTCATTCAAGTACTGAACTCCCTTACACACATCAACCACCATGTTTGGCCCTGTGGTTTCCGGACCAAAACACCAGATTTTCTCAGCGATGATCTTCACGCATCCTTTACATATTAATGGTGTCTATATCAGAGCCAGGAGGGTGCAATATCATTAACCACCCTAACCAAGATTATGTAAGTCAAGGCGTGATCTCACGTTGCATTCTATTAGGTGCAAGAAACACATCCGGTTGCGCAAAATCCAACTTCAACTCCTTGGCAATTCACTCCATTCCACCTTGTTAAATCTCCGAATTAGTCACTTTAAACTCGGAAGTACTGAAAGGAACATCCCTGAAATTGAATGAATCTGACTTAAATTGAACGAAATCAAGTTGATCATAATCGTGGAATTGAGAAACTATTCAGCACATGACTGAGTTGTTTGTTCGTTTGTTTGTTAGTTTGAACAATAGGCAAAACTAGGGCCACCTGTAGTTTTTTGGCAAGTCTTTCCTCGCCATTTCAATATTCACCAACTTTCCATTTGTGATTCAAGCTGATTTTCCCACTCCCTGAGATCGTTGCAGAAAATCAACCTAAATCACAAATGGAAAGTTGGTGAACATTTCTAAGTTGGAAAGTAATGTGTGAGACTTACATTGGGTAGTTCAACCATTGCGCAGGAGACTTGTGTGAGACTTAACCTCTCCTCCGCCAAGGTGGCAATCGGGTGGGTCGAGTCGGACTCGAATCGAGTCCTTTCAGGTTCAGTCATGTGCTACCAACAGAGTATAAATTATGCCAGCCAACTGAAGGGATTTCAGCATGCACACCTTATAGTACTTCACTGTCCATTTTTTCACATCAGCTCCAGTGTTTTTCACTGCAGCTATCACAAATTAAAGGCAAACGAACCTTCACTATATGCGTAACAAACTCAAGCATAAATGATGATTTCCTAAGCAAGGAAGGCCAGAATCTGTGAATGAAATCAAACGCAATTGAACGTGAAGGAAAACAAAACACAGTAAACAATTAACCTTCAGTATATTGGACATAACCATCAGGCAAAGAGGGATATAAATAAGCTGGTCAAGATGACTTGGTCGCAGAAGAGCTAAATCGATAATGTCAGGCCTGTTAGTGGCCCCAATTATGAAAACCGTTTTCTTGGCAGACATGCCATCCATCTCGGTCAAAAGTTGGTTCAGAACTCTGTCAGCATCGCCCCAGCATCTCCACCACCGTCTCCCCTCTGCATAAACAAATTACATCATGAGTAACAGAAAGAAATTTGATTTTTAAGTGAAAATCACCAGCAGGCATTGCCCCAGGGCAACTGGGGTCTCCGTATGTGGTTTCATACTTTCATTCGGACACTTGGAATGTGACAAATAGGTCAGCAGAGCAAAATGTTCAATGTTCTGAATTTTAGACTCGCTAACTAGAGAATAATTTCACCATAAAAGAAAACATAATGCCAACACTCACAGTGAAGGAACAAAGCGAATTCAAGTTGATTTTTCTCCATCTCAAATCATGATTAGGCAGGCAAAAAATCAATGGTAACCAAAGAGAAAAGTCAAATATTATAGTCAACTATAAGGTGCACCTAGCAAAGCCATTAGGAAATAGGGCGAACCTGTGTGGCAATTGAATCGAGCTCGTCAAAGAACAGAACACAAGGAGCCGCTTGCCGGGCCGTGTCAAAATCACGAACATTAGCCTCACTCTCCCCAAACCACATGGTCAGCAGTTCAGGACCTTTTACACTGATAAAGTTGGCCTGACATTCATTTGCAATTGCCTTGGCTAGCAAAGTCTTTCCACATCCAGGAGGGCCGTAGAACAGGACTCCCTTTGAAGGTGACATTCCAAATTTTTCAAACTTCTCTGGATGCTCCACTGGATATTGAACCGTCTATATCAACAAAGGCACCAATCACCATTTTCTTGTCAGAAACACACAATAAATAGAAGAATGTGTTAAAGGGAGTGAAAAAGGCGGATAAAATACCTCTTGGAGCTCTCTCTTGACATTTTCAAGGCCACCAATATCTTCCCAACTAACATTAGGAACTTCAACAACCTAAAAGTTGAAACAGCGTCAGTGCCCATACTTCTCAAGACAATTAGCATCAATGAACACTTACTGTTTCACGCAAAGCAGATGGATTGCTCTGTCCAAGAGCAGTATCTCTGCATCTATGGTGTCATCTTCCAGATCAATGACATCCATCTTCTCTCTGATACATTGAAGAGCAGCTTCAGTGCATAGAGCAGCCATGTCAGAACAACATAACCATGTGTTTAATTGGAGATTTTTTCCAGATCCACCTGCATAAATATTTAAACAGATATTTGTAGAAAAATCACTGTTCAAGCATCAACAAGATGCCTAGATAGCATGTTAAAAAAATGATACGGCAACACTGACAGCCATTTATAAGCTTCTACTACAAATACCAGTAATGTAATATGGGAGGTTTTTAGACGTTCATAAAACAGCAGGGAAGTTTTAAATTGGATTTATAGTTTAGAAAAGTTGATAGAAGAAATAAGAATTTTTGGTGATAGTAGCCAGTGATACATACATCTTCAGCTTGCTTCATGTTCTTTGTGTGAATCCGGAGAACTTCAAGACGTCCAACTTCATCAGGCACACCAATATCTATTTCCCTGTCAAACCTACCAAACCTTCTCAGTGCAGGGTCAATGCTATAAGGACGATTAGTAGCCCCCCATGACAATAACATGAGCCATTGAGCCTGTGACTTTAGTCCATCCATAAGAGTGAGCAACTGTGAAACAATTCTCCTCTCCACCTCTCCAATGGTCTTTTCACTTTTAGGAGCAATGGAATCAATTTCATCAATAAAGACGATAGATGGAGCGTTCTTTTCAGCCTCCCCAATTATCTCAGGCCTAATACAGAAGAAGAAAGTCTTACCTGGAGGCCCATAGAGCAAAACACCCTTTGGTGGTTTCGCACCAATTATCCACTGGTGCAAAATTAAAAGAACATTTTGCCACAACTTAGAACTGCAAATCATAATGCAAATTACAAAATAAGACAATCTCACACTTTGATTAAACACTCATCTATTACTATTAGTAAATGAACATTTTCATATATAAAAGAACCGTCTCACCCAACAATTACTGAAAAATAATAGGAAAATACAAATGGTAAATTAATACTCCGTATTAAAAAAGAGAGACATTAGCATGTGTCTTTGTCCTTCCATTGCCTAGGGGCCACAAAATATTTAGGGGAGCGAGGTCGTTGAATATAGGATCCAACATTTTCAGCCTCACTAACGAAATTGCTAACTAAACTCGGTCTATCAGAACATGCTGCATTGCTATATATTGATATTGAATACTTCCCGCGGGCATATGACACATAAACTTGCAAGAGCGTCAGCGTCCAAGTGTTTAGTAGACTCGTGATACACTAACGCCATCTGCTGGGTATTAATGACGGTAGTGCGTGGTTTTCTAAAATCCTGGAAGGAGTTTCCGGCCTCAAAGTAACGTTGAGAGTCACGTCGGCGGGTGAAAACATCAACAGACTCTAAGGATCCGGCCTTTGGGAACTTAGATTTCTTGCGCACATTTTGTACCAATTCTACACACTCCTCTTGGTCGTCGTCATCATCATCAATTTTCGGGATTCCCAACTCAGGAACGTCGGAAAAATGATAGCTGAGCTGGGAGAATATGAGGGGTCTAACATATAGGTCCTCAAGCCACCTCCATCAGCATTCATTGGACCAAAGACTGTGTGGACATAAAGTTGCAAACTTTGAGGAAGTGTGTCTACTGCTTATTCCAGAAAAGCCTTTTCCAAAGTGTAGACAATAGTTATGACCTCGTTTTGCTGCTTTATCGAAAAACCAACACCAAGCACTTCTTCAAAAAATGTATCCCACACGATTGAATCATCCTATTTAACAGATGGGTACGGGGACAAACTATATCTGGCTTTTGCAAGCTCTCTCAAAATCCAAAACTTATGTTGGAATATTTGGTCAGCTTCGTCAATGAAAAAGGCTTGTTGGATTTTGAGAGAGCTTGCAAAAGCCATATATAGTTTGTCCCCGTACTCATCTGTTAATTGGGACGATTCAATCGTGTGGGATACATTTTTTGAAGAGGTGCTTGGTGTTGGTTTTTCTATAACGCAGCAAAACGAGGTCATGACTATTGTCTACACTTTGAAATTTTCTGGAAGAAGGAGTAGACACACTTCCTCAAAGTTTGCAACTTTATGTCCACACAGTCTTTGGTCCAATGAATGCTGATGGAGGTGGCTTGAGGACCTATATGTTAGACCCCTCATATTCTCCCAGCTCAACTATCATTTTCCGACGTTCCTGAGTTGGGAATCCCGAAACTTGATGATGATGACGACCAAGAGGAGTGTGTAGAATTGGTACAAAATGTGCACAAGAAATCTAAGTTCCCAAAGGCCGGATCCTTAGAGTCTGTTGATGTTTTCACCTGCCGACGTGACTCTCAACGTTACTTTTAGGCCGGAAACTCCTCCCAAGATTTTAGAAAACCACGCACCACCGTCGTTAATACCCAGCAGATGGCGTTAGTGTATCACGAGTCTACTAAACACTTGGACGCTGACGCTCTTGCAAGTTTTATGTGTCATATGCCCGCGGGAAGTATTCAATATCAATATATAGCAATGCAGCATGTTCTGATAGACCGAGTTTAGTTAGCAATTTCGTTAGTGAGGCTGAAAATGTTGGATCCTATATTCAACGACCTCGCTCTCCTAAATATTTTGTAGCCCCTAGGCAATGGAAGGACAAAGACACATGCTAATGTCTCTCTTTTTTAATACAGAGTATTAATTTACCATTTGCATTTTTCTATTATTTTTCAGTAATTGTTGGATGAGACGGTCCTTTTATTTTATATATGAAAATGTTCATTTACTAATAGTAATAGATGGGTGTTTAATAAAAGTGTGAGACTGTTTTATTATATAATTTGCGTTATGATTTGCAGTTCTAAGTTGTGGCAAAATGTTCTTTTAATTTTGCAGCAGTGGACTAATCGTATTTTTTTTTTCATCATCAATCATTCAATCTACAAACAAAATATTAAAATCAAAATAAAAAACTTAGCATACTCAGGTAAATGACAACACAGTGTCAGTCTCACAATTTGGTAACTAGGTTTTGGGGAACAAATTAATCGAATTAATGAAATTAATAACAAATTAATCGAATTTGGGGAACAAATACCTAGGCGACACTGAGTGAGTGTGAGGCAGACGACGTGGATGGCCGGAGGTAAGGAGGAGAACGGCGTGAGGTGGCAGCAGGTGGTGATTAAATTTGGGGGTTTTGTTAAATCTCGTCTGAGTGAATAGTCAAAAAAGTTAAATTTCGTTTTCTGAGTGAATGGTAAGAAATTGTAAATCTCGTTTTATTAATATTCATTCATAAATTGTAAATCTCGTTTTCTTAGTGAATGCTCAGAAATGGTAAATCTCGTTTAGTAAGGCCCTGTTCTTTTCGGCTGAAACGAGCTGAATTGAATAAATTGGAGTAGAGCTTAATTGAACTTAATTGAGTGGAACTGAGGTGGAGTGAATTTAGTTGACTTAAAAGTTACTTTTGTGAAGAGATTAATTGAAAATAATTGATTGAACGTAAATAAAACTTAACAGAATACAACCAACCAAAATTGAAAGGAGCTGAAATTAAGCCAGAAAGAACAGGGCCTAAGTCTTGCTTGCGACGGGTCGTTATTTGTGACGGATATTTTGTGAGATAAAATGGGTAGAAAATGAGTTAGTGGAGAAAAGGGGATCACATGAATAGTGTTGTAGAGAGAAAAAGTGGGTATTTTGTGAGAGGAAACGGTATCCGTCTCAAGCTTGCGACGGATAGTGTCGTTGCAAATAAGAATTTGTGTCTAACGTTTGTATGGTTTGAGTTTATTGCCTTTCTTGAGTTTAGGGGTGAGCATCGGTCCAAGATCGGATCAAATCGGACCGGATCAAAGACCGATTTTGCGAATTTTGTGGACTAAAAACCGGACCTAAAAGTTTCGATGTTGGTCCGGACCAAACCCGAAATATTTGGTCCGTTCTGTTCTTAGAACTAATTCGACCGAAAACTATGATTTGTCAATAATAATTTTGCATGAATTAAAATTAGTTTGCTAGATCAAACATAATAAATAATTACCCAATCATTTTTTTGTAACATAAAAAGAAACGACTGTATCAGAAAGTAACGACTGTATCGAAAAGTGACGACTGATCAAAAACTAACGACTGTCAGTAGAAGTATTGACTGTAAAAAAAATTCACAACTACCCTATATATGTACAGTAAGTCTTGCTTGCGACGGGTTACCATTTGTGACGGATATTTTGTGAGATAAAATAGATACAAAATGAGTTAGTGGAGAAAGGGACCACAGGAATAATGTTGGAGAGAGAGAGAAAAAGTGGATATTTTGTGAGAGAAAATGATATCCGTCACAAGTTTGCGACGGATAGTGCCGTTGCAAATAAGAATTTGTGATATATATATTACATTTCGTTACGTACGAATATCATTAGAATCTATGTTACTTAGCGAGGTAATGACTCTTGGGGTATGGTACTTCTAAATGTTTCGCTTTGTCAGTTGGTTATAACGAGTCGCTTGTTATATCTCCTGGAATGTCGGCATACAATGCTCCTCTATCATGAACAGGGTGCATCGCCTGCATGTTCAGATGCATGATGTCTATTGGTAAGAAGCGTTCAATGATTTTAGGAGGCCCGATTCTAATTATCAATTTGGGGCCCTAAATAGAGTACTTATTAGCAAATAATATTTTTTTTAAAATAATAAACCAAAAAAGCTGGTTTTTTTAGATGACACAAAAGTTATTTTTTTGTTGTTGTAATTAATGTTATTAAAAATATAGATCCAATTTTGTTTGGATAAAAAATAAAAAGTAGAAAAAATACTTTAACAAAGGCAAATATAAAATTGAAAAGAGATTTTGCTACCCAAGAGAATTGAACCCTGGACATCAAGCTGAAAGCTAATGTTCAAACCACTAGACCCAGACATATTAATGTTAATTGAATACAACAAAAAGTTGAAAACATTGAGTTTTGGGCCCCCAAAACTTTTGGGCCCCAGTTCTTAGAACATGTTGAACATGCTTTTGGACGCCCCTGCTATTGGTATTTGTTTATTTAAGGCAAATAATAAATCAAGTTGAGCATGAACATTAAGAAAAGTAATGTATCAGGTGGTTTCTATCATATACTCCTATACCACAAATGAGCCATTACAAAAAAGGAAGCGCGCAGTATCACACGACCTATCCACTTGATTAACAACAAAAGAATTTGTTGGTACAAACTTCGGGTCTAACTTATTTATGATGGAACTTTGTGAAGTGGTTTAGAAAGTCATTTTGTGCCAATTAGATTGTTAATAGGTTAAATCCAAGTCCAAGTCGACCCATGAGGATGACTATGCCCAAGCATCCTCATTGCGTCGGCATACAACCCATTACATATGACTTAGAATACAAAATACAGTTATAATGGTGTCACATGTTCTACATGGTGATTTAGTTACATTGAGCTTAAGAGTTTGTTTTTTCAAGCAAGTGCCTCTGATTTATTGTTGAATTCATAGGCTTTTGTTCGTAAGTGAAGTTGATATTTCTAACTATATTTGCAACTATGAAACAGTGTTGAAGTGGTTCTATTGTTAATTAATGTCAAAGTTTGGGTACTTTTGCTTACTTTAACGGGATTTAAGTAACGGGTTTGTCAGCAATGCTTAAAATTTCAAGACTCTCTTTGTTGTTTTATGGGCGTTGCCTTTGTTGCATGTATATATGTCATTGTAAACCACATCAGCCGCTTGCTGTCTAACAACTATAACCGCCACCCTTCTCTTGTTTCCGACTCGGGTTTCGGTTTCGGTTTCGGTTTCATTTGCTATTGATGGAATGTTGGTTTCCTCCATTTTTGTTTATGTGAAATTTATATTATTAGGGTTTATGGATTAATATTATGGGAGATAGTGAGTGAATTTAGCGATTGCTTTGAAGTGTGAGTTTATGGAGTGAAAGTAGTATGGAATATGTATTACGAAGTAGCATTTACTATGCGTGGATAATATATGTAGTGAATGATGGTTTTTTTATGCTTTAGTTTGTCTTGTCGTAATATTCAAGGTCGGGTCAGATTTTTTGGAGATTCTGTTCAAGATATAAAATGGAGTCGTATAGTTAAGAGTTAAAAATTTAAATAACAACGATTAACATTATCAATTCGATGGTAAATTAGCAACGTCTTTTTTATAATTGTACATATTTTGGCGGAAGAAATATTATTTTAGGAGATTTGCTTGTATTGTATCCTATTTGATTGGTGACATCTGACATTTAGTTATATTATCTAACGAATTCGTTTAGTTATCTGTCCCACCCTTCTTCTTTCTCTACTGCCCGACGACACCACACACGCAGCCACAGCTGTCGTCCTGCCACCACCTGACGCCTTCCCCTTTTTCGTTTTGGTGCTTACATACGGTGACGGGTTTTTAGCTGGAGGAATTACATCGCCAATCTATTACACTAATAAAATCCGTTTACGGTAACCTAACTATCTTTGCTTCTTAATCTTATGAAATTTTATATACAACTTAATTCAAATGTTTGATTTGATTATTTTAGTATTATTGAATATTGAATATATATAAATGACTTAGGAGTCGTTTGGTTGCACGTAGTAATTCGTATTGCCTAGGAAGTCGTAAACACATGATTTTAAAATTCACGTGAATTAGAAAATGTTGCTTGGTTGCTATGTAGGAAATGCAATTCATGTAGGCATTCCCACTTACCTAGGGGGCCTAGGTAAGCCACTTCCTCCATTATGGAGGAATTGTAAATTCATGGGAAATACAAATTCACGTGAATTGGGGTAACCAAACAAGAGGTCAATTTAGCAATTCACGTGAATTTAAAATTCCTACGTTTTTTAGTGGGTAACCAAACGACCCCGTAGATTACGTCTTGTAGTTAATTTGGTAGTATATGTTAAAATATGATAAATACTTGAAATATGAAACCAAATAAATTTTATGTGATATGAACAAAATTACGATTCAGGTTGTGCCCTTTCTCGTCTTGGTAGCCATTACTCATTAAATACTGAACACGCTGAATCAGAGTATATTTTAGACTAATGGGACGTTTGGTTGGAGGTTTATAAGAAAGGGAAAGGGAAATAAAGTTACTCATTCCCTTTGTTGGTGTTTGTTTGACACAAACAAAGGGAATGAAACTCCCTCTCTTACCCCTTATCCATCTAATACCTTACCCTCCACCCCATAGGGTATGAGATTTCATTACCCTCGTTACCCTTTAACCACTATCTCCACCTACCATCACACTTACAACTACCACTACAATAGCCACCACCAAACCACCACCATGACGCCGTCGTCGCCGCAACCGCCGCCACTCCCGCCACTACCACCACCACCACCGACGTGACACCCCCACCACCATCACTGCCATGACACCCACCACCATCATCGTTTTGACCACCGCCACTGCCACCGCCATGACATCTCTACCACCACCATCGCCACCACCGCTGACACTCTCACACCATCCCCGTTATGACCATCACTGCCGCCACCACCGTCGCCGCCACCATGACACCCCACCACCGCCACCGCCACCGCCGCCGCCATGACACCCCACCACCGCCATGACACCTCCACCACCGCCACGACACTTTCGTCACCATCACAGCCGCTAGTAGATAAGTGGTTGTTTGTGGTGGTGTGTGTTAGTGGTAGGAGTGAATGTGAGTAGACCATTAATTCTTTTCCTTTGAGTAACCAAACAACCAATTAAGTTTTAGGTAATCCCTTTCCTTTCCCCCTCTTACCCTTTCTTATTTCCTTTCCCTTTCCCTTTCTCTAACCAAACGCCCCCTTAGTGTAATACGCATGTATAGAGAATGATTTAAGTATGATTGTTTTTTATGGCTAATGAAATATCATATCTATCATCATCGGAACAACATGGAACGTTGAAAGTGCATGAAACTCCGATAGAAACGGAAACATGTACCTCCAATTCAATGGTCTTGGAAAGACACTTACATATTACGCATCACTGTCAAAATAATATTTTAAGCACGTATATTTTTATAATAACTTCTATGCTTTTTATTTAAGCATCATCTTGAAGAAGTTTTTTATCCAATATTTCTAATATATGAAGATAGTTGAAGCTCGTATTCTTTTAATATTAACTCGTATTTTTTTTACATTAGATCATATTCTTTTTACTTTAACTCATATTCTTATCTTAATAGCTCGTATTCTTATCTTATTAGCTCGTATACTTTTTACATTAGCTCGTATTCTTATCTTAATAGCCCGTATTCTTATCTTGTTAGCCCGTAGTCTTCTTACATTGGCTCATATGCTTTGTATATTAACCTGTATTTTTATATGCTCGTATTTGTAAGTTCTTGATCCTCTAATATACTCGTATGTTTTTTTTACATTAATTCGTATTTTTATCTTAATAACTCGTATTTTTTACATTAGCTCGTATTCTTTAGCTTAATATCTCTATTAGCTCGCATTCTTACATTAATAGCTCGCCTTTTTAGTTCCCGTATTTTTTTAGTTTCTGATTCTCTTAAGTTCTTATTCGTTTTACATTAGCTTGTATTTCTTATATATTCGTATTTTGTAGCTCGTATTCTTTTAATTATACCTCGTAATCTTAAGTGCCTATTATATCATGAAATTTGACATATTGCAAATCTGGTTTTATTTTTTTAGCTCGAGAAGTGTTTCAATTAGCTCGTGTTTTCGTATTCTGTATATATTAGCTCGTATTATCATCTTAATAGGCTGTATTGTTATGTGCTTGTATATTTAAGTCTGTGATGCTTTTAATCTCATATTCGTATTTATTTGTGCTCATATTTTAAAGCTCGTCTTATGTTAATAACTCGTATTGTTTTTTCATTAGCTCGTATTCATTTGTGCTCGTATTTTAAAGTCTTCTTATCTTAATAGATCGTATTGTTTTTACATTAACTCATATTCTTAGCTTAATATTTCGTATTCTTTTTATATTAGCTCGTATTCTTAGGTTAATTACTCGCATTGTTTTGTGCTCGTATTTTTTAGTTCGTGATTCTCTTAAACTCGTATTCTTTTTACATTAGCTCATATTCTTATGTGTTTGTATTCTGTAACTCGTATTTTTTTTCGAAATTATTTTTTCACATACGGATTTTACTCTTTCACATACATTATTTCATTAAATTTCCATTTATTACCCTTCTTAATTAAAGCCTACAAAAATCACTCTAATATCAAACTGTTTCCAAAAACTTAAACCTAATTGTTCAAGTACTTGACGATAAACCCTGATTTATTAATTAGTAAAGTAATTAGTTGTATACAAAATCATCAAATCAAATTAATGGCACTGTATTACCGTTTGATTAATTAATGGCGGCACAGTGGACATAATGAATTTGGCTTAATTAATTGCGCTACAATGGACAATGTGAATATTAACTAATTCAATTATTATCCAACTGATATTTTATTACTATTTAATTATTTTTTTATTTATATACTTAATTTATTTAAACAAAGTAATAGCCGATGTAATCGCTCTAAAAACAATAATTATCCAACTGATATTTTATTATTATTTGATTATCTTTTTTTTTATATACTTAATTTATTTAACCAAAGTAATAACCAATGAAATTACTCTAAAACAATAGCCAATAAAATCGCTCGAAAACTTCTTTTTTAAGTATATATATTGATAATTAGTAAGTTTGTAGAATTTTATGATTCTATGATTCGATTCTACCGATTCAATCCTACCCTACCTAGGGGTACACCGGTCCAAAATCGGACCGGACCGGATGATCACTTTTCTCAAGACCGCGGACCGGACCGGTTAGGAGAGGTCCCAGACCGGACCGAAACCCGGTCTTTCCCGGGTTTGGCCCGTACCGGGTGTACCTTCGAGTGTAAATTAAGGTTTTTTTATATATGGACAGGATAGGACCGGACCGTAGACTGTAGACCGGTTATCCTATTTTTGAGGACCCGCGGACCAGACCGGTAAGTATTCGATCTAGACTGGACCGGACTGGACCGGACGGTCCGCGTCGGCCCGATTTGCCGGTCAAAGACTCAAAGACAAATTAATCAAAAAAAACTAATGGAGATGGCAGTCAAAGAATCAAAGGGTTCGAAAGAGGGAAGAGGGAGTTTTAGGGTTTTGAGTTTGTGAATTGTGAATTGTGAATTGTGAATTTGTGATAAGGTAGCAAATGTTCAAAATATATCAAATCCCAAATCGAAGTACCTACGAACGGCGGTTGTCGGTCATCACAGATCGTCGGCGCCGGTCGTCAGTCGTCGGTAGTAGATGGTAGTTATACCCGACAATCGTCAAGAACTATAACCTTTGTGAAGCTGTGATTGTGTTATTGTCTGAATGTGTCTTCTGATCGACTTGTTTAAATTTTTTTAGGTTATTCGGTTCTGCGGGTCGGGTAAGGCCCATATCCGGAACTTAATGATTTTACTAAGATCCATACTTGTCCGACCCTAAGTGTCTCTAGGTCGGGTATCAGTCTCACTATCATCCCTAATTATCTTTATTATTTTATTAATTTTATGTATAGGTGAAACGGAATAATAAGACGGGTTTAAAGACGAGTGACTCGAGGCAAGGAATCGAAGTCGTTGGAGACAAACCAGAAAACGCAATATGTGCTCCGGCCACACCTTCCTAACTCCAAATACCCCAATCCGTTATAGTCCCTCCTATAATACTCCAACCGCCCCATGAATTGGTTATCCTAAACGAGTTCACAAAAAAGAATTGAAGTTGTAGACATTTGGTTCATTTAATCCCTATTTATATATTTTATTTTATTTTATTTTATTTAATCTCTCTTAGGGCTTCTCCTCTATATATACAATAAGGACCACAAGACAAAGGACATTCAACTTTGACCAATCTTGAGCAATACACTCCATGTTAAGGGAAAAAATGTAGTTGTGTTAGTGTACCCCGACCCAATCCTAGGACCGGAAATGTTAGCCACGATAGCTTGTCAGGCTGTGTCCATGGCCCACGGATCAACACGGGTCCTTTCCAGCGCATTTTGTCCTCACTCATGCGCATCCCGGAAAACTTCCCAGGAGGTCACCCATCCTAAGACCACTCTCAACCAAACACGCTTAAAGAAAGTGGACTTTGTTGATATGAGTAGTACTTCCAATCCCTTTAAGCACTAGTCAGATTTTAAGCCTATCAATGAACCTCTTCAAGGAGGCACTCCACCCGAATAGCTCATTCGGATCAGTGGAGTATTAATTACACACCCCACTTGAAGAACGCAACATCCTCGTTGCGCCTGGCAGCATCTGACCGCAGCCGAGCCAAACCCAGAATCTTCCCCCACTAGGTTGGTGACCTGGGTACTCTTGACCACACGCACACCAGAAGGTCGCAGGGTTGCTCTGATACCACTTGTAACACCCCGACCCAATCCCAGAACCGGAAATGTTAGCCACGATAGCTTGCCAGGCTGTGTACATGGCCCATGGATCAACACGGGTCCTTCCAGCGCATTTTGTCCTCACTCATGCGCATCGCGGAAAACTTCCCAGGAGGTCACCCATCCTAAGACTACTTTCAGCCAAACACGCTTAACTGTGGAGTTCTTTCGCATGGATAACCAGAAAATAAAGTGCACTGTGGAGTTCTTTCGCATGGATAACCAGAAAATAAAGCGCACTTTGTTGATATGAGTAGTATTTCCAATTCCTTTAAGCATTATTTAGATTTTAAGTCTATCAATGAACCTCTTCAAGTAGGCACCCCACCCGAATAGCTCATTCGGATTAGTGGAGTATTATCGTTAGTGTTTTGTAACTTGTACACATAACTTAAGAGGTTAAACCATCATTTTTTATATATATTTTTAAAATTAATATTATTAGCGGGTCTTAGGGCCGAATCAAGGTCTAGCCAAGCAGATCTAGATCCAGATCCGTTTTTAAACTAGTGGATCCAGATCCGCAAGGTCTAAAATATTAAGATCCATATCCTATCCATCAGGGTTGGATCTAGCGGATCTGGACTGAATCCAGGATTCGTTGCCATCCCTAGGGTGGATTGATGATTTGTTATCAATAGAGTTAGGCTATAGCATCATGTATCATAATTTAAAGATGACCCACAACATAACTCATTAATTACCCAGAAATATTTTAATAGACTTATCTCAAATTCCAACTGTGGTCGATATGTATGTGAAATAATTATGTAATTTAATAAAGAAGTTCCCGAATGTACGTCATTTCTATTACAGAATACAAAATAAATAAAGTTTTTCGATATGTAATTTCCTTATTCTTTTAACATTTTTAGATCCAGACCCGCCCCAGACGCGGCCCGCCAGACCCGTAACAAACTCGCCTTTCAATCCATCAATTTAACCTTTCGGGCCGGGTCAGGGTTAGCCATCACACGACCCAACCCGGCACGTGATTCGTCCTACCTTTAACCTAATCGTGTCCGGGTCTGCGCACACTCGTTTCGGACCGCCCTTAAACAGTCCCGGACCCGACCGACTCGCACTAATGACCAGGCCTAGTTTTAGTTCGAATATTTTTGGGAGGTTGGACATTTAATTCCAACATCCACCATGGTGTTGGACGTTGAGTACTTGTAATACCCCGTATTTTCGTAGTTCGTAATAATGAGTTGTTTTATATTATTGTCAAGATGAGGTGTAATTATATATTATTTGATACGTATTTGCTAGTTGCTATATAATTATATTTAATATTTCATGTGGACTTGTAATACTATTTACCTTCATATTTATATTTAGTTTATATTTAAATTATATTATTATATGTACTCGTTAATTTTAAGTTACGGGTTAAGAACGGATATATACATATAAGTTCCTCGAGATGCCTAATGGGCTATTAGACTCGGTTATGATTGATACGTGATGGGCTTGGACTCGGGTTGTGATTGTGAGAAACATGTAATGCACAACCCAACCCTATGATATGCAAACATAAACAAGACCTTAAACCTAAAGCCTAACCATCGACATCCTAAAACCATTTTCTAAACCTAGAGAGAGGGAGAGGAAGAAGAGTGTCGAGCCTCTCATTGGATTGGAGATCTCTCACCTTTTGCAACCTAATTCGATTTCCCTGTTTGTAAGTCGATTTTATTTAATTTTTTATACTGCTTTAAAGTCTTCTTCTTCAAAAAGTTTGAAAAGAGAGTCATATTTATTTGAAGTCTAGTTTATGCATATAAAATTTCGTAGTCAGAATCCTTATTTTTTTTTTTTTATTTTTTTTTTTTTTTTGATAAGGTAAGGAAACTAGGTTGATCCTCTTGGATAGGACCAACCTATCTCATCCTTTCGAATGAGTAAGGTAAGTTGAAACCACCGGCTTTCAACCCACCTCGAAAGAGTTGGACAAGAATGTCCAACAGAAGCCATGAAGTCAGCAACCTTGTTGGCTTCACGGAAGCAATGTTTAATTATCACTTCATCGAAAAGATGAAGATCAAATTTCACATCCTTGATAATACTAGAGATTTCCCGCGGGATCTGTCAAGTGCTACGGAGTGAATTGATAACACATAAATTATCACCCTCCACAATTAACTTAGAGATTCCTAAGCGTTTAGCGGCTAAAATGCCTTCTTTTAAAGCGAGTGCTTCTGCGACAAGAATACTATTAGATCCGCACTTTTTTGCTCCTAGCAACACGATTTCGCCATTGTGATCTCTTATACAAAATCCTAAAGCGGCTTTATTACCATTTATTCTCGATCCGTCAAAATTTAGCTTTAGGAAACCATTTCTAGGTTTCTCCCACCATATTTCATTCTTACTAGAAGTGTTTCTGATAGACTTTTCTTTCTCGGGATTGTTGAGATCTTTATGTCTAGTTTCGTTCCAGGCCTTAATGCTATTATTACATATAGTAATAAGCTTGTTTATGTTGAAATTAACATTATTAAAGATAATATCGTTTCTATAAAACCATGCATTCCACCAAATAAAAATGATCTTAATGAACTCATCTTGTGGTATTAATTCTTTGAGATAATTAAGCTTCATTAGAAAATTTTGACTTGCAAAATTTTCATAATTTGACAAAAAATTGTTGTATCTAGTAATATTCAATTCTTGGATAACAGACACAATTAACGGACATTCGAAAAAGAAATGGTCTTTGTTTTCACTATGATAGTTACACAAAATGCAGTGAGGTGGGACATTAATATGACTTTTGAGAAGTCTATCTTTCGTTGGGAGACCATCAACACATGCTTTCCAAAGAAAAAATTTCAATTTTGGTGGAATAATCATTTTCCAAATCCACTGAAAGTTACATTTGTCACGAGCGTGATCGAATAACCCTTGCGCTAGCCAAGTTGCTGTTTTTGTAGAGAAATTTCCATCCACAGATAACCCCCAAACGAGAGTATCTGGAATATCATTATGTGGCAATGGAATGTTAGTAATCTGATCCACAATATCGTTATTTACCACATTGGCTAATTTACAAACATCCCATTGTTTATCAGAGGTTATGGAATCTTTAACTAAAATATTAAGGCCACGGCTACTATCATCATCACTCGTAATGCTGGTAAGTGGGTGCGAGAAAACCCAATTATCAGACCAAAATTTAATGTTGCTACCGTTACCTACCTGCCATCTTAATCCTTTTCTAAAGAGAGTCCGAAGACTCATAAGCTTATGCCATTGCCAAGAAGAGACTGAGTTAGGCTTATGATCAAATAGTGAACAATTTCTCAAGTATTTTTTAGTTATCACTTTAACTCATATACTTTCCTTATCCATTAGGATTTTCCATAGAAGTTTCATTTGAAGGGCTTTATTAGCGGCTTCAGAAGATTTTATTCCTAGTCCACCAATCGATTTCGGTAAGCAAACTTTATGCCAACCAATCAAATTAGGGGAGCGTTGAGAAGGATTCTTATTCCAAAGAAAATCTCTGTTAATCTTATCTAATCTCTTATGGATTGATGAGGGAAGAAGAAAGCTTTGCATTTGGAAAGTTCCCTTCGAGGCTAAATTACCATTGATCAGAACTAGTCTACCTGTTTGTGATAAAGAATTTGCTTTCCATTTCGATAGCTGGGTGCAAGAAGATTGAATAATACTTTCGAAGGTATTTTTAGTTACTCTGCTATCTATTATAGGACATCCTAAATACTTACCCAAATGAGCTTCCTCGTTCATACGGAGAATACCTCTAAAGGATTCCCGTTGAGGTCGCTCAATATTTCTAGTGCATTGAAAAGTGGATTTGTCAAAATTAACAAATTGCCCTGAAATTGTGCAAAATTTATCTAATATAGACTTAATGGTTCTACAACTTTGGTTAGAGGCTTTAGCGAAAATGATCGTATCATCCGCAAAGGTAAGAAAAGGGATTTTCTCAATCCTAGATCCAATTCTAATACCAATATCATTAGAACTAAGATCGCTATTCTTTTGTAGAGATCTTGCTAAAATCTCTGCGCACATAATAAAAATATACGGGGAGAGTGGATCTCCCTGTCTAATACCTCGAGTGGGTCTAAAAACGTCTCCCGGTCTTTCATTAACTAACACCGAGAACGATACAATTTTTATACATTCCATAATCCAAGAGGTCCATTTGATACTGAACCCCATTTGCTTAAATGTTTCCTCAATAAAACTCCATTCAAGTCGGTCGTATGCTTTCTCCATATCATGTTTAATTGCAATCCAACCCCCTTTACCTTTTTTTCGTTTAAACGAGTTAAAAATCTCGTGGGCAAGAAGAATATTATCTTGAATAAAGCGATTAGGCGTAAATGCCCCTTGAAAAGGGTGGATTATCTTAGGCAAAACACTACGGAGGCGAGTAGCTAAGATTTTCGAAATAATTTTATAAATTGTTGAACAAAGACTAATAGGACGAAAGTGATTTGTTGTTTGAGGATTATCAATTTTCGGAATTAATGCTATGAAAGTATGATTTATTTCTTTTAGTAGCTTTCCTGAATGGAAAAAAGCCAAAACCGCCTTAGTAACCGACTTTCCTACAATATCCCAATATTTCTGGAAAAATTCTATTGGAAAACCATCGGGACCTGGAGCTTTATTTGCGGCTAAGCTGAAAACAGTTTGCTTAACCTCTTCCCCACTAATATTACTTGTAAGAAAATTGTTGTCTTCTTCTGAAATTAATCCGCTAATCGACTTAAAGTCTTCATTTTCATCATAATGACAAAGTTGATTTTTGGTAAATCTAAGTTCAAATTCGCGAGATATTTCTTGTTTAATAAGGTCTTGATCGGTAATACAAGCACCATTTCTATTTATGAAATGTTTAATCCCATTTCTACTACGTCTAATAGTGGCATTATTTTGAAAGTACTTGGTATTACTATCTCCAAAATTAGCTTTATTTATACAAGTTTTTTGTTGCCAATAGATGCGCTTATAATCAAGCAAGGCATCACGCTTTTTCAGCCATTTCAACTGAGCGACTTCTAACAACGTAATGTGGGTTGAACCAAGGTGGTTTTGAATATTTTCTAACTTTTCTTCAGCGATCGAAAGTTGTCTAAAAATATTTCTGAAAGTAGATTGATTCCATTTTTTAGCCTTTTGCTTTAGGAATTTGCACTTTTGAGAAAGGCAAAACATATAAGACCCCTGAAATTGGTGTTGCCAACATTTTTTTACTAATTTACTAAAATCATCTCGGAGGGTCCACATAAGTTCGAACCGAAAAGGAGGGGCTTTCGTATTAACTTGGTCATGAAACTTCACAGAGATAGGACAATGGTCGGAACTAGTGAAAGCATGATGCATAAATTGCAAGTTTGGATAATTACTAATCCAATCAGGGGATGCTAACGCTCTATCAAGGATTTCAAATACATTTTCAGGCCCAACTTTTCTTTTTTACCACGTAAAAAAATTGCCGGAGAAAGGGAGATCTACACAATTTGTATTACTTAGGAAATTTGTTAATCTCACGCAACGCGCATAGGTAACTTTCGCGCCCCCTTCTTTTTCACTAGGACTTTTAATTTCGTTAAAGTCCCCCAGCAATAAAAAAGGTAAATCAAGATTAAGGACAAAATTTTGAAAATCAGTCCAGAAGTCTGACTTTTCAGCCGGTTGAGCCGGAGCATAGACAAAAATAAGGCAAAACCTCACATTAATATTTAAATCACGTACTTCACAAGCAATGAATCTATTCGATTTAAACGTGACATTTATCGAAAAGGTCATGGATATGGACTCTTTCCAAAATAACCATATACCACCTGATAAGCCAATACTAGGAATAAAGTCACCATTATTAAACCCAAACTTGACTATAAGATGAGGTTCTGGCATAGATGTTGATTTAGTGTCACAAATAGCTAAGATTTTAATTCCATTTGATGAGCAAAAAAAATTAAGTTCTTCGGCAAAGTTCTTTCTTTTAGTACCTCTAACATTCCAAAAAGCAATATTCATTTGGGACAAAATAGATTTGTAACCGGCAGACAAAAAGTTCCTTCGCTAAAAAGATTGTTATAGTATCTCGACCATTCGAAAAGACTAAGTTCATAATGAGATTATAAGGATTTAACACAAAGAGCCAAATAAAGTTGGACCTAGGCGAGGCCAAATCAACCAAAATAGCGAGACTATTTCGGCCAAATGAAATTACAGCCAAATAGTCAACAAGTCTGATTTGTACATTAAGAAAAAAACGAAATCCGAAAAAAAGCAAATCAAGAAAGAGAGACAGGAGGTTACACGAACAAACACATTCAACTAAAATATGGCTTTGGCAAAACAACACAATTTTCTTAACAAAGGAAGAAAAAGATTGGAAATAGATAAAATGGAAGAGATATTTATCCATGTCCATTCTTAGCAAAAGGCTTCCCAAGCCAAGTAAACAAACATAGGCACCCACCCTACAAAAGATACAACAAAAGCTCCCAAAAAGAGACATAACAGGTTGGCATAGCCACACCAATCTCAGCCAAAAATTACAAAACCAAGAGCTAAATGACCCAAAATAAAAGCTCGAACAACAGGGCCTTAACATAGGAAACATAAAAGGGTATGGGTGAGAGGGGAGAAAACCCTCTTAGGTTCTTGACCTTTTAGGATCGGTGGATGCAGAATCCATTTCATCGGAGTCACCAATCTTTCTTTTAGCAGAGCCTGATTCCATGGAAGTGGTACCTGTGTCATGCTCACCAAATTCAAGATACCCTATTTTCTTAACAAAGGAGCTGCTGGAATTCATGGATTGAAAGGAATGCTCAGCTAGCACGTCCTCGTCATCAAGCAAATCATCATCGTTGTAGGCAAAATCAGCAAGGTAGTCATCGTTGGTGGCATTACCAACACTCAAAACCAGAGAGGATTCCTCCCCGAGTAGGCCAAAAGGATTGTCAGCAATGATATTCTCAGGTAGTGAGACAGACCTGCCCTTAGCAGAAACATCCAAGACAGAACTTTCAGCAATATTAGTCGACACATTAAATTTACTAGCGTCAAGTGTGATAGTTTGACAAAGTTCCTCGGGAGGACCCTCAGTCAGAACCACCACCCTTGGAACAGCACTGGCTTTAGCAAAGACAGATTCGTTAAGAACATATTCATTTGGAACATTAACTGAGACTTTCTCTTTACCTTTTCCTTCAACATGCACAAGAGGAGGCTTAACATGGTTTTCAGAGTTATCTTTAAAGACAACCCCTTTAGACTGTGAAATATCCTTCTTTGGACGTTTAGAAGTGCTAGGAGCCTTATTCTGCTTCTGACCAGACTGAGGGGCTTTCTGGTTAGAAGGTTTAGTCTTATTCTTAGGCACATTCCTCAATGGTGCATGGATCACATTGGCCGACTCAGCCGTGATACCATGGTTTGCTACCAAAGAAGCTTTAGCCAAGATAGACTCAGAAAGAGTAAGGAGTTTAGGATCCACTTTGATAAAAAATTTATTTTCTCTCTTAGGAAGTGATAAAAGGGGGCAATCATCTAAGGAATGAGCATGAGAGCCACAACACGAACATCCCAAAGGGAAGTCCTCATACCAAATGACATAGCCATCACTAAGGCCACCAATTCTTGGGGTTTCAACATAAGAAATAAGGGGCAAAGTGACATTAACAGTAATACAAGCTCTAGCATATTTGATTTTAAACTTTTCTTCAGTACAAATATCAAGTTTGAGCAATTTACCAACATTATTCATTTCAAATAACTTACTGATTGACACAAAATTTTCCAACTCAATAGGAAATCTAGGGAGCCTAACCCAGACATCAGCAAAGGAAATAGACTCACAGTAAGGATCAAACATGGGCTTCCAATGACTGATGACAAATAAATCCCCTTGGACATGCCAAGGCCTATCCCTCCAAATACGATCTTTGTCATTAGGGTTAGCAAGTTTAATAAGGACCCATTCATTACCCATATCTAAGAACTCAATCGAGCCATCAGTAAAGGCCCAATCGAGCCTAAGCCGAGGAACAATGAGTTTGTAGTCAATGGAAGATCTTAACATTTTGCCCACAAAACAGGAATTTTTCAAAACAGAAATCTCTTTTTTAACTTCAGGGAGATCATCAAAAATAATTTGACGATCGAAAGACGGGTCGTCTTGTTCCATATTGGAAGTAATATTGCTGGCAAAATGAATCCCAGGTTGGGCCTCAACGTGAACGTCCTTAGCGGAGTTCGAGGACCCAGCCTCATCTACCAGCGGCTCAACCGGGTTTGAAACACCCAAAAGCGCATTTTTGAAATTTTTTTCAGACTCCATGAAAAAAACAAGGGAGAAAATACAAGAAAACAAAGCAGAAGAAGGAGAGAGGCAGGACTTGTAAAAAAAACAAGGGGGAGACATGCTCTTAAATAGGGAAGGAAGAAGCAAAAAGCGAGGTAAAAAGAGGCAAAAAAATCCACAAATTCTGAGAGAATCTGAACTATCAATCCCAAATTGCAAAGGAATTGGTAACTAGTACAAATAGGTAGGACAAGGGAGGAAAAAGGAGAGAAACCATACCTGAGAGGACAGCCCAAAGACTGAAAATGGGAAGCGACCATGCACAGAAGGAGTAAGGTGTAAGCAGTGTAATCCCAAAGCAGAAGAAAGGAAACCCAAATTAGAGAAAACTTTGGATAAATCAAACCACAGGAAAGCCCCACAACACTGATAAAGACTGCCAAAACAAGCTGAGATTGAAACAAAGAGAGGAGATGCTTTTAATTAAAAAACTTATAATTGAACAAGGAAGGTAGAAGAAGGCGTATGGTAGATCTAGAAAAGAGTTCTTTTAATGAATTCTTTCTATCTTTCCTTTTTTCTTTAATTCATTTACTTTGGTTTCTTTTTCTTTTTCATCTCTCTACTTTTTCATCTCTCTACTTTTTTCTCCCAATTTCAGAATCCTTATGGTATGTCCTAGGTGATTTATTTATGAACATGTCGCTGAAAGGTCCGCGAATCTGATTTGGTTGTGAAAATGGTTTGAAAACCTAGTTTATATGTCGATTCAGTTTTGGGGCTTTTTAATAAATAATCTTTGTAAAGTCTAGATGACAATAGGATTTGGAATTACCCAAAAATAATGTTTTAAACTCGTTTTATGAATTAATACTTTTTATGCGACGGATTCTGTCAGCTTTTGGAAATCAATCTGAAAACCCTATATAAGTTTGGAATTTGAGAAAACCACGTTAGACATTATTTGTAGATAAGACTCATGGGGTTTCATCCAATTGGTCTTTAACCGATTCAATATTTCTGGAATTAGTTATATATTTTGTACTGAATCTGTCATGTGCTGGAAAATCAGGAAAAGTCGTGTTTGTTCTTTAAATTGATATTCCTATTAAGTTATGATGAGTCTAGGTTATGTGCATGATTAATTATTTTATTAGATGGTAATTATACATAATTATGGTATATAGGTGATGGATATGTGGAGGATCATATTTGATTGCTTGTGTGTGCTTGGATTGCGAAAAGGTGACGATTTTGAAGTGGCATAATTCTGTTTACTTACTGGCTTGCTATTGGATTATATTGCTATCCAGGTAGATACACTAAAACTATACTCTTTGAAGTGTTATGAATGGATGTTTACTCTGTGATGTGTTATGAATGGATGTAGCCTTGTATATTATGGATGCAAGTATGAGTTATATGAGCATGGTATTTAATGGTTATTTATTTTGGTGTTGCATTCATGAGCATGACATATGTATTGGTTACTGAGAAAGATATGGATCAGATATTGTTCTGATATAAAGCCCAGGGTGGTTCTGCAGACCAGGCCTGGTGTCTTATCAATTATTTAGCTGGTGTTCGGCGACGGCCGATTATAGTCTGCCGGGAGGTTCGGTATGGCTGAGTGTTACGGGTTTGAGAATGAGATTGAGATTGAGCTCAAACATATCATGGCATTTGCATATCATTATTTGTTGCATTATGATTTTGTGTTATCCTACTCGACCGCGAGGTTGACAGTGTATTCGTGTGACACCTACGATGATCCGGAATGGGGAGTAGATTCTACAAGTCAGAGACAGATGGATTAGGAGCTTGGACATGAAGAGAGACTTGGCTTGGACCAACTTAGAATTAGATCACATACGTAGATGTTATCAGTTGTAGTTTTATTCTTTGCGTAGTAGTTGTAATATCAAAAGTTTAATTTTAATCAGTTTTATATAAAGTACTTTGGTTTGTTTTATTTTGCTATTCACTACCTCGGATATTCCAAGATGGTAACAGTTCTATTTATTTGAAAATGTATTGTTAAAGGCTCTTAAATAAATAGGGGTGTTACAGTACTCAACGTCTACCATTGTCTCAGACTTTGAATGATGGAGGCCTGGAGAGTCATATGTATGTTCTACACAATTAGTTGTTTTACTTGGTTACTACTTTCTCCATTTTAATCCAAATGGGCAATTTGCTTTATGCACAAGAATTAAGGAGTTAATAAACAACTATTAAAAGTACTACAACTTGTGAATGAATCAGAATAATTAGGGAGAGGTTCAATGTGTTTAAAAAATAAAGCTTGTTTAATTAATAATAAACCACATTACATTTCCCACCAAAAAAATCAGAACAAATACAACTATTTGAAAACACCTCCAAACACTAGCAAGTGAACTGTTTTCCCTCCTAAAACTATCAGCCCAACAAGCTGGCACCAACTCATTTGTGCCTAAAACCCTACTGCACAGGCACAATAAATACAAGTGGAATTACATCAACACTTCTTAAATCCATACAACTTCAGAAATAATACAAACCAGAAAAAAAATAAAACAAGAATTACAAAATCAATACAACAACATGGTCGGAAAATGTTTGACGGAAGCAAGTAGGTTAGACATGCAGTGTATCTACTGTCGAAGTCTGAAGACGGTCATCTTCCTCAGGGCATGATAAAGCAAACTGCGGAAAAGTACGAAATAAGCAAGAAAAAAGTTGTCAGAATATGGCATCTAGCAAAAAAACCACGAAATATTGGTGAAATGTTAGATGTCAAAAGCGGAAAAATCGGGAATACAAATAAAAAACGAGTACTACCTGATCTGGAATTCATCAAATCCTTAGAATGGGGATTGGGTTGGATTAGTAAATGTTTTGGGAAAGAGTTGCGAAAAACACGGGAACTTCAGTCCCGAAATCAAACGGATCCAAAGAATCAGGGACAACAATATTGGGGTAACTGTAGTCAAAATCCTCATCAGTATCAGAAGTATGTGAAGATCGCAACAACGAACTGGCAACATCACAATTTTTTGAACATTTAATGTTATTATTATCCATCTGGTAGTAAAAAATTGATGTGGTTGTAGTGTAAAAGAGATGGAGACGAAGGAAGACGAAGAGATGAAGACAGATCTAGGGTTTCAGGGAGGTTTTTTAGGAGAAATAGAGAGAGAGAGGTTGAGAGATTTTTTATGAGAAATGGAATGAGCGGCGTAGTAAATGAGAGAGGTAGAGAGTTTGTTTAGGGTTTCATATAGAAGAATCTGGAAGATGGGTTGTGGGTAGTTTAAATGTGGGTAGTTGGGAGGTTGAAGATGGGTTGTGGGTTGTTGGGTTATTAAGTTTGTTGGGTTGAAAAATTTGGAAGGAAAGATTAGGGGATTGGGTTGGATTAGTAAATGTTTTGGGTTAATAGTATGGGTTAGGGTAGTTATTGATGTAGAATTAAGGTAGGGACACAATGACATTTTTTGTAAATAAGTAAGTGTAATTAGGATATAAGGGTCAAATTAATGTCCATATATAGAAAGAGCCTATTTGGATTAAAATGGACCTAAATGGCAAATTGTCCATTTGGATTAAAATGGAGGAAGTATATTTGTGTTAAAGTGATAAATTGACTCTTGTAGGAATATGTTGCTGGCAATTTGCTGACTGACGAGTTAACGAAAAAGTCTTTCCTTGTAAGTGTAAAATGTCATATTACTCATATAATAAAAAAAATGCAGAGAGTATGTTATTTATGACAATAAAATATACGGAGTATATTATATTAAATTTAAACGGCATGTCCCGTATCCTAATTTTATGGGTTGTCATATTACTTGTCAGGGTCGTGCCCTTGTCCGTTTTAGCGCTACATAGTTATAGTACTTGTATATCGTATGCCCCAAAAACATCCGAACTAAAACTGATCCTATTACAGTTTGTCTTGCTTGTGACGGGTCGGGTGGAGAGACGGATAATGACACTCACAAAATGAATAGGGGGACAAGGTGGGGCTACCCTCATGTGCTTCCCTCTCCCCTCTAAATGGGCATTTTGTAAGACAAACTAGTATTCGTCACTCCGACGTGACGGATATCTCCCGTCTTCTTTGAGATTTTGTGATCCTATTATCTGTTTGCCACATCGGGAAGCAGTTTTCTATCACTTAGACCATCCACATTCATCCTCACATTTTTTCCATCACTTTAATTATTTTAATCATTTCTCTATCCTAATCATCTATCCACCTCACTTTTTCTCTCATCACCAAATTTTACTCATTTTTTCCCACATCAATTAACCATCAAGTTTTCCTCTTTCTTACTTTATTTTACCCCACACATTTTTCAATTAACAAAAAACTAACATTAATTTCATTTATATTTTTGTGTAAGTTAATTATAATCGTAATTAGTTAATAATCGTAATTAAAAATCGTACTTTTATCTAAGAGAACATTTTTTTATTAAAAATCATAAAGCACTACAAGTTTTAACTTAATAATACATAAAATAGTAAGAAACTTTGATTACAATTTGCTTATTTAAATACTTTAATTTGCAGGTCCGTATCGTTGCCAAATATGCTCAACTAGATTTTTTTTTAATGACAAGTGCGTGTTTCTAGAATGCAAATTCTCGCGGTTTGCTATATATCTATCAATTTCAATTTGATAACCCGCTCCGTACTCCGCGTCTTGAACTTGTGAATGAAGATTCTCGTACTCTGAATAATCTACATAATTAGCATACGTATCACGTTCATCTTCGACTATCATGTTATGTAACATAATACATGTCGTTATTATCTTATTTAACATGGACTCTTTCCATGTTAAAGTCGGTTTTCGAATAACCGCGAATCGTGCCTGAAGTACTCCAAAAGCACGCTCCACATCCTTCCTTGCGGCCTCTTGTTTTTCAGCAAACAACTTATCCTTAGGTGTTTGTGGAAGAGAGATTGATGGTATAAAAGTTGACCATTGAGGGTATATACCATCGGTCAAATAATAACCCGTATCAAATTGTTCGCCATTAACCATATAATTAACGCGAGGTGCTCGCCCGTTTAATACGTCATCAAAAACAGGTGACCGCTGCAACACATTTATGTCATTACACGATCCAGGTACACCAAAAAATGAATGCCATATCCATAAATTGGCCACTTCGTCCCTGAAATTGGCCTCTCCAAGCCTTAGGACAATTTTTCCATTTCCAATGCATGCAGTCAATGCTTCCTAACATGCCTGGGAACCCTCTGTATGCTCCAACCTGTAAAAACTTTTGAAGATCCTGAACAGTTGGACGCCTAAGATACTCATCCCAAAATTGGTGAATCACAGCATTGGTAAATCTAACAAGAACTTTCCTAGTCGTTGAATCCCCCAGCCTTAAGTACTCATCTACTCTATCAGCGGCCTCACCATATGCTAATAGACGAAGTGCTGCTGTGCATTTAATCAACGGTGATAGACTCAACCTACCAGTAGCATCATGTTTGTGTTGAAAATACGTATCAGAAGCTCCTACACCCTCTAAAATACGCATGAACAAATGTTTGCGCATTCGAAATCTACGTCTAAACATTTGTGGAGGGTAAACTGGGTTTTCAGAAAAATAATCGTTAAAGAGACGATAATGACCCTCCTCTCAGTTCCTCTCAATGTATGTTCTTTGTTTATTATTTGACATATAGTTTTCCAATATAAGTGGTATAACATTATTTGCCATATAATTTATCATATACCTGACTGCTTCGTATGTTGCAGCTCTTTTTTCCCTTCGCCTCGCCTGCCTAGCATTCTCTTCTGAAGATGTCGATGACGAAGAAGAGGAAGAAGACGATGGTGGTGAGCCATAAGGGGAAAGAGGATGAGAACTTGATGAGGGCCACATTTTTTGTTATATAGGAGAATAATTTAGACTTATTTGAGTGATATATGTGATAGTGAGGATGAATGCTTTATATAAAGGTAATAGATTAGGATAAGATAAGGTTTTATCTTGATACTAGAAGATTTCATTTAGATGTTGATAAGATTTTATGTAGATAGGATAAGATTTTGTGTACATAAAGAGTTATCATTCTACTTTTGTTTATAAGATAAGATATAAAAATCGAATTACAAGCACGTAGAATTTAATATATTACATTAGAAGATGATGACTTACATAATCAAAATACATTAGAATACATTAAAAAAGTGCATAAATAAAAACTAAAGTACTACGAATTACATTACTTTATAATAAAAACTAGTACAAAATATTATAATAGTTCTCTTATGAGTTTATCCTTCAGCTCTTCCATTTCCGGAGTCAAACACGGAGTATCAAGTAGTTTGCTAAGTATAGACCAATTAACTTTCTTATTTTTCACCCTTACTTTCTCTGCATCTATGACGAGCCTTTTCGCCTCCATATCTTTATCAGCACTCATAGTAAAATTCAAATTTTTCGCAACGTCAATAAAATGACTTACCTCTTCGATAACTGTTTTCATCGCTTTCTTACTTTTCTTAGCCGCATTTCTACCAATTGGACGAGTAGTAGATGCACTTCCATCTTGTACAGAGCAATCCGGGGAGAACCCTTCATCATTAAGCCTAGACCTCTTACCACTACTACCAGTTTCGGGTGTAGCGACATTTGTGGGAGTGGTTGGATCTTCTTGTTGGACACTCTTCCCCGGGTTACCGGAGTATGGAGCAATGTATTCTTGCCATTTTCTACATTGTTTTAACATGCGCCAAGCATGTTCATAATTGAATTTCCCCTTATGAAATTTATGCGCCATTTGAATGACATCGTCTTCCGACATCCCACTTGTCCTCCTCCGATTAGCTTCTGCAAAACAATCACCCCATACCATAACGGCTTTGCATATACGCCGCATTCTCCAACTAAGAGAATTGATATTCTTCTCCCTAATTCTAGTTGGTTTGGAACGACGAATTTCTTCATAATGAGATTCCACTTTAGCCCAAAGTGCCTCTTTCTTTTGATTAGTGCCAACAATACTATCTTCAGAGACTTTCACAAATGACGAAATTAAAGCCTCATCCTCTTCCCGAGTAAATTGTTGTCCACTTTGGCTCGATGTCTCATTCTTATCGTTACCTAATTCTTCAATTTCAATATTTTGTTGATGAGTATTTTGAAAATTTGAACTTGTTTGAGAAGAATATGGATGGTAATTATTTTCTTGCGATGAATAATCTTGATAAGGTAGCATATTAATATTTGGTCGATATGGTGGTGGTGGAGGGTTAGAATAATTTTGTGGAAATGGGAGATATGGAATTTGTGGGGGATATGGAATTTGTGTGGATGGCGGATTTTACCGGATAAACGGATTTTGTTGACGATACGGATTATTATAAGTTTGTTGAAATTCATTCCACATTTCCAACGTTCTAGGGTCATCGCTAATCTCATACGGTGGACGTGGATTATTTGGATCCATAAAATAGATATATATGAGTAAATAATAAGTAATATGTAAATTAGAGAATATAGTAAAGATAGATAAGAAGAAATGTAGGATAAATTGTGAATAAATTTACCTCTATTTATAGAGAATGTATGTTAAATAAATAGCCGTTTGCTAGCAAAATAGCCGTTACATATGGATTAAAATTAGTCGTTGCTATCACTACTGAGAAATAAATGCAAACTAGCTAGCATATCGAGGTGAATGTTTTCATTAAAATAATAAGGATTCCAAACTTGGCCCACTTTTTGCCATCAATTTTGTCTTCTCTGTACTGATGGTCATCACCATCACTTGCAAAAATGATGATGGATGTTTGTCATTGGACCATCACTTTTTGCTTTTTGCCATCAATTTTGAACAAGTGATGACTGATGCATATGGTCTTACTGCTGCAACCACACCTGCACATTTTCAATTCTTTCAATTTAGCCCATCACTATCACTTTACTCCTACTAGATTCTCTTCTCCTCTTTTGTCACTTCTTGTTTGCTTTTTGCAATTACAAACAAAAATCCTAACTTGAATCAATTATTTCACAATCTCAATCAAAGTTCAAACTACTCATATTTATTTACAATCATCAAGGCAAATTCTTACTCCCTCCGAAATCTTGTGTTGTTCCCTTTTGTATTAACACAAGAAATAAAAAAATCAATTTGGACCACACAATACACTTGACCCCACATGAAATTGATTTTAGACCACACAAAGTTGTCCAAAAGAGGAAAGGGAACATCATATAATTAGACCAAAACGGAAAGAGGAACATCATAGAAAATCGGAGGTAATATTTCAGACTATACGTATCCGTTTGAAATAATAAGACGGTCGATCTAATCCGTTTTGCATTAAATGGATCCCGAAATTTGAAATGGGTAGACATGAACATTTATGAGTTGTTTTTTTTTATGAAAAAGGCGTCTCCCTAATTATAATATTTCAATACTTCAAATAGTACATCAATATTTGTGAACTTTAAACCTTTTGTGTGAAGAAATTACACAAAGGACAATCGGCAGCTGCATCATTGGAATTGTTCATTCCTACATCATTTTTATTATTCATCATTCTTCATCTTCCAAAATATCAAATAAAAAATAGGCATACAAGTCGTTCATCAATCTTCATTTTTCATCATATTTATAAAAAAATGTCCTCCAAACCCTAAACCCTAAAATCATTCTTCATCGTTCATCATTCTTCATCATCCAAAATATAAATACAAAAATATGACCAAATTATCGTTAATCATTCTTCATCATTTAATTGTTAGGAAAAAAAATAATAAGACTTCACATAATGGAATACCGTCATCATTCATAATGGAAAACCCAACAAACTATCAAAAATTGTAAACATATTACAAAGAAAGTCTAATTAATTATAAATCCCAACAATATTAAACTATATTTTCCTGTTCACATTACAACTATTAAGCACAAATTATAAATACCAAATATGCACTTCCTAACAAATACTTCTCAAGTGGACACATACTAAATATTATTTGGGAACATCTTATTTAAAGATACCTTAAATACAAACCAAATACTTATTTTCTCATGGTACCCACCTTTTGAGTATTTGTTACCACATTACTGTATAACAGACTCGTATTATACATGGTAACATATTATGTTTATGCGGCAACATTATAAGCTACTAACATTCTAAGAGGCATCCTACAGTTATGTTATCCTACTACATATTAAAATATGAACTTCAATTAATGTAACCACCTTTTTATTGTTTTGTAACTAGACTAGTAATTAAAAAACTCATCTATAGGTGTTAACAAACAAAGTTCTTGTGGCCAAATTCTACCCAACATCGATGATTTGACTGATATTAGTGGGAACACAACTTCAACAGGGCACATAATAAATATTAGTGTAAACAAAATTAATCTTTTATCATGTACCCACCTTTGGTGTATTTGTAACAACATTACCTACCAATAAAACCAATTTAAAAAATACATTATTTGCTACAAGGCAACATTAATAACATCAATATAAATACAAAAATTAAAATATTTACATGGATACTTCAAAAAGATTAACAAAAAATTTTAAGAACCCACAAAAAATACAGAATTTTTAAAAGTAATTAAAATCAATGGTTTTTTTTTAAAAGTAATCAACTTCAAAAGGAATAACTTGAAGACGAAAATGAAGGAGTTTCGGAGCTAGATTATTAGGCAAAACATAATCTATTTTATTTGGATGGGTTTTTTTGCCATTGTATTGATGATGATTGATTTATCAAGTTTTTTTACTTTTTGTTTCCAACAAATTTTTCTAGAAGTGAAGAGGGAGAATGAGTAATTCGAGGAGAGATGGGGAAATGTCTGAAAATGGGAGAGAGAAATGTGAGGTTAGTATAGTTTTTTTGAAAAATCCTACTTCATTGTCATGTCAGTCATCAAAATATCAAATCGCCTACACATTTGCATGCCTAAGAGCATCCACAACGCACTACTTCGCATGTTTTCGGCAATTCTCGCGACATTAAATTTCAATAAACAAATTAAAATGAATACAAAATTTGGTGAAAAATTTTGCCTGTACGAAAAAATGGTGAACAAATAAAGTGGGGGCCTTTGTATCAATTGTCCAATAATGTTATGCCAAGTGTGCTCATCAAATGTGACGCAAAAGCATGACGTACATGCATACCCTCAAACATTTTTTAAACATCAAATATATTTTGCTTACTTTTTTCTTTAAAAAAAAAAATACCATAATTCATATTTTTCCTTCTCTATAAAAGGAGCCCAATATCAATATATTTCATCACACTTCTCTTTCTATTTTCTCTCTACTTATTTATCAAATTTCATATAATTATTAATTATTCACACAAATATAAATCATAATAATATGAATCCAAATATAAATAATAATTTGAATCCTTCTAATGTGAATCGAAATGAAATAAATCCTATTAATTATGGTAATTATCATCCTTCTCAAGATCCTTATCAAATGCAACCGTCTTATCCAGTCTCATATAATTATACTAATTATAATCCTAACCATACTTATTCTCAACCAATCAGGCTTATTGCTACTTCATTTTTCCCATATATGCAACCCGTGCATCAAACAATAGATCCCTCACAAACTCCGCCAAGTAACCATAATTCAAATGATATTGAAGTAGAAGTTGATATTGGTAATGAAAGAACACCCACTTCAAATACCGGTAGATCTACTCCATGACACGTACTAGAAGATGAAGCCCTTATTTCATCATTCATGAGGGTTTCAGAAGATAGTATAGTTGGCACCGACCAAGCAAAAGAAACACTTTGGAGTAAGGTTAAATCGTTTTACGATGAGGCCCAACAGGCCAATCCCGGTGTCTTGAAGAAATGAACTCGTGCTATGCTGGATGGCCGATTTCGAAGAATCTCAACATCTGTCATGAAATGGAGTGCATGCATGAAAGCGGCCACTAGGAGGAAGAAGAGTGGCATGAGTGAAGATGATACAATCGCTGAGGCTAGGGAATTGTACAAACCCACTAAATTTGCTTTGGAGCATGCTTGGAACATGATGAAAAATTTTCAAAAATGGAAAATTTGTGTTGCTCCATACGCTAATGTGAGTTACGAAAGCACTCCAAGTCGAGTTGCTGGTAACGATGGAAGTAATAGTAGTGGGAAAAGAGTACGCAATAAGGGTGATGAGTAGACCATCTCTCTTGATGGTGAAAGTATGGGTACCATACGACCCGAAGGTGTTAAAGCTGCAAAGAAAAATAAAGGGAAGAAGAAGGTTGATGACAATACTTCTAGAAGTGATTCAAATAATTAAGCTGAAGTTAATAAGAAATTGGATATTTTTAATATAAACGCCGTCAAAGAGCTTGACATTCAACAACGTAGACTGCAAGTTGATGAAGCGAGAATTCAGTTACATCGAGATAGGTTTGCGTTTACTAAAGAAAGAGAAGCAAGAATGAAAAAAGAAAGTGATTTTAATATGCTTCAACAATTACTTAAGAAGACTAATTTACCCCCCGAACTTGAAGATTATAAGCAAGAGTTGCTACAATCATTTAAGCGTCGTTAATTATGTTTAATAGTTTATTTATTTGTGAGTCAGTTTTAATTATGTTACGTTTATTTTTTATTGTTATATGATTTAATTGTTGTATGTTTTAATTGTTGTAAGTTTTTTATTTGTTATTTGTTACTATTAATGAATGAATCTTATCTATTAACTTATCTTTTATCCTTATCTAGTTTCTTATCCTTATTTCTTATCTCTTACACACAATCTTATCCAATGGCCAAGATTAAATGGTTAGATATCCTTATCCAATCTCTTATCCTTATCCAATCTCTTATCCTTATACAATCTTATCCAACGGCCAATATTAAATAACCGAGATATCGATCACAACGGCTAAAAAAGGATAATATCATCAATAAATAGAACCATACTTCAACACATACTATTATTTCAATATGAGTTCTAATAATTTTAATAATATGAATTTAGATAATTTTTATTATATGAATTCAAATAACTATAATAATGTAGATCCTACTATGGACCCTAACAATTTTAATAATATAAATCCAGATAATTCTGATGAATTTAATTCCTCCTTGTCTTCAAATTATTCCTCGGACGAGCGTTTTAATAGACGTTCGGACGAAAGAAGACATCAAAGAAATATTATAGTTAATCAAATTTTACAATCACAAAATCAACCACCTCAAATTCCTCAAAGACAACCTCGACGAAAAAGAAGGTATATTGAGAGAAATCGGGAAGACGGTCATCAACGATTATACAACGACTACTTCGCTCCTAACCCAGTGTACACTGACAAGATGTTTCGACGTAGATTTCGGATGCGTTGAAATTTGTTTATGAGAGTGGTTAATGGTGTTAAAGCCGCTAATGATTACTTTGAAGATGGCCCCGATGCAACTGGTAGGGACAGTTTCACTTCGTTGCAGAAATGCACTATGGCAATTAGAATGCTTGCTTATGGAGACTCCGCCGACAGGATCGACGAGTACTTAAGAGTTGATGAATCAACCGCACAAGAGTGTTTCCAATATTTTACTGATGCAATCATTTCTCACTTTGGAAATAAATATTTAAGGATTCCAACTGTAGAAGATACTCAAAGGTTACTTCAAATCGGGGCATATAGAGGTTTTCCAGGAATGTTGGGGAGCATAGACTGTATGCATTGGAAATGGAAGAACTGCCCAAAAGTTTGGCAAAGACACTTTCAAGGGCGTAATTCAAGTCCGACTGTAATTTTGGAAGCTGTTGCCTCCCAAGATCTATGAATTTGACATTCCTACTTTGGTACTCCAGGTTCGGCAAATGATTTAAATGTTTTACATCGTTCTCCAGTTTTTGATGCCTTATTAAACGGGTATGTGTCACGCGTTAATTATATGGTAAATGGCAATCAATATTATTGTGGCTATTATTTAATGGATGGTATTTACCCAAAATGGGCTACGTTCATTCAATCGGTAAGACTTCCTCAAACACCCAAAGATAGGTTATTTGCAACTAAACAAGAAAGTGTTAGAAAGGATGTTGAACGTGCTTTTGGCGTATTACAAGCTCGATTTGCAGTTATACGTAACCCAGCACGTTATTGGAGTAAAGAATTTCTTCATAAAGTAATGACATCTTGCATCATATTGCATAATATGATTGTTGAAGATGAGCGGGAGTCATACATCGGTTATAACAATATAGAAGAGTACATTGATAATCACAACGAAGACGAAGAACTTAGTGTTGATGCTCCCACATATGAAACATGATATATTGAAGGTATACATCAATTTGTGGCAAGTAGGAATGTTATGCAAGACCCAAGAAGGCATCAAGCTCTTAAAAAGACTTAATTGAACATATTTGGCAACAATTTGGTTAATTAAGTTATTAGTTTGTAGTTAATGTAATTGTCGTATGTTTTAATTGTATTTTTTTATTAGTGGTTTATTATTAATGAATGCAATATTTTTTATTTTTTGTTTATTATTTTTTGTTTTTAATTAGTTTTTTTTAATTTTTATCTCTTACACGCAATCTTAATCTTATATTTATCTATAAAAATGTGTGAAATTTTTCAAATTTATCTTAATTTATATGCAAAAGAATCGTTAAAAATAGATAATTTCGAATTTACAATAATATCAATAAAAATAATAAATTACAAAACCCAAAATTATATATGATTAAGAATAATTATAATGAAATAAAAATAAATATAAATATGAGATAGTGGAATGTTGATGTGGATATTGCGGGGTATAATAAAGTAGGAAAAAGAATAAAAGTTGAGTATTTGTTGATGTGGGTTTTTTTTTAAGTATTTTTGGTGAATTTTGGTGGTGAGTGGAAAGATGAGGTGGATGGTGAATTGGAGAGAGAAAAAGTGAAAAAGTGTAGGGTGAAAATTGGTGAATTTTCACAAATGCGGATGGTCTAACACCATCTACACACACTAGCCTATTTTTTTAATTAATTACATTTTCCAACCCTTATCTAGCTACTTGACCCATATTACACAATGTGAAATCAAAATGACCCGTTTTATTAATAAAACGGATAGTTTTAGTCTGAAGTAAGACTAATTGAATCATCAATGTCATACAAAGTATGGCAAACAATTTGTAGACTGGGATAGTAATTCAGCTATGCGACAAAGATTAAGCAGGGAAAAAATAGATACGACTTAGATTAGGCAGGGCAAAAATAGTAAAAAAAGTCCCACAGATTTTAATTTTAGGTTAGGGCAAAAGAAACAGTAGAAAAGTCGCAATGAACGAAACTTCCTTGTGATGTGTCTGCCCATAAACACGAAACCATTATAGATAACAATTAATCATTCAAAGACACATTAGTAAGATCTTTAATAATGTCAAGATATATGGCCTCCTTTTCCCTAGTCACTTTAAGAACCTTTAGAAGCAGCTCATTTGTCCTCCGGGACGGTGACACTTGGCTACTTGACGATTCTGGAGCATAACTGCTACTTTGCCCCTCCACTACTAGAAACCTCTAAGGCGACATGAGTGTGCGATGGGGTCACTTCAAGAGACCGAGAAGACTGAGATTGAGAAGACTGAGATTGAGCCGAGTGAGACTGAGACACACGGGAAGGCGGTTGCCAAATTTGCACTGTCTTCTCACGGAATCCACAAGAATCCCCCTGCCCATACACACATGAGTCAAAACAAACTTACTAGAATATAAAACAGGGATCAATTTCAGGCAACATTAAAACAACTCGATGCGGCAAATTCTCACCAGAATACTGCAACAGCAACACCAGAATTTATCTCGACCTCTAAATTCGTTGCGGCAAAAGCCACGTCCGCATGGACACTGCTTCAGTTCATCTTCAAATGAGTAGAACAAGCAATCCGGTATTCCCTTCTGCCAAGTAATAAAACTAAACGTTAGGATATAAATGAAACATTCAAAATAAAACTATAGAAACAGGATTTGGGAACTTGTCGTCATAGAACCAGGGCATGTGTAGTAAGGACGAGACAAATATTTGCCTTTACTTGTTACAGCCTTGATTAGAGGTCCATTGCCGCATGGACATAAAAGCTCCATGATTCTTCAGAGTACTATCCACAATTTACAATTTAAAACTGAGTAAATATGTGTGTCGCGGTACAGACGAAAAACACCCCATGATCCGAATAACATACAATTACTAGCTAGCTAAATAAATTACAATACATAATTAACTGGAGTAAGTACGTCACGAACTAATATCCAAACACCTTGGTCACACGGTTAGCCTAGGCAGCCACTAAACAGCCACAGAACGGTCCCTTTTTCGTCCAACAAAGCCCCTAAACCGCCATACTTGCAACCATCATCACCCAACCAAACCAAACCCACCAGCTGTGGCTGACCACCACCACCCACGGAGGCCAGACCACGGCCTCCAGCAGCCACAAGTCACCCACAGCAGCACCCTTGGTCACAAATCGGTCACGGCTAAGGTTGCTACATAAGACGGTCTTTTATACCAATTTATACAAACCTAGACGAATTATAACAACTGTACAACAATGCATAAAACGGTAATAAGATGATGTATACGACAGTATAACAACTGGGCACTACCAATCCACACATGGTCCAAACAATGAACTATTCCGGGCCAACTATCCCACTCTCTATGCTACTATGAACCATGGATGGGGGATAGTTGGCCCGGAATAGTATAAAAAGTGGCTTGTTTCTATGAGAAATATCTTAAAAAAAACTAATAAAAAAACTAAATTAGTATAAATTAGATAAAAAAACTTTTAAAAATTCACGAGAATAAAAATAATAGTATTTCTATTATAAAGTATATATTTTTTAAAACTTTTTTTTACAATTTTGGTAGAAAATTTCAATTGCAAAATATCTTGTTTGGTAGTTGTGTTTAAATTTAAAGTTGGAATAAAATATTTTCATGAGAAAAAATATAAAAAATATAATAAAAGAATAATAAAATATTTAAATATTTCGATTTTTCAACATATCAAAAAATTTACATATAAGATTTTTAATTGTTTTTTTAATCATACCGATTAACATACATATATAAGAAAACGGTTTTAGTATACAATTCGTATTATGTTTTATCTAATTCATGCTAGAGAAAATTAAAATTAATTTTTAAAATTTTTATTTTTTATTTTTCAAAAAAACATAACCATTTTTTACGTTTTTAGATTTGATAAATTGAATTTCTCATGAGCTTTTGATAAAGGGGTTTAATTTCACTTATTACGTAAATTATGAGGCCAAATTATTCCAGTTAAAAGTCGTGGGCTTAATTTCATAATCGTATAAAATTATGGGGTCAATCACCACTTACCCGATTTATCTTATCTATATTAATACGAGAACATTTCTTGCGTCCACGTCATCACATCCATATTCTTTTATTTTTAATTTTTAAATAAAAGTGGGACCCACCACAAAAAAATATATGAGATTAATTTATGAATAACCAACTTTGTTAATATAATTTTATCGAATAATCAATACAAAATTTCAATGAACCACCATCCTCAATTTCATTTATATTGCATAAATAATACAATATGAAAATGCAAAAATGTCCTAATAGTCCATATAGTCTATCAATAATTAGAAAAATAAAATAAAAAGATGAACAGAAAACATTATTAGATAGCGAAAATATAAAGGATAAAAAAATGGTAAAACAAATAACGTTATTATATTATTTTACAAAGTTTTAATTCTAACATTTTGGTCATCATAATAGCAAATTTTCGAGATATGATTACTCAATTTCACTAATTTTTTTTAATAAGAAATAATTTTCAACAAAAAAATGTTAAGAAATAATACTGTTTTAATTTTCAATTTTAAAAATGAGATCTACAAAAAGTTAACAAAATAAATGAACTATAAAACTCTGTTAAGTAGATTTTCTAGCATTCCGTTAACATAATACTCTAGAGGAATTCATTACGGATATTGAACTTATCCACTAAAATGAGTAGATTTTAAATTTTTTTATCATGTTTTAACACTGAATTCGTGCATTTTTTCACGGATTTAAAACATGTGTAAATTTTAAATTCTTGCAAGTTTTATGCACGTGTTTTAAATCATTATCATTATAAAAGAAATGGAGTATAAAATATAAATGTATTTTTGTTTAACATTTTTAAATATTAATTATTATATCGATATTCCTAAAATTATACAGGTGCAAAATTGCACGGGTTAAAAACTAGTTATTGTATATTAAGGGGTTGTTTGGTTCGCTAGAGGAATTGAAGTTCCAAGGAAGTAACAATTCCTACGATTTTCTAAATCACGTGAATTGGAAAAAAAATGTTTGGTTGGAATGTGGGAAGTGAATTCTACATGAACTAGTCTTATGCCCGTGCAAATTGCACGGGCTTGCACTTTAAAATATTGTAAAAAAAATGTCGATAATATAAGTTATTTTTTTTAAATAAGGTCATATTTTACCCAGTTAGTGTGGTATAATATATGGAGATGATTTTTAAAATAGGGTAACAAAAAAATAATTGCTTTTAGTCATATATAGGATAAAACAAAAGTAGAAAAATTTAAAAAGAAGAAGAACAACACATTGAGCAGTAATGGTGTACAATCATAATTACAATTGTACTATAATTTCTCAAAATTGGACGTGCCTTTTTCGTCAACGCAAATAAGAATCTTTAGTCCATTTTTGCTTGTGACTCTCGAAATGGCTACATAGAGCTGACCGTGTATAAACACTGACTTAGAAAGATATTAAAAAAATTCAAATGGAAGACATTATTCTAAGTGAATTACAAAAATGGCAACATAAGACAATATAAACCCTTGTAATTGTTTTACATGTATTGAATGTTAATTAGCACTCGTGTATTAATACTTAATAGTGTCCTATAAATTGCACATGATTATTTTCACATGTTGGCTGTTAATTAGGACCTATGTATTAAACTTATTTCGTAAAGCGCTGATTGATCAAGAATTTGTAATTTGAACACGTGTAAACACCCACATTGTGAAATTTGAAATATGAAATTCACACATACTATACGTGTATGAGTGAATTTGAAATACGGGGCCGTGTATCAGAACTATGCCTAGCTTTAAACCCGTGCAAATTGCACGGGTATGCTATTTCAAATTTGTTGCTAAAAAAAATTAATACTCGTAACTTTTTAGGTAATTTTATAAATTACTTATCCTGTTTTAAACTTAATTATTTTTGAAAATAAAGTTCTAAAATAAAGTAATAAAATCTTTTTAAATTTTATTAACAATTTAAAATTAAAGTCACATTTAAGCTTTCAGAAACATAAATTTATTTTACAATTTGCGTAAATGGATGTATTAGGATCAATTGGTTGAGGATTTGTTGTAGTCCAATATGTTGTCTGGTTAACCTAATTTTAGTTTCTACTTTGTTTTATTATAACTTGTGCGGCTTCAAACAAACCAAATTTACATTAATAGAATTTCAGATGAAAAAAAATAAAACAAAGTAAAATTGAATAGGTTTGACTATAGTTGTAAACCCGCACAATTGTTAAAACTATTTTTTATTAGTCCAACTCGAGCGCTCTTGTATAACCTATAGACAGACAAAATAGGATTTTTGACCCGTGCACATTTAAAATGACAATTTTATCTTCCTTTTCAATTTGTACATATAACTTTGGCATTAATCAGATTTTATATCTTTTTTCCTGATATTTTCAAGCGAAGTCTTAGATTTCTTTTTTAGGGCTATATATGTATGGGTAACACAAAAAAAGTATCCTTAAAAGGTACATGTCTGTAAGGTCTAAAAATTCACATTAAAAACAAATGTAAAGAATATATGATAAATGAGAAAGAATATTACTATTTGTTAGTTAGTTAAACAAAAATAAAATGAAAATTATAACTCGTACCCGTTTAGAATGTTAGTCGAATTGTTAAATTTTATTCAAACTCGTGATATTATCATACAAAAATATAATAGCTAAAACGTAAACGGTAATAGTACGTCCTTTATAAATTTTACTAAAATATAAGACACACTGTTGATAATATTATGTACATCAAATTATATATGTAATCCATTTATATACCTACCTAACATAAACAACAATTTCGACCAATTTTTATGACACAAATTCTCATTTGAGATAGAAGTGTCCATGTTAAAATTAAGACGACCTAAATATGTTAGATGAAACAAAAGTAAACAAACTTGAGACTAATAAAATAATTATCCCGTATATATAAATATATGTTATTATTTAACTTGATTTTATTAATACAATGCATATATATTATCGTAACAAATCAATTATCATTGTGAAATATTAAACCATAAAGAACAATATTTTGTATCTGAAATCATCAGTAAAGTGGGCTGTAAATTATAGTTAGCCCAAAAATACCTCACGTATAATCGTATATAGTCAAACTCCATAAACTCTCGTCCTCATTAACTCATTCTTTTCCCAGTGCTCAGTCTCCTCACTATTCCGTCACTCAATATCAATTTTTCACATAAATAAATGAGAAATGTTGATGATACTGCATCTTAATGACGTTTCCATAATTTCATTATTATTAGTCTATTCCCCAAACAAATATTACAAACAATTATCAATTACCCAATAACCCGCCCAACATAAATCAGTAACTCTTGTGTGAGACCATCTCACGCGTACAACGAGTTCATTTATTTGTATTAAATGAGAAACTTAATATAAAAACATATGGTGTCATGGTGTGAGACCGTCTTATTGTAGAATTTGTGAACATTAGTAACTCTTGTGTGGACCATCTCACGCGTACAACGGGTTCATTTATTTAAGGTGACTAATGCTCTCTTCCTTTCTTTATTGTTTTGGAAATGTCTCTAGTGATCAAATTAATGATCAAAGATGGTCGAAAATACATTTATTGAAGCATTGGGAACTATTGCATGAAGAGAAGATTATTGATAATATCATTTTTCTATCTTTATTTTGACATTTATTAAAATTAAATTTTCAATCATTTTTGTATTAATAAGGCATTTCTAATTGTTTTACCATTTTAAATTAAATTTTCAATCATTTTAAACAATCATTTAGTTTATTTATTGTGATTTTGTTTTGTCGATCAGTTACCACTTACCAGCTATATATATATAGATAGTAAAATTATATAGATTTTTTAAAATTATTGTATCTCAATTCATATTTTCCAAATATTTATTCAACAGTTCAATCATAATAGTTGGCTAATTTTCTAATTTGATAAAGTATTTCGACCACTATTAAATTATTTCGATGTCAATAAATTTTATTTGTTTTATGATTTAAATTTGTATACGTAAATTATAATTAGTATAGTATGATTGCATTGATTATTGAAGGTTTTTATAATTGATCACTTGAACAATTCATATCAGGCAAACAAAAAATGAAACTATGGAATTAAATTCTTAAAAGAACCTGGGTTCCATAAAATCAGCAAAAAAAAACTGAATCTTTGAAAAATTGACTTTCAACCACGGAGCGTCACGTAGGCTCTGTGGTTGTTGCTTTTATAGATTAGATTCCCACCTACCTATGAGTATGGAGGAATTGAAGTTCCTATGGAACTTAGATTCACGTGATTTGAGATAAACAAATTGAGACAAACAAACAACCCACTAATTTTGTAAATTCAATAAATTATAATTCATGTGTTTTAGATTGGGTAATCAAATAACTTGATAATAGCCCATTTAAAAGTGATAACCGATCCAATTCGAATTCTTTCAATATTAAATTAACCTAACTCGTACTCGGCCCGATTTACCCGTTCCGCCAAATAGACGTGAGGGCATTAGCAGTTGGAAGGAGAAGCTTTCTTTCTTTAACTCCCCAGCCTAACTAAGCAGGCAGCCTTCGCCTTTCGCGTATTATAGTGTAAGAGTGTCACTCAATTAACGGTCCATCCCTAAACCGAGCAAGAACTACTTATGAAGAACGAGTCTACCTAAATTGCCTTGGATGTCTGCATTAAACAAGATTTTATTCAATTCCTCGCCATTTTCTCGAACCTACGTCTACTTCTCCTCCCTCCGTCGTCATCCTTCTGTTCTCTCTTCTCCTCGCTTCTCTACCATGCCGCGCCACAACAACAAGGTTTCATTCTTCATCTTTACCTTACTTTCTATTGTAATTCTACCAATTTTTGCTGTTCTGATTTTTGTTTCGATTTTTTTGTTGCGTTTTCGCGTTTTTGATTAATTATGGCGGATTTTGATGCGGCTACTTTCTTATTACTCCGGCGATTTATTCCGGAGTAAAATTAAGTGCATTGTTGAGGTGATTTGTTATGTTACTACTCCGGCGTTTTTGAGGTTGTTATTTTTTAACTGGATTAAATCACCTCAACAATGCACTTAATTATCTGCCGAATTTACCACCTCAATAAACGCAGGACGAGCACGCTTACTAAAAAAGGCGGGCAGTATGATTGATGAGGAGAACTTCGTGGATTCGTGATGGATTTATTGCTGATAGTGTTTGTTCTTTGCCGGCTTCTTATCGTTTCCTTTCGACGGTTTTAGAGGTTTTGTTTGTTAGGAAGTAGCAACCTGAGTCTGCCTGTGAATTTGAGAACAAAAACTTGGATGAGACGGTCTTAGACCAACTCATTAACCATATAATAACCTATTAGAGTCTTACATGTGAGAACGACTCAATTATGAATGAAGTACCTTTTATGAAATGATGAAATGAAGTGCAATACATAAAATATAGTCGACAGTCTTATTGGTAATTGATGAAGAGAATTCCGTGGATTTGTAACATGGACTAATCGCTGGTAATGTTTGCTCCTTGGCGCCTTCTTATTGTCCCCTTTTAGGCAGTTTATAGTTAGCAAGTAGCAACTTGAGTCTGCCTGCCAATCTACATTACTCCGACTCTTCTAGTTCCCCCACGTACCCGTGTCCGACACTCAACACTTGGACGAGGGTATGACACCTTGACACCTCCTTTTAAGACAAAATATGTGTACTTTTCATAAAAATGGTCGAGTCCGACACTTGGATACGTACCCGTGTTTGATACTTCTAAATGAGTATGAGCAACATAGCTGCCAATTTGAGAACAAAAACTTGTATGAGACTATCTTGGACCAACTCATTAACAGTATAACTAAGAGCCTTACATGCGAGAGAGACTCACTTAATACTCACCGTATTGAGTATTTACGTCACTACTGGTGATAATCCATCGCTTAAATTGTAAAGAGTGGAATCTTATTAGCTCTTAGCCTCCTAGAGGACAAGACAAACCGCATTGGCTCTTTCTAAAGAGACCGGTATCACATTGGGTTTCAGTGTTTCACCTCCTATATTGAAGTATTTTGTTGCTGGGAAGTTTGGACTTGAGCCTGTTGGTTGTTTAGGATTATACTGTCTGAATCCAGGTAGCAAACCGATAGACAGAGAAGTTGATAAAATATAGTGAGTCGGATGGGCTTCCATGTTTCTGTATATTGGATTGGTTAACCATCTGCCTTCTGCCCTTCGTTGTCTAAGGTGGTTTCTGTGTGAATACCAGAATTAGTTTCTGTGTGAGTTGTAATGAGTAGTGTATACTTGCGCTAGTGGTGGGTTCATTTTGACTGTTGTTCTGTAGAAAGGTATGTCGCAATGTGTGTGTAGACTATATCTTCATGTGAATATTCTTTAACTCTAATTAACATAATGGTTTTTACATTGAGTAGTAAATTGTCATAGTTGGTGTTTTATTTTTATTTGTTTTATTTTATTATGGATCGTAGATATTTATCCAATAAATGTGTTATTTGTTTGCTTTGTAATTGAAATATATGAAGGGGAAGAGCACAAATCGCAAAGAGGAAAGATGGAAAGTAAAGTCGACTAATGGTGGATCATCTTCGAGCACACAAGCTGACAACCTCAGTGCAGCTAGCGTAACTGAACAAAATGAAGTATCTGGACAGAGGGCAGTATGGAGGCCTAAATCTCATATAACTTCTAGTGATGTCACACTTAGTCAAGTTGCAGCTGCAGTTGGAACCAAACAAATAGTGAATGAAACTGCTAGTCAGAAGTCCAAGACATCTTTGAGCTCACTACCCAAAGAGAGATTATTTGAGAATTTTAACGTTGATAACAGCACCTATTCACAAGCTCAAATCAGAGCGACCTTTTATCCGAAATTCGAAAACGAGAAATCTGATCAGGAGGTACCTTTTCCATTACCTCTCTTTGATTTTCGGTAGTTTGTTTGATTATTTTGCATCACTAAATTTCATTCTGTTTATGTATATCCAAGTTCCGAACACAACCCTTTTTAAGTTATTAACGCGTGGAGAAAGCACTAAGGACAAGGATTTTTCACAAATATCTCATTTAAAAGCACCCACAACCTTAGCTCATTGAGATGGAATCAGTTATAATTGGCAAACATAACCTTAAAGGTAAGAAACCCCTTAGTATTCCACCAACCATTTCTCCTGGAACAATGCATCGTAAAATTGTCTGGTTTGATTTTTGAATTAACAGTTTAAAAGTGTATATCTAGTATATAATTGTTACTCCTCTCATTTTTATTATTTCTTCTCATTTCCTTTTACGCAGCGTCCAAGATGGGACTTTGACGGTTAAATTTCCACATGTATATTTAGTTTTATTTGTTGAAAATAATTTTTTCTGGAACATTTTTTTGATGATAAATCTAAAAACTTAGTTTTATTTACTAATATCTTTTTATTTATTTATGGTCAAAATTTGTTAACTTTTACCCTTAGAAAGGAAATGTGAAGAAATTAAAAAATGGGAGGGGTATTTGACTACCCAAGTCAAATAAGGAATATATGACTGAAAAGGAGCAACCTGTGGCCTTTCTCTATTAAGTTCTCTGGTTTTGTCCTTGCATGACATAATGTGGTTCAACTCTTAACTAAATTTAAATTTGATGCATCAACGAAAGTTCAGCAATTTTATTATTATTATTATTATTATTTTTACAAAAACACAACTTTTATTGAGGTCAAAACAATTTTACAAGAAATTAGTGGGCAACTCTGGGCTCCCACTCCCTTAGCAATAGCAAAGCTAAGTCCACATAAAACCGAAATATTATTGGTATTTGTTGTTATCGTTGCCGTCATGGTGCTATTCCAATGTATGCTATGACCGTTCTTTGAGGGGATCCACATGACAATGTATTGGGATCTATATTATACATTGATTTGACAACTATTAGTCGACATAAAGCCATACTAACTCCATTACGCTATTAGATGTGATGTATTATGCTATCCTCCTTGCGATATCTTTCGAGTCCCTTACTTCCTTTCATATTCCACGTTTTTTGTTGTTTGTTCATCAAGACTTGGATTATCCCAACCAAAAATGCACTTTGTTTCAGGTTATCACTAATTATTGGATTGTTACTTATATGCAGATCAGAACAAGGATGATTGAAATGGTTGCCAAAGGTCTTGCCACCTTGGAGGTAGGCGATAGTTTTTTGCCTGATTATGTTGTCCGCGAGCCCTTGTGTTTTAACAAGTGTTTGTTGGAGGTGAACCCGGAATTGATATTTGAGTACTATACAATGTTCTTTTTACACAGGTGTCCCTGAAACACTCTGGGTCTTTGTTCATGTATGCGGGACACAAAGGTGGAGCATATGCTAAGAACAGTTATGGGAATATGTATGTCTGCCTTTTTGGTTTTTGCCTCACCTATATTCCATGTCCTTCCATATGAGAATTGGTTGGCTTAGGTGATTAAACTGGTAGGTCTCCGTCAAGTGAACTTGACAGTGTCATAAGGATGAGGGGATATATGTTGCTTGAAACTCATAGGTTAGAGTAAAATTGATTTTGTAATAAGCTATCGTATTCCCTCCACTCCTTTTGTTGGAAACAATGGTTTGGTAGTTATCGACAAAAGAATCTAAATTTAAACTAGTTGACAAAAAAATAACATTTTAGGTAGTTTTTCCAAAATGGTGTAAATTTTAGATTTTGTTTGATAGAAAACTCTAATACAAATGGTAAAACATTTTGAATGAATATTGCTCATTATAAGTATTGAACCCGTTACCGTCAACTAAGAAATACTACCCACAACCACTTGACCAACAAATTCAATGTGCGTTACTATTCTGAATTGTACTTTGGAAAAATAAGGGGTGTGGAGAGTGCGGCTGCACGCTCTGCACCCCTTCTTAAAATACTTTTGGTATTAGAGCAATATTTTATGGGGTCCAATTCTACGAGAGCCATTATTTTTGTGTATGGTATGTTTTGTTCTTGTATTAGAGCAATATCGTCTGGAAGTCAGCTCTGGTGTGATGTGACATCATGCTAATAAATGGCAATGCTCTTTTAAAATCCTTTTCCTTATTCTTATACTCATGCAAGAGGGTTATTGTGTTACAGATATACTGCAGTTGGTGTTTTTGTTCTTGGAAGGATGTTTCGTGAGGCTTGGGGTTTTCAAGCAAAAAGAAAACAGGCAGAATTCAATGATTTTCTTGAGGTAAGGATTGCCACTTCTTGATTGATTTAGCCATAATAGATGTTCCCTTACCAATTATACTCTCACCTTGTAAGTTATGTTACTTTATTATATGGCTTCAAGTGTCGTATGTGCTCTTGAGGAAGAGCAAAGGAGCGTTAGGTCTCTAACAGGTTAGAATGTGAGAGCGAAAACTTGTTTTTTCAATTATTTCTATCTAATTATGAAATTGGGTTTTGCTTTCTAGGTTGAGGGAGTGTAAATGGAATGCAAAACAAGTGCTCTTGTTTTTTTTTGCTCATGCTTTAACACGGTTTTGGAGAGTCAAACACGTTTTCTGAAAAGTGTCATACATAACAAGTTTCAAAAAGTTGTATCATGTCCAAATTTCTATCTTCTTGAGCGTGGGACTATAGGGACACCTCAATAGTGGAAGTGTCAAAGTAACATAGCTTCCAAGTGGTATTTGTATTTTGCACATGTATCCATGTCAATTTGATGTTTGAAACAACAGCATAGTGGGCTACAACCTATTACTATGCTCGAATGATGTTGGACGTGTGAAATATTGCTTTTGGTGTTTAGCTGATGAAATATATTTCTAGAGAAGATTTTCGTAAAAGGAGATAGATAAAGGTTTAATGTAGAAGTTAGGTACATGGGGTTGGCATCTTTCCTTGTTTTTTTTGCACACTTGCTGTTGGCTCTTTAGCGTTCTTTGTTTTTTCAAGATAACTGAGGGTGATATGCTCTCACAGAAGGAAAGAGTATATTTAACGGACGTGTGCGAGCATAATAGTAAACATTTTTTATTTCAAGTATCTTAAAAGTGCTGCTATGCTTAAGGCTTGGACAAAGGTGGTATCATTGGTAAAGGTGATACTTGGGAGTTGGGACACAATTTCAGGTCTCAATTCTGAATTTAGACCTGAGCCAGGTCCATTAGACTTTCGAGCTGCTTTACGAGCAATTATCTACTTCAATCAGCCTTAATTTTCATCTTTTGGGACTACCGGTCAAGTACTTTTTTTCCGTTCTTATTAACTTTTAAAGAATTAAAGAATTACACATTGCTGTCACATAAGTTGCAAAAGAATATACGTAATAACATTACCTATTGCCTCAGGGTTTTGCCGTATATTGAATGGAGGTCACGTGTCCACAACCTTGTCCTTGGACTTAAAACACATGCGTGTTTTTGGATGACCCCTAATTTGTGTCCTTGACTGCCTCGATTGAATCCTACTACACAATATCAGAAGCAAAAACAGTTTTGCGAGTGATTTTGCTTAATTTAAAGCCAAAGTACAATCAGTCATTGCCTACATAGGAACTGCATTATCAGGATATTGGTAGTGATTTTATAGTCAATTCACCAAGTGTATCTGTTAGATAACACTTTTTCAAAACTCCTGCCTTTTATAATTATTTCAAAACTCTTTCTTGTATGAACTATGAACATCTCCTCCAAATCTTCTACCAGAAATCACTTTTGGGCTAACAATTTTTTTTTGGTAAATATCAATCAGTAATGATCTGATTGTGGGTAGAAAGGGGAGACCATTCGTGAATCAAGATTGATAGTCGCCAAAAAATTCCTTTTTGTTTGGCTAAAGCTGACTTCTGGTTACAAATGCTGGAAAAAGCGGTTGTCTATTAAATCTGAAAAAGAAATATAAAATCAAATTTAAGATGGATGCGAGACCCATGTCAACTGATTTTAAAGCAAGTCGCATAAAGACTTCTACTGGTGGATCAAGAAATTATTGATAGTTGCCAGAATGACCATGAACTGAACGAAAAGTTGGAGATTGAGAAAAATTTACAATTCTTGACTAGGAGAACAGGAGTTAAAACCATGGGACAAATAAGAAACTGAAGTGGGTGAAAGATACTGATGCTAATAGCTATCTGTTCAATGCTGTGAGTCGTAAAGTCAAGCACAGTGTAGGTTTATCTGGTCAAGGTTGAGATGAGGGTGGGCGGAGCTTTTCATCTATAGAGGAAGCTGCTTCTTTTTATGTTCCATTTGTGCTCCAACTTCCACACATTCTCTTTCTTTCTCCGTCTTTTATCTTCCCTTGGCTCTTTGATTGTTGCTAAGATCTGTTTCTGCACTTCAAATTTGCACATTGTTTTCAAGTTTACATGGGAGAATTGGTGTACACTGCCTTCTTTTCTAGAAGAGGTATGCTGGTTTAGGGGTAAGATAGGGTTTCACTTTCTTTAGTTATTACATTCTTCTTCATATGAGAGAGCTGCGAGTCATTCGAAGGTAATACAGCTTGTGCAAGCCATCCTGATGGAATTTGTTACTTTGCTGCAGTGTTAAGATTATTGCTAACTTGCTACATGCTATAATACTTTGTTCCATTGATAGTCATAGCTCATAGTAGTTTTTCTCGTTGTTTGACTAATATCTTATACTCTTAATTTTTGTCTAGTTTCTCTCAAAGTTTGGATGGTGGTAGGCTTGTATGTGTATAACTGCCTCCTTCACTGAATCTTATCCTACCCTTCCCTTTTTAACTAGAAATACAGATAGGTTCTAATAGCTCTCTTATTCTTTGGCCATCCAATTTGGCTTCTAACTTGAGTAATTCCCATATTCTGCCAGAGGAGCCGCATGTGTATTTCAATGGAGCTGGTAACGGCTGTATTAGGTGATCATGGGCAGCGTCCACGTAAAGATTATGGTGAGATACACTTTCTTTGTCTCCTTGTAACAGGTTTTTATCCCTGTTTATGTTGCATAGCTGAAGAATTTGTCCTTTTCTGGCTTTCTTGAACTATGTACACCCAACTACTGACTGAATGGTTTTGTAGTTGTTGTGACTGCTGTTACGGAGTTGGGAATTGGCAAGCCTAAATTCTACTCTACTCCTGAGATATTTGCATTTTGTCAGAAATGGCGGTTGCCTACCAACCAAGTTTGGCTGTTGTCCACAAGGTAATGAAGATGCTTTTTCATGATGTCCAGTCCAAGTGGTTAAATGCACTTTTCGTCATGCATTGTCAGTTGTAACTTTATGGGTGAGAGTTAGCACTTATGGATTTTGTGTTTTAGTGCTCCTTTGTTTGCCTGTTCCTGGAGTCACAAAATGCACATCTTTATTTGCTAGAATACACAGAATATCATCATCTTCATTTTATAGCTAGAAGGTGAAGTTCATTGGCACAGAAGAATGGGCAAGGGTATCATTGGCCATATTGTCAATAAGCTTGATAGGCTTTGAGAATGAAGCATCTGATTACCCTCTTTCTCAAGAATGTGATTCCACCTGGATCACTCTATCATGTGGGTTGTGTGGCTCAAGGCTGCATCCTAGTGCGTGCATTTAACTAAGCCCTTAATCTTTTTCAGTAATCCAGCTGGATTCCTTTGATTCTCTCTCACAAAAAATGGAGATGAACACTAAGTTAGATAGGACCTCCATATTTTAAGCTTCATGGGTCCTCACTAACCATCGAGGAACTTGTATCCATTCGGTTATTGCTGATACTTGTTTGTTAAGCATATTGAATGATTTCTGCTGGTGGGTGTTGCACCAGGAGCAACAATTGTCTTGTTAATTCTATAGTCTATTATTTGTTCATCAACTTCCCCGTTTTCCAGCCAGTATATCTAATTGCTAGACACGTTTTATTAGATTGCATATTTTCAGGGGTTTTCATCTCCAATCCCCTCATTGTTCATATGTTTTCATTTCAACACTACTATTTTACTGGTTTCCTTATCGCTTTACTGGAGCTGATCTCATCTCTCATTTTTAACACTTTTTTTTTTGTAGGAAGTCAGCAACATCATTTTTTGCAGCTTATGATACATTATGTGAAGAAGGAACAGCAATTACTGTATGCAAGGCACTGGATGAACTTGCAGATATCTGTATACCAGGTGCTCATCTTTATTTCACTTTTCTGCATATTTTATTTCGCCTACTTTGGAAAGAGTAGAGCACATTCTTTCATTGTTAGGAGGGAACATTTGGGCCCTGATATTAGGAAGAATAAAAGACTTTTGGGCCCTGACATTGTTAAGTTTAAATGATGTCTAACTCCTTACCTATTCCTTTCAACTACCCTAAAGAAACCCTCGGTTATGTGGACATGTTCTTATGCAGTTATTGACTTTGGATCCAGAATTGTACCTTTTCCTCCTCTCCTCCATTTCTGTTGCTGTGTTGCGTTGTGGTTTAAAATTGTATCTGGTTCACTGTTTTGTGTTACCTTCAATTATTTGAGATGATAGTTGAGAAATTCTGTCTGTTGGTTCAGGATCTATCGACCATATTAAGGCGCAGGGTGAAATTCTTGAAGGTCTTGTTGCTCGGATTGTGAGTCCAGAAAGTTCAAGACGTTTGCAGGGGGTTCTGAGGGACTATCCTCTGCCATCTGCAGATGGGGGTATATACTGAACTTTCTGTATCTGATATTAAAGTTGATTTTAGATTTTTTTTATGATTTCTTCATATTTGACTTTTGGTAACCCAATAGCTAATACTCGTTTGACATTCTCAATACTTATTTTTGTTAGAAACAAGAAATTTGTTTGGGCCTTTGGGTATTGTTGTATAAAAGGATATTGTTGGATGTATGCTTAAGAGCTTTAAGCATCTAGCTGTTCTTTTGTGTACGGGGTGTCATCCCCTTGGTGTCGTTTTGTACATGATCATCACCCTGGCATCTTTTAATTGATTGACTATTACTTGTCAGAAAATTTGTTGGATGCGTGCTTCCAAGAGACCACGGGTTCAGGTACTTGGAGCGGCCTTTTGCCAAAAGGGCAAGGGAAGGCTTCCCCCTATTAAACCCTTGTGGCGGGACCCTTCCCCGGACCCTCACCTAGCGGGGACGCCATCATGCACGGGCTGCATATGTTTCCAAGAGACCTTAACTATTCCATTTCTATCTAGAGGAGTCATGGTATCACTATTGAAGCCCTTTTTTTAGTTTGGGAAGAAGAAATTAGTCCTTAAAATGTGTATTGGCAAACAGAGTCTGCACAAGTTAACTCAATTGGGACTTTGGTCTAACTTTCCTTTCAAGACTTGTGCAACTCTTCTTCATTTTGGACTGGAGGGTCCCAAATGCTCTCTTCAGCCTCCTTATCGCCAAATGGAACCAAACTGCTATGGAGGTTGATTGGTTGTTGGATTTATCGAACCGCCTTCTCTGTTAGGCGGCTTGGGCCCCTCAACCATCAAGTCCTTAGTGTGGGTGTTGTTTGTAGTTGTCCGTTTTAATTGCTGTGAATGCTAAGTTGCTGACACGTTCAGATTCTTTCAATCTCCATTGTCTGGCAAACTAATTTTTGGAATTTTAGAGACTAGAAACTCACACCATCATGTTATCAGCCGTGGCTCATGTAATAGATGATTATCACCTCTGTGTAGTATAGACCCTTCTCGAAACAGCTCATAAGTCTTATTCAATTTTTGAGCTACCAACATTAGTTATTAACTTATCAATCCATTGGATAGTGTTGCCGCTGTCAGCAAAAAAACAATTTGCTGTTAGTTATACTTTGGACCCTCTTCCAGAGCATTTTAAGCCCTTTTTTCTCATCCTTAGTGGTAGCTAGAGTTCTTGATGGATTAGACGTCTCATTATACCCCCCAGTACCGCACACTATCAAAGCGGGCTTGACAATGTATTTTCCAAAATATATATATGCCCGGCCAACAATCCCGTTCAAAACCCGGTAACCCACATGTCCATGGGCAAAAAAATCGTTTTTCTGGCCCAAGCCCGCATTTGATCACCTATTGTGACAGCCTATCAGACGCCACACCTTCGTGAGTCCGACTATAGGAAGCTTATTTGCCACCCTTCCAGTGTGTAGGATTAGCAACCTGATAAACAAAGTTAACAGTTTATCTCTACTTGCAGCTTCTATAAGATTTTTTAAAAAAGAGCATTGGACCCAAGTCAATTTTAGATGATAAAATATTCAAAGGGTAGAGTTGTGAGGACCTATTGTTCCCTAATACCCTACACTTCTATTCTGATTGGTTTTCTATTAAAAGAAGAAAGTTTACCTGCTTTGTGCCTGTATCACAGTGTGAATTTGCACATGGTTATGAAGAAGTGCATTCTAATGTCAGAGAACATTGTTTCCTCATAATTTCTCTTGATAGAATCTGGGAGTCTGTCATGTGAATATATTGTGTGGAGAGCTTGATGAATATTTATGTTTTCAGCTGAGCTTGAGTTGGGACCAACATTGCGGGAAATTTGTGCGGCAAATAGGTCTGATGAGCAACAGGTAATTTGACAGATTTGTATGCAAAGTGCAGTACTGCTTTGTGTTTATTGTTTCTTAAGACTGATAAAAGGGTTCTGAAATAATGATGCAGCAAATAAAAGCTCTTCTTAATGAAACTGGGACCTCGTTTTGCCCTGATTTTGTGGATTGGTTGGGAAAAGAACCAGGTGATCAACATTCCAGAACTGCTGATAGATCTATTGTTACAAAGTTTCTTCAGGCTCAACCTGCGGATGACTCGACTCGCAAACTGCAGGTTTAGTTTGCTATGTTATTATATTTTAATGTATTTTTCATCGTCATCCTCCTCATGATCATTAGTAACCCAATTTCATGTTAATTGATCAATAGTGAATCTTTTTTACTCTGGAGTGGCCTTTATTTCATGTGAATGTGGTGAAATTGATTTATTTATCATGTTACTTGCTAGTTCGCCTTAAAATGAGTTGGACTAGATCCTGGATGGATAAAAGCTAACCCTATCAAAGTTTCTGGCCTCTTCTGTAGTTTTATTGGGGTTGAGTGAAGGAATCAAACGTTCTAGTATATTGGGAATGGTACTGGATCTGTTCTTTGGGGGTTCTCGGTAGTTTTATTGGGGTTGAGTGAAGGAATCAAACGTTCTAGTAGAACTTAAGGCTGTTTCGGATATCCGACCTTTTTTTCAGTCAGGTTTATTTTGAGACCAATGTTGTATGCCGCTATGCCTGTTCTTCCTTTCAGTGACTTCAGCTCCGTTGATGTGTCGTAACTACTTTTTCTTTTCTGTAGTCAAGAAAAGAAAAGAAAATTTCTTTTTGCTGAGGCGTTTAGGATTTAATTATTTCTCTATCGAGTGCTCAACCATGGAATATTCTGGTGACTGCTTTTTTTTCCTGTAGTTATCTTGCATCAATCTGTTTACTGTAATTGGCATCTGCTTGTTCTTTGTACGTGTTACAGGAAATGATTCGCTTGATTAAAGAAAAGCGACTCCCTGCTGCCTTCAAATGCTACTATAACTTCCACAGAGTAGACAGCATGTCAAAAGACAACATCCATTACAAAATGGTTATTCATGTGCACAGCGATTCATGTTTTAGGCGGTATCAGAAAGAAATGAGGTTATAATGGCAACTTCTACGTGGTGTTTTCGTAATTTGTTTTGTTGCATTTATGAAATTTCTAATAACTGTATATCCTAACAAGAGAAAATGGTTGTATCTTCAGGCACAATCCTGCTTTGTGGCCATTATACAGAGGTATTTTTTTTTTAGTTTTTGGGTTTCATAATGTAGGAGGCATCTTTGTTTTTCGCATTAAAATCGTTGGGTAATACCAGTATTTGACCGTGAACCAGTAATTTAAAAGAAATGTAGTATATATTGATTCTTAAACATGTAAAATGTTAAGGCAGTGGACCTTCAATGGTACAGTTTAATGTGGTCCTGCAAATTTCTTGAGAATTTGCTCCTACATTATGTTTTCCTTTTTATGATCAAGTTCGGTGACAGTGGGATGAGACTTTCTTGCCTTTTAGAGGGTTACCAGATCTCGGCCGTCTTGTCCACGTTTTCATCGTATGTGTACTATTGCTTGAGTGTCTTAAGTTCTTATTGAAGAGGGAGGGGGGGGGGGGGGGGGGGGGGGGGTGTTGTTTTGAATTGACTTATTACCGTGGATTCTTGATCCATATTCGATTTTGTGAATTGCTGATTTGCCTAGTGAATTCTCGTGAACCCTGTTTATAAACATGATCAAGGGATAAAGTCCGTGAAGTGGCTAACCTTTTTTTCCAGCTAAAACTGTGGATAACTAGGTAACTAAAGGCTGTCTATGACTCTGTCCCCATCTGTCTGTTTGTTGTGCTTTGAGGGTAAAAGGCTAGCTACACACTTGTATCAGCAACTTGAGTTTGGTTTGTATTTATGGAGATAGACGTTTTTGGTATCAAGGTGTGAAAGGTATCTATAAACATCCCTTAAACTGCAATGTATATTATCTGTGTGTTCTTTTCTGCAGACAGGATTAGACATTTGTGTGGGACTTTGATTTCGGTGAAGGTTCTGTGGGTGATCTTGCTTTAAAAGAATGCATGCATCTTTCTCACTGAAGCGATTGTGTTGTTGCTATTCTTCAGTTTAGGGTATCCTTGTATTGTATATTTGTATGTGGTCTGATGTTTTAATATAGTCTCTACCCCCAAGGCCCCAATGCTTTCAGCTGTGGTTATCATTGTCTGATCTTCATGCTATTTTTATTTCTCTTTGTTTAGAGGCCCTCCCTCCCTCATGATGGATTTTTTTGTTTTTACTTGTTAAGTTTTTCATCTGATAAGATAAGAAGACTTTGTTTCTGGTTACTTATGTTTAATATCCTTAGCTTTCTAGTTGCGAAAATGAAATAAAGAATATGTGAGATTTGCAAAACTATTCCACTATGAGATCTATTCATCTAACGGTAATTGTTTTTAGGATTTTTTGTGGATGTAAATTTGTTCAAAGGAAGGGAGGAGAGAGGTTCAGATATTGAGGAACACATGAGTGCTTCTATGAACAGTTTAGATGCAGTTGGAGCAAACTCGCTTGCTGATGAAGATGCGAACTTAATGATTAAACTCAAATTCCTCACATACAAGGTAAGAAAATAGGCTCCTCATCCCTCATTCCCTCATACATGCGCACAGTGCCCTTCTATAATACTCTCTATGTGTTATATCGTTGCATAATTCGTATCCTCTACCAGCTCTGGTTTTCAATGTCTCATATTGCGGTTATAATACTTTGCTTCCTATGTTGATAACTTTTACAGTTGCGAACATTCTTGATTCGAAATGGTTTGTCGATTCTTTTCAAGGACGGACCTGGTGCATATAAGGCATATTATATGAGGTGAGTTTTCTGTCTTTTCCTTGCCCACCATCTGCACCTCTCAGAAATTTAAAAGGGTCAATGGCAAATTGTGCGTCATGGCAGTAGAAAGAGGCTTCAAAGAAAAACAGTAATGTTTTGCATCAGGACTCAGGACTCAGGACAAAGAACAACTTTATTTTATTACCTTATTGTTTCGATTTACAAATCCCCTTTCTCCGGTATTTGTTTGTTTTGTAAAATGGTGAAGAAAACTCAAAACTTCTTATCTATAGATTTTGTGAACGATTAAACTTTTTGAATTAATTTTTTTGAAATGTCTCAATTTTTTCTCTGATGAAATTAGACTGGAAGCATAAATACTTCATTTTTGAGGGGGGGGGGGGATTTTTTTCCCCTTTATGCAAGGGTCTCTGGGACTACTTTGTTAGTGTCTCTGTTGTAGTGAAATAATTGAATTTAATATGATTGCTTATCTAACTTCGACTTAATGCTTACAAGTTACAACTACTTAAGTTAGAAGAATGCATTTTGATTTGCAGACAGCTGAAAATATGGGGCACCTCAGAAGCAAAGAAAAAGCAATTAATTACTTTGCTTGATGAATGGTAGGTAGCATCATTGTACATCATTCTTTCTCATTTAACTTCTGCTTTTCGAGCCTTTTTCTGAACTACACTGACATTTACTGTTTGTTGTGTTCAAGGGCTGTATACATAAGAAGGAAATGTGGCCATAGGCAACTAAAGTCTGATGTATATCTCAGTGAGGCTGAGCCTTTCCTTGAACAGTATGCGCAGCGCAGTCCCGCAAATCAAGTGCTCGTAGGTGCAGCTGGAAACTTGGTAAACTCTGAAGAGTTTTTGGCGATAGTTGAAGGCATGGATGAAGAAGGCGACCTCAACAGAGAACATGAGATGAAATCAGCTGTTTCATCTCTTAGCGCAGAGGAAACCTTACAAAAAAATGGCCTTGTGGTGTTCTTTCCGGGTAAATATTGCTGTTACATTCCATTTTTGCTCGACAAAACCTTACTATTGATTCTGCAATCTCTTGAAATCCATTTATTGTTACTAGTTGGTTTACGTGAGCTAGTTTTAGAAAACGTTTTTTTCCCGTAAATAAGAAGCATTAGGTTCTTTTTATGTGATATTAAGAGCTTTAGTTTCAACCAGGCAACATATAGATTAGTCCTGGCTTGAATGCTGAATTTCCTCATAGTTGTTGCTCGCCCACTCTAGGAGCGATTGAAATATTAAGGACAGGTTAGGTTGTGTGCATATGATGATTTTGCCTAATCAATTAGCTTTTCTGTGTAAACAAGTCTCTTGTTTGGAGACGAATTTATAGTTGAAAGCTCATATAAACACCAAGGTTAAAAACTCTAAGTAATGAAGCTTGTAAATCTTATTTAATTTCTATGTTGATCCAAGAAAAATTTAACTAGGATTTAAAGACTGCATAGAAACAACGATTTTGCGGAATCAATGAGCTTTTTTATGTAAGCAATAATGTTTTTAAACTTTTTTTTGTTTGTTTTTTATTTCACCTTGGATCACATCTAAGGTTAGCTGCAGATGACAGAGGGTTTCACTTGACATGGAAGAAAATTGTGCATGTGAGGGGAGGAGAGGTTGATGTATGCCATATTGAAGTCAAATTTTATGTTGGGTTTGTGTTTGTGGTGCTGCAAATTACACAAAATTGCTCAGTTAGACAATCAGAATTCAGAAGTACAGTTCATAGTTCAAACTGGTTAAACCTTCTATTTTTCTATTGTAGCTTGCGAAATATCTTAAATCTTTTCTTTTTTATTGTCGTTAAATCCACATAAGAACATCTCTGACTTTTCCATGTACTAGGGGTTGCCCCATTGTATTATTTCCCAAAAGGGTTTACCTTATGACAAGAGTGTGTGTATGTCTGCCTGTGTGGTTGTATATATAATGAGACTGTTGTCTGTGCTTGTTATGGAGTAAAGTTGTGTTATTTATCTGTTCAAAATGTTTGATGATGCTGGTTATTGGTGGTCATTTATATGTTGAGCTGAGTCTCGGTTGAGTATTTAATCACTCAATAATTTGTTATTATCGTCATGGTACAAGTATGAAAGAAATTGACATTAAAGTAAACAGATGATTCTGGTTAGAACTCATATCTTGACTTTTGTGCCTGTTTGGACTAGTTGACATTAAAGTATCCTATGTATGGTTGAGAAACAAGCCCACAAGGCACTGAATTTACCCCTTTTGGAATTTCGTTGGTAACTAATTCTATGTTTCTAATTTATGCCATCTTTCAGGAATACCAGGATGCGCCAAGTCTGCTCTCTGCAAGGAGTTGTTAAGTATGCCTGGGGTGTTTGGGGATGATCGTTTTGTCCAAAGTTTGATGGGTGATCTCACAAAAGGTATGATAGTGTAGCTAAGTGCTCCTTTCTCAGAGTATTTTGTAAGCAAGTTAGGCGAGTCCTGTTCTTTCTGGCTTAATTTCAGCTTCTTTCAATTTTAGTTGGTTGTATTCCGTTCAGTTTTATTTACGTTCAATCAATTATTTTCAATTAATCTCTTCACAAAAGTAACTTTTAATTCAACTAAACTCACTCCACCTCAGTTCCACTCAATTTAGCCCCAATTTATTCAATTCAGCTCGTTTCAGCCGAAAAGAACAAGACATAAAATCTTAATGACTAAGTTTATTGAAATCAAATCTTTACTTTGATATGTTAGAGGTCGAATAAAAGAACTGATAAATTCACTATTGATTGCGGTTACGTTAGCATCGTGAGATTAGTAATGGGTTTTGCATATGTAACTTCACAAATTGCTGCAAATGTGGTAAACTTCTAAATAAAGGTGCACAGAGATCATTAATCTCACTTCCCAAACTTTTAATTTTGTTTTAAATTTTTCATGTATGTGCTCTCTCTTGTTGCCTCTTTTTTAATAACATAAATACATACGAGTACATCATTTGCAAATTTGTTCGTCTACCTTCTTTTTCAACAAGTAGTGGGTTGTATAAATTTATTTCACAGATTTATCGTTGAAGATATTTTGAAATATGAGATGGTGAATTTACATAGGTATAATGGTAAATTCAGGTGCTTATGGCGTCTTCTTTGCATCGACTGGTCACTTAAGTTATAAGTAATCAAGTACTGGTTCTAATTTTTGTCATTAAAGTCTGGTAGACAGTATTTGAACCACTATCAAGTATCAACATATGCATTTAGTCATTATTTCTGGCATCTGCTTTTTAACCTCTTTTTTTGAGATTTTTGAGATATATGGTAAATAAAAGCACATATTTGCTATAGAAATAAGGAAAGTATTGGGGTATGGGTTTTTTGGCAGTCCGCACAGGCAAACATTAGAAGCAGACCACGATAAGTTGCAATGGTGAAGTTGTTAGTTTTAGGCATTATAATTTAGAGTTGTTCGTACCTACTGACATGTTCCCATTGTACATATTATCCAGGGCGATACTGGCAAAAAGTTGCTGAAACATTCAGGAAAAAACCCAATTCCATAATGCTTGCTGACAAAAATGCACCTAACGAGGATGTTTGGAAACAGGTAACCTATTATCTCATATATCCAGGTTATTAATTAATTGATTCCAAATTTAGTTTTGATTTACTTTCTGATTTTACTACTTTGGGTTCTGGATCCACTCTCGAGTGACTGAAGTATATATTTGTAGTTGTCTTCCACAAATTAGAACCTTCTTTAGTCCATTTGATTTGTCGCCTTTTCAGTTTTCCCTTCTCAAATTCAATGTCCTCTTAACTAAATTTAGTAATCTATCCTAATTAAGTTATTCTCATTTTCGTTAGGTGAAGGGGTAAAGTTGTTAACTTATCACCTGTGCTTAAAAGTCCTAAGATTTAAACTAGGAATATAAATAGGGTAGAGTACATACTTCAATTAAAATTATATGGCGGCCACCACATCACACCACATTTAGCATAGATGGTATGGGCTACCTATGTATAATTGGACTTCTTTCAAATTTAGTGTCCCCTAAATTAAAAATACGTCTCACAACAGTCACAAGTATACTTACAAAGGGCTCCTTCCTTAAGAAAGGTAGGATGGAGTAGTTTTGTGTTATTATGTATAACAGGAAAGTATTTAATTTGGACAAGTTATTTCCTTTCAAAGTTATAAATAATTATGGTCATTGTTCCAAATGACAATTAATAATTATTGGTAAAATAATATCAAAACAACTTCAATAGGTCATGTAGAAATAAATATAGCAAACAAAGAAGTCATTCATCATATTATGATAATGATGCAATTATTGTGGAAAACATTAATTACTGCTAGCAGTCTATCACTATTCCTATCATATTCATCCCTAATACTACAAGTCTACAACTAGTACTTTCATGATTCATGACTAATGAATGAACATCAGATTTTAAGAGAACTTTGTAACCTTTGCTGCCAGTATTTGTTTATTATGTCATCAATATAAAATATCTTCTCGTGAGGTCATGGTTTTGTTCCTTGAGCTGTCTTAAAAAGTCCCTAGCATTTCATACCTCTCTTGGTGGCCCTTGACAGTTGAAATTGTATAAATGCATTGATCTTCACAAATTTACATCTCTTGCAAAATTCTTCTTTAGTGGATTCATTATGATGTATTTTCTGGTTGATATGCACATGAGATCTGTAAGATTGTATGTCCCTATGCTCAGGGACACTGATTTTTGTAACCTTCTTGTGATCAATGATGTCTGACTGTTTATAAGCCACTTCTTCAGTATGTTTACGCGAAGTTTTTTGAGCTTGCTTTCAGATACAGGGCATGTGCCAAATTGGGAGGACATCTGCTGTCCCAGTTGTATCTGAGTCCATAGGTTAATAACCATTCTTCTCCATTTTTCAAACTTCTTGTACAGATGCTTTGAAAGCCAATTGCGCATTTATTACGTAACTATGACTGTTTCGGTTCACTTGTTCAAGGAGTATCAGTTACTGCTGATAGAGTAGTCAAGCCAGTTGCATATTCAGTACATCAATGTAGTGAAACATTTCCTTATATCAGAGGGAAAAATGAAAGTCATAATGGACTATTATGCTTCAAATCATGGCAGTGTTTGGTTAATTTTGAACTGTTAATGGTTCTCTAAAATGTCTCATTGAGTCATTGATAAATAAGTGTGCCTCTTGTGCTTTTTTAACATGCAGGTACCGACTCAAATCCTTTTTGCATGGATGCATTGGCTGTTTTTATGTTTCGTGTTCTTCAACGAGTCAATCATCCGGTATATATGTTTTAGATCTTTTCCCCCCTTCAAATCACCTTTGTTATCAGTTTATTCAATTTTCAATTTGGCGGCAGGGAAATCTTGACAAGTCATCACCAAATCCAGGCTATGTATTGCTTATGTTTTATCACCTCTATGAGGGGAAGGTAATGCTTTAAATTTATCGGTGTAAAGTCTTCAATTTATTTGTTCACAAGCTTCTTATTCAATATTATTTTTTCCCCTCCTCCATTCCCTAAGTGGTTGTTTATTCTCAAACCTAAGGCCCACAAGGCAGAGTGGTAACAGATTTTGATTTTGGAATCTCTACTCTCTAGTGTAAGGGTGGCAACTGGGCCGCCAGTCCAGCCCAGTCCAGCATGACCCAAGCACAAGCACAGCTCATGCATGACATAATTGCAGACTGGGTTAACCCATGTCTTAGGTCGTGGACAGGTCTGGTTGCCTTTTTTGAGAAGAAGTAAGAGCCAAACATGGGTCGGTATGATATCCCGATTGACGGCCCTGTAGGTACGGCCCAATATTGCCCAGTAGGCCCATTTCTTACTAGAATATTATATGCTTTAGTTTGTTAAAAAAATTATTAAAACTTGTGAAGTTATTCACGTACATTAACTTGTGCAAATTTTTATCGTACGAACCGAACGTGACAACTTTTGGGCCAATTAGCTCAGTCCACTAGCATCCCACGACAACAGGCACGGCACGGGGGACTAACAGGCCGGGGCCGAGTCTCAGGGGCGGATTTAGGCGGTGTCGGGGTGGGCACGTGCCCCCCATGAAATTTTCGAAATAAATTTTTTATAAGTCTCCAATATAGATATATAGTTATCATGGCATAATTGGTAGAGGTGTCAATTTTTATCTTAGAGATGCGGGTTCGATTCCCCATAGCTACATCATATTGATAAATTTTTTGGGCCTTAGTCCATATTACCTCTTTCAAATATATGTGAAAAAATTGCGTAATATAAGATTTGAACCCATGACCTTTAGATTATATGGGAAGTTCTATACAATTAAACCACTTGTACTTATTGTTAAATTTTGGAATTTTGTACCAAAATTTATTATATTCTACAACTTTAAGTCACTATTTTTATATATACTTAAAATATATACTTTGTAGTATTTTAGAGAAAACGTAATTTTTGAAAAAAAAAAAATATCTATAAGTCCAATTTTCCCATTTTTTACTTAAATACTCCCTCCATTTTTATCCAAGTGATACATTTCTTTTTGCACGTTTGTCAACGCACGTTTTACGTGCTTAATATCTTTAGCTACGTATTTGTAAAAATTATATATTTTCAATTTACTCGTAAAGACGAATTAAACAAGATTCCACATGAATATGTTTTTTCTTACGTATTGAGAGAAAATTGAAATTGAAGGTTAACTTGTGAATAGTGTACAAAAACCTTATGTATCACTTGGATAAAAATGGAGGGAGTATTATTTAATATAGGAAAAAAAATTTAAAATATAAAAATATTTTCTTAGACACGCGTAGATAACGCGTCAAAATTTTTTTGTGCCCCCCTTACGCAAAATTCCTGGGTCCGCCACTGCCGAGTCTGGCCAATTTTTTTTGTATTAGGTAATAGGCACAACCGCACGACACACCCACTGCCACCCTTACTCTGGTACTTATCTACATGTTTGACGATCTGTCTTCTCTACTTTGCCTCTAGACCCGTAAGGAATTTGAAGCTGAGTTAATCGAACGGTTTGGCTCACTTGTCAGAATGCCCTTGCTGAATTCTGAAAGGTATGGTTTACCTTAAGTGTAGTTCAATATTTTCTTCTGAAAATCAAATTTAGTTTAAGCTTGTACGAGTTAAACATTGTCCCTGGAAGCCCTTAAATAACGGTTGTTTTGTTTGCTCTGTCTTGTATTATTGAGCGTGAGATGTGGAATTTGTTTGTTACAGGAATTGTCTACCTAATTCAGTGAAAGCTATACTAGAGGAGGGAATTAACCTGTACAGGATACACACAAAGAAACACGGAAGGTCAGCTCTGTTAATTTTGTTGTCTAGAATCTAGATAGGTAGTGATCTGGCTACACTAAAATTACGTTGTCACATAGGCAGTATTTATGGGTTTTTCTGATTAGGCGATTACGTAAGGTAACCAACTACATGAAAGCAACCATGCTAATTTAAGTAAAAACAATTGCCCATACTATGAAATTATGGAGTCAGCATCAACTGTACCCCTGTACGTGATACTGCTGACTTGGATTCAGGAATCCATTTTTAATCTTTGTCTTTTACAGCATGATGGTAGTAGTATATGGGAATACACTAATTGACTAATACCCTAAAAATCACTATTAGTGGGTCTCCCGCGAGGAGTTTATTTCTTTTATTTTGCGAACTCTTAAGTTGGTGGAGTAAGCAAATTGTATGCTCGTGGCTGCTTCACTGCGTCATTGTTGTAGTACTCTTCGTTTCTCATACTCTTACTAAAAAATGCATTCATATCGAAACTGCAGAATGGAATCAACTAAGGGAACGTATGCGAACGACTGGGCAAGTTGGGAGAAACGGTTGCGAATGACTTTAATGGACAATGCAGAGTACCTGGGCTCAATCCAGGTAATGTTTTTACAAATGTTGATAATTTATTGGAATAATTAATTGTTGCTCCCTTTCTGACCTAAATCCCTTGAAGTAATGGGAACCGAGCTTTCAGCTCTTCTAACTGCAAATACCGGCTTAGGGTTCCATTTAAGTGGAGAAAAGAAATTAGTTCAGTGACCTGGTGAGGTTTGAGGTTCATACCGTTCATTCTATCGCAGGCTCGCAGCTGGCTCTGAAAAGAGATTTGACATATTTTACATGAGAACTTGAATTATATATGTTTAGTCGAAGCATATCCTATCATGAACCATACCTAAAATACATATATCACACACACTATCAGGGCGAATCGCAATTGGGTGTTACGTATTCATAACGAATTCGTTAACCATGTCTTATGGATGTACTGACAATTGGTTGCTGCTGGCAAAAACAAACTCAAAGTAGCAATTTACGAGAAATCAGTCTTCAACTATTCCCCAAAAACAGAACTGTGAGTTTTTTTTTTGCTGTGTAAATCATATAGTAGGTATTAGCTGTATTGATACCTTGTAGGCGTTGTAGCTGAATGCTTGAAATTTGTCGCCTACTAATTATCAAATGAAATGCAATGATGTTGAATCTTTACGTCTTTTTGCAACACTGGGCAACATGTTCAAAATATAAATATTTGAACATTTTCACTAAGTTTTCCGAGAAGAATTGGTAAAGTTGATTTGTATTTTGCAGGTTCCATTTGAGAGTGCTGTTAGAAACGTTGTAGATCAATTGAGGACAATTTCTAGTGGTGAATATGTTCCTCCAAGTACCGAAAAGAGAAGGCTTGGAGCAATTATTTATGCTGCTGTCAGTCTGCCAGTTACTGAAATCATTCTACTACTCAGAAGCGTAAGTACCTTCTTACACTAGTTCAACACATCAATGCTATACTCTGTAGTTTTGACAATTGACAAAGGAATCGATCAACTTGAACATTTTGTAAACATTTCATGTTTTGTTGTCCGATAATCTGGTTATTCAAACTGGTTTTCTCTAGTTCTATGAAACTTAACTGCTGTGAAATTTTCCTGTTTCATGCCCTTTCTACTCTTGCCAACATTTCTCAATGTTTTTCTCGGTCTATTACTTTATTTGGGGTGTTATTAGGGTGTTCATCTGTAAATAAGTTTGGGATTGGTCATAGATGATGTACTGATGTGCCAAGAATGACCTCAAAGTCTCAAACTCTCAAAGACTTAAATAAGCTCCGAAGTTCTGATGCTTAAACTTTCTAACAGTGCATTATGTGGTGCTACACTGTTATTTTCTGGAACAATAGTGCATTAAAGAGTGTATGTTTCACAATTACTATATTTATGAGTCTCTTTGACTAATTGGCATTACGATACTCTTGGCAGCTCGTAGTTAATTCACTTATCCAGTAGCCCTTGTGCGTTGTGTTGTGAAATTTGACCGTGCACATTGTTGATTTTATTATGCAGATTGGTGGTAACCACCCCGAGATTGAAGCATTTTTCAAAAACAGGAATTTGGCCGACAGTCTTACAAGAGCTCATGTCACTCTTGCTCATAAAAGAAGTCACGGAGTCATAACAGTTGCTAATTATAGTCAGTATCTAGACCGTGATGTTGACATTAAGTTCACAGCTTTCTTATGGTCTGAAAGCATGGCTGCTTTGGAAGCAGAAGTTGGTTCAATTGATGGGGAAAAGGTCGACTCGAAGAATGAATGGCCTCATGTTACCTTATGGACAGCACCAGGAGTTGTGGCTCGGGAAGCAAACTATTTACCTCAACTGGTCTCAGAGGGGAAAGCGTCTCGCATAGAACTTGATCAACCGAGTGTTGTATATGGCAAAGTAAACTTCTTTTGAATTTGGTGCTTTCAGGGTTGTTCGATACGCGATCTCCAATTTTGACATATATTTAGAGAATTAGAGATTAAACATTTAGTTTGTGGTTAATAAATTAGTCTAATTGATCACTCTTTAGTTTTAATGGTGTTTATGGTAGGCGAGTTTTGGCATAGTGGATCACACCAAAGGTAAATAATACAGTACTCATTAGGGTTGGATTCCGTAACTTGTAAATGGCTGATTTCGCAGATTTTGAGCAACGCATGTAGCAAAATGCCAGACTAGCATAAGCTTAATTTCGGCGATATTGTCTTTATTTGTTTTTTTTTTTTTTTTTTTTTTATTAAGGGTGTTTTAATCAAAGGTAAATAAATGATTATGGCGAAGGAAGGACATGCACTCTACGACTAATACTTACGAAGTATTTTTCATGCTCTTTTCGGATTTGGGCAATGATTACTTCGTATTATCTAAGACCACATTACAATGTGAAAGAGTCCCAAGGAGGCAAGGACTCCCAAGTCCCAACCTATGAAAGCCAACTCTCATTGTAGGCTTACAACTTTCGTCTTAGGCTGAAAACAAATGTAATCATTTTAAGTTTTTATTTTGGTAATTTTTTTATTTAGAAACTGTTACATTTTCATCTATAATAACTTAGACGATTATTCTGGTAAATTTTTATTTAAAAATCGTTTAATATTTTCATCTATAGTGGGCATATATTACCACGTCTTCAGCTTGTAACAAAGTATTACCTGTCTTCAACCAGATTTGTTGACCTATAAATGTGATATTATTCTATAATGTGCTTGATTTGGGTGATCTGAAAAAGGAGTTTGTTATATTCCGCCCCTAGTTTTACTCATTTCGCCCCTAAAAATTACCAAATCGCCCCTTATTTTTTTTAATAGTTACAAGTATTTTTCAGTAAAAGTACTTTTATTAATTCATTTCAACATTTACGTATAAAATCAAACCGTATTAATAAAAAAACAAAAATTAACAAATATTTGCTTCCTTCCCCAACATCTATTTTTAAAAAAAAAAATCACCGTAAACAAAAATTAACAAACATATTTGTTAAGTAACTTTTTAGAAAGAGAAAATGTTACAAAGTGATGATGTGTGGTAATTAAATTTCATTTGAAGCATATTTCGGGTAATTATATTAACCCGTAATGTTTCACCGTAAACAAAATCACTACACTACGCGTATTCGTAACTATTATACTAAGCTTATACGATTAACCAATATATTAATGTGTTAAATATTTTTTTACCAAGACAATGTAATCTTGGAATATTTGAAATGAAATTAGGGGTGAAATGAGTAAAATAAAGGCAAAATATAACAATTTTATTTGAAAATAGCAAAGAACATACTCCCTCCGATTTTTTGTGTTGTTCTCTTTTCATTTTGACACAAGAAATAAGGGAATCAATTTGAACCACACAATACATATGACTCCACATGAAATTGATTTTGGACGACACAATGTTGTCCATAATAGGAAAGAGGGAACTTCAATATTATTAGCACAAAATGAAAAGAGGAACAACACAGAAAATCAGGGAGTATGAGATTAAAAATAGAGTAAAAGCCAACTACCCATGTTAAAGAAGGGAAGGAGGAAATAAACAAGAGTTAGGTAGGACTAAGTAAAGAATTAAGGCAAAGTGTGGTGGGGAAAAGTGTTAAATAGGGCGGTCAATTCAAGGTGTTAAAAATGAAGAAAAAGACGAAACAATTAAAGAAAAGAGTGGAATTATGTGAAAGAATCAGACATTAAAGTGGAACAACATGTGAGTTGTCAGTGTGTGAGATGTGTTTTTAAAACTTCAACGACAAGAATCTAACGCTTAGATCTTACCGTAACGTCTCTTTTCCACTTTCATTACATTTTCACGTCTGCTTGTACTACTTCTACCCAAATACCCTCTTTTCTACGCACTCTTTTTTTACTGTGGTAATTTTTTCAAAATAGTTTTGTGAAATTAAAAAATCGTCAAATTTACTTTGTACTACCTCTTACCATGTTTACAAATTACAAGGGTTGACTTCAAATTTGTTAAAAAATTACTCAGCTTCATTCAACTTTACCTACATCTATTTTTTTACAATCCATGCTAACTCCTGACTCCATATTAAATCTTTACTTCATTGGTTATATTTTTAACCCACATTCTCACTGTAGACGGACATTATCCGTCATAAATTAAAAACGGACAGTGTCCCTCCCACACAATGCAGGTGGCATCCCACCCAATGCAGGTGGCACGACCCATGAAATAATCCATTTTCACCCACTCGTCCTCTCACTTGCCTGGTTGTGAGAGGATTATTATCCGTCTTTAACTTATGACGGATATATCCGTTAAAAGCAAGACTCTTTGTATTTTTAATACGATACTACTTCAATAACACTATCAAAGCCCATTTTTTTAACACATATTACACACAATATTCACAAATTCTTATTTACAACGACATTATCCGTCGCAAACTTGTGACGGATACCGTTTTCTCTCACAAAATACTCACTTTTTCTCTCTCTCCAACACTATTCATGTGGTCCACTTTCTCCACTAATTCATTTTGTATCCATTTTATCTCATAAAATATCCGTCATAAATGGTGACCCGTCGCAAACAAGACTTACTACACAATATTAACACTAACCCTAGGGTTATTTAGTGAGTTGATTTGTGCATAAAGTATATGTGCGAGTTGAATAGAGGGAGTGCTACAAAAATTAAGTTATTTAAATTATAGAAGGCATTTACCTAGCCTTAGGGTTGTTCAGTGGGTTGATGGGTCGAGGCAAGCTAAGAGGTACGGGTAATTTGTGATACACAGATTCTCCTCTACGACGTTCGGATATGTGACTAATAGAAAAGTGGTGACCGTTTTTTGGAAAATAGTTACCAATTTTAATAAAATAGTGACCACTTATTTTGGTTAAAAAACGACATATTTTTTCAAAGTGGTCATTGTTTACTAAAAAAATGGTCACATTTTAAAAAAAAGAAAAAACATACTACCTCCGATTTCCTATGATGTTCCTCTTTCCCTTTTGGTCTAATTACATGATATTCCCTCTTTCCTTTTTTGGACAAATTTGTATGGTCTAAAATCAATTTCATGTGGGTCATGTGTATTGTGTGGTCCAAATTGATTTCCTTATTTCTTGTGTTAAAATCAAAACAGAACAACACAAGAAATCGGAGGGAGTATATAGGATGAGAGTGAGTACTAGGGGTGGCAACGGATCCTAGATCCCGTCCAGATCCACTAGATCCTACCCTGGCGGATAGGATATGGATCATATTATTTCTGGTCCTATGTATCTGGATCGAATATGGAGCCAATGAGTTGAAAACGGATCTGGATCTGGTTGGCTAGACCCTGATCCGACTCTAAGACCCACTAGATCCTACCCAGGCTTATGCATGCAACAAAGACACTAAATAAGTAAATAGGTCATGTATCGACTATCCACTTCATTTTTCAATTTTTTAAGGCTTTTATTGTGTAACTTTTTTTTTACTCTTGATTTTTTAAGAGTTTGATTTGTAAAAGATATGTAAGAGTAATTTTAAACTATGTCAAATATTTCGATGAACATGAGAATACTTTTGTCAAACTATTGCAATCACATTGGACTTTTAATTACAAACTAATTTTTCTTATTTTCTTTAATGTTTTGTACATGGACATTAGGATCCTCGGATAACCCGGATCCGCAGGATCCGGATCTGGATCTTGCTAATTTAGACCCGTCGGATCTGGGTCGAATCTGCATCCGGTATTCGTGTCGCGGATCTGGATAAACGGTCTCATCTAGGGATGGCAATGTGCGGGATTTAGATAGGGTTCAATAGAATAACTACTATTTGTGATAATATATAGTTTTGGAGATTTTAGGTTTTCGAAACAAAAAATATTCGTAAATTATATGAATGTTTTTTCGGGTCAGATAAAGCAGTCACGCAAAATTTGAGAAGCAATGAAAAACATTTGTAGGTGCAGCCGTGCAGGTATGCGATAAATGAATTTCGGGCGAAAATTAGGTATTCTTTAAAATAGATAAATACTTCTTAGGAGTATTTAGCACTGGAAATCGAATATGTAACTCATAAAGCGACCACTAATACGTGTTTAAAAAAAACTGAAAGATAAAAAAAACACGACTCGATACGAGCTCCCAAACAGTTCAAATTTAAGCCCATTTACTTTTTTGGATAAAAGATAAAAATTTGAATAAGGAAAATATTCGATTAAAAAATAAAATAAGGAAAATAAAATTTGAATAATCCTTTTAAAGAATAAGAAATAAATAGTGAATATGAAGGGGTATAATATAATATATGGTTTTCAAGATTTCAGGTTACGGGTCAAAAATGTTTGTAAATCATATGGACGGTTCCTCCGTTCGGATAAAGCAGTAACACAAATGTTCAGAAGCAACATATGATATTTGAGAGTGTCGGTACGCGATAAACAAGTCTCGAATAAGGATCAAGTATTCCTTTAAAATAGATGGATATTTCTTATTATAGGTTGAAAATCGAATGCGGTATCTCATGAATCGATCCCTCGCATGTGTTAGAAGAATTGAGGGAAAAATAAACATGACCTGGTACAGAATCCTAAACGCTCATAAAATGTAAGTGTAATACACGATTTTCGTTATTTCGGAGTCCCGGAACAAAAATGTATGTAAATTATATGGACGGTTCCTTGAGTAAGATAAAGCAGGTACGCTATTTTTGAGAAGAAATCGAAGACATATGAGTGTGTCGATACGCGATAAACAAGTCTTGGACGAATATCAAGTCTTTTTTAAAAATAGATTAATGTTTCTTAATTAGGGTTGAATTTCGAATACGGTAACTTAGAAAACGACTCCAGATACGTGGTAAAAAAACATGGAGAAAAAAAAACATGTCCCGATACAGACGGTTGCTTGGGTCAGACATTTTTTGTTCCGGGACCCTTAAATTACTGATTTAGCCCTTTATTTATCGAATACGATAACTCATAAAGTGTACGACCTCCCAAACGATACACGGTTTTCGGTATTTTAGGGCCTTAGAACAAAATCATCCGTAAATCATACGGATGGTCATTTTTGGGTAAATGAATAAAGATATTACTTCCTCCATTCCAATCAATTCTATTCATTTGACTTTTTGAGCACTATTTATAGGTCGAGTGAATCTTCGACACAACTTCCAATATATAACATAAAAGATAGTTATGTGAGATCTAGTTTAAATTGTCTTACTGAGTACATTGTGAATATCAAAGTTTTATATTTTTTATCAATTTGTAGCTAAAGATATTAACAAAAGAAAACGGGTATTGACAAACGTGAATAAAGCAAATGTATTGAATTGATTGGAATGGAGGAAGTATGATTTATGAGTCATTTTAAGTTTTTTCAGTTTATTTAGAGTTATGTTTTGCGGGTAATTTTTGGGTTGACGAACACAATAGAAAAAAATGAAAATGTTCATTATAAATCTTGAAAATTCGAAAGACCAACACTAACGCATGTTTCGCCAACTACCAAAAAGGGAAAAGAACAACAAAACTATGTAATGGTTGTTTTAATATATCTTATTTAACAAAATTGTATTTCTTTTTTGTATATTTTTTATCTAAAAACTTGATTATATTTGATAGAATATGTAAATATTCGTTATATATTGTAATTATTAGATTACGATTCTATTGTAATTTAGTTGCTAGTTTTACGATATTAGTTTCCTAACTTATAGGATTCAGTTCTCACTGAATAACTTGTATTTATACTCTCATATGATTGAATAACAACTCATGGATTATATTCATTTATGGTATCAGGAACCCTAGTCGATCAATCTACTGCTTCCGCTCTATCTTCTTCTTCCTCTCTCTCTCTGAACACACCTCCATAACCCGACCTCACGTCAAACATGGCCCCTGATTCCAAGTCGTCCTTTCACCCAGCGCTTGCAGTTAACAATGTTGCTAATCATATCCCTGTCAAACTTGGCATGGATAATGATCAATACCCACTTTGGGTAGCATTGTTTACCAATCATGCCAAATCCAACCGTGTACTCCATCACATTATCACACCAAAGGTTGCTCCGACGTCGCCTACCACCGATGATGAAAAGGAGTTGTGGGAATCGTTGGATGCGACGGTCCTACAGTGGATTAATTCTACTGTCACAACCGAAATACTTGAAATAATTATCGAGACAAATTCCACGGCAATGGAAGTGTGGACTCGTCTTGCCGATCTCTTTCAAGACAATCAAAGTTCGCGTGCTGTGACTCTGGAACAAGAATTTTCCCATATCGAGATGAATGATTTCTCATCCGTGTCCGCTTATTGCCAACGACTTAAGTCCTTGGCTGATCAATTAAAGAACGTCGGCTCACATGTCTCTCATAATCGATTAGTTCTCCAATTGGTCTCGGGTTTATCCCCGGCATATCACGGCGTCGGCACCATCATCCGCCAGGCTAACCCTCTTCCCAATTTCTTCAAGGCCCGCTCCATGCTCGCACTTGAAGAAGTCGGTTTGGCTAAGCAAGATGCCACTGGATTCGGCTCTTCGGCTGCTCTCTATTCTCGTGGAAATACCGACATTGACGGCAAAGCCCCTTCAGGCGCCTCCACAAATGGTAAGAGCAGTCGTGGTAATGGTGGTAAGAAGAAAGGCAACAAGGGGAAAAGTAATTCTGGAAATGGTAACAAGAGTCAGGGGAACTCTACCTCACCCACGACTACCGCCTCTACAACCCCTGTTTCCCCTGTTCAATGGCCTGCTAGTTACGGACCGTGGCAATGGCCCCCTTCTCCTTGGGCCTATCCACCGTGTCCGTATCCGTCTAGTCCATGGATGATGCGACCTGGTTTTACGCCTCGTCCTCAACAAGGTATCTTGGGTCCTCGTCCGCAGCACAGTTACAGTGCAGATGCTACAGCTCCGTCACAGACAAACATCGAAGTTGCCATGTATACGCTGAGACTTACTCCACCCGAGCCATGGGTCATGGATATCGGGGCTACATCTCATATGACGACTAATCAAGGTACACTCTCACCTTTTATTAATTCGAGCTTTCGTAACGGTATAATTGTCGGAAATGGTCAGTCTATTCCAATTCATGGATACGGACATACAACCCTCCCTAAACCACATCCACCTCTAGTTTTGAAAAGCGTTTTGTACGCCCCTAAACTAGTTAAAAATCTTATTTCTGTTCGCAAATTCACCACTGATAACAAAGTCACTGTTGAATTTGACCCTCTTGGTTTTTGTGTCAAAGATTTGCGGACGGGGACTCGAATACTGAGATGTGATAGTCAAGGAGACCTATATCCAATTTCCAAGCCATCTTCGCCAGCCGCTCCGTCATCTGCTTTCGCAGCCTTAGCTCCTTTGGTCTGGAATAATCGTTTAGGCCATCCGGGTGACCCTATCCTTTCTATTATACAAAAAAATAAAGCAATTGATTGAAACAATTATTTTGTCAGTCTTGTCCGCTTGGGAAACACGTTAGATTACCTTTTGCTAAGTCTGTGTCGTACACTTATATGCCTTTTGATATCCTTCATTGTGATTTATGGACTTCGCCTCTCTTAAGTTCATTGGGTCACAAATACTATCTGGTAATTTTGGATGATTACAGTAATTTTTTTTGGACTTTTCCGGTTGCCAAAAGAGTCAAATCAGTCACATTTTAACTACCTTTCATGCTTTCGTTCAAACTCAATTTGAGCAGAAAATAAAGTCAATACAATGTGACAATGGAACGGAATTTGTCAATGGTATTTTTCGTGAATTTTGTGATACACGAGGCTTGATTTTTCGTATATCTTGTCCCCACACATCGTCACAAAACGGCAAGGCCGAGCGTAAAATACGTTCTATTAACAATATTATTCGTACTCTTATTCATGCCTCGTTACCACTTAATTATTGGCATTATGCACTTGAATCAGCAACTTACGTATCAAACATTCTCCCTAGCAAACCCATTGCTTTTAAAATTCCTCTTACGGTGCTCTATAATCGTTCACCACTTTATAGTCACCTTCGTGTCTTTGGTTGTCTTTGTTTTCCCTTAGTTCCATCTACAACTATAAACAAATTACAACCTCGATCGTCTCCGTGTGTGTTTCTTGGCTACCCAAAAGATCACCGTGGTTATAAGTGTCTCGACATGTCATCTCATAAAATTATTATCTGTCGTCATGTCCTTTTTAATGAACAAATATTTCCGTTTGCTCAATTAAATAAACCCGACTGATACGTGTCTATTTTATGATGTTTTACATCTATTTTTACACGTATTTGGTCGCTCATTTACTATGTTTTAGCCTTTATTTCCCACAAATTGTGTACTTTCGTATTTTTATGCACTTTTGCAGATTTACGCGGAAAAGAAGCGATTTAGCACCAAATTCGTATCCTCAAGTCTTTAGCTTAACTAAGGAATAAATGGAAAGTCAACTGGAGTCAAAGTCAAGTGCCAAAAGTCAAAACAGGAGAAATCCGAAGACTTCCCAGAGGAAGCGGTCGACCGACCACCCAAACGGGTCGGCCGACCAGGCCCGATTTTCATAAAGTCCAATTTTCATGAAAGGACCGGAAATAAGAGAAACCCAGCAAGAAGTGGTCGACCGACCAGTTATACGGGTCGGCCGACCAGATTAAAGCCCATGCGATTTCTTTTCTTTTTAGAAATAAAGTAGAATTAGAATTTTAAGGAAACTCTTAGTTTTTACCCTATATAAACTAATCTTGTGATTAGGGTTTTGGATCTTTTATCTATCGAATACACCATCTTTTTACTATCTAAAATCTCATCATATATTTTTAGTTTTGCAATCTTTCAATAGTTCCCAAGTATTCAATAAAGTTGATTCCGTTCTACCTTAATTCCAATTGTGGTAATTCTTCTTTGATCTAGTTTCATTATCGTTCTTATTGCTTTTATTAATTGTTAAGTTAGAATCCCAAGCCTTATTGAATCTTGCATGCTTAGTTTATTTACTATGTTCTCTATGTTTATTCCCAATTTTATATTCGTCTTAACAGTCATGAGTAGCTAATTTTCATATGTTAGGATGTAGGGGATAATATGCATAGGTGAATAAAATCCGAAAAACCCGACCTGTAGCAGGACCCCGGTCGGCCGACTGGAATAGTCGGTCGGTCGACCGAGGCCGTGGTCGGCCGACTGGAGTAGCCGGTCGGTCGACCACTCGCGTCTGTTTTCTTATTTCGTCTTTTCTTATAAATTATAATATCCTGCAATGAGACCAATAGGAGACTTGTAGGATGTTAGTAATGACCTACCCAAGATTGAAAGATACGGGAAGGACATTGGTTTACACCTTAAGACGGATAGGTTACTCAAGGCTGAAAGGTATGTAACCTGGGATTTAGGAATCACCCTTATTGTTGACACCCAATAATTGTGAGACCTAGGAACTAATAGCATAGGCCGAAAGGAGCTATTAGGTAGCATAGACCTAAAAAGATATGTTACACCCCCTTACGCGACTGCAATACATGTTGACCTTAGGATTTATTTTACCTTAGCTATTTATTACCCAAACATCCTAGCATCCTCTTTTATTATATTTTATTCTCATCTTTTAATTCTTGTTTTATTTTAATCTCTGCTTTAGATATAGTAATCAACCAATCAACCCCAAATTTGTTACCTTTAAACATTAACATTAAGACAATAAACATTCCCCACCTCCTTGTGGTTCGACCCTGACTTTCACTATCTATTGTTAAAGTTAGGAATTATAAATTTTATCTTTGGTACCCTCAACGACGGGCATCAAATTTTGGCGCCGTTGCCGGGGAGGTGACGCCAGTGTTTATTGTTTTTTGTTTTTGTTTCTCTTTGTTTAAGGAACTTTATGTTCCTTAAACCTTCTCACCTTTTTCTTGTAGTTCCCTCTTATGCGCAGGTCAGTTCAAGGAGAACTCCTACCACTTGATCTCGAAATTGAGAGGACTCTTAGGGAAAGAAGAAAGCAACTTCTAGCAAATCAAGAGGGAGGGTCGCCATCCTCTTTATTTCAAGAAGACCTTTTTGAGTTACCACCATCTTCACCAAAAACACCACCTTCACAACCAAATTCACCCATCAATCCACCTTCACCAAAAACACCATCTTTAACCTGCTTTCCAGTTTTTCCTAAAGAAGAAGATAACATGACAGAAGAAGCTACTATTGCCAGTCACTCTATGCCTCAGGCAAAGGACCTATACAAAGGGTTCACTTTACCTGCAGGTACTGGGAAGCCATTCGAGGCCAAGCCTGCCTATATAACTATGGTTGAAAGAAACCAATTTGGAGGCTCGGCCAATGAGGATGCTGCTAAGCATATTGAAATCTTCACAGATTACATATGCTCTATAGCACCCCCAGAAGGAGTGACGCAGGACCAGATTAAACAGACCATGTTTATCTTCTCCCTTAGGGACTCTGCGAGAGAATGGTACAGAGACCTTGACCGCACTGCTGCGGGAGTTACAGATTGGAACACCTTAGCCCTAGCTTTCTACAGAAAATATTACTCTGCATCAAAGACAAATGCTTTAAGAGCGCAGATCACCAATTTCAAGCAAGGTCCCAATGAAGACTTTAGCGAGGCGTGGGACAGGTTCAAGAGACTTGTTCGATCCATACCACATCACGGATTCGAACAATGGTTTCTTTGCAACCAGTTCTACAATGGCCTCTATGATGACAACAGGGCCTACCTAGATGCTGCAGCTAATGGGAGATTCCAAGATAATTCAGGAGAGACTAAAGGTCTCAAGTTAATAGAAGATGTTGCTGTGCACCGCGCTGAGCATGGTACTTCCAGAGGAAATCTGAGAAAATCTGAGTACAACCTGTCAGCAATTGAGGCCTTGACAGCCAAGTTAGAAAAATTTGAAGCTGCAGGAAAGCTCGATCTAGGGAGTGGAAGCAAGGGAGGAATATACCAGGTGAACGCCGTTCAGGACGGACCCTTTGCTTGTGAGAGGTGCGGTGGAGAAGGGCATGTATCAAAGTTCTGTACTTCATCTAATGAAACATGTGCCGCTTTTCAGCATTACCGTGGGAACAATTTCTATGATCCAAATAATAACAATGTCCATCCCAACTTAAGGTGGACAAGCCAGAATGTTCAAAACCCACAGCATATGCAACCTCAGCAAAATTCCACATATGTAGCCCCACATAAACAAAATTTCCAAAGACCACCTTTCAACCCTCAACCACCTTCCAATCCACCACCCAACACAGATGCTCTTATCCAAAATCTTATTGGGTTAGTTCAGAAGGAGTCGCAGGCTAGAGAGGCAGGGATGAAGATGTTGGAGTCCCAGATTGCTCAGATTGCGAGCAAGAACGACACTAGGGCTCCGGGTCAACTTCCGACCAAGCCAGACCAGAAGAAGGAGACTCTAAACGTCGTAACCCTGCGAAGTGGAGCTAAAGTGGGGGCTGAGAAAGAAAAAATAGCGAGTAGCAGCAAAGTCGGTCGACCGACCGAAGAATCTGGTCGACCGACCGCGGAGCAGGATCCGAAATTATCAGCTGAACAGGAGACTGGTCGACCGACCGAGGATACTGGTCGACCGACCACCAAAGCCGAATCTGAAGTTCCCTTTCGTCCAGAATTGCCGAATAACTTACGAGATTTTCTTTTCAGGGGTGACAAGACCCCCAGATTTTTAAAAAGGGCTGCAAATACGGAGTCTTCAGCTGCTCCTTTCCCGGAAAGACTCGTACCTTCAAAGGAACAGGTATCTTTTGATAAATTTAAAGATGTAATTCGTTCATTAAATGTTCAAGTTCCATTTTTAGAATTAGTTCAACAAGTTCCTTCTTATCTTAAATTCATGAGACAACTTTTGTCAAGAAAGAGGTCTCTAGAAAAGGTTGAGTCAGTGGCTCTCACTGAAGAGTCATCTAGCTTTTTAACTCATGTCATTGCCCCTCATAAACTAGAGGACCCTGGAAGTTTTTCTGTCCCCTGTAATATAGGAACCTTCCCAGTTAAAAAGGCTCTATGCGATTTAGGTGCTAGTATAAGTGTCATGCCCCTAAGCGTTGCCTTAAAACTAGGAATGACCGAATTTGCAGTAACCAGTATGACGGTCCAGATGGCTGATCGCACCTCAATGGAACCTGTAGGGGTGTTAGAAAACATCCCTGTGCGTATTGACAGGTTTTTCTTCCCAGTAGACTTTGTTGTTTTGGACATCCCAGAGGATGCCCACATACCCATCATTCTAGGAAGACCCTTTCTTCACACTGCAGGTGCCATTATAGATGTAGGCACTGGAACTCTAACCTTCAAAGTAGGCAAACACTCTATCATCTATGGCCTATCCTATAGGAAGAAGGATGCTATGACCCCCATCACATGTAATGCTATCACTTCTGAAAAGAAGTATGAGGTCATCACTACTTCTCCACCTTTAATACCTGTTCCTGTATCTGTTTTTACACCTCCGCCCCAGATTGGGAGCAATAGGGAGGACACTCCTATTATGACTACTGCAGGAATTGGTTTGGGGAAACCCAAGGAGAAGGAAGTCATCATCCAGAGAGGAGGAATGGGATGCCTAAGCTATGGAGAAGATGAGGATCCAGACGTCGTGGATCGAGAGGAGAAAAAGAAGAGGAGGCAGGCTCAAGCAGAGAGACCGTCGCATATGCTTTGCGATGGAGGAAAGAAGATGTGTTTTGTCACCGAAGCAAAAACTGTGGAGACTACGGCGTGCCGTCAGAAGCCATGGTCGGATATTTTCCACATTTTCAGCAGATAGTCGTTTTTAAAATTACAGTTTTAAGACTATTTATTTTATGTTGTGTGAAACTTTTTAGTTCAGTTTGCTAGTAGTTAAGACTTTTAGAATCGTTTTGGCATTTCGCGCATTGTTGGGCGCGCATATTTTCTTGCTTTTTTCAGGATTTCCGAAGAAACAAAGACCTCCAGGAATCAGCTGGTCGACCGACCAGAATCATCAGTCGGTCGACCAGACGCGCTGTATCGAAGATTTTTCCGCTGTTCACAGGAGGTCGATCGACCAGAAACACTGGTCGGTCGACCTACTGTCCGCTGCAAACTTTCGTTTCTTCCTTGGAAATCATGTAACCATCTTGGATACTTGAGTGGCACTGCTGGCCACCAAAACCTCCCAGCTTACGCTGGTTTGGGGAGGTTTTTCTCATGCGCTTCATAACCCAGTGAGTTCTTTCCAGTTTTTCCTTAGTTTTTATTTCTTTGCATCTTTCCTTTAATTTTCTGAAACCTTTACTTAGGCTAATGCACAATGGGGACATTGTGCGGGTTGGTTTGGGGAATGGTTTCGTGTTACATGCATTGCATTTTGTCACACGTTTATTGCATTTCTGTCTTGCATCGTTCTTTTCTTTATTTTCTTTATATATACAAAAAAAAATCCAAAAAAATTCCAAAAAAAAAAATTCCAAAAAATGCACGTTTATTTTAGCATATAGGTCGAGTCGGAACGATAGTATTTCAAGGATGATTTTGCTTTCTTGCATGTTTATGCCTTTACCTTGCCTTGTCAACTTGTTTTAGTATGAAAGTCTTTTGCATATCTACGAGTTTTTGTCAACTTGCATATCTTAAGACTTGACTTATACCTTGGCAACCTATTATACATTCTAAGTTTTAGAGCTTATTTCCTGGTTTCATTCTTAAACCAGTTGTCTAGGATGTGAGTAGTACTCCCCGTGGAACATGTTACATCAATATGCATAAACATGAGCTTGAATTGATATATACTTGTTTTACTTTCTCGTTTTGTGAGTCTTGATACGTGCATTTGGGATCCCTTTTCTCATATTTACCCATAAGCTTCACATAGCCAAAATTGCCTTTTTATTCCCCCAAAACTACATCCCATACTTAGCCTACCCTTCCAAGCTAGTATTTGTGGTCATTGGATTATTTTTTTGAGGCATCTTGGTTTGTAAGCTATCTTAAGCAAAGAGAAAAGAAAGAAAGAAAGCAAGAAAAGAAAGAAAAGAAAAGAAAAAGAACAAGAACAATTCAGAAAAAGAAAGAAAAAAAAAAAAAAAACGAAAAAAAAAAAAATCCGAAAAATACGAAAGTCAGTCGACCGACCGCATATACAGGTCGGTCGACCAACTGGCACCGTCAGAAAAAATTTCATTCCGGAAATTCCTTTCTTTTATATGTTATCACTCCCGTACCTCATTCAAAATATTTGGGAGTCCTTTCTTATATTCAAATATGAGAGTTGTGCCACAAGAAAAGGCACTTTCTTAATATCAAAAAGTTGTGAAATATGTTATTGGGAATCGGTTTTACTAGCTTGGCTACTAACCCCACAAATCCAAAAAACATCTTAACCACTTTTACCTTTTACCTCACATATCTTTTATTAACCCAATTGCATGTATCTGAGTCACTTAAATGAGATTGTTATACAAAATTGTAGAATTCCTGTTCATGTTAGATTGCAGGCATGTTTTCATGGGTCGCAGTTAGGTGAGTGTCTATACAAAACTACTTCTTCCTATCTTTTACATATACTCACCCTTTGCTTCATGAGTGTCTCGAGCGTACCGCGAGAGTCCATGGTATAAGTCTCTATAGTCTTTATGTTTTCAAGTTTGACAACCCTATAACTCGTTTGCATGATTTGAATATTATCTTATTTTGTTCTTGGCATTGGTATAGGCTAACATGTAAATTTCGCTCTGAGATTGAAATCGTTTCATTAGTTAAGATCGAGTCTATTTCTTGCTTGAGGGCAAGCAAGGGTTTGGTTTGGGGAATTTGATACGTGTCTATTTTATGATGTTTTACATCTATTTTTACACGTATTTGGTCGCTCATTTACTATGTTTTAGCCTTTATTTCCCACAAATTGTGTACTTTCGTATTTTTATGCACTTTTGCAGATTTACGCGGAAAAGAAGCGATTTAGCACCAAATTCGTATCCTCAAGTCTTTAGCTTAACTAAGGAATAAATGGAAAGTCAACTGGAGTCAAAGTCAAGTGCCAAAAGTCAAAACAGGAGAAATCCGAAGACTTCCCAGAGGAAGCGGTCGACCGACCACCCAAACGGGTCGGCCGACCAGGCCCGATTTTCATAAAGTCCAATTTTCATGAAAGGACCGGAAATAAGAGAAACCCAGCAAGAAGTGGTCGACCGACCAGTTATACGGGTCGGCCGACCAGATTAAAGCCCATGCGATTTCTTTTCTTTTTAGAAATAAAGTAGAATTAGAATTTTAAGGAAACTCTTAGTTTTTACCCTATATAAACTAATCTTGTGATTAGGGTTTTGGATCTTTTATCTATCGAATACACCATCTTTTTACTATCTAAAATCTCATCATATATTTTTAGTTTTGCAATCTTTCAATAGTTCCCAAGTATTCAATAAAGTTGATTCCGTTCTACCTTAATTCCAATTGTGGTAATTCTTCTTTGATCTAGTTTCATTATCGTTCTTATTGCTTTTATTAATTGTTAAGTTAGAATCCCAAGCCTTATTGAATCTTGCATGCTTAGTTTATTTACTATGTTCTCTATGTTTATTCCCAATTTTATATTCGTCTTAACAGTCATGAGTAGCTAATTTTCATATGTTAGGATGTAGGGGATAATATGCATAGGTGAATAAAATCCGAAAAACCCGACCTGTAGCAGGACCCCGGTCGGCCGACTGGAATAGTCGGTCGGTCGACCGAGGCCGTGGTCGGCCGACTGGAGTAGCCGGTCGGTCGACCACTCGCGTCTGTTTTCTTATTTCGTCTTTTCTTATAAATTATAATATCCTGCAATGAGACCAATAGGAGACTTGTAGGATGTTAGTAATGACCTACCCAAGATTGAAAGATACGGGAAGGACATTGGTTTACACCTTAAGACGGATAGGTTACTCAAGGCTGAAAGGTATGTAACCTGGGATTTAGGAATCACCCTTATTGTTGACACCCAATAATTGTGAGACCTAGGAACTAATAGCATAGGCCGAAAGGAGCTATTAGGTAGCATAGACCTAAAAAGATATGTTACACCCCCTTACGCGACTGCAATACATGTTGACCTTAGGATTTATTTTACCTTAGCTATTTATTACCCAAACATCCTAGCATCCTCTTTTATTATATTTTATTCTCATCTTTTAATTCTTGTTTTATTTTAATCTCTGCTTTAGATATAGTAATCAACCAATCAACCCCAAATTTGTTACCTTTAAACATTAACATTAAGACAATAAACATTCCCCACCTCCTTGTGGTTCGACCCTGACTTTCACTATCTATTGTTAAAGTTAGGAATTATAAATTTTATCTTTGGTACCCTCAACGACGGGCATCAAATTTTGGCGCCGTTGCCGGGGAGGTGACGCCAGTGTTTATTGTTTTTTGTTTTTGTTTCTCTTTGTTTAAGGAACTTTATGTTCCTTAAACCTTCTCACCTTTTTCTTGTAGTTCCCTCTTATGCGCAGGTCAGTTCAAGGAGAACTCCTACCACTTGATCTCGAAATTGAGAGGACTCTTAGGGAAAGAAGAAAGCAACTTCTAGCAAATCAAGAGGGAGGGTCGCCATCCTCTTTATTTCAAGAAGACCTTTTTGAGTTACCACCATCTTCACCAAAAACACCACCTTCACAACCAAATTCACCCATCAATCCACCTTCACCAAAAACACCATCTTTAACCTGCTTTCCAGTTTTTCCTAAAGAAGAAGATAACATGACAGAAGAAGCTACTATTGCCAGTCACTCTATGCCTCAGGCAAAGGACCTATACAAAGGGTTCACTTTACCTGCAGGTACTGGGAAGCCATTCGAGGCCAAGCCTGCCTATATAACTATGGTTGAAAGAAACCAATTTGGAGGCTCGGCCAATGAGGATGCTGCTAAGCATATTGAAATCTTCACAGATTACATATGCTCTATAGCACCCCCAGAAGGAGTGACGCAGGACCAGATTAAACAGACCATGTTTATCTTCTCCCTTAGGGACTCTGCGAGAGAATGGTACAGAGACCTTGACCGCACTGCTGCGGGAGTTACAGATTGGAACACCTTAGCCCTAGCTTTCTACAGAAAATATTACTCTGCATCAAAGACAAATGCTTTAAGAGCGCAGATCACCAATTTCAAGCAAGGTCCCAATGAAGACTTTAGCGAGGCGTGGGACAGGTTCAAGAGACTTGTTCGATCCATACCACATCACGGATTCGAACAATGGTTTCTTTGCAACCAGTTCTACAATGGCCTCTATGATGACAACAGGGCCTACCTAGATGCTGCAGCTAATGGGAGATTCCAAGATAATTCAGGAGAGACTAAAGGTCTCAAGTTAATAGAAGATGTTGCTGAGCATGGTACTTCCAGAGGAAATCTGAGAAAATCTGAGTACAACCTGTCAGCAATTGAGGCCTTGACAGCCAAGTTAGAAAAATTTGAAGCTGCAGGAAAGCTCGATCTAGGGAGTGGAAGCAAGGGAGGAATATACCAGGTGAACGCCGTTCAGGACGGACCCTTTGCTTGTGAGAGGTGCGGTGGAGAAGGGCATGTATCAAAGTTCTGTACTTCATCTAATGAAACATGTGCCGCTTTTCAGCATTACCGTGGGAACAATTTCTATGATCCAAATAATAACAATGTCCATCCCAACTTAAGGTGGACAAGCCAGAATGTTCAAAACCCACAGCATATGCAACCTCAGCAAAATTCCACATATGTAGCCCCACATAAACAAAATTTCCAAAGACCACCTTTCAACCCTCAACCACCTTCCAATCCACCACCCAACACAGATGCTCTTATCCAAAATCTTATTGGGTTAGTTCAGAAGGAGTCGCAGGCTAGAGAGGCAGGGATGAAGATGTTGGAGTCCCAGATTGCTCAGATTGCGAGCAAGAACGACACTAGGGCTCCGGGTCAACTTCCGACCAAGCCAGACCAGAAGAAGGAGACTCTAAACGTCGTAACCCTGCGAAGTGGAGCTAAAGTGGGGGCTGAGAAAGAAAAAATAGCGAGTAGCAGCAAAGTCGGTCGACCGACCGAAGAATCTGGTCGACCGACCGCGGAGCAGGATCCGAAATTATCAGCTGAACAGGAGACTGGTCGACCGACCGAGGATACTGGTCGACCGACCACCAAAGCCGAATCTGAAGTTCCCTTTCGTCCAGAATTGCCGAATAACTTACGAGATTTTCTTTTCAGGGGTGACAAGACCCCCAGATTTTTAAAAAGGGCTGCAAATACGGAGTCTTCAGCTGCTCCTTTCCCGGAAAGACTCGTACCTTCAAAGGAACAGGTATCTTTTGATAAATTTAAAGATGTAATTCGTTCATTAAATGTTCAAGTTCCATTTTTAGAATTAGTTCAACAAGTTCCTTCTTATCTTAAATTCATGAGACAACTTTTGTCAAGAAAGAGGTCTCTAGAAAAGGTTGAGTCAGTGGCTCTCACTGAAGAGTCATCTAGCTTTTTAACTCATGTCATTGCCCCTCATAAACTAGAGGACCCTGGAAGTTTTTCTGTCCCCTGTAATATAGGAACCTTCCCAGTTAAAAAGGTTCTATGCGATTTAGGTGCTAGTATAAGTGTCATGCCCCTAAGCGTTGCCTTAAAACTAGGAATGACCGAATTTGCAGTAACCAGTATGACGGTCCAGATGGCTGATCGCACCTCAATGGAACCTGTAGGGGTGTTAGAAAACATCCCTGTGCGTATTGACAGGTTTTTCTTCCCAGTAGACTTTGTTGTTTTGGACATCCCAGAGGATGCCCACATACCCATCATTCTAGGAAGACCCTTTCTTCACACTGCAGGTGCCATTATAGATGTAGGCACTGGAACTCTAACCTTCAAAGTAGGCAAACACTCTATCATCTATGGCCTATCCTATAGGAAGAAGGATGCTATGACCCCCATCACATGTAATGCTATCACTTCTGAAAAGAAGTATGAGGTCATCACTACTTCTCCACCTTTAATACCTGTTCCTGTATCTGTTTTTACACCTCCGCCCCAGATTGGGAGCAATAGGGAGGACACTCCTATTATGACTACTGCAGGAATTGGTTTGGGGAAACCCAAGGAGAAGGAAGTCATCATCCAGAGAGGAGGAATGGGATGCCTAAGCTATGGAGAAGATGAGGATCCAGACGTCGTGGATCGAGAGGAGAAAAAGAAGAGGAGGCAGGCTCAAGCAGAGAGACCGTCGCATATGCTTTGCGATGGAGGAAAGAAGATGTGTTTTGCCACCGAAGCAAAAACTGTGGAGACTACGGCGTGCCGTCAGAAGCCATGGTCGGATATTTTCCACATTTTCAGCAGATAGTCGTTTTTAAAATTACAGTTTTAAGACTATTTATTTTATGTTGTGTGAAACTTTTTAGTTCAGTTTGCTAGTAGTTAAGACTTTTAGAATCGTTTTGGCATTTCGCGCATTGTTGGGCGCGCATATTTTCTTGCTTGAAATAATTGGTTCTTACTTGGTTGGTGGCCCGAAATTGAACATTGCTCACCATATGGCCCTTCACTTGAGTAGGTTGGCATCCCAACCTCAGCTTACTACCCCCATTTGTGTTGGGGGGATGGTCACCTTGATTGCCAACAACCGTTGTCAGAGGCACTTCACGGTTGACTTCATTCAGGGCGAGAATGTGCTATCTAGCCGATACTTGCAGGATGCTTTGGGGTGGGTACGGTATAACCCCAGTGATCGCAAGGAGTATTGGCAGATTCGGGTTGACAACAAGTTCAAGAATTCAGTTCCTTTGCCAAACACCGAGTTGATGAGAGTTGTGCCGGGAAAGACCTCTTACCTCCTTGATATTGAGGCGGACCCCGAGGACCTCCCTCCAGACCAGCGTGCCCCTAGAGTCTACACCAGAGACAGAGTCGGTGCCACTCCTTCTGACCTTCCTTTTGAGCAGTTTCAGCAGCCCCCCATTTCCATGTCCCAGTTTCAGAGTGGTCCCTCATACTTCCAGGGATCCACCTCCGCCTCCGGTCCATCTTCTTCTTCATGCCCCCCAGAGCTTATTGATTTCATGGCCCGAGTTGACTTGGGCATGAAGACTGCAGCAGATCTAGCGGACCAGCGCCAAGCCATAGCCGATGAGCGGCATAGAGATTTGACTTATAGGCTTGATTACCTCTACTATGATCAAGCCTATGGTACATTTCCGTGTTATGATCGGTCCGTCCGCGAGGGTTACCATCATCCCGATGGTGGTCACCCATCATACTACATGCCTCCTGATAGGGGTTATGTGCCTCCTGAGGGTCGTTTTTACGGGGAGATTAACGTCACCTCGGGTTATTTTTCAAACCCGATCTTTCCCCCCAACTTTCGGGGAAATGAGGATTCGGGCCCTCCGAGGCATTCATCCTTCCTTGGCGGGTATGGTGATGCGGGAGCTAGTGGATCTCATGCCTCCCCCTTCCGCGATTTCGTGAACAACCCTAGCGACTTCATGGTCGTTGATGGAGGCAATGGGAATGATGAAGGGGATGGTAATGAAGGTGATGGTAATGAAGTTGACGGTGATGACGATGATGGTGATGAGTGACCACCTTTGGAGGTGGTTGGAGATGATTATGCTCCCCTTGCAAAATCCAAAACAAGTCAAGTAACTCCCTTAATCCAAATTTCTCTTTTAGTTTGCATTTTACTTTCTAGCATGCATTTAGAGTAGTTAGTTTAGTTTACTCCGTTAGTTTTAGTTTCCTTTTCATGTTTTCACATCATTAGTTTAGATGCATATAGTTGCATTCATTTAGATGCATCAGATTTATATTTTTGTATCATATTGTCACATATAGATTGCATACATGTAGTTTAGAGCATTTAGTTTGCATTTAGTCTAGTTTTTAGTTTTTCTCTTCTTTTGTTTATCTTTGTTTTTAATGCCTTCTTAAAAACCAAAAAACCAAAAAAATTGAAAAACCAAAAACTTTCAAAAATATGTCCTTTATTTTCCGGTTTTCCTCCTCACATTATGCATATAAATAAGTGTGGGGAGGAAGAACCGTTTATTTCAAAAAATACAAAAACAAGTTTTTATTTTCTCAAAAATTTCAAAAAAGCCAAAAACATGTTGTTTTCGTTTTTTTACTTCATTTCCCCCTTTGCACTTTATTACATTGAGGACAATGTAAATCTTAAGTGTGGGGAGGGAAAATATCCACCTTGTGAATATTTGATTGCTTTTGTAAGTATGAAAAACCTCAAAAATACCAAAAAAATCGAAAAATTTGAAAAATTCAAAAACATGTTTTTACCTTATTAGTGTAGAATTGTATATACTTGTGTTTGCTTTCCCTCCTTTCGCATAGGTAGCACTTGCTTGAGCACCGCTTTGGACCTTGAAGACACCACGGTATGATCGTTCCAACCTCTATTTCACTCTCATTTTCTTCCTTTTGTTGCAAATGAGGAGGATGGGCTTGTATTTGGAGGATGTGGAGTGCATTGTGGAGATTGTGTGTGGCTTGTGTGCTTTTGTGCTGTTAGGAGATGCATTAGCTTTATTTGGCATGTAGTTTGATAGTCTCACTTGCATTAAAACATGTCTATATTAGTTGCATTCATGGCATATAGTTGCATTTAGGATAATGTTTCGAAAATGCCTAATTAAGAACTTTGACAAAATCGTTTAGGCCGTTGCAAATGATTCTTCTACTTGTGACTTTGTCTTTTAGAATGATTTCTAAAACACCCTAGGTCATGCTTTTCTAGTATCTTTCTAACCATGGTCCAATACCGAGTCAAGGGTTTACATGTGAGTCACCTTGCCCAACCCCGTAATGCGAAATGGTTTTGATTATCTTGTCTTGGTGACCTTGTTCGACTCGGCGGTTTGGCAACCCAAAAATAACTTTCATGAATAAATTTGGAATGCTCTTGTCAATAATCATAAGAAATGGGATCGACTTGAAAGAAAAAAAAAAAAAAAGGGGAAACTCAAGTGAAAAAAAAAAAAAAAAAAAAAAAAAAAAAAAAAAAAAAAAAAAAAAAAAAATAATGGTTAATGAAAAAGAATAAGAACATGTTGTTTTGGTGGAGGCGTACCACTTCGATGTGCTTTGGAGGGTAACCATTGAGTTGGCTTCCCACTTGGTTGTGAATTCGACCGCCCAAAGACAGAGTGATTGTCACCCCGATAAGCTATTGTCTAGAGGTTCACCGGTTGCCTAATAAGCGATTGGCGAAAGCAAAGGACATTAGCACGCGTGGGACAAACCCCATCCTAACTCATGGCATGAAAAAAAAAAAAAGATGAAAAAAGTTGAATGAGGTCAAATTTTGATTGTCATCCACCATTTTGTATTGACTTGAGCATTTCATTCCAAAAAAATCAATTTTGCCTTGCCGTTTTGTCGATCTTGGGACGACCCATGACCTTTACTTTGTGAAGAATCTAGACTTGTTGTATCTTTTGCCTTTAGCATTGCGGGGATCATCATTCCATTCCATCCGATCGCCCTTGACAAAAGTATTTGGATAACGGTTATGAAAGTAGCCTAGTTTAGCATGATTTGGCGGTGTTTTGTTGTCATCCTTCTTGCCTTAGTGACTTGTAGAATTAATATTTGTGAGGGAGTTTACGATTTTGAATTTGTTCCCTTTTAGTTGTTTTCCGCCGCTTGAATGAGGCAAGCGGTTTCCTTTCTTTTCCGATGCATGTTGCTTGTCTATACGTGTTTTGTTTTTATTTGTTGGCATCGAAAGTTTTGTAGCAAGACCTTACTTGCCTTGCAATAGGGCATTCTCCCTCATGAATGTCAAATTGTGAGTTGAAAGGGCTACGGGTGTAGCTAAACCCGATTCGGCTTATAGTTAGCTTAGTTAGTTGTTTCTTTGTTTTTAATAAGGGTTATATAGTTACTTGATCTCTTACTCGAGGACGAGTAAGGTTTAAGTGTGGGGAATTCTGATGAGCTCCATTTTGGTCATCATTTCCTTTGCATTTTCTTTGTTTTCGGTCACGATTCGGCTTCGATTTGCGTGTCTTGCGGTGTTTTTACGTCCGTTGCCTCGTATATTCCTATTCTGTCCAATTTTTGTAGGCATTACGGCGGGGGCAAAGAAACGAGAGAAATCGAGGTGAATTTGGGGCGATTTATGGAGAATTGTGAAGGAATTTGCAAAGATCATGCCAGGCCTTCTCAGCCGGTCCCCAACCGGCGGCCGGCAGGCCGGCTGGGGAGCCATGCCTTGGGTTTTTGGCGAAAATAGAGAAAAAGTTTCAGATTCAATGAACAAGGCCCCCAGCCGGTGGCCAACCGGCAGCCGGTCAGCCGGCTGGGAAGGCTTTCCTATACTTAGCCAAATTCGAAGAATGAAGAAAATGAATTGTTGGGCAGACCTCTGAAAAAGGACTCCCAGCCGGTGGACAACCGGCAGCCGGTCCACCGGCTGAGGGTACCTGTGCAATCAAGAACTGAAGAGAAAAGTCAGATTGGCCAAATAGGCCTCCCAGCCGGTGCCTTACCGGCGGCCGGTCTGTCGGCTAAGAAGCAAGGCCAAGTTGAAAAATTGTTCAGAAGTCCATATTTGGACTCTCAGCCGGTCCCAGACCGGCAGCCGGTCGACCGGCTGAGAGTCGCTTTTCAGAATTTCGCGCACTATATAAACCCGCACTTAGTCTATTATTTCGGACGTTACTTTGCACACTTTTCTAGGGTTTTTACTGTTTTGAATACTTAGTACTTAGACACAAAAACTCTCTTAATATTTTAATCTTCCTTAGATCTTTATTTAATCTTTCAATATTAGTTAATCCTCTCTTAGTAATTCTCTTAGCTTTGTTCTTGGGCAATTTTAGAAGATTTTTATTGGGTTGTAATTTGAGGGTTTGAGAAAATCTTCCAAGTTGTAATCCAAGTTCCTTGCTTTTTCCTTATTATTGGTATAATCTTCCTAATCTCTACTTTGTCTTTGCATTTTGTTTTAGTTTTGCTTGTTCAATTATTTACTCTCATTAATTTCCACCATGTTTAGCATTAATACTTTATTTGTTCAAGTTTATTCCTTAGCCATGTGTGAGTAGTCTTATTCTAGGGTTAGGGGGTTTGCTTGGGTAGTTAGTAGCCATGAAAAATGCCTAGAGTTAGTCTTGTTTGCTTCTTTGGTTAAGTTTTCGCATCTTGCATGTTATGTGTTTGATGAAATGCCTCAACGACGGTTGGGTGTTAGTCTTCACTTTGTTTGCTTTAGACGAAAGTCTTGGGTTTTCATGAGCATGCTTGTGTGTTAGGTTAGCTTGGTTTGTAGCGAAAGCTAGGACTAGACTCGACCTAAGGGTTTGTCAACTCGAGAGAAGAGACAACCCTAGACCTACCATAGAAGTGATATAAGACCGTTATCTTACGTTTGGCTACCGACTTACCTAGGTGACCCCCGACACCCTAGTCCTCTTTATCATCAACTTCATCTAGATTTACTTGCTTTAGTAGTTAATTAGTTTTTCCAAACCAAAACCTTTTACCCCGACTCATACTTAAATTAAAGCATAACTATACAACTATCCCCACCGTCTTCGCGAACGATAACCCGATTATACTACTTAATTTGGGTTCTTTATAAATGTGTTTGATGCCGGTATCGACGACAAAAACCGGCCATCAGACACCTGCCGTCATATAAGAGGCCTTGATTACCTCTTTTTCATATTACGTTATACATAAACAAACACACCATACTTCTGCCGCCACCACAAACGTAAGAGAGGAGGTCTTTGCGACGGCTTAGGAGCGGTCTAACACCTTTCGTTTTGACCCCGAATCAGGTATGGTCACACGTTTGCTTGTTTATAATCAGTCCGCGAGTTTCTGCGCACGTTTTGTACTAGATTCGACTGATGCCGGGTAGTCACCTTCGTTTTGTATCTCTGTTTCTTTGTTCACGGTGGTCAGGAGAGTCGTGTGAGGGCTGTCACGGTGGGTTCAGGTGTCGGGGGTGGCGTAAAAAGGAGTTTTCGTTTGCATTGTTGGTCTCGGTTTTGGTTTCGTACTGGTTCACGGTTTCACAAGGTGGTGTAGGGGGTGGTACCACTGTAGACTCGGGAGAGGTCGACACAGTGGTACCACCGAGGTGTTTGAGTCCGGTGTCAGTGAGGGTGTGGAAGGTGGTTCTGGGTGGTGGTGGTCCTGGTGTCAGCGTCGATAGGGGGTTAGGTATGGGGTGGTTGAGTCGTGTAGGGGAGAAACCAGTCCGGGGTAAGGGTCTGGTTCGCCTTGTCGGCGGCCGGCGAAGGGGTGTCGGTGGTTGGGAAAGTAGCAGGTGGTCGTGGGAACCAGGAAGTGCGCTGCTGGTGGTCGGAGGTGGTGACTCGCGGTGGTAATAGGGCTGGTGGAGTCGGGCGTGTGAGTCGGGAAAAGGAGGGGTCTTATCGTTTAATAGTTTTATGTATTTTGCTAGTTTTATTATTATTAATATTTATTCTTATTAATAATATTTATTTATATGGATATTATTATTACTATTATGAATTTTATTATTGGAGTAGGTGTAATAATCTATTCGTGTTAGTGTAGTGTGGAGTCGGGATTTTTATTAGAGAGTTTCCTTAATAGGAAAGTTTCCTTCTTTGGAAAGTTTCCACTTTAGGAAACTTTCCACTTTTAGAAAGTTGCCATTTATGGTAGGTGTAAGTTTTATAAAAGAGTTAGAAGGGTTTTAATTAATTAAATAATATATGTCTAGGTGGAAGTTTTCGCGTGGAACACTTGTAGTAGCGGTTGCTCACTTGCCGTTTTCTTCTGCATTTCGAGGTAAGGGAATATCTATGTTGTAATTGTGACCTGACATGAAAATACTCGTTATCTGGATTGATATATTTACTTGAGATATATATTGCGATTGAATGATTATTGATTATTGTGGAGTACGGGGCTTGTGAAATGGGTCTTGTGATATGGGTCTTGTGTTATGGGACTTGTGATATGGCCATGGGAGGTGTGGTGTGTTGGCGGAGGTGTGTTGGAGATGTGGTGGAGAAATGGTTGTTGAGGAGATGGAGGAAATGTTTATTGTTTTATCTCATGTCGTGATTATATTACCTACTCAACCTCGTGTTGACCCTGTTTGTTTGTTGTGACTGTGTTGATCCAATTTATTGGGGAGCAGAATGACAGGTTTAGACTTATGGATGCTGGAAGAGTGGAGAGGACATGGATCAGACCTGCCTAGTGCTAGTTCTTTCACTTAGTCTATCACCGTGTCTGAACTTTTAGTTTTGGTTTATGGACAGTTGTAATTTCTTTGAGACTTTGTTTAACATTTATTTACTTAATAAAGTACTGAATTTCTTCCTTTGTTATCTACTACCTCGGGTAACCGAGATGGTAACACCCTTGGTTATTTGGGGAGTCCTAGTTCAGGCCTCTAAATAAATGGGGGTGTTACAAAGTGGTATCAGAGCGAACGATCCTCAGGCCTAACCTAATAAACCCAATGAATGTAGGAAGCGTCCAAATAAAATGAACCCCGGGATAGAACTGTTAGGAGCACGCTAAAGGAGAAGTATGAGTCTGGGGCCCCCTCACACTAAACCATAGGTCCTCTCAGTTTTACCCGGGAACCCTGAGTGCACACGAGCGAAATGGGTAGAATAAGGAAGAATGAAGGATGGTAGTAAAGCATGATATATGACGTTATTTGCATGAAAGAAAGAGTATGAGCATGAAAGCTTGCGTGTTTGTGAATATATAAGTATAATGATATGAATGCATGAGATAAACAATATTATGTTAATAATTATTTCATGTCTAGTGATATGCGGTTATGTGATCCCCGAGCCATGTTGTAGATCCGTATTGTTAAGGCATGTTAGATTGCATATGAATTCTGATGCATATGGAATATAACCCTAACCTAAGTGAGTACCCTTGAGTAAACCAGGACTCACTCCTTTTCTTGTATGTCTTAGAATGCCTCCAAGAAGGAATAACGTAGCTAACATCACCCAAGAGGAGTTAGACCGACTGATAGCTGAGAATGAGGCCTTCAAAGCCAAACGCATGGACTCAGCCAAGTTGAGCACCATCATTGCAAGGCACAACCCTACCCAATTTACCGGGGAGGGAGAGCCTCACTTACTCGGGGAATGGTGTCGAGAGTTCAGCAACTTGTTTGAACTGATAGACTGCCCGGAGGAGCTGAGGGTAGATCAAGCTGCACACTATTTGAGGGGGATGGCTGGTGATTGGTGGTCTGGGAATAAAGGAGAGATTCGAGAAGCTGTTGTCGAAGACGGGATCAATCACGTGGAATGGGTCGCATTCAAGAGGATCTTGTTCGAAGTTTTCCTACCCGAGTTTCAAAAGAGCAAGCTAAGAGAAGAATTTGAACTTTTCTGTATGACTGATGAGATGACGGTGGAGGTATACTACAGGAAGTTTCTGCAACTGCTGAGCCATGTGGGAGAAATGGGGATGGATGAGGCAATGCTTGCCATGAAATTTGAGAGAGGGCTAACTATTGCGGTCAAGAAGAGACTTATTGCAGCACCGCCCACCACAGTCTGTGACATCTATTTGCGGGCTGGGGCAGCTGAGAGACTAGCTGATATGATCAAGGAGGAAAAGAAGACGAGGAGTGATAAGACAAAGACGGAGGCCTTGAGTGAAAATTCTGGGTCGAAAAAGCAGAACTCCAACAGGTACAGTGGTTACTTTAACCACAGTACCTCAGCTAGTGCAAAGAACCAGAGTGGTGGTAACTATAGGAGTGGGGGTACGGGAACCAGTTCCGTGGGTATAGTGTGCTATGGATGTGGGAAGACGGGACATAAGCAAGCTGTGTGTCGATCCTCAGGCGGAAATCAATCTGGGGGTTACCGTACTCCAACTTCGGGGTACAGTGGATCCCGCATGAATACTTCAGGCAATGGGGGTTATCGCACTCCTACGGCAAGCTATGGGGGAAATTCGAGGTCTGGTACTAGCAACAACTACCAGAGGAGCTATAATAACTATCAAAACCGTTCCCACCATAACCAGTACAACGGGAGTGGTAGTCACCAGAAGAGCACAGCTGAAGGCAATCAACAGTCAGGAGCAGCCACTACTAGCCAGAGTGGAGTGAAGACTAGTGGCAAACTCTTTGCCATGGAGAAGCAGGTTGCCAAAGATGATACCCATGTTGTAACAACCCGACCCAACACGGTCGTAACACACCCCCAATAAGATGGGAGGTATGCCTTTGGGCCCATTATCTGTCCTCACTTAAGCCCAAAAGCACAAGGCCTTGTTACTAAGTGGTGGGTGGAAGTTATTATAAACATATCACAAGCCTCACATTCTACCGATGTGGGACAACTTTTCTCTCATACTCTTGGGGTGTTACAAACTCCCCCACTTAAAGAACACAACGTCCTCGTTGTGCCTCAACCTCGACCACAACCAGGGCCAGAATCCTCCGCCGCTAGGTGTGTGACCCGGGTACTCCCAACCACAGGCTCACCACACGGTCGCAGGGTCGCTCTGATACCATTTGTAACAACCCGACCCGCCACCGTCGTAACACACCCCCAATAAGATGGGAGGTATGCCTTTGGGCCCATTATCTGTCCTCACTTAAGCCCAAAAGCACAAGGCCTTGTTACTAAGTGGTGGGTGGAAGTTATTATAAACATATCACAAGCCTCACATTCTACCGATGTGGGACAACTTTTCTCTCATACTCTTGGGGTGTTACACATGTCGTGACTGGTACCTTTCTTGTGAATCTTAAACCTACTTTTGTACTCTTTGATTCCGGCGCTACCCATTCTTTTGTGTCTAGGGAACATGCTAGGGTGTTAGAACTTGATATCTATGATTGGGTTGCGGATTCCGTAACAATACCATTTGGGGAGTCGGTGTCATGTAATAGAGTCTTTCGGAGTGTGCCTATCAAAATTGGGGAAGTGGTTTTCCATTGCGACCTTATCGAGTTTCCATTGGGGGACTTTGAAGTAATTCTGGGAATGGATTGGTTGGGGAAATATCGAGCTTTCATAGACTGTTACCAAAAGAAAATCTCTCTGAGGGGACCTAAGGGAGTGAGGGTGACCTATAGGGGATTCGTGGTTAAACCTAAGGTCAAGTTCATATCAGTTAATACCCTTAAGTCGAGTTTGCGGAAAGGGGATAGTTTAATCTTGTGTCAAATGTGGAATTGTGAGGCGGAGACTCCGGGTGTTAGCGAGATACCTGTAGTGAGGGAGTTTGAGGGAGTGTTCCGGGATGATGTGTCAGGCTTGCCACCTAGGAGAGAGGTCGACTTCTCTATCGATCTCAAACCAGGTGCAGGACCAATATCGAAATCACCTTACCGTATGGGACCAAAAGAGATGGATGAATTGAAAAAGCAACTGGATGAATTGGCTGAGAAGGGATTCATCCGGCCTAGTGTGTCACCCTGGGGAGCACCGGTACTTTTTGTGAAGAAGAAGGACGGGAGTCTGCGACTTTGCGTTGACTACCGAGAGCTGAACAATGTGACTATTAAGAACCGCTACCCCTTGCCTAGAATTGATGATTTATTCGACCAGTTGAGTGGGGCCAGAGTTTTCTCAAAAATTGACCTGCGATTGGGTTATCATCAATTGAGGATTAAGGATGAGGATATTCCCAAGACCGCATTTAGAACCAGGTATGGCCACTACGAATTTGTGGTTATGCCGTTCGGGTTGACTAATGCACCAGCAGTGTTCATGGATTTGATGAATCAGGTATTCAGTCCGTATCTGGATAAGTTCGTGGTAGTGTTAATCGATGACATCTTAGTGTATTCTAAGAATAAGGAAGAGCATGAAGAACATCTGAGAACCGTGTTGAAGACTCTAGAGGAGAATGAGTTGTATGCAAAGCTGAGTAAGTGCGAATTCTGGTTGGAGAAAGTTGCTTTCTTGGGTCATGTAATTTCCAAGGAGGGGGTGTCTGTGGATCCAAGTAAGATTGAGGCAGTGACCATATGGCAAAGCCCGAAGAATGTGGGAGATATCCGAAGTTTTCTGGGATTGGCTGGGTATTACAGGCGGTTTGTCAAAGATTTCTCAAAGCTAGCTAAACCATTGACATCACTAATGAGAAAGGAGAACCGTTTCATTTGGGATGAGAGTTGTGAGAAGGCGTTCTTAACTCTAAAGGAACGTTTGACAACGGCTCCTATCCTTGCTTTGCCAGACGGAAGTGATAATTTTGAAGTGTACACCGACGCTTTGAAGCATGGGCTAGGATGTGTGCTAATGCAGAATGGGAGAGTGATAGCTTATGCTTCCCGACAGCTGAAGACCTATGAAGAGAATTATCCTACTCATGACTTGGAGTTGGGGGCTGTGGTTTTTGCACTAAAACTGTGGCGTCATTATCTGTACGGGGCCACATTTAAAGTGTTTTCCGATCACAAAAGCTTGAAGTACATCTACACCTAGCGAGAATTGAACATGAGGCAGAGGAGGTGGATAGAGTTGATTGGTGACTACATATGCAGATTGTCTATCCTGAGGGCAAAGCTAACGTGGTTGCTGACGCCTTGAGTAGGAAATCTGTTCATGCCTTGATTTGTGCCAGATCAAGAGTAAGACTGCACAGTGAGTTGGGAGAAATGGGAATTTACATGATTCGGAAAGGGGATACTCTGAGTGATCTGACAGTAGAGCCAGAATTGTATGGAGAAATCAGGGAATTGCAAAAACAAGATTTGAGGATCCAGAAATGGCGAAGAATGATCGAGGGAAGTGATAATGAGATCGAGTCCAAATTCAGTGTCCATTCTGATGATAGCTTGAGATTCAGTGAGAGATGGTGTGTTCCGGATAATGATGAATTGAAAAATAAAATCTTAATTGAAGCTCATGCTACGCCATACTCCGTTCACCCAGGGGGCGATAAATTGTACAAAGACCTCAAGAAGACTTTTTGGTGGCCCAATATGAAAAGGAAGTTGCCGAGTTAGTGTCGCGGTGTTTGACATGTCAGAGGGTAAAAGGTGAGCACAAGAGACCTCAGGGAAATATCCAGCCACTGGATGTGTTGGGGCTGGTGTCCTTGACAATTAAGTACAATGACTTATTAAATCTCTTTAAGGATCACAAGGGCATACTTTTGTATTATTACCAGTTGATCCACGTTTATCAATAACGGTTGGCTTGCTAGATAAGTTTGACGTTATTGTCATACGGATGGCGGTGATCAACTGGTCCCTATACGTCACACCTATAGGACACGTTTGAGAGATGTGAAGGTATGAAAATACAATCACATTTATGCCGGATATGACTAAACAGTTAGTCAGAGGTATTGACTATTAAATTAGTCAATAAGATGTTGAGATTATTATTTAATACGGATTAAATAATTTTAGCTAATACGGATTGCATGATTAATTCGTAAAATTAAATATAAACGGTTATATTTAATTAAATATTGTATTCGCGTATTAATATAAACAGTTATATTAATTTGGGTAATTATACAATATCGTAATTTTATCAGACCATTATTAATACATCGACTGCATTAATATCTGATAACATGCATACGATTTATAAACAAAACCCGCGAATAAAGTTTAGCTAAATGGGTCGAATCACAAATTAGAATAAGGTAAGAGTGGAAAGCCCACTCCTACCCTATTGGAAATTTCGGCCAAAAGAGCTACATAAGGAGGAGGACTCTCCTTATGTCAGGGACTCTTGTTTCACTGTTTAAACAAATCTCAAGGAAAAATTAGGGTTTTGAGAGCTTTCTTCTCCCAAAACCTCAGATCTCACATCTAAAACCTAAATAGCTCTCCCAATATTGCAAGGCAGTTGGAGAGGATTTCTAGCACACGCGGCCACGTCTCATTCTAAGTCTTGGGTGCAAGTTATAGGAGGGAATTTGTGTTAATTCCTGTTCTTAGGCCTTTCGCACAAGGACTAAAGGTTGTACTTCTTTTCTTATCCTTTTTAATCTTATGACTATAAACACAACTGTATTTTTCATTATAATCCTGCAAGTTTAGGATGAATACATGCTTTATTCCCCACAGGATGTACCTGAATGGAAATGGGAGAATATTTCTATGGACTTCATCGTGGGGTTGCCTCGGACTCAAAGGGGCAACAACATGATCTGGGTAATCGTGGATAGACTGACCAAGTCCGCTCACTTTATTCCAATGAAAGATACCTGGAGTAAGACTGAGTTGGCAAAGTCATATGTTCAGAATGTAGTCAAGTTGCATGGCATTCCCAAGGATATTGTTTCCGATCGTGACTCGACATTTATTTCTAGATTTTGGCAGGAGCTGCAGACCGCGTTGGGCACGCAATTAAAGATGAGTACCGCTTTTCACCCAGCTACAGATGGTCAGACGGAAAGGACCATCCAGACCTTGGAAGATATGTTGAGAGCATGTGTGTTGGAGTTCGGGGGATCATGGGAAGAACGGTTGGGACTGATAGAGTTCTCGTATAATAATTGCTACCATGCTAGCATTGGGATGACTCCTTTTGAGGCGTTGTATGGGAGGAAGTGTCGGAGTCCTGTATGTTGGGATGATCGCGCTGATGCTGTGGTTCTAGGTCCAGATATGATTCAGGAAATAGTTGAGCAAGTCCAAATAATCCGACAGAAGATAAGGGTTGCCCAGGAAAGACAGAAGAGTTACGCGGATCTCAAAAGGAGTGACATTTCATTTGAGGCAGGGGAGAAGGTATTACTGAAAGTTTCTCCAATGAAGGGAGTGATGAGGTTCGGAAAGCGGGGCAAGTTAAGTCAGAAGTTTATTGGACCATTTGAGATTTTGGACAGAGTTGGGGAGGTGGCATACCAATTAGCTTTGCCTCCAGCCTATCCAAGGTCCATAATGTGTTCCATGTTTCTCAGCTAAGGAAGTATGTAAGTGACCCCACACATGTGTTGAATCATGAAGTAATTGAGGTAGATGAGCAACTTGCCTATGCTGAGATCCCAAAGGAGATTTTGGATAGAAAGATTCGAAAGACTCGGAATGGAGAGACCGTGCTAGTGAAGGTTTTGTGGACCAATCACAACATGGAGGAAGCTACTTGGGAGTCCGAAGCGTCCATGATGGAGCGTTATCCGCAACTGTTTGTTTGAGGTAAGTTACGGGGACGTAACTTGTTTTTTTAGTGAGGTAGAATGTAATACTCTGTGTTTTATTAACTTTTAACTCGAGTGTAAGTAACAGAACTTCGGGACAAAGTTCATTTTAAGGGGGGAAGACTGTAATAACCCGATTTATTGTTAATAATTTTAGGGGTTGACGATATATTTTATAATGACGCTTGTTATATATGTAATCGCTAATAGTAGTTTTGTGCCTTGTGGGGGTTCGAACTTGGGTTCTCGTGGGATGTGGCATTTGTTTATGAGGGGATTCGAATTAGAAACCGTGAATAAGGAATGGGCCTCGGGAATTGTGTAGCTTGCTTAGACAGCCCACGAGTTTGGAAACCCTCAAAATCAGAATGTGACACCTGCCGTCATATAAGAGGCCTTGATTACCTCTTTTTCATATTACGTTATACATAAACAAACACACCATACTTCTGCCGCCACCACAAACGTAAGAGAGGAGGTCTTTGCGACGGCTTAGGAGCGGTCTAACACCTTTCGTTTTGACCCCGAATCAGGTATGGTCACACGTTTGCTTGTTTATAATCAGTCCGCGAGTTTCTGCGCACGTTTTGTAGTAGATTCGACTGATGTCGGGTAGTCACCTTCGTTTTGTATCTCTGTTTCTTTGTTCACGGTGGTCAGGAGAGTCGTGTGAGGGCTGTCACGGTGGGTTCAGGTGTCGGGGGTGGCGTAAAAAGGAGTTTTCGTTTGCATTGTTGGTCTCGGTTTTGGTTTCGTACTGGTTCACGGTTTCACAAGGTGGTGTAGGGGGTGGTACCACTGTTGACTCGGGGGAGGTCGACACAGTGGTACCACCGAGGTGTTTGAGTCCGGTGTCAGTGAGGGTGTGGAAGGCGGTTCTGGGTGGTGGGGTCCTGGTGTCAGCGTCGACAGGGGGTTAGGTATGGGGTGGTTGAGTCGTGTAGGGGAGAAACCAGTCCGGGGTAAGGGTCTGGTTCGCCTTCTCGGCGGCCGGCGAAGGGGTGTCGGTGGTTGGGAAAGTAGCAGGTGGTCGTGGGAACCAGGAAGTGCGCTGCTGGTGGTCGGAGGTGGTGACTCGCGGTGGTAATAGGGCTGGTGGAGTCGGGCGTGTGAGTCGGGAAAAGGAGGGGTCTTATCGTTTAATAGTTTTATGTATTTTGCTAGTTTTATTATTATTAATATTTATTCTTATTAATAATATTTATTTATATGGATATTATTATTACTATTATGAATTTTATTATTGGAGTAGGTGTAATAATCTATTCGTGTTAGTGTAGTGTGGAGTCGGGATTTTTATTAGAGAGTTTCCTTAATAGGAAAGTTTCCTTCTTTGGAAAGTTTCCACTTTAGGAAACTTTCCACTTTTAGAAAGTTGCCATTTATGGTAGGTGTAAGTTTTATAAAAGAGTTAGAAGGGTTTTAATTAATTAAATAATATATGTCTAGGTGGAAGTTTTTGCGTGGAACACTTTTAGTAGCGGTTGCTCACTTGCCGTTTTCTTCTGCATTTCGAGGTAAGGGAATATCTATGTTGTAATTGTGACCTGACATGAAAATACTCGTTATCTGGATTGATATATTTACTTGAGATATATATTGCGATTGAATGATTATTGATTATTGTGGAGTACGGGGCTTGTGAAATGGGTCTTGTGATATGGGTCTTGTGTTATGGGACTTGTGATATGGCCATGGGAGGTGTGGTGTGTTGGAGGTGTGTTGGAGATGTGGTGGAGAAATGGTTGTTGAGGAGATGGAGGAAATGTTTATTGTTTTATCTCATGTCGTGATTATATTACCTACTCAACCTCGTGTTGACCCTGTTTGTTTGTTGTGACTGTGTTGATCCAATTTATTGGGGAGCAGAATGACAGGTTTAGACTTATGGATGCTGGAAGAGTGGAGAGGACATGGATCAGACCTGCCTAGTGCTAGTTCTTTCACTTAGTCTATCACCGTGTCTGAACTTTTAGTTTTGGTTTATGGACAGTTGTAATTTCTTTGAGACTTTGTTTAACATTTATTTACTTAATAAAGTACTGAATTTCTTCCTTTGTTATCTACTACCTCGGGTAACCGAGATGGTAACACCCTTGGTTATTTGGGGAGTCCTAGTTCAGGCCTCTAAATAAATGGGGGTGTTACAGGCACAGTACAGTGGATCACTCGTTATTTATTTATCGACAAGGTAATAACATTGCTTATCTATTACTTTACGTTGATGACATAATTTTAACGTGCTCTTCCGACACTCTCCGTGCAACCATTATGGGTAGTCTTAACAAAGAATTCGCAATGAAGGATCTCGACCCTCTACATTATTTTTTGGGTATTTCCATCAGGCAGACTTCCAAAGGTATGTTCTTATCTCAAACCAAGTATGCTAATGAGATTATTGAGAGAGCGGGTATGTCGTCTTGTAAGGCCGCCGCTACGCCAGTTGATACTAAGCCAAAATTAAGTGCAAATCAGTCTGTACCATTTTCAGACCCCACCCTTTATCGTAGTCTTGCCGGTGCTCTGCAATATCTTACGTTTACTAGACCCGACATATCCTACGCCGTTCAACAAGTGTGCCTCTTCATGCACAACCCAATGCCCGAGCACATGGCTACACTCAAACGGATTATCCGTTATATTCAGGGTACTGCTGACCGAGGCTTGTGGTTGTACAAGTCTGCCCCCACCCTCCTCCGAGCATACACGGATGCGGATTGGGGTGGTTGTCCCGACACAAGGCGTTCAACTTCCGGGTATTGCGTGTTTTTAGGGGATAACTTGATATCATTGGCATCTAAACGACTGCCCACACTATCTCGCTCCAGTGCTGAATTGGAGTACTGTGGGGTAGCAAATGTTGTTGCGGAAACGTGTTGGCTCCGGAATCTCTTGGTGGAACTTCACGTCCATATGCCCCAAGCTACACTTGTGTATTGTGATAACATTAGTGCCATTTATCTATCCGAGAACCCGGTTCAACACCAACGTACTAAACATATTGAAATGGATATCCATTTTGTTCGAGAAAAAGTAGAACGTGGTGAAGTTCGTGTTCGTCACATAGCCTCTCGTTATCAAATCGCAGATATTTTCACTAAGGGCCTCCCTCTCGTTCTTTTTTATGATTTTCGAGACAATTTGCACGTTCGTCTTCCTCCCGTTTCAACTGCGGGGGTGTGATAGAATATGTAAATATTCGTTATATATTGTAATTATTAGATTACGATTCTAGTGTAATTTAGTTGCTAGTTTTACGATATTAGTTTCCTAACTTATAGGATTCAGTTCTCACTAAATAACTTGTATTTATACTCTCATATGATTGAATAACAACTCACGGATTATATTCCTTTAATATTAATCGTAAATAAAATTATGATGTATGTATACAATAAAGATATATTATGTTAAAAAAAGAGGAACTAAGTCTTACTAGGGTTTGATAAAATAACAAAATCAGAAACTAGTTATAATAAGTAGATTAAGAAGTATATATTAATATTTTAATGCAGTAACTAGGTCTAGGTAGGGTTACATGAACGACTGATAAATATGATTTTATTTGATAAATTTTGTACTTTGTCCACAATGGGACATTTAATATGGGTAGGAGGGAGTATTATTGTTTTTTCTACATATTCCGTTTTTCGTATCTTATCCATACTACTTGACTTGTCTTAAGTTTTAGACGAATATATTATTTGTTTTAAAAAACATTCTATCTCAAGCATGTGCATTGAAGAGGATGATTTCATCCTCTTATTTTTTCTCTTTTCCACTAACTTTTTGACAGCTCATATTCTCTTTCATCCAAATCATTTTCCATTACCTTCATCCTCTTCCTCTTCCTCATCCTCTTTTATTTTTCTCTTCATATCAAAGACGATCCTCGTTCATTCCTCTTTCATATTTTAATCTCTTTTTAATATTAATTGATATGTTTTATTTCTTTTGAATCATTTGTTTACAAATTAAAAAGGTTCTTACTAAAATATTGATGGTGTTATCAAATAAAATACGTTACAAATAAATTACAAACGGATTACAAAAATACATCAAATGAAATAGAAGTAAATGTCATTAGTTATGATACATATTTTAATCTTAATTTGAGTCTTGAAACATCGTCCATATATGTTCAACCAAATCGTTTTTCAAAGACGTGTGCATTTGTCTGTCATGTAGTGCTTACCTCCTAGACATAAAATCGTGTAAATTTCGCTCCTTATATGTGCTAGAGGTAACGACAAATGACTCTTTAACATTGTTAGATGATTCAATGCAAAGAAGGATTTGAGAATATATACGAAATGTAAAATGTTGCACCATGATTCCACTTGCAATATAAAATGATGTAGTAATAATTTACCGTAATTATCAGTAACGAAAATTCAAACATGCAATATACGAAAAACGTAAAATTATTACCGTACAATATACGAAAAACGTAAAATTAATACCGTACAATATAAGAAAAACGTAAAATTATTACCGTACAATATATGAAAAACTTAAAATTATTACCGTACAATATACGAAAAACGTAAAATTATTATCGTACAATATACGAAAAAACGTAAAATTGTTCCACTTGCAAATTTTATACATTTATTTTAATAAAAATTATGTAAAATAAAAATTACATTCATGAATACTATTGGGTGTTGGGCAATGGGCACAAGGGCCAAAGGCGAAGGTTGTAGTTCTTCTAAAAATAGAGGAAGTCTTCCTCTTCCTCCTTCAAAGAGGATGGTTAATATTGGTTCCACATTGAAGAGGACATCCTCTTAGCACTCTCTCTCATCTAAGAAGTAGGGTGATCCTCTTTAATGTGGATGCTCTAAAAGGAATAGATTTTAAGTCTCTTTCATTGGTTCCTTAAAATAAGGAATGTATGGGCCCACCAACTTTTACACTGATTTAATTTCCCGCTCTCCTATATTCAAAATTAATTATGATCTTTACTCATCCCTAGCTAATTACGTATTCTGATCTTTCGTCAATTCTAATTACGTAATCGATTGCAGTATTACATTTCGTCATTGATTGTCATAATAAAATATGATATGATCAAATCATTGTTAATCGACTATTTAAATAACAATATATAACAGTCCAATAAAATATGATATTTAACGGTCCATAAACTAAAAATTTGAAAAACAAAATATTACAAAGAGCAAAAATAATTAGTGCAAGAATTAAATTATATTATTTTTCCAATCAAATTAAATACAAATTAAGATACCAAACAAAATAAAATACGGTAAAATACGATATACAACGGTCGGATATATCTCAAAATGATCATATTTCGCCAATGTCGTTAAAAAAAACATGTATATATTGGAAAAACAATTTGTATATCAACACAAAAATAGTCTTTTTGTTGAATTTAAATCTTTTAATTAAATTTTATTTAAATTCAACTAAAAAAATATGAAAATATACAGAAACAACAAAAACTTGTATATTGGCGCAAAAAATAGTCTTATGTTGAATTTAAATCTTTTAGTTGAATTTAAATTAAAATACGATATCGGTCTAATCTATATCAAAATGATCATATTTCGCCAATGTCGTCATAAAAATCTTGTATAATGGAAAAAACAAAAAACTTGTTTATCAGCACAAAAAATAGTCTATTTGTTGAATTTAAATCTTTTAGTTGAATTTTATTTAAATTCAACTAAAAATATGGAAATATACAGAAATAACAAAAATCCTGTATATCAGCAAGAAAAAAATAGTCTTTGGGCACAATATGAGGTTGAGAAGGAAACAAATTAATTAGTTTATTTGAGCAATTTTTGAAAATCTTATTGTTATGATAATAACAATAAAATGCACATAATATGGAAACAACTTAATCAAGTTCAAATATAAACAATCTAAGGTTGAGAAGGAAATAAATTAATCAGTTTATGTAAACAATTTCTAGAAATCTTACTATTATAATAAGGAAATATCACAAATAACTACCTAATAAATCTAAAATTTTACATCTTACTACCTAATATAATTAATTTTGCAACAACTACCTAAAATCACACAATATTTATCAGTTTGCTACTTTTTTGACGGAAACCAAACTTAAGTTAGTTTTAAATGTTCGGGTAAAGTTAAATGACCATCTTACCCTTACTTTAATAAATCTATTCCCTGTTAAAGTTTTACCCATCCCTCTCCCTAGCTCCCTTGTAAAAGTTCACGGTAAAGTTTTGCATTTGTCAATTCATCTAAACTTACTCAATTGCCTGATTTCTTTTGGTATTGAGTACATTACTTCAAAGACTTGCAAAAGTAGATTATAATTGTGGCAATGGGTGAAAGCAGAGACTTCTGAACGGCATTCCATGCCACTGCGCATAAAGTACGGCAGGAGATTTTTGGGAAAAAGAATGCATACCATTTCCAGGTCAACGAGGAGGTATTGTGCGGTAACGATCAAGATGTGAATACAGAGACAGAAACTGTTGTAACCCTCATCCTTTCTTAGAAAAAATACGGGCACACCTTTGTAAAGAGGAGAGAAGTCAAACTTATGATTTAATGGAGATAGGAGGGGAGGGTAATTTAGGTATTAAATTAGGTTTTAAAGTTAAACGGGTCGAAATAAACTGATTTCCGTCATTTTTTTAGCAATTTCCATCATTTTGGTAGTAATCGTGTTAGTTTTTATACTTATTAGGTTGTTATTTGAAAAATTGAACATATTAGGTAGTAAGATGTAAAATTTTAAACTTATTAGGTCGTAATATGCTAAATAGCCTTATAATAATAACAAGAAAACGCACATAATATGAGATGAAGCGTTGATGACTCAAGATTCGGCGTTCCACTCATTGTGACTGAGAACTCTACTTGCCTGAGAACTAAACCCGGTAACGATTTAGCAGAACTGTTGATCAGAGCGAAACTCATTATATGCATGGGACGCTGGTTATCACTTATCCCGTTCTTCAGAACCGGACATTGGACGCTGGTTATCTTCAGCAAAGGGCAATACTTGCACCGACTCACGAAATAGTTGAAGATGTAAATGATTATGTGTTATCTGTTATTCGCGGCGAAGAGAGAACTTACTTAAGCTCTGTTGAGATCACTAAAGATAATGCAACTATAGGTGAGCCTGACCTTTTTCCCACTTAATTTTTTAAAAAAAACCGTGTATTTGACACAGTTTCTGATTTTTAATCTTGACGGACAATCCATCTTAACTCTTAAGGGAGAGTAATAATAGTTTCCACAATTGAAATGAATTTGAAAAATATAATGAAGATAAAAAAGGAAAAAATAAGAGGGATACAAGTCATGATAACGTAACAAAACACAAAGATATTGATGATTCTTTGTAATAAAGTTTCCAAAAACAATACCCACCCAACGACCCGTTCTCTACATACCACTCATATCTCATCCACTTTAGTACAGTATCAATTTTTATTATTACATCTTTATTTTTATTTTTATTTTTATTTTTATTTTTATTTTTATTTTTATTTTTATTTTCCTTTAATTTAATTTTAAACTATGAAACCCTAATTTACCCTAAATTAGGGTTAGCTCCATATATAAATATAGGTCTCACATCCTTCATTTGCATAACCAACTTCTCCACTTCTTCTCTCTCTCCCTCCCATTTAATCATTTTAATAAAATTAATTAGGGTTAGTAGTAGTAAGAAGATGAAGAGATGTATATAGATGAGAAGTGGAGCTCCATTTGGTTCAAAAGAGGGGCAAAAAGGGTAAAATACAGCTGCTTAGATATGGATATCCAAAGTCCTATACGGGTCAAGTCTATTTGATAGGACTAAGGCTTTGCATATCTTTGGAGCTGCTATTTGCCCTTATTCTTTGTTCTCCCTTTGGATTGAAGGGAGCTCTACACCTCTTTGTTTTTCCTCTTCTTTTATATTTTGTTCCGATTTTTTGTTAAACGGTTTGACACTAATATTGTGTTTAACGTATTTTACCCTTTTTTTCTTTTCATTTACAAAGTTTTGTTGGTCTTAACACTATTGTAGTTCAAATCATAATCTTTGTATCTATTTTTTTTTATTTTTTTATTTTTTGAATATATTATGATACTATTATAGTCTATTTTAATGTAGTTTATTTGGCAGTTGATCTGGTAATAATATGTGTTTATTGCTGCACTTTTTTTTTTAATTGTTCTTAATTGTTTGATAAGCTGTTTAATGTTAGAATATTTGGATTTATTACGATAATGTCTATTATATTTTTTCTTTATGTTATTAAATTTCTCTTCAACCTTATTAAATTCTTTGTAATAATTTTAAGATTTTAAATTTTTTTTTGGACACCCGTCGACAATAATTTTAAGATTTGAACACCCAAATAAAGTTTTAAGCTTATATTTTAGTCGTTTTTACTGAATATTATATTGGTATTGATAATTATTGTGCAAGAGTATCTCATTATGCGAGATATACTTTTTAAATATACTTATCATGTTATTAGACATTAAGAGTGGTTGAAAGTATAGCATTAAATATTGTGCAGGAGAAACCATTTCTGAACGTCTGAGTTATAGCTTATACCTATGAATCTATGATTTTGTTATAATGTCATTGTCCTAGACAGGAAGACAGCTATACTATATCGATCTGACCTTCCTCCAAATTAAAGAAACCCTAATTCTATTATCAATTTAAGAAAACTATGTTCATCGTTATTATTAACAGTGAAGCGGTATTGTCATTTAACTTTAGAAAACTTTGTTCATCGTTGTTACAAATCCATTGCGTACATTGGAAAGGTTGTTTAAAAAGGATCCGAACACAAGAAAATCATGCCTACCGTAGTTGCTTTTTCCTATTCGTATTAATTCTCCCTGTTTTCTTTTCTGCTTATTTTATATCTTTTCTATTTCTATTTTTGAGGAATTGTTTTTGTTATCTAAATTTAATTTCAGCCCCTAGTTTTTCTAGGGATAACTTTGGTTATTGATACTGGGTGTTCGATATATTGGGTGTTCGAACGGTTACAAATTTGAATTTTTCAATCGGTTTTCTGGGTTTGGGTTTGTGTTTTGCTAGCTCTAGAAATAACTTGCATGTTTAGTTTAGTTGCTTTATTGTGAGAATAAATTATTTATTTTTAACTTGTGAATGTTTTACAATATACTCCTACTAGTTTTAAACCCGTGCAAATTTGCACGGGTATGCTGTTTTAAAGTTTGTTATTATAATAATTGCTTACTCTTTTTGTTTTCCTTTTTAGATGAATTAAATTTACGTTAATACATTTGACAATTATGATTTTCATCTTTGTCGTACTTTTTTAAAAAAAATGTGTCTGTAAAATAAAAATTAAATGAACATACGTCTGATAATGTATACTTTTATTAATAATCAATTAATCACGCAAAAAATGTTTTAATAATGTTTCAAATTTTGTATGTTCGGTTTATTATTGTTGTAAATTGTTATTAATTATAATATTTTAATCATCTAAATAAATTGTGGTCTAATTATCACAACATCTATTTATAATTAATTGATGTATATAAAAATGTGCGTAATGTTTCGTAATATACGATTTTAGACATTTATTTGGAATACATAGAATATTAGGCGGTTATTGTGCAGGGAAATCATAAGTTATTGTGCGGTACCCACCTGAGTGAATTAAGGAAAAAAAAAAAATAGAAGTTGGATGTATGACGTGGCGCAACCAGGGAGTGATAAATGTTTCAGAATTTATATAGATTAGATAGTCGTATGGCCATGCGCTAGCAACTTTCAAATACACATTTTCTTGATAGGTTTTCTACCGACACTGCAAAGATTTTAAGAAATGCTAAATTATTTTAGCAAATACTCCTATTATTTTAAGATTTTAAGAAATGCTAAATTATTCAGTGAATTAAACCCGTGCATTTTTTTCGGTTATTTTTGCCAGTGAATTAGTAACAGTGAATTTAAAATAACTACTGTAACTATCAATTTTTATTAGATTAATAGAGTACTAGTTTTACTCCCTTGCAAAAAATGCACGGGTTTAATTTCATAATTTATTACTAATTTTATTAAACCGAAAAAATAAAAATAAAAAGGTGAATATATTTAATAAAAAATATAATTTTAGTATTGCAGATATCGATGTAAAAAATAAAATAAATTTATACGTTTAACTTAGACGTAAGTAAAAACAACGCACCTGCTGACATTATAAAATTATACAAATTCTTATATAGGACGACATTATCGGTTTAAGTTTAGGACGAATCACCCATGGGGAGTGGTACTCACCTGTTTTAAATTTAAGACGGATAATAGCCGGTAAAAATATATATAGATTTTAAAATTATACTTAAAATTGAAGTTCTAAGTTTATAACCATCGTAATGAACCCAAATTATTATTAGTCTGATTGTCTAACTACCAAAAAACTCGACCATATAATATACGAAGTAAATCTTATCTATTTTATGTACATTTAAGACGGAGTTACATAATTTCGTCGATTTTCAATTCTCAACAATTTTAATTTGTTAATTTCCAGTATTTGAATGTATGATTTTTTGCCAATTTATATATTATTATATTTGATATTCACTTTTTGTTTCTGTTTTATACTCATTGTCACTCACTTTAATCCTTTTATTAGTGCATATTAAATGGAGCATTAACAATTTCTTTAATCTTTGAATATATTATATCTGTAAAGTGTAGGCGTCTCAATCATATTATTATATTTAATCTATATCTTTAATTTATTTAAAATTAGTTAACTTATTATCAATGATCATCAAAGATTTGATTTTTACTATTGAAATTGAATAGTTAGAATTTCGGAAGATTTCATATTCGATGTGTAATTATAGATTGTAACTTATTTAATCTATCTCTATAAAAGCAATAACTTTTAACTCACTCTCATTGGTTGCTTAAAATAAGTAAAGAAGACCCACTAACTTTTACAATGAATTAATTTGCCTCTCACCTAAATTCAATTTAATTTTTATCTTTCCTTATTAACTCATTCCATAATTCATTGTAGTATTAATTTCTTTATGATTAATTAGTAACTAATTTCGAAATCAATTTCCTTATTCCATATCTATATTATGTAAAATTAGTAATAATGTTATATCATTTACATATAAAATACGATATGATCAAATTATTGTTAATCAAAAATATAAATAACAGTATAACGGTCTAATAAAATACGATATATAACGGTCCAATATACATCAAATGATTACATTTCGCCATTGTCATAATAAAATTCAAATTTCGAACGTTAAAAAACAGCAATCCAGAATGTAAATACGTAAACAATAAATTACATACAAAAAAATTATTTAAAGTCGAAAAAATTAATTACATTATATTTTCCAATCAAATCAAATACAAATTAGGATACCAGACAAGGTAAAATACGGTTCGTCTTAAGTTTAAAATCATATAACTGTGCTATTAAAGTAATATTTTATTAACACATTTACCTTTTTATTATTTTTTTCAATTTAATAAAATTAAACCCGTGCATTTTTTGCACGGGCATAAAACTAGTTAACGAAAGTAGTGAGAAAATTAAATTGAAGTAATTAATTATGTAAATGAACATGGCGGACCCCACATTCATTAAATTTTTTTCTTTTCTTAATTTCCATCGACCAATGAGAGCTCTTTAAATTCTATCTCTTTTATAGTAAAGGGATTTGTCATAACTGTTTACTATGCCACGCTTTTTTTACTTAATTAGTTAGTTTAATACTCCCTTTGATTTAAAAAAACATTTTGTATTATCAATAAGTATCTCTTGTGACGAGTATATACGTCATAATTTTTGCGATGGGTCAAGTACATTTGTTTGATTAGATAAAATAAGAATGAAAGTGTATAGAGAATTACAAATGGTTTGTCTTTATCTTCCCAAATGGGTTTTATTTGACCCGTCACTAGTTTACGACGAATATTACTCTCAAAAATGAGAATTTGTGTTGTATTATATGTAGTTGTTTCATTTTCAATGGAAGATTTTTCTAGTATTGTCAAAGATTTAAAACTAGAATTTTTAATTTTTTATAAAATGGTAACTAAACATTGGTTTTGTTGCTTTTACTTGGCCTATTTGAAATGATGAGATAGATTAAAATGATAATATTCACCCATTTAACTACAAATTCATAGCTAATAAATTGGCTAAAGAAAACGGAGTAGTAACATCGAAATCTCGCATATTTCGTACAAGTAGAGTTCGTGAGAGATCGTAATTTAGTGAGAGACATAAGGGAAAACCAAAAAATTCAGTGGGTTTCTTATTTTGTCGATAACGTTATTGAGAGACCGTTTCTCCGAATTTTTGTATTTCTTACCTTCAGAAAATAAAATAAAGTATAAATAAAAAAGCAAATTCTTATTTGCAACGGCACTATCCGTCGTAAGCTTGTGACGGATACCGTTTTTTCTCATAAAATACCCACTTTTTCTCTTTCTTCAACACTATTCATGTGGTCCCCTTTCTCCACTAACTCATTTTGTATTCATTTTATCTCACAAAATATCCGTCACAAATCGTGACCCGTCACAAACAAGACTAACTAAAATAAAAATGGGGTAGTTTAAAGTAAAAATGGAAAGTAATTAGAAAAGATAAAAAGAAGAAATAAAGAGGTGTTTTAAGGCTGTCTTAGTTTTTGACTTTATGAAGAGAATCTAATGTGTGATCGACTTTATGTAGTTGGACCATTATCTTTATTATTGAATGCAGTCTTTGTTATTTTTGCAGACTGCCTTTACTTTTTATTCAATTTTTTAACGTCTTTCGTTTCGTTTTTGTCTTTCGAGAATTTCCATGCTAACTTCCAAACACTTGCTTCATTTTTACCCTACTAATTTACCGTTGTAATTACCTCTTCAATTCTTCTTTCTTTTACGTGTGGTTTTGACACACACATGCGGTATGTAGAAGAATACAAAAAGTGAAAAAGTAGTTTGTACAATAGGGAAAATTATCGACCTGTATCACTAAAAACATAAGAAAATAAATTAAAAAAATGCTGGAATTGATTTGAATGGAGGGAGTATATGATATCGTATAATAATGTGTCCTTCTACGAGTCGGAATGGTTGGAATATAATGTGATATTAGTGTTACATTTTCAGTAAGAATGGTGCGAAAAGAATTTAAATATATTGGATATAGCTTAGGGAAATAACGAGTCAAGCAGAGCTTGTCCTTGAAAAATGTGTTTATTAGCGAGCTTTAGCGCAAGCTACTCGTGTTTAAATAAAGCCTATATATAAATGTAATTTTTAAGTTTTTTTTTTTTTAATATTTCAAGAATAAGGTTCGAAGGTTATATGTAAAAATATTTGGTTAATAAGTGAAATATTTGAAATGTGTGGTATGAAGATATAAGCATTATTACAAAATATTTTTATACAATATGAACAATAACCTATCTAATCACACAAATTTGAGTCGCTCGTGGGTTTATCGAGTCAAGCTAGCATTCGCTCAGCTTGATTCGTCAAAATCCTAAGCTATGCTCGAGCACAAGCCGATCTCAAATTGTTTGTGAACTATCTTGTCTCATTATCACACTTAATCTTATTTCCCTTGCTTTATGATCATTGACGGAACACGATATTTGAAGTAACATGCATATTACTCTAGGGGGTTGCGAAAGGTCGTCGGCGTTTTGCGAAAAATCGTCGGCGTTTTCTATAAAAAAGACAACCTCTACCCTTTTCCCTCTATCTCTCTACCTTCTTTTCTCTGAAAGAAAAACAACAAAAACAACATAAAATCCAAAAAAACGGTTTCAACATCGATCAACAACATTAAACAACGACAACGATTCCATGTCAAACGACGACAACGATTTATCGGTAAGTAATTAAAATCCAAAAATCTTAATTTTTTTTTTCAATTAATTTTTGTTGAATTACATGTTTAAGCCCTTTAGTAGAAATTAGGTTGAATTAGTCGTAGAAGCCATAGAATTAGATTACGTAAACTCAATCGTATTTTTGCAATAGACTTGAAAAATGGCCGTCCTCGCGTGGAGAGGACGGCCAAACTAGCCGTCCATGCACGGTATGGACGTGAATAGTGCACGTCCATACCATGCATGGACGTGTACTATTCACGTCCAGGCATGGTATGGACGTGCACTATTCACGTCCAGACCGTGCATGGACGTTAATCCTGGACGTCCATGCACGGTCTGGACGTGAATAGTGCACGTCCATACCATGCCTGGACGTGAATAGTACACGTCCATGCATGGTATGGACGTGCACTATTCACGTCCATACCGTGCATGGACGTGTGGTTTACAAGACCTTTACTTTCCGTTATTTTTACTTAGTTTTTAACAAAAATTAAGTGGTTTTTAATATTTTTTAATATAATCCTTACCAATTTTGCGTATTAACAGGATTCGTTTGAGAAATTTGGTGGAAATGGGGTTGATTACAACCGATTATTTGAGACGGATATATCGTTTGAAAGTCGGGATGAGGCGTTTGACTGGGCTCAAAAAGTTGCTATGGATAATGGTTTTGCCTTAGTGAAGGCATCAAATGGGTCGAAAAATCGCAAAGAACGGGAGTTGCTTGGGTCGTACTTCCGTTGTTCAAGGTACGGGCGAACCAAAAAGAAGATCGATCCTGAGAATCCGGGGAAGTCTACGAAGAGAGGGTCGGCTAAGTGCGGATGTGATTTTAGGATTCGAGCGGTGCAGAAGTACGCTCATTTCGATGATGGGAATCCCACGATTGCTTGGTACGTAATTACTTCGACTAACGCGGGTTTTCACAACCACGAACTAGCGGCCTATAAAGATGGGGATAGACATTTTGCCCGCTTGGATGCCGAAGAGAAAGAATTTGTGAGGCAACAAGTCCGGGCTAATATTTCGCCGAGGGATATTAAGAACGCTCTTCATAAAAGGACCCCGGAAAAACCCCAACCAAGTAGCACCCAAATTTATAGCGAGTCGAACAAGGTTCGGCGCGAGATGAGAGAAAGTAGGAATCCCGCTCAACAACTGTTGGCCGTAGCAGTTGCTGCCCAATATGTGGAGTGGCACGAATCAGACCCCGATACGAAAGAACGTAAAAATAAAACCCGAACCATGAGGGACATGTGAACAACACGTCCCAACCCCAACTAGACGTGCTGTTCACACGTCCCATCCACCAATAGACGTGTGAACTACACGTCTCGACCATCAATGGACGTGTGGTTCACACGTCCCTACCAACCATGGACGTGTGGTTCATACGTCCCGACCAACCATGGACGTGTGGTTCACACGTCCCTACCTACTTACGCCACCCCATTCCCACGTCCTAACCAACCCTAGCCGTGTAGTTCCCACGTCCCACCCCCATTTGAAGTAACATGCATATAACTAACATGATAATTTGAAGTAACATGCATATAACTAACATGCATATTACTATGCACTATGAGTTTAACTCATTTAAAACTCATATCTCATATTTAAAATGGGAGAATCAAACCTCCTTTTAAAATTTTGGTTTAAGGATTGAGAAGGAGATAAGATTACACATCTGATGTATTACCTCAGATTCTTTTAAAGGACTTTTATTTTGCACATGTGTAAGCGTTTGAAATTATGAATCATTCTGGGTGATATGGCATTAGAACTCCATTTGTTATAACTTGCGTTTGTTTTAAGTGTAAGAGATAGAGAAAGTTGTTGATTACAGCTTTATAAAAACACATTTTGAAACTTACAGTCTTATTAATTTTTTTTTAAACTTACAGCCATAATATTAGTTCTGATTAAAACTTACAGTCAAAACATTACCTCCGATGGAAAACCAATACAAATTGGATTTTTGTGACTTAAGTTGATTTTTTAAGACTAAAATACCTTTACCCACCTTTACCCCTTATATTCTCTATTCTCTACAACATTCATCTCTAAATCAGATCCCTTATCCACCTCCGTATTTCCATTTCTTCAACAAATTTTCTCTTTTCGTAATCTTCTTTTTTAACTCTTCATTTGTTCAACAAATTCTCTAACTCACCATTTTCTTCAAATTCTATCATAATTCTACATTGGAGTATTCTATTTTCTCTTAAAAGTAAAATCATCAATTTTTTCCAAATTCAAAATAATTAGGGTTCTTCAATTTTAATAATATGTCTTCAAATTGGACATAAACCCTAAATCAAATTCTGGATATAAAGTTTAATTTGGGACATAAACCCTAAATATAATTCAAATTGGGGATAATTTTAAATTCGCAGCAACACCAATAATTGGGAGCATCGAGGGCAGCATGCAGACAGTAGAAAAGCAGCGGACTCTAAGACTTCAGGGGAAAGAATTTCTTTTTGCAGAGGAAGCGCTCTATTCCATGTATTTGATCTCTAACCCGATCAGTTAGTGTTCGAATGAAACAAGATTAGTCAGGAGATCATACGCGTCGAGGAAAGCGCTCGTAGTGTCTGTTCATAGCCTTTTGTTATAGGCGAGCGTCTTTCTTACTAATTAGAATTCAACTTTTTTACCTACCTAACAATATAGGGATTAGGGATGCAATAAAGAAGAAAATTAGGGTAAGATTTAGGAGCAAATTGGGGGGAAAGAAGAGAGGGTTTTGGGTAGAGAAGGTAAATAAACGGTCAATGAAAGGTTTAACAGTAGTAGGCACAAATATAGACAAGGGTATATCGGTCATTTTTTGACAAAATAGACCGGAAACATGGTTTTGGCGCAATTTTCAAAGAAAGCTAATATTATGGCTGTAAGTTTCAAAAAAAAATTAATAAGGCTGTAAGTATCAAAATGTGGTTTTTATAAGGCTGTAATTAACAATTTTCTTTAAGAGATATGACTTTAGATTTAAGTTAAAGTTGAAATACATAAAACTCAACACTTTAACTAATAATTTTAACATATAAAATCATGGAAATAAAAATTTAATTAAATAATTATATAAAATGGTTCATTTACAATATGTTATGCTATAGTATTTATTTTCACATTTTGTTTAGTACAATTTGATATTTATGGCTATCATCTCATATGCACTCCTCTACTTGGGTAAGAGAAACTTATCCTTCATGAGTTTGAGGTATGGTATGAAACTTTCAAATTTGCTAAATAAACACTTAGTATTAGTTTAGCTCATTTTAAACCCATACCTCATATTTTTTGTGTTTAAACCAAACCCCCTTTATTTATTGAACATACATACATATTTTTTGAGAAAATTTGAATTTATATGTTTAGTTTTTGAACAATATTATATATTTTTTAATTTAATGTTTAAATTGAACGTGTTCAAAGAGCTTATATATTAAAGCTATAATATTTGATGTAAATCTTAAAAACTTTATAGTAAAACTCAAAAAATACACAATTAATTACTACATTTAATATATGGTATACTTACTCGTGACATAATATTAAATCTCGGTTTCTGTCTGAATTACAACTTACTTCCTAAGCGATTGTAAAAACCTTTATAAATTGATCAAGTTGAAGCTTTGTGGCCTTGATATACGTACGTATCGGAGTACTAGACTGTACTACTAGATCAGGCCCGAGATTCAAATTCAATCACTCCCAACCCAATAATCCCTTGCTCCACGTTATGGACTAAAAATTGAATAATCTCTCATAGGGTATCATACTGTGGCGGAGCCAGGACTTGAGTTTCGAGAGGCAAAAATCTTTAACGGAGGCGAAGTGGTAACACTATAAGATAGCCTCGAAAAAATTCGCAATTTGAACTAAAAACTAGTTTTAAACCCGTGCAAATTGCACGGGTATGCTATTTTAAAGTTTGTTATTATAATAATTGCTTACTCCTTTTGTTTTCATTTTTAGATGAATTAAATTTACGTTAATATATTTCAGACAATTATGATTTTCATCTTTGTCGTACTTTTTTAAAAAAATGTGTCTGTAAAATAAAAATTAAATGAACATACGTCTGATAATGTATACTTTTATTAATAATCAATTAATCACGCAAAAAATGTTTTAAAAATGTTTCAAATTTTGTATGTTCGGTTTATTATTGTTGTAAATTGTTATTAATTATAATATTTTAATCATCTAAATAAATTGCGGTCTAATTATCACAACATCTATTTCTAGTTAATTGATGTATATAAAAATGTGCGTAATGTTTCATAATCTACGATTTTAGACATTTATTTGGAATACGTAGAATATTAGGCGGTTATTGTGCAGGGAAATCATAAGTTATTGTGCGGGACCCACCTGAGTGAATTAAGAAAAAAAAAATTAGAAGTTGGATATATGACGTGGCGCAACCAGAGACTGATAAATGTTTCAGAATTTATATAGATTAGATAGTAAAATTTCAAACGTCAGCGTAGGCAAACGCCCATGCTAACTCTCTCGCTCCACCACTGCTATCATATATAATGAGGGCTGTTATGGATTGTAGCCGAATTGCAGGTTTATATTCTTTTAACTAAAAATGATTTGGTACACTTGATTGGAAAAGAATGTATGTTCATCTCAATAATTCTCAATACAATGGTAATACATTTTGCAGAATCTCACCCTCCCAATTTTCTACAACCCTTTGTATGTATAAATAAAGAATACTTCAAACAAAAAAAAAAAATTCTGATTTAACAAGATGTAATACATTGCGACTACAGAATGACATGTACTCCATCCGTCTCGATCATTTGTCAGCCAAACTTCAAAACTTTGGGAGCGAACCTCAAGAGTCTAGTCAAGCTACTAGGCATGAACTTCCTAGCAAACAAATAACATATATTTGTCATTTCCCCATTATATTCACAAGTAAAATTATTTCTCAATTTATTGAGGAAATCAATTGTAACTCTGGGCCTCTCAAATTTACCCGGATGAGGCCCAATAATAGACCAATCAACCCAAGTAACTGTCCTATTACTATTCCATTCCCAAAACTTGGTACCAACATATGTAGGCAAGTAATGTTCATCTCCATAACATCTATTCTTGCAATATTTACGAAACAACGGTAAATACGTTTGATCCGATATCACGTAAAGCGCGAGTTCACGGTCCATCTCAAACCATTGTGACCCTTTTCGCCATTGAGAAAGGTTTATTTGAGGACTCATGTGACGGTCATAGCGGCCTCTGCCAGTAGGACCTTTGTCATCGTAAACTTGAATGAAGGATTTAGTTGAGTTTATTAGGTATGAATATACAGTTGAGAAATCAAATAATGGGATGCACGTCTCCGAATGGAGAACGAATCGTTGGTTTGATTCATCGAGAAGCGCGTTGGCTAGTAGGCGACGCTCTGCCTCGACCATGTTGATATTTCCCCATTGCACTGGCTGTATAAGAGTAAATAGACAGACATTAATGTGAGTTTGATCCCTTTACAGAAAATGCACGTATACGGGAAGGAGTGGTCAATGGTGCGGGTCGGCCGGGTCCGGGACGGGTCGAGGGACGGTGCGGGCTCAAGTATGGGGACCTGGACACGACATCGGGTCAGGGCGGGCTGGGCCAGTTCTTAGGAAGTGTAATTCGGACCCGACCCGCGGCGAGTCAGAGGGCGGGTCTGGACACATACGAGTCACCTTCCGGAGCGGGTTCCAGAAATTGGACCCGGACCCGGTTATTTTACACACTGGCGGGCGGGTTTGGACCTGGGAGAGGTGGGACAAGTTAGAACCGGGTTCAGTGGCGGGTCGGGTCCAGGTTGTCAATACAAACTCGCACTTTTAACCAGCTCTAGGTACGGATGTAAAAACAAAAAGCTGATTCTCCGTCCCATTTTTAATGTCGTCTACGTAAACCAAACAAGTACGAAACATAACACGAACATAATTTGTTAGAGGTTGGTTTTCCATGCCTAAATTAGGCACATTGAGTTCACAATGAAAACATACAAAAAAGGGTACCTAAGCTACTAATAATGATTGAAGAGTGCACTTTTAATCTTTTATACTATGATTTTGACCTCTTTTTTCTCCAGAAAGTGATTAAATCTTTTAATCAATTGAAGAAAAGAATCAGAATTCAATACTTTACATTTTCAATTCCAAAGAGAATTTGATGAAATCCCTTATTAGTTGTTCAAAAGAGTGGACTCTAAGCAAAGCACTATATGAAGGTCTACTTCCGGGATAAAGAACAAAAGGTTATATTGTCAATATGCCAAAATTACAACCACCGGTGATGTAAAGTTGTTAAAATTTAAACTCGTGACCAGGGCGAATCTAGGATTAAAAATTTAGGATAGCGATGATATCCAGCAATTTTTCAGTGAAAATCGCGAAAAAATGTGCTGAACATATAAAAATACAACAATAAATATATGATAAACAATCAAATGAACGGTCAATACTAACTTAAACTCATTTTTTAAGTAACAATTTTGCCTTTATTTTATTTTTTAACTATAATTTTGATATAGTTTTGTGATACAAAAAACGCTCGGTAATATTTTAATATTTTCACATTATAATCTGACAACTTGCCTTCATTTTACATGATTTTACAAAAAAATTACAAAAAAAATCAATACTCTCTAGTACACAATGACTTATTGCCTTAAACAAGTTTCGAACCCAGGATCTATTGCCCAGAGTACTAAAGTTTTACCGTTGAGCCATATCACTTTTGCTACAACATTAATGCCTTAATTTTTACTTATTATTAACCGACACATTTGGGGTAGCGAAATACCATCATCTAAATTGATTTTTTAATGGGATAACGACCGCTACCCTTGCTACCTACTGGGTTCGCATTATGCTTGTGACCTAATGTTATAGTTTAAGTATTATTTCGTAGTATATCGTAACCATTTAATTGCGATCTTCAATATTATTTTCCGGTTTAAAAAAAGTCATACAATTTGAGTCCAGATCATGAGTATATACACTTGATTATTGATAATTCATGTTGTTATGAGTATATTATCTATTTATTACTCGGCATATATTCGTAGCTACTATGAGAAAAAAGCAAATGTGCTAATTCGAAAACTGTTATCTCACTTATCTTATCTGTCACACTATAAATGATGAACTGTCAAAAAATTGAATGCAATGCATATTTATGATTAAAAAGTGAATAAAAATGAATTTTAAACGTTTGGGTTTACTAATTATGTTAAAGTTTGCAATTAAAAGGATCCTAATAATGTTACAAAATTAGAAAAAAAACTCCTTGGTGAAATTGATGTACATAGGAATAGAAAAATATTTAAGAAATCAAATGCCAAATATTTTGTATTACAAAGTAACATTGTTGATGTATTTTCTATAATCAATTGTCAGAATTCGAAACAACGATATAAAATAATCCATTTATCAAGTGTAGTTCATTAAGTTATTCAAATGGATCGTTCCACAACCGTATTCAGTTTACAATTATTTTATTTTTTGAGAAAAATAAGTGTAAATTATTGACTGAAACGATGGGCAGTATCCAATACGAGACTTACTAATCAATACTGAACACAAAACAACCAATAATTTACTTGCTCTTTAAGAAGCCCGACTATTAGCATTACCAATGGAAGTGCAAAAAACTATGAACAAACAAAAATAACGCGTAATTACTTAAACGAGTAGTTAATTTAATTAGCATTTTATTAGACGGTTTCACACTAAGGCCTTATTCTGTTTAGCTTAATTTCAGCTAAGTTCAGTTTTGCTTAGCTATATTCCGTTAAATTTTATTTACGTTCAATCAATTATATTCAATTAATCTTTCTATAAAATTAACTTTTAATTCAACTAAATTCAATTCAGCTCAATTTCACTCGTAGTTCAATTCAGCCATACTTTATTTAATTCATTTCAGCTCGTTTCAGGCCAAAAAAACAGGGCCTAATACTATCTAGACGATCATGATCATCTATAATATTCACCAGTTAATACATGTAATTGAAAAATAGTATTCACAATTGAAAAAATTCATTCTATCGTAACGTATACTTGTATAAGACAGTTTTACCTAAAAACTTAACGAGAAATCATACCTTGCTTGGAATTCGTCGACCATGAAACACAGAATCCTCAGGGTAACTTTGATTAAACGTAGGACTAGTATGAACGTAAATAGAGTACAATCCTTCATGCCCACTAAAGAATTTATCCCATAATGGAGCCAATGGTAACGCGCCACGTACCAAAAACATGAATGCTATCTTAGGAGGCAACGTATTTTCTTTAATTCTAGGCACCAATGATGCCTTCAATACCAATTCTTCATCCTCCATGTTATGCACTAGGGTTCGCCTAGTCGGTGGTGGTGGAACCGGTGTTATTACAACTTTCGTAGGTAATGAAAGCGGTGACGGTAATGGTGATGGTGGTGGAGGTAGTGGTGGTGGAGAGAGTATTGATGTGGATGGGTTTATATTTATAACTCGAAAGTTAAAAATATTACTGATGTTATCAACATTAATCGGTAATGTAGTAGTAAATAATGAAGCTCCGATAATAATGCCACACCCGAAAAATAATACAAGTTTTATGTTAATCATAAAATTGTTTGTTGATGGTAATAATAATCTTTGTACTCGTAGATTATTTTTCATGATTTTTTTTGTTTGATTTGATTATTGAAATTAATAATAATATAATATAACTTATATAATTAATTAACTACGGAAGAATGAGATTTTTGTACATTGAATAATAAAATGAAAGAATTGAATGATGAATAATAATTAATTAATTTTGTAATTCTCTAAATTTTTACATAAAAACTTGAGCATGGGAGATACTTGCTTGGAGGTATATATATATATATATATATTGTGACATAATAATTGTTGCTTCTAAGCTGTGTTTTTCCTTATAAAATTGTGATGCTTTCAAGCTGTTGCTCTTTAGTCTTCCTTTCTTAGAAATATATACGTTTTTATAGAATGGTTTTTAGATTTGTATACACTTCACCTTCCTCAATATTTTGCTATCTAAACATAGGAAAATATCGATCATCAAATTTTTGTTAAAATTGACAGTGCGACATGAAATTTATACGGTCTTAAAACAGATATTTAGAAGTTTAGAACGTATTTCACAAATAAGATTATAGAACCTTATATATCTGAGTATCGTTTATTCAATACAAATTTAATTGAATTTATATATGCACCTTTTTAAACTTTTAAAATTTTCGACTTACATTTTATTTTTTTAATTCTTAAAATTAAATCTTATTGAAAGGTTTATGCTACCGGGAGTGTCTGTCACTCTAGCTAACCTTTTTTTGGTGACGAGGGGTTTAATCCCGGGCCCATGCATTCCCGCACCACTACATGGACCATGTAAACCATCCCTTTCGGGGGCTGCAGTGGCAAAGTGGTCATCACCCCAGCTGATAATCGAACCTGAGACCTCTCAACTCCTGCATTTCTGCAAGTTTTAAGGTTTAACTCAGTTACCATTGGTCTGTCTGTAGTCGTGTCAATGAGTATAGCTCATTCTATCGTTTTGTCTTACGTGGTCGAGTTTTGTGTCCGATACGGTGATCCCCCCATTTCCCCCACCTATCGGTCTCGTTTCCTGCGTGTTCGTCTGGTTGTTTGTATGTTGGTGGTCCTGGGAGGTATTGTCTGGTGAAACGGTTCCGGTTGGTAGGTGTCTGTAATCCGCCGGATGGTTTTTTTTCGGTTGTCTACTCCCGTTTTTTTGGGGTTGCATGCATGTGTCTTTGTTTTTCGGAGTCAGTTACGGTCTGTTTCTTTGGGAGGTTTGATATGTGGGTGCTCTTGTTTGTGTATGTCTTTGGTTTTGTGTTGTCGAGACTCTTGTTTTGGTTGATCGGTCGAAGTGTGGTTTCCTTGTCTAGTTTGTGAGGGGTCTTTGAGGAGTGCCCCGAATCAGCTCTTGGGGTGTTGGTTGTGATATTAGTTTGGGTCGGAGGCGGTGGTTTCACCTCCCTTGTTAACTCATGACCTTTAGTACTATAATATCTTTTGTTTTAATAAATCTCTTTAAAGAGACCATGTTTTTTGTTTGTCTTTTGTGTCTTATGTGTCCTTCAAAGGCGATGTTGGTAGTAATTGGTGGAAGGTTGGTCGGGAGGAGATTTCTGGCCTTTTCTATCACTTTACTGACTTTTCTTGGGTCGTTGGTCTTTGGACTGTTGCGGTCGACCACCACGGTGTAGGAGATCCCTCTCCACTGAAGACAAGCTTTTTCAGCTCGTTCTTCCCCCTTTATTTCTACGCACTTGTGGCGTAAGTGCACCTGGTTCGTCTCTTTGGCTCATGGAAGTTCTTAGTATTGCTGATAATTTGGACGAAGTTGCCCGTGGCCTATCTACATCATCTTACCAGTTTGTCTGTAGTCGACTCTTTTACTACGAGATGATAATTGTCTTAGTAGTTTTATGGTTTGTTTTATTCTTAGATAATGTTCAATGTAATAGTATTAATAGGTCGGCTCATGCTATTGCAAAAACAATGGTATGATTCAGCCATAATCATCTGTCACAAAAAAAAAAAAAAAAAACTCAGTTACCACTGGACTAACACCAATTAATTTACTGAAGCCAAGTAAGCCGCAACCTTATTTATTATGGCTCCTTTGCTTATTAATGACTGCAAACAACTACTAGCTAATAGTGAGGATTATGTACTCAAACATGTATGTAGGGAAGCAAATTTTTGTGCTGATAAGTTGTCAAATTTGGCACTTGGTTTTCCTTTTGGTGACGATGAGCTTCATGCTCTTCCGCATAAGATTCAAGCTAAAAAAAACCATGATGTACAAGGCGTTAGTGTAGCTCGATCTATATCTATGTAACATGGCTCCGACACTCCTTCTCAAAAAAAATATAAATATTTGTTACTCGTATAAAGCTCCATGAAGAGTCAAGGACGATTAAGCATGCACCTAAGAGGGGGGTGAATTAGGTGCCCTTTTTTTAAAAAAATTGTTTACTTTGAGTGTTCGAGAGTTAGCAAGGAAAGAAGTCTAAGCAACAGTATGAGGAACTGTTGCACAGACCTGTTCCGTATGAGAGTAATGAAGTAACAAGAAATAAGTAATAAACTGAGCAAACAAATTGAACAAACGATATTTAAAAAGTTGGTTCAGCTCCTACTCCGGAACCTACGTCCAAACCGTTATTTTATTGCTTGTCTAGAAGTTAATCAACTTAACTAAACCCCTTATAATAACACAACTCACCAACCTACTTCGGTTGCGATTGCTTAGAGCTACTCCGCTCGTAAGACTTGATTCAAACTTAAAGCTACTCCGCTCTAAGAGTTTTGATGTTCTACCTTATGGTTTACACGATCTCTATCTCAAAAGTTTACTTAAGAACATGGAGATTTCATTTACGATCTAAACACAAGGTACATCGACCATACTCTTTTAGTTATTAGATATGCGAACTAGTACAAGAAGATGAGCAACCATTTTCGAAAACAAATGACGACTCTTTAGAAAACAGAAACTTTTGGAAATTAAACTTTGAAGAATAATGCTTAAAAAGTTTTGCAAAGTTCACAATAAATGCTTTAGAAGTCTTAGAAATTAATGACCTAGAAGTTGTGTTTATATAGAGGTGGGACGTGTGAGAGCATTGCTCTCAATGCATATTTTATTCAATTCACTCTTTTATTCAAAGGTCCATTGAGCGAGTGGTCTTTTACAAACTGGTGGGGGACTTCTCATTCTTTGAAAGGCTAAAGGATTTCCCATTTGGGTAATGAGTACACAATGCACATTTTGCCTTTGAAAAAGTCTATTAGCTAAAAGAGGAAAAAGTAACCTTTTTACTATTTGGCATCAAGACCAATGTGTCATGTAATTTGAATTTCATTTGATGCCCGTTTTAGTTTGTAAACCATGTTTTTCAAAATATGTTGTTTGGTTAAAAGACAACTTCTTTTAATATTTAAGGTTTTCGAAAAACATCTCTATAGTCGTACCGGAAACTCCTATTGCAACAGTCCGAGGGACTGGTGCATGAGTTTTGCAGCTTCTAACAATTAAAGGAGTATATTTGACTACCTTGCTTACAACAATCTTCTTAGACTTGACCTTCACTTGTCTTTGCTTGCTTCTTGACATATGATTTTGTTGTTTTCAATAGGCTTAATGTCTCTTGCTAATCACTTGTGCTAATCAAGCAAACATTAGATAATCAAGGGTAACTTGTCATCATCAATACATCGTGCTCTAACAAATTCCCCCTTTAATGATGACAAGTTACGAAAATCATGTGACATGTTCCCCCTCAACCCATGGTGAGTTGGTCTGTTTTGGCCATAGTAAGTAAGACATCAAGCATACATAATAAAGGTGGTCAAGGGGTCATGCTTAATCCTAGGTAATACGTCTAATAAAAAAGCTAAGCTATTTCTACGGTGAACGTTAGCCTAAGAGTCATTAAGCAATTAGCAAACACATAATTTAGATGCTTCCCCCTCTTGACATCAACAAGAGGGGAGAGTAGAGTTCAAGAGTAACAAATTCAAAACACACACAAGCAAAACAAACTAACATGTCTGAAAACGAAATAGAAGCATGCATGCAATAGTTTATAAGACATAGCAATGAAAAGGGATCGGGTTAGGAAGGGTTCATTTTTCGGATTCTTCATGATTGCCACCAATTCGTTCAATGAAATCCTCATTGACAGTTTTGAGCTCTGAAACTTCCTCCTTCAACCGCCCAATCTCTGTAAGGAGCTTTGTTACCAATCCCGAGAGCTGATCAATCTTCCCATTCACCGTACCCAAATCAACACTCGAGCTAGCCTTTGCAACCCCTTTCCCCGGTCCACTGAATTTATGCGAGCTAGCTTCCCATTAACAATGTCCAATGTCATCTGAGATAACAACCCCATTGTCATCTCATCACTGAGTTTTTCGACCGCGGGGCTTCCTTCTTAACAAGCTGTTTCTTTTGAAAGATGATGGACAACCACATCCCATATGGAAGAAGGGTCCTTTTGTCAAATTGGCCCTTGCGAATGTCATGGATGCGGTGGAAGATAAGGTGGAAGGTTAATTAGACGGTTAATGAGCAAGTAATGGAGTAGGATCATCTCAAGGTAGGAGCATCTGCCCCTGCTGTTGTTACTGGGGACTACTACTCGTTGAAGGAAGTTGAAAAGGAACCGATGGTTAGCCTTGAGTTCGGTGGCGTAGATGTTAGTTCGCCCATGTTCAACTCCAGGGCGCAAACTTTGCATTATTTTGGAGACCACTGAAGCCTCCACCGTTCCCCAGGTTCCCTTGGGAAACACATCAGGCCCTACGGGTTCAACATCCAGGTATTTGGCTAATCGGGGGAAGGTCAAGACAAAGGGTTTGTTGTTGATATAGACAGAGAGATTTCCAGAAGCAACGTCTACCCTGACCGTTGCATAGATCTGGACAACCTCAGACAAGTATGTGGGGGAGTATTTGTCCAGGAGATTCGACCATCCTTGGGCATAGATATGGAATCGAAAAAATGTAAAGGCTGATGAAGAATCATACCAATCTTTTGGGAACCTACGACCATTGTTAAATGAACATGCTAGGAGTCCATTAATTGATCACATTTTTTAAATTTTCTATATCCTTTTATTTGTTGAAAGTTTATTTTCGTAACGCCTCTTCAATAATAAGTAAAACAAAGAGTGCCGTAAATAAGACCGACCACTATATTTAAAAATTTGGAGCTTTATAACAAAGAATAAGCTTTCACAAGCTGAAGACGGATAGTGTCTCTCTCACACAATGCAAGTGACACGATCCATTAAATAATCCATTTTCTCCCACTTGTCCTTCCACTTGCCTTATTGAGCTATTGTGAGAAAATTACAATCCGTTTTCAGCTTATAACGGATAATATCCGTCACAAACAAGACTCTTTATTTCATTGCTGAGAGAGTTTGAGAATAAGGAATGCAAATATTTCGGTATATATAAAATGGTAAAGATTTCCATTATATTACTCCGTATTAGTCACCATTTACAAGACACTTTTAAGTAGCAAAAGACTGAAATTTGTCATAGTGGACACATTATTACAAGAAAGTAAAGATCTTAGTACATTATTTTGTCCGACCCAATCATTTGTATGTTCATATTTAATTAAAATAAATCTTACAATTTTTTTAAAAAGTAAACAAACGATTGAGACGGACAGAATAACAACTAATTGTAAGACTGAAAATCATCCCATAACGATGATGGTTCACTAAGACCATCCCCAAGCAAGATCAATTGCTAGGTCAATTGCTTGCTTGGGTCAAGTTAATTACAATTAGTGGAAGATTAGAATTGACTCAAAGGTGTTGAGGGTCAATTTGTGACCCAAGGTGGAACAAATTGACTCACCTATTGACCTCTTATGTGTCAAACTCTTATTGGTTACAAATTAAAAAAAGCGAAAAAAGAAAAGAAAAACTATGTTCTCGATTAAATCGACCTTTTGTTTGGGGGGTAAAAGAGGGTCAATGTCAATAAGGTGAGATTAAGGGTTAATATGTTATTGACTCGATTAAATCGACCTTTTGCTTGGGGATGGTCTAACAATCCCACGAATATTGCTCGTCATGGATCACCTTATTCATATAAACTACTTCAACATTACATATTATAGCTCTGCTGATTGTTGAAGGTGCAGCGCTTAAGAGTCCTGTATAACACGAGGTTGGAGAGTAGTTAGTGCACATTAATCAGAAGAGACGTGGACCCATTTTTAATAAATAGTTTAAAACGAGCCCCATTTTGACAAAAACATTTTTTTTTTGATAACGAGTAACTATTTTTATGGCAATAATGATTACTTTGAAAAAACGGTCATTTTTAGTAATAAAAAAAGTACGACAGTCGTAGAGTAGTTTTTGCGAAATACGAAAAGAGACGTACCGTGCTGACATAAACTCCAATGGACTGAACAAAATGTCCAATAGCTCCAGAAAAGCCAACAACAGCACCAGCAGATGGGTTAGGAGAATTGAAGGACCTAATGTTTGAGCAACCCTGCAGCAACCCATATGGCCCGTATCCATTCGGAATCACATTCGTACGAATATAGATCTGTGCCAAATTCGTAAGATTTCCGTCTCCAGTATAGTCGCCGTATGATCCACTTATTTGCGTTATATATTCCATGTTTCGCAAACGTACCTACACGTACACACTCGTACACTTGAAACTTCTACATTGTAACCTCGACCTTAAAATTAAAACAAAGTCTTATTACAAAAACGAGAAGATTACCGTGACAGTTTGAGAGGCACGACCACCGTAATACACGGATTTGGACGTGCCAGATTGAGTATCCATGATCTCGAAACCAATGCCATCAACAACATCCCCAGCCGAAACCGTAAAACTTGCGATTCTTTCAGTTCTATCAAGGACGAAGTTGAACGTTGAGGGTCCTTGTCGACCGTATGGCCCGTATTCTCCAAAAAAATGTGCCTGAATTTAAAAGATTAGCATAGAGAACTATTAAATAAAAAAAATAACGATTTGACCCGTCTTAATATACACCCAACTAGGATGATATTTGACCAATTGACCCGTCATTATATTAAGACGGATGGACAGTGAATCATGAAAAGTATACGACATTACAACGAAGCTAAATATTTAAGTAAGCGTACATTCGTCCAGTCCATTTTCTTCAGACGATAAAATTTAGCTTGATTTGCTGAGCAGTTTGATTGATGAATGTGTAAGTGTGTCACAATGATAATAAGATATATGGAGTACTTATAGTATTAATACATTATTAAAGTATCTTACAATATGACAAATTGATAATAAGGAGTATATTTTCCAATCTTCATCCACCATGTCCTCTCCAGTCATAATCCCACAAATTTTTGCGATAATGTCCATTCATATCTGTTGAGTTTATCGATCCGGTACTTAAGAGGGGGAGGGGGTGAATTAAGTACCCTTTTTAAAATTAAAGCGGAATTAGCGTTCACGATTTATGCTGAAGCAGTACACAGGCTAATTGAACAGTCACGATGTCTGTTCAAACAATTAAAATTGTGTTGTACTGTTCTGATTGTTTCCGTAAAAGAATACTATGAACGAGAATGAAAATAAAACAAATAAAAAGAAGAAAAGCACGAGACACAAGATTTTTAACGTGGTTCGACCTACTCTCTAAAGGTCTACGTCCACCCTCTTTCTCTTATTAAAAATCTCCTTATAACCAAACCCGATTACAAAGAAATATCCCCACGATCAACCCGATCGTGCAACTCGAGTACAACCCGTACTCCAAAGGTATTCTTACAAAATAAAGAAGATTACAACTGAAATTGCTCCTTAATAAGATTCACTTAATCAGAACAAAGGAGACAATTAAAATTCCTACGAGTATAAATACTTGTAAGAAATAAGACGGTCTCAAGAATACGACTTAAAAAAGAGTTTTGCAAAAATATAAAGTTACGAACTTTAAGAACTGATTTTTGCAAACAAAAAGCTTTAGAAAATATGAATGCTTGTAACAATGAAAGCTTTTTTTGTACTCTTATTTTTCTCTACAAAAAACCGTGAATCATAGATGATGATTGCCTTTCTTATATAGTCATGGTTGACTAATTAAATTAGGCAATATGAAAGATATGCTCATTTTTTCAAACGTGTAAAAAAGATGTCAAAAGGATCTTCTTGCTTGAAATACTTTGAAGAATAAACTTTAAAGATTTTAGAGCAAACTTGGAGGCTTGAATTATGGCAAATGATTAGAGAATCATTTGTCTATAATTCCTTTCTAAAAAATCCTTTTCTTTGGTTCAAAAAAATAAGTCGTATAATATAAGATCGAATATTTATCACAAGTTTAAATACCCTTATTACAATACTTTCTAAATTCAGATAGAAGAGATATCACGATGGCCTTTATTTCCCGAATCCGAAAGTCTTCAAGTATCTGCCACAAAATCTCATATACACATTAGAACACAAAATAAGGAAACTTGTCATCATCAATATAGTGTCTCAACAAATTCCCCCTTTGATGATGGCAAGTCCCTATGAGTATATTCCCCCTCAATCAAGCATATATTCCCCCTCAATCAAGCAATAACTGAGAAACTTAAGCAACGGAACGAAATATGCCGAAATCGAGAACATTAAATATTAACTGAGATCATAGTTTAAATTTCCATCCGCTATGAGAACGCAAAGAGAAAAATCATCATAGTCATAGATCTAGTAAACCAGTAGCTATTAAGAATCATGAGTCCTAAACATTTTCCCCCTCTTGACATCATCAAAAGGAGAAAGATGTGCAAAATATGGTACCGTAGTGCATCACAATTAGTCAGAGACAATGGAATTGCCGGACACAGTCAAAAGACATCATAGCATGAAAGTCAGACAAGAGTAAAAGATTAGCAAATACACACGAGCATGTGAAAGATAAGGCAAATGCAAGGAGGGGTCAAGGTTTTGGGAAAGGAAGGGTCATAAGTTGGTCAAGAAAGGTTGGTATAGAGAGCAGGGGGTTTAAAGGCATCTTTATGGTCATCCAGTTCATTTGCAATTTTTCCGAGGCCGCCAACCATGATATCATAAAGGTGCACCAACTGAGCTTTCACACTACGCAAATTTTACGAACTCGGGCCAACTCCATCGTACCATCTCCCTGCAAGCCCACTAATCTATCGTAAATCAGACGGAGATGCATCTGACAAAAAAATCTCATCTGTCATACAATCCAACAACAGAACACAATATCCACCTTTTTTGTTTTTGTTTTTTTTTTTTGTTTTTTTTTTTAATAACCAACATCTCTTGTAAAACGTGCCTGGGTAGTTGCACAATCAGAAAAATTCTTTCCTTTTGTTTCAGTTCTCCACATAAGGTAAAAAAACTCTCACAAGTTCTCTACTTTGTTATCAAGCGTCCCATGCACAAGATTGTTTACCATTACCTCGACCATGAACTCGAGAAGGAGTCATTGTTGCAGCGGTGTTGGGCTCAGTTACCTGGTGGTCTTTTGTCAAGCACAGCAGGGGACTCGGTGTTGAATGATTGCAAAGATCTGGACCAGTTGGAAGGTTGTGATTTTGTAATTTTGGCAGTAGGTGATGGGTCAGGATAAGAGACATGAGGCTTGTGAAGTTTTTGAGGCGGCGTTTGTAGGTGTGGTGGAGGCTTTGGAGGTCTTTTATATTCGCCATTTGAGAAGGACGAATGAGTGAGGTCGAATGTTGGGTTTTTAGGGTTTGTGGAAAGGGGTTACGGGTTTAGGGGAAATGAAAGGTGAGTTGGGTGTTTTTGGAGTTGGGCTTGGTATTTGTGTGGTATAATATGGAAGGGTGGGTTATATTTGCCAGAAAAATCATGCTACGAGTATACAAGTTAAACATTTTACGCAAAGAACGACTCAGTGCTAGTCTTTGAACAACAACCGACTAGAGTAAGCAAATTACATTGAAACTAAAATCATGTGAGACACGTAGAAAACACATATGCACAACTCTTCCAAATTAGTCAGTCATGGGAGGAGAATAATAAGGACAAAGACGCTAAGAACTACTATTTAGAAAACCTAATTCTAATCGGATTTTCTCAATTTGTTCTCTTGCTAATGGTTTAGTAAAAATGCTAGACAATTGATCTTCAGTTTTGCAAAACTTCAAACATATGTTCCCTTTTTCGACATTATTACTAAAAAAAAACAAGCAAGTATTATTCAAGACCTTTTACCAGCATCACATCATCCATGAAATGTGAAAAAGACTTACCGTTTTTTTGCGAATACCAACTATCTCACCCTTTTTGATGTCTCTGAATGTCACATTTCCACCATTGTAAGCCTTTAACGAGAGGAAATTGGTTCTTATTACCTGTCATATATCATGAATATCCACTAACAAGATACCAACGATGGCCTCCTCTCATATGGCTCTGAAATAAGATTAGTTAGATGATCTAGGAACCCAAACAAGTTTGGGTCCCTTCTTATGACGAACAGTATCAAGAATATCTTTTCTAATCCACATTTTCTTAACGACTTTTATGTTATTATCCAAATGTCTCAGTCGTTTGGCACAAGCATTAAATACGTGACCTGTTTTTCCACAAAAATTACAAATGATATATTCAGGTAATCCAACGTATTTATGCTTGCGAAAGTCTCTATCATTGGGTTCAAATTTCTTAGCGTAAATGAAGTCACGCTGTTTTGAACAGATTGGAGGAGTGTTTAATTTGTGTTCAGAAAACCGGACAGTACGATATTGAGGATCGTTTTGTCTTACGTCAGAACTAGAATCATGCACATTTGAACAGTCTGGAGGGGTGTTTAGTTTCTGTTCAGGAACCCAGACAGTACGATATTGAGGATCGTTTTGTCTAATGTCAGAACATGAATCGTACCCTAATCCAAGTTTCTTAGTGTTCTTAGATTGATTGACTAGGAAATTTAGCACGGTATTACTTCCTTCCCATTTGGATGCAACATTTCTAGCATTATCCAGGTCCGTCTCTAGGTTTTTTACTCTTGCAAGCAGTTTCTTATGTTTGTATAAAAGAGCATCATAATCAACGTTTAATCTATCAAACCTAGAGCATGTATCTGAGTAGCTAGAAGTTCTAGTAGCATGTAAAGTTTTTTGTTCCTCCAGTTCTTTAGTAAGCATGTGAATTTGATTGACAAGAGACTCATTTTTGGCAGTAAGTTCAGTCAGTTCAGATTGAACAGTCTGGTTGACTGTTTGTTTGCCGACTTTTCTTAACTCACGTTTTAAGTCTATGTTTTCCTCCGCTATACTTTCTATTTCAGATTGCATAGCATTCAGTTGTTTGTTCTGTTCATAACTGTTGTCTAAAGTCTCATCAAGTAATCTTAAAATTCTTTCTTTAGATAAAGACCGCATTTTAGTTTTGAGTTTTGAAAGACTTACCTCATCTTCGGATTCATTGTCTGATTCACTATCTGAGCCATCTGAGTGAGCCATAAGACATCTGATCGTATCCTCATCCCTTTTTCGTTGAGATTTTGGTTTGTAAATTGATCTCAGACACAACTTCTCATTTTTTCTGTCATTAGAGGGTTCATCGTCTTCTGAATCAGACTCACCCCAAACTGCAGCCATCATTACACGTTTGTACTCTTGCTTAGATTTTTCACGTTTGTCCTTCGATTTTTCTTCTTCCCACATAGGACAATTTCTGATTTGATGATCACGTTCCCCACACTTGAAACAGCCCATTCGAGATGTGGAACGTGATGAAGATGATGAAAAATCTTTTGGTTTATAACTATCAAACTTTTCTTCATTCTGTTTTCTAATGATTTTAGCAATTCGTTTAGATAACAGAACCACTTCCTCCTCAAGATCATTTTCATTTTCACTTGACAAGGCGTTTAAGGCTAGTCCCTTAGCTTTGGGCTTCTCAGCATCATTATCGAGAACTAACTCGTGTGCCATGAGAGATCCCATTAATGCTTCATAGGTAAGAGTTGTTAAATCTCTAGCCTCTTCGATGGCGGTGACTTTAGCCTGCCATTTCTTAGTTAAACTTCTTAAAATTTTACGGACAATGTCCTCGGTTTCAAAAGTTTTACCAAGATTGGAAAGTTCGTTAGTTATGTTGGAAAAACGTGAAGACATGCTTTTAATTGATTCATCTTGTTGCATTTTAAAGGACTCGTATTGTTGCATTAAAATGTCAATACGTTGTTTCTTTACTTGCATTGTTCCCTCATGGGCTAGTTGTAGACTATCCCATATTTGTTTGGCCGTTTTACATCCTGCAATACGACTTGTTTCGGATTCTCCAATCCCAGATTGCAGGAGTGATATGGCTCTAGCATTCTTCTCCGCCTTTTTGTAATCATTAGATGTGTAGTCCTTTGGTGCCTTTTCACTCACAACACCATTGGCATCGGTGGAGGTGATGGCAAGGGGACCATTTTGAATGATCACCCAACATTCGTAATCCGTTCCTTGTATAAAATGCATTATACGATTTTTCCACCAGCCATAGTCCGTGCCATCAAAGACAGGACATTTGACAATTTTGGAATTCATTGAAAAACAAAAATAGGATAAATAAACTCAGAAAGGATCAAACTCTTTGCGGTAAAGCAATCAAGAGCACGAGGCTCTGATACCAATTGTTGAGTTTATCGATCCGGTACTTAAGAGGGGGAGGGGGTGAATTAAGTACCCTTTTTAAAATTAAAGCGGAATTAGCGTTCACGATTTATGCTGAAGCAGTACACAGGCTAATTGAACAGTCACGATGTCTGTTCAAACAATTAAAATTGTGTTGTACTGTTCTGATTGTTTCCGTAAAAGAATACTATGAACGAGAATGAAAATAAAACAAATAAAAAGAAGAAAAGCACGAGACACAAGATTTTTAACGTGGTTCGACCTACTCTCTAAAGGTCTACGTCCACCCTCTTTCTCTTATTAAAAATCTCCTTATAACCAAACCCGATTACAAAGAAATATCCCCACGATCAACCCGATCGTGCAACTCGAGTACAACCCGTACTCCAAAGGTATTCTTACAAAATAAAGAAGATTACAACTGAAATTGCTCCTTAATAAGATTCACTTAATCAGAACAAAGGAGACAATTAAAATTCCTACGAGTATAAATACTTGTAAGAAATAAGACGGTCTCAAGAATACGACTTAAAAAAGAGTTTTGCAAAAATATAAAGTTACGAACTTTAAGAACTGATTTTTGCAAACAAAAAGCTTTAGAAAATATGAATGCTTGTAACAATGAAAGCTTTTTTTGTACTCTTATTTTTCTCTACAAAAAACCGTGAATCATAGATGATGATTGCCTTTCTTATATAGTCATGGTTGACTAATTAAATTAGGCAATATGAAAGATATGCTCATTTTTTCAAACGTGTAAAAAAGATGTCAAAAGGATCTTCTTGCTTGAAATACTTTGAAGAATAAACTTTAAAGATTTTAGAGCAAACTTGGAGGCTTGAATTATGGCAAATGATTAGAGAATCATTTGTCTATAATTCCTTTCTAAAAAATCCTTTTCTTTGGTTCAAAAAAATAAGTCGTATAATATAAGATCGAATATTTATCACAAGTTTAAATACCCTTATTACAATACTTTCTAAATTCAGATAGAAGAGATATCACGATGGCCTTTATTTCCCGAATCCGAAAGTCTTCAAGTATCTGCCACAAAATCTCATATACACATTAGAACACAAAATAAGGAAACTTGTCATCATCAATATAGTGTCTCAACAATATCCCATCTTATCTCTATTAAAACAAAAAAAACAATTAAAATATCTCAATGAACCACATCACCTACAACTTGTCAGTGAGTGGATTATAGTACGAGTTGTATATAATTGATACTCCGTACTCCGTAGTATATATTTTGAACTATTTAAGTAAAAACTTCAAACGTATGTGGAAAGAATATGAGTTATATTGCAAAATTTTTGAACTCCGTCATAAAAATATTGATCTTAAAAAATTTATTATACAACTAAAAATCAATACATATAAATTCAATTATATTTTAATTTTAATGTCAAAAATTAAAATATAATTCAATATAGTTTAAAAGTTAAAAAAATATATAAATTCAATTAAATAAACAGTAGGTCTACCGTCTCTCACTAATTTAGTGAGAGACCTAATAAGAAAACAAAAACTTCAGTGGGTCCCTACGACAAGTCTCTCTTGTGAAGAGCATATCCATCACATGTTTACGACGGGTTAAGTATTACCCGTACAAGTACATAATAAGACAAATCAGTTTGCTACTCCCAATGCACTCTTTTTTCGTCATATCTACCCCACACACTAGTTTTAAACCCGTGCAAATTGCACGGGTATGTTGTTTAAAAAGTTATTATAAAAAGTAGTAAGCGTAAATTAAGTTATAAAGTAAAGTAATAAAATTCTCCTACTTGTTATTTGATAATTTAATTGGCCAATGCAAATTGGTTAATAAAAGAGATTATGAATTTTATTTGAAAATTTCACATGCAATTAGTATAAAATGAAACAATAGTGTTAATTGGTTGGAGTAATTATTATAGTAAGATACAATTTGTATTTATAATTAGGCGTTGTTACTTAGGCGGCTGCCTAAAAAGGCCGACTTATATAGATAAAACAAAATAAACAAAATAATTCATGCGGAAATTATCATAGAATTAGTGAAATTACAAATTGTTAACCTATTTTTTCATTTAATTATACCCGTGCACAGGGCATAATGAAACTTTTGACCCGTAGATATCTTAAAATACAAATTCTAACTCAATTTTCATTTCGTATAAATTGTTACTTAGTAAATAGAACAAATTTAGAATAAACTTCTACAAATTGTTACTTTGTAAATGGAACAAAATTAGAATACTTCATAAATCTCGTTAACATGTACTACATAAGAAATATCATCTATTTTCATGTGTTGGAAAAATTACATGAATAATTATTGTTAAAAAAAATTGTAAATAATAATAATTACTCCATAAAGTAATTACCAAATACTATCTCTGACCCAAACTTGTACTTTGTGGAAAGTAATAACACATGCAAAAAAATAATAGCTTAGGGGTCGTTTGGTTACCCTTTTGATTCATGGGAAGTTCAACATCCTATGAATTAGATTTTTGGAGAGTTGTTTGGTTACCCCATTTGTGGAAAAATGGAGGAACTCAAACTCCCCCCATGGGTTCTACTTCCCATATGATGTGTGTAGTTAATGACCGACTCCCCCCTCGGTGTGTTGTACTTCCCACGTTTTATCATAATTAAAATGACTATTTTACCCTTATTATTTACTCAAATAAATCTCATATCCCTCATATTTTTTAACCTAAACCCAAACAAATTAGTCGACTTTTTTAAAATGATTTTAGATATGCATACGTGCAAGGCTTGTTAATTCCTAATTAGTCGAATTAGTAATATCTCTTAGCTTTTATTAAAGTTTCAAACTTTCATTTTGAGTGTTTTCTTTTCTTAAACAATAGCGGTGATGCTACTCGAAACATTTTTTTTATAAATTATGTTCAATTTCTTTTATGTTGATGATGTAATTTGGTTGAGTTATGACTACATATGGACGGTAGGACGATTACAACTACTTTATAAGTAAAGTTATATAGAATAGTTTTGTTTTAATAAAGGGCATAATGGTACTTATAAACAAAATCATGGGAATTAGATTGGTACAACCAAACAAGATATGGGAATCCAAATCATGGGAAGTGTGACTTCCCTCCTGTCAACCAAATATCTTTTTGTAAAATCATGGGAACGTGATGTGGGAAGTAAGTTCCCTGGATTTACAACTTTCTACCGGAAATAACTTCCTGGATGAACCAAACAAGCTCTTAGTCTCTCTTAAGACAAAGGTATCCATCTTAACGACAAAACCGGTCAAATATGATCCCTTAAGCATAACAAAATAGTTGTTTAGCCCAATACATTATGTTTTTATCTTACACATAAAACCTAACGCGTCCTAAACTTAAAACAGATACACCCATCTTAAATAAGAACTTGTAAATATCGAGTAGTACCCGGGTAAATTTGTTTCCAACAAGGGGTTAAAACGAATTCAATATTACTCCATAAACTACATGACCCACCTCCAAATAAGTCATATTATACCTTTCAGAATTTTTTGCTTCAGACAGACCAAAATAAGACGGATCAAATGTCACCATCTTTTTATTAGAATGTAACCGGCCATTTAATAACAAAATGTTTTATCGCAAATTTGTCACTTTTTACCCTAAAAATGATGGTAACATTTTAACAAAAAATGTCAACATTTTATTGTAAAACTGACTACAATTAGTCCGTCATATACCCTTATGTGCATATAAAATCTTTTAAACAAACCCCGCCGCTATATTTACTCTCTTTCAAGTCTCTTAACTATCAATCAGCTATCAGTGTCTATCACTCTTTTGCGTATTATACTTCATGACTAATAATTACCCTGGAATATGATACTCATCACATATATGGATTTTTTAATAATTATTTTATCAGTTAAAGTGTTGCAGTTTTTTAGTTCAATTTTTGCTTATTTCAAATTTATTTTCAAATATTTTTATTTGCTTTTTTCATATTGTTGCCCATTAATTACGACCTAAGTCAATTAATTACTTTTTATTTAAGTAATGTGTTTCATTCAAATGAAAAAACCGATCTATAAACTTATATATTTTATAAACTATTGTTTTTATAGAACAATATGTTCTTTTATTTAAAATTTTCAATTACTCTTAGTGCAATATAGTTTTGATTATTTTTATAACATTAATATTGATCTATAATTTTTTTAAGATTTTGGCTTTATTGAATTAATTTAATTTTTTAGTTTTTTCTATTTTTTTTTCTATTTTTGACTATATTTTCCAACTCTTAATCTATATCATCGTTAATTTTATAACGCAATTTAATTTCATGATTGGCTTATATATGATGTCAGATTATTGTAATGTGATTTAATAATATCACGTAATTCATTCAAATTATATATTCTATTTCAATTCACACATTTTTTATTATGTAAGTAATTTAGAAAAAAATATTTGTATTATTTTAAATTAGACCGCATTGTTGGTTGAATGAACGTATCTCGTCATACAGAATTATCATTTTGTATTTACTTAATTAATTATGTAATCCTAAATTTTAATTTTATTAATTATTAATTATTTCGTTTATATGATATCAACAAAATTAGTTCGTTGCTTTTAAATATCTAACACGACTACACGACGGTTCACCTTAATTGTTGTATCACGAATTCTGTATATAAAAGCAAAAAAAGATGGGAGAGTTAATGGGGAACATTGTGGGGTCCACTAAGAAAAATAAAAAAAATAATGTAGTTTAAACCACAGAGCGACACATCAGCTTTGTGGTTGTTGCTTTAATGAATTAGATGAATGAATGATATTTTCCCCGCGAAAGCTTGTCACAAATGAGAATTTTTAATTTCCCTAAGTACACCGACATCATCAAAATGACCAATACATAATCAATTACCATCCCAATGCAAATAGTATTAACAATTTCACAAAAATCCTCTATTCATATTCACTCTAATTAGCAATTTACACAACCCTAACCAATTAACAACTAAAAACAAGTTAAACATCACATAACTATACATAAACATCATATAAATAACAAATAAACTAATTATAATCACAAATTAAACAAATAAATTAAAAGTTTAAGCAAAAAAAAAAAACACTTGCAAACATTTAGCAAATGAAAAGAAAGGTGAGTAGAAAAGGCGGTTGATCGTCATCGGTGTGTCGGGGGGACATGCTGTTGTCGGTGGTGGGGTCTTGGCCGGTGACCTGGTGTCGCAGGTGTTCATCCTTTCTTTTCTGATTTGGTAAAGTAAGAGAGAGGGAAGGAGAGCACACGCCTTATGTTTAAGGAAATGGGCGATTGATTTCACGACCGATATTATGAAGATATTATGGTAAATAGGTTTATGAAAATTTGATATTAGGAAAGTTGTTATTAGGAAATTGTATTATATTATATTGTAGTTTATTAGCAATAGATTTACCATAACCTTAGGGAGTTATTTAGTATATATAGACATGTAAAACTTGTAATTTATTCATCAATTAATAGAATAATCATTGAACCAAACTTCTCATGGTATTAGAGCTAGGTTTCACCAAAAAAAAGAGGGCAAAGGAAGAAGGCAGCCAACACAACAATGTCGAAGAAGACGGTATCGAGGAAGGCTAATGCCGTGGTAGCCATGGGTCAAACGTCAGGGGGAGAGTCAAGTTCTGCCGGCCCCAGTGTTGACACAATTGAGACCGGACTGCAGAAGGAATGAAGAGTTAATTTCTTTGAGAGCCCTTTTGAAACACTATTGAGACCGGACTGACGAAGGAATGAAGAGTTAATTTCTTTGAGAGCCCTTTTGAAGACGGGTAAAGATAATGTCGAGAAACCTTCAGGTAATGATTGTTGTTGGATACTAAATGAAAGAATAAGAACGAACTGATCAGAATAAACCTTAATCGAGACGCCGTGTAAGACACTGCCCTAAATCAGTAAGACCCCCACACAGGTGCTCCTTGGGTTCCGTGGTCACCGATTCCAGGGTTAACGCCTCCTTCCGCACAATGGTGCACTCCACAGACGGAAGTGGGAACTGCTCTCAAATAACCAGAAATATATGTAATAGAGATGAAGGAGAAGTTATGTTGTAGTTTTTCTGATTGTGTAAAATGCTTTGAAAAGACCAGAATATATAGGTGTAGGGATGATGCTCTAACAGTCATAAAATCTGAGGGATTTATGACCATTAAAGCAGAGAATAGATTGCATTAAAACAGAGAATTAAGTAGTGATTTTATGATGAATAAATCCCAACGACTAGAATTCTAACAGCTAGAATTCCAACCACACCGCGCACGTGTCACGTGTCACGAACACGAACCAACGGCGGCGGCGGCGCGCGCGCGTGGGGAGTCTTGGGCCTCTCCACTATTATCTAGTTAACACTAGATAACATGCTTCCATATATAAAGTAAGAACCCCCCCACTATTCTACCAATGTGGGACAAAGTTCTTACTTCAAGTTTGGAGCAACCTCCTACTCCAACAATCCCCACTTGGTCCAAGCTTAAGTTTAACAAAAGAAGAGTAACGAAAGAAAAAGGAAAAATTGTGATCAGGTGAACATTGTCTTGAACCTGTCAATAAGAAGAGACGAGAACAGTTCCCTCGAGTAACATATGGCCCAAACCCTATCTCATGATTGCATTAGAGAATTAGCCCACATCTAATCTCACAGGAGGTGGCCAACACTCCACAATCACGTAGGTGAGTCCATCAAGTGTATACTACACACACCACTCAAACCTTTGAGGTATTGAACTCATTAACGACTACCACCTGTCCAACCTTACACAGTAGTAATTAAACCTGCTAAAAAGGGATAAACTGAATAACATCCTTTATTCTTTATAATAGATAACATACAAGCAATGCTCGACGATTTCGTTTGACCGCATTGAATCTGATTTACCAGATTGGGTATCCATCATTGAAACACTACGTAGGTGGGCTCAATCCCATCTTTTTAGCAGTTTCTGAAACTAGTTTCCTGTTTAAAGCTTTTGTCAAAGGATCGGCAATATTACTTTCCGACCTTACATAATCCAAGGAAATAACCCCAAACTTGATCAAGTTACAAACAATATTATGCCTCAGTCGTATATGTCTACTCTTGCCATTGTAGGCCTTATTCTTGGCTACATGAATGGCAGCTTGCGAGTCACAATGTAGTGGAACATATGGCACGGGCTTGGGCCAAAGAGGAATGTCCGCTACCATACTTCTCAACCATTCAGCTTCTCGACCAGCCAATTCGAGAGCTATAAATTCAGATTCCATTGTTGATATCGCAATACATGTTTGCTTGGATGATCTCCAAGGCACTGCTGCTCCTGCTAAAGTGAAAACATAACCACTGGTAGAGTATATATCATTACTCTCCGAGATCCAGTTAGCATCACAATATCCTTCTAAGATAGGAGGATAACCACAATAAGATAAACCAAAATCAGCAGTACCTTTTAAATATCTAAGCAAACGGACCAAAGCACCCCAATGATTATGACCAGGATTATGAGTATATCTACTCAATCTTCCAACACAATAAGCAATATCGGGACGGGATGAACACATAAGATACATGACACTACCAAGAATCTTTGCATAACCAGATTGATCTACACTATCAGATAAATTCTTCTTTAAGTGTAAACTTGCATCGAAAGGTGTCCTAGCAGGCTCAATATCAAAGTAACCAAACTTCTTTAAAATTTTCTCAACATAATGAGCCTGACTAAGACAAAACTCTTTACTAGTCTTCAAGACTCTTAAACCAAGAATGACATCAACCTCACCCATGTCTTTCATTTCAAACGAAGACTTAAGCATGTTCTTGGTAGAATTAATAACATCAACATAGTCTAATCCAGACTTCTGAGTGAAACCCTTAGCCACCAACCTGGCTTTAAATTTATCGATAGTCCCATCAGCTTTGAGTTTCTTCCTGAACACCCATTTACATCCTATAGGCTTACAACCACGAGGTAAGTCAACAATTTCCCAAGTGTGGTTAGACATTATAGACTCAATCTCACTGTCAATGGCCTCTTTCCACAAAGCAACATCAACCGATCTCATAGCCTCATCATAGGTCTTAGGGTCATCCTCCACAATATACATTCCAACTAACTCATCATCTAGATCTCCCTCTGTAACAAAATCAGGCCCAAAGAATTTCTCAACTCTCGGTCTCTTACTCCTTCTAGGCTCAAAAGGTTGTTCACTAGATGAATCAAGATGGAGTGAAGCATTACCAACATTATCCTCAAGGGAAGAGACATCTAAAGAAGAAACAGATTCCAAGGAAGGTTTCAAAGGAAAGATGTCCTCAAAGAAAACAGCGTCTCTAGACTCAATGATAGAACCATAAAACCCCGAACCTACATCCTTAGTCATGAACCTATAGGCTGCACTATTGGTAGCATAACCCACAAAGATAGAATCAACGGTTTTAGGTCCTATTTTGTCTCTTTTAAACGCAGGTAAGACAACTTTGGCTAAATATCCCCAAACTTTTAAAACCTCAAATTAGGTGGATAACCCTTCCAAATCTCATAAGGTGTTACATCAAGTTTCTTATGAGGTACACGGTTTAAAACATGACATGCAGATAAAATAGCTTCCCCCCACATAAAATCGGATAACCCAGAAGATAATAACATGGCACTCATCATATCCTTTAAAGTTCGATTTTTTCTCTCGGCTATACCATTCTGTTCTGGAGTATAAGGGGCTGAAAACTCATGTATAATACCGTTTTTCTGACAATATTCCACCAAAAAATCAGATTTATATTCTCCACCATGATCAGACCTTACTCGTTTAATCTTCCTATCTAGTTGATTCTCAACCTCAGCTTTATAAATCAGAACATGTTTTCAGCTGCACTTTTATTCCTCAAAAGATAAACTTTGGTATATCTAGAACAATCATCCACAAAGGTCATATAATATCTCTTACCACCTTCACTCTCACAACTTTTATAATCAGCCAAGTCGGTGTGAATAAGTTCTAACAACTCAGTTTGTCTTTTGGTCACTTCCTTAAAAGGTTTCTTAGAGTGCTTTGCTTCCATGCATACTTGACATTTATCCATGTCATAAGAAATCAGATTAGGCAATAAGTTCATTGTTTTCATGCATTTAATGGATTTAGTGTTAACATGTCCAAGTCTAGAATGCCAAATGTCAATGGACTCAACGATGTAAGCAAAAGAAGTAGATGCATTCATTTCAACATCAAGAACAAAAAGACCACCATTACAAAAACCTTTGCCAACAAACTGACCATTCTTAGACATGACTAACTTATCAGATTCAAAAGTGAGTTTAAGACCAGCCTTATTAAGTAAAGCACCAGAAATTAAATTCCTACGCATATCAGGCACATAGAGCACATTATCAAGAGCTAAAGTTTTGCCAGAAGTGAGTTTCAGGTGCACCTTAGCTTCCCAATGCCGAGGACTGGAACTTTGCTGAAATTTCCGACATACACGACCTCTTTTTCATCAACATCTTTAATCTCCTTGTAAAGATCCTTGTTGGTGCAAATATGGCGTGTAGCTCCTGTATCAACAATCCATTCCACTAAGTTTCCAACCAGATTAATTTCAGACACCATTGCTGCAATTATATCATCACTCTCACTTGAACCTTCAACGACATTAGCTTGTGGTTTGTTGAAGTTGTTATTTTTGTAACCACCACGTTGATTGTTATTTTTCTTTTGGAATTTCTGCCCATGTGCATTATTGCGGTTTCCATGCTTTTGTTGCTTCACCTCATATGCTTTCTTAGCGTTGCATTTGAAAGCTGGATGTCCAGGCTTGTCACACCACCAACAGTTTCCTGTCATCACCTTATTTGTGTTGTCAGAATTTTGTGGCTTCTTGTACTGGTCATAGCTCCTCTTGTTTGTACCTGTATTATTCCTGTACTCAACAACATTAGCTTTAACAGTGTTAGTAGCATTAGTCCTGGCACGATCCTGACTCCTTGTTGTATCCTCGATCTTGATATGACCAATTAGTTCCTGCAACTTCATATCCTTTTTCTTATGCCTCAAATGCTTCTTATACTCATCCCAATTAGGAGAAGACAACTTCTCAATAAGAGCATTAGCCTGCATATACTCACATAACACCATCCCTTCTCCAAGAATTTCAAAAACCATATTTTCGTACTCATGTATTTGATCCATAATTGGTTTCCCATCCTTAATCTCAAATTTTAACCACCTTGCTACCACATACTTCTTAGTGCCAAAATCATCAGACCCGTATTTGGTTTCCAAAGCATCCCAAATTCCCTTTGCAGTTTTAGTTTTGCAATAGATATAAAAAAGACTATCAACCATATAGTGTAACATGACACCTCTAACAGTTCTGTTTTCTTTTGCAATTTTGTTGTCGGGTTTGACATACAGTTTCAGATGAACTAGACTCCTCAGATTGTGATTCTTGAAACAAAACATAGTCTATTTCATATTGAGAAAAATAGAACAGAATTTTTTCAGACCATCTATTATAATTTTTTCCATCTAAGAGTTCCATTTTTGAGAGGTCCGGAACGATTTTGTGTTGCATATTGAAATGGTTAACAGAATTATTAGGATTGGGATTGGCAGTAACAATTTCTCGGTTGACATTAGAATTGTCAGAATTAGTAGATGGATTTGTCATTGTGAAAAAATATAAACTAGAATATAAAACAGAGATCAGAAAGTTCTTTTACTGATTTAGATTGAAAGAATAAGAACGAACTTATCAAAATAAACCTTAATCGAGACGCCGTGTAAGACACTGCCCTAAATCAGTAAGACCCCCACACATCACTACTACAAAAGTTGCTTACTACATAGGATTTTTTTACTAATAGACATAGGTTTTTGAACCGATGTAGAGTTCAGTTATGTCCTTTAGTTTGTAATAGACATAGGTTGTACTACCGATGTGCATTACTATAATGGACATCGGATTTTTCGAAAATCCTATGTCTATTGCAAATAATGGACAACGGACTTTCAGAAAATCCCATGTCTAATATGTAAAAATCCTATGTCCATTGTTGTTATTTACATCAGATTTTTCTTAAAAATAATCCTATGTCTATTGTTGATTTTTACATGGGACTTTCGTAAAAATCTCATGTCTATTGCTGTTATATACATCAGGTTTTTAAAAAATCCCATGTCTATTATTGGCTAGTATACATCAGATTTATTACAACCTATGTCCTTTAATATGGTTTTTTTAAAAAAAAAAAAAATTGGAATTGTTGTTGCCAATGCTAATGCAAAAGTGGGATCGTACCCAAACGGAGGTCATTCATTACAAATTACAACAACAAAGGTCGTTCGTCATACATTATTTGAATTCAAGAACGAACCTAACAAAGGTCGTGTCATACGTACAATAATTCATACAACATATCATTAAAGTTCACGAGACGCACAGAGTTTTCAAAATCAAACTATACATTACTATGACAACAAAAGTCGTTCTCCATACCATGTTTTCTTCTAGTGTTGTTGTTTAATGCTACTATGCTTGTTGCTACTGCTGCTACTATGCCGGTTGCTGTTACTACTGCTACTATGCTGGTTGCTACTGCTGCTGTTTGTTGCTACTACTACTGTTGTTTGTTGTTGTTGATGCTGTTTGTTATTGCTTCTGCTCCTGCTTGCTGTAGGCTCTTGCTGCTGACCATTTGCTGCTGTTGGTACTGACTACTGCTCCTAATGTTTGCTGTTGATGCTACTACTGCTGACTGCTGGTACTGACTACTGCTGCTACTGGCTGCCATTGATGCTCCAGTACCGAGTTTCTCATAACCTGGCAGACCTTTACATATTCATACAAATCATACAACATCATCAAAGAATAAACGAATTATAGAAGAATAACCATAAACCATTTCCAGAAACACACTTAAGTTATTTAGAAAGAAGTCAAAAATATTTTAAGCACCAATATCACAATCTCAAGTTTCACAAAGAAAAATTACACTGAACAAAAGAAGCGTGATAGGAAACAATCTAAGTACCTAATCAGCTTGCAGCGAGACACCTATCGTGTCATTTATATATGGCAGGGGTACATCTACATCATAGAGCGACATATCAGGGAAAACGTAGGACTTGCCATCAGAATAAACTACTTCAACTGGTTCAACTTGAGTTCTCGCTCAACTAGCAATGTAGCATCAAAAGCAACCATCTGATGTCAACCAATTATATCTGATATACCCAATACAATATTTCTCAATAACTACAGCTACTGAAACACATTGATGCAGGCAAAGTTGTGCGAGTAAAAGTTCTCAATGTACTTACCAAGTATAAAATCAACTGACAGATACTAAGGCAGTAGGCAGTAGCACCCTTCAAAAATATAGACATCCAAAAGCAAATATAGAGGTATTAAAGCATTTGATAAGCTGAAAACCCGTGTCTCAGACAAAACCCGTGAATTTCCCTTCCCTGACGAAGAGCAGCACTATTAGCTGAAGCCGAGATTACAGTAACCAATGTAGCAACTGTAGGCCTCTCATTTTCAAACACCATTTGACTAGACAAAGACAGGGCATCCTTCGGATACCCATTATGTGCGTAAGCAGCAAGCATCGAGTTCCACACAACAACATTTCGACACACAATCTTATCAAAAACCGCCGTCGCACTCTCCACACAACCACACATAGCATACATATCAATCAAACCAGAACCTACAAACACATCATTCTCACACCCAGTACGTACCACATGCCCATGGATATCTCTCCCCACCTTAACATTCAAAAGTGCCGCACACGCGTTAAGCACAAACGGAAACGTAAACTTATCCGGCATAAGCCCATAGTCAAGTAACTGACGATACAATGATATTGAAACATCATACAGTCCACCCCAAGCATACCCACGAATTAAAACATTCCATAAAAACAGATCACTCTTAGGCATTTCATCAAACAGTTGGTGTGCATAACGTAATTCACTACAATTACAATACAAATAAACTAATTTGGTAGCTAATGTAACATTAGAAGATAACCCAGATACACAAATTTGGGCGTGAATTTGTTTACCTGGTTCAGTTGCAGGCTATGATACGACACATGAACTGCCATTTATCTCCATCACTGCATACACAGCATAACGTCTAAGATACAATAATAACACAACATTTGTAAAATGAGCAACGAGATTACAAACAATAGATCTACGAACAGCGAGAATAAATATAAATACAAGATAATTACCCAATAATCAGTAGGCAACGCCAACAACGAAGAGCAACATCAACAATACCAATGGATCAGAAACCAAGCGTAAAATGAGCAGTAGCAATGAACAGTAGCAATGGACCAGCAGCCGACTTGTCTAACCACCACCATTTCAATTACTAATATACATTGAACTACCAGTGGCTAGAAAAACCCTAGAAATTAAATCTGAATATGAATTAAAATACGAAAAGAAAAATGTTAAGAACCCTAAATCTGAATATGAATTAAATTGAAATCCCTAACCCTAAATCTTAATTTAACTCTGACATGATAATAATTATTTAAGCCCTAAATCCAAACTGTTAAGAACACCAAAATTCAGTGGCAAACGAAATGAAATCATCCAAAAATAGATGAATTTTGATGAGTTTTAAAAAACAATTGAAAGAAAAAATCATACCTAATTGTGAACTGTTAAACTGGAAGTTGATGAATGTGATATGATGATTGTGGGTCACGAAATGGTTGTCGGTGACGAGGAGGCGGTTGTGGTCGTCGGCGGTTGTGGTCGTCGGTGGTAAGGAGGCTAGATTTCGTTGGTTGTATGAATGTCGCTTAGTTTGGTTGAATGGGTATGTGTCGCAGGGTTGTGATGATTTAAGACATCTAATGCACATCGGTTGAAATTAATGTACGATGTAAATTAGAAGCTAATAGACATGGGATTTACAAAACAACCGATGTCTATTAAAATTCATCATTTATGGACATGGGTTGTAAAAACAACCTATGTAAATAACTCTATAAGGACATCGGATTTTTGAAAAAACCGATGTGCATTATTTACTACATCGGTCTTTTATAAAACCTATGTCCATTCACTGATGTAGTAAGCGTGTTTTGTAGTAGTGACAGGTGCTCCTTGGGTTCCGTGGTCACCGATTCCAGGGTTAACGCCTCCTTCCGCACAATGGTGCACTCCACAGACGGAAGTGGGAACTGCTCTCAAATAACCCGAAATATATGTAATAGAGATGAAGGAGAAGTTATGTTGTAGTTTTTCTGATTGTGTAAAATGCTTTGGAAAGACCAGAATATATAGGTGTAGGGATGATGTTCTAACAGTCATAAAATCTGAGGGATTTATGACCATTAAAGTAGAGAATAAATTGCATTAAAACAAAGAATTAAGTAGTGATTTTATGATGAATAAATCCCAACGACTAGAATTCTAGCAGTTAGAATCCGAGGACTTTGTTTGGACTCGAGCAAAAATATAGCCCCACCACACGTGTCACGAACACGAACGGACGGCGGCGGCGGCGGCGCACGCGTGGGGAGACTTGGGCCTCTCCACTATTATCTAGTTAACACTAGATAACATGCTTCCATATATAAAGTAAGAACCCCCCACTATTCTACCAATGTGGGACAAAGTTCTTACTTCAAGTTTGGAGCAAGCTCCTACTCCAACACTAAATACAGGAGCGTCACATCACATGGCCTACCAGAAGAACTTGATGGCGACCGGAATACATCGCCATTGTCAAAAATTCGTTCTCCATTTCCGTCGCCCCTCTATCGCTATTAATTGTTGTCTTTTTCTATTTTTTTTGTGTGTCAGTCAATTGTTTTTTTTTTAATTTAAAAATGAACTTGATGATTCATTGTCAATTTATTCTATTTTTAGTTTGTAATTGACTTTCTTAGTAATCAAAAAACAACAATCGACCGAAACCGAGGGAATAGTTTTTATCTTTTGCACTAAACTTCTAAACTTAAAAAAAACACAAATTCTTATTTGCAACGGCACTATCCGTCGCAAGTTTGTGACGGATATCGTTTTCTCTCACAAAATACCCACTTTTTCTCTCTCTCCAACACTATTCATGTGGTCCCTTTCTCCACTAACTCATTTTCTACCCATTTTATCTCACAAAATATCCGTCACAAATAACGACCCGTCGCAAGCAAGACTTACTATAAAAAAACAAGAAGTTGAGTCAAAAGCATAAAAGTAGTCACAATTTGGCAATTGGAAATACAGAATTATACATCAATAATCGTCATATGATTAATTATATTTTAACGAGGCCTTATTAAGTTTTTGACTCTTGAGAATATTTAAACCATATTTTTGAAGAAATAATATACTACTAGTATATAGCAACAAAAATTGATTAAGTAATTTAATTACTAATTAACAAAGGAGAGAAGCTTGATCTTGTTGAATCCTACACAGCAAATTGTACACAGCTCCTGCTATTTCATCCACCGTACTCATTTTGCTGTCATCTTCTACCTGCATGCACACCAAAATAAATATAAGTCCAGGCTAAGCCTAATTGTTCATTCACACATTCTCATTGAACACGACACTATCCGTCATAAGTTAAAGACGGATATTAATTTTATCACAAAATACAAGTGGCATGACTCATGAAAATGTTTCAATCTCCTCCACTTGTCTTCCCACTTGCATAAGAGGATACTATTCGTCTTCATCTGGACTGGATAATCTCCGTCTACAACCAGACTCTTTCTTGTTCATTAAGCAATTATTCACAAAATTATAGGTTAATAATGGTTAACAATTACTCCGTAGTCCGTATTATCACAATGATGAAGTACTACCAAGTATGTACCACAAATAGAAAATGAACATGACCTAGGCCATGTCGTGTACTTTATGAATACAATTGGAAGTGAATTGATAGTTATCACCTGGGTTGATATTTTGAAGTTACCCAATTTATATCCAGATATAACATTTTACACTAAAATTTGATAGAGACGATTTTTTAATAAATTATTGAGAGATTATTTTATTTGTATTCAGTGATTTTTTTGTCATTGATTGTATTGTACTTGTACCATAGTAATTTCGTAAGTATTTACATGATAAATGTAGTCATTTTATGTTTAATCATGATTTGTACTTATTTATTACCCTGAGTAGTGAGTACCGCTATTTTTAAAATTTGTACAATGTCTCTCAATAAGCTTATTGAGAGGCGATCTCCTAGGAGACCTACTGAACATTTTATTATTTTATCTCCGAAATTTTCATTGAATTTTTATACCAAAATCAAAGGTAAACAAATAAGCGAACAATGGAAATAACTAACCTTGAGATTGAAAGAGTAAAAGACAAATCCCTGAGCAGTGTTGACATTAAGATGTAGTATAGTAAACCTTAAACAAAACAAGCCAGATACAAGCTTAGACAGTTGCTTAAGTTGTTGCTTCATCCTTATCTTCAGATTAGCATGGCTCTCCACCATTGTCACCTCCACTTCTGCTTCCACGCCGCCGCCACCTCCACCCATTGGCTGGCTTATTGCACCCACCAAATTGGTTTGATCATCGTTATCACGGCCGTGACCGGAGGTCGAGTATTGTGGGAATGTGAAGAATTCTTGGAATGGCAAAGTTGAGGTTGATGAGCTATCCTTGGATAAATTCTCAATAATATGTTTCTTGGCACTCAAGTAATGTAAATTGTGTTCTAGCTCTTTCACAAAGTTGATTGCTCCTCCTACTATTGATGCTTGATCTCCCTTTAATTGGTGCCAATTAACAAAAGCAAGGGAATAGATTTATAAGACATTATACATTATTACTCCATATACCAATAGAGTCGGTCTTATACAAAAGAATATCTCGATGTCTTAGTCAGATATTAACCTTTTTTAACGTGAAAATTATTTTAATCAGAAGTGAACAATTTCTAACATATAATCGAGTGAAAATGGTGATCGGAGTAGAGAAGTACCGACTATTATAAAATTTAATTTAGAATGTATCTTTTTGGCAGATGTAAAATATACCAATTTAGACCGCAGCCTTCGCAAGGTTGCTGAAGGTTGTGAGCAACCTTGTTAAGATTTTTTGGTATAAAATTAATACAGAAGCAGTGAAAAAACGGAAATAAAAAATTTAATTTCGAATGTATAAAACTAATTTAGAATGTAGAACATATCAATACTTTATCAAAATAAGTATAGAAAGTGTACTTAAACATATCATATATTGATAAATTACACAAATATAAATTATAAAAGATTAATCATATATGCCTTGTTTTCGTCAGTATACTCCAATCCTATATCCTCAATATACTTCAATATATATTCACATTACTATGCACAATTTGCAAGATTCGAGAAAAATGTAGTGATTTTTACCCTTCCAAATTTCTTATGACACACTTACACATACATATGTACATGAACAATCATTTTCAAAGGGGGTGTATACGTCAAATGAAAAATTTGGAATCGAGCTTGAAAAAAAAGTCGGCAATCAAAAAAATATGACATGATATAACGAGAACGTTAACACAGTCTCATACAAGAATATCGTCAAGACATAGCTAATACAATAACTAGCTAAAACGAATTAGCAGTACGTAAAGGGTGTTATCAGATGATAATGAGTTTCCGAATATATATTGAAGTTCATTAACAAAAAAAACTAATAATGTAGTGTACGTACCCTTTGAACATAAGAATCAGGCATCAAAGATCTAAGCATTTTCAAATACTCATTCATTTGCTTTCGTCTATTCCTTTCAACAGCAATGTGAGTCATCCTTTGATTCTCAATATCCTCCTTATTCTTCTTAACCGTTGCACGTCGTCGCCTCGGCCTCATAACCACCTCGTCCATGGCTATCCCATGATCATGACCTTCACTACTCTTTGCCAATTCCGGTGAAGAATCATCTAGTAATCCCCATTCATACTCATACTCATTCAACGTCGAAAACCCGACATTATTATTATCATTATTATTATAAATACTATCATAATTATTATTAAAATTATTGGTAATAATACTTCCATTATAATCATGAATAAGATTAAAATGATTATTTTCATAAATTTGTGGAATAATAATAAAATCATCAAGAAATGTGGTAGGGGTAGATGACCAAGTGTCTAGTAAAGTATTATTAAGGGTAAAAAGGTGTTGTTGATGTAAGGTATTAGAAGAATGATCGAGTGCCATTTTCTTTGTTTTATTGGCCGGCAAAACAAAGTGGTTTGGCTACTTAAGTCTAATATATGAAATATGAATGCATGAATTTCTCACTTTTTTTTTGGCTTTCTAATTTGAGAGATTTTGAGTCTTATATATAAAAGGCATCTACTAATCTACAGAATATTGCTCGTGATGTTGTTTTGGTACTAGCTTAATTTGTAGCTACATCATATAACTTTGGTAATTCTAGTGTCTTATTCAATAGGGATGCCAATGATTCGAGTTTTATATACCGACTATTCTCAATTTACTCAATAAGTGGATTATATATTTGATGTACTACAAAATAAGATAGTATAATTGTTTAACAGTTTTCCTAATATGCTATAAGGGCACACATTAATAATAAACCGAATATGGAAAGATTTATAGGATGTTCTAATGATAAATTCAATCATAAACTTAGTTTTACCATAATTAGTGAGAATATCTTATGAATATTTACATATTCGATTTATTAATTGGGGCACACCTTAAAAGACCGATCATTTAATATCCCATTTTGAGTCATCGACATAAGAGATGTCATTTCTATAGCTAGTCTATCAATCTCTTTCTATTTCTAGATATGGAAAGTAAAAAAATCATCATATAATAATACAGAATTTGTGATGATTTTTCAATCTTTTTCACTAGGTAATCATCATATAATAATATAGAATTTGTGATGATTTTCTACTAGGTAGTCATCATATAATAATAGAGAAAATGTAATAAAAAAAATAAAAAGGAGGTTTGTAATAAAATTTCTGAATTTTGTTTTAGAATTTTTGAGTTTTTTTAATAAACTTTCGTCCCAAATTTATTCCTTTAAATACTAAGCTTAAAAAAGTATAATAATTCAAAAACAGTACATATATAAGTTCAGTAAATTGGTGTTTTGACGGCAGAAAGTTAAAATGTTACTTATAAACTCTAAAAATATTACTGCAGAAAAAACACAAACACAAACTCAGTAACAAATTAAGTCTGAGGCACCACATCCGGTGTGTATATGTTCCAATTGATTTAGCATGGTTTATTATCAAACTTAACTTATTTTAGCATTTTTTCGAAATTTACAGTCTTAATAACAACTTATTACGTAATAAAAAGAGTCAGATTTTAAAGATAGGAGTTAAATATAGACTAAACTTTTGAAAAGTAGATTAGCAATTCAATATGATACCCTAGAAAAAGGTAAATTTTAATTAGAAAACATCATTGTTTATGAGGTAATATTCTTTTAATAGAAAATTCGAGCTTTATTAGAAAAAATATGAGCTATATGGTAAAATTTATGAACTCCTTGAGAAAATATTGAAAATCGAAAATTATTATACAACTAAAACACAATACATATAAGTTGAACTATATTTTAATTTTAATATAAAAAAACTAAAATATAACTCAAAATAGTTTAAAAACTCAACAAATATACACATAAGCTCAATAATATACACCATGGTTGTACGATTGTATTATACATCTGGTTATCTAATCCTTTTTGTGATTTTGCTTGAGAAGAATTCAAAGATCTTTTGATAACAAAGATTTAATTTATATATTTAACTATTTAAGGTTTGATCACCATCTAAACTAACTAGAATGGCTTACAAAAATGTGTTGTGTTGTGTCTTGTCGTTTGAACGCATCTGAAATAGACTTCTTTAAAAAGATACGATGACTCTCATGTCGTAAGAAGAAAACAAGATAAACTGTTTTTATTTGTTTCCAATTGTTAAAGCAATAGTAGATTTTAGCCGGAAGCTAGCTAGTAAGAAAGTGTGACACTCGTTATCCCAAATTTTCAAAAAATTATTATAATTATCGATTTTACGACCCCATATTCTTAAATATGATCCTCAACATACGTATAAAATTAACAATCTGGAAAAAATTCGATACCCTAAAATTTTATTTCTAGATTCGCCCGGAGTTTAGATCGTAGTATTAATAAAAAGTTCATTGTATAATAGTGGAAAACTATTACACTATAAAAAATGATATCTTACGTCTTATAGCATGGCTATTTCATGGCCCTCATGTTTAGTATACGTAGCGTTTTTATAAATGATTATAGAAGTGTTTTCTTCATTAAAATGATTATAAATTTTTGATTAGGTAATTTTCCACGGTTTCGACAAATCGACAAAGTCAATCTCATACATGATGATCACCAAAATGTTTATATGGCCGACTCATTAATTATTCTCATTTGCAACAATGCAAATTAGTTCAATCAAACGACGCAAATTCAAAATCTTGAAACAATCTTGTTAATTACAACAAAATTAAAGTAAAGTGGAAGTATTTAACATAAATAAAAACAAAAAACAAAATCTCTCTTCATAATAAAATTGTTTAAAATGATGTTAGATTATGCCTTAAATATTTCATTTTGCATCTCCTATTATAGATTTATAGGGTCATCTTTTGGACATACTTTCTAAACTTTCCCTAACTTTTAGACTTAATTTCAATTTATTTAAATTCAATTTTGTTTTATTAAGTTCAGTTTAGTTCAATTTAACTCTATTATATTGAGTTCAGTTCATTTTCACTCTTTTCATCCGAAAAGAACATAATCATTGGCCCTATTTGGTAAAATTAACTGAAAAAGTAACTGAAATGTGAAAACAACCAACCTGGAACTTGAAGAGGTAACTAATAGGATAGTTCAAAATTAGGAACTTATAAGGTAAATTATTATTTAAAAAATTATTTGGCAAACTAACTAAAAGTGTAACTGATTTGGTCATATTACGTAAAAGCATATGATAATTATTTATTAATATAGATTTATGGGGGTAAAGAAAGAAAATCACATCAAATGAGATACTTTTAAATCTTAAATGCTACTCTAGGTAGTATCTCATTCCATGTAACTTACTATTTGGTAAAATAAGCTATTTGTCAAACACTTATTTAAAAAATAAAATGTTTGAAATTTTGGTGAATTAAGTTATTTTGACCAAATTAAATAATTGAATTGCATTGTCAAATAGAGTCTTACCTTTATTTCTACTACAATAAACATAAGTAGGCAGGCACCTACAATGGTAAAGTTAGAGGGGCAAGTAAGGGCGCAAGCCTCGCTGACGGTTGAAAATTTAAAAGTTTTTAGCTGTAATTTTCCCAAAAAAGTCGAATTTTCCTTGCAACTTTACTCTTTTACCCAATTGAAATTTTTTGCTCTCACTAAGATGAATTCTTAGCTCCGCTACCAGAAAGCGTACGTAACTAAGCGATTGTTAATAAATCACATACATTTTGTCTTAATTAGATTGTTAATAATTTTTGTTGTACCCTAATAGAAGAGTAACAAAGTTAGCGTAAAATGAGAAATGAAGCAACCTACGATGGCACAAGATCAAGTTAGAGTAAAAATGTTGGCATAAATATAGGCGTACGTATGAATTGATATGAAAGCCATCGTCGTTATATGTTTGGAAGTGCATCCCTAATAATGTGACCAATCACGTTAATACACGTGTCATATGCTGATGACGCGAGGATTTCAGGGGGCGACGAAATGCTACACAGCGTAATCCCTCGTGCAAACATTGTATATTTTGTATCAATGTCGTCTTTCTTATGAAACCAACGGCGCCATTCTCAAACCACTTCACTATATCATCTTCTTTGCCCATTCCCACTCTGTACTCGCCCTCTTTCTTCTTCTACTCCTACAGTCCTATAACTTTGTATCGGCCTGTTTTTTCCGACTGAAATAAAACGGAACTTAATTGAGCTTAATTGAACTGAAGCAGGAGCTAAGTCGTATTCTTTTAAACTTAATTTCAACTCATTTCAATTCAGTTCAGCTTTATTAAGTTCGGTTCAGTTCTTATTAACTCTATTAAATTTAGTGCAATTCAGTTCAACTCTTGTCTTAACAAATTAACTCTTTACTTCGCTTCAGTTCAGTTCAGTTCAATCGAGCTCCACTAAGTTCAATTCAACCAGTTTAACTCTATTAAATTCAATTCAGTTTAATTCAGACAATTTCGGTATAAAAAACGAGGCCCTAATTTATGAAAGATGAACCGAATTGAACTGAACTAAAATAAATTGAATTGAACTGAAATTAATCCAAAAAAACAGGGTATGATTACGGGGTAATAAATAAATGTCGAACATATTTCGGATGGGTCATGCGTAAGTGTGGTGTTAAACGGTTTTATAACAAGTTTATTGTGAAATTATTTGACATGTTAAAGTAATAGATGTACAATGGTTTGCTAATAGAAATGACCACCTTTAACGATAAAATCCTACGTTCATCATGGATTTATGGATATAGCTATAGGTACCTGATAAATAGAGTTTGGAGAGTATTTATTTGAATAAAAGGGTTACGAAAAAAAACATGAATAGCTACAAAAATTGGAAATCAAACTCTCATTAACCGAGTGACAGAGTATCACTCTTAAATCCGAATACTTTTAAAGAGTAATTTCACCATCGACATTTTCACTTAATATTATCATTCACAAATAGTCTCTCCTCATTTTTTCTTGGTTTTGTGTCAAAATTAAAGATAAATAAATAAGCGAAATGGAGGGAGTCGATATTTGTACTTATATTTTAGGTCAAAGAAGGTGAGACAAATGGGTCATGTTGCCTATAAATAACCCTAGTTTACCTTTGACGTATGACAGTCATTGATCAGAAACATATGATTACAGCTGGTAATTAGTAGTTAAGTAGAGATTAAAGTCAGATTAGTAGCCTATCCAGTTGTTAAACTTGTTTGTTGTTAATGTAGGAGATGTATCAATGTATGTTCAAAGGCGTTTACCTCAACGCCTGCGGTTTTTCCATCGTTAAAATAATCACCGACATTGTATGTAAAGGGTTTATAATTTTTTTCGAATACTTATTTAAGACGGTATATATATTTTTACGCGTGTACGGAATAAATTAAAGGAAACTGTTGTTCTTCTCTCGAAATGACAAATCTTTAAAAATATTTTAACTTGCGCAATTTTGTTCTTCAGTAAGTCTTATCTAAGACAGGTATATTATCCGTTTTAAACTTAAAATGGGTCAAATCCTACCAGGTGGTAATAATAAAGACAAAAAAAATTGTCATCTTCTAGACGACAGGTGGGGTAATTCGGTATCTATTTAACCCGCTTTACGCTTATAACGGATAATAACGGTTTGATATGAGAATTTGTGTTATGTTTGAGGCGTCATCAAAGATACAATAAAAAGTTAGAAACCCAAATCCATGATTTAACCCCACTAAAATATATTCTGTGTAACTTGAATTGTTTTATCCTTTGATTTAGATAAACCGAATAATTTACATTTATATAAAACGAGTGGTAAAAGTGTTTTAACCTTTACCGTCATCATTCCCCTTTGCAAACTCAAGTACACTTCAGTCAAAGGACTATATATTTCACGTCTCTTCTTTCTAAGCGCAAAGCAGAAATTGTAAGCTCGTTATTGAATCAGACACATGTATGGAATGATTGGAATCGTACGTTAAAGTTTGGAAATTTGATCAACAGTAGATAATACGTATCACGTATGCCACAATTGTTAGTTGTTAGGGTTAAAGATCCAGATCGTTTACGATCCAAAATGAGAAAAACGATTGGACCCGATCGCAGATCGAATATTTTGATAAGAAACCTAGAAAACGTAGAGGTGCATGCATGCATGCAAATATCCAGCTATACATTAACAAAAGGATTAGTTATGAATAAGTACTGTATTAGTTCTAGAATTAGTGAAACTAATAGTCAGATTAAGCAGAGTAATTATATTAGCCCTAGGACGGTGGAGGAAATTAGACTATATCGTCTATATCCTAGAATTGTGTGAAATACGTGACCCTTATACTGCATTATTAGTTATTACATTCATTGAACTCAGATCTTATTATATATGAACCATGATTAGTAATAATCTCTCTTAGTTGTATAGCAATATGATCAAGGAAATGAGACGCGTAAAATTAACATATACTTGCTCCGTCTCAGTGATATATTTAGACTTACTTTATTTATTCATTACAAAGTAAAGAAAGTGTAAACATAGCATCGGAACTAAGAGATTATGTTTAACAAACATTAGGATTTTTGAGTAGCTTATAATCATTGATTAACATCAAATAACTATACAAGTTAGAAGAAAGTAGGGAGTAATAATAAATCAAGGGAGGCTAATTAGATGAAACTAGGTTAATTATTACTGAATAGAAGATACTCCGTAGTTGAAATGCAACTTTTAGGAACGCAGTAGAACCTACTCAAACAAAATACTGAAGTATTTACATAATTGATTGGGAATAACGGTATCAAATATGAAGACATTACTTTACATAATTGGTTATACATCCAATCGTTTGAATTTTGAAAAGTTTTCAATACCCTCCTCTGAAATCACGATCCATGTTAAATAGTTTAACTTTAAACAATCCTCATTATTATCACAAAGACTCTACAATAATGATTCTCGATGCTCCTCTAAATGGTCTCCGTTTTATACTTAGAGAAGATATACTGGGGTTGTATTCCCTAGCCTAGTTGCTAGTTAGTTTTGCTTTTTTTTTTCGGGGCTTGCGCCCCTTACGCACTAGGAAAAAAATTATTATCACAAAGACTAGCGCGGCGAGTAGCAATCAGTCTTGATCTTCGATTAACATGTTTGTTTCTTGAGTTATTTGGAAATAGCCTCTTTTCTATGCAATAGGATAATGCTACGTACATCTGACCCTTCTTATCTCGCAATTTGTGCTAGTCATTAAGGCATAAAGCCGATTAGGGTAATCCGTCTAACTTTTCATTTACCGTAGATATTTGACATGTTAGATTACTACCGTACCCTGCTCAACAACACGTAAACCCAGCAATCCCTCACAATAATAACTTGCCTTTTTAGTCAATACACGTGGTAACCCTGTACTTTATAAAAGCCTTTTAGGATGACCTTTACTTTACATTATGTCAAATTGGGGCTTTTAAGTATGATGATTTGGATAATTTTGTATGTTGACATTAAACCCCATTAATAACTCCCTTATAATTTCCTTTCTTCTTCATCTTACTTCCCCTCTAATTAACTCATTCTCTCACATCCTCTTTTATTTCTATTTTTTCAGTCTCAGTTTTTCATTTTCCACAATTGTTCAAAGTAAAACCGTTTGATTTCAAAACTTTACATTCAAAGTAAATGAACTTTATTGTGAACTGAAATGAAAATCAATCAAGCAACAAAAGAATGTGAATTGCCATTTTATATCATTAGAAAAAAACACAATAATTTTTTTTCTTGTAAGACAACCGCAAATAACCGCAATAAAAAGAATGTTAATTAATTTTCTTCCCACAAGATCTCTATAAGATTCTTAAGAGATAGAAGAGCATGTGAAATGTCATTAGTGTTTTAACCGTAACGAAATAGAGTGGCTGAGTATTTTTTAAATTTGAGTTTCCATATCATTGCTAATTGTCTAGTAATTGCCTATTAACATGAAAATTTTGCCCCAACTTGATAGAATGCAAAGTAGAGGGTCACACTAATAAGTTTATTTAGAGTAGAAGGTTATCTTGTGTGCTGAATAAAAGGGTAGGGTTATCTCGTGGGATTTAGAAAAACACAGGGTTACCTTGTAGAAAATCCCACAATAAAACGAACAAATTAAACGACTAGGGCATTGAGCAACCCTCAACCACCATGCCCCACCCACTTTACGATCCCCAATCACTCCCTAGCCGCAGAAAATCAACCTGCACCGGGAGTTTGATAGGAAGAATCAAAGAAGACATAATAAGAGACGTGGTGAAGACTACTAACAATTCATCGAGATAGAAGGAGTACATGCTTATTAATTCGTCATCTTGGACCTTGGAGACTAGGGTTGGAGGCTTAAAGTGTTAGAAAAGCAGTGATAAGGATAATGTCCATAACTGGTAGTGGTGTAATTAGTAGTAAACTGACTAGTGTTTAGTGGTGTCACTAATATACAGTCTCAATAACTAATCAAGTAATCGAATTCAAAGCCATGAATATGAAGAATCTTCTCGTTCAACAAATATCTGTCCTACTCGTACTCGGGTTTGTTTGGTTACCCATTAAAATCCTGGGATGTTAAACTTTTTAGGAAGTGTAAAATCATGATGTTTGGTTGCTAACATCATGGGAAATAAAACTCCCCACATGAATTTACTTCCTCAATCACGTGGGAAGTCACTTACCAAGTCCCCCTTGATCATTAGAACTTCTCACCTGAATTAACTTATTATATGCGAACGAAACATTTTTTTATGAATTGGAAATTCATGTGATCTTGAAGTTCCCCGGAACTTTAATTCCTTTTATGTCAACCAAACAAGCCCTTAGTTTTTGAGCAATGGGAACGCAGATCTTGCCTGCTTAAATTACACAAATCAAACCTACTAGCCTTCAGTATGGGAAATGCCAGGAAACAAAAACAATGATGACAACGATAATAACAACTACTTACATTAGAACTTTAGTTCCAAAATGATTTGGGGTCGATGGAGAAGAATCTTTATCTAAAACCATTAGGGTATCCAAGCAATAAGGTTCCACAATATACCGGGAATTTAAGTAAAAAATAAAATTGAATCATCATCTGAAATCGTCTTAGAACAAAAACATGTACGAATTATATGCTGAAATGTCTCATATATCAATTGTGTTATTCTTGAAACACGCTCTAAAGAAATAACAATCGATTTTATCTTTGGAGTTATCCTTGGTTATCATAATTTGGCAAACCACAAAATTACCATTTTTTGGGTGTTGACCAAGAGTATTGACAGTTGAGGCAATCTCATTTGCAACACTGAAGATAACTTGATGGGTAGACCTGTCCCTATTTTGACTTTTCATTCGCAATAGTCAGAAATCGAAACACTAACCAATTGTGTAAGAAATGAGAGCTCTTATCACTTAGACCATCCCCAAGCAGTGGTCGCGATAATTAGGTTGCAACCCGGTTTTATCCTTAATCTCAGTTTATTTATGTTGACCTATTTTCACCCTCCCAAGCAGAAGGTTACGACCTAGGTCATTAACTCAATCATTTTCCACCTTAATTACTCTACCTTCTATACACATTTATTCTTTTTTATTCATCAACCAATAATATTTGTATGCCTAGGTGATCACAAATATGGTCAAGCACGATCAACAAAGGTCACAAATTAACCTTGGTTGAGCATATGGTCACCAATTAGCAAAGTGGTTACAAATTAATTATCTAAATTAACTCACTAACTATGACCAAACAAGGTCATGACCACCCTCATAATCTTGCTTGGACCTTGTTTGGGAGTGGTCTTATACAAGCCAACTTTGGTAAACAACAAAACTACCATAAGCACAAACTCCAATACATTTTTTATTTACGAGGAATATCGTTATGAAACGAATTCAAGGATGTAATAATTACCGGAGTGACTTAAATCCATTTCATGATGATAATTATTATAATGTCCAATCCAAAAACACACTTTCATACCCGATGTAGTTACTTCGTTATATTGATTTACAATATTACCAAAACAAGTGTTTTTGATAGAATCAAACGTCATATGTGTAAGAACTTTTTTTTTGGAACAGTTGTCAAAGAAAAGTGCTTAATCCAAAGGTTATCAAAATGAACATGTGAGTTTTCTATTGTTTAAAGTTTGAACCACAATTGGTTATTGCAAGTCTTGATTGAGCAAAATAAATAGAAGAATTCCATTAAAATCCTTCAAATCTGGTGACAACAGAAATAATATTAAGTGCTTTTCTAGCTGAAATTGTGAAACATGCTATAAAGTTATGAATTTGACATCCACTACCAAGATTTACTTGTCTCTCAAGCACACTACCTGTACAGTAAGTTCTTCTAATTTGGAAATACATTCTCTAGAAAGGTTTAAATGGTTAATCATCCTCACATGGTCATTATTCATTCCTTAATTAATCCCACTTAGAGGCAACTAAGACTCTGTTCAGCCATGAGCATGAAAATCGGACCTCTGATTTTTAGTCACCAATTTACAAATTTTATTAATGTAATTCAGTTTAAATCTCAAAATATAATACAGATCGAACATCTTGTTTTAGTCATCAAAATTACAAGTTTTATTAATGGAATTCAGTTTAAATCTCAAAGTATAATACAGATCGAACATCTGGTTTTTAGTCATCAAATTTACAAATTTTATTAACAGAATTCAGTTTAAATCTCAACGTATAATACAGTTGCGTATTCCTTAGGTCATAACTTTTTTGTGAGGCATAAGGCCTCGATTAGTTTTTAGACCCCCCGATCCCACTCGTTTCAAAAGACTAATTACTTTTTTAAGGACCCGGTAAATTTTGTTCTTTTAGTTACCTTAAATTAACTTTTTTTCAATAATATAAGATAGATTATCATGTACTCCGTATATCTCATGTACAGAAGATATGTTCTTCAATGACATTATGTTCCCTTTGTCACAATCATTTATTTTAATTAAAGGCAAATAAATAATTGGGACGGAATGAGTATATGAATTTGTATTGGACTAAGGCCCTCTTTTTTTCGGCTGCAACAATCTGAATTGAATTAATTGGAGTAAAGCTTAATTGAACTAAATTGAGTGAAACAGAGATGAAGTGAATTTAGTAGAATTAAAAGTTAATTTTGTGAAGAGATTACTAAAATAATTAATTGAATGTAAATAAAACTTACAGAATACAAAATTGAAAGAAGCTAAAATTAAGGCAGAAAGGACATGAATTGTGAAAAATCACGGTACATAAGGAGGAATGGCAAATCATTAATAAAAATGACAACCTCCATTTCACTATTTCACTGGTATGTAATGCACTCCAAACCAGGTTTTGCATCTGTTCAAGTCATTTCGGGTTAATTGTCACAATATACGAGTCATCTCGAGTTCATGTCAATATTTTGTTCAATACAGTACATCTTTCTCAGCCGAAAAAAGAATACTCCTACAGCTACAGCATGAGAAAATGAGATGTCTACAAGGTTCGAGTATATCATCCGACATCAACATGTTTCCATACCCGTTCACATTCCCCTTTTATACGACGACATCCCCAACAAGAATTTCTTAGGAGGAACTATAGCTTCAAGCCTTAAACAGAACATATGATTGATAAAAGTTTATGCATGTTCAATTTACAGTAGAATTAATTAGTAATTCTTACAACAATCTTGGTCATCTTTGATCCACTAAATGTACAATTATTTGCAGCAAACAACTTTCCTCTCTTAAACAGCCCCACAATTTCTTTAATCTCTTCATGAGTAGATAGCTCAACTAGCAAAAGACAGTAGCCCCCAACCCTGACCACCCTTTCCATTTCCGCAACAAAACGTGTGGGAAACAAAACGACATCAAATTGGGCAGAGAATGCAAAATCAAAAGCATCATCGAAAAAGGGAAGATTATATGGGTCAGCCCGACTTACAAGAGGGGGTGAGTCGACAAGATCAATAGCAGTAACATCTGAAACACCAATTTGACGGAGAGCCATAGCCTCTTGGCCGGCTCCAGCAAGCAAACAAATAGACCTGGAGGAGTTGGACAATAGAGAGAAACTCCGAGAATGGCTGTGCTTTTGGGCATCACTAAAGATATAAGAGAAAGATTGAACTTTCTTCTGCCATGCAGAGGTAGACCAGAGGCGATGATTCTTCTTCTCGGGAGTGGAGAATGGACGGGGTTGATGGTGCGAGTCACACGTGGAACGGGGAAATTTGAGGGAGTTGTGAGGGCTAAAATGGGGAATGCATGTATCTGGGGGATGAAGGATAATGGAGAGGAGGAGAATGGTGGCAATTGTAGAGGCAAGAAGAGATATTCGATTTAGAAATACTTGGATATGCCTATCCATTCAGCTTTCTTTCCGTATCAAAATTTCTGATTTGCCTTAACCGTCAATCAAAAGGATGAATATTTATTTAAGGACTGCTTTCTTAATCTACTTGTACCTTATCTCAGGATCCATGATAAAAAAGAGTCCAAGTGGTACTTCTGGCTGTGTTTTTGGGAATTTTGTCGTCTATACTTCTCTCGGAGAAAAATCCACCTGCATGCATAATTTAATTTTTTATTTACAATAGCATATTCTTCAACTCTAAATGCAATTAAAAAGGACTGTTCAAACCTAAAAGAGTGCAGAAGCATTCCTCATATCAACAACTAAAAAAGATCAAGTGGCTGTCTATTTCAGATTTTCAGCTTTAATACAAGCAAATGATTTTGTTCCCCTAACAACATTTGTACGGAAAATCTTATACAAAAGATAAAGTTAAAAAATCAGTGGAACTGCAAATCAGAAATGGTTCGCAATAAAAACTAAAAGTTGAAGAAAAGTTGAAAGGGGAAAAAAGATAAGCATGTAAACCGTACAAATTCTACTGAAATCACACGGGATCTAAGATAAAAGTTCCCAAACTTGCCTAACAGCTACCTACCATATGTTTTAACTCTGCAAGACACAGTCACAATGCATTTCCCTTTCTGAGAACAATAGGGACCTTAACAAAAAAAAAAAAAATCAATCAGCAGCTCAAACTCTTTCGGACTTGATTAAACCCTAAAATTATCTCTAAAATTGATCTGGTTCAACTCTTACTAATAGATCATCAATGAGCAAGTAAGATAGGGTTGCTAGCCCACTTCTGTTCCATTTCAGACTACCACTTAATCATCTGCGTCACGATAATTATCTCCCTTAACAAGCAAGCTGACGCATGAACGTCCGATGTAATCACCAAATAATTTACATATGAATGCGTCTGCACCACAGCATATCAAACAACCAACACTGCCCAAACCCCCCAATACATTAAAGAGTCAAGGCCTGAAAATTTGAGAAAACGGTGGCCTGGCGGGTGGGTAAACGAACCTTGGATACCGTCTATTTTGTGAAAAAGAAATCAAATTTTATTAAGGCCATTACAATCAAAAGCTATCAAAACACATGAGCGATAACCTTCATATACCTTCTGGACACTGAATCATATGCACCTAAGCACAACAAGTGTTTGTCCATATCAATGACAGAAAGACAGGGACAAGGATACTATTAAGATCATTATAGTTTTTCTGGTTCTAGCATCCTCCACTAGGCAACTAGGACCTCTACCAACTGACACGGACAAGCAATTTGAACATGATAACAGGCCTCAATACAATCCCCCTCTTTTAGTATATAACCAGTATGCCACAATCAGTCATGCTCAGTGTCAGTCAGGGACTTTGCATGGACCATGACCATAAGATTTCTTCAATGGAAGATAAAATCAGGAAAACTGATCTTTATGAAAAATATGTCAAGACAAGAAAATAGTCCAAGTAAACTTTCCTTTGGATGGAACAAAATATTTGCACTTTGTGTGTTTTTAACTATTAAGCTTGCTTTGAATGAGGCAGATCATTACTAGGATAATAGGAGTAGAAAATAAAAGCAAATGAAGCAATAGAAGTGGTAATGGAAGAGTAAGGGGTGGAAGCAATAAGCAAATAATAAACCCATCACGGATGAAAGGTTATCCACCTCCCCCCTTAGGATAACGGATTATGTTCAAATGGTCACTCCCTTCAACAACGTCACTTGCCTCCTACAAGAAGGCATTTTAATTGTTTGTACCAAATTTTACTCATTTTTCTATTCATACATACAAAACAAATATCCGGAACTCCAATTGCCAAAAAAATATTTGCTTTGAAGCGAAACAAAATTCTACTTGTAAATCATTTTACCAAGCCATATTACCAGACAACACATCCACAAAATCCAAGGATGTATGTATTTAAGGATTGCTTTGATTATCTAAGTGTAGCTTAGCTCAGAATTCCATGATAAAGATCCCAACAGTACCTCTAGCTGTGCTTTTGGGATTTCTCTCATCTATACTTCACTAGAAGATAAAACAACCTGCATGCATAATTTAATTCTTAATTTTTCAAAGTTCAACTTGAAACGTAATTAATTTGGAAAACAAAAGAAATTTGTCACCAACTGTTAGAAGAGCGCAAAAGCATTCACCATATCAACAACTTAAAATATAAAATATCCAAATGCCTGTCTATTTCAGCTTTAACACGAGCAAATGCTTTTTACCCATAAAACATTTGTACGGAAGATCTTACAGAAAGGATTAAAGTTGAAAAAAGTGGAACTGCGAATTCACATTAGTTACTCACAAAAGCTAAAGTTGAAGAAAACTTAGATTGAGAAAAAGATTATCACATACACCGTACGAATTCAAAAAAAATTACACAGGGCCTGAAGATCTCCCAAACTTGCCTAACAGCCGCCTACCATATGTTCACCTCTGCGTCACAAAGTAAACTCATCTCGTCAGCCCAATTACGATAGAGACCTTCAACAGCTCAATCTATTTAAGACTTGATTAAACCCGGAAAATATCTCAGAGACTCAGAGATATGCCTGATTCAACTCTTATGAATAGATAATCAATTAGCCATGATCCAGCATCTACCATGGCCAAGTAAGATAAGGCCACTACCATCAAAGCAACCAACAACTATACAGTCTGTTCCATTTCAGACTACCACTTAATCATCTGCGGTAATTATCTCCCTTAACAAACAAGCTGAGAGCTGACACAAGGATAGAATTGGTGAGTGTGTAACATAATGACCAAAGACTTTTCAAATGAACGCGTCTGTACCAAAACATATCAAACAGCCAAAACTGCCCAAGGGCCCAAAATGATTTCTTAAGAAATCAGGGCCTCAGAGATTGAGACACCGGTGGGTAGCTAAAGGAGCCTTGAATACCATAAATTTTGCGAAAAAGAAAATCTAAATATATCAAGCCCATCACAAATTCAGAATCCAAAGGTATAAAACACATGAGCGGTAACCTTCATATACCTTCTGGACTATAAAGCATATGCATCCAAGTACAATGCCAGTGTTTGTCCATATCACTGATTGCACATTGATGTTCTAAAGATTATTATACTTTTATCTATTTCTAGCGTCGTCAATTACGCAGCTAGAACCTCTACCTACTAACGGGGACATGCAATTCCAAACACAATAAGAGACCCTCAAAAGAATCCCGTCTTTAGTACATGCCAAAATCAACCACGCTCTAGTTCCTATTTCTTCAAGGGAAAATACAATCAGGAAAATATTTCTGTGAGAAAAAATACAGTTCGGAGGGAGGGGTGGGGGGGGGGGGGGGGGGGGGTATTTGCATTTCATGTGTTTCTAACTATTAACGGCTTGCTTGGAATGAGGCAAAACATTACTAGGATAATAGGAGCAAAAATACAAGGCAATCAAGCAATAGAAGTGGTAGCGAAGGAGTAAGGAGAAGAAGCAATGAGCTAATAAAAACCCTATTTAGCATGAAAATGTTAACCCTCCCTCCGTAGGATAACTGATTACTCCCATCAACATCACTTACCTCCTACATGAAGCCATTTTGATTGTTGGTCCTCATTCCCTCATTTTCTCCAATTTCCAACAAAATCTTTCCCTGGAGCGAAATAAAACCCTATTTGTAAATCATTTTCCCATGCCAGATTACCAGACTTTACATCCACCAAACCAAAATTCATAAACACTAGCTTAATCTCACACAGGTTAATCCTTGTACGACACATTACTAAACCAACATTTGTAAATAACAAAGAAAACCACCGTAATTGTTCAATATACACATACACAACCGTCACCCGGCCTAAGCATTCAAATTATTAAGTATGTATGCTAGAGAGCAATTTCCAAAAGAATACTCATCCTAGAGAGCGAAACCAACTCCCTCATATCTTACAAGTTTGACTATCCTAATGGTTCACATCATCAAACATTCAAATCAGTGTTACAAGCAAAAAGATTCTGAATTCACGTTCAAAGTCTGAAGAAATTACAATCAATGCCAATTAGACAATCATCCCTCAACGAAAGGTTAGCATTTGTTACATCGTAGACGAATAGACTAAATGACATGTCTTGTTGGAGCTAATTCCCATTCAAATGTACTCCCTCCATCTCAATCATCTCCGTCATTTGTTTACCTTTTATATTAGAGCACTACTCGGGTGAGCAAAACCGTCTTGGATATACGGTTTGATAAACGGATTATTTCACATTGAATTAAACTATTCCACTATGTAATGTTGTAATTAGGATCGAAACCTAGAAAAATAATTGAATTTTATGATCAAATCACAAAATCGCAGGGCTAATGTTCAGGGGATTTGAAACCAGAAATTAAAAAGAGTTATGATTAAATTACTTACAAAAGGAGAATAATGAAGGCGGCGCCGGCGGTTGTGTACAAGAAACGATGGTGGTGACGCAGGCGATGGTGGTGGTGCGGGGCGAGTTTTACGCAGGAATGGGAATTGCGGTTATCACTTGACTTTGGAGTGTGACTGTGTAAGAGATTGGGCCGATCTCAGGGGTAATAATGACATAAGATCAAAGCAATTCGAGCTTGGCTCCGCTAATGCTTGGTTTGTACGAAGTATGAGTTTGACTCATGTTCGACTTGTGCACATGAAATAAAATTCGAGCTTGAGTTGATCATTGGACTGGATAGAAGTTCGGAAATAAAAAACTTGGTGGATCGAAGATCGGACTAAAACTTTCGATCTTGGACCGGACCCAAACCAAAATATTTGGTTTGGTCCGATCTTGGATCGAAATGGACTCAAAATCATGAATTTGGTCTATTATTTGGTCTTGAATTGGACCGGACTGAAGACCGAAACTTGAAAAAATGAGGATTTCTGACCAAACCAAATGGGCTGGTTCGATCCATTTTCCAGTCCGGATTTAAATTCACTCACCCCTACTTCAAAGTGTTGTATTTATTTGACACTAAAAAAGCAACTTGACTAAAATTTTTAGAGTTACCACCAACTAACGATGAAGCTAATCATCCTCCTAACAATGAACTAAATACTTAGATAAATTACAATTTTCTTAAAACTCGGCTTGGACTCGGCCTCAATTAGATTGATTTCAAGCCAAATTTGAGCAAATTTGCACTATTCCGACCAATTTCCAAGCTACACAAATCTCGGATTGGAAGCTTGTTAATGTTCATTTTGTGGTATGACAATAAACAAAAAATAATAATAATAATTATATGGAAAATTTTATTTTAATTTTAATAATTTTGTTTCATTTTAAAGATAATTATTTTTAATTAGTTTTAAAAGGAAAAAAAAATAAAAATTAGTATCATAACAAACCGGATTTTTTTTTTTTGAAAGGAAAACGGGATTTATTAGATAAGGTCGATCTCCGCTAAACTAGTAACGGAGGTCGGAAAGTCAGAAACATATACGCGTTCTTCCCCGATTGTCGTACACAATCTCGCAATCGAGTGAGCAACCGTATTTCCCCCTCGTTTTACATGACTAATACCTCGAAAATCACAACTCGACAACAGAGAACACACTTCTCTAATACAAAGACCCACAATGCTACGGGAGCACTCACGCTGGGCAACTGCTCGCACTACGCTCAAAGAGTCCGTCTCCGCCATTACCGTTTGAAACCCAACCCGCGCCGCAACCTCCAGCCCAAACGCCACCGCTTTAGCTTCTGCAACATCCACCGACCACCGGGCACGACACCGACGACTCGCAGCCACCACCACTTCGCCTTTGTCGTTCCTACCAACCATTCCCAGCCCCACTTCATCAGCAGATAATAACGCAACATCCGTATTAATCTTAATAATGTCGGCCTCCGGTAACTGCCAAACCCCTGTCCCTGGCATCATGGTCTCCCCTCCCTGATGCGTGATTCCCTCACTTTCAGCATACAACACATAGTCCTCAACCAGCCGTATCATTCCCATGATCACCACATCCGGATTTCGAGGTTCCTCTTCGAACAGCCTATTATTTCGGATAGTCCACATCGCCCAAAGCAGTGCAAGAAACTTATGATGATCTCTCTTGTCAAGAGTGCGGAGGGCACTCAACAACCAGCTAGCAAAAGACGGTGCAGCCACGTCCCCGAGCATCGAATGCAACCCACTCGTAATCCAGTATGTCCGCACCCCAGAGCACTCATAAAGCGCATGGTAAACTGACTCTATATTCGTTTCACAAAACGGGCAGACCGCATCGGTGCTACAATGTCTGTGGAACAGAACCTCCTTAACCGCTAGCATACCGGTGCATGCTCGCCATAAAAAGTGAGCGAGTTTTGGAGGGACCTTGAGACCCCAAATAACATTCCAGACCTCCTTCCCCACTCCCTGAATCACGACTCCCTGCCCCCCGTTCTTCTCGCCCATCCCAACCCAATACCCCGTCTTAACAGAATATTCCCCGTCTCTCGTTGGCCACCAATAGAGCTGGTCCCTCGGGGGATTTAAACTCATAGGGATACTCAGAATTTTTTCCACCTCTTCCGGCAGAAACAGAGCGTGTAGGCGATCCTCCTTCCATTCACCTGTGCTTGCTTCAATTAATTCCTCAACGAGCATTTCCGGATCAGCTTCTAAGTTTGGGGCTAAGAATTTACCACCGTGCTCACTAGGAACCCATTTCTGCCCCCAGACCTTCACCTCTCTCCCATCACCAATGCGCCAACACAATCCGTCCAACAACACCGCCTTCGCACCCCAAAGACTTCGCCACGCAAAGCTTGGGTCATGGCCGCGATTAGCTTCCAGCACCGAGGAGTTTTGAAATACCGAGCTTTTAAGACCCTACTCACAAGAGAATTTGGTTGTGTTTCCATTCACCAAATTTGCCTAGCTAGTAGAGCTTGATTGAAGACCTTGAGATCGCGAAAACCCATACCCCCATCACGTTTTGCCTTGCATAAGCGTTCTCATTTCCACCAATGAATGCGCTTCTTATTTGGATTAGACCCCCACCAAAACGAGCAATCAGTGAGTGAATCTCGTCAATAAGGCCTTCCGGGATCGCGAACAAACTCATCATATAAGTCGGTATTGCTTGAACCACCGCCTTAATAAGAATTTCCTTTCCTGGCATTGAGAAAAGCTTTTCCTTCCACCCTTGCACCTTCTTCCATATTCTCTCTTTAAGAGTAGCAAAGACCGTCTTCTTGGATTTTCCGATGATGGTAGGTAGTCCCAAGTACTTCTCGTGTCTTTCAACTTCACGTATGCCCAACGCTCCAGCTAAACCTGCACGAGCAATAGTACTCACCTTTTTGCTAAAAACCACTTCCGACTTGGAAGAATTAATTTTCTGACCGGATGCTCTCTCATAGGTACTGATAATTTCAGCAATAGTTGAGCATTCACGCGTATTGGCTCTAGCAAACAGAATACTATCATCAGCGAAGAACAAGTGAGAAATACGAGGTGCCCCCCGACACACCGAAGCCCCATGAAGCTTACCATCTCCCACCGCCTTCTTTAAGAGATAGGAAAAAGCATCGGCACAGGAAAAAGCATCGGCACCAATGCTTATTAATTAATTTAAGCTTAAGTTAAACTATTAATTTATAAATTCACATTTCACTTTTTAACGAACTTATTAATTAATTCATACTAATAATATGATATTGTTTTTAAATCATGCACCAATGCTTTAATTACGCTTATATCATCTTTAGGATAGAAACCTCGAAATCATAATTCTCATGACATAAAAGATCATGGCGTCAAAGTAGTAATCCTCAAGACACATTAATTATACAAATACAAATCTAGGCGGTGGCAAATTTTGGATCAAATGTTAGAGGTCGGAGTTTAAACTTTTGATTTCATAAATAACTATTTTTTAATATTTAATCATTGAGTTAATAGGACTATATGACATTTTTATACAAAAATATAAAAAATCAATAGCGATTAATTCTAGCCTCTTCCAACATAACTAAAATCCTCTACTTATACAAACATACAGTTATGGTTAATCCAGCACAATAACACAAGACACTACCCAAATTAAATTGCACCAATTCGATCATATCCGAAATTTACGTGATGTATCGAGAATCTTACAACATATACAGATTGTACAAAATTTATGAAAACATATTTGATTTTGCCCGTTTGACGAATTCCTTTTAGTTCGACATACAATTAAAATACTTGTATAACATATGTATACTCCACCAAATAACATTTCTAAGGACCTATTCTTCCCTAGTTAAGCCTATGTACAATAAATCATACACTTAGCTAAGGAGTGACCACGTCCGAATGTCGAGTATCAACCACGCTAACCCGAACTTCCTGCCCCCTAGACATCTCGGGGACGGGTTCACCATTCGCCAATAAGTTAGCCCGACAAAACGGGCACGTACCATGAGACCGTAGCCAAATATCGACACAATCAGCATGAAACACATGACCACACTTAGGCAACAAACGTAACGTTTCATTTTCTTGATATATCCCTAAGCAAACCACGCACTCCCCCGTCATCTTCATTTTCATGCCCATATCCATATCCATATCTGTATCCATAAAAGAAAACTTGGGGAAGGACTCAATTATCGACTCCTCTAACCCACGTGGCAACTGTTGATTGGTCGTGAACACGACAATTGCCGGCCTCATGACCGTGTTACGATCACCGATTAAAGGGGGAATTTGAAATTGATGGCACCGGCATAAAATTGAATACATCCAGAGAATAAAGAGGAGAATTAAGAAGATGTAAAAGACTAGGTACATGACCAAAGCCACGGTATTTGATCCAACCATTTTATAAATTGTATGATTTTTTTTGTTTGGGTAAGTACGTCGTCCGCTTTTTGTAATGTTTTTGTATTGATATGTCACATTTTTTTTGTTTATTGCATATAAATACGTGTATAGTGTTAATAAATGGTCAATGAGTGTGATAGACTCAAAAGGATTGTCTCGACCAATCGGTTTGGTTCGGTTCGGTTTGATTTTGATAGGAGAGAAAAGTGTGGCAAAAATACGTTTATTTCTACCGGATACATCATACATGTATATCCCGAGTATTTTATTGAGAATAATATATCTTAAATATTTTTAACTATAGATGTTAAGATATTCTAAAGGTTAATTATCCTATATTATCATGTAATAAATATTTTATAGTTGATTTTATTCTTGTATTATAAGCCATGTATTATGGCTGGCTTAGCTTATTAGGGTAGATTACCCTTTGCTTTAATAGTATAAATTCTCTTTTCTTTAATAGTATAAATTGTATTGTTTACCTTTTATGTATGATATGCGCTATTCTTAATACATTTTAATCTTTCTTATAATTCTCATTTCTATCAGATTTTAGGGATTTTCTACCTGATATTTTTGCGTTATTTTCAATTTCGATAATATAAATTGTGTTATTTTTCAATTTCTACAATATAAATTGTATTGTTTTCCAATTTCTACGTAATACCCTTCGGTTTTTTTAAAATACCGTGGTACCCCTAAAACTTTTAAATTGTTAGTAAATTATTCAAACTAATAAAATTTGAGTTTTCAAATATAACTAAATTTAATAAAGAAAAAAAATCTAAGATTGAGTAAACGGAATTTTTGGTAAATTAGTGTTAACTAACAAATTAATTGGGTAATTAGTGTTGAATTGAAAGTATTTTGGGTTTATAGTGTCCACGTGGACACTTTTCAACTTTTTTTGCAGAATTTCACTAAAGCCGCTGAGGTTCATAGACTTGCCGGCTTTAGTGAATGCATGCTATAAGGTAAAGTCGCCTAGCTTCTTGGCGGTTTTGGTGAACGTTAATAATTCACCCATTTCCAGTAGCTTCTGTTTTCTGGAAAATAGCAAAAAGCATGCAAAGCCGCCTAGCTTCTTGGCGGCTTCCTCTGCATTTTTTGGTAAAAAACATTCCAGTAGCTACTGGAATGTATACTTCGGAAAATCAAGTAAAACCGCTGAGGTTGTTAGCGGCTTTGGTGAGTTTTAAAGAAGAAAAACATACTTGAATTTCATAGAACTCACTTCTATGCTTGAATTTCACCACAAAATACGAAAACTAAACTTCACACCAAATACGAATTTTAAACTTCATACAAAACACGAAAGCTAAACTTCATACAAAATACGAATTTTAAACTTCATACAAAACACGAAAGCTAAACTTCATGCAAAATCCCAATTCTAACGTTCATACAAATTCGTAAATTAAAACATGATGACACACTAGTCCAATCTCGTGCGAGTCCTCTTTCCCCTCGGTCTTGAAGTTGAACCGATAGGTGTATCTTCCTCTTGGACAGGGCTAAGTCCTATATGACCCAAGTGTCGAAAATTATATCGAGAAGCCATTGCATGTTGAGGGCTTGGATGGTCGGCCTCAAATGGTTGGACAAGATACCCATGTCCCGTTTGTTGCAAGCATTGAAGCGACATATCTTGCATCTCACGCACCAAGTCCACATGAGCTAGTGGAACATCATCCGGCATGTTACCAAGCATAGTTGTAGCATAATTGTAGTTGAATACATGACCCTCACTCTACAAAAATTGAACAAATAACATATTACGCAAAATTTGTTAAAATAAAACAAAGGTACTTAAATTAAACAAAGCCACTTAAATACTTAAAAGTAACATATGGTCCGCCGCATTCGGATAGAAGTTGTTATGCAACTCATAGAGGTCTCAATTGTTGTTCGACACTAAGCGGGCTAACTACTAGACGAGTGATGAAACGATATCATTGAAGGTATGGATCATTGTAGTTAATAAAACCCATGCAAGGAACACCGCGAGGAGTCATTCTTGATTTGCGGTGATGCCACTTTCGGATGCTAACTCTATGCATATCCGCATAATCGGTGACATTTCCCCGACGATCAAGTATATAAAACTTCTTTGACGTCTTGCACATATGGGGCACCATGGGATGCCAACCAAACTGTCTAACAACCCTCTCGGCAAAATGCCACTCAACTATCTCAAAGCAAATGAGTGGTGCATTTACGATCCACTCGGCAGGGTCTTCGGTACAAATGTCGGGTAGAAGCTCAAGGAATCGCCTAGTGTAAGGTTCCCAAGTAAACATGGAGTTGGTCATGGTATCAAGATCATTAGAGGGCTTATTGACAAAATGGACGGCGGTTCTCGGATTTACCTCTTTTAAAGCATTTAAATAACGGGGAAGAAATGCATATGACTCCTTCCAATCTCCATAAAGATCCGCCAAGGCTCTTTGTTTTGTCATCCAAGTCTTCCAATAATAATAAATCTTGAAGTTGAATTCCTTAGTTATGAATGCCCTTGACAAACTAACCTTAGCCCCCCAATCTTCTTTCACAAGATGCTTAATAGCATTGCATATGAAATCCCCCTTCAAATTTGGATGATCAAGAGAAGGTTCCTGAGAAGCTTCATGTGGGACTTTGTATGACACAATTGTGAACATTTTAGAGTGTAAATTTTTTTTGACTCGCTCTCAAATACCATTTACAAGCTAAGAGTTGCCTATTACACTTTTAGGTCACGGTTTGAGGTCTTGATTCAGCAATTTTGTAAACTTGATTTCTTGCGACGTGGTAAGATGTGGCAACTTGCGCAAAATCTCCTTGCTTCCAAAATTATGTCCAACAATAAATTCATCCCTATTCTTAAATGGAGCCACACTTGATTTATACCAATTATTTTCAACACCTACATCTAAAGCTCCAAGTTCAATAAATTGGGTGTTGGTACATGCTTGAGAAACAAAGTCCACCATATCATCCTCATCCTCACTCAACTCAAACATTGCATCCTTCTCTTCAATCCCATTTTCAATCTCATCTCTATCAATACTAGCATCTACTATGGATGCTTCGTCAACATTATTAGTTGACAAAGACAGTTGCCAATTAGGTTCATCAACTTGACTAAGCATATTTATGAATGACATATTAAAAGGTTCTAGATATGTTTGAGGATTTTCAAGTTCTTCTACAATAGGCTTTAACTCGATAAACAAATCCATGGATAAAGCTTTTGATTGACACACAATTAGCCACAATGCTTTCAAACTACAATCATTATTCAAGAATACTACTTTGTAACCTCTTACATTTGGGTATTTCATTTTGATATTAAGCTCAAATTTTGTTTCATCTACCTCTAATGACTCATATATTTCACCCTTGAGCTCATTAAAACTAATATTACTATTAACAAAAATAAAGCATTTACAACCACCCTTATAACTAACATTTTCACCGTTTACCACCACATCACCATTCCACCAACATGTAATTGGGTAATTATTTACCTCCATTGTAAAGATTAAACTAAATACAACAACTAATTTAAAAAATAAAACTAATAAACTAAGCTAATAATCAACTAGGAAACTAACTAGCATTTGGGGATGATTACTAAATCAAACAAAATTAGTATATTTGGATGAACTAATACATAAATAGAGGATGAATTAATACCTTTAGATAAAAATAGGATGAATTAGGATGATGGGGAACAATTAATAGAACCAATATGGAGAATTTGAGGAAGAATTTGGGGATGTCGAAAATTAGGGTTTAGGTTTCTGATTTGGGAATTTTCGGCTTTAGGGTAGTATTGAGTGAATGAAGAAATCGCTTCTTTGTATATAAAGAGCAAAGCCGCTGGGAAGCTGGACGGCTTTGTCTCTGCTGTTTTTGGTTTTTTTACTGAAGCCGCTGAGGACCTAAGCGGCTTTGGTCGTATGTTATTTTTTTCGTTTCCAAAAGCCACTGGATTGGATGCTTGGTTTTTACTCAATATTCACTAAAGCATATGAACCTCAGCGGCTTTAGTGAAAATCTGCAAAAAAAGTTAAAAAGTATCCACGTGGACACTATAAACCTAAATACTTTCAATTCAACACCAATTACCCAATTAATTTGGTAATTAACACTAATTTAACAAAAAAATCGCATAAATTTAACATTTCGAAAGAGGACTTAGACAATGAGGCAGCATGTGAAACAACAAGACAAGGTTAAACCAGACAAAGTAGAAGCTATATAGAGAAACTTGGACAATGAGGCAGCATGTGAGACAGCAAGACAAGGTTAAACCAGACAAAGCAGAAGCTATATAGAGAAATTTAGACAATGAGGCAACATGTGAAACAGCATGTGAAACAGCAAGACAAGGTTAAACCAGACAAAGCAGAAGCTATATGGAGAAACTTAGACAATGAGGCAGCATATGAACCAACATAGACAGTGAATCATATGCAACATTTCCCAGCAGACAGCCCAAAAGCTACATAGAGAAGCATATACAGTGAGGCAGCATATGAACCAACAAGGCATAGTATAGAAGCCAAAGAGAGAAACAAAGGAGACAACGAACATAGGCAACATTTCCCAGCAGAATACCCAAAAGCTACATAGAGAAGCATACACAGTGAGGCAGCATATGAACCAACAAGGCATAGTATAGAAGCCAAAGAGAGAAATAAAGGAGACAATGAACATAGACAGTGAAACATAGACAACATTTCCCAGCAGACAACCCAAAAGCTACATAGAGAAGCATACACAGTGGGGGAGCATATGAACCAACAAGGCATAATATAGAAGCCAAAGAGATAAAAAAAGGAGACAATGAACATAGACAGTGAAATATAGGCAACATTTCCCAGCAGACAACCCAAAAGCTACATATAGAAGCATATACAGTGAGGCAGCATATGAACCAACAAGGCATAGTATAGAAGCCAAAGAGAGAAATAAAGGAGACAATGAACATAGACAGTGAAACATAGGCAACATTTCCTAGCAGACAACCCAAAAGCTACATAGAGAAGCATATACAGTCAGGCAGCATATGAACCAACAAGGCATACTATAGAAGCCAAAGAGAGAAACAAAGGAGACAATGAACATAGACAGTCAAACATAGGCAGGAATAAACCAGACAAACCAAAAGAGTAATAACAGTAAAAGATCTAGAAATGAACCTCCCTTTTTAGCATTTTTTTGGTTGTTTGTTCAAGTACTTTTCACAAAATAACTTGAACCTCTTACTTTTCGGTGACATATCCTCCGATCTACAATTTTCCTCAGGAAAACCCTTCAATACCTCCTTATCGTCAATGATTCTAAGAGCTGCAAAACAGAGGAGAAATAAACTCCGTCATACTATGATCAGACGATAAATACAAAAAAAAAAAGATAAATATACAACAAAAAACACACTCACTAATCAGATTACCTCTCTCCTCATCCTTATTCCTTTTCCTCTCTGTGAATCCGTCACAATAACGCCAAAACTTCTTCGCACTTTCTAACAAATCACTAGATCTATCACTTACCACACATGCATGAACATCATCAACACAAGAATCAGGGATAACAGTATTATTATCAGCGTAATACGCTGAAGTAACTTGATTTTCACCATCATCATCGGATTCAAGTAAGGAACCATAACAGAATACGTATCAGGGGCTACATGACCAACACCAGGAATATATAAACAATGTTCTAGTGAAGAGTGATATGATGTCTGTGATTTGGGTTTGATTTTTGACGTTTTTAATGACATGATTTCAGAGAATAGTTTACGAAGAGGAGAAAAAATAACCAGAGAATTTTAGAGAGAGAAGTAGAGCAAAGAAGATAAGGAGGAAGAATCAGAAACGGCTGATAGAGGAAGTTGAGGAGGGTTAGGGTTTTTGAAAAGAATATTCTAGATGGAGGAAGTTTGATGGTTATACGCAATAAATAGGATAGTGGGAGGGTGGGTGGAATAAATACGGTGGGAAATAAAAAATGGAGGGAGTCATTAGTGATTTAATGGGTAACTAGCGTAACACCCGTGAAAATTCACGGGTTGTTCAATTTTAATTTTGACGGGAAATGATCAATTAAAGTTGTTAGATATACTAATAATGTATGTGGTGTATATGTAAATACTTTAAAGAAAAATAAATGGGTATATCTATAACATAAGATATATAAGAACATGTTGACATTAAAAATTTGACGTAAAACTTGAAAAGCGTAAAATATAATTAAAAAATGGAAACTTATAACTTTCCAGTAAAAGGAGGTTTTAGTAATAGAATAAAAATTTCGCGTAGAACGTAGTTGGTTAATAGTAAGTAACGGTACAATAGCCATGATGGTAATTCGATTTTGTGATTTTTTAGAAGAGAAATTGTACTGTTTAGAGACTTACAATTTCAGAACAGGAAAAATTATGTTGGTCAAATTGGTATTTTAACTATTTACATATTGTAGAAGACAAATGAGGAGAAGAAAAAGAGAAGGCTGGCCGTTGCAGTTCTCGAGCAACATAGAGAAACCAAAAGGGTTATTGAAAATATAATGGTTAGCTCTATAATTAATATTTTGTTGGTAATTACATTATGTAATTAATAGTAACGGTTTTATTATTTGACTGTGTGGGAAACCAAAAGAGTATAATATAATGGTTTTATTATTTGATGCGTGGTGCTCCTGTATTTTGATAGTCAGTATTCCTACAACTATTAACTACAATAATTAATACTATTGGAAATGTGTCAACAATTGTAGTTAATAGTATCATAATTATTGTAGCTAATACTATCATAATTATATGCATTGGAAAATCAATCAGCATTCTTATTATTATTATTATTTATTATTTATTATTATTATATTATTATTATTATATTATTATTATATTATATTAAAGTCCACTTACTTTTAATGGTCAAATTGGATGTAACATTCTAAGAATGAATGAGAGGTCTCCATTATGCAAATACTGAAATATTATAGTGTCACGTCAGCATTATACAATATTATGCGTTATTAAAACAGTAGGTTTTATAAAAATATTGTCAATTAAGTGTGAAGTAGTCATAGAACTTTGAGTTCTTTTAACAGAAGTAAAAGTCGGTAATACGACAAAGTAATACGTGATTTATTTTTAAAAAAAATGATTAAATATTAGACGTTTGGCTTATCATTTGAGAAAGCGTAATCTATACATTAGGAATGGAAAATTATTAATTTTTAGCAAAACACGTTTTAAAAAAATGGTTTCAAATAACTTTAATCTGAAATTTAATTAAATTATTTAACTTAAATAAACGGAATACGGTATTCCGAAATTAAGTATAATTATTAAACCCGACCATGACGTTTTTGTAATTATAAGATTATGGTGGATGGTTCTCAATGTTGCTTGAGATTTTCTAGAACATTGAGAAAGTAAAACAATTTTTTATTAGGTTTTGAGAATTGGTACCTATATTAATTAACACGATTATATTAATTAACACGGTTAATTAGGTGGTTCTCAATTAATTTAAGTTTTTTATTTGTTTTAGTTTGCTGATGTGGAAAGATGACAACTCGGTCAAACATGATTGGTTTAAAAAAACTAAAATTGTGAGATTAAATGAGAGACTTGCATTAGCCTAATTTTAAATCCACATTGTGCCACATAAGTAGTTTTACAAGATTCTTTTATATATATAATGATGGTCAAATTGGATGTAACATTCTAAGAATGAATGAGAGGTCTCCATTATGCAAATACTGAAATATTATAGTGTCACGTCAGCATTATACAATATTATGCGTTATTAAAACAGTAGGTTTTATAAAAATATTGTCAATTAAGTGTGAAGTAGTCATAGAACTTTGAGTTCTTTTAACAGAAGTAAAAAGTCGGTAATGCGACAAAGTAATACGTGATTTATTTTAAAAAAAAATGATTAAATATTAGACGTTTGGCTTATCATTTGAGAAAGCGTAATCTATACATTAGGAATGGAAAATTATTAATTTTTAGCAAAATACGTTTTAAAAAAATGGTTTCAAATAACTTTAATCTGAAATTTAATTAAATTATTTAACTTAAATAAACGGAATACGGTATTCCGAAATTAAGTATAATTATTAAACCCGACCATGACGTTTTTGTAATTATAAGATTATGGTGGATGGTTCTCAATGTTGCTTGAGATTTTCTAGAACATTGAGAAAGTAAAACAATTTTTTATTAGGTTTTGAGAATTGGTACCTATATTAATTAACACGATTATATTAATTAACACGGTTAATTAGGTGGTTCTCAATTAATTTAAGTTTTTTATTTGTTTTAGTTTGCTGATGTGGAAAGATGACAACTCGGTCAAACATGATTGGTTTAAAAAAACTAAAATTGTGAGATTAAATGAGAGACTTGCATTAGCCTAATTTTAAATCCACATTGTGCCACATAAGTAGTTTTACAAGATTCTTTTATATATATAATGATGGTCAAATTGGATGTAACATTCTAAGAATGAATGAGAGGTCTCCATTATGCAAATACTGAAATATTATAGTGTCACGTCAGCATTATACAATATTATGCGTTATTAAAACAGTAGGTTTTATAAAAATATTGTCAATTAAGTGTGAAGTAGTCATAGAACTTTGAGTTCTTTTAACAGAAGTAAAAAGTCGGTAATACGACAAAGTAATACGTGATTTATTTTTAAAAAAAATGATTAAATATTAGACGTTTGGCTTATCATTTGAGAAAGCGTAATCTATACATTAGGAATGGAAAATTATTAATTTTTAGCAAAATACGTTTTAAAAAAATGGTTTCAAATAACTTTAATCTGAAATTTAATTAAATTATTTAACTTAAATAAACGGAATACGGTATTCCGAAATTAAGTATAATTATTAAACCCGACCATGACGTTTTTGTAATTATAAGATTATGGTGGATGGTTCTCAATGTTGCTTGAGATTTTCTAGAACATTGAGAAAGTAAAACAATTTTTTATTAGGTTTTGAGAATTGGTACCTATATTAATTAACACGATTATATTAATTAACACGGTTAATTAGGTGGTTCTCAATTAATTTAAGTTTTTTATTTGTTTTAGTTTGCTGATGTGGAAAGATGACAACTCGGTCAAACATGATTGGTTTAAAAAAACTAAAATTGTGAGATTAAATGAGAGACTTGCATTAGCCTAATTTTAAATCCACATTGTGCCACATAAGTAGTTTTACAAGATTCTTTTATATATATAATGATGGTCAAATTGGATGTAACATTCTAAGAATGAATGAGAGGTCTCCATTATGCAAATACTGAAATATTATAGTGTCACGTCAGCATTATACAATATTATGCGTTATTAAAACAGTAGGTTTTATAAAAATATTGTCAATTAAGTGTGAAGTAGTCATAGAACTTTGAGTTCTTTTAACAGAAGTAAAAAGTCGGTAATGCGACAAAGTAATACGTGATTTATTTTTAAAAAAAATGATTAAATATTAGACGTTTGGCTTATCATTTGAGAAAGCGTAATCTATACATTAGGAATGGAAAATTATTAATTTTTAGCAAAATACGTTTTAAAAAAATGGTTTCAAATAACTTTAATCTGAAATTTAATTAAATTATTTAACTTAAATAAACGGAATACGGTATTCCGAAATTAAGTATAATTATTAAACCCGACCATGACGTTTTTGTAATTATAAGATTATGGTGGATGGTTCTCAATGTTGCTTGAGATTTTCTAGAACATTGAGAAAGTAAAACAATTTTTTATTAGGTTTTGAGAATTGGTACCTATATTAATTAACACGATTATATTAATTAACACGGTTAATTAGGTGGTTCTCAATTAATTTAAGTTTTTTATTTGTTTTAGTTTGCTGATGTGGAAAGATGACAACTCGGTCAAACATGATTGGTTTAAAAAAACTAAAATTGTGAGATTAAATGAGAGACTTGCATTAGCCTAATTTTAAATCCACATTGTGCCACATAAGTAGTTTTACAAGATTCTTTTATATATATAATGATGGTCAAATTGGATGTAACATTCTAAGAATGAATGAGAGGTCTCCATTATGCAAATACTGAAATATTATAGTGTCACGTCAGCATTATACAATATTATGCGTTATTAAAACAGTAGGTTTTATAAAAATATTGTCAATTAAGTGTGAAGTAGTCATAGAACTTTGAGTTCTTTTAACAGAAGTAAAAAGTCGGTAATGCGACAAAGTAATACGTGATTTATTTTTAAAAAAAATGATTAAATATTAGACGTTTGGCTTATCATTTGAGAAAGCGTAATCTATACATTAGGAATGGAAAATTATTAATTTTTAGCAAAATACGTTTTAAAAAAATGGTTTCAAATAACTTTAATCTGAAATTTAATTAAATTATTTAACTTAAATAAACGGAATACGGTATTCCGAAATTAAGTATAATTATTAAACCCGACCATGACGTTTTTGTAATTATAAGATTATGGTGGATGGTTCTCAATGTTGCTTGAGATTTTCTAGAACATTGAGAAAGTAAAACAATTTTTTATTAGGTTTTGAGAATTGGTACCTATATTAATTAACACGATTATATTAATTAACACGGTTAATTAGGTGGTTCTCAATTAATTTAAGTTTTTTATTTGTTTTAGTTTGCTGATGTGGAAAGATGACAACTCGGTCAAACATGATTGGTTTAAAAAAACTAAAATTGTGAGATTAAATGAGAGACTTGCATTAGCCTAATTTTAAATCCACATTGTGCCACATAAGTAGTTTTACAAGATTCTTTTATATATATAATGATGGTCAAATTGGATGTAACATTCTAAGAATGAATGAGAGGTCTCCATTATGCAAATACTGAAATATTATAGTGTCACGTCAGCATTATACAATATTATGCGTTATTAAAACAGTAGGTTTTATAAAAATATTGTCAATTAAGTGTGAAGTAGTCATAGAACTTTGAGTTCTTTTAACAGAAGTAAAAAGTCGGTAATGCGACAAAGTAATACGTGATTTATTTTTAAAAAAAATGATTAAATATTAGACGTTTGGCTTATCATTTGAGAAAGCGTAATCTATACATTAGGAATGGAAAATTATTAATTTTTAGCAAAATACGTTTTAAAAAAATGGTTTCAAATAACTTTAATCTGAAATTTAATTAAATTATTTAACTTAAATAAACGGAATACGGTATTCCGAAATTAAGTATAATTATTAAACCCGACCATGACGTTTTTGTAATTATAAGATTATGGTGGATGGTTCTCAATGTTGCTTGAGATTTTCTAGAACATTGAGAAAGTAAAACAATTTTTTATTAGGTTTTGAGAATTGGTACCTATATTAATTAACACGATTATATTAATTAACACGGTTAATTAGGTGGTTCTCAATTAATTTAAGTTTTTTATTTGTTTTAGTTTGCTGATGTGGAAAGATGACAACTCGGTCAAACATGATTGGTTTAAAAAAACTAAAATTGTGAGATTAAATGAGAGACTTGCATTAGCCTAATTTTAAATCCACATTGTGCCACATAAGTAGTTTTACAAGATTCTTTTATATATATAATGATGGTCAAATTGGATGTAACATTCTAAGAATGAATGAGAGGTCTCCATTATGCAAATACTGAAATATTATAGTGTCACGTCAGCATTATACAATATTATGCGTTATTAAAACAGTAGGTTTTATAAAAATATTGTCAATTAAGTGTGAAGTAGTCATAGAACTTTGAGTTCTTTTAACAGAAGTAAAAAGTCGGTAATGCGACAAAGTAATACGTGATTTATTTTTAAAAAAAATGATTAAATATTAGACGTTTGGCTTATCATTTGAGAAAGCGTAATCTATACATTAGGAATGGAAAATTATTAATTTTTAGCAAAATACGTTTTAAAAAAATGGTTTCAAATAACTTTAATCTGAAATTTAATTAAATTATTTAACTTAAATAAACGGAATACGGTATTCCGAAATTAAGTATAATTATTAAACCCGACCATGACGTTTTTGTAATTATAAGATTATGGTGGATGGTTCTCAATGTTGCTTGAGATTTTCTAGAACATTGAGAAAGTAAAACAATTTTTTATTAGGTTTTGAGAATTGGTACCTATATTAATTAACACGATTATATTAATTAACACGGTTAATTAGGTGGTTCTCAATTAATTTAAGTTTTTTATTTGTTTTAGTTTGCTGATGTCGAAAGATGACAACTCGGTCAAACATGATTGGTTTAAAAAAACTAAAATTGTGAGATTAAATGAGAGACTTGCATTAACCTAATTTTAAATCCACATTGTGGCACATAAGTAGTTTTACAAGATTCTCTTATATATATAATGATTAGATATGGGTTTAGTTTATAGTAGTTTATAGGCTCAATTGCAAAATACTACCTATTATAGTCAATATTTTCAAAATACTACATATTATACTTTTTTTTCCCTCAAATTACTACCTATAAAGCTACAACTTTTCCTAAGTTGTTGCCTAATACCTTGATTTAGGACTTAATTAACTATAATTAACTATACTTGTTACCTAAGTTGTTACCTAAGTAGAACACTAATGCATATTTGACAAATAGACATCCGACAAAATTGAATTGATGTATAACGAAAGTAATAGACATCAGATTTTACTAGAAAACCGATGCATATCTTGTGGATAGACATTAGATAAAAGACAACTGATGTCTATTTGCACCAAATAGACATCGGTTTTAAAACCGATGTATATACGTAAAAGTATATACATGTGTAGACTGTGCATCAGTTGTAAATTTGATGCATATTGACGAAAAAGTCCGATGTCTATTATGATTTTTCTAGCAGTGCATCCATCAGACAAATTTCAGGGTTTACCCCCTTTTTAATTGAATTCGAAATAATCTACAAATAATACCCTTATTATTGTTTCTTTCTTTTTTCATGCTTTTTATCCACCACCACCACCATCGACACCACCTCAACAATTATCACCATTATTAGTAACCACCTTCGACACCGACCACTACTTATTACTAGTTTGGGTATAGGTTTGGGTGTGGTTGTATTAGGGTCTAGACGGTGCTATATTGTGCTCGTGGCTAGGTTGTGGTGACTGGTGACGTTGTGGTGGACTGGTGGTGGTGGATTCTTGTGGTGCTAGAAAGGGTGAAGATGAGTTAAGTGAGTGTTTAAAGAGGGGCAAAATGAGTATAACATGTCAAAATATGATTTTTTAATCATTTTACCCTAATTAATATCAAATTTAGGTATAAAGTAGCAATTTAGGCGAATTAGTAACTTTGTAGGTAATAATTTGATAAATAAGTATAATATGTAGTATTTTGAAAAATTTTGACTATAATAGGTAATATTTTGCCATTTTTTCTTTACTAGTTGTTATTCCGCGCGTGATACGCGCGGAATTCCAAGGGACGTAATTTGTCATTAAGTAAATATTCATAATTTCAACATGCTACACTTTTTGTTCGTATCATATTCATGTGGCGTGTTGATCTGTTGTAAAATGATTTTGATGGAGGAATAATCATATACTGAATAACCAACATCTTTGATTATAATCATATAGGCTATCTATCACGTGTAAGGTACGTAAGCAATGACTTACGGAAATCATTTTCATGATTTTATACATACACAACAAACTTTCTAACCCGATAATTATTATTATGTATAATAAGTTGTTGTTATGAGATAAAAATTTATTCTTTTAATCCATTATAAACTGATAACTCGTAACATTGTATGGGATATGACAATACGAAGGTTGTCTTTAATGTAGACTACAACAGTTTAAATTCTATGTTTTTGACAGGGTGCTTGATAGACTTAACATTGAGGCCATATCTTGACAATGAATTCGCATCATTGTTAGCTATGTGTATTCAGTATTAAGTATAATAGATAGTCTGGTAGTATAATAGAATTTAAAGTAACGGTTCTACTAACTATTTGAACTTTGCGCAAATGTCATTTGATCGAAATAGTGAACGCAATAATCAGCATCAAAATTAACACAAATTGCATATTTAATTCAATGTATGAAATCAAATTAGCTTCATGCAAAACAGGATAAGAAGAATAGGAATAGTAAAGCAGCAGTTTTCATGCGTAGAGCATGATAAAATGTAGAGCTTATGTCCTCTTACTTTGTGCATGTTATTTTTCCTCCTCTACTTCCTCATTCTCTTTATTTATTCGTATTCTTCTTCCTTTACTCTAAATTGAAAGAGAGGAAACTCATTGCGATGATATTTTGTGTTCTTACGGAGTTTATGTTTATCAAAACCAAATCTAAAATCAAAATCAAAATCAGAATACCAACTTTGATCCTCCTAGTCTTTCCGATCCTTCTAATCCTACCCAGGAGTTTGTTTAAAGGTAAAAAATTGCATCGAAATTTAGCGAATTGAACATTCACATCAAATCTCGATTGCTCCATCCTTTGTGTTACATGTACATAATCTTTTACTTGTGTGCCAATCGAGCATGTTTTCAAATGAATCCTGGTGAAAATTGGAACGTGAATGAACTCGACTGTTGAAATCTATGTAATGTACAAATAGTCTAAACAAAATTAAATTTAGAACGAATGTTGATTTCTATTTTTAAAATGTTGGAATATATCAGGCGAAGCTTGTAAGCATTTTGTCACCAGCTGTAGCAAATAGTTCTTCAACCCTGAAATAGGATATACTCAAATAATAAATATACTGTGAGATGGCACACCACCGTCACCAACTCCGTTCCCCTTGCCCGGCATCCCCTCCCCTGCTCTGATTTTCCACCTCCATAATAATTAAGAAATAAAAATCAAAATTTAAAAAAGAAGAAATAAAAAACAAAAACAAAAAGAAAGGAAACAATCACCGAGGGCGGGCTGCTTCTTCTTCTCCCTAGATCTCCCATAGAGTTGATCCCCCTTTGACCTCCTCCAGGCCTCTGATATAGAGCTCGGCAAAGAGAATCTACCAAGCCTCTTAGTTTTAGATTAGATATCGGTTACGAGATTTTAAACGATCTGACCAATCTAGGAAAGTCAGCCTCTTGCTCCAACTACACATCTTAATCCGAGTAAAGTCCCATTAACCAACAAGAAGTTCTTTCTTTATAGGCTAATTCATTTTTACAATTTTAAGAGGGGAGATCAGATTCATTATATAAGTTTTTGGAGTAATTAATTCTTCAAGTTTAGGGTAAAGATTTACATATAAGAATTATTTGGTTTATGTTTAGGAACAAGGGTTTTTGTTTAGGGGGAAGGGTGACATATAAAATTTTATAAAAAAAATGTATGTGAAAGAGTAAAGTCAGTATGTGAAAAAGTAATTTCGAAAAAAAATCATCAGTGTCTCTTACGCTCTGTTTTTTTAAACTGAAATTAATAATTAAACTAAACTGAACTTAATAAAGCATAACTGAACATAACTGAATTGCTTGAAGTTAAAGTAAAAAGTTAATTTATAAAGGCATGAATTTAGCTGAAGGGAAAGATTAGCGTAATTTAGTTAAATGGACGTCCATCTCAATATATAATATTCGTTGAAAAATTAATCTTAATTAAACTCCTATACTTTGAAATTTCTTGTTTTATCTCTACACTCTCCTTGTCCATTCCAATTTCCATTCCAAAAAGATCGAACCAAAACCTAGAACGGAATGAATCCATTCTAGAAACTCCAACTAAACGCCCTCTAACATTATTGGGCATTATCTCCCAACAAAATACCTTCAATGTGACAGCAGACATACCATACAACTTGACAATAAAATTTTGTCAGATATCCTCCTTTTACTGTGAAGATTTATCAGTTGAGAAAAAGAGTTGTGGGAACGAAACAGAGCAACATTCTAGTTTCCATTGTTGCATTACTAATCCACCTTCTTCAAATATTTCACCCCCTAACTACAAATCTTGTTCCGCCACTTCTAACCATCATTTTAGTTGAAAAGGGGAGCTAGCAAGCGCGGTAACCCCTTCTAACTCTAAAAATCTTGAAACTTTCGACTTTTTTCTAGTTTCCATTTTTGTATCACTACCCCCACCCCCTCGAACTACAAACCCGGTTCCGCCACCGCTATCAAGGATCAACAGCTCAACAACATATAAACCCTTCAATGAATCAATTACATGATTAAGCTAAATGAACTATCAGCTTTACAGCTACTAATTTAAGATCCTACAATTCAGTTCAATAAACCTTGATGTGTTCTAATTTCTAATCCAGAAAGCATACTCATTCCAATTTCCATTCCAAAAAGATCGAACCAAAACCTAGAACGGATTGAATCCATTCTAGAAGCTTCAACTAAACGCCCTCTAACATTATTGGGCATTATCTCCCAACAAAATACCTTCAATGTGACAGCAGACATACCATACAGCTTGACAATAAAATTTTGTCAGTTATCCTCCTTTTATTGTGAAGATTTATCAGTTGAGAAAAAAGAGTTGTGAGAACGAAACAGAGCAACATTCGACATCATTTAGTAAGCAGATATTGTTTTCTCATAGCACCAACTTCAAAAACAAATCTAGTATTATTACATCTGAGATTGCCACATTCCAGAGGATATATGCCCCCGAGCTAATTTAGGTAGTCATGATTTAGATATACTTTTTCTTGATTTCGGGAGACACAATACTCGAAGCAATCTATACTGTCTTAAATAAAGGAGGACAAAAGAAACAAGCAAAAATAAAGGGAGGACAAAAGAACAGGGGCATGGAGACAATATTAATATAAACCCAGAGAGCCAGAGACTGGCCTTGAATGACGCACTGCTCTCACTTTGAATGATCATGAATAGTGGCTTTCTTGTAAATGGAAGCAAGTCAGAAGGGTAGATGTTGGAACCTGAAGAAATACTCGACTATTTATTAATGCGGAACAGTTGGGAAAATAAAGCACATCTCTCATCTTTTTCATTAGGATTCTCACAGCCAAAATCTACTTTTCCATGATTGTACCATATATTACTCAGTTTGTACAATCAGAATGTCAGAATTAAGCATACCATCATTTCCACGAGAACCAATATGTATGGCATCTAGGTGGCTATTCGAGGACAATTTTTTGAATTGCCCAGACGAATCACCTTGACCACCACCCATAGGAGTCGCATCCAGGGTAGAGTTGTGTTGAAGGCTCTTGACATTACTCTCAGAACCAAGGCGATTGCCAGCAACTGAGAGAGATGAAAAGGCTTGTCCACCTTTCCCTGATAAAGTTTTAATAAGTGTAAGTTAGCACTTATATTTTAAGTTTTTGACATATGAATAACACAAGAGGTGAGCGACTATTTTCCAAAATAACTTGAAAGATAGATGAAAAGAACTCCCTGAGTGCTTTTCTCAAAGATGGTACGGAAATTTGTTCTTGCAATTTTGACAACGCATCAAAACCTCATTCATTCAATAGACTAAGCAATTCCAGACCAATAAAAAAGCAAGGAAAAATAAATAAAGCATCACGAGAATATAATGAACCAAGCATACCAATGTCCTATTGTTCGACAATTGATTCGATTCAATCATTAATTCACTCATGTCGAATGCCAAATTCTCATCACAAACCCATTCAGGCCCTCAAACAGCAGGACAAATCAGGTCAACCCTCGTAAAATTTGCTACAATATACTAACAATCAACCTAGAAACAACACAAAATACATTATCCCTTGTCTCTATCATTTGATCATTTGTTTACCTTTGATTAAAATACGGCTCACTGACAATTAACCAACAATAAAAAAAAAGTAAACAAATGAAAGACCTCAATATGGAAGACCAAACTGAAAGACTGCTAAATAACTACATTTTCTTGCTTGAAATCTTACTTCCCCTTAGAACTGTGCAGAGCGCAATACCACCTGCATAGGAAGATGCCTCGTCGTAAGAAACATTACACATGTATGCACCAGAAAAGGAAATTAAAAACCACTCCTTGCATCTCCTCTTGCGCATTACAAATCCAAATATGCTAATTTCATACGCTAGATATGTCAGTAGTCAATAAGAGCATTGTAGCAATTGTGGCTTCAAATGCCGTAACTCAGGTTGCATATGGTTCCAAGAGAGATTATGGATCTCCAATCCATCATACTAAATGGCTGTTTCAGGTTAGCTGTGAGATTAAGATCCAATATATCTTCATGTCTGTAATCTAGTCTTGTTACTTAATCAGTTAATCTGCATACTGTTCCACAGGTCTATGATGCTGACCAGCCAGAATCTGATCGTATCTACTGTGGTCACATCTTCTATCTTCTAAATCTATAACTCTGGCTTGAAGCCAATCAGGATCTCATTAAGTCTCCACTACCCTTCTTCCTCTACCACAGTACCACTCCTACATACTATACACTATTATAGAGAAAGGAGCGACATACCTCAGGGCTTCCAGAAGGAACAAAAGCAAGAAGAATTCCCATGTTTATGGTCATAGCGGAAACAGCTCCACCCTGGTTGCATTGGAAAAATAAAAATAAAATGATAGCTCCATCACATTTCATTTAAAAAATTGTGCAGGTATCACTTGTGTGAAAACAATAAGACAGTAGATGTGCTATAATGCTCATAGTAGTGATGGTAGCAGTTGCCATTTACCTGTTTTAGTTATTTGTGGATATTACAATTGCTCACTCTGTACTGCTCTTCTTCAGCCTCCTTCAAACGCTTTCTTGGTGTCCGAAGTTGTGCTGAGAGATCCTCCTACATTAATATAACCAATCCCATAAGTTCAATGCTCAAACAAATACGGGTATACGCATATCTCAATGACCATCAATATAGCATAACAAGTATATGTCCAAAATTGTATACCCGTGCAACAACAGCAGCATCTTTCTCAATTGCGACATTCAGATTTTTAAAAATTACAATCTCATTTCACTCTTATCTTGGGATGGTGTCCAGTATCTATGTCTTATTGGATAATCTATAGTTGGGTAACCGATTCACAAAGTATGTATTATTATCATCATAATTTTCAACTTCTTCACCTTTATTCAACTAAATCTGTTAAACCAGTGGTGGGGCCGTGGAGCAAGGGGGCTAGCAGGGGAGCTCGTCCCCCAAGTGACTTAATTTTTCGAAATTTTTAGTTAAAAATTCCAAAAAACATTCGAGTGTACCTTATATCATTACCACTTCGTCCCCCCAAAAATTTTCACCCTACCTAAACTTGAATCCTGACTACGCCTCTGCATTAAACCTTTCAAAGCGACTAAACTTCAAAATTCTCACAACAAAATCATCAATCTACAGTTCTAAACCAACACTAAAGCTACCATCCACATTATGATCGGGATATCGGCATCGAATCGACAAATAATTGAATTATTCAGACTTTTAAATGCAATGTCACATATTCCTCAATTAATTCTGTATATGTGAGATTAACCTACAATTCTCCAATCATTTACATATAAAAACAAAGCAAAATTATCAAAATCAGTAAATGAACTCAAAAAAATAGATTAACTGGAAATTACCTGAATCAAAATCGCCGAAATGCATACACAATTGCAGGATTCAGCATCAAAACTTCAATTAAAAACCTGATTCAACAATAAAACACAATTCAGCTAATATGATTCGACGTAAATAATAAAACATATAGAATTAGAGAAATGTATAAAGTGAATTGAGAAAATAACTAACCAAATCGAGTGAATTGAGAGATTCATGGAAGTTAGTCTGGAAGATAAATCGCACCCTATGCAACTGCAGCACGCTACAGCATGCACGCAGTGCAGTCAAAAACATTCCAGCAGGTAATCAGACCCTCTGCCATTCTGAATACCCATCCCAGTAACAATTTTCTACGACTCGCATTACGCATTGCAGACACAATGCGCTCAATTCCACATTCAAAATCACCAGTCCAGCCCTCAACTGCTACTCTGACTCTATCAGGTATCCCACGTTGACCTCACTGCCCAGAAGGCTGCGCCGCATCTGTCCCAATGTCCGAGTGCTTTTCAGTACCCGAGCCAATGAACCCAGATGCCCTTGTCGATGTAAGGATATCCTTAAATAATTAAAGACAAGTATTCAAGTCTTAAACCAGTATGTCCCTCAGCTGCTAACTTGCTATCAATCCTGCACTAAAATTTCTGGTCAATTCATCAACTTAAGCAGTGTTGTGTCGCTAACTCGCGGTGAGGACGTATAAGAGTCGAGATGAAATGCAAAGTGAACAAAAACTGAGTGTGATTTCGATAATATCAAGGTTCAGATAGTGCGGTGCCAAAAGGGATGGAGGTGGATATGGTGGCCATTCTTGAGTAATTTGGACGGTTTCTGGTAAGTATAAAGGTTTCTCAAACTCAACATAAATCGGCAGTAATCAAAGATTATGAGTTTATGACACTTGCCGGTGACACTGATCAAACTGCGCTCAGCAAATTAGCTGCACAATTCGGCCACAGCAAGAAGAAAAAACCACAAGGTATTGACAAAAACACAACAGTTACACAACAAAATAGGTATAACCAAAATCAACATTACCTGAAATGATTCGACCTTTTAACTAATTTGAAACAATACTGTAACAATCGAATAAAGGTGACCTGTTTGAGTCGACGAATTTACCAAAAGATGACACGAATAATCTGAACTGACCAGTATTAAGTGCACCCACGAGTCCATAACCTCGGCAATAGATCATGAAATTACCTACACATACCTACACACCTTAACCATAGAGAAAGAACAAAGAAGTTTGTTGATGAAATTACCTTTGAAGGCTCTAAACTAACTAAACCACAGGCTCAGGCTGCCACTCCGCTACATCTTTGTGAAATGGCAAAGATCCCAATCGCACCCGGACCAGACTGTGAGTACAAAAAAAATAAGATAAATCAAAAACAGAAAACAGAAAACAGAAACTTGAAATGAAACTGTGACAGCTGACCAAGAACAAAAAATGGAATCTTCATCTAAGGCATCTGCACCCAATCAAACAACAGTTCCTGTGGCCTTTGAAAGGAACTCTGCTGGGGTCTCCTCCGTTATAGATAGGAGGCTGTCAATAGGTTTAAGAAGAAAGAGGCTTCAAAAATGATGTCACATAGTTCTCTAACCTTGCATTTTTTAATCAGAAAATGAAGGGAGACTTTGGTCACCCACGTAACCATAAATGCTTGATTTCAAAAGGCATGATGTGTCATTTCAAACTTGGGACTTAACCAGATGGTTCGAACCTTAAGAAAACAAATGCAATTAAACTTGCACGGCGAAAATGATTTCCGAACTCATAAAACTTACTCAGCAGGGTTGTTAGAGACTTTACGAGAATGCTGAGAAGTGGTGACCAGAGAACTCACAAAGTCGAGCTTGTTCTCTGGAGGTCTGTCTCCAAGTACGTCCAAATGAAATATTGGAGTGGAAAATGCCTCCGATTGTAAAAGAAAAACATAGCAGTAAAAGATGAATATCTCAGAGATGGCACAAGAAAACCTAGCAAATTCCAGAAACAATTCTTTATCTAAAATAAAGAAGCAAGGAAATATGCATGACTATATTTCACCTTGTATTCTGCTATATAATAATCTAAGTCTCATTATTTTCTCAAAGCCTCATACCAAATGATTACTTCGATATGTGTACTGACTTTTTTGAAGCTTAAAATGGTTTGAAGGAACACACCTGAAGCTTATTTTATCAAATACCAAACACTGGCTACTACAACAGTAAACCCTCAAATACCAAACACAATCAATCATGAAAAAAAATAAAATAGACTCAAACGGAAAAGTTTCTCACCTCGAACCATCATCATGTTTTTTTTCCCGCGACTTAGCCCGATTTCTGTTATCCTCAACAACTGCAATTACACACACGAAACCCCAAGTATAAGAATAAACGGGTAAAATCAAACAGAAATTAAAATTAATAAGTAAATTTAGTAGCAAGTAAGAACCCATGGGAGTAAATTAGGACTGAAAGTATAAGTATTGTGTATTTTAGTAGTTTATAAATGCTCAACTTTTATCGCGACATGAGATTTTATCGCGACCTTGGCCATAATATATCTGTTGTCCAAGCCATGCAGCACCATGAGACGATAGATCGGCATTATGCGTATCACAACAAAGTTAAGAGCTAGAAATATCACGTCATGAAAAGAACAAAGAGGAAAGGGGGATGAGGGATAGTTCAGAGCTGACACAGATTAGATAGCCAAAAGAATTTCAGGTTTACAAATATATCATATAGGTGGACATGGGTCCGACACTCGACACTCTTCTAATTTCCTCACGTACCCGTGTCCGACACTCGCACACTGCTAAACGGAGTTAATAAGTTTACAAGTACTCGTTTCAAGCAAGAATGGCTATCAGGTTCATTCAAATAACTCTGAAATGATCCTTCAACATTCTTTGGCGTTTAATCACAAGGATTTTCAATACCAAGTGAATCTTGGGAATTGAGAATATGGTTTAAATTTAAGAAGCATCCCCAATCATGTGCTCGATTTAAGCATAGGACAAGTAAGAACTTTCTAAAGCATTAAATGACATTGAGGATAGAGTAACTGAGATTGCCCCTGATCTCAAAGTACGGGGCACGAGCTTGTCGAGGTTCACTAATACTCGACACTGGTATCACAAGCAGCCTATTAAAGTTAACTACTTGCAATAGTAAACAACTTATCAAGTTAAGAAAAACCTCTTTGTTTTTATATAAAGCTCATCAAAAGGCCTTTCATTGGAGAGAGAATAGCCGCCGAAGCAGCCTAAAAGAAGGGTTCTTAATCCTCAGCTGGGTAGGGAGCAACAGCGAGCTAGTGAAAGATCCGCAGCTTCCGTTTCCTAAAAGATGAGTCCAGGAAAGAGCCTTAAAAGCGCTCTAAAAGAAGAGTTCTTCCTTCGGCGTAGAAATCCCCAAGGTCTTCTCTTTCAACGAATTCTAACACTAAAGACAGAGTTCTCAGTTTATTAAAAAAAGTAACTGGGTAAAGTACTCTCATTGCAACGGCGAAAACAATTACCTTAGGGTTCAACTCTGGATCCCCACCAGAATCAACAACACACCCTTTTATCTTCTCTATCAGATCAGGTCTCCCTTGCATATGATATGAGTAAGAATTGAACCATATCTGCAATCACAACCACAGACACGAGCATTCACATTTCGCACAAAGAATCACATCCATGATCCATTACAATTGACATATTCCAAAACCGTAACATTCAGATCAATTCGGTAGAATGTCATATATGGAGGGATAATAACGAGGTTTGTGTACAAGTTTAGCTTCATCCTAATCCTATGTTAATCCCCCTCCTGACAGTAGTACCTTCATTTCCATCACCTAATATTTCCTCCGTCCTAATCAATTGTTTAAAATGTGAACGACATTTTGATGAATGGTAAACAAATGACTGAGACGGTATTATTAGAAAATGAAGTAACTTTGAAATCATTGTAGATCAAACTAAAACACGAATTCTCACTTAAGACCATTGTAAATTTATTAAAATAGTGAAACAACCCCAAACCATCCCCGTTACCAGAGCATTACCAATAAGTCACTAAGTAACCTGGACACGTTTTGTTTCACAATAATGACTCGTAAATCCGTCTTACACAATACCAATTAAGCGGAATAGAATAACAGGATGATCAACCTACACAAGCCAACCAGTAGCACTACCATCACTCTTATTTCTTTTCCTTTTTTTTTGAAGTAGACCATATTACGTACAAAACCCAAATCAATTGTAAGTTTAGTGAGAAAAATATAGAGGAAGTAGTCTCTACTTCGCTCCCTGAACATAACAATACATACAGTAAAGCGCTAGGCTGATTCAAAAATAAGGAACAATATAAAAACCTAGATACTTGGAACCGCTTGAATGGAATGATTAAGCCAAACTGTATCAGTTGCAAATAAAGAACATATATTACCTTGAATTCCTCAAACGTCAGCTTGGGGATTACTTTAGGATCTCCGCCGCTGTCTACGCCATAGGTATTATCTGGAAACAGTGCCTAAAACATATAACACACAATAAGAGCGCACTTCTAAACCATTAAAGCACCACATATCTAGAGAGCAATTAACAGATGATTAAGCATTATGTTAACTTATAATTTTAACATTGGTTTGACCATGGACTACCTGACAAAATTCTTATTGAAGTCATATTGCTATACTTCGGCTTTTGATAAGTATGCTTCTTTAGTTACTTTGAGCTTGCATTTTATTTTTCCTTTCAAGAGCTCATGTTTCTATAGCATTGGAATACTTATATATAACTCCGCTCATTCTTAATTATAGGAGGAGAATGCAACCCAAAAAGTAGTGTATCATGAGGATGTTCTTGTTGTAGATGAAATAATGGTGACTTGTATTCAATCAAGTTGAAGCAAACTCTAGAAAAACTACAATTTTCTGATGAAATTGTATGAAGTACAGCAACTGGATGACATCTTTCACCACTCTTTGATATTTCTCTTATCTTCAACCCATCTCTCAATAATTCAACCACTTCAAATGAATTTGCATATTTATATTCATCAAAATATGCTTAGATTAGTGTAGATTATCAACTCACCTAATGGGGGTAATTGGATTTCAGAAGCAATTCAATAAGAATTAGAAATAGGACAAATCTAGGGTTTGTGCAAAATTAAGGTTCTCAATTTAATCGTATGGAAGGGAGGGGAGGAGAGCTTGTAGGAGAAAAGTATAAGACAATGATATTATAATTCGTACCTCCATATCCAGCGTCCTTACTCTAACATGGAAGCAAATACACCACTTTAGGTAGGTAAATCTGAAATTTTCAAGAACAAAAAATTTAAAAGTGACCAGGAATTCATAAGCTTATCACTAAACTGATTTTAGTACAATTCAGATGTAGCATGATAGGTGCAATAAGAGACAGAACATAATACACTAAGGATACCAAATTACCTTCCTTTGTTCCCTCCTGAGATAGGCAAACTTGTCAATGTTGGGCACAGCCAGTAGTTTAGGCATCAAATAATTACGGAAATATCCAGCAGAAACCTTCATTGTATCACCAGCTTCACCAAAGTTCTTCATATTGATAAATCGTGGTGATTTCTCGAATTCGGGATTCATGTTCATCTCTCGCATTGAGTTTCCCAGTTGCAAGGCGAAAATACCCGGATCACAGAAAAATGATGAAGATGATGATGAACAAGATGAAGTTGAAGTTGATTTTAGGTTGTGTTTTGTAAAATGATTTGGGGATTTTATGAACCCTAAAAATTTGATCCGATTGAGGTAGTTGAAGATGAAGAAGAACGAGGAGGTTTGTTGTTCAATGTACTCTTCTTCTTCTCTCCTCTGATCTCTCTAACAATGAAATAAAAAATAATGCTTTGGAAATGACTGAACAAGTAAACAGAGGAAGAATAGGACAAATAGCTCACTGCTCATCACGCACCTCACACGTGAACACTGCTCTACTGTTCACTCTTAGGTAGAAGTTCACACATTTATAAGGGTTATAGATATTAAGGGTGGGTTTAATAGTGCCCTTTTAACGGAATTACTTTTTCACATACGGATTTTACTCTTTCACATACATTTTTGCATAAAATTTCCACAAACTACCCTCACCCTAAAAAAAAAGGAAAATTAATGCTCTCTTTCGATTTCTTCTCCATCCAAATCTAATCAATTTTTTTCTCAAATATATACTTCAATTATTCATCTAAATTAGTATAAGTGGACCATGTTAATTAAAATTACATAATTTTGTTGTTGATTGAATTAAGTTTGTTCATCCCGAACGTGATTTTCAATTAAAAGGGAGTGGGGAGATTATGGTGGTGGAGTAAACCACTTGATAGCGTGAAACAACAAACAAGCAAGAGTCCTCTTTATTCTATCCAATAGCTTATCAAATTTTAATCCCAGATCTATCATATTTCATGGTGGGACAAATTACCTTTGTCTAATCAACAACTGTAAATCAATGCAAGTAGTATGCAACAACGGGATACAGGCGTGTTGATTTCAGGGACGGGGTAAGGTGGTAAGACGTCGTCGCGTGCACAGTAAAGGGTGGGCCGTGCTATGGTGGTCGAGTGGTGGTGAAGGGTAGTGGGTCGCTTATGACAAACTGACAATGGTGAAGGCGACTGACGTGGTGAGGGTGGGTTGAGGGGGATGAGTGTGGTGCGAGAAAGGCTACTGAATACCAGTGTAAGAGATGGCGGCTGCAGATTTGTGCTACGGAACGGAAGGGTGGTTGACAGCGGTGGGTGGGGTGGTGGATAATTTTTAGTTTTTTACTAGGTTTTGACTAGAAGGTGGAATAATTGAAAAAATGACAAGGGTATTGCGGTAAAAACTGTATGTAAAAGAGTAAAATCCGTATGTGAAAAAGCACGTCCCTTTTGGTAATTGTATGATGTTGATAAGGACCATTTGATCATATTTAGGCCCAAAAATAGAAACAAATAAAATGGGTACATTATAGTGGGTTGGTCCAAAAAGAAAAATGGGTACATTAAAGGAGAATGGAGGAAGTAATAATTTGAAAGATGGAAGTATCACGAAGAATTTTAAAAAAAAATACGAGAGTATCATGTAAATAACCCTTTATTTTATTACTGATTAAACCAATTCTCACGGATATTGTTTTTATCGAATATTTCAACATAAATTAGATGTTGACAAGGCCTACGGTGATAGTAATTTTAAGGAATAATTAACAGGAATAATTCAACCTATTGGGTGTCTTCCATTATTAATCCCTATTATATTTAATACCATAATAAAACCAACTAAGTGAGTAATTGTAAAAGACTAAACTTATTGGAAGGGTTACCTATAGAACCGGTTTCTTTTACCCTCCCTTAAGCATTCATTACCCAGATCGTGATTTTTCACCTTTTACCCCAAATTTTAACCTAATTAAAATCCTTCATCATTTTCCTACCCAGTTTAGTCATTTTCGCCATTTGCTCCCCAATTATTACTTAATCCTTCAACGCTTTCTTCTTCATATAACTGAATTGTTGAGTTTTTGACTATGACATCGAATACACAGGTAATTCTTCCCCTATTTGTTAAATTTTCAATGTTAATTTTGTATTTGTTTTTAGTTTAGTTTACAATCAGTGTTTCTGTTCTAAGAATGCTTCTGGCTTTTCTGAATGTGTATATTGTGTAATGCAGCAAGTTGTTTGTGATGGGCTTTACAGCCTGACTCAGTATAAGGGGGTAGGGATTATGGTGCTGGGTTTGCTGCAGGAAAATGTAGACCAGTTTCTGGAGATGCTGGCTGCTATGACTATGAGGGCAGTACTGGGGTCTGATAATCTGTACATTTGGATTTTAGACCGTCCTAAATTTAAGACGGATAGTGTCGACTATCGTTTAAGTATATAGACAGTTGTATAAAATATGATGCTGACAATATTTAAATTGTTTAATGATCTTAATTAATCATTAACATGTCGTAAAGCAGTAGCAGGTGCTTCTGATTCTAAAGCTTGGACTCAGGGCATTTTGGGTCTGATTCTGAAGCAAGGCAGTAGAGCAGTAGTTCAGGAGCAGATGTGCAGGAAGTCTGTACTGATGTTCAGTTGTAGGATTCTGTGGGCAGCGAACTGCGTGCAGCAGCAGGTTGGTAGCAGTAGTTCTCGGCAAGCGGTTAATAGTTGTCTGATAGAGGCATACTAAAGTTGCTGGAATGACTGTGAATGGAGACGTAGTTTAGCAGATATGGAGCTGGAGTATGGGACAGTCGCTAATGGACAGTGTTGGGTCTGATCAACAAGCAACAAAAACAATTTTCCGTACGTGGGGGTCTGTTATGTGTACAGAGGCAGCGTCATTTGCTGCTGGTGATGCTTAGCAGTGGCTGGGATTGTTCAGAAAGTGGGTCTGTTCAGAAATTTGGTGCAGCAATGGGATTGTAGGGAAGTTTTGTTGTTGGGAGTTATGGGTGCAACAACATGTTTATTTTATTTTATTGGTAGAGTAAGGTTAAATGATTCAAAGAAATGACTTTCTCTGATTAATGGAGTTACATGTCCTCTTTTATTTCATTCTATGTCATTCTCTCTCTGATATTGGGACCGAGGGGAAGTGGTCGAGAATAGAGATATATTTGCTCCTGTAACTTTACAGCAATCACAAGATATCTCTTTTCGGCTTTTCTTTTCTTGTTGCAATTTGAGCAAGACAAACTGTAACAAATAAGTTGGTCAGCCAATTTTCAAATTTACCAATTTATTTGGAATTTTTAGTAGAGAAACATTCAGAAATGGTTAGGGGTTGTTTAGGATGATAATTGTTACTGAGTTACCAGGTAATGGAGAAAGTGACTGAGAGTGGAATTAAGGAAGGGCAATGGTTTGGGGTAGTAGCTACACACCTCCTCCCTACGGCTCATCATGTAACGGACTGGATGCTAATAGTAACGCGTCTTATACTTTCAACGTGTATTTTCAGACCCAGAATCAAAATCCTGAAGCATGTGACTTCGAAGGATTGGCAAGGTTGTCGACTCAAAACATCTCTTCCGGGAACTGCAATTTCACCATCGAGATTGCTTCGTCTGGTTTGAAGACCACGGTATTTGTGGCCTTTTCTTTGATCATTATACTTGTGTATCTATTCTTGTAAGTTTGACCTTGTTTTGATTGGTTAACTTACATTTCTGATATTTACAACCAGGCTTCATTTTCACTATGGCTATATATCTAAACATCACAGTTTTGCATTGTTTTGGTGCGTCAAAGATTTGAACTCGGTTGCTAAAATACATATCGAAATTTTTAGGTGTATATTTAGGTGTATATTTGCAGACCATGAATTAGAGGACGATTGATATTTAGGTGTATATTTCATTGAGAAATTGTGATTTAATTTATGGAAAAATAAGAAGGTGAAAATTATGGGGAAAAAAATAAGAACCCAGGTGATTGAATGTGAAGAAAGCATGAATGAAGAAGAAGATGGTGATAAATAATAAACTAATAGGTCCCACAGCATTTTACCTTTTAAAACAAGTCATAAAATGACCAAGTTTAGTCTTTTATAATTACTTACTTAGTTGGTTTTATTATGAGATTAAATATAATATGGATTAATAATGGAAGACACTCAATAGGTTAGATTATTCCCGTTAATTATTCCTAATTTTAATTGGGATTTAAGGCTTTTTTTTGGCTTAATTTCAACATATTTCAATTTAGTTCAGCTCAGTTTAGGTTAGTTTGACTCTCTTTAATTCATTTTTTCACAAATTAACTCTTATTACAATTGCATTCACTTCAATTCAGTTTAACTTTTTTCAGTCGAAAAAGGTAAATAGTTTATTTAAGTAATATGACTTAAATATAATAATATATGTGAACAAATTATTAACTCGGTAATAATTGGTATCAGTTTAGTTTAGTTCAGTCCAGTTCATCTCCTTGTCTCCCATCAATAGAGAGATTCATATGATATGTGTATCTAATAGAAAACCTAATCCCGAAAACAGTCCTTCCAACCAAGCAGCTCATCCTAACCTTTCGTTATATAATTAGGTGTGTTTCCGCTGTACAGCTTACTCGAGTAATTTAGTACCAAGTTTAAAATTTTATTGTTGGCATTTCGCTTTTAATTAAGTGTAACAACATTGAGTATTGCCAACCTATTGAATGAATAAACACAACTAGTTCAAGAAAACTACGGCTTTGACAATTACAGGAATATATTGCATGCGTGGATAGCTATTGATGCAATCAATGGTATTTTTTTTTTGGGTTCAAGTCAAACAGGCTGGATAATTTAGTTTTGTGTTTATTAACAAGTCCATTGAACAATACAATTCAAAGACGTAGGGAATTTGTATAATTCTACCGACGGCCTATTGTCTGCAATACCTTTATAAACGTATAAACGATAAACGATGTATATGGCATTTCGAAGCTATCATCATTTGACTTTGATAGACGACCAATATCAATTTTGCTTACGGTTGTGTGATGATGTTGTGCTTTAGGCATCTCAATCTTGGTAGTTACATCCTTCGTACGTGTTTACTTTGGGGCAAATCCCTTTACTATAAAAGGAGTAGAAAATGAAGGCCTCCTATTGGTTCTTCATTCTAAAGTTAAAAAAATTACTTTTTTTGTAGGGCCCCCATGTTTTACACTTAATTTAATTATTTTTTTATGTTTTGTAAGTACTTAAACTAGTTTTAAACCCGTGCAAATTGCACGGGTATCTTTTAAAAAAATAGTACATAAATATTATTAACAAAACATAAACGATATAATTGGGCGGAATTTAAGTATTAGTTTTTGTAACTTTGCTGATGAATTTTAGTCATGTGACGAAAAAAATCTGACCACGGTAACTTTAAAATCGGAAAAAAAAATTTTATACTTCTCGTAAGTATACTAATACTCTTTTTTTTTTTATATATATAGAACTAAGACGTTTGTTATTATGAACTGTTCAAAAGTTTTCCAAAATTAATTTTTTGGAATTAAAATATTTTGTTCTATAATTTTTTAGTTCATTTGTAGTTACATTTTAGTACTCCCTCCGTTCCGGTCAATAGTTATCTATTTCCATTTTTGGTGTATCATTGAATTGTTATCTATTTCTATTTTTGGCAACATTTTGTGGATCACATTTGATTGAATGTGGGGCCATGTAATTTGTGTGGTCCAAATTCATTCATAATTGTTTTCTTAATCTTTGTGTCAAAAGCAATAGATAACAATTGATCGGGACGGAGGGAGTATTTAAATTTCTTATTCTTATAAATTGGTGTAATTTATTATTAATATTATTTTAATCAAAATAGTGCGATTTCTGACAACATTAATATTTTCGTACGTACGAAACATAAAACGTAATTATTTACGTACTAATATAAACATAGCGGTTTTTCAGAAATTAAATTCATTTTCTTTGCTGCGGGATCCACATTTACTTTTTTTTTTTAAAAAAAAAAAAAATAAATGTGATGAGGTGGCTTCATAAGGATGGGTTAAATGTTTTGCTATTTATATAGATAAGATTATGATTCCAAATTTAATAACACAAATTATGCAATACATTATACATTTGTTATTACTAATACAATATAATTTAAACATTCAAAAATTACAAATACCAATTGACTATAATAAAAAAACTTCACTGAAAAAGTTAAAACGTTTTCTATGATATTAACAATATTATATAAAAAAATTACAACCTAAATATTACAAAATATTACTGGAGTACATTATTTATTATAAAAAAAATTTGATTGTTTTCAGTTTTCGAGGTACAAAAATAATTCATATACACGGATGAGTTATTGATAATATGAAAAGAAATGGTTGAGTGAGTTTGATTATAGGAAAAAATGGATGGGTTATCGATAATGTGATAACTATGATTAATATTGGGAACGGGCAAGTGGAGATTGATAATATCATAACTTTTACTACTAATTTTAGGCAAAATAATAACGTAAAAACAAAATTGTTGAACCTCCTCCCTAGACTTGGTAAAATGGACAATCAAGTCGGTTTATTTGATCGATCCGGGTTATTTCGGGTTTGAGTTATTTTTGAGTTAATTATTAACAAGTTATTTTATGTCACTCAAATCATCTTTTAAAAATCTCAAATGTCGAAATCGTTTTAAACAACTTTTTCTCAAATAAAGAAATTACTCTGTTTTTATTAAGTTTTCAAAAAAAATTCTTTTTGGATTTGTTACACTTTTTCTCCCAAAACTCTTATATTAAATTTTATTTCGTTTTTCAAAATCACTTTAAACTTTATTCTTGATTTATTTATTTTTTGGGTTTTTATACATGTGATAAGTTCGATTATTTAAAATTTATAAAACCCCTTTGCCTTTCTTTTTTTTTGTTTCACTCCACTTTCGTTTTTTTTCTTTTTTTTCTTTTTTCTCTGGTTAGGATAAGAGTTCACTCATGAAGTCATGACGGCTCCAAAGGATGATTCATGTCAGCCGACCCCAAAACATTTTGGGATGACTAAGGCTTTGATGTTGTTGTTGTTGTAAAAAAATTACTCAAAAATAATAATAACTACTGGAAAATTCGTAATCAATAATATTTTTATAGAAAGATAACCGTAATCACCAATATTTTTTTGCATGGATTTAAAAGTCATCCGTGCATTATTTGCACGAGATTAAAACTAGTTCTTATTTAAAACGGTTATATCCGTTGATTCATCTTATCTTAATTAAAATAAGAATATTTAAAATCTCTATATTTACTCACGTTATCACAATACATTTTTGTTTGTTCACTAGTTGTTGAAACAAGTGGGGTCTTTGGTGGTCGTCATTTCAATATCACGCAAATTATATTAGGTAAATATTACAACATTTAAATTAGTCAATTAATTTATGCTTTCGTTAATTTTTATCATATGCTTTATAATTTTATAAAATATTTAATTAAGGTGTTTAAATGAAAGTCCAAATTGTCAAAAAAAAAATATTAATAACATAAATATAAAGGTCAGAATCATAGTATTCATGGTCATTATCTTTAATAATACAATCTATGCTTAAAAGTACTAAAATTATTTGGTCAAATTGTTTTAAACATCAACATTTTATTATTATAACCTAATGTTCTAACAACATCATATACAAAAATCTTGCTTGTGACGCATAATTTTAACACAAACATTTTATCATATATATTAAAACACTAAAACAAAAAACCACAAAATATTAACATAGGTACCAACTCTAACATAATTATTCAATTAAAGCTGACTAATGAATTAGATCTTATTTAACTATAACAGACCAAAAAATCAGTTCAATAGTAGGGGGTTTAGTCTTTTTAAAGAAAATTAATGATTTATGTGTCCTGGATGGTTTTTAAGGGTAATGAATTAAGAAAGCGACGAATTCTTATTTAAGATGTGTATATTCGTCTTAAACTTAAGACTGATCTGATCAACAAAAAAATGCTAAGCCCTAAGTTTTTGGGGCTAAATTGGAACAGTAAGTCTTGCTTACAACTGTTGTAAGTTGTAACGAAGGCGTGAAAAACACCTTCACCCCCAAAAAAGTGTTGATTTAGACGGATTTATATCTTCTGTGGTAAATTATTTTTCTTTTACAATGGATGTAAATAATAATTTGAGAAATTAGAAAAATAGAGTGAAATTTAAGATGGTTGTATAAATCCATGAGTAGTTTCTCATTTAAAATGGGTATACACGTGTACATAAATCTATACTCTATCAAAACAAATTAATAATACTCCTTTCCAATTTTTTTCATACATTAACAATTTAGATTGGAATTTCAAGTGAAATTTTATTAGATAATTTATATTCTTTGTACATTAAACATGTATATAAAAGTAATTTACAAATAAATATTTTATTATTGTAATATTATTAAAAAAAAAAATTATATACTCTATTTATTGGATAAAAATTTATAATAATGTAAAAATATTTTTCAATATTTATACATTTAATCAAATTATTGAATTGAATATTTAATTCCGTACAATTTTAAATATTTAATCCCGTGCTTGTACGAGGTTAAAACTAGTTGTATCATTGAATGTGTGATCATTGAGACACTAACAAGAGATGGAAATGAATTGTTTTCCTTTTTAAGTTTTTGAAAGTGTTTTTCACTTTCCATGTTGAGATGATTATTGTGTATTGTATTCTCCAATTTTGTAAGTTTTATGTACGACAATTTTATATATGAGGTACACTCGCTTAACAAAATGAATTTATACTGTAACTGTAAGAATTATGGGCCTAATACAATAATATACGTGGACAAATTATTTATTCGGTAGTAATTGTATTTATGCGCTATCAACTAAGTTAAGCCCAAATATAAAGTGATCCACTACGGTGTATTAATTACGGGCTTATATACGTCTTAAAAGGTATGGGTCTGACTATTATCTAAGTGTAGATACCCATTAGGTTTATAATGCATGATGGGCGCATTATACTAAGGAGACTATATATAGTCACCTAGGGTTATGGTCCCTAGTAGCACACAATAACCTAATCTCCCCGCATCCCATCAGTAGAGAGATCCTTTGGTATGTGTGTCTACTAGAAGACCTAATCCAAAGACTGTCCCTCCAGACGGTTCATCCCAACCTTTGTCATGTAATCAGGTACGCTTCCGCATCTAGTATTTACCGAGTAATTTAATATGAAGTTTATGGCTATTAATCGGATGAATAAATCTAACAAGTGGTATCAGAGCCACCTTCATATTAAATTATTTGGGAACGATTTGGATGAATTAAATCACGTTTGATTTTTTCGAGTAATTTGGCACACCTAGTTTAATTGAAGAAATTTATCTTCGCAATGATTACCGGCCGCCCTACTTTTATGATTTAAGTTGGTATATGTTCAATTGTTCCTGCGCTTCGGATTTCCGCGAGAGATTATTATAAAGCTTTGTATGGAACGGTATACTTTGGGCGATTGAATTTATAATTTAGAAAGTTTGGATATGAATTGCTTAGGACTTTTTTTTATACCCGACGATCCGAATGTATAATTTTTTAGGTTTTATGGTCATGATAATGTGACTTGTTAAGTGTTATGACCTATTCATAATTAGGTTTAATTTTGGTCTACTTTTGTGATTATATATGCTTCATCACCATTATTATAGTGTGATAAGTTTTTCATCAGTACGGTACATTGATTTCGGCTATTGTATGTGCTGTGAATTTGCTAGACAAATCGATTGACAAGTTTGGTTTATTGTAATTAGTGACAGGCTAATCTTTATTGTGATCAAACGATTTGGATTATTTGGTTATCAGGATTTCAGAAAGAACTTTGAATTTTATTTTACTTGGTTAAAGTTCATATTTTGGCTTGGTTTATAGTTTATATGGATGAGATTATGTGCCAATTTGGTTTTAATTTAAGTTTTTGCATGTTAATCAATGCTTATATATTATACGATTATACAATCTTTGGTATGTAGTATTATTTGACCATAATATACTAGTTGGTTAGATTATGGAAAGTTTGTAAGGTTTATGTATATGGTATAATTATATATCCTTGATTTTAAAGGGAATGTTTCGAGTTTTGACAAGTGATAATTATGGACATATACATGTATGATCTATTAACTATACAGATTTATACGACTAAGGAATTGATTTTGATAAAGTTTTGTATATCAATAAAGGTAAAGAGTCACTTGTCAATTACAACTTGTTATTTTCAGATTTAATAATTGGCCATATGGATTTATAATAACGGGTCTAATATTTTAGGTTGTTTGATCGACACAATAAGTTGCCAAAGTAACCTCTATTGTGTAAGTTGAGTAATTTAGATATTATGACTACGATGTGTGACTGAGTTTCATGCGGATAATGGTCGGCCCAAAGGAAGGCTATTATTTGGCCGAAATGCAGTCATGCTTGTGGTGGTAAATATGTAACAATTATAAGGTTTCCATGTGAATATTAAGTCGGCCCAAAGGAAGGCTTGATGTTTGACAGGAGTTTATTGTTAATATTTGATCACTACACCAAGATGACCACTTACAAGTTAATTTTATGTCCAAAGACTAAAGTTAATGTTGTGCTAGGTGTCTTGTGATGATGGGATGCCAATATTGAATCTGAAAATCAAGTTAAGGGAGTGTCTTTATGTTTATGACACTCATAAGGATGCCCATAAAGCTTTTACGGTAAATAAATTCAATTCTTTGATTTAGTGTGTGTAATTCATGCGAATAATGGTCGGCCCAAAGGAAGGCTATTATTTGGCCGAATTGCATGTACACGTTGGGTAATAAATATGTGACGATTATTCGGTATTTTCATGTGTATATTAAGTCGGCCCAAAGGAAGGCTTAGTATTCGACGTGAGTTTATTGTCAATATTTGATTACAATTCTTCAAAGAGTAGTGTTTGTGTCTATATAATATTTATGTTTAATAACTAACTATGAATTTTGGCAACGACACTTTAATTATTTGAATTTATTCAAAATAGAAGAATATCGTTTTGTTCATTCAGTTTGACATTTATGATTATTATATCTGTCATGTTCAGTTACATTCTTGATTCGGATGAATCCTTTTATTAAATGAATTGTAAAGAATGTAAACATTTATTTTGGGTTGCGATAATCATAACATTGTTTTGAGAATGTGTAATTGCTACTCATAAGGATTAAAGTCTCGTGTGGATTCACGTGATTTGAGTAGTAGTACATTCAAAATGCATGTTTAATGATTATCCAATGCAAAATTAAGGAAATATTCAAGGGCATTGTTCAGTTAATTCAGTTAATTAAGAAGCTGCAAAAGTCAAACTCAAGACAAACATAAGGTTAGACTCTTTTTTTTTGTGTTGGTTTGTTAAGAGTTTTTGACGCATAAGGTAAATCTAACATTATTTTGTTAAACTCTTGGCGTGTCGGTTAAGTTAGGCTTCTCATTGGATTTGTTTAAGGTTATTTTTTTATATCCAATCATGTTGACGGGTTGATTTGGTTTTTCGCCCACAGAAGTATATTGAAGCAAGTATAACTAAGATGTAAGAGCCAAGTGATGATGAAAGATTCATCTATTTGGGGCAAATCATCATCTGAGTTTGAGACAGTCAACTATTTTTAGTTATCATTAATGAGTTGTCCTTTTGTTTGAATTTGGAAAACACTTTGGTATCACCCTTTAGGTGGAAACGATTATTTTTCATATGAACAAATTTGGTTCCTTGTCCATTGAGGAATAATCAATTGTTTGTTTTCCTACTTCAAATAATGGTGAATCCATCAATTTTGATAACTATTTATAGTTTAGATTGTAATCTCTTTCAAGTAAGCTTGCATTAAAGTTCGGTGGATATAAAGAACAATTAAGAAATGACAATTTCTTTTCGGTATGACACATTAAAAGGAAATTAAAGTTTTGTGTCAAAATGAAATTGTTGTCCCCTTACTTCAGATATTCATTTTTTTAAGGGGGTAAAGACAAATATAAGGGAGATTAGATATCAAAGTTATTTTTTCGATGTCTTATTACCAACATATGTGAGTAGGTGAATCATTGTACACTCTAAGTATTAATGGTTTAAATCATTATGTTAATTTGTAGATGTAACTTTGGTATGGATATCTAAATCTCATTTGTGAGAAGTTTTAAGTTCTTGACATCTCTTTGTGATATTTGACTAAACTGTTTTACTCAATAAAGAATTAATTATGTCATTTATCATAAATGTGAATATTTTTTATAACGTCAAGGTTATTTTTTGGAAAATTGCTAGAGGTGTTCGATCTTGTTTTTGATGTTATACGACATGATGTTTTTTTTAAGTATGGATGGTGTAACATAATCATAAGGTTGGATATGGGGTATGATTAATTTCTATACTTGTTCTTGTCCAGATGTCTCTAGTAATAAGTTCTTAAAGTTTGCAGCTGTCTTTGATAAAGTTCTAACAATGACATTGACTATTTAATCGTAGTGTAACTTATTTACACATTTGGCATATCCAACTAATTAAGGATGAGACTTAAAAGTCTTAAGGTTAATAGTTGGACTTAAGAACAGTCAATGAGTAGTTTGTTGGATAATACTTAAAGTTTTAAGGATAATAAGGTAGTGATCCCAAAATCAAGTTGTTTAAGACGGAAATTAAGGGGTTCATTGAGATTATTGAGTTTGAGTGGGAGAAAAGGTAATTGACATTATTTTAAACCCCTCTATACAGGATCATAAGATCAATTCAGTAGATACAAACTCAACTATCTCAATAACCAATTCATTAGACGATCTACTTAATAAAGTAAATGCAACTAAAATAATTACATTGTTTTCCTATATGGATAAAATGGATAACAGTGTAATGATGGGCTAACAAGTTGCAATAAGAATTAGATGATGGAATGTTAGAAGGTGATCTAGTCACCATCTAACAAACCATTGAAGGTCCTAATTCAAATAGGTGGATCGATGCCTTAATAAAATTAAGTCATTTGATGGACGATGATATTTGGACATTGTTAAATTACCTAAAGTTATGAAATATATTGGTTTCAAATATTTATTTGTTACCAAGAAGGCTCAAAAGGTAATGTGACAATGAATTTCATTTTGACGATCTTGACTATAAGGACATTTTGGCATACTCATTTTTCGGTTATATTGGATGAATGTTCAGATTTGTTTCTCAATTATGACATTGGTAAAATTATTCAGTGCAAAAAGCTATAACTTTGATTCAATAGATTCAAAGTAAAAATTTTGCAAATTGAGGTAATTCATCCTATAAAGTTTTAAGTAAGGTTTTCCGTCATAAAGACTACAAATCTGCATTGCTATCATCTTATTTGATATTAGATGAATGTTGTAGATACTCGGGATTCAGTGGGAGTATGAAAATATTCCGGTTTTATATCCTTTCAGTAAAGGAGACAAATTAGTCTCAAATGCCCTAAAGGAAATATTTTTTTCGGAAAATACAATAATGCTCAATTCATATGTTTCAGAAAATATTTTGTGTGTTTAAGCATTATGGTATATATATATAGTTTGTATGCGTTCAGATATTGCGTACATTCTAAAGTTTATTTGACAGATATTAAGTTGCTACAGATTAGGATCTTGGATCCACTAAGTGCAGCCAAATATATTGTTTGTCATTTACATTTAGAACAAAACATTACCCATAGGAGATCGATTCAGGTTGAGATCCTTCGGTATTTCGACTCCTAGATGGTTATGTGCATTGTCTTAAGGTTGCAAATTCGGTTTGGTATTGAAATACCACTTAAGTTATTTTGTGACAAATGTGAGTTATTATAGTTTCAAATTAACAATACAAGTGATGTATTGTTTAAGAAACAATTCAGAGTGAAAAGGTGTCAATTATACATGTTTATACAAACTCCATTTTGCGGATCCGCTTATTAAGTCATTACCACCCACAATGTTCCTTGAGCTCATTGCTCAAATGGGTGTTTCGGTTTTAAGGAAATTCAGTTTAAGTGAGAGTTTGTTATGTTAGACACATTAAAGTTTACGGTTATTAAGTTCTGCAGAAATAAAGATTTCGGTTTACGGTTTCACTCTGTTTTATTTGGTTGATCTCACTAAGGTGGACCAGTTGGAAATATGCATATTTGGATCACATTCGGATGCTATTTTCATGCTGCACTCCCATGCTCGATTCATGTCGTTGGTTATATTGTCATATGTGACCATTGAGGGTCTTGTTACGACAAATTGTAGCAAAGGCCGCTTTGATCCTATGTTGATATGATTGATGGACCGAATTGCTTAAGACGTTAGATTGTGATAGCATTTTTTGAGCTCATAAGGTTATTGTGAGTACAATTATCAGGGGTTACACATATATGAATGTATTTGGCCCAAGTGGGAGATTGTAAGAATTATGGGCCTAATACAATAATATACGTGGACAAATTATTTATTCGGTAGTAATTGTATTTATGCGCTATCAACTAAGTTAAGCCCAAATATAAAGTGATCCACTACGGTGTATTAATTACGGGCTTATATACGTCTTAAAAGGTATGGGTCTGACTATTATCTAAGTGTAGATACCCATTAGGTTTATAATGCATGATGGGCGCATTATACTAAGGAGACTATATATAGTCACCTAGGGTTATGGTCCCTAGTAGCACACAATAACCTAATCTCCCCGCATCCCATCAGTAGAGAGATCCTTTGGTATGTGTGTCTACTAGAAGACCTAATCCAAAGACTGTCCCTCCAGACGGTTCATCCCAACCTTTGTCATGTAATCAGGTACGCTTCCGCATCTAGTATTTACCGAGTAATTTAATATGAAGTTTATGGCTATTAATCGGATGAATAAATCTAACAGTAACACACTAACACATAACCACGAGTGAATATTACAATTATCGGTTAAACTCAATACATACGTACAATCATCACAATTAGGCATGTTAGTGGAAAATTGACTTTCAAACATTATATGACTGAAATTTGTGGAAGAAAACACCCAAATATGCTCTCCAATATTATACAATAGCAACATTTTGCCCAAAATATCACAAAAATAAAAGTGTCATGATTTATCCTTGATAGGTAAAATTTAATTTTATTAACTTCAATTCAACAAATAACTATGACATAACAATCGTACAAAATATATATATGAAAGAAAATTCAAATGATAATATATTTCCGTTTAAGTACCTTGAATCACTAGGATTACGATCCAATCCCACAAAATTTGACCGATCCTAGAGCGATCATAAAATGGCTCTGACTCCGATTTTTTATGCAATCGAGATCAATTGATGGAAACGGATCGGACCCCTCATCGAGGTTTTAACAACATTAAAATGCTGAGTAGTAAGTATTTGTATTTGTACATCACAGCATAAAGTGTATCCAATAAGCCTTATTACAATGCCTGAAAATCAACTCTCAATTCTATTGTAAGAAATGTATTAGTGTGTGGAACGTGAAAAAATCACAAGGTACGACGGAGGGCGACGATTATAAAGCACACCCCAACCTGTTACATACCCGAGTAATTAACCGTAGCTTGATATTAGAAATAAACGTCAATTTGATCACCATAGGTACCGAGATCTTGAATAAACCTCGCCTGTTGGAGAAATTAACTTGGCTTGACTTATAATTTTCTCCATTATATCTTGAGGTAACTTCGTCATAACTTTCTCCTCTAATAACCCGATTTCAATTATCATGTCCATGGCCTTGACCGTGCCCTCACTAACCACAATAGTTTTTGACCTAATCTCGGCCCCGGCCTCAATTTCATTTATCGTTCCATTTTTAGCCTTAGCATTAGACTCATCCTCAGGCTCAGGCTCAGGCTCGATATTATTCCCTTGGGCCTTATCGATATCTATAGACACGGACTCTTTCTCATCCCCCTCCGACTTCAAATTAGAACGATCAGACTCAAACACGGCATTATAACACGGACACGACACAGAACACGGATCACTTAAGCACAAAGGGTGAAACACATGACCACACTTAGGCATCAACCGCAACGTCTCATCATCTTTGTTAAACTCACGTAAACACGCCGTGCACCTTAAACCCCGCGTCTTGATAACTTTAAACGCGTCCAAGGCCGAGTACGGGAAAAAGACCAGGACCAACGAGTCAGCCCCGAGTTTCAAGCCGCTTCCGCTGCCATCGGGGTTACGAAAGACGTCACGAAGCTTATGACCGCAACGTCTACGTCGTATATAAACGCAACATAAATAAATGAGAAGACAACATAAAATCTCTAGTACAACAACACCAATAGCATAAGCTTTTGGTTTGCTTCTCATGATATTTATTTGATATGATTTCGGTAACAAAGATTGTGAGACGGAAATAAGATTTGATACGATATGATATGATAGATAATCGGTAGTAAATACGTAATGATTTTGAATAAGTTTACTTAAGACTTTGTCATTTAATGGAAAATGTCACAAATTATGGATCGTCGTGCATCGTGATAATATGAGATTAGTATTATAAATAAGAATAGTGAATGGTTTTATATTGGAAGCGTAAGAGTGAGTTTCGTAGATGTTACGTGCGTGACGCGGTAACGGTGTTGATGGTTGACTTCAACTATAAAAGTCTCGAATCATCATTTCTGTGGGTTTTGCAATGTTTTTTCGACAGGCAGAATCTGATTTCAGAGTTCAGACGGTACTAACATAAAGCTAGGGGGTTGGTAAGATCTATTTATCGTAATTAGTGGCAGAGTTAGGAAAGGACTCCAGTGAAAGCAAAAAACCTCGATTGGTGAAGAAGTATTGGTTTAAAGAAAATTTGAAAAAAAGTTGGAAAATTATATATAAAAGTTTAGCAATTTTCGACCGTTAGAGCAACTCCAGTGGTTGCATTTAGGAACCTGCTTGCAATTATTATAAATAATCTAGTTGTATGCTCACCGTTAGAGCATCAAGTTACGTCCCTACTTGTAAGCATGCGTACATCATAGGAATAAATTAATAATTAAGTAATAATAAAAAAATTAATTATAATACTTTATTTATTATGTGGGCCGTTTTAAGCTACATTTGTTGTAGTTTATTAGAGTAAATTAATAATTACTCCCTTATATGTTTCACTTTTTTAAAATTACTCCCTTATATGTTTTCTTTTTTACATTACTCCCTTAAGTTGATCTCAGGTCAAAAATTGCTACCATTTTTCAGATTTAGTGAGTATCTCCGTCACATTTTGAATTTTCACTCTATTTTTCTAAATTTATGACAAAAATGCCCCTGACTTCCTTCACCCGTTCACCATATGTTATACCCAGCTTTGCTCTTATCATTTACATCATTCTACCCATTATTCATCTTCATCAAAATCAAAACTCGAACTTAATTTCTCAATCTAATTGTTCAAGCCTTGAACTTTCCATTTTTTTTCAATGTTAGTACATCTTTATTTTTAATCATATTTTATCCATATCTATTCTTTTCTATTAAAAACTGAAATTGTATTGAATTCGAATTGAATTTCAATTGAATTCAAATTTGGTTTTTAATTGATTTGGGTAGTAAAGCCATCTTTCTGATTTGAAATTGTATTCAAGTAGTCGTCTTTTTAATTTGCACTCAAATGGATTGGCAAAAAGAGGTTATCAACAAACTGATAATGGAGAAAAGATTGTTGAAATGTGAAGTTGATATATTGGGTAGGTATGTTACGTCGCTTAAAGAAGATATGAAGAAGACTGAGCAGTTGCTCGTTCTAACTAAGAGTTTTCTCTCTTCAAAGCAGGAATTAGAAATAGGCTTAATGCTAATTTGCTAACCACTTATAGCTATAGTCAGGGGACGACGCCTTCTACCAAGCTAAGAGGCTCATCTGCGGCAATAGTTAGTTCTGGAAATTGAGAAGATGAAGGTTTTAGATATGGTTGGGATGGTAATAGAGACTTCTGGAAATTGAGAAGATGAAGGTTTTAGATATGGTTGGGTATGGTAATAGAGGGAGATTGTTTGTCGATGGTTCAAGCTTCTTCCTCCTCGAATTCATTACTGTTGTTGCTTCTAGTAATCTCCAAATTATTTAAATCTTTAAGTTAAGGTTAGATTATTTGAGAAATTTAATTGAACATTGTAATTAATTTGCAGAATTTGGGATTTTCTATTGCAATTTAGGATTTTCAATTACAATTTAGGGTTTTGAATAAGATTTGGGATTTTCAAGTAATGAGGTATATCCGTATATTGAAGGTTGTTTGATGAGTTGAGAATCTTGAGATAAATAAACTGAAGGGTAATTTTGTCCACTCACTTAATTTTGCACCTTAAAATTTGATATGTAGCAATTTTTGACCTAAGATCAACTTAAGGGAGTAATGTAAAAAAGAAAACATATAAGGGAGTAATTTTAGAAAAGTGAAACATATAAGGGAGTAATTATTAATTTACTCAGTTTATTACTAGAGGACGTTGTAATTTAAAACATTTATTGCTTCAAAAGATGATGTGGCAAAGCAAACTACAAAACCTCGTAGTTTGTCATTGGAGTTGCTATTAACGGGAGAAAGCGAGCGTTTATGCTAGCTCCCTAACTCCACTATTGTCTGTAATAGATGAAAAAGTTTCGGGCTGTTTTGATCATTTATATACTATATTTATTTTTTTAAAAGAGTATTTAAAAAGTAGATAGATAACTGTTTGAGAGACTAAAAATATTGTTTTTATTTTAATTTTATAAATTTTTAAGTTACTTTATTTGTTTAGGAAAAAAGATCACAAATTCTGATCGAAGACGGATACTATTCGTCACACGCTGATGACGGATAGTGCCCATCTCACATAATTCAAGTGGCAATACCCATAAGAGTTCTATTTTCTTCCATTGCATGTCCATTTGCTTTATTGTGAGAGTAAAGTATCCGTCTTTAGCTTGCGACGGATACTATACGTCACAAGCAAGACTCATTGAAAAAGGATAAGCATTAAATAACATCAACAGGTCGTGCTTGTGACGGGTTAATCTCGTCACAAGCTTTTGACCTCTGACAAAAAGGGAGAAGGGACAAGGTGGGACACCCTTCATGTGCTTTCCGGCCTTTCTCACTCACCTATCATGGGTATTTGTGAAATAACATAGTGTGTTTTAGTAATTTTTTTTTTTTTTTTTTTTTTTTTTTTGATAAGGTAAGAAAACTAGGTTGATCCTCTTGGGTAGGACCAACCTATCTCATCCTTTCGAACGAGTAAGCTAAGTTGAAGTCACCGGCTTTCAACCCACCTCGAAAGAGTTGGACATGAATGTCCAACAGAAGCCATGAAGTCAGCAACCTTGTTGGCTTCACGGAAGCAATGTTTAATTATCACTTCATCGAAAAGATGAAGATCAAGTTTCACATCCTTGATAATACTAGAGATTTCCCACGGGATCTGCCAAGTGCTACGGAGGGAGTTGATAACAAATAAATTATCACCCTCCACAATTAACTTAGAGATTCCTAATTGTTTAGCTGCTAAAATACCTTCTTTTAAGGCTAGTGCTTCTGCGACAATAATACTATTAGATCCGCACTTTTTTGCTCCTAACAGCACGACTTCACCATTATGATCTCTTATACAATATCCTAAAGAAGCTTTATTGCCATCTATTCTCGATCCGTCAAAATTTAGCTTTAGAAAACCAGTTCTAGGTTTCTCCCACCAGATTTCATTCTTACTAGATAGTACCAGTGTGTTTTAGTAATTGAGCTTATATATGTATTGTTTTTGAGTTTTTAAACTTTATAAGTTATATTTTGATCTTTTAACTTCGAGTTTTTTGTCAGATAGCACCTAACATTTACCCCGTCTGTAAAAATAGTACTTAAAGTTATTTTTTTTTGCCCAACAACACCTAACATTTTCTGTTTTTTGTCTAATAACGCCAAAATCAGTTTTCCGTCAAAAAAAAGTCGAGATTCCGTCTTGACTAACGCTGAAATTGATTTGACGCTTCTTTCTTTTCCCCTGATGCATTTCATTACCCTCTTTATCATCCTTTTCTAAACCAAATTTCCCCTTTTGCTAATTCCCTTCAATTTTCTGTCGAATTTCTATCCAGCGTTGTCGGCCAATGAAAATTGTATATTGGCAAGAGAGTTCTCGGTAACGGAAATCCAAAGTGCGCTGAAACAAATGTCACCATTCAAAGCCCCAGGGCCCGATGGATATCAAGCTCTATTTTACCAATCCCAATGGGAAACAGTGCGTCCGAGCTTAGAGAGAATGGTGTTGGGCGTCTTGAATGCGGAAGTTATACCGGAACGAATTGGCGAAGCCTTCCTCGCTCTTATTCCAAAAATCGACAATCCCCACTTGGTAACTCAATTTCGACCGATTGGATTGTGCAACGTAACATATAAATTGATTACCAAGATGATTGTGAACAGATTAAAACCAGTTTTACCGATTCTTATTAATCCGGTTCAAGCAAGTTTTGTACCTCAACGTCAGATTACAGACAATATTATTCTGGTGCAAGAGGCCCTCCACTCAATGCGGAGGAAAAAAGGGCGAAAAGGATTCATGGTTCTGAAACTCGATTTAGAGAAAGCCTATGATAAACTTGAATGGCCTTTTCTGAATCACTGTCTCCTGGATATGGGGCTCCCTTTAAAATTGGTAAGAATCATTATGAAGCTTATTTACTCAGTAACTTTGAATGTGCTATGGAATGGGGAAGTGACTGAATTTTTTGCTCCCACTCGGGGTATAAGACAAGGTGACCCGCTATCCCCATATCTCTTTACAATTTGTATGGAAAAGCTAAGCCAAATTATAGTCCATGAGCACCTCAACGGTAATTGGAAGGGATTCCCGACTTGTCGAACTGGACCGGTTCTTACACACCTTTTCTTCGCGGATGATATTATTCTATTTACCGAAGCTAGTGTGGAACAAAGCGATGTTATCAATAATGCTTTACAGCGTTTCTGTGCTGCCTCGGGATTGCGGATTTCGCGGGAAAAATCAAAAATTTATTTCTCACCAAATACAAATGAAGAGATACGTGAGGCTATTGTGGGTTCACTGCGAATCGAAAGCACAGACAACCTAGGTACGTATCTTGGAATGCCAACTATACATGGTCGAGTAACTAAGGAGACATTTGAGCATGTTATTCAGCGAGTAGACAAACGATTAACAGGATGGAAATCGAGAGGCGGCTTGTCTATGGCAGGAAGGGCTACTATAATTCAGTCAACCTTAAATGCCTTACCATCCTATGCAATGCAATCGGCGTTCCTACCGAGGAGTGTATGTGATGAATTGGACAAAAAATCGAGGAGGTTTCTATGGGGTGGTGATCAAGATTCCCGAGGGCTTAGCTTGGTTTCGTGGGATATAGTCACTAATGAGAAGGACAATGGGGGCTTAGGACTTCGATCAATGCGCCAAGTGAACAGCGCCTTTATGGCTAAACTCGGATGGCGAATTCTAAAGGATCCGAACTCACTTTGGGCGCGGGTCTTAAGGCACAAGTACACCAAAGGCCGATGTGATATGGATATGTTTGAACCTCGTCAAGATTGTTCTAATGTTTGGAGGGGGATTGTCGAAGCAGCTGAAATTCTGAAACAAGGACTCGGGTCGAATATAGGCAATGGTATCTCGACCTTGTTCTGGAAGCACAAATGGGCAACTGAAATTCCACTGGAGCACTATACGGAATATGAGGTCCCAGACGAAATGCAGGCTATGAATGTCGCGGAGTATTGGGACGATGAGACGGGGTGGAAATGGGAACTGTTTGCCGATATCCTACCTACCGAGATACTACAAACAATTGCCTCGTTTGAAGTGGTTCCTGGAGAAGCAAATACTGATAAGTTCTTTTGGGCAGAAACTCCCTCGGGGTTCTTTTCGGTCAAGTCAGCTATTAGGCTAATTCGCAAAATGCCTAGACAGGATTCGAGCTCCTACTGGAAACTACCCTGGTCTACCTGGGCGCCGCAGAGGATGCGTTTGTTCCTATGGCTCTTAATGCATGATAGGATAATGTCAAATGTCAATCGGGCTAAGAGGGGATTTATGACAGAGGATCCTTGCTGTAGAGAGTGTCCGGCAATAGAGGAAACAGCGATACATCTTTTGAGGGACTGCCCCAAGGCTCGAATGATATGGAACCGCTTCCCTATAACCAATTCAGAGTGGTTTGATTCACCTTCTAATATTAAGGATTGGGTTATCTGCAATATTAGTAAGAGGGGACGAGGAGGAGCGGAACACTGGGCTACCACTTTCGCGGTAATTGTTTGGTGGATATGGCGCTGGCGGAATTGTAGGGTCTTTAATCGCCCTGAGACTATCCCTACTAATTTTTATAATGCTCTCACGGATCGTATTCGTGAAGTTCTGGAGGCGAAAGATACCAGGGACTTGACTACCCTTGGTACGACTTCCCGCCGTAAAGAGATTACCATTAGGTGGTGTGCGCCTCCTCTGGATTGGGTAGTGCTGAATGTAGATGGAGCATCGAAGGGGAATCCAGGTGTGGCTGGAGCAGGAGGGATCATAAGGGATAGTACGGGAAAGGAGATTGTAGCTTTTGCTGAAAAATTGGGAATAGCCACCGTCACAAGAGCAGAATTAATGGCCCTCCGGAGAGGCCTTCTGATTGCTATAGAAAGGAAATACCCTCGCGTCTGTATCCAAACAGACTCGAAGGTGATTGATGGGTTCATGAAAAACTTGGGGACGGAGCTACTACCTACTGCAAACTCCCACCTTATTCAACTATGCAGAGCCTTCTATTATGACACAGAATGGCAGGCGGATATAACTCATATTTATCGTGAGGCGAACTCTTGTGCCGATTGGCTGGCTAATCTGGGAGTAGAACAAGAAAATCATCTCCTAATTTTCGAACCGGACCAGACACCTCCTCCCCTTAGAAGGCTTATTGAGTCTGATGCCAGGGGTGTGGCCTGGCCTCGACAAGTCCCTGAAGACGGAACAACGTAGTGTTTACCTTTGTTAGTTCGTAGTTTTTGAGTTGTTGTTTTTGCTTTGTTCGTTTTCTGTCTTTTTCGTTCGTTTTCTCTTTAGCTTTCTGTTTGTATCTGGGCTCTCGCCCACGTCTTACTCACCAAAAAAAAAAAAAAAATTCCCTTCAATTAACTTAATTTCCCTCCAATTAAATCATTATGTAACATCCTCCTTAGTTATTTAATTCTCAATTTTTAAATTAAAACCCCAAATTGGGCTTACTTTGTCCATTTTTCTCCTTTTCCCTCACCATCCTTTGAACCCAATGTCTTATTCAAGCTCATCCTCAAACTCAACAAAGCGGGTGAGATGCAATTATGGCATTCCAGTAACTGAGAAAACACCCAAATCCGGGTAGGAGATTCATGGCCTGCAAGTTTTACAATGTAGAGACGGGTTTGCGAGGGTGTTGTTTTTTCAAGTGGATTGATGAAGATATGACTTATTGGTAAAAAAAAGTGTTATAAATGACTTGTTGAATGAAAATAAGTTACATCAGAATAAGATTCATTGTCAATTACTTTTACAACGCATCAGTCAGTGGAAAAGAAAAATGAAGAAATAATGTCAAATCAATTTCAGCGTTAGTCAAGACGGAATCTCGACTTTTTTTGACGGAAAACTGATTTTGGTGTTATTAGACAAAAAAACAGAAAATGTTAGGTGTTGTTGGGCAAAAAAATAACTTTAGGTACTATTTTTACAGACAGTGTAAATGTTATGTGTTATCTGACAAAAAACTCTTTAACTTCAAATGTTAAAATAAATTGAATTTATAAGTATAGTTTTGAGCAATGTTATATTTTTTAGCTTAATATTTAACTGAAGAGTTCAAAATTTATAGTAAAAACTCATAGTATTTTTTATAAATAAAACTTAAAAATTTTACTATAATATTAAAAATTACACGATAACATCTGATGCATAATCTATAAACCGAATTACTGATATTCTAACATTTTGATTTAGCCACTAACTTCAAGTAGTCTGAGGCTATGACCTTCAAAATTGAATGATTAGACATTAATGGTGATAAAAAATAATCTCGAGGTATTAAAATGATGTAAGGGTATGATTGTGATTATTTTTTAATTTTTTATCTTGCGTTGATCGAAGATGACACACCATATAAATATCGGTTCAAAAAGATGACACGCAACCAGCATTAGTTAGTAAAATCATGAACAAGAGCAGTGAATTAAGATCAAATGTTGTTACCATTAAAATCGACTTTATAACTCTTTTTACAAGTAAGAAATAAATAAATAAAATAATCAACTAACTTTGTTTCATTGCATGTTACTTCGTATTTTATTCTCTTAGACGAAGGAACAATATGGGACTTTTAGAAGAGATCAGTTTAAAAAATTAGTATTATACTCTTAAATTCCTAACCGAAGCTTCAACTGAATTGCTGATGGAGACTAACTTTATGTGTTTCTTACACATGAATTCACGATTTATTACGACTCGTCAAACTAATGAGATGCGATTGCCGGCATCTGTAGGGCCCTATTTGGTAAACAGCGAATTAATATTGACAGAAGCAGATATTAAAAGCAGATTTGACTAGCAGCATGACTTAGCGGATTTGACTAGTAGATTTATTTAGCTGATCTATTCTTAGAGGTGTTTGGTAATTGACAGTTTAGATTAGCAGATTGTCTAAAATCTTTATAAAATGACATATAAGGACATGAAAAATTATTTATTAAATATATAAAAGGAATGTTAATATTTTATTAAGAGGGTAAATAAGACAATTTTTTTCTTTCTAGTATGCTAATCCAATATGCTGGTAGGAGCAGCATATTGTAAAATAGCATATTGGAACCCAATATACTATTTCAATATTTCATTAACCAAACACTCTAAATAGCATATTGGTAGGTCAAACCTGCTAAATCTCTCAAATATGCTGAAATTTGGCTAATATGCTGTTTACCAAACAACGCCTAAATCAAATAAAAATGGCTGCTTGTTCTGTTGTAAAGCTTATTTTCAAAGTTTTAAATGTCTTATTTGTGACGAATAGTGAAAACGGATATGTCACTTTTACAACAAAACAAGTGGGGAGACGGGTGGGAGTAAATATAGCTTTCTATAGATAGTGTCACTTATTTAAGAGGGTCATTATCCGTTTTTAACTTGTGTCGGATAGTGTCCGTATTCGATGAAAATTTGCGTAAATGTTTAGTCATATAGAAACAATTATACTTCAATGAACAATTATGATTTAAGATCGTATTAAGCTAATATGGTGCTAATAATCGTTTTAAATTAATGTGTTAAGATGAAGGGAAAGTTGTGAGTGGTATTAACTTGATATAAATTCTCGTTTGTGACAGGTATACTCGTCGCAAGTTTGCGACGGGTTAAATACTACTCATGTAGATTAGATAACACAAAAGTAGAGTACATAGGACTATAGGAGATAACAATGTGTTTAGTTTTATGTGGTAATACTTGGTTGTCGCAAACTTATGACAGATATACTCGTCACGAGAGACAGTCGTTGTTAACTTGAAACTCTCTTTAAGTAAGAGTTAGGTTATGTTCTTTTGGACTGAAACTTAACTGAACTGAACTGAACTGAACTTATAGGATCTGAACTGAACTGAACTGAACTTATAGGAACTGAACTGAACTTATAGGAACTGAACTTAACTGAACTTATAGGAACTGAACTCAACTGAACTTATAGGAACTGAACTCAACTTATAAGAACTGAACTGAACTGAACTGAACTGAACTTATAGGAACTGAACTGAACTGAACTTATAGGATCTGAACTGAACTTAACTTATAGAATCTGAACTAAATTTATAAAATCCGAACTTAATTAACTTTATTTTAATTTAAGTTAACTATTATTATTATTATTATTATTATTATTGTTATTATTGTTGTTATTATTGTTGTTGTTGTTATTATTATTATTATTATTATTATTATTATTATCCAATAGATGACATTGATAAAAAATTAGTCTAAAACACAAGGTAGTTTAAAATATTTTCAACTTTATATATAATGGTTTGTTCATAGTTCATACATTATACTACAGTTACACTACGATAAAAAATAATTCACTATTACAATTTTCTCTAACCATTTATTTTCTCTAACAATGGTGATGAAGAAACTGATTAATGGGAGAGTGACAATTGGTGAGCAGGTGAGGGTGAGGGCGTCGTATGATGAGTTGTTTTTTGGCATTAATGAGGATGATAGTTTGGCATTAATTAGAGAGTAAAAGACGGGTAAATTATTAATGAGTTGTTTTTTTTTTATAGATGACGTGTATCGAATAATTAAAAGAAATGTTTGTATCGGTTGTTAAAAATAATACTCCGTATATAACTTTTCTTAATTGAGTTTATATGAACTAAACTTATAGGAACTGAACTGAACTTATAGGAACTGAACTGAACTGAACTTATAGGATCTGAACTGAACTGAACTTATAGGAACTGAACTGAACTGAATTGAACTTATAGGATCTGAAGTGAATTTAAATTAAGTGACTTGAATTCCAAAAGAACAGGGCCTTACTTGACTAACTAATACTCAGATTTATTGACTTTTTATATAAAAAAATTGTAAAGAATTGTCAATTTGATGAATTTTTAAAAAGCAAGGGAATAGCAAAGTTAAAAATTGGACCCGATACAATGATACATCACTCTAAATCATAATAATCGAGTATTACAACATTTCTTTGTCAAAAGAGTTGTAAGAATGTATGTATGATTAAAGTACTAAGAAATCTCCCACGTTATATATATCCGTCACAACTTACAAGCTTGCGACGGGGTAAATATTATGAATAAATAAGACAATATAATTTACTATTCCTAGAGTCCTAGACACTTTACCTTTGTCTTATCACAAATTCTTATTTGCAACGGCACTATCCGTCGCAAGCTTGTGACAGATACCGTTTTCTCACACAAAATACCCACTTTTTCTCTCTCTCCAACACTATTCATGTGGTCCCCTTTCTCCACTAACTCATTTTGTATCCATTTTATCTCACAAAATATCCGTCACAAATGGTGACCCGTCGCAAGCAAGACTTACTATTGTCTTATTTACCCACATATGCATTACTTGACCCGTTACAAATAAAAATTAATTTGTGTTAAAATACAACTCTTAACATTGTATAAACAACCTCCAATAATCTTTCAAAATTCAATAAAATTTTAGAGAGACAATCTTTTAATAAGTTATTATAGGTCGTGTCATTTCATGTACTTTTTTTTTTACTCCTTTTAATTATTGGTCGTGATTCAAAATGTTCCTTTCATTTTACATGTTTAGCTTGTTTTCATAACAATCGTACCTATTCTATCATATATTCTAAACTTATTTACTGCGGTAGTATCTCCTTTTATAGCATACAAACCTATTTACTTTTTATACTAATTTTAATAATTTGTACCGCTCTCTCAGAAAACCTACTCTTAACAATTATCTTAATAAACAGGATTTCCCGAAATTTTAATAGACTAAATAGAGAGTAATGCTGGTTTGATCTTGACAAATTATGGTCAAAATAATCACCAATTAGTATGTGTTATATTATTAATTAATCAAGATACTCTCAACAAACACATGCCATTATGCAAACCTCTATGCTAAGCAATACTTTTCAATACTGTCTGAAAGCAAAGATATTCAGACAATGAACTTGGTCACTAATCATTATGGTTAGTCAAGACGGAAAAAAGGTGATCGATCGTGTTCAGCCAAACGGCACAAACACTAACTCCTTTGCTCGTCTAGCCGTCTTGGCATCCATCCATCCTCTGGCGATGTGCGCCATGACAATCGGCCCAGGGATCATTACAGTCTAACTATCAGAGCTAGGTGGATTATTTTCTCTAGTGTGCTCAAGTGCAAATGATTATGAATCTAAACAAAAATTAACAGGTTGTACCCTTTTGCTAATCTTCTGGGAAGCCTAGCAATCGGTCTATAAGCTTCGCAACAGGCTGTGCATCACCAAGTTGATACAGGAGAAGAGATTTAAGGTTCATACTTGCGACAGTCTGGCAAACTGTTTTGAGGACTTGCACAGAACAAGTGCCTTCTTACTGCTAACTCTTCTGCTACTTCTGACTGATGGTTATCCATTAAATTCTCACTCACGACAACAATCAACGGTTTGCACAGTCGTAGTGTCTCGAAAATGCTGCCTGATCCTGTAAAGTCAGCAAGATTTCTTTATTTAAGATCGGTTCATAAATCATAATACAACAAATAGTGTACAACAGCTGATAAAAGACATCAAATAGCTCAAGGAACACAAAATAAGCTGTACCATTTGTGTTAAAAGTTAAAAACATTTGTTACAAGGATTTGGCAGCAGTAAATTTTCTATACACGCATCAGAAACGCATAAACCGAGTACATGAGGATGAATAAAACATTAACGCCTGGCTGAATACGCCTTTCATACCTATCTATGGACTAACTTTCCTTCAGCAAATTTTGACATGAAAGAAAAACAAACGAGATAAAACTTGTATCCAAAATGTTCTACCTGCGTAACTTATAACAAGCGAAGCTGATTTCACTCAATCGGGTATATGAAAAAGTGAAGTAGTCGTCGGCTAGGTATCCATCTTCAACTGGAACAACTCAGAGTCATAGGTAACCCTGACATGGCCAAACTACCAGACAGCAACCGATGACTGAAAGACTGCTTCTTACCAACATGCCATGTTGAAGTAAGCTAACTCGCATAGAGGCTTGATTACCAATAATCACCACATGAGCATTTTCCGTTCTTGAAATGATGGAAACGCTGCATATCCCGCACAATGATTTCCCGGCCTGTTAAAAGTGAAATGTATTTGGTAGCATTGTGGCAATCGCCACAAACACGTAGATTTTTTCGGATGTGTATAGGTACACCAGGACTCGTATTTAGGAGTCCAAATGCAATGGCTAGTTTTTCACTGTGGCTACTTAACAATTGTTCCTGAACATCAGCTTCCACGTCGTGAATAGAATTGGTATCAGGAACATACCCTACTTTTTTAATTCTTCGAATAAGTGAATCTAGATAAGCATAAATCTCCTTTGATTGGGGATGAATTGTGCTTCCAGAATGAAAACTATGAAACTCATTTCTTAACTCCACTAAACTACAACCAGGAGTCTTACGGAGCCCCTTCTTATCCATCATTGATCGTACCTTAGACATTTTGTCCCACATTGATGCTTCAGAATATATATTTGCTAGTAGTACATGGTAACCACCATCATCTGGACCTAGTTTAAATAATCTTTTTGCCACTTTCTCGGCCAGCTCGACATTTTTATGGATTTTACAAGCACCCAACAAGGCACCAAGTACACTAATACCAGGCTCTATGGGCATCTCCTGAATGAAAACCCAAGCCTCGTCAAGCAAGCCAGCTCGGCCAAGAAGGTCTACCATTGCCCCGTAATGGTCCATGGTTGGTTCCAAATCATACACCTCTCTCATCAATTGAAAGTAATAGTGCCCGTCTTCAACAAGACCGGAATGACTACAAGCTGATATAACACACAAAAATGTAACGTGATTTGGTTTGATAGAGCCTTCTCGCATTTCAGAGAAAAGTGTGAGCGCTGATTCTCCAAGCCCATGTGTACCATATGCATCTATCATAGCATTCCATGTTGTTACATGTCTCTCAGTCATGCTATCAAAAAGCGTTCGTGCAGTATGAATCACTCCACACTTCGCATACATGTCGACCAGAGCGGTCATCACATACACATTCTCGTCCATGCAACTTCTTATTGCAAGTCCATGAATCCATCTTGCTTGACGTATCATGGATAACTCTGCTAAAGCAGGAATCACACTAACCAATGTAAACGAGTCCAACTCAATACCTTTCAATCGCATATTACAAAAATAATTCAAAGCCTCATTTACACAACCATTTTGTGCAAAACCTATGATCATGGCATTCCAAGACACCCGAGTTTTATTTCGCATGTTTTCAAACAAGTTTGCAGCAAGATCAACCCTCTTACACTTGGAATACATGGAAATCAAGGTATTCATGACTGAGACACTAGAGGTAAGTCCGAATTGATCAGCCAATTTATGAACCATAATACCTTTTTCTAAATCTCCCATGTTAGCACAAGCATGAAGAGCTTCCATGATCGATACATCACTCGGCTCAATCCCTTCATCCAACATTCTCTGAAACAGTGAGAATGCTTCTTCAGGAGACCCAATTTGCACATATCCATCAATCATAGAATTCCATGTAACCACTGTCCTCGACTTCATAGCATCAAAAATCGCCCTAGCGGTCTTTACTTCCTTACACTTAGCATACATATCCACCAATGCAGTCAAAACATTCACATACGAATCAAACCTAGACCTAACAATATAACCATGTATACACTTCCCTGAAACTAAATAACCCATATCCGCTGTCGCAGGCAAAATCGTAATCATAGTAATATAATCAGGCCTTAATCTATCCTCCTCCTGCATTCGCAAAACCAGCTCAAAAGCAATCTTAGCATACCCATTCTGAGCAAACCCAGCAACAATAGCGTTCCAAGAAGCAACATCTCTGTCAGGCATTCTATCAAACACCTTATACGCATCCCATACCTCCCCACATTTCGCATACATATTCATAACTCCAGTCATTCCAAACAAATCCAGGCAATACCCATTAACAATCAACATCCCATGAATCTCCCTACCTTTCCTAATATCAAAACCATCACCACACAACTTCAACAAATACAAGAAATCATACACAGATACCGGAATTCCGTCTCGCAACATGACACATAGAAATTCAAAAGCTTTCTGAATTCCGGAATTCTGAGCATACCCTTTTAACATGGTATGATAAAGCGCCTCAACCTTATCTTGAATCGGGTAAAAAACACGTTCAGCATCATGTAAGGCATTGAACTTGCAGAATAAACTGACGAATTTAGTTTGAAAGAGATGTTCATCGTATAAATCATGTTTATATACAAGAGGGATAATTTGACGGAGTTCTTTAAGGGAAGTGCAGAGTTCAAGGAGTAGTGCAGCTGGGTGTTTGTATATGTGAGATGGAATGTAAACTCTTGGTGTTAATGGTGGTTTTGCAGAGACTGAGTTTAATGGTAGTGAAGTTTTTGTGAGTGAAGTGGGTAGTGATGATGATGAGGTTTGTGTTGATATCATCTTGTGTTTGTGTTTCTACAACTCGTTCATGAATAATCAATGCAATATTATATGGTCGAGTAGAGCTCGCAATTCGCAAACAACAACACGAAAACCGTCAAAAAAACGATCTGAAAATACGACACGAATTTAACATAAAAATAACGGGTTTGAAGTATAATTTATATAAGTGGATTAACGCGAATATGGTACAAAATTTAATTGTAAAAATATTGACAATAAGGTGGTTTTAATGTGAATATTTGAGTAAAGTTTTTAAGAACACATTTTATAAGCTTATTGGAAAATCAATAGTAATTTTAATTAACAATAGTACTATAAATTAACAAATCGGATTAACATATAATGGAATAATTACACTTGATATTATAAAACTATTTAAAAAATACTCTATTTGTTTGATCATTTGTTTACTTATTTTACTAGTATTTTTGCCCGTGCGATGCACGGATACTAAATTAATTTGTGGTATTCATCAAATTTTCACTATGTAAATCAAAAGTAAATCATAAGATTTTTTTTATGTAAAAATAGTATTAATTCGTTCTATATGTGTTATTTTGTTAAAAAAATTACCTCATTTATATTTATTTATTTCATTAATGTTACCACCAACTCGCCACAGTAATCTACAGTACCACACGAAAGAACCCTTCAAACCACTACTCTTACTCTTTAAACAACACATGAAATGGTCCACAATCCAAAGCCACATCTACTAACCTATCATGAAATTAATCATCAAATGCGATTTAGTCATCTTTATTGCTACCTCAAACAACCATCTAACTCATCATCGACACTCTTTCCTAACTTTCAATACACACCTAAAATATTCAAGTGACCCCTCCTTCACAAAACACCCGAATTTATCCATCTATGTTAGCTCTCCCTTTGAAAAGTTCATCCATTTATAAGAAACCTAGCTAATTTCTGCTTTCAAAACTGGTCTTGTTTGAATGAGAAATCCTTGATTGGGAAAACAAAAACATGCAATTTTTTTGTTTGGTTAACAAAAGAGATATGACAGAAGTGTTAAGGAATGAACGGTGGATGCAACACTCGAGATGTTACATCGAAATTTGGTGTAAAATTCAAACCACGGTGTTCTTTTAATCACCAAGACAAAAACGTAACCTAGTTAAACGTTAACAATACTATATTAACATGATATTTATTAACATTTGATTACTTATTTTTGTGATTCACAAGAAAAAAATACAAAATTGCGTTTTCATACATGATTTTAAGAGATTTTTAACTTATTTTTATAGCATCAATGCCTAAGTAATTTACACATAATACAATAAAAGAAATTCATCTACTTCATCAGTTTTCTTGCTACATACCCCCCATTTTCCACACCATTCAGGCATTCTCCGTACCATTTTCACTCAACTAACCAACTTGACCATCAGAATTAACCGTATGCGCATCCCTAAACATCCCCATTGTATCTATATTTACTTATACTTCTCAAATCACACTTTTAAATGTCGGAAAATAACTCTATCCTCAAGACACTTACCTCATACCTCCAGACCTATCTACCTATCTACCGCGATGTAATACTGACATGACAAATACTTTTTTAATTCTTATCCAATGTTCCAACATTCTATTTTTGTACAATTTAATCCAATCTTTTTCTTCCATACTTGATAAAATAATTGACATAAATATCTTCTTCTATTTCTTATATTTACAATGTTATCATTGCAAATTTGCAATTACAACTCCACATTAGGACATCTTTTTATACACACCCCTAAATATTTCCAAAAATATTCCCACAAAAAACACTATAACCTCATTCCACATTACAAATTATTCCCCGGCCCAATGGAGCATTCAATAGGACTGAAGAGAGTATGACATTTGATTGTTTAGTTTTGTGTCCACCAAATAAACAAAATTGAGTTTATACATGTGATATTTTAAATGTTTTTAGCCTATATTTTTATATTTGTCGGTTCTTTTCTCATATAATAGACATTTTCAAATAAAATTTATTCATTTACCTTCTACAATCATATCTCACGTTATCTACTTTTTCACAAATTCAACCCTTTCCACGCACCTAACCTACATATGAATATATTTTTCAATCTTCTAAATCACACTCGTAAACGTCAGGGAGTAATCATACTCATGGAGTACCCTTCTCACCCACTTAACCAACCCCCAAGATACTTACCCCCAGGCCCCAAGATACTCGTAAACGTCAGGGAGTAACTCTATCCCCCAAGATACTTACCTCCCCTCTCGAGATCTATTTATCTCCATCCCTAAACAAATGGACACATACAATTTAAAATCAACCACTACCCTATAAAACAATGTCACACTGTAAAGAATAAGTTGAAAATATGGAGGAAAAACAAAAGAATACGGACTATAATAAACTATAATCTAATACTAATTAAAAAATATTTTGATCTTTTTACGACTTATTCTATCCGTCTCAGAAACACCATTTATTTGTCATTACTTTGTTTTATGAATACCATCTAATACCCACTTGCATTTCATCTCATCAATACAATTATTCCGCTTAACTCAGATCACCTACATCATTATGTTCTTTAATATCTATATATTTATATTTATACTCCTTAAATCGTAACTTGACAACTCAACTATAACCAACTTGATCATCAGAATCATAAACTGTATTCTTGAACATCTCTGACTAATTTGTTTGTATTACTCAAATAATACCCTTAAACGTCGGAGAGTAACCCTACCCCTGAAGACACTTACCTCCTCCCTCAAAACCTATCTACCTCCGCCCCCGTAAAAAAAATGTCATTTTATAACACAAGCAATGTCGTATCGTTAAATAATAAGGTGAAAATATGTAGGAATAAATATTGTTATTTATGAAATATCTTTCAATATCTATGGAAAACACATGTCATGCATCCACAAAATTATTCTAATTCAGCACCTATCTACATCATCATTGAGGTTTTAATATTTATATTTATACTAATTAAATCCAAATTTGACATTTTTGGGGTTTCTCTAAAGTATACTATATTATTTGACATTTATCTTATTTTCTTTTTACTTAATTAAAGAAATTATCTCATTTCTTTCGCATAATTACGTACGAAAGTGCATAATACTCACTTGAATAGTAGTGCTACTCTTGTACCAAAAAAAGTAGTAGTGTTGCTCTTAATTTGGTCGAATATGATTGATCGCAAATGTTCCTTTTAGGTAGGAATTTGTTTAGACTTAAATATTTAACTAATTACATTTATTAGTTCCACACATTTTTAATTAAGATGAAGGTATTCATTTTAAGTTTGAATGATTCAGTAATATGGAAAAGATAAGAACATAATATATAAGAAAAAGTAAAAGATTTGTCTTATTACTCTTATATCCCCGTGAAACTTTTTTTTTACCCATTTTAATGTTAAGACAAAGACAAACTAAATTAAGTCTTTTTTACGCTTTCCCATTTTCATTTTTAATAGAAACGATGAATAATATTAATAACCTTAAATAGTAAGTATATAAATATTAAAGAATAATGTTCTAAGATAAGAAACTTGTAAAGAATCAATTATTCTAATTTATTTTCGATTTTCATTTTTAATAAAAACGTTGAATAAAGTTAATAAACTTAAATAATAAATATATAAATATTAAAGAATAATAATGTGCTAAATCTAATAGGAAACTTGTAAATAATTAACTATTTTTTATTTTTCTAAATCTAATAGAAAAGTTGTAAATAATTTATTATTTTATTATTTTCTAATTCTAATAGGAAAATTATAAATAACTTATTATCTAAACAACAATATACTAATTTTCTAATTCTAATAGAAAATTGGAAATAATTAATTATCTCCTAATTCTAGTATAAAAGTTGTAAATAAATCATTATTTATTATTAAGTGTTTTCTTATTTTCTTATTCTAATAGGAAAATTATAAATAAATTATTATATAAATAACAATTTACTAATTTTCTAATTCTAATAGAAAAATTGTAAATAATTAATTATCTCCTAATTCTAGTAGAAAAATTGTAAATAAATCATTATTTATAATTAAGTATTTTCTTATTTTCTAATCCTAATAGGAAAATTATAAATAAATTATTATCTAAACAACAATTTACTAATTTTATAATTCTAATAGAAAAATTGTAAATAATTAATTATCTCCTAATTCTAGTAGAAAAATTGTAAATAAATCTTTATTTATAATTAAGTGTTTTCTTATATTCTAATTCTAATAGGAAAATTATAAATAAATTATTATCTAAACAACAATTTACTAATTTTCTAATTCTTATAGAAAAATTGTAAATAATTAATTATCTCCTAATTATAGTAGAAAAATTGTAAATAAATCATTATTTATAATTAAGTGTTTTGTAAAAGGTGGAAACTACCACGTGCTTAGAAAAAAACTTCCTTTAATTATATATATTGATTTGATTATTTTATTCTTTTGTATTACTGACGGCCGACAGAATTCGAAGGTCATATTCCAGATATTATTTGAAGACCTCTTTTCATAATTGAGGTGTGTCATATAAATACAAATACTCCGTATAATGTTTAAGATGGTATTTGGTATTAGAAATTTATTTTGCTTACTTAATAAAAACATAAAAATTATACAATAAGTTATATAATACATTTAGTGTAGAATTATGCAGTGCTATATAAGAACATCTCTAACTATGTTCAAGATTCCGTTTTACAAATATTTCAGGTACCTGATCTGGTCAAAGTAGTTTATTTGACCAAAATTTCAGATACCTAGTTTTTTCGTAAGCATTTGGCAGGCACAAATTCTTATTTGCAACGGCACTATCCGTCGCAAGCTTGTGACGGATACCGTTTCCTCTCACAAAATACCCACTTTTTTTCTCTCTCTAACACTATTCATGTGGTCCCCTTTTTCCACTAACACATTTTCTATCCATTTTATCTCACAAAATATCCGTCCCAAATGGTGACCCGTCGCAAGCAAGACTTACTGTTTGACAGGTAGCTTATTTAACAAATAAGTTATCTCAAATGAAATTCTACCTAGGGTAACATAGAGTTGGCACTTCGGGCCCTAGCACGACGGCCGGCACGGCCAGGCACGGTGGCCGGCACAGTCGGCCCGGCACGAGCACACTCCTCGAGGTGGCACGACCCAGGCACGCACGGTCGTGCTGCAAGCGGGCTCCGACGCGATTTTCGAGTAATCTCCGTGCTTAGGCACGGCCCGGCCCAGGCACGGTGGGGCACGGCCCAGTGGGGGGCACGGTGGGCCAGTGACTGTTGGCGTTTATGGCTGTTGGAGTTTATTGCCGTTGGGTAACTTGGGTTGCTCTGTTTTGCTTGTTTCCTCTGTTTTCTTTTGTTCCAGCCGTTTATATGGCTGTTGTAAATTTGTACTTTTTTTTTTTTTTTTTTTAATAAATCCTATTTTCAACTTCTATAAATACCAATTTAATTCAACTCATTTTTTCACAATTCAATCCATCTCTTATTCTCTTCTACTTATCTTAATTCTTATAATTTCTTCATAATTCAATCCATTTCTTTACAATTTAGTCAATTTCTTCTACTTATCTTATCTTATAAACATATAAAAATATTATATAAAATAATTAGTAGTATAAAATAATTAATTATATAAAGTAATTAATTATATAAAGTAATTAGTTAATCGGGTTTGTTGAATCGGAAATTCGGAAGTTCAAGCAAGAGTAATTAGTCAATCGGGTTTTATAACATCGGATTTGTTGAATCGGGTATTCGGGTTCAAGCAAGGGTTCAAAGTTCAATTATTCATTCCAATAGTCCGATCTCCGATTGTTTTGTTTGCATTTTCTAACAAAAACTTTTATTTTATTGTTTTAATTTAATTAATTAATTCTATTTTGATATTAATTTGTGTTTTAAAACAAAGATTATAATTATGGACTCGCAAAATTCGTCAAAGAGGTCACGTTATGTTAATGAGTCGGAACCAAACCCCGAACCACAATTTAACATGAACCAATATATTAATTTTACTCCGTCACAACTTCAAAACATGCATTTTGACAATACAATTTTCGAAAATCAACCTTATGACGGACCTAGTACAATGCCCGTTTTACCGCCTTTTACCGAGACTTTGCCACCCCAAATACAATCCGAACAACCCGAAACATATGTATGGTTAACCAAAGAAGAGATGGACGAAATACGTAAAAAGGGTCGTTCTAGTGAAGCGTGGAATCATTTTACTAAATGTAAAAATAATTTGGTTTGCAAATGTTTATATTGTCATAAAATATTTAGTTGTGTTACTTCGGGTGGGACCGGTCATTTAAACCGACATTGGAAAGCTTGTAAAAGCCGACCCGAAAGTAGTCAACCTACCATGGGCCAATTCATGACTACCCCCGATAGTCAATCGTCCAATTATAATTATAATTATGATGAATGTAGCACTAAGTTGGCTAGAATGATTATTCAAACGGAAAAACCGTTTACACTGGTTGAACACCGAGCTTTTAATGAATATGTTACGACTAATCAACCTTGCCACAAAGAAACAAGTAGCTTAGGCGGGCCGTTAGAAATAAAAGCATGGTATTATTTTTGACGGCACGACAAAACCTTATTTCCGAGTTTGAAAAGACTAATTGTAAATTTAGTATAACCGCCGATGGGTGGGATTCGGGGACCGAGTATTCTTATATATGCATTACCGCTCATTGGTTGGATAAAACTTGGACTATGCAAAAACGAATCATTGAGTTTGCTAAATTAGAATACCCTCATAATACCGATAATATACATGCAATTATCATGAACGGTATTAATGATTACGGACTTGCATCTAAAATTTTAACTTGTACTTTTGATAATGCATCTACCATGACTTCCGTTGCTCGCATGTTAAAAACTAGTTTAAATGATCTTTTTTTAGAGGGTGATTTATTACATGTTAGATGTGCATGTCATGTTTTAAATTTATGTGTTAAAGATGGTCTCGAAGGCATTAAAGATTATCATGCGAAGTTTAAAAAAAATGTTTTGCATTTTAACTCAGCAAAGTGGAGACAAAAACAATGGAATGATTTTGGTGAGGCCGCGGGAATTAAATGCATAAAATTTCCCGACGAAAATAACACTCGGTGGAATTCTATGTACACTATGTTGAGTGTTATGCTTCCCTATAAAGAACCTCTTACTACTTTTTGGAACCGATCCTTTCCCGATAACTCGTTATCGGAGGAGGATTGGACGAAAATTTCTTTGTATATTGATTTATTAGGTGCTTTTAACTTTGCAACTCTCTCTTTTTCTTCACATGTTTATAAACCTACCGCTCCATATTTCATTGGTAATGTTATTCCTGTTGCGGAACTTTTTAACACTTATCGTCATAATGCTTTGTTTAGCGGGTTTCTTCCGAACATGGAGTCAAAGTGGCTCAAGTATTGGGCTTATATTCCCATTATTTACGTTTTTTGTATGATTTTAGACCCTAGGTGGAAATTAGAGGAAACTATACAAATAGTTGGTGCTTATAGGAGTCTATTATGTTTACCTTTTGACGAAGTTCAATATAGAGAAAGAATTAGTTCACAATTTTTTATTGTATATAGTCATTACGAGTCTATTATTAACAATTCCACTCGTGGTTCTTCTCAATCTACTTTTAGTGCAGGTACTAGTGGTGGTGCTATGCGAGGAGCGAGCTTGTCCGCTCTAAAAGGTTTGATGAGTCGGGTAAGACCGAGTCGACAACAATCTACTCCAACATCCAACTTGGCCGAGTATCAAATGTACACTAGCTACGATTATATGCGAGGTTTGACCGAAGAAGAGGCCAACAATCTTGACCTTTTGCAATGATGGCAAAATCAAACAAAGTCGCTTCCGGTGATGTCGGCAATGGCAAGGGACTTCTTAAGCATTCAAGTGTCTTCCGTTGCATCCGAAAGTTGCTTTAGTGCGGCAAATAGGGTATTGGATGAAAAGCGAACTCGTCTAAGACTCGATACACTTAGAATGTTAGTGTGCTATAAGGATTGGATAGATGCCGAAAATCGAGAACAAGACAAGGTCGATCATGAAAAGGAAGATGATTCCGACGAAACAAGCACCTCGTCCGAATAATTAATATTATCGTTTCTTAATCGTTTTATTGTATTTTTAATTAAATAAACTTGTAAACTTGTATCGTTTCATACTTTTTTAATAAAAGATTGAGGTATTTTTTCAACATCATTTCTTAATCGTTTAATAATAATTTTTTTTTTCACCGTTTCTTAATTATTTGATTGCATCGTATACATTAAAAATACAATAAAACAAGTGAACAAGTAAAAAAAACAGAAAGTTTGGAAGTATTAAAAATTATTACATGTTTTAAATTATTATAAATTATTATTAATTCCATTTATTTAAAGTCAAGTAGTAGAAGATTATAAATTATTACAAGCTATTTTCCTCTATAAGCTTTACCATTATCTTTTCTTCTCGCCGATGTTGCTCCGACTTGGTTGGAATTTAGAAGTATTTGATATTAGTACGCGTTTAATTGTCGGATTCACAATATTTTCTTTTTTTCATCGTTTCTTAATAGGACAAATATAATACCACAAATATTACGTTAGTTAGTCTCTCTTTAATAAATCGTATACATTAAAAATACAATAAAACAAGTGAACAAATAAAAAAAATTGGTTTTTTTTTAAAAAAAGTAGCACGCGGGCCGGCCCATGAACATGGCACGACCGGCCCATGGGCCAGGCACGACACGGCACGAAAATCCACCGGGCCATGGGCGGGCCGCAACTCGGTTTTCAGTCACCGGGCCAGGCACGGCACGGTGGGCCAAAAAGCACGGCACGAACGGGCCATTTTATAGGGTCCGGCACGGTGGGCCGGCACGCGGGCCGGCCTTGCACGGCCCACTGCCAACTCTAGGGTAACATTTGAGATTTCAGGTACCTGATTTGCATTTATTTTACTATTTTGCCCCTTAAATCTATATTATTAAATAATTATTATATTCTTTTACGTTATTTCATCAAAATCAGTTATCTTTTCAGTTAGTTACCAAACATTTTCTTATATAATCAGATAATTTATCCGTTTCAAATTTTCAGATACCTTGTCAACAATTTTTTCAGGTTTTAGTTAACTTTTCAGTTTTCAGCTACATTTTCAGTCAATTTTACCAAACAAAGCCCAATACTCCTCTCATCTCACTCTCTTATCATTTCTTACTCATACGATCATACACATTTTCAATTTTCACCCAAAATATTCCTCCAACAATAATTTACACTTGTTTCTCATCACTCTCTTTCATTATCTATCTCTTTTATTTCAACCTACCCAACACATTTTTCTACATTAAAAGCCTATTTTCATAATTTATTCGAGTTTTCAACTCAATAATTTAACAATTTATCTCCAAGTCACCATGAAGGTTCTCAATATGTGACCAAAAATTGCATAATCAAACGACATTAATTGTCTCAACTCTCATCTCTCAACTTTCAAGCTACAAACATCATAATGGGCCTAATCCCAAAGATCCAGCCCATTACCGATTGCCTTGTTGAATGTTATTAGATGACCATGGCCCAATGGACTATACTCTCCCTAGCTTCACATTTTGGGCCCTCTCTTTTTAGTCATGTCAGTATGTGATTCGTTTCAAACATGAGGACATTTCCTTGGATTAGGGTGATTTAAACATTTTTCTTAAGATGGACATATACGCTTAAAACGAATTAAATAATATTCATCTCATTTGCACTGATAAGAGATTTTTTATTAATCCCTAAGCATTTTATTTCTTTTCATTCAACATATTTGTTTTGTCTTATTTTGATATACTCATTAATACACCCTCTGTCACTACAAAGTTGTAAAAAATTACTTTATTGTTATAACCAAAACATTTATATTGATAAATTAAATATTTAGATATGTTAATTTTCCTCAAAAAATTTTGAATAGTTAAGATAAAATCAAAATATAAATGAATTTATTTGTTTCGTTTGGGCTTCTCTTTTTTAGCACTAGTTTTATGTTATATGACGGTTTTTTAGGAGATCGTAATATCTTGTTAAGATATAAAAATTCAATACATAAGACCTCGTGAGTTCTGACACATCAAAAATAAAATTATTTATTTCCAAAATAAAGATAAGGTAGACAAGTGAGTTGTATTTTTCTACCAGCAACAAATGAATGAAAACAACAAAATTGCACCTTTGAAATGATCGCATAACGAAAAAGTATTTTAAAGATAAATGAAATATAATATACTAGGATAGCAAAACAAAATTAAAAAAAAAATTAACCAAAAATAAATAAAAAATTGGAGTTGATAAATATAAGAATTAAGTTTATTTGAGTTTCTTTTAAGTTTGGCTAGCTAAATGCGAAAAGAATATACTAAAATACTTAAATATTCAAATTTAATCTCGTCATGGGTTGTGCTCACTGTTCATATTTGGCTAGCTAACAACATTAATAATATCAAAAAAATACTCAATCTGCCCAAATGAGATGTTTACCCTCATAAAGTAAGGTAAATATTAGCAAATATTTTTTTAACCAAGTTACAAATAAGACTAGCTTACATTGTCTTCATCGATGAGAATATCGATGAGAATTTGTATTTGTAACATATTCCGTCTAATTTCCAATTTTAATATTGTTATGCCATTATCCAAACAATTAGCATGTTTGTATATGTAACATTTGATAGTAACATTTAAAGAACATTACTTTTTTTCCATCCATATAAAATTATTTAAACAAATCCTATGGAATATCGAAATAACATATTTAAAAAATAGATTAAATATTATGATCATCTTTAAGACAAGAGGATTAATTTATAAGCTAAAAGATTATAGCTTAGTGACAATCATTATGAGATAGGTATGACTAAAAAAACTCGAGATTTAATTTACCAATCAAGCACAAGAGAGTAGGGGTAAAATGATTAGAAACAACATATTTGAAAAGTAGATCTTATGTTCAACTTTAAGAAAAGTAAACCTTATGAGGAAAAATGTAGTAAGTGTAGTCTAATAATTAACACAAATGAAGGTAAACAAGATTTGCTAATCAAATATAAGGGTAAGATTATCTCTAACACTCTTAAAAGTCTTAAGACTGTGCCAAATCAGTTTTTCACTAATTTTTATTATTTTTTTATTGTTCAGATTCACCTCAAATTTTATACATTATCCGCCAGACTTTATATTTTTTACATTACTTTTATTTTTGGGATATTCTACGGTGTACCCTCGTATTTTTCGATTTTCTATGTTGTACCCCTACATTTTATAATTTCTATGGTATACCCTTAAACTTCTTACTTATTCTCCATAATGACCTCCTTCAAATCTCCATTAACACTATTACTATAAAAAGTCATAATTTGACATTTATTTTGACTTATTAATGTGGTATCACCATTCTATATAGAAAGTATCACAAATATCTTTAAATAAACATAAAATTCTATTAAAAAATATATGTTATAAAGCATGAAATAATAATAGCAATTTGATAAAATTGAGTTAGATTTGTATACTATTTAGTTGATTAATGGTAATTCGGCGAACTAATAAGTAAATGAGAAGGTTGTCGAGTAATTGAAATGTTAAATAGACGATTTAATAGATAATTTAAGAAATTAAGCTAGCAAAACCAATAAATAAGGTCATTGTATAAACTCATGTGTAGAGTTTAAGGGCATATCATAAAATTTAAAAAATGTAGGGTACAACGTAGAAAATCGAAAAACACGAGGGTACACTGTAGAATATCCCTTTATTTTTTACAAAAAGAAATGAAACATATCCTCATTGAATAATTTCAATGGAAAGTGGGGTGAAGACCCACACTTAAGAGTCTTGTATTTTCAAGACTCAACTGAAAATTTTGTTAAGACTTTGGTAGATTATTAGTACTTTTGAGCGAATCTTATTTTAAAACTTGTTAAAATCTATCTCTATAAAAGGAGTAGAATTTAACTCATTCTGATTGGTTGCTTGAAATAAGAAAAAAACTACCCACTAACTTTTTAGTTTGATTTAATTTCCCTCTCTCCTAAATTCAGAATTCTCATACCTAATTACGTAATCGATTGCAGTATTACATTTCGTCATTGTCATAATAAAATACGATACAATCAAATTATTGTTCATCGAAAATATAAATAAGTGTATACAACGATAAAATACGATAGAGAACGGTCAAAAATCAAATCTGAAAAACAAAAAATTACAAACACGAAAAATAATTACAGTCCGAAAATTAAGTTACATTATATTCTCCAATTTTCCAATCAAATCAAATAAATTATGATACCAAGCAAAATAAAATACGGTAAAATATGATATACAACGGTCCAATATACATCAAAATTATTACATTTTCACCAATGTCTAATAAAAATCCTATATATTAGAAAAAAACTGAAAATCAGCACAAAAAATAAACAAAACGGGAATTCCAACCTAAATAACTCAAAGTCAACTAAAAATTATTCATGTGAGGATATTACGTTTATTAATCAGGTTGCATATTAATGATTAATGATAATAATAACACTAATAAAATACTAGAAATAAACTGAAAATCTGAAAATTATAATTTTATTATGCCAAAAAAACTGCAAATTAATCTTATTCGGTAGATCTATCCCTAAGAGATTGACAAGATATTGATAATAATCAAATAATTGACAGTTAAAAACAACACGCAAGTAGGTACTAAAAAAAACACGGGATCAATATTTCTAATAAAAAAATCTGTTAATTCTGAAACCATAACAAATAAAATTTGCCTTTTACATTAATAATGAAATAGGTCCTTTATAACAGAAAAAAAAAGGGTCTATTTTAGTAGTTGATGATTTATAGTAATTTATATATTTCCTACTTAATTTTTATTTTGAATTATATTTGTATTAATTAGTCACATATTTATGAGTAGCCAAATATTTAAAAACAGAACCGGACATTTGTTGTACGGGTATAAAAGTAGCCTTATCTTAAAGTGAGTCAAAACTAACAATAATCTTACCCTAAGAATCCGAGGACAACTGGTTTGAAAAGCAACAGTTTTCCCCTTAAGGATACTTTCGAGACTTGTGTAATTGGGTCTTTATCACTTTAATCCGTTTTTGTAGTTTAAAGCCAAAACAATAGATTATGAAGAAATGTGAAAGTAAAAAGAGCAAAGAATAATATTTGGTGAAACATTATTCTTTCTTTATAGGAAGAAGTAACAAAAGTGATTTTGGGATCTTCAAAAGTTTCATTTTTTGATAGTGATACTTGCAATACTATGTTCATCCAATTACTTATTTTAGTTTCCGTTTCCAACTTCTTTTTTCACTAGTTACCATCAATGGATTATTTTAGTCTCATTTTTTTAATCTCTGGTTTTGCATTCGTAAATTTTAAAAGGTCGTTTGAATGAAGTATCTCCTTCTATATTTAAGTCCACCATTTTAGTACAAGTGACTTGATAATTTTGTACTAACATTTTAAAAAAAATATCTATTGATTTTGCTTAAAACCGTCTTAACTTTACATCTCTAACACCCTTCTAGGTTTCTACTACTTCTAGCTCTATTTTAATCATGGGCGAAATTTGTCTTACATTAAGAACGACTTAAATAAGAATGTTGTTCAAAAACGGTCTCATATTTGTTTTTTTGATGACGAGGGGTTTAATCCGGGGGTTGTAGTGGCCAAGTGGTCATCTCCCCAACTGGTAATCGAACTCGAGACCTCTCAACTCCTGCATTTCTACAAGCTTTAAGGTTTAACTCAGTTACCACTAAACTTTAAGATTCAAAAATGCTCTTATATTTGTTTCTATGACTTAAAGAATACAAGCCGAACATCATAAGACCTTCACTTAATATTTAGATCACGACCTCCAAATTTCATCGACCGCCCCTGCTAAAGTGCTAATTAATGCTTAGTTGTGACTAGGGATGGCAATGGGTAGGGTCTGGGTAGGGTCCGGCAAGACCCGACCCGACCCGGCCTAAAAATCCTTAGACCCATACCCGGCCCATACCCGGCAGGGTCTGAAATCAATGGACCCATACCCGACCCTAACGGGTCTGGGTCTGGGTAGGGTCTACCGTAGGGTCCAACGTTTTTTAACGAATTCTTCGATAAAATGTACCAAGGTTCAAATTAAATTACAAAGTCTTAATTAAAGTATTACAAAGTCTTGGAAAAATTCTTAAATCTCTTACAAATTACAAATACCAAACACAAAGAAATTGTTTGACAATTAACAAACATAATCAAACCAACTGTAAGCTTATATTTTTAATCTCACATGTCCCTATTAAAGTATTATGAGAAACATGAGGTACCAATGTACCAGCAAACCACCAATTGTAAGCAACGAAGCATATATTTTTAATCTTACAATTATAAAGAGGTGCTCTCCATGTTGATTAAGGAACAATTTCATGATAGACGCGACATCACAACTATTATTTTAGCTCACATGTAGTTCTAATGACATTCACTGTTATTCCCAAACATCATAAGAGAAAAGAGTATTTTAAAAAAATGACCCTGGGAACGTAAGTTGTAGTTGATTTATGATTTTAAATTTTTTTTTTTTTTTATTTTTTAAAAAATACACGGGTCCACGGGGCGGGGCGGGTCTCAATAGTTAGACCCAGACCCGACCCTACATTTTTTATATTGGACCCATACCCGACCCATACCCGAGCGGGTCCCAAATATTCAAACCCATACCCGACCCATTAGGGTCCGACCCTAAGGGTCTGGGTTGGGTACCCGATCCGCTGCCATCCCTAGTTGTGACTTATAATCTACATATATACACACATAACATTTATAACTTTAGATCCGTTTTACCCTTAAATTATTATCGTCTTAAATAAGAATTTATATTCATATAAAGCTCAAATGAGCCTTGTAGAGTTTTAACAAGTTGAGCAGTTGAGCCGTTGAGGAGTGAGCGACATTTGGTTTAATTTTGGTCGTAGACCGCATTGGTCGGTTACCTTGTTTGGGCCGTGTCTTGATTGTACAATTGTTTGTAACTTTGTATGTTAGTTTAGTGGCATGTGCGTAAATATTGAGCCTCTTGTTTGACGGTCAAATGGTCAATGCCGCTTTCTGCCTCTACGCCTTCTTAAAGTGCCCCCACGCCCCCACGCTCCCACGCTATACAGTATACACTACTACAGTACAATTGCTATCCTGTCAAGTTTTTGTAACATGTCGTACTAACTTTAGATTTTTATTTAATGGAAATATCCTCGAATAGAAGCTTAAAAATGAGTTTTTATTTTTTAAGTTTTACTTTTTAAAAGTAATTTTTAAGAATCATAAAGACCAAATTGTTGCTTCTATTTTTAGAGGTAAAAAGATGGTATTTGAGTTTTTGAGAAATTATTGTAACTTTTAAATGGATGATGTGTTTGGCAAAAAAGTATTTTTAAGTCTAAAAAAACACTTTGAAAAATTTGGCCAAACACACACTAACTTAAATGGATTAAATATATTGATATAAGACGAAAAAAAGTGATATGGCTCGATGAATAACACATAACTTCGGAAATGAGGGTGTTTAATAAATGCATTAAGCCATATATACGCTATGAAAAAGTCTTATCTATTTTGTCCTGGTTACCTTCGGTATGGATGTGAAAGATGTGAATCGCCGTTTTACAAGGGTGGTGGATTGACGGTGAAGAAGTTGATAAAACTTGTGGAGACGGGTAACCAGCATGACTCGCTTAGGGCTTACATGATGTTGTTAGGACAGACTTTGTTCACGGACAGGTCTAGTGATAGGGTTATTGCTCGTATGTTGACGTTGTTTGATCAGTTGTCTTATATCTGTAGTTATGCTTGGGGAACCGCGACATTGGCCTACTTGTATCGACAGTTGAGGATGGCTTCGCGTAGGAAAGCCCACGGTGTTAGCGGTTGTTTACCGTTGCTTCAGGCTTCGATGTATGGGTACTTTTCCATGTTCAGACCACACTCCGAATTTTATGTCGAGGGAAGACCACTTGTCGAGGCTTGGTCACGAGTTCCTAGGTTTAGGGGAGACGATGTTTGGTTGTTGGAGCAGCACCAACAGAGGTTGGTCGGGCTTAGGGCGGAGCACGTCGTGTGGCTCCCTTATATATGGTGTTAGTCCACACAGGGCTTGCACTAGTTCGCTCCACTGGGGCCTGATTAGATTTCTGGATATAGTAGAGTCGTACCAACCTGATAGGTGTCTCCGTCAGTACGGGTATGTTCAGGTTATCCCGACAGCTATGCGGTTCCCGACTGTTGACGTTCGTCCGGCTAAGTCGGCTTTGGGTTATAGGATGTCTTACGGAGATACTCTTGATTTGGAGTGGAGTTTGAGTGATGCCCAGATTGTTTTGAGAGAGCGGTTTGACCGGGCTTCGATGCCTTTTCAGAGTGATCCACGCTACATGGGTTGGTATAGGAAGATTTCTCACCCACACTTCTACCCTCTACACGCTGTACTCAAATGCGCTCACTCCCTTTCAGCGAAGAGCCAGAGGTTGCCCGAGCTGTAAGTTGTCATTTCTCACAGATATATAGACAACCACCCACCAAACTTTGAACAAATGTCGTCACATGGGCAAAAACTTTCGCGACCTTCCTCGATCTTTGCATGCTCAAATCCGGACTTGTTCCGAATAGTAGAACCCCTCGGTCTCCCTGGCCTTTGGCGTTTACTCTAACAGGAGGTGGACGAATTTCCTCGTCTTCGGGATGAAGACATCTCGCAATTTCTCAATGATTACCCGTCTCTTAGCTGGGTCACTAGCTTTAGCTTCCGCTATAAGCGACTCCAACTCATCAGTATCATTCTTGGTCATTGCTTGGGGATTCTTGTACTCCAAGGTCTTCCAAAATACGTGAACGTCGTCAAGATGGACCCTCTTACCCATTCTTTGCAATTGGATCAATATACAAGCACAAGGTAACCCATGAGTAACCCGTAGCACACATCCACAATGTTCCGTCAACCCCTTCCCGAGCTCAATCTCTCTCTTAATCTCGGCTTCCATGATCTCAATGGCATTGATAAACACATGTCCTCGCAATAAGGAAAATAACGAACCGTATTTCACTGCCGACTCCTTTAATACTTCTAACTCATATCTAATCTTCGAGGGTTGAGCTTTGGAATGGAATGAATACGAGCCCACATAGTATCAAGGTTTAAGTTATTACTCTCCAACCAAGACTTCAAAAGGGAATGAGAGGACTCTACCAGGGATGTGGCCATGTTTCCAAGATGGAAGTATTGGTTTGTATATAATGAAACGAACTTCTTCCTGTATTTACCCTATGTGTTGATCACATAAATCGCCAAGACTTCCCACTTTAAACTAAGGGGGCGTTTGGTTAGAGAAAGGGAAAGGGAAAGGAAATAAGAAAGGGTAAGAGGGGGAAAGGAAAGGGATTACCTAAAACTTAATAGGTTGTTTGGTTACTCTAAGAAAGATAACCAATGATCCACTCACACTCACTCGTACCACTAACACACACCACCACAAACAACCACTTCTCTACTGACGACAGTGATGGTGGCGGTGGTGGGGTGTTATGGCGGTGGCGGTGGTGGTAGCGACGGTGATGGTCACGGCGGTGATGGTGATGGGGGTGTCATGGCGGTGGTGGTGATGGTGGTGGTAGTGTTGTCATGGCGGTGTGGCGGTGGTGGTGGCGGTGGTCACGACGAGGTGATGGTGGTGGAGTGTCGTGGTAGCGATGGTGGTGGGGGTGTCACGAAGGTGGTGGTGGTGGTGGGGTGTTATGGCGGTGGTGGCGGTGGTAACGATGAGGGTGGGGGGTGGCGGCGGTGGTGGCGGTGGCGTCATAGTGGTGGTTTGATGGTTGCTATTGTGGTGATAGTTGTAAGTGTGGTGGTATGTGAAGAAAGTGATTGAAGGGTAACAAAGGTAATGAAATATCATACCCTTGGGGGGTGGGGGGTAAGAAATTAGAAGGATTGAGGGGTAAGGGAGGGAGTTCAATTCCCTTTGATTGTGTCAAACAAACAGCAACAAAGGGAATGAATAACTTTGTTTCCCTTTCCCTTTCTTATAGACCCCCAACCAAACGCCCCCTAAAAGAATCTCAAGCACTCCAAAACTCATAAACAGTGGATGCATTGATCACGCAGTCCCAACCGCTTTCTTTACTGTGCAGTATCATATCTTTGTACCATATAAATTCCTTCCAAGATAGTGCTTCTTTCTCCACAGCGCGGTTCACATGCCAACGACACAAAAGGTGAGGAGTGCTCGGAAAAGGGACTTAATAGCAGCGATCAAACCCAACTCCCGATCACTGACAAAAGCAGAAATAGATGAACTCGTATAACTGATTAGCTCCTCTAATCTCCCCAACATCCACCCATAATCGATTTCATTTTCCGATGGAAGAAGCACAAACGCAATTGTAACACCCCCATTTACCTAGGAGCGAGCATGTACTAGGACTTCCATGGTAAATAAGACTGTTATCATCCTGGATAAACCAGGGTAGTAGATAATCATAGTGAAAGACAAACACTACTTTAAGTTATTTAAACGATAGTCTTAAAACTGATACAAAGTATAGTCCAAAACCAAAACTCTGAAACAACTGAAACTGTAACAAATGAACACTATTACAAGTGAGACTATGTGTACTATAGCTAAGTAAGTCCAATCAAGGTCTCTCTCCAAGCCCCACTTCCTAGTCCATTTGCCTCTGACCTGAAAAGTCTACTCCCATTCCGGATCATAGTAGGTGAATACGAATACACTGTCAACCTCGCGGTTGAGTAGGATAACACAATAATAAATAATGCAACAAATATTATATGCAAATGCCATGATATGCTCGAGCTCATTCTCATTCTCAAACCCTTACACGAACTCATACCGAACCTCCCGGCAGAGTAAAATCGGCCGTCGCCGAACACCAGCTCAATAGCTGATAAGACACCAGGCCTGGTCTGCAGAACCACCCTGGACTTTATATCGTAACAATTAACATTCTGTAACTTTCTCAGTAACCAATGCATATGCCGTGCTCATGAATTCAACAATAAAATAAATAACCATTAAATACCATGCTCATATAACTCATACTTGTACCCATAAGAGACAATGCAACATCCATTCATCACATCACAGAGTAAACATCCATTCATAACACTTCATAGAGTATAGTGCCAGTGTATCCTACCTGATCAAGCGAAACTCCGAGCAATCACATAATCAACGAGAATCAGAAATACTCCACTTCAAACTCGTTCCTATACGGTTGATGACAATGAGGGTGATTGCAGTCCTCTCGTTTTTCCATGTCTCACGTGTATTAGGGTCTTGTTCAGTTGATGTAGGGCAGACGAGTGTGATGGAGGCAGACGGTTGTTAACTTGTTATGGATGAATAGGGTTTTTGGATTGTGGAGGTGTATGAGGAAAATGAGGCTGTTAGTCGAGGCATCAGTAGAGGTAGGGTTGCTTGCCTCTCCTTTTCCTATTACTCGGTTTCTCAATTCTAATCCGAGTCCAACATTCTTCTTACTCGGTCCAATTATTCATAAATAAAACACGGGTCTTACACGTAAATTAATATTAGTAAATATTAATTAATTAATTACAAAAAAATATAAATATTATTATTATGATAATATTTTGGTCCATATAATATGAATATAGAAATATTAAAATATTAGCAATTTCGCAAGAACATATATAAATCGGATTTAAATGTAATTACGCCTTTAATACGAAAATAGGAGCATATATTATCGATGAATAAACATTACATAGGTAATTATAAATATATTATCAAAATTAAATAAATACAAATGAAATGTCATTTTATGAAATAATTACCAAATAAAATCCTATTATGAAATACGAATTAATCGTAGAAATACGATTTATAAAATAATAATAGTTTACGTAAAATACTTTATAAACTTCCGTTTGAAATACGTGTATAAAACATGGTTTGACCACCGCTGACCGAGACTAACATACGGGGTATTACAGTCTTCCCTCCTTAAAATGAACTTCGTCCCGAAGTTCGCCACCCCGTAACGGTAACGAAACATATAACAATCATGAAACCATCACAAGTAGCACTTATATAGGCTTCAAAACGCAAAATGTTACATTCTACCCTTGTTAAGAAAACTTTGTTCCCAAAGTTTAACTCATAACTAAATTAAAGGATATTCACGAATCACAATGTAATGCATAACAGAAGTAATCAGGATTATCCAGTATATTCAAACAATCACGACATACCGATCATTTTTATCAACTAGCCATATCATAAATCATTAAGATTTTACAATCCTATCCTCTTTAAAACATGGTTACGTCCCCGTAACCCCATTATAAAAATTTCACTTCCATTTCTGAAGAAGGTCACCGAAACAACAGTCACAATTCATCAGATAAGTTATTTACTCTACACTAGGCAACTAGCATCCGACTTTTAAAGAACCAAAACTCATTTGTCAATTCATGTTACGCAGTAAAACAAAACCAGGTAACTAACACTTATATACTCTTGAAATTTTAACACAAACTTAACATATTTACACTAATGTAAACAATCAATAACTCAAAATTCCTAATTGGCAAATCAAAACATTTCATGCTCATAATCATGTTATAGAAGCAAAATCATATCTTAGAAAAGACATAAGGCAAAATTTAACTACATAATTAAACATGGAGCATTGACATATTTCACGAGATATACACCAATCTTAGACTAGCAAGACAACTTAGCATCCCTAGGTATAAATAAGTTAAACCAATTAGCTACATTTCATATCTACCCACATTACATCATTTATCATGAAACTATTAATATATATGACTTTCAAAATAAGAGGTTTTTATAATGTGTAACAATTAAATATTCAGGCAAGATTTCATCAATACGTAGCTACAGAATTTGTCATGTTGCAACCAATCACTATAAATACCAAAACATCAAGCTTTATCATGGATCATCACTTTGAAATCATTTTGAAACATTTGAATCATTGATGTGGTAGTTTGTGACAATTTATAAACACGAGTCAAACGATAATTTTACAAGTTACAGATCGGAAAAAAAAACAAGACTGATGTATAGAGACATTCTGACTCTTCTTTACTAAAACATTGTTCTTGTAAGTTGTGACTCATGAATTATGAAAGTTTAACGATAAAAGTAAACGAGTTCGCAAGACTAGCACTTCCATAGTTCACATGTCAACCAATTAATAACTCGGTATATTGTGATCAGATTTTAAACATAGCAAAATACAATTCACTTTGTGGCATAACATTAGTGTCGGTATAAATGAAACTAACTTTATATAAAACTCACCAATAACAAGTAAGGTTATACTATCATATAATAAAGTTCATATTCATATCATGTGCCTACTGTTCATGCTACTAATGTCATATCAGAATATTATATGGTTGCATCACATAATTCATATTTGCTTAAACTTTTATATTTAAAACTTTACCATTTCAACAATCATACATCACGCGGCAACTTCCAATAATCGTAATTAAATAACCGCTTAGCTATTTTGAGAGCTATTATAGTTTTTAGAAAAGAAAAGGAATTAACTAAACATAGGAAAAGAATCAATTGCAAAGTTTAAGGAAATTATTTATAACAAATTTTACAACTCAGTTGGTCCGAACAAAAACTTTACAGCACTTAGACAAAAATTTGTACAATTTGCAAAATTCACTATTAAATAACGAATCGTTAGGATTGTACGTGACTTTATCATTTTGAAAACGTGAATGAATATTCTAAATAGTGGAGTTGGAACTATATATAAACAATAAATACATTTTAAATGGTTTCTTTAACAAAACTGTGCAGTGACAATCTGACCACTGTCGACTAAAATATTTATTTCTCTCAAAATATAATTCGTATAAATATGAAACCGAAAGCATTGGAAGGCTAAATCAAAAGGTTATCACACATAAAATTTTCACATTCATCTAGAGAATACATTTTAAATGACAGCTCTCACAAGAAAGGTAACATTCTGAAAATTTATCAAAATTTATGTTCCTTAAAATCGCTTCACATTATCACATTTAAATACAACCATTCTTCTTTCAAAACATGTCGACATATCATTTGAAGCATTGAAATCACATTATACCAATTTAACAGGTATTCATTATTTCAAACCAAAATTGCCATCTACAAGACGGTAAAGATTGCGAAATTGAAAAGTAGCATCAACGAAATAATTCAATAGTTATACATGTATGAACAATGCATTAGTTCCTACCATCTTAACAATCACAACATAATAGTACGTAAATATGTATTCCAGAGATCACCAAGGTGCCACTTATTGAATACTGACTCTATAACTAAACTAATTGTGTGTAAATAGAAATTGTCATGTAAACTTTAAGTGCGACCGATGCAACATGTAAAACCCCTCGCGAAAGCGGAAAATATAAACATACAAAAGTACTAAAAATGCAGCGGAATTAAAACTTTTTAAAGAAAACATCATGCGAGAAGTCTTAGACTGAACAGAAACTGAAACTGAAATAAAACCAAAATAGATAAGTAACAGTTCTAAGTATCAAAACCAATATGTACATCAGCCTGGGATGGAACATCCCTACAGGCACCAAAACAAAAGTATCAACTACGAGTCCAGCTAAACGATATAAGGTAAGTCATATGATGACAGCAGGATCATCACTCGCTAGCTCTCGTGAACCCATCTCCAACCAGCATGTACCTACATACATGAAAACATGTACGCCACAATCAGTGGGGAGTGACTAGAGTTCTCCTAGCCACCTTTTGTGACAACACATAACACATAATACAATACAGAATACTCCAACATATAACAACATGTGAAGCATAAACATCTCATCATCTGGTCTCTTACTATCATGCGATTACAATGCACGGCTCTCAACCAACTTCATAAACAAATAGGAAGGAGAGCCGGTTTCCCTACTGGTTACCCAGTCGGGGGGTCTTTCAATCCAACTATTTATGAAACCGAACAAGAGTCATCCAACGCCTTGGATGATTTAACCACAATTAAATAAGTATCAATAACTCATCATGCATATCTGACACCGTACCATCATCTAGGCAAGCAGATAAAACATCCATAACACTAGCAACGGGTCCAGAGGTGAACTTAACACATATCCCATTACTACACTATGTCGGGTCCAGAGGTGAACTTAACACATATCCCAACATCCAATCAAGTAAAGGGTCCAGAGGTGAACTTAACACATATCCCTAAACTTACAATCATGAAAAGGGTCCAGAGGTGAACTCAACACATATCCCTAATCATCCAAAAGAAAAGGGTCCAGAGGTGAGCTTAACACATATCCCAATGCTACAAACATGTATTGGGTCCAGAGGTGAGCTTAACACATATCCCAATACGCAGTCACCGCACAACGGGTCCAGAGGTGAGCTTAACACATATCCCGTGTACGACAACCGATCACGTGTCAGGTCCAGAGGTGAGCTTAACACATATCCTGACACGCCCAAGCAAAACACGTAACGGGTCCAGAGGTGAGCTTAACACATATCCCGTCACGCGACATATAAACACGTAGTGGGTCCAGAGGTGAGCTTAACACATATCCCACCACGCGACAACCATGCTAACCACTAACATCCAAAGGTAGAAACTAACCTATAGTTCTAACTTGTTAAACCTCTAATCAACACTTAATTGATCCCGGGAACTAAGACGAGGGAGAGCCGGTTTCCCTTTCGGTTACCCGACCGGGGGGTCTCCATCCTCACTCCATTCCCGAACCCAAATATAGTGTTGCCCGTACACCGGGGACCTAAAATATATATCACGGGTATACAAAACGAGTTTCACTCAAAACCGATCAACCGTTCAAAAGTTACGATCGAAAAACAATGAAAAGCCTTCAGGGGTCCCCAGCCGGTCGGCAGGCAGCCGGTCGGCCGGCTGGTGACCTCTCAGCCTCCTTCTTTCTTTTAAACCGGAAACACAAAAAGGGTCCCCAACCGGTCGGCAGGCAGCCGGTCGGCTGGCTGGGAAGACCTTCCCTAAGCCTTAACAAAATACGCAAGCCAACCCACAAACACTCCTAGCCGGCTGGCAGGCGGCCGGTCTGCCGGCTGGCCTCCCTTTCTATTCTATATTCTTCGCAAACACAAAACAACCCAAGAAGAGACCACCAGCCGGTCGGCAGGCAACCGGTCGGCCGGCTGGCAGTCCTAAGGCCAACTTCGACAAAATACAAAGACACTCAAGATGCGCTCCCAGCCGGTCGACCGGCTCAGAGAGCCTGTAACGATTTTCGCCATTTTTCAGAATTTCCCATACTTCATAAATCGACTACAAAACTCGAACAACACTACAATTGATGTTTACCCAACAACATAAATCATCCAATACTACTATTCTACCAGCAAGCAAGTCCCATAACAATCCTCAAATGATTATATCGAGTATCCGTCGCAAAGTGAGAAAAACTGAAAATCACATATGAACACATAACAACATATTTAAGTATGGATTCCTCACATATTCAACATCCTAAACATGATACTAAGTTCCTTAAACATAATACTTGAACAAAAATCAGAATCAAACATAAGAAACACAACAAAAGTGCTAATATACACATAAAGGCCGAGTTTCTCATTATCGTCACCTTTTATGCTTACTCCGGCAGATGATCCTCCTCAATCACGTAACTATCGGTGTCGGGATCGTCCAGGCCAACACCTACAACATAGAAAACGGATTTTAAGTACTTAAAACGGGATTTAAGGAAAACAGCCCGTTTTTCAAAGTCGACGAAATGAAAAATGAAAGTGATGGATGACTAGGAAATCGAACGAGGATTCCGAAAATGTACTTACTTTTGCAATTTGAAGAACGGATGAGGAAGAATTTCTCAAAAGAAAGGAGTATAAATGGAGGTTTGTGAGGTTTTAGGAGAAATATGGTTCACAGTGGAAATGAAATGTTGAAGGATGAAGATGTCGACATATTAAATATGTAGGGTACAATGAGGTGTCCTTTTCGTATTATGAAACGGGTCGGATAAAATAGAACGGATACTTAAGTCGGATATTTAAAATGATGCCAAGTTGTATTCGTCTTAAGGACTTGAGGTTCTTAAGACGGATCTCACTTATTAAATTAAAATCTTCCGAGTTAAATTATTAAAATATTAATTTATTACATAAAATAATTTAAAACGATTAAATTAGATTTTACGAAAATACGGGATGTTACAATCACCCCAACTTCAAAAAGTTTCGTCCTCGAAACTCGAACGGATATAAATCTATATACTATACCTCAATCGAATAAGAAGGGATGCGCAACACGCATCGAAGCCTCAGTCTCCCATGTTTGCTCTTCAACATCACCGCAACACCAAAGGATCTTCACTAGCGGCACCACCTTGCTCCTCAGCTTCCTATCCTGACGATCTAGGATCTTCACGGGACGCTCCTCGAAAGCAAGACTCGGCTCCAAGTTCTCGATCTCTCTAGGCAAAACATGACTCGGGTCACTAATATATCTGCGGAGCTGGGAAACATGAAAAACGCTATGAACTTTGCCCAAACTAGGAGGCAAGTCCAATCGGTAAGCAGCAGCACCAATCCTCTTCGCGATCTCAAATGGCCCAATATATTTAGGGCTCAACTTGCCCTTAACGCCAAACCTTTTGACGCCCTTCATCGGAGAAACTCTCAAGAAGACTCGGTCACCCGCCTCAAACTCTAAGGGTCTACGGCGAACATCAGCATAGGGTTTCTGCCGATCCTGTGCGGCCTTCATCCTACCCCTGATAAGCTGTACACGGTCAATGGTCTCAGTTAGCTGATCAGGTCCAAGGTCACGAACGTCACTAGCCTGATCCCAACAGATCGGACTACGGCACTTCCTACCATATAGAGCCTCGTACGGAGCCATACCAATGGAAGCATGATAACTGTTGTTGTAAGAAAACTCTACCAACGGCAAACACTGCTCCCAAGAACTCTGAAAATCGAGGGCACGGGCGCGGAGCAAATCCTCTAGTGTCTGTATGGTCCTCTCGGACTGACCATCGGTCGCGGCATGAAAAGCATTACTCATCAACAAACGGCTACCCATAGCCTCCTGCAAGGCCTTCCAGAACCTAGAACAAAATCGAGGATCACGATCTGAAACGATCTCTCTCGGCACACCATGATATCGGACTACCTCAGCAATATAAGCCCTGGCTAAACGGTCCATATCCCATGTCTCTCTGATCGGCACGAATCTGGCACACTTAGTTAGACGATCAACAATAACCCAAATCGCATCCTTGCCTCCCACAGTCTTAGGCAATGCTGTAACGAAGTCCATAGATATACACTCCCACTTCCACTGAGGAACGGGAAGCGGCTGTAGCAAACCACCAGGTCTCCTATGCTCTATCTTGACCTGTTGACAAGTCAAGCACCTACTAACGTAATCCAAGATCTCCTTCTTCATACCAGGCCACCAAAACATGAGCCTCAAATCCTTGTGCATCTTCTCTCCTCCTGGATGAACGGAATACGGTGACAAGTGAGCCTCATCAAGAACCTTCTTCCTCAAATCTGGCACATCAGGAACATACATCCTACCACGGAACCTAAGGAAACCATCAGCATCAATCACCAAGTCAGGTGCAACACCACTCGAAATCTTAGCCTCGAACTTCTTGAAATCGGCATCTGCAGGTAAACTCTGGCGAATCTCCCAATATAAAGACGGCTCGGAAGTCATAGCAGCTAACCAATCAAAACCACTACCCACCATCTCTAATCTCAGCTTCCGGAACTCGGAACACAACTCATCGGGCAATACTCTCATGGCACTCATCGAGTGAGAAGTCTTGCGGCTAAGCGCATCTGCAACTACATTGGCTTTTCCCTCATGATATAACAACTCGATGTCGTAATCTTTCACCAACTCTAGCCAACGTCTCTGTCTCATGTTAAGGTCTTTCTGAGTAAAAATGTACTTAAGACTCTTGTGATCTGTGAAAATACGGCAATGGGATCCAATCAGGTAATGACGCCACATCTTCAAAGCATGAACAACTGCGGCCAACTCCAAATCATGTGTCGGATAGTTCACCTCATGAACTCTCAACTGTCTAGATGAATAGGCTATCACCTTACCACTCTGCATCAGTACGCATCCAAGTCCTAGCATCGAAGCATCACAATACACATCAAAGTCCACTCCGATCTCTGGCAAAGCTAACACGGGGGCGGAAGTCAATCTGGTCTTCAACTCCTGGAAAGAACTCTCACACTTGTCGGTCCACACAAATTTGGCTTCTTTCTTCAGCAACTGAGTCATCGGGCGAGCTAATCTGGAGAAATCCTCAACAAATCTACGATAATAACCAGCCAATCCAAGGAAACTACGGATCTCCCCAACATCTTTGGGACTCTCCCAGTCAACTACGGCCTCAATCTTCGCGGGATCAACCATAACTCCCTCACTAGATATAACATGTCCGAGAAATGCCACCTTAGAAAGCCAAAACTCGCACTTTGAGAACTTCGCGAACCACTTCTGACGACGCAATATCCCAAGAATCAATCGAAGATGCTCAGCATGTTCCTCATCGGTCTTCGAATAAATGAGAATGTCATCGATAAACACCACAACACAAGTGTCAAGATACTCACTGAAAGTACGGTTCATCTGATCCATAAAAATAGCCGGTGCATTAGTCAACCCAAAAGGCATAACCACGAACTCAAAATGCCCATATCTGGTACGAAAAGCAGTCTTTGCAATATCAGCCTCTCTCACTGGAATCTGATGATAACCCGATCGAAGATCAATCTTAGAAAACCTCGAATCACCTCTCAACTGATCAAACAGGTCATCTATCCTAGGTAAAGGATATCTGTTCTTCACGGTCACTCGGTTCAACTCTCTATAGTCAATGCAAAGTCTCATGGAACCATCTTTCTTCTTAACGAACAAAACGGGAGCACCCCACGGAGAAGCACTAGGTCTAATGAAACCTTTCTCGATCATCTCTTCTAATTGCTGCTTCAACTCTTTCAACTCTGGCGGAGCCATACGGTAAGGAGCTTCAGAAATCGGTCCGGTACCTGGAACAAGCTCAATAGTAAACTCCACATCTCTCTCTGGCGGTATCCCTGGCAAGTCATCTGGGAAAATATCCGGATACTCACGAACAATGGCTACATCCTCAAGCTTCGGTAGCGATGGTTTAGCAGCTGTAACAACACACAGGAAGGCTTGGCAACCCTTCCTAAGAAGATGAGAAGCTTTCATCGAAGAAATCACTCGGACACCCTTTTTAGGGCGAGTTCCCCTATAGGAAACACGAACTCCTGAAGAACTCCTCAAGCAGATTTTCTGGTCGCGACACTCGAAGCGAGCATGGTATCGCGATAACCAATCCATACCGAGGATAATTTCAAACTCCTCGAGAGGAAATCTCAGTAAGTCCGCTGGAAATGTAGCTTGACCAATAATAATAGGAACATCCCTATGGGACGAAGAGAAGGAAAACACGTCTCCAGAAGGTAAGGAAATAGAAGTCTCCTCAACCAATGAAGACTCAAGAGCTAGACGGTCGGCAAACTGAGTCGATATAAATGATAAAGAAGCTCCAGTATCGAATAGAATAAGGCACTCAGCGCCAAGAACAGAAAAGATACCAGCAACAATATCTGGATGAGCCTCTGCCTCAGCCCTAGTCATCACAAAGATCTTCCCTTTCGGCTTTCCTCCCTTAGTCGCTGCAGCAGCAGTGGCAGCCTTGCCAAGTGCGGTGTTCCTCTCAGGACACTCATAAGATCGATGCCCATATCCATTACAAGTGAAACACTTATAAGCATTCTTGAAACAGTCAAAACCCGGATGAGATGGTTTACCACAACGGGGGCAAACACTAGGAGATGTGTCGGTGTGAAATGTGGTCTTAGCAACCGGAGCAGAGAACCTCTCAAAACGCTTCTTCTGAGAAGAAGGCGAAGAAGTAGAAGGAACAAATGGTCTCTTCTCCTGGTACACTGATCTCTGGTGAGGAGTCACACTAGAAGTAGCAGCACGGGTCTCAGCATCTATGGCACGAATAGAACTCTCGGCCCAAATAGCATCATCATACACCTCCACGAAAGAAGTAGAGTCTCGACGAACCATGCTCTCGATGCGTGGCCCTAGCTTTCCACGGTAAAAGTAGACTCTCTCGGCCTCGTCTCTAACAAATCTCGATGCGAAGTGAGCTAGTTGGTTGAAACGGTCTGTGAACTCCTGAACTGACATCTTGCCTTGCTTCAAATCCATGAATTCTTTGAGTCGCTGTGATCTGAGCTCCTTAGGATAGAACCTCGTCTCGAGCTTATCCATAAAAGCATCCCAATCGAACAGAGGATCATGAGTGAAAGTAGGTCCTGTCAACGCCCACCACCTATCGGCCTCAAGGGTAAGAAAGTGAGTGGCTAGCCGCACTCTATCCTCTCTACCCACCGAATACATAGTGAAGCTCTTTTCCATCTCCCTGAACCACTCGGTAAGAGCTACCGGGTCAACCTCGCCACCATATGTCTTCACGTGGCTACGGGACATCTGCGAAGCTATCCATGAGAAACTACCAGGACGATTAGCCTCGTTGCCTGGCGGTGGAGGAGGTGGAACATTCCCTGCTTGCTGTCTCTGAGTCTCAAGCAAATGCTGAATTGCTTGCAGCACAATGTTATCAGCAGCCCTAGGTCTCACCATCCTTCAAAAGAGAAAACAAGTATTAGCTTAGCAATTAGCAATCACAAATAGACTACAAAATAAGTCCTTAGATCTACCCATCTCTCATTCATTATTTGTTTATTTGGTCAAGTTAAAGTTGGGGGTCACATGAGTGCGTCGGGAGCAATAATGCTCTGATACCAACTGTAAAACCCCTCGCGAAAGCGGAAAATATAAACATACAAAAGTACTAAAAATGCAGCGGAATTAAAACTTTTTAAAGAAAACATCATGCGAGAAGTCTTAGACTGAACAGAAACTGAAACTGAAATAAAACCAAAATAGATAAGTAACAGTTCTAAGTATCAAAACCAATATGTACATCAGCCTGGGATGGAACATCCCTACAGGCACCAAAACAAAAGTATCAACTACGAGTCCAGCTAAACGATATAAGGTAAGTCATATGATGACAGCAGGATCATCACTCGCTAGCTCTCGTGAACCCATCTCCAACCAGCATGTACCTACATACATGAAAACATGTACGCCACAATCAGTGGGGAGTGACTAGAGTTCTCCTAGCCACCTTTTGTGACAACACATAACACATAATACAATACAGAATACTCCAACATATAACAACATGTGAAGCATAAACATCTCATCATCTGGTCTCTTACTATCATGCGATTACAATGCACGGCTCTCAACCAACTTCATAAACAAATAGGAAGGAGAGCCGGTTTCCCTACTGGTTACCCAGTCGGGGGGTCTTTCAATCCAACTATTTATGAAACCGAACAAGAGTCATCCAACGCCTTGGATGATTTAACCACAATTAAATAAGTATCAATAACTCATCATGCATATCTGACACCGTACCATCATCTAGGCAAGCAGATAAAACATCCATAACACTAGCAACGGGTCCAGAGGTGAACTTAACACATATCCCATTACTACACTATGTCGGGTCCAGAGGTGAACTTAACACATATCCCAACATCCAATCAAGTAAAGGGTCCAGAGGTGAACTTAACACATATCCCTAAACTTACAATCATGAAAAGGGTCCAGAGGTGAACTCAACACATATCCCTAATCATCCAAAAGAAAAGGGTCCAGAGGTGAGCTTAACACATATCCCAATGCTACAAACATGTATTGGGTCCAGAGGTGAGCTTAACACATATCCCAATACGCAGTCACCGCACAACGGGTCCAGAGGTGAGCTTAACACATATCCCGTGTACGACAACCGATCACGTGTCAGGTCCAGAGGTGAGCTTAACACATATCCTGACACGCCCAAGCAAAACACGTAACGGGTCCAGAGGTGAGCTTAACACATATCCCGTCACGCGACATATAAACACGTAGTGGGTCCAGAGGTGAGCTTAACACATATCCCACCACGCGACAACCATGCTAACCACTAACATCCAAAGGTAGAAACTAACCTATAGTTCTAACTTGTTAAACCTCTAATCAACACTTAATTGATCCCGGGAACTAAGACGAGGGAGAGCCGGTTTCCCTTTCGGTTACCCGACCGGGGGGTCTCCATCCTCACTCCATTCCCGAACCCAAATATAGTGTTGCCCGTACACCGGGGACCTAAAATATATATCACGGGTATACAAAACGAGTTTCACTCAAAACCGATCAACCGTTCAAAAGTTACGATCGAAAAACAATGAAAAGCCTTCAGGGGTCCCCAGCCGGTCGGCAGGCAGCCGGTCGGCCGGCTGGTGACCTCTCAGCCTCCTTCTTTCTTTTAAACCGGAAACACAAAAAGGGTCCCCAACCGGTCGGCAGGCAGCCGGTCGGCTGGCTGGGAAGACCTTCCCTAAGCCTTAACAAAATACGCAAGCCAACCCACAAACACTCCTAGCCGGCTGGCAGGCGGCCGGTCTGCCGGCTGGCCTCCCTTTCTATTCTATATTCTTCGCAAACACAAAACAACCCAAGAAGAGACCACCAGCCGGTCGGCAGGCAACCGGTCGGCCGGCTGGCAGTCCTAAGGCCAACTTCGACAAAATACAAAGACACTCAAGATGCGCTCCCAGCCGGTCGACCGGCTCAGAGAGCCTGTAACGATTTTCGCCATTTTTCAGAATTTCCCATACTTCATAAATCGACTACAAAACTCGAACAACACTACAATTGATGTTTACCCAACAACATAAATCATCCAATACTACTATTCTACCAGCAAGCAAGTCCCATAACAATCCTCAAATGATTATATCGAGTATCCGTCGCAAAGTGAGAAAAACTGAAAATCACATATGAACACATAACAACATATTTAAGTATGGATTCCTCACATATTCAACATCCTAAACATGATACTAAGTTCCTTAAACATAATACTTGAACAAAAATCAGAATCAAACATAAGAAACACAACAAAAGTGCTAATATACACATAAAGGCCGAGTTTCTCATTATCGTCACCTTTTATGCTTACTCCGGCAGATGATCCTCCTCAATCACGTAACTATCGGTGTCGGGATCGTCCAGGCCAACACCTACAACATAGAAAACGGATTTTAAGTACTTAAAACGGGATTTAAGGAAAACAGCCCGTTTTTCAAAGTCGACGAAATGAAAAATGAAAGTGATGGATGACTAGGAAATCGAACGAGGATTCCGAAAATGTACTTACTTTTGCAATTTGAAGAACGGATGAGGAAGAATTTCTCAAAAGAAAGGAGTATAAATGGAGGTTTGTGAGGTTTTAGGAGAAATATGGTTCACAGTGGAAATGAAATGTTGAAGGATGAAGATGTCGACATATTAAATATGTAGGGTACAATGAGGTGTCCTTTTCGTATTATGAAACGGGTCGGATAAAATAGAACGGATACTTAAGTCGGATATTTAAAATGATGCCAAGTTGTATTCGTCTTAAGGACTTGAGGTTCTTAAGACGGATCTCACTTATTAAATTAAAATCTTCCGAGTTAAATTATTAAAATATTAATTTATTACATAAAATAATTTAAAACGATTAAATTAGATTTTACGAAAATACGGGATGTTACACAACACATAACTATATATCATTCATGATTTGGGTAACACATTCCGCATATCACTAGACATGCATTACTATAACATATAAATCTGATCATTCATATACAAATACCAACCAATATATTACATAGTTACGATAGTCATTTAATAACCAAATATCATATGGACATTTCGAAACACCAAAATCATATGATCTTATAACCCAAATTATTGTCCAATAAATATACATCCATTCTCTGAAAATTCCACATTCAATCATTCAAATCAATCAACATTACAGTTTCAATCACATTCTTCAATACACACATTAGCCATAACTCACATCATTACTTACCTCATTCTGCTCCTGCAAAAACTATTAGTACAATATAGGCAAGGTCTAATCTTTTATTTTGTTACTAGCCACTCTCTGCAGCACTCACGGTTTACCAGGTTAGATTGAAAGGGCCAGTGGCTTGGTTTGAGGGGAGCCTAACTCATCCCAATCCTGGGGCTCCTAACAGTTACTAGCGTGGGGGTTCATTTTATTTGACTCTTCCTATGTTCATTATTTTTGTTCATTTGTTTTTAGGCCTGAGGATCGTTCGCTTTGATACCACTTTGTAACACCCCCATTTACCTAGGAGCCTGTACTAGGACTTCCAGGGTAAATAAGACTGTTACCATCCTGGATAAACCAGGGTAGTAAATAATCATAGTGAAAGACAAACAGTAATTTAAGTTATTTAAACGATAGTCTGAAAACTGATACAAATTATAGTCCAAAACCAAAACTCTGAAACAACTGAAACTGTAACTAGAGATGTCAATGGGGTGGGTCTTGGCGGGTCTCGCCCCGCACCCGCCCCACATGGGGCAGGCGTGGGTAATAATTTGGCGGGTCGTGGGGCGGGGATGGGTTTGAAAAGCATCATTCGTCGCGGGTCGCGGGGCGGGTGCGGGTTTCACATGAGACCCGCCCCATACCCACCCCGCTCGCCTCGCCCCACATGTCCACGCCCCGCTTATCCCCACCTAATAAATAATAATATCTAATAGTAATATATAAGAATAATAAGATAAAATAAATATAACTTAAAATAATAATAAAAACTTTTAATAAATTAAATCTATCCTATCCAGCTAGCCACTTCCCCAGGCCCAAACAAGTAAATAAGTAAAATAACCCACTAACCAAGACTACCCACTACCAAGACTACCCCACTTCCCCAGTCCAATAAGGTAATAAACTATAATTATTCGTAAATCGTTATCACTACATTCGGGTCATTCACTAACTACCCAAATTTCCCTAAATCCCCATTTTTCCAAACTGAAAAAACAAACGAAGCTGAAGAACTGAAGATGAAGAATTGAAGAGTATTTGTTGTGTAGTTCTGTTTAATTTTCTAGTACTCTGTCAGAATTTGGGCTTTCGACTGCTGTTTGTGCATGTTTTTGGTGGTATGTTTATATGTAAAACCGTTTTATGGCTCCACGGACTCTAGTTAATTGAATGTTAAAGCATTTTGCGAAAACTTATTTGTATAAGTAGTACGACAAGTATATTTTAGATTTAAGATTTAAATTTCTTGAGGAGATAGGCGGGTCCCCGCGGGGCGGGGATGGTTTTGAATAGTTCAACCCGTCGCGGGTGCGCATTAAAATTTCGCGGGGCGGGCGCGGGTTGACCCCCCTCCGCACCCGCCCCGCCCCATTGACATCCCTAACTGTAACAAATGAACTATTACAAGTGAGACTATGCGTACTATAGTTAAGTAAGTCCAATCCATGTCTCTCTCCAAGCCCCACTTCCTAGTCCATCTGTCTCTGACCTGAAAAGTCTACTCCCCATTCCGGATCATAATAGGTGAATACGAATACACTGTCAACCTCGCGGTTGAGTAGGATAACACAATAATAAATAATGCAACAAATATGATATGCAAATGCCATGATATGCTCGAGCTCATTCTCATTCTCAAACCCTTGCACCAACTCATACCGAACCTCCCGGCAGAGTATAATCGGCCGTCCCGAACACCAGCTCAATAGCTGATAAGACATCAGGCCTGGTCTGCAGAACCACCCTGGACTTTATATCGTAACAATTAACATTCTGTAACTTTCTCAGTAACCAATGCATATGCCGTGCTCATGAATTCAACACTAAAATAAATAACCATTAAATACCATGCTCATATAACTCATACTTGTATCCATAACACACAATGCAACATCCATTCATCACATCACAGAGTAAACATCCATTCATAACATTTCATAGAGTATAGTGCCAGTGTATCCTACCTGATCAAGCGAAACTCCGAGCAATCACGTAATCAACGGGAATCAGAAATACTCCACTTCAAACTCGTTCCGATACAGTTGATAACGATGAGGGTGATTGCAGTCCTCTCGTTTTTCCATATCTCACGTGCATTAGGGTCTTGTTCAGTTGATGTAGGGCAAACGAGTGTGATGGAGGCAGACGGTTGTTATGGATGAATAGGGTTTTTGGATTGTGGAGGTGTATGAGGAAAAGGAGGCTGTTAGTCGAGGCATCAGTAGGGGCATGGTTGCTTGCCTCTCCTTTTCCTATTACTCGGTTTCTCAATTCTAATCCGAGTCCAACATTCTTCTTACTCGGTCCAATTATTCATAAATAAAACACGGGTCTTACACGTAAATTAATATTAGTAAATATTAAATAATTAGTTACAAAAAATATAAATATTCTTATTATGATAATATTTTGGTCCATATAATATGAATATAGAAATATTAAAATATTAGCAATTTCGCAAGAACATATATAAATCGGATTTAAATGTAATTACGCCTTTAATACGAAAATAGGAGCATATATTATCGATGAATAAACATTACATAGGTAATTATAAATATATTATCAAAATTAAAGAAATACAAATGAAATGTCATTTTATGAAATAATTACCAAATAAAATCCTATTATGAAATACGAATTAATCGTAGAAATACGATTTATAAAATAATAATAGTTTACGTAAAATACATTATAAACTTCCGTTTGAAATACGTGTATAAAACATGGTTTGACCATCGCTGACCGAGATTAACATACGGGGTATTACACAATTAAGAAGGAGGAACCGCACAGTGTTACGCTAACAACCTCAACAAGAGTAATTTTATAAACCTTAGTCTTGTACGTAGAGTCAATAAGAATCAGATGTGGATAAGCACGAAAGAGTTTAACGGCTTCTGGATGAGACATAAAAATATGACTGAGCTCCTTTGACTCGGGATCTGATTTGTGTCATTCCACTTATTGAGCAGTAACTGCTATAGCCAACATTTGTTGAGCGGGATTCCGCGTTCCTCTAATTTGACTTGTTGCCTCACGAAATCTTTCTCTCGGGCATCTAAACCAGCAAAATGTCTATCCCCATCTTTGTACTTTAATTTGTTACTTCGTGGTTGTGATATTCACCCTTCTCCGAGGTCAAAATGTTCCAAACAATCAACTTCTTTCTATTTATATCATTAGCGAAGTTCTGCATGACTCAAACCCGAAACAAACACTCGCACTCAGTTGTCCCTTTCTTCTTAGGCTTCTCGGGTTTATCTGGATCGATCTTCTTTCTGGTTCGGTCGTACCTTGAACAACAAAGTATGAGCCGAGCAACTCGGGTTGTTTAGATTTTTGGACCCATTTGATGCTTTTATTAAGGCAAACCTGTTATCAAAGATTATTTTCTAAGCCTAATCAAACGCCTCTTCCCGACTCACAAAACACCATTTACACCAAAAACTTCTCAAATGAATCCTGTTAACATGCAAAATTAATAATGATTGGATTCTAAAATATGTATAAAGACCTAAATTTATGTAAAAAACTTAATAAAAAGACGGAAAACCAATTTAATAGTCTGATCCATGAAGGGACCTTGAACATTCACGTCCAACACCATGTTGGACGTGAATAGTACACGTCCAGGTCCATAGTGGACGTGAAAAGTCCACATCCAGGTCCATAATAGACGTGAAGAGTGGACATCCATGTCCATAATGGACGTTGAATGTCAACGTCCTGTCCAAACAGACGTTAAATATCTATGTCTAAACCCAATATGGACGTGTAAATTCAACGTCTCTGTCCATGGTGGACGTTGAATTTTCACGTCCCGCTCCATATTGGACGTTGATTTTTCACATCTCAGTCCATGAGGGACATCGAATTTACATGTGTTCTATTGTCGACAAGCAAAATTTTGATGGCTATAGGGGCGTGTGGTGTTCAATTCCATACTAATTTTATGAAGACTAATTAACATGTAATTCGATTCATATGAACTTAACATGTGATTCAATAAATACTAGTTCGATTCTAATGAAAATAGATTGTTAGTCACTTACCGATGAATCGTTGTTAGCGTTTGATCTTGATTGTTCGTTGTTTGACATTGAATCAGCAAATCGACTTTTTTTAAGTGTTGTTTGTCTGGGAGAGTTTAGAAGAGAAATAGGCTAGAGAGAGGGAGAGGAATGTCATTTTTATGAAAAACGTCAACGACTTGTTATAACCCCTTTTAAACTTGTCATTTTAAACATTTGTGATACAATTTGTTTTTCTTGGAGGGGTTGATCGGGACTCGGGAGTATTCCCTAGACCCCTAACGACAGGCGACAACTGACGTAATCTCTCCCGCGGTAAAAAAGACAATTTAATGATTGACCCTCTTTAACTTTACCTTTTTCATTCCTAATAGTAAAAACTCAAACCCTTAATCACTTATTAAAAAGATAATAGACCTTACCAATCAAATGGACCAACTTTTATTTTATTAAATTTTTAATAGTCCATAAATTTTACTATACGACGGTCGCACGTACAATTTTCCAAAAAGTGACTACATTTGTTCAAATAGTGATTATTTTTTATTAAATAGTGATCACTCTTTTGATTAAAAAATAACCACTTTTTTCAAATGCCCGCTATTTATTAAAAAAATATTCGCTATTTACAAAATATATTACATTTTGAAAAAAACTACGGAAAGAGACCGTTACACATGATAACTAAGGGAGTGTTTGGTTGACTACTTTAGAATGGAATGGAATTGATTGAATTGATCAAGTGTTTGGTTGGGTGATTTTGGAAAGGAGTTAGATATCCAATGGATTCTAACTTCATCTCAACCCCTTGGAATCCCATTTTCATCTCTCCCCCTTGGATTCCAACTTCATTCCTTTATGTTTATTATTAAAATGAACAAACAAGATTTTAATGGAACAAAATTGAAACCCAATACCATTAGACTATTTCCAAGCAACAAATCAATTTAATCGGGTCAATTGCATATTAGGCCTTTAATCCCCTTATTGACCTTGATCCATTTAAACCCTCCCAAGCAGGAAGTCATGACGTAGGCCGATAAACCATGCCAAACAACCACTTTTTTTTTAGCTTTTTTCTTTTTTCTTAGATGCTTGGAACCAATTACAACATGACACGTATTAGGTGGATTGTTGGGTCAATCTACTTCAAATTGGGTCGATTTATGACTCAATTCGACTGAAGTCAATCCTAATCTATTTTTCAATTATAAATAACTTGACTCGAATCCCTATTGACCCCTATATCGGGGATGGTCTTATGATTTCTCATTCCATAAGCCTATACTCCAATTTGTGTTATCTTGACAAAATGTGTGATTATTTAAGTGATAAACATGGATAAATGTGGTATTGTGATGTCCCCTCAATGAGAAAATAGCAAGGACAACCAATGGGGTTGGACTTTTGAGGAGGAGAGCGGGAGGACGTACACATAAACGTGATCTTATGAAAGCTCCATCCTCCATTGTCCTTCCTTTGAATTCTTTCACTCTTTTTATTTGGACCTCATTGTGCCTGTCTTCGTCTCTCCACTAATATTACTTTTACCCCTTATGGAATTATAGGATGCAAGTATGTAACCCATTTTGATCATATCGACAACATAACCCGTCTACCTAATAAGAAATTATGTTAAACTTTACCGTCGTTTTTATATCAGGTGTGTATTTAGCAAGTTCCTAAATATTTTTGGTATTGTGAAATTATGAGAGCCAGCAAGATTGCAAGTCGAACATGTAACATCCCGTATTTTCGTAAAATCTAATTTAAGCGTTTTAAATTATTTGAAGTAATAAAATAATATTTTAATAATTTATTGTGAAAGGTTTTAATTTAATTATTAAGATCCGTCTTAAGAACCTTAAGTCCTTAAGACGAATGCTACTTGGTAAACTTAAACTCGTATCATAAATATCCGTTCAAGTGTCCGACCCACTTATTGACTCGGAAAGGACAGTCCATAAAACCCCCATAAACCCCCTTTCCATCGACATTCCTCATCACCATCAATTCATTTCACTGTAAAACACAAACCTCATAAACCTCCATTTTATTCCTCCTTCCTTTGAGAAATTCTTCTTCATCCGGTACTCGAATCGAGGTAACAACGACATTTTCGGAATCCTCATTCGATTTCCAAGCCATCTATCACTTTCTTTTTGTAAATCCTTTCACTCGAAAATTGGGTTGTTTTCTCTTAATTCCGTTTTAAGTGCTTAAAATCCGTTTTCTATGCTTGTAGGTGTTGGCTTAGAGGATCCAGAGATCGATAGCTACATTGTTGAGGAAGATCTTTAGCCGAATTAGCTTGAAAGGTGACGATAATGAGAAACTCGGCCTTTATGTGTATATTAGCACTTTTGTTGTGATTTTCCATATGGTTTCTGATTTTATTCAAAGGTTTGTGTTTAATGAACTTAGAAGCATGCCTAGGATTGTTCTTATGTGAGAAATCCATGCCTTATAATGTTGTTACATGTTCATATGCTATTTTCAGTTTTTCACAAAGTTAAGACGGATACTTGATATCATCGCTTGAGGATTGTTATGGGACTTATGTGCTGTTAGATTAGTTGTATTTGGTGTTTGATAATGTTGGGAAATCACCAATTGTAGCCTTGCTTGAGTTGTTGTGTCGAATTATGAAGTTTGGACTTGGCTGGAAAAAAACGCGATTTCGTATCAGGCTCTCTGAGCCGGTCGACCGACCGGCCGCCGGTCGACCGGCTGGGAGTGTTTCTTTGTGTTTTTGCGATTTTAGGAAAATTGGCCTTATGACTGCCAGCCGGCCGACCGGCTGGTAGTCTCATGTGTGGTGTTTGTGTTGTTTTGCGAATAACCTAGGAAAGAAAGGGAGCCCAGCCGGCAGACCGGCCGCCTGCCAGCCGGCTGGGAGTACGCGTGGGTTGGTGTACGAAATTGTGAAGGTTAGGGAAATAGATTCCCAGCCGGCCGACCGGCTGCCTGCCGACCGGCTGGGAGTCCTTGTGTTGTCGTTGTTTTTAAAAGAAAGGAAAGAAGGCTGGGTTCCCAGCCGGTGGACCGGCTGCCGGCCGACCGGCTGGGAACCCCCGTAGCATATTTTGAATTCGTAATTCATTTGTAACTTTCAAACGGTTAATCGGTTTTGATTGAAACTCGTTTTGTATACCCGTGACATGTATTTGAGGTCCCCGGAGGATGGGCAACATTTTATTGGGTTCGGGAATGGAGTAAGGATAGAGACCCCCCGGTCGGGTAACCGAAAGGGAAACCGACTCTCCCTCAACTTAGTTCCCGGGGTCAATTAGGTGTTGATTAGAAGTTAAGAAAAGTATAACTATAGATTAGTTCATGGACTTTGGTTGATATTGTATTGATGCGTATTAAGTTATGCCTTAAGCTGGCCTCTGAACTTAATACGTGAGTTGTTTGTCATATATGGGGATATGCCTTAAGCTGGCCTCTGAGCCCTATATGCGTATGTTTGTCGTGTCTGGGACATGCCTTAAGCTGGCCTCTGAGTTCAGACATGTATGATAGTGATCGCGTTGGAACATGCCTTAAGTTGGCCTCTGAGTCTGATGAGTAGAGCAGCTGCACAACGGGGTAGCTAAGGAACTGACACCTTGCCCGGAGTGCAGATATTTGGTGCTAGAACATGCCTTAAGCTGGCCTCTGAGTTTAGTACCTTGTGATGTGGTGAAGGGACATGCCTTAAGCTGGCCTCTGAGTCCTTTACTTTTGGATGCTAGTCTATGCCTTAAGTTGGCCGCTGAGTCTAGTGTCTTGCTGATTGGCAGGTCCATGCCTTAAGTTGGCCTCTGAGTCCTTGCTTGCTGAATGTTTGGTATTTAGGTTATGTCTTAAGTTGACTGCTGAACCTTTTCACTTGCTGAATGTTTTGGTATTAGGTTATGTCTTAAGTTGACCGCTGAACCTTTTACTTGCTGAATTTATCTGTTTGCCTTGAGTTGGTACGTATCAGATATAGATATTGATAATGATGAGAAATGTATATTTGTTTGGGTTATGGTTTGATCATTCAAGGCATTGGGTGACTCTTAATTCGGTTTCATAAATAGTTGGATTGAAAGACCCCCCGACTGGGTAACCAGTAGGGAAACCGGCTCTCCTTCCTAACGGTTTATGAAGTTGGTTGAGAGCCGTGCACTAGAGTTGGCATGTTGATATGAGATTAATTGACGAGATGTTTATGCTTCACATGTTGATATATGTTGGAGTATTCTGTATTGTTTTATGTGTTACGTGTTGTCACAAAAGGTGGCTAGGAGAACTCTAGTCACTCCCCACTGATTGTGGCGTACATGTTTTCATGTATGTAGGTACATGCAGGTTGGAGATGGGTTCACGAGAGGGCTAGCGAGTGATGATCCTGCTGTCATCATATGACTTACCTTATATCGCATAGCTAGACTCTTAGACTTTTGTTACATTTGTTTTGGTGCCTGTAGGGATGTTCCATCCCAGGCTGATGTATATATTTGTTTCCGATACTTAGAACTGTTACTTATCTATTTTGGTTTTATTCCAGTTTTAGTTTCAGTTTCTGTTTCAGTTTAAGACTTCTCGCATGTTGTTTAGTTTACTTTAAAAAGTTTAAATTCCGCTGCATTTTTGGTACTTTTACGTGTTTATATTTCCGCTTTCGCGAGGGGTTTTACAGAACATATTAGACCATCCCCAAGCAAAAGGTCGATTTAATCGAGCCAATAACATATTAACCTTTAATCTCACTTCACTGACATTGACCCTCTTTTACCCTCCCAAGCAAAATGTCGATTTAATCGGGTAAATAACATAGTTTTTCTTTTTTTTCTTTTTCTAATTTGTAACCAATGAGAATTTGCCACATAAGGGGTCAATAGATGAGTCAATTTACTCCACCTTGGGTCACAAATTGACTCTCAACACCCTTGGTCAATCCTAATTTTCTATAAATTGTACAGTAATTAACTTGATTCAAGCAAGCAATTGACCTTTCTTGGGAATGGTTTTAAGTCGGATGTTTTTTTTACTAGAGTGAAAGAGTGAAAGAGTTAACATTTAGAGGACATATTAATATTGGTAAGTTTAAGAGTCTTTTTTTTATTTAAATGAGCGCACTAAATCGTTGGTGAGAATTGAAACCCCAACTTTATGGGGTAAGAGAGTTCTTACCACCTGAGGTAACTCATGTTCTCTAAGTTAAAGAATCTTTGGTTAAATAAGTTTTAGTCAAATTCAAATGTTACCACATCTGTTCTTGATAGACTTGGCATGCGTTTGGCAAACTAGATGATAACGGAAAATGAATCTCGAATAGATAAAGGAAGAGATGCAATGGTTAACCAGATAATAACCCCTCATTTCACCTTTGTTTTGATTGCGCACATGAACAATCTTACGATGATAGTAAGCTACCCCACAAGCGCCTCCCAGAAGAGGGAGCGGATTTTGGGGGTAGATGTGTTTTTAGGGTGGGTACAGTGGTGATTATAGAGCGGGGTGAGGGTTTTGAATAAAGGATCAATCACGAGACACCTCATTTAGGCCTAACGTGATTTTAATTGTATTGTTTCGTGATGAAAAATTGCCGGAGAATTTCTTAAAATGTATTTCATGGAATACATTCATTTTAGTCTAACAGCAAGTCTCCTATGTGACAGGTTATCCGTCACAAGCTTATGACGGGTCGAATAGCACCCACATGGGTAGATAAAACAAAAGTAAAGATGCATTATAAAGGTTTGTCCTAACCTTCTCAAATGAATTTTATTTGATCCGTCACAAACTTGCGACGAATACTACCCGTCACAAATGAGAATTTGTGTTAGTCTAAATGTACAGATCGGTTCATGTTTATTCCATTTTTCCTTTCCACGGCCCACCTCAACCTCGGTCCCATCCGCCATTGAACCGGACTGCCTCAAGTCCCTCATACGACTATAAGAGACCCGACACATCAAAGTTACCGTCATAAACTTATTATTTCTTACAAGCATGTGATCTCTCAGAAATCTTCTCCAACTTACTCACCAACTTACAAATTACGAGAGCTTAGACTACGTTTATAGGTTGGGCTAAGTAGGTCCAGGTCTTGAATAAAGACAAAAAAATAACAAATAAAAAAAGAAAAAAGAAATTAAAAGGTTGGAACACCTTTGAAGAAACTAGTTCCATACGGTCCAATCTGGACCTCTTGGAACACATTCTAGACCTCGTTCTAGACCTTGTTTAGTGTAAAAAAAAGTATAAGTTAAAGGTAGGTTAAGGTAGGTCTTGATAAAAGATAAAAATGAAAAGGTAGGGCTTGAAAGTAGGTTAAGAAAAAAAATTAGTATTTTAATATAAGAACTAGGGCTAAGTAGGGCTACAAGACCTACGGATAAACATGGTCTTATAAACTTCCCATAAAAATCGTCCTTTATACCACGTAGATGAGACATTAGTGTAACCAAGAGTTAATAAAATGTTGCAGTTTGTGTGGTTAAACTCGGGGTGAGAGGACATAAGTAGTCCGTAAGTCAAAGCTTAGAATTTAGAAATGTCAGATTAAGTGACAATAGTGTTACAGAGTGTTATCTGACACAATGCTTAAAGCATGACTGAAAATACTGTTACCAAGATATACGTTTACAATTGCTTGACTTCTAGTACTTCAATTAAAATATACACAAGGGAATACCTTCATGTTACTCCTAGTACGGAGTAACACGTTATTTACCGCTGTAGACTGTAGAGTATCAACGGTAATATACTTCAACTGTTCAACCCTACAAAGCTACATAGACCATTTTAAAGTAGTAGTCGCGATAATTAGGCCGTGATCCGATTTTACTCTTAATTTCACCTTGTTTACCATGACCTACTTTTATCCTCTCAAGCAGAAAAGGTCACAATTTAGGGGATCAACCCAATCATTTTTCCACTTTCCAACATTTCTAATCATTTATCACATTTTCTACCCACCAAAATATCTCTTTTACAAATCATTTTATTGTTTTTTTATTCTTAAACCAATCAAAATTGTCCACCTAGTGATCACAAATGTTTAACAATGGTCACAAATTGACCTTGATTAATCATATGATCTTGTACCAACCTTGGCTAATGTTAATTAAACTTACTTTCATAACTTTTGTAAACCAACTATCCATGATTATTGATTGGTTGTGATTATGTGAAGGCTTGTCACCCTTGCAGTAGCATCCGGTGCAAATAAACCGCAATTTTTTGGGACGGGAATTTCGACTGGACTCAATCAGGTTGCTCGAGAAAATAAAAGGAATGTGTATTATCTAGTCGTCGTTGACTAATTATCAAGCGTCCGAGTAACCATTTAACTCAATTTTACTTATAGTGGCGAATTTACGGGGCTAGACCGCTAATAAGAGCGATCACCCCAGCTAGATATTGGAAATTTCGAATTTTTAAGTCATAATTTTTAATTTTTCTATAAGTTTATTTTGTGTCATTAATTTACAAGTTCTCTTCCGCTAAAAATCTAAGATTTTATGCCCCCTCTGGCTTAATGGAAAATCACGACTCCGCCGCTATTTACCCACCTAATAAGTAATAACCCAAATGGACCGAGACCAAGGGATAAAAGAGTGAAAGTAACAGTTATCTTCTTGAATTCCATGTCTAGATACTAGGATGAAAAACCGTGTTTTTGCACGGTATCTATACTATTTTATAGGTAGGACTTGGGAGTGCAAGAAAAACCTAGAATGTCAACTCCATCAACATCTTCACTGGTTGTAAGGCCCTGTTCTTTTTGGCTTATTTTCAGCTCGTTTCAGTTCAGCTCAGCTCTATTCAGTTCAGTTCAGCTCAGCTCTATTCAGTTTAGTTCAGCTCAGTTCAGCTCAGCTTCATTCAGTTCAGTTCAGTTCAGCCCAGTTTCATTTAATTCATTTCAGTTCAGTTCAGCTCGACTTTATTAAGTACATCCCACATTATTATTATTATTATTATTATTATTATTATTATTATTATTATTATTATTATTATTATTATTATTATTATTATTACTATTATTATTATTATTATTATTATTATTATTATTATTGTTTTTGTTATTATATTATTATTATTATTATTATTATTATTATTATTATTATTATTATTATTATTATTATATTTTTTTATTTATTATTCTATTTATTATTATTAATTAATAATTCTTATTATGATTATTATTGTTATCATCTTGATGTACTTCATCTTCGAGGTTATTATGGACACCAATATCGCACTTTTTTTTTCAATTTCTTTTCGAACATTGTCCATGAATTTCTTATGTTCTTTATCATCCATGTTTGAATCTGTTCTTCCTTGAATACTTTGATGTTGTATAACTGGAATACCAGGTTTATGCATCCGAATGAAATTATGAAGTGTAAAAGCGGATACGATAATTGACATTTGATATTTCGTTGTCATTTGTGGCATGTTTTTTCACTACAAAAAAATACTGCCCTTGCGATGGATAGAAAATCCGTCGCAAATTTGGATTTGGGACGGATTTTGCGACGGATTTTTTTTTGTGACGGAATTTGCGACGGACCTAAATTTCCCAGACCCGCGAAGTGAAAGTCAAATGGCGGGAAAGTTTGCGACGGAAAATCCGTCGCAAATATTGACTTTTGCGACGGAAATTCCGTCGCAAACATATTGACCAGACTTGACCAAAAGTTGGTCAAGGTCAAACCTTGACCAGATTTGCGACGGAAATTCCGTCGCAAAATTCTGTCGCAAAGTTATATTATACAGACCCCGCGGGTCTTATTTTTCCCCAAATCGATTTCAAAACTAAAAAAACGAAAACCCTAAAAGCGATTCGGCGATTTACCACCCCACCACACCACCACCCTACCACCCTACAACCCCGCCGCCGCCGCCGCCGCCACCAGCCCTCCTTCTTCCTTCTTCCTCCTTCCTCCTTCTCCTTCCTTCCTCCTCCTTCCTCCTCCTTCTCCTTTCTTCTCCCTTCCACCTGCCACCTCACCGCCGCCACCACCTCACCGCCGCCACCTTGCCGCCGCCACTTCTTTCTTCCTTCTCCATTTCTCCTTATGTATTTATACTAACTTTCGTTATTTATAGACCGTCTTAATTTTTTATGTTTAATCCGTCGCAAAATTCCGTCGCAAATTCCGTGTTATTGTTTTTTATTGTTATTAGGAATAGTTAGTTTAGTTTAATTGTTATTTGATTAGTTTAGTTAGTATTGTTAGGTGGTTAGTGATATTAGGTTAGTAGCTAATTTCGTCCCAAATCCGTCGCATATTGTTGTTAAGATGTTTAGGACGATTGATTTTTGATATAAAATTTGCATTGTTGTTGATTGTTAGTGTTGTTGATTTGGTTAGAATATTCTTGAATAGTACCCGTTCAATAATTACACATTAGGTGTAATTGTTGAATAGTCCCCGTTTTGGGACTGTCTTTGAATCTTTCATGCCATTTAGGTAGTAAACACTCTTATATTTTCTTGATTGTAATGAAACAAAAATTGGGCAACACTTCCTTATTGTTCTCCAAATACATTCTATATAATGTATTTAGAGAACAATAGGGAAGTGCTGCCCAATTTTTGTCTCATTACAATCAAGAAAATATAAGAGTGTTTACTAATGGTATGAAAGATTCAAAGATGGGTTTAGGCTGGAGAGATAAGGACCCCAGACCAATATATGTAAATTGTTTTTTTTTGCAGGTTGGTGTTGGTGTTGGTGTTGGTGTTGGTGTTGGTGTTGGTGTTGGTAGTTGTAGTTGTAGTTGTTGTTGTTGTTGTTGTTGTTAGTTGTTGTTATATATATGTAGTTGTTATTTAATTGTTGTTGTTAATTAATTGTTGTTGTTGTTGTTAATAAGTTGTTAACTAGTTTTTTTTGTTAGTTGCTGTTATATATATATATATATATAGAGGCGAGTTCCGGTGAGTTTGCCATATTCCGTGAGTTACCCCTGCGTATAAATACAATTGACCTAAACTAACTTTCTAACACGCGCGCCTAAAATTCACAAATTCCAGCTGATCTAAACTAACTTTCTCTCTCCTTCAAAATCCCAAATAAATCATAAAAAAATCTCAGAAATCATCAAATTCTTCATCAAAATTCTTCATCAATTCTTCATCAATTCATCAATTCTTCATCAAATTCATCAATTCTTCATCAATTCTTCATCAATTCCTCATCAATTCTTCAACAATTCTTCATCAATTCCGAAAAATCAGACGAAAAACTTGCAGGAACCCTAATTTTTCGGTACTAATTCTTACGATTTTGTTATTTTAATACTTGAATAGCTGAATTATTTGATTCAAATAACAAATTGTACGACAATTTATGTATTGTTTTCGTAATCTTCAGGATTTGCGATGATGAATTCAGACGAACTTAATGACGATCATCTTAATCAGCTTAATGACGATCAAACATTGACGATTTCAGGTATCAATTTGTCTAGTTTATAATGATTTCATGATTTCATGATACAATAACTATATGAGAGCTTAAAATAACTCACTATTGAGCTTATATTGACTGCTATTATGAATTACGTATTGAGCTTAAAATAACTCATGATTTCATGTATTATGCAAATACAATAACAGCTATTATGTATTACAATAACAGCTATAATGAATACAATAACAGTTATAATGAATACAATAACAGTTATAATGAATACAATAACATGTATTATGCAATACAATAACAGTTATTATGAATACAATAACAGTTATAATGCAATACAATAATAACTATACTATTGTGCAGGTTGTTCACAATACCGAAACAAAAGAAACAACATGTACATGCAAGATGTTTGAGAGGAAAGGAATCCTTTGTAAACACATAATATGGGTACTATCAGGTAAAAGATTGACTAGCATACCGGAGAAGTACATCGCAAGTAGATGGATGAAGAAATCATATAGAAAGCCTTTGTTTGGACTGGATGGAAAGTTATTACAAGATTATGATCCAACTGACTTAAGAAAGCTGGAATTATCAAGAGTATGGTCTGAGTTTTATGCAACAATAAGTGCTCTAAAGTCAATGCCTCCAGACCATATAAAGGAACTAAGTGTGATGCTTTTACAATTTCGAGAGAAAAATTGTCCAACAAAAGAGAACTTGACAAAGGAACAAGAATTGGAGATGCTCTTAGGTTGTTCAGCAAAATCAAACATTATTGTTCACCCACCAAAGATTGCAAAAAACAAAGGAAGTGGCAAGAGAATGAAATCAAACAAGGAAAAGGCAATTGAAAAGGCAAGCAAACCAAAGAGGCTATGTAATAACTGCAAACAAATGGGAAACCATGACAAAAGAAACTGCCCAAATCCATTTGTTGAGCATGCACCTGAGGAAGAAGATGAAGAGGGAGATGAAATGGAGGATGAATAAGGCATCCAATGAACACATTTACAATAATCGTATCACAACTTTACAATAATACAAAAATTTCTCAGTATTTTGTCTTAGATTACTATAGTTGAGAATCTATATTTCGTGTAAGAAACTTTAGAATAATTACTTACTAAAAATCGTGTTTTTGGAGTTCAACATATGCAATTATGAATACAATAACAGCTATAATGAATACAATAACAGGTATTACATAATGCAAACTGAATACAATAACAGCTATTATGCAATACAATAACAGCTATTATCAATTACAATAACAACTATTATGAATACAATAACAACTATAATGAATTACATTAACAGGTATTATAAAATGGAAAACTGAATACAATAACAGCTATTATGCAATACAATAACAGCCATTATCAATTACAATAACAGCTATTATGAATACAATAACAGCTATAAAGAATTACAATAACAGGTATTACAAATAGGAAAACTGAATACAATAACAGCTATTATGCAATACAATAACAGCTATTATGAATACAATAACAACTATAATGAATTACAATAACAGGTATTACAAACTCCAAAACTGAATACAATAACATATATATGCAATACAATAACAGCTATAATAAATTACAATAACAGTGTAAAATCCATTATAATAACTGTCTGAAAATCATTACAATAACTGTATGAACCCATTGTAATAACTGTCTGAAAATCATTAAAATAACTGCCTGAGACATTGCATATAACTGTCTGAACAAAAATTACAATAACTGTTTTGATGAATACAATAACTGTTTTGATGATTACTGATGCCCGTCGTTGAGGGTACCAAAGATAAATTTATAATTCCTAACTTTAACAATAGATAGCGAAAGTCAGGGTCGAACCACAAGGAGGCGGGGAATGTTTATTGTTGAATGTTAATGTTTAAAGGTAACAAATTTGGGGGTTTTATTGGTTGATTACTATATCTAAGGCAAAGATTAAAATAAACAAAAAATAAAAGATGAGAATAAAATATAATAAAAAGGGATGCTAGGATGTTTGGGTAATAAATAGCTAAGGTAAAATTAATCCTAAGGTCAACATGTATTGCAGTCGCGTAAGGGGGTGTAACATATCTTTTTAGGTCTATGCTACCTAATAGCTCCTTTCGGCCTATGCTATTAGTTCCTAGGTCTCACAATTATTGGGTGTCAACAATAAGGGTGATTCCTAAATTCCAGGTCACATACCTTTCAGCCTTGAGTAACCTATCCGTCTTAAGGTGTAAACCAATGCCCTTCCCGTATCTTTCAATCTTGGGTAGGTCATTACTAACATCCTACAAGTCTCCTTATGGTCTCATTGCAGGATATTATAATTGACAAGAAAAGACGAAATAAGAATACATACGCGGGTGGTCGACCGACCAGCTACTCCAGTCGGCCGACCACGGCCTCGGTCGACCGACCAGCTATTCCGGTCGGCCGACCGTGGTCCTGCTACAGGTCGGTCTTTCGAATTTTATCTACCTACGCATATTTATCCCCTACATCCTAACATATGAAAATTAGCTACTCATGATTGTTAAGACGATTATAAAATTGGGAATAAACGTGGAGAACATAGTAAATAATCTAAGCATGCAAGATTCAATAAAGCTTGGGATTCTAACTTAACAATTGTAATAAAAACAAGAACGATAATAAAGCAAGATTAAAAGAGTAATTACCACAATTTGGAATTAGGGCAGAAAGAAACTAACTTTATTGATGAATGCTTGGGAACTATTGAAAGATTACAAAACTAAAGCTTGAATAAAACTAAGTATGATAAAACTTGATACTAGACGATTCGATGCAAAACTTGATGATAGATAGTAAAAGGGCTTTTTTTATAAACCCTAGCTACAAGATTAGCTTATATAGGGTAAGAGATTAGAGTTTCCTAAAGACTCTAATTCTAATTTATTTCCGAAAAAGAATCGTATGGGCTTCTGTGGTGGTCGGTCGACCTACTATATGGGTCGGTCGACCGTTTCTTGCTGGGCTTCTTTTATTTCCGGCATTCCTTGAAATTTGGGCTTCATTAAAATTCAGGACTGGTCGGCCGACCCGTTTGGGTGGTCGGTCGACCGCCTCTGTACGGAAATCTTCGGATTTCTCTTGTTTTGACTTTTGGCACTTGACTTTGACTCCAGTTGACTTTCCATTAATTCCCTAACTAAGCAAAAGACTTGAGGATATGGATTTGGTGCTAAATTGCTTCTTTTCCGCATAAATCTGTAAAAGTGCATAAAAATACGAAAGTACACGATTTGTGGGAAATAAAGGCTGAAACATAGTAAATGAGCGACCAAATACGTGTAAAAATAGATGTAAAACATCATAAAATAGACACGTATCAAATTCCCCAAACCAAACCCTTGCTTGCCCTCAAGCAAGAAATAGACTCGATCCTAACTAATGGAACGATTTCAATCTCAGAGCGAAATTTACATGTAAGCCTATACCAATGCCAAGAACAAAATGAGAAAGTATATAAATCATGCAAACGAGTTATGGTGTCGTCAAACTTGCAACACTAGAGACTATAGAGACTTTATACTATGGACTCTCGCGGTACGCTCGAGACACTCATGAAGCAAAGGGTGAGTATAAGTAAAAGATAGAAAGAAGTAATTTTGTAGAGACACTCACCTAACTGCGACCCATGAAAACATGCCTGCAATCTAACATGAACAAGAATTCTACAACTTTGTATAACAATCTCATTTAAATGGCCTAGATATACGCAATTGGGGCAATGAAAGATATGTGAGGTAAAAGGTAAAAAGTGGTTAAGATGTTTTTGGGTATGTGGGGTTAGTAGCCAAGCTAGTAAAACCGTTTCCCAACAACATAATTCACAATTTTTTGATATTAAGAAAGTGCTCCTTTTGTAGCACAACTCTCACATTAAATATAAGAAAGGACTCCCAAATATTTTTGAATGAAGCACGGGAGTGATAACATATAAAAGAAAGGGATTTTTGGAACGAAATTTTGAACTTGATGATGCCAGGTGGTCGGCCGACCTATTAAGGCGGTCGGTCGACTGCTCTGTACTTCCCGGATTTTTTTTCGTTTTTCTTTTCTTTCTTTCTTTTTCTGAATTTTTCTGTTCTTTTTCTTTTCTTTCTTTTCTTCCTTTCTTCTTTCTCTTTTTTTGTTCAAGATAGCATACAAACCAAGATGCCTCAAAAAATGATCCAATGACCACAAATACTAGCTTGGAAGGGTAGGCTAAGTATGGGATGTAGTTTTGGGGGAATAAAAAGGCAATTTTGGTTATGTGAAGCTTATGGGTAAATGAGAGAAAGGGATCCCAAATGCACGTATCAAGATTCACAAAACGAGATAGTAAAACAAGTATATAGCAATTCAAGTTCATGTTTATGCATATTGATGTAACATGTTCCAAGGGGAGTACTACTCACATCCTAGACAACTGGTTTAAGAATGAAACCAGGAAATAAGCTCTAAAACTCAGAATGTATAGTAGGTTGCCAAGGTATAAGTCAAGTCTCAAGATATGCAAGTTGACAAAAACTCGTAGATATGCGAAAGACTCTCATACTAAAACAAGTTGACAAGGCAAGGTAAAGGCATAAACATGTAAGATAGCTAAATCATCCTTGAAATACTTTCGTTCCGACTCGACCTATATGCTAAAATAAACGTGCATTTTTTTGAATTTTTTTGAATTTTTTTTTATTTTTTTTGGATTTTTGTATATATAAGGAAAATAAAGAAAAGAACGATGCAAGACAGAAATGCAATAAACGTGTGACAAAATGCAATGCATGTAACACGAAACCATTCCCCAAACCAACCCGCACAATGTCCCCATTGTGCATTAGCCTAAGTAAAGGTTTCAGAAAATTAAAGGAAAGATGCAAAGAAATTAAAACTAAGAAAAAACTGGAAAGAACTCACTGGGTTATGAAGTGCATGAGAAAAACCTCCCCAAACCAGCGTAAGCTGGGGGGGTTTTGGTGGCCAGCAGTGCCACTCAAGTAACCAAGTCAATTTCATGATTTCCAAGGAAGAGAAACGAAAGACCGCAGCAGAGAGCGGGTCGACCGACCGATATTACAGGTCGACCGACCTCCTGTGGACCACAGAAAAATCAGCGATACAGCGTCTCTGGTCGACCGACTGATGTTTCTGGTCGGTCGACCCTCTGTGTCCTGGAGGTCTTCGTTTCTGCATAAAATCTGAAAAAGAACAAGAAAGTACGTGCGCCCAACAATGCGCGAGATGCCAAAAACGATTCTAAAGTCTTAACTACTCAAACATAAAGGAAAGGATCTAAAACTACTAGCAAACAAAATTAAAAAGTCTCACACAACATAAAGTAAATTGTCTTAAAACTGCAACTTAAAAACAACTATCCGCTAAAGATGCGGAAGATATCCGACCACGGCTTCTGACGACATGCCGTAGTCTCCACGGTTTTTGCTTTAGTAGCAAAACACATCTTCTTCCCGTCGTCGCAAAGCATATGCGACGGTCTCTCTTCTTGAGCTTGTCTCCTCTTCTTTTTCTCCTCCCGATCCACGACGTCTGGATCCTCATCCTCTTCATAGCTTAAGCATCCCATTCCTCCTCTCTGGACGATGGCTTCCTTCACTTTGAGTTTCCCCAAACCAGTTCCTGCAATAGTCATAATAGAAGTGTCCTCCCTATTGCTCCCAATCTGGAGCGGAGGTGTAAAAACAGATACAAGAATAGGTAATAAAGGTGGAGAAGTAGTGATGACCTCATACTTTTTCTCAGAAGTGACAGCATTACATGTGATGGGGGTCATAGCATCCTTCTTCCTGTAAGATAAGCCATAGATAATAGAATGCTTGCCTACTTTGAAGGTTAGAGTCCCAGTACCTACATCTATAATGGCACCCGCAGTGTGAAGAAAGGGTCTTCCTAGAATTATAGGTATATGGGCATCCTCTGGGATGTCCAAAACTACAAAGTCGACTGGGAAGAAGAACCTGTCGATACGGACAGGGATGTTTTCTAACACCCCTACAGGTTCCATAGATGTGCGATCAGCCATCTGGACTGTCATACTGGTCACTGCAAATTCGGTCATTCCTAGTTTTAAGGCAACGCTTAGGGGCATGACACTTATACTAGCACCTAAGTCGCACAAAGCCTTCTTAACTGGGAAGGTTCCTATATTACAGGGGACAGAAAAACTACCAGGGTCCTCCAATTTATGAGGGGCAATGACATGTGTTAAATAACTGGATGACTCTTCAGTGAGGGCCACCGACTCAACCTTTTCTAAAGACCTCTTCCTTGACAAAAGTTGTCTCATGAATTTAAGATAGGAAGGAACTTGTTGAACTAATTCTAAAAATGGGACTTGAACATTCAATGAACGAATCACATCTTTAAATTTGTCAAAAGATACCTGATCCTTTGAAGGCACGAGTCTCTCTAGAAAAGGAGCAGCTGAGGATTCCGTATTTGCAGCCCTTTTTAAAAACCTGGGGGTCTTGTCACCCCTGAAAAGGAAATCCCGCAAGTTATTCGGCAAATCTGGACGAAAGGGAACTTCAGGTTCTGCTTCAATGGTCGGTCGACCAGAATCTTCGGTCGGTCGACCAGTCTCCTGCTCAGGCAAAATTTCTGGATCCTGATCTGCGGTCGGTCGACCAGATTTTTCGGTCGGTCGACCGCCTTCGCTGCTACTCGCCTGTTTTTCTTTCTCAGCCCCCACTTTGGCTCCACTTCTTAAGGTTACGACGTTTAGAGTCTCCTTTTTCTGGTCCGGCTTGGTCGGAAGTTGACCCGGAGCCCTAGTATCATTCTTGCTCGTAATTTGAGCAATCTGGGACTCTAACATCTTCATTCCTGCCTCTCTAGCCTGTGACTCCTTCTGTACCAACCCAATAAGATTTTGGATAAGAGCATCTGTGTTGGGTGGTGGATTAGAAGGTGGTTGAGGGTTGAAAGGAGGTCTTTGGAAATTTTGTTTATGTGGGGGTACATAGGTGGAATTTTGCTGAGGTTGCATGTGTTGTGGGTTTTGAACATTCTGGCTTGTCCACCTTAAGTTGGGATGGACATTGTTATTATTTGGGTCATAGAAATTGTTCCCACGATAATGCTGAAAAGTGGCACATGTTTCATTAGATGAAGTACAGAACTTTGACACATGCCCTTCTCCACCGCACCTCTCACAAGCAAAGGGTCCGTCCTGAACGGCGTTCACTTGGTAAATTCCTCCCTTGCTTCCACTCCCTAGATCGAGCTTTCCTGCAGCCTCAAATTTTTCTAACTTGGCTGTCAAGGCCTCAATTGCTGACAGGTTGTACTCATTTTTCCTCTGATTTCCTCTGGAAGTACCATGCTCAGCACGGTGTACAGCAACATCTTCTATTAACTTGAGACCCTTAGTCTCTCCTGAATTATCTTGGAATCTCCCATTAGCTGCCGCATCTAGATAGGCCCTGTTGTCATCGTAGAGGCCATTGTAGAACTGGTTGCAAAGAAACCATTGTTCGAATCCGTGATGTGGTATGGATCGAACAAGTCTCTTGAACCTGTCCCACGCCTCGCTAAAATCTTCATTGGGACCTTGCTTGAAATTAGTGATCTGCGCTCTTAAAGCATTAGTCTTTGACGCAGAATAATATTTCCTGTAGAATGCTAAGGCTAAGGTGTTCCAATCTGTGACTCCCGCAGCAGTGCGGTCAAGATCTCTGTACCACTCTCTCGCAGAGTCCCTAAGGGAGAAGATAAACATGGTCTGTTTAATCTGATCCTGCGTCACTCCTTCTGGGGGTGCTATAGAACATATGTAATCTGTGAAGATTTCAATATGCTTAGCAGCATCCTCATTGGCCGAGCCTCCAAATTGGTTTCTTTCAACCATAGTAATATAGGCAGGCTTGGCCTCGAATGGCTTCCCAATACCTGCAGGTAAAGTGAACCCTTTGTATAGGTCCTTTGCCTGAGGCATGGAGTGACTGACAATAGTAGCTTCCTCTGTCATGTTCTCTTCTTCTTTAGGAAAAACTGGAAAGTAGGTAAAAGATGGTGTTTTTGGTGAAGGTGGATTGATGGGTGAATTTGGTTGTGAAGGTGGTGTTTTTGGTGAAGATGGTGGTAATTCGAATAAGCCTTCTTGAAATAAGGAAGATGGTGAGCCTCATTCCTGATTTGCTAGAAGTTGCTTTCTTCTTTCTCTAAGAGTCCTCTCAATTTCGAGGTCAAGTGGTAGGAGTTCTCCCTGAACTGACCTGCGCATAAGATGGAAACTACAAGAAAAAAGTGAGAAGGTTTAAGGAACAAAAAGTTCCTTAAACAAAAAGGGAAACAAAAACAAAAAACAATAAACACTGGCGTCACCTCCCCGGCAACGGCGCCAAAATTTGATGCCCGTCGTTGAGGGTACCAAAGATAAATTTATAATTCCTAACTTTAACAATAGATAGCGAAAGTCAGGGTCGAACCACAAGGAGGCGGGGAATGTTTATTGTTGAATGTTAATGTTTAAAGGTAACAAATTTGGGGGTTTTATTGGTTGATTACTATATCTAAGGCAAAGATTAAAATAAACAAAAAATAAAAGATGAGAATAAAATATAATAAAAAGGGATGCTAGGATGTTTGGGTAATAAATAGCTAAGGTAAAATTAATCCTAAGGTCAACATGTATTGCAGTCGCGTAAGGGGGTGTAACATATCTTTTTAGGTCTATGCTACCTAATAGCTCCTTTCGGCCTATGCTATTAGTTCCTAGGTCTCACAATTATTGGGTGTCAACAATAAGGGTGATTCCTAAATTCCAGGTCACATACCTTTCAGCCTTGAGTAACCTATCCGTCTTAAGGTGTAAACCAATGCCCTTCCCGTATCTTTCAATCTTGGGTAGGTCATTACTAACATCCTACAAGTCTCCTTATGGTCTCATTGCAGGATATTATAATTGACAAGAAAAGACGAAATAAGAATACATACGCGGGTGGTCGACCGACCAGCTACTCCAGTCGGCCGACCACGGCCTCGGTCGACCGACCAGCTATTCCGGTCGGCCGACCGTGGTCCTGCTACAGGTCGGTCTTTCGAATTTTATCTACCTACGCATATTTATCCCCTACATCCTAACATATGAAAATTAGCTACTCATGATTGTTAAGACGATTATAAAATTGGGAATAAACGTGGAGAACATAGTAAATAATCTAAGCATGCAAGATTCAATAAAGCTTGGGATTCTAACTTAACAATTGTAATAAAAACAAGAACGATAATAAAGCAAGATTAAAAGAGTAATTACCACAATTTGGAATTAGGGCAGAAAGAAACTAACTTTATTGATGAATGCTTGGGAACTATTGAAAGATTACAAAACTAAAGCTTGAATAAAACTAAGTATGATAAAACTTGATACTAGACGATTCGATGCAAAACTTGATGATAGATAGTAAAAGGGCTTTTTTTATAAACCCTAGCTACAAGATTAGCTTATATAGGGTAAGAGATTAGAGTTTCCTAAAGACTCTAATTCTAATTTATTTCCGAAAAAGAATCGTATGGGCTTCTGTGGTGGTCGGTCGACCTACTATATGGGTCGGTCGACCGTTTCTTGCTGGGCTTCTTTTATTTCCGGCATTCCTTGAAATTTGGGCTTCATTAAAATTCAGGACTGGTCGGCCGACCCGTTTGGGTGGTCGGTCGACCGCCTCTGTACGGAAATCTTCGGATTTCTCTTGTTTTGACTTTTGGCACTTGACTTTGACTCCAGTTGACTTTCCATTAATTCCCTAACTAAGCAAAAGACTTGAGGATATGGATTTGGTGCTAAATTGCTTCTTTTCCGCATAAATCTGCAAAAGTGCATAAAAATACGAAAGTACACGATTTGTGGGAAATAAAGGCTAAAACATAGTAAATGAGCGACCAAATACGTGTAAAAATAGATGTAAAACATCATAAAATAGACACGTATCAATTACAATAACTGTTTTGATGATTACAATAGCTGTCACAAAATATAGCACTTCCTACGCTTTACAAAAATACAATCCTTTCCCACAACAATTACAATTTCCAACATTTAAAAAGAGCTCATTTTTTTGGTTTAGCAAAACCTCTTAAAGCTACACTTTTATACCTTTTCATAGAACTTTTCCTCTTGTAAACAAGATTCTTCTCCATTTTCAGTATGTCTTCCCTGAAATTCACCACTTCTTCCAAAAGAGCCGCTCTTGAGTCATTGGCATCTGACGTCAACAAAATACACATCATCTCAATCCATAAAGCAGTCCTCTCCGTTTTCTTCTTAATTGATACCAATCCCTTGTCGTGCTCCCCTTCATATGTGAGCATGTGAAACATGATATAGAATCCTGATTCGTGATTGTTCATAAGTTTTGTTTTCCATTCAAAATCAACATTAACAAGTTTAAATGTGTTAACGGAAATCCCTTCTTTTGCTGTTTTCCTTGTATCCAGATAGTCGGAAAACAATTCAACCTAAAACATGCACAAAAAAATGCAAAATCACAATTGTATCAAAAACACACACATTACAATAACTTAATTAACATAAACTCATTTTTATCTATATAATAACCCATACAAAACTATACAATAACTACTAAAGAGAGTTTGAATATAGAGAACATACTGCAATCTTTGCAAGTTTGAAGAAATCAGACTTTTCCCAATTTAGAGAACATACTACAAGCTATTATGAATACAATAACAGCTATAATGAATACAATAACAGGTATTATAAAATGTAAAACTGGATACAATAACAGCTACTATGAATACAATAACAGTTATTATGAATACAATAACAGTTATTATGAATACAATAACAGCTATTATGAATACAATAACAGCTACTATGAATACAATAACAGCTATTATGAATACAATAACAGCTACTATGAATACAATAACAGCTACTATGAATACAATAACAGTTACTATGAATACAATAACAGTTACTATGAATACAATAACAGCTATTATGAATACAATAACAGCTATTATGAATACAATAACAGCTATTATTGTAATATGTTGTTGAATTGTAAAATCTGGAAAATACAATTAAGAAACCCTAATTTTAACTGGAAACAAAATGCAAAGTGACTAATTGAACTAAACACCAATTTTAAGTAAAACACAACTACATAAACGAAGATTTTTAACGAATTGACGAAAATCAAAGAAGAATATGAAAAAAAAACCCTAAAATTATGCTAAAACGAGAAAAAAGTACACAAATACTCTAATTGAACTACATAATGAAACACACTGCTCAAAATTGAAGAATAACAACAGAAAACAAAACAAAAATCAACTTAAAAAACCTACAAAAGTAACGAAAATAGAAGAAAAACGAAGTCAAAAGTTTTACTGGAGATTACCTGAATATGAACAGATTAGAGACGAAAATGAGCGAACTAATCGACGAAGAAAAGAAGAGCAAGATGATGGAGGTTTTACTGGAGAAGATGAAGGTTTTACAGTAGAATTATGGAGGTTTTGCGGTTGATTTTCGAATTATGGAGGTTTTGGGGTTGATTTTCAATTGGAAGTTGAAAAGAGGGAAAAAAGAAGACAGGTGTAAAATTTGGGTTTATATATGAATTGTGAGATTTAATCTCAGCCACTAATCTCAACTCAAAATGGATGGCTCAGATTCAAAGGTGTAACTCACCAAATATACCCAACTCATATGATCCTATTTCTATATATATATATATATATATATATATGTAGTTGTTATTTAATTGTTGTTGTTAATTAGTTGTTGTTATTGTTTGTTAAAATATGTAGATTTACTATGAAGAGATTAGAAAGAAAATGGATGTATGAAAGGTTGGATTCTAGGAAAAAAATAAGGCCTCAATGAAACAGAAACATGCTACCTTTCACCCTCGTGATAGAGCAGCGGTTAAGTCGGCGTGGGAAGACATGATGAAAGACCGCCTCCGCAAAAAAATCCACTACGCTATGAGGAAACCTACGGAGCAAAGGCCTCAATGGATACCGGCCGATATCTTCGAACAACTTAAGGCTAGAAAGGATGATCCTAAATTTCAAGACAAATCCGATAAAAACAAAACCAATCGGATGTCAGGAAGTACCGAAAAAGGCAAGGCCTTAGGTACTCACATTATGGGTCGTAAAAACACCCTACAGTTGATGGATGAAATGGTAATTTCTTAGTTTTTACTTCACTTTTTCTTGTCTTGAATAATTTTTAAACAATTTTCACCCGTTGACAATCTTGAGTGTTTTTTTTAACAAGTGTCGTTGGATTTAAATTGCAGGCTGGAGAAGATGGGAGGGATGTACCATCCGCCTTGAAGTTGCTGAAGAAGACAAAAAAGCATGCCAAGAAGGGTTGGCTATCAACGAAACCCAAAGCACTATTTGTTAGTTAACAGAAACTTTTCTTTATATTTTAGTAATTTGGTTTACTAATTAATTAACGTTTACTAATAACACTTTATTTTTGTTTTGTAGGAAAAAGTTTTTTCAAGAAAGTCGAAAATGATAAGTGAGGGGATCCCGGAGCAAGATATCGACGACAACGAGATCTACTTCGAAGAAGTAGGCGGTTTCAACAAGAAAGGGTTGATACTCGGTATGGGAAATGCAGCCCCAGTCATTTACGAGCGTCGTCGTCACTCAAGTGCTGGGACCCAGTCATCATACACCCCAGGTTTGTATTTTATAGTTTATTAAAAATTAAGACTAACCAATTATTTAACCGTTTATTAAATGAATATAATATCATGTTTGACTATTCATTGCAGGTATCGTCGGCAGAGTTCTTCGAGAGAATGCTCAGCTAAGAGAACGTGATCTCGAGACATCCCAAAGGCTGAAGGCAATTGAAGAGTTCTTAAGTCAACGGGGGGCGGAGTTCACTACTCAGAGCTGCAACCCGGGAGGCTTTTCTCAACCGAGACGCGACTTCGATGATGATGGCGGCGACAATGCTAGGTCGGCCAGCCATTTCGCCACCCCACAGCCCACCGACACGACCGTAGATAGATTTTATTAGGTTGTTTAGTTGTTGTACCGCGGATTATGTTTAGTTTTTAGTTGGATGATCATTTGTAAAACCTTCATTTTAGTTATAAAAAGACGTTTTAAAAACCTTGTCTTCGACAAGTTCTTTGTTGCTGGGTTGTTTTTGCTGAAATTGCAGGTTTGGAGAGCTTGCAAAAGGGAAAAATGAGTCATTTCATTGGAAATAGGGGGCTGGAAAAAGGGCTGAAACCGGAAAATCATACAGGAATTTGCGACGGAAATGTCTCAATTTGCGACGGACTTTCCGTCGCAAACCTTGACCAGAAGTCAAGGTCAGTCAAGGTTTGCGACGGACTTTCCGTCGCAAATAGTCCCCTTTGCGACGGATTTTCCGTCGCAAATCTTGATTGACTTTGACCAAAAGTCAAGGTCAGTCAAGATTTGCGACGGAAAATCCGTCGCAAAAGGGACTATTTGCGACGGACTTTCCGTCGCAAACCTTGACTGACCTTGACTTCTGTCAAAGTCAGTCCGTCGCAAAATAAGATCAATCCGTCGCAAAAAGTTTGCGACGGCAAATTCCGTCGCAAAATAACTTTTTGCGACAAAAATAAGGGACAGACACAGTCCGTCGCAATTCCGTCGCAAAATTATCATTTGCGACGGATTTAACCCTTTTTGCGACGGACCATTCCGTCGCAAAGAGCGTATTGTTTTGTAGTGTTTAACACCTCCCACCTTCTCTTCAGCTGACCAAACGTCATTTCAACCATCATCCTCAAAGATGAATGTCGATAATTAAAATGTTCAAATATTCCGCTAGGAGGTGCATGCTTATATTCAGGCACATGGTTTCTTACGTTTGGATGGCTAATAGGAGACAAATACCCAAGTGTATTCGGGTATCCCGATCCACCAAATAATATTTACCTATAAATGTTTATATATAAAAGTTATTAATGTTTAGATAATAAAAAAATGAAATACATGCCACATTTACCACATTTAGACGTAAAATGTTTAGATAATAAAAAAAAAATTTAATGTTAATTAGACGTAAAATATTCAAATGTTGCTTATGTTAATTTTAAAACACAAGAAAAGAAAAAAGCAAAGTCCATTAGAGTTTACTACAAAAAAAAAAACTTAAAAATTAATATTTTTTTAATACAATTGTTATTTAAAAAATCGCAAATTTGTATGAATCAAACATTTTTTAATATTATTATTATTAGTTAGTATACTTTAATTAAACTTAAGTTATTTCTTTTAATTTCAGCTTCATTCAGCTCAGTTTAGTTCAGCTCGATTAAATTCAGTTCAGCTCAGCTCGATTCAGTTCAGCTCAGCTCAGTTCAGTTCAGTTCAGTTCAGCGCAGCTCGATTCAGTTCAGCTCAGCTCAGCTCAGTTCAGTTCAGTTCAGCTTAGCCTCATTCAGTTCAGCTCAGTTCAGTTAGCTCTAAAATGCCAGAAAGAACAGGCCCTAAGTCTAGCTACAGGCTGAACTCTGTATTTCTTTTCTCTTTTCTATAAAGTTTACCTTTGTCGGAAAAAAAAAAAAACATCCTCACCTATATTAATCCGTTTCTAGAGCGTGTTTTATATAATTTCGGAGACATTATTGACAACGTTAATTATAAGAGGGTAGAGAAGTAGTAGGAAAATGAAGGGGAATCCACTACACCTTGTTTGATGATGCATATGATATTATTGTATGGTACTTGTTGTATCAAGTTGTAGCTGGGCTTGGGAAATCAATCGCGCCTTTTGTTTGGCCTTCCTTTCCCTTTCCCTTTCCTACCTTCTTTGAATTAGCCGACAACTACTGATAAATTAAAGTGGACACTCAAAAAGAAGCTAAATTATTCACAAAAAGTGTTAAAGAAACCCAATTTAACTATTTTATTCACTTTTTTTTCTAGTTACGTACCTCTCATAATCATTCCGATCATTCCATTTGAAAAGAGACTTGGAGGATTTTTTGGTATTTTTAATTTTTAATTTTTAATTTTTAATTTTTAATGTTTAATGGTGTAAAGGGAGTTTATAAGATTGATTTTTATATTGATGGGTTAAGCCCACTTCTGAATAATATTTTTCATCACTTCTCTTGCACCACTTAATTTTATCGTTTTCTAAGGTGTACTCTCGTTTTCCACAAAAAAAATTGATCGATAATAATTCTTTGCTACGAGTTCATGAAACATTAACTTTTTTTCAAATCAATTACTGTATGTCGTAAAAGCCCTGAATTTCCAAAAAAAATCACCGTTTTCTAAATTTGTTGTCGGTAGTTATGGTTGGTCAACGTTTTTTAACGAATAAACTTTGACCGATAATAATTCCAATTACGAGTTGAGGTGTCGGTATTTATTTTTTTTATGACGAGGGAAACCGCAGCCGCTACCTTCGATATGGATAAACCCTCGGGTATGTGTGATAGCCTGCAAACCACATACACCAGGTAAGTCACCGAGGGTGACAGGCTCGAAGTCTATTTAGGCATGGACTCGGACCAAGAATGCTCACAAGATTTTGCTCTTGGGAGGCTTGAACCCTGGTCTCCTGGGAATTTCACCCAAGTTTTAACCACTAGACTTCACCCTAGCGGGCGTCGGTAATTTTTTTCTAAACCTGAAAATCTCGTAAAGACGATCAATTTGGAATTTTTTTTTATCGTATTTTGAATTTGTAGACGAGAGTTATTGAAGGTTAAAGTTTGAGTCTCACACACAAATCAAGTATTGGTGCTAAATTAGTCTATAAAACTACAAATCATATTCAAGGATTTTAGTATATTTAATCAATCCATATGCTCTTTCAAAAAAAAAAATCAATCCATATGCTAATTTTAGTGATTGATACACAACATATTAAAATAACATATTTGGAGTAACCCAACAATCTACCAATCCAATTTGTCAATTTCAAACACTCAAATTAATCCCTTTACTATAAAAGGGATAGAATTTAAAGGATTTTTATTGGTTGATTAAAAGTAGGAAGTTTTTTTATAATTAGAGTAGGGTCCACCATATTTTTTATACTTAATTAATTAACTTTTCTCATGTTTTCGTCGATTTAATCTCTTTCCGCGTTTCTCAAGCTTTCATCGATTTAATTTCTTCCTTACTATTGTTAATTAAATAAGTTACAATCTATAATCACACAATGAAATATAAAGTCCCCTAGAGTATTAACTCAATTTCAACCGCAAAAATCAGATCTTTGATGATCGTTGATAATAAGTTAACTAATTTTACATAAATTAAAGGCATAAATTAAATATAATAAATTAATAATATGATTGCAACACCGAAACTTTACAGATGGAATATTCTAATATTAAAAAACTTTTCAATATTACTTTAGCATGGAGCAATGAAAAATTAAATTAGTGGTAATATGTATAAAATACAAATAAAAATTAAATACCAAATATAATAGTTGAGAGTTGAAACATTTCAATACTGTAAATTAACAAATTAAAATAGTTGCGAGTTTTAAATCAACGAAAATATGTATCTCCGTCTTAAATGTACAAAAAATTATATAAAAAAGCAGGGTAAATATTATATTATATGGCCGGAGTTTTTTGGTAGTTAGAGGGCCGACCTAATAATAATTTGGGTTCAGTACGATGGTTAGGAACTTATGATTTAAACCGCAGGTATAATTTTCAAATTTATATCTTTTTATCGGTTACTATCTGTCTTAAATTTAAAATGCGTCAGTATCTTTATTTTCGCTGTACATATGCTTTTGTGTTGTCTTATTTATCCTACATATGTATATTTGAACCGTCGTAAAGTTAAACCGATATTGTTGTTCTAAATAAGAATTTGTATACTTTTATAATGTCAAGCAAATGCGTTATTTTTACTTACGTTTAAGTTAAGTGTATAAATTTTTCTTACATTTTACATTGATATAACTGCGATACTAAAATCATATGTTTATAAAATATATTCACACTCTGGTTAATTTTTTCAATTTAATAAAATTAAACCCGTGCATTTTTTGCACGGGCATAAAACTAGTTATTCTAATTGTAATATGTTGGTCAAACATTCTGATAAAATATTTGTCATTTATAATTTGCCTTTAAAGCTGAATTAATCCGCGGTTTATTAAACAGACCAATATATACAAGTCACAAATTTTTATTTGTGACGCAAATATCTAACTGGGTCAAATAATACCATGTAGGCAGTGGGGTGATAAGACAAAAGAAGAGTACTTGGTAGTATCAAACTGTTTTATCTTTATCTACCACCATAGATAATATTTAACCGGTCGCAAATTTATAACGCTTACATTTTTGTAAACAGAAAAAGGTATAAAATTTCTTAACATATTGATGGTCAAAGAAATAGAAGCATTACATAAAGATTGAAGAGGGAGTACAATTCCATTTTTAAAATGTGAAGTTTGTTGTCAGGATCTCAATTGACCATAATAATTCAAGCAGACCACCTACGACATCAACTATCCTTCATCAATTGTTTTTCTGTTCACTGGTGGAGTGAGCGCTGGTCTAATATACCACCTCATTTTTCAGTCCGTTTTTCTTAAGACGGGTCACTATTTGTGACGGATATTTTGTGAGATAAAATGGATACAAAATGAGTTAGTGGAGAAAGGGGACCACATGAATAGTGTCAGAGAGAGAGAAAAATGAGTATTTTATGAGAGAAAACGGTATCCGTCACAAGCTTACGACGGATAGTGCCGTTGCAAATAAGAATTTGTGTTTTTCCTAATACTTCTCCTTCTCTTCTCGGTCTTTTATTATCTATTTGATTTAAAAAAATAACAAAATGAGAGCAAAGTAACGATTTTTCTTGGTATTAACTAGGACTATTCACCACCAACTCGGATAATTTCCTTCGGGGCACGGAAAAGGGACAAGAGCTGCTAATAAACGCTACATATATCTTTTGCACGTTTGTTAACGTTTATTTTATAGGTTAAATATCTTTAATTACGTTATTGCACAAATTTTAAAAAAATTGATATTTTTAATGTACTCATAAAAGAGGAATCAAACAATATCTCACTTAAATATATTTCAATTACATATTGAGAGAAAATTGAACTTAAAAGCTCTTGTGAATAATGTGCAAAATAGAAATGTGTAGTGTAAAGTTGAAAGAAGGGACTAGTTGAGTAATTCTCATTTTGAACGGACTATTTCATTCGAAGGTTTCAAATGGCCTCCTGTGACTATTTTTATAATAAACGTGATTATTTAAGACAAAATGTTGTAACAATATTTGTTGTCCAAGTAACATTTTGTCAAAAACAATCACTTTCGGAATGAAACGGGATTACATATGATCCGTTTGAAACCTTAGTTAAAAATGATTCGTCTGAAAGAGACCAACCAGTAATCACTAAGACCATCCCTAAGCAAGGTCGTCAAGGAGGGCGTGATCTTGTTGGATCATGGTAATTACGTAATTAAGACACTAATTTTGGTGACATTGTGTTAATTTTGGTGACATTGAAGTTTCGAGGTCAATTTGTGACCCTCAAATCAGTTGGTGACCTTCTTGGTGATTTTGACGTGTTAAAGTATTATTGGTCTATTACATTATTTGGTAGGATAGAAAATGTAGTAAATGATTGGAAATATTGAAAAAATGGAAAATGGAAAATGATTGGGTTATTGATGGCCCTCGACCGGTGACTTTCTACTTGGAAATGTTAGATTGGGTTGAAAGTAAATCCAGATGATTAAGGTAAAATTAAGAGTAAATATGTTGGTGACTCGACTAATACGATATTCTACCTGAAAATGATCGAATATAACCCGAAAATAGATAACAAATGATCAAAGTTGGAGAATGAAGAAAACAACTAAATGACTAAAATACTCCTGTAATTTGTACTTTATCTCCAATAATAATTACACCTCGCCTTCTACGACTGTCCACATCTCCTTCCTTCCTTCCTTCATTCATTCATTCACTTCTCTTTCTCTTCTTTCTCTTTCTCTTTCTCTTTAAACCGCCTCATTCTCTTACTTCTCCCTTCAGCAAAATAAATATCTAACCTCTTCCTTATATAATTATCTTGAGCTGTTTTTTTTAGTTGTTTTTCTTCTCTTCTCTTATAAACAAACCTCTTCATACAGGAAACAATTTTATTAACTCATAAACAACATACTGAAAAACACTATATACTCAAAATATGCATAAACAAGACGCCATTAAAGCTCAGGTAACCTTTTCTTTTACCCTTCTAAGCGTTTTATTTATTGTATTAAACTCTCGGGTTAAGAAGGGTCAGATGTATGTAGTCTTAATTACCTCATTCGTAACCAGGCTCATCTTACACTTTAAGTCTCTCTTAAGACGATATATATCCGTTTTAACTAAAGAGGGTCAAGTAGTTATTACTTGTATGAATAAGACAAAAATGGAAAAGTCGAACATTAAAATGTTTATTATTTATGCAAATGAGTTATCATCTGACCCGTCTTAACCTTAGGATGGAAGTACTTCCGTCTTCAATGAAAATTTGTGTCTGTATTAATGACTGTTATGTGTTTTTGGACCTCCCTACCAATTATTTAACGTAACATCTAATAAGTCTGAGGGTTCGATTGTTATTCGCGAATAACGACTTACTTCAGTTTTATTAATTTCTTGTATCTTCTTCTCCCGCAGAGCTGTGTTCTTAGAGTGAATATACACTGTGATGGGTGCAGGGGTAAAGTCAAGAAAATACTGCAGAAGATTGATGGTAATTCAAATTTTTTATCTTTATTTATTTTTAGATCTGGGATTAATTTTTTTGTCGTGTTTAGGCCTCTTATGTTATAAAATTTGAAATACTAGAATTAGAATAGGTATAGCCTAAATTAGTGAAAGACGGTCTTTTGTATATAAAAACACTCATTTATCGATAGTTTTAGATGATTAACCAATAAAATGACCGTCTCAAATTGAAACTTTTTGTTAATTTTCAGGGGTGTATACAGTAAGTATAGATTCAGCACAAGGGAAAGTGACTGTAATTGGGAGTGTTGATCCACAAACTCTGATACAAAAGCTAGAGAAGAAGGGTAAGCATGCTGAGTTATGGGGACCTTCTTTCAGCAAGGGTTTTAATCCAAATCCGAATAATAATCAGTTCATGAATCCGAACAATCAATTCAAGAATGCGCAATTTGATGGGGGTAAAATGGGGAAAGACGGTAATAATAAGGGTCAAAAGGGTGGTAAGGAACAGCAAAAAGGCGGAGGTGGGGGTGGAGGTGGAGGTGGAGGTGGTCAACAACAACAAATGCAACAGATGCAACAGCAGCAGCAAGTTCAGCAGCAGATGCAACAACTGCAACAGATGCAACAACTAAAGCAGCAACAGTTGATGCAGCAAGTGAAAGGGACTAAAATGCCCTCTAAGGATCAGAAAAATGTTAAGTTTAATGTCCCCGAAGATGATTTTGATGACGAGTTTGATGATGATGGTGAATTTGATGATGAGTATACCGATGATGAGGATGATTTTGATGATGGGATGGATGATGATGTGTATGGTGGTGGGCATGTGCATCATGGACAAGCTAAGAACATACCTATCATGGGGGGTAATGGAGGGAAAGGCGGGTTTGGTGGGGATAAGAAGGGTAAAGGTGGTGGTGGCGATAAGAAGGGGAAGGAAGGGGGAGGTGATAAGAAGGGGAAAGAAGGCGGCGGTGGTGGTAAGAAAAGTGGTGGAATGGCTAGTATGTTTAAGGGTATGCTTGGAGGTGGTGGTGGTGAAAGTAAGAAGAGTTTTGATGGTAAAAAAGATGGTAAAAATAAGGGAGGAGGTGGTGACGGAGGCGGTCATCAACATAATCTGGGAGGAGGTGGTGGTGGTAAACATGGAGGAGGGGATGGTAAAGATAAAAGTGGTGGCGGTAAAAGTGGTGGGGAGGAGAAGAATGGAAAGAATGGTGGTGGGGGTAAGAACAAAGGTGGAGCTCAGCCAGGGGGAAACAACCAAAACATTGGCAATAACCATGGCGGTAAGAAAGGTGGTGGCGGCGGCGGTGGTGGAGGAGGAGGAGGAATGCATAGTATGATGAATGGCATGGACCATGGTAAGGCAAATGGACATAACATGGCCCAAATGGGAAATTTCCAAATGAGCCAAATGGGTCAAATGGGGCCGGCAGCTGGGATGCCAGCTCCCCACATGATGAATGGAAATGGTGGTGGTGGTGGTGGTGGCGGATTTCACCCCGGAATGGGTCCGGGACAAGGCATGGGTCCAAGTCCGGGAGGCCCGTATGGGGGGAATCCACAGCAACAACAGCAGCAGCAATACATGGCAATGATGATGAACCAGCAGAGAATGAATGGCGGCGGCGAAGGATATGGGATGCCACAACAACCCATGAACATGATGTATGGACGGCCGCCAATGGGTGTAGGCTATGCACCGTCCATGGTACCTCCTCCAGGGTACCATGATCCCTTCACCACCTACTTTAGTGACGAAAATACCGAGAGTTGCAGTATCATGTAAATGGACTTGTACTAAATTTCATCTTTTTTTTTTTTGTTTCAAGTGTAATTTTGCTTATTCTCTAATGTTTTAATTAGATAGTTGATGTTAGTGAGTGGTTAAGTTAGTGCTGTAGGGAGGCATTAGTCTACTTACTTCAAATGTGTTGGAGTTGTAGTAATAGTAATGTTAGTTGGTTAGCTTAGTCGGCCACTCGATGAGTGACAGTGCGTGCATTCTGTAATAACCGAAAAAATGGTGATTTTGATCGTTTAACCAATGTATGAACTAATTTCCTCGGTTCCCATCTCTTTTCAATGTTTAGTAGGCAATCTTTAAAGAAAATGAACCGTGTGTAGAATGTATTTAGAACTCGATGACAAGAAGAAGCATGTATTCAAAACATGCGATCCCATTTAAATTACAATCAATGTTGAACCGTGTGTAGCAGATATTGAGAACTCGATGACAAGGACGAGCGAGCCTTGGCCCTTAGACCATCCCCAAGCAAGGTCGTCAAGGAGGTCGTGACCTTGTTGGGTCACCGTAATTACGTAATTAAGACACTAATTTTGGTGACCTTGTATTAATTTTGGCGACCTTGAAATTTTCAGGGTCAATTTGTGACCCCGAAATGGGTTGGTGACCTTCTTGGTGACCTTTGACGTGTCACAATATTATTGGCTTATTATATTATTTGGTGGTGTAGAGAATGTAATTAATGATTGAAAATGTTGGAAAATGGAAAATGAGTGGAAAATAATTGGGTTGATGCCCCTAGGTCGTGACCTTCTGCTTGGGAGGGTAAAGGTGGGTTAAAAGTGGGTCACGATAATTAAGGTGAGATTAAGAGTAAAAATGTTGGTGACCCGATTAGCGCGACCTTCTGCTTGGGGATGGTCTTAGCATTGAGGGCTTTATATGCGGCAAGCAAAGTAGAGTTTCATCCAAGATTATTAGGTAAACCGTCTTAAATTAAGACCAACCCACAATCGATTTGATACGGTAAGCTTTGCTATCACGTACCTTGTTGTACCACTGTTTAGGTTGCAAATAAGGCAATAATTAGGAAATAGAGGTGTCAAAAAGGTATTGGGTGAGTTGTATTGTATGGAGCAGACATTTAATGGCAATTATACAAGGAATCTAATGATGGTTTGTCATGGATTAATGTGGCCTTAATTAATCCTTGTTTTCTGGTTAGCTGTCAGTGGCCAGTGGCTCACTGCTTAACCTCGTGTCATTAACTAAATCATTATATATTATGCATGTCAATAACTCTCTACAACTTGTGTTTAAAATGTTCACAATTTTTTATTTGCAACGGCACTATCCGTCGCAAGCTTGTAACGGATACCGTTTTCTCTCACAAAATACCCAATTTTTCTCTCTCTGCAACACTATTCTTGTGGTCCCCTTTCTCCACTAACTCATTCTATATCCATTTTAGCTGACAAAATATCCGTCACAAATAATAACCCGTCGCAAGCAAGACTTACTATAAAATGTTTATGCTAAGCTTAAGATTGACCGAGATGTTTGGATAAATAACAAGTTTTTTTTTTTGTTTTTTTTTTTAAATGTTGGACAACAGTAAATTCACGAGAGACCGTCTTTTACTATGTTAGTGAAAGACAATATAAAAACAAAAGGAAAATAAAATATTATCTTTCATGTGAGAGGTCTCTCGTTAACCTTATCGAGAGACTGTCTCTCTAATTTTATTGTCCGTTTTAAGCTAAACTCGCATTATTTATTCCTGTACTCCTTACAAAAAGTCCTCACAATAATAAAGTCGGGGTCTTATGTAAGCTAGTCTAGTCTGCTATAGTTTTCCAAGGTTAGACTTGGGTTGTACCCTAACAATCTTTCCTTCTAACCAAGACTACAACATTGTCCTCCCCTTCAACGATAATATACGTCCATCATGTACCGTCATTATTACCTGATGAGACTCACCGCTTAATCACAATATTACGATAAGGAAGACTTTCAACACAAAGCACCACCGCAGATCTCCAATCGCGAGGTCACACCGAGAACGTTCATTCACATTAGTAACAAACATTCCATCTCACGACCCACAAACTGACCCCAACCAAGGTTCCACCACACTAACTGCCCCCGCTTAACCAAAGGCTCTTATATCATCCACTTATTGGGATAAACGAGAAGCTCTTAAGATTTAGTAAGTCTTGTTTGCGACGGGTCACGATTTTTGACGGATATTTTGTGAGATAAAATGGATATAAAATGAGTTAGTGGAGAAAGGGGATCACATGAATAGTGTTGGAAAGAGAGAAAAAGTGGATATTTTGTGAGAGAAAACGGTATGCGTCATAAGCTTACGACGGATAGTGCCGTTGCAAATAAGAATTTGTGCTTAAGATTTCAAATAATTAACCCTGAAAAACGTTGACCAATAGTTAAATTGATTTCTTTTTATCGGAGCACGGGGAGATTTGAACCAAGGGTTCCAGTTCTAATTAATTTAGGGGGTTGCGAAAGGTCGTCGGCGTTTTGCGAAAAATCGTCGGCGTTTTCTATAAAAAAGACATAGCATGCCCTTTTCTCTTTATTTCTCTACCTTCTTTTCTCTGAAACTCTCTCAACAAAAACAACATAAAATCAAAAAAACGGTTTCAACATCGATCAACAACATCAAACAACGACAACGATTCAATGTCAAACGACGACAACGATTCATCGGTAAGTAATTAAAATCTTAATTTTATTTTTTCAATTAATTTTTGTTGAATTAATGTTTTAGCCCTTTAGTAGAAATTAGGTTGAATTAGACGTAGAAGCCATAGAATTAGACTACGTAAAATCAATCGTATTTTTGCAATGGACTTGAAAAATGACCGTCCTCGCATGGAAAGGACGGCCAAACCACGCGTCCAAGCATGGTCTGGACGTGAATAGTGCACGTCCAAACCATGCATGGACGTGTACTATTCACGTCCAGGCATGGTATGGACGTGCACTATTCACGTCCAGACCGTGCATGGACGTTAATCCTGGACGTCCATGCACGGTCTGGACGTGAATAGTGCACGTCCATACCTGGACGTGAATTGTACACGTCCATGCATGGTTTGGACGTGCACTATTCACGTCCAGACCATGCTTGGACGTGTGGTTTACAAGACCTTTACTTTCCGTTATTTTTACTCAGTTTTTAACAAAAATTAAGTGGTTTTTAATATTTTTTAATATAATCCTTACCAATTTTGCGTATTAACAGGATTCGTTTGAGAAATTTGGTGGAAATGGGGTTGATTACAACCGATTATTTGAGACGGATATATCTTTTGAAAGTCGGGATGAGGCGTTTGACTGGGCTCAAAAAGTTGCTATGGATAATGGTTTTGCCTTAGTGAAGGCATCAAATGGGTCGAAAAATCGCAAACAATGAGAGTTGCTTGGGTCGTACTTCCGTTGTTCAAGGTACGGCCGAACCAAAAAGAAGATCGATCCTGAGAATCCGAGGAATTCTACGAAGAGAGGGTCGGCTAAGTGCGGATGTTCGTTTAGGATTCGAGCGGTGCAGAAGTACGTTCATTTCGATGATGGGAATCCCACGATTGCTTGGTACGTAATTACTTCGACTAACGCGGGTTTTCACAACCACGAACTAGCGACCTATAAAGATGGGGATAGACATTTTGCCCGCTTGGATGCCGAAGAGAAAGAATTTGTGAGGCAACAAGTCCGGGCTAATATTTCGCCGAGGGATATCAAGAACGCTCTTCATAAAAGGACCCCGGAAAAACCCCAACCAAGTAGCACCCAAATTTATAGCGAGTCGAACAAGGTTCGGCGCGAGATGAGAGAAAGTAGGAATCCCGCTCAACAACTGTTGGCTGTAGCAGTTGCTGCCCAATATGTGGAGTGGCACGAATCAGACCCCGATACGAAAGAGTTGACTCATGTGTTTATGTGTCATCCGGAATCCGTCAAACTATTCCGTGCTTACCCATATGTCGCTCTTATCGACGCCACCTACTCGACCAATGTTTTGAAGATTGCACTTATTGAGATAGTTGGCGTTACACCGGTCGGATCCTCCTTCTTAATTGCCACCGTTCTCCTTCCGTCTGAAAATGATACATCTTATGGGTGGATGTTGCGGAGATTAGAGGAGCTGCTTCTGGGGGCGTCACCTATGCCTACTCTTGTCACTGACCGAGAGTTGGGCTTGATCCGGGCTATTAGGTTACTGGAAGATGAGTTTAGGAGAGGGATAGAGTTGGGGAACGGGCTTGAAGAGAATTGTGGATGTGCGTTACAGACTACACACGGGTTGCCTTGTACCTGCATTATGATTCTGATGCAAAGAAACCGTAGGAGGCTCCACGTTCAGGATGTCCACTTGTTTTGGAGGACTTTGGTGTACGACAGTCCCGAATATAGGCCGAAGACCGATGATGATGAGTTTGATGCTCTTATAGAGCAGGCTAGAGGGGTCGATCCGGCGAAGAGACGGGTAATCATTGAGAAACTTCGAGATGGTCTCCACCCGGCAGATGAAGATATTCGTCCACCTGAGGTTCGAGAAAACCCTAAGGGGAGACCGAGGGGTTCCACTACTCGGAACAAGTCCGCTTTTGAGCATGCTGCCCGTAGATCTGTCAAGTTTTTTTCCAGTCCTTCGACGACAACTTCTGTCAGTACGGTGTCTGATTTCGGAGATGGACCTGTTGGTGCACCATTGGAGGTCGGTTACACAACGGGACCTTTGTGTTCTTGGGCAAAAAAATATGCAGTCCCCCAAGTCTTATGGGCACACTTTGATGGTTGGGCTGATGTTGTTGCTGATGGTCATTGTGGTTATAGGGTGTTATCGCATGCCGCCCGGGGTCGAGAACAGGACCACTTGGTCATGAGAGCGTGGTGTCTTAGAGAGCTTCAGGGAAACGATGTGTACAAGACATTGTTTGATGAGTCTCCTCGCACGCCTCCGCTTTTGAGCAGATGGGATCATACCTTGAGGGCTATCGAGTTTACGGGTAGCGGGGGTTGCGGTGAACATCATTGGATGTCTTCCGAGTATTTGACTGTCTTTGCGTCGTTGTTTAACTGGACTATCTGTTGTATCGGGCAACACGTCCACAAAGGAGTCAGGAATTGGAATTGTTATACATTCTTACCGCTGAGGGCCACGGGTCACGAGTCGAGGTCGTACGGTGTCATGTCGATCGTACACTACCATGACCATTGGATGAGATTGCACTACAGTGGCCCACTGAGCGAAGCACCCATGCCACCGATCGATCTTTGTTGGGCGTGGGTAAGAGAAGATGCAGTTGCACATTATGCCGATTTGTACACGTCGAACATCGAACGATGGCATACTTTGATGGGAACAACACCAAGATCTCCTCGGCGCCGAAGACAGCCTCCCCCGGGTTGAGATTTATTTGTATTCTTTAGGTTATGATATATTTGTATTATTTAGGTTGAGATTTATTTGTATTCTTTAGGTTGTAATATTTAAATGTAACTGTTGTGATTTCAAATTTCAAAATGTTACCGTTTTTCGAATGATTTTCATGTTCATTATAATCGCGATTTCATTGTGAAACAAATTACAAAGATAACAGTTATCAAATTAAAAACGTTCAAACAAACAAAGCGATTTCATTGTGAAACAAATTACAAAGATAACAGTTATCAAATTAAAAACGTTCAAACAAACAAAGCGATTTCATTGTTAACTAGTACATCCAATCCTTCAGACCTCATTGGCCCAAAACGAAAAATACGGAGGGATAACCCCGGTTATCTTTAAAAAAATCTTCTCAAACTCCCACCAACCACGCATCTCAGGAGAACCGCTAACGTCGGGGTGATTCTCTTCAAACATTCTAATGACGTCCATAATCTTGCAATACACATGCATTGCCTGTTGAGATAAGACCGGGGGTTCAAGACGTATCATGTTTCTCGCTTCAGCAAGGCGGCGAGTGTCAGGACGTCGAGGGTACGAACTAGCAGCTTCGTTAACTAACCGGACTGCGTCACGCCTCTTGATCCAGTAGTCGCGTTGATGTTCAAGAGACTCTTTCACCATCAGGTTTTGCGCTGCAGGGCTTGCGAGATCTGTCTCAGCTTCTGCAATCCGTTGTGAAAGCCATGTTTCATCGTTCAACGACATGTTTGCCATTCCTGAAAACAAAAAAATTAAAAGAATTAAAATTGAAAACATACGGTTAGAACGTAACAAAAAAAAAAATTAAATTGCAAACCACACGTGGCACACGTCCTCACCCTCCCACGACGTGAGAAACTCACGTCCAAGCCACCAATGGACGTGCAAACTACCCGTCCAAGCCACCAATGGAAGTGCAAACATCACGTCCAAGCCAGCAATGGACGTGCAAACAACACGTCCAAGCCACTAATGGACGTTGATGTCCCACGTCCAAGCCACCAATGGACGTGCAAACAACACGTCCTACCCACCCTAGGCCGTTCAAATCTCACGTCCTACCCACCCTACGCCGTTAAAATCGCACGTTCTACCCCTTTCATTACCAAAATCGTTTTTCTCATCCCCAAATCAAACAAAACAACAATTGAAATTACTACTATCTAATTACTAATAATAACAACAACAACAACAAAATAACGACAAATTATACAAGCATAATTAAAACTAAACTAAATTAATTAAAAAAAAGACTAACCTTGGTGTGGTGGTGGTCCTCGGTGGTGGTGGCGGTCGTCGGCGTCGGAGGGCGGTGGTCTTGGTGGTGGTGTCAGGTTGAGAGGTGTAAGAGGGAGTGAGGGAGTAAGGAATTGAGTGTGGGAGGAAATGAGAGGTAAAAGGGTAGTTTTGTCCTTTTTTTGAATTACGTCGACGATTTTTCGCAAAACGTCGACGACCTTTCGCGATTCGGTTAATTTAGCATTTAAATTAGTTGGCATTTACATAGTTTATTAATGTTTTGTTATAATGATGCCTAAGAAAGAAATTTTGGCGTCTTAACTCAGAATAAAACTTAATTGTTAAAAATACAATTTTACATTCAATGTCCCATGACAACCGTCATCATGCACCTTTCGAGTTATAATAGAGAGCAGATTTTCTTTAAGACCATTAAAGTTAATACCTATCTCACAACTACCTTTCTTTCATTAGTAAGTCTTGCTTGCGACGGGTCACCATTTGTGACGAATATTTTGTGAGATAAAATGGATACAAAATGAGCTAGTGGAGAAAGGGGACCACAAGAATAGTGTTGGAGAGAGAGAAAAGTGAGTGTTTTGTGAGAGAAAACGGTATCCGTCACAAGCTTGCGACGGATAGTGTCGTTGCAAATAAGAATTTGTGTTCTTTCATATCAACTTTGAGTTTTTTTAAAAGTTGATCAATTGACTCATCTTAACTTAAACGATCTTTGTAAAATAATACGTAAAATCGGGAATGATTGAATTTGTTCAGTTTTGATACATAGGGTCTGTTTGGCAAAACTAGCTAAAAAGTACCTGAAATCTGAAAAGATACCTGAAACCTAAAAATGTAGCTGAAAAGGTACCTGAAAATTAAGACCTCATAAGGTAACTGAGTTTTGTTAAAACTGTTTGGAAACTAGTTGAAAAGGTAGCTGATATTTGACAAAATGACGTAAAAGGACATGATTTGTTAATTAACGTTATAAAATCCGAGAGTATAATAGGTAAATAAAAATGAATCATGTACCTGATTTGTCAAATGTTGCATGAGGTAGCTTTTTATTTCAGGTACTTGTTTCACCTTTTTTTCACTCCGAACAGGTAGTTGCCAAACACTCCAAAAATAACAAGCTACCTGATTGTTTTGGCAAAAAAGTTACTTCAGGCAAATCAGATAGCTGAAATGGCTTGCCAAACGGAGTCATAGAATACTCCGTGTTAAAAAAAATTCACAAATTCTCATTTATGACAGATTTATACATCACAAGTTTACAACATGTCAAATACTATCTATTGGTAAATAAACCAAAACGTATTGGTTAAGAAGTAGCGATTTATTTTATTTTATTTAGCCACATAAATAATATTTGATCCATTACAAATTTATGACAAATATACCTAATATGAAAAGAGTTGCCGGATAAAAAAATAGTGGAGTAAAGCAATCGAGTTCGGCTGTATGGTAAATAATGGGACAAAGCCTAGAGAATAGACATAGGTCGGTCCATGATCCAATTTAGTTTTGGTGACTATGTTGTTGGATTAGCTGTTACGTTGACGTTTCAACAATAATCGCACTGACTTGATTCTGTGTTGTATACTCGCATGCGTATCCTATAACGCGGATGATACCGGAGTTTGTGATCACCGTCCAAAGATGGACCAATTAGCTGTTGAAGGTTATTTTAAGGCAAAGAGTATTATTCGTCCTATCTCCTCGGTTTCAATCAGTAATTTAACTTTTATTTTTATTTTTATTTTTTTTATCACGTATTTTAATTAAATTTAAACTAATGATTGAAATTGGAATATATTTTTATTGGATATTATAAGTTAAATGAGCAATGAATGGGGTAAGTGATAAACGTATCTCATATATTGATATTAATGGTATGAATATGAAAGTTGAATCAAGAAAATTAGAGAGCATATATCTCATATATTGATATTAATGGTATGCATATCCGAGTGAAAAATCATTAACTCAATACAATATGCATATTGTATTGAGTTAATGATTTTTCACTCGGTTATTTAAGGTTGAACTAAACAACAGACTTCCCGAGTCTAAAACATTGAATCATTTTCATTTTGTATTGATCAGTAATATACATAGTATTCTCTATCGACAATTGATAATAGAGTCCTAACTCATAAACGATGTCTAACGGGTCCACTTATTTACGAGATGGTCAGCAATACAGAGTATCCTTTACCGACATTTGATACACTTTTTGATATTAGAGTCATAACTAGGGACGAAGCTAGAACAAAATAAGAACCAGGGCCGGTTTTATATATATAGTATATATAACTCATCAATCATCGTACACTTCCCAACATTGGATCAGCAACGTTGTCTACGTACTCTTGTTAAAAAAACGTTGTGGATTACTATATAAACATGCAAATTAATCCTCTGTGTTGTTTATTTAATTTTGAATAGCACATTGATTTTCCAAAAAAATTACTTCATATTTTATTACAATTTCAATTAGCATATACTGTATATGAGATAAAATAAGAAAAATATATGAAAAATATTAAATGTTTTATAAGTCATATTTATGATAAATGAAAATGCGATTCCCCGTAAAAGTGTCAATATTGAATAAAATGCGTATTAATCAAGGACAATTACCAAATTGCCAAAGATAAATGAAGATATAAAAATAAGATTTTCACGTTGACATGAGTTCGTCATGACTATAGGGACATTAGTTCACTTTTGCATTGAACCAAGCCATTAACCAATATGCAATCTTCTGTTTATTGAACATTAGTTAACTGAGTTATCGAATGTTCTTAAATAAGTTTATGGCCCGTACGGCCCAGGCTGATCTTCGTCCTTGGTCATACCCATAGTTTTATAAATGATGTCTAACAAAACTAGGGATGTCATTGGGGTGGGGCGGGGCTGGATATAGGCTCCCCCGTATCCGTACCCATCAAGAACATCTCGTACCCATCCCCGCCCCATCATGCATGGCGGGTACAAGTTTCCAAAACCATCCCCGCCCTACCACCCATGGCGGGTACAAGTTTCCAAAACCATCCCCGTTCCACCAACCCATTAACCCGCTATACCATAAATTTTTCCAATCTTTTTTTCGTACAAGTTGGATTAATCACTATTAATTTATATTTTCAGGAATTTGTTTATATAACTTTAATTATTTAGCAAAGTAGTTCGTAAATACTTTATATAATAGCTATTTTAACATTACCTCTTAATTATTGCAAAATAATATTTATAAAATTATCGTAATAATGTTATTAATTTTTGTAATAATTGGCGGGTAGGCGGGTATGAAGTGGGTAACACGCAAAAATCATCCCCGCGCCATTATCCATGACGGGTACAATTTCCGTACCCGTACCCGCCCCACCACCTGTCAAAGCTCTACCCGTCCCCGCCCCGACTGGGGCGGGTGCGGGGGCGGTATCCGCTTGTAGCCGCACCAATGACACCCCTAAACAAAACCACTTGTTTACGAGTTGATGAAGCATTTATCACTTCCAAAGACTGATTGCACAAACTTATAAGCAGATAAACCTAGACTAAAAATTAGGCTCACAAGTAGATGAACCCTAATTAATCATTAAACTAAAATTGCAATTACCCCTCTAAATTATTGGCCTACGGTTACATAAAACTCTATTATATAACACACCAATTAATTAATTTTCAAATTGAAGACAATTCTTAATTAAAAATAGACTAAAAATGCACTTAGTTAAGACTAAAAGTTACTAATCAAACTGATTAATTACTAATTAGAATCAAGAGTAATAACATCATCTGTTAAGATCAAATAGCTCTGAATTCCCATTTCAACCTGTTTGATAATCGATTTGACTCGGTGATGACGAGATATTATCTGTCCAAGGAACATCATGAGAACTTTGGTGTCCTTGTAAGGCTTGAACTGGTGCAAAATTCCTGTTACATGTCTTACACTTTTCTTCCCCGGACACGACCGGTTTCGTATCATTTGACCTTAACCTTGACTGTGACCATTCTCGCTATAACCACCACCAATTTCACTAATTAGTCAAATATCTGTTAACCTTGACGCGTCAATATCCTCGCTATAACCACCACCAATTTCACTAATTAGTCAAATACTTCCTCCATTCATATCCAACCTACATATATTCCTTTTTCATCCATTCATATCCACTCTACCACTTTCCTAAAAAAGAAAACAAAATGACAAAATTACCCTTATGCAAACCATTTATCTACATAAAATGTCATTACATGCCCTACCTATAATCCACCATCACACATTTAAATTAATAAAATACATCTTACACACTTCCAAATGTACCTTTAATAGTTTTTTAATATCTTTCTTAATATTTGTGCAAAAAACATATATGCGCTTTAAATATAAACGGAGGAAGTATCTGTTAACCTTGACGCGTCAATACCCGTATTTCAGTAACTATGTACTTGTCTTTATTGTGACTTGACGTATGACCACCTAAAGCTTGATAGGTAGGGGCTGGTTTGCCACAAGTAGTGCAACAAACTTATTAACATTAATCTCAATTGGGTTAGGATAATGATGATTAAGCACGATTGACTCCGAATAATAATTAATCTGTCTTGCGATTAATTTTCACAACTTTCTTATTAATCCTTTTATTATTGGAGGAGATGATTATGAAGGCAACACCTTATTTGATGAATCAACAATATTGATTTTATGTATATAAAAAAATATGGAATATTGGCTTCGATACAATAAGAATGAGGTTAAACGAGTTAGTCTAATCTATAAAATCTTGTTAAATGTGATATGTAAAATTTTAATGTGAATATTTATATGTGGCGTGGCATATTTTTAATGCGATGTGGCAAATTAATGTGAAATAGAATATCAATTTATTATTACATGACATTAATTTAATTCATTTATTTATAAATTAGTTTTAATTCACTTATTTATAATATTAAAGTATATTATCATTATTTTTAAAATATTTTTTTAATAATAAGTATATTGTTTTCCAAAATTTATGTAACCCTTTAAAATTTTGAAATTATAATTAATATTGACATTTTGATTGAAATATTTGTAATAAAAGTTTCATAATTTATAATTAAAATTAATGTTTTAATTGAAATTCAAACTCCGAAAATACAAATGAAAATCAAGGTAAATGACAACTTATTATAATGCATTGTTCAAATTATTATTCGATAGTTGCAAAAAAGCGAGTCTATGATCCGAATAATATAAATGACTTAAGCATTACGACTTAATATGTCAAGTATCACATCCTTCTTTCAATCCTCATTATTGGGTCTCGAAAAAATTATATTCATTTGACTTGTATTGATGAAAATAAACTTGCTGTTCGGATAACCACATGTGTTATGCCAACCGCCTAAGTAATTCCCACACGTATCTTGTCCACTACTTAACTAATTCCCACATGTGTTTTGCCCATTGTCTTACCATGGAATTATTTTTACGGGTAATATGTCAAAAATAAACAAGGGTAAAATATATGTCACTACCTAACTCATTTCCACGTGTGTATTTCCCATTGCCTAACCATGGAATTATTTTGACGGGTAATATGTCAAAAATAAACAAGGATAAAATCTAAGTGACACTCTTCAACAACGCTCTTCTCCAACTGTCTAGTGAAATCTTTAATTCCGTCCAATTATTTATATTATGCGGAGCTTATACTTGTCCAGTAGGTAACTAATTACATCTACATCTGCTTGCTCATCAAAATTACTGATATTGTCAATTAACTCAAACAAAAATAAGTATAATGTACATAAATTACGAATTAACCTCAAAAAATTATTTTAGGATGGATTTAAATTTACAAGTAGTCGAGTCAAAATAATTATAGTGCAAAAGGGAAGTAGTATAAAGGAAAAAAATATCTGAATTGAAGGAAGAAGGACAAGGATAAACGAAACAATGCAATATTTTTTTTTAATAGTTTGATACTCGAGGGTTTCAAATGGGTGATACCCACCTCCTTTAGGGTTGCCGAAACCCATACCTCATGGGTTTGATGTATGGGTATGAAAACAAAAAAAAATCTAAACAAACACTTGGCATGGGTTTAAGCTATTCTAAACCCATACCTCATTCCTAATTGACTTGAACCAAACACCCCTTAAGGGCTTCATACTTATACCTCAAACCCATGAGTTATGGGTATAAACAAAAATTTGAAAAACATATATTAAAACATACTGTAAACAAAACATTTTATATAATTATTTGATGAAATCTTTTTTTTCATGATTTTATATGTTAAAATTATTATTTAAAATATTGTATTTTACATATTTCAACTCTAACTTAGTTTCAAACTCATACCACTTACTAGGGGTGAGCAAAACCGTAAACCCGATACGGTTTTGATAACCGTATCGGGTATACGGTTTTTAAAAACTAAAAAATCACTATACGGATCCGATACGATTTTCGAGTACTCGGAAAAACCGTGTATATGAAATCCGTACATACAGATACGGTTTTGAGATAAAGGCCTAATTAAACATTGTACTTATTCAAGGGATAATAATTAGCTTTAACATGATTACCTCTAATAAAAGACTAATTTTTTATTTACTGAGATAAATTAGTAAATAAATCATAAAAAACATTAAGAATGAAAGTTGAAATCGAAACTTTGCGTTTTTTAAAATCTCTTTGTACAAAAATTTTAAACCGTGTCGAAAACCGTATATACGAATTTTTTTACGCGACCCGGATACGACACTGTTTTTTGAAAACTGTATCGTATATAAGGACTTCCATATAGTATATACGGAAATCTGTATAACTCAAGCCATATACCATATCGTATCCGTATTATAAAACCGTATCGTGTATTCGTATATTTTTGCTCACCCCTACCACTCAGTCAATCAGTATGGAATGTTGGGCCTTAGGTAGGTAGTCCACTTCTTCTGATAGCCCAACAACCAAAGCAACAACTCACAACCTTATCCTCTGTGGCCCACTTAAGGCCCATAGTTCGGTCAACAAAAATTCCTAACAGTCAACTAATTCAATCAATATCACATCATACAAAATTACAAATGATACAATCACAAAACAAGCTGGAGAATGTGCACTAACGTAATTTAGTGGGGAATTAGATTAAACGTTGCGTCTGAAACTACCTAATCCTTTATTGTGCACTTAAATTAATACTCCCCGATCTAAGAAAGACACATAAACACTTAAAAAAATTTAAAATATACTCCGTAATTTTTTGACCTAATTTGTAATTTTGAGTTCAAACCCGTTTAATAGAACAATATTAAAACTATTGAGAAATAGTTTTATTGCTCTAATTGTCTTGCCAAACTCGAATCCATACTAAACCAGATAATATACAAAAAGACAAATAAATTACGCACAGAGAAAGTTTTAATCACCTCGGCCAAACAACCAATTTGGTAAAAAAGGTTGGAGTTTCACGCCAAATTGGTAAAAAAACTCTTCAATGCGACAAATAGGTAAAAAAAACTTGGGATCTCTCACATATACACCCTACCCACTCTCCAATAAACAACAACCCATGCGCGTGTACATTACACAATCATCACAACTATTATACCTATTTGCTCAAAACATTCCACTGCTCCCATTCTTTTTTCAACAACCCTGCATTTTATAATAAAATGCCATCCAACAAAAATTTACATCATCAGTGAGTATGTGTTTGATGAGTACAAAATATAATTCTGATCAATGCACCAAAATTAGCTTTGATCAATACATCAATTTTTCACCACCAACAAAACAATATTGATCAACGCCTAGAACAGAAGCTATTAATATCATAAGTAAAGTTAGCATCTCATTTGTCGAGAACGTTGGGGTCACTAATGACGATGCCTGGAGCCGTCATAGTACCTTTGTATATCACCTCCCCTTGACCACCGTAATATATACCTAATCCATGTGGTGAATGTGACCTATATGAAGTGTTGATTCCCCTCCCTCTTCCCTTTGCTCTCTTTGCGGCAGTAGCCTCTAACCATGAGGTACAAGTATTACCTTCATTAGTCTCGCCCCTTCTAACTTCCATGTTGCCTCTAATCATCTTAACATATTGAGAAGGAGAAAGCACATCATTAGACATCCTTCCTAGTCGATTTTTGCCTCCTTTCTTCCTTCCTCTATTCCAAGTTCTTGTAGGACCAATTCTCGTAGAACTTGACGGTAAAGATTCACAGTTTTGTACCTACGATAAAAAAGACGTCAATAGTTTCATATAAAATAAACAAAATCATATGGGTAGTGAAAAAAAAGTGAATTTTACCTCTGTTGAGTTAGTGGGCATTGTGCATTTTCTCTTATCATGGCCTTGCTCGCCGCACTTGCTGCATCTTATAGGTAACCCCTTTCTACTGTACTTCGTCTTATTTTTGGGTGTTTCGTCAACGTCTCTTCTTCTAGCCTTCTTTCTTCTTCCCCCTGATCTGGATTTTACAATATCTGGAGGTAACACCATTCCTTCCCATTCATGCTCCCAAAAAGTAATACCAGGAACAGGTTTCAAGCAGTTGGAGTAGGTTTGGTTATATGTTTCTAAGGTATACCATTTAGGCAAGAATTTCTCAGGTTTATGTCGCATATACAACAAAGCACTCATACCATGATGATGAGCTCCATTTTGGTCGTCATTTCCTTTACATTTTCTTTGTTTTCGGTCACGATTCGACCTCGATTTGCGTGTCTTTAGGTGTTTTTACGTCCATTGCCTCGTATATTCCTATTCTATCCACTTTTTGTAGGTATTACGGCGGGGGCGAAGAAACGGGGCAAATTGAGGCGGATTTAGAGCGATTTATGAAGAATTATGAAGAAATTGGCAAACTCCCTTCCCAGGCCTTCCCAGCCGGTCCCCAATCGGCGGCCGGTCGGCCGGCTGGGGAGCTTTGACTTGACTTTCGAGAAAATTGGAAGAAGTTTACAGATTCTTAAGAAAAGCGTACCAGCCGGTTCCCAGCCGGCAGCCGGTAGGCCGGCTGGGGATCAATTCCATACTTAGTTTTTTTTCGAAGAATTGAAGAATTATGCAGAGTTGGGCAGATTGCTACAAAAGGGCTCCCAGCCGGTGGTAGACATGTAGTGCCAGGATTAGACTTAACCAACTCTACCAAATATGGTTTTAAGATACCATATTGTCTTTGCATCAATGTTGTCACAGCATTCAAAGCTCTTTCCTTTGCCCTTTCACACTTTCTGCTACCTACAACAATTTCATATCTAGCTTTCATGTCAGACTTGATTTCAGCAGGTTTCATTAAGGGATTCCTCAGAATTCTATCAAGATACTCTTGCGACAACCAACTCTCAGTAATAAGTCTATTATTCATGGTCCTTAAGCAATCATGGATAGGCTGCATAGATTTAATTTGCCAAGCATATTTATCATTAAGATCTGGCCCAGCAGTCAACTCCCATTTACACATGGAACAACCTATATGGATATGTTTCTTATCATTTTTCATGTAGACTAGATCCTTGTGCTTCTGTATAGAACAAGCTAAAATAGCTTCCTTAAAGACTTCTCTTGATGTAAATCTCAATCTAATAGATAGTTCTACATTTCTCATGTCAGCTTTCTCATTGAACATTTTGTACACTGACATTTTTCTTCTTTTTTGTATGGGCAAGTCCACATCAGATTCATCATCTGATAGCTGTGAACTCTCATCTTCTGATGCTCTCTGGTCAGATTCATAACCCTCTTCATAAGTAGTCATAAATCTTGGCCACTTACTCGATGACCCTTCTTGTGTATTCTTATTTAGGTGTGACGGTTCATTTAACTGAGTCCTCCTTAAACTTGTGTTTATTGCCTTCAACTCACACATCTCCTCAACGTCATATTGTAGTTCATCCTCCAGTAAGTCAACATCACCCTCAAATGAGTCATCAGACTCTGTACAACTCGTGTCTCCACTCACCCCTTCATCATCTTCTCTAATTGTTTGGGTAATGAAAGGAGCATTTTTTTCAGTTTGGGTTGGAGCATCGAAATCTGTTTGGACTTCAAGTGTGTTATTGTTTTGTACCGTAAAACCTACTATCTCTAAAAAATCTTCATCCCCACAATATTCTAGCAAGCTCATCTGTGTAACGAATTGCCCATAAGATTTATAGAAAAAAATCAAACATGAATTATCCGATTTTCATGTAACAAACCCTCTGACCAACTTATTTGCATATAAAAATTCTACAAAATCATTAAAATTCCTTTGCCAATCAATCATGATTCACGTATTATCAAAACTCCTTAATCAAAAATCCTTAATCAAAACTCCTAATTGTAGTTGACCCATAAACAATAAACCCTTAATTATTTACCATTTAATCATACAATCAAGTATATTTAATCTAATTAAATTACCAAAACCAACATATTTTAATAACAGCATTATAAAAACCAACAAAATTTCATACTATGTACACTTATCGGTATATCTATATATACATGTATAAAAAAAATCAAAGTTTCAATTTGTACAAAATAGTAGAGAAAGAAAAGTACCTTAGTAAGCTCTGATTTTTGCTAATTCATCTATGTTAGTTTGTCTATGTAAAAGATTTTGAAGGTTCTGGATTCATTGTCATATATTGTATATGGATTGAAGATTTAGTTATGATGAAGAGGGGGAAGATGAGTTTGAGGTTACTGTGACTTTTTAGGGGAGGAGTGTAGTTGGAATGGGATATATTGGATGTTTGGAATCACGCGCTATGTTTTTTGGTGTATATGTCGGGAATTTAAAGTTTTTTTACCTATTTGTCGTATTGATGTGGCTTTTTACCAATTTGTCGTGAAACACCAACTTTTTTTACCAAATTGGTTGTTTGGCCTAATCACCTCTCACACAATTTCCGTCTTACTTTTTAACATTTACATCATCAATACTTTTTTTTTTTTGCGGGATACAGCATCAATACTTAAGAGATGCATTCGTTACTCTATATTCCGTGAACAAAACTATTAACAAGTTACTTCTCCTATACGAGTAACTTTTTTTGGTTCAACGGGTATTGGAGTATTGATTATTTTAAATTGTCAGTACATTTTCTCTATAATTTTTCAAATCTTGCAATTTTCAATCGAAGCTAATAAATAAATTCAATCTTCATCCAATATTTTTTTCATCTTGAAAATTTGCGTATTAGTTGTCCTTTCGTAATCACTTTCCAGATTCATTGGTGAAGTGTGGTACACCTTACAAGTAACATGAATGGTGATTGAAGCCGAATCCTAAATGCCTAATTAACTACTCCATATTAAAAACCGTTTCACGCAACGACTATTATTTTCTCTCTGTTAACCTTCTCTCTTGTTACTTGTTACCGCTTATAATAACTTATTTTTCGTGGTAATATTTAATGTAAAATGGGTAGACAATTTCGTTTCATGGCTTCAGACGAAAATTGTCGGTCCCAAGCGAGATCAACTAATCGAAACAAGGGATAGTCGGTGGATGCTAATTGGTCATCATCATTCATCATGCACACTTGAATGCTAAAACCTCACTCAATCACTCTATCAGTCTATCTACTTAACAATGGAGAATCAACAATATCAATAAACCCAAATCATTCATTCATTCATTCATTCATTCATTCATTGAATTGATCAACCAATCATCATCAAACAACATTAAAATCCCCAAAATAAATGGCATGGAATTCAAACCTAAATCAATCACAATCATAACCCTAATCATCCTAACCCTACTCTTCTTCACCCTCCCACAATTAAACCCTTCTTCCGCCCAACACCATCACCATCACCATCACCATCACAACACCAGGTCCCTCCTCACAAACCCACCATCACGATGCAATTCTTCAAGCTCCAACAATGGTGGATTCCTCAATTACACATACATTCACACTTGCATCTTCAAATCAACCCGTATTCTCTCCATCCCTTTTCTAATCCTAACACTGATTTTCCAATTCTACCTCTTGATTAAAACTGCACAAATTCACTTTTCTCCAGTTGTATCAACCCTTTGTACAAACCTCGAGCTTTCGCCATCGATGGGGGCAGTGACCTTGCTTGCGCTTGGCAATGGCGCACCTGATGTGTTCGCTTCGATTGCGGCGATGGGGTCTGGAAACCCTAGAACTGGATTTGGGGCAATTTTGTCTGCTGGTGGATTTGTTTCTGGGCTTGTTGTTGGGTTTGTTGCGATTTACGCGGCACCATTTTGGGTTGATCCGGCGTCGTTTATTAGGGATGTGTTGTTTTATCTTGTGGCTGCGTTTTTCTTGTTTTACGTGTATTTGAGTGGGGAGTTGTGGTTTTGGCAGGCTGTTGGATTTGTTGGGTTTTATTTGTTTTTTGTTGGGTTTGTGTTTTGGATGGATTTGGGTAGTGGGGTGAGGAAAAGTTTGGATTTTGAAGCTAATAAGGGTGTGGTTGAGGTTGATAATGAAGTCGGAAATCGGGTTGACGCGAAAAAGGGGAAGTTTTGTAGAGGTTTTGATAAGGTATGCAGATAATTACAAGTTATGCATTGACTTTCTTAGCTTTGTTTTATTGATCATGAACTTTTGGTTTGAATTTCGTTACCTCTGCGTACATTTGTGCCCATCTACCCTCTTGAAGCTGGATGAATTGATTTCGTGTTGCGATTTGTGTTGCATTGATTCTTTATTTTGAAAAGATGTTGTAATGACGAAGCAAATGAAAATTGGTTTGGTGAGGCTTTAAGTAGAGCTTGATTACACTACTTGGTTAAGATAAGCATATATATTGAGGTGAGGTGACTAGTCTAACAACCTTTAGGCTGATATGTGCTTTCTTGGTTTGGTTATTGGCAGCCTCTTTCGGCTTGGAAATGGCATCGACTTGTTTTGTGTGCACGTCTCCAGTGACATTCATTATTACTTGAAATATGGGTGACATTCTAAAAGTCTGGCCTCTATGGTACATGTAAAACTAACAGTGATATCCTGTGGAAGGTGAAATCTGTTGAATTTATTTGTTGTCATTGTCAGTTGAAACTTCTGTTTTCCGTTTGAGCCTTGAGGTGCTCTTACAGGTTCTTGACTATTGAGTATTACAAGGCAAAATGTACTGCATATGGTTGAATTTAATATTGTAGTGAGCTTACAGTCGCGAGAAATGGTTCATGAGTTACGCATGCTTGGTTTCATAGTTAATGCCCAGATTTAGGTTGTAAATGAAGCAAGCATCAAGCTATATTGGTTGCCTTTCTGTAATTACATTCTGGATCATCAGAATGTATTGATAGGTACTTCTTTTGTAAGTACATATTTCCTTTATTACTCCGTAATTTAGCCCCAATCTAGATCTGCCACTTTTCCCCCCATCCCATCCCCATACCAACTTGATTAGCCTACCCAACCCTCCCCAATCCCTTACTACGCTATGAGCCACTACCCACTCACGAGTGGCAATCCACCCTCACTACCATTTTCTGATAGTCAACTTGCCAGTAGCGACTAACGTCTGACACCCCCCCCCCCCCCTGCCTGTCCCGCCATTCCTGCTCTTTCACCCATTGCTTCATTGTACATTCGTGATATGTTGCTAGAAAATCTAGGTCATTCTCGACATTGATTTGTTGAAGCCCTAGCCCCTAGCTAATTGTTGCCAGAACCCCACGTAATTGTTGGCTCGGGGAGGGAACTAATGGTGGGGCAAGGGTTTTTGGAACAAGGATGTTAGTCATGTAACTATGGAGTATAACTTACTTCTGGGAAACGTAAAGCATTCTATGGGATGTCCCGAAAGAAATACATAAATAGTCTAATGGAATGCAAGGATGTTACTTCTTAGTTCTTATTGTATCATTGACTGTTCTACAGTTGGTATTCTTATAAGTTTAAGGTTAGAGAATGTTCTGCTTGTTGGATTGCTGTGACGTTATATTAGGTTAAAACTTCTGATTGCCACTATGTTATATGGTTGATGAAGGGGTGAGCTTAGCATCATATGTTTGATTTATTCAACAATCAATTCCTAATTTCTGGTTTTTGGATTTAGATTTTCTTGTTGCAAGTAGTTTTAGTTGGCTGTCTTTAGGTGATGTTTGCATCAAAATCATGTGGAGAACTGGGAATCTTGGAATCTTATTCATGGTGGGAACTAGCGAATGAAATAGAGGTTGCTTAATGGGCTTTCTTGCCTTTGAGATGCATTAATAAGATGTCAACTGAGTTGAGTACTGAAGAAATTGGAGAGTAGGAATCAGCTTGGAATTTGGAGGGGTTGGGAGTTGCTGAGGGGTTGAGAGTTGTTGCATTTTGGAAAGCTGAAAAGTTAGGTCCTTGACTGGTTTAGGAGACCAATTAATTTAGGTTTCATGAGTAGCTTTGAGAACGGTGTTAATGTGCTGAAGCATTCAGATTGTTTTACTTGATTACCTGTATAATATCTTAGCATCTCCATTATACGGATTTTTTTTAATGACTCAGAAATTCCATGTAGTAACTTTGTTCTGATTGTATTTGTGAACCCTTTGTCGGATTCAGCTATCCTCTTTAAGAAAATGACACCTTTCTTTTTTTGCTATGATCAGATCTCGAAGATATGGGAGACTCCAGTCTCTATCCTACTAAAACTGACAATCCCCCAGTCAATACCATCTGAATGGAGCCGATTCTACCAGTCGGCGAACATTGCTCTTTGCCCTTTGGCACTTCTCTACTCTTGCAGATCATTTATGCCAATGAATCATCCTCTTGTGTTCTTATTACCCCAAATTCATCTTCCTCTATGGTTGGTGGTTATATTTTCAACTTCCTCTCTTGCAATACTCCACTACATTGTCGAGAAGGAACCTCCCAAAACCGAGCAAATCGCGGTTGTGCTGGTGGCATTTGTGATGAGTGTCTTTTGGATATCTAATGTGGCCGGTGAACTTCTCAACTGTCTCGCAACCCTGGGGACACTTCTCAACTTGCCACCAGCTCTTCTTGGGCTGACCGTGTTGGCATGGGGGAATTCAGTGGGTGACTTGGTTGCTGATGTGGCAGTTGCTAGAGCGGGCCAGCCTGCATTAGCCATGGCAGGATGCTTTGCCGGACCTATGTTTAACATGCTGGTTGGCCTCGGGATGGCCCTAGTGATACAGACCGCCAGAGTCTATCCTGAACCATATGTACTCCATTTTCACGTCAGCATCGTGGTTGCATTTGTTTTCTTGTTTATGAGCTTGATGGGGTCACTTTTGGTCATAACTTGGTCAAGATTCCGAGTACCAAGGTTCTGGGGATTCTGCCTTGTTGGCCTCTACGTATTGTTTGTCGCTCTGAGCTTGATCATTGCCAAGTTCTCGACGTAAGATCAGCTGGTTTTTTCATGGTTGATCTTCTGACCCACCAATGATATCCACATAAGTAATACTGTTCCGACCCGCTTTTGCCAGAGTACACCCGACTCTCTACAAGGAACTGCTAAACGGAATCTAATACACTCAAAGTTTTCACATGCAATCTGAGATGTGATATGCCAGTCAATATTCAGAAGTTACTGCAAAATATGATTCCAAAATAGGAATGTTTATCTACCACTGCTTTAGTGTAACCTCAGAAATGAGTGTACAGAAACAGAATCTTATTCTCTGATGCACGTGATGCATGGGTGCCAGTCACGTGATTCATGGTCTTGCAAGTATTTCCAGCCATTCAAAGACCCCTGCTTCAAAGTATTCAAGTCAGTGAGGAACCATTATCAGTTGCGACACTGGACAATTTTAATGATGCTTGCTTTCAAGTTTTGGTGAATATGTATAAGTTTGAAGTATCCCTTGTATATGGAAGCAGGATTGGATTAGTTGTTGATACTCGGGTCTATGGACGATGAGTTATAGGTTCGAATCGTTCATCCCTTTGTAATTGTAGTGGCATTGTGGACTATAATAATGTTGTACTATGCAGAAGATAAATACGAAGTACTTCTCTTGTGTCTCTGTACTCTTAAATGTTTTAGATTGAGTTTACTGAATACAATAACTTAATTATTGTCGGTAGATATACACTCCCAAAATATACTCGAATACTAATGTAAATTTACAAGGGTGTTCTTGTCTATTGTGAATAAAATTAGTGTCCCAGTATGTTTTGGGAGTGTATATATGCGCACCCATGAATCCTCCCATTGCGTGGTTATGTTCTAGTCCCTTTGTCCCCGTCATTTGTCTATAATTAGCTTACTCATATTTATTACCCTGTGACAGGAAAAGGCGTGAGAAGGTTATGCTTATTTTTTGATTAATTCTCCACTGGGACTCGAGTAGGTGTGAGTGTATGGCTTGAGCAGATGGACACCATCTGGTTTCAAAAAGTATGAGAACCAGAGCTGCGTGCGTGCGTGCGTGCTTGCTTTCAGGTGCTGGCTGCCCAAGCGCTTTCACGAGGAACTAGCCGACAGCAACATCTATTTGGTGAGACTCCTAAATGCTAGCTTTAGGCTTGGCTTGAATATATGTAATGACAGGTTAACACCTCCCTGAAGAATTGCTCTTCTGAACTCAATTGATTCAGTTTTATCCAAGCCCACTTCTTATATTGACACAACTTGCAGACTGGAGCGAACTGAAGCAAGGATTATCATACACTAAGGTAAACAAATGACTGAGACGTTTACCATAAGCTACCTTAATAAACTGTTCATACTTCATACTACAACCCAAAAACTTTAGTTAAAGACTGATGCGCAATCGTGCTAATAAACAAATAGAGTCACTACAAAAACTAAGGTAGGTGCTTCATTGACCAAGTAAAGACTTATAATAAGACTATGAATCTATGATTGATTTTTATTTTTTAATTTCTTTCGTCATCCGCTTTATTGTTTAGTCTGAATTCAAAGCGGGAATAAACTAATAGGCTAATCATCTACCGGTTGATTTCAAAGGGTTCGGAGTACGGTGATAACTACTCCCCACCAACTATGGTGGTTTCACTGAGTTTTTTCTCCTTAAAATAAGTCATTTTTTTTGTTCATTTTCTTACAAAATACTGCCAATGAACATCCCCTTCATATTATGTCCACTCCTCTTCATCTTTGCATGGACTCACATTACTTCTGTTTCGTGCCAGTGTCTAGACGATGAGAAGTCGTTACTCCTCCAGCTGCGAATTGGCCTCAACTTCAATCACTCGTTCTCAACCAAGTTAGTCACATGGAACCAAACCAAGGACTGCTGCAAATGGTCCGGCATCAAATGCAACAACAGCAACGGACGAGTCATAGGGTTGGATTTGAGCAATGAAGCAATTACTCGCGGCATAGACAATCTCAGTCCTCTATTTCATCTCAAAAATTTGCGATCTTTAAATCTAGCATATAATCCTGTTCTAGGATATATGCCATCAGCTATAGGCAACCTTTCGAGCTTGACTTACCTCAACTTGTCCCACACGAGTTTCAAGGGTCAGGTCCCTCTTGAAATATCACAGCTTTTCGATTTAGTCATCCTGGATTTTTCAATGCAACCATATGGTTTGATTTCTCCATTATTTATTAGAAACCCGAATTTAGAAACGATGTTCCGAAACTTGACAAATCTCAGAGAATTGTACCTGGATGGTATTGCCATTTGGGCTGAGGGGAATAAATGGGGTGAGCAAATATCGCCATCGCTCCCTCGTTTGCAAGTCTTGAGCATGGCTAATTGCAATCTTACAGACGGAATTCACCGTTCTCTTGCGAAGTTGGCTTCTCTTTCTGTGATTAGACTTGATAACAACAATTTAGCGGTCCAAGTACCTGATTTTTTAGCTGGATTTACCAACCTCACGATGCTAACGATGAACAGTTGTGGGTTAACAGGAACATTTCCGAAGACGATTTTCGAGGTACCAACTCTAATAACTCTTGCTGTTCAATCAAATCAAGACTTACAGGGAAGTTTGCCTCACTCTATTAGCAAGAAGATGGAAAACCTTGATCTTGCAAACTGTAGTTTCCAAGGGAGTATCCCACCATCTATTGGAAGCCTGAAGGAAATTGAGTCGTTGGATCTCTCCAGCAACAATTTTTCTGGTACGATCCCGTCTTTTTCATCAGCAAAATATTTGTACTTTCTTGTACTTTACAATAATTCGCTCAGTGGCACGATCCCGTCATCTGTCTTTTCCAAGGATTCAGACCTGCAAATTTTAGACTTGAGTTACAACAGCTTGGAGGGGCCAATCCCAGAATCTATTTTCCAAGTTACAGGCCTCGGCGTTTTGGATCTTGGTTGGAACAGGCTGAATGGCACATTACAGCTACATAAAATTCTTCCCCTGCTTCCTAACCTAATAACACTAGAGCTGTCATATAACTACTTGACAATCGACACAAAAGGCATCAGCACAGACAACTCTTCTCTGCCCCTTTTGGGTTATCTGGGTTTGGCTTCGAGTAACTTGCATGTCCTTCCTGAATTCATAGAAAATCAACCATACTTATGGTACATAGATCTTTCAAACAATCGGATACAAGGAAGTATTCCTAGATGGGTTTGGAAAGATGATCTCTACGCGCTGAACCTTTCTCTGAACAACGTTATCGACCTTAAAATACCTTCATCAGCAGAATTATCCAAATTGCAAATTCTCGACCTCCATTCCAATAACCTTCAAGGGCAACTTCCATCTTTACCATCTGTGGCACCCCTAGAATATCTTGATCTTTCAAACAACAGTTTCGTTACAACAATGAACCGGGACATTGGGCACTTCCTCTCATCAGCTCAATTCATATCTCTTGCAGGAAATAATATATATGGTAGCATCCCTGAATCATTGTGCAACGCCTCAATTCTTTTGGTTCTTGACCTGTCGGATAATGACTTGAATGGGACAATACCGGTTTGTCTGATTAAGATGACACACTCTCTGGCGGTCCTGAACTTGAGAGGAAACGCTTTACATGGTGCCATTCCTGATGAATTCAGAGAAAATTGCACGTTAGAAACTCTTAACTTCAACATGAATGTTCTTCATGGGAAACTACCAGGATCACTTGCAAAATGCAAAGGTTTGAAGGTTTTAGACCTTGGAAATAATCGACTCACAGACACATTTCCCTGCCATCTGAAAAGCATTTCTAGTCTGCAGGTTCTAGTTCTCAGATCGAATCAACTCCATGGAAGTGTCGTCTGCCCAAGAAGCAACTCATTATGGCCATTGCTTCAGATTATCGACCTAGCCTCGAATCATTTCAGTGGGCAGCCATCAAAGTTGTTTGTTGGTAAGAGTATGATGGCTACGACAAACGGTAGCAATTCAAAAGTCAATTTCGTGCAATACAATAATCGAAGCACAATTTTCCAGTATTACAGAGATGAAGTAACAGTCACCTATAAAGGTTTCGAATTTCAACTGCAGAAAATCCTTACGATCTTCACCAGCATTGACTTGTCGAACAATGATTTTCATGGTCACCTACCAAAGGAGCTTGGAAATATGAATGCTCTTAAGGTTCTCAATCTATCTCATAATGGTCTGTCAGGCGAGATACCACGATCTATCGGGAATTTGAGCCAGCTTGAGTCACTGGACCTCTGCTGTAACTCTCTAACAGGACACATCCCTCAAGATCTTGCAAGCTTAAGCTTCCTCGGGTACTTGAATCTATCCTTCAACAACTTGGTAGGACAAATACCAACATCCACTCAACTCCAGTCGTTTGACCCATCTTCATATGAGGGAAACCCGGGACTATACAGTGCGCCTACAGCATCCGCAGGAAAAAATAGACCCGGTTCATCACCGATATCCTTAAATGGGTCACATTGGAGTCATAAGAATGAGGTCACATGGATGCTCAGTGGTGCTGCAGTTGGTTATGCGTTAGGGATTACCGTCTTCTTTGGGCCACTCCTATGCATCAAGAGATTGAGAGACTGGTACAATTACAACGTCGACAGACTGCTTATGAAAATACTGCCATCTAAAAAGAAAACCAGAAGCAAAAAAACTAGCAAGAAACACACACACAGATTGTGAAGCCATAAAGGACCTTCTTATGGCAAACAAGTTCAATATAAATAATTCTGCTTATTTTGTGAAAGCTAGCTTGTACCAAAGCTGATGTTTGAGTAATCAAATCTTTTTTTTTTTTTTTTTTTGACAACAGTGAGGATAAGAAGAACTAAGCATTTGACAAGGCATTTTTAGCCAGATTGTGCGCAACCTGGTTCAGATGCCTAGGTAAAAAACTAAAACTTAAACAATGAAAAGATAAAGCAGAAACTTCAATATCCTTGACCAACCCCGCGACAGAATGAAAGCCTTTCTGAAATCCAAGAATTTGCAATAAACTCTGCATGCAGTCTGATAGAACTCCTAGGTGCCTGATATCTTTTGCAATAGCCCACTGCACGACGTGTCTAATAGCCCATGTTTCTGCCTGAATAGCCGACTCAACCCGAAAGCAGACAGAACATCTATCAATGACCAAACCACCAGGATCATAAACAACCCATCCCGTAGACGCCATACCCGTCGCAAGCCAACTAGCATCAACTTTGATTCTTACACCAACACAAGTAGACATATTGCCAATCAAGTAACAAGGTATAAAAATTTTCAGGGCGTCCGTAGACATCGAATCAAGATCCTCATTAGTATCAGGAAGAAGACGTGTACCTTGGAGATCCTTCCTATGCATTTCCGCATTAAGAGCACTATTAACATAGTCATTCATAATCATAAAGAAACCCTTATCCCTGCAGAAATTCCTATTAAAAACAACATCATTCCTTGTTAGCCATAAAGTCCACAGAATCGCAATAAAACTCACAGTGTTAACTTCCGCATTCTCATTATTGCGAAAGAAGTAAAGCCAATTAATGATCCAAGTGCTTAGGGGAATAAAAGCATCATTGTCAACCCTGATTCCTAAAATCGAGCTCGCCCAGATTCTTTTTGCAAACCAACAGTCCCTGAATAAGTGTTCAATTGTCTCAACCTCCTCCAGACTCTGACATAAACGACATGAAGAATCCAAACTCAACCCTCGTTTACTAAATTCATGTCCCACAGATAAAGAGCCAGTTAAGATACGCCATAAAAATGTCTTCCACTTATTTGGACCTGGGAGATGCCACAATCTCTTCCTGCAGAAAGATTTAATGCCATCACTAACACGAGTTTTATCTTTATTGGTCGCAGTCTTTTCGTAATGATCCTTGAAGCAGATCCCATATCCAGACTTGACAGAATAAGAACCATCACTACAATACTTCCAAAAAGGTGAGTCTTGAGTAATATTCACACAGATAGGAATAGCAGTAATCTTCCGAACCCATTCATCATCGAAGACACACGAAATCAGATCAGAATCCCAACAATTATTATTCTTAATGAGGTCTGAAATCGTCAAATTTTTGACGAAGTCAGGCATAGGGATCCTTCACAAATTAAGCTTTTAGGTACCTCGCCATCGACCCAACCAAAATTCCAGATATTAAGTCTTGAGTCATGCCGAAATTTCCATCCCACACCATGCAGAATAGTATCCAAACCCATCAATGCTTCTCCATCCCCAAGAGCAATTATACCCATCTTTCAAGTTATCCTTAGCCGGTGGCATATTATGCTTAAAGAACTTGTGATAAAACACCTTGCTAATCATAGAATCCCTATCTGCAATAATTTTCCACCCAACTTTTCCTAATAGAACTTTGTTCGTACATGAAATATTCCTAATCCCAAGACCACCTTCAGATTTAGGTAAGCTAGTAAATAGCCTACTCGTCCAATGGATCGTATTCCCTTCATTCCAGCCCACCAGAATTGTGACAGTAGAGCATCAACTTTACGTGCCACACTTATCGGTATTTTAAAAACCGATAGTACGAAATTTGATAAGGTGGACAGAACAGAAGAAATCAGAGTTAACCGACCTGCCGAAGATAAAAAGATCCCATTCCAAGAAGCCAAACGTTTTTTAACTTTTTCTATAACCTCATTAAAGATTTCCTTCCTCTTCATAAACTTCATTTAAGGTCGATTTTCAAAAATGTTGAATGTCTTTTTTTTCCGAAACTTCTTATAATAGTTTCAGGACTTGAATCAACTCTGATAGCAGAATTCTCAGCTTTTGCAAAGAACTGTGAAGAAGTTCATGATATGAGATAATTATTACAATGGGCAGTATTTCTCACACTGTTTGTAAATAGTATGTATTATGCCATATTACAATTTTTGGTTGGAGTGTTGTGAATTGTCTTTATACATTACTTATATGGAAAAGATATGTTCTAATCAATGTGAGACTGAGTCACGTTAACAAATGACGATGTTCATGTTTTCCATATAAAGCATAAGAAATTATTTATTTAGATTATTTATTTTTGAGTTGTGTTGTCATAAACTTGATCGTGTGTATCAGGTGGGAGTATTAACTTGGCTCTGTGACCGAGTGAAATCTTGCGTTGGCTTAAGCAGCACAGTGCCAGAGTGAGTATTGTATGATTTGTATCTAATAGGATTTCATATTGAGTAATATTTATGCCAAGTGAAATATTGCCTTGGCTTAAACATTTGTTCCATTTACTTATATTGAGCAATATTTGATTTGTTTTACCGTTAAAAAGTGAAATACGAATATATATTGGAGGTACTACCTCCCACTTTTCTTAGTTTTTGAGCATATATATATATATATATATATATATATATATATATATATATATATATATATATATATATATATATATATATATATATATATATATATATATATATATATATATATATATAAATTATATATATATATATATATATAGAAATCGAATCACGTGAGGCACCCTTGTTAGTGTGAGGCCGCCGTACCAATCTAGACCGTTAGATTAAAACACTATAAATACCCAAGATGGAAGCTTCAGCCGGACTGACATCCGGGAAAAAAGAATCAAGCCCATCAGTTTCACCTGCATACATAGAAGAACGAACAAAATCAAGATACCCTCCGTGATTTGTTCCTTTCTTTGAAATATTACATGGTTTGACGCCTGGGAATAAAGTCCAAAAGAAACTGACTAATCAGCCATAACTTACATGTCATATTTTGTGCTATGGTTGCTCCATTTTGCAAATTTGGTTCTCCAGATTTATGTTCAACTTGAGAAGGTTTTTTGACAGAAACATTGACGAGACCCTCTGAGAGAAACTCGAAGATGATTTCCGCCTTTAATGTTATTATCTCTCATAAATCCCCTCCAACCACGAGTTATAGCGGCGCGACCATCAATAACATTTGAAGATGAAAGGTTAACTCGTCATGAATAAATGGTGTCCCAAACATTTTATTTCCAAGTTTCACGAAATAAAGTTCTGGTTTCACAAATTAAGGTTCAAGATTCATGAAATAAAAAATTATATATTTTGTGCGCAACAAATATTTGAAGTCCAAGTTTCACGAAATAAGTTACCGGTTTCACAAATTAAGGTCCAAGATTCACGAAATAAGAAATTAAGCATCTCGTGATTAAACAAACTTTTGAAGTCCAAGTTTCACGAAATAAGGTCCCGACTTCACAAATTAAGGTCCAAGATTCACGAAATAAGAAATTAAACAATTCGTGAGTAAACAAACATTTTAAATCCAAGTTTCACGAAATAAGGTTCCGGTTTCACAAATTAAGGTCCAAGAATTACGAAATAAAAAATTAAAAATTTCGTGCGTAAACAAACATTTTAAGTCCAAGTTTTACGAAATAAGGTTCCGGTTTCACAAATTAAGGTCCAAGATTCACGAAGTAACCTATTCTACCAACAATTCGTGAGTAAACAAACATTTTAAATCCAAGTTTCACGAAATAAGGTTCCGGTTTCACAAATTAAGGTCCAAGATTTACGAAATAAAAAATTAAAAATTTCGTGAGTAAACAAACATTTTAAGTCCAAGTTTCACAAAATAAGGTCCCGGTTTCACAAATTAAGGTCCAAGATTCACGAAATAAAAAATTATATATTTTGTGCGCAACAAATATTTTAAGTCCAAGTTTCACGAAATAAGGTTCCGGTTTCACAAATTAAGGTCCAAGATTCACGAAATAAGAAATTAAACATTTCGTTAGTAAACAAATATTTTAAGTCCAAGTTTCACGAAATAAGGTCCCGACTTCACAAATTAAGGTCCAAGATTCACGAAATAAGAAATTATACATTTCGTGATTAAACAAACTTTTTAAGTCCAAGTTTCACGAAATAAGGTTCCGGTTTCACAAATTAAGGTCCAAAATTCACGAAGTAAGAAATTAAACAATTCGTGAGTAAACAAACATTTTAAGTCCAAGTTTCACGAAATAAGGTTTCGGTTTCACACGGCCCGAAATTCACGAAATAAGAAATTATCCATTTTGTGAGCAAACAAACATTTTAAGTCTAAGTTTCACGAAATAAGGTCTCGAGTTCACAAATTAAGGTCGAAGATTCACAAAATAAGAAATTAAACATTTTGTGAGTAAACAAATATTTTAAGCCCAAATTTCACGAAATAAGAAAAAGAGCAAAATGGATAATTTTTTTAGATAGAGAAAATATTTGGGCCAAATGAATTGTTATAAATGACCCACAATTTTCATCCCATTGAAATTAGTCCAATGAACATTGAAAATCATGTGCAACATAGTAAGGGTTCGGCGGCCTCACCGTAATAGGCGGCCTCACGTGATCCGGCCTCTATATATATAATATATATATATTATATATATATATATATATATATATATATATATATATATATATATATATATATATATATATATATATATATATTAGCATATCAATTACCTTTTGAGCTTATGAATATTTTTTTGAGCTTATTAGCTTAAACTTCATTTGTTTTTGAGCATATGAGTTTTTTTTAGTTTATTACGTCAAACTTTATTTATTTTTGAGCATATGTATATTTTTTCTGAGCTTATAAAAATTTATAAGTTGGATTTTAATTTTTTTCGTTGCTTATATATAATGTTTTTGGGTTTTATTGTATGTTTTTGAGTTTAATGTTTTAATAAGTTAATTCAAAAACTTTATACCAATACACATAATTTTTAAAACAAAACTCAAAAACATTATTATAAAAATGCTCAAAAAGTACAAAATTGGTGGTAATACCTCGGATGTATGATCCTGCTACTGCCTTTAAAAGATAATTGTTTTAAGAGAGAGTAATTGAAAAGAAGATGATTGCTTGGAGAATGCCCGATAGCACAAGACATATATCTTTTCTTCAATCAATCTCTCTTAAGACCATTATAAAATTTTTAACGGTAAAACAAATTACACAAATTAAGTATTACTCAATATAAATAAATGAAGCAAATTTATCATTCCGGCATTCCCTAGGCATTATAGGCATTTTAACCCGTCTTTTATTAAAGGCAGAACAAGAATTCAACTCTACAACTTACCATTCACAAAATTCAAACTCTAACTCTAGGTTAACAACTCTTCTATATAAAAATACTCCTTAGTTCGTATATTTATATCAGTTAGTCTAACTTCCGACGTCTATTTTGGTCTGAAATAATAATTGTTTTTGTAACCATTTAATAACCAATTAGGATCATCATTGAAAAACAAGTTACCCTACGCTGCATAACACTAATAATACCCTTTATAGTTACATTTGAATCGTTACTATAAATGCTCCGGGACTTATCCTTGAAGATCAGATCATCAACAATAGCCTGGGTATTTATTGTCCAAAAATGTAAAGAAATAGCACATGAGAATCATTGGTTTATGACATTAGAGTAAACCTATAGAAATACAACAAAACAAAGAAGATAATAATAAATTGATAAGAAGTTAATTACCTACAAACTAATATAGAAGATGTATAAAATAACGGTGTTATATAGAAATATCATGATTTCACCGATATAAAAAAAATTATGTTCATGCCAAATCGCATCCCATGTCATATTTACGTGGCTTTTTTCATTCCACGTGACATTTTTTGTAAACATTTTCTTGAACGTGACATTATTATTATTATAATTATTATTATTATTATTATTATTATTATTATTATTATTAAGAATAATAAAAATGTCACATAACTTACCAAGTCACGATTAAACTATGATCATGCTAAATCACATGGCATGTCACGGTTATGTGGCTTTTTTTTCATTCCACGTGACATTGTCAACGTGACATTTTTTGGCTAACTTATTGTATAGATTAGCATCATCATTGAAAAACAAGTTATCATAAACGGTATAACACTAATTGTACCATTTATAGTTAATTTGAAGCGTTACTATAAATGCTCCGTATATCGGACTTATCATTGAAGATCAACTCATCAGCAATAGCCTGAAATTTATTGTCCAAAAATGCAAAGAATTAGTGCATGAGAATCATTGGATCACTAAAATTCAACACATCTACATGCAAGCTAACGAACAGCTAATCACCTAGCTAACCGTGGGTTATATTTAAGCATTTCAATCCAACATTTACCAAATGCTGAGCACACTATTCTTAGGAATGCATTAATCCCGCTTTGGGGTTTTCAAAAAAGAAAACACAAAATCTCAAAGAAGACGGGAGATATCCGTCACTTCGGAGTGACGGATAATATTTTGTCTCACAAAATGTCCATTTAGAGGAGAGAGGGAAGCACATGAGGTAGCCCCACCTTGTCCCCTATTCATTTTACGAGTGTCATTATCCGTCTCTCCACTCGACCCGTCACAAGCAAGATCAAATGGAAAAAAAATTAGCTTTTTTTAGAGCTTTTCCACTCTTTCGTACCAAAAAGGAAAAACAAATCATTTATAGTTACATTCAAACATAAAATGATCACATATACCAATTTAAAATTTCGGAGAAAAAGTGAACTCGAAACAAAAAACTTCGTAACAAAAAACTTCGTACTTTTATATTTACTTCCTATATACTTCCTCAATTATTTTTATATCACCTCATTTCACTTTTGGACACTTTTCACAATTGAGTATTCAACGTCAGTTTTCTCTCAATCCGTTCACGGAAATATATTCATGTGGGATCCAACGTCAATTTTCTGTCAATCCATTCACGGAAATATATTCATGTGAGATCTTTTTTGGATTGTTTTGATAAGAGAAATATCAAACTTTTATAATTTTTAGTAGTAGATAGTTAAAGATATAATCAAAACAAAATTAAATATCGGAAAATGTGTATAAAGAAATGTGGTGATATAAAAAAAAATTTGGAAGAAGTAAACGTTATAAATAATGAAAACAAACAATTCTTCTGATCCGACATAAACACAAACGTACTTAGTTAGTTTAAGTCAGACCAGAATCGAACTCTCCTTTCCTCTGTTCAACTCCTTCGATCAAACTACATTAAAATAACCTTTTTTTTTTCCTTTTAATTTTACAAAAAAAAATCAACAACGAATCATCTGCGCATCCTTCCTCCTTCACCCTGTCTGTAATTACTCTCTCTCTTAATTGTCTTTTTCTAATTTTTTCATCTAAAAATGATTTTTTTGGGCACCAATTTTAATTAAAAACCCTAAAAAAGTTGACAAAAAATGATTTTTTCGGTTTAAATTTAAAACCCAAATCATGAAATTAGTGTTTCTACAGTATGTCAAATCCTTTACTTTATCTGGGCATTTTTTTGTTTAATTTGGTTGTGAATTTGAATTTAACTTCATTTTTTTTGTTGGTGTAGGTGTTATATACTCTGAATACTTGACAGTTGAACAATCTATATAAATTTTGCAGGTAATTTTGATTGTATCTATTGTTTTGTTATTTTTTATTGGTTTGCATGGATTTAGTTTGAATTGATGATTGTCAAATTGTAAGACATTTGTTGGATTATGCTTCTTTTAGTAGTAATATAGTTGTTGAATTGCACCATGTGTTATGTTTATTTGGTACTCTCCGTCTCCGTTCATTTGTTTACCTTTTTTTTTCTTCGTGGTGTGGGATTATTTTAAGTGCAGATAAACAAATAATTGAGACGGAGGGAGTATTAATTGGCACTATATAGATTAATTTTGATTTCGCTTTGTTAGAATTTGTTTAAAGCATTAATTTTGAATTTCAAGACTGTGTATGAGCACCATATAGTTCTGATTTGATTGATTTGTTGGTCAATTTGGTTCAGTTTTCAAGTGATTTATGTTAGTGTGTTTGATTGTTTCGATTTTTCTCCTTGGCAAAGTTGAAGATTATGAGATGATACTTGTATATTGTGTCGGCGAATATGCTCAACATAAAACATGAGTAATTGACTATGAATGTAAAACAATTACGGGTTTTTCTCGGACCACCTCTTGTATTGTTATGATAATTCCAAACTATACTTTTGTTTTGTTTTCTTCTTTGTTGTCTTTTTTATAGAACTAATTTGAATAACCCTTGTGTAGTTTCATTTATGGTAATTTGGCGTGTTGCGATGTCCCGTGATTTTTTAACGTTGGGTGTCTTGGTACCCTATTTGATGCTTGCCGTCTTTTATCTTTATAGTCTATGAATCTTTCTTTGGAAAGGTGTAATCTTGTGAAAATTAATATAGCTTGACGAACATCAACTTTTTTTTTGAACTTGCTATGTTTCTTTCATCGATTGGTGCTTTTAATTTTCTGTTTGAATTAAACTTAATTTTGCGATGACTCTGAAGAAATTTGCTGCGATTAGAAAGAAGGTCTAAAGATTTAAGATAGATCTAAACTTTTACCGTCGTTGAGACTTAATCTTGTTTTGGGACTTCCTCAAGTCAGCTGTTTAACCGAAATATAGGCTTTCGGGCTGACAATTTGTCTCGAAAAATTGACATGCCATGTTGTGATCCATTGTAAAGTATAGGACTTGAATCCTACATTTGGGTATATGTGGGACTTGATGCGGGGTTAATGTAGAAATGGGCCCTTTCACTCTTTGAGCCAGCTTTTAGGGTGGATTTTCCCGTTAACTATTTTAGCGTGTCAAAGCTAATCACCACCATCTATCAATATGGCAGCTTCTGCTGGGGATAGACGGGTCTAACGCAAAGCCATTGACGAGTGTGGCTGTGTGCGAATCATGATGGAATATTACAATCCAATGTATAACTTACGGGACTTGAGGTCCACATTGGTCTTACTGTCGTCCATTCTGTAAGGGTTTATTTGGAAATGGGCCTTCCACTTTTTAAGGTAACTTTTGGGGTGGTTTCTCCTAGCATCTGTATCATACTACAAGTTTCTGAGGGACGGAAGAAAATGTCTCATCGGTCAGCTGGTGTGAGTGCATAATGAATGTAGTCAGTATTGATTTAGGATCTTTTCGAGTGATGAAGTTAGTGCCTTTGTTCTATTTGTCAACTTTGAATGCTACTTCTCAACGAATTTGCTATCTAGACTTAGACCTTGAACCGAATGCTAGAGAAAGTTGGTGTCTAGCTGTATTGCAAGTGGTTTTGTTTGCTTTGACTTTTTAGGTTTGGATGGGACTTGTAACTAACTACCCATAAGATGTGGTAGGCGACTTAAAGAAACCAGTGATCATTATAGCATACGCCTCTTCTCCGTAAATGCCTCATTTGTTTTGGCACGATTTTAATATACACGGAGTGAGGGTGGATCTCACATTCTAACCAGTAAAATAGCGGGTTCTTACTTTCAATTTGGCAACAAAACATGTCAGCACGTACTTCCTCCGTTTTGACCACTATTAATGAAACACTAATAATGAAAAAAGAGTACAATTGTGTTTTAACAGTTTAGTATAGATTACTCCCTCCGTTTTGTGTTTTTTTCCAGCTTTCAAATTATGTGGGTCAGGTGAAAAATGGAAAGATTCTAGTTAAATAGACGGAGTATTCATTTAAGACTGACATATATCGTAGTTTGAGCTGGCAGTATCCAACTTTTTAGCTATCTCAATGATGTGCCGGTGTTCTTTTTTTTCTTTTGTCAAAGGAAAAGTAGTTGACCATCTGTTTCAGAGTGATTACAACACCGTGATGCAAAACCATGACTTTCTTCCTTTCTACTTTTATAAAAAAATCTGCTAGTTGGTGTTCCTTATGTGCAGTCCCCTATTTTCTCATCTCCCTTCATCCCTTTTCCTTTTTTGGTAAACCAAGCTCCATCATCGTTTCACTACTCCAACTCTCTTCTTATACTTTTATAGCTTTGTTTTTGCTGAGAGTCGGAGACTCTACTGCCTGTTTGTTTGTACTAGTCACCCCAATGTGTGATGATCTGATTTGGTGGACTATCAATTTGTTCTCGCGCTGGACTCATACCCTCAAATAAACGAGGCTTCCAAATTAAGACAAGATTGATGACCCCCGGGCAGAGTTGGGTGACTGTAAGCTCAAACCTTATAAGGGTGACATGGAGGATTTGTGTGTGTTGGCATGTTGTAGTCAGGCATATTCGAGTCTTCTGTTGCATTTATTAATTACAAGTGACTAGTAGTGTACATTAACATACATAGATGCATTTGTCAAATTTTAGTTTTGCAACATTTATTTATTGCTCGAGAAAATTTATTTGGACTGGACTTTACAACTTAATTAGTCACTGAAAGTGCTTATTTTAGTTGGTTGATATAGTTGTTTGAGCTGTTCAGGACAGTTAAAGGCCGGAGAGTCGGAAACATATCCCGTACCTGATCGATAATTTAGTGCTAAAGATGCATTTTTTTATTGGTTGATGTATTCCATATTTCGCCTTTCTAGGGAAATTTACATACCATCTACCTTCCATATGAGTAGAACATCCAAAGTTTGCACCTTTATGGAAAACATCAGCATATGTTGCTCGACAAATTATGGTCGGACTGTAGAATTGTTTGATTTCACATCTTGTTTACCCCGTCTGCTTCACTGTTTTTTTTATAGATGTGCGCTGTTACTGGTCTTGGTAGATTAGAGTATGGGCCTAGTAAAATCTCATATTAGGTGGTGAGATCGGGTTATCGAAATTTAGACCCGTCCCACTTCTCATTACTGTTTAGGTTCGCACGACTATTTATTCATTGTTTGCCATAGCCCATAGGGTTTGTTTTCATCTCCGTCACGTAGCCGGAAATTGCATTTACATTGCTTTACTGATTTTTTCCCTTGTTATACCAGTCATGCCAGTCCCTATTTTACCCAAGTAAGGTGCCTCGTTTTGTTTTTACTCCTGTGCGACTGTGCTTCATTTACTAAATCTTTTGAAATTAAGATTTGGGGGTATTGAAAATTAAAATTAAGTCCGTTCACCATTTTGATCTGTCACCTCTTCCTTCTCCTGGAATACGTTGATTGAAATTTCATTTTCACAAGCATTCTTTGGTTCTACTTGCAATCTTGACAATATGTTCCACATTTCCACCATACCCTGCTTGACTGTTTCTTCTGCCCCTTTGGTATACATTGATTTAAATTTTATTTCCATGTTGAAAGATTATTTGCTTTCTACATGCAATCTTGACGGTTTATATTGATTATTAATGATTTATAAGATCACGGTGAAGGGGGTGATCTGAGATGTCACCATTTGAAATCTGTAATATAATTTCACGGCATGAGAGGTTTTTGTCACACCCGACCAACAAAACTATATCTTTTGAGTAATTCATTAATGATATGGTGGCATGGTGCCACCGATTCGAACACACATACATTATCTAGATCCGCAAACTTGAGACATTTTAAATACACGTGAGAGCGTTCCTGATAGCACTTTTGTTCTCCTTCAATTATTTTATTACTCCGTGTTTGCTTATTTTCTTATTGTGTGTTGCAGAATGGACCAGCAAGGTCATGGTCAAGCCCCACTAGTGGGATCCGTGAGTGGTGCGGGCCAAGTTCCTTATGGCGGGGCATACCCACCAAATCAAGTTACTGGGTCACCTGTGGTTGCACCCGTGGGTGGGGGGCAGCCTCAGATGGCTCAGCACCAGCTGGCATACCAGCAGATTCACCACCAGCAACAACAGCAACTCCAGCAACAACTCCAGGCATTCTGGCAGAATCAATACCAGGAAATTGAGAAGGTGACCGACTTCAAGAACCATAGCCTTCCCTTGGCAAGGATCAAGAAGATCATGAAAGCCGACGAGGATGTCCGTATGATCTCAGCCGAGGCCCCGGTCGTGTTCGCCCGAGCCTGTGAAATGTTCATTCTTGAGCTGACTTTGCGTTCCTGGAACCACACTGAGGAGAACAAACGGCGTACCCTACAGAAGAATGACATTGCTGCTGCAATTACTAGGACCGACATCTTTGACTTTCTGGTGGACATTGTCCCAAGGGAGGATTTGAAGGATGATGTTCTGGCTACTCTGCCTAGAGGGCCTGGTATGCCCGTAGGGGGACCGGCTGATGCCCTTCCTTACTATTATATGCCGCCAACTCAGAATCCTGCTCAGGCTGGTGCTCCTGGGATGATGATGATGGGCAATCCAAATCCGTACGGTCCTCCTCAGTCCCAGGCTTACATGGGTGGTCAGCCAATGTGGCCACAGGCTCCATCGCAGCAGCAACAATCTTCTTCTGATGCTTAATGTAGTCCGAAAATCTAAAGGTTAGTGACTATTTGGCATATTGCACAATCTCCTTACAATCGTGTCATTGGATGATCTAGAAAGGAAACAGGGAGAAGCTTAGTTGGAGTGGCTTTTACTACTGATATTGACCTCATTACTTTTGTTCATATTCATAGAGGAAGTTGCTTTCCATAGGAGATTTCAACGTCTAAGTCTATTTTGAATGAGTGCCCAAGATATTTTGTTAGCTTGGAATATCATCTATGTTACTCTGACTCGGCTTGAAGGGTCGGACACGGGTACGTATCCAACAATCCAAGTGTCGGACACGGCTATTTTATGAAAAATGTTCCAAGTTTTTGGTCTAAAATGAAGTGTTCGAGTATCATACCAATGTCCAAGGATCAAGTGTCAGACACGGGTACGGGAGGTCATATGAAGTGTCGTAGTAACATAGAATATCATGGACTACACCAAAACGGCTAAAATGCCTACAACCCTTCGTATTTTTTTTTCATGAAGCAACAAATGCTGTTTCCCGTCTTGGATAAGGATTAGCTAGAAACTTTTACGCTTTTCCCAGGAATTATGCATATGTGTGAATCCGTTACATTGTTTGGAAGTAGAGCCTCTCCAGAGGCAATGGTTGTAATGATGATGCTCTTCTACGGTTAGTTGAGCAGCATTGATCTGATGGAAAACTTGATCTAATGTGTTTTGGGTCATCTGGAAGTAGATTTTTTCGTGGGAATTCTTAAGACGCTAGGATAATGTCTTCATTGAAAATATTTGTCCTTTATCATAATGTTCTTTGCTTCGTTTTTTCTTATTGATCATCGACTAAAGAAGCATTTTCTTTCTTATAGCTTTTGGCAGACGGGAGCGAGGATGCTGAGATGAAAAGCTGGGTATACAGCAGGAATTCTATGCAATTAAAGGACCTTCACTGTTCTTTTTGCTTTCTGTAGTTCTGTTTACTTTCAGTTTTTTGTGAGGTACCTTGGTTGTGGATGACTGTCAAATAGGGTTCTGATATTCAAGATTTGAAAACAGTAGATCTTTTAAAACATCTATGAAACATAAATGACTAAACTAAAAACTTATATTTCCGTTTGCTATTATGTTTTCTCTGAAAAAGTTTATGCATTTGTCGATAATGGTTTAAGATGAATACTCGAGATCAAGGTAAACCCGGTTTGGTGGTGGTGGATGAGATGAAAGTACGACATATCCGAGGAAGATTTACAACTCTTTGATTTGAGCGACGATTTGACAAATGATGGAATGAAACAAAACAGCTTATTGTTTTGTAGTTCTTTTATTAGTCATCGGTTTCTGCCAGTATCTATATCAATAGTTTTCATCATGCATTTTCCAGGAACAACTCATTGCGCTTCGTGATTTGGAAACGGTTTCATATCTTGATACGTAAACCAAACCCTCGACTCTCCATAGACGAGAACCTTTGGGAAATGGTTCATATGAAGTTCTCATATGGGAGCCCTTTTTCTCAATACATCTATTGAGAGAAAAAGATCGGGTGTGATGACGAGTCAAACCCGAAAGGGACATTCAACAAGTAACACACCTCCTTTAGTCTCCATTATACACCTATGTTGCTTATGGCTCATACACATACCGAAAATATTGCCATTTGTTCTGGTTTTATGCCAACATAGAGACAAGAGAGTCGCAACATTGTATACACATTCTGGTTAATGTTTACAAGGTAGTCTATGCTAATGTCTGTCAGAGAGATATCGACAATTTACATTCAAGTCAAAAGTTACTAGCAAGCAATTTATTGCTGATCATCAGGAAGTTTCCTTTGGTGTTTCAGAGAGTTGCTTTGGTGGACTTTCCATTGGTGCTTCCGAGGGTTGCTTTGGTGTTTCAGCAGGTGGCTTCGGTTGTGTTTCTGAGGGTTGCTTTGGCGGAGTTTCCTTTGGTGCTTCAGAGGGTTGCTTTGGTGTTTCAGCAGGTGGCTTTGGTGGTGTTTCCGAGGGTTGCTTTGGTGGACTTTCCTTGGGTGCTTCGGAGGGTTGCTTTGGTATTTCGGCAGGTGGCTTTGGTGTAAGAGCATTGGGTGTGAGCGGTCTTGAAGGCTTGCTTTTCATCACAATTCCCTCGAGGATTGCACTAGTACCGAATGTCCCAGAGAACTGCTGAGGGTCGACAGGTCCCGGTAAGTGAAAGGAGATTGAAAATGGTCCTGGCGGGCACAGGTTTCGTGATTGCATCACGAAGTCTTGGGAAAAGCGATTGACCGTTGTCTCTCCGGTAACGGTTTCTCCCTTTATCAGTACACGACCATCACTTTCGACCTCGCATTGAAAAGCCCCTGCACACCTCATATTCAGTCAAAATCATGTGAACGAAGAAAAACTCAAAGTAATAGTATTATTGTGGGGTTGATCAGAACAAATTTGGGAAAGACCTTTTGCTGGGAACTTCGAAATTGAAAAATCACCCAAAACTCAATATTTACCCGGTCTCAAACTCGCACCATTACTTACGATAAGACGGACATACTAAAAAAAATAGCTCATTGATGTGAACTGTGAAGTAAGATAGTATAAGCAACTCACTGTTTTCTCTTTTGACTCCTGGAAGAGCAACTCTGAACAAGTATGAATCTTGAGATTCACCAATATCCATCAGGCCAATAGCAGACCCGATGATCCCCTTTGCCGCACTGCCTGTTAATGCATATGCATTTTTCGCAATGTCGACAATGCTGTCCAACTCCTGCCTAGTTGGTTCTGAATTAAGAATGACTATACCGGGTCCATGTCTAGTCTCAGGTTTCAAACGCTTCTCTTCAGCGGGCTTAAGAGCCGGTTCATCTGATTTTGCTGCATCATTACCGTCTACTGGTTTCTTTTTCTGCAAAATTTCAGTCAACCGCCGTTTCCTTTGACTCCCACGAAAGTATGTCACAATTGGCACGTCGTCAGAGTCCTTATCGTCTTTTTTCTTGGCGGGAGATTTACCATTGGGTACCCCTTTTTCAACACTTGTTTCTACAAAGAGATTTTCTAGCCCGGTCAGCTTCTTGAACTTCTCAATATCCTCTTGTTTGATGTAGAAAAATGCAGGCTTTCTAATGTAAGTCACATTAGCAATACTTTCGTTGAAATACTCCATTTTAGGGTGCAAATGGGGAGGAAAGAGTGCCGGAAACTGAGGGCGAACCCCTTCACCATCCTTAGATGGGAAATCCCCTTGGATAAACTGGTGCAGTAAGGGAACTTTTACCACAACTGATTTATCAGCTTTCCTGAGAAGGTAATAGTATATTTGCTCGATTTCAGATGTTTTGATGGAGGAACCTGCGAGTTGCTCGAGTGTATACGGAGGAAGGCCTTCCTCTATTCTTTGTAAAGCTGACCTTTTTATTCTCTCGCCCTTGAGATCCGGGCCGAAGTATGTTCCCATGATGAAGTACAGGAGAAAGTAACAATCATCACTCGGTATCATCTTGAACCTTGTTCGACTCTTCATCACATAACAATAACCAGATCATATTAATCACATATCTAACTCAACATCACGTTCTCACACAGATTTCACGACACAACCGATATACCATCTAATTATCCAGTCATACATTTTGCAACCCTTCTTAATTCTACGTCTCACAGACCCACAATAACTACAAGCGAGACAATCTCGCCATGACTGACCTTAGTAAACAACTCCAAAGAACATTTCAGCATGCTTAGTTCCTTTCAAGATCAAAGGAAAAGTTTCACATACAACACTAGTAAGGTCTCTAGATACAAAAACTCTAAATTGGACATAAAAAACAGTCCATGCTCATCAAAGTTGTAGTTCATAGTACATTTACATCCATCAACCGGACTGCCATTAAACGTTAGTCCACGGATCAGTTCTATTAAATTAAAGGTCGTCTCTTGTCCGAAAACAGTCCAGCTAAATTCAACAAAGCCATAGGGTGTGTATATATACTCGGCAGTACTCGAAACCGCAGAAGCCATTGAGGATTGGGAGTAATCTTATTTTCTCAAAATGTGAATGATATTCCCTCCGTCCTAATCATTCTCCCAAAGAATAAAAAGGGTAAACACGAATTTTTTTTCTATTCTACCTTACGATATTACTAGTTTGCCCCGACTCAGATTTTACGCGCCCTAACTTCAAATCCCGGTTCCGCTACTAAGTAAGAACGATATTCCCTCCGTCCTAATCCTTTATTTAGGTTTGATTAAAATACTCCACCTAAAGAATAAAAAAGGTAAACACAATTTTTTTTCTATTCTACCTTACGATATTACTAGTTTGCCCCTACTCAGATTTTACGCGCCCGTAACTTCAAATCCTGGTTCCGCTACTAAGCAAGAATGATATTCCCTCGGTCCTAATCATTTATTTAGGTTTTGATTAAAATACTCCTCCCAACGAATTAAAAAAAAGGTAAACACGAATTTTTTTCTCTATTCTACTTTACGATATTACTAGTTTACCCCTACTCGGATTTTACGCACCCGTAACTTCAAATCCTGGTTCCGCTACTAACTCCTAATCATTTATTTACTTTTGATTGAAATACCGCTCCAAGAAACAAAAGGTAAACAAATGAACAAGACGAGACGGGGAAGGTGATAAATCATTATCATATTCACATCAGATACTAATAAATCATGTACATTTCCAAAATCAATTAACAATTTCCATAATTAACAGACTTAACACAGACGAAAAAGGCAAGAACTACAAGAATCAGCAGAAAAAAGGTGAAATCATGCAAATGTAAACAATTGGGTCAGCTCAATTTATACAAGAAATCCAATCTTTATAGTAATTAATTAGATATAAAGAAAATAAAATGGAAACAAATTAAAATTAAACCTAAAAAAAAAGAGGAAAAAGAGAGAAAGAGGCACCTGGGTAGTTGAGGAAGAATGAGGGTTGAAGTGAGAGAGAAGAAATGTGGTGAATTACAGAGTTACAGTGCATTATTTGTACATGAAATGTAAATAATTACGGTAGTAAAAAGAAGAAGATAAAGTGAGAGTAAAAAATTAGATCATGCAACAAGCTTGTTTTATTTGTTGACACATGTGATTAGTGTTATATTAAGAGGCAACTAAGCATTTGTCATTTTGTTTTGGTGGGTTGTTTTTTTTTAACTAATTTGGGAAATTGGGAATGTGGGTTGGTTGATGTAGAATAGATTGATGATTGTAATTTGTAAGGCTGTTTGATTCTTGTGGAGGGTGTTAGTTTTAAAAAAATGTAACCTTGTTGAAAAGTCGTTATCGGCGATTATGCGCGAAACCGTTAATTGAAGAATATGTACGAAATCGTTGATCGATAATTACGCGCGAAAACGAAGAATGGAGATAGAGATTGGGAAAATGTTTAAACGAATAGTTTAATTCTTGTAAGTCGTAAGTTGTAATATGTCAATTGTCGTTGGTGTCGTTGTGTCAGGTTGATTAATAGAGATATAAAGCTAAAGCAAAGATAGAAAAGGGACGAGTCGCTTGAAGAATTTTCTTAGTCATTACAATCAACTAATTCTTGCTGTTATGTCGTTAAGGAAGGTACTTTGTATACTTTGGACTTTGTACTCGGTATGTCATAAAATCATAGAGTTGAACATATGGAGTACGAGTTTGGAGTAATATTATTCCGATCAATGTTAAAAGTTAAAGAAAAAAGTGGTAAAGTGATGTAAAAAGGAAATCAATGTGGTTTTATTGACGGCCTCCCAACGAAAGGTAGGCTTCTCAAAAGTCATGCGTAGTATTAAATATTAATGTCCCACCTTATTGTTTTTTGTGCAACCATCTTATTGAGAATAAAGATCATTTCTTTTACAAATGTTCATTAATTGGTTATGTTAATCCAAGACATGAAAATTATTAGCTTTAACATTTTTTTTGTCAAATTATGATAATATTGAAAGTCCATGTTTTCTAATATAGCTAGTCTCTATTCTCATTTTCATTGTTTAAGTTTCCGCTTTATCCCTCGTGGTTTGAACAAGGTGGCTCATAACCTTGCCAACTCTGCGATAAAATTGTAGTGTCAGGCTTTCTAATTTTACAGCTGTCAAAAAAAATGTTTTCTAATGAAACTCACTTATTTCAAAGACCTAATTTCAAAAGATGATTTCGTTCAAAGGATTTTTATTTGGTGGAATGAATTGTTTTATAGAAATAACATTATCTTTAATAATGTTCATATCAATTTCAGCAAACTTATTGTCCTACTTATGTAATAATAACATCAAGACATGGAATGAGACTGGATATAAGGATCTCAACAATCCCGAAAAAGATGAGTCAGTTAAAAACACTACTAAAGCTAAATTTTGACGGATCAAAAATAAATGGGAATAAAATTGTTATAGGATACTCTATAAGAGATCATTATGGTAAAGTCATTTTGTTAGAAGAAAAAAAGTTATGGATCTAACAACATTCTTGTTGCAGAAGCCTTAACATTAAAAGAAGAAATTTAGCCGTTAAATACTTAGGAATCTCAAAACTAATAGTTAAGCGTGATAATTTATGCCTCATTAACTCTAGTCACAGTACTGACAATTCCTTGATAAATTTCAAGTATTATGAATGATGTGAAATTAAACCTTCATTTCTTTGAGAAAATGACTATTAATCATTGTTTCCGTGATCTAACAAATTTGCTGAGTTTATGATTTTTATTGGACATTTATATTTAACTCTTTAGAGATGGTTTAAAAACCGCTTAAACTTATCTCGCTCATCTGAATCCATTGGTGTAAATTTTTCAGGGTGAAATTTCATAGAGCATGTGTTACAAATGGGTGGTACACTAGTGCATCTAGTCATCAACACTAAGACCCAACATGCAATGTCATTGTTGGGCTTGTATATTAAAATGGGTCTCTACCCATGGCCCATGCTCATGACCATGGCCATGACCATGATTCCACTAAGTACTGGGAGAGTTGGAGATTTTCATCTTTGAGTTATAATGGTTCATGAATGTACGAAAGTTGATGGCTTTCTTTAAAAAACTAATGTTTTATAGAAATAAATTATTAGAATGGAGCTTGATTATAACTCAATAACTATTTATCTGAGAATGCGTTTGTATAAACTCATACTTTTTTTAGTTTTGATTTAAAGCCGCTGCTAAAGTGTTTCATGACTTTGAACTAAAATTGTTGAATGATGAATCAACGTTAATGACCATTCTATGACTTTGCTTGCAATATAAATTTTCTTTAGACCATCGAATGGTTTAGCCGCCTTTCTTAAAGTTCCCGAGTGATTTATCGGTTTTATATATCAATCTTATGTGAATTCATTTTTAATAGCTACTTTTAACAACCCTTCTAAAAAAGCGAATTCTGATGACAAATGCTGGTGAATGAGTGAGCCAAGTGATATCATCAGTTAGTAGCCACCATATTTGCAAGTTTAGATGAGTGGATAACCAAATTAATTAACCTTGAATGTTGCTTAGAAATTCGTGGTCAACCATCAAATACGTTGAGTCTAAAAATTAAAACCTAACCTCAGTATAAAAAAAACATTTTTTCTATATTTTAATCTAAATCAAAAATAAATATTCAAAAAACTAATGGGAAAAAATTAGCTCAAATATGCTTTCAAACCTAACCTCGATAAGCTTGGGCTTAGGCTTGGTCAAGAACTCAGAGTGGTTAAACCGAAGCTCAATTTGAACTCCGTCAAACCACTCTCATGTAGAGCTGCAAAAAGTTGACACGACCCGATGAGCCTGTCCTACCCCGACTGAAACCCAACCTAATACAATTAAACCAAAACCGTTTGATTCTATCCAAATCGAACTACTAACCGATAGATGGCTTATTTTTTCCAACCCAAACTCGACTTAACCTAACCCGTGACCATGGGTGGATCCAAGGGGGTTATTATGGTATAGTTGGTGGATGTGTTGAGTTTTGTTAGGAGATACGGGGTTCAATTTCTATTATCAGCACATGTTTTATAGACTTTTTTTAGGCATTAGCCCATGTGTATTTGTCAGCTATTTGTCGGCTATTTCAAATGACTTACCAAGTTCTAAACCATTGAACCACCTACACTTATTATGACTTACCAAGTTCTAAACCATTGAATCACTTACTGAATCACTTACACTTGTTATTAAATCAAGTACTAATGTGTGTTATATTCTACAAAAGAATTATTATTTTTACATATATTTTAGAATTTAAAGTATTTTAGAGAAAATATTACTTTTTAAAAAAAGACATCTATAAAACCAATTGTATTTTTGCTTATATAATAACTATTTCGAAAAAACTTCAAAAGATAAAAATGTTGTCTTAGAAGTGCGTAAATAAAGCGTCAAAATTTTTTTTAGTGCCCCTAACACTAAATTCCTAGGTCCGTCACTGTCAGTGACCTGATATTTTCTCAATCTGATAGATGATCCGATAATGACCTAGTTTAATAATGTTTTAAATAACACCAAATTAACATTTATCCTAATTATATTCACTTAAAACAAAAATTAATACATCTACCTATTGTTTAAATATAAAATTATCATTTTAAAACTAAAGGGCCGGGGTGTTTAGTTGGAACATTTGAAATGGATTGAAATTGATACAATTCATTCTAGTGTTGGGTGGAGCCCGTGAAGAGTTTTGGAATGAAGTTAGATAACTAAATGGATTCTAACTACATTCCCACATTGAATTCTCATACACGGGTATACATCCAAGTTTCTGATTCAATTCCATGATTTGACTATTATTCAATCTATTTTATAATCGAACCAAACACTTATAAACAAGTATGAGATTTTAACTTCATGCCACTATGTTGATAACCTGACCCGTCTTGCCACCCGTGGATGACCCGGTCCGTAAATGAATCAACGTGAGCCGAACTGACTTGAACCTGTCACAGACCAGACTTAAACCAAGCCAGATACAATTTGACCCGTTACCAAGTGACCTTATTACCACCCTATACTTCTAAGTAGGCTAGAGCATGGATCAGATATGGAAATTTAACATAGATCGAATATCCGTTCTATAATACAATTTTTTGTATCGGAATTTTTTTACTAGGCCTAGTTACAAGTCTTACAAGTTAGTGAGTTACAACCCCATGCACAATACAAGTCAACCATATTCTATCCGACTTTCTCAACTGTAAGTCTCTAACACTTGAATTCACTCACTGACTTCTCAGTTCTCCTGAGATGGAGTCAGAGCATGGAGCTTTCATGGACAAATTCACACTCCATCCTCTTTCACACCATCATGATGATGATGCTGATGATGAAGATGATCATAAGCTTCCCTTAAAAGGCCTCTTCTTTGCTATTAAAGACATGTCAGTATTCTTCCATTTCTTCCAATCATTCACCAATCAATTGTTTCTCATTTCATTCTTTATACTTTACTGTCAATCTAGTAATTCTGTCATATGGGTACATTAGAAATGCCCTCTTTAAAGGACTGATATTTCACTTAGAAAGAAGCTTGTCCATTTTAGTGAGCCTATTTGCTTTATTTCACCGTAATTCAAAACCAAAGAGTAATGAAGTTTCTGCTCCATTGGAAATAAACGATTGAGACGGAAGGAGTGTCAATTCAATTTCAATCAGCCTTTTAGATTGGGGTGACTTATTATAAGTAAGGTTATATACATTTGATTTATTGAGGTGATATTCATGATTGGGGATGGTGGTAGTTAATTTCTTGTTGTTGCAAAACTGTTCGGTTTAATAGGAATATTAATAATAGTGGGCTTCAACCACCAACTTAAGGTTTTGGTTGAGAACTTGAGATGTTCATCTATTATGGTATCAGAGGCAGTGTGACCAGAGGTCGGAAACCCAGTACACAGTATGGAGGAGATTGTGCAAACTTACCACTCTTCAAGCCCAATGAGCATTTGAGCGAGAGAGCAATAGGAATATTAATAATAGTGGGTCTCAACCATCACCTTAAGGTTTTGGTTGGGATGGTTCATCTATCACGGTTTAGGCCTTGTTCTTTTGGATCAGGCTTTACTCTATATTCAAGCCTGATCATATGAGTGGATTCATTACTTCTAGTTGAGCTCAATCAACTACCTACTTGTGGGTGGTAGAGTTTTTCCCCTTGTTCACTCAATTTACTGATTGACTTGGATAGTTAGAGGTGAGACTGGTTACAGTTATCATTGCGGAATTGTGTAATTCGGTTTCTGACAAGCATAACCTAAAGAGTGCTATTTTCTTATGTTTGATGGAGGGTAAATTAAAGTGTAGATTTGATGTGGAAGGATATGTGACTGGCTTTGGGAATCCCGATTGGGCGACTACTCATGCACCGGCTAAATCCACTGCTCCTGTTGTTTTAGCTCTTTTGAGGGCTGGTGCTACTTCCATTGGTAAAACTGTCATGGATGAAATGGCTTACAGGTTAGTCTTTCAGGTTTGTGTTCTTATAAAATTAACTTTATGAATCGTAATTGGGTTCATCAGAACTACATATGATTTACCCGAAGAAAGCTATGGGAAATTTTGTCATTCCGAAAAAAAGAATATCACTCTTAGTCTTTGATTGTGAATCTTTTGCATTCTCTACCTCACTGAGCAAATCCCATTTCAAATCCCATCACACGGATTACCGGCAATGGTCTTATCAGAAGTTTTGCAGTGAGTCCACTTTTCTAGAACAAATTGCTAATTTTTTGGAAATATCTCAATTTTACAGTATAAATGGAGAGAACTTTCATTATGGAACTCCTAGAAACCCATGTTCCCCCGACCGAGTGCCTGGAGGATCTTCTAGTGGGTCTGCTGTTGCAGTTGGTGCAAGTCTTGTAGATTTTTCTTTAGGTGTGTTGTTTCTCGTCAATCATGTAAATGTATGTTCAATGAGTTGGTTCCGTATGTGAGACAATCTCATTAAAGATTGTGTAATAAAGATCGTCAGCCATTGATCATGGACTCATCGGTATTATCTATCTTCTATTCTAATTATCAGGAACTGATACTGGAGGAAGTGTACGAGTCCCAGCAGCATTCTGTAAAATTTATGGAATTCGGCCATCTCATGGAGTTGTTTCTGTTGATGGTGTTATTCCTATGGCTCAGAGTTTTGATACAGTAGGTAAATATCAACTGTATGGTAGTGAAACAGCATGAGTTTATCATTTCAGATAATTGAACAACGAAAAACTAAATTGCTTGAGAAGCCTGATGTACTGAATCTAAATCTGGCCTGTCTCACACGAGAGACCATTCCAACTCCGTATGTATTAGTGTATTATACATATTATTATAAGATCGTAAACTGCCAGAATTCAGGGCATCCGTTGAACATAACATTCTCTTGCAGGATGGTTTGCAAGGGATCCAACCATTTTGAAAAGAGTAGGACATGTTCTACTTCCACCAGGTGATATTCCTCCATCTGTTCCTAATCCAGTATTTATTCCCGAAGATTGTTTCAAGCTTCTATGCATCCCAGTTGATAGGGTACAGAAAGTTCTTGTCAAGTCCATAGAGAAACTGTTTGGAGGTATGTTTTTCTTGGCTGTTTCAGTATATGAACTCCTTTTTGGGTGCGAGAAGTTCATATTCATTGTCTGTTTAGCATTTACAAGAAAATTCTGTCAATTTGTTATAAGTATTTTGTTAGTAATTTAAGTGTAATTACCGGTTCATTTACCATATTTTGGTTTGGATCAAAGACGGGCGAGCTTATAAATAATAAAGCTAGTTCGGGAAGTACGGAGTGTACACTAGTCTATTGTTTAAAAGTTCGCGGTATGGTTGCCTTACGAACGACTATGCGGGGGTCTCGAAGAGTTGTAACTCTTCAGAATTCTGACTCAATCCCTTCCCTTTTACCCTTCATTAGTCTATATATATGATAGATAAATGGATCAGATTTTCCCTAAGAGAAATTACTGATAATCAATCTTCCTGAACAGAAAAACGAATTACACATAAAAGCTTCAAAATTACATCTCTGTTTTCCTGCCAAAAAACGAGGAACACTGTCTTATCTCTGTAGAAAATTCGGAACATCCCAGGCACTGATATACGGGACGAATTGTTCTATAAGGAAAGCGTAGCGATTCAATGTTGTTTTCATTGTTTTCATTTCTTTGACAGTATATCATTTACATATTTTCCGTAACTAACTTTGGTAACATTACTTCAGGCCAGGTATTGAAGTTTATGACGCTCGGGGACTATGTAGAGGAAAATGTGCCAAGTCTAAAGCACTTCATGAGCCAAGGAAGTAATAGCGAAGAGTACAAGATACAATCTTTGACAGCGCTTTCAAGTGCTATGCGAATTCTACAAAGGTGCAGCTTATCAGCATTAGCTCATTTCTAATCATGCTATACATTGTGGTCTATGAATCATGCTTTGGCGACTGTAGGTATGAGTTCAAGAATAACCACGGTGAATGGGTCTCTTCCGTTAAACCTGATTTAGGGCCAGGAATAAAAGAAAGAGTGTGGGAAGCAGTTAGCTCTACTGATGATGACATAGACATATGCCTCTCTGTCAAGACGGAATTGCGGTCTGCACTAACTTCTCTTTTAGGGGTAAATTCTATAACCTATTTCTGTACTCACTTATTAGAGGAGGACATCTTAGTTTACCTAAATAATCAGAATCGAAAACTTAGCTAGTTTTTGTTTTAAAATGAAGTCTCCTAGTGTCAACCCATGTCGGGTGTCGAAATGTAGACCTGTCAATCTGGTTATTTGAGGTAGGCTTGGTGGTGTTCCGGTGAGGTATGGGTCAGTTCGATTCAAGCGAGTTTGAGTGATTACAGGTTGTTATGGGGCCCGTTATTTCAGCTCGTATTTTTTAAGGTGTCTGTTTCAAACTAGTCATTTCGGTCCTATGTTGCTCAGACTCTTTAATATGACCTCGCGTACCCGTGTCGGACACTGGACACTCGGACATGGGTTGGACACTCGGACACTTCATTTTAGACCAAAAACATGATTTGCTTCACAAAAATAGAAGAATCCGACACTTGGACACGTACCCATGTCGGATACTTCTAAACGTGTCCGAGCAACATAGTTTCGGTCATTATGACATTATAGGTCATAAACCCTAAACCCTAAACCCTAAACCCTAAAACTTTCAGCTCGGATCAATTCAGGTCCTGGTCGACATCAGATCGTATTTATTGCGACTGACTAAATTAATTTGGTCAGATCAGTTTTCTAGGTCTACGAATACATGAGCAAATATGAAGAGTCCGAAAAACATAACTTGAGAATTGAGACGCCAATCCTTGACAATTTGACAATGTGTGACAAATTGATGAACCTGTTAGCTTCTCCTATCCTGATTTTCAAACACCTCAAAATGCAGGATTCTGGTATCCTTGTGATTCCGACAGTTCCGGGGCCACCACCAAAACTGCTGACTGAGCCAACTTCCTTGGAAACATTCAGAGCTAGAGCTTTTAGCTTACTCTCTATTGCTGGAGTATCTGGATTTTGCCAGGTTCATTCTTAATTCTGTCATAACATCAATGATTTCACGAGTAAATCACACCGTAAATCATCTTTCAACTCACTATCATCTTGCAGGTTAGTATACCACTGGGAACATACGAAGATCTTCCTGTAGCAGTCTCCTTATTGGCTAAACATGGATCTGATATGTTCTTACTGAATCTTGCCGAAATTCTTGGCTTAATTCTCGAGGAATATGTTGAGGTCGCTGAACTATCGTGACACACTGAGGTCCGAATGTCTTCAATCCCTTCATTCACACTCAAATATTACGTTATACTCTGACGTTATTGCTCGAAAATATCATCATTCTATACTTCGAAGAGAGCGTTGCAGCGATAAAATGATTCATTCCTCTTGTAATTTGAATCATTCAAATGAATCCAGAAAAAATCACTTGGAGTATGTAGTCATATACTCATATGTAAGATATTACATATGTAAGATATTGAGTACTTCATCTACTTTAACAAATCAACATATTAGACTCTTCTCTCTTGGTTGTTATGCGCGATCTGGTCTTCTCTCTTGGTTGTTATGCGCGATCTGGTTTGATTTGTCATATGTATAATACGAAATTAAACTTTTATAATTTTCTATACTGTAATATGGATACATGTGTAAAAAGCAAATGAGGGAAGGGAGTTAGTTGAAATGATAAGGGTATAGAGGTCATTTATATCCATAATTGGGTAAACCATGTGTATGAATGAACATGATCCTAATTTTAAGCTCTATATTTATGAATTATATTATACAAAATTTTTAAAAATTGATTTAGACTAATTAAATTAGTGTTTGTTTAAATCGTTTTCTATTTTGTTCATTTTCTTCCTTATTCTACTTTTTTCGATGGTTAAATCTTGTCAGAATAGTATTAGATTTGAAGATGTTCAATGATTAATGACGGAGTTTGACAATTCAACAATTTATTGAAACTTTTTCTCAACTTTTGCCTTGATTTATTACACTATGAGAGAGAGGCTTCAAACCTCGGAATTTGGCATCAAACCATCAAAAACAAAGCTTCGGATTCGGAGTCAATCAATCAAACAGGCCGGGTTGGGTTTTATGACAGACAATCATGTACCACTATAGAGGTTGACGGCGCGCAGGGGAGGGGGCAGTGGCCAGTGGGGATGGGTGTTGCACGACGGTTCTTAGGGTACGATGTTTCTATGGTTTTTTTAGAATGAGAAGGTGAAATAAAATTGTAAATATTGTGAAAAGATAAGGTATTATGGTTAATCATGTTCATGATTGGGTAAAGCTCGTCCATGATTGAGCAACAACCTAAAATTATTACCTGACCCGAGAACTAACCTCCATAGTTGTTGATTTTGACGGATTTGAAAAATTTGATTAATTTTATGAGTTAGAGAATTAGAGAGAGTTTTTTTAAAAATTTTAGGCAAAGGTATTGAATGGAAAAATTACATGAATGAGCAATTACGCAACATAATTATCATAAAGTCTCTCTAAATCTCTCTAAAAAGCGTCTCTAAAAAAACTCTCTAAAAACCCTAGCCTCCACCAATTCGGGGCTCCCAATCTCCCATATATTAAATTGCAATTAATAGTATGATTATCTATAATCTATTCAATAAAGTCTCCTTTTGATGAGAATCGTTTCTCCGGATCCGGCCTTTATTTATTTAATGGTTTCCGTCCCTTGCTTATTTCGGGGGTTTGTCCATTCATTCGTGATTTAGTTTGATGATATTCTCAAGAGTAGTTCGTTGATGGTTCGTAGCGTGTTCTTTCAAAGGGTAAAACATCTTTGGAATCAGACGGATTTATGTTTGATCTCATAAATCAAACGAAAGATCCCTCAAAAGAAGCTACATGGGGATAGCGATAATAGGACGGGCCGAATTGTAGATGTTGTTTTGAGATGCCATATGACGTTATTAATGAATTGTAATTTTTTTGAAAAAAAAAAGTAATTGTCAAACACACTAATTAACTTGAGTATTATAAACGATTGTCAACGGTGGACACCCCAATTTACACAGAAAAAACATAAAACTAGACTAAAGTTTAAATTCTAAAACAGAATTTAAAGCTAAATCTTAATAATAAAACCAAAAAAAAAAAAAAAAAAACTCAATTTTTACCTTAATCATTAAGTCGAGACATCAAAAACTAAAGAAAAGAAAAATAAGTTTAATATAACCGAATTTGTAGATTCAGATTTGTGAGAGTTAGAGACAATGTACTAATGTAGCTTACAAGTTTTAGAAGAAACCCACGAGAGGCGCACGACCAAATAGCTAAGACAGTAAATGAACCCTCGTGGGACTTGCACAATGTAAAGCATTAGCTAAAAGCAAAGTTCCATAACAGACTATAAAAGGTGGCAAACCATTTTTCAAATATAAAACTCGTGACACACATTCTACCTTACCTTACCTAACTTTTCGAGCCGTATTAGTTTGGATTCGAGTCAGGTGAATTTATTTACTGCGTTCGATTCACAACGGTATAGTGAAAATGGTGTTGGAAGTAGTAGCTAGAGCTCCTGGTAAAATCATATTATCCGGCGAACACGCCGTTGTTCATGGCACCACCGCCGTCGCCTCCTCCATCAATCTTACCACTTCCGTCTCTCTCCGTTTCTCCGACGGTTTGATCCTTTTTCTTCATTTCACTTTTGTTTACTTTAGAGACTGATTTGATCTGATTTTGTTTTTATTATTGTTATTGTGATCGCATTGCTGGAGAATTGGTTGAGTTTTGTGTTTAATATTGTTAATTGATGAAGGAATTATGTTGAACATGGTAATGGTATTGTCGTCTTTATAGTAATTTCTACTGTACATTCTTCAATTGACAAGTTTGTGTTGGCCTGTTGGGATGGAACGCTTGAATTTTCATTGTTTTGGATTGAAGTTGAAATTCTGATGGAGATTGTGGAAAAATTGTGAATTGCATGTATACTCTCAGTCGCCTAACCGTCTGTTTGGATAGGCAGATTGGGACGGGAAAGGGAGGGGAGGGATTTAGAAGGAGACCATTTCCATTGTTTGGGTAGCAAAATCGAGGTGGAGGGTTCTGCCCAAGACAATTTCGTTAGTTTGAGTAAGGCTAATTGTTCTAACAAACAAAAGATTTGGAGGGAAATTCCTTCCCTTCATCCCTCCTTCCCTTCCGTCGCCTCCATTTCTCTTCCCTCATTCTCAATCCCCTCCCTTTCCTCCTGTTTTTTTCTTGTATCCAAACAAAGGGTGAAAGTTTTCAAGACTCGAGGTCATTTTGTTTGGGCATTGAATTTTTCGGCATTATTGTTTGATGGTGTAAGAAAACATACTCCCTCTGTATTTTTTTTTCTTTCCACTTCTTGAATTATGCGAGGGGAAATTTGAGAAGCGGGAAGAAAATAGAAATACGGAGGTAATATGTAAGAGTAGGGGAGTTTTAGGATTTACTCGGATAGATGAATTTGGAGTAAAGGGAAGGAGGGAATCAGGGAAAGGGAGTGAGACCAAATCTCTTGTTTGGTTAGCAAATGAGGTAGGATGGCAATGGAAGAGGAAGGAAATGGAGGGATCCATTTTTCCTGCTCCAAGCCTAATCAAGATTTCTCCAAGATAAGAACAAGGCCTTAGCCTTTGTTTGGAGAGGGATTCTTAAGGTAAGGGAAAGATGAAGAGTGGATTTCCCCCTTGTTTGGTTCGTGAAATGATTGGAAAGGTTTTGAGGGAGGGTATTGGCGGTTTCCATTTTCCTCATACAATGCAACTTAATATCCTTCCAACATAGGAAAGATTTGGGAGGAAAATGACAATGGTCCATTCACCCTCCCTCCATCTCACCTTCATATCTACCCCATTCTGTCTTTTGTTGTGTATCCCAACATCAAGATAAGGATTTTGCTAGAAGCTTATTCTTGAACTTTACAAAGCTATTAGTAGTCAAACCTTATGCTTCAAAGCCTTTAATCCATGTTTTGATGTTAAAACGTGATGTTCATAAATTGTTAACATGCCAGTCAATTTATATTGAATTTTCTTAGCGGGGTTTTTCATCGTATCCTGGTAATGATAATTTAAATTACTTGGTATTTTTGAGAGTAAAATCAAGTTTTTTGAGTTTGAAAAAACAGCATCTCCTTTCGTGTATCATTTTTCTTTTTTTTTTGTCTGTGCGAGACGAGTGAGTGTAAGATTTCCTTATTTAGGTTGGTATTGAAAACATCAATCTTTGGATATAAACTTGAAATGAAAAAAATAAAAAAAAATAAAATAACAACAATAGCCTTCACATCTTTGCAGTTGGATGTTAAACTTTTCAGTTAGATGCTAAAATTTGATGTTCAGTTACTAGTGAACATACTGTTGTGAAGCCTGAGGTGATTCTTTTTTCCGAGCAGATGGTGATGAAGTACTCAAGCTTGAGCTTAAAGATATGGGCTTAGAATTCTCGTGGCCTATAGGGCGTATCAGGGAAGCATTACCAGGTTATGACAGTCCTGACCCTTCAACACCCAAATCTTGTTCACTCGAGTCTCAGCGGTCCATTGCATGTCTCCTTGAAGACCAAGCTATTCCTGAGGCAAAGGTGGCTCTGAGTTCTGGAGTATCTGCCTTTCTCTGGCTATATACCTGCATTCATGGGTATGTCACGGTTATACATCCTCTTAATTCAATATAGCTAAAGACAAAATTAGTCTATTATCTATATGTTATGATTTTGATGATTACTTGCCTGGTTTGAGTGATTGGTATGTTCTTATTTGGTGCAGTCAGCTGAACTAAGTACAAATTATTGATCTCAGTCATCACATGTTGTCCTTGGCTTGTGTATTTGGTAAATCAGGTACAAATCCGCCACAGTCACTATAACATCAGAGCTTCCTTTAGGTTCAGGCTTGGGTTCATCTGCTGCCTTCTGCGTAGCGCTTTCAGGAGTCTTACTTGCATTATCATCACGTTCTGGCCTTGACTACAGTCAGCAAGGCTGGTTAATGTTCGGTGAAAATGAGCTTGAACTGGTAAACAAATGGGCGTTTGAAGGAGAGAAGCTAATTCATGGCAAGCCATCTGGTATTGACAACACAGTAAGCACCTACGGTATGTCATTGTACTCATTTTGATATTCAAACTTCTTGTTCTACAGTGCTAAGGATAGGGATACTATGTAGGACTTTATTCTTGGGAGTTGAGACTCACCAAAGCATTTTCTAGATGGAACTTGGAAGTACCTTCAATGATATTATCTCTTTCTTGAACTTCTGTATGAAAGGAGTAATTTATCACTTAACTGAAGAAATCCTAATAACTGTTGAGAGTCATTCAGTGGCTATGTCACTTGCAATTTTTATCGATTTCTTATGTGTCTTACTTAATCAAGTCGCCTGTGCTTTATGCTATGTTATAATTCTTCATGCTACCTCGTGTACATGTTCCCACGCCCGACATCTAGACTCGAGTCTACCACGCAAACACTTCATTTCAAACCCCAACTTGGAAATTTTCATAAAATGGCCGAGTTTGACATTTGGACATGCAGCCGAGATACTTCTAGTCTTCTAATGAGACTGAGTAGCATATTTTATGTGGGCTTGTTGATGCCAACTCTGGCCAAGTGCTTGCAATGCGGGGCAACTACTTCTAGCTTCACCTTTTGGGGATGTGTAGTACTACGACCTAATAATATACTATGTCACAGGAAATATGATAAAATTCAGGTCAGGTGAGCTCACCCGGCTCAAGTCAAACCTGCATTTGAAGATGCTAATTACAAATACTAAGGTTGGGAGGAACACAAAGGCACTAGTTGCTGGTGTGTCGGAGAGAACTCTGCGGCACTCTGATGCAATGGCCTCTGTATTCAGTGCTGTTGACTCTATTAGCAAAGAGTTGTCTGCAATCATCCAAATGCCAGTAACTGATGATATTTCTATCACTGAAAAGGAAGAAAAGGTGGAAGAGCTAATGGAAATGAACCAAGGGTTGCTTCAGTGCATGGGTGTGAGCCATTCTTCAATAGAAACTGTCCTTCGAACAACTCTGAAATATAAGTTATCATCTAAGCTCACAGGCGCTGGTGGTGGAGGCTGTGTTCTGACATTGTTGCCAACACGTATCCTTTTATTGAAGTTCTCTATTCTCAGATGTGTATATGTCATTCGCTCTTTTGCTTAACTTAATACCATCTTGCTTTTTTTTTTGGAAGGTATTAATACCATCCTACTAATATAAAGCATTATGTGTATTAATTGCTAGTTAGGTACCCTGACAGTAAAAGAAGACTTTCGAAAGTCTGTATGCCTATTATGCAAATTTAACCCCCATCCTCGTAATGGTCATGAACATGGTTGCATTGTTCCAGGCCTTCCAGCCATCTAGGATTTTGTTTGCCTATATTCGAATCAAATTGTCTCTACTTGAATGGAGTTGATGTGAGCTAAATTGCCATACTTTTTTTATATCTAGAGTTCTGCACCCAATAGATGAACTTGAACATGTTCCTCTGACCCCAAAGCATGCAACCTGGCTCGTGATTGTGCTGTTTCAGGACAGGGTTAGGGGATACCTAACTAACTATGTACTATTAGTCGATTATTATGCTAGCATTGTATGTTTTATCCATTGTTGTTACTGTGTCACTATTGTCTGCCCTTGACCATGTAATTCAGTTCTGTCAAATGTTCTGGTCGATAAAGTAGTTGCTGAATTAGAATCTTGCGGCTTCCAGTGCTTAATTGCGGAAATTGGTGGAAATGGTTTGGAAGTATGCTTTGGTGGATCCCCTTGATCTTCACTAGTCCGTCTCTGGAGCCACTGTGAGTGATAGTTTTGTTTTCATTGAATGTTTTTCATTGTAATAGTTTAGGTTGTTCATTCTTCTGTATCAATTTTACTTTTAACATGTCGTTTGGTATCTCTGTAGATGAGTTTGTTGTAGTAGGCATTGCCCATTTTCCAGTCAACAAAGTTGTGAGTTATAAATTCTCTAAAACATTGTGTTTATGACCCAACATTTCGTAAGAGATAAAAACAGTAAATTTACAGAGAATCCGCATTTTTGTAAGACTGCCAGAGTGCCAATATACCGTGTGCGTCTTTTAGAGTTTATATACCGGATCAGTGTAGCTATTCTTTTTCTGAAGTAGAAAAGCAGTTTTAATTGATCTTGATTTTATAGCCAGATTTTTTTTTCCCAGCAGTATTACCATGTCCTAGAACGACTGTACAAGACGCCTTCATCCACGCTAGAACTGTTATTAGACTTGAAAACGTACTCCATTAGTTTAAGAGAGACCTTGCTACATCAGTCTAGTAAAACACAAGCATTTATTACATAAACTAAATGTTCATTGTACAGACTAGTTCTCTTCACTATACATTCTCAGTCGCACATTTTATCTTGCCTCTTCCGTTTGCTTCTTACACCCAGAAACCATATACCTTGAGCAAACTAAGCACCAACCTACGAAAGCTTTAGCCATTGACAACAGCTCCACCTGCCAAAGCGCAGACCACCGGCTCAGTTAAGAAAGGGAAAAAAAAGCAGCTGTAGAACCTCCCACTTTGAAGAGAAAATAGCGAGACTTACCATTAGGATGGATGACCTGCCCGGTGATGTAAGATGAGTCCGCATTGCATGCAAGGAACACATAGGAAGGTCCAACCTCAGTGGGTTGCCCTGCCCTCTTCATAGGCACCTCCGACCCAAAGGATTCAACCTCGCTCTCCTTGAACGAGGCAGGTATCAGAGGCGTCCAGATAGGACCTGGAGCCACCCCGTTGACCCGGATGCCCTTGTCCACGAGCTGGAGGGCTAGACCTCTTGTGAAAGACACAATTGCGCCTTTGGTAGCTGTGTAGTCCAATAACTTGGGATTACCTTGGTAGGCAACTATTGATGTAGTGTTGATGATGCTGCTTCCTTCCCTCATATGCTTAAGTGCATGCCTGTACGCATGAAAATAGATAGATGCACACGAGAGTTTCAATCTAGGCTCGAAACGGTGGATATATGATACATGCTGGTAAAGTACAAAAAGGCTCACTATTCTTCAGTTCAGGATTAGCTTAACTGGTTGAGTCTAAGGAGTCTTATTGTGAAATTGCAGTCATTCAGTAGACTTTACATTTTTCATTATGGGTCAAGAGTTTTTGTTTTGTTCTGTTCTGTTAAGGAGGGATAAGGGTTCATACATGTATCTATTAGGAATATTAATAATAGTTGGGCCTCAACCATCACCTTAAGGTTTTGGTTGAAGGTTTTGGTTGAGGCCCAACTATTATTAATATTCCTAATAGTATCCCCATTGTCCACAAATGGGGGAAGCGCTAAGGGGACTGAGGTAATACTCCCGTGTTCTAATCATTTGTTTAAATTTGATTAAGATACTCCTCATAAAGGATAAAATAATGTACACAGATGAATGAGTGAATGAGACGGAGGGAGTATTATTGTTGTTTGCATAGTAAAGGTACAGATGACAGAGTGCGCACCTTGTGACAAAGAAATGTGAGAAAATATTAGTCCTGAACACCCTCTCAAGCCTTTTCTCATCAATATCCTCCACAGTGTTACATTCATACTGTTCTGCAGCATTATTAATCAGGATATCTATGCGCCCAAATGCATTCACCACCTGATCGACCACCTGCTTACAGTTCTCATCATATCCCAAATCAGTTGGGATGGCAATGGGATCCTTAACCCCAGATACGGAGGCACTCTTGATGAGTTGAAGGGTGTCATGGGCATCTTTATCCTCGCGACCCTTCACATACGTAAAAGCTATGGTAGCACCCTCCTGAGCAAAGCAGTGACATACTGCTCTTCCTATCCCAGAGTCTCCCCCTGTCACAAGTGCTACTTTCCCCTGCCACATATAAATAATAGTTAAAAATTAAGTAGCTCTCCTAGAAGCCAAGTTCAAATACTTCAAACCAACCTCTAATTTTTCAAAATCATTTTTAAGCTTTACTCTTGATTTAATTTTTGGGTTTTTATACATAAGATAAGTTCGATTTAAAATCTATAAAATCCCTTTCCTTTCATTTATGTTTCACTCCACTATCGTTTTTACTCTTCTTGTAGCTCTCCTAGAAGCCAAGTTCAAAGACTTCAAACCAACCTCTAATTTTTCAAAATTATTTTTAAGCTTTATTCTTGATTTAATTTTTGGGTTTTTATGCATATGATAAGCTCGATTTAAAATATATAAAACCCCTTTGCCTTTTATTTCTGTTTCACTCCACTTCCGTTTTCCTCTTCTTCTGTTTTTTCTCTTGTTGAGATGGGAGTTCAACCATGACGGTTCCAAAGTATGATTTATATCGGCTGATCCCAAAGCATTTTGGGACTAAGGCTCTGATGTTTTGTTGTTGATCTTTTGGGGTATTGTGTAAGGAGAGTTTAACAAGAGACAGATTTCGAAACTATTGTATAGTAGCATAAACATCCATAGGAGACAGTGCTAGATCAAGAGTCGATATGAGAAGTAAGAGGCATGTATACCTGCAGCTTGTTAGCGGGTTTGTATTCATTGCCAGAATGGTGCGGTCGCGGATCCATCTCATGCTGCCTTCCAGGCTGAGTTTCCTGTCTTTGTGCCGGAAAGTTCCTTCCATTTTTTTCCATTATTACCCAAAACTTAGAAGCTCTGTATTAGCATAAACTAAAGTGTAAAGCTCTCTACTTACATATATATACATGATGCAAGGATGCAGCACTGTAGACTAAGGTGATACTTGTCGAATGCTGGAAGTATAGGGTGTCCTGCAGATGAATGCAGTAGGACACGTCTGTTAAGAGTTAAGGACACATGACATGAGTTTTGACACTTGTGTAGTGTTTCTTAGGGTTTCCTTCTTAACTGACGACTTCTTCCTCATCCCTTCACCGATTTGTGTACCGTCAGTCTGATCTTAATTGTGCTCTGCTGTTCACCATGCTGGCTAATAGGCCAATTTTCTTTGGTTTTGTCTTTTTTCTGGTGATTTAGTTAAAATAAAATTACTCACTTAAATAGACGTGTGTTTACGGCAGTTCTAAAAAGCGTCTTTTTATGTTACTAACACGAGGGTAAGACTGCATATATCCCCTATTCCGCAATTTAGGGAGATGTTTGACAAACTGGGGTTAATGTTAACTGGCAATTTACAGGGACATTAAGAAATTCTGGTAATAATGTTGTATCTTTGAATCAGAATCAGATGGTAGTAACCTGGAAATGGGTCATTTTGGTGACGGGTTTGGGTATACAGAAATCGGATCATTCATGGATACAAATCAATATATTTGGGCAATGGTTATTGAGGTTTTTGCTACAAATTATGGTGGTTATGTTGGTTCCTGTAATTTTGGTTTATCAATTTAGTCAGTCGAGTCTCCATACGCCACACCACGTGTTAGATACTGATATGCACGACACAAGGACTGTCAATTTAAATCACACCGAATCGTCTTCACTTTCCTAATAAAATATTTCGACCCTTAATCGGTGCTTGGGTTACTCCGAAATTTCTACTGAGATAAGACGGTGTCACTCTGATTTTTGGCACAACAGAGACGTAAAAACAGAAGTATTTTATGAAGATTGTTAATGATTTTAGATGCAAAATTTGATGAAATTTTTCTGTAAACATTTTTATCAGATTTTGAGGGATACATATATATATATATATATAGAAGCAGGGTAAGATAAGGGGAACGAATTTTGCGAAACAATGCGACTCTTAGAATTCCGTTTAATTACGTTCTTTGAATATTCTGTAATAAATTATCATCACTGCGCGAATTTAATTTTCGTAAATAATTTAATAAGCGTACACTCCGTACTTCCCGAACGTAATTTTATATTATTTATGAAATCACTCATCTAAAACAATCTTAATTATGCAAAAACGAGCCGATAATTACACCTAAATCACCAACACGGCAACACCACGCGTGTGGAGGCCAGTGTCTGCACATTGTTTTCCTATGATGTGAGTCTGCACATTGTTTTCCTATGAGGTGAGTTTTATTCTAGGAGTTCTCTCTTTCTCGCAGATTTAATAGTAATTGAATAACCTTGGTTGCATCTCTTTAGTAATGGTAGTTGAATTTTATTTAAGGATGGACCGAACCTCAGTTGCATCTGTAAACATGGTCTACCTATCTTTTCATTTTTGCTTTACTACACTCGTATACTTTAACTTTAACTTTAACTTGAGCAGATGATTGCTAGACATTTCTGAACTGTCACTTCCATAGTTTTACATAAGATAGCTTAGTATTTCAAAACTCGACAGGGATGAAGTGGTCGCTACAATGTTTCACCCCTTACAGAGAGAGGAAACTAAGTTACTAAGTTTCGATACAGCTGAAAACATGTTATTACAGTAAAGTAGCATTGTATAGTTTGTTACAGAATGCACCCCTAGTACAGTTCTACTCTTGTTCTTCTTTCTGCATCTAACCCATATTTGTTTGCTGTGTCCTGATCATTATAAAGTTTTTAAGCATTGACGACCACACCACCTGCACAAACACAGTACACAACATTCATCAGTCACCCCTAAAACTGCCTTACACCGTCGTTTATGAGACGGGTTTATGTGTTTAGTCCCAAAGCTTACCATTAGGATGGATGACTTGACCAGTTATATAAGAAGAGTCAGCATTGCTAGCAAGGAACACATAAGACGGTGCAACCTCGCTAGGTTGCCCTGCTCTCTTCATAGGCACCTGCTCACCAAAGCTTTTCACCTTTTCCTCCCCAAAGGAGGCCGGAATCAAAGGCGTCCAAATCGGTCCTGGGGCAACACCATTTACTCGAATGCCCTTCTCCACAAGTTGTAGAGCTAGGCCTCGAGTGAACCCCACTATCGCGCCTTTGGTCGAGGTGTAGTCTAGTAGCTTTGCATTACCCTTGTATGCATTCACTGATGTTGTGTTGATTATGCTTCCCCCTTCTTTCATATGCTTCAATGCATGCCTATACAGGCGACAGAAAGAACGATAATGTTAATTCGCATCATTATTCAGATCCGTCTGAAATAATAAGACGGATACCATTTCCTCTCGATACAAATATCGATATCGATTTGAGGAGTGAGGGGGAAAGCACATGGAATGTCCCATCCCCTATAATATTTATTTTCCACTTATTGTTTCAGACGGAACTTGTGTCTCTACAGACCATCATTCAGAAACCGGCACGAAACTGAACTAATAGAAGTTCATGCAAGGCTGATCACCTTGTGACAAAGAAATAAGAGAAGATATTAGTCCTGAACACCCTCTCCAGCCTCGGCTCATCGATATCCTCAACAGTTGTGCATTCATACTGCTCTGCACAGTTATTAACAAGGATATCGATACGACCAAAAGCCTTAACGACCTGATCAACAACACTCTTGCACTTGTCATCATATCCTAAATCAGCTGGGATCGCAATCGGATCCTTAGAATCCGAGCCTTTGTTCTTCTTGATCATCTGCAGGGTATCCTGAGCATCCTTTTCTTCCTGTCCCTTGACATAAGTGAAAGCTACGGTAGCACCCTCCTGTGCAAAACACTGGCACACTGCTCTCCCTATCCCTGAATCCCCGCCTGTCACCAACGCCACCTTCCCCTGCCATTTCGCAATTTTACGACAATCAATCAAACACATTTTTTAGTAAAACTTGTATGCATAATGCATGCATGTATATATATATATATACCTGTAACTTATTGGCAGGCTTGTACTCATGGCTAGAAGCCTGAGGAGTCGGGTCCATAACATGCTCTTTACCAGGCTGAGCATGCTGTTTTTGAGCCGGAAACTTATCGCCGCCACCAGACGCCATTCTTATTACCTGTTTATTAACTCTATACAAACTTGATCTACTACAACCAAACCCTAACCCTAACCCTGACCCTTGATCTAACAGTATTGGTGTTGTGAACGCTGCTCTACTTACAACTGATTTAGAACAAACAGAAAAACGTAAAAACATAAAGTTTTGAAAGTTTGTTTTGTTTATATACAACAAAAAAAGCGGAGTACGAGTGTTTATAAGTAGTGGCATAGCGTTGTGTACGGCGGGAAATGCGGAGGACGTGTCTGTGAACAGCAGAGTTACGTGTCATGGAGCTCGTTTCCTACGGACACGTCCATCGTCTCTTGTAGCGTCAACATTTTTTCCATCTCCACGACTCCACACCGCTTGCTTGCTTGCTTGCTTCATAGTATTTGTGTTGGTGATTCAAGTGTCATCGATCATTTAATGTAATTGGATATCGTGGTAAAATCATACGGAAACTCGTAATGTTATAATATGAATCGGGAGTGCGGAGTACACGTTCATATATAAACAAATTATAGAGTTAACGGGATGAACGGAGCAGGAACAATGTATGACATGAATGGGTACGTATGTACCTGTTCAGTTTGCAGAAAAGATTGTATGACATGAATGGGTACGTATGTACCTGTTCAGTTTTACAGGAACATTGTATGATATGAATGGGTATGTACCTGTTCGTTTCGTTTCCGTCTCATGTATGCATATTTCCTTATAAATATGAGGACATATGTGAGTGAAAATGATAACAAGAAAATTTCAGATTTTACCTTCTACAAACCATACAAAAACAAGAAAAGTTTCTTTGTATTCTCGCCTAATAACACAAAGGTCGGTGTAGTTTTATCCTAGGATTGATTTCGCGGTTACCCAAGGCTTGTAAGGGGCGAAATACTTTCTAAGGAGAGCAGTCATTTGCGACTCTACATTTATCTAAGCACCATATTTTCTTTCATATAATTTTATCGTGTTTCATACACTATACAAACCCCTATTTCTCCAACATTCTTAGAAAGTATTTTGTTTTAATATAGTGTTTGTGTCATGGATGATATGAAAGGAAAAAGTAAGTTTGAGATATTGGAAAAATTTGAAGGAATTGATTTTCGTAGATGGCAAAAGAAAATGCACTTCAAACTTTCTCATTTAAAAGTAGCCTATGTTATTACTACACCATGTCCTCCGGAACCGGAAAACGATCATGCTCTTGATGCAATCCGAAGGAAGGCTAAATGGGAAAATGATGATTATATATGTCGTGGACATATATTGAATGGAATGTCAAATGCACTATTTGATATGTATCAACATGTTGAATCTTCTACTTTGCTTTGGGATCAATTGGAAAAAAGGTATATGGATGAAGATGCCACAAGTAGCAAGTTTTTGGTAAGTCGTTTTATGAATTATAAAATGACTGACTCTCGTCCTGTGTTGGAACAATTTAATGAATTAGTTCATTTTATTAATCGCTTTTCTCAATATGACATGCCTATGAATGAAAATATGTCCGTGTCTAGTATTATTGAGAAATTGCCACCAACATGGAAAAACTTTAAACATGAATTGAAACATAAGAAGGAAGCCATGACTTTGGCACAACTTGGTAGAAGTCTCCAAGTTGAGGAGGGCCTTAGGGCCGAAGACAATGACAAACCTACCGGAAAGGTAGATGTCAAGGGTTCCTCCATTAATATGGTAGAACAAGGGGAAAGTTCTAAATGGAAGGACAAGGACAAAGGCAAGAAACGTCCTTACTATGATACTAACAATAATGAACCAAACAATAAACCAAAAAGTGCTTGTTGGATATGCGGTAAAACCGGACATTTTAAGGCGGATTGCCGAGTAAGAAAGAAGAAAATGAAAACTTCGGGGAAAAGCACCGGAAATGGGTCTAGGGACCATGGTGCTTCTACCAGTCAAGGTAATATTTTAACTTGTATTAAAAATAATTCTAGCAAGAATTATGTTACATCTATTGATGAGGCAAATTATATTCAGGATGATGAAATAATTTGGTGGATTGATTCGGGTGCAACAAGACATGTTTGCAAAAATCGCTCTTGGTTCAAAAATTTTGTACCGGTAGAAGACGGTTCCATTCTTCACATGGGCAACGAATCAACCGCAAAAATACAAGGCCGTGGAAATATTACTTTAGTATTTAGTTCCGGAAAATCCGTAGTATTGAAAGATGTATTATATGTACCCGATATAAGGAAAAACTTAGTATCGGGAGGATTATTGAATAAATCCGGTTATAAACAAGGCATAGAATCGGATAAGTATGTATTATCCAAATCTGGAGTATTTATAGGTTTCGGTTATTATTGTAACGGTATGTTTATGTTAAATATAAATAAAATAGATGATTGTGTGTATATGGTTTCTACATCTACATCTCCGTCTAATTTATGGCATGCTAGGCTTGGACATGTTATTATAAGTGACTTCTTATTATGTCTAAACATGACTTAATTCCACCATTTGATTTACAAACTCGTAAATGTGATACATGTATGCTTACTAAAATTACTAGACAACCTTTTAAAAACATCATAAGTACATCACAAATGCTAGATTTAATACATAGTGATTTATGTGATTTGCATTCTACTCCATCTTTAGGAAATAAAAAGTACTTGGGAACTTTTATCAATGATTATTCTCGTTTTTGCTATATCTATTTAATGCATACTAAAGATGAGGCTCTTGATAAGTTTGACACTTATAAAAAGGAAGTAGAATTGCAAAAATCTAGCAAAATTAAAAGACTTCGAACCGATCGAGGTGGTGAGTACTTAGACCCTAAGTACTTTGCAAATTGTGGAATTGTACATGAAATTACTCCTCCATACACACCACAATTAAATGGTGTAGCGGAAAGGAAAAATCGATCTCTAAAGGAGATGATGAATTCCATGCTATCATACTCAGGTTTGAGTGAAGGGTTTTGGGGTGAAGCAGTGTTAACCGCATGTTATCTATTAAATAGAGTACCAAACAAACGGAATGACATAACCCCATATGAACTTTGGTACAAAAAGAAACCAAATCTAAGTTATCTTAGAGTTTGGGGATGTCGGGCTGTTGTAAGATTACCCGATCCTAAAAGGAAAACTTTGGGAGAAAAAGGAATAGATTGTATATTCATTGGTTATGCTATGCATTCAAAAGCATATAGATTCTATGTAATAGAACCTAATAATTCAATTGCAATTCATTCCGTGATTGAATCAAGGGATGCAATTTTCGATGAAGAAAGATTTACATCGATGAAGAGGCCTAAAGATTTAGTGCCGAGTATTAGTAATAATACGAGCAACTCGCCACAAAGATTGGCCAACCCCTCCCAAGTGGCCGTGCCTCGGAGAAGTAAACGAGCCAGAAAAGCGAAGGACTTCGGTCCCGACTTCCAAACTTATTTAGTGGAAGGGTCTAGGAATGAACTAGGTCTTCAATATGCTTATTGTTATAACATAGATGAAGATCCTAAGACATTTAAAGAGGCAATGACATCACAAGATGTTGCATTTTGGAAAGAAGCCATTAATGATGAAATGGATTCCATAATGGGAAACAATACATGGATTCTTTCTGATTTACCAAAAGGATGTAAGCCTTTAGGTTGTAGATGGATCTTTAATAAAAAGATGCACGTTGATGGCTCCATCGACAAGTTCAAGGCTCGATTAGTCATTCAAGGCTTTAGACAAAAAGAAGGAATAGACTATTTCGATACTTATGCACCGGTTGCTAGAATTTCTACTATAAGGTTATTAATAACAATTGCTTCCATACATAATTTGGTAATACATCAAATGGATGTAAAAACAGCATTTTTACATGGTGAATTGGAAGAAGAAATTTACATGAAACAACCGGAAGGTTTTATTATGCCCGGACAAGAGCATAAGGTTTGCAAGTTGGTGAAGTCCTTATACGGACTTAAACAAGCACCAAAGCAATGGCATCATAAATTTGATGAAGTTGTCTTATCTAATGGTTATAAACTTAATCAATCAGACAAATGTGTATATAGCAAATTTGATAGCTCCAGTAATGGTGTCATCATTTGTTTATATGTTGATGATATGCTAATCTTTGGTACGGATCAAAAGCAAGTTGATCTTACTAAGTCATTTTTATCATCAAGTTTTGCTATGAAGGACATGGGCATAGTAGATGTGATTCTCGGAATAAAGATTAAAAGAACTAATCTTGGAATATCCTTGTCACAATCTCATTACATTGAGAAAGTACTTAAAAAGTTTAATTGTGAGAATAGCAGTGCTGCTTATTCACCAATGGAGGCAAACATAAAATTAATGCCTAATACGGGATTACCATTGTCACAGTTGAAGTATTATCAAGTCATAGGATGCTTAATGTATGCTATGACAAGTACTCGACCAGACATTGCATATGCAGTTGGAAGGTTAAGTAGATACACGAGTAATCCAAGTAGTCATCATTGGAGCGCAGTAATGCGTGTTTTAAAGTATCTTAAGAGTACAAAAGACTTTGCACTAACATATAGTGGAAATCCTTCGGTGTTAGAAGGCTACTCGAATGCAAGTTGGATTACTAATATTGAAGATCATTCTTCAACCAGTGGTTGGGTCTTTTTGCTTGGGGGAGGTGCCATTTCTTGGGCTTCTAAGAAGCAAACATGTATCACGACATCCACTATGGAGTCAGAATTTGTAGCTTTGGCAGCAGCCGGAAAAGAGGCTGAATGGCTTAAGAATTTGGTATATGAAATACCTTTATGGCCGAAACCGATATCTCCAATATCAATCCATTGTGATAGTGCTGCAACTTTGGCTAAAGCTTATAGTCAAATATATAATGGGAAATCAAGGCATCTCGGCGTAAGACATAGCGCTGTGCGAGAATTAATTTCCAATAGAGTTATTTCGGTAGACTTTGTAAGATCTCAACAAAATCTTGCGGATCATTTAACTAAAAGTTTGGCAAAACATTTAGTTGAAAAATCGGTTCTAGGGATGGGTTTAAAGTCCATTAAACCTTAAGTATTGGGATACCCAATTCCCCTCTAATACAATATTAGAGGTAGAATTCAATGTGGAAAGCCCTTTATTTAAGATTGAAGTACATCGAAGTTTTGTCCCGAAAGGTATGTACTTGGACCTGCTGTGAGTTTAAGGATGAAGTGTTATCTTCTTAATGAATTTTGGAAAAAATGTACTTGCAGGTACATGATAAAAAAAAAATTCACCTATGTGAGGCGTGAAGTATAGCCGACTTCGGAGGCTTTTGGACTAAAGCTTTTATACGCTCATGAGAGGATTAGGATACTAGGCTTGTAATAAGTATCAGTATATAACTTTATTTGTTAAATGTAATTTGTGTGTATTTTGCCTTCATGTATTCAACATGTTTAAGGGTTCAATCCATAGAGACACCCTTTTTACTAGAGTACATGGAACGTGCACTTTACTATATGAAAATTCAATCTTCGTGACATTTTCATTTATGCACAAATTTGATGGTTAGTAGGTACTTTAAAAACGTATCAAGGATTACACTTAAATGGGGGAGGAATGTTGGTGATTTAAGTGTCATCGACCATTTAATGTAATTGGATATCGTGGTAAAATCATACGGAAACTCGTAATGTTATAATATGAATCGGGAGTGTGGAGTACACGTTCATATATAAACAAATTATAGAGTTAACGGGATGAACGGAGCAGGAACAATGTATGACATGAATGGGTACGTATGTACCTGTTCAGTTTGCAGAAAACATTGTATGACATGAATGGGTACGTATGTACCTGTTCAGTTTTACAGGAACATTGTATGATATGAATGGGTATGTACCTGTTCGTTTCGTTTTCGTCTCATGTATGCATATTTCCTTATAAATATGAGGACATATGTGAGTGAAAATGATAACAAGAAAATTTCAGATTTTACCTTCTACAAACCATACAAAAACAAGAAAAGTTTCTTTGTATTCTCGCCTAAGAACACAAAGGTCGGTGTAGTTTTATCCTAGGATTGATTTCGCGGTTACCCAAGGCTTGTAAGGGGCGAAATACTTTCTAAGGAGAGCAGTCATTTGCGACTCTACATTTATCTAAGCACCATATTTTCTTTCATATAATTTTATCGTGTTTCATACACTATACAAACCCCCATTTATCCAACAATTTGACTATTTTCTCTAATTTTTGGTTATGTTATTGTTTAATTTGGATGACACAATTTTTACGATAAGTTTATTGAATTTATAATATACTAAAATTATATTTTTCTAAACCTATATGTATAGAGGCGAGGGTTCAAGTGTAAACTAATCAGTGAAATAAATGGAGCAGGACCCTGTTTGGTAAACCGCGGATTAGCATAAGCAGATTGTAACGACGGATTATAAATGGCAGATTGTAATAGAAGGTTTGACTAGCATATTAAAATTAGTATATTGACCGGTCAAATATGTTAAAACCCTTCAATATGCTAAAAGTTGGTCAATATACTGTTTATCAAACATGACTTATATATAGTCGATGAAAGTAAGGGTGATATTCTAGTTGACTAACATGCATTTCTAAGGCAAATGGGCAAAATGTTTGCGGAAAAAAACATGTAACAGTCGTTGCTTGAAATAAAAGAGGTGGTTTGTTCGGTCCTTGAATTTGATAGTAACCGATGATTTGGGTACTTATCCGGGAATGCCAAAAGTAACTGGTTGGTTAAAAAGGCTACATTTGCTCACCTTCAAGTATGTATTTCTCGCGGGACTGTGTTGCCCTCCTCTAATCGAGCTCATGTCTTCAATGGCTAACTATGGTATGCAATCCGCTAACCTTCTTCGATTCAATCACAGAAAATTGAGATTCCTTTAGGTTGTGTTTGGATAGCAAATGTGGAGGGAAATGGATGGGACGAGGGTAAAAGTGGCAATTGGGTCACTCGAGTCGGTTACGGGTCCGGTCAAAGCGGGTATGGTCATATCAGGTTAGTGACGGGTTCAGGTCGATTCGGTTCACGTCGGTCATCTTCGGGTCAGGTCATTAGCGGTGACAATTCGGGTCGGGTCAGTGTCGGATCGGGTTATTGCAAATATTTTATCTTATCTATTTAGTTTTAGATGGTATATTTATGTTTAAAGAATGGGTAAATATATTAATTCAAGTTTGAGTGAAAATAATTAAAATGAATGTCAATTTAGTGTCATTTAAATCATTATAAAGCCAGTTCATTATCGGGTCATCTAGCGGGTTGAGAAAATATCGGGTCACGGGTCGGGTTGGGCCGGGTCGGGTTCGAGTTAATCAAAATAAGGCTGTTATCGGTTATCGGGCTCGTTCACCCAATTTTTGGGTTGTATCGAGTCGGGGTTCGCGCGGGTCGGGTCGGGTATATCGGGTCAACTTTTGTCAGCTCTGGATGGGGGAGGAGGGAAGGGAAGAGGAGAGGAGGGGGAATGGTGAGTGGTTGTTTAAATACAATTTCCCTCCAAATCTTGCCTATTGCGAAGAGACTTTGATTAGGTTCGTGGAGATAATTGAAATTGGATTCCTCCAAATCTCTCCCCCTCCATTTTCTTCTACCTTTAATTGTTATCAAAACAAGGGGTTTTAACACAGATTTTCATTGAAGACGGAACTATCCATCTTTAAGCTGAAGACGAGTCAAATAATAACTTATTTACATAGATAAGACAAACCTCTTGATATTCCCTAGACTTTTTTATTTTTGTCTTATAATACAAGTGATAACTACTTGACCCGTCTCAACTTAAGGCGGATATATCCGTCTTAAGAGATCAAGAGACTTATTGGGGTTTTAAATCCTCTACTCTCCCTCCCTTTCTTTCCCTTTAAATCTCTCAATCTAATACACCCTAAACAAAAATGAAGGGAAAGGAGGGAAGAGAGGGAAAGGGGCCGAAAGGGAAATAATTTGTACACAATTTTCCTCTAAATCTTTTCATTTCTCTCCCCACTTATTTGTTATCTAAACACGAGATTTTAAACCCCCTCCCTCCCTCCCTTTCCTTTTCCTCCAAACAAAACTTTTTCGGAGGAGATAAAAAAAAAAGTGCACCGTATCTCTTGGGAACCATTCAATGTCTCAGGCTAGTAAGTCGCCTTGGTGTTATAAAAACCAAAGATGGGTAAATGTTTTATGTGTATATTATTACTTATACATATCGAGTAATCTTTAGGGCCTGGGTCGGGTATATATGGGTCTAAGATTTTTCACTTCAGTCCGGGTCGGGTCTTATCGGACCCTACCCAGACCCTACCCATTGTCATCCCTAGTCGCAGCCTTCGTAATCTTAGCCTAAGACGATATTTACCTTAACTAATAAGATACAAATAATAAAAGATATTATACGATAATATTACGAGATATTAATTTATTACTCCCTCTCAAGCTGGACCACTCAATAGTTCGACGCCTAACTTGCACTACAACTCGTGAAACAATTCGCCTCCAAGAGCTTTGGTGAACAAATCTGGTCATTACTACGAACATGTGATGATGTTATGGTTCTCTCGACCAAATGTTGTCGAATAAAATTAGAATCTATCTACTAGACTTAGTGCAATCATGAAATACAGAATTTCTCGCAATGTGAAAAGCAACTTGATCTGTATGTGAAAAAAGTGATTCCGCTTGATTATCGCAATACACCCTCGTTGGGATATTCCCTAGTTTCTAGAATATATTGATAGTATTAATAACAACTTTTAGCTAAAGACTAGTCTAATAGCTCAAAACCCAACAATAAGTTAATAGACTTCTAAAACGCAATTCTCAAATTTAAGACCGCTCAAATATATATCAAATTACCCCACTTGTTGCTAAAAAATGCAAAAAAAAAAATTGTCGTTATTACCAACATTTAGTAATATTTGACTCATCTTAAGCAATACAGTTTATTTTCGTAACATAATATTTTATTATGATAACTTGCATATTTAAATACTTCCTACGTTTTTAAATAATTGACGTTTTTATTTTACGAGTTGAGTCTTTGAATTCAATTTCTACAAAAATATATTGGTTGGAAAATTATAAAAATTACATCATAAAATTCTTTACGAATAAAGCTTTAATATGAGTATACATTTCAATATATTTAATTATATATTTTGAGAGATACCAAAGAGAGAATAAGTAAGTGTCTCGAAAAATGAGAATGACAATTAAAAAACAGAGGGAGTAAGCAACTCCAATGGTATAATTTAAGGACTTCCTTGCAATTAATCTAAATTATCTAGCTACTAGCCTACTAGCTTACCATTGGGGATGAGAAAATAGAGTATGCTTGAAAGCAGTATCTGCTTTCCCAAGCATATAGCTAGACTTGAAAATGTGAAAATGGGTAGAATAAAAATAGGAGATTGATGTAAACTGTTATTTCGATTGGTGCGTGAAGTCACTAAATTTAACCAACGTATTCAATTTTTTAGGATACAATTATTCACTTCCTATTTTTCTCTGCTTTTCCAAGACATCGACTACATTTGCTATGCTAAACTATTTTTTTTAATTTAAAAATTGATTTTTGAAACTTACTTTCAAAATTAACCTTCTTTAATATGAAGTATATATTTTTTTTCTTCGTATCGTCTTTTTAAAAAAATAATTGCAAATAATTATATTATTTAAAACAATTTATATGACAAATTATGTATTTCAAGTTATTGCAAAATTATATACATTTGATGATATTAATTTGACTTGTGGGATCTATACGAGCTACAAGGTATTGTAGCTCACCATTGGACGACTTTGTAGCCAGAAAGCAAGGTTGCTTGAAATGATGAGTTGGAAATTCAAGCTACATGAAGTTGTGGTTGTCCATTGGAGTTGCTCGACTCTGTTTGGTAAAACGACCTGAAAAATTACCTAAAACCTGAAAAGTTAACTGAAAACTGAAAAAGGTAGCTGAAACCTGAAAAGATAGCTGATAAGGTAGCTGAAAATTATGAGTTGATAAACTGACTGATTATATAAAAAACTGTTTTGCAAACTAACTGAAAAGGTAGCTTATTTTGGTGAAATGACATAAAAGGATATAATAATTATTTACTATATTATAGATTGAAGGGTAAAATGTAATATAACCTAGAATCAGGTACCTGAAATTTAAAATGCTACCCTATGTAGCATTTCATTTCAGGTACTTACCAAACACTCCCAGAAAAATAAGCTACCTGATTCTTTTGGCGAAAAAGTTACTTCAGGCGAATCAGGTACCTAAAGTTGTTATTCACCATCCCATCCCATATATACTAAAATATTAACACATCCGTAAGTTCTCCCGCTTAAATTTCCCGTCTAAGCCATATTTACTAGACTATATTTTTTCCTAATTAGTTTTCACTATTTATATTTACTATTAAACAATATTTTTTCACCTAATTAACAGAAATCATTGCTAACTTTTTATAAACAAAACTGATAAAATATCTTATCTATCTATATATAATAATAAAACACAAACCACAACCATGCTACTTTTCCCGCCTATTTATCCACCTTTCAACCTTAATCCACTAAAGATATTATTATAATTATTTTCAAAATCTTATTCTAATTATCTTCCTAGAATATAGATAGTCTATTATCTATTATTCATAACTAACTAAAATTTATATATTTATATATAACTATAAAACAAGAATCACTAGACATTGTCACTCTCACATTATATTCTCAATATTATATTCTCATGTAATCTCACACATATTTGCTGAAATGAAATTATGTTTCGTAATAAATCTAATCTAGAAATTTTATTTATGTCAAGCTCACATATTATGGATTCTTTATACATGTATTTACCAAAATAAGTAAATATGTCATAATCTATTATCGACAGATGAAAGACTATATATATTTTTATTAAAGGATTAAGGGAATGAAAAGTATTAAACTTTAATTGTACTTGAACTTTGGTCATATACCAGACATTATTACTATTTACCATCCTCTAAGTAAGATCTACTGATATTTTGGTACGTTTGTTACTAGCGGTTTTATAGCTATTATATAATTTTTATCAGAAGGGTATTATATTAAATTTGTTGTATATTTTTTTTCTTAATTACAAGAAGTCTTAATAATAATTATCATGATTCTATATCTATCTATATATAACTATAAAACAAGAACCACTGGACACGTGTCACTCTCACATTATATTCTCAATATTATATTCTCGTGCAACCTCACACACATTTGTTGAAATGAAATAATTATGTTTCCTAATAAATCTAAGCTAGAAATTTTATTTATGCGAAGCTCACGTATTATGGATTCTTTATACATGTATTTACCAAAATAAGTAAATAAGTCATAATCGATTATCGACAGATGAAAGACTATATATATTTTGATAAAGGATTAAGGGAATGGAAAAGTATTAAACTTTAATTGTACTTTAGCTTTGGTCGTAAACCAGACATTATTACTATTTATCATCCTCTAAACAAGATCTACTGATATTTTGGTACTTTTGTTACAAGCGGTTTTATAGCTATTATATAATTTTTATCAATTTATATCAGAATGGTATTATATTAAATTTGTTGTATATTTTTTTTCTTAATTACAAGAAGTCTTAATAATAAATATCATGATATATGGAAGATCAAATGTATTAACAATGACTTTTACAATAAATCAATAACCAATTTCTATTACGAAAATTTAATACTAAGTTATTCATTTTTAGATTAGATTTATATTTAAAATTTTATTTTACGTAAAAAGTAACGACAATCACACGATATATCAAATGTCAATACAATATTTTAAAGTTTTCATAGGGTTGGTAAAATAATGGTTTCACGTAACACGTATCATTTGTCACATGAAACAGCGATGGGTCAAAAATAGTCATATTTAACCAATACTTGACAATATATGGCTTATAATAGAGGGTGAGCTAAAATATCAATTTAAACACCGTGTATATGTACAAATAAAAATTAACTTTAAAATATGTAAAAAATTAAAAGACGGTGACAGATGACCGATAATCATGGTCAAACCAACAAATATTTGAATAAAGATATGAATATTTAGCTATGACGATACATATGCTTAAACTCAAAAGTTTAGTCTAAAGTAAAACATGAATGTATCGGTCGTAAGACTATGATTTTTAGTATTGACAATAATACAATTTTTTGATATGTTCCCTCGAAATTAATTTGATTGATAATTACATATATGATTTGCAACTCACTTGCAAATTTTTCACATATAATACCACATATTTTCTCACTTTATTTATGATTATTGTTATCCTTTATTTTTTCGAGAAACGTCGACAAATCGATTTTTTTTTTCATTTTTCATCTATTGTTGCACACTTACTTAACTAAGTGAATCACATTGGTTAACCTAAGTGAACTCCTGATTTTCTTTCCCATTTTAAGAGGTGTGGTTAAGAAATAAGGTGATTTTTTTACTTACAATTTCGTAAAAACAACTAAGAACATCGTGCAAGAGTACCAATTGGGCTTATAATCGAAATTATTAATACAATATGAGGGGACGTGCTAAATCCCGCACACCATTTTACTCAATCCCACACATTTTTTACCGTTATTCCAAATATACCCTCCCCATTTTTTCATTCCCACCAAACAAAATACTAAGAGCATCTCCAATGGTTCTCAATAGGGACTTGCTTGCAAATAAAAAAAATTCCAAGCTACTAGCTTGACCATTGGAGCACTTCTTATGAAGTAGCTCAAAATGAGCAACTAGCTCCATGGAGCTACTAGCTCAAATGGTCCCACACAAAAAAAATACCAACTACAATTATGCATGTGGAAATAAAAATGAGCAACTAGCCACATTTAAGCCACAATACTACTAGCTTACCATTGTAGTACTTTCTAGCTTAGAAGTGTTGTAGCTTAAAAATCCTAGTTGGCACCTAGTTGGCAAAGGTAAGCTAGTACCAACTAGCTTACCATTGGAGATGCTCTAAGAGAGAAACAAAAATCCAAAAAAATCAACTATTTCTCCCAAAATCAATTCACTTCGGCCGATAGTAGATTTCTAAACATAAAACATTTGCACGAATTGCACCCTTGAATACTTGTTGAATTGACGATGAACAAGATTCCACCATCCTTCCCAATTGATTCTAATTTCATTGCAATAAATTTTCCTGATTTCAGTTCAATTTGAGAGAAAAGGAAAATGGACCTTTGCCATGGCTGGAAAAATCATAAGCAAGACGGAAAGGAATGGTACATAACATCATGAAATGACTCTTTTGTCCTCATTCTCAAAAGCTACGCCTTCTCTTTTGTAAAACACCTAGCAGTATACTACGTCGGAACTCTCGTTGACGTCTTTTCAACGGCAACATTGTTACCGTTATTTTCGCCGTCGTCGATGTAATCTGCTTCTGCCAACATGCCGAAGAGCAGAGTCCACCACTTGCCGTTAACGGTGGTTCTAACAGTGGATCTGCCGCGGTTGACGTCGGTATGTTTAGTATCAATGACAGCGGCGGCGGTGGTGACGGAGGCGAGGAGAGACGGATTAGGTTTAGGGAGAGAAGTTTTTTTTAATTTTTTTTACTAAGGGCAATTTTGGAAATTTAGATAAAAAAAGTGTTGGTTTAAGTAAATTAGCGTGTGGGATTTAGCAAGTACGTATGAGCATTAGGTGCAAGTATAGTGACCTATGAATGTTCGAGACAACGGTATGAAGTAGGTATGAGACTAAACATTATTCAATAATAAACACACACACACACACACACACATATATATATATATATATATATATATATATATATATATATATATATATATATATATATATATATATATATATAAGCATCATGATTCATGTCATCATGGACACGTGATTTTTGGGCGGATACAATTAAAACTAACAAATGGGTAAACTACGTTGGATCAGTTGGGGTAAGGTAAATTCATATTTATAAGTGGAAAATCTAAATATTGAACTTATAATATCAATCCAATAAGATTTATTATTTTAGATAAATAAATGTCGTAACATATAATATTTTTTATTTTGTGTTTGTGTTTGACTGTTATTGTAATTATTTTAGATTAATGATTTTGATGTCAATTGTAAAAATTTAAAACATTTGCATTTATAAAAAATAATTATAATATTGTACAATCAAATTAATACTTCCTCCATTTTTATATAATGTACCCATTTTATTAAAATACTACACTCATATATTCAACAAATGGGAACATTATATAAAAACGGAGGATAGTAAGATTTTGTAACAATAAACTCTAAAAGTTTTATTTATACATACTCCGATACTCGTGCAATTTTGCACGGGTTCAAACTAGTATATAAGTATAAAACAGGAACCGCTGGACACATGTCATTCTCATATTAATTTTTTTCCCGCCTAACATTATTCTTAATATTATATTATCTATACAATCTTACACATATTTGATCAAATGAAATAATTACATTTCCTAAAAACGTCATTTTATAAATTTTATTTATGTCAAACTCACATATCATGGATTCATTATACATGTATTTACCCAAAATAGGTAAATATTATCTATAATCAGCAAATGAAAGGTTGTATGCATTCCTTATACAAAGATTAATGAAATTGATGAAAGTATTAAATAGTAAATGTATTTTAGCTTTGATTGTATACTATTTAGGCATTACTGTTTACAATCTTCTAAAGAGGATGTACTTAAATTTTTGGTACGATGTTGTTACTAAGCAACCTTATAGCTATTGTGTTATTTTTCTCAATTTATAAGACAATTTTATATGAAATTTGTTGTACGTACGTTTTTTTTCTTAATTACAAAAAGCCTTAAAAATTAATCATCAAGGTATATGGAGGATCAAATATGTTAACAATGACTTTTACGATAATTTAAAAGAAAATTTAATACATAATTTTTCATTATATTTAAAATTTTGTTTCACATAAAAAGTAGAGAATTACACAATATATCGAATGTTAATTTAACTTTTTGTATTTTATGATATACTAAGGGCTATTAAAATAATAATAGTTTTGCGTAATAAGTATCGCATGGTATATAAAATATCAGATGTATAAAAAATAGTCTATATTTGATAAATACTTGACAATACATGGCAAACACCATGCTTATTTAAAAAAAATTAAGTTTGAAATATGTCAAAAAATAAAAGACGGTGGTCGGTGGGAACTGGGAAGATGACCTGCAATCACACTTAGATGAGTGAATTAAGATAGTTATGAAAATACTTAGGGCTAATCTGTCGCCTATGCGGCTACGCCATAACGATTATGTGCCTATTTGGTAAGGGTTTTGTTTTGGACCCAGATTTACAAATAAATTTACAAGTAAAAAGATTGTATGACTTACCAAACTCATCGTGACTATATAATACCATTTCGTATTGACAATAACATAATTTTATGTGTCCTCAAAATCAACTGATTTACGAGAACATGCATGGTTTATACATTTGTACTCCACAATTTATGTATTCTATGTTGAGATGAAAGTCCAGGGACTTGAAGTAGTTATTTGATGGTGGATGTATTATGTATAAATCTATCGTCAAACGGGTCAGGCCAGAATACGGGTTGGCTTATACGGGTTATCAGCCGATTTAGGTTTAGAATACGGGTCAAGAAAATTTTCTTAACTTTTTTTAAATTGAAATGATTTTTATTTAAAAGTAAAAATATTTTTAAAATAATATTTTAATCATATTCAATTTACATTAATATTTTGTGAAAACTAATCCTAAATATTTCCCAACATTTTAGCTTTGGTGTAGTGTAGCTAATGCATGCTACACAACTAATAGAGTTCCGTTCATGATCCATACGCGATAAAGGAGCATATTCTAATGACGATATTATTGTATTAAAACACAAAAGGAAAATAAATAGATTATTTAAATATTTTTATTATTAATATAATGATTAGAAACAATAATTTGCTCTAAACTATGAAAATTAGCTAATTAGCAACTGAGTACGTAATAATTATTTTCTATTTGTCAATTACATCGTGCCATTCATTAATGTTGATTTCGGGATACATATTTCTATCTAATATCCTTTATAGAAAAAGTTTTACATTCCACTAATATCAAGTTATAATATACGAGTTTAAAACTTAATTACGAATATTATCTACATATGCCCGCGCATTTTTGCACGGGTGCTAAACTAGTTGGACTATATATGCAAATTTTATACCATTTTCTAAATGGAGGTAAACAACATTAACTTAATTAAATTTCAAATTCCCTAATATTTGTATTTACAAATACCGTGCAGTCGCACGAGTACTATACTAATAAGATATCAAGTATTCAACAAAATAAAACTGCAACATTAATATTATTAGATGTTAACTAGGATAACGTTTGTGCAAATACACTGTATTTTAGATAAATATATTAGAGAGTTTGACTATTAATCAAACTAATGCAACTTATCTTCTTTTTGAAATAAAACGGGAGAAAATTTACATATATATTTTCAAGGAGATATAATATTAACCTTATATTTATGTAAAAGCTAAACAATGTTTAATGTTATAAAATTAGTTAGGAGATAAATATTATTTAATAGTAGTAAATATAAATAGTTAATATTAATTAATTAAGAAACAAATATTGTTTAGTAAATCACCTATGCGGGATATTAATACGTAATTGCTCATTCATATACGAGTTTTACTCATTCATACACTTTTTTTCATTACTTTTCCATTTTATGCCCTCTGCCTAAGAAAAGTTCTCCTCTCTAATTCTCTCCCCCACAAAAAAAAACTTAAACCACACAACTATGGATGTCAGCTCTCGTATCGATCGGGTAATAATTCTAATCTCTACCTTTATCAATTATATTATATGAAATTAAAAAATTGATTTAGACTAATTAGATTAGGGTTTCTAATTGGGATATCAATGGCGGACGAAGATGTCAATAGCATATATTCCATAGTCATCATCAGGCACTACAATTTCAGAATTCTTGTCCAATTCCTCGGTATAACCTGTTCGTCAAAACACCAATTAACAAAATTTTCTAATCTGCATCGAAAAATATAAGAAAATTTTGAAATCATCCCGAATACACCCATCTGACCCATGAGTATGTCCATGTTTCGGGTCTAACAAAATTTTATGCGCGACAGGTCTAGACGTCGGGAGGGATAGTGGTTGGATGGCGGTGGCAGGGGTGGTGGTTGAGAAGGTGGGAGAAATTGAAGGGATGGTTAAGATGAGAAGAAAACTGAAAAATGAGTGTTGAAGGGGTAAAATGGGAAATATGTGTATGAATGAGTAAATCATGTATTTGAATGAGCAACACCCTATTAATATTGTCTTGTTTGGTAAACAGCGGATTAATATTGGCAGAAATAGATTGTAAAAGTAGATTTGACTACCAGAATTTGTTGCCAGTTTTGACTAGCATATTCAATTAGCAGAATTTGTTGAAGATGTTTGGTAATTAACAGAATTAAATTAACAGATTATCTCAATCATTTATCAAATGACAAAAAATTACATGAATAAATTATTAACATTGTCAAAATACATCACACAAACAACTTTAATAACTAATTAACTAATGTCGATTTCTTCTACTAGCCATCAAACTAGAAGTAATCTTATCGCGGACAGTTGACATTTCTTTGGTTTCCGAAGACTCGGTTGCAGATTGCGAGGAATGATTAGCCATCTTGTAATAGATATGGAGGTATAAAATCCGCGGTTCATCAATGATTCTAGAAGTTTCATCACTAATTGTGTTTCTTCTTAACATTTTCCCTTACTGCTATAACCACAAAAATACCGTATAAAATGGAAATTTAACGGAAATCAATTACTCTATAAGTTTTGAGTTAAAGAAAAATCAAAGCATAAACAAACAATCCACATTACACATTGAATATGTTATTACTGAATACGTTTTAGAAAAATTGAAAAAACAAATTCGAGAAAAAAAATGTAACTTTTGCAAAGATATGAGAGAATGAGGAATTGTGGAACAAAAATAGGGTTAATATTTTTTGAAGGGTAAAAAAGTAATTTTTATTTTTGCCAATCTACTCATTGAATATGTTAGTATATTGAAACCCAATCTACCCTTCTAATATGTTGTTTTCCAAACAGTCCAAATAACATATTGATTGGTCAAATGTATTAATTGGTGCTAATTTTTTTTGTAATATAATGCGTTGTAAAATGTGTTAATAAAATATAAGGAAATTTGGACTTTCTTCTAATTAAGTCAATCTTATTATACAAAAGGATATTTTAGAAGAGTTGTCCTAGAAATTGTAGAATTTATATTTCTCCCCTAAATCTAGTCGAAGATGTATTGACCCAAAATATTTGTATAAAAACTGAATCACGATCAAACACCGACAGGCAGCTAGACAAGTGACTCTTTTAATTTGGAGTTTGGACCCATCGAAACCAAAGGACGAACACAAACCAGAAAAATCTCAATTATTTTGCTGCTCCTTCAATGGCGGACATCAACGAAGACGACGACGAAGGTTTTACATTCGGTGATTTTGTATTCGCTCATCCTCAACCTCCACCTCCGCCCATCAATGGCGTCTCTCTATCTCCTCATAATGTCCACCCCTTTATCTCCAATTCCAATCCGGCCCACCCCTCTCATAACCGGGTCGATCCGGACCCGTTTGTGTTCAGTAGGCCTAAGGGCGCCTTGCCTTTATCATTATTTGGACAAATTGAAGTTGAAGACGAAGTTGAAGATAACGATCATGATGCTGCAAAAAGTGGAAAAATTGATCATCTTCTGAATTATGGGTTTAATTTTAATTATAATAATAATATTAATAATACTAATGGTGGTAAATCAAACGGCGAGGTTGATCCGAACTTGAAGATCGTATCCGGTAACGGGTCGAGTTTAAATTTTATTAATGGTGGTGATGATGGTGGTGGTGGTGATGATGATGATGATGGTGATGATGATTGGGAATTCATGGATGCGGTTTCTGGGAATGGTGATGTTGTCCAGCAGAATATACAGGTGATGATCAAAAGTTTTCATCTTTTTGTATTTTCTTTTTTACAGTAAAAAAAATAGCAGCCTTTTTGTATAAATATCAATTAAAGTTTATAGATATTGTCTTTTTGGGTGTACGGGGAATTCGAACGTCGGACCTATTGTACATAATACCTCCGTCTTCCGTCTTAAACTAATAGGCTAAGATACCGTGGATATTGATTATGTTGATGTGGATTTGATTGTGTGTTGCCAGGATCATGGAGGTTCTGGTGTGGTCTCTGGAGTGATGCCAGTAGATCACCAGGCAGGTATTGCTAACACTTATACTCCGTCTTAAGCTTATGATGAGATGACCCTCTTTTCATGTCATCTGGTTCATTTACTAATGGCTATAGGCTATAGGGCTATAGTCTATAATGACTACGTTGTAAGATTGCGACGGATCATTTTTTCCACTCCATTGATTTCAAGTAATAAGAGTAGTTCACTGGTTAATTGCTGATGGTAATGTCAAACAAGCCCTGATGTAACCTCTAGATTATGACATGTTCTTATTTCGTATTCCCTTTGTTAGAGCCAATTCCGTAAGTTTGTTCAATATATGTGACATGAGGTGTATTTTAATTAAACCTATGGAATGGTCTGGAAATTAGCCCTGTGGGAGTAGTAATAATTTGAGTATTTATGGGCTATGGTGATTTTGATTAAAAGTATTGATATAAACATTGGGTTTAAACTTTAAAGGAAGATTCATGTGTGAATTATTAGGTGTTTAAATGGAGATCTTGTGGATGGGTTCTTGTAGTGAAAATCTGCAAGGGAATTAATTGTATGAGAATTTTTATAAGGTGAGTGTGAAGGATGGATAATGCTGTTTTAAATCTGCTTTTATGTGTGGTGATTAGTGAAGGTTTTCAGTATTTTAGAAGCTATTCAATCCAATGGCTTGGTCATTATTGGATGAAAACCAAAAGTGTGTACGTGCACGTGTTTGCTGATTCATGATTGATTTGGAAATAGATGCGTATACTATCTAGCAGAACATTTTGGCGTTTCTTCAATCATTATGGAGTACTCTTAGCCTCTTAGGGCAACTTTGGATATGGGGGTGGAGGGAGAGAGATACAAAATCCCCTGTTAAGTTAACAAACAGTGTATGATGGGAATGGAGAGGGAGGGAAATCCCGCTTCCAAGCGTAGTCAAAATCCCTCCAACATAGGAAAAAATTTGAGCAAAACTCTCATGTTCCATTACCCTTCCCTTCTGTACCCTCCTTTTCTCTCCTGTTTTTGTATCCTTAGTTCCATCTCCTTCCTTCCACTCCAAGTCCCTCTATCAGACTAAAACAAAGCCTTAGCGTTTTTGCCTAAGGGTAAAACTGCTTCCAAGTTCCAACTTCCAATGATATATTTGTTGCTTATATGTTGTATAGGGAGTGCAATAAGGACTGGCACACTATTTTTTCCTGTTTTGTTTTGTTTTTGTTTATTTTTTGTTTTGTTTTTACTTATTTAGTTTATGTTATTTGATAGGGCAGAATGCATCCAATTCAATTGAGCCCAAGCCTGGCTTCAACGGGTTCTATCTTCAATCTGATGATCTATTTGCGGCATTGCCTAAGGATATGAATAAAGCCAGTGAAAAGGATGTTATGTTTGATGCTTTTCTTGGCGCTGGAGATATAGATAATAGAAGTGTTAGTGCTAGTAGTTCAATCCAGCATAAGTCTGGTTCGAGCAGCTCCCTTCCTCAATCTAATGATGTATTTGGGGATTCACTTCTTGCTAACACTAGATCCAGTGAGATAGATGTTGGTTTATCAAACGGTGTAATAACTAATGGTTTCACATGGGATGCTTTTAGCGGAAGTGAAAAGATCGGAAATGGAGGCACATCTGCAATTTCTGTTGAGCACGAGCCTCATTCAGGGAGTGTTGTTCCTCAGTTTGACAATTTATTTGCAGCACCACTTAAAGCCGATAACAAATCTAGTGAAATGGATATTGAATTCAAGCCAACAACTGTCACGATCAGTAGTTCAGGGTTTGATGCTTTTCCCAAAGTCAGGGAGATTAGTAATAGAAGTACACTAAGTGCTACAAGTTCAAGTTCAGCTGAACAGCAGCCTCATTCAAGCAGTTTTCTTTTTCCATCCAATAATTTATTTGCGGTTACCCAAGGAGCTGTTGATGAACCAGGTGGAATGTTTGGTGGATTCAAGAATACCTCTTCGACAACTAATGGTTTCATGTTTGATGCGTTTCCTGAAGTCGAGCGCGGTGGTAATGAAAATGGATTAAGTGCTGCCCCCGCTGCTGCTACAGCTAATGGTGATGATGATTATGATGACTTTGGTGATTTTATTGATGCATCTCAAGAAGTTAAAACAGGGGAACAGGTGAGTAGAGGTTTTCATTATGATTGATCAATCAATAAATGTTGTGGAGCAACTTATTTTTTCATCAAATTTTGGTCTGAAGCAGACGCTAGTGATCCCCTTTCCTTTACATGACATAAAGAATGGAAAATCACAGATACATACATGGCATTTTTTTTCCCTCTTGCATGCTTTATTTTCATGTATGTTGTTTGTTGCATAATTATGTTTCTATGCTCCTCTTTATTTTGCTTATTGCCTATAATGTTATGAAGCAAAATGACTCGTTAAACTGGCTATGTTTTTTTTCCTCAAAAACTGTGAATTGAGTCATTCTATGTTGTTCTCGACTCAGTTTTCATTATGAGTCATCCACAAGCAGCCTCTCTATGTTTTAACGTTGGGAGTAAGGTTGCATATATCCAACCTCCTTATCCCACCATTTGCCGCACTGGGGTAATTTTGTTATCGTTGTTATTTCTTGTTTTTAGTTTTTTAATAGAAAAAAGAGGCCTTATGTCTCTGTCAATACGTTTTTGAAGTACAAATGTACTTGTGACGCCACTAGCCACTGATTAATTTGTTCAACTTGTTGTCCACCATTTTCTTGTTGATGATGGTTTTGTTTCTGTACTGATATGGATCACCATGCAAGAAGCAACGACAACTGTCAAGTGTGTGTGTAGCCTAGAACTGAATACTTTTTTAATGCACTGTTTATTCTTGATGGTGGTTTTGTTTCTGTACTCATATGAATCACCATTGAAATGAGGTAGGCAAATTTAAAGGCTGTTGCCGGTGTTTAGCCTATAACTGAAGACTATTTAATGCATAATTTATTTGGTGTGGTATGAGGATCTCCATTAATCTCATGTTAGATGTTATGTTGGCTTTTCTTGGTCCTGATGAATTTTCATATGACATGATGAATTTGATTAGTGACTGTTTCTGGTCCAAGTTTTCATTTTTGTTCGTATGTCAACTTGTAGGATAAGCCGACACTACCATTAAATAGTAAAGAAGCCCTGCCTCTGTCCCTTTTTGGTGATATTACCGAAGAAACCAGCGAGACTTTGAATCATTCAGATGAATTGTTTCACAAACAAACTTCCTATCCTGGAAATGGCTTTAGCGGCCAGGGTTCAATGGTTTCCATCCATGATCTCATAACAAATTTGTATAGTCAAGCACAGAGTATTCAGTCAGTTGATTCCAAAGTTGAGCTAGCTGAAAATGGGGTGCATAACATCCAAGAAGAAGAGTCGCCTTCGTTGGATGAGGATGAGGATGATGAATGGGATAGCAATACCTGGGAGTTTAAAGGCTCTTTTCGAGAGTCTGGAGTCGGAAAGCAGCCATCTAGTGCTATTCCAGGAAATGTTGGTCAGATACAACTTGAAGTATCTCAGAATGTTCAAGACTATATTTATCTTTATACTGAATTGAGGAATTCCCTGTGCTTTTTACTTTCATGTCAACTTGATGAATTACAGGTTAGTGTTTTATTTTTTCTTCCTTTCCATAACTATTAGTGAGATTAAATTTCAAACTAATTGTGAATTTGCCTTACTGTTAGAAAGCTCGATGCCCGGATACTGAAAATTGTATCGCAGAAGTCCCAGAAACGCTCGACAATGAAATTCTGGTTAGTAATCTGTTTTTCCTCTCTTTCAAAGGCAGTCAGCTCACTGTCTCTTAGTCTGCATTATTGTGCTCATCATAATCTGTATCTCATCCTCCGACCTCCGCAGAATGCACGCGAATTACTCGAACAAGGTGTCTCCCATATTGTTTCAGAAAAATATCTGGATAAGAGCAGTTGTCTGAATGAGGTTGTCAATATTCTGGAGGAACCAAAGTTCAAAATTATTGAATTAGAGTTCTCAGTATCAAAAAAATTGGAATTGGTATGATTTCTCAGTTATCATGAAATTATAAAAATGTTCCTCTCATGCTTGTGCTAAATCTGAGTTGTTTTTTACGGATTATTTCTCTCTCTTTTCAGTAAAAAGGAACAGTACATTGTTGCTGCTGTTCGTTCTTATTTTCAATTATTCCGTTACACTGTACTGAACGGAATTTTACATTAAATGTACAATCATTTTGTGATTTTTTTTGTTGGTTGTGGCTTGATTCATTTTTTACATTGTATTTAGGCAGTCAACGACTGGAGGGTTACTGCGGACCTTTTGCGACATGCTATATCAATTCTGCAAAGTCTATCCCTAGGATCAGCTGATGAGCAATGTCGCTATGCTTCTACCTGGTCTAATATCATTGGTGTCTGTGCTCAAGAGTTGAGAAGTGGTGCCGTGATCTGGAAGAGGGCATCAGAGATGAAAGTGAAGCACCAGGTTTTATTAGATTCCCGAGGTATGGAGTCTCTGTAATTTTGTCTGCTGGACAATGTATAACAGATGTATGTCTAAAACTATTGTGCCCTAATGAATATACCTGGCTACTTCAGGTCAGAATCACATTCTAGCTCTTGGAGAAATTTATAAGGCTGTTGAACTCTTGGGGTTGTCAGCCAAAGTTTACAAGGCATGGATGCTCTTCAGCGTGTCAGATTCATCACAGTTTGTGGGTCTTTTGAATGAGTGTCGTGATTTATGGTCAAGCTCGGGGTTGGAGGAAACCCTACAAAGTTTATCAGATGATATTGGTGATGGATGTGATGAATCCGCGAAGGCACTACTTGCCTCCATCAAGAATATTCGTGATTTTGATGTGCTTCCTGTGTATGAATGCGTTTTTTATCAGCGCAAGTCTATTTGTCAGTTATCTCTATTGCCTCAAGAAATGCTTCCAGGTAAAGAATTTTTTGTATTACTCTTCTCCAAGCTCAAAAAAAAAATACTGTTCTTAGTATTATATCCAGCATTATTGATTTAAAACAGTCCCTTTTTCCGTTTTGGAATGCCAGTCTTTTTTATGATACTAATCTTACCCAAAAAATCTGCTGTTTGTATCCTTTGAACCAGAGTTGGAAACAGTTACGTGGAATGGAGCGATTTACTTTCTTCGTTTAGCAAATCTCTGGGCCAATCTGATTAGCTTCGAGCAGCCTCAATTGCCGCATGTGCAAGTCAACTAAGCAAGTACAAATTCCAAAATGCTTTCTTAAAATGGTCGTGATCCCGCATTAACCCTTCTCACATTTTGGGCCCCAAACCGCTGTACCCATGTGAGAGGTCTAATTTCTGACGACGATGCATGGATTGTTGGGGTCTGTCGAAGTATCCAGGATAAAGGCGCTGCGCTGCGCTGGCTACCCAGCCTATTTATATATGCTACGGCACTAGTGAGGTTTCTGAGCTAGGCAAATTTATGAAGATGAAACCTGATTCTCGTCAATGATGTTCAGTTGTTATAGTTATTTATTAGACTTAAGTTTACGATTCTTTTGTACCAACACAAATCTGTAACATAGTGTCCAGGTATAGAGATATGCACAAGGACGGGTTACATTATGAACCAAATGTTCCCAGAAAGAGTATTTGTATCAACGCACATAATTTTGATTTGGTTATATAGATTTCTCAGTTTGCATTTTCAGCTCAAAGAACTTTATGTTCGTTCAATGATATTAAATTTGCTTTCTAGTTCGCAATTGTTGAAAGCATTGCAAATCGGAGTAGCATTCTAGGACTAGATGCTGTTAGCCACGGCATGAATGCATGAATAGCTTGGGTTGTTTGGTTCATGTTTGACATACAGTTCTTGTATTGCCGGTTAGTGTACAATGTAACAGTCACATAATGTTTATGCACTTCATCATTACTGTCATTATCTAAGGTCCGGTAACGATCCTACGAATCTGGTAAACCATATAACTGCCCTACAAACTATTGTCCAATGTTGCTTGTATCAAATGTCAGCGAAATTAGCAGCAAAACTTTGTGTATAGCATAATGTTTCAGGGTTCAGCCAATTCAAACATTAAGTAATTGGGCAGACAAGAACTTATTCCACCAAACATCGAAAAGAGAAGCAATCTTCAGCCCAAACTGCAAGATCAGATACTCTATATTTCTGCTATTTCTGCTATTATATTTTATGGTAAAGTAAAACGACTCTAAAAACGAGTAAGATAGAATTAGTGACGAGGAGTAACTCAACCGTCAGAAATCCAAGGTCTCCAACCATTTGGTGTAATACTCACAGGTTACGGGGGAGACGATGCCATTAGGATCACACTGGTTGATGCGAGTGCAAGCGCCACAAGGTATAGAAGCCAAACCACCAGTCTTCTTCTGCTTCAATCTAGGCTTATAACATTCTGAGCCAAATGGAAAAGAAACGAGATCCCCCAACCCATTGCTCTTCACTTTAAAAATCACATTCTCCAAACACAAAGTATCGAGTATTTGCTTGACCTGTTCGATTTTCATCTCAAACTGAAGAGCACCCGACTTCTTCATAGCATCCAAAATTCCGTCAGCACTCATCACCTTATGTCTATTAATGAGACTTTTACACACCTTCCTTAAATTCTCAATCATATCAGAATCAAACGTTCCATCCTGATACCACACACCACCAGTCAATTCACTCGAGGGCTCAAACTCCGTAGCCATGAGCTTCTTCTTGTTCCGCCCTGTGGCGTTAACATCAGGCACCTCTTTGATCAAACCCCTGCCTTTAAGGAACTTAATACACTTGTCAACTGGAATGCTCTTCAACTCTTTTTTAATATTCCACAGCCATATCCCCGTATTGCCCGTGCTACGAATTAGCTCAAACGTGGACTTCTCGTCTGGGGCTAACTCCTTCGCATTTGAACCAGGTCGCTGTCGCTTCATACCCGCTGTAACTCCCCTAAAACTCATCACTTCTACCAGACACTATCAACTAGTAAAGACAAAAGCAACCAGTTACCCAACATTAACTTCAAAGTTCAAACTGAAAATCTAGTTTAAACCAATTCAAATAAACTGTATTTTTCAAGAAAGCGAACAAGCGTCATCTGTTCTCAGTTATACGAAGTAGGTACTAGTCACGCTACTCGCTCCAATCCAATCCATTGATATGTATAAATATTTCTCATCATAGTTATTGTTCAAATTTCAGCACGCGGGATTGTTATTTTGAATTATCTTAGACGGGTACACAGCCTTTTTGTCGCCATGTAAAATATCGTGCATAAAGCAGATGTACATAAATTATAAATCGATGCTATCAACCATTTTGCAAATATTCCCACCTTGCTACAACGTCAACATAACTGCGTATATTTATTCTAACATAGGCAATTCTACTCAGCAAAATTCGTAGGCGTTATGCCATCGTGCACGTAAACTGATGAGAAGATAACTATTAATCGGGATAGGAGAGTATTATAACTATTATAATACGTGTATCCAAAAATTTATCGCTCTATAAAGAATTCTAACCTAATTTCAACATGCAATCTGAAAATCCTACCAAAAAAATATATAAAAACGAAGAGAATGGAAGATATAATCACCTGCTTGCCTATAGAATTGTAATTATGTCCTAGAGCAATGTACAACCTTGATTTTCAATAATTGGGTTCAGTTTTTTGCAGGGGTTTTGGTGTTATTGGGGTTAAAGTGCTGTGTGCAATTTAATTGAAAAATACGTATATTGTAGGGATTTCACGCTAACCGTTTTACTCTTCACTATTTTTCTCATTTATTTTTAATTTGCTCTTGAGGATTCAAATTAAATTAAGTATTACCGCATATGGGTTCGAAGACGGGTTTTATAATAATTAATTATCGTACCGAAAAAAATAAACTAATGAACCATATTTATAAAAGAGGATTAATAACAAAAAAATAATCAATCAATATCAATATATATATATACTTAAATAGTAAGTCTTGCTTGCGACGGGTCACCATTTGTGACGGATATTTTGTGAGATAAAATGGATATAAAATGAGCTAGTGGAGAAAGGGGACCACATGAATAGTGTTGGTGAGAGAGAAAAAGTGGGTATTTTGTGAGAGAAAATGGTATCCGTCGCAAGCTTACGACGGATAGTGCCGTTGCAAATAAGAATTTGTGATACTTAAAAGAGGAACTTTTAAAGCGATTTCATTGGTTATTATTTTGGAGCGATTTAATTGGCTATTACTTTTGTTGAATAATTAACTCATTACTATAATTTGTAGGACTTATAAAAAGATAATAGTAATAAAATATCAGTTGGATAATTATTGAATTAGTTAATAAAATAATTGATTTCATTGACTATTGTTTTAGACACTTCCAATTATTCTTCTAACAACATTAATAAGTTTTAATAATTAATAATTATAGTTAAGAGAGAAAATTTTCAAGCGATTTCATTGGTTATTGTTTTAGAGCAATTTCATTGGCTATTATTTAGATTAAATAAATTAACTATATAAATAAAAAGATAATTAAATAGTAATAAAATATCAGTTGAATAATTATTGTTTTTAGAGAGTAATTACATTGGCTATTATTTCGGTTAAATAAATTAAGTATATAAAAAAAGATAATTAAATAGTAATAAAATATCAGTTGGATAATTATTGAATTAGTTAATAAAATAATTGATTTCATTGACTATTGTTTTAGAACACTTTCAGTGGCTATTACTTCGGTTAAATAAATTAACTATATAAATAAAAAGATAATTAAATAGTAATAAAATATCAATTTTATAATTATTATTTATAGAGCGATTACATTAGCTATTACTTTGATTAAATAAATTAAGTATATAAAAAATGATAATTAAATAGTAATAAAATATCAGTTGGATAATTATTGAATTAGTTAATAAAATAATTGATTTCATTGGCTATTGTTATAGAGCAATTTCATTTCCTATTACTTTTGTTAAATAAATTACGTATATAATTAAAAAGATAATTAAATAGTAATAAAATATCAGTTGGATAATTATTGTTTTTAGAGAATTACATTGGCTATTACTTTAGTTAAATAAATTAAGTATATAAATAAAAAGATAATTAAATAGTAATAAATTGATTGTAAACTAAGAGTTTTGACTACCGTAGAGACGTAGAGTTATGGTATATTTTATTGTTTCCCTTCTCTTATTTAATTAAAAGTATAAATAGATGTATTGATGAATATATTAAGCCTCTCTTATTTAACTAAAAGCATAAATAGTTGTATTGATGAATATATTAAGCACTTAAGTTTATGAGGTATAATTAAAAATGCGAGCTATATAATACGAACACATAAGAATATGAGCAAATGTAAAAAGAATAAGAGTTTAAGAGAATCACGAACTAAAAAATACGAGCATTGAAGAATGCGAGTTATTAACCTAAGAATTCGAACTACTATAAAAAGAATACGAGCAATTGAGCTAAGAATACGAGCTAATGTAAAAACAATACGAGTTATTAAGATAAGACGAGCTTTAAAATACGAGCACAAATGAATACGGGCTAATGAAGAAACAATACGAGCTATTAAGATAAGACGAGCTTCAAAATATTAGCACAAATGAATACGAATACGAGGTTAAAAGGATCGCGAACTTAAATATACGAGAACATAAGAATACGACCTATTAATATGAGAATACAAGCTAATGTAAACATAAAACGAAAACACGAGATAATTGAAACACTTCTCGAGGTAAAAAAAAAAATAGAACCAGAATTGCAAGACGTCAAGTTTCATGATATAATAAGCACTTAAGATTACGTGGTATAATTAAAAGAATACGAGCTACAAAATACGAATATATAAGAAATACGAGCTAATGTAAACGGAATAAGAACTTAAGAGAATCAAGACCTAAAAAATACGAGCACATAAGAACGCGAGTTATTAACGCAAGAATGCGACCCTAATAGAGCTATTAAGTTAATTAAGAATACGAGCTAATGTAAAAATATACGAGCTATTAAGATAAGAATACGAGCTATGTAAAAATAACATACGAGCATATAAGAGGATCACGAACTTACAAATATGAGCATATAAGAATATGGACTAATATAAAAAGAATACCACCTAATGTAAGAAGAATACGGGATAATAAGATAAAATACGAGCTATTAAGATAAGAATACGAGCTAATGTAAAAAGTATACGAGCTAATAAGATAAGAATACGAGCTATTAAAATAAGAATATGTGCTAAAGTAAAAAAAATACGATCTAATGTAAAAATATACGAGTTAATGTTAAAAGAGTACGAGCTTCAACTATTTTCATATATTAGAAATATTGGATAAAAAAATTTCTTTAAGATGATGCTCAAATGAAAAGTATACAAGTTATTATAACACTATAATATTAATTGATAAAAATACTCCGAACTATGTGCGTCTTACTCAAAATAGCTCAAATTCTATTTTAACTACCAATATAATCAACTAATGCTCTTATTCTCTTTTATTATACTTTCCCCATTCTTTTTATGTCACCCCATTTCCCTTTTGGACACTATTCACAATCCAGTATTCAACGTCAGTTTTCTCTCAATCCGTTCACGGAATATATTCACGTGAGATCTTTTTTGGATTGTCTTGATAAGAGGATTAAGAATATCAAACTTTTATAATTTTTAGTAAAATGTAGCTAAAGATATAATCAAAACAAAATGAATATCGGCAAACGTGTATAAAGAAATGGGGTGATATAAAAAAAAATGGAGGAAGTAATATATTACTGCTAACTGCTAAATAAGTGAAGAAATTTCTAACCCTTCTCTAACCGTCTTTCTCTTTTTACTTCTGTGTTAATCTATTCACCTAATCACACCATTAAAACATGCTACGATAAGTTAACAAAACAACAAATTCTATTCAAAGCAAATGAGGGCATTAGTTGGTTATATTGGTAGTTAAAATATAGTTTATAGTATTTTGAGCCGTTCACTTATAGTTCAGAATATTTCTATCAATTAATCCAACAATATATGTGCTTAAAAAATTATTTTGAGGGTGATCCGTAATATGTAGGTGTCTTTCCAAGACCATTGAATCGAAGGTACATGTTTCCGTTTCCATTGGAATTTCATGCACTTTCAACGTTCCATATTGTTCCATTGATGATGATACATCTAATGTTTCATTAGCCATAAAAAATTATCATAGTTGAATTATTCTCTATATATGCCTATTATACTAAGTATTTTTAGAAGATTAACTGTTACGATAATTACTTTGAAACCATGCAAATATATTACCCGGGCCGGGCAACGCCTTGGCATGAGCCAAAAAATAATCATACTTGAATTATTCTCTATATATGCCTATTATACTAAGTATTTTTAGAAGATTAAGTGTTACGATAATTACTTTGAAACATGTCAAGATATTACCCGGGCAACGCCAGGGCATGAAATCTAGTATATATAATTAAAGGAAGCTTTTTTCTAAGCACGTGGTAGTCTCCACCTTTTACAAAACACTTATTTATAAATAATGATTTATTTACAATTTTTCTACTAGAATTAGGAGATAATTAATTACTTACAATTTTTCTAATAGAATTAGAAAATTAGAAAATAATTGTTTAGATAATAATTTATTTATAATTTTCCTATTAGAATTAGAAAATAATAAAATAATAAATTATTTACAACTTTTCTATTAGATTTAGAAAAATAAAAAATAGATGATTATTTACAATTTTTCTATTAGATTTAGAACATTATTATTCTTTAATGTTTATATACTTACTATTTAAGTTTATTAACTTTGTTTAACGTTTTAATTAAAAATGAAAATCGGAAATGAATTAGAATAATGGATTATTTACAATTTTCCTATTTTAGAACATTATTCTTTAATATTTATATACTTACTATTTAAGGTTATTAATATTATTCAGCGTTTCTATTAAAAATGAAAATGGAAAATCGTAAAAAAGAACTAATTTAGTCTGTCTTCGTCTTAACATTAAGATGAGTCAAAAATAGTCTCACGGGGATATAAGAGTAATAAGACAAATCTTTTTTTTTCTTATACATTATGTTCTTATCTTTTCCATATTGCTAAACCATTCAAACTTAAAATGAATACCCCCGTCTTAATTAAAAATGTGTGGAACTAAGAAATGAAATTAGTTAAATATTTAAGTCTAAACAAATTCCTACCTAATAGGAACATTTTCGATCAATCATATTTGACCAAATTAAGAGCAACACTACTATTTTTTGGTACAATAGTAGCACTACTATTCAAGTGAATCTTATGTACTTTCGTACTTAATTATGCGAAAGAAATGAGATAATTTCTTTAATTAAGTAAAAAGAAAATAAGATAAATTTCAAATATATTATACTTTAGAAAAACCCCAAAAATGTCAAATTTGGATTTAATTAGTATAAATATAAATATTAAAGGGCACAATGATAATGTAGATAGGCGCGTAAAGTTGAATAATTGTATGGATGACATGTGTTTTAAATGGGTATTGAAAGGTATTTCATAAATAACAATATTTATTCTTACATATTTTCACCTTATTGTTTAACAATGAGACATTGTGTTATAAAATGACATATTTTTTTACGGGGGCGGAGGTAGATAGGTTTTGAGGGAGGAGGTAAGTGTTTTCAGGGGTAGAGTTATTACCCTCCGACGTTTAAGAGTATTAATTGAGTTGTACAAGCAAATTGGTCAAAGATGTTTAAGAATACAGTTTATTATTCTGATAATCAAGTTGGTTAGTTGGGTTGTCAAGTTACGATTTAAGGAGTATAAATATAAATGTATAAATATTAAAGAACATAATGATGTAGGTGATCTGAGTTAAGCGGAATAATTGTGTTGATGAGATGAAATGCAAGTGGGTATTAGAAGGTATTCACCATACAACAAAGTAGTGGCAAATAAATGGTGTTTTCAGGACGAATAGAATAAGCCGTAAAAAGATCAAAAATATTTTTTAATTAGTACTCCCTCCATTCTTTTTATATCACCCCATTTCTTTATACACGTTTGCCAATACTCATTTTGTTAAGATTATATCTTTAGCTACATACTACTAAAAATTATAAAATTTTAATATTCTTAATCCTCTTATCAAGACAAATTAAAAAAGATCTCACATGAATATATTTTCGTGAACGGATTGAGAGAAAACTGACGTTGAATACTCGATTGTGAATAATGTCCAAAAGGGGAATGGGGTGATATAAAAATAATGGAGGGAGTATTAGATTATAGTTTATTATAGTCCGTATTCTTTTTTTCCTCCATATTTTTAACTTATTTTTTACAGTGTGACATTGTTTTATAGGGTAAGGGTTGATTTAATTTGTATGTGTCCATTTGTTTAGGGATGGGGATAAATAATCTTGAGGGAGGAGGTAAGTATCTTGGGGGATAGAGTTATTCTCCGACGTTTAAAAGTGTGATGTAAGTTGCACAAGAAAATGTCTATAGGTTAGGGTTGTTCAGGGATACGATTGATTATATTAATCAAGCTGGGTAGTTATGTGAGAAGGGTATGACCTAAATGGTGTTGAAAAAAAGTTGCGTATGTACTACAGAATGACTAGAACAACTGAGCAAGTACATAGGTAGATAAATTTTATTTCAAAATTCTATTTTATGTGGTAAGAACAGAGGAACGGATGTTATGAAAAGAGCTTAAAAATCTCTAAAGTAACATGTATGTATACTCAATTTTGATTGTTATAGGGCGGGGTTTGATTTTACATTGGATATATCTATTGTTTCGAGCAGTAGTTGTAAATAGGTTTTGAGAGAGGAGGTAAGTGCCTTGGAGGTAGGGTTACTCCACGACGTTGAAGAGTGTGAGAGTAGTACAAATAAATGTCGGTTGGTTGAGTTTTAAGGGATACATTTTACAATTGATTTTAATGGTTAAGTTGGTTAAGTGGGTGAGAAGGGTACTCCATGGGTATGATTACTTCCTGACGTTTACGAGTGTGATTTAGAAGATAGAAAAATATATTCATATGTAGGGCTGAGTTGTTTAGGGATATGAATATGGTTATGGTTGATTTTGATTGGCTTGATTGGTTAGTCGAGTGGAAAGGGTTGAATATGTGAAAAAGTGGATAACATGAGATATTGATTGGAGAAGATAAATGAATAAATTTTATTTGAAAATGTGTATTATATGAGAAAAGAACAGACAAATATATAAATATAGGCTAAAATAAACATTTAAAATTACAAATATATAAATATAGGCTAAAATAAATATTTAAAATGTCATGTGTATAAACTCAATTTTGTTTCTTTGTTAGACACAAAACTAATCAAATGTTATACTCTCTTCAGTCCTATTGAATGCTCCATTGGACTGGGGAATAATTTTTAATGTGGACTGACGTTATAGTGTTTTTTGTGGGAGAATTCTTGGAAATATTTAGGGATGTGTATAAAAAGATATCGTAATATGGAGTTGCAGTTGCAAATTTGCAATGATAATATTGTAAATACAAGAAATAGAAGAAGATATTTATGTCAATTATTTTACCAACTATGGAAGGAAGACATTGGATTAAATTATACAAAAATAGAATGTGAGAACATTGGATAAGAATTAAGGAAGTATATGCCATATTGTCATGTGAGTATTATATCGGGGTACATAGGTCTAGAGGTAGGAGGTAAGTGTCTTGATGATAGAGTTATTTTCCGACATTTAAAAGTGTGATTTGAGTAGTACAAGTAAATATAGATACGATAAGGTTGTTCATGGATGTGCATACGGTTAATTCTGATGGTCAAGTTGGTTAGTTAAGTGAAAAGGGTGTGAACAATGCCTGAATGATGTGAAAAATAAGGGGTATGTAGCAAGAAAACTGAGGAAGTAAATGAATTTATTTCAAGGTTGTATTATGTGTAAATGATTTAGGCATAGATGTTATAAAAAAAAGTTAAAAATCTCTGAAATATCATGTATGTAAACTCAATTTTGTTTTTTTTTCTTGTGAAACAGAAAAGTAAGTAATCAAATGTTAATAAATATCATGTCAATATAATATTTTTAACGTTTAGCTATGTTACTTTTTTTTGTCTTGGTGACTAAAAAAAACATCGTGGTTTGAATTTTACACGCAATTTCAATGTAACATCTCGAGTGTTGCATCCACCATTCATTTCTTAACAGTTCTCTCATACCTTTTTTGTTAACCAAACAAAAACATTGCATGTTTTTGTTTTTCCATCAAGGATTTCTCATTCAAACAAGATTGGTTTTGAAAACATAAGTTAGCTAGGTTTCTGATAGATGGATGAAGTTTTCAAAGGGAGAGCTAACTTTGAGGGATAAGTCCGGGTGTTTTGTGAAGGAGGGGTGACCTGAATATTTTAGGTGTGTATTGGAAGCTAGGAAATAGTGTCGATGATGAGTTAGATGGTTGTTTGAGGTAGCAATAAAGATGATTAAATCGCATTTGATGATTAATTTCATAATAGGTTAGTAGGTGTGGCTTTGGATTGTGGACCGTTTCATGTGTTGTTTGAAGAGTAAGTAGTGGTTTGAAGGGTTCTTTCGTGTAGTACTGTAGATGATTGTGGCGAGTTGGTGGTAACATTAATGACGGAAATTAATATAAATGAGCTAATTTTATTAACAAAATAATACATGTATAGAACGAACTAATACTATTTTTATATAAAAAAAGTCTTATGATTTACTTTTAATTTATATGGTTAAAACTTTATGAATACCACAAATTAATTTAGTATCCGTGCATCGCACGGGCAAAAATACTAGTAACAACAATTCTAAAGTTGTTATTTTTTACGATAAAAACTTAGAAGATAAATTAACCATAAAGATCGGGACAAAAAGAATTGACGATTAAGTATGAAAAAACTTGAAATCGCCATAACTTTGCGCTCGGCAGTTCGTTTTCGATGTTTTTTTTTCAAATCGGTTATCTCGACAAGAAGAATGCAACGGATTTTTTTACCCGGTTTGTGTGGAACATACATTCTGGCCACAGTTGTATCATGTGAATTACATGACATGGTCTGGGCAAAGTCGTGTAATCCACGTGACACCACGACTACAATTGAGCACTTCCCACGGCTAAATTCACCGCGCAAGTGCTAAGAAAACATTATTTTTGCCAAGTAATTCGAGTTTTCGATGTGTAGTTGTGTACGTGTACCCCGACTAATTATTCCGAGGTCATTTTTTTACCTTGTCAGCAAAACTATTTTCTCCAAATTAAATTTAATCTTATTTTTCAAATTGAGGAGATAACTATTGAGCGCGACAAAGAGTATTATAACTCGTGTTTTGGATGTAATCCAAAAACGTCATCAAAAAAAACGAAGAGAATGATAGATAATCACCTGATTTCAAATTTCTTGCATATAGAATTGTAATTACGTCGCTTTTAATGTACAATCTTGATTTTCAATAATTGCGTTTAACTTTTGTAGAGTTTTCGTTATTATTTGCAATTGAATTGCCATGCGCATTTTAATTGAGATAAATAATGTGTATTTCCCGTCTTATTTACTACGTCCTAATTTTTCATTTATTTTTAATTTGCTCCTAAGCATTCAAATTAAATATGGGTTACGGAGACAATTTTATAATAACTAATTATCGTATTAAAAAAAATGAACTAACAAACTAACCCTATTTATAAGGAAACTGCTAGGGCGACACCGCGTGCTACCAAATTTCGGTAACACCCTAATAAAAAATAGAAAAAAATAGAAAACTAGAAAGTATTTTTACGTAATAAAATATAGTTAGTAACTAACCAATAATTATATATTTTTACGTAATAAAATATTTAAAAAACTAATATTTTGAAAATTAATATTTATTTTAAAAAAATCGTTTGAGTTAGTAATAAAAATTAATATTACAGAAATTAATATTATGGAAATTAAGATTTTTTCTAAAAAGTTCGTTTTAGTCAGTAATAAAAAATTAATATTCTGAAATTTAATACTTTTAAATTTTTTTTGGAAATTAATATTGACGTAATAAAATATTCTATGTTTTTTTCGAATTATCTCAATTATATGGATTTCTTTTTCGTATTTATTAAAAAAAATTTAGTTAGTATGTAATTATAATTCGGTAGGTCTAGTTTTAGTAACATTTTTTTTGTAAAACATACGAGTAAATTTTAAAAATTTAAAAAATATTGTTAGTAATAGGGTTTAAACCTAGGATCAGGTGGACCCAAGCTAATGTTTTCAAATAGAGTTATAACCAATTAATCAGGGGTATCGGCATATCTATTTATGGATTATAATTGTTGATATTTTGAACTTTACTAATTAACAAATTTAATTTGTAAGAATCTAATAAATTATTTAGTGAATCTTTTTTTTTATAATTTTGAAAGAGGATATATAGGGAATGAATAATTATATCTTTAAAAAAATATAAAAAGATTCACTCAAAATAATTAATAAGATAACCAATAAGATAATATACAATTTAAAAATATAATTATTCATTTCAGAAATAGTAAAAAATATAATTATTCATTTCCTAAATATCCTCTTTAAAAAATATAAAAAAAGATTTACTAAATAATTGATTAGATTGTTACGAATTAAATTTGTTAATAAGAAATTTTACATAATTAAATCTTATTATTAATTAGTAAGGTTGAGAATATAAACAATTGTAATTCATAAAACAATGCGCTGATACCCTTGATTAATTGGATATAACTCTATTTGCAAACATTAGCTTGTGTCTAACTGTTATTAGGTTTGAACCCTACTAACATCATCTTTTAATTTTCAGAATTAGCTCGTCATCTTTAATTAAATTAGAAAAATCGAAAAATCTATTTTTTCTATTTAAATCCCCAAATTGATAATTTACAATGAACCACAAACCCTAAATTAAATAACAAAAATAAATAAAATACATTAATTTAATCGATAAATATACAATTAACAAATTAAAACATGTTTTATGATCAAATTATAATCAGTAATTGACAAAAATTGATTAATTTAAGAGGTTGTATTGTTTGTATTTGAAAAATTAGATTTAGAGACTTTTGAAGCAAATGGTACATAATGGAAATTAATGTGTAAAAAGTACTGTAATGAGTAAAAATTGTATTGCGAAAATAAATTACGTTAATTAAATACAAAAAATAATAATTTACAAAATTAATTTTCAAAATAATTTCCAAGATAATATTAATAAAATACATAAAAAAAATAAAAAACTGTGTAAATTAATTAAATACAAAAAAAATAATTTCCACAATAATTTTCAACAAAAATAATTTCCAGAAATTAATTTTAAAAAAAAAAAATTGAAATTGTTTAATTACTAATTAATATTTTCGAAAATTTAACTAAATACAAAAATAACATAATTTAGTAAAACATAATAAAATTTTAACAAAATAACAAATTTTCTAAATTATTGCTAACTATATGTAGTTAAGAACTTAAGTACATTTGTCACTAACTAATGTAAAATGATCTATGGTTAGACACGTGACGCAATGTGATTGGTCGTGTATAACTTTTCACATATACCACGTGTAGTCGTGTATATCTGTCGCAGATTTATACGTGAATATGTGATGATAATATTTTATAAATATTTTCACATTTAACTATTAACTAGTTTTCAACCCGTGCAAAATTGCACGGATATATTTTTAGAAAAAATGTGGTGGATAATTAATATTACCGAATAGTGTCAATAATACGTGAATATTTTGCATTCAATTTCTATTGTATTGATAATACGTTAGAATGTATCATCGGAACCGTGTTTATGATTATCGTATAATGATTAATATTTAAAAATGATAAAAATGATTAATATTTAATGTCGATATAATTTTGTTTTATATCTAACGTCTAAACTAATAATTTCGAATAATATGATTATCGTATTATAATGACTAATAATTTGGAATAATATGATTATAGTATAGTTACGGTTTATTTCTACCGTTTTGTTTATGATTTGATTTCGCAAAATATTTAAATTTGTATACTTTTATTGGTTGTTATATTAATATTAAGTTATGTTTATTGTTTTTTAATTTAGTATTGTCGCTCTTTTTTTATTGCAAAACTGCACGGGTATAATTTTAAGAACATCGATATAATATATTGTTTATTGTAATTATTTATTTCGATTATTTTACGTTTTTATTATTTACGAAATTATATCACAAATATAACGTAATATTTCTAAAAATATGATCATGCATTTAGTTCGAAAATAAGGCAGTTATCTAGTAGGAAATTAATCAAAGAAATTGCGGTTCCACCTGTTGATGACGTGGCTCAACTAGAGCTTCATAAATCTGTAATTATATAGATAAGATGCGTGTCTTTAGTACACAAATTTTAAAAAAAGTTGTAGTAATACACATTTCACCCGTTTCACATTTGGCAAAAACCCTGCATAAACTTGAATTAATCAAACAAAGTGAGTAACATAAACACAATAGGGTTTTTGCAGAGAAGTCGTTGGAGTGCTGCTGCTACTGCTGCTAATCTTGTGTGTCCGCCATTTTTGCAGCAATCAAGAAGAACAATGTTGGACATCAACCTCTTTAGAACTGATAAAGGCGGTAACCCTGAAATCATTCGGGAATCCCAACGTCGTCGTTCTGAAGATGTCAAAGATGTCGCCATCGTTGATGAAGTCATTGCTCTTGACAAAGAGTGGCGCCGACGTAATCACTTTGTCTCTCAATCACTCTCCATTTTGATTCAGTCTCATTTTCGTTAGGTTCTGCTTTCTGGGTTTTTGATTTTGATGCATTTATTTTGTGGGTTTGTTGTTTATTTGAGTAAATTGACATTTTGTTGATTAATTTTGTTATTTGATCATTTTATTGTTCTTAAAAAAATTGTTTTTTATTTAACAAGAGCTTATACATTGGGAAATTATTGAAATAATTATGAAATTTTAGTAACATTCTCGATTTTTTTTTTCGAGTTTGCCCCTAAAGTGTAGATCCTGGTTACGCCACTGACGATTATGATCGATCTAGATTAGTGAATAATATAGAGATAAGGCTGCTGAAGTTAAGTTTTTGAGAATGCATTGTTGATATATATGAATTGAGATGATTAAATGTTTTCCGAAATTTGGGATTTGGTTGAGTTTGTATTGATGGCATCCTGGTGAAACGGGGTAAGCTTGATTAGGTTTAGGAATTAGGTTTAGGGCGAGTTTCGAGGGTGGAGGTGAACCTGCTTTAATGCGAGGATGTCTTCTTTTCCTGAATTTGGGTGACATGGAGGCTGATTTTGAAGTGGTTTTGTTGACATTCAAATCTTAGTAAAGTGATGTGGGAAGCATAAAAAATATTCAAGAGAATTTTAAGGGATTTACCATTTAATGGCTTGATAGAATTAATTGTGGACTATCTACAAATTTTAGTTGCCAAAATTGCTTTTCTCCCCTAGAGCTGGAGGGTGGGATTGACTAATGTTTTTCCATTTACAAGTAGCATGTGTTGTAGGTTTTGGTAGGATGAGGTCATGATACATTGGAGTGATGTGTTGAGGTATTTGTGATGAGTTGTTAAGGTCTAAAGCCGTTACGGTTGGGGTTTGATGCATCTTTAATTTTAGTGAATATGGATGCATGTTTTAGAGTAGACGATATGGGTAATATTTGACATTGAGCATTAAAACATTTGTGTGTATTCTGTATTTGTTGACCAAGAAGCAGAAAGCTTTTGACTTGGTGTCTCATCAGTGTACAACTTCTGTTTCGAAAGGAAATATGGTTGTTGATAAGTTGATCACAACTTAAATACTGTTTGGTTTTTCAAATGTGGATGGAGGAGGCATTTGGTGTGTTGTAGGGCTGGTACTTCTTTACTCTTTTAAATTGCTTCTGCTGTTGTGCTTGTGCTTGCCAATATTTTTGAAGAAAATGCTTGACACTATGGTTAACAACCTAACCTCTACGGCTCTCTTCCAGCAGTGGCATAGTTGCCACAACTTTACCAACTACTGGAAAAAGACGGAACATTTTAGTTGCACTCTATTGTTAGTTTCTTTGATCAATTATTTGTACTTGCTGTAATTTCCGAGTTTAGCTTTTATTCTCTTCCAAGGTCAATTCAAACATTATGATCGTGTTTAAAGTTCACTTTTAAGACATAGCATGTTTTACTTAGCAATTTCCGAATTAAGTTTGTAATGTTTTACACATACCTCTTTTGTGAAATTTGGAGGAAATGCCTGAGATAATAGATAAACTAATAAATTCAATTAAACTAGTGGATCCTGTTGTTTTAATACTTCATCCAAAGCACTTTTAATAACTTGTGTTCTTCTGGTATTGCAGTTCAGTTTGAGCTGGAGAGCTTGAAAAAGGACTTCAATAGGATCAACAAGGAGGTGGCTCGTTTGAAGATTGTGAGTGCCTTTTTTGTTTTTAGTTGGTTCTTGGAATTCTACGTTGTATCTTGATATCTTACAATTACTATTTGATTTTGTCAAGGCTGGCGAGGATGCATCTGCATTGATAAAAAGCACAGAAGATAACAAAAAGTCGTCTGCCGAATTGGAAGCTGAGGTTCAGGAAAAGAAAGCTGAGTTACATGCCAAATTGGAGTTGGTAGGGAATCTTATTCATGACACTGTCCCTATTAGCATGGATGAGGTACTTACAGAGTTACAGTTATATATGTGGAACTATAAATTTCGCATTTACGAGATGCATAGTTATTGATATTCATTTTCACTAATTCATTACCGACATATTTTCTCCATGATGTAGGCCAATAATGAGGTGATTAGGACATGGGGTGAGAAACGACTAGAGCCCAATTTGAAAAGTCACGTTGATCTTGTTGAACTTCTCGGGATTGTCGATTTGAAGAGAGGTATAAATTATTGTTTTTGTGAATACTCATTAAGTTTTGTGGTACAACAATGATGTCGTGTATCAATTTCACTCCTACCAATGCGTAAGAATAGTTTTGGTTACTCCCCCCATTCCATTTTTAACAATCCCCTTCAAATTTGAAAAGTTCAAAGAATGTCAACTTTGACCAATACTTTTCAACAATTACACTAACTTATGATGTTTTTTTTTCCATTGGATTAAGTGATTGCGCTGCTTGTACTTTTCTCAACAAAAAAAAGGAGATGTCAATCTAATATTTTCAGAAAACTCGCCGCCTTTAGCCTCTTATCAAGAGTGATCCATACATTTTCTTCTTACCGTGGCTGCTAGATTGAATTCCTGCTAAAGGATTGCTTTGTTTGCAAATGGCATTGGATTATGCTTTTCTGATTTGTGAAGTTCTTGCTGATAGATCTAAGTTTGAGCTGACTATACTTTTGTATATATTGAGCATCTTATGTCGCGTTGTCAGCATTCTAAATAGTACTGTAATGTTAGTTTGTAAGCAAGTTTTCTGTATAATGTCCTGTAGTTTAAATATTTTGTATGTGTACAGGCACCAATGTAGCTGGTGGTAGAGGTTTCTACTTGAAGGGTGATGGCGTGCTTCTCAATCAAGCTCTGATAAATTATGGTCTCGCTTTCCTGTCAAACAAGGAATATACACCATTAATGACCCCATTTTTTATGAGGAAAGATATTATGGCAAGATGTGCACAATTAGCCCAATTTGACGAAGAACTTTACAAGGTAAATTATTTTTCTTGTGCGACTCTATTAGTCCTTATACGTCCCTTACCCCCTCCTCCATGGTGTAATTTTGTACTGAAGTATTTGTTTCTCAATTCTTCAACGGTTCAACCATACGTGATTCTTGCTTTGGCTTTCCATTGAGGCAGGAAATATTTTATTTGTCACAAAAGTAATTTTGATGCTGACAGGTTTCGAAACCAAGGCATGAGTATTTTCATTGACCCCTTTGATTTAGCGCCGTTAGCTACTTGACCCAACCTTAGCAGACAATATTGTGCATGCAATATTTAGCAGAAAGATCTTGTTTCATTGACCCTTTTTTGATGTCAGGTGACAGGCGATGGAGATGACAAGTACCTGATTGCTACGGCGGAGCAGCCACTTTGTGCTTTCCACATGGACGATTGGTTGCATCCAAATGAACTCCCTATAAGGTGAAATTTTTTTCTTCATTTGAATATTGAGAAGAGATCCATGTTATTCGCTCACATGTATCCTGGGCAGATATGTTGGATATTCGTCATGCTTCCGTAAAGAAGCTGGGTCGCATGGTCGAGACACTTTGGGGATCTTCAGAGTTCATCAGTTTGAGAAAATTGAACAATTTTGCATTACTGGCCCTGATGACAATAAGTCATGGAAGATGCTTGAAGAGATGATCACGAACTCTGAAGAATTTTATCAAACGGTATTTTCTCTCCTTTCGAGTCCTTTTCACACTTCATTTGAATAAAATGGGGGTTCCAGTTCCAGTTGGCTTGCGTGTATTTTGGTTTTCTGATTTTGTATGCTTCCGATCTTCCCACTATTGCAGTTGAATCTACCTTACCAGGTAGTTGCCATTGTGTCTGGTGCTCTGAATGATGCAGCAGCAAAGAAGTATGATTTGGAGGCATGGTTCCCAGCGTCTAAGACATATAGAGAGTTGGTGTCATGCTCGAACTGCACGGATTATCAGGCAAGGAAACTGGAAATTCGATACGGCCAGAAAAAGGTATCTTCTTTATGCATATAAATCTTGTGTGTTAATTAGGATTTTCGATGTGGTGACTGGTGCCCCATGTTTTTACAAATTTTAACTTTTGCTGCCGGTTTTTCAAAATCATCTAATCTTCCTCCAAACGCTATGAATAGTTTTTATAATAACCTAACTACTCGATATACATACTGGATTTGGAAAAAATACAGGTACAACCTTACGACATAGAAAATACACTGCTCATATATTTCTACATTGCCTGTTCTATTTTTTTTAAATTTATGCATCATCATTGTCTAGATTTGTTTGCTCCGGCAATATAGATGAAATAGCGAGACTTGAAAGTTTAAACGTCTGATTTATTTACTTTTGTGTTGCAGAGCAATGATCAAAACAAACAATACGTGCATCTGCTGAACTCGACACTCACAGCAACAGAAAGAACTCTGTGCTGTATTCTGGAGACTTATCAGAAGGAAGATGGTGTTGAGATACCAGAAGTCTTGAGACCATTTATGGGTGGAAAGACCTTCTTACCCTTCAAAAACAAGCCGGCCTCCGCTTCAGATGCGAAGAAGAAGAAGCAGCCTAAAGCTTAAATCCTACTGCTGGTTAAAATCTTACACTTGACATTATTAAAAACTTAGATTATACAAGTAATCGGTTTTGATTTATACTTTTGTTCATTTGGATACCATACGTTTCTTTAACATATGTGAGGTGTATTTTAATGAAACGTATGGAATCTAAGTGAACGGAGGAAGTACTAACACATTTGATCGTTTCTTTTTACCCTTTTTGCTGTTTTATGAACTATTCTACTTGATTTGAAACGCTTATCATCGATTGAAGTTCTGGTTGGTTGGCGATGAACTCGTGTTACTTGTCCCTTGAAATTTTATGGAATATGATTGCGGCTGTGTTACACATATTTATCGTAAATGGGTTCTTTTAATAGCACGTTTTACCTGATATGGTTATGTATAGATCCGTTTTACAATAACATTGTGTAAAACCGCTTACACAAGAATTAACTGTTCTATAGTTTTGAGTCTCTATGATCGATCATATGCATAACAATTAGCATATCAAAATCTGTGAAGCTCATAGAATCATGTTCATAGCCATGATACAATACAATTTATAGATACTAGGCACTTCTCGTACTCCGTATCGTTTATCTTTTCTATGTTTCGTTTATATCGAATCCATGGAGAGTCTAGCCCTTTCCTATGGGCGTGCATGAATGCCCATCACATTTACTATGTCACCGTGAATCGTCTTTCTGCAACCAACTTCCTTTCAGACCGTAGTTACGAATCGACCACCTGTGTTTGGTACTCGAACTTGCACCCTCTTTCTCCAAGTGCATACAATACTGATTAAACCTGTCTATCGAGACATAAACTCTGTAATTCAAGGTTGATAGCAGCTTCATCTCTAAGTTGTTCATTTCTGCGCGACTGATCCCTCCAATTTTCGCAAAATAAAAATTGTCATAGTGCCTACATTCACAAAAAATATTCAGTAATGTAAATACGTTTCTCAAAATCCCGTTCACAGTTTTCAGGAATTACGATTGCAAACTTATGTACTCTGTAGTTTAGTTAAGGAAAAGTGAGCAAGGATTTTGTGCTCAGCGTGGCCAACTTTAATTTTTTTTTACATGCTCGTGAAATTTCAAACGGACGTAAGTCGTAAACATAATCATGTTATAATGAAATTCCATCGATACTTTAAGCCCACCAGGACTCCAGCAAATGATGGTGTTTTTTAAGTACTTTATTGACTGCCTGTACTTGCATAGTCTATAGTCTATATCGACTCAACACTAACGTTTTTGATATCTCCATATACGTATTTTCTAGATTCGCCACTATGTAACGTTTCTTGAATTAAGGAGACGAGTATGGTTGTGTATACATGTTCGGGATTATATATACAAGGACCGTCTTACAGTAAAAGATAAGAATTCGGGTACTTACTCGTCCTCAAGGAACTTGACCGCAACCAAAACACAAGTAACAAAAAGCCTATGAACATTGAGGGACGTAACATAAGAGCTGGTTTGTTGAATAAACCAGTCTAAGTAAACATAAGCTACAACCAAGCAAGAAGGGCTACATTTCGAGTACTCGAAAACGCGGTCGATATACCGTCTAATGCTCAATGTAGGAGCTTTTGTACCATGAAATATAGTTACTATATCTTTTTTTCTTGATCTTTTTAACAATTTTTCATTTGTATGAATGTTTTTTTCTAAAACATTAGCTAAAATTGATAGAATTTCAGGAGATTTTCTGACATTTAAGTCATTTATTAAACCTAGTCTAATATAAATATTTGAATTTGAATTTATTATGGTTTTTGTGGTATGAGTTTCCATAAATGGAAGGTGGGTTTGTTGAAGAGAAAAATAAAAATGTTGGATTTTTAGTTGTTGAAGTGGTTTATAAGAAAGGCAAAGAATAGAATTGATTTGGGTTTGTTGGAATAAAGAAAATGGTATACATCATGGAGTACATCTTATCTCTTCTTTTTTTATGCTTTATGCTTTTCCAATATTTTTGTTATATAAAAAAAAAATAGGAATCAATTAGTCTGTCTTAAGACCGATAAAACGGATATACAACATTCACATGTATAAATAGGACAAGGTCATCGATGTCTAGGCATTCTGCTTTTGGCTTATCTATTTTATTTGGCTTGTTTTATGCTTGATACGAATACTTCTGTCTCAAACAACCGGAATAAATTTGTATAATGACAAATGATAGTCCCTATTGCCAATTGGGGTATTGGCTTATGACGGAATTAAACTGTTCAATTAGTCTCTCTTATGACGGAATAAAACTGTTCATTGATCATTTCACTTGCATGTATACAATAAGGTTATCGTAATTTTCTAATATCCAGACATGCTTTTATCTTATCTATTCTACTTAATCTATTTTAAATTTAAGACCGATCTCTCGTAAAAAAGAATTTTATGAGGAGGAATAATTTTGTATACTGACATATGATTGTCCCTATTGCCAATTTGGGTATTGGCTTATAAATGCCCATGTCTACAAAATGTATTAAATGTATTTTGGCTTTTTTATTATTTTGTCAAATTTGTATTTTGGTTTCTTTTTTTAATTGTCATTTGGCTATAGGAGACTGGAAAAAATATTTTACAATTTTCAATATTTATGGGGAAGTCTATTTTCGCGGTCCTTCTCCTTGATCTGCGGGATTCTTAAGATTGATGAGTAACTGAAAACCCGAGTAACATCAGTAGGAGGATCATACATCCGATGTACTACCACCAACTTTATACTTTTTGAGCATTTATAATAATGTTTTTGAGTTTTGCTTTAAAAATTATGAGTATTGGTATAAAGTTTTTGAGTTAAGTTATTAAAACATTAAGCTCAAAAATATACAACAAAACTCAAAAACATTACATATAAACCTACTTATATTTTAGTTTTAACGAAAAAAAAATTAAAATCTAACTTATAGTATATTTTGTTAAGCTAAGAAAAAATACACATATGCTCAAAAACAAATAAAATTTAAGGTAATAGGCTCAAAAAAATATTCATACGCTCAAAAAAAATATTCATAAGCTCAAAAAAGTATTCATAAGCTCAAAACAATATACATATGCTCAAAAACTAAGAAAAGTGTGAGGTAGTACCTCCGATGTATGTTCCTATTTCTCGAGTAACATTGTATGTAATTCATAATCTTTATTAGGAAAAATATTGATCGTTTGTATGCAAGATATGGTCCACTTATTTAATTGATAGAAGACGAGAAAATAAATACTCTTACAAAGCTACGAGAGTCTTTGTTTGGAAGTTTGTCAAAATCTAGGATATTTATATTATGATTTTTTTTACAGTGCCCACTTCCAATTCTCATTCCAAAAATTCCGATCGTACGTTAAATAATTTCATTTCGAGTCTAATACGCTAAATTGCTTTTTCTTTCACTATTTCGAGAATAAAAAAATTTCTATATTATTTGAGTTGATATATCATGCCAGTTTAAATTAAAATTTAAAAAAATCATGAATTGTTAAATTGTGCGAATGCTTGAGTCTATTTGTCAATAACATATACGATGATCAGTTGATCACAAACCTTAGAAAAGTACAGACATAATAGAGAGTATAGAGGCTTGTGATATTCTCTATCTAATGAACTTAATTTCTCGTTTCATGTATCGATTCAGACTTCGCTACACAAAAGATTTCCTGAAATTTTTACGGCCTCGCAACTGCAACGGGCTCCAGACCACTGGCTTTTTCTGTAAGGCAACAACAGTTGGGTGCTTGGGTTTCCATGAGCCTACCTGTTGGGAAGGAGGGCTTGCCATGAACCTACTGCTACTAGGTCTTGATTCGGGCATTGGGGAAAATACCTTTGAAAAACGCCTGACCCTCGAGATCCCACCCATGAAAGATGGCCTTGATAATGCACTTTCATGTTTGGAATTTGTATCCAAAGGCGAGCCCATGTTTGAGCTTTGTTCAGGGCGGAACGTTGCAATGGAAACCCTTCTCCTTGGCTGTAAAGTTGGTCCTACCATCTGTGTGGATGGTTTCACAGCAATTGAACCACGTCGTGGTCCTCTAAAAGCTCCTCTTGTGTTTGCAGGACAGGGATTGTTTTCTTTACAATCAGACAAACCTGGCCGAAAAGAGGGTAAGTTTAACGCTTTGTTAGCCTTGAGAGGTGTCGGTGGCGGTACAAAATTGGATATTCTTCGTAGTGGCATCCTTAAATTTGAAGGACGGCCCAATGGAGGTTTGGTAGAAGCAGCTGGTGCGGTCTTTTGAGACTGTGGTGGAGGTTTGGTAGAGGCTGATGCCACTGATCTGCTTTCCTGTTTCAGTCTAAGCTTCCTTTCCTCGGCCAATTGATTTTCAAGCTCTCGTACCTGTTGAATCATGGTTAAACTTAGGTGAAACTTGTGAGGGAGGATGCAGGTCAAAATCATGAGGTGAGGCAAGATGTGTCGCAGTTCACGTCTCAGTTAATGTCCACTCTAAATTCTGCCCAAAAACCAATTAACCTGCTAAAAAGTGCATTTATTATACACTATTGAAATTAGGGGTTGCTCTTATCATGAGGACATCTCATACGATAATTTGTGAGCTCTCGACTGCTTTTTTTACGGTACCTTTTCCTGAACACTTCTACAGATATGCTCTCTGGCAGCAAGTCTTAGTTGCAATGACTGTACAGTGTCCTGCAATTTCTTTGTTTCCTTGTCATCATGCTTTAATTTTTCTGCCTGTTCAACAAAATTAAAAATGTGAGCTGCATATAAGGAATAGTAAGCAAAACTATCAAGCAGAATCACTCTCAAGAAACACACACCAGATGCTTATACTTAAGGAGCTCGGAGACATCAGCCTGTTTGCGTGCTGGACCGTGATCAATTCCCTTAACACGACTGGCAAAGTTCAAGGAGCACAGAGTCTCCCCTAAGTCTGTATCGGCTGGGCTGATTTGGACAAACATCATGGTCTTGCAATCACCACCTGTTTCACAAGTGAATATAGTTAACAATGAATCAAGGTAGAATGCAACTGTAATCCTCGAATATCATGAACACCAAGACAGTAGTTAGTGAATTCATAGTGTGAACATCGTTTAGAAAATATCATACCCAAGGAACTCTGCAGTATGTGAGTGAGCTTTGAGTTCCTGCAGCAAGGAAAAAATTAGGTGTGAAGTCTAAAAATCCTAGAAACTGATTGTAAGACTAAAAAATATCCAGGTCAGAAATTGGTCATACCTGTATGGTATGTGGGATGTCTTTGATGCTAAGGCGGAGATGACGTCGCCTAGAGCAGAAAGAGACTTATTTATGAACTGTGATTCTTTAAGCCTTTCACCTTCAACTTCAATTCTTCCCACTCGCTCACTTCCCGCCAAGTCCACTAACCAGAGGTTGCTCTTTGTCCTTTGCCCATTTACTAGATTCTCCCCTTTTACAACTACCCTTAATAAGCTGCACGAGCAAATTGAAACTAATCAACCATATAGGATTAGCTGTAAGTTTCTATCAATTGACCCAAATAAGAGAATGTTACTCATTCTATGTCAAGAAATTACCAATGAGAGCGACTGCTGAGTTCATTAGCATTAGTTGATCCGACAGATCTAACTCTGCTTCCCGTTTTTAATAATTCCCATACTTCCTCCGTACCATAAACACGAGCTTCAACTAGTCCAGGAACTTCTTGTGTGCCTTCTGGGGATTGCTTTATCTCCAATCTGAATTAAAACAAGGCAAACATTTAGACAATTTAAAGTTCTAAAAGTTCCAGGTTTGAAGACTAGTACACCGATGAAGGTGATAACAGGTGTTTCCTTTGTATTCATTTTATGTACTCCTTGATAATCCGAGGTTGACCTTAGGCTTTTTTTATATAGCTGACTTTGGTAAAATTTCAATCTAAAAATGATCTAAAATCAGAGTTATAGAAAGAATATGACACAAAATCAGAAATCAGAAATCCTCAATAATGAACATGACAAACAGCTATAAACTCCCAAATAATCAACCAAATTTCAAGGCTACATAATTTGCACGGCAGCAAAGAAATAGTCTGAAGGGGAGCAAAAACGTCTTTTTTTGGGGTACAAAACAAACTCAAAACAAAGGATCTCAAACATTGGCATTTCCACAAGTGTGATAACCTCCACGCGTTTGGAATAAAGATCATGTACTATATTTCACCAAGCTAATTTTTCATAGTTATTCACTTACTTCTTTGGTGGCTCACTAGCATTCTCCACCAAGAGGTCTCTTATTCTTTCATTGTACACCTCCAACATGCTGACAAACAGCTCATATCTCATTGTACAACTTCTCTGATCAGCAATTTTGAACAACTCCTTCAGTGTCCTGTAGTTAACTCCCCTATTCTGTGGCGTCCCTTCCATAGTAAAAGTTTTCCCTGTTCCTGTCTGTCCATAGGCAAATATGCAGACGTTGTAGCCATCCAGCACAGAGGTGACAATTGGCAATGTTTGCGCAAAGACATTCTCTGTAAGTTCAACAAAAATCAGAAAAGGCGCCTAAGAAGTACTATAGTCTGCATCCACATATATATATAAATAGTCAGTCATGACTCATGAGTCATGACGAATCAGCACAAATGCATTTATACCTTGGCTGGTATCTGGCCCAAAAACGTGGTCAAATTTAAACTGTTTCTTTGAAGAATCAGCACAAACTACATTCAATTCGTGATCTTGCAGCGGAGGAATCTCAATGACAGAGGTGGACCCATTAGTAACTTCGTTTTGGTTCAAAGGTCTGCATCTACAGAACACTCTAATATTGCCCTTGAGTTCGATCACTTCATTGTATAACCTTTTTCTCTCTCCGTATTCTTCTATATATTTTTTCTTCAAAGCCTCATGATTCTTACCTACTACCCCAAATTAAAACCAAAATGTAAGCTGGATAGCAAGAAGTTATATCAGACATTCAGAAACAGAAGCTCATGCTGTGGTAACTTACTAAGTTCCTGAAGCGTGTTCAAAACTTCAGAGCCAGGAAACAGGTTATTCGTCATATCTTTTACCTCATTGGATAAAGTAGTGTGCTCGTTCCTCAAACTCTGCCATACGAAAAAGTTTATTTACTTGCTTATATTAAACAATCCAAATCAACCAGTACCAGCAAGATAACTACCTGAATTTTTTCACTAAGGTCACTGAATTTCCTTAGAATTGGAAGCTTTGGCACCTCATCGGTTGAAATTGACTGGGATTCGTTTGAATATTGACTTGCGTCAGCTGTACTTACAGTTTCCTCAATCCCTTTTGAAAGTACAAGTTGTTCCGATGAGCAAAAAGTAGTCTCGTGTAATTCTACAATAACAAATATTTTTACCAAACAATATATCTTAAATTCAACAACAAATCAACATATACATTTCCATTTAAATTTGAGCCAAGATCACTATTCTTTGACTTTGGAATATGATGAAGTAGAGCAAATTAATTCATCAACTTTGTCATATGTGCTTATATTGTGAAGTATTCGGCCAATGCGATTTCCTACACATCTTTCATGATGATTTTCACCTCAAAATAGTTTCTCAAGTGAGATTATCATATGTGCTCAACTCCATTTGATGCACACTAACACATTGTTAAGGACGCAACCATAAATTTTGCAACCGAGGAACACAATTACAATTTACAAATGCAAAGTTTTCAAAAGTAACACAAATTACAGAACTTGGACCGTAATCACACACGACCGTCTCTATGGCAAACCTTCATTTTATCTGGTTTTCACTTTCTAAAACCATGAATCGGTATTCAATTTAAAATGAGTCCGTCGCAATTAAGATTTTGTGATACTTTACAAGAAACAAACCAAAAATGTAAATCATAAACCCTAATTACCGTTCAAGAAAATGAAATGTCTAAATCTTGAAGCCTAATTCTACAACAAAAATAACACACCAACTCTAACTTCAATGATATCTCATCCAATAACAACAAAATTCCAAAAAAAAAGCATTAAAGTTAAACCAAAAAATTGAAGGCACAAGAAATTTGATTATTTTACCGCAATCTGGGGAAAGCGTAGCTAAATTGGTGGACTGAGAACAAGCTTTCATGTCGCCAATTCCAAGAACGATGTCCACACCTTGATCTGTACGAAATAATGATTAAAAATATGATCAAATTTGAATTTGAGCAGAAATTGTTCAAAATAATTGAAAAAAGTAAGAAAAAAGATTTAAATGAGCGTAATTACCTTCCATTTGGATCGGAATAAGGTTAGAACAGCAATTGATTTAGAGATTTGGGGGGAATAGAGAATTAGGGTTCGTAGAGAGTGAAAAAGATTTAGAGGAGAGATGAAGGTAGTGATGTAAACGGTCAGGAGAATGGGAGCCAAAATGAAGGATGTTTTCAAGTTTTTGAATTTGAGGTTGCGAAGATACTTTGATAACGGCTAGCTATTGTACTCGTGAAAATTAATAGTCAATACTTTGCCAAAATTACTTAATTAGAGACAACTACTTCCTCCATTTTTATCCAAGTGATACATAAGGTTTTGTACACTATTCACAAATCAACCTTCAATCTCAATTTTCTCTTAATATGTAAGAAAAAACATATTCATATGAGATCTTGTTTAATTCGTCTTTACGAGTACATTGAAAATATATAATTTTTATAATTTTTACAAATACGTAGCTATAGATATTAAGCACGTAAAACGTGCGTTGGCAAACGTGCAAAAAGAAATGTATCACTTGGATAAAAATGGAGGGAGTATTAAATAAACTATGGAGTAAAATTTAATTAAAAACAGAAAGATAAAGACAATAAAAATAATAATACCTTTTTACGAGAGAGGTTTTTAGTAACGTTAATGAGAGATCATCTCTTTTGCGAATTTGTGAATTTTCTTTTATGAAATAACTAGTTTTAAACCCGTGCGAATTGCACGGGTTGCTATTATTAATTTTATTATCATAATGATTATTTTTCGTGCAAAGTCATGCTTAAAATTTCAATTTGTATTGTAATTTTAATTTTAATTGCAATTAGCGGGTTTGTGCATAACGAACATTGTAATATCATGTAGCGTAAGTGACGCAGTCAGTTTAATTGGCCGACTATTCGTTGTACTATGATAAGTCATATTGTTAGTTAAGTTTGAGGTGTTACTTTGAGTTCTTACTTGTAACTTCAAAGAAAAAAATTGACTTATAAAATGAACTAAATTATATGGATGAAAATGAACACAAAATGATTGAGATAGTCGGAATAATTGCGTAAAATAAGATATTGTTAAGATAACTAAGAATAAGATTGGAGAAATTAATATAAATTAATATATACGATTATTGCAGTTGTGTAGTTGTGCTATGGCATTAGGTACATTTCAACATTGAGTTATCATATGCACGATTAAAGGTTATACTATATTATATAATCGTATAATATACTTATTATAAATAAACATACATGAAATATGAGACAAATCTTGAAATAATAGTGACCCGCTCATTTATATAAATATATGTATGTACATTATTCATGTTTCAATTTATGAATATATCACAGCTAGATCCGTCAACACTTGACCCGCTCCTGTTTTTTAAGGGTGAAAGACCTATTAATGTTGACTTGTGACCCTGCTGACCTGAAAACGAAATTTATTTCAGGGTTGAATCCAACTTGTTGACCTGAACACGAAACTTATTTCAGGGTCGAAATAAATCTAACCCGTTTGACCGTTGGGTCAAAGATAAATGACTAATATTTTTAAAACATTAATATTTTAATATTATATTTTATAAAATAAATATAATAATAGTATTTCAAAATTTTAAGTTAAATTTTAAATTTCAAATATGATAATTTTACGAAATTATATTTTTTCGGCTTTACATATGATAAAATAAAGGACGACATAAACTATTTTGGCCTGAATTCAAACTTTGACCCGATCCGTATTCAATCGACACGTAATGTTAATTGTGATCCAACTTATATGGCCCGAGCCCCCTAGTCCGTTTAAATGGCTTAATTAGAGATTCACATTTATATTCCTCATTTATACTCCTAATTGGTCTCACTTTAAATGGGTATATCGGTCTCAAGAATAAAAACGGGTCAAACATCGTCTCACTTGTCTAGATGATCCAATTATTTAGCTAATATCTAGGGACTTTAATTTTGTCTTACCTATTTCATTTAATCCGTCTAAAGATTAACAAAAAAAATATACCCGTTTAAATGAAAATTTGTGTATCCGAAAAGTCTAACATCAGTTCACGAAAACATAATCTTCCTCATTTACCATTTCTATCTACCATTCGATATATAAATTGTCCCTCAATTGGTAGCCCTAATTGAAAATCATACTAATATATACACACGTATAAGTCTCTCTATTTATGTAATCTCAATCCTCTAACCTCAAAGAATAAAATACTCCCTCCTATTCCATATTTTCTTCCCCTTTGTGTTTGGCACAAATATTAAGGTGGAGAATAAAATAAGTGTAAAAAATTGGGTGGGGTTTGGTGTTAGGATAGAGGGATGAATAATTAGGAATTAAATAAGAAATTGTGGGGCCAAAACATCAAAAAGGAATAAAATAGGGGTAAAAAAGTTGAGTGAGGTTTGATAATAGGAGAGAGAAATGAATAAAATAAGAATAAAAGTTTCCAAAATAGGAAAGGGGAACAAAACCTGAATAATCCGTTTTAGGAAATAGGGAAGAAAATATGGAATAGGAGGGAGTAATTTAAGATTTTTTTTGAAAGTAAAAATGTGTTTCTAAATTTATGTTAATAGTCAAACTTTTATTTATTTTGAGTTTATAAATATCCAACTTTGTTATATGCATTTTATAAAAATGTATTTGATTGTATTTTTTAAGATTCATTTTTATTTAATCACGTACTTAAATGTGTGTATATTTAATATTTAAGTAATTATTAAAGTTGTTGTAATTTTGTTATTGGATGAACATGGTTGAATGATCAATTCTAATACTGAACATTAGAATAACTCACCAAATAAGTACTACCAAATGCTGCTATTAATTCCTATTTACATCATGGGTCCTAAAACTAAGAGCATCTCCAATGGTAAGCTAGTTGGTAAGCTTACCTTTGCCACATCACATTTTTGAGCTACAACACTTTTAAAGTACATGTTGCTCCAATGGTTAAGCTATAAGTAGGGGTGAGCAAAATTCGGTCCAGACCGGAAAAATGGACCGAACCGGACCGTTCAGTCCAGACCGAACCCGGACCGGTTGAGTTTCGGTCAGGTCCTAGGTCCAACAATTTATGTTCTTCGGGTTTCGGTCCGGTCCGGTCCGGTCCAAAACCGAAAATTTTCGGTCCAGACCGATAGGACCGAATTGAGTCAAAATTGTGATTATTGAACTCTTGACTTCTGAATTCTAAAGTTGTTTAATGTGTTATTTTGGCTAGTTATTACTTATGCGTTCTTCTGCGTGATGTGGAAAGTAATACAAATTAGAGTATGCGTTTTTATTCAAGACTTTTATCGTTAGTTAAATAAGAAAATTTGATCAAATGGGATATCGGTCCAAATGGTCCGGTCTCGGGTTGGTCCGGTTTTTACCGGTCCGGTCCGGTCCAGGACCGACTCCTTATAGGTCCGGTCTTCGGTCCCCAATTTAGTAGAATTCGGTTTCGGGTTCGGTCCGGTCCGGTTCTGGACCTATGCTCAGCCCTAGCTATAAGAGTTGTTGCTTAAATGACATATATACATTTATTTAATTGGCACATATCTCATTGTGGGCCATTTGAGCTACTAGCTCCATGGAGCTAGTTGCTCAAACTAAGCTAGTTAATATGAAGTTCTCCAATGGTCAAACAACTAGCTTGAAACTTTTATAAATTGCAAGCAAGTCCTTTTACTTAACCATTGGAGATGCTCTAAGGAAACAAAAACTGCACTTTTGACTTGTTGACTTTCAACTACAGAGCGCCACATAGGCTCTGTGGTTGTTGTTTTAATATATAGGATTCCTCCAAATAAAAAAATAAAAATAAAATTACTCGGGAATATTATTTTAGGCCCGGAATAAATATATTTGTTGAAATACTGAATACGTGTGGAAATTAAATGGATTGAAAAATTTCAAATAGGAGATATGTGATAGACGTATATTAGTGCCAACTATGTGCCTATTGTGACTCCATGACAAAAAAAAATCTAGCAACAAACGAGTTAAGATGGAACACTAAATGAGATAAAAAAAATCACTCTTGCTATAAACACGTGTACTATAAACACGTGTCGTGTTTTTTGAAGAAATTATGTCATTTCCAGTGTTATGCTCAATAAACAAATTGAGCGCAACTCGCATGAGTGAAGTTTAATGGTTAAAATTCAAGTGAAATTTGCAGGAGACTCAACTTCAAACCTCTCAAAAGCAATCTTGTGGAGTGTTTATGGCTTGAGTCCATGTCTTCTAGACTTTAAATATGTCACCCCAGTACCCATCGAAATTAGCGGTCATGGCCTAAAGGTTCCCCGGTCACAAAAACAAATGTGTGAAAAACACGAAAGAAGTTTTGCCAATTTTAGGACAACAATTCATTCGCAGTACTGGCGTGATAGTTGTTTGCTTTGGGTACAATTTATCCAATTTTACATGGATACTTTAAAAAATACTTTTGATTTCGAAGTAAAACAATATTTTTATTTACTTTTGGAGTAAAACTTGAGAATTGAAATCGACTCGAAACGCAGATTGATCCTACCTAGCAGAACATAACTCAAATTCGGCCGACCCAAATTGCGATCTAATACTAGCAAACCGAGAATGACAAATGTTTGAATTTACCCAAAATTACTTGAAATAGCTAATTTGAAATCAAAATTAATACTTCCTCCATTCAAATCCAATCTACACTTATTCCATTTTAATCCATTCATATCCAAACTACCACTTTCCTATTAAAGCCTAAAAAATTACTAAAGTGTCCTTATAAATATCAATTATTTACACAAAATGTCATTGAATGGTCCACCATTAATCAACTATCACCCATCTATATATAAGTATAAAAGAAGAACCGCTATACATCAGGATGGACACGTGTCACTTCCACGTTAAAAATTTTCCCGCTCAAATCTTAATATACTAAAATTATACTGCGTATCTTTTACTTGAGTAATATGTATAGGTAGAATATCTTCTTAAAAAAATTTCCTACCATGTTTATATTGCATTAAAAACTTACCCAAGTTAGCCTCTTATTGTATTTTTTATTTGGCAATATTTTTGTTCATCTTTACTCACATGGAGATTTATATTTAAAATTTTATATACTCATAACATTAATAATCAATTTCATTAATTTGTAAAGTTGCACGGGAATATATTTTGTTAACATTTCATCTATAAATTTTTCTCAAATAAGTATTACATAGTAGCATTTAAAGGATATATATTCTATAAAATGAACAACAAAAGAAATTTTGTATAGTAAAATTAAGAGTATTTGTTCGTATATATTTTTAATTGTATTACATCTTAATTATATATTTTAAATTATGTTGCCTGACTGATAAAATATATTTGACATTATATTAAAAGTCCATATATTTAACATTATATTAAGAGTATTTGTTCGTATTAATGTATATGGACTCTTAATATAATTATTAAGAAATGTTATAGAGCAAAGTTAAATATTTATATCACACATTTAACATATTGCCTGAATGTTAAATATATGAATTCGTAATATAATTATTTATATATTTTATAAGAAATGTTATAGAGCAAATAAAGTTAAATATTTAAATCACATATTTAAGATATAATAATCCAATTCTAATAAATACATATATCTTTGTAAAGACCAAATGATGCGTGCATATATAAATTAATTTGTAAATTATATTCTATCTCTACTCAAATTAGATTTATATTTAAAAATTTGTTTCACATCAAAGTATAGACTATTACACAATATATCGAATGGTAATTTAATCTTTCGTATTGTATGATATATTAAGGGCTGTTAAAATAATAATAGTTTTGCGTAAAAAGTATCGCATGTTACATAAAGTATCAGATGGCAATTGGCAAACACCGAGGGTGACAGACTCGAAGTCTATTTAGGCATGGACTTGGGCCAAGAATGCTCCACAAGATTTTGCTCTTTGGGAGGCTTGAACTCGGGTCTACTGGGAATTTCACCCAAGTTTTAACCATTAGACTCCACCCTTGCAGGCCAAACACCATGTCTATTTAAAAAAAAATAAGTTTGAAAGATGTCAAAAATAAAAGCAGTAGGAAGATGACCTGCAATCCCAGATAGATAAGTAAATTAAGATAGTTATGAATAAACGTAGGGTTAATTTGTCCCCTACGCGGCTAGCCCATCACGATTATGTGCCCGTTTGGCCAGAGTTTTGTTTTGGACCCAGAATTAGGAATAGGTTTACAAGTAAAAAAGTGAATGTATGACGTACCAAACTCATCATGGCTATATAATATTATATCGTATTGACAATAACATAATTTTATGTGCTCTCAAAATCAATTAATTTACGAGAACGGACATTGTTTATACATTTGTATTCCAGAATGTATGTATTCTATCTTGAGATGAAAGTTAAGGGACTTGAAGTAGTTATTTGATGGTGGATGTATTATCCATAGACCTATCAAATGGATCGGTCCAAAATATGGGTCGGCTCATACGGGTTATGGATCGATTTATGTTTAGAATACGGGTCAAGAAAAATTTCTAACGTTTTTTTAATTAATTTTTTTTTAAAAAAAGTAAAAAATTTTAAAAATAATATTTTAATCAAATTCAATTTACATTACTATTTTGTGAAAACTAATCATAAATTTTCCAACTTTTTAACTTTGGTGTAGTGTAGCTAATACATGCTACCCAACTAATAAAGTTCGTTCAAGATACGTACGTGGTAAGGGAGTATCTTGAATGACGATATTGTTGTAATAAAAAAAACAATAACAAATAGATTATTTAAATATTTTGATTATTATAATGATTAGAAAGAATCATTTGCTCTAAACTATGAAAATTAGCTAATTAGAAATGGAGTAAGTAATAATTCTTTTCAAATTTATAATTACATCCTAACATTCATTAAGGTTGATTTCGGAATACTTATTTCTATATAATATCGTTTATATAAAAAGTTTTACATTTCGATTAATATAATGTTATAGTATACGGGTTTAAACTTAATTACAAATATTATCTACATATGCCCGTGCATTTTTGCACGGGTGCTAAACTAGTTTAAATTAATAAAAAAACACCTTACGCACATCCAATTGTACTTTTAATAATTTTTTAACCTATTTCTTAATATTTGTGCAAAAAACAAAACTACACTTTGGATATGAATGGAGAAAGTATTGTTTACACTAAATAAATACAAAAAGATTTTTTCTTACATGTGCCCAATGAGCATGTCAACATGTTAAGAAAACTAAAAAGAAACAAACAAATGCTCTTCTTTATAGGAAAGTTAATTGCATATTCCAATTTCTCAATATCATTTCATTTTTTCTATTTCAGTTTTCTTAACATGTACGATGTACCTAGCAGGGCCGTCTCGGGAATTTGGGGGCCCCTGTGTGAGCTCTAGAAATGGAGCCCCTATATAATATTTTAATAAAAGATTTTTTTTAAAAAGGCCCCAAATTAACATTTAGGAAACAAAATTTTAGAAAAGAAAGTAAAAAGAGTACAAAATGTAATTAATTAGTAAGTCTTGAACTTGAGATTTGATGACTAGAAACCTAATTTCTATCCATTAAGACACTATCTTTGATTAAATATATAGTGTACTAAATTTATTTATTCTTATTATTATTTTTATTTATGTCCCAAAAAATTAGGGCTCTGTCATCTGTGCGACCGCACGGCCTATACGGGCCCAAAAACGCCCCTGATACCTAGTAAATACATGTTAGAAAAATCGAAAATAAATCAATTATTGAACAATATTTATAAATTTTGAATTAAGTAATCGTCAAAAACAGAATTTTTAGTAAAATAACTAATAAATTTAATTCAATCATTCTTAAAAGAGGTTTGAAGACTAGAAAGCAAAAACTATCCCCTTATTTCAATATAAAACACACCAAAAATTAGGATGCGATCATGTAACCTATATTTACTCTCGAAAATTACTTCTGAATACTCAACTTGGTTAGTAAACAAAAATAATGCTCACAACAAAAAATCTCAAGTTCAAGTTCAAGTTCAAGTTCAAGTCCTAAAAATACAACGATAATCTTAACTAAACGGTAAAAAATCAAAATAAAATCCGGACTAAATCAAGTGGCATACGTAAACAAAGAAAAATTAGCATTGGGATCGAATGATGTTCAAGTATGTACGATGTTTGTACTCTATTTTAAATTCAGTGGGTGTTCTAATTCCCTTATCTACCAGAATCAATGGCTGTATGTTCACAGCCAAGCCTGGTAAGCTACCACAGTTGCAGCAGCAACTCCTGCACTTCAAATACCAACGCAAATCCCTCCAATTGTTTCCCTTCTTCATTTTCACTCTCTACCCTTCATGGGTCTTGCAGAACTCAGCTACCCAGAAACCAATTTCTCTCTTTGATTAAAACCCATGCTAAATTTGACAAATTTGATGCTGAAAATGATACTTCAGTACAGTTGCAGGAAGAGATAGTCCAAGAAGAATTATCCCAAGAACAGAAAATTGAAGATGATGAGTTAGTTGTTTATTCTTGCAAGTCAATAAATTTGTTCTTTTGTTCTTGTTAAGACGTGATTATGAAGTATTTGTGTTGATTATTATGATTAAACTTGAACACCCTTTTTCTTGATTGAATAATGGGTCTGAATTTCTACTCGCTCCGTCTCAATCATTTGTTTACCTTTTGTATTCGTTATGAGGGGTATTGTAAATAAAGCTTTGAGCTTTGACGTTTTGTATAAGAATTTGGAAGGTGGACTTCAGTTATGCTAATTTGTCATTTGGAAAACAAATTTTTAGTATAGATGAACATACTGTACAGAAGCCTTGCTCTTTCGGAGTGAAACTCTCTGAGGGAACGGAACCTGTAGGACCGGACCTGAACTGAAGTGAACTGAAATTAAGTCCGCAAGAACAAGGACTATATGATGAATTATTACATATCATGTTAAAGATAGGTGCTTTATGATAATAGTATATCATGTATGATTGCCATATCAGCTTAAATAGAATAATTTTCTTATCATGGAGCATATTGCCTATTAGGTGTGATTAATTTAAGCTTAGTGATTGAAATTCAAACCACTTATGGGAGTGTTTATTCTTTGTCTCAGTTGCTTGCCTTCTGATTTGGAGGGAGCAGTTCGACAATCGAGTCAAGCCAGTGCATCATTTGTTAATGCTGGAGGAATGAGAGCCATAGTATGTGATCCTCTGAAACAACATTGCTGAGATGTTATTCCATTTGTCACATTATTCTGTGGTACAATATGATGATTGTATTGAAAAATCTTGAGGGCAACATAAGAATTTGACAGCTGAAGTTAAACAGACCAAAATATGTCAAATGTGTTGCTATGTTGTTTAGGCCGACAATTGGTGAATGAACCATTGGCTGTGTCCATTGTTTCATCTCAACCTTAGCTTAGCGTACTTTGTTTTTTTTGGTGTAAAGGGAGACACGTGAGCAGTTTTTATATTGACAAGTCTCGAACCTAGGTCATGAGTACTACCCTTCAATGACTTTAGTGGCTAACTGAGCTGACATGTGCTTAGCTTAGCCGTGTGAAATTACGAATGGGGCATGAGATCATACATTAGCTTAGCCTAGTTTAATTGAGAATGTGCGACGAGGTTAAGCTAAAGTATAACATTATTCCACACACTCAGGTTTATGGTCACCACTTAAATAAGGGATATTTTTGTTTTCTAATCGTCTTCATCCTTGATCAACAGGTTGAGCTTCTAATACCTCAGTTGCAGTTTTTGGATGACGAAGGTGCTCAAGCTGAGCTTTGGGAACTATCAAGGGTTTTCATAGATACTCTTATCGAAGAAACAGGATGTCAGGTTTGATAAAATTCTTGGTTGATTCTTGAGAGAAATTACTGATTTATCTGAACATTCAAAATGATATTGGATGTCAGCCTTGAGGAAAGAGATCTTGAGGAAATTGGCAGTTTAAATTTAGTAGTGTAATAAAAGCATGATTTCATACTAGAGTGATCTTGCTGTAAGCTTTGACCAGTCCTCCGACTAACTCTTAATAAACCAAGTCTTCATTCATAATCCTCGATGTATTCTACATAACCGAACATTCCAATTTGCATTAACAGCGAGTGAAAGCTATCTTTCCAGATACAGGGGCTGCCGCACTCTTGAAGTATAAATGGAAAGATGCTGCTTTTGGCTTCTCTAGGTATTGATCTTTGTACATGTGGTTCCTGGATGCAATTTTCCTTAACAGTCATCCAAGAACAGTATCTTTGTGCATTTAAGAGGTTTAACACAAGGGTAAGGCTGCATATATCGGTTCCCCAGTTACCTCGCCACAGGTTGAACTTGGGAGCCTTTGTTTCACTGAGGCAATGTCGTTGTTTCTGTCGTTGTGGTTCCAAGATAAAGATGATCTTATAGAAATCTCTCCTGATTTCTGAATTGTAGATGGTATCTGATACTGATCTTATTTTGTCAATAAAAAATCTTGTTCATGTAGTGATGTAGCTGTTCTTTTTTACTTGCAGCTTAAGTGATAGGAAGCCTGTCGAAGATGAAGATGAGATTGTGGTCATGGTGGTTCCTGATTTTCAGATGTTGAAATATGTGCAGAAAATTTCTTCTCTTCTTTCAGACGATCCGGTATGCATCTATCTTAGCTTCCCTAGTATCGTACCTATGTCACCATAATAAGTTATACTAGTAGCAAAAACATTAGGCTTTCCATAAGTAGGTGCTTCTCTGTCATGATACTCGTAATTCTGTCAGCCAAGGCCGCTCATCATGTGGAATCCGCGTCTTATAAGTGAAGAAGTTGGAGTTGGTGTCAACGTACGAAAGTTAAAACGCTACTTTTTGAGGTAATTTTCTTTCCGTCCATTGAAATCAAGAACTCCTACATCTCTACCTTTTTAACCAAAGTTGGCAACTAAAAGTTCTAACAATAACTGCAGTCACAAAACCATGCCAAGTTAGTTATAGCTCTATATGTTTCTTCCAATTCGTGTAATATGCATTGGCGGTCTCCGTCTTGAACTTCCTAGTTTGTTTGTTGCTTACAAGTTAAGGAACGTATGCTTGTCGAAAGATGTGGGATTACCTACCACATTCACCAGTGACCATCAATCACACAGAAAATGAAATCTTCCAAGTGAAAACTTTATTCATGGATACCTCAAAATGAAGGCGAAGAAGTTTATTTTTGCACGGAGCGATTATGATATACCCTGAACCCAAAATATAATTTTGAAGACATGTACAGAACTAGTTGCTGGCAGCAACATTTATTTTATTGATCAAATGCACCAACACAATGAGAAGGAAAAACCTGTATTTTTTCCACTTGCAGTCGCAGGTGAGGGTCGTATCTGCTAGTTACTAATATGTATCTTACTTTTTGCGCAGCACATTTTCCGTGGTGTATTCAATGAGACCTTTGGCTGCTGGTGCGGTGTTCAGGTGTTATCCTGAGTAAGTACTGAATCTCCTTGTTGCGTTTCTGTAAGGCAACATCTCTAAGTGCAGGGATTTCGCAACTTCAGATGAACCACACACTTGAAAGTTTTGGGAATTGTTTAGTTATCCGTTGCTATGTTACTTAGACACTTCACTTTGGTTGAGCGTCACAGATCCATCACTCTGGCATTCTGATACGACATGAAATTTTGACTTTTACACTTCATTTACGCCACAATATGGAGCCTTTTCACAAGTTTCTGTTGAACTATGATTTCTGCTTTTAACAGGTTTTTGAACCCGGTCTCACTTTCTTCTCGTCTTATTTGATATAAATATCGAGAAGTATTATGTGTAAGCAAACAGTTGTCTGCGCTTAGTACAAGCTTGTCAACTCACATATTTCCTGTTCTCTTTCAAATCAACAGCTTATGGAAGGTATTCTATGATGATAAGGAGAGGCGAGGCAGATATCTTCTCGCTAAAGAGTTAATCAGCCGTCCTGATTCAGAAGAGCTAGAGGTAATTTTTTGCTTATTGTCTTACTATATTTGCTAAAAGTAATACAATGCTGTAACATGAATTTATATCTACTTGTTGAGCATCATACGGAGTATTATAAATCGTTTACAATACAATCCGTTTTCCCAACCAGATCATGTGGCCATAAAAACAGTAGATACTATATACAACTTCATAATGTATTCGTTGTAACCTTCAAAAAAGGTGTTTTAGGTATTTTTTGTTTTTAACAATGAATGCTGTATCTGTTGCAGTATATTTTCGGAGATGTGCAAGAGAAATCAGAAGAGGGGCCATCGTTACTTGCTAGAGCAGCCGGCATGTTCTCCTCTATCAATCGGTTTATGAAAGCTATGTAATAAACATCTTGTATTATCAACTATCAAGACATGTATCAAACGTCACAAATTGAAGATTACAGTTTTATAAAATACTTGCATTCCGTCTCAGTACTGTAACAGAAAAGTTGCGCCTTTTACATTCCAAGAATCAGCAAATAAAATGGTCAGAGAGGAAAACATCTCATCCGCATGCAAAGAGACAGAACTTGGCACATCTGTTATCTGCATCTGTGATACTCCAACTCGGATGCAATTGTTGAACGCATGAACGTGTCGCCTGTGAAGAAAATTCATGTTTATGGTTTGAAATGAAGCACCAGTTATGCTGACACATGACAAGCAACATCTAGTCAGAGTAAAATCCATTGGAGAAGTTCTTAATTCAACTGCCAGATTTATGGTCGCCTCCTGTAATCATACAGTCGCTTCAACTTGCTTCTTTTCTTCATTCTGACCAATGTAGTGCAGAACAAACCTCTTGTCTGGTTTGTATCCTTCGTCTTCCATTTGAAAAAATAGCTCCCCAAGTACACCATAAATGGCCTCGACTTGAGGATGCATCTGATCATACACAACAAAGCTATGAACCTTCTTTTCAATTTCTATCCAACTTATACCAGTTACCTTTGGTGACCCCGCATCCTTCATTCTCTTAATTGTCCTTGCTCTATCGCTCCATTTTCCTTCAGCTGAAAAAATATTTGCCAACTGTACATAAGGAGTAGGGTTATCAGGTTCCAGCAGAAGTAACTGTTCAGCAACATATTTTCCAAGCTCGGAATCACCACGAATAGCACAAGCACCGAGCAATGCTTGCCAAACTAAGATTCCAGGCTTCACAGGTAACTTGTCCACAAAGTTTTTAGCTTCACTAAGAAGTCCCGCTCTGCCTAACATATCAACAACACATGCATAATGTTCCATCCCAGGATTGATGTGATGAACTTGGCTCATTGATTCAAAGAACTCCATGCCTTTATCGATGACACCCATATGGCTGCAAGCATGAAGCAACGATATGAATGTAATGTCTGTAGGCTCTACCCCTTCTGATAACATTTTCTCAAAATAGTGAATGGCTTTTAATCCATCACCATGACGAGCAAATGCTGCTATGATGGAATTCCAGGAGACAGAGTTTCTTTGAGGCATTCGTTCAAAAACTTTTGTCGACTCCTCCAGATTACCACATTTGGAGTACATGTTAATAAGTCCATTGCTTACAAAAGGGTTACTGCCGAATCTCTTTTTGAAGACTAATGAATGAATCTGTTGGCCAAAAGCTAAAGAAGTGTCCAAACCAAAAACGCCAAGGATGGCAGAGACCATGTTCGGATCAACGTCAATCCCAGACCTCATCAATTTTAGAAAAACTTGAATGGCCTCTTCTTCAAGACCATTTTGAGCAAAACCCACAAGAACAATAGTCAATGAAATCCCGTCAAGCTTGTCAGCAGCGTAAAATATTTCCAATGCATCTTTCATGCTTTGGCATTTTGAGTACATGTCCATTAGTGCACTCTCAATATGCAATTCTGAATGAAATCCAAGTTTCCACACAAGACCATGAATTTGCCTCCCTTCTTGTAGAGCCTGCTGTCCCGAACAAGCTGAAAGCAAGCTCGAAAAAGTCCTTGAATTAGCCTCCACCAAGGCACCGCGCATATTCTTGAAAACCTGCAAACTACTTTCATACAAGCCATTCTGCACAAGCCCTGAAATCACAGCAGTCCAAGTAACAACATTCCTGACACCCATCTCATCAAAAACCCTTTTCGAAAAGCCAGGGCAGCCGCATTTAAAATACGAAGTAATCAATGCATTTCCAACAGTCATCTCACTATCATACCCGCTCGAAATAACCAACCCATGAACCATTTCACTAACTCTAACAAAACTCTTCCCATCACAAGCCGATAAAACAGTCGTAAAACTTGCTTGATCAAGCTCACAGACACCCAACTCAACCATTCTCCTAAAATACCCAAACCCTACAGCAAACTCCCTATTACTCAAAAAACCAGAAACTACAGTATTCCAAGACACAGTATCCCTCACAGGCATTTCCTCAAACACCTTGACTGCGTCCCGCAACCCCCGACATTTAACATACATACCCAGCAGGGAATTCCAAACAATGATGCAAGTTTTGGGGTCAATGTGGGTGATAGGGTCATAAAGATGGTAACTTTTGATGATTGAAGCATGAAGAGACGAACCAAGACGAATGTTTCCTTCTCTCCCATACCTGGAGAGAAGGCGGATTAAGTTTACATGGTTGTGATGGAATGAAGTTGGGTTGTATTGTGTAAAATCGAGTGCAAAAGTGGTGAAAGTTTTGATGAATGGAGGGACGAAAGAGTTGAGTTTGTATGAAGACCATCTGAGTTTCATCAAGGTACATGTGCAGATGTGCTAGTCCACACTCCACACTAGCTTTGCCTTGGCTAAATTACATAGAACAGTTTTTCTAACGAGTGTCCGAAAAGGTGAGTCTAAAGCACGTATATTATGTTTGTTTGCTAACCCTGTCGATGACCGATGTCCAAGGTCAATGTCCAAATAATGTAAGCTTAGTTTTAGCTATATTCAGGTTTAGGTGTTTTTCGTATTTGTCAAATTTAGTTTAATTTCAACCGTATTTAAATTAAATCAACTTCGACTTTATATAGATTATAGATTATTAGGTTATGTTTTTTCCGGCTGAAATGCGCTGAATTGAACTTAATAAAATGAGCTGAAGGGAACTTAATTGAATACTCCCTCCATTCATTTCCACTTGGTACATTTGCTTTATGCACGGGTTTTTACGCATTGTTAAAATATTAATAAAAGTACAACAAATAGTTGTAAAGTGTTAGTATTGTGTTGAAAAAGTGGGCCTTAATAGTGTTTTTATAGTATTATAGTATTAAAAGTACAACCAAATAAGGAAAGGAGCAAAGTGGATTCGAATCGACCGAAATGGAATAGGTGCAAAGTGGATATGAATGGAGGGAGTATAATCTAGCTAAATTAAATAGAGTTAAAGGAAAAGTTAATTTGTGAAGAAATTATTTAAAGTGAACCGTATAACACTAAATTAAACGGTACTGAATAACATTAAACACAATACCGAGCTAAAATTAAGCAAAAAAAAGAACCAAAGGTATTTTTAATCGGTTTTGAGTTCATGTTTATTTTGCCCTGACTAATACGATGTGTGTGAGTTTGTGACTCCCAATTTCGGGTCGACGTAATTACACGGAATCCACACAAAATCCTTGATAAACTCCTAACCAACCAACCTCCCATCTAAATAATGGGTTGCTGTGGAGACGAAGACGACGACTCCTCCACTCTCCACCAACCTCTAACCACCGCCTCTACCGCCTCTAACTACCACCACACCGCCGCCGAAACAATTTCTCCGATGAACTCTAATTTCGAAGCGTTAACCTGCCTCGACACACTCCGTGTAATTTTCGAGAAGCTTCCGGTAGCCGACTTAGCTCGCGCCGCATGCGTTTGCCGTATCTGGTGCTCCGTCGCCTCCGATAGGAACATGCTTACGGCGTCGTTTAAGGCGCCTTGGAGATTATACGACGTCGTTGGGAATCCGAGCTCAGGAAGCTTCTGGAGAGATAATAGGCTGAGTAAGTTCGCGATTTCGCATCGGATTCGTCGTGGTGATTCCGTTGCTAGCCTGGCGGTTAAGTATGATGTTCAGGTAGTTTTCATTGATTTTGATTTAATCATGATATTTAATTCAATTACTGTATTGTGCATGTTTGAGTAAATTCGTCTGATTTTGATCGGATTTTTCGAGGCGATTCTGCAACTAGCCTTGCTGCGAAGTATGATGTTCAAGTGGTTTTGATTGATTTTTGTTTGATTATTTAGTTCAATTCTATTTGCATGCAGTGTTGAATTGCTTAATTATGCTTATATTTGACAAAATTTAGGTTTTTGTTCGACTTTACCTTAAGTACTTCATTACATTATACTCCGTATTTGCATTTGGAGTTCAAAGGTCCTCAATTATGTATATTTTATTAGATTTTCATTTTCAGAAGCAATTTGATGTTATTATCATTATCAATTTATCATCATCTTTATCATTATTCAACTTTTACAAAATTTCATTTGCTGACGATTACGATGTTCAGGTAGTTTTGATTGACAGTTAAAAAGGGTTTTTCTATATGGTATCCCTCCTTTTATAAAAACATCAATAGTCCCCTGAGTTCTTACCAAACATCAATAGTACCCATGATTGCATATGGTGTCGGAAGTGCTCAATTATGTATATTTTGCTTGATATTTAGGTTCCGAATTCTAGACGTTGATTTTGTTTAACCTAGCCCTTTATCTAGTAGTAAATCGATGTTATTAGGATTAGCATTATCTAGCGGACGGTTTACAAAGAGGTAGAAATTGAAGATAGGAGTGGTGGCATTGGCAACCTTTTATCTCCAAGCATTGAAGGTTTCAAAAGATGTTTTAGTGTGGTGCATAAGTGCATTACATTCCTTAGCCAATAGAACAAGGGAAACTTATTCTCTTTAATAAGTGAATGAGAGCTGTGAAAGTGCTTTACATTCCTTTCCTCTGCAATAAAAGATAGATAGTAAGAACAAGTGTTGAGGATGAAATTCTCAGTCCTCGGATCTTGACTTCATATGTATTTTGCAAGTATAATTTTGTGCCAGTTTAGTCTGTAAGGGGTGAAGGCTGGTCAAAAAGTTCATTTACTGATTCATGAATGCATTTTAGTGTTGGTAGTAGGATCTGGGAAGAACTGTTTTTTGTACAGTTTTGCAACCATGAAATGAAGATGAGTGGCATGAACATATAGTATCAGAAGTATAGTGGCTATTTGCCGCTCATCAACTGCTCGCTGTAGTTTCATTAATAAATGGTGTTTTATGTAGCTCTGTCAGTGCTCATCTAGTTTCTTTTAATGGAATTTGGATTTTTTTAAAAGAAAGGAGAAAATAGCATGATGAAAAAGGAAACAAATATTGCTATGTTACAAAGTGTTTTTCAGTGACGTGTTTTCACTGTTTTGTCAACTTTTTTATACTAAAAGAATATGTGAAGTAGAGTATATTCGAAAACAAAAAAGAATCAAGGATTTATGTTCTTTAATATGAGATGCATAGGAGCCTAGAATCAAGGATTTATGTTCTTTAATATGAGATGCATAGGAATCTTGGGCGTTATTGTCTCTGCTTATGACCAAAAGGAATGTAAAAATGCCTGTTTTGTGTTGTTTTTGTTTTTGAGGGACCTGTGTCTTCACCCTTCTTCATGTTCATGATTTGTGTTTTAAATCACTTGTTTTGTTTGCATTGCACATTGTTCCCGCTGTCACAAACTATTCCTTTCCTATCATTTTCAATGCCCTTTTCCATCTCTGTACGATCCTGTCTTTTGGGCCATAAACAGAAACTTGTTCACTCCCAACACGTACTCAAATTTGCGGAAGGCATGATAGCAAATACTTAATATCCAGGTTATGGAAGTGAAACGGTTGAACAACATGATGAGCGACCATGGGATATACTCAAGGGAGCGATTGCTTATCCCAATCAGCAATGCCGACATTCTGATCAACAATACTTGCTACATAGAACTGGACTTAAATGCAAAGAGAGAAGTGGCCGTTCTGTATCTTGAAGGAGCTCCAGATAGGGACAGCCTGAGCTGCTCGTACAGTAAGGCAACATCGAGTGAAGGTAAGAAAAGGGTATTCGAGTCCATTAGGAGAAGCATGCAAGTCGATGATGGGACTGCTCTCTACTATCTATCTGTATCCAATGGTGATCCTCGGGCTGCACTTTCTGAGTTTTCCGAGGACGTTAAGTGGGAGAGACAGGCTGGTCTGGCCTAGCTTCAAGCCAAAGACTTGGGGCTCAGGACTCAGGAATTCATTGCTTTGTACCTAAATTGGTATTCAGTAAACAGTTTGTCAGGACGCATTGATGATGAATTTATCGATACTTATATGTTGTTTATGCTACATTAAGCTAGCTTGATAACGATCCGGAAAAATAATTGGCAATCACTCGAGAGAAGTATTGCTGTGTATAAAGCATGTTGTTCGCCTGTAAAGGATGTAATTTGATTGTATTTTATACTCATTCTCTGTTACAGTATTTTGTACTCTGTATATGTTCTTAGTATTTCCAGTACATATTACATTTTACAGTATACGGGATTGGTCGATTAGTCATTAAATGCTGTACTACTATTATAGCAAGGTGGCACTAGTAGGCTCGACAAATTCGATGTGTAAATGGCGCCCATTGCCAGTGCTATCGACGAAGAGGAAAGGTCTTTGGGTCTCTTCATCAACGACAAGGCCGATATCTTGGCACAAGACTTGAGTCGGAAGGGCACAATATTGAAGCTTATAAATTGGGGTTCGTGTCACCGTTTCATTATTTGAAACCCCGGCATTGATAATCTGGAACCTAGGTGGAGTAAAATTTGCAGTCCCAACTGTGATGAAGTTCATCAATAGTCCATTCTCTTAGAGAGTTACCTCCCAACTCGTTGAAGCCGGGCATTTAGTTCGGTCACCAAAGTCTGCGGGTATAAACTGCCGGACAGCGTCACCATCCAAATTATAGAAGTCGATGGTGACGTGCATTTTCTCACGAATGTACATGACGGTAGACTCCTCTCCTTGTACGAAGGTATCGTACTCACGGATGGATAGCTTTAGAGGAAAGACACCAGTTTCTGTTATGTTCTGTTGGGCGACGTTGATGGAGCAATTGTCACCTCCCTTCTTATACTGAATGCCTACCCTGAGTACGTTTCTTATCCCCGGCAATCAACATGTAGTAAAGGCTTCCTTCGCCCACACGTTGTCCTTCAAGGGTCACTACTTCCGGTCCAGGAGAAGATTTGATGGTGGGCAAGCTCGCGTCTACTTCTACCCCAGGAAGAGGTTGGATGATGGGCGAGCTCGCGTCTACTTCTGACCCAGGAAGAGGTTGGATGGTGGGTGAACCCGCGTTTACTTTAACCCCATTTACAGCGATGTGTACACCGGTTATTAGACAACTGAACTGAAGGAGGGTGAAGAAGAACAGGATAATGAGGTTACTCATTTTTCCGCTTTGTTCCTAAAGGTGTGTTTACATTATAACGGTTGTTCTAACACGTGTATTCATATATTATCGAAAATTCTCACCAACCGGCCGGTATGTATTGGTACTCCACTTCCTAAGCACTTTCTTCGTTTGATCATTATAATTCCTTAATTATTGGGAGTGGTACTCCAATCCCTTGCAACTTCCTCCTCCGTTTCACTACTATAAATTCTTAACAATATTATTAATGCAACAACCTGCCTGCGACCTGCGTGTTAAACCAAAAAATATTATTACGGAATATGATTGTCCAGGAGCCGTATTCAGGTAATTAGATGACTTGAAGAACGAGGGTTCACGGCCTCACGGGATGAAGTGGACACTATCTCCTTTTCAACGAGGCGGCACAGGCCCATGTACCTGCGAATTTAGTATGAAATTAAGTTTTCGATTATGTGGTTGATAAAGGGTAATACAGTAATACGCAAGTGTAAATTCTAAAACTGGAAGTTAAATGATGCACCCATCCAAAACAGGATTTTTTAAGTCAAACGAGATCGATTATATTAAGTCGAGCTCTGCCAAATTAGTGACGGACTCCGAAAAATCTGATACAAACAGGACTTAGCTCAGCCTATATCTATTGAAATCCCTTTTCCGCTGCTATAGCCCAGAATTGCATCAAACTCACCAATCTTTATGGACACCAGTAACATATCCTTCGACCCACGGGCGGAACTAGCCTTTGGGCTGTATGGGCTTTAGCCCTATAAGAATTTAGAAATAAATAAAGTTTGTTGCTAATATAAGTATATTATTACAGTGACACATATAGTTGTGGGGACTGCAATAAGAGTTTTGTTTATCTGAATGTTCAATATTCCTTTCATATTTTCATATATTATGTCTTTCTTTTTCGAGATTAATATATATTTGACTTTGATTTTACAGAAATATATAAGTCGAGAAATTATATAATTATATAAAGAAATTCAGTTGAAACAAGCGATCTTACAAAAACATATACTAGTAGTTTTTTTATTAAAAAGATGAGTATTTTTTGTCAATTTCAAAATATTTAGTAATTAAAATATCTTTTAATTTGGGAGATGTGTTAGTTTTTTTTTGTAAAAGTACTATTATATTAATTTTTTGTAGCATATATTAATAGATGGTTGAACGTAACAAGAAATTCTTGTCAATCGGAAATTATTTCTTTTCGAATAAATAATTATTTTACTTGTAGACGGAATTGAATACATTATCTTTTTGACCTATAATATAATATAACTCAGATACCGGTTCCACAAAATTTTGTACCAAAAAATTGTGTTTATATGTTAGTTAAATTCAGCTATATAGTCTTGAATCTCGGCTCTGCCCCTGCTTCGACCATCACAAGAATTATACACTTCTTGTTCAATTTGAGCTGTTTGTGAGACCCTATCAGGTCGTGTTTCTATCTCTCCTGATTTTTCTGTACGTGTTTAGGGTCGTTTTAGGACGGGAGGTGTTTGGGCGACACCGGGTGTTACTGAGTTTTGGTAACAACCTAATAAAAAAATTGAAAAAAGATAAAAGAGAGAAGAAGTAAATTTTGTTTTTGCGCCAATATCGTATGGATAAAACCGTAATTCACGAATTTATCATATTAATAATATAAAATATAAGAGATAATAATTAAAACAAAACTATATCTAATACTCCATCCGATTTCTTGTGTTCCCTTTTCAATTTGACACAAGAAATAAGATAATCAATTTGGGCCACACAATACATATGACCTCACATGAAATTGATTTTGGACCATACAATAATTAAAACAAAACTATATCTAATACTCCATCCGATTTCTTGTGTTCCCTTTTCAATTTGACACAAGAAATACGATAATCAATTTGGGCCACACAATACATATGACCTCACATGAAATTGATTTTGGACCATACAATATTGTCCAAAAGAAAAAAGAGGGAACATCAATATTATTAGACCAAAATGAAAAGAGGAACAACACAGAAAATCGGAGGGAGTATTTAGATATCACAACAAACAAATCTTCATCTTCCTCCCAGATCTTCCTCCTATCATAAGTTTACCTATCATCCTATCATATGATACTAGTTTTTGAACCTGTGCTCTGCACATACAGCTGAAAACAGAAAGTATTATTAAAATTAATATTTACATATCTTTTGGATTTAGAAAATTTCAATTTGTCTACTACCCATACACTTTTGATAAATTTGTGTTAACTTTTATCTGAAATACTAAAATTGCAAAAAGATGGGGCAAACATCCATTGTGTAAGACTTAAGCTAGTGCCTTTAATGGCAAAGTGAGCAATACTATCCTCAATATAGCGTATAAAAAAAAATTATTACCTATAAACATCGTTAAATACACAACAATTATACATCATAGTATGTGTTAAGATTATAGACGAGAGATAATTGCATAGGAAATTATATTATTGATGATGGTTTACATCATATATGTGGGGTATTTATAATACCTCACTATTAAACCTAACCCTAATGGGCCTTAGCATCTTAAGACCCTAATACCCTCCCGCAATCGTAAAGGCAGTTTTACGAACTTTACGATTGGAGAATTACAAGAAAGCATAATAAATAAATAAAATAGTCTTCATCTCGATCTTCTGTAAACTTCTCATCTCCTACGCACTGAAAAAAACTGGCGAGTTACGCACTGAAAAAAACTGGCGAGTTACGCACTTGAAAAAAACTGGCGAGTTACGCACCAAAAATTGTCTGGCGAGTCCTATACGCACCCTTAACCACCAACTTGTAAAAAAGGAAGAAGAAATCTCAAGATGAAGAGACGAAGACGTTTTTTTTTTATGTTAATTCCGTTTTTATGTTTTTATTTTGTATTTTCTCCAATCGTAAAGTTTACACTATGTACTGCCTTTACGATTGTGGGAGGGTATTAGGATATTGGGCTTAGCCCATATATTATTAGGGTTTCTATATGCTAGGGTTTTATGAAGTGACGATCTATTATAAATAGTCACATATCTTTGTAAGACATCACAAAACTTCAATAATACATTCTTATGATATTCTCCCTCTATAATCTTAACAGTATGAAAACAACAATATTTAGACGAAACAAATTCAACCAAATAAGAGAGTGGATCCACTATAATCATGGACATAAATCAACTAAGAAGGAAAAGTATATTACAAGCAAAATAAATATTAAACGAACAAATAAACGTAACTCACTCGTTTCTATATCCATAAACAGTTGGATATGAATATAGATGTCAAGAAAATTGAGAGCAGGAAAATTATAAACGACAAATTTAAGCTTAGAAAATTGAGAGTCTAGGAAAATTATTGTTGGGAAATGTGTCCTCAACAATAGTGCGATCACGTAATTAAATCTCATGTCGAGAATGCGCAAGGGATGATACGAATTATTAGTCAACTGACCAACATTAATCGGTAATGATTGGCTAGCTAGAGTTTGACATTACTGTCGTATGACGGTGATGGTCAGTTGATCCCTTTAGGTCACACCTTTAGGACAATTCCCTTAATTGATAAAGTGATCAAATGTATATTGATACGATTTGATCATATTCCTTAAACTCGTATATCGAGAAATTAGAGGTTAAATCTTAATGTAAGATTTTTGTTTAAAATTGAAATGTGTCAATTGTTAAACAATAAACGATATTTTATAATATCAAAATTAGAATGAACCGGGTTGTAATTAATACAAAGGTTGTAGATCGTATTGACGATTATTATTTTATATTGGTAATTACGAATTACTTGTCAACTTGATAAATGTGATTTATTTATTTTATACATAATATTTATTTGATAAATATGTATATTTAAATTAAATCAATTGTATTTTTTACAATGTGACATATTGTATGTCACATGACATACAATTATAAGATTGACAAAAGATAAAATTAAGTCCATATTATGGCTTATGTTAGACGGTTTGGGTGAGTGGTTAAGGAGTGATTATGCTTCTTAAATAACACTCTTTAAATGTTCATCATTAGGGTGCTCTTGTAAATAGTACCTAGAGCCACCCTAAGAGCATTGAAAAGAGGAAATGTTCCCTCTTACTACTACCCATACCCGGCCACCCAATAGCTAAGACAACCCCTTTAAAGCTTGTGTGAGAGCTCATAAGACAAGCTAGTTCTAATTTGCATATTTTTCTAAGTGTGTAGAAAACTCAAAAACTCTCAAAACCTAGCCGAGATACACTAAGTGTAAGAGAGATTTTATAACCTCAAAAACACATATTATAAAGATAATATCAACATACTAGTAGTAGTATTGTATTTATACTCTAATAAGAGTGATTAGAGTTATTAAGGAAGAAACCGATTCTTTGTCTAGCACTAATAAGGGTTCGGTTGGTTAAGGGCTTGTCTTGGTGCATCCGAAGGAGGTATTCTAATTTGGGTACTTGGAGGATCATCCTTGCTAAGCTTGGACCGAGTGTAAGAACACGGATTTCTCCTTATTTCCGCATATAGTAGCATGCATAAGATCTTATAAACGAGTTTATTAATATGTTAATTAAAAGTTAATTAAAGGTTTATGTTAGTATGACTAAAATTAGTTTATGAGCAACTAGTTAAACCTTACAATTGGTATCAGAGCCATAGGTTGTTTGCATGCTTTCCGTTTACGTTTTTACGGAGTTATAAAGATAACATAAATAAAACTTGAAATTTTCGTTTGATATAAGATATGTACGAAATAAATTTGGCATGAATACCTACTGTTTTCTAAAATGTTTTAGAATAATTGGAATAATTTTTGCATGAATATTGACTTATGGTATATTAAATCTCGGTTTATATAAAGTTTTAATGGTTAAAATCGTTTATTTTGGGAAAAATAGCAAAAATCATCTTTTGGCCGAGATTTTTCAGTATGTTATCACATGTATTTTCTATAATATGAATATGAATTTCGTAAATTATGGACTTATAAATCGTGTGATATGAATTTTAAGTGTTAAAATGCAATAAGATGAATAAAAAAATGGGTTAAAATAGTTATATTATGAATTTGACTATAAAATTTTATGAGGATGTCACATGCAATATTTAAAATTTATGTTGAATTTTCAGAAATTTATCTCAAATATTGCAATATTATAGATTTTTAATGTAAAAATCGGGTAATTAGTGACATAATTTCGACTTTAATAGTTTAAGTTGGAATTTGGCCATAAAAATTTAACACGATGTCATATATATTATTTCCAGCATGTATAAAATTTTCGAGAATTTTATCTTATTTTATGCTTGAGAAATAATTTTAAGGGTTAAAATCGTACGATATATGACGTAAATCGTTAAAATTTGCAAATGTTGTTAAAATGGCCGAAAAATGTAACCCACATTAGTCATATATGATATGTTCATCTTGGAAATTATCTTGGGAGCCAAAAGTTTCAGATTTGATTTGAATTAATTTAATTTTATTTTGTTAAAAGTAGCATTTAAAATTAAAAAGGAGTCTTTAATTTAAAGTTTCGACTTGGGCAGTGTGTAATTTATTTTTCCTGTCCATTTTGTGTTCTTAAAGTGTTTTGGAATGTGTAAAAATTTTATTAGTATTTTATTTGCATTTATGGAATTAATTATTGAATTTTCCGACTTAAAATGCTCGTTTTACGTGTTATTTTCGAAATAATGTTAAAACCGTATAAATACTAATATTTTAAGATTCTGAAAATGTTAAGAACATTCTGGATTTTTAAAAATTTGAATTTTGAATTTTCGAAATTTTTATGACTCTTTTGGATTTTTATATTATTTTTTCCGTAAAACCGAGTAATACCAATCAATATTGAAATATATTAAGTTAAGTCATGTTCAAAGTTTGAGTAAGACTAAATTTTGAATCCTATAAGAGTTGGGATGATTAACTTAAGGATGAAAACCGTTTCATATAATGCATAGTGTTGTTAATCGTTAAAACACGTGATTCCATAAACCGAGGTTTGCGATAACTATTTAAATAAGTGTTTTAAATAGGACGATTTGGCTTAGGATTTGCATGTTAATTCATATTTACATAAGCATTGCATATTTTATATTATGAATGTCATGATTTATTTTACGTAATTTTGGGAATTATGTAATTTACTTAGTATGGCCTTAGTTTTAAATCGGTATTTCCCGTGATGTAAGGGGTTACCGATTCGGTTGTAATTTTGTGATCTCGTATCACCCAATTGTAATTTATTTCTATTTTATAATGTATAAAGTAGACTAGAAAAGTTGTAACATTTGTAAAATCCGGAGTTCCTTGAAGATGGTGCCATTCGGAAAGGAGTCCCGATCAAGACGGTGTTTACCTCGAAGTGCGTGCCGTGTGAAGTTCAAGGGACCAAAGGAGTTGGTTTCCGAATTTGTACTTTGTTATTTCTTTTCTAGGAAAGGTCATACTAGGGTTTATTTATGCTTTTATTTTGCTTTTTATATGTTTGCATGCATAGCCAAATCGTCATACATCGTATCATGCATGTTTCGACCTAGTCGACCTAGTCTTTTATTTTATCGATAATTCACCGACTTAGTTCACTTAAACGGAGATAGATAATAAATTTGACTAGATCTCTTACATATAAATATTGAGACTTAGCCTTACCAAAAAGTACGGACCCATGAATCCCTTCTTCACAAGAACGTAGGCTCGGCTACACCGGGGTACTAAAATTGTCACGTTGGGTAAGTGGGGTAATAAGATTACACCTTGAAATTTGGTTGATCTCAACGAAAGTATTCGTAACCGTAGTTGCAATAAGTTCGGGCTAAAGATAATTTTAAGAAAATTGTCGACCGAGAGTTCTAAGAGTAGAACCGATTAAAGAGTTAATCCACCAAATTATACCGATACGGGTTGAATCGGCTACACCGTGCCCGGATTAGTATGGGTTTGGGTCTCGGGATTGTTTACTTAATTGGGTAAGAGATCATTAAGTAAATACATAACTAAACTTGTTAAAGTTTCTAGTTTAAAATTATGAATTTAAAATGATGTTGTTTTTCCTTTTATTATTGTAGTTTAATTTTCAACATCGACTATGGCAACCAACGCTCCACCTCTCACTAACGTATCATGGCTTCGATCCTTTATGGATCGTTGTAAACTCGATAAGCATGGTTCCAATTTTAAGGATTGGGATGTGCAATTGCTTTTGGCCGCTCAAGGTGACGATAAGAGTCGTTACCTATCCGAAGCCGCTCCGACCGCTCCGACCGCTCGTTCGTCGGTCCAAACTCGTGAGGCCTATGAAGCCTACATGAAAGAGTCCTCCGCTCTTAAAAATGTGCTCATCTTCTCCATGGAGCCGGATCTCCAAAGGAGTATGATTAAGTTTACCACATCGTATGAGATATACACCAAGCTTGCGACCATGTTTTCGCAAACTCCAAGGGTGATTCAATATGAGGCGGCTTCTGCCTTCTTTGACATAACTTTCAAGGAAGGGCAAAAGATAAGCCCTCATGTGCTCAAACTAGTTGAGCTCGCGGAGACTCTAAAAGCTCAAGATGTTGATGTTCCCGACTCTCTTATCATTGACCGAGTTCTTCACTCGCTCAATAAGGTTAAGGCATATGCTCAATTCCGGGTGAATTTCAATATGCGAAACCAAGAGACCTCGTTAGACGAGTTGCATAAGATGCTAGTCCAAGCCGAAAGGGACATGGGACTTCATGAAAGTTCCACCAAGGATGTTTTAAACATCGAAAAGAAAGGGAAAACGAGCTTCAAGAGGAATGCCTCGAAAGGCAAGGGCAAGAAAACGTTCAAGCCCAAGGCGACCAAAGAAAAGACCTTTTCGAAAGGCGCTTCCACCTCGTCTTCAAAAGAGCAAGACAAGTGCCATTATTGCACGAGGATCGGTCATTGGAAGCGAAATTGCCCCAAATACTTAAGTAATCTCAAAAATGGGAAGGCAACCGCCGTAGGTAATAATTCTCGTGTATAATTCATGTCATTTATCAACTTATGTATAGTGATACAAATGTGTTGATGTTTACCCTTTTTAATTGTTTTAAAGGGCCACCCCCGAATAATGATAAGGGCAAGGAGAAGGAAGCTTGAAGTTCCTTACTTGGATGGCTACGGTAGCATCCAATTGATCGAAGACTTGAAGAGCTAGGCTCTAATTTTCATATCGTCTTCTTTCATATTTTGCATTTATTTAAGGAATAATTTAATTTTCTTGTAAGACAAGGATTAAAATCCTAAAACAATGGTTGTAATTTTGGATATTAGTGACTTGGTTTTCAACCCGAGTCACTACTTTTGTTCTTAATCAATGTTTTGATTTCTCAAATAAATTGCATGCCTTGTTTAAACATGAATGATAGTGATTTAATATTGATACGATCAAGTATAAGATAATCAAAGTGTTGATTAAAACGGAGAACTACACCCCATGAGATAGATTCAATCAAAATGAGACTATATCAGTTCATTATAAGATTTTCATTTTAAGTGAAAATGAGAATGTATTCATCACACCTATCAAACTTCAAACATTCAAATACATTGGTTAATTGAAATAGCTATCCTTAAACAAGTAAAGGTTATTGTTAGAAGGATAGAGTGGGAGAAAATATTTCGCTCACAAACCAATGATGTAAATAAAGGAATGATCTTAGAGAAGATTCTTACTTGGGAGTCTTAAGAAGAGCCCTAAGTGATTTGAAGAAACTACGAGAGGACACTGAAGAAACTACGGGAGGACACTCGAAGAAAGGTTCTTTGTGTTCATTGTTTCATAGAGAGGAAACTTGAAACCCCGTATGAAATCATTGGTAGGAAAACGGTTCCTATGTAGTTATAAAGAAATTATCATGTCATTTTCGTCTCGAGGAAACGAAGACATGATAAGAAGGTAATGATTGATTGAATAGGAACAGATCACTATAGGGATAGTGATAGTGATAATGATTCAAGTAACAGTTTAACATGCGAGAAATGAAAGGTTCATTTAAGATATCGAGAGATATTGATTTTAGTGGGAGCGATTTTCATTAAAAGAATTAAGCCTACCATTTAGAGAGAATGGGTGATTCTTTAAGGTGTAAAGAATAAGAGGTTTTCAATTCTAGATGATCAAATACTTTAAATCATATGATGATAGGAGCTTTACGGGAAGGTTTATTATATGGATAATAAAAGGTCGCCCACTAGAAGTTAGAATGGTTGGATACATTATTCATAATGATGAATGAAACCATAAATAGCCAAGATGAGTGAAAATTATTAGAATGATGAAATCATAAATAGACTACAATAAAATTTTCAGTACATAAGTGACTGTATATCGATACGTCACAAGTTATAAGATAACAGTGGGAGCTTTCCTTCGGAAAGGAAAACTCAAAATCTAGAAAGAGTTCTAGATATGTACTCAAATAGAATCATATTATACGGGATAATATGAGAATGAAGGATACCAAAATTTGTAAGTTTTGCAATCATGAATAAAAGGTTTATTTGCAAAACACTAATACAAATAGATGATTGTGCATCAAAAAGCAATATAATAGTGTTGACTATTGTTGCATAACAACATCATTTGAGTTATGATTAACTCAAAATGAAAGATACTTTGTCAGAATCCAAATGGGTTGTATGAGACAATATTGAACCCCATAAGTGAACTGGATTGACTTAGTATGTCCCCTAGCCGCTTACATGAGGTGACATCTCGAAGCGACTAGAGTGTGAGGCGATTGATGGCAAGTTCAAGTGCCATAGAGTCATATGTGATGACTAGTCGATCACATAGGCAGACTGTAAGAGACACTTTGTCGGGCAATGTGACCGCTTATAGAGTTCTGGAAATTTTATAGCCGGGTCGTGGCGAGAGCTGCTATAGTATTCTTGTGAGTCAATTCTTAGACTAAAGACTACTCTCCCAAGATGGTACAGTTTAGGCATAACTTTGATCCATTCTCTACGACTTTTCGTAACTGGAGTCAAATGGGATTGTTTTGGGTTGTGACTAACTGTGACTAGTTGAAGGAAGTAGTACGATAGAAATTGTCCACCCCTTGTCAGGGTTGTTCAAATCTCAGGGCCACTCGAGGAGAAGTTAACTGGAAATGCGTGGCCACGCTCAGAAGGTATCTATGGTAGATAATTCCGGTCAGACAGTTATTCTCCAGATCGAGGAAACCACTCATGATATGATCAAATGCAAGTACGACCTCAGAGAGACATCTTGCATTGAGTGGGAGATTGTAATAGGACAAGAGAATTGGTGACGCACACTTGTCGAGGACAAGTGGGAGATTGTTGGGAAATGTGTCCTCAACAATAGTGCGATCACGTAATTAAATCTCATGTCGAGAATGCGCAAGGGATGATACGAATTATTAGTCAACTGACCAACATTAATCGGTAATGATTGGCTAGCTAGAGTTTGACATTACTGTCGTATGACGGTGATGGTCAGTTGATCCCTTTAGGTCACACCTTTAGGACAATTCCCTTAATTGATAAAGTGATCAAATGTATATTGATACGATTTGATCATATTCCTTAAACTCGTATATCGAGAAATTAGAGGTTAAATCTTAATGTAAGATTTTTGTTTAAAATTGAAACGTGTCAATTGTTAAACAATAAACGATATTTTATAATATCAAAATTAGAATGAACCGGGTTGTAATTAATACAAAGGTTGTAGATCGTATTGACGATTATTATTTTATATTGGTAATTACGAATTACTTGTCAACTTGATAAATGTGATTTATTTATTTTATACATAATATTTATTTGATAAATATGTATATTTAAATTAAATCAATTGTATTTTTTACAATGTGACATATTGTATGTCACATGACATACAATTATAAGATTGACAAAAGATAAAATTAAGTCCATATTATGGCTTATGTTAGACGGTTTGGGTGAGTGGTTAAGGAGTGATTATGCTTCTTAAATAACACTCTTTAAATGTTCATCATTAGGGTGCTCTTGTAAATAGTACCTAGAGCCACCCTAAGAGCATTGAAAAGAGGAAATGTTCCCTCTTACTACTACCCATACCCGGCCACCCAATAGCTAAGACAACCCCTTTAAAGCTTGTGTGAGAGCTCATAAGACAAGCTAGTTCTAATTTGCATATTTTTCTAAGTGTGTAGAAAACTCAAAAACTCTCAAAACCTAGCCGAGATACACTAAGTGTAAGAGAGATTTTATAACCTCAAAAACACATATTATAAAGATAATATCAACATACTAGTAGTAGTATTGTATTTATACTCTAATAAGAGTGATTAGAGTTATTAAGGAAGAAACCGATTCTTTGTCTAGCACTAATAAGGGTTCGGTTGGTTAAGGGCTTGTCTTGGTGCATCCGAAGGAGGTATTCTAATTTGGGTACTTGGAGGATCATCCTTGCTAAGCTTGGACCGAGTGTAAGAACACGGATTTCTCCTTATTTCCGCATATAGTAGCATGCATAAGATCTTATAAACGAGTTTATTAATATGTTAATTAAAAGTTAATCAAAGGTTTATGTTAGTATGACTAAAATTAGTTTATGAGCAACTAGTTAAACCTTACAATCTCGACTCGATCGAGTAACAAGTCTACTGGATCGAGGATCCTTCACTTAATTCACAGCTTCTTCTTCGTGCTTTGCTTCTCTTTTTTACTCGTCATATTCTTCCTCGATTCTCGTGTCTTTCTATTTTGGGAATGCATTCAATAGACAATTTAATCGTACACACAATTTGATCCAATCAGCTTATAATCTAATGATTAACCTCCTTCTTTTACCTTACTATGTCATACATAACATAATTGGTAGTTATGGTACTCCATGGAAAAATGGGATGATGGAACAATAATAAGAATCAATCAATATATATAATTAAAGGAGACTTTTTTCTAAGCGCGTGGTAGTCTCCAACTTTTACAAAACACTATTATAAAAAATTAATTAATTACAATTTTCCTATTAGAAATAGAAAATAATAAATTATTTAAAAATTTCATATTAGCACTAGGAATACAATTTTCCTATTAGAAATAGGAAATAAATTGGTAGTCTCTAACTTTTACAAAACACTATTATAAAAAATTAATTAATTACAATTTTCCTATTAGAAATAGAAAATAATCAATTATTTAAAATTTTCATATTAGAACTAGATAGGAATACAATTTTCCCATTAGAAATAGGAAATAAATTAATTATCTACGATTTATTTATATTAGAAAATTATCCATTAATATTTGTTCACTTATTATTAAATTAGGAAAAAAAACCTTTGATATACTTATAATATCCATTTTTATATTAAGTGTTAAATATGATAATTCACAACATAAAATGTTTGTTAAAGATTAACAATATAAAAATTGTAATAATGTCGGATTAAAAAATAGAGGCGTTAGAAAAGTCAAAAGGCCCTCGACCGATCGAGTTGGGTTGTGACAAATGTGCATACATATATATAATACGTACTACATGAAATTTACTCATGTAAAGAGCAAAATAAACGCTAATGTCATCATGTTCAAATATATATAATACGTACTACATGAAATTTACGCATGTTATTTATTTCTAATGTCATCATGTTCAAATATGCATAATACTCGATTTACTTTGTAAAAGACATATATATTTCTCCTACTAATTTTAGTGTTAATTCCCTCCCTACACAGTTCAACTTCTATCGATAATTTATTAACATCCATTTTTTATTTTATAAAGTATATAAAAGTATATTAATCCAAACTTAAATACGATATTTACAAAATTATTGATGATTGTAAAGTTTGATATCTATTTTTTAAAGCGTATTAAAAAGGTAAAAAAAATGATGTTAATTTGCGACATGATATATCATATTATGACAAATGAGTAAGTGTCTTAAAAACTTTACTGTGCAATTGTTTTACAATTGAAAGTAGAAATGGTGCCAAGAGTGATAAAATAATTCAGATGAGGGCTAAAGATAAAATAGGTACATACACTTATCATAAAAATTTGTATAAGGTTAGAGAGTCACTTTAAGCAACAAGCAACATTAAAATAAAAGTCACAAAAACACACATAAAACGGTACTATTGAAGAATATAGACCAAACTAATTATGACAAATTTACATGCATAAAAAACGGTACTATTCAATTATATGGACCAAACTAATTATTGTTATGCTATACCATTTTATTTTATTTTTGTAAATTGAGCACATTATTATTATAATTTAGGGAGAGATATAGATTGGGAAGCATGAAACATATTATTCATACATAATTTGATGCTATAAACACCCTTAGGCAAAAACATAAATATAATTGAAAAAAAAATAAAACTTAAAGGGGGTCACGCACTTAGCAACTCTTCTCTACTTATCTACTGCATTAATAATCTAATTATAGTTTATGACAATTATGTCCTATTAAAAAAACAAAAATTGAATATACTACTTCGTATAATTTGTGGCCAACATATTTGAACTTACTTAGATTTATATATTTAACTAAGAATATTAGTTATAATTACGATAAAGATAGAGTTCGATCTATAACTTAGAGTTAAAAAAAACTCAATTTTTATTTTTTTATAATATACTGTACTAATTAAAGGGTTATAATGTAAAATAAGAAATTACACCTCAGTCTACTATTTCAATATGTCGACAATTAGCACTCAAAATAACACATTTGTTATTTAAATAGTGTAAAAACTCTCAAAATGCTAAAAAATGTTCAATCTGCCGTTATCAAACTAAACTTAAGTTTCTGCATTTTGTTGTCATGTTCAACTTCACCTTTATGGGATGTAAAAAAAGAGGTTTTGAAAGTAGAGGTTAGTTTTTTGTTAGATAGATGAACTTTTCAAAAAGATAAATGACTTTTGGGGTTAAGTGTGGGTGTTTCGCGAAAGAAAGGTAACTTGGATATTTTAGGTTTATCGGGGCTAAGAGAAGGGTGCCAAAACTGTCAATAATGAGTTAGATGGTTGCTTAAGATAGTAATAAGGCTAACTGCATCAAATTTGGTGGTAGTTAATTTCATTGTAGGTGTAGAGGGGATGGAAGCAGGATTGGTGAAAACTTTGAATTTTAGACCGTTTTATTTGTGAACCTAATGGTTTTAGTAGTGGGTTAAGGGTCGTGAGAAGGGATGAGAAAACAGGGAAGGGAAAAGACTATGAATGGAGAGAGGGGGGAGAAATAAGGAAGATTGTTTCTTAAACTTTTCTTTGTTGAAAGAGAAATGAATTGTCTTCGATAAGGGTGACGAGGATCCAATTGGTGTAAGAGATTGGTGTTTTATGGAGCTGAATGCGATTTAGGATTGACGTAAAACATGTAGCAAGGTAGTGGTAGTTGATTGAAGGTTGTTTCAAGTAGTAAGGACTAATTAGGTGTCCTCGATGTTCTATTTTGAGGGTAAATTTAGTGTGTGTGTGTGTGTGTGGGGGGGGGGGGTGGGTGGGGGGGGGGAGTGTACATTGGTGGAGGGTGTTAAGTTTGTTAATGATAATGATTAAGAATTAAGGTTATTTATCAATAAAATATTACTTGCTTAAAATAATTAGGTATCATGAACAATGGCAAGAAACCTTTACAAATCATATGAATATGCTTAATTTTCGACACCATCGATCCAAAGTAAATCTTAATCCTAAGAACATTGTCAAGAGTAAGGGTTAGTTTTCATTAGATGATGGATTTTTTAGAGGCACGAGTTTAGTTTTTCACTTGGTTGAATAAATTTGAGATAAGTTTTGAAGAAAGATCTTTCAAGGGATGAGGTTATTTTAGATCATGTGTGAATAATAAGGAATATATAAATAGGGGTTTGCGAGAAATATTTTGTTTTAAACGAGAAAATGGGGCAAGATTGGGGGGTTGGTTGAGTTGATATTATGCGCGAAAATTGATTGGGGATGAAATCATGTTGAGTTTGCAAAAGGTATATCTCAATTACTGCATGCACTGGTATGAACAGTATCATTAAACAAAGGAAAAATAGATCATTTTATCGGAGAGTAAATCAGATGTCGATTTCCGGCATAATGAATGATTATGGTGGTTGTAGTGTTATCTAATGATTGTTTTTTTGGGGGATGGGGGGTGGGGGGGGGGGGGGGGGGGTGGTCATAAGCAGTCGTAGCCATGGGCGTTAGTTGTAGCTTCATTCACATTCAAGAGTACGTTTATAGTTTGACCGAGAGATATAACAATGTAACAACTTTGAATGTTTTTGGTAGCTGCCATTTGATCGAACAATGATTAGTTATGGTTTGTTATTCCAAAGAATTAAGGAGATTACTTACATCATTGAGCTGATTATGTAAAGTAGATATTAATGTTTTTCGGAGTATTATTTGTATAAACTTTATCTTGATTTTTTTTCCTAACAAAAAATATTTATTAATTAAACATTCATTTATTTCCATGTCAATATTATGTTGATGAGAATTATTTGTTGTTTGTTGGTCATGCGGCATATATAAAATCTTACATATAAACTATGTACCATATCCCATTTTATCGTGAAATTTATCACACATTATTTTAGTATCCGTGCAACGCACGGGCAAAAAAAACTAGTTAATGATGAAAAAGACCCATCATAGATTAGCATGACAAATTAACAACTTCTTCAAGATGATACTAAACTGGAAATGTAATCCGGTATAATAATGAAATTACACAAATTCTCATTTGCAACGGCAATATCTGTCGCAAGTTTGTAACGGGTAAAATAAAACTCATTTGAACAGATAAAGACAAAGCATTTGTGATTCTCTATGCACTATTATTTGTGTCTTATCTAAACAAGTGAGTGTATTTAACCTGTCGCAAACTTGTGACAGATATACCGGTCACAAGAGAGACTTATCAATGAAATTATGGCAAGATGAAGCGAGCTTTACGTTAGGTTGCTAGTTGATTGCTTGTTGCTCGTTGAAATTTGAAACGACATTAAAGAAGTTTATAAACAGGCTTCGTGTTACAATTTACGCCTTTCAATTCACTTCCTAAAGATAAGGCATGATGATGCATAAATCATAATAATGGGAAGAAGAAATAAATGATGTTACTTGTTCATATGCATTTAGTTTGCATGCATGATGCATGCCCTTTTTTTATTCTATAAATCTTACATATTATTTCATTTATTGTGATAAGTCTTTGAGGTCTGGGGATGGGCGAGAAGTCTACCACAAATAATCGGGATAGGGGAAGTAAATAAATATATTCATATTAAATTTATGGGTTTTTCTAATATGTGCCCTAAGGGCACATGATAAGAAGTCAATAAAGGAAAGATTTTCAAGATTATTTCACTTATTATGGTAAATATGAGTTTTAACTCTAATTTATCCTGATATATTCTCAACAATATTTCCTTACTTAGTTTCTTATCATGTGCCCTTAGGGCACATGTTAGAAAATCCGTAAATAATTTAATACGGGTTAAATATTGAGATATTTCGACAAAAAAATGTACAAAGATTAACTATATATGATGTTGACTTATATTATCCGGGCCGCTATCTATATATCTCGCTATTTTACTTATTTGAATATTTTGATGAATATATTCGTCTTAAAATAGATTAGTTGTTGATCATTAGCTTAGGTTTATGAATACTAACTTTTCGGTAAGTGTTAATTTTTCGAACAATGCATGATCTAATTGAAATAAGTTAAATAAAAAGACATAAAAGGCAGTTTTAATGCTTTGTTTGGCAAAACTATCTCAAAAGCCAGCTGAAAACCGTAAAACTAACTGAAACCTAAAATAGATGGGTGGAAATAAGAAGTTGACAAGGTAGGCGATTTATACGAAAGATAATAAAGTGAAGGAGTAAAAAGATAAATCATGATCTATCTATAAAAGAAAGGTCATTTAAAGCATTTTGATTGGTTGTTGAATTTTATAAAAAAAATTGATTTTTATTGATGTAGGGTCCACCATGATCACCAAGTTAATTAATTAGTCTCTCTCCTCCTATTTTTTTTATTTTTCTATTAATTCAATGGTTTATTTCTTTTTAATTCAATAAACTCTAAAATCATTAAAATTAATTAACTTTCAATAATCATTAGATTTCAATAACTTTAATTTTTAAAAAACCAACATGTAAATAGCCGAGAAAATTTAATATTCGTCATCCTTTTGGCTACTGCTAAATACGGTCGCTCAAAAACGTAATTTTTGTAGTGCATTTAGATAGTATTACTATTGTTCGTCGTATAAAGAGCATTATTCATTTGATAATTACCAATATTTTTTAAATTACAGATTTACCTTTACAACAAAGATAAATAACAAAAATTTAAAATTTATGAAAAGAGAGTAGCAAAAAATTTTAAAGGTAGTATATTTTGAACACGTATTTTATATCAAATTTAACGAGCCAAAAAAATGAAAAAAGTAAATATATAATATTATAAATAATGAAAAAAAACGATAAAAGATTGAAACAATAAATACGCAAAATAACAATCCGTATTATATATTTGACGGAAAAAAATTAAACTTTTCATTTGATTACTTCTCATGCGTTAAAACATTAATTAGCAATCAATTGAACAATTTAATTAATCCAAAGAATATTGATGGAATTGTAAAAACATAAAGAGGTAATTTATTGAGTTTGATAACAAAGGTGAGAGTTGTAACGAACCCCGAATAGATTTTAGAGAGGCGACATAGTAGTTAGATTAAAGGAAAAGTAGTGAGGGAGAATCAGAGAGTGAAAAAGGGCAAAGTTGTGAGTTGAAATGAGGTTAAACAGATGTGGAGTTTATCAAATAAACGAACATATAATTTTTCACTTTGTTATATGCTTATATCCCTATATGAAGGTTCATAAATTCTCATTGAAGATGGACCAATTTCGTCTCCTTAAGAAAACGGGCCAAAATGTCACCTTTTTGAGGACAACAGGTTTTTTTTGGGTAGTTAGAGAGTCGACCAAGACTAATTAGGTTAGGTTAATTAGGATAGTTAGGAATTTAGGATTTAACCATAAGTATAATTTTCAGATTTATACTTATTTTTATTGGTTATTTTTCCGTTTTAAGTTTAAAATAATTTAATTTCAGCCCCTTAAATATATAGGACAAATATTTTAGTTTTCCTTTGCATAATGTTACTGTTTTTTCTTATCCATCCTACATATATATTTGATCTATCTTAAATAAGATTTATTTTTGTTTATCATGTCGAGCTAATGTGTGTTTTTAATTACGTCCAAGTTAAGCGTATAAATTATGTTTACATTTTACATTAGTATAACTGTAATACTAAAATCATATTTTTATTAAATATATATTCACTTTTTTTTCTATTTTCAATTTTATAAAATTAAGCCCGTGCATTTTTTGCACGGGCAATCGGGCATAAAACTAGTTAAAATAAAACAGGTAACTTATTTTGTCACTCTATCTAGCTTTTTTCAACTAAAACACAATAAAATAATAAGGTAGCTAATTTTTTTTATCAAATAAAATACTTTATTTATCTTATTAAAGAAAGCCTAATTATGATAAGATAACATTTATATTGAACCGATTTGTATAATTATACGCAATTTCAGGTATATATACTAATTATCATTCACCTAATATGCTACCGTGAACGAAAAAGGTTATACAATTTAGGGATTTGGTATATATAATTAGACATGTGATTAATTAATTAATTCATTATGGATATAAAGTCAACAAATATCTCCTAAAATTGCTAATTCAATTTCACTAACCGGAATTGTGGCATTATTCAAGTCCTCTTCAACGGGAACAACTAATGCCTAATGCTAATCCATTTACGCCATTTGTGACGGTAATATAGTCGCGAGTTTGTGATGGGTTAAATAAAAGTCACTTTGGGAGATAAGACAAAGCATTTGTGATTTTCTATGCGCTTTTATATTTGTCTTATCTAAACAAATGGTGTACGGTACTTGATCTGTCACAAACTTGTGATGAATATGTGCATAAAAAAGACTTATTAATCCAAATTTGAACCTTAGAAAAGTTGTACTCCGTATGTTTGACCAATAAAATTCAAATTTATAATTCATTGCTAACCTTTTTTAATAATAAAAATACCAAGTAGAAATCATATAGACTAGAATATCATGAAACTTAGACTTTGAAAAATCAAACTCGCATTAGGAAACCTATACGATCTTGTTTAGTAACCATTATTTATCCACCCTACAAGAAAGTTCGTCTTTCTATTTAAGTTATGTCTATGTAGTTTTTGCCCAGTCAGTTAGATATCTTGTTAGTTTCATAAATTCTCATTTCAAACCGTCATTATCCATCTTAGATTTACAAATTTAGTTTAGGGATCTTTAATGGCCCCTGTTGCCCTGTTGGTATTGTAACTCAGTAGTCCTTTTTTTCCAATGGAAGTCCGTTTAATAAAAAAACCATAAAATTAAGTTTAAATAGTTTGACCTAGCGTCGATTTATTTACATCATTTCTACTATTTTGGGATTAAAGACTATCCTAAGTAAGCTCTATCACTTCCCTGGGTTTGTGAATCGGATTCCTAGAACGAATGTAACGTGCTAAATGAGAGTAAGTACGTATTTTTCCCGTTTCAGTTATTTGTTTGCACTTGATTAAAAATAATCTCTTTAAAAAAAATAAACAAGGATAATCAGATAATTAGGACAAAAAAAAGTATTTTATCTAATAATAACGGTGTTACATATGTCAACTAACTTAATTGATAAGTCATGAACAATACTCCCTCCATTCTTTTTATATCACCCCATTCCCCTTTTGGACACTATTCACAATCGAGTATTCAGCGTCAGTTTTCTCTTAATCCGTTCATGGAAATATATTCATGTGAGATCTTTTTTAATTTGTCTTGATAAGAGGATTAAGAATATCAAAATTTTATAATTTTTAGTAGTATGTAGCTAAAGATATAATCGAAACAAAATAAGTATTAGCAAACGTGTATAAAGAAATGGGGTGATATAAAAAGAATGGAGGGAGTAATACTTATGACCGGGAATTAAATCTCGTCAATATTAAAAAAGTCAAGTGACTTTTTTACCCTAAACAGAAAAAAAATCTAATGATAATGATAATCGTGGTGTATGAGGTGTTTCTAAAAAAGTTGATTGATTGGTCCAAAAAGTTTGAGCTTACCATAATTATACCTCACGTTCAAATGTTCAATGAATGCATATACAGTATATAGGAGTAGATAATTCCAATCTTTCATAATGTATTTTCCTAGCTTTTGGAGAAAAAATCGAAAGCGTTTATAAATGATTAATGCAATAGTTTTACTTAATATGTGGGACCAATTATACCAAAGTTGGCCCGCGTGACCATAAATTAAAAGTTCTCATCTCTTAAACAAATGGTTAGAAGTTCGATTTTTGATTAATGAAAAAGAAAAACTTCATAGGATGTTTTGTTTGAGTATTTAAAATGGATTGAAATGAATTGAAATGGATTCAGTCCACTCCAATATTTGGTTGAAATGAAGTCAAATACCTGATAGATTCTAGCTTCATTCTAATCCCTTTGAATCTCATATCCACTTCACCCCAAGTTTCTAACTTCATTACCCCCAACATATTATTATTCTTAATCCCGAATCAAACCAAACAGCTTTAATATGTATAGGTTTTATACCTCTTTGAAGTTACAATCCATTTTATTATATGTCTAGTATTTGAACCAAACGATCCCTGAGTAATCTTCGATATTTCGAAAAAATTGTCCGGTTCGATAGGGTACTACAAAATAACAAAAAATAAAAATAAAGAGACGACAAAAGTAAGATTGTAGCAAAAGAGAAAGGTGCCTGTTCCCACATTTCCAGCTTTTGTTTTGTTGGAGATGTTGAAAGATAACTGTTCCTAAAGTTGGGTTTAACGAATTTCATTACAGATAAAGTAATCCACCTTGTAAATTGTAATGATAAGATGAATCATTGATTTGGATTTGGATATGATTCATATGATTGTTGTTGCGTTCATATGATTAACTAATCATATATATATGGTTCGGATTCACCAATGGGTAAGATTATGAGTATCTCATCAATTCTAATTCTTTGAAATTGTGACACTACCGTATTTGAGAAATCAATTTGAGATACGTATTTGTACAACGGTTTCAATTAAAGAACAAATGACAAAATTCCTGATGAACAATCATATTACGTGTTCATGTTTGCTAAACTTTTCCTCTCTCCTAAGAGCATCTCCGGTGAACGGCTGCACCAAATTGTAGCTTGGTTTGCCGAATAATTTTTCAAACTATTTTGCTCTTCGATAACACACCGTTCCAATAATGGCAGATTACAATATTTTCTAGCTTTATGGGTACCACCATAAAATTTGGCTCCAATGAAAAACTTTATTTTTTATTTATTTTAAATTTTTTTATACCAAGTTACATGCTGGGTGAAGCTACAATGCTCATAAACTACATCAATTATTTCATACTTCAATGGTAAGTTATTTGCTTGTATTTTTTATAAAATTGCAAGCAAGTCCCTAAAACAAACCATTAGAGATACTCTAATGTTACATCCTCCACCAAGACTCTATTGTGACGTGTTTAATACTCTGTATTAAACATGTTGGTAGATAAAATAAAACAATTTGTTACTATCTAATGCTTTACTTTTGTCTTATCTTCCTACATGGGTCTTACTTGACCCGTCGTAAGCTTGCGACAGATATGTCCGTCACAAAGGAGAATTTGTGTATATCGTACCTTAACTTTTGAAAATAGCCTATATGACTTTATTAATTGCATTTATTCATTAAGCTCCCTCTTGTTTAGTCAGCTAATTTCTGCAATTATTCAATTAAAGAACCAATGTCGCATTGTTAGTTTACAGTTTAGTCTTTTAATGATGGTTAAAAAAAATACATGCATGGGATGGGAGTATTGTATTTATTGATAGTTTAGTTGTTAACTAAAACAGAATTTTGAATAGTAATATTTCTACTCATAGGCTGTGTTTGGCAAGGCAAATCAGGTACCTGATTTGTCTGAAATGATTTTTTTGTCAAAACAATCAGGTACCTTAATTCTTTTTGGGTGTTTGGCAAAAACTTGATTTGAAGAAAAAAGTACCTGAAACAAAAAGCTACTCCAGGTAGCATTTGAGAAATCAGGTTCCTGTTTTATTTTCATCTACCTATTCTACCCTTAATTGTATAGGATCGCTACTTTAATTTGGGGTGAAGCTTAATTAATATTTTTTTTGTATGATTTTAATAAAGAATTATTTTTGTATCGCTAAAATATATTTTCAAGGTGTATTGGTTGAATTTTTTTTACCTAATCGTTATATGTTAATTATTTTCTCATTCGCCTTGACCTCAGCCTATTAAAAACGTAACGCCGTCAAAGACAATAACACAAGAATAATAGTAAAAACGTAAAAGATATCAATAATAAGCCATGTCCTTTTCCTCATTTTGTTAAATATCAGCTACCTTTTCAGCTAGTATCCAAACAGTTTTAACAAAAATCAGCTACCTTTTCAGGTCTTAATTTTCAGCTACCTTTTCAGGTAACTTTTCAGGTTTCAGGTACCTTTTCAACTTTCGGCTACCTTTTCAGGTTTCAGCTACCTTTTCAGCTAGTTTTGTCAAACAGAGCCATAATTTAGTCATTACTAAAACCCGCGTTTTTAGAGATTTTGAAAAGCATAAATCAAAAATTGTGAAAGGTGAGTGCAGAAGACAAATGTTAGACATGGAAATTTGAAGCATGCATTGGTAAAAAGTTTGGAGAAAAAGCCATTGATTTGCCGAATGTAAGTTTGGCATAATAACTAAACAACAACGTAATACACTTATTGCTTGTCCTTAGTAATGTGTCTTTACCCTTTGGTCGTAATGGGAGGTAGTTATTTTATTATCACAAGTATATTTTTGAAGAATTCCAGCTGTCCATAATTATTTACGTTTTTTTAACGTATACCCTAACGACCGTTAATAAATCGAATATGGAAAGATATATACGATATACTCTGTAGTAAAAGTATTAATTAAGATAGTCCATAAATTAAATATGCATTTTAACTAAGTCTTAGTCCTCGCAGACCCCTCATTTTGCCACTACCTGTGGAAGCCTAACACGATCGAGTCACAAATCGGTGGTCGGTCACCATTTGTACTCAACGTGGACAGTGGACAACACAACCTCTCCCGTCCCTTCACCATTGTAAAAGATACTCCGATAGAAAAAGTGAGAAACTCAGATCATTCACATGTTAACAATTCGATAGGAGAATACTCAAAATAGAAGAAATACTTGTATAAAGAATAGGTTTTCTTTGAGTGTAAGGAGGACGACCTCTATAAAGAATACGAGTATTTTTCAAGGGATGGTTATATCGCTTTTGATTCCGTAGTCCTTTGTACAAAATTAATCACAAAATTGAAAATATAGACCGTTAATACACACATAGGCAAAAGCACATACATTTAATTCAGGGAGCCCATCAATTCACTGTAATAGAGACATCCGTGTTAAATCATGCACCACACATTTATGCGTTATAGCTTTCCGAGAATTTTTATGTAACACGGTGGTTTGCCGTTTGAAATAAGACTAACTAAATTTTAGTCATTTTATATTAAAATATTACTAGATAAAATATTATCAATATTGTTAAGGTAAAAAGCGACTTTAGTTATAATATTTTGTTATTAAATACAGTAATTACATTTTATTAGAAGTATGAGAGATATTTAATCCGTATTATTTTCGAGTTTTTGAAGCAAAACTTGTTAACTTTCTGTCAACACTAATAAACATAGTGTTGCACTACAATGTCCCTTTATTGGTCTAACCAATGTAAAATCAGCTAATATAAAAAATTTCAGTATGAATAATACATCAAAATATTTCATTCAACCGTATTACCACGTGTAAATTGGAATAAGACGGTCATGTATAGTGATCACACGGATATATGAGTTATCTTTTTACATAATGAGTCACTCTTATGCAATAATTACTTTCTATAAGCTAATAAGGGTTTGTGCATAGATTTTTTTGTCAACTTTAATGAAAGTATTACTATTTGGGGCATTTGCCGTATAAAGGTATTGGTATGAAATCAGAAATCAAACCAAGGTGGTATGAGTTTGAAACTCAATTCTTAATACCTTGTGTTTGGTTCAATTCAGATATAAGGAATCAAATTGTTCGAACTATTTAACTTCACGCAAGTTTTTTTAAAATATGCATCCACTTGTTAATTAAGAAAGTCAAAAAAATTATCATATCTCGTTTCACATATACTTATGTTTTCCATTAATATAAATTCGATAATTCAACAAATTAAATTGATGGAGTTACAAATAAACTATTATTCAGTCCTCTAAAATGACCTAGACCAATTGCATATCATTATTATATATGATTCATTTTACGTACTAAAAAAACTATTATGACTTATTCTAACCTTTGGATAGTTTATATTGTATTTTATAAGGCAAAAGCGATATTGACATGTAAATTATTCGTCTAACTTAGATATAGGGTTAAAAGACTAATCAAAGGTAAAGTAGGTGGTCGTAGGAATTTCAAAGAACTTTTCCGTAAATACAAAATAAAATTATGCATGCAGCCACTACCCGTAAATTCATAAGAATAAATCAATTGGAATACGTCAAAATTGTTGGCATACATACAGGAATAATATACATACATTATTAAAATATTAATTTTGAGAGGTTTCAAATTCGACTATCAACTAGAACGATGGTCGATATAATGATGCAGAAATATATGGACCCGGAGATTCAACCTCTCGTCGTCAAAACTAAAAAAAACCAAAAAAAATATTATTTAAAAAAAAAAATGAATATCTAACATTCTAATTCACTAGTCCTTCAAGCGGTCCCTCTTATAAATACCCTAACTTTTGTTTAACATTCTCACAATTCTTATTATAAAACATTCTCTCATGCCTTTCACAACAAGCCATTTAACTAGTGTTTTGTTCCGTTTTATTTAGTTTGCATTAATTCCGCTTCTCTATACCCAAATAAACAATTAAGTATTATAATAATTAATTACTTTATATATTATTATTATTATTATTATTATTATTATTATTGCATGCAACAATATTTATAGATTATACTTCAATCATTAACATAATCCAATATAATTATTCCACTAATTGGAAAAAAAACAAAAAAATAAACAAAAAAAAAGAGAAAAGATGTTGAATAAGCTAGTGGAAACACTAATTCCAGGAGAAGGGAGTCATAATAAGAAGGTAATTAAGGGAAGAGTTGTGTTGATGAAGAAAAATGTTTTGGATTTCAATGATTTTAATGCATCCATTCTTGATGGTCTTAGTGAGCTTCTTGGTAAAAGAGTTTCCTTCCAGCTTGTTAGTGCTGTTAATTCTGATCCAGGTAATTTATTTCCTCTTTTCACCCTAATTAAACTTTTTTTTCTATGTGGAAAATGAAATAGCGTCATCCGTCCGTGGTGTTCAGTCTTATTCCTATTACGCTTCCTCACTCGAATGCTCATTGGGCTTGAAGAGTGGTTAGTTTGCACAGGCTCCTCATACCGTGCTGGGTTTCCACTTCGTAAGTTTTCGAGGGGTTTTGAGGTTGCCAGTATTCGAACCCGTGACCTTCGGTCAAACTGACTATGATACCATGATAGACGAACCATTTCAACCAAAATCTTAAGATGATGGTTGAAACCCAACTATTATTAATATTCCTAATAATTCGGAGTTACGGTGCCCTAAACAGTTCTCTTTGTTGTGCAATTAGGTTCTGCGGTACTGAATTTCATTATCACCTAATGACTCTCTATCGATTATAACGGAGCTATAAGGGTGATGAGGTTCTTAGCTCGGGTCATAAATATCACCCATCGTGATATTATTAGCTAAACTAGCTATATCTACTTTGCCTATACTTTATATGTATATTTGGTCTCACATGTCGATATTAAACAGACGTATAAAATCAAACCGAACGAGGGGTGAGAAAGCTATGGGACAGTTTGTCGATGGCATAAATAGTACCCTACGCGTATCTATAAAAGTCCATTATTTGTACGTAATATGTCTCAAATGATAAAAGTGGATTCATAATAACAAATAACTTTAATTGAATAATGAATAGGGTTATTAGCCGGTTTTAATAGCATGTTTGATCATCAAATTTAAATAGCGTAGTTTTTTAAAAAAATGGCATTTGATATATAGGACGATGAGATTGTTTTCGTGTGTTTGAAAATAGCCGTATATTTAAATTTCGACCAATATGCTATCGAAATGTTATTTATCACACATGAAATTAGTAGCCGATTAGTCAATAATCTACTATTCCGTATATAATTTTACCCAATGTTATTTACCGAACATGACGATAACAATTTCAATGTGAATTTTTGGATATAGATACCAAGAGACAGAAAGTCAATTTTATGTGAGAAAGAAGTTTCATCCTAAAATCAATTGTTAATAATTTATGTTAATCCTCCAAATTTCTTTATTCCAATTTTCTTTAGCGTAAGACACGCATATACTTGGATAAGGCGATTTATATACGTTTTACAGCAATATATACTAGTGTAAAACTGTCTCATACAAGACTAACCCGAACCCGCCATTACTTATGATAACAATCTCTTCTTCACCTAAAAATAATCATTAACGGCTCCATTAATAATAAATAGAAGCTTGATCAAATTAGACAATGCAAATCATTGTTACATAACTTGCATGCATGGTAATATTAATTCATTATAAAAAGAAAGAAGAAACACAAAAATAGTTTGATTGGGGTCCCAAAATTCTACACATTTTTATGACATCTCTATTTATTGCACTGAGTATGGGTAGTTTTCATGTGCGTAACTATCATTAATGGACTTTCCCACTCGAAACGGTATCTCCGCTTTATAGATTATACATCAGATCTAAACATCTAGTTGCATAATCTTTGCGTTTTATGATAAAGTTTTCTAGTTTTGTTTTAAAGATTATTACTGAAAAAACTACATATAATTAAGCTAATTTTGACGCCCAAAAATAAAATTTAACTAATAAACTTTAAAATCTCGAAAAAATATATGTGAACTCAATTACTAAAAAGATTTCGATATAATAAATTATATCCATGTTCCTTTTCTCCATGTGATGGCTAGTAGGTATAATTTTGACAAAATAGATAATCGATGGCTATCAAAAATATTTAGTGTGTTGAATAATGGGTTACAAAATTAGAAATATGTTCTTTTCCAATTGTAGGTAAAGGTTTGATTATAGGTCAATATCGACAAGTGTTGAAGTACTTCGAAGAACAATATGAGCGGATTTATAAGGGGTAATGCCTGATGCGGTGAACTCTCACCCTTGTTATTAATCGGGAAAAACACTTATACATATTTATTTATGTGCTACTATTTCATCAAAATTTAATGGCTCAGTGGTAAAAATATTTTCTCACCATCATAGCACCATGGAATCAAGTCCCCACAACTACCTAATGTTCTAAGAAAGGATCGAACTTATGATGATATTTTGCAGAAGCATAACCATATATATAAGTTTTTGATAATAGGGTTTATCTAGTTTTTGTTAATAGGGTTTATCTTTAAATATCGCATAAGACCGCAAAAATGTTAGGGACGAGATTAATCGAGTGATTATATTTTGGCGTTTTTTTATATTATAAATTTTACTAATTACCCTCATTTCATACATCTTAGATACGCACGCCACGGAAGAACATCACTCAAATGTACTAAAAGTATTATATAGGTTTATTGTGTTTCTGTTAATTTTGTGTAAGATCGTTTTATGCTATTATTGTATATATAAGTTTTGTATATACGAAGTATGACAAAACTATGATTTATTTTATACAAATTCTCAAGTAAAGCGGTATTTTAATTACACAATTTAGTACTCCTTAAGTGATTTTTGATTGTGTTTAACATCACATTATTATAACTAAATTATTTACCTCGTCTGTGTTACGTAAAAAAAACCAAAAGTTTAATTGTCGGTGTAGTTATAATATAAGGTCTGGTGTGCGAGGTGTTATGTGTGTAAAGTGTAAAGTGTAAAGCGTAAACACGTAAATAAAATAAATGAGCTTTAGCTTTACAACAATGACAGGAAGAATTAATAACAACGAAATTATTAAAACATGACTTTTGGGAAGTCTAATTAAAACAGTGAATTCTTCACGTCATGGGACACACTTCACACTCATAAAATTGAACATCAACCTTCATATTTTCATATTCTACGACCCGGGATATGCGTGTCCATCTTTGATCCTCCTCTAGAAAGTTATGCATAGTCGCTACGCATTCCGTTTCAACCATTTATTTACGTTTTCCATTTTTTGTAAAATTTATTTTAATCAAATATAAACAAACTGTTGACAATAACGTAGCATGTCACTTTCTTATGCATGTAATTTCGTATTGAAAATTTGTAAACTTTTTTTAGTATCCTCAACGTCCTTAATAATTACTCCTTATGTCGTATTGTGTACTTTTATTTGTCTGTCGTCCATGCTTGGATGTTATCTTTTTTTTAGTGTCACATGAGGCGCAAGGCTAGCAGTAATGATGTTATCTAATTAATAGGAATATTAATAATAGTTGTGCTCAACCATCACCTTTCGTCTATCATGGTATCAGAGCCAGTGTGGCCGAAGATGACGGGTTCAAATCCTGACAATCTCAAAACCCTTCAAAAACTCACGAAGTGGAACGCAGTTGGGTCTCAACTATCATCTTAAAGTTTTGGTTGAGATGGTCCATCTATCACTAACCGATCATCAAAAGCCTAAAGTTAAGTCAATATTGATCTCGGAATTAATATTATTGTGCAATTTGCAGCAAATGGTTCAAAAGGAAAACTTGGAAAACGTTCATATTTGGAGAAATGGATAACAAATTTAACTGGTTTAACTCCTGGTGAATCCGCATTTGGGGTTAAATTTGAGTGGAGTGAAGATTTTGGAATTCCTGGTGCAATTACAGTAAAAAATGAGCATAACAGTCAGTTTTACCTTAAGACTATCACCTTAGATGACATCCCTGGACATGGTACTATCAACTTCGTCTGCAATTCATGGGTTTATCCTGCTGGTCGCTACACGACTGATCGTGTGTTCTTCAGCAATAAGGTAATGTAACAATGCCCACGCCTGTTCTTTTAAAAATGTAGCGTAAATTCAGATGGATTAGTAATTTCAAAATTGCAATGTGTTTCAATAGGCGTATCTGCCTCACGAAACACCTGCGCCATTAAGCAAGTACCGCGAAGAAGAGCTTGAGATTCTTAGAGGAAATGGAGAAGGGGAGCTCAAGGAATGGGATCGTGTTTATGACTACGCGTACTACAATGATCTTGGTGATCCGGATAAAGGTGAAAAGTATGTTCGCCCTGTGCTTGGAGGATCTTCAGAGTACCCTTATCCTCGCAGGGCGAGATCAGGTCGTCCTCCTACAAAAACAGGTACGCATCTGGATCGCCTTATGAGTTATGACTCGTGTTATTTTATTAGCCTTATGAGTCATGACTTGGTATGCAGACCCAAACACCGAGTCTAGGCTTCCTCTCGTAAAAGGATTAGACGTTTATGTTCCGAGAGATGAGAGATTCGGGCACCTGAAGATGTCTGATTTCCTGGGTTATGCACTCAAGTCACTGTCTCAGGACTTGTCAGCTGTACTGGAATCTATATTCGACAAAACACCTAATGAATTCGACAGTTTCCAAGATGTATTGGACCTGTATGAAGGTGGAATTAAGCTACCCATGAATCCTATCGTCGAGAAGATATGGGAAAACATCCCATTTGAAATCCTGAAAGCCTTTCTTCAGTCTGATGGTGCACCCCTCTTCAAACTCCCAATGCCCGATGTCATCAAAGGTATTTCGACTTTCATGTTACAGTAGCTGCAATGTCGAATATTTCTGAGTGTATGTTGTTAATCTGGTATGAAATGTAGAGGATAAGTCTGCCTGGAGGACTGATGAGGAATTTGCCAGAGAAATGCTTGCTGGAGTAAATCCCGTTCTTATTCAACGTCTCGAGGTACTACTCTGTTACCATACCGAACAGATGACAATGAAACTATTAGGAATATTAATAATAGTTGAGCCTCAACCATCACCTTCAAGCCAGGTCACGGGTTCGAATCCTGGCAACCTCAAAACCCCTCAAAAACCAGGATGTGGAAACTAGCAAACGGTATGGGTGGACATGTGCAGAAAACTAACCACTCTTCAAGCCCAACGGGCATTTGAGTGAGGGAGCGTATTAGGAATATTAATAATAGTTAAGCCTCAAACATTACCTTAAGGTTTTGGTTGAGATGATTCATCTATCAGAAACTACATACGAACCCATCTGCGACTCTGTGTAATCGCCCCTACATGGGAAAAAGTAATCTAAACTGCAAGTTCATTGATGTATCAGGTGTTTCCTCCGGTCAGCAAGCTAGATCCGCGAATATATGGAAACCAGAACAGTTCAATCACCAAGGAACACATTGAGCAAAATCTTGATGGCTTAAGTGTCGACGAGGTAATAAATATTTTACAAAAACGATTTTTCATTCGCAAACTACCACAAAATTCCTTACAAACCCGAGTTTACTTAATTACAGGCATTACAGAAGAATAGACTCTTCATTCTAGATCATCATGACTCTATGATGCCATACGTGGCGCGAATAAACTCCACTTCTTCCAAGGTCTACGCCACCAGGACGATCCTGTTCCTGAAAGATGACGGAACCTTGAAGCCATTAACTATCGAGTTAAGTCTACCACACCCTGAAGGGGAACAGAAGGGCGCTATAAGCAAGGTGTTTACTCCAGCGCATGATGGGGTTGAAGGCTCCATTTGGCAGCTCGCGAAAGCTTATGTTTCTGTCAGTGATTCCGGCCACCATCAGCTTATCAGCCACTGGTACGATACACAAACAGGCGTTTATACCTTTACGAGAGTATTACTCATGGAAATAGGCGTAGGGTTTGGGTGTAGTCGAGTCTGATCGTGTAATTATTTGTATTTGTAACTCGCTTTCATCTGTATTATGATCTTAACAGGTCGCAGACACACGCAGTGATAGAACCATTCGGGATAGCAACGTATAGGCAGTTGAGTGTGCTTCATCCAATTCATAAGCTTTTACACCCTCACTTCCGCTACACCATGGACATCAACGCGGTGGCGCGTCAGATTCTACTCAATGCCGAAGGGTTACTTGAGAAAACTGTGTTCCCGGGGAAGTATGCCATGGAATGGTCATCTGCAACATACAAGAGCTGGGTTTTCACTGACCAAGCACTTCCTGCAGATCTTGTCAAGAGGTATGTGATCTCATTTTAGTAAGTTTTGATCTCGGATAAATTATGAAAATCGATGAAAATTCGCTGATAAGCTTGTTTCGATTAATGTTCGTCAGGGGAGTGGCAGTGAAGGACTCTGAAAGCCCACACGGGTACAAGCTACTCATAGAAGACTATCCATATGCCCTAGACGGGTTAGAGATATGGTCTGCAATCGAAACATGGGTCAAAGAATACTGTTCCTTCTACTACACGTCTAATGACATGATCATTAACGACATTGAACTACAGTCGTGGTGGAAAGATATCAGAGAAAAAGGCCATGGCGATAAGAAAGACGAAACATGGTGGCCGGAGATGAAGACCTTAGATGAACTTACACAAACCCTCACTACCATAATATGGATTGCTTCAGCCCTTCATGCTGCATTAAATTTCGGGCAGTATCCTTATGCAGGCTACGCCCCTAATCGTCCGACAATAAGTCGAAGATTTATGCCTGAACCAAATAGTCCAGAGTATGAAGAACTTAAGGCAAACCCAGAAGGCGTTTTCCTGAAGACAGTTTCGAATAAGCTTCAAACTTTGATTGGGATTTCACTGATAGAACTTTTGTCAAGGCATTCGTCGGATGAGGTTTATCTTGGACAGCGAGAAAATCCCAATTGGACAGTCGATGCTGAACCATTGCAGGCATTTGAGAGATTTGGTAAGAAGCTTGAGGAGATTGAAGACGGGATTATAGAAAAGAACAGCAACGGAGAATGGAAGAACCGGGTTGGCCCAGTGAAGTTGGGTTACACATTGTTGTATCCTACCAGCGAGGAGGGGCTTACCGGTAGGGGAATTCCTAATAGTACATCCATCTGAAGCTTCATTCGAGTTTGCATCAAATATCACTATGTATATTATACTTTGTAATATACAGTCACGACAAAAGAAAAAAATTATGAGACGGTCTGAAATGCAAGACCGCCCCATATATACACACGACTTACTAGTTACTATCATAATAAAAAGCATGTATCGCATATAGTTTGGATTTGACTCGGGTAGATCCATACAAAATGCATATGCATTTTCATGGACCACAACCCGGATATTGTTTAATTATATTATGACAATAATTGTGTGAAAAAAAACACATTTACATTTCTCCTTACATTTATTCACCTTTTATTCCTTGCTCCGCCTCAATTAATTATCTACAAAGGGTTTTCGATAATCATTTCAAACCCGAACTATAATGTATAAGACCAGTTGATGTTTTTTGATGGTATAAGCATCTGGCTATACTAAAAACTAAAAATGAAAGTTCCTTTTATGTACTTGTATCGAAATTGGAGGAAGAAAGAAAAAATGAGTATGAAACAAGGGTAACAAGAAGCCTTTAGGGGGATTTATCAATTATCCAAAATTGCTGCCTTATTGTCGTCGCTGTATCCACCGTCTGAACCTGCAATAAAAATCAGTCAATGGCCATAAAATCATCAATTCGAAGGCATGCCAATTTGATTGAAACGATAGTCTAACCAGGATTTATGCCCATATCCAATTGGACTACGTTTAAACTCATTGAGAGGCTAAATAGCAGAATGAAAAAGGGGACGAAACTAGAATCAGTAAGATCGACATACAAGAGCAGGTTTCTTGAGACCCTGTTCCCTGTTTTCCAATCTCATTGTAACACCCACATACTTGGGAGTACACAAGTCGCATACTTGGCACTGAAACATGGGTATTGACACTAAATCAGTCTGTATGACACTTGTGCACGCAACCATACCAAATAGGCAAATACTTCTAACCGAATCTAAGTTACAGAGGCCACAAGTGGCAATCGATCCAGTGGAGTCGGGCCAACACGGGTTGCATTCTGTTCAGGTTGTCACATCAATATTACCATTCATATCATATCAGCATCGATGCGAGACATTATCAGGTGACTCGGATTTACTTTGAATCATTTTCGGGCTCAAGTTATCATTAAAAGAGATCTCAGTTGGGTCATTTCATATAACCGGAATTATTGTTTGGTCATCAATCAGGTTTGGAAGACAAATCGGGGTGTATCGTTTTTCCCTCCAGCGTTGGTTTTGATTCACCAAATTTCGGGGATCCCCAGATTTTGCCCCCTCTACCCATGATAATAAACAAGATGTTCAACTAGAACAGTTTCAAAATATTCCATGACGTATCCATAAGTTCAGTTGACTGTATATTCAGGCAATACTGGCATACCTGCTGTTAGTTTGCACGAACAAGCAGGTGGTACAACGAGTCCACGGCAGCATGAAACCCCCCACGAGAAGTGACAAAACTACTGCTCCAAGATTTTGCTGTACATTTACAAACTCCTAATATCCCCCAGGTTCTTGCAGCTGCAGATACACGACAAATAAATTAGATTAACTAAGATCAAGAGAAATTCCTTCATCTTCAGAAGTTCTAATCATACCTTGGTAGTTTGAGCCTTTAAGGGAATATTTGAGCAATCATTGTAAACAGAATACTGGTTTGCGATTTCTGAATCTATCATCTGTACAAGTTTCTGGCTATCCAGCATATGGTTTGAAGCTAATTGTCTGACAAAATTTTACAAGTACCTGTCCAGAAAACAATCAATACTAAGTCTTGTGTTAGACGACTTCGCATGTGAGACCAACGCAAACCCTAGTGTATGTGTATTATTATGAGACTGACACAGTTCGCGGTTTAGTATCACATGTGAGACCAAACCTTATGTGAGACTAGCCTAAAGCTTTGTGCATTTCTCCGAATTACAAATACTCATAGAAGGCAGTTTTACACAGTATTTCTTTAAACCACAAGCAATTGTAGAACTAGCTTTTAGTATTTATGATGATATGATAATTGTCTAGAAATTTTTGATTTCACACTATTTTAGAGTAAAACGGTTTTATAAAGACTTTCTGTTTAATCATAGGGTTAATGCATTGGTCTCTCGTGTATTACCATTTCATATAAGTTTCTGAACTAATAACACCCACTTGAAAATCTATTAATTTCGCCGTAGTATCTGGGAAAAAAGCAGGAAAAAAATTGACATACAAAAGAAGTAGGCATCTGAAGCTCTTATGGCATAAGGAATATAAGCAGCAGTGCTTCTGTTTAGCCGCTATAGCTTCACTCTGTCGTACAGCACTGCATCGTAAATTAATTTTCAAGAGCCGCCATGGCAAGACGGACTAAATGCAACAGACCATCTACATCATGGAAGCTAAAATCAAGAACTCTTTTGATGGAAGATATGCCCTCCTCATTTCCCGCCTGTGAAAGTCTAGAGTTTGCAACTGCAAAAGCATTCTGTGACTTTCTGGAGGCTTCCATAGCAAGATTAGTATCATGAATCTGCAAACATGCAAGGTGAAAAAGGTTCCAAAAACTTTATTGGACACCAGAAAAAACACTTGACTGAAACTGAGAAACAGGAAAAAGACAAAGCAAACAATATCTTAAGATAAGCAACGTAGATCTGAGGCTCCACTAATGATTCCTTAAAATCAAACCAGAAGAGTAGCTTAAGAAGATAAACTTACAAAGCTGATCAGCCGCACAAAATTAGGCCGACTTCCAGCTGATATAACATGGGTCCAGTCATCCATCGCAGAATGCCCATTCCTAGCCAAATCTATGGCCATATGATTATTTAAGTTGTCGATATCAGAGGCGGATGACGATGGAGACTCTACTGAAAATAATACAAGCATATCTTGTATGAGTAAAAGATAGTTTACAGCACTACACCTGAAAACTAAACAGCAGCAAACATAATAAATACTTGGACCAGTTACCATGAGGAGCCGCTATAACAGCCATTTGTAACTCGATCCGGTCTCTGCTCGCAGCAACATCATTATTGTAAACAACTCTCATGTATGCAACCTCCATGCATTTGTAGGCCAAAGCAGCTGAGGCCATGTCATCGCACTTTTCAAATTCATGAGCACAGTATCTACACATCAAGGTAAATAGGATAATAAATAGAAAGCTTTTAAATACCAGAGAGTGGCACACAGTACTTCATGAGTTTCTCATACTAAAGACTCCAGTATTAGCAAGAAAAGAAAGATAGCAAATGAAACCGACTATAAGCAAAAAGAGATGCCATTAATAGTACAATAGTTCAAAACTTTGTCTAAAATGGGACATATGAAACGAGGGAAAATGGATGCCATTTGAAAAGAAAATTGACATTTGAAAAGAAAGGAAGAATTTGAAAAGAAATTGACATTTGTTCCATTTCCCCTCCTCACCCCTCCCCTCCCCTTGTCTCCTCTTTAACTATCCTAAAGATTGTAGCAGAAATTCACGATTAGCACTAAAAGAAACATAGCCACAGACGAGAGTAGATGACACCAACACTGCATGTTCGTTCATAAATAATCTATCTAGAATAATATTTACAATGAGAAAACAATAATTTGATACTTATTTTGTCAATTTAAAATAATGATAAATAGGTTACATCTTAGTTTTAGAGTTAAAAAGCAGATTTTTGTTCAGCATTCGGAGGAGAACCTAAAACCAGTTCTACCTACGGATACTCCGTATCTTTTTCCATTCACTAGCTATTACATACTCTTAACTACAAAATTAAAATTTTATAACAGTAACTCCGTATCCAATTAGTCTCCTTTAAAAAGGTTTCACGCTACATGATTGCATATCCATCCACTAAAGATGCATTCTCCTCCCATAAACAATGAAAAAGCACCTTAGACAAGAAATTGTGCCCCATTATACGCTTGACTATGCGCATTATAACAGCCATACTAAATCATTGTAAATCCATCCACTAAAGATGCATGTACCCCTCCCATAAAATATGAAAAACCGTCTTACACAATAACTTTTATTCTATTATATACATGAGTACTTGATTATGTACATCATCTCAGTGTATCATATACGAGGTAGAGCTTAGTATTAGCATATGCAAAGAACAAAACTGAACAACTGATACTTCACAGGAAAGCATTTGGTGTTTGGAACTAGTAAGCAAACAGCATATTACGTAAATACATTTTGCTCCGCTTATAAGCATAGCACATCGTAAGATTTTGCTACCAACACCACCACCGACACAGGCTCACACACACACACACCATAAGAAACACAAAGCTGGGGCGTCCAAAACAAGTTGACCCAATCTATGATTTTACTGACAAGAAAAATTATAAAATGCCAAATAGGCTCAAACTAACAATGCCCCTGAATAAAGCAAAACCAAAATGAACTGGCACAAAGCAACCCATTAGTTACCCAGTTCTATCTGCTTTGAGACAATCCACACAAAACTGTTGACCAAATGCAAAACGATTGACGTAGAACCAGATTTAGCACAAACAAGACACAAAAATTATACAATGCCATCCAAAGAATATCCACGTGGTCAACATACTCTAATAATTTTGCAGTACTGCTGTATACTTCAGTCGACGACATTTCCTTGTGTCTACCATTGTCACTGTCCCCAGGTTCAAGTAGGGAAGCTCCATGGAGAAACTTCAATGCGGCCTGGAAGAAAAGGCCGGTGCTGAATCCTGATCCAGTAGTCTTATAAAGAACCAAAGAATAATTAGGCAACTATAACTGGAAGGGATACAAAACATACAAATCCATAACATACAACACACACCTTCAAACAATTAGCTGTATGTTTGAGAGCTTTTGCCTCTTGCAAAGCAGTAACAGCCCAATGGAAGCTATCTTTATTCATAGAAGTTGAATCCTCTTTAGCTTTGAATGCATGTGTATTATTGTGAGGGTGTCTCAAATTCACACGATTATCCAAAACATGTCTAGAGACCGTCACATTGCCATTATCAACTCTCACTGAATTAGACCCACTGCCCTTTTCTAATTCAGGGACACAAAGGGAATAAGACGATGAACCTTTTTCGTCGCTCATATCAGTAGTAAGTAATTTCTGTCTATCCAATGATGTTCCATCAAAGTTCAAGCCATTCGGCCTCTGATTTTCTGAATTCTTTTGCAAGGCTACAGTACCTTCTTCATGATGCTTGTGATCCAATTTATCATTATGAGCCTCAAAATCCTCAAGTTTTGGAAGAGCACCTACTCTATTGGCATTAGAAGGTTTCCTAGATGATACTTTCTTAGAATATTGATCTTCATGAACAGCGTCAGGCTTCACACCAGCAATTTTTGAAAGATTGGATTTTCTGTCCTTCACTACTTCATTACGAAGCGCAAATTCATTAGATGCACAAGGACTTTCTTCCTTGGATTTAAGCCGCTTTCTAGAAGACTCTAGCGGTTCACCGTATAAAATACCAACTTTATCCATCCCTTTGTCAGGGTCAGACTTATAAACCTTCATAGGAGATGATGAAATTGATCCTACTGGAGAACATTTCACTTCACGTGCTTTCACTTTAACTTTCATGGATATCTTTGACGAGCTTGAAGTGGTTGCATTGTCAGACAAACCCAAATGACCGGCCTTTTCAGATTTTCTTGCATCAGCAATCTTACGAGACATCCTGTCAGAATGATATGGCTCGACATTGTGAGGACCTATCCCCAGCTCTTGGCTTGTGCTAATACCATCAGCACAGCCAAGATTATGCTTAGAAACATCATCCTTCTTTCTACGATGTCCCTTGTCTACATTATTCCCCTTTGTGTTGATATCCTGAGGCCGCTGGCCATTACAAAAAGGCTCTGAAGCAGCAGCATTTTGACATTGGTCCTTCAATTTTATCTTCTTCTCAGAAACAACATTTACCTCATCATTCATGGCTTGCATCGCACTTTGGCCTCTGCTTTTTAGTTTCAGAGGGGGGCACTCTGAACTTCCTGGCACAAAATCCCGTGAACTTTGACCTTTGATTTCTGCTTGTATCAGTCCATCGTCGCCTGAATTAACCAAAGATTGCTTATGTACTTTCTTGATTTTCCTAGATACTCCATAGACCTCAGTTTCGGCCATCCTTTTCTTTGGAATCTCTGATGGCCTGGCGGCAGCTGCAGCTGTAAATAAAACACCTTAGTGAAGGTCTTCCCCATTTACAAGCACAAACTTTTGAGCAAGAACCGATGTTTGTTAGGCTGCAGTTCTACACAACTCTTTTGTTGGAGTAGAGAGAGGATCCAAGTGGATAGTATAAAATATGCATGTACTTAACTCGATTGTTTGCTAAAAAATACAAGGGAGAAGCCCATTGAAACAACCCAAAAAGGAAATTGCAATGATCTCAGTGAAACTGCGGGAGTATTAATATATGGCAACACTTATTCACTTGGTAAGTAAATAGTCAATGAATTTAGCAGATCTCAATTCATTATGTTCATTGCAATAAATGAAAGTTGACATTAACCTATACAGCGTCCACACAAAATAGGATACATCTAACAGGTGCTCCTATAACTCCTACTAATTACAAATCAAGAAATATGAGCAAGGAAGACTTAGTTCAGGGAAATTGAACGATTGCCAATCATCTTTACCATATTCTTCAACATGATTACGGTCAATAATAACCAGATCAGACATAGGAAATTTCGCCTATTGTACAAATCAGGAAAAAAATTGTAGATCACAAATTCTTGGAATATATTACTATTCATTATCTAAAAGCAAGTAAGCAACACATTGCGATCCTAATTTTTTTTATATCATAGATACAAAAAAGGAGATAAAGGTAAGTACAAAAACAGAGAGGTCCGGCCATCGTAAACTAGTATATAGATGTCAAAAACGTAGCTCTAGGAACTCAAAAGAAATGAGTCAGTCAACATTGGCAGCCAACTCTTCATGTTTAACGATATATAATGATACGCTGAAAAAACCAATTCTTCTCAAATAAAGGTGTCAACACACAGTACAACAAACCGTACAACAAAAGTGATATTGATTCTGACTCCTCCTTCCCCATGTGGCAATCATCGTGGACCCCCGCAAAAGATAACTAAGTGTGTCAAGGCATCAAACATCCAAATTATTTTTCCCGTTTCAGAGCATACACAGAAACATAAGTGATTGATTACATACCATATTTACTAGAACAAGCTGTCTCCAACGGAATTTTTTTCAGATTCTTTAGACTTCCGGTTCCACCAGAGTGTTGTAGATCCCTCTTCATAGCTCTGCCAAAGTCTTTGCCGCCACTTTGCCTAGCGGCGTGAATCTCCGACTTCAATGAACTGTGTTTTTTGCCTCTACTGAGCATAACATCAGCACTAGAGGACAGGTTTGAAAGACCAACATTTTGAGCACCAGAAAAGGCTTTTACGCATGCAGTTCCATCCAAATGAGCCTGCTGATCATTCAGCACAAGTGCAGAAGGACCCAAAGCAGTGGGTAGGTAACATGCTCGCAACGCATGAGTTGTCTCATCCTCGCTGACGCTACACTTGTTCATCCCAGGCCTAAAACACAATTTCACAGCACATAACGTCTAAGGCCAAAGTAAAAAGGACATGCTACAATTCTGCAAGTTTTTGAAGCTTCATAATGAATCCCAATTTACTCCCTACTAATCGAGCAATTCTATTGTCTTTGCTAGGGCATACTGTAGTCTTATTCCTCAAATGAGTCACAGTCAAACAAGTTCACGATCTCCAGAAGGCTGCCTTTTTTTGTCTAGGAAGTGAGGGGTTGTACTCTCCAAGTTATTATAGTAGGTGTGAGCAGATAGATCCTAAACTCTTAAAAGTCAGGGTACAGCAAAGAAGAATGAGAAAAGAGGCAAAGAGAGAAAAAGAATGAAGAGGAACTCATACTCTCAAATTTAATCATGTCCCATAACATTTCAGCTAGCACTTTCACCTATTTGAACAAAAAAATCACCCTACGTAGATTTTGAGCTCTTTCTCGATTTACAAGTGTCATCCTTGCGTAGAAGCCACACTAATCTTTTCTATATCAATAAATGCACATAAACTGAAGATAGAGAAAATTAGAATGCAAAAGTGAACTTACAGCCATGTAAGCATGCCACATATCCATTCCTTTGGGAGGGAATCTGGGTTCGTACCAAATGGCAAAAGTCGCCACTTTTGACATTTCTCACATTGAACCCAATCATCCATTTCTAACGGTGCTAGTGAAGCATTCTCTGGTGGCGGCAATTCACCAGGAACCCTTTCCCTGAAAAAGTTCACATTCATCACATCTCCCGAATTAGGTCCAGGAATAGCAGCAACACCAACTTTTTTACTGTTCAATTGGACCTTCATTTTGCTTGCAGATTGTTGTCCTTCTCTTTCAGTAGCTCCCATCACCACTCCCCTCAAGCTCACTTCTTTCTTTATATTGCTAGTATTTTCAATAACAGCTACCTTGTTGTCCTTTATTTCCTTGGGTAAAACTACATCACCTCTTTTGCTTCTAGAAGGATTGATTTTAGGGATAACCTTTTCATATTCTGCCCTAGAAGAATTAACAGTGCTTCCTCTTGGTGGCTGAGTAGATGAGAGACTACCAGTTTGAAAATCCTTCTTAGCTACAGAAGTAGAAGGTTCCTTCAAAATGAGATCCTTCTGAAGAGGAGGTATTGCTTTGGCATATGACTTTTGATTTGATGATACAACTTCATGTTTTATCTCCCGAGGAATGCCACAATGTGTGTTGTTGTCCTTGACATCCTTCTCATAAACCACAGCTACTTCCTTATTGTTAGCAATGATCTCATGCTTTCCACTTTCCTTCCTATACCCATAAGCTTTCTTAGGATATACAGAGTCAAGATCTTCCTCTTTCACTTCGTTCTTCACCACAATATGTTGTTTCAGGACCTTATTTGACCCATCCTCTCCGACCCCAAATTCATTCCTCTTTTTGGTAATGGGTTTATCTTTAGGGCTTGCAATTAGATTTTTGTCCTTCTCGGACTTCCTTCTTATCTTAATCACATTTCCCCCTTCCTTGCAATCCTCCTTCACCAATTCAAAAGGCTTTTGCCTTTCCAAACATTGGTTTGATTCCATCTCCTTGCTTTCTTCCTTCTGCTTTGAGTTATTCTCCTTACTCATATCCTTAAGTTTTTGCTCTTTTTCAACACTGGCTTTCCTTCCATCTAAGCAAAAACTGTCATGTACAATGTCGAGAGGTTCCACTTGACCCGACCCTGGTAAATGAGTCTCTAGAGTATTCTCCACTTCCATTAGACTAATAAAGTCATCATGAAGAGGCGAAATAAGTGTTTCATTTGGAACCGCAATAGATGTCATAGTCTGTTTGAGAAGATACACAGTATAAAAAAGACGTAAAATGAAAATCTAGTAAGGTGACAAGGGCACAAAAATGCATTCATGATCACCTTAACAATGAAGGAAGGAGACTCCAGATTCGTTTCTTGAAAGCCAAGCAAAGTTCCATCTTTTTCTAATGGAGTGCCTTCTGGTGATGAAGAAGGGGACATATCAAGACCAAGTCCACTGTATATTGAAGAGTTATCCAGAGGTAATACACTCTCAGCTGCCATTTTGACTCTAAACTTAAGTAGTTTTGGTCCAGAATGATTTAATGGTGGTTTTTTTGGTTCCACATGATGGCTTGAAGCATGTTTTGCCGAGTTTTCAACTGTCAATTGGTTGTTCACAGTGGGAACCTCTGATTTTGAAAGAAACTGCACAGGCTGATTACTTGGGAGAGGTGCAGTTCTAGCAGGCAGAGAAGAATTAGCAGGAACACTCGGGGTCTGAGAAAAATGCTGTGACCAAAAAATTTAGCAAAGTAGTCGATGCAGAAGACTTTACAAAGTCAACATAACACATATGTTATCTGAAAAAGATGTCAGATTTGTCACAGAAATACAGACTATATACCTTTGATTGGAGATTCGAGGGAGATTTTGAACACACTAGGCTCTGACTCCTATGGTTCGACAAAATTGGAGGAGAGCGTTCATACACTGGTAAGAATGATCCATAGCCCCCAAATATGGGACCTGTCCATAGTTCATATTTTTCATCAATTAAACTGAAGATATGGGCTACCAAAAATACCACGATCGGCATGATGTAATGGTACTCATGCAGTACCACAACTCACCCTGGCTATCGGCAGGAAACCCACGCATAAAATCTTTCTGATAATGTCCCAATAATTTTTCAAGCTTTTGGTCCTAGAGCAATCCAAAAAAACAGAATGACCTCAAATAAGTGCAACTCGACCGTACAAAATTTCTTTATTGAACAATCTGCTCAAACTATGAAAGCTCATTGCCTTTCATACAAAAGCCTATCAAAAGTGAAATTAGTATGCAGAAGAAGTGATACATCACATACAGAACACACATTAATAAATTAAAGACAACCAGTAAAAAAAATCTTCCAAAGTCCTTTCATTCGTTGGTATATCTGACTTTAACACACAAAGACACAACATGTTAGGGTTGGCCTTCACTTGAGGACAGGACGTAGAACTAATTGGTTCAGGATACTCACATCACCTAACTGATAATTTCTTGCTCTTTTATGGGAAGTATGAACCCACAGTGGTATTTACTGCAACTGCTTAACTACTTTTTGTTGGAAAAAAAGATTACAAGCCAATGGAGTTGCAGAAGCATGTATGACGAAGAAAAATTGACAATACTACTACAAAAGTAACAAGAAAATGAAACTACAAATGGTAAACCAGAGGGGGAAAAGAAGTAGAAAAGGAGAGAAAAGGAGAGAAAAGAAAAGGGCCACGTAAAAAGTGGACGAGAGGAAAGTAAGAGAAGAGAACATGTAAGCGAAGAGATGAAGGGTTCTGGACTAATCAAATTTTGTTTTACCATCTACGTCCACGAAGAAGATAAAATGTTCAGACAATGAATAAACAAATAGCTAGGCTCCCACTATCATTGGCTTTTATGAGAAAATAATGCCCTAAATGGTATAGTGCAGTACAATCCAAGAACAATCTTTGCTCTGAAAGATGATGTTATTTAAAAGAAAACTATTGATGGGTTCACAAACACCATATGGACAAGGATTTGGAAGAAAGCAAGTGGTGCAATGTCCTATGGAAGAAAGCGAGTGGATGCCTTATCTAGCGAATTTCCAAAAGTCTCGGCTAACAATTACGGCCTCACAACTAAGATTTAACTACCCAAAAAGAAGTGGAACTAAACAAGAGCTACTTTCACGTTTGCTTAATACATGAAGAGCAACATACACCATACACATTTTGTAGATGCTTTCGACACGTGAACGCTAAGCAACGGCAAGTAGGATTTTGGAGACAATAACTTTTGTAACTGCGTGAACTCAAACTTAACATCAACCCCAGACATATACATGGAAAGCATTTACGACGGTGTATGGCACACAAAACTGGAAATTTAAGAGTTCATAAATAAAATGGCACCACAATTTCCTTCAGAAGCATGACTAAAGGTACCACGATTTCCTTCAGAAGCATAACTAATGTTACCATAATTTCAGGAGACTTGAGGATTAAGGAAGACAGTCCTAACTACAAATCTACATTTGCCTAATATAGGTCACAAGACAATCCATTAACATAAAACACACCTCTGATATGTAACAATATGTCTCCACTAACGTACCGGAGTAGCATAACATAAAGATGAATTTAGGGCACACTTCAACGATAGACCCTAGTTTAATCTCCAGAACTTCACCTTTACAGGTGATCATAGTCATGGAATGGTATACAGTTCCCACCTGCAGTGGTTATACAAGATAAGACAGAACAATATTCATCCATCACAAGAGTTTCATAACGGCTATGCCAATGTGAACAATGCATGCTTGAATTCACCCTTTCCTCTCTTCTCTTGGGGGTACAGGAAAGAAGCATGACGCCATTAACAAACCAACCTCAGTTCTTTAAATCAAACGACCGAGGAGGCGAGGACTGATAACAATCCAAGCAATCCAAGCAATTACATGTATGATCAAGAAATCCACAATGCCTCAAACTTATCATAAAGCTTTATGACCAATAAATTAAGTTCTACAGAATTAACAAGAACAAGAACTGAGCAAACAACTACAAATTCAATCAAGTCTGCAAGTCTGGGTACCAAAACGGGCATCGCACAGCAAAAATTAACATTGCAACGAGTGCTTACAATGTAAGAGAAGTCCCTATCAGGATCAATATTTTCATCATCATCACCACCATCACCGTCTCGAAACAAATAAGCCTGACCCTCTTCAACCTCAATGTCTCTCATCTTCAACACCAAAAATTGAGAACCAAAAAAAAACACCCACCTCACCTAAATTTACTCTCCTAAATTACCATAACACAAAAACCCGAAAAACACTCTAAAATCACTCTAGAAACAGCAAAAAAAACTCAAACTACCCTAAAACTCAACAAAACCAAAAAGATTAGCCTTTTTTACTAAGAATCAGAGTGAAAGTTGATCAAAACAAAGAAAAAATAAAAACCCACTTCGAAAATCCAAAACCCAGAAAAACCCATGTAACAAGTCCCTCAAAATTACCATCATAAGACACAATTTCACCGTTTGTAATTAACCCAAAACTGATATTTTTTTTCTAGTAAAAACATGGAAAAGAATCAATCAATGAACTTGACCAATCCAATATTCCAATGCAACCAACAATGGAAATAAATCAATCATAATAATTAGAAATAATTATAAGAGGAATATTACTTCCTATTAATGCATGAAATTATCACAAAATCCCTCAAAAATTTATTATTTAAACCCAATAATGTATTTAATTCAATTGTCTTATAATTAAAAAAAACGTTTTGCTTTGTTTCTATATTTTGTTCATTTACGGATTATTTGTTGTTTGCAACTAAAGTTCAAAAATATAAAAAAAGAAAAAAAACAGAAACAAGTGTATTTTATTGGGTTTTTTAGAAAAAATTAAGTAAATAGTCCCTCGCTTATAATTTTTGGTGAAAGGGTAATTTGGTCATCTAGTGTGCTTTTTTTGTTTGGAGTTGTTCTACTTGAAGAAATTAAGGATAATACCTTTTGTTGGAAATGAACTAAATTAAACCTAATAAAATTCGGCTAAAGTTAATTAATTGAATAAAATTTAGTTAAATTGAATAAAATTAATTAAATTTAATAGCTGAAATTAATTAATTAAATAAAACTTAACTAAATAGAATAAAGTTGAAGTAAGAGTTTTTTGTGAAGGGATTAATTGAATTGAATTGAATTGAACCGAATAAAAGTAAACTGAACTAAACTAAATTGAATTGGATAGCGCTATGTATAAATGAAACGAAATGTAATTAAGCGAAAAAGAGCAGAGTTTAATTGTGTTTTTAGTCACCGTTATTTGGTAATTGATAATCATTAATTCTCATTTTAGACGAACTCTTTTGTTTGAAGGTTTCGGACAGCTTTATGTAACCATTTTTAAGATAAATGTGATCATTTGATGACAAAATGTTGTAAGTAGTGTAACATTTTATGATAAAGTAGTCGCATTAGCTGTAAATAAATCATATATCTAGATTGTATATATTCCGTCTACGCAAATTATACTTTACGACGGTTGCACATGAGACCAATAGAAAAGTGATTACCGTCTGATAAATAGTTACCATTTGATTAAATAGTGACCACTTTTTTGTTTAAAAAATGACCTATTTTTAAAAGTGGTTACTATTTATCAAAAAGTGATTACTATTTACCAAAACAAGGTTATATTTTTCAAAAAAGTACGAGATGAGACCGTTATACAGATAAACTACTAGTTCCTCTAAAATGTGCAAACGAAAAAAACGTCTAAGGAAGAACTTCTCATTAGTAGTCTGGTTCACTATCATTCCATTCTTTTGTTTTTTAGGAATAATAAGTGCGACACATTGACAATGTGAGACATTGATTGCCGTTTGAGAAACTTTGTTGCCTCTTTGAGTTAGTGTTGACCTTTAATCTCTCTTGTCATTCTTGAAATGTGTTTTTGCTTGTACTTTGTGCCAATTAAGCATTTTAGGAATACACAAATTATCATTTACAACCGAAACTTGTGCCTGGTCAAAAACTAAGCATACGGCGAAGATAAGACAAAAGTAAAATGTTCAGGAAGTAATATTTCGTTTTCTCCTATTTAACCACGTGGATAGTATTTAACACGTCGTATATTTAGGACGGATATGTCCGTTACAAGGAAGATTAGCTAACCGTTAGGGATAATGGATATTTGGTAAGGTAGAGTGTTTGATTATTTACTCATGTGTTTTATTTACTTTTATTTTTCTTTAGTATTCTAATTTTATTCAATTCAATTTAACTTTATTTAGTCATTAAACTCGTTTAGTTTAGTAAAACAATTATAGTTCAACTTAATATTGCCTTAATATCATGAACCTTAAAACTTACTCAGCAGCTCAGAGACAACACTAAACGAGGACCGTGATGGACGGCCCCGTGTTAGGCCAATTTTGTTTAGCCCGAACGCAACCCAATGAGTAGTGGGCAGTGTTAGATTTGTTTGAGTCTTCATATGTTTCTTTATTAGTGTTCGGTCGGGCCATGCAAAGAAAATTGTGACACTAGCTCAACCTATAATTGCATTGGGATGAACTCAGTGTTAGCTTAGTTGCTATATGTCGGCCCACGAAATTGGGTTAGGTTAAACTGGTTCGTTACGTTCAACAACTTTATATGGCGAATATCTTTAAATATGTTGAAAATCTTGTCAACAAAATACAAAATTATTTATTTAGACTAAGAGAATATTTTCTAACTTCTACCTAGAGTTGCATACAATTTTAACAACAAATGATCAGCTTATTTGATCTATTACACCAAAACACCATATGGGTTTGTTGAACCAACCTAGTTTTATCTCTGTCAAAACTAGTTTGATTTCTACTCGCGATTTAAAGTATTATGAAGTGTTAAATCGAATTGAAATCAAATGACTCGAACAAGGACAATTAAAGGTTTATAACGTATCGGGCTCACGGAAAATAAAATGTAGCTTAGTAAGAGAACTAGTGATATGGTTTCTTTGGAAAAGGAGAGTTTACTTTCTATGAATGGTATGCATCGCATTCTGCCAATATCTAAGTGTTCTAAATTCATGTGTAGAAATAAAGGGAAAGTGGAGATTATAGAAAAAATTAATATTGAAGGGAGTTGGGAGTAAATAGCTAAAAAAACTTAAGAGGATCCTAATAGGATCGGTTAATAGGAGTTATTTCTTATTTTTTTCGTCATTTATTACATAACTTACGGAAGACTAAGGAGAAAGGAGATGATTAATTGAGGTTAACGTATTGGAAGACAAGTGTACATTCATGGATTGTAACATCAAATTAACCACAAATAGGACTATACATCCAAATGTATATGAGGATCGTACATCTAATACAAATCTAATTGAGCTTTGATGAGCCCAAATTCGGTCATTATTTTCTCTTGTTTTCCTTTTGTTTTGATCCCGTTTCACCCCCGTTTGACATGATTTCGCCCCTTTTTGTACCCGATATCTCTCTTCTACATGTTTGTTGACATGATGTAGGGCTTGACGCGGGAATGAAGAATCGGGAGCAAAATGTGATGAAATCAAGGCAAAATATGAGGAAAGGAGTGGAAATGAAGAAATGGGGTCCTCAGCCGGTCGGCCGGCAGCCGGTCCGCCGGCTGGGAGCCCCTGAGCCTTAAAAGTGAAGAAGTTTGCAGAACTTGGAAGTTGGGTCCCCAGCCGGTGGCCAACCGGCAGCCGGCTGACCGGCTGGGACCCCCTCACCATTCCCTTCGTTGATTTTCAGAGCAGACCTTGATTTTGCATCCCCAGCCGGTGGACGACCGGCGGCCGGCCCACCGGCTGGCAGTACCTGACAATTGAAGAAAAAGAGAAGAAAGTTTCAGAAGTCCAAATTTGGACTCTCAGCCGGTCCCATACCGGCAGCCGGTCGACCGGCTGAGAGTCGCTTTTCAGATTTTCGCGCACTATATAAACCCGCACTTAGTCTTTCATTTACACACTTCTTATTACGCATTCTTAAGCTTTTTTAGGGTTTACTACTGTTTTGAATACTTAGCACTTAGACTCAAAAACACTAAAAAATACTTTAATCTTATTTAGATCTTTACTTAATCTTTCTTTATTAGTTAATCTCTCTAGAGGATTCTCCTTAAGTTTGTGTTTAAGCATTTGTAGTGGATTATTTGGGTTGTAATTTTGGGGGATTTGAAAGAATCCTTCAACTTGTCATCCAAGTCATTTCCTTTTCCATAGTTAATGGTATAATCTTCTTCATCTTTACTTTATTTTTGCATCTCCTTTAAGTTTTCCTTGTTTACTTGTTTACTCTTTCATTTTCTCATAATGTTTATCATCAATTCCTCATTTGTTCATGTTTCTTCTTTAATCATGTGTGAGTAGTTTCATTCTAGGGTTAGGGGTTTGCTTGGGTAGTTAGTAGCCATGAAAAATGTTTAGGGTTAGTCTTGTTTGCTTCTTTGGTTAAGTTTTCGCATCTTGCATGTTACGTGTTCGACGAATTGCCTCAACGACGGTTGGGTATTAGTCTTCGCTTTGTTTGCTTTAGACGATGGTCTTGAGTTTCATGAGCATGCTTATGTGTTAGGTTAGCATGGTTTGTAGCGAAAGCTAGGACTAGTCTTGACCTAAGGGTAGTCGACTCGAGAGAAGAGATGACCCTAGACTTACCATAGAAGTGACACGAGACCGTTGCCTTACGTTTGGCTACCGACTTACCTAGGTGACCCCCGACACCCTAGTCCTCCTTATCATCAATTTTATCTAAATTTATTTGTTTTAATTGTTCTTTAGTTGTTAATCAATCTCAAACTTATTACCCGACTCAAGCTCGAACTAGAATTTAAATATACAACTTCCCCACCGTCTTTTGGGTTCGACCCTAAATTATACTACTTAATTTGGGAGTTTAAAAATTGTTTTTGGTGCCGGAATCGACGACAAAAACCGGCCATCAAGCTTATATGCAATATTTTTTGGGCTTTTAACATTTTTTCTTGCACCATAATGTTTTAGTGTTAAAATTAAAATCATTGGATTTTATATGTATTATTTTTGAGTTTCAATATAATGTTTTGATTTACAATATTTTTTATAAAGACGCTCAGATTTTTTTTAATAAAACTCGTAAAATATTTGTATAAGATCAAGTTTTTTGTTACAAAGCTCAAAATCTATCCTACCAGATGTATACATCTGGTTGTATAATCATTTAATTGCAAATTAACCATTAAAACATGAGAAATACGAACATATATCAGATGTGTTACGTCAAACTTTAATTGTTTTTGAGCATATGAGTATTTTTCTGAGCTTATTACGTCAAATTTTATTTGTTTTTGAGCATATGTGTTTTTTTTGAGTTTATTAAAATTTACAAGTTAGATTTTAATTTTTCCGTAAAACTAAAATTTAACTAAGTTTATATATAATGTTTTTGAACTTTATTATAACTTTTGAACATAATTGTTTAATAAATATTCAAAAACTTTATAGTAATATTCATAATTTTTAAAACAAAACTTAAAAAATTATTATAAAATTCCGAATTCTCATTTGTAGGAGCGGATACTAGGGGACTAATCAAAAAACCCAAAATAATAAAAATTGATTAAATCAAAACAAAACAAAAGACTGATAATTCCTCTCCTTGAGGCTTAAGGCTTGAATACAATACATCTTCAAGCTGCGGCAACATTACCGCCGCCGCCGTCTCTGCTGATGCTGCCGACCTCCTCGTTCCCTGTCAAAGCTCTGTTTCATCTGTAAGCCTTTCCTTTCCCCATTTCAATTCTCAGTTTTTAATTAATAAATTCCATTGGATTATTTGTCTATTCCTTTGTCCCGATCATTTGTTTAACTTCCATTATAATACCCTTATAGCAATAAAAAAAGTAAACAAATAAATAGGACGGAGTGTATTGCTTCTATTGATAGTAGCTAGACAGTGGCGGAGCCAAGGAGGGCTTGATACTTGATAGTAGGGAGACAAATAAAGATGCAAGTGAATTAATCGACTTTTCGAGGAGACGAACCCAAAATTCAAGCTTGGATAATTCCTCAAATCACCAATTTTTTTAAAAAAGAGAAACACTGGTTGTGCTGTGATTTTGCTAAGGTTGTTTATCGGGTCGTTTTTTGGACAATGGTTGTTTGGTTTGGGCCATGGCTCTTTCTCCCTCCGTCCTATGTTACTCTGACTCGGCTGAAAGGGTTTTATGAAAAAAGTCCAAGTTTTTGGTCTAAAATAAAGTAGCCGAGTGTCATACCAATGCCCAAGGATAGGACACAGCTGTTGGAATTCAACTAACTAGATTTGTCGAAGATAATCTAAGTACTTCCTGTGAAAGCCCCTTTACTCGGGGCGGTCTGCACATGCTGGACTGTCGGGCCGAGCTTTCAACTTTCTTTTATAATTACCGTAACTTTTCCCTTTCCTTCTAGTGGAGCATTTTATACCGCTCTTTCTTCGTTTTCAACTCTGGCTTCGTCTGGTAGATCCGACGATATAACTGTTTCTTTCTTTGTAATTGCTATTTAGCAAGACCAAGATCTCTTCGTTCATTTGCGTCTCGTCCACCAGGGATCAGAACTTTCATTCCCACTGAAATGCCACTTTGAGACTTGTGCTGCCCTCACCTTCAGGGATGCTTTTCGTGTGATCAGGAGCATTTTCTTATAACTAACGATATAACCATGTCTGCCCATCTAATATCACATCAATGGACACGCATCGTAATGAAGTTTATAGCTCGAAGAGAAGGTGCGTCAGAACTCTTGCATGTCGCCGTTCTCAACCTCGAACCACTTCACCCCACTTTGAACGACAATAGCATAGCAGCATCATGAGTCAAGTACACTTCTTATTCCAGATCCGGGGAATTCGGGAAACTATTTACGGCTCCATTTCGTGAGCCATAGCCCGTAGATAAAGAAAGCCGAGTTAAGGGATTGCGTTGCCCCCCAAGGCTGAGGTTCATTAGCTCCATAGTTGCACTTTCAATAAGTTGAGGGCTTTTACTGGTCCACAAGATAAACTTCCTTGGGAAAGTCAAAGGCAAGCAGCGAAGGGGTCTCGCAAGGCAAAAAGAAATGGGTATTTTCAGCCAAGAAAATGATATTTCTGACATCTGCTTTTTTTTAACTTATACTCCCTCCTATTCTAACTATTCTTCCCTATTTCCGAAAACGGATTATTCAGCTTTTCTTCCCCTTTCTTATTTTGGAAACTTTTACTCTTATTTTATTCATTTCTCTCTCTTATTATCAAACCCCACCCAACTCTTTTACTCATATTTTATTCTTTTTTTAATCTTTGTGGCCCACAATTTCTTATTTAATTCATAATTATTCATTCCTCTCTCCTATCACCCAACCCCACCCAATTTTTTACACTTATTTTATTCACTACCTTAATATTTGTGCCCTCCTCAAAGGGGAACAATACTTAGAATAGGAGGGAGTATAAAGGATTTACTTCCTTAGCTTTTGCTCGGATACATGCTCGGATCGGGTTCAAAGCATGGGGGGCGAAGAGTGAAGAGAATCTTTGTGTGCCCAGGAAGAAAATACACTGGAAGTTGAATTAGAAGTCTCTCATCCCCGAATCCCTTTTACCCTTAAGTTAAGTGTCGAAATCCCAGGCCTTAATCTCTATGCTGTTGGAAAGCTACATCCAAGCTGCGTTTTGATAGGATTTTTATAGTTAGTCAAGCTCAAAACACCCGCATATAGTTATTGTAAAGAGGCGCTCTCAATGGTATTCATTCTCAAAAGGCCTGCTTTAAAAGCTCAACTCTATACGTAATAAGGTAAACCTTCCGTGAAAGGGGAGTTGGAATGCCTTTAATAGTAGAGTCCTGGGGCAGATGATGCCGATTCTAATACTGCAGCTTATAGGATAGGACGACAAACCTAATTCTAAGTAAGGGAGGATAAAAAGCATTACCAAAGGTTTTTAATTCACCTTTAGACTCAGAGAATTTGGACTTCTATAATATAGAGGAGTGTGGCAGAATTTCCTTCTCTTATAACCTATGTTACTCGGACTCGGGTACGGGTGTCGGACACGGGTACGGATCCGAGTGTCGGGTACTCCGAAATTAGAAAACTTTGACACGGGGACACTGTCCATTTTCTGGACACGGGTACGGGGACACTGTCCATTTTCTGGACACGGGTACGGGGACACGGTTGATACAAAAAAAAAATTCACACTGAAATAAATAAAAATACCAAGAATATTATTATTATTGAAAAATAAAATCACATACTTCGTAAATGTTCATCAAATAAAAATAACCAAAACTTGGGAACAACTAACAAGCAAAAGAAACAATCTGACTAAAACTATAATTTTGGTCGACGGCTTCATGCACCTTCCTCATCAAATGTCATGGCCTCTAAGACGGGATCATCTAATGATATATCCGCCGCCTCAAGTATCGTCTCCGCCTCGACATTATCTCCTCCTAGGTAGACAACAAAAATAAAGCTAATTAGTGTTATATCTTAATGGAAAAGAACATTATGAATAGTATATGATAGATTAATAGTATTATAACAATAAAGGTGAAAATCTTACCAACATCCCAATATTTCGACGGACCATCAATGTACTCCTTCTCCTTTCTTGACAACAACCGAAGGTTGTTGTGTACATATACCAAGTCTTCGACTCGTTGCGTGGTGAGCTTATTTCTTTTGACGCTTTGAATAGCGCCATAGATGCTCCAATTCCTCTCGCAACAAGAAGAGGATGCTGGTTGTGAAAGCAGTTTGAAAGCTAAGGCTTGTAGTAATGGCGCAAATGACCCATAATTTGCCCACCATGAAAGTGGATCCTCATACGATCTTGCCGCAATGACATGTGGCTGACCAAAGTAATCCAACCCGCAAGAAAATGAACCATATTCTTTGTATGCATTTCTCACATCATTTGGATTTTGGAATATCCTATGAAAGCACAAGTCTCTGTTTTAGAGACCTCTTCATCCTCATTAGGGGTTACCCGACGGACGCCATTCTTACTTTCTTGAAGCCATTCCTCACTGTAGTACTTAGGAACTAGAGAATGAGCTAGACAATGTAGTGGGGTATTACTTTTGTTCCACCTAGTTTCGATAAGCTGTTGTATAGCATCAAAGAAGGATGATTGACCAGTTTTTAAATCTAATCCCTCATGCTCAAAGACTCTAACTTTCACCTCCTCAATCGTATTGTCCCACATATCATACACTAAATGTAATACACATGAATCCTTATCTGCCACCCTCAGGAAATTCATCATAGGTTCAGTAAAATTCAACAGATACTCAAGCTTATCCCACCAAGCATCACTCAAAAGAGTCTCTTTAACTTCTCTAGCTTTCAATTCGACAGGGGTTTTTCCATTGACTCTAAACTTTTTCCAATCAGAATCAAATCAAATCAATTTTCAAAGTGTAAAAGATGGTGTAAAATAGAAAGAAAATCAAATCAAATCAAATCAATTTTCAAAGTGATTTGATTTGTTTCCTAAGCTACTGGTGAAATGAGAATACAATTGGTAAAGTTGGAAAATTAGGTTGAAATATGATTGTATGAAACGTATGAATGGCTAAGCCCCTTAATTATTTGGGCTTTTATAGTTATCAAATAAAAAACTAATATTACTAATATAATAAACTAATTATTCGGTTAACTCGTATGACGGTTTTACGGTTTACTCGGGTTTATCATTTAACTCGTATAACGAATCATTATTGTCTAAGTCACACTTTTAAGTTATTAAGGGTTACTAACTCACACCTATAGGCTTCACAATTAACTCTAGGTTAACTCGTATCGAATAACGAATTATGGTCTAAGTCACACTTCTAGGTTAAGGGTTATAACTCACACTTATAGCCCTAGGTTTCATGGTTAACTCGTATCGAATAACGAATCGTTATTGTCTAAGTCACACTTTTAGGTTATTAAGGGTTACTAACTCACACATATAGGCTTCACGGTTAACTTTAGGTTAACTCGTATCGAATAACGAATTATGGTCTAAGTCACACTTCTAGGTTAAGGGTTACTAACTGATACTTATAGCCCTAGGTTTCATGGTTAACTCGTATCGAATAACGAATCATTATTGTCTAAGTCACACTTTTAGGTTATTAAGGGTTACTAACTCACACTTATAGGTTTCACGGTTAACTCCGGGTTAACTCGTATCGAATAACGAATCATTATTGTCTAAGTCACACTTTTAGGTTATTAAGGGTTACTAACTCACACTTATAGGTTTCACGGTTAACTCCGGGTTAACTCGTATCGAATAACGAATCATTATTGTCTAAGTCACACTTTTAGGTTATTAAGGGTTACTAACTCACACTTATAGGTTTCACGGTTAACTCCGGGTTAACTCGTATCGAATAACGAATTCTCGTAAATTTACAAAAAAATAGTAAATTTACATTTTTTACGAATATTTAAATAAATTTCCCAAGTTTGATTCAAAAAATTTCTAAAAAAATCTTTTGATATAGTTTAATTTTCAACGAACGATTTAATATATCTCGTAAATTCGTAAAAAAAAATAGTAAATTTTCATTTTTTACGAATATTTGAATAAATTTCCCAAGTTTGATTCATAATTTTTTTAAAAAATATTTTTTTATAGTTTAATTTTCAACGAACGATTTAATATATATCTTACATTATTTTTTACGAATATTTGAATAAATTTCTCAAGTTTGATTCATAAGTTTCTAAAAAAATTTTTTGATATAGTTTAATTTTCAACGAACGATTTAATATATCACGTAAATTCGTAAAAATGTTTGTAAATTTACATTTTTAACGAATATTTGAATAAATTTCCCAAGTTTGATTCCTAATTTTTTAAAAAATATTTTGATATAGTTTAATTTTCGACGAACGATTTAATATATCTCGTAAATTGGTAAAAAAAAATAGTAAATTTACATTTTTCACGAATATTTGAATAAATTTCCCAAGTTTGATTCATAATTTTTTTAAAAAATATTTTGATATAGTTTAAATTTCGACAAACGATTTAATATATATCGTAAATTCGTAAAAACAAATAGTAAATTTACATTTTTTTACGGGTATTTGTATAAATTTCCTAAGTTTGATTCATAATTCTTTAAAAAAATCTTTTGATATAGTTTAATTTTCAAAGAACGATTTAATATATCCCGTAAATTCGTATAAAAAATAGTAAATTTACATTTTTTACGACTATTTGTATAAATTTCCGATGTTTGATTCATAATTTTTTAAAAAAATCTCCTGATATAAAACGAATATGGAAATATTTTTTGGAGATTTCCATAATAAATACAACCTTAAACTTCGTTTTAAATAATTAGTTAGAATCTCCTATAAATTTTTCCATATTCGGTTTATTAACATTAGGCCGCGCTTTAAAAAAACCGTAAATAAAATACGAATATGAGATTAAAAAAAACCCTAAATAAAATACCAATATGAGACTAAGAGTATTTTGAAGCGTACATTACAATCCGACATAAAATTAACACCCAACTCCCAAGTAATAAACAAAAGGTTCCAGCTGTAAAAGACTACAATTGACACCTAATTAACAACAAACTAGTCTAACACCCGTGAAAATTCACGGGTTTGTTTTTTTTTTAACAAATTCTTATTTATGATCATTTTTTTAGTTTAAAACAATAAAACGGAATTTTTTAATCATTTTCCAATTGATACAACTCTTTTTTTTTTTAACTTAAAATCTGTTTAATAATTTGTAAAATAAAAATTATTATTATCATATTATTATCACTACTGCTACTCCTATTATCAAGTACTTATGATTCATATTATTATCACTACTACTATTTTTTTTTTACGTTTTTTTTCATATTTAATTTTAAAGAAATTTGGGTCTTAAACTCTTAACTTTTTTAACTCGCGTTTTTTTTAACTCACGTTTTTTTTTACGTTTCTGTATAATTTTCTTCTCTCCACTTTTTCATAATGAACGACCATGAATTGTCATGAACTTTGGCGGCGAAAATGGTTGAAAGTTGTGTATAGTATTATCCATCAACAGTTTGTATTTACTATACAAATGAGGGGTTATCATTTATCAATAAATGAATACATTCCTACCTTTCTTCTATACAAATGAGGGGTTATCATTTCATTGTTCAACGACTGCTGCGGATCTGCATTGCTAGCCCTAGATCATTGAAATGACCGCAAATTTTTTGATCTAAGCATTCTTGGTAAAGGGTCCTTCATAGAAAGAATCCTTGCAAGGCTGATTTAGTTACATCAAATAACCCTATAAAAGGACACAAATAAGCACAAACACAGCTGACTCAATAATAGTACACCAGAAATGGCTATTTCCTAACCGGAAAAACTTGTTTAGCATATTTAACCCATCTTACACCACCAAGTTCCAGACTTTCAGCCTATGATTCCAAAAATAAATGAGGAAATTTGCTAAAAATTACATAGACAACATCTCACAATGTTGGGAAAATATAAAGAGCATAGCACCAAATGAAGGTGACAGTAACACAAACAGATGAAAAGTTCTTTGGTGCATTTTGCTGATCAGTGATTCTCGATGAATGAGTGGTTGATCAGAATATCGACTAATGTGAGAAACAATCCCCATGGCAGACTGCTTTTCTTTGTAGGATGCCCAGGTAACCAAGTATAAACAGGCAATAATCAAACAGCCTCCAAGCACACTGCAAAGACGAAAATTACTTCCAATCACAAATTAACCCAAAGCTTTGCTAATAGACACATTATCAAACTAAATGCTCTCATAGAATACTTTTTGTGAGACCTCTCCAATTACCACTAATTAATCATTAATATATTAAATTAACCCCTTACTAATTGTATGGCTCATAGTTTTAAATTTGTGATATATTTGCACGACAGTCACAGAGACGACTAATTGTTACTATGAAGTATATTTATAAAGAAGACTAACTGTTACTACGAAGTATATTCATACGAACCATGGCATCCACGTTGAACATCAACGTTTCAACCATGGATTGAACGTCAACATTCATCGTGTACCATGGGTAACACGTTGAATATGGCCTTGTATTCCATGGGCAGCCCAGATTTCTGGACGACGTCCATGGCAAGCACGAGATCGGTATAGATATCCCTGACAATGTCATCGAGATCGGTATAGATATCCCCCCATGCCCTGTCCTTAAACTTTGCCCTCAAACTAATAAGCTTCTCAGTATAAGGGGAAGGAGGTATTAAATCAGTAGAATGCACAGATTCATTAGTTGGCTTGATAAAAAAATGTTTTATCCCAGTGACAAACACTCTCATTTTATACTGTATTGCCAACCCATCAATTTGGTCGAAAACAGTATATCAAATGATAAACAGCACAACAAATTACAACAAATAAAATCTACCTAATTCATCCATTCATAAACTAATTGAAATAAACAAAAATTCAATCTAACAAACTAATTTCTAACTAAAATAATGTTATTAAACATATAATCATATAACTATAACATTCATAAACTAATTTACGATTCAATTCATCCATTCATACACTAATTTACGATTCAATACAAAAAAAATGAAAAAAAACATACCTCAAGTTGGCAGAAATGTCGTATAGGGATTAGGGAGGTTGGTGTGGTGGAAGAGAACGGCGGCGGTGATGGTGAAAGTAGTGGTGAACGGTGGTGCAGTGTTAGAAGAAATTGAAAAGAGAGGAAAAAACGAAGGTAGTGAGACTATGAGAGAAGGATAGGGAAAGACGGTCGATTTTTTTTAGGAGCTCTGATCTATGCAGGGTTGCAGACTTGCAGTGCATTTGATGGTTTGGTACATGAAAAGACACTATTAATTGAATATAGTGATTTTTTATTTAAAAAAATTACTTTTAATGTGGGAGCTTCATTGTGGGTTTGCTGTGATTTTATGTTGCCACATCAGCTGTTGTGGTCTCTTCTTTAAGTAATATAATGATGATAATGATAATGATAATGATGATAATGATAATGATGATAATAAAAAATACAAAATGACGAGCAAACTGGAGAGAGAAATAGAAAAGTGAAAAAGACAATCTCGAAAAGCAACGGATCGTTCTACCCTGAAACATCGTCGCCGGCCGTTCAAATTTCAATCCCCAGTTTTCCGACGTAATCACCGTCGCCGTCGTTCTTGTAATGAGGTAAATAATTTGAATTTATTTTGCCGCCTGTGAGGAAAGAAAACCGCCGTGTCGGAGTTCACCCAGACGGATCGGGTCCGGGATCAGTGTCGCGTCGGGTCGACACCGGTACGGCCCAAAATCTGCCGTGTCGGAGCTTCATAGCTTATAACTTATGAAATACGGGGATTTATTTTAAATGGAAAAAAGGTAAGGTTTGAATTCAAATTAAATATAGGATGAGTCAATGCAATATTTTTTTATGTTGGGTGGGACTCACGAGCTTTTGTAATTGAATTGCTACTCTCTTATTCCTATTCTTATTCGAAATGGGACTAATTGCCCTCCCGGCTTGCCCAACACCAAGAACCTTGTATAAATCTCCGGACATATGACGCGGGTGGATACATAAGCTGGCATTAGCGAGACTAGCTCTTTCTCTCTCTGGCTCTCTTTATTTGAATTCTTAAATCTCGTACGATATTTTGGATCAAAACTCTGCCTTTAGATCGGTATGGAAAACAGGGCGTCGAAGATGCAACGAGCACTGTAAATGGGCAATCGCAATAAAGACTTATTGAATGTGTGATTACTTTATTTTTCCTGTGGATAACCGAACTTCCTGCGAACCAAAGTGGTAAGATCGCTTTGACAAGACTCTGCACTTCTTTGATATTGATTATTAAAGTAGGTATCAGAGTAATTAGACAAAGCCTTCCTCAGAGGTTTTTCAATCGGCGAGTGTAGGATGCGAAAGTAAAAGAAGCCAGTTACTAAGAAAAGAATTCACTTTCTTGAAAGAAATGCTATTCGTAGTAACTGGTGGGTGATAGTGGACGATCTTCCATTCTTTGAAAGAGGCCTAAAAAGTAAAGAGAAAGACCTGCTTACCAATCAGGGGCGGAGCCAGACCCATGCTATATGGGCTATAGCCCAATACGACATTCCAGTGCTATTTACTAAGCCATCTCTATGTTATAATACTGAAATTCTGAAAAGGACTTAGGAACCCTAAATCTTCAATTCAATAACTCAATTTATCAAACACCCTCTCTAATCTCTATAACTCTACCGGCTGCCACCACCCGTCAGTCCGTCACGACACGTCGACAACCCTGTTCGAGCCTTTTCCGACTTCATTCGCAACCGTTGTTCCTCGGTAATTCCTAGTCTGCTTATTGTTTTCTTGATTATTTTTGTGTATAGTTCTTTTTGAAGGGAAATAAGCAATTTATGGTAACATTGCTAACAATTAGTATTACAAATTATGCCCAAATCCTTTGATGAATGCTCAAATTTTCGTCTTTGTCAAGGATGAGCCGAAAATTATATTAGAATTGATAATTTCGTGAATCAGTGATGGCATTTTGGAGATTTGGAGTAGTAACCAGTATTGTATATTTGTGTAAATGTGTAATGGTGTGTCGAGACGAGACTCGCAAGAGTATTGAATAATGAATAGTTTCTGGTTTTCTTCTAAGTTTTGAGCATCTCACTCAGTCACTCTTAGGAAATAGACAAATAGTGAAAGACGGTGGTAGATGTTTAGGGGAAATCTATTTGGCTTTGTTGTAATTTGTTTGGGCTCACATCAAATTATGCCTTTAAGGCTTTACCCTTTAAGTACCTTAAGTATTAGTGTATAGGAGTTTATGCCAGATTAGAATGAATGGGATTGTGTTCGGGGCATATGTAGTATATGGACCTTATCATAGTTATCAACCTTATTTAAATGATTATCCGAGTACTTGGGATGGACTTGAATCAAGTACTTGGGACGGACTTTAAGGGAGAGAGTTTTGTCATAGGTGGTTTAAGGACTTTCGCAGATAATATTATGAACGAAGATGTAATTACTGATTTTGAATTAGAATTAGCTGCACCTCGTAGGGCGGAGTTTAGCTAGTTAGGCTACTTATCTAGCAAGTTTTTGATTTTATGCCGTGGTGTATTAATTTTTGGATGTTAAGAAGGATGTAAAAGATGATTTTATATCGTCGTCGGAATTTAATAATTTAGCCCTCTATACTATGTAATCCTGGCTCCGCCCCTGTTACCAATATAGGGCATTAACGTTATATTACCATTACTTACCCAGATATCAGTGAGAGGTAAAATTCTCAGAAGAATCTGATCCCTAGGCGCGAATGCACGGCATGGAGTGAACATAGTCTATCCACGGAGTGAGCCAGCTATTATGCAGTGCTTATCGGATCCATATAACAAAGCTTGCCCTGATATTACAAAGAAGCTCCTCAAGAATCAAAGACTTCTTCTTATGCTTGTTGAGGCGGTATACATACATCCCATGCATGACCTCTTGTTTAATAAGCAGCCTTTCGATCATCATATTCGGAATCACATCTTCCTAATCTAGCCGAAAATCTCATTTGGAATTCATCTAATAGCCTCCGCCCCAATCATTTATCAATCAAAATACCTCTCACGAAGAAGAAAAAAGTTCAATAAATGAATGAGACAGGGAAGTATAAGATTTGAATTGTTAAGTTATGGTATATTGTATGCATTGTTAGTTAAATTGGAAAAGAGAGGATAAGAAACGGCACACATTTGGACACTTTCAAAAGCCTTGCCACTCTAGTCCGTCCTTGTAAATTTAAGTTAATTTTCGAGTAGGGTTATAATTAGGTATTTACCATGAAGAAAATGACTGAGATGGATTTTTCATTTTTTTGTAACAGGAATTGATCAACACTCAACGTTGATATATAAGAGACTGATAGAGAAAGAAGCAAGTGATAATGGCGGACTTTCAGACATCTACTCATAGAACTAAGTGGATTTTCACGCAACAACAGTTGGTACCCGCTTCCTTGTTCTTTCATTCATTATCTCAGTCCCTTGTTATGTACCTTCATGTTTTCCTCTCCTCCTCTTATGCTCAGCTTTATGTTTGATACCAATGTTTATTTTGTGTAGATGGACAAATACAAAGTTGCCAACAAAAGGGCTGCACAATCGTTGAAGAAGGTAAATTTATATACTTCATATTCTGCTTTAGATTTAGATCCCAGCCTATGTAACTTTTTTAGTGTACGTCTATATAGCTTTTTATGTTTGAGATTGACAGTGCTTCAAAATAAATGGGCATATTTGTAATTGATGATTTTATGGCGGAAGTTTGATTCATGGCAAATAAGTCAAATTGGGAGGAGCTGTAGGCATTTGTGCGGCTCAATACGTTGAGTCTTTCTTTCTTAGGCTTGAAATGCTCTTATACATTGAGGGTATATGAATTTTTGTTCTTTAAAAAAATTGATTGTTGATTTGTTGAAAACATGAGTTTGTAAGCTGTGATTTTACCGTGGAGGCGGTAGAGAGACAAATTAGTTATGGTTGTTTTTTTGTGACATGGGGTAGAGTGTGGTACTGTGGTGGATTTAGTTACCATAACATGAGAATTGATGGTGTAAGGGCTCTCTTGGATAAAGGTCAGGTAGTAGAGCTTACCAGAAAAAAATTTGGAGGAGATTGGTGGTCAATCGTGGTTGTGGAGGGGAAAAGAAGAGATGACGAGGGAGATGTTGCTCCCGTATGAGGGTGATGCATTACCCTAGGAAGGTGGTAAATGTTCCTCCCCTCTATGGGGTAACTATTATTCTCTCTTCCTTATTGCCACTTTCCACCACCACTAATTTCCTTCACTTTCTTATTGATACGAACTTTGTTACCCTAGTAACAATTTCCCTCATAAAAAAAGTCCTTAGGTTTTGGTTAGATACAACAAGAAGAAGGTAAGGTGGGGACGAGGATGGAGGAGTTGGAAGGGGAGGGAGGAAGGGCACGGGGGCAAGGGTGAATTCTTTCTGAATCTTCTCTATGTTGTTTGACTTTTACTTTGACTCTCAAGCAGGAGAATGGATCCCTCCATTTGTCATCAAAGCAACATTCTATTACTGTCCCCCTCCCTTTCCCTTTAAACACTCCATCGTGTATGAATTTTACAACATATGTTATAGGAGTTGGATTTTTTTGTTATGTTGTCGTCATTGTAGTAGGGTTAGTATAGTAAGCTTCTTTTACTCATTCATCCTCCTGTTTGGTCAATGGTTGCTTTTTGTGAAAGTACAAGAGACTCAAATAGTCAAATTGTTTCGAACGGTATATGTTGTAAAATCTCATATTAATAGGACTATAGGAATACTGGATTAGTTGAAAACTTGGAAACCTTTTAAACAATAAGGGACAAAAGCTTATGAATCATGTATACTATTGCTTTGAGTGGCCTGTGTTTTTCCGGTTATCTTTTGGTTGCTCATTCAAAAGGCTCAGAATACGTACTAGGCTATGTAATCCATTTGCACACATAAAAGGAAAAAAATCGTGCACTGATATTCGGTGTTGGTGAAGTATGGTACAGCTTCTTTGGAAATTGACGCTGATGGATCATTCTCTCATCCCAAACGGAAAAGGGATTCAGAAAGTAATGGTAATGCTTTGATAAGATCATGTCTTGTATTCTTTCTTGAAGCTAGTTTATAATCTATTTCAATACTATATTTCTGAATTCTGATGTTTTGAGTGACTATTTGTTTAAGGTGATAAGCATTCTAGTGTTAAACCACTCAAGGTTGAAGACGAACGAATGCTGCATGCGTTTTATGAAAACAAGATTCAAGAAGTTTGTCGAGCGTTTTTTTTCCCACATAAGATTCAGGTCCATAGCTGTGCTATGTGGCAATTTCAAGCAGTTCTCTAATAATGGTTCATTATAGTTGCCTAATTCCTGTTGTTTTCAGGGGACTGCATTGATCTATTACAAGAGGTTTTACCTACATTGGTCAGTCATGGAGCATGATCCAAAATATGTAATGTACGATATCTAACTAGCTGTTTGTTTTTCCATTAATAACTATTTTCTTACCCAGAAAGTCATCTTTTAATTTTTGATGGTTTGAAGGATACCTATCATACCAGCAGCTTCTTCTCTATCGTTAATGTTAACATTCTTCCTATAGACCCTGTTTCTACTCGCTCGTTTGAGTTGACATTACCATTTTAGGTTACTTATAGAAAGAGGACAAACAAGTTTTGGCTAAATCAAACTGGGAAATGTGGGGGAAGAAAGTGTATCTGACTATCCGTCACTTTTTAGTTTTATTGTCTGAATTGGTGTGTTGGAGATTACTGACATTAGTAACCACTTTCTTGACTTGTAGCATCTTTTCTTCTCTTTAAAATTGCAGGCTTACCTGTGTATATCTAGCTTGTAAGATAGAAGAGAATCACGTGTCTTCCGAGGACCTTGGCAAGATTATCCAGCTAGATCATCAGTTGATTTTAGATAATGAGATGCTAGTCCTTCAGGTACATTCTTGGCCTTCTTTCGTCTTAGATTAACAAATCCTGGATAGCAAGAAGCTAGCTCTTTTGGTTTGATCTCAATATTATTATGTTACTTATGGCTAACCTTTCTTCAGAGTTTAGGATTTGATCTAATTGTCTACACACCATACCGCTCAATCGAAGGGTTTATTGACGATATGGAGGTATGTTCAATTACAAATCTATTGGCTTGCGTGTTTCGTCAAAGTGTAATCCTTGCAGCGCAGTGTTTGATATTTCATTCACCTGCTTTGACAGTTTGACATTCTGACGTCGTGAAAGTTTGATTTGTTTTTCTAGGACTTTTGCTATTCAACGGGTGGGCAAATGGACTTGTTAAAGGTATTAAGAACTTTTACTTCTAAAGATGCATCCCTTTTTTGGTCTTCACTGTAACATACGGAGTATTTATTTTAGTTTATGAACATTTGCATCTTTTAACTTTAAAATCATGTGCTGAAAGATATCAGAAATCTTTTCTACCTTCAATGTGTGTGTCAATTTTTCTGAGTGTATTAGTGAAAAGAAGAGATGATGAGGGAGATGTTACTCTCATATGAGGGTGATGTGTTACCCTAGGAGGGTGGTAGATATTCCTCTCCTCTATGGGGTAACTATTATTCTTCCTTCCTTATTTCCACCTTCCATCACCACAAATGACTTTGTAATGGTTGATGTATTTTGAATTATATTTTCTAGCTGACCAGTGGCCACCGGGTTCCCTGATGCATCTTATGATGAATGGTCCTGCAATGTTAGAGTGATGCCTCCTAATATTTCTACATATATACGGATGCCCTCTTAATTCTGTACGACATATAAGTCCCAGCATTAGTGTGCATTATTTTTGCTCTCTTCTGCCTCTATGTTCATCGCATTATACTAATTGAATAGATTTATCTGAATTTTTTTTCTTGTCTTATCCCTTCGTATGGCGTCTTCCCAGGATTTGCATCAAAAGTCATTCCTTGAAGCAGATAAAGCCATGCTTACAGATGCACCTCTTCTGTTCCCTCCAGGCCAGGTATTAGAAAATCTTTTCTGCTTTGTAATTGTCGTATGGCTGTATGGGTATTACTCATTCCGGAATTATCTTGCTGCAAGCTTCTTACCGGAGGATATTCAGAAGTGAGATATCATCATTTCATTGTGTCAGTCTGTCACCTTGGCTAGTTATCATCAATATGCTTATTCACTCTGGATGTTTTTTTTGTTTCTGATGAGATGACAAATTGCTGCAAAATAAGAAGTGTATTCTCATCATATCAGGAGTTTTTGCGGTTAAACTAAAAACCCATGCAAATGTGACTGTGGTCCTTGGACGATATATATATTTTGCCAGTAGCGGTTATTGAAATAAATAAATCCTTTGTCCGGACAGCAGGGTGGCAGGGGTGATCTTCTCCTACAAAGGGATTTTTTTAAAAAAAATGTGAAAAGGAGATAAAACTAGAGGAAGTTTTTGTTTGTTAAGACTTGAGAGCTGTCAGACATTTGTCTGCAACAACTTCTAATTGCTTATAATACTCGCTTCTTTGTAATTATTGTTGAATAAGTTTCTTTTCAAAGGGCCGTGAACAAATAAATTTAAGGCAGGCTGAGAAGAAGGTAATGTTTCAGCATACGATTCCCTTAAAGAATTAACAATATGGCTTACACATCTTTTTGCACAAACTATATAATGTCCCGTTGAATCAGTTTTGTTTTTTCAAGTTTTGGTGGGTTTGTCTTTTTATTTTTCCTTGCAGTTGGCACTGGCTGCACTTCGTAGAGCCAATAATGAGCTCGGAGTTCTTGATTTTGAAAGGTGCTACACTTTTATTGTCATTGCAATTTTTTGCTAATTAGTTCATCCACTTTTATGTTTATGGTTATCAATCAATACACATTTCCATGCAGATATCTTCAGAGCATTTTCTCACGCCAACATTCAACTCATACTTTGTCTGAACTGAACCAAGCCTTAGATGCTTTTGATTATTTGGTACGAATAAATAAGTAATTTTTTGATGATGTTTTACTCTTTCAATACTGGCATTGCCAATGGTTTGATGCTTTAAGTTGAGTTGTGGTAGCTATTAACATGATGCACTGTTTTTATTGAACTCCTGGTTTGACGAGATTGCTTCTAATCCAAAGGAGCACTCTCGTGCTTGATTTGTTTAAGTGATCAGACTATGTCTCAGAAGAATCACGCCTGTCGTAGTTTAATTGAATCACGCTCTGAATTTGCCTCTTTGTATTATAGATTTATAGTGTCTCCTTTGTTTCTTCCTATTAGCCCGCCTGTTTTGTATGGTTTACAGTTTTTGAGCTTTCGTTAATTTATTGTGTGCCTGCCTTGCTCTTGTTTGTTCAACCACACCCTCTCAGTGAATCTAATAATGTTCATTGACTGAAGGCCGAGGCATCCCGTGACAACTTCTCATCAAAAGAACGCTTTATGTTATGTTATGCTTTCTGTATAAGGATTAAGGAAATAAGAATAATGGATCATTGATCTCCTTTAACGGTGGTCATCAGAAACTATTTGCTTTCAAACCGCTTCAGGAGGTTTTGACATGAATATACAAAATTCCTCAAAGCTGTTTGTTTCACTTACCTTTGTTTTAATAAAGTGAACCTGATGTTATTTACTGGCTAATATCATGAAGATAACAACAAAAACCTGCGATGGCGAGGAGATGAAACGTGCTGCTAAGAAGCTGAAATCTTGTCAGGATGTTGGATCACATGATGGGTAATTACTTGTTTCTTCTCAACCTCTTGTAGATTAGTGCTTTGTTTAGACATATGCTGCGTGATTGGTTACGCCATAGTAAATTTTTTGCAGTAAGAAGAGGGAAAAGAAATCGAAGCGCAGGTCTCATAAAACCTCACAAGATACTCAATCAACGCCATCTGCTGCTAACGAGTATGATTCTTTCCATCTGTGAACCTTTGTTTCTGATCTTGTCATTGAGTTGTTGCTGAGTGACCAAGAACAGTTGCTTGGGACACTTGTTCTCGACTCATATCGTGTTTGTTTTCAGGTGATGGATTTTGTGTACGGTTGTGTTCAAGTAAGAAGAGCGAGGAGTGTAACCAGCAGCTACGAGTTATGTTGCCTACCAGCCCCTTTCCAGCCGCCATTCTATTAGCGTAGTACTAAGCTGAAAGCTCGGGTTCCATTTGTTGCGGTTCATACATTGGCAATTCGAGTACCTCTGGATAACGGTTCTGCCCTTTGTAACGGAAAACAATTGATTTATCGATCCTCATATTTAATATTTGCTCTGTATAAGAACTTAAATTTTCTTGTCCTGTAATATATCTCAGGACTACTTTGTTAATCAGTTGGTCTAATCTGATATCGACAAAATGGGTGCGATTTCGGAAGGTCTCGAATGCAAAATGGATCCTTCCCATTTCTTTTCTCTCCATTTCCTCTTACAAATATTACTATATTATATATTACAATGCCCTGTTGGTGCGATTTCTTAAGGTCTCGAATGGTCGTATATGCTCATCCATTACATATAATATGGGATCCCGAGTTATAAAACAAGAAATTGAGAAATATAAATACACAAATTTTATTTTCATGGAAGATTATTCTATCCGTCACGTATTAAAGACAGATTATGTCTCTTACAATATGCAAGTGATAAATTAAGTGGGAATTAAATGGAGCATCAAAACAAGTGGGAATTAATTGGAACACCTCACTTGCTCTTTCACCTATGATATTGTGTGAAGTAGACGGACTGTATATAGCATTAAAATTTATTTTCAATAAAATATGGGTCCTGATTTTTGCAGTACACATTTTACTCGATGTAGTACACTGTTGACAATTTTACCCCTCTCATTTTCCTTTTCATTTTTACTCTCTAATGTTTTCTCTCCAATATCAAAATGTGTACTATGAAAAATAATTTATTTTCTCAGTACATTTTTACTCAATACAGTAAAATGTGTACTGTGAAAATCAATAGTATAAGTATTATTAGTTTTATTTTATTTTTATTATTTTATTTTATTACTTTTTTGTACCCTATTTTCATGACGAGTAATTTTATAAGAACAATATGCGCGAAAATTAACGTAAGATAACATAATAATTAAGAATATATTGAATAAAAAAGGAAAAATAAACAAAAAATAACTGTACTACTTTGAGTAAAACGAAAAAACACAAATTAATAAAATACGTTTGTTTAGTACTAATTGACAAAGATTGATTAATCAATTAACATATGTTGATTTGATTTCTAAATCAATTGAAGTACTACGTAGTATGTACGCATCCATTACATATAATATGGCATCCCGAGTTATAAAACAAGAAATTGAGAAATATAAATACACAAATTTTATTTTCATTGAAGATAATACTATCCGTCAGGAATTGATGACGGATTATATCTCACAATATGCAAGTGATAAATTAAGTGGGAATTAAATGGAGCATCAAAACAAGTGCGAATTAATTGGAACACCTCACTTGCTCTCTCACCTATGAGTTGTGTGAAAGACACTATAGATGTTGCTAAATACAAGTAGACAATAGTGTAGACTAACTATATACTCCGTATAACATTAAAATTTATTTTCAAAACTTACTACTTTAAAGCTGCAAAACTCATAAATTTATCATTACGATTATTTTTGATGAATATCTTAAAATTAGAATGAAATAAATTATGTGATAAATTCACCACTTTTACTATTAATAGTTTACTTAAATTGATTTGTTAGTTAATTGTTTATATATACTTTCTTTTGTTGTTAGTATTGCTATGTTTATTACATTCGTTATTACTATATTGTTACTCCCACTACTTCTACCGTAATTATTGCTACTTTCAATACTGTCGCATTAATATTGATAATTTCACTACTCTATTGTTACTTCTATTAATTTCACTACTCCCGGTCGCTGCTAGTATTATTATTTTGACTATTCAAATGAGTGATTAATATCATATTATTATATCTAATATTACTACAATTGTATTCATTACTAACAAAATTACCTTTACTATTTAGACATGCAATTTTAGGAGACTTATATATTTATATAAATTTATTACATATATGCATTAAATTAAATCGAAATAATTTTGAAATATTATATTTTTTGGAAATATAACTTATTTATTTACAAATTTAATACTTTTCAAAATATAACATACTTATTTTATATTTATGTTGGTTAAATAATTAACATTTTTATATTAATATATTAATTAATAACATATTTTGATGTTTCCTAATATTTATAGATATATATGGGTAAAAAAAAATTTGACACAAATTATTTATCTCTTGTCAAATTAGCATTGATATAGATTCTAATAGAGTTCTTATGTGATGAGATGATAAATGACAAGCTTGATTACAATCATTTAACACCTAAACCTGGGGTTTAAAACAAAGTTTAAGGGTACACTTATATGATTGTATGTTTTAAAAAAAATGTAGGGATACCAGGTAAAAAGTCGCATAATTGGGGAATACTATGTAGAATATGATAGGTTATACCAACTACGATTAGAATAATAATAATAATATATAAGAACAAGATTAGGAATGTAACCTTATTAGGATCAGAAATAAGTTATTTGCTCGGATTTAGTTTCCTAGTTACGGTGAAGATAGGAGTCTACCTTCCACTATAAATAAGGCGTTAATGTATTCATATTTACACACATCAATATCGATAATGAGACTCTTCTCCCTTATAAACGTTTTATATTTCATCGGTTACTCATATCGTTTTTATTTTCAGGTGGTAGATTTCGTCTACGATTTTGTGTTCGACTAAGTAGTGGAGACTTGATGATCGAGGATACTTGTTCTTTATTCTTGATTACCAGACTTGTTACGGACAGTCGCAATCCGAGTACTGCTGGAAAACAATGAGTTCATCGCAATGCATCTTGTGATGGATAGTAATGGATGTCATAGCATCTCTTGTACTCCCTCCATTCATATCCATGTAATACATTTCTTTTTGCACGTTTGCCAACGCACGTTTTACGTGCTAAATATCTTTAGCTACGTATTTGTAAAAATTATAAAAATTATATATTTTCAATGTACTCGTAAAGGCGAATTAAACAAGATCCCACATGAATATGTTTTTTCTTACGTATTGAGAGAAAATTGAAATTGAAGGTTAACTTGTGAATAGTGTACAAAAACCTTATGTATCACATGGATAAAAATGGAGGGAGTACAAACTAACTTCATTTCTTGTCCTAAAATATATGTTTCGTCGTCTAAATTATTTATTTTACACATTGTTTTCTATGAACAAATAAATATTACTGCCGATAGAAAATGCGGATAAACTTTGGCGCGACTGAATTCGCTGAATTACATACTGGTAACTAGAAACTGTGAACGAAATCACTTCTATCCGATTACAGTTACACAGCATTACACCAATTACAGAACAGAAATCTACCCAAGAGAACAACTACACTTTCACGTCCAAACACGCAAAACTAACTTCATCGAATCAGAATTTCAACTTACACTAACTAAACTCACAGCCGTCCTAAATCCGTTACAGGAACTGCTTGATGGCTTCATACAATCCGCCTTGGTTCCTTACCCACCTCAGCTATAACAAACTGGCAGACGAACTACAAATACCTAAAATAGATTTCGCTGAAAAAGAGTTTGGCATCATCACCTTCAAATTGCGTCAACATCAGAACAACCTTTGCCTTTTTGATAAACTTGAAGAATACCAGGTACATCTTCCTTAAAAGGTTCAATAACTATCTTTAAAAACTCTGCCTCAGTTTGTTTGACGGCAGAATAAAAGTTGTAATCTAACAAACCCTTCTCCTTCAAAATCGACAAAACACGATGTCTAGGCACCATTCGATTCTCTAGACTAAAATTAAACAACAAGTAATATTTAACTAAGAAATCAGGGTCGTACCCGAGCTCAGTCATCAAAAACCCCAACTTTTTCTTAATGTTTTTTTCAGATAGTAGGAAAGTAATAGGACTTCTCTTCATTAATTCAGAAATATGAAATTGAGTCCACCCAAAGCTTCTTAACGCTTGACATTTCAACTCAATACATTCCTTACTAAGGCAAGTCAGCAATTGCACTCCAAACAAAAACACCGGAGATATTCGAGGAATCCTCAATTCGTCTTCAACCCTAACCAACACATTTCGGAAGAACTCGGGTTTCCTCATAAAACAACCAGGTCGTTGTAGAATGCTATTCCGAATAACATTAATATCCAAACCATACTCTTTATTTAATAAAGCAACATTCGATACAAGATTTTCAAGAAAAGGTGTTGATATGTAACAATTGGTTTTTCGAAAAAGCTTGGTTAGGTTTGCATTAGGACCCAAAACATCCCTAAGATATTGGATAATTGTATCCAACTTTTTTGATACAAGTGAAGGATTAGTTGAAATAACAGAAACTAAATCAGATCCAGAAATACCATGATCTTGAAGAACTTTAAATTTGGGTATAAGGGTTTTATCGACATTAGAAGCTAAGATTGTAGGGTGAGAAGATACAACCTTTTTAATATGGGTATCCTCAAATCCGTGTTGTTTTAAGAAATCAACAACAAAATTAGCATTATCAGAGAATTTGGAGTAGTCGTCATACTTGGAACGAAGCTTGGTAGAAGTACTCCGAGCTAGCTGAGGAGAGAAACCCAGATTATCAACCAAATAATTGGCGTAGGATTGATTGGGGGATTTGATTGATTGATTTGGGGACTTAGATGAATAAAACAGAAAATGTTGTAAATTACGGACAGAATTTAGGGTTTGAATGATGTATTTGCAACGAGCAATTGGAGTTGCCATCTCTACCTTTCTTTCAATTCAAACTCCAAATGAAGATTTTCACAACTTTTATTACGGCTTATTGGTGGACCAGTCGACTATCGCTTATCGGGTCAGATTTAAGTTTGGGTTGGTCAATTTCGAGTTTGTAAATAGTTTAAACAAGGTCGTGTCAATTATTAATAATATGTTTGTAACAAATGACATTTAGATAGAGTTATATTGAGTCGGGTCAATTTGAATATGGGTCAAACTCGAGTATTGAGTTTAGGTGTTAAGTCGAGTTATTTTTATTATATAGTGTACCCTTTTTACTAAGCTAAAATCGGTTGCAAATCCGGAGGTTTCTTTAGCACGTTGGATTGCTGATCTCTTCAAACTTTTTTATCTTCATCAACCATCTGAGAATGATAATAAACGTGCATTCTTTTGTATCCTTCGTGCTATATGGCTCTCCCGCAACTCAATCATTTTTAATGATGCGTCTGTCAATCCAGTGCAAATTGTTCTCCTCGATGATTCCACAGTCTCTAAGCATCATCAACTGTGTCTTCATAAATTTCTGTCGGCTCGCTCTCCGGTGCTTCATTCAGGTACTGTGTCCTCTCAAGTGAATTTTTCAGTTTATATTTATTTCTCCGCTCGCAGGATGCCGCGTTCAAAGGTCTTTGAGATTTCCTACTCCAATTCCGTCACCGGTGTATCCTCGTGCTCGAGTCCGTGCACCAACTCTTTTTGTGACTCATGCCTTCGCGCTTTCCGAGGTTCTCTCCACTATGTGCAACAACCCTTACCAGTCACGCAATTTCGTCACACCCTCTAGAAAACTATTTTCAGTTCTAGCAAATAACATGTCAGTACCAATGATAGTACACAATTCTGTTAACCAAATGCGTTCTATGTTATACTCGCAACGTCACTGGTCTGTAAGCCTTGCCACAGGCTAATTAGTTTTAATGCTCTTGTACTTTGTATTTTGTTTCCCTTTCTTTAATATTAATGAGTTTACCTTTGTCGAAAAAAAAACTAAGCTAAAATCTGATAAAATATAATTTTTGACTTTGAACTTCAAAAACGATAATTTTTTATGGGTGTTAATTTCTGTATACGCATTTTACTCAAAGCAATATGTTTTTGACTATAATACCCCTTCCATTTTCAAGTTTATTCTCAACTAAGTTGTATTACACTCAAAAATTGAAAAAATAAAGGGTTATTTAATTAAGAGAAATACTCTAGACTATCGGTCACTTTCTCAAAATACTCCATACTTTAAATTAACTACAATAAAACGAACTATCATGATACCTGATAAAATAAATGCAACAATGGATAAATAAACAATACAAAGCTGTTCAATTTAATGTAAATTGATAGGCTTTTTAGGCTAAGAAATGCAGTAGCTTTTCTGAGATGACCACTTGGTTTCAATAGCAAAGAGGAATGATTCAGATTTCTTTAAGATTGGAAAGTTTTCACAAAATAAGCATAAAAGCTGTCATTACATCAGTGATGCTATATATAGTCTAAATGCCTTGATTACCAAGCTAAGGATAGAATTCTGTGAGCTGTCAATTCCCATAATTATTCCCATGCTCATAGGTGGTGCCATTCCTTGTACTGACTGGGTGGTCCCCGTAGTTCTTGGTAGGTGGATCCAACGTATTACTCACATGAGATGTGATGATCTGTCCAGGTACCCTCTTACTGCAGTTAATATGGCTTACCCCTGGTCCAACCTTCTCAGTACCTTGGCTGCCACTGTTTGAGTATGATGCCCCTGCTGCACAGTTTTTACTTGTATCAATACCCTCCCCTTGAATTAATCCTTGTCCCCAAGGATTAAAATTGGAAAACTTTTGCTGCAAGTCATACATAAATTCCCAAGTGGCATCTTCAATTTCAGAATCACTCCATTTGACAAGTACCTTGGTTGTTGATACCCTTCCCCTCTTAACTGTCTTCCTTGCCATAATCAATTCTGGTTCCCTGGCCATTGGGTATACTTCTGGGGTTAGGATCTTGTCTAGAATTGGCCCGTAGCATTTCTTTAGCAGAGACACATGGAAGGTGTGATGAATTTTGGCTGTGTTAGGTAATGCTAGTTTGTAAGCAACATGACCTATCTTTTTCACCACCTGATATGGACCATAGTACTTCTTAGATAGTTCTGGTTGCTCCTACCAGCCACTGATGTTTGCATGTAGGGCTGTAGTTTTAAGTAGACCCAATCCCCTTCCTCAAATTCTCTTTCACTTCTCCCCTTATCTGCTTGTTGCTTCATCCTATTCTGAGCCATGGATAAATTCTGCCTGATTGTCTTCAGTGCCTCTTCCCTGGCCAAAAGGGTTCTATCCACTGCTTCCACCTTGCTTTCCCTAGGAAAATAAGGAAGATGGATGGGTGGTGGCTGGCCATACAACACCTCATATGGAGAGCACTTCAGTAAGGAGTGATAAGAAGTATTGTACCACCAATCAGCTGCAGGCAACCATTTACACCAGTCTTGGGGTGTTTCATGACAGAAACATCTCAGGTAGGTCTCAAGACACTTGTTCAGGACCTCTGTTTGCCCATCTGATTGCGGATGGTATGCTGAGCTCAGGTTGAGGGCTACTCCTTGCACAACAAATAACTCTTGCCAGAAGTTGTTGATAAAGATAGGGTCTCTATCTAAGACTATCTGTTCTGGCATTCCATGTAGTTTAAAGACCTGGTCGAAATAGGTCTGAGCTACCTCAGAAGCAGTGTACGGGTGCTTTAGGGGAATGAAATGGCTTGCCTTGCTCAGCCTGTCCACTACCACGAGTATGGAGTCCATTTTCATAGAGCTTGGAAGTCCATCAATAAAGTCCATGCTGACTTCAGTCCATATTGATGTAGGTATAGGCAATGGTTGGAGCTTTCCTGGGTAAGCTGCCCCATCATACTTACACTGCTGACATGTAGGACAATTTCTCACATATTCTTGTATTTGGTTTCTCATCCCCTTCCAATAGAACTTTTGCTTGAGCCTCTGATATGTGGCTTCTATTATCCCAAAGTGGCATCCCTGTATAGAGTCATACATCACTGAAATTAATTTGTTCTGTAGCTCCTGAGAGCTTCCCACCACAAACTTCCCCTTTCTTTTCAGTTGATCTCCTCTCCAAGTAAAATGATTGTGAGACTTTGGGTTTTGTTTGAGCTCTTCAATTAATTTAACCAGCTGATCATCTTCTACCCAAGCCTTCTGTAGATAGGTGTAAAGATCTGTGCTCACATGATTAAGGAACAGTTGAGACAGCTCAGAACTATTGACCCTTGACAACGCATCTGCAGCAATATTTTCCCTTCCTCTTTTATACTCTATGGTGTAGTCATAGCCCAACAACTTGGCTAGCCATTTATGTTGCAGTGGGTTGGATATTCTCTGCTCTAGCAAATGCTTGAGGCTTTGGTGATCTGTCCTTATAATAAACTCCTTCTCCACCAAATATTGATGCCATTTAGTCACAACATGGATAATAGCCAGTAGTTCCTTCTCATATATGGATAATGCCTGATGCTTAGGGGCTAGGGTAGGGATGGCAGCGGGTCGGGTACCCAACCCAGACCCTTAGGGTCGGACCCTAATGGGTCGGGTATGGGTTTGAATATTTGGGACCCGCTCGGGTATGGGTCGGGTATGGGTCCAATATAAAAAATGTAGGGTCGGGTCTGGGTCTAACTATTGAGACCCGCCCCGCTCCGTGGACCCGTGTATTTTTTTTTTAAAAAAATTAAAATTAAAATCATAAATCAACTAGTCAACTTACGTTCCCAGGGTCATTTTTTAAAATACTCTCTTCTCTTATGATGTTTGGGACTAACAATGAATGTCATTAGAACTACATGTGAGCTAAAATAATAGCTATGATGTCGCGTCTATCATGAAATTGTTCCTTAATCAACATGGAGAGCACCTCTTTACAATTGTAAGATTAAAAATATATGCTTAGTTGCTTACAATTGGTGGTTTGCTGGTACATTGGTACCTCATGTTTCTCATAATACTTTAATTGGGACATGTGAGATTAAAAATATAAGCTTACAGTTGGTTTGATTATGTTTGTTAATTGTCAAACAATTTCTCTGTGTTTGGTATTTGTAATTTGTAAGAGATTTAAGAATTTTTCCAAGACTTTGTAATACTTTAATTAAGACTTTGTAATTTAATTTAAACCTTGGTACATTTTATCAAAGGATTCGTTAAAAAACGTTGGACCCTAGGGTAGACCCTACCCAGACCCAGACCCATTAGGGTCGGGTATGGGTCCATTGATTTCAGACCCTGCCGGGTATGGGTCGGGTATGGGTCTATGGATTTTTAGGCCGGGTCGGGTCGGGTCTTGCCGGACCCTACCCAGACCCTACCCATTGCCATCCCTAGGCTAGGGACTTACTGATGTAAGCAATGGGGTGTTTATCTTGCATCAAGACAACACCAATCCCATCTCCTGATGCATCTGTTTCCAATACGAAAGGTTTGCTGAAATCAGGAAGTGCCAGTACAGGAGTGGATGTCATGGCTGTTTTGAGTTTGTCAAAGGCTGATTGGGCATTTGGGTTCCATTGGAAGGCATCCTTCCTTAGGAGGTTAGTCAAGGGCTTGCTGATGATCCCATACCCCTTAATGAACCTCCTATAGTAGCCGGTTAGGCCTAGGAACCCTCTCAATTGCTTCACATTTTGGTACAGGCCACTTGGAAACTGCTATGATTTTTGAAGGTTCTGTGGCCACCCCTTCTTTGGACACAATGTGCCCTAGATACTCCAGCTTCTTGGCCCCAAAGCAGCACTTGCTAGGCTTAGCATAGAGTTGGTTCTGCTCCATTGTTTGTAAGACCAGCTCAAGATGATCCACATGAGTGGCCCAATCCATGCTATATATTAATATATCATCAAAGAAAACCAACACAAACTTCCTCAAATAAGACTGAAACTGTTGGGAAATGTGTCCTCAACAATAGTGCGATCACGTAATTAAATCTCATGACAAGAATGCGCAAGGGATGATACGAAATATATTAGTCAACTGACCAACATTAATCGGTAATGATTGGCTAGCTAGAGTTTGACATTACTGTCGTATGACGGTGGTGGTCAGTTGATCCCTTTAGGTCACACCTATAGGACAATTCCCTTAATTGATAACATGATCAAATGTATATTGATACGAGTTGATCATATTCCTTAAACTCGTATACCGAGAAATCAGAGGTTAAATCTTATTGTAAGATTTATGTTTATAATTGAAACGTGTCAATTATCAAACATTAAACGATATTTATAAAATGTCGTAATTAGAATGAATCGGGTTAAATTATTACAAGTGTTGTAGATCGTATTGACGATTATTGAAAATGACCATTTTATATATTAAGTAATTTCGAATTACTTGATTTGTTTAATTTATAAATGATATTTATTTGATGAATATGCATTTTAAATTAAGACAATTGTTTCATACTATTGTGATATAATGTATGTCACAAATATACAATTGTGCAAATAACAAAATTGTAAAATGGATGTTCATTTTATTTTAGTGGTACCGGTTTTGTGATAGGATAATAGAGTTGTTGTGTGTTAATTAATTAACCACAACATATTGATTAATGCATGTTTTTACCTTAATCAATAAGGGTGTTCCCTTGAGCCACTCTATTTTATTTTGGTAAGACAAAAAGCACCATTTTGGTGCTTCCCATGCAATGTCACGGCAACCCACCCAAAACCCACCTAAAATGTGAAAGATGCTCATATGTGATTCATTCTAACTTACCCAAGTTTTCTAGTGTGAGAAAACCATAGTTAAAAAATCCTCTAATAATATTACAAGATAATGTTTACTAAAACCTATAATATTTGTATTATTAGTTTTAGTAGTTCTAATTAGTAATTAGAACATAGTTTAAGGAAACCGATTCTTGTACTAGCATACATCAAAGTGTCGGTTCTATTAAGGGTGTCTTGGGTGCATCTTAGAGGAGGTGTTCTTGTTGAATACTTGGAAGATCATCCTAGCATTCCATTCGGACTGTGTGTAAGGGTTCGAAATCTCTCCTATTCCATAGCTGTGCAATGTGGCAATTTCAAGCAGTTCTCTAATAATGGTTCATTATAGTTGCCTAATTCTTGTTGTTTTTGTTGGGAAATGTGTCCTCAACAATAGTGTGATCACGTAATTAAATCTCACGACGAATGCGCAAGGGATGATACGATTTATATAAGTCAACTGACCAACATTAATCGGTAATGATTGGCTAGCTAGAGTTTGACATTACTGTCGTATGACGGTGGTGGTCAGTTGATCCCTTTAGGTCACGCCTTTAGGACAATTCCCTTAATTGATAAAGTGATCAAATGTATATTGATACGAGTTGATCAAATTCCTTAAAACTTATATATCGAGAATATTAGAGGTAAAATCTTAATGTAAGATTTGTATTTGAAATTGAAACGTATCAATTGTCAATTGTTAAACGATATTTATGAAATATCGTAATTAGAATGAATCGGGTTGTACATTATTACAAGTGTTGTAAATCGTTTTGACGATTATTGAAATGACCATTTTATACATTAGTAATTATGAATTACTAGTCAATTTGTTAAATATGATTTATTAATTTATAAATGATATTTATTTGATAAATATGCATTTTAAATTAAAACAATTATTTTATGATGTGAGATTTTATCAATTTCACACATAAGTTTACAATTGTACAAAATGACAATTAAAAAATAGAAGTCCATTTTATGAAATGGTGGTACCGGTTTTGGTGGTGGTAATTAAGTGTGTTTTGTGTTTTAAGAACACAAAAATGACAATAACAAAACATGTTCCTTGAGAACATTACCTAGAGCCTACCTATGTGTTTTTGGTAAGACCAAAAGCACTATTTTGGTGCTCCTCATGTTAGTGCACGGCTAACACACCAAATACCACACCAAAAACACAATGAACAAGTGAAGTGTTCAACACTACAATTCATTCATGTTTTCTCTTTGAAAATCCTAAGCAAAGTTTTCTAGAGAGAAAGTTGCTAAAATCCTCTACATATTATTATAGTGATAATAATAAGAATACTAATAATAATAAGTTGTTAATATTAGTATTGAAATAATATTCTAATTAGAGAGATTAGAATAGTTTAAGGAAAACCGTTTCTTAGTCTAGCTACTACAAGATTTCGGTTGGTTAAGGGTTGTCTTGGTGCATCCAAAGGAGGTATTCTTATTTGGGTACTAGGAGGATCATCCTTGCCATTCATTCGGACCGTGTGTAAGGGTTCGAGAACTCTCTTATTTCCGCATTCTAGCATGCATAAGATCATTATAATATGTTAATTAAAGGGTTAATTAAAGGATTATGTTAGTATGACTAATAGATTAGTTTATGAGCAACTAATAAAACCCAACAATTGGTATCAGAGCAATAGGTTGTTTGCATGCTTTCCGTTTACGTTTTTACGGAGTTATTAGGATAACAAAATAAAACTTGATATTTCGGTTGATATAAGATATGCACGAAATTAATTTAGCATGAATACCTACTGTTTTCTAAAATGTTTTAGAAGATTTGGAATATATTTTGCATAAATATTGATTATTGGTATATTAAATCTCGGTTTTAATATGTTTTAATGGTTAAAAATGTTTATTTTGGGAAAAATAGTTAAAATAAGCTTCTGGCCGAGATTTTTCAGTATGATATCACATGTATTTTCTATAATATGAATATGAATTTTCGTAAATTATGGACTTATAAAACGTGTGATATGAATTTTAAGGGTTAAAATGCAATAAGATGTATAAAAATGGGTTAAAATAGTTATATTATGAATTTGACTATAAAATTTTATGAGGATGTCACATGCAATATTTAAAATTTATGTTGAATTTTCCAGAAATTTATCTCAAATATTGCAATATTATAGATTTTTAATGTAAAAATCGGGTAATTAGTGACATAATTTCGACTTTAATAGTTTAAGTTGGAATTTGGCCATAAAAATTTAACACGATGTCATATATATTATTTCCAGCATGTATAAAATTTTCGAGAATTTTATCTTATTTTATGCTTGAGAAATAATTTTAAAGGTTAAAATCGTACGATATATGACGTAAATCGTTTAAAATTTGCAAAAGTTGTTAAAATGGCCGAAAAATGTAACCCATATTAGTCATATATGATATGTTCATCATGAAAATATTCTTGGGAGCCAAAAGTTTCAGATTTAATTTAATTTTAATTTGTTAAAAGTAGCATTTAAAACTGAATTTTCAGAGTCATGTTTTAAAAGTTTCGGCTATGGGGCAATGTGCCATTTAATTTTCTGTCCATTTTGTGTTCTTAAAATGTTTTGGAAGGTATAAAAATATTATTAGTATTTAATTTGCATTTATGAAATTAATTGTATAATTTTCGATTTAAAAATGCTCGTTTTACGTATTATTTACGAAATAATGTTAAAACCGTATAAATACTAATATTTTAAGATTCTGAAAATTTTAAGAACATTCTGGATTTTTCAAAATTTGAATTTTTGAAATTTTTATGACTCTTTTGGATTTTTATATTATTTTTCCCGTAAAACCGAGTAATACCGATCAATATTAAGTAAGACTAAATTTTGAAACCTATAAGAGTTACGATGATTAACTTAAGGATGAAAACCGTTTCATATAATGCATAGTGTTGTTAAACGTTAAAACACGCGATTCCATAAAAACCGAGGTTTAGGATAACTATTTAAATAAGTGTTTTAAATAGGACGATTTGGCTTAGGGTTTGCATGTTAATTCATATTTTCATAAGCATTGCATATTTTATTATGAATGTCATGATTTATTTACGTAATTTTGGGAATTATGTAATTTACTTAGTATGGCCTTAGTTTTTAATCGGTATTTCCCGTAATGTAAGGGGTTACCGATTCGGTTGTAATTTTGTGATCTCGTATCACCCAATTGTAATTTATTTCTATTTTATAATTTATAAAGTAGACTAGAAAAGTTGTAATATTTGTAAAATCCGGAGTTCCTTGAAGACGGTGCCATTCGGAAAGGAGTTCCGACAAGACGGTGTTTACCTCGAAGTGCGTGCCGCGTGAAGTTCAAGGGACCAAAGGAGTTGGTTTCCGAATTTGTACTTTTATTATTTCTTTTCTAGGAAAGGCCATACTAGGGTTTATTTTTATGCTTTTATTTTTGCTTTTATATGTTTGCATGCATAGCCAAATCGTCATACATCGTCTCATGCATTTTCGATTTAATCGACCTAGTCATCTCTTTTATCGATAATTCACCGACTTAGTTCACTTAAACGGAGATAAATAATAATTTGACTAGATCTCTTACATATAAAAATTGAGACTTAGCCTTACCAAAGAGTATGGACCCATGAATCCCTTCTTCACAAGAACGTAGGCTCGGCTACACCGGGGTACTAAAATTGTCACGTTGGGTAAGTGGGGTAATAAGATTACACCTTGAAATTTGGTCGATCTCAACGAAAGTATTCGTAACCGTAGTTGCAATAAGTTCGGGCTAAAGATAATTTTAAGAAAATTGTCGACCGAGAGTTCTAAGAGTAGAACCGATTAAAGAGTTAATCCACCAAATTATACCAATACGGGTTGAATCGGCTACACCGTGCCCGGATTAGTATGGGTTTGGGTCTCGGGATTGTTTACTTAATTGGGTAAGAGATTATTAAGTAAATATATAACTAAACTTGTTTTAAGTTTTTAGTTTAAAATATGAAATTTTAAAATGATGTTGTTTTTCCTTTTATTATTGTAGTTTAATTTTCAACAACATCAATGGCAACCAACGCTCCACCTCTCACTAACGTATCATGGCTTCGATCCTTTATGGATCGTTGCAAACTCGATAAGCATGGTTCCAATTTTAAGGATTGGGATGCGCAATTAGTTTTGGCCGCTCAAGGTGACGATAAGAGTCGTTACCTATCCGAAGCCGCTCCTCCCGCACCGACCGCTCGTTCCGCGATCGGAACTCGTGAGGCTTATGAAGCCTACATGAAAGAGTCTTCCGCTCTTAAGAATGTGCTCATCTTCTCCATGGAGCCGGATCTCCAAAGGAGTATGATTAAGTTGACCACATCGTATGAAATTTACACTAAACTTGCGACCATGTTTTCGCAAACTCCAAGGGTGATTCAATATGAGGCGGCTTCCGCCTTCTTTGACATAACGTTAAAGGAAGGGCAAAAGATAAGCCCTCTTATGCTCAAACTCGTTGAGCTCGCGGAGACTTTAAAAGCTCAAGATGTTGAGGTTCCCGACTCTCTTATCATTGACCGAGTTCTTCACTCGCTCAATAAGGTTAAAGCATATGCTCAATTCCGGGTGAATTTTAATATGCGAAACCAAGAGACTACATTGGAAGAGTTGCATAAGATGCTCGTCCAAGCCGAGAGGGACATGGGACTTCATGAAAGTTCCACCAAGGATGTTTTGAACATCGAAAAGAAAGGGAAAACGAGCTTCAAGAAGAATGCCTTTAAAGGCAAGGGCAAGAAAACGTTCAAGCCCAAAGCGACCAAAGAAAAGACCTTTTCGAAAGGCGCTTCCACCTCGTCTTCAAAAGAGCAAGACAAGTGCCATTATTGCACGAGGATCGGTCATTGGAAGAGAAATTGCTCCAAATACTTAAGTGATCTCAAAAATGGAAAGGCTCTTACCGTAGGTAATAATTCTCGTTTAAAATTCATGTTAATTTGTCAACTTTTGTATGGCGATACAAGTTGTTGACTATCACCCCTTTTAAATTGTTTAAAGGGGCACCTTATAAAGATAAGGACAAGGAGAAGGAAACATGAAGTTCCTTACTTGGATGGCTCCGGTAGCATCCAATTGATCGAAGACTTGAAGAGCTAGGCTCTAATTTTCATATCGTCTTCTTTCATATTTTGCATTTTATTTTGGAACAATTTACTTTCTTGTAAGACAAGGATTAAAATCCTAAAACAATGGTTGTAATTTTGGATATTAGTGACTTGTTTTTCAACCCGAGTCACTACTTTTGTTCTTAATCAATTTTGATTTCTCAAATAAATTGCATACCTTGTTAAAACATGAATAATGGTGATTTTGTCACGCAATAAACATTGATACGATCAAGTATAATATAATCAAAGAGTTGATTAAAACGGAGAACTACACCTCATGAGGTACTTTCAATCATTTTGAGAAAATGTTAATTCATTATACGATGATCATTTTGAGTGAAAATGAGAATGAATTAGTCATACCATAAAATTATATACATTGGTCCGATCGAAAGAAGCTATCCTTGTGAAAATAAGGGTTATTTCAAAGGATAGAGTGGGAGAAAATATTCGACCTACAAACCAATGATATAACTATAGGATCTTAGAGAAGATTCCTGGAAGGGTTCTCAAGAAGAAACCTATAAAGACACTGAAGAAACTACGGGAGGACACTCGAAGAAAGAAAGGTTCTTTATGTTCATTGTTTCAGTGAGAAACCCCGTATGAATTCGGAAGGAAGATCGGCTCCATGGGATAGTGATTTTTCAAAGATTATAAGATAATAAAGGAGAAATCATCTATCTCTTAGGAGGCAAGACCGATTCCTTGAAATAATGATTTTTCTATGATTATAAGATAATAAAGGAGAAATCATCTCAGTCAGTGTGTCTAAAGGTATGATATGATAGGATGGATCACTATAGAGATAGTGATAATGATTCGAGTAATAGTTTAACATGCGAGAAATGAAAGGTTCATTTAAGAAATCGAGGGATATTGTTTTCAGTGGGAGCGATGTTCAATAAGAATTTAAACCTACCATTTAGAGAGAATGGGTGATTCTTTAAGAGTAAAGAATAAGAGGTACTAAATTTAGATGAACAAAATAATTTATATCATGTGATGATGGAGTTTTAACGGGAAGGTTTATTATATGGATAATAAAAGGTCGCCCATTAGATATCAAATTGATTTGATATGCTATGTTTAGCCAAGATGATTGAAAGTTATAAGAGTGATAAGATCAAAATTACAATATTGATTTCAGTACATAAGTGACTGAAGAGAGTGATTCTTTAATCCCTCCAGTATATCGATACGTCACAAGTTATAAGATAACAGTGGGAGTTTTCCTCCGGAAAAGAAACTCAAAATCTAGAAAGAGTTCTAGAGATGTACTCAAATAGAATCATATTATACGAGATAATATGAGAATGAAGGAGACTGAAATTTGTAAGTTTTGCAATCATGAATAAAGGGTTATTCGCAAAACACTAATACAAATAGATGATTGTGCATCAAATGCAATGTAATAGTATTGACTATTGTTGCATGACAACATCATTTGAGTTATGAATAACTCAAGGTAAATGATACTTTGTCAGAATCCAAATGGGTTGTAAGAGACAATATTGAACCCCATAAGTGAACTGGATTGACTTAGTATAGCCCCTAGCCGCTTACATGAGGTGACGTCTCAAAGCGACTAGAGTGTGAGGCGATTGATGGCAAGTTCAAGTGCCATAGAGTCATATGTGATGACTAGTCGATCACATAGGCAGACTGCAAAAGACACTCTGTCGGGAAATGTGACCGCTTATAGAGTTCTGGAAATTCAATAGCCGGGTCGTGGCGAGAGCTGCTATAGTATTCTTGTGAGTCAATTCTTAGACTAAAGACTACTCTCCCAAGATGGTACAGTTTAGACATAGCCTTGATCTGTTCTCTACGACTTTTCGTAACTGGAGTCAAATGGGACTGCTTCAGGCTGTGACTGACTGTGACTAGTCAAAGGAAATAGTGCGATAGAAATTGTCCACCCCTTGTCAGGGTTGCTCAAATCTCAAGGCCACTCGAGGAGAAGTTAACTGGAAATGCGTGGCCACGCTCGGAAGGTATCTATGGTAGATAATTCCGGTCAAACAGTTATTCTCCATATCGAGGAAACCACTCATGATATGATCGAATGCAAGTACGACCTGAGAGAGACATCTTGCATTGAGTGGGAGATTGTAATAGGACAAGAGAATTGGTGACGCACACTTGTCGAGGATAAGTGGGAGATTGTTGGGAAATGTGTCCTCAACAATAGTGCGATCACGTAATTAAATCTCACGACGAATGCGCAAGGGATGATACGATTTATATAAGTCAACTGACCAACATTAATCGGTAATGATTGGCTAGCTAGAGTTTGACATTACTGTCGTATGACGGTGGTGGTCAGTTGATCCCTTTAGGTCACACCTTTAGGACAATTCCCTTAATTGATAAAGTGATCAAATGTATATTGATACGAGTTGATCAAATTCCTTAAAACTTATATATCGAGAATATTAGAGGTAAAATCTTAATGTAAGATTTGTATTTGAAATTGAAACGTATCAATTGTCAATTGTTAAACGATATTTATGAAATATCGTAATTAGAATGAATCGGGTTGTACATTATTACAAGTGTTGTAAATCGTATTGACGATTATTGAAATGACCATTTTATACATTAGTAATTATGAATTACTAGTCAATTTGTTAAATATGATTTATTAATTTATAAATGATATTTATTTGATAAATATGCATTTTAAATTAAAACAATTATTTTATGATGTGAGATTTTATCAATTTCACACATAAGTTTACAATTGTACAAAATGACAATTAAAAAATAGAAGTCCATTTTATGAAATGGTGGTACCGGTTTTGGTGGTGGTAATTAAGTGTGTTTTGTGTTTTAAGAACACAAAAATGACAATAACAAAACATGTTCCTTGAGAACATTACCTAGAGCCTACCTATGTGTTTTTGGTAAGACCAAAAGCACTATTTTGGTGCTCCTCATGTTAGTGCACGGCTAACACACCAAATACCACACCAAAAACACAATGAACAAGTGAAGTGTTCAACACTACAATTCATTCATGTTTTCTCTTTGAAAATCCTAAGCAAAGTTTTCTAGAGAGAAAGTTGCTAAAATCCTCTACATATTATTATAGTGATAATAATAAGAATACTAATAATAATAAGTTGTTAATATTAGTATTGAAATAATATTCTAATTAGAGAGATTAGAATAGTTTAAGGAAAACCGTTTCTTAGTCTAGCTACTACAAGATTTCGGTTGGTTAAGGGTTGTCTTGGTGCATCCAAAGGAGGTATTCTTATTTGGGTACTAGGAGGATCATCCTTGCCATTCATTCGGACCGTGTGTAAGGGTTCGAGAACTCTCTTATTTCCGCATTCTAGCATGCATAAGATCATTATAATATGTTAATTAAAGGGTTAATTAAAGGATTATGTTAGTATGACTAATAGATTAGTTTATGAGCAACTAATAAAACCCAACAATTGGTATCAGAGCAATAGGTTGTTTGCATGCTTTCCGTTTACGTTTTTACGGAGTTATTAGGATAACAAAATAAAACTTGATATTTCGGTTGATATAAGATATGCACGAAATTAATTTAGCATGAATACCTACTGTTTTCTAAAATGTTTTAGAAGATTTGGAATATATTTTGCATAAATATTGATTATTGGTATATTAAATCTCGGTTTTAATATGTTTTAATGGTTAAAAATGTTTATTTTGGGAAAAATAGTTAAAATAAGCTTCTGGCCGAGATTTTTCAGTATGATATCACATATATTTTCTATAATATGAATATGAATTTTCGTAAATTATGGACTTATAAAACGTGTGATATGAATTTTAAGGGTTAAAATGCAATAAGATGTATAAAAATGGGTTAAAATAGTTATATTATGAATTTGACTATAAAATTTTATGAGGATGTCACATGCAATATTTAAAATTTATGTTGAATTTTCCAGAAATTTATCTCAAATATTGCAATATTATAGATTTTTAATGTAAAAATCGGGTAATTAGTGACATAATTTCGACTTTAATAGTTTAAGTTGGAATTTGGCCATAAAAATTTAACACGATGTCATATATATTATTTCCAGCATGTATAAAATTTTCGAGAATTTTATCTTATTTTATGCTTGAGAAATAATTTTAAAGGTTAAAATCGTACGATATATGACGTAAATCGTTTAAAATTTGCAAAAGTTGTTAAAATGGCCGAAAAATGTAACCCATATTAGTCATATATGATATGTTCATCATGAAAATATTCTTGGGAGCCAAAAGTTTCAGATTTAATTTAATTTTAATTTGTTAAAAGTAGCATTTAAAACTGAATTTTCAGAGTCATGTTTTAAAAGTTTCGGCTATGGGGCAATGTGCCATTTAATTTTCTGTCCATTTTGTGTTCTTAAAATGTTTTGGAAGGTATAAAAATATTATTAGTATTTAATTTGCATTTATGAAATTAATTGTATAATTTTCGATTTAAAAATGCTCGTTTTACGTATTATTTACGAAATAATGTTAAAACCGTATAAATACTAATATTTTAAGATTCTGAAAATTTTAAGAACATTCTGGATTTTTCAAAATTTGAATTTTTGAAATTTTTATGACTCTTTTGGATTTTTATATTATTTTTCCCGTAAAACCGAGTAATACCGATCAATATTAAGTAAGACTAAATTTTGAAACCTATAAGAGTTACGATGATTAACTTAAGGATGAAAACCGTTTCATATAATGCATAGTGTTGTTAAACGTTAAAACACGCGATTCCATAAAAACCGAGGTTTAGGATAACTATTTAAATAAGTGTTTTAAATAGGACGATTTGGCTTAGGGTTTGCATGTTAATTCATATTTTCATAAGCATTGCATATTTTATTATGAATGTCATGATTTATTTACGTAATTTTGGGAATTATGTAATTTACTTAGTATGGCCTTAGTTTTTAATCGGTATTTCCCGTAATGTAAGGGGTTACCGATTCGGTTGTAATTTTGTGATCTCGTATCACCCAATTGTAATTTATTTCTATTTTATAATTTATAAAGTAGACTAGAAAAGTTGTAATATTTGTAAAATCCGGAGTTCCTTGAAGACGGTGCCATTCGGAAAGGAGTTCCGACAAGACGGTGTTTACCTCGAAGTGCGTGCCGCGTGAAGTTCAAGGGACCAAAGGAGTTGGTTTCCGAATTTGTACTTTTATTATTTCTTTTCTAGGAAAGGCCATACTAGGGTTTATTTTTATGCTTTTATTTTTGCTTTTATATGTTTGCATGCATAGCCAAATCGTCATACATCGTCTCATGCATTTTCGATTTAATCGACCTAGTCATCTCTTTTATCGATAATTCACCGACTTAGTTCACTTAAACGGAGATAAATAATAATTTGACTAGATCTCTTACATATAAAAATTGAGACTTAGCCTTACCAAAGAGTATGGACCCATGAATCCCTTCTTCACAAGAACGTAGGCTCGGCTACACCGGGGTACTAAAATTGTCACGTTGGGTAAGTGGGGTAATAAGATTACACCTTGAAATTTGGTCGATCTCAACGAAAGTATTCGTAACCGTAGTTGCAATAAGTTCGGGCTAAAGATAATTTTAAGAAAATTGTCGACCGAGAGTTCTAAGAGTAGAACCGATTAAAGAGTTAATCCACCAAATTATACCAATACGGGTTGAATCGGCTACACCGTGCCCGGATTAGTATGGGTTTGGGTCTCGGGATTGTTTACTTAATTGGGTAAGAGATTATTAAGTAAATATATAACTAAACTTGTTTTAAGTTTTTAGTTTAAAATATGAAATTTTAAAATGATGTTGTTTTTCCTTTTATTATTGTAGTTTAATTTTCAACAACATCAATGGCAACCAACGCTCCACCTCTCACTAACGTATCATGGCTTCGATCCTTTATGGATCGTTGCAAACTCGATAAGCATGGTTCCAATTTTAAGGATTGGGATGCGCAATTAGTTTTGGCCGCTCAAGGTGACGATAAGAGTCGTTACCTATCCGAAGCCGCTCCTTCCGCACCGACCGCTCGTTCCGCGATCGGAACTCGTGAGGCTTATGAAGCCTACATGAAAGAGTCTTCCGCTCTTAAGAATGTGCTCATCTTCTCCATGGAGCCGGATCTCCAAAGGAGTATGATTAAGTTGACCACATCGTATGAAATTTACACTAAACTTGCGACCATGTTTTCGCAAACTCCAAGGGTGATTCAATATGAGGCGGCTTCCGCCTTCTTTGACATAACGTTAAAGGAAGGGCAAAAGATAAGCCCTCTTATGCTCAAACTCGTTGAGCTCGCGGAGACTTTAAAAGCTCAAGATGTTGAGGTTCCCGACTCTCTTATCATTGACCGAGTTCTTCACTCGCTCAATAAGGTTAAAGCATATGCTCAATTCCGGGTGAATTTTAATATGCGAAACCAAGAGACTACATTGGAAGAGTTGCATAAGATGCTCGTCCAAGCCGAGAGGGACATGGGACTTCATGAAAGTTCCACCAAGGATGTTTTGAACATCGAAAAGAAAGGGAAAACGAGCTTCAAGAAGAATGCCTTTAAAGGCAAGGGCAAGAAAACGTTCAAGCCCAAAGCGACCAAAGAAAAGACCTTTTCGAAAGGCGCTTCCACCTCGTCTTCAAAAGAGCAAGACAAGTGCCATTATTGCACGAGGATCGGTCATTGGAAGAGAAATTGCTCCAAATACTTAAGTGATCTCAAAAATGGAAAGGCTCTTACCGTAGGTAATAATTCTCGTTTAAAATTCATGTTAATTTGTCAACTTTTGTATGGCGATACAAGTTGTTGACTATCACCCCTTTTAAATTGTTTAAAGGGGCACCTTATAAAGATAAGGACAAGGAGAAGGAAACATGAAGTTCCTTACTTGGATGGCTCCGGTAGCATCCAATTGATCGAAGACTTGAAGAGCTAGGCTCTAATTTTCATATCGTCTTCTTTCATATTTTGCATTTTATTTTGGAACAATTTACTTTCTTGTAAGACAAGGATTAAAATCCTAAAACAATGGTTGTAATTTTGGATATTAGTGACTTGTTTTTCAACCCGAGTCACTACTTTTGTTCTTAATCAATTTTGATTTCTCAAATAAATTGCATACCTTGTTAAAACATGAATAATGGTGATTTTGTCACGCAATAAACATTGATACGATCAAGTATAATATAATCAAAGAGTTGATTAAAACGGAGAACTACACCTCATGAGGTACTTTCAATCATTTTGAGAAAATGTTAATTCATTATACGATGATCATTTTGAGTGAAAATGAGAATGAATTAGTCATACCATAAAATTATATACATTGGTCCGATCGAAAGAAGCTATCCTTGTGAAAATAAGGGTTATTTCAAAGGATAGAGTGGGAGAAAATATTCGACCTACAAACCAATGATATAACTATAGGATCTTAGAGAAGATTCCTGGAAGGGTTCTCAAGAAGAAACCTATAAAGACACTGAAGAAACTACGGGAGGACACTCGAAGAAAGAAAGGTTCTTTATGTTCATTGTTTCAGTGAGAAACCCCGTATGAATTCGGAAGGAAGATCGGCTCCATGGGATAGTGATTTTTCAAAGATTATAAGATAATAAAGGAGAAATCATCTATCTCTTAGGAGGCAAGACCGATTCCTTGAAATAATGATTTTTCTATGATTATAAGATAATAAAGGAGAAATCATCTCAGTCAGTGTGTCTAAAGGTATGATATGATAGGATGGATCACTATAGAGATAGTGATAATGATTCGAGTAATAGTTTAACATGCGAGAAATGAAAGGTTCATTTAAGAAATCGAGGGATATTGTTTTCAGTGGGAGCGATGTTCAATAAGAATTTAAACCTACCATTTAGAGAGAATGGGTGATTCTTTAAGAGTAAAGAATAAGAGGTACTAAATTTAGATGAACAAAATAATTTATATCATGTGATGATGGAGTTTTAACGGGAAGGTTTATTATATGGATAATAAAAGGTCGCCCATTAGATATCAAATTGATTTGATATGCTATGTTTAGCCAAGATGATTGAAAGTTATAAGAGTGATAAGATCAAAATTACAATATTGATTTCAGTACATAAGTGACTGAAGAGAGTGATTCTTTAATCCCTCCAGTATATCGATACGTCACAAGTTATAAGATAACAGTGGGAGTTTTCCTCCGGAAAAGAAACTCAAAATCTAGAAAGAGTTCTAGAGATGTACTCAAATAGAATCATATTATACGAGATAATATGAGAATGAAGGAGACTGAAATTTGTAAGTTTTGCAATCATGAATAAAGGGTTATTCGCAAAACACTAATACAAATAGATGATTGTGCATCAAATGCAATGTAATAGTATTGACTATTGTTGCATGACAACATCATTTGAGTTATGAATAACTCAAGGTAAATGATACTTTGTCAGAATCCAAATGGGTTGTAAGAGACAATATTGAACCCCATAAGTGAACTGGATTGACTTAGTATAGCCCCTAGCCGCTTACATGAGGTGACGTCTCAAAGCGACTAGAGTGTGAGGCGATTGATGGCAAGTTCAAGTGCCATAGAGTCATATGTGATGACTAGTCGATCACATAGGCAGACTGCAAAAGACACTCTGTCGGGAAATGTGACCGCTTATAGAGTTCTGGAAATTCAATAGCCGGGTCGTGGCGAGAGCTGCTATAGTATTCTTGTGAGTCAATTCTTAGACTAAAGACTACTCTCCCAAGATGGTACAGTTTAGACATAGCCTTGATCTGTTCTCTACGACTTTTCGTAACTGGAGTCAAATGGGACTGCTTCAGGCTGTGACTGACTGTGACTAGTCAAAGGAAATAGTGCGATAGAAATTGTCCACCCCTTGTCAGGGTTGCTCAAATCTCAAGGCCACTCGAGGAGAAGTTAACTGGAAATGCGTGGCCACGCTCGGAAGGTATCTATGGTAGATAATTCCGGTCAAACAGTTATTCTCCATATCGAGGAAACCACTCATGATATGATCGAATGCAAGTACGACCTGAGAGAGACATCTTGCATTGAGTGGGAGATTGTAATAGGACAAGAGAATTGGTGACGCACACTTGTCGAGGATAAGTGGGAGATTGTTGGGAAATGTGTCCTCAACAATAGTGCGATCACGTAATTAAATCTCACGACGAATGCGCAAGGGATGATACGATTTATATAAGTCAACTGACCAACATTAATCGGTAATGATTGGCTAGCTAGAGTTTGACATTACTGTCGTATGACGGTGGTGGTCAGTTGATCCCTTTAGGTCACACCTTTAGGACAATTCCCTTAATTGATAAAGTGATCAAATGTATATTGATACGAGTTGATCAAATTCCTTAAAACTTATATATCGAGAATATTAGAGGTAAAATCTTAATGTAAGATTTGTATTTGAAATTGAAACGTATCAATTGTCAATTGTTAAACGATATTTATGAAATATCGTAATTAGAATGAATCGGGTTGTACATTATTACAAGTGTTGTAAATCGTATTGACGATTATTGAAATGACCATTTTATACATTAGTAATTATGAATTACTAGTCAATTTGTTAAATATGATTTATTAATTTATAAATGATATTTATTTGATAAATATGCATTTTAAATTAAAACAATTATTTTATGATGTGAGATTTTATCAATTTCACACATAAGTTTACAATTGTACAAAATGACAATTAAAAAATAGAAGTCCATTTTATGAAATGGTGGTACCGGTTTTGGTGGTGGTAATTAAGTGTGTTTTGTGTTTTAAGAACACAAAAATGACAATAACAAAACATGTTCCTTGAGAACATTACCTAGAGCCTACCTATGTGTTTTTGGTAAGACCAAAAGCACTATTTTGGTGCTCCTCATGTTAGTGCACGGCTAACACACCAAATACCACACCAAAAACACAATGAACAAGTGAAGTGTTCAACACTACAATTCATTCATGTTTTCTCTTTGAAAATCCTAAGCAAAGTTTTCTAGAGAGAAAGTTGCTAAAATCCTCTACATATTATTATAGTGATAATAATAAGAATACTAATAATAATAAGTTGTTAATATTAGTATTGAAATAATATTCTAATTAGAGAGATTAGAATAGTTTAAGGAAAACCGTTTCTTAGTCTAGCTACTACAAGATTTCGGTTGGTTAAGGGTTGTCTTGGTGCATCCAAAGGAGGTATTCTTATTTGGGTACTAGGAGGATCATCCTTGCCATTCATTCGGACCGTGTGTAAGGGTTCGAGAACTCTCTTATTTCCGCATTCTAGCATGCATAAGATCATTATAATATGTTAATTAAAGGGTTAATTAAAGGATTATGTTAGTATGACTAATAGATTAGTTTATGAGCAACTAATAAAACCCAACAATTGGTATCAGAGCAATAGGTTGTTTGCATGCTTTCCGTTTACGTTTTTACGGAGTTATTAGGATAACAAAATAAAACTTGATATTTCGGTTGATATAAGATATGCACGAAATTAATTTAGCATGAATACCTACTGTTTTCTAAAATGTTTTAGAAGATTTGGAATATATTTTGCATAAATATTGATTATTGGTATATTAAATCTCGGTTTTAATATGTTTTAATGGTTAAAAATGTTTATTTTGGGAAAAATAGTTAAAATAAGCTTCTGGCCGAGATTTTTCAGTATGATATCACATGTATTTTCTATAATATGAATATGAATTTTCGTAAATTATGGACTTATAAAACGTGTGATATGAATTTTAAGGGTTAAAATGCAATAAGATGTATAAAAATGGGTTAAAATAGTTATATTATGAATTTGACTATAAAATTTTATGAGGATGTCACATGCAATATTTAAAATTTATGTTGAATTTTCCAGAAATTTATCTCAAATATTGCAATATTATAGATTTTTAATGTAAAAATCGGGTAATTAGTGACATAATTTCGACTTTAATAGTTTAAGTTGGAATTTGGCCATAAAAATTTAACACGATGTCATATATATTATTTCCAGCATGTATAAAATTTTCGAGAATTTTATCTTATTTTATGCTTGAGAAATAATTTTAAAGGTTAAAATCGTACGATATATGACGTAAATCGTTTAAAATTTGCAAAAGTTGTTAAAATGGCCGAAAAATGTAACCCATATTAGTCATATATGATATGTTCATCATGAAAATATTCTTGGGAGCCAAAAGTTTCAGATTTAATTTAATTTTAATTTGTTAAAAGTAGCATTTAAAACTGAATTTTCAGAGTCATGTTTTAAAAGTTTCGGCTATGGGGCAATGTGCCATTTAATTTTCTGTCCATTTTGTGTTCTTAAAATGTTTTGAAAGGTATAAAAATATTATTAGTATTTAATTTGCATTTATGAAATTAATTGTATAATTTTCGATTTAAAAATGCTCGTTTTACGTATTATTTACGAAATAATGTTAAAACCGTATAAATACTAATATTTTAAGATTCTGAAAATTTTAAGAACATTCTGGATTTTTCAAAATTTGAATTTTCGAAATTTTTATGACTCTTTTGGATTTTTATATTATTTTTCCCGTAAAACCGAGTAATACCGATCAATATTAAGTAAGACTAAATTTTGAAACCTATAAGAGTTACGATGATTAACTTAAGGATGAAAACCGTTTCATATAATGCATAGTGTTGTTAAACGTTAAAACACGCGATTCCATAAAAACCGAGGTTTAGGATAACTATTTAAATAAGTGTTTTAAATAGGACGATTTGGCTTAGGGTTTGCATGTTAATTCATATTTTCATAAGCATTGCATATTTTATTATGAATGTCATGATTTATTTACGTAATTTTGGGAATTATGTAATTTACTTAGTATGGCCTTAGTTTTTAATCGGTATTTCCCGTAATGTAAGGGGTTACCGATTCGGTTGTAATTTTGTGATCTCGTATCACCCAATTGTAATTTATTTCTATTTTATAATTTATAAAGTAGACTAGAAAAGTTGTAATATTTGTAAAATCCGGAGTTCCTTGAAGACGGTGCCATTCGGAAAGGAGTTCCGACAAGACGGTGTTTACCTCGAAGTGCGTGCCGCGTGAAGTTCAAGGGACCAAAGGAGTTGGTTTCCGAATTTGTACTTTTATTATTTCTTTTCTAGGAAAGGCCATACTAGGGTTTATTTTTATGCTTTTATTTTTGCTTTTATATGTTTGCATGCATAGCCAAATCGTCATACATCGTCTCATGCATTTTCGATTTAATCGACCTAGTCATCTCTTTTATCGATAATTCACCGACTTAGTTCACTTAAACGGAGATAAATAATAATTTGACTAGATCTCTTACATATAAAAATTGAGACTTAGCCTTACCAAAGAGTATGGACCCATGAATCCCTTCTTCACAAGAACGTAGGCTCGGCTACACCGGGGTACTAAAATTGTCACGTTGGGTAAGTGGGGTAATAAGATTACACCTTGAAATTTGGTCGATCTCAACGAAAGTATTCGTAACCGTAGTTGCAATAAGTTCGGGCTAAAGATAATTTTAAGAAAATTGTCGACCGAGAGTTCTAAGAGTAGAACCGATTAAAGAGTTAATCCACCAAATTATACCAATACGGGTTGAATCGGCTACACCGTGCCCGGATTAGTATGGGTTTGGGTCTCGGGATTGTTTACTTAATTGGGTAAGAGATTATTAAGTAAATATATAACTAAACTTGTTTTAAGTTTTTAGTTTAAAATATGAAATTTTAAAATGATGTTGTTTTTCCTTTTATTATTGTAGTTTAATTTTCAACAACATCAATGGCAACCAACGCTCCACCTCTCACTAACGTATCATGGCTTCGATCCTTTATGGATCGTTGCAAACTCGATAAGCATGGTTCCAATTTTAAGGATTGGGATGCGCAATTAGTTTTGGCCGCTCAAGGTGACGATAAGAGTCGTTACCTATCCGAAGCCGCTCCTCCCGCACCGACCGCTCGTTCCGCGATCGGAACTCGTGAGGCTTATGAAGCCTACATGGCTCTTAAGAATGTGCTCATCTTCTCCATGGAGCCGGATCTCCAAAGGAGTATGATTAAGTTGACCACATCGTATGAAATTTACACCAAACTTGCGACCATGTTTTCGCAAACTCCAAGGGTGATTCAATATGAGGCGGCTTCCGCCTTCTTTGACATAACGTTAAAGGAAGGGCAAAAGATAAGCCCTCTTATGCTCAAACTCGTTGAGCTCGCGGAGACTTTAAAAGCTCAAGATGTTGAGGTTCCCGACTCTCTTATCATTGACCGAGTTCTTCACTCGCTCAATAAGGTTAAAGCATATGCTCAATTCCGGGTGAATTTTAATATGCGAAACCAAGAGACTACATTGGAAGAGTTACTCCTGATTGATCTCCAACGGCTCCTCTCCGGTCTCCATAACCATCTCAATCACATAAGGCAAATACCAATACTTGCCTACTATACTTTATTACTAGATTTCATGCCCGGGCGTTGCCCGGGTAATATCTTGACATTGTTTCGAAGTAATATCGTTACAGTTAATCTTCTGAATATACTTAGTATAATAGACATATATAGAGAATAATTTAAATATGATTGTTTTTTATGGCTAATGAAACATCAGATGTATGATCATCGGAACAACATGGAACATTGAAAGTGCCTGAAACTCCAATGGAAACGGAAACATGTAAGTCAAATCCAATGGTCTTGGAAACACACTTACATATTACGCATCAGTGTCAAATTAATATTTTAAGCACATATATTTTTATAATAACTTCTATACTTTTCATTTGAGCACAATCTTGAAGAACTTTTTATCCAATATTTCTAATAGATGAAGATAGCTCAAGCTCGTATTCTTTTAATATTAACTCATATTTTTTTTTTATATTAGATCATATTCTTTTTACTTTAACTCATATTCTTATCTTAATAGCTCGTATTCTTATCTTATTAGCTCGTATAGTTTTTACATTAGCTTGTATTCTTATCTTAATAGCTCGTATTCTTATCTTATTAGCCCGTATTCTTCTTACATCAGCTCATATTCTTTTTTATATTAGCCCGTTTTCTTATATGCTCGTATTTGTAAGTTCTTGATCCTCTTATATGCTCGTATGTTTTTTTTTACATTAGCTCGTATTCTTATCTTAATAACTCGTATTATTTTTACATTAGCTCGTATTCTTAGCTTAATATCTCTATTAGCTCGCATTCTTACGTTAATAGCTCGCCTTCTTATGTTCCCGTATTTTTTACTTCCTGATTCTTTAAATTCTTATTCCTTCTACATTAGCTTGTATTTCTTATATATTCGTATTTTGTAGCTCGTATTATTTTAATTATAACTCGTAATCTTAATTAAATGCCTATCTATCATATCATGAAATTTGACGTATTGCAAATCTGGTTCTATGTTTTTTAGCTCGAGAAGTGTTTCAATTAGCTCGTGTTTTCGTATTATGTTTATATTAGCTGATATTCTCATCTTAATAGGCCGTATTCTTACGTGCTTGTATATTTAAGTCCGTGATCATTTTAATCTCGTATTCGTATTCATTTGTGCTCATATTTTGAAGCTCGTCTTATGTTAATAGCTCGTATTGTTTTTTCATTAGCTCGTATTCATTTGTGCTCGTATTTTAAAGCTCGTCTTATCTTAATAGATCGTATTGTTTTTACATTAGCTTGTATTCTTAGCTTAATAGCTTGCATTCTTAGCTTAATAGCTCGTAATCTTTTTATATTAGCTCGTATTCTTAGGTTAATAACTCGCATTGTTCTGTGCTCGTAATTTTTAGTTCGTGATTCTCTTAAACTCGTATTTTTTAAATTAGCTCATATTCTTATGTTGGATCCCGTATTTTTTTAATTATACGTCGTAAACTTAAGTACTTAATATATTCATCAATACATCTATTTATACTTTTAATTAAATAAGAGAAGGAAAACAACAAATTATACCATAACTCCACGTCTCCACGGTAACCAAAACTCTTAATTTACAATCAATTATTTTATTAACTAATTCAGTAATTATCCAACAAATATTTTATTACTATTTAATTATCTTTTTATTTATATACTTAATTTATTTAACCAAAGTAATAGCCAAAGTAATCGCTCTAAAAACAATAATTATCCAACTGATATTTTATTATTATTTAATTATCTTTTTATTTATATACTTAATTTATTTAACCAAAATAATAACCAATGAAATTGCTCTAAAACAATAGCCGATCACATCAATTATTTTGTTAACTATATCAATAATTATCCAACTGATATTTTGTTACTATATAATTATCTTTTTATTTATATACTTAATAATTATCCAACTGATATTTTATTATTATTTAATTATCTTTTTATTTACATACTTAATTTATTTAACCAAAGTAATAAGCAATGAAATTGCTCTAAAACAATAGCCGATGACATCAATTATTTTGTTAACTAATTCAATAATTATCCAACTGATATTTTATTACTATATAATTATTTTCTTATTTATATACTTAATTTATTTAATAAAAGTAATATCCAATGTAATCGCTCTAAAAACAATAATTATCCAACAGATATTTTATTACTATTTAATTATCTTTTTATTTATACACTTAATTTATTCAATCAAAGTAATAGCCAATGAAATTACTCTAAAACAATAGCAAATAAAATCGCTCGAAAAGTTCCTCTTTTAAGTATATATATATTGATAGTATACACACTAGATTTCAAGTCCGGGCGTTGCCCGGGTCAGATTTCAATAGTGGCTTTAAAGTATTTATAATGACTTTTCATTAGGAAGAGGCTTATTTTTTTCTCAACTACTTACCTTCGCTACCCATAGTTTCATTATTTATATAACTCGTATTGGGATATTATACAAAAACAAAGAAAAATCATTGAAAATGTTAAAACAATATTAGTGAAGCATAGTAATTACTAGACCTGGCAAACAGATCGGGTTGTGTCGGGTTCGTGTTCGTGTCACATGTAAACGGTCACAAAACTTCCAACCCAAACCCGACCTAATTAAATTTCGTGTCATGTTTGTGTCGACCCACTTAGATAAATGGGTCAGCAAGCCTCAACCCTAACCCGTTAATTTCGTGTCGGGTTCGTGTCGTGTTTTCGTGTCATGTCCATATTTGGAAAGTTTAAGTATATTTATGTGATGGAGGATAAAAAAATTAAGATTAATTTAGTAAACAGGTCATTCGTGTCGTGTTCGTGTTTAAAGAGCTCAACCCAAACCCGACCCAATTAAATATCGTGTCGTGTTCGTGTCGACCCACTTACATAAATGGGTCATTAAGCCTCAACCTAAACCTACTAATTTCGTGTCGGGTTCGTTTCGTGTTTTCGTGTCGTGTCATTATTTGCCAGCTCTAGTAATTACCCTTGAAAATTGAAATAGAAACGTCATATTTTGTACAAACACATATTCATTTGATTTAGGGTGGTATATTGTTCGAAAATACAAATTTCGATAAAAGATCTTCAATTAAAAATTTAATATTAACTTTCTTTATATTCAAATTATATTGTTTAATCTTCCTCATAATTTTTTTATTGTTGTATAGGTTGCATTTTGCCTTTGGATTAAATACTTTAAAAATAATAATAAAAAAATAATACGAAGGTACACACTTAAATTCCTATTTTACCAAAATATTGCGTGCATTCGTGCAAGAATGTTTGATTATTTTCAATGTGTCAAATTCATGTGCAATAAGTGTATCGTGATGTCCTCAAGCGCAAAGCTTTTAGTATTACAATTATATTTGCATAATGGTTTGATGTTCTGGTGCATAATCTAATTATATTTTTTTATAGCAAAGTCTAATAATATTATCTTTATCAAGATAATAATTAAGACTTTCTTTAAAGTGATACTGCTGCAAAATTAATTTATTTTATATCTATCACTCAACTTTCCGTTGCTTAGAAAATGACCTTATCTTAAGTGACCATTTATCATAATTTTCAAACCAGGACAATTAACAGCAGAGGGTGCTTAGAATGCTGCATCAAAACTTCCAAAAATGGTTAAGATTATCGTTTTTGCTACCCAAAATTTCCTAAATATGAGACTTTAACGGCTTAACACAAGTATAGAAATTTCACTACCCAATATTTTACTTCTAGGTTCGCTCATAATAACCAACTATATAACAATATAATGAGCATACATTGATTATAGAGAATTAATCCCGAAACATGAAATTAATTTATTCACCTAATAATTTTCGAAACTATTCACCTTGCATATTAAATAATTCAGCACAACTCATTACTATTATATTTTATTATATATAAACTGCGCACCTGAGCTTATGTAACAAAACTTAATCTAAATGTAAATGAACAAACCAGGCTATTGGAGTCCTAATTGGCATGACCTATTGTTACTTTGATAACATTTTTCTCATATGCATATAGCTAAAAAGATTGTCAACCTTATATTTACATAATAACTTATATGAATCATTGTTTTGATAAGCATTTATACACGCTTGAGAAATTAGAAGTGTCGAAAATTTGGAGACTTTCAATCTCATGCTTATAAGAAAATTAAGTCATGTATAATTTTAAAACCTATTAATATATTTATCTTAATATTTTTTTCATAAAAGTCTAATATATACTTAAAATCAACCTCAATTTCCTAATTCTAACTAACTCATCCTATATATATAAATCTAATGTGCTTCCTAAGTCTACGATATGAGACCGCCTTATCCTCAAACTTGTGTAAATATTTTTACTCAATGACTCAAGGTGCATTATCGCAAAAAATAGCATTGCTTATGGGGGAGGGATATATTTATGGGTTGCTTATGGGGTTATAGTACTCATATACACAAAAAATTGTACTTGTAATTTTAGTTTTTGTAGAATTGTATGGTTGCTTGTTTTCTACCCCAACTAAAATTGATAGTATATTTGTATGAAGATTGCATGGTAGAATTTGTTTGTACGTCCAACATTTATTCTTATTGCATAATAATTTCATCTTAACATTGTTATTATAGAGATTTATTTTTATGTTTTCTATGGCTCTTAGAATTTGATAAAGGTTGAAATCTCTATAAACAAACTAAAAAAATAAACTTCATGTATTAATACAGAAGATAGATAAAGGTTGGAATCTCTACACTACGGATTACATCTCGATCTAATCAATTTTGTATTAGTTATTGTTTTCCATTAATATTATATTAGTTATTTTTTGTTATTTTCATTTAGATAAAATTTGCAATATTTATTAATATTAGCTGTAACCAATGAAATTATTCGGCCAATAAAAAAGCTTCCTTTATTAATATAGATAAATAAAATTGTAAATTTTATCTTTTTGTATTCTTATTGGTGAAGCTCTTATTATATTTTTCAATCAATCACATCGCACGAAAAAAAGCTTCTTTTAATAATATAGATAGATGTTTATATAAATAGCTAACCTCTTGTAATTAGGAAACACAATAACAATTAATATATTCAAATTTACATAATCTCTAGTTTATAATATGGTATCAGAGCAGTGTCGATTCTTTTAAATCTTCTTCTCGTTCGCATTCGAATTCGTTTTTTTCCATGACAAACTCCCCAAACAAGGAAGTCGCCATCTCTTCCCCGAAAACACAATCAACAACACAGTCATACTATTAGAAGTAAGATGTAATCTGAATCATATTATATTGATCAAAAGTGTATACATAATGTTATGAGCTTGCTTTTTATAGACATCTATATAACTATAGGTTAGAATATAACTAACTCTAGTTACATTTATAACTAACTTATTGTTACATACATAACTAACTTTATTAGTTAGTTATTCTGTCCAATATTCACCCCTCAAGCTTGAGTTGAGGTAGAAACAAGACCAAGCTTGGAAGCAAGAAAATTATGCTGATCAGACCCCAATGCCTTCGTCATTATGTCAGCTAATTGCAGTCCAGTTCTGATGTGTTTTGTGGTGAGAAAACCAGCTTGCCGCTTCTCTCTGACGTAATGACAGTCTATGGACAAGTGTTTCGTCCTCTCATGAAACACAGGATTATGAGTGAGGTGTTTAGACCTGGCACAAGTATACCGAACCTGAAAAACCGATCGAAAATAACTGAATCGACACCTGACCGTACATCTGAAAGGTATAACTGAACTTCACCCCGAAAGCTGAATCGACCTGAACTGATTCGAAATTGAACTGAATTAGTAATATCCGAAATAGAACCGAGATCGAATAAACATGAACTGTTTCAACCTGAACTGGTTTGACCCGAATCGAAACACACCCGAACCGTTTTCAACCTGCTTAATGATGACCGAAATTCAACCGAAACCCGAAATTACCCGAATGTAGTAATTGTCGTTTGTCAAACAAAAGAAAAAAAATTAATTATTTATATACATATTTTTATATTGGAAATTATGGTCCAAATTATCCTAAACGTCAATAATTAATTATTTATATACATATCTATCTCTATAAAAGGAGTAGATTTTAAAGCCTTCTCATTGGCTCCTTAAAATTAGGAATTCATGGCCCCACAACTTTTACACAAATTTAATTTACCTCTCTCCTAAATTCAGAATTAGTTCCGATTTTTACCCATCCCTAATTACGTATTATGATCTTTCCTCATTCCTAATTAAGAAATTGATTGCACTATTACATTTCGTCATTATCATTATAAAATACGATATGATCAAATTACTGTTAATCGAAAATTTAAATAATATACAACGGTCAAATTAAATACAATATTTAACGATTCAAAATTAAATCCGAAAAACAAAAAAATACAAACAGCAAAAATAATTACAATCCAAGATTTAACTTACATTATATTTTTCAATCAAATCAAATAAACTAAGATACGAAAGAAGATAAAATACGGTAAAATAGGATATACAACGATCCGATATATATCAAAATGATCATATTTCGTCAAAGTCGTCATAAAACCCCTTATTGAAAAACAAAAACAAAAGTGTTGTATATCAGCACAATCAGAATCACCCTGATCCTTTTCGTCTTCAAGGTTTTCAATCCAACCCAACGTATACTATAAAAGAAATAGAATTGAAAGAGATTTTGGTTCTTAATTTATTAAAATGTCTTTTTTTTTCTTTTGTGCTAGGGACCTCCATCTCCCTTATTGAACTTTCTCTCGCATTAAATAAGTAAGTCTAAATTTAATAAAAACTATACAACAAATTACTTTCCACTCCAATATAAGTTGCATAGTTTAAATATAACTATTTTTACAAGCACGTAATTAACCTACTTCTACCAAAACATTTTAATTACACAGAACATTGGATCTAATCACGGTGATTATTTTATAAAATTCAATATTATATTAACGTAGGTTATATATGGTGTCATGTATATCAAGAGAAGAAACTAAACTTAAAAAAACGATATAATTGAAGAAAATTATCAAAAGTGTGTAGTAAATCCTATAAAAAACAACAAACTATAAAATGGAACTTTTTTAAAGAGTTGCGAAATTTTTTTTCTCAAGTTGAGGCTACCCATGATCTTAACAATAATTAATGAAAATTTTTAGCAATTTTTCAACTTATATGTTGGGTAATGTATTTAAATCATTATTATTACATTTTAATTTAATTCAAATTCGGTTTAATTATCCAATTTAATTTTAGTTCATATATTTTTTTAATTTAATTGCCGATAAAATTAATTTTATGTTATAAGCTTAGTACTCCATATATTATAGTTGTAAAATCAACCCGTGCATTTTTTTTGTACGGGAGTAAAACTAGTTTTTATATTGTTACGGAAATTATGATCCAAGTTGTCCAAATTAATTATTTAAAAGATAAGTCGATGTTGTAAGATACTTCCTCCATTTTAATCCAAATGGCCTATTTGGTTTTTGTACACTGAATACAAATCAACATTCAATCTCAATTTTCTCTCAATACGTAAGAAAAAATATATTTATGTGGGGTCTTGTTTAATTCGTCTTTACGACTACATTGAAAATATATAATTTTTATAATTTTTACAAATACGTAGCTAAAGATATAAAACACGTAAAACGTGCGTTGACAATCGTGAAAAAGATAAGTGGGCCATTTGGATTAAAATGGAGGAAGTATGAAATATTTATGATCAATTTATCATGTATATACTGCGGAGTATTTATATAAGAATGTCTACTATTTCTCAATTGCATATTTGATTGTTCATATTTAAATTATTTGTATATATAATATATCAATAATTATAAAAAAATAGATAAGAAAAAAAATGTGGAATCAAATTATGTTACTATTAAAAGAATTTGAAATATTATCGGACAAAAATCTAAAAATTATATCAAAAACAAAATCGAAATATTTGATATATAAATACAATCCAATATTAATCCCTTGACATCCGATCCGAATATGGCCCGAATCGAATCTCATCTGCTCTGATATGGACCCGACTCGAATCTCATCTGTTCCGATATTAACCTGACTCGAACCTGAACTGACCCGAAATATTTACAACCGATTAAAAGCGAAAACTGATTCCAACCTGAATTGAACCGAACTGAAATCGAAAATAAAGGTAAACCGAAATAACCCGATCTGAATGAAACTGATCCAAAACTGAATCGAATGACCCGTTTGCCAGGTCTAGAGGTGTTCAGCAGCCTTGTTATCACATAGCAAAGGAATAGGTTGAGGAACATTCACAGTCAGTTCCTGCAACACATTATTTAGCCAAACCATTTCTGATGCAGTGTTGGATAAGCTCCTGTACTCAGATTCAGCAGAGCTTTTGCTCATTGTTTTCTGTTTTTTCGTTTTCCACAAAATGAGGGACTGACCCAAAAATATACAGTATCCACTTAAGGACTTGCAAGTGAATGTACATTGTCCCCAGTCTGCATCACTATAGGCTGTGAGAGACAGATCAGAATTAGCACTGTAAAACAGTCCTGTATTTATTGTACTTTTGAGATACCTCAGCACATGAATGGCTGCTTGAAGATGTGGTGTTCTTGGTTGACTGATAAATTGGCTGAGATGCTGAACTGAGTAAGACAGATCAGGTCTGGTTGAGTTCAAATAGAGGAACCTATCCACCAATCTTCTATACACCTCTGGATTATCTAGTATCTGTCCATCATCAATGGACAATTTCAAACCCCTAGGTAAAGGAAAAGAAGTAGGTTTGCAGTCCTCCATTTGCATATCTTTTAAAATGTCTAGGATGTATTTCCTTTGGTTTATCATAATCCCAGTCTCATTCCTAGCAATTTCTAGGCCAAGAAAATATCGCATTTGTCCCAAATCTTTAATAGAAAACTGAGAGTCCAATCCTCTTTTAAGTGTGGCAATCTGAACTTCATCTGTCCCAGATAAGAGAACATCATCTACATAGATCAAAGCCACTGTAAAGGATGATGTCACAGAGTTATGCTTAGTGAACAAAGAGTAGTCATATTTGGACTGAGTAAAACCAACACTTTGAAGATATTTGGTTAACTCTTTGTTCCATTGTCCGCTGGCCTGTTTCAATCCATAGAGTGATCTCTTTAACCTACACACTTGCCCTGGTTGGACCAAATAACCATCAGGAGGAGTCATGTATACTTCTTCGTCTAAATACCCATGTAGAAAGGCATTATTGATGTCTAACTGATGTAGAACCCATCCTTTTGCAGCTGCTATTGCCAATAAGGCTCTCACTGTTGTAAACGTAGCAACAGGAGAAAAAGTATCCTTATAATCTTTATCTTTAACCTGATTATTACCCTTAGTCACCAATCGAGCCTTATATCTTTCTATGCTACCATCTGCTTTATATTTAATCTTGAATATCCACTTTGACCCAATAGGTTTCTGACCAGCAGGTAGGCTAACCAGTTCCCAAGTCTGGTTGGCTTCAAGTGCTTGAATTTCCTTGTTCATTGCTTCAACCCATTTAGGTTGATTTTGAGCTTGTTTAAAAGTATAGGGTTCTTTCTCTTGTAAAACAGTAGCCATAGAAGCCACATAACCAGAAGAAAACTGAGATAAGTCCTTCAGAATTGTAGCAGCATTGGCAGAATTAGAAGTACTGCCAGATAATTTCAACTGACACTGATATGGTTGCAGCAACACAGAAGGTTGTCTTTGTCTAGTAGACCTTCTTGTTGACTCATTTGTAACATTAACAATGTTTTGAGTAATAGAAGTAGTATTAGTAGAGTCTGATGTGGTATTTATCCCATCAGTATGAATATCAGTCACAGGAACATCTGGCTGTTGACTGATGTCCTATGCAGTGGTATTATCTGTATTATTATTGTTTGAATTAATAATATTGTCTGGTGTATTAGGAATATTAGTTTGTTGTTTGGATACTGATGAGCCCAAATTCAGTCATTATTTTCTCTTGTTTTCCTTTTGTTTTGATCCCGTTTCACCCCCGTTTGACATGATTTCGCCCCTTTTTGTACCCGATATCCCTCTTCTACATGTTTGTTGACATGATGTAGGGCTTGACGCGGGAATGAAGAAACGGGAGCAAAATGTGATGAAATCAAGGCAAAATAGGAGGAAAGGAGTGGAAATGAAGAAATGGGGTCCTCAGCCGGTCGGCCGGCAGCCGGTCCGCCGGCTGGGAGCCCCTAAGCCTTGAAAATGAAGAAAAATGCAGAACTTGGGATTTGGGTCCCCAGCCGGTGGCCAACCGGCAGCCGGCTGACCGGCTGGGACCCCCTCTTCCTCGCCTTCGTTCATATCAAGACAGACCCTTGATTTTGCATCCCCAGCCGGTGGACAACCGGCGGCCGGCCCACCGGCTGGCAGTACCTGATCATGTTTCAAAATGAAGAATTTTCCAGAATTGAGCCAAAGGTCTCCCAGCCGGTACCCGACCGGCAGCCGGCCGGTCGGCTGAAGATCCAAGCCAAATCGAAGAAAAGAAGAGGAAAGTTCAGAAGTCCAAATTTGGACTCTCAGCCGGTCACAGACCGGCAGCCGGTGGACCGGCTGGGAGTCGCTGTTCAGAAATTCGCGCACTATATAAACCCGCGCTTAGTCTTTCATTTAGACACTTCTTTATTACGCATTTTCTTAAGCTTTTTTTTAGGGTTTCTACTGTTTTGAATACTTGACACTTAGACTCAAAAACACTAAAAAATACTTTAATCTTATTTAGATCTTTACTTAATCTTTCATTATTAGTTAATCTCTCTAGAGGATTCTCCTTGAGTTTGTTTTGAAGCAATTGTAGAGGTTTTATTTTGGGTTGTATTTTTGGGGGATTTGAAAGAATCCTTCAACTTGTCATCCAAGTCATTTCCTTTCCCTTAGTTAATGGTATAATTTTCTTCATCTTTACTCTATCTTTACATTTCCTTTAAGTTTTGCTTGTTCAATTGTTTACTCTTACTTAATCCATCATGTTTAGCATTTCCTCATCATTTGTTTACATATTTATGTTAGCCATGTGTGAGTAGTTCCCCTACTGGGGTTAGGGGTGTGCTTTGGTTTGTTGATAGCTATGAATCTTGTTTAGGGTTAGTATTTGGTTCTCTTCTTTGCTAGGTTTTCATTTATGCATGTTACATGTTTGATGAAATGTCTCAACGACGGTTGGACATGATTCTCATTGTTGTTGGCCTTTGATGATAGTCTAGGGCTTTCATGGACATGTATGTATGTTAGGTTGGCCTTATTTGTAGCGAAAGCTAGGATAGGGATCGACTTTAGGTGAGTCAAATCGATAGACGAGACAAACCTAGGCCTAGTATAGTGGAGACCTTAGATTCCCTTGCATGATTCGTTACCAACCTACCTTAGTACCCCCGACACCTTAGTATCTTTTATTCATCGATTTGATCTTGACACTTTTGCTTTAATTTATCTTTAGTAGTTGTTAATCAATCACAAACTTATTACCCAACTCGAGCTCGAACTAGAACTTAAATATACAACTTCCCCACCGTCTTTTGGGTTCGACCCTAAATTATACTACTTAATTTGGGAGTTTATAAATTGTTTTTGGTGACGGAATTGACGACAAAATCCGGCCATCAAAATGGCGCCGTTGCCGGGGACGGTGTTTAGAAGTTGTGTAGTTTAGTTTTAGTTTTAGTCTTGAGTTAGTTGAGCTTGTTTTTGTTTTGATCAAAGATTTGGTAGTTAATTGTAGAGTGCTTGTTTTATTGCTCACCCTAGTGTTTAACAAACACTAGGACGACTAATTTGTTTGCTAAGTTTTATGCCTAGGAGTGACTCTAACTCTTTGTTGTCATCTTCCGAACCGGAGAGGCTCTTTCGGGCCCTAAGGAGGAAGACTATTGCAAGGGTAAGAATTGCATCCCAAGCATCTACTAGCCAAAACAACCCCTCTTCATCCGAACCACCAAGTCCCAACCAAAGCAATCCTAGCCCAACATCCGACAATTTTGACAATCCATTTTATCAATCACCACCACAATCACCACACTTTCCAAACAACCATCAAATTCACATAATGGCCGCTCTTCGTGATCATAACCGGCCCAATCACAATGACACCACCAATCCAATCAACTTCGGGGTCCTTGTTCCTCAAAATTTCGAAATACACCCTTCGCAAATGAGTTCAATCGAAAAGAATGCCTTTAGCGGGGCTTCCCACGAAGATGCTCATGGGCACTTGAGAAAGTTCAAGGGTAAAGTCGCAATGATAAAGAAAACCGGAGTACCCGAGGAGACACTAAGGCTTATGCTTTTCCCCTATTCCTTAACCGACAAGGCCGATAGGTGGCTAAATGTCCATGCTCCAAATACATTCACCACATGGGACGACTTGGCAACGGTTTTCCTTGCCAAGTACTACCCATCCTCCAAGACCGCGATGCTCCGGAATGAGATAACTCAGTTTCAACAAGACGAGGGAGAATCTTTGGGAGAAGCTTGGGATAGATACCAAGATTTGCTAGCCAAGTGCCCACACCACGGGATACCACCTTGGTACACAACCCAAACTTTTTTTCAAACTCTTCTCTCCCGGACTAAAGAAATGGTTAATGCATCGGCGGGTGGTAGCTTTGACCACTTGCCACATGAGGAAGGAACGGAACTCATCAAGAAGATTGTTGATTCGGAGGAAAACTATGGTACTAGGGGGAATGTCTTGAGGAAGAGTAGTAAATACCCTAGTGAGCACCTTTCCAATGCTAAGGCAAACGAAGAAACCAATGCCAAGTTGGACATGTTAACCAAGAAATTGGAGGAATTGACAAAGGGCTCCACTAGCAAAGAAACCAAGAGCAATGTCCCGGGGATGTACCAAGTAAATAGTGTCGCCACATGTGATTTATGCGGAGGAAATGGGCACACATTTGAAGTTTGTGCAAACAACTCAATTGAGGGAAGTGGAAGTGAGGAAGAATTGTATGCTTTTCAAGCATTCAACAATCCTAGAAACCAAAATACTTTCAACCCCAACTCAAACTACTATCACCAAGGGATTAGAGGTAGTCCTTATATGAGTTACAAAAGCACCAATGTGTTGAATCCTCATCAAATTCAACAACCTCAAGGGCAAAACCCCCCCGGTTTTCAACCAAGGGGAGGAAACTTCAACCCGAGAAACAATTTCAACAACAACAATTTCTACCAAGGCAACCAATCTAATCAAGCCAATCAAGGCTTTCAACAAGGTTTCAATGATCCAAACTTCAACCCCAATTTCCAAAACAACCAAAATCCACAAAATTTCTATCCAAATTTCAACAACAACCCAAACTACAACCAACACCAAAACCAAATCTTCAATCCACCACCATTTCAAAACAACCCCAATCAAAATCAAACCAACTACAACCACAACCCACAAAATCCCAACAACCCAAATTACAATCAAAATTTCAACCAAAACTTTTCACCAAACAATCAAGGCCAAAACTTCAACAATCAAGTTCCGAAGGGCAACTCTCAAGGTGGGGGTGCAAGGAATGATTATGGGTTCCCCTTGCCCCTCACCAATGCACCTCACCAAGATACTAGTGATTCCCAAGTGGGTGAGTTATTGAAGCTTGTCAAGAACATGCAAGCAACTCACACCCAAGAGATGGCTAATTTGAAGAGTGCCAACCAAAGGGAGATACGGGAAATGGAGGCTCGAGTTGCCTCTCAAGCTCTAGCCAATCCACAAAGGCCACCGGGCGGCTTCCTTGCCCAAGGTCAAAGTTCCAAAGATGCATCACACAATCACCAAGCACATGCGGTGATTTTGAGAAGTGGAACGGAGCTAAAGGACCCGTAAAAAGACTACAACTATGGTGAAGAGGAGCCTATCTTGGAACTTCTGAAAGACAAAGGAAAAGAAGTTGATGGTGGCAATTCAAGGGATGATGACTTTTATGTGGAGGACCTCCCTTATGAGGAGAAAGAAGATGAAGTTATCTTGGAGGAGGTGGATGCTAGACAAGAGGAGTTGGTTCCACAACCAACTACTAAGGTAACAAACAAACCAACACCCACCAAGGTACTATCTAACCCTCAACGAACTAGCTTGCCTTATCCTTCAAGGGCTTTGAAGGGAAAGGAAAACTTCAAGTTCACAAATTTTTGTAAAATGATTGAAAAACTTGAAGTGACTCTTCCCTTTACGGAGGTGATATTGAATATGCCAACTTACTCCAAATTTTTAAAAGAAATCTTGTCGGGCAAGAGAACCTTTGGTGACCAAGAAGTAATGGCTATGAGGGAGGAGTGTAGTGCACTTCTCCTCCAAAAGGAGCCAAAGAAACTTGGTGATCCGGGGAGTTTCTCTATCCCTTGCATAGTTGGTGGCATTCCAATCTCTCGTGCCCTTTGTGATTTAGGAGCTAGTGTAAGTGTACTTCCTTTGAAAGTTGCAAAAAGAATTGGCTTGAATGATTTAGTTCCTACAAGTATCACCCTCCAATTGGCGTATAGGTCCGTCAAGCGCCCTTTGGGAGTGCTTGAGGATGTACCCGTCAAGGTGGGTAAGCATTTGATTCCCGCCGATTTTGTCGTCCTTGATATTCCGGAGGATAGCCACACTCCCATCATCCTTGGTAGGCCTTTCTTGGCTACCGGAGGCGTCTTGATAAACGTTAAGAATGGGCGGCTTACCTTTAGAGTTGGGGATGACAAAATTGAGTTTAATCTACCTACTATGATGAAGGGTCCAAAGCATGATGAGGCATTTACATTGGACATTGTGGAGCAAGTGGTAAGGGAGATGGTAGAGATGGAAGAAGAGGAGGAAGGCCACATGGAACAATTATGTGGCATCACAACTAGTGAAGACAAGGAAATGGATGAGAGCATTGAGCTAGAAGATGAGAAAGTTGAGAAGGTGTAGGGAATGCTCCCTCCAAAGGTACAACTCAAAACCCTTCCTCCCTCCCTCAAGTATGTCTTTCTTGGGGAGGGAGAGGCTTACCCGGTGATCATCAATGCCAACCTCAATGAGCAACAAGAATCCAAACTCATTTCAACTTTAAAGGATCATAGGAGCTCATTGGGGTATAGCCTTGATGACATCAAGGAGCTAAGCCCGAACCTTTGCATGCATAGAATAATTCTAGAGGAAGGGAGTCGACCTAGAGTGGAAGGTCAAAGGAGATTGAATCCGAAAATGGCGGATGTAGTGAAGAGTGAAGTCCTTAAATTGCTTGAGGCCGGAATCATATATGAGATCACGGATAGCCGGTGGGTGAGCCCCGTCCATGTTGTCCCCAAGAAGGGGGGTGTAACTTTGGTTACACAAGAGGATGGGACTCTCCTACCGACTCGTCCGGTGACGGGGTGGAGGATGTGTATCGATTACCGTAAGTTGAACGCGGCCACTCTCAAAGACCATTTCCCAATCCCCTTCATTGATCAAATGCTAGAGAGGCTTGCGGGGCATTCGTACTATTGTTTTCTTGACGGTTATTCCGGGTTTTTTCAAATACCCATTCACCCGGAAGACCAAGAGAAAACAACTTTTACATGCCCCCAAGGTGTGTATGCTTATCGGCGGATGCCATTCGGGTTGTGTAATGCACCCGGCACCTTTCAAAGGTGCATGATGGCCATCTTTGCCGATTTCCTTGAGAAATCTATGGAGGTTTTTATGGACGATTTTAGTGTTCATGGTGATTCATTTGACCTAGGGCTTTCTAATCTTGTAAATGTGTTGAAAAGATGTGAGGACCACAATCTTGTCCTAAATTGGGAGAAATGCCATTTCATGGTAGAGGAGGGGATTGTGCTCGGTCACATAGTGTCCAAGAGGGGCATAGAATTTGATGGTGCAAAAGTGGCGGTCATTGAGAACTTGTCACCCCCCACCAATGTGAAAGGGGTGAGGAGTTTTCTTGGACATGCCGGCTTTTACCGGCGTTTTATCAAAGATTTTTCCAAAATTGCCAAACCATTGACTTCTCTTCTTCTCAAGGATGCTCCCTTTTTGTTTACTAATGATTGTCTTGAAGCCTTTGCTAGGATCAAAGAAGCACTTGTGACGGCTCCTATTATTCGTGCTCCGGATTGGGGATTGCCTTTTGAGATTATGTGTGACGCATCCGACTACGCGGTAGGAGCGGTCTTAGGTCAAGTTGTGGATAGGAAACACCACGTGATATACTATTCAAGCAAGACTCTTGATTCAACTCAAGCAAAGTATTCCACGACCGAAAAGGAGATGTTGGCAATCGTGCATGCCATTGAGAAGTTTAGGCAATATCTCATGGGATCTAAAGTGGTGGTGTACTCCGATCACACCGCTTTGAGGCAATTAATGTTGAAGAAGGATGCCAAGCCAAGACTCTTGAGATGGGTTCTTTTACTCCAAGAATTTGATCTAGAGATAAGAGACAAGTCGGGGTCGGAGAATGTGGTTGCGGACCACTTGTCTAGATTGACTTTTGAGGATCATGGTTTGCATGATAGAGATGGCCCAATCAATGAATGGTTGCGTGAGGATAGTTTGATGGCAATAGGCAATAAGTTGCCTTGGTTTGCGGATATTGCCAATTATCTTGTTAATGGCTTTATCCCGGAGGAGTTGGAAGCAAGAGAAAGGAGAAAGTTGAAAGTGGATGCTAAGAGATATTTTTGGGATGATCCCTACCTTTTTAAAAAGTGTGGGGATGGGCTCTTGAGGAGATGCGTATCAAAGGAAGAGGGGCTTGAAATTGTGGATCGGGTTCACAACTCCGCCTATGGAGGGCACTTGGCGGCTTCACGGACTATAGCCAAGGTTCTTCAAGGAGGGTTCTTTTGGCCTTCAATGTTCAAAGACATTCACGATGTTGTTAGATCTTGTGATGCTTGTCAAAGGTCGGGCAACATCGGTAAAAGGAATGAGATGCCCCTAAAAACCATCTTGGAGATTGAGTTGTTTGATTGTTGGGGGATTGACTTCATGGGACCTTTCCCCAATTCATGCGGGAATGAGTACATCTTAGTAGCCGTGGATTATGTCTCGAAATGGATTGAGGCGGTTGCCTCCCCCACCAATGACTCCAAGGTAGTGGTAAAGCTCTTCAAGACCATCATCTTTCCCCGTTTTGGTGTACCCCGAATAGTGATAAGTGACGGAGGTTCTCACTTCCGGAAACATACATTCAAAGCCCTCCTAGCCTCCTATGGAGTGACCCACAAGGTAGCACTTGCCTACCATCCTCAAACTAGTGGGCAAGTGGAGGTTTCAAATCGTCAAGTCAAGGCTATTCTAGAGAAGGTGGTGCAAAAGAACCGGAAAGATTGGTCCCAAAAATTGAATGATGTGCTATGGGCTTTGAGGACGGCCTACAAAACTCCTATAGGAATGACTCCCTACAAGCTTGTGTACGGGAAAGCATGCCACCTCCCGGTGGAGCTTGAACACAAGGCTTGGTGGGCCTTGAAGGAGATGAACTTCAATTTAGACATGGCCGGGGAGAAAAGGTTATTTCAAATGAGTGAGCTTGAGGAGCTTAGATATGAAGCTTATGAGAGTTCAAAACTCTATAAGGAGCAAACGAAGAAGTGGCATGATGTCAAGCTAGTGAAGAAGAATGTGAGCATAGGAGACCTTGTTCTCCTCTTCAATTCAAGAGTCAAAAACTTTCCGGGGAAGCTTAGATCACGATGGTCCGGGCCCTTCAAAGTGATGGATATTTCACCTCATGGGGCCTTTGAACTTTGGAGTGAAGGCGGTGGCACCTTCAAAGTCAACGGGCATCGGATTAAGCGCTATTATCAAGGAGACTCCAAAGGCACCGTCGAAGTTGTTGACCTCGGGACCCACTCCCCGAGGAGGATTGATTTCAAGGGAGTTTGATCATGAAAGGTTTGGTGGAGTCACTCAATAACCACCGGTTGTAAGTATTAGTTCCCTTTAGTTCATCTAGTTTTCATGTTAGTTTCTTTGTTAGTTCGGTTTTTAGTTTAATTTTTAGATTGCATAAGATATTTGGATATGTTTGTTGCTTGTTTGTGGATGATTCATGAGTGTAGTCGGAGGAATATTGGCAAAACCGTTGTAGGCAAAGTTGATTTTTATGTTCAAATTAAATTATTTCTCGAAATTGTGTACAGGTACTCCCAACCGGCCCACCGGCCGACGGTACCCTACCGGCTGGGAGGCCCTGGACACATTTCTGTTTTTGATAGTTTATTTGGGCAGATTTCAGATTTTGCATCCCCAGCCTGTACAAAACCGGCAGCCGGTCAACCGGCTGAGAAGACGAGTACTTATTCGAAAATCGAAATTCAAGAGGAAGTGATTCCCAGCCGGTAGGCCGGCAGCCGGTCCACCGGCTGAGAATCATGTGATGTGTGAACCCAAGTGAAGAAAAAAACAAGGGGAAGGAATCCCCAGCCGGTCCGCCGGCAGCCGGTCCGCCGGCTGGGAGTGTTTGTAAGTAAGGACAGTTGAAGAGAAGGAAGATAAAGAAGATCCCCAGCCGGTCGGCCGGCAGCCGGTCCGCCGGCTGGGAATGTTTTGTGAGTTGAAAGAGAAGAAGAGAAGACGAAGGATGATGAAGACTGACTTTGAGCCGGTCGGCCGGCAGCCGGTCCGCCGGCTCAGGATCAACTACCTTTGGAAAAATTTCGAAAAAGCGAAAAATACCAAACCCTCACTCTCAGCCGGTCGACCGGCCCGCCGGTCCAGGACCGGCTGGGAGTGTTCTGTCGCGTTTTAAGAGCTCGTGAATCCCCTTCTTCTCTTCATTTCTACCTCATTTCTTCTTCATTTCCCTTCATTTCTTCCACTCTCTTCCTTATTTCCTCATCTCCCATTCATCTCTAACCTTCAAAAACACCCTCAAACTTCACCAAACTCTCTCAAATCAAAACCCCCTTTATTCCCTCATCACCTTATCCTTCAATTAACCATGTCGGGAAGAACAGAAAGGCGATCCAAATCAAGGCACGACCCTTCGGTTGAGCAAGAGTTCGAAAATGTAATGGGGAGTGGCAACATTGGCCCGGATCCTTGCTTTCCCGGTCTCACCTTTGCCTCAATCCAACAAAAAGGTAATTTCACATATTTTAAGAATCGCCCCCTTCACCCAGGTAGGTTTATTGATAGAGCCGGATTGAGAGAATTAGGGATTGAGAAAATAACAGCGGCTCTTTTTGAGGGTTTAGGTATGAAAACCTTGTATGAGACAAAACCGGTTCACACATCTCCCCGGTTAACTTGGGAATTTTTGAGTTCTTTGGTTGTGACTAAGAACCGAACTTTGGGGAAAGTTGCATTTTTAGAGTTCCGATTGATGAATAAGGAACATCGTCTCACCTTAGATGAATTTGCTTTGGTTTTTGGGCTAGACGGAAAATTAGCCATTAAGCCTCCGGAGGGCTTTAATACCGAGCTCATTTGGACAGCCATCACCGGTCTTGTAAGTGATAGAAACCGAAAGAAACCGGCTAATAGGGTGCATTTGGCACCGATTAGAATTTGGCATAGGTTCATGGGGTGGACCGTTTTCTCTAGGGATGAGCCGCACAACTTCACTACTACAGAGCTTGAGATACTTGGTTGTTACTTGGTTGGTGGCCCGAAATTGAACATTGCTCACCATATGGCCTTTCACTTGAGTAGGTTGGCATCCCAACCTCAGCTTACTACCCCCATTTGTGTTGGGGGGATGGTCACCTTGATTGCCAACAACCGTTGTCAGAGGCACTTCACGGTCGACTTCATTCAGGGCGAGAATGTACTATCTAGCCGATACTTGCAGGATGCTTTGGGGTGGGTACGGTATAACCCCAGTGATCGCAAAGAGTATTGGCAGATTCGGGTTGACAACAAGTTCAAGAATTCAGTCCCTTTGCCAAACACCGAGTTGATGAAAGTTGTGCCGGGGAAGACCTCTTACCTCCTTGATATCGAGGCGGACCCCGAGGACCTCCCACCAGACCAGCGTGCCCCTAGAGTTTACACCAGAGATAGAGTCGGTGCCACTCCTACCGACCTCCCGTTTGAGCCTTTTCAGCAGCCCTCCATTTCCATGTCCCAGTTTCAGAGTGGTCCCTCATACTTCCAGGGATCCACCTCCGCCTCCGGTCCATCTTCTTCCTCATGCCCCCCAGAGCTTATTGATTTCATGGCCCGAGTTGACTTGGGCATGAAGAGTGCAGCAGATCTAGCGGACCAGCGCCAAGCCATAGCCGATGAGCGGCATAGGGATTTGACCTATAGGCTTGATTACCTTTACCATGATCAAGCTTATGGGTCATTTCCGAGTTATGATCGGTCCGTCCGCGAGGGTTATCATCATCCGGATGGTGGTCGCCCATCATACTACATGCCTCCTGATAGGGGTTATGTGCCTCCTGAGGGTCGTTTTTACGGGGAGATTAACGTCGCCCCAGGTTATTTTTCAAACCCGATCTTTCCCCCCAACTTTCGGGGAAATGAGGATTCGGGCCCTCCGAGGCATTCATCCTTCCATGGCGGGTATGGTGATGCGGGAGCTAGTGGATCACATGCCTCCCCCTTCCGCGATTTCGTGAACAACCCTAGCGACTTCATGGTCGTTGATGGAGGCAATGGGAATGATGATGATGATGGAAACGGTGATGGTAATGAAGATGATGGTGATGAAGATGATGATGCTCAGTGACCACCTTTGGAGGTGGTGGTTGGTTATGACTTTGCTCCCATTGAAAAATCCAAAGCAAGTAACTCCCTTAATCCAAATTTTGATTTAGTTTGCATTTTACTTTTTAGCATGCATTTAGAGTAGTTAGTTTAGTTTACTTAGTTAGTTTTAGTTTCCTTTTCATGTTTTCACATCATTAGTTTAGATGCATATAGTTGCATTCATTTAGATGCATTAGATTTATATTTTTGTATCATATTGTCACATATAGATTGCATACATATAGTTTAGAGCATTTAGTTTGCTTTTAGTCTAGTTTTTAGTTTTTCTTTTCTTTTGTTTACCTTTGTTTTTAATGCCTTCTTAAAAATCAAAAATCCAAAAAAATTGAAAAACCAAAAACTTTCAAAAATATGTTCTTTATTTTCCGGTTTTCCTCCTCACATTATGCATATAAATAAGTGTGGGGAGGAAGAACCGTTTATTTCAAAAAAATACAAAAACAAGTTTTTATTTTCTCAAAAATTTCAAAAAAGCCAAAAACATGTTGTTTTCGTTCTTTTACTTCATTTCCCCCTTTGCACTTTATTACATTGAGGACAATGTAAATCTTAAGTGTGGGGAGGGAAAATATCCACCTTGTGAATATTTGATTGCTTTTGTAAGTATGAAAAACTTCAAAAATACCAAAAAATCAAAAAAATTTCAAAAATTTCAAAAAATATGTTCTTCCTTTCTTTTGTTTTTGTTCTTTGTTTGTTTTGTATATATATGCTTGTTGGACTAACTAGTTGCAGATATGACGACAACCCGAGGCATTAGGAGAATGAAGATGCTTGGTATACTCTTTCCTACTTCTTTCTCCCCCTCCCGATTTTTTTTTATGTTGATAACATGAAGGAGAACGGGATTTTTGTGCCTTGGATGTTCCTTCGGGGAACTTGTGGTTGTTGTGGTTGATGTGCTGTTAGTTTAACCTTCTAGTTGTTGCCTGTTTGTTGTGTTTAGTTTTAGTTTGCTTTTGTTTCACATGCTTTTTCATTTTCATAGTTTTGTGAATATGTGTTAGTCGGTTTTTCCGTTTTGTTTTTGTTTGTAAATATGCATAGAAGGTTGAATAGTGGAGGGTATATGCCGCCAATGATGATTTTTGTCTTGCCTGTGTCTTTCCCCTCCTAATAGCTTGCACCGATTGATGTCACCTTGTTAGGGTTCTTGCTTGCAAGGACCCGGAAGTCTAGGCTTAATGACCAAGTTTCGACCACCTTGTGAGACCGTGTTAGACCTTGACCCGACCTAAGACCGACCTTAGCTACTCAAATGTGAGGATAGAGCCTCCTTTTTAGTCGTTCCATCAAACCGACTCAGTTTAGGATTGTGAGTAGTCCTCCTTACGTGGTGTGTTATGTTTATACGCATAAGAATGGCGCTCGTTCCTTATTTCCGTGATCTATGTTCATGTGCATGTGAGACAACTTTTGTTCCAAATAAATCAACTCCACATTTGCCAAATTAGCCTTGTTTTTACCCTTACATCTCATTTCCCCCTTTGATTAGCCACTTTGAGCCTTAACCGTTTCATTTGGCCTAAACTACTAAATGAACTACATACCAAAAACACCCTTCCTTGATCAAGAATGGTTGCTTTTATGGTGATTTGTTAGTGGTAGAGTCGGGGATTTAGATGCCGGTTGGTGGCTTCTTCCGTTGTGGTCTTTACTTTGTTTTTATTTAGTGTTTGGGAGTTTGAAAAAGAAAAGAAATGAAATGAAAAAAAAAATGAAAAAAAAAAAATGAAAAAAGAAAGAAAATAGAAAATCAAAGAAAAAAGTTGAAAAAGTCTTGAAAAATCCAAAAAAGAAAAATGTAAATACGTGTTTTGAAAAAGAAAAAGGCTAGCAACAAGCCCCTTCCATCAAGGGGACTTAGAAAAAGCCGTTGCTACAATAACACGGTCTTTTGATGTTTTTGCACGCGTACCGGGTTTACACAATTTTTGCATGAGATTTGATTTTGAAGTCATGTGTTAGGGTGTAGACGTTGTGCGGTGTTTCTAATAATGACCGTTTTGTCTAAGTTTGTGATGGGTCCGATTTTTCCAAAGTAAGCGGGGTTTATGCAATTTTTGCTTGGTTTTGCAAAAACCAAAGTTAGGGCATAGACGTTTCTTAGTTGTTGTAATAAGGTGTTGTGTTGACTATGGCGATCATTCTTGTTTTTGAACCTCAAATCCCAGAACGGTGCTTGCACCAAGCCATTTCCACCCAACCCAAGCCCCGTTACATCCTTATGGTTGTTCTCATCATGTGCATTTGCATTTTTCATTGATTTTTGGATGGAGTACCATTCTAGATTGCGGGCATGCTTCGCAAGTTGAGGTAGGTGAGTGATTTTGGTTACTTTTTGTCACAAAAATCGCCCCCCTTTCTTTCCTTGTGTGTTGAGTGTCACCCGTGAGAGTCGGTACTTAGGGTCCTTTTATCGGTTATGGGTCTTGCATGGAGTCGAATCTTGCGTGTGTCGTGTCATTCTTGGAAGTATAGCTTAGTACTTCCGTTTGCCCGCCTTGAATTAGTTTCTTGGTCTTTGGTGATGTCATCCTTGGTTGCTTGAGCTTGATTTAGGGGTTTGACACCTTAGTTAGACTTTGAGTCGGCATCCTCCGCTATAGACCTCCTTTGTTTTGTTTTTCAAAACCCCGCTTGAATGAGGCAAGCGGTTTTCTTTTCCTTTTTCCGATGCATGTTGCTTGTCTATACGTGTTATGTTTTTACTTGTTGGCATCAAAAGTTTTGTAGCAAGACCATACTTGCCTTGCAATAGGGCATTCTTCCTCATGAATGTCAAATTGTGAGTTGAAAGGGCTACGGGTGTAGCTAAACCCGATTCGGCTTCTAGTTAGCTTAGCTAGTTTGTTTCTTTGTTTATAATAAGGGTTATGTAGTTACTTGATCTCTTACTCGTGGACGAGTAAGGTTTAAGTGTGGGGAATTCTGATGAGCCCAAATTCAGTCATTATTTTCTCTTGTTTTCCTTTTGTTTTGATCCCGTTTCACCCCCGTTTGACATGATTTCGCCCCTTTTTGTACCCGATATCCCTCTTCTACATGTTTGTTGACATGATGTAGGGCTTGACGCGGGAATGAAGAAACGGGAGCAAAATGTGATGAAATCAAGGCGAAATAGGAGGAAAGGAGTGGAAATGAAGAAATGGGGTCCTCAGCCGGTCGGCCGGCAGCCGGTCGGCCGGCAGCCGGTCCGCCGGCAGCCGGTCCGCCGGCAGCCGGTCCGCCGGCTGGGAGCCCCTAAGCCTTGAAAATGAAGAAAAATGCAGAACTTGGGATTTGGGTCCCCAGCCGGTGGCCAACCGGCAGCCGGCTGACCGGCTGGGACCCCCTCTTCCTCGCATTCGTTCATATCAAGACAGACCCTTGATTTTACATCCCCAGCCGGTGGACAACCGGCGGCCGGTCCACCGGCTGGCAGTACCTGATCATGTTTCAAAATGAAGAATTTTCCAGAATTGAGCCAAAGGTCTCCCAGCCGGTACCCGACCGGCAGCCGGCCGGTCGGCTGAAGATCCAAGCCAAATCGAAGAAAAGAAGAGGAAAGTTCAGAAGTCCAAATTTGGACTCTCAGCCGGTCACAGACCGGCAGCCGGTCGACCGGCTGGGAGTCGCTGTTCAGAAATTCGCGCACTATATAAACCCGCGCTTAGTCTTTCATTTAGACACTTCTTTATTACGCATTTTCTTAAGCTTTTTTTTAGGGTTTCTACTGTTTTGAATACTTAACACTTAGACTCAAAAACACTAAAAAATACTTTAATCTTATTTAGATCTTTACTTAATCTTTCATTATTAGTTAATCTCTCTAGAGGATTCTCCTTGAGTTTGTTTTGAAGCAATTGTAGAGGTTTTATTTTGGGTTGTATTTTTGGGGGATTTGAAAGAATCCTTCAACTTGTCATCAAAGTCATTTCCTTTCCCTTAGTTAATGGTATAATCTTCTTCATCTTTACTCTATCTTTGCATTTCCTTTAAGTTTTGCTTGTTCAATTGTTTACTCTTACTTAATCCATCATGTTTAGCATTTCCTCATCATTTGTTTACATATTTATGTTAGCCATGTGTGAGTAGTTACCCTACTGGGGTTAGGGGTGTGCTTTGGTTTGTTGATAGCTATGAATCTTGTTTAGGGTTAGTATTTGGTTCTCTTCTTTGCTAGGTTTTCATTTATGCATGTTACATGTTTGATGAAATGTCTCAACGACGGTTGGACATGATTCTCATTGTTGTTGGCCTTTGATGATAGTCTAGGGCTTTCATGGACATGTATGTATGTTAGGTTGGCCTTATTTGTAGCGAAAGCTAGGATAGGGATCGACTTTAGGTGAGTCAAATCGATAGACGAGACAAACCTAGGCCTAGTATAGTGGAGACCTTAGATTCCCTTGCATGATTCGTTACCAACCTACCTTAGTACCCCCGACACCTTAGTATCTTTTATTCATCGATTTGATCTTGACACTTTTGCTTTAATTTATCTTTAGTAGTTGTTAATCAATCACAAACTTATTACCCAACTCGAGCTCGCACTAGAACTTAAATATACAACTTCCCCACCGTCTTTTGGGTTCGACCCTAAATTATACTACTTAATTTGGGAGTTTATAAATTGTTTTTGGTGACGGAATTGACGACAAAATCCGGCCATCAGATACTAATGTTGTAGAGGATGCTGGATTAACCAGTAAACCAACAGACAGCTGAGGTGTATCTGAATTTCTGAAAGGAAACTCAGTTTCCCTGAAAATAATGTCTCTGTTGACAAAAACTTTGCGAGTATCCAGATCATAAAGTCTGTACCCCTTCTGTTGATGAGGGTATCCAAGAAACATGCATTTTCTTGCTCTTGTCCCTAGCTTATCAACATAAGTGGGTGGCATAGTAGCATAACAAGTACAACCAAACACCCTTAAACTTTCAATGGGTGGGTCTTTGTTAAATAAAATTTTGAAAGGTATTTGCCCATTGATAGCAAATAATGGCATCATATTAATTAGATGAGTAGCAGTTAGTAAACAATCACCCCAGAACCTGATAGGTAGACCTGCATGTATCTTTAGTGCCCTAGCAGTTTCAAGAAGATGTATCTTCAGGCATTTTGATTGATATTGATGATTTTGAGAAATCTTGATAATTTTTTTGAATGCGGAAGCGATTTTGAACAATTGGATCGTATTAATTGAAATCTGATACCATATTAGAAGTAAGATGTAATCTGAATCATATTATATTGATCAAAAGTGTATACATAATGTTATGAGCTTGCTATTTATAGACATCTATATAACTATAGGTTAGAATATAACTAACTCTAGTTACATTTATAACTAACTTATTGTTACATACATAACTAACTTTATTAGTTAGTTATTCTGTCCAATACATACTCCTACGTCTCTGTCGAAAATCCTAGTTCAAATATCACTCAAATCACATTTAATGGAGCCAATTTCGATGAATGGTCTCGTGGACTCACCTTTGCGCTTCTAGCCAAAGGCAAACTCGGGTATGTCGATGGTACCATCTCGAAACCTCCTCCAACCAATACTGATGCGTTCGAAGTCTGGCGCTCTCAAAACGCCCTTGTCACTTCCTGGATTTTTAATTCCCTCGAACTCTCGAATCGGAGCACCATCTCATATCGACCCAAAGCCAAACAAATTTGGAACGATATTCGAAACCGTTTCTGTCAATAATGACGCCAGGATTATTCGCTTACAGGCTGACTTAGTAGCCTATAAACAAGGCCCAACAGAGAGCCTCATTCACTATTACGATCGCCTCGCGCGACTCTGGGATGATATTCAAGCAGCGAATCCTATCCCTCCTTGCTATTGTGATCCATGCCTTTGTTCTCTGGTAAGTATCCTCGACATCCGTCGCGATAAAAGACGCGTTCGGGAGTTTCTTTCCGGCTTGGACGAACGATACGATAATGCTCGCTCTCAATTAATTGATATTTCCCCTCTCCCTACTCTTGATTTTGCCTATAATAGACTACTCCAAGAAGAGGGCGTTCGCCATTACTCTGCCCCATGCACCTCTCCAACCCAAACCCGGCACGATGGCCTTCGCTACCCGTACCACTAACAATTCGTAATCTGCATGAGGGGGAGGGGACTTGTCTAGGACTATAGATACCTCTAGACCCTACTGTATTATTTGTCGTAGGTCATGCCACTTATATCCGGTTTGCTATCGAGTTACGGGTGCGTTAATGCACCCATAACCAAAGTCAACCTTTTGTCCGCTGGTAACCCACCCTCTGTTCCAGCCCCTGTTTTGGGTTCCTCTTTCGATCGAATCGACTTTAATGCTCTTACTCCAGCACAACTTGATGAGGTTCATAAACTATGGGAAGCCCGTCAGCCTGGACCATCTGCCACGAATCGTCTAAGCGGTAATCTCTTATCTTTCTCTTGGATAATTGACACGGGTGCATCTCGTCACATGTCGGGTTGCATTTTACACTTTATTCGCCTTTGGTCCATCAGTCCCTTATCTGTCGGACTTCCGAATGGCGATATCACTTATGCCACGCAATGTGGCGACATTCAGTTGTCACCCCAATTAATTCTACATGACGTACTATATTCGAATAAATTAAAGTGAAATCTCATCTCTATTTCTTCACTACTCCTAAATACCTCTTTAAGGGTTTGATTAAAATAAACATAAAGTATTGTTGTGGGGTGTGGTGAGGTGATTGGAGAGATGGTGCGTATTGTGGGGTATTGTTGTGAGTAAGGTGATTAAAATAAAGTATGAGTATTGTGAGGTATTGTGGTGGGGTGAGGTGATTATAATATATATAAAACTTTACCAAAAAAAAGAAATAGAGAATGTATTGTGAATTGACGAAAAAGTAATTAGGGAAGATTATTATGAATAGGATGGAGTACTCTTTTCATTCAAATCCAAATAATACATTTATTTTTCACGTTTGTCAACGCACGTTTTACGTGCTTAGGCTTTGTTTGGTAAAACGAACTGAAAAACTATCTGAAACCTGAAAAGGTAGCTGAAAATTATGAGCGGATAAGCTGACTGATTATATAAAAAATTATTTGGCAAACTAACTGAACAAGTAACTTATTTTGATGAAATAACATAAAATGATATAATAATTATTTACTATATTATAGATTGAAGGGTAAAAAGGTAATATAACCTAGAATCAGGTACCTTTAAATCTAAAACTAGTGTAACACCCGTGAAAAATTACGGGGATGTATATTTTTTTAAAGAAGACGATAAATTATATAATCAAAATTGTTCATAAGTACACCTTGAAGTTTTCGTTTTATCAGGATCGTTTAATATTTTGTAATTGTCTTAAAGTTGTTAAACTTATTGAAATAATAATGATGAGTTAATGTCAGTGTTGATATTTCAAATTCTGTAAAATGACGGGCATTAAAATATGTTCTTACAACCAACACAGTGCTGGCATAATGAAGGCCTGTCTTCAGCATTTTATTTTCCAGTGTAACACCTGTGAAAAATCACGGGGCTGTGTACTTTTATTTTAAAAGAAGACGACAAATTATATTTATTATATATAACCAGAAATTTTATTTATTGAACATGTATACTTAAATAAAAACGAAAAAAAAAAATAAAATAAAATAAAATAAAATATATATATATATATATATATATATATATATATATATATATATATATATATATATATATATATATATATATATATATATATAAGGACATTTGAAAAAATTGTTGATAATATATAATAAGATAACATACGATAATGTTAATAGGAGTAATAATTGTGAGGCGATATAAAAATGGAATTATTAAGCCATAGTTAAAAAAGAAAACTATAAAATGCAGATTTGAGAACTTTAAGATATATGTAAATTTCCTGTCAAAAAAAAGATATATGTAAATTAATTAAAGAAACAAAATTAAGATAATTATATTCGATATATTGCAGAAAAAGGAAACAATGTAAAAATCGGTTAATGGAAGGTGACATGGCTACTATTGTTCACGTTATTGGCTGAAAAAAACTAAAATTCTGAGATTGAATGAGAGAGCTGCATTAGACTAATTCTAAAACCACATTGCGCCACATAAACGCTTTTACAAGATTCTTTAATATATATAATGAATAATGATGTTACCCTATGTAGCATTTCATTTTAGGTAGCTTATTTGACAAAATAAGCTACTTGCCAAACACTTTCTAAAAAATAAGCTACCTAATTCTTTTGGTAAAAAAAGTTATTTTAGGCAAATCAGGTACCTGAAGTGTACTGTCAAACGGAGCCTTAATATCTTTAAGGCGTATTTGTAAAAATTATAAAAGTTATATATTTTCAATTTACTCGTAAAGACGAATTAAACAAGACCGCACATGAATATATTTTTTCTTACGTATTGAGAGAAAATTGAAAATTTGAAATTGAAGGTTCACTTGTGAATAGTATACACTCTCTATAAGAACTAAGATTTTCTTGTCCCGTGATGAGACATGCTAATGAAACACTTGACTTGACGGTCTCACGTGGACGTCTGTGCACGCACGCTTGCGACTCATTATTGGCTCGAGTCGCACACTCACACTAGTGTCTCAATGTGGATGGTGAAAGAGCGAGTATGGCGTAGTAGAGTCTTGCAGAGGTTGTAGGAGAACAAATTTCCACCAAGCAGTTAGCAGTTTCAAGGCAATCGGACTATATCTCAGAAGAATCAATACTGTCCCTGTCGCAGTTTATCATGGATGTCGCTATCTCTTTTCATTACACAAATTTTCATTTATAACGGACGACAACCTTCGTATACACTCGCTTATAAACCATGTACCGCGTAATCGTTTACCGTGAGAGTATATGGTAGGTTACACCAACTACAATTAGAATAATATATAAGAACAAGATTAGGAATGTAACCTTATTAGGATCAGAAATAAGGTATTTGCTCGGATTTAGTTTCCTAGTTACGGTGAAGATAGGAGTCTACCTTCCACTATAACAAACTGGCAGACGAACTGCTTGATGGCTTAATACAGTCCGCCTCAGCTATAACAAACTGGCAGACGAACTACAAATACCTAACATAGATTTCGCTGTAAAAGAGCTTGACATCATCACCTTCAAATGGCGTCAACATTAGAACAACCTTTGCTTTTTTGATAAACTTGAAGAAGATCCGGTACATCTTCCTTAAAAGGTTCAATAAATATCTCTAAGAACTGTGGCTCGGTTTTGACGGCGGCAGTAACAAAGCTGTAATCTAACAAACCCTTCTCCTTCAGAATCAACAAAATACGATGTCTAGGCACCATTCGATTCTCTAGACTAAGGGTAAACAACAAGGAATTTTTAACTAAGAAATCAGGGTCGTAACCGAGCTCAGTCATAAAAAACCCCAACTTTTTCTTAATATTTTCTTCAGATCTTAGGAAAACATAAGGACCTCTCTTCATTTGTTCAGAAATATGATATTGAGTCCACCCAAAGCTTCTTAATGCTTGACATTTCAACTCAATACATTCCTTACTAAGGCAAGATAGCAAATGCACTCCACGCAAGAATACCGGAGAAATTCGAGGAATCCCCAATTCCTCTTCAACCCTAACCAACACATTTCGGAAGAACTCGGGTTTCCTCATAAAACAAGCAGGTTGTTGTAGAATGCTATTCCGAATAACATTAATATCGAAACCATACTCATTATTCAATAACGCAACATTCGATACAAGATTTTCAACACCAGGTGCTGATGTGAAATAATTGGGTCTTCGAAAAAGCTTGGTCAGATTTTCATTAGTACCCAAAACAACCCTAAGATCTGGGATAATTGTATCCAAATTATTTGATACAAGATAAGGATTGGTTAAAATAGCAAAAACTAAATTAGACCCAGAAAACCCATGATCTTGTAGAACTTTAAATTTGGGTATTAGTGTTTTATCAACATCGGAAGCTAAGATTTGAGGGTGAGCAGAAACAACCTTTTTGATATGGGTATCCTCAAATCCGTGTTGTTTTAAGAAATCAACAACAGAATTAGCCTTATCAGAGAATTTGGAGTAGTTTTTATACTTGAAATGAATCTTGGTAGAAATAGTGTGAGCTTGCTGAGGAGAGAAACCTAGATTATTAACCAAATAATTGGTGTAAGATTGATTTGGGGATTTGATTGATTGATTTGGGGATTCAATTGAATAAAAGAGAAAATGTTGCAAATTATGGACAGAATTTAGGGTTTGAAGGATGTATTTGGAACGGACAATTGGAGTTGCCATCTCTACCTTTTCTCTGTGTTCTTTCAATTCCAACTCCAAATGAGTATTTAGGGTTAGAGTTTAGAGTTTAGACTCACAACTTCTATTATGGCTCATTGGCGGAGCAGTCAAACGGGATCGGACTCGAGTTTGGGTTGGTTAGTTTCGGCTCTGTAAGAGTTTGGGTTGGATTGAGTGGGCCGAGCCTTTCGGAATTAGATCAATTATTAACAAGTTACTTATATGCATAATAATTAGTCTCGAAAACTAGACAGTAAGATCTAGTTATATTGAGTCGAGTGAATTTAGGTCCAGGTCAAAGTTGAATGTTGAGTTCGAATGTTTGGTAGAGTCAATATTGTCATGTTTACCTATGAGTGTATAAATAAGAGGTCACATATTAACAACGGATGTAAGAATAATTGATCCGGCCCCGACATGAACTAGTAAACATAAACAATCAGATTCCATAGAACGAACTAAACATGACAATTCATATTTTTGCACATTGTATGGTATACCTTTATTTTTGATCTAAGATCTTTGATAATATATAATTCATGGTCACGAACTTCAAAATGACAATATTTTTTTCAAAAAATTCATAAACAAGATCAATTCAAACTTTGAATTCCAATCGATATTATTATCAATTGGATCGAAAATAATACGATCAAATCCGATTGTAAGATATGAATTCATGACCTGGGTAGAATTCGTGATCCATTACCTTCTGTACTTTTAATAGTCCTGATTCATTGTCTTCCGTACTTTTAATAGTCACGGAATAAATATTTACAAATTGATTCAACTGTTAAAAAGAAACTCTTTCAACAAGATTGATGCCCTTCTACAAACATCTACGACATTGTTTCCATAGTTCATTCTCGCATTTGTTTTCTAAGAATTTATTTGCCTTAATTCCCCTGAATTTCAAATACAACAGAAAAAACAAACAAATATTGTCAAAGTTATACAAGTTTGTACTAAGGGAGTTAGGGTAATCCGGTACCGTTCATGGAGAGGTAGTAGTGAGGTCTTTCTTGTAAAAGACGTTAGTAGTGAAAATCAAGAACTTGTGTGGTACAATCTTGAACATAAGTTAATTAGAGAAGTTGATGTTCCGGGAAGTCGTAGAATGACAAATAATGAATGGGTGTGTCGTGGTAGGCAGAACTTGTATGCACTGTCGCTTAAGCTGTCAGAGATCTGACTTTAAGATTCTGGAACAATTTTGTTCTCCAAAACCAAAATATAGCCCATCCGAAACCAAAGATTTTAATTTTATGGTCCGTTATATATTAGCCACTGTTTTTTTACCTAAAGACGAAACATTGAAAATTAAAACACGCGTTCCAATGACAGTTAAACATGTGGAATATGATCCCAACTTCCTTAGTTATATCAGTTAAACCAGTTGATTATCTTTGGTAGGTATACGATTAGTCTGTCAAAAAGTTAGTAAAGGGTAGAAAAATTTGAATGTGAAAAAAGGGAAGAAGAAATTGTATCAAAACAAAGCTAATGAGGGTGATGAGAACAAGGATGCGTTGAGTTCACTGATTTTGAGGTTAAAGTCCAGGAGGTTTGAGTGATACTAATGTTATGGTTTTGTAGAACCAACTTGAATGGGAAGATAAAAAAAATTCATGGTTTTACAGGATCTTGATGTTCATGTGAGTTACACGAGGTATTGGTAGGCAAGGTCAAGAGCCAAGTTGATTATCCATGGTAATGACCATGATCAATATGTAAGGTTGTGGGATTATGTAGAAGTTTTTAAATGGAGATGGAGTGGTCAAATATTTTTTTTAAAAAGGGACACCTAATTTGCCCCTCCCCTCTTAAATGTTTATCGTTCGTAACTCTTCACATACATGATATTTTTTACTCTTTTTTTTTGTGTCGTTCCTTTAGTGCCTTAAGTAGTCCTCACTTTCATATGCTCTCTCCTGGTAATAGTCATGATTCAATTCCTTGGGATGATGGGGGTAAGGAGCAAGTTCTGGTAGAAGGGATGGTGGATGGCTTCGTTTCCTTTGTTTCGGGGCATCATAACAAGTGTAGTTCTTGGAATGGTAGGGACTCTTGCAAGAGTTCCCTGGGAAAGAGGAAGACGTGTTCTGAGAATGATCTGGGTTAGGCTACAAGTCATGAGTACTCGTTTTCGGAGCTTATGGATGAAGTGGATCTTCATCAAGGGCTGGTTAAGAGAGCCAGAAAGTCTGAGAATGCTATTGACGATTGTGCTACAAGTAAGTTCATTGGTACGGCTGAAGATGGGCTGGGTTTGGCAATCTGTTGTCAATCTCTAAGTACTACTGATGCTGCTGGGTGGATTGTCCAAAGGCCGTCATTCAGAATTTCCGTTGCTGATGTGGAGTTGGTGGCTGGCTCATCTGAAGAAGAGGAGGGTGTTGCGGGAGTTGACCTCACTCAACTCCCTTCAGCTACATGAAGGGACTCGCCTGGAATTGTAGGGGTCTATCGGATCCGCTCGCCCCTATAGTTCTCAAAATAAGAGCGGTTTGCAGTACTATGTCGTTAGATTTCCTTTTTTTATCAGAAACAAAAACAACTACGAAGCAAGTTGACCTTAGATTCAAATCGTTAGGTTTTGTTTATAGTTTTGGTATCGATGTTGTAGGGTCTAAGGGCGGTTTATGGGTGGGTTTTCGTGACAAAAACCTTTTTGACTTAGTTGAAGTTTGTCAAAACTTTGTAATCCTAAAAGTTAATGAAGGCGGTGGTTGTTTCTGGTACTTGTGCCTCTTTTATGGTGAACCTTCGTTATCTAAACGCAAACAAGTATGGAATGCCTCTTTGGTTTGGATGCAATCCCTTGATGGTCCTTTCCTTATTTTTGGAGATATGAATCAAGTCGAGTACACTTGGGATAAAATTAGAGGAAAAAGTAATAAGATTAAGGGTCTTAATAACTTTGTTGAATGGAAGGACAAGCTTTGCTTAATGGATATTCCATTCAAAGGGCCAAGATATACATGGTGTAATATGCGTAGTAATGATGATCTTATTTTTGAACGTCTGGATAAGGCTTATGGTTCTTACGACTGGTTTGACAAATTTCCGAACACGGGGCTTCTGCATTTACCCATTCAAATATCGGATCACGCCCCGTTAATCCTTGATACAAATTTCCTACATACGGCGGGTACGAAGCATTATAAATTGGAAGCATGGTGTCTAGAGAACAAATAATGTATGGATTTAATTAAGGATGTATGAGGGACATCATTTACAGGTACTAAGCCTTTTATTTTATGTCGTAAGTTGCAATACATGCGAACACATGTTAAGAAATGGACTTTGAAGAGAAAAAAGGATCTGAACTATCAATGGTCTAATTTTGATGATCAACTGCAACAACGATTGGATTCCTCTTTTACTTCTGGCGACATTGGGGATTTCAAGGAAACTCATTCCCAGCTCATGGAGTTTATTAAGAATCGGGCTCTTTTCTGGCGTCAACGTGCAAAGCTAAGATGGGATGCTGACGGAGATAACTGTACAAAATTCTTTTTTAACTGGGTGAAGGGAAGGAAAGGAAAAAATACCATTAAAGGTCTAAAGCTTTCAGATTCAACTTGGACGTTCAATCAAAATGAGATGGGAAACGAATTCAATAGTTTATTTCAGAATCTTTTTCAGGTTGGTAAACAGAAAGCTTGTTTTACGTCGTTCTGGGCGGAGCATGGTGATATTTTTTCTAGTATTCCTGACAGTAGGAAGTTAAGCCCGGATTCAGCTGATGCTTTGAGAGCTCCCTTCACTGCGAAGGAAGTTCGGACTGCTGTATTCTAACTTGGGGTCTTAAATCTCCGGGCCCTGACGGTATTCCTGCTATTTTTTATCAAAAATGTTGGCATACTGTGAAGAACTCGGTAACTAAGGCAGTCCTTCAAATTCTAAACTCTAACTATATGCTGTCTGAGTTTAATCGAACCTTGATCGTGGTAATTCCAAAGGTTGAAAATCCGGAAAAAGCTGAGCACTATAGACCTATCAGTCTTTGTAATGTGAGTATGAAGATTGTCACAAGATGTATTACGAACCGGTTTAAACCTTTTATGAATTCTATGGTTGGACCTTTCCAAAATGCTTTCGTTCCCTCAAGGGCCATTTCTGACAATATTTTGATTGCTCATGAAATTATGGACAAAATTTCAAAAACACGTTCCAGCAAATGTAGCTTTCTAGCTATGAAGGCTGATATGAGCAAGGCATATGATCGGTTAAGCTGGAATTTTATTTGAGGGGTTCTTACTTCATTAAGACTACCGGCCAATATAGTTGATTTGATTATGAAGTGCGTATCCTCTGTTTCTTACAGTATTTTAGTTAATGGGTTACCTACTTCACAGTTTACGCCTACAAGGGGTCTTCGTCAAGGTGATCCGTTGTCACCTTACTTATTTGTCTTATGTATTGAGGTTCTTTCCGGGTTGCTGTTACGTGCTCAAGAACAAAAGATTATTAAAGGGATCAAAGTTTCACGTTATAGTGAATCAGTCACACATCTTCTTTTTGCTGATGATTCGCTATTTTTCATGGAAAATAATCTACAGGCTGTTCTTAAGCTTAAGGATATCTTATCTAGTTATTGTGAGGTTTCTGGTCAACAGATTAATAAGGAAAAATCTTCTATTACTCTCTCCTCAAATAATATTTTGGGGCTGACAAGGGATACTTTCAGGGTACTTGGTATCTCGCCTACAAATGTTTTTGGTAAGTATCTGGGTGCTTACTTTGTTTTTGGGCATGATAAGAGTTCTTTCTACAATTTGATTCTCCAAAAGATTCGAGCCAGACTTTCTTCTTGGAATGCTATCTGTCTCTCCCCAACTGGTCGTCTAACCCTTATTTATTCTGTCCTTTCTGCTCTCTCTTGTTATCTTCTATCGGTTTTTAAAATTCCGGTAAGTGTGGCATCAAAGATTGACTCCCTGATATCACATTTTTGGTGGGCGGGACTAAGGAATGGAAGGGCTATTCATTGGTGTAGCAAACTGGTTACAGCACAACCAAAGGGTGCGGGAGGTTTAGGGATAAGAAATACTACCTGTCTGAATCAGGCTCTACTGGCAAAAAACGCATGGAGGATTATGGTTAGTAAGGACTCTTTGCTAGCAAAAGTCATTGGCAAAAAGTATTGTGTGCTTGAGTCTCATTCTTTTGGACATGTATTCCAAAAACCATCAGCCTGTTCTTGGGGTGGTAGTGGTCTGTTGTGGGGTTGGGATCTCCTTAAGAGCTTTATTGGATGGCGTGTTGGTTATGCATCTAATCTGAGTGTCGTGCGTGATAATTGGGTACATGGGCACAAACCTGTTTTGAAGGACGGGAATTTATTGTCTATGGAACCTTCGGTGTCTAATATGAAGGTTAAACATCTTATCACACACAATGAATGAAATACGTCGATGCTCACGAGTTTTTTTGTTGAGACCACTGTGCAAAAGATTAAAGATATTCAAGTACCGGATGAAGATGATGAGGATACCTGTTTTTGGACGTTATCTAAAGATGGAATTTATAAAGTCAAACAAGGTTACTCTTGTGCTGCTCATAATTTGCTTGATGAAAAAGGAACTGAAAAAGATCAGGCTAGGTTGCGTTTGTTTTCAAGAACCATGCGTAAGTTCATTTGGCATTTGGTTGGCCCTTCACATTGGCGTGTTCTTCTCTGAAAAATTTGTACAAACACTTTGTCAACGGGTAAAAATATCAAACGACGGGTACCCGATCATTGCGCTGTTTGTCCTTTCTGTACTTCTCCGGAAGCTGTTGAATTACTGGATCACATTTTCAAAAATTGTGAAGTGACAAAACGTTTGTGGAAAGCTTCTGAATTGGGAATTCAAGTCAATTATATGTGTCCCTTATCTTTAGGTACTTGGATTGGCAATTGGTTCATTTATTTTTCCAAGCAGGAGGATAAGGACTATTTCATTATGAAATTCGGTGCTACTTTGTCTGCCATTTGGAAATTGCGCAATAATATTGTTTTTGGAGACATGAAGTTTAATCAACATAGCTTCATTAACCTTTATCAAAGTGAACTTAGTAAAGGTTATAATGTTCTTGCACTTAAACTCCAAAAAACTCACTTTTCGGAAGATGTTTCAGTGGATAACGAAGATGAGCTCGTTATGATACGAAAGGGAATGCCTTTAATGATGATAGGGAACCATTGCGACTGCAATTTGGTTTGGTTAACTACGGATGCGGCATGGAAATCTTTTTGTTCAGTGGGTATTGGTTTTACTGTTTCTTCTGCTGCTGATGCGTGTTTACCTTCGTTTGAGGGAGACTGTTTCAATGAGAGTATCAATGCAGAAGATTGCGAGCAGGCAGAGGCCATTGCAATTCTTAAGGCTCTCTCCTGGGCAATTTCTCATAACCTTTATCACATTAGTCTTGCCTCGGATTGTATTAGCATCATTCAGCATATTTTTGGACTACAACATATCTCTACAACAAGTTCAAGGATCGTCAAGAAAATAAGACGTTTAGTTTCTTCTTTTCATTGTTTTAGTTTAAGTTATCTTAGTAGGAAAAAGAACTTTAGAGCTCATAATATGGCTAAATCTGCTTGTTTGCAGTAAGTTGTATGTATCCTTCTGCAAAAAAAAAAAAAAAGTAGTCCTCACTTCCATTTCTCCCTTTGTTTAAGAAGCGTCCAACTCAATGAGCCACACATCTCTCGTCACCTAGCAGGATAAGTGTGTTGAAGGTGCTCTGAACAATGCACGTCACTCATCATCTCAATGTAGGAAGGCCCTGTTGGATGTTTATGGATGATAGTTCAAAGGCAGTAGTTTTGGGCCCTCAGTTGATACAGGATATGAGAGATAAGATTCACGTGATTCGGCAAAAGATGAAGGCAACTCATGTTATACTGACGTATATTTGACTTTTAAATTTGATATCTATAAGTAGATCACGCTTGAACTGACAATATGTGTATTTTCAGCAAATTTTTGGAATCACTTTACTTGATCAATCACTTAAACGTAATTTCCTTAAAACTGAAACACCCATTTGAGCAAATGAGCTGAAGAAAGACCGTGGGTGGTAGCCCCTTAATAAGGGCATCCGCAAAATAGAGTTTGTATCATGTATAATTGACACATTTGCACTCTAAATTGTTTCTTAAACAATATATCACTGGTATTGTTAATTTAAACAAAAATAATTGCCACATCTGTCACAAAATAACTTAAGTGGTCTTTCAATAGCATACCGAATTTCAATTCAACCCAGAATGAAGACTAAAATTAATGTTACACTAGGTAGAATCACTCACACCCACCACCACCACAACGAACAACACAACAATGCTGCCACATAATGACCATCCCCAAGGCCATCCTCCCTTAGCTTCAACAACCACCACACAAGCCGTCTCCTCCTCTTTTCCACACAACCACACTAGAATCACACGTTCACACAATCACACCCATTTCCGAAATTGGATTAGTCGTTGCTGTTAAGTGCCAGTGGGGACAGTAGGCGCGGCTGCAGTAAGGGGGTTCGGGGAGGGGGATGAAAGAGGACGGAGAGGGAAATTAAGGTTTGTCTCATCAGATTGTTGACAGGATACTTTAAAATGTACTCAGCCAAATTTAAGAGCACCAGATGCATATATACAGAACCATATCCAAAAAACTACATTCTATAAACATAGTTCTTACAGATGAAATCGAACAGAAAATCTGAAACCTATACAAAAGCATACATGGAGTACATTTTATGTCCTGAATGTTAGAAACAATCATAGTACTACCATAAGTGCTTGTTAGTTACCCTTACAAAAACATAGGAATACAAATTCATCTAATCCGACCAAGAATAGCTTTAACAAGACCCGAATAGTTTCGGCACATCAAGGAAGAACAGTAACGATTCTGAACTCCATAACTATCAGAGGACCACGACACCAGGACACCAGGTAGGGTTGGTTCTCAGTTCTTAATTTCCGAAATTTCCTAGTTCAGAAGAAAGCTGTCCAGTGTCCAGGAAAGATAGAACATCTCTTACACAGTCATACTTATATAAATGCTCTGTCAAACACTGGCTCTTTGACACATCTCTTCTCTTATACCTGTACAAAATGCACTTTGCCAGATACTCTCAGGCACAAGCTTACGAGTCTCAGCATCCTTAGGATGTACAATGAAAAGAGCCGGCTCCACAAACCTCAAAATTGGCTCGGTTAAAGCTTGGCTTGAGCACAGCAAACCAATCTTGAACACAATCCGAGCCGAGCTAGATCTATACAGACGACCCCAAGATTAGTAAGGTTGAGATCTAAAAATCTCGTTTTAGGCAAATTATTATCATGGTATTCTATAGTTGTACATTATCAATAGCTCACCTCACTAGGTAACACCTACTACGAGCATACAATGTTACTAACAACGTTTCAGTCAAAAGTCAAAGCATACAATGTAATTAACCTACTACAGGTAGATAACACATTACACAACTTTTCAGAGCAGCTTAAAAGGCAAAAAACAAAGAGAAATTTTTGTATACCTACAAGGAATTTCGCTGCTAGGAGGCTTTGCAGTTTGCCTTAAAACGGCCTCTACTTTTGAACAACCTTTGCTATTCTGGTAAATTTGAAGAACACCTGGTGCAGTTTCCTTATAAGGTTCAATAAGTATCTTGAAACTTGTAATCTAACAAACCCTTTTCCTTCAAAATCAACAAAACACAGATGTCTAGGCACCATTCGATTCTCTACACTAAATCTAAACAATGTAGAATCTGCAGCTAAGAAATCAGGGTCGTAACAGAGCTCAGTCATCAAAACCCCCAACTTTTTCTTAATATTTTCTTCAGATAGTAGGAAAACATAAGGAACATCATATAGAGTGGTTGTCGCGAACGCTTAAGCTTTTGGTCCTGTACCACAGAGGAACCCCACTTTCTGTACTACCTTACTGTTCTAAACAGTCCAATTTCAAGAGCTTCAAGTGCCTTGGCTGTAAATGGTCGACTCGTTGTGCTTTGTCGCCTAGGCTGCGGATCAGACTCGACATTGTTAGTGGGCTCTCCTGAAGTAGAACTCACTTGAGGCTCCATATTATCAGACGGGCCAGCTAAAGCCTCAGAATTTTTCTGTTTCTCAGCAAAAAGATGTATTCAGGCTCTTGATCAGATTTGGCACCTGTTTTGAAGGTTCCTCAGCATCCAAACAGGAATCCGTACCAACCAGTTTGCATATCATCAGGACTTGTTGAGATCTCAGGCTCAAAATGGGTGTTCATCTCAACATCGGAAATTGGGTTGGAACTGCTCGCCTCTTCTTCCAGTTTTACTTTGCCATCATCTCAGGTTGAGTTGTCATCTAGGTAAGTTCAAATCAATTTTGGGCCACTCTTCTCAGTGTGATTCTCTGAAACCAAAATATCCCCCGATGATTTTTTACATCAGTCTAACACAATTTAGGACCAATAATTTTCAGTGTACCATTCCTGTTTTAGCTGGAAAGCTTAAAACCAATTCACATCTGAACTGACACATGAAGACAATTTCCGTCTTTTTGGAGCAGCGTCCTCACAGCTTGAGTGGCCCGCTTTTCCAATCTTCCTAGATTGATGCCTGATAGTTCCCACACCCTATAAGGGTTATCGTCTAATAAAATGCTGCCATCGGCAAATCCCCTCGAATGCTGTTAACATTTCACAACAAAAACAACAGAGCCTTAATCCCAAATCAAGGTTAAAAAAAAACATTATCCTGTTCAATAAGTTATAAACCATTAACATCTACAACAATCATATCATGCCTTCAGTCGTGCTTACACATTTGTCAAGGGTGCCATGTCAGAGTACAGAAGAGGTCTAGGATTCTCAATAAAACCATTCAGAGGAGAAGTTAATCAGACAGGAGAAAATTAAGGTGCAGTTACTGTCCATTGTCAAATCGTGTTGTCTATGCCAACCTTTCCATGGACTGCTTAGACACCACTACGACAATCATGATTTCTCAACTCGATTTTCGTGCTTAAAATTTTACAGCAAAAGTTCATCAAGTTCTCTGTTAAAGAAGCTTCAAGTTCATTCTCACAAGTCACAGGTGTCTCTTGCCGTCATCACTATATTTCTCAAGTTATTACGCATCCCGTTCAATGACAAAGAAAAACAGAAAGGGTATGGACTAACTGCATCTATACCACATACACTTGGCGCCAGTAATAAAAAGTGGCATAATTTCAAGGATATAAATTACCTCTGACAATTGAGCTTTAGATTCTTCTGAAAGACGAGGGAATACACGAGAAAAGAGTTCTTGCTGCCTGAGTCCCATGAAAAAATTATGTCGGACAACACACTTCCAGCTTCTCTTCTTCCGGCACTCGGACCATCTACTATATCCAGCAGACCCAATAAACGGACCATAGTAATAATAAGATAGCACTCTGACCATCCCTTTGGTTCCAACAAACTTTGCAACTTATCAAACTTCTTTCCGAGCATATACAGACCAACGAGGGAGCAGTTAACTTCAAAATCACTTTTTTTATTTATGCACAGAGGGAGTACTACTTTGTCAGGAACTGCACAGCTCGTAATCTCCTATACTTGGTGGAGGTCAATGTCTGTGTTAATGATTGCAGAGAGCAGGTCGGGTCGGGCTAGTTTCTAGCTGGTCTACTTCTAGCTTAAACATTGAATTATTCTCTTAATAAAAATCACAAATTCCTTTAAATAAAGCACAGATACAAGCTGAAGAAAGACAAATTGCTTAAGAATACAAAGTATATCACTTCTAAATACAAAAACAATTAAGAGAAATAAAATCTAATTAGCGCCAAAATTCCATCACCAAACCTGGAATTTAATGCTCTGTAGTCTGTACTAATCATGATCAAATACTATGAGAAATTTTCATATTTAATTTAATGAGCTCCACCGTGATTGGTACGAAGTATTTGTTTTCTGAGGTTGTTTGCCATCGGAGAATTATATTTCAAAATACAACAGCAAGAACCAATAAATATTATTGCCAACAGAAAATGCCGATAAACTTGAAGAAGATACCCAAGAGAACAACTACAGTTTCACAAGCAAAACTAACTTAATCGATTGAGAATGTAAACTTATACTAACTGAACTCACAGCCATCCTAAATCCGTTACAGGAACCGCTTGACGGTTTAATACAATCCGCCTTGGTTCCTTTCCCACTTCAGCTATAACAAACTGGCAGGCGAGCTACAAATACCTAAAATAGATTTCGTTGAAAAAGCGCTTGGCATCATCACCTTCAAATATGGTTAACATTAGAACAACCTTTGCTTTTTTGATAAACTTGAAGAAGATCTGGTACATCTTCCTTAAAAGGTTCAATAAATATCTTTAAGAACTCTGGCTCACCTTTGATGACGGCAGTACAAAAATTGTAATCTAACAAACCCTTCTCCTTCAAAATCGACAAAACACGATGTCTAGGCACCATTCGATTCTCTAGACTATATCTAAACATCAAGGAATGTTTAGCTAAGAAATCAGGGTCGTAATCGAGCTCAGTCATAAAAAACCCCAACTTTTTCTTAATATTTTCTTCAGATATTAGGAAAACATAAGGACCTCTCTTCATTAGTTCAGAAACATGATATTTAGTCCATCCAAAGCTTCTGAACGCTTGACATTTCAACTCAATACATTCCTTACTAAGACAAGTCAGCAAATGCACTCCAAACAAAAACACCGTAGAAATTCGAGGAATTCCCAATTCCTTTTCAACCCTAACCAACACATTTCGGAAGAACTCGGGTTTCCTCATAAAACAAAGAGGTCGTTGTAGAATGCTATTCCGAATAACATCAATATCGAAATCATACTCTTTATTCAACAACGCAACATTCGATACAAGATTTTCAAGAGCAGGTGCTGTTGTGTAATAATTGTGTTTTCGAAAAAGCTTGGTTAGATTTTCATTAGTACCCAAAACATCCCTAAGATCTGGAATAATTGTATCCAAATTTCTTGCTAAAAATGAAGGAGTGGTTGAAATAACAGAAACTAAATCAGACCCAGAAATACCATGATCTTGAAGAACTTTAAATTTGGGTATAAGGGTTTTATCGACATTAGAAGCTAAGATTTGAGGGAGAGAAGATACAACCTTTTTGATATGGGTATCCTCAAATCCGTGTTGTTTTAAGAAATCAACAACAGAATTAGCATTATCGGAGAATTTGGAGTAGTCTTTGTTCCAACGAGCCTTGGTAGAAGTACTGCGAGCTAGCTGAGGAGAGAAACCCAGATTATCAACCAAATAATTGGTGTAAGATTGATTTGGAGGTTTGATTGATTGATTTGGGGAATTAATTGAATAAAAAAGAAAATGTTGCAAATTATGGACATAATTTAGGGTTTGAATGATGTATTTGCAACGGACAATAGGAGTTGTTGCCATCTCTACCTTTCTTTGTGTTCTTTCAATTCCAACTCCAAATGAGCATTTAGGGTTAGAGTTTAAACTCACAACTCCTATTATGGCTTATTGGTGGACCAGTTAAGTGGGATCGGATTCGAGTTTGGGTTGGTTAGTTTCGGGTTTGTAAGAGTTCGATTTCATATCTGCCCGTACGAATTAGTAAACATAAACAATCTTACTTGATACTTTGATAGAACTAACTAAACATGGTAACTCATATTTTTGCATATTGTATAGCGTACCTTTATTTTTGATCTAAAATCTTTGACAATGTACGAAGTATATTTTTTGGTCACGAACTTTGAAACAACATTTTTTTTCAAATTAAAAGTTTCATAAATAATCAATTCAAACTCCGAATTCCACCTCCGTATTCATACCAATTGGATCCAAAATAATGCGATCAAATCCGACCGTAAGATATGAATTCATGACCCGGGTAGAATTCGTGATCCATTGCCTTTCATACTTTTAATAGTCATGTCTCTAAATAATTCAATTGTTAAAAAGAAGCTCTTCTAACAAGATTGATGCCTTTCTACAAACATCTAGGACATTGCTTCTATAGTTCAATTTTGGCATTTATTTTCTATGAATTTATTTGCCTTGATTCCCCTGAAATTCAAAAAAATAACGGGAAAAATAAACAAATATTGTCGCCAATAACAAAAAATATGGATAAACTTGAGCTTAATAGGATTCGGTGAATTACTTGTAACTAAAAACTGTGATCGAAGTATATCACTTCTAATCGATTTGTTCAACACATTGGCCAACAAGTTGGGCATGCTTAATACTAAGGCCCTGTTCTTTTGGACTGAAACTGAACTGAACTGAACTGAACTGAACTTATAGGATCTGAACTGAACTGAACTGAACTTATAGGAACTGAACTGAACTTATAGGAACTGAACTTAACTGAACTTATAGGAACTGAACTGAACTGAACTTATAGGAACTGAACTGAACTGAACTTATAAGAACTGAACTGAACTGAACTGAACTGAACTTATAGGAACTGAACTGAACTTATAGGAACTGAACTTATAGGATCTGAACTGAACTAAACTTATAAAAGCCGAACTTAATTAACTTTATTTTAATTTAAATCAACTATTATTATTATTATTATTATTATTATTATTATTGTTATTATTGTTGTTATTGTTGTTATTATTATTATTGTTGTTGTTGTTGTTGTTGTTGTTGTTATTATTATTATTATTATTATTATTGTTATTATTATTATTATTATCCAATAGATGACATTGATAAAAAATTAGTCTAAAACACGAGGTAGTTTAAAATATTTTCAACTATATATATAATGACTTGTTAATAGCTCATACATTATACTACAATTACATTACGATAAAAATAATTCACTATTACAATTTTCTCTAACCATTTATTTTCTCTAACAATGGCGATGAAGAAACTGATTAATGGGAGAGTGACAATTGGTGAGGTGAGGGCGTCGTATGATGAGTTGTTGTTTTTTGGCATTGATGAGGATGATAGTTTGTCATTAATTAGAGAGTAAAAGACGGGTAAATTATTAATGAATTGTTTTTTTATAGATGACGTGTATCGACTAATTAAAACGAAATGTTTGTATCGGTTGTTAAAAATAATACTCCGTATATAACTTTTCTTAATTGGGTTTATATGAAATGAACTTATAGGAACTGAACTGAACTGAACTGAACTTATAGGAACTGAACTGAACTTATAGGAACTGAACTGAACTTATAGGAACTGAACTGAACTTATAGGATCTGAACTGAACTGAACTTATAGGAACTGAACTGAACTTATAGGAACTGAACTGAACTGAACTGAACTTATAGGATCTGAAGTGAACTTAAATTAAGTGACTTGAAGTCCAAAAGAACAGGGCCTAAGAATTACAGTTTCACAACTTGACATCTAAGAATTACAGTTTCACAATCTGACACTTAGGGGGTGTTTGCGAGCCGGGCGGAGCACGAGCTTGACCTTGCTCGACTTGTGCTCGAAGCTCGATTACCAAACTCGAGTTCGAACTCGAGCCAATCTTACCCGAGCTTGAAAAAAATGCGCTCGTTACAAAACTTGCGAGTTTTAATACAAGCTTGAGCTAAATCGAGCCTATATAAAATTGTTTGTTTTTTTATTTTATTTTTATTTTTTTCTTCCTATATTATCGATAATAAGGGTCGAAGATTCTATGTGAAAATATTTAATAAATCGACAAGATATTTGATATATATGATACAATGATATAATAATGATAAAATATTTTATAAAATATGAGCATATTTTTATAAAATATGATTAATATTTTATGTAATCTCAAATGTTTGAGCCACTCGCGAGCTTTTCGAGTCGAGCCGGCCAACTCGTTAAGTTCTCGAGCCGATCCCGAGCTCGAGTCGATCTCACACGAGCCGAACTTTGACCGATCTTTGACCGAGCCGATCTTGAGTTTCTCGCGAGCTGGCTGGTCTTATTAACCGCCCTAATGACACCAATTACAAAACAGAGATACTCAAGAGAATAACTACTGTTTCGCACAAAAATAACAAGCAAAACTAACTCGATCGAATGAGAATTTGCATACGTTTATATCTGATTCCTTAATTCTATGAATTTGCATGAGATCAAGTTTCAATTTGGTTAATTAGTTGCCAATGGAAGATTCAGAAATGCCAGCAATTGCTTGAACTCAATCGACACGAGATCTCAGGTTTGATCTCTGTTGTGAGCGATAATAAGCACGAGTTATCAAGGTCTCGTGGTTTCACTTTCACACATAACAAGATAAGTAACTAAAGATATTAACAAAAGAAAACGAATATTAATAAACTCGTATAAAGAAAATGCTAGATGCTCGGTTGGGTGTCGGATTGAATTGTTAGGTCAGGTCATTCAAGCCGGACAATTTTGCCTGACACACTTAATATTACCTCTGTCATTTTTGGGTTGGGCTTTTTGGATCGGTTTATTTTAGATCGGGTCAGATTAGTTTTAATTTTAAATTAATCTTTTCAAATAGGATCAATCAAGTTGAGTTGATTTTGTTGGGTATAATACTTCACTAGTTGAGTGCTTGCCTATGTTGCCTGGAATCAAGTCTATAGTCAGATCAAGCTTCTTTTAGTTTTCGTAATGGACTAGTTGTCTTTTATCATGAAACACTAATTTAGCACAAATTCTACCTTACGGTGATCGCACATACGACTACTAGAAAATGACCACTTTTCGCGAAAAAGTTAACATGTTTGTTTAAATAGTGACCACTATTTGGTTTAAAAATGCTAATTTAGCACAAATTCTACCCTACAGCGAGCGCACATACGACTGATAGAAAATGACCACTTTTTACGAAATAATTACCACTTTTGCTTAAATAGTGATCATTTTTTGGTTAAAAAATGACCTATTTATTCAAAATAGTCACTATTTATCAAAAAGTGATCACTTTTTACCAAAAATGGTCACATTTTGCAAAAAAACACGGGATGAGACCATCGTGTTATTCAAGAAAACAGAAGTAACAATGTAAAATAAGATCAGAATAGAGATAACCCAATTCATAGTGACGTGGTAAGGGACCACTGCCTTGAAAACTATTTCCGGTACGACCGTGGTGGCGATCAACAGATAACCGATAGTTCCCCAAAGATTTAGACTACTGCACTCAAACGCGCCCAGTCATGACTGGGAGCATTGAAACGACTTTTTGCTTTACCGAAAAAATGTAGAGAGAACAGAGATGAGAGAAATAGAATGTCTTGTTGTGTTTCTGAGTGAAAAATGTTGCTCTATTTATAGCAAAATAGAGCAACTTCGGAGGCTAAAACTGCTCCTGAAAAGAAGTTGTCAAGGAGCCAAAAACCACTCCTGAAAAAGGAGCAGTCAAGGCACAATTAATGGAGCATTAACAACTCTTTAACCGGTGCCAAATTCCCAAACAAGCCTAAAAAGGGGCCAAGGCCGCAGGTGCTCTACCTGAGCCCGAGCCGGCACGTACATGTGTGTTTAGACTCAAACTCACTAGTCAATCTATTCTCTTAAATCATATAAACAATGGAGGTAAATAAACTACACAGTATATACGAATTCTGAAGTAGTAAGCTAAGAAGCCCAAAACACACAGAAAATCCGAATGGAAATTGTGAACTACGGCAGCACGAACCAAATTCTGAAAAATGAACATTTACATTTACATTAACAATTATTACCAACAAACATTCATGTGTAGATCATCAAATTGCATTGTCATTAAACTAAGTAATCATGTCAGGTGAACTACATAGGTTTTGCAAGGAGAAAACTTCCAATGTATACAATGTATAATGGTTATCTTCATTAGTCAGGCTGGTATCAACTACAGTGAATTTTGTAAGATCCGACAGCCCTAAGGAAACACGAGGTTTAAGATAACAATGGCGTTCTTGGTCAGAAGAATCTAGATCATCATCTGATATGACTTTTATTAACCGCCCATTTTATACTTTGGATCAGCTAAGATCAGTTTCATCAGCCTCCAGCTCAAGTACTCTTCTAATAAAATGCTGCCATCGGCAAATCCCCTCGACTGCTGATAACATTCCACAACAAAAACAACAACAGAGCCTTAATCCCAAATCGATATTAAAAGAAAACAAATTATCCGGTTAAATCAGTTATAGAGCATAAACAACTACAACAATCATATCATGCCTTCAGTCATAAGCAGCAAAGGGTGCCATGTCAGAGGAGAAAAGAGGTCTAGGATTCTCATTAAAACCATTCAGAGACGAAGTTAATCAGACAGGAGGAGATTAAGGTGCAGTTATTGTCCATTGTCAAATTGTGTTGTCTATGCCAACCTTTCCATGGACTGCTTAGACACCACTACGACAATCATGATTTCTCAACTCGATTTTTCGTGCTTAAAATTTTACAGCAAAAGTTCATCAAGTTCTCTGTTAAGTACATTCTCACAAGTCACAGGTGTCTCTTGCCGTCATCACTATATTTCTCAAGTTGTCACGCATTCCGTTCAATGACAAAGAAAAACAGAAAGGATATGGACTAACTGCATCTATACCACATACACTTGGCGTCAGTAATAAAAAGTGACATAATTTCAAGTATATAAATTACCTTTGACAATTGAGCTTAGATTCTTCTGAAAGACGAGGGAATACACGAGAAAAGAGTTCTTGCTGCCTGAGTCCCATGAAAAAATTATGTCCGACAACACACTTCCTGCTTCTCTTCTTCCGGCACTCCGACCATCGATTATATCCAGCAGACCCATAAAACGAACCATAGTAATAAGATAGCACTTGCCCCATGCCTTTGGTTCCAACAAACTTTGCAACTTATCAAACTTCTTTCCGAGCATAAACAGACCAACGAGGGAGCAATTAACTTCAAAATCACTTTTTTTTATTTATGCACAGAGGGAGTACTACTTTGTCAGGAACTGCCCAGCTCGTAATCTCCTATACTTGGTGGAGGTCACTGTCTGTGCTAATGATAGCAGAGAGCAGGTCGGGTCGAGCTAGTTTCTAGCTGGTCTACTTCTAGCTTAAACATTGAATTATTCTCTTAATAAAAATCACAAATTCTTGGTTTAGACCGTTCTAAGTTAAGAGGACGCTTACTACCAATTTAAATAATGCACAAATATAAGGAGGGTTTTGAGGCGTCTACATTTGAGACGGTCTGAAGAAAGACAAATTGCTTAAGAATACAAAGTATTTCTCATAAATAAGCTTTGTGCTGTTTTCTTCTATTCATGTCGTGATTTCAGAACGTGTATATCACTTCTAAATACAAAAACAATTAAGAGAAATAAAATCTAATTTGGGCCAAAATTCCATCATCAAACCTGGAATTTAATGAACTGTAGTCTGTACTAATCATGATCAAATACTATCAGAAATTTTCATATTTAATTCAACGAGCTGCACCGTGATTGGTATTTGTTTTCTGAGGTTGTTTGCCATCAAAGAATTATATTTCAAAATACAACAGCAAGAACAAATAAATATTATTGCCAACAGAAAATGCAGATACACTGTGTACGAAATCACTTCTATCCGAATTGTTAAAGACACTGACCAACAAGTCAGGCATGCTTAATAAGAATTAAGGTTACACAGCATGACACCAATTAGAGAACAACTACAGTTTCACACCCAAACAAGCAAAACTAACTTAATCGATTGAGATTGGCATCATCACCATCAAGTGGCGTCAACATTAGAACAACCTTTGCTTTTTTGATAAACTTGAAGAAGACCAGGTACATCTTCCTTAAAAGATTCAATAAATATCTTTATGAACTCTGGCTCACTTCTTTTGACGACGGCAGTACAAAAGTTGTAATCTAACAAACCCTTCTCCTTCAAAATCAACAAAACACGATGTCTAGGCACCATTCTATTCTCTAGACTATATCTAAACAACCCAGCATGTTTAGCTAAGAAATCAGGGTCGTAACCGAGCTCAATCATAAAAAACCCCAACTTTTTCTTAATATTTTCTTCAGAAATTAGGAAAACATAAGGACCTCTCTTCATTAGTTCAGAAACATGATATTTAGTCCATCCAAAGCTTCTTAACGCTTGACATTTCATCTCAATACATTCCTTACTAAGACAAGTCAGCAAATGCACTCCAAACAAAAACACCGGAAAAATTCGAGGAATCCCCAATTCCTCTTCAACCCTAACCAATACATTTCGGAAGAACTCGGGTTTCCTCATAAAACTAGCAGGTTGTTGTAGAATGCTATTCCGAATAACATCAATATCGAAATCATACTCTTTATTCAATAAAGCAACATTCGATACAAGACTTTCAACACCAGATGTTGATATGTACCAAATGGGTCTTCGAAAGAGCTTGGTTAGATTTTCATTAGTACCCAAAACAGCCCTAAGATCTTGGATAATTGTATCCAAATTTCTTGCTAAAAATGGAGTGGTTGAAATAACAGAAACTAAAGTAGACCCAGAAAAACCATGATCTTGAAGAACTTTAAATTTGGGTATTAGGGTTCTATCAACATTAGAAGCTAAGATTCTAGGGAGAGAAGAAACAACCTTTTTGATATGGGTATCCTCAAATCCGTGTTGTTTTAAGAAATCAACAACAGAATTAGCATTATCGGAGAATTTGGAGTAGTCTTCATACTTCCAATGAACCTTGGCGGAAGTGGTGTGAGCTAGTTGAGGAGAGAAACCCAGATTATCAACCAAATAATTGGTGTAAGATTGATTTGGGGATTTGATTGATTGATTTGGGGATTTAGTTGAATAAAACAGAAAATGTTGCAAATTATGGACAGAATTTAGGGTTTGAATGAAGTATTTGCAACGAGCAATTGGAGTTGTTGCCATCTCTACCTTTCTTTGTGTTCTTTCAATTCCAACTCCAAATGAGCATTACGGTTAGATTCACAAGACACAGCTCTTATTATGGGTTATCGCCTATCGGTGGATCCGTGACATCCATCAACCGGGATTGGGTTCGAGTTTGGGTTGGTTAGTTTCGGGTTTGTAAAAGTTGAGTTCATACATATTTTGCATATTGTATGTCGTATTTTTATTTTTGATCTAAAATCTTTGACAATATAACTTCGAAACAACATTTATTTATTTCAAATTAAAAATTTCATAAAGACGATCAATTCAAACTCCGAATTTCAACATATTCTTATCAGTTGGATCCAAAATAATGCGATCATCGTAAGATATGGATTTATGACTTGGGTAGTATTCGTGATCCACAACCTTCGGTACTTTTAATAGTCGCGGAATAATATTCTCAAAATGATTCAATTGTTAAAAAGAAGCTCTTGGAGTTTCAACAAGATTGATACCCTTCTACAAACATCTACGACATTGCTTTCATAGTACGGAAGCAGAGTACGTTGCAGCATCAGAAGCTGCAAAGGAGGCAGTTTGGATTAGGCAATTCATCGAGGGACTAAGAGTAGTGCCTAATGCCGAAGATCCTATCACCCTTTATTGTGATAACAGTGGTGCTGTTTTTCAAGCTAAGGAGCCGAAATCTAGTAATTGATCTAGACATGTACTCAGAAAATATCATGTAATCAGGGATTTTATTGATAGGAAGGAAATAGCGATTTGTAAGGTTGGGACAGATGATAATATTGTTGATCCCTTAACCAAACATTTGTCGCAAGTTAAGCATGATGCTCATGCCTTGTCCATGAGTCTTAGGCGTATGCCAAACATGTACTAGATTATATGATATGAAATAATTTTTTTTTTATTGTTCATATGTGATAATCGCGTTTATCTTTTGAGTTTTAATTTAAAACTTGTAATTATACTTTGTTGATTCCAAACAAGTTGTAAGACAATAAATTGAACTCTGTTAAAGTGAACTGGGATTAACTCAGTATTGCCCCTGGTCACTTACATGAGGTGACCTCTCGAAGTGACTGGATTGTGATGCGATTAATGGTTAGTTCAAATACCATAGAGTCATAAGGGATGACTAGTCGATCACATAGAGAGATTGTAAGGTACACAGTTGTCTGGCAGTGACCGCTTATAGAGTTCTTTGCAATTCATTTTGAGTCTGGTCGTGGCGAGAGCTACTATATGTATTCTTGTGAGTCGATTCTTAGACTAGAGACTGTTCGCCCAAGATGGCACAATTTCAGAATGACTTTTATTTATGCTCTACGATGGGCATCTTTTGGGTCATGATGGACTGTGTTAGTCGAAGGGAACAGTAGGATAGGAATTGTCCAACCCCTTGTCAGGGTTATCTTAAATCTCAGGGCCACTCGGGGAGTAGTTAACTGGAAATGCGTGGCCACGTTCGGAAAGTATCTATGGTAGATAATTCCGGTCAAGCAGTTAAATCTCCATATCGAGGAAACCACTTATGATAAGATCACGTGCAAGTACGGCTTGTAAGACACGTTGCATTGAGTGAGAGATGATGTAATATGACAAGAAAATCGGTGATGCACACTTGTGAGGACAAGTGAGAGATGACAATATTTTTTAAAAATAAAAAGTTTCATAAACACGATCAATTCAAACTTTGAATTCCAATCGATATTATTATCAGTTGGATCCAAAATAACACGATCAAATCCGACCGTAAGATATGAATTCATGACCTGGGTAGAATTCGTGATCCATTACCTTCCATACTTTTAATAGTCGTGATCCATTGCCTTCTGTACTTTTAATACTCACGGAATAGATACTTACAAATTTATTCAATTGTTAAGAAGAAACTCTTTCAACAAGATTGATGCCCTTCTACAAACATCTACGACATTGTTTCTATAGTTCAATTCTCGCATTTGTTTTCTAAGAATTTATTTGCCTTGATTCCCCTGAATTTCAAATACAACATGAAAAACAAACAAATATAGTCAAAGTTATACAAGTTTGTACTGAGGGAGTTAGAGCATCTCCAATGGTTTGCTTTAGGGACTTGCTTGCAATTTTATAAAAATTGTAAGCATGTAGCTTATCATTTGGGTATGAAATAATTGATGTAGCTTATGAGCATTGTAGCTCTATCAAGCATGTAGCTTGGTTTAAAAAAATAAAAATAAAATAAAAAGTAAAGCTTTTCATTGGAATACCAATTCGTCTGATCCGACCAAGAATAGTTTTAACAAGACCCGAATAGTTTCGGCCATCCTTTTCTTCAAGCCATGATGGTTGAAGAAAAACCGAGTTCCCCACTACAAAGCACATCAAGGAAGAACAGTAATGATTCTGAACTCTATAACTATCAGAGGACCAGGTAGGGTTGGTTCTCATTTCTTAATTTCGAAATTTTCTAGTTCAGAAGAAAGTTGTCCAGTGTCCAGGAAAGATAGAACATCTCTTACACAGTCATACTTATATAAATGTCGGGAAGGGGAAATCGTATAAGATGGACGCGTGGGCACTGGATCATGATGAATGTCGGGCGGATATTAAAACTGTGTGGACTACTCCTATTGAGGGATCCCCGGCTTTTCGCTTGGCAAGGAAGCTTGCGCTTGTCCGCACGTGTGTCAAGACTTGGACTCTGGAAAAAACCAGGGCGTGGCAGAATAAGTGGGAAGAATTTGATGATCGGCTTGATAAAGGTTTGGAGGAGGACTTCAGTGGAAAAGGAGAGCAGAGTTATATTGAAGGGCACAAGGAGCTTAGAGAGTTCGCTGAGATCTCGGCCTCATTTTGGAAACAGAGGGCCAAAATTAAGTGGCTCAAAGATGGGGATGCCTGCACCAAATTCTACTTTAACTGGGTCAAAGGGAGGACGGGCAGGAATTTTGTTCATGGTATAAAAAATGCGAATGGCTTGTGGGTTTTCCAAGTAGAGGAGGTGGCGAAAGAATTTCAAATATCCTTCCACGAGATTTTTTGTGTGGACAAAGATGAATCTTTTGAAAGAGGGGATTCTTTTTTCACCAATTATCTATCAGCTATTGATTCTAAGATCGGGGAAGCTGAGAGTCTTGATCTGGAAAAGATGTTCACAAAGAAAGAGGTACGTAAAGCGATTTTTCAAATGGGCCCTCTTAAATCACCGGGGCCGAATGGGATACCAGGTGCCTTCTTTCAGAGATGTTGGGGTGTGGTAAAAAAGGATGTTAGTAGGGGGGTGTTATCAATTCTTAACTCGGGGCGGGTTTTGCGTGAACTTAATAGAACTTTTATTGCGCTTATCCCGAAATCTGAGGCCCCGGAGTCGGTGTCGGATTTTCGACCAATCAGTTTGTGTAACGTTATTATGAGGGTGGTGTCGAAATGTATTGCTAATCGCCTCGTTAGAATCATGCCTAACCTAGTGGGAGATTTCCAGAGTGCGTTTGTGGCGGGGAGGCAAATTAGCGATAATATTCTGTTGGCCCATGAGTTGATTCATAAGGTGAATAATTTTAGATCCGGTCGGGAGGGTCTGTGCATTTTTAAGGCTGATATGAGCAAGGCTTACGATAGGATTAGATGGGATTTCTTGAGGGCAGTGCTTCTCAGGTTTGGATTCCCGACCCGATTGGTTGAGCTTATTATGAACTGCGTCTCAACTGTCACGTATGAGATTCTACTGAATGGTCGGCCTACTGATAGGTTCCAGCCTAAGTGTGGCCTCAGACAAGATGACCCTTTATTGCCTTTCCTTTTTGTTTTTTGTATGGAGGCTTTATCTTGTCAGATTTTAAGAGCTCAGGAACGGGACTTGATTCGTGGAATCCGGGTGACAAGAGAAGTTGAGCGAATTCCGAATCTCTTCTTCGCTGATGACTCGGTCTTCTTTTTTGAAAACCGTGATGGTGCTAGCAAAAAACTCATGGAGATTATTGAGAATTATTGCCAGGTGTCGGGTCAACTTCTGAATCACAACAAGTCGGGTATGCTCTTTAGTCCAAATACTTGCTTGCGGAAAATTCAGCAAACGCTTAAAATTTTTAAGATTGGGCATAATAAAGGGTTGGGCAAGTATCTAGGTATCCCTGCGGACTTTCAACAATCAAAGAAGGATATCTTTTTGGGGCTGGTGGACTATGTTACTAAAAGGGTGTCCTCTTGGAATGGGATCTTTTTGTCTACAGCAGGTCGTCTCACTCTTATTTCTTCAATCCTATCAAACCTCTCAATTTATTTTCTATCGGTATTCAAAATACCGGTAAGTGTGGCAAAGAAGATAAACTCTCTTTTGGCACATTTTTGGTGGGTGGGGGGAAATTCGAGGAAAATGATCTCTTGGTGTAGTAATAGGTTCCTTAGTTTGCCTAATAAGCGTGAGGGTGGTCTGGGGATTCGGGATATTACTTGTATGAACAAAGCCCTTCTGGTTAAGCATGGTTGGAGGTTACTATCTGGGGAAAGGAGTCTTTTTTGTAGAGTGTTTAGAAGCATTATCTTTGGAGCGGTCTGTATAAAAGCGTCGGCAAAGCCCTATTTAAAAACTAACCCATCTTGGGGTCTGCGGAGTATTTTCCTAGGGTTGGAATGGGTGAGGGCTAGAGTGGGATGGAAGCCAGGAAGATTATCGGAGCTTAATGTGTGGACCAGTAAATGGGTGAATGGGGAAGATCCGGAACCAAATACCTTCTGGTTGGATGACAGGTGGACATTCCTTGCGGACGTAAAGGTACATAAATTGATGTCGTCAAATGGGGGTTGGGAAGAGAGGAGGATTAGGGATCTTTTCAAGGAGGAGTGGGCAAACAAAATCCTGGGGCTTAACATTCCGACGATTAGAAGTAAGGATTGTGTTTTTTGGCCCCATACACGTAATGGTGTTTACACTGTTAAGAGTGGCTATGGAATAATGATCCAGGAAGAGTTTGATTTGAAGGCCAAGAGAAAAGACCGATCCAGATTGTCTGAAAGGGCAAAGGTGTTCTGCAGGAAAAGCTTATGGCACTTACTTATTCCGAATCAGTGGAAAATCTTCTTATGGAAGATTTTGACTGGAGCACTTCCATGTGGTGCTGAGTTTAAGACTAGAGGTTTTGAAGGTTCATTCTTATGTGGCTTGTGTGGGGCTGAGGAAGGAGAGCTGGAGACACGGGAACACCTTTTCAGAGACTGCGAATATACTAAACGAATCTGGATGAGCTCGATTTTGGGTATTAGGGTGGACCATGATAGTCATCTTAGTATTCAAGATTGGATTCTGAATTGGATTCATCTGTTGAAGAGGAGTGAGGAGGGAGACAGACAAGTGACAATCTTTGCGGCTATATTATGGGGTATTTGGAGGCTTAGAAACTCTCTTGTCTTTGAAGGGAATTTAATTCCCCCTCGAGTCCTTTTCCAATGGTTGGACAAGTGTGTTCAGGACATAAGCACTATGGTTGACCAGAGGTCTGATGAGAAGAAGAGAAAGGGTGAACTGGAGATTGATACTTCTAGGTTTGATAGCTTTCCTGTGGTTTTAGGATCTAACAATGAATGCAGTGTGATCAGGATCAATGTCGATGCTAGCTGGAAAGGGGTACTTGCTGCAGCTGCTGGGTGGGTTATCTTTAACGAAGACGGACATGAGGTTAACCATGCCCAAATGACTTTCAGGGCAGAATCAGCAACACAAGCGGAGGCCAAAGGAGTCCTGCTCGCGCTTACCTGGGCCCTTGAAAGAGGCTTTATACATGTGCACATTGCTTCAGACTGTCAAAATCTGATCGCTATGATTCAGGGTTCTGGCATTGGGGATCATCTGCTGGTGGACGTGGTAGAGGATATTAAGAATATGTTTAGCTCGTTTCATTGTCTTAGTTTTTCGTTTATTCCTAGGAGATTGAACAAAGTGGCGCACAATCTGGCCACGAAAGCAAACATCTTGTAGGAATTTTTCTTTACATCGGGCAAAAAATAAAAAAATAAAAAAAATAAATAAATAAATAAATGCTCTGTCAAACACTGGCTCTTTGACACATCTCTTCTCTTATACCTGTACAAAATGCACTTTGCCGGATACTCTCAGGCACAGGCTTACGAGTCTCAGCATCCTTAGGATGTACAATGAAAAGAGCCGGCTCCACAAAACTCAAAATTGGCTCGGTTAAAGCTCGGCTTGAGCACAGCAAACCAATCTTGAGCACAATCCGAGCCGAGCTAGATCTATACAGACGACCCCAAGATTAATAAGGTTGAGATCTGAAAATCTCGTTTTAGGCAAATTATTATCATGGTATTCTATAGTTGTACATTATCAATAGCTCACCTCATTAGGTAACACCTACTACGAGCATACAATGTTACTAACAACGTTTCAGTCAAAAGTCAAGCATACAATGTAATTAACCTACTACAGGTAGATAACACATTACACAACTTTTCAGAGCAGCTTCAAAGGAAAAAAAACAGATAGAAATTTTTGTATACCTACAAGGAATTTCGCTGCTAGGAGGCATTGCAGTTTGCCTTAAAACCTTCTCTACTTTTGAACAACCTTTGCTATTCTGGTAAATTTCACGAACACCTTGTACAGCTTCCTAATAAGGTTCAACAAGTATCTTGAAACTTGTAATCTAACAAACCCTTTTCCTTCAAAATCAACAAAACACAGATGTCTAGGCACCATTCGATTCTCTACACTAAATCTAAATAATGTAGAATGTGCAGCTAAGAAATCAGGGTCGTAACAGAGCTCAGTCATCAAAACCCCCAACTTTTTCTTAATATTTTCTTCAGATAGTAGGAAAACATATGGAACATCATATAGAGTGGTTGTCGCGAACGCTTAAGCTTTTGGTCCTGTACCACAGAGGAACCCCACTTTCTGTACTACCTTACTGTTCTAAACAGTCCAATTTCAAGAGCTTCAAGTGCCTTGGCTGTAAATGGTCGACTCGTTGTGCTTTGTCGCCTAGGCTGCGGATCAGACTCGACATTGTTAGTGGGCTCTCCTGAAGTAGAACTCACTTGAGGCTCCATATTATCAGACGGGCCAGCTAAAGCCTCAGAATTTTTCTGTTTCTCAGCAAAAAGATGTATTCAGGCTCTTGATCAGATTTGGCACCTGTTTTTGAAGGTTCCCCAGCATCCAAACAGGAATCCGTACTATCAGGAGGAAAACCATTTTGCATATCATCAGGACTTATTTAGATCTCAGGCTCAAAATGGGTGTTCATCTCAACATCGGAAATTGGGTTGGAACTGCTTGCCTCTTCCCAGTTTTACTTTGCCACTCTTCTCAGTGTGACTCTCTGAAACCAAACCAAACCAGTTATTGTCCATTGTCAAATCGTGTTTTCTATGCCAACTTTTCAATTGACTGCTTAGACACCACTACGACAATCATGATTTCTCAACTCGATTTTTCATGCTTAAAATTTTACAGCAAAAGTTCATCAAGTTCTCTGTTAAAGAAGCTTCAAGTTCATTCTCACAAGTCACAGGTGTCTCTTGCCGTCATCACTATATTTCTCAAGTTATCATGCATCCCGTTCAATGACAAAGAAAAACAGAAAGGATACGGACTAACTGCATCTATACCACATACACTTGGCGCCAGTACTAAAAGGTGGCATAATTTCAAGGATATAAATGACCTTTGTCAATTGAGCTTGGATTCTTCTGAAAGAGGAGAGAATACATGAGAAAAGAGTTGTGATGCGTCTAGATCTGAGACGGACTGAAGAAAGACAATTTGCTTAAGAATACAAAGTATTTCACATAAATAAGCTTTCTGCTGTTTTCGTCCATTCATGTCGTGATTTCAGAATGTGTATATCACTTCTAAATACAAAAACAATTATGAGAAATAAAATCTAATTTGCGCCAAAATTCCATCACCAAACCTGGAATTTAATGCTTTGTAGTTTGTACAAATCATGATCAAATACTATGAGAAATTTTCGTATTTAATTCAATGAGCTGCACCGTGTTTGGTATTTGTTTTCTGGGGTTGTTTGCCATCGGAGAATTATATTTCAAAATACAAATAAATATTATTGCCAACAGAAAATGCGGATAAACTTGGGCGTGATTGGATTCGCTGAATTACTGTTAACTAGAAACTGTGTACGAAATCACTTCTATCCGACTTGTTAAACACACTGGGCAACAAGTCAGGCAGATATACCCAAACAAACAAAACTAACTTAACTGATTGAGAATTTAAACTTATACTAACTGAACTCACAGCCATCCTAAATCCGTTACAGGAACTGCTTGATGGTTTAATACAATCCGCCTTGGTTCCTTTCCCACTTCAGCTATAACAAACTGGCAGACGAGCTACAAATACCTAAAATAGATTTCGTTGAAAAAGTGCTTGGCATCATTTCGTCAACATTAGAACAACCTTTGCTCTTTTGATAAAATTGAAGAAGACCAGGTACAACTTCCTTAAAAGGTTCAATCACTATCTTTAAAAACTGTGGCTCAGTTTTTTTGACCGCAGAATAAAAGTTGTAATCTAACAAACCCTTCTCCTTCAAAATCAACAAAACACGATGTCTAGGCACCATTCGATTCTCTAGACTATATCTAAACAACCCAGCATGTTTAGCTAAGAAATCAGGGTCGTAACCGAGCTCAGTCATAAAAAACCCCAACTTTTTCTTAATATTTTCTTCAGAAATTAGGAAAACATAAGGACCTCTCTTCATTAATTCAGAAACATGATATTGAGTCCACCCAAAGCTTCTAAACGCTTGACATTTCAACTCAATACATTCCTTACTAAGACGAGTCAGCAAATGCACTCCAAACAAAAACACCGTAGAAATTCGAGAAATCCCCAATTCCTTCTCGACCCTAACCAACACATTTCGGTAGAACTCGGGTTTCCTCATAAAACAAGGAGGTTGTTGTAGAATGCTATTCCGAATAACATCAATATCGAAATCATACTCTTTATTCAATAAAGCAACATTCGATACAAGATTTTCAAGACCGGATGTTGATAGGTAACAAATGGGTCTTCGAAAAAGCTTGGTTAGATTTGCATTAGTACCCAAAACATCCCTAAGATATTGGATAATTGTATCCAAGTTTTTTGATACAAGTGAAGGATTAGTTGAAATAACAGAAACTAAATCAGACCCAGAAAACCCATGATCTTGAAGAACTTTAAATTTGGGTATAAGGGTTTTATCGACATTAGAAGCTAAGATTGTAGGGTAAGAAGATACAACCTTTTAATATGGGTATCCTCAAATCCGTGTTGTTTTAAAAAATCAACAACAGAGTTAGCTTTATCCGAGAATTTGGAGTAGTCTTTGTTCCAACGAGCCTTGGTAGAAACGTTGTGAGCTTGCTGAGGAGAGAAACCCAGATTATCAACCAAATAATTGGTGTAAGATTGATTTGGGGGTTTGATTGATTGATTTGGGGATTTGATTGAATAAAAAAGAAAATGTTGCAAATTATGCACAGAATTTAGGGTTTGAATGATGTATTTGCAACGGACAATTGGAGTTGCCATCTCTACCTTTCTTTGTGTTCTTTCAATTCAAACTCCAAATGAGGAATTAGGGTTAGATTCAAAAGTCACACCTCTTATTAGACCATCCCCAAGTAAGGTAATGACTCATGAGGTAGGTCATGACCTTGTTTGGTCATGGTTAATGGGTGATTAAGAGAATTAATTGGTGACTAAATTTACTAATTTTTGACCTTATGACTAACCAAGGTCAATTTGTGACCTTTGGAAAAACAATCATGAACATATTTGTGACCACTTATATGGCCAATTGTAATTGGTTGAAAAATAAAAAAATAATAAAAATATTAATTAATGGTTGAATTTTCAATGATTGAGAAGGATGCAAAGTGAAAAATGATTGGGTTGATGACCTAGGTCGTGACCTTTTGCTTGGGAGGGTGAAGGTAGGTGGAGATAATTAAGATGTGATTAACGGTAAAACCGGGTCGTGACCTAGTTAGCGTGACCACTGCTTGGGGATGGTCTTATGGTACTTATACTCTTATTTTTCCCCAGGTGGTCATGAATTCAATTTGTCGAGTGAACAACTATTTTTAATGTTTTTTTTATTATTTGTGTTACCTAAATTCTTCTCAATCACATTATTACTAGTTGCTGAATTATACCACCAGATTTACCACCCTATTTTACATTAGGGTTATTTTAGTCTTTTTCTTATTTATTTTTGAAAAAAAAGTCAGTAATTCCATTTTTCTCCACTCTCTTTTTTACGTAACTTCTTCCATATTTTTCTATTCATCTTCATCCATTATCCAGTAAGTAATTTTTCTCATTAATTATTATATCTCCATCTTTCAATTTATTTAATTATTACGTCAAGTTAATTTTTTATTTTATTAGTCCATATTCTTTTTACATTAGCTCGTAATCTTATATTAATAGCTCGTATTCGTATAATAATAGCTCGTATTCTTATATTAATAGCCCGTATTCTTATTTTAATAACTCATATTTTTATATTAATATATCGTATTTTTATCTTAATAACTCGTATCTTTTTTATATTAGCACGTATTCTTAGGGTAATAACGTGTATTCTTTTGTGCTCGTATTTTTTAATTTGTGATTTTCTTAAAAATCGTATTCTTTTAACATTAGCTCATATTCTTATATTAATAGCTCGTATTCTTATCTTAATAGCTCATATTCTTATATCAATAACTTGAATTCTTATCTTAATAACTCGTATTTTTTTATATTAGCTCGTATTCTTAGGTTAATAACTTGCATTCTTGTGTGCTCGTATTTTTAGTTAATATTAGCTCGTATTTTGTTTGTATGTTCAAAATTTGGGGAATTGTTGTGTATCGTATTACTATGTTGAATAAACTTTTTTATCCAAAATTTATATTAGCTCGTATTCTGTTTACATTATCTCAAATAATTTTTATACTAACTCATATTCTTACCTTAATAACTCATATTTTATTTTATTGTCCATTCGTTTTACAATACATCGTATTCTTATATTAATAGCTCGTATTCTTATAATAATAGCTCGTATTATTATATTAATAGCTCGTATTCTTATCTTAATAACTCATATTTTTATATTAATAACTCGTATTCTTATCTTAATAACTCGTATTTTTTTTTTATATTAGCTCGTATTCTTTTAATATTAGCTCGTATTCTTTTTATAATAGCTCGGATCGTATTCTTAGGGTAATAACTTGTATTCTTTTGTGCTCGTATTTTTTAGTTCGTGATTTTCTTAAACTCGTATTTTCTACATTAGCTCGTATTCTTATATTAATAGCTCGTATTCTTATCTTAATAACTCGTATTTTAAAATTAATAACTCGTATTCTTATATCAATAGCTCGTATTCTTATTTTAATAACTTGTTATTTTTTTTTATATTAGCTCGTATTTTTTTAATATTAGCTCGTATTCTTTTTATATTAGCTCGTATTCTTATCGTAATAGCTCACATTTTTATGTGTCCATATATCATCAAATTTTAATGAGTACTTACATGGATTGAATCTGAACAATCAGAATTGATTGAACTTAAAGTTGATTCAGAGAATGATGCTTATGAAGCTTATCGTAAATATTCATTTGTTAAGTGCTTTGGTCAGAAAATTTACCCTAAATATTCATTAGGGTTATGATTGATGTAAAAATTTACCTCAAATTAATATTGTTTGATACGTTTTTCCTTCTTGATGTCAATGCAAATTGCTTCTCGTTCACCGAAATATTACTCGATGCATTTTTTCACCTTGTTGAACATACCAATCGCTTCCTTTCCGCCATCTTCGGATCAAATTTTGGTGGGAGAGAAATTTGTTGTGACTGTCGTGAAGAGAAAATTGAGAAAGTGTTTACGTTAATTGATAATTAGATAATTGTTTTGTATTGGACTCTAATAGAAAATTAGAAAATTATATATCAGATGGACCTGATGTACCATGCTTCTATACACCTGGGTGTAGAATCCTATTTGTGCACTATTACAAAGAAGCCAAAACAACAAACCTGATTGATCTCCAACGGCTCCTCTCCATAATCCTCTCAATCACATAAGGCAAATACCAATACTTGCCTACTATACTTTATTATTATGTAACTAGTTTTGGAGCCCGTGAAAATCACGGGATCATTAATAATTTACTGTGTTTAAGTGTTTAATCACGTCACAATTAAACTTGTCATGTCACATTTTTTAGGTTAGCCTATTAATACGAGTTTATAGATTTGGGACAAAGTAGAGGAGTAATGTAAATATCAAAACTTTATAGATGAACTCTAATTATAATTATTAGTAGTATAAGTTGGACAAAAGTAATTAAACATCTATCGGAATCACGCAACAAATAAAGATTTATATACAATTCCAATCATAGATTATTCAAATTCGACCATTCATCCAAAAGTATAATCAAAACAATATTATTATACTTCATACGAAATATTAACATTTCCTAATTCATGAGAAATAAAATATAAACTGATCATTTAGAAAAGATCATTTATCCAAAAAACATTGGGAGTTATAGAATAATATATTTGATGGAAAGCAAAAAATGATTTAAGGGCTTGAAAGCATTGGAATTGGAACAACAAATTGGTGAATAAGAATCGGTTTCTAACTAATTACTAATCGTGCATATTTTTATTATGAACATATTTATAGCACTATAATATGATAAAATTGATACATGTGCATCGTACTTTAACACTTTGACTAAGCAATTTGATTTCTAACCTGTTTTACAAAATAAAAATAGAACATAAATGTTACAATGGATACCAACGTGTAGGAAAGATTGAAAGACAATAATGTAACATGTCAATAACTTATTAAGGATTTTTGTAACCTTTCGATGTTTCAAACACACCATTGCAGAAAGAAAAAATTGGCAAATATAAAAGAGTCATTCAAATAAAGAAAAATTTTGTAAAGAAGATCCATATCTATTATTTTCAATCTCGTGCATTGTTATTTATATGTGAGTATGTCATCCCCTATAATATTAATGTAAACACAAAAATAATAATTGATAAAATTCTAATTGATTCAAAACATAATAAAAGTAAAAAAGAGAATAATTAACTTAGTTCTTTGCGTATACTTTACCTAGATCTTTTTTACTAAAGTTGAAAATTCAACCTCCTGCAATATTAATATAAACACAAAAAAAAAACTAATAAGATTCTAATTGATTCAAAATATAATAAAAATAAGAAGCGAATAATTAATTTAGTTCTCTAGGTATAACTCACTACCATTTTTTTGACTAAAGATGAAAATTCATTCTCCTGCAGAAAATTAATAAATAATAAGATTCCAATTAATTCAAAACATAATAAAAATAAAAAAAAAACGAGATAACTATTTTACTTTTCTATGTATACTTTCGTGCTAATTTTTTGAATAAAGTTGAAATTAGGGTTGTTACAATAGCATGCATTTTGATTTATTAATTGTTGTTAAATTTATTAAAAATTAAAAATCTAAACTCTATTTGTTATTATGCTATTAAAAAACTTGGTGTGCATTGAATGATTGTAGATTCATTATTTTTATTTTATTTTATTTTTTTAAATAATGATGTTATGCTATTTAAAAACTCGGTATGCATTTAATGCTTGTAAATCGATTATTTTTTTTATTTTTTCTTTTTAAGATAATGATGATGATGTGGCTTGCTAGAAGCCTAGAATTCATCAAAAGTGAAATGGTGAAATGTGATGTTTTGTCTTGGATTTTTATTATTTATAGATATATTCTTCCCTTGTTTATAGTATACACATGTTTATATAGATAACCGCGAAAGTAGAAATTAAACCCCATTACTTTAGTTAATCGTGAGATCAAACCCCATAACTTTAGATTGTAGCAATTAGACCTCACAAGTTATTCAAAATGTGAAATTAACCCCCATAAGTTATTTTTTAATTGTTTTTTGAAAACATGAAACATAGAAACAAATATTCCTGCTTACTTTTTTTAGTAATAGAGATATATTTTAATATAAATGATGATTTTCTCGAAAACAATGAATTAAACTAAAGTTTTTATTTTTTCCATAATTTTAAAATATTGTCTTTGTTTACATTTCTTTTAATAAAAATGAAATTTTTTTGCATTTTTCTTCAAGCAAAATATAACCTAATTAAGTTTCTGTAATATGAGAAAATGAATTTCTCAATAGATTTTGGGTAGGGGGTTAATTTTACATTTTGAATAACTTATGGGGCTTAATTACTACATTCTAAACATAGGGGGTTTGATCTCACAATTAGTTAAAGTAATGGGGCTAAATTACCACTTTCGCGTATAAATAACTAACCTCTTGTAATTAGGAAACACAATAACAACTAATATATTCAAGTTTACATAATCTCTGGTTTATAATATGGTATAAGAGCAGTGTCGATTATTCTAAATCTTCTTCCCGTTCATATTCGAATTCGTCTTTGTTTTCCATGACAAACTCCCCAAACAAGGAAGTCGCCATCTCTTCCCCGAAAACACAATCAACAACACAGTCATACTCTTACGTCTCTGTCAAAAATCACAGTTCAAATATCACTCAAATCACATTCAATGGAGCCGATTTCGACGAATGGTCTCGTGGACTCACCCTTGCGCTTCTAGCCAAAGGCAAACTCGGGCATCTCAACGATACCATCTCGAAACCTCCTCCAACCAATACTGATACGTTCGAAGTCTGGCGCTCTCAAAACGCCCTTGTCACTTCCTGGATTTTTAATTCACTCGAACCCTCGACTCGAAGCACCATCTCATATCGACCCGAAGCCAAACAAATTTGGAACAATAGTCGAAACCGTTTCTGTCAAAATAATGACGCTAGGATTATTCGCTTACAGGCTGGCTTAGTAGCCTGTAAACAAGGCCCAATAGAGAGCCTCATTCACTATTACGGTCGCCTTACGCAACTCTTGGACGATATTCAAGCAGCGGATCATATCCCTCCTTGCTCTTGTGATCCATGCCTTTGTTCTCTGGTAAGTATCCTCGAGATCTGTCGCGATAAATGACGCGTTCGGGAGTTTCTTTCCGGCTTGGACGAACGATACGATAATGCTCGCTTTCAATTAATTGATATTTCCCTTCTCCCTACTCTTGATTTTGCCTATAATAGACTACTCCAAGAAGAGGGCATGCGCCATTACTCTGCCCCACCTGTCCAACCCAAACCCGATACGATGGCCTTCGCTACCCGTACCACTAACAATTTATGGAAAATATACCCTGTTGAATACGATGCTCCTACATACAATGCTTCTGCATTTTTCCATGCTTCTGATTTTCCAATGCTGCTGTGATACAATGCTTCTGTTTTTCGAGTTTCCCTCCTTTAGCCTTATACATTGTATTTCCCATAGGTGTAGTAAATGCTCTTTGCTGTATAAATACTACCTCTGTAACCTTTTTTCTGTACTAATTGAATTAAGCATTTAGCTTTCTTTACCAAATTCCTTTCTTCACATTCTATCATGGTATCATCGGAGCAGGTGTAATTCCTCGCATCCGTCCTCTTTTTTTTTTCCCCGATCACTAATTCACTCATAATGACAAAAATTGATTCTGAAATTTCTGCACCAAGAGTAATCTCGCCCTCTTCACCCTTGTTTTTGCACCCTTCTGAAAGTCCAAGTCTCAAGTTAACCTCAATCATTTTCAATGGTGAGAACTACGACCTTTGGGCCGATGCCGTCAAGAATGGGCTCGAAGCAAAAAATAAATTAGGGCTCGTTACAGGATCTGTACCGCGACCTGTCGAGACTGAGGAAGACGACTGTGATGTTGTGGCTTGGCGTCAATGCAATGCCATGATCAAATCTTGGTTACGCAGTGTAATCGATGAGAAATTACATCCTAGCATCGCTTTTTCCGGGACTGTTATTGAGATTTGGGCAGGAACTCAAAGAGCGATACGCTGCCGGGAATGCAGCACGTATTCACCAACTCAAGAGCGACATCACGGCGTGCCGACAAGGTAATCGGTCTGTTGTTGATTATTATACAAATTTGAAGTCTTTATGGGATGAACTCGCAACCTATAGCCGCGTCCCAACCTGCACTTGTGGTGCTGCCGCCGAGTTTCTCAAAGAAAAAGAGGAAGAGAAGACTCATCAATTTATTATGGGACTGAATAGTGCTTTATATGACAATATTCGTTCCAATTTATTGATGGAAGACGACCTTACCTCTCTTAATCGTGTCTATGGAATTATATTGAGGGAAGAGCGACATAAGGCCGTTACTCGCATTCGCGAAGAACCTCTTGTTGAGGTAGCCATGAGTGCTCGACCTGGCAGTGGCCGTGGCATCATCTCACACACGGATTCCAGGGACAACGACCCCCCACGCTGCACCCATTGCAACAAATGGTACCACACGGAGGCTACTTGTTGGGAGAAATTGGGCATAAACGGCAGAGGACGTGGAAAGGGAAGGAGAGGCGGTCGTGGCAGTCGCGGGGGACGCGGCGCAGGCAACAACCAGACCGCAAATGCGGCAACTACCAGTGGTGATGGAGAATCTTCCAAACCAGACTTGACAGTGGCAGAAATTGAACAATTACGATCCCTCCTCAATGCTAAAGGTGACACTAGCGAAAAATTACAAGGTAATAATTCCGTTAATCTCCACAATTGGATGCTCGATAGTGGATGTTCGCATCACATGACAGGTTGTCGAGAATTCCTTCGCGAGTCATGGCAAGGAACGCCTTCTACTATTGGGTTACCGGATGGCTCATCTATGGTTGCTAGTGAGCACGGGAAGGTTATGTTGACAAATACGTTTTTTTTAGAGGACGTACTATATGTCCCAAATTTAGCGTGTCACCTTATTTCTATTCCTCAACTCATTCGTGAAAATAATTATTTAGTGGTTTTTAATTCTCGTTATTGTATAATACAGGACCAATCTACGAAGACGGAGATTGGACGGGGTGAGTTGCGAGATGGCGTTTACTACATGACACGAGTCGGTGAAGTTATGGCCCGGGTTGAAGTTAATGAGGCTCGGGTATGGCATCGAAGACTTGGTCATCCTTCAAGTCATGTTTTTCCTTTTTTCAGCAATTTAATTTCAAAACAATTGGTTATTGATCAGACTTTTATTTGTGACCCTTGTTGTCGTTCAAAACAAACCCGTTTGAGTTTTAAGTTGAATAATAAGAGGCATGCTACTTTATTCCATTTCATTCACTGTGATATATGGGGACCATACCGTATACATAGCCTATCCGGAGCACATTATTTCTTAACTATTGTTGATGACCATAGCCGAAGTGTTTGGGTTCATCTTATGAAAGATAAGGGGGAGGTCTATGATTTAATGAAATATTTTTGCAAAATGGTACATACACAATTTGGAAAACAAATAAAAATTGTTCAAAGTGATAACGGCACCGAATTTCTTTCGGGACCGTTAAAACAGTTCTACAAAGAAAATGGGATGCTTTTTCAAACGAGTGTTGTTGATACCCCACAACAAAATGGCCGTGTCGAGAGAAAACATAGACACATTCTAGAGAAAGCAAGGGCCTTACGTTTCCAAGCCAACCTACCTATCGAATTTTGGGGTGAATGTGTTTTGACCGCCGCATACCTTATCAATCGAACCCCCACGAAAGTCTTAAATGGCAAAACACCATATGAATTGTTACATGGTCATGCCCCTAGTCTTGACAATTTGAGAGTTCTTGGCTGTCTTGCCTACGCTCATAATAAACAACGACCAAAAGACAAGTTCAAAGAACGAGGGATCCGTTGTGTTTTTATTGGTTATCCAAAAAATCAGAAGGGATGGTGCGTTTATGATCTGAAAACAAAACGCCATTTTGTTTCTCGTGACGTTCATTTTTATGAAAATGTGTTCCCATATGAGCTAGAGCACAATACCAAAACAGCCGTTCCCATAATCACCGAAACCCCTGACCACTTTCCATTTTTTGATAACGAATTAGAAGCTTTCGAACCAACCAATGTTGTTCCCTTAATCAGTACCAAACAGCCTGTCAATAATAGTAACCTCACTGAAAACACCACTCTACCTCATGCTGGTGGGGAACCCGAGAGTGTGCGTGAGGGAGAGGAACCTTCTAGTGTTGAGGGAGAAGCGTGTCTTCGACGAGGGGAACGGGAAAGACGTGAACCAGCATGGAGGAAGGACTATATTTGCCAATCCACTCGTGTCATCTCTTCAAATGCAACTCACTCATCTCCAACTTCGTCCTCCGTGAAAGGTACTCGTTATCCAATAAATGATTATTCCACTAGTAGTTGTTTTTCTGTGTGTCACAGAAATTTTATTGGAGCTATTGATGCCATTCGGGAACCAAGCAATTATTTTGAAGCAGTTAAAAAGCCCGAATGGACTGAGGCCATGGGCAAAGAAATTAAGGCACTCGAAGACAATGGCACATGGAAAATTGTCGACCTTCCTGATGGCAAGAAGCCAATTGGTTGCAAGTGGGTCTATAAAATTAAGCTCAACGCAAATGGAACAGTCGAAAGATACAAAGCTCGCCTAGTGGCCCAAGGATTTACTCAAATAGAGGGTGTCGATTATCATGAGACGTTTGCACCAGTGGCAAAAATGACCAGTGTTCGTCTATTATTAGCTGTTGCCGTGATCAAGGGATGGAATATCGCTCAATTAGATATCAATAACGCCTTCCTTCATGGGGATTTAGACGAAGAGGTTTACATGAAATTGCCACCAGGTTTTGAAGTCACTCAGAAAGGTAAAGTTTGTCGCCTTTTGAAATCCTTATATGGCCTCAAACAGGCCTCGAGGAATTGGTTTGCAAAATTGACGGATGCATTGAAGGGTTATGGGTTCACACAATCACTCGCTGATTATTCACTGTTCACAATGAATAAAGATGGTAATTTCCTTGGTTTATTAGTTTACGTAGATGACATGATTATAGTCAGTAACAATGTCAAAGCAAGTGAAGATTTAAAATTTTTTCTCGATACAAAATTCGGGATAAAAGATCTAGCTAGGGCGCCTGAAATTTTTTCTGGGAATAGAAGTGGCTCATGGACCATCAGGTTTATTTCTTTGCCAACGAAAATATGCCATGGAGATTATCAAAGAAGCAAAGTTGGAAGGCGCAAAACCAGTTCAAACTCCTATCATACAAAACCACAACTTGGCACTTTCTACTAGTGTTTTGTTGAAAGACCCTCTCAAGTATAGGCGGCTGGTTGGTAGACTTGTGTATCTCACGATAACAAGGCCAGATTTGTTGTACGCGGTTCATACTCTCTCCCAATTCGTACAAGAACCGAGAAGAGACCACATGGATGCCGCACTCCGTGTAGTTCGATATCTTAAAAGCGATCCAGGTAAAGGGATTGTAATAAGCAAAGATACGGTAATACAACTCAATGGGTATTCAGACTCTGACTATGCACGCTGCCCCTTGACCCGGAGGTCCCTCACGGGTTATTTTGTTGCGCTTGGATCAACTCCGATTTCTTGGAAAGTTCGAAAACAACCAACTGTTGCAAAATCCACTGCTGAAGCAGAATACCGAGCCCTCGCATCAGTCACAAGTGAGTTAATTTGGCTGAAATCTTTCCTTTCCTCACTCGGTATTCATCATATGCGTCCTATGCGTGTCTACTGTGATAACAAGTCGGCCTTACACATTGCAAAAAATCCAGTTTTTCATGATCGTACGAAGCATATCGAAATTGATTGTCATTTCATTAGACAACATTTAGTGAACAAAAACATTGAAGCAAGTCACGTTCAAAGCAAAGAACAAATTGCGGATCTTTTCACCAAAGCTCTTGGAGGTGAATCGTTCGAATATTTGAGTCGTAAGTTGGGCATTCGAGCTCCTACTGCTCCAACTTAAGGGGGAGTATGGAAAATATACCCTGTTGAATACGATGCTCCTACATACAATGCTTCTGCATTTTTCCATGCTTCTGATTTTCCAATGCTGCTGTGATACAATGCTTCTGTTTTTCGAGTTTCCCTCCTTTAGCCTTATACATTGTATTTCCCATAGGTGTAGTAAATGCTCTTTGCTGTATAAATACTACCTCTGTAACCTTTTTTCTGTACTAATTGAATTAAGCATTTAGCTTTCTTTACCAAATTCCTTTCTTCACATTTTATCACAATTCGAAATCTGCAGGAGGGGAAGGGGACTTGTCTAGGACTACAGATACCTCTAGACCCTACTGTATTGCTTGTCGTAGGTCAGGCCACTTATATCCGGTTTGCTATCGAGTTACGGGTGAGTTTCCCGAATGGTGGGGAGATCGTCCTAGAGACCGTATGTATATTAATGAAACTGACATGAGTCGTACTGTAGTCCCGATGTCCAAGGTCGAGCCAACTATAACCGTAAGAAACGAGGTAACCAACATACACCTCGCGCAAATCTTGTCACCATCCAACAACCTTCTGCTCCTAATACATTTTTTTCACGTTTGTCAACGCACGTTTTACGTGCTTAGGTTCTATTTGGTAAAACGAACTGAAAAACTACCTGAAACCTGAAAAGGTACCTGAAAACTGAAAAGGTAGCTGAAAATTATGAGCTGATAAGCTGACTGATTATATAAAAAATTATTTGGTAAACTAACTGAACATGTAACTTATTTTGATGAAATGACATAAAATGATATAATAATTATTTACTATATTATAGATTGAAGGGTAAAAGGTAATATAACCTAGAATCAGGTACCTTAAATCTAAAATGTTACCCTATGTTGCATTTCATTTCAGGTAGCTTATTTGACCAAATAAGCTACTTGCGAAACACTTCCTAGAAAATAATAAGCTACCTCATTCTTTTGGTAAAAAAGTTATTTCAGGCAATTCAGGTACCTGAAGTGCACTGCCAAACAGAGCCTTAATATCTTTACCTACGTATTTGTAAAAATTATTAAAGTTATATATTTTCAACGTACTCGTAAAAACGAATTAAATAAGACCCCACATGAATATATTTTTTCTTACGTATTGAGAGAAAATTATAATTGAAGGTTCAATTGTGAATAGTGTACAAAATAGAAATGTATTATTTGGATAAAAATGGAGGGAGTATTTTGTTAGAACCGAGTGTTACACAAAAAGATTATACCACCAGATGTATAATAACATCGTACAACCATGATATATTTTATTGAGCTTATGTGTATATTTGTTGAGCTTTTAAACTATTTTGAGTTAAATTTTAGTTTTTTTATATTAAAACTAAAATACAGTTCAACTTATATGTATTGTGTGAACTGTATTTTAGTTGTATAATAATTTTCGATTCTCAATATTTTCTCAAGGAGTTCATAAATTTTACCATGTAGCTCATATTCTTTCTAATAAAGCTCGAATTTTCTATTAAAAAACTCAAAATATGTACAGAAAATTGTATGCCTCTGGTGGTATAATCCACTTATTGAGAATTTTTTTTTATATAACTATAAATCTGGCATTTTTGCAATTTTGTTAATTTTTCGCAGCTTCGTCCATTAAATCCTAGAATCGCCTATGCTTATATGCATAATAATCAGTCTCAAAAAACAGACGGTCAAATCTAGTTATATTGTCATATTGAGTCGGGTGAATTTAGGTTCAGGTCAAACTTAAATATTGAGTTCGGATGTTTGGTCGAGTCACTAATATTGTCATATTTAGACATTGCTTCCATACTTCAATCTTGAAGATAAGTCGATTAGAGAAGTTGATGTTGCGGGTAGTCGTAGAATAATAAAAAATGAATAAGTGTGTGGTGGTAGGCACTAGCCTTGCTTCCCATTCCCGACAATGATTCAAACAAGCGTCCCACGTTAACAAAGTAATGACTAGGTAGAAATCATTAGATAATGTTACAGAGTTATAAGTAGTACTACTGTATGTCTGTATGATTCAAATACTCTGTTGTTATTGATAAAATTCTTGGTCTATTATACGTTTTGGCTGATATTTGTATCTGATTCCTTAATTCTATGAATTTGTATCAAATCAAGTTTCAATTTGGTTAATTAGTAGAAAGATACCGATTAACGTTTGAAGATGTGTGTGACAGAGTGCAGAATGCAGATGTATGCACTGTCACTTAAGGTGCCAGAGATCTGACTTTAAGATTCTGAAACATTTTTGATTTTCCGGAACCCAAAAATAGCAAATCCAAAACAAAAGATTTTAATTTTATAGTCCGTTACTAGCCACCGTTTTTTTTACCTTGTCTTTGATGTTGATCACTGAAGACTGCACGACTGAAAAGTAGGAGGAACGCTACAACAAATGTGAACCTAAAAAATCATGAGAACAAGTTTATTTCAGGAACTAAATTGAGGTAAATTAAGTAGCAAACTAGATAAAAGGAATAACATACCCAAGTTGTAGCGATGAATCATATGGAATCTGGAAGCGGTAAGGAGGCTGATGACAAACCAAATAAGAACCTAATCGTTCCAGTTTTCTATGGAGCAGTACAAGATAAATGTCATGTTGCAGTAGCATAGACCCTTAAGGCGAGACAATCAAAAGTTAATTCATTACTGTGCTGGCACTAGTACACCAGAGTCGGTTCATATACATTAAAGGGCAAGCTGGTGCATGATTGCGTTCCTGCAAGGTGAGGGGAAGGGTCCCACCATAAGGGTGTAATAGGGGAAAGTCTTTCCAAGGACTTGAACCTCTACCATTCGTTCGAGTATTGGGTTACATTTATGTTTGATGAGAAATGACATCTTAAGGCAATAAATTGAGATGCTCTAATTGTATCAAAGTCAGAAACAAGTTGATTGATGCGTATTACTTTGAGATACGCTTTGTCCCAAAATGTAAAGCATGAAACACAATATTGAAGAACGGAATACCAATATACAATTGAGCCCCATGAAAAAATTATGCCGGACAACACACTTCCTGCTTCTCCTCTTCCGGCACTCTGACCATCGATTATTTCCAGCAGACCCATAAAACGGGCCATAGTAATAATAAGATAGCACTCTGACCATGCCTTTGGTTCCAACAAACTTTGCAACTTATCAAACTTCTTTCCGAGCATAAACAGACCAACGAGGGAGCAATTAACTTCAAAATCACTTTTTTTATTTATGCACAGAGGGAGTACTACTTTGTCAGGAACTGCACAGCTCCTAATCTCCTATACTTGGTGGAGGGCACTGTCTGTGCTAATGATTGCAGAGAGCAGGTCGGGTCGGGCTAGTTTCTAGCTGGTCTACTTCTACCTTAAACATTGAATTATTCTCTTAATAAAAATCACAATTTCTTGGTTTAGACCGTTCTAAGTTAAGAGGACGCTTACTACCAATTTAAATAAAGCACAAATATAAGGAGGGGTTTGAGGCGTCTACATTTGAGACGGTCTGAAGAAAGACAAATTGCTCAAGAATACAAAGTATTTCTCATAAATAAGCTTTGTGCTGTTTTCGTCTATCCATGTCGTGATTTCAGAACGTGTATATCCTTTCTAAATACAAAAACAATTAAGAGAAATAAAATCTAATTTGCGCCAAAATTCTGTACTAATCATGATCAAATACTATGAGAAATTTTCATATTTAATTCAATGAGCTGCACCGTGTTTGGTACGAAGTATTTGTTTTCTGAGGTTGTTTGCCATCAGAGAATTATATTTCAAAATACAACAGCAAGAACCAATAAATATTATTGCCAACAGAAAATGCCGATAAACTTGAAGAAGATACCCAAGAGAACAACTACAGTTTCACAAGCAAAACTAACTTAATCGATTGAGAATGTAAACTTATACTAACTGAACTCACAGCCATCCTAAATCCGTTATAGGAACTGCTTGACGGCTGAATACAATCCGCCTTCGTTCCTTACCCACCTCAGCTATTACAAACACGTAGACGAACTACAAATACCTAAAATACATTTCGTTGAAAAAGCGCTTCGCATCAACACTTTCAAATCGCGTCAACATTAGAACAACCTTTGCTTTTTTGATAAACTTGAAGAAGACCGGGTATATCTTCCTTAAAAGGTTCAATAACTATCTTTAAGAACTCTGGCTCAGTTTTGAAGAGGACAGAATAAAAGTTGTAATCTACCAAACACTTCTCCTTCAAAATCAACAAAACACGATGCCTAGGCACCATTCTATTCTCCAGACTAAAATTAAACAACAAGTAATATTTAGCTAAGAAATCAGGGTCGTACCCGAGCTCAGTCATCAAAAACCCCAACTTTTTCTTAATGTTTTTTTCAGATAATTGGAAAGTAATAGGACATCTCTTCATCAATTCAGAAATATGATATTGAGTCCACCCAAAGCTTCTGAACGCTTGACATTTCAACTCAATACATTCCTTACTAAGGCCACACAGCAAATGCACTCCACGCAAAAATACCGGAGATATTCGAGGAATTCTCAATTCCTCTTCAACCCTAACCAACACATTTCGAAAGAACTCGGGCTTCCTCATAAAACAAGCAGGTTCTTGTAGAATGCTATTCCGAATAACATTAATATCGAAATCATACTCTTTATTCAATAAAGCAACATTCGATACAAGATTTTTAAGAGCAGGTGTTGATGTGTAACAATTGGGTTTTCGAAAAAGCTTGGTTAGATTTTCATGAGTACCCAAAACAGCCCTAAGATCTGGGATAATTGTATCCAAATTTCTTTGTACAAGTGAAGGATTGGTTGAAATAACAGAAACTAAATCAGACCCAGAAAAACCATGATCTTGAAGAACTTTAAATCTGGGTACTAGGGTTTTATTAACTTTAGAAGCTAATATTTTAGGGTGAGCAGAAACAACCTTTTTGATATGGGTATCCTCAAATCCGTGTTGTTTTAAGAAATCAACAACAGTATTAGCATTATCAGAGAATTTGGAGTAGTCTTCATACTTCCATTGAACCTTCGTAGAAGTGGTGAGAGCTTGTTGAGGAGAGAAACCCAGATTATCAACCAAATAATTGGTGTAAGATTGATTTGGGGATTTAGATGAATAAAACAGAAAATGTTGTAAATTACGGACAGAATTTAGGGTTTGAATGAAGTATTTGCAACGAGCAATTGGAGTTGTTGCCATCTCTACCTTTCTTTGTGTTCTTTCAATTCCAACTCCAAATGAGGATTTAGGGTTAGACTCATAAGTCACAACTCTTATTATGCATTATTGGTGGACCAGTCAACCAAGATCAGGCTCGAGTTTGATGGTTGTACACATGCCGGTGTCTCTGAGTTATACTGTTGGTTCATTTTTTTATGCGTTGAAAATAAGGAAATGATTCTAAACCACATAAAACAGGGCAACACATAATTTTGCATATTGTATGGTGTACCTTTATTTTTTATCTTAAATTTTTGATAATATATAATTCTTGGTCACGAACTTCGTAACAACATTTTATTTAAAATTAAAAATTTCATAAAAACGATCAATTCAAACTACAAATTCCAATCTATATTCTTATCAACTGGATCCAAAATAATGCGATCAAATCCTACCGTAAGATACAAATTCAAGATCTAGGTAGAACTCGTGATCTATTGTCATCCGTACTTTTAATAGTCACAGAATAGTATTCTCGAAATGATTCAATTGTTAAAAAGAAGCTCTTCCAACAAGATTGATGCCCCTCTACAAACATCTAAAAAAAGAAGTTGATTAGAGAAGTTGATGTTCCGGAAGTCGTAGAACTATAAAAAAAATGAATGGGTGTGTCGTGGTAGGCAGTAGCCTTGCTCCAATTCCCGACAAGACGACAATGATACAAACTAGCGTCTCAAGATACCGATTAACGTTTGAAGATGTGTGTTGCCGAGTGCAGATGTATGCATTGTCGCTTAAGCTGCCAGAGATCTGATTTTAAAATTCTTGAACATTTTAGGTTCTCCGGAACCGAAAAAATAGCACATCCGAAACTAAAAAAGCTTTTTATGCAAACATGATCGATTTGTCATCTCCCGAAAGCTTAGAGCGGATATCAAAATTGGGTGAAGAGATACGTATTCTTCCAAATTACCATGCTACAAAGCTTCAAATGGTGGCGGTAGTCACTCATGAAAGCTTCCATCTCAATGTTCTAAACATTGTGGTATATGATTCGAGACCTGTATTATTCAGATTCTATATTACCTTACCTATGCACCTGACACTTCATTCCAACCCGAATTTGATTGTTGTACACATGCCGGTGTTTGATAGCTCTACACTTCGAAATACTCACTCATACACTCCACAGTCCATATTACCTCGAGTATGTGTCTGAGTGTCGGCACTCACTCGGTGCTCGGCACTCTTACATGGTACACCACGTGACACTTAATTCCTAACCCACTGTATGAGTGTTTTTATAAAATTGTCGAGTCCGATAGTTGACCTACATTGTGTCCTATAATTCTAGCAGTGTTTAAGTAACATGGTTAAGATAATTATGCAGTTGGATGTTTCTCAGTTGTGCTGTGATGTTTATTGTGTACTCCGTGCAAAGCATGTTAATTTGGTGCCGAACTTGTATTTGAGGATCATAATCTAACTGCAATGGTTTCAGAGAACCTAAAGAAATTGATTAACCATAAGATTATTGACAGGATACATTAAAACTAACCTCTACAAACTTAAGAGTAGCAGATGCATATATACATTAATTAGAGAACCATATCCATAAAACTAACCTCTACAAACACAGTTCGTATCGTACAGATGAAATCGAACAGAGAATCTGAAACCTATACAAGGAAGAACAGTAATGATTCTGAACTCCATAACTATCAGAGGACCACGACACCAGGACACCAGGTAGGGTTGATTCTCGGTTCTTAACGTTGGAACTCCACTACAAAGCATATAAATTAAGATGGTCATATTTCCTGTGAGAAGAAACTATGGAACATCTCTTTTACAGTCATACTTATATAAATGCTCTGTCAAACACTGGCTCTTTGACACTTCTCCTCTTATACCTGTACAAAATGCCCTTTGCCGGATACTCTCAGGCACAAGCATACAAGTCTCAAAATTGGCTCGGTTAAAGCTCGCTTGAGCACAGCAAACCAATCTTGAGCACAATCCAAGCCGAGCTAGATCAATACAGACGACCACAAGATTAATAAGGTTGAGATCCGAAAATCTCGTTTTAGGCAAATTATTATCATGCTATTCTATAGTTATACATTATCAATAGCTCACCTCATTAGGTATCACCTACTATGAGCATACAATGTTACTAACGACGTTTCAATCAGAAATCAGGCATACAATGTTATTAACCTTTGCTATTCTGGTAAATCAACAAAACACAATATCTAGGCACCATTTGATTCTCTAGACTAAAAAGATTTATTAAACACATTGGATTTATTCGATTTATTAAACACATTGGACAACAAGTCAGGCATACTTAATAAGATTTGCAGTTACCCAAGAGAACAACTACAGTTTCACACCCAAATAAGTAAAACTTACACTAACTAACCTCACAGCTGTCCTAAATCCGTTATGGGAACTGCTTGACGGCTGAATACAATCCGCCAAAAATGAATATCACTTCTAAATACAGAAACAATTATGAGAAATAAAATCAAATTTGCGCCAAAAATCCATCACAAAACCCTGGAATTTAAAGCTCTGTACTAATCATGATCAAATACAACATCTGCATTGCTTCCATCATTCCATTCTGGCATTTGTTTTCTAACAAGTCCCGGGAATTATATTCAAAATATAATTCAACTCAATACATACCTTACAAAGGCAAGACAGCAAAATGCACTATTTAGTAGTTGGCCTCACGGTTCAGTCTTATTATCTGCCTTCAACCACCTGTGATTCCAACCATCGAGTCTTCTTGCTATGTGTACTGTATTTACAGTATTAGACATGCTGCATTTCATGAATCATGTCCTATGGTACTCAGATTCTTCAGAATGCCTTGTCACCCTGTCAGATGTCGACACTCACTCAAGGGTAGGACACTGGGACCTTTCTTTTAACACCGAAAACATGAGGAATTTTAGCTGAGTGTGAGTGTGCCGCTTGGACACACATGATGTACTTCATGTGCGGGGCATGTTTTACTTTTGAACCCAAGCTTTAGAAAAACCAGATTATTTGATCGAGCTTTACTTTTGATCGAGCTTTACAAGTAGTTTTTCTTGCACCCAAGCTTTAGAAAAACCAGAACATCACTAATAGCATCAAAGTAGTGATCACCCTTGGGTTGCTCACATTGTCATCCTCTAGCTAGCAAACGAGGCCAAACAGCTTCCCAAAATAGATCATTTGATCGAGCTTTACTAAGCCGGAAGTCTCCTGTTAAGCACTTGACTATCTCAGCACGGTTAAGAGCTGAACAGGCCTTACCAGAAGGTACTTGATGACGATTAGAAGAAACTTGATTGTTTTTTGAGGCATCGAAAATAAGTGTCAGATCCTCCTTCCGTTTCCCAATCCCGACAGCATCTACTAAAGCATGGATACCAACCATAGCCTTGAGTGTGAAGACGTACTCTTCTAATAAAATGCTGCCAGCGGCAAATCCCCTCGACTGCTGATAACATTCCACAACAAAAACTACAACAGAGCCTTAATCCCAAATCGATATTAAAAGAAAACAAATTATCCGGTTAAATCAGTTATAGAGCATAAACAAGTACAACAATCATATCATGCCTTCAGTCATAAGCAGCAAAGGGTGCCATGTCAGAGGAGAAAAGAGGTCTAGGATTCTCAATAAATCCATTCAGAGGAGAAGTTAATCAGACAGGAGGAAATTAAGGTGCAGTTATTGTCAAATCGTCTTGTCTATGCCAACTTTTCCATGGACTGCTTAGACACCACTACGCCAATCATGATTTCTCAACTCGATTTTTCGTGCTTAAAATTTTACAGCAAAAGTTCAATGACAAAGAAAAACAGAAAGGATATAGACTAACTGCATCATCACCACATACACTTGGCATAATTTCAAGGATATAAATTACCTTTGACAATTGAGCTTATATTCTTCTGAAAGACGAGGGAATACACGAGAAAAGAGTTGTGATGCGTCTACATTTGAGACGGTCTGAAGAAAGACAAATTGCTTAAGAATACAAAGTATTTCTCATAAATAAGCTTTGTGCTGTTTTCTTCTATTCATGTCGTGATTTCAGAACGTGTATATCACTTCTAAATACAAAAACAATTATGAGAAATAAAATCTAATTTGCGCCAAAATTCCATCACCAAACCTGGAAATTTAATGTTCTGTAGTCTGTACTAATCATGATCAAATACTATGTGAGAAATTTAATATTATTGCCAACAGAAAATGCGGATAAAGTTGGGCGTGATTGGATTCGCTGAATTACTGTTAACTAGAAGCTGTGAACAAAATCACTTCTATCCGACTTATTAAAAACACACTGGACAACAAGTCAGGCAGAGATACCCAAGATAACAACTACAGTTTCACACCCAAACAAACAAAACTAACTTCATCGAATGATAATGATACGAAATAAAAGAATAGCGGAAACGATATTTGTTGAGTTAGACCTATAACTCCCCAATAGAGACGAACTCAAGACCTATTGAGATCGACGAGTTAATATTCAAATACGCAAGATGAAATATTAACAAAAGAATGCAAATAGCAGTTCTGAAATTTTGATAAAAACTGGATGATGAAAAAGTACAAACCTTAAGACTATTTATAGCCTTAAGAAGACCAACAAACATAACAAAGCAAAGTCTAAAATACGGAAAACAGATACTAAATGGCCTGGGTAATTGAACACCCTTAATTGAAATGCAAAAGAAAACGATCCATCTAACTGGCAAATACTCTGCATTTAGACGCCTCCAACCACGAGCCCATTGTATGTGAGCAAATTCACAAACTGGGATTTCGAACTTGAGAATAGAGAAGTTTGAAAAGCGATATCAGCACCATTTCCCGTATCAGTACCCTTTCCCGTATCATCTCCTCCCTCTTCGAAAGGAATTGACCTCAATTCTTCAAGACCGTCATCTTCGATGTAAGGGGACAAATCACCCACGTTAAACGTGGCATGAACACCGTAGTCTCCGGGTAATTCAACCTTATAAGCATTGTCATTAACTCGGGAAATTACCTTATAAGGACCTTCGGCCAGAAGCATGAGTTTATTTTTACGCTTACTTGGAAACCGCTCTTTCCTTAAGTGAACCCACACCAAGTCCCCGTCCTCAAAACTACGTGGTTTCCTATGCTTATTGGCTTTCCTTTGGTAGGCAGTATTCAATTCGACGATTCGATCGCGAACTTGTTGGTGAAGCTTTAACATTGATTTCAGTTTGGTTTCGGCATCTTTATGGATTAATTCATCACTGGGTAATGGAATTAAATCTAAGGGAGCATAAGGATTTATTCCATAAACTACCTCAAAAGGTGATCGACCCGTAGTATAGGAAGGAGCTCGATTATAAGCGAATTCAGCATGCGCGAGCTTAACATCCCAATCTTTCTGAGTTTTATTGACTAGCCCCCGCAACAAAGTACCCAAAGTTCGATTTGTTACCTCGGTTTGCCCGTCCGTTTGTGGATGATGCGAGGTGCTGAAACAAAGTTTTGTGCCCACTTTTCTCCACAAGGTATTCCAAAAATAGCTCAAAAACTTTGAATCACGGTCGGAGACAATCGTTTTTGGAATACCATGTAAGCGAACTATCTCCCTAAAATATAATTCCGCAACATTTGGAGCATCATCGGTCTTGTGACAAGGAACAAAATGAGCCATTTTAGAAAACCGATCGACGACCACCATAATTGAATCCTTCCCTCGTTGAGTTCGGGGTAGAGCGACGATGAAGTCCATGGAAACATCATTCCAGGGCCTGTCGGGTACTGGCAGAGGGGTATACGGGCCTGGTTTGAAAGTGCTTTTGGTTACCTTACACGTAACACATTTAGTGATAATCCTCGACACATCTCCGAACATTTTTGGCCAAAAGAAATGCTCCCTTAAAACCTCCATGGTCTTAGCCACCCCGAAATGCCCAGCCAAACCTCCCCCGTGAGCCTCACGCACCAACAATTCTCGGATTGGGTGTTTCGGAATACAAAGACGGTTTCCTTTAAAAAGAAAACCATCTTGAATAATAAATTCATCATTGGCTCCACTCAAACATTTCTCAAAAACTTCCCCAAAATCCACGTCTGTAACATAGCATTTCTTTACCATTTCGAAACCGAGTAATCTGGTGTTGAGCATAGAAATCAGAGAATGCCGTCGGGATAAGGCGTCAGCAACAATATTTGTTTTTCCCTCCTTATACTTGGCAGAAAAATGAAAGGCTTGCAGAAACTCAACCCATTTTGCGTGACGAGGATTCAGATTTTGTTGCCCGTTAATGTACTTTAGAGACTCATGATCGGAATGCAAGATAAAATGATTTGGGCGTAAATAGTGACTCCAAAACATGAGTGCTCTAACAATGGCGTAAAATTCCTTATCGTAAGTACAATATTTCAGACGGGCACCTCCCAATTTTTCTGAAAAGAAGGAAACAGGCTGATTCCCCTGTTTTAAAACGGCCCCGATCCCAACCCCGCTAGCGTCACACTCAACCTCAAAAGGTTGCGAAAAATCAGGTAAAGCCAATACAGGAGCCTGACATAATTTTTCTTTCAATAATTCAAAAGACCCTTGGGCAGCCTTTCCCCACTCAAATGCTCCTTTTTTTAAGCACTCCGTCATTGGACTCGCTATAGTACTAAAATTCCGAATAAACCGCCGATAAAAAGAAGCAAGTCCGAGAAAAGATCTTACCTCCGTGACTGTCTTTGGTGTAGGCCAAGTTCGAATTGCCTCAACCTTGGACTGGTCCACTTCAACCCCTTCACTAGTCACCATATAACCCAAGAATAACACTTTCTCCTCCAAGAACGAGCATTTCTCACGTTTACCATATAATTGCTGCTCTCTAAGCTTTTCGAAAACCAATCTGAGGTGCGTAAGATGTTCCGACATATTTCGACTGTAGACAAGAATATCGTCGAGATAGACAACAACAAACTTGCCTAAAAACGCTTTGAGTACTTCATTCATGAGGCGCATAAAAGTGCTTGGCGCATTAGTGAGACCAAAGGGCATGACGGTCCATTCATAAAGTCCGTACCTTGTTTTGAAGGCGGTTTTCCATTCGTCTCCTTCTCGCATCCGAATCTGATGGTAGCCGCTCCGTAAGTCGATTTTGGAGAATAACTTGGAACCGTACAACTCATCCAGTAGGTCATCAAGCCGGGGTATGGGAAACCGGTACTTAACAGTGATGTTATTTACCGCCCTTGAGTCTACGCACATTCTCCACGACCCGTCTTTCTTTGGAACAAGCAACACCGGGACGGCACACGGACTCTTACTCTCTCGTACATACCCAAGTTCCATCAGTTCACTAATTTGTTTTTGCAATTCCTTAGACTCCTCCGGGTTACACCTATAAGCGGCTTTATTAGGTAATGACGCTCCGGGAATGAGATCGATCTGGTGTTCAATACCTCGTATGGGAGGAAGACCAGATGGTAATTTATCGGGGAACACGTCCTCAAATTCACACAACAACTTATCTATGGCACTCCCTGCCACAGTTCCTTGTTTCCCTGCGAAAACTTCTCTGGCCAGGAGGAAATAAACACACTCCCCGAGATTAAGGGCTTTTTCAATTACTCGCTCTTTCACTAGCATTGTTGATTTATTTTTCTTTACGCTCATTGATCGTATATCCCGTGACGACCATTGGTTTTGGAACAATTTTCTTCCCTTTATCCTTCAGCACGTATTCATTACTTCTCCCTCGGTGTTCAACATCTCGATCAAATTGCCATGGGCGACCCAAAAGAATATGACAAGCGTCCATGGGGATTACGTCACAAAGCACTTCATCCTCATACGAACCCATGGTTAGACCAACTCGAACCTGTTTTGACACCTTGATTTTATTCCCGTCGCTCAACCAATGTAACGCATAGGGCTTGGGATGCGCGATGGTAGGCAGCCCCAATTTTGACACCATTTCTTCCGAAGCCACGTTAGTGCAACTCCCACCGTCAACAATTACACTACACCACCTGTCATTGACCCGACACTTGGTATGAAATAACTGTTCTCGCTGATCCGAATCAACAGACTCGGTTTGGACTTGTAACGAACGGAGCACTAAAAGGGTATCGTAGATGGGCGCCTCATACCCCTCTATTTCTTCCTCCTCATCCTCACTTTCCCTTAAATTGAACACATCTCCCAACCGCTCCTCTTCTTCGGCCTGCTCTAGTAAGTTTATTGCCTCCCGTATAGTCACCACACGCTTATTCGGGCACGTGTTTTGATAGTGACCGAAACCTTGACATTTGAAACACCTAACCTTTGAAAGAGCGGTCTCCTTGGCTGATTTCGTGGGGTCTGTCACATGGGTTTTGTTTGAAGTGTTACTGGAAGTAGGGGTTTCGTTTTTCGGTGGGGGCTCTATTTTTGGCCAGGGTTTGTTCCTACCATAATCTGTGTTAGACCCTCCCCCAAATTTGCTCTTACTCTGGGTTTCGAGTTTTAAGCAAAGCCCACAAAGGGTGTCGAAATCGGAATAAGGGTATAACTCGACAGTGTTAGCAATATTACTATTCAACCCACGTAAAAATCTCGCCATCTTTTGTTCTTCAATTTCCTCTAATTCCCCCATTAACACTAAATTCTCAAATTCATCAATATACTCTCCCACACTTAGTTTCCCTTGTTTCAACTCGGAGATTTTACGATACGTGGTTAATCGATGATTCGGTGGCACATACCTGCTTCGTAGCTTGGCCTTCAAAACCTCCCACGAAGTGACTCTCTCCTTTCCAGCCCTGGCGCGCTTGGTTTTCAACCCTTCGAACCACAATGAAGCTCCCTTTCCTAATTTCAAAATTGCAAACTTGCACCGTTTTTCGTCACTCAATTCCTTGAAATCGAACATCCTTTCTATTTTTCGTTCCCAATCCAAATATTCCTCTGGGCTTGTACCTCCTGTGAATTCTGGGAGTTCATTGAGCTTGAACTCGTCCTGCTTAGTCCTGCCACCAGTTCGACTTCCGGTAGGCCTGTTTCGTAGTAAGTTTTGGAGTTTGTCGTAAAACTCATCATCGAACTGTTCATCAGCCATTTTTTTTTTTTTTTTTTTTTTTGAAAATAGGATCGTCTAGATTAATGGAAAATCAAGAGCCGAAGCTCTGATACCACAAATGATACGAAATAAAAGAATAGCGGAAACGATATTTGTTGAGTTAGACCTATAACTCCCCAATAGAGACGAACTCAAGACCTATTGAGATCGACGAGTTAATATTCAAATACGCAAGATGAAATATTAACAAAAGAATGCAAATAGCAGTTCTGAAATTTTGATAAAAACTGGATGATGAAAAAGTACAAACCTTAAGACTATTTATAGCCTTAAGAAGACCAACAAACATAACAAAGCAAAGTCTAAAATACGGAAAACAGATACTAAATGGCCTGGGTAATTGAACACCCTTAATTGAAATGCAAAAGAAAACGATCCATCTAACTGGCAAATACTCTGCATTTAGACGCCTCCAACCACGAGCCCATTGTATGTGAGCAAATTCACAAACTGGGATTTCGAACTTGAGAATAGAGAAGTTTGAAAAGCGATATCAGCACCATTTCCCGTATCAGTACCCTTTCCCGTATCAGATAATTTAAACTTATACTAACTGAACTCACAGCCATCCTAAATCCATTACAGGCAGACGAGGGAGAACAACCTTGGCATCATCACCTTCAAATGGCGTCAACATTAGAACAACCTTTGCTTTTTTGATAAACTTGAAGAAGATCCGGTACATCTTCCTTAAAAGGTTCAATAAATATCTCTAAGAACTGTGGCTCGGTTTTGACGGCGGCAGTAACAAAGCTGTAATCTAACAAACCCTTCTCCTTCAGAATCAACAAAATACGATGTCTAGGCACCATTCGATTCTCTAGACTAAGGGTAAACAACAAGGAATTTTTAACTAAGAAATCAGGGTCGTAACCGAGCTCAGTCATAAAAAACCCCAACTTTTTCTTAATATTTTCTTCAGATCTTAGGAAAACATAAGGACCTCTCTTCATTTGTTCAGAAATATGATATTGAGTCCACCCAAAGCTTCTTAATGCTTGACATTTCAACTCAATACATTCCTTACTAAGGCAAGATAGCAAATGCACTCCACGCAAGAATACCGGAGAAATTCGAGGAATCCCCAATTCCTCTTCAACCCTAACCAACACATTTCGGAAGAACTCGGGTTTCCTCATAAAACAAGCAGGTTGTTGTAGAATGCTATTCCGAATAACATTAATATCGAAACCATACTCATTATTCAATAACGCAACATTCGATACAAGATTTTCAACACCAGGTGCTGATGTGAAATAATTGGGTCTTCGAAAAAGCTTGGTCAGATTTTCATTAGTACCCAAAACAACCCTAAGATCTGGGATAATTGTATCCAAATTATTTGATACAAGATAAGGATTGGTTAAAATAGCAAAAACTAAATTAGACCCAGAAAACCCATGATCTTGTAGAACTTTAAATTTGGGTATTAGTGTTTTATCAACATCGGAAGCTAAGATTTGAGGGTGAGCAGAAACAACCTTTTTGATATGGGTATCCTCAAATCCGTGTTGTTTTAAGAAATCAACAACAGAATTAGCCTTATCAGAGAATTTGGAGTAGTTTTTATACTTGAAATGAATCTTGGTAGAAATAGTGTGAGCTTGCTGAGGAGAGAAACCTAGATTATTAACCAAATAATTGGTGTAAGATTGATTTGGGGATTTGATTGATTGATTTGGGGATTCAATTGAATAAAAGAGAAAATGTTGCAAATTATGGACAGAATTTAGGGTTTGAAGGATGTATTTGGAACGGACAATTGGAGTTGCCATCTCTACCTTTTCTCTGTGTTCTTTCAATTCCAACTCCAAATGAGCATTTAGGGTTAGATTCACAAGTCGCAGACTCACAGCTCTTATAATGGGTTATCGGTGAACCCGTCAACCGGGATTGGGCTCGAGTTTGGGTCGGTTAGTTTCGTGTTTGTAAAACTTGAGTTCATACATATTTTGCATATTCTATGGTGTATTTTTATTTTGATCTAATACAAATTCTTATTTGCAACGGCACTATCCGTCGCAAACTTGTGACGGATACCGTTTTCTCTCACAAAATACCCACTTTTTCTCTCTCTCCAACACTATTCTTGTGGTCCCCTTTCTCCACTAACTCATTTTATATCCATTTTATCTCACAAAATATCCGTCACAAATGGTGACCCGTCACAAGCAAGACTTACTGTTGATCTAAAGTCTTTGACAATATATAATTCTTGGTGACGAATTTCGAAACAACATTTATTTATTTCAAATTAAAAATTTCATCAAAAAGATCAATTTAAACTCCGAATTTCAATCCATATTCTTATCAACTGGATCCAAAATAATGCGATCAAATACGACCGTAAGATATGGATATATGACCTGGGTAGAATTCATGATCCATTGTCTGCCTTCAGTACTTTTAATAGTCGCGGAATAATATTCTCCAAATGATTCAATTGTTAAAAAGAAGCTCTTGGAGTTTCAACAAGATTGCTGCCCTTCTACAAACATCTACGACATTGTTTTCATAGTTTAATCTCGAAGATAAGTCGATTAGAGAAGTTGATGTTCCGGGAAGTCGTAAAATTATAAAAAAAAAAATGAACGGGTGTGTCGTGGACTCTGGTAAGCAGTAGGCAGTAGCCTTGCTCCCTTCCCGACAATGATTCAAACAAGCGTCTCACGTTAACAAAGTAATGACTAGGTAGAAATCATCGGATAATGTTACAGAGTTATAAGTAGTACTCCTGTATGATTCAAGTTACTCCGTTATTATTGATAAAACTCTTGGTCTATTATACGTTTTGGCTGATATTTGTATCTGATTCCATAATTCTATGAATTTGCATCAGATCAAGTTTCAATTTGGTTAAGTACTAAAAAGATACTGATTAACGTTTTAAGATGTGTGTTGCAGAGTGCATATGTATGCACTGTCGCTTAAGCTGTTGAAGATCATATTTTAAGATTTTAGAACATTTTTGGTTGTTCGGAACCAAAAAGTAGCACATCCGAAACCACAGATTGTAATTTTATGATCCGGTATTACCCATCGTTTTTTACCTAAAGGCGAAATATTGAAAATGAAAACACAAACATTACAATGACAATTAAACATGTTATTATACTAATAAGAGTTTCCGTAGACAAAAGACTAGTAGCTCCCTACTTGAGGATCTACATGGATCATGGGAAATTGGAGGGACCTGGGCTGGTACCATAGCAACACCACCCTCATTCGGCAAGACAGGATCGCCAAATGATATGTGTACATCCTCGGCACATGCAGTGATCGCGTATAGTTTCACGAAATCATACTGTGGATATTAAAATGGTAAAGTACCTCAAATGCTGCAATATTATGTTAATGCATATAGTTCACCAACATCCAGTATAGACTCTTAGGCGAGACAATCAAAAGTTAATTCATTCCTGTGTTGGCACTAGTACACCGGTTCATATACATAAAAGGGCAACCCGATGTATGATTGTATCTCTCGAAGAGAAGGAGTCCACCATTAGGGTGTAATAGGGGCAAGCCTTTCCTTGCCATTTTGGCAAGAGGCCTCTCCAAGGACTTGAGCACCTCTACCATGCATTCGAGTATTAGGTTTCATTTATGCCCTCCAAAATCCAAATTCTCGCATAGACATGGCAAACTCCAACCCGACTTGACAAAACCGAACCGACTCGCTCGATATCGGACCCGTCTCTATTAATCGACAATATTATAAAATCATGGTACCCGAAATCGAGCCACTCCGATCCAACATAACCCGATACGTAATCTTATCCGATAACCAGTATAACTGAACCCGAGAACACCCAAACCGATTAATACCCGACAAGAAAAATAACCGACCCGAAGGAGTATCAAATAACCGACAATTACACTGAACTCGAGTGAATAGAGCCAAGTTAAACTGAATCAAAATAATAATTGTATTATTATTTTAATTGATTTGAGTTAAGATGAGCATAATAGAACTAAATTGAGCCGCATTACACTTATCTGGACAAGTTTAGCTGATCGGAATTAAGGTGAGTTGGATAGAACTAAATTGAGCTGTATTACACTTTTAGAGTGATAAAAAACCTTAATTTGATCCAAGTAAATTTGTCATGTATACATGTAATGTTGTAAATGCATTGTAGATATCACCCTAAGCCCTTGTTGCATATTGATTTGTTGTCTATGTTGAAGTTCTAGATCTTACCAATTTTTATCACTTACAATATAATTTAAGTATGGTTTCATGATAGTTAAATTAATTGTTATGGACAATGAATTTAAAAGAAGAATAAATTGTAATATTGGCCAAAAAAATAAAGAATAAATTGTAACATGTAACCCGATATCAATCGGGTAAGAATATTACTGACCCGATATGAACTGGTTGGGAATATTGTCGATCCGATATGAACTATTACACGACATGTTAGTTGAGTAACCCGACCGCATAACAACCGAAACTCAACCACGTGTTACCCGCTCAAACCCGATACTCGACATAAGCCTTGACCTGAAACAACCCGACCGAACCCGACCCGACTCAATCATTCACAGGGGTCGAAACAATCCGACAATACAATAACCGGATTTGAAAACAATTCGACTCGAACCCGACTCGACCCACCCACGAAACAATCTCGCATCAATCCCTGTTTATTCCTACCTCAAAGGCTCAAACAACCTTCTAAATCATCATCGACACCCTTCTCCTAGCTTCCATCCATCAGAAAAGTTCATCCATCCATTAGAAACGTAACTTCTACCATCAAAATCGACCTTGTTTGAATGACAAGTGAGAAAACAAAGACATGCAATTTTTTTTGTTTGGTTAATAAATGAGGTAGGAGAGAAATGGTGAGGAATGAAACAAAGACAACGTCTTTGCGAGCTATTTGTATCATGAATGAAAATATTAATGTGTTAAGGGCTTTGGAGTTAGAAAATCTAATCGAGGAAAACTACCAAAGGTGATTTTATTGGGAGAGAGTTTTGTTGTTTTGAATAAGGCCGATAAATGAGTTTTGGATAAAAAGTACACAAAGTTAGATCGGAGGACTGGTTCTAAAGCAATGGTGTATTTTAAACTTGTTGATGGTAGATATAAGTGTGTACGACATGATACGATTCATAATCATGAGTTTTGTCATCCTAATAAAGTTCACCATTTGAGATGCCTGGGAAAACTTCATTTCTCAATAAGCTCCTTTAGAATTTCAATAGGTCTTACTTGTGAGTTGTGACGAATTATCCTGTGATGGGTCAAATATCATCCATAGAAATAATGAGATAAAAAGTAGGATACATGGGAAATCTCAAATGCTTTGTATTAAGGTTTACTCTAGATATTACGTCTTTCCTAGGAGCATGTTTGCTCTTGCTGAGTAATTACAACTATTGAATTTTATAAGTTATGTAACGGCCATCATAAATTGGTTGTTATAATTCTCTCCCATTAATACGATAATATTCTCTCCCATTAATCTCCTCAATAAGTTGTATGTTAATGGGGCTATTAATCCGCCACACTAAATACCTCCATGTGAGGTTATATATTCACCAATTAGGCATTTGGTGAATATGCCTCAATCCGTACAATATGTAACACAAGTTATTCACATATCTCTTAGTTAGTCTACCATCTATGTGACTTGGAATTTGGGGCGTGGAAATATTCCGGGACTCTAGTAGCCGCCGGAGGTACGATATACGGTAGTGGGCAGTTAGCGAACACAACGATCCGATCGCTTCCGCATAAAGGTATGTCCTTATTTTCCTACAGTGGTATCAAAGCAAATGTGTTTTGCTACCGCTCCTACCATTTATTCGTTATTCCCTATTTTAATATGTTATGTAACATATTAAAATGCTAGAATATGATTAGTTCATATTTTTTTTGAATTAAACGAATATTGTTCATTTATCCTCTCATGACATATGTATATGATTAGTTCATAATGTTTGTGTTTGATATTGTTTTGCTTGTTTTTTTTTCACTCTTTCACGCCTTACACTTTTGCTTTTGATTGTGGCTCAAAATCATTTTTAATTAATAAGATTAGTTCTTGTTAATCGTTTATAATATTAAAGTTTTTTGGCGATGTGTGATGATATCAGTCTAAATACGTTTTTGTGAAATGCCAACCTTATTGCATCTTTGTGGAGATATCCGTCTTTGTGACGATGACTTGCTCAAGACTGTCGCATAAGCCCGAAACTTATTGGTAACAATCGTATGCGATTGCAATAACAGGAATGTGTGTCATTCATCCCCTTGAGAATCATATCTAAGTGATTGATTTTTGGGTTCGTAGAGAGAATTAACTAGATATGTTCTAGATTATTGTTCTATACGAGGGTGTTTTTAGTGAGGCAATAAAGTGGCGGGACGATATGAGATCGAAATCCTTCACTCTGGTTCAAAATGTTGATGAGATGTGTTCTCTGAGATTTCTAATTCTCTATGCGACGGTTATTGTCGCATACGACGAACGTATGGGTGAAGTAAAGGCGAGCAATCTATGGTTATGTTTTTCCTTGTGGATCTATTTTACCTATAATATGAGCATTATTCTTTTTTGCTGGATGTACGCTTGAACATGAGAATTAATATGTTGTTTAGTCCCCTTTGTTTTTTTTTATTTTTTTTATTTTAATGAACGTGTGCGAGTTTCCTTTTATCTAAGTGATAATTGTTTACGCTAATTAGTTTAGCCAGTTTCATTACTATATAAATATGTTTTATATACATTTTGTAACGATAATTGTAAATTCGTTTTAGTAATACTTTAATATCTTTGTGATATTCAATATGAAAGATTTTGCTAATTTGTTTAGCTAGATCTATAAATTTATGCATATGTATGAATATGTTTCACACATCTTGAATTTGAGTCGTATAAATACGTTTTATATGTATGATTATATATCTTTGTGATATTATAATATACCAATGTGTTTGGTTAAAAGTACGATTATATGAATATTTTTTTTTAAAATAAGTGACGACTATATAAATTTGTTTTATATGTATAATTAAAATTTCTTAGTGATTTAATTATGTCCTTGTTGATTATATGAGTACGTCTCATAGACTATTTTCCGTAAAAAAAATATATGAATATGTTTCATATTGAGTTAAGTTTTAAGTATATGAATATGTTTCATACAAAGTTGAATGAATTGTTGAGAATTTATGCCTTGAATTTGTGTCGAAGACGGATTAAGCTAAGTGTCTTATTAAGACTTGGTTTCTTAGTTTATTTATGGTAGGAGAATCTTGAATTAGATTAGGAAACTATTATATTAGTTTCCTAATAGTCTTTGGTTTCCTTATTAGTCTAGATATTTTATCTTGGGTAGAATAACTATATAAAGACTCAAGTTTTATTCTAGGTTAATTAAGAGAGAGATTTGAGAGCACAATAAAGAGGGTCAATTTGTGAGGTTTCTTCCGGAGAAGAAAACTCAGTTTGTCTCAGGCCCTATTATTGAGGTTCGTCTGTCTTTGAAGATTGGAGGAGTTTGTTTAGATCTTGGTTGGCCTCAAGATAATTTGTCCTCCGTCTTATTTGGGTAGTCTTTTTTGTCTCTTTGAGACTACCATATTTGTTGGTAGAATAGGGTATACTTTTGGCTCATATTGAGCGCGTGTGTACCGGTCTACTGTTGTACTATTTTCTCCATTATAGTGAAGTTTGACCTCCTTGAAGGGTGGACGTAGCCAGTTATTTTACTGGTGAACCACGTAATTCCTTGTGTCAACTTTATTTACATTCGTTATTTATTATTCTTATCACCTTATCAATTAACTATTTGGGTAACGGGACGCCTCCGTTACAACAATTGGCACCAGAGATAAGGTTCTGATTTGGGATTTGCTTCCGCGTTAGTTGTCTTTTAGGCGTTATTTGGGTTTCTTGATTTTCAGGTGAAAAGATGTCGGGAACGAATGTTTTGAATGTTGAAAAGTTCACTGGGAGAAATAGTTTTGGGTTGTGGCAGTTAAAGATGAGAGCTTTGCTTAGACAGCAAGGTGTCTGGTCGGTTATCTCAAAGGCAAAGTCAGCAGGTAGTTCGACTGATGCAGCAAAGACAGCAAAGACAGATGCAGAAGTAGTCTTGGAAGAAAAGGCTCATTCTTTAATTCTGTTATGTTTATCTGATCATGTTATGATTGAGGTTGCCGATGAGGAAACTGCTACAGGTTTGTGGTTGAAGTTAGAATCTTTGTATATGACAAAGACTCTACACTACAAGAATTACCCCAGATAGCGACCAAACCTGCCACCGCAATGGTAGTCGCAAATTAGCGACCGAAAAAAAAAAAGCGGGCGACCGACGTCGGTCGCTAATTTTAGCGACCGAAAGCCTATCCCAATCTTATCTGAAAAAATCCGCGGGAATCCAAAAAGAACCATTGCGCCAGTTTAGCGACCGAATTTGGCGACCGAATTCGGTCGCTAAATTTAGCGACCGCGTTTAGTTTCAGTCGCTAAATTTAGCGACCGAATTTAGCGACCGAATTCAGTCGCTAAATTTAGCGACCGAATTTAGCGACCGATTTCGGTCGCTAACCCCCTGTTATATTTTTTTTCTCGCCTCTTCAACCCGTCATTCCCATTATTGCGTAAGTTTGAAAAAGAAAAAACCTCAAACCCCCCTAAACCCGTCGACCGATAGTCCTTATACCGGACCACCGCAACGCCACCGCACCACCCACCACCGCCGTTCACCTACATTTTACTCCTTTTTCAGGTTTGTGTCGATTTACTAACTTTAATTATGTATTAAATCTCTTTATAGTATTATTGTAATTCAAACAAGTAATTAGATTATTAGGATGCTTTTAGTTAGTAATTAGATTATTAGGATGCTTTTAGTTAGTAATTAGATTATTAGGATGCTTTTAGTTAATAATTAGATTATTAGGATGCTTTTAGTTAGTAATTAGATTATTAGGATGCTTTTTAGGATGTTTTGAGTTAGTTAATTGAAAAAAAATGGAGTGTTATTGTGATTAGGGTTAGAAATTGGGGAAAATTGGATTATGATTTTAGTTAGTAATTAGATTATTAGGATGTTTTTAGTTAGTGAATTGAAAAAAAATTGGGTGTTATTGTGATTAGGGTTAGAAATTGGGGAAAATTGGATGATGATTTTAGTTAGTAATTAGATTATTAAGATGTTTTTAGGATGTTTTTAGTTAGTTAATTGGAAAAAAATTGGGTGTTATTGTGATTAGGGTTAGAAATTGGGGAAAATTGGATGATGAGTATAGTTAGTAATTAGATTTCTAGGATGATTTTGTGATGTTAATTATTATGTTTGTATGTTATTGTAAGTTATTGTGAATATTTTCCGTGCAAGAATTGAATTACTATTGACCTAGTACCCGTTCATGAATTACTCGTTAGGAGAAATTCATGAATAGTCCCCATTTTGGGACTGTCTTTGTATATTTCAAGTCACTTAGGTAGTAAATACATACTTGTGAATTTATTAGTGGGGAAAGAGTTTGGTAACAATTTCTTTATGTTCTTCGAATACATATGTGAAATAAATACAAATTTATTTCACATTGTGTATTTGAAGAACTTAAGGGAATTGCTGCCAAATTTTTTTTCCCCACTAATAAATTCACAATTATGTATTTGCTAGTGACTTGAAATATACATTGATGGGTTTAGGTTGGAGTGATAAGGACCCAATTGAAATCTTTAAGTACATATATTGACTTGATTGAATTCTTAGCTTGAACTTATTATTTGTTGAATTCTTATTGAATTGAAATTATTGTTGTGTGTTTGGTTTAATTATTATATATTATCTAGATTAAAATGAAGAGATTTGAACGTAGCTGGATGTACGAAGAAAGAGTAGATAAGAAGAAACGTCCCAATGCTAGATTTGTAAAGGGAGTTCGTGGGTTTATTGAATTTGCTAGATGTTCAGAATCATATGATTTCGAACAACGCAAACTTAGGTGTCCTTGTACTAAATGTAAAAACTTAAAATATTTACCTGAGGTAGAAGTAGAAGAACATCTTATTACGAATGGGTTTTTTCCAAACTATTACAACTGGATATCACATGGGGAAAAATACTCTTCTGATCCCGAACACTCTTCTGAACCCGAGAACCCATATAGAGAAATGGTACTTGATGCCTTTGAGTCGAATGTTTTCACTAATCCCGATCGTGTACCTATAACCGAGGAAGAAGATCCAAACCCAAAAGCCAAAGCCTTTTTTGATATGCTAAGGGACTCCGAGAAAACTTTATATGAGGGGAGTAGAATGTCATTGTTGCAAGTTGCATCGAGGATAGTAACGTTAAAATGTGAGTTCAATATGCCGTTTAAAGCGGTTGACAGTATTGCTACTTTAATTGAAGATGTTATACCCGATAATAACATTATGACCCGTAATTTTTACAATACCAAAAAAGTGGTCAAAGGTCTTCAGCTTCCACATGAAAAGATTGACGCATGTCCTGGAGGATGTATGCTTTTTTGGAAAGATGATGCGTTGCTAACCAAATGTAAGAAATGTCAAAGTGATAGATATGAGACAAGTGAGGGAAATATTATCTTGAAGGGAAAAAAGGGTAAGAAGAGTGGAAAAACAAAGAAACCAATATCATTACACCCATTAATTTATCTTCCCCTAGCTCCAAGACTTCAAAGGTTATATGCCACGAAAAATATTGCCAACCAAATGAGATGGCACAAAGAAAACCCCCGTACACCAGGAAAGATGTGTCACCCGAGTGACGGAGAGGAGTGGAAGCGTTTTGATAGTTTGTATCCTGATTTTGCCGAGGAACCTCGCAATGTGAGACTTGGCTTGTGTACGGATGGGTTTGACCCTTTTGGTCAATTTGGTAGACCGTACTCGTGTTGGCCTGTAATGCTTACACCGTACAACTTACCTCCTTGGCTATGTTCCAAAAGACAATTTATTTTCCTCTCTCTACTTATTCCCGATCCTCACAACCCAAAAAATAACTTGGATGTCTATTTACAACCGTTGGTGGAAGAACTGAAGTATCTATGGGAAGTCGGTATCGAAACATTTGATGTGTCCAAGAAGCAAAACTTCCAACTAAGAGCTTCATTGCTGTGGACTGTAAGTGATTTCCCTGCGTACGGTATGCTATCAGGCTGGGCAACAGCGGGGCGAATGGCATGCCCTTTATGTCCTATCTAATTGTGAGGTTTTGGAGCCATATGAAGCAAAATTTGTGAAAGATTTCATGACTGATCACCCTAATGTTAAAAGAGAGGATGTTTGGAGTAAACACGAGGAACAGTTTCCAGGTTGGTTTCGAAAACATGTAGTTAAGCTAAATATCCAAGATGATGTGGTTAGATGCTTGGCTTTGGGTCCTTCTCGAAAGGTTGTCACGTGGAAGCATTATTTAGTTAATGGGTTTAAGTTTCACACATTCGACTACGGGAAAAGTAAGGCTAAATGCAACTATGGCGTTACTATTTCTTCTCTTGATGGCAACGACTACTATGGGATATTAGAGGATATCTTTGAGTTGTGCTATAATGGGCGTGAACGGGGTTACAAAGCTGTCTTATTCAAGATTCAATGGAGAGATAATTCTGTAGCTGGAACGAGAGTCCATGATCGCTACAAGCTTGTAGAAGTGAATCACACTCGAACCTATTCTAAATATGATCCATTTATACTTGCACAACAAGCTCAGCAAATTTATTATGCATCGTCACCTAGCACAAGTAAAGATAGACAACAAAAGAATTGGTGTGCGGTAATTAAAACAAAGGCGCGATCAGAAGTCGACACATCCTTTTTCCAAGAAGAAGTTGTATCAGAGTCCATTATGTCTCCAGTAGATCAAGAAGTCATTTATGGAAATGAGATAGAATCGGGAGAGGAGCTAGAAGATGATGAAATGGAGGGGCAAGATCAGTTACAAGATAATAATGATGAAGAGTTAGAAGAGGAGGAAGAGGATGATGACGAGGAGGAGGAGGTAGAAGAAGAAGAGGATGACGATGATGATGATGATGATGAGTAAAAGTAGTATGAGGTTTTCATCCTATATATTTATTTAGGTCCTGTTTTTTACCAACATTATTTATTATGTTATATATATGTATGTTAACATTTTTCCTGCAATTATAGGTTCACATGGCTCGTGGAGGAGGCAGGCAACGGGGCGGTTTTAGTGGTAGTGGCGGGGACAGTAGCTCGGCCCGATCACAGGGGGAGGAGGAGGTCCGTGTGTCGACTGACAGTGAGGAGGAGGAGGAGGTCCGTGTACCCCGCCATACTGACGGCAGGATCATCCTTGATCCGACGGGTCTTTGGTAATTTTTTATTCACTAGTTGTTTATTTATTTATTAATTTTATTCAAACTAGTCTTATTAATTAACATTCATGTTTGGTTTCAGGTTTAAACATCAAACAACGGTTCGTGGCGTCACCAATAGCATTCAAGAGAACATGGTTCACGGCGTCACTTGTTGGACGAATGCTAGTGACGAGGACAAGGAGATGTGGTACAACGCCTTTCGGGTACGTATATAAGTCTTTACTTTAATTATTTATTTTTTATAAATTCATGGTTGATTTGTTTCTCTAATAACTCTTCTTTTTTTGGTAGCGTGTCTTCTATTGGCCAAGTGCGCTTGATCGACTGGCTTGGGATCGATTCAATGATGTTGGTCAAAGGAGGCTGAAGGACATTATGTATAAGGTGTCGAGGAGGAAGACTCCGCCAACGTTCATGAAAGGTATTAATTTATTAATAATCGTATTAAAATAAAAAGTTTAACATTTTTTTAATTTATAGTAATCGTTTCTATTTTATTGGATTGTAGGTCAGTCATATGAAGAATTCACTAAGTACAGAGAAAGTCCTGAGTTCAAGCAAAAGTCGGCGCGGAACAAGGCGAACAAGAGGGGTGGAAATGATCCCGAAGCGGAGTTTGGCGCTACTCATTATGGTGGGTCTCAGTCATTCCATGAACGCGTGACGGTAACTGTAAGTATTTACTCTTGTGATTTAATTTATCACTTTTATCTTGAAGTATATATTTAGCTTTAAATTTTAATTAACTGACTAACACTTCATGAATTTATTATTATTTTTATAGGCAAGGAAAAATAAGGGCCAGCTACAATCGGTTGTAGATCTCTTCCTTGAGACACATGCCAAAAAGGGAAGGAAAGGGTTCGTCTTCGTAAATGCTGGAGATCGCGAATTATATGTAAGTGTTATTGTATAAAGCATTTAAAAAATGATTTATAATCAATGATTTATTTATATGTAAGTGTTATTGTATATATTATTAATAATGTTTCATTTTTTTTGTAGGAAACATTTCTTAAACGAAAGAAGGCGAACCCTGACATCTCCGACAATCAGCTATGGTATGAATTGGTAGACGGTTTTCAAAAAGGAGGAGTCTATGGAGCCGGTTCAGCTAAAGAGCTCTTTTATGAACCGCCGGCAAGAAGAGGGTCCTCGTCCCAGCATCAACCCTATGTTCCTGGTTTGGTCAGTCACCTTCAGATGCAACTAGCTGAGAAGGATAGAAGGGACGCCGAACGAGATGAAGAGCTGAGGAGAATGAAAGAAGAGATGGAAAGGATGTCTTCCTACTTTGCTAATTGTAACAGCGGTTGGCGTCCACAGGATCGGGATCCAAGAGATCCCGATTATGGAGGTGGCAGTGGGGCGGGAGCATCTTTTCCAGTGTCGTAGTTTGTGACTCTTGTTTTTAGTGACTCTTATGTTAAGTGTTGGATAATTTTAAGTTTAGTGTTGGATAATTTTAAGTTTAGTGCTTGAATTTCGTACTTTGTAATCCAAATCACTTTTATTTATTTAAGCGATCAGATTTGGCATCAATTGGGTTGTGCGCTGCTCTTCTTTGGTTTGCTTGCAGGTTTTACGGTAGTAGCTACGGATTTGGCTAGGACAAAACCGAATTTTACGGGCAAATACATGTAAAATTAGCGACCGAACATGTAAAATTAGCGACCACTGTCGGTCGCTAAACCCCTGTAACTTTTTTTTCATTGGCGACCACTTAGCGACCGCTGTCAGTAGCTAAATTAGCGACTGAAATCGGTCGCCAATTTAGCGACTGAAAACGGTCGCTAAATTAGCGACTGAAAACGGTCGCTAATTTAGCTACCGCAGTCGGTCGCTAAATTAGCGACCACTATCGGTCGCCCGCCTTTTTTTCACCGGTCGCTAAATTTGGCGACCAATATCGGTCGCTAAAAGCGACTACAGCCTGCGACTAAGGGCGTGCGACTGAAATTGGTCGCTAAAATTAGAAGGGCGACCGCTTGTGGTCGCTAATTTCAGTCGCAATCTGACGTATCTGTTGTAGTGCTAACCAGCAAGTTGCTTCTTAAGCAGCGTTTGTTTGGTCTTCGTATGCAAGAAGGTACGTCTCTCAAGGACCATCTAGACAGTCTTAACTCTATTTTACTTGACCTGCGTAATTTAGATGTTAAGGTAGATGATGAGGATGCTGCCTTAATTTTGTTAGTTTCTTTGCCAAATTCGTTTGAGACTTTTGTGGAGTCTTTTGTTGTTGGTAGAGATTCTTTGACCCTAGAGGAGGTGAGGTCAGCGCTTCACACTAGGGATTTGCGCCGAGTAGCGTCAGGTGGTGGTGTTGTCGACAGTAGTCCTATGGGGCTTGTTGCTGATTCAGGGGGTTCTAGTAAGGGTAAAGCCAAGTCTAAGGGTCCCCGTAAGAATGTCTGCCATTACTGCAAGGAATCCGGTCATTGGAAAAATCAGTGTCCTAAGTTAAAGGAAGCTGGTGTTTCTGCCGTTGCACAAAAAGTTGCCAAATATGATTCTGAGGAAGATTATGCTCTCGTTGTTGATGTTGCTCCACGTTCTTTGGATAGTTGGATTTTGGATACGGGATGCGTTTATCATATGTGTCCTAATAGGGAATGGTTTGATTCTTATGAAGCTTCACAAGGGGATAATGTTGCCATGGGTGACGGGTCTATTTGTGAGGTGCTTGGAGTTGGTACTATTCGGGTTAGGATACGTGATGGTGTTGTTGTCCTCCTAGAAGGTGTTAGGCATGTTCCACGTTTAAAGAGAAATCTTGTATCACTTGGGATGTTAGTTGATCAGGGCTACAATTTTCAAGGTGATGGTGGTTCATTGTGCGTTAGTAAGGGTTCTTCTGTTGCTTGGAGAGGTGCTAAGGAAGGAACTGTTTATGTCCTTCAAGGCACTGTTCTGACTGTTAGAGCATCAGGTAATCGTTCTTCTGTCTCTCTCGAGTCTAAGTTGGGGCATATGCAACTTGGACATGTGAACGATACTTTGAAGCACATCCAGTTTGGGTCACTTGGTGATACTCTAGATATTTTGGGTTTGGATAGCTTTAGTGAGAATGGTGGTGTTGACGGTAAGGTGGAGTCTATTCCGATACAGGTCAAACTACAAGGTTCTCAAGATAAGCTATCAACTTTTGTCTCGTCGCCTCAATGAGGCGATCTGCGCCCATAAGGTGGGTGGTTTGGGGCTCCAGGTGGAGCTGTTGTGACTCTTGAAAGAGAGTCGTTGGGATCTCGTAAGGGGTCATTTGAAACTTCGACGGGAGTTTATTCTTTGGAGCTTTTGGGTTGGACTTGCTAGTCTAACAGTTTGTACCTTTGATGGAGGTAATTTGTGCTCGCTTAGAATGTTTGGTTTCGACTTGAGTTTTGTTGCCTTGGTGTAGGCATATTTGTGGTGGTCATGACACCTAGTATACTCAAGTGAGACATTTGTTTTGTTCGTGGCGTTTGTGTTCTTTTGGGACAGTTTGGTACGACGGTACATCTAGCCACGTTATTTGAAGGAGATTTTGTTTTTGGAGTCTTGTGTGTGTTGTTTTGGTACACCGTTCCATCATAGTGACTTTGGGTATCTCATATATTTGTGTTGGCGTTTGTTAGCTTTTGGTCTCTTTGGAGTTTGCTACGTTTGGCCTTCCTTTTGGTATGAAGATATATTGGTTACTTAGTACATTTGGTAGTTCCAGCTTACTACATTGGGTACTTCGTATATTGGTCACGTTTGTTGCACACCTGATTCGTTTGTCCTTTTTTGGGAGTTGTGTTCAAGTCAGAATGGAGACTATCGGGACAGATAGTGACTTGAGGATCGATTCCGCTGAAGCTGATCTGGATTTGGTTCTTCTATGTTCGGTTCGTTTTTGGGTAATTCAAGTCAAGGTGGAGATTGTTGAGAATTTATGCCTTGAATTTGTGTCGAAGACGGATTAAGCTAAGTGTCTTATTAAGACTTGGTTTCTTAGTTTATTTATGGTAGGAGAATCTTGAATTAGATTAGGAAACTATTATATTAGTTTCCTAATAGTCTTTGGTTTCCTTATTAGTCTAGATATTTTATCTTGGGTAGAATAACTATATAAAGACTCAAGTTTTATTCTAGGTTAATTAAGAGAGAGATTTGAGAGCACAATAAAGAGGGTCAATTTGTGAGGTTTCTTCCGGAGAAGAAAACTCAGTTTGTCTCAGGCCCTATTATTGAGGTTCGTCTGTCTTTGAAGATTGGAGGAGTTTGTTTAGATCTTGGTTGGCCTCAAGATAATTTGTCCTCCGTCTTATTTGGGTAGTCTTTTTTGTCTCTTTGAGACTACCATATTTGTTGGTAGAATAGGGTATACTTTTGGCTCATATTGAGCGCGTGTGTACCGGTCTACTGTTGTACTATTTTCTCCATTATAGTGAAGTTTGACCTCCTTGAAGGGTGGACGTAGCCAGTTATTTTACTGGTGAACCACGTAATTCCTTGTGTCAACTTTATTTACATTCGTTATTTATTATTCTTATCACCTTATCAATTAACTATTTGGGTAACGGGACGCCTCCGTTACAACAAACGTCATATAAATAAGTTTTATATGAATAATTAAATATCTTAGTGATTTTAACAATACTTTAAAATATTTTATGAATATGTTTCATAAATTTATTTTACGTGCAAATGATAAATGTCTGTGTGATATTTTATAAGCTACGTAAAATTTATCCTTGTATATAAACTTGGACGTCTTAATGATATTTTTTTTATCATTTTGGCTAGCAGATTTATGAGTATTAGAAATGCTAATGTTCGACTTTGTGTCTAATTTAGTATATGCTACTCATTATTATCTTTATATTGTGTTTTGCAAGATATAGTTATAATTTCCGAATTTGTTTCGTTTATTTCATCTTGTGAAAATTGTGTAATTTCGTATTACAGAGAAAAAAAATATCTTATTGACATTTGTTGTTCATGAGATCTATAAGTTAAATACAAGGCTTATATCTTTGTGATTTAATAGTAATCGTAAATTTGTTTTACGAAAGGATTTATATCTTCGTGATATATTTGTATATGTAAATGTGTTTTACATTAAAGACTCCGTTATATCTTAGTGATATATAATATATAGTTGCATTGTATATGTAAAATTAGTTTTTACACGGGAGATGAGAAAAGAATTGAATACGTATTAGTTGTGTATCAATAATTCATTAAAACTGTCATATGTGTTATGATTAAAGTTTTTTTTTAATTAATTTTAAAGACGTGCAAATTTGTTTTGCATAGTGTTTTGATAATATCAAAGTGATGTTATTGTTCGTGCTAATTTGTTTAGCCGTTAGTTTAAGGGTAATAGCTAATTTGTTTAGCGTATTTTTTAAAGGGTTAAGTGATTTTGTTTCATTTAATCTCAAGAAGGTTAATTGAATTATTAAAATTTCTAGTTTATTGCGTTTGTGATGATTATGAGCATAGCGAAATTTTCGAACGAACAATACAAACAAAGGAATTTTAATAATTTAATTGAAATTGTGCCTTAATCCATATACTTGTGTATGACAACAAATGTTTTTTGGTGATTTGTTCACCATAGTGATGCGGTTTGAACTTTGATAATTAGAGTTATAAGATTTTGTATCTTATTAATAATCACGATTTTAGAAATTGTGATCACTATTATCTAATCGAGGTTGAATATTTTACTAATGAGTAGGATTATGAAAATCTATGCTTTTACCAGTATTTACTCATTCAAATATAGTAAGCTTGATTCGTGCAAAATTGTATTATTTTGTATGTAGATCTATTAAACTATTTTGAGACAGGTCTTACAGCTTATGTAGCGTAAGAATAACGTGTAAGTCAATTTCGTTTTGACGTGGGATACAAGATTGTGTGTCTTGACCCGGAGTTTTTTTAGTATTATCACCGTGTTTCATTTTTCTTAGGTGAAATGTTTATTTGAACACGTGGTTGGCTTACGGAATGAGTTATTTTTCCATGGTAATTTGTTTGCAATCCGATTCTGGGATAGAAAAATGGAAAAGCTTTCGTCGTAAGTAGACTCAATCCTTAGTAACTGTCTCAAAAACTTATCCGGGAGAAAAGTCTCATGGTATATATGATTATTAATAGTCTATGTTCTTCTTACTATTTAAGACAAATATGTGGTATTGTTTAATATGTCTGACTTAGTGTCGAGGAGAGAAAAGTATGGAGATATTATTTGTTTGGTTCATGTTAGTTTTGAGCCAAATAATATCATTCTCCATCAATTCGAGTTATATGTTTGTTTCTTGCATCACCTGTTAATTCTTGTCCTGTGTGGATTTAGAAACAGAGCGAGAATTATAATAACTCGTAGCTGTTTAATCCATTGTTTGTTGATGGACAATTCAAATAGGCTTTGTGCTATTTTGACTTGTTAATTCTCTACGTACTTAGAGCGTGTGATTATTTTTTCAATAATTAGCTTATTGGAAATCATATATTTTTTTTTATTTAACCTCATGTTTGTAGTTCATTGTGGCTATGTGTTTGGTCATGTATATATGTTTACCGCATTACTTTATTCATTTCTTTGATTACATTATCATATATGGTCATTGTCTCTATTTTTTATATTTCAATCTATTTTTATTTTATTTGTGGGTAGTTAAATGTTAAGGATGCATCATGAGATCGTATGTTTTTCCCTTATTCTTTTGAGATGATCGATTCACGCTATATGAGTGTGTATTAATTATTTTGTCATTTTATGATAAAAGTGGAAACCAACTTGAAACTTAGAGTCAGAACTCTTAGTATACGTGTTGGTTGTGAATAACTGTTTGATATGTTCAAAGTGTAAATGAGGAAAAAATATGGCGTCGATCATACAATTTTTAAACACTATGACATTGTGTTGTTTTAGGTGAGAGAAATTGTACATCACTTGATATATGATTAAGTGAAATATAATGATGATCAATTTTCTTCTTATAAATTAGGAAGAATTCCTTAAATATGTTTTAAGGAAATTTTGTTCGCTCTACATAAGTTTTGGGTAGTAGATTGATCATCCATCTTAACATTTGTTAAACTTTGTTTTTAAGTGACTCACAATATTTATTCACTTGGATGTATTTCTAAGTGTTGGCGAAGGCTAGTAGATCTATGTATTGTATTCGTTACAATACAAATAACTATCTCTTGGTGAGTGGGAGAATTTTTTGTGAACCCATTTAGACACCAAGTATAGTTTAACTTATCTCTATATTTTGGATAGTGGGAGTAGTTCCATGATCCAAAGTAAAAGATGAGAGTTAATCTGCTAATGAGTAATTTTTTAATTTGTGTGTCAAGTTATAATTCAGGATTAACATAAGGTCGATCCTTAAGGTGTTTTGCTCATGACGGACGATAGTGGGAGCTGTTCCTTCTATTTGTTTTCCGAACCACTTTTTAGTAAGTGGGAGTTATCACTTTTAGTAAGTGAGTATTTTTTTTTCTCGCCAAGTAATAAAATTGATTGTTATTACGAGAGTAGAAAGACATTGTGACAATGAATGATTATGACAATAAGGTTTAAGATTATTATGAGATATGTTCTCAAATGTTCGGATTTGTTCCACTTTTCTTCTAAGTTTTGGTCATTTATTTGGATTTTGTTTTCAAATAAATGCAAAGTCTAATTCGTAATAAGTTCCTCGAAAAAATATGCATAAATTGATCACTTGAGTTTGTCTCAAATGATTAAGATGAAATATGTGTGTATTAACTTATTCATGTGTTGAATGAACTTTTTAAATATATTTCAAATTCCATAAATCATTTGTTTGATGATTTTGTTGGAATGGTGGAATTAAGGTGGATATGTCAAAATTATAAATGAGAATAAGTTCCTCTTTGTTAATTGGTGACATATTGATACTTAGAAGAAATATAAAGTTTTTATGTCTAAACCTATGCTCAAAAGTAAGGAACGATTAAGTATTGTTTCTTGTTCTAGTGTAGTTGCTATTTTGATGTGTACCTTGTTTAGCACATGGTTGAACGTCAATTTGTGATTGATAAGTGTTTGTTACCTAATCAATCCTCTACACGCACAATGATACGTAATCAAGTTTTTTTTACTTTTGTTTTTGTGACAAGAGTAAATTAGTTCTTGTGTAGGACTAAGAGTTGTCTTCAAGTAAGATTAACTAACAAGATGGTTGACGCATTATTTAATAAGATGTGTTCTTAATTAGTTCATATATTGAGCTAATTTGCGCGAAAAAGTCAACTTAAGTTTTAATCTTGTTGAATTGTGTATGTGTTTGATGATGAACATTTTTTGGATAAAGATTTGTATCTTTTGAAAATGTTCGTATGCATTTGTTGCATGATAAGGCACATAAGATATCACCAAGCTTTTAGATTGCCTAGTCACACAGGTAATCACCTTTGACACTTGTGTAGTGGGTAAGATGAGACTGAGTCAGATTAACACTTAGTGAGTGTTCGAGATTATCTTTGTACATGAGTTGTATGGAAAAGATATTGACTCGTTATATAGTCGCCTTAGTAAGTCTATGATGAGACTTTTGTAGTCGAAGTATGACAAGACACCCTATTTCATACTAAAGCTTTGAACCGAATCACAAGTGTCAGATTGGATATGTGTTATCAATCTAGTGGCTTGAGTTAGATACTTAAGTAGTATCTAGACTTATGATTCGCATGACATGGAAGCGTGATATGCCCACCGTAGTGGGAGCTATGTTGTGACACATATATCATACTATGTGTGTTAGTAAGTCGACCGTTAGGAGTGACAATGATTCCCTACTTTGTCACTGTGTGATCCTATAGGCTGCGTGGTCCAATTTTGTTCGGTGTCCTTTGACTTGGAGCTATGATATGAAGTTAATTCTTGATGTTGCTACTTTAATATGAACTCTAAGGGCCTAGAAAATTAAGGTTCAACGGATCATGTTAGGAAAGCAGTTAAGTTGAGATGGATTATTATTAGTGTCTGAGGAATGATCAATTCAACTTCACCATAATTTCCTGGCCAGGGGTTATATTGTGTATATAACTAAACGATTATGATAGCATATAGGGGCTATGTATGCTAACGGTGATGTTTGAATGATCAGGGGTATTGATAATGTGAAAGTGTTATGTTAGTTTGATGGTAACTTAATATAATGCTCCTTTGTTACTTTATGGTCGCACACCCCATTTTCCGTATGAAACTTAAGAGACCGTTTATGTTGGAGTTGTGTTATTATATGCTTGGTTGTGTACCAAGTAAGTGTATTTATCTATCTTTGTGATAGAGTAAGAAACGTATCTTGGCTTTGTGACCAAGTGTAGTATTTCCTTGGATTAGTGGCCAAATGGGAGTATTAATTCGGTTGTGTGGCCGAGTGGGAGTATTGAATTTTATAAGTTATGTAACGGCCATCATAAATTGGTTGTTATAATTCTCTCCCATTAATACGATAATATTCTCTCCCATTAATCTCCTCAATAAGTTGTATGTTAATGGGGCTATTAATCCGCCACACTAAATACCTCCATGTGAGGTTATATATTCACCAATTAGGCATTTGGTGAATATGCCTCAATCCGTACAATATGTAACACAAGTTATTCACATATCTCTTAGTTAGTCTACCATCTATGTGACTTGGAATTTGGGGCATGGAAATATTCCGGGACTCTAGTAGCCGCCGGAGGTACGATATACGGTAGTGGGCAGTTAGCGAACACAACGATCCGATCGCTTCCGCATAAAGGTATGTCCTTATTTTCCTACAACAACTTTACACTTAAGGTTAACCATCAAACCGCGACACTTAAGTGTGAAGTACAGTTTTAGAATATCGGTATATGTAAGTTGGACTGACCGAAATTTAGTAACTACGAGTAATTGTTAATTCGTAATAAAATAGCGAAATTGGAAATCCTTAAATACATTTTGTGCTCAAAGAGACGGATAAAACGCAAGGGCATTCAAGAGTAGAGAGACATTGGTTAACAATCATGACTTCATGCAACAGTGATTTAAGATGAAACTGCAAAATTGCATCGTAGAACAGCGATTCAAACATTTAAGATCGAGACATGTTCCATATTTGGTTTTGAACTACAATAATAAGAACTTACGTTCTGTATACCAAGTTTTACCGGACAAATGACATTAGTTGTGAGTTGTGACCAAGTTACCTCGAACATCTTGTCTCGTGCATGGTACTCTCTAAAGCTGCAACACATATATGAGCAACGTTCAAGTAAGCCATAAAATCTTGTTGACATTCAATGTCCCACCGTAGAATCACGTTGATATTCAACGTTCACCCAATGGCCTAACTTTCAATCTGCTCGTGTGTTCCATGGTTGCACAATGAATGTGACCGTGCAACCTAGGCAACTCGTTGAAACTCAACGTTGCAACCCAGGCCACACGTGAGGCTTCAACGTGCAAACCAGACCACACGCAATCCTTCAACATGCATCCATCAACATTGCGTTTTTGCCCAGAAATTCCCGGATTTTCGCAAAAATGAAGGTGTCTTTTAACAATTAACAACATTCTAAGGCAAAAACTAAGCAAATTAACAACAATTACTCTTCAATTCATCAACAAAACAACAAATTACAACTAAAATTAATCAAATTAAATCTAACTAATTGAAATTTCACAAAAAAACATGCTAACAACTAATTTCTAACAAAATTGAGGTTACTAAACATATAATCATATCAATTTAACATTAATAAACTAATTTACGATTCAATTAATACATTCTTATACTAATTTACATTTGTAAAAAAAAAAACGAAAAAAAAAACTTACATGAACACGGTGGCAGATGGGACGGCAACACGGTGGTGGGGCAGGGGAAATGTGGTGGTAAGGTGGTGCAAGGCGAGTTTCTTTACTGAGATTTGAAAAGAGAGGGAAAGAAAAGGAAAGGATCGGAGAGACGGAGGTTAGGAAGTGTATTTTTTCTCAAAAACGCGTTTTACTAAAACGCCGACTGTGATTAGTAAAACTTTTTTCGAGCGATAACGGAGTGGTCTAGTCCAACCTTTCAAAACTACATAATATATTCTCTAATACAAATATTTTGGGACGTGCTTTTTCATATACGAACTCTTGTTACTCCGACCACCAGCCTCCCACTGACCCGACAACCCTCCTTCAAGTTCATTGCTTGATTCACACCCGTATGTTTGATTGTTTTTTTCAATTACATGTTATTCACACCGATATGGCGATATACTTCATCTACGTATTTAGTGCTATTGAATACTCAAACAAGAGCCTTGTTTGAATAATGTTGCAGGTTGGTGTTGCAATCGACTGACATCTGCTAGTAATGTCGTTGCCAACTCTTCCTGCAGTCAGCAAAACTCGTGTGACAAGTAGAAAAATGTATGTATGAACTCTGAAGTAGTAAGCTAATCGCAATGTTCAAGTAAAGATGGAAATGTGAAGTCTTTGGCCCTCAGAGTAACTGCATTGAGCAATCTAACAGGGAAAATTTAATGGTTTAATCTTAAACCAGAAAATAAACGGGAGGCACGGTATCAGAAGTGAAAGTTCAGCTGAAACTGTAGCTCTCTGAAACTGTTTCGCTTTATCTCTTTTCCATATTACTGTATGTTACAGATGAAGGCAATGATAAGATATTTCTCATATGAACTCCAAGCATGAATCATGGCCTCCTTAACCTTATGCCTTACCTATGCACCCGGCACGAGTTTGATTGTGGTACACATGCCGGTGTGTCTGATAGTTCTAGACTTCTAACTGTGTTTGAGTAACATATTACCTTGCGTAGGTGTTACTCATACACTCCATAGGGCGTAGTCCATATTACCTTGAGTATGTGTCTGAGAGTCGCCACTCGGTGATTGGCCCTCTTACATGGTTACAACACCTAGACACTTAATTCCTAACCCACTGTATGAATGTTTTTATAAAATTGTCGAGTCCGATAGTTGAGCTACACCTTGTCCTATAAATCTAGCTGTGTTTAAGTAACATGGCTGTTAAGATAATTATGCAGTTGGATGTTTCTCATCTGTGATGTGTGATGTTTACTGCGTACTCCGTGCAAAGCGTGTTAATTTGGTGCCGAACTTGTATTTGAGGATCGTAATCTAAGTATCTAACTGCAATGGTTTCAGAGAACCTAGAGAAATTGATTAAACAAAGAAAAATTGCCTGTGTGTAATTCAGTTAATTTCGTGATTTCGGAACATGTATATCACTTCTAAATACAGAAACAGTTATGAGAAAGAAAATCTAATTTGCGCCAAAAATCCATCACAAAACCCTGGAATTTAATTCATGATCAAATACGACATCTGCATTCTGCATTGCTACCATCGTTCCATTCTCAGCATTAGTTTTCTGAGAAGTATAAACTTTGGCAACAGAAAATACAGATAAACTTTGGCGTGTGATTGGATTCATAGAATTAGAGAAGAGAGATATAACCAATAGAACAACTACAGTTTCACACCCAAACAACCAAAACTCACTTAATCCAATGATAATTTAAACTTACACTAACTAAACTCAGAGCCGTCCTAAATCCGTTATAGGAACTGCTTGATGGCTGAATACAATCCGTCTTGGTTCCTTACCCATCTCAGCTATAACAAACTGGCAGAAAAAGCACTTGGCATCACCACCTTCAAATGGCGTCAACATTAGAACAACCTTTGCTCTTTTGATAAACTTGAAGAAGATCAGGTACATCTTCCTTGAAAGGTTCAATCACTATCTTTAAAAACTGTGGCTCAGTTTTTTTGACCGAAGAATAAAAGTTGTAATCTAACAAACCCTTCTCCTTCAAAATCAACAAAACACGATGTCTAGGCACCATTCGATTCTCTAGACTATATGTAAACAACGCAGAATGTTTAGCCAAGAAATCAGGGTCGTACCCGAGCTCAGTCATCAAAAACCCCAACTTTTTCTTAATATTTTCTTCAGATATTAGGAAAGCACGATGATTTCTCTTCATTAATTCAGAAATATGATATTGAGTCCACCCAAAGCTTCTTAACGCTTGACATTTCAACTCAATACATTCCTTACTAAGCCCACACAGCAATTGCACTCCACGCAAAAACAACACTGGAGAAATTCGAGGAATCCCCAATTCCTTTTCAACCCTAACCAACACATCTCGGAAGAACTCGGGTTTCCTCATAAAACAAGCAGGTCGTTCTAGAATGCTATTCCGAATAACATTAATATCGAAACCATACTCATTATCCAACAACGCAACATTCGATACAAGATTTTTAAGAGCAGATGTTGTTGCTGTGTAATAATTGGGTCTTCGAAAAAGCTTGGTGAGATTTTCATTAGTACCCAAAACAGCCTTAAGATCTTGGATAATAATTGTATCCAAATTTCTTGATACAAGTGAAGGATTGGTTGAAATAACAGAAACTAAATTAGACCCAGAAAAACCATGATCTTGAAGAACTTTAAATTTGGGTATTAGGGTTTTATCAACATTAGAAGCTAAGATTGTAGGGTGAGCAGAAACAACCTTTTTGATATGGGTATCCTCAAATCCGTGTTGTTTTAAGAAATCAACAACAGAATTAGCCTTATTAGAGAATTTGGAGTAGTTTTCATACTTGGAACGAATCTTGGTAGAAGTGGTGTGAGCTTGCTGAGGAGAGAAACCCAGATTATCAACCAAATAATTGGTGTAAGATTGATTTGGGGATTTGATTGATTGATTTGGGGATTTAATTGAATAAAAAAGAAAATGTTGCAAATTATGCACAGAATTTAGGGTTTGAATGATGTATTTGCAACGGACAATAGGAGTTGTTGCCATCTCTACCTTTCTTTGTGTTCTTTCAATTCCAACTCCAAATGAGGATTTAGGGTTAGACTCACAACTCTTATTATGCATTATTGGTGGACCAGTCAGCCAGGATCGGGCTCGAGTCCGGGTTGGTTAGTATTGGGTTTGTAAGAGTTCTTGTTAGGTTGAGTGGGCCGAGTCTTTTGTGATCGGATTAATTATTAACAACTAACTTATATGCATAATAATCAGTTTCGACAAATAGACAGTCAGATCCTGTTATTTTGAGTCGGGTGAATTTAGGATGAGGTCAAACTTGAGCATTGGGTTCGAATGTTTGGTCAAGTCAATATTGCCATGTCTACTTATAGGAGTGTATAAATAATGAGTCACATATTAATAAAGGGTGTAAGAATAGTTGATCTGACCCCGATATGACCCACTCCCTATGAGTTATAGTGACTTTATGTGTAGAAAATAAGGAAATGACTTTAAATCACACAAAACATGGTAACACATAATAAGTTTGCATATTGTATGGTGTACCTTTATTTTGATCTTAAATCTTTGATAAAATATAATTCTTGGTCACAAACTTCGAAACAACATTTTTTTTTCAAATTAAAAATTTCATAAAGACGATCAATTCAAACTACGAATTCCAATCCATATTCTTATCAACTGGATCCAAAATAATGCGATCAAATCCGACCATAAGATACAAATTCAAGACCTGGGTAGAACTCGTGATCTATTGCCATTCGTACTTTTAATAGTCACGGAATAGTATTCTCAAAATGACTCAATTGTTAAAAAGAAGCTCTTCCAACAAGATTGATATACCCTTCTACAAACATCTATGACATTGCTTCCATAGTTTAATCATGAAGATAAGTCGATTAGAGAAGTTGAAGTTTCGGGGAGTCGTAGAATTATAAAAAAAATGAATGGGTGTGTCGCGGTAGAGGCAATAGCCTTGCTCCTATTCCGACAAGGCGACAATGATTGAAACAAGCGTCTCACGCTAACAAAGTAATGACTAGGTAGAAATCATCGGATAATGTTGCAGAGTTATAAATAGTACTCCTGTATAATTCAAATTACTCCGTTGCTATTGATAAAAGTCTTGGTCAATTATAAGTTTTGATTGATATTTGTATTTGATTCCTTCTACTACTAAGAATACTGTTTGAAGTTTTACTACAATAATCTTCCAGATTTTTTTATTCCTTCTCTTCTTGTTTCCTTGTTCTCAAGCTAACAAACGCATTTCAACTTCTTCCTCCCTCTTTTGTAAAAAGGGGCTTTGGAGGTTGCATATTCCAGGAAAATGGATATTATTTTTATGGCGACTGCTCTCTAAATCCCTGCCGGTGGGTGAAGAAGCTTTCAAAAGGGGTCTTGGTCTAACACTTGTCCCTTTTGTTTTTTGGATGATCCCCGGTTGAAAACTCTTGAACACCTCTTTAGGAATTGTCCTTTTACTATAAGGATCTGGTTTGCTTCACCTCTGGGTATTAGAAGTCAGATGGGTAATAACATGAGTATATAAGAATGGCTTGTTAATTGGTTTTCTTACCTCATTAAGAATTCTCCTCCTTTTAGTCTATTGCTTTACATCAGTACCCTCTGGAGAATTTGGATGCTCAGAAATGATGTTCGTTTTCTAATCAACCTGTTTGGAATTTAGAGTTAATAATTCCTCTTATTTGTCTGATGCAAACTTCACTTGGAATGCTTTCAATCAGCCAACCCCTTCTTCTTTGGTTTCTTCACAATCCTTTGGTTCTCAACGTCTTAGTCTTACTAAGACAGACCATCAGTTTCAAATCGTTGGAGATGTTTTTTTGTGTGAACAACATTTTCAGATTTTCTGTGGTGCTGCCTGGGATTCGTCTTTTAAGGCTGTTGTTGTTTGGGTTTTCGCTGATGAAAGGGGTGTTTTTATCAGTTCTGGGAAATGATGTCTCTATTAACCAGAATCAAAAGATATGATATACATAATATACTTATTTACTTGCTTTGTTTGCTGATATTAACCCATTGAGTTGATACCCAGCATTGAGGAGCGCCATACATGTTGAGTTACGTCACAGTAGCGGGAAAGGTGCTCAGTGGTTTTCGGGTGAGTGTTACAGAAGACGCGTTTTGTTAAATTTGTAAAACCCGGTAAACCAGATTTGTTGCCTCAGGTAAAATGTTATATGAGCTATACGCCAAACAAAAAGCGCAGACTTCTTAGACAAACACAGGCCCTAAATAATTTGTCAAGGAAAAGGAGTAAGCTCAGATGAGACCTTTGATATAATCTCCTTTGAGAGAAGATACGAAGAACCTGACTCGACACAGTACCTTCCGTCTTCATTATATTTCCAATAAAGAAAATCATCGCACTCTAAATTGGGAGTTTCCGTAGCAAGAATTTGCTTTGCAGTGGAAGAGTGGAAAACACGGAAGAGATACCGAGGGTTCCAGTTACCGGCTGCAAGCAGGAGATCAGTGATAGAAATAGTAACAGAAGGATCTGAATGGGGTTTTAGAATTGCGTGACTGCCATTAATCCATTGGTCAGTAACGATGTTAATCTTGTCGCCGTTGCCGACTTTCCATGCCAGAGCATCACTACACTTGTTAGCTATTTTACATATTCCTTGCCAACCGTAAGACGCATTCGAAACTTTTGATTTAATACCTGGAAGTGGAAAATCTTTTCTGTACTTGGGTAACAGGAATTTGGCAAGCAGACTTGTGTGATTATGATGCAGTCATAGCTTGTTAGCTTGTGAGACGGTTGTATAGGATAATTACTGAAACAACAATCCATATAACTTTATAAATGACGTGAATTTATGTTTTTGAGTACTCAGATAAGGTAGAATTAAATTAAAAGCTTAGATCCTTGCAAAAAAAAAAAAACATTAAAAGCTTAGATCATATTTAGATATGTTTTTTTCCCTTTGTGTTTGGGAGGAGCAGTATATACCCAACTCATATAGAGATCACCGTCTATAGTTCTCACTTTGTCTACATTTTCGAAAATGGGTCATCTTTGCATAGAAATGTACATTCATGAAAATTGGGAATTATATTTCAAAATACAACAGCATGAACATATAAATATTATTGCCAACAGAAAATGCGGATAAACTTTAGCGTGATTGGATTCACCGAAACTGTGAATGAATTCACTTCAAATCGATTTATTAAAAACACATTGGCCAACTGAATGGGGTAAACTATTGAACACCAATCTAATACTCAAACCAATCAAAACCAACAACCAAAGAAACTTCAACAAGCTAAATCACTGGCAGAGCTAAGATTTGTCGTTACGAGGTAAACTAAACAAATACGGAGTATAATCTAAAATTTTAACTAAAACCTCAAACTTTTCCATTTTCAGGAGGGCGACTGACCTGCTAACCCAATATAAATAACTAGAATCAATCACAACCAACAAAACAGAAAGGATCAAACACAATTCAATTAAAATTTCCGGGGCCAATTACTATTGAAATGAGCTAAACTAAAGAAAAAAGATCGAAAATTTTAACTAAAAATCAAACATTTCCAGTCACTAATCAACATAAACAGCAAAAAAACAATCAAAACCAACTATTAGCAGTGCCGGAGCCATGATTTTAGAATTGCGGTTACAAAGCACCAATTACAGAACAGAGAATTTCAACTTACACTAACTAAACTCACAGCCGTCCTAAATCCGTTACAGGAACTGCTTGATGGCTTCATACAATCCGCCTTGGTTCCTTACCCACCTCAGCTATAACAAACTCACAGACGAGCTACAAATAACTAAAATAGATTTCGCTGAAAAAGCACTTGGCATCATCACCTTCAAATAGCGTCAACATTAGAACAACCTTTACTTTTTTGATAAAGGTGAAGAATACCAAGTACAACATCCTTAAAAGGTTCAATAAATATCTCTAAGAACTCTGGCTCAGTTTTGTAGACGGCAGAATAAAAGTTGTAATCTAACAAACCCTTCTCCTTCAAAATCAACAAAACACGATGTCTAGGCACCATTCGATTCTCTAGACTAAGATTAAACAACAAGGAATGTTTAGCTAAGAAATCAGGGTCGTACCCGAGCTCAGTCATCAAAAACCCCAACTTTTTCTTAATGTTTTTTTCAGATAGTAGGAAAGTAATAGGACTTCTCTTCATTAATTCAGAAATATGAAATTGAGTCCACCCAAAGCTTCTTAACGCTTGACATTTCAACTCAATACATTCCTTACTAAGGCAAGTCAGCAATTGCACTCCAAACAAAAACACCGGAGATATTCGAGGAATCCTCAATTCGTCTTCAACCCTAACCAACACATTTCGGAAGAACTCGGGTTTCCTCATAAAACAACCAGGTCGTTGTAGAATGCTATTCCGAATAACATTAATATCCAAACCATACTCTTTATTTAATAAAGCAACATTCGATACAAGATTTTCAAGAAAAGGTGTTGATATGTAACAATTGGTTTTTCGAAAAAGCTTGGTTAGGTTTGCATTAGGACCCAAAACATCCCTAAGATATTGGATAATTGTATCCAACTTTTTTGATACAAGTGAAGGATTAGTTGAAATAACAGAAACTAAATCAGATCCAGAAATACCATGATCTTGAAGAACTTTAAATTTGGGTATAAGGGTTTTATCGACATTAGAAGCTAAGATTGTAGGGTGAGAAGATACAACCTTTTTAATATGGGTATCCTCAAATCCGTGTTGTTTTAAGAAATCAACAACAAAATTAGCATTATCAGAGAATTTGGAGTAGTCGTCATACTTGGAACGAAGCTTGGTAGAAGTACTCCGAGCTAGCTGAGGAGAGAAACCCAGATTATCAACCAAATAATTGGCGTAAGATTGATTTGGGGATTTGATTGATTGATTTGGGGATTTAGTTGAATAAAACAGAAAATGTTGTAAATTACGGACAGAATTTAGGGTTTGAATGATGTATTTGCAACGAGCAATTGGAGTTGCCATCTCTACCTTTCTTTGTGTTCTTTCAATTCCAACTCCAAATGAGTATTTACTATTTAGGGTTAGACTCACAAGTCACAACTCTTATTATGCATTATTGGTGGACCAGTCAATCAGAATCGGGCTCGTGTTTGGGTTGGTTAGTGTCTAGGAAGCAAAACGGACACGGACACAGACACGAGATACGGCATTCCATGAGATTTAGGACACGGGACACGATATTTAAATATAATAAAATATATATTTTATGGTTATAAATAACGTACTTCCTCCATTTATATCCAAACTACACTATTCCATTTTAATTCATTCATATCCAAGCTACACATTTCCTAATAAAGCCAAAACAAATTACTAAAACATGCTTATAAACATTAATTATTTACACAAAATGTCATCAAATGACCCACCATTACTCCATCACAAATAATAATAAAAAAGCAACATACACACTTCCCATTGTACTTTCAATCATATTTTAATTATTTCTTAATATTTGTGCAAAAAGCATATGTACAGTTTGGATTTAAACGGAGGAAGTATAATTTTATTTTTATCATGTATTTGAAGCTAAATCTAAACAAGTAAAGGTACAATCCGACCTTTACTATAACTAATTTTCATTTTTCCACATAAACTCATCTTCTAATCGATCTTTTTTAAAAATTTTATTCTTCGTCTTAACTATAATATGTTTAGCCATGTGTCCAACGAGTGTCGGGTGTCCGACTGTCGACATGGGACGGCTAATTAAGAGAAGTGACCGTGCTGCCTAGGTTAGTATTAGGTTTGTAAGAGTTTGGGTTAGGTTGAGTGGGCCGAGTCTTTTGAAATCGGATTAATTATTAACAAGTTACTTACATGGATAATAATCCGTATCGAAAAATAAACGATCAGATCTTGTTATTTTGAGTCGGGTGAATTTAGGATCAGGCCAAACTTAAGTATTGGGTTCGAATGTTTGGTCAAGTTAATATTACCATGTCTACTTGTGTGACTGTATAAATCTTTGATCCAAAATCTTTGACAATATATAATTCTTGGTCAAGAACTTCTAAACAACATTTTTTTTCCAAATTAAACATTTCATAAAGACCATCAATTCAACTCTTAATTCCAATCCGTATTCTTTTCAATTGGATCCCAAAATAGTGCGATCCAATCCAACAGTAGGATATGGATTCATGACCTGGGTACCATTCGTCATCCATTTCCTTCCGTGCTTTTAATAGTCACGGAATAGTATTCTCGAACTGATTCAATTGTTATAAAGAAACTCTTCCAACAAGATTGATGCCCTTCTACAAACATCTACGACATTGCTTCCATAGTTCAATCTCGAAGATAATAAGTCGATCAGAGAAGTTGATGTTCCGAAAAGTTGTAAAATTATAAAAAAAATAAAAATAAATGGGCGTGTCGTGGACTCGTGGACTCTAGGTCTCTAGTAAACAGTAGTCTTGCCCCCACTCCCGACAATGATTCAAACAAGCGCCTCTTGTTAACAAAGTAATGACTAGGTAGAAATCATCGGATAATGTTATAGAGTTATAGGTAGTATTCATGTATGATTCAAATTACTCCGTTGTTATTGATAAAAGTCTTGGTCTATTATACGTTTTGATTGATATTTGTATCTGATTCCTTAATTCTATGAATTTGCATCAGATCAGGTTAATTACTAAAAAGTTACCGATTAACGTTTGAAGATGTGTGTTAGCAGAGTGCGGCACTGTTGCTTAAGCTGCCAGAGATCTTACTTTAAGATTGTGGAACAATTTTAGTTCTCCGGAACCCAAAAATAGCACACCCAAAACACAAGATTTTAATTTTATGGTCCGCTATTAGCCACCGTTTTTTATCTTGTCCTTCATGTTGATCACTGAGGACTACACCACCGAAAAGTAGGAGGAACGCTGCAATAAATGTGAACCTAAAAAATCATGAGAACAAGTTTATTTCAGGAACTAAATTGAGGTAAATTAAGTAGCAAACTAGATAAAAGGAATAACATACCCAAGTTGTAGCGATGAAGCATACGGAATCTGGAGGCGGTAAAGAGGCTGATGACAAACCAAATAAGAACCTAATCGTTCCAGTTTTCTATGGAGCAGTACAAGATGAATGTCATGTTGCAGTAGCATATTTAGCAACAGATATGGTATAAACCCTTGAGGCGAGACAATCAAAAGTTAATTCATTCTTGTGCAGGAACTAGTACACCATATCCGATTCATATACATTAAAGGGCAGCCGGTGCATGATTGCGTTCCTGCAAGGCGAGAGGAAGGATCCACCCTGGTAGAAGGAAATAAAATATATGTGCCCTTGGGTTACCTTGGTAGAAGGAAATAAATTATCAGTCTGAAGCTGGGTAAAGCTGAGAGAAGCCATTAGTTGCAGAATATGCTGGTTAGGGTTTGAGGACCAAGAGTCAGAAATTACAGAGTTCCAAGTGATACAGATTGCCCGAAGAATGCATAAAATGGTAATGAGAGGAACACACGATGAGTCTTTTATATGATAAAGATATGTGATTAGATCAGCCAACCAACGTACAAAGGGCACATACGAGTTAGCCATTGAGTTGATACCCAGCATTGAGGAGCGCCATACATGTTGGGTTACGTCACAGTAGCGGGAAAGGTGCTCAGTGGTTTTCGGGTGAGTGTTACAGAGGACGCGTTTTATTAAATTTGTAAAACCCGGTAAACCAGATTTGTTGCCGTAGGTAAAATGTTATGAGCTATACGCCAAACAAAAAGGGCAAACTTCTTATAGACAAACGCAGGCCCTAAATAATTTGTAAAGGAAAAGGAGTACGCCCAGATGAGACCTTCCGTCTTCATTATATTTCCAATAAAGAAAATCATCGGACTCTAACTTGGGAGTTTCCGTAGCAAGAATTTGCTTTGCAGTGGAAGAGTGGAAAACACGGAAGAGATACCGAGGGTTCCAGTTACCGTCTGCAAGCAGGAGATCAGTGATAGAAATAGCAACAGAAGGGTCTGAATGGGGTTTTAGAATTGCGTGACTGCCATTAATCCATTGGTCAGTACTCAGTACTCAGTACGTAACGATGTTAATCTTGTTGCCGTTGCCGATTTTCCATGCCAGAGCATCACTACACTTGTTAGCTATTTTACATATTCCTTGCCAACCATAAGACGCATTCGAAACATTACTTGGGTAACAGGAATCTGGCGAGCAGACCTGTGTGATTATGATGCAGTCGCCGGTAATTTTTTAGGAGCATAGCTTGTGAGACGGTTGTATACGATAATTACTATTGAACACCAATCTAATACTCAAACCAATCAAAACCAACAACCAAGGAAACATCAACAAGCTAAATCACTGGCCGAGCCAAGATTTGTCGTTACGAGGTAAACTAAACATATGCTCCGTATAATCTAAAATTTTAACTAAAACCCCAAACTTTTCCATTTTCAGGTGGGCGAACGACCTGCTAACCCCTAGCTCCACCGCCGTCACTAATTAAATACTCCATAGTTATCAATATAAATAACTAGAATCAATCAAAACCAACAAAACATAAAGGATCAATTACTATTGAAATGAGCTAAACTAAAGAAAAAAGATCGAAAATTTAGAATTGCGTTTACACAGCATGAAACCAATTACAGAACAGAGAATGTAAACTTACACTAACTAAGCTCAAAGCCGTCCATGAATTCGTTACAGGAACTGCTTGATGGCTTCATACAATCCGCCTTGGTTCCTTTCCCACCTCAGCTATAACAAACTGGCAGACGAATTACAAATACCTAAAATAGATTTCGCACTTGGCATCATCACCTTCGAATGGCGTCAACATTAGAACAACCTTTGCTTTTTTGATAAAACTGAGGAAGACCAGGTACAACTTCCTTAAAAGGTTCAATCACTATCTTTAAAAACTGTGGCTCAGTTTTTTTGACCGCAGAATAAAAGTTGTAATCTAACAAACCCTTCTCCTTCAAAATCAACAAAACACGATGTCTAGGCACCAATCGATTCTTTGTTCCAACGAGCCTTGGTAGAAACGTTGTGAGCTTGCTGAGGAGAGAAACCCAGATTATCAACCAAATAATTGGTGTAAGATTGATTTGGGGGTTTGATTGATTGATTTGGAGAATTAATTGAATAAAAAAGAAAATGTTGCAAATTATGGACATAATTTAGGGTTTGAAGGATGTATTTGCAACGGACAATAGGAGTTGTTGCCATCTCTACCTTTCTTTGTGTTCTTTCAATTCCAACTCCAAATGAGCATTTAGGGTTAGAGTTTAAACTCACAACTCCTATTATGGCTTATTGGTGGACCAGTTAAGTGGGATCGGATTCGAGTTTGGGTTGGTTAGTTTCGGGTTTGTAAGAGTTCGAGTTTATATCTGACCCCGTAAGTATTAGTAAACATAAACAATCTTACTTGATACTTTGATAGAACTAACTAAACATGGTAACTCATATTTTTGCATATTGTATGCTATTAGTGAATCACTAATAGCATATAGTTCATACCATTTAGCCCATGTTCATCATCCGGAGCAATTATTCCACACGCTTAAAGAAAGAAATTGAAGCTAATGATAAGAATTTTCTTTCGTTTGACACTTTAAATAAGAAGGATAAGCTTGGATATCAAGTTTAACGACAAAATAAGAATGAAAATTTAGATAACTCACACGTGTGAAACCAATAATAAATAGAAATTGGTCTCAAAACTTTTTTTACGTAGTTTTTAACAAAGAATTAAAATGAAAGGTAGTTTTTAACCAAAAAAAAAAAAGTAAGTTAGTTGTTCACAAATGGGCATAAATGTAAGGTAGTTTCTCACAAATTATCCTATTATATGGCGTACCTTTATTTTTGATCTAAAATCTTTGACAATGTACGAAGTATAGTTTTTGGTCACGAAATTTGAAACAACATTTTTTTTTTCAAATTAAAAGTTTCATAAATAATCAATTCAAAATCCGAATTCCACCTCCGTATTCTTACCAATTGGATCCAAAATAATGCGATCAAATCCGACCGTAAGATATGAATTCATGACCCGGGTAGAATTCGTGATCCATTGCCTTTCATACTTTTAATAGTCACGACTCTAAATAATTCAATTGTTAAAAAGAAGCTCTTCTAACAAGATTGATGCCTTTCTACAAACATCTAGGACATTGCTTCCATAGTTCAATTTTGACATTTATTTTCTATGAATTTATTTGCCTTGATTCCATTGAATTTCGAAAAAATAACGGGAAAAACAAAAAAATATTGTCGCCAATAACAGAAAATATGGATAAACTTGAGCTTAATAGGATTCAGTTAATTACTTGTAACTAAAAACTTTGATCTACACATGAACCATTCGACTCTTTCAACAATTCTCATTTTAATATCTTCTCGAATCTACATACAAAATTATCTGAGGATCAGCAGGACCAACTAAGCCATCCATTTACGAAACAAGAGGTGCGGAAAGCTGTTTTCTAAATGGGTCACAATAAATTACCGGGTCCTGATGGTATAACAGGGTCTTTTTTACAAAAATTATGGCCTCATATTAAGGACGATGTCACTAACGCAGTTCTAAGGATGCTTAATGCAGGATACGTTTTCATTTGGAAGGTTATGACGGAAACGATACCATCTGCTGAAAATATAATGAAAAGGAACGGAAATTCGGATGGTCTATGTGTTTTCTGCCTTGATAATCAAGTGGTGGAATCACTGGAGCTCTTCTTAGAGATTGTCCAATTACTTCGAGAATTTGGAATGCATCACCCTTGGGGATTAGAACAGCAAATGATCGAAGCGTTCCTTTACAGAATTGGGTTGCAAATTGGATAAGTTTCCTTCAAAAACAAAGTAACAACATCGACGCTGTTTCAATTTTTGTGGCTACAATGTGGGTTATTTGGTGCAATAGGAATGATAAAGTTTTCAATAACGCTCAGTCTCTTCCTCCTATTATCATTCAGAAGATCAGACGATTGGCATCTGAAAACTCACAAGTTTTCGTTAATGCTAATATTACAAAGGACTTGTCAATGAGTAGGCACGAGGAAGGGATGACAACTGAGATGCGTATCATTCATCATTTTTCGGTTTCAATTCTGGGTTCGACTGTTTGTCCGGATTGTATTAGGGTTAAGTGTGATGCTTCATGGAAATGTGATCGTCAATCTTCTGCAGGATGGATTCTAAGAGATAAATATGGATCTTCAATGGGACAGGGAGTGGCTAAGTTCTGGGCAACATCTTCAGCACATGCGGAATCTATGGCTCTTTTGTTGGCCTGTAAACATGCATTATCCATGGGTTTCTTTCATTTGGATGCTACATCTGACTGCGTTCAGCTGGTTCTACAAGCTAATGGATGCGGGATCCTTGATAGACATATCACGTCTAACGTCAAATCTCTACTTACTCTTATCTCTAGTTGTCATTGTTTTTCTTTGAGTCATTGTCTGAGGTCCTTAAATAGATCAGCTCATTCTATTGTCAAGGCAGTAGTATGATATGTATCATAATCGACTGTCAAAAAAAAAAAAAAAAAAAACTTTGATCGAAGTATATCACTTCTAATCGATTTGTTCAACACATTGGCCAACAAGTTGGGCATGCTTAATAAGAATTACAGTTTCACAACTTGACACCTAACTACCTAAGAGTTATAGTTTCACAACCTGACACCTAGGGGCGTTTGCGAGCGGGGTCGAGCCCGAGCTTGGCGTTGCTCGGCTTGTGCTCGAAGCCCGATTACCAAAACTCGAGCTCGAGCTCGAGCCGAGCTTACTCGAGCTTGAAAAAAATGCGCTCGTTACAAAGCTTGCGAGTTTTAACACAAACTCGAGCCAAATCGAGCCTATATAAAATTGTTTGTTTTTTTATTTTTTTATTTTTTCTTCCTATAATATCGATAATAAGGTTCGAAGATTCTATGTAAAAATATTTAATACATCAACAAGATATTTGATATATATGATACAAAGATATAATAATGATAAAATATTTTTATAAAATATGAGCATATTTTTATAAAATATGATTAATATTTTATGTAATCTCAAATGTTTGAGCCACTCGCGAGTTTTTCGAGTCGAGCTGGCCAACTTGTTAAGTTCTCGAGCTCGAGTCGAGCTCACACGAGCCGAACTTTGACCGAGCCGATCTCGAGTTACTCGCGAGCTGTCTGGTCTCATTAACAGCCCTAATGACACCGATTACAAAACAGAGATACTCAAGAGAATAACTACTGTTTCGCACCCAAATAACAAGCAAAACTAACTCGATCGAATGAGAATTCGCATAAATTTATATCTGATTCCTTAATTCTATGAATTTGCATGAGATCAAGTTTCAATTTGGTAATTAGTTGCCAGTGGAAGATTCAGAAATGCCAGCACTTGCTTGAACTCAATCGACACGAGATCTCAGGTTTGATCTTTGTTGTGAGCGATAATAAGCACGAGTTATCAACGTCTCATGGTTTCACTTTCACACATAACAAGATATGTAACTAAAGATATTAACAAAAGGAACGAGTATTGATAAACGTATATAAAGTAAATGTATAGAATTGATTGGAATGGAGGAAAGAGGCAATTTGCAATAATAAGCATTATAGATTTAGGTAGTTTTGTTCCCTCTAGGGTTTCTCTTGGGAGGGTTTGGTGTCCCTAGGTTTTCCTAGGTTTTCGTCCCTTGTTTTGCAAGGTTTTTAGGGTTTTTTTTGTCAGTTTGTGGTGTTTTCTTGGTCTTCGTTCTCTCGTTTGTCTCCTTTTTGTCTTTTTGTGGGGCGTTTTTTTTACGATGGTTTCAGCATGTCTCAAAACTCCAAAAACCCTAGTTTTAATCTTGATTTAAATGCGATGGTGCGGGAGGACGAGGATGGTAGTAGGAGTGAGGCGGCGGTTGTGGAATGGGTGGCGGAGGATGAGGAAGTGAATCTCGGAGATAGCGGTTGTGTTGTGGGGCGATTATGGACCGATCGGAATATTAATCTCAATGCCCTAATTGAGACTATGATAACAGCATGGAAACCTAAGGGCACTACAAGAATAATCAAAACAGGCGACGGAAAAATGGCGACTGTAGTCTGTAGTCGCCAAATTGGCGACTGAAAGTTAAGTTTGGCGACTGAAACCAGTCGCTATTTTGGCGACTGTATGTTTTCCCAAACTTTTTTACCACCGACAGAAACTGGCGACTGAAGTCAACTTTTGGCGACTGATGTCAGTCGCCATTTTTGGCGCCAATTTTTGGCGTCTGAAAACGCAGTCGCCAAAATATACTAGTGCAGTCGCCAATTTGGCTACTGTAAAAGTCAGTCGCCATACTAAATTATTGCAGTCGCCAATTTGGCGACTGAAGTTTACAGTCGCCAAATCCCAATTTGTCAGTCGCCAATTTGGCTGTTATGAAATCGCGAAAATGTTACAGCCTCTTCATTCCGCAAACACAAACACAAAAATAAACACAAACGCAAACACACCCACTCACACAAACACCCCCAACCCACCACCAGCCGACAACACCCGCCACCACCGGCCGCCACCACCCGCCGCCACCACCGGCCGCCGCCACCCGCCGCCACCAAACGCCACTTGCACCTTCATTTATCGAATTAAAGGTTTGTTATTCTTTTTAGTTTAATTTCAGTTTTTAATTTTATTGTTGTTTTATTTTGTCAATTTAGTAATGTAGAAGCCAATTAGAACCGTCTTAGCTTATTAGGTTGTAGTCAATTAAGTTGTAGTAACCAATTATGATGTTAAGTGGATAAATTGGGGGTTAGGGTTTATATGAAATTGGGGGTTTGGGTTTTTATGTTGATTAAGACGATGTTTTTGCCTTATTAATGTTGTTATGCTTATAATTGTTAGTTAATTATGTCAAATTAGTTATTAGGGTTTGTAAAAATTGGGGATTTTTTGATAAGTTATTATTTGGGGTGGGTAAATTATGGTTGTTTAAGTTAATTAGTGTGTAAATATAAATCACCTTAGTTTATTAGGTTGTAAATAATGGAGATTTTTGATGTTAGTGTTTATAAATAATGAAGATTTTTGATAAGTTGTTATTATCCTATAGATGATTAAGGTTGTTGTTTAAGTTATTTTATTGTTGAATGTTAATTTATGAATTTATGTAAAAATTGGGGATTTTTTGATAAGTTATTATTTGGGGTGGGTAAATTATGGTTGTTTAAGTTAATTAGTGTGTAAATATAAATCACCTTAGTTTATTAGGTTGTAAATAATGGAGATTTTTGATAAGTTGTTATTATCCTATAGATTAAAATGAAGAGATTGGAACGTTCATGGATGTATGATGGAAGTGTTGGTATTAGGAAGAAACGTCCTAATGCTAGGTTTATAGAGGGTGTTGCTGAGTTTATCGAATTTGCTAAGCAACAAGATGAATATAACTCGGTAGAAAATCAACTTAGGTGTCCTTGTAACAAATGTAAAAACATGAAATACGCAATTGTCCTTGAGGTACAAGAACATCTCTATACAAACGGGTTTTGTCCAAATTATTATAATTGGATTTCTCATGGAGAAGTATATTCTCCAATTCACGAACAACCTCACATCCATCCTCACATCCAACAACTTGATGAGAACCCATATAGAGATATGATTGTTGATGCCTTGGAGTACAATGTTATCAATGATGACGACCATCGAGCTATGAATGAAGAACAACCTCCAAATCCCCAAGCAAAGGCTTTTTTTGACATGTTAAAAGCTGCGGAACAACCTTTATACGAAGGGAGCAGAATGTCATTATTACAAGCGGCCTCTAGGATAGTAACCTTGAAGTGTGAGAATAATATGTCATTTAATGCCGTTGATGGTATTGCTTCTCTGCTTGAGGATGCTATCCCCGAAGATAATGTCATGACTCGAAGTTTCTACAATACAAAAAAAGTAGTTAAAGGACTTCAGTTACCGCATCAAAAGATTGACGCATGTCCCGAAGGATGTATGCTCTTTTGGAAAGATGATGCGTTGCTTGACAAGTGCAAAAAATGTGGAATGGATAGATTTCAGACAAGTGATGGAGAAGTTGTTTTGAAACCTAAAAAAGGCAACAAGAGTAATAGAAGGGGTCAAAAGTGTAAGAAACCAATAGCAGAGAACCAATTAATTTACCTTCCTCTTTCCCCAAGACTTCAAAGAATTTACTCTACCAAAAAAATTTCCGAACACATGACATGGCACAAAGAAAATCAGCGTACTCCGGGTAAGATGTGTCATCCAAGTGACGGGGAAGAATGGAAACGTTTTGATCAGATGTATCCTGAATTTGCCGCGGAACCCCGTAATGTGCGACTTGGCTTGTGTACGGATGGATTTAGTCCTTTTACCCAATTTGGTAAGAAATACTCTTGTTGGCCCGTAATGGTCACACCATACAACTTACCCCCTTGGTTATGTATGAAAAGGGAATTTATTTTCTTGTCTCTCATTATTCCCGGGCCTAAGAATCCGAAAGGGCATTTGGATGTTTATTTACAACCATTAGTGGAAGAATTGAGACAGTTGTGGGAAGTTGGGGTCGAAACATATGACGTTTTCAGGAAGCAAAATTTTCAACTTAGAGCTTCACTTTTGTGGACAATAAACGATTTTCCCGCATATGGTATGCTATCCGGTTGGGCTACTGCGGGACAGAAAGCATGTCCTCATTGCATGGTTGAAAGTAAAGCTTTTTGGCTTCCAAATTGCAAGAAAATGAGTTGGTTTGACTGTCACAGATGCTTCTTACCAGACGGTAATCTTCTAAGGAGCAACAAAAAAGCTTTCAAAAAAGGTAAACAAGTACTTGATGAAGCTCCAGTTCATCTTCCGGGTGATGCGTTGTGGGAGTTGGTACGTGATTTGCCATCTTCTATTGATGGTACCGATGAAGAGTTTAAAGAGCTGAAAAAGAAGAAGAATGGTTGGTATAAAAGAAGCATTTTTTGGGACCTTCCATATTGGAAAACTATGCTAATCAGACACAATTTGGATGTAATGCACATAGAGAAGAACTTTTTTGAGCAACTCATTGACATGATCATGGATGTTGAAGGCGAAACATGTGATACTGTTGCTTCTAGAAAAGACATAAAGACATTTTGTGATCGTCCCAAATTACACATTCGCAAAGATGGATCGAAGCCAAAAGCCATTTACACTCTGGACAAACCTCAAAAGAAGGTATTATGTGAGTGGTTAAGGAAGTTGAAGTTTCCTGATGGATACGCTTCAGATTTTCGTCGCTGTGTTGATCTCAAGAAGCTCAAGCTACAAGGCTTGAAAAGTCATGATCTCAAGAAGCTCAAGCCTACCCATCATGCTGGTTCACGGTCATTTCTGGACATATTTTTTGGTGTAAGTTTTTATATTAACACTTATTTATTTAGCTCGTTTATTTGGATATTGGTAATAATAATGTCCCTAAGCAAACATTGAATTTTGTTCGTGTATGTAGCTGAACAAGAAGAAGAATAAAAAGAAGAAGTCAGCTGAGCAGTCAGCTGATCAGAGTGCTGATGATCAGTCAGCTGATCGACCGGATGATATGTTGGTTGATGATCCTCAGGCGACGGTCCCGGAACTGTTCCTTGCCACACATTCAAGGGTGAACGCTAAGAATGAGAGAATTTGGATTAAGCCAAAAGACAAAGCTTTATATGTAAGATTCTTTACTTAAGATAGTTTTGAATTGTTACCTAATGAAATTTATGTTAACTAATGATGGTAATTTTTTGTCAACTAATGTAGGAAGCATTCGAGGCTGAAAAAGAACAACATCCCGAAGTACCAAATAATGAAATTTGGTTTAATTTGGTGAACGGATATAAGAAGGGTAATGTGTACGGCACCGGAAAGACCCACGGTGTCTTCTTCAAAGAACCGGCCAGAAGATCCTCCTATGAGCCTCGCCAAACATATGAGCCGGCTGTTGTGAGTCAACTACAGACTCAACTCGCTCAAGAAAGAAGAGCGAATGCTGAAAGAGATGAACAGTATCGGCTGATGAAAGAGCGCTTGGAGGCCATGGAGAACTACTTCACACAATGCAACTCCGGTCCCCAATATCGGTATGACCCCAACGATCCGCATGGTAAGGGTGGTGGTAGTGGAGCCGGCATGGGATTTGCAGTTTAGGTTGTTTGATAAGTTTTAGTTCGTTTAGGTTGAACTTGGATAATGTAGTTGGTTTAGATTAAGGTTGGATAATGAACTTGGATAATGTAGTAAGTTTAACTTGTAGTTGGATAATGTTCTCATTTTTTAATAAATGAGAATTTCGTGTTACAAAAGTTGCGGTTCTCGCAAATGGGTTCGAATTTTCTGTTTGCAGGTTTTCATTGGATAAATACGAGATTTGGCTAGATCAAAAACGAATATGACATGAAAAGTTCCAGCCAATTCGGCGACTGAAATGGGGTTTTGGCGACTGCAAGCAGTCGCCAAAACTGGAAAAAGCTACTGGAAAAAACACAAAATGGCGACTGTGAAAACCAAATTGGCGACTGCCATACAGTCGCCAATTTGGCGACTCCCTTTCATCTTCAGTCGCCAAATTGGCGACTCCCTTTCCTCTTCAGTCGCCAATTTGGCTACTGAACCTTCAGTCGCCATTTCCTTCCTATAGCGACTACATCTTCAGTCGCCAAATTTGGCGACTGACAACAGTCGCCAATGTTTTTTGGGCGACTAGGGCTTGCGACAGAACTTTGGCGACTGAAGACAGTCGCCAAATTACATTTGGCGACTGTCTTCAGTCGCCAATTTCCGTCGCCTGTTTTATGTATTCTTGTAGTGGGGTAATGTGGTTGGCGAAATCATTGATAAGAAACAAAAGATCGTCACTTTCGCGTTCACAATGACGGAGGATAAGGAACGGGTTCTTACGGAGCAACCATGGCACTTTGAGAGACATTTGCTCATCCTCACTGATCTTCGGGGTGATGCGATTCCATCAGAGGTACCGCTTTTTTTCTATCCTATTTGGGCTCGTATATATGATCTCCCTGTTCTTGGCTGACAAAATCTTGAGAATGCAGTGAACATAGACAATGCTATTGGAACATATGTGTCGATTGATAATTCTGTTAACCCTACGATTAACCGGTCTATGCGGATTAGGGTTATCCTTGATGCGAGAAAACCTTTGATAGATTCTCTATCTATGAAGGGAAAAGGAGGTAAACTTTGGACTGTGAGGGTATGTTACGAACACCTTTCCCTCTACTGTTATATATGTGGGAAAGCGGGGCATGGAGAGAAGGATTGCAGTGATCGGAAGGGGCTTGTGGGGGAGGGGAGGAAGTTCGGTGAATGGTTGAAAGCTTCCCCGTGGAAGGTTGCGAGGGGAGGTGCTGACCCGAGAGCGGATGGGTCTAGGGCTGGGAAAAAACTCATTTTTGATGAGAAGGCGCGGGAGGAAAAGGAGGACATTGAGTTAAGTCGAATGGTGGAGTTGCTAAGGGGTGCTTCTTTGTCGCGAGGCGCAGGGGGTAGTGAGGGGGAGGAGTCGTCGAATGCTTCTTTTACACCAAAGACGGGTATAAATGTGAACATTGAGCAGGAGACGGGTGAAGTGAGATAGGCCCCAGCTACTAAAAGGCGTGGCTGTAGAATCTGGAAGGGGTTTAGGCATCGGGGAAGGGAATGGCAGAGGAGAATGGTTATGGAAGGGGAGATTAATCGAAAGAGGAAGGGTCAGGGACCTTCTCAAGAGGAGGTGGGAGTGGACGCTGTGAGTGAGTGGGGGTCAAAGAAGCGTAAGGAGGCAGTGACAGAGGATGAGAATAATGTCATGACAGTAGCGATGACTGGCGATGTCCAGCATCGCGAACAACAATGAAAATTCTAAGTCGGAACTGTCAAGGGTTGGGCAATCCCTTGACGGTTAGGGCCCTCCGAGATCGGTGTTGGAGGGAGTGCCCAAACTTTGTTTTCTTAATGGAGACAAAGATGAGAGCGGGTGAGTTGCATAAGATACGAGAACGCTGTGGTTTTAGTCATGGTATCTGTGTTAGTAGTCAGGGGCGCTCGGGGGGGCCTTGGAATGTGGTGGAAGGACGCGTCGGTCCAGTTGATTTCGTATGACGATCACCATATTTTGGTGGAGTTGACGGAGGGAGGGGGTGGACACAAGTGGAGAGCAGCGGGGATTTATGGGTGGCCGTAGACTAGCAATAAACACTTAACTTGGGAGCTTATGCGGCGTGTGTGCTCGGGAAATGATCCTATAATTCTATTTGGCGACTTCAATGAGATCATATGTGCAAGTGAAAAAGAGAGGGGTAGAGTTAGAAGGGAGTGCTACATGGATGCTTTCCGCGAAGCGATTGATGATTGTGGGGTTAACGACTTGGGGTATCGTGGTAATAAATTTACATGGCAGCGGGGCAATGAGATTGACACTATGGTTCGGGAAAGATTGGATAGAGCTCTCGCATCGACGGATTAGGGCTATTTATTTCCTCAAACGTTCGTTCAACATTTTCCTATTTATGCGTCGGATCATTCTGCCATACTTATTCAACAAAGCCAATACCAACCGAGAAGGAATCACATACGTCCTTTCAAGTTTGAGCCCTTCTGGGCTTCTGATGCTGAGTGTGAAGTGGTTGTAAAAGAGGCGTGGGAAGGGGAAATTGATACGGGGGCGAAAGAGAAAGTCGCTGCCTGCGCTGTGAGGCTTGCGAGTTGGGCTAAAGAGAAATTCGGGGATATAAAGCGGCGGGTGCGTGAAAAGGAAGCGGAGGTGGAGGTATGGCAAAGCAAACCGGCGTCTGGTGACATGTTGAGCAAATGCAGGGAGTTAGTGCAGGAAGTTAACGAGTTACAACGACAGGTGGAAACTTACTGGTACACTCGGGCCCGTAAAAGTGAACTTCGGGATGGGGATAAAAACACTAGCTATTTCCATCATAAGGCGAAGCAACGGAGGAGTCGTAACCATATTGAGGGCATTGAGAACGATAGAGGCGAGTGGTGTTCGAATGAGGAGGAGGTGTGCAGTATATTCGAAAGGTACTTTGGTGATCTGTTCTCAACGAGTGGGCCGGCCCACTTTGAAAATGTTACTGATTGCATACCAGAGGTCGTCCCAGAAGCTGCGAATATTTCGTTTGACCAGCCTGTTTCGGATGATGAAGTCAAGGATGCGCTCTTCGGTATGCACCCGAACAAAGCCCCCGGTCCGGATGGTATGCATGCTCTCTTTTATCAAAAATATTGGCACATTGTTGGTAGCGATATATGCAATTTTGTTCGAAGATGGTGGTTATGAGAGTATTGAGGAAATTAATATGACTAATGTTGTTTTAATTCCGAAGTGTAATTCGCCCCGGAAGCTTACCGAGTTCCGTCCCATAAGTTTATGTAATGTGTTGTATAAAATTATTTCTAAGGTCTTAGCCAACCGTCTGAAACCTTTTCTTAATGAGATTATATCCGAGAACCAAAGTGCTTTTACCCCGGGGCGTTTGATCACTGATAATGCCCTAATTGCTTTCGAGGTGTTCCATGCTATGAAGAGGGGTGGGGATGGCCGGTGTGGCAACATGGCGCTCAAACTTGATATGAGCAAGGCCTATGATAGGGTTGAGTGGATTTTTCTGGATGAGGTGATGCGGAAAATGGGCTTCTCTTCGACGTGGAGAAAAAAGATTATGACCTGTGTTTCTACTGTGTCTCATGCGGTGTTGATTAATGGGAAAGCATCTGGCTCGGTGCGGCCCAGTCGGGGTCTCCGTCAAGGTGATCCTATATCCCCCTACTTGTTTCTTTTTTGTGCTGATGCCTTCTCTTATATGTTGAAGGAAGCGGTGGATAGGGGGCAGCTTCATGGTGCACAGGTGTGTCGCGGGGCTCCGCGGATATCGCATCTTTTCTTTGCAGACGATAGCATCCTTTTTGCTAGAGCTAACGTACGGGAATGCTCGACTATAGCTGAAATTATCAGTAACTACGAGAGAGCATCGGGCAGAAAATTAATCATTCCAAGTCGGAAGTAGTGTTTAGCAAAAAGGTGCCTACTAGTGCGAGAAAAGTTTTGATTGAAGCGTTGGGTGTCCGTGAGGTAGAGAGACATGAGAAATACCTAGGGCTCCCGACCATTATTGGAAAATCGAAGAAGACTATTTTCGCTACTCTTAAAGAAAGAATGTGGAAAAAGGTCCAAGGATGGAAGGAAAAGTTGCTTTCGATGCCGGGGAAGGAAGTTCTTATAAAAGCTGTTGTTCAAGCTATCCCGACGTATATGATGAGCTTGTTTGCTATACCGGAGGGACTGATTGATGAGATGCACGCGCTTATTGCTCGGTTTTGGTGGGGGTCGTCGGAAAATAAACAAAAAATCCATTGGTGGAGATGGGAGAAACTGTGTAACACGAAAAAGAATGGTGGTATGGGCTTTAGAGACTTAAAGGTTTTTAACCAGGCGCTCCTTGCAAAACAATTATGGAGGCTGGAAACGAACCCGGGGTCCCTGGTTTGTCGTGTATTGAAGGCTCGGTATTTTAAAAACTCTTCGGTTCTGGATTCTTTTCGGGGGCATGACCCGAGTTTCGCGTGGCGGAGCTTGTGGGGAGCGAAAGCCTTGCTTCTTGAAGGGCTATGCTGGAGGGTGGGTGATGGCAAGACGATCAAGGTTTGGGAGCACCGGTGGATACCAAGCGATAGAGGTGGTAAAACACCGTCCCTGAATTTGGAAGCCAACCCCGAAATGCGTGTCGACGAACTCATTAATGCGGAGAAGGGCGAATGGCAGATGGATACTCTTCAAGCTTTATTCCTACCCGACGAAGTGAAACAGATCATTAGCATTCCGGTTTGTGCTAATTCGAGCTCGGACCAGCTTTTTTGGTGGCCGACGAAAGACGGCGAATATTCTGTCAAAACGGGGTATTGGGTTGGCAGGGAGGGTTGTGGTGTGGAACAGAGGTCCGTGATACAAGGGGCCGAGTCGAACTTATGGAGCTTCATCTGGGGTTTATGCGTACCACCTAAGCTTACCCATTTTCTATGGCGGGCGTGTACCGGTATGCTAGCTGTGAAGGAGAATCTTTACCGTAGACACTGTTGTGATGATTCTGTTTGTACAAGGTGTGAGGCGGAAGTGGAGACTGTTTATCACGCTGTTTATGGGTGCACGAGGAACCGGAGTTATTGGGAAGCGAGTGGCTGGGAGGGGGTGCTTAGTGGTGTAGCAGCCCCGTCATTCGTGAGCTGGTTTAGGGACACTATTGGGTTACTAGACAAGCGCGACATTCAGCGATTTGTAGCTCTGATTTGGGCAATGTGGACGATTCGGAATAACATTCTGTTTGAAGAGGCGCCTCGCAACCCAGAAGTTACGGTTTTGGGTCTGTTGAAAATGGTGGAGGACTACCAATTGTTACAAGAAAGGGGAGGGGTTCAACAGGGGGCTGGCAATGGTAATTTAGCAGGAGGGAGGGCGTGGGCTGTTCCGGAGGAGGGTATTATTAAACTTAACACTGACGCAGCGTTTTTCTCGGAAGGCGAAGTGGGGCTGGGAGTCGTAGGGCGTAATTCCAGAGGGGAGGTGGTGCTTGTTGCTAGTAAACGTTGTTGCGCGAGTTGGGCTGTCGATGTTCCTGAAGCTAAAGCTATGAAATTCGGGCTCGAAATGGCGGAAAGAGTGGGGCTACGAAGGGTCGTAATGGAGTCGGACTCCCTGAATGTTGTTCGTGTAGTGTCCATGCGAAGGGAATCAAGGAGTGTGCTAGGTATCTGTGTGAATGAGGTCCGGTCGTTGTTTTCTTTATTTGATTTTAGAGGGGTATATCATGTTAAACGGGTAGGAAATACGGTTGCTCATTCGATAGCTAGGATATGCTCTGTTATCGATGAGGAACGTATGATTGTTTCTGATTTTACAAGTTCCGTCATCGAGTTGGCGGGGCTTGACTTATTATAATAGTTTGATCCCGTTTTCCAAAAAAAAAAGCATTATAGATTTATAGGTGAGTCATATTAATTTGTGCCAATGAGAATTACACGTCATGCTTGGTGCTCGGTTGGGTGTCGGATCGAATTGTTACGTCAGGTCGTTTAAGCCGGACAATTTTGCCTGACGCACTTAATATTACTTCTGTCATTTTTGGGTTGGGTGTTTCGGATCGGTTCATTATGGATCGGGTCAAATCAATTTAAATTTCGAATTAATATTTTCAAATCGGATCAATCAAGTTGAGTTGATTTTGTTGAGTCTAATACTTCACAAGTTGAGTGCTCGCCTATGTTGCCTGGAATCAAGTTTATAGTCAGATCAAGCTTCTTTTTGTTTTCGTAATGGACTAGATGTCTTTTATCATGCACTGGTAATTTAGCACAAATTCTATTCTACTGCGATTGCACATATGACTGATAAAAAGTGACTTTTTTTGCGCGATAATTACCATTTTTGCTTAAATAGTAACCACTTTTTGGTTAAAAAACGCTAATTTAGCACAAATTCTACCCTACGACGGTCGCACATACGACTGATAGAAAATGACCACTTTTTGCAAAATAGTTACCACTTTTGCTTAAATAGTGACCATTTTTTGGTTAAAAAATGAACTATTTTTTCGAAGTAATCACTATTTATAAAAAAGTGACCACTTTTTACCAAAAATGGTCACATTTTGCAAAAAACAGGGATGAGACCGTCGTGTTATTCGAGAAAGCAGAAGTAACAATGTAAAATAAGATCAGAATAGAGATAACCCGATTTGTAGTGACGTGGTAAGGGGTCACTGCCTTGAAAACTATTTCCGGTACGACCGAGGTGGCGATCAACAGATGACCGATAGTTCCCCAAAGATTTAGACTACTGCACTCAGACGCGCCCACTCGTGACTGAGAGCATTGAAACGATTTTTGCTTTACCCAAAAAATATAGAGAGAGCAGAGATGAGAGAAAAGAGTGTGTTGTTGTGTTTCCGAGTGAGAAATGTTGCTCTATTTATAGCAAAATAGAGCAACCTCGGAGGCGAAAACTGCTCCTGAAAAGAAGTTGTCAAGGAGCCCAAAACCGCTCCTGAAAAAGAGGAGTGAAGGCACGATTAAAGGAGCATTAACAGCTCCTTAACTGGTGCCAGATTCACAAACAAGCCTATAAGGGGCCGCTAGCCAAACCCACTAGCCCAAGGCTCACAACAAAAATCCCTTGATCTATTCTCTTAACCATGCAAACAATGGAAGGTAAATAAACTACATAGTGTAGTTGTTTCCCACCGATGTCGGACAACAAACTACACTTTTGTAGTTGATGCATGCCTCTGACAAAGGCATTAAATTTCAACACGTCGCACAGGAGAACTATTGCTAATCATTACTTCTTTAATGCAATAGCTAATATTGGCCCAAATAAGCTGAGGTGCCATCTTAATTTACAACCACAATTTTACATGGCGATTAATGAGAAGTCTTCAATATACAACAAGTTTTACAAAAAAGTACTCAGTAAATTAATGGATGAAAATATGGAATGTAAATGGAATATTTCATCTATATAAAAGTCTAAAAGAGGAAACGCTAACGTGATAGTTCCACAATCACTCTCACATTAATTTTTTCCCGCCTAAGTATAATCTACAATCTTATCTATATAATTACAGAAATATTTCAGAAGCCCTGGTTGAGTCACGTCATCAACGCAGGTTTTGATTTTTTTTAAAATTCTCCCAGGTGGGCCCCGCAATGCGTTTAATGAATTTCCTGAGTCATAACCGTCCGATATTCTAAATAAATGCTCGATATCGTAGTTTTAGAAATTTTACGTAACATTTTTATATAAATTCGTTAACATGAATTCCTATGAAAAATGGTCAATTTGTATAACATAAAATTAAATATTATATAATCGAATAAATATGTCCCGTCTAAAACGATTATACAACAATTTATTATTATTATTTTTTTAATTCTCTCAGGCGGGTCCCGCAATGTGTTTGATGAATTTCCTGAGTCATAACCGCCCGATATTCTAAATAAATGCCTGATATCATAGTTTCAAAAATATTACGTAACATTTTTATATAAATTCGTAAACATGAATTCTTACAAAAAACGGTCAATTTGTATAATATAAAATTAAATATTATATAATATTTTGTATGTTAATTAGTATTATTTTCATTTTCAATTTTAACAAATCAAGTTAATCAAATAAATAACATCCTAAAATTAATTATTTTAAAATATTTTTCGAACAATAATATGACCAAAATTGTTAGTTAAACTATATCAAGTAAATCAAGAAAAGTTATATTAATTTTTAATTTTGTATATAAATAACAAACATACATTTATTTTTCATGATAATCATATTAATATCAGCATGCCAAAAATATTAAACACAAAAATTAATCTAAAAAATTTATTTAAAACTACAAAAGAAGACAATGATAAAAATACGAAAAAAATACCTCAAAGTTTTAGCATAAAACTTCATGTATGAAAATTTTAATTACGGTAAAAAGTAACACTATTGAAGAGTTTATGTGTAAAGATTCACATAAATATTATTTGAAAAAAGTGCTCCAAATATTAAATTAATAATGACACGATAAAAAAAATGAGATATTGAAATTGCAGAAGAAAAGTACCATAATAGATACTTATTTATAAATAACAATACTTGAACTTGCAATCCCGTGCAATTTGCACGAAATTAAAACTAGTTTAGGCATCTTTTCAACATCTTTTATATAAATATCATCTATATAAAACTATATTGATTTAACTCGATATTTATTTTTGTTTGACGGATATTTACCGACTATATTTGACCAATCTATATTGATTTAACTCAAATCCGATATGCAAACCCGTTTTAACATGTCTAGTCCTCTATGATACTAATTTGCACTAGAATAAAATATTTTAAAAAAAATATGCATGTGGCAGAATTAATTGTAAACAAGTAAATTTATTCTCAATTGTCGTCTTTTAAATTTATTTGGGATGAAATTAACTTTATTAATCTTATCTATATTAATATAAAAACATTTAGCCCATCCCCATTAACACACATCATCATATGCAACCTTTTTAGAAAAAAAAAATTAGTAAATGTGGGACCCACCGTAATGTTTTTGGATTTTATTTCTTAAAAACTTTTATGTTTATTTTTCTGTACGTAAATGTTTCAGTTTATATTTTATACGTAAATATTATCGAATAATAAAAAAGTGATAATGTCTCAGTCAGCACAACAATATTTTTTCCTAAAATTAAATTTTCATGATTAAACAATATTTTTAAACACATCAGTTTGTATATAATTACTCCATTAATCAATTAATATATCTTATAGTTGATAATTAATATATCCAGTATATTAATCAATAAAAAATCCAAAATTAATAACATTGGAAAAAATTATGAATCCAATTCTGGGTACATTAAATAACTAATTCAAATACAAAAATCACATGTTTGTAAATTTTTTTCTAATCTAAAAATAAAGGTTTAAATTAAAGAGCAATCTTTTTTAAAGTTAAGGCCCGTAAAATAATTACAAATTTTCATTTAAAACGAGCAAATTTGATGAATCAAATATTATTCATAGTACAATATGCAAGATTGCAAGCAGGGTCATACTTGACCCGTTTTATCCTTAAAACAAATATAATCGTCTTAACCAAGACCCATTATAACCCAATTGCGGTTAGTTAATGGTTAAACACAGCTCAATTTGGTTGAATGATGAAGTAAAAAATAAGTTAATGTTAGATATGAATAAAACATATAAAAATGAGAAAATTTATTGAGTTAATTATTTTAGTACTTATAATTTCAAAAACAAGTTATTAAAGTAACATATATTTTATAATTTCTTCAAAATAAGTAATGTAGGCAAAGAATATATTTAGTATTGAGAGTAAATTCTTCTTTAATTATTTTTCTCAAATATTGTTCACTCAAAATTGAAATGTAATGGCTAATTCATTATTTATATTAAGTGCGTCATTTACAATATCTTAATTGCAAGTGTAATTTATATTTGAAATTAAAATTCTTAGATATTGCTTACAAATTTAATCATGATTTTATTATAACATTGTTAAAATGCATATCCGTGCAATTTGCACGGGTTAAAACTAGTTCCTTTTAATAATTAATGAGGAGAAATTCACTTAACTACCTAAATGGTGGCAATTTGTCCAAAAATAAACTCTTTTTTACCAATTTATTTAGGGGGTTGCGAAAGGTCGTCGGCGTTTTGCGAAAAATCGTCGGCGTTTTCTATAAAAAAGACAAACTTTGCCCTTTTCTCTTTATCTCTCTACCTTCTTTTCTCTGAAAGAAAAACAACAAAAACAACATAAAATCCAAAAAAACGGTTTTAACATCGATCAACAACATCAAACAACGACAACGATTCAATGTCAAACGACAACAACGATTCATCGGTAAGTAATTAAAATCTTAATTCTTTTTTTCAATTAATTTTTGTTGAATTACATGTTTAAGCCCTTTAGTAGAAATTAGGTTGAATTAGTCGTAGAAGCCATAGAATTAGATTACGTAAACTCAATCGTATTTTTGCAATGGACTTGAAAATGGCCGTCCTCGCGTGGAAAGGACGGCCAAACTAGCCGTCCAAGCATGGTATGGACGTGCATAGTACACGTCCAAACCATGCTTGGACGTGTACTATTCACGTCTAAGCATGGTATGGACGTGCACTATTCACGTCCAAACCATGCATGGACGTTGATCCTGGCCGTCCATGCATGGTCTGGACGTGAATAATGCACGTCCATACCATGCTTGGACGTGAATAGTACACGTCCATGCATGGTTTGGACGTGTATTATGCACGTCCATACCATGCCTGGACGACCATTTTTCAAGTCCTTTTCTTTCCGTTATTTTACTCAGTTTTTAACATAAATTACGTCGTTTTTAATATTCTTTAATATAATCCTTACCAAATTTGCGTATTAACAGGATTCGTTTGAGGAGTTTGGTGGAAATGAGGTTAATTACAACCGGTTATTTGAGACGGAAACATCTTTTGATAGTCGGGATGAGGCGTTTGACTGGGCTCAAAAATAGCTATCGATAATGGTTTTGCCTTAGTGAAGGCAACAAATGGGGGAAAATCGCAAACAACCGGAGTTGCTCGGGTCGTACTTCCGTTGTTCAAGGTACGGCCGAACCAGAAAGAAGATCGATCCTGAGAAACCGGAGAATTCTACTAAGAGAGGGTCGGTTAAGTGCGGATGTTTGTTTAGGATTCGAGCGGTGCAAGAGTACGCCCATTTGGATGATGGGAAGCCGACGGTTGCTTGGTACATTATTACTTCGACAAACGCGGGTTTTCACAACCACGAGGTAGCGACATATAAAGATGGGGATAGACATTTTGCGGACTTGGATGCCGAAGAGAAAGAATTTGTGAGGCAACAAGTCCGGGCGTCGATTCCGCCGAGGGATATCAAGAACGCTCTTCATCAAAGGACCCCGGAAAAACCCCAACCGAGTAGCACCCAAATTTATAGCGAGTCGAACAAGGTTCGGCGCGAGATGAGAGGAAGTAGGAATCCCGCTCAACAACTGTTGGTTGTAGCAGTTGCTGCTAATTATGTGGAGTGGCACGAATCAGACCCCGAGACGAAAGAGTTAACTCATGTGTTTATGTGTCATCCGGAATCCGTCAAACTATTCCGTGCTTACCCATATGTCGCTCTTATCGACGCCACCTACTCGACCAATGTTTTGAAGATTGCACTTATTGAGATAGTTGGCGTTACACCGGTCGGATCCTCCTTCTTAATTGCCACCGTTCTCCTTCCGTCTGAAAATGATACATCTTATGGGTGGATGTTGCGGAGATTAGAGGAGCTACTTCTGGGGGCGTCACCTATGCCTACTCTTGTCACTGACCGAGAGTTGGGCTTGATCCGGGCTATTGAGGACCTCTATCCGGAAACTTTTCACATTTTGTGTCGTTGGCATGTGAACAGAGCCAGTGAGACCAGAGTAAAAAATTCAAGAAAGATGATGATGTACAAAGACATGATATTGCATAGTAAAGAAACGGGTTGGTACCGCGTCATCAATGCAAGCACACAAGGTGAGTTTGAGAGAGCATGGAAAGCCTTTTCTGAAACTTGGGTAGATTTGGCTGATTATGTGAAGAGAACATGGGCGCATTACAAGAAGAAGTTCGTTGTTTTCTATACGAACGAATACTTTCACCTCGGTAACACGGCCACTTCCCGGGTAGAGTCGTGTCATGCCCTCCTGAAAGCTTGGTTGAAGAGTCAAAACTTGAACCTCGACACTATGTGGACTCGTATTCACTCCATGCTTGAAGCTCAACACTCCAAGATTCGACATGAGTTACAGACGTCGTTGACCAACTCTGTAAGTGCTAGACCGTTTTTCTCCTTATTGCGAAATCATGTGTCTATCAAAGCCATTAGGTTACTGGAAGATGAGGTTAGGAGAGGGATGGAGCTGGGGAACGGGCTTGAAGAGAATTGTGGATGTGCGATACAGACTACTCACGGGTTGCCTTGTGCCTGCATTATGATTCTGATGCAAAGAAACGGTAGGAGGGTCCACGTTGAGGATGTGCACTTGTTTTGGAGGACTTTTTTGTACGACAGTCCCGAATATAGGCCGAAGACCGATGATGATGAGTTTGATGCTCTTATAGAGCAGGCTAGAGGGGTCGATCCGGCGAAGAGACGGGTAATCATTGAGAAACTTCGAGATGGTCTCCACCCGGCAGATGAAGATATTCGTCCACCAGAGGTTCGAGAAAACCCTAAAGGGAGACCGAGGAGTTCCACTACTCGGAACAAGTCCGCTTTTTAGCATGCTGCCCGTAGATGTGCCAAGTTTTTTTCCAGCCCTTCGACGACACCTTCAGTCAGTACGATGTCTGATTTCGGAGATGGACCTGTTGGTGCACCATTGGAGGTCGGTTACACAACGAAACCTTTGTGTTCTTGGGCAAAAAAATATGCAGTCCCCCAAGACTTATGGGCACACTTTGATGGTTGGGCTGATGTTGTTGCTGATGGTCATTGTGGTTATAGGGTGCTATCGCATGCCGCCCGGGGTCGAGAACAGGACCACTTGGTCATGACAGCGTGGTGTCTTAGAGAGCTTCAGGGAAACGATGTGTACAAGACAGTGTTTGATGAGTCTCCTCGCACGCCTCCGCTTTTGAGCAGATGGGATCATACATTGAGGGCTATCGAGTTTACGGGTAGCGGGGGTTGCGGTGAACATCATTGGATGTCTTCCGAGTATTTGACTGTCTTTGCGTCGTTGTTTAACTGGACTATCTGTTGTATCGGGCAGCACGTCCACAAATGAGTCATGAATTGGAATTGTTATACATTTTTACCGCTGAGGGCCACGGGTCACGAGTCGAGGCCGTACGGTGTCATGTGGATCGTACACTACCATGACCATTGGATGAGATTGCACTACCGTGGCCCACTGCGCGAAGCACCCATGCCACCGATCGATCTTTGTTGGGCGTGGGTAAGAGAAGATGCAGTTGCACATTATGTCGATTTGTACACGTCGAACATCGAAAGATGGCATACTTTGATGGGAACAACACCTCGAACTCGGCGCCGAAGACAGCCTCCCCCGGGTTGAGATTTATTTGTATTCTTTAGGTTGTATTCTTTAGGTTGTGATATATTTGTATTATTTAGGTTGAGATTTATTTGTATTCTTTAGGTTGTAATATTTAAATGTAACCCTTGTGGTTTCAAATTTCAAAATGTTACCGTTTTTCGAATGGTTTTCATGTTCATTATAATCGCGATTTCATTGTGAAATAAATTACAAAGATAAAAGTTATCAAATTAAAAACGTTCAAACAAACAAAGCGATTTCATTGTTAACTAATACATCCCGTCGTTCAGACCTCATTGGCCCAAAACGAAAAATACGGAGGGATAACCCCGGTTATCCTTAAAAAAGTCTTCTCAAACTCCCACCAACCACGCATCTCAGGAGAACCGCTAACGTCGGGGTGATTCTCTTCAAACATTCTAATGACGTCCATAATCTTGCAATACACATGCATTGCCTGTTGAGATAAGACCGGGGGTTGAAGACGTATCATGTTTCTCGCTTCAGCAAGGCGGCGAGTGTCAGGACGTCGAGGGTACGAACTTGCAGCTTGGTTCACTAACCGGACTGCGTCACGCCTCTTGATCCAGTAGTCGCGTTGATGTTCAAGAGATTCTTTCACCATCGGGTTTTCAGCTGCAGCGCTTGCGAGATCTGTCTCAGCTTCTGCAATCCGTTGTGAAAGCCATGTTTCATCGTTCAACGGCATGGTTGTCATTCCTGAAAACAAAAAATTTAAACAATTATAAGTGAAAACATACGGTTAGAACGTAAAAAAAAAAACAAGTGTCGGACTGCAAAACCACACGTCCAATCCCACCATGGACGTGCGTTTTGCACGTCCCTACCCACCATGGACGTGCGTTTTGCACGTCCCTACCCACCATGGACGTGCCATCTGCACGTCCCTACCTACCATGGACGTGCGTTTTGCACGTCCCTACCAACCATGGACGTGCCATCTACACGTCCCTACCAACCATGGACGTGCCATTTGCACGTCCCTACCCACCACCAACGTGCAAACCACACGTCTCTCACCCCTCCCTCAACCTGATTTTCTAGTTTTCGATGCTACAATCCCAACTTACAACAACAACAATGCTAACAACAACAATACTAACAACAATAGCATAAACAACTAACAATAAAACTAAAACTACAACTAAATCTAAATAATTTAAAAAAAACAACTAACAAAACAACTAACCCTTGGTGGTGCTTGGTGGCGGTGGTGGTTGTCCTCGGCGGTGGGTGGCGACGGCTGTGGGGGTCCTCGGCGGTGGGTGGCGACGTGGTGTTCTCGGTGGAGGGAGGGAGGGGAGGGTGTTTTTATTTTTCAAAATTTGAATGAGAGTGTGAGGGTGAAAGTAAGGGTAGTGTTGGTAATTTGTTTAAAAAACGTCGACGATTTTTCGCAAAACGTCGACGACCTTTCGCGATTCGATTTTCACCAATTTGTCAATTTAGTCGTGATTTAGGTGAGCAACTGAATAAAGTTTAAAGTATGGATATGATAGTTGATACAGTAGATCACTTATGAATTTTCGTGAATTGCTCAAGCCCTACTGTAGGCACTAAAAATTTATGTAAGTGTCGAAAATACAAAAATGAATTGAATTGAGTTAATAAAAAATAAATTACTCAATTTAATTATCTCTGTCCATTTTAAAATCAAATTTGGGTCATTCTGAGTTATTCGGGTCCAAACAGAAGCCAAATTGGGCCAAAATCGTAAACAAGCCGAAAATGGGCCTGAAGCCCAAAGCCCACCGAAGCCCAATATTTTCTCTATAAATAGAGTGAAACTTGTTCAAAACAAAAAGGAGAAAACGGGAAGAAAACTCGAAGAAAAGAAAAGCTCTGAAATTCTCTCTGAAAATCTCGTGAAATTTATCTTAAGCCGTCAACAAGCACAACAAATTCGTGCCGCCTGCGCAAGAAAACTCAAACACTCAAACTCGAATATTCAAACATTCAAACTTGAATATTCAAACATTCAAGAGAGATTCAAGTCGTTCGACCCTCTCGAGAATACAAGTCAACGTGACGCGTAGAGTGCATCCACCCTCTACACGCGACCCCACTTCAACAAAAACGCACGCCGCGTAGAGTGCATCCACCCTCTACACGCAACCCCCCTTCAACAAAAACGCACGCGCACCCCTTACGTGGATCGTGCACGTGTAACCTGTTTGTTTAGTTAGAATCATAGGATTATTAGAGATTGTACACGAAATTTTCTGATATTAATAAAAACTTATTTTGTTTCTGTGTTTTGTATTTCAGTTATCGTAATACAAAATCCGTCATTACACCTACATTAAATAATACTCGACAACGACGCAATACTAACTCACACTTGACACTGTAAAAAAAATCAATTACTATGGAGATCAATTGCTAACATTTTGGTTATATTACAAAATCAATATATAGAATATACATAACACAAATTCTCAAAGGGCGGATCAAATATTATCCACTTGACTAGAAAAAGAAAATGCATCTGATATTTTCAATGTTTTGTCTTATATACACAAATGAGAAACTTGACCCGTTACTAGCTTGCGACGGATATATCCGTAACAACGGATATATGCGTCGCAAAAAAGACTTATTGCACACCCGAACGAGTTACTAACATATAAAAAAAGATGAAATAATGATGATATATAATTTAATCAAACAACAGGTTTCATTCCAAACTGCTTATTCCATCGGAAGACTTCAAACAACCTTATATCACGTTGGGACGAGGAGGTACATGACGTTGTTTACGGCGTGCACACATAAGAGTGGCATAGCAACTAAAAGTGAAGACCATTGTTATGATGCACCAAATTGCTGCTCCAAAAAATAATGGCTGACTCGCTAACAAGCATTCCTCTTTCTTACCACTACTACTGGTGTTGTACCCATTGTTGATTAAGTACCTTTTATCGTTGGCTACTGCTGTCAGTACTAACGCGATGAACGTTATTGCAAACGATACCCTGCATCGTTTAGACAAAAGTTTAAACTCGATATTTCCATGGTTTTTGATTGAATTGTGTAACGTTAGTTTAACTAAGTTGGTTGACATCTATGTGTGTGTCATATATAATGATCAAACGAGAAGTACATATATATTTGGGAGGCCGGGCTTCACGATAGTCCGAAAAACATATCTCGACATTCATAGCATACAAATATTCGAGAATATTAAATGGTTACATTTTGCCGAAAAAGTTAACCAAACAACTTCATTCCCATTTTGCAATTCTTGAATTTTTTTAAGGGATAATTCACACGGTACCCCTGAGATTTGGCTTAATTGACATGGTAACCCGTGTTTAAGTTTGTGCACATGGTACCCCTCAACTTTCATTGAAGTGTACGAACTGCCCTTACTTTTTCCTCCGTTATAACGCTGTTAACTCCCCTATTCTAACTTATTTCCCCTTCTTCTAACCTCTTTTCCCCCAATTCACTCATAAACAAATAAAAAAAGGATAACTCTCTCACTTCCCCATGCCTTTACACGATTATTCCTGACTCAATCAAATCAAACACGAAATCTGTGAGAACCTGATTCTAGACTAGCTTCATTACAGAAGCTTAGAATTAAGAATTGTGTAACTACCTTGTAACTAACAAGAGAGAGAAAGTAATATGAGAGAATATTATTATATTGAAATTCTGTTATTACAAAAGTGATTCTGATTATGAGTTTACATCTATTTATACTTGTGTAAACTATATCAAGTCCTTATATTCTTCACATCCCCTCCTCAAGCTGGAATTAACTGAAGTCCAAGCTTGCTAGATAGGAACTGATGTTGTTGTCCTCCAAGGGGCTTAGTTAGGATATCAGCCAATTGTAAATGCGAACTCACATGCTGTGTCATCAGAAAGCCTTCCTGTTGTTTGTCCCTAACAAAATGGCAGTCCACATTAAGATGTTTGGTTCGCTCATGAAACACTGGATTGTTTGCTATGTGCTGTGCTGCTTTATTGTCACAATACAATGGTATAGGTGTAGGTATGTTGATATCCATGTCCTTGAGCAATGCTGCAAGCCATACCAATTCTCCAGATGTATAGGACATACTCCTGTATTCAGCCTCAGTAGAACTTTTGCTCACTGTAGGTTGTTTTTCGGTTTTCCACGATATAAGGGATTTCCCTAGAAATACACAGAAACCTGTTAATGATCTGCTACTGAAATTGCACTATGCCCAATCTGCATCACTATAAGCCACCAATTGCAGATCAGAATCAGAAGGATAGAATAGCCCTGCGTTTACTGCTTAAGATATCTTACAACATGTATTGCAACATTCATGTGTGGCAGCCTTGGTTGAGAAAGAAACTGACTCAAGTTTCGTACAGAATATGAAATATCTGGTCTGGTTAGGTTCAGATAAAGTAGCCTTCCCACCAGCCTTTTGTACACTTCTGGATCATGAAGTAATTCCCTTTGGTTTATGCTCAAATTCAATCCCTTTGGCATAGGAAATTCTGTGTTAGTGCATTTTTCCATGCCCATATCTTGCACTATATCCACAATGTATTTCCTTTGGTTAAGAAGAATCCCAGTAGCATTTCTAGCTACTTCTAAACCCAAGAAATATCTAATCAACCCCAAGTCTTTGATAGTGAACTTTTTATCAAGACTTAGTTTTACTTGCTCAATTTCTTTCTCATTATTTCCTGTAATGAGAACATCATCCACATAGACAAGGACCATGAGGAAGGATTCTTTGTGACGTCTAATAAACAGTGAATAATCCTGTTTAGACTGGCAAAACCCTAGGCTCACAAGGTGCTTAGACAACTCCAAGTTCCACTGCCTTGAGGCCTGTTTTAACCCATAAAGAGATCGTTTCAGTCTACATACCTGCCCTTTCTGTGCTTTGTTGTATCCTTTAGGTGGTACCATATAGACTTCTTCATCTAGATATCCATGCAAGAATGCATTGTTGATATCTAGTTGATGTTTGGGCCATGCTTTGACAGATGCTACAGCCAACAAAGTTCTAACTGTAGTAAATTTTGCCACAGGTGAAAAGGTATTTTTGTAATCTTTATCTTTGGCCTGTGTATATCCCTTAGCAACAAGCCTGGCCTTATACCTTTCCATAGACCCATCAGCTCTATGCGTCACCTTGAAAACCCATTTGCATCCTATTGCTGCATACCTTCTGGCAGTGCTGTCAATTCCCAAGTTTGAGTCTGTTCAAGAGCCTGAAGTTCCTGATTCATAGCAGTAACCCATTTATCATCCTTGACAGCCTGCTTGTATGTATGTGGTTCATATTGAGAAATCACATTGGACAATGATGCTACATACTCTGGATCAAAATCAGTAAGTTTCTACAATATATCTGCATTACAGCAAGATGTTGCAGTGGAATTTGACTTACTGAATTTGCATTGAAAGTCCTTGAATCTGTCTGGGACTTTCTTTGCCCTTTCTGGCCTCCCTGTATCTTGTCCAGCAGGAACATTCTCAACTTGGGAAGTGACAATCCTTACTGCATTTGGGTCTGTTGAAACAGAAGTAGGAGTTGCAGCATCAACAGTTTCAGGTTCTGTAGTAAGGTGTTGAGAATGTTTCTGGATAACCTGTGATGATGCAGGATTAACCACTGTTAAGGGCTCATCATCTGAATTACTATTGTCAATTCCTGTTCCATATTGTGTTGTTTTGTATGGAAATATGTTCTCATGAAACACTACATCTCTGCTAAAATAGCTAACATGCTTTTCCAAATCATACACCTTGTATCCTTTCTTACCAAAAGGATATCCAAGCATTAGACATTTCCTTGACTTTGCACCAAACTTATCTCTCATTGTGGGTGGAACACTAGCATAGCACAATGAACCAAACACTCTTAGCTCATCATACTAAAGGGATTCAGAAAACAGTAACTCAAAGGGTGTTTTCCAGTTTAGAATAGGTGTTGGCATCTTATTGATCAAATAAGTGGCTGTTAATATGCAGTCACCCCAGAACTTGATAGGCAAATTTGCATGTATTCTCATGGCCCTGGCTGTCTTAATAAGGTGCCTATGCTTCCTCTCCACTCGACCATTTTGTTGTGGTCTTCCTGCCATGCTAGTTTGATGAATGATCCCCTTTGTGCTAAAAATTTCATGACATTGTTCTTGAATAAAATCAGAACCATTATCACTCCTGAAAACTTTCAGAATGCTGTCAAACTGATTTTGTATTTGAGCAATAAATTGTTTCATTAGTGCAGGCACTTGCATCTTATTCTGCATTAGAAATGTCCATGTATATCTTGAATAGTCATCCACTAAAGTGAGAAAATAAGTGACTCCATTTAGAGATCTTGTCTTATATGGACCCCATAAGTCACAATGTAACAACTGAAAAGGAAACTTAGCATGAAAAGAGCTTCTCTGAAATGGTAAATTGTGATGTTTGGCCAAAGAACATGTATCACAATGAAAGTTTGATATTACTTTGCTTGGAAATTCAAATACATGCTTAAGTTTCTGTATTGAAGAATAACCCATTCTAGCATGTACAAGAGTAGTATCCATTGTTTTAGATGTAAAAACCAATGATCTACTGTTATTTGCTTCAACTACTCTTCCCTTTATTCCTTGCAAATTCCGCTGAACTGGTATTAATATGTAGAGATCACCCATTCTTCTTGCCCTTGCCAAGACTGTCCTACTTGAAAGGTCCTGAAGAATGCACTGATAAGCATCAAACTTGGCAAACACATTAGAATGTTCTACAAGTTTCCCAACTGATAGCAAATTTTGTTTAAAACCAGGGACAACCAGCACATTATGCAGAACAACAGTTGGTGTTAAACTGGTTTTTCCCATCTTATGAACTACCTTAATACTTCCGTCAGGTAAGACAACAAGTATAGGCCTAATAAGAGGTTGAATATCAGTAAGTAAAGCCAAATTGGAGGTCATATGATCAGAAGCTCCTGTATCCACAATCCAATCATGACCAGCCATGCCAGAATTAACAGCATTCACTTGTGAATATGTTACTTTACCTGCAAAGTTTGCAGATGACTGTGCAACACCAGACTTGTCTCCTATATTCTGTAAGACCTTATGCATAACTGAGTTGACTATGTTGTCAACAAAGTTACTGTCCACCTGATGAGCCTGATTTGCTGTTGTAAAAGTATCTGCAGAATAATGATCATCAAGTGGATCATCATACACATCTGCCTCATAATATCCCTCATCAATTGCAACATTGTTAGCAACTCTTTTGAATCCACCTCTTTGGCCACCTCCTCTTTGACCAGACCTTCCTCTTCCTCTGCCACCTTTGTCAGGATTCCACCTGCAAATCTCCTTGACATGTCCTTTCTTAACACAAACAGAACATGTCTGCAGCCTGTAACACTTGTCAACAGTGTGACCTTCTTTACTGCAATGAGTACACTTCTTAACCAGAGAATTAGAGAAAGTTTCATTAGGATCAATTCTAGCCCTTTTCCCCCCACCATTATGATCAATTTGTGCAGCATATGCATTTGCTTCAACCAATACATCAACAGCATCAGAAATTTGTTTTTGTCTTTCAACTTTTTGAAGCAAGGAGAGGGTCTTGTTTAAAGGAGGTAAGGGTTCCATGGTTAAGATATTAGTTTTGACTTGCTCATAACCACTATTCAATCCCATAAGAAACTGAATTAGCTTGGCTTGAGAATCTCTTTCTAGAAGTCTTTTGAGTAAAAGACAGGTGCAAGATTTTATTGCTCCACAAGTACAGACTGGTACAGGGTCAAGACAATCAAGATTCTCCCATGTACGTTTTAAAGAACTATAATACTCAACCAAAGAACTGTTGGATTGAGAAATATGACCTAAATCCTTGCGTAATTGATAGATTTCTATGGCATTTGTCTCACCCAATGTTGTTAAAATCGCGATCCGGATCGTAGGATCGTACGATCCTGCGATCCAAAAAGTGGAAAACGATTCAAATCGTCGTAGGATCGTTTTGGCGGTAGGATCGGTACAGGATCGGTCAGGATCGTACAGGATCGGTCAGGATCGATGGTAGGATCGTTCAGGATCGTTAAATGCTTATTTGTGTTATAAATTTGTGAGTTTGTTGTTCTTCTATACTTACAACTCTTAATTAAAGGTATATGCAATATGTTGATATGATTATTACAATTTTTATGTCATTAGATTAACTTTTAACATAATACATTACAAATTATACCAAATTGTGTGCATAAACTTGTTTATCTAAGCTATTTGTAGGATCTTACGATCCTACGATTCGATCCTGCGATCCGATCCTACCACCCCTCTTCGATCCAAACTAGGATCCCGATCCTGACAACATTGGTCTCACCATATCGTTCTAATAACTCTGTCCATAACTCATGAGAGGAACGAGTATATGAGAAAACATCCTTATATTCAGTATCCATAGAATTAAACATCCAACGCTTCACCAGTAAATCACACCGAATCCATTGATGATACTTTTTATCAGTAGATTCAGGAACTTTAAAGGATCCGTCTATAAAACCTTCTTTGTTTTTAGAGATTAAGGCAATATAGGTGTCTCTTTTCCAAGATAGAAAGTTTGTTCCATTAAAATTGTAATCAAGCAGTTTCAAATTCGGTTGATCATGAGAAGATAGAAACAATGGATTATCAAGAAAAGAAAAATTATCAGCTTCAGTGACAGAGACATCAGCAGTTTCAGGCATGATGATCAAGCTGGTGAAGAAAAAAGATGAAGATAAAAGAATACCAGAGATTGAAGAACAGCGGAAGAAATTATAGAAGAAGAAATGGAATAGAATAGAATCGTCCCCTTCCTGATACCATGTGAGAACCTGATTCTAGACTAGCTTCATTACAGAAGCTTAGAATTAAGAATTGTGTAACTACCTTGTAACTAACAAGAGAGAGAAAGTAATATGAGAGAATATTATTATATTGAAATTCTGTTATTACAAAAGTGATTTTGATTATGAGTTTACATCTATTTATACTTGTGTAAACTACATCAAGTCCTTATATTCTTTACAAAATCAACTCCCAAATCCGCTCTTGTTGATTAAATCTTCCTCATTTAATCACATCTTCATCATCTAGATTGTGGGTGACTGTTTCCAGGTATTCATCTTCATCTCAGTAATTTTTTTCCCTTTTTTTTTTGCATAACAATTGTAACTTTTCTTTATGTTTGGTGATTAAATCATACCTCAATGAGTCTAGTTTGTGGACGTTTTTATTTGCATGTAGTTAGTTGTCGTATGTTTTGCTTAAAATTAGGGTTTTGTTTTTTTAATCTACATGAGTATTGCAATTCAATAATTAGGGGTGTTTGTTTTTTTTCCTAATTTTGTTATCCCTTTCTATGAAAATTGAATTTTCAATTGATTTTTGTCAATTATTACATAATTGGGGTATAATTAGGGTTAGGATTTCACTTGGACTGATTTCTAAGTAATGCTTGGTTTAATGGTAGGATGGAAGCTGCGTTTTGGCTGCAATGTCACTACAAAGGTAAAAAAAATTGATTATGCTGTTTATGATGTTGATTTTATACTATTAATGGATGCAATTGATGATCTTGGGGTTGTTGCTGAGAAACAACAAGTTATGTTCCCTAGTGTATATACTTTGTATTATAGAGGAAGGGATAATGATGCTAAAATACAAATTAAGGATGATGGAGATTTATTGAAGATGTTTTGGGATTATGATATTGTTAATGAAATTGATGTGTAGATTGAGGATACAAATAAGCCAATTAAGGAGTTTGGGTTAGTGTCTAACATAAACAAGGCAAGAATGATGGAATAACAGAGGAATGAGTTGGAGAAGTAGAGGGAAAATGAAAGAATAGAGAAAAACAGAGTGGAGGTGAAGGTTTGTTGGTTGAACCTTTGGCGATCAAAGTACATGTTTTAGATTTGGGGACAAATGTGACTGTTTATACTAGAGTGTATGAGTCTCAAGAATTAGCTGGTCTACCCAAAAATCCACCTCCACCTCCACCTCCACAGCAAACAAACATCTCTCAACCCAAAACTCAACCTCCTCCTCCACATTAAACAAACACCTCTCAACCTCCACCTCTACCTCTACATCAAACAAACAACAACCAAACTCCTCTCACTCCAACAACCACCATACCTCAAACTGTCCCTAAAACAAACTCTTCACCAACTGACTTCACCCAAACTTGTCCAATTGCTAATAGATTTAGCACACAAAATGAAAGTGCCCCTGAAAGTACCACAAACATCTCTAAAATGTTTAAAAACAAGTCTGACCCAAAGTAAAAAAATTCCTAAAACAACTGCTAGAAGAAAAGACATTTCTAAGTCAAGTGTTGCTGAGAATGTTGCTGAGAATGGTGCTGATGCAATAGAGACAAGGACAGGGAGGGGTAAGAAAGTGAGGAAGCCAGTAATTTTGGGATTGGATAAGGTTAAAGATGAAGAGAGTTTTTTTTTTTGGTGACAAATATGGATTAACTATCCATTGCAAATAAAGAGGGAACAAAACAAAGGGTCAGAGAAATCTAAACACAAACAAAAACAAAGCAGCTACTAAGAGGCTAATCGCAAGGCACTAATCTAGGATAAGCCACTCCAGCCAAATCATGATCAAGGGATGCCTGGAGTCCAAGAGGTGGATGATTGAAGATCTCCAGGTATGATTCTTGATCAATCCCTTTATTAGCCATCCAATCCGCGGTAGAATTAGCTTCACGATATACATGCTTAACTTCAACCTGCCAGTTTAATCGAGATAAACGATTCTTACAATCGAGAACTAGATGAAGGTGGGCGGAATTAGAATTGGATCCTTCCGTTTGCAGAAAATGGATTAGAATTTGGGAATCAGATTGAATCAAAAGTTTGGGAATATTGAGCTCTTGCGCAATGATTAAACCTCGACGGAGGGCCATTAATTCTGCTCTGGTACAAGTACAAATCCCCAGTTTTTCCGCATAAGCTTTGATGAAACGACCTGTTGCATCACGGAAAACACCGCCCCCTCCTGCTAATCCGGGATTCCCTCGGGATGCACCATCAATGTTAAGTGCAATCCAGTCCAAAGATGGGGGAATCCATCTCACAAAAATTTCTTTACGTTTGTTGTGCTGTTTACCAAAGAAGAATTCATCTTTTAGGATTGCTCTTTTAACCTCTTCAAATCTTTGGAGAAGGAAATGATAAGACGGAGTAAACTCATCAGATGAATTGCGAAAAATGCGATCATTTCTCCACCTCCAAGATGAAGAGAGTGGGGAGTTGGTTGAAGACTATTCTACCTCTAATGAAGATAGTGAGGAAGATGAAAATGACAGTGAGGATGAGCAATCAGAAGATATATAAAATAGTTGAAGGGGATATGTTGTATCCATTTGACAAGACAGTGATTGAAGCAACATAAAAGGATGAGGAGACAATTAATTTGGATAAAGCATACAAGAATGGTAAGATGTATATGCCTCAAAGGTAGGGTGAGATTAAGTTGAAGCCTTGGTTATTGTCCAAAAGCAAGGTTGACTTTGTTTCAGTGCTTTCTGATTACTACATTCAGGAAGGGTTCAATGTTATAGTCAACAAATCTGATAAAGTTAGGTTCAAAGCTGAATGTAATGGATAAAATTTTACTTGGAAGATACATGTGTCCATTATCTCTGATAAGTTAACTTGGGCAATCAAGACATTGAGTGGTGAACATATATGTATACAGTGCCATTTTTTGAAGTACAATCCTATGACAACAACTGAATGGATGGCTTTAAAATTAGAAGATGAATTGACTGCAAATCCTGGTATGCCAGTTCAGAGCATATCTGATCTGTTAATGGCTAAGTTTGGGATTACTGTGAAAAAGAGGACGATGTACAAGGTGAGAAGTATAGTTGTTGAGAAGGTGTTTGGTGGACATGAGGAAAGTTATAATTTTCTGCCTGCTTATGCTGAGATGATCAAACAGACCAACCATGGTTCATGGGCACTTATTACATGGCATTCCCCTTACACTGATGATAGGTTCACCTATTTTAAAGGGATGTTTGTTACCTTTTCTGTTTGGACCAAAGGATTTCTGATGGGTTGTAGGCCAATCATAGGAGTTGATGGTTGCCATCTGAAGGGGAGGTATAAGGGAATGTTATTGTCTGCATTATCACTATATGGCAACAATAATATGTTTATCATTTCATATGTTATTGTTGGTAAGGAGACAACTGAGTCATAGAGTTATTTCTTTAGAAATTTGAAAATGGCATTACAGCAGAAGGGTTGTACTAGGTGGGTCTGGACTTTCATTAGTGACAGAATGAAAGGTGCTGGGAAGGCTCTAACTAATGTGTTCCCAACTGCCACAAGAAGGATTTGTGCTCAACATTTGTACACAAATTTCAAGGAGAAATGGGTAGGGTCTGCTTATCATGATATGTTTGAAAAGCTGCCAATGCAACATCACCATTTGTGTTCAACAGAACAATGGCAAGTATGTCTAGACTTTCTAGAGAAGCTTTTGCTTACTTGTCCAATGTTCCCCAACAATGGTCCATGCATCAATTTTAATCCATTTACAGCTTGTGATCATAACACCTCAAACTTTGTTGACTCCTTTAATGTTGTCATTAATGACATGAGGGTCAAACCAATTCTTGCCTTGATGGAGAGATAAGACAATATCAAATGAACAAGATAGCTGAAAGAATTGATATTGCTGAGGCTATGCAGCCATATGATCCCACACTATATGCAACAAAATCATTGATGCTAACTATTCAGACTCAAGGCTTTACAGAGTGATAAAAGCTGAAACTGGAGAATTTGAGGTGGTTGAAGGTACCACAACTACCTTTCTTGTAAATTTGAAGAATGGAACGTGTTTGTATGGGGCATGGCAGGTGACTGAGATACCATGTAAGCATGCTTGTAGGATCATCTATCACAACAAAGAAGAACCACTGCAATATATGAATGGCTACTTCTCTGGAATGTTCTATAAGTTAACTTATAGCAATATCATGCACCCTATGCCTAATAAGGGACAATGGCCTGAATTTCAGTTCCCTATTATTCATCCACCAGTACAAACAAGATTATTAGGAAGGCTAGCTATACAAAGAAAGAGGAAGCCTGATGAGAAAACGAGAAAAAAAGGCAGCAGATCCACCATCATCAGATGTTCTATTTGCAAGACACAATAGGACATAATTCAAGATCATGCCAAAGTGGTCCAATAGTAAAGAAGAGGAGGACTGATGGTGCTTCAACTTCAGGAAGTCAACCTCCAATCTGATTTAGAAGTTAATGTGGTAACTTCTTATTTTAGTTGTTGAAAACTTAAAACTTTAGGTTTAAGGGTCTGTTTGGCAAAACTAGTTGAAAAGGTACCTGAAACCTGAAAAGGTAACTGAAAATTAAGACGTGAAAAAGTAGCTGATTTTTGTTAAAACTGTTTGGAAACTATCTGAAAAGGTAGCTGATATTTAACAAAATGACGGAAAAGGACATGGTTTATTATTGATATCTTTTACTTTTTACTATTATTCTTGTGTTATTGTCGTTGGCGGCGTTACGTTTTTACTAGGCTGAGGGCAAGGCGGGCTTAGATACCAGTTCTTAAATTTTTATGTTAGATAATTCTTAATTTCAAGTATAAATTTAACAAGTTATAATGAAGTTTTTTCAATATATTTGAAAGACAATGAGAAAATAATTAATATATAACGATTAGGTAAAAAAATTCAAACAATACACCCTTGAAAATATATTGAAAAAACTAGGGGTGATTATGGGTTATATTTGGGAAGTACGCAAGGGTTTTGTATTGTTTGATTTTGTTAATTAGCGTTATACAATCGAGGGTAGAATAGGTAGATGAAAATGAAACAGGTAGCTTTTTATTTCAGGTACCTTTTTCACTCAAATCAGGTACTTGCCAAACACCCAAAAAAAAAATAAGGTACCTGACTGTTTTGGCAAAAAAGTTATTTCAGACAAATCAGGTACCTTATTTGCCTTGCCAAACACAACCTAACTTAACTTTTTGTAGGAGTTGTAATTGACATTATAACTGTATTTGTGATGTCAATTCCAACTTTTAACTGTTTTCGGGTAAGGTTAGCTTTGTCTAGATCAGATATATTTTTTGTTAAACTTTGGTTATCTATAGAAGTCAGTGATCTTGTAAGCTAGATGAGTCATGAATGTTTTTGGGTATAACTCTTTACTGGTTGGGTGCTAATGATAAATGATGTCGTGTAATGTATGAAGTTTTTGTTTCAAGTTTCACAAATCTTCATTTTTGATATCATAATGGTAGTATATTTACTTCATTATAATATAGATTAAAATCATATACATTAGTATCCCTAATTTGAAACTAAATTTAAGCATTTTAGATAAATATGCAATTTCTCTTTTCAAGTCACAAATGCTAGCTGTTTGTTACTTCAATTTCTTCTTAAACTATTGTCTTGCATTAGCATCATAAAATTTTGCAGCTTCCTCTCAAACCAACTTATTCATGTCTTCATTTTTTGGTTTGCACCATTGAAAGCATTCACATTCATCACATTTGTAGTACAATCTTGATGAGTTTGCTACCAAAGGTCCAGATGACCTTATGTTGAATTTCTTCTTACATTTAGGGCAATTTTTGTTATCAATTTGCACCCTTTTTGAATTCCTAGATCTTGAATTAGATGATGATGACATTATTTGTAGTAGGAATGTGTTTGTATGTATTTGTAGTAGTGTTTAATTCGTGTTGTCAATGAATTTATAGGCAATCAGTCCCAACGACTCTTTTTCTAGCCGTTACAGGTTCTTTCTGGTGACAGGGGTATTTGGTGCACAAATATCAAACATCAGGGGTATTTGGTGAAACTTTTATAGTTAGTTGCATTTTGGTGAAACTTGTATCACAAGTCACCGTTAAATATTTCACACCGTTAGTGGGTAGGGCAGTTCGTGCACTTAAATAAATGTTGAGGGTACTATGTGCACAAACTTAAACACAAGGTTACCATGTCAATTAAGCCAAATTTCGAGAATACCGTGTGAATTATCCCTTTTTTTAATATGTATGATTTTTAAAGCGTAACTAAACAATCCGACACCAATAGAAAAAATATTCGAAAAATCGGACAACTAAAGTGTTATTCCAATGGGGAATATCATATCGAACATAAACAAAAAGTTATTGGGCAATTTAAAGACAACTTCTTTCCGTAATGAACTTATTGATTTCTTTCATCATGTAGCACTAATGTGGGATTTGTGTTAATTGTGTACCACTTGTGGAACTCTGTGATATAAAAATTAGAGTCGGCAAACTGGTTAATCAGATTAATTTTGGTTTGGATTTTTTTTGGATCGGGTTATTTCGATTTATCTTTTTTTCGATTTTAATTTGGTTCAACTCAGGTTGGATTCAGTTTCCAGTTTTAATCGGTTGTAGATATTTCGGGTCGGTTCAGGTTTGAGTCGGGTCAATATCGGTGCAAATAAAGTTCGAGTCGGGTCAATATCAGAGCAGCTGAGATTCGAGTCAGGTCAAAATCGGATCGGATGTCAATGGATGTGGTCTTTATTCAAAACATTGGATATAATACAAATAATGTTTTTTAAAAACGTAATATAAATGTTTTTTTTGTATAATTACAACATAATATTAATTCATTGACGTCGTAAGGGTGATACTTATATACAAAAAGACACCCTCGATATGACGCTTAGGTGCATTCGCGTTATTTCGGGTTTCAATGTTGAGTTTTAATGTAAAAGAATGGTCACAAAATACAAATAAAATGGTACAAAAAAATAATCTCTCAGTAATTTATTGAAAAATCGTCTCACTCAAGTTTTAGTGTATCCTCTTAGGTGATGAATCAAAAGAAAAGGTATAAAAGTAGAAGAGAGGGATAGAGGGAAATATACCAGGATAAAAGGAAGAGGATAAGTGAAATAATCCCACAATAATTGCAAGGAAACTTTGTACGGCAACAAAAGCAGGAAGTAGCAACAGTTATAAGTATTTGATGAATAAGAATGAAGAGAGCTGCCAATATTCCAACTGCAAACCCTGCACTGCTTGGATATGTGCATAATCCTTGCTTATCTATTCTTACATCTTCAATCTACCATACCAATTCAACCAAACATTAACTACTTTTTTTATTGTTCCAAATAAATATAAACGGGTTTATATCCATTATCCAGCGGCCGATATAGAGGGGTATGTCGTATGTAGCATTAGCAAAGGCACTCGCCCGTGCTAAACAACGAAAAATGCAAAACTTAAAGTAGGATATGGGAATGACTGCGTACATTCGACCCGACTCCCAAAGCTTATATATACAACTAAGAATGCAAGTAACGCAAGTAATGCACCAAAAAAGCCAGAAAGGTGCTCTTGTTTCAGACCGTCACTTTTGGTCTGAAATAATAAGACGAGATTTTATAACCATTTTACAGCCAAATGTAACCATTATTTACAAACAAGTTATCAAAAGCTGTGAAGCAAGACCAACTGAAGATAATAACCTTAATTCTCTGGGCATATGCAAGGAAACTTAGGCCTGTTGCTGCTAATCCAACAAGCAAAGCCAATACAGGAACAGCTGCTTTCTTTCTTACTTCCATTAATTTTGTCTTTTCCAACCTTCTCTTTTATTTTGTTTGTCGTAGTAATTGAGATTCCAGTAAGGGTTGGGGTCTTATAATGAGCATCACCAATGATAACTTTACATTTTTCTCGTTACTTTTTTCCTCTTTTCTTTAACATTTTATTACGTTTTCCAATCCCAAGTTTTCGGTTTTCGGCGATTCAAGAATACGGGATTTTGTCACTATTTTATAGTCACATATACGCATATAAAAAATTCACATAAAGCAATACAAGAGCCGAGATATAACTTCCTCTGCTGCACAAGGCATCCTTTCAGCTCTTGTTAAGTGGGAAAACAAAAAGGTTTCTGCATTCATAGGTTAATACTACTTTTCTTAAAGGGAGACAACAAAAGTTACGGAAATTCCTTGGAAATCTTCATTATATATCAATATCATGCGCGGTTGGTAGCTAGGGATGTCATTGGCGCGGAACGGTAGAGGATTACCGTCTGTATATAGGCTCTCCGTATCCGTACCCATCAGGAAAATCTCGTATTCATTCCCGCCCCACTATCCATGACGGGTACAAGTTTTCAAAACCTTCCCCACCCCACTACCCATGGCGAGTACAAGTTTCTAAAACCCCGCCCCACCTACCCATGAACCCGCTATACCATAAATTTTTCAATTTTTTTTCGGCAATGATATATTAAGTTCCATAGTGCCGTTACCTCCTTTGGGTTTTAAGAAAACATTGTTGATCACTGTATCTACCTGAAGATCAGTGGGAGTACGTTTGCATTTTTGGTCTTATATGTTGATGACATACTTATCGCGAGCAGTGATTTGGAACTATTACGTCAAACTAAAGATTTCCTATCAAGCAACCACTACTACAAAAAAGGCCTAAGACATCAATTATAAGACACCTGTTTTTTTTCTAACAGATTTCTTAACGTAAGACACCAGTGATTTAATATAACATACAAGTTTGCAATATTTAAATAAGAAACCTGTTCTTCAGAATCTGGTTTCCTATATTTTAATTTTCAATTTATTTAATAATTAAGAAACATGTCCTCCAAAATTCGGTTTCCTATATATTATTTTTCACTTTATTTAATAACTGAGAAACCTGTCCTCCAGAATCCAGTTTCCTATATAATAATTTACAATTTATTTAATAACTAATAATAATAAATTAATCTTAAATAATATATTGTTTAATTAATTCTACTAGATTCACCGAGTTATACATGCATAACTCTATCTCTTAACTTACCATAATCCACCGCCTAACACATTCTTTAAATAATAATTATCAATATATACTTAAATGTATCAAAGACACCGGATGTAAATGAGAGTGGTGTCATAGAGAGAGGCGAACCCACCTAAGAGCAAGGGGTAGCAGCTGCTACCCCAAATTTAAAAAAAAAATTGGTTTAAAAGACGGTTTTTTGCGACCCAAATATTGATTAATAGTAGATAATTAAATGTTATCCCAATAAATCTACAGTAAATATCTTGTGACTCAATGGTACAGCCATTAAATATCCTCCTTGTGGTCGTGGGTTCAAATCCCATTGTATGTATTGTTTTTTTTCAAAAAAAAAAATGAACCATGCCAAAGACACCGGACATAATTGATAACAGGTATAAGTCAAAGACACCAGTTATTAATTAAAACAAGTCTCTTTAATTGTTAGCTAAGATACCAGTTCCTCCAACATGTTTCTTAACCAAAGACACTTATGACCTAGACACCTGTTATAAACAGGTGTCATGTCTAAGGCCTTTTTCAACAGGTTTCTTTGGCCTTTTTTGTAGTAGTGAACTTTGAGATGAAAGATATGGGAGAGGCGTCCTATGTGATCGGGGTGGAAATATCTCGAGACAAATCACAAAGGACATTAGGGTTGTCTCAGAAATGTAATCCTAATGATGTTCCTATTCAGAAAGGGGATAAGTTCAGCTTATGTATGTGTCCTAAGACCGAACTAGAACGAAATGCCATGAAAAACTTTCCTTATGCATCTCTACTTGGAAGCTTAATGTATGCTCAGGTCTGTACTCGACCTGGCATAAGTTTTGCAGTGGGTATGTTGGGTCGATATCAGTCCAATCATGGAATGAGTCATTGGAAGGCGGCTAAGAAAGTCTTAAGGTACTTAAAGGGAACGATGAACAAAATGCACGCTTATAGACATACTGATCAGCTCGAGGTTATTGGATATGCTGACTCAGATTTTGGAGGATGCGTGGACTCAAGGAAAAACAATTTTGGTTATGTGTTTACTTTAGCTGGGGGAGAAATCTCCTGGAAAAGTGCTAAACAAACAACATCGCCTCATCCACCATGGAAGCTGAATTTGTAGCATGCTTTGAGGCTACTATCCAAGCTTTATGGTTGCGGAATTTTCTTTCAGGACTTAACATTATGAACTCTGTCGCAAGACAGCTGAAAATTTAATGTGATAATGTCGCAGCCGTCTTCTTTTCGAAGAATGATAGGTACTCTAAAGATATAAAGCACATGGAAATGAAATATCTATCAGTTAAGGAGGAAGTTCGGAAAAACACTGTGTCAATTGAGCATAGTTTACAAACTAAAAACGGCATCAAATGAAATTCAAATCACATGATACATAGGTCTTGATGTCAAATAGTAAAAATGCTATTTTTTCCTCTTTTAGCTAAGAAACTTTTTCAAAGGGAAAATTTGTATTGTGTACTCATTACCCAAATGGGAAAATCCCTGAGTCTTTCAAAGGATGAGAAGTCCCTTTCATCAGTTTGTAAAATACCACTCACTCAATAGTCCATTGAACAAAAGAGTGAATTGAATAAAATATGCTTTGAGAGCAATGCTCTCACACCTCCCACCTCTATATAAAGAAACTCTTAGGTCATTTATTTCTAAAACTTCTAAAATATTTATTGTGAACTTTGCAAAACATTTTTAAGCATTATTCTTCAAAGTTTAATTTGCAAAAGTTTCTGTTTTCTAAAGAGTCTTCATTTGTTTTCGAAAACGGCTACTCATCTCCTTGTACTAGTTCACATATCTAATAACTAAAAGAGTATTTTCGATGAACCTTGTGTTTAGATCGTAAATGAAATCTCCATGTTCTTAAGTGAACTTTTGAGATAGAGATCGAGTAAACCATGAGGTAGAACATCAAAACTTTTAGAGCGGAGTAGCTTTAAGTTTGAGTCAAGTCTTACGAGCGGAGTAGCTCTAAGCAATCGCAACCGGAGTAGGTTGAGGAGTTGTTTTATTGTAAGAGGTTTAGTTAAGTTGAATAACTTCTAGACAAACAATAAAATAACGGTTGGACGTAGGCTCCGAGTAGGAGCTGAACCAACTTTTTAAATATCGTTTGTTCAAATTGTTTGCTCAATTTTCTATTCACTTCTTGTCATTTTATTACTCTCATACGGAACAGGTATGTGCAACAGTTCCTCATACTTGTTGCTTAGACTTCTTTCCTTGCTTGCTAACTCTCGAACTCTCAAAGTAAACAAAATTTTTAAAAAGGGGACACCTAATTCAAACCCCCCCCCCCCCCCCCCCCCCTCCCCCCCTCCTCCCCTCTCTCTCTCTCTTAGGTGCTTAATCGTCCTTGACTCTTCAATTGGTATCAGAGCCTCGTACTCTTGATTTCGGCTTTACCACCAAAGAGTAAGATCCATAATCATGGACGATTCGAAACATGCCAAGTACCCTATATTCAAGGGAGAAAACTATCCTTGGTGGAAACACCGCATGGAACACTATGTCAAGGGAGTTGACTATGAGTGTTGGATGATCATTCAAAAGGGCCCACTTAAAATTGAGGTAACTGATAAAGATGATAACATGACACCTAAAGATGAAGAAAAGTACAATGAAAATGACTATAAAAAAATCGAGAAAAACTCTAGAGTTATGTCCATCCTTCAATATGGCATTGGCGAACAAGAGATAAATCGAATATCTGGATGTAATTCGGCAAAATAAATTTGGGACACCCTAAGCCTAGCTCATGAGGGAACGTCACAAGTTAAAAAGTACCGTTTTGATCTTCTCATGCCACAATATGAGATGTTCAACATGGGCAAAGATGAGTCAATAAACAGTCTATCCTCTCGTTTCCCATGCATTGTTAATGAATTAAAAAGTTTGGGTCGAAACTTTGAATCCGAGCATTTAGTTCGATAGATCCTTCGTAGCCAAACTGAAAAGCGGCAACCGAAGGTGACGGCTATTGAAGAAGCTAAAGACCTTCCCGTCCTTTCACTAAATGAACTAATGGGGTCTCTCATGGCCTATGAGCTCTCACTTACAAAACGCTCTCAAGAAAGTTCAAAAGGGAAGGGACTCGCCCTTAATGCTCTCTCAAATGATGAGGAGGATGAGGATGTCGAGTTTGCCACGTTCACTAAGAATATGGCCGGCATAATAAATGGTCGTGGGTCTCAAAAGTTTAACAACAATGCTAGCAAAAGACGTTTTCCTAAAAGAAGATCGAATTCCACTTTTGGGTGCTTTAAATGTGGTGACAAGGGTCACCAAATAAAAGAATGTCCAAAGTGGGATGACATCAAATCCAAAGAAAAACGTGACCTTGCTAAACGAGATTATAAAAGCAAAGTAATGACTGCAATATGGGGCATGTCCGATTCCGATGAGGATGAAAACCTTGAGGAAGAATTGGACGCAAAATTGTGCATCTCTTCTCAATCAAAACCCGATACTTCAAAATCCTCAAAAAGGGAAACTGTCGTGTGTCTCATGGCTGATTCGAGTTCAGATTCTGAAAACGAGTTAAATAGTCTCAATTAAGAAAAAGGTTCGATCTTTCTCTAAAGACAAAATTTGTCTCCATTTAGATGACTTCATTAATAAGTGTCATGTCCAAAACAACAAACTTGTTGCTATGCAAGACGAAATCGAGAGCATAGCTGAGCAGAATGTCAATTTAAAAGAAAGTCTAACTGAGATAGATCAAACTTGTACCATAACCAAGCTGAAAAAAGAAGTTAAATTGCTTCAAAAACAAAATCAAAGTCTCGATTTTGTTAGGTCGGGTCGTTCAAGCCGGACAATTTTTCCTGACACACTTAATATTACTTCTGTCATTTTTGGATTGGGTGTTTTAGATCGGTTCATTTTAAATCGGGTCAGATCAATTTAAATTTCGAATTAATCTTTTCAAATTGGATCAATCAAGTCGAGTTGATTTTGTTGGGTCTAATACTTCAGTTAGTCTTGCTTGTGACGGATCGGGTGGAGAGACGGATAATGACATTCACAAAACGAATAGGGGGACAAGGTGGGGCACCCCATGTGCTTTCCTCTCTCCTCTAAATGGGCATTTTGTGAAACAAAATGGTATCCGTCTTCTCCTTGTGACGGATACCCTCCGTCTACAATGAGAATTTGTGCTAATACTTAACTAGTTGAGTGCTTGCCTATGTTGCCTGGAATCAAGTTTATAGTCAGATCAAGCTTCTTTTAGTTTTCGTAATGGACAAGATGTCTTTTAGCATGAAATACTAATTTAGCACAAATTCTACCCTACGTTAGTCGCACATATGACTGATAGACAATGACCACTTTTTGCGAAATAGTTACCACGTTTGTTTAAATAGTGACCACTATTTGGTTAAAAAATGCTAATTTAGCACAAATTTTACTCTACAGCGATCGCACATACGACTGATAGAAAATTACCACTTTTGCTTAAATAGTGACCATTTTTTGGTTAAAAAGGGACTTATTTTTTCGAAATAGTCACTATTTATCAAAAAGTGATCACTTTTTACAAAAAAATGGTCACAATTTGCAAAAAATACGGAATGAGACCGTCGTGTTATTTGAGAAAGCAGAAGTAACAATGTAAAATAAGATCAGAATAGAGATAACCCGATTCATAGTGACGTGGCAAGGGGCCACTGCCTTGAAAACTATTTTCGGTTCGACCGTGGTGGCGATCAACGGATAACGGTAGTTCCCCAAATATTTAGACTACTGCACTCAGACGCGCCCACTCGTGACTGAGAGTATTGGAACGATTTTTTGCTTTACTCAAAAAATGTAGAGAGAGCAGAGATGAGAGAAATAGAGCGTGTTGTTGTGTTTCTGAGTGAAAAATGTTGCTCTATTTATAGCAAAATATATAGAGCAACCTCGGGGCTAAAACTGCTCCTGAAAAAAAGTTGTCAAGGAGCCAAAAACCGCTCTTGAAAAAGGAGCAGTCAAGGCACGATTAATAGAGCATTAACAACTCCTTAACCGGTGCCAAGTTCACTAACAAGCCTAAAAAGGGGTCGTTGGCCTGCTCACAGATGCTCTACCTGAGCCCGAGCCAAGCCGCACCGCTGTTTTGGCCAAGAATCACAACAAAAACCTCTTAATTTATTTCGTATCCATACAGACAATGGAAGGTAAATAAACTACACAGTGTAGTTGTTTCTCACCGCTCTAGGACAACAAACTACACTTTTGTAGTTGATGCATGCCTCTGACAAAGGCATTAAATTCCAACACGTCGCAGAGAGAACTATTGTTAATCATCTCTTATACTCCGTACCTCTTTAATGCAAAGTTAAAATTGGTCCAAATAAGCTGGGGTGTCTCTAACAAAATAACGTAAAATGAGATAGTTTATTATTGATATCTTTTACGATTTTATTATTATTCTTGTGTTATTGCCGTTTCGTTGTTAGTATTGAGTCCTAATGAAGTTTTTTCAATATATTTATAAGAGAATGAGAACAATAATTAATATATAACGATTAGGTAAAAAAATTCAAATAATATATCCTCGAAAATAAATTTATCGATATAAAATTAGTTCTCTATTAAACTCATACCCAAAAAAAAAATATTAATTAGGGTTTTGTATTGAGTTTGGTTTTTGTTAATTAACGTTATAAAATTTGAGGGTAAAATAGGCAAGTAGAAATAAAAATAAGAATTATGAGAATAAGAATCTAACAAGCATTAACGTAATATTGAAGTTTTCAAGCATTACAAGGATTCCAAGTTTTTAGTATTATTTTAGCGATATTAGAAATTTCAACTTTTGTAAGCTACTCAGAATTATAATATATGACGAGACTCCAGCTTTTGTGTCGTTCCTTTAGTGCCTCAAGTAATCCTCACTTCCATTCCTCCCTTTGTTTACGAAGCGTTCAGCTCAATGAGCCACACATCTCTCATCACTTAGCAGGAATCAGGATATGAGGTGTCTTGGAGGTGCTCCGAGCGATGCACTGTCACTACTACTGTTAATGAGACGAGACAGTTCGCGAGCAACTCGAGATCGGTTCGGTCAAAACTCGGTCAAAGCTCGGCTCGTGTGAGCTCGACTCGAGCTCGGGCTCGGCTCGAGAGCTTAACGAGTCAAGCCGAGCAAAGGCTAGCTCGACTCGAAAAGCTCGTGAGCGCCGAGCAGCTCGAACATTAGTAACTACATAAGATATTATATCATATTTTATAAAAATATGCTCATATTTTATAAAAATATTTTATCATTATTATAACTTTGTATCATATATATCAAATATCTTGTTAATTTGCTAAATATTTCTACATAAAATCTTCGAACCTTGTTATTGAAAACTAGTTTTGTTACCCGTGCAATGCACGGGATAGTTTTACATTTTTTTTTGGAATTTTGACGTTTTTTTATTCATAAAATTGAATGTCAACGTTTAAATATAAATGTATAACAATTTTTTGCAGAAATTACAATTTATAGTACAAGTCAATTAGAATCTATATTACAAGACAATTACGTATTTTAAAAAAGATTGAATAGTTTGAATTATGAAACAATTTTTTTGTTAAATACAATACCAAATATATATGAACAAAATAGCTATCTAAAATTTGCACCGAAAACTTTCCAACTTATTAACCTAAAATATGTGCTCTTTTATTCGAGTTATCGAGTATATATTTTAATTAAAAAATACATGCATAACTTATAATTTTTAGCTTGCTTTTTTTTAACTTTAATTTTACCTTAGTTTCGTGCCTTTTGTGTTTCTTCCCTCCTCAGATTAACCACGGTACGTAATGTTTTGCCTTATTTGCATTCACATAAATTTCATCATGCTTTAAAACTTATATAAAAAATATTTTAACAAAAGGCAAACAACAACAAGATGGCAAAAACTTGACAGACGAAACAACGCATTGCCAGGCGTGAATCATTTAAATTACACCAAATCAAAAACATGAATTCAAATATACAACAAACGTTTATAAAACGAAAAACATAACAAATTAAAATATATTTTATTGGACACTATTATCGCAACAACAACAACAACACACGCTCAGCAATAATTCTCAATATACTCACTATAATGAAATAACTAAATTAAACTATAGAATATAATCTACTACATAAAACTCATGTCCAATAGATATTAAATAAATAAACTGAACCAAAACAATTATAGGTATTATAGTTTTTATAGACATTGAATAACCATAAATTTACATATTTATTTTTAATTTAAATTTATTTTGTGGTATTAATAATTTTGATAATTGATTGTCGAGAAACTCAATAGGTGAATTAAAGAGCAAAAAATGTTAATGAAAATTATGTGTGTTAACTGTTAAGTAAAATAAAGAGTTTAATCAATTTATTAACATATTATATTACAAAAATAAATTAAATAGGAAAATTTTTTAATTAATTTGGTGGGTGTTAAGTATTGTGAAAAGTTTTAATTAATTTATTACCATGGTTAATTAAGAAAATGAATTAAATAAGAAAAAAAGGTATTAAAACGGTTGCATGTTATGTAATATGAAGAATTTTAGTTAATTATTAACATGTTTTATTATAAAAATTTCAATTAAAATTTTAATTTAAATTATAAATTGTGAAATTTTTGTAATTTCAACTCAAATGTCAATACTAATTATAAATTTCGAAACTTTGAAGGGTTACATAAATTTTGGAAAACAATATATGAAGACCTTTTTAATGAATTTGGTAGGTGTTAAGTATTATGAAAAAATTTAATTAATTTATTACCATGTTTAATTAAGACAATGAATTAAATAGGAAAAAATGTCAATAAAAATGTTGGGGTTAAGTAATATGAAGAGATTTTAATTAGTTATTAGGTCACATTTAAATATGTCACGTCATATTAAAATTTGTCATGTCACATTATTTTATGTACCATTTTAATTAGTTTTAATAGATAGATTGTGATGGAATGCCATGAGATATAGGGCTTTAAAAAGTTTATATATAAGACTTTAAATGTTTAAAATTCTTGTAAATTAATTAAAATTTGATAGAGGTCATTAGCATTTCCATAAAAGGGGGATCAAGAGGGAGGACGGAGAATTGAAGAGCATTACTTGCATAATTAGGGAAAAATTTAATTGATAATACTAATAATGGTGACTACTAATTAATAATGGTGAGTAATGGGTCATATAATGAGTTTCAAGATGAAAGACGCTAAGACTTATTTTTTTAAAATTTACTAAGTAGATAAGATAGAGCACGTGACATGTAGGATTGTTGATGACACGTGTCAATTAGAATCGGAGCTGACGTGTCATCTCATAGAGGGGTGTGAAATATAATAATAATTAAAAAGTTTTAGTTTTTTAGATAAATACTTTGTGAATAACTTATCTTTACACACAAGTACGCAACGCTAAAAAAGTTACCGTAATAATTATACTTTTAAATTATATTGTATAGATAGATATATATATATAATTTAATCTTTATAGCAAAACAAAATAGTTGCATAATGTAAATTTACAATGATGTGTTTTTTTTATTTAGGGATTAACTTATTTTAACAATTAACAAATAAATTTTAAATTTAGCATGCATTTTGATTTATTAATTGTTACTAAATTTATTAAAAATTAAGAGTCTGAACTTTATTCGTTATTATGATATTTAAAAACTTGGTATGCAATTAATGCTTGTAAATTTTTTATTTTTTTTATTTTATTTTTTTAAAATAATGATGTTATGCTATTTAAAAACTTTGTATGCATTTAAAGCTTGTAAATTCATTAGTTTTTTTTTTATTTTTTCTTCTTTAATTATGATAATGATGATGTGGCTTGATAGAATTTCTCAAAAGTAAAATAGCGAAATACGGTGCTTTGTCTTGCTTTTTATATTATATATAGATATCGAAGAAAAAAACAAAAAAAATATACAGTTTTATATAGGCTCGTTTTGGCTCGAGTTTGACTCGAGCTCGTGTTAAAGCTCGCAAGCTTTGTAAGGAGCGCATTTTTTTCAAGCTCGGGTAAGATCGGCTCGAGCTCGAGTTTTGGTAATCGAGCACAAGCCGAGCAAGGCCTAGCTCGGGCTCGGCTCGGCTCATTAACACCCCAAACTGTCACTCAGAGGCACAAGGCATACATTGCTTACTTTTGTGCTTCAAGTAACCCCGACCCCGACCCCTCCCTCTCTTGTTTTTAAAAACCACGCGGTTCAATGACTTGATAGGGTAGGTTTCTTAAAGGCGCTATGAGTCGCGAACCTCACTTTGAGGCACAAGGAACAAGGCTCCCTCAGATGCACTTTCTTGCTCTGGGGAGCCAACATAGTTGTTTAGATGCGATAGACATGACAACCGACGCAAGCCATTTAAAGGTGGTGCATCTACCGTCTTTTAATAGCAAGTTGTTTCCTTTCCGATACTTGAATTATTCTAGCTGCTCTACTTTTAGCTTAGACATTGAATTATTCTCTTAATAAGAACCCTAGATTCTTGGTTTAGACCACATCCTAAGTTAAGACGATGCTGACTGCTGATTCAAATAAAGCACAAATTAACAAATATAACAGGATTGTGAGGCGTCTAAACTTGAGCCGGCCTTAAAAAAACAAAGTGCTTAAGAATAAGAAGTATTTCGGAAAATGAATATCACTTCTATCCGACTTATTAAAAACACACTGGCCAACAAGTCAGGCAAGCTTAATAAGAATTGCGGTTACACAGCATGACACCAATTAGAGAACAGGGATACCCCAGGGAACAACTACAGTTTCAGACCCAACAAGTAAGACTAACTTAATCGAATGAGAATTTTAACTTACACTAACTAAGCTCAGAGCCGTCCTAAATCCGTTATAGGAACTGCTTGATGGCTTCATACAATCCGCCTTGGTTCCTTACCCACCTCAGCTATCACAAACTCACAGACGAGCTACAACCTTTGCTTCAAAATAGATTTCGCTGAAAGAGCGCTTGGCATCATCACCTTCAAATGGCGTCAACATCAGAACAACCTTTGCTTTTTTGATAAAACTGAAGAAGACCAGGTACAACTTCCTTAAAAGGTTCAATCACTATCTTTAAAAACTGTGGCTCAGTTTTTTTGACCGAAGAATAAAAGTTGTAATCTAACAAACCCTTCTCCTTCAAAATCAATAAAACACGATGTCTGGGCAGCATTCGATTCTCTAGACTATAATTAAACAACACAGGATGTGTAGCTAAGAAATCGGGGTCGTAACTGAGCTCAGTCATCAAAAACCCCAACTTTTTCTTAATATTTTTTTCAGATAGTAGGAAAGCATAAGGCTCTCTCCTCATTAATTCAGAAACATGATATTGAGTCCACCCAAAGCTTCTTAACGCTTGACATTTCAAATCAATACATTCCTTACTAAGGCAAGTCAGCAAATGCACGCCACGCAAAAACACCGGAGATATTCGAGGAATCCCCAATTCGTCTTCAACCCTAACCAATACATTTCGGAAGAACTCGGGTTTCCTCATAAAACAACCAGGTCGGTGTAGAATGCTATTCCGAATAACATTAATATCGAAATCATACTCATTATTCAACAACGCAACATTCGATACAAGATTTTTAAGAGTAGATGGTGTTGCTGTGTAATTATTGGGTATTCGAAAAAACTTGGCTAGATTTTCATTAGTACCACCCAAAACAGCCCTAAGATCTTGGATAATTGTCTCCAAATTTCTTGATACAAATGAAGGATGGATTGAAATAACAGAAACTAAATTAGACCCAGAAAAACCATGATCTTGAAGAACTTTAAATTTGGGTATTAGTGTTTTATCAACATCAGAAGCTAAGATTTGAGGGTGAGCAGAAACAACCTTTTTGATATGGGTATCCTCAAATCCGTGTTGTTTTAAGAAATCAACAACAGTATTAGCATTATCAGAGAATTTGGAGTAGTTTCCATAGGAACGAAGCTTGGTAGAAGTTGTGTGAGCTAGCTGAGGAGAGAAACCCAGATTATCAACAAAATAATTGGTGTAAGATTGATTTGGGGATTTGATTGATTGATTTGGGGATTTAATTGAATAAAAAAGAAAATGTTGCAAATTATGCACAGAATTTAGGGTTTGAATGATGTATTTGCAACGGACAATTGGAGTTGTTGCCATCTCTACCTTTCTTTGTGTTCTTTCAATTCCAACTCCAAATGAGCATTTAGACCATCCTCAACCATGAGGAATAGATTCCTTGAAAAATTGAGGAAGAGTAAAGTTAGTTCTCCAACCATGAATATAGTTCAGCGAGTATTCGAGGAAAGGAACGCTCCGCTAAAAAGGAAGGATGAAGACGCGGAGACAAAGTGAGCCCAGATGGAATTTGCAGTAGAAAAAGCACACTTTTTAATTGCATAGCATTTGTGAGTAATGTTTTTTTGTTTATTAATTTGTTAACAAAATTTTATTTCTTTTAATAAGTAATATGTACTTGTTTTTATGAAAAAAATAATTACACCATAATTTTTATCTTTTTTTTCTCTATAAATGGGTAATAATATTTGACATATTTTGACATATTTTTCTATCTCTTCCCTCTTTCATTTTATTTACTTTATTAGATATCGTTATTAACGGATATAAAACTAACACAAAAATAAAAATGTAACCGTTAGAAATTAGAAATGCAAGCGTTAGAAAATAAAAAATGTTATGTCTTTTATATTTTTGAAACTGCCTTTGAAAAAACGGCTTGCCTTATTTCTATAATAAAACCGAAATCGATAAATTATCGAGTTGAAAAACCGAACGAATTATGAAAGTAGATTTTTATTGTAGAAAAATGTGTGGGGTAGGTTAAAGTAAGAGAAATAAAGGATGAAAGAGAGTGATGAGGAATAAATGTAAATTATTGTTGAAGAAATGTTTTGGTTGTAAATTGAAAAGTTGAGGAATAATGAGGTGGATGAGTAAGAAGTGATAGGAGAGGGGGAGATGAGGAGGAGTAGTAGGTATGGTTGGAGATGGTCTTAGTGTTAGACACTAAGGCTCACGAGTCACGACTCTTATTATGCGTTATTGGTGGGCCAACCAGTCGGGATCGGGCTCGAGTTTGGGTTGGTTATATAATAATCAATATCGGAAAATAAACAGTCGGATCTGGTTATATTGAGTCAGGTGGATTTAGGGTCAGGTCAAACTTGAGTATTGAGTTCGAATGTTTGGTCGAGTCAATATTGTCTTGTCTACTTATTGGAGTGTATAAATAAGGGGTCACATTAACTCACATATTAATAAAGGGTGTAAAAATAATTGATCTGACCCCGATATGAACTACTCTCTCTGAGTTATACTGTTGGTTCATTTTTTTATGCGTTGAAAATAAGGAAATGATTCTAAACCACATAAAACAGGGCAACACATAATTTTGCATATTGTATGGTGTACCTTTATTTTTGATCTTAAATTTTTGATAAAAGTTTTGGTCTATTATACGTAGGGATGTCAATGGGGCGGGTCTTGGCGGGTCTCGCCCCGCACCCGCCCCACGTGGGGCGGGTGTTGGTAATGATTTGGAGGGTCGTGGGGCGGGGATGGTTTTCAAACGCATCATTCGTCGCGGGTATATTTGTATGTAAAACTTAAAAGATTAAAAAAAACTTTTAATAAATAAGTAACCTCTACCCAGTAGTCCAATAAGGCAATAATCACCAGTTCACTATTCAGTATTCCGTATTTGGGCTGCTGTTTGTGCACGTGTTTCGTGGTATATTTGTATGTAAAACCGTTTCATGGCTCAACGGACTTTTGTTAATTAATGTTAAGGCATTTTGCGAAAACTTATTTGTATAAGTACTACGACTAGTATATTTTAGATTCACGATTTATATTTCTTGAGGAGCTAGGCGGGTCAACGGGTCCCCGTGGGGCGGGGACGGTTTTGAAAGGTTCAACCCGCCGCGGGTCGCGGGGCGGGTGCGGGTGCACATTAAAAGTTCGCGGGGCGGGCGCGGGTTGACCCCCCTCCGCACCCGCCCCGCCCCATTGACATCCCTATTTATACGTTTTGATTGATATTTATATCTGATTCTTTAATTCTGAATTTGTATCAGATCCAGTTTCAATTTGGTTAATTACTAAAAAGATACCGATTAACGTTTGAAGATGTGTGTTGTAGAGTGCAGATGTATGCACGGTCGCTTAAGTTGCCAGAGATCTGATTTTAAGATTCTGGAACATTTTTAGTTCCCCTTGGAACCAAAAATTAGCACATCCGAAACCAGAAAAGGCTCTTTTATGCAAACATGATCGATTTGTCATCTCCAGAAAGCTTAGAGCGGGAATCAAAATTGGGTGAAGAGATACGTATTCTTCCAAATGACCATGCTACAAAGCTTCAAATGGTGGAGGTAGTCACTCATGAAGGCTTCCATTTCAATGTTCTAAACATTGTGGTGTATGATTCGAGACCTGTATGACTGTATTACTCAAAATCTATAATACCTTACCTATGCACCTGACACTTCATTCCAACCCGAGTTTGATTGTTGTACACATATCCGTGTCTCATAGTTCTACACTTTGAACTACTCATACACTCTAATACTCTATAGTCCATATTAACTCGAGTATGTGTCTGAGTGTCGGCACACAGTGCTCGGCACTCTTACATGGTACACCACCTGACACTTAATTCCTAACCCACCATATGAGTGTTTTTATAAAATTGTCGAGTCCGATAATTGACCTACACCGTGTCCTATAATTCTAGCAGTGTTTAAGTAACATGGTTGTTAAGATAATTATGCAGTTGGATGTTTCTCATTTGTGCAAAGCATGTTAATTTGGTGCCGAACTTGTATTTGAGGATCATAATCTAACTGCAATGGTTTCAGAGAACCTAGAGAAATTGATTAACCATAAGATTATTGACAGGATACATTAAAATGTACTCTACACAAAATTTAAGAGTACCAGATGCATATATACATTAATTAGAGAACCGTATCCATAAAACTATCCTCTACAAACACAGTTCGTATCGTACAGATGAAATCGAACAGAGAATCTGAAGTCTATCAGAGGACCACGACACCAGGTAGGGTTGATTCTCAGTTCTTGACGTTGGAACTCCACTACAAAGCATATAAATTGTTTGCAAAACACTGTGCCTCGTGTCTATGAGAGGAAAGCCTTTGCCTCGCGCCTAGCACGTTTCTGCCACGGGCCCTCGTTGTCACAGTCCTCCTTGCGCCTTTTAAAACTAATGGCTACAACATTGTCTTAGATTTTTGCAGACTATGCTGTTAAGAAGCATGCTAGTATACGTCAGATATAGGGCTGAGATTGTTAGTCTTTTACCACAGCTGAAATGCATAATTTCCAAAAATTTCCTAGTTCAGAAGAAAGCTGTCCAGGAAAGATAGACAAATTAAGATGGTTATATTTCCTGTGAGAAGAAACTATGGAACATCTCTTTTACAGTCATACTTATATGAATGCTCTGTCAAACACTGGCTCTCTGACACATCTCTTCTCTTAAACCTGTACATAATGCATTTTGCCGGATACTCTCAGGCACAAGCATACGAGTCTCAGCATGGTTAGGATGTACAATGAAAGGAGGCGGCTCGACAGACCTCAAAATTGGCTCGGTTAAAGCTCGGCTTGAGCACAGCAAACCGATCTTGAGCACAATCCAAGCCGAGCTAGATATATACAGACTACCCCAAGATTAATAAGGTTGAGATCCGAAAATCTCATTTTAGGCAAATTATTATCATCGTATTCTGTAGTTATACATTATCAATAGCTCACCTCATTAGTAACACCTACTACGAGCATACAATGTTACTAACAACGTTTCAATCAGAAATCAGGCATACAATAGAGCTTAACAGTGTTTCAATCAAAAGTCAGGCATACAATGTTATTAACCTACTATAGGTAGAGAACACATTACACAAAACTTTTCAAAGCAGCTTAAAAGGAAAAAAAAAACAAATAGAAAATTTTGTATACCTACAAGGAATTTCGCTGCTAGGAGGCTTTGCAGTTTGCCTTAAAAACGGCCTCTACTTTTGAACAACCTTTGCTATTCTGGTAAATTTCAAGAACACCCCGTACAGCTTCCTTATAAGGTGTAATCTAACAAATAGAAAATTTTGTATACCTACAAAGAATGTTTAGCAAAGAAATCAGAGTCGTAACCGAGCTCAGACATCAAAAACCCCAACTTTTTCTTAATATTTTCTTTCGGATATTGGTAGGAAGCTCTTCCAACAAGATTTATGCCTTTCTACAGACATCTGCATTGCTTCCGTATTTCCATTCTGGTATTTGATTTCTAGGAAGTTGTTTGCCATCGGGGAATTTATATTTCAAATACAACAACAAGAACAAATAAATATTATGGCCAGCAGAAAATGCGGATAAACATGGGTGCGATTGGATTCACTGAATTACTGTTAACTAGAAACTGTGAACAAAATCACTTCTATCCAACTTATTAAAAACACACTGGCCAACAAGTCAGGCAAGCTTATTAAGAATTGCGGTTACCCAAGAGAACAACTACAGTTTCACACCCAAATAAGTAAAACTAACTTAACTGATTGAGAATTTAAACTTACACTAACTAAGCTCACAGTAGTCCTAAATCCGTTATGAGAACTGCTTGACGACTGAATACAATCCGCCTTGGTTCCTTACCCACCTCAGCTATAGCAAACTCACAGACGAGCTACAAATACCTAAAATCGATTTCGCTGAAAAAGCACTTAGCATCATCACCTTCAAAAGGCGTCAACATTAGAACAATCTTTGCTTTTTTGATAAACAAGAAGAAGATCAGGTACATCTTCCTTAAAAGGTTTAATAAATATCTCTAAGAACTGTGGCTCAGTTTTGACGACGGCAGTAACAAAGTTGTAATCTAACAAACCCTTCTCCTTCAAAATCAACAAAACACGATGTCTAGGCACCATTCGATTCTCTAGACTATATGTAAACAACGCAGAATGTTTAGCCAAGAAATCAGGGTCGTACCCGAGCTCAGTCGTAAAAAACCCCAACTTTTTCTTAATATTTTCTTCAGATATTAGGAAAGCACGAGGATCTCTCTTCATTAATTCAGAAACATGATATTGAGTCCACCCAAAGCTTCTAAACGCTTGACATTTCAACTCAATACATTCCTTACTAAGACAAGACAGCAAATGCACCCCAACCAAAAACACCGGAGATATTCGAGGAATCCCCAATTCCTCTTCAACCCTAACCAACACATTTCGGAAGAACTCGGGTTTCCTTATAAAACAAGTAGGTCGTTGTAGAATGCTATTCCGAATAACATTAGTATCCAAATCATACTCTTTATTCAATAAAGCAACATTCGATACAAGATTTTCAACACCAGATGTTGTCATGTAACAAATGGGTCTTCGAAGAAGCTTGGTTAGATTTTCATAAGTACCCAAAACATCTCTAAGATCTGGAATAATTGTGTCCAAATTTATTTTTACAAAGGAAGGATTTGTTAAAATAACAGAAACTAAATCAGACCCAGAAAAACCATGATCTTGAAGAACTTTAAATTTGGGTATTAGGGTTCTATCAACATTAGAAGCTAAGATTCTAGGGAGAGAAGAAACAACCTTTTTGATATGGGTATCCTCAAATCCGTGTTGTTTTAAGAAATCAACAACAGAATTAGCATTATCCGAGAATTTGGAGTAGTCTTTATTCCAATGAACCTTGGTAGAAGTGGTGTGAGCTTGTTGAGGAGACAAACCAAGATTATCAACCAAATAATTGGCGTAAGATTGATTTGGGGATTTGATTGATTGATTTGGGGATTTAGTTGAATAAAACAGAAAATGTTGCAAATGACGGACGGAATTTAGGGTTTGAATGAAGTATTTGCAACGAGCAATTGGAGTTGCCATCTCTACCTTTCTTTGTGTTCTTTCAATTCAAACTCCAAATGAGCATTTAGGGTTAGACACTTAGGCTCACAAGTCACGACTCTTATTATTATGCATTATTCAAAAACAAAGAGGATTGGGCTCGTGTTTGGGTTGGTTAGTATTGGGTTTGTAAGAGCTTGGATTAGGTTGAGTGTGCGGAGTCTTTCGCAATCAGATTAATTATTAACCGAATCGCGAAAGGTCGTCGACGTTTTGCGAAAAATCGTCGACGAAATTCAAACAAAAGACCAACTTACCCTTTTCTCACCTAAACTCTCCCCACTCTCCCAAATTCAAAATTAACAAAGCAAAACCCAAACCCCACCCACCACCACTCTCACGCACCACCACCACTCTCACGCACCACCTCCGACGACGACGGACAGACGACCACCATCGGATGCACCACCACCCACACGAAAAAGGTTGGTTTTTTTTTTTTTTTTAGTTTTAATTGAACTTCTATTGATGTTGTTGTTGTTGTTATTGTTGTTGTTAATGTTATTGTTGTTATTGTTGTGGTTAATGTTAATTTTTTCATATTTTGTTGTTTTTGTTATTTTCTCAAGTTTCGATTCCTAATTGTGTTATTGTTTGTTGTTGATGTTCTTGTTAGTTGTTATTAATTGTATTATTGTTGTTAGTATTGTCGGCCTTGTTAGTTCTATTGTTGCATTAGATAGAATCGAAAGCCCAAAAATTCGGATTGAGGAGGGAGTAGGACGTGTATGTTACACGTTTGGTTGTGGGATGGACGTGTATGATACACGTTGGGGTGTGGGTTGGACGTGTAACATACACGTTGGTGAGCGTGATGGACGTGCGAGGCAGACGTTGGTGAGCGGGTAGGACGTGCAGCATACACGTCTGTCTCCGTGTAGGACGTGAAGGCTAGACGTCCTTTGTCCCATTGGACGTGAGATTCGCACGTCCATGGTGGTGCTGGACGTGTGTTTCTCACGTCTAACACCTATGGTTCGGTTTTTTTTTATTTATTTTGTCCGAATTTTAGTTAAGTGTTATTATTTTTTCATTAAAAGTATTTAATTTTGTATATAATTGTATAAAAAGATGTTAATTTTGTATTTGAATGGATAATTTATATTATTTAAGTTGGTAATTTTGATTTTATTTTGAATTATTTTAGTTTTTTATGAAAATATGTTTAATTATATTAATTTAACGTTATTGTAATCTCGTAAATGCAGATGTCTTACAATGAAGATGATATCATGCCTGCAATTGGTCGTACCGCAGGCCGAAGAGTGACGGGATCTAAGCGTCGTGTCCCGATAGCATCACAACCAGCAGCAGCACCACGAGCTCGTAGGGGAGTTAGGGGTAGGGGTAGGGGTAGGGGAAAGGGTCTCCTAATAAGGACTCCCGACCCTACTCCCGAGGACGAGCTACAGCTACCGAGGGCTTTTTTTAGGGACCGACTTAGTAGTTCGGAGGAGGAGGAGGTTGAGGAGGAGGAGGAGGAGGTGGAGGAGGAGGAGGAGCACGACTCCCAGTTTTTGGACGAGGAGGCAGCCGATCGACCAGCTAAGGTGATCGTACGTGATGGTAGCGGCCGATATAGGCCATTTGTGGAGAGTGGTGCCTCTAGTAGCACGGGCGGGAGGAAGAAGACTCCGGATCTTTCCTGGCGTCTACAGGGTCCGGTTGTTGGGGGGCCGTCTGTACCTACTGTCTTACGTAGCTTCGGTGGCAACGTAGCTCGCAGTAGTTGGACGGATGAGGGGAGCGCGAGACAGTGGATCACGTGTTACGAGAGGCCGGGCGCTATGGAGAAAATGAGTAAGTTGAGGGTCCGCTCTGCGGTTATGGATAGAGTTGCCGAGAGCGGGCTTGATCATCTTAGGACCTGTTTGACCACTGGGTTGGATGAGAACCTTATTAGTGCGTTCGTTGAGAGGTGGCAGCCGGACACCAACACTTTCCACATGCCGTTTGGTGAGATTACGATACTGTTGCACGACGTTCACAGGATCCTCGGCATACGGGTGGATGGCGCTAGGGTTATGGACGAGGGTACGAGGGGGGAGAGTGGTCTGAAGGGGAAGTACGCGGCCTTGTTTGGCATCGACGTGGCGGCCGTGACTGCACCCCTTTACAGGGGTGGGGGGATTTTGGTGAGGAAGCTGATGGATGTTGTGGAGAAGGGGAGCCAGCAGGACTCCCTACGGGCGTACATGATGTTGTTGGTTGGACAGACTCTGTTCACCGACAAGTCCAGCGATCGGGTTGTCGCTCGTATGTTGCCGCTGTTTGATGATTTAGATGATTTAGGCGGTTATGCTTGGGGGGCCGCGACATTGGCGTACCTGTACCGACAGTTGGGGATGGCTTCGCGTAGGGAGGCAGCTGGGGTTAGCGGTTGTCTGCCGTTGCTTCAGGCTTGGATATACGAGTACTTTCTGACGTTCAGGCCTCACTCGGGATATTATGTTAAGGGACGACCACTTGTCGAGGCTTGGTCACGGGTTCCTAGGTTTAGGGGAGATGAGGAGTTGTTGGAGCAGCACAGGCAGAGGTTGGACGGGCTGAGGGCGGAGCAGGTGAGGTGGCTCCCTTACGGTGTTAGCCCACACAGGGGTTGTCGGAGTACGCTCTACTCGGGGGTGATCAGGTTTATGGATATAGTGGAGTCGTACCAGCCTGATAGGTTTCTCCGTCAGTTTGGCTATGTTCAGGATTACCCGAACCCTATGCGGGTCCCAGCTGCCGAGAGTCGTCCGGCGAAGCCGGCTCAGGGTTACAAGCTGTCGTACGGTGATGCTGCTGATTTGGATTGGGGTTTGAGAGAGGCTGAGATTCCGTTGAGATAGCGTCATGACCGGGCTTTGATGCCGTTTCAGTGTGATCCACGTTACATGAGTTGGTACAAGAAGATTTCTCACCCATACTTCTACCCCCCTACACGCCGTGTTGAGATGGAAGCACCCCCTTTCACCGAGGAGCCGGAGGTTGGCCGGGCTCTTAGCCGTCATTTCTCGCAGATTTATACTCAAGACCCCGACCAGAAATGGCCGTACGTGCGACGCTTGGTCGATGATATGGAGCGGTTCTACATATCGAAGGATGACGTTGAGGATGATCCTGCTGATGATGATGAGGAGGAGGAGGACGATGATGATGATGATGATGTAGTTTACTAGTTAGTTTTTTTATGCTTGGACTTTATTTGTTGTCTTTTGTACGGACTATTTTATTTTTCTCGTGACTTCTTTTTTAGTTTATTAGTTATTTTATGCATATTTTAATACATATTAGAACTCATAGCTTATATCGGACATGAACAAAAGCACAGAAAACATAAATCGTAACTAAAATTTGATGAAAACATAGAATACATTAGACATTAACGAAAAATAGACAGATCTTGTTATTTTGAGTCCGGTGAATTTAGGATCAGGTCAAACTTGAGTATTGGGTTCGAATGTTTGGTAAAGTCAATATTGTCACTTATTGGAGTGTACAACCTTTACAATTTTATTTCAACTTCTCACCCTAGCTATCAACCCAAGAGTGTCGTGCAACACCCTTCCCCACCGCCCCCTCCCCTGCGCACCATCGACCCGTATTTCCGGCTAGACCACAACCTCCCCTCCAATTGCCGCCCAAATCTGCGCCGTCGCTGCTATCGCCACCACCTCCGACATTTCCTCAATCTCATTTTCGTAAGTATTGTTTTGGATATTTGTAACATTGGTCTGCAACCGTCGTATTCAGAAGATGGATATTCAGAGTGGGATGGTGTTGGCTAAACCAGGGTCAATTACGCCTCATACTAAGGGAGAGTTATACTATCAGGTCAAATTCAGGTTTCTGTTTGGGGACGGGTTACGTTTTCACTTCTGCAAGTTCTACTTCTTTACCGGGAGCTAGCCGCTTTACTGATCTCTTAACGCATTGCTGTTCTCGATCTAATTCGAATGGATCTTTTGTTCGCAAAATTTGTGCTCGTACATTGGAGAATCAGATCAGACTTCAAAGCTAGGAAAACATTTTTCTTAGATTTATCAGGTGGTGTCCTTTCTGATGCATACGGTTTTAGTTGAAAGTCTGAAACATACGATTACATTGGTTTAGTACATACTGCCATGGCCAATGCTAGCCTGATACTAATGGTATGGACGTAATATGTTGTGAGTCTGTACTCTTTTGATACAGAGGTGGTATCGAGTTTTAGAACCATCATAAACGCGCACAACAAATGCTGAAACATAACGATAATTAGCAACTGGGTAGAGCTTCGGAAGGGCTAGATTTACACAGGGCTGAGAGGCGGTACGTTAAACATCAACTTTGCTTGTTTGCCTCGACAACACGAGCACAGACCCTGTTCGATTCTCATTACGATCGCAATTGAATATTTGAACTTGAAATATATAAATCAGAGTACTGGTACTGACATTAAGAGGGCTACATTGCTATTCTTCTACATGAACTATATTTGCTGCTAATCACCATAGATATACTATACACGGGATGGGTTTGAGTTTGGGTTGGTTATTTTCGGGTTTGTAAGAGTTTAAGTTCATATCTGACCTCGTATTAACTAGTAAACATAAACAATCTTATTCGATAGAACTAACTAAACATGATAACTCATATTTTTTCATATTGTATGGTGTACCTTTATTTTTGATCTAAAATTTTTGGCAATATATAATTCTTGGTCACAAACTTCTAAACAACATTTTTTTTTCCAAATTTAAAATTTCATAAAGACGATCAATTCAACTCCGAATTCCAATCTATATTCTTAACAATTGGATCACAAAATAATGCGATCCAATCCAACCGTAGGATATGGATTCATGACCTTGGTACAATTCGTCATCCATTTCCTTCCGTGCTTTTAATAGTCACGAAATAGTATTCTCGAAATGATTCAATTGTTAAAAGGAAGCTCTTCCAACAAGATTGATGCCCTCCTACAAACATCTATGACATTGCTTCCATAGTTCAATCTCGAAGATAAGTCGATTAGAGAAGTTGATTTTTCGGGTAGTCTGTAGACACCGAAAATTTAATATTTTGGTATCTTTAGCATTTAAAGATAATTATCAAAGATATTGTGATAATATCTTAGCATATTTCAGAATATTTTGCCTTCTTCTCCAAGCCAATTCACTATAAATACAGATGTTGGGTTTAGGGTTAGAGGAGAGCAGGTGGATTAAGTCAAACGGCCCCGTCTTCCTACTAACAAATTGTAAATAAGATGGAATAAGTCGCAAAACGACCCATCCTGCCCTACGAGATTAAGTCGATAAGACCTCGTAGTACTATCAAAACCCTATCAAAACACCTAGAGATGGAATCAAGAGACTAATGGAAATTATAGTCCCACAATCTTTCGATAATCAAATAAATTCTTGTTTTCCGTATTATTTTTGTTCCTCTTTAATTATTATTGCAGCTTCGGAATTTGATGGTTTACAAATTGGCACGCTCGGTGGGACAATTTTCGCTCTTCGTCTCCATTCTCCAAGGATCAAGTTTAGTAGCAAGTTTCGAGACAAAGTTGCAGAATGACATCAAAGTCTCTACGACAAGTCTCGAGGGGGCATCTATAGACACCGAAAATTTAATATTTCGGTATCTTTTAATGGTTTGGTATCTTTAGCATTTAAAGATAATTATCAAAAATATTGTGATATATAATATCTTAGCATATTTCAGAATATTATGCCTTCTTCTCCAAGCTAATTTACTATAAATACAGATGTTGTGTTTAGGGTTAGAGGAGAGCAGGGGGATTAAGTCAAACGGCCTCGTCTTCCTACTAACAAATTGTAGGTAAGATGGAATAAGTCACAAAACGACTCCATCCTCCCCTACGAGATTAAGTCGATAAGACCCTCCCACAATCTTTCGATAATCAAATAAATTCTTGTTTTCCGTATTATTTTTGTTCCTCTTTAATTATTATTACAGCTTCGGAATTTTATGGTTTACAAAGTCGTAAAATTATAAAAAAAAATGAATGGGTGTGTCGTGGACTCTAGTAAGCACTAAGCGGTAGCCTTGCCCCATTCCCGACAATGATCAAACAAGCGTCTCACATTAACAAAGTAATAACTAGGTAGAAATCATCGGATAATGTTACAGAGTTATAAGTAGTACTACTGTATGATTCAAATTACTCCGTTGTTATTGATAAAATTCTTGGTCTATTATACGTTATGACTGATTATACGTTTTGACTGATATTTGTATCAGATTCCTTAATTCTATGAATTTGTATCAGATAAAGTTTCAATTTGTTTAACTAGTAGAAAGATACCGATTAACGTTTGAAGATGTGTGTGGTTATGTAGTAGACAGATACCGATTAACGTTTGAAGATGTGTGTGGCAGAGTGCAGAATACAGATGCATGCATTGTCGCTTAAGCTGCCAGAGATCTGACTTTAAGATTCTGGAACATTTTTGGTTCTTCGGAACCCAAAAATAGCACATCCAAAACAAAAGATTTTAATTTTATAGTCCGTTATTAGCCACCGTTTTTGTCTTTCATGTTGGTTACTGAAGACTGCACGACCGAAAAGTAGGAGGAACGCTACAACAAATGTGAACCTAAAAAATCATGCGAACAACTTTATTTCAGGAACTAAATTGAGGTAAAATAAGTAGCAGAGTAGATAAAAGGAATAACAGACCAATTATACGAAATCTGGAGGCGATAAGGAGGCTGATGACAAACCAAATAATTCCAGTTTTCTATGGAGCAGTACAAGATAAATGTCATGTTGCAGTAGCATATTTAGCAACGCTATGTTAATGCATATAATTCACCAACATCCAGCATAGACCCTTAAGGCGAGACAATAAAAAGTTAATTCATTACTGTGCTGGCACTAGTACACCAGAGTCGGTTCAGATACATTAAAGGGCATTCCGGTGTATAATTGCGTTTCTGCAAGGCGAGTGGAAGGATCCCACCATACGGGTGTAATAGGGGAAAGTGTTTCCAAGGACTTAAACCTCTACTATGCGTTCGAGTATTGGAAAACACGGAAGAGATATGGAGGGTTCCAGTTACCGTCTGCAAGCAGGAGATCAGTGATAGAAATAGTAACAGAAGGGTCTGAATGAGGTTTTAGAATTGCGTGACTGCCATTAATCCATTGGTCAGTACTCAGTATAATCTAAAATTTTAACTAAAACCCCAAACTTTTCCAATTTCAGGTGGGCGATTGACCTGCTAACCCATAATTATCAATATAAATAACTAGAATCATTCAAAACCAACAAAACAGAAAGGATCAAACACAATTCAATTAAAATTTCCGGGGCCAATTACTATTGAAATGAGCTAAACTAAAGAAAAAAGATCGAAAATTTTAACTAAAAATCAAACATTTCCAGTCACTAATCAACATAAACAGCAAAAAAACAATCAAAACCAACTATTAGCAGTGCCGGAGCCATGATTTTAGAATTGCGGTTACAAAGCACCAATTACAGAACAGAGAATTTCAACTTACACTAACTAAACTCACAGCCGTCCTAAATCCGTTACAGGAACTGCTTGATGGCTTCATACAATCCGCCTTGGTTCCTTACCCACCTCAGCTATAACAAACTGGCAGACGAACTACAAATACCTAAAATAGATTTCGCTGAAAAAGAGTTTGGCATCATCACCTTCAAATTGCGTCAACATCAGAACAACCTTTGCCTTTTTGATAAACTTGAAGAATACCAGGTACATCTTCCTTAAAAGGTTCAATAACTATCTTTAAAAACTCTGCCTCAGTTTGTTTGACGGCAGAATGAAAGTTGTAATCTAACAAACCCTTCTCCTTCAAAATCGACAAAACACGATGTCTAGGCACCATTCGATTCTCTAGACTATAATTAAACAACAAGTAATATTTAACTAAGAAATCAGGGTCGTACCCGAGCTCAGTCATCAAAAACCCCAACTTTTTCTTAATGTTTTTTTGAGATAGTAGGAAAGTAATAGGACATCTCTTCATTAGTTCAGAAACATGATATTTAGTCCATCCAAAGCTTCTGAATGCTTGACATTTCAACTCAATACATTCCTTACTAAGCCCACACAGCAAATGCACCCCACCCAAAAACACTGGAGAAATTCGAGGAATCCCCAGTTCCCTTTCAACCCTAACCAACACATTTCGGAAGAACTCGGGTTTCCTCATAAAACAAGGAGGTCGTTGTAGAATGCTATTCCGAATAACATTAATATCCAAACCATATTCTTTATTCAATAAAGCAACATTCGATACAAGATTTTCAAGAGCAGGTGCTGTTATGTAACAAATGGATCTTCGAAAAAGCTTGGTTAGATTTTCATTAGTACCCAAAACATCCCTAAGATCTGGGATAATTGTATCCAAATTTCTTTTTGCAAGTGAAGGATTTGTTAAAATAACAGAAACTAAATCAGAACCAGAAAAACCATGATCTTGAAAAACTTTAAGTTTGGGTATTAGGGTTTTATCGACATTACAAGCTAAGATTGTAGGGTAAGAAGATACAACCTTTTTTATATGCGTATCCTCAAATCCATGTTGTTTTAAGAAATCAACAACAGAATTAGCATTATCAGAGAATTTGGAGTAGTCTCCATACTTGGAACGAAGCTTGGTAGAAGTGATGCGAGCTTGCTGAGGAGAGAAACCCAGATTAGCAACAAAATAATTGGTGTAAGATTGAATTGAGGATTTGATTGATTGATTTGGGGATTCAATTGAATAAAAGAGAAAATGTTGCAAATTATGCACAGAATTTAGGGTTTGAAGGATGTATTTGGAACGGACAATTGGAGTTGCCATCTCTACCTTTTCTCTGTGTTCTTTCAATTCCAACTCCAAATGAGCATTTAGGGTTAGACACCTAGGCTTACAAGTTACAAGTTACAAGTCACGAGTCCCGAGTCACGACTCTTGCGTTTTTGGTGGACGAACCAATCGGGATCGTGCTCGAGTTTGGGTTGGTTAGTTTTGGGTTTACAAGAATTCGGGTTAGGTTGAATGGGTTGAGTCTTTCGTAATCGGATCAATATTAATATGTTATTTATATAGATAATAATCAGTATCGGAAAATAAACAGTCGGATCTTGTTATATTGAGTCGGGTGAATTTAGGATCAGGTCAAACTTGAGTATTGAGTTCGGATGTTTGGTCGAGTCAACATTGCCTTCTCTACTTATGAGAGTGTATAAATAAGGGGTCACATATTAATAAAGGGTGTAAGAATAATTGATTGACCCCGATATGAACTACTCCCTCTCAGTTATAGTGTTCATTCATTTTTTTATGCTTAAAAATAAGGAAATGATTCTAAACCACACAAAACATGGCAACACATAATTTTGCATATTGTATGGTGTACCTTTATTTTTGATCTTAAATCTTTGATAATATATAATTCTTGGTCACGAAATTCGAAACAACACTAGCGTAACACCCGTGAAAATTCACGCGTTGTTCAATTTTAATTTTGACGGGAAATGATCAATTAAAGTTGTTAGATACACTAATAATATATGTGGTGTATATGTAAATACTTTAAAGAAAAATAAAAAAGTATATCTATAACATAAGATATATAAGAACATGTTGACATTAAAAGTTTGACGTATGACTTGAAAAGCGTAAAATATAATTAAAAATTGTAAACTTATAACTTTCCAATAAAAGGAGATTTTAGTAATAGAATAGAAAAAGATATAGGGGTGAAAAGGATTAAGTGAGATAAAATAAGATTTAGGAAAGAGAAAGAATAAAAGATAAATAAGGTAAAAAAATAGAAATTTAAGTATTTATATGGTTGGAATATATTAATTAATAAGTTGATATTTAATGGAAACTGACATGGCTGTTATTATTCACGTTATTGGCCGAAAAAAACTGAAATTATGAGGTTGAATGAGAGAGCTCCATTAGCCTAATTCTGAAACCTGATTGCGGCACATCAGCAGTTTTACATTTTGCTTTTATATATATAATGATAATGATGATAATGATGATTTTTTTTTCAAATTAAAAATTTCATAAAGACGGTCAATTCAAACTACGAATTCCAATCCATATTCTTATCAACTGGATCCAAAATTATGTGATCAAATCCGACCGTAAGATACAAATTCAAGACCTTTGTGGAACTCGTAATCTATTGCCATCCGTACTTTTAATAGTCACGGAATAGTATTCTCAAAATGATTCAATTGTTAAAAAGAAGCTCTTCCCAAGATTGATACCCTTCTACAAAGATCTATGACATTGCTTTCATAGTTTAATCACGAAGATAAGTCGATTAGAGAAGTTGATGTTTCAGGGAGTCGTAGAATTATAAAAAAAAAATGAATGGGTGTGTAGTGGTAGGCAATAGCCTTGCTCCTATTCCAAACAAGGCGACAATGATTGAAACAAGCGTCTCACGTTAACAAAGTAATGACTAGGTAGAAATCATCGGATAATGTTACAGAGTTATAAGTACTACTCCCGTATGATTCAAATTACTTCGTTGTTATTGATAAAAAATTTGGTCTATTATACGTTTTGATTGATATTTATATCTGATTACTTAATTCTATGAATTTGCATCAGATCAAGTTTCAATTTGGTTAATTATTAAAAAGATATCGATTAACGTTTGAAGATGTGTGTTGCAGAGTACAGATGTATGCACTGTCGCTTAAGCTGCCAGAGATTTGATTTTAAGATTCTGGAACATTTTTAGTTCTTTGGAACCAAAAAATAGCACATCTGAAACCATAAAAGGCTCTTTATGCAAACATGATCGATTTGTCATCTCCAGAAAGCTTAGAGCGGGCATTAAAATTGGGTGAAGAGAGATACGTATTCTTCCAAATGACCATGCTACAAAGCTTCAAATGGTGGCGGTAGTCATTCATGAAGGCTTCCATCTCCATGTTCTAAACATTGTGGTATATGATTAGAAACCTGTATTACTCAAAATCTATATTACCTTACCTATGCACCTGACACTTCATTCCAACCCGAGTTTGATTGTTGTACACATGCCGGAGTCTGATAGTTCTACACTTCGAACTACTCATACACTCTATATATAGTCCATATTACCTCGAGTATGTGTCTGAGTGTCGGCACTCAGTGCTCGGCACTCTTACAAGGTACACCACCTGACACTTAATTCTTAACCCACCATATGAGTGTTTTTATAAAATTGTCGAGTCCGATAGTTGACCTACACTGTGTCCGATAGTTGACCTTCATGTTGATCACTGAGGATTGCGCCATCGAAAAGTAGGAAGAGCGCTACACCAAAATACCAAATGTGAACCTGAAAAATCATAAGAGCAAGTTTATTTCAGGAACTAAATTGAGGTAAAACAATATATCATACTACATAAAAGGAATAAACAGACCCAAGTTTCGTCATCTTTGACCAACGTTTTTGTAGATATGGCAATATGCTCTCATCTAAAATGGGTAATTCTACCCCAGAGTAACACGTTTACTGTAAAATTTGGTTCAATATTCCTAGATACAAGTTGTAGCGAAGAAGCATACGGAATCTGGAGGCGGTACATAGGCTGATGACAAACCAAATAAGAACGTCATTGTTCCAGTTTTTTATGGAGCAGTACAAGATAAATGTCATGTTGCTCTGCTACTATTAGAATAATGGTAAAATAGTAGCAGTAGGATATTTAGTAACACTATGTTAATGCATATAATTCACCAACATCTAGTATATATAGACCCCTAAGGCGAGACAGTCAAAAGTTAATCGAGTATTAGGTTACATTTATGTTTGATGAGAAATGACATCCTAAGGAGACAAATTGAGATGCTCTAATTGTATCAAAGTCAGGAACAAGTTGATTGATGCGTATTACTTTGAGATAGACTATGTCCCAAAATGTAAAGCATCAAACACAATACTGAAGAACGGAATACCAATATACAATGAAGCAAACGAGAGCAAGAGTCAAGCGAGTAGTTGATGAATATCGATTCCTTCTACAACAGATGATACAACCACCGATAGAATTGACAACAACATTGACGATAATATGAGCAACCAGAAGTGTCAATGTTGATGTCATCCCTAGAACATGAGCCGTACTTCTTGGGTAAGAACAAACATCAGGCGAAACTTCATTCACTTGAGAAACCTTCAAAGTCGACAAAGCCCTCCGTCAACAACAGTAACAAAACAACAACAAGAAATTGCAGTAACTTGAGAGAACCTCTTACCTTAATATTTGTGAACTCTGCAGCAAATCCCAGAACAACAGAGATTAATCCTGCAACGCTCCTGCAAGTGGCAAATGGTTTGGCTGAATCCTTCAATAAGACCATTTGCAACTTGTTGAGGAAAGTAGTAGCAAAGTCTAAGCGAGATTGGCAAGAAAGAATCGGTTAGACATTATGAGCGTAGCATACCACATACAAAACACCTACTCAAGCAACCTGATATGCATTGGTGTATGGAGTGGAGGTCGTGTTACCTTTAGAGTTGCAGATCCCTTCATTATGCATTGCCATTCAGACGGATTTACGAAAGACGAAAATGACAAATTACAATTGGTAGAGTTAGAGGCCCTCGATGAGAAAATATTAGAGGCTCAACAAAAGCTCCAGTGCTACCAAGCAAGGATGTCACAGACATTCATCAAAAAATTGCATCCTCGTTCTTTCCAAGTAGGAGACATGGTACTTGCGGTACGAAGGTCAATTATCACCTTTCACAAACAAATCACCTCTAAGTGGGATGGTCCATACGTAGTGCAGGAGGTCTATACAAATGGCGCTTATAAAATCGTGGATAAAGATGGTGTTCGCGTAGGCCCAATCAATAGAAAGTTTCGAAGGCGTTACTATTCTTAAACTTCCATCGGTGAAAGCTCCCTAGCAAGAGGGTAAACTGCATACAAAAAAATTACTTTCATCTTTTATGAACTACGTCGACTTGATCTTGTAAAGTACTTCGTGCTCTACAGGTACGTAGGCAGCTTGAGTGAACATAGGCAGCTTGGGTGAACATGTAGCTCAAGTGCAGCCACACCTTAAAAAATATTCTATTTTCCCTAAAGTCACCAGAATAGGCTGATGATTCCAAATATTTGCTTAATAGAGGTCCCTAACGGTTCGTACGCAAAAAGACTAATGTATCAAACCAATCCAAAATAACATTGTAAGAGTCTAAAAAAGGTGAAAAAAATATGAAAGTAGATTACTAAAATAAGTTATAATATTGGTCAAAATAGGTCTAAGCTGACTTTCCAACGAACTCAACCTGATCTAGAGCATGCTTTTTTGTAGTGCCTAACTGTGCATGTGCGGGGAATATAGCATGTATTCGCCCTAAACTTGCAGGATTATAATAAAATTTACAGTTGTGATTATAGTCATAAGATAAATAAAAACATGAAAAGAATACAACCTTTGGTCCTTGTGCTTATGGCCTAAGAACAGGAATTAAAGTAAATTCCCTCCTATAACTTGCACCCAAGACTTAGATTGAGACGATGCCGCGTGTGCTATAAAATACTCTCCAATTGCCTTGCAATATGGGGAGAGCCTTTGAGGTTTTAGATGTGAGATCTGAGTTTTGGGAGAAGAATGCTCTCAAAACCCTAATTGTGAGAATTATGATTCAACAGTTACTGACATAAGGAGAAAGACTCTCCTTATGTAGCACTCATGGGTGGGTCGGCCGAATTAGGGTAAGAGTGGGCTTTCTCCACTCTTACCTTATTCCTTTGCATGATTCGACCCGTTTTGCTAAATATTATTTGCGGGATTTTTATTATAAATCGCATACGTGTTATCAGATATTAATGCAGTCGATGTATTAATAATGGTCTGATAAAATTACGATATTGTATAATTACCCAAATTAATATAACTGTTTATATTAATACGCGAAATTAATATTTAATTAAATATAATTGCTTATATTTAATTTACGAATTAAACATGTAATCCGTATTAGCTAAAATTATTTAATCCGTATTAAATAATAATCTCAACATCTTATTGACTTATTTAATAGTCAATACCTCTGACTAACTGTTTAGTCGTATCCGGCATAAATGTGATTGTATTTTCATACCTTCACATCTCTCAAACGTGTCCTATAGGTGTGACGTATAGGGACCAGTTGATCACCGCCATCCGTATGACAATAACGTCAAACTTATCTAGCAAGCCAACCGTTATTGATAAACGTGGATCAACTGGTAATAATACTGAAGTATGCCCTTGTGATCCTTAAAGAGATTTAATAAGTCATTGTACTTAATTGTCAGGGACACCAGCCCCAACAATCTCCCACTTGTCCGTACAAGGGTATGTGCAATGACGTTATCACACTACATGTGGAGGACACAAGGCTCCAACAAACTCCCACTTGTCCGTACAAGTGTAGGTGTGATAACCGATTCTCATATCCTTTTAAAATTTCTCTCACTCAATGCAAGACAATTTGCAAATCCGTATTCGCAAAGGTCGTATCTCACAAGCGAACTGTATCAAGAGTGGTTTCCCCGACTAGAGAGTAACTTAACTGATAAAGCGAATCTGTATTCGAGCATGGCCATGCATTTCAGTTACTACTCCTCGAGTGGCCCTGAGAAATGATAAAATCCTGATAAGGTTTTGGATATTTCCCTCAACTCGAATCCTGCCGATATCGCGCAGCATGAAATAACCCAGAAAAAATCCTCTTGGCCCCTGTTACGATGACCGTGGGAAAGAAACCAAAGTTACCCAAAATCTGCCTTAATCTCAAGAGACAGTTGAAAGTCAAAAGACTCGACTCTAAGGAACACTATGGAAGTCCTATCCACGACCTGGCACCCAATGTTATAAAACATTTAGGACTCCATAACGTTGTCACGGGGTGTCCTACGAGATATCCGTATAACTCGCCTTTGTGATTGGTCAGTCATCCGCGTGACTTATGGCTCGTTGAACCCACCATCAACCAATGTCACAAAATGATTACCTGAGTTATCAGCTCAAGTGGGTAATCAAGGACTAAAACGATGTAATGTTATTCAGTTCACTTTGTGGTGTTCAAAATTGGCGTACAATTCCACATGAAAAACAAAACATTATATATCATAACAATGAGGTTGAATAGAGTACACGAGAAAATGAATTATTACATGAATTCATAAAAGAGTACTACAACTTAGGAACATATCTAATTCCCATGGAATGAATGTGCCCTTCATGCTTATCACGTGGTAATGCTTTAGTGAGAGGATCAGCTATGTTGTCATCCGTAGCGATCTTATCAATGAAAATCTCCTTTTGCTCCACGTAATCTCTGATTAGATGAGCTTTCCGTTGTACATGCCTAGCCTTGTTGCTAGACTTATGCTCCTTAGCTTGGAAGATGGCACCTTTATTATCACAATAAACGGTGATTGGGTCATTCGAACTAGGCACTACTGATAGTCCTTGTAAGAATTGACGCATCCATATTGCTTCCTTAGCTGCTTCTGAGGCGGCATAGTACTCGGACTCAGTCGTAGAATCTGCTGTAACACTCTGTTTAGAACTTTTCCAGCTGACAGCAGCGCCATTAAGAGTAAAAACGAATCCAGACTGAGATTTCGAGTCATCTCGATCCGTTTGGAAGCTAGCATCTGCGTAACCCGTGGCGCAGAGCGTTGAGTCGCCTCCATAAGTCAATCCCCAATCTTTAGTCCTCCGTAGGTACTTAAGAATGTTTTTCACGGCCATCCAGTGTTGTTCACCTGGATGAGCTTGGAATCGACTGGTCATACTCAATGCATATGCAACGTCTGGACGTGTGCATATCATGGCATACATGATCGATCCTATTGCCGAAGCATAAGGAATCCGACTCATGCGCTCTTTCTCTTCCAATGTCTTAGCTTCTTGAGACTTGCTCAAGTGAAGCCCAGTAGTCATAGGAAGGAACCCTTTTCTTGGAGTTCGGCATGCTGAATCTCTCTAGAATCTTATCTATGTAAGACTCCTGACTGAGAGACAACATCCGTCGTGATCTATCCCTGTAGATACGGATGCCCAAAATTCTTTGTGCCTCTCCCAGATCTTTCATCTGGAAATGGTTTTTCAACCATGCTTTAACCGAAGATAAGAGAGGTATGTCATTCCCAATCAAGAGTATGTCGTTGACATACAGTACTAGGAATACAATCTTGCTCCCACTCGACTTGATATAGAGACATGGTTCCTCGACTGATCGAACGAATCCATTATCTTTTATCACTTGGTCGAAGCGATGATTCCAACTCCGCGATGCTTGCTTAAGTCCATAGATGGAACGCTTAAGCTTGCAAACCTTCTTAGGATGTTCTGGATCAATAAAACCCTCGGGTTGTACCATGTACAACTCTTCCTCCAAATAACCGTTTAAGAAGGCGGTTTTAACGTCCATTTGCCATATTTCATAGTCATGAAATGCGGCTATCGCTAAGATAATCCGAATGGAACGTAGCATGACTACGGGTGCAAAGATCTCATCGTAGTGCAAGCCTGGCACTTGGGTGAAACTTTTAGCAACTAGTCTTGCCTTATGGATGTCTTGTTTACCTTCCACGGCATGGTTTATCTTGTAAAGCCATTTGCATTGAAGGGGACGTACCTTTGCAGGTAGGTCCACAAGATCCCACACGTTGTTCTCATACATGGAGTCCATCTCGGATTGCATGGCTTCTAGCCATAGCTTTGAGTCAGAACTGGTCATGGCACCTTTATAGGTTGTGGGTTCATTACCCTCTAGGAGTAAGACGTCATCCATGTCATGTTCCTCGACCATACCAATGTATCTGTCCGGAGGAATGGAGACTCTTCCCGACCTCCTAGGTTCCTCAGGAATATCTACCGCAGCCTCGGTTGAAGGAACTGTTTCCTCCAATGGTTGCTCGGTAGTTGGTTCTTGAACCTCCGATAAATCGAAGGTTCTATTACTCGACTTGTTCTCGAGAAATTCTTTCTCTAAGAACGTCGCACTGGCCGCAACAAAAACACGTTGTTCGGTTGGCGAGTAGAAGTAATGACCAAAAGTTCCCTTTGGATAGCCTATAAAGTATGTCTTGACCGATCGCGGGCCGAGCTTATCCTCGTGTCTCCACTTGACATAAGCCTCGCAGCCCCAAACCCGAATAAAGGACAAGTTAGGGACCGTTCCCTTCCATAATTCGTATGGAGTCTTGTCAACAGCTTTAGACGGACTTCGGTTAAGTATTAGAGCGGCCGACAAAAGAGCATAGCCCCACAATGAACCAGGCACAACGGTGTGACTCATCATGGATCGAACCATATCGAGTAGAGTTCGATTTCTCCGTTCGGACACACCATTTAATTGTGGTGTTCCAGGTGGAGTCAACTGTAGCACGATGCCACAGTCTTTAAGGTGTTGATCAAACTCGTGTGAAAGATACTCACCACCACGATCAGAACGTAGTGTTTTAATCTTTCTACCCAGCTGGTTCTGTACCCGATTCTGGTATTCTTTGAACTTGTCAAAGGATTCACTTTTGTGCTTCATTAAGTAGACATAGCCATATCTACTTAAATCATCCGTGAAAGTGATGAAATACCTATAGCCTTCTCGTGCGTTGATCGACATAGGGCCACATACGTCCGTATGTATGAGTCCTAATAGGTCGGCAGCGCGCATTCCAACACCTTTGAAGGAAATACGAGTCATATTACCGATGAGACATGATTCACACGTGCCATATGATTCGAAATCAAAGGGCGAGATAGCTCCATTCTGTATGAGCTGTATCACGCGTTTCTCATTTATGTGTCCCATACGACAATGCCATAGGTAAGTTTGATCTTTGTCACCTACCTTTAATTTCTTATTATTCACATGTAATATTTCAGTGGTTTGATCTAAAACATAAATTCCATTCATGGAAACTGCCTTGCCATAAATCATATTGTGTAAGGAGAAAATACAGCTATTATTCTCTATTACAAATGAAAAACCGAGTTTGTCAAGCGCAAAAACTGAAATAATGTTTTTGGACAAACAAGGAACATAATAACAGTTATATAAAGATAACTCGAATCCACTTGGAAGCTGGATCACGTATGTTCCCCTCGAGATTGCAGCAACACGTGCTCCATTCCCGACACGCAGGTCAACCTCACCCTTGATTAGGGGTTCTTGGTTTCGGAGGCCCTGCACATGATTACATAGATGAGAACCACAACCAGTATCTAGTACCCAAGTTCCGTAACTTGCATGGTTAATCTCAATCATGTGAATAAAAGAAGAAGAAGACATACCAACAGGAGTAACGCGGCCTGCCTTAATGTCCTCACGATACACGGGGCATGAGCGCCTCCAATGCCCAGTCTTGTGGCAATGGTGACATTTCATGCTAGTATCCTTGCTCTTTGATTTGCCCTGTGAGTTGCTTGACTCACCTGGCCCACTCTTAGTAAATCCTGACTTCTTAAACTTGGGCTTGCCTACTGTTAGGTCGCCCTGAGCTTTAGCTTTACCCTTACCCTTACCCTTAATGGAAATCATGAGAACATCTTGCTTCACGCTCCCACTTAATTTTAGATCCTTCTCGGTCTGTACGAGAAGGGAGTGGAGCTCATGAGGAGTCTTCTTCATGTCGTTCATATAATAGTTGGCCCTGAAGAGGGCGAACCCATCATGAAGCGAATGAAGCATTCCATCAACGATTATGTTCTCACTGATCTTGCAGTTTAGGGCCTCCAGTTTCTCGATATTCTCAATCATGTGAAGAATATGTGGGCTAACTGCTTGGCCCTTTTGGAGTTTCGCCTCAAAGAAGCGACAGGTATGCTCATAAGAAACGATCCCCGGAGCTTTTGAGAATTCGTTAGTGAGCGTGGTGAAAATCTTGTTTGCACCATGGGCTATGAAGCGTCTTTGCAAATTGGATTCCATTGCATAGATGAGTACGTTCTTTATCGCATCCGCTTCCATGACAAAGTCGCTATGAGCGCGAACTTCGTTAGCTCTAGCTCCAGTTCCTGGGTGTGCCGGAATTGGCTCAGTTAAATACTTAAGCTTTCCGTCAGCAATGACAGCATTCCGTAGTGTTGCCTCCCAGTCAGAGAAGTTTGACCCATCATTCCTCAGTCTAGTAGACTGATTCATGGAGTCCATGAAGGCTTTTAGCCAGGATTCACGTGCTAGCTTGGCACTTGGCATTGGGTCTTCACCAGCCATTAGTTATACAGCAGTTTAATTGAACGTGTTCTACACTGAAAAGAAGATAAAACAGAACCATATAAGCAACTCATTGTTGTGATTTAAGTCTATATTAAATTGTGTTTAAACTCGTAGACTCATGCATTTATATAATTGATCTCCCTCAAGAATTATACAAACGATCCCAAGACTCAATTTCCGTATATTGATAAGCCCACAGTTTGGCTAATTCCACCGTTGGAACTCTTGGTCGATAGATTTCCGTAAATCCTATCTATTAGTCAATCTTAGTCGCTAGATATTATCGAGTGACCATGATGTTGAGATAAAATAAATCATCTGTTCCCACTTACCCGACGTAGAAGGGGTCATATTATGCCTACCGACGAAGAAGGGATTCATGGGAGTCTGATTTATAAAGACTATTCTCAATTTTTGGTTAGACGAGGAAGACCCCATCAACTTTTATTTATCCATTTTAAGTGAACTAATATCTAGCATTTGCGTCAATGAATGAAATAAAGTGATGACTTTGCAATTGACATGTGACATCTGTATTGTCACAGAAAACTAACGCGTAACCTCTACATGAGTCAGTTTTCAGGCATGTTATAGGTGGTTTGGTTTTTAGGCGGAATAATGATGCAAGCTATTATCGATGAAAGCATAAAATAAATGCAATAAACGTAAATAAAAGTCCTAGTGTGGCCTATCCTACCAAAATAAACATAAAACAACTTGGAATCCACCGTTGGACCCTAGAAGCTTGTCTTGATGTTCCATCTTGGTCCTTGCAGCGGGAGTGAGCATCCGGTCTCCGTCTTTGGTCTTTACAAAATTACTAATTTAAATTACAAATATAATCCTATTTACATTCTAATTTTAATACAAAAGTAATTACATGGCAAAAACCCAAAACGGAGATACAAGATCTCAAAATTACAAGCAAGACTGTGTCCCATCATTCCGGTGACACAATCTTCTAAGGCAACACTAGGTTACAACCGTTTGCAAAATTAAATACGTTATTAAAAGCATTCACAAGACATTCAACAAGACGATAAATAAAATGCGTCAACTAAAATTAAAATTTATACATGACATAATACTGTTATATGATTAACAAAATTTACCAAACCACCTTACGGGATTAAAATTATGTGATTATACCGTTTTAATCACCCAATTTTAATAAATTTATAATCCTATTATCTTAAACCGTTTTAAAATAATATGTATCAAACGAGGGTGAACCGTTTCACAAAATTAATAATATACTATTTCCGTATACAGCATATTACTAAAGCCCATGTGAAAATAAAACATGTTATTTTCGAAAAAAAAAAAAAAACGAGTATGTTACGGGGGGAGGTCGACCGACCTAAACAAGTGGTCGACCGACCTCCAGACGAGAAACAGAAACTTTCTGCAACAGCAAAATCGGTCGACCGACCTATCAATTAGGTCGACCGACCAACAGGCAGTAAAAACGAATTTCAGAAAACGCAAAACGCTGCACCTTTTGAAATCAAAACATAGTTTTTACCTTTTAAACTTTGATTAAAAGAAGTAAATCAAAATTAACATCAGCAAGGGTTCACATATTGTCAAGAATATCGATTAATTAACAATATGTAAACAGGAATCGAAAAATAAGATCGATTACTCACAAAAGAAAAACTTTCAAAACAGAAAAATACACAGGAGGCGGTCGACCGACCGCAATAGGGGGTCGATCGACCGACTCAGCGACAGCACACGATTTTTCAGATTTTAAAACTTATGAAAAACACAAAAGTAAAATTTTCATGGCCTGACTCTGATACCACTTGCGGGGAATATAGCATGTATTCGCCCTAAACTTGCAGGATTATAATAAAATTTACAGTTGTGATTATAGTCATAAGATAAATAAAAACATGAAAAGAATACAACCTTTGGTCCTTGTGCTTATGGCCTAAGAACAGGAATTAAAGTAAATTCCCTCCTATAACTTGCACCCAAGACTTAGATTGAGACGATGCCGCGTGTGCTATAAAATACTCTCCAATTGCCTTGCAATATGGGGAGAGCCTTTGAGGTTTTAGATGTGAGATCTGAGTTTTGGGAGAAGAATGCTCTCAAAACCCTAATTGTGAGAATTATGATTCAACAGTTACTGACATAAGGAGAAAGACTCTCCTTATGTAGCACTCATGGGTGGGTCGGCCGAATTAGGGTAAGAGTGGGCTTTCTCCACTCTTACCTTATTCCTTTGCATGATTCGACCCGTTTTGCTAAATATTATTTGCGGGATTTTTATTATAAATCGCATACGTGTTATCAGATATTAATGCAGTCGATGTATTAATAATGGTCTGATAAAATTACGATATTGTATAATTACCCAAATTAATATAACTGTTTATATTAATACGCGAAATTAATATTTAATTAAATATAATTGCTTATATTTAATTTACGAATTAAACATGTAATCCGTATTAGCTAAAATTATTTAATCCGTATTAAATAATAATCTCAACATCTTATTGACTTATTTAATAGTCAATACCTCTGACTAACTGTTTAGTCGTATCCGGCATAAATGTGATTGTATTTTCATACCTTCACATCTCTCAAACGTGTCCTATAGGTGTGACGTATAGGGACCAGTTGATCACCGCCATCCGTATGACAATAACGTCAAACTTATCTAGCAAGCCAACCGTTATTGATAAACGTGGATCAACTGGTAATAATACTGAAGTATGCCCTTGTGATCCTTAAAGAGATTTAATAAGTCATTGTACTTAATTGTCAGGGACACCAGCCCCAACAATCTCCCACTTGTCCGTACAAGGGTATGTGCAATGACGTTATCACACTACATGTGGAGGACACAAGGCTCCAACAAACTCCCACTTGTCCGTACAAGTGTAGGTGCGATAACCGATTCTCATACCTACATAAGGATTTATTTATGACATTTAGATAGAGTAAATTATAGAAAAGATAAATTAAGTTTACTACAATGACTCAAATTTGACGCACTTGAGAAATACATATTTAGCATATGCTTCACATTTTATAGTACATAACCATTTCTTCTTATAAGGACGCATCTTCTTCAGTGATGGACATCTAATGAGAATTGTTATGAAATATTATAGTATAATATTATACGAATGTCCATATATTAGAATATCCTAAAGTATTTTATCTTATGGAAACTCTACCTCGTGTATATATATATATATATATATATATATATATATATATATATATATATATATATATATATATATATATATATATATATATATATATATATATATATATATAGGGTCGGGATCCGGTGAGAACCACCTTTATAATGAGAACCGTGAGAACCGTCACTAAATCTCCACCATATCTCGCTTCGAATGTTTCGTTGGATCATTTACCATTAGTTTAACTTATTCAAATACACACTTTAGTATCAATAAACAAAAAAATTTTGATTTAATTAACAAAATATATACTTAGTGTACGAAAATACAATTAGGCGTACTAAAACGGCTATAAATGCACGAAAACAACCACTACATGCATGAAATTTTTTACATGCATGAAAATGATTACTAGGTGCATGAAATAAGAGGCTTTACGTGCATTAAAACGAGTTCTAGGTGCATGAAAAATGATAGATGCATAAAAATCGGTAGTAGGTGCATGAAAATTAATAAAACGTACCGCACCATGATTTCCGTCACTAGTATATATTTTCTAGACCAAGAAATATGTTCTCTAGCCATAAATTTCTATGCCAAATCCAAATATGTCATTAATTTTTCTTAAAAAAGTCCGTAAGGTAGAGTTCTCGTGGTTCTCATTATATTGGTGGTTCTCATATGATCCCAATTCTATATATATATATATATATATATATATATATATAGTATGTGTTTGGCCCTGCTTTTCAACTGTTTTTTCAACCAAAGAAATAGAAGCTGGGTCAAACACTACTTTTTAAAAAAACTAAAAACTAATTTTATTAAACAAAATTCTAAAAATGACTCCTAGAAACACACCTAGAAACAGAAGTAACAAATTGTTACTTCTGTTTCTCTTTTCACGTTGCTCTTAAGTTATTTGAGCCCAAAATCCAAAAAAAAAATGATAGAAACTAGTTAGGCCAAACACGATAAAACTGATAAAAATAGTTTTTTAAAAATTTTGGCCAAACATGAACAATTTTATTAAGAACTAGTTTTATAAAAACTCCTTTATAAAAGTAAAAATCTTTTTCCATAAACAAGGCCAAACATGCACATATATAGAATGAGAACAAACTTCTTTAATTAACTTATTAATGTGCCCTTAGCCACACATACATTAAAATAACGGACTTACCCAAACACTCCTTAAGACCGGCCTGCAAATCATCAAATCAAATCGCAAATTAAAATTTGCCCAGTTCGTAACCCACGCTTTTCACACAAATCATATACCATGATTAAATTTAAAACTTGTTTATTAATGAAATTAGGGTTCTTGACTTCTCGATGCTCTTTCATAATTAATTAGATTTGAATGGCGTCGAATCCATCTACAACAGCGACCATGGCGCCGCCCTCTAATCCTTGTTGCAGTGAGGTAAAAATGTTTGTTATTTTATTTTTTAATAATATATATACGCCCTACGTCCCGAATCCCGATCATATGCAAAAGTAAACAAACGACTGCGACGGAACAGTTGATTACTTTAATTTACGGCTGTAAGTATAAATCCTGATTCCGTCACTGAGTGCTGAATATCATGAATATATGTTGATGTTAGTACATTCATCTTATTATTAATTGGCTCGTTGAATAGTGGCAATCCGAGTGTGTTAGATTGTCTGAGGGGCGAGCTCATCTTCGGAACGGGATGAAAATACTCAAGCGTACAATTACCAGTCTTGAAACCGACAATCTCAACCTTCAGAAAGGTAATTTTTTTGTGATGTTATACTCGGTTTTCAATCATTTGTTTATGTTTTTTATTCGTAATTGTTTAATGAGGTGAGGTAGGAATGCTTGTTGTTAAGTATTTTCAACTTGAAGCGGTTATTATTATTAATCATACATTCATACCCCTTCTGTCCCGCTCATTTGTTTACCCACAAAGACCAAGGAAAGAGTAGGAGTAAGGACCATTAATTTGATGATGACAAGTGTACGGGAGCATCAAATTATTTATCAAAAGCATTCCCAAAATTGAAAGGTAAATAATTGACCGAGACACAAAAAGATTGGTAGAGGGAGTACTTTGGAGCATAATGGAATAAGTTAAAATGGTGCAAGTAGCATTCATGTATGTAAATGTTGTTTTGGACCTCTAAGCCACTTAGGGCTATCTCTCATTTCCGGCTACTTTTGATGTATCTAGTAGTAAAGTTACTATGTGTCGAACTGTGGCTTTAGGTGGGCTTGTTAAATGGGTTAATGTTTAGAATTTACCATGTATGGTCAAGGACTCGAAATTTGTGAGGTTCTTGGTGTACTGATATGTTCGTTTGAGTAGTTCGACTTTAATGTGAAGATTTTCTAGTTGATAACATATTTTTGAGTTGTTCAATTCAGTGAGTTAGCAGGTAAGCTTTATTTTATTGAGAATATAAGCTGGTTTATATTTTTCTGTTTTGCCGGTCTTTTAGCTGCTGACAATTATCAGTTGGAACCTTTTAGATATTTGTGGTATTGGGGAAAGTAGCAAATAAGCCCCATAATGTCCAGTATGGACATGTTTTATTCACTGTGTATTTTGAAAATTGATGCCATCAGTTTCAATTTTGACACTAGTCCAACTTTTTTGGAGTTTACGTTGGTTTATTTTTCTGCACTAAGAATTTGTGATTGGGTACGTATTTGACTCTTTACTTGATTGTGCTATCTGCAGCATTAGAAGTTGTAGAAGAGGAGAAAGGGAAAGAAGCATCTCTCAGGACGTCGTTGGAGCATGAAGTTGCTGCTCTGAAATCTCAGATATGTTCAATTGAGACTGATGAAAATTGTAAAAACAAGGAATTGGAGAAGGAAACACTCACTCTCCGCTTAAGTGTTTCTGAGAAGGAGGGGGAGATAGAACAACTTAAAAAGCTCTTAGCAGAAGAAAATTCTGGCTCCGTTAAAGGCAAAAAGGTTTCCCCATCAGAGAAGAAAAAAATCGCTGAATTACAGAAAAAATTGAAATCTGAAAAGAGTAGAACTGATGAAGCATGTAAATTAGCTGATGCAGCCAAGAGAAAATCTGAAGAAGATAAAAATCTGGTAGAGACTTTAAACAATGAAGTCAAAATTATTACTCAAAAATTTGAAGAGACGAACAAAATGTTTGAGGCTGAAAAGCAGAAGGTAATTTCCGTGAATAAGAAAATAGATGAAGAGAAGGCAAAGGCAAAGGAGCTATTAAGGATTGCGGAGGTGAGTGAGAAGAAGGTGACTGATGAAAAAAGTAATTCTAATAATCTGTCAATGATGTTGGAAGTTGAGAAGAAAAAAGTTGAGAAATTATGGAAAGAATTGCAGGATTTTATCTCAAATGAAAAATCTGCTGTTTCCTCCCAGTTAGATGAACTTAGCAAAAATCTTGAGCTAGAAAAGGAGAAAGTTGCGATGCAAAAAAAATGTGCTGACATTGAGAAGTTTGAAAAGAACGAGCAGAGAAAAGCAGCTGAAACAAGTAGGAAGAAAGCCATTGAAGAAAAGTGTTTTGCTGATGAATTTCTACAGGATCTTCAAAGTTCTAGACAGATAATTGAGCATTTACAGCAGGAGCTGACTAAGGTAAACCACATGCTCGAGGCTGAAAGATTGGTGTCAGCCAAAGAGAAACAGCGTGCAGATGATCTTAATTTGAAGTCAAAAGAACAACAAAGAATTGCTGCAGAAAATGAAAAGAAAGCCATGAAAGAAGAGAGTCGATGTAACGAGATGATCCTGGAGCTGGAAAATGCTCGACAAAAAGTAAGAGATGTGGAGAATAAGTTATTTGAAGTTGAACAAAATGGAGATCCTGCTGGGGTATCCAGTACTCCTCCCGACTTACTTTTCAAGGAGCAGATTGCAAAAGGCAGTCTGCTACAAGAACAATTAAAGTTTGAGGAGAAGCGGGTAAAGCACTACAAAAAGGTTGCCAAGTTAGAGAAAGACCTCAGAAGTGCTTCACAGCAGGAGTTGACTAAAGTGAAACAGGACTTCCAGAGTTTGCTGTATCAAATGGATATGTTGAGTGACACATATGGTGCAAGAAATCATATGAACAAGGTATTAAATTTATGCCGCTTCTGCTTTACAAATTCTGTCTTACATCTTCATAGTGGTTGGTATCTAATCATCTGATGTTCTGAGTATCTAATACATGCAGAAACGACGCCTGAATGCTGAAAGTTTGGAGTTGCCTGATCGGATGCCTGACTGTAGCTTACCGCAAATTGATTTTCGCTGTGACGCTGAGCTTAGACCATCTACCTTGTCGTCCAGGGATACATCATATCGTCTTAAGCCGAATACTAGACTTGTTGATGCAGAGCAACCCATGGAATCACCCTCAGGTATGAAGATTAACTTGGATCCTCTGCTAGGAGGTTCTCATGGAGATAACTTAGCATCTTTTGCCCTTAACTTCAACACAGCATCTTTTTCTGATGAACAGTTGCTGGGGTCACAGGAAAGAGCACCGGGATCTCTCACAACACTGACAGGAATGGGAACAAAAGATACTCTCCTGCGAACGACAATTGCCAGATGGAGTGATGGTGAACGAATTGCTACTGTTGTTGAAAATAGCATAAACCCTGTCGAACTAGATTCTGGTCATGTCAAAAAGAGGAGGAAGATTATTGACGAATCTGAACTCGTCAGATGTGTACTGTCAGAAGACAGAAAAATCAACCAGGATGTTGATACAAATTTGTTTGGTTTGGGTAATGCATTAGTTCAACCTTTGGAAGAGCAGATGGGGAAGGTAAATTTACTAGTTACTAGCAATAGTGCGGATTCATATGGCAATTTTGATCTATCTGGCAAGAAAAAGAAGTCAAGAAATGAACTACAAATAGCTCTTCAGCACGCCGACCACTTCACTGTCCTTATGGAGATGGACAAAGATAAATTTCCTTCTGCAACGACCACAAATGGAAAAGAAATTTCTCAGCTAAATGATTCCCATAGAAGTGGTCTGGTAGTTCGCGATCAGGATGCTTTGGTAAGTTTTGAGCAACAGGTTAATGGCAATTACATGAAATTGCTTGATTTGGATGATCCGATTGCTGAGGAACATTTTAGGGCGGCACTGGAATGTCCTATGTCTTCTACTCTTCCAGATATTGACCAGCGCAAGTTTGACCAAGAGGTTAAAATGCAGAATTTAGGTATGACTGTCTGTGTTAGAAACAATCCTCCTGATTCAATTGTGGAACTCGACAAGATCCCAAAATTCGTTGTTGTTTTCTTTGACATGGAAGATATTAGCTGTATAACTAGGATCTTCTGTACTATTACAACTTGTATGGTTCGTTTACATTCTCCTTTGCAAACACATTGGATGGTGGAGGACATTCTATTGGCTCTCGTCTCGGAACAATGTCTTGTTTCCAGGTAATGTATTTTGTACACGGGGTCTGTATTCTTGCTAATGATACTGTATATGTTGGTATGGTATTATTTTCATGGCGTCGCCGTTGAACAATGTTTCTGGGTTTTCATTTCATTTTACTCCTTTATTAGTCTTAGCAGACTGGTCGGCTTTCTCAAATTCTGCTCTTTTTTGTGGAATAGAACAGTTCACCTTTTTTTTCTTCTGCTGTGTGCCTTCTTAGTTTTTCGTTGTATTATCGGTCTTCTTTTAGTGTAGGGAATGTCAACAAAAATATGAATTAGGAACATATTAATTGCTTATTGATTCCTTTACCTGCGTTATGCCTGAAGCCGTTTTCCATCATCAATTCACTGTGACCAGAGCTGCATTGTTCACTTGAAATTTCATGTCGTTTTTTGTTGTTAATATTAACGCTGACCGGCTGATCTGTCTGTCTCTTTTCAGGGAAATGGCTTGCGTCTTTTTTTCTCTTTTGTTACTCAATTTTGCCAGGGGATGCTGTACCAAGTCTATGAACTTTCAGAGCCTGTTGTCTGATGCTTTTTGTGCAAATTTACAGTCAGGTGCGTTTCTTCTGTTCAAATTTTTTTTGTTTTGTAACTTTGATCCCTCCTTTCACTTACTTTTCAATTTTCTAGAACCTAGATTATTTCTGGATTTCTGATTCATCGGTTATTTTGTCATTCAGTTTTGTTGAACATGGAGACAAGACACCTCTTTGCGAAAGTTTGCTGCCTTGGTGACTTACTCAGTTTAAGTGAAAGTTTTTTACTTCACAAGAAAATCCTGTTGAGTAGCTTCACCTCTGATACTCAATATTGTGGTGGCTCAAACATTGAAATTTTGCACCAGGGCGTGATTAATGTCTTATGTCCCAGTTTGGCATCAACCAATATGGTTGTAGCAGGGAGCGTAGTACTAGCATCTATCTCTGTAGCAGCTGGTCTTGTCGATTCTGTATGTGAATTTTCTCTGAAAGTCATCAGAATGAGAAGAGCCGAGTCAGCCGACTGTTCATTGACATTACTGATTCTCCATACATTTGCTTATGTTTGTGGTGATGAGTATTTCACCGCTGGTAATAACCATTCACTCATCATGGAAGCAGTAAAGGTTATAGTGGCGTCCTTCGAGTGTTCATTGGGAATTAGTGGGAATATTCAACCAGATGATGGTACTTTGCATCATTATTTTCCATGTGAGAAATGTCCATTTAGTGAAAGCTGTATTTGTTTGGACGACGTTTTATCTAAACTAATGGAAGAAATGCAAGAATGTACGAATCCCCATAAACAAGCTGATTCATTCGATTCAAGCTGCTTGGTTGCGGTCCTGTCAGCTCTTGAGTTGCTTGCTACCCATATGGTACTCCATTTTGTCATTTTAGTATTTTACCTTAAATATTATCTCTTCATTTAAAGGTAGACCATTGACAAGAAGTCTGGCTTTCCTCTACTGCAGAGCTGGGGCTGGGTATGTGACAAAGTTGTGTCAAAGCTGTTTGAAATGGTGGAATCGTGTGATCCTGAGAGTCAGACATCAGTTGCCGTTGTTGCACTGCTGGGTGATTTGGGCAGGTGGGCATCTCTTGGTGTGTTCTTTATTTAAAAGGCTTCCTCATCTATCATTTCTTTGTTAATTATAGCTGTATATTATATTACCTTCAGGCTAGGGGTTGAAACAGGTGGATATGACGATCCTGGGGTGAAAAGCATCGTACAACAACTATCGACTAAATTACATCAAACAAGTTCGTTGAAGTACAATACTTTTTCGATGGCCATTGTTCATTCACTAACTCAACTTTATCCAAATGGAGCCGATGTTTTTTAACAACGAAGAATCAGTCAAAGGTGCGCATTCTGCTTCCAGTACAGCTACATCAGATTCTGAGGACCATGTTTTCTTCTTTTAGCGGCAAGCCGATATCTGCCTTGCATAATCGCGTGATTCCCGATATAATTGCTTAGATTGTAGTTTAGGGGTAGCCAGTAGCCACCAAATGTGAAGCCAGTTGTCGAGTCGAGGCTCTCTCCATTTGTATTCCATCCAATTTTCATGAATCCATTTTTGAAAGAAGGGTGTTCTGTCTGTCGATTGTATTCCTTGCAATAGAATAGAGCTCCACTGCATCAGGTTACTTCTTGTCTCATCCTATGTCTTCCGTTTCAACTATTCTGTAAATTTACTACCGTCATCGCATGTGGTGAACTGGAGATCTTAGGCCGTCTTCAATCGATGAATTGTGATAAGGGTATTTTGATGTCCGAACTTCACACCGAGGAGTTTGGAGAGATACCTTGTTCTAGTAAGCTTGGCTAATATCCCAATAATGAGCTTAAATAGGCGGTTTCAAGTCGACATCTATACATGGTTGTGAGCGGTTTTACTTCTTACGATGCCTTAATACGGGTGATGAGATTAAGAAGTATGGCGCCATAGAGTCGTGTCCAAAGTAAGGCGAGTCAGGACGACAATTTCTCGCCTGTCAAAGAGAGACACTGAGACGGTATTGCTAGTAAAATATGACACAATTGATCAAACTCGAGCTTTTTTTTTTCCTTTTTTGTGTTGGACAGTTCAAACTCGAGAACTTGTGTGGCAGCGTATATGGTTTAAGTAGTTAGATGACTATCAATTTAAATTCTCGGTCCCGGTCATTTGTTTGGCTATGTCTGCATTGTTCCTTTTCATAATAGTAGAATATAAGATAGAATATCAAAGTGGTATATAGAATCCAGATTCTTGGTGAGAATATTAAAACAATTTTTTTACTACATAATGATTTTTATTTTATTTTATATTGTTCCCTAAATCTTGTATTCTCGATCTCTTAGTAATGTAGATGTCAACTAGGTTATCTTTTTTTTTTGAAAGGTGTCAACTAGGTTATTTGATGACGTTAAAAAAAGTAGTGTTAATTAATAACATAAGTTTAAATCCCTTCAGCATTAAAATCGCCCTTACAGAGCCGTAGACTCCCTTTACTCCTAAAGAATAATCTCTTAATTAACAGTGTTATTATCAAACCTCTCACATGACCCAAATGCAGAGTCGATTGAGGAGTTATGCACTTGTGGATAAGACAAAGATCCGAACATTCATTCTTTTTCCAGTTAATGGATTATACTTTTAATCTAAATTGAATTCATGCACACACCTATGACCCTTCACTCTTCATGCAAATATGCAATACTACTTATATTACTACTAGTCTCTCACACTACTGACACTACGGCAGCCGCAACCACGACCACGACCACGACCACGACCACTAACTCGCTTTGCCTACACTGATAATCAGCTGTAAGACAGACGGCCTTCATTAAAACCAAATTAAGAAGTGATTGACTTGGATTTCGAGCCGACAATTCGCTTTTGAGCTTTGGACGAGGAAAGATAATCCCTTAATCGGGGAAAAAAATGAAAGTTTGGATCCTTATCTTGCATATAACTCATAAAAATAAAGTTGACACAAAGTTTACGTGATTCACCGACAAAATGATTATAATTATCTGTATATTTCATTTTTTCAGTCACTGGGCAAGCATTCAAATTGTGTTCCAAAAATGTGATGAATCTACCCGTCGACCTACTACTGCTGCTATCAACTAAGTACTGATAGTAAGTCAAAATTCAATCAAGAATGAGTCTTGCTCGAGACGGATAATATCCGTCACAAGTTGAAAACGGATAATTTCCGTCACAAGGACACAAGCTGAAGACGGATCGGATAATATCAACTCACAACAATACAAGAGGGAAGACAAGTGGAGAAAAATGGAGCATTTTCATGGATCATCCCACTTGCATTTTATAAGAGAGACACTATACGTCTTCAGCTTATGACGGATAGTGTCTGTCTTCAATGAGAATTTGTGTTTAATAAATCCGTCTTAAAACGTTAATATCTGTTTTAATGCCGAACAAATAAATGTATTGGGAAAAAATAATATTTTTGTCTTATATACACACACAAGTAGTGTGATACTTGATTCGTTTTAAATTTGAAACGTATAATCTCATTTTAAATAAATTTTTGGTCAAAATTAGAAGGTTGAATAAAGACCTAGCAAAAGTAACTCGACCCAATTGATCGGTTCCGAAAAGACTAACCAGATATCCAAAATTGACCCAGGCTACATTACCTAATATGACCCAAAACCCAATCCGACTCGAACATGACCTAAACTTTCTTGATACGTAACTAACACAACCTGACCCGATCCAAAACAACCGAACTCGAAAACGCCCCTACAAAATATGACTTTAATTGAACAGAAAAGACTCAAAATAACTTTTTCGATTCATTAACTCAGAATAACCTGACTCGAAAATAAACCTGACCAACAAACCCAAAACTAAATCCTGAAATGCGCAGACCCGAATGGCCAAATGAACCCAAAATCAATGATAGTATGAGAGACTCGAACTGACTCACCCAAACCCGGTTCGATTGGATCATTTGCCAGTTCCAGTTGAATGAATATAATAAAAGTGGAAGCTGGAAAAAAACATTCGAGTAGGACGTAAGCAGTTACGAAATCATGTCTGAGCATGTATGGTATGGTCCCATACGTTCATTAGTTGGGTTCAGGCTGCTACTTAAGTAGAATCATTTATGCTAATTCCATTTATTTAAGTCAAGTAGTCGGAGATTATTACATGTTTTATAGGACCACTAACTAACTAAACCCATTTAATTAAGCTACTTCTAGATTGTATTTTAGGGTAGGCTGGCCTCACTCATCTTTGTCCTTTTGTTGTTCAAACGGTCATTTACGTCTACCGGTTTTAAACAGGGTATATATGACTCATTTACAGCTAAATGTGACCCTGTTTAAATTGTCGATTTTATCAAAGAATGGTTGCATAAAGCCGTGTATAGGCTTTAAACGAAATAGTCTGTCCGAAATGAAAATTTGTATTGTTTTAGATGATTGTCAATCTTTTCAGTTAAAACGAAAACCGATTTAAACTGATTTACAAAACGAATAAATAACACACAAACTTACCTGTATAAATTACTCTCAAACAGAAAGTTTCCTGAACAAATTTTAAAAACCCTAATAATTAGATGTGTAAATAGTGACTTGACTTGATAACATGACATGAACCGAACCCAAAATTTGCGAGTTGGGATTGAGACATTTTGACCCATTTAAGTAATTTATTTAACACAAAATCAACCGTTCTAGTGTTTTGGGTTGGAGGGTTTTTTAATGAATCGAAGGTTAATTTTTTAAATGAAATTAAATACTTGATGAATTATGAAATTCTAACTCAATTGTTGGAGTAGGAGTTTATTCAAGGACTTAAGAGTAGTATATTATTCTATATTGGAAGAATAGTGGGGTTACTACTGAATAATAGTCGATCGACTTATGGTATAGAAGGTTTTGGTCGATCGACTAAATACTAATTGATCGACTTATCCCCCAAGCTTGAGTTGGTCGATCGACTAGTACACTGGTTGACCGACCTATTCTAACGTTCGTTTCAGCACTGGTCTTGACTTACGCAGATAATTCTCTTCTTACTTATTATGAAATAGTTGTTGGACATTATTACTAAATAATATTCAGATTTATTACTATTGATTATTGGTTTTATGACCATTAATCCCATATCTTATGTTATCCTAAATAAAGGTTAAAAGCCTCGTTTACACTATATAAATTCCCTTCCATACTTCAGAGAAGACACACACACATTATTCACCAAAAATACTTATATACAATTCTTCTCTTTTATCATATATTTTTGAGAACAGTTTTCACTTCTGTCTTTGTTGTGCTACAAAGTTCGGAAGGAGGCGTTAACCCTGGAATCGGTGACCAAGGAACCCAAGGAGCACCTGTGTAGGGGTCTAACTGATTTAGGGCAATGTCTTACACGACACCTCAATTGAGGTTATTTCTGATCAGTTTAATTCTTATTCTTTGATCAATTTGAACCACTTAAAAATCTCATCATAACTATCTTAGTCAAGTTTTCAACTCCATTCCACCTAGTTAGTATTACTCCATTCATTCCAAGATCGAACCAAACAAGAAAATATAAAGGAAATGATTGAGGAGTTGAGGAATCGAACTTATGATCAAATGCTAATGATATTTTCTCCCTAACTATTTAGACTTATCAAATCGGGCCGACGCTTAGTTGAAAAGGACATAAGAAGGATATTTGTAATTCAGGTGTAATTATCAGTTCGTTTTAGCATTGGGTTAGGACAATAATATCACTTGATATAAAATTAGGAGACTCAATTGTCAAGTTAAAGTTCCATGGTAAAAGGTTTTCTCACATAGTGTCCCAACTACATTAGGTAACTTGTACTTTAAATTCAGATAAAGTTTTTTTTTTTATTCTTTAGAAAGATCATTTTCCTTACCCCTAACGACAAGTCGACAATCTACCAAATGAAATACAGTGTATTATAATGAAATACAGTGTATTATAATGGCTTAGATATGACTGTATAAGATGATTGATCTTCCCGAAAGACAACATCGACATAGATGAATTTCAATATTAAAAAAGAATTGCTTAATTAAAAAAAATTGTTCATAATTAATATCTTTTTTATATTAATATTATTATGATAACATCGACATAGATGAATTTTAATATTAGTTCGTTGTTGAATATTTAAGAAGCAATGTATTAGACTTCTTATATATTGTTTCTTAATATTCAACAACGAGTATATCGAAACTCGTCAATGTCGATGTTACTATATATGGCTAATAACTAATAATAAGCAATGTTTTTTGTGTAAATGTGCATGAACGTGTACCTCATGTGAAAGACGGAGAGGAATTCAATTAATTGAACATAGAAATTGGAAATACGTTCGTTCCCCGTTCGGCCTTTGTTTAAGATTTTCTGCTATTTATGCAGCATTTCGATTCTACTTGAACAACACAACAAACTCAAAGTAATTCAACAATCAAAATATATATTAATTAACAAACGGTTTTTCTAGGGCACACGTTAATAAATTAATTAGAGAAACATTATGAGAATATATCATAACTAATTGATACACAAATCTACATTTATCATAATTAGTGAAATATTCTCAACAATCTTTCTGTAATTAACTTATTAACATGTGTCCTTAGGGCACACATTAGAAAAACCGATTAACAAAACCTAAACCTTACATAACATTACTTCTTAATTAAGCGCATGACATGTTACCTCACACCTATGTCATTGTCAAAAAAATTATACAAATACAAGACGGTTTACTTAAATTTATCGCAAAATGTAATTTTTAATGTGTTTGAACATGTTTTATAATTATATTAGATTATTAGTATAAAACTGCCTTACATAAGAATAACTCGTATAGTCGTATCATAATACGTTAATTAACTTTGGCTTACGAAGTTTCAATTACCTTGAACGTGCTTTTTGAGTCGACATGACATAACACTTCATTTCATTTCAATAGAAAAACATACCCCTTCCTATTCATCCTATTGGAAGTGAATTTGGACCACACAAAACACTCTCCCCCATATGAAATTGAATTTGAGCCACAAAAAACTTACCAAATAAGGAAAGAGAGAAGAATAGGCTGAATAGTAGGAAATACAATTTTTCACGGAACAACTAGCTAGCTATATCAAACCCGTAACAAAAACCATCCGGTCGACACATACATTCGAATCAAAACCTATTACACCACACAAATTCGAAATAAAAGTAGTATTGCTCTTTGATTTCATGTAATAAGAGCAAAAATTACATAAAAAATCATAAATCAATAAGTAAATAAAACAGTTAAAAAAAAGTACTCAATATGTAATAATAGACGCAAACAATAGTTTACCTTAGCTTAATGACATAATTAGCACGAAAAAAGCGTTAATTAAACGAGTTTTTACCCTTAGGGTCCATGATTCTAAACTCCAAGGGTAAAGAAGAAGTTGAAGTTTCCATAACATTTTGATACCTTCTTGTATCTCCATCTTCATTATTACTACTACTACTATTACCACCACCATCTTTGCCATGGCAATTATTATTAGCCTTCTCGAGTTCCGACTCCCTGTACTTGTGCAAGTACCTTGTAATCACCTCAGCATAGTTATCAAACCCTAATGTGCTTAAAGCCCAACATATGTCGTCTCCATTCACCGTCTTCCGGTTCTCCTTGTGACACTTATCGGACGCCTCTCCCGTCACAAAGCTTATGAACTCTGTCACACATTCTTGCATTGTTTCCTTGGACCCTTTGGAGATCTTGGCTGTTGGTGGAAGTGTGTTCTTCATTATCCTACCTACATTTGCAATAGGTAGTAATCTATCCCCCTCATCCACCATCCTAACCCTATCTTACTTAATTAGATCTCCAAATCCTCTCAAAATCGACTTTTAAAGGTATAGATTCGCCTACTTACTGGTGTGTTAGTGAATGAGCGGATCTGCTCTCTGTAATAGTATATAGGTACTATATATATTTGAATATATAAACATAGAATGTTGGCTTCTCCACGTCATCATAGTGGATAATAGATAATTCAATAAACCAAACGCCCACTTGAACATAAAAAAAAACTAAAATTTCCACATATACAAATTATTTTAAAAACTTGAATAAAAAGTAAAGCAAGTTATAAAAAGTTATACTCATATATATTTATATATATGAAAAATCTTTTCACATTTACAAACTTACAAGAAGTAATTGAGGTTAAAATTAAAGTAAAATAAGAAATAAAAGAAGAATAATTTTACCTCAAGGTATTATGCAAAGGCAACATAGCTAATTAGCTACTAGCTTAAGGGCATATGACCCTTAGTCTTTAGGGTTAACAATCTTTAAACGTCGTTCTAAGTAGATAAGCATGCTACTTAATTAGCTTTTTGAACATTAATTAATTAATTAATTAATTAAAAAACGGTTTTTCTAACGTATATTCCAAGGACACGTATTAATAGTCTAAAAAAAAGATTTTGAGAATATATCATGATTGATTGATACACAAGCTCACATTTGTCATAATTAGTAAAAAATTCTCTACAATATTTCTCTAATCAACCTATTAACCTGTGCCCCAAGGGCACACGTTAGAAAACCGATTAATAAAATTAATTAATTAAAAACTAATTAGAAATAAAGCAGGCTCCGACATCTGTACCGCAAAAATGCTTGCTCCACAAATGCAAGAATGGTCCCCTACAACCCTTCAGATTAGTTTCCCTAAATTTAAGATTATTTTATTTATGAAAGTACACAAATGAACGATTGACAGTTGTCCAAAGTTAGCATAATTAGTAATATCATTAATTAATTAAATCACACCTCAAAAGCACTTAATTAAGTGGGATATTTTGAGAAGCCCTAGTATTATGTATTAATTAGTTAATTAATTAATTAATCCCATTTGAATAGTAGTTTTTGTCACTCTGTGGTTGCAAAGCATTTCCTTTATAGATTTTAATTTTCACAAATTAGGATAAGAGACGGTTTCTTAATAGTGTTTATATATGATCTCTGGTATTATACTACTTTTTGATTCGTATTAGGCTTGCTTGGAATGAGAGTAATTATTAAGGGATTAATGAAAGTTAAATAAGAAGAAATGGTAGGAGATTGGTGGTTTGTGGCGGTTGTGAAGGGCTAGGTAGCATGAACATTTCTCCTAATGAGTCGTACAGTACGTGTCTGACACCGACACTCCACAGACACACGCTGAAACGTGTCGGACACCTATAAAGCCGTGTTTAACTTTCTACGAAGTACATTATTTGGACACGTGTTCGACGCGTGTTCATGGTATTTGAGCCGTGTCCACGATTTTTGGTCATCATTTGGGGTGAATGATGTTCTCCAGACGAGAAATGCGCTATCGAAAGAGATTAATTAGAATATTGGTTCGGTTGAGAAATGAAAATGAGTTATTATCAAGGACAAGTTTTATTTCCACTTATTTAAAATTAATATCAAATACTTGTACAAAAATTAAATCAAACATTGATAACTATAAAATGTATATTATATTAAATTTAAATAACGTGTCTCGTGTCCTAAATTTCATGACATGCCGTGTCACGTATCCGTATTCGTGTCCGTTTTAGTGCTACCTAGGTGAAAGGTGGAAGAGGGGGTGATGGAAAAATTATTACCTCCTTATGAAGGTAATACATTACTTGAGGGTAGACCTGTCAAAATCTGACCCGACCCAAAAACCGACCGTAACCCGACCCGTAAATAACCCGTAAATGATCCGGTTTTTTCAACCCGAACCCGAAAGATACCCGAACCCGTTTTGACCCGTAAACAGCGGGTCAAAACCCGACCCGCAGTGGGTTGACCGTTGGGTCAAGACAATGTATCATTTTTAAAATATACAATGTCAAATAAGTATTGATGGCTTATAAATTTTTGAGGAGAAATATGCATATATATGCGGTATGTCACGTCATCACCTCAAACAACATGCCACGTCATCACCTCAAAGTGTGTGTCACACCGTCACTTTCACCGTAGTACGTCGAATTGCATTCCACGTCAACAGCGCCAACTCATCATCTCGAACCACATGCCACGTCATCACATCGAAGTGTGTGTCACGTTGTCACTTTTAGTGTAGTACGTCAAGTTACATTCAACGTTAGCACTGTCACCTCATTATTTCGACGAACCACATATCACGTCATTACATCGAAATGCGTGCCACACTATCACGTAATCCTCATTCCACATAATTGCCTAGGACCACATGTCATATCATCACCTCAAAATATGTGTCATGCCGTCACTTTCACCTTATTACGTCGAACTGAACCGCACTTCGCGTCAACACTTCCACCTCATCACCTCAGATCACATGTCACGTCATAATTGTTATCTTATTTGAGTCTCATTATCGTACTTAGCGAGTTAGTAAGGATGATGATGATGATGATAACGATGGTGATGTTGGTGGTGAGGGCAAAAATGGTGACAATTAAGTTAACTAAGACGAGCAAGAGGATAAAAAACGTATAAAGGATAGAAATTACGATATAAAATAAGTTTTAAAAGATATGATTGACCCGTATTTTTACCCGAACCCGACCCGGAACCCGTATATACTTGACTCGTATTTTACCCGACCCGAAATACACCCGACCCGTATTTTACCCGAACCCGTATCTACCCGACCCGCAACCCGTCCGTTCGACCTGTTTGACAGGTCTACTTGAGGGGGAAGGCGGGTTACAATTACTCCTTTAATAGAGTGACTTTTACACTATCTTTCCTCATTTCTATCCGCTTCTATAATCTCTATCCCTTCCCTCCATTTTTTAGTTCATTTAGCTATATTATTCAACATTAATCCAGTAAATTGGTCACTTTTTAGGCTTAATTTTAATTTAACTTATTTTAGTTCAGTTTGACTCGATTCAATTTAGCTTTATTTAGTTCAATAGTTCAACTCAATTCATGTCTTCACAAATATGGTACTGTTTTTTTGGACCTAATTTCAGCTCATTTCAGCTTAGTTTAGTTCTGCTTTTGTTCACTTAATAAGTTCAGCTCAACTCCTCACAAGTTAACTCTAATTTCAGTTCTGTACATTTCAGCTCTTCTCTTCGCAAATTAAGATCTTGTTCATTTGGACTTAATTTCAAATCATTTCAGTTTAGTTCAGAAAATAACCTTTACTTAAGTTCAGTTTAGTGCAATTCAACTCCAATAATTTCTGTTCAACTCATTTTATACAGTTTCACTCTAAAAGAACATGACCTAACTTATTTCAGTTCAGTTAAGCTCCGGTAAGTTTAGTTAACTTCAGTTCAGTTCAACTTCATTAAGTTTAGTTAAGTACAATGCAACTTATTTCCGTTCATTTTAGCTTTATTAAGTTCAGTCCAGCTTAATTAATTGAATTCAACTTCATTCATTTCAGTTAAGTTCATCTCTCTACAAATTTATTCTTATTTCAATTCAATTCAATTTTATTTCGTCTTCACTCAATTTTGTTTAGTCGTTTTCAGCCGAAAAGAATCAGAGACTTGTGAGACTTACTTTATTTTGTGGGTCCCTTGAATTGTTAATAACTGTGTACTTAGTTCTAATTGGGTGCTAATATTTGCTTAACCAATGTTGTTTCAACGCATGGCTATGAATGCAGTCACTTTGATGGCATACGTAATACATTGGCATTTTAAACTCTGTAACTTTTTTGGAACAATATTCATCATAGATTTAGGGTAATACCTAATCATCAATTAGCCAATCAAAGAGAGATTAGCATATGTTTATCATCATTTTAACAATTAGATGATTCTAGTTAGTCAAGAAATGGATTGTGATTGGTTTTCATACGACGAATTATTCATCATACTTTTGCTTTTATAAAAGAAAGTTGACATTCGACGCGTGTTCATTCTGAATCAATATGAAACTCGTTATAATTTTTTCATTGCCATTGCTCATAGTCGTAATGATAGTGAGATTTGTGGGAGGTATGTTGGGTATGGTAAATATGAGATTATTGGGGAAATTCTTAGGAATTAAGGTGTTAGGGTCACTTATTAAGTAATTAATCCATTAACTAATTAAGGGTGTAAGACTCGTATCTTTTCACTAGGTGATTAGGAGCCTAGGAGGGTTGTGTGTATTTGTTAGAGCTGTTAAAGAGACGAGACAGCTTCCAAGCAACTTGAAATCGGCTCGGTCAAAGCTCGGTCAAAGCTCGGTTAAAACTCGGCTCGTGAGAGCTCGACTCGGGCTCGAGCTCGAATCGAGAGCTTAACGAGTCAAGCCGAACAAACGCTGACTCGACTCGAAAAGCTCGCGAGCAGCTCGAACATTTGAGATTACATAAGATATTAATCATATTTTATGAAAATATGCTCATATTTTATAAAAATATGTGATCATTATTATATCTTTGTATCATAAATATCAAATATCTTGTTGATTTGCTAAATACTTTTACATAAAACTTTTGAATCTTGTTATTGAAAATATCGAAAGAGAAAAATTAAAAAAATAAACAATTTTATATAAGCTCGATCTGGGCTCGAGCTTGGCTTGAGCTCGTGTTAAAGCTCGCAAGCTTTATAACGAGCACATTTTTTTCAAACTCAGGTATGATCGGCTCGAGCTCGAGCTCGAGCTCGAGTTTTGGTAATTTAGTACAAGCCGAGCAATGCAAAGCTCGGGCTCGGCTCGACTCGTTAACACCCTAGTATTTGTTCATAAATCATGTGATTAATTAAGGTACTAATTTATTATTTTAAAGAATTAAAAAATGTGAGTGTTATTTAAGTAATACGAATAAGTAATTGGGCCTAGTTAAGGTGTTCCATTTAGAAGAAGATAGAGAGACAAGAGGTCAAGAGATGAACACTGGATCAGGGGAAGCCATAATCAAGTGATCGGGTGCAATTTCAAGGAGCGTTAACGGTTATTTAAGCGCTCTCCAGTAAGGAAGTATTTAAAAGGAAGGAGTCGGTAAGGGTGCCTATATAAAGAGGTACTTACCAAAGCAAACGATAAACACTACTCAAACAACACGTAATACTTAGTCTACGACAATAAGATAAACCAAAATCGGCAGTACCTTTTAAATATCTAAGCAAACGGACCAAAGCACCCCATTGATCATGACCAGGAGGATTATGAGTATATCTACTCAATCTTCCAACACAATAAGCAATATCGGGACGGGATGAACACATAAGATACATGACACTACCAAGAATCTTAGCATAACCAGATTGATCTACACTATCAGATAGGTTCTTCTTTAAGTGTAAACTTGCATCAAAAGGTGTCCTAGCAGGCTCAATATCAAAATAACCAAACTTCTTTAAAATTTTCTCAACATAACGAGTCTGACTAAAACAAAACTCTGTACTAGTCTTTAAAACTCTTAAACCAAGAATGACATCAACCTCACTCATGTCTTTCATTTCAAAAGAAGTTTTTAAGCATGTTTTTAGTAGAATTAATAACATCTAATGATGTCCCAGAGATAAGCAAACCATCAACATAAAGAGTTATTATAACATTGTCACTAACAATAGACTTCATATAGATATATGTATCAGCATCATAGTTTTAAAACCAAGAGAAACAATCAAACTATGAAACTTTTCATATTATTGTTTCAAGGCCTATTTTAGTCCATATAACGATTTAACAAGTTTATAAACTCTATGTCCTTGACCAGTCACTATAAAACCATCAGGTTGATCCATATAAATCTCTTCATCGAGATCACCATTTAAAAACACAGTTTTCACATCCATCTGATGCACAAACAAGTTATACATGGAAGCAATAACAAACATCACTCTATTGGAGGCAATCTTATTAGTGACCGGAGAATAGGTGTCAAAATAGTCTAATCTAGACTTCTGAGTGAAACCCTTAGCCACCAACCTGACCTTACATTTATAGATAGTCCCATCAGCTTTCACTACAAAAAAATGCTGCCTTTGCGACGGAAAATTTGCGACGGACAGAAAAGCCTTCGCAAACTTGGGTTTGGGACGGATTTTGCGACGGATTTTTATTTTGCGACGGAATTTGCGACGGACCTAAATTTCCCAGACCCGCGAAGTGAAAGTCAAATGGCGGGAAAGTTTGCGACGGAAAGTCCGTCGCAAATATTGACTTTTGCGACGGAAATTCCGTCGCAAACACATTGACCAGACTTGACCAAAAGTTGGTCAAGGTCAAACTTTGACCAGCTTTGCGACGGAAATTCCGTCGCAGAAGTCAAAATTTGCGACGGAATTTCCGTCGCAAAGCTGGTCAAAGTTTGACCTTGACCAGATTTGCGACGGAAATTTCGTCGCAAACAAAATTTATACAGACCCCGCGGGTCTTCTTTTTTCCCCCAAATCGATTTCAATTTTTTCTCTTAAAAACCCTAAGTGCGATTTTGACGAACACCCAAACCACCCCAACCCACCACCCCCGACGCCACCACCCCCGACCCCACCACCCCTGACACCGCCGGCCACCCTGCCACGTCGCCGGAGCACTCCCTCCTTCTCCTTCCTTCCTTCCTCCTTCCTCTGATCTCCTTCTCCTTCTCCTTCTCCCGTCCACCTCATCGCCGCCGCCACCACCACACCGCTGCCACCTTGCCGCCGCCACTTACTTCTTCATTCTCCATTTCTCTTAATGTATGTATACTAACTTTCGTTATTTATATACCGTCTTAATTAGTTATGTTTAATCCGTCGCAAAATTCCGTCGCAAATTCCGTATTATTGTTTTTTTATTGTTATTAGGAATAGTTAGTTTAGTTTAATTGTTATTTGATTAGTTTAGTTAGTATTGTTAGGTGGTTAGTGATATTAGGTTAGTAGCTAATTCCGTCCCAAATCCGTCGCATATTGTTGTTAAGATGTTTAGGACGATTTATTTTTGATATAAAATTTGCATTGTTGTTGATTGTTAGTGTTGTTGATTTGTTTAGAATATTCTTGAATAGTACCCGTTCAATAATTACACATTAGTTTGATAATTATATGTCGGGCGGAAGACGACGAGGTGGTGGTAGTCGTCAACCTGAGGGAGGACGATCGGGAGCTAATGATGATGAGGACGAGATTGTTCCACCTGAGCCTCAGCCGTCTACACATCGAATACACCTCGATCCGACTGATTACGAAGGCGCCAAGTGGTAAGTATCTTATTTGTTTACGGATAATTGATTATATATATGTATATATTGATTATAATATGATTACTTGTTGACTATTTTATTTTCACATTTAACTCTTTTTCAGGTTCAGTCACAAAGACGTTTCTAATCTTATAACACAGACCATTATTTGCAACTACAAGGAGTATACGCCCAACTGGTCAGAAGCGCCGGATGCCATTAAGGAAGAGTGGTGGAATTGGTTTGAGGTATTTATTAACTGTTTACTACCTATTTCCGTTTTATTATTTATTACCTATTTATTGTTTCATATTTATTTAACTATTTTTTTTTTTGAAACAGAAAAAAGTTACCTTTCACCCTCGTGATAGAGCAGCGGTTAGGTCGGCGTGGGAAGACATGATGAAAGACCGCCTTCGCAAAAGAATCCACTACGCTATGAGGAAAACAACGGAGCAAAGGCCGCAGTGGATACCGGCCGATATTTTCGAACAACTAAAGGGAAGAAAGGACGATCCAAAATTCCAAGAGAAATCCGACAAAAACAAGACCAATCGGATGTCGGGAAGTACAGAAAAAGGCAAGGCCTTAGGTACTCACATTATGGGTCGTAAAAACACTCTACAGATGATGGATGAAATGGTAATTTCTTAGTTTTTAATTCACTTTTTCTTGTCTTGAATAATTTTCACCCTTTGACAATCTTGAATGTTTTTTTTAACAAGTGCCGTTGGATTTAAATTGCAGGCTGGAGAAGATGGGAGGGATGTACCATCCGCCTTGAAGTTGCTGGAGAAGACAAAAAAGCATGCCAAGAAGGGTTGGCTATCAACGAAACCCAAAGCACTCTTTGTAAGTGAACAGAAACTTTTCTTTATATTTTAGTAATTTGGTTTACTAATTAATTAACGTATACTAATCACATTTTATTTTTGTTTGTAGGAAAAAGTTTTTTCAAGAAAGTCGAAAATGATAAGTGAAGGGATCCCGGAGCAAGATATCGACGACAACGAGATCTACTTCGAAGAACATGGCGGTTTCAACAAGAAAGGGTTGATACTCGGTATGGGAAATGCAGCCCCAGTCATTTACGAGCGTCGTCGTCACTCAAGTGCTGGGACCCAATCATCATACACCCCAGGTTTGTATTTTATAGTTTATTAAAAATTAAGACTAACCGATTATTTAACCGTTTATTAAATGAATATAATTTCATGTTTGACTATTCATTGTAGGTATCGTCGGCAGAGTTCTTCGAGAGAATGCTCAGCTAAGAGAACGCGATCTCGAGACATCCCAAAGGCTGAAGGCAATTGAAGAATACTTAAGTCAACAGGGGGCGGAGTTCACTACTCAGAGCTGCAACCCGGGAGGCTTTTCTCAGCCGAGACGCGACTTCGACGATGATGGCGGCGACAATGGTAGGGCGGCCACTCATTTCGCCACCCCACAGCCCACCGACACGACCGTTAGATAGGTTTTATTAGGTTGTTTAGTTGATGTACCGCGGATTATGTTTAGTTTTTAGTTGGATGATCATTTGTACAACCTTCATTTTAGTTATGAAAAGACGTTTTAAAAACCTTGTCTCCGACAAGTTTTTTGTTGCTGGGTTGTTTTTCTGAAATTGCAGGTTTACAGATCATGCAAAAGGGAAAAAATGAATCATTTCAATGGAAATGGGGAGCTGGAAAAACGGCTGAAACACGAAAATCATACAGGCATTTGCGACGGAAATGTCTCAATTTGCGACGGAATTCCGTCGCAAACCTTGACTAGAAGTCAAAGGCAGTCCAGATTTGCGACGGAATTTCCGTCGCAAATAGTCCCTTTTGCGACGGATTTGCGACGGAATTTCCGTCGCAAAAGGGACTATTTGCGACGGAAATTCCGTCGCAAATCTGGACTGACTTTGACTTCTAGTCAAGGTCAGTCCGTCGCAAAATAAGGTCAATCCGTCGCAAAAGTGTTGCGACGGAAAAATCCGTCGCAAATAAACTTTTTGCGACAAAAATATGGGACAGATGCAGTCCGTCGCAAATCCGTCGCAAAAGCATCATTTGCAACGGATTTCACCCTTTTTGCGACGGACTATTCCGTCGCAAAGAGCGCATTGTTTTGTAGTGTTTGAGTTTCTTTCTGAACATCCATTTGCATCCTATTGGCTTACAACCACGAGGTAAGTCAACAATTTCCCAAGTGTGGTTAGATATTATAGACTCAATCTCACTATCAATAGCCTTTTTCCACAAAGCAGCATCAACCGATCTCATAGCCTCGTCATATATAGGTGATCTTAGGGTCATCCTCCACAATATACATACCAACTAATTCATTAGCTAGATCCCCCTCTGTAACAAAATCAGGCCTAAAGGATTTCTCAACTCTCAGTCTCTTATTCCTTCTAGGCTCTAACGGTTGTTCACTAGATGTATCAAGATGGGGTAGAGGATTACCAACATTATCCTCAAGGGAAGAAGTATCAAAAGTAGAATCAGATCCCAAAGAAGGTTTCAAAGGAAAGATGTCCTCAAAGAAAACAGCATCTCTAGACTCAATGATGGAACCATAAAACCCCGAACCTACATCCTTAGTCATGAACCTATAGGCTGCACTATTGGTAGCACAACCCACAATGACTGAATCAACGGTTTTAGGTCCTATTTTGTCTCTTTTAAAAGCAGGTGAGACAACTTTGGCTAAACATCCCCAAACCTTCAAAAACCTCAAATTAGGTGGATAACACTTCCAAATTTCATAAGGAGTTACATCAAGTTTCTTATGAGGTACACGGTTTAAAACATGACAAGAAGATTAAATAGCTTCCCCCCACATAAAATCGGATAACCTAGAATATAATAACTGATGAGTCATATTTATATACACTTTTATGCTTCCCCTTAGGTGCTTTTTGAGACGGTTTGTGCCATTATATAACACTTTATACGCCGTTCTTGTGAGATTGTCGATACTTCCGCCTTTTTATGTTTTAATGCAGGATGAGTGCATTTGCGGAACAAGTTGGGGTATTAAGGCATCGCGAGAGTCGACAAGGTGGAGTACGAGAGGATCCCAAGAGATTTTAGGAAGTTTGGAGAAGAATCGAGAGAGAAAAGAGTTGAAACTTAGCCGTTGACAAAGTCCCTCGATCGAGGGAGAGATGTCCTCGATCGAGGGAGTGACGCCCTCGATCGAGGATTCTATCGCTGATTTTATATACGCTTTTTCCTAATTTCGACTTTCTTTATTTTTATAAATAAGGATGTCGATAACCTAATTTCTTTACCTATTATTTTACACACTACTTTAGTTCTAGCTACTCTCTTCATCGTTTTCCGGATTAATTCACCCCTTGTTCTTAATTAATCTTTCCTTCTTAATTACTACGGTACTAATTTCTTCTTCAATTTAATTCATTCAAGTTTTATGACTTTTTATTCATTGTTGTTATTTATCATCTTCAATCATGTTTCCAATCTCCTTTATTGTTATTGTTGTTAGAGCTATGTGTAGCTAAATTCTTAATCTAGGTTGAAGGAGATCCAAGTATACTAGAAAGGGAATGTTAATTGATTGCTAGTAAAATCGTATGGATTGTTGTTTGATTATTGTTCTTCTTCTAATTAATTGATTTAGGCATGGATTGATAATTAGTGTAGCGAATTAGTTCTTTCACCGATCGAGTTAGAATTAATCGATATAGGCTGCGATTATCAAATAGGTTGATTCTAATAATAGCGACTGCATGTTAGTTTTAATCTAAAGAACACAATAGTATTGATCAATCTTGTGACCTTGAATAATCCAATTGAACTAGTGATCAATTAAGAATCCCCATAAATTATACTTGGTGACCCGGAATTCCTAGACTTTTAATATCTCTGTTACACTTACACATCCTTTCTTTTAATTGCTTTTAGCTGTTAGTTAAACCAAACAAATCAAAACCTTTCTGAAACTGTTACTTTTTGACTTTATTAATCTTACCAAACCGTTTATTACCGCCTCCATGTGGATTCGATACCTGTCTTATCGCTAGCTATTCTGTTAGTATTGAGATAGTTTTACTTTGATTAAGGTGATACGACTTTAGCCTTATCAATACAATGCACTCATCATATCCTTTAAAGTTCGATTTTTTTTCTCGGCTCTACCATTCTGTTCGGGAGTATAAGGGGCTGAAAACTCATGTATATAGTGCCATTTTTCTAACAAAATTCCACAAAAAAGTCAGAATTATATTATCCACCATGATCAGACCTTACTCGTTTAATGTTCCTATATATCTAGTTGATTCTCAACCTTAACTTTATAAATCAAAAACATGTTTCAGCTTCATTTTTATTCCTCAAAAGATAAATTTAAGTATATCTCGAACAATCATCCACAAAGATCATATAATATCTCTTACCACCTTTACTCTCACTACTTTTATAATCAGCCAAGTCAGTGTGACAACTCAGTTTGTTTTTTGGTCACTTCCTTAAAAGGTTTCTTAGAGTGTTTTGCTTCCACGCATATATACTTGACATTTATTCATGTCATAAGAAATCAGATTAGGCAATAAGTTCATTGTTTTCATGCGTTTAATGGATTTAGTGTTAACATGCCCAAGTCTAGAATACCAAATGTCAATGGACTCAACGATGTAAGCAGAAGAAGTAGATGCATTTATCTCAACATCAAGAACAAAAAAACCACCATTACAAAAACCTTTGCCAACAAACTGACCACTCTTAGACATGACTAAATTATCAAATTCAAAAGTAAGTTTAAGACCAACCTTATTAAGTAAAGCACTAGAAATTAAATTTCTACCCATATCAGGCACATAGAGCACATTATCAAGAGCTAAAGTTTTGCCAGAAGTGAGTTTCAAGTGCACCTTGCCAATGTCGAGAACTGGAACTTTGCTAGAATTTCCTACCTACACGACCTCTTTCTCATTGACATATTTAATCTCCTTGAAAAGATCTTTGTTGGTGCAAATGTGACGTGTTGCTCCTGTATCAACGATCCATTCCACCAAGTTTCCAAAAGATTGATCTCGGACACCATTGCAACAATTATATCATCGCCTTCACTTGAACCTTCAACAACATTGGCTTGTGGTTTGTCGAAATTGTTATTTTTGTACCCACCACGTTGGTTGTTATCTTTCTTTTGGAATTTCTGCCCATGCGTATTGTTGCGATTTTGATGTTTTTGTTGGTTCAACTCATATGCTTTCTTAGCATTGCATTTGAAAGCGGGAAGTCTAGGCTTGTCACACACCAACAGTTTCCTGTCATTACTTTGTTTGATTTGTCAGAGTTTTGTGGCTTCTTGTACTGGTCATAACTCCTCTTGTTTTTACCTATATTATTCATGTGTTCAACAACATTAGCTTTAATAGTGTTAGTAGCATTAGTCCTGGCACGATCCTGACTTCTTGTTGCATCCTCGGTCTTGATATGACCAATTAGCTCCTGCAACTTCATATCCTTCTCCTTATGCCTCAAATGCTTCTTATACCCATCCCAACTAGGAGAAGACAACTTCTCAATTAAGAGCATTAGCCTTAATCGATATTTCGTGTAAGACACTGCCCTAAATCAGTTAGACCCCCACACAGGTGCTCCTTGGGTTCCGCGGTCAGCGAATCCAAGCTAACACCTCCTTCCGTACAATGGTGCACTCCACAAACGGAAGTGGGAGCTGTTCTCAATTAACCGGAAATATTGTAACAGATATGAAAAGAGAAAATATTTGTGTAGTTTATAGGATGATGAAACTGCGTGGGAGAGATTAGAATTTATAGGTGTGTAGGATACTCTAATAGTCATAAAATTTCAGGGATTTAAGACAATTAAAAACAGAGAATAAATTGAGATATTATTGTGAATTAATTCTCCAACGACTAGAATTCTAACAACTAGATACCGAGGACTTAGTTTGAACCCGGAGCAAAAATATAGCCCCGCCCCGCACGTGTCGTGAACGGGACGGACGGCGGCGCGCGTGGGGGAGACTTGAGCCTCTCCGCTATTATCTAGTTAACATTAGATGCTTCCAAATATAAAGGAGGAATCCCCACTATTCTACCAATATAGGACAAGCTTCCTGCTTAAAATTTGGAGCAACCTCCAACGTACCATGGTCATTTAGGCAAAGTTTATTAGAGCGTTAATTTGATCTCTACTTCACCCTTACCCGCGTTCGGTCCAGCAGTATTGTGTCGCATTTTCAATCATTTAAAAAGCATTTTGAGTCCGATATTTTGCTAAAGATCGAAACTTTGTTGTCCCTTGATTCCAAAACATCTTTCAAAACGTATTTTGGTCAAGAATTGGAGTCGTAAAACTCGTTTGAAGTTTGCCGCGTGAAACACACCTTGTACTCGTGTTTGATTTCGAAAATTGTTTGAAAACCGTCGTAGACGTACCAGAAGCTTGTTTCCCAAGTGAAAGTGTTTAGGTTAATAGTAGATGACTAGTGTTGATCCACTAGTATGAGCCTAGAACTCGAACAAATCAAGACCGGACACTTGAGCCGTATTAAGCTTAACGAATAATGTTCGTCTTAAATGAGAATTTGGGTTGAATTATTTGGTTGCTCGCTGAGTCCAGCTACTCAATTAGCGGCATTAAATTCCCAGGGAATTGTCCTCTCATTCTTCATCCTTAACCAACAAAAGTAAATACTATCCAAGATGAAAATAAACATGGCTCAACCCACAGGCCGCAACAAGGGAGAAAAACTGTCAAGCTAAGTGAGAGTCCCTGAAAGTCACGCTCAAGGATGTCTGTGTCGCGGCCATACTGAGCAGGGAAACGTCCATTTTCCAGACAGTAACGATCATCAGTGAAATAGATGCGATTAGGCTGTATTTTTCCCCACAGGCCACGACTGTCCAACGATAGTCAATCATGACGGGTAATCATGAGAGTATATCTAACTGCAGAGTAAACATAATAATGTCAATCAAAGATTAAGAAGAGAAACCAAGAAAGAAGTTAGGGGTACGTACCTTATTGTGCAAGGGCTTGCAGATAACGCGAATCTATGCGGAATTGTAAAGAGACATTGTACAACATCCGACTCCCTTGGTAGTGACTATAAGCCAGCCATGTGAAGAATGTAAGCAACCATTATTAAAGTATTGTGAAGCAGAAGTCGTGGAGGGAACAAAATGGGCGGAGTAAACGCAACGTGGCAAGGAATTTGCAGCGGGATGAGCGTACGACAGAATTCCAACAAGTACAGATGTGCTGGTCTTAAAATTGGAAGCGATTTCAATCACAGGGCCATTTGGAAGCTCTTCCTAACAGCAGCAACAAGCCAACAACAACTCGCAGCTGCTCTCTTCCTGGCTACCTTATCCTACGACTCCATAGCTACACCAGAGGGATAACACCTTTTGAAAAGGGAGCTATCAGAAAACGCAATCAAAACAAAAACTAGCCATGGAAACGCGCAACCTATGCACAATCAAAACAAATACGCCGTAATAATATACTTATTTATGTCTCTCATCATTTGTTTACCTTCTCACTACTAATTAGGGTTCTGTTTGGCAGCGCACTTCAGTTACCTTATTTGTCCGGAGTAGTTTCTTTTGCCAAAAAAATCGGTAGCTTATTTTGTTGGGTGTTTGGAATGTAGCTTATTTGATCAAATAACCTAACTAGGTTAATGATCCCGAGTTATATTACTTTTTACCCTCCCATCTTTAATATAGTAAATAATTATTGTACCTTTTATGTCATTTTACCAAAATAAACTACTTTTCAGTTAGTTTGTCAAACAGTTTTTTTATATAATCAGTCAGCTTATCAACTTCTAATTTCCAACTATCTTATCAACTTCATTTTAGGTTTTAGCTACCTTTTCATTATTTAGGGTATTTTTTCAAATTTTTGGTAACTTTTCACGTGTCTTATGTAAGTAGGCTAATTAGGATTTAGGAGTTTATAACTCAAAATGTCAACATATATGGTTATATTTCTTTTGTTAATGGGTTCCCTTAACATGGCAGAAAAACCAGTTTTCAAATACTCCCTCCGATTTTCTATAATGTTCCTGTTTTCGTTTTTGTCTAATTATATTGATATTTTCTTTTTCGTTTTTGGAAAACTCTGTGTAATACAAAATCAATTTTGTGTAGGGTCATGTGCATTTTGTGGTCCAAATTAATTTCCTTATTTCTTATGTGAAAATCGAACAACACAAGAAATTGGAGGAAATATTTTTTTTATCAATCCATCTATTTAATACTATCCTCCGTTTTTATATAATGTTCCCATTTGTTGAATATATGGGTGTAGTATTTTAATAAAATTGGTACATTATACAAAAATGGAGGAAGATGTAATTTAATCTAATCTCTCGTGTAATGATATTATTTTATAAATTCTTTTCAACGACAAGATTAATTAATTTTTTCCATCCAAACTTGAGAAATAATTTTGGTATAGGACAAATTTTCATAGATTTTACCTTTGATTCCCGAAATATTTCACTCTAGAAATTAAAATATAAATTAAATTAAATGTTATTTTTAAGTTTCTGTTATTTTGGTCAGTCATATACTATAAGACAGTCCTATAGAAGAGTTGCTAAAATTTACCAATTAGGCCATGTTTGGTCAATAGCATATCGAGCAAAATTAGTAAATTCCGACGTAATTAGTAGTTTGACCAAACAATCTACCATTTACACACATTTGGTAAACGGCGTATTGATTGCATATTGGTCGAAATCTACTATTTTTGAACATACGATTAATAATGGCATATTGCGTTATCATATTTAATTTATTCATGGAATAATTTTAATTATCCTAAATATCTGTTAATTACGAAACGCTTTTTCTAATTCTGGTAATATGTTTGATTATCAAGCATACTGCTAAAAATCTGATAACCTTATACCGCTAACTTATTCCAAGTGCCTGGTTAAGCTGTGGAGAATTATGAGGCCATGGAAGTCATTGACTTATTGGGCTTTTCGACTCCATGGTTCGTATATGTATGGAGTATGGAGTGGTAAGCTAGAACGCAAGGCCCATGCTGTATCCATTACATATGGTCAGGCCCGTTTGGTAAATAATCACCAGAGTTAAGTTATGTAGTACGAAGAATTACGAGTTATGTTATGTAGCGCGGAGTACTTCGTAGTCCCTTGTTTCAGTTAATTGTTTATCTTTAACTAGTTTTATACCCGTATAATTAATGTACGGTTCTGTTTTTAAATATTGGTTACTAATAAATATGTGACTAATTAATACAAATATAATTCAAAATAAAAATTAAGTAGATAATATATAATGTATTATGAATCATGAATTACTAAAATAAACCATTTTTTTGCTATAAAATCCGACCTATTTCATTACTAATGTAAAAAGGCAAATTTTATTTGTTATGGTTTCAGAATTAACGGATTTTTTATTAGAAATATTGATCCCGTGTTTTTTTATTACCTATTTCGGCTACTTGTGTGTTCTTTATAACTGTCAATTATTTGATTATTATCAATATCGTCTCAATATCTTAGGAGTAGATCTACATGAATAAGATTAATTTGCGGTTTTTTTAGCATAATAAAGTTATAATTTTCAGATTTTCAGTTTATTTCCAGTATTTTATTCCAGTATTTTATTAGTGTTAGTATTATAATTAGTATTATCATTAATCGTTAATATGCAACCTGATTAATAAGCGTAATATCCCCACCTGAATAATTTTTAGTTGACTTTGAGTTATTTAGGCTGGAATTCCCATTTTCTTTATTTTTTGTGCTGATTTTCAGTTTTTTTTCTAATATACAGGATTTGTATTACGACATTGGCGAAAACGTAATAATTTTAATATATTGGACCGTTGTATATCGTATTTTACCGTAATTTATTTTGCTTGGTATCTTAATTTATATTTGATTTGATTGGAAAATTGAAGAATATAATGTAATTTAATTTTTGGACCGTAATTATTTTTTCGTGTTTGTAATTTTTTGTTTTTCGGATTTGATTTTTATATTTGAACCGTTCCATATCGTATTTTATTGAAACGTTGTATATTGTTATTTATATTTTCGAGGAACAATAATTTGATCGTATCGTATTTTATTATAACAATGACGAAATGTGAATTTAGGAGAGAAGGAAATTAAATCAAACTAAAGTTAGTGGAAAGTTTTTTTTTCTTATTTCTATGAACCAATCAGAATGAGTTAAATTCTACTCCTTTTATAGAGATAGATTATGCTATAATGAACATTAAGGCAAGAAAAGAGGATTATTTATAATTCTGGCTAATAGATGACAAGTGGAGGCTATTATATATGGATATTCAAATTATTCATAAAATCCATTTCAAATAGACAAACATTTGAGCAAAATAGGAAAATACAATGATCAATAAATATGGTTTTTTAATGCTTTTTGTAAATAATCCAATCTGATAGCATATTAAAAGCAATTTGCTATTCAAATTATGCATGTGTTAATTGTTAAATTCTTGTGAAACTTTACCTGTGGATTCAGTAAATTTTCATTGTAATAAACCTTAAATTTAAGTAACAATCGAGAACAATAAGGATCTTCTAGAGAGGGAAGCAAATAGAATACGACTTTGTTATTGATATGAAATGAATTGTAACATCCCGCATTTTCGTAAAATATATTTTAAACATTTTAAATTATTTTAAGTAATAAAATAATATTTCCGTAATTTATTGGGAAAGTGTTTTCAACAAATAGTAAGATCCGTCTTAAGAACCTTAAGTCCTTAAGACGAATACAACTTGGCAACTTAAGTTCACATCTTAAAACCCGTTCAAAATATCCAAACCCGTTTTCTTTAAACGGAAAGGACAATTCTTAAACCCTCACAAATCCCTTTGTGACGACATAATGGTTCCCTCAAAAATAAGAACACTGACATTGCATTTTTCACAAAACCTCCATAATTCTTCATCTTCTTCTCCTCTTTTCTTCATCATCCGTTCACCAAATCGAGGTAATAAGTACAATTTCGGAATCCTCATCGAATTTCCAAGCCATCCGTCACTTCCGTTCTTCATCTCGTTCCACTTCAAAAATGGGCTGTTTTGGAGTAATCCGTGTATAGCCTATTTAAATCGTTTTTCATGTTGTAGGAGGAAGCTTAGAAGATCACAAGGAGGTTAGTGACAAGATTGAAGAGGAACTAGGAGCATAATCGCTTAAGAGGTGACTATTATGAGTAACTCGGCTTTTTGTCTAAATTAGCACTATATGTGATTTTAATGTGATATGATGAAGTTAGTATGGTTGTTAGGTTCTCTAATGTTCTTATAATGATTTACAAACTGATTCTTGTGATGATTTGAGGAAGAATTGGATGAGAAAGTGGTTTTAGGTGTATACATGTTAAGACCGGTTTAATTTATGATTTGGTTGTTAAGTCATGGAATGGTTGATTGTATACATGTTCTTATGTGGATTTGATGTGGTAAACATGCTAGAAATGTCGAATTAATGCTTAGAAACATGTATAGGAAGGATTGGAAAGGATTTGGGAATGATTTTGTATGTCGAAAATGGCGAAAATGCGAGCAGAGGCTCTGAGCCGGTCGGCCGACCGGCGGCCGACCAGCCGGCTCAGAGTCCCCTTTGTAATGTGTTGATTTTTCGTAGAATTTTGGAAATGGGTCCCCAGCCGGTGGACCGGCAGCCGGCCGGCCAGCTGGGAGCCCTTATTGAGGTTGTTGTGTTTTTGCGAAGAAGGAAGAAGGGTTCCCCAGCCGGTGGACCGGCCGGCCGGCTGGGAGACCTTTCATGTTGTTTTGTTTTGTTGTCGGCTAGAGAGTATAGGACTCTCAGCCGGTTGACCGGCCGCCTGTGGCCGACCGGCTGAGAGCCCCTGATTGTGTTGTTTGCTTAATAACTTTTGATTTTCAAGTCGGATTGCATTGATTCTTTTTCCGTATGCCTCGTATGCATGTTTGGAGTCCCCGGCGTTCGGGCGGCACTATATTGGGTTCGGGAATAGAGTGAGGATAGAGACCCCCCCGGTCGGGCAACCGAAAGGGAAACCGGCTCTCCCTCGACTTAGTTCCCGGGGTCAATTAAGTGTTGTTTGGATGTATTTAAAGAATTGATTGTGGTTTATTGAGTAGCCTCCTTGGGAGATTTGGTTGTGGAACCACTTCGTGGTTGGTTCATTGTGTTTGTTCGTGTGAACCCCTCCGTGGGTGGTTCCCTCTTCCGGACGAACCCCTCCGTGGGTGGTTCTGTCTTCTTCGTGCGAACCCCTCCGTGGGTGGTTCTGTCTTCTTCGTGCGAACCCCTTCGTGGGTGGTTCTGCTTTCTCCGTGTCGAACCCCTCCGTGGGTGGTTCTGTTTCCTTCGTGCGAACCCCTTCGTGGGTGGTTCTGCCTTTCTGTCGAACCCCTCCGTGGGTGGTTCTTTCTCCGTGTTGAACCCCTCCGTGGGTGGTTCATAGTTCTGTGGTCGAACCCCTCCGTGGGTGGTTCGCGTGTTTGTGTTGTTTGGTATATACTTGCCTGAGTAGGGGTACGGTGTTATATACTTGCTGAATGTTTGGTATTTAGGTTATGTCTTAAGTTGACCACTGAACCTTTATACTTGCTGTCTTATATCTGCTTGCCTAGATGTGGTACAGTGTCAAATATGTATGTTGATATCGATGAGTTTAGTACCTTGCTTATAGTATTGTTCATCCAAGGCATTGGATGACTCTTTAATTGGTTTCGTAAATGGTTTGGATTGAAAGACCCCCCGGCCGGGCAACCGGAAGGGAAACCGGCTCTCCTTCCAAATAGTTTCTGAAGTTGGTTGAGAGCCTTCGCATAGTATTTGCATGATGATAGGAGATTGAGATGTTGAGATAAATGCTTCACATGATTGTTTATGTTGGAGTATAATACTTGTTTATATGTTTGGTGTTGTATGACATTAGGAGGCTATGAGAGCTCTAGTCACTCCCCACTGACTGTGGCGCACATGTTGTATGTGTGTAGGTACATGAAGTTGTTTGCAGGGGGTTACGTTGAGGCTAGCGAGCGATGATCCTTCATCGATGATTTTACCCATTCGTTAGCTAGACCTTAGTTTTATGATTTCAGTATTTTGGTGCCTGTAGGGATATGTTATCCCGGGCTGCTTGTATAGTCTTTACATATACATATCTATGTTTTTATCTTTCGCATGTTTAGTTGTTAAAGCGCCTCGCATGTTTAGTTTGTTAAAAAGTTTTAATTCCGCTGCATTTTTAGTACTTTGTGTGTTTTATATTTCCGCTTTCGCGAGGGGTTTTACAGTTGGTATCAGAGCATTATTGCTCCCGACGCACTCATGTAATCCCCAAACATAACTTGACCATATAATCAAATCATGAATGAGAGATTTGGGTAGATTTAAGGACAAGTGGTAGACTGTTTGTGGTTGCTAATTGTTAGGTTAACACTGTTTTCTCTTTTGAAGGATGGTGAGACTCTCAGCCGCAGAGAATACTATAATGCAATCACTTAAGCAAATCCTTGAGAACCAAAGGGTTCAGGCTGAAGCTGTTCCTCCTCCTCCTCCTGGCAATGAGGCTCACAGACCTGGTGGCTTTTCCTGGATCGCCTCCCAGATGTCCAGGAGTTACGCTAAGACTTACGGTGGCGAAGTTGACCCAGTTGCTTTATCAGAGTGGTTTCGTGACATGGAGAAGAGATTTTCGATGTATTCGGTCGTCAGAGAGGATATAGTGCGACTTGCCTCCCACTTTTTGACACTTCAAGCAGACCGTTGGTGGCTTCTTACTGGCCCTAGTTTCCTCGGTGATCCATTGTTTGATTGGGACGCGTTCAAAGACAAGATTGAGACCCGCTTCTACCCTAGGGAGCTGCGTTCGCAAAGATTGAAGGAATTCATGGATCTCAAGCAAGGAGACATGACAGTACAGGAGTTCACGGACAATTATAATCAGTTGGCTTACTTTGCTTCTCGGTTCGTAAGGGACGAATCCGAGAGAGTTTACTTTTGCAAAGGGAAGTTAAGCGCCCGCATCGAGAGTATGATTCGCAGAGATTCTACTTCTTTCGTAGAGGTGTACGATGATGCTATTTGGGCTGAGAACTCGATTAAGGCTATAGATGAGGAAATCCAAGCCCTCTCCCTACCTAATTCTTCACCAGCTTTCCCTCAAGGCAAGAGGCCCTTTACTTCTTCACCATCTTCCCCCCGTGCTAACAAGGTGCAGTTGGTGCACTCTGGTGGACTTTCTACCCTAGCTGCTGCTTCTAGAGGCAAAGGCCTCCAGAATATTGGACGTCGTCGAAATCACCACTCGGGTACACGTCGCTTGGGCAGACCGCGATTGTGCTATCACTGTAGGAAACCCGGACACCTATCCGTTGAGTGCCCCGAGAAGAACACTGCTGACAACGCCACTGCCGCTGTCCAAAGACCGAAGACCAAGGGTACTGTGTTCGTGATGAGCCGTGCCGCAACAGAGATTTGCCCTCAGTTGATCACTGGTATGTCTTCACCATTGACTTCTCCCTGCTATCTTCTTCTAATACCCCAAGGTCTTATCCTTGTTCTCATGCATACCTCTGTTCTTGGATTCCGCTACATCGTACCTTGGAAACTCCTTGCATAGCTTCCCGACTCGACCCTACTTCTGAAATTTATCCTTCCTTGGCTCGAGTGAGTAACTTACCTTAATGGACTTAGAGGAACCCCTATAGGTTAACCGCAATTCGTGTTTTGGGACATATTGTCGTTAAGGAAAACCTATGAGATATTTTGAGACGTGATTTGGTGATCCTAGGGTCCGCATGTTACTAATTGAGAGAGTGGAAGTGGTTGAGGAAATGCTTTGTTGAGTAGAGTTTTATACATGGCTATCGGTGGAACTTAGATGTGGTGACACTATTGGAATGGGAGTATTGGAAGATTTGGAAGTACCATTTGGGAATTTAAAGGAAATACTTAGAGTCTTGGGTGAATTTAGAGGAATATGCTTTAGATGGTGTTGATGCCAAATAATTGAATGGAGTGAATTAGTGACGCTTAATCTTAAGGAAGTACTGGATGTAGAGAGACCCATATATTTGAGGAACGAGAGCTTTTAGTGACAGAGTGCGAGTGTCGAGACATTTACAATTTGACTTGTGGAGATTGACTGGATGCTTGAACCCGAATTATTTAGTGGATCTCAGCGTTTGCCTAGAGAAGTACTTGATGAACTGGATGATGCACCATTGATGGGTGGACAATTTGGAATAACTTGTTTGGAAGTGGAAACTAATTGACTTAATAGTAATTGGGAAGTAAGATACAACTGTCATTTGAGGAATCTTAGAAATTGAATATCCAAACCTTGGGAATGATTCGAATTGAAATAATGGTAACTTACTTATTTCGAGGAACTATAGTATTGTATGACACCGTGAGTGTATCATATCAAAGGACTTGTCTTTCAATGCTACTTGAGGATTTGGGAATTGTGACTTTTGTAAAGCCTTATTGTGAATGTTCATGTTATAGTGATTAGTCTGAATTTGAGGATGTCAGCTTATCCCTAGAAATCGAGTTTAGAGGTTCCAAACTGCAGTCAGAGTGCTTGAATTGAGAAGAGGGAGACGAGAACCTGGTGAGAATTTCGAGAAAAACCAAGCCTATGGAATCATTTGTTCTAAATCATGATCTCCCCCGTGCACCGATTCTCTTTTGTGCACTTGTAAATTCGTCAAGCTACCTTCATTTCGGTCGGTTGCAACTTGTAAGATTTCGCAAACTTTGCTCTTTCTGAAAATTTTGAAAAGTAAGTGTGTTTTTTTTGAAAGGATTTTTGGTTTAAGGAGATGGTTAAGCTTTCAATTTTGATAGGATTCAGCGATCATTTTTCAGAAAACCTGGTTTTAAGAAATTATCGACTTATAATTTGATTAATCTCAGCGTCGATTTGTCATTGGAACTCGTTATTGGAGACGTCTGATAACCCGAGCTATGCTTTTCGACACCGGATCGATCTAAATTTTAATTTTAATTTATTTAATTTTGGGACTTGTCTCAGATTTGGAATGTCGGGCTCTTGAATGTACAACGAGAACCCCAACGTCCATTGACGAAGACTCGTGCCTTAGAAAGTTGTTTTCGAAATCTGTGAAAGAAACCTAAGTTTTGTATAACCGTTTAAGTGAAAACCTTGGTTTTTTAACTTTGTCCTTGTTACTGCTTTCAAGTTTCGAGGACGAAACTTTTTGAAAGATGGGGTGATTGTAACATCCCGCATTTTCGTAAAATATATTTTAAGCATTTTAAATTATTTGAAGTAATAAAATAATATTTCCGTAATTTATTGGGAAAGTGTTTTCAACAAATAGTAAGATCCGTCTTAAGAACCTTAAGTCCTTAAGACGAATACAACTTGGCAACTTAAGTTCACATCTTAAAACCCGTTCAAAATATCCAAACCCGTTTTCTTTAAACGGAAAGGACAATTCTTAAACCCTCACAAATCCCTTTGTGACGACATAATGGTTCCCTCAAAAATAAGAACACTGACATTGCATTTTTCACAAAACCTCCATAATTCTTCATCTTCTTCTCCTCTTTTCTTCATCATCCGTTCACCAAATCGAGGTAATAAGTACAATTTCGGAATCCTCATCGAATTTCCAAGCCATCCGTCACTTCCGTTCTTCATCTCGTTCCACTTCAAAAATGGGCTGTTTTGGAGTAATCCGTGTATAGCCTATTTAAATCGTTTTTCATGTTGTAGGAGGAAGCTTAGAAGATCACAAGGAGGTTAGTGACAAGATTGAAGAGGAACTAGGAGCATAATCGCTTAAGAGGTGACTATTATGAGTAACTCGGCTTTTTGTCTAAATTAGCACTATATGTGATTTTAATGTGATATGATGAAGTTAGTATGGTTGTTAGGTTCTCTAATGTTCTTATAATGATTTACAAACTGATTCTTGTGATGATTTGAGGAAGAATTGGATGAGAAAGTGGTTTTAGGTGTATACATGTTAAGACCGGTTTAATTTATGATTTGGTTGTTAAGTCATGGAATGGTTGATTGTATACATGTTCTTATGTGGATTTGATGTGGTAAACATGCTAGAAATGTCGAATTAATGCTTAGAAACATGTATAGGAAGGATTGGAAAGGATTTGGGAATGATTTTGTATGTCGAAAATGGCGAAAATGCGAGCAGAGGCTCTGAGCCGGTCGGCCGACCGGCGGCCGACCAGCCGGCTCAGAGTCCCCTTTGTAATGTGTTGATTTTTCGTAGAATTTTGGAAATGGGTCCCCAGCCGGTGGACCGGCAGCCGGCCGGCCAGCTGGGAGCCCTTATTGAGGTTGTTGTGTTTTTGCGAAGAAGGAAGAAGGGTTCCCCAGCCGGTGGACCGGCCGGCCGGCTGGGAGACCTTTCATGTTGTTTTGTTTTGTTGTCGGCTAGAGAGTATAGGACTCTCAGCCGGTTGACCGGCCGCCTGTGGCCGACCGGCTGAGAGCCCCTGATTGTGTTGTTTGCTTAATAACTTTTGATTTTCAAGTCGGATTGCATTGATTCTTTTTCCGTATGCCTCGTATGCATGTTTGGAGTCCCCGGCGTTCGGGCGGCACTATATTGGGTTCGGGAATAGAGTGAGGATAGAGACCCCCCCGGTCGGGCAACCGAAAGGGAAACCGGCTCTCCCTCGACTTAGTTCCCGGGGTCAATTAAGTGTTGTTTGGATGTATTTAAAGAATTGATTGTGGTTTATTGAGTAGCCTCCTTGGGAGATTTGGTTGTGGAACCACTTCGTGGTTGGTTCATTGTGTTTGTTCGTGTGAACCCCTCCGTGGGTGGTTCCCTCTTCCGGACGAACCCCTCCGTGGGTGGTTCTGTCTTCTTCGTGCGAACCCCTCCGTGGGTGGTTCTGTCTTCTTCGTGCGAACCCCTTCGTGGGTGGTTCTGCTTTCTCCGTGTCGAACCCCTCCGTGGGTGGTTCTGTTTCCTTCGTGCGAACCCCTTCGTGGGTGGTTCTGCCTTTCTGTCGAACCCCTCCGTGGGTGGTTCTTTCTCCGTGTTGAACCCCTCCGTGGGTGGTTCATAGTTCTGTGGTCGAACCCCTCCGTGGGTGGTTCGCGTGTTTGTGTTGTTTGGTATATACTTGCCTGAGTAGGGGTACGGTGTTATATACTTGCTGAATGTTTGGTATTTAGGTTATGTCTTAAGTTGACCACTGAACCTTTATACTTGCTGTCTTATATCTGCTTGCCTAGATGTGGTACAGTGTCAAATATGTATGTTGATATCGATGAGTTTAGTACCTTGCTTATAGTATTGTTCATCCAAGGCATTGGATGACTCTTTAATTGGTTTCGTAAATGGTTTGGATTGAAAGACCCCCCGGCCGGGCAACCGGAAGGGAAACCGGCTCTCCTTCCAAATAGTTTCTGAAGTTGGTTGAGAGCCTTCGCATAGTATTTGCATGATGATAGGAGATTGAGATGTTGAGATAAATGCTTCACATGATTGTTTATGTTGGAGTATAATACTTGTTTATATGTTTGGTGTTGTATGACATTAGGAGGCTATGAGAGCTCTAGTCACTCCCCACTGACTGTGGCGCACATGTTGTATGTGTGTAGGTACATGAAGTTGTTTGCAGGGGGTTACGTTGAGGCTAGCGAGCGATGATCCTTCATCGATGATTTTACCCATTCGTTAGCTAGACCTTAGTTTTATGATTTCAGTATTTTGGTGCCTGTAGGGATATGTTATCCCGGGCTGCTTGTATAGTCTTTACATATACATATCTATGTTTTTATCTTTCGCATGTTTAGTTGTTAAAGCGCCTCGCATGTTTAGTTTGTTAAAAAGTTTTAATTCCGCTGCATTTTTAGTACTTTGTGTGTTTTATATTTCCGCTTTCGCGAGGGGTTTTACAGTTGGTATCAGAGCATTATTGCTCCCGACGCACTCATGTAATCCCCAAACATAACTTGACCATATAATCAAATCATGAATGAGAGATTTGGGTAGATTTAAGGACAAGTGGTAGACTGTTTGTGGTTGCTAATTGTTAGGTTAACACTGTTTTCTCTTTTGAAGGATGGTGAGACTCTCAGCCGCAGAGAATACTATAATGCAATCACTTAAGCAAATCCTTGAGAACCAAAGGGTTCAGGCTGAAGCTGTTCCTCCTCCTCCTCCTGGCAATGAGGCTCACAGACCTGGTGGCTTTTCCTGGATCGCCTCCCAGATGTCCAGGAGTTACGCTAAGACTTACGGTGGCGAAGTTGACCCAGTTGCTTTATCAGAGTGGTTTCGTGACATGGAGAAGAGATTTTCGATGTATTCGGTCGTCAGAGAGGATATAGTGCGACTTGCCTCCCACTTTTTGACACTTCAAGCAGACCGTTGGTGGCTTCTTACTGGCCCTAGTTTCCTCGGTGATCCATTGTTTGATTGGGACGCGTTCAAAGACAAGATTGAGACCCGCTTCTACCCTAGGGAGCTGCGTTCGCAAAGATTGAAGGAATTCATGGATCTCAAGCAAGGAGACATGACAGTACAGGAGTTCACGGACAATTATAATCAGTTGGCTTACTTTGCTTCTCGGTTCGTAAGGGACGAATCCGAGAGAGTTTACTTTTGCAAAGGGAAGTTAAGCGCCCGCATCGAGAGTATGATTCGCAGAGATTCTACTTCTTTCGTAGAGGTGTACGATGATGCTATTTGGGCTGAGAACTCGATTAAGGCTATAGATGAGGAAATCCAAGCCCTCTCCCTACCTAATTCTTCACCAGCTTTCCCTCAAGGCAAGAGGCCCTTTACTTCTTCACCATCTTCCCCCCGTGCTAACAAGGTGCAGTTGGTGCACTCTGGTGGACTTTCTACCCTAGCTGCTGCTTCTAGAGGCAAAGGCCTCCAGAATATTGGACGTCGTCGAAATCACCACTCGGGTACACGTCGCTTGGGCAGACCGCGATTGTGCTATCACTGTAGGAAACCCGGACACCTATCCGTTGAGTGCCCCGAGAAGAACACTGCTGACAACGCCACTGCCGCTGTCCAAAGACCGAAGACCAAGGGTACTGTGTTCGTGATGAGCCGTGCCGCAACAGAGATTTGCCCTCAGTTGATCACTGGTATGTCTTCACCATTGACTTCTCCCTGCTATCTTCTTCTAATACCCCAAGGTCTTATCCTTGTTCTCATGCATACCTCTGTTCTTGGATTCCGCTACATCGTACCTTGGAAACTCCTTGCATAGCTTCCCGACTCGACCCTACTTCTGAAATTTATCCTTCCTTGGCTCGAGTGAGTAACTTACCTTAATGGACTTAGAGGAACCCCTATAGGTTAACCGCAATTCGTGTTTTGGGACATATTGTCGTTAAGGAAAACCTATGAGATATTTTGAGACGTGATTTGGTGATCCTAGGGTCCGCATGTTACTAATTGAGAGAGTGGAAGTGGTTGAGGAAATGCTTTGTTGAGTAGAGTTTTATACATGGCTATCGGTGGAACTTAGATGTGGTGACACTATTGGAATGGGAGTATTGGAAGATTTGGAAGTACCATTTGGGAATTTAAAGGAAATACTTAGAGTCTTGGGTGAATTTAGAGGAATATGCTTTAGATGGTGTTGATGCCAAATAATTGAATGGAGTGAATTAGTGACGCTTAATCTTAAGGAAGTACTGGATGTAGAGAGACCCATATATTTGAGGAACGAGAGCTTTTAGTGACAGAGTGCGAGTGTCGAGACATTTACAATTTGACTTGTGGAGATTGACTGGATGCTTGAACCCGAATTATTTAGTGGATCTCAGCGTTTGCCTAGAGAAGTACTTGATGAACTGGATGATGCACCATTGATGGGTGGACAATTTGGAATAACTTGTTTGGAAGTGGAAACTAATTGACTTAATAGTAATTGGGAAGTAAGATACAACTGTCATTTGAGGAATCTTAGAAATTGAATATCCAAACCTTGGGAATGATTCGAATTGAAATAATGGTAACTTACTTATTTCGAGGAACTATAGTATTGTATGACACCGTGAGTGTATCATATCAAAGGACTTGTCTTTCAATGCTACTTGAGGATTTGGGAATTGTGACTTTTGTAAAGCCTTATTGTGAATGTTCATGTTATAGTGATTAGTCTGAATTTGAGGATGTCAGCTTATCCCTAGAAATCGAGTTTAGAGGTTCCAAACTGCAGTCAGAGTGCTTGAATTGAGAAGAGGGAGACGAGAACCTGGTGAGAATTTCGAGAAAAACCAAGCCTATGGAATCATTTGTTCTAAATCATGATCTCCCCCGTGCACCGATTCTCTTTTGTGCACTTGTAAATTCGTCAAGCTACCTTCATTTCGGTCGGTTGCAACTTGTAAGATTTCGCAAACTTTGCTCTTTCTGAAAATTTTGAAAAGTAAGTGTGTTTTTTTTGAAAGGATTTTTGGTTTAAGGAGATGGTTAAGCTTTCAATTTTGATAGGATTCAGCGATCATTTTTCAGAAAACCTGGTTTTAAGAAATTATCGACTTATAATTTGATTAATCTCAGCGTCGATTTGTCATTGGAACTCGTTATTGGAGACGTCTGATAACCCGAGCTATGCTTTTCGACACCGGATCGATCTAAATTTTAATTTTAATTTATTTAATTTTGGGACTTGTCTCAGATTTGGAATGTCGGGCTCTTGAATGTACAACGAGAACCCCAACGTCCATTGACGAAGACTCGTGCCTTAGAAAGTTGTTTTCGAAATCTGTGAAAGAAACCTAAGTTTTGTATAACCGTTTAAGTGAAAACCTTGGTTTTTTAACTTTGTCCTTGTTACTGCTTTCAAGTTTCGAGGACGAAACTTTTTGAAAGATGGGGTGATTGTAACATCCCGCATTTTCGTAAAATATATTTTAAGCATTTTAAATTATTTGAAGTAATAAAATAATATTTCCGTAATTTATTGGGAAAGTGTTTTCAACAAATAGTAAGATCCGTCTTAAGAACCTTAAGTCCTTAAGACGAATACAACTTGGCAACTTAAGTTCACATCTTAAAACCCGTTCAAAATATCCAAACCCGTTTTCTTTAAACGGAAAGGACAATTCTTAAACCCTCACAAATCCCTTTGTGACGACATAATGGTTCCCTCAAAAATAAGAACACTGACATTGCATTTTTCACAAAACCTCCATAATTCTTCATCTTCTTCTCCTCTTTTCTTCATCATCCGTTCACCAAATCGAGGTAATAAGTACAATTTCGGAATCCTCATCGAATTTCCAAGCCATCCGTCACTTCCGTTCTTCATCTCGTTCCACTTCAAAAATGGGCTGTTTTGGAGTAATCCGTGTATAGCCTATTTAAATCGTTTTTCATGTTGTAGGAGGAAGCTTAGAAGATCACAAGGAGGTTAGTGACAAGATTGAAGAGGAACTAGGAGCATAATCGCTTAAGAGGTGACTATTATGAGTAACTCGGCTTTTTGTCTAAATTAGCACTATATGTGATTTTAATGTGATATGATGAAGTTAGTATGGTTGTTAGGTTCTCTAATGTTCTTATAATGATTTACAAACTGATTCTTGTGATGATTTGAGGAAGAATTGGATGAGAAAGTGGTTTTAGGTGTATACATGTTAAGACCGGTTTAATTTATGATTTGGTTGTTAAGTCATGGAATGGTTGATTGTATACATGTTCTTATGTGGATTTGATGTGGCAAACATGCTAGAAATGTCGAATTAATGCTTAGAAACATGTATAGGATGGATTGGAAAGGATTTGGGAATGATTTTGTATGTCGTAAATGGCGAAAATGCGAGCAGAGGCTCTGAGCCGGTCGGCCGACCGGCGGCCGACCAGCCGGCTCAGAGTCCCCTTTGTAATGTGTTGATTTTTTGTAGAATTTTGGAAATGGGTCCCCAGCCGGTGGACCGGCAGCCGGCCGGCCAGCTGGGAGCCCTTATTGAGGTTGTTGTGTTTTTGCGAAGAAGGAAGAAGGGTTCCCCAGCCGGTGGACCGGCCGGCCGGCTGGGAGACCTTTCATGTTGTTTTGTTTTGTTGTCGGCTAGAGAGTATAGGACTCTCAGCCGGTTGACCGGCCGCCTGTGGCCGACCGGCTGAGAGCCCCTGATTGTGTTGTTTGCTTAATAACTTTTGATTTTCAAGTCGGATTGCATTGATTCTTTTTCCGTATGCTTCGTATGCATGTTTGGAGTCCCCGGCGTTCGGGCGGCACTATATTGGGTTCGGGAATGGAGTGAGGATAGAGACCCCCCCGGTCGGGCAACCGAAAGGGAAACCGGCTCTCCCTCGACTTAGTTCCCGGGGTCAATTAAGTGTTGTTTGGATGTATTTAAAGAATTGATTGTGGTTTATTGAGTAGCCTCCTTGGGAGATTTGGTTGTAGAACCACTTCGTGGTTGGTTCATTGTGTTTGTTCGTGTGAACCCCTCCGTGGGTGGTTCCCTCTTCCGGACGAACCCCTCCGTGGGTGGTTCTGTATTCTTCGTGCGAACCCCTCCGTGGGTGGTTCTGTCTTCTTCGTGCGAACCCCTTCGTGGGTGGTTCTGCTTTCTCCGTGTCGAACCCCTCCGTGGGTGGTTCTGTTTCCTTCGTGTGAACCCCTTCGTGGGTGGTTCTGCCTTTCTGTCGAACCCCTCCGTGGGTGGTTCTTTCTCCGTGTTGAACCCCTCCGTGGGTGGTTCATAGTTCTGTGGGAATTGCTGCTGAATTTTTTTGTCATTAATTAATAAATCACAAGTGCGTGTTTGCTAGTGACTTGAAACGTACATTGATGGGTTTAGGTTGGAGTGATAAGGACCCATGAAAAACAATTAAAGAAATATTATTATTTGTTAAATGAATTGCTATGCTAATATATATGTTTAATTAATATGTATTTATTTTGCTCTATTGCTAGTTGTAGAAATGTATGGATTGTTATAACAATTGTAAACATTCAAGCAGTTTGTTCTATTGCTTTTATTTAATCAATTTGTTCTATTGCACTTTTATATATTTAATCAGTTTGTTATGTTGCAATTTGTTTCATATAGCTGGTGTTGTTTTAGTGTTTATCATGGTAGGTGGTGGTTTTGTTAGACGATATTTTGGTGGGAATAGTAATGCCGGAGGACGTCGTCGTCGGGAGGAGAACGCACAGATTCCTGATCAAGAACCACAACCAGAACAACAACAACAACAACAACAACAACAGGCTGATGAGGAAGACAGCGGCGACGACGACCCGGTTGAGGAACCTTCATACGAGGAAGAGGCCGGAACGGTGAACCTGTCACGTGATCCTGAACAGGGGTATTGGTAAGTGTTTCATTTATTTTATTTTTTATTTTGACTTTACCATAATTCACAATATAATGCTTATGTATATGTTTTATTTTCAGGTGGGATGACCAGCCAATCAAGGACTATGTCACTTGGTCATTCACCCGTAATTTGGGGAAAGAGTTTTTCACCAATTGGAGTCAAGCCAGCCATGGACAACGTAAGAAGATGTACACTTACTTCCAGGTATATAAATTTATTTCCAAGTTATCATTTTTTAACTAAGTTTGTTTAATTGAATCATAACACAATTTTTATAATATCCTATTTTTTTTTAAACAGAATCGTGTCAAAGTTGTGGAAGCTGGCTATGATCCCAAGAACGAGTGGAAGACTCGTGTTTCGAGGAGGATTACAAGTCTCGTCAATGGCACCAATTATAACCGGAAAAGGCCAAATTGGTGCCCCGAGAGGTGGTGGGTAAAGCTTCAAAAGAGGGCTGAAGATGATCCTGACTATGCCAAAAAATCTGCAATTAATAAGGCAAATAGGAGATCCGGTGGTGTGGACGGGAAAGCGTTGGGCACCCATACTCTTGGCCGGAAGAGTTGCTCGGATGCTTTCAAAGCATTGGTAAGTAATATTTATATTTATATATTTTTCACAATTTGGTTAACCAATCCGATTATATTTTGATCAACTTTTGTATTATACTTATTTCAGGGTGACGAGGCAACGCCGTATAAGCTGTTTGAGTATACTAAAAAGAATAAGTTTCATCAGTGGGTCAACCCTCGAGCTGCGAAGATCGATGTAAGTCAATCTATCTACTAATTAATTTACAAATTAGTTAATTTTTTCGTTTGAATTTTGATGATAAGTATAACATTTTTTTCTTAATTTTTTGTTTTCCAGGCTGCTTATAAGGAAATCATTTCTCAGCCCACTCCAAATGGAGAGCCTCGAGACGAGTATGAGGACTTCTACGAGGCTGCTGACGGGTTTGACGCGAAGTCCAGAATGTTCGGCACCGGTTTGATAGGGCCAACAGTTTGGTACGAGCCTCCAGGAAACAAAGCCCGTCGATCCTGCTCCTACGCACCCACTGAGTACACTCGCATTCAACAGGAGCTGGGTAAGGAGCGCGCCGCGAGAGAGGATCTTCAGCAACAAGTCATCAACAACAAGAAGGATATGGAAGATCGCATGGCTGAGATGTGGGCACAAATGCAAGCACATTTGCCCCCGAACACCTGTTCAGGTTTTCCCCCTCCTAACAGTAGAGATCCCCCTCCAGACGATGGATTTGGTTTTGGAGGTGACGGTAGTATAGCCCCCATAGGTTAGATTATGTTTAGGTTTCATGCTAGTTGGTGTTAGTTTATGACTTAAGTTAATTAATATGTAGCTAAAGAATTCCCTACAATGTTGAGCTTTTGTGTGGTAGTTTAAACAAATTATGGACCATTGTATGTTATTTGACTTTATTTATTAAGTACCTTTGGATTCTGATACGCGGCTGATGTGAAAATTGGATTCCCGCTTTGCGGTCGACGAGTGTGTTTGTTTGTTGCAGGTTTTGGTAATGAATGCGTGAATATGTAAAACAATGTTTCAATAACATTGTGGCTGGACAGCAGGCTGCTGGTTCCAGCCACACTCGCATAAACGACTGACGGAAATTCCGTCAGGAAAGTCAATAAGATAATTGACCATAGTGACGGAAATTCCGTCAGTAGTTTATATTACTGACGGAATTTCCGTCACTATGGTCAATTATTTTGTTGACTTTCCTGACGGAAATTCCGTCAGTAATACAATCTACTGACGGAATTTCCGTCACTATGGTCAATTTCAAGTTTGACCTTATGTGACGGAAATTCCGTCAGTAAAATAACATTGTGACGGAAATTCCGTCAGTACTTGCATTTTAGTGACGAATTTTAGTGACGGAAATTATTGACGGATTTTCCGTCAGTAATGCTGTTTCCTGACGGATTTTCGCTGTTTGTGACGGATTTTTTCCGTCAGTAAAACGCGTGTTTTTTGTAGTGAACCTAGCTTACATCAGACATTAATTAAAACACATCAAACATAAATCGTAATTAAAACATAGTTTTACAAAACTTAATTATCTTCGGATGATGAAGATGAAGAATCCATATCTCCTTCGTAATCTCCAACTTCAATTTCTTCAGGTTGTCTAGCCACGTATCGATCGTATAACATTAAAACGCGCAGATGGACATTACCTAGGTTGTACACTCTACCGGCACATAAATCTGATAGTGTTGCGTAGTCTATCAAGGTTAGTATACGCTCAATATAGACAAGGAAATCGATGTTTAACCTGCGAAACTCCCACATCTTCTCAGTTACAATTTTATCAGTAACATCGTCATCGGTAACAGCCGGAGTGATGTTGGGGTTACCGTGTAGGATGTTAAAAAGACTGTCAATTGGAGGATTTTCTACCATGCCCCACACAGTGTCACTTGGAATGACTAGTTCAAGGCGAGACACTAGCACTGGGAACTGTGTAGCGATAAGATCGATCCTTAGCTGATAAGCTCTGTTTTTCTGAACGTTTGTGAGAACCATCTTAATTGTTTTGAATTTTAGTAGTGAATAAGGTGTGTTGTTGCGATTACAATGGACATTAAAACCACTATTTATAAGAAGCCATAGTATAACGATAACATTTTGAAATTATAAAGGTAACATTTTGAAATTGTAACGGTAACATTTTAAATCACAACGGTTACATTTCGATATTACAACCTAAATAATTCAAATCAATCTCGAAATACACTATCAAACCGGGGGAGGCTGTCTTCGGCGCCTAGATCGAGGTGTTGTTCCCATTAACTAGAGCTGATCGTTTGCGGGCTAAGGCCGGACGCGGGCCGGGCCTAAACTATAAAAATGTGTCCGACGGGCTTAATTTTCATGTCCGATCCCGCTATAGCAGGCCTGTTACCCCTGTCCATATCCGCCCATTAATAATTGGCGGGCTGCCCGCGAGCTTATGGAACTTAAAAATTAAAACCTAAGTAGGTGAAAGTTCATAAATAAATCTAATAATAAAATGATAAGGAGGCATAATGTGGTAGGAAGTTTAAAAGTATCAAACTCTAGAAAGTTGGTACTTGGTACTTGGAAATACGAAGGAATTCTAGAAATTTAGGAGTCTTAGACGTAGGAAATAGGATAGAATATGAAGGGATTTTCACTTCCTTTTTTAGTGTTACTAATTTATTATATTAGCTTATTAGTTTATTATTAGTTTATTGTCATTTTATATGAGAATTGGAAATAAAAAGTAAGAATAAAAGTATTAGCGGGCTTAGCGGGCTGCCCATGGACATATTTGTTTAGTCCGTACCCGTCCGTTAAAATAGCGGGCCAACTTTAGCTTGTCCGTTACCCATTTTTTACGATATTTTACGAGTCCAAGCCCGCTTCAATAGCGGGCTGGACGGGCCGGGCTGGACGGGTGGCCCGGAGATGATCAGCTCTACCATTAACGTATGCCATCTTTCGATGTTTGACGTGTACAAATACGCATAGTGTGCTACCGCAGGGTCTCTTGTCGACTCCCAACAAATATCGATCGGTGGCATGGGTGCTTCGCTCGGTAGGCCACTACAATGCAATCTCAGCCAATGGGAATGATAGTTTACGATCCACAAGACACCGTACGGCCTCGACTCGTGACCCGTGGCCCTCAGGGGTAAGAATGTATGACAATTCCAATGCCTGTTTCCGTTACACGCCCACTGGCCGATACAACAGATAGTCCAATTAAACCACGATGCAAAGACGGTCAAATATTCGGAGGACATCCAATGATGTTCATCGCAACCTCCTCTGCCGGTAAACTCGATAGCCTTCAATGTATGAAGGTATTTGCTCAAAAGCGGAGGCGTACGAGGACACTCATCAAACATTATCTTGTACACATCGTTTGCCATAATCTCTCTACGACACCACTCTCTCATGACTAAGTGGTCCTTCTGCCGACCCCGGGCAGCATGCGATATCACCCGATAACCACAATGACCATCAGCAACCACATCAGCCCAACCATCAAAGTGAACCCATAATTCTTGGGGGACCCCAAATCTTTTGCTCCAACTAGACAAAGGTCCCGTTGTGTAACCGACCTCCAATGGTGCACCAATAGGTCCATCACCAAAATCACCCACCGTACTGTCCGAAGGTGTCGTCGCAGGGGTATAAGATGTCTTGGCCTTCCTTCGGGCAGCATGCTCAAATGCGGACTTGTTCCGAGTAGTGGAACCCCTCGGTCTCCCCTTGGGGTTTTCTCGAACCTCAGGTGGACGAATATCCTCATCTGCCGGGTGAAGACCATCTCAAAGTTTCTCAATGATTATCCGTCTCTTCGCTGGGTCACTACCTCTAGCTTGCTCTATAAGCGCCTCAAACTCATCATCATCGGTCTTCGGCCTTTGTTTGGGATGTTGGAGCTTGTGTCCTCCACATGTAGTGCGATAACGTCATTGCACATACACTTGTACGGACAAGTGGGAGATTGTTGGGGCTGGTATCCTTGACAGTTAGTACAATGACTTATTAAATCTCTTTAAGAATCACAAGGGCATACTTCAGTATTATTATCAGTTGATCCACGTTTATCAATAACGGTTGGCTTGCTAGATAAGTTTGACGTTATTGTCATACGGATGACGGTGATCAACTGGTTCCTATACGTCACACCTATAGGACACGTTTGAGAGATGTGAAGGTATGAAAATACAGTCACATTTATGCCGGATACGACTAAACAATTAGTCAGAGGTATTGACTATTAAATTAGTCAATGAGATGTTGAGATTATTATTTAATACGGATTAAATAATTTTAGCTAATACGGATTACATGATTAATTCGTAAATTAAATATAAGCGGTTATATTTAATCAAATATTAATTTGGGTAATTATACAATATCGTAATTTTATCAGACCATTATTAATGTATCGACTGCATTAATATCTGATAACACGTGTGCGATTTATAATTAAAACCCGCAAATTATATTTTAGCAAAACGGGTCGAATCACACATTAGAATAAGGTAAGAGTGGAAAGCCCACTCTTACCCTAATGGGTCGTCCGGCCGTGTAGTACATAAGGAGAAGACTTCTCCTTATGTCAGGTTACTCCTTTCTACTGATTGTTTTACTGACAAACATATCTCAAGAAAAATTAGGGTTTTGAGAGCATCCTTCTCCCAAAACTCAGATCTCACATCTAAACCTCACAATACTCTCCCCATATTGCAAGGCAATTGGAGAGCCTTTCTAGCACACGCGGCATCGTCTTAAACAAAGTCTTGGGTGCAACTTGCAAGTTATAGGAGGGAATTTACTTTAATTCTTGTTCTTAGGCCAATTCAAGCAAGGACCCAAGGTTGTAATTCTTTTCATGTTTTTATTAACTTATGACTATAATCATAATTGTATATTTCGTTATAATCTTTTATGTTTTAGGGCGAATACATGTTTTATTCCCCTCACGGGACTGTCGTACACCAACGTCCTCCAAAACAAGTGCACGTACTCAAGGTGGACCCTCCTACCATTTCTTTGCAACAGAATCAAAATGCAAGCACAAGGCAACCCGTGAGTAACCTGTAGCGCACATCCACAGTGCTCTTCAAGCCCGTTCCCCAGCTCAATCCCTCTCTCAATCTCAGCTTCCATTAACCTAATGGCTTTGATAGACATATGTCCTCGCAATAAGCAGAATAACCGACCAACACTTACAGGCTTGCTCCGCGATAGCTCTAACTCATGTCGAATCTTCGAGTGTTGAGCTTCAAGCATGGAGTGAATACGAGTCCACATAGTGTCAAGGTTTAAGTTTTGACTCTTCAACCAAGACTTCAGGAGGGAATGAGATGACTATACCCGGGAAGTGGCCGTGTTACCGAGGTGAAAGTATTGGTTCGTATACAAAAGAACGAACTTCTTCTTGTAGGTAGCCCATGTTCTCATCACATAACCAGCTAACTTTACCCAATGTTCAGAAAAGTTTCACATGCTCTCCTAAACTCAGCAAACGTGGATGCATTGATCACGCGGTACCAACCGCTTTCTTTATTGTGCATTATCATGTCTTTGTACAACATCGACTTCTTCGAGTTTAGTGCTACTTTCTCCACGGCTTTGTTCAAATGCCAACGACACAAAATGTGAGAAGTGTCCGGATAGAGGGACTCAATAGCACGAATCAAGCCCAACTCTCGGTCAGTGACAAGGGTAGGCATAGGTGAACCCATAAGTAGCTCCTCTAATCTCTGCAACATCCACCCATAAGATGTCTCATTTTCAGACGGAAGGAGCAAAGTGGCAATTAAGAAGGAGGATCCACAAGGTGTCACGCCAACGATCTCAATAAGTGCAATCTTCAAAACGTTGGTCTTGTAGGTAGCGTCGATAAGAGCCACATGTGGGTAAGCACGGAAAAGTTTGACGGATTCTGGATGAGCCATAAACACATGAGTTAACTCCTTCGAATCGGGATCTGATAAATGCCACTCCACATAATTAGCAGCAACTGCTACATCAAAAAGTTGTTGAGCGGGATCCTACTTCCTCTCATCTCACGTCGAACCTTGTTCGACTCGCTATAAATTTGTCCGCTAGTTGGTTGGGGTTTACCCGGGTTCTTTGATGAAGACCGTTCTTGATATCCCTCGGCGGAATCGATGCCCGGACTTGTTGCCTCACGAATTCTTTCTCTTCGGCATCCAAGCCGGCAAAATGTCTATCCCCATCTTTATAGTTTGCTACTTCGTGGTTGTGACATCCACCGTTACTCGAAGTAAGAATGTACCAAACAATCGTCGGCTTCCCATCTACAACATAGGCGTACTCCTGCACGGCTCGAATCCTAAACAAACATCCGCACTTAGCCGACCCTCTCTTACTAGGATTCTCCGGTTTCTCAGGATCGATCTTCTTTCTGGTTCGGCCGTACCTTGAACAACGAAAGTACGACCCGAGCAACTCCGGTTGTCTGCGATTTTTGGCTCCATTTGTTGCTTTTTACTAAGGCAAAACCATTATCGTTAGCTATTTTTTGAGCCCAATCAAACGCCTCATCCCGACTATCAAAAGATGAATCCGTCTGAAATAGGCAGTTGTAATTAACCTCATTTCCACCAAACTCCTCAAACGAATCCTGTTAATACGCAAAATTAGTAATGATTAGATTAAAAAAAATATTAAAAACAACTTAATTTATGTTAAAAACTTAATAAAATGACGGAAAAATAAGGACTTGAAAAATGACCGTCGTCACCGCGTATGGATGTGAATAGTACACGTCCAAGCCATAGAGGGACGTGTACTATTCACATCCTACCGTGGTGAGGACGACTAGATTTCACGTCCAAACCATGCAAGGACGGCTAGGATACATGTCCAAGCATGGTGAGGACGTGAATATTACACGTCCAAGCCATGATTAGACGTGAATAGTACACGTCCCTGCATGGTTTGGACGTGTATTATTCACGTCCTCACCATGCTTGGACGGCTAGTTTTCTCGTCCATACCACGCGAGGACGGCCAGTTTTCATGTCTAATGCAGAATTTCGATCCTATATTTTGTCGTATTCAATGACTTCTACGTATAATTCAACCTAATATCAACTAAATGGCTTAAACATGTAATTCTAGTAAAAATTAATTCAAAAAAAATAGTTAGATTTTAGTTACTTACCGATGAATCGTTGTCGTTCTTTGACATTGAATCGTTGTCGTTGTTTGATGTTGTTGTTCGATGTTGATACCGTTTTTTTGGGTTTTGTTGTTTTTGTTTGAGAGAATATATTGTAGAGAGAGAGAGAGAGTAAAGGGCAGGGGGTGTCTTTTTTATAAAAAACGTCAACGATTTGTCACACAACGTCGACAACCTTTCGCAACCTCCTTACAGAACCAATTTTTTTTTAAAGGGAATTTGAGGTGATTTTATTCCTTTGACCAGATCACCAAACCAGAGGCCAGGCACAATATTTATGTGGGCCCAGAGACCGTACCAAACCGGACCGGCTGGTCTGGATCGGTCTAGTCTACTATATGTGCGGTCATAACGACGTGTAATAGAAACATGTAGATTTATCATAGATATATGTAAGTGAGACTTTGAGTCCAAAGTAAGTTAAAAAAATATCGACCATTTTAAAAATTGTTCGTTGGTATACTAAAAAAAATCATTACATAAAACCGATCACACATTTCACGAATTACATAAATTTGAATGCATTTATTGGTCGTTTACTATATCAAAAAAGTTATACAAGTATAAAAGTGATGTTTTTGGTTCATAGAATAAATAATAGGAAATCGTCCATTTTTCAGTTAACTTTTCAACTGCAATTAAATGGATGTCGATCTCTCGAGATATATATCCTCATAAAAGTTTAAAATCATGATTTTATCCAAATTTATTTTCCTAAATACTAAGTTTTTACTAATAACAACATATTGTGTAAAACCAGCCTAGTAGATTTCGGCCTATTAATAGATGGTCAATCAATCTACTAATTTCATGTGTTTGTATATATTCTAATAGATTATTGATCAGAATTATTGTTTTCTATTTGCCGTTATTAGCAGGATGTTGTAAGAGCATAATACACATTTGTACATGAAAACTATTATTGTTATATAATTTGCTAGGTAGCAGACACTTTCTCTTAATTAAATCTGTAATTTTGATTTGATAGTGAATCCTCCTACTAAAATTTCTTAACAATATTCCACTAATATTATCCACTTTTACTTTTATCATTTGTCAAATAGAACCTAAGTTAAAATAATGTGTCAAAGGTTGTATCAAGACCCAAAGTTTGTTTGTCATAATTGAGGTTATGCATTAAAGCCCTATCTTGATTTTACTGACAAAATAGGTTGATTTGTTTGATTTTCCATATTTGTATGGAAAAAAATATTATTTCCTGGTAGTTGAAGTATTAGAATTTCACAAATTAATCTCGTCCGAAATAAACTTAATTTAAATAACCTCCTAAAAAAAGTAAAAGAAGATGTATAATTATATAAAATAAAATAACAATTATCAACCTACAGAATGTAAGAAATTTAATGGTATAAAGAGTAAAAAGCAATATGCTACCTTATTTATGGAGACAATACTCACTTCTATTCATAAGTTCAAAAGTCATAACCGATAAAAATCGAACTCCAACTTCTTAATTAGAGAGTTTTATCACTTGAGTTAACACTTGTTATAGTTTCAGCCTTAGAAATGTAGTTGTGTAAAAAAATCCTTATGTAGACCTTGCAAACAAGTTATTCAGGTCGAGTCATTTCGGATGAGTTGTTTTCAAGTTATTTAATTCCGATAATAAACATTCACGTCGGTTTGAATAAGTTCGGGTAAGTTAGGATTTCAAGTCAAATCAAGGTCCTCAACACGGGTAAGGGTCGAGTTATTGAAGCCGAGACAGTTTTAAAGGTCTACTCATAAACGAGAGCTTCACCACCCTATTAACCGTACTCAATTCCCCGACTCAAATCCAGAGTAAACCGAATGAAATACCCACAAAATAAAAATATAAAAACACAACAAAGAAAGGTTACGAAGCAACATCAAAGGGTAATCTTGTAATTTAAGTAAAACTCCCTCAGTAGAATAAAAAAACACCCTTCCAAATCTTAGTTTCTCTCTCATTCAAAACTCGCAAACACAACTTACACACATTTTTGCAATTTTTACACAAATCTTGCTCTCTCTCCCTCTTTCTCTTTCTCTCTCTTCTTTCGGTCTTCACTTACAACAAACAACAAGAAGAAGACTTCAACCATTCTCTTCATTATTTACCCTCCATTTACCAAAGCTTTCACCTTTCCAATTTTCATGGTAAAATAAATTAACCCATCATTTTTTTTATAAGTTTATTCATTTATTTTGATGCTTTTGTTTTGTGTTGTTTTGTGTTGCGTTGTGTTGTGTTGCGTTATTTTGTGTTGTGTTGTGTGTGTACCCTTTTATTGTTAGCCTTTAGTTTTGGTTCTTGTTTCTTTGGTTGTTACCTACAAGAAAAATTTACTTTAGATTAATCCCAAAATAATTCAAAATAATTATAATATTTCATGTTTATATAGCTTCTTTTGTATATAACTTAGAAAGCGTCCTGTAAACCCGGTACGGGAAGTCGTACCCGACGACGATTTGTTATGTTGTATTTCTTGAGGTATGTAGTTTTGCGTAGTATCTGTACATGGCGTAAAAAAAAGGTTGGATCACGTGTTATTTCTGCATATTTTCTGTGTAGCTTTGATGGGTTTATAACTTTTATTGTTAATGTTAATGGGTTTGTTTGAATTCGTGTTTGTTGCTCTTAAGTTGAATTTCTAAGGTTTGTTAAGTCAATAATTTATGGTTTGAGGATGTTTGGTTGTGTAATTGTTATGCATAAATTTGGGTAGATTGATTAATCGAGTATGTTATTGAGTTAATGATGTCGAAGCGGGTTTGATGGAATTTGATTTCTGGGTTTTCATGTAGTTGTTGTTATTAGAACTAGTCTTTGTTGTCAACTGGTCTTTGTTGTCAATTTGTGCTTTGAAAGACCTGAATTTTTTCGCATTTTGAAAGGATTGTTGAGTTGGTGGTTGAGTCATGAGCGAGTTGGCTTCCTGGGAACTCCATTGTCCGAAATTGGATTTGATATAGCAGAGAGCCTGTTAATCAGTTAGGTTTTGCTATACCGAGTTTCATGTGGTTGAGCTTACGGGTTACACACGAGAATACTATCATGGAGATTTTATGGATCTGATTTTTGGAATTGAATAAGGGCAAGGGTTGTAGGCGGTTAGTCTTGGGGATATGTGACTATGTGAGTAATTTGGTTGGTTCTGAATTATGTAAGTAATTAGTATGTAACTATGTATCTTATGTTTGCAAATTTGAATCTAAGAACTGGATGCATGCATTGGGGTGGGTTATAGTTATAAGTTTAAATGACGTAAGGGTTAGGATGTAGACTCGTAGCTCTGGTCCATGATGGGTATTTTGTTAAAAGTGTCCGATGCTTGAGGCATACACAGATTCCAGAACAAAAATTTGACTGCAGTCGGCTGTTGAAATCTTGGAAGGCATTATTATAGGGGGGAAATTAGACTTAAATTGTTTTTGAAATCAACAATGTGCATTTTGCCATTTTGCACCCTTTGGTATTGACGCACATTGGCGGTGGAGGAATGTTGATTGATCTGATGAGGAGCAAGAGGCGGAGGGAAATGTCTTTGTAAAAAGGTAATGTGCCTTTGTACGCCAGTGTGGTTGCTTCATCGCCATTTGAGTGTTGTGTGTGTAAACCGGGAAGGTTTAGGGTAATGTACCTTCCTTTGATTGTGTAGCAGTGCTTCTATATAGACTTTGAATTGTGTGCTTGCATATATAATGCACCCTTTTTATGGCATTTTTGGTCAATCTTTGTGGCGAAGTTGGGTATGCCAGAGACATGATGTTAGAACTGGCTTAATCGTGCATTCGGAAAACACGCTTTGGTTAGAAATCTTATTGGGTTGATAATGTACACAAATGTGCTATCATGTGGTGGTGCTAGTAGTTTGTAAAACCGCTTAGCTTCTTAATCATGTTTATGGTTGTTTCTCGTGAAAAAGGTGTATTTAAATAATTTTTTTTACTATGATGTTTTATTTCGATAGATTTGGTTTGTTTTGTGTACTCTGGCTGCAGATGGATTCTGGTCACCTGGATCAAGCAGAGAAAAGTTCACCAGAAACTTTTTCTGATTCGTCCACGGCCCCGGATTCTCCAGACAACAATCCTGACAACAATGACATTTTTGGAGATCCATTGGTATATCCACGAGTTGGTGACGAGTACCAGGTGGAAATCCCGTGTATATTAAGCGAGTCTGAACGTCTTCAGCTGATCATGAATACAGCTAACTCTAAAGGCATTGCTGATTCTACCCATACTTTTCTGATTGGACTTCCCATACCAGTGATGTGGGTCCACAACCAGGTGAAAACCATCAAAACTGAAAGGCTTGAAAATCTTGATGACCCTCATGCAAGTTATACAAATGGGTTTATGGGATCTAAAAATTCAGGTAGGAAAGAGCCAAAAGAGTCATGGCTCATCCCTGATCAGAGAAGTGGTGGGCCCTGGAGTGATTTTGAAGTTAATTGCTTCCTCGTTGGTCTGTATATGCTCGGAAAGAAGCTTGATCAAGTAGCAAAGTTTGTTGGAACCAAAGGCATGGGGCAAGTGCTATCTTATTACTATGGTTCGTTTTATGGCTCTGCTGGATATAATCGATGGTCAGAGTGCCGGAAGAAGAGAAGCAGGAAGTGTGTTGTCGGACATAATTTTTTCATGGGACTCAGGCAGCAAGAACTCTTTTCTCGTGTATTCCCTCGTCTTTCAGAAGAATCTAAAGCTCAATTGTCAGAGGTAATTTATATCCTTGAAATTATGCTACTTTTTATTACTGGCGCCAAGTGTATGTGGTATAGATGCAGTTAGTCCATATCCCTTCTGTTTTGCCTTTTCATTTAACCGGGATGCATGATAACTTAACAAATATCTTGATGACGGCAAGAGAATAACACTAGACTAGATGAAGTTAACGACATCTGTGTGAAACAACTTGCAAGCTTCTTTAACAGAGAACTTGAAGAACTTTTGCTGTAAAATCTTAAGCACGAAAAATTAGATGTGGGGTTGAAAAATCCTGATTGGCATAGTGGTCAAAGCAGTCAATGGAAATGTTGGAAAGACAGCTTGTTTTCTATCTTCCAGACTTCCAGTACGACTTGATGATGGACACTAACTGCACCTTAATTTCCTCCTGTCTGATAACTTCTCCAACTGGTTTTAATGAGAATCCTAGACCTCTGTTCTCCTCTGACAGGACTGAAGGCATGATATGATTGTTGTAGTTGTTTATGCTCTATAACTTATTGAACAGGATAAATTTTTTTATTTTGAATATCAATTTGGGATTAAGGCTCTGTTGTTGTTTTTGTTTTGGAATGTTATCAGCATTCGAGGGCATTTGCTGATGGAAGCATTTTATTAGAAGAGTACGTCTTCACACTCAAGGCTATGGTTGGTATCCATGCTTTAGTAGATGCTGTAGGAATTGGGAAACGGAAGGAGGATCTTACACTTATTTTCGATGCCTCAAAAAACAATCAAGTTTCTTCTAATCGTCATCAAGTACCTTCTGGTAAGGCCTGTTCAGCTCTTAACCGTGCTGAGATAGTCAAGTGCTTAACAGGAGACTTCCGGCTTAGTAAAGCTCGATCAAATGATCTATTTTGGGAAGCTGTTTGGCCGCGTTTGCTAGCTAGAGGATGGCATTCTGAGCAACCCAAGGGCACAAATAATCTGGTTTTTCTTATGCCTGCGGTAAAGAAATTCTCCAGAAGGAAGCTTTCCAAGGGTGATCACTACTTTGATTCTATTACTGATGTTCTGGCGAAAGTTGCCAGTGAACCCAAACTACTTGAGCTCGAAGCTGATGAAACTGATCCTAGCTGTTCCAAAGTAGAAAATGGATGGTCAACAAAAGTTAAATCAGATGATGACCTAGATTCTTCTGATCAAGAACGCCATTGTTATCTTAAACCTCGTGTTTCCTTAGGGCTGTCGGATCTTACAAAATTCACTGTAGTTGATACCAGTCTGGCTAATGAAGATAACCCTTTTAAGGTGTGGGAACTACGGAATTTGCCCGAGGAAGCTAAAAAAGTCCAGAGTGGTAATGTGGATATGTCAATGGTGCCAACTGACACCTTTCTGCCAATGAGCCACAATCCCATGAACCACAAGTCAAGAACTATCAGGCATCACTCCAGGAATATTGGAAAAGCGGGCCACTCAAGCTGTGAGGACCCCGCTCCAAAAAGACGGAGATTGTCTTCATGTGTCAGTTCAGATGTGACTTGGGTTTTAAGCTTGCCAGCTAAAAACAGGAATGGTACACTGAAAATTATTGGTCCTAAATTGTGTCCGACTGATGTAAAAAAATCATCGGGGGATATTTTGGTTTCAGAGAATCACACTGATAAGAGTGGCCGTGAAATTGACTTGAACTTGCCACATGTGACTATTCAACCTGAGAGGAATGGCAAAGTAAAACGGGAAGAAGAGGCAAGCAGTTCCAACCAAATTTCCGATGTTGAGATGAACACCCATTTTGGGCCTGAGATCTCAACCAGTCCTGATAATGTGGATACTGGTTTCCCTCCTGATAGTATGGATCCCTGTTTGGATGCTGGGGAACCTTCAAAAACAGGTGCCGAATCTGGTCAAGAGCCTGGAATACACTTTCTTGCTGAGAAACAGAGAAATTCTGGGGCTCTAGCTGGCCCGTCTGATAATATGGAGCCTCAAGTGAGTTCTACTTCAGGAGAGCCTGCTAACTATGCGGAGTCTGATCAGCAGCCTAGGCGACAAAGCACGAGGAGTCGACCACTTACAACCAAGGCACTTGAAGCTCTCGAAATTGGACTGTTTAGAACAGTAAGGCAGTACAGAAAGCGGGGTTCCTCCGTGGTACAGGACCCAAAGCTTAAGCGTTCGCGACAACCACGCAACAGCAGTCCTGTGTCCCCACAAGATATGGAATTCGAAACTGGGGCTTCTGAGGAAACGTGTAATGGCAAGAAGGACGTGGTGGAGCCTCCTGTAGGTTCTATCCCAAATGAAAAACAAAACATGGCCCGCGCATGAACTACGGATCACCAAGCCATGACCTATGTTACTCATATACTTGTTCAGAAGTACCATACATGGACATCATGCATGTCTGAGCTCACACACTCACACTTGGCTAAAATTCCTCGTGTTTTCGGTACTAAATGAAAAGTCCAAGTGCCCTTACCCTTGACTGAGTGTCGACGTCTGACAGGGCCACAAAGCACTCTGAAGAGCCGTCTGAGTACTCTACTACCATAGGTCATGGCTCATGATTCATGAAACGCCAGCATGTCTTATAATGTAAATACAGTACACATTGCAAGAAGACTCGATGGATGAATCGCAGGTGGTTGAAGGGAGATAACGAGACTGAACCGTGAGGTCAAGTGTACTGATTACTGATGGATCGGAACCAGGATCTATGACAAACTTGTGTCGTGGCCGGAGAAATCTGTCTCCAATCCCTTTGCTGGTTTAAACTTTAAATGTTTAGTTTCTGACATTGTTACAAATTTTTCAATTATTCACAGGTAAACCCCATTTTGCATAGATATCCATTGAAAGCCATTAAAAGTCACAAATGTATCACTTACGCCAACTTCTAAACTCTAGACGTTTTGTTTTCGTGTGATTATAATGCCATTAAAAGTGACTTTTAGGCTTTGTTCTTTTCGGCTGAAACGAGCTGAATTGAATAAATTGGATTAGAGCTTAACTGAACTAAATTGAGTGGAATACAACCAACCAAAATTGAATGAATTTAGTTGAATTAAAAGTTATTTTGTGATAATTGAAAATAATTGATTGGACGTAAATAAAACTTAACGGAATTCAACCAACCAAAATTGAAAGGACCTGAAATTAAGTCAGAAAGAAGAAGGCTTTACATAAATCATGTGATTGTTCACCTCAAAATTAAGAAAAACAAATGAATGACGACAATATAGCAAATCTTATTTTTAACGGTTTTCTGTAACGGTCTTTTTAGAAAAGACCTCTGCAACCTTATCACCTACTTGTTCTTAGTTTAATCGGGTGTGTCTCTAAGATAAATCTTTTTGAAAAGATGTCTATAATGAGGTTTTATGACGACAATATTACGATAGAGTGAAAAAAAAAGTTTTACATTAGCTTGGTGGTTGATGTCATAAAAGCTTTGTTTGGTAAACAACGGATTAATTTCAACATCAGCAGATTGTAACGGCGAATTATAAATAACAGATTTAAACAGAAGTTTTGACTAACATATTATAATAAGCAGAAAAATGTAGTAAAATTTCTTAGTTTAGAATACGATAAACAATATGCTGAGGTAAACAACATATTGATCGACCCCAAATATGTTGTTTCAATATATTGTTTACCAAATATTCAAATTAGCATATTAACTGGTAAAAAATGTTATAATCCTTGAATGTGTTAAAAGTTGATCAACATGTTGTTTACTAAACAAGGCTAAAGTTGAATTTTATGTTAGAGATCGTTACATAAGATAATTTAAAACGGGTAAATTTTAGCAAAACATTGATTGAAAGGACTTTTTTGTAAATTGAAAATTTTAACAATTGAATCATTTAAAAAATACTATTTGTTGATTGTAATAAGGAAGGCAATGAATAATGATTTTACACAGGTCGTGGGATCCAGATTCGCAATTAGTCTTAAACCCGTGCAAATGTGGTTATTAACTTATTATCAAAGAGTGTAAAAATGACAATTCGGTTATAATTAAGGTATTATTTCCTCCATTCATATCCAAACTACACTTATTCCATTTTAATCCATCCATATCCAAATTACACATTTCCTACTAAAGCCACAAAAATTACTAAAATATCCTTATGAAAATCAATTATTTACCCAAAATGTCATCAAATGGCCCACTATTACTCCACAACAAACAATTAAAAAAGCAACATACACACTTCCCATTGTACTTTCAATTATATTTTAATAAACCCTTAAAATTTGTGCATAAAGCATAAATACACTATGGATTTGAACGGATGAAGTACTTAATATTTTTAATTTGTATTAGGATTTCAATTGCAATCACCAAGTTGTCCTACAAATATGGTAATATAAACAATACAATTTATATTCAAAAATATATTACATGTGAACATAATAAATATAAAAAGTTTGAAAAAAAAATTATATGATACAATCTCAAGTAAATGGTACTACAATTTCTCAAATATTTCTTTAAACTACATTATTTGTTTGATTAGATATATACATATCATAGTACAAATCAAAATTTCAATGCATTTACATTTGTGACCCTTGAAATAACAAAGTAGAAGTTGATCATATAAATACCTACCTTAAAGATAAAAATCAACATGTATGTGTTAAAGACCCCTAATCAGTTCCAGTTATTGTTATTGTCATTGAAAAACCTAAAATCACGAAAAAAAATTCCATCGAAATGAGAAGGAACTAAATATTATCTTTTTGTCAAACTTTAACATCTAATTAGCATATCATCTTATCGGAATTTGCATGGGCTATTGCATTAAGTTAGTACAATAAGACATCATCATATTCGGGTAAGTTGTAAGTGTATGTTTGCTTTAGTATGTAGGTAGTAAGATAAATGGTCTTATGATGGTAAATTCTCATTTAAGACGGATCTATTTGTCTCAAGATTAAAATGGGTCAAATACAAAGAAAAAAGTGAAAAGAGTTCTAGAAAAAAAACACAATGCAGATTTAACATAGGCTTAAATATAAATGGAGTTATTGATAAATATTGTAAGTAATTTTTTTGTTTTATTAGGCAAGACTTTAGATTCTAAGATGAAATTTTGTAATTTCAATTACCATAGTTGCTTCAAACCCGGAGGCTATCATGACCCGTAAGCTTGTCGTAGTCCGCTTCGAAAGAGAATATTGTATGCTTATTACATAAAAAATATATTTATCATATAAAATTAAGAAAAGATTGGCCTCACGAGTAATAGAACCAACATATAACTCATTTGCATAAATCGGTCCAGCTAGTCATCTAAAAACTCACTTAATGATTTAGCAATTTAGCTCACAATCTTACATGCTCTCTATCTCACTTTCCCTTCTCAAATTGTCTATCAACCTAATTGCCGAATTGTCCACCACCATACAAGTCTCACATTATATAAATACAATCCTAAATTTAGGCTATCGCCACAAGCTCATATTATTGTCTCTCAATCCTTCGTATGAGACTTGTTCTTTTCATTATCAATGCTCTCTCATTAAATCATTGAGATTCATCATGCTCGGAGGGTCAAACATAGAATTAATTAATTGCATACAATTTTCCATTGATAGTATTACATATGTGAATGTTTCATTTACACGTTTTATTTTTTCTCAGTTGTATTATTCTCTGGTTATCTTTTGGCTATTTTTAATTCTAATAACCCATAAAATCATCCAAAAATCCAAGTATCTAATCCGTAACAATATGATCTAGCAATTTAGCTCACAATCTTACACGGTCTTTATCTCACTTCCTTCTCAAATTGCCTATCACCTCAATTGCCTAAATATCCACTGTCATACAAATCTCACATTATATAAATTATTATAAATACAATTCTAAATTTAGGCTATCGTCTCAATCTCACATGTTTGTCTCTCGATCCTTCGTATGAGACTTGTTCTTTTCATTATCAATGATCTCTTATTAAATCATTGAGATTCATGATGCTTGGAGGGTAAAAAAAGAATTAATTGATTGCATACAATAATCAAACATTTTCAATTGATAGTATTGCATATGTGAATGTCCATTTAAACGTTTTTGTCCTTTCTCATTATTCTCTAGTTATTTTTTGGCAATTTTTTTAATTTTAATAACCTATAATCATTAATAAATAAAAACTCTTTTTAATGTAATTTTAACACTTTGTTATATTATTTTTATTTATATTTTCAGATTTTTTTATTTGAGATTTTTACCCATCACCCTTGAATAACGATTGATTTAATGAAGAAGTCATCCACAATTTTTTTTTTAGAATTTTTGGGTATATTTTTTTGTTTGTCATTTTTCCCTTTTTTGGGCGTTTAAGTCAATTTTTGTGATTACTATAGTTATTAGTTAAATATTTTTGGCGTGCTATTATTAAGAAGGTTATTGTAAAAATATTGAAATAGTGTTCATATATTAATAGTTTAGTATAAATCATATACAAATGTCATTTATATATCAAACAATTTAATCGACATATCGATATGTTTGAAAGCAATTAATTCATCAATGAACATGGAGGGCCTACTGAAAATTTTCTTTTATTAAAACAACATCATTTAAAGCATTTTGGTGAAATCACCTTATCAAATATATATAGAAGGTCCCACTAATTTTATTATTTCATTTAATAAAATTACAATTTAAAAAATATGAGTAATATTTATAAAATACTTTGTGAATTTTTTTTCCAATTTCACAAATAATTCCTTTGAAAATTTAGTATACACTTTTTTTCGGATTTATTGATTTTCTACAAAGATTATTCATAAAAAGCTTCTTATATTTTTTTCCCTCGCTTTTACCCAAATTATTAAGAAAATTAAATACTCCTATAACAATATAACTAATATTCACCTTCTATTGAATGATGATCTGATAGTAAATTGGTGTTTATTAGTCATGCTAGCTTTATTGAAAAATAATCTTCATAATAATATAAATATATTTATAAAACTAATAAGAAAATAAATTAAATTATATAATATATTTATAATCACAATAGTTCAAATAAAAATCTATTAAAAGAATTCAAGATAATAAATTACAGTTTAATAAAGTGAATATTTATTGGTGAAAAACTATTAATTTATTTTATATCCACTCACCTAAAATGTAAATTAATTTAACACATTCTCCTGGATTACATGACTTGATAATTTTATGCGAGTATATATAAAATTGTCAAAGGTTAATATATAATATTGGTCTTGTCAGAAATAGTTCGGCAGACTCGTATTGGAACATGATCAGAAAACAAGTCAAATTTGGTGTATGCCGTCTCTTTTGATCGTTTTACAATTGAAAAAGATAATTGTCTAACAACTAAACCGTGTTTGCTATTATTATCACTTTAGTTATATCCATTACTTACAACACTTGTATTGTAGTACTCAAGTTATATATAATTTTTAAATTCACAATGTAAATTAGAATATTTGAATTTTTTTATACTTATTTCATATTTATTACCTGAATGTTAATTTGATGGTTTTATGTTCTATACGAATCATTTTATATATTCGCAGGCGAATTCCAAAATTTAATAATACAATTCATTTTGTTAAATATTTGATAAGAACAAATATTTGAAAAACACACTCGTGCAATTTTGCATGGGGTAAAACTAGTTGACTTTCAACCCTAGGCCGACACCTTAGCACTATAGTCTGTGGTTGTTGCTTTAATATATAGGATTGCTTTATTTTGAATTCAGTGGTTAAGCATATGGATCGAAATTCGGGATTTGCATTGATTGTTTTTATGAGATTTTTAGGAGTCGTTTGGTTCGTCATGGGAATATAAAATTTCTGGAAAGATCAAATTCATATGAACATGAAAATCACGTGAAGTGTTTAAATGTTGTTTGGTTGAATGCGGGAAGTTCGATTCATGTGGGAATTTCCACTTACCTAGGGGGGCCTAGGTAAGTGACTTCCTACGTTATGTAGGAATTGAAGTTTACATAGGAAATTGCACTACCCATGAATTTGTTAGGTTTAATTATCTCATAACCTAATGATATTAGTCATACTAAATAAATTATAATTAACATTTTAATCATCATATTTTTAGATCTTATGCATGCTAATGGAAATGCGGAAATAATGAGATTGAACCCTTACTCACGGTCCAAATAATGCTAGGATGATCCTCCAAAGTATTCAACAAGAACACCTCCTCTATGATGCACCCAAGACACCCTTAATGGAACCGAAACCTTGAATATGCTAGTGCAAGAATCGGTTTTGCCTTAAACAATATACTAATCTTTATTAGAAATATTAAATCAAATACTATAACTAATATAGTATATATTATTATCTCTATCATAATTTTGAGAGGTTTTTAAGGAGTTTTCTTTACTTAGAAAATTTTGCAAGAGATTAGAATGAATATTCTTATGAATTAATCATAAGTTAAATAAGGGTTGTATGGGGTGAAGGGGAGCCGGCCATGGAAAGGATCAAAGAGGGAACATCTTCTCTTTTCAAGACTAATAGGGTGGCTCTAGGGTGTGTGTTCTCAATGCCCCTTTAAACACAATGATTAAAGTGCAATTAACACATAACACACCCCACAACCACCTCCACTAATCCGCCCCACTTAATCATAAAATGGTCCTCATTTTATAAAATTGTCAATTGTAAAATTGTACATTATGTGACATCTTATATGTCACAAGGTAATAAAATACAATTATCTTAATTTAAAACATATATATTTATCAAATAAATATTGCTTATAAATTAAATAAATCATATTTATGAATTGACAAGTAATTCATAATTACTAGTATAAAATGGTTATTTATGATAATCGTCAATACGATTTACAACCTTTGTATTAATATACAACCCGATTCATTCTAATTACGATATTGTAAAATATCGTTCAATCTTTAATAATTGACACGTTTCAATTATAAACATAAATCTTACAATAAGATTTTAACCTCTGATTTCTCGGTATACAAGTTTAAGGAATAATATGATCAACTCGTATCAACATACCTTTGATCATCTTATCAATTAAGGGAATTGTCCTATAGGTGTGACCTAAAGGAATCAACTGACCACCACCGTCATACGACAGTAATGTCAAACTCTAGCTAGTCAATCATTACTGATTAATGTTGGTCAGTTGACTATTATAATTTCGTATCATCCCTTGCGCATTCGTCATGAGATTTAATTACGTGATCGCACTATTGTTGAGGACACATTTCCCAACAGAATTAGGCAACCAAACGACACTCCATTTAACAACTTCCCAGAATTTTCGAATTCACATGATTTTAAGAGGCAACCAAACAACCCCTTAATTTGAAAAGAAAAAATTGTCTTCCGGAGCTCCTAACTAGAAATTATAGACTTTCAAAGATTCTAATCCTCTTTCTATAAAAGGAACAACATTTCAAGCGTTGTGATTGACTTAATTTTTTTTTTTTTACATTAAAAAGCAACCCATGTTTCCTATGTGAATTAATTATTCTCTCTCCACTCAACAATTAATTACTCTCTCTACATTAGTTCTCTCCAACTTATTTTAATTTTAGTTGTTTAATGTTTAATTTAGTTGTTTAATCATAATGTCGAATGTCGAATGTCGAATGTCGAATGTTGAATGTCGAATGTCGAATGTCGAATGTCGAATTTGTAATTGTTATAGCATATTCTATTATATAATTAAAAATTACAAATTAAAAATTACAAATAATAACTACATGTCAAATAATTTATTTACAACCAAGAGTACAACTAAACAAAACACATTTCAATTTCAATTGATAAAATGTAATCTCTAAGATCGATCCTATAGCCTTCATCGTCGAGATAATATTAAAAATTTCGATGTCTTTGTACCTGCATCAAAGACACAAAAAAAAATTATTATATATTAATATAGAGATTTCGTAAATTTGATTGAGGGTATATATCCGATTATAAAAAGCGTGTAGATTGAAAATAATTGGTTCACATAATTTTCGTAATTTTTTCATTTATAGAAATTATTATCAGACCATATAAAATATAAGGGTAAATAAGAAAAATAAAAAATGACGTCTAAGATAATGATTTTTTTTTTTGGATTTTAACTAATTTAGTTGGGTTTATGTACTGTATTTTAATATAGAGATTATAAATTAGAGATTTCGTACATTTTGATTATATATATATATATATATATATATATATATATATATATATATATATATATATATATAGAGAGAGTCCATGAGTCCATTTAGATATATATATATATATATATATATATATATATATATATATATATATATATATATATATATATATATATAGAGGTGGGATCCGGTGAGTCCACCTAAATATTTGAGTCCATGAGTCCATTTAGAGTATCACAAGTTGTATTAAAAATATCATGTTTTTTACACTACAAAGGGTACAATATCACAACCTTTTCAATACAATATCATAGGAAACAATATCACGCACTATATAAAACAATATCATGAAAATTTTTCCAGAAATTTTTTCCCCAAATTTTTTTTTTCAAATTTTTTTCTCGAATTTTTTTTCAGAATTTTTTTTTTGTGATATTATTTTGAAGAACCGTTGATATTGTATTGAGTAACTTGTGATATTGTAATGAAAAAAAATCGAAATTTTTTTTCGAGAAAAACGTCTTTCGTTAAACAATATCACGCACTATATTAAACAATATCATAAAATTTTTGCAAAAACTTTTTTTCCTGGAAATATTTTTTTCATACTTTTTTTCAATTTTTCTCTCGAATTTTTTTTCCGAAATATTTTTTTTTTAATTTTTTTTTTTTGTGATATTACTTTGAAGAACCGGTGATATTGTATTGAGTAACTTGTGATATTGAAATGAAAAAAAAAACCAAAGAAAACGCCTTTTTATTAAAAAAACATGTTTATTTTAAAAAAAGTGCATACTGAAAAAGGGAATTTTTTAATAAAGAAAATGTCATTTTAAAAGAAAAGTAAAAAAACAAAGAAAAAAAAAGTAATATTGAAAAAGAAAAAACAAAAAAAGGAAAAAAAATTTGATATTTAAAAAACGTGATACTTTTTTATGTAACGTGTGATATCATTGTTAGACTCATGCACTCAAATATTAGGGTGGACTCATGTGATCCCAACTCTCTCTCTCTCTCTCTATATATATATATATATATAGATAGATAGATAGATAGATAGATAGATAGATATATATCTCTGATTATAAAAAGCGTGTAGATTTAAAATAATTGGTTCACATAATTTTTGTAATTTTTTAATTTATACAAATTATTATCAAACCGTCCGCTATCTATAAAAGGCAAAACATTTAAATGCTTCTTATTGATTGCTTAATTTGGGGTAGATGAGTCCACCATCAATTTCTTTCATTTAATTACGTTTTCTTCCTATTTTATCTGCGTTCTATTTTACAAATTTTCGATTCCAAGATATTTATATTCGTATATTAAGTTTATGTTAAAAAGTTTATTTACAGAAAAATTTATGCAAACAAAAAAATAAAAATATAAATAAAAAATGAAAAGTGTACATAATGCATATGTTCAAGGACTACGAATTAATAAATCTCAAACTAATAAATTAAAAATAACAACCCTAATGACTAATAATAAATAAAATATAGACAAGCAAATTGATATAATTATACACCAAATTTAACACTGAGAGTCTGAGACCCAGATTATAATGTCTCGATGAAAAGAACAAAAAATGATCAACTAAAATTAACTATCGAAGATAAAAAAAAAATTATGAATAATTATTTTACATATGAAAAAAATCAACCCCATATATGGTGATAATGTTTTGGGTAGTTAGAGGGCCGAGTTTATATTTTATGATTGATGTTTTTTTGTAGTTAGAGGGTCGACCAATAATAATTTGGGTTAATTATGATATTTAAGAACTTAGGTTTAAACCGTAAATATAATTTTTGGGTCCTGATTTTCGCAGTACACATTTTACTCGAAACAGTACACTGTTGACAATTTTACCCCTCTCATTTTCCTTTACATTTTCTCTCTTTAGTCTCTCTCTAATGTTTTCTCTCCAATATCAAAATGTGTACTACGAAAAGTAATTTTATTTTCTCAGTACATTTTTACTCAATACAGTAAAATGTGTAATACGAAAATCAATAGTATAAGTATTATTAGTTCTATTTTATTTTTATTATTTTATTACTTTTTTGTACCCTATTTTCATGACGAGTAATTTTATAAAAACAATGTGCGCGAAAATTAACGTAAGGTAACATAATAATTAAGAATATGTTGAAAAAAAAGGAAAAAGAAACAAAAAATAAATGTACTACTTTGAGTAAAACGAAAAAAACCACAAATTAATGAAATACGTTTGTTTAGTACTAACTAGGTTTAAACCCGTGAAATTCACGGGGCTACTTTTTAAATTTTAAATGAATATATATAGTTATAGACCCATAGCTAAGATATAACGATTTAGGGAGTAATTAATTTTGAATTATTAACTATAAATGAGTAAGACTTGCAATAAAATTAGTACGTATGCTTAAAATGAGTGTAACTGTGTAATTCAAATGGTTTTAAAACTTGGTTAATAAAAATAGTAATTTAAAAGTTGGGTTAATTAATAATTTACATTTGATTTTATTAGCAAAAAATGCATATATCAAACAACAGTGATTGCGTGGGAGAGTTCGATATTGCGAGATACTCCTGTTTTATAAAAGAACTCATTTATTATATTAAATAAATAGTTTATTAACAAAATGGATACTCCTACGGTTTAAATAAATTAGTTACTCCTATTAATTTGTACTTTAGTTTTTATAGTGATAGAATATGGAATATTTCATTCATATTCTACAATTGATTTTATTCCATATACTATCCCATTGATTTCGCAATCTTCAGTATAATTTATTTACTTTTTTAAAAAAAATGGTCATCACCTATTATAAAAAATGTCAAAATGGAATAATGCAATATAGTAACAACCCCGTGATTTGTTATTATATTGCATTATTCCATGATTTGTTATTGCATTATCCCGTGAACGAAAATCACTGAAAAGATTATTCTAAAAATCTTGCAGAACATTATTGCATTCCTAAAATATTGACTATTATTTGACTTTTTTCCTAAACTATGAAATATTGCAATCTTGAGTATTAGTTGCTTAAATCTGCATTTTTTTGGAAATCTTCCAGTAGCTCTGAAATCGTGCCACGTAAGACGAAGTTTATTTCTTGTGATGCCACGTCAGCAGCTTGGCTTCTGCATTAGATAAGTATATGATTGACAAAGATTGATTAAGAAATTAACATATGTTGATTTGGTTTCTAAATCAATCGAAGTACTACGTAGTATTAAGCATGTCAATTCGTTTCTAAATAATTAACAATGATTCTTATTTTCATGTTGATGAACAAACCCTAAATAAAAAAGAAAATATATTATTAAAAAAACAATCAAATAACTAAGTAATATAAGATTAATGAATTAGTACTTCATCTAAATCACTACAAAACAATGCGCTATTTGCGACGGAATGGTCCGTCGCAAAAAGGGTGAAATCCGTCGCAAATGATGATTTTGCGATGGATTTGCGACGGACTGTGTCTGTCCCTTATTTTTGTCGCAAAAAGTTATTTTGCGACGGATTTTTCCGTCGCAAACATTTTGCGACGGATTGACCTAAGTTTGCGACGGACTGACCTTGACCAAAAGTCAAAGGTCAGTCAAGATTATCCGTCGCAAAAGGGACCATTTGCGACGGAAATTCCGTCGCAAATCTTGACTGACCTTGACTTCTAGTCAAGGTTTGCGACGGAATTCCGTCGCAAATTGAGACATTTCCGTCGCAAATTCCTGTATGATTTTCGGGTTTCAGCCGTTTTTCCAGCTCCCCATTTCCAATGAAATGGCTCATTTTTCCCTTTTGCAAGATCTCTAAAGCTGCAATTTCATCAAAAACAACCCAGCAACAAAGAACTTGTCGGAGACAAGGTTTTTAAAACGTCTTTTCATAACTAAAATGAAGGTTTTACAAATGATCATCCAACTAAAAACTAAAAATAATCCGCGGTACACCAACTAAACAACCTAATAAAACCTATCTAACGGTCGTGTCGGTGGGCTGTGGGGTGGCGAAATGGCTGGCCGACCTAGCATTGTCGCCGCCATCATCATCGAAGTCGCGTCTCGGCTGAGAAAAGCCTCCCGGGTTTCAGCTCTGAGTAGTGAACTCCCCCCGTTGACTTAAGAACTCTTCAATTGCCTTCAGCCTTTGGGATGTCTCGAGATCACGTTCTCTTACCTGAGCATTCTCTCGAAGAAGTAACATGTCTTTCTCTGCATTTGAGTTTAATTTTGTTTTTCCTTTCACGTCCATGACAGTGTGAATTATTTGCTCGAAGAAATTTTTCTCAATATGCATGACATCAAGGTTATGTCGAATTAGTAGCGTGCTCCAATAGGGAAGCTCCCAAAAGATGCTTTGTTTCCACCACCCAATCTGTTTCCCTTTAAGCAAATTCAGTTCACGTTCAGATCCATCCACAATTTTCGGTAGATGTTTGACACAATCCCAGACTTCATTGCCTGTTAACCTCTTCGCAGCAACATCGTGCTCAACTTTCCCTTTTCTAAAATGCACCTTATCCTTACGAAAAACTTGATTACTGTCTAAAAACTGTCGATGACAATCAAACCAACTCCATTTTTTGCCATGTTGTAGCCAAACTGACTTAGTCTCATTTTTCATACAATATTGACATGCATGCTCACCTTGAGTTGTCCAACCAGATAACATGCCATATGCAGGAAAGTCGTTGATCGTCCATAGGAGTGCGGCTCTAAGATCAAAGTTTTGCTTCAAGGAGACGTCATAGGTTAAGATCCCCGTCTCCTATAATTGCTTCAACTCGTGAATAAGAGGCTGCAAATAGACGTCAAGGTTTTTCTTTGGATTGTGGGGACCGGGAATAAGTAATGTTAAGAGCATAAACTGTCTTTTCATACAGAGCCAGGGTGGTAAATTATATGGAGTAAGTATCACCGACCAACATGAATATTGCTTCCCGAATTGACTAAACGGTGCGAAACCATCAGTGCAAAGTCCAAGATGGACATTCCTAGGCTCAGATGCAAAATCAGGATGCAGCCGGTCAAACTGTTTCCAAGCCTCCCCGTCACTTGGATGAGACATTGTTCCACTAACACGAGGGTTTTCATAATGCCAACGCATTTCGCCCGCGATGTGCTTTGTGGCATAAAAGCGTTGCAACCGTGGTCCTAATGGAAAATAAGTTAAGAACTTTTCGGGAACTCTTTTGCCATTTGCATTTTTCTCTAATTTGTACCTATTCGTACCACATTTTCTGCACTTATCAAGGTGAGCGTCGTCCATCCAGAAAATCATACATCCTCCCGAGCAGGCATCTATCTTCTCATGGGGAAGTTGAAGAGCTTTAAGAACTTTTTTGGTTTCGTAGTAGTTACGCGTCATAAGATTATTTTCAGGAATCATATCTCCGATATATGACGCAAAACCATCTACACATTTTTCAGCTAAGTTGTATTCACATTTTAAAGTGATCAACCTTGAAGCCGACTGTAGCAATGTCATACGACTTCCTACATAAAGAGGTTGTTCGGCATGTTTTAGCATTTGGAAAAAAGCTAATACATTAGGATTTGGAGATTCATCGACCACCTCGGCGTTTAGAGCATCTTCCCTAATTTGATCAATGTTATCGCGTAACGCATCTTCTACCATATCCCTATAAGGATTGTCGGAGTGCATTGATGAGCTTCCCTCTTCCTCAACGGAGAATTTCTCTCCGTGACACACCCAATCGTAATAGTTATCACAAAACCCTCTCAAACCAAGGTGTTTCCGTACTTCTTGCTCAACTAAATACTTTGTATTCTTACACTTAGAACATGGACACCTAATTTCTCTATTTCTAACGTATTCGTCTTGTTGCTTAACATAGTTAATGAATTCATTAACACCAATTACGAAATCCTGCCTTATTTTTTTCCTAGAATCCAACCTTTCATACATCCATTTTCTTTTTAATCTCTTCATAGTAAATCTACATATTTTAACAAACAATAACAACAACTAATTAACAACAATAATTAAATAACAACTACATATATATATATAACAGCAACTAACAACAAAAACTAGTTAACAACTTATTAACAACAACAACAACAATTAATTAACAACAACAATTAAATAACAACTACATATATATAACAACAACTAACAACAACAACAACAACAACAACAACAACAACAACTACAACTACCAACACCAACACCAACACCAACACCAACAACAACAACACCAACACCAACACCAACACCAACACCAACCTGCAAAAAAAACAATTTACATATATTGGTCTGGGGTCCTTATCTCTCCAGCCTAAACCCATCTTTGAATCTTTCATACCATTAGTAAACACTCTTATATTTTCTTGATTGTAATGAGACAAAAATTGGGCAGCACTTCCCTATTGTTCTCCAAATACATTATATAGAATGTATTTGGAGAACAATAAGGAAGTGTTGCCCAATTTTTGTTTCATTACAATCAAGAAAATATAAGAGTGTTTACTACCTAAATGGCATGAAAGATTCAAAGACGTCCCAAAACGGGGACTATTCAACAATTACACCTAATGTGTAATTATTGAACGGGTACTATTCAAGAATATTCTAAACAAATCAACAACACTAACAATCAACAACAATGCAAATTTTATATAAAAAATCAATCGTCTTAAACATCTTAACAACAATATGCGACGGATTTGGGACGAAATTAGCTACTAACCTAATATCACTAACCACCTAACAATACTAACTAAACTAATCAAATAACAATTAAACTAAACTAACTATTCCTAATAACAATAAAAAACAATAATACGGAATTTGCGACTGAATTTTGCGACGGATTTAACATAACTAATTAAGACGGTATATAAATAACGAAAGTTAGTATACCTACATAAGGAGAAATGGAGAAGGAAGAAGGAAGTGGCGGTGAGGTGGCGGCGGCGGTGAGGTGGCAGGTGGCATGGAGAATAAAGGAGAAGGAGAGGAAGGAGGAGGAAGGAGGAGGAAGGAGGAAGGAGGAGGAGGTGGCCGGCGGCGGCGGCGGCGTGGTAGGGTGGTGGTGTGGTGGTTGCAATTGGGTGTCGTAAATCGCTTTTTAGGTTTTAGGTTTTAGGTTTTAAGTTTTGAAATCGATTTGGGGAAAAATAAGACCCGCGGGGTCTGTATAATAAATCTTTGCGACGGAAATTCCGTCGCAAATTTTGACTTTTGCGACGGAATTTCCGTCGCAAATCTGGTCAAGGTTTGACCCTGGACCAGATTTTGGTCAAGTCTGTCAATATGTTTGCGACGGAATTTCGGTCGCAAAAGTCAATATTTGCGACGGATTTTCCGTCGCAAACTTTCCCGCCATTTGACTTTCACTTCGCGGGTCAGGGAAATTTAGGTCCGTCGCAAATTCCGTCGCAAAGATTTATTCCGTCGCAAAGCCCGTCCCAAAACCAAATTTGCGACGGATTTTCTATCTGTCGCAAATAATCCGTCGCAATGGCAGTATTTTTTTGTAGTGAATTAGAGGCGACAATAATTGACACGACCCGAAAACACGACACGAACCCGACACGAAATTAGCGGGTTCAGGTCAAGGTTTTTCGACCCGTTTATGTAGTTGGGTTGACACGAACAAGACTCGAACTTATATGGGTCGAGTTAGGGTTGGGGTCTTGAGACACGAACTCGACACGAATAACCCATTAATTTAAATGGGTTATTATAAATCCATTTAAATTGGTTATAATCGAGTTATGTTATTTTGAGTTCGAAATATAACATGAAAATAGTTTATTCTTGATGTAAATTTTAACTTTGAATGCATTATATTTATATGAGTTGGATGGATTGACTGGGTTAAACGAGTTTAATGGGTCAAAAGTGATCTGTTAATGGTTACACAAATCGGGTGGGATTTGTGAAAAAATAAATGGGTTAGGTTAGGGTTGATGCATCTAATCCGTTTATCTAATTAGGCCGGGTTAGGGTTGAGGGAGTCCTAACTCATTTAAAGATAATACGAACACGAACACGTCACAACCCGACCTCTTTGCTAGATCTAATCTAAATCTAAACTAGTGTAACACCCGTGAAAAATCACGGGGCTGTGTACACTTATTTTTAAAGATGACTATAAATCATTATATAACAAATTCTATTTACTCGAACATGTGTACTTTTTAAAAATAAAAAATAAATAATAAAATATCATTATATATATATATATATATATATATATATATATATATATATATATATATATATATATATATATAGGATCGGGTGAGAACGGTTATTCGGTGCATACGGTGAGAACGACCTACAACCATTGGATTAAAACACAATCAACAATTAAGAAATACCCATAACCCACATTCTAGATACTTTTTTTGACGGAGTATATAGGTTTTTTTTTTTACTTTTTACACAAACTTAGATACTTTTTTATGGAGTAAATACTTTTTTTTACCTTTTTACGTAAACCTATATACATTTTTTTAACGGAGTAGATACATTTTTTTTACTTTTTTACGTAAACCTAGATACATTTTTTGACGGAGTAGATACATTTTTTTTTTCTTTTTTTACATAAACCTAGATACATTGTTTGAAGGAGTAGATACATTTTTTTTTTACTTTTTTACATAAACCTAGATACATTTTTTGAAGTAGTAGATACATTTTTTTTTTTACATTTTTACGTAGACCTAGATACATTTTTTGACGAAGTAGATACATTTTTTTTTTTTACTTTTTTAACATAAACCTAGATACATTTTTTGAAGGAGTAGATACATTTTTTTTTTTTTACTTTTTTTACATAAACCTAGATACATTTTTTGAAGTAGTAGATACATTTTTTTTTTACTTTTTTACGTAGACCTAGATACATTTTTTGACGAAGTAGATACATTTTTTTACGAAGTAGATACATTTTTTTACGAAGTAGATACATTTTTTTTTTACTTTTTTTACATAAACCTAGATACATTTTTTGAAGGAGTAGATACATTTTTTTTACTTTTTTTACATACAAAAAGTAATATCGATCTCGAAATGCGCTTAGTTGACTGATGATTTTTGATGAGGTCGTTAGAGGGTCAAACGAAGAGAGTATTAAATTACTAAAGAAGGAGAGTATTTACACGATTTTGATCTCCTATAATAAATATAGTGTCATATGATACCGTTACGTGGTAATTTACAAGATAAATGAGAAGAGTTGAAGATTAAGTTTTACTTCGAACCGTATATTTGATTATAAATTTCGTCTCGGTTGAGCGATCTTACCGAAATACGGGAAAAGATAATATGAAGTGGCAATGCCGCGCAACAACGGTCATCATCTCTTAGTCAGTAATAAAATTTGGGCCGCTGATATTTGTATAATCTGACGGTTAATATACGTTCTCACCGTATGCACCGAATAACCGTTCTCACCGGATCTTGCCTCTATATATATAAATATTAAAAAATATATACGGATTTTATAACGAAAATATAAAATAAAATCAAAATTAAGATAATTAAGTTCTATATACTACAGAAAATGAAAATTATAGTCAAGATTATGGTTATATTAGTTGAATGAAATTGTTAGATTTTTAAGACGAATAGTTAGGAGAATTGAAATAATATATAAATTAAAATAAAAGATAAATTAACTTAAAAAAAGGTTCTAATACAAATTAAAATAAAATACTGTATCAAATAAGGAAAATCTAAGACAAATTTTAGACAAATAACCCTAATGTTTAGTTGAGTAAGTCTAACTCCATATTTGAGTTGACTAATAGCAAGATCGTTTGTCATGGTCATTTGAGTTGCGACTTGAGAATATTTCACAAATTTTGTTTTATAGGTTTAAAGATGCAAGATGAAGAGAAATGTATTGAAGTGAAGGGATTATAAGGAATAAAAAGATAGCTGCAACCGAGAAGATTATGGAAATTGGCAGTCTGTTAAATATTTCTCAAAATATTTTCTCAAAATTCTGTTAAATATTTATAAATTTTAATAGCCAATTAAAATCTTATTTTCTCAAAATTCTGTTAAATATTTCTAGATTTTAACAGCCATTATTTTAAAATCTTATTTTAAAGTAATATTGCAGCTATTAAAGATTCCGTGATTCCGTGATTGAAGATTGGCATGCTAAGATTACGTGATTATGTTAAAATTGGCAGCTATATATTAAAGATTGAAAGATCACACTAAGATTCCGTGATTGAAGATTTTGTAATTACGTTGATTAAAAAGGAAGATTATATATCTCAGTAAGAATTGACTTAAATTGAAATCATATTTTGTTATCAATCACGAATCTTAATATTTGTAAAAATTGATTAAAAAAAGAAATATTACGTGACATATTGGCCGAGAAATCTTAATATTAGGAATCTTAATATTATGTGACATATTGATTAAAAAAAGAAATTTTAATATTACGAATCTTTGCTTAATAAAAAAAATCACGCATGAAAAAATCACGCAAGAAATCTTTTCTTATTAACATATTGATTACGTGATATATTGATTAAAAAAAGAAATTTTAATATCACGGTTGCTGACATGGCTAATTTTAATTGACCGAGAAAAATTAAAATTGTGAGAGTGAATGAGAGGGCTTGAAATGTGGTTTTCCGAAACCACATTGGGCCACGTCAGCGATTTTACCTAATTCTTTAATATATACTCCCTCCTACCCAACTTAAATGTCCCATTGTACATTTCCGTCTATTCAGGATATTGTCCCATTGTCTATTTTTGGTAAGTTTTTTACCAATTTTTTACCATTCTACCCTTATTATTTTTCATTTATTACTCACCCACCTACTCATTACAAAGGCTGAGCAAAAAATCCGATGATCCGAATTGATTCGACATCCGATCCGTATCTGATCCGAATTAATGGATATCGGATCCGAAAAGTGGTTTGGTTTGGATACCCGTATCCGAAATATTTGGATATCGGATCAGATATGGATACCTTGCTTAAAAATTTGGATATCCGATATCCGAAAGTTATCGGATTGGATATCAAATATCGGATCGGATATCCGATATCCGTGTAATATCCGATCCGTATCCGATATTTGATCCATAAATATTAAATAACACTAGCTAATTTCATCTCACTCAATAACCGTCATTCACAAAACCGTAAATAACCCTCGTAAACAAAACCGTAAATTTTAATTTCCTTTCATTTACAAAACCAATAATCAACAATTCCACGTTCGCAAACCCACATTTTCATTTTTATTAAGCTACTTTTCTTTTTTAGTACAGTTTTGACAATATATACTGTATTTACATTGATCGGATCTCGGATATCGAATAACTGATTCGAAATTTTCGGATAGTTTTGGATACTAAATTTCGGATATCCGAACATTTGGGATCAGATCATAAATACTAAAATTTAGATTTTCGGATTGGATATCCGATCCGAAGTAGGGTTTCGGATCGAATACCCGATCCATACTCTGCCCTACTCATTACCCCCACTTACTTTATACAAATCATAAAACTCTCTCTACAATTTACGTACCCCTACTCAACCAAAATATTAAACAACTAATATCTCATAAATTTTGTCCTTTCATCACAATGGGACATTATAAACCGGTAGGAGGGACTATAATGATAATGATATACTACCGTGTAAATCTATCACTGGGACGGAGGGAGGATATATAATGATGATAATGATAATGATAATGATATCTACGGAGTATTGTTGTGCATAAATATAAATAGCTTATTGAAAGAACTCACCTCACACGACAGCTTTGGAATTGGAAGAAAGGTAGAGATGGCAACTCCAATTGTCCGCTGCAAATACATCATTCAAACCCTAAATTCTGTGCATAATTTGCAACATTCTCTTTTTTATTCAATTAAATTCCCAAATGAATCAATCAAATCCCCAAATCAATCTTACACCAATTATTTGGTTGATAATCTGGGTTTCTCTCCTCAGCAAGCTCACAGTACTTCTACCAAGCTTCATTCCAAGTATGACGACTACTCCAAATTCTCCGATAATGCTAATTCTGTTGTTGATTTCTTAAAACGACACGGATTTGAGGATACCCATATCAAAAAGGTTGTATCTTCTCTCCCTAGAATCTTAGCTTCTAATGTTGATAGAACCCTAATACCCAAATTTAAAGTTCTTCAAGATCATGGTTTTTCTGGGTCTACTTTAGTTTCTGTTATTTCAGCCAATCCTTCACTTGTATCAAGAAATTTGGATACAATTATTATCCAAGATCTTAGGGCTGTTTTGGGTACTAATGAAAATCTAACCAAGCTTTTTCGAAGACCCAATTATTACACAGCAGCAACATCTGCTCTTGAAAATCTTGTGTCGAATGTTGCGTTGTTGAATAAAGAGTATGGTTTGGATATTAATGTTATTCGGAATAACATTCTACTACTACCTGGTTGTTTTATGAGGAAACCTGAGTTCTTCCGAAATGTGTTGGTTAGGGTTGAAGAGGAATTGGGGATTCCTCGAATTTCTCCGGTGTTTTTGTGTGGAGTGCAATTGCTGACTTGCCTTAGTAAGGAATGTATTGAGTTGAAATGTCAAGCGTTAAGAAACTTTGGGTGGACTCAATATCATGTTTCTGAATTAATGAAGAGAGGTCCTCGTGCTTTCCTAATATCTGAAGAAAACATTAAGAAAAAGTTGGGGTTTTTGATGACTGAGCTCGGGTACGACCCTGATTTCTTAGCTAAACATTCTGGGTTGTTTAGATATAGTCTAGAGAATCGATTGGTGCCTAGACATCGTGTTTTGTTGATTTTGAAGGAGAAGGGTTTGTTAGATTACAACTTTTGTACTGCCCTCATCAAAGGTGAGCCAAAGTTCTTAAAGATATTTATTGAACCTTTTAAGAAAGATGTACCTGATCTTCTTCAAGTTTATCGAATAAGGAAAGGTTATCGAAAAAGGAAAGGTTGTTCTAATGTTGACGCCATTTGAAGGTGATGATGCCAAGTGCTTTAGGTATTTGTAGTTCGTCTGCCAGTTTGTTATAGCTGAGGCGGACTGTATGAAGCCATCATGCAGTTCCTGTAACGGATTTAGGACGGCTCTGAGCTTAGTTAGTGCAAGTTTAAATTCTCATTCGAGTGAGTAAGTTTTGTTTGTTTGGGTGTGAAAATGTAGTTGTTCAGCTACTTGTTCTCTTGGGTATACCTCTGTTCTCTAATTGGTGTCATGCTGTGTAACCGTAATTCTTATTAAGCATGCCTGACTTGTTGGCCAATGTGCGTAACAAATCGAATAGAAGTAATTTTGTTCCCAGTAATTCAGTGAATCCAATCACGCTCAAGTTTATCCGTATTTTCTTTTGGCAATAATATTTATTTATTCTTGATGTTGTATTTTGAAATATAATTCCCCTATGGCAAACATCTTGTCAGAAAACAAATACCAGAATGGAAATACGGAAGCAATGCAGATGTCTGTAGAAAGGCATAAATCTTGTTGGAAGAGCTTCCTACCAATATCCGAAAGAAAATATTAAGAAAAAGTTGGGGTTTTTGATGTCTGAGCTCGGTTACGACTCTGATTTCTTTGCTAAACATTCTTTATAGGTATACAAAATTTTCTATTTGTTAGATTACAAGGAGAAGGGTTTGTTAGATTACACCTTATAAGGAAGCTGTACGGGGTGTTCTTTAAATTTACCAGAATGGCAAAGGTTGTTCAAAAGTAGAGGCCGTTTTTAAGGCAAACTGCAAAGCCTCCTAGCAGCGAAATTCCTTGTAGGTATACAAAATTTTCTATTTGTTTTTTTTTTTTTCCTTTTAATCTGCTTTGAAAAGTTTTGTGTAATGTGTTCTCTACCTATAGTAGGTTAATAACATTGTATGCCTGACTTTTGATTGAAACACTGTTAAGCTCTATTGTATGCCTGATTTCTGATTGAAACGTTGTTAGTAACATTGTATGCTCGTAGTAGGTGTTACTAATGAGGTGAGCTATTGATAATGTATAACTACAGAATACGATGATAATAATTTGCCTAAAATGAGATTTTCGGATCTCAACCTTATTAATCTTGGGGTAGTCTGTATATATCTAGCTCGGCTTGGATTGTGCTCAAGATCGGTTTGCTGTGCTCAAGCCGAGCTTTAACCGAGCCAATTTTGAGGTCTGTCGAGCCGCCTCCTTTCATTGTACATCCTAACCATGCTGAGACTCGTATGCTTGTGCCTGAGAGTATCCGGCAAAATGCATTATGTACAGGTTTAAGAGAAGAGATGTGTCAGAGAGCCAGTGTTTGACAGAGCATTCATATAAGTATGACTGTAAAAGAGATGTTCCATAGTTTCTTCTCACAGGAAATATAACCATCTTAATTTGTCTATCTTTCCTGGACAGCTTTCTTCTGAACTAGGAAATTTTTGGAAATTATGCATTTTAGCTGTGGTAAAAGACTAACAATCTCAGCCCTATATCTGACGTATACTAGCATGCTTCTTAACAGCATAGTCTGCAAAAATCTAAGACAATGTTGAATTTGAGATGGTTGTAGCCATGAATTTTAAAAGGCACAAGGAGGACCGTGACAACGAGGGCCTGTGGCAGAAACGTGCTAGGCGCGAGGCAAAGGCTTTCCTCTCATAGACACGAGGCACAGTGTTTTGCAAACAATTTATATGCTATGTAGTGGAGTTCCAACGTTAAGAACTGAGAATCAACCCTGCCTGGTGTCCTGGTCCTCTGATAGTTATGGAGTTCCAAACAATCATTACTGTTCTTCCTTGATGTGCTTTGTAGTGGGGAACTGGAGTTTTCTTCAACCAGCATGGCTTGAAGAAAAGGCTGGCCGAAACTATTTGGGTCTTGTGAGAGGTATGGTTAAGGCTGTTTAGGAGTGATCACTGAGCCGGAACTCTTGGTTCGGGGTTTACTGGCTTGTTCTTAGTTAGGGGAGATCGGGTTGGATTAGATGAATTGGAACCAAAAAGCACTTATGATAGTACTATGAAATATCTCAATGTTTCCAACATTAGGACATAAAATGTACTCCATGTATGCTTGTATAGGTTTCAGATTCTCTCTTCGATTTCGTCTGTACGAACTATCTATGCATCTGGTACTCTTAAATTTGTCTAGAGTACATTTTGATGTATCCTGTCAACAATCTTATGAGACAAACCTTAATTTCCCTCACCGTCCTCTTTCACCACCCCCCGTGCTTATTATGACCCATGAGAATATGAGATATTGGCATATTGCTCAACGCAAACTCTTTCCAATAAATCTCTCTTAATATCCGTCTTAAGACTAAAACAGGTCAAATATTATCCCACTTGCATAGATAAGACAAGTTTTTTTGCTAATATCTAGGTATTTTGTTTTTGTCTTATATATAAAGTGGTACGAAGTAGTTATTTAACTCGTCTTATTGTTTCAAATGAATATGCTTGGTTTGAAACAAAAATTTGTGAACTCTTTATTGATTGACAGATGGTCTTGCTTGTGACCGTCACAAGTTTGTGACGTCTCACGCGTCCGACGTCTCACAGTCATTCTTCCACTTGCCCATCCATTTGTTCTCCCACTTGTTTTTTTGTAAAGGTCACATGCTTGTGACAGAATAGTACCGTCATAAATAAGAATTTGTGATTGAACAACTATAACCTTCTAATAATTTTAGTTAAGTAGTGTGAGACACACGCAAGCCAATGAAGTACCTCCGTTCATATCCACTTTGTAGGTTTCTATTTTGTACACCGTTCACATTCATATCCACTTTGTAGGTTTTTATTTTGTACACTATTTACAATATATTCACGAGGGATCTTGTTTGATTCGTCTCCACGGGTATATTGGAAATATTTAACTTTTATAATTTTGCAAATTCGTAGCTAAAGATATTTAACAGATAAAACATGCGTTTACAAACGTGAAAAAACAAACACAGTGGATTTGAATGGAGGGTGAGACACACGCAAGCCAATGAAGTATAGTAGTATACCACACACCCACTATTGAAGCCTTGAAGGTAAGTTTTCCAGCGCCTCTAGTGAATTCATATTTGTCTATTTTTTTGGACGTTGTTAAAGGAGGTTTATACAAATGACATTTCACTCGTTTGAACAAATTTATAGGAAATTAATCATATCGGAACATTGACTTTAGAGAACATGAGAGCTCCTCTACGAGACTACGAAATGTTGTTTGTGACATATTTAGCCATTATATAACATCATAAATATAAAGGATATTAAATATAGCCAAAAAACCTTGTAAAACAGAATCGACTGCGACAAGCGGTTCATTTTCCGCAACAAGCAGTTTAGAACCGATTTCGCAACACAGTGACCGCGACTAATACCGAGATTTAAAACCCTAATCCTAGTCGCATTTTCAACATTGTGTCATTTTTCTCTGGCAAGTAAATGACCTGAAAGAGGTAGGGCAAGTGTACACATAGTATCAAATGTATGAGGCTTATTTGCCACTTTCCCGCATAAATAACTTATTAATAATGGACATGACCTTATTTAAAGGGACATACTCTTTCACATACGAATTTTACTCTTTTACATATAACTTTTACTTCCTCGATTTTCCTATTTTCTTCCCATTTGTTTTTTGGAGGTCAAAATTTCCGAACTTTGACCGTAAATAAGGTAGATAATAATGAATTTTAAGTTATGAAACTAGAACATTTATAGTTATTATCAAAATATCTTTGAGTTGAAAAAAATTTCAATAGAAAAAAATGACATTTAGGTGTCGAAAAAGACGGTCAAAGATGCGTCTTGGAGACCGCAATAAAACAAATGGAAAAAAAACAAATAAATGGAGGAAGTACAATTTTATTACACTTGCTATCTTTTTTCCATTACCTCTTCCAATTAATATTTTTTTCTCCGTTTTCTTATCTCCCTTAATCGCCATGACAAGCTAATTGTACACCTAATCAAAGATAACCAACTAATCTAACTAATATAGCTAGGGAAGTCGGGATCATATCCACAGAGAGACAAGAAAACCTATTTACTAATTAATAAAAGAGATTTTAAATAATAAAGAGAAAGCATTAGGATTGTCGGTTCACCATGATCAATTTACGATCAAAGGTAAAGTCAATGACTAACAAATATTCGATCTGAACTATTCACCCTAAAGTACTACTAACTTAGCTCTCACTCTAATTAGAATATTATATTGTTCACAACAGGTCTATTTGGTCTGAAGGGTAACAAACAAGTCCTTGCGGTCAACTATTCATCCTAAAATACTATTAACTTAGTTCTCGCCCTAATTAGAATATCTTATTGTTCACAACAGTTCTTGTCCCTCCTTCTCATATGATCTAGGTCTGAGGGTACCAGATTAATTAACCAATTAAGTGCACTTTACTGTCTAATTGATACGAGTATTAAATATTGTGATTAACAATTCAGACACGGAAATAAGAAGAACTAAACAGTGAATTAAGAACGTATTAAAACCATGGTTTCCCTAAATTCTAGCCAAAAATATCAAACTATTCATGGGAAAATTAACGATAATAATATAATTAAAGATAAACATGATTGAAAGATGAAGGTAATAAATTGTGACAGTAAAATTAAGGTGAAAATAACTAAACAAGAATCTAAGAAATAATTAAAAGACAATACTTTATGACAAAGAACTTAAAGATAACTATAAATAAAAATAAAGAAATATTACAAAACTTACTATCCGGAAATAAGAACGTAAACTAATGCTTCAAGGCGTCTCTAAAACTGATACTGAAAATTAGATCTAAAACTTGATGTGAAAAATAATACTATAAATAAAACTATCTAATTACCTCTCTATTTATAGTAAAGTTAACGACTTATTTGACGGAATTAAGAATTCTAATAAGATCACAATCATAAACGTCGTCTAAATCCTGTCCGGCGCGGAAAGTAATCGACCGAGTACTTTAGAGTACTCGATCGACCATTTTCATAACATAAACCTCTTGCTTGACCAAAATTATATTCGATTGACTACTTTCACTACTCGATCGACCAATATGGGATCCAAAATTAGTCGATCGACCACTCCGGTTACTCGATCGAGGACTTTGGTTATTCGATCGGGTAACTTGTTGTCGTGCAGTTACTACCATGCGCACTAAACTTAAAATGACCTCCATTTTTTCGTTACTTGGTCAAATAGAGCGTTTTCAGCGGCGTTGGAAATCTAACAGGATAAGCTTTCACCTCCAATTTGAAACACTTGATTATGATTTTGTAGAACTCAAGTTATGGGACTTCAAAGTAGGCACTAGTAATGTGAAGCTCTTATTTTGTTCGATAAACTTCCTTACTTCACTACTAATTCCAAGAGAATGATTTACAAGATTCAAAACCTTCTTTTACCTATATGCATGCTCAAAGGACAGTTTCGGACCTGTTTTTCACAACTTTTGAGTCTTTCCTTCACAAATAACAAGACAAACCCAAGGTAGTCTATTTGGGACCAAATATAGCTTAAAACTACGATATTTGCATAAAAATGTGTGTCAAATATATAACAAAAGTCTATATAAAAATCACGTATCACAACACCACCATTTACTTCGATCGGCAAGATTAATCAAGCTTATTGATCATTGGATTTAGTTGGTACGTGTTGTACTTGATTTTGATTACTACTTGTACAATTATGCATTAATTTGCAATCTAGTTCATTGTTTTTGGGTGAGTTGTCACTTGTCAATACTATTGTCATCTTCTGCCTTCGTAATTTCGGCCACCACGGCTTAGTACCACTCATTGGGCCATCTAACTACCTTCGCGCACCACTTTCCTTGACCTAGAACCACCGTCCACCATCCAATACACCACGCCTTCCTCCAATCATAAACCTAATTCATGATAATAATTGATAAAGAAGTTAACATAATGATCAGTAATTGACAAACCCTAATAAACATATTAGTAATCGACAACGAAATTAATAGATAATTTGCTAATTATGATCGATTATTCCGGGTTTTAGAACAACTAGATTCAGTTTTAGAGAAAAAGTTAGGTAAAACCTAATTTGTGTAGGTTTAGAAAACGGTGTAGTATGAAAAATTAGTAAAAAAAATGTATGTGAAAAAAAAAATTCCGTATCTGAAAAAGTAACTTTGTATTTAAACCATTACACCCCGAAATTGACCAACCCAAATTTGAAACCGACCCCTCTAATCCACCAATAAGCCATAATAAGAGTTGTGACTTGTGACCTGTGAGTCTAAACTCTAACCCTAAATCGTCATTTGGAGTTTGAATTGAAAGAAAGGTAGAGATGGCAGCTCCAATTGTCCGTTCCAAATACATCCTTCAAACCCTAAATTCTGTGCATAATTTGCAACATTTTCTTTTTTATTCAATCAAATCCATAAATCTATCTTACACCAATTATTTGGTTGATAATCTGGGTTTCTCTCCTCAGCTAGCTCGCAGTACTTCTACCAAGGCTCGTTGGAACAAAGACTACTCCAAATTCTCCGATAATGCTAATTCTGTTGTTGATTTCTTAAAACAACACGGATTTGAGGATACCCATATCAAAAAGGTTGTTTCTGCTCACCCTCAAATCTTAGCTTCTAAAGTCAATAAAACACTAGTACCCAAATTTAAAGTTCTTCAAGATCATGGTTTTGCTGGGTCTGATTTAGTTTCTGTTATTTCAACCGCTCCTTCACTTGTATCAACAAAATTGGATACAATTATCCCAGAACTTAGGGTTGTTTTGGGTACTAATGAAAATTTGACCAAGTTTTTTCGAAGACCCAATTATTTCACAACAGCACCTGGTCTTGAAAATCTTGTATCGAATGTTGCGTTGTTGAATAACGAGTATGGTTTCGATATTAATGTTATTCGGAATAGCATTCTACAACAACCTGCTTGTTTTATGAGGAAACCCGGGTTCTTCCGAAATGTGTTGGTTAGGGTTGAAGAGGAATTGAGGATTCCTCGAATATCTCCAGTGTTTTTGGTTGGGGTGCATTTTCTGTCTCCTTATAGTAAGGAATGTATTGAGTTGAAATGTCAAGCGTTAAGAAGCTTTGGGTGGACTGAATATCATATTTCTGAATTAATGAGGAGATGTCCTATTACTTTCCAACTATCTGAAGAAAATATTAAGAAAAAGGTGGGGTTTTTTATGTCTGAGCTCCGTTACGACCCTGATTTCTTAGCTGCACATTCTAAGTTGTTTACATATAGTCTAGAGAATCGAATGGTGCCTAGACATCGTGTTTTGTTGATTTTGAAGGAGAATGGTTTGTTAGATTACAACTTTTATTCTGCCGTCAAACAAACTGAGGCAGAGTTTTTAAAGATAGTTATTGAACCTTTTAAGGAAGATGTACCTGGTATTCTTCAAGTTTATCAAAAAAGCAAAGGTTGTTCTAATGTTGACGCAATTTGAAGGTGATGATGCCAAACTCTTTTTCAGCGAAATCTATTTTAGGTATCTGTAGTTCGTCTACCAGTTTGTGATAGCTGAGGTGGGTAAGGAACCAAGGTGGATAGTATTCAGCCATCAAGCAGTTCCTATAACGGATTTAGGACGGGCTGTGAGTTTCGTTAGTGTAAGTTTACATTCTATGTTCTGTAATCGGTGTCATGCTATGTAACCGCAATTCTTATTATGCGTGTCTGACTTATTGGCCAATGTGTTTTTAATAAATCGGTTTGAAGTGATTTCGTTCACAGTTTCTAGTTACCAGTAATTCAGTGAATCCAATCACGCCAAAGTTCATCCGTATTTTCTGTTGGCAATAATATATATATGTTCATGCCGTTGTATTTTGAAATATAATTCCCCAGACTTGGAAAACAAATGCCAGAATGGAATAATGGAAGCAATGAGGATGTCGTATTTGATCATGTTTAGTACAGAGCTTTAAATTCCAGGGTCACAACATATTTAGCGCAAATAAGATTTTATGTCATAATTGTTTTTCCGAAGTCAGGACATGAATAGATGAAAACAGCACAAAGCTTAGTCATGGGAAATACTTAAGACCGTCTCAAGTTTAGACGCCTTACAACCCCTCTTATACTGGTGCTTTATTTAAATCGATAGTAAGGGTCGTCTTAACTTAGGACAGTCTAAACCAAGAATCTGGGATTCTTATTAAGAGAATAATTCAATGTCTCGGCCCTATCCGGCTATCCAACCTGCTATCTGTGCAATCATTAACACAGATAGTGACCCGATTTTTTTTTATTAATACTCATTGATCTTCACTTACTTTTGATCAAGCACCAGCTTCTGCACGTCTTTAACACAAATTCTTATTTGCAACGGCACTATCCGTCGCAAGTTTGTGACGGATACCGTTTTCTCTCACAAAATATCCACTTTTTCTCTTTCTCAAACATTATTCATGTGGTCCTCTTTCTCCACTACTTATTTTGTATCCATTTTATCTCACAAAATATCAGTCACAATTGGTGACCCGTCGCAAGTAAGACTTGTTGCGTCTATAATTGCAGAGCTTGCTCCATAAAGTGATATCTTTCCAACCTGAGGACACAGCACAACACAAATGAGAAACATCCAACTGCATTATTATCTGTACAACCATGTTACTTAAACACAGCTAGAATTATAGGACACGACGCAGGTCAACTATCAGACTCGACAATTTTATAAAAACACTCATATATGGGTTAGGAATGAAGTGTCTAGGTGTCGTAGTACCCATGTAAGAGGGCCGAGCACCGCGTCCCGTGTGCCAAGTGTCGAGTGCCGACTCTCAGACACATACTCGAGGTAATATGGACTATGGAGTCTATGAGTAAGTAATAACACGTACGCAAGGTAATATGTTACTCAAACACAGTTAGAAGTTAGAAGTTAGAAGTGTAGAACTATCAGACAACGGCATGTGTACAACAATCAAACTCGGGTTGGAATGAAGTACCGGGTGCATAGGTAAGGTAATATAGATTCTCAGTAATACAGGTCTGGAATCATATACCACAATGTTAAGAACATGGAGATGGAAGCCTTTATGACTACCTCCACCAGGCACCATTTGAAGCTTTGTAGCATGGTCATTTGGAAGAATACATATCTCTTCACCCAATTTTGATGCCTGCTCTAAGGTTTCTGGAGATAACAAATCAATCATCTTTGCATAAACGAGCCTTTTATATATTTCTATGCAAAGATGACCCCATTTTCGAAAATGTAGACAAAGTGATAACTATAGACGGTGATCTCTATATGCTTCGGTATATACTGCTCCTCCCAAACACAAAGGGAAAAAAATATATCTAACTATAATTTAAAGAGTAAGAAGGAAAATCAATGTAATTAGACCAAAACAAAAAGAGAAACAACGCGGAAAAAAGAAGGTAATATGAAATATATATCGTCTCCATTGGTATTGTAATGTTATAACCTAGAATACCATTATTCATATGTGAGTAAGGTTCTGTTCTTTTGGACTTCAAGTCACTTAATTTAAGTTCACTTCAGATCCTATCAGTTCAGTTCAGTTCAGTTCGGTTCAGTTCAGTTCCTATAAGTTCAGATCCTATAAGTTCAGTTCCTATAAGTTCAGTTCAGTTTAGTTCAGTTCAGTTTTTATAAGTTCAGTTCATATAAACTCAATTAAGAAAAGTTATATACGGAGTATTATTTTTAACAACCGATACAAACATTTTGCTTTAATTATTCGATACACGTCATCTATAAAAAAAAAAAAAACTCATTAATAATTTACCCGTTTTTTACTCTTTTAATTAATGCCAAACTATAATCCTCGTTGATGCCAAAAAAACAACAACTCATTATACGACACACTCACCCTCACCAATTGTCACTCTTCCATTAATCAGCTTCTTTATTACCATTATTAGAGAAAATAAATGGTTAGAGAAAATTGTAATAGTGAATATTTTTTATCGTAATGTAATCGTAGTATAATGTATGAACTATAACAAACCATTATATATAAAGTTGAAAATATTTTAAATTACCTTGTGTTTTAGACTATTTTTTATCAATGTCATATATTGGATAATAATAATAATAATAATAATAATAATAATAATAATAATAATAACAAAAACAACAACATTAATAACAATAATAATAATAATAATAATAATAATAATAATAACAACAACAATAATAACAATAATAATAATAATAATAGTTAATTTAAATTAAAATAAAGTTAATTAAGTTCGGATTTTATAAGTTAAGTTAAGTTCAGATCCTATAAGTTAAGTTAAGTTCAGATCCTATAAGTTAAGTTAAGTTCAGATCCTATAAGTTCAGTTCAGTTCAGTTCAGTTCCTATAAGTTCAGTTCAGTTCTTATAAGTTCAGTTCAGTTCAGTTCAGTTCCTATTAGTTCAGTTCAGTTCCTATAAGTTCAGATCCTATAAGTTCAGTTCAATTCAGTTCAGATCCTATAAATTAAGTTCAGTTCAGTTTCAGTCCAAAAAAACAATGTCTAACTCATATAGATAAAACAAACTATATTTAATCACTCTATAAACGGATCAACTACCCTTATTAATGTTTATCAATTAACCTTGTAAAGTAATTTGACATTGAATTTTTTGCTAGGTTCGTCACTTCATCGTCATGTCTTATACTCCGAGTTAATTATTGTCTTTTGATTTTCAAAAATAAAAGAAAAAAAGGTCGGTAATTATTAAATGTCAATTGGAACAAATTGGGTGTAAATGATAAAATTATTCATCAAATTCATTATTAAAATAGAAAGGACGATAATTATCTTGGTAAAACAGTCTTCTCTCCCTCAATTCTTGGTCTTTTTGGATTTCATGACCTATAGTTAGAATCATAAAAAGACAACTATCACCTCCTATTGGAATCACTGCAATATCATATATATACATCTCAAGTTATAGCAGTTTTAAGACAATCTATCTATAAACGGCAACATAACTATGTCATTTTCTTTCTCAAACAATTATATATACATCTCAAGTTATAAAAATTTTATAATTTATGATTAAAATTAAAGTTTTAATTGAAAATTTTCTAATAAAACATATTAATAATTAATTAAATCTTTTCGTATTACTTAACACCTAGGTAGTACGAACACTTCTCCAAATTAGCCGTCCCGTGTCCGACACCATGTCCGACACTCGGACACCCGACATTTGTTGAACACATGGCTAAACATATTATAATTTAGACGAGGAATAAAATTTATAATTTACTTGTTTATATTTAGCTTCAAATACGTGATAAAAAAATTATACGTTATTTATAACCATAAAATATATATTTTATTATATTTAAATGCCGTGTCCCGTGTCCTAAATTACATGAGGTGCCGTGTCACGTGTTCGTGTCCGTGTCCGTTTTGGTGCTACCTAGCCTTAACACCCACCATTTTTATTAACATTTTTTCCTATTTAATTCATTTTCTTAGTTAAACATGGTAATAAATTAATTAAAACTCTTCGTAATAACACCCAACAAATTAATTAAAAGGTCTTCCCATTTAATTAGTTTTAGTAATATAATATGTTAATAGATTAATTAAAACTCTTTATATATTACTTAATATCCATTTTCGTTAACATTTTTGCTATTTAATTTACCTCTTGAGTTTTTCGACAATTAATTATCTTATTTTATAATACCACAAAATAAATTAAAATAAAAAAAAATATGTGAATGCAAATAAGGCATAACATCACGGTAATCTGGTACAAAATTGAGGTAAAATTAAAGTAAAAAAAGTAAGGTAAAAAATTATAAGTTATGAATGTATTGTTTTATTAAAAGATATGCTCAAATAAGAAAGCGTATATTTTAAGCTAATGACTTGCAAAGTTTCCGGTATAATTTTTGGATAACTATTTTGTTCATATATATCCGTTTTTGTAAATAATAAACAAATTATTTGTTTTATAATTCAAACTATTTATATTTTTAAAAAAACTACGTAATTGTCGTGTAGTATGAATTTTAATTTGTGCAAAAATTTGTGTTACATTTATATTTAAACATTGAGATTCAATTTTATGAATAAAAATAAACGTCAAAATTCCAAGAAAACATAGAACTATCCCGTGCATTGGACGGGTCACAGAACTAGTTAAATAATGAAATAGTGATGAGAAAATGAGAGCCAATTAAGAACAAAATAATAAGTAGTTTTTTCCACTGTAAGAAAAAGTTAACTTAAAATGTTGAAAAATGACTTGGTATCTTCCAATGTACTCCGTACTTGCTTTGTAACTTGTTAATAATACAACCTACTATACGTCGTCGACAAATTACTAATTATCGTCGACACTTTTTAATGAAATTCCTAAACTACCCCTCCTATCCCCTTTTTTAAAAATTATTTTTTTTGTTTTGTTCTTATTTTGATAGATTAGAAACGGAATTAGTATAGATGCCTTAATTTTTGACGGAATTAGGATTGAATCGTAGTTTGAATGTCGGATTTTTAGTTATGTTTTACCCGGATTTGTGACTTGATCTTGCCAACAAACGCACGAAAAAAAAATATATGGGACGAAAATATTTTTCGTCTGAGACCTTGTTGGGACAAAAAAAAATTTCGTCTGGGACCGTGTTGGGACAAAAAAAATTTTCGTCCCAGACTAGAGTGGGACAAAAAAAATTTTCGTCCCATATTTTTTAGGGTTAGGGTTTCTAAAAAATAAAAAAAAATAACAATTGGGACAATTTTTTTTTTCTGCCAGACCAGGTCTGGGACAAATTTTTTTTTCGTCCAGACCAGGTGTGGGACGAAAATTATTTTTGTCTGGACGATTTTTATTTTTTTTTTTTTCGTCCCATGCAATATCTATTTTTTTTCCTCAAAAATTCAAATCGATTTCGGGAATCTAACGCTAATCCGTTCTACTATATTACAAATTATAAATCGTAAATTTGAAACAAATTTAAATCGTAAACTAACCTCGTTATTGTCGCTCATCGTTGGATACCGTTCTTTAAATCGTTGAATTAACGTTGAAAACCGTTGTTGAAATCACACTAAACCGACAAGTTTTTGTATTTTCTAAGAAAACCGAGTTTTTTTAATTTTGTAAGAACTCGACAATTTTTTAGCGGTAAATATAAAGATTTGACGGGGGCAAAATGGGTATTTCATGTAAAAGTATCGACGATAATTAGTAATTTGTCGACGATCTTTAGCATGCCCCAATAAGTGACCCGATTTCGAAAGATTCAGCCCACTTAAACTAACCGGAAACAAACCAACCCAAACTTGAGCTCGATTCCGGTGGATTGGTGCACCAATAACCCATAATAAGAGTTGTGACTTGTGAGTCTAACCCTAAATCCTCATTTGGAGTTGGAATTGAAAGAACACAAAGAAAGGTAGAGATGATTGTCCGTTCCAAATACATCCTTCAAACCCTAAATTCTGTCCATAATTTGCAACATTTTCTCTTTTATTCAATTGAATCCCCAAATCAATCAATCAAATCCTCAATTCAATCTTACACCAATTATTTTGTTGATAATCTGGGTTTCTCTCCTCAACTAGCTCACACCACTTCTACCAAGCTTCGTTCCAACTACGGAAACTACTCCAGATACTCCGATAATGCTAATTCTGTTGTTGATTTCTTAAAACAACACGGATTTGAGGATACCCATATCAAAAAGGTTGTTTCTTCTCTCCCTAGAATCTTAGCTTCTAATGTTGATAGAACCCTAGTTCCCAAATTTAAAGTTCTTAAAGATCATGGTTTTTCTGGGTCTGATTTAGTTTCTGTTATTTCAACCACTCCTTCATTTTTAGCAAGAAATTTGGATACAATTATCCCAAATCTTAGGGATGTTTTGGGTACTAATGAAAATCTAACCAAGCTTTTTCGAAAATCCATTTGTTACCTATCACCATCTGCTCTTGAAAATCTTGTATCGAATGTTGCGTTGTTGAATAATGAGTATGGTTTGGATATTAATGTTATTCGGAATAGCATTCTACAACAACCTGCTAGTTTTATGAGGAAATCTGAGTTTTTCCGAAATGTGTTGGTTAGGGTTGAAAAGGAATTGGGGATTCCTCGAATTTTTCCGGTGTTTTTGTTTGGAGTGCATTTGCTGTGTGGGTTTAGTAAGGAATGTATTGAGTTGAAATGTCAAGCGTTAAGAAGCTTTGGGTGGACTGATTATCATGTTTCTGAATTAATGAAGAGAGGTCCTTATATTTTCCTAATATCTGAAGAAAATATTAAGAAAAAGTTGTGGTTTTTTATGACTGAGCTCGGTTACGACCCTGATTTCTTAACTAAACATTCTGGGTTGTTTAGATATAGTCTAGAGAATCGAATGGTGCCCAGACATCGTGTTTTGTTGATTTTGAAGGAGAATGGTTTGTTAGATTACAGCTTTGTTACTGTCCTCCTCAAAACTGAGCCACAGTTCTTAGAGATATTTATTGAACCTTTTAAGGAAGATATACCTGATCTTCTTCAAGTTTATCAAAAGAGCAAAGGTTGTTCTAATGTTGACGCCCTTTGAAAGTGTTGATGCCAAGCGCTTCGTCAACGAAATCTATTTTAGGTATTTGTAGTTCATTGGCAGTTTATTATCTGCTGTGTAACCGCAATTTTTCTTAAGCATGTCTGACTTGTTAGCCAATGTGTTTTAAATAAATTGGTTTTAAGTGAATTCGTTCACTTTTTCTAGTTTCTTGTTACCAGTATTTCGGTGAATCCAACAAGCCAAAGTTTATCCGTACTTTTTGTTGGCAATAATATTTATATGTTCATGCTGTTGTATTTTGAAATGTAATTCCCTTGGCTTCTTAGAAAACAAATGCCTGAATGTAATGACTAATGATGGTCGATGGAAGCAATGCAGATGTCGTATTTGATCATGATTAGTACAGAACATTAAAATCCAGGGTTTTGAGATGGATTTTTGGCGCAAATTTGATTTTATTTCTCATAATTTTTTTGTATGTAGAAGTGATATTCATGTTCTGAAATCAGGACATGAATAGAGGAAAACAGCACAAAGCTTAGTCATGAGAAATACTTTATCCGAGACTCACAATGGAGAGTAGAAATACATCACACGTGTTGGGAAGCAAATGCGTGTGCCGACTGGCTGGCTAACCAAGGTGTAATTCAGGATCACAAATTAGTTCGGTATGATCTGTCTAATATACCGAACTCTCTTTTCAAACTTGCCCAACAGGATATCAGTGGTGTAGCGTGGCCTCGGATGGTGCCCGTCAATACGGCGTCCTAGGCTCGTGCGTTTTAGCGTCTCTTAGTTGTTGGTAGTTTCTTTGTTTTCTTTGCTTTCATGTAACCCTTAGCTTATCGTTTCGTTTTCGCTTTCGTTCGGGCTTAGTCCCACTTCTCTTTACCAACAAAAAAAAAGAAATACTTTGTATTCTTAAGCACTTGGTCTTTCTTATGAGTTATGACCGTTGATGGAGTGTATTAGTAACAAGTACACAAAGTAATATGTTACTCGAACACAGTTAAAAGTCTTCTAGAACAATCCGGCATGTGTACAACACTCAGAGTCGGGTTGCAATGAAGTGTCGGGTGCATAGGTAAGGTAATATAGATTCTTAGTAATACAGGTCTCGAATACTACCACCACCATTTGAAGCTTTGTAGCATGGTCATTTGGAAGAATACGTATCTCTTCACCCAATTTGATGCCTGCTCTAAGCTTTCTTGAGATAACAAATCCAGACCTAGCTGAACTGTGGACTGCAAAGTCTTATCATATTAAATCAAAGCCATATATAAAGAGATTTACCTTGCATAAACGAGTCTTATATATATTTCTATGCAAAGATGACCCCATTTTCGAAAAATGTAGACAAAGTGAGAACTATAGACGGCGATCACTATACGACTTCAGTATATTACTGGTCCTCCCAAACAGAAAGGGAAAAAAACATGTCTAAATATGATCTAAATGGTTACCAATAATGATTCAACGAGTAAAGTGATTCCAAAGGAACGACACAAAAAAAAGGAACGACGCAAAGTAAGCATTGTATGCCTTGTGCCTCAGAGTGACGTGCATCGCTCAGAACACCTTCAAGACACCTATCCTGCTAAGCGACGAGAGATGTGCGCCTCATTGAGCTGGACGCTTCTTAAACAAAGGGAGGAAAGGAAGTGAAACCACAATAACAAGGCATCATTAAAATTGCTCAATGACAATATCTCCAGTAAGTTGGCAAAACTTGTACATTTATATCCCAGTGAGTTGGAAGCTCTTTTTACTGAACAAGTGAACATATGCTATTTCAGTCAATACGAACTAGATTGTGTCAAGAAACTCGAGTTAACCATGACTTGTGAGACTAGAAACAGAGCCGTCAAGACCAATCCTGGCTAACTAGTCATTGAGATTCGGGTCAATTCGATCTGTCTATTTCAGATATAATTGAGGGCAGGTGTACTATTAACGATGCATTGAGGAGTAAGGCCATAAGCTGCGGGGTAGGGCGTTCAAAGTTTGGGTTGATTTGGGTTCTCGGGTCATATTCAGATAAGTGTGTTCGAGTCAGGTCGGGTTGCCCTACATACTTGGTGTCTATCAGCCTCATCAGAAGGGAAGCCAACTGCAGCTACTTCATTTAAGTCTTTGCGTGGAACTTCAGGTGAATGTTGCAATCCTGATTCAGTGTAGGCTTTCTGCGCCTTCTCAATGTTTTCTTGCTGCGAGCCTTTGGAACATCTATACACTGTTCTTTCTTAGAGACAACATTATTCCCCAAACCATCTTCTACATCAACCCGAGTTGTTACACGGAGATCTTGGCAGCAATTCAGACAAATATCATAACAGTCTGGACAATGTCGATGATAGTCTACGATAGGTACTCTGCAGCAATCGCTGACCCAGAACCCTTTCAGTTAAACAAAACATAAAATCTAATAAAAAAGACAGTTAACTAATTAACAAAAATATCAAGCATCAATATGCTCTACTAAGAAGCTCGACTGAATTTCTCTTGAGATAATAAGCCCGAGGCTTGTCCTATAATCGACATAGCTACTCAAATGTGAGGATAGAGCCTCCATATGGCCAACCATCAAACCGGTCCCGTTTAGGTTTTGTGAGTAGTCCTCCTGTTAACATTACTCTTATTATTGAGCTAATTCTGGGTATCCTCGTCAGCTCTGACAAGGCATGACAGGCTGTTATTAACAGGCTGACAAGCTGGCACAAAGTCCTTGAACAAAGTTGTTACAGGTTGTTAGAAAGTTGTTACAGATATTTTGCAACAATTGTAGATATTTTCTGTTTTACTTGTATATATATATATACATACTTGTACATGATCTTAATTAAGCTTTTGATCAATAAAATTCAGAGCATTATTTAGCTTTGTTGTTCATAGTTCATTGATCAATTGTTTACATTTCACACAAATCAATCATACAAACACAAATTTAACATGGTATCATCGTCATTTCGATCCTAAATACGATGATTTAGTCATCTGAATTGTTGTTTTTCACAACAAATCTTCTGCAATTGTTACTTTCAAACACAAATCACATCGTTCTTCCGCTGAAATCTTTACTTCTGATTCATATCTTCAACAATGGCGACGAATTCTTCAGCATCGGTATCTCCAACTTCTTCTGTATATAAAGATCCATTGCACCTTACTTCTGGTGATCAGAATCTACTACAACTACTTCCTCAGGTGTTTTCTGGTAAAGGCTTCTTGCATTGGTCCAGAAATATGCGAATCACGCTTATTTCCAAGAATAAACTTGGATTCATCAATGGTGTTTGTGCTCAGCCTTCTTCAAAAGATGCACGTTATCATGACTGGATTAGAACTGATTATACAGTAATGAGGTGGATCCAATTCTCACTAGCTGAAGACATAGCTAAGAGCTTCTCTTATGTCACATCCAGCAAACAGTTTTGGGAGGAGTTGAATGAGAGTTCCAATCAGTCTAATGCTCTATTTCTATATCAAGTAGGCTGATCTTTCTGTTATTGAATACTATGCAAAATTACGCTCTGGTTGGGAGGACATTAGATCTCTAGATCCTTTACCAGAGTGTACTGTTGTGCAGTTGCTGCCTGTACCAGCAATTTACTCAGAAAAATTGTGACCAGGGAAAGTACTCATCATATACTTGATTTTCTTATGGGATTGCATAAGAAATATGATTCCATTCACAATCAGATCCTTGCTCTTGATCCTCTGCCTAATATCAATCAAGTCTATGCCAAAATACATCAAGCAGAAGTTCAACTTACCATTACTACTGCCTCTGATGCAGTGGCAAACACTGATAGCATCGCACTTGCTGTTACTCAGACATATCTAAAGAATGTTTGGAGGCGTGACAACAAGAAGGTTAAGGTTGATAAACCATCTAATCAAGTTGAAGTGTTAGAGAAACCTTAATATTTTTGCACTTGTTGTAAGAAAAGTGGGCATACTCTTGAATTATGCTGGGTTCACAAGAGAGAACAAGCCAAGGCTGCTGCATCTCAGCAGAATGTCAATACAGTAGCAGTAACAACACCTACTCCTTCTACTGCTGCTGTTGGCAAGAGGTTTGCAGGGAATATTGAAGAAGTGCAGGGTTATGAGATAGACTCTCCTTCGGATGATGCTACACCTCTCATTCTGGATGCTTCAATGGTACAAGCCATATCAAAGTAGGTTTACAAAATTCAGTGTCAAAATACTGCCAATTCATCCACTTCTTCTCATAACTCAGGTATTCACTTTGCTGCTAGTACACATATTGACAACAAAACATTGCAACATGATAACTGGATCATTGATTCCGGTGCTTCAGATCATATGACATATGATTTGACCAAATTATATAACATTAGGACACTATAAAAACCTTTGATAGTGACCTTACCTGATGGATAGGTCAAAAATGTTGACTGTATAGGCAATGTTCAACTCTCTGATAAACTGATATTGCATAATGTGCTTTATCTTCCTGATTTTAAACACAATCTGCTTTCTCTTGGCAAATTGTTAACCACATATGGCCTATGTGCTAACTTTCATCCTGCTGGATGCTCTATTCAGGACAATACCACTAAAGAAGTCTTGTGCTCAGGGTTGAAGTTTGCTGGAATTTTTCATCTTCACAATATTACTAGTCCTACAAATACTACTTCTAGTTCTATGATACGTAATAATACCTTAATTTCTGCACATGTAGAGTCTGTTGACATATCTCTTTTACATGCTAGACTATGCCATAGTGCTATGTCCACTTTGAAGCATGTAAAGTACTTCAATACCTCAAATATTAATAACAAATGGTTTCATTGTGATACATGTTTAATGGCAAAGCATCACAAAAGCCCGGCCCTTTCCCTATCAATACATCTGTCACCAAAGCTCCATTTGAGCTTATTCATGTAGATTTATGGGGAGCATATAAAGTTTTATCCTTAGTGCTGCTTATTTTCTGACCATAGTAGATGACTATAACAGAATCACATGGACTATGCTTCTTAAGAATAAAGATATGGTTGCTCAAACCATAAATCATTTCCTAGCATATGTCAAAACTCAATTTAACACTACTGTCATCAAGGTTCTGAGATCAGATAATGGGACTGAAATATTACAACAAACTTGTGGTACCCTTCTTGCTGATAATGGCATTATCCATTAAACCACCATTCCTGACAACCCTCAACAAAATGAGAGGGTTGAAAGGAAGCATAGACATTTGCTTGAGGTTGCTAGGGCATTAAGACATCAATCTGGATTACCAAAGAAGTTTTGGGGTGATATGATACTTGCTGCTACCCACATTATCAATTTGTTGCCTACATCATTATTGAAATGGAAGACTCCTTATGAATGCTTGTTTGGCACAACACCTGATTATACACACCTTAAAGTCATTGAATGTCTTTGTTATGCTGCAAGACATGTTGGGGATACGTTTGAGGATAGGGCTATCAGGTGTATCTTTCTTGGATATCCTATGGGGAAGAAAGGTTATAGATTGTATACTCTAGATAACCACAAGGTGATATACAGTAGAGATGTGATTTTCAGAGAGAACATGTTTCCTTTTCTTAAGGAAAAGACAAGTTCAATTCCTTGTCAAAGGATTTCTGAAGTAGACTATGTTGCAGATAAGGGTAATGCTACTGCTACTAAACAACATAATTCAGAAACTCTTCCCATCACAAATAGTAACACAAATAATAATGTATTAGAGAATAATGTCACTCATGATATACACGGTAACAATAATATTCCAGATAATACACATAATGAAAACTCTGATTTAGTGAGAAAATCCACTAGAGCCAGACAATTCTCTTCCAGATTGAACAATTTTGTCTGTAAGGATTTACCCACATCCATTGCAAACTTGTCAGCAGAAACCAATACAGCAGCAGAACCCAATGCAATAGCCTCCTCTTCTGCATTACATGCTGTTTTGCAGCTAGAAGGATATTCTTGACAATATCAAACTGCTTGTTATAATGTGTTTCATCATTATGAGCCTTCTACTTATTCTCAAGCCAAGGACAAACCTAAATGGCAAGAGGCTATGGAAAAGGAAATCACTGCTCTTGAGTAGAACAATACTTGGGAATTAACCAATTTGCCTATTGGTAAGAAAGCTATTGGAGTAAAATGGGTTTACAAAATTAAATTTAACCCAGATGGGTCTATTGAAAGATATAAGGCTAGGTTGGTAGCAAAGGGATATAGTCTAATTGAAGGAAAAGACTAGAAGCATACTTTTAGCCCTGTTGCAAAGTTTACCACAGTCAGATGCATAATTGCTATAGCAGCAGCAAAGGCTTGGCCACTTCACCGGTTAGACATTAACAATGCTTTCCTACATTGGTTTCTGGATGAGGAGGTTTACATGAAGAAACCTAAAGGATATGACAAAGGCAAACCAGAAGATGTTTGTCTTTTGAAAAGATCTTTATATGGCCTTAAGCAAGCCTATAGACAATGGAATTTGGAATTGTCTAAGTTTCTGGTCAAACATGGGTATTTACAAGCCAAGTCAGATTATTCCTTGTTCACCAAAGGGCAGCATACAGGCTCCTTTGTGGGCGTTGTAGTATATGTTGATGACCTATGAATCACTGGTAATGATAAATCAGAGATCCAAAGGATCAAACATCTATTACATCAAGCTTTTACCATTAAAGATTTAGGTCATCTTAGGTATTTTCTTGGCATTGAGGTGGCAAGATCAGAAGCAGGCATTCTGCTGAATCAAAGAAAATACATAGTGGACATCCTCAAGGATTCTCACATGACAGAAGCCAAACCAGCCAAGTTTCCTCTTCCCATTGATTTGAAATTATCAGTTGATGAAGGGACAATATTAGCTAACCCAGAACTATACAGGAGAATTATTGGGAGATTGCTATATCTTACTCTAACTAGACCTGATATTAGTTATAGTGTCCAACAACCGAGTCAATTTCTCAGTGAACCAAGGCAACCACATCTCAATGCAGCTTTCTATCTCATTAGATACCTAAGGGAACCTTTCATTATGGTCTGTTTTATTTTGCACAGAATGACATGACTTTGCAGAGCTATTGTGATGCAGATTAGGGGTCATGTGAGCATACTGGAAGATCTCCCACAAGCTACTGTGCTTTTTTGGGAAAATCTTTGATTTCTTGGAAAACCAAGAAACAGGCAACTGTCAGCAAATCTTCTGCTAAGTCTGAATACAGAAGCATGAGTCAGATTGCCAGTGAAATTGTTTGGGTTAATGAGTTACTGAAGAAATTACAGATCCAAGTCCCCACTCCCATTACACTATACTGTGATAATAAATTTGCTCAGCATATAGCAGATAACCTTGTCTTCCATGAAAGGACTAAACACATCAAACTAGACTGTCACTATATCAAAGAGCAAATCATTTCGGGGTTAATCAAAACCTCTCATGTTTGTACTTCTCAACAGTTAGCTGATGTGATGACTAAAGCACTATGTGAGCATCAACATCATTACCTTATATCCAAGTTGGGTCTTGCTGCAACTCCTCCTGACTCCAACTTAAAGAGGGAATGTTAACATTACTTTTATTACTGAGCTAATTCTGGGTATCCTCGTCAGCTCTAACAAGGCATGACAAGCTATTATTAACAGACTGACAAGCTGGCACAAAGTCGTTGAACAAAGTTGTTGAGAAGTTGTTACAGATATTTTGCAACAATTGTTATATATACATACTTGTACATGATCTTAATTAAGCTTTTGACAAATAAAATTCAGAGCATTATTTACCTTTGTTGTTCATAGTTCATTGATCAATTGTTTACATTTCACACAAATCAATCATACAAACACAAATTTAACACCTCCTTACGTGGTATGTTATGTCAAAACGCATAAGTATGACGCTCATTCCTTGGTTCCGTAGAAGTGTTGATATGCATATTGGGACGATTTTCTTCAATAAAGTAAGCTCACAATAGATTTTAGAATCCGTTTTTAAAATAATGCTCAAAAATAAAATAATTGTCGTTTTGGATTGGGATTGAAAGTATTTGTCAAAATGGTGTCCACGTAAGCTCGGTTTTTCGGAACCTACTCGGCTTAAACACGCCATTAGGCATGGCGTATATATAGCTTGAAACACGTCATTAGGCGTGGCGTGTTTAGTCAGTGCATTTTTATTGAAAAACAGGAACTTTGGCAGAAACTACTAAGGACCAAACACGCCATATGTAATGGCGTGTGTCTTTGGGAAGACACGCCATGGGCTATGGCAGGTTTAAGCAATATCTTTTTTTTTTTTAATAATTTGCATTGGCCCAACTCTACAAGCTATTGTTACATATTTTTCCAAAATTTCTAAATTGCTAAGACACGCCACTAGTAATGGCGTGTCTTTGGCATGTAACCCGTCACTACCAATGGCGTGTTTAGCATTCGTTTTTCCGAACCTACGTGGACACCATTTTGATAAATGATTTCAAAACCAACCCAAAATGACAATTACTTTCATTTTGAGCATTATTTCAAAAAATCGTTCGCTCACAATAACCAAAATAGCCTTATTTTGACCCTTGCATTTATTCCCTAAACGATTAAGCTAATAACGGTAACAACGATTAAGCTATTAATGGTGTTCGATCGAGAGATATGTTTACATTTTAATTAAGTTTGAAGTTTATGATTTGACGAACGAATTAGAGTATAACGGATTAGCGATTATCTATCTACGCACCCAAAGCCAATCGGAGACATAAATTATTATTTTTTGAAAAAAAACAATGTCGAAAAATGGCTTAGACGAATAAAATTTTTGTTAAGCCAATTTTTTTCCCGGACAGAAAATATTTCCGTCCAGGAAAAAAAATCCTGAACGAGAAATTTTTCAGACAGAAAAAAACTTCATTCGGCTGCTTTTTTCGACTTCTATATATTTTTTAAAATTCGAGTTCGTACTTAGTTTAATTTTGCGCGAGGATGATAATCGCTAATTCGTTCTAACAATAACGATTCTATTCTAAACCTAGGTAGCACAGACACTTCTCGTAATGAGCCGTACCGTGTCCGACACTGTGTCCGACACCGACACTCCACTGACACACGCCGAAACGTGTCCAACACCTAAACAGCCGTGTCTAACTTTCTACATTTATTTGGGCACGTGTCTGACGCGTGTCCATGGTATTTGAGCCGTGTCCGTCGCGTGTCTACGATATTTGGTTATCATTTGCGGGAATGATCTTCTAGAAATGAGAAATGCGTTATCGAAAGAGATCAATTAGAATATTGATTCGGATGAGGAATGAAAATAAATTTATTATCAAGGGCAAGTTTTACATTCACTTATTTAAAATTAATATCAAATACTTTTACAAAAATAAAATAAAAAATTTATAACTATAAAATGTATATTTTATTAAATTTAAATATTGTGTCCCGTGTCCTAAATTTCATGGCATGCCATGTCCCGTGTCCGTGTCGTGTCCGTGTCTGTGTCCGTGTCCGTTTTGGTGCTACCTAGCAAACCACATAACTTTACTAATTAGTTACAAAATTTAAGCAAATTAAACCACCTTTAAAGTACTTGCATTGTCAATTCCTTGTATTTGGTGGCGTATGCTGAAATTGAAACGGAGGTGGCAGAAATACAAAAGTTTGTAAAACGCTTTTTTTTCGTTGTTTAGTGAGCATTTTTTGCTGATTTTAGAGCGAATATTAAAAATTTTAATTAAGAAAATGAAGTATATTAGGTGAAGGTTAGACTAATAATGGGGGCAAATTAGGAAAGTATTGTTGAAAATATCTCTTAATAAATTAGAGTTAAAACTCATATTTACCATAATAAGTGAAATAATCTCAAAATATTTCCTTACTTAAGGTCTTATTATATGCCCTTAGAGTACATATTAGAAAAACCACTAAACGTACTTATATGTTAGATGTTGGGCTCATAACAAGTTTACGAAGAGATCATTTCTCACTACTTTAATAGATACGTTTAATAAATAAATTTTAAAAAAAAGATAAATATTAAATAAAAATTAATAATTACCTATTATGAGAGATATATCTCATAACTTTAACGAGAGATTGTCTCTCATTTGGAGAAGGAAATATTATTTCGTGACAATAAGAGGTAGGGAAAGCAATGGATCACATATTCTACCGAGTCACCCACGTCATGGATTCATATCTAACGATCGGATTTGTTCGCATTATTTTGGATCCAATTGATAAGAATACGGATCGGAATTCGAAGTTTAAATCGATCGTATTTAAAAAAAATATTGAAACAAAAAAATTGTGGTTTTCGTAGTTCATGACCAAAAATTATATATTGTCAAAGATTTTAGATCGATAATTGTTTATGTTACTAGTTCAGATCGAGGTCGGATCAAATATTCTTACACCCATAAAGTCATAAGTAGACATGATAAAATTGACTTGAAGCTAAATTGATTATTATTCCAAACTGATTTTAGATCGATAATTGTTTATGCGGGGAAGTGGTGATTGACCCCCATAACTTTGTGCAATTGTAAAATTAACCAATTTGGCCCCATAACTTACGTAATAAGTGAAATTAAACCCCTTTATCAAACTCTTATGAGAAATTCAATTTATTATATATATATCCAAAAAAGTAAAAAAATGGTTATGCTTTTATGAAAAATAAAAAATAAAATTTTTGAAAATTAATTTTAATTTTTTTTTAGCCTGAATTAGATAAAAAATAATACGTATGGATACTAAAACGATTTTTCTATGTATGTATGTAATTCGGTATGATTTAAAAAAACAATTAAAAATCCTATTTATAAATTTTTTGATGTGTTGAAAAATTGAAAAATTGAAAAATTTTTGAATCCTTTTATTATATTTTTTATCATGAAAATATTTTATTCCAACTTTAAATTTAAACACAACTACCTAACAAAATATTTTGCAATTGAAATTTTTTACCAAAATTGTAAAAGAAGTTTAAAAAATTTGTACTTCATATTTTTTTCGTAAATTTTTTTATCTAATTTATGCTAATTTATTTTTTTGTATTTTTCATAAGACAAACCATTTTTTGTGATATGATAAATGAGATTTCTCGATGAGATTTTGATAAAAAGGGGTTATGTTACTTGTTCAGATCGAGGTCGGATTTGAGTGTCTATTGTTCCAAACTGATTATTAGCATTCTGAAAGTCACAGACCACCCAACTAAGACTACGTTTATAAGTTGGGTTAAGTAGGCCTAGATCTTGAATAAAGACAAAAAAATAACAAATAAAAAAAGGAAAAAGAAATTAAAAGATTGGAACATCTTTGAAGAAACTAGGTCCATACGGTCCAATCTGGACCCCTATAACACTTTCTAGACTTGTTTAGTGTAAAACGTATAAGTTAAAGGTGGCTTAAGGTAAGTCTTGATAAAAGATAAAAATGAAGGGGTAGTACTTGAAAGTAGGTTAAGAAAAAAAAAATTAATATTTTAATATAGGAACTAGGGCTAAGTAGGACTACAAAACATAGGATAAATATGGTCTAAACCCAAACTCTACAAATTCCAAATTGATTCGCACCCCAAAAAGGAAAAAAAAAAAGGAGAAAAAAAAAAAACAAATTCGAAATTGACACCAATACGCCATAATAAGATTAGGAGTTGTGAGTCTAACCCTAAATCCTGATTTGGAGTTTGAATTGAGAGAAAGGTAGAGATGGCAACTCCAATTGTCCGTTGCAAATACATCATTCAAATCCTAAATTCTGTGCATAATTTGCAACATTTTCTTTTTTATTCAATTAAATCCCCAAATCAATCAATCAAATCCCCAAATCAATCTTACACCAATTATTTGGTTGATAATCTGGGTTTCTCTCTTCAACTAGCTCAAACCACTTCCGCCAAGGTTCATTACAAGTATGAAGACTACTCCAAATTCTCCGATAATGCTAATTCTGTTGTTGATTTCCTAAAACAACGCGGATTTGAGGATACCCATGTCAAAAAGGTTGTTTCTTCTCTCCCTACAATCTTAGCTTCTAATGTTGATAAAACCATAGTTCCCAAATTTAAAGTTCTTAAAGATCATGGTTTTTCTGTGTCTGATTTAGTTTCTGTTATTTCAGCCAATCCTTCATTTTTAGGAAGAAATTTGGATACAATTATCCCAGATCTTAGGGATGTTTTGGGTACTAATGAAAATCTAACCAAGCTTTTTCGAAGATCCATTTGGTACATATCACCATCTGGCATTGAAAATTTTGTATCGAATGTTGCGTTATTAAATGAAGAGTATGGTTTGGATATTAATGTTATTCGGAATAGCATTCTACAACGACCTGGTTGTTTTATGAGGAAACCCGAGTTCTTCCGAAATGTGTTGGTTAGGGTTGAAGAGGAATTGGGGATTCCTCGAATTTCTCCAGTGTTTTTGGTTGGAGTGCATTTGCTGACTTGCCTTAGTAAGGAATGTATTGAGTTGAAATGTCAAGCGTTAAGAAACTTTGGGTGGACTCAATATCATGTTTCTGAATTATTGAGGAGAGGTCCTATTATTTTCCTACGATCCGAAGAAAATATTAAGAAAAAGTTGGGGTTTTTTATGACTGAGCTAGGTTACGACCCTGATTTCTTAGCTAAACATTATGCGTTGTTTAGTTATAGTCTAGAGAATCGAATGGTGCCTAGACATCGTGTTTTGTTGATTTTGAAGGAGAAGGGTTTGTTAGATTACAACTTTTATCCTGCCGTCAAACAAACTGAGGCAGAGTTCATAAAGATATTTATTGAACCTTTTAAGGAAGATGTACTTGATCTTCTTCAAGTTTATCAAAAAAGCAAAGGTTGTTCTAATGTCGAGGCCATTTGAAGGTGATGATGCCAAGCACTTTTACAGCGAAATCTATTTTAGGTATTTGTAGCTGGTTTGCCAGTTTGTTATAGCTGAGGTGGGTAAGGAACCAAGGCAGATTGTATTCAGCCATGAAGCCGTATGTGAGCTTAGTTAGTGTAAGTTGAAATTCCATTTGATTAAATTAGTTTTGTTGTTCTCTTGGGTATCTCTGTTCTCTAATTGCAATTGTTGTCGTGCTGTGAAACCGTAATTCTTATTCATGGGAATTTAATTCCCCGATGGCAAACGACTTCATAGAAAGCAAATGCCAGAATGGAATTATGGAAGTAATGGACATCGATCTTGTTGGAATAGCTTCCTACCGCCGAACATAGGCAGCTCACTGAATTTAATATGAAAATTTCTCACAGTATTGGTCATGTTTTAATTTGGTTTTTTGGCGCAAATTAGATTTTATTTCTCATAATTGTTTTTGTATTCAGAAGTGATATACACATTCTGAAATCAGGACATGAATGAAGAAAACATCATAAAGCTTATTATTGAGAAATATACTTTGTATTGTTAATCAATTGGTCTTTCCTAAGACCATCTCAAATCTAGACGCCTGACAACCTCCTGTAGGTTCTATCCCGAATGAAAGGGAAACGTGTAATGGCAAGAAGGATGTGGTGGAACCTCCTGTAGGTTCTATCCCGAATGAAAAGGAAAACATGACCAGCGTATGAACTATGAATTGCCGAACCATGACCTATGTTACTGATAAACGGAGTACATGTTTATAAGTACCATACATGGACATCATGCATGTCCGAGCTCACACACTCACACTCAGCTAAAAGTCCTCGTGTTTTCGGTACTAAGTGAGAAGTCCAAGTGCCCAACCCTTGAATGTCGACGTCCGACAGGGCAACAAAGCATTCTGAAGAGCCGTCTGAGTACCATAGATCACGATTCATGAAAGTTTAAACGCTATCATGTCTAATAATGTAAATACAGTCGAGCAAGAACACTCAGATGGATGGAATCGTGGTGCTTGAAAGGGAGATAACAAGACTAAACGGTGAGGTCAAGTACTGAATAGCAGTGGATCGAGGTCAAGTACTGAATAGCAGTGGATCGGAGCCAGGATCTATGAGAATCCCGTATCGTGGCCGGAGAATCAAACCAACTCCAGTGAACTCCCTTTGGTACAAACTTTAAATGCTTAGTTTCTGACATTGTTACAAATTTGTCAATTATCCATGGACAATAGTTAAACTTTAAATGCCGAGTTTTTGTGTGTTTAGAAAGCCATGAAATCGCGTGATTGTTTACCTCAAAATTAACAGAAACAAATGAAATAGAGGGAAGAAGCCAGTTTTACATTTGGTCTTGGCAGTTGATGCCAAAAAGTTGAATTTTGTGTTAGACATTGTTACATAGAATAGAACCGATCAATCAGTACATACATATATAATTTATATACTCATAAAAGAGGTTTTTTTCAGTCATTATAGAAGACTCAAAGTTTAATTTATATACTTGTTAAATCTCACACGCTAATTTGCTTGAAAGGGTGATAACAAGACTAAACGGTGAGGTCAAGTACTGAATAGCAGTGGATCGGAGCCAGGATCTATGAGAAACCCGTATCGTGGCCGGAGAATCAAACCAACTCCAGTGAACACCGTTTGGTACAAACTTTAAACACTAAAACTTGAAAGAGACGGTCTTTCAATAAATTATTGAAAGACCATTTTTTTGTACCCTTTTATTTGTATTTCGTGACCTTTTGTCATTGATCGTACCACAGTAATTTCGTACTTATTTACATAATAAATGTATATTTTATTTTTAATGATGACTAGTATTTTTGCCGGTGCGATGCACGGATACTAAATTATTTGTCATATTCATAAAACTTGTCACCGTGTAAATCAAAAATAAATCATAATACGTTTTTTCTTAAAATAAAAATACTATTGGTTCGCTTTATAAATGTTATATTTTGTTAATAAAATTACCTCGTTTATATTCATTTATGTCTTTAATGCTGTCATCATCCATACACCTATCATGCGTCCATCGTATTAAATCATATATACATCTTACCCTCCAACTCGCCGCAATCATCTTTAATACCACACGAAAGAATCATTTAAACAACTACTCTTACCCTTCGAACAACACATGAAGCAGTCCGCAATCCAAAGTCACGTCTACTAACCTATCATGAAATTAACCACCAAATGTGATGGAGTCATTTTTATTCCTACCTCAAACAATCATCCAATTCATTATCGACACCTTTCTCCTAGTTTCCAATACACACCTAAAATATTCAACTCGTCCCACCTTCACGAAACACCCAGACTTATCCCTCAAAGTTAGCTCTCCCTCTGAAAAGTTCATCTACCAATCAGAAAGTTAACTTTTACCTTCTACGTCGACCTTGTTTGAATGAGAATTGCTTGACGGGAAAACAAAGACATGCAATTTTTTGTTTAGTTAACAAATGAGGTAGGAGAGAAGTGGCAAGCAATGAATAAAGGATACAACACCCGAGATGTTATGTTGGAGTTGTACTGTGAAATCATGACATTTTTTTTTATTCGATCACCAAGACAAAAAAAAAATAGCCTAGTTAAAAGTTAATAATACTTTATTTACATGACATTTATTAACATTTGATTAGGTATGTTTGTGTTTCATAAAAAAACAAAATTAAGTTTACAAACATAATATTTTAATTTAGAGATTTTTAACCTATTTTTATTGCATATATGTCTATGTCATATACACAAAATACAACCTTGAAATAAAATTTATATCTACTTCCTCAGTTTTCATCGTACCCTTTTCACCCAACTAACCAAATTGACCATCAGAATCGACCGTATGCGTCACTAAACAACCTCATCGTACCTATATTTACTTGTACTACTCAGATCTCACTCTTAAATGTCGAAAAGTAACCCTATCCTAAAAACACATACCTCCTACCTCAAGACCTATATAACCCCACTTCTAAAAAAATAGACACATCAATTGTAAAATCAACCCCCATCATATAAAACAATCAAAATTGAGTATATATAGATGATGTTTAAGAGATTTTTGACCTATTTTTAGAGTATATGTGTATGTGTGTTCTCCGCATAATATAATCTTGAATGAAATTTTTATAATTATTTTCTCAATTTTTCTAATCATTGTCTTACTATCCTTTTTCCACACCATTTAGGCATTTGTCATATCTTATGACCCAACTAACCAATTTAAATCAACTAACTGTATGCCTGAATAATTCTAACTTATCGGCATTTGAGTGCACGGCTCAAACACACTATTAAAAGTCAGAAAGTTACCCTACCCCTCAAGACACTTTCACCCTCAAGACCTATGTATCCCCAGCCCTCAATAAAACGACACATCCGATATAAAATTAACTCACACCATATAAGATAATGTTATCTATAAAAAAGTTGAAAATATGTATTGGGGAAAATAGAATACAAACTATAAACTATAATCTTATAACTATAACTAACAAATAACTTTGATCTTCTTACGACGTTTTCGTTTCGGAAATTCTTTTAATTTTTCATTACTTTGTTGTTTATCAAATACCGTCTAATACTCATCTATATTTCATTTCATCTACACAATTATTCCACCCGATCCATTTATAACATAATCGTGTTCTTTATTACTTATATTTATACTCATTAGACTGTAATTTGACAACCCAACTAACAAACTTGACCATTCATCAATTGTAACGCTGAACAATTGCGGGCTAGTGGCATTTGCTTGTACTACTCAAATTATTCTCTCTTAAACGTGAGAGAGTAATCTTACCTCTCAAGACACTTACATCCTTCCTCAGAAACTACCCCTCCCTCAAAAAATTGACACATCCAGTTTTAAATCAACCCCTGCCCTATAAAACAATGTTTCATTTGTAAAGAATAAGTTGAAAATATACAGAAAAAAATAATAATACAAACTATAAACTATTATAATACAACTATGACTTAAAAACTATTATATCTTTTTACACTGTACTATAACTGTCAAGAACATGCCTTTCACTTTTCCTTACTTTATTGTTTATGAATACCTTGCAATATCCACTTAAATTTCTTCTCATCCACACAATTATTCGACTTAACCTACCCACGTCATCAGTGTGGTCTTTGTTGTTTACATATATGATTCTTAAATCGTAATTTTTTTTGGATTAATCTTATGTATAATATATTTATAATCAGTCTTTTTTTTATTTAATTAAAAAATCTCATTTTCTTCGCATTATTGAGTAGGAAAATATATAATATCCACTTAAATAGTAGTGTTACTTTTGTACCAAAAATAATAATGGTGTTTTTCTTAATTAACTTGGTCGAATGTGTATTGATCGTAGACGTTTATTTTACGCGGTGATTTGTATAGAGTTATATACCCAACTATATATTTTCCCATATTATTTCCACAAATTCTTATTTAAGGGGAGATTTCATTTTAAGTTTTAAAAAGGTCAAGTAATATGGATAAGATAAAAGCATGATGCGTAAAGAAAAGCAATAGATTTGTGACGTTTTTTGACTCATTATAATGTTAAGACGGAGTTCCATTTTAAGGAAAACTATCGGAGTTAGTACTTTTCTTCCCATTTCTCATCTTCATGTTTATTAGAAAAGTTTGTAAAAGTTAAAAAATTTAAATAGAAAGCAGACAAATATTAAAAAGTATAATTTTCTAAATTTAATAAGGGGTAGAAAAATTGTAAATAATTAATTATTTACTAATTCTAATAGAAATGTTGTAAATAATTTATTATTTTCTAATTATAACATGAAGGTGGTAAATACCTTATTTTTTATAATCAACTGTATTCTAGTTCCAAAAGAAACATCGTAAATACTTTATTATTTTCTTTTTTTCTAATTTAATAGCACAAAAAACATTATAAAGTTATTCAACATTAAAATTTATGCTCCAACCCAAGAGAGCATTCCATTAGATGATTATAACATTTGATTATTTAGTTTTATTTTTAACAAAGAAACAAAATTGAGTTTATACACATAATATTTTAAAAGTTTTTAGCCAATATTTATATTATTTGTCAGGTCTTATTTTTATATATTACACTTTTCAAATAAATTTTATCTATTTATCTTCTCAAATCAATATCTCACGTTACCCATCATTTTTCATATTCAACTCTTTCCACCCGACTAACCAACCAAACCAATCAGAATCAACCATAATCATATCCTTATCCTTGAACAACTAAGCCCCATATATGAAAATGTTTTTCTATCTTTTAAATCACACTCGCAAATGTCGGAGAATAATCCTACCCGTCGTCGAGTACCCTTCTCACCCACCTAACCAACTTAACCATCAAAATCAATTGTAAAATGTATCCCTGGAATCTCAATCCACCGACATTTACTTGTATTACTCAAATCACATTATTCAACGTCAGAGAGTGACCTTACCTCATAAGACACTTATCTCCTCCCTCGAGACCTATCTACCCCCACCCCTAAAAAAATTGACACGTCTAATGTAAAATCAACCCCACCCTATATAACAATTAAAATTGATTATATACATGTTACTGCAGATATTTCTAACATATTTTTATAGTATTTATGCCTCTGTCATTTTCACAAAATTTATCTACTTACTTTCTCAGTTGTTCTAATCATTACCTTAGTACACATGCACCATTTTTCCATACCATTCAGGTATTCTTTGTACCCTTCTCACCCCTAACTAACCAACTTAACCAACAGAATAAACTGTATCCCTGAACAACCATAACCTATAGACGTTTGTTGTACAATTCAAATCACACTTAAACGTCAGAGATCAACCCTACCCCCAAAACAGTTACTTCGTTCCTTCAGACCTATCTACCCCCATTCCTAAAAACAAAAACCGACATATGTAATATAAAATTAACCACTACCCTATAAGACAATATCTTATTGTAAAAAATAAGTTGGAAATATGGAGGAAAAAAAAGGAATACGTATAATAAACTATAATCTAATACTATGATTAAAAATAATTTCGATCTTCTTTACTGCTTACTTTATCCGTCTCGGAAACACCTTTTATTTGTCATTACTTTGTTGTTTATGAAATACCTTCTAATACACAATCAAATTTCATCTCATCAGCACAGTTATTTCTATCTTGACTCACGTACGTTGTTGTGTTCTTTATTATTTATATTTATAATTATATATTTATACTCATTAAATCGAAACTTGGCAACCCAACTAACAAACTTGATCATCAAAATCATCAACTGTATCCCTGAAATACCCCAGCCTATCGAGATTTTGTTGTACTACTCAAATTACACTCATAAACGTCGGAGCCTAACTCTACCCTCTAAGACACTTAACTCCTCCCTCAAAACCTCTCTACCCCCATCCTCGTAAAAAATACATACATCACTATATAAAACAATGTCTTATCTATTAAGAATAAAGTGAAAATATGCACGAAAAAATATTTTGTTGTTTATTAGATACCTTTCAATACTCATTTAAAATAAATGTCATCCACACAATTATTCCACTCGATCTATCTAAATCATCATTGTGATCTTTAATATTTATATTTATACTCCTAAAGTATAGTATATTTGACATTTGTCTTATTTCCGTTTTTACTTAATTAAAGAAATTATCTCATTTCTTTCGCATTGTTAATTACGAAAGTGTATGTATAATGTTAAATACATAAGTACTTTCATCTATTAGTTCCACAAATTTTAATTAAGACGAAGTATTCTTTTTAAATTTAAGAATGGTTAAGTAATATGAAAAAAGATAAAAACATAATGCATAAGAAAAAGTAACAAATTTGTCTAATATCTTCAAGTGGGATTATTTTTGCCCATTTTAATGTTAAGACGAAGACAGACTAAGTTAAAGGTTGAATAAAATTAATAACCTTAAATAGTAAGTATATAAATATTAAAGAATAATGTTCGAAATTTAATAGCAAATATGTAAATAAGCAATTGTGTTCTAACTCATTTCCCATTTTTATATTTAATAGAAATATTGAATATAGTTAATAACCATATATAGTAAGTATACAAATCTTAAATAATAATATTTTTCTAAATCTAATAGGGAATTTAGTTATAAATAATCAACCATTTTCTAATTCTAATAGAAAAATTGTAATTAATTAATAATTTTCTTATTTTCTAATTCTAATAGGAAACTTATAAATAAATTATTATTTAATCAACTATTTTCCAATTTTATAATTTTAATAGAATAATTGTAAATAATTTATTATTTTCTTATTTTCTAATTCTAATAGAAAAATTATAAATAAATTATTATTTGTAAATATAGTGTTTTGTAATAGTTGGAGACTACCACGTCACTCGAAAAAAGCCTCCTTTAATTATATATATATACTAGATTTCATGCCCGGACATTGCCCGGGTAATATCTTGACATGGTTTCAACGTAATTATCGTAACAATTAATCTTCTAAAAGATATATATAATAGGCGTATATATAGAATAATTCAAGTATTTTTTATGGCTAATGAAACATCAGATGTATCATCCTCAATGGAACAACATGGAACGTTGAAAGTGCATGAAATTTCAATGGAAACGGAAATTTGTACCTTCGATTCAATGGTCTTGGAAAGACACTTACATATTACGCATCACTGTCGTCAAAATAATTTTTTAGCACATATATTTTTATAATAACTTGTATATTTTTCATTTAAGCATCATCTTGAAGAAATTTTTATCCAATATTTCTAATATTTGAAGATAGTTGAAGCTCATACTCTTTTAACATTAACTCGTATTTTTTTTACATTCGATCGTATTTTTTTTACTTTAACTCATATTCTTATCTTAATAGCTCGTATTCGTATCTGATTAGCTCGTATACTTTATTTCTACATTAACTCGTATTTTTATCTTAATAGCTTGTATTGTTATCTTATTAGCCCGTATTCTTCTTACATTAACTCATATTCTTTTTATATTAGCCCATATTCTTATATGCTTATATTTGTAAGTTCTTGATCCTCTTATATGCTCGTATGTTTTTTTTTTTTACATTAGCTCGTATTCTTATCTTAATAGCTCGTATTTTTTATATTAACTCGTATTCTAAGCTTAATAGCTCTATTAGCTCGCATTCTTACGTTAATAGCTCGCGTTCTTATGTGCTCATAGTTTGTAGTTCCTGATTCTCTTAAGTTCTTATTTATTTTACATTAGCTCGTATTACATTTTGTAGCTCATTAGCTCGCATTCTTACGTTAATAGCTCGCGTTCTTATGTGCTCATAGTTTGTAGTTCCTGATTCTCTTAAGTTCTTATTTCTTTTACATTAGCTCGTATTACATTTTGTAGCTCGTATTCTTTTAATTATACCTCGTAATCTTAAGTGCTTATTATATGATGAAATTTGACGTCTTGCAAATCTAGTTCTATTTTTTTAGCTCGAGAAGTGTTTCATTTAGCTCGTGTTTTGGTATTTTGTTTACATTAGCTCGTATTCTCATCTTAATAGGCCGTATTCTTATTATGTGCTCGTATACTTAAGTACGTGATCCTTTTAATCTCATATTTTGAAGGTCGTCTTATCTTAATATCTCGTACTGTTTTTTCATTACCTCGTATTCTACAGCTCGTCTTATCTTAATAACTCGTATTGTTTTTACATTAACTCGTATTCTTAGCTTAATAGCTCGTATTCTTTTTATATTAGCTCGTATTTGTAGGTTAATAGCTCGCATTTTTCCGTGCTCGTATTTTTTAGTTCGTGATTCTCTTAAACTCTTATTTTTTTTACATTAGCTCATAAACTTATGTGTTCCTATTCTGTAGCTCGTATTTTTTTTAATTATACCTCGTAAACTTTAGTGCTTATATATTCATCAATACATCTATTAATGTTTTTAATTAAATAAGAGAAGAGAAATAACAAATTATAACATAACTCTACGGTGGCCAAAACTCTTAGTTTACAATCAATTATTTTATTAACTAATTCAATAATTATCCAACTTCTATTTAATTACTATTTAATTACCTTTTTATTTATATACTTAATTTATTTAAACAAAGTAATAGCCATGTAATCGCTCTAAAATAATAATTATCCAACTGATATTTTATTAATATTTAATTATCTTTTTATTTATATATACTTAATTTATTTAACCAAAATACTCCGTAATAGCCAATGAAATTGCTCTAAAATAATAGCCAACGAAATCAATTATTTTATTAACTAATTCAATAATTATCCAACTTATATTTTATTACTATTTAATTATCTTTTTATTTATATACTTAATTTGTTTAACCAAAGTAATAGCCAATATCATCACTCTAAAAACAATAATTATCTAACTGATATTTTATTACTATTTAATTATCTTTTTATCTTTTTATTTATATACTTGATTAATTTAACCAAAGTAATAGCCAATGTAATCGCTCTAAAAAAAATAATTATCCAACTGATATTTTATTACTATTTAACTATCCTTTTGTTTATATACTTAATTTATTTAATCAAAACTAGATTTCATGCCCGGGCGTTGCCCGGGTAATATCTTGATATTGTTTCTAAGTAATTATCGTAACAGTTAATCTTCTAGAAAATACTTAGTATAATAGGTATATATAGAGAATAATTCAGGTATGATTGTTTTTTATGACTAATGAAACATCAGATGTATCGGGCTCATATTCTTTTCTTATTAGCCCGTATTCTTCTTACATTAACTCGTATTCTTTTTATATTAGCCCGTATTCTTACATGCTCATATTTGTAAGTTGGTGATCCTCTTATACGTTCGTATTCTTATCTTAATAGCTCGTATTTTTTACATTAGCTCGTATTTTTAGCTTAATAGCTTTATTAACTCACATTCTTACGTTAATAACTCGCGTTCTTGTGTGCTTGTATGTGTTAGTTCCTGATTCTCTTAGTTTCTTAATTATTTGGCAATAATAATAATATTTGGCAATAATAATAATATTAAAATAATAATACTTGTGCCATATCTTCACATCAGAATCGTTTTGAGATCCTAGGGTTATATTGTTAGATTCTGAAACTAGTATAAGGCAACTGCACGATATTTTAGTTATATATTAGAAAATTTGGCAATTAATTAAAATCAATGTATTTTAATTTAAAATAAAATGGCATAAAATTCGTAAATATAATTCCAAAAATATATATTACGGAGTATTACCCTTATTTATGTAAATTTAAACAATAATTAATATTATAAAATTAATTACGAGATAAATCTCAAAAATTTATAGTAGTAAATATAGATAGTCAATCCCCTATATACTAAAAATCTCGATCAAAATTACAGCACATGTATGTTAAAGAATACTGAAAAGTAGCGCTCAATATTGTATTCCGACTAATTCTTATCTCTAAATATACTATATCTGTTATGAAATATTATAGTATAATATTATATGGATGTCCATATCTTATAATATCTTAGAGTGTTTTATCTTATGGAAATTCTACCTCATTGTATATGTATATATATCCCTCATAATGGAATGAGAACATACTTTTGTCTCTCTTACTTTCTCTCTATAACTCTCTATGATCTTTATTTCACAACACGTTATCAGCACGAGTCTGTACGCTAATTTTTTTAACTTATTGAAGAGGTATTCTCCAATACAAACATCGTAAAAAAAAAAAAAAAAAAAAAAAAAAAAAAAAAAAAAAAAAAAAAAATTCCCATGTTCTCGTTAAATCAAGTACAATTGCTTGATAAGCTTTGATTTCTTGCCCCTCATATTTGCGGTTATCGAATATAACAAGAAGACCGGGAAGCCATTGAAATTGGTAAAGCCATTGAAATTGGTAAAAATCGACAAGGGTGAGTATAAGGTGGTAACCGAATTTATAATTTTTATATGCTTTCATTATTTAAAATTTGAATAATCAAAAGGTTCATATTTGATCTATTCTACTATTCTCAATTGAATAAGGTACGTTTTCTTACACATGTTATATTGGTTCATTGTAAAACTATAATTATATTATTATGGAATTTAACAAGAGTTTGGTATGTATAGTCTATTAAAAGGATGTTATAATGTATATGAGATTATTATATCAGTTGTGTAAAATATCATATTATTTCGGAACTGAAATTTCATAGGAAATACTTTTTGAAAAAGGACATATCAATATCATAAAACTTTGATGAGGGATATGTCCATATATTATAACTTTGACCTAAAGTTCAAAGTTTTAAGGGTGTAAATTTAACACCGTCTCATAAGGATAATATGTTTATATTATGAAGTTCAAAGTTTTAAGGGATGTAAATTTAACACTGTCTCATAAGGGAGATATATTTATATGACTTTGACCTGAAATTCAAAGTTTTAAGGGGTGTAAATTTAACACTATCTCATAAGGGAGATATGTTTATATGACTTTGACCTGAAATTCAAAGTTTTAAGGGGTGTAAATTTAACACTATCTCATAAAGGGGTGTAAATTTAACATTATCTCATAAGGGAGATATGTTTATATGACTTTGACCTGAAATTCAAAGTTTTAAGGGGTGTCTTTAACACTATCTCATAAGGGAGATATGTTTATATGACTTTGACCTGAAGTTCAAAGTTTTAAGGGGTGTAAATTTAACACTGTCTCATAAGAGAGATATGTTCATATTATGACTTTGACCTGAAGTTCAAAGTTTTAAGGGGTGTAAATTTCACAATATCACATCAATACAATATGACTTTGACCTGAAGTTCAAAGTTTTAAAGGGAAAATTTAACACCGTACATCAATACAATATATTCATATTGTATTTTGGACTTGAAGTTTCATAGGGAAACACCTCATACTATCTTGGGCCTGAAGTTCCAAAAGATTTATTTTAAAAAGATGGGGAGATATGATATTCATATTGTATTTTGGACCTGAAATTCATAAGTTTATAATGTATAAGGCAAGTGGCTAAAAGTCCACATGAAAGCTAGTGGCCAAAGTTCACAACTGCGATTTTGATACGCATTTGAGTTTTAAATGAATAAAACGGTTTTATTTAAGGGAAATTATTTCAAAATTGATTATTGTTCACCTAAAGTTGAACAGTATAATGAGATTTGAAATTAGATCCATTCTTGGAAGTGAATGTGACATCTCATAAATGGTCTTTTGGTGACAGAGATCGGAAACATGTAATAACAATAATGAGAATAGTATAATGAGATTTGAAATTGGATCCATTCTTAGGAGTGAATGTGACATCTCATAAAGGCTCTATTGGTGACAGAGATCGAAAACATGGCATAATGAAAAAACCCAGTAAAAGGACACATCATATTATTTTTGAGTCAAAATTCATTTCATTTAAAGTAATGAAAGTCGGGTGAGACTCATATATGCTCGAAATTTGATACGATAAAGCATAAATTATTATGGGTTGAAATTTTGACATTCACACTATGGCCTGAAGTTCATAGCGTTTGCAAATAATGAAATTATGGCTCAAATTATGACCGGAAGTTCATGAATTTTACAAATATTAAAATTGTGGCCTGAAGTTCACAGTGTTCGCAATTTATTTTTGTATACGGTGATACATTTTATGTATTAAAACAAAAATAAAGTCGGGATTTATTCATGAATGTCAAAAACTCATAAATTATGGCATATGGGATTTTGCAATGATGCAATATACTTTTCATTTCACTCATATAATGTAGTCTTGAAGACACATATCGTGAAAAAAAAAATGTTTTGAGTGAAATTATTATTTATTGGGAGTAAATTATGTCAACGATAGTCCTTATATATAAGGACGTGGTGTGTTTATTTTGAAACACTTATATTCATATCAAAAGTGGATATTTACTATACTCTTGAAAGAAAGAGGACGTGGTGTGTGTATCTTGAAACACTTGTATTCCTATCAAAAGTGGATATTTACTATACTCTTGAAAGAAAGGTGTTAGTGTGACGCTCATAGGGCATTATGAGGTAAATTGTCGGAAAAATACAACTAATTTTTAAGTTGTTGGAACCTTTGTGGTTAAGAGAATAATTGATTTGTAAGTTAAATTATGATCAATTTACATATATAATAATTATCATGTTATACGACACATTAAAAGGATGTGATAAACATGAGTATGTCATCATTGTATATGTTGACGATTATAATTATTGGTCATTTGAGAAAACTCAAAGAGGAATATATTTCCTATTGATGAGTCTTGCCTACATATATGGGACACTTCTTGTGTCATTTGTCACATCAATTATCAGGTTGAATAAAATATTGCTGACAACAAATTTAGCATGCGAAATATAGTCAACTTGGGGTGGCGTGTGATAAGTGAAATTATTGAGACACAGCCGGTTCTTATTAAAGTTTGCCATGAATTAATTGTGGGCAACTTAGAAAGTTGACATGGAATAATTCAGATGTGACATATTAAGGCCATCCGGGTTCTTATTATACCCGCTCCGATAAACCTGAAGTTTATCCTAAGGAAAATATAAGTGCTGAAACTCTTTCGTGTAAATTTATTAAAAGCAAGACGTTACACGGAGATTGAGTATATTCGATATTTGAGATCTAACAACTACTTGGAGTGTAATAAAGAACGTAAATGTTCATTTATGGATTGCCATTATTTAAAGGGGCTTGTAGCCACATAATGATTTTTCTAAGTAGTTATTGTGTGGTAATCACAACTTATTATATGAAATCGTTAGTCTCCAAATTGGGCATTGTGATTCAGCACATTTATAATCCAACTGCATTATAAGGTTATTATACAAAAAATGCCAATATAAATTCTCATCGGAGATATGAGAAATTAAGGTCTAAAGTGGTTATGGTTTTTACCACCTTAGAGGGAGAATGATAAGGAAAAGCTGGTAAAAACAAACAAGTATATTATCCCTAACTAGACATGATGTTCAACGGTTTGTTTCAAATATGAAATACATCACATAGAGGTTCATGGAATTAAAATGATAGTATTCATTTAATAATGAAGATGTATTAATAATACCACTTTGATCATCTTATCAAAAATGTGATATGTTCATACAATGAAATCTATGATTTAATTATAGACGGATAGCCCTATATGTGGTATAGCGAGCTATAAATTAATCATAGAAAGTTGGTGTAATGAAAATTAGATTCTTGCCAGTTTGAACAACAAACACACAAGAAAGGTAGTGTGAAAGTCATATCGGTTCAAATATTTTAAGTAATAAGAAAATGGCAAGCATGAGCAGTTGGTACTCTTACAGAGTAAAGAAGTTTGGATGTCCCGGAAGTGACATAGATATCTGAATGATAACAGATGGCCTATATAGAAAAGAAATGGTACCGTATATATATTCAGATATCACTAATTCAGTACTGACAATATCACGAGATATTGAAATTATATCGATATGGTTAATGAACCGATATGCAATTGCGCGCGGAGTTTAATGGACTAGATAATGGGGATCTTATAAATAAGTCCAATTTTATTGTCGACACATAATCAATGATTATGAATGAGCTCATGGACCGGAAGTCCATCTATTGACCGGAAGTCAATTTAAGTTATGAATTTTGGAAAACAAAATTGTACAGTTTGCATTATCGAGTCATCATCATGTTCATTTTTAAGATTAAGTTCATCATTGCATTTAGTTTTAATATTTACATTATCATTATATATATAAAAGCAAAATGTAAAACTGCTGATGTGGCGTAACCAGGTTTCAGAATTAGGCTAATGGAGCTCTCTCATTCAACCTCATATTTTCAGTTTTTTTCGGCCAATAACGTGAATAATAACAGCCATGTCAGCTTCCATTAAATATCAACTTATTAATTAATATATTCCAACCATATAATTAATTAATTACTTAATTTCTCTTTTTTCCTTATTTATCTTTTATTCTTTCTTTTTCCTAAATCTTATTATATCTCACTTAATCTTTTTCACCCCTTATATCTTTTTCTATTCTATTACTAAAATCTTCTTTTATTGGAAAGTTATAAGTTTATATTTTTTAATTATATTTTACGCTTTTCAAGTTATACGTCAAACTTTTAATGACAACATGTTGTTTTATATCTTATGTTATAGATATACTTTTTTATTTTTCTTTAAAATATTTACATATACACCACGTATATTATTAGTGTATCTAACAACTTTAATTGATCATTTCCCGTCAAAATTAAAATTGAACAACCCGTGAATTTTCACGGGTGCTACGCTAGTTATTATTTGTTTTAGAATGTTGTATAGAATCGGTTACATATCATATGCATGCACGTGATTTATTATATTGTTATTATTTGATAAATATTTAAAAAAGGAGAAATATTATCTTATGAGATATTTCAACGAGGATAACTCCTTATAGGAGCCTCTTATAAATGATCATCAAATGGTGATGTTTTATTAATTGAGTTTTGGGAACTCGGGATTATATATGAACCTCTGCGACACGATTGAAAGGTTATCGTGATTATTTCCAAAATGGAAAATTCAAACTCATATAGAGTTACTTCAAGGAAACTATTATTATCTCAACTTGAAGTTTGAGCATATGAGAATATTATTTAATTGAGCTTTATGCTAAACATGCAAAATTATTTTATGGCCTAGAACTAGTATAACGATTGGAAAATATTGTAGTTAAAATCTACAATGAGGATGTCAATCAATAAATATATGGTTTAGCAAAGAAAATAGCTCAAAGGTATTGGATGATTTATTCAATAATTATCGCATTGAATCTCTTTAATACAAGGAATTAAGGAATGATGGCTACACTCTTTTTCCCTTCGACTAGGTTTTTTGTCCCAACGGGTTTTTCCTGGCAAGGTTTTTAACGAGGTAGCAATATAAGCGCATTATTACGCTATAGTCATGATCGTCATTATTGTTGAGATGACAGTTATTTTCGACATATAATGTCATGTCGTTTTTGTGGAGAAGAATCATTTTTGTGGAAGTATCAATTGAAATGAAGATCCAATATCTGTTATGAAATGATTATATCCAGAGTGTGAGTTATCAAAGAAATGTGATATCGAAACTGTCATGGATTTCTATTGACCGGAGATTCAAGTCTATTAACTACAATGGGTATTACTTCAACGATCGAGAATTTATATCAAAGCATGGATCATTTCAAGATTTATCAAGTTACGTCATCGTCAGGGGGAGTAACACGCGCTGTACTCTTTTTCCTTAGCTATGGTTTTGTCCCACTGGGTTTTCCATGGAAAGGTTTTAACGAGGCAGATTTGCTATGCGTGTTTGAAGATTAATGTACTCTTTTCCTTTACTAGTGTTTTCCCACGAGGTTTTCTAGGAAGGTTTTTAACGAGGCATCTTCTTCAGTGATGGACATCCAAGGGGGAGTGTTATGAAATATTATAGTATAATATTATATGGATGTCCATATCTTATAATATCTTAGAGTGTTTTATCTTATGGAAACTCTACCTCATTGTATATGTATATATATCCCTCATAATGGAATGAGAACATACTTTTGTCTCTCTTACTTTCTCTCTATAACTCTCTATGATCTTTATTTCACAACAATATCTAAATTTTTACTAAATATTCTCAATGTTAATTGGCTCAACTTTATGTCTTTATTAGCTACGTTAATTGACGAGTGTATATAACATATACATATCTATTAAAATAATTTACACAATTTTCATCAATCTCTTCCTAGATTATCTCCCAAATTCTTTATCTTCTTGATTATATAATAGTTCTAATCTCATTACCTTCTCAATCTCTACCATAAATATAAATAGATATATAGAGGTTTTCTTTTACATTTTTTACAAAGTGAATACGGCGTTTTAATTAGATTTTACTTCAAACTTAAATATATTATTAATGCCATAATTTTTTGTAGTGAAGTATATTAATATTAGTAGTTTAAGACAAAAATAAATTAACTTAGAATATCTTGTGAGATTACTATTTCTTTTGGGGGTTGCGAAAGGTCGTCGACGTTTTGCGAAAAATCGTCGACGTTTTTTAGAAAAAAGACAACTCTTGCCCTTTTCTCTCTCTCTCTCTCTAGCTTTTATTCTCTGAAACAAAAACAACAAAAACAACGTAAATTCCTAAGAAACGGTTTCAACTTCGAACATCAACATCAAATAACGACAACGATTTAATGTCAAACGACGACAACGATTCATCGATAACTAACTTAAATCTTAGATTTTTTTTTCAGTTAATTTTTGTTGAATTACATGTTTAAGCCTTGAAATTAGGTTGAATTAATCGTACAAGGCATAGAATGTGTGACTATATGAACTCAATCGAAATTAATCGTACAAGGCATAGACAAATTGAACTCAATCGAAATTTTGAATTGGACTTGAAAACTAACCGTCCTAGCGTGGAATGGACTTGAAAACTGGCCGTCCATACATGGTATGGACGTGAATAGTACACGTCCAAACCATGCATGGACGTGTACTATTCACGTCCATACATGGAGTGGACGTGTACTATTCACGTCCATACCATGTATGGACGTCCAACGTCCATACATGGTATGGACGTGAATAGTACACGTCCACTCCATGTATGGACGTGAATAGTACACGTCCATGCATGGTTTAGACGTGTACTATTCACGTCCATACCATGTATGGACGGCCAGTTTTCAAGTCTTTATATTTCCGTCATTTTAGCCAATTTTGTTTCGGTTGTAATATTGAAATGTAACCGTTGTGATTTCAAATTTCAAAATGTTACCGTTACAATTTGAAAATGTTACCGTTATACTATGGCTTCTTATAAATACTGGTTTTCATGTTGATTGTAATCGCAACAACCACAACATCATTCACTACTAAAATGGACGCGCGATTCCCACGTCCTACCCTTGCCTGGACGTGCTACCCACACGTCCTACCCTTGCCTGGACGTGCTACCCACACGTCCTACCCGTGCCCAGACGTGCGTGTTTCACGTCTCAACCAAGCCTAGACGTGGAACATCCACGTCTCTACCTAGGCTAGACGTGCGTGTTTCACGTCTACACCACTCCCCCAATCGCAATTTCTACCTATTTTCGATTCTTTTGATTCACAATAGATATTATTCATACTTTCGATTCATACAACAACAACAACTACCAACAACAACAACAACAACAACCACCAACAACTACAACAACAAACAATAACAAAATCAAATTTGAAAAAATAACAAAAACAACAAAAACAATAACAAATAACATTAAACCTAACAAATCTAATCTAATTAACATAAACAATAACAACCATAGCATAATACAACTCTAATCTAATTAACATAAACAATAACTAACAAGTTTAATTAAAAAAAAAAAAATCAAACTAACCTTGCGGGTGGGTGGTGCTACGGTGGTCAGAGGGCGTCGGTGCGGTGGGGGTGCGGTCGTGGTGGTGCTTGTCGTGGCTATGCGGTGGTGGTGCGTGGTTGTGGGTGGGTGAGGGTTTTGGGTGAGTTTTTTTGAATTTGAGAGGTTGTGGGTGGGTGAGGGTAGGTGTTGTCTTTTTACTAAATTACGTCGACGATTTTTTGCAAAACGTCGACGACCTTTCGCGATTCGGTTTCTTTTCTACCTCCTACTAATATTATACTAGATTTAATGTCCGTGCGATGCACGGGCCACTTGTAATATTTTATCTTATTAACTTTATTATTACTTCGATGGTAGAGTAGGTGGCTCCCAAAATGTATATAAGATTAATGCCCTATTCTTTTTGACAAAAAATATTGATCTGATCCAAACTGAACTAATCTGAACGATCTGATCTGAATACAACTAAATTGAACTAATCATATCCTTAGGCTCTGTTTTTATTGGATGAAAGGAGTTAAACTGAATTGAATTAAATGAGGCTGAATAGAACATAACTAATCTGAGTTTAATAAAGTTGAATTGAACCAATCCTATCCTTGGGCGCTGTTTTTTTCTAATTAAAAGAGTTGAACTGAGTTTAATGAAGAGAAACTAAACTGAATTTAATGAAGGTGAACTGAATGGAGCTGAAATGCGTTAAAAGTAGTTGAAGTAAGAGTTAACTAGTGGAGAGATGAGTTGAACTGAATAGAGTTAAGTTGAACTGAAATTAGTCGAAAATAAATAAAAGCTAAACTGGTATGAACCTAATTAACAAAGCTAAACTGAACTGAAATGAATAAGGTTGAGCTGAACTGAAATGAGCTGGAATTAAGTTCAAAAAAACATGGCCTAATAAGTTATACTCAACTGAACTGAACTTCATAAATCAAACTTGATCTTATAAGAACTGAAATTAAGTTAAAAAGAATAAAACCTAGAATCTTCTTTATAATTCACTTGTTATAAATGGTGTTCAGTTCATTTCAATTTCAAAAGTCAAAATAGTTTTAACTCATTTAAAACTAAACTTAAATTTTTTAGTATCTCGTTGTTAAATAGTAGGGTTAGTGTAGGATTTTAGTTATCGTAGTTTGCTAATTCTGGATTCTAATCTAAGTACTCTACAATCTATACTTGATAGGTTTTCAAAACGATATATTTACTCCATACAATTTTATATTTATAAAGGAATTAATAAAGTCATAAAATTATCACTACTTCTATATAATTAAATGGTCACTATATAAACCACCATATTATACCATAATTATAATCACAAATTTCTCAAATTTAATTAATTTAATTAATTTTTTAATCAACAACTCAAGATGAATAATTCTATGGTTAATTATATTTTGTTCATAGCATTTGTATTACTAAGTGCTAGTACTTCTAATATGGTTAATGCTAGAAAATTTACAACAAAAAATTCAATTTTTTCGGTCGATCTCATTCGACGTAATTCCTCTAAAATCGTCTTACAAGGTGGTGGCCAGGGGAGAGCGGGGAAGCTCTCCCTCGGCTCAGTCTCTAAACATCACCAGATAACATTATCTTCTAAATTCTACGATGTTAATACTTTCCAAAGTGATGTAATTCCCGATGGAGACGAGTTTAACATGAAATTATCAATTGGTACTCCCCCAGTGGAGTTCACAGTCATTGCTGACACGGGGAGTGACCTGATCTGGGTCCAGTGCTCCCCGTGTCAGCGTTGCCTAGAGCAACAATCACCTTTATTCGACCCAACACAATCGTCGACCGATAATGTAATTGCATGTACGTCTCAAGTTTGTAATGGTGACCAATTGGGGCTTTCGGCTGCCGGTTGTAATATATCATCACCAAATGACAATTCATGTATTTATATAGAAAACTATGCAGACGGGTCCAATACTACGGGCAAGTTGAGCACGGATACCGTTACATTCGATTCAACGTCTATACCCAACATTATGTTCGGGTGTGGGTATGACCAGGAAGGTAGTTTGGATCCCCATGGGGATGGAATAGTCGGGTTAGGAGGTGGTCCTTTGTCATTAGTATCACAACTCGGCCCGAATATTAATTACAAATTTCTTACTGTTTAACCCCCCAATCTTCGGGGGTTAACAGTAAATTGAATTTCGGGCTTGATGTGACGGGTCCAGGAGTTATATCAACTCTTCTTGCCCAAGAAGACAGCCCATCTACATATTACCGTGTAACCCTGGATAGTATCAGTATCGAGAACACTTCTGTTCCCGTTACTAATAATACTATAATGCTAGACTCTGGTACAACTATGACATATCTATCATCAGATGTCTATGACGGGATTAAAACAGCTGTGATAGCTAGTATTGGACTCACCCCGGTAAATGACCCAGATCAGGTATTCGATCTTTGTTATAAGACTGACTCGTTAGACGGGTTAAATTTCCCGGGTATGGTATTCCATTTTAGTGGAGGCGATATCACGCTTAAGGCCGAAAATAGTTTCGTAATCGGGGACGGTCTAGCTTGTTTTGCAATGATACCTACAGATAGTCCTCCTTCTGTATTTGGGAATATTGCTCAAACCAACTTTCATATTGGGTATGATTTGCAAGCACAACAAGTCTCTTTTGCTCCAGTCGATTGCACCACTTCTTGATATAATAAATTAATAATATAATACAAGTTTTATTAATCCTATTGTATACCTTCGTACGATGATACGTTATACTGTATTAAGCAAAAGTCTTTAAATATTGTTATACGCAAAAGTCTTTAAGATATTGTTAAACTATGATTAATTAATTAAATATATTGAGAAAATTTTCAACTATACATTTGATGCTAAATGCTAGTTTTATAATCCCTCCATTTTTTTCCATTCAATACATTTGCTTTTTGTACACTATTCACAGGTTAACCCATTGAAAATATATAACTTTTATAATTTTTACAAATACGTAGCTAAAGATATTAAGCACGTAAAACATGCGTTTGCAAACGTGAAAAAACAAATATATTGAATTGAAAAAAAATAAAGGGAGTATATCTCAACAAATAAATTCAAACTACGATCTTTTTAAGTAGGTAATGCAATTAACTCTAAAAACGAAATCGCAAATTTTAATAATTTCTCATTTTTTGATAACATGAATAATCGAGTATATGTTAAATCTTTGTAAATAAAACATTCATTTAGGCAGTACATTATACTCAAAACGAGTATATACAATTTATTACTCAAATAGCTTGAACAATTATGAAAAATAATATTTACCATTTATCTATATTTAACATAATAACAGTAATCAAGCATCAGCTGAAATAGCTTAGTTGATTAGGGTGTGTCTGTTAACCACAAGGTCGGAGGGTTCAAGCCCTCCTTCTAGCGATTTGTTTTTGGGCTTCATTTCGTTTTTGGGCTTCAGGTCTGTTATTGGGCCGGGCTTAAAAGAAACGACTTTTGGGATTAGTAACTTAGTCCCTGTTCTTTCTGACTTAATTTCAGCTCCTTTCAATTTTTGTTGGTTGTATTCCGTTAAGTTTTATCTACGTTCAATCAATTATTTTCAATTAATCTTTTCGCAAAAGTAACTTTTAATTCAATTAAATTCACTCCACATCAGTTACACTCAATTTAGTTCAATTAAGCTCTACTCCAATTTATTCAGTTCAACTCGTTTCAGCCGAAAAAAACAGGGCCTTAGTTGGATGGGCCTTGTACAATCTTGTTTGGATCACTTATAATTTGCAAAGCCCAGTAAAGTAGTCTTAAGGGGAAGTGATCAAGATAAAGAGAATGCCTTCGCACGGAATATTAGGTCTAGTAAACGGGTTAATTGAATTGATTTCGACACATTAATTTGCCTATGCAATAAACGGTAACAGGAGAGGAATAGAATTTCTTGGTTTTCTATTGGTCGTTGAAGTTTATGAGTGAAAAATATTAATTTATGTGAGACCCCCCATTGTTTATATAATTTTTAATTATTCTCTCTTCTTTCATTAATTAATTGATCTCCTTCTCGACACTTGAATTCAGGTGAAAAAAGAACTTAATGGACAAAATTACCCCTCAGTTAACCTATCCCTAATTTTCTACTTTTCCCCATTTTTTTTCATATTTTATCAACCCAAAATCAAATCCCTAATTCCTTATAATATTTCGCCAAAAACAAAATCCCTAATTCACCATTTCAATTTCAATTTTTTTTTGTGATATTCTTTGTTTTCTTTTTTTATTCGGTAATTTTAATTTTAATTTCGATTTTGTTTGTATTGAATTGAATATTGTTATTTGGATGTTTTAGTTTTAATTGTAATTGTTAATGTCCTCTATTTTTTAGATATGTCTTTTGAAAAGCGTAGTTTTTTGGGTTTTTAATTTTTAAATAAAAATTAATGGACAATAATAAGAAAGTGATTAAGACAATAATAAATAAAAGGAGTGGATTTTGAAGAATATGGTATAATGACAACTGTAAACTGTAATTTTGTTGATTTATACAGAAAGAATACAAAAGAAGGAAATGTGGAAAAGTTATTATTAGCCAACTATTCATAGTGAAAGTGTATAGGGGTTGTACACTTGTACGCTCCTGCAGAGTGCAGACCTGCATTGGCGCACTGCTATGCTGGTTGCTAAGGTCAAAGGGAGCATCATGTACTAGTATTATTCATCTTGCTCCATTATGCGTCAACTACATTTATTACGCAGATTTTTTTTAGACCGTTTTATTTCAGACGGACCAAAATATCGCTCTACTATATATATATATAAACACTTACTAAAAAAATAATCTACATATTTTATTTATATTCAATAAAATAAACTTCATAAAATTGAGGTAAGTATTCAAGATGTTAAATAACCCTTTGTTAATTTGACCAAAAACATTTACTAACGAATAATAATAATGGAATAGCATTAAGAAAAAATAAAGAAATTAATGGATAAAATGGAAAAATAACAAAAGTATATACAGAATATTCAAACAAAATTATAATTTACAAATTAGGATTTAGAAATTTTTATTTTGACAAAGTTCTTTTTAGGTTGAATTAATTACATAACAAAAAAATTTGAAGACAATAATAATAACAATAATCGTGGCAAAACATTAATAAATGTAACAATATTCGTGGCAAAATACCAATAATCCGTTATAAATGTTTAGTAAAATGTGGAAAATAAATTTTGACTATATATTATGATAATGTAACTATTGATTAATAAAAACAACTTTTTTTCTTACGAATTACTTTTGTCATCAAAGCTTAGTGCGACCGTACATATGAATTTGCAAAACACCATCAACGTTGATGACAATATATATAATCCCGTGAATTTCACGGGCAACAAAACTAGTATATAACTAGATGTAACCATAATAGTGTAGTTAATATTACAGCTTATGATAACTTGTTTATCTATAATGGTCACAGTTGCCTGCAAAATGGTTACAAAATGTCGTTTTATTGTTTCAGACCAAAATTGTCGTCTGAAGCAAGACCAATTGATAATTTTTCTTCCACGGCCTCTACTGAACCTCTTCTGCCAAAAAAAAAACTCAAGCTTCTTCTATGGCCTCCACTGAACCTCTTCTGCCAAAAAAAACCCAAACTTCTTCCACGTACGGCCTCTACTGAACCTATTCTGCCAAAACAAACTCAAGCTTCTTCCTCCAATCAGGAATATAATATCACACACCACAACCCAGCCCCAACCCCGAGGAGATCACCCAAACACCCCCACCACTCTCACCACTACCCGTGTCACAACACAATGTCGGAACCCAAACCTCCGATTCATTTCCCCTTTCTCCTTCCATTCTTGAGTTCAAAAGACTCTGGGATGACGGGCAACAAACCAAAGCACTGTATAAGTATTACTACATCAAGAACAAATCCGTCCCTTTCAGCTGCAAATATTTCTGTACTTTGAGTATTCTGCCTTATTCGACGACCAGTACGCCGACCTGCTACAGGTTTGCTACGCAGATCTGACCGGCGTTTCCCCGACGGTACCTTTGCCCACCCTCTGTCGTTCCATTGGGGTGCTTGACGCGGATGGTCGTATTTTAGGGGATACGGTGGATTCCGTTTTGGATTTTTACCTTTCAAGTCAGAACTGGTTCTTGTGCAAAACTACGGTCTTGTTTGCCTGTAGTGCGGGGTTAGCTTCGGTGGGTTGTTTCGTGGCATACGTAGGTCACCAGATTTACCAAGTAATTTTAATCGGAGGGATTTTGAGTTTGAAGGTCTGAGGGTTTCTTTCCTTCAGTTTTCTTTATTTATTATTATTACTAGATTTCATGCCCGGGCGTTGCCCGGGTAATATCTTTGACATGGTTCAAAGTAATTATCGTAACATTTAATCTTCTAAAAATACTTAGTGTAATAGACATATAAAGAGAATAATTCAAGTATAATTGTTTTTTATGGCTAATGAAACATCAAATATTACATCATCAATAGAACAACATAGAACGTTGAAAATGCATTAAACTTCAATGGAAACGGAAACATGTACCCCCGTTTCAATGTTTTTGGAAAGACACTTACTGTCAAAGTAATTTTTTAAGCACATATATTTTTATAATAATTCGTATACTTTTCATTTTGAGATTTTTTTATCCAATATTTCTAATATATGAAGATAGTTGAAGCTCGTATTAGTTAAATATTAGTTCGTATTATTTTAACATTAACTCGTATTCTTTTTACTAACTCGTTTTCTTATCTTATTAACTCATATATTTTACATTAGCTCGTATTTTTATCCTAATAGCTCGTATCTTATCTTATTAGCCTGTATTCTTCTTACATTAGCTCGTATTTTTTTTATATTAGCTCGTATTTTTATATGCTCACATTTTTAAATTCGTGATACTCTTAAATGCTCGTATTTTTTTACATTAGCTCATATTCTTATCTTAATAGCTCGTATTTTTTTTACATTAGCTTATATTCTTATCTTAATAGCTCGTATTTTTTTTACATTAGCTCGTATTCTTAACTTAATATAACTCTATTAGCTCGTATTTTTAGGTTAATAGCTCGCGTTCTTATGTGCTCGTATTTTTTAGTTCGTGATTCTTTTAAGTTCTTATGCTTTTTACATTAGCTCGTATTTTTTATATATCCGTATTTTGTAGCTCGTATTCTTTTAGTTATACCTCATAATCTTAAGTGCTTAATATATCATGAAATTTGACGTCTCGCAAATATGGTTTTATTTTTTACTCGAGAAGTGTTTCAATTAGCTCGTGTTTTCTTATTCTTTTTACATTATCTCGTATTCTCATCTTAATAGATCGTATTCGTATGTGCTCGTATATTTAAGTTTGTGATCCTTTTAATCTCGTTTGTATTCATTTATACTTGTATTTTGAAGTTCGTCTTATCTTAATAGCTCGTATTGTTTTTTCATTAGCTCGTATTCATTTGTGCTCGTATTTTAAAACTCGTCTTATCTTAATAGCTCGCATTATTTTTACATTAGCTCGTATTCTTAGCTTAATAGCTAATATTATTTTTATATTAGTTCGTATTTTTAGGTTAATAGCTCGCATTTTTATGTGCTCATATTTTTTAGTTCGTAATTCTCTTAAACTCTTATTCTTTTTACATTAGTTCATATTTTTATGTGTTTGTATTCCGTAGCTCGTTTTTTTTAATTATACCTCGTAAACTTAAGTGCTTAATATATATTCAAATTTAACGTCTCGCAAATCTGATTCTTTTTTTAGCTCGAGAAGTGTTTCAATTAGCTCGTATTTGCGTATTCTTTTTACATTAGTTTGTATTCTCATCTTAGTAGGTCGTATTTTTATGTGCTTGTATAATTAAGTTGGTGATCCTTTTATATACTCGTATTCTGTTTACATTAACTTGTATTCATTTGTGCTCGTATTTTGAAACTCGTATTATTTTAATAATATATAGTATTTTAAGCGCTTGATATATCATCAAAATTTATATATAAATTATGGTATGGTTATTATTAAACTGCATGTGTTTATATCTTCGTTTACTTCGGCCATCTCATTTACTTCTTCTAATATAACAGAATTGAGCATCAAAACAAACTGGGAGTACCTCCTGATAATTGGCGTTGAATCGTTGAAAGAGTGAGGAAATGTATTATATTCTTATGAAATAACTCAACTAACAAAATTTTCTAAAAATGTTTAGTGAATTTATAAAACTCAATTCACAAATGTTCTTATTTTTAAAATTTCGTATAGAAATAGAGATTAGAGATTGGGTAGTTGCATTAGTAGTTTTTAATTGTTGGAGACCCTAAAGAGTTTCTCATATATTGGACTTTATGTAATTACTCGAAAAAAAATTCTTTATTAATATAGATAGACAGTTTCTAAATTATTAAATCAATATAAAATTATGCAAAAATTGTAACCAATAAAATCGCGCAAAAATTGTAACCAATAAAATCGCTCGAAAAGTTGGAACTTTTCGAGCGATTTTCTTGGCTGTTATTTTAGAGCAATTTCATTGGCTATTAATTTTGTTAAATAAATTAAGTATATAAATAAAAAGATAATTAAATAGTAATAAAATATCAGTTGAATAATTATTGTTTTTAGAGCGATTACATTGGTTAAATAAATTAAGTATATAAGTAAAGAGATAATTAAATAATAATAAAATATCAGATAATTATTGAATTAGTTAATAAAATAATTGATTCTATTGACTATTGTTTAAAGCAATTTCATTGGCTATTATTTTGATTAAATAAATTATGTATATAAATAAAAAGATAAATAAATACTAATAAAATATCAATAGGATAATTATTGTTTTTAGAGCGATTACATTGATTATTACTTTGGTTAAATAAATCAATTATATAAATAAAAAGATAATTATATAGTAATAAAATATCGGTTGGATAATTATTGTTTTTAGAGTGATTACATTGACTATTACTTTGGTTAAATAAATTAAGTATATAAATAAAAAGATAATTAAATAGTAATAAAATATCAGTTGGATAATTATTAAATTAGTTAATAAAATACTGATAACTAAGAATTTTGGCTATCGTAAAGTTATGGTATAATTTGTTGTTTCCCTTCTCTTATTTAGTTAAAAGCATAAATAGATGTATTGATGAATACATTAAGCACCTTAAGTTTACAAGGTATAATTAAAAAAAATACAAGTTACGGAATACGAACACATAAGAATATGAGCTAATATAAAAAGAATAATAGTTTAAGTGAATCACGAACTAAAAAATACGAGCACAGAAGAAGCGAGCTATTAACCTAAGAATACGAGCTAATATAAAAAGAACACGAGTTATTAAGCTAAGAATAAGAGCTAATGTAAAAACAATACGAGCTATTAAGATAAGACGAGCTTTAAAATACAAGCACAAATGAATACAAGCTAATGAAAAAACAATACGAGCTATTAAGATAAGACGAACTTGAAAATATGAGCACAAATGAATACGAATACGAGATTAAAATGATCATGAACTTAAATATACGAGCACATAAGAATACTGCCTATTAAGATGAGAATATGAGCTAATGTAAGTATAATACAAAAACATGAGCTAATTTCATGATATAAGAAGCACTTAAGATTACGAGGTATAATTAAAAGAATACGAGGTACAAATTACGAATATATAAGAAATACGAGCTAATGTAAAAGGAATAAGAAATTAAGAGAATCGGGAACTAAAAAATACGAGCACACAAGAACGCGAGTTATTAACGTAAGAATGCGAGCTAATAAAGCTATTAAGCTAAGAATACGAGCTAATGTAAAAAAAAAATATGAGCTATTAAGATAATTAGAATACGAGCGTATAAGAGGATCACGAACTTACAAATATGAGCATGTAAGAATGCAGGCTAATATAAAAAGAACACGAGTTAATGTAAGAAGAATACGGCCTAATAAGAAAAGAATACGAGCCTGATACATCTGATGTTTTATTAGCCATAAAAAAATAATCATACCTGAATTATTCTCTATATATGCCTATTATACTAAGTATTTTTAGAAGATTAACTGTTACGATAATTACTTTGAAACCGTGTCAAGATATTACCCGGGCAATGCCCGGGCATGAAATCTAGTATATATAATTAAAGGAGGCTTTTTTCTAAGCGCGTGATAGTCTCCAACTTTTACAAAACACTATTATAAAAAATTAATTAATTACAATTTTCCTATTAGAAATAGAAAATAATAAATTATTTAAAATTTTCATATTAGAACTAGGAATACAATTTTCCTATTAGAAATAGGAAATAAATTGGTAGTCTCTAACTTTTACAAAACAATATTATAAAAAATTAATTAATTACAATTTTCCTATTAGAAATAGAAAATAATAAATTATTTAAAATTTTCATATTAGTCTCCAACTTTTACAAAACACTATTATAAAAAATTAATTAATTACAATTTCCTATTAGAAATAGAAAATAATAAATTATTAAAATTTTTCATATTAGAACTAGGAATACAATTTTCCTATTCGAAATAGGAAATAAATTGGTATTCTCTAACTTTTACAAAACAATATTATAAAAAATTAATTAATTGCAATTTTCCTATTAGAAACAGAAAATAATAAATTATTTAAAATTTTCATATTATAACTAGGAATACAATTTTCCTATTAGAAATAGGAAATAAATTAATTATCTACGATTTATTTATATTAGGAAATTATCCATTAATATTTGTTCACTTATTATTATATTAAGAAAAAAAAACCTTTGATATACTTATAATATCGATTTTTATATTAAGTTTTAAATATGATAATTCACAACATAAAATGTTTGTTAAAGATTAACAATATAAAAAAATTGTAATAATGTCCGATTAAAAAATAGAGGCGTTAGAAAGGCCAAAAGGCCCTCGACCGAGTTGGGTTGTGACAAATGTGCATACATAATACGTACTACATGAAATTTACTCATGTAAAGATCAAAATAAACGCTAAAATGCACCCCTACATCTTTTGTTATTTCTAATGTAATCGTGTTCAAATATGCATAATACCGGGTTTACTTTGTAAAAGACATATATATATTTCTCCTACTAATTTTAGTTAATTCCCTCCCTACGCACTTCAACTTTTATCGATAATTTATTATTATATTATTTACATCCATTTTTTATTTTATAAAGTATATAAAAGTATATTAATCCAAACTTAAATACGATATTTACAAAATTATTGATAACTATAAAGTTTGATATCTATTTTTTAAAGCGTATTAAAAAGGTAAAAAAAAAGTTGATGCTAATTTTCGAAATGATATATCATATTATGACAAATGAGTAAGTGTCTTAAAAACTTTACTGTGCAATTGTTTTACAATTGAAAGTAAAAATGGTGCCAAGAGTGATAAAATAATTCAGATGAGGGTTAAAGATAAAATATAGGTTCGTACACTTATCATAAAAATATGTATAAGGTTAGAGAGTCCCTTTAAGCAACAATCAACATTAAAACAAAAGTCACAAAAACACACATAAAACGGTACTATCGAAGAATATAGACCAAACTAATTATGACAAATTTACATGCATAAAAAACGGTACTATTCAATTATATGGACCAAACTAATTATTGTTATGCTATACCATTTTATTTTATTTTTGTAAATTTAGCACATTATTATTATAATTTAGGGAGAGATATAGATTGGGAAGGATGAAACATATTATTCATACATAATTTGATGCTATAAACACACTTAGGCAAAAACATAAAAATAATTGAAAAAAAATTAAAACTCGAAGGGGGTCACGCACTTAGCAACTCTTCTCTACTTATCTACTGCATTAATATTCTAATTATAGTTTATGACAATTATGTCCTATTAAAAAAAAACAAAAATTGAATATACTACTTCGTATAATTTGTGATTTTTAGCCAACATATTTGAACTTACTTAGATTTATATATTTAACTAAGAATATTAGTTATAATTACGAGAAAGATAGAGTTCGATCTATAACTTAGAGTTTAAAAAACTCAATTTTTAATTTTTTTATAATATACTGTACTAATTAAAGGGTCATAATGTAAAATAGGAAATTACACCTTAGTCTACTATTTCAATATGTCGACAATTAACACTCAAAATAACACATTTGTTATTTAAATAGTGTAAAAACTCTCAAAATGCTAAAAAAATGTTCAATCTGCCGTTATCAAACTAAACCTAAGTTTCTCCATTTTGTTGTCATGTTCAACTTCACCTTTATGGGATGTAAAAAAGAGGTTTTGAAAGTAGAGGTTAGTTTTTTGTTAGGTGGATGAACTTTTCAAAAAGAGAAATGACTTTTGGGGGTTAAGTGTGGGTGTTTCGCGAAAGAAAGGTAACTTGAATATTTTAGGTTTATCGGGGCTAATAGAAGGGTGTCAAATTGTCAATAATGAGTTAGATGGTTGCTTGAGATAGTAATAAGACTAACTGCATCGAATTTGGTGGTAGTTAATTTCATTGTAAGTGTAGAGGGGATGGAAGCAGGATTGGTGAAAACTTTGAATTTTAGACCGTTTTATTTGTGAACCTAATGGTTTTAGTAGCGGGTTAAGGGTCGTTTCGAGTGGGAACGTGGATAATTGCGGCGAGTTGGTTGGTTAAATTTTTTCCTTACTAGATTTATAAAGAGGGCCATAATTATAAGATAAAATTTGAAGTAAAAGAGATAATAAAAGTGAGATGGAGAGAGTATGATATATTTATGCAAAATGAAATAAATAACAAACTTCGTGTCTATATACTTATAATATTAAAAATTATTTGATTTACCAACATAGTACTCGAACACTTTGTTTGAGTATCAGAAATGAGGCAGTGAGAGGGGATGAGAAAACAGGGAAGGGAAAAGACTAGGAACGGAGAGAGAGGGGGAGAAATAAGGAAGATTGTTTCTTAAACTTTTCTTTGTTGAAAGAGAAATGAATTGTCTTCGATAAGGGTGACGAGGATCCAATTGGTGTAAGGGATTGGTGTTTTATGGAGCTGAATGCGATTTAGGATTGACGTAAAACATGTAGCAAAGTAGTGATAGTTGATTGAAGGTTGTTTCAAGTAGTAAGGACTAATAAGGTGTTCTCGATGTTCTATTTTGAGGGTAAATTTAGTGTGTGGGGGTGGGGGTGGGGGGGAGTGTACATTGGTGGAGGGTGTTAAGTTTGTTAATGATAGTGATCAAGAATTAAGGTTATTTATCAATAAAATATTACTTACTTAAAATAAATAGGTATCATGAACAATGACAAGAAACCTCTACAAATCATATGAATATGCTTAATTTTCGACCCCATCGATCCAAAGTAAATCTTAATCCTAAGAACATTGTCAAGAGTAAGGGTTAATTTTCATTAGATGATGAATTTTTTAGAGGCAGGGGTTTAGTTTTTCACTTGGTTGAATAAATTTGAGATAAGTTTTGAAGAAGGATCTTTCAAGGGATGAAGTTGTTTTAGATCATGTGTGAATAAGGAATATATAAATAGGGGTTTGCGAGAAATATTTTGTTTCAAACGAGAAAATGGGGCAAGGTTGGGGTGGTTGGTTGAGTTGATATTATGCGCGAAAATTGATTGGGGATGAAATTATGTTGAGTTTGCAAAAGGTATATCTCAATTACTGCATGCAATGGTATGAACAGTATCATTAAACAAAGGAAGAATAGATCATTTTATCGGAGAGTAAATCAGATGTCGATTTCCGGCATAATGAATGATTATGGTGGTTGTAGTGTTATCTAATGATTGTTTTTTTGGGGATGGGGGTGGGGGTGGGGGTGGTCATAAACAGTCGTAGCCATGGGCGTTGTAGCTTCATTCACATTCAAGAGTACGTTTGTTCATGATAGTGATCAAGAATTAAGGTTATTTATCAATAAAATATTACTTGCTTAAAATAAATAGGTATCATGAACAATGACAAGAAACCTCTACAAATCATATGAATATGCTTAATTTTCGACACCATCGATCCAAAGTAAATCTTAATCCTAAGAACATTGTCAAGAGTAAGGGTTAATTTTCATTAGATGATGGATTTTTTAGAGGCAGGGGTTTAGTTTTTCACTTGGTTGAATAAATTTGAGATAAGTTTTGAAAAAGGATCTTTCAAGGGATGAAGTTGTTTTAGATCATGTGTGAATAAGGAATATATAAATAGGGGTTTGCGATAAATATTTTGTTTCAAACGAGAAAATGGGGCAAGATTGGGGTGGTTGGTTGAGTTGATATTATGCGCGAAAATTGACTAGGATGAAATTATGTTGAGTTTGCAAAAGGTATATCTCAATTACTGCATGCACTGGTATGAACAGTATCATTAAACAAAGGAAGAATAGATCACTTTATCGGAGAGTAAATCAGATGTCGATTTCCGGCATAATGAATGATTATGGTGGTTGTAGTGTTATCTAATGATTGTTTTTTTGGGGGATGGGGGTGGGGGTGGTCATAAGCAGTCGTAGCCATGGGCGTTGTAGTTTCATTCACATTCAAGAGTACGTTTATAGTTTGACCGGGAGATATAACAATGTAACAACTTCTGAATGATTTTGGTAGCTGCCATTTGATCGAACAATGATTAGTTATGGTTTGTTATTTCAAAGAATTAAGGAGATTACTTACATCATTGAGCTGATTATGTAAAGTAGATATTAATGTTTTTCGGAGTATCATTTGTATAAACTTTATCTTGATTTTTTTTTCCTAACAAAAAATATTTATTAATTAAACATTCATTTATTTCCATGTCAATATTATGTTAATGGGAATTATTTGTTGGTCATGTGGCATATATAAAATCTTACATGTAAACTATGTACCATATCCCATTTTATCGTGAAATTTATCACACATTATTTTAGTATCCGTGCAACGCACGGGCAAAAAAACTAGTGTATCATTATATTGAATACCTAATTAGATAAGGGTAGTAAACAATGTTAACAATGCGTACGTTGAATGATCTATCGCAATTTTCACTTTCAGATCGATTAATAATGATGCTTAATCTGTGTTTTCATTTAGACCAAAATGTCATTCTTCTATATATATATAACACACTGGTGTATTGCCCCGTGCGTTACACGGATTCTAAAATAATTGGCTATGTAGAGATGTTTAAGGGTGATAGTCTTTATTGGGCAAAAAGGATTGTGAGACAATTAATATTTTGACTAATATTCATTATTGCTTCATATTTTGATTTTATTAGTTACGGTAGTTGATACTTGAATGACACATTTTTTTTTCTTTAGATAATAGTTTTGAGAGGTTTAATTAGTAAAACAAAACAAACATGATAACCCATTTTGTATTCTAATTGCCTAATATATATTGTTAATCCTAATTTCAATATTACGTACTCATAAAATTAATAACAAATTTACTGTCTAATACTATATATTACTCTAAGATTCTTTTATAATCTAAAAACTTTATTTGTTCTTCCAATTTTTAGATGTGGGATATATTGTTAATCCTAATCCTAATTAAACTATTAGGTACTCATAAAATTAATAATCAACTTTATCTTTTTTTCTTTCCCTCCTAATATTAAAATGTGGGATATATTGTTAATTTTAATTAAAATTAAAAAAAAAATATTTCTTCTTCTAATTTTTAGATGTGGGATATATTGTTAATTCAACTATTTAAAAATATTAGGTACTCATAAAATTAATAATTAACTTTATATATTTTTTTCTTTCTCTCTTAATATTTAGATGTGAGATATACTGTTAGTGTTAAATAAAATCTAAAAAAAAAATTTTGTTCTTCTAATTTTTAGATGTGAGATATATTGTTAATCCTAATTAAAATATTAATATTTAGATGTGGAAATATATTGTTAATCTTAATTAAAATCTAAAAAACTTTCTTTGTTCTCCTAATTTTTAGATTTGAGATATATTGTTAATCCTAATTAAAATATTAATATTTAGATGTGGAATATATTGTCAATCTTAATTAAAATCTAAAAAACTTTCTTTGTTCTTCTAATTTTGATATGTGTGATATATTGTTAATCCTTATAAAACTATTAGGTACTCATAAAATTAATAATCAATTTTATCTTTTTTTTTTCTTTCTCTCCTAATATTTAGATGTGCGATATATTGTGTATCTTAATTAAAATCGAAAAAACTTTATTTATTCTTCTAATTTTTAGATGTGATATATATTATTAATCCTAATTAAAATATTAGATACTCATAAAATTAATAATCAACTTTATTGTCAAATATTATCTATTCCTCATAAAAAAAAATTATTCCTTTTTTTCGTTTCTAACCTAATATTTAGCTATGGGATATATTGTAATCTTAATTAAAATCTAAAAAAAAATATTTGATCTTCTAATTTTTAGATGTGGGATATATTTTTAATCCTAATTTCAATATTACGTACTAATAAAATTAATAATCAACTTTACTGTCTAATATTATTTACTACTCTAAAATTCTTTTATACCTTTTTTTTTCCTTCTCTCTTAATATTTAGATATGGGATATATTGTAATATTGATCAAAATGTAAAAAAATTTATTTGTTCTTCCAATTTTTAGATGTGCGATATGTTGTTAATCCTAATCCTAATTGAAATATTAGGTACTCATAAAATTAATAAACAACGTTATCTTTTTTTCCCTTCTCTCTTAATATTTAGATGTCCAATTGTCCATTTTTATTAAACTTTTATACTTCTTTTAATCATTTTAATTCACAACAATACCCGACCCTACTCCTACAATACTGCTAAGTGCGTGACCCTCTTCGAGTTTTAATTTTTTTTCAATTATTTTTATGTTTTTGCCTAAGTGTGTTTATAGCATCAAATTATGTATGAATAATATGTTTCATCCTTCCCAATCTATATCTCTCCCTAAATTATAATAATAATGTGCTAAATTTACAAAAATAAAATAAAATGGTATAGCATAACAATAATTAGTTTGGTCCATATAATTGAATAGTACCGTTTTTTATGCATGTAAATTTGTCATAATTAGTTTGGTCTATATTCTTCAATAGTACCGTTTTATGTGTGTTTTTGTGACTTTTGTTTTAATGTTGATTGTTGCTTAAAGTGACTCTCTAACCTTATACATATTTTTATGATAAGTGTACGAACCTATATTTTATCTTTAACCCTCATCTGAATTATTTTATCACTCTTGGCACCATTTTTACTTTCAATTGTAAAACAATTGCACAGTAAAGTTTTTAAGACACTTACTCATTTGTCATAATATGATATATCATTTCGCAAATTAGCATCAACTTTTTTTTTACCTTTTTAATACGCTTTAAAAAATAGATATCAAACTTTATAGTTATCAATAATTTTGTAAATATCGTATTTAAGTTTGGATTAATATACTTTTATATACTTTATAAAATAAAAAATGGATGTAAATAATATAATAATAAATTATCGATAAAAGTTGAAGTGCGTAGGGAGGGAATTAACTAAAATTAGTAGGAGAAATATATATATGTCTTTTACAAAGTAAACCCGGTATTATGCATATTTGAACACGATTACATTAGAAATAACAAAAGATGTAGGGGTGCATTTTAGCGTTTATTTTGATCTTTACATGAGTAAATTTCATGTAGTACGTATTATGTATGCACATTTGTCACAACCCAACTCGGTCGAGGGCCTTTTGGCCTTTCTAACGCCTCTATTTTTTAATCGGACATTATTACAATTTTTTTATATTGTTAATCTTTAACAAACATTTTATGTTGTGAATTATCATATTTAAAACTTAATATAAAAATCGATATTATAAGTATATCAAAGGTTTTTTTTCTTAATATAATAATAAGTGAACAAATATTAATGGATAATTTCCTAATATAAATAAATCGTAGATAATTAATTTATTTCCTATTTCTAATAGGAAAATTGTATTCCTAGTTATAATATGAAAATTTTAAATAATTTATTATTTTCTGTTTCTAATAGGAAAATTGCAATTAATTAATTTTTTATAATATTGTTTTGTAAAAGTTAGAGACTACCAATTTATTTCCTATTTCGAATAGGAAAATTGTATTCCTAGTTCTAATATGAAAAATTTTAATAATTTATTATTTTCTATTTCTAATAGGAAATTGTAACAAGTGTCTTGGAGATACCTTCATAGTATGGAAGGAGATGATTTCTTATTATTGGAAGAATATTTTACAAAGGAGAATGCAGGCATATAAATAAGAAAAAGAGGCGAGCAGGAAGAAGGAAGGGGGAGGATTACAAGAGTGATTACTAGAGTAAATGAGTATAGTAAATGATATTAAAGAGTAGTTAACTGCTGATGTATGGGTTTCTTAACATCCCCCGCAAGAGGGACGACCGCGAGGTAAGTCCAATCTTGGCCATAAGCATTTCAAAACGCGGACGATGCAAAGGTTTAGTGAGAGCGTCGGTGAGTTGATCATCATTGGCAATTGGGACCACTCGTACGTAGAGAGCCGGCTTGGACTTTCTCGCGAACAAAGTGATAGTCAAGTGCGAGATGCTTCATACGGGAGTGAAAAACTGGATTGGCGCTTAAACTGGTGGCACCAAGGTTGTCACAATAGACAGTAGGAGCGGTGAGAAGCGATACGCGTAATTCTTTGAGCAGATTAGTGAGGCAGATGAGTTCAGCAGTCGCATTAGGATTCCCTCCCCAATCTGAGTCAGAGTAAGCGTGAAGAGAGAGCGGCGAGTGGCGATGTATGGTGATGCCGTGAGAGGTGGTACCAGCTTGATAACGTAGGAGACGCTTGAGAGTAGACCAGTGGGCCACCGTGGGAGCATGCATAAACTAAGAAAGTTTGTTGACAGCATAGGCGAGGTCGGGCCGCGTGAGGGGGAGATATTGGAGGCCGCCAACAAGAGCTCGGAACTTGGTGGGATCATCATGAGCAAGGTTGTCCATGACGCTAAGAGTAACAGAAGCATCCATGGTGTCGAGGCAGCTTTGGCTTCGGCCATATTGGCGCGAGCAAGAAGGTCAAGGGAGTACTTGTGCTGAGTGAGGAATAACCCGTGAGGGCAAGGTAGTACTTCAACACCAAGGAAGTAGTGAAGATAGCCAAGATCCTTGAGCGAAAATTTTACCGAGAGGGCAGCAATGAATGTGTTGACGGAAGAGGAGCACGCACCTGTAACAATGATATCATCAACATACACAAGAACGAAGAGAGGGTTAGTGCCGTGTTGAATGAAGAGGGAGGTATCAGAAATCGAGTTTATAAAAGCGGAGCGTAGGAGATGCATGCGAAGCTCATTGTACCAAGCCCGAGGGGCCTGTTTTAGTCCGTAGAGAGCCTTACGTACGCGACAGACATGAGTAGGTTTAGAGGGGTCCACAAAGCCAGGGGGTTGAGCCATGTAGACCGTATCCGTAAGCGTGCCTTGAAGAAAGGCATCATTGATATCCAGTTGACGAAGAGGCCAGTTGTTAGTGACGGCAAGACTAAAGAGGAGACGAACAGTGATGGGCTTGATGACATGGCTAAATGTTTCGGAGTAGTCGAGACCGAGATGTTGATGGAACCCTTTAGCAACAAGACGAGCTTTATGTTTATCGAGGGTGCCATCGGGGTTGTATTTGGTACGAAAGACCCACTTACAACCAACAATATTTTGGGAGGGACATGATGGAACAAGTTCCCAGGTGTCATTCTTTTGGAGAGCTTGGAATTGAGTTTCCATTGCTAGGCGCCATAAGGGGTCAAGGAGGGCTTGTTTGACAGTGGTTGGTTCAGGTGAGTGTAGTTGGGCAGCAAGGTTAAGTTTGTTTATAGGTTTGTAAATGTTATTGGAGGCTCGAGTGTTGTGAGGACGAGGGGGTGGTGGTGGAGGTGGTGGGGGAGGTGTGGTAGAGGTGGTAGAGGAGGAGATAGTGGGGGTGCTAGAGGATGTGGTATGGAGGGAGTGGGCAGGGGATTGGAGAGGAGAGTCAGGGGCATTAAGGGATGCGGTGTTAGGAGGGGATGAGGGTAGTGTCGGATTGTCTGGGTCTGGGGTGTCTGGTTCCGGGTCGTGGGTACCAAGAGTGGGGGCAGAGGAGACGTGGGGCAGTGTGATGTCACACCACGTGGCAGGTGAGGGTAGCGGCTCAGACGATGTAGTTGCAGTAGCAAATGGGTAGACCGAGTCCACAAAGTGGATGTGACGAGAGCTGTATACGCGATTTGTGGAGGGGTTAAGACATAGATAAGAGTGCTGGGAAGGTGAATAGCCTATGAAGACACATGAGATGGACCGAGGTTCGAGTTTGTAGTGGGTGTAGGGGCGGAGCCAGGGGAAGCAAAGACAACCAAAATTGCGAAAGTTAACGTATTTTGGTTGTTGGTGAAAGAGGCGAAAATAGGATGTGTTGTTTTGGAGAGTTGGTGTGGGCATACGGTTGATAAGATAGGTGGCAGTTTGGAGGGCATAGAGCCAATACGTAATGGGCATGGAGGCATGGGCGAGAAGAGCAAGGCCGGTGTCTACAATGTGCCGATGTCGTCATTCCGCAAAGCCATTATGTTCTGGGGTATGTGGAGGTGACGTGAGGTGTTGAATCCCGAACTTAGCAAGGTTGGGTTTTATTTTTTCAAATTCACCCCCGTTATCGGAGTAGAAGGTGAGAATAGGTCGCGAGAACTGTTTCTCAACAAGGGATTTGAACGAGAGAAAGGTGGAGTGAGTGTCGGATTTTTTTTTAAAGGAAATAGCCAAATAAATTTAGTGAAGTGATCTACGAAGATAACATAGTATTTGAAATTATTAAAAGAGAGTATCAGAGAGGTCTATAAGTCACTAAAAATAATGTCAAGGGGATTTACGGATTTGAGGCTTGAGACAGTAAAAGGTAATTTATGACTTTTATATAAATGACAAGACGAACAATCTTTATTAGTAACAATAGTTTTGGAATTAAAACACGAGACAATGCTTTTTAAGACGGAAAAATGAGGATGGCCGAAACGGTATGTAGGTCAGTCGAAGCAAGAGTGTGGGAGTGGGCTTGTGGCGGAGACGACAATGGCCAATAGTAGACATCATCCTTGGCAGGTCCCGTAAACAAAATATGGCCTGTATTAGAGTCTTTCACAATAAAAGAATTGGAGCAGAAATTAATAACAACGTTATTATCATGACAAAACTGAGATACAGAAATTATATTTTTATGCATAGCTGGGACGTGTAAGACATTGAGAAGTTTAAAGGAAGAGAGAGAGGCAGAACCAGTGTTAAGAATAGGCAGGGCGGAGCCATCACCAATAATGATTTCATCGGTGCCATCATAGGGGTGATGAAGGGCAAGATTATCAAGGTCCGAGGTAACGTGATGCGAGGCACCACTGTCAATAAGCCAAGGAGATGGTACGGAAGGAGTAAGGACCGTGGGGTTAGCTTGGGCAGTGGGAGTGGAGGTGCGAGTGTAGGGAGGGACCTTGATGTCGGGATGAAGGGCTTTGAAGATAGGGCAATAGGCTAGGGTGTGACCTTGCGTATGACACCATTGACATTTGCCCTTGAAGGGATTTCGAGGGTTCTGATTCGTGGTGGTGGAGGGTGAGGCAGCGGAGGGGGAGCGGTGGTAGTGGTTATTGTCACGAGTGAAGGTAGGGTGGGCCACGGCTGGGAAGTGTTGGAAATAATGCAAAGGTTAGTAATGTTGTCTAGATACGCATTTCCGAAGAAAAAGTAAATTGCCAATAGTCGACATGTAAATTTAATGCGTAATACAAAGTCCTCATTTTCTCTAGCAATTCGGTAGTTCCGTCCGTGCAATTAATTGTGTATACATTTCACTTTTAAATTATTTTGTATACTTCTTTTCTTGATTTTATTTTCTATCGTCTAATTAAAATACTTTTACGTATGAGAATATATGTAATACGAAAGTATAATAAGAGAGGCTTAATATATCCATCAATACATCTATTTATGCTTTTTTAAATAAAAGAAGGGAAACGACAAATTATACCATAACTCTACGGTAGCCAAAACGCTTAGTTTACAATCAATTTTTATTACTATTTAATTATCTTTTATTTATATACTTATCTTTTATTTATATACTTAATTTATTTATTTAACCAAAGTAATAGCCAATGTAATCGTTCTAAAAATAATAATTATCCAACTGATATTTTATTACTATTTAATTATTTTTTTATTTATATACTTAATTTATTTAACTACGTAATAGCCAATGAAATCAATTATTTTATTAACTAATTCAATAATTATCCAATTGATATTTTATTACTACAAAATTATCTACAATAGCCAATAAAATCACTCGAAAAGTTCCTCTTTTAAGTATATATACTAGATTTCATGCCCGGGCGTTGCCCGGGTAATATCTTGATATTGTTTCTAAGTAATTATCGTAACAGTTAATCTTCTAGAAAATACTTAGTATAATAAGTATATATAGAGAATAATTCAGGTATGATTGTTTTTTATGACTAATGAAACATCAGATGTATCGGGCTCATATTCTTTTCTTATTAGCCCGTATTCTTCTTACATTAACTCGTATTCTTTTTATATTAGCCCGTATTCTTACATGCTCATATTTGTAAGTTGGTGATCCTCTTATACGTTCGTATTCTTATCTTAATAGCTCGTATTTTTTACATTAGCTCGTATTTTTAGCTTAATAGCTTTATTAACTCACATTCTTACGTTAATAACTCGCGTTCTTGTGTGCTTGTATGTGTTAGTTCCTGATTCTCTTAGTTTCTTATTCCTTTTACATTAGCTCGTATTTTTTATATATTCGTAATTTGTAGCTTGTATTCTTTTAATTATACCTCGTAATCTTAAGTGCTTATTATATCATGAAACTTGACATCTTTCAAATCAGATTCTATTTTTTTAGTCTAGAAGTGTTTCAATTAGCTCATGTTTTCGTATTCTGTTTATATTAGCTCATATTCTTATCTTAATAGTCCGTATTCTTATGTGCTCGTATATTAAGTTCGTGATCCTTTTAATCTCATATTCGTATTCATTTGTGCTCATATTTCGAAACTCGTCTTATCTTAATAGCTCGTATTGTTCTTTCATTAGCTTGTATTCATTTGTGCTCGTATTTTAAAGCTCGTCTTATCTTAATAGCTCGTATTGTTTTTACCTTAGCTCTTATCCTTAGCTTAATAACTCGTATTTTTTTTATGTTAGCTCGTATTCTTAGGTTAGTAGGTCGCATTCTTTTGTGCTCGTATTTTTTAGTTCGTGATTCCCTTAAACTCTTATTCTTTTTACATTAACTCATATTCCTATGTGTTCGTATTCTGTAGCTTGTATTTTTCTTAATTATACCTCGTAAACTTAAGTACTTAATATATTCATCAATACATCTATTTATACTTTTAACTAAATAAGTGGAGGGAAACAACAAATTATACCATAACTTTACAGTAGCCAAAATTCTTAGTTATCAATTATTTTATTAACTAACTTAATAATTATCCAACTGATATTTTATTAATATTTAATTATCTTTTTATTTATATACGTATTTATTTAACCAAAGTAATAGTCAATGTAATCACTCTAAAAATAATAATTATCCAACTGATATTTTATTACTATTTAATTATCTGTTTATCTTTTTATTTATATACTTGATTTATTCAAACAAAGTAATAGTCGATTTAATCGCTCTAAAAACAATGATTATCCAACTGATATTTTATTACTATTTAATTATCTTTTTATTTATATACTTAATTTATTTAATAAAATTAATAGCGAATCAAATTGCTCTAAAATAATAGCCAATAAAATTGCTCGAAAAATTTCTTTTTAAGTGTATATATATATATATATTAATAATTTGTGAGAATAGCGAAGTTAGAACACCATAATATACATTGCTGCAAGAAAGAGACAATAACTACAATATTATGATATGACTCTTGCATTCTTACGTATAAGATTATACATACAAATCAAGTAGAGATATTATTTTCCAAGGCTTCTATAAAAGAGTATTTCTTAATTTAAATGATATTCTATATTTTGTTTAATATTTGATTCATAATTTTCATTTTATCATATAATTATAATTAGTTAAATAATTGACAAAACTTAAACCAATAATATCACTTGAAACATTAGCGCCTAACTTGTGACGGTTAGAATTCTTAGCTTAATAGCTTGTGTTCTTTTTATATTAGCTCGTATTCTTAGGTTAATAGCTGGCTTCTTCTGTGCTCGTATTTTTTAGTTCGTGATTCACTTAAACTCTTATTCTTTTTATATTAGCTCATATTCTTATGTGTTCGTATTCCGTAACTTGTATTTTTTTTAATCATACCTTGTAAACTTAAGTGCTTAATGTATTCATCAATACATCTCTTTATGCTTTTAACTAAATAAGAGAACGGAAACAACAAATTATACCATAACTTTACGGTAGCGAAAATTCTTAGTTATCAGTATTTTATTAACTAATTTAATAATTATCCAACTGATATTTTATTACTATTTAATTATCTTTTTATTTATATACTTAATTTATTTAACCAAAGTAACAGCCAATATAATCACTCTAAAAACAATAATTATCCAACCGATATTTTATTACTATTTAATTATCTTTTTATCTTTTTATTTATATAATTGATTTATTTAACCAAAGTAATAACCAATGTGATATTTTATTAGTATTTATTTATCTTTT